>OX451737.1:1572092183-1577403718 GCA_948472305.1 Vicia faba
CGGTGTCTCTCTCTCTCTCTCTCTCTCTCTCTCTCTCTCTCTATCTATCTATCTATCTATCTATCTATCTCTCTATCTATCTCGCTCTCTCTCTCTCTCTATCTCTCTCTCTCTCTCTCTCTCTCTCTCTCTCTCTCTCTCTCTCTCTCTCTCTCTCTCTCTCTCTCTCTCTCTCTCCTCTCTCTCTCTCTCTCTCTCTCTCTCTCTCTCTCTCTCTCTCTCTCTCTCTCTCTCTCTCTCTCTCTCTCTCTCTCTCTCTCTCTCTCTCTCTCTCTCTCTCTCTCTCTCTCTCTCTCTCTCTCTCTCTCTCTCTCTCTCTCTCTCTCTCTCTCTCGTGCGCTTTTGCTTTTCAATTTCGTAGGATATTGCATGCTTACATTTTTAATTCTTAGAGTATTTTATCGTGTACTCAATTGGTATTAATTTATTGCGTAAGATTAGGTTTTATTGGAATTGGTACCTAATCGAGCTTTAGTGGTGATTAAAATCGGAGAAACTTGTTGAGTTTAGAATTCGCGGATCAAATCATTGTATAAACACAACTTGTGAAGTATACAACTGAATCAATCGTATACCTTGTGTATCATCATTTCATCATTCTTGATATGTTTACACTGATAAGTTCTTGTGTACATTCTTATATTTTCGCTCTAAATAAAAACACAATGTTGAACCAATACCAAGGATACCGTAACAACACAATGTTGAACCAATAAAAACATAATCATAACACTCATTGTTTGTCGGTCCATTGGTCTCTGGTGTTGGAGTTGGTAGGACATATTACAATTCGATCCCCTGCGATTACAGTTGGGTAAAAAGGGGTGTGCCACTTTAGCTACCAGAACCCCGTGGTAATAAAGATCATAATCACTAACATGTTTCTATACTATGTGCGCGTATGGATAACAGGCTTAATGTGATTACCCTTGAATGAAAAAGAGTGAAAGAAAGCGAGAGATACATGTTGAGTTATAATGGCATGATTCAAATTGTATTGCATAAAAAAAGGGAGTTTTGAACATTGTGTCATAACGGTATCATTGGTATTGATTCTTAGTCCCGGTTGATTTGACATAGCATGTAAATCGCGTATGATTAGTGTTTTGTGTGTATTTGTTTTGAATCATGCTTAATTCTTTCTTTGTATTGTGTTGGTTGATTGCTTGAGGACAAGCAATGGTTTAAGTGTGCGGGTGTTGATAACACGTAAATGTATCATATTTTAGACCCGATTCACATGCTATTTAGTATCTTTTTTATGTTTTATTACTTTTATATCTTCTTCTATTTGTATTTCAGTTATAAATCAATTATGCGGAGAAACCAGAAAAGGAACAAGAAAGGAAGAAAAAGAGCAGAAAATAGCACTTTTTGGTGCATGGCGGTCGTTGTGGTGTCAATATTAAAAACTACACATTTTATAGCAATGGTGGTCACCGTTAGCCTAATGGCGGTCGCTGTGGGCGCGCAGTGCTGAATTTTCAATAGAATTGGAACAACTCTCTCCCACTTTCCTGATGGATCTCCACCACTTCTCACACGATTTTGGAAGCAGTTTCTACCCAGTTTTCACTATATAAAGGACCTTAAATTCAGTTTGAAGGCATCCAAGTTTGTGCGTGGAAGCATTGTGCATAATTTTAGGCATACATTACTATTGTAAAAGGGGTAGTTTTCTCACATCGAGGAAATACTCCACCGTTAGTGTTTAGGCCTATAATTTATGTAACGCTTGGATAATTCTTGTTTCCATAATCAAAGTTAATTTCAGTTTCTTTAATTCTTGCATTTACAGGTTCTTTATTTATCGCTTTATTATTACTATTGTTCTGTTTTATACTTGTCAAGCATGTTGACTTTAATTATGCTTAGCATGTTTTTTTTAAATCAACTCCATGTCTAGATAGACTTTTAGAGTCCAGTATGTGAGGACCGTCGTTTTCGACGGGACTCGGTAACAATGTTGGCTTAATCTTTATTTGAAAATTTTGCTTTGGTTCTTGTTTTTAAAATATATTTAAATAGCCTTGTCACAAGAGTGAGAGGTTGCTTAACACGATT
Source organism: Vicia faba (assembly GCA_948472305.1). Lineage (NCBI taxonomy): Eukaryota > Viridiplantae > Streptophyta > Magnoliopsida > Fabales > Fabaceae > Vicia > Vicia faba. The sequence goes on from OX451737.1 coordinate 1,572,094,248, forward strand.
TTGTCACGAGAGTGAGAAATTAATTAAGGTTCGAGTTGGCATTGTGAGAGCGTGTGGGTCGAACCAGATAGTAAGAATGTGGCAGCGATTCCTAAAGAGGGCGAGAGCACTTTAGGTGTCGATTAGAACTTGTTTAGTTTTCAAAATTCGTTCCTCTATTTGAATGGGCGAGCGAGAGCAAAATTCCAAGGTCAAGGAACGTGACTTTATTCAAAACTAGGAAAGTGTGAGATACTGTCTTTAAATTGATATTTTCTACTAAAATTATTTCTAACGTCGGTATAAGCCAACGAGTTACAGAGTCCCTGAGGTACACATAATCCATATTTTGGCCTCTCCTTACAGTAAGTTCACATTAGTCTCTGTGGGTTCGATAATCTTTTATATTACTTTGATATTTTTGTGCACTTGTGAATCCATCAAGTGTGGGGTTGTTGATAACACGTAAATGTATCATATTTTAGACTCGATTCACATGATATTTAGTATCTTTTTGTTATGTTTTATTACTTTTATGTCTTCTTCTGTTTGTATTTCAGGTATAAATCAATTATGCGAAGAACCGAAAAAGAAACAAGAAAGGAAGAAAAAGAGCAGAAAATAGCACTTTCTGGTGCATGGCGGTCGTTGTGGATATAATGGTGAGCGCCATGGTGTCAATATTAAAAATTTCACATTTTATACCAATGGCGGTCGTCGTCAGCCTAATGACGGTCGCCGTGGATGCGCAGTGCAAAATTTTTAGTAGAATTGGAATTGCTCTCTCCCACTTCCGTGATTGATATCCACCACTTCTCACATGATTTTGGAAGCAATTTCTACCTGTTTTCACTATATAAAGGACCTTGCATCCAGTTTGAAGGCATCTGAGTTTGTGTGTGAAAGCGTTGTTCGTAGTTTTAGGCAGAAATCACATTTATAAAAGTGATAGTTTCTCACGTCTACGAAATATTACACCATTAGTTTTAGGCCTACAATTTATGTAATTCTTGGATCATTAATCTTGCCGACATTGGTGAAAGAATTTACGTTCTCTTATTTTCCGTCTTTACAAGTTTATGTTTATTGCATTATTATTATTATTATCGTAAATTTATCCACCATGTTTTTCTTTTATCGTAACTGTCATGTTTAATGCGTTTTTAATTAGTAACATGTCTAACTAAACATTTAGAGTCTGGTATGTGAGGATCATTGTTTCGTACAGGACTCAGTAACAATGTTGGCATAATATTTAATTTAGAAATTATGTTTTGGTCTTTGTTTTTAGAATTAATTTAAATAGCTTTGTCATGAGAGTGAGAAGTTACTTAACAAGATTTTGTCAGGAGAGTGAAAAATTAAATAAGATTCGAGTCGTCACTGCGAAAGCGCGGGGGTCGAACTGGATAGTAAGAATGGGGCATTGATTCCTAAAGAGGGCGAGAGCGCTTTAGGTGTCGATTAGAACTTGTTCAGTTTTCAAAATATGTTCCTTGATTAGAATGGGCGAGCGAGAGAAAAATCTCATAGTTAAGGAACATGACTTTATTCAAAATCACAAGAGTGTGAGATATTGTATTTAAATTGTTATTTTCTACTAAACATATTTTTAACATCAGTATAAGGCAACGAGTTACAGAGTCCCTGAGGTATGCAGGATACACATTCCGACATCTCTTTTCTTTTTTATTTCCTAAATCTTATTTTAGTCTTTATTCTAGTCTTAGTTTCCCCTTAATAAACTATTTGTTAGCATTAGCTTTATAAAGCGACAATATAATACAATAGGTTGATATTGATCTCTATGGGTTCGACAATATTTTATATTACTTCTATATTTTCGTGCACTTGCGGACGCATCAAGTTTTTGGCGCCGTTGTCAGTAATATAAAAGATACCAAAGTACAAACTATTTATAATCAACAATTGACAAATAAACCAAACTCTAGGAATTAGAGAGCCTAGTATCTCCGAAACCAATTAACCCCTCAAATATTTCCTTGATATCCCTCTAATATGTGATTTCCTTATTTTATATTCATATCACCCATAACTGCCTCATCACTGGCTCATAACTGCCTCATAACTATTAATTAAAAACCAGAAACTGTCAATGAAAATAAATAACCGCCTATAACTAACGATACTCCCCCCTAAACTATCACCTTGTCCTCAAGGTGAAGACGAAGGATATAAATGTCTCCCAGAGTCCCATAACTTGAAGCAGAGTGATAGAGTGAGCCGTGAAACATGATAATTTATGCCTGGATCATACACTCTGTTTTGAGTGGTTTGTTTGATCCAAAACATGGCATGACAACAGTAGGCATTAGTAGGAATAAGTTATAATCGATACCTAAAGCGCTCTCACCCTCTTTAGGAATCGATTCCCCGTTCTTACTATCTAGTTTGATCCCCACGCTATCGCAGTGTCGGGCAGAATCTTAATTAATTTCTCACTCTCGTGACAAAATCATGTCAAGTAACTTCTCACTCTCATGACAAAGCTAACTAAATTAAGTTTTAAAAAAAGACCAAAACAGATTTTTCCAATTAAATTATCAAGCAAATGTTGCTACCGAGTCCCGTCGAAAACAAAGGTTATCACATACTGGACTCTAAGTAATTTAGCTAGACATGTTATTGATTAAAAACGAATTAAACATAAAAATTGTAATTACAAACAACATGGAAATTAAATTAACAATGACAGTAATAATAAAGCGATAAAGGAAAACCTATAAAAGTTGAAATAAAAGAAACTAGAATTAACTTCAATTATGGAGGAAATCTTAACAATCCAAGAATACACAAATTATAGGCCTAAAACTAATAGTGTGGTAGTTCCTAGATGTGAGAAACTACCACTTTTACAATGATAATTTCTGCCTAAAACTATGAACAGTGCTTCCACGCACAACCTTGGATGCCTTGAAAATGAATACTAGATCCTTTATATAGTGAAAACTAGTGGAAGTTATTTCCAAAATTCATGTGAAAAGTAGTGGAGATAATGGGAAGTTGGAGAAGTAGTGAACATAATGGGAGAAACCTCCAAAGTAGTATTGTTAGTAGGCGGTTATTTTTGTGAACTGCGACATCATGGCGACCGCCACCAAGCCATGGTGAACGTCATGGCCTTAAAATGGGGAGAACATGGCTTTTGAGTACATGGCAAATGCCATAGGCCCGTGGCGAACGCCATGCACCAGAAAATTGGTTTTTGTTGCATTTTTCTTCCTTTCTTGTTTCTTCGAACAATTGCTCCATAGTTTATTTATACGTGTAATACAAACAGATAAAGATATAAAAGAGATAAAACATAAGAGAATTACATTAAATAACACGCGAAAGGGGTCTAAAAATATGATACATTTTCACGCTATCGAATTCCCCTACACTTAAACCATTTCTTGTCCTCACACAATTAACTAACACAGTAAAAGAAATGATTAAGCATGATTTGAAACAATGGCATGACACGACTCCTAATCATACGTGGCTTCTAGGCTAATGTTAGATCGATAGGTACTAAATATTCAATACCAAGGATACCGTAACGACAAAATGTTTCAAAAACTACCTCTTTACGAAATACAATTTGAATCATGCCAATATAACTCAACGTATATCTCTCTCTTTCTTTCACTCTTTTTTCATTCAAGTGCAGTCACATTAATCATGTTATCCGTACACACACATAGTAAGTAAACCTGTTAGTAATTATGATCTTTATTAGCACGAGGTTCTGGTAGCTAAAGCAGTGCACCCTTTTTACCCCACTGTAGTCGCAGAGGATCGGATCGTAATCCATCCTACCAAGTCTAACACCAGATACCAATGAACCGGATAACAATAAGTGTTATGATTGTTTTTTATTGGTTCAAAAATCATTGGGATAAATGACCGGGTGAGAGCAACCTAACTTAGAAGGCATATTCCATGTTTTTCAATTAATACAGACATTTATCAAACTTATTAGTGATCATTCACTTATTTTTATCAGCTTTCTTACGTAGTTTATGTTTAAGAAGGCTCACTGCTAATATAAACTACTTCAGAGCTACTTTGCAAACTTGAGCCTAAGGTCTCGACATAATGGGTACCAAAATTGATACTGCATAATGAGGGGGTTTAGGGTGTCATAATGGAATCGATGTTATTGAGACATTCCCAAATCTCTCTGACACAACCTAAAGTGTGAAAATATATATACTTTCAGAGTGTGTCGATGCATTAAAAATAAAATTTTTGTTGGATATTAAAAATTTAAAATTTTTCGGGGAAATTCAATAACAATTGGAAAACAGGCATACAGACTCGACATCACATGCAATGACTCTACCAAATATTGAAAACAACTAAAATCCTAAAAACATGAAATAAACTAGAAAAAAATAAATCAAACTAAGAAGCGATAAATGGAAAGTGGTAAAGTTTCTCCCCCACACTTAAACCAAACATTATCCTCAATGTTTTGATAAAAGATGGAAAAGGGAAGATGGAACATGTGTGAATGCTACTGCGTGCCGAATCCTCTTTGATCCTACTCTTGTTGTTCATGTCTTTACTGGCCATTTTTGCTTCGGCGGAGGGAGTTTTTGAAATTCCTTAATTTGTTGAAACTCCTCTTTTCTGAAGCAGCTTATCCTATTGTTTGTTTCTGGAGGAAGCACCTGCAAAAGTGTTCGAAAAATATGGTGCGATGTGTGTGCAGGTGGAACCTGACCTTGTGAATAACAGGGAGGAGGTGAATTACGAATGAGAGAGACATGATCTCTCCTATCATACTCATCATCGGTGTCACCACCGAAAGCGACATTTACAGGAATGTCCGTGGGCACCTAGCTCATTTTCAAGATTGTCATCTAGAAATTTTCGCATAAAAGTAGCTGAGATGTGAAAAATGATCCATCTCTTTATTTTCTGCAAATTCACACAGTAAAATGAAAACAAATTAAAAGTCCGTGGGTTGCCTCCCTCGTAGTGCTATGTTTAACGCCGATAGCTTGATAGCTCAAGAGTGCAAGCAGTCATGGTCATTCTCTTGAGAATGACTTCTCAATTGAACTTTTAATAATCTTTGGTTTTCATGGCCACCTATCAAGCCATCTCACATATCCCTCACATTTTATTTTCTTTCTTCTTTGGGGTGGTTCATTATTTTGAACTTGTAGTGGCGGTTATGGATTTATCCTGAGTATCATCTTTTCAAGTTTGGGCTTATTTATTTCATCCACCCTCTCGAAGGCTAACATTCCCCTCTTAATACTAATAATTTCCCTAGTTTCATGGTCCTCAAATTTTCTCTTTTTATGCAGAACATCAGAAAAAGGTGCATTGGTGTGGATATTGTCCACATATCTTTTGGATAGGACATCTACATTAGCTTCCACAAATATTTGCAGGAAAGGAATAGGTGGTTTATAGGGAGGAGGGACAACATAAGGTTTTTCCTTCTCCACCTCTCTGGAAACCTTCTTTTCGGGTGGTGTCGATAAATCTTCCTTAATCTCAACTATTTTCTCACCAAAACTCTCCTCAACCTCGTTATCACTCTCTTCAACCTCATTATCCCTCTCTTCAAACTTATTATCACTCCCCTTAGGATTTTTGATTTATTTTTTACTAGTGGTTATTACAATATCCACATGTTCCTCAGGGGAGGGTCCTATAGGTTTTTGTTCAAGTAGGGAGATTTGAGTCTCCAAGGCCATGTTGCGAGTCGCGGCGGACTCAACCTCATTGCTCAAATGCCTAAGGGTTTCATTATTATGGAGACTTTGTTTTCTAAACTCTTCATTTTTAAAAGTTTGCGTCGCTACAAAATGCTTCATCATAGATTCTAGCCTAGAGAGAGTTTGCGTCTCAATGAAATTTTCAATTAATATTTCAAGGTCGGATCTATGGGAATCTTGCGATTCCTCAAAATACTGAGAGTGATAATTATAAGAAAATTTTGGTGGTACACAGTAATAGAGACAAAAGTGCCTTAGTCTATACGGTGCAACAACGGAATAACAATATTGATTGTTGGTCCCCGGAAACGGTGCCAAAAACTTGATGGTTCCGCAAGTGCACGAAAATATCGAAGTAATATAAAAGATTGTCGAACCCACAGAGACCAATGTCAACCTGCTATAATCTATATCGTTTTGTAAAGCTAAGGCTAATGAATAATTGATTAAGGGGAAAGTAAGGCTAGAACTAAAATAAAACTAAGAAAATATAACAGAAAGGAGAGGCCGAAATGGGGATTTTGTGTACCTCATGGGCTCTGTAACTCATTGGCTTATATCGATGTTAGAAAAGTGTTTATTAGAAAAAAGTTACTACTCATTCTCGTGGAATAAAGTCACTACAATATCTCACACTCTCGTGGTTTTGAATAAAGTCACGTTCCTTGACCATGAGATTTTTCTCTCACTCGCCCATTCAAATCGAGGAACGCATTTTGAAAACTACACATATTCTAATCGATACCTAAAGTGCTCTCACCCTCTTTAGGAATCGATGCCATGTTCTTACTATCTGGTTCGACCCCCACGCTCTAGCAGTGCCAGCTCGAACCTTAATTAATTTCTCACTCTCGTGACAAAATCGTGTTAAGTAACTTCTCACTCTCGTAACAAAGCTAATTAATATAAGTTTAAAAATAAAGACCAAAACAGATTTTTCCTATTAAATTATCAAGCCAACTTTCTTACCGAGTCCCGTCGAAAATGAAGGTTATCACATACCGGACTCTAAGTAATTTAGCTAGACATGTTATTGATTGAAAACGAATTAAATATAATGATTAAAATTACAAACAACATGGAAATTAAATTAACAATAGGGATAATAATAAAGCGATATAGGAAAACCTGTAAAAGCTGAAATAAAAGAAACTAGAATTAACTTCAATTATAGAGGCAAGCTTAACGATCGAAGAATACACAGATTGTAGACCTAACAATGATGGTGTGATAGTTCCTAGATATGAGAAACTACCACTTTTACAATGATAATTTCTTCCTAAAACTATGAACAACGCTTCCGCACATAAACTTGGATGCCTTGAAAATGAATGCTAGGTCCTTTATATAGTGAAAACTAGTGGAATTTATTTCCAAAATTCATGTGAAAAGTAGTGGTGATAATGGGAAGTTGGAGAAGTAGTGGAGATAATGGGAGAAACCTCAAAAGTGGTGATGTTAGTGGACGGTTATTTTTCTGAACTACGACATCATGGTGACCACCACCAAGCCATGGTGTATGCCATGGCCTTAAAATGTGGAGAACATGTCTTTTGAGTACATGGAAAATGCCATAGGCCCATGGAGAATGCCATGCACCATAAACTTGGTTTTTGCTGCATTTTTCTTCCTTTCTTGTTCATTTTCTTGTTTCTTCGCACAGTTGCTCCATAGTTTATTTATACCAGAAATACAAACAGATAAAGATATAAAAGTGATAAAACATAACAAAATAACATCAAATAACATGCGAAATAGGCCTAAAAATATGATACATTTTCACGCTATCATATGTCATCACTGAGGGACCATTTATCCCTATGGGTGAAGATGATGTTGTAAAACATTCAAAATATTGGAATGATGATGAAACCAAAAAGGCTTCATATGTTTTGAAAGTGAGAAACATTCTTATATTTGCTTTAACGTGAAAATATTATATGCTATTTCACATCATACGAATACCAAAGGTATGTGGAACACTCTCTAAACTCTCTATGAGGTAACAGATGGCATCAATGATTTTAAAATCAATATGTTTACAGAGAATCTCAATTTCTTTCATACGGAACCTAGAGAATCCATGAATTCCATGCAAACTTAATTCCTCCACTTAATCACCAAATTAAGCAACTTGGGTAAAACCTACTCCAATTGAGATTGTGATAATATGATATTGATATCTATGTGAAGGGAGTGGAAACCAAAGGTTACCTTTATAAAAGAATCTAATAATCTTGATATTTTGGATATAACAAAAATGTTTGGGAAGTTAGTCGAGCATGAAAATGAATTGAAACGATTTGCCGATAATGAAGTAAAGTCAAAAAAGAAAGAGAAAGTGAAAGAAGAGAAACTTGATATTTCTTTGAAGGATTCGTCGTTAAAAGCTAGTAAATCAAAGGAAGAAAGTGATTCTGACGAAGAAGCTCCTAAGAAGGAGGAGATGGGTTTATTCGTTAAACAAAAAAATTGATACCTAAAGAGAAACAAGCTTAAGCATACCAATAAAGGATTGATAAATTTAAGAATTACTCACCCGCTCAAAAGATAACACAAGAAAAGGATGATGATATTACTTGTTATGAGTGTGTTAAATTGGGACGTTTCAGAACTACTTGTCCAAGTCTCACCAAATATCATAAAAAGAAAGATAAGGAATTATACAAGACGAAAGGAAAAAAGTTCCAAAGGTCGTAGCGCCTATATTGCGTGGGAAGAAAAGGATGAGAGCTCCTTCTCAGATTCTTGCTCAAGTTTAGACGATGAGTGTGCCAACCTATATTTGATGGAACTTAATAAAGGTGAAACATCAAAGGTATACAATTTTGAACCTGGTGATGAAATTTCATATTGTGAATTGTTGCAAGCTTTTAATGATATGTATGTGGATTCTATATTAAGAAGATTTATATCCAAAAAGAAATTATTTTGACACTTGAAAAGAAGATAAATAATCTTAATCGTGCTTTAGATTGTCTTAAAGACGTGCATACACCTCTAGTTGATGAGCGTTATAATGTTTTTGACACTTTAGTTGAAATAGTAGAATATGTTACATGTCCAACTTTAATACTTGAAATTGAAAATCTCAAAGGACAACTAACTCATGCTTCTTCACTATCTTGTTCTTGTTCTAGCTCTTCAAGTGATAGAGGGACGATTTTTAAGAAAAATCCTTGTGTCACTAAGAGAAGTAGAAGAAGTGTTTCATCTAAAGCTATTTATCATTATTGTGGTGATAAGGGACACATTAGGCCACTAAGTCATATTAGGAACGTTCAATTTGGTAAAATGGAATGGGTTCCTAGGTGTACCTCAACTAACCCTAATGGACCCACTAGTTGGAGACCTAAATTGCATATTTGATTGTCACGTGACAGTCTTGTATCCACGAAAAGATTATGATTTCTAGATAGTAGATGTTCAAGAAATACGACGGGAGATGCTACCATGTTCATCATGTTCGATGAGAAGGAAAGCAGTCACGTCACATATGGGGACAACACAAGAGATATAATACAAGGAGAAGGTATTGTGAGAAATTCCTCCACAATCACCATTGAAAATGTGTTTTCAGTTAAAGGGCTTAAACACAACCTACTTATCGTTAGCCAGTTATGAAAGGGTACAATGTTATTTTTTTATACTCTTAGTTTTTTAATTGAGCATACGACAAGTAAGGACCCTGTTTTTAAGTGTTCCTTGATAACATCTATTTACTTAATTTAGATTATGTGTCAATGCATGGAGCTAAGTGTTTAGTAGGTAAGAGTGAAGATTATTGGTTATGGAATAAATGTTTAAGTCACGTGCATTTTGACTTGTTGAATAAAATAACATCCAAAAATCTAATGATTAGTCTTCTTAAAATGAAATTTTTTAAAAGACAAATTGTGTAATGTTTATCAAATAGGAAAGCAAACAATAATGTCATTTAAATTGAAAAAGATTGTTTCGACATCAAAACCTCTCGATCTTCTCCATTTAGACTTGTTTGGCCCTTCACGGACAAGAAGTTTATGAGACAAATATTACGAATTTGTAATTGTTGATGACTATTCTAAATTTACTTAGACGTTATTTTTAGTTCATAAAGATGAAATTTTCGAAACTTTCATTAATTTCATTAAACTTATCCAAAATATTTTTTATTTAAAAATTGCCATTAAAAATTATCACTCTCCATAATAAACATGGTAACGAATTTGTTAATCATCAATTTCAAATTTTCAAAAAGATCAATTTAGTCGATCAACATTAAAAACGTGTGGTTAGCTCTTAACTAAATATGTGGTTATGTTTATTTGAGTGGATAACTTTGCTTTATTTTTACGTGAATTTCTTAGAAGAACCGTAAAATCAGCATAACAACGACAAGAAATTAGAAGGATTTTTACTTTTAGTAGAACATAAATCAATCATAGGTTTTTTTTGGTCCAATGTAATTGGAAGCAATCACACAGATTTTTACATATTTATACGAAATGATATCAACTTATTCTTGATTAACTCTGTATGGAATAATTCAATTTAATAATTTATTTTAAATATTGTATTTTATATATTTAAGTTTTAATTAAAAAAATTAATTGAGTATTATATCGATTCCATAATTATTTTTATCATAAAAATTTAACAATTTTTAATTATATCATTCAATTATTGCCATTCACTCATAGTTAAATAATTGGAAATTACTTGTATTGACAAAATCGAGTATTTTAAAAACAAGTTATTTTAAAAGACTATTTAAACTTTTAAGATTATACAGAAAAACCGACAAAAATTTGCACCATTATTTTTTTTTTAAATAGTTAAATTATTCTCTTACAAATTACTTTCACAGTCATAGGAGAAACAAGATTGATATGCATGAGCTTTTATATTTTCTATAAAAGATTCACTATTTTTTGTGTTAGAAAATCAAAAGTACCAAAGACAATAGTTTAAAAATATGTTGGTTGTCCGAATATACTTGCTTGCTTATTTTAATTGATGCGGCTTTGAGAGCTTTCAGTCCAACAGTAAACCTTCAATTTTTAATTTCACTTGTGGGAAAATCTTAATCAAGTCTATACATACATATTTCTCTTATATCTACTCATATACCAGAATATCGATGGTCTAAGAGTCGATCTTCTTTTCTGTGAGTCTGTAAAAAAATTTATAAGCGTCTATTTCTTCACAAATACTTCATCACACTTAAATATATCTAATATGATATATCTAATCAAGTCATATCGATATTTGAATCCTGAAAACTTTTGCAATAACTAATGTATTTCTTAAATATATCCAAACATGTCTTGGAACAAATAGAACAAACTCTATCAACAAAAAATAAGAAAATCATAAATCAATATTTAATATTTAGGGATCGTGTTGTACTCTATCAAGATATATGTTGGTCTAAAGAAAAAAAATCTTGATCATGATTGCAAACAATCAAAAATTAATTATTATCCTGTGCCAAAGTAGAAGACTTTAGTTAGAGGACCATAATTTGTATTATAAAATATATTTTATGTGAATCACAAATTTTGGGTTGTATGACAATAAACTAGTGGAATTTTGGTTAGAAAATATACCATTCCCACTCTACATTAAATTGTTTTATTACTTACCCCTATCAATTAAATAAAGAAGTTTTTTTTTTTTATCTTATCTAACTCTGTATTTCACGATCCGTCATTAGAAAAGTGCAAGTAGACCTCAATTTTTTATTTTTTTTTATAAATTAAGCTTCGATAAAAAAATTACATATGCATATTTTATAATTAATTTACGATTAAATAGGATTTCTTAAAAATAATTCACGATTTAATTTAAGATAACATCAATTTTGAACCTTTTAAAAATTTGAGACGGGCTCCGTTGTTTTTTATGACAACTATAATGAAAATATAATAAACCATAGTATGTGATTACTGTATATTAAAAAAGTAGAATAGATAAAAAAATTAAATTATTTAATAAACTAGTCAAATTTATGTATAGGATTCTTAAAAAAAACAAATTTATGACTTTGTTATATATGTGTATAATTTATTTTTTAAAAAATAATTTTATAATAAAATAAAACAACTATATTTTTATTAGCTTTTGGAAAAATAATTTTTAAAAGAAGATTTTATTTAAGTAAATAAAATAATAAATTTGTTCTATTTAAATTAATTATTTTCGTATATCATGTTTACCTGATTAAATCACAAGTTTAAAGAAAAATCTATAATAAGTGTGACTCTTCCACATTGGACAACTCATCAGATGATCTATTGTGAAGGTTCTAGTGATCTGAGAGAAAATCTTCGAGGAAGGGGAAACAACTCTTAATGAAATTAACAACATTAAAAAGAGGTCTTCCAGATGAATGACAAAGGAAGAGAACCATCCCCCAACTTGGGTCCTTCATCTTTACAATCTAGAGTGGCTATTAATGGCCTGTTCCAAGGGACCTCAGAAGAACCTTCCCATTGTCTGAGAAAATTGGAGGAAGATTCGTCAAAGACTGGGCAACTCTTGAGGATTTCTAGACCTCCTTCAAATCTTGGATGTTTCACAATAAGTAAGGGTGATGCGTGGTCGACTTTCAACTTGTCTCCTCTCCATCCCCTCTATTCTCAAAGCTAGAGAGACTTCTAACATTTAGCCTGGGTATAAGAGAGAAGAAAAAATAAGTTAGCAAAATATTCAAGGAACAATCTAAAAAAATTAACCATAACTGACTCATATAGATAGTCGTCTATTCCGTCATCATCATCCTTTATATCCAATGAGATCAAGAAATGGGAGCACATATATTGGAAGCCTTCCAATTCTTGAACCATATCCCGCTTAAAAGGATTAAGATAGTCATATAAGAATTTGGAGGAAACTTTTGAATCATTTGTCGAAAACAAATGGAAGCAAGGAACGCATGTCGCCTTAATCATAACCATCAAAGTGCTATCTTGCCCCCTAACTCTAAAAACTAATCTTTCCAATCTGGGTAGGGGTTAGATTAGGGCCCGAATATTGCTTTCCCTATAAGGCTTAATAGAGTCGGCCAACGGCTAACATGTATCGACTTGAAGCTGAAGAAAGAGAAAAATATCCTCACATTGGGAGTAACCTCCATCCGAAAAAATGAATTTCAAAGGACCTAATGATACTTCATATGTTGTGCGTAATTTTTAAAGGGGTGACATTTTTAGCAGATAATACTTTAGCCTCGAACTCCGTAAAAGGGATTAAGACCCCTAAATAAAAAACAACAGGAAGATGAAAATATAAGTGAAGAATGAGCTAACCACCCTTGATGGGCATGTTAACTCTGTACTCTTTGAAATAGAGTTCTAGGATAACATCTTCTTCTTTTACGGTACTGGAGAAACCAATATGCCTCCGAAAGACCGCAACTTTTTCCTCATTAGAATACATTGACACAAAATCCTGCACCTTAACACTTTTATCACTTTTCCCCATTGAATCATGATAAGAACTAGAGAAAGCATGAATGTTACTAATAAAGATCCATAGATCACTGCTTGTAGTATCAAAAGGGCAAAAGAAACCAAGAACACATAGCAAATTGCACTGATGATTTTGATCAAAAAAACTTGAAGGATATACTTCGCACAAGTACAAGCTCTTGGGAAAAGACTGAGCGGAAAAATATGGAAAGAAAAGGAGACACTGATTTTTATAAGGATAAGGATAGGGGTAGGGGAAACCTATTTTCGCCTCGGTTGGGACCATTAACTGAGGGGATATGTGTTATGGGGACCATTTTTCACATCAGTTGGCAATGTTAATTGATGTGAAATCCCTTGTGTTTTTAATTTTATTTTACTTTTACATTTGTTTTATAACATGTATTTTTGTAAAACACAACCTAAATAACACATTTTGTATCATATATTTGATGTCTACTAGGCCTAAATAGAAATCATATATTACACAAAAACCAAAATGACACACATTTTGTGCCATATATTTAATGACTAATCAAATATGTTAGAATGACTCTGAAACTATACATATTCATTTTTAACAACAAAACTCAAACAAATCAATGGTTCAATTGAACTCATAAAAATCAACGAAGCAAGTTGTCCAACATGAGCAGACGTACATAATATAAGTCTTCTAATGTGAATGGTCGGTATTTGTTCATCAAACACGTATACGTTGAACAAAATGTAAAAACAGTTAGAATAATAACAATATTAACTATGAATGTTAAGAATAAAATATAACAACAAATTATGGATAAACAATAAAAAATATTAACTTGTTAGTTTTTCCATATCCCTTTTTGATGATCATAACAAATAACATGCATATCATCTAAATCATTTTCTTCATATGAGGTATACATGTGTGTTGAGAAAGAATAAGTCTTAAAAATATATCAAGAGTTAAATATTGATTTTAGTCACAAGTAGAAATTTTTTTCTTGGAGAGACATTGAACATCTTTTGTTAGAAGGATCAGTGAAATAAAACACTTATTTTTTGGGATGCCATGATAAAATGCTCATTCGTATAAGTTATCTTTCGAAGGATAAACCCGAATATAAGAAAAAATACACAAGAAAGGAGGGTTGACTTGTGCATTTGATAACTTTTGCTTTTTAGAACAACAACTTTTGAATCTGACCAAGTTCATATTCTAAGCTAGAGTAAGCAACAGTGGAATAATTTAAAGTGTAAAAGCAATAAGTAAATCAGATACATAGTTTATCTTGGTTCATCTATAACGAGAGTAGTTCAGTCCCCTTATCATACAAGAGCTTTTCGCTATAATCAGAACCTGATTACAACTTGCTTAGAGACACCGGTCCAAGACTTCCTGCTCAATCATACTTGAAAAAGACTTCCTTATCTAAACTCACAGTTCATGACTTCTTGCTCAATCACACTTGAAATAGAATTTCTTGCCTAAACTCACAGTTCAAGACTTCCTGCTCAATCACATCTAAAAAGAGACTTCCTTGCCTAAATTCACAGTTCAATACTTGCTCAATAACACCTGAAAGAGACTACCTTGCTCAAACACTCTATCTGAAACTTCCTTGCTCAAACAAAATTGTTTTAGACTTTTACAAATTCTAAACAAACTGTTTAGGATTAAAATAAGATGTGCCTAATATACAATCAGCGATACAAATAATACAACACAAGGAAATACCTTATTACTTGAGATTTCTAAGATATACAAGTGTAAGAAACCCTCAAGACTATGTGCAACCACAACAACTAAATACAGAAGATTAGAGAGCGGAATAATTCTAGTTCTTGTTGTGATATCTTGTTGTATATTGGTGTTACTTCTTTTGAATCTCCAGCTCCTTATATAGAGGGAACAAAAGAGGCATTGGAGGCTTTCTCGTGCAAGTGTCTTTGCTGAAGAAGCGGTTTCCAAGAGAGAGACGTTGGAGTAGGTACGATGAGGATCTTCGTCTTCTGAATAATTTATTTATCCATAAGTCAGAATAATAACATTAACATTAACATCATCCTATCATATGTCCAAATCAAGCAAAAATAGGTTCATTATCAAATTCCATCTAACCTAGGAAGAATATAGCTACTCATATCGAATTACAATAATACCAATAGCGTAGATGAGAATAGCATAAAAAATCACTAAAGAAGGAGCTCTCTAATGGCTTCAATGGTCTCCACAAGCTGCAAAATCGTCCTCAAAAAGCCCTTTTTCGTACTGGTAGTCGAACCCTTTTTATTCCCTTTCTTTCCTTTTTATAACCACTAAAAACGTGCTAGGAAAGTGCTCTAACATGGCTGCACCACTTATCAATGCGATCGTGTTATCCAATCAGATTATCAATGTGGGTGCATTAGACTACAACGCAAACATATTCTGGGCATGTGAATTCTAGAGACTTCAGCATATTTTTGATCCTTTTTTCACCACTTTTCACACTAAGTCATTTTCTTCACCCAAAAGCACTTATTTTAGCTTTTTCACGTAAAAGCTTCTATCTTGCTCAATTCTTGTCAGCATTCGACGATTTTTCTTGCTAAATAACGTGCATTGATAGCCCGTCATCAATAAACATATATGCTTGAAGAACTACATCTCATATCATTATATTCACATTTAAACCTTGAGTACCTATTGTGATACGGTGGGAGAACTGACTTGAGATTTTGCGTTTGTGTTCGCACTTGTGCGGTTTAGCAAGAGTCGCCACCGACTTTTTATTTTATCCTAAGGAAAGGTCAAAAAGCACAGGAAAGACCTTTGAGATGTTTTCTTGGGTTCGGGGGGTAGATTATGAAAAGGTAAGGTGCTAGCACCCTTTTCATCCATGGTTTTCCATGGGCTCTTAGTTACTTGTTTTAGATCACTTGCCTTTGCTTTTCAATTGTTTGAAATGGTGCTTTGTGTGTGGTTTTTGAAAATGCTTTGAAAAAGAGGCCTTGTCTAGGCAACCTTTGTAATGATTCTTGTTTGAATATGTACAAAGGTGTGTGTCTTTTTGAAAAGATATTTCAATGTTTTGAAAGTTGTTTTGAAATTGTTTTGAAGTTGTGTTGTGAAATGTGTTTGAAAATGGCAAGGATGTTTTGCAAGCTTTTGATCAAGTAACTAAGAGTTGTCTACCCTATTTTACTCAACAATCTTTCTTATGTTTTCAATCCTTTTGACAGTGTTATTTCACCATTGTGTTTGGCGATCAACCTTGTGTTAGGATGTTAAACAGGACAGGTGCGGGCCATCGCATACAATCATTGAAAGCAACTTGTGAGACGCTCTAGCAATTTTGTGAGGGACGAGATTGTTTTATCGGAGGCAACATCGAGGGTCATCGAGGGACTACGATCTTTGTTTATCAAAGGGGCATTTGCTAGAGTGTCTCATACTCGAGGGACATGATTGTGTTTCCGAAGCAATGAGTGAGGTTACGCTAGAGGTGCAAGTGTGAATTGTGTATTGATTTTCATGCATTTATCTTGTATTAGGTTATCTAGCGATTGATTTTAGATCTTCGCATATAAACCCTAATTATTATACAGTATATTGAAAGCAATAAATTGCGGGAATTTAAAGTCTAAGGTATTACAAAAAAGTATCTGGGGATGGGGGTACAAATTATTTACAAATGGGGATGAGTCTTATCAGAATAATAATGTCCAAATATGTGTTACAACCAAATCGAACTGTTGCAATTCAATGTAAAAATTTATAACGAATTATGAAAAATCAGTAACTATGAGATGCATGTATTTATTTACAAGTAAATAAAATTTTAACCTAATAAAGATTTAAGTATGATTATTATTATCTTTGTGTTTTTATTAATTATGAAAAGAAAAGTTTTAAAGAAAGAAAAATTATTTAAAGTTCCTATTATTTATGTATTTTTTAAAGAAAACAAAAATAAAATCTCTATTATTATTGTATTTTATTAAATGTAATAATTATTAAAAAAAAAGAAAACTATATTAAAAAAATTAAAACAAAATTTTAATATATTTTTGGTTTTATTATTAACAAAGAAAAGAAAATAAGTTGTTTAAAAAATGACATTAATTAATAAAAGACATTAGTTGAAGAAATTAAAAAGATGATGGGCCTTAAGCAATTTGTGAGGCCCAAATGAGAATGAAGAGAAACATGAATTAGGATGAAAGGGGGGTGTGCGTGCTTAGCCAGCAATTGGGCTTGGGGCAGTTGTTGGGGCGAAGGCCCATTACCCGGTTTCATAATTTTGTCAGGGTTCAAACATTTTTTAGGGTTTTTACAATTTGGGTTCAGCGGCGTCGCTCTTGCTTTTCTTCTTCGTTTCTCTCATCTCTCTTATCTCTCTCAGGCAAAGCGTTTGATACTCCCTCCACGAGCCTAGCTACCGGAGCGCCGCCCCCATCCACTCTCTATCTTCTTACAGTGGCCCCGGCACTTGCTTGAACGGTACAGTTTCGTCTCATTCACGCTTTAAGGTTTTTTTCTTCGGTTTCAATGTTTGTTTATTGATTGCTTGCATGTTTTAATCTATGGTTTTTTGTGTATTTGATACGCAGTAAAAGGAGTTGAGAAACTTACCTTGAGCGTCTTTTTGTAAAATGGAAGGAGGGAGATGGGAGACCGGCCGATGGCGCTCCTTGGAGGCTAGGCGAAGGACGGAGATGATGGTTGCGCGCTTCTGGTATTTTTTTGTTGTTCTTTTGATTTGTATAATGATGAGCGTGTTTATGAAGCTTTATTTACTTCTAAATCTTTTCCTTTCTCGCTGCTGAATATTGTTGATGATGATTCTGAAAACTAGCTTATGTTGTTTTGCTTTGAGTTTTGCTTTTTTTTCGGTTAATGATGATAAAAAAGGAAATCTGAAACTTTGCTTGATTGATTTTGTTGATGATGAGAGAATTCTGAAACCCTATGTTATTTGCTTCTAAAACTCTTCCTCTCTCCTCTTGGTTTGTTAATGATGACTGATAAACCTCTGAAACTCTGGTTGGTTCTTTGTTGTTTTGGCCAGCTTTGCTTGAATCTATAGTTTGGACAGATTTGAGTAAGTTGCAATTTTTCTATTTGATTTGCAGTTGGTATTTCAGGCTTGATTTGTTGGTGACATATTTGTTGAGCTTGAGTAAGCTTGGCATCTGGAACTGTGATTTGCAGTTTTACAGGTTTTGTGCTGTTGTAGTTTTGGTTTTGCAGGCTTGCAGGCTGTTTGTGTTTGGCCTTGTTGATCTTGTAGGCTGTTTGTGTTTGGTCTGTGTGATTTGTAGTTTGAGTTGCAGGTTTTTTCAGTTTGAAATGCAGGCTTGCAATTTGAGATGCAAGATTGCAGTTTGAGATGTAGGTTTGGCAGTTTGTAATGCAGGCTTGCTGATTGCAGTTTGGAAATGTTGAGCTTACAGGTTTGCAATTTGTAATGCAGGTTTGCATGTTTTTGTGGTTTTTTGCAAACAGGTCTGTTGAGCTTGAGTTTGTTGTCTAGCCTTTGGAACTGTGATTTGCAGTTTATGGAGATTTTTGCTCTCTCCCCTTTTTCTCCTCCCTGGACTGTTATATATCTTTTTGTTATATTTTCTTCCTTTTACAGCCTGCCTTAGCCAAAACTGCAAACCTCTTCACTAGGTCTTCTCTTTCTCTCTAAGCACTTTTGCTTATTATATTTAATTCTGAAAAGTTTTGTCTAGGCTGGAAAATGATGATGGCTATTGCAAGCCTCTTGCTTGTAATTTGGTTTATCTCTCTGCATTGTGTACTTTTTTTTTACATATTTTTTGTATTGTGTACTTTGTTTCTTTTGCTAGTTGCTATGCTTCTTGACAATTCCGCATTCAGTTTGGTTAATGCATTGTAGTTAGCTTGCCATGCTTGCTCTTGTTTGCATTGCTGACTTGTTTGACTAATGCAGTTTGGTCCAATTTGCAGTACACTTTGCTTTGCTGACTTGTTTATGTTTTTGTACTTGAACCAAATGTATGCTTATATTTTATATCTTTTATTTTTCTCTCTGTGAACCGAGAAGAGCGATCTTCTTGTGATTTGCAGAGAGGAAAATAAAATATGATAAACATAGCATTCTGATTCCAGCCGACAAACTTTAATGATGATTTCTTTCTTTTTTCTATTTGAAAATCTTTTTCAATTAACTGTGTTGATTTCTTTTCTTTCTTCTTTTTCAGGTGAATGCATTTTAGGAAATAGAGGAAGCAAAAAATTCCTTGAGCATGGGAGCATTGGAGCTTAGGAGATTAGGCTTAGAAATAAATAGATTTTTCATTTGTTGTAAACAATCATTATTGTAAATACTATAAGTTGTAAGCTTACAATATTCAAATAAATTTTGTAACAACATTTGCAATGAATAAACAGTCTTTATCCAAAAGAAAATTCTACTGTCAAATATCTTCCAATCTTTCCTTGCATGTTTATTTAATTATTTAAGACTCTTAAATCAAAATAATTGGAACTGTATCCCAATAATTCTAATCCAGATAAAATAAATAATCAACAATACGCATGGTATTCCAATTAACATCAGGATTTATTGATAAAGAAAAGTCTGTTTGACCGATTCTTGAGCCAATCTCAAAAATCAGAGAAAACCCTAGGGTTGTGATTTCTTGTGAAAAGGGAGGGAAAATTTTGGGGTACAACAGTTGCCCCTGTTTAATCTTCTTGAACCTGAAGAGTTAGATTGGAAATTTTACCATTCATGACTCAAAGGTAAAAGATGATTGGACACTAGAGTGCCCATAAATTTGCACTTGTCAAAGCATAGTTGAGGGAATGGGCTTAAAGATGCCATTTGGAGATGTGACAGAATCTTGTCGGAGATGGGCTTAAAGATGCCATCCAAGAATGCTTGTTGAACTGTATGTTGTAGGTGAAAGAATGAGTATCAAAAATGTATCCATGTTTGGAACGTCTCTGAGCTGGGGGCCTGAATAAGCAATAGATTAGCATCCGTGCTTGGAAGCAACCGTAAACTGTTTTCAAAGGTTGAATCTGAACAAGCGATAGATTAACATCCGTGTTTGGAGACTCTGTAAACTGTTTTCAGAAGTTGAGGTTGAATAAGTAATAAATTAACATCCGTGTTTGGAGAATCCGTAAACTGTTTTCAAAAGTTAAATCTGAACAAGCGATAGATTAACATCCGTGTTTGGAGAATCCGTAAACTGTTTTCATGATTCTGGAATTAAAGTTTGCTAATCTTATCCTGAAAAGGGTAAAATATTAGCTGAAACACAAAGTTATGTTGCATGAAATGTATGATGCAATGTATGTGTTATATCAATGTTTATGATATATAAATGCAATGTATGCGCATGTAAGCCAATGAGTTGTCTTGCTGAGGAAGATAAATCCTGGATAGCTGGAGATAATAAAATCTTTGACCGCTGTCGGGGAAAATAAATCCTTGACTGCTGCTGGGGATTGAAAATCCTTTGATCGTTGAAAATGAGAAGTCCTGGGACCATTGTTGAAGAGTATGTGTATCTTCAAGCTTTTTGACAACCTCTATGGGGAGAAGTTATATTGCTGGGGAAAGTCAGGAGTTTGGGTTGTATGCCAATCTACTGGGGATTCTTGTTTTGTCGTTTGAGGAGAACTCCGTTGGGGAATATCTGAAAACTCTGTGAGGAATTGAGAATGAGAGTCTTCATTCCTCTTGGGGTAATTTGTACTGAGGAGCCGAGAACGAGAATCTTCGATCTGCAGGGGATTTAAAAATTCTGACAAATTCATGCTGAGAGTAAAGAAAACTATGTATAATTAAGGACGAGAATCTTGATTTTGTTGGGGAGTAAGAACTCTGTGGGGAATAGCCATACTGTTGAAGAGTAGATATCCTGTTGGAGGGGCTTATTCCTGTTTGGAAGAAGTTCAGAAGTCAAGTCGTATGCCACTTTGAGAATGAGAATCTTCATTATGTCGGGAATATCAGGAACTCAAGTTGTATACCACTTTGAGAATGAGAAACTTCATTCTGTCGGGAATATCAGAAATTTAGGTGTTATACCACTTTGAGAATGAGAATCTTCATTCTGTCGGGAATATTAGAAATTCAAGTTATATACCACTTTGAGAATGAGAATCTTCATTTTGTCGGGAATATCAGAAATTCAGGTGTTATACCACTTTGAGAATGAGAATCTTCATTATGTCGGGAATATCAGAAATTCAGGTTATATACCACTTTGAGAATGAGAATCTTCATTCAGGCGTTTGGGTCAGGAGGTTGGGAGTATGCCAATCTACTGGGGTTTCAGGGATGAGAATCTTCATTCTGTTAACGGTATAAGGAGCTTGGGAGTATACCAATCTTCTGAGGTTTCAAGGATGAGAATCTTCATTCTTGAGAGAGAAAGAATTTCAGGAACTTCATTTGTCCGTTATTCTGTTGATGGGTTGTTTCTGTTGAGATTTTAGGAACTTGTCCGTAATTCAACTGAAGTAAAAGGTTTATCGCTTGAATTTGATTGTACCTTTCCTGAAAGGCAAAGGTTAGTGGCATATATCAAACAATAATGTTCTCAAAATAAATGAGATCGCGTTGCATGATGTCCTGATGCACGGAGGTGTAATGTTTTTCTAGACGACCTTTCGCTGGGGAAAATAAATCCCGAGCTGATGAAGGAGAAAAGAGTTGGATTCTTCATCTCTGGTAGTGAAGATAATCAGAATAAATCGCTGAGAGATTTATCTGAAATATCAAAAACCCGGAATATCTTCCACTGGCATAAGAAAACAGGGAGATCTTAGTGTCGATCTGACCAAAACAGAGAGGGTCTTGGATTAATTTTGATTCAACCGGATGATGGAGGAAACTTTGATGACTGTAACTCCAATAGG
This sequence comes from Vicia faba, assembly GCA_948472305.1. Lineage (NCBI taxonomy): Eukaryota > Viridiplantae > Streptophyta > Magnoliopsida > Fabales > Fabaceae > Vicia > Vicia faba. Next base: position 1,572,116,294 of record OX451737.1, read on the forward strand.
CAATGAAGGAATCTTCGATGACCGTAACTTCCGACAGGTGATGAAGGAATCTTTGACGACCGTAACTTACAACAGGTGATGAAGGAATCTTCGATGACCGTAACTTCCAACAGGTGAAGAAGGAATCTTTGACGAACGTAACTTCCAACAGGTGATGAAGGAATCTTTAACGACCGTAACTTCCAACAGGTGATGAAGGAATCTTTGACGACCGTAACTTCCAACAGGTGATGAAGGAATCTTTGACGACCGTAACTTCCAACAGGTGATGAAGGAATCTTTGACGACCGTAACTTCCAACAGGTGATGAAGGAATCTTCGACGACCGTAACTTCCAACAGGTGATGAAGGAATATTTACCTGCTGATCAATCTGAGTATGTTATGAATGTTATTGAAATGTAATTTGTTTCGGAGAATAAATCCTTGACAAATGTTGGGGAAATAAACCCATGACTGCTGGTCTGCTAGAGAGGTGATGAACTTCTTGAGGATGCTTGAATTTCTTTTCAGACATATTTTGGAGAGATTCGTCACTGCCCCTAGTATCAAATGCTTGTGGCACTGCCATGAAACTTGGACTGTACGTAACCCTTTGATGATATTGACGTTTTAATGCCCCAAGTGATGGTGAGGGAGACTTGCCCCAGGTTTATCTGCAATTTGAGAGATTTCTTGAAATCTTGACTGGACTGCCCCAGGTTTACTGAACTTGAGTGATTTGTTAGAATCTTGACTGGACTGCCCCATGTCTAATGGAGAATATCATATCAGGCCCCCTTTTGTCAATGGGAGATTTTTGCAACGGGAGTGTCATCCCACTCGAAGTGATTTTATTCACTGAGAGAGCTTCCGTTCATTCGAACATTAACTATGCGAACTTCTTCATCGTCAAACAAATAACCACGTGCAAACAACGATATTCAAATAATGCAAAGTTTATGCTTGTCTCGAAGTTTTGAACAATGCGTTTTTTAGCAGAAAACTTTTTATAAGACAAATTCAACACAAGATTTAGAGCAAAGCCTTACAGGAGTCAGGATACCTTTTGTAACAGTATGCTTTCGAACTAACCCATGCTTCAATTAGGACTTTTGAAGGGTTGTAACGTGGTCTGGTTCATGATTTAAGAAACAAAGGATAAAGGCTCAAAGTACATTTGTACCCACCCGCTCTTCGTGATGTTCTTCAATCTTAAACTCAGTTAATTGTGCGTCGAACTCTATTTGAGTTTGGAACGACATTTTGGTGATGGTCCACACAAGTTGAATTTTATGAGAAGTAAGTCATTTTTTTTAACATCTTTCATGTTGTTGAGGATTTGTAATGACCTCCTTCTTTTGATTTTGTCATCCCTAACTTTTTCCTGACCGTTCTTGTTTTCGAGATTACAGTCAGCGGGATGCCCCAACTTTCTTAAGCCTTCTTTTTAGGTTTCGGCTCAGTGGGATTTTCTCTTTTGAGAGATAACGACCGTCTATGAGATAAGGAACCATTACTGTCTTTTGGTTCCAAAGGAATGTTTTTGATGTCATTCATTGTATCATGAACTGAGAATTTGCGACTTCAATGCGCATTTTCTTTTGAATTAACTGAGAGACTACCCTGCCCCAAGTTTGATTAAAGGTTTCAATTTGTGTTTAAAACAGAAAACTTATACTTCTTTGGCTCGAAGGGGTTGACTAGGGATTATCTTCCTTATAACTCCAGTGTTAAAGATTTGAAAGAAACGTCTGTACATCGTCAGCAAGGTCTGTCCAAAAGCATACTGTATGAGATTATGGCATTGTTTTCGTCATCCTCCCTCTAAAGGCTTGTAGCTTTTTTGCAAGAGTTAAATGTCATAAAGAAAGTAGAAAGCATAGTTCAAGAATAGTGAGAACGAATGGATGAATTCAAGACAAACATATGCAATGCATTAATGAAACAGAGTTTGACGTCAACAGATAATTGTTTGAATAACAAAAGAAATTACAACTTGAAAATTCAAATGAAACAAAAGTCTCTTAGTTCGAACTAGTCATTTCAGGTGGAGAACCCTCAGCGGAAGATTTTCATCTCGTCATCCGGCATGAAACCCAACACTCCTCTGTCAATCAAGTGTTAAATTTTGTTTTTCAAAGCCAACAGTCGTCGGTGTTATGTCCAGAACTATAGGAGTGGTATACACAAAATGCGTCAGGGTGATAGCCAGGAGCAGAGGTATTGGGATTCCGAAGAGGATCCTTTAAAGCAATAAGATTGACCTCCAACAAGCGTTTCAGTATTAGAGATGATGGTATGTCAGTCTCAGTGAAATGTCTTCCAGATGTATTTTGCTTACGCCGATTACCCCGTGGACGCTGGCGAGGTTGTTGCTGGGCTTGTGACCCTGAAGCAAGTTGAGGAGCCTTTCCCTTGTCTTATTGTCTCAAAGGAGGTTGAATGATGACTTGATCTTCAACCCCGGTTGTTTTCCCCACTTGGTTATCTTGAAGCAGTTTGTTGACAAGAACCCTGAGCTCCTCTTTTCTTTGAGCCAGATCTTGAATGAGAGCCATCTGGCCCACCAGTTGTCCCATCATCTGGATCTTCATTGTTGCCAACTCAATTTGTAGTCCTTCCTACTGATCATTCCTGATGCCGCCTGGATTCCCTAGGACCATTCCCCTTGTGAGGAGAGCTTTCACTTTTTCTTTCCCCTGGGACAGGTTCAAGAACATTTCTTGAAGTTGAGCGTTCTGAGCCTGGATATCTTCGACATTCCTCTCTAGAGCCATCTCTACTGAAATAAACAGTAGGAGAATAAGGAAACCTAAAAGGGAAAATCTGTCATGATACAATGCATTATATATGGATGCATGTTTTTTTCTCAAGAATCTCTCGGGGTAAACACAAGAAAATGTTAGAGGTTTGAACTTCGATCAAGAATCTCAAAGGTCTTTCCTGTGCTTTTTTACCTTTCCTTTTGGATAAAAAAAAGTCGGTGGAGACTCTTGCTAACCGCGACATTTGCAAACACAAACGCAAAACCTCAAGTTAGTTCTCCCACTGCATCACAGAACTGGCGACTCTGCTGGGGAAAATTCTAAAAGTGGGGTTACCTTAGGGTTTAAATCACCTTTATTTGCTTATAATTGTTTGACTTGTTTGCTTTGCATTTTGGTTCTATTGTCTGGGTTTGAATCCTCCACCTGGATTTGGGAAACATTGTAGGTAAATAGCAATACGTTGTGGAAACTGCGGGGTATACCGACATGGTCTAAGCAATAGCTATATTAGTGTGACTTATTTGTGGGTACCGGTAGCCTTTGAGTCAATCAAAGAGAATACGGGGATGCTGAGTGATGTCATAAAGCACTAATGAACTTCTAGAACCTTTACTTGACCAACTTGGCCTTTTAGGATGTAGTGAGATGACCGACTTTGGTGCAGTATGAAGTTGGTAGATACTCGATACTACACTCATTGAGGGTTGGTTCCTTGGAATATTTCGGTCGCCAGTAAAGAGGCTTGAATTGAAACAATGAACAAGGAAACAATCCAGTGATATTGAGCTCCTTAGAACCCGGTTACTATTTTTAGGACAGGTTGAGCCAACTAAACTTCAAGAGGGTATTTACCTATGAAACCCCATGCAAGCCTAAACTAAGAACTTGTGTGATTTTCTTGTACATATATACTTGTGCATAACATCATGGACATCATGAACATCATATGCATCCGCTAAGCATTTCAAGGATTTTGGAGATTCATCTTTGTTCTTGTTTTGTAGGTTAAGGATTCACTTCGCAGGAAAACTATCCAAATCAACCTTGTAAGAATTCCTCCACAACTCAAGGAGCTAGCTTCAAGGATTCCTGAGAATTCTCCATTCACCGAGAGACATGGTCGTCTACTCAAATTAGTCACTTCCAACACAGAGGAGGATATGATGAAGGTTCTCTTCCAGTTCTTTGACCCTTTGCATCATTGCTTCACATTTCCTGACTATCAACTTGTGCCCACTTTGGAAGAATTCTCTCAACTTCTAAGGATTCCTATTCTCAATCAACTACCCTTCAACGGTACGGAAAGAGATCCAAAGCCATAAGAGATTGCTCAAGCCCTGCACTTGCACTCATCTGATGTCACAACACATTGGGAAACTAGAAGTGGTGTCAAAGGCTTCTTGGCAAAGTTTCTGTTTGAGAAGGCCCAAAGCTGTTAGAATTCCCTAGACTTGCAAGCTTTTGAGGAGATTGTAGCTCTTCTCATTTATGGGATGGTCTTGTTCCCTAATCCTGACCAACTCATAGATGTAAATGCTGTCAAAAATCTTCATGTCTCGCAACCCGGTGCATACATTGTTTGGGGATATCCTCCACTCTTTTCACACTCGTACAATGAGGAAAAGAGGTGTTATCATATGTTGCACTCCTCTCCTGGAAATATGGTTTATTTCTCATCTTCCCCAATCAGTCTTGAAGAATGAGAAAAGTTTGAGGTGGTCACAAAGGTTAATGACACTTAACCTTTCAGATATTCATTGGTGTTCTCGATCCAAAGAGAATGTTATTATTGTTGACCGTTGTGGGGAATTCCCTAATGTCCCTCTACTTGGCATTAGGGGAGGCATCACCCATAACCCTTTCTTGGCTCTAAGACAGTTTGGTTATGCCCGAAGGGATGGCCCACATGATATGCTGATTCAAGGATTGGTTTTCGACTACGACAACGACGACCAAGGACTCCGTTAGAGATTCATTCGAGCTTGTAGGATGCCAAACAAGGTAGACAGCAAGACTTTGGGACACAAGAATTCCATCTCTCTTGAGCCTTACCTCAAGTGGGTACGAACCCGCGCCCAAAGTCTTATGATGCCTTATCCCTCCATTCTCCCAGTGATTATAGAGCATGTTAAGGAAGGAGAGGTTCCATACACCATCCTACATCCTGACATGCCGACATCACTCGAAGATCTACAAAGGAGTTGGATACAGCTCAAAGGAGAGCGTGATACTTTCGAAGCCCAATTCTACGCAAGCGAGAAGAAGGTTTTGGAACTCACTCGGCTATTTCATGAAGAGCAGACTCTCAACACCTACATTGCACCAAAGAGGATGCGCAACGTCTTTTTACCTTAGAGTTTTGTATTATTTTGCCCAAGGGGCATTGATGTACTCAAAATTCTATCTTATTAATATGACGTGTGTTTCTTTTTTGTTTAAAATAAATTTGAATTTCTAAATCCTTGAAAACATTGCATGAATACATATCATTCATCATAAGCATAAACAGGTCTTTGCAACAAGTTTCCTCATCCTTCTACTGTTTATTTTAGCAAGATGGATCTTGAACAAACGGTCAAAGATTTGCAAGCTCAGAACTCAAAATTTCAACAGTTGCTCATGACCTTAGCTAAGGGGCAGGAGGAGCTGAAGACTTTGCTAGAAAAAGAAAAAGAGAAAAAGAAGAAGAAGCCAGCTGGTGTGGTTATCATGGGCAGAAGATTTCAGGGACAAGCCAGAAGGACCTTAGAATTCCCAACAACATCTGAAGAAGGGGAAAGAAAAGGAAAAGAAACGGCAGTGCCATCAGATTCTGAAGCAAAAGAAGAGGAAGATGAGGACTACTCTGAATAGCAATACCCTCCGGTTGATGACAAATATAAACACCTGGAAGAGCGACTAAGCGCTATGGAAATCCAGAGAGTACCGGGGCTAGATTTTGAGGAGTTAGGGCTGGTGTCAGGAATTGTAATCCCACCAAAGTTTAAAGTGCCACTATTTGCCAAGTATGATGGGGTGTCTTGCCCTAAAATGCACCTCAGATCCAATGTCAGGAAGATTCAACCATATTCTGCCGACAAAGACCTGTGGGTCCAGTTTTCCAAGACAGTTTATCAGGAACACAACTTGATTGGTTCTACCAATTAGAGAGGGAAGATGTCCATAATTGGGAAGACATGGAAGCGACTTTCTATAAACAGTGTCAATACCACACCGACTTGGCTCCTACCCGTACTCAGCTGCAAAGTATGGCTATGGTTTCCAATGAGGTCTTTAAAGATTACGCGCAAAAGTGGATAGACCTAGCCGGAAGGGTGCAACCCCCTCTATCTGAGAGGGAGTTGGTGGACATTTTCTTGGGAACTCTATCAGGTACTTTCTTCAATCACCTGATTGGAAGTTCCTATGCAGGGTTCACTGAATTGATTTTAACCGGCGAAAGAGTGGAGGATGGTATAAGAAATGGGAAAATTCAGAAGGACGTGTCTGCCTCAACAGTTGTAAAAAAGCCCTTCACAGGAAGAAAGGAAGTATCTGCTGTCTATTCATAGAGAAATCAGGGAAGAACCGAGCGCCGACCAACGGTGGGGGCCGTAATGATTCTGAAGCCTGCATCATACCAGCCAAGAACTAATCAGCAAAGGGTAGAAAGGCCAGTTCGGAAATTTACCAAGATTAACATGACTCCAGCCCAAGTTCTGCCACATCTTCTGAAGTTGAACTTGGCCACTCTAAAAGAGGCCCCAAAGAATCCTAATACTACTTCTCCATATTACCATCCCAATGCCAGATGCGCGTACCATTCTGAAAGTCCAGGGCATGACACCAACAACTGTTGGGCTCTGAAGAATAAAATTCAAGACCTGATAGATGCAAAGGAAGTTGAGTTTGAAGCTCCTGAGAAACCGAATGTTATTTCCGCTCCGATGCCGAGAAATGGTCACAATGCCAACGCTATTGAAGAAGATCTGTTTGTTGCTACCGTGGATGAATTGTTAACTCTGCTCCTGACCATTAAGTTGAATTTGTTGAAAGCTGGTATCTTCCCAGTTTGTGACAAAGATTGCCATGTTTGCCTGTCCTCATCATTTGACTGCCCTCTGTTGAAGAAAGGTATCCAACGACTGATGGATAACCAAGAAATTTTGTTTGAGAAAGCTCATGTTTCGCCCGTTCCAGTTAAATAAGTTTCAATAATAACCATCTACGCCAATCCTTCCAGGGCCCCTAAAAGACCCGTTAGGGTTACACCTGCTCCAAAGACTACTCCGCTTAAGATTACAATGCCTGGGCCTACCCCATACAAATAAGATAAATCAGTACCATGGAACTATGGTGGAGAAATCTACTACCATGGTATTAAACAAGATGAACTGACTGCTGAAGGAGAAAGCTCCGAAGAGGACAATTTCGACATTAGAAATATTGTTGGAACTAGCAAGATCACCCACAGTGGTAGGATCTTCTCTCCAGAGATTGCTCCTCCAACAACAGTCTTTGGACCCGTGGCCGTTCCGAAGATTACATCAGTACCAGTGATTGTACCTGCAAGCGTACCCATAGACAAAGACAATACAATTCATATCCCTACTTCCACTGCTGAGAATAAAGGAAAGAATGTTCAAGAGGAGCCTGTCCAGATGAAGGCTCAATCACTAGCTATTCCTGAAACATCCAAGAAGGAGATGGAAGAAATCCTAAGGATAATTAAGAAGAGTGATTATGATATGGTTGAACAGTTAGGGCAGACCCCTTCCAAGATCTCTATGCTAGCACTGCTGCTGTGCTCTGAAGCACACGCCAAAGCTCTGGTAAAATTTCTGAAGACAACTCATGTGCCACAAGAGACGTCTGCTGACCAGTTCCAGGACTGTGTGGCTAGTTTGACAACTGATAATGGCCTGGGTTTCTCCGATGCTGACTTGACACCCCGAGGGAGAAAACACAACGAGGCATTACGTGTCTCAGTGGAGTGCAGAGGAACAACCCTAGATCATGTCTTGGTTGATACTGGGTCGTCTTTAAACGTTTTGCTGAAAAAAGCCCTTGATAGATTGGACTGCGAGGGGTTGACTTTAAAACCCAGCAATATAGTGGTTAGAGCTTTTGATGGTTCGAAGAGGATGGTCCACGGGGAGGTGGACATCCCAATAAAGGTGGGAACTCAGGTCTTCAACTCTACCTTCTATGTGATGGACATCCGTCCTTCTTATTCCTGTCTGTTGGGATTCCCCTGGATCCACAATGTCGGTGCTGTCACCTCCATCTTGCGTCAGATGCTCAAATACCCCATCCAAGGAAAGATCGTAACTGTCCATGGGGAGGAGGAGTATATGATTAGTCATCTGAATTCCTTCCGTTATGTGGAGTTATATGACGAGTTCATAGAGACCCCTTTCCAACATTTTGAAGAAGTCTCTCCAGAAATAGCAGCGACCAAGGCGGTATCCTCGATTCCTAAGATCACAAGACCTCCGCTTCGTATGTCGTCTCTAAAGGATGCAAAGGAAGTAGTGGAAGAAGGGGGATGCATAATCTGGGGTCAGCTTCCAGACATTCCGTACAAATCAGACAAGTTTGGCTTAGGGTTTACTTCGACTGGTCAGAAGGCTGTGCTCCGTGCCCGTGCTGGGGGGCGACTTGTAAAGATTAGCAACCAAAGCATCAATGCAGTGGAGGACAATGAAGAGGATGGCAGCTTAGAAGATTGGATATTTCCTACTGTCAGTGGAGGACTTTGCAACTGGGAAGCCAAAGACTTCATCCCGATAACTTTCATATCGCAGTAATTTATCTTTTTACATTTCTGTTGGACTTATAATAATTCACAAACAATTCGCACTTTAAAAACCTTGTGTCTTATCCGAGGCACAATGGTCCATTTGTAAGGGTTTTTATTTCATCTACATATGTCATTCAATGAATCATGGACGCTTTTTCACATATAAACCTTTTATGCTCATTGGCTTTCTTTTACATTTTATTATTTTAAGATGGCTATACCCTTACATACACCCACACTTACAAATGCAGGTACCCTTCCATTCTGGATCCCATGGGTAACGATGCTGCTATAGCCTTCAGTGACTCTGAAGATCTGATCTACCAAGTCGAATACGAAGGTGAGGAAGATTGTGAGGTGCCAGGGGAATTGGCCAGATTACTACAGCAAGAGGAAATAGCAATTCAGCCTCATGAGGAGCTGTTGGATACAATCAACTTGGGTACCGAGGATAATAAAAAAGAAATCAGGGTGGGTGCCAACCTAGAGCCGAGTGTCAAAGAGCATCTAATTCAGCTATTGAATGATTATGTTGAGATATTTGCCTGGTCATACGAAGACATGCCGAGACTCGATACAGACATTGTGGTACATCGTCTACCCACAAGAGAAGACTGTCCACCAGTGAAACAAAAGGTCTGTCGCATGAGACCTGACATGTCAGAGAAGATCAAAGCGAAGGTTATGAAACAGTTCAATGCTGGATTTCTGGCTGTTACTTCCTATCCTCAATGGGTGACCAACATTGTTCCCGTGCCTAAAAAGGACTGCAAAGTGAGAATGTGCGTAGATTATAGAGATTTAAACAGGGCCAGCCCTAAAGATGATTTTCCACTTCCACACATCGACATCCTGGTTGACAATACAACCCAACACAAAGTATTTTATTTCATGGACGGATTCTCAGGATATAACCAGATCAAAATGGCACCTGAGGACATGGAGAAAACTACATTTGTCACACAGTGGGGTACGTTCTGCTACAAAGTGATGCCATTCGGACTGAAGAATGCCGGGGCAACCTATCAACGCACCATGGTAGCTTTGTTTTATGATATGATACATCATGAGATAGAGGTCTACGTAGATGACATGATAGCCCAATCACAAACTGATGAAGAACACCTTGATCACTTGCAAAAGTTGTTTGTCAGATTGAAGGAGTACAAGTTAAGACTGAATCCAAACAAGTGTACATTCGGAGTCCGATCTGGTAAATTCTTAGGATTCATTGTCAGCAACAAAGGCATCGAGGTTGATCCTGCCAAAGTCAAAGAGATACAAGAAATGCCTGCTCCTCGCACCGAGGAGGAAGTCATAGGTGTTTTGGGACGCCTAAACTATATTTCCAGATTCATTTCTCACCTAACATCTACTTGTGAACCAATCTTCAAGCTGTTGAAGAAAGATCAGGTAGTCAGATGGAATGATGAATGTCAGATTGCTTTTGATAAAATCAAGGAGTATTTACTAGATCCTCCTGTCTTGATGCCACCAGTCGAAGGAAGACCGCTAATCATGTATCTGACCGTCTTAGAGAATTCAATGGGGTGCGTATTGGGGCAGCATGATGAGTCTGGCCGAAAAGAGAACGCTATTTATTACCTAAGCAAAAAAGTTTACCGACTGTGAAACTAGATATTCACTGCTCGAGAAAACTTGCTGCACTTTGGTATGGGCTGCTCACCGGCTAAGACAATATATGTTGACTCATACCACTTTGCTGATATCTAAGATGGAACCGATAAAGTACATCTTTGAGAAGCCTGCTCTGTCTGGGAGGATAGCTAGATGGCAGATGATCCTAACGGAATACGACATACAGTACACGACCTAAAAAGCTATAAAGGGTAGTGTGCTAGCTGATCATATGGCCCATCAAGCTGTAGAAGATTATCAATCCATGAAGTTCGACTTCCCTGACGAAGACATCATGACAGTAGACAACTGCGAAGAGATCAGACCATATGACGGACCTGAATAAGGATCCTGATGGACCCTGTACTTTGATGAGGCATCCAATGCACTTGGTAACGGTATCGACGTTGTGCTCATATCTCCAGAAGGATGCCATACTCCTTTCACTTCCAGACTTTGCTTCAACTGTACGAACAACATGGCAGAGTACGAAGCATGCATCTTTGGTCTCAAGGCTACCATAAACTTGGGAATCAAATCTTTGGATGTATTTGGGGATTCAACTTTGGTCATCAGTCAAATCAAAGGAGAATGGGACACTAAGCATCCAAACCTCATCCCTTACAAAGAACATGTTTTCACATTGCTACCACATTTCGAGCAGATTACCTTCGAGCATTTCCCGCGAGAAGAAAATCAGCTAGAAGATGCTCTAGCTACAATGTCATCTATGTTTAAACTTAATTGGGATAACGAGGCTCCCCAGATCACCATTGAACGGATGGACGAACCAACACACTGTCACGAGATTAATACCGAAGAAGTAGTGGACCAGCCATGGTTTTATGAAGTCAAAAGGTATCTCGAGGCACAAGAATATCCAGAAGGAGCTTCAGTCAATGACAAAAAGTTCTTAAGGAGATTCTCATCTAAGTTCTTCCTAAGTAATGGCATCCTGTACAAACGTAACCATGATTCTATTCTGCTCCATTGTGTATACAAGATTGAAGCTGAAAAGATTATGGTTGAATTGCATGAAGGTACCTTTGGCACTCACTCTAGTGGGCATACGATGGCGAAGAAAATTCTACGGGCAGGCTATTATTGGTCTACCATGGAAGCAGACTGCTATCAACACTCCCAAACATGCCATAAATGTCAAATCTATGCAGACAAGGTGCACGTGCCTCCGGTTCCTCTAAATGTCTTAACAGCTCCTTGGCCCTTCGCTATGTGGGGAATCGATATGATTGGGGAGATCAAGCCTACAAAATCCAATGGACACCGCTTCATTCTGGTGGCCATTGACTATTTCACCAAGTGGGTCGAAGCAGCTTCCTTCACATTCGTTACTAAGAATGTTGTTGCCCGCTTCATCAAGCAGAATCTCATTTGCCGGTACGGTATCCCCGAAAGGATCATCACTGATAACGGTACAAACCTTAACAATACTATGATCACCGCTTTGTGCGAGCATTTCAAGATTCAACATCACAATTCATCCCCCTATCGGCCGAAGATGAATGGTGTAGTAGATGCTGCTAATAAAAACATCAAAAAGATCATACAAAAGATGATAGTCACCTACAAGGACTGGCATGAAATGCTACCGTTTGCTCTCCACGGGTACTGTACCACGGCTCACACGTCAACTGGGGAAACACCCTATTCTTTGGTTTATGGCATGGAGGTTGTTCTACCTATTGAGGTTCAGATCCCCTCTTTGAGAATCATGAAGGATGCAGGTTTGAGTTAAGACGATTGGGTCCAGACCCGACTTGATAAATTGAACTTAATTGATGAAAAGAGACTCACCGCTGTTTTCCATGGTCAGACGTATCAAAAACGGATGATCAAGGCCTTCAACAAGAAAGTCAGACGCCAGATATATCAAGTTGGAGATCTAGTGATCAAGCGCATCATCTTGCCACAAAGTGATCCCAGGGGCAAATGGACTCCTACCTATGAAGGACCATTTGTAATCAAGAACATCTTTTCTGGTGGGGCAATGATCTTAACCACCATGGTCGGTGACGACCTGCCACACCCTGCGAACGCAGACATATTCAAAAGATACTACGCATAAGAGACCCACTAGGTTGACACACCTAGGCAAAACAAGGGCATCCCAGCGAACCAAAAAGGTTCGGGCAAAAATTAGGGATAAAATAAAAAAATTTGTACACCCGGCAAGTTGAAAACCCGAAAGGGCGAGTTGGGCAAAAAAGGGTTTCCCGGTGGACTGAAAACCCGCAAGGGTGGTCCAGGAAAAAGTTAGGGAATTAAAGCGTATGACTATGTCTCGTCGGATCACTTTAAGGACAATCTCTTCACTGCCAAACTCTGAGCTTCTGATCAATTCAATCATCTTCTAGCGAAGCAACAGACAAACAAGATATTCAGAGATACGGAGGCTATAGCAGAATGGGAACCCCATGGGATTATCACACATATCTATCTTTCTTTGTATAAATATTTCTTACTTTTATGGCACAATCCTCTTACTAGGATAACTGTTTCCTTTGTACAAAATACTTATTCAAAGAAAATACAAAGATATCTCTTTAAAAGTACAGAAAACCATTTGCCTTTTTCTTTACACTTGTGTTTTTATTTGCAAAAAACATCCAATGATTCATTAATGAACATATGCATTTGAACATAATTAGTGTTTACAAATAAACAAGGTGGAAAAGAAAAATTACTGACAGGTTGAAAGGATAGGAAAATGTCTTTAGGCTATTCCATGAGCAATCTCTACAGTACATCATCTAGATCCCCAGCGGAGCAAAAATTTCAAACTATCAATCCCCAACGGAAACCATCCAGTTTCTCTAAATTCCCCAACAAGTCATCTTGAAGCCTGAAAATCAACCAGATAACAATTAAATTTTGTCTCTCCCCAACCGAGGATAATTCCCCAGTAGAGTAGCAGACGACCGAAAGTCCTGAACTTTTTCCAAACAAGAATAAGTTTTTTCTTCCCCACAGAGTTTTCATTGCTCCCCAACAGATTGAAGATTCTCTTTATTAATTCCCCGCAGAAGTCATCAGAGTTTTCTTTATTCCCCAGCAGAACAGGGTTTCCCATTGTGTAATCCCTAGTAGAAGTCATCAAATTCTCTGGATTCCCCAAGCAGATTACTCAAGCAGTATGGCATTGCTCGCAACAGAATTTTTTGTCAATACTCTAACTTCAAGACATGAAGGATCCCTATATCCCCAGAGAAGTCGCCAAGGATTTCTTATCCTCAGCAGTCAAGGATTTATTTTCCCTGGCAGCAGTCAAGGATTTATTTTCCTCAGCAATACAGCAAATCAGCTCACATGCGCATACATTACATCCATATACCATAACATTTTACCCTTTTCAGGATAAGATTAACAGCTACTATTGACAATGTTCAAAGATTTCAGATACAGTACAAATACACTCCAGACGTGGAAGTCATTCTGTTACTCATTCAGATCTTAACTCAAGATACAGTACAGATACACTCCAGACGCGGAAGTCATTCTGTTACTCATTCAGATCTCAACTTAAGATACAGTACAAATATGCTCCAGACACGGTTGCCATTCTGTTACTCATTCAGATTCCAGTTCAGATACGCTCCATATACGGATGCCATTCTGTCGCTTATTCAGATTTCAAATTCTAGATACAGTTCAGATACACCCCAGACACGGAAGTCATTCTGTTACTCATTCAGATTCAAGTACAGAAACAGCTCAGATACGCTCCGGACACGGATGCTATTCTGTTGCTCATACAGATTCAGTTCAAGATACAACTCAGATACGTTCTAGACACGGACACCATTCTGATACTCATTCTTTTGACTTACAACTTACAATTCAACAAACATTCTTGGATGGAATCTACAAGCCCATCTCCAACAAGATTCTATCACTTCTCCAAATGGCATCCTTAAGCCCATTCCCTCAACTACATTTTTGTCGAGTGCAAATTTATGGGCACTCTAGTGTCCAATCGTCTTTTACCTTCGAGTCACGAACGACAAAACTCGCCAATCTAACTCTTCAGGTTCAAGAAGATTGAACAGGGGCAGCTGTTGTACCCCAAAATTTTCCCTCTCATTTACCAAGATTTTTCTCACAAGACTTCTTGGACTCAAGACAAGATTAGGGTTTGGTTAGCTCAAGACATCTCATCTTGCACTGATCACCCAAAATTAGGGTTTGAGTTTGCACAAGAATTTTTGCATCACTAATGCTTCATGTGACTTTAATACACCATTTTGGACCCCTAAGATTGCTCATACTAAGTTTCAAGCCTTGAACCACATTTTTTGACCAGTCAATTGGACAGTTGACCTAAAAATCAGTTGTATTGGGGAAAAAGTCAACCATGGCCAATTTACAGTCAAACTTCATGATTTTTGATCCACATCAACATTTTAGGCTCATATGTACCATTTGATCAAGTTTGGATCACAACTCCTCAAGAAGTTTGATCAAATCATCAAAAAGGCAAAATGGTCAAAATTAGGGTTTTGACTGAGAAAGGGCAATTTCTGATTTTTTTAACCTAGCCAATGACCAATTGAGTTCAAACACGATTTCAATGGTTCAATGGCATCATATTTACCTAATTACATGGTTCATAAGATCTCAAGTTCATTGGATGGACAATTGAATTTCGCAGTCAACTAATCAAAAGTCAATTGTACACTGAAAAGTCAAACTTTGACTTTTTAGTCAAAATCAAGTTCCAAGGGTCATAATTCATCAAGATATGTCAAAATATGAAACTTGTTCACCAAGAAACTCAAAATTGCAAATTAGGGTTTTGAATTTGAAAATTTTCATAACTTGGAATTTTTCTAAGTGTGAAAATTTTCTTATTTCCCCTAACTTTTCACCACTTTTTCACCATGATGCATTATGATTCAAAGAAAACTTCCAACATGAAAGTTGTAGTCCTCCATGAAATCTACAACTTTTCTTCACAAACTTTTCCCAAAATATGCTTGGATCTCAAGTTATGAATTTGTGAACGTAGGTTCATGAACTAAATAACTTAGTGAAATTTTGCCCTAATTTAGGCAGGTTTTAGACCCAACTTCATGGACATTTTTCAGCTAGTTCCAATAGCTATATCAAATTGCATTTCAAATATGGATTATAGAGCACATTTCAAGATTTCCAAAATGTCCAAGAACTCTCGAAGATCATTTTTGGTTAGGGAGAATCGAAGAAGAGAAGTTGGCATTTTATCACTTTTGTTCAAGCCATTTTTACATGAGATCAAGTTGCAAATCCAATCCATGCTGTTTGAATCTTGCTTTACAGGTCCTAAACTCACTTTACACTCCATAATTAAATGCAAACTCAGTTGACAAAAGCATTATCTTTGCTTTTGAAGCATTGTACAGGAGATAATTCCATTTTAAGCATAAAGGTTACAATGCCATTTTCATAAAGTGAGCTTTTGTAACTTTATCAATCTTAAGCCTTGGACCTGTCCCTTTGGTGCAAGCAACTTCCACAAGTCTTAAGCAATTCGTACAATCCCTTTGCAGCCCTCAAACTAACCAGTACAAGCATGTCAACATAAGTCATTTCACTTTACTTCAAAAGCAAGAAAGTTGGTGAAAAGGTAAAAGCTTGCACATCTGTTGAGAAGCTGACTTTGTATCCATTCTATACAAGTATACAAACTTGTCACAATTCAAAACACGATTGGCTTGCATCCAGAACTCACTCAAACTCAAAAACTCCAAAGTTCTGCCAAACATACAGATTTCTGCAAAATCATTGCCAACTAATTTTTGGCTCATGCGTTTTGTATTCTAACACTTCAAACACCTCATACACATCATACCAAAGCTATCCAAGCCCTTACCCTGGTTCTGTAACCCCTGTTTCAGCCATTTCTATTTTCAATCTTGAAGCTTGCAGCTTGACTTGTGCAGGAAGTTCCATCCATTCTCAAGACAAGATAAGCATTGGAATAGCTTGAAGGAAGTTCAAGGAAGCTCACACAATCCTCAGTCCTCCATTAAAGTCCCTACATTGCTCTATCCAAATCCATCTGAAGGAGGTATATTTCTTAAACTCTATCTCTGTATTTAGGCAACTTCAAGCCACGATTTGTGAAGAAAAATGTAGTCCATAACATGGTGAAGCTGTACATATGCATACTTTTCATTTATATTAACTATGCTGTGAGAATTTGAAGCTTGAAGTTCATGAAATTTTTAGGTCACGAATTAGGGGTCCCAAAATTCTCCCTGATCTTTGAGAGTTAGATTACAAAATTTATATTGTTGGAATCGTGAGCTCAAATGCCACAAGTTTCATGTTATAAGTTTTTTTTTGTGCAAGCATTTGAGAGTTGCAGGTTGAGATGAAACACGCGCGCAGGGATGACCAAGGATAGGGATGAAGCTTGTTCTGGGATTTTTTTGGCGCCTGGCCTTTTTGGTTTTGCTTTTCACACCTCCTGACCCACCATTTGCACCCCCTGGCTTTATTTTGTATATTTTTTTATATTTCTTCATATTTTTATATTTATTTCCTTTCATTTATTTTTCTGAATAATAAAAATCATAAAAAATAATGTCTTTATTTTTTGGAATTTTATTTTATTTTTTTATTATTTTTTTTACATAAAAAATAGTTTATTAGGATAAATAGATTTTATTTTCTTAAATAATTTGTAAATACAATTAAAAATACTTAATATTTTTATTATATTATTTATACACATAAAATATTTATTTTCTATACATATTTAATTTTTAATATTTGCATATAATATTATTTATTATTTTCTTATACAAAAAATGGACAAAATGTTAATATTGAAACATTATTATCTTTTAATTAAAAACTAGGGTTTCACCCTTCCAAAAATAATATTATTTTTCCTTTCTTTTAGGGTTTAAATTAATTATTTTTCTCATATATAAAAAAACAACACAACTTTTTTACATAAATACATTTGCATTGCATTTTAAATACTTGTATTATTTATTTAATTTGCACAATATTCGATTGGGTTATAATAATATATTTAGGTTTATATTTGTGCAAAATGCCCATTCAAAACTTGTATCCCCCCTCCCATAATAATTGTTGTAATAGCTTAGTTTATTTCACGCAATTTATTGCTTTCATATACTATGTTTAGTAAAACTAGGGTTTGCATGACAAGAACAAAAAAAAAACAAAACAAATAGAAAAAACCTAATGCAAGACAAAAGCATGAAAAATGACACACTTTGCACACAAGCACCCTTAGGGTTTCTCCCACTTGGTTGCCTAAATAAAAATGGCCATGTTAGCACGCGAAGTATCTTGGCAAAACAGAACAATATAAGATCATAATCCCTCGATGACGCTATACAAAAGTTGCCTAAAAAAATGATCTTGGTCCCTCAAAAAATGCTAAGATACTTGGCAACATTGCTATCATGGTTATACGATGACCCACGCCCGTCCCGTTTACATCCAAAGATAGGGTTGCTTACCAAATCAATGGTAAGTCAACAATGTCAAAGGAATAAAAATGCACAAGGAAGACATTTGAGTAGGTAGATAGCTTCTAGTTACTTGATCAATTTCAAAACAATCCTTGTTATTTTCAAAAACAAACACCACACATTTCAAAACATCTTTCAAAATATTGTAAACTTTTTCAAAAGAGAAACATCTTTGTATACATTCTTACGAACGATAATCATTACAAAGATTGCTTAAGCAAAGGCCTCTTTTCAAAATACTTTCAAAACCACACCAAGCACCATTTCAAACAAAACAAAGCAAAGCAAGTGATCTAAACAAGTAACTAAGAGCCCATGGAAAACCATGGATGAAAAGGGTGCTAGCACCTTCCCTTTTCATAATCTACCCCCCGAACTCAAGAAAACATCTCAAAGGTCTTTCATGTGCTTTTTTACCTTTCCTTTTGGATAAAAGAAAAGTCGGTGGCGACTCTTGCTAATCGCGACATTTGCAAACACAAATGCAAAACCTCAAGTCAGTTCTCCCATCGCATCACTCATTTGACGTTCTTGTAAAACAAAACAGAAAAAGAAAAACAACTCAAAGTTTCTTGTGAAAATGATTTTGTATTGATTTCTGAAGTTGGCCTGCAATAGGTGTTTTCGTACAAGGAGGTTGACGCTCTAGTAAGAGAACGCCACCGAAAAAGATAGAAACTATACAATTTGTGTAAAAGAAAACTGCTATGTGCAACAATCCCATTGAGTTCCAACTCTGCTATTGCACATATGTCTTCGAGCGTCTCATCACTTTGTTGTTTGTCCGAAGTTGATTAGGTTGGTTGGCGCCGTCCGAGCTTGATAGTCGATACTGAAGTCTGTTCGCAAGATGATCCAATGAGACATAGTGGTACGCTTTATATCCCTAATTTTTGCCTGGACTGCCCTTTCGGGTTTTCAGTCAACCAGGATACCCTTTTTTACTCAAGCCGACTTTTCAAGTTTTCGACTTGCCGGGTGTACATATTTTTTTTATTTTCATCCCTTATTTTTTCCAGAATGCTTTTGGTTCGCCGGGAAGCCCTTATTTTTGCCTAGGCCAGTCAACCTAGCGGGTCTTTTGATTAGGCGTAGTATCTTTTCACTATGTTTGCATTGACAGGGTGAGGAAGGTCGTCACCGTCCATGGTGGTTAGAATCATAGCTCCACCAGAGAAAATGTTCTTAACCATAAATGGTCCTTCGTATGTGGGGGTCCACTTGCCCCTGGGATCACCTTGCGGAAGTATGATACGCTTGATCACTAGATCCCCGACTTGATATTCTTGATGTCTGACTTTCTTGTTAAAAGCCTTGATCATTCGCTTTTGATACGTCTGACCATGACAGATAGCAATAAGTCTCTTTTCATTGATTAGATTTAACTGATCAAGTCGAGTTCGGATCTAGTCATCTTTGTTCAAACCCACATCCTTCATAATCCTGAGAGAAGGTATCTGGACTTCGATGGGTAGGACTGCCTCCATGCCATATACCAGAGAGTAGGGTGTTGCCCCTGTCAACGTCCATGTTGAGGTACAGTACCCATGGAGAGAAAATGGTAACATCTCATGCCAATCTTTGTATGTCACCGTCATCTTCTGTACGATCTTCTTGATGTTCTTGTTAGCCACTTCAACGGCACCATTCATCTTCGGCTGGTAGGTAGAAGAGTTATGATGTTGTATCTTGAACTGTTTACAGAGCTCGGTGATCATTGTGTTATTGAGATTCATAGCATTGTCAGTAATAATTCTCTCTGGCACACCATATCGACAGATCAGATTATGTCGGATAAACCGCACCACGACGTTCTTGGTTACTGTAGCAAAAAAGGCTGCCTCAACCCACTTTGTTAAGTAATCAATGTCTACTAGGATTAAGTGATGTCCATTAGAAGCGGTGGGCCTGATTTTTCCGATCATGTCAATGCCCCACATTGCAAAGGGCCACAGAGCTGTCAAGACGTTTAAAGGGACTGGAGGCACATGCACCTTATCAGCGTAGATTTGGCACTTATGACAAGTTCGAGAGTGCTGATAATAATCTGCTTGCATAGTGGACTAGTAATATCCTGCCCGTAGGATCTTCATGGCCATGGTGTGTCCATTGGAATAGGATCTGAAGGTGCCTTCATGTAGATCTGTTATGATCCTCTCTGCTTCGCTCTTGTCTACACTGTAGTAATATGGAGTCATGATTGCGCTTATAGAGGATTCCATTACTGAGGAAGAATTTCGCAGTGAACCTCCTCAGAAACTTCTTATCGTTGACACATGCCTCTTCGGGATACTCTTGAGCCTCGAGATACCTTTTGACTTCATGAAACCAGGGCTTGCCTACCACCTCATCAGTATCAATTTCACAACAGTGTGCTGGTTCATCCAACCTCTCAATGGTGATTTGGGGAGCTTCATTTTCCCACCTAACTTTGAACATAGAAGACATGGTAGCTAGCGCGTCCGCTAACTGGTTCTCCTCTCGTGGGAAATGTTCAAAAGTTACCTCCTCAAAGTGTGGGAGCAATGTCAGTACGAGCTCTTTGTATGGGATGAGATTCAGATGCTTCGTATCCCATTTGCCTTTGGTCTGACTTATTACGAAGGCTGAATCCCCGAAAACATCCAAGAACTTGATCCTGAGGTTAATAACAGCCTTGAGACCCATGATACAAGCTTCATACTCCGCCATGTTGTTAGTGCAGTTGAAACACAGCCGGGAAGTGAAAGGAGTATGACAACCCTCAGGAGATATGATTATTGCGTCAATGCCATTACCGAGTGCGTTTGAAGCTCCATCAAAAAACATAGTCCATCGGGATCCCTCCTCGGGTCCTTCATCCGGTCCTGGTTCTTCGTAGTCAGTCACCAGCATAATATTCTCATCTGGGAACTCAAAATTCATGGACTGGTAGTCATCCACGTCCTGATGGGACAAATGATCATCCAATATACTCCCCTTGATTTCTTTCTGGGTTGTATATTGTATATCATACTCAGTTAAGATCATCTTCCATCTTGCTATTCTTCCGGAGAAAGCGGGTTTCTCGAAGATGTATTTGATTGGATCCATCTTAGATATCAACAAAGTAGTGTGGGTTAGCATATACTGCCTTAGTCGGCGAGCAGCCCATGCCAAAGCGCAGCAAGTTTTCTCGAGCAGCGAGTATCGTGTCTCACAATCGGTAAACTTTTTGCTAAGGTAGTATATTGCATGCTCTTTTCGACCAGACTCGTCATGATGCCCCAGCACACACCCCATTGAATTGTCCAACATTGTTAAGTATAATATTAAAGGTCTTCCTACAACCAGAGGCATCAGAATCGACGGTTCTTGAAGGCATTTATTGATTCTTTCGAAAGCGGTCTGTCATTCATCATTCCACTTTACCACTTGATCTTTCTTCAAAAGCTTGAAGATGGGCTCACAAGTAGCATTCAGATGTGAAATAAACCTGGAAATATAATTCAAGCGTCCCAAGAAACCTCTAACTTCATTCTCTGTATGGGGAGTTGGCATTTCTTGTATAGCCTTTACCTTTGCAGGATCTACTTGGATGCGTTTGGCGCTGACAATGAAACCCAGGAGTTTACTAGACCTTACCCCGAAGGTGCACTTGTTCGGATTCAACCTCAGCTTATATATCTTCAATCTGTCAAACAACTTTTGTAGATGATCAAGGTGCTCTTCCTTAGTTTGAGACCTGACTATCATGTCATTAACATAAACTTCGATCTCACAGTGAATCATATCATGGAACAAAGCGACCATGGCGCACTGATAAGTTGCCCCGACATTCTTCAACCCAAAAGGCATCACCTTGTAGCAGAAGATGCCCTACTGCATGACGAAGGTTGTCTTCTCCATGTCTTCAGGAGCCATCTTAATCTAGTTGTAGCCAGAGAAATCATCCATGAAGGAGAAGATTGTGTTGCGCGGTGTTGTCAACCAGAACGTCAATGTGAGGAAGTGGGAAGTTATTTTTGGGTCTTGCCCTGTTCAGATCTCTGTAATCTACACACATCTGTACCTTACCATCCTTCTTAGGTACCAGAATGACATAAGCAACCCACTGTGGATAAGAAGTGACAGCTAAGAATCATGCCTCAAACTGCTTCATGACCTCTGCCTTGATCTTCTCTGAAATTTTAGGGTGCATACAGCGGACCTTCTGTTTAAGCGGGGGACAGTCTTCTCTAGTCGGCAGACGGTGAACCACAATATCAGTGTCTAAGCCTGACATGTCTTCATATGACCAGACAAAGATCTCAACATAGTCGTGCAACATTTGTATCAACCGCTGTTTGATCTTATCTTCCAAATTTACACCAATCTTGACCTCCTTTCTGTCTATCTCTGTGCCCAAGTTTACCGTCTCAACCGGCTCTTCATGAGGCTGTATAGTCCTTTCTTCCTGCTATAATAGTCTAGCAAGTTCTCCAGGCACCTCAAAATCATCATCACCTTCGTCTTCGACTTGGTTGATCAGATTTTCAAAGTCATAACTGGCAATAGCAGAGCTGTTATCAATGGGATCCAGAGTGGATATGGATATGCAATATGATACGTGAGTGTGTGTAAGAGCATATCTGTTTTGATAAAGTGAAAAATAGAAAAGAAAAATAAAGAGCGCAAAATTTGTATGCAAGGAACGTCCAATGTTTTATTGATGATATATGAAATGACAAATAACAACCCTCACAAACAAAGCCAGTGTGCCTCGGGCAAGGCACAAGGCTGTAGAGTTTTAAATTGTTTATTGCAAATCTCAAAACAGGTAAGACAAATTATTGCGGAATAAAAGAAACTGGTATAAAGTCCCTAGCCGTCTAGTTATTCGGTCCACCATTGGTAGTTGGGTAGATCCAGCTGTCAATGTCTGAGTCTTCCTCGCTGTCTTCAATGGCATTAATTCCCCGATTACTAATGCGTAGGGGAGGTCCTCCAGCCCGAGCGCGTCGAACGTCCCATTGAGCTCCTGAAGTAAAGCCCAAACCACACTTGTTAGTTTTACGAGTAAAATCAGGGAGTTGTCCCCAGTTGATGCACCCACCTTTTTCAACCACTTCTATGGCATATTTGAGGGAAGCCATCTTCAAAGGAGGTTTGTTGGTAGTAGTTTCAGCCAATGCCAAGATCTGGGGAACCTCTTCAATGTTCTGGCAAGGAGTCTCTATGAATTCCCCATCCATCTCTACATACCTGAAGGAATTGAGGTGGCTCACCATATAATCCTCCTCACCACGCACAGTGACAATCTTCCCTTTTACTGGATACTACAGCATTTGGTGCAGTGTAGAAGTAACTGCCTCAGCTTCATGGATCCAAGGACGACCCAACAAACAAGAGTACGACGGCCGGATGTCCATTACATAGAAAGTGGACTCAAAGGTATGGGAACCTACTTTGACGGGGATGTCCACTTCCCCATGCACCATTCTCTTCGATCCATCGAAAGCCCTCACCACAATGTTACTAGGCTTTAAAGTCAAGCCCTCACAGTCCAACCGATCCAATGCCTTCTTAGGCAGAACATTCAGCGAAGACCCAGTATCTACCAGCACATGAGTCATAGTGGTGCCCCTACATTCAATCGAGACATGCAGAGCATCATTATGATTCATACCCTTAGGTGTCAAGTCTGCATCTAAAAAACCCAGCCCATTGTCAGCAGTCAGGCTAGCCACACAATCTTTGAATTGATCAGCTGAGGTCTCCTGTGGCACATGCACAGTCTTGAGGAATGCAATCAGAGCCTTCACATGGGCTTTGGAACACAACAGCAGAGACAACATGGATATCTTTGAGGGGGTTTGCCCCAACTGCTCGACCATATTGTAGTCTCTCTTTTTGATTATTTTCAGTATTTCCTCTATCTCTTGCTTAGAGGCTTCCACGACAATTTTTCCAGGTACCTCTGTCTGGGCAGGCTCACCTATAACTTATTTGCCACAGGTACCATATGATTCGCCGGTAGGGGTAATAATTGGAGTAAGAACAGGAGTAGTGGTTGATGTACCAGCAGGAACAGCAAACAGAATGACAATAGGCCTGTTGACAGTCTTCGGGGAAATCTCAGAAGAGAAAACCCTTCCACTTCGGGTAACCTTGTTGGTCCCGACAATGTTACTAATATCAGGATCAACCTCTTAATTTTTTAGATCTTGTTTGATGCCATGATAGTACACATCGGCACCATAATGCCAGGGGACAGCTTTGTCCGAGACATACGGGACAGGACCAGGAACAATGATTATTAGCGGAGCGATTCTTAGAACATATGTAATCCTAACAGGTCTTCTCGAGGAGACCTTGGAAGGGTTGGCGGAAATGGTTATAATAGTAACGTCTTCAGATGGAACAACAGGAACCAAAATTTTCTCGAACAAAATTTCTTTAGTGTCCATCAGGTGCTGAACACCTGACTTCAGCAAATGGCAACCAGAAGGCAGAGATGAACACATGTGGCAACCTTCACCACAACCCAGAAATAAACCAGCCAACAAAAAATTCTTCTTCACAATCATGAGAGGAGTAGAAACTTCATCCACCAAGGACGCAAACAAGTCGGTATCAACAACATTAACTCCACGACCGTGCTTAGGCATGGGAGCATTTATGACATTGAGCTTTTTCGGAGCATCAAACTCAATTTCCTTGGCTTTGATCAGATCCTGTACCTTATTTCTTAGAGCCCAGAAGTCGTTGGTATCGTGGCCAGGATTCTCAGAATGATAGGCACACCGAGCATTTCGATTATATCGGGGAGATGTGGTGTTCGGATTCTTGGAAGCCTATTTCAAGGTCGCCAAGTTAGATCTCAGAAGATGGGGTAGAACTTCAACCAGTGTCATGTAAATTCAGGTAAACTTCCGTTGTGGTCTTTCCACCCTTTGTTGATTTTTGGATTGTGGAGCAGCCGTAGACCTAGGTATCATTACGGCACTTACTGTCTGACGATGTTCAGCTCTGCTTTGGCCCCTCGGGCTATAGATGGCACTGACTTCCTTCTTACCAGCAAAAGGCTTCTTTACCGAACTTGAAGAGGCATCCTTTTGTATCTTGTCGCTCCTAATCCCAGCTTCTACTCTCTCTCCAGTCAGAATTAGCTCGGTGAAACCAGCTGACGAGCTGCCGATCAAATGATTAAAGAATGGACCAGATGACGTCCCCAGAAACATATCAACCAACTCCCTATCAGGCAACGAGGGTTGGACTCTTCCAGCCAAGTCTCTCCACTTATGTGCATAGTCCTTAAAGCCTTCACTTGCACCCATGGACATGCTCTAGAGTTGAGTACGAGTAGGAGCAAGGTCAGCATTGTATTGGTACTGCTTATAAAAATCAGCATCCAGATCTACCCAATTTCAGACATTGGCTCTTTCCAATTGGTAAAACCATTCAAGTTGAGTCCCTGACAGACTATCTTGAAAGAAGTGAACCCACAAATTTCTATCAGTAGTGTGGGGATGGATCTTTCTGACGTAAGAGAGGAGATAGAGTTTTAGGCAGGACACCCCATCAAACTTTGCAAAAAATGGAGCCTTAAACTTCTGCGGGATGACCACTCCCGACACTAATCCCAATTCTTCAAAATCCAACCCAGGTATCCTCTGGACTTCCATAGCACTCAAACAATCTTCCAAGTGCTTATATTTATCCTCAGTGGGAGGATATTGCTCATCATTGTAGTCGATATAATTATCGGAAACTTCAGGACTAGGGTCCTTCTCCCTTGTCTCTTCTTCTTGATTCTCCCCTTCTTTGGATGAAGAGGTCATATCGACTTGTTGCTTCAATGAACCTCTAAACCTTCTGCCCATATTTAGAATACCGGCAACCTTCTTCTTTTTATTTTTCTCTTTCAGGATGAGGGCTTTCAGATCCTCCTGCCCTTTTGCCAGATTTATGAACATCTGCTGGAACTGGGCATTTTGTGCCTGAAGATCCTTGATGCTTTATTCGGAAGACATTTCTTCTGAAATAAACAGCGAAGAAGATGAGAAACCTGTAATGGTACTTGTACATGCAATGCTATGAATGGGATACGTGTGCAATGATTTCAAGGACTTTGGGAAATTTAAATTTGCGAACCAAAATGAAACAAAGATTATATTAGTTGAATTCAAAGTTCAAATTCCTTTTAGGCGTTACAATTAAAAACGATTCTAAAAACTAAAAAAAATCAAAAATCCCATGGATGCTTCCTCTTCGTGCTGAGATAGACATTAAGTCCTCTTTCCTCATGGAGATGCTTTGTGAGCTCTAAAACCTTCCTCTCCTGGGCATAGAACTGATCCCTATAAGTATCCCTCTCTTTCTTCAACTGAATCCAAGACCTCTATAATTCTCCAAGATCAGTGGGCATATCAGGATAGAGAACCGTGTAAGAATACCCCCTTCAGTAGTGGGTTCCACAATCACTGGTAAAACGGCCATATAGGGCATAATAAGTTTCTGGGCGCGAGCTCGTACCCATTGGAGATAAGGTTCCATAAGAATGGACGCTTTTGGCCCTAAAGCCTTGGCGCCAGATCTGTTTACCATGCTCCAAGCTCGTATGAACCTCTGGCGATACCCTTGAACATCATCCTCATAGTTAAATACAATTCCCTCGATAAGTAACTCATGGGGACCATCTCTTCGAGAGTAACCAAATTGTCACAGAGCTAAACAAGGATTGTAGGTTATACCCCCTCTGATGCCAAGTAAGGGGACATTAGGGTACTCCCCACAGCGGTCAATAATAGCAGTGTCTCCCATTGTTCGGGAACACCAGAGAATATCCGTGTGAGCGAGTGACATTATCCTTTGTGACCAACCCAAACCTTCTTCATTCTTCAGTACGGACTTAGGGAGGTGAGAAATAAACCACCTCAACAGCAATGGTATGCAGCATATAAGAACCCCTCTTCTCTTCATGGTACGAGTATGGAGAGCGTGCAACATATCTCCGAGCAAGGTAGGCATAGGGTTGCGAGAGAGGAAGATCTTGATAGAATTCACATCTATGAATAAGTCTAGATTAGAGAATAGTACTAACCCATATATTAGAAGGGCCAAGACCTCCTCAAAAGCCTGAAAATCCATATCATCCCAAAAAAGATGGGCCTTGTCTATCAGGAACTTGGCTAGAAAACCCTTGACTTCGCTTCTTGTTTCCCAATTGGATACCACGTCGGCCCATTTTAGATGCAAGGCTGAGGCAATAACTTCTGGCATAGGACCTTCTCCCAGACTTGTGAAAGGCAACTGTTCAAGAATGGGTATATCTAATAACTGAGAGAACTCTTCCATGGTAGGCACCAACTGATAGTCTGGAAAGGTGAAGCAATGGTGCTTGGGATCAAAGAATTGAAAGAGTACACTCATCATCTTTTCATCAAAGTTTGAAGTAACCAGGTTGAGAAGTCGACCATGTCTCTTAGTGAACGCAGAAGTTTCAGGGACCTTTGATACTAGCTCCTTGAGTTGGGAAGGTATTTTCACAAAGCTGATTCAGATAGTGTTTCTATGAGCGGAAGCCATGATCTGCAAAACAGAACAAAGATAAATTCCCTCGGTCCTTGAAATGGTTAGTGTAATAAGAATGGATGTTATGTTATGATGCATGGTGTCATGTTCAAACAAGATAAATCACATATAAGAAAAACACAATAGACCTTAGGTTCAAAGGCTTGCATGAGGTTAAAGGTAAGTACCCTCTTGAAGTTTAGTTGATTTCAAACCTGTCTTAGGAAATTAATCGGGTTCTAAAGATTCTCAATATCACTGATCATATTTTATCGGGCATTATTTCAGCTAAAGAAATCTTTTCTTGCGGCCGAAATATCCCGAAAGTCTGATCTCAATGAGTGTAGCATCAAGTGTCAACCAATCCTTAGATTTATACCGAGGCCGGCTATCTCACTACTTTCTAATGGCCAAGTTTGTTCAACTAAGGTTCTAAGGTCCATTAGTGCTTCACGACACCATGCAACGGCCCCGTATTCTCCTCGTTTACACACGAAGGATACTGGTACCAACCAAAGTGTCACACCAACACAGTCATCGCTTAAACCATATCGGTCTACACCGTACAGTCTCCATGATCTATTGTTGTTTACCTAAAAAGTGTCCCCAGATCCGAGTGTAGGATCTTTAATAATACACAAAAAAAACCCTTGAATATAAATCATGCAAGGCAAAACAAGAAAGAAATTTTAAAATGACCTAGATCCTAAGGTGTACCCAACTTATTTTATCCCCAACAGAGTCGCCATTTCTGTCATACGGTGGCAGAACCGACTGTTATACTGGTTTGCATTTTCCCCCGCAAATGTTGCAGTAAGCAAGAGTCGCCACCGACTTTTATTTCATCCAACAAAGGAAAGGAAAATGAACAGAAAAACCTTTTTTCGAGAGTTTATGAGTACGGGGGGTAGATTATATAAAGGGAAGGTGTTAGCACCCTTTCTATCCATGGTTTTCCATGGGCTCTTAGGTACTTGCTCATTTTTGAAATTGCTTTCTTGTGTTTGTGTTTTTGGAAAAAGTTTTGAAATCTGCCTTAGTGCGGCGTTTCACTTTATGGTAACCCTTGTATCAGTCCTCAAGGGTGTGATAAAATGTTTTCAAAAACTTTGTTTGAAAATCTTGTTTGAAAGTGTATGTGTAAAAATTATGGTTTTGAGCAAGTACCTAAAAGTTTCTACCTACTCGAAAAAATATTGTTCGTTCTCGTTTCCTTTAGACAGCGCTATCCTACTATTAAGGAGTAGGTAGCCCTATAGTCGAATGTTTCAAGGGACATTCGAAAGGGACATTATGGTCATTGAAGGCAACATGTAAGGATACCTTAGCATTTTGAAGGGACCGTCATCATATATTCGTAGGCAACATCGAGGGACCAGATCATTTCTCGTAGGAAACTCGAGGGACAGTAAGGGACCATGATCTTTTATGAAGACACGACCGTTATTTCTGAGGCAACCGAGTGGAGTAAACCCTAGGAGTGAACATGTGCGACAATGTGCTTTTTTAAGTTATATTTATCTTGCAGTTTAGTGATCTATGATTAATTCATTAATCATACACGCCTAGGTTACTAACAATTATAAAAAAGCATACAAAATATAAAAGTAAGAAAGTAAAATTCCTACGCTATTACAAGGCTTTGGGGTAGATACATAAAGAATTGACTGAAAGCAAAATGCGGAAATACAACCCTAATTAAGCTATTACAAACCGGGCACAGTTACATCAATAAAGAAAATAATCGTACTGCAAAATAATAACGCGCGAGAATTAAAGCTGGAAAAAAGTTCAAAACCCTAAAACAACTAATTTGCTCATTAAAAATATTTTTTTGGATTTTTTATGAAAGAAGTTTTGAATTTAACCTAGCTTTTCTAATTAATTTTAATTAATGAAAAGTAAATTAAAGTTGATGAAATTAATTTATTTACAAAAATTAATTTATAAAAAAAAGGAAACTAAGTTCTACTTTTGTGGTTTTTATTTTATGATTTTATGAAAAAAATTGATTAAAAAAATAATTAAACTAAATAATGAATAAACAAAATTAATTAAAAAGAATGAAGAGGTTAGAAAAATGGGCCTGAGGGGGGTGTGAAACCCAAACTGGAGTGGTGTTTGTTGAATTTTCCAAGGCCCAGATCTGGTTGGCTCATTGCAAGTGCTGGATCTGGCGTTACTGGATTGGGGACGTCCACCATGGGGCTGCATCCAGGAGCATTAGATCTGAGTGATGCATGATCTGATGATGATGGTATGAAGTTGTATGGTGCACTTCTATAGCCTGCAAGCGCTGGATCTACAAGAATTCGTTTGGAAAATAGAAAAACGTTGGACCTGGGATTCGAACCGAGGTCCTCTCTTTTACCAATGCGCATCAACACCAACTGAGCTACCAAGTCATTCATATATATATATATATATATATATATATATATATATATATATATATATATATATATATATATAAAATAATAATAATAATAATAATAATAATAATAATATATTATATATAAAAGAAAGCCAGTGCAAATGAAAACGCGTGCAATTTCAAATGAGCCAACCAGGCTGTGCCACACCTTCGTCTTCCTCCGCTGGCTGTCGTTTTAGCCTAGGGACTTTTACCTACGGTCTCATGCCTGTAACTACAACCCTGCGTTATTCAAAAATCTCGCACAAGCAATATAAATTTCATTGAAGACCATGAATCAACTAGGCTTGAAGCCCTGAACATCATAGTGTCCATGCCTAGCCCTAATTTTGCCTGTAGAAGAAAGCCCTAAAACAAACTCAGAAACCCTAAGAATGGCAAACCGTGATTCATGCACTTAAAACTCAATTAAACGATTCAGCAAGCATCGAGACTTTGTAATAAACAAGAATGTATGGTTGAATTCCATCAAAAAAGCATGTATGCACGTAATCAAAAATAAAAAATAATTGGATAACAGGGTTGCGAATTTTATGATTCAAGGTGTTTTGGTGCGTGCAAAAGGTGCAATTAGCTTCAGGAGATTTCCAGGAACGTGTTGCAACCCTTAAATCTCCTTGAGGATGGCTGTAGTATGGAATTTGATCTGAGATTTTTTGACAAAAGTGCACTATGTTCTTGGCCATTTCACACGATTTTTTCTCCTACTTGTGTCTTGCATTTGTTGTGTATATCTACTAGATTGTATTAGGTTAACAAAAAACATGCATATCTTTGCCAATTATCAAGATTTGATTTGACTCCATCTTTGCATTATTTCTTTCTATATCAAGCCAAATCATACCATTTTCATCCCAATCACCCTTGGCACGATTTGATTTGGTTTGACAACATATTTGCATTATAATTCCATTCAAAATTAGGTCAAAAATAAATCTTCCATATTTTACATCATTTATTTGATTTAATTTGACTTTTAAATGATAAAAAATCAAAATAAATTAAATAAATAAAGTAAATAATATGTTGTAGAGTGTTTGGGCCGTGGACATTGTTATAGGCATAATGCAAGCATAAAAAGTTAGGCCCATTTGGCAAAAAAAGCAATTTTGGGCATATTTGACTTTTGGCAATTTTCCAAAAATGGTCAACTTTGACAATGCATAACTCTTCCAATTTTGACCCTAAAGAGGTGTTCTTGGACTTTTTAGAAAGCTTGGGATGTCCCCTAAACAACCCTTTTGGTCTCATCTCAATTGGGTCTTCCATGTTCATGTAAGAAGCTTTGACCCAAAATGTGTTTTTGTTGACTTTTCAAAAGGACCTATAATGTAGAAATTCATATCTTTTTATGGGTGCATTTCTTGAACTTGAGGTCTGAATATGAGTTGTAGGAAATTGGATTCCCTTCAAAATGAGTATTGGATGAGAAATTTCTGATGAAGTATGAGAAAGTTATGCTTGGTCAAAGTTTGATTGACTTTTCCTGAGAAACCCTAATTTAGCAACTTTTGAGTTTTGATGAATTAGGAGCCTTTCTTGAGGAATCATGATCAACCTTTGATCAAATGATGGATATCACTATAAAATATTGATGTTGACCAAAAATCTTGAAGTTTGACTACATGTGGAATATAATTGACTTTTGACCTAGTATAGTCGATTTTCAAGCATCTGAGCAGTTGACTGAGTAAACTTCTTGTGCAAGGCTTGAAATTTGACATGGAGGGTCTTGAGAACATATTAGGACCATGGAGAGCATATTAGGTCTTTGGAGTTCACTCATCTTGATGAAAATGGAAACCCTAATTGGAGATTCATTGTTTTAGGAGGGAGTTTGTCTGGTTAACTCTTGAGCATCCTTGAGCATGTTGAGTATCTCAATGCACATATATTGAGTAAAGTGAGAGGGAATTTTTTTGGGTACAACACCATCCATCCATTTTTCCATCAGAATAAACTTTCTTAAAAATGATAGGTTATTCCTTGTGACTACATAAATTATCATACATGGCTCTCTTAAAAGAGTTTTCTTCAATATAACAAATCACATCTTCTAGTTGATCATCCATATATACATCAAGTTCATCTTTTTGTCACAGTTGGGGTTTTTGTCACTTCAATATGCCACGGCCATGTTGTATAATATTGACAAATTTCATTACAACATATATGATTTAATATTTCTTTCTTTCCATATTTTTTTATCATTTCCACAAAAAACACAAGGACAAAAAAAATCCAATTGTTGCTAGAAATATTTATTTAAGTGAATTAAATAAAATTTGTTCTAGATTGGCCCGGCAGGTAGAGTGGACCCAGCCTGACCTCCTTCTCTAGTTCGGCCCATACAACCGTGGCCCGGGCTTCCCCGCCCTCCGATGGGCACCATCGTTTGTTTGCTCTCCTGGACCAGCACTGACCTACAACATCTGGCGAGCGCCTCTCAGTCTGCCCGATCCTAAGCATGCCAGACAACCTAAAACCAACCAGACCGCTACTTGTAACCTACCTCTTCCTCGAAACTAACGGCTAGTTGCAGGAACACATGCTCGATTTGATCAAGTCCTGGAAGTTACCTATTTTTATGGACCCACATATCTAGGCCCAAAAGTAGGAGCCAATGGCCAAGCGCTGGGGGCATTATATATACCCTCACACATGTGAGGACCAAGTATCAAATATCTACTATTCATCACTAAAACCCTAAAACTTTGTTTGTATCTATTTTTCTCCCACACTTACTTGATCATTAGAGTGCCTTGTGTAACACCCCAATTCTACCCGACAATTATATAAATAAATCAGAGTTATAAAATCATTTATGTAAACGAATTAGGATGACACAAATTCATCATTCAAAACACATTGCATTAATCGTGAATACATAACACTTTAAAACTTCGGATGAACCATCGACATAATACTTTAATTAAATAATTCAACAATTTAAACATCTAAGCAGCGGAATTCTTAATAACATCTTTAGCATCGTTACAACAACTTCAAAATAACACATACTTAATAATAATAATAATAATCAACTTAAAGTTCAACAACTGAATAATCAACAATCAAAAGCAACAAGCGTTCATCCCCTAGAGTGTTACATATCAGAGTAATGACACGGACTCGAATTATTAAAGATATACAGCCTTCACTCTCGATTACCTTCATGTTACCAACATAAGGGCAACATTCAAACAGAAGGGGTGAGATATCTAACAATATAATAAAGCGTATGATAATTAATATATTGAATTAAATCACATAAAATCACCACTTTTCATCTTATAATCACAATAATCACAACAATAATACACATTCATAACATCAATACACAACTTCTTTATGCAATCATATAATGCGACTCAATACTATGCAAATGCATGTGGTACCATTGGAGCAGAACTCCCATCTTAAAAATCTGCCAATAAATAGAGGCATCAACAAGGCATAGGCCTTCATCTTAATATTCGCCAACACAAGCCATCTTAACGAGCATAAGCTCCATCTTAAAATGCAATCTATGCGACACAATCATGAATGTAATGATATCACCATAATTAACAACATCTCAACACAAACATCATCGTTGGCCATAAGCCTACATCTTAGTAGTTGCCAATTATTAGAGGCATCTCAACATCTTTCATCATATATCATCATAATTCATCACACGTCATATATCATCATAATTCATCAAACGTCATATATCATCATAATTCATCAAACATCATATATCAGCATAATTCACAGCAATTCAGCCATAACCACATTACAACAACAATTCGTCAATCTCGCAACGTTGGCCACATGCCTACAACTTCATATTGCCTATAATTAATTAATCATCTAAGGCTTACTTCTAAATCATTAGACCTCTACATATTACTATTCTGTAATACTACATCATTAGCATCATTAATTCTACTGTTACAATCAGACAGTAAACTATAAACGTTTCATCCTCCCCATCCTTCATAAAAACCAACATAACGATCAACACGTGAACTAATTCGAAACCTACTTTGGATACTAGGATTATCCTTCCTATTATTCATTTTAATCCTTAAGAATGAAGTTCATCGCGTTAGCTATTCAATGCTTCAAACGACACCTCAAACGGAGTCCAAAAACTCAAGTTACAACCTTCTCAAACCGATTCTGCCAAAAACCAGACAACATGGATCGATGCATAACGCCTTGGGTCGACGCGTACTGAGTTGAACTCGCAATGCGAGTCGACGCATCCTCTCTTGTATCAACTCATATTGAGTCTGTCACACTGCATGTATCGATACATGCTCTTACATATCGACTCATCCTGAGTCTGAAAGCCCTCGTGTATCGACACATGACTCCTTCGTGTTGACTCATCCTGAGTCTAAAGACCTTCTTGTATCGACACATACCATTTGGGGTCGACACATACTGCTCTGTCATGGGTAATTTTTTCGATTTCTCTGTAGTTTCACTACGGGTTCCACACTTTAGGCCCTAAAAACATCTCCTAATCATAGGTAATTCATCGATTATCATTACCCTATAAATCTACATCAAATATACAGTATTAGGACATCATTATTCATCTTTCAATCATCAATTTCCATCATACAACATCATATATAATTCAATCATGAACAAAATAGCATTTTACCTCTAATCCCCACATACCAATTATCATGAACCCTATTATAGAGTCAAAACCCCATCCTTACCTTGGATTGAAGGTTTCTCTATACTTTTCCCGTTTAATTCTCATTCTGCCTCTTTCCTCTTTTCCAACAGCTTTCACGTTCTTCCTCTAACCCTTATTCTTCTACTGCTTCTTCTTTCTTGTTATTTCTAACAATAATAAAATAACCTATTATTCTCTTTATTCCTTAATGTGCTTAAAACTAATACACCCATTTTTTACTACTTCTATTCCTTTACAACAAGCCCACATTAAATAATATCATCCTTCTCATAATATTATTCCACCACTTAATAAAATAAGTAAATCCAACTAATCACCACACATCTTCACAAATATTCCAAAAACAATTTAATTAAATAATTAATTAAATTACGGGCGTTACAACTCTCCCCCACTTAGAATATTTTAGTCCTCAAAAATTTACCTTAATCAAACAACTCAGGATAGAAGTCTCGCATCTTGCTCCCCAACTCCCAAGTCATGCTTTCACCGGCAGCTCCTAGCCAAACCACTTTAACCAAAGCAATCTCTTTGCCTCTCAGAGTCTTTGTCTCATGATCTGCGATTCATACATGCATCGTATCCACCGTAAGATTATCCCGTACTTGCACATCATCCATATGAATCACATGAGATGGATCTGAAATATACTTCTAGAGTTGTGACACATGAAACACATCATGCAAATTCGAAAGATTAGGCGGTAAATCCACTCTATAAGCAACATTCCCGACTCTCTCCGAAATCTGATATGGTCCAATAAAACGAGAAGTGAGCTTCTTAGACTTCAATGCTTGCCCAACACTAGTCACAGGTGTAACGCTTAAAAACACATGGTCACCCGCTTGGAATTCTAAATCTTTCTTTCGCTTGTCATGATAACCCTTCTATCTACTTTGGGAAGCCTTCATCTTTTCTCGAATCAACTTCACCTTCTCAGTAGTTTCACGAACAAGTTTAGGTCCAAGTACCACACTTTCACCAGATTCATGCCAACATAAAGGAGTTCTACATCTTCGACCATACAATGCTTCAAAAGGTGCCATCCCAATACTGGAATGGTAACTGTTATTATAAGTGAACTCTATAAATGGAAGATAAGTATCCCACGAACCTCCCTGCTCAAGAACACATGCCCTCAACAAGTCTTCCAACGATTGAATCGTCCGTTCAGTCTGACCATCTGTCTGGGGATGATACGCTGAACTCAACCTCAACTTAGAACCCAACGCTTCTTACAAACTCTTCCAAAAATCAGAAGTAAATCTTGGATCTCTATCTGACACAATGCACAAAGGAACACCATGCAGCTTCACAATCACACTAGTGTAAATCTCAGCCAACTTCGACACTGGAAAACTGATGTTAATAGGAATAAAATGAGCCGACTTTGTAAGCCTATCAACAATCACCCAAATTGAATCATGTCCTATTATAGTATTAGGTAACCCTGTCACAAAGTCCATCTAAATGCTATCCCATTTCCATTATGGAACTTCTAACGGTTGCATCAACCCTGCAGGCTTCTGATGTTCAACTTTTGACTTTTGACAAGTCAGACATGCATACACAAACCGAGCCACATCACTCTTCATCCCAGGCCACCAAAACAAACCTTTCAAATCTTGATACATCTTTGTAGCTCCTGGATGAATACTCAACCTACTTCTATGGCTCTCTTCAAGTATCACTTTCTTCATCTCAGCATCATCAGGAATACAGATCCGGTTACGAAACCTTAACACACCCTGCGCATCTAGCCTAAAATCACTATTCTCTGACTGATTGATCCCAACATCAATTCTACCAGTTTCACATCCAATTTCCGAGCTTCTCTGATACTGTCTAGAAATTCATTATTAATCTTCAACATACCCAACATAACACTTCACGGAGTAACCTCGCAAACTAAGCTCATATCTATGAACTGCTCAATTAATTCCAACTCTTTAACCATCATTGTCGACATATGTAAAGTCTTTTGACTCAATGCATCAACTACCACATTCGCTTTTCCTGGATGATATTTCAAACCAAAATTATAATCCTTTAACAATTATAACCATCTTCTTTGCCTCATATTCAACTCCTTCTGATCAAATAAATACTTTAAGCTCTTATGGTCACTAAACACTTCAAATCTATAACCATAAAGATAATGCCTCCAAATCTTCAACACAAAAACAACTGCAATAAGCTCTAACTCATGCATATGATAGTTCTTCATTTGAGTCCTCAACTGCCTTGACGCATAAGCAACTACCTTATCACTCTGCATAAGCACACCTCCTAAACCCATCTTAGAAGCATCACAATACACCACAAAAGGCTCTCCTGGATTAGGCAACGTCAAAATCGGAGCCGACGTCAACCTCTTCTTCAATTCTGTAAAACTTTCTTCGCATTGAACATCCCATAAAAAAGCTCTACCTTTACAAGTCAACTTAGTCAACAGAAGTGCCAACTTAGAAAAACCCTCGATAAACCTTCTATAATAACCAACTAATCCCAAAAAGCTTCTAATCTCAGCAGCTGACCTCAGAGTTTCCCATTGCAGCACATCATCGACCTTCGATGGATCTATAACAATGCCACTACCTGAAATCACATGACCAAGAAAACTATCCTCCTTTAACCAGAATTCACACTTGGACAACTTCGCATACACTTGCTTCTCTTTCAAAACACGCAACACTACTCTTAAGTGTTCTGCATGCTCTTCTTCTGACTTAGAGTAAATAAAAATATCATCAATGAACACCACTACAAACCGATCCAAATAAGTATGAAATATACGATTCATATATTCCATTAATACTCTCGGTGCATTAGTAACACCGAAAGGCATCACCGAATGCTCGTAATGTCCATAATGCATTCTGAAAGCCGTCTTCTGGATATCCTCATCCTTCACCTTAATCTGATGGTAACCCAGCCTCAAATCAATCTTACTAAACACACGAGCATCCACCAATTGGTCCACCAAGTCATCTATTCTTGGAAGCGGATACTTGTTCTTAATCGTCACTTTATTCAACTGTTTATAATCAACACAAAGCCTCATACTTCCATCTTTCTTCTTTACTAATAACACTGGAGCACCCCACGGCGATACACTTGGTCTTATAAACTTATTCTTAAGTAACTCCTCCAATTGCTTCTTTAACTCTGACAATTCAAATGCAGACATCCTGTATGGTGCCATAGACACAGGTCTGGTACCAGGTGCAAGATCAATAGAAAATTCAACTTCCCTCTTTGACGGTACGTCAGGAATTTCATCGGGGAAAACTTCAAGAAATTCACACACCACCTGCAATTCCTCAATTATAGCTTGAGTCTCTACAGATAGCGACACCATCAATGAGAACATTTGTGCTTCCTCTTGCATCAACTTCCTCAACTGTCTAGTAGACAATAAACTATCTACCTCTTCTTCAGGAGTAGAAAACCTCACAGACTTGTCATAACAGTTAATATGAACATAGTTATGCTCTAACCAGTTCATACCCAAAATCACATCCAAACCTCTCAATGGTAAACAAACCAAACCAATAGCAAAGTCTTTGTCGAAGATCGACAAGGGACACTTCAAACACACAAAATAAGTAGTCATCGACCCCTTGGCTGGAGTATCGACGACCATTTCTCTATTCATAGAAGACAACATAAGACCCAATCTTTCAACACAATCAGCAGCAATAAAACAATAAGTAGCACCGGTATCAATAATAGTAATTAAAGGAGTACTATTAATGAAACATGTACCTCTGATAAGTCTATCCTCAACAGCTGTCTGATCCTCAACCAAAGCGAACACTTTACCACTTGTCTACGCCCTCTTTGGTTTCTGACACTGACTTCTAATGAGCCCTTCTTCACTACAATTGAAACATATCACATCCTTATGCTTGCACTCAAATACAACATGTCAGTTCTTACCACAACGGAAACACCTTTTCACTTCAGTAATACACGCATTACTCTTATGCCCAGGTTTTCCACATTTAAAACAAACCACACCAGCAGGAGCATCTCCCTCACTAGTCCTCTGACCCTGAGCAACTTTCTGTTTACCTTTACCAGCTGGGGTATCATAAGGCTTACCACGATTCTGGCTGTGCTTACCCCTCTTCTCACTGATAATCCTATAATGAGCATTATTATCTTCTTCATAAATTCTGCAACTATCAATCAAATCAGCAAAGACACGGATCTTCTGGTATCCAACTGCCTTCTTGATCTCTGGGCGCAACTCGTTCTCAAACTTAATACACTTCGAAAACTCAACATCTGCATCAGCGTAGTGCAGATAAAACTTAGCCAACTCAGAAAACTTGGCAGCATACTCAACAACCGACATACTCCCTTGATTCAGCTCAAGGAATTCAATCTCCTTATTACCACGAACATCTTCAGGAAAGTACTTCCTCAGAAACTCCCTACGGAACACAGCCCAAGTGACATTCTCACTTGCAGCTTCCAACTTCTGACAAGTCTATAGCCACCAGTCATCAGCTTCGACTGCTAGCATCTGAGTAACATATTGAACCTTCTGCACTGGTGTGCAGTCCATCACACAAAAGATTCTCTCAATCTCTTTCAACCAATCCAATGCTCCATCCGGATCATACTTTCCCTTGAACATAGGCGGATTCTCTCTCTGGAAAATCACCAAGCTACGAGATCCAACATTTCCGTCAGCATTCGACTGATTTTCCATCGCATGAGCCATTGCTTCTAAAGCAACAACAAGTGTAGCATGATACCTTCCAGCCATCTCAACTTATCACTACAACATAAACAACTGTTAGAACTCAAATTAACAATACTCGATTGTTAGACAGCTACGACTCGACAACAAGGTCGGACCAACCTTTTACTCTGATACCAACTTTGTAACACCGCAATTCTACCCGACAATTATATAAATAAATCAGAGTTATAAAATCATTCATGTAAATGAATTAGGATGCCACAAATTAATCATTCAAAACACATTGCATTCATCGTGGATACATAACACTTTAAAACTTCGGATGAACCATCAGCATAATACTTTAATTAAATAATTCAACAATTTAAACATCTATGCAGCGAAATTCTTAATAACATCTTTAGCATCGTTACAGCAACTTTAAAACAACACATACTTAATAATAATCAACTTAAAGTTCAACAACTGAATAATCAACAATCAAAAGCAACAAGCGTTCATCCTCCCGGGTGTTACATATCAGAGAAATGACACCGACTCGAACTATTGAAGGTATACAGCCTTCACTCTCGATTACCTGCATATTACCAACGTAAGGGAAACATTCAAACAGAAGGGGTGGGATATCTAACAATATAATAAAGCGTATGATAATTAATATATTGAATTAAATCATATAAAATCACCACTTCTCATCTTATAATCACAATAATCGCAACAATAATACACATTCACAACATCAATACACAACTTCTTTATGCAATCATATAATGCGACTCAATACTATGCAAATGCATGTGGTACCATTGGAGCAGAACTCCCATCTTAAAAAACTGCCAATAAATAGAGGCATCAACAAGGCATAAGCCTTCATCTTAATATTCGCTAATACAGGCCATCTTAACGAGCATAAGCTCCATCTTGAAATGGAATGTATGCGACACAATCATGAATGTAATGATAACACCATAATTAACAACATCTCAACACAAACATCATTGTTGGCCATAAGCCTACATCTTAGTAGCTGCCAATTATTAGAGGCATCTCAACATCTTTCATCATATAT
This sequence comes from Vicia faba, assembly GCA_948472305.1. NCBI lineage: Eukaryota > Viridiplantae > Streptophyta > Magnoliopsida > Fabales > Fabaceae > Vicia > Vicia faba. The sequence goes on from OX451737.1 coordinate 1,572,156,409, forward strand.
CATCATAATTCATCACACGTCATATATCATCATAATTCATCAAACTTCATATATCATCATAATTCATCAAACATCATGTATCATCATAATTCACAGCAATTCAGCCACAACCATATTACAACAACAATTTGTCAATCTCGCAACGTTGGCCACAGGCCTACAACTTGATATTGCCTATAATTAATTAATCATCTAAAGCTTACTTCTAAATCACTAGACCTCTACATATTACTATTCTGTAATACTACATCATTAGCATCATTAATTCTACTGTTACAATCAGACAGTAAACTATAAAGGTTTCATCCTCCTCATCCTTCACAAAAACCAACATAACGATCAACATGGGAACTAATTCTAATCCTACTTTGAATACTAGGACTATCCTTCCTATTCTTCATTTTAATCCTTAAGAATGAAATTCATCGTGTTAGCTATTCAACGCTTCGAACGACAGCTCAAACGGAGTCCGAAAACTCAAGTTATAGCCTTCTCAAACTAATTCTGCCAAAAACTAGACAACATGGATCGATGCATAACGCCTTGGGTCGCGTACTGAGTTGAACTCGCAACATGAGTCGATGCATCCTCTCTTGTATCGACTCATACCGAGTCCGTGACACTGCATGTATTGACACATGCTCTTACATATCGACTCATCCTGAGTCTGAAAGCCCTCATGTATCGACATATGACTCCTTCGTGTCGACTCATCTTGAGTCTAAAGACCTTCTTGTATCGACACATACCATTTGGGGTCGACACATACTGCTCTGTCATGGGTAATTTCTGTGATTTTCTCTGCGTTTTCACTACGGGTTCCACACTTTAGGCCCTAAAAACATCTCCTAATCATAGGTAATTCATCGATTATCATTACCCTATAATTCTACATCCAATATACAGTATTAGGACATCATTATTCATCTTTCAATCATCAATTTTCATCATACAACATCATATATAATTCAATCATGAACAAAAAAACATTTTACCTCTAATCCCAACATACCAATTATCATGAACCCTATTATAGAGTCAGAACCCCATCCTTACCTTGGATTGAAGGTTGCTCTATACTTTTCCGGTTGAATTCTTGTTTTGCCTCTTTCCTCTTTTCCAACAGCTTTCACGTTCTTTTTCTAACCCTTATTCTTCTATTGCTTCTTCTTTCTTGTTATTTCTAACAATAATAAAATAACCTATTATTCTCTTTATTCTTTAATGGGCTTAAAACTAATACACCCCCTTTTTACTACTTCTATTCCTTTAAAACAAGCCCACATTAAATAATATCATCCTTCTCATAATATTATTCCACCACTTAATAAAATAAGTACATCCAACTAATCACCACACATCTTCACAAATATTCCAAAAACAATTTAATTAAATAATTAATTAAATTACGGGCATTACACCTTGCATTTACAACCCCCCTTTTTCCTCCTCGACTTTCCAGCCCAACAGAAGATCATCATCCGGCCACCTTGCAGGTTCTTATCAACTGGTAAGACCAGTGGTGTCATTTGTAGGAATCTATCTTCCCCATTTTCTGTTCTCCAGAATCTGAACACCAAAGATCCTCCTCATTGAACAATCATGGCCGACCGTGATGATCACCACCTATCCGGAAAGACTGAGCTTTCCCCAGCATATAAGACTGACAGAAGTCAAGAACTTCCTCACCTCGAGGATAACATCGGCTTCCGTGATGGCCAAACTGCATCCCCAGATTCCACCGACGCCCAGTGCAACGATTATCAATTCTTGGACGAGCAATGTCCCAAGAATCCCACCAAGGAGCTGCTGTTGTAACCGGTTTTAAAATAAGAGTCGCCACCATTAATTTTTCTCCTAGGGAAGGGAATATAACAGATAACTCTAATTTGATGAGAAATTCTAAGTTGTTGACTCGTTTTTAGACGAAGGGAATGTGTTAGGCGCCCCTCATCTACCTAGTTCACAAGGATACTAGGGTTTAGATTTACGATTTAGAAAATAGGATTTTAATTTTTATTAGGGGGACTCGCCAAGATTTTAGTCGCATGCCTACGTATCCTCTTATGAGGAATCAGATTTCCAATTCGTAGTTCGCAGTTGGTTGGTGTTTTTATGGATTACGAAGATACCTCGGATTTTCCTTGAACCAAGTCTGGGTGTGTGAATAATGGAATTTGTAAACAAAGTTCGTAGTCGATCTAAAGTATTTTCATAATCCTTTTTGAAAATAATCTTGAGTTTATTAAGTTAGTAAAAAAATGATTTGATGTTGGTTAGATATTTTCAAATATATTATATGATGTAAAAGAAATATTTTTAATGCATGATGAAAAGAATTTTAAGGCAATTTAAAATTAATCAATAATGAGTTAGTGAGAAAAAAATGGAATTTTGAATTTAATAATAATAATATATTCAATAATTAAAATATTAATAGTAATAAAAAATAAAAAAATGAAAGTAAAAAATAAAAAAGAATAAAAATCAATTTAAAACACAGAGGGGGGTGTATTTAATTTAGGCTGAGTAATTTAGGGGGTGTAAAAAGCAGGGCCCTGAATCCAGATATTAGATTCAAGTCCAAACACATAAGGGGGGTGTACAATTGAACAAAGAAGTAAAAGTGGGTGTACGTTTAACAAGGGCTCAAGTTCAGATATTAAATTAGGCCCAGTAATGTAGAAGGGGTGTAAGTTATATTGAGACTAATTTGAAGGGTATAGGAAGCGTTGGGCTTGGCCCAAGACAAATGCTGGATCTGTTGGCCAGTTTGTGGGAAGGTACAACATGTTATAATGGGCACGCGTTTGAGAGACATCTGATGATGATCAAAGGGTTGTAATGGAAAGTGTATGGTAAGGGGAGGCACACCAGATTAGAGGGTGTTATATAAACATCTTCATCATACTTTCTTCATTTTTCCCCTTCCATCTCTCGCTCTAACCTCGTTCTCTCACTCCAAACAAAATTCTAGAGAGAGATTCTCTCTTATCTCTCTAGAATTCAGGCGACCGGGATTGCCTCATCAAGCGGTTCTGCCTTGCACCACCCTGAGCCACCATTCACCTATCGTAGAAACCCAGTTCTCCGGTTGAACTTCAACCGAGAACTTTATGTGTTCATCCGAACCACCACCAAAACCCAGAACCTTTTACACATTCAACCTAAACCCTTAGAACCCTAAGTGTTTTAAACCTAACCCTATGGTTCTTACATGAACCCTAGAAATCTTTAACCCAGAAACATTTATCCAGATAAACCCTAATCCTAGAATTGAAGAACCCTAACCCTAAGGACGAACCCTAACCCTAGAAAGCCTAGAAAAACCCCAGATTCCAAATTCCAAAAAAGTACAACACCAAAATAGATATTACACAAACATCATAACAACAAATATGAGTCCTAAAGATAATTGATTCTCGGCTTACCTCTCTTAAAGTGACCATGGTTGTTTAATCCCTTTATGATTTTTCCTTTCTTCTCTTCTAATTCCTTCTTTTTTCTGATGGCATGTGCGAAGTGTGGTGGCAAAGATAGAGAGGATGAAGGTTCAACTTGAAGCACAAATTTAGGGTTTCAGAAATTGAAACCCAGATCTCAAGAAGGTGGCTGACTCATGGATTGATGTTCTCATTGTCGCGGTCTTTTTCTCCCAATTCTACTCCTCCTATCTCTTTTAAGATTTCTTCTTGTCCCTTTCGTATAAATTTCCAAGTTATTTATAGGTTTGATTTTTAGACAGTTTATGAAATTATTCTGTAATTGTCATTACCAATTATTGATTAGGAGTAGATTGATCTATTTAGAATCTGTAATTGATATGATTTGATTTTATATTAATAATTTGTTATGTAATTGATTTGGGTTGATATGATTAGATTTGTTTTGTTTCAAAATCACCAATATGCGTTTCTTTTCTTTTTGAATCTATACAGTGTATGTTCATTGGGTTTGGGCCTGATTTATGGGTTTGAAGGAGAAACAGGGCACCACTTGGCTTGGTTAGAAATTAGGGATTGAAACCCTAATTTTGACTAAAGTCAACCAAATGATAATAAGTATAATAGAAAGATAATTTATAAAAATAAATTGATATAAATATAACTGCTATAATAATTGAAATTCAAATATTGAACTTTTGTTCCAAAAAAGGGCCTTTGGGCCCAAGATTTCTAACCCAGCAACTGAAGAAACCCCCACCCCCTCTTTACTTATTCTAAACAGACTTTAAGAACAAAACGTCTTAATGGGATAAATGATTCAAAAACACACCCCCTTGATGGACTATAAATTTTGATCAAAGAAGAGAAACACACCCCCACCTCTTCTGAACAACAATTTTTAAATGGGCCATTGGCCGTTGTTGTACCCAAAATTTTCCCTCCCATATCCCTCAATATTTGTCAAGAATAATCTCCAAGTTGCTCAAGATTGGCTCAAGGGTTGGACATTCAAGTCACCTCCTAAGGTAGTCAAGTCAAAATTAGGGTTTTGTGTTGCATCAAGGTCCTTACATCCAAATTACCTCAAGTGCTTCCCAATGTCCTAATATGTTTTCAAGATCATCCATGTCAAATTTCAAGCCTTGCAGAGGAAGTTTGGTCAGTCAATTGCTCAAGAGACCCAAAAGTCGACTGTGTTAGGGCAAAAGTCAACTGTGTCCCAAATACAGTCAAACCTCAAGATTTTTTGTCAACATTCTCATTTTAAAGGATAATTCATCATTTTATCAAGGGTTGATCATGATTCATCAAGGATTGCTCAAGATTCATCAAGATTCAAAAGTTGCTAAATTAGGGTTTTGTAGGAAAAGTCAACTCAACTTTGACCAAGCATACCTTTCTAATACTTTATGAGAAATGACCCATCCAAAACTCATTTTGAATAGGATGCAATTCCCTACAATCCATCTTCACACCCCAAGATCAAGAAATGCTCTCACAAAAAGTTACAAATTTGGACATTATAGGTCATTTTTGAAAGTCAACAAAAATACTTTTTTTTCCAAAGCTTATAACTTGAGCATGGAACATCAAAATGATATGGGACCAAAAGGGTTGATTATAGGACATCTCAAGGCTTCTAAAAAGTCTAAGATAACCTCCAAAAGTTCAAAATTGAAGAAGTTATGCATTGTTGAAGTTGGGCCTTTTTCCAAAATTGCCAAAGGTCAACTATCCTCAAAACTCCAATTTTTGACAAAAGGGCCCACTTTTTTCCACCTGATATGGTCTTGTCATGCCACACACGTGTCCCGTCTTTAATTTCATGACCAAACATTTATTTTTCTATTTTATTTAATTTTTATTGATTTAATTCATTTTTAATCTATATTAATTCAAATAAAATCCAAAAATTAATGAAATGGTATCTTTGTGATTTGTACAGCTTGCAAATACCATGTGACACTCAACCAATTCGTATCAAGTCAAAACAAGCACACAAAAATCATATTTGGCCTATTTTTGGAAGCTTGGTTATGGTGATCAAAATCCAATCTTGAATCTTCAATGCATTTGATTTGAGACCAAAAGACCAACCCTAATTCATTCCATTATATGCACACAAGCCTCACAAACCTAAAACATGCATAGAACTCTGCAGAAACGGCCACACAACTTTGAGAAGAAAGCTTGAAAAGTAAGAGATCAAAACAACCTTGGAGGCCAATTCAGACCAAAAGAAAAATGTAGCTCTCTTCCTTGACATCCAGTGGAGCTATACCAATCAAAAGGAAGCCTTTTCATCACTTAAAACTCACTGTAAGTCTCCGCGAACATTGCTCTGGACATGGTATCATGAAATCCTTTTCTTGCATTCTCTTGCCAATTTTCTTGTACATTCATATTTACCATTCAATTTCCATTGATTCTGCAATATTTAATTGTATTTTTATGGCCTTTAACCCCATATCCAGAACCTAGGGTTCTTGTTCTTGTTTTTAGGCGTTTCTTATACAGGTTAAATTAAGGTTAGTAATTGGTACAGGGGTGACCAGGAGGAAGAGACGAGTACGTTGGTACTCTTGGATTTCATTTACATGGCCTGGAGAGGGTTTTTGAGATACCCTACGAAACTTCCTGCGGATAAAAATCCGCAGGTAAATAACCAGGGGTTTGTGAAGAAGACGACCACGCGTCCTCTCCTAACCGGCCAGTTCAAATTTCGCGCATTTTTTTATTTTTCCAGGCATTGTAAATATTTCTCAATATAATATTTGTTTCTTATCGTTCTAATAACTAAGCAGGTCAGTTGGGTTGGTAGCGCGTTAGTTGAGTTGTCCCTTGGGACCTGGGTTCGAATCCCAGGTCCCCCAAAACTTTATTTAATTTTGTTCTTCAGGTATTCCCATGTGACATTCAAAGAGTGGAACATCATGCTCTGCCAAATATCAAACGCCAGATGTCTTGCCAATCAAATCCAGTGGCCTAGGATGGAGGACTACCATGGTCTCCAGTCAATAAGCATGTGGGAAATTCAGAAAGTCAAACAGGCTGGGACGAAAATGGGCCAAAAAAATTGCTGATCCACTCCTTTTTCAGGCCCAACACCCCCCCTGAGTTTGTTTATATTTTAATTCTTTTCATTATTATTTTTTAATTCTATTTTATTATTATTATTATTTTAATTAACCAATTAACTTTTTTTTCATAAAAAAAATATCAGAAACAACAAAAAATATTTTTATTTAATTCCATTAATTTTTATTACTTATTTTTGTAAATAAATTTTAACCAATTAATTTAGTTTTTAAATAGGTTTAATTTTAACATATTTTGCATTAAATTAAAATTGATTTAGAATTAGGATTTTATTAACTTTTTAATCACTCCTATTTTATTGTCTTAATTAAAATATAAAAACTCAAAAATATTTTCATTTAATTTAATTATTACCTTAGACTATTTTTTTAATTCAAAAAATAACAAAAATATGCTTTATTGAATAAAAAAGGGTTAAAACCCTAAAGGACACTTCGATTTAATTTTCTTGCGCGCGGTTAATTTTTGATCCATATTTTAATATTGTAACTGCTTCGAGGATGTAATAGTCTTAACTTAGGATTTTATTTATCGCTTTATTTATTTTCGCAATTTAATTTTAAAGGGTTTGTCTTTGGTGATGTAAATACCCGACGCCTTGTAATAGCTTAGATTTATTTCCCACAATTTAATTTCCACAACCATTAACTGTTAGATGTTTGAATAAATAGGCAATGCATGACAAGATCAATTTTAACCTAAAATCAACAGTAGCTCGCCATGACATGTACAAAGATAACATAATTGGAAAACAATACACTCGCACATGCCACTCTTAGGGTACACCTCACTTGGTTGCCTCGAACGTGGTCATTGAGTATAGGAAGTTTTAGAGGTCACCCTCTTGTCCAAAGATCATAAGTTGCCTCAAAACGGTTGCCTCGGATAAAAATGATCTAAGACATTAGGGTTACCGCTAAGGCGTCCTAACATTGCTTTAGTGACCACACGTCCCTTAATCAAATTGACCCGAAAACTCCAACGATGATGCTTCCTACCCCTCAATAGTGGGATAGCATTGTCTAAAGGACACTGGTACAGATTAATTCCTTTTTGAGTAGGTAGATGTTCTTAAGTACTTGCTCCTTTTAAAACAAAAACAAAACTTTTCGCACTTACACAACTTTCAAGCAAAAACTTCTTTCAAATCCACAAACACAAAGAAAAGAAATTTTTTGAAAACATAATGAGCAAGTACCTAAGAGCCCGTGGATAACAACGGATAGAAAGGGTGCTAACACCTTCCCTTTTTATAATCTACCTCCCGAATCCGAGAAATATCTCAAAAAGGAATTTTTCTGTGCTTTTGTCCTTTCCTTGTTGGATAAAATAAAATACGGTGGCGACTCTCGCTTATCGCGACATTTTGCAAAAACAAACGCAAAACGCGAACCAGCATTCCAAAAAAGTCAGTTCTATTCCCACCGATCACAGAACTGGCGACTCTGCTGGGGAGTATCATATATAAGTGAGGTGTACCTTAGGATTAGATCACTATGTTTTCAATTGTATGCTTTGTATGCTTTAAATTTTTGGGCTTGTATCGGAGTTCTATAGATCCTAACCCGGATCTGGGGATACCCTGTAGGTAAGTAGCAATAAACTGTGAGGGATCTGTACGGCGTAGACCGATACGGATGAAGCAATAGCTACGTTGGTGTGGCACCTTGGTCTGTACCTATATCCTTTGTGTTGGAACGAGGAGAATATGGGTCTTCTAAGGAGTCATTAAGCACCAACTGACCTTAGAACCTTAAATTGACCAACTTGGCCATAGAACAGTAGTAGTATGCTACACTCATTGAGACTAAACTCTCACGATGATTCCGGCCGCAAGAAAAGGTTGCTAAACTGGAATTATGACCGATTGAGGGTAGTCAGTGATATTGAGATCCTCTAGAACCCGATTACTATTTTTTAGGACAGGTCTTAACCAACTGAACTGAAAGAGGGTAGTACCTAAGCTTCATGCCAGCCTGAAATCTAAGGGCTCTTTTGTGTGACTTGTGTTCCTTTACCATGTTTGCCTTTTGTGGATACTTTTGGTGTGCCTTTACCATGACATCATGACATCATAACATTGCATACATTCTGCATAAGGACTAACCTATTTCAAAGACGAGAGGGTTTCATCTTTGCTCTGTTTTGTAGGTCATCATGATGCCCATGCGTAGGAATACTATCCGGATCAACTTTGTCCAAGTCCCTACTTTGCTTAAAGAGTTGGTTGTCAGGATTCCAGACACTACTTCCTTCATCAGAAGGCATGGTTCTCTTCTCAGTTTGGTCACCTCAAAGTTGGACGAATAGATGATGAGTGTCCTGGTCCAGTTTTATGATCCGCTGTACCATTGCTTCACTTTTCAAGACTATCAGCTGGTTCCTACCCTAGAAGAGTTCTCTGAGTTGCTCGATATCTCTGTTTTGGAGCAGACTCCGTTTACTGGTTGGGAAAAGACTCATAAGCCCGAAGAAATTATTGCAACCCTTCACTTGACCAAGGAGGAGGTAATGGCTAACTGGGAGACTAGAAGTGGAGCTAAGGGTTTTCTGACTAAGTTTTTGGTTGACAAAGCTAATTACTTCTGGGACAGCTTAGACTTCAAGGCGTACGAGGACATTCTGGCTCTTTTGTTTATGGTCTGGTATTGTTTCCGAATCCCGACACTTTTGTTGATATTAATGCCATCAAGATCTTCATCTCTCGGAATCCGATACCCACTCTCTTGGGTGATATGCTTCATCAGCTCTATGCTCGTACTGCCCGAAAGCGGGGAACTTTGATGTGTTGTGTCCCTTTATTGTCAAGGTGGTTTATTTCGCACCTCCCTAAGTCCGTGCTGAAAAATAAAGAAGGAATGGGCTGGGCTTATAGGGTGATGTCTCTTTCTAATGATGACATTATTTGGACTCTCAAAGGTATGGATGAGGTGACTGTCATTGATCGCTGTGGAGAGTATCCTAATGTTCCATTGATCGGACTCCATGGAGGGATTTCTTACAACCCATGCTTAGCTCTCCGTCAGTTTGGAAGAGCCAGAAGAGAAGGGCCTCATGAGATGCTGATGCCCCATATCATCTTTGATTTTCAGGGAGATAGCGACGAGCTGCGTCGTAGATTCATAAAGGCTTGGGACATAATTCATCGATCTGACACACATGAGTTGGGACCAAAGACTTCCCTGCCAATGGAGCCATATCTCAGATGGGTCCGCATCCGTGCCCAGAAGTTAGGTATGCCATAGGAAGCTGTCAGGCCTGTTACTCTTGAAGTTTTTAATGAGGAGGGGGTTCCTCCAACTATCCTCCAACCTTATATGCCCACTGATATCAGGACACTGAAGAGTTCTTGGATGCAACTGCGGGAAGAACATGATTCTTATCGGGAGAGGTTCAATGAACAGGAATAGAAGATCCAGAAGCTGACCAGACAGTTGGAGAACGAGCGGATCCTGAATGATTATGTCCGCACTGAGAAGAAGAGACCATGGGAGCATTGATGGACCTTTGAGGATTTCTTTTACAGTTTTCATTTACTTTTCAGTATTTCCATTCTTGTAACGCCTAAGGGCAATTTGTTAAACAATTTAAATTTTGAAGTTTAAATCTAATAAAGTGTGTTTCCTTTCTTGTTTACAAATTTGAATCTCGATTGTCTTTGAAATCATAAATCATACGCATTTCATCCCATGCACTTCATAAACAGGTACCCCATTACAGGTCTCTTATCTTCTTCGCTGTTTATTTCAGTAATCATCATGCCTGCTGAACCTTCAACTGAGCAAGCTATCAAAGCCCTCCAGGCCTAAAATGCCAAATTTCAAGAGTTGTTCATGAATCTAGCTAAGGGTCAGCAGGACCTGAAGACCTTGATTCTGAAGGAGAAAAAGAAGAAGAAGAAGAGGACCATCCTGTTCAATACTGGACGCAGGTTTGGAAATGGGCTGCAGAATGAAGTTGATCTGACCACCTCATCTGGAGGGAAAGATAGTCCACAAGAAAGGAGGGCTCCTAGCCCTATGGTCTCTGACAACGAGACAGACTATGATGAAGAACAGTATCCTCCTGCTGAGGATAAGTACAAACAGCTGGAAGACTGTTTAAGGGCTATGGAAATTCAGAAGTTGCCCGGTCTGGACTTCAGAGATTTAGGTCTATCCTCTGGGGTGGTGATTCCCCATAAATTCAAGGCACCTGCCTTTGCCAAGATGACGGAGTTTCCTGTCCAAAGCTGCACCTCCGGTCATATGTGAGGAAGATCCAACCTTACACCGCTGATAAGAAATTGTGGATCCATTTCTTTCAAGACAACCTCTCAGGGACTCAGCTTGAGTGGTTCTATCAGTTGGACGGAGCCAGTATCCATAGCTGGGAAGATTTGGCTACTGCATTTTACAGGAAGTATCAGTACAACTCCGACCTTGCTCCTACGCGTACCCAACTCCAGGGTATGTCAATAGGAACGGGTGAAGGATTTAAAGAATATGCTCAAAAATGGAGAGACCTTGCCGGAAGGGTACAACCACCTTTGGCCGATCGTGAACTTGTTGACATGTTTTTGGGGACCCTGTCTGGTTCATTCTTTAACCATCTAATTGGAAGTTCTTCAGCTGGGTTTACAGACCTTATTTTGACTGGTGAGAGGATTGAGGCTGGTGTTAAGGCTGGAAAGATACAGAAGGGTGCCTCGTCGAGCACTGAGAAGAAGCCGTTTAAGAAAGAGTCCAGTGCTGTCTACAGTTCGAGAAGACAGAATAGACATGAACACCACCAAGCTATCAACGCGGTTGTTACTTCAAAACCTGTTGGTGCTCCTCAGCATCACAATCAACAAAAAGACGAGAGACCTTGAAGGAAATTCACTCGTCTCAGAATGACTTTGTCTCAGATTCTGCCACAGTTGCTGAAGACCTATCTAGTGACTCTAAAAGAAGCTCCGAAGAATCCAAGTACCACGTCACCAAAGTACAACCTTAATGCCCACTGCACTTTTCACTCTGATAGCCCGGGGCATAATACAGATGATTGTTGGGTTTTGAGGAACAGGGTGCAAGACCTAATTGATGCAAAGGAGATTGAGTTTGAGGCGCCCGAGACGCCCAATGTTGTAATTGCTCCCATGCCCAAGCATGGGGTGAATGCTCTAAAAGAGGACTTGTTTGTAGTTTCAGTGAATGACGTTGTTACCCCTCTGATTACTGTCAAGAAGAACCTGTTGCTAGCCGGTTTATTTCTGGGATGTGGCGAAGGTTGCCATATGTGTTCTGTTTTACCTACTGGTTGCCCATTTCTGAAGTCAGATATCCAAAACCTGATGGATAATAAGGAGATCCTATTTGAGAAGATTGTTGTTCCTTTTATTCCTACTGAAGAAGTCGCCATCATTACCATTTCCAACAATTCTTCCAAGGCTCCCTCGAGGAAGCCTGTTAGAATTACATCTGTTCCAAAGATCGCACCCGTAATCATCACTGTTCCAGGGCCCATCCCCTATACCTCTAACAAAGCTGTCCCTTGGCACTATGGGGCAGATGTTTATGTTCTAGGAGTTAAGCAAGAGTTGGATGCTGATATCGGCGTCAGCAACATTACTGGGCCTGCTAAAGTCACCCGTAGCGGTAGACTTTTCTCACCTGATATTGCTCCACCAACTTCCCGAAGACCTGTTGTCATTACACCTGCAAGTGTGCCTAATGCCATTTCTGATCAAGTTCTTAGTCCTACCCCTGTCGCCGAGTCATCTAACGCTTGGGGAAAAGGGATCACCACTGATGTGCCTGCCCAGACGGAGGCACCGAAGACCATCACTGTTGAAGCTTCCAAACAGGAGATGGAAGAGATTCTGAAGATTATTAAGAAGATTGATTATAACGTAGTTGAGCAGTTGGGGCAAACCCCATCTAAGATTTCTATGTTTTCACTATTGCTGTGCTCAGAGGCCCATGCCAAGGCTCTGATTACCTTCCTGAAGACGGCCCACAAGAGACATCAGCTGATCAGTTTACCGATTGTGTGGCCAATTTAACTGCTGATAATGGTTTGGGTTTCTCCGATGCCGATTTGACTGCCAAGGGAAAAAATAATAACGATGCCTTACATGTCTCCATTGAATGCAGGGGCACTACTCTTGCACATGTACTGGTTGACACTGGTTCCTCACTGAATGTTTTGCCCAAGAAAGCTCTAGACCGGTTGGATTGCGAAGGGTTAGAGTTAAAACCAAGTAACATCATTGTCAGGGCCTTTGATGGGTCTAAAAGGATGGTGCACGGTGAATTTGATATTCCAATTAAAGTTGGTTCTCAGGTCTTCAATTCTGCATTCTACGTGATGGACATTCGGCCATCCTATTCTTGCTTGCTGGGTCGTCCATGGATCCACAAAGCTGGAGCCGTAACCTCAACACTCACCATAAGCTGAAGTACCCGGTCAGAGGGAAGATTGTGACAGTTCAGGGGGAAGAAGAGTACATGGTCAGCCACCTCAACTTGTTCCGATACGTAGAGATGGATGGAGAGTTCATTGAGACCCCATTTCAGCACTTTGAAGAAGTTCCTCAGACACTGGCATCAGCTGAGACTGTGGTTGAAGATTCTCCTATGAAGATGGCTTCCTTAAAGGATGCTCGGGCTGTTATTGAGAAGGGTGAGTATGCAAATTAGGGCCGACTTCCTGATTTCACTCAGAAGACTAACAAGTTTGGTTTGGGTTTCACTGCAGAAGCTCAAAGGGCTGTTCGAAGTGCAAGAATTGGAAGACCTCCCGTGTTCATCAGCAACTCGGGAGTAAATGCCATTGAAGATGATGTGGAGGAGTCTGAATTCGACAGTTAGATCTATCCTACGACCAACGGTGGACCAAGCAACTTGACAGCAAAGAACTTCATCCCTATTACTTTTGTTAACCAGTAATGAACTCTTTGTTCTGAATTTGTAACAGACAATGTCGTGAAACTTTATGGCCCGATGTCTTACCCGGGGCACCGTGGCTTCATTTGTGAGGGATTTTTTGTGTCATTTTCATATATCATTAATAAAAGCATTGGGCGTTTCTTGCATTTCAAATTTTGCGCTCCTTGTTTTTCTTTATTATATATTGCAAAACAACTATTTTACACACACTCACATATACAGGTCTCAATCCACTCTGGATCTCACTGGTAACGACTCTGCTACTGCCAGTTATGACTTCGAAAATCCGATCAACTTAGCCGAAGACGAAGGTGAAGATGATTGTGAAGTGCCTGGTGAACTTGCAAGACTGCTACTCCAGGAAGAAAGGGCCATTCAGCCACATGAAGAGCCGGTGGAAACGGTGAATCTGGGTATTGAAACAGACAAGAAGGAAGTCAAGATCGGTGCAAACTTGGAGCTTAGTGTAAAGCAGCGGTTGATTCAGATGCTGCATGACTATGTTGAGATCTTTGCCTGGTCTTACAAAGATATGCTTGGGTTGGATACTGACATTGTGGTTCATCGCCTGCCGACCAAGGAAGATTGTCCTCCGGTAAAACAGAAGGTTCGCCGTATGCGCCCAGAGATGTCTGAGAAAATCAAAGCCGAAGTTATGAAACAGTTTGACACCGGTTTCCTAGCAGTGACTTCTTACCCTTAGTGGGTTGCCAATGTGGTTCCAGTACCGAAGAAGGATGGTAAGGTTCAAATGTGTGTTGACTACAAGGATTTGAACAGGGAAAGCCCCAAGGACGACTTCCCTCTACCTCACATCGACGCTCTGGTTGACAATACTGCTCAGCACAAGGTATTCTCCTTTATGGATGGTTTCTCCGGTTATAATCAGATAAAGATGGCTCCCGAATACATGGAGAAGACAACCTTTGTTACTCAGTGGGGTACCTTTTGCTACAAGGTCATGCCTTTTGGGTTGAAAAATGTTGGGGCAACATATCAGCGTGCCATGGTTGCTTTGTTTCATGACATGATCCACCATGAGATTGAAGTATACGTCGACGATATGATTTCAAGGTCCCAGACTGAGGAGGAACACCTTGACCACCTACAAAAGTTGTTTGACAGGTTGAAGTTGTACAAGCTAAGATTGAACCCGAATAAGTGCACCTTCGGGGTGAGGTCCGGTAAGCTACTGGGTTTCATCGTAAGCGACAAAGGTATTCAAGTGGATCCTGCCAAAGTGAAAGCCATACAAGAGATGCCATCTCCTAAGACATAGAAGGAGGTTAGAGGCTTTCTAGGACGACTGAACTACATTTCCCGATTCATCTTGCACCTGATTGCTACTTGTGAACCAATCTTCAAGTTACTGAAGAAAGATCAGGTAGTATGTTGGAACGATGAATGTCAGGCCGCTTTCGAAAGAATCAAAGAGTACCTCCAAGAGCCACCTATTCTAATGCCACCAGTTGAAGGGAGACCTCTGATCTTATACTTGACAGTACTTGACAACTCAATGGGGTGTGTGCTGGGGCAGCATGACGAGTCTAGCCGAAAAGAGCATGCTATTTATTACCTTAGCAAAAAGTTTACCGACTGTGAGACCCGATACTCACTGCTTGAGAAAACTTGTTGCGCTTTGGCATGGGCTGCTGGCCGGCTGAGACAGTATATGCTGACTCACACTACTCTGTTGATTTCAAAAATGGATCCAATCAAGTATATCTTCGAAAAGCCTGCCTTGTCCAGAAGAATAGCAAGATGGCAAATGATTTTGACTGAGTATGACATCCAGTACACAACTCAAAAAGAAATAAAGGGAAGTGTATTGGCAGACCATTTGGCACATCAGGCAGTGGATAATTACCAGTCTATGAACTTTGAATTTCCGGACGAGAATATCATGGTAGTGACTGATTGTGAGATACCTGGACCGGATGAATGACCTGAGGAAGGATCCCGATGGTCTATGTACTTTGATGGAGCTTCGAACGCTTTGGGTAATGGCATTGGCAATGTGATCATATCTCCTAAAGGCTCTCATACTCCATTTACCGCCCGACTATGTTTCAACTGCACCAACAACATGGCGGAGTATGAAGCATGCATCATGGGTCTTCGAGCTGCAATTGACCTAAGGATTAAGTTTCTGAGTGTCTTCGGAGATTCCGCTCTCGTGATCAGTCAGATCAAAGGCGAGTGGGATACGAAACACCCTAATCTTATTCCTTACAAGGAGTATGTGTTGACGTTGCTACCCCATTTCGAGGAGATAACCTTTGAACACTTCCCCAGGGAGGAGAATCAGTTAGCAGACGCGCTGGCTACGATGTCTTCTATGTCCAAAGTCAAATGGGACAACGAGGCTCCCTGGATCATTATTGAAAGATTGGATGAACCTGCACATTGCTGTGATCTTGAGACTGAAGAAGCAACAGAAAAGCCCTGGTATCATGAAGTGAAGAGGTATCTTGAAGCTCAGGAGTACCCCGAGGGTGCATCTGTTAATGATAAGAAGTTTCTGAGGAGGTTCACATCGAAGTTCTTCATCAGCAATGGCATTCTTTACAAGCGTAACCATGATTCGACCTTACTACGTTGTATGGATATGAATGAGGCAGAAAAGATTATGGCAGAGTTACATGAAGGTACTTTCGGAACTCATTCCAGTGGACATACCATGGCAAAGAAAATCCTACGGGCAGGATATTACTGGTCTACAATGGAAGCCGACTGTTATCAGCATTCTTGGACATGTCATAAGTGCCAGGTCTATGCTGATAAGGTGCACATACCTCCAGTTCCTCTGAATATTCTAACAGCACCTTGGCCTTTTGCAATGTAGGGCATTGATATGATCGGCGAGATCAGACCTACGACATCCAACGGGCATCGTTTAATCCTTGTAGCTATTGATTACTTCACGAAGTGGGTTGAAGCAGCTTCCTTTGCTACCGTAACCAAGAAAGTCGTGGAACAGTTCATTCGGCACAATCTGATTTGTCGATATGGTGTACCAGAGAGGATCATTACGGACAATGGTACCAATCTTAACAACAAGATGATCACTGAGCTCTGCGAGCAATTCAAGATACATCATCATAACTCTTCTCCCTATCGGCTGAAGATGAATGGGGATGTAGAAGCAGCTAATAAGAACATCAAGAATATTGTGCAGAAGATGACAGTGACATACAAAGACTGGCACAAGATGTTACCATTTGCTCTTCATGGATACCGTACCTCAGCACGGACGTCAACAGGGGCAACACCCTATTCCTTGGTTTATGGCATGGAGGCAGTCTTGCCCATCGAAGTTCAGATGCCCTCTCTTCGGATCATGAAGGATGCAGGTTTGAGCGAAGATGACTGGATTCAGACCCGACTTGATCAACTGAATCTAATCGACGAAAAAAGACTTACTGCTGTTTGTCATGGTCAGACGTGCCAAAAACGGATGATCAAGGCATTTAACAAGAAAGTTAGACGACAATAGTAACAAGTTGGGGACCTGATAATCAAGCGCATTATTCTACCTCAAGGTGATCCCAGGGGCAAATAGACCCCTACTTACGAAGGGCCATTTGTGGTTAAGAACATCTTCTCAGGAGGAGCTATGATTCTAACCACCACGGATGGTGACGACCTTCCTCACCACGTAAATGCAGACATAGTAAAAAGATCCTACGCATAATCAAAGACCCGCTAGGTTGACTGGCCTAGGCAAAAATAAGGGCTTCCCGACGAACCAAAAGGGTTCGGGCAAAAATAAGGGATGAAAATAAAAAATCTGTACACCCGGCAAGTCGAAAACCTGAAAAGGCGGCTTGGGCAAAAAAGGGTATCCCGGTGGACTGAAAACACGAAAGGGCGGTCCAGGAAAAAATTAGGGATCAAAGCGTAACACTATGTCTCATTGGATCACCTTGCATCCGGACTTCGGTATCAACTATCAGGCTCGAACGACACCAATCAATCAGATTCACCTTCAACCAGTAGCGAAGTGATGAGATGCTCGAATACATAAAGGCAATAGCAGAGTTAGAACCCCGTGGGATTATTCACATAGCTGTTTTGTTTTCTTTTTATAAATTGTATAAATTTTATCTGTTCGGCGGCGCTCTCTTACTATGACGTCAGCCTCTTGTACAAAAACGCCTATTTACAGGCCAAACTTCAAAATCAATACAAATTCATTTTCAGACAAATTTCAAATTGTTTTTCCTTTATCTGTTTTGTTTTGCAAAGAACGTCCAATGTTCACTTCTGATATATGCATTTGACACTAATTTCTACTCATAAAATTTACATGCGAAACAAAGGATGAATTACTGGTAATATCAGAAGCAGGGGCAATAAGAATTGTCCGAGCTGTCTAGTTGCTCTGTCCACCAAGGTACCAAAGGAAGATCAACTGAAGAATATGACCAAGATACCATCACTCCCTACAGAGTAAAACAGTAATGGTAGCTCTCCCCATTGAGACTTGCAACCATGAACGAATCAACAATTCTCTCCCCAAGCAGAGTTAATCTACCATCAACCCCAAGAAGGTGTGGAATCCCCAGAAGATCTTAATATTCCCCAGCGGAGTATAAAGATATTCCCCAGCGGAGTATAAAGATATTCCCCAGCAAGTTTAAGAGCATCCCCGACAGTCTTAATATTCCTCCACAGAATATAAGAATGTTCCCCGGTAGAATACAAGATACCCCAGTGGAGTCATTTCCCCAGCGCAGTCTAAAAAAGGCTTCCCCGCCGGAATTGAATCATCTTACCCAGTAGATTCTGGAAGCCTATCCCCTGCAGAGCACAAATAAATCTCCCCAGCTAAATTCAGAAGGTTATCCTCACAAGAGTCTGACTGGGTCATCCTCAGCAAGTTGCAACTGAAAGATAATCCCCAGCGAAGTTCTTTCTATCCCCAGCGGAGATATCATTAAAATCCCCAACAGAGCTTATCAACGGAATCCCCAACAGAGTTATCGTTAAAATCTTCAGCAGAACGTCTCTTCCCCACAGAGTAACTCCCCTCGGAGCAACCTCTTCATCAGTTTATTCCCCAACGGAGTTCTTTTCTCCTACAGGTTTACCATCTTCGTTCATCATCCCCAGCGGAAACGAAGAACTCAACTCTATTCTCCAGCAGCTCCGGGATTTATTTTTCCCAGCTAAAACATCACATTGTTCATACACCATGATACATGCATATACGCATCATGAATACAATCTCATTTATTTTGAGAACATCATTGTCTGATCCATATCATGCATTGCATGTGACTGACCTTTACCTTTCAGGAAAGATACAATTAAAGTTCTCAGCTTAGTCGAAGACCTGACCAAGTTCTTAAATCTCAACTGAATTATCTTCGATTGAATTTCATATAAGATTCTCAATCTCGACAGTTTTCCTCCGTCATAGTGTGGACGAGTACTATAACCTCAACGGTATACTCCATTGAGCACGAGTCAGTTCCTAGATCTTGATGTTTTCCTCCGTCATAGTATGGACAAGTTCTATAACCTCAGCGGTATACTCCATTGAGCACGAGACAGTTCCTAGATCTTGATGAATATGTTTCCCTATGTCATAGTGTGGACGAGTACTATAACCTCAACGGTATACTCCATTGAGCACGAGTCAGTTCCTAGATCTTGATGTTCTCCTCCGTCATAGTGTGGATAAGTTCTATAACCTCAGCGGTATACTCCATTGAGCACGAGACAGTTCCTAGATCTTGATGAAGATGTTTCCCTACGTCATAGTGTGGACGAGTACTATAACCTCAACGGTATACTCCATTGAGCACGAGTCAGTTCCTAGATCTTGATGTTCTCCTCCGTCATAGTGTGGACAAGTTCTATAACCTCAGCGGTATACTCCATTGAGCACGAGACAGTTCCTAGATCTTGATGAAGATGTTTCCCTACGTCATAGTGTGGACGAGTACTATAACCTCGATGGTATACTCCGTGGAGCACGAGTCAGTTCCTAGATATTGATGTTGTTCTATAACCTCAGCGGTATACTCCATTGAGCACAAGACAATTCCTAGATCTTGATGAAGATGTTTCCCTACGTCATAGTATGGACGAGTACTATAACCTCAACAGTATACTCCATTGAGCACGAGTCAGTTCCTAGATCTTGATGTTCTCCTCCGTCATAGTTTGGACGAGTTCTATGACCTCAACGGTATATTATGTTGAGCACGAGACAGTTCCTAGATCTTGATGAAGATGTTTCCCTATGTCATAGTGTGGATGAGTACTATAACCTCAATGGTATACTCCATTGAGCATGAGTCAGTTCCTAGATCTTGATGTTCTCCTCCGTCATAGTGTGGACAAGTTCTATAACCTCAGCGGTATACTACGTTGAGAACGAGACAGTTCCTTGATCTTAATGAAGATGTTTCCCACCAGTTGAATTATGGACAGGTTCTTAAGACTGAGCCGAGGTATTCTCTCAGTTGAAGTACAGGAAAGTTCCTAAATCTCCACAAAAGTTAGGCTTCCCCAGCGGAATCTTCTACAACAACAGTTATGCAAGTTCTCGCTAAGGAATCTTTTATGCGATCGACACTCCTGCAGATGGCATCTGTAAGCCCATCCTCCTACCAACAATCTCCAAATGGCATCTGTAAGCCCATTCCCGACATCATAATGCTGATAATACACCATGCGAGTGCAAATTTTTGGGCACTCTAGTGTTCGTTTATCTTCCACCTTCGGATCACGAAAGGCTCAAAAGCCAATCTATATCCTCAGGTTTAAGAAAATTGAACAGGGGCAACTGTTGTACCCCAAAAGTTTCCCTCCCATATCCCTCAAGATTTGTCAAGAATAATCTCCAAGTTGCTCAAGATTGGCTCAAGGGTTGGACAGTCAAGTCACCTCCTAAGGCAGTCAAGTCAAAATTAGGGTTTTGTGTTGCATCAAGGTCCTTACATCCAAATAACCTCAAGTGCTTACCAATGTCCTAATATGTTCTCAAGATCATCCATGTCAAATTTCAAGCCTTGCAGAGGAAGTTTGGTCAGTCAATTGCTCAAGAGACCCAAAAGTCGACTGTGCTAGGGCAAAAGTCAACTGTGTCCCAAATAAAGTCAAACCTCAAGCGGAAACGAAGAACTCAACTCTATTCTCCAGCAGCTCCGGGATTTATTTTTCCCAGCTAAAACATCACATTGTTCATACACCATGATACATGCATATACACATCATGAATACAATATCATTTATTTTGAGAACATCATTGCCTGATCCATATCATGCATTGCATGTGACTGACCTTTACCTTTCAGGAAAGATACAGTTAAAGTTCTCATCATAGTCGAAGACCTGACCAAGTTCTTAAATCTCAATTGAATTATCTTCGGTTGAATTTCATATAAGATTCTCAATCTCGACAGTTTTCCTCCGTCATAGTGTGGACGAGTACTATAACCTCAACGGTATACTCCATTGAGCACGAGTCAGTTCCTAGATCTTGATGTTCTCCTCCGTCATAGTATGGACAAGTTCTATAACCTCAGCGGTATACTCCATTGAGCACGAGACAGTTCCTAGATCTTGATGAAGATGTTTCCCTACGTCATAGTGTGGACGAGTACTATAACCTCAATGGTATACTCCATTGAGCACGAGTCAGTTCCTAGATCTTGATGTTCTCCTCCGTCATAGTGTGGACAAGTTCTATAACCTCAGCGGTATACTCCCTTGAGCACGAGACAGTTCCTAGATCTTGATGAAGATGTTTCCCTACGTCATAGTGTGGACGAGTACTATAACCTCAACGGTATACTCCATTGAGCACGAGTCAGTTCCTAGATCTTGATGTTCTCCTCCGTCATAGTGTGTACAAGTTCTATAACCTCAGCGGTATACTCCATTGAGCACGAGACAGTTCCTAGATCTTGATGGAGATGTTTCCCTACGTCATAGTGTGGACGAGTACTATAACCTCGACGGTATACTTCGTGGAGCACGAGTCAGTTCCTAGATCTTGATGTTTTCCTCCGTCATAGTGTGGACAAGTTCTATAACCTCAACGGTATACTCCATTGAGCACGAGACAGTTCCTAGATCTTGATGAAGATGTTTCCCTATGTCATAGTGTGGACGAGTACTATAACCTCAATGGTATACTCCATTGATCACGAGTCAGTTCCTAGATCTTGATGTTCTCCTCCGTCATAGTATGGACGAGTTCCATGACCTCAGCGGTATACTTCGTTGAGCACGAGACAATTCCTAGATCTTGATGAAGATGTTTCCCTATGTCATAGTGTGGACGAGTACTATAACCTCAACGGTATACTCCATTGAGCACGAGTCAGTTCCTAGATCTTGATGTTCTCCTCCGTCATAGTGTGGACAAGTTCTATAACCTCAGCAGTATACTACGTTGAGCACGAGACAGTTCCTTGATATTGATGAAGATTTTTCCCCCCAGTTGAATTATGGACAGGTTCTTAAGACTCAGCCGAGGCATTCTCTCAGTTGAAGTACAGGCAAGTTCCTAAATCTCCATAAAAGTTGGCTTCCCCAGCGGAATCTTCTACAACAACAGTTATGCAAGTTCTCGCTAAGGAATCTCTTATGCGATCGAAACTCATGCAGATGGCATCTGTAAGCCCATACTCCTACCAACAATCTCCAAATGGCATCTGTAAGCCCATTCCCGACATCGCAATGCTGATAATACACCATGCGAGTGCAAATTTTTGGGCACTCTAGTGTTCAATTATCTTCCACCTTCAGATCACGAAAGGCTCAAAAGCCAATCTATATCCTCAGGTTTAAGAAAATTGAACAGGGGCAACTGTTGTACCCCAAAATTTCCCTCCCATATCCCTCAAGATTTGTCAAGAATAATCTCCAAGTTGCTCAAGATTGGCTCAAGCGTTGGACAGTCAAGTCACCTCCTAAGGCAATCAAGTCAAAATTAGGGTTTTGTGTTGCATCAAGGTCCTTACATCCAAATGACCTCAATTTCTTCCCAATGTCCTAATATGTTCTTAAGATCATCCATGTCAAATTTCAAGCCTTGCAGAGGAAGTTTGGTCAGTCAATTGCTCAAGAGACCCAAAAGTCGACTGTGTTAGGGCAAAAGTCAACTGTGTCCCAAATACAGTCAAACCTCAAGATTTTTTGTCAACATTCTCATTTTAAAGGATAATTCATCATTTGATCAAGGGTTTATCATGATTCATCAAGGATTGCTCAAGATTCATCAAGATTCAAAAGTTGCTAAATTAGGGTTTTGTAGGAAAAGTCAACTCAACTTTGACCAAGCATAACTTTCTCATACGTTATGAGAAATGACCCATCCAAAGCTCATTTTTAAGAGGATGAAATTTCCTACAATCCATCTTCACACCCCAAGATCAAGAAATGCTCTCACAAAAAGTTACAAATTTGGACTTTATAGGTCATTTCTAAAAGGCAACAAAAACACCTTTTTTGCCAAAGCTTATAACTTGTGCATGGAACATAAAAATGAGATGGGACCAAAAGGGTTGGTTAGAGGACATCTCGAGGCTTCTAAAAAGTCCAAGATCACCTCCAAAAGTTCAAAATTTAAGAAGTTATGCATTGTTGAAGTTGGGCATTTTTCCAAAATTGCCAAAAGTCAACTATCCTCAAAACTCCAATTTTTGACAAAAGGGCCCACTTTTTTCCACCTGATATGGTCTTGTCATGCCACACACGTGTCCCATCTTTAATTTCATGACCAAACATTTATTTTTCTATTTTATTTAATTTTTATTGATTTAATTCATTTTTAATCTATATTAATTCAAATAAAATCCAAAAATTAATGAAATGGTATCTTTGTGATTTGTACAGCTTGCAAATACCATGTGACACTCAACCAATTCGTATCAAGTCAAAACAAGCACAAAAAATCAGATTTGGCCTATTTTTGGAAGCTTAGTTATGGTGATCAAAATCCAATCTTGAATCTTCAATGCATTTGATTTGAGACCAAAAGACCAACCCTAATTCATTCCATTATATGCACACAAGCCTCACAAACCTAAAACACGCATAGAACTCTACAGAAACAGCCACACAACTTTGAGAAAAAAGCTTGAAAAGTAAGATCAAAAACAACCTTGGAGGCCAATTCAGACCAAAAGCAAAACGTAACTCTCTTCCTTGACATCCAGTGGAGCTATACCAATTAAAAGGAAGCCTTTTCATCACCTAAAACTCACTGTAAGTCTCCGCGAACATTGCTCTGGACATGGTATCGTGAAATCCTTTTCTTGCATTCTCTTGCCAATTTTCTTGTACATTCATATTCACGATTCAATTTCCATTGATTCTGCAATATTTAATTGTATTTTTATGGCCTCTAACCCCATATCCAGAACCTAGGGTTCTTGTTCTTATTTTTAGGCGTTTCTTATGCAGGTTAAATTAAGGTTAGTAATTGGTACAGGGGTGACCAGGAGGAAGAGACGAGTACGTTGGTACTCTTGGATTTCATTTACATGGCCTGGAGAGGGTTTTTGAGATACCCTACGAAACTTCCTGCGGATAAAAATCCGCAGGTAAATAACCAGGGGTTTGTGAAGAAGACGACCACGCGTCCTCTCCTAACCGGCCAGTTCAAATTTCGCGCATTTTTTTATTTTTCCAAGCATTGTAAATATTTGTCAATATAATATTTGTTTTTTATTGTTCTAACAATTAAGCAGGTCAGTTGGGTTGGTAGCGCGTTAGTTGAGTTGTCCCTTGGGACCTGGGTTCGAATCCCAGGTCCCCCAAAACTTTATTTAATTTTGTTCTTCAGGTATTCCCATGTGACATTAAAAGAGTGGACCATCATGCTCTGCCAAATATCAAACGCCAGATGACTTGCCAATCAAATACAGTGGCCCAGGATGGAGGACTACCATGGTCTCCAGTCAATAAGCATGTGGGCAATTCAGAAACTCAAACAGGATGGGACGAAAATGGGCCAAAAAAATTGCTGATTCACTCCTTTTTAAGGCCCAACACCCCCCTGAGTTTGTTTATATTTTAATTCTTTTCATTATTTTTTTTAATTCTATTTTATTATTATTATTATTATTTTAATTAACCAATTAACTTTTTTTCATAAAAAAAATCAGAAACAACAAAAAATATTTTTATTTAATTCCATTAAGTTTTATTACTTATTTTTGTAAATAAATTTTAACCAATTAATTTAGTTTTTAATTAGGTTTAATTTTAACATATTTTGCATTAAATTAAAATTGATTTAGAATTAGGATTTTATTAACTTTTTAATCACTCCTATTTTATTGTCTTAATTAAAATATAAAAACTCAAAAATATTTTCATTTAATTTAATTATTACCTTAGACTATTTTTTTAATTCAAAAAATAACAAAAATATGCTTTATTGAATAAAAAAGGGTTAAAACCCTAAAGGACACTTCGATTTAATTTTCTTGCGCGCGGTTAATTTTTGATCCATATTTTAATATTGTAACTGCTTCGAGGATGTAATAGTCTTAACTTAGGATTTCATTTATCGCTTTATTTATTTTCGCAATTTAATTTTAAAGGGTTTGTCTTTGGCGATGTAAATACCCGACGCCTTGTAATAGCTTAGATTTATTTCCCGCAATTTAATTTCCACAACCATTAACTGTTAGATGTTTGAATAAATAGGCAATGCATGACAAGATCAATTTTAACCTAAAATCAACAGTAGCTCGCCATGACATGTACAAAGATAACATAACTGAAAAATAATACACTCGCACATGCCACTCTTAGGGTACACCTCACTTGGTTGCCTCGAACGTGGTCATTGAGTATAGGATGTTTTAGAGGTCGCCCTCTTGTCTAAAGATCATAAGTTGCCTCAAAACGGTTGTCTCGGATAAAAATGATCTAAGACATTAGGGTTACCGCTAAGGAGTCCTAACATTGCTTTAGTGACCACACGTCCCTTAATCGAATTGACCCGAAAACTCCAACGACGATGCTTCCTACCCCTCAATAGTGGGATATCATTATCTAAAGGACACTTGTACAAATTAATTCCTTTTTGAGTAGGTAGATGTTCTTAAGTACTTGCTCTTTTTAAAACAAAAACAAAACTTTTCGCACTTACAAAACTTTCAAGCAAAAACTTCTTTCAAATCCACAAACACAAAGAAAAGCAAATTTTTGAAAACATAATGAGCAAGTACCTAAGAGCCCGTGGATAACCACAGATAGAAAGGGTGCTAACACCTTCCCTTTCTATAATCTACCTCCTGAACCCGAGAAATATCTCAAAAAGGAATTTTTCTGTGCTTTTGTCCTTTCTTTGTTGGATAAAATAAAAGACGGTGGCGACTCTCGCTTACCGCGACATTTTGCGAAAACAAACGCAAAACGTGAACCAGCATTCCAAAACAGTCAGTTCTATTCCCACCGATAACAGCCGTTAATGGACCATTAAAAAAAACAGCCATAGACTCTAAACAAACACACCCCCTTCTTATTATTTATAATCGGACCAAAAAATATCTTAATGGGCCATCAAATTTTGATGGTCCATTAAGGCAACACACCCCTCTTATTAATATTTAAACCCCCAATTTATAATATTCAAATAAACAATTTCAACCATATGATTTAAAGATTTGAAAAATAGTAACATAAAATGATTATCTGATGGGTCAAATTTGGGGTATGACAACTGCCAAAGATTCTGCAACCAGTTCCCATTCCTCATAACACCGACCCGGTCATTGCAGCATTACTCGCTGCCATCAACCAGACTAATGCCCTTATCTTGTAGCTGAACAAGAAGATAGGGGTCTAGGAGAAGAATCATTCAAAGTCTCCTCCTCGGATACACCGACGACATGATTCCCCCGGCGTATCCCCACCTAGACATGGTCGTCCTCCAAGCCGGGGAAAGCGCGACGTTTCTTTCTTCAAGAATGCAACAACACAACTCCCGAGAAAGACCAAAGCTCTCCATCCTCCAAGATGAAGAAGGGTGGTCGCCAAGTTAATCGCGACCGATCACCGTAGCCCAAACCAAGACAGCATCGAAGGAGCCCTTCCCCCCGACGAGACAATGATGCCCGACAGGGAAGGAGCTATATATCCCTGCCCTCATCTTCCAAAGAAAGCAAGATGATGATCCTTGTGGCCAGTTATCAAGAGACATCACAGAGACTCGGCTCCCAGTCGGCCTGGAAAAGCCACCCCCGCTGGGAACGTATGACTGTACGACCCATCCTAATGAACACATAGAGAATATCGACACCCACCTCGACTACCGAGGGGTCAGTGGCACCATCAAGTGCAGGCTATTCCCGACTACCCTGAGGAAAGAAGCCATGTCCTGGTACTAGAGTTGTCAAATGGGCTGACCCGACCCAACCCGCTTCGTCCCGGTGGGCCAAAGTGTTTTAATGGGCTAGCCCGGCCTGACCCGATTGCTTAACTAGCTACGAGAAATGAGCCCGACCCATTATTCAAAGGCCCATGAATCTCGATGGGCCAGCCCGGCCCGTATTTCAATATTATAGTTTTTATTTTATAAAAAAATATGTAATGGACAAAAGCTACATAAGATAAGTAGAGAGTCATCATAAACTTAGTTAAGTGATGTTTAAAATATTCATCAAATAAACATCCATATATATATATATATATATATATATATATATATATATATATATATATATATATATATATATATATATATCACATAATATTCATGTGAAAATACATAGTAACTTAATATTATCACCAATATTTATCAAATTTTCTCTTCATCTCATAACCATTTCCTTCATCATATCATCTTGAAAATATATCTTCATCCTCTTTAACTTTTTTTTATCACTTGAAAACACATTTATGCAATCATATCTTATCTCAATCTTTTTTCCCTAAGATTTACCAAAATATTTTTTTAATGGGCTAGCCCGAAGCCCGCTTCGTCTGGCTTAGCCCGGCCCATGAAAAAGATAGGCCCAATGGGCTAGGCCAAAAAGACTGGGTCGTGTTTTTTAAAGTTATTTTGCAGCCTGGCCCGCAATAAGTTAAAGGGCTTATGGGCCATACCGATGGGCCGTGCTTATTTTGACAGCTCTACATGGTATAAAAGCCTCCCAGACGAATCTATTACCTCCTGGAAACACATGGGGAAGATGTTCTCGAGGCACGTCACTGCCTCCTATCGACATCCAAAATCAAAGGCTTCACTTGAAGCAATTATCCAGGGAAGAGATGAGTCTTTGTGAGCATATATCAAGCGCTTCAATAAAGAAGCAGTATAGGTCTCCACGACCGGCACCATGAAGAAATACCATCTTGAACGCAAGCTCCATCCACGTGGAGACTTTGCAAAAGCAGTGGCCATCAAATCACCAGCCACAATCAACTCCCTCCACCTCAAGGCTCATGCATACATTCAATATGTGGAGAAAGAATACGCCAACACCGCCAGGGAGTCAAGGCACCGAGAAAGTGCCAAGTCTTCAAGAAGCGGCAAACCATCGACATCCCGTCCGGGGGGGAGAAAATAAGCGAGAAGACATATCTAGAGACTCTAAAGATTACAAGGGACTTGTTGGTCAATTTCACGACTGCACCCCTCTGATCACTTCTAGAGAATGCATTTTATCTGAATGCGTCAATTCTGAATTCAAACAGGCTGGGGTGCGCTTTCCCCAGTAAACGCCCTCCAAGCTCGGAGATGACAAGAGAAAATATTGTAGGTTCCATAAAAGCCATGGTCATAACATCGACGATTGCATCCATCTCAAGGATGCAATCGAGATACTAATCCGAGACGGACACCTCAAGCAGTACAAGAAGAAAGAGGGTCCCACGAAGAGGCTCCCGAAACCAAGAGGGTCGAAGAGGGGAAGGAATCCCCCGACATTAGAGCTATACCAGTCGCCATAAGTATATCACGACTAGAAGATTTCTACTTCCAAAACATAGAGAACATCCCATAGTACTTCTCCTCTCACAGTCCTTGGGAGTCATTCCCCGCCGCGATGGTCATCTTCGACAGGGGATTCAACAAGCATACAATGGGATCCGTGAAAAGAAAGTTCGAGCAACTTATCGAAGCCAAATCTGACATGGATACCACGTTGGACAAGTTCAGAGGAGGCTTTCATCCCCTCGCTTTCTATAGAGAGGAACTGTCGGGCGGAGCCCCTAAATCGACTATCCTACTGCTCGTGAGGGCTCACATGGAAAACTTTGATGTTCGGAACATACTAGTAGATCAAGGAAGCTCGATGGACATCATGTACACCCACTTGTTCGCCACCCTACAGCTGAACAAAAGCCACTTGACCTCGTACGTAGGATCAGATCTCCAGGGCTTCAACGGTGCCAGTACCGAACACTGGGGTATGTCGACTGATCATCACCTTCAGAAGAGGGGTAACTGCCAGAGCCATCAAGACTCAATTTCTGGTAGTGGATTTCCCATATCTCTACCAATGCATCTTCAGGAGGCCCACTCTGGCTGAGCTAATTGCGGTGCCCTCCACCGTGCACCTCAAAATAAAGTACTACACTGCAGAGGGTTTGGTCGCCACCTTCCACGGGGATATCCAGGCGACAAGAAGATGTTTTGAAGCCTTGGCCAAGGGCATGAGTTCCATCAATGCTCAACTCTGCATGACCACTAGGGCCACACTGCCCTCCAGCTCCGAGGAAGCCAAGCGACTACCAAGGGTCGACGCCATCGATCTCAATAGCCGCTTCTCCAAAGAGGATCATGTAGAGCAGAGAAACAAAGGGAAAGAGCCCATGGTCGAAGGAGAATGTTCATCCTTATCTGTTAATAGTGAGGAAATCTCAGATCCCGCACGACCCATCCTGGATAGAGACTTCAAAATCATCCCCCTCGGGAACTATCCCACCAGAGGAGTAAAGATCGAAGTTGACCTCCCCCACTTGGCGAAGAGGCAACTTAAAGCTTGCTTGAGGGAGAATGCTGATATATTCGCCTGGAGCGTAGCCGAGATGCCTGGATTGGATCCAGAGATTGCATGCCATCACCTGATCATAGACCCTTCCCTTAAGGCGGTCGCCCAATGCAGGATAAAATAGTACCCCGAAAAAACAAAGGCTACTGAACTAGCTGTAAAAGAACTCCTAGAGGCACACTTTATTTCTGAAGTCCAGTACACAACCTGACTCTCAAATGAAGTTCTTGTAAAGAAATATAATGGAAAAGGGCACATGTGCATTGATTATACCGACCTCAATCAGGCTTGCCCGAAAGATGCTTATCCCCTCCCCAATATTGACAAATTAGTCGATAATTCGACCGGTTTCAAATTATCATCTTTTATGGATGCATATTTTGGTTACAACCAGATTCCCATGGCGAAAACGGACAAAATATATACCGCTTTCATGATCGATTTGGGTAACTACTGCTACAGTGTAAGGCCCTTCGGCCTGAATAACTCAAGCGTTATAATCAGCGCATGATGAACAAAGTTTTCTGCAACGAAATAGGAGACATGCTCGAAGTCTACATGGAAGACATGATAGTCAAATCGAAGGAAGAAATGGACCATGCCCTCCACATGAAGAGAGTTTTTGAGTAGGCCAGAAAGTACCATATGCAATGTAACCCATAAAAATTCACCTTTAGAGACGAGAGGGAAAATTCCTTGGATTCTACCTCATAGAATAAGAGATTAAGGAAAGCCCTGATAAATGCCAAGCATTTTCTAAGTTTCCAATGCCCATTTCGAAAAATTCCATTCAAATATTTAACGTCATGCGCACTTCCCTCTCTCAAATCGTGGCGAAATCTATCCACCACACGCTCCCCCTCTTCAAGCCCCTCCGCAAGGAAATTTACTTCGAATGGACGGCCGAATGCGAGC
This sequence comes from Vicia faba, assembly GCA_948472305.1. Lineage (NCBI taxonomy): Eukaryota > Viridiplantae > Streptophyta > Magnoliopsida > Fabales > Fabaceae > Vicia > Vicia faba. Next base: position 1,572,186,754 of record OX451737.1, read on the forward strand.
GAGCTCTCACCCACTTGAAGCAAGAATTATCATAACTGCCCATCCTTTCTCAACCAGAGAAGGATGAAGTCTTCTATCTCTATCTGGTCGTCACCTCTAAGGCAATAAGTGCAGTGCTAACTAGAGAAACCCCAGAAGGACAAAGACCAATCTACTTATTGAGCAAGGCCCTGCAGGGCCCGAAAATGAGATATCAGCAAATTGAAAAGGTGGCCCTAGCCCTTATCAACATGTTGAGGAGACTCAGGAACTATTTCCTTGCGCATATAATAATTATCCGAACGAATAAACCAATAAATAACTGCTCAGAAGGCCTGACATGGCGAGTAGAATGTTGAAATGGTTGTTAGAACTCTCCGAGTTTGACATCCAGTATGAGGGAAGGAAAACCCTCAAAGCTCAAGAACTGGCCGACTTTGTAGCCGAAATGACCTCACCGGCACCCACGGAAAGAGCTCACCGATGGACAATCTTCATCGATGGTGCCTCCAGTTCGACGGGAAGCGGCACATGCATTATATTGGAAAATGAAGAAGGAACCCTAATTGAGGCCTCCCTTGCCTTACCTTTCCCGACCTCGAACAACTAGGCCGAATACAAAGAATTTCTAGTAGGTTTACGCCTAGATAAAGACTTGGGAGCCGAGGAAGTGAAAATCTCCACCGACTCTCAGCTCGTCGCGTCCCAGGTCCGGGGAGAATATCAAGTGAAAAACGACCACCTCCCTGAATATTGGGCCCTGGTCCATGAGAGAAAAAAGATATTCAATTTTGTGGAAATATAACTTGTTCCATGCGAACATAATGCCCGGGAAGACATCTTGTCTAAACTAGCAAGCACAAAGAGGAAAGGGGGGAACAAGTCGGTGATACATGAAGTCTTTCCTCGATCGAGCACCCAGAGACTCCCCTCGAATTTGGAAGTATTTGTCATAGGGGAAAACGACTACTGGATGACCCCCAGGCACGATTACCTCACAAAAGGGAAGCTACCCGCTGACTCGAAAGAAGCGGTCATGGTCAGACGAAGAACCTACTCATATGTCCCGGTCAAAGGCAAACTATATAGGAGATGGTTTTCCATTCCACTCCTCAAATGTGTTGACCGAAGTGGAGAGGATCGCATCTTACTCGAAATCCATGAAGGGATACACGACTAGCATCTGGGTGGAAGATCCCTCACCAGGAAAGCATTGTGAGCAGGGTATTACTAACCCACCATGCAGCATGACACAAAAGAACACATGAAATAATGCGATAAATTCCAGCGGCACGGGGACATGCACTTAGCTCCCCCAAACAAGCTCAGGTCCCTCTCCTCTCCTCTCCCTGGCCCTTCACCCGGTGGGGGTTAGACCTCTTTGGTTCGTTTGTGGTGTGGACCAATCAAAAAAAATATTTGATAGTAGCCGTCAACTACTTCACTAAATGGAGAGAGGTCATAGAATTGGCTAAAATTACCGCCCAAAACGTCCTTCGCTTCTACAAAAGAAACATCCTTGCTCGGTTTGGTATTCCACAAGAAATAGTCACCGACAATGGGACCTAGTCCATAGATCGGACCTTTCAGGAACTCGTCACCAAGTTGGCCACCACCCAACACTTTTCCTCTGTCAAGCATCTCCAGATGAACGGTTAGGCCGAATCCGCAAACAGGGTGATACTCAGGGGCTCTAAACAAAGGTTAGACGAAACCAAGAAAAGATGGGTTAAGGAGATACACAACGTACTCTGAGGATACCGGACAATAGAGCACTCGTCAACTGGGGAGACTCCCTTTCGACTAACTTACGGAACAAAGTCCTTTATTCCCATAGAGATCGAATAACCTGCCAGGCGAACCGAAGCTTCTCCAAACAAGGAGAAGAACGAAGTCTCCCTATGGGAAGAACTAGATTTGGTCGAAGAAATCCGAACATGAGCGGCCCTACGAGAGCCTCCCTCAAACAAAAAATAGCCACAAGCTATGATGCCAAAGTCATACGTTGAGAGATCAAGGTCGGCAGCCTTGTCTTAAAGAGAAATCACAAATAATCTCGCACAGGCAAGCTTGCAACGAATTAGGAAGGCATGTATCACATCTATGCAAAAATAGGGACAGGGGCGTCCTACTTAGAAAATCTACAAGGGGAAAAACTCGCTTCACCAAGGAACACTGAAAAGCTAAAACAATATTACAGTTAAACACTAACCACTCGACGAGTTTTGTCAACAAGACAAACTCATCCAGGCCCGACCACGTATGCATGCCTAGGTACAAGCATAGTATCCAAAATATATTTAAGGGGCGAGACTCCGCTCTTGTGAAGAGCATGTCCTCAGCCCGAAATGGATAACTCAATCGAGCTTCATCATCCTCGTACCATGATGGTAGAACACCCGGCTCGCGACGGGAAGTTCACGCTGCCGAGCTCTTGTCCTCGAAACGAAACCTGAGTTTCAGCCAATGTCTGGTATTCAACCTAGCCGTTTTCCTAGTTTCCCCACACCGGCGAACATACAAATCAAATGAGAAAGTCCCTGCTACAAACCCTTAGCAAAATAAAATATGTCTCAAGCAGACAAATATAACAACAAACATGCAAACACAAATATTTGGAACAAACAACCACCGTGGCCAAAAAATTAAAACTAACAACTATTAAGGCCGACATTATATGAATTTTAAAAAGGGATGGTGGCCCCTATCTTCAAATAATCACAAACGATCTTGAATGCTCGCATGAAAGCAACCCCGTTCAGATGCAACTAATAAGAAGCCGGTTGAAGATGCCAAAAAGCGGTCACCTAGAAATCCGAGAAGGGGAGTCAAAGGCCCATCTCCCGAAACACAGTGTCGTACATGGGGATCCGCCGCCTATCATACTTGGAGAAAATCTGACTATCCTTTCCGAAGATCCAAAGGGACTACTCCCCCGACCTTTATCACCGTACGCGTACACTTTAGTGAAAACCTTATCATGGTGCTCAAAGAAGTAAGAAACCCAGTCCCAAGGGTCCTCCACGACCCAAGTTCACGGGTCCTCATCATCCTCAGGGGAAATAGGCCACCCTGATCAACGGGCCCCATCTCCACATCCTCTCCCCCTATGTGTTGATCAGAACGATTTGGGTCATCCTTATATATCTCCAGGATGCTCGACATACTACAAGTATCGTCTGTGGAGCTCTAGGAAGATCTCGTTCGTCCATTCAAAATATCATCTCCAACATTGTCAGCCATAGTAACTGAAAAGCAGAGGATAGAAGTAAATTCGACATCAATACCAAAACCACCCTTCCATCACTAGTCAAGTGAAAGGGCGCTGATAAACGAGGACCATGTCCCTGACCAAAACCCTCACAAAGGCATCTAAACGAATAAACACTTTTCTCAACAAGACAAACTCTAGTCAACAAAAACAACCTAAATCCTCATGGATCATCTACGGTGCGTCACAAAAATCCAGGGAGAATCCACGATGGCTCCGGTGTTTCTAAACTACAAAACCACCGTCTGCTACCAACACTCCCCTAAAAACACCCTAACAGGCAGGATCCTAAGCTTAACTGCATGCATTTCTAAGACGAAAATCATAAAAATCTAAGCTACGACAACCAAATAACAATGAAAATATGAAATCTTACCAATTAAAGAAGAAAGAAGGCTAAAAGGAGCGGCGATGGACAATTAATCTTAAAAAATAGCAACGTCGGCACGCGAGAAGTAACGAGCAATGCAAGAGAAGAACGAAAAGTAAATAATGCCCTGCTCCTCCAGTATTTATAGTTGAAATCTATCATGTGTGAGAGATACACGCCCAGGGAATCTTAGGATCGTCATCGTTGCACCATAACCCCAAGACCATCATTGTGCTGCTTCGTCAATGCGCTACATGAAACACACTATCTCTTCAATTCTTCAAGATCAAAAAAACCAACTCATTATCTCCCTGCAATTAAGATGCAATGGGCGACGCTCACGCTCCCCGTAAGAAGTGCCACATCCCACGAGCAGGTGTTAAAGTAATCAATCATGTTCCAGAGAGCAACAACTTGGGGGGCTACTATTATGGACTGGCGTGACAGATATAATAGGCCCAGCCTGACCTCCTCCTTTGGTTCGTCACGTACAACCGCAACCCGGGCTTCCCCACCCTTCGTCGGGCATCATCATTTGTTTGTCCTCCTGAACCAGCATTGACCTACGACATTTAGAGAGCACCTCTCAGTCTTCCCGACCCAAAGTCGGCCAAACAACCAGTAATCGACCAGACCACTGCCCATAACCTACCTCTTCCTCGGAACTAATGGCTAGTTGCAGGCATACTTACCCGGTTTGACCAAGTTCTGGCAGTTACCTATTTTTGCAGACCCACATATCTAGACCCAAAAATAGGAACCAATGGCCAAGCGTTTGGGGCACTATATGTACCCTCACACATGTGAGGAACAAGTATCGAATATACACTATTCATCACTAAAACCCTAACACTATTTGTATCTTTTTTGCTCTCACACTTACTTGATCGTCAGAGTGTCTTGTAGGTACAACGCCCCCTTTTCCTTCTCGACTTTCCAGTCTGATAGAAGATCATCATTCAGCCACCTTGTAGGTTCTGATCAACCGGTAAGATCAAATTCAAACACTTCAATTCTCATATACTTCATATTTAATATATTAGCTTTCATCCAACAACGATATATAATTACCTTCTATAAATAAAATCAATACTTACCAATTCTAGTTCCACAATAGAATAAAGTACTTTTCAAAAAGTACAGATGTGTGTGGTATCCCTACATAGGTAGGGGATACTCAGAGGTCTTAGTAGTTCTATAAGGGTTACGTCTTACCCGCGGTAGCAAGAGGCCATGTATGATAGTGTTTATGGTGTTTGCGGTGCTAATAGAGGCCAACTCAAGTAAGGTGAGAGGCTCTATATTATATGGTACTCTATGTAAATTAGGATTATTCTCTTTTCTATTAGGGGAGAAGTATTTATAGAGGCCATTGGGCCCAGGGTTTCCTCGGGAATGATAACCACCAACTAGTCAATGATGGACCATTGAATTCATAGTTTCTAGGAGGACAAGGATCAGCTTTTGACTCTGACTTGCCACTGTCTAAAATACATATTTCTCCGTGTTTTCTCATAAGTGGGCGAGTGAGAGACACTTAGGGCGAGAGATTCCCACCAAGGGGTGGCATATAGTCATCGCCTCTTCTGAGGGCTACAGTCCTCCCACCTTTGCTAGGCGTTTTACAAATATAAGACTTCAAATAATTAAATAATAATAATAATAATAATAAATGAAAAATTACTATATATGAATTTCGATTAAGAAACCAACAAATTACTATATTTCTCTTTTAGTATATGGATTTCTAATGATAATTTATTTTTATATGAATATATAAATAAAAAGTTATTTTGTTCATTTATAATATTATTTTTTTAATATAACCAAATTAAAATTATTCATATAATTATAATATATTTAAAAGATGTATAAATTTATGATTATGAAGCTCTCATAGCTCAGTTGGTTACAACACTTATTTAGTAAGTGGGAGGTCTTGAGTTCGACTCTCAATGAGTGTAATATCTAAAATATCATTTTACACAAATTTTTAAAGGTAATTGGTTGCCTAGTTCGGCACAAATATGAGGGCGAGGTAAGGTAGGCCCACGTGCACTGCACCCTTTTAACCTAAAATTTGCAAAAATATATGTTAATGCATACGTTCGTAAAAAATGTGACGGAGTGGGGCAGACATATTACAGGGCGTGGGCCTAACTTCGGCCCGTCCCACAAAAAATGCAGATAAAATAGACATGTTCAACACACTGACTCCATTTCCCACCCCTAGTTTTTATGCTTCTTAGGGGTCTTTTGTTTCCCACAGGCTAATTATAGACGAAAATCTTATAATTTTCTATGAGAACTCTCAAAGGTTTCATTTTCGCCATGGTGTATCAAGTGTGAATTCAATGATATCCTAGCAACAATCGTGAAAAAGGAAGAACAAATAAGTCTATGTGGCTTATTAATGATTTTAGATCAAGTGTGTTATGTTCACTCTCTCATTATTTCACAAATCAAACACACTCATTAAGTAGAAAATGCAATTTTGATATTGAGGTAATGGGCATTGTTAGATGTAATTGGTGGCTCACTAGAATCATAACTGACTACACTTAATTCTAACACACGCAAAAATTTGCAACTCATACTCATGGTAGTTTAAAACAAATATGAAGAGCAACTGAAGTTGCATATATTAACCTAAAGATGTCCCAAGATGAATGAACTCCACTTTGATGAAAACCTTCTCCTTCTTCTTCTCTATAATTTTCCTCTTTCCAAAAGAATGACCCCTCTCTAGATTCCGAACTAGATGTTCTATTTATAGACATCTTATAAGTGACATTTTACTTGGTGAAATGTGAGAATGCCCGCAGACAATATTTCTTTAGAATTAAAATTTTCCAAACTCATTCAAACGGGTCACTAGTCCCCCTTAATTTTCTATGCAAGCCACTTCGCTTGCCTCACGAATGTGCTCTTGCAAAATTTCTATAAAAATTTGTCATTTACTTGCTATGCATGTTATCCTAGTCGCCTTGCGAATTACTTTACATTAAAATCTCTAAGGGTCTGTTTGGTTCAACAGAGTGGAGGGGAAGGAAGGGATTTTAATAAAGGGGAGAGGAATGGAGGGGAGGTGAGAGAAGATATTTTAATCAAATGTGTGTTTGGTTCAAAAAAGGGGAAGGGAGGGGAAGGAAATTTTTTAATCAAAAATATGTTTGGTTCAAAAGAGAAAGGGATGAATTTTAAAACTAATTTACCTTTTAACCCTTAAAATATTATAACACTCGTGCTAAATAAAATAAAAACAAATTGATATTAAAAACATTGTCAATTCATAAACAACATAGATAATCAAACACAAAATATTTAATATTTCAAATCATCTAAAATATATTAAAGCATAAATATATTCTTGATAAATTTCATACAATAATTATATGATCCATGACCAGATGATTCATTTTATCATCTTGATGATCCATCTAATCCTATAAAATATTTATGTTCTAGACTGGGCCTGCCCTTAGTCTACCACCGGCAAGGACCAGCCCAATTTTGCTTCAAAGGCCCACTACTGTGGCTCACGTTACGATAACCGTTGGGGAAAATCTCATACACGTTCCCATCGAGGACCTGCTCCCCAGCATGTGCATAACGAGAACATCTCCTTCGAGTGCCCGTCGAGAACCTACTCCTCAGCACGATCATGTCGAGGAAACTTCCTCCACCTGCTCTACAATTGTATGTGGATAATGTTCTTTCGAATATCACAGAGTCATCCTGCTCTCGAAAATAACGGGTTGTTGCCCTCCGAGAATCATAGAGAAGTTGAAGAAGGATAGAGACAAAAAATCGGTCTCCTCTACCCACATAAGATCTTGGCAGTCTCTATTTTGGGTATGGGCATCCGTCCCAAATGGGGACCTTGGCCCAATGCTGGGGTCTATAAATATCCTCTTTCACTAGAGGGTCATGTACACTATTATCTAAGTGTTGCCGCAGAAGTCCAAGTGTTGCTGGCCATTGAAGATATTTTTTAGTCCCAGTAAGATCAGTGGCACTGTCTGTAGGAAACCTTGCTTCTCTGTCTTTTTCCTAAACCTAAAGACCAAAGAAAACTCATCAAATCCTACCGATTATCATAGCCGACCAACGCAACAACAACAAAGAGAATGTTCACTTTGCCAATTTCGGAAACCTCAACAACAACAATGACAGTAGGGATGAGAAGACTTCTTCCTCCACCACCCGTGAGCATCCTCTCGATAACCCTCACCAACGGGTCTAGGATCCTGAGGTATACCAGGAAATTCCTGTGCCCGCCAATACTAATCCCATAACCCAAGCCTTGTTCATGGAGATCAATTAGACAACTACCTGATCTTCACACAGAGCGAACATATAAGGATTATGGAGAAGCTCTTCTAGTCACGCTCCCCTAGAAGATAGCTAAGGCGTGACTCTTATAGCCCGTCCCCGCGATGACGAGAGGCCCATTCGTGTTCTCCCATGCAGACACATCAATGGGATGAATCCCAGAGCCTCTTTTCTTGTCGAACTGGGAAAGGCCCTCGACTGGAGAGACCCTAACCCGAATCTATCAAGCAGCACGATTGCATTATACCACACAAGGACCTACGATCTCCTCCTCCTAAGAGGAATAAATGGAAGAACCAGCTAGATAAATGGAAAAGAATTCTCTGCGCCATAAAGGCCCCCGTTACAAATCCTCCCCGCCTCATTCTCCAAAATGAAGCAACGAAGATGACCCATGCGGTCCACTTTCTCGAGAAATTATGAAGACCCTTATCCCTAAGGGGATGGAAAAACCTCCACCTTTGGCAATTTATGATGGATCCATAGACCCTGACGATCACCTCAAGAGCTTCGAAGTAATGCTCAACTTCCACAACATCGAAAGGGGGCATCAAGGGCAGATTATTCCCCACGACTCTGAGAAAAACTATCATGGCATGGTACAAGAGCCTCACTCCAAAGTCTCTCACCTCGTGGAGGGGGTCTGAAGACTCAGTTTTCTAGGAACTTCATAGCCTCTCGACGACAATCCAAAAATGAGGCGTCCCTCGAAGTATTTATTCAAGGGAATGACAGACCCCTCTATGCATACATTAAGCGGTTCAATCGTGAGGCCATCTAGGTCCCCGCGACTGACCGCCTGGAAAGATATCTGATCGAGTAAGGGTTACGTCTCGGAGAATTTAGAAAGGAAGTCTAGATCAAAACTCCTAAGCCATTGGGTGACCTCCTCCACAAGTCTCAGTCTTACATAACCTATGAGGGGAAGGAAGCTGCAAACAGCGCTCATGACTCATGGAACTACGAGGGGATCAGGGCCCTGAAATACGAAGATGCTGGGCCATCTCGAAAGGGAGGGGACAAGAAAAAAGATGAGAAACCCCGTGACTCCTGCGAGCACAGAGGTCTAGCTGGCTGATTTACTGAATACACACTATTGACCGCTCCCTATGAGTGAATCCTTACCGAGTGTATCAACTTTGAGTTCAAACAAGGTTGTGTTAGGTTTCCCAAGCCTACGCCCTTCAAACCTGGGGTCTACAAGACTAAGTATTGTCGTTTTCACTAGAGTCACGGCCACATCACTGAAGATTACGTCCATCTCAAAGACGCAATGAAATATTTATCAAGGAAGGTCATCTGAGGCAGTACACCAGGAGGAGAGAGCCTCATTGACAGGATGTTCGGGAAGCAAAAAGGGTCGACGATGAGATTCCACCATCCAACGAAACTGCTTGCAGGTCGCCCTCTTTGTATCTCGAGCTGAGGATTTCTTCGTCCCCGACAAGGATGACCTACCTGTTTTCTCTCTTAGTACCTGGGAAAGATTCCCCACCGCCTTTATCATATCTAGTAGAGGATTTGACCCGGTCACTGTAGGCTCGGTGAAGAGAAAGTTCAAGAAGCTAATCAACATGGGTTCAGCTCAAAACACAACTCTCGACAAGTTCCGAGGAAAATCTGAACCCATCATTTTCTTTCTCGAAGCGCTGACAGGTGGATCACCAAACTCTGGCATCTTTCTGCTAGCGAGGGAAAAAATGGAGAACTTCGACGTCTGCTTAATCCTGGTCGACAAAGGGAGCTTCGTCGACATAATTTATGCACATCTTTACACAACTCTCTGACTCGACGAGACCCACTTGATGCCACATATGGGTTCATACCTACATGGTTTCAATGGCACGACCACCAAGCCTTGGGGGTACTTAGAGCTTATGGTTACCTTCCGAGAGGGAGCAACAACTAGATAGGTAACAGTATGTTTCCTAATCATCGAATGCACCTCTTTGTACAATTGCATCCTGGGAAGACCAACTATGTCCGAACTAACAGTCGTACCTTCAATGGTCCATTTGAAGATGAAATACTACACGAAAATGGGTCGCGTCGTCACCATGCATAGGGACATTGAAGCTGCAAGAAGGTGTTTTCGTGCATCCTCCAAGGGAAAAACTCAATCGAAACGACGCCCAAGCCCCCGTCCAGTAGACAAGCCCGACCAATAGAAGACAAGCTAGATCGAGTAAAAGAACAAACACCACCTCACGTTAGTTCAGTGGACCTCGACATCTGCTTCACCAGAGAGGAGCTGAAGGAGGAGAAAAGAGTGAAAGTTGTTTCCCGACCAGCTGACAATAATGAGCCTATCCATCATGTTCTTCCCATCTCATATGGAAATTTTGAAGTTATCCTCCTCGGTAACAATCTGAACAAAGGTGTAAATATTGGCAAAGGACTCCCTGGCCTGGAAAGGAATCAGCTCAAAGCATATCTGGAAGAGAATGTTGACATGTTCGCATGGAGTGCCACTAAGATTCCCGGACTCGACCTAGAGGTCGCCTTCCATCAGTTGATTGTATATCTAGCTGCTAGGGAAGTAGTACAATATAGGCATAGGTAGTCTCCTGAGAAAGTGGAGTCTGTTGAAAAAGCTGTAAAAGACCTCCTAGAGGCAAATTTTATGCTTGAGGCCAAGTACACAACATGGGTGTCTAACGTTGTATTGGTCAAAAAATATAATGGAAAATGGTGTATATGTGTTGACTATACTGATCTCAATAGGGCGTGTCCCAAAGATGCACATCCTTTACCTAATATTGATAGGCTGGTCGACAACTCTGCCGACTATAAACTCTTATCATTTATAGATGCATATTCAGGTTACAATCAGATCCACCTGTCGAGGAGAAACAAATAATGCACCACTTTTATGACCCAATCTGGAAACTATTACTACAACGTAACGCCTTTCAGTCTGAAGAACGCCAGCGCTACTTACCAGCAAATGATGAATAGATTTTTTTGAGGAGAGATTGGGGATATGCTTAAAGTCTACATGGATGATATGATCGTAAAGTCTCTAGGAGAAATCGACCACACCACCCACCTGAAGGAGGTCTTCAACCAGGCGAGGAAATGTAGGATGAGGTTCAATCCATAGAAGTTCACTTTCAGCGTGTGAGCAGGAAAGTTCCTCGTTTTCTATTTGATCGAAAGAGGAATTAAAGCTAACCCCGACAAGTGCAGAGCCTTCTCCAAGTTCCCGATGCTGAACTCGAAAAAATCAATCCAATCCATGAATGGGATGCTAACCTCACTGTCTCGCTTCGTGGCCAAATCCGCTCAGCATACACTCCCATTTTTCAAACTACTACATAAAGAAGTAGCGTTCGAGTGGAAAGAAGAGTGCGAGAAAGCTCTCCTCCACCTCAAACAAGCTCTTTCAAAACCACCAATTCTTTTGTGTCCTAAAGACGGGGAGACTTTGCACCTTTACTTGGTCGTCTCAACTGAGGTTGTCAGCGTGGTACTCATCCGTGAAACCCCCGAAGGACAGAAGCCAATATACTTTACGAGCAAAGCATTGCAAGGCCCAGAAACAAGATACCAACAAATTGAAAAGGTCTCCTTGGTCCTTATCAATGCAGCGAGGAGGATGAGACACTACTTCCTGGCACACACGATCATCGTGCGAACAAATCAACCCGTGAAGCAACTACTCGATCAGCCAGACATGGCCGATCGAATGCTTAAATGGTTGCTAGAACTGTCAAAATTTGACGTCTAGTATGAAAGCAGAAAAGACCTTAAGGCCCAAGTCTTGGCCGACTTTGTAGTGGAGATGACCGCGCCAACTTCCCCGACGGGCGAAGCACACAAATAGACTATTTTTGTAGACGGGGTATCTAGCTTGTCAAGGAGTGGCGTTGGCTTCATTATTGAAAACAAAGAGGTTATCATAATATAGGTCTCCATCATTTTGTCCTTCCTGACATCAAACAACTAAACTGAATACGAATCTTTCCTCTCCGGACTATGGTTTGCCGAGGATTTGGGTGCACAGGAAGTAAAGATCTTCACAGACTTCGCCTCCAAGGTAAAAGAGGTTATCAAGCCAACAACAACTGTCTCATCGAATACTAAACTCTTGTAAAGGAAAAGATGAAGCAGTTCGCATCCGAAAATATCATGCGCATCCCTTGCGAACATAATACCCGAGTAGATGTCCTATCGAAACTTGCGAGCAAGAGGAAGAAGGGCGGAAACAAATCGGCCATTCAGGAAATAATCCCTCGCCCGAGTATCGATAAAAACTCCACGAAACTCGACGTAAATGCCATCGGGGACCACAACTGCTGGATGATCCCAGTGTACCGCTACCTGACCATAAGAGATCTACCTCCCAGCAAGAAAGAAGCCAACACTACTAAGTGAAGAGCCTGCTCATACCTCATGCTCGAAGATAAACTTTACAGATGGGGGTTCTCCATCCCACTCCTAAAATGTGTCAAGGAGGCCAAAATTCCCCACATCCTACATGAGGTCCATGAAGGAATCAATGCCCAACACATGGGGGGAAGATCCTTGGCGTGAAAGTCCTCCGAGTAGGATACTAATGGCCCACAATGCAAAACGATGCGAAGGAACTCGTCAAGAGGTGTGACAAGTGCCAACGCCATGCAGACATGCACTTGGCGCTGCCCAATAAACTGAAGATGCTATCCTCCCCGTGGCCCTTCGCATGGTGGGGAATGGACATCCTCAGCCCATTCACCATGGGATCCTACCAGAATAAATATCTAATCATCAAGGTTGACTACTTCACAAACTGGATTTAAGTCAAAGCCTTCGCAAAGGTTACAATAGATAACATTCTGCATTTCTACAAGAGAAACATGCTCGCCCAGTTCGACATACTCCAAGTGCTCGTCATCGACAACGACAAACATTTCATTGACAGGAACTTCCAAGACTTTGTTTCCAAACTCGCCACTAAGAAACACTTCACATCTGTCGAGCACCCTCAAATGAACGACAAAGTCGAGGCCGCAAACAAAGTGGTCCTTCGAGGACTGAAACGACCGCTGGCAGAGGCCAAGAATAGGTGGGTTGAGGAGCTATACAGTATGCTCTAGACCTACAGAATGACTCCACATTCAACCATGGGGGAAACTCCCTTCTGACTAGCATACATAACCGAGGAAGTGATCCCTGTGGAAATTAGAGAGTCGTTGTGGTGAACTGAATCTCCCCTTGATGAAGAAATGAACAAAGAAGCCTTTAGAGAGGAACTCGACCTAGTCGAAGAAATTCGAGCAGGGGCAGCTCCCCGGGAGGCCACTTTGAAACAACAAATAAATCTACGTCATGATGCCAAAGTCATAAAACGCGAGTTCCAACTCAATAATTTATTCCTACGGAGAAACCAAAAGAACTCGTACGGGGGGAAAACTGCCATGAATTGGGAAGGTCCCTATCACATCCGAGGGAAAACAGAGAGCGGATCCTACTTCCTCAAAAAATTTCATGGGGAACAACTTGCTCGACCATGGAACGCATAAAATCTTAAGCAATACTACAGTTAAGTCCTGACAATACTACATCTAGGCCTAACAGCCGGTCGACTCAGTTCGATATGCAACTACGCATGTCCGGCCGCCAGGCATGTTTGGTACGAACACAACATCCCAAATATGAAACAAAAATGTGAGCTCCCACTCATAGGACGAGCAGAGCTTTAGCCCGACGAAGACACCTCAACCGAGCTCCTCCTTCATAGTACTAATAAGGCAGGACACCCAGCTCACGATGGGAAAGTTCAAGTCGCGGGATCAGGACCCCGACCTCGGCCTCAGTCCCGCTATCAAACAGAACCAACTCCCTCGACAGGTACTCCACACTGTCAAGCGCTAAATCTGCCGAGCAAAAACGCCACGCTTCAAAGAAAAAATTGCGTCCATCAAACATACATGACGATGAGCAAATTGAACATTCAAAAAGTAAGTATATGAGCATATAAAACAAACGGGAAATTAGAAGTGCCAACCACCTAGGCCGACATTGTCAAATTATTACAAATAGTCGGGCAAACCCCATTATCTAAATATTATGCAAAATACTGGCACATAGGGCCAACCAAAAAATACAGGACACAGGCCCAAACAAACCAGAAAAAATAGAAAACAAGTTAAAATCAATCTTCATGGAGACCATCATCTTCACTGTCGTCAGGAGAATTGGAAGGACGAACTAGCTTGTCGTCGACCACCAAAGATAGGAACCTGATCCCTTCGGTATTAAGCCCAAGGTTCAAAAACTCGAGCTGGGTTACCGAGGTATCAAAACCAACACTCGTCGCTCCCACACAATTTGACTCAAGTTGCTGAATCCGGGAGACAAATTTAACTCGGGTCTTTCAGACACTCGTCTCTTCGAGCTTATCCTTAGCATGTGTCGCAACAACCTTTAAAACAATAATACCATCCTAGAGACCTTTATTATCAAACAACCAGGCACCCTTCTCTGTAGAGAAGTTAGTTTCTTCCTCCTCCTCCTTCTTCTTCAACTCGACACCCTTAGCTTGAAGCTTCTCTTTATAACTTTCCAGGGTAGATTGCAGCTTCTTCATTTTCTCATTGAGGGAATGTTTCTTCGTCTGCAGTTTAACCAACATAGCAGCAGAGTCAGTTTCCTCGCCAAAAAGGACCACGACCATCTCCAAAATCTTCATCATGCCAATAACATTGTCGCCAACTGCTTCCTCCTGCCCATTGTATCGAGACCTCGGATGATTGCAGACTCCCCGTCAGTCACGTTCAAAGGATACCCATCGAAAAATCCCTTCTGAGCAAAGCAATGAGAAAATGTGAAAGCCCGGGCATCAACATCATTCTCCGACACGTCTAAAATGCCACCATCGGGCCGATTTCTCTTTCTGCCCAAAAGTTATTGCAGGGCTGGAGACTGTTCAACATTCGACTACATGGAATAGGTGTTGGAGACATCCTAGGCCGAACCCAAGGAAACGCGATTGACTTTGATACCTTTTTACTCTTCGACGCGTCTTGCACCTGTTTGAGTTTACGCTCATGTTAATCCACCATTCTACCTGCAGGAGACAACGAACCAAGGTTAGCACGTGGATCAAAATCGCGTGACCAAGCTAAAAGGTTTAAAGCCAAAAAGTAAAATAATAAAAAAGGAAGAAAGTGTGAGAAGATACCCAAGAGCGCCACACATTTCTCTTAAGAATGGCACTCGAGAAGGGCCTTGGTGTTAATTGCTCGAGCCTCATATACGAGCTCAACGTTGTCATTAAGGAAATCTTTTCCCTCCCTCGTCACCCATTGGGCAGGGTAAAAGTTGTCGACAAACATGCAAAGTTTGTTGTAGGCCTCCTCGTCTCCCTCGGCCATGGGAACCTCTGTAACACCCTTCTAAATCCACATATATTTCACATGTAAATTTACGAATATAAAACAAATTATAAGCATAAAAGGGCGTCACATCTTCATGTAAGCGCCATACTAAACATAGTCCGGATCCGTAACACGGGTTTCAAAATTATTTAAGAAAAAATACTTCATGGATAACAATTAATAGACATATTCGTACTTCTCGCAGCGGAATTCATATTTTAAAAACATCCTATTATAGTACTTCATAAAACTTCATCATACTTCATGATTCATAATCAGATTTCAAAACAACTCAAATACCATGAAAGGTAACACAACATCTTAGAAACAAAACAAATAACATAAGTTCATAATTCAAACAATCTCATCCCCAATGTTACATATCAGAGCAAGACCCACTATACTCAATGGAAAGCAAATAAACACACTCTGAAGCTATCATATAATGCTTCAATGGGCTAATCCTGATCACCTGCAAGTTACCCACGAATAGAGGCAACATTTTCAAGCAGAAAGGGTGAGTAAATAATAATTTTTATAAAAGACATAAGGAATAAATATAGTAAACATGCACTTAGGCAAGGCATCCCACATCATTAGAACCTCATGTTAAACTCACACCTTCACAACTTCATCAATACATAACAACATGTCATCAAAACACCATTTATCAATAAACATTATTTAATCACATCATTATGAAATGTCACTTATAATATAATGCAACATCATAGACTCATGCATGTGATACCAAAACTTCACCGATGACTCAGTCATCATTATCTCTAAAAATCCCCACCAATAGGATAGATTCCCACTTAGAACCAGAGCACTTCAAAATTTTGCACTCAATCCACACTATGGGATTGATGCCTTCACTAGACTATTATCCTATCATCTTCACTGGATCTAATTCCTAACAAGATCACTGGACTGAAGTCCTAAACCATGCCATAAATGCATGATGCACAACAACATAATAAATTTGACCACGGCTAGTCAAAATGCATCATCATTCATGAATTCGTCACAACATCATCATATCATCGAAATAAAAAAAACATCATTATAACATCATCATATTATCATAATAAACCAAACATCATTATAACATCATCATATTATCATAATAAACCAAACATCATTATAACATCATCATATCATCATAATAAAAAAAACATCATGGTAATCCAACACGGGAAGCCTAACTTCATCCTATCTTAGATATTGAGAATATACTTCTTATTTATCTTTTTATTCCATCTAAGTAAAGATAATTGCGTTTGCTGTCCAACGCTTCGAACGACACCTCAAACCGAGTTCTAAAACTCAAGTTATGACTCTTTGAAAAATCCTAATTCCATCCACCGCCAGAAGCTCTCCCGACGATGTGGGAGGATAGCACACTATTTCCATTTTGAACATCATCGCCTGATGACACCACCTCCATCGCCTAGTGACACACCCTTCGCATCTCCTTCGCCCGACGACAATAGGAGCGACGCATTCCAATAACATTCCTCTTCTCTGCCCTTCATCGCATCACGTTTCGCCTATCAACGGCCACACGACACCACCATCGCTTAGCGATATATCCCATCGCCTGATGATTCTGCACGAACAAGGTTTTCCTGTTGTGATTTCCTACATAAAAACCAGTCCTGATTCTTGTGATTTTGCACCAAAATGGACATGATCCTCATAGATTTCAACATATAATCATCATATAATAACCATACAACATTATAGACATTATATACACAAATTCATGGCAATTCAACAAGGTATTTTCACCAATTCCAACACAAATTCATCAATTGCAACACGATCATCAAATCACCAAAACCCAACACACCCTACATTTATCTAGACCTTAGATAAATTATAATAACATGATAAACACCAATTTCCTTAGATTATAGAAACAATTATATTCCCTTTGTGTTCTATCACAAGATCCCCTTGCCTCTATATTCCCTAGCTTTGCCTCTTCACAACACTTTTCTTCAAATGTTACGATTACACAGAATGATTGTTTCAACTCCCAAACCTTCCTTATACAAAACTTGCCCTCTTGGACCCCTAATATGATTTTCCACTATTGTCTTCACTTATTCTTCCCAATTAGCTATTTTTCCCTTATCATTACTAAAACCAATATTACTCTATTTTTTATAATTAAAATAATTCTAACCAATTATTCTAATTACTATAAATTACCAAAAGTTCTCTTAATCCCACTACACCACAAATATCATCATTTTAAACATCATATTCATCATGACATCTTAGTATACTTCATATTCATCGAAACATCACAAATCATCACGAAGACTCACATAAAAACACCAAAACATCATATGCATCAAATAATTCACAATGACTCATATAATCATGCTAAATTAATTAAATAAATAGTTAATCTAGAATTAGGGGTGTTACAACTCTCCTCCACTTATAAGAATTTCCCCCTCAAAAATTACCTTACAAAAACAAAATTAGATAAGACTCTTGCATCTGATCCTCATGTCCCCAAGTCCAACTTTCACCAGCTGGTCCACCCCACAATACCTTTACTAAGGCGATGTCCTTGCCTTGTAATTCCTTCACTTCCCGACCTTCTATTTACAATGGTAATGCCTCAACAGTCAGGTTATCTCTCACCTGTACATCATCTATTTGAATCACATGCGGAGGATCCAAAATATAATTCCTCAACTGAGACACATGAAACACGTCATGTAGATTCAAGAGTGACAGAGGAAAAGTAACTCGATAATCCACCTCACGTATCTTTTCCAATATCTGATACGGACCAACAAAATACGAAGTAAGTTTTCTCGACTTCAAAGCTCTACCAACACCGGTTACCGGAGTAACTCTCAAAAACACATGATCATATTTTTGAAACTCGAGATACTTTCTCCTCTTATCATGGTAACTCTTCTGAAGACTCTTAGAAGCCTTCAGCTTCTCTTAGATCATCTTTATCTTTTCAGTCGTCTCTTGTACAACTTCAGGTCTAAGTATAGCACTTTCGCTCGACTCATACCACCACAATGAAGTTCTACACCTCCTACCGTATAACGCTTCAAACGGTGTCATCCCAATACTAGAATGGAAATTGTTATTATAAGTAAACTCAATCAATGGAAAGTGACTATCCCAAGACCCCTCTTGTTCTATCACACAAGCCCTCAGCAAATCCTCCAAAGATTGAATAGTCCTATATGTCTGACCGTCTGTCTACAGATGATATGCGGAGCTCAACTTCAACTTAGTACCAAAAGCATTCTGCAAACCTGTCCAAAATTTAAACGTAAACCTCAGATCTCTATCTGACACAATACTTGAAGGTATTCCATGTAGCTTCACATTCTCATCAATATACATCTCGTCTAGCTTCTTCATATGATGTTTGATCTTCATCAATAAGAAATGAGCCAACTTAGTCAACCTATCCACAATCACCTAAATTGAATCATTGCCTTTAGCAGTCTTTGGCAAACCTGACACAAAATTCATGGAAACACTGCCCATTTCCACTATGGAATTCTCAAAGGTTGCATAAGACCCATAGGCTTCTGATGTTCAATCTTCAACTTCTGACAAGTAAAACTATCTAAATAAACTTAGCGATATCCTTCTTCATACTAGGCTACCAAAATAAATTCTTCAAGTCTTGATACATCTTCGTAGCATCGGGATGAATACTCAACCCGCTTCGATGCCCTTCTTCATGAATACTTCTCTTAAGTTCTGGAATATCCTGAACACATACCCTATTCCCGAACCTTATCACACCATTATCATAAAATTTCAACTCACCTTCATTACCTTGGTTAATCAAGGGCAACTGGTCAACCAACTTCATATCATATTTTTGACCTTCTCGGATCTCTTCTATTATACCACTAGCCAGTTTCGGCATTCCCAACTACACGCTATCGGGAGTCTCTTCACATACTAAGCTCATATCCATAAATATTTCGATCATCTATAACTCTCGAACCGTAAGCATCGACATGTGCAGAAACTTTCGACTCAGTGCATCAGCAACTACATTTGCTTTACCAGGATGGTAATTAAAATCAAAGTTATAGTGTTTCATCAATTCAAGCCACCTTCTCTATCTCATATTAAATTCTTTCTAATCAAACAAGTACTTCAAACTTTTGTGAACACTAAACACTTCGAATTTAGAACCAAAAAGACAATGTCTCTAAATCTTCAATATAAACACCATCGTTGCTAAATCTAAGTCATGTGTAGGATAATTCATTTCACGAACTATGAGTTATCTAGAAGCATAAGTAATAGCTTGACCATTTTGCATCAGCAAACCACTAAGACCCATCTTAGACGCATCACAATACACCACAAAAGACTCACTCGGATTAGAAAAATCAATATCAGAGAGGTCGTCAACCTCTTCTTTAATTCTACAAAGCTTTCTTCCCACGCCATATCCCATACATAAGCTTTCCCTTTTCGAGTCAACTGAGTTAACAACAAAACCAACTTAGAAAATCCTTCAATGAATCTTTGATAATAACCTGCCAAACTAAGAAAACTTTAAATCTCGGTTGCAGACTTCAGAGTCTCCCATTGCAATACCACATCGACTTTAGAAAGATCCATAACTATCCCTCCACTAGAAATCACATGTCCAAGAAAACTAACTTCCTTTAGCCAAAATTCACACTTCGACAACTTTGCATATAATTTCTTTTCCTTTAACACTTGCAATACCATTTGCAAATGCTCAGCATGCTCTTCTACTAATTTAGAATAAATCAGAATACTGTCAATAAACACCACGACAAACTTATCCAAATATGAATGAAAAGTCTGATTCATATACTCCATGAAAACACCTGGAGCATTAGATACATAAAACAACATCATAGTGTATTTATAATGACCATACCTCATTCAGAAAGTCGTCTTCAGAATATCATCTAGTTTAAATCGAATCTGATGATAACCTGACCTTAAGTCAATCTTACAGAAAACACAAGCACCCACCAACTAATCCATCAAATCATCGATCATCGGAAGTGGATACTTATTCTTAATATTCACCTTATTCAACTGTCTGTAATCTACACACAATCTCATACTTCCATCTTTCTTCTTAACTAGCAACACTGGTGCATCCCACGGTGAAACGCTTGGTAAAATAAACTTCTTCTTGAGCATCTCTTCCAGTTCTTTCTTCAACTCGCTCAACTCGAAAGCCGAAATCTTGTAAGGATCCATTGATACTGGACTCGTACCTGACACCAAATCTATAGAAAACTCCACTTCATGTTCACTGACAACTGGTAATTCCATATTCGCATATTTACCCCTAACTTGCAACGATGCAAACATCAACTTTTCATCTTCTAAAAGTTCATTCACTTGCTTAGCAGACAACAACATTAATTCTCCATTATCACAAAACTTAGGGAACATCAAAGTCTTATTATAACAATTGATATGAACATAGTTGAACTCCAACCATTTCATCCCAAGGATAACATCGATTCGGTGTAAGGGTAGACACACCAAATCCATCACAAATCTCTTGCCATAGATATTCAAGGGACATTTGAACAAACATAAGTAGTAGTAACAGAACCATTAGCAGAAGTATCTATTACCAAACTACCATTCATATCAGACAATTTCAATCCCAACATGTTAGAATATTCAAGCAAAATAAGCGAATGGGTAGTGTGATACGGTGGGAAAACTGACTTGGTTGTTTTGCGTTTGATCCCAATTGTTGCGGATAGCAAGAGTCGCCACCGACTTTTCTTTTATCCAATAAAGGAAAGGGTCAAAAGAACAGGAAACACCTTTGAGATATTTTCTTGAGTTCGGGTAGTAGGTTATGAAAAGGAAAGATGTTAGCACCCTTTTCATTCGTAGTTATCTACGAGCTCTTAGTTGCTTGCTAGATCACTTGAAAATTATATTTGTTTGAAAAAGTTTTTGTAATGGGTGTAAGTTTGAAAATATTTTAAAAATGAATTTGTTTCAGAAAACTTTTTAATGATTCTCGTCTCTATAAGAATATATACAAAGTGTTAGTTTTGAAAATAGTTCAAAGAGATGTTTGTTTTTAAAGATGTTTTTGAAAGTGTAAGTGTGGAAATGGTTTTAGTTTGTGAGCAAGCAATTACGAGTATTTTACCTACTCAAAAGGTCTTTGTTCTTTTCCTCCTCCTTTAGATGTTGATATCTTATCATTGATTTGGTAAGAAGCCTCATCATTGGATGTGAAGGGACAGGCGTGGCTCATCATATAGTCATGAATGGAAATATTGTGAGATATCTTAGCATTTCTCTTAAGGGACTAAGATCATTTGCAAGGCCACATTCATAGCGTCATCAAAGGACTATGATCTTGTATTTTGATTATTTTTGCTAAGATGGCTCACATGCACATCATGACTATTTTTCTCAAGGAAAAAAGTGGAGTTAACCCTAGAGTTGTAAGTGTGCAAGTGTTTATTTTTCACGCATTGTCTTGTCTTGGATTAGGATTTTCTAAGGTTGATATTTAATATTTCCATACACACCCTAATTACTAACATTTATGATAGCAATAAAATTACAGAAAATAAATGTTCTACACTATTACATCATTTGGGGGATGATAGATACAAATGTACGAATGGGGATTGCAAGAAATTAAACCTAATTATCTATTACAAACCATATTGAATAGTTATGAATCAAATATATGAAATATGTAAAAAAAATGCAAAAAAGAGAAGAAAAAAAACAAATCTTTCTACATCATATGTTGAAGAAAGTGACGAAGCATGCTTATATGCATCAAACATATCCTTCTTTTGACCCTTAATTCCAAATCAAACTCAGTATGAGTCCAAGCATAATGTTATGTGTCGAATCACACACCCTTTCTCCCTTCTGTTTGGGCCTGTAAAGCAGTATGAATCGAAGCCTAAGGCTTTATGTTGAATCATGCTGTAATTTTTCACTCCAACATTATTTTATGGTATGTACAGGTTAGTTCTTAACATATAATTGACAAGAAAGGAAAACAAACGAAAGGTTATCTTCGAAGGTAATGATTATTACATGTTATCTTCGAAGATGAATCATCAATGATGCTTGAAATGAAGGGTTTAAAGTCAAGAAGACTTACCTTGAAGATGGATTTTAAGTTTCGAGCTTGAGTTGATGCCTTGAATGTTCTTGAGTTCGAAAGAAAAAATAGAGGTGTTGTTTTTTGGTTCTGGGTTTAAGAGTATTTTAAGGCTTCAACATTCGTGTTCTCTCCTCTCTCTTTTTTTCTTTTATTTCTCCTTTTTCCTTGTCAAAAAACCCCCTTTGTGTGTTGTGAAACATCTTATTTATAGAAGAGTCTTGCTGGGGTTTTGGGGGGAAAACAAATAAAATTTGAACTGTTTGGGTATGCTCTTTTCATAGCTTTTGAGGTGCAGCTCTTATATGCTAATTTGGTGCAAATATGGGACTGAGATAATGCAGCCTTGGGCTGGATTAGGAACAGCATAGCAGGACTGTTTTACAGCAATTTCAGAGTATTGTGGCAGCTTGGTGCAGGGTTGTTTCATAGCAGTACAACAAACTGTTTTTTGACATGGTTTTAGGCTGTTATATGGACAATACAGCAAGCTCGGGCTTGGCAGTATATAGGACTTTGTTCAGAAAGCATCTTGAATCTCTTAAAGATGTCGAATACTTCGTCCTTTTGTTTTGATCACATAGATCCACAACCTTCGACCAAACTCATCAATAGATAAACAATATTTGTTTCCACCAATTGTATGTTCTTTGAATGGACCACATTCATGTGAATGTACCACTTACTTCGTCCTTTCATTTTGATCACATAGATCCACAACCTTCAACCAAACTCATCAACAGACAAAACAATATTTGTTTCCACCAATTGTATGTTCTTCGAATGGACCACATTCATTTGAATGTACCACTTACTTCACCCTTTTGTTTTGATCAAATAGATCCACAACCTTCAACCAAACTCATCAACAGATGAAACAATATTTGTTTCCACCAATTATATGTTCTTCGAATGGACCACATTCATATGAATGTACCACTTTGAGTATGCAAGATGATCTCATTGGCATAGTCAAAACGAAAGAATTTCTGGATTGCTTTCCAGTAACCATTCGTTGACTAAATGGTCGAAAGTTCAAATGTCCAAACCTCAAATTGTAATTCATAGTGTAGAAACTAAGTGTGTTGAAGGATTTAGAGGTGGTTCGAAGCAGGTTGCTCGAAGAAATCCATTTCCCAGTCGAAGCTTTGGGATCGAAGCAAGCATGAAATAGACTTGTAAACCATAATGTTAAAACTATGTGTGTCGAAGGGTTTAGATGTGGATCGAAGCATGTTGCTCAAAGGAAGCCATTGCCTAGTCGAAGCTTGGGGATCGAAGCAGGCATGAAAATAGACTTGTAATCCATAGTGCCGAAACTATGTGTGTCGAAGGGTTTGGAGGTGGATTGAAGCAGGTTGCCCGAAGGAAGCCATTTCCCAGTCGAAGCTTGGGGATCGAAGCAAGCTTACTATTATTCGACTTGTCAAAATCATCCAATCACTCCTTTCGATCAGTCATGTGGTTCGAACAGCCTAAACCAGATTTTGAATTCGACATGGTCATTTGGAACTGTAGACCTTTTTTTTTATTATCTACTTTTTCCTTTTGATAGTTTCCTCTTCCTCCTTTCAAAGATTCAGAAGTTCCATCTTCGACCCGATGCTTGAAAGTCCAATATGATCCATGGAAACTATATGGAGCATTAAAAGTCCAATTGTACTTGTGCAAACTTTAGCTTTTGAAAATATTTGTGAGAAATGTCTTGAGAAAAGAGAGTGAAAATTTTGGGGTACAACAACTACCCCTATTCAAGCTTCTTAAACCTGAAGAGTTAGATTGGAGATTCTGTCATTCGTGACTTGAAGGTGGAAGATGATTGAACACTAGAGTGCCCAGAAATTTGCACTCGATGATGTGGTGGTCGATTGTGTTGAGAATACGTTTAATGATGCCATTTGGGGAGGTGATAGAGAGTCTGTCGGAGATGGGCTTACAAATGCCATCCGGAGTGATTGTTGGTAGAAATTCGAAGAAGTATCAGAATAAATCTTTGGTCGATTTATACTGAAATAGTAGATGTCTTGAAGGAAGTGTTTGTCATGTAGATAGTCACCCTGTCTTGTTTCGGGAATTGATCTACAATCAACTTGTTAGTAAACCCAATCTGTTTCGGGAGTTAATACCATTGGTGATAAAGATAGTCGCCCCGTCCTGTTTCGGGAATTGATCTTTACCTAACCAAAAAAGAAAGAAAGATAGTTTCCCCATCCTGTTTCAGGATTTAATCTTCAATATGCTCATGTAGATAGTTGTCCTGTCTTGTTTCAGGTATTAATCTACAATCAGTTGTTCACAGATAGTTGTCCTGTCTTGTTTCAGATATTAATCTGTAACTTGTTTTTTTGTTGGTCGTAGAGATAGTTACCCTGGCTTGTTTCAGGAATTAATCTCTGACCTTAGAGAAAGAAAGATAGTTTCCCCATCCTGTTTCGGGAGTTAATCTTCAATCTTCTCATGTAGATAGTTTTCCTGTCTTGTTTCAGGTATTAATCTATAATCAGTTGTTCACAGATAGTTGTCATGTCTTGTTTCAGGTATTAATCTGGAACTTTAGAGAAAGAAAGATAGTGTCCCTGTCCTGTTTCGGGAGTTAATCTTCAATCTGCTCATGTATATAGTTGTCCTGTCTTGTTTTAGGTATTAATCTATAATCAATTGTTCACAGATAGTTGTCTTGTCTTGTTTCAGGTATTAATCTGTAACTTGTTTTTTTTGTCGTAGAGATATTTGCTCTGGCTTGTTTCAGGAATTAATCTCTGACCTTAGAGAAAGAAAGATAGTTTCCCCGTACTTTTTTGGGAGTTAATCTTCAATTTTCTCTTGTAGATAGTTTTATGTCTTGTTTCAGGTATTAATCTATAATCAGTTGTTTATAGATAGTTGTCCTGTCTTGTTTCAGGTATTAATCTATAACTTTAGAGAAAGAAAGATAGTCTCTCTGTCCTATTTCGGGAGTTAATATTCAATCTTCTCATGTAGATAGTTTTCCTGTCTTAGTTCAAGAATTAATCTACAATCAGTTGTTCATAGATAATTGTCCTGTCTTGTTTCAGGTATTAATCTGGAACTTATTGAAAATTGATGATGATATTTGTTTGTTGATCTTTCTTGAAAAGGTAAAGATTTTAGATGTATGCAATGTCATGATGCATGATGTTCTCTAAATAAATGAGATTGTGCTATATGTATTTTGTATGCATATGCTATGATGTTTGTAAAATAATGTATGGATGCGATATATGAATTGATCAGTTGTTCATTGTAGCATCGTTGAAATGAGAGAAAATAAATCCCTGACTGCTACTGGGAGAAGTATCAGAGTAAATCTTTGGCCGATTTAATCTGAGTCGGAAGATGTAGTGGAATGAGTATCAGAATAATATCCATAACTGGATTGTATCCAAACCACTTTTGAAAGATGTGTTGAATGAGTGTCAGAATGACATCCACATCTGGATCGTATCTGAACTGTATTTGAAAGATGTATTGAATGAGTGCCATAATGACATCCGCATCTAGATCGTATCTAAATTGTATTTGAATGAGTTTCAGAATGACACCCGCATCTGGATTGTATCTGAATTGTATCTAGGAGAAAATCTGGAATAAGTGTCAGAATGACATCCGTCTTTGGATCGTATCTGAACCGTTTCTGGAATAAGTATCAGAATGTCATCCATATTTGGATCGTATCTGAACTGTATCTAGAAAGATGTATGGAAATTCATGATGATGAGCCTGTGTAGGGCCGTTTCGGGATGAGTTCGTGTGAAAACTTCATCTGGGTAGGGCTGCATTTGGAAGTTAGAAGGAATTCATGTAAGATTGCTTCATGATGGGAAGGAATCCGTGTAAGATTGCTTCATGATGAGCTCGTGTGAAGCTGCGTCTGATCGTATAGATAATTACTCTGTATTGCTTTAGGAAATAATCTTTGACCTCTTTGAATAATTGTTGATGATAATTATCAGTCGATTGATCTTTCCTGAAAGGTAAAGAGTTAGCTTCATGCAATGTCATGATGTATGAAATGCATTGTGTAATGGTGTTCTCAAAATAAATGAGATTGTGCTATATGTGTTTCGTATGCATATGCTATGACGTATGAAATGTGAAATGTTGTTGAAGTGTGTCATTTTCTGGGAAAATAAATCCTTTACAAATGCTGGTGAGCCTTGGGAAATGAAATCCCGAACTGCTACTAGGGGTGAAGAGTATGCTCCTCTTCAGACCTTGTTTTAGGATGTTTCCGCTTGGGATTCCTGTTCTGTTGTTTGAGGAGAACTCCGCTGGGAAATACTGGCTTCTACTTGAGGGAAAACTATGGAGAGTTTTGATTTCTGCTTGAGGGAAAGAGTTCAGGAGTTCTATTCGTCCGCTGCTCTAATGGTGAATTACCTCTTGAAAGTTAGTTGTTATTTGGTCGGATTTCAGGCTTCACACCAACTTGTTGGGGATAAGGAAGTTAACTGTTATCTGGTTGGATCCCAGGCTTTACAGCAACTCACTAGGGATAGTGGAAAACTCTATTGGGGATTAAAGGGGTTTTATTAGTTATTTGAAAAAGTTAAGCTAATATCTGGCCGTGTCCAGGCTTCGGCAATCATTGGAGAAGTTAAACTATTATCTGGTCGGGTCCAGGCTTTAGTAACTTGGATATAGTAATAACTTTGTTGGGGATATCAATGACTCTACCGGGGACTAAAGGGTTTTGTCTATTGATTTGTATTGGTCTAGGGGATTCGTAGTTTGTTGGGGAAATAAACCATGTTGAAGAGAGAATTTGACAATCTTTTAGGGAGGTGTCTCTTTGGCAGAACTCCTCGAGGATTCTTCTTAAGACCAAATCTGTTGGGGAGAGGTTTTTCGGAGATTGAAATTCTGGTTGGGGATTGCATGTGTTGTACCCCAAAATTTTCCCTCTCGTTTCTCAAGGATTTTCTCACAAGATCTTTTATGACATCAAGTTTGCAGCACTGATACATCAATTTAGGCTTGGAATTAGCAAAAGGGCAAAATGGTCAATTGCATAATAGAAAGTCAAACTTTGACTTTTTGGTCAACATTACATTCCAAAGATCAAATTTCATCAAGACATTCAATAATATCAAGCTTGATAATCAAGAAATCAAGAAAGTCAAAAGTCAACTTGAAAAGTCAAGATTTCCAAGACTTAGAAATTTTCTAAGTGTTTTTATACATGATAATTCCATCACTTCATGCCATTCTTTCACCAAGATGCAAGACAGTTCAAGGGAAACTTTCAACATGAAATTTGTAGATCTCCATGATATCTGCAACATTGCTTTACACAACTTCTCCTAGAAGTGCTTGGATTTTGAGTTATAAATTCATGAAGTCATGACATTTCATTTAACACTTAGAGAAATTTTCAACAGATTTTGTTCAGGATTTTACCCCAACTTCTTGGCATTTTTTCACATAGTTCCAAAATGATTTTGTCGAAATGGCCAACATGAAAGTTATAGAGGGTATTTCAAGCTTTCCAAAACATCTAATAGCATGAATTTATCATATTTGAGCTAGAAGATACAAGGATCTGAAGTTGAGTATCCATTCTTGAATTACAAGCCATTTTTGTTGAAGAACACATAATCCAATTGGCATGATGTGCTGCATAATCTCACTTTGCAGGTCTTATGACTTGCAAATCTCAACATAATTTAATGTTTACACAAGAGCTTGAGCTATTACCCAATTGTTTGAGCCATTGTCCAAAGGATCTTTCCATTTATGGCATAAAGGCACCATTGCTACTCTTGATAAGCAAGCCTTTTGGTACAAAGTTTGTCTTGAGCCCATACCTTTCTTGTTTCTGATTTCACTCCACCATAAAATAGGGAAACCAACCCCTTTAAACCAGCAACTTTGGTACTTCATCTTGGGACCATGGAGTACTTGACATAGTTTAATACTTACATCCCAACCAAACCAAAACATGATGTCTTGCAAACTTAGTCAGCTCATATGCCCAAACCTCTTGCCTATAAATAGAAGAAGCATTTGCAAGAGAGAGAGAGGTTGGAAAGAGGTTAGAAAAAATAGAGAGAAAGAACAAGGAGAAAAGCCAGAAGTTATATTGATAAACCCTTAGAATCTCATATTCACAAAAAGCCATAACAGTCCATAAAACCTCCACTCTTGAGTTTTTGAAGTCTAAACCTTTAAACCTCTCACACTTTGCTTATTCCATCTAAAAACCATCCAAACATTTCATACCATACAAAGGTTGTTTAGTAACCTTCAACAAAAAGGAAAGTTTAGCAGCCTGTCAGAGCTTCCTTAAGGTTCATACAACATCTTGAAGGGTATTTGGATTCAAAACCTAAAGTGCAGTTTTAAGGTAAGTCATATTTACCTTGCCTTTTCCATACATCAACTTTTCTGTTTATAGGACGTAGCAATCACTGTTTTTGAAGTTAATCATTTATTTGTTGTTCATGTTATTCATTTATATGTTAAAAACTAACTGACGTATGCAAAGAATGGTGTTTAAGGCAGAAAAAGGCAGGATGTATCGACACATATCCACATGTGTCGACCCATCTTAGTGAAAATACAAGATGTATCGATATATAACCCTCATGCATCGATC
This sequence comes from Vicia faba, assembly GCA_948472305.1. Classification (NCBI taxonomy): domain Eukaryota; kingdom Viridiplantae; phylum Streptophyta; class Magnoliopsida; order Fabales; family Fabaceae; genus Vicia; species Vicia faba. The sequence continues at coordinate 1,572,215,854 of OX451737.1, forward strand.
CATACTGAATTCAGGTCACAAAACAGAAGCTAGAAAAGCCTATGAGTCGATACATACGCATTTCGTGTCGATACAAGAAGGTGCATGAGTCGACACATCCCATTATGTGTCGACCCATACTGAACAGATTTCACAAAACAGAAGCTGGAAAAGCCTATGAGTCGATACATAAGCACTTCGCATCGATACAAGAAGGTGCATGAGTCGACACATCCCATTATTTGTCGACCCATACTGAACAGATATCACTTTACAGGAGCAAGGAGAAGCTATGTGTCGATGCATAGCAGCATGGGTCGACACATAGCAGTTCAAAAATGCATTTTTCCTTTATCCTATACTGTTTTCACATTCTTCTCATTATCATTCGATATGGTTGTAATATTTTAGATCCTACTTCACCCCCATTGTTAAATTGTACCCCCATCCCCCTAAAGTGATGTAATAGCTTAGATTTTACTTTCCGCTTTTTACTTGTTTTTCATATATTGCTAGTAAATAAGATGTATGGCAAGATGAAATCAAAAAATAGATGACTTTTAAAAACAAGACAAAATGCATGCAAACTAACACACTATTCACACATGCACCCTTAGGGTAATCCCATCTCGTTGCCCCTTTCGGAAAATAGTCATGTCCCTCGAGCATGGGCATTTTAGCAAAGACCCTCGATAAAAGATTGTATTCCCTCGATGACCCTCGATGTTGCCTTCGGTAAACGATCTAGTCCCTAAAATGACATTGCTAAAACGTCCCATATGTTGCCTTCTATGAATATACAAACGTCCCAACGCCCGTCCCTTCACATCCAACGATGGGACTTCTTACCAAATCAATGGTAAGATAGCCACATCTAAAGGAGGAGGAAAAGCACATTTAAGACCTTTCGAGTAGGTAGATTCACTCCTAGTTACTCGCTTGCTCACAACAAAAACATTTTTATACACCCACACTCTCACCTTTGAACTATTTTTGAAACAAACACTTTGTAGGCGTTCTTATAGAAACGAGAACCATTATGAAGTTACATTTTCAAAATACTTTCAAAAACACATCTCACAAACACATCTTTGAACTATTTTCGAAACAAACACTTTGTAGGCGTTCTTATAGAAACAAGAACCATTACGAAGTTCCATTTTCAAAAATACTTTCAAAATACACACCACAAGCACATTCAAATAAAAGCAAGTGATCTAGCAAGTAACTAAGAGCCCATGGAAAACCATGGATGAAAAGGATGCTAATACCTTCCCTTTTCATAATCTACCCCCCAAACTCAAAAAGCATCTCTAAAGGTCTTTCTTGTGCTTTTTCACCTTTCTTTTTTTGGATAAAAGAAAAGTCGGTGGAGACTCTTGCTAACCGCAACATTTGCAAACGCAAACGCAAAACCCCAAGTCAGTTCTCCCACCGTATCACAGAATTGGCGACTCTGCTGGGGAATTTTATAAAAGTGGGGTTACCTTAAGGTTTAGATCAAATTTATTTGCTTACATTGTTTGACTTGTTTGCTTTATATTATGGTTCTTTGTTTGGGTTTGAATCCTCTACCCAGATTTGGGAAACATTATAGGTAAATAGCAATACATTTTGGAAACTGTGCAGGGTATACCGACATGGTCTAAGCAATAACTATGTTAGTGTGACATATTTGTGGGTACCGGTAGCCTTTGAGTTAATCAAAGAGAATACGGGGCCTTTGAGTGATGTCATGAAGCACTAATGAACTTCTAGAACCTTTTACTTAACCAACTTGGCCTTTAGGATGTAGTGAGATGACCGGCTTTGGTGCAGTCCGAAGTTAGTAGATACTCGATACTATACTCATTGAGGGTTAGTTTCTTGGGATATTTCGGTCGCCATTAAAGAAGCTTGAGCTGAAACAATGACCAAGGAAATAATCCAGTGATATTGAGCTCCTTAGAACCTGGTTACTATTGCCAGGACAGGTTTAAGCCAACTAAACTTTAAGAGGGTACTTACCTACAAACTCTATGCAAGCCTAAACCTAAGGACTTGTCTGCTTGGCGTGTACATGATTATTTGTATAAGCTTGTTTACTTTGCATACTTGTGCATAACATCAAAACATCATACCGTAGTGTGATACGGTGGGAAGAACTGACTGTTTTTTGGAATGTTGGTTTGCGTTTTGCGTTTGTTTGCGCAAAATGTCGCGGTAAGCAAGAGTCGCCACCGACTTTTATTTTATCCAACAAGGAAAGGAAAAAAGCACAAAAAAATTCCTTTTTCGAGATATTTCTCGGGTTCGGGGGGTAGATTATAGAAAGGGAAGGTGTTAGCACCCTTTCTATCCGTGGTTATCCACAGGCTCTTTGGTACTTGCTCAATTGTTTTCAAAAATTACTTTCTTTGTGCTTGTGGGTTTGAAAAAGTTTTTGTTTGGAACTTCGATTTAACTCTTGCTTCTGTCCTCAAGAGTGTAATGAAGTGTTTTTTGAAAGCTTTGTTTGAAAGGGAGTGTAAGTGTGAAAAATTTGTTTTGTTTTGAAAGAGCAAGTATCTAAGAGCTATCTACCTACTCGAAAAAGGAATCGTTCTATGCTATTTTCCTTTAGACAATGCTATCCCACTATTGATGAGTGGGTAGCACCGTCGTTGGAGTTTAAGGGTCAATTCGAATGAGGGACATACGGTCACTAAAGCAATGTTAGGACGCCTTAGCGGTAACCCTAATGTCTTAGATCCTTTGTTTGAGGAAACAATATCCGAGGCAACCGCTTTAAGGCGACTATGATCTTTTAGATAAGAGGGCGACCTCTAAAACGACCTATACTTAATGACCGTGTACGAAGGCAACCAAGTGGGGTGTACCCTAAGAGTGTGCATGTGCGAGTGTGTTGTTTTCAGTTATTTTTATCTTTGCACATGTTAAGGGTGATCTACTTTGATTTTAAGATTAAACATTCAGTGTTGTCATGCAAACCCTACTATCAAACATCTAGCAGTTATAATTTGCAGAAATTAAAATGTGGAATTTAAATTACAAGGCGTCGGGTATTTACATCGCCAAAAGCAACCCTTCGAAAATAAAATAAAGCGGTAAAAAATAATTAAATGTCCTAATTATCTATTACATACTCTAAGCAGATACATAATTGGATAAAAATAAATAAAGCGCGCGGGAAATTAAATCGAGTGCGAAATTAGGGTTTTGACCCTTTTTAAAGAAAATGTCCTTTTTTGTTGTTTTCATTTTAAGAAAAGAAATTAATCCTAAATTAAATAACTAAATTAAATTAATAAATTAATTAAATGAAAAATAAATTATTTTTGGAGTTTTTGATTATTTAAGTAAGAAATTAAAAATAATTAAATTAGTGGTTAATACCTAATTAAATCTAATTAATTTTATTTATTTAAAAAATAAGTTAAAGTTTACTAGAATTAAAAACCTAATTAATTAATTAGTGTTTATTAATAAAAATGAATTCTAAAATTTTATTGGATAAAAATATTTTTTTGATGATTTTTGATAAAAGGAAAAAAATGATTGGTTAGTAATTAATTGAAATCAAATAAAATAACTAAATTAAGAAAAGAAAATATAAAGACAAAGAGAGAATTGGGCCTGATTTTGGGTGGTGTTGGAAGTAATTTTGCAGGCCCATTAGAAGCTGGCTCGTTTGACTTTTTGAATCTGGTACACACGAGTTGACTGGCACCTTGGTGGACCTCGAATCACTTACCATCAGATCTGGCCATTGGCCATCTGGAGCTTGGATAGTGAGGGAGTATGGTGGATTACAGATGGACGCATGCACTGGAAAACCTGAAAAAAAATAATATTGAGAAAGAGGGGAACCTGGGATTCGAACCCAGGTCCTGAAGGAGAATACAACGTTCGCTTGCCACCACGCCATGCTGTTTTGTTTGTTATATTAATACCAATTAATAATAATATAATAAAACAAAACTTAATGGTCAGAAAAAATAAAAACGCGCGCTATATTTGAACTGCCCAATGGATGAATGCCAGCTCTTCGTCCCCTTCCTCAAACCCCTGTAACTTTACCTGCGGATTTCTATCCGCAGCTAAAAACGCAGGTTCGTCCTAAAATCTCCCTCAAGCCATAAAAATGATTTTTAAGGGCATGGTTGTGCTCGTCTCAACCTCCTGGATACAACCATGTCCATCATGTACCTTAATTTTACCTGAAACAAAAGTCCCTAAAAACATAAACAAAACCCTAGCCATGGCGTTTCATGATACATAGCACATAAATCAAATTGGTTATTGCAAATAGTTTGCAAATGATGTGAGGGTCAAGAATATGCAGTTATTTCATTCAATGGATGCAAGAATAGTGATTTGCGATTTCAAGAAGGAAGCGGGTCCGTGATGTACTTACAGTGCTTTAGGACGTGATAACACGAAATCGTATCGTTTATTTGCTATGAAATTCGTCCGTTTTGTATTATTTTGACCCGATTAATTCCCGAATATTTCGAGTTTGTCATCACTTTTGCAGGTATTTCATAATTAAGCTCAAAATAGAAGAAAACATGAAACAATGCAAGAAAGCATCAAAAGAACAGAAGAAAAGAATAAATCTGTCAAAGAACTGCACTTTTGTAGCTGTGACGGTCGTAATGAAGCTGCCACGACCGTAAGCCAGTTTGAAGAGTGTTACGACCGTAACACAGTGGCCACGACCGTAACACGGGAAAGACCAAAATCTGCTCGTAACGCCAATGTAACGAACGTAATGCGTATAATACTTCACTTGGAAAATTCAGAACGTGGCAAGCATAACAGAAGGAGTTTCCAAACTCCTTAATTCTCTCCAGTCAAACACCACGTTCACCATTTCTCCCTCAACTACTAGGTTACTATATTTTTGGAGATTTTGAAGGAAGACTGAGTTCCAAGTTTAACAAACCAACTGCCAGATTTTATTCTTCTATAAATACCTCAATATTGAACAAAAAAAGCACGGAGTTTTATTACAGCTTATTTGTGCCGAAGCTCTGCCAAAATTGAAACCAGTATTATTTCAGTATTCATTTTCCAGCATTTGTTTATTTCAATTCTTTTAAATTCCACTGTCCAAATAATAATTTCCAACATTAGGGAATTATTATTCTAGTTTAAGATTTATCATTCAAGCTTCAGAATTTGCAATACTCCCGATACCAAGTCCGAGTTTCCGATTTGTGGAAGAAGGATTGAAGTATTGGCTTTACTGTCAGGTTTTTATTTTGCAATTGTATTAAATTCATTTTAATTAATTTATTAATGCATGCTTGTTATTTATTATTTATAATGTCCAATTTATATTTGCTTGCTTTTATTTACAGTATGTTTATTTTGATTTCCATGGCTAGCTAAACCTTTAGTGTCGGTATGGAATAGTAAGAGACATTAGGCTTCTAATCAAACTTAGGCTAAAACTTTAATCAACTTAACTCTGGTTATAACTTTTTATTCTTAATAATAAAATCTTTGTTACGAAAGTAAGAAGAGTAAATAGGTTAAATCGAGACCACGAAAGTGTGAGGTTTTTAACCGGATAGCTAAAGTTAGGCATTCGATTTAAATACAGTGAAAGCGCTTTAAACCAAATTAGAATTAATTAAGTTTCCAAAGAATACTTCTAAACACTTATAGGCTAGCGAAAGCAGGTATAGGGCTTTAGACGTATAATCCGAGATAAGACCATGAAAGTGTGAGTTGAGGGTTTTTAAACTGATTAATTCTACGGATAAACCAAGTTGACCATCCTTATATGCCTAGGCCCGATTAGATCCCTTAGGTTGACTCTATTGCATACCGACCGTTCATTTTATAATTACTTTAAAATCAATTAATTTACCTTCCTTAATTTTCCCAAAACCAACGTGACAATTTCCGCCTTAGCTAAACCAACCTGTTTTACAACACTAGCGTGATTACAAAGTCCATGTGGGTTCGATATCTTTTAAAACTACGCGATAGGCTGTGCGCTTGCAGTTAAGATACCATCAGACATTAAGTCGATCGCAGACCCCATCAAGTTTTTGGCGCCGTTGCCGGGGACTTTAGTTTAGTCACTAGTGTAATCTGAAAACAACGATGTCTAGACTAAGGAAACTTTTTACATTTCCCTCTGTGTATGCCAAACACTCGTTCTCAAAACGAGCCTTTGCATTTACAAATTAACGATATCGAGCGTTACTTAAGATTAAGACGCCGAATTCAAGAATACCGATCTCTTAATAATCTTCCTCCAACAAAAATTCCTGATATCCCGTTATCAGAATCTACCGAAGAATCGACAATGGCTGACGTACCAAATCCGCCTCGCGCTCTTAAGGACTATGTTGTTCCTTCGTAAGCAGAGCCTCACAACAGCATTGCTGCCCCTGCTATCGCTCGAAACGATTTCGAGCTGAAAACTTCGCTTCTATCCGCCGTTCAGCAGAATCAATTTTCTGGATCTCCTACTGACGACCCTAATCTACATCTATCAGTGTTTGTGCAGTACGCAGACACTGTAAAAGCGAATGGTGTAAACCCCGAGGCAATACGATTGCGCCTATTTCCTTTTTCTTTAAGAGACAGATCCCGAGCCTGGCTCCAATCCCTTCCTTCAAATTCAATCACCACATGGGATGAATTGAAAAAAGTCTTCTTGGCTAGATATTTCCCACCAAGCAAAACTGCTATGCTTAGAGCTAACATCAACGGTTTTAGACAAAAAGATAACGAATCACTTTTAGAAGCATGGGAACGTTACAAGGATATGATTAGACTCTGTCCTCATCATGGTTTAGAAGAATGGCTAATCATTCATACGTTTTACAACGGTCTGTTGTATAACACAAGAATGACTATAGACGCCGCTGCTGGTGGCGCACTGATGGATAAACCATATGCCGAAGCAAATCAACTTATCGAAAGTATGGCCCAGAACCACTATCAATGGGGAAGTGAAAGAGCTAATGTGGAGAAATCCCAAACCAAAGGTGGAATGTCTGAAGCGAATATGCTGGACCAAGTCAATGCTAAAGTGGAAGCTCTTACCCAAAAGCTAGAAAACCTCACCACTGCTCCTACAGCTACCGTAGCTGCAGTTGTCCAAACTTGCGATCTATGTGGTCTTCAATCACATCTTGCTCCAGAATGCCCACTTCTAACAGGAGTTCCAGCTGAACAAGCAAACTATGTACAAGGGAACCCTTATAGCAATACCTATAACCCAGGCTGGAAAAATCATCCAAACTTTTCATACAAAAACAACAACGCGTTATACGCGCCTGTACCAGCTCCTGCCACACCACCCGGTTATCCAAAAGCTATCCCAAATCATCCTGGTAATGGACCTAATACTCCTAGGAAATCTAACCTAGAAATCATGATTGAACACTTCGTTGCTACCCAAGCTCAGACTAATAAAGACGTTATGAATCAAAATTTGCATACTAATGAGCAGATAAAACAATTGGCTAGCAAGGTTGATGCTTTAGCCACCCATAACAAGATGCTTGAGACGCAAATCTCACAAGTAGCTCAACAACAAGCATCTACTGCGACACCAGTTGGAATTTTTCCTGGTCAACCACAGCCCAACCCGAAAGGACATGCTAATGCTGTGATATTGAGAAGTGGAAAAGAACTCGACGGACCTGTTGACCCGAGACTAGAAAATCCAGCCATGTACCAAAAGCAGAGCGAGCTGCCTGAACAAGCCAATGAGCCTAAAGAAAAGGGAAGCGAAACGCAAGAAGCAGTGGAGCAAGAGAAGCCTTATGTACCTCCACCACCTTATAAACTACCAATCCCGTATCCTCAGAGACTTACAAATTCCAAAACGATGGGCCAGTTCAAGAAATTCGTTGAACTTCTGAAACAACTCAATATAACCATACCTTTTACAGAATCCATCACTCAGATGCCCTCGTATGCTAAATTTCTTAAGGAAATTCTATCCAACAAGAAGAAGATAGAGGATAACGAAACAGTTACACTCACTGCCGAGTGTAGCGCGATCATTCAAAACAATATGCCTCCTAAGCTAAAAGACCCAGGTAGTTTCTCTATACCTTGTAATATTGGAAAATTTGTCATAGACAAAGCTCTATGTGACTTAGGAGCAAGCATTAGTGTCATGCCCTTATCTATTTGCAAAAAGCTAGATATGGGAGAACTCAGACCCACGAAAATGTTCGTCCAATTAGCCGACCGATCGGTTAAATACCCTGTAGGTATACTGGAGAACGTTCCAGTTAGAATAGGTCAATTCTATATCCCTACCGATTTTATCATCATGGACATAACCGAGGACTCAGTTACCCCTATCATACTAGGAAGACCATTCCTAGCCACCGCCGGAGCTATAATTGATGTAAAGAAGGGCAGATTAACATTCGAAGTCGGAGAGGAAAAAGTGGAATTCATCCTCACTCAATTTCTACAAGCACCCGCCATAAATGACACATGTTACTTACTCGATATTATAGACGAGTGTGTGAGAGAGATGGAAGTTGAACAAACCACATATTCCGAAATAATGAAAATCGAAACCCCTCTGATATTCGAAGACGACAATTGGCGAGAACCATATAAAGATGACAGTCTAAGCGAAAGCCTAGCACTTACACCCGATCATATGCCATGTTCCAAGAAACCAAAACTAGAATTGAAAGTTCTACCTAAAAATCTACGATACGAATTCCTTGATACTGAACAAACTCGACCTGTAATAGTGAATTCCAGTTTAGGAACGCTCGAAACTCAAAAACTTTTAGACGTTCTAAGGAAATACCCTACTGCGTTAGGTTACAACATATCGGACTTAAAAGGAATTTGTCCTTCAATTTGTATGCACCGTATTCTATTAGAAGAGGATTACAAAACCTCTCGAGAACCTCAAAGAAGAATCAATCCGATTCTAAGCATTGTAGTCAGAGATGAAATCAAAAAGCTAATGGAAGCCGGAATTATATACCCGATCTCCGACAGTAAATGGGTTAGCCCAGTGCATGTCGTACCTAAGAAAGGAGGTGTCACTGTCGTGAAAAACGCACAAGGCGAATCGATAACACAAAGAGTAGTTAGTGGATACAGAGTGTGCATTGATTATCGAAAACTGAACAAAGCTACTCGGAAAGACCATTTTCCTTTACCCTTTATTGATCAAATGTTAGAACGATTACCCAAACACTCCTATTTCTGCTATTTAGACGGTTATTCTGGATTTTTCCAAATTCCGATTCACCCTGATGATCAGGAGAAGACTACATTCACGTGTCCCTATGGAACGTTCGTGTACAGACGAATGCCATTTGGATTATGTAATGCTCCCGCAACTTTCCAACGATGTATGATGGCCATCTTTGCAGATTTCATTGACGACATCATGGAAGTGTTTATGGATGACTTCTCTGTGTGTGGACAAAGCTTTGAAGGATGTCTGTCTAATTTAGAAAGTATTTTAGAACGATGTGTGAAAGTAAACCTTGTGCTCAACTGGGAAAAATGCCATTTCATGGTCAGAGAAGGAATCGTACTTGGACATGTTATTTATAATAAAGGAATTGAAGTTGATAAAGCTAAGATAGAGGTGATTAAAGAGCTCCAACCACCAAAGACCGTTCGAGAGATACGAAGTTTTCTAGGACACGCCGGTTTTTACCGACGTTTTATTAAAGATTTCTCGAAAATTACAAAACCACTAACCGGTCTATTAATGAAGGATGCTGAGTTCATATTTGATAACGATTGTCTTCAAGCTTTTGAAACCCTTAAGGCCGCACTTATTTCTGCACCAATCATGTAACCGCCCGATTGGAGGTTACCTTTAGAAATCATGTGCGATGCAAGTGATTACGCTGTCGGCGCAGTTCTTGGACAAAGAAAAGATAAGAAACTTCACGCAATTTACTACGCCAGCAGAACGCTAGACTCAGCTCAAATGAACTACGCCACCATTGAAAAAGAACTCTTAGCCGTGGTCTTCGCACTCGACAAATTCCGTTCTTACCTTGTAGGAGCGAAAATCACCATTTACACAGACCATGCTGCTATCCGATATTTACTTGCCAAGAAAGATGCAAAACCCAGACTCCTCCGATGGATTTTACTCTTACAAGAATTCGACTTGGAAATTAAAGATAAGAAAGGAACCGAAAACGTCGTAGCGGATCATTTATCCCGTTTAGAAGGTATAAAACCCGAACAAGTGCCAATTAACGATGATTTTCCGTATGAACATCTGATAGCACAAATGATAAGCGACCTAGACCAATTGAATTTAAATAAACCAGAAGCTAAAGAAGTTATGGAAGCCATCGAAATGACCATAGGATTGCCTTGGTATGCTGACATCGTTAACTATTTAGCTGTCGGAGCACTTCCACCTGATTTAACTTACCAACAGAAAAAGAAATTTTTCCATGATCTCAAGAGTTACTATTGGGACGAACCACTTTTATTTAAACGAGGACCCGATGGAATTTTCCGCCGGTGTATACCCGACGAAGAAATAGAAAACGTCATTTCCCATTGCCATTCATCTCCTTGTGGCGGACATACTAGCACCTTTAAAACGTGTGCCAAAATTCTCCAAGCCGGCCTTTTCTGGCCTAACCTGTGGAAGGATGTCCACGTCGCCGTTAAAAACTGTGACCGATGCCAACGCACCGGTAAGATCTCATGACGCGACGAAATGCCTTAGAAAGGAATACTTGAAGTGGAAATCTTTGACGTTTGGGGAATAGATTTTATGGGACCTTTCCCATCTTCTTTTGGAAACAAGTTTATACTCGTCGCTGTCGACTACGTTTCAAAATGGATCGAGGCAATAGCTTCTCCCACAAATGACACACGAGTAGTGATAAAGCTTTTCAAGAATATAATTTTCCCGCGTTTTGGTGTTCCCCGACTTGTTATCAGTGACGGTGGATCTCATTTTGTTTCGAAGATATTTGATAAATTACTATCTAAATATGGAGTGAACCACCGCGTAGCAACGCCCTATCATCCGCAAACTAGCGGACAAGTCGAAGTTTCGAATAGAGAGATTAAACAAATATTAGAAAAAACCGTCGTGATATCTCGAAAAGATTGGTCATCCAAGCTTAACGAAGCCTTATGGGCTTATAGGACGGCTTATAAGACTCCTATCGGAACTACACCTTTCAAACTTGTTTACGAAAAATCGTGCCATCTCCCGGTAGAATTAAAGCATAAATCTTATTGGGCGATAAAGACACTCAATATCAATTACACTGCTGCTGGCGAGAAACGAATCCTCGATTTACATGAACTGCAAGAATTAAGACTAGACGCTTACGAAAATGCTAAAATATACAAAGAACGAACTAAAAAATGGCACGATCAACGTTTATCACGGAAAGAATTTAATATGGGAGATGTCGTACTTTTATTTAACTCTAGACTTAGACTCTTCCCTGGAAAACTTAAATCTAGATGGTCCGGTCCTTTCGACATTACAAGAGTTTTGCCCAGCGGAGCGGTAGAAATCACGGATAGAAATAGCGCCCCGTTTATTGTAAACGGGCAGCGGTTAAAACAATATCATCGTGTAGATAATAGAGATTATACGAATAAGCTTAAACTCGTAGAACTGCTACTTATTTCTCCCGAATAATCTTTCACTAGGCATTTCGTCAGGCTTATGACGTTAAAAACAGCGCTTCATGGGAGGCAACCCATTTTATTTGTTTTTACCTGCTATCTTGTTTATATTATTTGTTTTTGCATTCTATATAAGTATTTTTCGTTTCTAAAAACTTTTATGAAACTGCTGCTGATTTCAAATCAATTTTACTTGACACAGGATTTCTGAATAATCTTTTTCTCTTTACTTTCTCCTCTACTATGTTTCCCTGTTTTGTTTTTCCTATGGATCCCCCACAGACCTTTATGGAAGCCGCCTTTAGAGGTAGAAACCAACAAAGACGATTTGAGGCTTTGACTCAGCGAGCAATCAGTTTAACCCTGTATCATGATGTACCCACTATGGACTCTTTAGGCATTACTGACAGTATTCACTACATTTTTAACCGGTTGGGATGGGAGAAAGCCCACCTGAAAAATAGGTTCGTCACTTACCGAGAGCTTACCCTTGAATTCCTAAGTTCTCTAGTTCACATCCCTGAACACGGTGTTGGAGCCCGAAAAGGATTCATTACCTTCATACTTTTTGGTATTGAATTCACCTATAACCATAGGGACTTAGCTATTTTATTAGGATTCCCCAGTGGACCCTTAGCTTTTACCACCCCTGAGGCCGATCTATTGGATTTTGAGCTGGACTACTTCTGGGGTACTTTAACCGGAAACTATCACCCTGACCCATAAAGTATGGATAACAACGAAATACATAACCCAGCCATCCGTTATTTCCATAGGATTCTTGCCCACACCCTGTTTGGAAAAGAGCAAAATCAAAATGCTGTATCCAAGGATGAATTATCTCTGCTTTATTGTATGAGCCTAGGACGCCCTGTCAATGCGGTCCCACTCCTGATGAAGACCTTTACCCGCATTAGTGAGGACCCTAATGATCCTGTCAGTGTGGGAGGATTAGTTACAATGATTGCACATGCTCTTGGACCTCGTTGCCAACTTAATAACTGTGCACCATTTGGATCAATTAGGCCTATGAATATTAATTTTTGTTTTAACAATCGGATAATAGGAAACTTAGGCCCTGCACCTTATGACTAACTGATCAGAGATGAGGTTGTTACTCTTTTTACCCTCCCGAACCATGCCTGAATAAGTGTCCACAACCGCGAAAATTGGTTGTACGAATTGAATCCACCCGATCACCCTTCAACACTGGAAACACCACAATCATATTTTGTTGATAATAATTTCATGTCTGAAACCGAAACGGATCCCGAAACCCCTCCTGGTTATCATGACTTTACAAATATGGCTGAAGCACAAGCAGCCCCTGATACAAACCAAGGAGAATATACCACACAATTAAACACCATTCTGACCACTTTGGATGCCTATAAAACTGATATTGATGGAATAAAGAATGAATTGAAGACTATGCGTTTGGATCTTATTGGTTTGGCTGACATCTCGGTGGAGCTGTTCTATCACATCACTCAAGCTTTGGAAATATTAAAAGAAAAGATTGGATGAAGCAGTTTATAGTTTCTCAATTTTCAGTTTTCAGTTTTTCAATTCTTTGTTTTTAGACTTTTTCCATTCTGCTTTGTTTTTAGTTAGTTCCAATTTTTAAAGTTACTGCATTTAAACTTACGCGTTATTTATTTTTATTTTTTTCTGGCAAAAAGGAACAAGTTACTCAGTTTAAACCAATGCAATTGTTTGTTTTCAGTTTTAAACTCACAATCATTATGCCGCTTAAAATATTTTACGGTTTTCTACTCTATTTGCGAATTATATATGTTGGATTATATGTTGAATTAATTAATGTTGTGTTTATGTTAGAATGCCTGAGATGTTCTGCTGCTATAAAATTATACTCTGTGCAATTGTATTGTGTTCTGTTCTGTGAAAAAAACCAAAACTTGTAGCTGCCACGATCGTCATCTATCCCCCACGAACGTAACGCGCCTTTCAGAGTGTTACGCTCGTCAGCCAGGTGTTACGACCGTAACACGGGTTACATCAGTAACCCTGTTAGCAGAACGTTCCTTTTTCCTGCACCTTTCTCTCTTCTTCTTCTTCCATAACTCCCCATTAACCCCATTCAACCCAAAATTAATCCCTATCAATTTTCAAACTTCCACTACCTCCTTCCACCATATATACATCCATTACCCGTATCATCATTATCATTCTCTCATTCACCAACCAAGACCCATTTTCACTCAAACACTTTGCATGCAAATGGCAGACAATTTCATTCCTGGCATTACCCTACGAAATGGCGAAGCAGGTGAAACTCAACGGACACGGTTCCTAAAGTTCCAGCGCCGAGGCATCCACCCTACGAGGTTCGTCGACACTGACTGCCTCCGAAACCTCGGGTTGCTCGAAAGTGTCCAACACCTATTACAAAGTGTCAACCTTTGGACGCTATGTAGCCAGCCACAACCGACATACGAGACTCTCACACTTGAGTTTCTCAGTTCATTCTGCTACATTACTCCAAACGGTACAAGAAATCAACTTACCGGTGTGGTAAGGTTCCGGATTTTCAGCACCGAATACGAATTCCCTCAGAACGCATTCGGTCGCCTACTTGATTTCTGTATCGATGAAGGCGCTCACCTACGCGTGCCTGACACTTTTCATGAGGAATCTTTCAACTTGTGGCATAGCTTGACCAATAATCGGGCTGATTCATACGATCACCTAAATGCCACCCAAATCCACAACCCCGCCATTCGTTACTTCCACCGCATCTTGTCCAACACAATCTTTGCAAGAGATAGCAACCACAAGCTCAACTCAAAGGAGCTATTTTTCATGCATTGTGCATTCTCGGGTCAGAAAATTAATGCCGCACCTTTCCTCCTGGCTCATATTCACTCCATCTGCACCAGAGGCGGCAAACCTTTCTATTTTGGAGGGCTTGTCACTTCTCTTGCTTTAGCACTAAACCATGGTGACACCCTTGTTCATCTGCCATCCCGACCACCGGTTCTGCTCACTTTGGATCATTGTAAATCGGCCCACCTCATCCACGAGCGGGACGATGGAAGATTTCATCCAGTGATACAAAACCGAGTTTACACTAATATTGTTTTGCCTTGCAGGGACAGAATCGACCCTCAGAACCGAGCCAACTTGCTATTTAACCCTGAAGGCCCTGCTGCTGCTCAAGAAGAACCTCATGTCGGCCCCGCCGATGAGATGCAGGAAGAAATGGATCGAGCTGCTCCCGCGCCTGACATTCCTGAGTCATCCTCTTCTGCACCACCTCCTTTTACTATGGAGGACGTCCTTAGAGCCCTCCATCAGCAGAATCAGATGGCTGTAGCTCTTGAAAGGAAGAATCTGGAGCGTTACGACGCCTTGCATCAGCAAAATGTCCAAATCTTGAGTGGTCAACGCTCGACAAATGAAAGGCTAGATGAAGTGCTATGCGAGCTTAACGCTTTGAGGATGGATGTTACATCTCTTGGACCCCAGGACTCTGACCCTGAAGCTACTCCTTCCAGACGGTCACGAACCCGAAGCCGCCGTGGTCGCCAGTAGTTTTTCCTTTTCTTGTTGTTTTCCTTGTTTTTTCCGATGTAATTTTTATTTAACCTCGCCATTATGTCATAACATTGAGACAATGTTTGATATAGTGTGGGAGGAGCACTGCATTCTTAATCCAGAACGAGTAATTTCATTTCTATTTCTGTTATATTTCGCTATTTCATTTTCTCCCCATTTTATTTAGCCATACCAAAAATTTTTAGCCTTTTATATTCGCACAACCGTTAGTTACCTACTTTAACTGAAATCTTAGTTAGAAGGCCGAGAGCGATCCAACGAGAACTATACGATTATGACACCTTCGACTCTCTACTCACGCGAATCGTCTTCATTTTTCGTTATACCGATACTTTGAGTTTCGAACCTTAAATTAGCCCCTAATAGTTTATCTTAGCAGTCAGCACCAGTCCTAACACAATCCACGTGGAAAGTCGATGAACATAAGTGGATGATCTTGCAAATTGATTTAAATACAATGTTACATGCTTTAAGGAAATAGATATTGCACCAACTAAATTGGGCGATCCTCACCCGATCGTTTAATCCAACGGATGCAAAAGCTTCTACTAAGTAACATAAGAATCCATTGTCTAGGTGGTTCGGAAGCATCTGGTACTGAACTCGGTAGGGCAGACTACGGTTTGATCCCCCGCATCTTGCAATTGGATAAAAGAGGTTGCCACATATTTGTGCCGGAAACCGTCGTGTTTTGATCAGAACCACTAACCGGCTATTCCACTACGTGCGTGCAAGGATAATGGGCTTAATGTGATTGCGCAAGAACGAAACCGGGTGAAATATGGGCGAGAAACCTTGAGTTGAATTATAACGGTGTAATTGGACGCTTCGTTTAAAATGGATAGTCGTCGACTAGCTTGTTGCTTGTATCATTTACGTATCTTTGTTGTTTCATTCGATTTTCTCGGCCGAACTAACTTAGGATTTCTTGAAATTATTTGAAAACGAAAGGTATACTAGTTATGTGCGTTTATAAAAACTTGTCCGATATTCTAAATTTGATTATTTTGCTTGAGGACAAGCAAAGGTTTAAGTATGGGAGAATTTGATAACACGAAATCGTATCGTTTATTTGCTATGAAATTCGTTCGTTTTGTATTATTTTGACCCGATTAATTCCCGAATATTTCGAGTTTGTCATCACTTTTGCAGGTATTTCATAATTGAGCTCAAAATAGAAGAAAACATGAAACAATGCAAGAAAGCATCAAAAGAACAGAAGAAAAGAATAAATCTGTCAAAGAACTGCACTTTTGTAGCTGTGACGGTCGTAATGAAGCTGCCACGACCGTAAGCCAGTTTGAAGAGTGTTACGACCGTAACACAGTGGCCACGACCGTAACACGGGAAAGACCAAAATCTACTCGTAACGCCAATGTAACGAACGTAATGCGTATAATACTTCACTTGGAAAATGCAGAACGTGGCAAGCATAACAGAAGGAGTTTCCAAACTCCTTAATTCTCTCCAGTCAAACACCACGTTCACCATTTCTCCCTCAACTACTAGGTTACTATATTTTTGGAGATTTTGAAGGAAGACTGAGTTCCAAGTTTAACAAACCAACTGCCAGATTTTATTCTTCTATAAATACCTCAATATTGAACAAAAAAAGCACGGAGTTTTATTACAGCTTATTTGTGCCGAAGCTCTGCCAAAATTGAAACCAGTATTATTTCAGTATTCATTTTCCAGCATTTGTTTATTTCAATTCTTTTAAATTCCACTGTCCAAATAATAATTTCCAACATTAGGGAATTATTATTCTAGTTTAAGATTTATCATTCAAGCTTCAGAATTTGCAATACTCCCGATACCAAGTCCGAGTTTCCGATTTGTGGAAGAAGGATTGAAGTATTGGCTTTACTGTCAGGTTTTTATTTTGCAATTGTATTAAATTCATTTTAATTAATTTATTAATGCATGCTTGTTATTTATTATTTATAATGTCCAATTTATATTTGCTTGCTTTTATTTACAGTATGTTTATTTTGATTTCCATGGCTAGCTAAACTTTTAGTGTCGGTATGGAATAGTAAGAGACATTAGGCTTCTAATCAAACTTAGGCTAAAACTTTAATCAACTTAACTCTGGTTATAACTTTTTATGCTTAATAATAAAATCTTTGTTACGAAAGTAAGAAGAGTAAATAGGTTAAATCGAGACCACGAAAGTGTGAGGTTTTTAACCGGATAGCTAAAGTTAGGCATTCGATTTAAATACAGTGAAAGCGCTTTAAACCAAATTAGAATTAATTAAGTTTCCAAAGAATACTTCTAAACACTTATAGGCTAGCGAAAGCAGGTATAGGGCTTTAGACGTATAATCCGAGATAAGACCATGAAAGTGTGAGTTGAGGGTTTTTAAACTGATTAATTCTACGGATAAACAAAGTTGACCATCCTTATATGCCTAGGCCCGATTAGATCCCTTAGGTTGACTCTATTGCATACCGACCGTTCATTTTATAATTACTTTAAAATCAATTAATTTACCTTCCTTAATTTTCCCAAAACCAACGTGACAATTTCCGCCTTAGCTAAACCAACCTGTTTTACAACACTAGCGTGATTACAAAGTCCCTGTGGGTTCGATATCTTTTAAAACTACGCGATAGGCTGTGCGCTTGCAGTTAAGATACCATCAGACATTAAGTCGATCGCAGACCCCATCAGGACGCTTGAAAACGCGTGGTTAGGATTGTAATAGCTTCTGGAGATGGCCAGCAATCGATTGAGACCAATATCAAGCTCTGAAAATGCCTCTAGGGTTGATTTCAATCTCCCACTTTTTTGTGATTTTTTGCAAAGTTGTTATGCCTCTATAAGTGATTGCCAACCCTTATTTTCGTGCCTATGGCTTGCTTATGTATGGTACATTGGATTAGGGTGAAAAACTTGGTCCAAATCTCTCTCCATTAAAGCTTTGATATTTGATTTGATTTGCTTTTACAAGCTTGCAAAATTTGATCCAAATCATATATTCTTGTGCATAATGACTTTGACACGAATTTTATTGCAATGCTAGCTATGATCAAAGCCTAAAACAACCAGAAAATCATGAGTTATCAATGCCTTGGATTTTATATGATTTTATTTGATTTAAAATGAATAAATTCAAATAAAAATCAAATTAAATAATAAAAATGAGATATGGGCACATGGCTGAAGCTAGGGCACGTGGGAAATAATGAAAACTCAAATCAAGTGAAAAAGAATGGGCCCATTTGGCAAAATTTGAAGTTTTAGGGATAGTTGACTTTTGGCAATTTTGCAAAAAAGTTCAACTTCAATAATACATAACTTCTTCAATTTTGAACTTTTGGAGGTGTTCTGAGACTTTTTAGAAATCTTGAGATATCCTCTAACCAACCCTTTTTGTCTCATCTCATTTTGATATTCCATGCTCAAGTTATAAGCTTTGTAAAAAAAGGTGTTTTTGTTGACTTTCAAAAATGACCTATAATGTCCAAATTCATAACATCTTGTGAGTGAATTTTTTGAACTTGGGATATGAAGATGGATTGTAGGGAATTTCATCCTCTTAAAAATGAGATTTGGATGGGTAATTTCTCATAAAGTATGAGAAATTTATGCTTGGTCAAAGTTGGGTTGACTTTTCATGCAAAACCCTAATTTAGCAACTTTTGAATCTTGATGAATTTTGAGAAATCCTTGATGAATCATGATAAACCCTTGATAAAATGATGAAATATACTTCAAAATGAGTATGTTGACAAAAAATCTTGAAGTTTGATTGTTTGTAGGTCACAGTTGACTTTTGCCCTAGCATAGTCGATTTTTGGACCTTTGAGCAATTGACTGAGCAAACTTCCTCTGCAAGGCTTGAAACTTGACATGGATGATCTTGAGAACATATTAGGACATTGGGGAGCACTTGAGGTCATTTGTACTCATGGATCTTGATGCAACACAAAACCCTAATTTGGGGTAGACTGTCTTAGGAGGTAGCTTCTATGGTCAACTCTTGAGCCACCTTGAGCAACTTGGAGATCTTTCTTGCAATGTTTTCAGAAATATGGGAGGGAAAATTTTGGGGTACAACACGTAGAATTTTCAATAACCATTTCAAGGATTTCGATGGTCTTTGATGCAGGCTCACAATAAACCAGACGTCTATCAAGGAGCAAGAGGATTTATTTTCCTCTGACCAAACACCTTCAAAGATCAATTACAACAAACTTGAGTCAAGGGCTATAAGCCACTTGACATGGTGAGCTTGATTCTCGTGGAAGGACATCCACCAATACAAAGTTCTCCAATCAAAAGATGTTGATCAAAATTCAATCTCTAACTTTTTCTTGTGTTTACCCCGCGAGATCCTTGAAAACATGCATCCACATATCATGCATCATATCATGACAGGTTTCTCCCATACAAGTCTCCTTATCTTCCTACTGTTTATTTCAGTAAGATGGATATGGAACAAACGGTGAAAGATCTCCAAGCTCAAAGCGCTCAATTCCAACAAATGTTTCTGGCTATGGCTAAGGGGTAAGAGGACCTGAAAGCTCTCCTTCTCAAAGATAAGAAGAAAAAGTCTAAGAAGTCAGTAGGCATCCTGAACTCGAGAAGAAGACCTGGAGGACCAGTCAAGAGAGCTCTAGATCTTTCAACTCCATCCAACACAGGGGATGGTCTTGAAGAAGACCACAATTTAGAGATTGATGAAGTTGAAGCCGACTACTCTGAGGAACAATATCCTCCCACTGATGACAAATACAAACAGTTGGAGGATTGCCTCAGTGCTATGGAGATTCAACAGATACCTGGCTTGGATTTAGGAGACATGGTTTTGGTTTTTGGAGTGGTCATCCCGCCAAAGTTCAAAATCCCTACCTTTTCCCTGTACGATGGAGTCTCTTGCCCTAAGATGCATTTAAAGTCTTATGTCTGCAAGATTCAACCATACACAACTGAATCAAAGCTTTGGATCCATTTCTTCCAAGAAAGTCCGGTAAGGACTCAACTCGACTGGTTCTATCAATTGGAGAGTTCTCGAATCCACACCTGGGAGGATTTAGCTGCTGCTTTCTATAAGCAGTATCAGTACAATGCTGATCTTGCACCAACTCGTGTGTAATTGCAGAACATGACCATGGATTCCAACGAGAGCTTCAAAGGATACGCCCATGGGTGCAACCCCCTTTAACTGACAGGGAGTTGATTGACATCTTCATGGGAACTTTGACAGGGCCTTTCTTCAAACACTTGATCGGAAGCTCTTCAGCCAGGTTCACTGAGCTAATACTGACCGACGAAAGGGTCGAAGCTGACATCAAAAGTGGAAAGATTCAAGAAGCTACACCTTCTAATGCTCAGAAAAATCCCTACAATGGGAAGAAAGAGTCCAATGTTGTGTATGGTCAAAAGAGTCGTCATGACCAACACGTAGGAGCAATCTTGATCTCTAATCCTACGCCTGCTCAACCAAGGCAGGGGCATCAGCTTAAGGAGGTCGCGCCTAAAAGACAATACACTAAGATCAACATGTCATTGGATCAAGCGCTACAACACATGTTAAAGGCAGAGCTGATTACGTTAAAGGCTCCTCATCCAAACCCTAAGACTTCTTCTCCTAACTACAACCCGAATGCAAGATGTGCTTATCATTTTGGTAGCCCAGGGCATCACACAAGCCTTCGACCAAACTCATCAACAGACGAAACAATATTTGTTTCCACCAATTGTATGTTCTTTGAATGGACCACATTCATCTGAATGTACCACTTTGAGTATGCAAGATGATCTCATTGGCATAGTCAAAACGTAAGAATTTCTGGATTGCTTCCAGTAACCATCAGTTAATTAAGTGGTTGAAAGTTCAAATGTCCAAACCTCAAATTGTAATTCATAGTGTAGAAACTATGTGTGTCGAAGGGTTTAGAGGTGGATCAAAGCAGGTTGCTCGAAGGAAGCCATTTCCCAGTCGAAGCTTGGGGATCGAAGCAAACATGAAAATAGACTTGTAATCCATAGTGTCGAAACTATATGTGTCGAAGGGTTTAGAGGTGGATCGAAGCGGGTTTCTCGAAGGAATCCATTTCCCAGTCGAAGCTTGGGGTTCAAAGCAAGCTTGCTCTTCTTCGACTTGTCAAAATCTTCCAATCACTCCTTTTGATCAGTCATGTGGTTCGAACATCCTGAACCGGATTTTGAATTCAACATGGTTATCTACAACTGCACACCTTCTCTTTTTTATTATTATCTTCTTTTCCTTTTCGAAGATTCAGAAGTTCCATCTTCGACCTGATGCTTGAAAGTCCAATATGATCCATAGAAACTATATGGGGCATTAAAATTCCAATTGTACTTGTGCAAACTTGAGCTTTTGAAAATCTTTGTGAGAAATGTCTTGAGAAAAGAGACGGAAAATTTTGGGGTACAATAGGTAGCACCAACATCAATTATAGCAACTAATTCAACATCATTAATAAAGCAAGTTCCCCAAATCAAGTTGTCCTTCTTAGATTCCTATGATCCACTCAGCGTGAACACTCTACCATTGGTTTGGGAAGTAGCATCCTTCCTTGGTTTTTGACATTCAATAGTGATATGAACCTGCTCTCCAATATTGAAACAAGTTGGACCATCGTTCTTGCATTCCCGTGCACGATGACCCATCTTACCACACTTGCAGCACCTCAGTACCTTATTCTCACACTCATTAGATCGATGTCCTTGTTCACCACACCTATACCATTTGACAAAATCGAGAGCTCCTCCCCACTTGTCTTCTTCCAATCATAAAGCTTATGTTTCCCTTTATCATCTTGGGCATCATAAGGCATCTTACGGTCTTGATATTGCTTTCCTCCTTTCTCGTTCAAGCTCTTGTAGTGAGTTGAATGAGCTTTGATGTCTTCTTCATAGATCCTACAGTTGTCCACCAACTTTAAAACACAGATCTGTTGATATCCAATTGCTCGCTTAATCTCTGAACGAAAACCATTCTCAAACTTGGTACACTTTGAGAACTCAGCAGTCGCTTCACTATAATGTGTATAATACTTTTCCAGTTCCATAAACTTCAAAGCATACTCAGTCACAGTCAAATTCTCTTGCTTCAACTCTAGAAACTCAATCTTCTTCTTCCCGCGCACATGCTCTGGAAAGTACTTCCTTAGGAACTTCCTATTGAACACAACCCAGGTAATAGCTTCACATAATATTGTCAGTCTCTGACGGGTACCAACCCACCAATTATCAGCTTCATCTGCAAGTTGATGCGTACTAAACCATACCTTTTACACCTCTGAGAAATCCATGACTCGAAGAAAACTTTCGATATCCTTGATACAAACTTGTGCTTCATCAGGATCAAACGTACCCTTAAAAACAGGCAGATGATTCCTCTAAAACGTCTCCAAAACACGAGATCCATCATTGGGCTGATGTTGCACAACCCGAGCCATAGCCTGCAAAGCAGCAACAAGTGCAACAATGTTCTTTCCAGCCATTTCTCTATATCACATCAATAACAGTCACAATGGTTAGAAACTATCTCGACATTATTCCCACTGTCATACACTACAAACTCAATAACTTGTCCGGACAGACCGACCTGCTCTGATACCACTAATGTAACACCCTTTTAAAGCGACATATGTTTCACATGTATTTTTACGCAAATAAAACAAATTAAAACCACAAAAGGGCGGCACACCTTCATGTAAGCGTCATACCAAACATAGTCCTGCTCCGTAACATGGGTTTCAAAATTATTTAATACAAATCATTCATGGATAATAATTAATAGACATATTCATACTTCTCGCAACGGAATTCATGGTTCAAAAACATCCTGTTATAATACTTCATAAAAATTCACAATACTTCATGATTCATAATTAGAATTCAAAACAACTCGAGTACCATGAAAGGTAACCCAACATATTAGAAACATAAAAGAACATAAGTTCATAATTCAAAAGATATCATCCCCGATGTTACATATCATAGAAAGACCCACTTTACGCAACGGAAAGCAAATAAACACACTTCAAAGCTATCCCCTAATGCTTCGATGGGCTAATCCTGATCACATGCAAGTTACCCACGGATAGAGGCAACATTTCCAAGCAGAAAGGGTGAGTAAATCATGATTGTTATAAAAGACAAAAGGAATAAATATAGTAGATATGCACTTAGGCAAGACATCACACATCATCAAAACCTCATTTTATACTCACACTTCACAAATTCATCAATACACAATAACATGTCATCAAAACACAATTTATCAACAAGCATCATTTAATCAAATCATTATGAAATTCCACTTATAATGTAATGCAACTTCATAGACTCATGCATGTGGTACCAAAACTTCACTAATGACTCGATCATCATTATCTCCAAAGATCCTCACCAATAGGATAGATTCCCACTTGGAACTAGAGTACTTCAAAATTTTCCACTCAATCCACTCTATGGGAATGATGCTTTCACTGGAATATTGTCCTATCATCTTCACTGGACCGAAGTCCTAACAACATCACTGGACCAAAGTCTTAAACTATGCCATGATTGCGTGATGTGAAACAACATAATAAATACAACCACTGATAGTAAAAATGCATCATCATTCATAAATTCGTCAAAACATCATCATATCATCGAAATAAACAAAACATCATTATAACATCATCATATCATCATGATAAACTAAACATCATTATAGCATCATCATATCATCATAATAAACCAAACATAATTATAACATCATCATATCATCATAATAAACCAAACATCATTATAACATCATCATATCATCATAATAAACAAAACATCATGGTAATCCAACACGGGAAGAATAACTTCATCCTAGCGTAGGTGTTGTACCCCAAAATTTGCCCTCTCATGTTCTCCAAAGTCTTCCCCCTGCATGGTTGATCACAAACTCTTGCCTAAGGAAAAGGAAAATTTTTGAGTGGTGCTTTAAGTACATTTCGATTGGTATTCTGAAAGACCCTTCGATTGGCATTCTGAAGGAGCATTTCGATTGGCATTCTGAAGGAGCACTTCGATTGGCATTCTGAAAGACCCTTCGATTGGCATTCTGAAGGAGCATTTCGATTGGCATTCTAAAGGAGCACTTCAATTGGCATTATGGACAAGTACTTCGATTGGCATTATAACAGTGTCCTTCGATTGGAATTCCAAAAAGGTCTATTCGAAGAAGCATTCAAAGGGTCCATTTGAAGAAGCTTTCGAAAAGAATTCGAAGGAGGCCATCAGCCCATTCGAAAGAGAGCATTCGAAGGAGGCCATCAGCCCATTCGAAAGGGAGCATTCGAAGGCCAGTTACATGTCATTTAAAATTCAAAAAGGGACAGGATCCCATGTGTTTAGCCAACGTTACAAACTCTCATTCATGGCTTTCAAACACATAATTAACGTTACAAATTCTCATTCATGGCTGTCAAACACATAATCAAGGTCATTTAAACCTTTGTCTTCCTGTCCCCTCCATCCCCTCTATATAAAAAGATCACAAGCGCTGCAAAAGGAGACGAAAAATATACAGAAAAACACAGAAAAAAACAGAAGCATTGGAGAGACGTTGCCCATACAATCCATCAAAGGTTGTCATAATTTTCCAAGCCAAAGCAGTCCTTCAGATCGAAGGTGCCCATGCCCAGAAGCCCTCAAATCAAAAGTTCCTACATCCAGGAAGTGCCCAGATCGAAGGTTCCTACATCCAGGAAGCGCCCAAATTAAAAGTCCAATCTGTTGGTAAGAAAGGGTAAACTATCCAACCTCATATTTGCATAATACATCCATACTGGTTGTTACCTTCGATTTTCTATCCTTGACAGGATCAAAAGGCCTGGGTTTGGCACCCAGGCCATGTCCATCGTTTGCTAATATTTGCTGCAAACATAGCCTGAAGAGACCCAGCAAGCGCAGGATCGAAGGGCCTGGGGTTCAATACCCAGGCCCTGCATTTTATTTCGCTAACATACTTTTGTAGGTATAACATCCCAGATCGAAGGAGACACCTCCTCTGGATCGAACCCATTAGCATGCTGGATCGAAGGAGGCATCTCATTCCTGGATCGAAAGCCATGACCTCCATGATCAAGAGACAATCCTCTTCCCTGGATCGAAGGCTACTCACGCCTTACTGCCTGGCCCAATCGAAAGGACCATGACCCTCTCTGGATCGAAGCTTCCATTCCCTCCCTGGGTCGAAACTCTTGGTTTTTCTCCTGGATCGAAGGATCCCCCTTGTATTTTATTTTTGTTTTCATTGACTTCTTTTTATCTTTTTAATTAACATTAAAATCAAAAAAACACAAAAACATTAGGCTAGTTTTTTTTTCTATTAAATTAACTTTGTCAATTAATCTTTTAATTATCTTAACATTTTCTCAAAAAACTAAAAATAAGTAGATTTAGATCATTTTCCCAAAATAAAATAAAACAACAAAAAGATTTTATTCTTAGAATTTTTAGAGGTTATTTTCAGATTTGCGCGCGTTTATTTTATTGTAACTGCCTACTGGTTTGTAATAGCTTAACTAAGACTTTTACATTTTACTGCTTTATTCCCCCAATTTTGGACATGTAAATAATCCCCCTCCCCGAAGCCTTGTAATAGCGTAGGATTTATAATTCCCGCACTTTAAATTCCTGTACATATATTAACTGCTTAGATGTATGCTAACTAGGATTGCATGACAAGATTAAATCTTAACTTAAAATAAACCGTAGCTCACCATAACATGCAAAGATAATATAAACTGAAAATTTACACACTCGCACATGCCACTCTTAGGGTACACCTCACTTGGTTGCCTCGATTATGGTCATTAAGTATAGGATGTTTTAGAGGTCGTCCTTTTGTCCCAAGATCATAAGTTGCCTCGAAACGGTTGCCTCGATAAAAATGATCTAAGACATTAGGATTACCACTAAAGCGTCCTAGCGTTGCTTTAGTGACCACACGTCCCTAAAATCGAATTGACCCGAAAAACTCCAACGACGGTGCTACCTACTCCTCAATAGTGGGATAGCACTGTCTAAAGGACAGTTGCATAGTTTAATTCCTTTTTGAGTAGGTAGATGTTCTTAAGTACTTGCTCTCTTTTAAACAAAACAAAACTTTTCGCACTTACACTCTCTTCAAAACAACAAACTCTTTTCAAAACCCACAAACACAAATAAAAGCGAACCTTTTGAAAACATAGTGAGCAAGTACCTAAGAGCCCGTGGATAACCACTGATAGAAAGGGTGCTAACACCTTCCCTTTCTATAATCTACCTCCTGAACCCGAGAAACATCTTGAAAAGGAATTTTTCTGTGCTTTTGTCCTTTCCTTGTTGGATAAAATAAAAGACGGTGGCGACTCTTGCTTACCGCGACATTTTGCAAAAGCAAACGCAAACGCGAACCAGCATTCAAAAACAGTCAGTTCTTGTTCCCACCGATCACAGAACTGGCGACTCTGCTGGGGAAATTTATAAGTGAGGTGTACCTTAGGATTAGATCACTTATGTTTTCAATTGTATGCTTTGTATGCTTTAATTTTGTGGGCTTGTATCGGAGTTCTATAGATCCTAACCCGGATCTGGGGGTACCCTTTTTAGGTAAGTAGCAATAAACTGTGAGGGATCTGTCCGACATAGACCGACACAGATGAAGCAGTAGCTACGTTGGTGTGGCACCTTGGTCTATACTGATATCCCTTGTGTTGAAACGAAGAGAATATGGGTCTTCTGAGGATTCATTAAGCACCAACTGACCTTAGAACCTTAAATTGACCAACTTGGCCATAGAACAGTAGCAGTATGCTACACTCATTGAGACTAAACTCTCGCGATAGTTCCGGCCGCAAGAAAAGGTTGCTAAGCTGGAATTATGACCGATTGAGGGTAGTCAGTGATATTGAGATCCTTTAAAACCCGGTTACTATTTTTAGGACAGGTTTAAACCAACTAAACTGAAAGAGGGTAATGCCTAAACTCCATGCCATCCTGAAATCTAAGGGCTCTTATGTGTGACTTGTGTGCCTTCAAACTTGAACTACTTGCACATTCTTGTTATCTGACAACATGAGTTCCTTGCAGGTTTTGTTTACAGTCCTTATCCAATAATTTGGAGTCATTACAGGGTTTACTTACATCACCTCACACTTTTGCTTAAACGCATAGCATACACATCATAACATCATACCTTAACATTTCCTTAACCATTTCAAGGATCTCAAGGGTGTGTGATGCAGGTTATGGTAAAACAAAAGTCTAGCAAGGGGCAAAGGGGATTTATTTTCCTCTAGCCAATACCGTCTAGAGATCAAAGCACGATACCTTGAGTCAGGGGCTATGACCCACTCGATATGGTGAGCTTGACTCTTGAAGAAGGACTCTTAACAACATGAAATTTCTTCAATCAAAGCTACAAGATTCAGATTCTAACAGTTTCTTGTTTACCCCGCGAGATCCTTGAAAACATTGCATACATATATCATACATATTGTGATCGGTGGATCTGGAACTGACTGTTTAACGCTGGTTCGCGAAATGTCGCGGAAGCAAGAGTCTCCACCGTATTTTATTTTCTCCAATATGGAAAGGACAAAAGCACAGAAAAATTCCTTATTGAGATTAGTTCTCGGTTCGGGAGGTAGATTTATAGAAAGGGAAGGTGTTAGCACCCTTTCTATCCATGGTTATCCATGGGCTCTTAGATACTTGCTCATTTGTGTTTTCAAAATGTTTGCTTTTCAATTGTGAGTGGGTTTGAAAAAGTTTCGTTTAAAATTTCAGTTCGACTCTTGTATCAGTCCTCAAGAGTGTTTGAAAAGTTGTTTTTGAAAGCTTTTTGAAAAGTGTAGGTGTGAAAAGAAGTTTTTGATTTGTTTTGAATTAGAGCAAGTATCTACGAGTCATCTACCTACCCTAAGGAATTAGTTTGTGTAAATGTCCTTGAGGTAGTGTCATCCCACCATTGAGAGGTAGGTAGCACCACCGTTGGAGGTGTTCGGGTCAATTCGAGGGTTAGGGACAGTGAGGTCACCGAGCAATAGTAAGATACCTTAGAAGCTACCCTTATGCCATTGATCTTTTTATTCCGAGGCAACCATTTCGAGGCAACTGTTCCGAGGCAACTTGTTTCGAGGCAACCGTTTCGAGGCAACTAGATCAATGGAACATAAGGACTCACTAAGACGTCTTATACTCGACGACCACGTTTCGAGGGGCAAGGCAACAGTTTGACGTACCCTAGGAGTGGTGTGTGAATTGTGTGTCATTTTTAGTTATTATTTGTTTTGTCATGCATTTGGTGATCTACGCTTTGATTTTTATTTGGGCCATACATTCTTTCATGTGATTAACAGTTTAAAGGGTGCGGGAATTAAAATGCGGAAAATAAAGGTCCTACGCTATTACAAGGCGCGGGTCTACATCGCCAAATTAACAAAGACCCGATTTTGAATAAAGAGTGCGGAAAGTAAATATCCTAATTACTATTACAAAGCTTTGGGGCAATTACATAAATTAAAAAAAATGAAAAATAGAAGCAAACGCGCGAAAAGAAATTATAATCGAAGGTGCGAGGGCGTTGGACCCTTTAAAGAAATTAAATATTGAAATTGGAAATTAATTAACGATTTAATAAGAAAAGAAGTTATTATTATGTTTTTTTGGTATTTAATGAAATAAAGAAAATTAATTGAAATTAGAAGTCCTAATTCTACACTATTTTTAATTTGTTAAAGAAAAATATTTAAGTTTAAACCTAATTTACTAATTGATTAAATGACATATTTATTTACAAAATTAATTAATAGTTAATAATAATAATAGGGAGAAATTATTTATTGAAAAAAAAAAGATAATAAACATGTTAGAAGCCCTAAATTCTATGTATTTTAATTATTAAGAAAAACATTAAAATTGAACCTAAAATTAAACTAAATTGATTATTGAAAATTTATTTACAAAAACTATTAAGGAATTAAAAATTAAATAAAACATATTTTTGTTTTATGATTTCTGATTTTTTTTTATGTTTTTTTTGTATTATGAGAATTAATTAAAATAATCAAGATAAATTAAAATAAATAAAAAGAGAATAAAAAGAAAGGGAAAGAAAATACAAACAGGGGGGTGATTGTCCAATCTGGAGGTGTTACTAAAGTAATTTTGGCCCAAGAAATCTGGCCTTTTTGACTTTCCAATGCTTGTGCGCGTGTGGTTGACTGAGGGTGTACCTTGGAATTCACATCATGGCCTTCAGATTGATCATTAGAGACACATGGCAAGCACAAGCATTGGGTGTATGATGGATCACTGAAGGGTGCACTGCATGGGAAAGGGTTAGAAAAAATAGCAAAAATTGTATGGGGGACCTGGGAATCGAACCCAGGTCCCAATGCTTGCAACCATTCCTTTCCACCAACTGAGCCAGCGCATTTATTCATATGTAATATAATAAGAAAACATAATATGGAAGAAACGTCCACTATACTGAGAAGCGCGCCAAACATTCAAACGGACCAACCACCTTCAGCCACGCCAGTATCTTCTTCGTTCTACCTGAAAATAAAAAATAGATAGCGGGGGTTTTAAACCCCCACTAAATGGTACCTGCGAAAAATAGCGAACAGCACATAGTGAAAAAGAAAAAGGGTGCGATGGTTAGTTTCCATTCGTTGGAAGGTCCTGGTTTCAATGGTGCCAGTCTTATGGTTCAATTTTTTCATATATGCAAAGCCCCAAATGGAAGCTTCTGAAACCCTAACCTGCGTCCATGGCAACTTCTCATACAGGCAATATTAACTCAAGTAAAATACATCAATAGCTTCAGAGAGTTTATATTAGTGTAAATCCATATTCAAAATGTATAAAAAATGCATGTATATTGAAACACGATTATGAGAAAAGTTTGAGAAAGTGTGACTTCAATATACCAATTCCTTGCACGTGGAGGGTTGATTTTGATTGGAATAGCTTCCTGGTAGTGTCAGGAATGTATTGGGATTGATTTTAGGCCTTGAAACAAGCTCTATGTATGTTTTCAGTTTTGAAGTTTTTGTGTGAAAAATGCAAATTTGGTATGGCCGTTTTTGGAGCTCTTAGGTCGTGTTCCTGTTTGTGTTAGCTTGCCTATGCATTATGTAATATGTTTTGATAAGAATTATGGCCCATAATGCCTTGCATTCATGCTTAATATTTTCCATAAACCTCCATTAACACACCTTCCATCTTTGTACCAAAATTTGAATCCTTGCTTGATTAGGCCTTGGCACGAATTTGGGATGTGTATAATGATGATTCAAAGCTAATCAAAGCCAAATATGTCCTTTAATTAACCTTTTTGATTTTTATTTGATTTTAAAGGATTTAAAATGAATTAAATCCAATAAAATCAAATAAAAATGAAAAAATTAATTTTAAATTTTGAAATAAAATGTGGGACACGTGGGAAGCATGGCCAAGCTGATTCAAATGGAAAAAGTGGGCCCCTTTTGTCAAAAATGAAGTTTCAAGGATAAATGATTTTGGCCATTTCACAAAACTTTCCCAACTTCTCCAATGCATATCTTGCTCAATTTTTAAGCTTTGATCATGTTCTTGGACATTTGGGAAAGATCTTGAAGTCCTTTAACCAATGTCTTTGGTCCCATGTCATTTGGATTTACCAATCTCAAGTTATGGTCTTTGACTTAAAGTCCCTTTTTGTTGACTTTTGAAAATGACCTATAATGTTGAAATTGATAACTTTTTGTGAGAGAATTTCTTGGAGTTGGAATGTGAAGATGAGTTATAGGAAATGTCTTCCCCTTCAAGATGAGCATTGGATGGGATTTTTCTGATGAACCATGAAAAAGTTATGCCTTGGTCAAGTTACAGTTGACTTTTCGGCTGTCCAAAAATAGAAACTTTTGACACCTTGATGATTTTTGAGCCATTCTTGTGAAATCATGGTCAAGAATTGACCAAATGATGATTGTGGCTTCAAAATAAGATGTTGACCATAAATTTTGACTTTTGACTGCCAAATGACCATTTTGCCCCTGCAGCTGACTGTGGAGCAATTAGGGTTTTTGACTGTGCAACTTGACCTTGTGAGCCTTGAAACTTGACATGTAGGTGCTTGACAATGTGTATGAGCATAGGAGACTTGATTGAGCCCTTGAAAACCTCAACTTCCTTGCAAGAACCAAAACCCTAATTTGACTGGCTTAGGAGGGTGCTTGGTTGTGTAGCTCTTGAGTAGACTTTGAACCATTTGCTTGTCATAACTTTGAAGATTATGGGAGGGCAAATTTTGGGGTACAACAGTTGCCCCTGTTCAATCTTCTTAGACCTGAGGATGTAGATTGGCTTGTGTGCCTTTCGTGATCCGAGGGTGGAAGATGATTGAACACTAGAGTGCCCAGAAATTTGCACTCACATAGTAGAGTATCAGTAGTGTGATAGTGGGAATGGGCTTACAGATGCCATTTGGAAAGATGGTGGATAGGAGGATGGGCTTATAGATGCCATCTAGGTGTCGATCGCGTAAGAGATTCCTTAGCGAGAACTTGCGTACCTGAGAAAGAAAGATAATTACCTGGCCTGTTACAGGAGTTGACTTTCAAACTCTTTGTGTAGATGCGCCCTGGCTGGATACAGGAATCGGATCTTTAAACTCTTCAGACGTGCCCTGGCAGGATACAGGAATCGAGTCTGGTACTGTAGTCGTCAACAGATACACCCTGGCAAGATACAGGAATCGGATCTTCGAATTCTTCAAACGTGCCCTGGAAGGATACAGGAATCGAGTCTGGTACTGTAGTCGTCAACAGATACACCCTGGCAAGATACAGGAATCGGATCTTCGAACTCCTCAGACGTGCCCTGACAGGATACAGGAATCGAGTCTGGTAATGTAGTCGTCAACAGATACACCCTGGCAAGATACAGGAATCGGATCTTCGAACTCTTCAGACGTGCCCTGGCAAGATACAGGAATTGAGTCTGGTAATGTAGTCGTCAACAGATACACCCTGGCAAGATACAGGAATCGGATCTTCGAACTCTTCAGACGTGCCCTGGCAGGATACAGGAATCGAGTCTGGTAATGTAGTCGTCAACAGATACACCCTGGCAAGATACAGGAATCGGATCTTCGAACTCTTCAGACGTGCCCTGGCAGGATACAGGAATCGAGTCTAGTAATGCTAGTCGTCAACAGATACACCCTGGCAAGATACAGGAATCGGATCTTCGGACTCTTCAGACGTGCCCTGGCAGGATACATGAATCGAGTCTGGTATTGTAGTCGTCAACAGATACACCCTGGCAAGATACAGGAATCGGATCTTCGAACTCTTCAGACGTGCCCTGGCAGGATACAGGAATCGAGTCTGGTAATGTAGTCGTCAACAGATACACCCTGGAAAGATATAGGAATAGGATCTTCGAACTCTTCAGACGTGCCCTGGCAGGATACAGGAATCGAGTTTGGTACTGTAGTCGTCAACAGATACACCCTGGCAAGATACAGGAATCGGATCTTCGAACTCTTCAAACGTGCCCTGGCAGGATACAAGAATCGAGTCTGGTAATATAGTCGTCAACAGATACACCCTGGCAAGATACAGGAATCGGATCTTTAGTTGCGACCGTTGATAGTAATTATCTTTGTATTAACTTTTGTCCTGAAAAGACAAAACGTTAGTTGTGTGTAATATCATGATGTATGACATGCGAGATGAGATTGTATGTTCATGATGCGTATATGCATGCTATAATGTATGAAGATGCGGGGTTTATGAATGCATGTTTTCGTCTCAGGAAAATAGATCCTTGACGGATGCCGGGAAGTCAAATCCTGGGCTGATGTGAATAACATTCTCTGTTTCCACTGGGGAGTGATGGCTGCAAGGATACCGGTAGGAGAAGATGACTCCGTTGGGGAATAAACTTGATGAAGAGATTACTCTGCGGGGAATAACTACTCTAGCGATCTTGCTGGGGAACAGTACTCTGTGGGGAGAGAGGTACTTTGCTAAGATGTTTGATGATAACTCCGCTGGGGGATACCATTGATATGTTATGTTGAAGGAATCGATAGACTCCACTGGGGATGGGAAGACTTCGCCGAGGACGATCTTTCCGTGGCTTTTGGCTGAGGATAACCCAGTTATATCCTGGTAGGGAAATAACCTTTGAATAAAGCCCGGGGACGCGTTCGTGCTCTGCAAGGGATAAGCTTCCAGAATCTACTGGGGATAAGCTTCCTGCTGGGGAGATTGATTCAAACTTTCCTAGGGAAACCTGGATTGGACTCTCCTGGGGAAATTCTTGAGATATGTTGGGGAAGTGGCTCCGCTGAATGTCTGATATACCGTCGGGGAACAATCTTTGACCAAGACTGCCGGGGACGCTTGTTAAGAATGTCTGTATGATATGCTGGGGAATGTTTGAGATCCGCTGGAGGATACCCAACTTCCTTAAGACTGACAGGATAACTCTGCTTGGGGAGAGTGCATTGACTTGCTGGCTCACTCTCTGGGGAGTTAAGATATCTGGTTATGTTCTTCAGCTGAACCTACCTTGGTACCTTGGTGGACAGAGCAATTAGATCGCTTAGACAACTCATTATTGCCCCTGTTTCTAATGTTACCTGTAATTAATCCTTTGTTTCGTATGCAAATATTTATGAGTTAGCAGTTAGCGTCAAATGCATATATCACAAATTGAACCTTGGACGTTCTTCGCAAAGCAAAACAAAAAAGGAAAAACAAATGGCAATTTGAGCGGAAAAGTGTATTTATATTGATTTTTGAATTTGCCTGTAAATAGGCGTTTATGTACAAGAGGCTGACGTCCTAGTAAGAGAACGCCGCCGAATGAAAGAGTTTATACAAATTTGTACAAAGGGAAAACAAAACAGCTATGTGAAGAGAATAATCCCACTGGGTTCCAACTCTGCTATCGCCTTTATATCTTCGAGCGTCTCATCACTTGATGACCTAGCTGAAGATGAAGCTGATTGATCGATGCCGTTTGAACTTGACAATTGATACCGGATTCTGGGTGCAAAGTGGTCCAATGAGACATAGTATTACGCTTTATCCCTAACTTTTGCCTGGACCGCCCTTTCGGGTTTTCGGTCCACCGGGATACCCATTTTTTCCCAAGCCGCCTTTTCAGGTTTTCGACTTGCCGGGTGTACAGATTTTTTTCATTTCATCCCTCATTTTGCCCGAACCCTTTTGGTTCGCCGGGAAGCCCTAATTTTTGTCTAGGTATGTCAACCTAGCGGGTATTTTATCATGCGTAGTATCTTTTTACTATGTCTCCATAGGCGGGGTGAGGAAGGTCGTCACCATCCATGTTGGTTAGAATCATGGCTCCTCCTGAGAACACATGTTTAACCATAAATGGCCCTTCGTATATGGGGGTCCATTTTCCCCTGGGATCACTTTGAGGAAGGATGATGCGCTTGATTACCAGATCCCCAACTTGATATTCTTGTGGTCTGACCTTTTTGTTAAATGCCCTGATCATCCGTTTTTGGTACGTCTGACCATGACAAATAGCAGCAAGTCTTTTTTCGTCAATTAGATTTAGATGATCAAGTCGTGTCTGGATCCAATCATCTTCACTCAGATTTGCATCCTTCATTATCCGGAGAGAGGGTATTTGCACTTCGATCGGTAAGACTGCCTCCATACCGTAGACCAAAGAGAAGGGAGTTGCCCCGGTTGACGTCCTTGCTGAGGTACGGTACCCATGTAGAGCAAACGGTAACATCTTGTGCCAATCTTTATAGGTCACCGTCATCTTCTGCATAATTTTCTTGATATTTTTATTTGCTGCTTCTACAGCCCCATTCATCTTCGGCCGGTAAGGAGAAGAGTTGTGGTGCTGTATCTTAAACTGCTCGCAGAGCTCAATGATCATCTTGTTATTGAGATTCGTACAGTTGTCTGTAATGATCCTTTCTGGGACGCCGTATCGACAGATTAGATTGTGCCGAATGAACCGTGCCACAACGTTCTTGGTTACCGTGGCGTAGGAAGCTGCTTCAACCCACTTCGTGAAGTAATCAATCGCCACCAGGATGAAGTGATTCCCGTTGGATGCCGTAGGTCTGATCTCACCGATCATATCTATGCCCCACATTGCAAAAGGCAAGGTGCAGTCAGGACGTTCAGAGGAACAGGAGGAACATGCACCTTATCTGCATAAATCTGGCATTTATGACATGTCCGAGAGTGTTGGTAGCAGTCGGCTTCCATTGTGGACCAGAAATACCCTGCCCGAAGGATCTTCTTTGCCGTAGTGTGCCCACTGGAATGTGTTCCGAAGGTACCTTCATGTAGCTCCGCCATGATCCTTTCTGCTTCAGTCTTGTCCACACAACGCAGTAAGGTCGAATCATGGTTTCGCTTGTACAGAATGCCGTTACTGAGGAAGAACTTTGCAGCGAACCTTCTCAGAAACTTCTTGTCGTTGACAGATGCACCTTCAGGGTACTCTTGAGCTTCCAAGTATCTCTTCACCTCATGGTACCAGGGCTTCTCAGTCACCAACTCAGTCTCAAGATCACAACAGTATGCCGGTTCGTCCAGTTTCCAAATAATGACCCGGGGAGCCTCATTGTCCCATTTGACTTTGAACATAGAAGACATTGTAGCTAACGCGTCCGCCAACTGATTCTCCTCTCTCGGAAAGTGTTCGAAAGTTATCTCTGTGAAATGGGGGATCAATGTCAACACACATTCTCTATAAGGAATAAGATTCGGATGTTTCGTATCCCACTCGCCTTTGATCTGATTGATCACGAGAGCGGAATCTCCGAAGACACTCAGAAACTAGATCCTTAAGTCGATTGCAGCTTGGAGACCCATGATGCATGCCTCATACTCCGCCATGTTGTTGGTGCGGTTGAAACATAGCCGGGCAGTAAGTGGAGTATGAGTGCCTTGAGGGGATATGATCACAGTGTCGATACCGTTACCCAAAGCCTTGGATGCTCCATCAAAGTGCATAGACCATCGGGATCCTTCCTCAGGTCCTTCATCCGGTCCAGGTACTTCGCAATCAGTCACTATCATGATACTCTCGTCTGGAAACTCGAAGTTCATTGACTGATAGTCGTCTACTGCCTGATGTGCCAAGTGGTCTGCCAATACACTTCCCTTGATGGCTTTCTGAGTCGTGTACTGGATGTCGTATTGCATCAAGATCATTTTCCATCTTGCTATTCTCCCAGACAGAGCAGGATTTTCAAATATGTACTTTATTGGATCCATCTTTGAGATCAACAAGGTAGTGTGAGTTAGCATATACTGTCTCAGCCGGCGAGCAGCCCATACCAAAGCGCAGCAAGTTTTCTCGAGCAGTGAGTATCGGGTCTCACATTCGGTAAACTTTTTGCTAAGGTAATAAATGGCATGCTCTTTTCGGCCAGACTCGTCATGCTGCCCCAGCATACACCCCATTGAGTTGTCAAGTACTGTCAGGTATAGTATCAGAGGTCTCCCTTCAACCGGTGGCATAAGAATGGGTGGTTCTTGGAGATACTCTTTGATTCTGTTAAAAGCAGCCTGACATTCATCATTCCAACGTACTACCTGATCTTTCTTCAGCAGCTTGAAGATTGGTTCACAGGTAGCAGTTAGGTGCGAGATGAATCGAGCAATGTAATTCAGGCGTCCTAAAAAGCCTCTGACTTCTTTCTCTGTCTTGGGAACTGGCATCTCTTGGATGGCTTTGACCTTGGCAGGGTCCACTTGAATACCCTTGTCACTTACGACGAAGCCTAGCAACTTTCCAGATCTTACCCCGAAGGTGCACTTGTTCGGGTTCAACCTCAGCTTGTACAACTTCAGACGGTCAAACAGCTTCTGCAGATGATCAAGGTGTTCCTCCTCAGTTTGAGACCTGGAAATCATGTCGTCGACATATACCTCAATCTCATGATGGATCATGTCATGAAATAAAGCAACCATGGCACGTTGGTAGGTTGCCCCAGCATTTTTCAGCCCGAATGGCATGACCTTGTAGCAGAAGGTGCCCCACTGAGCAACAAAGGTAGTCTTCTCCATGTCTTCAGGAACCATCTTGATCTGATTATACCCTGAAAAACCATCCATGAAAGAGAACACCTTATGCTGAGCAGTATTGTCAACCAGGACATCAATGTGAGGTAGGGGAAATCACCCTTGGGGCTGGCCCTGTTCAGATCCCTATAGTCAACACACATTCTGACCTTACCATCCTTCTTTGGTACCGGAACCACATTGGCAACCCACTGAGGGTAAGAGGTCACTGCAAGAAACCCGGCATCGAACTGTTTCATAACCTCAGCTTTGATCTTCTCAGACATCTCTGGACGCATACGGCGGACCTTTTGCTTAACCGGAGGGCAGTCTTCCTTGGTAGGCAAATGATGGACCACAATGTCGGTATCCAACCCAGGCATGTCTTCGTAGGACCAGGCAAAGATCTCCATATAATCATGTAACATCTGAGTCAACCGTTGCTTCACGCTGAGCTCTAGGTTGGCACCAATCTTAACCTCCTTTCTGTCTGCCTTAGTACCCAGATTTATCGTTTCCACCGGCTCTTCATGTGGTTGAATTGCCCTCTCTTCCTGGAGTAACAGTCTTGCAATCTCGCCAGGAACTTCGCAATCATCTTCACCTTCGTCTTCGGTTAAGTTGATCGGATTTTCGAAGTCATAACTGGTAGTAGCAGAGTCGTTACCAGTGAGATCCAGAGTGGATTGAAACCTGTATGAGTGAGTGTGTGTAAATACAGTTGTTTTGCAATATATAAAGAAAGGAAAGAAAGAAAAAGAGCATAAGATTTGAAGTGCGAGAAAACGTCCAAGGTCTTTATTCATGATATATGAAATGACAATTAATATTCCCTTACAAATGAAACCACGGTGCCCCGGGTAAGACACCGGGCCATAGAGTTTTAATTCATTGTTTATTACAAATAACAAAAACAAAGGAATTCATTACTGCGTAACAAAAGTAACAGGCATGCAGTCTTTGGAAGTCTAGTTGCTAGGTCCATCTTCGGTTGTTGGGTATATCCAGCTGTTGAACTCAGATTCTTCCACTTCATCTTCACCCCCAATGGAATTTACTCCATGGTTAGGCATGGGAGCAGTCACCACATTAGGCTTCTCGGGCGCCTCAAACTTAACCTCCTTAGCATCAATAAGGTCCTGAACCTTATTCCTCAGCGCCCAACAATCGTCAGTAGAATGTCCCGGGCTATCAGAGTGATAAGCGCAGCGGGCGTTGGGGTTGTACTTTGGAGATGCTGTGTTTACCATCTTCGGAGCCTCTTTGACAGTTACCAGGCTAGTTGACAGCAGTTGCGGCAGGATCTGAGAGAGAGTCATGCTGAGCCGAGTATACTGCCGTTTGGGCCTCTCAGCCCTGGGTTGGTTGTACTGTTGTGGAGCAGCAGCAGGCTTAGAAATAACCACCGCGTTAACAGCTTGGCAGCTTTCATGTTTGGCTTGCCTTCTTGGACCATACACATCACTTGCCTCCTTCTTGAAGGGCTTCTTTTCAATATTTGAGGAGGCAACCTTCTGTATCTTCCCCGATTTTATACCAGCCTCGATCCTCTCACCAGTCAGGATCAGATCAGTAAACCCAGCAGAGGAATTACCAATGAGATGATTGAAAAATGGACCAGATAGGGTCCCCAAGAACATATCCACCAGCTCTCGGTCCGTCAATGGTGGCTGCACCCTGCCATCCAGATCTCTCCATTTCTGTGCGTACTCCTTAAAACCTTCACCCGATCCTAGCGACATACCCTGGAGTTGGGTACGCGTAGGAGCGAGGTCGGAATTATATTGATACTGCTTGTAAAAAGCAGTGGCCAGATCCTCCCAGTTATGAATGTTGGTCCTATCCAGCTGATAGAACCATTCGAGGTGAGTCCCTAAAAGACTCTCCTGGAAGAAGTGGATCCATAAGTTCTTGTCCGCTGTGTAAGGCTGGATCTTCCTTACATAAGAACGGAGGTGCATCTTGGGACAGGAAGCCCCGTCATACTTCACAAAGGCAGGCGCCTTGAACTTGTGTGGAATTACCACCCCAGAAGATAACCCCAAGTCTCTGAAATCCAGTCCAGGCACACGCTGAATCTCCATAGCATTTAATCTGTCCTCCAGTTGTTTGTACCGGTCCTCAGCAGGAGGGTACTGTTCGTCATTGAAGTTTGTCTCAATGTCAGAGACCACAGGACTAGGGACCTCTCTCCCTTGGTGACTACCTTCCCCCACAGATGGAGTAGTCCTCTCAGCTTCATTTTGCAAAGTTTCCCGAGCCTGCGCCCAGTGTTGAATAGCACAGTCCTCTTCTTTTTCTTATTCTTCTTCAGGAGCATAGCCTTCAGCTCTTGTTGTCCCTGGGCCAAGCCCATGATCAGTTCTTGAAATTGTGCGTTCTGCGCCTGAAGGGCCTTGATAGACAGCTCGGTAGATGATTCAGGGTTCATGATGCTGAAATAAACAGCGAAGAACAGTAAGCAACCTGAAAAGAAGAGTACCTGTGATGCACATGATGAATGATATGTGTTTATGCAATGCATTCAAGGGTTCGAAAATTCAAATTTGTTGTAGACAAAAAGGAACACACGTTATCATTAAGGGAATAATTGTTTGGTACATCAAAGCCTCATGGGAAAAATATTACAAAAGCAAATTAGTCCCAGAAGACACTACGCATCCTCTTCGGAGCAATGTAGGTGTTGAGATTCCTTTCCTCGTGCAGTAGGTGGGTGAGCTCCAGGACCTTCTTTTCACTAGCATGTAGACTGGTCTCAAGAGAATTCCGTTCTTCCTTAAGCTGGACCCAGCTCTTCTGCATTTCTTCCCAGGATGTGGGCATGTCAGGATGTTGAATGGTGTAGGACACCTCTCCTTCCAATGCTGGCTCTTTGATCACAGGGAGAACATGAGGATAAGGCATCTCTAACTTCTAGGAGCGGGCGCGTACCCACTTGAGATAAGGTTCCAACGGGATGGAGTTCATGTGCCCCAGTGTCTTGCTGTCTATCTTACTGGGCATCCTCCAAGCTCTGATAAATCTCTGGCGAAGCCCTTGTGCATCGTTGTCAAAGTCAAAAACTATGTCAGGAATTAACATGTCATGAGGGCCGTCCCTCCGAGCATAACCAAACTGTCTCCAAGCCAGGCACGGGTTGTAAGTAATACCTCCTCTGATTCCAAGTAAAGGAACATTAGGGTACTCCCCGCAACGATCAATGATAGTGACGTCCTCTCTGGATCGAGAACACCAATGTATATCAGCATGTGTAAGGGTCATCAATCGCTGTGACCACCTCAAACCCCGCTCGTTCTTCAAAACTGATTGTGGAAGGTGCGAAATAAACCACCTTCCCAGGAGAGGAGTGCAGCACATAAGAACACCTTTTTTTCTCATGGTTCGAGTGTAACATGAGTGAAGGATGTCTCCAAGCAACGTAGGTATAGGATTCCTGGACATGAAGATCTGGACAGCACTGATATCTATAAGCTGATCTGGGTTAGGGAACAACACCAAACCATAGACAAGGAGGGCAACAACTTCTTCAAAAGCTTGTAGGTCAAGGGAGTTCCAACATTCTTGGGCCTTTTCAAACAGAAACCTGGCTAAGAACCCTTTGATACCACTTCTAGCTTCCCAATGTCCCTTGAGGTCAGATGGTTGTAGGTGTAAGGCCTTAGCAATCTCTTCAAGTTTGGGTTCCTTTTCCGTACCGTTGTAGGGTAGCTGATCAAGGATAGGGATCTTCAGAAGCCGGGAGAACTCTTCTAATGTAGGCACCAGTTGATAATCCAGGAAAGTGAAACAGTGGTGCAGAGGGTCAAAGAACTGGAGCATGACCTTTATCATGTCTTCCTCAATGTTGGTGTTGACCAAGCTGATGAGTCTTCCATGTCTCTCACTGAATGAAGAGCTCTCGGGAATCCTGGATATAAGCTCCTTAAGCTGAGGAGGGATCCTTACAAGGCTGATCTGAATTGTCTTTCTGCGAACAGTTTCCATGTCCTATAAAACAAGAACAAAGATGAAGATTCGAACCCCTGAAATGGTTAGCCAATGCATATGATGATGTATGATGTCATGATGCTATGATTAAACACACCACAAATATTTACAAAGGCAAACATGATAAGGCACACAAGTCACACCACAACCCTTAGAGTTTAGGCCTGCACGGGGTCTGGGTATTACCCTCTTGAAGTTGGTGGGCTCAACCTGTCCTATTAGAAGTAACCGGGTTCTAAGGGTCCCAATATCACTGGATTGCTTTCATTGTCCATCGTTTCGATTTAGCCACTGAACTGGCGACCGAAATATCCCAGGAAAGCAACCCTCAATTGAGTGTAGTATCGAGTATCAACCAACCTCGGACTGCACCAAAGTCAGTTATCTCACTACCCTAAAGAGGCCAAGATGGTCCAATTAAGGTTCCTAAGGTCAGTTGATGCTTCACGACACCACATGGAGGCCCCGTACTCTCCTTGACTGAACTCAAGGGTTACCGGTACACACCAAAGTGCCACATCAACGTAGCAGACTGTTTCAACCATGTCGGTATACCCCGCACAGTTCCCTCACAGCCTTGTTTCTACTTTCTAAGAAGGTATCCCCAGATCCGGGTTAGGATCTATAGAACTCCCAAGACAGTCCCACAATTTAAAGCAAACAAGTCAAAGCAATTAAAAACACAGTGATCTTAGTCCTAAGGTATACCTCACTTTGAGTATGTCCCCAGCAGAGTCGCCAGTTCTGTGATCGGTGGATCTGGAACTGACTGTTTAACGCTGGTTCGCGAAATGTCGCGGAAGCAAGAGTCGCCACCGTCTTTTATTTTCTCCAATATGGAAAGGACAAAAGCACAGAAAAATTCCTTATTGAGATTAGTTCTCGGTTCGGGAGGTAGATTTATAGAAAGGGAAGGTGTTAGCACCCTTTCTATCCATGGTTATCCATGGGCTCTTAGATACTTGCTCATTTGTGTTTTCAAAATGTTTGCTTTTCAATTGTGAGTGGGTTTGAAAAAGTTTCGTTTAAAATTTCAGTTCGACTCTTGTATCAGTCCTCAAGAGTGTTTGAAAAGTTATTTTTGAAAGCTTTTTGAAAAGTGTAGGTGTGAAAAGAAGTTTTTGATTTGTTTTGAATTAGAGCAAGTATCTACGAATCATCTACCTACCCTAAGGAATTAGTCTGTGTAAATGTCCTTGAGGTAGTGCCATCCCACCATTGAGAGGTAGGTAGCACCACCGTTGGAGGTGTTCGGGTCAATTCGAGGGTTAGGGACAGTGAGGTCACCGAGCAATAGTAAGATACCTTAGAAGCTACCCTTATGCCATTGATCTTTTTATTCCGAGGCAACCATTTCGAGGCAACTGTTCCGAGGCAACTTGTTTCGAGGCAACCGTTTCGAGGCAACTAGATCAATGGAACATAAGGACTCACTAAGACGTCCTATACTCGACGACCACGTTTCGAGGGGCAAGGCAACAGTGTGACGTACCCTAGGAGTGGTGTGTGAATTGTGTGTCATTTTCAGTTATTATTTGTTTTGTCATGCATTTGGTGATCTACGCTTTGATTTTTATTTGGGCCATACATTCTTTCATGTGATTAACAGTTTAAAGGGTGCGGGAATTAAAATGCGGAAAATAAAGGTCCTACGCTATTACAAGGCGCGGGTCTACATCGCCAAATTAACAAAGACCCGATTTTGAATAAAGAGTGCAGAAAGTAAATGTCCTAATTACTATTACAAAGCTTTGGGGCAATTACATAAATTAAAAAAATGAAAAATAGAAGCAAACGCGCGAAAAGAAATTATAATCGAAGGTGCGAGGGCGTTGGACCCTTTAAAGAAATTAAATATTGAAATTGGAAATTAATTAACGATTTAATAAGAAAAGAAGTTATTATTATGTTTTTTTGGTATTTAATGAAATAAAGAAAATTAATTGAAATTAGAAGTCCTAATTCTACACTATTTTTAATTTGTTAAAGAAAAATATTTAAGTTTAAACCTAATTTACTAATTGATTAAATGACATATTTATTTACAAAATTAATTAATAGTTAATAATAATAATAGGGAGAAATTATTTATTGAAAAAAAAAAGATAATAAACATGTTAGAAGCCCTAAATTCTATGTATTTTAATTATTAAGAAAAACATTAAAATTGAACCTAAAATTAAACTAAATTGATTATTGAAAATTTATTTACAAAAACTATTAAGGAATTAAAAATTAAATAAAACATATTTTTGTTTTATGATTTCTGATTTTTTTTATGTTTTTTTTTGTATTATGAGAATTAATTAAAATAATCAAGATAAATTAAAATAAATAAAAAGAGAATAAAAAGAAAGGGAAAGAAAATACAAACAGGGGG
The DNA here is from genome assembly GCA_948472305.1 of Vicia faba. Classification (NCBI taxonomy): domain Eukaryota; kingdom Viridiplantae; phylum Streptophyta; class Magnoliopsida; order Fabales; family Fabaceae; genus Vicia; species Vicia faba. The sequence goes on from OX451737.1 coordinate 1,572,259,477, forward strand.
GTGATTGTCCAATCTGGAGGTGTTACTAAAGTAATTTTGGCCCAAGAAATCTGGCCTTTTTGACTTTCCAATGCTTGTGCGCGTGTGGTTGACTGAGGGTGTACCTTGGAATTCACATCATGGCCTTCAGATTGATCATTAGAGACACATGGCAAGCACAAGCGTTGGGTGTATGATGGATCACTGAAGGGTGCACTGCATGGGAAAGGGTTAGAAAAAATAGCAACAATTGTATGGGGGACCTGGGAATCGAACCCAGGTCCCAATGCTTGCAACCATTCCTTTCCACCAACTGAGCCAGCGCATTTATTCATATGTAATATAATAAGAAAACATAATATGGAAGAAACATCCACTATACTGAGAAGCGCGCCAAACATTCAAACGGACCAACCACCTTCAGCCACGCCAGCATCTTCTTCGTTCTACCTGAAAATAAAAAATAGATAGCGGGGGTTTTAAACCCCCACTAAATGGTACCTGCGAAAAATAGAGAATAACACATAGTGAAAAAGAAAAAGGGCGCGATGGTTAGTTTCCATTCGTTGGAAGGTCCTGGTTTCAATGGTGCCAGTCTTATGGTTCAATTTTTTCATATATGCAAAGCCCCAAATGGAAGCTTCTGAAACCCTAACCTGCGTCCATGGCAACTTCTCATACAGGCAAAATTAACTCAATTAAAATACATCAATAGCTTCAGAGAGTTTATATTAGTGTAAATCCATATTCAAAATGTATAAAAAATGCATGTATATTGAAACACGATTATGAGAAAAGTTTGAGAAAGTGTGACTTCAATATACCAATTCCTTGCGCGTGGAGGGTTGATTTTGATTGGAATAGCTTCCTGGTAGTGTCAGGAATGTATTGGGATTGATTTTAGGCCTTGAAACAAGCTATATGTATGTTTTCAGTTTTGAAGTTTTTGTGTGAAAAATGCAAATTTGGTATGGCCGTTTTTGGAGCTCTTAGGTCATGTTCCTGTTTGTGTTAGCTTGCCTATGCATTATGTAATATGTTTTGATAAGAATTATGGCCCATAATGCCTTGCATTCATGCTTAAGATTTTCCATAAACCTACATTAACACACCTTCCATCTTTGTACCAAAATTTGAATTCTTGCTTGATTAGGCCTTGGCACGAATTTGGGATGTGTATAATGATGATTCAAAGCTAATCAAAGCCAAATATGTCCCTTAATTAACCTTTTTGATTTTTATTTGATTTTGAAGGATTTAAAATGAATTAAATCCAATAAAATCAAATAAAAATGAAAAAATTAATTTTAAATTTTGAAATAAAATGTGGGACACGTGGGAAGCATGGCCAAGCTGATTCAAATGGAAAAAGTGGGCCCCTTTTGTCAAAAATGAAGTTTCAAGGATAAATTATTTTGGCCATTTCACAAAAATTTCCCAACTTCTCCAATGCATATCTTGCTCAATTTTTAAGCTTTGATCATGTTCTTGGATATTTTGGAAAGGTCTTGAAGTCCTATAACCAATTTCTTTGGTCCCATGTCATTTTGATTTACCAATCTCAAGTTATGGTCTTTGACTTAAAGTCCCTTTTTGTTGACTTTTGAAAATGACCTATAATGTTGAAATTGATAACTTTTTGTGAGAGCATTTCTTGGACTTGGAATGTGAAGATGAGTTGTAGGAAATGTCTTCCCCTTCAAGATGAGCATTGGATGGGATTTTTATGATGAACCATGAAAAAGTTATGCCTTGGTCAAGTTACAGTTGACTTTTCAGCTGTCCAAAAATAGAAACTTTTGACACCTTGATGATTTTTGAGCCATTCTTGTGAAATCATGGTCAAGACTTGACCAAATGATGATTGTGACTTCAAAATAAGATGTTGACCAAAAAATTTTACTTTTGACTGCCAAATGACCATTTTTCCCCTGCAGTTGACTGTGGAGCAATTAGGGTTTTTGACTGTGCAACTTGACCTTGTGAGCCTTGAAACTTGACATGTAGGTGCTTGACAATGTGTATGAGCATAGGAGACTTGATTGAGCCCTTGAAAACCTCAACTTCCTTGCAAGAACCAAAACCCTAATTTGACTGGCTTAGGAGGGTGCTTGGCTGTGTAGCTCTTGAGTAGACTTTGAACCATTTGCTTGTCATAACTTTGAAGATTATGGGTGGGCAGATTTTGGGGTACAACACATATCATTGCATAACAGGTCTCCCAGTACAGCTCTCTCATGTTCTCTCTGTTTATTTCAGCAATGGCTTTCCAACCAAACAACCAAGATCTCCGGGCTCAAAACGCCCAACTTCAAGAAATGTTCTTGAACCTATCCCAGGGGCAAGAAGAAATAAAAGCTCTCCTCACAAGGGGCTTGGTCCTAGGGAATCCAGGAGGCATCAGGAATGATCAGTTGGAAGGGCTACAAATTGAGTTGGCAACAATGAAGATCCAGATGATGGTACAACTGATGGGCCAGATGGCTCTCATTCAAGACTTAGCTCAAAGACAAGAAGAGCTTAGGGTCCTCGTCAACAAGCTGCTTCAAAATAACCAAGTGGGGCAAACAACTAGGGTTGAAGATCAAGTCATCATTCAACCACCTTTGGGGCAAGAAGACAAGGGAAAAGCTCCTCAACTTGCTTCAGGGTCACAGGACCAGCATCAACCTCGCCAGCATCAACAGGGTAATCGTCGTAAGAGAAATACGTCTGGAAGACATTTCTCTGAGACTGATATACCATCATCTCTCATACTGAAACGCTTGTTGGAGGTCAATCTGATTACTTTAAAGGATCCTCTCCGGAATCCCAACACCTCTGCTCCTACCTATCATCCCAATGAAAGGTGTGCATACCACTCTGACAGTCCGGGACATGACACCGACGACTGTTGGACTCTTAAGAACAAGATCCAAGACTTGATTGACGCAAAGGAAATTGAGTTCATGTCGGATGGTGAGATGAAAATCTTCCGCTGAGAACTCTCCATCTGAGATGACTAGTTCAAACAAAGCACTTTTGTTCATTTGAATTCTGAAATTGTATTTTTCTTTGCTTATTCAAACAATTATTATCATGTCGAACTCTTTTATTTCATTAATGCATTACAAGTGTCTGTTTTGAATTATTTGTTTTCACTATGCTTAAATTGCTTCATATTTCCTGTTTGTGATGTTCAACTCTCGATTAAAAAAATTCTAAGCCTTTTGAGGGAGGATGACGAAAACGATACCACGATCTTTATAGTATGCTTTTGAACAGACCCCGCTGACGATGTACAGACATTGTTTCAAATCCTAAACAGTGGAGTTATAAGGAAGATAATCCCTCGTCAACCCCTTTGAGCCAAAGAAGTTGGAGTTTTTCTTTTCACAAATTAAAACCCTTAATTATAACCTGGGGCAGGGTAGTTCTCTCAGTTGATCCAGGTGCACAATGAATGGCATCAAAGGAGTCCTTCCAAAACAAGAGACAGTGATGGTTCCAAATAATCGTAAGGACAGGCAGTCATTATCTCTCAGAAATAAAAGCCCATTAATTCAAAACCTATGAAGGAGACTTACAAAAAAACCGGGGCATCCCGCTAACTGTAATCACAAAAGAAACAGTTCAGGCAAAAAGACAGGGATAACGAAATCAAAAAGAAAGAGGTCCTACAAACTCTCATAAAAAGGACTGCCTGTTCAAAATAAATTGTTAGTATCCGAACCACCACTGGAATATCAGAGCAAAGACTCAAACAGGATCTAAATGCATAATTAGTTGAGTTTAGGATCGAAGAACATCATGAAGAGCGGGTGGATACAATTATAATTTGAGCCTTTATCCTTTGTTTCTTAAACCGTGAACCAGGCCACGTTATAACCCTTAAAAGTCCTAGCTGAAGCATGGGTTAGTTCGAAAGTATACTGTTACAAAAGGTATCCTGACTCCTGTAGGGCTTGCTGTAAATCCTGAGTTGACATCTCATTTTACAAAATTTTCCTATCTTACTGAAAAAATGCATTTTCAAAAACTTCAAGACAGACATGAGCTTTGCATTCTTAAAATAACATTGTTTGCATATGACTATTTGTTCAAATAGCAGAGAAATCCACACGACGAATATCTAGTGAACAAGAAACCTTCTCAATAAAAAGGTTCATCTCAAGTGGAAGAAACACTTCCAACCAAGGGGCAGACATGACCATATTCCATCATCTGGGGCAGTCAAGTCAAGATTCAAGGAATCTCTCAAAATGCCAAATAGCCAGGGGAAAATCTCCATCAGAATCACTTGAGGCATTGGACATGAATTCCAGCAACGAATCTTGCATGATCAAACGAAGATCTTCTGGTAGTATGGCAACACAACACTACTGACAGTGACAACTCCCTACACTCTGAGAGCGTGGACATGGTCAAAAAGTACTACGCATAATCAAAGACCCACTAGGTTGACTGGCCTAGGCAAAAATAAGGGCTTCCCGGCGAACCAAAAGGGTTCGGACAAAAATAAGGGATGAAAATGAAAAAATCTGTACACCCGGTAAGTCGAAAACCTGAAAAGGCAGCTTGGGCAAAAAAAGGGTATCCCGATGGACTGAAAACCCGAAAGGGCGGTCCAGGCAAAAATTAGGGATCAAAGCGTACGACTATGTCCCGTCATCTCGTCACTGGCCTACCAGAAGAAGACTTGTCATTTTGACCGAAAGATACCAAGCACCTCATAGGTGGGGATAATACTCGATCCACAGGGCCTCCGCAGGCACCTTCTCCCGTAGAAACAGGGGCAATAAAATTGTCCAAACTGTACAGCTGCTCTGCTCACCAGGTACCAAGGTATATATTCAGCTGAAGAATATGGCTAAGACACCTTCACTCCCCGCAGAGTAAGACAATAACAATACTCTCCCCCAAGCAGAGTTGGTCTACCATCAGCCCTGAAAAAGTTTGGTATCCCCAGAAGGTCTTAATATTCCCCAGCGAAGTATAAAGATATTCTCCAGCAAGCGTAAGAGTATCCCTGGCAGTCTTAATATTCCTCAACGGAATTTAAGAATGTTCCCCGACCGAATACAAGGTACCCCCAGTGGAGCTATTTCCCCAGCGCAGTCTAAAAAAGCTTATCCCCTGCAGAGCACAAATAAATCTCCCCAACCAATTTCAGAAGGTTACCCTCAGCAAGTTGCAACTGAAAGATCATCCCCAGCAAAGTTCTTTCTTTCCCCAAGCAGGACTTCTATCCTCAACAGATTCAATATCACCAGTAATGGTAATCAATCCCCAGCGGAGTTCATCATCAAAATCCCCAACAAAGCTTATCAACGGAATCCCCAGTGGAGTTTATCGTTAAAATCTCAGCGGAACATCTCTCCCCCATAGAGAAATTCCCCTCGGAGTAATTTCTTCATCATGTTTATCCCCCAACGGAGTTCTTCTCTCCTACAGGTTTACCATGTTCGTTCATCATCCCTAGCGGAAACAAAGAACTCAACTTTATTCTCCAGCAGCTCCGGGATTTATTTTCCCCAGCTAAAACATCACATTTCCATACATCATGATACATGCATATACGCATCATAGCATACAATCTCATTTATGTTGAGAACATCATTGCTTGATCCATATCATGCATTGCATATGACTGACCTTTCAGGAAAGATCCAGTTAAGTTCTCAGCTATGTCCAAGACCTCCTCTGGTTCAATTAAATCGATTCCTAAAGATTTTTCTGATGCCGATCCAGTTGAAGTTATTCCAAGACCTCCTCTGGTTCAGTTAAATCGATTCCTAAATATTTTTCTGATGCCGATCCAGTTGAAGTTATTCCAAGACCTCCTCTGGTTCAGTTAAATCGATTCCTAAAGATTTTTCTGATGCCGATCCAGTTGAAGTTATTCCAAGACCTCCTCTGGTTCAATTAAATCGATTCCTAAAGATTTTTCTGATTCCGATCCAGTTGAAGTTATTCCAAGACCTCCTCTGGTTCAGTTAAATCGATTGCTAAAGATTTTTCTGATGCTGATCTAGTTGAAGTTATTCCAAGACCTCCTCTGGTTCAGTTAAATTGATTCCTAAAATTTTTTCTGATGCCGATCCAGTTGAAGTTATTCCAAGACCTCCTCTGGTTCAGTTAAATCGATTCCTAAAGATTTTTCTGAGGCAAAGCCAGTTAATGGAGACAAAATTAGTTAAATCGATTCCTAAAGATTTTTCTGAGGCAAAGCCAGTTAATGGAGACAAAATCAGTTAAATCGATTCCTAAAGATTTTTCTAAGGCAAAGCCAGTTAATGGAGACAAAATCAGTTAAATCGATTCCTAAAGATTTTTCTGAGGCGAAGCCAGTTAATGGAGACAAAATCAGTTAAATCGATTCCTAAAGATTTTTCTGAGGCAAAGCCAGTTAATGGAGACAAAATCAGTTAAATCGATTCCTAAATATTTTTCTGAGGCAAAGCCAGTTAATGGAGACAAAATCAGTTAAATCGATTCCTAAAGATTTTTCTGAGGCGAAGCCAGTTAATGGAGACAAAATCAGTTAAATCGATTCCTAAAGATTTTTCTGAGGCAAAGCCAGTTAATGGATACAAAATCAGTTAAATCGATTCCTAAAGATTTTTCTGAGGCAAAGCCAGTTAATGGAGGCAAAATCAGTTAAATCGATTCCTAAATATTTTTCTGAGGCGAAGCCAGTTAATGGAGACAAAATCAGTTAAATCGATTCCTAAAAATTTTTCTGAGGTGAAACCTGTCAATAGAGACAACCTGTCAATGGAGACAACTCGTCAAAAGAGACACCCTGTCAATAGAGACAACCTGTCAATGGAGACAACTCGTCAAAAGAGACAACCTGTCAATGGAGACAACTCGTCAAAAGAGACAACCTGTCAATAGAGACAACTCGTCAAAGGAGACACCCCGTCAGAAGAGACAGTTCAGATGCGATCCAGATATGGCTGACATTCTGATTCCAGATTCATTCAAAATACAGTCCAGATACGATCCAGATTCAGATGTCATTTTGTCACTCATTCAAATACATTTCAGATACGCTCCAGATGCAGACGCAATTCTGGAAATCATCCAGTTCCAGCTTATAGATACAGTCCAACAATCACTTCTGGATGGCATCTTTAAGCCCATCTCCTACCAACAAATCTCCAAATGGCATCTATAAGCCCATTCCCGACATCACATTGCTGATACTACACCATGCGAGTGCAAATTTCTGGGCACTCTAGTGTTCAATTATCTTCCACCTTCGGATCACGAAAGGCTCGAAAGCCAATCTATATCCTCAGGTTTAAGAAAATTGAACAGGGGCAACTGTTGTACCCCAAAATTTTCCCTCTCATGTTCTCCAAAGTCTTCCCCCTGCATGGTTGATCACAAACTCTTGCCTAAGGAAAAGGAAAATTTTTGAGTGGTACTTTAAGTACATTTTGATTGGTATTCTGAAAGACCCTTCGATTGGCATTCTGAAGGAGCATTTCGATTGGCATTCTGAAGGAGAACTTCAATTGGCATTCTGAAAGACCCTTCGATTGGCATTCTGAAGGAGAATTTCGATTGGCATTCTAAAGGAGCACTTCAATTGGCATTATGGACAAGTACTTCGATTGGAATTATAACAGTGTCCTTCGATTGGAATTCCAAAAAGGTCTATTCGAAGAAGCATTCAAAGGGTCCATTCGAAGAAGCTTTCGAAAAGCATTCGAAGGAGGCCATCAGCCCATTCGAAAGAGAGCATTCGAAGGAGGCCATCAGCCCATTCGAAAGGGAGCATTCGAAGGCCAGTTACATGTCATTTAAAATTCAAAAAGGGACAGGATCCCATGTGTTTAGCCAACGTTACAAACTCTCATTCATGGCTTTCAAACACATAATTAACGTTACAAATTCTCATTCATGGTTGTCAAACACATAATCAAGGTCATTTAAACCTTTGTCTTCCTGTCCCCTCCACCCCCTCTATATAAAAAGATCACAAGCGCTGCAAAAGGAGACGAAAAATATACAGAAAAACACAGAAAAAACAGAAGCATTGGAGAGACACTGCCCATACAATCCATCAAAGGTTGTCAGAATTTTCCAAGCCAAAGCAGTCCTTCAGATCGAATGTGCCCACGCCCAGAAGCCCTCAAATCAAAAGTGCCTACATCCAAGAAGTGCCCAGATCGAAGGTTCCTACATCCAGGAAGCGCCCAAATTAAAAGTCCAATATGTTGGTAAGAAAGGGTAAACTATCCAACCTCATATTTGCATAATACATCCATACTGGTTGTTACCTTCGATTTTCTATCCTAGACAGGATCAAAAGGCCTAGGTTTGGTACCCAGGCCATGTCCATCGTTTGCTAATATTTGCTGCAGACATAGCCTGAAGAGACCCAGCAAGCGCAGGATCGAAGGGCCTGGGGTTCAATACCCAGGCCCCTGCATTTTATTTTGCTAACATACTTTTGTAGGTATAACATCCCAGATCGAAGGAGACACCTCCTCTGGATCGAACCCATTAGCATGCTTGATCGAAGGAGGCATCTCATTCCTGGATCGAAAGCCATGACCTCCATGATCAAGAGACAATCCTCTTCCCTGGATCGAAGGCTACTCACGCCTTACTGTCTGGCCTAATCGAAAGGACCATGACCCTCTCTGGATCGAAGCTTCCATTCCCTCCCTGGGTCGAAACTCTTGGTTTTCCCCCTGGATCGAAGGATCCCCCTTGTATTTTATTTTTGTTTTCATTGACTTCTTTTTATCTTTTTAATTAACATTAAAATCAAAAAAACACAAAAACATTAGGCTAGTTTTTTTTTCTATTAAATTAACTTTGTCAATTAATCTTTTAATTATCTTAACATTTTCTCAAAAAACTAAAAATAAGTAGATTTAGATCATTTTCCCAAAATAAAATAAAACAACAAAAATATTTTATTCTTAGAATTTTTAGAGGTTATTTTCAGATTTGCGCGCGTTTATTTTATTGTAACTGTCTACTGGTTTGTAATAGCTTAACTAAGACTTTTACATTTTACTGCTTTATTCCCCCAATTTTGGACATGTAAATAATCCCCCTCCCCGAAGCCTTGTAATAGCGTAGGATTTACAATTCCCGCATTTTAAATTCCTGTACATATATTAACTGCTTAGATGTATGCTAACTAGGATTGCATGACAAGATTAACTCTTAACTTAAAATCAACCGTAGCTCACCATAACATACAAAGATAATATAGACTGAAAATTGACACACTCGCACATGCCACTCTTAGGGTACACCTCACTTAGTTGCCTCAATTGTGGTCATTAAGTATAGGATGTTTTAGAGGTCGTCCTTTTGTCCCAAGATCATAAGTTTCCTCGAAATGGTTGCCTCGATAAAAATGATCTAAGACATTAGGATTACCACTAAAGCGTCCTAGCGTTGCTTTAGTGACCACACGTCCCTAAAATCGAATTGACCCGAAAAACTTCAACGACGGTGCTACCTACTCCTCAATAGTGGGATAGCACTGTCTAAAGGACAGTTGCACAGTTTAATTCCTTTTTGAGTAGGTAGATGTTCTTAAGTACTTGCTCTCTTTTAAACAAAACAAAACTTTTCGCACTTACACTCTCTTCAAAATAACAAACTCTTTTCAAAACCCACAAACACAAAGAAAAGCGAACCTTTTGAAAACATAGTGAGCAAGTACCTAAGAGCCCGTGGATAACCATGAATAGAAAGGGTGCTAACACCTTCCCTTTCTATAATCTACCTCCCGAACCCGAGAAACATCTTGAAAAGGAATTTTTCTGTGCTTTTGTCCTTTCCTTGTTGGATAAAATAAAAGACGGTGGCGACTCTTGCTTACCGCGACATTTTGCGAAAACAAACGCAAACGCGGACCATCATTCAAAAATAGTCAGTTCTCGTTCCCACCGATCACAATGGGTATTGAGAATATACTTCTTATTTCTCCTTTTATTCCATCTAACTAAAGTTCATTGTATTAGTTGTCCAATGCTTCAAACAAAACCTAATACGGAGTTTTAAAAATGAAGTTGCAACTCATTGAAAATACTACTACCATCCATTACAAGCAGCTTGCCCGACAACGTGGGAGTGATACTACCACCTCCATTTCCTGACGACACACCCTTCACATCTGCTTCGCCCGACGATAGTGCGAGCGACGCACTCCAGTAACATTCCTCTTCTCTATCCTTAATCTCTTTGTGTTTCGCCTGGAGAAGGCCACGCGACACCACCATCGCTCGGTGACACATCCCATCACCCATCAATTCTGCATGAACAGGGTTTTCCTGTTGCGATTTCCTGTATAAAAACCACTCTGAATTCTTGCGATTTTGCACCAAAATAGTCCTAATTCTCACAGATTTCAACACATAATCATCATATAATAATCATACAACATTATAGGAATTATATACACAAACTCATGGAAATTCAACAAGTTATTTTCAACAATTCCAACATAAATTCATCAATTGCAATACGATCATCAAATCACCAAAACCCAACACACCCTACATTTATCTAGACCTTAGATCGATTATAATAACAATGATAAACACCCTTACCTTAGATTATAGAAACAATTATATTCCCTTGGTGTTCTACCACAAGATCCCCTTGCCTCTCTGTGCCCTAGCTTTGCCTCTTCACAACGCTTTTCTCCAAATGTTACGATTGCACATAATGATCGTTCCAACTCCAAAATCTTCCTTATACCAAACTTGCCCTCTTGGACCCCTAATATCATCTTCCACTATTGTCCTCACTTATTCTTCCCAATTGGCTATTTTGCCCATATCACTACTAACACCAATATTACTCTATTTTTTCTAATTAAAATAATTCTGACCAATTATTCTAATTATTCTAAATTACCAAAAATCCTCTTAATCCCACTACACCACACATATCATTATTTTAAACATCATATTCATCTTGACATCATAATATACTTCATATTCATCGAAACATCACAAATCATCACGAGGACTGACATAAAAATACTAAAATATCATATATATATATATATATATATATATATATATATATATATATATATATATATATATATATATATATATATATATATATATATATATATATATATATATATATATATATATATATATATATATATCAAATACTTCATAATGACTCATATATTCATGCTAAATTAATTAAATAAATAAATAATCTAGAATTTGGGGTGTTACACCCTCCACGGTGAGGTAATAGTTAAAGAGATGATCGAAATGAGCCTCACCCTAATGAAAGGGGAACTTTGAGACCACCTCTGTCTGCACGGTCCTATCCTCCTCGTAGAGCGTGTTTCCCTCTTCGTCGACCACCACCACCTCCTCCAATGCAGAGTCAAAAGATTCCTCTGACACTAGCTTAACGAAGAAGTATCTATCTTTGAAGTCACGAACAGATTCAAGAACATCTTAAAAAGCATCTTCTTTGACTGCTTCAAGGAAACCCAACCACGTTTCCCTTCCGCGGTCTGAAGCTGTAGTTGGAAGCATCGGAAGAAAAGAGGAATTATGGCCCCGACCTGGAGTTATCGACACATCATATCGAATTCCAACATGAAGGCAATTACATTCGGGTGCAACTTAGAGGGTTCCAAAGATAGGTGCCTGAAGACCGCGACCTGGAAATCAGTGAAGGGAAATCGAAGCCCCAGGTCTTTGAAGACAAATTTATACATGGGGATATGATTATTCTTATAGAATGAGCATATCCTTTTGCTCACAGTTAGCCTAAGAAATTTCCAATGATTGTCGGCGTTTGGGTCGTCCACCCCGTCCTCGGCATGTATAAGCGCGCCATCCAAAAATGCAGAGTAACAAGAAGGTATGCTTCTAGGCTCAAGGGCAACCCAATTCAGCAGGGGTCAACCAAAGAGTCAACCATCTGAACATCCTCGGTAGATCCGGCCATCTGAACATCTTTGATATGTTTGGCAATCCCACTTGAAAAGTAGAGGAAAAACGTGAATTCAATGGCCAAATCAAATCCTCCCCTTTATCGTAAGTCAAGTGAAAGGGCATATCATGGCGTGAGCGCCATGTCCTTGACGCGAAACCCTAGCTCGAAATATTAGAAAGAAGTCAAGACTAACCCTCTTAAGCTGAGAACATGATTTCTAAAGGTTCATGTGAACCTCGGGGGAAAAGATATGAATCTCGAGGGAAAGGATATGAATCTCGCGACCAAGGATATGAATCTCGTAGCAAAGGGCATGAGTCTCACAACCAAGATTTGAATCTCGCGAGAAAAAAATATGAATCTCGCGAGGAAAAGCCGTGAATCCATGAGTTTTGTGGGGAGAAACCTTCCCAAATCATGAAGTTCATCACCAATTCATAAATTTCACGAGGGAGAACCCTCCAGGGCACGAAATTCATCTGAAAACATGCATAACGAAGAACAAAAACATGATTAATTGCAAGATGAGAGAAAAATGCTTACTCATTTGAAGGACGAACGGTGGTTGAAAAGGCGGAGTGCGGTGGTGGCTATGGTGGTGAGAGAATCATAGGAAGAGAGGGAAAAAAGGAGATAAAGTATTGCGAAAGTAACAAATGAACCCTTAAAACCCCTATTTATAAACCTTGCATAAAAGACGAAATGTCACCTCAAGTGGTGTGTCAGTGCCTCGAAATGTAGATGCCTCATGCGCATAGGTCATAATGACCCCTATGCCTAGGCCATCATTGTGCATTAAATGCTACGACACGTGGCCAGATAATCAGACGTCGATAGAAACTCTTTCTCTCCCTGGATGACGGGCGAGGGAAAACATCATTCTCTGCAAGTACACAACTACTCCCAACCGTGGCACCTATATCGTTCCCCTCTGAAAGGAATATTGTCAAATCTGGACGATCATTTCCCTCTCTGCGAGAAAGATTGTTAAATCAGGGCGATCATTTTTCCCTCTACGAGGAAGATTGTTAATCTGCACGAACACGTTCCTTCCTTTTGCATACGCTAAACTAAAAGCTGATGCCTGGTTGATCGTCGACCATGCTTGGGTCGAACGTCTAAGACACAAGGCAAGCCATGAAGATCCTCGATATCACTATCTCCTCGGCACCTGAGCCAACCTTAAAGTCATAGCTCCTCTCCTTAAGAGCAACGACTTGGGGGGATCCTATTCTGGACAGGGCCCGCCCTTAGTCTACCATCGGCCAAGGCTATTGAAGTTGTAAAACGGCAAGCAAAAGTAAGTATTTAGGGTGATATATAGGTTATGTCATATCGTCTCCACATGGATTAGTGAGAGAGAAAAACTACCATTCAACAGTTTCAATCCTTCTAAGTTTGAAAAAGGGTTTGTAGAAAAATTATGGGAAAAGTAAATAAAGAAATAAAGAAAGCGGTAAATAATCATCTGCAGCCTAAGATAATTCATTCTGGAATCGCATTTTATTCTACCCGTTAAATACTTAAATTTGCAGATCAATTGCACTCAACCAACCATACACATCAAAATCATCAAACATTGTTCTAAAGGTGCCACAATAGAGGTTATGTATAACACAAAGTCGAGACAACCGTATTGCTCGCATCAACGATCTCTCAACGTGACACAGACAACACATAGACGTTAAGCTCTGATGCCCACGGTGATTATTAGCTCTAAATCTATCCCTAGTATCTAGAAACTAACAGACATTCATCCCTAATCAAGATCCGTGAGGCATATGTATATGAAAATCCAAATCCGAACATAAAGAAAATAGATCAAGGACAACATTAATAATGATTTATAATACAAGCATATATACAATACCATGATCAACAAATATACATACAGAAAGAGTAAAATATACATACAACACCCACCATTGGAATGATACACATGGAAGAAGGAGATGAATATGAAATTTCTCGCAGTGTCAACATGATCCAAGACAACCCATAGCCAATCGACAAGACGCATCACCCAATGATGTTGGGTAAACCTATAAACTACATAAAATTGGACCAGGGCTCCTCCATGAGGGAAAGAGATGATAAAACCTAACAAAAATATGTTTTGAGCTATTTATACACAAACTAAAATTCGCATACTGCGCTAAGTGCCAAATACCTCACTAAGTGTGCGCTCATTTTTTCATTAAACTGCCCTAGAGCATGCTAGGCGCCAAATACCGTACTAAGTGTACTTGCCTCTGACTCTGCTCCAGAATATGCGCTAAGAGCATGCTAAGCGTGACCTGAAGCTTCATTAACTCTTGATTTTGTCCAAAAATGCTTATCCAGAGCCATGCCTTTGACACCTTATTCCTCGATGCTTCAAATATGCGAAAATACCTACAAAAAGACATTAAAACTATCAAACGATACATAAATCAATTATAAATACAATTATTCACTAAGTATACATATTTATACAAAAGTCAGATTTATTCAACTGAAATTAACAACAAAGAGTCGATAAGTGCAACAAAAGGTATATACAAAAATAGCTACAATTTACACTTATCAAACTCTCCCCAACTTGAACTTGCTTGTCCTCAAACAAGGCCAAACAACTCAAATAACCAAAGTAATCAACCAAATAATCATGAATTAACAAGTTTTTAAAACGAAAAACAAATGTATGGTTCAAACAAAAATGTACAAGCAAGGTAAATACTTACCACAATCCTACAACGACAACATGTAAGCGAAACGAATCCTAAGTACAAAAATCATACTAAAAATTCTAAAATAAAACAAGCTTAATCATGAATCACACCTAGTAAAAAATTCACCGTAGATGAAGAACACACAATAGTGGGGAACTTAACACTCATCCAACAATCTTGCAAACAATAGACTAAATTATGTATTCATCCAAAAATTTCATATTGAAAATATAAAAGCAAGATTACAAGGGATTTTCAAGGTTGTAATGTGGCATGGTTAACAAACACGTGATAATTCCTAAAGCTAATCGAAACAAAAACATGCCTAAACTTAAGGGAGTGTTACACACGAAATTCCAATCAAACTTCTTGTTTCAACCCGAGTGTTACACCAACACAAAACTTATTAACACAACATTATTTCATACTCTTTTTGTTTTTCTTATTCAAAACTCGTTTCATCATTTTTTCTTTCTTTTTATTTTCTTTCTCTTTCTCTTTTCTCTTTTTTATTTTTTATTTTTTATTTTCTTTTTCTTTCTCTTTCTCTTTCTTTTTTTTTCTTCTGTTTTTTTTCTTCTGTTTTTTTTCTTCTTTTCATAACCTTATAGCAATCAACACAAGAGAAAGCAAATAATTCTCTCTCCCAACTTGAATTCAACCAACATTAAAGTGTGAATACTCCATACTTTCTAAGGCAAGGTAAAAATTCAAACTAAAAATCATAGTTGAGGGTTCAAGAAAATAAAGAATCAACATCCATTCAAAAAGGAAAACTAAACACTCTTAGGCAAGCATTAAGTTAAAAAATAACATGGGCATTGGCACAAAAGCTCAAAGGGGTTACAAATGATCACACACTCACAATGTAAATTGACTATTTGGTTAGGTAGTTATACTCAAAATCAAACAAAATTCCTTGACCACTTTCATGCTTTCATACAATCAACACAAAATAAAATATTAAACATAATAAAGTCCAGCTAAAACAAGAATTGTGGTTTCCAGTATATATGAACAATGGAAAACTTCCTCACATTTTGGGGTAAAAAAAGAACTAAAGTGATTCAATCAAAAGCAAGTAATGCAAAAAGAATAAATGGTATGGTAATTATACAAATGATAAATTTCCTAAATATGTTGTGCTATAGAAAGCAATAAACGAGTACATGTCATATACCAACTTTAAAAACTATCATTATAATACATCTGCAAGTTGAATCAATAAAAATCATAAAATTACCTCGCAATTATTCAAGTTACTAGGACCAAAGTTAGAGTCCGAACAACCAACAAAAGAATTATTAAATACTACTTATTATGTATTCTAAATATCCAGGGTGAAAGTGGGAAAACGGGGAAAGTGAAACAAAAGTTTCACAAACAAGCAGCAGCAGGGCACGCTTAGAGACACTAACCGCACTTAGTGCGCACAGATCACGCTCAGTGCGAGAAGGTCTGTGCAGAAAAATCAGAATCACAACTAATTCTCCTAAGCTACACAACCACTACGCCATACACAACTCAACTACAAGGCTAAACAAAGTTTGCACACATACACATTTGTTCAAGCTAATAAAATCAAGCTCTCGTAAGTTTAAGCAAGATAAAAAGTGAAGATTTGAGATTTTAAAAATAGGTCCAATTTCAACTTGTTTAAACAACAAACAACACACTACCTAAACTACTATTATAAAAATAATAAAACATGCTTGTTTTACGTTGTAAGCTCGACGCCTATTATTTACAACTATTTCACATTGCTTTGAATGGGCCAAATTCTTTCACTCCCGCCTTTGCTTAAATCTTTTTGAGCTCTAACCAGAACTATACACCTAACCGCACTTTTTGAAAACATGGAACATAACAAGTATACTATATAAAAATGTACAAATCAAGTAAATGTACAAAATAGACAAGTATGGAGAAAATGTATAAATATACAATATAGACATATTTACGAAACTTAGAAAGCAAAACTATCACGATGTAGTTAATACTAACACCAATCCCCGAGAACAATGCCATTTTGCTGAAGCGGTAAAGCGGTAAGCAAAAGTAAGTATTTAGGGTGATATATAAGTTATATCGTATCGTCTCCACATGGATTAGTGAGAGAGAAAAACTACCGTTCAAAAATTTCAATCCTTCTAAGTTTGGAAAAGGGTTGGAAGAAAAAGTGCGAGGAAAGTAAATAAAGCATAAAGAAAGCGATAAATAATAATCTGCAGCCTAAGAGAATTCATTCTGGAATCGCATTTCATTCTATCCATTAAATACTTAAACATGCAGATCAATTGCACTCAATAAACCATACACATCAAAATCACCAGGCATCAGTCTAAAGGTGCCACAATAGAGGTTATGTCTAACGCAAAGTCGAGACAACTGTATTGCTCGCGTCGGTGATCTCTCAGTGCGGCACAGACAACACAAATACATTAAGCTCTGATACCCATAATGATTATTAGCTCTAAATCTATCTCTAGTATCTAGAAACTAATAGACATCCATCCCTAATCAAGATCCGCGAGGCATATGTCTATGACAACCCGAATTTGAACATAAAGCAAAAAGATCAAGGACAACATCAATAATGATTTGTAAAGCAAGCATATATACAATTCCATGATCAACAAATGTACATACAATAAGAGAAATATACATACAACACCCACCATTAGAATGATACATAGGGAAGAAGGAGATGAATATGAAACTTCTTGCGGTATCAACACGATCCGAGACAACCCATAGCCAATCAACAAGATGTACCACCCAATGATGTTGAGTAAACCTCTAAACTACAGAAAATCGGATCAGGGCTCCTCCAAGAGGGAAAGAGATGATAAAACCTAACAAAAATCTGTTTTGAGCTATTTATACACAAACTGAAAATTGTAGGCCGCGCTAAGCGACAAATACTGCGCTAAGCATGCTCGCCTATGACTCTGCTCTAGAATCCACGCTTAGAGCATGCTAAGCGCGACCTGAAGCTTCATTATTTCTTGATTTTGTCCAAAAATGCCTATCCGAAGCCGTGTCTACGACACCTTATTCCTCGATGCTCCAAATACGCGAGAATACCTACAAAAAGACATTAAAACTCTCAAAAGATACACAAATGAATCATAAATAAAATTATACACTAAGTATACATATTTACATAAAATTCGGGTATATTCAACCGAAATTACCAACAAAGAGTCAATAAGTGCAACAAAAAATATATATAAAAATAGCTAGAATTTGCACTTATCAAAGGCCCAACCTAATTCTACTACAAAGGCCCACTACTGTGGCTCACATTGCTATAACCATTGGGGAACGTCTCCTACGCGTGACCGTCAAGAATCTGCTCCTCAGCACGTGCAAGACAGGAATGTCTCATACGCGTGCACGTCAAGGACCTGCTCCTCAACACGCGCATGTCAAGGACACTTCCTCCACCTGCTCGACAACATTACATGGCCAATGTTCTTTCGAATATCACGGAGTCATCCTGCTCCCGAAAAGAATGGGTCTTCGCCCTCCAAGAATCACAGAGAAGTTGAACCAGAATAGAGACCAAAAACTGGTCTCCTCTACTATTGTAGGGTCCTGGCAGTCTCCATTTCAGGCCTGGACATCCAGCCTAAATGGGGACTTTGATCCAGCGCTGGGGACTATAAATATCCTCTTTCACTAGAGGATCGTGTATACTATTCTCTACACTCTTCAATACTTGCACTTTACTCTGAACCTCATTTTGGCATCAGAGTATCTTGCAGGTACCCCTCCCCCCCCCCCCCCGATTCACTTCAACAACTGCAAAAGTTCAAGTATTGTTGGCCACTGAAGATCTTTTCTGGTCTCAGTAAGATCAATTTATAAAATTAAATTCTAGATAATATATAATTCATAAACTACAATTATATATAAATATGTAATACAACATAACAACTTATAAAACAATTAAGTTCTTACAAACAAAATAATAAATAAAAATGAACAAAATAAAATACATAAAGAATTAAAATAAAAATGAGTTAGCATATTAATAAAAAATGGAATTGCAGTAAAAAAAAAGGAGGAATTCTAATATGAGAACATAAATAATATTTATTAAAAAAAATTTAACATTTTAATAAAAAAGTGAGTGTAATTTTCTCAATATAACAAATATAAATTTTATCATAATTCATTTCCTTCCCCTTTCCTTCAAACTCCTCCAATTTGAGGGAATAAATTGACCATTGACGTTGTCTTTTCTTTGCAAGTAGTTTGCAGTTTTCATATTAGTTGAATTTTGATCATGATTGTTATAAAAATTATTATTTTAACTAAAATCTAAATAACCTAACAAATACAATTAAATAAGATTTTATCATGATTTTGTTTTTGTAAAAACAAATTAATAAATATTTTAATTATACTATGAAAAATTATTTAAATTAAATATGTATCAATTTTTTAGTTTAGTCAATCTATTTTGATATACACACTGAACCGACTAATCTAATTTTATAATTCAGAAAAAACAAATTATTTATCAAATTTTATTTCTATCAAAAATCAAATTCGAATATTACCTATCTTTAATAAAAACTCTTTTTTTTACCGGAACCCAAATACTTAATTAAATATTTATCAATTTAAAAAAAGAAGAATTAATTTGTATAGATAACATAACGTGAGACATTAAACAAATATTAAATGAACATGTAACTTACATAGATCATTCATCAATGTCAACATATCAAAACACAAATTTCACATATGATATTAACATCATTTAAAGTGATTAAACTCAAATGACAACCCTAGTGTTGATATGGATTTAATGTACCATATAAGCTATCATATTTCAATTATCTCAAAAAATCAATGATCTACTACCTCCATTTTGCTGGTGTTGGAGTAGGGTTGGTTGGTGTCCTTTTGACATTTATGTTTTGGATGGAACTTTCCTCGATGGTTGAGGTTGAGCTCTCTATTGAGACAAAGACAATAATAACAAAGATTAGTATTTTCCAAATGTGTCTGTTCTCACGTATCTTTCTGGTTGACACTCTTTCATGCACCAAAGTGAGACGTGTGGCATTCTCTGTTGAACTCTTGCCTGTCTCATTCTCATACCCTACTACCGACGACTCTCATAGATACGGTTTTCTTCCACACGTCATAGAAAAACTTTTTTGTGATGCTCCACTCTTACTACCTCTTTATTGTTTTTAATGATTTAAACGTTATATTTATTATTTTATTATATTACAATATTTTAATTTTTTTTTATTTTTATATTTTCATCCTTTCCATAAAAATAATCATATTTGAAATGTGTACCGATATAATACACTTTTCAACTATAAGTTATATTATGGTTTACTACATTGAAAAAATTTTCATTGTGTTAGATTCATCTTATCTTAGTTATATATTTTTTCTATTAAATGAATCGATTAAGTTTTTTTTATTTTTAAAGTTGCATTCAATTGATAATTGATAATATATATATATATATATATATATATATATATATATATATATATATATATATATATATATATATATATATATATATATATATATATATATATATATATATATATATATATATTATTGGATTGGAAGTTACTATTGAATATGTCATATTTATAAGAAATTAGAAATCAGTTGACACGTCAATGAAATGCATAAAAATTAATCTGTAAAGTACGAGTACTCCATTTTAACTAAAGTATTAGCACCATACGCACTAGGTACTAGTACATGTATGATACGCATCAAACTGGATCAAATTTTTTTATTTTTTTAAAGTTGGTACATTACCCGTTACATATTTAGTACCACATATCCATTTTTTTTTATAAATTTTTTCCGGATTGATAGAACTTGAAACCAAAGAAATGGTGGGTAATTTATGAACCTTCAATCCCTAAACTTCAATCTATTACATTAAAACTTCTTTCACAACCAAATTCTTCATCTTTTGCTGAGAGAAATTGAAGCATATATGAATTTATTAACTCATTGAAAAGAAGTAGACTTAATCCAAAGAGAGATGAGAATTTAGTTCTTGTTCATACAAATCTTCGTCTTTCCTCGAGAAAGAGTAAGATTTATAATGAAGGAGCAACAAAAATGTAGGATATTGGTGGAGATGAATGAGATCTATTTGATAGAGTTGAGATTCTTGAAGTTGTTAATCTTTCTCTCAATGAATCCGAATTAGAAACTACTCTTTTTTATGATATTGGAGAAGAAAATATTAATATTAAGTCATGATTTTTATGATTTATTATTACTTTTAAGTGTGATTTATTTATGTTATTGTGCTGATATTAATTTTTTTAAATAATTTTTTATTATTAATTAACTAATATAATATTTTTGTGATTTTTATAATTATATTTTAAATTTTTTTACTAATGTACTCCCACCTTAATTTTTTTTTAAAAATATTGTACTCCGTACCAATACTTATACGGATATTGAATACGTACTCATACTGAGTATCAGATACATATCTATATTAAATACTGTGTAAGTACCCATACTTATGCAACATAGAAATTACATATTATAAAAAAATTTAATTTTAATTTTTCCTTTAATATATTAAATAATTTTATATTAAATTTTATAATCATGATTTATATGATAATAATTTTTAATTTAACATTAAATTATGAATATGCCGTAAAAAATTATCAGATATATCATAATATTAAAATTGACTCTTAAAACATGTTTTTAGGGTTTAATTTTTATACGACTATTAACCTCATTTTTGTGGTAGTTATGTTGTGTTAGTTTTGGTATAAACAAAAACATTTATAGTTTTTAGGGTTTAATTTTTATACACGAGTGGTGCAACACATGTTTTCATTTGCAAATCACACAAAGTAGATATATTTGTAAAAATATATAAATTAACAAACAAGAGTGGCATCAGAATAGACATATATAATAATCTAGTTTTTATTTATAAAAAAAAAAGAATAGCGTATTTTATTTATATAATAAGTTCAGATCTATGTCATCATTGATGCGCCAGCGTTGTAATAGAGAACTGTTTGAGAGCATGCAAGGTGGCGTAACGGTGCCAAAAGGAATTTATAGGGAGGTACTACCAAACAAAAATCAAAATCTAACGCGGAGAATCATAAAAGAGAAAACAGACTAGTATAATAATATTAACAACTGTGAAAATATGGCATATGCCATGCCACTGCACGTTCTCCTCATTCCTTGCTGTTATGTCTCATTCATGCATTCCAGCATCATCAACTTAAATGCACTACTTTGTCAACAAAAAAGAAAAAAAAAACTTTAAAACACTAATAAATTATTGGTAGCTTTTATTGGTAACTTAAATTCACACATTATTTTAAAAGTTCAACATCACTTCAAATCGTCAAGATTTCCAAGTCATAATTAAGTGTAATAAAGACTAATTCAAGGTTCAACACTTCAACCGGTTAGTCTAAGAGAAAAAGTTCGGTTTTTATTTTTTATTTTTAAATAACCATCATTTTCAAATTAAATACTCAAATAACTAATATTCTAAGTTATTCATCAAAATATTCATATTTTAAATTAAAAAAATTATAATTAAGAGGATGCATCATACTATTAGAAAATACATTCAAATTAACACATTGGCGAAAGACTCTATGGCGCATGCATCATAATAATAGGAGTGACGTATATAGCGGTGAAAAATTGAAATTAAATTATTAATTAACTTAACTCATAAAGCAAGAGTCGCCACTAAACTTTATTGTTTCTAAAAGAATGGGAAAAAAAACGAATAAAATTCATAGAAGTTTTAAAAACAAAACTAATAAAATAAAGAGATCTAGGTACGAGGGTTGATTATACAAAATGAATGTATTAGCACCCTAAACATCCATGGTACTCCACGAGAACCTCTTGAAAATATGTGTTAAAGATTAAAATTGATTGTTTGCAAAAAAGATTGTGGAGATGAATAAAGAAGAGATTTTTATGATTTTTTTATTCGGCAAAACTTCAAGAGTTTTGTGCTTACGTACCTCCAATGTGTGTAACACCCTGGATTCCAGATTAATTATTTATTTAATTAATTTAACGTAAATATATAAATCTCTATGAAGTGTTTGGTATATATATGATGTTTTGGTACTTTGTGTTAGTCCCTGTGACGATATATGATGTGTATTCGTGATGCATCTGTGATGCAATAACGATGATTTGATGAATAAGATGTTTAAGATGATGAATTGTGTGGTGTAGGATGGGATAATAAGAGTGTTTAGAATTTAAATAATTAGTTTAGAATTATTTAGATTTAATAGTGATTATTTAGAATTATTTGAATTTAAATAAATAGAATAATATGTAATGTAGAGAAAATAAGGGCATTGTGGTCATTAGTGAAGGATAAGTGAGGGTCAAGATGAGAAGTTTATTATTAAGGGTCTAAGAGGACAAGTTTTATATAAGAAGAAGGTTTGGGATTTTACACGCTCATTCTGTACGATAGAATTTGGAAGAACATCGTGGAGAAAAGAGAGCTAGGTCACAAAGAGGCAAGAAGAGCATAGGAATCCCGGTAGAGCACAAAGAGGAATTGATCTCTAGAAATATTCTTAAGGTAAGGAGATTTTTATCATCGTTATTATATTTGATTTAAGATTTATATGATTGGTAGATTGCCTTAGGTTTTGGTAGATGGTGATTTGGTATCATTTGATGAGAAATGGATGAATTGGTGATGTATAATGACTTGTAATTGATGTATAATGAGCATAGAATTATAGGTTGTTGATAGATGATGAAACTCTGTGATTAGATGATGTTTTAGGACTTGTAATATGATGAAATCGCATAAGATTTAGAATGGTGTAGTGCACAAATCGCAACAGAAAAATCCTATTCGCGCATCATCGCCGGGCGATGAAAGTAGTGTCGCCACGCAACAAATGCATTTTAGTCGTGGCCAAGCGAGGACGGGGCGATGGAAAATGTGGAAAAAGGATGGCGCTTATGGAGTATGTCGCTTCTAGCATCGCCGATCGAAGCGGACGCGAGGGGTGCGTTGCTAGGCGGCGGGGTGTGTCGCCAGACGACAGATGGCAGATTTGGTTGGTTGTATCGGACAATCTTAAAATGGTCATAACTTTAGTTCTAGAGCTCGGATTGAGGTGTCGTTCGAAGCGTTGGATAGCTAATGCAATGAAATTTAATTATGTGAAGAAAAATGAGAATTAAGGATTATATCTATGAGACCTAAGTTAGAATAGAATTATGTTCCCCGCGTTGAATCACAATGATGTTTTGTTTATAATGATGCTTTGTTTATGATGATGATGTTATGATGTTGTGTTGATTACTATGATGATGTTATGGTGTTGTGATGACTACTTTGATGATATTATGGTGTTGTGTTGATTGCTATGATGATGTTATGATGTTGTGTTGATTACTATGATGTTATGATGATATTTATGATGAATCATGAATGATGATGTGTGTTGACTAGCCGTGGTCGTATTAAATATGTTGATTCACCTAATTGCATTCATGACATATTCTAATACTTAGTTCAAGTCAAGTTAGAACTCCAGTCCAGTGAAGATTATAGGACAATTGTCCAATGAAGGAAATAATCCCATAGAGTGGATTGGATGCAACAGTAAAGTGCTTTGATTCCAAGCGGGAATTGATCCTATGGTAGGGATCCTTGTAGGTAACGATGAATGAGTCATCAGTGAAGTTTTCGTACCACATGCATGAGTCTATAATGTTACATTAAATTTTATGTGACATTGCATAATGATTTATTTGTGATGCTTGATGATATATTGTGTATAATGATATACGTTCGTGTATTGATGAAGTGGTAAAGGTGTGAGTATAATATGACGATATGGTGATGTGTGATGCCTTGCTTATGTGCATATTTACTATGTCTATTCTTTATATCTTATATAATGATTATGATTTACTCATCTTTTCTGTTTGAATATTGTCTCCACATTGGTAACATGCAAGTGACCGAGAATAGGCGGTAGAAGCATTAGAGGATAGCTTCGTAGTGTGTTTGTTTTCTTTTGTTGGATAAAAGGAGTCTTGCTCTGATATGTAACATCGGGGTTGGGATCAAATGATTGAAACTTATGTTCTTTGTTTTGCTTTAAGATGTTGAGTCACCCTACAAGGTACTCGAGATAATTTATAAGCATGAGTTATGAAGTATGACTAATTTTTATGAAGTACTACAATGAAGTGTTTTGAACTATGATTTCCGCTGCCATGATTCGAATAACTAAATGTTGATTCTATCTTGTTAAAGATTTTGAAAACTCGTGTTACGGAGCAAGATATATTGTTGTGAAGTTTTGTATGAAGATGTGACACCCTTGTTTGGTGATATACTCTAATTTATTTATTTGAATAATTATGAACATTCCTTGGTGTTTAGACGAGTGTTACATTAGTGGTATCAGAGCAGATTGGTCCGTCCGGCCATGTTATTGAGTTTATAGTGTATGACGGTGGAATACTGTCAAGATAGATTCCAACCATTGTGACTGTTATTGAGTTTGAACATAGAAATGGCTAGAAGGAACATGGTTACACTTGTTGCTGCTTTGCAGGCTGTTGCTCAAGTAGTGCAACATCATCCTAATGATGGATCCCGTGTTTTGGAGATGTTCCAAAGAATCATCTGCCTGTTTTCAAGGGTAGGTATGACCTTGATGGAGCACACGTTTTGTTCAAGGAGATTGAGTGAATATTTCGAGTCATGGATTGCTTAGAGGCACAGAAGTTGCGGTTTGGTACGCATCAACTGGCAGAGGAAGCTGATGACTGGTGGGTCGTTACTCGTCAGAGACCGACAACTCTCGGTGAAGTGATTTCTTAGGCTGTGTTCAGTAGAGAGTTTCTGAGGAATTGTTTTCCTAAACATGTGCGCGGGAAGAAAGAGGTCGAGTTCCTGGAGCTGAAACAAGGAATTTTTACAGTGACAGAGTATACTTCAATGTTTGTGGAACTAACAAATTTTTATCCATATTACAGTGAAGCAACTGCTAAGTTATCAAAGTGTATCAAATTTGAGAATGGTTTGCGTCCGGAGATCAAGCGGGCGATTGGGTCTCAACAGATCCGTGTGTTTTCAGAGTTGGTGGACAACTGCAGAATCTATGAGGAGGACATCAAAGCTCATTCAACTCACTATGAGAGTTCGAACGTGAAAATAGGAAGGAAATATCAAGATAGTAAGAAGCCTTATGTTGCCCCGACTGATAAAGGGAAACAAAAGGCTTATGATGGGAAGAAAACAAGTGGGGGAGGAGCTCCCATTTCTATCAAGTTCTATAGATATGGTTAACAAGGTAACTGATTCTATGAATGTGAGAATAAGGTGCCGAGGTACTACAAGTGTGGTAAATCCGATCATCGTGCTTCTGAATGCAAGAACAATGGTCCAACTTGTTTCAATTGTGGAGAGCAGGGTTATATCAATACTCAGTGTCAGAAACCAAGGAAGGATGCTACTTCTTAGACCAATGGTAGAGTGTTCACATTGAGTGGATCAGAGGAACCTAAGAAGGACAACTTGATTCGAGGTATTTCTTTATTAATGATGTTGAATTGGTTGCTACTATTGATACTGGTGCTACTCATTTGTTTATTTCTCTTGAATGTTCTAATAAGTTGGAACTGAAATTGTCTGATATGAATGGTAGTATGGTAATAGATACTCTTGCTAGTGGTTTTATTACTACTACTTACGTTTGTTTGAAGTGCCCTTTGACTATTTACGACAAGAGTTTTGTGATGTATTTGGTGTGTCTTCCCTTACACCAAATCGACGCGATTCTTGGAATGAATTGGTTGGAGTTCAACTATGTTCATATCAATTGTTATAATAAGACTTTGAGGTTCCCTAAGTTTTGTTATAATGGAGAGTTGATGTTGTTGACAGCTAAGCAAATGAATGAACTTTTGGAAGATGAAGCCTTCAAGGATCATGCCCTAAGACTTCTTGAGCTATGAATGCCATTGATTCAAAGTTGGTACCTTAAAACCGACTTTTTCCTCCAAGTCAGAATTTGAAATCTATAATCCAGCTTCTAATCACCAAATTTCTGCGCGTTTTTGCTTCTAATCATGTTTAACAATCTTCCAGGAGTGATTAGCACCTTGAAACGCAAGTTTTGGTTGAGTTTTGAGCAAAATAGAAGTCACACTTTTCATGCTTGCAACTTCACACGATTTCCCTCCAAACTTCATCATTCCACACTTTTGAGCATCCCATTTGCTTCCCTAAAAATAAAGGGTTATATCCAACTCATTTCCTCAAGTTTAGACAGCCAGAATCACCCTGCCCAACTCTTTCCTTAACCCATATTTCTAGAATTTCGAATTTGGTTTTACAGCCTTCCTCAATCTATTTTCTTTGTCAATTCTTCATCCTTGAACTTCACTAAAGATAATAGAAGAAGTACCAAGCCCTAAAGCATCCTAAATCGTGCTAGCCAAGTCAAGTTTCAGAGCACTGAATTTAAACTTCAATAGGTAGATTCCTTCATCAATTCTCTCAAAATTTGTTACCACAATGAAGCTCTCATCATTCTGATACTAGTCACAACATTTGTTTTCAACTGAAATTGAGTTTTGATCATGAATTTTCAAATCCCTATTCTACTTTTTTCTTCTGGTTTTCTTCAAATCGACTGAGCTACAATTTATATAAAATTTTCACGAGGGTACAATTTTCTTCGTCTTGATGAGACGATGCAAATGGCATAGTGTGATCGGTGGATCTGGAACTGACTGTTTAACGCTGGTTCGCGAAATGTCGCGGAAGCAAGAGTCGCCACCGTCTTTTATTTTCTCCAAATGGAAAGGACAAAAGCACAGAAAAATTCCTTATAGAGATTGCTCTCGGTTTGGGAGGTAGGTTATAGAAAGGGAAGGTGTTAGCACCCTTTCTATCCATGGTTATCCATGGGCTCTTAGATACTTGCTCATTGTGTTTTCAAAATTGTTTGTTTGCTTTTCAATTGTGGGTTTAAAAAGTTTCTTTGAAAAATTTCAGTTCGACTCGTACGTCAGAGTGTTTGAAAAATTTGCTTTGAAATCTTTTTGAAAAGGTGTCGGTGTAAAGTATTGTTTGTTTTTGAAGAGAGCAAGTATCCATGAGTCGTCTACCTACCCTAAGGAATTCGTCTGTGTAAATGTCCTTTAAAGTAGTGCCATCCCACCATTGAGAGGTAGGTAGCACCACCGTTGGAGGTGTTCGGGTCAATTCGAGTTTATAGGGACATGGTGATCACCAGAGCAATGGGAAGATACCTTAGAAGCTACCCTCATGCCAGGTTCCCGGATCATGAGGACTTACTAAGACATCCTCTACTCGACGACCACCTTTCGAAAGGCAAGGCAACAGTGAGGCGTACCCTATGGGTGGTGTGTGCGATTCGTGTGTCGTTTTCATTGATATTTGTCTTGTCATGTTTGTTGTGATCTACGCTTGATTTTAATTAGGGCCATTCATTCTTGCATGCTTATTTAACAGTTAATATTTGCGGGAAAAGTAAATCTAAAGCTATTACAAATGGCGCGGGTCCACATCGCCAAAGTTAAACCGGACCCGATTTGACGGAAAGTAAATAAAGCGAAAGAAATAAAAGTGCGAGCAATTGTTTACACGGCTTTGGGAGAGATACATAATTATTTGAGCGAAATAAATAAATACGCGAAATAAAGGAATTAAAAACAAAACTAGGGCGTTGGACCCTTTTGCAAAAAATATTTAAAGTTAATGAATTAATTAATTAGAATTAATGAGGAATTAAAATTAAAGAAAAAAAAAAGAATGTTTTTGGTATTTTTATGTTTTTAGATTTAATAGAAAAAAAAGAATTAATTAAAACAAGCTAAAATAAAATGTTAAACCTAGTTCTAATTATTTTTAAGTTTATTATGAAAGTATTAAAATATAACCTAAATTAAACCTAAGTTAATTTATGTACAATTTAATGAAAATAAAATAAGTAATATTATTATTATGGAAAAAAAGGGAAAATTAAAAAGGAATAAAAAGAATTTATTAAACCTAATTCTATATTTTTTGTATTTTTGTTTAAAAGAATTTAAAATTTGCAACCTAATTAAACTAAATAATTACATATTAATTTATTTATGAAAGTATTGGAATAAAATAATTTATTATGTTTTTATCTTTTTCTGATTTTTTAGGCATTTTTTTATATATTGTAAAAATAATGAATTAATTTAAAACAATAAAACAAATAAAATAATAATTAAAAAAAAAGATATAAGAAAAATAAAAAAAAACTTGCAAACCAGGGGGGGTGGAGGTCCCCAATATGGAGGTATGACTTTGAATGATCTGGCCCATTAAGCATGAAATTCGCTGACTTTTCCAGGTGTTATGTGGCACGTTGACTGGGATTGTAGCGTGTTCATCCGTCTGGAGCCCTTGATCTGCTTCTGAGGGACGCGTGGCTGTGGATCTTTGAGGATGTATGGTGTGTATTATCACTGGCGCTGCATGGGAATCATTATAGAAAAATAATATTGAGAATTATACAGACCTGGGACTCGAACCCAGGTCTTGAACGCTACAAGCATAAGTACCTGCCACTGAGCCAGTTTGATTACTTTTAATATATAATATCAAATAAATAATATAAAAGAAAAGCTATATTAGTGGGAGTCAGCGCGCGAAAGTTTGAATCCGCCTATCACGTTTTGACAACGCATCGTCCTCTTCATCGTCCCTGTAACATAAAGCTTTAGGCAACAGTTTTCTGGGCGTGGCTTAAGGTAGGCTATTGAAAAATAGCGAATAGCTCCTCAACGCTCATAAATTGAGCGCGAGGGTAGATTTCTCTCCGTCTCCATGTGCTCATGCCAATGGTATTGCTCCTGAGTCCTAATTTTGCCTTGGGTAAAAAACCCCAATTTAGAGCTCTGCAAACCCTAAAACGTAATCATGGCATAATCGTGTGTATGGCGTAAAAATGCAATTAAAGGCATTGGTTAGCATAAGAAACTCACAACAAACATGAATCAATAAATAAAAATGGCAAAGGATGCATAAATCATGATGCACAGTTCTGAATTTTTCTCTTTGCAGTTCGAGGCATAGATACCAATTCTTGGAGCTTTGGTTGTTGTTAATGAGTGAGAATCGTTCAGTGAGACTTGAGGATGCTATTGGGATCGTTGTTGTGCCTTGAATCGCCTCCAAAAGTTGATTTCAGATTTTTGTTCTTAAGCCAAATTTTCAAGTTTTTATCTTGTTCTTCTGCGCAGCTTTTTTGTGTAATACAATTAGGTTTGTGATCCTGATTATGTACTGAGGCTATTAGGTCAACAAAATTCATAAAAATCTCTTGCAATTATGGATTAAGGATTTGATTTGTTAAGGATCTTTTTGAATCTTTTTCATGTGTATTTTGCTCTCAATCATGCCAATCAGCTCCAAATCTTTCCCCATTTGTATTTACACGAAATATTGAGTATCAAACATGCATAAAAAGATTGGTTAAGGCAAGTTAGATATTTTTCATGTATTTAAATAATTTAAATGAATTAATATAAATAATAATTCAAATAAATAAATAAAAAATGAGAAAATACTTCCCTTTGGGCCAAGTGGTAGTGCATATGATTGGAATGATGAATCATGGAAGAAAAATGGGCCCATTAGCAAATTTAAGTCATTTGAAGTAAAGTTGACTTTTCAAAATTCCCAAAAATTTCCCAACTTCCACAAGGCATAACTTGCTCAATTTTTAAGCTTTTCACATGTTCTTTGACATTTTGGAAAGGTCTTTGAGTCCTATAACCAATGCCTTTGGTCCCATGTCATTTTGATTTACCAATCTCAAGTTATGGTCTTTGACTTAAAGTCCCTTTTTGTTGACTTTTGAAAATGACCTATAATGTTGAAATTGATAACTTTTTGTGAGAGCATTTCTTGGACTTGGAATATGAAGATGAATTGTAGGAAATGTCTTTCTCTTCAAAATGAGCTTTGGATGGGATTTTTATGATAATCCATGTGAAAGTTATGCCCTGGTCAATTTCAGTTGACTTTTTCAGCTGTCCAAATATAGTAACTTTTGCATCTTGATGATTTCTGAGCCAAATTTTGAGAATCATGATCAAGCATTGATCAAATGATGTTTGTGGCTTCAAAATGATGTGTTGACCAAAAATTTGAACTTTTGACTGCCAAATGACCATTTTGCCCCTACAGTTGACTGTAGTGCAATTTAGGGTTTTGACTGTGCAATTTTGAGCTGAATGCCTTGAAACTTGATATGAGGATGCTTGACCATATTTGTAGGCATATGAGACTTGATTGGGCCTTTGAAACCTTCACTTCCTTGATCAGAACACAAACCCTAGTTTTGACTGTATAGGATACAGTTGGACTGTGCAACCCTTGGGGGATTTTGTGACTTGGCTTGGCAATTTCTTGAAGAATATGGGAGGGCAAATTTTGGGGTACAACAGTTGCCCCTGTTCAATCTTCTTAGACCTGAGGATGCAGATTGGCTGACGTTCCTTTCGTAATCCGAGGGTAGAAGATGATTGGACACTAGAGTGCCCAGAAATTTGCGCTCACATAGTAGCAGTGCGGTGGAATGGGATTATAGATGCCATTTAGAGGTTGCTGGATAGGATGATGGGCTTATAGATGCCATCTGGATGTTGATCGCGTAGGAGATTCGTTAGCGAGAACCTGCATACCTTCAAAACAAAAAATGAGTACCTGACGCGTTGCAGGAGCTGATTTTAGATGCTTGGTATAGATGTGTCCTGACTGGTTACAGGAGCTGAGTCTGGAGCTTCAAACAGCGATGAATGAACCAGGGATGGTTACGGCCTTAGCATGAATGGTAAGAGAACCTTGGGTGATTTTAACTTCAACAACGCTCGTTGAGAAAAATATTGGCGGGAATTACCATCTTTGCAATATCGGGAAGAAAACCATAGAAAATTATAATCTGAAAGGAATGATCACCTTACTCGCCGTCGGAGAGGGAATCATAGGAAAAGGAATTGTCACCTCACTCGCCGTCGGAGAGGGAACCATAAGAGACTGTCACCTCACACTCATCGTCGGAGAGGGAAACATCTGAAAAAGGAATTATCACCTCACTCGCCGTCGGAGAGGGAACCATAGGAGACTATCACCTCACACTCACCGTCGGAGAGGGAAACATCTGAAAAAGGAATTACCACCTCATGCACTTGTCGGAGAGGGGACCATAAGAGACTATCACCTCACACTCATCGTCGGAGAGGGAAACATCTGAAGAAGGAATTACCACCTCACGCACTTGTCGGAGAGGGGACCATAGGAGACTATCACCTCACACTCACCGTCGGAGAGGGAAACATCTGAAAAAGGAATTACCACCTCACGCACTTGTCGGAGAGGGGACCATAAGAGACTATCACCTCACACTCATCGTCGGAGAGGGAAACATCTGAAGAAGGAATTACCACCTCACGCACTTGTCGGAGAGGGGACCATAGGAGACTATCACCTCACACTCACCGTCGGAGAGGGAAACATCTGAAAAAGGAATTACCACCTCAGTCGCCGTCGGAGAGGGGACCATAGGAGACTATCACCTCACACTCATCGTCGGAGAGGGAAACATCTGAAGAAGGAATTACCACCTCACGCACTTGTCGGAGAGGGGACCATAACTTCTGCTGAGTCTTTATCAGAAAAATCTGTTGGGAGTCGATTTAACTGGATTAAAGAAGGCCTTGAAATCTGTTTGAACATTTTAACTGCGTCTTTCCTGAAAGGTAAAAGTCAGTCATATGCAATGCATGATATGGATCAAGCAATGATGTTCTCAACATAAATGAGATTTGTATGATACGATGCGTTATGTATGCTATAATGATGTATGTGATGTTTTATGAATGTATTCGTCTAGGAAAGTGAATCCTTGACGGGTGCCGGGAAGTCGTATCCTGGGCTGATGTTGAAGTATTAATTTTGCTTCCGCTGGGGATGATAGTTGCAAGAATACCGGTAGGAGAAGATGACTCCGTTGCGGAATAAACTTGGCAAATGGAATATTCTGCGGGGAGAAAAGATACTCTGGCGACCATGCTGGGAAGCAATACTCTGTGGGGAGAGAGATGCTTTGCTGTATGTAGATAATAACTTGCTGAGGATGTCTTGTTGTTGGAAGTGTTACTAGACTTCGCTGGGGTAAGAAGACTTTGTCGACGACGCTCTCTCCATGGCTTTTGGCTGAGGATAACCTAGTTATATCCTATTAAGGAAATAACTCTTTAAATCAAGCCGTACGACGCGTTCGTGCTCTGCTAGGGGATAAGCTTCCAGAATATACTGGGGATGAGCTTACTGCTTGGGGATATGAATTCCAAATTTCCTGGGGAATTGGATTGGACTGGACTCTTCTGGGGAGTTTTCAACTGCGGGGGAAGTGATTCCTTTGAATGTTGATATACCGCCGGGGAACAATCTTTAGGCCAAGACTGCCGGGGATGCTTGTTAAGAATATATGCTGCTGGGGAAGTATTGAGATCTACGGGAGGAGACTCAATTTCCTTGAGATTTATCAGCTCTTGCTTGGAGAAGAATGTACTGTTGGCTCACTCTCTGGGGAATTCAGGTACACTGGTCCTGTTCTTTAGCTGAACCTACCTTGGTACTTTGGAGGATAAAACAATTAGACTGCTCAGACAACTCTTTATTGCCCCTGTTTCTAGGGTCACCTGCAATTAATTCCTTTGTTTCGTATGCAAATATTTATGAGTTAGCAAATTATTGTCAATGCATATATCACAAATTGAACCTTGGACGTTCTTCGCAAAACAAAACAGAAAAAGAAAAGACACTTGGCACGTTTAACTGAAAATATATTTGTATTGATTTTGAATGGCCTGTGAATAGGCGTTTTATGTACAAGAGGCTGACGTCCTAGTAAGAGAACGCCGCCGAACAAGAGATTTTATACAAGTTTTGTACAAAAGAAAATAAAACAGCTGTGTGAAATATGAATGATCCACTGGGTTTCAACTCTGCTATTGTCTTTATAACTCCGAGCGTCTCATCACTTGATGACCTTGGTTGAAGGTGCAGCTGACTGATCGATGCCGTCTGAACTTGATGCAGATACCGGATTCTGGATGCAAAGTGATCCAATGAGACATAGTATTACGCTTTTATCCCTAATTTTTGCCTGGACCGCCCTTTCGGGTTTTCGGTCCACCGGGATACCCATTTTTGCCCAAGCCGCCTTTTCAGGTTTTCGACTTGCCGGGTGTACAGATTTTTTCGTTTTCATCCCTTCATTTTGCCCGAACCCTTTTGGTTCGACGGGAAGCCCTAATTTTTGCCTAGGCATGTCAGCCTAGCGGGTCTTTTTTCATGCGTAGTATTTTTTAACTATGTCTGCATTGGCGGGGTGAGGAAGGTCGTCACCATCCATG
This sequence comes from Vicia faba, assembly GCA_948472305.1. Lineage (NCBI taxonomy): Eukaryota > Viridiplantae > Streptophyta > Magnoliopsida > Fabales > Fabaceae > Vicia > Vicia faba. The sequence continues at coordinate 1,572,293,607 of OX451737.1, forward strand.
TTGGTTAAGATCATTGCTCCTCCTAAGAACACATGCTTAACCACAAATGGCCCTTCGTACGTAGGGGTCCATTTGCCCCTTGGATCACTCTGAGGAAGGATGATTCTCTTGATTACCAGATCCCCGACTTGATATTCCTGTGGCCTGACTTTTTTGTTAAACGCCCTGATCATCCGTTTCTGATACGTCTGACCATGACAGATAGCAGCAAGTCTCTTTTCGTCAATGAGATTGAGTTGGTCAAGTCGTGTCTGGATCCAATCATCTTCGTTCAGATTTGCATCCTTCATTATCCGGAGAGAGGGAATTTGCACTTCGATCGGCAAGACTGCCTCCATGCCATAAACCAGAGAGAAAGGAGTTGCCCCGGTTGACGTCCTAGCTGAGGTACGGTACCCATGTAGAGCGAACGGTAACATCTCGTGCCAATCTTTGTAAGTCACTGTCATTTTCTGCACGATCTTCTTGATGTTCTTGTTAGCTGCTTCTACAGCCCCATTCATCTTCGGTCTGTAAGGAGAAGAATTGTGGTGCTGTATTTTGAACTGTTCGCAGAGCTCAGCAATCATTTTATTATTCAGATTGGTACCGTTGTCTGTAATAATCCGCTCAGGGACGCCGTACCGACAGATCAGATTGTGTCGAATAAACCGTGCCACAACAGTCTTGGTTACCGTAGCATAGGATGCTGCCTCAACCCACTTCGTAAAATAATCAATCGCCACTAGGATGAAGCGATGTCCATTAGATGCCGTAGGTTTTATCTCACCGATCATGTCTATGCCCCACATTGCGAACGACCAAGGCGCAGTCAGAACATTCAGGGGAACTGGAGGAACATGCACCTTATCTGCATAAATCTGGCACTTGTGGCATGTCCTGGAGTGTTGGTAACAGTCAGCTTCCATTGTGGACCAGTAATATCCTGCCCGTAGGATTTTCTTAGCCATAGTGTGCCCACTGGAATGCGTACCAAAGGTCCCTTCATGTAGCTCTTCCATGATTCTTTCCGCTTCAGTCTTATCCACACAACGCAGTAAGGTTGAATCATGGTTTCGCTTGTACAAGATGCCGTTGCTAAGGAAGAACTTTGCTGCAAACCTCCTCAGGAATTTCTTATCATTGATAGAGGCACCTTCAGGGTATTCCTGAGCTTCCAGATATCTCTTCACTTCGTGGTACCAAGGCTTCTCAGTTACCAATTCAGTTTCGAGATCACAACAGTATGCCGGTTCGTCCAGTTTCCAGATGATGATCCGGGGAGCCTCATTATCCCATTTGACCTTGAACATTGAAGACATTGTAGCTAACGCGTCCGCTAACTGATTCTCTTCTCTTGGAAAGTGCTCAAAGGTTATCTCCGTAAAGTGGGGGATCAGGGTCAACACACATTCTCTGTAAGGAATCAAGTTTGGATGTTTCGTATCCCACTCTCCTTTGATCTGATTGATCACCAGAGCGGAATCTCCGAAGACACTTAGAAACTTGATCCTTAGGTCGATCGCAGCTTGAAGACCCATGATACACGCCTCATACTCCGCCATGTTGTTGGTACAGTTGAAACATAGCCGGGCAGTGAGTGGAGTATGAGTACCTTGTGGAGATATGATTATGGCGCCGATACCGTTTCCCAAAGCATTGGAGGCTCCGTCAAAGTGCATAAACCATCGGGATCCTGGCTCAGGTCCTTCATCCGGTCCAGGTACTTCACAATCTGTCACAATCATGATGCTTTCATCCGGAAACTCGAAGTTCATTGATTGGTAGTCATCTACAGCTTGATGTGCCAAATGGTCTGCCAATACACTCCCCTTGATGGCTTTTTGGGTCGTGTATTGAATGTCGTATTCCGTCAAGATCATTTGCCATCTTGCAATTCTCCCAGACAGAGCAGGCTTTTCGAATATGTATTTTATCGGATCCATCTTTGAGATCAACAAAGTGGTGTGAGTCAGCATATACTGTCTCAGCCGGCGAGCAGCCCATACCAAAGCGCAGCAAGTTTTCTCAAGCAGTGAGTATCGGGTCTCACAGTCGGTAAACTTTTTGCTAAGGTAATAAATGGCATGCTCTTTTCGGCCAGACTCGTCATGCTGCCCCAGCACACACCCCATTGAGTTGTCGAGCACTGTCAGGTATAGTATCAGAGGTCTCCCTTCAACCGGTGGCATAAGGATAGGTGGTTCTTGGAGATACTCTTTGATTCTGTCAAAGGCAGCCTGACATTCATCGTTCCAACGTACTACCTGATCTTTCTTCAGCAGCTTGAAGATTGGCTCACAGGTAGCAGTCAGATGTGAGATGAACCGAGCAATATAATTCAGGCGTCCTAAAAAGCCTCTGACTTCCTTTTCTGTCTTAGGAACTGGCATCTCTTGAATAGCTTTGACCTTAGCAGGGTCCACTTGAATACCTTTATTACTGACCACGAAGCCTAGCAACTTCCCAGATCTTACCCCGAAGGTGCACTTGTTCGGGTTCAATCTCAGCTTGTACAGTTTCAACCGGTCAAACAACTTCTGCAGATGGTCTAGATGCTCTTCCTCAGTCTGGGACCTAGCGATCATGTCGTCCACATACACTTCTATCTCGTGATGGATCATGTCATGAAATAAGGCAACCATGGCACGTTGGTAAGTTGCCCCAGCATTCTTTAACCCAAATGGCATGACCTTGTAACAGAAGGTGCCCCACTGAGTGACAAATGTAGTTTTTTCCATGTCTTCAGGTGCCATCTTTATCTGATTGTAACCTGAAAAGCCATCCATGAAAGAGAATACCTTGTGCTGAGCTGTATTATCAACAAGGACATCAATGTGAGGTAAGGGGAAATCATCCTTGGGGCTGGCCCTGTTCAGATCCCTGTAGTCGACACACATTCTGACCTTACCGTCCTTTTTAGGTACCGGCACCACATTAGCAACCCACTGAGGGTAAGAAGTTACTGCAAGGAACCCCGCATCAAACTGTTTCATGACCTCGGCTTTAATCTTCTCAGACATCTCTGGACGCATCCGACGGACCTTTTGTTTAACTGGAGGGAAGTCCTCCCTAGTCGGCAAGTGATGGACGACAATATCGGTATCCAACCCGGGCATGTCTTCGTAGGACCAGGCAAAGATCTCCATATAGTCATGTAACATCTTGGTTAACCGTTGCTTCACGCTGAGCTCTAGGTTGGCACCAATCTTTACCTCTTTCCTGTCTGCCTCAGTACCCAAGTTTATGGTTTCCACTGGCTCTTCATGGGGTTGAATTGCCCTCTCTTCCTGAAGCAACAGTCTTGCAAGCTCGCCAGGCACTTCGCAATCATCTTCACCTTCGTCTTCGGCTAAGTTGATCGGATTTTCGAAGTCATAATTGGCATTAGCAGAGTTGTTATCAGTGAGATCCAGAGTGGATTGAAACCTGTATGAGTGAGTGTGTGTAAATACAGCTGTTTTGAAAATTTATGTAAAGGAAAAGGAAGACAGAAAAGGAACACAATATTTGCAATGCGAAAAATACGTCCAAGATTTTCATTCATGATGTATAAAATGACAGTTTGTATGCCCTCACAAATAGAACCACGGTGCCTTGGGTAAGACACCGGGCCATAGAGTTTATCATTGTTTATTACAAAATAACAAAACAAAGAAATTTATTACTGCGTCACAAAGGTAACAGGGGTATGGTCCTTTGCACTCCAATTGTTAAGTCCTTCGTCAGTTGCCGGGTAGATCCAGCTATCAAATTCAGCTTCATCAACTTCCTCTTCATCCCCAATAGCATTAACTCCATGAGCAGGCAGGGGAGCTGTCACTACATTAGGCTTGTCAGATGCCTCAAACTGTACCTCCTTAGCGTCAATGAGGTCTTGTAGCTTGTTCTTTAGTGCCCAACAGTCATCGGTAGAGTGCCCCGGGCTATCTGAATGGTAAGCACAACGAGCATTCGGGTTGTACTTGGGAGATGTTGTATTGGGGAACTTCGGAGCTTCCCTGACAGTCACTAAGTTGGTGGCTAGCAACTGTGGCAGAATCTGTGATAGGGTCATGCTTAACCGGGTAAACTCTCGCCGGGGTCTTTCAGCCCTTTGAGAATTGTTTGGCCGAGGAGCGGAAGCAGGCTTAGCAATCATCACCGCCCTGACAGATTGGCGGTGCTCAGGTCTCTCTGATTTTCTAGAACCATACACGGCACTAGACTCCTTCTTAAATGGTTTCTTTTCCGAACTAGATGATGCACCCTTCGCAATCTTCCCAGATTTCAGCCCAGCTTCAATTCTCTCTCCAGTCAAGATCAAGTCAGTGAACCCAGCAGAAGAATTCCCAATGAGATGGTTGAAGAATGGCCCAGATAGGGTCCCCAAGAACATGTCTACCAACTCCCGATCAGTCAATGGTGGCTGCACCCTGCCGGCCAGGTCTCTCCACTTCTGAGCGTACTCCTTAAAACCTTCGCTTTCCCCTAACGCCATACCCTGGAGTTGGGTACGTGTGGGGGAAAGGTCGGCATTATATTGATACTGCTTATAGAAAGCAGTAGCCAACTCCTCCCAGTTACGAACTTTGGTCCCATCCAGCTGATAGAACCATTCGAGATGAGTCCCTGAAAGACTCTCCTGGAAGAAGTGGATCCATAGATTCTTATCCGCAGAGTACGGCTGAATTTTCCGAACATAGGACCTTAAGTGCAGCTTGGGACAAGACGCCCCGTCATATTTGGAGAAGGATGGTGCTTTGAACTTATGCGGGATAATCACACCAGTCGACAAACCCAGATCTCGGAAATCCAGCCCAGGTACCTGCTGGACCTCCATAGCCTTCAACCTGTCCTCCAGTTGTTTATATCTGTCATCCGCGGGAGGGTACTGCTCTTCATCAAAATCTGTCTCGTTGTCGGAGACTACCGGACTAGGGATCTTCACTTCTGCCTGAGAAGGACTCTTGCCAACAGAAGAACCAGCCTCTTCATGCTGCAGAGTATTGCCAAACCTTCGGCCCGAGTTGAACAGAACAGTTCTTCTCTTCTTCTTCTTCTCCTTCTTCAGGAGCATAGCCTTTAATTCTTCTTGGCCTTTAGCCAGACCCTTGATTAATTCTTGGAATTGTGCATTCTGCACCTGAAGAGCCTTGATCGATGTCTCGGTTGATGCAGATTCGGGATTCATGATGCTGAAATAAACAGCGAAGAACTGTAAGCAACCTGAAAAGAGGAAAAACCTGCTATGCACATGATGTATGAAATGCGTATGCAATGCATCAAAGGGTTCAAAAGTTCAAATTTGTTGTAGACAAAAAAGAACACACGTTATCATTAAAGAAATCATTGTTTAATACATCAAGGCCTCATGGGCAAAAATACAAAACTCAAATCAATCCCAAAATACACTGCGCATCCTCTTCGGAGCTATGTAGGTGTTGAGGTTTCTCTCCTCATGCAACAGGCGAGTGAGCTCCAAGACCTTCTTTTCGCTGGCATGCAGACTAGTCTCAAGAGAACTCCTTTCCTCCTTAAGCTGGATCCAGCTCTTCTGCATCTCTTCCCAAGATGTGGGCATATCAGGGTGCTGAATAGTGTGAGACACTTCCCCTTCCAAGACTGGTTCTTTGATTACTGGGAGCATGTGAGGATAAGGCATCACTAACTTCTGGGAGCGGGCTCGTACCCACCTGAGATAAGGCTCCAATGGGATGGAATTCCTATGCCCCAGTGTCTTGCTGTCTATCCTACTGGGCATCCTCCAAGCTCTGATGAATCTCTGGCGAAGTCCTTGAGTATCGTTGTCGAAGTCAAAAACTATGTCAGGAATTAACATGTCATGAGGACCATCCCTCCGAGCGTAACCAAACTGTCTCCAAGCCAGGCATGGGCTGTAAGTGATACCTCCTCTGATTCCAAGTAAAGGAACATTAGGGTACTCCCCGCAACGATCAATGATAGTGACATCTTCTCTGGACCTAGGGCACCAATGTATATCTGCATGTGTAAGAGTCATCAACCGTTGTGACCATCTCAAACCCCGCTCATTCTTCAAGACTGATTGTGGAAGGTGCGAAATAAACCACCTTCCCAGGAGAGGAGTGCAACACATAAGGACACCTCTTTTTCTCATGGTTCGAGTGTAACATGAGTGAAGGATGTCCCCCAGCAACGTAGGTATAGGATTCCTGGACATAAAGATCTGGACAGCACTGATATCAATAAGCTGATCTGGATTAGGGAACAACACCAAACCATAGACAAGGAGGGCCACAACCTCTTCAAAAGCTTGCAAGTCAAGGGAGTTCCAACATTCAAGGGCCTTTTCAAACAGAAACCTGGCTAAGAACCCTTTGATACCACTTCTAACTTCCCAATGTCCCTTGAGGTCAGATGACTGTAGGTGCAAGGCTTTAGCAATCTCTTCAAGCTTAGGTTCCTTTTCTGTACCGTTGAAGGGTAGCTGATCAAGGATAGGGATCTTCAGGAGCCGGGAGAACTCCTCCAATGTAGGTACCAACTGATAGTCCAAGAAGGTAAAACAGTGATGCAGAGGGTCAAAGAACTGGAACAAGACCTTTATCATATCTTCCTCAATGTTGGTGTTGACCAAACTGATGAGGCTTCCATGTCTTTCACTGAATGAAGAGTTCTCGGGAATCCTGGATATAAGCTCCTTAAGCTGGGGAGAGATCCTTACAAGACTGACTTGAATGGTCTTTCTACGAACAGTTTCCATGTCCTACAAAACAAGAACAAAGATGAAAATCCGAACCCCTGAAATGGTTAGTCAATGCATATGATGCTGGATGATGTCATGATGCTATGATTAAACACACCACAGATATTTACAAAGACAAACATGTAAGGCACACAAGGCACACAAGACAAGCCCTTAAGGTTTAAGGCCAGCATGGGGTCTGGGTAGTACCCTCTTGAAGTTGGTGGGTTCAACCTGTCCTAATCAAAGTAACCGGGTTCTAAGGTTCCCAATATCACGGGATTGCTTTCATTGTTCATCGTTTCGATTTAGCCACTGAACTGGCGACCGAAATATTCCAGGAAAGCAACCCTCAATTGAGTGTAGTATCGAGTATCAACCAACCTCGGACTGTACCAAAGTCAGTTATCTCACTACCCTAAAGAGGCCAAGATAGTTCAATTAAGGTTCCTAAGGTCTGTTGATGCTTCATGACACCACGCGGAGGCCCCGTACTCTCCTTGACTGAACTCAAGGGTTACCGGTACACACCAAAGTGCCACATCAACGTAGCAGACTGTTTCAACCATGTCGGTATACCCCGCACAGTTCCCTCACAGCCTTGTTGCTACTTTCTAAGAAAGGTATCCCCAGATCCGGGTTTAGGATCTATAGAACTCCCAAGCAACCCACAATAATAAAACAAGCAAAGAAGACAATTGAAAACATAGTTATGAGCTAGCCCTAAGGTACACCTCACTTTAAGTTTAGTCCCCAGCAGAGTCGCCAGTTCTGTGATCGGTGGATCTGGAACTGACTGTTTAATGCTGGTTCGCGAAATGTCGCGGAAGCAAGAGTCGCCACCGTCTTTTATTTTCTCCAAATGGAAAGGACAAAAGCACAGAAAAATTCCTTATAGAGATTGCTCTCGGTTCGGGAGGTAGGTTATAGAAAGGGAAGGTGTTAGCACCCTTTCTATCCATGGTTATCCATGGGCTCTTAGATACTTGCTCATTGTGTTTTCAAAATTGTTTGTTTGCTTTTCAATTGTGGGTTTAAAAAGTTTCTTTGAAAAATTTCAGTTCGACTCGTACGTCAGAGTGTTTGAAAAATTTGCTTTGAAATCTTTTTGAAAAGGTGTCGGTGTAAAGTATTGTTTGTTTTTGAAGAGAGCAAGTATCCATGAGTCGTCTACCTACCCTAAGGAATTCGTCTGTGTAAATGTCCTTTAAAGTAGTGCCATCCCACCATTGAGAGGTAGGTAGCACCACCGTTGGAGGTGTTCGGGTCAATTCGAGTTTATAGGGACATGGTGATCACCAGAGCAATGGGAAGATACCTTAGAAGCTACCCTCATGCCAGGTTCCCGGATCATGAGGACTTACTAAGACATCCTCTACTCGACGACCACCTTTCGAAAGGCAAGGCAACAGTGAGGCGTACCCTAGGGGTGGTGTGTGCGATTCGTGTGTCGTTTTCATTGATATTTGTCTTGTCATGTTTGTTGTGATCTACGCTTGATTTTAATTAGGGCCATTCATTCTTGCATGCTTATTTAACAGTTAATATTTGCGGGAAAAGTAAATCTAAAGCTATTACAAATGGCGCGGGTCCACATCGCCAAAGTTAAACCGGACCCGATTTGACGGAAAGTAAATAAAGCGAAAGAAATAAAAGTGCGAGCAATTGTTTACACGGCTTTGGGAGAGATACATAATTATTTGAGCGAAATAAATAAATACGCGAAATAAAGGAATTAAAAACAAAACTAGGGCGTTGGACCCTTTTGCAAAAAATATTTAAAGTTAATGAATTAATTAATTAGAATTAATGAGGAATTAAAATTAAAGAAAAAAAAAGAATGTTTTTGGTATTTTTATGTTTTTAGATTTAATAGAAAAAAAGAATTAATTAAAACAAGCTAAAATAAAATGTTAAACCTAGTTCTAATTATTTTTAAGTTTATTATGAAAGTATTAAAATATAACCTAAATTAAACCTAAGTTAATTTATGTACAATTTAATGAAAATAAAATAAGTAATATTATTATTATGGAAAAAAAGGGAAAATTAAAAAGGAATAAAAAGAATTTATTAAACCTAATTCTATATTTTTTGTATTTTTGTTTAAAAGAATTTAAAATTTGCAACCTAATTAAACTAAATAATTACATATTAATTTATTTATGAAAGTATTGGAATAAAATAATTTATTATGTTTTTATCTTTTTCTGATTTTTTAGGCATTTTTTTATATATTGTAAAAATAATGAATTAATTTAAAACAATAAAACAAATAAAATAATAATTAAAAAAAAAGATATAAGAAAAATAAAAAAAAACTTGCAAACCAGGGGGGGTGGAGGTCCCCAATATGGAGGTATGACTTTGAATGATCTGGCCCATTAAGCATGAAATTCGCTGACTTTTCCAGGTGTTATGTGGCACGTTGACTGGGATTGTAGCGTGTTCATCAGTCTGGAGCCCTTGATCTGCTTCTGAGGGACGCGTGGCTGTGGATCTTTGAGGATGTATGGTGTGTATTATCACTGGCGCTGCATGGGAATCATTATAGAAAAATAATATTGAGAATTATACAGACCTGGGACTCGAACCCAGGTCTTGAACGCTACAAGCATAGGTACCTGCCACTGAGCCAGTTTGATTACGTTTAATATATAATATCAAATAAATAATATAAAAGAAAAGCTATATTAGTGGGAGTCAGCGCGCGAAAGTTTGAATCCGCCTATCACGTTTTGACAACGCATCGTCCTCTTCATCGTCCCTGTAACATAAAGCTTTAGGCAACAGTTTTCTGGGCGTGGCTTAAGGTAGGCTATTGAAAAATAGCGAATAGCTCCTCAACGCTCATAAATTGAGCGCGAGGGTAGATTTCTCTCCGTCTCCATGTGCTCATGCCAATGGTATTGCTCCTGAGTCCTAATTTTGCCTTGGGTAAAAAACCCCAATTTAGAGCTCTGCAAACCCTAAAACGTAATCATGGCATAATCGTGTGTATGGCGTAAAAATGCAATTAAAGGCATTGGTTAGCATAAGAAACTCACAACAAACATGAATCAATAAATAAAAATGGCAAAGGATGCATAAATCATGATGCACAGTTCTGAATTTTTCTCTTTGCAGTTCGAGGCATAGATACCAATTCTTGGAGCTTTGGTTGTTGTTAATGAGTGAGAATCGTTCAGTGAGACTTGAGGATGCTATTGGGATCGTTGTTGTGCCTTGAATCGCCTCCAAAAGTTGATTTCAGATTTTTGTTCTTAAGCCAAATTTTCAAGTTTTTATCTTGTTCTTCTGCGCAGCTTTTTTGTGTAATACAATTAGGTTTGTGATCCTGATTATGTACTGAGGCTATTAGGTCAACAAAATTCATAAAAATCTCTTGCAATTATGGATTAAGGATTTGATTTGTTAAGGATCTTTTTGAATCTTTTTCATGTGTATTTTGCTCTCAATCATGCCAATCAGCTCCAAATCTTTCCCCATTTGTATTTACACGAAATATTGAGTATCAAACATGCATAAAAAGATTGGTTAAGGCAAGTTAGATATTTTTCATGTATTTAAATAATTTAAATGAATTAATATAAATAATAATTCAAATAAATAAATAAAAAATGAGAAAATACTTCCCTTTGGGCCAAGTGGTCGTGCATATGATTGGAATGATGAATCATGGAAGAAAAATGGGCCCATTAGCAAATTTAAGTCATTTGAAGTAAAGTTGACTTTTCAAAATTCCCAAAACTTTCCCAACTTCCACAAGGCATAACTTGCTCAATTTTTAAGCTTTTCACATGTTCTTTGACATTTTGGAAAGGTCTTTGAGTCCTCTAACCAATGCCTTTGGTCCCATGTCATTTTGATTTACCAATCTCAAGTTATGGTCTTTGACTTAAAGTCCCTTTTTGTTGACTTTTGAAAATGACCTATAATGTTGAAATTGATAACTTTTTGTGAGAGCATTTCTTGGACTTGGAATATGAAGATGAATTGTAGGAAATGTCTTTCTCTTCAAAATGAGCTTTGGATGGGATTTTTATGATAATCCATGTGAAAGTTATGCCCTGGTCAATTTCAGTTGACTTTTTCAGCTGTCCAAATATAGTAACTTTTGCATCTTGATGATTTCTGAGCCAAATTTTGAGAATCATGATCAAGCATTGATCAAATGATGTTTGTGGCTTCAAAATGATGTGTTGACCAAAAATTTGAACTTTTGACTGCCAAATGACCATTTTGCCCCTACAGTTGACTGTAGTGCAATTTAGGGTTTTGACTGTGCAATTTTGAGCTGAATGCCTTGAAACTTGATATGAGGATGCTTGACCATATTTGTAGGCATATGAGACTTGATTGGGCCTTTGAAACCTTCACTTCCTTGATCAGAACACAAACCCTAGTTTTGACTGTATAGGATACAGTTGGACTGTGCAACCCTTGGGGGATTTTGTGACTTGGCTTGGCAATTTCTTGAAGAATATGGGAGGGCAAATTTTGGGGTACAACACATAGGTATGAGCACCTGATTTTACAGTTTGAGAGACCAGCAATTCGCGTGGCTGGAGGTTGAAAATGACCAACGTGTCATCTCTCAACCAATGACAAAGCGCCACTTTTTTTCTTTTCAAAATATGATTTAATATTTGATCCAGTGGTTTATTCACCAATGACCATGATATGCACAACGCGCCAGATCCCTTGTATTTGATTACTAACACATTTTGACATTGATCCAATGGTCTACATCTTTTTGGTTTCATTATTATTTTCTGATTTTATATATTAATTGATTTAAACTTCAAAAATTCATAAAAAATTCATTTCTGACTCAAAAAATTTGAAAAAATCCTTTAAAATATTTTGGATTTTTCTCTTTCTGATTTTTATTATTTCACAATTTTATTTCATGATTTGATTTTTTTTTTTAATTTTTCAATTCAATTAACTTGTTTTAGTTGATTAAAAAATATTTTTCTTAATTTTAAAATTCTGAAAAAATTATGGAAAGGTCCTTTGGCCTTCTTGGCAATTTTTGATAACCTTGTTTTATTTTTATTTATGATTTTAATATTTTTCACCATTTTTAGTTTGTTTTACCTATTTCTTTTATTTTAAAAATATAGTTTCTGACTTTAAAAAATTCTAAAATTTTTTGTCAACCTTTATTAAATCATATTCGATCTCTGACCTTTTTTTTAGGATTTTTATTTAGTGTTTTAATATACTTTGTGTATTTTTATCTTTTATTTTCCTTTTAATTAATCTTTTAAATATTATTTTATTGAATTTTATTTTATTATTTTATTTGATTCTGACTTGGGCATTATTTGGTGACAAATTCTTCAACCTCATTGGATATTGGGTGTTGATAGGTTGAGAAACAAAATCCACCAAAATGGATGAATGATGTTGATGATATTTGAAACCCTAAGTTCATACCTTGCATCCCTTCCCTCTACATCTTATCTCTTTCTCATTGTGCTACATGTTGTTAGAGGATGATTTACATATCATCACTCCAAACATATGGCACATAGATTGCTATTGACCGACCTCAAAATAGGTGCGACTTCTATATAAGTCCACTTACGATTGCTTAACATAGCGCTAAATTTTGTCCCGATTCGAGAAATGATTATTCGTGGCCCAAACCTATGTTTGCAAGCCCAAGCATGCTTAATTTGAAACCTTTGATCCAATAACCTTGAGGTTCATTGTTAGGAGGCTTTGGGCTTATCCATCCTCTAATGAATCTTCATAAATTTTGGAACTAAGTGAATCATTTAAAAATCGTTGATCATTTATTGTTTCCTTGAGATTTTGAAATGAATGATATGCTTGACAAAAAGAAAATGAAACTTGTTGTTGAGAGGATTTGATTTTATCAATCTTCTAGTGTGTTTTTGATTGCAAGCTTCAAGATGATAATTCAACTAACCTCTAATTCCTAACAATTGACTTTATTTTATGCTTTTATTTTATGTTTTTACATTAAGCACATTTATTTTAGCATTTTCATTTCATGCTATTTTCATCTTTGCTCACTTGAGCATTTATCTTTATGTCATTTTTTTGCTCACTTGAGCTTTTCATTTTCTTTTTGAAGATACCTAATAATCAACGTCAACCATAAAAAACTTTAATGTTACTTGGACTATTTGGTTACTATCCTTGATATTTTGGAGTTATGGATTTCTTGGACTTAGGATTAGAGACCTCGACCTATCTTGAGACCTTGTGACTTCTATTGCAACTTTGTATAGAGTTCTTGGGGCTTACCCCAAGACATTGGGTTGTTTGTTTTCTTTGTATGCAATTTATTCTGATTATATGCTTTGTCTGTGATTTGGAATTCATCTGTATATTGTGGTTACTCTACCCAATTTTTGTGAAGACTTAATGTCTTTGAAGTTTGGTATTCTTAAGAGGTTTAGTATCTTTTCTTGCTTGTATTCAATCCAAAGGATGGGAATTCTACACTGACTCATTGTGTCAAGTGTTGGCTTCTTATTGGTTAGACGGTTCTTTTCCCTAGTTTTTACCTTATGTTTTAGAATATTCTCTTCATCTCCTCCCACCTTCTTTAATTTCAAAAATCTTCTCCGTCTTCTTTAAAACTCTTCTTGATTTCTAACTTGAACCACTTTCCTAATAAACTTGGACTTAGGTTCATGCATTTTCAAAAATCTTTTCTTAGTCAAACTTTAACCAACTTAATAATACTTTGACATTTTTGTGAGAAGACTAAAAGTCAATCAATCTCATTAAAACCATTTTTTCCATTTTGGCTTTTTTATCTTTAAAATCCTTTTCTTAAAAGATTAGACTCTTGTCAATCCTTGTAGTGATGTGAGCTACTATACTTCTATGATATGTAGTGAAGTGAGACATTTTACATCTGGGTGTTGAGTGAGGCTTTGCTGATTTTAAAATCCAAGCCATATCCTCCACTTTGAGATGACACAAATTCTCCTTTCTCATAATTGTGGGTAGTAAGTATGTTTTCCACTCGGATAAGACGGTGATGTCTTATCTCTTAAAATTAACCAATATACTTGTGTTTTAAAATTTTTAAAGGTGAACTACGAGTACGCTGATCCCCTATTATACAGAAGGTGGTACTTAGGCACTAAAGGTTTGCAACCGTGGCGGGTGCAAAAAATTGTAAAAAAATACTTCTTTTCTCATGCCTACAATCTTTTTTATACAACTTTTATTTCCAAAATACACAAATTTTCAAAGAGGTTCCTGCGGAGTACCATAAATGTTTAGGGTGCTAATACTTTCCCTTTGCATAACGAACCCCTGAACTTAGATTCTCCCCCTCTTTTTGGGTTATTCGCTCTTTTCCTATTCCTTTGGAAACAATAAAGCGTGGTGGCGATTTATATTTGATTTATGCGAGTCAAGTCAATCCAATGGCTTAGTCTCAACATTTTTACCGCTACAGAAAAAATGGCGACATCACTGGGGACAAATCGACCAAATGCTGGTCTGTTGTACCCCAAAAGTTTCCCTCTCATTTCTCAAGAATTTCCTCCCAAAAATCTCCCATGACATCAAGTTTGCAGCACTGATACATCAATTTGGGTTTTGAATTGGCACAAGGGCAAAATGTTCAATTGCAGACTAAAAAGTCAAACTTTGATTTTTGGATCAAAATCAAGTTCCAAGAATCATATTTCATCAAGACATGTTAGAATATAAAGTTTGTTTCATCAATAAAGTCAAAATTCAAAATTACTTTGGAGAAATCAAAATTCTAAGCACTTATAAATTTTTCTAAGTGTCAAGAAATATGACAAGTTCAGAACTTCTGGCCGGGTTTTTACCATGATGCAAGATAATTCTGGAAGAACTTTTGACACAAGAGTTGTAAATTTCAATGAGAACTAAAACATTGCAGAATATAACTTCTCCTGGAAATACTGGAATTTCAAGTTATACATCCTTGAAGATACGTCCACGAAACTAAAACACTTAGTAAATTCTGAGCATTTTCAAGTCAGAATTTGGTTAAAAATTCTGGGCCGGTTTTTCACGTAGGTTCAGTTAGAGTTTGCAAGAGGTCCAAAGAAGGTCTACAAAGCGTGTTACAAGATTTCTGGAAAGTTTGAGAACTTCTTCAGAACATGCTGAAGCAGGGAGACTAAATGATCAAAAGTTGGATATTTGTTCTAAGTTACGTTGATGCTGAACTTCTGATCCAGACTTAAGCTATGATGCATAATCTCATATTGCAGGTTTTCTATTTTAATAAATCTCATCATCATTTAATGCTCACATCTAATTTTGAGTCTTTATCCAAAGGATTTCCCCACGTGTGACATAGAAGTACCATTGTTGTCCTTGAAAAGCAAACTTTTGTATTAAGTTTATGCGGGGCCCATGCTTTAATTTTGCTTCTGAGGGTACTTTTCCATAAATCATGCTTACAATTTCAGATTAGGCACGGCTAAAAGATGCTAACCACCATACTTTGTGCCTTGAACCATACTTGTTTAAACTTGCTTCAAGAACAAGTCAGCGCCCTAGCATATGATGGTTGTACACTTGATTTCCCCGAGCTCCTAAATCCTTGCCTATAAATTAAACTTCATTTGCAACTGTTAAAGAGGTCGAGAATTTGAGGAAAAAGCCTTGAAACTTTGCTGAAATTTCAAAGAACTTGAAACTACAAACATAAACACAAAAACTTACTAATTTCTGGTTTTTGCATCGAAGCTCTAATTTTCCTTGTGAATTTCCTGACCAGATAACCCACATAGTTTTTGATATACATTTAGAAACAATCTCAACTTCTGTTTACATACTGTAATACAATCTCCACCAACCTCCATTTCAAAAATCAAACTTTGCTTCTTGGCTGCTCCAGAACATTACAACCATTCATAACTCAAGTTGAGGTTTGCTTTGGCTTTCTGGGAACATGAGAAAGCTGACCAGCACATCACAACAATCAGAATCAGGCTCTAGTTCACAGAACATTTTCCAGCTGCAAGGTAAGCTTCTGCTGACTTTTATCACATTACTTAGCCATTGTTAAGCTTGTATTTTCAAAATACAATGTAGACATCCTGACTCTGATTATGTACATATTCATAGATTTCATATATTTTTTTCCTAAGTAGAGGGAATTTCAGTTCAGAACTTCTTGAGGAAATTAGGATTAAGAATTAGGATTAGCAAAATTCATGCTTTCTATATTTACAGTTCTGATGCTATATATTTCTGAAACCATAATGAAATCTGCCATAATTTCTATGTTTGCATTCTTCATTTTTGTTGAGGAATAACTAAGTTGCAGATGCTCTGGTTGGCATGGAGAAGGAGATGAAGTTCATCATCAGAACTTACTTTGTAATATATGTTTATGTTTTTGTTTCTAATACCGAATGTATAGCCACCCCAGTGGTAAAGAGTGAACGCTTAAGGCGTTAGTGTTAAGGGATGAGTTCTAGCCCCAAAAACACCTTTTTATGTTTATTTTCTGACTTTTTTTACCCCATTATTTGTTAAAACAATAACTTTGGACCAGAACTTTTAGATATCCCCATACAACAACATTGACACTTCACTTGTCCATTATCAGAACTTCCAGGTTTCCAGTTACATTAGAACCTCTAAGCTCTCTCAAACAACCAGAACTTCTGACCTACCAATGACATTAGAACTTCTAGACTCCCTCAGTCATCATAACTTCTAGGCCTTCCTTTGTTACCAGTGATCCCAGAGCTTTAATGCATCTGGATCCAGAACTTCTTATCTTCCCCTTTTCTGCTAACATTTTCTTTCTGATTTGCAGCGCATCTGAAGTCAGAACTTCTTCCCCTTATTTATGTCCTTTCAGCAATGCGCTGATTCTGATTCTTTTCTTTTCTCTTACTACTTTTATCAATCACTTTATTTTTATTAATCAAAAACACCAAAAAATACTTTATATTCATACACTTTATTTAACTTTCTTTTAGAACAAAAAAGACTAAAAATATTTTCTTAAGCAAATTTATTTATTTCTTAACCAAAACGTACCAAATCTGTTTTTACATTTCATTTCTTATACATTATTTCAATATGGTTGTAATAGATAATTAGGACTGTAATTTCTTGCAATCCCCTTTTATAAATATATACACCCCATCCCCCTAATGATTGTAATAGCGTAGAATATTTACTTTCCGCAATTTATCGTTGTAGCGGTGAAAATCGGAGATCAAGCTATTAATTAACTTGACTCACAAAAGCAAGAGTCGCCACTGCGCTTTATTATTTCCAAGGGAAAAGGGAAAAGAGCGAAACAAAACCCTAAAATATGCAATGTATAATAATACTTAAAAGTAATGAAAATACAATGCGTTTTGATAGAGATCGAGAGTTCGGGGGTTGGTTATACAATGGGAAGGTATTAACACCCAATGCATCCGCGGTACTCCGCAGGAACCTTTTGAAATATCTGTTTTTTGGTTAAAATTGTTTGTTTAATTAAAATGGTTCGTTTGGCTGAAAGATAGGTATGGACAAGATTTTTGAAGATACGACGACCTAGTGTCGAAGTTTTGACTTAAAAGGTGTGAGTTTGAAAATGGGGTCTTTTGAGGAATTATCTTGAGTTTAGCAAAATAGTAACAAAAAAAAAACGAATGAAGGTGTTCGCGCAATCGTATTATTTATGAAGTTAACAAAACATTTCCCTTGGATTTAAAGCCACAGGCGGATAAATAAGCTAAGAGTATATCAAACCTTAGGTGAAAATAAATCACAAGCCGACAGCATCATCAAAAAACCTAATGTGAGATAATACTCCAAGCATCAGATAAAGCGCAAAGGCGGTGGATAAAGCTCACAGTGTCAGATAAGAATCCCTGCATCACAAGAGATATACCGACAAAATCTAACAGCACGGGAAACTTATGTGCGTCCGCACAATTTTCAGAAGTTAGTTGGAATTAAAAATAAAATCATAATGCGATGAAAATAATATTTTCAAAACCTGAATTTATTTACAAGTAAAATATACAGTCAAAATATTATGTACAAGTATGTATTTACAGTACCAAATATTAAATCAAAATAGTAAGGTAAAAAGGGAATAAAGAAAAATTTAAAATGCGCTACGCGGGAACGAACGCTTGAAATTGTTCTCGAAAACCTTCACAGTAAGCAAATTTGTTAGTAGCATAAGCGGTATACAAATTAAAATGAAACGAAATTGCAACAATTAAAATATGTGTTAGTGAGTATAAAATCAAAAATAAAATTGTATGAATACATGTGAATAAATGAATATTTACACAAATCAAAATCAAGAATTCATGAAATTATTCAATTCAAAATCGAACACGGAAAATTGATTCCAATTCAAGAATTATTCAATTAAACCAAATTTTGGACAACCACTATATCTATGCATTAAACTCCATAGTTCCAATTGAAAAAAATTCTAAACTAATGAGGAACAAATTAATTATTAAAACTAAATTTAAATTCTCCAAAATTGACAACAAAAAAACTAAAAATGTCAACAATACCCATTTTAACACAATTGTTTCAAAAACTCTACAATTCAACTAAAAGAAAAACATCACATTAATTTCAATTCAAAATATTAATTAGAAAGGAAAATGAGTCTAAAAAAAAGTGTTGTTGCCATTTGAAATTGAAAGAGGGCAACAGAGGAAATTGGCAAAACATTGCTACTGTTATTTACGTTCACCAAGCCTTTCCATTACCACTACGACATGTTCTGCATTTCAATTTAAAAAAAATCACAAAAGTTTCTATTTCACAATCAAAGTTCCAATTACAATCAATAATCATCATCATGTTATCAATTAAATTAGCAACCTAAAACTAACATCTCAAATTCAATAATTATAAACAAAACCAATTTAACCAAAAACAAAACAAACATATCACTCAAAATTGAATTAACAGCACAACACTATTCCTCTCATTATTCAATCCAAACAAACCTTTAACCATTTCAAACTGCAGGAAAAAAAAGAAAACTAGAGAAGAAAGTACCGAATCGTGTCGAAAACGAAAGTTACTAGCCAAAGTCGTTGACGGTGATTGAAAAAAAGTTGTCACATTTTCAGATCTTTTCTTGAAAACAACAAGGTTAAGTCCATCATCAATAGCATCAACATGAACAACACTAGAATATCTCAACAACGACGAAACCGGTGTCGCCGATCTAATCAAATCATTGTGATGCGAACTCGTAGCACCAACAAGAAGTGCACCTATTCCATTAGGCTTAAGAACACGTTCAACCTCAAGTACAAGCAAAGCAGGTACAGAAACCTTGTCAAGATCTCTAGACAAAACGAAATCAAACGAAGAGTCTTGATAATCCAAATCATAGACAATCCTCTTCATATTGAGTGTGAAAAAAACGGTTGGTGTAAACACCACTAACAGTCGAAAAACCCAACTGTTTCATTGCCTTAACGGCCATTGAAGAACCTTCACCAACACAAAGGGTATTCGCTTCACAGTTCAGAAACTGCTTACCCATTAACTCAGTGACAACGTTCATAGTCAAGTTAACGTCTTTTTCACAATCCATGTTGACCCAGAATCGATTCTGAAAGAAATTCGAACTGGGGTTATCTGAATCTGCAAAACAGTTGAAATTGTTTGCAATGGGAACCAAATTTCCCAAATCGAAATCGGATAAAGCGCGAAAGAGAGCAACCATTGAAATGTAGCTGCTAGCATGATTGAACGGAAGAACACGCGCCAGAGGATTGACCCATGAAGGATCTGGAATTTCAGGAGCTTCGTGTCCATGAAAAATCCAAGCTTTAGATCAGTTCGGACCTTGATGATGTATGGTTTCCACCCACGAGGACAACCATTGATATTTGGAAGCTTAACCAGACTCTTGATTGTACTCTTTTTTTACATGATGATTCGTGAATGTTTTTGGTACCCATTTTGGATGGGTTGAAACCCATCATTGTGAAGTTCAGAAGATGAACTACTTCATTTAGTGGTTTGAATATTTTTGGGTTGAATGTGTTTGGAGTGAAGAGGTTTTTTAGTTAGATCTGGAGAAGAAAATGGGGATGAAAAAGGGTGAAGAAGAAACGTTTGGTTCGATGGAGAGGAAAAGATAATTGAAGGTTGGGGTTTGGCGCTGTGAGCGGAGAAAATGGAAACAGGAGTTACGGAAATTGAGTGAGGTGGAATTAAAGGGACATAGTTGGTTTGTGGGTAGCAGTATGGCGAGAATGAGAGACAGAGTATTGTTTTGTTGTATAGAAGAAGAGAGGAAAAAGTAGTTACTGTTTTTGTTGTGTGTGTCCCCCTTTGCAAAGAAAATAAGAGACCTTTAAATAGAACAATGAAGAGGAAAATTGATTTCAAGAATTGATCAGAACCGTTCAAAATCATTAATCCGCAAATTAAGTTATCAACCAATAGAAATAGAGCAAGGTGTATTTAATTTTTTTATGACAAAAACGCCCTTAAATGGAATAAAACTGAAAGTATTAAAATTAATTCAATTTAAAATAATTTTTTGAATAAAAAATAAAGAGCTAAAATGACCGAAAACAATAAAGAAACGGACGAAAATTTATCCGAAAAATAAAATGAACACGTTAAAATACTCTACATGTCACAAAGATTAAAGAAAAAATATTCAAAAAGAGTAAACATAGGAATAAAATGATAATGAAAATACCAGGCTAAACAGACGTTTTACGGTTAAAAACGAGACTTCAAACTGTATCGAAAAAATAAAGCGAGCATACCGTCATAATCTATGCGAGATGCAGATTCATAAAATGATCGGTAAAAGGTGAAAACTTGAAATATTTTTCTCGCTAATTTTTCGTACATTGTTGAATCGCTTTTAACAGTTTGTCTATAAAACCAAAATATTTTTATTATCGACATATAAACAACTTGGGGCAATGCAAGAAACGAGTAAAGAGATAAAAATGCATGAAGTGAAATGTCAAGTATTTTTTAACTAAAAGACGATGCAAACTTTGATTTAAACTGACTTTCTGGTCAACTTAAATACGACTAATGATGCAAAATGTGATGAATGAAGATACTTACTAATGATTGTGACTAAATAACAAAATATGATATGAAAGTGCGACTAAAACATATTAGGGGCGAACTTTAGGGTGCAACAGTTGTGCCTTGATGAATCAGTCTTCGAGAATCCATAATCAACCGTACTTCTGGCTTGAGAGACTCAAAACCTTAATTGAGGCGTGACACCTGATGCTCTTGATTCAGACCTGTATCTGCACATGAAGCAAAAGAAAACATGAACATACACCTTTGTATGGATTAGAAATTAGTGATACATGGGCTAAAAATGTTCAAAACACTTGACAATCTTCGCATAGTCAATGCTCGAAGGTGAGAGGTTAAAACCGACTGTATTTCGTGACCTTGACTTATCTTTAAAAATGCAAAAATAAAAATGGGATCTTAGGTCAAAAATTGGGGTACAACAGCTGCCCCTATTTAAGTTTCTTCTATCTGGAGATATGAAGATTGGGATCTTCATTTCGACGAGATTGAAGGGACTTAAATATAGAATACACAATTTTTGGCCTTAAGATACCGCGATTATGTTCATGATATGATATGAATGTGATGTTTTGAATTTTATGGGGAGTGACGCCATATGAGACAAACTTTGCTGGAGAAACCAAGCATATTATAGTAATCCTACAGGGGAACAGATTATAACACCACTGGGGAAACAAAGTCATAGACTTCAAATGAGAGACTCTTGAATGATTTACATCAGTATTGGGACTGGAAAAGGTAATGATTTACATCAGTACTGTGACTGGAAAAGGAAATGATGGACATCAGTACTGAGACTGGAAAATGATTGACATCAACACTGTGGCTGGAAAACAAAATGATTGACATCAGCACTGTGGCTGGAAAACAAAATGATTGACATCAGCACTGTGGCTGGAAAACAAAATGATTGACATCAGCACTGTGGCTGGAAAACAAAATGATTGACATCAGCACTGTGGCTGGAAAACAAAATGATTGACATCAGCACTGTGGCTGGAGATAAACATCTCTGATTTCTGAATTTTACCAAGAACGGTAACACATTTCTTCTTTAACCAAGATATCGCTTGAAAAGGATAAAATAAACAAACTTCACCACGGGACTTTTCCGAAGGGGTGCCATTTGCTGAGTAGACATTATTGTTGGGGATACACAAGCTGCTCAAATAAAGAGGCCGCCACTTGCTTCCTTTCAAAGGTGTCAATAACATACAAGCTTCTCATGAAGAGACTGCCACTTACTGTCTTCAAAGAATATTAAAGCACACAAGCTGCTCATGAAGAGTCCGCCACTTGTTGCCAAAAACCCACAAGCTGCTCATAAAGAAGCTGCCACTTGCCATTTTCAAGGGAACAATAACACACAAGTTGCTCAAATAGATAAGCTGCCACTTGCTGTCTTCCAAAAATACTAACGTACAAGCTGCTCATGAAGAAGCTGCCACTTGCCATTTTCCGTACAAGCTGCTCATGAAGAGACCTCCACTTGCCGTTTTCAAAAAGTGTTGATAACATACAAGTTGTCCATGAAGAGACTGCCGCTTGCTGTTTTTAAAAGTGTTGATAACATACAAGTTGTCCATGAAGAGACTGCCGCTTGCTGTTTTCTTTTCAAAATTACCAATAACACACAAGTTGCTCATGAAGAGACCGCCGCTTGATGTTTCTTTCAAGGTATCAATAACATACAAGTTGCTCATGAAGAGACCGCCGCTTGATGTTTTTCAAGAGAAAAAATAACACACAAGTTGCTCATGAAGAGACCGCCGCTTGCTGTTTGTCAAGAGTATCCATAACACACAAGTTGCTCATGAAGAGACCGCCGCTTGCTGTTTGTCAAGAGTATCCATAACACACAAGTTGCTCCATGAAGAGACTGCCGCTTGCTGTTTTCCCAAAAAGATACCCATAAAATATCGTGAAGATATTGCTGGAGACGAGGATCAATAATTTCGTCAGGGATGGACAAACTGATCATGAAGAGACCGCCATTTGTCGTAAAGAAATCAGAAATAATCAAATTGCTCAAATAAAGAGTCAGTCACTTGTTGTCATGTCGATATTCCAGAAGAAGGTTGTGATAACACTGCTGGGGAATAAAGTTCATCTCCAATGGGGAACCATGAATAAATCCTTCTTGAGGAGACCAAGTATTTATGTTGCAAAATAAATGCACTCTCCATCTAGGTTTCACATCCTAGAGAGATCCACAGGGTATCGTTCATAAGAGACAAAGCTCAATCCAGGAATAAACTGGAGAGAAAAACAGTCAAACAAGACTCCACCCAATGAGGAAATAACTCAAATGGGGATTTATCCTATCCAGAGATGGAAAAGGAAAGCTAAAGCAAGATTCTTCCACGAGAGTTAACTCAGTGGGGAATTAGAAAAGAGGCGCACTTTCTGCTTAAGTTGACACTCTATTTGGAAAGATCAAATACGCTATTTGAATAGACATAACCAAGGTATACGTACTCAAAGACATCAACAAATATAACTGTGTATACATGATGCAAGTATGAATGAATAAATGAATGTCATGTATTATGCTGACAAAACAGACAAGGGAGATAGACAGAAAATGATAAGACATCACAACACAACCCGACACTCAGCTAATCTCAACAAGATGGTAACATTACTGGAGATAAAAACAAAATCCATCATTGGAGCAAAGTCCTTTTACAAGGCTTAAATATCTCTGGAGAGGAAGATATTTTCAGGTAGAAAACCCAGAGTCCAGTCTTCTATTGCAAACAATCCATTGAAAGGATAACAACACAAACAAAGTTTCAGCTGGAAAGAAGTCTTGCTTAGCTGGAGATACTGGGAACACCACCCTCTGATAATGTATGAAAAACATATCTTGACAAATCTGGATTTCCCCTGGGATTAATTTTGGATGCCCCAAGTTTACTGCTGATAAGCTGCATGTTGCATGGCCATTCTTGCGAATAACTTCACTTCTAAAATGCCCCAAGCTATATGGTTGATAAGGAGAAATCATCTCAAGAGGATTTTACAAAATACCTGGCATTCACCATGCTCTGGTGTCTTCAAACTCTTAGGGGAATTCATCAAATCTCGACGTGATTGCTCCAGATTGACTGTAGTTGGCACAACAAAGTCTTCAAATTTTGCCCCAAAAGAGTAAACAAGTTGGGAAAGCATTAATTAGGAGAAGCAACATGTCTGTGCTTAAGGTCTTCAGGTGTCATGCCCCTGGACATGATTTTTTGAAATGACTCGCCAATTGCTCAACATAGTTTCAGGCCTTAAAAGAATAAACTCATCACTGTTGCTTATATGTGAGTTTCCTTGATATCAAACAAATGTTTTGCAGTTAGAAAATTTTATTATGAGAATGAAAATTCTAATGCAACAGTTACGTAAGTCTTGAAGATTTTGAAAAGATATCGCACAAATTTTGCGAGTTAGAGCATCATTTATTTTTGTATAGGAAAAACATATGATACCAACATAACTATTTAGAACATTCACGGGAGTCAGGAACACTATCTCATTGAAGTATGCTTTCAAAATAACCTGGCTTCAATTAGGACTTTTGAAGGTTGTAATGTGGTCTGGTTCATGGTTTTAGAAAAAAGATTTAAGGCTCAAAATATTTGGTGCCCACCCCCTTCATGATGTTCTCCAACCCTATGTTCAGTTAATTAAACATGAGTGTTCATCTCTCAAAAGGATTTTGTGACGGTTAAGGAAACAACGAGGTTTTCGGAGTAGAAACCACCCTCATGTCTTCGTGTTTGTAGTCACCAATTTGTTCTTTGCTGAGGACTTTTCTTTGCAGTCCTTTTCTTTGCGATTTTATTTTCCCTAACTTTTGCCTGAACTAATTCTTTTGAATTGATAGTCCAGCGGGATGCCTTAATTTTGCCTAAGTCACACGTTTTCATGTTTTTTGACTTAGCAGGCTTTTTCTTTTTTCTCGATTTTTGACTTTTTGAACAAAATGCGTGACATTAGCTTGTATTTGCTTGTTGAGAAGATTGTGATTGCCTCGTTTCTTGATGAATGAGGGATAACATTATGATTCCACATCTTCTGGCTTCATTATACATGAAAGATAGCCCTCGTAGTTTCTCTTCAAAAAACATCTTCCTTATGAATTTTGAACACTCAGTCAGATTAACTAAAAACTACCCTGCCCCAGGTTAAAATTCAAGGTTTTTTCGTATAGAAAAGAAACTTCTGCTTCAAAGGCTCAAAAGGGGTTTGCAAGGGATTATCTTCCTTATATCTCCAGTGTTTAGGGATTTGAAACAATGCCTGTACATCATCAGCAAGATTTTATCCAAAAGCATGCAACCAGAGATTTTGTGTTCTTTAGATCATCATCCTCCCTTCAATCTCTGCCTAGGCAAGAGAATGGGCAACAAGTTGGTATCATAATGCAAAAAGAAATTTAAAATTTGAAAACAAATATGAGTGAAACGAATGAATTTCTTCAAGACAAACATATTCATTGTATTAAGATAATCATTCAGATGCAAACAAGCTCTTACATGCAAACAATGTTTTGATAAACAAGAAAAATTACAAAAAGCATAAATAAGTTAATAATCTGGGAAGGCTTTCCCTCTGGACTTGAATTACCAAAAACATCCTTCAAAACTCAAAGTGACCATCAATCGTGTTTACTCCTCGGCGCATGCTTGATTTGAACTTCAAAACCAACGTCCTTGAATGACAAGATACCACTTCTGACCAACTTCTGAACCTCAATATTCAAAGCAAAGCAACCCTCCAAGTCATACCCAGGAGCACCTTGATGAAAGGTACATGTCAAATCAGCTTTGTAGTACCAATGTATCTTCTCAGGAACCTATGGTGGAGGTCGGGTCTGAACCAAATTCCTCTGCATCAGGATAGGGAACAACTCTGTATAGGTAACTGGAATTGGATCAAACTGGGTTTTCCTCTGATTAGGAACTTGCTGATTCTGTTGATGAATAGGAGAAACATGATGATTCTGACAATGATTATTTCTTCCTTTGATTCTCTTCTTGGAAAAGTTATTATCAAACTTCTTCACACCATTAGCTGAGCTACCATCTTCATATGAACATCCCTTTCCGACATCTTTCTTCTAGACGCACTCCCATATTCACCTTGTCAGGAAAGTCATTAGGTGCATTAACCAACGCCTTCTCATGAGAGAATTATTTTAGAGTTTCAGTGAAGACTTTTATCATCGCTTCCTCCCTCCTAAAAGGATTGACTTGGGCGGCAACCAAAATTTCATCCAAACCAGTTAGGTGCTCCATACTAGATTTCAAAATAGTCATCTCTCTACGGAGTTCAGAAACCTCTTGCTTGATATTCTCCATTGTCCTATTAGCGCGAGTGTTGTACTGGTGAGACCAAAGGAAAAATAAGACTCGGAAAAAGACCTTTGAAAGTGAAACAGAAAAATGTAGAATGATGTATGATATGCAAAAGAGAGTTTTTATTTGATTTTCAAGGAACTCAAGATATTAAGTTGTAAACATCAAAGTATGAAGATAGAAGATGAATTTTAAATTGGCTCCAAACATTGATCAAGTTATCATCAAGATCAATCATCCATTTTGGTGGATTAGGGTTTTCACCCCATCAACACCCAAGATCCATTGAGCTTGACAAAACTTGTGATGTTTACAAAGAAAGACTTCTAAATTCCTTGAAAATCGAGTGAAAAGGGTTTTATGGATGCACGGAGGCATGGCCATGCAACAACCACAAGCAAGATCACAAACAAAGTCGAAAGGTTCAACGTCACGAGCATGGAGTCAAAGGTAAAGACCACCCCCAAGGTATGTACTAAAGGTTTAATCACACCTATAAAACAAGGTTCTAAGAGTTCCCGGAGTCTACATTCCTCCTTCGGATATTACCAACGTCTTGATTACTCAATAATCAGCAATATTCTCAAGAGAAACTCATCCGAGCGTAGCATCGCGTAACAATTACTTCCGGATTACTCCGTTATAATCTCCGCGCTACACCTAAAAGGCCAAGATGGGTTAGGGTTCTACGGTTCCCAGCTTCTCTGGCTCCCAGGTCGAAAATAATAATGTCTTCCCGATTACTCGGTAAACAAATATTACGTTCAAAAGGGCCTTCCACTGAGTGGGGGATCTCATGCCTTCTTCTTCGGGATTACTCCCTCAAAGTTAACATGACTATACCGCCCGTCCTATTCCTAAATGTAACTTAGTCCGGGTATAGGACTTGTCCTTTGTAAATATTATCAACACCCAAATAATCATAATATATACATATAATCAAACAATCAAATAATGATAAAACAGATAAAACAAATTAGGCTTAACCCACTTAGGGATGGACCAGCAAGAGGTCAATCTTTCCCCAGCAGAGTCGCCAATTCTGTAGCGGTGAAAATTGGAGATCAAGCTATTAATTAATTTGACTCACAAAAGCAAGAGTCGCCACCACGCTTTATTATTTCCAAGGGAAAAGGGAAAAGAGCGAAACAAAACCCTAAAATATGCAATGTATAATAATACTTAAAAGTAATGAAAATACAATGCGTTTTGAAAGAGATCGAGAGTTCGGGGGTTGGTTATACAATGGGAAGGTATTAGCACCCAATGCATCCGCGTTACTCCGCAGGAACCTTTTGAAATATCTGTTTTTTGGTTAAAATTGTTTGTTTGATTAAAATGGTTCGTTTGGCTGAAAGATAGGTATGGACGAGATTTTTGAAGATACGACGACCTAGTGTCGAAGTTTTGACTTAAAAGGTGTGAGTTTGAAAATGGGGTCTTTTGGGGAATTATCTTGAGTTTAGCAAAATAGTAACCAAAAAAAATGAATGAAGGTGTTCGCGCAATCGTATTATTTATGAAGTTAACAAAACATTTCCCTTGGATTTAAAGCCACAAACGAATAAATAAGCTAAGAGTATATCAAACCTTAGGTGAAAATAAATCACAAGCCGACAACATCATCAAAAAACTTAATGTGAGATAATACTCCAAGCATCAGATAAAGCGCAAAGGCGGTGGATAAAGCTCACAGTGTCAGA
This sequence comes from Vicia faba, assembly GCA_948472305.1. Lineage (NCBI taxonomy): Eukaryota > Viridiplantae > Streptophyta > Magnoliopsida > Fabales > Fabaceae > Vicia > Vicia faba. Next base: position 1,572,321,416 of record OX451737.1, read on the forward strand.
TAAGAATCCCTGCATCACAAGAGATATACCGACAAAATCTAACAGCACGGGAAACTTATGTGCGTCCGCACAATTTTCAGAAGTTAGTTGGAATTAAAAATAAAATCATAATGCGATGAAAATAATATTTTCAAAACCTGAATTTATTTACAAGTAAAATATACAGTCAAAATATTATGTACAAGTATGTATTTACAGTACCAAATATTAAATCAAAATAGTAAGGTAAAAAGGGAATAAAGAAAAATTATAAATGCGCTACGCGGGAACGAACGCTTGAAATTGTTCTCGAAAACCTTCACAGTAAGCAAATTTGTTAGTAGCATAAGCGGTATACAAATTAAAATGAAACGAAATTGCAACAATTAAAATATGTGTTAGTGAGTATAAAATCAAAAATAAAATTGTATGAATACATGTGAATAAATGAATATTTACACAAATCAAAATCAAGAATTCATGAAATTATTCAATTCAAAATCGAACACGGAAAATTGATTCCAATTCAAGAATTATTCAATTAAACCAAATTTTGGACAACCACTATATCTATGCATTAAACTCCATAGTTCCAATTGAAAAAAATTCTAAACTAATGAGGAATAAATTAATTATTAAAACTAAATTTAAATTCTCCAAAATTGACAACAAAAAAACTAAAAATGTCAACAATACCCATTTTAACACAATTGTCTCAAAAACTCTACAATTCAACTAAAAGAAAAACATCACATTAATTTCAATTCAAAATATTAATTAGAAAGGAAAATGAGTCTAAAAAAAAGTGTTGTTGCCATTTGAAATTGAAAGAGGGCAACAGAGGAAATTGGCAAAACATTGCTACTGTTATTTACGTTCACCAAGCCTTTCCATTACCACTACGACATGTTCTGCATTTCAATTTAAAAAAAATCACAAAAGTTTCTATTTCACAATCAAAGTTCCAATTACAATCAATAATCATCATCATGTTATCAATTAAATTAGCAACCTAAAACTAACATCTCAAATTCAATAATTATAAACAAAACCAATTTAACCAAAAACAAAACAAACATATCACTCAAAATTGAATTAACAGCACAACACTATTCCTCTCATTATTCAATCCAAACAAACCTTTAACCATTTCAAACTGCAGGAAAAAAAAGAAAACTAGAGAAGAAAGTACCGAATCGTGTCGAAAACGAAAGTTACTAGCCAAAGTCGTTGACGGTGATTGAAAAAAAGTTGTCACATTTTCAGATCTTTTCTTGAAAACAACAAGGTTAAGTCCATCATCAATAGCATCAACATGAACAACACTAGAATATCTCAACAACGACGAAACCGGTGTCGCCGATCTAATCAAATCATTGTGATGCGAACTCGTAGCACCAACAAGAAGTGCACCTATTCCATTAGGCTTAAGAACACGTTCAACCTCAAGTACAAGCAAAGCAGGTACAGAAACCTTGTCAAGATCTCTAGACAAAACGAAATCAAACGAAGAGTCTTGATAATCCAAATCATAGACAATCCTCTTCATATTGAGTGTGAAAAAAACGGTTGGTGTAAACACCACTAACAGTCGAAAAACCCAACTGTTTCATTGCCTTAACGGCCATTGAAGAACCTTCACCAACACAAAGGGTATTCGCTTCACAGTTCAGAAACTGCTTACCCATTAACTCAGTGACAACGTTCATAGTCAAGTTAACGTCTTTTTCACAATCCATGTTGACCCAGAATCGATTCTGAAAGAAATTCGAACTGGGGTTATCTGAATCTGCAAAACAGTTGAAATTGTTTGCAATGGGAACCAAATTTCCCAAATCGAAATCGGATAAAGCGCGAAAGAGAGCAACCATTGAAATGTAGCTGCTAGCATGATTGAACGGAAGAACACGCGCCAGAGGATTGACCCATGAAGGATCTGGAATTTCAGGAGCTTCGTGTCCATGAAAAATCCAAGCTTTAGATCAGTTCGGACCTTGATGATGTATGGTTTCCACCCACGAGGACAACCATTGATATTTGGAAGCTTAACCAGACTCTTGATTGTACTCTTTTTTTACATGATGATTCGTGAATGTTTTTGGTACCCATTTTGGATGGGTTGAAACCCATCATTGTGAAGTTCAGAAGATGAACTACTTCATTTAGTGGTTTGAATATTTTTGGGTTGAATGTGTTTTGAGTGAAGAGGGTTTTTAGTTAGATCTGGAGAAGAAAATGGGGATGAAAAAGGGTGAAGAAGAAACGTGTGGTTCGATGGAGAGGAAAAGATAATTGAAGGTTGGGGTTTGGCGCTGTGAGCGGAGAAAATGGAAACAGGAGTTACGGAAATTGAGTGAGGTGGAATTAAAGGGACATAGTTGGTTTGTGGGTAGCAGTATGGCGAGAATGAGAGACAGAGTATTGTTTTGTTGTATAGAAGAAGAGAGGAAAAAGTAGTTACTGTTTTTGTTGTGTGTGTCCCCCTTTGCAAAGAAAATAAGAGACCTTTAAATAGAACAATGAAGAGGAAAATTGATTTCAAGAATTGATCAGAACCGTTCAAAATCATTAATCCGCAAATTAAGTTATCAACCAATAGAAATAGAGCAAGGTGTATTTAATTTTTTTATGACAAAAACGCCCTTAAATGGAATAAAACTGAAAGTATTAAAATTAATTCAATTTAAAATAATTTTTTGAATAAAAAATAAAGAGCTAAAATGACCGAAAACAATAAAGAAACGGACGAAAATTTATCCGAAAAATAAAATGAACACGTTAAAATACTCTACATGTCACAAAGATTAAAGAAAAAATATTCAAAAAGAGTAAACATAGGAATAAAATGATAATGAAAATACCAGGCTAAACAGACGTTTTACGGTTAAAAACGAGACTTCAAACTGTATCGAAATAATAAAGCGAGCATACCGTCATAATCTATGCGAGATGTAGATTCATAAAATGATCGGTAAAAGGTGAAAACTTGAAATATTTTTCTCGCTAATTTTTCGTACATTGTTGAATCGCTTTTAACAGTTTGTCTATAAAACCAAAATATTTTTATTATCGACATATAAACAACTTGGGGCAATGCAAGAAACGAGTAAAGAGATAAAAATGCATGAAGTGAAATGTCAAGTATTTTTTAACTAAAAGACGATGCAAACTTTGATTTAAACTGACTTTCTGGTCAACTTAAATACGACTAATGATGCAAAATGTGATGAATGAAGATACTTACTAATGATTGTGACTAAATAACAAAATATGATATGAAAGTGCGACTAAAACATATTAGGGGCGAACTTTAGGGTGCAACAGTTGTGCCTTGATGAATCAGTCTTCGAGAATCCATAATCAACCGTACTTCTGGCTTGAGAGACTCAAAACCTTAATTGAGGCGTGACACCTGATGCTCTTGATTCAGACCTGTCTCTGCACATGAAGCAAAAGAAAACATGAACATACACCTTTGTATGGATTAGAAATTAGTGATACATGGGCTAAAAATGTTCAAAACCCTTGACAATCTTTGCATAGTCAATGCTCGAAGGTGAGAGGTTAAAACCGACTGTATTTCGTGACCTTGACTTATCTTAAAAAATGCAAAAATAAAAATGGGATCTTAGGTCAAAAATTGGGGTACAACAATCGCTTTCATATAAATGCTAGTAAAGTAGGATTTGTATGGGAAGATAAAATCAACAAGTAGACAACCCTTAATCAAAGACTAAATGCATGCAAATCAAACACACTATTCACACATCCACCCCTAGGGTTAACCCCACTTGTTGGCTAAAAATGGTCATGTTATGCATGTGAGACGTCTTAGAAAAACAATCAAAATACAAGATCATAGTCCCTCGATGACGCTTCGAATGTTACCTTACAAATGATCTTAGTCCCTCAAGAGAAATGCTAAGATATCTCACAACATTGCTATCATGACTATACAATGGCCCATGCTCATCCCTTTACATCCAAATATAAAGCTTCTTATCAATCAATGGTAAGATAGTAACATCTAAGGGAGGAGGAGAAGAACAAAGACTTTTGAGTAGGTAGAAACGTTCTTAGTTTCTTGCTCATTTTCAAAACAAACATCTTTTTCAAATACACACTTTTAAAGCATGAAATATTTTCAAAAGTACAACACTTTGCATACATTCTTATAAAGACAAGAATCATTACGAAGTTTGCCTAAACGAAGGCGCTTTTTTCAAAAATAATTTTAAGAACCACCACAAAGCACATTTTCAAACAAAAGCATTGGTCTAGAAAGCAACTAAGAGCCCATAGATAACTATGGATGAAAAGGGTGTTAACACCTCCCTTTTTAATAATCTACCCCCTGAACTCAAGAAAATAATCTCAAAGGTCTTTCATGTTCTTTTCACCCTTTCCTTTATTTGGATAAAAGAAAAGTCGGTGGAGACTCTTGCTATCCGTAATAATTACGGTCAAACGCAAAAAATCCCAAGTTAGTTCTCCCACCGTGTTACAGAACTGGCGACTCTGCTGGGGAATATCTTAAAAAAGTGGGGTTACCTTAGGGCTAGATCACCTTTACTTGCTTTCCTTGTTTGATTTGTTTTATTTACATTATGGTTCCTTGTTTGGGCTTGTTTTGATCCTTTACCCGGATCTGGGACACCTTTTTAGGTAAGTAGAAATAGATTGTGGAAACTGTATGCCATAGACCGATATGGTTGAAGCAATGGCTACGTTAGTGTGATGCATTTGTTTGTACCGATATCCCTTGTGTTGAATCGAGGAGAATACGGGGCCACTGAGCAGCGTCATGAAGCACTAACTGACTTTTGAACCTTAATTGAACAACTTGGCCATTATGAAGTAGTGAGATAGCCGGTTTCAGTGGAAAGCTGAAAATTGTTTGATACTCGATACTACACTCATTGAGATCAGACTTTTGGGATATCTCAGCCGCAAGAAAAGATTGATTGTGCTAATACAATTCCTAAAAGAAAGGTCAGTAATATTGAGATCCTTTAGAACCCGGTTACTATTACTAGGACAGGTTGAGCCAACTAAACTTCAAGAGGGTACTTACCTACCAACTCCATGCAAGCCTAAACCTAAGGACTTATTTTATTTGTGTGTACATAATAACTTTCTTACTTGTACATAACATCATAAAACATCATAACATCATAAGCATTCTCACTAACCATTTCAAGGATTTAGGATTTTATCTTTGTTTTGTTTTGTAGGCCATATATTCCATCCGAAGAAATACCATCAGAATCAACTTCGTGAAAGCACACCCTCAACTCCAAGAGTTAGCATCAAGAGTGCCTGAAGACTCTCCTTTCACCAAGAAATACGGTCGACTCCTCAGTTTGGCTACCTACAATTTCCAAGAAGAGATGATGTGCATGCTCTTCCAATTCTTTGATCCCATGCACCATTGCTTCATCTTCCCTGACTCTCAGTTAGTGCCAAACACTAGAAGAATTCTCTCTATTATTAGGAGTTACAGTGCTTGATCAAGCACCGTTCACCGGTTTAGAAGGGATTCCAAAACCTGAAGTCATGGCCGAAGCCTTGCATCTGAAGAGAGATGACATTATATCAAATTGGGAGACAAGAAGCAGAGTTAAAGGGTTCCTAGCCAAGTTCTTATTGGAGAAGGCTCGTTCATTCTGGGAAGATATGGATTTTTAAGCCTTTGAAGATGTCCTAGCCCTTCTCATATATGGTTTGGTTATATTTCCCAACTCGGACCAATTCATAGATGTGAATGTCATCAAAGTCTTTCTCTCTCGTAATCCTATACCTACCTTGCTGGGAGACATCTTACATTGTTTCCATTCCCGCACCATGAAGAAAAGAGGTACTCTCTTGTGTTGAATTCCCCTACTTGCCAAGTGGTTTACTTCGCACTTACCTCAATCAACATTTTAGAACGAGCAAAGATTGACATGGTCTCAAAGGATGATGTCCCTCACCCACTCTGATATTCATTGGTGTTCGAGATCCTTGGAAGATACTTCTATCATTGACCATTGTGGGGAATTCCCTAATGTCCCTCTTCTTGGCATTAGGGGAGGTATCACTTATAACCCTTGCTTATCCTTGCGATAGTTTGGGTACGCCCGAAGAGATGGTCCTCATGATATGCTCATCCAAGGGTTGGTGCTCGATTATGAGAGCGACGACCAAGGATACCATAAAAGGTTTGTGCAAGCTTGGATGATGGTAAATAAAGCAGATAGTGAGACGCTAGGACGCAAGAATTCTATTCCCCTTGAACCTTACCTTAGGTGGGTACGAGCTCGTGCTCAGAAGCTCATGATGCCTTACCCCTCTATCCTACCAGTTATCGTGGAGCCTATGGCTGAAGAAGATGTCACGTACACTGTCCTCTATCCTGACATGCCTACTTCTCTTGAAGAATTGCAAAAGGGTTGGATTCAGTTAAAGGAAGAACGAGATACCTTCGAAGCTCAATTCTACGCTAGCGAGAAAAGGGTTTTGGAACTTACAAAGCAACTTCACGAAGAACAGAGCTTGAACACCTACCTTGCACCAAAGAGGATGCGTTCGACCTTTTTATCTTAGAGATTTATTTTGTAAGCCCAAGGGGCACGTTGTAACCATTTTGAACTAATTAATGAAAATTGACATTTGTTCATTCTTTGTCTAGACAAATTTAAATTTCATAAATCCTTTAAATCATTTGCATGCACATTTTTCATGCATCATAACAAAATAGATTTTTCATGACAAGTTTCATTATCTTTCTGATGTTTATTTCAGCAAGATGGATATCGAGAAAACAGTGAAAGACCTACAAGCACAAAATTATAGTTTCAAGAGACTCCACTGACCCTGGCCAAGGGGAAACAAGAGTTGATGATGTTAATGACATCTAAAAAGAAACCAAAAAGGAAAGCCTTAGTCAACATGGGTAGAAGATTCAGAGAGCCGGTCCGACAGATGCCAATAGCTGAAGATTCGTCCGAGGAAGACGAAAATCAAATTGGAGAAGCAAGGAGTACCCGAGCTGGGTGTATCAATGATCAAGTGTCTGATGATAAAGACTATTTTAACGAGCAGTATCCTCCTGCCGATGTTAAGTACAAGAAGCTAAAGGTTATATTGAAGGCCGTGGAGATTCAAGCCATCCCTGGTTTGGATTTTGACGATTTGGGTTTAATATCCGAGGTTGTCATTCCCCACAAATTCAAGATACCGGTCTTCGTTAAATATGATGGGGTTTCCTGCCCAAAGCTTCACCTGAAGTCTTACATGCGCAAAATACAACCGCACACCGCTGACAAGAAAATATGGATTCACTTCTTTCAAGAAAGCTTGGCTGGGACTCAACTAGAGTGGTTTTACCAATTGGAGGGTTCCTGTATCCATACATGGGAAGGTTTGACCACTATCTATCATCAATACCAGTACAATGCCGACCTGACACAGACAAGAGTTCAACTGTAAGACATGACGATGGGAAAAAACGAAGGGTTCAAAGAGTACGCCCAAAAGTGGAGGGATCTTTCCAGTAGGGTTCAACGACCATAAACTGATAGGGAACACATTGATATGTTTATGGGAACCTTATCTGGTCCATTTTTCAACATATTGGTTGGTTGTTCTTCATCCGGTTTCATCGAGCTGATCTTAATTGGTGAAAGAGTTGAAAGTGGTATCAAGAGCGGGAAGATTCCCATATCCTCTTCTTCCACCTCCAATCCCGTAAAGAAACCCTTCACTAAAAAGAAAGAAACGAATGTTGTGTATGGGGCAAGGGCCCGTACCAAGAAGGATGACCGTCCATCCGTTAATGTTGTTCGGATTTCCAACCCAACTCCTATTCAAAGACAATCTTCCAGTCATCAATGATGTGAGACTCCACGAAGACAATACACAAGGATAGGCATGTCGCTATCCCAAGCCTTACAACACCTATTAAAGGCTAATTTGGTGACACAGCATGATCCTCCGGCCAATCCAGATACCTCCTCACCTAAATACAATCCGAATACCAAGTGTGCATATCACTCGAATAGTACCGGGAATGAGACCGACCAATGCTGGGCACTGAAGAATAAAATTCAAGACTTAATAGACAATAAGACCATCGAATTTGATCTGCCTCCAATTCCCAATGTGATAATGGCACCAATGCCAAACCATGGCAAGGGTGTCAATGCAATCGAAGACACCATTTTTGTTTCCTCCTTCGAAGACTTGACCACTTCGTTAACCATTATAAAAAAGAATCTGCTGAAAGCCAGGATTTTCCCTGGATGTTTGAAGGACTGTGATTGCTGCGCCAAACAACTCAATGGATGCAAATGGCTTAAGGAAGGAATTCAACGCCTGATAAATAGCCATGAGATCCTATTTGAGAAGACTCCGTCTGCCAAAAGTTTGACCAATAAGATTGAAGACCTCTCCATCATAACAATTTCAAACAAGCCTCTTAGGATCTCCTCCAAGGGTCCTATCAAGATTTCCAGTGAACCGACTGTTCCTCCTCTGATAATTACTGCCCCGAGGCTAATTCCGTACACTTTCAACAAAGAAGTGCCACAGAACTATGGTGCTGAGGTGTTTTACCATTGAATAAAGAAAGATGCTTGGATTGAAGAAAGCAAAGCTAATGACATTGGTAACATTGCTAGCTCTAGTAAGGTGACTAGAACTGGGAGAATCTTTTCACCCAAAATCTCACCACCAACTGCTACAAAGGCACCTGTCCGCGTCACCACTGCTAAGCTTAATGCTGACACAAGGGGAAAAGAGAATGTAGTTAAGCCTATTGAGACAAAGACGTCCGCAAAAGACATTGCTACTGAGGAACCTTCCGCTCGAGAAATGGATGAGATCTTGAAAATTATAAAGAGGAGTGATTTCAAGATAGTAGAGCAGTTGGGGAAAACCCCTTCCAAGATTTCCATGTTATCTTTGCTACTTTGCTCCGATGCTCATGCCCAAGCGTTAATCAAATTCCTGAAGAAGGCTCATGTCCCTCATGAGACCACAACTGACCAGTTTGAAAATTGTGTGGCAAGCTTGACGGCCGACAATGGTTTGGGGTTCTCAGATGCTGATCTGACACCACTTGGAAAGAACCATAACAAAGGTCTGTATGTTTCTGTTGAATGTAAAGGGACTACCCTAGCACATGTTCTGGTTGATACTGGCTCTTCCTTAAACATACTACCCAACGACGCTTTGGACCGGTTAGACTGCGAAGGAATGGTGTTAAAGCCGAGTGATATTATTGTGAGGGCCTTCGATGGGTCCAAAAGGAAAGTTCATGGATAAGTGGATCTCCTGATCAAGGTGGGATAACAGATTTTCAACTTTACTTTTTACATCATGGATATCCGTCCTGCTTATTCCTGTTGCTGGGTCGCCCTTGGATCCACGGATTAGGGGAAGTAACGTCAACCCTTCATCAAAATCTCAAGTACTCGGTCAAGGGAAGGATCGTCACTGTTTGTGGTGATGAGGAGTTCATGGTAAGCCACCTCAATTCTTTCAAATATGTAGAGATGGATGGAGAATTTATAGAAACCCCGTGTCAAGCTTTTGAAGTTATTCTGCCTATGATTGCTACTGCCAAAATCCCCTCTCACCTTCCCAAAGCTGATAGATTGGTCCCAAGGATGGTTTCTTTTAAAGATGCTCGTGCCGCAGTTGAAGAAGGAAGCTGTAATACTTGGGGGCAACTCCCCGAGATCCCGTTCAAAGCAGACAAATGTGGCTTGGGATTTACTATCAAGGCTCATAAAGAAGTGAGGCGCGCTCGTGCAGGAAAACCCCCTCTCTGTATTAGAAGTCACGAAGTAAACATTGTGGAGGATTCTGATGATGAATGTGCATTTGAAGAATGGGTATACCCTACTATAACAGAGCCCAACAATTAGCACGCAAAGGACTTCGTTCCCATCTCCTTCATTGAGGAGTAATTACTTGTTTATTACTTTTTATTAATTCAAGAACCTTTTTCCTGTAATATTAAACAATAACTTTTAAGCCATATGCCTGGCCCGGGGCACTTTGGTCCATTTGCTAAGGGTTTATTTATGTTCATTTTATCATATGATCATTCAATACAAATCATTGGGATTTTGCATTCAAATCTTTGTGCTCATTGTCTTTCTTTTTCTTCAAATGCGTTTTTCAAAATAGCCATGTATCTTACATGCACACACATACACACACACTCTTGCAGGTCCTCATCCACTCCTGATCTCATTTCCAATGACTCAACTATTGCCAACTATGATTTCAAACGTCCAGTTAACCAAGCCGAAGACAAATGCAAGGAAGATTGTGAAATACCGGGAGAGCTAGCCAGACTTCTATTGCAAGAGGAAAAAGTTATTTAACAGCATTAAGAGTCAATTGAAGTCATCAATCTAGGTACCGAGATAGACAAGAAAGATGTCAAGATCGACGTTAACTTAGGAAGCAGTGTCAAAAGAAGATTGGTTCAGATGTTGCATGACTATGTGGAAGTGTTTGCTTGGTCGTATAAAGATATACCAGGGTTGGATACCGATATTGTAGTTCACTGTCTGCCGACAAAGGAATATTATCTTCCTGTGAAACAAAAAGTTTGTCGTATGAGGCCTGACATGTCTGAAAAGATAAAAGATGGAGTGATGAAACAATTTGATGCATGATTCCTAGCTGTGACGTCTTATCCCCAATGGGTTGCAAATGTGGTGTCGGTGCCGAAAAAACACGGAAAAGTTCGTATGTGCGTAGATTATAGGGATCTGAATAGGGCAAGTCCCAAGGATGAATTCCCTCTATCTCATATTGATGTCTTGGTCGATAACACTGCTCAACACAAAGTCTTCTCTTTCATGGATGGTTTCTCCGACTATAATTAAACTAATATGGCTCCCGAAGACATGGAGAAGACCACCTTTATTACGCAATGGGGATCCTTTTGTTACAAGGTCATGCCATTTGGATTGAAGAATGCAGGGAAAACATATCAAAGGGATATGATAACTTTGTTTCATGATATGATCCATCATGAAATAGAGGTATATGTGGATAATATGATTGCATGGTCACAAACTGAAGAAGAACATCTCAATCACCTATACAAGATATTCGAGAGGCTGAAAAAGTACAAATTGAGATTAAACCCTAATAAATGCACATTCGGAGTACGATTTGGAAAGCTTCTAGGTTTTGTCGTCAGTGGTAAAGGCATTTAAGTTGATCATGCCAAGGTAAAGGCCATCCAAGAAATTCCAGTCCCCCATTCTAAAAAGGAGGTTAGAGGATTCTTGGGTCGTCTTAACTATATCGTTCGCTTCATATCTCACTTAACTGCTACTTGTGAGCCAATCTTCAAACTCTTGAAGAAAGATCAAGTAGTCAGATGGAAAGATGAATGCCAAGCTGCCTTCAAAGAAATCAAAGAATATCTGCAAGAACCTCTTATTCTCATGCCTCCAGTTGAAGGAAGACCCTTGATCATGTACTTGACAGTGCTAGAGAATTCTATGGGGTGTGTGTTGGACCAACATGATGAGTCTGGCCGAAAAGAGCATGCTATTTACTACCTGAGCAAAAAGTTTACCAACTGTGAAACCAGATATTCACTGCTTGAGAAAACTTGCTGCACTCTGGCATGGGGTGCTCGCCGGCTAAGGCAGTATACGTTGACTCATACCACACTACTGATTTCTAAGATGGACCCTATCAAGTACATCTTCGAGAAACCCGCTCTTTTCGGACGGATAGCTAGATGGAAGATGATTTTGACTGAGTATGATATTCATTACACAATGTAAAATGACATCAAAGGAAGTGTATTAGCAGATCATTTGGCCCATCAAGCTGTTGATGATTATCAGTCTATGAACTTTGAATTCACGGATGAGAATATCATGCTAGTGACCGAATATGCAAAACCTGGACCGTATGACATACCTGAACAAGGATCCCGATGGACTATGGTCTTCGATGGGGCTTCCAACACCTTGGGTAACAGAATTGGTGTTGTGATAATCTCCCCTGAAGGTTGCCACACTCATTTCACTGCCAGACTGTGCTTCGATTGTACGAATAACATGGCTGAGTATGAAGCATGCATTTTGAGTCTAAAGGTTGCCATTGATTTAAGGATCAAGTATTTGAATGTGTTCTGGGATTCCGCTCTAGTGATTAGTCAAGTAAAAGGAGATTGGGACACGAAGCACTCTAATCTCATTCCTTACAAGGAGCTTGTGATATCTTTGATTCCTTACTTCGAAGAGATCACCTTTGAACACTTCCCTAGGGAAGAAAATCAGTTAGTCGATGCTTTGGCCATGATGTCTTCCATGTTCAAGGTCAAATGGGACAACGAAGCTCCTATGATTACAATTGAGAGATTTGACGAACCTGCGCACTATTATGAGTTGGACACTGACGTAGAAAAGCCATGTTACCATGAGGTGAAGAGATACCTTGAAGCACAAGAGTATCCCGAGGGAGCATCCATCAATGACATAAAGTTCTTACGAAGATCTCAGCCAAATTCTTCCTAAGTAATGGAACCCTATACGTAACCATGATTCTACTCTAATACGATGTGTGGACAAGAAGGAGGCAGAGGAGATTATGGAAGACATGCATGATAGTCTCTTTGGGACTCATGCTAGCGGATATACTATGGCCAAGAAAATCCTGAGAGCTGGTTACTATTGGTCAACGATGGAGGCTGATTTCCATCACCACTCAAGGACTTGCCACAAATTCCAGGTATATGGTGACAAGGTCCATGTGCCTCCTATTCCTCTGAACGTCATGACCGCTCCGTGGCCATTTGCAATGTGGAGCATTGACATGATTGGAGAAATCAAACCTACCGCTTCCAATGGACACCACTTCATTATTGTCGCTATTGATTATTTCACCAAATGGGTCAAAGATTCCTCATTTGCCTCAGTCACCAAGAACGTCGTAGCCAGATTCATCAAACATAACCTCATTTGCCGCTATGGTATCCCCGAAAGGATCATCACTAACAATGGGACCAATCTTACCAATGATATGATTACTGAACTTTGCACTCAATTCAAAATCAAGCATCACAATTCTTCTCCTTATAGACCTAAAATGAATGGCGCAGTGGAAGCAGCCAACAAAAAACATTAAGAAGATTATGCAGAAGATGGTAGTGACCTACAAAGACTGGCATGAGATGCTACCGTTTGCTCTTCACGACTACCGTACTTCAGCTCGAACATCAACTAGGGCAACTCCTTTTACTTTGGTCTATGACATGGAAGTTGTCTTGCCAGTGGAAGTTCAGATTCCCTCACTAAGGATTATGAATGAAGCAGGCCTAGGCAAAGACGAATGGATTCAGACAAGAATGGATCAGTTGAACTTGATCGATGTAAAGCAGTTGACTGTCGTTTGCCATGGTCAGATGTACCAAAAACGCATGATCAAAACCTTCAACAAAAAGATCAGGCCTCGAGTATATTAAGATGGTGACTTGGTAATAAAGCGCATCATTCTTCCACAAGGAAACCCCAGGGGAAAATGGACTCCCACTTACGAAGGGCCATTTGTTGTTAAGAAAATCTTCTCTGGTGGTGCCATGATGCTGACTACCATGGACGGTGAAGACTTCCCACATCCTGTGAATGCGGACATAGTTAAAAAAATACTACGCATAAGAGACCCACTAGGTTGACACACCTAGGCAAGATAAGGGCATCCCGGCAAACCAAAGGTTTGGGAAAAAATTAGGGATATATGCAAAAGATTATACACCCGACAAGTTGAAAACCTGAAAGGGAGACTTGGGTAAAAATCGGTATCCTGGTGGGGTGAAAACCCGAAAGGGAGGTCCAGGAAAAAATTAAGGATTGAAAGCGTATGACTATGTATCTATGGAATCAACGCAATTGACTTTATTACCAAGGTCCGAGTTCAAACGGTCCAAGATCAATCCAATCAACTTCTGTCAATGGCAAGGGACGTTTGAAGAGATCGGGGAAATAGTAGAGTTGGAACACAATGAGATCACTTCCACATGTCTATTATCTTTGTTTTCAATTTTTTTTCCTTTCGACGATTTCCTCTTACTAGGATCTCCGTCTCTTTGTACAAAAACGCCCATTCATGGGAAAAATATCAATAAAAATATACTTTAAAATGTAAACTTTCTGTTTTTTGTTTTGAATGCAAAGATATCCAATGACTAAAATTGAACAAACATTTGCATGTGAACATAATTAAAACTATTTAGCACATGTGTCCTACCAAGCAGCAATAAGCATCTCTTTATGCACTCGGGATGTCCCCACAGAGTTATTCCATTAACATTATCCCCACAAATTTCTTTTCATAGGGTAGTTCCCAACCAGAGTATCAATCTCTTGATAGCCCTCTCCCCAGCTGAGTTTCCCTTAAAAGAAGAATCCTGGTGGATCTCTTCCTAAAAGAACTCACCTTGTCAGTAGTTCGTCAAATATTCCTCAGCAGGGTTTATTTCCCCAACTGAGTCTGTCTTCCCCGGATGAGTCTATCCTCTCCAGCTTGAGTTTTCCTCTCAGACTATTACAAATCAGAGGACCACGACCTCTTTTCCCCAGTGAAGTCGCCAACAAAGTCATTGCTATCTCTGAGAGTCATTGTGAAGCCTGGACCCGACTAGATAACAATTTAACTTCAGTAAGTTGTTGAGAAGCCTATACCTGACCAGATAATAGTACAACTTTCAGTCACTATGAAGCCTGGACCCGACCAGATGATAATACAACTTTTAGTCACTATGAAGCCTGGACCCGACCTGATAATAGTTTAATTTCTCAAGATACTATGAAGCCTGGACCCGACCAGATAATAGTTTAACTCTTTGAGATATTGAAAAACCTGGAGTCAACCAGACAAGGGTTTAACTTCTTTTCCCCAGTAGAGTTTGCCTCTACCCCAGCAAGTTACTGTGAAGCCTGGACCCGACCATATATCAGTTCAACTTTATCTCTTCAAGAGAGTTATTGTGAAGCCTGGAATCCGACCATATAGAAATTAACTTTATTCCCTCAAATTTGTTGTGAAGCCTGGAATCCGACCAGATAACAACTAATTTCAAGCCAATTACTGTCAAGCCTGGATCCGACTAGATATCAGTTCAACTTAATTTATTCAAGCAAGTTATTATGAAGCCTGGAGTCTGACCAAATAGAAATTAACTTCATCCATCTCAGAAATCTGTGAAACATAGAATCCAACCAGATAGCAGTTTAATGTTAGTAAGTTGCTGCGAAGCCTGGAACCCGACCAGATAATAGTTCAACTTCAAGCAATTTTTTGCGAAGCCTGGAATCCGACCAGATAACAGTTAATTTAATCTTCCCCAATAAGTCACTGTGAAGCCTAGAACACGACCAGATAGCAGTCAACTTCATTATCCCCAACAAATTGCTGCCAAGCCTGGATTTTGACCAGATAACAGCCAATTCTCGATGCTCTCCATGTCGGGAATAATTCCCAGTAGAGCATTGAACAACCCAAATTCCTAAGTTCTTTTCCCCAAGTAGAGATCAACACTCTCCACAGAGTCTTCTTAAACAAGCCAACGTTCCCCAACGAAGTTTCTCCTCAAACAACAGAACATGAATTCCCAGCGGAAAAAGTCTAAACAAAGTTGAAGATATGCCTACTCTCCAACAACAGTTCAAGTCTCAGCCTCCCAAGGCTCCCCAACATGTTATCAAGGATTTGTTTTCCTAGACAAAGACACAATGCAATAAATGCATCATATTCATAAACCATAACATATACATGACAAATGCATATAGCATAATCTCATTTATTTTGAGAACATCATTACCTCATGCATACATCCGCATGCAACTAATATTTTCTTTTCCTTGCAGAAAAAATCAACAGGCCAAAGACATATACTATTTCAGTATAAATTCAACCAAAAGATTTATCCTGATACCTTCCCCAGTCACTCTAAATGGCATCTCTAAGCCCATTCCCTACACAGTTAACTAACACATCATCGAGTGCAAATTTCTGGGCACTCTATTGTTCAATCATCTTCCACTTCAAGTCACGAATGGCGGACTCGCCAATCTAACTCTTCAGGTTTAAGAAGATTGAATAGGGGCAACTGTTGTACCCAAAAAATCATATTTCATCAAGACATGTTAGAATATGAAGTTTGTTTCATCAAGAAAGTCAAAAGTCAAAATTACTTTGGAAAAATCAAATTTCTAAGCACTTAGAAATTTTTCTAAGTGTTAAGAAATATGACAATTTCAGAACTTCTGGCCGGGTTTTCACCATGATGCAAGATGATTCTGGAAGAACTTCTGACACAAGAGTTATAAATTTCAATGAGATCTAAAAAATTGCAGAACAAAACTTCTCCTAGAAATGCTGGAATTTCAAGTTATACATCCTTGAAGATACGTCCATGAAACTAAAACACTTAGTAAATTCTGAGCATTTTCAAGTTAGAATTTGGTTACAACTTCTGGGCGAGTTTTTCATGTAGATTCAGTCAGAGTTTGAAAGAGGTCCAAAGAAGGTCTACAAAGCATGTTGCAAGCTTTCTGTACAGTCTAAGAACTTCTTCAAAACATGCTGGAGCAGGGAGATTCAAAGATTAGAAGTTGGATATTTGTTCTAAGTTACGTTGATGCTAAATTTCTGATCCAGACTTAAGCTATGATGCATAATCTCATATTGAAGGTTTACTGTTTTGATAAATCTCATCATCATTTAATGCTCACACCCACTTTTGAGTCTTTATCCAAAGGACTTCCCCACGTGTGGCATAGAAGTACCATTGTTGTCCTTGAAAAGCAAAATTTTGTACAATGGTTATGCTGGGCCCATGGTTTACTTTTGCTTTTGAGGGTACTTTTCCATAAATCATGCTTACAAATTCAGATTAACCACGACTAAAAGATGCTAACCACCCTACTTTGTTCCTTGAACAATACTTGTTTAAACTTGCTTCAAGAACAAGTCAGCGCCCTAGCATATGATGGTTGTACTCTTGACTTCTCCAAGCTCCTAAATCCTTGCCTACAAATTGAACTTAATTTGCAACTATTAAAGAGGTCGAGAATTTGAGGAAAAAGCCTTGAAACTTTGTTGAAATTTCAAAGAACTTAAAACTACAAACATAAACATAAAAACTTACTAATTTCTTATTTTTGCATCCAAGCTCTAATTTTCCTTGTGCATTTCCTGACCAAATCACCCACACAGTTTCCGATATACATTTAGAAATATCTTAACTTCTGTTTACATACATTAGTACAATCTCCACCAACCTCCATTTCAAAAATCAAACTTTGCTCCTTGGCTGCTCCAGAACATTACAGCCATTCATAACTCAAGTTGAGGTTTGCTTTGGCTTTCTGGGAACATGAGAAAGTTGACCAGAAAATCACAGCAATCCGAATCAGGATTTAGTTCACATAATATTTTCTAGTTGTAAGGTAAGCTTCTGCTGACTTTTATCACATTACTTAGGCATTGTTAAGCTTGCACTTTTAAAATACAATGTAGACATCATGACTTTGATTATGTACATATTCATAGATTTCATGTATTTTTTTGCCTAAGTAGAGGGAGTTTCAGTTCAGAACTTCTTGAGGAAATTACGATTCAGAATTAGGATTAGTAAAATTCATGCTTGCTATATTTACAATTCTGATACTTTATATTTCTGAAACCATAATGAAATATGCCATAATTTCTATGTTTGCATTCTACATTTTTGTTGAGGAATAACTAAGTTGCAGATGCTCTGGTTGGCATGGAGAAGGAGATGAAGTTCATCATCGGAACTTACTTTGTAATATATGTGTTGTACCCCAAAATTTTCCCTCCCATAATCTTCAAAGTTATGACAAGCAAATGATTCAAAGTCTACTCAAGGGCTGCACAGTCAACCACTCTCCCAGGCCAGTCAAATTAGGGTTTTGGTTCTTGCAAGGAAGTTGAGGTTTCCAAGGGCTCAATCAAGTCACATATGCTCATATACATTTTCAAGCACCTACATGTCAAGTTTCAAGGCTCACAAGGTCAAGTTGCACAGTCAAAAGTCCCATTTGCTCAACAGTCAACTGTAGGGGCAAAATGGTCATTTGGCAGTCAAAAGTCAAAAATTTTGGTCAACATCTTATTTTGAAGCCACAATCATCATTTGATCAAGTCTTGATCATGATTTCACAAGAATGGCTCAAAAATCATCAAGGTGTCAAAAGTTTCTATTTTTGGACAGTTGAAAAGTCAACTGTAACTTGACCAAGGCATAACTTTTTCATGGTTCATCAGAAAAATCCCATCCAATGCTCATATTGAAGGGGAGGACATTTCCTACAACTCATGTTCACATTCCAAGTCCAAGAAATGCTCTCACAAAAAGTTATCAATTTCAACATTATAGGTCATTTTCAAAAGTCAACAAAAGGGACTTTAAGTCAAAGACCATAACTTGAGATTGGTAAATCAAAATGACATGGGACCAAATACATTGGTTAGAGGACTTCAAGACCTTTCCAAAATGTCCAAAAACATGTTCATAGCTTCAAAATTGAGCAAGATATGCATTGGAGAAGTTGGGAAATGTTTGTGAAATGGCCAAAGTCAATTATCCTTGAAACTTCATTTTTGACAAAAGGGGCCCACTTTTTCCACTTGTTTCAGCTTGGCCATGCTTCCCACGTGTCCCACAATTTATTTCAAGATTTAAAATTAATTTTTCCATTTTTATTTAATTTTATTTGATTTAATTCATTTTAAATCTTTAAAATTCAAATAAAAATCAAAGAAATTAATGGAGGGATATATTTTGTGTTGATTAGCTTTGATACACCTTGAAATACCTTCCAAATTCGTGCAAGGCCAATTATGGGCATAAAAATTCAAATTTTGACAAGAATGGCAAGTTGCTTTAATGGAGGTTATGGAAAAATCTCAAGCATAATTGCAAGGCTTAAAAGCTCCTTAATGTGACTGATTCTCATCCAAGCCTATATATACAAGCCTTGCAAACCTCATTCAAAAAAAGAGTGTGTGCAGAAACGGCCAAGAGCAAAACCAAAAATTATTCAAAAAGTGAGAGTTCTAAAACATAGTTGCGAGCATCTTCAGATCAAAACAAGCACGTGGTTCTATTCCTTGCCACACCCTGAAGCTAAAGCAACCTTTGCCGAGTCCTGAGGCTCATACCACGCTGTAAGTTATTCCCAGGTCCCCTATAATTTCCATATTATTTTTTCAATTGCTTTCATGCGCAGATTCTCAAAAGAGGAACACTATAAACCTCATATCCCAGCGCTCCAAGTGTACATGGATGCAGATCTAAAGGTCCAGAAGGCTAGCACACCATACCCTGGAGTCAGCGCATGCGTAGGCGATCCAAGAAAGTCAAACGAGCTGAAGCTTAATGGGCCATAATTCCAACAATGCACCCTCCATTTCAGTCCACACCCTCCTTGACTTTTTTCTTATGTTGATTTCAGTCCACACCCCAATTTTTGACCTAAAATCCCATTTTTATTTTTGCATTTTTTTTAAGATAAGTCAAGGTCACGAAATACGGTCGGTTTTAATGTCTCACCTTCGAGCTTTGACTATGCGAAGATTGTCAAGTGTTTTGAACAATTTTTAGCCTATGTATCACTAATTTCTAATCGCATACAAAGGTGTATGTTCATGGTTTCTTTTGTTTCATGTGCAGAAACAGGTCTGAATCAAGAGCATCAGGTGTCGCGCCTCAATTAAGGTTTTGAGTCCCCCAAGACAAAAGTACGGTTGATTGTGGATTCTCGAAGACTGATTCATCAAGGCACAACTGTTGCACCCTAAATTTCGCCCCTAATATGTTTTAGTCGCACTTTCATATCATATTTTGTTATTTGGTCACAATCATTAGTAAATATCTTCATTCATCACATTTTGCATCATTAGTCGTATTTAAGTTGACCAGAAAAGTCAGTTTAAATCAAAGTTTGCATCGTCTTTCAGTTGTAAAATACCCGACATTTCACTTCATTCATTTTTATCTGTTTACTATTTTCTTGCACTGCTCCAAGTTGTTTATATGTCGATAATAAAATATTTCGGTTTTATAGACAGACTGTTAAAAGCGATTCGACACTATGCGGGAAAGAAGCGAGAAAATATTTCAAGTTTTCACCTTTTACCGATCATTTTATGAATCTGCGCTTCGCGTAGATTATGACGGTATGCTCGCTTTATTTTTTCGGTACAGTTCGAAGTCTCGTTTTTAACCTTAAATGTCTGTTTAGTCTGATATTTTTATTATTATTTTATTTTTGATTTTTGACTTCTTGAATATTTTTTCTTTAATCTTTGTGACATGTAGATTATTTTAATGTGTTCATTTTATTTTTTCGGATAAATTTTCGTCCGTTTTTTTTATCATTTTCGGTCATTTTGGGTCTTTATTTTTTATTCATAAAATATTCAAAAAAATCATTTTAAATTGAGTTAATTTTAATACATTTAGTTCTTTTGGTTATTTTTATCATTTAAGGACTTTTTGGTCACAAAAAATATTAATTAGGCTTTGCTTAATTCTCATTGGTTGATAGCATGATTTGCGGATTGATAGAGATTGAATTTATATTGAACGGCTTGGATTTATTTTGAAATCATAATATTCCTTTTCATTCTCTCTTTTACTCACACAAAAACAAAAAGCTACTCCCATTCCTCTCAAGCAAACACCATCCGCCAACCTTTTACTGTAAACCACTCACAAACCATCTCCAATCTACCTTTCCCTCTCTTCCTCACCAATTACACAAACACAAAACAAAAGAACCAATAATCCACCCATCACCATCCCATTATGCAGTACATAATCTCTGCATCTATTCTTCCTCACATCATACAACCCAACATTCATCATTTTCCCACTACGGTCATCTTCTATCAACAACTCACAGGTTCCCATCCCAAACTCACTCATCACTGATGCTTGTATAATGGAAATGGTCAATTCCTGTGATGACAGACATTGTTCCAATGTAGCTGAACAACCTCAACCCATTCTTACTCGTGCCACTAAACTTCACCATTTCCATATTTGAATATGTAAACCCATTACTAGCATCATATTAAAAATCTGAAATAGAACAAGAAAACCAAAGTATCTTAGCCTCCGTTACCTCACATCACTAACCGTCCGCCGCTGTTACTTAACAGTAACTCCCGTCCTCTTCAACACGCCGCCGCTCTCATCCCTCTCCGCCATACCTCTATTTCGTCACCTTCTTCTTTGCCATTACGCTTGGATTCTTTGCTCATCAGTTGATTCTGTACTCACTTCAAACGCGTTGCATCCTTCTCTGCTCATCTCCGATCCGTTCAACTCAAGACCTCCATGAGACCATCGTCTGGCTTCATCGTCTGGTTCTCACGCTTCCAAATCAACCTCTCTCCTTCAAGCACGATTCACTCGGTTTTCCTTCCGATTCTGCAGCGTTGTGGCATCGATTGCTTAAACAACGCCGTCGCTTCAAACTCAGCGGCTCCGTCCCGTATTTGTCGTTTCTGTTTGCTCATCTACAATCATCTTCACATATCAACATGCGAGCTTGCTCAGCAGATTGAGAAGGTTATGCGGGAACTTGGAGACTATCTAGGTGTTAAGGTGCATGCTTGTGTGGGAGGTACAAGTGTTCGTGAAGATCAACGCATTATGTCAAGTGGTGTCCATGTTGTGGTTGGTACTCCCGGTCGTGTGTTTGATATGCTGCGCAGACAATCTCTTCACCCGGATTACATCAAGATGTTTGTGTTGGATGAGGCTGATGAAATGCTCTCTCGTGGTTTCAAAGATCAGATCTATGATATCTTTCAGCTGCTGCCCGGTAAGATTCAAGTAGGAGTTTTCTCTACTACAATGCCACTCGAGGCACTTGAAATCACAAGGAAGTTTATGAACAAACCTGTGAGGATCCTTGTGAAGCGGGACGAGCTCACCTTGGAGGGTATTAAGAAGTTTTATGTCAATGTTGAGAAAGAGGAATTGAAGCTGGACACACTCTGTGATCTTTACGAGACATTAGCAATCACTCAGAGTGTCATTTTTGTTAACACTATAAGGAAAGTTGATTGGTTGACCGACAAGATGCGAAGCCGAGACCATACAGTCTCAGCTACTCACGGAGACATGGATCAGAACACCAGGGACATTATTATGCGTGAATTCTGTTCTGGATCTTCTCGTGTTTTGATAACTACTGATCTTTTGGCACGTGGTATTGATGTCCAACAAGTGTCTCTGGTTATCAATTTTGATCTTCCTACGCAGCCTGAGAACTATCTCCATCGTATTGGTCGTAGTGGAAGGTTTGGTAGAAAAGGTGTTGCCATTAACTTTGTCAATAAGGAAGATGAATCAATGCTACAGGATATCCAGAAGTTTTACAATGTGTTAGTTGAGGAGCTGCCATCAAATGTCGCTGAGCTCCTCTGATGAGATTTTGCCCGCCATATTAGACGCAAATTAGTCACCTTTGGTGGGCAGCAAGGATAGTCTCTGTCCACTTGATAAGTTAGAGACCACGCGGAAGAAGATGAAAGTGCCTACTGAGCTGCATGTCATTGATGGTGGTGATCACTCTTTTAAGATTGGTAAGAAGCATCTACAAGCAAACAATTCCACCCAGACTGATGCTGAAGTTGCTGCTATGAAGGCCGTTGCTGCTTTCATTTCCAGATTCCTTGAAGGTTGATTCTACAGTGTAGCAAGGTTTGTGTTATTGTATATACACTCTGCTGTATCTAGATTTGCAGTTATCTAGGTCTTGTTCTTGCAAGTGGGCTGTAATTTTATTTTGGGTGATTTGGTCAAGTAATTTTTGCTAGCGAAGTAGACATGTATGAATTTTTTGTTCTGGCAGTTTTAGAAACCTACTTGGTGAGAATGGGGGTTTGTTTAACTTAAAAAAAAATATAAAAAAATATTAGTAAACCTTATATTTAGATTTAGTTTAGTATTAATTTAGATTTTTTTTAATTAGTTTAGATTTATTTTATAACTTTAAAATATTTAGAATCATAATTAATAACTTTAGAAATTTATTTTGTTTTAGTTTTATTTTATAACTTTAGAATTTTATTTCATTTAGTAAATTTTAGAATTTTATTTGTTTTAGTTTAGTTTAATAACTTTAGAATTTTATTTGATTTTATTTAAGTTAACTTTAGAATTTTATTTGTTTAGTTTTAGTTTAGTGACTTTAGAATTTTTATTTGATTTAGAATTAGTTTAATAAATTTATAATTTTTATTTGATTTAGAATTAGTTTAATAAGTTTATAATTTTTATTTAGTTTAATAACTTTAGAGTTTTTATTTGATTTAAATTTAGTTTAGTAGTTTTAGAATTTTATTTGATTTAGATTTAGTTTAGTAACTTTGGAATTTTCATTTGTTTTAGATTTAATTTAGTAACCTTAGGATTTTAATTTAATCTAGATTTAACTTACTAAATTTTAAAACTTTAGTTTAGTTTAGATCAAATTCAATAATACTAGATTTTTTTTATAACCTTAGAATTTGTAATTAGTTTAGAATTATTTTAGTAAGTAATTTTTAATTTAGTTCGAATAACTTCTTTAGATAATTAGTTATATTCCTTTTATTTGTATATTTCTGTCATTTCAATTTCTCGGTGCCTCTTGATCATTAATTTGCTTTTGTCAGATTTATTTTCTTGTGAACTTCTGAATGTTTATATTTTGATGTTCATTTTATTTTGCTTACCCCAAGGAAAATATTTAAATTTTGTTGACTTCACGTCATCAAATACATCTCATCCGATTGCGCGAACCCCTTCATTCATTTTTTTTGCTTGGTTACTATTTTGCTAAACTCAAGATAATTTTCCCAAAAGACCCCATTTTCAAACTCATACCTTTTAAGTCAAAACTTCGACATTAGGTTATCACATCTTCAAAACCTCGCCAACACCTATTTTTAGCCAAGCGAACCATTTTAATCAAACAAACAATTTTAACCAAAAAACAGATATTTCAAAAGGTTCCTGCGGAGTACCGCAGATGCATTGGGTGCTAATACCTTCCCATTGTATAACCAACCCCCGAACTCTCGATCTCTTTCAAAAAACGCATTGTATTTTTATTACTTTTAAGTATTATTTTACATTGCATATTTTAGGGTTTTATTTCGCTCTTTTCCCTTTTCCCTTGGAAATAATAAAGCGCGGTGGCGACTCTTGCTTTTGTGAGTCAAGTTAATTAATAGCCTGATCTCCGATTTTCACCGCTACAGAATTGGCGACTCTGCTGGGGAAAGATTGACCTCTTGCTGGTCCATCCCTGAGTGGGTTAAGCCTAATTTGTTTTATCTGTTTTATCATTATTTGATTGTTTGATTATATGTATATATTATGATTATTTGGGTGTTGATAATATTTACAAAGGACAAGTCCTATACCCGGACTAAGTTACACTTAGGAATAGGACGGGCGATATAGTCATGTTAACTTTGAGGGAGTAATCCCGAAGAAGGAGGCATGAGATCCCCCACTCAGTGGAAGGCCCTTTTGAATGTAATATTTATTTACCGAGTAATCGGGAAGACATTATTATTTTCGACCTGGGAGCCAGAGAAGCTGGGAACCGTAGAACCATAACCCATCTTGGCCTTTTAGGAGTAGCGCGGAGATTATAACGGAGTAATCCGGAAGTAATTGTTACGCGATGCTACGCTCGGATGAGTTTCTCTTGAGAATATTGCTGATTATTGAGTAATCAAGACGTTGGTAATATCCGAAGGAGGAATGTAGACTCCGGGAACTCTTAGAACCTTGTTCTACAGGTGTGATTAAACCGTTAGTACATACCTTGGGGGTGTTCCTTACCTTGACTCCATGCTCGTGACGTTGAACCTTTCGACTCTATTTGTGACCTTGCTTGTGGTTGTTGCATAGCCATGCATTCATGCATCCATAAAACCCCTTTCACTTGACTTTGAAGGAATTTGGAAGTTTTTCTTTGTAAATACCACAAGTTTTGTCAAGCTCAATGGATCTTGGGTGTTGATAGGGCGAAAACCCTAATCCACCAAAATGGATGATTGATCTTGATGATAACTTGATCAATGTTTGGAGCCAATTTAAAATTCATCTTCTATCTTCATACTTTGATGTTTACAACTTAATATCTGGATCTCCTTGAAAGTCAGATAAAAACTCTCTTTTGCATATCATGCATCATTCTACATTTTTTGTTTCACTTTCAAAGGTCTTTTTCCAAGTCTTATTTTTCCTTTGGTCTCACCAGTACAACACTGACGCTAAGAGAACAATGGGGAATATCAAGCAAGAGGTTTCTGAACTCCGTAGAGAGATGACTAATTTGAAAGCTAGTGTGGAGCGCTTAACTGGTTTGGTTGAAATTCTGGTTGCCGCCCAAGTCAATCCTTCTAGGAGGGACGAAGCGATGATAAAAGTCTTCACTGAAACTCTAAAATCATTCTCTCATGAGAAGGTAATGGTTAATGCACCTAATGACTTTCCTGACAAGGTGAATATGGGAGTGCGTCTAGAAGAGGATGTTGGGAAGGGATATTCATATGAAGATGGTAGCTCAACTAATGGTGTGGAGAAGTTTGATAACAACTTTTCCAAGAAGAGAACCAGAGGAAGAAATAATCATCATCAGAATCATCATGTTTCTCCTATTCATCAACAGAATCAGCAAGTCCCTAATCAGAGGAAAACCCAGTTTGATCCAATTCCAATTACCTATACAGAGTTGTTCCCTATCCTGATGCAGAGGAATTTGGTTCAGACCCGACCTCCACCGAAGGTTCCTGAGAAGATACATTGGTACTACAAAGCTGATTTGACTTGTACCTTTCATCAAGGTGCTCCTGGGCATGACTTGGAGGGTTTCTTTGCTTTGAAGATTGAGGTTCAGAAGTTGGTCAGAAGTGGTATCTTGTCATTCAAGGACGTTGGTTTTGAAGTTCAAATCAAGCATGCGCCGAAGAGTAAACACGATTGATAGTGACCGTGATTTTTGAAGGATGTTTTCGATAATTCAAGTCCAGAGGGAAAGCCTTCCCAGATTATTAACTTATTTATGCTTTTTGTAATTTTTCTTGTTTATCAAAACATTGTTTGCATGTAAGAACTTGTTTGCATCTGAATGATTATCTTAATACAATGAGTATGTTTGTCTTGAAGAAATTCATTCGTTTCACTCATATTTGTTTTCAAATTTTAAATTGCTTTTGCACTATGATACCAAATTGTTGCTCATTCTCTTGCCTATGCAGAGATTGAGGGGAGGATGATGATCTAAAGAACACAAAATCTCTGGTTGTTTGCTTTTGGATAAAATCTTGCTGATGATGTACATGCATTGTTTCAAATCCCTAAACACCGGAGATATAAGGAAAATAATCCCTTGCTAACCCCTTTTGAGCCTTTGAAGCAGAAGTTTCTTTTCTATACGAAAAAACCTTGAATTTTAACCTGGGGCAGGGTAGTTTTTAGTTAATCTGACTGAGTGTTCAAAATTCATAAGGAAGATGTTTTTTGAAGAGAAACTACGAGGGCTATCCTTCATGTATAATGAATATAGAGGATGTGGAACCACAATGTTATCCCTCATTCATCAAGAAACGAGGCAATCACAATCCTCTCAACAAGAAAAGACAAGCTAATGTCACACATTTTGTTCAAAAAGTCAAAAATCGAGAAAAAGAAAAGCCTGCTAAGTCAAAAAACATGAAAACGCGTGACTTAGGTAAAATTAAGGCATCCCGCTGGACTATCAATTCAAAAGAATTAGTTCAGGAAAAAGTTAGGGAAAATAAAAATTGCAAAGAAAAGGACTACAAAGAAAAGTCCTCAGCAAAGAGCAAATTGGTGACTACAAACACGAAGACATGAGGGTGGTTTCTACTCCGAAAGCCTCATCGTTTCCTTGACCGTCACAAAATCCTTTTGAGAGATGAACACTCATGTTGAATTAACTGAACATAGGGTTGGAGAACATCATGAAGAATGGGTGGGCACCAAATATTTTGAGCCTTAAAATCTTTTTTCTAAAAAACCATGAACCAGACCACATTACAACCTTCAAAAGTCCTAATTGAAGCAAGGTTATTTTGAAAGCATACTTCAATGAGATAGTGTTCCTGACTCCCATGAATGTTCTAAATAGTTATGTTGGTATCATATGTTTTTCCTATACAAAAATAAATGGTGCTTTAACTCGCAAAATTTGTGCGATATCTTTCAAAATCTTCAAGACTTACATAACTGTTGCATTAGAACTTTCATTCTCATTGTAAACTTTTTCTAACTGCAAAATATTTGTTTGATATCAAGGAAGCTCACATAAGCACCAGTGATGAGCTTATTCTTTTAAGGCCTGAAACTATGTTGAGTAATTGGCGGATCACGTCAAGAAAAATCATATCCATGGGCATGTCACCTGAAGACGGTAAGCACAGACATGTTGCTTCTCCCAATTAATGCTTTCCCAACTTGTTTACTCTTTTGGGGCAAAATTTGAAGACTTTGTTGTGCCAACTACAGTCAATCCGGGGCAATCACGTCGAGATTTGATGAATTCCTCTAAGAGTTTGAAGACACCAGAGCATGGTGAATGCCAGGTCTTTTGTAAAATCCTCTTGAGATGATTTCTCCTCATCAACCAGATAGCTTGGGGCATGTTAGAAGTGAAGCTATTCGCAAGAATTGTCGTGCAACATGCAGCCCATCAGCAGTAAACTTGGGGCAACCAAAATTAGTCCCAGGGGCAATCCAGATTTGTCAAGATATGTGATATGTATTGCACACATTATCAGAGGGTGGTGTTCCAAGTATCTCCAGTTAAGCATGGCTTTTTCCAGCGGAAACAGTGTTCGTGTTGTCATCCTTTCAAGGGATTGTTAGTGATAGAAGACCGAACTTTGGGCTTTCTACCGAAAGATATCTTCCTCTCCAAAGAGATTTAAGCTTTGTAAAAGGACTTTGCTCCAATGATGGTTTTTGTTTTTATCTCCAGTAATGTTCCCCTTTTGTTGAGATTAGCTGAGCGTCGGGTTGTACTGGGACGTCTTATCATCTTCTGTCTATCTCCCTTGTCTGTTTTGTCAACATATACATGACATTCATTCATTCGTTCATACTTGCATCATGCACGCACATTTGTATTTGTTGATATCTTTGAGTTCGTATACCTTGGTTATGTCCATTCAAATAGCATATTTGATCTTTCCAAATAGAGTGTCAACTTAAGCAGAAAGTGCACCTCTTTTCTAATTCCCCCACTGAGTTAACTCTCGTGGAAGAATCTTGCTTTAGCTTTCCTTTTCCATCTCTGGATAGGATAAATCCCCATTTGAGTTGTTTCCTCATTGGGTGGAGTCTTGTTTGACTATTTCTCTCCAGTTTATTCCTGGATTGAGCTTTGTCTCTTGTGAACGATACCCTGTGGATCTCTCTAGGCTATGAAACCTAGATGGAGAGTGCATTTATTTTGCAACGTAAATACTTGGTCTCCTCAAGAAGGATTTATTCATGGTTCCCCATTGAAGATGAACTTTATTCCCTAGTAGTGTTATCACAACCTTCTTCTGGAACATCGGCATGACAACAAGCGACTGACTATTTATTTAAGCAGTTTGATTATTTCTGATTTCTCTACGACAAATGGCGGTCTCTTCATGAGAAGTTTGTGCATCCTCGATGAAATTATTGGTTCTCACCTCCAGCAATATCTTCACGATATTTTATGGGTATCTTTTTGGGAAACAGCAAGCGACAGTCTCTTCATGAGCAACTTGTGTGTTATGGATACTCTTGACAAACAACAAGCGACAGTCTCTTTCCGAGGCAACTTGTATATTATTGACACCTCGAAAAAACGGCAAGTGGCAGTCCTTTCATGGGTAGCTTGTACGTTATTTTTCTTTGGAAAACGGAAAGTGGCAGCTCTTCATGAGCAGCTTGTGGGTTATAAGCAACAAGTGGCGGACTCTTCATGAGTAGCTTGTGTGCTTTAATATTCTTTGAAGATGGCAAGTGGCAGCTCTTCATGAGCAGCTTGTGAGTTATTGGCAACAAGTGGCGGACTCTTCATGAGCAACTTGTGTGTTATTGGTAATTTTGAAAAGAAAACAGCAAGCGGCGGCCTCTTCATGAGCAACTTGTGTGTTATTGGTAATTTTGAAAAGAAAATAGCAAGTGGCAGACTCTTCATGAGCAACTTGTGTGTTATTGGTAATTTTGAAAAGAAAGCAGCAAGCGGCGGCCTCTTCATGAGCAACTTGTGTGTTATTGGTAATTTTGAAAAGAAAACAGCAAGCGGCGGCCTCTTCATGAGCAACTTGTGTGTTATTGGTAATTTTGAAAAGAAAACAGCAAGTGGCGGCCTCTTCATGAGCAACTTGTGTGTTATTGGTAATTTTGAAAAGAAAACAGCAAGTGGCGGACTCTTCATGAGCAACTTGTGTGTTATTGGTAATTTTGAAAAGAAAACAGCAAGCGGCGGCCTCTTCATGAGCAACTTGTGTGTTATTGGTAATTTTGAAAAGAAAACAGCAAGCGGAGGCCTCTTCATGAGCAACTTGTGTGTTATTGGTAATTTTGAAAAGAAAACAGCAAGTGGCGGACTCTTCATGAGCAACTTGTGTGTTATTGGTAATTTTGAAAAGAAAACAGCAAGCGGCGGCCTCTTCATGAGCAACTTGTGTGTTATTGGTAATTTTGAAAAGAAAATAGCAAGCGGCGGCCTCTTCATGAGCAACTTGTGTGTTATTAGTAATTTTGAAAAGAAAACAGCAAGTGGCGGCCTCTTCATGAGCAACTTGTGTGTTATTGGTAATTTTGAAAAGAAAACAGCAAGCGGTGGCCTCTTCATGAGCAACTTGTGTGTTATTGGTAATTTTGAAAAGAAAACAGCAAGCGGCGGTCTCTTCATGAGCAACTTGTGTGTTATTGTTATCTTTGAAAAATGGCAAGCGGCGGTCTCTTCATGAGCAACTTGTGTGTTATTGTTATCTTTGAAAAACAACAAGCGGCAGTCTCTTCATGGACAACTTGTATATTATCAACACTTTTTGAAAACGGCAAGTGGCAGCTTCTTTATGAGTAGCTTGTGGGTTATTGGCAACAAGTGGCAGACTCTTCATGAGCAGCTTGTGTGCTTTGATTTTCTTTGAAGACAGCAAGTGGCAGCTTCTTTATGAGCAGCTTGTGGGTTTTTGGCAACAAGTGGCGGACTCTTCATGAGCAGCTTATGTGCTTTAATATTCTTTGAAGACAGCGAGTGGCGGTCTCTTCATGAGTAGCTTGTATATTATTGACACCTTTGAAAGGAAGCAAGTGGCGGCCTCTTTATTTGAGCAGCTTGTGTATCCCCAACAATAATGTCTACTCATCAAATGGCATCCCTTCGGAAAAGTCCCGTGGGGAAGTTTGTTATTTTATCCTTTTCAAGCAATGTCTTGGTTAGAGCAGAAATGTGTTACCGTTCTTGGTAAAATTCAGAAATCAGAAATGTTTATCTCCAGCCACAGTGCTGATGTCAATCATTTTGTTTTCCAGCCACATTGCTGATGTCAATCATTTTGTTTTCCAGCCACAGTGCTGATGTCAATCATTTTGTTTTCCAGCCACAGTGCTGATGTCAACCATTTTGTTTTCCAGCCACAGTGCTGATGTCAATCATTTTGTTTTCCAGCCACAGTGCTGATGTCAATCATTTTGTTTTCCGGCCACAGTGCTGATGTAAATCATTTCTTTTCCAGCCACAGTGCTGATGTAAATCATTCAAGAGTCTCTCATTTGAAGTTTATGACTTTGTTTCCCCAGTGGAGTTACAACCTCTTCCTCTGTGGGATTACTGTATAATGTGCCTGGTTTCTCCAGCATAGTCTGTCTCATATGGCGTCATTCCCCATAAATTTCAGAGCATTACGTTCATATCATATCATGAACATGATCGCGGTATCTTAAGGCCAAAAATTGTGTATTCTATATTTAAGTCCCTTCAATCTCGTCGAAAGGAAGATCCCAATCTTCATATCTCCAGATAGAAGAAACTTAAATAGGGGCAGCTGTTGTACCCCAATTTTTGACCTAAAATCCCATTTTTATTTTTGCATTTTTTTAAAGATAAGTCAAGGTCACGAAATACGGTCGGTTTTAATGTCTCACCTTCGAGCTTTGACTATGCGAAGATTGTCAAGTGTTTTGAACAATTTTTAGCCTATGTATCACTAATTTCTAATCGCATACAAAGGTGTATGTTCATGGTTTCTTTTGTTTCATGTGCAGAGACAGGTCTGAATCAAGAGCATCAGGTGTCGCGCCTCAATTAAGGTTTTGAGTCCCCCAAGCCAGAAGTACGGTTGATTGTGGATTCTCGAAGACTGATTCATCAAGGCACAACTGTTGCACCCTAAATTTCGCCCCTAATATGTTTTAGTCGCACTTTCATATCATATTTTGTTATTTGGTCACAATCATTAGTAAATATCTTCATTCATCACATTTTGCATCATTATTCGTATTTAAGTTGACCAGAAAAGTCAGTTTAAATCAAAGTTTGCATCGTCTTTCAGTTGTAAAATACCCGACATTTCACTTCATTCATTTTTATCTGTTTACTATTTTCTTGCACTGCTCCAAGTTGTTTATATGTCGATAATAAAATATTTCGGTTTTATAGACAGACTGTTAAAAGCGATTCGACACTATGCGGGAAAGAAGCGAGAAAATATTTCAAGTTTTCACCTTTTACCGATCATTTTATGAATCTGCGCTTCGCGTAGATTATGACGGTATGCTCGCTTTATTTTTTCGGTACAGTTCGAAGTCTCGTTTTTAACCTTAAATGTCTGTTTAGTCTGATATTTTTATTATTATTTTATTTTTGATTTTTGACTTCTTGAATATTTTTTCTTTAATCTTTGTGACATGTAGATTATTTTAATGTGTTCATTTTATTTTTTCGGATAAATTTTCGTCCGTTTTTTTTATCATTTTCGGTCATTTTGGGTCTTTATTTTTTATTCATAAAATGTTCAAAAAAATCATTTTAAATTGAGTTAATTTTAATACATTTAGTTCTTTTGGTTATTTTTATCATTTAAGAACTTTTTGGTCACAAAAAATATTAATTAGGCTTTGCTTAATTCTCATTGGTTGATAGCATGATTTGCGGATTGATAGAGATTGAATTTATATTGAACGGCTTGGATTTATTTTGAAATCATAATATTCCTTTTCATTCTCTCTTTTACTCACACAAAAACAAAAAGCTACTCCCATTCCTCTCAAGCAAACACCATCCGCCAACCTTTTACTGTAAACCACTCACAAACCATCTCCACTCTACCTTTCCCTCTCTTCCTCACCAATTACACAAACACAAAACAAAAGAACCAACAATCCACCCATCACCATCCCATTATGCAGTACATAATCTCTGCATCTATTCTTCCTCACATCATACAACCCAACATTCATCATTTTCCCACTACGGTCATCTTCTATCAACAACTCACAGGTTCCCATCCCAAACTCACTCATCACTGATGCTTGTATAATGGAAATGGTCAATTCCTGTGATGACAGACACTGTTCCAATGTAGCTGAACAACCTCAACCCATTCTTACTCGTGCCACTAAACTTCACCATTTCCATATTTGAATATGTAAACCCATTACTAGCATCATATTAAAAATCTGAAATAGAACAAGAAAACCAAAGTATCTTAGCCTCCATTACCTCACATCACTAACCGTCCGCCGCTGTTACTTAACAGTAACTCCCGTCCTCTTCAACACGCCGCCGCTCTCATCCCTCTCCGCCATACCTCTATTTCGTCACCTTCTTCTTTGCCATTACGCTTGGATTCTTTGCTCATCAGTTGATTCTGTACTCACTTCAAACGCGTTGCATCCTTCTCTGCTCATCTCCGATCCGTTCAACTCAAGACCTCCATGAGACCATCGTCTGGCTTCATCGTCTGGTTCTCACGCTTCCAAATCAACCTCTCTCCTTCAAGCACGATTCACTCGGTTTTCCTTCCGATTCTGCAGCGTTGTGGCATCGATTGCTTAAACAACGCCATCGCTTCAAACTCAGCGGCTCCGTCCCGTATTTGTCGTTTCTGTTTGCTCATCTACGATCATCTTCACATATCAACACGCGAGCTTGCTCAGCAGATTGAGAAGGTTATGCGGGCACTTGGAGACTATCTATGTGTTAAGGTGCATGCTTGTGTGGGAGGTACAAGTGTTCGTGAAGATCAACGCATTCTGTCAAGTGGTGTCCATGTTGTGGTTGGTACTCCCGGTCGTGTGTTTGATATGCTGCGCGGACAATCTCTTCACCCGGATTACATCAAGATGTTTGTGTTGGATGAGGCTGATGAAATGGTCTCTCGTGGTTTCAAAGATTAGATATATGATATCTTTCAGCTGCTGCCCGGTAAGATTCAAGTAGGAGTTTTCTCTGCTACAATGCCACCCGAGGCACTTGAAATCACAAGGAAGTTTATGAACAAACCTGTGAGGATCGTTGTGAAGCGGGACGAGCTCACCTTGGATGGTATTAAGCAGTTTTATGTCAATGTTGAGAAAGAGGAATGGAAGCTGGACACACTCTGTGATCTTTACGAGACATTAGCAATCACTCAGAGTGTCATTTTTGTTAACACTAGAAGGAAAGTTGATTGGTTGACCGACAAGATGCGAAGCCGAGACCATACAGTCTCAGCTACTCACGGAGACATGGATCAGAACACCAGGGACATTATTATGCGTGAATTCCATTCTGGATCTTCTCGTGTTTTGATAACTACTGATCTTTTGGCACGTAGTATTGATGTCCAACAAGTGTCTCTGGTTATCAATTTTGATCTTCCTACGCAGCCTGAGAACTATCTCCATCGTATTGGTCGTAGTGGAAGGTTTGGTAGAAAAGGTGTTGCCATTAACTTTGTCAATAAGGAAGATGAATCAATGCTACAGGATATCCAGAAGTTTTACAATGTGTTAGTTGAGGAGCTGCCATCAAATGTCGCTGAGCTCCTCTGATGAGATTTTGCCCGCCATATTAGACGCAAATTAGTCACCTTTGGTGGGCAGCAAGGATAGTCTCTGTCCACTTGATAAGTTAGAGACCACGCGGAAGAAGATGAAAGTGCCTACTGAGCTGCATGTCATTGATGGTGGTGATCACTCTTTTAAGATTGGTAAGAAGCATCTACAAGCAAACAATTCCACCCAGACTGATGCTGAAGTTGCTGCTATGAAGGCCGTTGCTGCTTTCATTTCCAGATTCCTTGAAGGTTGATTCTACAGTGTAGCAAGGTTTGTGTTATTGTATATACACTCTGCTGTATCTAGATTTACAGTTATCTAGGTCTTGTTCTTGCAAGTGGGCTGTAATTTTATTTTGGGTGATTTGGTCAAGTAATTTTTGCTAGCGAAGTAGACATGTATGAATTTTTTGTTCTGGCAGTTTTAGAAACCTACTTGGTGAGAATGGGGGTTTGTTTAACTTAAAAAAAAATATAAAAAAATATTAGTAAACCTTATATTTAGATTTAGTTTAGTATTAATTTAGATTTTTTTTAATTAGTTTAGATTTATTTTATAACTTTAAAATATTTAGAATCATAATTAATAACTTTAGAATTTTATTTTGTTTTAGTTTTATTTTATAACTTTAGAATTTTATTTCATTTAGTAAATTTTAGAATTTTATTTTGTTTTAGTTTAGTTTAATAACTTTAGAATTTTATTTGATTTTATTTAAGTTAACTTTAGAATTTTATTTGTTTAGTTTTAGTTTAGTGACTTTAGAATTTTTATTTGATTTAGAATTAGTTTAATAAATTTATAATTTTTATTTGATTTAGAATTAGTTTAATAAGTTTATAATTTTTATTTAGTTTAATAACTTTAGAGTTTTTATTTGATTTAAATTTAGTTTAGTAGTTTTAGAATTTTATTTGATTTAGATTTAGTTTAGTAACTTTGGAATTTTCATTTGTTTTAGATTTAATTTAGTAACCTTAGGATTTTAATTTAATCTAGATTTAACTTACTAAATTTCAAAACATTAGTTTAGTTTAGATCAAATTCAATATACTAGATTTTTTTTATAACCTTAGAATTTGTAATTAGTTTAGAATTATTTTAGTAAGTAATTTTTAATTTAGTTCGAATAACTTCTTTAGATAATTAGTTATATTCCTTTTATTTGTATATTTCTGTCATTTCAATTTCTCGGTGCCTCTTGATCATTAATTTGCTTTTGTCAGATTTATTTTCTTGTGAACTTCTGAATGTTTATATTTTGATGTTCATTTTATTTTGCTTACCCCAAGGAAAAGATTTAAATTTTGTTGACTTCACGTCATCAAATACATCTCATCCGATTGCGCGAACCCCTTCATTCATTTTTTTTGCTTGGTTACTATTTTGCTAAACTCAAGATAATTTTCCCAAAAGACCCCATTTTCAAACTCATACCTTTTAAGTCAAAACTTCGACATTAGGTTATCACATCTTCAAAACCTCGCCAACACCTATTTTTAGCCAAACGAACCATTTTAATCAAACAAACAATTTTAACCAAAAAACATATATTTCAAAAGGTTCCCGAGGAGTACCGCAGATGCATTGGGTGCTAATACCTTCCCATTATATAACCAACCCCCGAACTCTCGATCTCTTTCAAAAAACGCATTGTATTTTTATTACTTTTAAGTATTATTTTACATTGCATATTTTAGGGTTTTATTTCGCTCTTTTCCCTTTTCCCTTGGAAATAATAAAGCGCGGTGGCGACTCTTGCTTTTGTGAGTCAAGTTAATTAATAGCCTGATCTCCGATTTTCACCGCTACAAGGTTGACTTAATTTTGTTTCTTTTTATTTTATTTCATAAAAAACATAAAAAACACAAAAATATATTTTCTTTTAATTAATTAGTTTAATTATTTAATTAATTGCATTTAATTGACAAAAAGACAAAAAATCAATTTCTTTTCTAAAAAGGGTCAACACCCTTAAGACGTTCCCGATTATTTTATTCGCGCACATTTACTTTATTTGATTATTATGTAACTGCCTTCAAGAATGTAATAGTTAAATAGGTTTATCGCTTTATTTAAATTCCGTACTTATTTACTAAAAAAACAGGTCTTTGTAATTTTTGGCGATGTATAGACCCGCGCCTTGTAATAGCGTAGGATTTATGTTTCCGCAATTTAATTTCCGCACCCTTTAACTGCTAAACTTGCATGAAAGAATGCATGTAAATAAAAACAACTCGTAGCTCACTAATTACAAAGACAAACATTAACTGAAAACAACACACAATACACACACCACTTCTAGGGTACGCCTCACTCGTTGCCTTCGAAACGTGGTCGTCAAGTATAGGATGTTTTAGCGGTCCTTATGTCCATGATCCAGTTGCCTCGAAACAGTTGCCTCGAAACAGTTGCCTCGGAACAGTTGCCTCGGAATAGTTGCCTCGAAACGGTTTCCTCGGATTAAAAAAGGATCAAGGACATAAGGGTAGCCTCTAAGGTGTCTTGCTGTTGCTTCGGTGACCACACTGTCCCTACAAACGAATTGACCCGAACACCTCCAACGGTGGTGCTATCTACCTCTCAATGGTGGGATGGCACTACCTTAAGGACTTCTATGCAGCTTAATTCCTTAGGGTAGGTAGATGACTCATAAATACTTGCTCTAATTCAAAACAAATAAAAAACTTCTTTTCACACCGACACTTTTCAAAAAGCTTTCAAAAACAACTTTTCAAACACTCTTGAGGACTGATACAAGAGTCGATCTGAAACTTTAAACGAAACTTTTTCAAACTCACTCACACTTGAAAAGCAAACAAACATTTTGAAAACACAAATGAGCAAGTATCTAAGAGCCCATGGATAACCATGGATAGAAAGGGTGCTAACACCTTCCCTTTCTATAAATCTACCTCCCGAACCGAGAAACGATCTCATAAGGAATTTTTCTGTGCTTTTGTCCTTTCCTTATTGGAGAAAATAAAAGACGGTGGCGACTCTTGCTTCCGCGACATTTCGCGAACCAGCGTTAAACAGTCAGTTCCAGATCCACCGATCACAGAACTGGCGACTCTGCTGGGGATTTTATAAAAGTGAGGTGTACCTTAGGACTAAGATCACTTGTGTTTTCAATTGCTGTGTTTGTTTGCTTTATTATTGTGGGTTGCATCGGAGTTACATAGATCCTAACCCGGATCTGGGGATACCCTGTTAGGTAGCATAAGCTGTGAGGGACCTGTCCGGCGTAGACCTACATGGGTGAAGCAGTGGCTACGTTGGTGTGGCGCCTTGGTCTGTACCGGTATCCCTTGTGTCACAACGAGGAGAATATGGGTCTTCTGAGGAGTCATTAAGCACCAACCGACCTTAGAACCTTAAATGACCCAACTTGGCCAATAGAACAGTAGCAGTATGCTACGCCCATTGAGGCTAAACCCTCATGATGGTTCTGGCCGTAAGAAAAGGTTGCGATGCTGGAGTTATGACCGATTGAGGGTAGTCAGTGATATTGGGATCCTCTAGAACCCGGTTACTTCTGATAGGACAGGTCTTAACCAACAAACTGAAAGAGGGTAATACCTAGACCCCATGCTGGCCTAAACTCTAAGGGCTCTTTGTGTGACTTGTGTGCCTTCAAACTTGACTATTTGCATGCTTGTTATCTGACACTTGAGTTCCTTGCAGGTTTTGTTTACAGTCCTTAATCTGGACTCATTACAGGGCCTACTTACATCATTCCATGCATAGCATGCCATCATACCATTGCATACATCCTGCATAAGGACTAATCCATTTCAAGGATCTCAAGGGCTTGTGATGCAGGTCATGCTGAACCAATTATCCAGCAAGGGGCAAAGGGGATTTATTTTCCTCTAGCCAAGGTTGTCAGGGGCTATGACCCACTCGATATGGTGAGCCTTTGACCCTTGAAGAAGGACTCTCAACAACATGAAGTTCCCTCATCAAGCTACCAAGTTCTAACAATCTTTCTTGTTTATCCCGCGAGATCCTTGAAAACATTGCATGCATATCACACATATCATTGCATTACAGGTACCCTTACTACAGGTCACTTACCCTCTTCGCTGTTTATTTCAGCAATGGCTTTCCAACAAGATAACCAGGGTCTTCATGCTCAAGAGGCTCAGTTCAGGGAGATCTTCTTAAGCCTATCCAAGGGGCAAGAGGAGTTAAGGACACTCCTCATGGGGAATCTGGCCAAGAAAAGTCCCGAAGGTGACAAGGACGAACGGCTGAAACGTCTACAAGCTGAAGTAGATACATTGAAAACCCAGATGCTGGGGCAAAGGGCTCTCATCCAAGGTCTAGCTCGGGAGCAAGAAGAGTTGAGGACCATGATCAGTCAGCTCCACCAAGAGAGACACCATATGAAGCAACCTGCCCAAGTCAGGGACCAGGTCTTTGATCAGCTTCCAAGAGGACAAGAACCTGGTATGGTGAAGAATAGAACTCTCCAAATTGCTACTACCTCACAGGTCCAACCACAACCTCGCCCAGAGCAACAGGTTGATCTGAGTAGGCCAAGCAGGTCCAAGAGGCAGTTCACCCAGCTCAACATGCCTTTGTTTCAAGCTCTGCAACACCTGCTGAGGTTGAATCTGATTACATTAAGGGCTCCTCCCCGGAACCCCAACATCTCTGCTCCTAACTATCATCCCAACAAAAGGTGTGCATATCACTCTGATAGTCCTGGACACGACACTGCCGACTGCTGGGCTCTGAAGAACAAGGTCCAGGATCTGATTAATGAAGGAGTAGTGGATTTCACCCAAGTGGGTCAAGCTGAGTTCTTCTGCCATCCCTACAAGATGCACCAGTTGAAGTAACAAGCCCTGAGACTAGAAGACTTTTGTTCATTAGAATTTTTCAAGTTGTAATTTTCTTTTGATTGTTCAAACATTTATTCATGTTAAACGTTGTTATTTCATTAATGCATCGCATATGTCTGTTTTGAAGCAATATATTCGCATTCGCTATATTCAAACTGCTGTCATTTTTTGATGTCAACTCTCAATTAATAATTCTAAGCCTCTTGAGGGAGGATGACGAAAACGATACCACGATCCTTACAGTATGCTTTTGAACAGACCCTGCTGATGAGGTACAGGCATTGTTTCAATCCCTAAACACTGGAGTTATAAGTAAGATAATCCCTCGTCAACCCCTCTGAGCCAAAGAAGTAGGAGTTTTTCTTTTCGAAAATTAAAACCCTTTATCATAACCTGGGGCAGGGTAGCTCTCTCAGTTGATCCAAGTGCATAACAAATGGCACCAAAGAGGTCCTTACAAAAAAAAGAAGACAGTGATGATTCCGAATAATCATAAGGATAGGCAGTCATTATATCTCAAAAATAAAAACCCAATAAGTCAAAACCTATGAAGGAGACTTACAAAACTGGGGCATCCCGCTGACTGTAATCACAAAAGAAACAGTTCAGGCAAAATTTAGGGATAGCGAAATCAAAAAGAAAGAGGTCATACAAACCCTCAGCAAAAGCAAAAAACGACTGCCTATTCAAAATAAATCATCAATATCTGAACCATCATTGGAACATCAGGACAAAGACTCAAACAAGGTCTAACACACGATCAACTGAGCTTAGGTTTGAAGAATATCACGAAGAGCGGGTGGGTACAAATAATTTGAGCCTTTATCCTTTGTTTCTTAAACCATGAACCAGGCCACGTTATAACCCTCAAAAGTCCTAGCTGAAGCATGGGTTAGTTCGAAAGCATACTGTTACAAAGGTATCCTGACTCCTTAAGGCTTGCGGTAAAATAACGAGTTGACATCACAATTTACAAAATTCACTTGTTTTTATGAAAAATGCATTTTCAAAAACTTCAAGACAGACATAAGCTTTGCGTTTTTGATATAACATTGTTTGCATATGACTATTTGTTTGAACAGCATGGAAATTCGCTCGATGAATACCTAGTGAACAAAAGCACTTCCAATCAAGGGGCACGACATGATCATGGTCCATCATCTGGGGCAGTCCAATCAAGGTTCGGAGAATCTCTCAAAGGCCAAATAGCCTAGGGCAAATCTCCTCCTGAGTCACTTGGGGCATTTCAACAACGAATCTTGCCTGATCAAACACCTTCTGGTGGCATGACAAAACACTTCTAACAGGGGCAACTCCCTACATTCTGAGAGCGTGGACATAGTCGAAAAAATACTACGCATAAACAAAGACCCGCTAGGTTGACACACCTAGGAAAAAATAAGGGCTTCCCGGCGAACCAAAAGGGTTCGGGCAAAATAAGGGATGAAAATGGAAAAATCTGTACACCCGACAAGTCGAAAACCCGAAAAGGCGGCTTGGGCAAAAATGGGTATCCCGGTGGACTGAAAACCCGAAAGGGCGGTCTAGGAAAAAGTTAGGGATCAAAAGCGTACGACTATGTCCCAGCATCTTGTCACTTGCTTACCAGAAGAAGATTTGTCAAATCGGCAGTTATCGAGACCTCCACAGGTACCTTCTCCCACATCAGAAACATGGACAATAATGAGTTGTCTAAGCGATATATTTGCTCTGTCCACCAAGGTACCAAGGTAAGTTCAGCCGAAGAACATAACCAAGATCTCTTAAGTCCCCAGAGAGTGAGCCAGCAAGTCAATACACTCTCCCCAAGCAGAGCTATACTATCAGCCTCAAGGAAATTGGGTATCCCCAGCAGATCTCAACATTCCTCAGCATAGTACACAGACATTCCTAACAAGCATCCCCGGCAGTCTTGATCTAATATTGTTCCCCGGCGGTATACCAGACATTCAACGGAGCCACTTCCCCAATATATCTCAAGGATTTCCCCAGGAGAGTCCAGTCTGAAGATTTCCCCAGGAAAGCTGAATCATCTCCCCAACAGGAAGCTCATCCCCAGTAGATTCTGGAAGCTTCCCCCCTGCAGAGCACGAACGCGTCCCCCGGCTTTATTCAAAGGTTATTTCCCTACCAGGATATAACTGGGTTATCCTCAGCCAAAAGCCATGGAAAGATCGTCCTCGGCGAAGTCTTCTTATCCCTAGTGGAGTCTATTAAAACTTCTAACATAGCACATCAATGGTATCCCCAGTGGAGCCATTCCCCAGTACCGTTCTAAAGTCTCCCCAGGAGAGTTGAATCAATCTCCCCAGTAGATTCTGGAAGCTCATCCCTAGTAGATTCTGGAAGCTTATCCCTGCAGAGTACGAACGCATCTCCCCGGCTTTATTCAAAGATTATTCCTCACCAGAACTTATAACTGGGTTATCCTCAGCTAATTACCACGGAAAGATCGTCCTCGGCGAAGCTCTTCCTATCCCCAGCGGAGTTCATCAAATCCTCAACGAAGCATATCAATGGAATCCCCAGCGGAGTTCTCATCAAACCTCAGCGAAGTATCTCTTCCCCGCAGAGTAATTCCCCGCAGAGTAATCTCTCCAACAAGTTTATTCCCCAACATAGTCATCTTCTCCTACCGGTTTATTCTTGCAACCATCATCCCCAGCGGAAACGAAGAACTCTGTTCTTCAACATCAGCCTAGGATTCAACTTCCCGACATTCGTCAAGGATTTATTTTCCTAGACGAAAATACATTCATAAACATATCACCTTTCATACATCTTGCTTACATACACAATGCATGCACATACGCATCATATCACACAATCTCATTTCTCCCTGAGAACATCATGACATCATGCATTACACAACTGATATTTTGCCTTTTTCAGGAAAAAGGTCAATCCAAAGACGATTACTATCAACTGTTGCAATTCCAGATTCGATACCTGCATCTAGCCAGGGCATATCTATGAGCGATTGATTGTGGATTCGATACCTGTGTCTAGCCAGGGCATATCTACATTAAAGAGATTAAAGAGATAGCTTAGAAATGCTCCAGATATGGATGCTGTTCTTTTGCTTATTCAAGAATCCTTCTAGATATAGTTCAGATGTGACCCAGGCATGGCGACGTTCTGATACTTATTCCAGATTTCCTTTCAGAGATAGCTTGGAAATGCTCCAGATATGGATGCTATTCTTTTGCTTATTCAAGACTCCTTCTAGATATAGTTCAGATGTGACCCAGGCATGGCGACATTCTGATACTTATTCCAGATTTCCTTTCAGAGATAGCTTGGAAATGCTCCAGATATGGATGCTGTTCTTTTGCTTATTCAAGACTCCTTCTAGATATAGTTCAGATGTGACCCAGGCATGCCGACGTTCTGATACTTATTCCAGATTTCCTTTCAGAGATAGCTTGGAAATGCTCCAGATATGGATGCTGTTCTTTTGCTTATTCAAGACTCCTTCTAGATATAGTTCAGATGTGACCCAAGCATGGCGACGTTCTGATACTTATTCCAGATTTCCTTTCAGAGATAGCTTGGAAATGCTCCAGATATGGATGCTGTTCTTTTGCTTATTCAAGACTCCTTCTAGATATAGTTCAGATGTGACCCAGGCATGGCGACGTTCTGATACTTATTCCAGATTTCCTTTCAGAGATAGCTTGGAAATGCTCCAGATATGGATGCTGTTCTTTTGCTTATTCAAGACTCCTTCTAGATATAGTTCAGATGTGACCCAGGCATGGCGACATTCTGATACTTATTCCAGATTTCCTTTCAGAGATAGCTTGGAAATGCTCCAGATATGGATGCTGTTCCTTTGCTTATTCAAGACTCCTTCTAGAGATAGTTCAGATGTGACCCAGGCATGGTGACATTCTGATACTTATTCAGATTCCCTTTCAGATATAGCCTAGAGATGCTCCAGATCCGGACGCCGTTCTATTGCTTATTCAGATTCAAACTTCTAAAAGACAACTTAGAGATGCTCCATCCCGGATGCTCTTCTATTGTTCAGTCCAGATACGATCCAGATTCGAATGACATTCTGTTACTCATGCAGTATGGATATACCCCAGACACGACAGTCATTCTACCCTTTATTCAGACGTCAGCAATTAGACACAGACTAGATATGCTCCAGACACGAAAGCTATTCTATTTCTTATTCAGATTCACCTATCCACCATCTTTCCAAATGGCATCTATAAGCCCATTCCCGACAAGGTTCTGTCACACTTTCAGATGGCATCTTTAAGCCCATCCTCCCATCCATCATCTCTCCAAATGGCATCTGTAAGCCCATTCCAGACATCACACTGCTGATATTCTACTATGTGAGTGCAAATTTCTGGGCACTCTAGTGTTCAATCATCTTCCAGCCTCGGATCACGAAAGGCACACAAGCCAATCTACATCCTCAGGTCTAAGAAGATTGAACAGGGGCAACTGTTGTACCCCAAAATTTTCCCTCCCATAATCTTCAAAGTTATGACAAGCAAATGATTCAAAGTCTACTCAAGGGCTGCACAGTCAACCACTCTCCCAGGCCAGTCAAATTAGGGTTTTGGTTCTTGCAAGGAAGTTGAGGTTTCCAAGGGCTCAATCAAGTCACATATGCTCATATACATTGTCAAGCACCTACATGTCAAGTTTCAAGGCTCACAAGGTCAAGTTGCACAGTCAAAAGTCCCATTTGCTCAACAGTCAACTGTAGGGGCAAAATGGTCATTTGGCAGTCAAAAGTCAAAATTTTGGTCAACATCTTATTTTGAAGCCACAATCATAATTTGATCAAGTCTTGATCATGATTTCACAAGAATGGCTCAAAAATCATCAAGGTGTCAAAAGTTTCTATTTTTGGACAGTTGAAAAGTCAAATGTAACTTGACCAAGGCATAACTTTTTCATGGTTCATCAGAAAAATCCCATCCAATGCTCATCTTGAAGGGGAGGAAATTTCCTACAACTCATGTTCACATTCCAAGTCCAAGAAATGCTCTCACAAAAAGTTATCAATTTCAACATTATAGGTCATTTTCAAAAGTCAACAAAAGGGACTTTAAGTCAAAGACCATAACTTGAGATTGGTAAATCAAAATGACATGGGACCAAAGACATTGGTTAGAGGACTTCAAGACCTTTCCAAAATGTCCAAGAACATGTTCATAGCTTCAAAATTGAGCAAGATATGCATTGGAGAAGTTGGGAAATGTTTGTGAAATGGCCAAAGTCAATTATCCTTGAAACTTCATTTTTGACAAAAGGGGCCCACTTTTTCCACTTGTTTCAGCTTGGCCATGCTTCCCACGTGTCCCA
The DNA here is from genome assembly GCA_948472305.1 of Vicia faba. Taxonomy (NCBI): domain Eukaryota; kingdom Viridiplantae; phylum Streptophyta; class Magnoliopsida; order Fabales; family Fabaceae; genus Vicia; species Vicia faba. The sequence continues at coordinate 1,572,365,699 of OX451737.1, forward strand.
CAATTTATTTCAAGATTTAAAATTAATTTTTCCATTTTTATTTAATTTTATTTGATTTAATTCATTTTAAATCTTTAAAATTCAAATAAAAATCAAAGAAATTAATGGAGGGATATATTTTGTGTTGATTAGCTTTGGTACACCTTGAAATACCTTCCAAATTCGTGCAAGGCCAATTATGGGCATAAAAATTCAAATTTTGACAAGAATGACAAGTTGCTTTAATGGAGGTTATGGCAAAATCTCAAGCATAATTGCAAGGCTTAAAAGCTCCTTAATGTGACTGATTCTCATCCAAGCCTATATATACAAGCCTTGCAAACCTCATTCAAAAAAAGAGTGTGTGCAGAAACGGCCAAGAGCAAAACCAAAAATTATTCAAAAAGTGAGAATTCTAAAACATAGTTGCGAGCATCTTCAGATCAAAACAAGCACGTGGTTCTATTCCTTGCCACACCCTGAAGGTAAAGCAACCTTTGCCGAGTCCTGAGGCTCATACCACGCTGTAAGTTATTCCCAGGTCCCCTATAATTTTCATATTATTTTTTCAATTGCTTTCATGCGCAGATTCTCAAAAGAGGAACACTATAAACCTCATATCCCAGCGCTCCAAGTGTACATGGATGCAGATCTAAAGGTCCAGAAGGCTAGCACACCATACTCTGGAGTCAGCGCATGTGTAGGCGATCCAAGAAAGTCAAACGAGCTGAAGCTTAATGGGCCATAATTCCAACAATGCACCCTCCATTTCAGTCCACACCCCCCTTGACTTTTTTCTTATGTTATTTTGTTTTGTCATTTTCTTTTCTTTTATTTATTTGCCTTATTTTATTTTTTTAATAATTAGCATAATTAACATATTTTCATAAAAAATCAAAAAAATAGAACTAACATCATTATTATTATTATATTATTTTGTAAATAAACATTAATTGAAATAGTTTAATTAGGCAATTTTGACTTTTCTTTTAATAATTAAAATAATTTAGAATTAGGTTGACTTAATTTTGTTTCTTTTTATTTTATTTCATAAAAAACATAAAAAACACAAAAATATATTTTCTTTTAATTAATTAGTTTAATTATTTAATTAATTGCATTTAATTGACAAAAAGACAAAAAATCAATTTCTTTTCTAAAAAGGGTCAACACCCTTAAGACGTTCCCGATTATTTTATTCGCGCGCATTTACTTTATTTGATTATTATGTAACTGCCTTCAAGAATGTAATAGTTAAATAGGTTTATCGCTTTATTTAAATTCCGTACTTATTTACTAAAAAAACTGGTCTTTGTAATTTTTGGCGATGTATAGACCCGCGCCTTGTAATAGCGTAGGATTTATGTTTCCGCAATTTACTTTCCGCACCCTTTAACTGCTAAACTTGCATGAAAGAATGTATGTAAATAAAAACAACTCGTAGCTCACTAATTACAAAGACAAACATTAACTGAAAACAACACACAATACACACACCACTTCTAGGGTACGCCTCACTCGTTGCCTTCGAAACGTGGTCGTCAAGTATAGGATGTTTTAGCGGTCCTTATGTCCATGATCCAGTTGCCTCGAAACAGTTTCCTCGAAACAGTTGCCTCGGAACAGTTGCCTCGGAACAGTTGCCTCGAAACGGTTGCCTCGGATTAAAAAAGGATCAAGGACATAAGGGTAGCCTCTAAGGTGTCTTGCTGTTACTTCGGTGACCACACTGTCCCTACAAACGAATTGACCCGAACACCTCCAACGGTGGTGCTACCTACCTCTCAATGGTGGGATGGCACTACCTTAAGGACTTCTACACAGCTTAATTCCTTAGGGTAGGTAGATGACTCATAGATACTTGCTCTAATTCAAAACAAATAAAAAACTTGTTTTCACACCGACACTTTTCAAAAAGCTTTCAAAAACAACTTTTCAAACACTCTTGAGGACTGATACAAGAGTCGATCTGAAACTTTAAACGAAACTTTTTCAAACTCACTCACACTTGAAAAGCAAACAAACATTTTGAAAATACAAATGAGCAAGTATCTAAGAGCCCATGGATAACCATGGATAGAAAGGGTGCTAACACCTTCCCTTTCTATAAATCTACCTCCCGAACCGAGAAACGATCTCATAAGGAATTTTTCTGTGCTTTTGTCCTTTCTATATTGGAGAAAATAAAAGACGGTGGCGACTCTTGCTTCCGCGACATTTCGCGAACCAGCGTTAAACAGTCAATTCCAGATCCACCGATCACAATATGTTTATGTTTTTGTTTCTAATACCGGATGTATAGCCACCCTGGTGGTAAAGAGTGAACGCTTAAGGCGTTAATGTTAAGGGATATGAGTTCTAGCCCCAGAAACACCTTTTTATGTTAATTTTCTGACTTTTTTTACCCAATTATTTATTAAAACAATAACCTTGGACCAGAACTTCTAGATATCCCCATACAACAACATTGACACTTCACTTTTATATGATCAGAACTTCTAGGTTTCCAGTTACATTAGAACCTCTAAGCTCTATCAAACAACCAGAACTTCTAACCTGCCAATGACATTAGAACTTCTAGACTCCATCAGTCATCAGAACTTCTAGGCTTTCCTTTATTCCCAGTGATACCAGAGCTTTAATGCGTCCGGATCCAGAACTTCTGATCTTCCCCTTTTCTGCTAACATTTTCTTTCTGATTTGCAGCGCATCTGAAGTCAGAACTTCTGCCCCTTATTTCCGTCCTTTCAGCAATGCGCTGATTCTTTTCTTTTCTCTTATTATTTTTATCAATCACTTTATTTTTATTAATCAAAAACACCAAAAAAAACTTTATATTCATACACTTTTTTTTACTTTCTTTTAGAACAAAAAAGACTAAAAATATTTTCTTAAGCAAATTTATTTATTTATTAACCAAAACAAAACAAATTTATTTTTACATTTAACTTCTTATACATTATTTCAATATGGTTGTAATAGATAATTAGGACTTTAATTTCATGCAATCCCCATTTGTAAATCTGTACACGCCATCCCCCTAATGATTGTAATAGCATAGAATATTTACTTTCCGCAATTTATCGCTTTCTTATAAATGCTAGTAATGTAGGATTTGTATGGGAAGATAAAATCAACAAGTAGACAACCCTTAATCAAAGACTAAATGCATGCAAATCAAACACACTATTCACATATGCACCACTAGGGTTAACCCCACTTGTTTCCTAAAAATGGTCATGTTATGCATGTGAGACGTCTTAGCAAAACAATTAAAATACAAGATCATAGTCCCTCATTGATGCTTCGAATGTTTCCTCACAAATGATCTTAGTCCCTCAAGATAAATGCTAAGATATCTCACAACATTGCTATCATGACTATACGATGGCCCATGCCCATCCCTTTACATCCAAAGATAAAGCTTCTTATCAATCAATGGTAAGATAGTAACATCTAAGGGAGGAGGAGAAGAACAAAGACTTTTGAGTAGGTAGTAACGTTCTTAGTTGCTTTCTCATTTTCAAAACAAACATCTTTTCCAAATACACACTTTCAAAGCATGAAATATTTTCAAAATTCCAACACTTTGCATACATTCTTATAAAGACAAGAATCATTACAAAGTTTTCCTAAACGAAGGCGCTTTTTCAAAAATACTTTCAAAAACCACCACAAAGCACATTTTCAAACAAAAGCATTGGTCTAGAAAGCAACTAAGAGCCCATAGATAACTATGGATTAAAAGGGTGCTAACACCTTCCCTTTTCATAATCTACCCCCCGAACTCAAGAAAATAATCTCAAAGGTCTTTCCTGTTCTTTTCACCCTTTCCTTTATTTGGATAAAAGAAAAGTCGGGGGCGACTCTTGCTATCCGCAACAATTGCGGTTAAAAAAAACATCCCAAGTCAGTTCTCCCACCGTATTACATGGTCCATCCCTAAGTGGATTGAGAACATATTTGTTATTTGTGTATGTTCTATTGTTATTTTTATGTTATATATATATATATATATATATATATATATATATATATATATATATATATATATATATATATATATATATATATATATATATATATATATGTTTGTCTAGATTTTCATGGTTTTCAGGATGCTTGGTGATTTCTCATAAGTCTTCTACCCGGGCTTGGGAAAACTTAAGATACGACGGGCGGTATAGTCATGTTAACTTTGAGGGATTAATCCTAAAAAAGGAGACATTAGATCCCCTACTCAGTGGAGGCCTCTTTGACTGTAGTTTTGTTTACCGAGTAATCAAGAAGACGTGCTACTTTCGACCTGGGAGCCTGCTGAAACTAAGGATTGTAGAACCTTTAACCCATCTTGGGCTTTTATGTGTAGTGCAGAAACTATGATGGAGTAATCCAGAAATGGTTGTCACTCGATACTACACTCAGACGAGTTTTTCCTGAGAATATTACTAATTACCGAGTCAATCGGGACGTTGGTAATATCTGAAGGAAGGATGTACACTATGTGAACCTCTTAGAACCTTGTTCGGAAGGTGATAAACTATTAGACCATACCTTGTGGATAGTACCTTTGACCTCATGCTCGTGACGTCAAACCTATGGACCCCATGTTTGTGATCTTGTGTGTGATTGTTGCATCATACATTCATGCATCCATGAGCATCTTTTAAGACATTTTGGTTCAAGGGACTTAAAGTTGAATTTTTGCGAATATCTAAGGTACTTTTGACCATGGATTATGGAAAAAGAAAGACTCAGAAGTATAGTTTCAAGAATCCTAACATAGATTAATTGATGAGTCTGATTCCTGAGATTAAGAGTTCTACAGATTTTCCGAAGAAATATGTATCGATCGTATCTCTCATGAAGCTCAGGATGAAGGAGGTTATTCTCTCGACTTTGGTCCATTTCTATGATCCGATGTATCGATGTTTCACTTTCCCTGATTATCAGTTGATATCTACATTAGAGGAGTATTCTTATCTACTGGGTTTACCTATTACAGATCGTGTTCCTTTCACCGATTTGGAGGGGGAGCCAAAGTCCCATGAGATTGCTGCTTTTGTTGATTTAGGGAAGTCTGAGATTGAGGCCCACGTGACTACCAAAGGAGGAATTAGAGGATTACCCACTCAGTTTTTATTAGAGAAAGCTCGTTACTTTGCTAGAATGAAGAGTACAATTTCTTTTGAGGCCATCTTTGCTCTAATTGCTTATAGGTTGTTCTTATTTTCGAACTTTGACAACTTTGTGGATATCAAGGCCATCGGGATCTTTTTGATATGGAATCCAATTCCTACATTATTAGGAGATGCTTATTACTCCATTCATCTTCAGGATTCTTATCATGAAGGGATAATCATTTGTTGCACGCCTTTGTTGTATCAGTTGTTTATTTCTCACTTACCCTAGTTTGATGCTTTCTGGGATGTCAAGAAGGAACCGTGTTAGGCTCCGAAGATTATGGACCTCGCTCATTGAGATATTGTTTAGTATCATCAGGCTTACCATGATGCGGAGATTGTCGATAGTTGTGGTAGTTTTCCTAATGTACCTCTTCTTGGTACAAAGGGAGGAATTAACTACAATCCTGTTCTTGCATGATGACATCTTGGATATCCGATGAGAGATAATCCAAATAGTATTCATCTGAGTGGTTTCTTTCTTAAAGAGGGAATGGATCATAAGAAATCTAAGGAGGAAATTGCAAAGGCTTGGCACCATATTCACAGGAATAGTAGAAAGCACTTGGGACCTAGAAGAGATGTTTATTTGGAGCCTTATCTCTGGTGTGTTGTACCCCAAAATTTTCCCTCTCATTTCACTCAAGACATGCCTCTAGAGGTCCTCAATTGCTCAAGGATGACTAAGGATTGACCAGACAAATCCTCCTCATAAGGCAACAAGCTTCAAACTAGGGTTTCACTCGTCATCAAGATGGTTGAAGTCCAAAGGTCCCAAATTACTTCCATGGTTCCAACATGTTCTCAAGATCATCCATGTCAATTTTCATGCCTTGCACAAGGAGTTTGCTCAGTCGATTGCCCAGATGCCTGAAAATCAATTGTACTAGGTCAAAAGTCAACTGTGGCCCACATATAGTCAAACTTCAAGATTTTTGGTAAACATCAACATTTTGAATAGATATCCATCATTTGATCAAGGGTTGATCATGATTCCTCAAGGAATGCCCCCAAATTCATCAAAACCCAAAAGTTGCTAAATTAGGGTTTCACAGGAAAAGTCAACCAAACTTTGATCAGGCATAACTTCTTCATACTTTATCAGAAATTTCCATCCAAGGATCATTTTTAAGAGTATGAAATTCCCTACAATTCATCTTCAGCCCACAAGTTCAAAATATGCACTCATCAAAAGATATGAATTTCTACATTATAGGTCCTTTTGAAAAGTCAACAAAAACACTTTTTGGGTCAAAGCTTCTTACATGAACATGGAAGACCCAATTGAGATGAAACCAAAAGGGTTGTTTAGGGGACATCCTAAGATTTCTAAAAAGTCCAAGAACACCTCTCTAGGGTTAAAATTGGAGGAGATATGCCTTGTCAAATTTGGCCATTTTTGCAAAATTGCCAAAAGTTAAATATGCTCAAAAATTCATTTTTTGTCAAATGGGCCTAGCATTTCATGATTGAATCTTATTGGAAACATGGTCCACAACCCAAATCAGCCTCCACACATTTTTTCTTTATTTATTTTGATTTTTTATTATTTAAAAGTTAAATTAAATCAAATAAATTGCAAAAAATATAAAAAGATTGTCTTTGATCTGATTTTTGTAGGAATCACAATCTAATCAAGCTGGCCAAATCATATCAAATCAGATCAAGGGATATTTGGAGAAAATTGGCATGATTATACTTGTTTTGGAAAGATATCATATAGCAAAGAATCAAATCAAATTTCCATGATTTACAAAGATTCAAACCATTTTTGTTGCCCTAATTCATCACACTATATATACTGAACATAACCAATGCGCAAGAACAAGGATTACAGTCGTGAGAAAGGAAGAACAAAACTCAAAAATTGGCAAGAAATTGGTGATTCGTTTTCTAACCTAGAGATCAATTAAAAGCATTTCAACACTCCCAATCGTTTCATGGAGCCTCTCTGAAGCTAACACGATCAGTTTCACACATCCTCACGCCCAGAATCGCCCCCTCGACCTCACATGATTTACTTTCTTTTTCAAATTTGATTACTATGATTCTTGCATCATGAACATGTTTTAATGGTATATCTGTGTTTGTTGTCATGTTTGCAACATGTTTGGACGATTTAATTGAAGTTTTGATGCCAGTATGCATATTTTCCATTGCTAGGGTTTACCTTGTCGTTTTAGGGCTTTCAAATGCAGGAACAATTGGCCCTAATGAAGGACACCATTATGATTAGAGGGTCAAACCCAATTGATCCATGGTCTTGAATTTTATTTATATTGCTTAAACGTGATTTTTGAAGTGCACAGGTTATCGCTACAGACGCTTGTCTGTAGGTAAAAGTATTTGCCTAAGACGACGGTCTCAACAAAGAAAACAGTTGCATGGAGAGGCGTGAGTGTGTTGTTTGAATCTCGCGTGTTTTATTAATGCACTAACTTTTCATTATATTTTATGTATTGTTATTATTATGTTAACAACTAAACCACACAGTACAGATGGCAAGGGCGCACGTTTGAAAGAGAGAGGACATGGGTTCGATCCCAGGTCCCATCATTTTATTATTTTCTCAATATTTGACAATAGGTTCTATGCATACGCGTTCCAAGATGTCCACTATACGCCATGATCTCAACCATTGGATTCACATCAATCCAGACCCAACGCCCAACGCTCAAGCCATACCATAGACCATCAGAAAGAGTATCACACTGAATCTAGCGCAAAGACTGGGCTCAACAACTTTTGGGCCTAAACCAATTCAACATACACCCCCCTGATTGCTTCTATACAGGCCCAATTTCTTTTCTCTTTTTATTTTATTTCCTTTATTTCTTATTTTATTATTTACTTATTTTCTTTTTTCACAAAATAACACAAAATCATTTTTTATCATAGAAATCAAAAATCACAAAAAACATCAAAAATCTTTTTTTTTATAAAAAATATTTTATTTCCTTAATTAATTAGTTTAATTATTTAGGGCAATTTAATCCTTTTTTCATAATTTAAATCAATTGGAATTAGGATTCAATTTGTATATAATTTAATCTTTTCTCAAAAAATAACCTAATTATTTTTTCAATTAGATTTTTAGGATTCTTAATTCATCCTCGCATTTAATTCGTCGCACGCATTTTTAATTTCCTTTTTATTATTATTGTGACTGCTCCGAGTTTGTAATAGTAATTAGGGTTTCAATTCCGCATCTTTATTTTCGGTCAAAATAATTATGTATCTGCAAAAGCCCTGTAATAGCTAGGACTTTAAACTTTCTGCATTTTATTTCCGCAAACTATAAACTTCTTAGATGAATGTTAATAGGATTGTATGGAAAGACAAACTGAAAATTAATACGGTAGAAGACCCTAAATGTGCAAAGATAAATTAACTGAAAATTACACTCGCACATGCTCACTCCTAAGGTTTACTCCACTCCGGTTGCCTTCGGTAAACGGTCATGAAGTATAGGGTTTGTTAGTGGTTGTCCTCTAGCCCCAAAAGATCTAAAATGACCCATTCAGATGTTGCCTCGGAAAAAGATCTTTAAGGCTTTAGGATGATTACTAATATTCCATAACATTGCTTTTGTGATTGTATTTGTCCCTTTGAATGTCCCTAAAAAACTCCAACGACGATGCTACCTATTTCTCAATAATGGGATAGCATTGTCTAAAAGGAAAACAGACAGACTTTTTTCGAGTAGGTAGATTAGTTCCTACATACTTGCTCAAACAAACAAAAACTTTTTCACACCAACACTTTCCAAACTAAGTTTTCAAAAACAACTTTGTAACACTCTTGAGGATAAAAACAAGGGTTAAAACGAAGTAAAACAAAAATTTTCAAAACAAGCACACACAAGCAGTTTTCAAAATGAGCAAGTACCTAAGAGCCCATGGAAAACCACAGATAGAAAGGGTGCTAACACCTTCCCTTTCTATAATCTACCCCCCGTACTTAGAAACATCTCGAAAAAGGTTTTTTCTGTTCTTTTTCCTTTTTCTGATTGGATAAAATAAAAGTCGGTGGCAAATCTTTCTTATCGCATATTTGCGAACAAAAAATGCAAAACCAGTATATAAACAGTCAGTTCTGCCACTGTATCACACGGTGGGTACAAGCAACGACAATCCAGTTTAAAATTCCATATTCCCGTGAAGCACATATGCTTGATATGTTTGTGAAGAGCACTCCTCCCTTTTTAGATGATGTGGAAGAGCTTCAGCTTGCCCTAGTTAGGATGCAACAGGAGAAAGAGGTTTGGAAGAATAAGTGTCAGACTTTAGTGATATCCTACCGAGAAGACTTGAAGGAGAAGGATGATTTAATTGAGATTCTTGAGAGTCGTGCTGTAGAGATGATGGAGAAGCAAGAGGATTTATTTTCCTCTAGAGCTCAGTCAGGACTTAATTATTCACTTCCCGACTCTGGTGATTGGAAAGTGGTTACCGACAGGTATGCAGAAGAGAACAAGTAGTTGAATGCTCAAATTGCAAGACTCACAAGAAAGCGTCAGTGTGTGGAGTGATCTTCATCGGCTATTCTTTCTTAGGATTTTAGATTCTATCTTCTTTTGTACTTGGGATTGTTGAAACTTGTACTAAAAGTTGTAATATATTTCGAAGTTATTATAATGAGATTTTCAGTATTTCAAAATGTGTTACTACTTTAGTATTTGCAAATTGCCTATAATTCTTTGAGTCCCTTAAAATATTAATAATAATAAAATAAATCATTTGCATTGCATGTCATGCGTCATCTTGTACATTTTTCTTGCATTTATGTTCATACCCAGGTGTCTTACTTAATTTCTCTACTTTGTTCAGCAAGTTATCTCACCGGTACAATACTCGGGCTAATACCAGGAAGAAAATAGAGAATCTTGAACAAGAGAATCACGATCTACGTGAAGAAGTTACTTCTTTAAAGGCCAGTATGGCCAATCTGACTGCTTTGAGGGAATCATTAGTGGCTGCTCAAAATCAGCTACCACTTGCTCAGCCTTAACAAATAACATTTTCTTCTGAAGGTCCATCAGTTCCTGTTTCTGTTACCCCAGTTACTGTTGCACATAACCATATGCCTTAGGACTACCCATGGGGAATGCATGAAAACTTCATGCAAGAAGGTTTTAATCTTGAAACTTAAGCTGCTCCAATTGTGCAAGCTGCTGCTACTATCGGAGCTCTTGTGGTGCATATTACTCCTACTGCTGGAAATGAGATCCACTATACTGCACCTCCTTCGGTGAATGTTATTTCATTTATTAATGATGAACTTTATCGTCCCGTTCCTCCATCGAGTGAAAGTGTTGGTTTCTATGACCAATTGGCTGACCTTCAAGACCAGTACAATGAGATGCAGAAGGAAATGAAGGCACTTCGAGGAAAAGAATTATTTGGAAAAAATGTTAGTGAACTCTGCCTGGTTTCTAATGTAAAGGTGCCAACCAAGTTTAAAGTATCAGAAGGTACAAGGGAAACTCTTGCCTTCATGACCACCTTGTGATGTATATCAGGAAAATGTCCACCCATACTAATGATCAACATTTGCTCATTCATTTCTTCAAAGATAGTTTAACTGGTGTTGCTCTAAAGTGGTATATGAGTCTAGACAGTAGTAGTATCCGCACCTTCAATTATTTGGGAGAAGCCTTTATCAAATAGTATAAGTACAATACGTTCATGGCACCAGACTGTGACCAGTTAAGGGCAATGGCTCAAAGAGATAAGGAGTCTTTCAAAGAATATGCACAGAGATGGCACGAGATAGCTTCCCAAGTGGTGCCACCTATGGGAGAACAAGAAATGACCAAGGTCTTCCTAAAAACCCTTGGATCATTTTATTACAAAAATATGGTCGCCAATGCGTCGAGTGGTTTTACCGAAATGGTAAGCATGGGTGTTTGTTTGGAAGAGGCTGTCAGAGAGGGGCGTTTGACAAGATATGAAGGGACAAAGAATCCATCATACGGTTTCTCTCGAAAGAAAGAAAGTGAAATGAATGTTTTTATTGGAGAAAAGAAGATTAGACTAACTAGAAGGCATCAACTGTACCAGCAAAAGGTTGCTTCTGTGACTCCAGTCATCAATATAGCTCCAACCACAGTTGCCTATCAGAGACCATCCTCTCCGGGAAATCAAGGGCAGAGTAAGAAGAGATAGGCCCTTGGCTCTATTCTAATGAGATATCCAGAGTTACTTCCGGCTTTGATTCATAAGAAGTTGGTTTAGACCAGGCCGCCCCCTGCTATACCATCACCTTTGCATTGGTATAATAAGGCAGACTAGACGTGTGTTTTTCATCAGGGAGCACCAGGGCACAATGTTGAGAATTGTTATCCTTTGAAATCTAAAGTACAAAAGATGGTGAGATCTAGCCTTTTATCATTTAAAGATGTTGGCCCTAATGTGAAAGATAATCCTTTGCCAAAGCATGGAGGAGAAAATGCTGTAAACATGGTTGCTGGTTGTCCAGGGGACTTCCGGATTTTTGATATCAACCTGGTTATAGGGGATTTGGTAAATATGCATGCTGACATCTGCGAGTTTAGTTACTATACGCATGACCATGTTGGTCGTGGTATTTGCAGTACAAATATACATGGGTGTGATAAGATAAAAGCTGATCTTCAGAAAATGATGGACGAAGACCTCATCCATATAATCAGGCCAAGGTTAGAGTACAAAGAAGATGTAAATATGGTCTTTGGATGTCCCGGTGAATTCCATATTTTTTACGTGAATCATATGAATGATGATTTGGTGCAGTTGCATGCTACCTTCTGTCACATGGATGGTCAAGAAGAACACCATTATGGGTCTTGTAGGATCTGGTGCAGAGATTCTTGTGGTTGTTCCATTGTGATAAGGGGTATTAATTTGTTATTGGATAATGGTACTATCAAAGTTTCAGGAAATAGAGATGATTACAATGGGATTAATGTGATTGAAGATTGTTTGGCTGAAACTGTTTCAGATGATGAGTATGCTTCTGCAAATGAATTATTTTGCTCAGATGAAGATATGTTCTATAGCAATGATTTTGTGATGTCTAAGTATTTTGAAGAAGGGGTGAATGTTATTGTGCCTTGTTTTGGTGTTCCTTCCCCTATAGAGATTGAGTATCATAGCAAGCCGTTTGTTGCTCCAATGGTGATTTGCTTGCTGCGTCATGCTCCTTACAAATCAGACAAATCCGTGCCATAAAAATACAATGCTATAATATTGGAGCATGGTGTGGAAGTTATCATCTAAACTTTGTTTTATGTCAAGAGTATTGCTAAAGCCAGTCGAGTGACCCGTAGTGGCCGTGCTTACGCACCTGTTATTCGAGGAAATGTTAATGCTGATAAAAAGGTCGTTGAAAGTACTGAACCCAAGAAAGCAGCGGGGAAATCTAATGGTACTACTCTAGAAAAAGACGTGGATGCTATATTTAAGATTATCAAGATGAGCAACTACAGGATCATAGATCAATTGTTGCAGACCCCATCAAAGATATTTATTCTAGCCTTGCTAATGAACTCTTCTTCCCACAGGGAATCTTTGATGAGAGTATTGGATCAAGCTTTCATGGAAAGTGATATGCCTTTGTACCAATTCAGTAGTGTGGTAGAGAATATTACATCCTATAATAACCTGAGTTTCTGAGATAACAAATTTCCCGACGAAGGAATCATAACTTGGCTCTCCATATCTCCATGAACTGCAAGAACAATTCATTGTCAAATGTGCTGATTGACAATGGGTCCGATTTAAATGTTATACCGAGGAGCACACTTATGAAGATGAATTACCAAGGAACTCCCGTATGCCCAAGTGGCATAGTTGTGAAAACTTTCGATGGATCAAGGAAGTCTGTCATCGGGGAAGTAGATTTTCCTATTCATATAGGCCTGCACTTATTTCAGATTACTTTCTAGATTATGGATATCGTGCCCACTTATAGTTGTTTACTGGGACGACCATGGATACACGAGGCAGGGGCTGTAACTTCAACTTTGCACCAGAAGCTGAAGTTTTTGCGTGAAGGAAAGGTGGTCATAATAAATGTAGAACAAACATTGTTAACATCTCATTTATTATCTTTCAGTTTTGTGGAAGCGGATGAAGCTTCTTTTGGAACTCAGTTCCAAGCTTTATCCATTAATAATATAAGGTAAAATTAGAATTATATAGCTTCGTTTAAGGATGCTCAGCAGGTAGTGCGTAATGGCCCTAGTAAAGTATGGGGGTAGATTATGGACCCACCTGTGAATATGAATATAGCTAGTTTGTGATTCTCTGTGAAGAATGATAAAGGTAAGAACATGAAGCCGAAGTATTCTTTGGGAAAATATCAAGATATCTTTTGTTGCAGGGGTTATCTTCATCCAACTGTTCCTAGGATTAATGCTATTGTGGAAGATGAAGCAGAACAATAGATGCCGAGCTACGTGACGCATGGAGTTATAGTCCGAAATTGGATCACCATTGATGTTCCCTCTTGCATTCATGTCTCAAAGTAATTTGTTTTTTGTTAATCTTTTCAAAAATATTTCACTCTACCCAAGGTGGAAGTTGATATTGCATGGGCATATCTGTTGCTTTGATCTTTAAAATCAATAATAAAAGTTGTCTTTAATTCCCAAATTGTGTCTTTATTTTCTGTTTTTTCTTGGAAAATGGTAATCAGAAAAAACCTTTCAAAATAAATAATAACTGTAATTGAATCTGCATAATCACTAGCTATATGTGTCAGTTTCTAAAAGCAATCATAAATCATATGTGCAGATTAATTAAAAAACCCGTTGAATATAATGACCATGCACCCTCTCCCAACTTTGAATATCCTGCGTATGTGGCCGAAGAAGAAGAATATGATGAAATTCCAGAAGAGGTTTCACGGTTTCTTGAGCGTGAGGAAAGTGCCATTCAGCCATATAAATAGCCATTGAAGATGATCAATTTATGTTCAGAAGAAGACCCAAAGGAAGTCAAGATTGGAGCATTGTTGCATCCCAATGTAAAGAGCAGGTTGATTGAATTGTTGAAAGAACATGTGGATATATTTTCTTGGTCATACCAAATCATGCCTGGTTTGGATATTGATATTATGGAACATCATTTGCTGCTAAGGCCAGAATGACCGCCAATCAAGCAGAAATTGCGAAGAACTCACCCTGATATGGAAGTGAAAATTAAAGAAGAAGTTTTAAAGCAGATTAATTCTGGTTTTCTTGTGACATCAGTGTACCCTCAGTGGATTTCCAATATTATCCCAGTACCAAAGAAAGACGAAAAAGTTTGTCTGTGCGTAGATTATAGAGATTTAAACAAAGCCAGTCCAAAAGATGATTTCTATTGCTAAATATTAATATGTTGGTTGATAGTACAACAAAATTCAAAGTATTCTTGTTCATGGATGTATTTTCTGGATATAATCAAATTAGAATGGCTCTTGAGGACATGGAAAAAAAATGTTTATCACACCCTAGGGAACATTCGGTTACAGAGTGATGCCCTTCGGGTTGAAGAATGCTGGTGCAACATACCAGAGGGTTATGACAACCCTATTCCATGATCTGATGCACAAGGAAATTTAGGTATACGTTAATGATATGATTACTAAGTCTCAGACTGAAGAAGGGCATATAGAAGATTTATTGAAATTGTTTCAGCATTTGAGGAAGTATCGTCTCTGCTTGAGTCCAAATAAATGCACCTTTGGTGTTTGATCAGGGAAATTGTTAGGTTTCATTGTCATCCAAAAAGGGATTGAAGTTGACCCTGATAAAGTCAAAGCAATTCATGAAATGCCAGCGCCAAGAACTAAAAAGCAAGTTAGAGGATTCCTTGGGTGTTTGAATTAGATTTCCAGATTTATTTCCCATATGCCTGCAACATGTGAGCCAATCTTTAAGTTGTTAAAGAAAGATCAAGGTTGTGTGTGGATAGATGATTTCCAAAGGGAATTTGAAAGTATTAAAGAGTATCTACTTGAACCTCCTATTTTTCTCCCTCCTGTTGAAGGAAGAACATTGGTTATGAATCTGACAGTGTTAGATAATTCTATGGGCTGTATTTTAGGACAACAAGATCAAACAGGGAAGAAGGAATAATCCATTTATTATCTCATCAAGAAGTTTACTGACTGTGAGTCGCAATATTCTATGTTGGAAAAAACATGTTGTGCTTTGGCCTGGGAGGCGAAGCCGTTGTGGCAATATACGTTGAATCATACTACTTGGTTGATTTCCAAAATGGATCCAA
Source organism: Vicia faba (assembly GCA_948472305.1). Lineage (NCBI taxonomy): Eukaryota > Viridiplantae > Streptophyta > Magnoliopsida > Fabales > Fabaceae > Vicia > Vicia faba. The sequence goes on from OX451737.1 coordinate 1,572,381,117, forward strand.
TTAAGTATATTTTTAAAGAATTTGCTCTTACTGGGAGAGTTTCCCATTGGCAGATGTTGTCGTCTGAATACGATATTGAATACCATACTCAGAAGGCTATAAAAGGCAGTGTGTTGGCGGATTATCTCGCTCACCAACCGGTTGATGATTATCGGTCTGTTAAATATGATTTCCCTGATGAAGATGTTATGTTTCTGAAAGTGAAAGATTGTGATGAACCTTTGCCTGGGGAAGGTCCTGATCATGAATCCCGGTGGGGCATGGTGTTTGATGGAGCTGTGAATGCTTACGGGAAATGAATTGGTGTTGTGATTATCACTCCTCATGGATCGCATATCCCATTTACTAAAAGACTGGCATTTGATTACACCAATAACATGGCATAATATGATGCTTGTATCATGGGTCTTGAGGAAGCTATGGATCTCAGAATCAAAATTCTAGATGTGTATGGTGATTCAGCTTTGGTAATAAATTAGATTAAAGGAGAATGGGATACTCGTCACCCTGTCTTGATTCCCTACAAAGACTATGCTATAATATTATTACTATTCTTTAATAAAGTTGAATTCGATCATATTCCTAGAGATGAGAATCAGATGGAGGATGCTTTGGCCACTCTGGATTTTATGTATCGAGTGAATACTTGGAAAAATGTGCCTCGTACCATAGTTCTACGTCTGGTTATGCCGGCTCATGTGTTTGCAACAGAGGTAACGTCAGACGAAAAACCTTAGCATTATGATATCAAGCATTTTCTCCAGACTCAGGAATACCGGATTAGTGCGTCAAATAAAGATAGAAAGACATTGAGAAGTTTGGCAGAAAACTTTTTCCTCAATGAAGATGTGCTATACAAAAGAAACTATGATGTGGTCTTGCTCAGATGCGTGGATAGACATGAAGCAGACATGTTGATGCATGAAATCCATGAAGGTTCCTTTGGCGCTCAAGCTAATGGACATTCGATGGAAAAGAAAATGCTTAAGGCAGGTTACTATTGGCTGACAATGGAATCTGACTATTACAAATTTGCAAAGAAATGCCATAAGTTCCAAATTTATGCTGACAAAATTCATATGCCTCTGACACCGCTCATTGTTATTTCTTCCCCATGGCCTTTCTCTATGTGGGGGTCTTATACCCCAAAATTTGCCCTCCCATATTCTTCAAAATTTGCAAAGAGCAAGCTTCAAAATTCCCCAAGGGTTGCACAGTTCAAGGGCCTCCTAACAGTCAAAATTAGGGTTTTGGTTCTGACAAAGAAAATGAAGTTTCCAAGGGTCCAATCAAGTCCCACATGCCTATAAACATGGTCAAGCATCCTCATACCAAGTTTCAAGACTTACAGCACAAAATTGCACAGTCAAAAACCCTAATTGCACTACAGTCAACTGCAGGGGGTAAAATGGTCATTTGACAGTCAAAAGTTCAAATTTTTGGTCAACATCTCATTTTGAAGCCACAAACATCATTTGATCAATGCTTTATCATGATTCTCAAAGCTTGGCTCAAAAATCATCAAGATGCAAAAGTTTCCATATTTGGACAGTTGAAAAAGTCAACTGTAACTTGACCAAGGCATAACTTCCACATGGATTATCAGAAAAATTCCATCCAAAGCTCATTTTGAAGAGAAAGACATTTCCTACAACTCCTCTTCACACTTCAAGTCCAAGAAATGCTCTCACAAAAAGTTATCAATTTCAACATTATAGGTCATTTTCAAAAGTCAACAAAAAGGGACTTTAAGTCAAAGGCCATAACTTGAGATTGGTAAATCAAAATGACATGGGACCAAATGAATTGGTTAGAGGACTCAAAGACATTTCCAAAATGTCCAATAACATGAGCAAAGCTTAAGAATTGAGCAAGTTATGTCTTGTGGAAGTTGGGAAATTTTTGGATATTTTGAAAAGTCAACATTGCTTCAAATGACCTAAAATTGCTAATGGGCCTCCTTTTCTTCCATAATTCATCATCCAAGGCATGTTCACGACCATTTGGCCCAAAGGGAAGTTTTTAATCATTTTTATTTATTTTTTGGATTTTTAATTATTAATAATTCATTTAATTAAAATAAATAGGTGAAAAATACTAAACCTAAGCAATCAAATCTTTTTATGCATGGAATAAGCTTAAGATTTCGTGCATGACCAGATATAGAAAGAATCATTAGGATTGGACATGATTTGTGTCAAATAAGCTTGAAAAAGATTGGAAAATTATGGCTTGAAAATCAAATATTTTCTCTCATCAATTCCTTGATCCTTTGGACCTCTTTTTCAACCCTAATCCATCCATACATAAGCCTAATCAAAACCCTAGTGGTAAGAAGGTCCAAGCTGCGCAGAAAGACAAAAGACAACTTTGCAATTTTGATCAAAAAATTCAAAACTGAAATCACGATTCCAAAGCATTTCAAGGCAAAGTAATCAGTCCATTGCCTTCCCGAGACATCAGGGAAACTTCCTGGATCAAAAGCACGACCTCTAACGCCCAGAATTGGTAGAACGACCGAGCCCTGTTCTTGATTTTTTCCATACTCACTTATCATGATTCTTGCATTATTCTTGATTTTTAATGTTTGGTTTGTGTTATTTGACTCATTCTGAAGCTAACCATGTAGTTTGATTGAGTTTTTGTGTATCATATGCGAAATCGCCATTAAAGCATTCTAGGTTTTCAGACTTGCAAAATTAGGGATTCTCTTATCCAGAAAAATTGGAACACAAGACCCAGACCATCAAAATCAGGACCTTCATATGAACTCAATGATAGGGTCGCGCCCAATTTATACTCCAAGATGAGCTATTCGCTATTCTTGGAAACTGTACATTTTGGAGCGGTTCAAAACCGTTGCTAACTCTTTTATGTTTCAGGCAAAAAAACGCAATAAGGAAGAAGAAGACCCTGTGGCATCATCTGATTGGTTTATTTGAATTGCGCGCTAAAATTTCCCACTAGCGTTTGTTTTATTTCATATTGATTGTTAGTTATATTATAATCAAAAACGCGTTGGTGGCTCAGTGGCAAGCAAGCATATTGGTGACTTCTAGGACCTGGGTTCGATCCCAGGTCCCCCTTTCTATTCCATAATATTTTTCATAATATATTCCTATGCAGTTCAAGCTTCAAAGCCTACCATGCACTCATAATCTCAACGCACCACGTGGCCACTGAAGACCGTCCAAGGGCCCAGATCTGAGGAGCTCCATATACCCTGGTCAAATATGCCTCACACGCCCAGAAAGGTCAAACCAAGCCAAGCTTCTTGGGCCAAAAATGCTAAGCAAAACCTCCAATTGGGGACAGACCCCCCATGGTTTGCATTCCTAATTCCTTTTCTCATATTTTTCTATTTCTTGTTTTAATTAGTTTTTTTTTTTGATTTAATTCTTTAATTAATTATATTCACATAAAAAAACACAAAAAATCAGAAAGGCCATAAAAATTAAAAATATATTTTATTTTAATATTTTTGTAAATAAATATTGTTCATTAATTTTAGTTTTAATTTAGGTTTAAATCTTAATATTTTTCTAATAAACTTAAAGTTGGTAGAATTAGGGTTTTAATTAATTTTTATCCTTTTTCTTTTCTTTTCACTAATAATTGATTATTTATTTTCATAAAATCAAATTGTCATTAATTAATTAATTTAATTTTAGGTTTAACTATTAATAGGGTTTTCTCAATAAATAAAATTTGTAGAATTAGGGTTAATTAGCTAATTTCATTTAATTCTCATTAAAACCATAAATACGAAAACCCCAAAAATAATTTCTCCTTTTATTTTAATTTTAATTAATTTGTAAATAATAATTTAATTTCATTAAAAAGGGTCCAACGCCCTCGTTTCCAATTTCAATTCAATTCGCGCATTTTATTTTGCTTCTTATAATATTTATGTAATTCTCCCAAAGCCGTGTAAACTTAATTCCTCGCACTTTACTTTATTTATTTTCTGTCAAATCGGGTCCTGGATTTAATTTGGCGATGTGGACCCGCGCCTTTGTAATAGTTTAGAACTTTACATTTCTCGCTCCTTTTTTTTAACTGTTAAATAAATGCATGCAAGAATGAATGGCCTAAAAATAAAAACAATCGAATAGATCACTTTGACATGAACAAGACAAAAATATCTGAAAACGACACACCAATCACACACCACCCCTAGGGTACGCCTCACTGTTGCCTTGCCTCGAAAGGTGATCGTCGAGTAGAGGATTTTTTAGTAAGTCCTCATGATCCAGGAACCTGGCATGAGGGTAGCTTCTAAGGTATCTTCCCATTACCCCGGTGATCACATTGTTGCCTTGTCCCTCGAAACGTGGTCGCCGACTATAGGACGTCTTAGTGAGTCCTTATGTCCCATTGATCTGGTTGCCTCAAAACAAGTTGCCTCGGAATAGTTGCCTCGGAATAAAAGATCAATGGCATAAGGGTAGCTTCTAAGGTGTCTTACCTTTGCTTGGTGACCACAATGTCCCTAAACCCCGAATTGACCCGAACACCTCCAACGGTGGTGCTACTTACCTCTCAATGGTGGGATGGCACTACTTTGAAAGGACATTTACACAGACGAATTCCTTAGGGTAGGTAGACGACTCTAGATACTTGCTCTAATTTCAAAACAAATTCAAAAAATACTTTTCACACCAACACATTTTCAAAAAGCTTTCGAAAGCATTTTTTCAAACACTCTTGAGGACCGATACAAGAGTCGAACTGAAATTTTCAAAGAAACTTTTTTAAAACCCACATTGAAAAGCAAACAATCCATTTTTGAAAACACAAATGAGCAAGTATCTAAGAGCCCATGGATAGAAAGGGTGCTAACACCTTCCCTTTCTATAATCTACCTCCCGAACTGAGAGCAATCTCTATAAGGAATTTTTAAGTGCTTTTGTCCTTTCCATTTGGAGAAAATAAAAGACGGTGGCGACTCTTGCTTCCGCGACATTTCGCGAAACCAGCGTTAAACAGTCAGTTCCAGATCCACCGATCACAGAAATGGCGACTCTGCTGGGGAATATTTAAAGTGAGGTGTACCTTAGGACTAAGATCACTTGTGTTTTCAATTGTATTGACTTGTCTACTTTAAATTTGTGGGTTGCATGGGAGTTACATAGATCCTAACCCGGATCTGGGATACCCTGTTTAGGTAGCATAAGTTGTGAGGGACCTGTCCGGCGTATACCGACATGGGTGAAGCAGTGGCTACGTTGGTGTGGCGCCTTGGTCTGTACGGATATCCCTCGTGTTGAAACGGGGAGAATATGGGTCTTCCAAGGAGTCATTAAGCACCAACAGACCTTAGAACCTTAAATGACCCAACTTGGCCATTAGAACAGTAGCAGTATGCTACGCCCATTGAGGCTAAACTCTCGTGATGGTTCTGGCCGCAAGAAAAGATTGTGATGCTGGAGTTATGACCGATTGAGGGTAGTCAATGATATTGGGATCTTCTAAGAACCCGGTTACTTTTGATTAGGACAGGTATGAACCAACCAACTGAAAGAGGGTAACACCTAGACCTCATGCTGGCCTAAACTCTAAGGGCTTCTTTTGTGTGACTTGTGTGCCTTCGTACTTGACTAGTTGCATGCTTGATTATCTGACACTCGAGTTCCCTGCAGGTTTTGTTTTAGTCCTTAAATAGGACTCATAGCAGGGTCTACTAAGTTCTTGCAAGTCTTGTTTATAGTCCTTAATTGGGACTCATGACAGGTTTTACTTGAATTTCTTGCAGGTTTTGTTTATGTCCTTAATTGGGACTCATAACAGGGTTTACTCACATTACCCCATGCATACCATAACATCATACCATTGCATACATCCTAACTCATTTCAAGGATCTCAAGGGCTTGTGATGCAGGTCATGGTGAATCAACTATCCCAGCAAGGGGCAAAGAGGATTTATTTTCCTCTAGCCAAGGTTGTCAGGGGCTATGACCCACTTGATATGGTGAGCTTTGACTCCTGAAGAAGGTTCCCCTAACCAAGGTTGTTTGGAAATCAAAACCAAACATGATGATTAAAGTCAGGGGCTATGACCCACTTGATATGGTGAGCCTTTGACCCTTTGAAGAAGGACTCTCAACAACATGCAGTTCCTTCAATCAAACTACCGGACCCAAGTTCTAACAAATTTTCTTGTTTATCCCGCGAGGTCCTTGAAAACATTACATGTATGTCATACACATCATTGCATAACAGGTACCCTTGTTGCAGGTCACTTACCTTTCCCGCTGTTTATTTCAGCAATGGCTTCCCAACAAGATAACCAGGACCTTCTTGCTCAAGAGACTCGGCTCGGGGAAATCCTCCTGAATTTATCCAAGGGGCAGGAGGAGTTAAGGACACTTCTCACGGGGACTTTGGTCAGGAACAATGCTGAGGACGACCAGGACGAACGACTGAAACGTCTACAAGCCGAGGTAGACACTTTGAAAACCCAGATGCTGGGGAAAAGGGCCCTCATTCAAGGTTTAGCTCAGGAGCAAGGAGAGCTGAGGGCCATGATCAGTCAGCTTCATCATGACATGAAACAACTAGCCCAAGTCAGGGACCCGGTCATTAATCAACTTCCAAGAAGTTAAAGGTTTGGACCTCTCCAAGCTGCTACTACTTCACAGGTCCAACAACGACCTCGCCCAGAACAACGGACTGATCAGAGTAAACCAGACAAGCCTAAAAGGCAGTTCACCAAGATCAACATGTCGCTGGATCAAGCACTACAACAAATGTTGAAGGCAGGGCTAATCACCTTAAGGGCTCCTCTCCGGAATCCAAACACTTCTGCTCCTAACTATCATCCCAACGATAGGTGCGCATACCATTCTGATAGCCCGGGGCATACTACGGACAACTGCTGGCCTCTCAAAAACAAGATTCAAGACATGATCGACGCTGGAGAGATTCAGTTTGAAGTACCCGAGACTCCCAACGTGATCACTTCTCCCTTGCCAAAACATGGCTAGGATTGAGAAATTTTTGTTCATTCGAATGTTCAAGTTGCAATTTTCTTTTTTTCAAACATTTACTCATGTTAAACGCTGTTATTCCATTAATGCATCGCATATGTCTGTCTTGAAGCAATATATTCGTATTCACTATATGCAAATTATTTTCATATTTTTTTCTGATGTCAACTCTTAATTAATAATGTTAAGCCTCTTGAGGGAGGATGACGAAAACGATACCATGATCTACAGTATGCTTTTGAACAGACCCTGCTGATGAGGTACAGGCATTGTTTTAATCCCTAAATACTGGAGTTATAAGGAAGATAATCCCTCGTCAACCCCTCTGAGCCAAAGAAGTAGGAGTTTTTTCTTTTCGAAATTTAAAACCCTTAATCATAACCTGGGGCAGGGTAGTCTCTCAGTTGATTCAAGTGCATAACGAATGGCACCAAATGGGTCCTTACAAAACAAAAGACAGTGATGGTTCCGAACAATCATACAGATAGGCAGTCATTATATCTCAAAAAATAAAAACCCAATAAGTCAAAACCAATGAAGGAGAGTTACAAAACTGGGGCATCCCGCTGACTGTAATCACAAAAGAAACAGTTCAGGCAAAAAAAAAGGGGATAACAAAAATCAAAAAAGAAAGAGGTCATACAAACCCTCAACAAAAAAACATGACTGCCTATTCAAAATAAATCATCAATATCTGAACCATCATTGGAACGTCAAAGCAAAGACTCAAACAAGGTCTAACGTATGATCAACTGAGTTTAGGTTTGGAGAATATCACGAAGAGCGGGTGGGTACAAATAAAATTTGAGCCTTTATCCTTTGTTTCTTAAACCGTGAACCAGGCCACGTTATAACCCTTAAAAGTCCTAGCTGAAGCATGGGTTAGTTCGAAAGCGTACTGTGACGAAAGGTATCCTGACTCCTTAAGGCTCGCAATAAAATAACGAGTTGACATCACGTTTTACAAACAATCACTTTTTTTATGAAAAAAAGAATGCATTTTCAAAATCTTCAAGACAGACATAAGCTTTGCATTTTTAACATAACTTTGTTTGCATATGACTTTTTGTTTGAACAACAGGAAAATTCGCACGATGAATGCCTAATGAATAAAAGTACTTCCAATCAAGGGGCATGACATGATCATGGTCCGTCATCTGGGGCAATCCAATCAAGATTCGGAGAATCTCACAAAAGGCCAAATAGACAGGGGCAAATCTCCGCCTGAGTCACTTGGGGCATTCCAGCAATGAATCTTGCCTGATCAAACATCTTCGGGTGGCATGACAAAACACTTCTAACAGGGGCAACTCCCTACATTCTGAGAGCATGGATATAGTCGAAAAAATACTACGCACAATCAAAGACCCGCTAGGCTGACATGCCTAGGCAAAAATAAGGGCTTCCCGACGAACCAAAAGGGTTCGGGCAATAATAAGGGATGAAATGGAAAAAATCTGTACACCCGGCAAGTCGAAAACCTAAAAAGGCGGCTTGGGCAAAAATGGGTATCCCGGTGGACTGAAAACCCGAAAGGGCGGTCCAGGCAAAAGTTAGGGATTAAAGCGTACAACTATGTCCTGGCATCTTGTCATCTGCCTACCTGAAGAAGGTTTGACCCTCAACAACTATCATCACCTCACAGGGCTTCCTCTCCCACCTCAGAAATAGGGGCAATAAGGAGCTGTCTAAGCAAGCTGATTGTTCTGTCCTCCAAGGTATCAGTGTAGGTTCCGTTGAAGAACACAACCAATACAGTTCAATACTCCCCCAGGAGAGTCCAATCCAGTTTTCCCAAGAATGTTGGAATCCATCTCCCCAAGCAGTAAGCTTATCCCCAGTAGATTCTGGAAGCTTATCCCTCGCAAAGCACGAACGCGTCTCCCGGCTTTATTCAAAGAGTTATTTCCTTGCTAGGATATAACTGGGTTATCCTCAGCCAAAAGCCACGGAAAGAGCGTCCTCGGCGAAGGCTTCTCACCCTCAGCGAAGTCTATTAACACTTCCAACACAACAATGGTATCCCCAGTGAAGTTACCATCAACATTTCAGCAAAGTATCTCTCTTCCCACAGAATATCGCTCCCCAGCAGGATCGCTAGAGTACTTTTCTCTCCGCAGAGTAATCCATTCGCCAAGTTCATTCCCCAACGGAGTTCTCTTCTCCTACCGGTGTTCTTGCAACTATCATCCCCAGTGGAAGCAAAATCTATTCTTTAATATCAGCCCAGGAGCGACTTCCCAGCACCCGTCAAGGATTTACTTTCCTAGACGACAAAAAGATACATTCATGAACATCGCACTTCCATACATTATAGCATGCATATACTCATCATATGTTACAAATCTCATTCATGTTGAGAACATCATTGCTTGATCCATATCATGCATTGCATATAACTGACCTTTACCTTTCAGGAAAGATCCAGTTAAGTTCTCAGATATTCAAGACCTAGACCGGTTCAGTTAAATCGACCCTACGATCTTTCTGTTTCTTATCCAGTCCAAGGCCTTCTCTGGTTCAGTCAGATCGACCCTAAGATCTCCCTGTTTCTTATCCAGTTGAAGACATTTCAAGACCTAGACCGGTTCAGTTAATCGACCCTAAGATTTTCTGTTTCTTATCCAGTCAAAGGCCTTCTCTAGTCCAGCTAAATTGACCCCAAACAGATCTTCCTGATAAAGACTCAGTAGAGGATATCCAAGATTCTCTCAATGATTACTGTTGAGGTTGTAGTCGCCTGTGGTTCTCTCCCCGAATCTGTGGAGGTAGTAATCATCCCAAGTTTCTCTCAGCGTTACTGTTGAAGTAGAAGTTATCCAAGATTCTCTCAATGATTACTGTTGAGGTTGTAGTCGCCTGTGGTTCTCTCCCCGATACTGCGGAGGTAGTAATCATCCCAAGATTCTCTCAATGATTGCTGTTGAGGTTGAAGTCACCCAAGATTCTCTCAATGATTGCTGTTGAGGTTGAAGTCGCCCAAGATTCTCTCAATGATTGCTGTTGAGGTTGAAGACGCCCAAGATTCTCTCAATGATTGCTGTTGAGGTTGAAATCATCCCAAGATTCTCTCAATGATTGTTGTTGAGGTTGTAGTCGCCTTTGGTTCTCTCCCCGATACTGTGGAGGTAGTAATCATCCCAAGATTCTCTCAACGATTGCTGTTGAGGTTGAAGTTATCCAAGATTCTCTCAATGATTGCTATTGAGGTTGTAGTCGCCTATGGTTCTCTCCCCGATACTGTGGAGGTAGTAATCATCCCAAGATTCTCTCAATGATTGCTGTTGAGGTTGAAGTCACCCAAGATTCTCTCAATGATTGCTGTTGAGGTTGAAGTCGCCCAAGATTCTCTCAATGATTGCTGTTGAGGTTGAAGTCGCCCAAGATTCTCTCAATGATTGCTGTTGAGGTTGAAGTCGCCCAAGATTCTCTCAACAATTGCTGTTGAGGTTGAAGTTATCCAAGATTCTCTCAATGTTTGCTGTTGAGATTGAAGTCACCTATGGTTCTCTCCCCGATACTGCGGAGGTAGTAATCGTCCCCAGATTCTCTCAATGATACTGTTGAGGTAGTAATCATCCAAGGTTCTCTCAGTGTTCCTGTTGAGGTAGTAACCACCCCTGGTTCATTCATCACCGTTTGAAGCTCCAGATTCAGCTCCTGTAACCAGTCAGGACACATCTACATAAAGAATTTGAAGACCAGCTCCTGTAACATGCCAGGTACTCATTTTTCTTTTGCAGGTACGCAAGTTCTCGCTAAGGAATCTCTTACGCGATCGATATCCAGATGGCATCTATAAGCCCATCCACCATCCGTCACCTTTCAGCATGGCATCTATAAGCCCATCATCCTATCCATCAATCTCCAAATGGAATCTATAAGCCCATGCCCACCATCACACTACTATGTGAGCGCAAATTTCTGGGCACTCTAGTGTTCAATCCTCTTCCACCTTCGGATTACAAAAGGCACGTCAGCCAATCTACATCCTCAGGTCTAAGAAGATTGAACAGGGGCAACTGTTGTACCCCAATATTTGCCCTCCCATATTCTTCAAAATTTGCAAAGAGCAAGCTTCAAAATTCCCCAAGGGTTGCACAGTTCAAGGGCCTCCTAACAGTCAAAATTAGGGTTTTGGTTCTGACAAAGAAAATGAAGTTTCCAAGGGTCCAATCAAGTCCCACATGCCTATAAACATGGTCAAGCATCCTCATACCAAGTTTCAAGACTTACAGCACAAAATTGCACAGTCAAAAACCCTAATTGCACTACAGTCAACTGCAGGGGGCAAAATGGTCATTTGACAGTCAAAAGTTCAAATTTTTGGTCAACATCTCATTTTGAAGCCACAAACATCATTTGATCAATTCTTGATCATGATTCTCAAAGCTTGGCTCAAAAATCATCAAGATGCAAAAGTTTCCATATTTGGACCGTTGAAAAAGTCAACTGTAACTTGACCAAGGCATAACTTCCACATGGATTATCAGAAAAATTCCATCCAAAGCTCATTTTGAAGAGAAAGACATTTCCTACAACTCCTCTTCACACTTCAAGTCCAAGAAATGCTCTCACAAAAAGTTATCAATTTCAACATTATAGGTCATTTTCAAAAGTCAACAAAAAGGGACTTTAAGTCAAAGGCCATAACTTGAGATTGGTAAATCAAAATGACATGGTACGAAAGGCATTGGTTAGAGGACTCAAAGACCTTTCCAAAATGTCCAAGAACATGAGCAAAGCTTAAGAATTGAGCAAGTTATGTCTTGTGGAAGTTGGGAAATTTTTGGATATTTTGAAAAGTCAACATTGCTTCAAATGACCTAAAATTGTTAATGGGCCTCCTTTTCTTCCATAATTCATCATCCAAGGCATGTTCACGACCATTTGGCCCAAAGGGAAGTTTTTAATCATTTTTATTTATTTATTTGGATTTTTAATTATTAATAATTCATTTAATTAAAATAAATAGGTGAAAAATACTAAACCCAAGCAATCAAATCTTTTTATGCATGGAATAAGCTTAAGATTTCGTGCATGACCAGATATAGAAAGAATCATTAGGATTGGACATGATTTGTGTCAAATAAGCTTGAAAAAGATTGGAAAATTATGGCTTGAAAATCAAATATTTTCTCATCAATTCCTTGATCCTTTGGACCTCTTTTTCAACCCTAATCCATCCATACATAAGCCTAATCAAAACCCTAGTGGTAAGAAGGTCCAAGTTGCGCAGAAAGACAAAAGACAACTTTGCAATTTTGATCAAAAAATTCAAAACTGAAATCACGATTCCAAAGCATTTCAAGGCAAAGTAATCAGTCCATTGCCTTCCTGAGACATCAGGGAAACTTCCTGGATCAAAAGCACGACCTCTAACGCCCAGAATTGGTAGAACGACCGAGCCCTGTTCTTGATTTTTTCCATACTCACTTATCATGATTCTTGCATTATTCTTGATTTTTAATGTTTGGTTTGTGTTATTTGACTCATTCTGAAGCTAACCATGTAGTTTGATTGAGTTTTTGTGTATCATACGCGAAATCGCCATTAAAGAATTCTAGGTTTTCAGACTTGCAAAATTAGGGATTCTCTTATCCAGAAAAATTGGAACACAAGACCCAGACCATCAAAATCAGGACCTTCATATGAACTCAATGATAGGGTCGCGCCCAATTTATACTCCAAGATGAGCTATTCGCTATTCTTGGAAACTGTACATTTTGGAGCGGTTCAAAACCGTTGCTAACTCTTTTATGTTTCAGGCAAAAAAACGCAATAAGGAAGAAGAAGACCCTGTGGCATCATCTGATTGGTTTATTTGAATTGCGCGCTAAAATTTCCCACTAGCGTTTGTTTTATTTCATATTAATTGTTAGTTATATTATAATCAAAAGCGCGTTGGTGGCTAAGTGGCAAGCAAGCATATTGGTGACTTCCAGGACCTGGGTTCGATCCCAGGTCCCCCTTTCTATTCCATAATATTTTTCATAATATATTCCTATGCAGTTCAAGCTTCAAAGCCTACCATGCACTCATAATCTCAACGCACCACGTGGCCACTGAAGACCGTCCAAGGGCCCAGATCTGAGGAGCTCCATATACCCTGGTCAAATATGCCTCACACGCCCAGAAAGGTCAAACCAAGCCAAGCTTCTTGGGCCAAAAATGCTAAGCAAAACCTCCAATTGGGGACAGACCCCCCATGGTTTGCATTCCTAATTCCTTTTCTCATATTTTTCTATTTCTTGTTTTAATTAGTTTTTTTTTTGATTTAATTCTTTAATTAATTATATTCATATAAAAAAACACAAAAAATCAGAAAGGCCATAAAAATTAAAAATATATTTTATTTTAATATTTTTGTAAATAAATATTGTTCATTAATTTTAGTTTTAATTTAGGTTTAAATCTTAATATTTTTCTAATAAACTTAAAGTTGGTAGAATTTGGGTTTTAATTAATTTTTATACTTTTTCTTTTCTTTTCACTAATAATTGATTATTTATTTTCATAAAATCAAATTGTCATTAATTAATTAATTTAATTTTAGGTTTAACTATTAATAGGGTTTTCTCAATAAATAAAATTTGTAGAATTAGGGTTAATTAGCTAATTTCATTTAATTCTCATTAAAACCATAAATACGAAAACCCCAAAAATAATTTCTCCTTTTATTTTAATTTTAATTAATTTGTAAATAATAATTTAATTTCATTAAAAAGGGTCCAACGCCCTCGTTTCCAATTTCAATTCGCGCATTTTATTTTGCTTCTTATAATATTTATGTAATTCTCCCAAAGCCGTGTAAACTTTATTCCTCGCACTTTACTTTATTTATTTTCTGTCAAATCAGGTCCTGGATTTAATTTGGCGATGTAGACCCGCGCCTTTGTAATAGTTTAGAACTTTACATTTCTCGCTCCTTTTTTTTTAACTGTTAAATAAATGCATGCAAGAATGAATGGCCTAAAAATAAAAACAATCGAATAGATCACTTTGACATGAACAAGACAAAAATATCTGAAAACGACACACCAATCACGCACCACCCCTAGGGTACGCCTCACAGTTGCCTTGCCTCGAAAGGTGATCGTCGAGTAGAGGATGTTTTAGTAAGTCCTCATGATCCAGGAACCTGGCATGAGGGTAGCTTCTAAGGTATCTTCCCATTACTCCGGTGATCACATTGTTGCCTTGTCCCTCGAAACGTGGTCGCCGACTATAGGACGTCTTAGTGAGTCCTTATGTCCCATTGATCTGGTTGCCTCAAAACAAGTTGCCTCGGAATAGTTGCCTCGGAATAAAAGATCAATGGCATAAGGGTAGCTTCTAAGGTGTCTTACCTTTGCTCGGTGACCACAATGTCCCTAAACTTCGAATTGACCCGAACACCTCCAACGGTGGTGCTACTTACCTCTCAATGGTGGGATGGCACTACTTTGAAAGGACATTTACACAGACGAATTCCTTAGGGTAGGTAGACGACTCTAGATACTTGCTCTAATTTCAAAACAAATTCAAAAAATACTTTTCACACCAACACATTTTCAAAAAGCTTTCGAAAGCATTTTTTCAAACACTCTTGAGGACCGATACAAGAGTCGAACTGAAATTTTCAAAGAAACTTTTTTAAAACCCACATTGAAAAGCAAACAATCCATTTTTGAAAACACAAATGAGCAAGTATCTAAGAGCCCATGGATAACCATGGATAGAAAGGGTGCTAACACCTTCCCTTTCTATAATCTACCTCCCGAACCGAGAGCAATCTCTATAAGGAATTTTTCTGTGCTTTTGTCCTTTCCATTTGGAGAAAATAAAAGACGATGGCGACTCTTGCTTCCGCGACATTTCGCGAAACCAGCGTTAAACAGCCAGTTCCAGATCCACCGATCACAGGGGGTATTGACATGATTTTAATGATTGAACCCAAGGAGTCAAATGGACATAGTTTTATCTTGGTGGAAATTGATTACTTCACCAAATGGGTGGAAGCAGCTTCATATGCTAATGTTACTAAGCAAGTGGTAGTACACTTCATCAAGAACAATCTTATATGTCAGTATGGTGTGCCCAGCAATATTATCATCGACAACGACTCAAATTTGAATAACAAGATGATGGCAGAACTTTGTGAAGAATTCAAGATTGTCCATCACAATTCATCTCCTTACAGGCTAAAGATGAATGGGGCTGTTGAAGCTGCCAATAAAAACATCAAGAAGATCATCCAGAAAATGGTTGTTACCTATAAAGATTGGCATGAAATGCACCCTTTTGCTTTTTACGGGTATCGTATATCTATACGCACTTCAACAGGGGCAACCATGTTCTCCATTGTGTATGGTATGGAAGCAGTGCTCCCCGTTGAGGTTGAGATTCCCTCTTTACGTGTGATAATGGAAACCAAGTTGTTAGGGGCTGAATGGGTCCAGAACAGGTTTGACCAATTGAATTTGATTGAAGAAACGAGAATGACAGCCTTGTGTCATGGTCAGTTGTACCAAAAGAGAATGAAGAAAGCTTTTGATAAGAAGGTCAAGCCTCGTGAATTCAGAAAAGGAAACCTCGTGCTCAGGAAGATCATGTCTTTTAACATTGATTCTTGGGGAAAGTGGACTCCAAATTTTGAAGGCCCATATGTTGTCAAGAAAGCCTTCTCTAGAGGTGCATTAATTCTTGAAACTATGGACGGCGAGGAGTTCCCACGTCCTATGAATGCTGATGTAGTCAAGAAATACTCCGCCTAAAAAAATAAAAGAACAACTCGCTAAGTTGAAAACCTGAAAGGGTGTCTTAGGCAAAAAGTAGCATCTCGGTAGGCTGAAAACCCGAAAGGGAGGTCTAGGCAAAAATAAGAGACATAAACAGAATAGATTCTTCCCGCTAGGTTGAAAAATCGCTAGGGAAACTTAGGAAAAAGTTAGGGATTTGTTGGCAAGTAACCGCGTCAGACAAGACTCGATCATTAAAGCAACAATCTTCTCGGATCATAATCACACTTCAACAAAAGTCACTACTCAGGAGTTCAAAGTTGTTAGGGAGAATAGTGGTCATTGTATTTCAATGTATCTTTTCCAATGTATTACCATTTTACAAACTTTGTAATCATCTATGGAGTCTCACCATTCGCAGACTACTATTCTATTAATAAAGTTTGAGCTTTTTATCCAATTCTTTGCAATTCTTATTTTATTCTTCTTGCAAAGACTCAATTTATTATTGATAGTAATTTTCAAAAAAAAAATATTAAATAACAAAATTGTTTTTTGAAAAGAATTTACAAATTACTTTTTTACTTTAGATTTTGTGACTCAAGAAAAACAAAATTGGTGATCCCAAGAATGGACGAAATCTGGAATTTTGGAAGTTTTTTTCCCCAGGAAGGTTCTCTCAGGTCACTTTTGCTAGTATGCGTATGATATTTGTCTATTTCTCGGATAGTTGGAGATGATAGATATATGGTGCAGTGTTGGGTTTGTGATCCCATTTTCCCTAGTCAAGTCTTGGTTAATTTTGATTTCGGGTTTCATGGTCTGAAGCCTCTAGCCCAAATTCATCAGTAAGGTCTTCGCTCACACGAAGAGAGTCTCTCCTCCCATTGTGTGCTGAAGTTGAATCATTTGCAAAACATCGCCCTTTGCAGTGATGACATTATTGTTATAGTTTGTTTCCTAGGAAACTAGACCAGGGCAATATTTTTTCTAAGAAGTGTTGAAATAGTTGTCTAATTTTTGGGTTTTCTCCCGTAGAGTGCTGGGTTTAATTTAAAATCCCCATAATTTTGATTTCTTGCAATATTGTTTGACTTCTTAGATCCCCAAGTAAAGCTGAGATAAAGTTTTTCTCTGAAAATTGTTATCCCCATGTGGTTTCATAATTTCTCCCTAGAGAAGTTTGTGTGGCCATTACTCTTGATATTGAAGAATGTATTTGGGCTTCCCTCGACAGTATGGTATGGTTCTCCCCAATGAAGTCAGCACGAGATCCCTAGTTGATATCTCGATAATGCAGTTTTCAACTGCCCTAATGAAGTTGGCATTATAATCTCCAGTGGAAGTATAGATGTTGAGACATTTGATTTACCCATTGAAGTCTATGTGATGTTCCTCGGTGAAGCCTGTTGGAGGATGTTATATCCCTATATTTGCACTGATTTTATTGTTTTGATTTGTTTACTTTTGGGTTGTGTTTCTTCCCAGTGAAGTTAAGCCGTGAAATAGGAATTCTTTTCCTCAGTTGGTGCTTACTCTCTTATAAAAATTTTCATTCTGGATGTGATTTAGCCGAGTGATGACTTTATCCAAACTGGTTACGTCTAGTTATTCCCAGTGTTGTATGTCTGTTTTGTCAGCATATACATAATAACATTCACACATACATCATACATAGCTGAATTAAAATTCATTTCTCATTTTCATTTATTAATTTTTGTTAGCATATTACCCTATTTGCAGAGTTATGTTACCCTCTCTCCAATAGATTGTCAACCTTAAGCAGAAAATGTATATCCTTTCAATTTCCCCACTGAGTTACACCTCGTGGAAGAATTTTGTTTTAGCCTTCCTATTCAGCTTGTTATTTGGACGGAATGTGATCCCCTTTTGAGTTTATTTCTCATTGGGTGCTGCTTTAGTCGATTGTGTCACTCCGTTTATTTCTGGTTTGAATCTACGGTCCCTGATAACATTATTGTTTTGATTTCTACAGGCTTTGAGCCATGGTTTGAGAATGTGCATTTATTTTACACGTGAAAATTTTATCTCCTTAGAAAGAATATATTGGCATTTCCCCAGGAAGTCATTATTACAATTCCCTCTCATAACAGCAAGTGATAGGTCTCTTAATTTGAGTAACTTGTACTTCCCGAGCAAGTCTGTTAGTTCCTGGAGGGGATTCATTTATTACTCCGATAAATGGTAGTCTCGTCATTATGGGAGATAGTTTTTTGTTTAGATTTGTTACTCCAATGGATGGTAGTATCGTCATTATGAGAGATAGTTCGTTGTTGAGATTTGTTACTCCAATGGATGGTAGTCTCGTCATTATGGGAGATACTTCATTGTTGAGATTTGTTACTCCAATGAATGGTAGTCTCGTCATTATGGGAGATAGTTTGTTGTTGAGTTTTGTTACTCCAATGGATGGTAGTCTCGTTATTATGGGAGATAGTTTGTTATTGAGATTTGTTACTCCAATGGATGGTAGTCTCGTCATTATGGGAGATAGTTTGTTGTTGAGATTTATTACTCTGATGATTGGTATTCTCGTCATTATGAGAGATAGTTCATTGTTGAGATTTTGTTAATCCGATGAATTGTAGTCTCGTCATTACGGGAGATAGTTTGTTGTTGAGATTTGTTACTCCAATGAATGGTAGTCTCGTCATTATGGGAGATAGTTCGTTGTTGAGATTTGTCACTCCAATGGATGGTAGTCTCATCATTATTGGAGATAGTTCATTATTGAGATTTGGTACTCCAATGAATGGTAGTCTCGTCATTATGAGAGATAGTTCGTTGTTGAGATTTGTTACTCCAATGGATGGTAGTCTCATCATTATGGGAGATAGTTCATTATTGAGATTTGTTACTCCAATGAATGGTATTCTAGTCATTATGGGAGATAGTTCATTGTTGAAATTTGTTACTCTGATGAATGGTAGTCTCGTCATTATGGGAGATAGTTCGTCATTGGGATTCACTTTGATTTGAAGAAGTTTGTTTGTTTCCAGTCATAAGTATTGATGCTGGTCACTTGTGGCTTACCCTAATATTGATGTTTGCTGGTATTATCCTACCACTTCTTTCCCCACTGTGGGTCGACATTACCTTTTTTCTATCTTCTTAGTGAATGGATAGTTTACGGTTATCTGTCGATCATTGTTATCCTTTATTTTCTCTCCTCAATGTTCGAGTTGATGTTACTTTGTCTCCTCCTTGGGATTTACCCTAATAGAGTCAATTCTTCTGTTTACCAGTGATTTATTTTCCTAGTCTAATTTTCTTTTGATCTTGTATTTTCTATTTCCCCAGTGGTGTCCCGTGTCACCTTTTGGATCTGTTTATTTGCATGCACAATTGTGATGCGGTGGGAGAACTGACTTGAGGTTTTGCGTTTGTGTTTGCAAATGTTTCAGTTTAGCAAGAGTCGCCACCGACTTTTTATTTTATCCAAAGGAAAGTTCAAAAAGCACAGGTAAGATCTTTGAGATTGTTTTTGGGTTCGGGGGTAGATTATGAAAAGGGAAGGTGCTAGCACCCTTTTCATCCATGGTTTTCCATGGGCTCTTAGTTACTTGTTTTAGATCACTTGCTTTTTCTTTTCAATTGTTTGAAATGGTGCTTTTGTGTGTTGTTTTGAAAGTATTTTGAAAAGAGGCCTTTGTTTAGGAAACCTTTGTAATGATTCTTGTTTGAATGTATACAAAGGTGTTTGTCTTTTGAAAAATGTTTCAATATTTGAAAGTTTGGTTTGGGAAATGTTTTGAAATTATGTTGTGTGTTTTTGAAAATAGCAAGGATGGTTTGCAAGTTTGATCAAGTAACTAGGAGTTGTCTACCCTACTCAAAGATCTTTCCTACACATTTTTAACCCTTTGACATTGTTGTTTTACCATTGCATTTGGTAAACAACCTTGTGTTTGGATGTTAAACGGGACAAGCATGGGTCATCGTATGGCCATGATAGCAATTGTGCCAAGTATCTTAGCAAGTTTTTGAGGGTCTAGATCATTTTTGTATAGGCAACCAAGATAGCGTCATCGAGGGACTATGATCTTTTTGTTTTTGATTGATTTTGCCAAGATACCTAGCATGCATACCATGGCCATTTTTAAGGCAACAAGTGGATGAAACCCTAGGGGTGCTTGTGTGCATTATGTTGTCATTTTTCATGCATTTTTGTCTTGTGTTTAGTCAAGCTATTTGTTTTGATTTTTGGTTATTTGCATACAAACCCTAATCTTACTATCATGGCATGTTTAAAAGCGATAAAATGCGTAAAAGTAAATCTAAGACTATTACAACATGATTATGGGGAGTGGGATACAAGTTTGAATAAGGGGATATTGCTCAAAAATAAAGCCCTAAAACTATTACAACCATATTGAATTTAATGTACAAATAATAAATTGACAAATATTTAAATGTGCAATTAAATATAAATATGCAAAATGTTTTTTGTATTTATTTTATGTATGTAAAAATAAATTATTTATGTATCAAAAATAAGAAAATATTAATGATTATTTTTGAAAGGGTAGAAACCCTAGTTTTGGTTTTAAAAGAAAATATAAATATTATATTATTTATTTATGTACAAGAAAATAAATAAAATATCTACAAAAGTGTTAAAAAATTAAAATGTGTGAGAAAATATTATTTAAGTGTATAAATAATAAAAATAAAAATATATGATATTTTTGTATTATTTATAAATTTATTTTAAGAAAATAAAAGTATATATTATTTAATAACTACTCTTATGCTAAAAAAAATAATAAAAATAATAAAATAAAATGTGAAAATTTAAGAAAATATTTTTGATGTTTTTTAATGTTCAGGAAAATAAATAAAGTCAGAAAATGAAAATAGAAATGGAAAATATGAAAAAATAAAAACAATGGACCAAGGGGGTGCAAACAGTAAGCAGGGGGGTGTCAAAAGCAAGACAAGCAAGCCCAGCCCTAGTTCCTCTTCATCCCTGTCCTTGAGACAGAAATACGCGCGTCATGGTTCAAATCTCTATCTCCTGCATACGTGCTCAAAAACAAAAACTTGCAACATGAAAGTTAAAGCTCTTGATCACACGATTCTAACCATGTAAAAAACTTAATCTAACTCTCAAAGACCAGAGAGAATTTCATTGGCCCTAAATCTTGACCTAGTTTTTTCAGAAAGTTGAACTATCAAATACTCCTAGCTCAGTTAACATAAATGAATTCTATGCATATGTACAACTCAAGGACAATGAGGACTACATTTTTGCTTCACAAACCTAAGCCTAATGATTCCTAAATAAGGAGATAGAATTTTGAAATTTACCTGTTTCAGTCAAGCTCGAGTATGGCAATGCAGCAACTTTCAGTGAGGCCTGAGGTTCTTTTGAGCTTGCTTGATGTTCCATTGACCTTTCCCAATGCTTAGTTTGCTTTGAAATGGCCTGAATATGCTTGTAGAACTCAACCTGCAAAGCTTCAAAGCAAAAATGGTGAAGTGTGAAAATGGAGTTACAGTGGCTTGAGAATGGTTGGGATAGTTTAGGTATGTTGTATGGAGTGTGTTGGAACTGGTTTCAAGCAAAACGCACGAGTGGATTTTGGTTTGGAAGTGAAACTGCAGAACCTGCCCTGTTTTTGCAAGAACTTGGTGTTTTGAAATATTTGGGTGTTTGAGAGGCTTGGAGCTCGTGTTTCTGGCTTCTTGCAATGTGTTCAGGTTGTTTAAAATGTGTACAAGACTTGGTTATATCAGATTACAAAGTTATCTACTTTTGCAAGCTTTCTGGTTTTTGAAGCAAAAGGTGAGGTTGACAATGCCAAGGGTTGTACTTGCTAGCTTGTGGCCTGCTAAGAGTTGGTACACCTTTCCTGATATTAGTGAACTTTTTTTGCTGCAAGAACTTTGGTCCATGGCTCAAGGAATACAATTTGACATAAAGCATGCTTTATGTAAATGGCATTGTTAACTTTTTGCCAAAAATGGATTAAACCTTTGTATAATGCTTCATTGATCAGAACAAACCCTTAATCCAATATGTTTGCATTTAATTTATGAGTGTGGAAAGGTTTAAGACTTGTAAAACAAGTACAAGCAAGGTTTGGACAGAATTGCAAGTTGTAACATGGTGCAAAATGCCTTGGCCAAAAGTGAGAAATGGTGATTTTCATTCCTTCGATTCTCCCTAACCACAAATGATTTTGGAGAGTTCTTTGACATTTTGGAAAGATTGTAACATGCTATACAATCCATATTTGAAATTCATTTTGAGATTCCACTTGGAACTATGTGAAAAATTTCCATGAAGATAGGTCAAAATCCTACCTAAATTAGGGCAAAATTTCACTAAGTTAAAAGTTTCATGGACCCTTGTTCACAAAATCATATCTTGAGATCCAAGAATATTTTGGGAAAACTTTTTGAATCAAAGTTGTATATTTTTTGGAGGACTACAACTTTCATGTTTGAAGTTTTCTTTGAATCCAATTGCATCATGGTGAAAAAGTTAGGAAAAGTTGGGAAAAAATAAGAAATTTTCATAACTTAGAAAATTTGTAAGTTATGAAAATTTTCCATTTTAAACCCTAATTTTCAAAATTAGGTTTCTTGGTGAACAAGTTTCATGTTTTGACACATCTTGATGAAAAATTACCCTTGGCACTTGATTTTGACCAAAAAGTCAAAGTTTGACTTTTCAGTGTACAGTTGATTTTTAATCAGTTGACTGAAAAATTCATTTGTCAATCCAATGCAATTGAGATCTTTTGAACCTTGTGATTAGGTCAAGATGATGCCATTGAGTCCTTGAAACCATGCTTGAACCCAATTTGCCATTGGCTAGGTTAAAATCAGAAATTGCCCTTCTGCTGTCAAAACCCTAAAAATGACCATTTTGCCCTTTTGATGATCTGATCAAATTTCTTGAGGAGTTGTGGTCAAAACTTGATCAAATGGTTCATATGAGTCTATAATGTTGTTGTGGATAAAAAATTATGAGGTTTGACTGTAAATTGGCCATAATTGACTTTTTCCCCAATACAGTTGATTTTTAGGTCAACTGTCCAATTGACTGGGCAAAAAGTTGATTCAAGGCTTGAAACTTGGTATGGGCAATCTTATAAGTCCAACATGAAGTATGAAAGTCATATTAAGCATTGTAAGTCCAAAAATCCCTGTGCAAACTCAAACCCTAATTTCATGTCAACAGTGCAAGGAGATGTCTTGGGCAGAGCAAACCCTAATTTGGTCTTGAGTCCAAAGAGTCTTGTGAGGGGAAATATGGATAAAATGAGAGGGCAAATTTTGGTGTACAATAATAATCATAAGCATTTCATGGCCTCTTAGGACCAAAAATAGGGTTTGTTTTGTTTTTAAGTATCTTCAATCGCGTCGACACGAAGATTGTTAACCTTCGTATCTCCGAATAGAAGACACTTAAATAAGGGCAGTTGTTGTACCCCAATTTTTGCCCCTAAGATTCCTCCATCATCTCATATCAACTCAATCATATCAAGATCACAATTGGGTTTGGTTCTTCTCTTTATCTTTAGGCTTGATCATGAGGAATCCGCAAGCACCTTGATTTATATATTGTGATCATATATGTTTTGTATTGATTAACTTTTAACTAATAAATACAATGAATGTTTTCTCTAATTAATGATGCTATAGGTGAAATCACAACACATTTCATCAGGTTGATCTATAGGTTCATGAGTTTATTTCCATGCCTTCTTCAAAAATGTTTCATTGAGATTCAAGATTCACCATTGAATATACTTTTAAGTGATATCATGACAAGGTCTACTATTATTCATCATGCCTAAATTTGTCAAAGAAAATCAAAAGATGCAAGAGTTGATTGAAGAAGTTTGACCTAATTGGACAAGTTTTTGATTTTTTGATCACAAGTGCATAACTCTCTCAATTCTCAATATTTTGAGGTGCTTTTTATTGCTATGGGTTCTTATTATCATCCACAATAACTTCTATTCACATGGAAAGAGTTATTTTGCAAGAAAGTTTGTCGAAATTGAAAGGGGTTTCTAAGTCATTTTGATGCTCTAGGAGCTAGGGTTTTAAACTTCTAATGACTATACCTTGCTCATCTTTTGAGATTTTTGAGTAATTCCAATGATATGCTTCACTTTAAAGGGTTATAAACTAATCACTTCAAAAGTTTCAAGAATATTTTATGTGGAAGATTCCTAATGATGAAGAAAGATTACAAGTTCTCTAGATAGGCCATCAAATTCCCTTATCTGACTTCAAAAGATCATAACTTGGTCAATTTGTATCTCCTTGAGCCCATTCTTTTTCCATAATGATCTTAATGATGTGAACTTCAACTCTTCTTTTATGTGAAAAGCTTGAAAATGGATGGATGATGCCCTAAGAATGCAATAAATTAAATGGTTCAAATCTAAAAATGTCATTTAAGAGGTCTACTTCATGCCATATTTTTTGGTCAAAAGAAAATTTTGAGTGGAAGCCATGTTTGGATGAAAAATATTATAGGACATTTTTTGAGAAAAACTTAGAATTTTTCTAAGTACAAAATGTCTGCATCTTTTTCTCAATTTTGACTCATCACAACTCCTAACTCAAGCATCCATTTGATACCATTCTTTGAATATTGTAAATATTGTAAATATTGTAACCTTGTCTTTCAATTGTTTCAAGGATCATGCCCTAAGACTCCTTGAGCTATGAATTCCATTGATTCAAAGTTGATACCTTGAAACTTACTTTTTCCTCCAAGTCAGAATTTGAAATCCATAATCCAGCTTCTAATCACCAAATTTCTACGCGTTTTTGCTTCTAATCATGTTTAATAATCTTCTAGAAGTGATTAGCACCTTGAAATACAAGTTTTGTTTGAGTTTTGAGCAAAATAAAAGTCACACTTTTCATGCTTGCAACTTCACACGATTTCCCTCTAAACTTCATAATTCCACATGCTTGAGAATCCCATTTGCTTCCCTATAAATAAAGGGTTATATCCCTCTTTGTCAATTCTTCATCCTTGAACTCCACTGAAGCTAACAGAAGAAGAACCAAGCCCTAAAGCATCCTAAATCATGCTAGCCAAGTCAAGTTTCAGAGCACTGAATTTGAACTTCAATAGGTAGATTCCTTCATCAATTCTCTCAAAATTTGTTACCACAATGAAGCTCTCATCATTCTGATACTAGTCGTAACATTTGTTTTCAACTGGAATTGAGTTTTGATCATGAATTTTCAAATCTATATTCAACTTTTTTCTTCTGGTTTTCTTCAAATCGACTGAGCTACAACTTATATAAATTTTTCGCGAGGGTACAATTTTCTTCATCTTGATGAGACTAAGCGAATGGCATAGGTCTGAGCTCCCGATTTTATAGTTTAAGAGACCTGCAATTCGCGTGGCTGGAGGTTGAAGATGACCAACATGTCATCTCTCAACCAATGACAAAGTGCCACTTGCTTTTTTCAAAATCTGATTTAGTATTTGATCCAGTGGTTTATTCACTAATAACCATGATATGCATAGCGTGCCAGATCCCTTGGATTTGATTACTAATGCGTTTTGACATTTATCCAATGGTCTACATCTTTTTGGTTTTATTTTAATTTTATGATTTTATATTTTAATTGATTTAAACTTTAAAAACTCATAAAAAATTCATTTTTGCCTCAAAATATCTAAAAAAATAAATATTTTGGATTTTTCTCTTTCTGATTTTTATTTTTTCACAATTTTATTTCATGATTTGATATTTTTTATAATTTTTCACTTTAATTAACTTGTTTTAATTGATTAAAAAATATTTTTCTTAATTTTAAAATTCTGAAAAAATTATGGAAAGGTCCTTTGGCCTTCTTGGCAATTCTTGATAACCTTGTTTTATTTTTATTTCTGACTTTAATATTTTTCACTATTTTTAGTTTGTTTTACCCATTTCTTTCATTTTAAAAAAATAGTTTCTGACATTAATAAATTCTAAATTTTTTTGTCAACCTTTATTAAATCATATTTGATTTGTGACCTTTTTTTAAGGATTTTTATTTATTTTGTTAATATACTTTGTGTATTTCTACCATTTTTTCCTTAATTAATCTTTTAAATATTATTTTATTGAATTTTATTTTATTATTTTATTTGATTATGACTTGGGCATTATTTTGTGACAAATTCTTCAACCTCATTGGATCTTGGGTGTTGATAGGTTGAGAAACCAAATCCATCAAAATGGATGAATGATGTTGATGATATTTGAAACCCTAATTTCATACCTTGCATCCCTTCCCTTTATATCTTATCCCTTTCTCATTGTGCTACATGTTGTTAGAGGATGATTTACATATCATCACTCCAAACATATGGCATATAGATTGCTATTGACCAACCTCGAAATAGGTGCGACTTTTATATAAGTCCACTTACGATTGCTTAACATAGCGTTAAATTTTTTCCTGATTCGAGATATGATCATTCGTGGCCCAAACTTATGTTTGCAGGCCCAAGCATGCTTAATTTCATTTGATCCAATAACCTTGAGGTTCATTGTTAGGAGGCTTTGGTCTTATTAATCCTCTAATGAATCTTCATAAACTTTGGCACTAAGTCAGTCATTTAAATATCGTTGATCATTTATTGTTGCTTTGAGACTTTGAAATGAATGATTAATTGACAAAAAGCAAATGAAACTTGTTGTTGAGAGGCTTTGATTTTATCAATCTTCTAATGAGTTTAATCTTCAAGATGGTCATTCAACTAACCTCCAATTCCTAACAATTGGCTTTAATTTATGCTTTTACTTTATGCTTTTTACTTTAAGCACATTTATTTTAGCATTTTCATTTCATGTTATTTTCATCTTTGCTCACTTGAGCATTTATCTTTATGTTATTTTTTATTTTTGCTCACTTGTGCTTTTCATTTTCTTTTTGAAGATACCTAATAATCAACGTGAACCATAAAAAAAATTTAATGTTACTTGGATTATTTGGTTACTATCCTTGGCATTTTGGAGTTATGGACTTCTTGGACTTTGGATTAGAGACCTTGACCTACCTTGAGACCTTATGACTTCTATTGCAACTTTTTCTGGAGTTCTCGGGGTTTACGCCAAGACATTGGGTTGTTTGTTTTCTTTGTGTGCAGATTATTCTGATTACGTGCTTTGTCTGTGATTGGGAATTCATCTGTATGCAGTCGTTACTCTGCCCAATTTTTGTAAAGACTTAATGCCTTTGAATTTTGGTATTCTTAAGAGGTTTAGTATCTTTGCTTGCTTGGTTTCAATCCAAATGATAAGAATTCTAAACTGACTCATTGTGTCAAGTGTTGGCTTCTTGTTGTTTAGATGGTTCTTTTCCCTAGCTTTTACCTTATGCTTTAGGATAGTATCTTCATCTCCTCCCACCTTCTTTAATTTTAAAAATCTTCTCCCTCTTCTTCAAAACTCTTCTTATTTTCTAACTTGAACCACTTTCAAAATAAACTTGGACTTAGGTCCATGCATTTTCAAAAATATTTTCTTAATCAAACTTTAACCAACTTAATAATATTTTTACATTTTTGTGAGAAGACTAAATGTCAATCAATCTCATTCAAACCATTTTTTCCATTTTGGATTTTTCATCTTTAAATTTTTTTTCTCAAAAGATTAGACTCTTGTCAATCCTTGTAGTGATGCGAGCTATTATGCTTCTACGATATGTAGTGAAGTGAGACATTTTCCACTTGGGTGTTGAGTGAGGCTTTGTTGATTTTAAAATCCATGCCATATCCTCCACTTTGAGATGACGCTAATTCTCCTTTCTCATAATCATGGGTAGTAACTATGTTTTCCATTCGGATAAGACGGTGATGTCTTATCTCTTAAAATTAACCAACACACTTGTGTTTTAAAATTTTTAAAGGAGAACTACGAGTGCCCTGATCCCTTATTGCACGGAAGGTGGTACATAGGCACTAAAGGTTTGCAACCGCTGCGGGTGCAAAAAATTGTAAAACAATACTTCTTTTCTCATCCATACAATCATTTTTATACAACTTTTATAGCCAAAATACACAATTTTTCATAGAGGTTCATGCGGCGTACCGTAGATGTTTAGGGTGCTAATACCTTCCCTTTGTATAACCAACCCCCGAACTTAGATTCTCCCCCTCTTTTTGGGTTATTCACTCTTTTCCCATTCCTTTAGAAATAATAAAGCGCGGTGGCGATTTTTATTTGATCAGTGCGAGTTAAGTCAATCCAATGGCTTAGTCTCAACATTTCTACCGCTACACAGGCCCTTCATAAAGTCCATAGATATACTATCCCATTTCCACTCCAAAACGTTTAAAGGTTCCAACAGCCCTGCAGGTTTCTAATGTTCAACTTTCGACTTCTGACAATTCAAACATGCATACACAAACTGTGTCACGTCTCATTTCAACCCGAACCACCAAAATAATTTCTTTAAGTCGTGATACATCTTGGTGGCTCCCAGATGAATACTCAAACCGCTTCTATGGATCTGTTCCAGAATCATTTTTCTCATTTCACCATTATCAGGAATACAAATTCTGTTTCGGAATCTCAACACACCTTGGGCATCTACCTTAAAGTCACTATCTCTAGATTTTCTACTCTCGACCATTAAATCTATCAACTTCACATCTAATTTTTGAGCTTATTTAATATTATCTAAGAAATCATTGTTAATTTTCAACATCCCTAACATCACACTCTACGGTGTCACTTCATAGACAAAACTCAGGTCTCTGAATTTTTCGATCAACTCTAGTTCTCTAACCATCATAGCAGACATGTGCAAAGTCTTTTGACTCAAAGTATCATCTATAACATTATCTTTATTTGGATGATAATTCAAGCCATAGTCGTAGTCCTTCAATAATTCCAACCATCTCCTCTATCTCATGTTCAATTCCTTCTGATCAAATAGATACCGCAAGCTTTTATGATCACTAAACACTTCAAACCTAGAAGGATAGAGATAATGTCTCCAAATCTTCAGCATAAACACTACTACCGCTAATTTTATATCATGAGTAGGATAGTTCCTTTCGTGAATCCTCAATCATCTCAATGCATAAGCGACCACTTTATCATTCTGCATGAGCACACCGCCTAAACCCAATTTAGAAGCATCACAATATACCACAAATGATTCCTCGGGATTAGGTAATATCAAGATTGGAGCCGTCAGCAATCTCTTCTTTAACTCAACAAAACTCTCTTCACACCGAACGTCCCACATAAATTATCTACCTTTACAAGTTAGCTGAGTTAATGGAAGTTCCAATTTAGAAAAACCTTCAATAAACCTCATATAATAGCCAACCAAGCCCAAAAAGCTCCTAATCTCAGCAACTGACTTTGGAGTTTCCCATTGCAGCACTGCATCTACTTTAGACGAATCTACAACAATACCATCACTTGAAATAACATGATGAAGAAAATCAACTTCTATCAACCAGGACTCACATTTCGACAATTTTGTGTTAGAACATAGTTTGATTCTACAACCCTTAGTTAGAGTTTTGATGATAACAAATACAAAAAACAAATATGCACCCTAAAAATTATGTTATTGTGTATGCAGAAGTTCTGACCAAAGCTGCATCAGAAGTTAAGCCATAAGAGCTACACGCCGAAGCAATCAGAACATGCGCTGAAAATTGATGACCAGAACCTGCCCTTAAGAGAAGTAAACTCTAATTCTGAACAAGAGCATAATAATCCAAGTCATCAATGTGCTGAAGCATCAGCAACAAGAAATGATGAAAGATTCTGAAGCGTTACTAATCATTCAATACAACATCAATTACAACGGCTTCTTTCAGACAGGATCTTCTCCAAATGGAAACTGAGTTAATGTCATTTAACAAGCTTGATGACCAACGTAAATCCATTGCCTATATAAACAAGCTCAGTGTTCAAATCGTTCATGATTTGCTAATACTATTAACGAGAATTCAAAAAGCTGCAAGCATTATTCATCATCTTTCCAAGCTCTAATTTTGTGTAAATTATCACAGTCGTGATAACAGTTTTTGTAACGAAAAACAACAACACACATTCTTGTATCTTTGTTATAAAACAGTGTTCCTTGAGATTAACCGGATTGTGGTTGTACTCTAGAAGACTTTAATAGTTGTTAAAGTAGTGATTGTAATCCTTTTGAGATTAGTGGATTAAGACCTCGTTGGAGAGAGGCGAAATCACCTTGACGAGTGGACTGGAGTAGTTTGAGATCAAACGAATCAGGATAAAAATACTGTGTCATTGCGCTTTTGATTTCAAGTTTTCAATTCAACCCCCCTTCTTGTGTTTTTCACTTCTTCAATTGGAATCAGAGTGCCTGGTTCTGAGCTTAAACACTTAACCGTGTCAGTACAAGATCCAAGCTTCAGAAAAACACTATGGTGGGAAGAAGGCATATGTTCCAAAGCCTGGAACTTAAGCCTGGAGGCTACGTGGGATTTGGAGGCAACCAAAGAGGAAAGATCATTGGCTATCGAACAGTAGGTAATGTAAATCTTCCCTCTATAAATAATGTATTATTAGTTTATGGATTAATGCATAACCTGTTATCCATAAGTCAATTAAGTGATAACGGTTATGATATAATCTTTAATCAAAATTCATGCAAAGCTGTTAGTCAGAAAGATGGGACTATCCTATTTAATGGATAGAGGAAAAACAACATTTATAAAATAAAACTTTTTGAACTAAAGAGTCAGAATGTAAAATGCCTACTTTCTGTTAACAACGAGCAATGGGCCTGGCACAGAAGATTGGGGCATGTTAATATGAGAAGAATATCCCAGATTAACAAACTCAATCTGGTCAGAGGACTTCCAAACTTGAAGTTTAGCTCAGATGCTCTGTGTGAAGCATGTCAGAAAGGAAAATTTGCAAAGCCTACTTTCAAATCCAAAAATGTTGTTTCCACCTCTAAGCCATTAGAACTTCTGCACATTAACTTATTTGGACCATTAAAAACTGCGTCTGTCAGTGGCAATAAGTATGGGTTAGTAATCGTAGATGACTATAGCAGATAGACATGGGTAAAGTTCTTAAGACACAAGGACGAGTCACACTCTGTGTTTGTTACCTTCTGCAACCAAGTTCAGAATGAAAAGGATCTTAGAATTGTCAAAGTCAGAAGTGATCATGGTGGGGAATTTGAAAATAAAAATTTTGAATTATTTTTTAATGAAAAAGGCATCTTGCATGACTTCTCTTGTCCTAGAACTCCCCAACAAAAAAGAGTTATAGAATGAAAGAACAGAACATTGCAAGAAATGGCCATAACCATGATCAATGAGACTAACATTGCTAAGATCTTCCGGGCAGAGGAAATCAACACAGCGTGTTACATTCAGAATAGAATCTCCATAAGACCTATTCAGGAAAAGACTCCATATGAATTGTGGAAGAACAGAAAGCCCAACATTTCTTATATTCATCCATTTGCATGCACTTGCTTTATTCTGAATACAAAAAATTATTTGAACAAGTTTGACTCTAAAGCACAAAAGTGTATTATGTTAGGATACTCTAAACGCTCAAGAGGGTATAAAGTATACAATACAGAAACACAAATTGTTGAAGAGTCAATCAGTGCTAGGTTTGATGATAAGCTTGACTCTCAAGAGTAAAAGCAGAATGAATTCCTTGCAGGTATGGAAGTTGAACTCATAGGTACTGAAGACAACTCGTCAGAAGTTCTCAACATAGACGCTCCCACAACATCAGGAAGAGATACTTCTAGCAATCCAGCACCTTAAGTTGATCAACTTCAGAAAAGACTATCCAAAAGCAGCATAGCTCACCCAGAAGATAAAATACTGGGAAAGAAGGATGATCCAATCAGAACAAGATCAACATTCAGAAACTCTGAAGAATCCCTCATGGGACTGGTCTCTCTGATTGAACCAAAAACAATTGATGAAGCACTTCTGGACAATGACTGGATTCCAACAATGCAGGAGGAATTGATTCAGTTCACCAGAAATGACGTATGGGATCTGGTTCCCAAACCAAAAGGATTCAACGTTATTGGAACAAAGTGGGTGTTCAGAAACAAACTGAACGAGCAAGGAGAAGTCATCAAAAACAAAGCACGACTGGTAGCACAAGGTTATAGTCAGCAAGAGGGGATAGACTATACAGAAACCTTTGCTCCAGTCGGCAGGTTAAAATCTATCATACTTTTAATATCATTTGCTGTAAACAATGGCATCACTCTGTATCAGATGGATGTCAAAAGTGCATTCTAAATGGCTATATAGATGAAGAGGTATATGTGCACCAACCCCATGGGTTTGAGAATTCCAAACACCCAGAATATGTTTTCAAACTAAAGAAGTCACTCTATGGTATGAAACAAGCTCCCAGAGCTTGGTATGAAAGACTAAGTAACTTCCTGTTAGAAAAGGAATTCACCAGAGGGAAAGTGGACACAACCTTATTCTGTAAGACAGTTAAGAATGATATTTTAGTATGTCAGATTTATGTTGATGACATCATCTTTGGGTCTACTACACCCTCTCTGGGAAGAGAGTTTGCTAAATGCATGCAAGCAGAGTTTGAGATGAGCTTAATGGGGGAACTCAAATTCTTTCTGGGCATTGAGATAAACCAAACTCCAGAAGGGACTTACATTCATCAGAGAAAATATGTCAGAGAACTTCTGAAGAAATTTGATCTCTCAGAATGTAAGCCCTTAAAGATTCCAATGCATCCCACGTGCATTCTGGAAAAGCTAGAGGTAAGTAAAAAGGTAGAACATAAGGTATACAGAGGTATGATTGGTTCTCTCCTCTATCTGATGGCTTCAAGACCTGACATTTTATTTAGTGTTTGCTTATGTGCTAGATTCCAATCAGATCCTAGAGAATCTCACTTAACAGCAGTTAAGCGAATTTTCAAGTATCTGAAAGGTACTACTAATCTGGGTTTGTGTTATAGAAAATCAAATGATTACAGCTTAGTAGGATATTGTGACGCTGACTTCGCTGGAGACAGAGTAGAACGTAAAAGCACTTCTGGAAGCTGCCAGTTTCTAGGAGAAAATCTGATCTCATGGACCAGTAATAGACAGTACACAATAGCACTATTAACATCAGAAGCTGAATATGTAGCAGCTTCTGGATGTAGCATGCAAATGCTCTAGATGAAAAGTCAACTTGAAGACTTCAACATATTTGAGAGAAACATTCCCATCCTCTGTGACAACACTTCTGCTATATGTCTCAGTAAGAATCCTATTTTACATTCTAGGGTTAAGCATATAGAAATATAACATCATTTTATTAAGGACTATATTCAGAAATGAATTTTAACCTTAAAATTTATTGACACAGACCATCAATGGGCTGATGTCTTTACAAAACCTCTTTCTGAAGATAGGTTTAACTTCATTCTAAAACATCTCAGCATGAAGATATGCCCAGAATAAAATGTTTTATTTACATATCTTAACCTTCATAACTTTATTATTCTCTGTAAACAACTGATCAACCTGTCTTCATAAGTTTATAAGTATAGATTGTATCAGAATCTATCCAGGAAGATCTGAACGTTTCATTTCAAGGATAGAAGCATGCAATTCACAACATCAAACACTTGTCATCCTCTCACTTGTTGCTTTCTGAAGCTGAACACGCGTTCAATTTCTGAAAGGATCAAGGCGCTGATTGGATGCATTGAGACACTTATAAGTGGTAACCGTTCAATATCTTTCTAAATCCCCTAAAATCAGGTGTCATTAATGCATATAATCATGACTAATTTTTCTTTTCCTTACTACTTAAGTTTTCAAGAAACCTATTTAAACTCAAAATTACTTTTTACATTCATTCACTTTTACTCTCATCAATATTTTCTCTCGTTTAAAGTTCTTGCTTTCAAAAACCCTCTTCATCTTCTTCAAAATCCCGTGTGAACAATGGCTTCATCAAGTCTCTCAAATGTCAGTGCTCATGAATTTGCTTCAATGGAGTAGTATGAAGAACCCCACAGAACGCTCCTCACACCTATTGATAATATGAAAGTTCTCTCTGAACTGATTATTGATTTTGAAAGCTTGCAAGAAAATGGCTTCAACCTGTATGAAGACGTTTCAGCACAAGGATGGAACGGGTACTTTGACCGTCTATTGGGGCCAACATTTCCCGTTCTTGTCAAAGAATTCTGGATACATGCTTCTTCTTCAAATCACCAAGTTACTTCTTATGTCATGGGGAAGAAAATTTTGATTACACAAGACCTTATTGCGAAGCTTCTTGGATACAACTGTGGTGGTGTCAGATGCATTGACATGGCTGAAAGATGCTCTGACCTAAGATCAATTGCAAAAGAAATTTGTACTCATGGACTACCCTCCAGTAAAATAAGAGATTTGAAGGATCACCACGAAATTTGGGCCAGAATCATTCTAGGGTGTATCAACCACAGGAATCTCACAAGCTCTCCTGATTATATTAACATTGATCAGCAATTTCTGATCTATTTCATTGCTAAGAGGACAAAGGTAAATCTTCCACACTTGTTGTTTAACAACCTCAGAACAAGTGCGAAGGAAACAAGAGAAGACGAAAGGACCAAGAGAGATTGGATTCCCTTAGGAAGGCTGATATCAGATATTCTAACAGAGAATAGGCTGATAGAACATCTGACGGAGGCTCAGGAAATCAGCACATTGGAAGAAACTGCTGGGAAGCCTCTGAACGCTAAAAATCTGAAGAAAATGAAGATCATTGAGAATATCAAGAAGGAACCAACTATTACCCCTCATGAGACTATTACTTCAAGAAGGATACCTCTAGAGGATTTTCCTTTATTTTGTGAGATAGACTCCAAACCAGAAATAATAGTCAAATAACTTGAAGCGTGCAAGGCTGATGGAACTGCCCTAGAAATCAACATTCAGGATTTGCACAAGGCTGCTCCAGAGGTTGTTTTGAAGAAATCAAAGAAAAGGAAAGCAGTAAGAGAAGGATCCTCTCAGAGGACACCAAAAGCTGCCAAAAAGAAAGGTAATCCCTCCTCTATTTCTGTTATAAAATCAATAAATGTATCAACATCTGAAACCATGCCTTCACAACCAGAAAATTCATCACCCCAAACCTTTGAAGACTTTGACATATTGTTTGATCCATCTGAAACTCTAGGTCATTTTCTGAATGAACCTCACTCCACCACTCAAAATCCAAATCCTGAACATGACCAACCAGAACTTGCCAAAGTTCTGTCTGATATTGATTTATTTGATCAAGATTTTTCCTCTCCCTTACCACAAAATCCAAATTCTTAACTCCCAGAAAATCCAAACTCTCAACAACCATCAGAAATTCCTTAACCAAAAACACCACAACCAGAAGATCTGAACTCCAACTCACCACAACCAGAAACTCAACCCTCTGATATTCCATCTTCTGATATTCCTGAATCAGAAACCCAACACACCTCCACAAACCAATCTGGAGACTCTCGTTCAGACTCTGATACCATAATCCCAATACCTGGAATTACAGAACCTCTTGCGGTTCACATGCCTCTCACCATTCACGAAAATATAGAAATCCCTTCATCCCTTGAATCCACACCTCCAAACTCCCCTACCAGACCAATTATAATTCCAGACTCTCCCACTCCTTCACCCACTAACAGTGCAGCTGACAAGTTTGTTGATTTTTGAAATAAGAATGCAGGAATGGATAAATTCTTTGAAGCATGCTAGTCAAGAGATGACTAATCCTACTGCTTCTGATTATATATGGGCAAGATTCAAAAATTGGCTTAGCTCTGAAACGCTGAAGCTGAAGGAATTGTGTTATGAAAAGGCTCAACAGAACTGTAGTGATAAGCTGAAGACTTTTCAAGACTAAGTTCTGAGCCAACTGCTCAAGAAAGATATCCTCTCACCAGATATTGCTCCCTGGAAAGAGCATCATCCTTCAGATGTAGATGAACCAGAATCAGAAAGTCTCTTTCTGACTACTGCTCCAGAAGACATAATTACAACAGAAGAAATGGTTCACTCAGAAGAAGCTATAGAATGCTCTGAGCAACATCCAACTCCTGAAGAGACACCAGCTTCCTCCTTAGTCATGCAAACTCTGGAAGACTTGAAGAAAGAAACTGCTTTAATCCATGCAAGGCTGGATAAGCAGGAGGATACGAACAAGGAAATTAAAAGTATTCTGGGTAAACAAGAAGACACCACAAATGAAATCAGAGGTATTTTGGGAAAGCAAGAAGAGTCAAATACTCAGATCAAGAGCTTGCTGGAAGCATTGTTCACACGTCTTCCCCCTCCTACTTAGATTTTCTTTTAGAAAATTGTTTATCTGTAACTTTTAATTTTACCTCTTTGTTTCTGGAACTTGTCATTGCATTATGTTTTAAATATAATCCATCTCTTTTGGCTCTGATTATATTGCCTTTTTTATACATGACAAAAAGGGGGAGAAAGTAAGATATTTTCAATAATGGTTTACCGAGACAAAAGTCTCAAACATTCTGAACTACTTAACCTCTAGTTTCTGAAAAGTTTGAACAGGTACAAATTATGATAAGAGATGCAGCTAAACTCTGATGAGAAGGAACTTAAGGGAAGTAATCAACTCAGGGGGAGTTTCTCTTAAACCTTTTGTTCTTTACTTTTCATTGAAAATTCTAGTTTTTGTCATCATCAAAAAGGGGGAGGTTGTTAGAACATAGTTTAATTCTACAACCCTTAGTTAGAGTTTTGATGATAACAAATACAAAGAACAAATATGCACCCTAAAAATTATGTTATTATGTATGCAGAAGTTATGACCAAAGCTGCATCAGAAGTTAAGCCATAAGAGCTACACGCTGAAGCAATCAGAACATGCGTTGAAGATTGATGACCAGAACCTGCATTTAAGAGAAGTAAACTCTGATTCTGAACAAGAGCATAATAATCCTAGTCATTAATGTGCTGAAGCATCAGCAGCAAGCAAGGATGAAAGATTCCGAAGCGTTACTAATCATTCAATACAGCATCAATTACAATGGCTTCTTTCAGACAGGATCTTCTCCAAATGGAAACTGAGTTAATGTCATTTAACACGCTTGAGGATCAACGTAAATCCATTGCCTATATAAACAAGCTCAGTGTTCAAATCGTTCACGATTTGCTAATACTATTAACGAGAATTCAAAAAGCTACAAGCATTATTCATCATCTTTCCAAGCTCTAATTTTGTGTAAATTATCACAGTCGTGATAACAGTTTTTGTAACGAAAAACAACAACACACATTCATGTATCTTTGTTATAAAACAGTGTTCCTGGAGATTAACCAGATTGTGGTTGTACTCAAGAAGACTTTAACAGGTCTTAAAGTAGTGATTGTAATTCTTTTGAGATTAGTGGATTAAGACCTCGTTGGAGAGAGGCGAAATCACCATGACGGGTGGACTGGAGTAGTTTGAGATCAAACGAACCAGGATAAAAATACTGTGTCATTGCGCTTTTAATTTCATGTTTTCAATTCAACCCCCCCTTCTTGTGTTTTTCACTTCTTCACTTTGCATATAACTTCTTCTATTTCAATACTTGCAATACAATCCGCAAATGTTTAGCATGTTCCTCTTAGAATTTAGAATAAATCAAAATATCATCGATGAATACTACGACAAACTGATCCAAATAAGTGTTAAAGGTACAGTTCATATACTCCATAAACACTCTCGCCGCGTTGGTAACACCGAAAGGCATCACCGAATATTCGTAATGTCCATACCGAGTTTTGAAAGTCGTATTTTGAATGTCTCCATCCTTCACTCGAATTTGGTGATAATCCTATCTCAGATCAATCTTGCTAAATACACGTGCACCCACCAATTGGTCCATCAAGTCGTCTATTCTCAGAAGTGGATACTTGTTTCTGATTGTCACTCTATTCAACTGCCGGTAGTCGACACACAGTCTCATACTCCCATCTTTCTTCATGTAACTTTTTTAATTTCTTCTTCAATTCTGACAATTCTGATGCTGACATCATGTATGGTGCCATATAAATAGGCTTGGTACCAGTTACAAGATCAATCGAAAATTTCACTTCTCTTTAGGGTGGTACATCTGGAATATCATCAGGAAAAACTTAGGTAAAGTCACACACAACCTACAACTCATCAATTGTAGCCTAATTCTCAGTGGATAAGGACACTATCAAAGAAAACACCTGAGCTTCGTCCTGCAATAACTCCTTCAATTGTCTAGCAGTTAAGAAACCATATCCCTCTTCCTCTTCAGGAGTAGAAAACCGCACTTACTTGTTATAACAATTAATATGAACATAGTTATATTCTAACCAGTTTATACCTAAAATTACATCCAAACCCCTCAACGATAAACAAACTAGAGCAACACGGAAGTCTCTGTCATAGATGGACAAAGGACACTTCAAGAATACTAGAGAAGTAGTCACTGACCCCTTGGCTGGAGTATCGATAACCATTTCTTCATTCATAAAAGACAAGGCAAAACCCAACTTTTTAGCATAATCAGTAGCAATAAAAAAATGTGTAGCACCAATATCAATAATAGTAATTAAAGGAATACTATTAATGAGACATATGCCTCCAGTCAAGCCGTGCCAACCTGATGTCTGAGTCCCAGCTAAAGCAAACACTCTCCCCCCAATTCGAGCTCGCTTCGGTTTCTGGCACTGAGTGCTAATATGTCCTTCCTCACCATAATTGAAACATATTATTGTTTTGTGTTGGCACTCCGCCACCTCATGTCCAGTCTTACCACGACGAAAACACCTCTTCACATTCCCGATACACGCATTACTTCGATGGCCAAGTCTTCCACATTTGTGACATACAATACCAGTAGGGGAACCTCCCTCACTAGTCCTCTTACCATCATCCATCCTCTGCTTACCCTTGTTAATCAGAGCATTGTAAGGCTTCCCACGATGATGTTGATGCTTTTCCCTCTTTTCATTGACAATTTTGTAATGAGCCATATTGTCCTCTTCATAAATTCTGCAACTATTCACCAACTCAGGGAACTTACGAATCCTCTGATATCCAATGGCCTTCTTGATCTCATAATGCAAGCCATTCTCAAACTTCACACACTTAGATAATTCAATTATCTCTTCAGTGTAATGAGGATAGAAGTTTACCAACTCCACGAATTTGGCAGCATAATTAGTAACCGATAATTCCCCTTGTTTTAATTCCAGATATTCGATTTCCTTCTTCCCACGTACATCCTCTGGGTAATACCTCATCAGGAATTCCCTGCGAAACACAGCCCAAGAAATAGCTTCACCTGTTCCTTCAAGCCTCTGGCGAGTGGCAACCCACCAGTTACCAGCCTCTCTTTCCAGCATATGAATACCATAATGCACCTTCTATACATCAGTACAGTCCATAACTCAGAAAATTCTCTCAATATCCTTGAACCACTCTCGCGCTCCTTCATGATCATGATTTCCCTTGAACATAGGTGGATGGTTCCTCTGGAAAGTTTCCAAGGCACGAGTCACATTGTTCCCTGCAACATTAGACTGATTCTGCATTTCCTGAGCTAAAGCCTACAACGCATTGGAAAGTGCACCATTTCCTCTTCCAGCCATTACTTTGCTTCACATCGCAACATCAAACAACAATTAGATAGAAAACATTGACAATATTCTACTATCACACTACACTAACGACTCAACAACCTGGCTGGACAAACCAACCCGCTCTAATACCAATTGTAAAACCCTATTTCCCCAATGGTAATTTTAATAAAAATCAGAGTAAATTAAATTTTTGCATCAACAACAAATAGGATGTCACATCATTCAAAACATTCAATTTTGGTCAGTTAAGATAAAACAGACACATAACATGCATTTCGGATGTACCGACAATATCACAATATAATCTTTAAACTTCAACTTTATTAACACAACGGAAAGAATGTCATAATTGTTTTAAAATCTTCAACCATCATAAGTCAACAATGAAATCAATTAAAAGAGATTTTATAAAACTCCCCCAAATCATCAAAAGACGTTAACTAAATAAGAACAATTGAGTGTTCATCCCCCCGGCGTTACATATCAGAGCAATGGTGCTCACTCAATAAAAGAAAGCAACCTCTTCTAGACTCTGTGACTTCACACTACTCCCGGCTATCTGCACGTTGCCCACGTGGAGGCAACATTCAAACAGTAAGGGTGAGACATCATAACAATATGATAAGTTATATAATTATAAGTAAACAACAGTTATCATGCAGAGAATCAAGTTCAACAAATATATTACACCACTTTCACAAGTTCATAATTCAACAATTCAACAATCCAAGAATCCAATGATTTGACAATTCAACCAATGTAATGCAATTGACTCTTATGCAGAATGCATGTGGTACCATCAGGGCGTAAGACCTCAACAAATTTCCATATAGGCCAGGGCATAAGCCCTCAACAACTTCCAATACAGGCCATGGCATAAGCCCTTAACATTTTCCATAAAGGCCAGGGCATAAGCCCTCAACAATGCATGAAATGCGACATGCTACAACAAATTTATGAAACCACAATTATAATCATCAACATCACGCCAATTTCAGGACAACATCATCTTTAAAATACTGCAGTATCCCTATAATCCCTTTGTACATCATCGATACAACACTGACACAATTAATCGCAACATTTTACATTATAACACATACAACATACGCACACGTCAGAATCCTTTCGATAAAACATTATTATACTACCATAAAAATTATTACCAAAATGTATACAATATTTTCATCTTTCCAACGGTTCAAACGGTGCGTCAAACAAACACCTGAGGCGAAAGTTATGATTTTTAAAAGTTTTCCAAAAATGCTGTGAGTAGTAGTGGTAACCGTTTACCCAGTTATGGTAACCGGTTACCGCAAGATAATAACCTTTTTCTTTTCAAAATTTCTTGCGTAACTGTTCACCGATTTATGGTAACCGGTTATTGAAAAACAGTAGACAATTGTTTCAAAATACATACAGCGGTAACCAGTTACCCACATATGGTAACCGGTTACCCATCACAAGGAGACCCCAAAACTTGATTATTCTGCTACAAAACCCCATCTTCTTCACCCAAAAACCTCTTTTCATGAAAGATCAAATGCATCCATTATTCCAAACAATAAACACACATCATATACCATAATTTTAACACAAACAACATATCAATTTCATCAATTATAAGCAATTAACCTACACCCAAAACCCTATATTCAAACGTTCATCTACCCACAACTATACCACCTATTAGAGAGTCAGAACTCCACCCTTACCTTAGGTTCTTGGTTGATTCTTGACCTCTACAATGAATTCTCTACCCTAGCTTCCTAGTGTTCTTCTCTTCTTCTCTCTTATACGCTGTAGTGGTAGAAATGTTCAAGACTAAGCCATTGGGTTGACTAGACTTTATACAAATCAAAAATAAAAATCGCCACCGCGCTTTATTGTTTCCAAAGGAATGGGAAAAGAGCGAATAACCCAAAAAAAAGGGGGAAAGATTCAAGGTAAGGGGGTTGGTTATGCAAAGGGAAGGTATTAGCACTCTAAACATCTACGGTACTCCGCAGGAACCACTTTGAAAAAATCTGTATATTTTAGGTATATAAAAAAATTTGTTGTATATAAAATGGATGGTGGAGGTGAGAAGAGAAATATATTTTTTATGATTTTTGCACCCGCCGCGGTTGCGAACCTTTAGTGCCTATGTACCACCTTTCGTGCAATATGAGATCAGGGTACACGTAGTTCCTCTTTTAAAAATTTGAAACACAAGTGTGTTGGTTAATTTTAAGATATAAGACATCATCATCATTGTCCATGTGGAAAACATACTTACTTCCCACAATCATGAGAAAAGAGAATTTGCATCATCTTAAAGTGGAGGATAATGGCTTAGATTTTAAAATCAACAATGCCTCATTCAACACCCAAGTGGAAAATATCTCACTTCATTATATATTGTAGAAGTATAGTTGTTTGCATCACTACAAGGATTGACAAGAGCCTATCCTTTTAAGAAAAGTTTAAAGATAAAAGCCAAAGTGGAAAAAATGGTTTGAAATGAGGTTGATTAACTTTTAGTCTTCTCACACAAAGTGTCAAAGTATTATTAAATTGATTAAAGTTTATTGATGAAAATGTTTTGAAAATGCATGGACCTAAGTCCAAGTTTATTATGAAAGTGTTTCAAGTTTAGAAACAAGAAGAGTTTAAAAAGGAGAGAGAAGATTTTTGAAATTAAAGAAAATGGGAGGAGTAGAAGAGTCTATCCTAAAGCCTAAGGTAAAAGCTAAGGATAAGGACCATCTAACCAATAAGAAGCCAAAACTTGACATTAAGAGCCAAGATAGAATTCCCATTCTTTGGATTGAAACCAAGCAAGCAAATATACTAGACCTCTTTAAATGTATTAGGTCTTCAAAATTTAGGCAGAGTAACGGCTGTATACAGGTGAATTCCAGATTGCAAACAAAGGATGTAATCACAAAAAACCTGCACACAAAAACAAACAAGCAACCCAATGTCTTGAGGTAAACCTCAATAACTCCAGATAAAATAATCAGATAAGATCACAAGGTCTCCAAGATAAGCCAAGGTTTCTAATCCTAAGTCCAAGAAAAAGTCCCATGCTCCATAATACCAAAGATAGTAACCAAATAGTCCAAGTATCATTAAGAGGTTTTTAGGGTTTATGTTGATTATTAAGTATATTAGGAAAAGAAAAAGAAAAGCTCAAGTGAGCAAAAATAAGAATAACAAGAAGATAAATGCTCAAATGAGCAAAGATGAAAATGACATGAAATGAAAAGTGCTAAAAAATAAATAGTACATAAAGCATAAAAAAATAAAAGCATAAAATAAACAAGTCAATAATTAGTGGTTAGTTGGATGACCATCTTGAAACTTGTATTTGGAACTCATTAGAGGATTGGTAGAACCAATGCCTCCACACAACAAGTTGCATTTGCTTTTTGTCAAGTATATCATCCATTTGGAATTCTCATAAGTACCATTTAATGATCAACGATGTTTAAGTGATCCATATTGACCAAAGGTGTTGTCGATCCATTAGAGGACTGGTAGAACCAAAGCCTCCACATAATGAATCTCAAAGTTATTGGATCAAAGAGATCAAATTAACATACTTGGGCTTGCAATAATAAGTTTGGGCCACGAATGATCATTTATTTGAATCAGGACAAAATTTAACGCTATGTTAAGCAATCGTAAGTGGACTTATATAGAAGTCGCACCTATTTTGAGGCTGGTCAATAGCAATCTATGCACCATTTGTTTTGAGACATGATATAGAGATCATGCTCCAACAACATTTAGTGCAATGGGAATGGGATGAGATGAAGAGGATTAGGGAAAAAGATGAATAAACCACTTTTGAATTAAAAATTTAATCAAACTATTATTAAAATCATTCATCTGCTTTTGTGGAGTTAAACTCAACACCATGGATACAATGATGTTAATAAAGCCATGATAAAAAAATCAAATCAAGACAACCAGAAAATAATCACAAAATAATATCATATTTAATATATACATTAAAAGGTTTAAAAATGTTTAAAGAATGAAAAATAATGAGGAAAATATCAATTATTCAAATTAATCAAGAAATGGAAAATAAGATCATAGAAAAATCAGAAAAGAGGCCAAGTAATTTTACAAAATTTTTGGTAATTTTTAAAAGTCAGATACTATTTTTAAAAAATAAAATAAATGGGTAAAATAAACAAAAATATTAAAAAATAGTAAAGTCAGAAACAAAAATGAAATAAGGTCACCAATATTTGTCACAATATCATTGGATCATTCCATAATTTTTTTCAGAATTTAAAAATGTAAAAAAGTATTTTTAAACATTTTAAACAAATCAAATAAGTGTAAAATTTATAAAAAAATACCAAAACACAAAATTAAATTGTGAAAAAATAAAAATCAGAAAGAGAATAATCAAAAATAATTTTCATAATTTTTTCAGATTTTTTGGACTAAAAATGAATTTTCTATGATTTTTTGAAATTTAAAACAATTAAGATACAAAAATCAGAAAAAGCAAATAAAAGTAAAATATGTGGACCATTGGATGAGATTCAAAATGTGTTAGTAATAAATCAAAGGGATCTGGCGCGCTGTGCATATCATGGTCCTTAATGAATAATGTACATAATCAATAATAAATCAGATTTTTGAAAAAACACAAATGGCACGCCATCATTGGTTGAAAGATGACACGCAGGTCATCTTCAACCTCCAGCCAACGTGATTTGCATGTCTCTCAAACTATAAAATTAGAAGCTCAGACCTATGCCAATCGCTTCATCTCTTCAAGACGAAAACAACCACACCCTCACGCCAAATTTATATAAATTGTAGCTCAAGCAATTTGGAAAGAAACTTTTGAAAAGGGATTTGAAAATTCATGGTCAAAACGGTCTCCCAGTGAAATGTAAGTGTTGCAACTAGAACCAGGGCAATGAGAGCAACACAATGATATCAGAGTTTTGAAGAATTGATGAAGGAATCTACATATTGAAGTTGAGTTGCAGAGCTCTGAAACTGGACTTCTATGGAGCAGTATAGGGCACGATTCTTGAATGTAATTATATGGTTAGCTTCAGGGAAGATCAAGGAAGGTGAATTGAGGGAAAAAATGGATTGAAAAGGGCTTGAGAATAAATTTCGAAGTTGCTGAATTATGGGTTGTGAAGCAAGTTTGGCAGGGTTATTATGGCTATCTAAGCTTGGGAAATTGAAAGGAGCATGACCCTCTATTTACAGGGAAGCAAATGGGATCAAAAGAAATAACAAATGACACGTTTTGGAGGGAATTCGCGTGGGTTTGCATCATGAAGAAAGT
Source organism: Vicia faba (assembly GCA_948472305.1). Taxonomy (NCBI): domain Eukaryota; kingdom Viridiplantae; phylum Streptophyta; class Magnoliopsida; order Fabales; family Fabaceae; genus Vicia; species Vicia faba. Next base: position 1,572,425,768 of record OX451737.1, read on the forward strand.
GTGACCCAAACTTGATCAAAACTCAGCCAATTCGTGCGTTTCATGATGCTAATCAATTTTGGAAAGTTTCTAAATATGATTAGAACCAAAAATGTGTGGAAATATTGTGATTAGAAGCCAAAACAAAGATTTCAAAATCCCGACTTTGTGAAAAATTCAGTATCGAACTACCCAATTCAAATCCATGGCATTTCCAACTCAAGGGGTCTTAGGACATGATTCTTGATGCCTTGGAAATATGAGGTTACAAGCTTTGTAATGGAAAAAGAATGGAATCAAATGGATGCTTGAGCTGAAAGTTACATGGAGTCAAAGTTGAAGAAAAAGAGTTGACTTTCCATACTTAGAAATATTTCAAATTCTTCTTTAAAAATGACCTATAATCTTTTGCATCCAAACATGGCCTTCCTCTTAGAATTTGCTCTTGACCAAAAAATATGGAATAAAATAGATCTCTTGAAGGACATTTTGAAATTTTAACCACTCAAAATCTCCAAAAAATGAGCAAGTTATGACTTGTTGAAGTTGGTCAAAAGTCATGAAATGACCTATAATCTTTTGCATCCTTAAGGAAACTTCCATCCATTTTCTTACTTTGCACATAAAAGAAGTCATGAAATACACATCCTTAAGATCATAATGAAAAAATAATGGGCTCAAGGTGATAAAAATTGACCAAGTTATGACCATTTGAAGTCACATATGGAAAATTGTGGATTCATCTGGATGACTTGTAATCTTTCTTCTTCACCAAGTTCCTTCCATATGAAAACTCCTTGGAACTTTTGAAGTGATTTGTTGGTAACTCTTTGAAGAGAAGGATGTTTTTGGAATCACTCAAAAATACCAAAATATGAGCAAGATATGCTCCTTTGAAGTTCAAAACCCTAGCTTCTAGATCAAGAGAAAGCTTTGAGGAACTTTGACAAGTTTGAAGAAAATTCTTGTGCCAATATTCTTCCTTTGTGAATAGAAGTTGTTGAGGATGATTATGAGGACTCATAGCCACAAAAACTACCTCCATATCTTGAAATTTGAGAGAAATGTGTTCTTGTGACCAATAGGAACAAAACCTTGTCTAATCATGACAACTTCTTCCCTTAACCCTTTGTACTTTTGAATCAATTTTGATAACTTTGAAATATGTTGAACCAAAATTATCCTTGTCATGCCATTTCTTCCAAAATCACTCCAATAGTAAAGTTTGAATTTCTCAAGATATTGACTAGGGCATGGAAATAAACTCATGAACCCATGAAGCAACTTGCTAAACCTCATAGCCTTTACCTACATTATTAACAAGTAAGGGAAACCAACATTGCATTTTATTAATAAAAGAAAAATCAAAGAAAAATATTCATGATTACAAAAGAAAACAAGTCAAGGTGCTTGGTAACTCCTCAAAAGAGCAAGGCTAAAGATAGGGAGAAGAATCAAAAACCCTAATGTGATCTTGTTGTGATTGAAACAATATGGTATGATGCAGGAATCTTAGGGGCAAAAATTGGGGTACAACAGCTGCCCTTATCTAAGTTTCTTCTATCCGGAGATATGAAGGTATAAAATCTTCGTGTCGACGTGATCGAAGATACTTAAATATAAAACAAACCCTATTTTTGGCCCTAAGATGCCATGCAAATGCTTATGCATATGAATGCATATGAACAGTACCAAAGAGACGCAAAGTATCACTGGGGATGCAACAAAAATGAAGAAAAAAAGGAGCAACCCCACTAGGGAATTAAACCACTGGTGAACCACAAGAATATAATCAGAGAGGAAGATAACAAGCATCAACGTTCACTGCCGATGTCCTACCAACGTTCACTGAAGGTAGAAAGAGAATGCATATCATACCACCGCTGTTCACTGATGATGAACTATCAATGTTCACTAAAGATAGCAAAAAGATAATAAACACCGACATTCACTGAAGATAGCAAAAAGATAATAAACACCAACGTTCACTGCCAATGTACTACCAATGTTCGCTGAAGGTAGAAAGAGAAAATATATCATATTACCGCCGTTCACTAACGATGAACTATCAAAGTTAACTGAAGATAGCGAAAAGATAATAAACACCAACATTCACTGCTGATGTACTACCAACATTCACTGAAGGTAGAAAGAGAAAATATATCATATCACCACCTTTCACTGACGATGAACTATCAACGTTCACTGAAGATAGAAAAAAGATAATAAACACCAACGTTCATTGCCGATGTACTACTAACGTTCACTGAAGGTAGAAAGAGAAAATATATCATATTACCGCCATTCACTGATGATGAACTATCAACATTCACTGAAGATAACAAAAAGATAATAAACACCGACGTTCACTGCCGATGTACTACCAACGTTCTCTGAAGGTAGAAAGAGAAAATATATCAAGTTATCCCAAAATTCTGGTATTTTACCTAGAATGGGTCTGAACTCCTTCTTTAACCAAGGAAATCTTCATAGAAAAGACCAAACATAAGTTGTCTCAGATGACGAGACTTGTTAATCATTGCCATGGGGAATTGCAAAGAGAAATGACTTTCTGGGGATAAAAATATGACTTCCCAGGGAAATGTCACGATATTCCTGCTGAGGAGATAAAGTCTTCCCGTGCCAAATAAATGCACAAAGCAAAACTCAAAGTTCTCAGAAATCCAATGTAAATAATATTATCATGCAACCACAGACCCAAATCAGAAATAAATTGGAGCAAGAAGGCCAATGAAGATACATCCTTTGAGAAATAAACTCAAGAGGGAAAACCAAATTCAACTAAGCAAAGAGCGCTGCAGGAAGATCAGAACACAATGTCAATGGACATGGTTTTTAGCCATGCATGATGTATGTATGAATGTATGAGTGCTGTCGTGCATATGCTGGTAAAAGGATACATAATCAGTACAAACAAACAAAACCGCCTCAGGTACTAACAACATTGGGCTAAACTTCAACCAGAAATATCATTCCAAGAAAGGTAAAACCAACTGCGGAAACCAAACTTATTTCCTGCCTTAACTTCACTGAGGAGAAACATAATCCGGATGTAGCCAAATCAAACAGATACCAGGATAGAACATCCTTCTTCCGGTTTCATCAGAGAAGCAGTTTTCCAAAAGCAACATGCCTACTAGAGATTGCAAGACCAGCCTCAAATAAAGCATACTGATGCCGACACAACCAAACCTCACTGGGGGATTCAACCCTACCTCCTTGGAGAAAAAACTGCGGATTGAAAATTTTTATCACGAACACTCATTCCAACAAGAGATTCCCTGGGATAACCTTCCAGGGAAATCAAGAAGTCAACACTAGTGCCAATACTGCAAAAAGAGGGACATCTCAGCACACCAAGGGAATAAAACCTTTTATCATATGAGGGAAGACTTCGCTAGGGAATCTGGGACGGAGGCTTTTGACCATGCATACCCAAAATCAAAAGCGAACCAAGACTTGACTGAGGATAATGGGACCACAAACCCAATATTGTACCTTGCACCCACTGACATCTTATTTAACTATCTGAGAAACACACAAAGATGGCGCACATACCAGCAAAATGACCTGAGAAAACCTTCATGAAGGGAGTAAATCTTCTTAAAACAACCGGAGTTTGTTCATTCTTGGGATCACCATTCTTGTTGTCATTGTTTCATCATAAATCCCAAAGTAAATTGAATTGTAAAGATCTCTCTTTTTTTTTGAAAAGTCAATTTTGCTTTTTTTTATTTTTAATTTTAATCTTTTTGCTTTAACAATTATTATCAGTAATAAATGGAGTTTTTGCAAGCTAAATAAAAATAAGAACACAAAGAATTGGGCAAAAGCTCGAATTTCATTAATAGAATGGTAGTCTGCGAATGGCGAGACTCCATGGATGATTACAAAGTTTGGGAAATGGTAATATGTAATGGAAAAGATATGTTGAGATACAATGGCCACTATTCCATCTAACAACTTTTGAAATCCTGAGCAGCAACTTTTGTTGAAGTATGGTGAGGATCCTAGAAGATTGTTGCTTCAACGATCAAGTCTTGTCTGATGTAGTTACTTGCGAAGAAAATACCTAACTTTTTCCTAAGCTACCCTTGCGGGTTTTCAACTTAGCGGGAAATTTATTCTGTTTATGTCTCTAATTTTTGCCAAGACCGCCCTTTCGGGTTTTCGGCATACCGAGACGCTCCTTTTTGCCTAAGTCTCCCTTTCTGGCTTTCAACTTAGCGAGCAGTTCTTTTATTTCCTTAGGCGAAGTATTTCTTGACTGCGTCAGCATTCATGGGACGTGGGAACTCCTCGCCATCCATAGTTTCAAGAATTAATGCACCACCAGGGAAGGCTTTCTTGACAACATACGTGCCTTCAAAATTGGGAGTCCACTAGCCCCTAGGATCAGTGTTGAAAGACATGATCTTCCTGAGCATGAGGTCGCCTTCTCTGAATTTATGAGGTTTGAACTTTTTATCAAATGCTTTCTTCATTATTTTCTGATATAACTGCCCATGACATAAAGCTATCATCATCTTCTCTTCAATCAAATTCAATTGGTCGAACCTGTTCTGGACCCATTCAGCCTCTGTCAACTTGGTTTCCATTATCACAAGCAACGAGGGAATCTCTACCTCGACAGGGAGTACAGCTTCCATTCCATACACTAGGGAGAACGGGGTTGCTCATGTTGAAGTGAAAACAGATGTTCGATATCCGTGCAGAGAAAAAGGGAGCATTTCATGCCAACCCTTATAAGTGACAACCATTTTCTGGATAATTCTCTTTATATTCTTATTAGCAGCTTCAACAGCCCCATTCATCTTTGGCCTGTATGGAGATGAATTGTGATGGACAATCTTGAATTCTTCGCACAATTTTGTCATCATCGTGTTGTTCAAATTTGAGCCATTGTCAGTGATGATTCTGCTCGGCACACCATACCGACATATAAGATTGTTTTTGATGAAATGCACGACCACCTTTTTGTTAACATTGGCATATGAAGCAGCCTCTACCCATTTGGTAAAGTAGTCAATTGCTACCAAGATGAAACGGTGTCCATTCGAAGCTTTGGGTTCTATCATCCCGATCATGTCAATACCCCACATAGAGAAAGGCCATGGGGAGGAAATCACATTGAGAAGTGTCAGAGGCACATGGATCTTATCTGCATAAATCTGGCATTCATGGAACTTCTTTGCAAATTTATAACAGTCAGATTCCATTGTCAACCAATAATAACCTGCCCTTAGCATCTTTTTAGCCATTGAATGTCCATTAGCATGAGTGCCAAATGAACCTTCATGAATCTCATGCATCAACATGTCTACTTCGTGTCTATCCATGCATCTGAGCAGGACCATGTCATAATTTCTCTTGTATAACACATTTTCACTGAGGAAGAAACTGTCTGTCAATCTTCTCAGTGTCTTTCTATCTTTCTTTAACGCACCAAATGGGTATTCCTGAGTCTGAAGAAAATGCTTGATATCATAATACCAAGGTTTCTCATCTGCTACCTCTTCTGTTGCAAACACATGAGCGAGCCTATCTAGTCATCGAATTGTAATTCGGGGTATATCATTCCAAGTATTCACTTGGTACATGGAAGCCAGAGTTGCCAGAGCATCCGCCATTTCATTTTCATCTCTAGGAATGTGATGGAATTCAACTTTATTGAAGAAGGGTAATAATCTTCTAGCATAATATTTGTAAGGGATCAAGCCAGGGTGACGAGTGTCCCATTCTCCTTTAATCTGATTTATTACCAAAGTTGAATCTCCATACACATCTAGAATTTTGATTCTGAGATCAATAGCTTCCTCAAGACCCATGATGCAAGCCTCATATTCTGCCATATTATTAGTGCAATCAAATGTTAACCTTGCGGTAAAAGGAATATGTGATCCATGAGGAGTAACAATCACAACACCAATTCCTTTACCATAAGCATTCACAGCTCCATAAAATATCATACTCCAACGAGATTCAGGGTCGGGGCCCTCCTAAGGCAATGGTTCATCACAAAATTTCACTTTCAGGAACATCACATCCTCATTGAGGAATTCATACTCTGCAGACTGATGATCCTCCACCGGCTGGTGAGAAAGGTAATCTGCCAACACACTACTTTTAATAGCCTTTTGAGTGCGGTATTCGATATCATATTCAGATAACAAAATCTACCAGCGGGCAATTCTTCCAGTAAGAGCAGGCTTTTCAAAAATATACTTGATTGGATCCATTTTGGAGATCAACCAAGTGGTATGATTCAACATATACTACCGTAAACGCTTTTCCGCCTAGGCCAAAGCACAACATGTCTTTTCTAGCGTGGAATACCTCGACTCACAATCAGTGAACTTTTTGCTGAGATAATAAATGGCGAACTCTTTCTTTCCTGTTTCATCCTGTTGTCCCATAATACAACCCATGGACTTATCTAATACTGTTAAATACATAATCAACGGTCTTCCTTCTATGGGAGGGAGCAAGATAGGAGGTTCAAGCAGATATTCTTTAATACTATCAAATGTCCTTTGGCAGTCATCCGTCCACACACAACCTTGATCTTTCTTTAACAACTTAAAGATTGGTTCACACGTTGCAGTCATGTGGGAAATAAATCTGGAGATATAATTCAAACGCCTGAGGAAACCCCTGAATTTCTTTTCAGTTCTTGGTGCTGGCATTGCTTTGACTTTATCAGGGTCAACTTCAATTACTTTTTGGCTAACAATAAAACCCAACAATTTCCCCGATCTAACTCTGAAGGTGCATTTATTTGGATTCAAGCGGAGACGATACTTCCTCAAATGCTGAAACAACTTCAACAAATCTTCTATATGCCCTTCTTCAGTTTGGGATTTGGAAATCATATCATCAACATATACTTCGATTTCTTTGTGCATCTGATCATGGAATAGGGTTGTCATATCCCTCTGGTACGTTGCACCAGCGTTCTTCAACCCAAAGGGCATCACTCTGTAACAGAATGTTCCCCAGGGTGTGATAAACGTTGTTTTTTCCATGTCCTCTGGAGCCATTCTTATTTGATTATAACCGGAAAATCTGTCCATGAACGAGAATACTCTGAATTTTGCTGTGCTGTCCACTAACATGTCGATGTGAGGCAATGGAAAATCATCTTTTGGACTAGCTTTATTTAGATCCATGTAATCTACGCACATGCGGATGTTTCCGTCTTTTTTCGGTACTGGGACAATATTGGAAATCCATTGAGGATACACTGATGTCACAAGAAAACCAGCATTAATCTGCTTTAGGACCTCTTCTTTGATCTTTACTGCCATATCTGGGTGGGTTCTTCTCAACTTTTGTTTAACTGGTGGACACTCTAGCTTTAACGGCAAACGATGCTCAATAATGTTTGTATCTAGACCAGGCATATCTTGATAAGACCAAGCAAAAATATCCATATACTCTTTCAAAAGCTCAATCAACCCGTTCTTTACATCAGGATGCAACGATGCTCCAATCTTGACTTCCTTCGGATCTTCTTCTGAACCCAAATTAATCACTTCCAAAGGTTCCTTATATGGTTGGATTGTTTTTTCCTCGTGCTCAACCAACCGTGAGACCTCTTCTGGGATCTCATCATAATCTTCTTCTTCAGCCCCAAACACAGGACAATCAAAGTTGGGAGAGGGTGCAGGGTCATTATATTCAACGGTTTTTATAATTAATCTGCACATATGCTTTATGATTGCTTTTAGAAACTGACACATATAACAAGTGATCATGTATATTAATTTTCAGTTATTATTTATTTTGAAAGGTTTTTTTATTAATTACCATTTCCCAAGAAAAAAAATAGAAAATAAGAGACATAATTTTGGAAGCAAAGACAACTTTTATTAATGATCTTAAAAGTTATAGCAAACAGATAAGCCTTACAACATTAATACTTCCACCTTGGGCAGAGTGAAAGCTTTTCAAAAGAAAGAAAGAGATTAACCAAACAAATTACTTTGAAACATGTATGCAAGAAGGAACATCAATGGTGACCCAATTCTGAACTCGGACTCCTTGCGTCACATAATTAGGTACTTCCTGCTCTGCTTCATCCTCTTCAAAAACATTAATTCCAGAGACAATGGAATGGAGGTAGCCTCCGCCGCGGAAAACATCCTGATAATTGTTCATAGTAGACTTTGACTTCAAACCTTCGCCTTTGCCATTACTCGAAGAGAAACCCAAACCAGCCCTGTTTTTGTTCACGGGTGGATCCACAAGTCGTCCCCAAACTGCATTATGACCATTGCGCACAACCTGCCGCGCGTCCTTCAGCGAAACCACAAAATTCTCATTTCTCCTTATGTTGTCAATGGATAGGGCTTGGAACTGGGTTCCAACATCAGCCTCATCCACTTCTACAATACTGAAAAAGGATAGATGGGATATCAACAGCGCCTGCTCCCCATTTATGATCACTACCTTCCCTCTACGCACAAATCTTAGCTTCTGATGCAGAGTTGAAGTGACATCCCCTGCTTCGTGTATCCATGGTCGTCCTAGCAAACAATTATATGCAGGAATAATGTCCATGACCTGGAAGGTTATCAAGAACAAATGTGGTCCTATATGGATGGGCAAGTCCACCTCACCGATGATAGATTTCCTCGACCCATAAAAAGCGTTCACAATGATGCCACTCAGGCGCATAGGTGTTCCTTGATACTTTAACTTCATGAGGGTACTCCTCGGTATAATATTCAACGCGGACCCGTTATCAATTAGAACATTGGACAGCGAGTCATTCTTGTAGTTCATAGATATATGGAGGTCCAGGTTGTGATTCCTCCCTTCATTTGGTAACTCATCATCGCAGAAACATAAGTTGTTACATAACGCAATGTTTCCAATTACGCTGCTGAATTAATCTAACGACATGTCACTCTCCATGAAAGCTTGGTCTAGTACTCTCATCAGTGAGTCTCTATGAGCAGAGGAATTCATTAATAAAGATAGGATGGATATCTTTGAAGGAGTCTGTAATAACTGATCTACAATTCTGTAATCACTCATCTTAATTATCTTCAAGATATCATCCACTTATTTCTCTAATGTGGCTCTGCTAGTCTCTCCTGCAGCCTTCTTAGGCTCATCGTTCTCAGCAATTTTCTTTCCAGCAACAACATCCCTTCGTACAACCGGCGCAAACACACGACCACTACGGGTCACCCTGCTATTATCAGCTATATTTCCAACATCTAGCATTGGCTGGATGGGAACTTCTACCCCATCTTCTAAGATTGTAGCGCTGTATTTGTAAAGCACAGCCTTATCTGATTTATAGGGAACAGGACCTGGCAGACTAATTACCAATGGGGTAACAACTGGTTTGCTATGGTACTCCACCTCAAGATGAACGGGTGCACTAAAACAAGGTACAATGATGTCTACCCATCAGCCATCAAAAGGTCATTTCTGGCAAACAAATATTCGTCTGAAGAGAAATACTCATCCACGAAGGCGTACTCTTCCTCTGACTCTTCTTCCATCAAACAAACTTCAACCATATCAATCTCATGATAATCATCTCTCTAACATGTGATCTTGATAGTTCCATTGTCTAACAGCAATTGAACACCCTCTCTCACAATAGAACATCCTCGGGGGTCTCAACAACAAACTATGCAAGATCCATATTGGTGTTCCACCTGACCAGCAGTACGGCAGAAGGTAGCATGCAACTGCACGAGATCCTCATTCAAATACTCCATATAAAAAATTCTCAATTCACCAGGACATCCAAAAAACATATTCACTTCCTCTTCATACTCTGCCCTAGGCCTGATTATATGGATTAAACCTTCATCCACCATCTCCTATAAATCAGCCTTTATCTTCTCGCAACCCTGTATGTCTATATTGCAAACAGCACAACCGACATGGTCATGCGTATAATAACTGAATTCACAGAGGTCTGCGTGCATCTTAACAAAATCTCCTTTAACCAGATTAATGTCAAAAGTCCGGAAGTCGCCTGGATAACCGACCACCATATTTACAACATTCACTCCCCCGTGTTTGGGTAGAGGATTGTCTTTCACATTAGGTCCCATGTCTTTGAAAGATATAATTCCAGACTTCACCAACCTTTTCACTTCATTCCTCAAAGGATACAAAATTTCAACACTATGCCCTGGTGCTCCCTGATGAAAGACACACATCTAGTCAGCTTTGTAATACCAAGGCAATGGTGATGGTACGTCGGGAGGTGGTCGTGTCTGGACCAACTTCTTCTGAATCAATGCTGGTAGTAGTTCTGCATAGCTCATGGGAATAAGGTCATAGTTCTCCTTTCTCTGATTATTCCCTTGGTTCCCCTGTTGGGACTGTCACTGATAAGCAACGGTAATCGGAGCGGCATTCATAACAGGAGTAACTGAGGAAACTTGGCTGTGACGCTGATAATTCCTTCTAGGAGCGTTCACTCTCATCTCTTGTATGATAGCATTTGTATCCCCCTCTTTCTTCTTTGTAAACCCATAAGCTGGATTTTTCACACCTCTGGATCCTTCACCCTTCGTCAAATGGCCTTCTCTTACAGCCTCTTCTAGGCGAACACCCATTCCTACCATTTCTGTAAAATCACTTGGGGCACTTGCTACCATTCTTTCGTAGTAGAAAGTTCCCAACGTCTTCAGAAAATTTTTAGTCATTTCTTTCTCTTCCATGGGAGGAATCACTTGTGCAGCCACTTCACGCCATCTCTATGCATACTCTTTGAATGATTCCCTGTCTTTCTGAACCATGGCCCTGAGTTGGTCGCGGTCGGGCGCCATGTCCACATTGTACTTGTATTGTTTGATGAATTCTTCTCCCAAATCATTAAAAGTATGGATGTTAGCGCTGTCTAAACTCATATACCACTTCAATGTTGCGCCGATCAAACTATCCTGGAAAAAGTGAATCAGCAGACGCTGATCATCGGTGTGGGTAGACATTCTCCTCACGTACATCACCAAGTGAGCATGAGGTAAAGTGTTGCCCTTGTACTTCCCAAACTCCGGGACCTTGAACTTAGCAGGAACTTTAACATTCGGGACCAAACATAGCTCATTCACATTCTGCCCAAATAGCTCTTTTCCCCGAAGAGCCTTCATCTCTCTTTACATTCTATCAAACTGCTCTTGGAAATCACCCATTCTGTCATAAAGACCCAAGTCTTCACTCGGTAGAGGGAAAGGACAACACACATCTTCATTAACAAACGGAACCAAATTTACCGAAGGAGGTGCAGCAGGAACAATATGCACCACATGAGGTGCTGGAGTAACAACAGTTTGAACCACTAGAGCATCTTGGGGGCCCAAATTGAAACCTTCAGGTGCAAAATTCTCTTGCATTCCCCATGGATAACCCTGAGGCATACGGTTTGAACAACAGCCGGAGTGGCGGATACAGGAACAGTAGGAACTTCAACACTTGCCCTCGTTGGTTGAGGTTGAACACTCGGTGGCTGATTCTGAGCAACCACCAGAGCCTCCATCAGAGTAGTCAAGTTGGCCAAGCCAGCCTTCAAAGCAGAAACATTTTCGTGTAACTCGCGATTCACCTGTTCGAATTTGTCCATCTTCTTTTTGAAGTTAGCCCGAGTGTTGTAGTGATGAGTCAGCTTGCTGAACAGAGTAAAGAAGCTGGGTAAGGCACCTGGATATGCATAATAAATGCAAGAAATATGTGCAATATGATGCAAGATATTCAATGCATATGATTATTATTATTATTTTTTATTTTATCATTTAATATTTCAAGGGATTTAACATTTAGACATATTGCAAACATCAAAGTAATAACGCATTTGAAATAAATAACATTTTTTTCATTTATTTAATTTTTTTAATTTTTTTTAAAATTTTATTATTATAATAACTTCAAAATGGATTACAAGTTTCAATGATCCCAAGTACAAGATGAAAATACAATCTAAAATTACTGAGAAAAAGAACTGATGGAGATCAATCTGTACGCTGGCTCTTCCCTGTGAGCCTGACAATCTAAGCCCTCAACCTCTGGTTTTCTTCCACGTGTCTGATGGAAACCTCCTTCCAATCACCTGGATCAGGAAATGAGTAATCAGCACCTGTTTGAGGCTTAGGGGAAAATAAATCCCCTTGCCTCTCCATAGACTCCACCGCTCGACTCTCGAGGATCTCAATCAAATCATATTTCTCCTTCAGGTCTGCTATGTAGGAACTCTCTAAAGTCTGGAACTTGTTCTTCCAAGCATCCCTTTCCTGTTGCATCCTGACCAAAGCAAGTTGTAGCTCTTCTAGATCATCTGATAAGGGAGGAGTGATCTTCACAAATAGGTCAGGCATGGGCGTCTCCCGAGTATACGGCATCTTTAACTGAATGGCTCTTGATCGGACCCACTGAAGGTATGGCTCCAAAGAAACAGCACCCCTAGGTCCCAAATCCTTCCTACTCTTCTTATGAATGTGACGCCAGGCCTTCGCAATCTGCTCCCTAGCTTCCCTATGGTCTTCTCCTTCCTTCATAAAGAAACTACTCAAATGAATACTGCTCGGTTTATCCCTCATTGGATAACCAAGTTGTCACCGTGCAAGAACAGGGTTATAATTAATTCCCCTCTTTGTACCAAGAAGAGGTACATTGGGGAAACTACCACTACTGTCAATAATCTCTATATCCTGATAAGCTCGATGATACCAATCAATATCTGAGTGAGTAAGTGCCATAATCTTAGGAGCCCAATAGGGTTCCTTCTTGACATCCCAAAAAGCATCAGACTGAGGCATATGAGAGATGAACCACCGATACAACAGAGGCGTGCAACAGATAATCATTCCCCCATGATAAGAAATCTGAAGATGGACAGAGTGATAAATATCACCCAACAGTGTAGGAACTGGGTTTCCAATCATGAAAATCCTGATAGCATTAATGTCGACAAACTCGTCCACATTAGGAAAAAAGAATAATCCATAAGCAAGTAAAGCAAAGATGGCCTCGAAAGCAACTGTACTCTTCATCCTGGAAAAATAACAAGCTTTCTCCAATAAGAACTGATTTGGTAATCCTTTAATCTCTCCTTTGGTAGTCATATGGGCTTCCACCTCAGACTTCCCCAGATGAATCAAAGAATCTATCTCATGTGGTTTTGGCTCACCCTCCGAACCAGTAAAAGGAACACGATCGGTAACAGGTAAATCCAATAGATAAGAATACTCCTCCAGTGTAGGAATCAACTGATAATTGGGAAAAGTAAAGCAGTGATACATCGGATCATAGAACTGGACCAAGATCGAGAGAATACCCTCCTTTATCTTCAACTTCATGAGAGGAATAATGGATCCATACTTCTTCCGAAAGTCTGCAGAACACTTGGTCTATGGAATTAGACTGATCAGCTCATCTATCTTGGGATCCTTGAAACTGTATTTCCCGATCTTTCTCTTTCCAAAATCCATGGTTAAAAGTTCCTGAGATATTCACAAATAGTCAGCCTTTAAATCCCTTGAAATATTGTTTTCTTCAAAAGATGCTTATGAGTGCATGGATGCATGATGTAACAATCACACACAAGATCACACATATAGGGTTCATAGGTTCGACGTCACGAGCATGAGGTTGAAGGTACTACCCATAATGTGTTGGTCTAAGAGTTATCACCTGCCAAACAAGGTTCTAGAGGTTCCCAGAGTCTACATCCTTCCTTCGGATATTACCAACTTCCCGATTAACTCAGTAATTAGTAATATTCTCAAGAAAGACTCGTCCGAGCGTAGTATCGCGTGACAACTGTTTTTGGATTACTCCGTCATAGCTTCCGCACTACACCTAAAAGGCCAAGATGGGTTAGGTATTCTACGGTTCTCAGTTTCAGCAGGCTCCCAGGTCGAAAGTAGTACGTCTTCCTGATTACTCGGTAAACGACACTATAATCAAAGGAGCCTCCACTGAGTGGGGGATCTCATGCCTCCTTTTTTTGGATTACTTCCTCAAAGTTAACATGACTATACCGCCCGTCCTATCTTAAATTTTTCCCAAGTCCGGGTATAGGACTTATGAGTAATAACCAAGCACCCTAAAAACCAGGAAAATCCATAAAAACATGTATACAAATTATAGCACATAAACAACAATAGCACATATACAGGTATAAACAAAGATAGGCTCAACTCACTTAGGGATGGACCAACAAGAGGTCAATCTTTCCCCAGTGAAGTCGCCATTTTTCTATAGCGGTAGAAATGTTCAATACTAAGCCATTGGATTGACTAGACTTTATACAAATCAAAAATAAAAATCACCACTGCACTTTATTGTTTCCAAAGGAATGGGAAAAAAGTGAATAACCCAATAAAAGGGGTAAAGATTCAAGGTAAGGGGGTTGGTTATGCAAAGGGAAGGTATTAGCACCCTAAACATCTACGGTACTCCGCAGGAACCTCTTTGAAAAGATCTGTATATTTTGGATATATAAAAAAATGTGTTGTATATAAAATGGATGGTGGAGGTGAGAAGAGAAATATATTTTTTTATGATTTTTGCACCCGCCGCGGTTGCGAACCTTTAGTGCCTACGTACCACCTTTCGTGCAATAGGGGATCAGGGTACACGTAGTTCCTCTTTTAAAAATTTGAAACTCAAGTGTGTTGGTTAATTTTAAGAGATAAGACATCATCGTCATTGTCCGTGTGGAAAACATACTTACTACCCACAATCATGAGAAAGGAGAATTTGCATCAACTTAAAGTGGAGGATAATGGCTTGGATTTTAAAATCAACAATGCCTCACTCAACACCCAAGTGGAAAATATCTCACTTCACTACATATTATAGAAGTATAGTTGTTTGCATCACTATAAGGATTGGCAAGAGCCTAACCTTTTAAGGAAAGTTTAAAGATAAAAGCCAAAGTGGCAAAAATGGTTTGAAATGAGGTTGATTGACTTTTAGTCTTCTCACAAAAAGTAACAAAGTATTATTAAATTGATTGAAGTTTATTGATAAAAATGTTTTGAAAATGCATGGACCTAACTCCAAGTTTATTATGAAAGTGTTTCAAGTTTAGAAACAAGAAGAGTTTAAAAAGGAGAGAGAAGATTTTTGAAATTAAAGAAAATGGGAGGAGTAGAAGAGGCTATCCTAAAGCATAAGGTAAAAGCTAAGGATAAGGACCATCTAACCAATAAGAAGCCAAAACTTGACATTAAGAGCCAAGATAAAATTCCCATTCTTTGGATTGAAACCAAGCAAGCAAAGATACTAGACCTCTTCAAATGTATTAAGTCTTCAAAAATTGGGCAGAGTAACGGTTGTATACAGGTGAATTCCAGATTGCAAACAAAGGATGTAATCACAAAAAACTTGCACACAAAAACAAACAAGCAACCCAATGTCTTGAGGTAAACCTCAAGAACTCCAGACAAAATAGTCAGATAAGATCACAAGGTCTTCAAGATAGGCCAAGGTTTCTAATCCTAAGTCCAAGAAAAAGTCCCATGCTCCATAATGCCAAGGATAGTAACCAAATAGTCCAAGTACCATTAAGAGTTTTTTAGGGTTTATGTTGATTATTAAGTATATTAGGAAAAGAAAAATAAAACTCAAGTGAGCAAAAATAAGAATAACAAGAAGATAAATGCTCAAATGAGCAAAGATGAAAATGGCATGAAATGAAAAGTGCTAAAAAATAAATAGTACATAAAGCATAAAAGAATAAAAGCATAAAATAAACAAGTCAATAATTAGTGGTTAGTTGGATGACCATCTTGAAACATGCATTTGGAACTCATTAGAGGATTGGTAGAACCAAAGCCTCCGCACAACAAGTTGCATTTGCTTTTTGTCAAGTATATCATCCATTTGTAATTCTCATAAGTACCATTTAATGATCAACGATGTTTAAGTGATCCGCGTTGACCAAAGGTGTTATAGATCCATTAGAGGATTGGTAGAACCAAAGCCTCCACACAATGAATCTCAAAGATATTGGGTCAAAGAGATCAAATTAACATACTTGGGCTTGCAATCATAAGTTTGGGTCACAAATGATCATTTATTTGAATCGGGACAAAATTTAGCGCTATGTTAAGCAATCGTAAGTGGACTTATATAGAAGTCGCACCTATTTTGAGGTCGGTCAATAGCAATATATGCAACATTTGTTTTGAGACATGATATAAAGATCATGCTCCAACAACATTTAGTGCAATGGGAAAGGGATGAGATGAAGAGGATTAGGGAAAAAGATGAATAAACCACTTTTGAATTAAAAATTTAATCAAACTATTATTAAAATCATTCATCCATTTTTTGTGGAGTTAAACTCAACACCATGGATCCAATGATGTTAATAAAGACATGATCAGAAAATCAACTCAAGACAGCCAGAAAATAATCACAAAATAATATCATATTTAATATATACATTAAAAGGTTTAAAAATGTTTAAAGAATTAAAAATAATGAGGAAAATATCAATTATATTCAAATTAATCAAGAAATGGAAAATAAGATCATAGAAAAATCAGAAAAGAGGCCAAGTAATTTTACAAAATTTTTGGTAATTTTTAAAACTCAAAAACTATTTTTAAAAAATAAAATAAATTGGTAAAATAAAAAAAATAGTAAAAAATAGTAAAGTCAGAAACAAAAATGAAATAAGGTCACCAATATTTGTCACAATATCATTGGATCATTCCATAATTTTTTCAGAATTTAAAAATGTAAAAAAGTATTTTTAAACATTTTAAACAAATCAAATAAGTGAAAAATTTATAAAAAATACCAAAACACAAAATTAAATTGTGAAAAAATAAAAATCAGAAAGAGAATAATAATAAAAAATTCATAATTTTTTCAGATTTTTTGGACTAAAAATGAATTTTCTATGATTTTTTAAAATTTAAAACAATTAAAATATAAAAATCAGAAAAAGAAAATAAAAGAAAAATATGTGGACCATTGGATGAGAGTCAAAATGCGTTAGTAATCAAATCCAAGGGATCTGGCGCGCTGTGCATATCATTGTCATTAATGAATAATGTATAGAATCAATAATAAATCAGATTTTTTAAAAAACACAAATGGAACGCCATCATTGGTTGGAAGATGACACGTAGGTCATCTTCAACCTCCAACCAACGTGATTTGCAGGTCTCTCAAACTGTAAAATCAGAAGCTCAGACCTATGCCAATCGCTTCGTCTCTTCAAGACGAAAACAACCACACCCTTGCACCAAATTTATATAAACTATAGCTCAAGTAATTTGGAAAGAAAGTTTTGAAAAGGGATTTGAAAATTCATGGTCAAAACGGGCTCCCTGTTAAATTTAAGTGTTGCGACTAGAACCAGGGCAATGAGAGCAACACAATGATATCAGAGTTTTGAAGAATTGATGAAGGAATCTACTTATTGAAGTTGAGTTGCAGAGCTCTGAAACTGGACTTCTATGGAGCAGTATAGGGCACGATTCTTGAATGTAATTATATGGTTAGCTTCAGGGAAGATCAAGGAAGGTCAATTGAGGGGAAAAATGGATTGAAAAAGGCTTAGGAATAGATTTTGAAGTTGCTGAATTCTGGGTTGTGAAGTAAGTTTGGCAGGGTTATTATGGCTATCTAAGCTTGGGAAATTGAATGGAAGACGACCCTCTATTTACAGGGAAGAAAATGGGATCAAAAGGAATAACAAATGACACGTTTTGGAGGGAATTCGCGTGGGTTTGCATCATGAAGAAAGTGTGACCAAAACTTGATCAAAACTCAGCCAATTCGTGCGTTTCATGATGCTAATCACTTCTGGAATGTTGCTAAATATGATTAGAACCAAAAACGCGTGGAAATATTGTGATTAGAAGCCAAAACAAAGATTTCAAAATCCTGACTTTGTGAAAAATTCAGTATCGAACTACCCAATTCAAATCCATGGCATTTCCAACTCAAGGGGTCTTAGGGCATGATTCTTGATGCCTTGGAAAGATGAGGTTACAAGCTTTGCAATGGAAAAAGAATGGAATCAAATGGACGCTTGAGCTAAAAGTTACATGGAGTCAAAGTTGAAGAAAAAGAGTTGACTTTCCATACTTAGAAATATTTCAAATTCTTCTTTAAAAAAGACCTATAATATTTTGCATCCAAACATGGCCTTCTTCTTATAATTTTCTATTGACAAAAAAATATGGAATGAAGCATATCTCTTGATTGACATTTTGAAATTTGAACCACTCAAAATATCCAAATAATGAGCAAGTTATGACTTGTTGAAGTTGGCCAAAAATCATGAAATAACCTATAACCTTTTGCATCCTAAAGGAAACTTCCATCCATTTTCTTACTTTGGACATAAAAGATGGAATGAAATACACATCCTTAAGATCATCATGAAAAAATAATGGGCTCAAGGTGATAAAAATTGACCAAGTTATGACTATTTGAAGTCACATATGGAAAATTGTGGATTCATCTGGATGACTTGTAATCTTTCTTCTTCACCAAGTTCCTTCAACATGAAAACTCCTTGGAACTTTTGAAGTGATTTGTTGGTAACTCTTTGAAGAGAAGGATGTTTTTGGAATCACTCAAAAGTACCAAAAGATGAGCAAGATATGCTCCTTTTAAGTTCAAAACCCTAGCTTCTAGATCAAGAGAAAGCTTTGAGGAACTTTGACAAAGTTTGAACAAACTTCTTGTGCCAATATTCTTCCTTTGTGAATATAAGTTGTTGAGGATGATCATGAGGACTCATAGCCACCAAAACCACTTCCATATCTTGAAATTTGAGAGAAATGTCTTCTTGTGACCAATAGGAACAAGACCTTGTCTAATCATGATAACTTCTTCCCTTAACCCTTTGTACTTTTGAATCAATTTTGATAACTTTGAAATATGTTGAAACAAAATGATCCTTGTCATTCCATTTCTTCCAAAATCACTCAAATAGTAAAGTTTGAATTTCTCAAGCTATTGACTAGGGCATGGAAAGAAACTCATGAACCCATGAAGCAACTTGCTAAACCTCATAGCCTTTACCTACATTATTAACAAGTAAGGCAAACCAACATTGCATTTTATTAATAAAAGAAAAATCAAAGCAAAATATTCATGATTACAAAAGAAAACAAGTCAAGGTGCTTGGTAACTCCTCAAAAGAGCAAGGATAAAGATAGGGAGAAGAATCAAAAGCCCTAATATGATCTTGTTGTGATTGAAACAATATGGTATGATGCAGGAATCTTAGGGGCAAAAATTGGGGTACAACAGATGCATCTTTCTCTGTTTCTATGTAATGACCTGTTCTTTTGTTCTTATTCTAATACATATTCCAACAATAATCTAATTATCCCAATTAACTAAATATTTAATTATTATTATAAAATAATAATAATAACAATCCTAATAAAAATAATAATAATATAATAATAATAATAATAATAATAATAATAATAATAATAAATATAATAATAATAATAATAATAATAATAATAATAACAATCACAATTATTCCACACACCTCCCATGATTCTAGACATCTAGCCATCCACCCACATAACTACACCTCATCATCTTATATTTTTAATTAAGAAAATTAATTATAATTAAATTGGGGTGTTACATGTTATGCTCGGGCCTGAGGTTGTACAAGAGACAATTACGAAGATAAAGATGATTCAAGAGAAGATGAAGACTTCTCAGAGTTGTTAAAAGAGTTATCATGATAATAGGAGAAACGACCTTGAGTTTAAGAAAGATGATCATGTACTTTTGAGAGTTACTCTGGTAACCTGTGTTGGTAGAGCTTTGAAGTCGAGGAAACTTATGCTGCATTTATTTGGTCAGTATCAGATATCAGAGAAGATAGCTGAGGTGGCTTATCAGATTACTTTGTCGCCATCACTTGCAAATCTGCATGACGTGTTTCATGTGTCTCAGTTGAGAAAGTATATTACAGATCCTTCACATGTGATTCAAATGGATGATGTACAAGTGAGAGATAACTTGATTGCTGAGGCGTTACCATTGCGAAAAGAATGACGGAAGGTAAAGCAATTGTGAAGCAAGGACAATGCCTTAGTGAAGGTATTATGGGGAGGACCAGCTAGTGAAAGTTGGACTTAGGAATGTCAAGATCAGATGAGAAAGTCTTATCCTATGTTGTTTCCGTCAGGTAATTTTTGAGGGAGAAAATTCTTTTAAGTGAGGGAGAGTTTTAACACCCTGAATTCCAGATTAATTATTTATTTAATTAATTTAGCGTAAATATATGAGTCTCTGTGAGGTGTTTGGTACTATGTTTAAGTATATGATGTTTTGGTACTTTGCGTTAGTCCCTGTGACGGTATATGATGTGTATTCATGATGCATTTGTGATGCAATAACGCTGACTTGATGAATAAGATGTTTAAGATGATGAATTGTGTGGTGCAGGATGAGATAATAAGAGGGTTTATAATTTAAATATTTATTTTAGAATTATTTTGATTTAATAGTGATTATTTAGAATTATTTGGATTTAAATAAATAGAATAATATGTGATGTAGAGAAAATAAGGGTATTATGGTCATTAGTGAAAGATAAGTGAGGGCAAGATGAGAAGTTCATTATTATGGGTCTAAGAGGGAAAGTTTGGTATAAGGAGAAGGTTTGGCATTTTACGCATTCATTTTGTATGATAGAATTTGGAAGAATGTTGTGGAGAAAAGAGAGCTAGAGCATATAGAGGCAAGAAGAGCATATGAATTCTGGTAAAGCATGAAGAGAAATTGATCTCTGGCAATAATATTAAGGTAAAGGGAGTTTTATCATTGTTACTATATTTTATTTAAGGTTTAGATGATTGGTAGTTTGCCTTAGGTATTGGTAGATGGTGATTTGGTATCGTTTAATGAGAAATGGATGAATTGGGGATGGATAATGATTTATAATTGATGTATATTCAGCATACAATTATAGGTTGGTGATAGATGATGAAACCATGTGATTATATGGTATTTTAGGACTTGTAATATGATGAAAATGCATAATATTTGGACTGGTGTAGTGCAGAAATCGCAACAAGAAAATCCTATTCGCGCATTATCGTTGGGTGATGAAAGTAGTGTTGTCGGGTGACACATGCATTTTTGGTCGTCGCTAGGCGAGGACAAGGAGATGGAAAAGGTGGAAAAAGGATGTTGCTTCTGGAGTGTGTCTCTTCTAGTGTCTCCAGGCAAAGCGGATGTGAGGGGTGCTTTGCTAGGCGACGGGGGGGTGTCGCCAGACGACGGATGGCAGATTTGGTTGGTTGTGTTAGACAATCTTAAAATGCTCATTACTTTAGTTCTAGAGCTCGAATTTAGGTATCGTTCGAAGTGTTAGACAGCTGACATTGTGAACTTTAATTATGTGAAGAAAAATGATACTTAAGGAGTATATCTATGAGACCTAAGTTAGAATAGAATTAGTTTCCATGCGTTGAATCACAATGATGTTTGTTTATGATGATGATGTTATGATGTTATGTTGATTACTATGATGATGTTATGGTGTTATGATGACTACTATGATGATATTATTGTGTTGTGTTGATTACTATGATAATGTTATGATGTTGTATTGATTACTATGATGTTATGATGATGTTTTTGATGAGTCATGAATGGTGATGTGTGTTGACTCGCCATGGTTGTATTAAATATGTTGTTTCATATCATTGCATTCATGGAATATTTTAGGAATTTGGTCCGGTGAAGTTAGGACTTCAGTCCAATGAAGATGATAGGACAATTTTTCGAAGAAGGCAATAATCCCACAGTGTGGATTGGATGCAACAGTGAAGTCATATGGTTCCAAGCGAGAATTGATCCTATGTTGGGGATCCTTGAAGATAACAATGACTGAGTCATCAATTAAGTTTTGGTACCACATGCATGAGTCTATGACATTTCATTATATTATATGTGACATTGCATAATGATTTATTTGTGATGCTTGATGATACATTGTGTATGATGATATCTGTTCGTGTATTGATGAAGTGGTGAAGGTGTGACTATAATATGACGATATGATGATGTGTGATGCCTTGCTTATGTGCATATTTACTATGTCTATTCCTTATGTCTTATATAATGATTATGATTTACTTACCCTTTCTATTTGAATGTTGGCTCTACGTGGGTAACATGCAGGTGCTCGAGAATAGTCCGTAGAAGCATTAGAGGATATCTTCAGAGTGTGTTTATTTGCTTTTATTGAATAAAGGGAGTCTTGCTCTGATATGTAACATCAGGATTGGGATCGTATGATTGGAACTTAGGTTCTTTGTTTTGCTTTAAGATGATGAGTCACCCTACACGGTACTCGAGATGTTTTGATTTATAAGCATGAGTTATGAAGTATGACTAATTTTTATGAAATACTATAATGAAGTGTTTTGAATTATGATTTCCGCTGCCATGATTCGAAGAACTAAATGTTGATTATATCTTGTTAAAGATTTTGAAAACCGATGTTACGGAGCATGATGTATTGTTGTGAAGTTTTATATGAAGATGTGACACCCTTGTTTGGTCATATACTCTGATTTATTTATTAGAATAATTGTGAATATTCCTTGGGGTCTAGAAGGGTGTTACAATATGCAAGGAAGAAATCAGAACCTCATAGTTCTTCTTGAAAAGAACAAAGTTTGTTTGTTTAATTGATTTTAAATGAAGAGACATTTTGAAGATGACTCGTGTCTAATCTTTAAAAAAGAATTTTAAATGAAAAGCCAAGTGGCAAAAAAATTTGAATGATTTTTTTTGTTTTTTAAGTCTTTTGAAAATGTTTTGATATGCTTAAGATGTCTTGTCATTTATTTAAGAAAACAAGTTTGAAAATGCACTTGACAAAGTCAAGGTTTTTGTTGAAAATGGTTCAAGTTTTGAAAACAAGAAGGTTTTGAAAAAAGGAGAAGTTTTGAAAATTGAAGAAGATAGGAAAGAGAAGAGACTATTCTAAAGCATAAAGTAAAACCAAAGGAAGAAATGATCTGACCAGGATATACTAAGCAACTTGACATATGTCAAACAAACATCTCATTCCTTTGGATTAAATCCGTACATAAAAAAGTAAAAAGATGAATAACATAACATTCAGATGAAAGTTTGATGTCACAGATAAAAGCTTAAGGACTCAGCATCAGATGAATCATATGGTGTAGATGAATTCTCATGCATCAGACAAAAACCAAGTCACTAACGAAAGTTCCTTCATCAGATAAAACACACAAAAGAAAATAGACAGATAAAACCCAATGATCACATGAAACTCATAAGGTCTCATATAAGGGCTCCAAGGTCTTAGAGGAATCAAGTTATCATATGAATCAAGGTATCAAATCACAACTCCAAAGCATAGAATCACAGACCTAAATCTAAGTCCATAAGTCCATTTCCAAACCAAGGGTAGTAACTATAGTCCAAGGATCACATTAAGTCTTTTCGGGTTTAATATTTATTAATGTCTTTGAAAAGAAAAAGAAAATGTCCAAGGACAAAGGAAAAAAAGACATTAAAAGTAAAAGGAAATGAAATGGCATTAGTGATAAAATGCTAAAAAATAAATTGCGTAAAGTAAATTGCAAGAATTTAAATGACATAAATGTAAATATGCGAAAATTTAAATGACATTAATATAAAAGGAAAGAAATTAAAGTCAATTCAATTATATTTAAGGTTAGTAATTAGTATTCCGATTCGGGATAATCTAGCGCTATGTTAAGCAATCGTAAGTGAACTTATGTAGAAGTTGCTCTTATCTGAGGCCAAGCCAAAATAATGTAGGTGTATTGCATATAATGCACAACATGATTTAAAAATAAGAGTGATCAAGAGTTAAGTAAAAGAGATTGGTACATTACATTAATCATTCTTCATGATAACTTAGAAGAAACTTATCACCAATCCAAAGTACCTCAAATGATCAATGATCAATTGGAAGGTAGATTTGAAATGATAAAAGTTCATCAAGTACCAATCTAAACTTCATAAACAAGATGGATCCTAAATCATCCAATTGATTAAAAAAGAAAAAAAAGAAGATGAAGATAAAAAGTAAATCTCAAATTGGATGAATGCATCGATCAAGTTATCATCAAAATCAATCATCTATTTTGGTGGATTAGGGTTTTCACCCATCAACACCCAAGATCCATTGATGTTGATGAAACTTATGACCAAGTGAGCCATGATCCAAGACCCACAAAAGTCAAACAAATATAAAATACAATAATATTAAATTAAAATGCATGGAAAGATTTTTAACATGATTTTCTAAAGGAAAATAAAAGGGAAAATCCATAGAGTCCTTCAAAACACTAAATATATGACCATTAAAATTTTGAGTGGTCAGAAATAAATCCAAAAGCATATAATATTTTTTTCCAGAATTTTTAAATACAAAGAACTATTTTTAACAAATAAAAATGCTTGAAACAAGAGAAAATTAAAGAAAACTCGTAAAGAATAAAAATAAAATTTTAAAAATTAAAATCAAGTGTAAATGATAAAATAGAATTTTAGAAATTATTTTGGGATTTTTTGGATATAAATGGATTTAAAATCAATTTTAGAAGTTAAAATAATTAAAAGACAAAAATAATTAAATGACAAAAATAATAAAAAGAAAGTAAAACAGAAAAGATGAGGAACGTTGGATCAAGCCTCATTAATTGACTTCGTAGAACCAACAAATATCAGGCTAGGGTGCTTGGTGGAATTTACTCAAACAACACACCAGATCTGGAATAAATCCAACCAATGAAATTAAAACAATTGACAAATGGTAATTGGTCCAGGGGCGAAAATTAAACGAAACCAAACTTGAGGCTTCTCTAGTTATCTTCTCTGGTGAGCTTCACCGGAGATTTAACAAATGGTAACAATGGGCTATGAAAGCTATACCATTTGAATCGTCTCATTGAAGTGAATTCGGTAATTTGCTCATCATTCATTTATTTGAAGGGAGAAAGAAAAATTTCTCAAAAGATGAACCATAATGTAAAATGAAAAATTCAAAAATAAAAAGTGTAAATGCATCATTCAAGAATATTGAGGATCCATAAAACATTAGTTAGTAAAATGCTATTGTGGTATCTTATTTTGTTCAAAAATATGGTTGCAACTACCTGAACAAAGTGTGCTTGAAATTATAGATTAGGGGACTTGGTTGGAATGATTTAGGGAGCCTCATACCTTGATTTTACTTGCATTATGTTGTACCCAAAAATTTGCCCTCCCATTTTCACTCAAGACATGCCTCTAGAGGTCCTCAATTGTTCAAGGATGACTAAGAATTGACTAGGCAAATTCTCCTCCTAAGGCAACAAACCTCAACTAGGGTTTCTATTTTTAGCAATATGTGTGAGTCCCAAGGATTCAAAATGTTCTACATTGTCCTAATATTTCCTCAAGATCATTATTCCAAATTTCATTCCTTGAACAACAAGTTTGCTCAGTCAACTGCTCAAATGCCTAGAAATCAACTGTACTAGGTCAAAAGTCAATTGTGACCCAAATACAGTCAAACTTCAAGATTTTTGGTCAAAATCAACATTTTGAAGTAATATCCATCATTTGATCAAGGATTGATCATGAATCCTCAAGAAATACTCCTAACTCATTAAAAGTCAAAAATGGCAAATTAGGGTTTCTATAGGAAAAGTCAACCAAACTTTGACCAGGCATAACTTTCTCATACTTTATCAGAAAGTTTTCCTCCAAGGCCCATTTTGAATAGAATCAAATTCCCTATAACTTATTTTCAGCCCTAAAGTTCAAGAAATGCCTCAATCAAAAGATATAAGCTCAGACATTATAGGTCCTTTTAAAAAGTCAACAAAAACACCTTTTGGGTCAAAGATCCTTCCATGAACATGGAAGATCCAATTGAGATGAAACCAAAAGGGTTGTTTAGAGGACACCCTAAGATCTCTAAAAAGTCCAAGAACACTTTCATAGGGTTAAAATTGAGAAAGATATGCATTGCTAAAGTTGACCAATTTTAAGAAAAAGCACAAAAGTCAATGTGAGCAAATTGGATCTTTTGGACTAATAGGCATGGGTTTTGGATCTCAAACATATCCATGGACTTATTTAAGATATTTAAATACATTATTTTATTTTTATTAGATTTGTTTTTATTTATTTGAATTTTTATTCATTTAAATCATGATAAATCAAATAAAATAGTGAAATAATGAAATAAAATCCAAAGATTTGTTTTATGATCATATAATGAGCCTAGGATCTGGTGAGCAAGTCATGATTTCGTGCAAGGGTTGATTGGAAAGAAAAGATCATGTTTTGACCAAGTTTAGAAACTTAAAATCTCATAGGCAAATCAAATATTTTCTCCATCAATCTCCAAGATTCAGTCCAATTTTGTTGACCTAATGCATCCTAGTATATATGCTTAACATTTCCAGACCCAAAAAAGGTGGATTTGGCCGCCTAGGACACGCACAATAGTTCCAATTTTTTCACAAAAAAAGTGGCAATTGGATTGACATTTGCAGAGGGATTCAAGGAGTTTTGACGCTTGCAATCCATTCCCGGGAACGTTCTGAAGCTAACAACATCATTCCCAAGCCTCAAAGCATCCAGAATCATCACGTACATCATCACGGTTTGCACCTTCTTTTTTGAAATCAATTTTAATTATACATGCGTTAGAAATATATTTTGAGTATGCATTCTTGTTTGTATGAGAATTTGGAAAGTGTTTGAATGGTTAATTGCCAGTTTGGATGCATATATGATAACCTGTCATTGTTAGGGTTTAAGCGTTCTTTTTAGGGTTTTCAGGTACAGCTGAAATTGGGCCTAATAAAGGACACCATCATGCTCAGAGGATCAAACCCAGTTGATGCATGACCTTGAATTGGATTTATATTGCTTGTGTGAGATTTTTTAAATGTGCAGGTGATTTAGTGACAGACCCTGTCCGTAGGTAAAAGTATTAGGCTAAAACGACGGATAACTGAAGAAGATGATGGCGTGGCATGACCTAGTTAGGCCATTTGAAACAGCGCACATTTTTTATAATAGGGATTTCTGGGCATTTTATTTTGATTATATTGTTTTTTGGTTGTTTGTATAAGCGAATGACCACTTGTCTCAGATGGTAGAGGAAGCGCTTGGCAAAGGGAGAGACCTGGGTTCGATCTCCAGGTCTGGAATGTTATATTTTACTAACTTATTTCTTGCAGATCCAATAGGTCTCACCCCCAGGCGTACACCATACACCATTAATTCTCCAGCCATGAGATCCCAGGTGTCCAGATCCAGCGCACCAAATTTGCAGTCCCATGATGGACCTGCCTTACACCTCCACACCAGATCACATGCAAAGTTTAGGGCCAACCAGTTTCTAGGCTTTGCAGAAATTCTAAAGCCCACCCGTGCAATTGGGTTTCACACCCCCTCAGGCCCATTTTAATTTCTCTATGTTTTTTTATTTAGTTTATTTATTTTTGTTTATTCTTTTTTTAAAAGTCATAAAAAATCAGAAAATCATAAAAATTAAGATTTAGAGTTTTTTTAATAAAATTAATTTTTTACAAATTAATTAATTTAATTAAATTTGAACCTTGTTTAATTAATTACAAATAATTATAGAATTAGGTTAAAATTCAATTATTTTTTTCATAAAATACAAAAAAAAATTTTAAATGAGCAATTAGGTTTTTTAGGGTTTAGAACATTTTCCCGTCTTAATTTTGCACGCTATTAATTTTTCCACACGATTTATTTTTTACCATTTATGTAACTACGCCCAGTTTGTAATAGTTAACTAGGTTTTTATTTTCGCATTTTTCTTTTCAATCAACTGCTTATGTATCTAAACCAAAGCCCTGTAATAGCGTAGGACTTTATTTCTCGCTTTTTTTTCTTTACATGCTTGTATGTAATTGTTAGTAACTTAGGCGTGCATGACAAGAATTAATTAATCAGTAGACCACTAATTGCAAGATAAACATAACTAAAAAAACACAATTTTGCACACTTGCACCCTTAGGGTATACCTCACTTTGTTGCCTCATAAAATAATGGTCATGTCCCTCGAACGTAGGGATATCTTAGCAAAGACCCTCAATTCTAAAGTCATAAAAAAGAACATGGTCCCTAACGTCCCTCGAGTTTCCTATGAGAAATAATCTTGTCCCTCGATGTTGCCTACATGATGACAGTCCATTTGAAACGCTAAGATATCCTTACATGTTGCCTTCAATGACCATAGCGTCCCTTTCGAAAGTCCTTCAAAATCCAACGATAGGGCTACCTACTCACTAATAGTAGGATAACACTATCTAAAGGGTAGGAGGAAAAGAAAACGCTTTTTTGAGTAGGTAGATGGCTCTTAAGTACTTGCTCAAACATGAAATTTTCACACTTACACATTTTCAAAAATATTTTCAAAAACGCGTTATCACACTCTCGAGGACTGATACGAGAGTTACCATAAAGCAAACAAAAATCTTTCAAAACACACAAACACAAACAGTTTTAAAAAATGAGCAAGTACCTAAGAGCCTGTAGAAAACCACAGATGGAAAGGGTGCTAATACCTTCCCTTTCCATAACCTACCCCCTTACTCAGAAACTCTCAAAAAAGGTATTTTTCTGTTCTTTTCACCCTTTCTTTTTTTGGATAAAACAAAATTCGATGGTAACTCTTGCTTACCGCGACATTTGCGAACAAAAAATGCAAACCAGTATTAACAGTCGGTTCTGCCACCATATCACAGAATTGGCGACTCTGCTGGGGATTGAATTATAAAGTGGGGTTTACCTTAGGGCCTAGATCATTTTTAACTTGCTTCTCTGTTTGTTTGCTTTACTTTTAAGGGTATTGTTTGGGTTATTATAGATCCTACACCTGGATCTAGGGAAACCTTTTAGGTAAGTAGAAATAGATCGTGGAAACTATGTGGGATATATCGACACGATTGAAGCGATGGCTACATTGATGTGACGCTTTGGTTGGTACCGGTAGCCCTTGAGTTAATCAAGGAGAATACAGGGCCGTTGCGTTGTGTCATCAAGCGTCAACTGACCTTAGAACCTTTAATTGAACAACTTGGCCATTAGGACGTAATGAGATGGCCATCATTGGTGTATTCCCAAAGTCGGCATATACTCGATGCTACACTCATTGAGATTTGACTCCCGAGTTTTGTTTGGTTGTAAGTCAGTTGCCTATTGGAACGAAACTTGTGGGAAAGATCAGTAATATTGAGATCCCTTAGAACCAGGTTACTATTTATAGGACAGGTTGAACCAATCCAAACTTCAAGAGCATATTACCTTAAAACCCATGCAAGCCTTAAACCTAAGGTCTTTTGTGTGATTTTCTTGTGCTTGCTATATCTGTGATTTCTTAGCATAATCATGACATCATAACATGGCATATCATACTAACTAGTTCAAGGATTTTCTAGGGCTTATCTTTGTCTTGTTTTGTAGGACATGACATCCGCCCGCAGGAACACTATCCAAATCAACCTTGTGAAAATATCTGCTCAACTTAAGGAGTTAGCACAAGGATTTATGAAGGCTCTTCCATCATTGAAAAACATGGTCTACTTCTAAACTTGGTCACTGTAACCCCAGACGAAGAAATGTTAAAGGTGCTCTTTCAGTTCTTTGACCCGTTTCACCACTGCTTCACTTTTCCTGATTACCAGTTAGTGCCCACTATGGAGGAGTTTTCTTAGTTATTGGGGGTATCTATCCTTAATCAGCTACCACCCGTACACAACTCCAAAGTATGTCTATGGGTTCGAGCGGGGGCTTTAAGAACTATGCTCAGAAGTGGACGGACTTAGCAAGAAGAGTCCAGCCTACCCTGTCTGATAGGGAGCTAGTGGATATGTTTCTGGGTAACATGTCTGGTCCATTTTTCAATCACCTGATTGGAAGCTCCTCCGCCAGTTTTACTGAATTGATCTTGACGAGAGAAAGAGTGGAATCTGGAATTAGGAGTGGAAAGATCTAAAAGGATGCATCCTCCAATGCACTAAAGAAGCCATTTGCTGGGAAGAAAGAGGTTAGTGTTGTGTACAATCAAAGGAACTAGGACAAAACTGAACACCGTCCGACGGTAGGGGCTGTTATGATCTCTAAACCTGCACCTACTAAACAAAGGAACAATCAACCTAGAACAGAAAGGCCGGTAAGGCAGTTTACCCGGATAAATATGACGATGTCTCAAGTATTGCCACATTTACTGAAGTCTAATCTGGTAACTTTGCGGGAGGCTCCAAAGAATCCCAACACTGCCTCTCCCTGTTACAATCCTAATGCCCGTTGTGCTTACCACTCAGAAAGTCTAGGCCACGATACAAACGACTGTTCGTCTTTGAAAAACAAGGTGCAAGACCTTCTTGAGGCAAAGGAAATTGAATTTGACGCCCCTGAGATTCCCAATGTTATCAGTGCTCCTATGCCCAAGCACGGTCGTGGTGTTAATTTTGTT
Organism: Vicia faba; assembly: GCA_948472305.1. Taxonomy (NCBI): domain Eukaryota; kingdom Viridiplantae; phylum Streptophyta; class Magnoliopsida; order Fabales; family Fabaceae; genus Vicia; species Vicia faba. Next base: position 1,572,456,264 of record OX451737.1, read on the forward strand.
GAAGATTATGTGTTTGTTACTTCTGTTGAGGAACTTGTTACTCCTCTTATGAACTTTAAATGGAACTTGTTAAAGGCTGGTTTATTTCTGGGCTGTGGCGAAGGTTGCCATTTATGTTTATCTCTACCGACTGGTTTTCATTTGTTGAAGGCAGGTGTTTAACGCCTGATGGATGATAGAGAGATTTGTTTGAAAATACTCCCGTTCCAACCATTTCTTGCAAGGATATTTCAATAATAACCATTTTCGCCAATCCTCCCAGGGTCTCCACCAAAAGACCCGTCAGGATTACATTTGTTCCGAAGGTGACTCCAGTGATAATTACTATGCCAGGGCCAATCTCATACTCCTCGGACAAAACTGTTCCCTGGAACTATGGGGGTGACGTCTACTACCACGGTGTCAAGCAAGACCTGCTGGCTGTTGAAGACCAGGTTTCTGAGAATACTGATCCGGACATTGACAACATTGTTGGAACCAGCAAAGTAACAAGAAGTGGAAGAGTGTTCTCCCCTGAGATTTCTCCTCCGAAAGCTGTTACCGGTCATGTGATCATTCCTAATATTGTTTCTACTAATACTACTACTACTATAATTCCTGTGATTACCCCTGTTGACACCCCTATCACCGAGTCGACCGAGACTCGGGGCAAAGAAATATTGGTTGAGCCTGTCCAGACGAAGGCGCATTCAGTATCTATCCCAGAGGCTTCCAAGAATGAGATGGAAGAAGTTTTGAAGATTATTAAGAAAAGCGACTACAACGTGGTCGAACAGCTGGGGCAGACCCCTTCAAATATCTCTATGCTAGCCTTACTGTTGTGCTCCGAAGCTCATGCAAAGGCTTTGGTGAAATTTCTTAAAACTGCCCATGTGCCATAGGAAACCTCTGCTGATCAATTTGAATATTGTGTGGCTAGTTTGACAGCTGATAACAATTTTGGTTTTTCTGATGGTGATCTAACACCCAGAGGGAGAAAACACAATGATGCGTTGTATGTCTCTGTTGAATGCAGGGGCACTACTTTGGCCCGTGTCCTAGTAGATACTGGTTTATCATTGAACGTGCTTCCTAAGAAAGCTCTGGACAGACTAGACTGTGAAGGTTTGACCTTGAAGCCCAGCAACATTGTAGTGAGGGCTTTTGATGGTTCAAAGAGAATGGTACACGGGGAGGTGGACATCCCCGTCAAAGTTGGTTCTCATACTTTCGACTCTACCTTTTATGTGATGGATATTCGACCATCCTATTCTTGTTTACTGGGTCCCCCTTGGATTCATGGGGCGGGAGCTATTATGTCCACTCTGCATCAGATGATGAAATACCCGGTCAAAGGAAGAATTGTCACTGTACACGGTGAAGAAGAATACATGGTCAGTCACCTGAATTCCTTCAGATACATAGAAATAGATGGTGAGTTCATGGAGACTCCGTGTCAGAACTTCGAAGAGGTACCTCAGACTATGGCCGCAACTGAAGTTGTCACCAATCTTCCAAAGATCACCAGACCTCCCTTGAAGATGGCTTCTCTCAATGATGCGAAATTAGTTATTGAAGAAGGTGGGTCTAACATCTGGGGCCAACTCCATGATATTCCATACAAGTCTGATAAATTTGGTTTGGGTTTCTCTTCAGGGGCTCAAAGGGTTGTTCGACGCGCTCGTACTGGAAGACCTCTCCTACGCATCAACAATCATTGGGTCAATGCTCTAGAAGACAACGACGATGATAATGACATGGATAGATGGATCTTCCCTACTACGAATGGCGGACCCAGTAACTGGACAATAAAGGACTTTATACCAATTACTTTTATTCAGAAGTAATTGTCTTTCTTATTTTTTGGATATGTAATAAACAATATAAACTCTTTAACCATGTGTCTTACCCGGGGCACAATGGTTTATTTGTGAGGGTTATCATATTTCAATTACATATGGAATTAATAAAGCATTGGATGTTTATGCATACAAATTTTGCGCTCTCTATTTTTCTTTTCTACTTTTACTTTGTCAATACAGCTATGCTCTTACACACACTCATGTATCAAACTGCAGATCCATATCCACTCTAGATCCCATTGATAAGAGTTCTGCTATTGCCAGTTAGGACTTTGAAAATCCGATCAACCAAGCCGAGGACGAAGGTAAGGAAGATTGTGAGGTACCTAGAGAACTTACTAGGCTGTTACAGCAGGAAGAGAGGGCTATACAGCCTCATGAAGAGCCAGTTGAGACAATAAACTTGGGCACAGAGGAAGACAGAAAAGAAGTCAAGATCAATGCAAATTTGGGGCTTAATGTCAAACAGCGGTTGATACAGATGTTGCATGATTATGTCGATATCTTTGCCTGGTCATATGAAGACTTTCCAGGACTGGATACGAATATTGTGGTTCATCGTCTGCCGACTAAAGAAGATTGCCCTCTTGTAAAGCAGAAGGTCCATCGTATGCACCCTGAAATGTCAGAGAAGATTAAAGAAGAAGTTATGAAACAGTTCAACACTGGGTTCCTAGCTGTCACCATTTATCCTCAATGGGTTGCCAATGTAGTTCCCGTACCTAAAAAGGATGACAAGGTACGGATGTGTGTGGACTACAGATATTTGAACAGGGAAAGCCCCAAAGACGACTTTCCGCTCCCCCACATTGATGTTCTGGTTGACAACACCGTGCAACACAAGATCTTTTCTTTCATGGATGGTTTCTCTAGTTACAATCAGATCAAGATGGCACCCGAAGACATGGAGAAGACAACCTTCGTTACACAATGGAGAACTTTCTGCTACAAAGTGATGCCGTTTGGATTAAAGAATGCTGGGGAAACCTATCAACGAGCCATGGTAGCTTTGTTTCATGACATGATTCACCATGAGATAGAGGTCTATGTGGATGACATGATAGCTAGGTCTTAAACTGAGGAAGAATACCTTGATCGTCTACAAAAGCTGTTTGATAGGTTGAAGATGTACAAGCTGAGGTTAAATCCGTACAAGTTCACCTTCGGGGTAAGGTCTGGTTAATTTCTAGGTTTCATTATAAGTGACAAGGGTATTTAGGTAGACCCTGCAAAGGTGAAAGATATACAAGAGATGCCGGCTCCTCGCACTGAGAAGGAAGTTAGAGGCTTCTTGGGAACCTAAATTACATTGCCAGGTTCATTTCCCATTTAACTGCTAGTTGTGAGCCAATCTTCAAACTCCTAAAGAAAGATCAAGTGGTAAAGTGGAATGACGAATGCCAGATTGCCTTCGAAAGAATCAAGGAATACCTTTAAGAACCACCAATTATGATGCCTCTGATTGAAGGAAGGCCTTTGATAATGTACTTAACAGTGCTAGATAATTCAATGGGGTGTGTGCTGGGGCAGCATGACGAGTCCGATCGAAAAGAGCATGCAATATACTACCTTAGAAAAAAGTTTACCGACTGTGAAACAAGATACTCACTACTCGAGAAAACTTTCTACGCTTTGGCATGGGATGCTCGCCGACTGAGACAGTATATGTTGACCCACACTACTTTGTTGATATCTAAGATGGATCCGATCAAGTACATCTTCGAGAAGCCCGCTCTCTCAGGAAGAATAGGAAGATGGCAAATGATCTTGACCGAATATGATATCCAATACACGACCCAGAAAGCAATCAAGGGAAGTGTACTAGATGATCATTTGGCTCATCAGGCTGTGGATGACTACCAATCTATGAACTTTAAATTACCGGATGAGAATATCATGTTAGTGACGGACTGTGAAGAACCTAGACTGGATGAAGGACCTGAGGAAGGATCCCAATGGACTATGGTTTTTGACGGAGCCTCTAACACACTCAGCAATGACATTGGTGTTGTAATTATATCTCCTAAGGGTTGTCATACTCCTTTCACCGCCAGTCTATGTTTCAATTGTACCACCAATATGGCGGAGTACGAAGCATGCATCATGGGTCTCAAAGCTTCTATTGACCTGAGGATCAAGTTCTTGAGCGTTTTCAGGAACTCAGCCTTTGTTATAAGTCAAATAAAAGGAGAGTGGGACACGAAGAACCCGAACCTTATCCCTTACAAAGAACATGTGCTGATGTTGCTTCCACACTTTGAAGAGGTAACCTTTGAACATTTTCCACGAGAAGAGAATTAGTTAGAGAATACGCTAGCTACCATGTCATCTATGTTCAAGGTCAAGTGGGACAAAGAGGCTCCCCGAATCACTATTGAGAGGTTGGATGAACCAGCATACTGCTATGAGATTGACACTGAAGAAGTAGCAGACAAACCTTGGTTTCATGAAGTAAAAAGGTATCTCGAGGCTCAAGAATATCCCGAGGGGGCATCGGTCAATGATAAGAAGTTTCTGAGAAGGTTCTCCGCAAAGTTCTTCCTCAGTAATGGAATCCTCTACAAGCGTAACCACAACTCTACTTTACTTTGGTGTGTAGACAAGAGCGAAGTAGAGAGGATTATGGCAGATTTACACGAAGGCACCTTTGGCACCCATTCTAGTGGATACACCATGGATAAAAAGATCCTACGGGCAGGATACTATTGGTCCACTATGGAAGCCGACTGTTATCATCATTCCCGAACTTGTCCTAAATGCCAGATCTATGGTGATAAAGTACAAGTACCTTCGGTTCTTTTGAATGTCTTGACGACTCCCTGACCCTTTGCAATGTGGGGCGTTGACATGATCAGAGATATTAGACCTATCGCCTCCAATGGGCATCGCTTCATCCTAGTGGCTATTGATTACTTCATGAAGTGGGTTGAGGCTGCCTCTTTTGCTACTGTTACCAAGAATGTTGTGGCACGGTTTATCAAGCATAACCTGATTTGTTGGTATGGTGTGCCAGAGAGAATCATTACTGACAATGGTACAAATCTCAACAATACAATGATCATCGAACTCTGTAAACAATTCAAGATCTAGCATCATAATTCTTCCCCTTACCGGCCGAAGATGAATGACGCTGTGGAGGCTGCTAACAAGAATATCAAGAAAAACATACAAAAGATGACGGTTACGTACAAAGACTGGCATGAGATGTTACCGTTTGCTCTTCATGGTTACCGCACCTCAGTACGAACGTTGACAGGGGAAACACCTTATTCTCTGGTATATGGTATGGAGGTTGTCCTACCTATTGAAGTCCAGATCCCTTCTCTAAGGATCATAAAGGATGCAGGCTTAAACGAAGACAATTGGATCCAGACTCGACTTGATCAACTGAATTTGATTGATGAGAAAAGGCTTATTGTTGTCTGTCATGGTCAAATGTATCAAAAACGGATGATCAAGGCTTTCAACAAAAAGGTCAGGCGTCAAGTGTATCAAGTGGGTGATCTAGTAATCAAGCACATCATACTACCACAAGGTGATCTCAGGGGAAAATGGACTCCCACGTACGAAGGGCCATTTGTGGTCAAAAGCATATTTTCCGGTAGAGCCATGATTCTGACCACCATGGATGGTGACGACCTTCCTCACCCTATTAATGCGGACATAGTGAAAAGATACTATGTATAAATAAAGACCCTCTAGGTTTACTAACCTAGAAAAAATTAGGGCATCCCGGCAAACCAAAAAGGTTCGGGCAAAAATTAGGGATAAAGACAAAAAATATATACACCCGGCAAGTCGAAAACCTGAAAAGGAGGCTTGGGCAAAAAAGGGTATCCCAGTGGACCGAAAACCCAAAAGGGCGGTGTTGTACCCCAAAATTTTCCCTCTCATTTTATCAAGTTTCCCCCTCACAAGACTCTTTGGACTCCAGACAGGATTAGGTTTTGCTCTGCTCAAGACATCTCCTTACACTATTGACCTGAAATTAGGGTATGAGTTTGCACAGGGATTTTTGGACTTTCAATGCTTAAAGTGACTTTCATAATTCATGTTGGACTTATAAGATTGCCCATACCATGTTTGAAGCCTTGCATCAAATTTTTGCCCAGTCAATTGGACACTTGACCTAGAAATCAGCTGTATTGGGGGAAAAGTCAATTGTGGCCAATTTACAGTCAAACCTCATAATTTTTGATCCATATCAACATTATAGACTCATATGAACCATTTGATCATGTTTGGATCACAACTCCTTAAGAAATTTGATCAGATCATCAAAAGGGCAAAATGGTCATTTTTAGGGTTTTGACTGTAGAAGGGCAATTTCTGATTTTGACCTAGTCAATGGAAAATTGGGTTCAAGCATGGATTCAAGGACTCAATGGCATCATCTTGACCTAATCACAAGGTTCAAAGGATCTCAAATGCATTGGATTGACAGATGAATTTTCCAGTCAACTGATCAAAAATCAACTGTACAGTGAAAAGTCAAACTTTGACTTTTTGGTCAAAATCAAGTACCAAGAGTCATTTTTCATCAAGATGTGTCAAAACATGAAATTGTTCACCAAGAAACCTAATTTTGCAAATTAGGGTTTAAAATGAAAATTTTTCATAACTTAGAAAATTTCTAAGTTATGAAAATTTCTTATTTTTTCCCAAATTTGCCCAACTTTTTAACCATGATGAAATTGGAATCAAAGAAAACTTCCAACATGAAAGTTGTAGTCCTACACAAAATCTACAACTTTTATTCACAAAGTTTTCCAAAAAGATGCTTGGATCTCAAGTTATGATTTTGTGAACAAGGGTCCATGAAACTTTTAACTTAGTGGAATTTTGCCCTAGTTTAGGCAGGATTTTGACCTATCTTCATGGCAATCTTTCACATAGTTCCAATTGGAATCTCAAAATTCATTTTAAATATGGATTGTAGATCATGTTACAAGCTTTCCAAAATGTCCAAGAACTCTCCAAGATCATTTGTGGTTAGGGAGAATCGAAGGTTTGAATTTGGCAAAATATCACTTTGATCCATGGCATTTTTCATGTTGATACAAGTTGCAATTTCTGTCCAGCCTTGCTTGTACTTGTTTACAGGTCCTTAAACCCTTCCAAACTCAAAAATTTAATGCAAACACAATGGATTAAGGCATTGTTCTGATATATAGAAGTTTACACATTGAATTAATCTAAAAATGGCAAAAAGTTAACAATGCCATTTTGATAAAGGTTGCTTTATGCAATTTCGTTTCTCTTGAGCATTGCACCAAGCCTTTTGCAGGAAAAAACATCCACAAATATTAGGGAAAGTACACCAACTATGTGCATGCTTGGAGCTAGCCTGTACAGGCCTGGCCTTGGTCACTTCTCACTTTTGCTTCAAAACCAAGTCAACTTGCAAAAACCACATAACTTTGCAATCCGATATAACCAAGCTTTGTAAACATTTCAAACGACTTTTACACATTGCCTAAGGTCAGAAACACGAGCTAGCAACCTCTCAAACACCCTTGAATATCAAAACACCAAGTTCTTGCAAAATAGGGCAAGTTCTGTAGTTTCACTTCCATCTTCCAATTGCCTCGTGCGTTTTGCCCCAAACCTCTTCCGACACACTCTATACAACCTACCTAAACTATCCCAACCATTCCCAAGTCATTGTAACTCCATTTACACACTTCACCATTTTTGAATTCTAAGTTTGCAAGTTGAGTTCTATAGAGAGATTCAAGCAAGTTCAAAGCTAGTTAAGCATTGGGAAAGCTCAAGGGAACTTCAAGCAAGCTCACAAGCATCTCAGGCCTCACTGAAAACCCATGCATTGCCATACTCGAGCTTGACTGAAACAGGTAAAGTTCAAACTTCTATCTCTCTATTTAGGAATCATTAGGCTTAGGTTTGTGAATAAAAAATGTAGTACTCATTGCCCTTGAGTTGTACATATGCATACAATTTATTTAAATTTACCGAGCTGAGAGAATTTGAATGATGAACTTTCTGAAAAAACTAGGTTAGAAATTAGGGCCAGAGAAATTCTCTCTGGTCTTTGAGAGTTAGGTTAAGTTTTTATATGGTTAGAATCGTGTGATTATGCTCTATAACTTTCATGTTGCAAGTTTTTGCTTTTGAGCACGTATGCAGGATTTCCAGTTTTGAATACAGGGCGCGCGTATTTCTTGTCACAAGGTCAGGGATGAAGGCCGTTTGGGCTGGGCTTGGCTTGGCACGACTGTTTGCACCCATAGGCTTGTTGTTCACACCCTCTTGGCCCATTTCATTATTTTTTTCTTTTCTATTTCTATTTACATTTCTGACTTTATTTTATTTTTCTAAACATTAAAAATTACCAAAAATATTTTCTTAAATTTTCACATTTTATTTTATTATTTTTATTATTTTTTGGACATGGAAATAATTATTAAATAATATACTTTTATTTTCTTAAAATAAAAACTTGTAAATATTATAAAAATATTATATATTTTTATTTTTTATTATTTATACACTTAAATAATATTTTCTCACATATTTTTTATTTTTTAACATTTGTATATATTTTTATTTATTTTATTGTACATAAATAAATAATTATAATATATATATTTTCTTAAAACAAATTAGGGTTTCCACCCTTAATAAAAAATAATCTCTTTTCTTCTTATTTTTGATACATTAAATAGTTTACTTTTACATACATAAAAATAATACAAAAACACTTTTGCATATTCATATTTATTTGAATATTTAAATATTGTCAATTTATTTATTTGCACAATGAATTCAACATGGTTGTAATAATCTTAGGGTTTTATTTTCTTGCAAATATCCCCCTATTCAAACTTGTATCCCTTTCCCTATAATCATGATGTAATAGTTGTAGATTTACTGTTACGCATTTTATCGCTTTTAAATATGCCATGATAGAAAGATTAGGGTTTGTATGCAAAAATCTAAAATCAAACAAATAGCTAGACCTAATACAAGACAAAGATGCATGAAATTGACAACACAATGTACACAAACACCCCTAGGGTTTCATCCACTTGTTTCCTTTAAAATGGCCATGGTATGCATGCTAGGTGTCTTGGAAAAACAAAATAAAAACAAAAGATCATAGTCCCTCGATGACGCTATCTTGGTTGCCTATACAAAAATGATCTAGAACCTCAAAAAAATTTCTAAATATACTTGACACTATTGCTATCATGGTCAATACGATGACCCGCGCCTGTCCCGTTTAACATCCAAATACAAGATTGTTTACCAAATGCAATGGTAAAACAACAATGTAAAAGGGTTAAAAATGTGTAGGAAAGATCTTTGAGTAGGTAGATAGATGATCCTAGTTACTTGATCAAACTTGCAAATATCCTTTCTATTTTCAAAACACACAATACATTTCAAAACATTTCCCAAAACAAACTTTCAAACTTTCAAAACATTGAAACATTTTTCAAAAGACAAAACACCTTTGTATACATTCAAACAAGAATCATTACAAAGGTTGCCACAACGATGGCCTCTTTTCAAAATACTTTCAAAACCACACACAACAGCACCATTTCAAACAATTGAAAAGCAAAAGCAAGTGATCTAAAACAAGTAACTAAGAGCCCATGGAAAACCATGGATGAAAAGGGTGCTAGCACCTTCCCTTTTCATAATCTACCCCCCGAACCCAAGAAAACATCTCAAAGGTCTTTCCTGTGATTTTTGACCTTTCCTTTGGATAAATAAAAAGTCACTGGCGACTCTTGCTAAACCGAAACATTTGCAAACACAAACGTAAAACCTCAAGTCAGTTCTCCCACCGTATCACAGAACTGGCGACTCTGCTGGGGAGAAATCTAAAAGTGGGGTTACCTTAGGGTTTTAGATCACCTTTACGTGCTTATCTTGCTTGACTTGATTGCTTTACATTTGGTTCTATTGTTTTGGTTTGAATCCTCTACCCGGATTTGGGAAACATTCATAGGTAAATAGCAATACGTTGTGGAAACTGTGCGGGGTATACCGACATGGTTGAAGCAATAGCTATATTAGTGCGACATATTTGTGGGTACCGGTAGCCTTTGAGTTAATCAAAGCGAATACGGGGCCGCTGAGTGATGTCACGAAGCACTAATGGACTTTTAGAACCTTTACTTGACCAACTTGTCCTTTTTTAGGAGTAGTGAGATGACCGGTTTTGGTGCAGTCCAAAGTTGGTAGATACTTGATACTACACTCATTGAGGGTTGTTTTCTTGGAATATTTCGGTCGCCAGTAAAGTGGCTAAACTGAAACAATGAACACAGAAAATAATCCAGTGATATTGAGCTCCTTAGAAGCCGGTTACTATTTATAGGACAGGTTGAGCCAACTAAACTTCAAGAGGGTACTTACCTATGAAACCCCATGCAAGCCTGAAACTAGGAACTTGTGTGACTTGTTTGTACATATATACTTGTGCATAAAATCATGGACATCATGAAGCATCATATGCATTCACTAACCACTTCAAGGATTTGGATCTTCATCTTTGTTCCTATTTTGTAGGTAATGGAATCACTTCGCAGGAAAACCATTAAAGTCAACCTTGTAAGAGTTCCTCCTCAACTCAAGGAGCTTAATTCAAGGATTCCTGAGAATTCTCCATTAACTGAGAGGCATGGTAGTCTTCTCAACTTAGTCAACACCAACACTGAGGAAGACATGGTGAAAGTTCTCTTCCAGTTCTTTTACCCCCTACATCACTGCTTCACATTTCCTGATTACCAGCTTGTGCCTACTTTGGAGGAATTTTCTCAACTCGTGAGGATTCCTATTCTCCATCAACTACCCTACAACGGTACGGAAAGAGACCCAAAGCCTGAAGATGTTGCTCAAGCCCTACACTTGCAACCATCTGATGTCATAGGCCATTTGGAAACTAGAAGTGGTATCAAGGGTTTCTTGTCAAAGTTTCTGTTTGAGAAGGCCCAAAGCTGCTAGAATTCATTGGATTTACCAAATTTTGAGGAGATTGTGGCTCTTCTCATCTATGGGTTGGTCTTGTTCCCTAACCCTGACCAGCTTATAGATGTCAATGTTGTCAAAATCTTCATGGCTCGCAACCCAGTGCCTACATTACTTGGGGATATCCTCCACTCATTTCACACTCGAACAATGAGGAAAAGAGGTGTTCTCATGTGTTGTACTCCTCTGCTAGCAAGGTGGTTTATTTCTCACCTTCCCCAATCAGTCTTGAAGAATGAGCAAGGTATGAGGTGGTCACAACGATTGATGACTCTTACACATTCAGATGTTCATTGGTGTTCTCGATCCCGAGAAAATGTTATCATCATTGATCATTGTGGGGAATTCCCTAATGTCCCACTACTTGGAATTAGGGGAGGCATTACCTACAACCCCTGCTTGGCTCTGAGACAGTTCGGGTATGCCCGAAGGGATGGCCCTCATGACATGCTGATTCCAGACTTGGTTTTTGACTTCTAAAACGACGATCAAGGACTTCGACAATGGTTTATCCAAGCTTGGAGAATGCCCAACAAGGTGGACAGTAAGACCTTGGGACACGAGAATTCCATTCCTCTTGAGCCTTACCTCAAGTGGGTACGAACCCGCGCCCAAAGTCTTATGATGCCTTATCCCTACATTCTGCATGTGATCAAAGAGCCTGTTATGGAAGGAGAGGTTCCATACACCCTCCTGCATCCTCACATGCCAACATCATTTGAAAATTTACAAAGGAGTTGGATACAGCTCAAGGGAGAACGCGATACATTTGAAGCCCAATTCTACGCCAGTGAGAAGAAGGTTTTGGAACTTACTCGTCAACTTCACGAAGAGCAGACTCTTAACACTTACATAGGACCAATGAGGATGCGCAACGTCTTTTTACATTAGAATTTTGTATTATTTTTCCCATGGGGCATTTATGTACTAACAAATTCTTCTTATTAATATGACGTGTGTTCTTTTTTTTTTGCAACAAATTTGAATTTATGAATCCTTGAATGCATTACATGGATACACATCATTCATCATATGCATAAGCAGGTCTTCACACCAGGTTTCCTTATCTCTCTGCTGTTTATTTCAACAAGATGGATATAGAGCAGACGATCAAAGACCTACAAGCGCAGAATTCACAGTTCCAACAGCTACTCATGACCTTGGCAAAGGGTCAAGAGGAGCTCAAAGGTCTACTGGAAAAGGAAAAGGAGAAAAAGAAAAAGAAGAGGGTTGGTGTGGCTACCATGGGTAGAAGATTTGAAGGCTAAGCTAGAAGGGTTCTAGATTTCCCCTCAACATCTGATGAAGGGGTTGGTAAAGGTAAAGGAACTGCCACGCAATCTGAGTCTGAGGAAGAAGAAGAGGAGGAGGATGAAGACTATTATGAGCAGCAGTACCCTTCTGCAGATGACAAGTACAAGAATCTGGAAGAACGTTTGGAAGCTATGGAGGTACAAAGAGTGCCTGGGCTGGACTTTGAAGAGTTAGGGATGGTTGTTGGGATTGTGATTCCCCCTAAGTTTAAGGTGCCTCTTTTTGCTAAATACGACGGTTTGTCTTGTCCAAAGATGCACCTGCGATCTTACGTCATAAAAATCCAACCGCATTCTTCTGATAAGGATCTATGGGTTCATTTCTTCCAGGACAGTCTTTCGGGGATGCAGTTAGATTGGTTCTACCAGCTAGAGAGGTCTGATATGCACAATTGGGAGGATTTGGCTGCTGCCGTCTACAGACAATATCAATATAATACGGACTTAGCACCAACCCGTACTCAATTACAGAGTATGGGTATGGTCTCAAATGAAGGTTTCAAAGAGTATGCCCAGAAATGGAGAGGCTTGGCGGGACGAGTGCAACGACCCCTATCTGAGAGGGAGTTGGTAGATATGTTCTTGGGTACACTGTCAGGCCCCTTTTTCAATCACCTGATTGGAAGTTCGTCAGCGGGGTTTACTGAATTAATTATGACTGGTGAGAGAGTTGAAGCCGACATAAAGAGCGGGAAAATTCAAAAGGATGCATCTGCTTCCGCTGCCATCAAAAAGGCCTTTCCAGCAAAGAAGGAAGTCTCAGTTGTCTACTCTCAGAGAAGTCAAGGAAGAGTTAAGCGCCGACCAGCGGTGGGGGCCGTAATGATTCAGAAATCTGTAGCTGATCAGCCTCGAAACAGTCAACCCAGAACCAACCAAGCAAGGGTGGAAAGGCCTGCACGGAAATTCACCCGGATAAATATGACACTTGCTCAGGTTCTCCCTCATCTTTTGAAGTTAAACCTTGCAAGTTTGAAAGAGGCTCCGAAGAATCCGAATACATCTTATCCTTACTACCATTCAAATGCCAAGTGTGCTTATCACTAGGACAGCCTGGGGCATGACACCAACAATTGTTGGGCCCTCAAAAATAAGATTCAGGATTTGATAGATGCTAAAGAAGTTGAATTTGACGCCCCTGAAAAGCCTAATGTGATATCTGCTCCAATGCCAAAACATGGTCACAATGTCCATGGTGTTGAAGAAGATCTTTTTGTTGCTAGTGTTGATGATTTGATGACTCCGCTATCGATAATCAAGTTGAATTTGCTGAAGGCTGAGATTTTCCCAGGTTGTAAAGAAGATTGTTACCTTTGTTCCTCCTTACCAAACGATTGGCCGTTGTTGAAGTTAGGCATCCAGCGCCTAATGGATAACCAAGAGATACTTTTTGAAAAGACTCATGTTACGCCGACTCCTGTTAATGATGTTTCGATAATTACCATATCCGCCAATCTTTCCAAGGTCTCCAAAAGACCTGTTAAGATTACATCCGATCCGAAGATTGTACCTTTGAAGATAACTATGCCGGGGCCTATCCCGTACAAGTCTAACAAATAAATACCGTGGAATTATGGGGGAGAGATCTTCTACCACAGTGTTAAGAAAATTGAATCAATTGAAGAAAGTTCTGATGAAGAGACTTCCGACATTGGAAACATTGCCCGAACGAGTAAAATCACCTGCATCAGAAGAATTTTCTCTCCAGAGATTGCGCTTCCAAAGGCAATCTTCGGACCCTCAGCCGCTCCTAAGGTTACCCCTGTGCCGGTCAACATATCTGCGAGAACTCCAGTTATTCAAGAAGTTGTGACTCCTGAAGTCGTCGCCTCTACTGCTGTTGATGATAGAGGGAAAGGGATCCAAGAAGAGCATGTCAGGACGAGGGCTCAGCCGTTGATCATCCCTGAGACTTCTCAAAAAGAAATGGAAGAGATTTTGAAAATAATCAAGAAAAGCGATTATAATGTTATGGAGAAACTGGGGTAAACCCCCTCATAAATCTCTATGCTGGCCTTGCTACTCTGCTCAGAAGCTCATGCTAAAGCTTTGATCAAATTCTTGAAGACGGCCCATGTGCCCTAGGAAACCTCCGCGGACCAGTTCCAGGAATGTGTATCTAGCCTAACAGCTGATAACGGTCTAGGATTCTCCGACGCTGACCTAACAGTCAAAGGGAGAAAACATAATGATGCTTTGCATGTTTCGGTATAATGCAGAGGGACTACTCTAGCACACGTTCTGGTAGACACTGGTTCTTCGCTGAATGTCTTACCAAAGAAGGCATTGGATAGGCTAGATTGTGAAGGTATAACTTTGAAGCCCAACAACATCATTGTCAGAGCCTTTGATGGTTCTAAACGGATGGTCCACGGGGAAGTGGACATCCCAATTAAAGTGGATACTGAAACCTTCAACTCCATATTCTATGTCACGGACATCCGACCCTCCTATTCTTGCTTGTTGGGAAGACCCTGGATTCATCATGCTTGAGCCGTTACTTCAACTCTGCATCAAAAGCTCAAGTACCCTGTCCAGGGGTAAATTATGACAGTTCTCAGTGAGGAGGAATACATGATAAGCCATCTTAATTCTTTCCGCTATGTGGAATTGGATGGTGAATTCATCGAAACCCCCTTTCAGCATTTTGAAGAGGTAGCTCAGAAGATTGCGGCAGTGCCTTATGTACCCATGATTACCCGACCTCATCCTTGGATGTCGTCACTCAAAGATGCAAAGGCTGTGTTGAAGAAGGATGAAGCACAATCTGGGGGAAACTTCCCGATTTTCCTTTCAAGTCTGATAAGTTTGGCTTGGGTTTCACTGCTGCTAGTCAGAAGGCTATGCGTCGCTCCCGGGCTGGGGGACCACCAGTGAAGATCACCCATCACAGAGTCAATGCTTTGGAGGAGGGTGAAGAGGAGAGCAACCTCGAAGACTGGATTTTCCCTACCGTTGAAGGAGGCTTGTGCAATTGGGAGGCAAAAGACTTTGTTCCCATTACTTTCATCAATCCGTAATTTATCTTTCAAACATTTCTGTTGGTTTTTAATAATTCCTAAACAATTCGTACACTTTTAACCTTGTGCCTTACCCGAGGTACACAGGTCCATTTGTAAGGGTTTGATTTTTCATCTTCATATGTCATTTTAATGAATCATGGACGTTTTCACATATAAACTTTTGTGTTCATTTTCTTTCTTTTTAGATTTTATTTGTTTAAAGGTGGCTATCCCTTACACACACCGACACTCACAAATGCAGGTACCCATCCATTTCGGATTCCATGGGTAACAACTCTGCTATGGCCTTCAGTGACTCTGAAGATCTGGTCTACCATGCCAAATACGAAGGTGATGAAGACTGTGAAGTGCCTGGAGAATTGGCTAGACTGCTACAACAGGAAGAAAGGGCCATTCTACCTCACGAGGAGTTGTTAGAGACCATCAACTTGGGAACAGAGGAAGACATAAAAGAAGTTAGAGTGGTGCCAACCTAGAGCCAAGTTCCAAGGAGCGCTTAGTTCAGCTATTGAATGAATATGTTGAGATCTTCGCCTGGTCCTACGAAGACATGTCGGGGCTTGATACAGATATTGTGGTTCACCGTCTCCCTACAAGAGAAGACTGTCCACCAATTAAACAGAAAGTTCACCGCATGCGGCCTGACATGTCTGAAAAGATCAAAGCTGAAGTGATGAAGCAGTTCAATGCTGGCTTTCTTGCTGTTACATCTTATCCACATTGGGTTGCTAACATTGTGCCCGTGCCTAAGAAGGACGGCAAAGTCAGAATGTGCATGGATTACAGAGACTTAAACAGGGCTAGCCCTAAAGATGACTTTCCACTACCGCACATTGACATCTTGGTTGACAATACAGCTCAGCATAAGGTATTTTCTTTCATGGACGGATTTTCAGGGTACAACCAGATCAAAATGGCCCCTGAAGACATGGAGAAAACTACTTTTGTTACACAGTGGGGTACGTTCTATTATAAAGTGATGCCATTCGGACTGAAGAATGCCGAGGCAACCTATCAACGCGCCATGGTAGTTTTGTTTCATGATATGATACATCATGAGATAGAGGTCTACGTAGACGACATGATAGCCCGTCCACAAACTGAAGAAGAACACCTCGACCATCTGCAAAAGCTGTTTGTCAGGTTGAAAGAGTACAAGCTCAGACTGAACCCTAACAAGTGCACTTTCGGAGTCAGGTCCGGTAAAATTTTGGGTTTCATCGTCAGTAACAAAGGCATCGAGGTTGATCCTGCCAAAGTAAAAGCTATACAAGAAATGCCTGCCCCTCGCACTGAAAAGGAAGTTAGAGGTTTCTTGGGACGCCTAAACTACATTGCAAGGTTCATTTCTCACCTAACATCTACCTGTGAACCAATCTTCAAGCTGTTGAAGAAAGATCAGGTGGTTAAATGGAATGATGATTGTCAAGTTGCTTTTGATAAAATCAAGGAGTATTTACTGGAACCTCCTATCTTGATGCCACCCGTCGAAGGAAGGCCGCTAATCATGTATCTGATTGTCCTGGAGAATTCAATGGGGTGCGTATTGGGCCAACATGACGAGTCTGGCCGAAAAGAGCATGCCATTTATTACCTTAGCAAAAAGTTTACCGACTGTGAGACCCGCTACTCACTTCTCGGGAAAACATGTTGCGCTTTGGTATGGGCTGCTCGCCACCTAAGGCAGTATATGTTGACACATACCACTCTACTGATCTCTAAGATGGATCCAATCAAGTACATCTTCGAAAAGCCTGCTTTATCTGGAAGAATCACTAGATGGCAGATGATCCTGACAGAGTATAATATACAGTACACGACCCAAAAAGCTATAAAGGGGAGTGTATTAGCCGATCATATGGCCCATTAAGCTGTCGAAGATTACCAATCCTTGAGGTTTGATTTCCCCGATGAGGATATCATGACTTTGGATAACATTGAAGAGAACAGACCGTATAACGGACCTGAACAAGGATCCCGATGGACTTTGTATTTTGATGGTGCCGCCAATGCACTTGGCAACGGTATCGCGCGCGATACTTATTTCTCTAGAAGGTTGCCATACACCTTTCACCGCCAGACTCTGCTTCAGCTTCACCAAAAACATTGTCGAGTATGAAGCTTGTATCTTTGGTCTCAAGGCTGATATTGACTTGGGAATCAAATCTTTGATTGTATTTGGGGACTCAGCTTTGGTTATCAGTCAAATCAAAGGAGAGTGGGATACTAAACATCCAAACCTCATCCCTTACAAAGAACATGTCTTGACATTGGTACCACATTTCGAGTAGATTACCTTCGAGCACTTCCCGCGAGAAGAGAATCAGTTAGTAGATGCGCTAGCTACAATGTCATCCATGTTTAAACTTAACTGGGATAATGAGGCTCCTCAAATCACCATTGAACGGATGGACGAACCTGCACATTGTCACGAGATTAATACCGAAGAAGTAGTGGACCGACCGTGGTTTCATGACGTCAAAAGGTATCTCGAAGCACAAGAATACCCTGAAGGAGCTTCAGTCAACGACAAAAATTTTCTGAGGAGGTTCTCTGCCAAGTTCTTTTTGAGCAATGGTATCTTATACAAGCGCAATCATGATTGCATTTTGCTCTGTTGTATGGACAAAGTTGAAGCTGAGCAGATTATGGTTGAACTGCACAATGGTACCTTTGGCACTCACTCAAGCGGTCATACAATGGCTAAGAAGATTCTATGGGCAGCCTATTACTGGTCTACCATGGAAGCTGATTGCCATCAACATTCCTGTACTTGTCATAAATGCCAAATCTACATTGACAAGGTACACATACCTCCAGTTTCTCTCAATGTCTTAACAGCTCCTTGGCCATTCGCGATGTAGGGAATCGACATGATTGGAGAGATCAAGCCTACAACATCCAATGGACACCGTTTCATCCTGGTGGCCATTGATTACTTTACCAAGTGGGTCGAAGCAACATCCTTCGCATCTGTTACAAAGAATGTGGTTGTCCGCTTCATCAAGCAGAATCTCATTTGCCGGTATGGTATCCCTGACAGGATCATCACTGACAACAGTACAAACTTGAACAACACTATGATCACCGCTCTGTGCGAGCAATTCCAGATTCAACATCATAATTCATCTCCCTATCGGCCAAAGATGAACGGTGTCGTCGAAGCTGCGAAAAAAATATCAAGAAGATCATACAAAAGATGACAGTCACCTACAAGGACTGGCATGAGATGTTACCATTTGCTCTGCATGGGTACCGTACCACGACACGAACATCAACTGGGGCAACACCCTATTCTTTGGTATACAGCATGGAAGCTGTTTTACCTATCGAGGTTCAGATTCCCTCCTTGAGAATCATGAAGGATGCTGGTTTGAGTGAAGACGATTGGATTCAGACCCGATTTGACCAACTTAACTTGATTGACGAAAAGCGACTTACTGCTGTTTGCCATGGTCAGGCGTATCAGAAACGAATGATCAAGGCTTTCAACAAGAAAGTCAGACGCCAGATATATTAAGTCGGGGACCTTGTAATCAAGTGGATCATCTTGCCACAAAGTGATCCCAGGGGAAAATGGACTCCTACCTATGAAGGACCATTTGTGATAAAAAACATCTTTTCTGGTGGGGCAATGATCCTGACCACCATGGACGGCAACGACCTACCGCACCCTGTGAACACAGACATAGTCAAAAGATACTACGCATAAACGACCCGACAAGTTGAAAACCCGAAAGGGCAAGTTGGGCAAAAATGGGCATCCCGGTGAATCAAAAACCCGAAAGGGCTGTTCAGGCAAAAATTAGGTATAAATAAAAAAATCGGTACACTCGGCAAGTTGAAAACCCGAAAGGGCGACTTGGGCAAAAAAGGGTTTCCCGATGGATTGAAAACCCGAAAGGGCGGTCCAGGCAAAAGTTAGGGAATTAAAGCGTATGACTATGTCTCGTCGGATCACTTTAAGGACAATCTCTTCACCAGACAAGCTCCAGGCTTCTGATTAATTCAATCATCCTCAGACGAAGCAACAAATGGACAAGATATCCAGAGTTACCAAGGCTATAGCAGAATGGGAACCCCATGGAATTTTTACACATAGCCATCTTTCTTTGTATAAATTTTTCTCAATTTTTATGACAACATTCTCTTACTAGGATGTCTGTCTCCTTTGTATAAAATACTTACACAAAGTTAATACAAAGATACTTCAAAGTGTAGAAAATTATTTGCCTTTTCTTTTTCTTTACACTTGTGTTTTATTTGAAAACGTCCAAAGGTTTATTAAATAAGCATATGCATTTGAATATAATCACTGTTTACAAATAAACAAAATGTGAAAGAATAATTACTGACATGTTGAAAGGATAGGGAAACGTCTTTGGCCTATTCCAAGAGAAATCCCCTGCAGTACATCATCTGGATCCCCAGCGGAGCTACAACCTTGAAAAAACATATCCCCAGCGGAATTAAATTTCAAAATCCTAGCCAGAGTCCAAACTTCAAACTCCCAATCCCCGACAGAGTTATATCTTCAAACCCTTAATCCACCATCAAAGTTAAGTTTTCAAACTCCCAATCCTCAGTAGAGAAAAACTTTGGGTCATAAATCCCCAGCGAAGATGAAACCTTCTTCCCCAACAGAGTCAAACATCCAACTACCCATCCACAGCGGAAACCATTCAGTGTTCCCCAGATTCCCCAACAAGTTGTCTTAAAATCAAAGAATCAACCAGATAATAGTTAACTTTTATCCCCAACTAAGGATAATTCACCAGTAGAGCGGCATACAACCCAAACTCCTGAACTTTTTGCAAACATGAATAAGCCTTTTCCCCCAGAGTCTTGAACTTACCCTCCAGCAGGATAACTACTCTCCAGCAGTATAGCTATTTCCCATAGAGTTTTCACTCCCCAACAGAATGGAGATTCTCATTCTTAACTCCTCAGCTTGAAGTTCCCATGGATTTATTTTCCCCTAGGAGATTGAAGATTCTCAATTTGGATTCCCCAGTGAAGTTACCCGAGTCTTTATAACTCCCCAGCACGAGTTTGTCAGAATCTTCTAAAATCCCCTACAGATTCACATCCTCACTTCTCCAGTGAAGTCCCCAAGGATTCAAATTCCCCTAGCAGATTGAAGATTCTCAATCTTGATTCCCCCAACAAAGTTGCCAGAGTCTTCATCACTCCTCAGCTTGAGTTTGTCAGAATTTTTAATCCCCTGCAGATCAAAGATTCTCATCCTCACTTCTCCAGTGAAACCCCCAAGGAATTCAACTTCCCCAGGAGATTGAAGATTCTCATTCTCGATTCTCCGTAGAAGCCATCAGAGCCTTCTTTATTCTCCAGCAGATCAAGGTTTTTCTTTGGTCTAATCCCCAGTAGAGACTCATCAAGTTTCCCTATTTCTCAGCCGAGTAAGGATTCCCTTTGTGTAATCTCCAGCCATAGTCATCAAAAATCTCTGGATTCCCCAAGAAGATTTCTCAAGCAGACTTGAAGGATCCCTATCCCCAGGAAAGTCCTGAAGGATTCTCACATCCCCGTAGAAGTTGTCAAAGTTCTTGTTAATCCCCACAAGTTGCCAAGGATTTTCTATCCCCAACAGTGGTCCAAGGGTTTCTCATCCTCGGCAATCAAAGATTCTGAATCTCCAGCAGTGGTCAAGGATTTATTTTCCCCGGCAACAGTCAAAGATTTCATTATCTCCAGCTATCAAGGATTTATTTTCCTCAGCAAGATAGCTAATCAGCTTACATGCGCATACGTTACATTCTAATATCATAAACATTGATAAAACATATTTATTGCATCATACATTTCATGCAACATAACTTTGTGTTTTCAGCTAACATTTTACCCTTTTCAGGATAAGATTAAAAGCTATCTTTAACAAATATTCGAAGATCTCAGATATAGTATGGATACACTCCAAGACATGGAAGTCATTATGTTACTCATTCGGATCTCTTATTCAGATACAGTATGGATACACCCCAGACACGGAGGTCATTCTATTACTTATTCAGAATTTCAAGTCAAGATACAGTTCAGATACGCACCAAACACGGATGCCATTTTGTCACTCATTTAGACTTCAATAATCAGACACAGACTAGATACACTCCAGACACGGAAACCATTCTATTCCTCATTCAGATTCAACTATCAATTCAAGTTCAGATACACTCCAAACAAGGAAGTCATTCTGTCACTTATCCAGATCCCAGTTACAATTCAGATACACTCCAGACACAGAAGTTATTCTGATACTCATACAGATCTCAACTTCAAGATACAGTCCAGATACGCTCCAGACACGGTAGCCATTCTGTCACTCATTCAAATGTTATCCCCAACCCAGAGATGCTCCAGACACGGATGCCTTTCTGCCGCTTATTCAGATTTCAGATTCAGATACAATACAGATACACTCCAGACACGGAAGTCATTCTGTTATTCATTCAAGAATCAAATACAGTTACAGCTCGAATATGCTCCAGACACGGATGCCATTCCCTTGCTCATACAAATCTAATCTCCAGATATAACTCAGATACGTTCCGGATACAGATACCATTCTGATGTTCATTCTCCTGATTTTCAACAAACCTTCTTGGATGGCATCTTTAAGCCCATCTCCAGAAAGATTCAATCATCTCCAAATGGAATCTTTAAGCCCATTCCCTCAACTACATTTTGACGAGTGCAAATTTACGGGCACTCTAGTGTCCAATCATCTTTTACCTTCGAGTCACAAAAGGCAAACTCATCAATATAACTCTTCAGGTTCAAGAATATTGAACAGGGGCAGCTGTTGTACCCCAAAATTTGGCCTCTCATTTTATCAAGTTTCCCCCTCACAAGTTTCCCCCAAAATTTGTTCCTCCTCATTTTATCAACTGTGGCCAATTTACAGTCAAACCTCATAATTTTTTATCCATATCAAAATTATAGACTCATATGAACCATTTGATCAAGTTTGGATCACAACTCCTCAAGAAATTTAATCAGATCATCAAAAGGGCAAAATGGTCATTTTTAGGGTTTTGACTATAGAAGGGCAATTTCTGAATTTTGACCTAGTCAATGGAAAATTGGGTTCAAGCATGGATTCAAGGACTCAATGGCATCATCTTGACCTAATCACATGGTTCAAAGGATCTCAAATGCATTGGATTGACAAATGAATTTTCCAGTCAACTGATCAAAAATCAATTGTACACTGAAAAGTCAAACTTTGACTTTTTTGTCAAAATCAAGTGCCAAGGGTCATTTTTCATCAAGATGTGTCAAAACATGAAACTTGTTCACCAAGAAACCTAATTTTGCAAATTAGGGTTTAAAATGGAAAATTTTCATAACTTAGAAATTTTCTAAGTTATGAAAATTTCATATTTTTTCCCAACTTTGCCCAACTTTTTCACCATGATGAAATTGGATTCAAAGAAAACTTCCAACATGAAAGTTGTATTCCTCCACAAAATCTACAACTTTGATTCACAAAGTTTTCCCAAAAGATGCTTGGATCTCAAGTTATGATTTTATGAACAAGGGTCCATGAAACTTTTAACTTAGTGAAATTTTGCCCTAGTTTAGGCAGGATTTTGACCTATCTTTATGGCAATTTTTCACATAGTTCCAATTGGAATATCAAAATTTATTTCAAATATGGATTGTAGAGCATGTTACAAGCTTTACAAAATGTCCAAGAACTCTCCCAGATCATTTGTGGTTAGGGAGAATCGAAGGTTTGAATTTGGCAAAATATCACTTTGATCCATGGCATTTTTCATGTTGATACAAGTTGCAATTTCTGTCCAGCCTTGCTTGTACATGTTTACAAGTCCTTAAACCCTTCCACACTCAAAAATTGAATGTAAAAACAATGGATTAAGGCATTGTTCTGATCTATAGAAGTTTACACATTGAATTAATCTAAAAATGGCAAAAAGTTAACAATGCCATTTTGATAAAGGTTGCTTTATACAATTTTGTTTCTCTTGAGCATTGCACCAAGACTTTTGCAGCAAACAACATCCACAAATATCAGGGAAAGTACACCAACTATGTGCATGCTTGGAGCTAGCCTGTCCAGGTCTGGCCTTGGTCACTTCTCACTTTTGCTTCAAAACCAAGTCAACTTGCAAAAACCACATAACTTTGCAATCTGATATAACCATGCTTTGTAAACATTTCAAAAGACTTTTACACATTGCCTAAGGTCAGAAACACGATCTAGCAACCTCTCAAACACCCTTGAACATCAAAACACCAAGTTCTTGTAAAACAGGGCAAGTTCTACAGTTTCACTTCCATCTTCCAATTGCCTCGTGCGTTTTTCCCCAAACCTCTTCCAACACACTCCATACTAGCTGCCTAAACTATCCCAACCATTCCCAAGTCACTGTAACTCCATTTACACACTTCACCATTTTTGAATTCTGACTTTGCAGGTTGAGTTCTATAGAGAGATTCAAGCAAGTTCAAAGCTAGCTAAGCATTGGGAAAGCTCAAGGGAACTTCAAGCAAGCTCACAAGCATCTCAGGCCTCACTAAAAACCCCTGCATTGCCATACTCGAGCTTGATTGAAACAGGTAAAGTTCAAACTTCTATCTCTCTATTTAGGAATCATTAGGCTTAGGTTTGTGAATTAAAAATGTAGTACTCATTCCCTATGAGTTGTACATATGCATAAAATTCATTTAAATTAACTGACCTGGGAGAATTTGAATGATGAACTTTCTGAAAAAACTAGGTTAGAAATTAGGGCTAGAGAAATTCCCTCTGGTCTTTGAGAGTTAGGTTAAGTTTTTTATATGGTTAGAATCGTGTGATTATGCTCTATAACTTTCATGTTGCAAGTTTTTGCTTTTGAACACGTATGCAGGATTTCCAGTGTTGAATACAGGGTGCACGTATTTCTTGTCACAAGGTCAGGGATGAAGGCCATCTGGGCTGGGCTTGGCTTGGAACGACTGTTTGCACCCCTAGGCTTGCCGTTCACACCCCCCTTGGCCCATTTCATTTTTTCTTCTATTTCTATTTACATTTCTGACTTTATTTTATTTTTCTAAACATTAAAAGTTACCAAAAATATTTTCTTAAATTTTCACATTTTTATTTTATTATTTTTATTATTTTTTGGACATAGAAATAATTATTAAATAATATACTTTTATTTTCTTAAAATAAAAACTTGTAAATATTATAAAAATATTATATATTTTTATTTTTTATTATTTATACACTTAAATAATATTTTCTCACATATTATTTATTTTTTAACATTTGTATATATTTTTATTTATTTTATTGTACATAAATAAATAATTATAATATATATATTTTCTTAAAACAAATTAAGGTTTCCACCCTTAATAAAAAATAATCTCTTATCTTCTTATTTTTGATACATTAAATAGTTTATTTTTACATACATAAAAATAATACAAAAACACTTTTGCATATTCATATTTATTTGCATATTTAAATATTGTCTATTTATTTATTTGCACAATGAATTCAATATGATTGTAATAATCTTAGGGTTTTATTTTCTTGCAAATATCCCCCTATTCAAACTTGTACCCCTCTCCCTATAATCATGTTGTAATAGTTGTAGATTTACTTTTACGCATTTTATCGCTTTCAAATATGCCATGATAGAAAGATTAGGGTTTGTATGCAAAAACTAAAATCAACAAATAGCTAGACCCAATACAAGACAAAGATGCATGAAATTGACAACACAATGCACACAAACACCCCTAGGGTTTCATCCACTTGTTGCCTTTAAAATGGCCATGGTATGCATGCTAGGTGTTTTGGCAAAACAAAATCAAAACAAAAGATCATAGTCCCTCGATGACGCTATCTTGGTTGCCTATACAAAAATGATCTAGACCCTCAAAAAATTTGCTAAAGATACTTGACACTATTGCTATCATGGTAAATACGATGACCCGCGCCTGTCCCGTTTAACATCCAAATACAAGGTTGTTTACCAAATGCAATGGTAAAACCACAATGTAAAAGGGTTAAAATGTGTAGGAAAGATCTTTGAGTAGGTAGGTAGATGCTCCTAGTTACTTGATCAAACTTGCAAATATCCTTGCTATTTTCAAAACACACAACACATTTCAAAACATTTTGCAAAACAAACTTTCAAACTTTCAAACCATTGAAACATTTTTCATAAGACAAAACACCTTTGTATACATTCAAACAAGAATCATTACAAAGGTTGCCATAACGATGGCCTCTTTTCAAAATACTTTCAAAACCACACACAAAAGCACCATTTCAAACAATTGAAAAGCAAAAGCAAGTGATCTAAAAGAAGTAACTAAGAGCCCATGGAAAACCATGGATGAAAAGGGTGCTAGCACCTTCCATTTTCATAATCTACCCCCCGAACCCAAGAAAACATCTCAAAGGTCTTTTCTGTGCTTTTTGACCTTTCCTTTGGATAAATAAAAAGTCGATGGCGACTCTTGCTAAACCGAAACATTTGCGAACACAAACGCAAAACCTCAAGTCAGTTCTCCCACTGCATCACAGGCGGTCCAGGCAAAAGTTAGGTATTTAAAGCGTACAACTATGTCCCATTGGATCATCTAGCGACCAGACTTCAGTATCAACTACCAAGGCTCAAATGGTACCGACCAATCCAAACAACTTCGGACAAGCAGCAAAGTGATGAAATGCTCAAAGACATAGGGGCAATAGCAGAATTGAAACTCAATGGGATTATTAAACATAGTTGTTTTCCCTTTGTACACTATTTTGGGTTAATTTTCATTTCTTACGACGGCGTTCTCTTACTAGAACGTCAGTCTCCTTGTACAAAATGCCTGTTATAGGCGAACTTCAAAAATCAATACAAATCATTCCTTGAAAGTACAAAACCATTTGTTTTCTTTTTCTTTTTTGTTTTGAAAAAACGTGTAGTGATTTTATTTTTGACATGTGCATTTGAATATGATTACTGTTCACAAATACTTGCATGAGAAACAGAAAGACGGTTACTCATGACTTTAAGGAACGGGGCAAAGTCTAAAAAACCATTTTAGTCCCGACAGTTACTCCTTCCAGCAGGTATATGGGAAAAGACAGTTTTGAGATGAAGTTACCATTACATATGACCCCGTGACGTCTATGTTCCCCACAGAGTAGAAACAACAAAAGTTTCAATCTCTCCTTCCCCGAGCAGGAATTATCTACTCCAGCAAAGTTCCAGTCAAGAGCTGAAATCTGTGTTCCCAACCGAGCTTTATAATTGAAAATAGTTTATAAAACCTCCTCCCGGGTAAAGTTTATTTCTCTAATTGTAGAATTTCAGGCCCCAACAGAGTTAATTTCTCTACATTGGCAAAATCTTCCAACAGGGCATCTTCCTCTCCACAAAGTTATCCTCAAGCAGAGTCAATCCCCGGCAGAACATCCTCAAAAAGAAAGACGAAATCCCCAACGAATCACCTCCATTCATCATCCTCAGCTGAAATGAAGGATTCAACCTCCTTATACTCTCCATCAATAGTCTTGGATTTACTTTCCCAGACTAAGAAACATCGCAATAGCATCATATATTCATACATCATGGCGTGTACATACAACATCTCATACAACATAATCTCATTTATTTTGAGAACATCATCACAATGCATTTCATACATCATGGCATTGCATATGACTAATTCTTTACCATTTTTAGGAAAGATAAAATTAACAAACACTGTTGCCTACCTACGAGACCTGGTAGTATTCTCCAAAGCTACGTCTAAAGAAAGGTTATTTCATCATCTTCCTCAGAACAACATTCTCAGAAGACCTTCTCTAGTTCAGTCAGATCGCCACTAAGATCTCTCTGATTATTATTCTAGTTGAAGATATTCCAAGACCTTTGTCTGGTTCAGTTGAATCAATCCTAAGATTCTTATAATTTTCGTCTAGTCAAATTTAATTAAAGACCTTCTCTGGTTCAGTAAGATCGCCACTAAGATCTCTCTAATTTCTATTCCTGTTGAAGATGACCCTGGACTTTTGTCTGGTTCAGTTGAATCGACCCTAAGATTCTTCTGATTTCCATTCCAGTCAAAGTTAATTAAAGACCTTTCTCTGGTTCAGTCAGATCGACACTAAGATCTCTCTGATTTCTATTCCAGTTGAAGATATTCCAAGACTTTTGTCTGGTTCAGTTGAATCGACCCTAAGATTCTTCTGATTTCCATTTCAGTCAAAGTTAATTAAAGACCTTCTCTGGTTCAGTCAGATCGACACTAAGATCTCTCTGATTTCTATTCTAGTTGAAGATATTCCAAGACTTTTGTCTGGTTCAGTTGAATCGACCCTAAGATTCTTCTGATTTCCATTCCAGTCAAAGTTAATCCAAGACCTTATCTGGTTCAGTTAGATCGATCATAAGATCTCTCTGATTCCTATTCCAGTTGAAGATAGTCCAAGACCTTTTTCTGGTTCAGTTAAATCGACACTAAGATTTTTCTGATTCTTATCCAGTCAAAGATGAATCAAGATCTTTGTTTGTTCAGTTTGAATCGACCATGGATTTGTTACTGATTCTTTTCTGATAGATCCTTTCTCTGGTTTAGTAAAATCGACACTAAGATTTTTCTGATTCTTATCCAGTCAAAGATGAATCAAGACCTCTGCTGGTTCAGTTTGTATCGACCATTGATTTGTTACTAATTGTTTTATGGTAGATCCTTTCTCTGGTTCAGTTAAATCAACACTAAGATTTTTCTGATTTCTATTCCAGTTAAAGAAACTGAAAAGCCTGGATTTCGACCAGATAATAGTTTAACCTCATTTCCCCTAGTAAGTCTATGTGAAGCCTGGAATACGACCGGATAACAGTCATCCTTATCATCCTTAGCAAGTCACTATGAAGCCTGGATCCTGACTAGATAGCATTTTCCTTCCGTCTCTTCAGTCAAGGGATGACTCCCCAGTAGAGTAATGGACAACCGAAGCTCCTGATCTCTATTCCTCTAAACAACATTCCCCAGCGGACTCCTCCTCGGACAGTAGGAACATGAATCCCCACAAAGAGATTTCTTATGAAGTCAACATCAATTTTGGATGGCATCTTTAAGCCCATCTCCAACGATCTTCTGTCATCTTCTCCAAATGGAATCTATAAGCCCATTCCCGATATTACCTACACAGTCAAGTATCATTTCAGACGAATGAAAATTTCTGGGCACTCTAGTGTTCAATAATCTTCCACCTTCAGATCACGAAAGGCAGACCCGCCAATCTACATCCTCAGGTTTAAGAAGATTGATCAGGGGCAGCTGTTGTACCCCAAAATTTTCCCTCCCATTTTCACTCAAGACATCCCTCTAGAGGTCCTCAATTGTTCAAGGATGACTAAGAATTGACTAGGAAAATTCTCCTCCTAAGACAACAAACCTCAACTAGGGTTTCAATTTTAAGCAAGATGTGTGACTCCGAAGGATCCCAAATGTTCTCCATTGTCCTAATATGTCCTCAAGATCATCCATGCCAAATTTCATGCCTTGAACAACAATTTTGCTCAGTCAATTGCTCAAATGCATAGAAATCAACTATACTAGGTCAAAAGTCAATTGTGGTCCAAATACAGTCAAACTTCAAGATTTTTGGTCAACATCAAAATTTTGAAGTAATATCCATCATTTGATCAAAGTTTGATTATGATTCCTCAAGAAATACTCCTAACTCATTAAAAGTCAAAAATAGAAAATTAGGGTTTCTATAGGAAAAGTCAACCAAACTTTGACCAGGCATAACTTTCTCATACTTTATCAGAAATTTTTCCTCCAAGGTCCATTTTGAAGAGAATCCAATTCCCTATAACTTATTTTCATCCCTCAAGTTCAAGAAATGCCTCATCACGTATATCATCACAATTTTCACCTTATTTTTTGAAATCGATTTTGATCATACATGCGTTAGAAATAGATTTTGAGTATGCATTCGTGTTTGTATGAGCATTTGGAACGTGTTTGAATGGTTAATTTCCAGTTTGGATGCATATATGATAACCTGCCATTATTAGGTTTTAAGCGTTCATTTTAGGGTTTTCAGGTAAAGGTGAAATTGGGCCTAATAAAGGACACTATCATGCTCAGAGGATCAAACCCAGTTGATCCATGACCTTGAATTGGATTTATATTGCTTGTGTGAGATTTTTGAAATGTGCAGGTGATTTAGTGACGGACCCTGTCTGTAGGTAAAAGTATTAGGCTAAAACGATGGATAGCTGAAGAAGATGATGATGTGGCATGACCTGGTTAGGCCATTTGAAACAGCGCGCGTTTTTTATAAAAAGGATTTCTAGGCGTTTTATTTTAATTATATTGTTTTTTATTTGTTTGTATAAGTGAATGCCCACTTGGCTCAGATGGTAGAGGAAGCGCTTGGCAAAGGGAGAGACCTGGGTTCAATCCCCAGGTCTGGAATGTTATATTTTTCTAACTTATTTCTTGCAGATCCAATAGGCCTCACCCCCAGGCGTACACCATACAACATCAATTCTCTAGCCATGAGATCCTAGGTGTCCAGATCTAGCGCACCAAACTTGCAGCCCTATGATGGACCTGCCTTACACCTCCACACCAAATCATACGCAAGGCTGTGGGTCAACCAGTTTCTAGGCTTTGTATAAATTCCACAACCCACCCTTATAATTGGGTTTCACACCCCCCTCAGGCCCATTTTAATTTCTCTATGTTTTTTTTGTTTAGTTTATTCTTTTTTTTTAAATCATAAAAAAATCATAAAATCACAAAAATTAGGATTTAGAGTTTTTTTAATAAAATTAATTTTTTTCAAATTAATTAATTAAATTAAATTTTAACCTTATTTCATTAATTAAAATTAATTAGAGAATTAGGTTAAAATTCAATTATTTTTTTCATAAAATACAAAAAAAATATTTTTAAATGAGCAATTAGGTTTTTTAGGGTTTAGAACATTTTCCCGTCTTAATTTTGCACGCTATAACTTTTTCCATGCTATAACTTTTTCCACACGATTTATTTTTTAACATTTATGTAACTGCGCCCGGTTTGTAATGGTTAACTAGGTTTTTATATTCACATTTTTACTTTTCAATCCATTGCTTATTGTTGTACCCAAAAATTTTTCCTCCCATATTTCTCAACACATGGCAAGGGAGGTCCCGAAATTGCTCAAGGAAGTTCAAGAGTTGACCAGACAAACTCTCTTCTAAGGCAATATACCTTAAATTAGGGTTTCCATCTTCATCAAGATGTGTGAACCACAAAGGACTCAAATTCTCACCGTTGTCCTAATAA
Organism: Vicia faba; assembly: GCA_948472305.1. Classification (NCBI taxonomy): domain Eukaryota; kingdom Viridiplantae; phylum Streptophyta; class Magnoliopsida; order Fabales; family Fabaceae; genus Vicia; species Vicia faba. Next base: position 1,572,486,771 of record OX451737.1, read on the forward strand.
GTTCTCAATATCATCCATGCCAAGTTTCAAGCCTTGGAGAAGAAGTTTGCTCAGTCAATTGCTAAAATGCCTGAAAATCAACTATACTAGGTCAAAAGTCAATTGTGGCCCACATACAGTCAAACTTCAAGATTTTTGGTCAACATCCTCATTTTTAAGTATTATCCATCATTTGATCAAGGGTTGATCATGATTCCTCAAGGATTGTCCACAATTCATCAAAACCCAAAAGTTGCTAAATTAGGGTTTTCTAAGAAAAGTCAACTCAACTTTGACCAAGCATAAGTTTATTATACTTTATCATAAATGACCCATCCAAAGATCATTTTGAATAGGATTCAATTCCTTACAATTAATCTTCATCTCCCAAATCCAAAATATGCACTCACAAAAAGATATGAATTTTGACATTATAGGTCCTTTTGAAAAGTCAACAAAAACACCTTTTGGGTCAAAGCTTCATACATGAACATGGAAGACTCAATTGAGATGAGACCAAAAGGGTTGTTTATAGGACATCCTAAGAATTCTAAAAAGTCAAAGAACACCTCTCTAGGGTCAAAATTGAGAGAGTTATGCATTTGCCAAGTTGACCATTTTTGCAAAATTGCCAAAAGTCAAATGTGCTCAAATTTGCATTTTTTTGCTAAATGGCCCCAACTTTTTATGCTTGCACCTCAATTCTAATATGGTCGACGACTAAAATGTTCACTAACCCATTATGTGCTTCATTTTTCAATTTATTTTGATTTTTCATTAATTAAAAGTGAATTAAATCAAATAAATGATGAAAATTAACAAAGATATAATTTGGTTTGTTTTTTTACAGATTGGCAATCAAGATATGCTGAGTTAACATGATAAAATCGAATCAAGGGCAACTGATACAAGAAAGGCATGTTTTGGATAAATGAAAAGATTCATTCCAAGTTTGTTAACCTAATTCACTTTAGGTTTTATAATGAAGAATTCCAGATCAAAAAAATAGGGTTAGAGCTCGTGAGAAGCATAGAACAAAACTGAAAAAAGTTGGCAAAAGTGTGAATTGGTTTTCCCTCCAAAGGACATCTCAAGCTATCCTAGCTATTCCAATCCATTGCTGGACGTCCCAGGAAGTTGTCCCAATCATTTACAAGGCCTGAAACACACAGAAACGCGCGATACACTTCACACAGTTTGGCATTTTTTTTCAATTTAATTATCACGATTCTTGCATCATTATCACTTTTGATTGTTATATTCGTGTTTGTCATCATGTTTGAAAGATAACCATGCCATTTAATTGCATTTTTGATGCATGCACATGATGTTTCCATTGCTAGGGTTTCTGTGTTCGTTTTAGGGGTTTTCTGTACAGGAAAAATTAGGACTTGAATCAGGTACCGTGAAGCTCGTGAGGATGAGACGAGTTGATTGGTACCATTACATTTCATTTAACTTGCTTGTATGCAATTCTTGAAATATGCATGATTATACCTACAATGAACCTCTGTAGGTAAAAGTCTTTTTTCTAAAACGACGGAATCAGTGAAGAAGATGATGGTGTGGCAACATGTGAATGGCCCGTTTGAAAGTTCGCGCATTTGTGGCTGGCAGAATATTTGTCTTGGCTTTTGGTTTTATTTGTTTATTATGCTTACAAGTTAACAATCTAGCGTAGATGGTTGGAGGAAATGCCTTTGATGCACACGTCCTGGGTTCGATCTCAGGCGTGTGCATTTTATTATTTTCTTGTTTGTTTCAGGTGAATCCAATGCACTACATCATCATACGCCTTCCATACACCCTCAATTTCTGGCCACTGGATGCCTAGCTAGCCAGATTCAACGTGCCAGCAATGAAGATCCATGGTGTTCTACAAAGGCAACATTGCACCAAATCAAGCGTGGTCAACCAGGCTTGGAGTATTTGGGCCTAGAAATTAAACTTCAAACCTCCTGATTTGCTAACAACAACACAAGCCCATTCCTCATTTTTTTTCTTATTATTTTATTTTTGCTTTATTCTTAATTCTTTGTTTATTTTATTTTAAAATCAATTTTTTTCATAAAATCAAAAAATCAAGAATTCACAAAAATTAGAATTAGGTTTTTTTATCAAATTTAATTTAATTAATTTAATTTAATTTAGGGTAACTTTAAGTTTTTTTTCACAATTAAAATCAACTAGAAAAATTATGTTTAATTATTGATTTAATTGTTTTCCTTTTTGCAGATAAAATAAAAATACAAAAGAATAGGTTAACTTAATTATTTTTCTTAATTAAAATTAATTAGTAATTAGGGTCCTTTTTTATTCAATTATTCCATTATTTTCTCAAATAACAAAATGATAAAAAATGATTTTTCTTTAATCAATTGCAATTAGGTTTAGTCGGGGGTCAAAACCCTAATCGCCTCGCATTTAATTCACCGTGCACTTGTTAATTATTTTGCCATTATTTTGTAACATTTCAGGGTTTGTAATAGTTAACTTAGGATTTTTATTTACTGTTTAAATCCACGATTTTTGGTTATGTAATTAATCCCCCTCCCCGAAGCCTTGTAATATCTAGGTTTATTTTCTCGCATTTTTAATTCCCGTAAATATTTAACTGTCTAGATGTATGCTAATAGGATTGTATGGTAAGAATGCATGATAAAATTAAAATGGTTAGAAAACCCTAATGTGCAAAGATAATAAACTGAAAATAAATCACTTGCACATATTCACTCCTAGGGTATACTCTCACTTCGGTTGCCTTCGGTAAACGATCATTAAGCATAGGGTGTCATAGTGGTTGCCCTCCCGTCTAAAAAGATCAAATGTAGCTTCAGAAATGTTGCCTCGGAAATGTTGCCTCGGAAAAGATCTTAAGAATCTAGGGTTACTACTAAGGTGTCCTAATATTGCTTTAGTGACCGTACGTCCCTTTTGAATTGACCTTTACAAACTCCAACGACGGTGCTACCTATTTCTCAATAGTAGGATAGCGATGTTTAAAGGAAACAAGAATAGAAACGATCTTTTTTCGAGTAGGTAGATGCTAGTAGGTACTTGCTCAAATCAAAACTCTTCACACTTACACTTTTCAAACAAATTTTCAAAACAACTTTGTCACATCCTTGAGGACTGATACAAGGGTTATCACGGAGTAAAACATTTTCAAAAACAAGCACACAAACACAAGCAATTTAAAAAAATTAGCAAGTACCTAAGAGCCCATGGAAAACCATGGATAGAAAGGGTGCTAACACCTTCCCTTTCTATAATCTACCCCCTGTACTCAGAATATCTCGAAAAAGGATTTTTTTTCTGTACTTTTTTCCTTTCCGGTTGGATGAAATAAAAGTCGGTGGCGACTCTTGCTTACTGCGAAATTTTGCAAACACAAAACGCAAAATGCAAACCAGTATTAAACAGTCAGTTCTGCCACCGTATCACAGAACTGGCGACTCTGCTGGGAAATTAATTATAGTTGGGGTATACCTTAGGATCTAGGTCATTAAAATTGCTTCTCTTGATTGCTTTGTTTGCTTTATTTTTGAGGGTTTTGTTTGGGGTTACTATAGATCCTATACCCGGATCTGGGGGCACTCATTAGGTAAGTAGCAATAGACTGTGAGAGAATTGTACAGCATAGACCGATACGGTTGAAGCATTAGCTATGTTGGTGTGGCACTTTGGTTGGTACCGGTATCCCTTGTGGTGAAACGAGGAGAATACGGGGCCGCTGCATGGTGTCGTGAAGCACTAACAAACCTTAGAACCTTAGTTGAACAACTTGGCATTAGAAAGTAGCGAGATATCCGGCCTCGGTGTAGAGCTGAGAACTGGTTGATACTCGATGCTACACTCATTAAGATCATAATTTCGGAATATTTCGGCTGCAAGAAAAGATTTTGTAAGCTGAAACCATGACCGATAAAGGATGGTAAGTGATATTGAGATCCTCTATAACCCAATTACTTTTCTAGGACAGGTTTGAAACCAACTTAACTTCAAGAGGGTATTACCTTTGACCTCATGCAAGCCTTAAACCTAAGGGCTTTGTGTGATTTGACTGTGTTTGCAATACCTGTGTTTGCTATACATGTGGTTTATCATGACATTATGCATCATAACATGGCATTCATGCTTCATTACACTAACCATTTCAAAGACCAAGGGAACTTATCTTTGTTCTGTTTCACACGATCATGGCTTCCGGGCGTAGAAATACAATCTGAATCATCTTTGTGCAGATACCTTCCCAACTCAAAGAGTTAGTATCAAGATTGTATGAAACTTCTACTTTCATTAAGAGACACGATCAACTTCTCAGCTTGGTTACTTCAAACCTTGATGAACAGATGATGAGCGTACTTTTTCAGTTCTTTGATCCCAATCATCACTGCTTCACCTTTCCAGATTATCAGTTGGTACCCACCTTGGAAGAATTCTCTCAGCTATTGGGCATACCCATTCTTGAACAGGTACCCTTCACAGGTATAGAAGAAGTTCCTAAGCTAGAATTCATTGCCTCAGCTTTTCATTTGAAACGGGCCGACGTGCTATCCAATTGGGAAACTCGAAGTGGAGTCGGGGGTTTTCTAGCCAAATTTCTGATAGACAAGGCTCAACTATTTTGGGATGATATGGATTTTCAAGCTTTTGAGGAGGTCTTGGCTCTTCTTATATATGGTTTAGTTCTCTTCCCTAATCCGGACTCCTTTGTAGATGTGAATGCTATCAATATTTTCCTTTCTCGCAACCCTGTGCCTACCTTGCTTGGAGATATTTTGCACGCTCTCCATACTCGTACCATAAAGAGAAGAGGGACTATTATGTGCTACATGTCGTTGCTGTCGAGGTGGTTTATTTCTCACCTCCCTAAGTCTGTACCGAAGAATGAAGAAGGTTTGAGTTGGTCGCACAGGATAATGTCACTCGCTCATATGGATATTCTTTGGTGTTCCCGAGCTATGGAAGACATTGCCATTATTGAGCGATGTGGGGAGTACCCTAATGTCCCATTACTTGGTATCAAAGGGGGTATAACTTACAATCCTTGTCTAGATCTGCGACAATTTGGTCATGCTCGAAGGGATGGTCCCCATGAGTTACTTATTGAGGGCATTGTATTCAACTATGAGGATGATGTTAATGAGTATTGCCGGAGGTTCATACGAGCTTAGGGCATGGTAAACAGATCTGATCCCAAAGAGATGGGACCAAAGACTTCCATTCCTATGGAGCCTTACCTCCAATGGGTACGAGCTCGGGCCCAGAAGCTTATGATTCCTTATGTGGCCGTATTACCAGTGATTGTGGAGCCCACTACTGAAGAAGGCATTCCTTACACGGTCCTCTATCCTTACATGCCCACTGATCTTGGGGAGTCACAGAGGTCTTGGATTCAGCTGAAGAATGAGAGGGATACTTACCGGGAACAGTTCCATGATCAAGAGAGGAAGGTTTTAAAGCTCACCAGGAAGCTCCAGGAAGAAAGAGTGTTCAATGATTATATCAGCACAAAGTTAAAGTGTCCATGGGACTTTTGATTTTTCTTTTCTAGTTTTAGAATTGTTTTATTTACTTATTTGTAACGCCTTAAAGGAATTTTGAACCTTCGAATTTAAGCTAATAAAGTTTATTTATTTTGGTTTGTAAATTTAAATTTCCCGAAGTCTTTGAAATCATTACATGTGCATCCCATTATCATACACATCATTACAGGTACCACTACAGGTTTCTCATCTTCTTCGTTGTTTATTTCAGCAGAAATTTCTTCGATCAAGCCATCAAAGACCTTCAGGCACAGAACGCCTAGTTCCAACAGATGTTCATAAGTATGGCTAAAGGACAAGAGGATCTGAAAGCCCTCATTCTTAAAGAGAAGAAGAAGAAGAAGAAGGTTGTCGGTATTATGAATATGGGCAGAAGGTTTGGAGAAAGATTGAGGCAACAAACTGATCTGACCTCTTCATCCAAGGAAGGGGAGAACCAAGAAGGGGAAAAAGACCCTAGTCCTACAGTTTCTGACAACGATACAGATTACAATGATGATCAATATCCTCCTGCTGGGGATAAATACAAGTAGTTGGAAGATCTTCTAAGTGCCATGGAAGTTCAGAAGATACCCGACCTAGATTTCGAAGAATTAGGATTGGTATTGGGAGTGGTCATCCCTCAGAAGTTCAAAGCTCATGTTTTTGCCAAGTATGATAGAGTGTCCTTCCCGAAACTCCATCTCCGCTCGTATGTCAGGAAGATTCAACCCCACACCGCTGATAGAAATTTGTGGGTGCACTTATTTCAATATAGTTTGTCAGGGACTCAGCTTGAATGGTTCTACCAGTTGGGGGGAGCCAGTGTCTGAAACTGGGAAGATCTTATTGCTACTTTCTACAAGCAGTATCAGTATAATTCTGACCTTTCTCCCACTCGTACTCAACTCTAGAGTATGTCCATGGGCACAGGTGAAGGTTTTAAATATTATGCTAAAAAATGGAGAGACTTGGCTGGCAGAGTTCAACCCTCGTTGTCTGATAGGGAGTTGGTTGATATGTTTCTAGGAACACTATCAGGTCCATTTTTCAATCACTTAATCAACAGCTTGTCATCTGGTTTCACTGAGCTGATTCTAACTGGAGAAAGAGTAGAAGCTGGAATTCGGGGTGGTAAAATACAGAAGTATGCCTCCTCGAGTTCAGCAAAAAGCCTTTCGTTGGTAAGAAGGATGCCAGTGCGGTCTATAGCCCGAGGGGCCAAAGCATATATGAACATGTCAAACGGTAAATGTTATAATGATACCAAGACCCGCAGTTGCTCCACAATGCAACAATCAGCAAAGGGTGGAAAGACCACAACGACAGTTTACCCGCATCAACATGACTTTGGCTGAAGTTCTGCCTCATTTATTAAAATCCAACTTGGCAACCTTGAAAGAGGCTCCCAAGAATCCAAACACTACCTATCCCAGATACAATCCCAACGCGCGATGTGCCTACCATTCTAAGAGTCCTGGCCACGATACAAATGATTGATGGGCTCTGAGAAACAAAGTACAAGACTTGCTTGAAGCCAAGGAGATAGAGTTTGATGCTCCAGAAAAGCCGAATGTTATAACTGCTCCCATGCCCAAACATGGTCGTGGAGTTAATGTTGTTGACACTGATTTGTTTGTGATCTCTGTTGAAGAAATTTCTACTCCTCTTATGACTGTTAAGAAGAATTTGTTGTTGGCCGGTTTATTTCCGGGTTGTGGTGAAGGTTGCCACATGTGCTTGATTCTACCTTCTGGTTTCCGTTTGTTGAAGTCAGTTGTTCAACGCCTAATGGATAATAAAGAGATTTTGTTTGAGAACACTATGATCCCTGTTGTTCCCATTGAAGACGTCACTATTATAACCATTTCCGCCAATCCTTCCAAGGTTTTCTCGAGAAGACCTGTTAGGATTACACCTGTTCAAAGAATTACTCCGCTGATAATCATTGTTCCTGGTCCCATCCCGTACACCTCAGACAAGGCTGTCTCATGGCACTATGGTGCTGATGTGTACTATCATGGCATTAAGCAAGATCTGAGGAATGAAGAAGCTGATATTGATGTCAGTAATATTTTCGAGACTAGTAAGGTTACCCGAAGTGGAAGGTTTTCTCTCCTGAGATTGCTCCGAAGATCATCAAGCCTGCTGTTATTCCAACTGCTGCTCTAACCAGCACTCTTGAAATTTCTCCTGTTCCTACTCCAGTTATTACCCCTACTGCTGAGCCATCTAGGACTCGGGGAAAGGAAATTGTAGGTGACCTTCCCGGACGGAGGCACCTAAGAAAATCGTTGTGGATGCCTCTAAACAAGAAATAGAGGAAAAACTGAAAATCATTAAGAAGAGCGATTATAATGTGGTCGAGCAGCTGGAGAATACCCCATCAAAGATATCCATGTTATCTCTGCTGTTGTGTTCTGAAGCCCATGCGAAGGCTTTGATTGTATTTCTCAAGATTGCACATGTGCCGCTGGAAACTTCAACAGATCAGTTCAAAGATTGTGTGGCCAGCTTGACTGCTAACAATGGGATGGGTTTTTCAAATGTGGATCTGACACTGAAAGGAAGGAATCATAATGATGCTCTGCATGTCTAGATTGAGTGCAGGGGCACCACTATGGCTCATGTGCTGGTAGATACTGGTTCTTCACTGAATGTTCTACCGAAGAAAGCATTGGACCGTTTGGATTGTGAGGGTTTGACTCTAAAGCCTAGTAACATTGTGGTAAGGGCTTTTGACAGATCGAAGATAATGGTGCACAGGAAGGTGGACATCCCTGTCAAAGTGGGTTCTCATACTTTTGGGTCCACCTTCTACGTAATGGATATCAGGCCGTCGTATTCTTGCTTGTTGGGTCGTCCTTGGATCCATGAGGCTGGGGCAGTTACTTCCACACTCCATCAAATGCTGAAGTATCCGGTGAAGGGAAAGATTGTCACAGTGTGAGGTGAAGAAGAATATATGGGGAGTCACCTTAATTCCTTCCGCTATGTAGAGATGGACGGGGAATTTATAGAAACTCCTTGTCATAATTTCGAAGAGGTCCCTCAGATCTTGGCATCAAATGAAGTTACTACCAACAAACCTCCATTGAAGATGGCTTCTCTCAAGGATGTTAGGGCTGTGGTTGAAGAAGGTGGGTGTACCAATTGGGGTCAGCTCCCTGATTTCACTCACAAAACTGACAAATTTGGTTTGGGATTTACTACAAGGGCCCAAAGGGATGTTAGGCGCGCTCGGGCTGGAAGACCTCCTCTACACATTAGCAATCAGGGAATTAATGCAATTGAAGACAATGAAGAGGATTCAGACATCAACAGGTAGATCTACCCAACAACCAACGGTGGACTGAATAACTGGACGGCTAGGGACTTCATACCTGTTTCTTTTATTCCGCAGTAATTGACTCATTTGTTTTAATTTGTAATAAACAATTTGAAACTTTACGGCCCGGTGCCTTGCCCGAGGCACCTTGGCTTTTCTTGTGAGGGCTATTATTTGTCATTCCATATATCATTAATAAAGCATTGGACGTTTCTTGCATACAAATTTTGCTCTCTTTGTTTTTTTTTTCTGTCTCTCACTTTATCAAAACAGCTATTCTCTTACACACACTCACGTATCATAATGCAGATCCATATCCACTATGGATCCCATTGATAACAACTCTGCTACTTCCAGTTGTGACTTCAATAATTCGATCAACCAAGCTAAGGACGAAGGTGATGATGATTGTGAGGTGCCTGGAGAACTTGCTAGACTATTACAGCAAGAAGAAAGGGCCATACAACCTCATGAAGAGCCAGTTGAGTCTGTGAATTTGGGTACAGAGGAAGACAAGAAATAGGTTTAATTAGGTGCGAATCTGGAGCCTAGTGTCAAACAACGATTAATACAGATGCTACACGACTATGTTGAGATCTTCGCCTAGTCCTATGAAGACATGCCTGGTTTGGACACTGATATTACGGTACATCGCCTAGCAACTAAAGAAGACTGCCCTTCGGTAAAGCATAAGGTCCGCCATATGCGCCTTGAAATGTCAGAGAAAATCAAGGCAGAGGTCATGAAACAGTTCGACGCAGGATTCTTAGCTATCACATCTTATCCGTAGTGGGTTGCCAACGTCGCTCTGGTACCTAAGAAGGACGGTAAGGTATGGATGTGTGTGGATTACAGAGATCTGAACAGGGCAAGCCCCAAGGATGACTTCCCACTTCCTCACATTGATGTTCTAGTCGACAACACCGCGCATCACAAGATCTTCTCCTTCATGGATGGTTTTTCTGGCTACAACCAGATCAAGATGGCTCCTGAGGACATGGAGAAGACAACCTTTGTTACACAGTGGGGCACCTTCTGTTACAAGGTAATGCCTTTTGGGTTGAAGAATGTTAGGGCAACTTATCAGCGCGCCATGGTCACTTTGTTCCACAATATGATTCACCATGAGATTGAGGTTTATGTTGATGACATGATAGCCAAGTCCTAGACTAAGGAAGAGCACGTTGATCATCTCTAGAAACTGTTTGACAGGTTGAAGACGTACAAGCTGAGGTTGAATCTGAACAAGTGTACCTTCAGGGTAAGGTTTGGTAAGCTTCTAGGTTTTATTGTCAGTGACAAAGGTATTCAGGTAGACCCTACAAAGGTAAAAGCCATACAAGAGATGCTGGATCCCCGAACAGAGAAAGAAGTTAGAGGTTTCTTAGGACGCCTGAATTACATCTCCAGGTTCATTTCACATCTGACTGCTACTTGTGAGCCAATCTTCAAGCTGTTGAAGAAAGATCAAGTGGTAAAGTGGAATGATGAATGCTAGACCGCTTTCGAAAGAATCAAGGAATACCTTCAAGAACCACCAATTTTGATGCCTCCAGTTGAAGGAAGACCCTTGATATTATACCTGAAAGTTCTAGACATTTCAATGGGGTGTGTGTTGGGGCAGCATGACCAGTCTGGTCGAAAAGATCATGCAATTTACTACCATAGAAAAAAGTTTACTGACTATGAGACCCGATACTTATTGCTCGATAAAACTTGTTGCGCTTTGGCATGGGCTGCTCTCCGACTGAGACAGTATATGTTGACTCACACTACCTTGTTGATATCAAAGATGGATCCGATTAAATATATTTTCGAGAAGCCCTCCTAATCCGGAAGAATAGCAAGATGGCAGATGATCTTAACCGAGTACGACATCCAATACAAAACCCTAAAAGAAATCAAGGGGAGTGTATTGGCGGATCATTTGGTGCACCAGGCCGTGGATGACTACCAGTCCATGAACTTCGAGTTCCCGAATGAGAATATCATGTTGGTAACTGATTACGAAGAACCTGGACTGGATGAAGGACTCGAGGAGGGATCATGATGGTCTATGTATTTTGATGGAGCCTCAAACACATTGGGTAATGGAATTGACACTGTAATTATATCTCCTGAGGGCTATCATACTCCCTTCACCGCCCGATTATGTTTCAATTTCACCAACAACATGGTGGAGTATGAAGCGTGTATCATGGGTCTTCGAGCTGCTATTGACCCGAGGATTAAGTTCTTGAGTGTATTCGGAGATTCCGCTCTGGTAATAAGTCAGATCAAAGGCGAGTGAGATACAAAGCACCCGAATCTTATTCCTTACAAATAGTATGTATTGACATTGCTCCCACACTTTGAGGAGGTGACCTTTGAACATTTCGCACGAGAAGAGAATCAGTTGGCGGACGCGCTAGCTACTATGTCTTCTATGTTCAAAGTTAGGTGGGACAATGAAGCTCCCCAGGATACCATTGAGAGGTTGGATAAACCGGAACACTGCTGTGAGATCGACACCGAAGAAGTGGCAGACAAACCCTAGTTTCATGAAGTCAAAAGGTATCTCGAGGTTCAGGAATACCCCGAGGGGGTATCTGTTAATGATAAGAATTTTCTGAAAAGGTTTGCTGCAAAGTTCTTCATCAGTAATGGAATCCTCTATAAGCGTAACCATGATTCAACCTTACTGCGGTATGTAGACAAGAGCGAGGCAGAAATGATCATGGCAGAGTTACACGAAGGTACCTTCGGAACTCAGTCCAGTGGACATACCATGGCTAAGAAGATCCTACTGGCAGGATACTACTGGTCCACTATGGAAGCCGATTGTTATAGCACTCTCGAACCTGTCATAAGTGCCAAGTCTATGCTGATAAGGTGCATGTGCCTCCAGTCCCTCTGAATGTCTTGACAGCACATTGGCCCTTTGCAATGTGGGGCATCGACATGATAGGCGAGATCAGACCTACTACGTCTAACGGGCATCGCTTCATTCTGGTAGCAATTGACGAAGTGGGTTGAGGCAGATTCCTTTGCTACAATAACCAAGAACATCGTGGCGCGGTTCATCCGACACAATCTGATATGTCGATATGGTGTCTTAGAGAGAATTATTACTGACAATGGTACAAATCTCAATAACACAATGATCACCGAGCTCTGCAAACAGTTCAAGATTCATCATCATAACTCTTCTCCCTACCGGCCGAAGATGAATGGGGCTGTTGAAGCAGCTAACAAGAACATCAAGAAGATTGTGCAGAAGATGATTGTGACATACAAAGACTGGCACGAGATGTTACCATTCGTTCTTCATGGGTACCGTACCTCAGCACAGACGTCGACAGGGGAAACACCCTACTCTTTGGTGTATGGAATGGAGGCAGTCCTACCCATCGAAGTCCAGATACCCTCTCTCAGGATTATGAAGGATGCAAGTTTGAACGAAGACGACTGGATCCAAACCCGACTTGATCAGCTGAATCTAGTCAATGAAAAGAGACTTACTTCTATCTGTCATGGTCAGACGTATCAAAAGCGAATGATCAAGGCTTTTAACAAGAAAGTTAGACGTCAAGAATATCAAGTCATTGATTTAGTGATCAAACGCATCATACTGCTGCAAGGTGATCCCAGGAGCAAATGGACCCCATACATACGAAGGGCCATTTGTGGTTAAGAACATTTTCTCGGGAGGAGCTATGATTCTAACCACCATGGATGGTGAAAACCTTCCTCACCCCGTCAATACAGACATAGTGAAAAGATACTACGCATAATCAAGAACCCACTAGGTTGACTGGCCTAGGAAAAAATAAGGGCTTCCCGGCGAACCAAAAGGGTTCGAGAAAAAGTAAGGGATGAAAATGAAAAGATTGTACACCCGGCAAGTCGAAAACCTGAAAAGGCGACTTGGGCAAAAAAGGGTATCTCGGTGGACTGAAAACCCGAGAGGGTGGTCCAGGAAAAAATTAAGGATCAAAGTGTAACACTATATCTCATTGGATCATCTCGCAACCAGACTTTGGTATCGACTATCAAGCTCGGACAACACCAACCAATCTGATCAACCTTCGGCCAAGTAGCAAGATGATGAAACGCTTGAAGATATAAAGGCAATAGCATAGTTGGAACCCAATGGGGTCGTTTCACATAGATGTTTTTCTTTCTTTTACACAAATTGTATAATTTTTGTCTTTCAGCGGCGTTCGCTTACTAGGATGTCAGCCTCTTTGTACAAAAATTCCTATTACAGGCCCATTCCAAAATTAATACAAGTTATTTTACGAAACTTCAATTTGTTTATTTTTTATGTTTTGTTTTTCAAGAACGTCCAATGATTCATTTTTGATATATGCATTTGAAAAAATAATGGCTGCTCCTAAATATTTACACAAGAAACAAAAGGAAATTACTCGTAATTCTAGAAACCGGGGAAAAACAAGAAGTACTAAACCTCACAGTTACTCTGTCCATCAGGTACCGGGATAGAGCCAGCTTGAGAACATGAGTAGTGGTACATACACTCCCCACAGAGTAAAAAGTATCCAAAAATAGCGATGTTAGCTTTCCCGAACAGGACATAACTATCCCTAATTGAGGTTCACAATCGTGAGTGAGTCAGTAGATTTTTCCCCAAGTAGAGTTTATTTCTCTCACAAGCAGAAATTCAATCTCCAACAGAATTCATTATCACCAGTAACGGAAATTCATCCCCAGCTGAGTTTATTTCTCCAAAACAGTAGATCTATCAACAGAGTATCTCCTGTCCAACAGAGTTGTTCCCCGCAGAGTTATCCTCGGACAGGGTCTCTTCCAGCAGATTATTCACCAGCCGAATGTATGTGAATCCCCAGTTAGTCATCTTTGTTCACCATCCCTAATAGAAGTAGAGGAACTATGGTTTTTTACAGCAGTCAAGAATACCATTTCCCATACTCTGCAAACAGCAGTCAGGGATTTATTTTCCCGGACTCAGATCATTACGCCAACATTTCATGTTCATACATCATGACATATGCATACATTACATAATATCAGTTATTTCGAGAACTTCATCACAATGCATTTCATGCATCGCATATAACTAACCATGTATTTCTTTCAAGAAATACAGTTATTATCAACAATTTCCAGTAGGTCCATGATCAACACTCGAAGCTAAATAGAGTAACCATCGGTGCGACAAAAGTAACCTTACCCCGGTTCCTCCTGAAGTTTCAGACAAACTTATAACCTTAACCCGGTTCATCCTGAAGTTTTACATAAACTTATAACCTTACCATGGTTCATCATGAAGTTTTACACAAACTTATAACCTTACCCCGGTTCATCCTGAAGTTTTACAAAAACTGATAACCTTAACCTGATTCATTCTGAAGTTCTACACGAACTTATCCCAAAGTAACCTTACCCAGGTTCCTCCTGAAGTTTTACACGAACTTATCACAAAGTAACCTTACCCAGGTTCCTGCCGCAGTTTTACCCAAACTCTTCACAAAACAACCTTACCCAGGTTTCTTCTCACAGCCCTACTATCCAGGATCTCATATCAAAGTAACCCGACTATCCAGGTTCCTTCTCACAACCCTACTATCCAGGTTCTCATATCAAAGTAAACCTATTATCCAGGTTCCTTCTCACATCCCTACTATCCAGGCTTTCATCTCGAAGTAACCCTACTATCCAGGTTCCTTCTCACAGCCCTACTATCCAAGCTCTCATATCAAAGTAACCCTATTATCCAGGTTTCTTCTCACAACCCTACTATCCAGGCTTTCATATCGAAGTAACCCTACTATCCAGGTTCCTTCTCATAGCCCTACTATCCATGCTCTCATGTCGAAGTAACCCTACTATCCAGGTTCCTTCTCACAGCCCTACTATCCAGGCTCTCATGTCGAAGTAACCCTACTATCCAGGTTCTTTCTCACAACCCTACTATCCAAGCTTTCATCTCGAAGTAACCCTACTATCCAGGTTCCTTCTCACAACCCTACTATCCCGACTCTCATATCGAAGTAACCCTATTATCCAGGTTCCTTCTTACAGCCCTACTATCCAGGCTTTCATCTCGAAGTAACCCTACTATCCAGGTTCCTTCTCATAACCTTACTATCCGGATTCTTCCTCTCTCATCCCAGACAGCAGCCCACAACATTGTAAGACCAGGACCCGATCAAACACAATTAGTTTTGCATCTCTCCAGTAAGTCGCGGTGCAGCATATACCCTGACCAGATACGCAAGTCACTTCTGCTTCCCCAAACCAGAGTTATTCCCCAATAGAGTAACGGACAACTGAATCTCCTAAAACTCTTTTCTCCCAAGACAGAGACCAACATTCCCCAGCGAAGTCCTCCTTAACAACATGTATACGGGTTCTCGTGAAGGAATCTCTTATGCGATCGACACCTCCTCAGATGGCATCTTTAAGCCCATCTCCGACAATCTTCCATCATCGACCTCCGAATGGAATCTGTAAGCCAATTCCCGATATCATAAATCTAGAGCCACTTCATGCGAGTGCAAATTTCTGGGCACTCTAGTGTTCATTCATCTTCCACCTTCGGATCACGAAAGGAAAAGCAGCCAATCTACATCCTCAGGTTTAAGAAGATTGAACAGGGGCAGTTCTTGTACTCCAAAATTTACCTGCCCATATTTCTCAACACATGGCAAGGGACATCCCCAAATTGCTCAAGGAAGTTCAAGAGTTGACCAGACAAACTCTCTCCTAAGGCAGTATACCTCAAATTAGGGTTCCCATATTCATCAAGATGTGTGAACCACAAAGGACTCAAATGCTTAACATTGTCCTAATATGTTCTCAAGATCATCCATGCCAAGTTTCAAGCCTTGCAAAAGAAGTTTGCTCAGTCAATTGCTCAAATGCCTGAAAATTAACTGTACTAGGTCAAAAGTCAAATGTGGCCCACATACAGACAAACTTCAAGATTTTTGGTCAACATCCTCATTTTGAAGTATGATCCATCATTTGATCAAGGTTTATCATGATTCCTCAAGGACTTCCCACAATTCATCAAAACCCAAAAGTTGCTAAATTAGGGTTTTGTAGGAAAAGTCAACTCAACTTTGACCAAGCATAACTTTCTCATACTTTATCAGAAATGACTCATCCAAAGCCCATTTTGAAGAGGATGACATTCACTACAATTCATCTTCAGCTCCCAAGTTCAAAATATGCACTCACAAAATGATATGAATTTTGACAATATAGGTCCTTTTGAAAAGTCAACAAAAACACCTTTTGGGTCAAAGCTTCATACATGAATATGGAAGACTCAATTGAGATGAGACCAAAAGGGTTGTTTAGAGGAAATCCTAAGTTTTCTAAAAAGTCCAAGAACACCTCTCTAGGGTCATAATTGAGAGAATTATGCATTGGTCAAGTTGACCATTTTTGCAAAATTGCCAAAAGTCAAATGTGCTCAAATTTGCATTCTTTGCTAAATGGGCCCAACTTTTTATGCTTGCACCTCAATTATAATATGGTCCATCACTCAAATGTTCACTCACCCATTATGTGCTTCATTTTTCAATTTATTTTTGATTTTTCATTAATTAAAAAGTGAATTAAATCAAATAAATGATGAAAATTAACAAAGATATGATTTGGTTTGGTTTTTGACAGATTGGCAATCAAGATATGCTGAGTTAACATGATCAAATCGAATCAAGGGAAATTGATACAAGAAAGGCATGTTTTGGCTCAAAATAGCAACATATCATATAACTTGCAAATCAAATCAAATCTTGGATAAATGCAAAGATTCAGTCCAAGTTTGTTAACCTAATTCACTTTAGGTTATATAATGAAGAATTCCAGATTAAAAAAATAGGGTTAGAGGTCGTGAGAAGCATAGAACAAAACTGAAAAAATTTTGAAAAACTGTGAATTGGTTTTCACTCCACAGGCCATCTCAAGCCATCCTAGCTATTCCAATCCATTGCTGGACGTCCCAGGAAGTTGTCCCAATCATTTACAAGGCCTGAAACACACAGAAACGCGCGATACACTTCACACGGTTTGGCATTTTTTTTTAAATTTTATTATCACGATTCTTGCATCATTATCACTTTTGATTGTAATATTCATGTTTTTCATCATGTTTGCAAGCTAACCATGCCATTTAATTGCATTTTTGATGCATGTACATGATGTTTCCATTGCTAGGGTTTCTGTGTTCATTTTAGGGGTTTTTAGTACAGGAAAAATTAGGACTTGAATCAGGTACCATGATGCTTGTGAGGATGAGACGAGTTGATTGGTACCATTACATTTCATTTATCTTGCTTGTATGCAATTCTTGAAATATGCAGGGTTATACCTACAGTGAACGTCTGTAGGTAAAAGTCTTTTTTCTAAAACGATGGAATCAGTGAAGAAGATGATGGCGTGGCAACATGTGACTGGCCCGTTTGAAAGTTTGCGCGTTTGTGGCTGGCAGAATATTTGACTTGGCTTTTAGTTTTATTTGTTTATTATGCTTACAAGTTAACAATCTAGCACAGATGGTTGGAGGAAATGCCTTTGATGCACACGTCCTGGGTTCGATCCCAGGCGTTTGCATTTTATTATTTTCTTGTTTGTTTCAGGTGAATCAAATGCACTACATCATCATACGCCTTCCATACACCCTAAACTTCTGGCCACTAGATGCCTAGCTAGCCAGATCCAACGTGCCAGCAATGAAGATCCATGGTGTTCTACAAAGTCAACATTGCACCAGATCAAGCATGGTCAACCAGGCTTGGAGTATTTGGGCCAAGAAATTCAACTTCAAACCCCCAGATTTGCTAACAATAACACAGGCCCATTCCTAATTTTTTTCTTATTATTTTATTTTTTCTTTATTCTTAATTCTTTATTTATTTTATTTTAAAATCATTTTTTTCATAAAATCACAAAATCAAGAATTCACCAAAATTAGAATTAGGTTTTTTTTATCAAATTTAATTTAATTAATTTAATTTAATTTAGGGTAACTTTAAGTTGTTTTTCACAATTAAAATCAACTAGAAAAATTAGGTTTAATTCTTGATTTAATTGTTTTCCTTTTTGCTGATAAAATAAAAATACAAAAGGATAAGTTAACTTAATTATTTTTTTAATTAAAATTAATTAGTAATTAGGGTCCTTTTTTTATTCAATTATTCCATTATTTTCTCAAATAACAAAACGACAAAAAATGATTTTTCTTTAATCAATTGCAATTAGGTTTAGTCGAGGGTCAAAACCCTAATCGCCTTGCATTTAATTCGCCGCGTGCTTGTTAATTATTTTGCCATTATTTTGTAACTGTTCAGGGTTTGTAGTAGTTAACTTAGGGTTTTTATTTACTATTTAAATCCCTGATTTTTGGTTATGTAATTAATCCCCCTCCCCGAAGCCTTGTAATAGCTAGGTTTATTTTCTCGCATTTTTAATTCCCGCAAATATTTAACTGTCTAGATGTATGCTAATAGGATTGTATGGCAAGAATGCATGACAAAATTAAAATGGTTAGAAAACCCTAATATGCAACAATAATAAACTGAAAATAAATCACTTGCACATATTCACTCCTAGGGTATACTCTCACTTCAGTTGCCTTGGATAAATGATCATTAAGCATAGGGTGTCTTAGTGGTTGCCCTCCCGTCTAAAAAGATCAAATGTTGCTTTGGAAATGTTGCCTCGGAAATGTTGCCTCGGAAATGTTTCCTCGGAAAAGATCTTAAGACTCTAGGGTTACTACTAAGGTGTCCTAATATTGCTTTACTGACCGTACGTCCCTTTCGAATTGACCCTTACAAACTCCAACGACGGTGCTACCTATTTCTCAATAGTAGGATAGCGCTGTCTAAAGAGAACAAGAATAGAAACAATATTTTTTTCCGAGTAGGTAGATGCTAGTAGGTACTTGCTCAAATCAAAACTCTTCACACTTACACTTTTCAAACAAATTTTCAAAACAACTTCGTCACATCCTTGAGGACTGATACAAGGGTTATCACGGAGTAAAACATTTTCAAAAACAAGCACACAAACACAAGCAATTTAAAAAATGAGCAAGTACCTAAGAGACCATGGAAAACCATGGATAGAAAGGGTGCTAACACCTTCCCTTTCTATAATCTACCCCCCGTACTCAGAATATCTCGAAAAAGGATTTTTTATGTACTTTTTTCCTTTCCAGTTGGATGAAATAAAAGTCGGTGGCGACTCTTGCTTACCGCGACGTTTTGGAAACTAAAAACGCAAAATGCAAACCATTATTAAACAGTCGGTTCTGCCATTGTATCACACTTATGTATCTACACCAAAGCCCTGTAATAGTGTAGGACTTTATTTCTCACTTTTTTCTTTACATGCTTGTCTGTAATTGTTAGTAACTTAGGCGTGCATGACAAGAATCAATTAATCAGTAGATCACTAATTGCAAGATAAACATAACTGGAAAAAAAACATTGTTTCACACTTGCACCCTTAGGGTATACCTCAATTGGTTGCCTCCAAAAATAATGGTCATGTCCCTCGAATGTAGAGATATCTTAGCAAAGATCCTCAATTCTAAAGTCATCAAAAATATCATGGTCCCTAAAGTCCCTCGAGTTACCTACGAGAAATGATCTTGTCCCTCGATGTTGCCTACATGATGACAGTCCCTTCGAAACACTAAGATATCCTTACATGTTGCCTTCAATGACCATATCGTCCCTTTCGATAGTCCCTCAACATCCAATTATAGGGCTACCTACTCACTAATAGTAGGATAGCACTATCTAAAGGGTAGGAGGAAAATAACACCCTTTTTCGACTAGGTAGATGACTCTTAAGTACTTGCTCAAATCTGAAATTTTCACACTTACACATTTTCAAAAATCTTTTCAAAAATGCTTTCAAAAATCTGTTCAAAAACCTGAAATTTTCTCAAGGACTGATACGAGAGTTACCATAAAGCAAACAAAAATCTTTCAAAACACACAAACACAAACAATTTAAAAAAATGAGCAAGTACCTAAGAGCCCGTGGAAAACCACGGATGGAAAGGGTGCTAATACCTTCCCTTTCCATAACCTACCTCCCTTACTCAAAAACTCTCGAAAAAGGTCTTTTTATATTCTTTTCACACTTTCCTTTGTTGGATAAAAGAAAAGTCGGTGGCGACTCTTGCTTACCGCGACATTTGCAAACAAAAAATGCAAACCAGTATTAACAGTCAGTTCTGCCACCGTATCACACCTTAGCTTCATAGAATAATGAAGATGTGAATGGAAACGAGAAATGAAGTGGTGAGAGCTGGGAAGTATGCAAACGAACTCAAGAAATTTGGAGATCGAGGGTGAATTATGGAAGAGGTTGTATTGTTCTACTTATAGGAAGAGTGAATAAACTTGATATGTGTGGAATTTTGATGTCAAGCATGTGAAATGGTGAGCGACTAAAGTGTGACACTTCTTGTGAATGAAGTAAGTAAAACACCGTTAAAACCTCATTATTTTGAGTCATTTTTCATCTTTGGACATCACTTAACATCACCACAAGCAAACTACGTGCAAAGCATAGCCTAATTTGAATTAATTTGAAGTTTTGTAAAACTAAACATGACCAAAAATCATTGCCATGGGACCAAGTTCACACCAATGGGAAATCTTGTACACTTGACCTTTGAGGATCATTCTTTTTGCAACATGCTCACATCATGACAAAGAGTAGAATGTGACAAGAAAATATTAATTTGGATGCTTGAACAAAAAGTTATGACAACGTGAAGTAGGTAAAATGACCTGAAATTACAAGTCAAAAACTTTCAAAGTATAAAATGACCTATAATGTCATCCAACTTTCCATGGCTTTCCAAACATAATTGGCCTTTGATTCTTAAAGAAAACTTGTAGAAGGCATCAAATGTGATCATGTGCAAAAAGAATCACTAAAAAATGTTGAATATTGAGAGAGTTATGATCTTTGGAATTTAGGAAAAATTCACTTGAAAATAGGTCAAATTTCACTAAGTCCATAAAGTGACCTCTAATACCTTCCAACTTTTTACGATCTTCCAATCATGATTGGATTTTTAGTTTTAAATGGAAGTTGTTAAGGATGTCAAGGACAGTCAAATGCTCACATAAGCATTAATAATGTTGAATATTGAAGGGGTTGTGAAGTTTTGAACTTTAACTTGCAATGTTGACTTTTTAAGTCAAACCTCTTTGAATCAATTTGTGAACTTGGACTTTTCTTGTACTTAAAAACACATTGATGATCATATGAATTTAGAATGGTATGCCCTTGAATGTTCTTTGATTAAACATGGCCAAGTCTTAAGTTAAGTTATTGAAGAAGACATGGAAATAAACACATGAACCTTAGAAGTCTCTTGAGAAACAAGATATAAAACTTTGAGATATTCTTGATTAAAATGAGATAGAATAATGCTTGAGACCTTTATGCTTTGAGATTATAGAACATGCGTTACTAAATATCCCTTGAGAATCAATGGTTGACCATACTTTAACTTTGATGAAGCAAACCCTAGTTGAGGGAATCAGGCTTAATGCTCTTGATTCAAGACATACCTTGCACAATAAATAAGAGGAAACAAGGCATACTTTTGGTATTTTGGTTAATGGTTAGTGGAATATAAAGCACATAATCATAAAAGAGAAAGATACATAAAGAGGTTGCTTGATGATCTCCACAAAGGCAAGCTCAAAGATAGATAAATATATATATATATATATATATATATATATATATATATATATATATATATATATATATATATATATATATATATATATATATATATATATATATATATATATATATATATATATATATATATATATATATATATATATATATATATATATATATATATATATATATATATATAGAGAGAGAGAGAGAGAGAGAGAGAGAGAGAGAGAAAGAAGGCAACCAAGCTTGTGATCTTGACTTGATGCATAATGTAAAATGTTATGGGATCTTGGGGGTAAAAATTAGGGTATGACAGGGCATACTTTGGAGGCCTAAGAGGAGGCATAATGCATTGGTATTTTTTAAAAATTAGTTATAATTAATTAAAAGTAAATTGGAAAAAGAAATACTAATATTATTAAATTTAAATAGAATTACAAGGCGGAAAATTTTGTAAACATATACTAATGACGCACTTGATCATAATGTGCACCAGATTCATAATTCAGCATTGTCCTTCTCCGTTAAGACTGCACTTGATTCCTTTGAGATGGTTGTTGTCTCCCAGGATTCATCTATGGTGTTTGGTGTCTGCAATTTTGGAGACATTGTTGGTATTTATCCTAGACAGAACGTGTGTTAGTGGAAATAAATTATTTCATCAACTCTTCTAGGTGCATAAACCATGCATCAAAGGTTTTGCATTCTGGAAACCTGTTATACAAATCGATGGAACATGGTTGTACGAGAAATATAAACGAATGTTACTCATGGCAGTGGCACAAGATGGCAACAATAATATTTTTTTCAAATTCCTTCTCATTGGTTGAAGGTGATACTACTGGTGGCTGGAGTTTCTTTCTCAAACATATATGATTACACGTTGCTCCATAACCCAACCTATGTTTCATTTCATACAGACATCCATCTATTGAGTGTGCATACAACAACATTGATAACGGTTGTCAAGATCCTGCTTCTACGCATGTCTACTGCATTAGATATATTACAAAAAACTTCTTGCAGGAGATCAAAGACAAGAAGCTTCGAAGAAATTTGTGAACGTAGGGTATGCATTAATAGAACCATCGTTCCAACACTACCACGAAGAGCTCGGATTGACAAATGCGGATGTGTTAAGGTGGGTCAATAATAGTCCAGTAGAGAAGTTGACCAGGGCATTTGACAATGGTCAACAATGGGCCACATGACAATAAACCTTATGGAACAAATGAACTCCATCTTCAAAGGCATCTGAAACCTACCAATAACTTCTTTGGTGAGAGCGACCTAATTTAGGTTAGGGTCATTGTTCGAGACTATAGGTTCATAATGGAGTTCAGTGTTTCAATAAGGGCAGTTGTTGAGTGAAAGTTGTATGAAATTTATTAAGGAGGAAACTATCAACGCTGACACTCACGTGGTTACAATAGTTGACCATTGTAAAGGTTGGTCCAACGTACAAGAGACAATGGACAATAATGAGGGGATGCCGAGGGGATACTATCGGGTCGAACTAGATAGAGGTTGGTGCGATTATGGAAAGTTTCAAGCCTTCTGTATGCCTTGCACCCATGTTATAGGTGACATGTGCATATGCTCACCAGGACCCTTACAAGCATCCATCCACCATTTATAAAGTCATAAGCGTATTTAATAAGTACAACAATAAGTTCCTGGTGGTAGAAAAGGAGGATTATTGGCATACATATCAAGGGTGTATAGTTTGGCATAGGGGTGTTCACGGTTCGGTTTGGATCGGTTTTAAAACAAAAATTCATCTGATCCAAAGATAAATTCACTTGCAGTTCGGTTCGGTTATGGATGATATTAAAAAAAATCTAATATGATCCGATCCAATTTTATGCGGTTTAATTTGGATCGGTTTTTGGATATCCAGATTACACATTATATTTTTATTAATATTATAAAACTACTAATAAATCATATATTTGATATAATATATAACATATTGTATATTAAAGTTAATATTACAAAATGAGACTTATCGATTATGGTTGAAATAATAAAAATAAATAGATTATACCAAGCTAATAAATATTATTAAAAAAATTATTATCATCTAATAATAAATTCACATAACATATCATGTTAATAAAAAGTAAATAAATATAAAAATATATGTATGCCGTTCAGTTTGGTTTGGATCGGTTTTGAAAGATTCATCTGAATCCGTTCCGAACCGATCGGTTTTCATAAAACGACATCTAAACACATCCAATGAATTTCGTTTTTTGCGGTTTTCGGATTTTTGGATCGATTTTCTGTTTTTATTTGGAATGGTTTGGATTTGAACACCCCTAGTTTGGCACACCAAAAATATGCAAAGGAAGAAAAAGGTTTGCCCTAAGAGCATGCGTATTTGAACCGAAATGGATATGGAAAACAAAATGGTAAGATTATGTAGTACATATCGTCAACCCAGACACAATCGTAAAAACTGTCCCATTGTTGGAGCAAGATCCAAAACATAATTATTGTATGCTTTCTTGATAAGTTTTTTTTTTTTTTGCCATGATTATATTAAATACAACTTCCCATTATAACAAAACGAACACAAGCACACATAAAACAACAATATAAAAAACAAATAAAATGACTAAATACAATAGCATATCTAGAGAATACAACCATTAGGACAATATCATATGATCCATAGATTATAACACGACAATCACTGTTATTTTTAACTGACTCCTATACACGATGTACTCCATTATTGTTGAACACCTAAAGAAGCCTATCAATTCTTCTAATCTTTTCACCGTCTTGAATGTCTCTATCTAACCAATAAATTAAGATTCTCTCAAGATGTTCGAAAGTCTTAGTGTTCCAAAGTCGGATCCTCATCAGAGGTTTTAGTGGCGAATAAAATAGATGAGCATTTCTTTTAATAATGTGAGACATTTGTAAGAAATATTTAAGAATGAAATGAGAAAAAGGGTGACAAATGGTAGAGAATGAATGACATATTTATAAAACATATAACAATATAGACGTCAGAGGAATGACGTCTCCTTTTAATTAGGACAACAATGCAATCTCTATAGGAAATGGTTCATGGGTATTGTATGCGCCAAAGCCATGGCCCATGGGTTTAATTGTAAGTGCATGCACCACTAGTAGTGGTGCCTTTTCTTGGCTGCGAATTTTTTGTTGTTTAAAACATAACTATTTTGGTTATTATTAGGGAATGTTAGTTATTAAGATAATAAATTTTAATAACTTGATTATTTTTAAAAAGTCTAAAAGTTCAACTGATTACATTTTCTAGGTCATTTTGATTGTTAAATTGCTCACAGGTTTGGATATTAGTAGTACATGATAACATGAAAACATATTGTATTTTTCGACTCCATTTGCATGCTAACTAGTTTAATTTCGCTACTTTATGTTACTTTTATGTTGTTTTATGTTTCATTTCAGGTGTTATTTCAATGTGCAAGAAAGCCAAGGAAAGTACAAGAAAAGGGAATAAAATGCAGGAAAAATCAAGTTTCTAGTCCATGGCGTTTGCCATGAACTCATGGCATCCGCCATGGACCTCATTTTCCACATCATTAGTGCACTAAACAATGGCGTTCACCATACACATATGGTGGTCTCCATGCACCAGCATAAGGTCAAAAACATGGAAACAAAAGTTTCATTTTTCTCTCCACTTTCCCTACTTTTTCTGGGCCCAATTTGACACGACCCGGAAGGTTGGCACTGCATCAGAGCACAATAAATAGGCAGATAGAATCAGTTCTAGGTATCCAAGATTTGCATAGAACCTCTGTTTTAATTAGTTTTCTGCACAAATTTAGTTTTTCAAAGTGGTAATCCTTTTCACGTAAGGGTTATCACACCAGTAGTTTTAGGCTTTTGTATTAGACGCTCTTGGATCATAATCTTGTTGACATTGTAGCACTGTTCGTTTCCAAATTTCTATACTCAAGGTTTTTCCGATTTTAATTCAACTATTTACTATTTTAGTTATAGTATCGCTTTAATTATTCATCGTATGCTTTGTATGGTTAATATGATGTTCTAAATATCTTCTACAATATTTAATCTGTTCTTATATTAAAGTATGTCCGGATAAATCCATTGAGTCTGGTATGTGAGAACCGTCATTCTGACGGGACTCAGTATAAAATTGGCATAAAAACCTTGTTTTTAAACTATTGCTCTGGTGCTGTTTTTAATTAAATATTTCCCAAATAGTTTTACGTGACAACGAAAACACTAAGGTTTCAAACCAATAGAGCAAGAGCGTGAGGTTTTCACCGGATAGTAAAAATAGGATATTAACTTCTAAACACAACGAGAGCACTTTAGAATTAATTAGGATTTGTTTGGTTTTCAAAAGAGTATTTCTTAACTTAAATAGGTGAACAAGAGTAAAATCCTTGCGGTTTTGAAACATAGTAGAGGTCAACAAAACAAGAGTTGAGACCAATGTTTTTAAACTATTCTCTTCCTTAGAAAAAGTTATTTTTAAATATAATATATGCCAATGATTTGCTGAGTCCTAGAGAAACGATTAAAAATGACATTCTGGTCTCTATTAATGAATATATTCTTAAAATTCTATTATAAGATGACTTTAGTTTTTAGTTCTCATATAACCCCATAATTATTAATTACCCTTAGATTTACAAAGCGACTATATATAATGGTGAGGTTGATTATTAAGTCCTTGTGGGATCGATTATCTTTTATAACTACAATGATAATTCTGTGCACTTGCGGATTTACTCCCATTAAGTTTTTGGCGCCGTTGTCGAGGAAAAATTTCGTTAAATATCATAATTTTGTTATTGCACCATGTAGCGGTAGAAATGTTTAAGACTAACCATTGGATTGACTAGACTTATACAGATCAAAATAAAAATCGCCACCGTGCTTTATTATTTCCAAAGGAATGGGAAAAGAGAGAATAACCCAAAAGAGGGGGAGAGAATCTAAGTTCGGGGGTTGGTTATGCAAAGGGAAGGTATTAGCACCCTAAACATCTATGGTACTCCGCAGGAACCTCTTTGTAAAAAAAAATTTGTATATTTAGCTATAAAAATGTTGTGTAGAAAATGGATGGTGGAGGTGAGAAAATAATTTTTTTTATAATTTTTGCGCCCGCCACAGTTCCGAACCTTTAGTGCCTACGTACCACCTTTTCGTGCAATAGGGGATCAGGGTACATGTAGTTCCTCTTTTAAAGCTTTTAAAACACAAATGTGTTGGTTAATTTTATGAGATAAAACATCATTGTCATTGTCCGTGTGGAAAACATACCTACTATCCACAATCATGAGAAAGGAGAATTTGCATCATCTCAAAGTGGAGGATATGACTTGGATTTTAAAATCAACAATGCCTCACTCAACACCCAAGTGAAAAATATCTCTCTTTACTACATATTGTAGAAGTATAGTTGTTTGCATCACTACAAGGATTGACAAGATTTCAATCTTTTGAGAAAAGTTTAAAGATAAAAGCCAAAGTGACAAATGGTTTGGAATGAGATTGATTGGCTTTTAGTCTTCTCACAAAAAATGTCAAAGTATTATTAAGTTTATTGAAGTTTATTTATGAAAATGTTTTGAAAATGCATGGACCTAAGTCCAAGTTTATTATGAAAGTGGTTCAAGTTTAAAAAAAAGAGTTTTCAAAAAGAGAGAGAACATTTTTGAAATCAAAGAAGATGGGAGGAGAAGAAGGGACTATCCTAAAGCATAAGGTAAAAGCTATGGATAAGAACCATCTAACCAACAAGAAGCCAATACTTGACACTATGAGCCAAGATAGAATTCCCATTCTTTGGATTGAAACCAAACAAGCAATGATATTAGACCTCTTGAAAGAACCAAACTTCAAGTGTATTAAGTCATCACAAAGGGCAGAGTAACAGATGTATACGGGTGAATTCCAGATTATAAACAAAGAGTGTAATAAAAATAACCTGCACACAAAACAAAAAAACAACCCAATGCCTTGAGGTAAACCTCAAGAGCTTCAGAAAAAATAATCAGATAAGGTCACAAGGTCTTCAATCATAGGCCAAGGTTTCTAATCCTAAGTCCAAAATGTCTAATGCTCCATAATGCCAAGGATAGTAACCAAATAGTCCAAGTATCATTAAAGATTTCTAGTGTTTATGTTGATTATTAGGTGTTTTGAAAAAGAAAAGTAAATCTCAAGCGAGCAAAAAAATAAAAATGACAAGAAAGTAAATACTCAAATGAGCAAAGATGAAAATGGCATGAAATGTAAATGTTAAAAGTAAATAGTGCATAAAAATAAAGGGGCATATAATAAAAATAAAGGATAAAGTCAATTATTAGTGATTAGTGGTTAGTTGGATGATCATCTTGAAACTTGCATTTGGAACTCATTAGAGGATTGGTAGAACCAAAGCCTCCATAGAACAAGTTGAATTTGCTTTTTGTCAAGTATATCATCCATTTGGAATCCTCATGAGTACCATTTAATGATCAATGATGTTTAAGTTAGCCGCGTTGACTAAAGGTGTTGTAGATCCATTAGAGGATTGGTATAACCAAAACCTCCACACAATGAATCTCAAGGTTATTGGATCAAAGAGATCAAATTAACATACTTGGGCTTGCAAACATAATTTTGGTCCACGAATGATCATTTATTCGAATCGGGACAAAATTTAGCGCTATGAAAGTATGGATGTTAACATTGTCAAAACTCATATACCACTTCAGCACAACACCGGCCGAACTATCCTGAAAAAAGTGAATCAAAAGATGCTGATAATCAGTATGGGTAGACATTCTCTTTACATACATCACCAGATGAGCACGAGGGTAGTCATTCTCTTTACATACATCACCAGATGAGCACGAGGGCAAGTGTTGCCCTTGTACTTCTCAAACTTCGGGACCTTAAACTTAGCTCTTTTTACTTGCATAAATCATCCACATTCTGCCCAAATAGCTCTTTTCCCATGAGGGCCTTCATCTCTCTTTGCATCCTGTCGAATTGCTCTTGAAAATCATCCATTCTATCATAAAGACCCAAGTCTTCACTCGATGGCGGGAAAGGACGACACACATCATCGTTTACAAATGGAACCATATTCACCGAAGGAGGTGCAGCAGGAGCAGCATGCACCATAGGAGGTACAAGAGTGACAATAGTCTGAACAATCAGAGTATCTTGAGGACCAAGATTGAAACCTTCAGGTGAAACATTCTCTGGCATTCCCAAAGGATAACCCTGAGGCATGCGATTTTGAACAACAACTGGAGTAGCAGATATGGGAACAGTCGGAGCTTCAGTAATTGCTCTTGTTGATTGAGGTTGGACACTCAGTGGATGATTTTGAGCAGCCACCAGAGCTTCCATCAGAAAAGTCAGATTGACCATGCCCGCCTTCAAAGTAGAAACCTCCTCGCGCAGCTCGCGATTCTCTTATTCTAAGTTGTCCATCTTCTTTCTGAAATTAGCCAGAGTGTTGCAGTTGTGAGTCAGCTTACTGAACGAAGTAAAGAAGCTTGGTAAGACACTTGGATATTCATAACAAATGCAAGAAATATGTGCAATATAATGCATGATATTCAATGCACATGATTTTATTTTAGGGTTAATACCTATTTTCACCCCTGACATATGGGGTGTATTTGAAAAACCCCCCTGCCAAAAAAAAAGTTCCAATTGTTACTTTGACAAATTTTAAAAGTTTCAGTTTTTACCTTGAGGATGCCACATCATCTAAAAGGCTGATGTGGCTTATATTTTTGTTATATTTTTATGACATGGCTTGATTAGTTGTCATTTTTAATTAATTTTTAATTTTTAATTTCATATGCCATTTATATTAATATTTTATTAATTGAGTGTTAATTCAAAGTTTAAAAAATTTTGTCCTTCCACAAGAATCGAACCGTGGACATACTGTCAGCAGCGAACGCTTCTTACCACTAGACCAATGCATTTTCTTTGTTATATTTTGGTTTGAACGCCCCATATGTCAGGGGTGAAAATAGGTATTAACCCATGATTTAATGCATGATTTTTCACATTGGATTTTTTTTTGTATCGTTTAATATCCTGAACCAAAATGTTTTCACATGAATAATTACTTGTATTTTTATAGTATTTATGATTATAAATACAATACGGTTATCAGTTTATCAGTTTGAAATATACTAGCATTATGAAATAAGATTATATATTAGCAGTATGAAATATATTATCAGTTTATGATTAGCATTACAATATTGTATTTAAATGATAAGCCTAAATGTCAAATAAGGTTATCAGTATAAAATATACTAGCATTATAAAATTTCTATTATGAAGTGTAACTGCATTTTTTAGCCAGGTTATCAGTATCTTACGGTGCTTCAATCAAAATAAACATATTCTTATTCTTAATAATTGTAAATGTAACTTTATATACTCTGAAATTTGTAAACATATTAGAACAACATACCAAGTTTATGATTTTGTCTAGGACCCAACTTTCTACTCTGGTATTTCTACAAATTATATATGTACACACTCACTATGTGTGAAGTAAACAACGGACATGAATAAAATTGTTGACGTTGTTTGTATTATTGAGTTTTGACAGAGAAATTACTTCTAAAAGGTAACAA
The DNA here is from genome assembly GCA_948472305.1 of Vicia faba. NCBI lineage: Eukaryota > Viridiplantae > Streptophyta > Magnoliopsida > Fabales > Fabaceae > Vicia > Vicia faba. The sequence goes on from OX451737.1 coordinate 1,572,516,944, forward strand.
ACCAAAATATAACAAAGAAAATGCATTGGTCTAGTGGTAAGAAGCGTTCGCTGCAGACAGTATGTCCACAGTTCGATTCTTGTGGAAGGACAAAAATTTTTTAACTTTGAATTAACACTCAATTAATAACATATTAATATAAATGGCATATGGAATTAAAAATTAAAAATTAATTAAAAATGACAACTAATCAAGCCATGTCATAAAAATATAACAAAAATATAAGCCACATCAGCCTTTTAGGTGATGTGGCATCCTCAAGGTAAAAACTGAAACTTTTAAAATTTGTCAAGGTAACAATTGGAACTTTTTTTTTGCAGGGGGGTTTTTCAAATACACCCCATATGTCAGGGGTGAAAATAGGTATTAACTCTTTATTTTATTATTTAATATTTCAAGGGATTTTAAATTTATGGACATATTGCAAAAATCAAAGTAATAACGCATTTGGAATACTGAAATTTTTTATTATAACAACTCCAAAATGGATTACAAGTTTCAATGATCCCAAGTACAAGATGAAAATAAAATCTAAACCTCAGAAAAGCAAAACTGATGGAGATCACTCTATACGTTGGAGCTTCCTCGTGAGCCTAGCAACTTGAGCCTTCAACCTCTAGTTTTCTTTCGCATATCTGATTGCAACCTCTTTCCTATCGTCTGAATCAGGGAGTGAGAAAATAGCGTACGACCAAGGTTTAGGAGCAAATAAATCCCCTTTCCTATCCATGGTCTCTACAGCCCGACTCTCAAGGATCTCAATCAAGTCATCTTTCTCCTTCAAGTCTGCTCTATAGGAAATCTCTAAAATTTGGCACTTGTTCTTCCAAGCGTCATTTTCTTGTTGCATCCTTACCAAAGCAACTTGTAGCTCTTCTAGATCATCTAATAGGGGAGGAGCAGTCTTCACAAATAGATCAGACATAGGTGTTTCCCGGGAATACGGCATCTTCAACTGAATATCTCTCATTTGGACCCATTGAAGATATGGCCCCAAAGAAACAACACCCCTAGGCCCCAAATCCTTCCTACCCTTCTTATGAATGTGACGCCAGGCCTTCGCAATTTGCGCCCTAGCTTCCCTGTGGTCTTCTCCTTCCTTCAGAAAGAAACTACTCAAATGAATACTATTTGGTTTATCCCTCATTGATAACCGAGCTGTCGTTGTGCAAGAACAAGGTTATAGTTAATTCCTCCCTTTGTACGAAGAAGAGGTACATTGGGGAAACTACCACAACTGTCAATAATCTCTATATCCTGGTAAGCTCGAAGATACCAATCAATATCCGAGTGAGTAAGTGCCATGATCTTAGGAGCCCAACGGGGTTCCTTCTTGACATCCCAAAAAGCATCAGACTGAGGCATATGAGAGATAAACCATCGGTACAACATGGGCGTGCAACAGATAATCATCCCCCCATGATAAGAATTCCGGAGATGAATAGAGTAATAAGCATCACCCAACAAGGTAGGAACTGGGTTTCCAATCATGAAGATTCTGATAACATGAACGTCAACAAACTTGTCCATATTAGGAAATAAGAACAACTCGTAAGCAAGTAGAGCAAAGGTGGCCTCAAAAGCGATTGTACTCTTCATCCTGGAAAAGTAACGAGCTTTCTCCAATAAGAATTGAGCTGGTAATCCTCTAATCCCTCCTTTAGTAGTCATATGGGCTTCCACCTCAGACTTCCCCAGATGAATCAAAGCAACAATCTCGTGTGGTTTTAGCTCACCCTCCAAACCAGTAAAAGGAACACGATCAGTAACAGGTAAATCCAATAGATAAGAATACTCCTCCAGTGTAGGCATTAACTGATAGTTGGGAAAAGTAAAGCAATGATACATCTGATTATAGAACTGGACTAAGGTCGATAGAATACCCTCCTTCATCTTCAGCTTCATGAGAGGAATACTGGATCCATACTTCTTCCGAAAGTCTGCCGAACACACGATCTCGGGGATTAGACTGATCAACTCATCTATCTTGGGATCTTTGAAACTGTATTTCTCGGTCTTTCTTTTTCCAGAATCCATGGTTAAAAGGTACCTGAGATATTCACAAATGGTCACCTTTTAAATCCCTTGAAATAAGATCTCTTCAAAAGATGCTTATGAGTTCATGGATGCATCATGCAACAATCACACACAAGATCACACATATAGGGTTCATAGGTTCAACGTCATGAGCAAGAGGTCAAAGGTACTACCCATAAGGTGTTATTCTAAAAGTTATCACCTTCCGAACAAGGTTCTAGAGGTTCCCAGAGTCTACATCCTTCCTTAGAATATTACCAACTTCCCGATTAACTCGGTAATTAGTAATATTCTCAAGAAAAACTCGTCTGAGCGTAGTACTGCGTGACAACTATTTCCGGGTTACTCCGTCATAGTTTCCGCACTAGTCCTAAAAGGCCAAGATGGGTTAGGTATTCTACGGTTCTCAGTTTCAGCAGGCTCCCAGGTCAAAAGCAGTACGTCTTCGTGATTACTCGGTAAACGACACTACATTCAAAGGGGCCTCCACCGAGTGTGGGATCTCATGCCTTCTTTTTTGGGATTACTCCCTCAAAGTTAACATGACTATACCGTCTGTCCTATCTTAAAGTTTTCCTAACTCCGGGTATAGGACTTATATGTAATCACCAAGCACCCTGAAAACCAGGAAAATCCAAACAAACATATATACAACATATAACACATAAACAACAATAGCACATATACATATATAAACAAAGACAGGCTCAATCCACTTAGGGATGGACCGACAAGAGGTCAATCTTTCCCCAGTGAAGTCGCCATTTTTATGTAGCGGTAGAAATGTTTAAGACTAAGCCATTGGATTGACTAGACTTATATAGATCAAAATAAAAATCGGCATCGCGCTTTATTGTTTACAAAGGAATGGGAAAAGAGCGAATAACCCAAAATAGGGGGAGAAAATCTAAGTTCGGGGGTTGGTTATACAAAGGGAAGGTATTAGCACCTAAACATCTACGCTACTCCGCAGGAACCTCTTTGTAAAAAAAAATCTATATATTTAGCTATAAAAATGTTGTGTAGAAAATGGATGGTGGAGGTGAGAAAAGAAATATATTTTTATGGTTTTTGCACCCGCCTCTGTTGCGAACCTTTAGTGCCTACGTACCACCTTTTCGTGCAATAGGAGATCAGGGTACACGTAGTTCCTATTTTAAAGATTTTAAAACACAAATGTGTTGCTTAATTTTATGAGATAAAACATCATCGTCATTGTCCGTGTGGAAAACATACCTAATACCCACAATCATGAGAAAGGAGAATTTGCATCATCTCAAAGTGGAGGATATGTCTTGGATTTTAAAATCAACAATGCCTCACTCAACACCCAAGTGGAAAATATCTCTCTTTAATACATATTGTAGAAGTATAGTTGTTTGCATCACTACAAGGATTGAAAAGAGTTCAATCTTTTGAGAAAAGTTTAAAGATAAAAGCCAAAGTGTCAAAATGGTTTGGAATGAGATCGATTGACTTTTAGTCTTCTCACAAAAAAATGTCAAAGTATTATTAAGTTTATTGAAGTTTATTTATGAAAATGTTTTGAAAATGCATGGACCTAAGTGCAAGTTTATTATGAAAGTGGTTCAAGTTTTTTTTAAAAAAGAAGAGTTTTCAAAAAGAGGGAGAAATTTTTTGAAATCAAATAAGATGGGAGGAGAAGAAGGGACTATCCTAAAGAATAAGTTAATAGCTAGGGATAAGAACCATCTAACCAACAAGAAGCCAATACTTGACACTATGAGCCAAGATAGAATTCCCATTCTTTGGATTGAAACCAAACAAGCAATGATATTAGACCTCTTGAAAGAACCAAACTTCAAGTGTATTAAGTCTTCATAAAAATTGGGCAGAGTAACAGTTGTATACGGGTGAATTCCAGATTACAAAAAAAGAGTGTAATCACAATAACCTACACACAAAACAAACAAACAACCCAATGTGTTGAGGTAAACCTCAAGAGCTCCAGACAAAATAATCAGATAAGGTCACAAGGTCTCCAATCATAGGCCAAGGTTTCTAATCCTAAGACCAAAAAGTCCAATGCTCCATAATACCAAGGATAGTAACCAAATATTCCAAGTATCATTAAAGATTTTTATGGTTTATGTTGATTATTAGGTGTTTTGAAAAAGAAAAGTAAATCTCAAGCGAGCAAAAAAATAAAAATGACAAGAAAGTAAATACTCAAATGAGCAAAGATGAAAATGGCATGAAATGTAAATGCTAAAAGTAAATAGTGCATAAAAATAAAGGGGCATATAATAAAAATAAAGGATAAAGTCAATTATTAGTGATTAGTGGTTAGTTGGATGATCATCTTGAAACTTGCATTTGGAACTCATTAGAGGATTGGTAGAACCAAAGCCTCCACACAACAAGTTGCATTTGCTTTTTGTCAAGTATATCATCCATTTGGAATCCTCATGAGTACCATTTATTGATCAACGATGTTTAAGTGATTCGCGTTGACCAAAGGTGTTATAGATCCATTAGAGGATTGGTAGAACCAAAGCCTCCACATAATGAATCTCAAGGTTATTGGATCAAAGAGATCAAATTAACATACTTGGGCTTGCAAACATAAGTTTGGGCCACGAATGATCATTTATTCGAATCGGGATAAAATTTAGCGTTGTGTTAAGCAATCGTAAGTGGACTTATATAGAAGTCACACCTATTTTGAGGCCGGTCAGTAGCAATCTATGAACCATTTGTTTTGAGACATGATATAGAGATCATGCTCCAATAACACTTAGTGCAATAAGAAAAGGGATGAGATGAAGAGGGGTGGGAGAGAATACACAAACCACTTTTGAATTAAATTTAATCAAACTATTATTAAAATCATTCATCCATTTTTTTGTGGAGTTAAACTCAACACCATGGATCCAATGATGTTAATAAAGTTCATGATAAAAAATTTAACCCAAGATCAACCAGAAAATAGTCACAAAATAATATTACATTTAATATATACAAAAAAGGTTTTAAAAAAGTTTTAAAATAGACATAAAAGAGAAAAATATCAACTATGTTCAAATTGATCAAGAAATAAAAAGTAAGTCCATAGAAAAATCAGAAAAAGACTCAAATGATCTTATAAAAATTGTGGTAATATTTTTAAGTCAGAAACTATTTTTAAAATTAAAAGAAATGAGTAAAATAAACTAAAAATGATTAAAAAATACCAAAGTGGGAAATAAAAAATAAGTGAGGTCACCAATATTTTTCACAATATCATTGAATCATTCCATAATTTTTTATGAATTTAAAAATGCATAAAAGTATTTATAAACATTTAAAACAATTCAAATAAATTTAAAATTTATAGAAAATACCAAAACACAAAATTAAATTATGAAAAAATAAAAATCAGAAAGAGAATAATCAAAAATATTTTTCATAATATTTTTCAGAATTTTTAGACTAAAAATGGATTTTCTATGATGTTTTTAATTTTAAAACAATTAAATATAAAAATAAGAAAAGAAAAGAAAATTCAAAAACATGTGGACCATTGGATGAGAGTTAAAACGCGTTAGTAATGAAATCCAAGGAATCGGATGTGCTGCGCATATCATGGTCATTAGTGAATAATGCATATGATCAATAATTAAATCAGATTTCAAAAAATACAAGTGGCGTGCCATCATTGGTTGGAAGATGACACGTTGGTCATCTTCAACCTCCAGCCAACGTGAATTGCAGGTCTCTTAAACTATAAAATCAGAAGCTCAGACCTATGCCATTCATTTCGTCTCTTCAAGACGAAGAGAACCACACCCTCACGACAAATTTATATAAACTGTAGCTCAAGCAATTTGGAAGGAACGTTTTGAAAAGAGATTTGAAATTTCATGGTCAAAACATGTTTCCAGTAAAAAGAAAGTGTTGCAACTAGAACCAGGGCAATAAGAGCATCACAATGATATCAAAGTTTTGAAGAATTGATGAAGGAATCTACCTATTGAAGTTGAGTTGTAGAGCTCTGAAACTGGACTTCTATGGAGAAATATAAGACACGATTCTTGAATGTAATTATATGGTTAGCTTCAGGGAAGATCAAGGAAGATGAATTAATGGAAAATTGGATTAAAAAAGGCTTGAGAATGGATTTCGAAGTTGCTGAATTTTGAGTTATGGAACAAGTTTGGCAGGGTGATTCTGGCTATGCAAGCTTGAGGAAATGAATGGGGAATGAACCCCTATTTATAGGGAATCAAATGGAATGTCCAAGCGTGTGAAATGATGAAGTTTGGAGGGAAATCGTGTGAAGTTGCAAACAAGAAAAGTGTGACTTCCAATTTGATCAAAACTCATCCAAAACGCGTGATTTTCTATGCTAATCACTTCTGGAACATCATTAAACATGTTTAGAGACATAAACGCGCAGAAACAAAGTGTTTAAAATCCAAATCAAGGATTTCAAACTTCTGACTTGGTGAAAAAATCAATTTCAAATTGCCAACTTCTGACCAATGGCATTCTCAGCTCAAGGGGTCTTAGGACATGATTCTTGATGCTTTAGAAAGATGAGGTTACAAGATTTTAAATGGAAAAAGAATGGGATCAAATGGATGCTTGATATGAAAATTGCATTGAGTCAAAGTTGGAGAAAAAAGGTTGACTTTCCATACTTAGAAATATTTCAAATTTTACTTCAAAAGTGACCTATAATGTTTTACATCCAACCATGGCCTTCCTATTGGAATTTTCTCTTGACCAAAAAATATGGCATGAAATAGACCTCTTGAATGACATTTTGAAAGTTGAACCATTCAAAATCTCCAAAAATTAAGAGAGTTATGAATTGTTGAAGTTGGCAAAAAATCATGAAATGTCGTATAATATTTTGTATCCTTAAGGAAACTTCCATCCATTTTCTCACTTTGAACATAAAATAAGGCATAAAGTTAAAATCCTCAAGATCATTATGGAAAAAGAATGGGCTCACGGTGATAAAAATTGACCAAGTTATGATCATTTGAAGTCACATATGGAAAATTGGGGATTCATCTGGAGGACTTGTAATCTTTCATCTTCATCAAGTTTCTTCCACATAAAAACTCCTTGGAACTTTTGAAGTGATTTTTTGATAACCCTTTGAAGAGAAGGATGTATTTGGAATCACTCAAAAATACCAAAATATGAGTAAGATATACTCCTTTGAAGTTCAAAACCCTAGCTCTTAGATCAAGACAATGCTTTGAGGAACTTTGACAATTTTGAACAAACTTCTTGTACCAACACAAATGCTTTGTAAATATAAGTTGTTGAAGATGATAATTAGAACTCATAGCAACCACAATCACTTCCATATCTTGAGAATTGAGATAAATATGCATTTGTGATTAATGGGAACAAAGCCTTGTCCAAGCATGAAAACTTCTCCAATCAATCCCTTGTAATTTTGAACCAAATTTGATAACCTTGAAATATGGTAAACCAAAATAACCTTTCCATTCCATTTCTTCCAAAACAAATCCAATGGTGATGTTTGAACTTCTCAAGCTTTATTGAATAGTGTGATACGGTGGGAGAACTGACTTGGGTGTTTTGCATTTTATCGCAAATGTTGCGGTTAGCAAGAGTCGCCACCGACTTTTCTTTTGTCCAAAAGGAAAGGTGAAAAAGAACAGGAAAGACCTTTGAGATTATTTCTTTAGTTCGGGGGGTAGATTATGAAAAGGGAAGGTGTTAGCACCCTTTTCATCCATGGTTTTCCATGGGCTCTTAGTTACTTTCTAGATCACTTGCTTTTGTTTGAAATTGTGCTTTGTGTGGTTTTTTGAAAGTATTTTGTAAAGAGTCCATTATTTAGGCAATCTTTGTAATGATTCTCGTTCGTAAGAATGTATACAAAGATGTTGATCTTTTGAAAATGTTTTCGAGTTTGTAAGATGTTTGAAAGTGTAAGTGTTTGTTTTGAAAATAGCAAGGATGTTTGTTTTTAAATGGAGCAAGTAATTAGGAGCAATCTACCTACTCAAATGTATTTCTTGTTCATTTTCTTTTCCTTTGACATTGTTGTCTTACCATTGTTTTGATAAGTAACCCTATCTTTGGATGTAAACGGGACGGGCGTGGGTCATTGTATAACCATGATTAGAAATTTTTCAAGGTATCTTGGCATTCTTTTTTAGGGACTAAGATCATTTGTAAGGCAACTTAGATAGCTTTGTCGAGGGACTATGATCTTGTATTTGCTTATTTTTGCTAAGATACCTTACATGTGTAATATGGCCATTTTGTATAAGGCAACCAAGTTGAATAACCCTAGGGGTGATTGTGTTCAAGTATATTGTTTTCATGCTTGTTTTTGTCTTGAATTAGGGTTTTCTAAGTATTGGTTTTAGTCTTTCCATACAAACCCTAATTACTAGCATGTTATATAAAAGCGATAAATTACGAAATTTAAAGTTACTACGCTATTACAACATTTGTGGGGGGGGGGGGGGGGGGGGGGGGAGGGGTGTACAAATTCATGAATGGGGATTGCAAGAATTTAAACTTAATTAGTCTATTACAACCATATTAAATTGGTATAAATATACAAGGAATTAAATAAATACAAAGTATAAAAATGAATAAATGTACAAGGATGCAAAATGTAATGAAAAGGAATTTTGTTTGGTTTTTATGAAAACAAAGATTTTTGTCTTAACCTAATTAAATAAAAAGAATAGTTAATTAAGTTTGAATTTATTAAGAAAAGATTTTAAATGAAAACCCTAATTCTATTAATCAAAAGAAAATAAGTTTAAGAAAAGTATTTTTTTGGTATTGTTTATCTTGAAAATATTTTTAGTCTTTTTTATATTAAAATAATGTATTTTAAATGGTGTGAAAAAAAATTAATATTAATTAAGTTTATAAGATTTACTTAATAGAATAAATAAACTATAATAAATAAAAATATTTTTTGTGGAAAAATAGAATAAAATAAGTCAAAATATGAATATATCATTTTTTGTATTTTATGATTTTTTTTAGTATTTAGAAAATAATTAAGAAAAGAAAAAAAATGAAAAAAATGAATAAATAAAATAATTTGGGCCAGGGGGTGCCAAGATTCAATGTGGAGGTCAGCTAGCAAACACAAAAAATAAGCCAGGCCCAAAGGGCCCAGTGCCTGCCAAACAAAAAAGTCAGAATTGTAAAAACATGAAAAAATGAAAAGGGTACCACTGGGGCTCGAACCCAGGTCCCATAGGTTACAGTCGCGCGTTTCTACCACTAGGATGGCTATACATCCGTTAATACAAATAAAACAATAAATATGTAAGACAAAACGTGTTTTGAAGACTTCATCTTCAACCTCCAGCCAGACCAACTATAACTTGCTTATTTCTTATCAAAAATAAAAATTGCAAACATGAAACTTGTAGCAAATTTTCTCACGATTCTAGAAATGTAAAGTATTAAAACTATAGATCAAAGATAAGCAAGAATTTTAATGACCCTAATATGAACCCTAAAAATTTTAGAAATTTCAGTTTCAAAATTCTCTAAGCTCAAGCAAAATTAATGGAAACTAAGGACATGGTTAGCTTCAAGGCAATGATATCTACATGTTTTATTCACAAATAAACTATTGATGATGCCTGTATGAAGAGTTCCAAGTTGAGAAAACTTACCTCAAAACTGGAAATCGTGTTTGGAGTTTGAGCTTGTTTCAAGTGATAGTGATGATCAAGTTAGCTTCCTTGAGGTCCTAGGAAGCTAATGCAATATTTTGCTTAAGTTAAGAGTGGCTGAAATGACTTGGAGAAGTCCAACGGTAATGCTCTGTTTTTGGTTATGGAAGATAGGGTAAATTATGTTACAGAAATGAAATAGGTACAGAGATAAGTTACACTTGATGTAAGGAAGCTTTAGAAACTAAAAGTCCAAGAAACACACGAGAGAAATGTGAGTTTGAGGTTCAAGGTCAGAAACTGTGCAACAATGGAGTTTTTGGGAAATTTCTGATTTGAGAGAGTTTTGGTGTATTTCAGGGTGCTCAAGCTCGTGTCCTAGCTCAAAAATAGTGACTCTATTTATAAGCAACAAGTTTGGAGTGCTCTAGTTGATCAGAATTCAAATTTGCATCTTTAAGTTAAACATATGATTTTTTGACAAAACAAGTTTCCATGCCTTGTGTACTTGCTAAGATAGAGTGGTTATGCTTTAAACAAGCATGCTTCTGACTTTATGGATGGAGTGTAATCAGAGGGAACAAGTTAGAGGCTCAATGTGAACTTTATGAAAAAAGCTTTCTTTACAAGAATGGCAATGTTACTTTGTGCCATTAATGGAAATGAAACTTGGATAATAGCTCAAATGCTTGGATCAAAGCTCTAACAGTTGTGTAAACATTTAATTATGAAGTGAAAAACAATTTTGAGGCCTGCAAAGAAAATATTATGTAGCCTAGCATGGATTTGGTTCATGTGTTCATAAAAAATGGCTTGTAATTCAAGTGACAAAACCCTAACTTCATCTCTTCGATTCTCCCTCCTCAAGAATGATCTCAAGGAGTTCTTTGACATTTTGAAAAGCTTGCAATGTTCTATACAAGCCATATTTGAATTTATTTTGAAGATTCCCCTTGTAGATATATGAAAAATTGCCATGAAGTTAGGTCAAAATGCTGACCAAATTAGGGCAAAATTTCACTAAGTGTTTAGTTTCATGACCCTATGTTCATAAAATTATAACTTGAGATCCAGGAATTTTTGGAAGGAGTTGTGTAAAGAAAATTGTAGATTTCATGGAGATATACAACTTTCATGTTGGAAGTTTATCTTGAATCGTCTTGCATCATGGTGAAAATTATATTCAAAGTTATGAAAAAACATGGAATTTCCAACACTTAGAAAAATTTCTAAGTTTATAAATTTTGACTTTTTAGTATACAATTGACTTTTGATCAGTTGACTGGAAAATTCATATGTCAATCCAATGGACTTGCAATGTTTTGAACCATGCCATTAGGTCAAAATGATGCAATTGGACTATTGAGATCATGCCTTAAACCAATTGATCATTTTCTAGGTCAAAAATCAGAAATTGCCCTTTCCCAGTCAAAACCCTAATTTTAACCATTTTGCCCTTTTGGAGATTTGATCAACTTTCTTGAGATATTATGGTCCAAATTTGATTAAATGATACATATGAGTCTAATATGTTGATATGGATCAAAAGATATGAATTTTGACTGTAAATTGGCCATAATTGACCTTTTTCCCAATACAATTGATTTTTAGGTCACTTGCTCAATTGACTGAGCAAAAATGTGATTCAAGGCTTGAAACTTGGCATGATTATCTTAGGGGTCCACAATGATCCATGGAAGTCATATGGGGCATTAGAAGTTCAAGTGTCTTTGTGCAAACTCAAACCCTAGTTTTGGTCATCAATGCTTAAGGAGGTGTCTTGAGCTGATCAAATCCTAGTGCAGTCTTGGGTCAAGGGAGATCTTGTGAGCAAATTATTGATAAGTGAGAGGGAAAATTTTGGGATACAAAATCTTGCCCTGTTCAATCTTCTTAAACCCGAAGAGTTAGATTGGCTAGTTTTGCCATTCGTAACTCGAAGGTGGAAGATGATTGGACACTAGAGTGCCCAGAAATTTGCACTCGGTGATGTGATGGTAGAGGGAATGGGCTTAAAGATGCCATTTGGAGAAGTTATAGAAAGTTTTTGGATATGGGCTTGTAGATGCCATCCAAGAGTGATTCTTTAATTGTAATTTGTAAGCTGAATGAGTATTAGAATGACGTCCGTGTTTGGAGCGTATATGTACTGTATCTGAGAGTTGAATCTGAATGAGTGTCAGGATGGCATCCGTGTCTGGAGCGTATCTGAACTATATCTGAGAGTTGAATATGAATGAGTGTCAGGTTGACATCCGTGTTTGGAGCGTATCTGAATTGTATCTGAGAGTTGAATCTGAATGAGTGTCAGGATGGCATCCGTGTCTAGAGCGTGTCTGAATTGTATCTGAAAAGTTGAATTTGAATGAGTATTAGAATGGAATCCGTGTCTGGAGCGTATCTGAACTGTATCTGAAAGTTGACTCTGAATGAGTATCAGAATGCCATCCGTGTTTGGAGCGTATCTGAATTGTATCTGAAAGTTGATCTGAATGAGTATCAGGATGGCATCCGTATCTTGAGCGTATCTGAACTATATCTGAAAGTTGACTCTGAATGAGTATCAGGATGGCATCTGTGTCTGGAGCGTATCTGAACTGTATCTGAAAGTTGAATCTGAATGAGTATCAGAATGGAATCCGTGTCTGGAGGATATCTGAACTGTATCAAAGTTGAAATCTGAATGAGTATTAGGATGCATTCGTGTCTGGAGCGTATCTGAACTGTATCAAAACTTGAGTCTGAACGAGTATCAGGATGGCATCCGTGTCTTGGAGCATATCTGAAATGTATCTGAAAACTTTGAACAATGTCAATGGTAGTTGTTAACCTTATCCTGAAAAGGGTAAAATGTTAGCGAAAATGCAAAGTCATGTTGTATGAAATGCATGGTATAATGCATTTGTGTTATCAATGTTTATGATATATGGATGCAATGTATGCGTATGCAAGCTAATCTTCCACATTGTTGTTGGATTGGGGAAAATAAATCCCTGACTGCTGCTGAGGATATGGAGTATACGTCTTAATGTTGTGAAGTCTAAGTGTTGATGAATTTCTTCTTGTAGAAATAAACTCGGTTGTAAGGGGAATTCTGTGTACTGCTTGTAAAATCCTATTGGGGAATCCTGAGAAATTTGACGACTTCTACTGGGGATTGATAACTGGAAGCTCTGTTCTGCTGGGGATTAAACTGCACACTACGGGGGATTATAGCATAGAGAGATTTCCCTACCCCTTAAAGCCATCAGTGATTGTCTTTCTATTTTGTTTATTTGTAAACAGTAATTATGTTCAAATGCATATGTTCAAAAATGAATCATTGGACGTTTTTTGTAAACAACAAAATAGAGTAAAGAAAAACAGATAGTTTTGCACTTTCAAAGGGATATTTTGTATTGACTTTAAGTACGTATTTTTGCACAATGAGATAAATATTCTAGTAAGAGAATACTGTCGTAAAAAATGAAAATTTTAATACAAACAAAAGATAGCTATGTGCAATAATCTCAATGGGGTCCCATTCTGCTATAACCTTCGTATCTTTGAGCATCTTGTCTATTTGTTTCCCTCGTCCAAAGATGATTGAATTGATCAGAACCTATGAGTTTTCCAGTTGAAGCCAAAGGTTTTCCGTAAAGGTGATCCAACGGGACATAGTCATACGCTTTAGTTCCCTAACTTTTGTCTGGACCACCATTTCGGGTTTTCAGTCCACTGGGAAACCCTTTTTTGCCCAAGTCGCCCTTTCGGGTTTTCAACTTGCCGGGTGTACATATTTTTTTTGTTTTATCCCTAATTTTTGCTCGAACCTTTTTGGTTCGTCGGGATGCCCTTGTTTTGCCTAGGTGTGTCAACCTAGCGGGTCTCTTATGCGTAGTATCTTTTGACTATATTTGCATTTGTAGGGTGCGGCAGGTCGTCACCATCCATGGTGGTCAAGATCATTGCTCCACCAGAGAAAATGTTTTTTATTACAAATGGTCCTTCGTATGTAGGAGTCCATTTGCCCCTGGGATCACCTTGCGGTAGTATGATACGTTTGATCACCAGATCCCCAACTTGATATACTTGTCATCTGACCTTTTTGTTGAAAGCCTTGATCATCCATTTTTGATACATTTGACCATGACAGACAACAATAAGTCTTTTCTCATCAATTAAATTCAGCTGATCAAGTCGAGTCTGGATCCAATCGTCTTTATTCAAACCTGCATCCTTCATGATTCTTAGAAAGGAGATCTGAACCTCAATAGACAAGACAACTTCTATGTCGTATACCAGAGAATATGGCGTTGCCCCAGTTGGTGTGCGAGCTGTAGTACGATACCCGTGGAGAGCGAATGGTAACATCTCATTCCAGTCTTTGTATGTGACTGTCATTTTCTGTATGATCTTTTTAATGTTCTTATTTGCGGCTTCGACAACACCATTCATCTTCGACCAGTAAGGGGAAGAATTGTGATGCTGGATCTTGAATTGCTCGCATAAGGCGGTGATTATAGTATTGTTCAGGTTTTTACCATTGTCTGTAATGATCCTCTCTGGGATATCGTAACGACAGATGAGATTCTGCTTGATGAACCGGGCGACAACATTCTTGGTCACCGAAGCGAAAGAAGCTACCTCCACCCATTTGGTGAAATAGTCAATGGCCACTAAGATGAAGCGGTGTCCATTGGAAATTGTTGGCTTGATTTCCCCAATCATATCAATCCCCCACATAGAAAAAGGCTAAAGAGCCGTCAAGATATTCAGAGGAACCGGAGGTACATGCACTTTGTCAGCATAAATTTGACACTTATGGCAGGTTCGAGAGTGTTGATAGCAATCTGCTTCCATGGTAGACCAGTAATAGCCTGCCCGTAGGATTTTCTTTGCCATCGTATGCCCACTGGAATGGGTGCCAAAAGTGCCTTCATGTAACTCAGCCATGATCCTTTCAGCTTCAACCTTGTCTACGCACCGAAGTAACACCGAGTCATGGTTGCGTTTGTAAAGGATGCTTTTACTAAGGAAGAATTTAGAGGAGAATCTCCTTAAGAAATTCTTATCATTGTCTAAAGCTCCTTCAAGATATTCTTGAACCTCGAGATACCTCTTGACTTCGTGAAACCAAGGTTGGTCCACCATTTCTTCAGTATTAATCTCGTGATAGTGTGCTGGTTCATCCCTTTGTTGAATGGTGCTATGGGGAGCCTCGTTATCCCATTTAAGTTTAAGCATAGATGACATTGTGGCTACTGCGTCTGCTAGCTGATTTTCTTCTCGCGAGTAATGCTCGAAGGTAATCTCCTTAAAATTTGGGAGCAACGTCAAAACATGTTCTTTGTAAGGGATAAGGTTAGGGTGTTTGGTGTCCCATTCCCCTTTGATCTGGATAATAACCAAAGCTGAATCTCCGAATACATTCAAAGATTTGATCCTCAAGTCTAGGCATCTTTGAAACCAAAGATGCACGCTTCGTATTCCGCCATGTTATTTGTATAATTGAAGCAGAGTCTTGCAGTAAATGGAGTATGACACCCTTCAGGAGATATGAGTACAACACCAATACCATTGCCAAGTGCGTTAGATGCCCCAACAAAAACCAAGGTCCATCGAGATCCTTGTTCAGGTCCGTCATATGGCCTGAATTCTTCATAGTTATTTACCATCATGATGTCTTCATCTGGGAATTCAAACTTCATGGACTGGTAGTCTTCTACAGCTTGGTGAGCAAGGTGATCATCTAGTACACAACCCTTTATTGCTTTCTGGGTAGTATATTGTATATCATATTCTGTCAGGATCATCTACCATCTCGCTATTCTCCTAGAGAGAGCAGGTTTCTCGAAGATGTATTTTATCAGATCCATTTTAGATATCAACAAGGTAGTATGGGTCAGCATATACTGTCTTAGCCGACGAGCAGCCCATGCTAGAGCGCATCAAGTTTTCTCGAGCAGTGAATATCTTGTTTCACAGTCGGTAAACTTTTTTCTAAGGTAATAAATAGAGTGCTCTTTTCGGCCAGACTCGTCATGCTGCCCGAGCACACAGCCCATTGAATTTTCCACATGGTCAGATATATAATCAACGGTCTTCCCTCGACTGGTGGCATCAAAATAGGAGGCTCTTGCAGGTACTCTTTGATCTTGTCGAAGGCAGTTTGGCATTCATCATTCCATTTGACTTCTTGATCTTTCTTCAGTAATTTGAAGATTGGTTCACAAGTAGCTGTCAGGTGAGAAATGAATCTGGAAATGTAGTTCAACTGTCCCAAGAATCCTCTGACTTCCTTTTCAGTACGAGGAGCAGGCATCTCTTGTATCGCTTTTACTTTGGCAGGATCTAATTCAATACCCTTATTGCTGACGATAAAGCCTATGAGCTTACCAGACCTTACTCCAAACGTGCATTTATTTGGGTTCAACCTCAGCTTGTACTTTTTTTTATCTCTTGAACAGTTTTTGTAAATGATCAAGATGCTCTTCTTCTGTTTGACATCTAGCTATCATGTAGTCCATATAGACCTCTATTTCGTGATGTATCATATCGTGAAATAGAGCTACCATGGCACGCTGATAGGTTACCCCCGCATTCTTCAGTCCGAATGGCATAACCTTGTAGCATAATGTGTCCCACTGTGTGACAAAAGTTGTCTTCTCCATGTCTTCAGGCGCCATTTTGATTTGGTTGTAACCTGAGAAACCGTCCATGAAGGAAAACAATTTGTGTTATACCGTATTATCAACTAGGATGTAAATTTGGGGGAGTGGGAAATCATCCTTTGGGCTTGCCCTATTCAAATCTTTGTAGTCCACGCACATTCGTACCTTGCCGTCCTTTTTGGGCACGGGAACAACATTGGCAACCCATTACGGATAGGAGGTGACGACCAAGAATCCAGCATTGAATTGCTTCATGACTTCTGCTTTAATCTTCTCTGACATATCTGGTCTCATTCGACGGACCTTTTGTTTTACTGGTGGGCAATCCTCTTTTGTAGGTAGACGATGTACCACAATATCTACATCAAGTCCTGGCATGTCTTCATACGACCATGAAAAGACCTCAACATACTCGTGTAGCAACTGAATCAGATGTTCCTTGACAATGGGTTCCAGATTGGCACCAACCTTGACTTCTCTTTTGTCTTCTTCGGTACCTAGATTGATGGTGTCCACCGGTTCCTCGTGGGGCTGAATGGTTCTCTCTTCTTGTTGTAATAACCTGGCAAGTTCCCCTGGTACTTCATAATCTTCCTCACCTTCGTCTTTGGCTTGGTAGATTATATTTTCAGTTACAAAAAGCCATAGCAAAATCATTATCCATGGGATCCTGAATGGATGTAAACCTGCAGTGTGAGTGTGAGTGTGTGTAAGGGTATAACTATCTTTGAAAGAAATGAAAAATGTAAAAGAGAAAAACAATGAGCACAAAGTTTGTATGCAAAACATCATGATTCATTGATGTCATATGGAAATGAGATAATAACCCTTACAAATGGACCATTGTGCCTCGGGTAAGACACAAGGTTTTAAGAGTTTGAATTGTTTTAATATTACAAATCCAACAAAATGTAAAGACAAATTACTGTGGGATAAAAGTGATCGGGACGAAATCTCTAGCCTCCCAGTTGCTGAGCCCTCCCCTGAAAGTTGGGAAGATCCAAACCTCCAGGTTGTAGCCATCTTCATCATCCTCTATCGTATTGACTTCATGGTTGCTGATCTTCAGGGGTGATCCTCAAGCACAAGCGCGGCGTACAGCCTTTTGAGCACTTGAAGTGAAACCTTGCCAACCTTGTCAGATTTGTATGGGATATCTAGGAGTTGTCCCCAGATAGTGCACCCACCTTCTTCTATCACTTCCTTTGCATCCTTCAAAGATGACATCTTGAGTGGAGGCCTTGTGATCTTGGGAACAGCCCTGGTTACTGCCACATCTTGCGGGACTTCCTCAAAGTGTTGGAATGGAGTTTCAATAAATTCGCCATCTAACTCCACATATCTGAAGGAATTGAGATGGCTGGTCATATACTCTTCTTCTCCATGAATGGTGATAATCTTCCCTTGAATCAGATACTTCAGCATTTGGTGTAACGTATAAGTAACAATGCCAGCATTGTGAATCCATGGTCGTCCTAGCAAGCAGGAGTATGAAGGGCGAATATCCATTACATAAAAGGTTAAATCAAATGTTTGTGTTCCAACCTTTATGGGGATATCCATTTCCCCATGCACCATCCTTTTTGAGCCGTAAAAGGCCCTCACTACTATGTTGCTCGGTTTCAATGTCAATCCTTCACAGTCAAGCCTATCAAGAGCCTTTTTAGGCAACACATTCAGAGACGAACTGGTGTCAACCAAGACATGAGACACACTTGTGCCCCTACACTCTATTGAGACATGCAATGCCTCGTTATGCTTCCTCCCTCTTGGCGTTAAATCAGCATCCGAAAAACCTAAACCATTAGCTGTAGTTAAGCTGGCTACGCAGTCTTGGAACTGGTCGGCAGATGTTTCTTGGGGTACATGAGCAGTCTTCAGGAATTTTACCAAGGCCTTTACATGTGCCTCGGAACATAGTATTAAAGCCATCATGGAAATTTTAGATGGAGTTTTCCCCAGTTGCTTAACTACATCGTAGTCGCTTCTTTTTATGATCTTTAGGATTTCCTCTATCTCTTTTTGGGAGGTCTCAGGGATAGCCAATGATTGTGTCTTCGTCTTGACAGACTCAACTAGAAAACCTTTTCCTCGAGTCTCGGTTAACTTGGTAGCAGGAGTGTCAGTAGGAGTGGTAACAGGAGTCGTATCAACTTTTTCAGTTGGAGTATTAGTGGAGATGATTGTAGGACTGGAAATAAACTTTGGAGGAGCAATAACAACAAGAATAATTACGGGTCCAGAAACTGCTTTTGGGGGAGAAATTTCTGGAGACAATATCCTTCCGCTTCGGGTAATCTTGCTAGTCCCTGCAATATTACTGACATCAGAGTCAATCTTCTCAGAACTTGAATCTTCCATAGCTGGCCAATCTTGCTTGGTATCGTGGTAGTAGACATCCCCTCCATAATTCCATGGTACAGTTTTATCTGACAAATATGGGACTGGTCCAGGAATTGTAATTATCAAAGGAGCTACTTTTGGAACTAATGTAATTCTAACGGGTCTTTTGGTGGAGACCCTGGAACAATTGTCGGAAATGGTCACGATGGAAACATCATTATAAGAAACAGGTGGAACAGAAGTTTTTTCAAACAAAATTTCCTTATTATCTATTAGGCACTGAACGCATGCTTTCAATAAAGGACAGCTGGTTGGTGAGGACAAAAAGAAATGATAGCTTTCATCACAACCCGGGAAAACACTGTCATTCAATAAGTTCTTTTTGATGGTCAGGAGTGGGGTCATAAGTTCATCAACTGAAGTAACAAACATATCTTCTTCAATGGCGTTGGCATTATGGATGTGCTTGGGCATAGGGGAAGAAATGACATTGGGCTTTTCTGGCGCATCGAATTCAATCTCTTTGGCTTCAAGGAGGTCTTGTAATTTGTTCTTTAGATCCCAACAAATATTAGTATCATGGTCGGGACTCTCAGAATGGTATGCGCAGCGGGCATTAGGATGATAGTGAGGAGATGTTGTGTTAGGGTTCTTTGGAGCTTCTTTCAAGGTTACTAGGATGGATCTTAACAGATGTGGCAATACTTGAGATAGGGTCATGTTAATTCTGGTGAATTGTCTGACTGGTCTTTCCATTCTTGGCTGATTGTTTCTTTGTTGATCAGGCGCAGGTTTAGGAATCATAACAGCCCCTATCGTTGGACGGCGTTCAGCCCTATCTTGATTTCTCTGAGGATAAACACCAACCACTTCTTTCTTTCCGATAAATGGCTTCCTTACAGCAGTAGAGGATGCATCTTATTGAATCTTTCCACTTTTTATCCCGACTTCTACCCTTTCTCTGGTCAATATCAGTTCAGTAAAACCTGTCGATAAACTCCCAATTAGGTCATTAAAGAAGGGACCAGACAAGGTTCCCAAAACATGTCTACCAACTCTCTTTCAGAGAGAGGAGGTTGAACTCTTCCGGCCAAATCTCTCCATTTTTGTTCATATTCCTTGAAGCCTTTATTTGAAACCATGGTCATACTCTGGAGTTGAGTACGAGTGGGTGCAAGGTCAACATTGTATTGGTATTGTTTGTAAAAGGCCGCAGCAAGATCTTCCCAGTTGTGAACATTGGCTCTTTCTAGCTGATAAAACCAGTCAAGTTGAGTTCTAGACAGACTGTCTTGGAAGAAGTGTACCCATAAATCTTTGTCAGCGGTATGGGGTTGTATTTTCCTCACATATGACCGGAGATGCATTTTAGGGCATGAGACTCCGTCATATTTGGCAAACACAGGTGCTTTGGATTTGGGAGGAATGACAATCCCCGACACTAACCCCAATTTCTCAAAGTCCAAGCCATGCACTTTTTGGATTTACATTGCATTCAACCGCTCTTCTAGATGCTTATACTTGTCATCAGCTGAAGGGTATTGTTCTTCAGAATAGTCTTCTTCTTCCTCTTCCTCTTCTGAATTAGACTAAACAACTTTTTCCTTTCCCTTCCCATCTTGAATGTCTTTCTCACCGGATGTCGTAGCAAAGTCTAAGGCCCTTCTTGTCTACCCTTGGAATCTTCTTCCCATTATCAGAATTCCTGTTAGTTTCTTCGTCTTCTTTTTCTTCTCTTCCACCAACAAGGTCTTCAACTCTTCTTGTCCTTTAACCAGAGTTAATAACAACTGTTGAAACTGTGCATTCTGAGCTTGGAGGTCCTTTACCGTTTGCTCGAGATCCATATTACTGAAATAAATAGTAGAGAGATGAGGAGACTTGTTGCAAGAAACCTGTTTATGTTATGATGAATGATAAATGCGTATGCAATGATTTCAAGGATTTTAAAATTCAAATTTGTTTTAGACAAAAGGAAACACACATTATATTAATAATTTAAAGTTTTGAGTACATCAATGCCTTCTTGGGAAAAACAAATACAAGAAACTCTAAGATAGAAAGGTAGTACGCATCCTCTTTGGTACAATGTAGGCATTTAGAGTATGCTCCTCATGAAGTAGCCTAGTGAGTTCCAAAACCTTCTTCTCGCTTGCGTAGAATTGGGCTTCAAAAGTATCTCGCTCCCCCTTGAGTTGTATCCAATCTCTTTGTAAGTCTTCAAGAGAGGTGGGCATGTCAGGATGTAGGGTAGTGTATGGAACATCTCCTTCCATGACAGGCTCAATAATTATCAGGAGAATGGAAGGATAAGGCATCATCTGACTTTGAGCACAAGTTCGTACCCATTTGAGGTAAGGATCAAGAGGGATGGAATTCTTGTGCCCCAAAGTATTTCTATCTACCTTGTTTAACATCCTCCAAGCTCGGATAAATCTATGGCGAAGACCTTGATCGTCGTTGTCGTAGTCAAATACCAAACCTTGAATCAGCATCTCGTGCGGGCCATCCCTTCGAGCATAACCAAATTGTCTTAAGGATAAGCAGAGGTTGTAGGTGATACCTCCTCTAATACCAAGTAAATGGACATTAGGAAATTCTCCACAACGGTCGACAATAGTAACATTCTCTATGGATCTGGAGCACCAATGAATGTCTGAATGTTTAAGCGTCATCAACCTTTGTGACCACCTTGAACCTTTCTCATTCTTTAATATAGATTGGGGAAGATGTGAAATAAACCATCTTGCCAAGAGAGGATTTAACACATAAGGACACCTCTTTTCCTCATTGTGCGAGTGTGAAAAGAATGTATGATATCCCCTAGCAATGTAGGCACCGGATTGCGGGATATGAAGATTTTGACGGTCTTCACATCTATGAGTTGGTTAGGATTTGGAAACAAAATCATCCCATAGATGAGGAGAGCCACAATTTCCTCAAAGGCTTGCAAATCCAAGGAATTCCAACAGTTTTGGGCTTTCTCAAACAAGAACTTTGCTTGGAAACCCTTGACACCACTCATTATTTCCCAATGAGTTGTGACATCAAATGAGTGCAAGTGTAGAGCTTGAGCATTCTCTTCCGACTTTGGATCTCTTTCCATACCGTTGAAAGGTAGTTGATTAAGAATGGGAATTCTCAAGAGTCAGGAGAATTCTTCCAAAGCAGGCACAAGTTGATAGTCAGGAAATGTGAAGCAATGGTGCAAAGGATCAACGAACTGAAAGAACACCTTTATCATGTCCTCATATGTGTCAGAGGTGACCAAGTTGAGTAGGCGACCATGTCTCTCGGTGAATGGAGAGTTTTTGGGAATCCTTAAAGCTAGCTCCTTAAGTTGTGGAGGGATCCTTACAAGGTTGACTTGAATAGTTTTCCTGGGAAGAGAATCCATATCCTACAAAACAAGAACAAATATGAATCCCAAATTTTTGAAATGGTTAGTGAATGTGTATGATGTTATGATGTTCATGATGTACAAGTATGCATATACAAACAAAACAAACAAGTTCCTAGGTTTAGGCTTGCATGGAGTTTTATAGGTAAGTACCCTCTTAAAGTTTAGTTGCATCAACCTATCCTAGTAATAGTAACTCGGTTCTAAGGAGCTCAATATAACTGGATTGTTTCCTTGGTCATTGTTTTAGCACAAGTCTCTTTAATGGAGATCAAAATATCCCAAGAAACCAAACCTCAACGAGTGTAGTATTGAGTATCTACCAACTTCGGACTGCACCAAAGCCGATCATCTCACTACATCCTAAAGGCCAAGTTGGTTAAGTAAAGGTTCTAGAAGTTAATTAGTGCTTTATGACATCACTCAGCGGCCTCTTATTCTCTTTGATTAACTCAAAGGATACCGTTACCCACAAATATGTCTCACTAACGTAGCTATTTCTTAGACCATGTCGGTATACCCCGTACAGTTTCCACAATGTATTGCTACTTACCTATAATATATCCCAAATTTGGGTAGAGGATTCAAACCCAAACAAAGAACCATAATGTAAGGCATACAAGTCAAACAATGAAAGCAAATAAATATGATCTAGCCCTAAGGTAACCCCACTTTTAGAATACTGCCCAGCAGAGTCGCCAGTTCTGTGATACGGTAGGAGAACTGACTTGGGTGTTTTGCGTTTTATCGCAAATGTTGCGGTTAGCAAGAGTCGCCACCGACTTTTCGTTTATCCAAAAGGAAAGGTGAAAAAGAAAAGGAAAGACCTTTGAGATTATTTCTTGAGTTCGGGGGGTAGATTATGAAAAGGGAAGGTGTTAGCACCTTTTCATCCAGGGTTTTCCATGGGCTCTTAGTTACTTTCTAGATCACTTTCTTTTGTTTGAAATTGTGCTTTGTGTGGTTTTTTTAAAGTATTTTGTAAAGAGGCCACTGTTTAGGCAATGTTTGTAATGATTCTCGTTCGTAAGAATGTATACAATGATGTTGATATTTTGAAAATGTTTTCAAGTTTGTAAGATGTTTGAAAGTGTAAGTGTTTGTTTTGAAAATAGCAAGGATGTTTGTTTTGAAATGGAGAAAGTAATTAGGAGCAATCAACCTACTCAAAAGTCTTTCTTGTTCATTTTCTTTTCCTATGACATTGTTGTCTTACCATTGATTTGATAAGCAACCCTATCTTTGGATGTAAACGGGACGAGCGTGGATCATCGTATGATTAGCAATGTTGCAAGGTATCTTAGCATTCTTTTTGAGGGACTAAGATCATTTGTAAGGCAACTTAGATAGCGTCATCGAGGGACTATGATCTTGTATTTGCTTGTTTTTACTAAGATACCTTACATGCGTAATATGGCCATTTTGTATAAGGAAACCAAGTGGAATAACCCTAGGGGTGCTTGTGTGCAAGTGTATTGTTTTCATGCTTGTTTTTGTCTTGAATTAGGGTTTTCTAAGGATTGGTTTTAGTCTTTCCATACAAACCCTAATTACTAGCATGTTATATAAAACCGATAAATTGCGAAATTTAAAGTTACTACGCTATTACAACATTTGTGGGGAGGGGGCATACAAATTCATGAATGGGGATTGAAAGAATTTAAACCTAATTAGTCTGTTACAACCATATTGAATTGCTATAAATATACAAGGAATTAAATAAATACAAAGTATAAAAATGAATAAATGTACAAGGATGCAAAATGTAAAGAAAAGGAATTTTGTTTGGTTTTCATGAAAAAAAGATTTTTGTCTTAACCTAATTAAATAAAAAGAATAGTTAATTAAGTTTGAATTTATTATGAAAATATTTTAAATGAAAACCCTAATTCTATTAATCAAAAGAAAATAAGTTAAAGAAAAGTATTTTTTTTTGGTGTTGTTTATCTTGAAAATATTTATAGTATTATAAAATATTTTTAGTCTTTTTTATATTAAAATAATGTATTTTAAATGGTGTGAAAAAAATAATAATAATATTAATTAAGTTAAAAGATTTACTTAATAGAATAAATAAAGTATAATAAATAAAAATATTTTTTGTGGAAAAATAGAATAAAATAAGTCAAATATGAATATATCATTTTTTGTATTTTATGATTTTTTTAGTATTTAGAAAATATTTAAGAAAATAAAAAAATGAAAAAATGAATAAATAAAATAATTTGGGCCAGGGGATGCCAAGAGTCAATGTGGAGGTTAGCTAGCAGACACAAAAAATAAGCCAGGCCCAAAGGGCCCAGCGCCTGCCAAACAAAAAAAGTCAGAATTGTAAAAACATGAAAAAATGAAAAGGGTACTATTGTATCCCAAAATTTTCCCTCTCATTTATCAAGATTTTTCTCACAAGACTTCTTTGACTCAAGACAAGATTAAAGTTTGCTCAACTAAGGACATCTCATCTTGCACTGATAACCCAAAATTAGGGTTTGAGTTTGCATAAGGATTTTTGGACCACCAATGCTTCATGTGACTTTCATACATCATCATGGACCCCTAAGATTGCTCATGTTAAGTTTCAAGCCTTGAACCACATTTTTGATCAATCAATTGGACAGTTGACCTAAAAATCAGTTGTATTGGGGGAAAAGTCAACCATGGCCAATTTACAGTCAAACTTCATGTTTTTTGATCCACATCAACATTTTAGACTCATATGTACCATTTGATCAAGTTTGAATCACAACTCCTCACGAAATTTGATCAAATCATCAAAAGGGCAAAATGGTCAAAATTAGAGTTTTGACTGAGAAAGGGCAATTTCTGATTTTTAACCTAGCCAATGACCAATTGAGTTCAAACATGATTTCAAGGGTTCAATAGCAGCATCTTTACCTAATTACATGGTTCAAAATATCTCAAGTATATTGGATTGATAGATGAAATTTGTAGTCAACTGATCAAAAGTCAGTTGTACACTGAAAAGTCAAACTTTGACTTTTGGGTCAAAATCAAGTGCCAAGGGTCATAATTCATCAAGATATGTCAAAATATGAAACTTATTCACCAAGAAAACTAAATTTTCAAATTAGGGTTTTAATTTGGATATTTTCATAACTTAGAATTTTTCTAAGTATAAAAATTTTCTTATTTTTTCTCAACTTTGCACCACTTTTTCACCATGATGCATTTTGATTCAAAGAAAACTTCCAACATGAAAGTTGTAGTCCTCCATGAAATCTACAACTTTTCCTCACAAACTTTTCCCTAAAGATGCTTGGATCTCAAATTATAAATTTGTGAATACATGCTCATGAACTAAATAACTTAGTGAAATTTTGCCCTAATTTAGGCAGGTTTTGGACCCAACTTCATGGCAACTTTTCACCTAGTTCCAAGAGGTATCTAAAAATTAATTTCAAAGATGGATTATATAGCACATTGCAAGCTTTCCAAAATGTCCAAGAACTCTCCAAGATCATTTTTGAGTAGGGAGAATCGAAGAGAGGAAGTTGGCATTTTCTCACTTTTGTTCAAGCCATTTTCACACAGAATCAAGTTGCAAATCAAACATATGCTGGTTATATCTTGCTTTACAGGTCCTAAGCTTGCTATACACTCCATAATTAAATGCATACTCAGTTGACATAGCCTTTATCTTTGCTTTTGAAGCTTTACACAAGATGTATTTCCATTTTGGGCAAAAAGGTTACATTGCCATTTTCATAAAGATGAACTTTTGCAACTTTGTCAACTTGGAGCATTGGACCTGTCCCCTTGATACAAGAAAACTAAACAGCTCTCAAGAAAATTGTACAAACTCTTATCAGCCCTAAAGCAAGCTGGTACAAGCATGTAAGATTGGTCTTGTCAACTTTACTTCAAATGCAAGAAAAGTTGCAAAAAGGGCTAGAGCTTGCACATCTAGTAAGGGCTAACTTTTGATCACTTCTATACAAATATGCAAACTTTGTACAAGGCATAACACATTTGGCTTGGACTTAGAACTCACTCAAACTAAAAAAACACTCAAAATCTGCCTAAGCTCACAGTTTTCTGCAAAAGCACAGCCAACTCTCATTTGGCTCGTGCGTTTTGTGTTTAATCAATTCAAACATCTTATTCACTTGATACCTAGCCAATCCAAGCCATCACCCTGGTTCTGTAACCTCTGTTTCAGCATCTGCCATTTTCAACTTGGAAGCTTGCAGTTGGACTTGGTCAGGGAGTTCCAGCCATCCTCAGAGCAAGATAAGCATTGGAATAGCTTCAGGGAAGTTCAAGGAAGCTTAAACAATCACCAGGCCTCCATTAAAGTCCATACATTTCCATATACGATTCCAGCTGAAGGAGGTATTTTCTTAAACTCTATCTCTGTATACAGGCAACTTCCACGATTTGTAAAGAAAAAATGTAGCTCTCATCATAACGAAACTGTACATATCATTACTTTTCATTTATATTACTTGTGCTAAGAGAATTTGAAACTTGAAATCTATGAAAAAGTTAGGTCACGATTTGGGGATTCAAAAATTCTCTTTGATCTTTGATAGTTAGGTTACATAATTTATATGGTTGGAATCGTGAGCTCAAATGCCACATTTTTCATGTTATGAGTTTTCATTTTTATGCAAGCATGAGGAAGATACAGGTTGTACTGGAAACGCGTGAAGAAGAGGACGAAGGACAGGGATGAAGTCTGGTTCTGGGCTTTTTGGCGCCTTGGCCTTTTTGTTTTTGCTATTTGCACCCCCTGACTTGCTATTGCACCCCCTGGCTAACTTTTTATATTTTGTATTTTTTTTTCATATTTTCATAATTAATACTTTTGTTTATTTTTCTTAATGATAAAAAAAATACTAAAAAATGATTTATTTATTTTCACACTTTTATTTTATTTTTTTATTATTTTCTCACTTGAAAAAATAGTTTATTTTCATAAATAGAATTTATTTTCTTAAAAAACTTGTAAATATAATTAAAAATACTTAATATTTTTATTATACATTTTATACTCATAAATACTTATTTTCTACACATATTTAATTTTTAATATTTAAACATAATATTATTTATTATTTTTCATATAAAAAAATATACAAGTTAATAAATATAGAACATTATTTTCTTTTAATTAAAAACTAGGGTTTAAGCCCCTTCCAAAAATAAATATTATTTTTTTTCCTTTTTTAGGTTTAAATTACATATTGTTCATACAAAAACAAGACATAAAAAATCTTTTCTTTTACATACATGTTGCATTGCATTTTAAATATTTGTATTATTATTTATTTAATTCGCGCAATTTCGATTTGGTTGTAATAATATATTTAGCTTTATATTTGTGCAAATCCCCATTCAAACTTGTATTCCCCCCTCCCATAAAAATTGTTGTAATAGCTTAGTTTATTTTACGCAATTTATCGCTTTATGTACTATGACTAGTAAATTAGGGTTTGCATGACAAGAACAAAAACAAAGCAAAATAGAAAACCCTAAATGCAAGACAAAAGCATGAAAATGATACACTTTGCACACAAGCACCCTTAGGGTTTCTCCCACTTGGTTGCCTAAAATAAAATGGCCATGTTACGCATGCGAAGTATCTTGGCAAAACAAAACATGTATAAGATCATAGTCCCTCAATGACGCTATTCAAAAGTTGCCTAAACAAAATGATCTCGGTCCCTCAAAAATGCTAAAGATACTTGGCAATATTGCTATCATGGTTATACGATGACCCATGCCCTTCCCATTTACACCCAAAGATAGGGTTGCTTACCAAATCCATGGTAAGTCAACAATGTCAAGGGAATAAAAATGCACAAGAAAGACATTTGAGTAGGTAGATAGCTTCTAAGTTACTTGCTCCATTTCAAACAATCCTTGCTATTTTCAAAAACAAACACACACATTTCAAAACATCTTACAAAAGATTGAAAACATTTTCAAAAGACAAACATCTTTGTATACATTCTTACGAACGAGAATCATTACAAAGATTGCCTAAACAAATGGCCTCTTTTACAAAATACTTTCAAAATCACACCAAACACCATTTCAAACAAAACAAAGCAAGTGATCTAAACAAGTAACTAAGAGCCCATGGAAACCCATGGATGAAAAGGGTGCTAGCATCTTCCCTTTTCATAATCTACCCCCCGAACTCAAGAAAACATCTCAAAGGTCTTTCCTGTGTTTTTTTACCTTTCCTTTTGGATAAAAGAAAAGTCGGTGGTGACTCTTGCTAACCGCGACATTTGCGACAAAACGCAAAACCCTCAATTTAGTTCTACCACCGCATCACAGGTACCACTGGGGCTCGAACCCAGGTCCCATAGGTTACAGACACGCGCTTCTACCACTGTGGTGGATATACATCCGTTAATACAAATGAAATAGTAAATATGTAAGGCAAAACGTGTTCTGAAGAATTCATCTTCAACCTACAGCCAGACCACTGTAACTTGCTTATTTATCATCAAAAATGAAAACTATAAACATGAAACTTGTAGAAAATTTTCTCACGATTCCATAAATGTAAAGTATTAAAACTATAGATCAAAGGTAAGCAAGAATTTTAATGGCCCTAATCTGAACCCTAAAAATTTCAGAAATTTCAGTTTCAAAATTCCCTAAGCTCAAGCAAATTAATGGAAACTAAGGACATGGTTAGCTTCAGGGAAATGATATATACATGTTTTATTTACAAATAAACTATTGATGATGCATGTATGAAGAGTTCCAAGTTGAGAAAACTTACCTCAAAATTGGAAATCGTGTTTGGAGTTTGAGCTTGTTTCAAGTGATGGTGATGATCAGGTTAGCTTCCTTGAGGTCCTAGGAAGCTAATGCAATGGTTTGCTTGAGTTGAGAGTGGCTGAAATGACTTGGAGATGTCCAACTGTAATGCTCTGTTTTTTGTTATGTAAGATAGGGTAAACGATGTTACAAAAATGAATCAGGTACAGGGATAAGTTACACTTGATGTAAGGAAGCTTTAGAAACTAAAAGACCAAGAAACACACAAGGGAAATGTGAGTTTGAGGTTCAAGGTCAAAAACTATACAACAATGGAGTTTTTGGGCAATTTATGATTTGAGAGAGTTTTGGTGTATTTCAGGGTGCTCAAGCTCGTGTCCTAGCTCACAAATTGTGACTCTATTTATAAGCAACAAGTTTGGAGTGCTCTAGTTGATCAGAATTCAAATTTGCATCTTTAAGTTAAACATGAGATTTTTTGACAAAACAAGTTTCCATGGCTTGTGTACTTGCTAAGATAGAGTGGCTATGCTTTAAACAAGCTTGCTTATGACTTGGTGGATGGAGTGTAATCATAGGGAACAAGTTAGAGGCTCAATGTGAACTTTACGCAAAAAGCTTGCTTTACAAGAATGGCAATGTTACTTTGTGCCATTAATGGAATTGCAACTTGGATATAGCTCAAATGCTTGGATCAAAGCTCTAACAGTTGTGTAAACATTTAATTATGGAGTGATAAACAATTTTGAGGCCTGCAAAGAAAATATTATTCAGCCTAGCATGGATTTGGTTCATGTGTTCATCAAAAATGGCTTGTAATTCAAGTGACAAAACCCTAACTTCATCTCTTCGATTCTCCCTCCTCAAGAATGATCTCAAGGAGTTCTTGGACATTTTGGAAAGCTTGAAATGTGCTATATAGCCCATATTTTAATTGCTTTTGAATATTCCCCTTGGAGATATATGAAAAAGTTCCACAAAGTTAGGTCAAAATCCTGACCAAATTAGGGCAAAATTTCACTAAGTGCTTAGTTTCATGACCC
The DNA here is from genome assembly GCA_948472305.1 of Vicia faba. Lineage (NCBI taxonomy): Eukaryota > Viridiplantae > Streptophyta > Magnoliopsida > Fabales > Fabaceae > Vicia > Vicia faba. Next base: position 1,572,546,825 of record OX451737.1, read on the forward strand.
CATGTTCATAAAATTATAACTAGAGATCCAAGCATTTTTGGAAGGAGTTGTCTAAATCAAAGTTGTAGATTTCATGGAGATCTACAACTTTCATGTTGGAAGTTTCTCTTGAATCATCTTTCATCATGGTGAAAATTTTATTCAAAGTTATGAAAAAACATGAAATTTTCAACACTTAGAAAAATTTCTAAGTTTAGAAATTTTGACTTTTCAAAATGAAATATTTGACTTTTTGATTTCATGATGAATAAGTTTCATATTTTGACATGTTTTGATTAATTATGATCTTTGGCCCTTGAATTTGACCAAAAAGTCAAAGTTTGACTTTTTAGTATACAGTTGACTTTTGATCAGTTGACTGGAAAATTCATCTGTCAATCCAATGGACTTGCAATGTTTTGAACCATGAAATTAGGTTAAAATGATTCAATTTGACTCTTGAGATCATGAATTAAACTAATTGATCATTTTCTAGGTCAAAAATCAGAAATTGCCCTTTCCTAATCAAATCCCTAATTTTGACCATTTTGCCCTTTTGGAGATTTGATCAAATTTCTAGAGGAATTATGGTCCAAACTTGATTAAATGATACATATGAGTCTAAAATGTTGATGTGGATCAAAAGTTATGAATTTTGACTGTAAATTGGCCACAATTGACTTTTTTCCAATACAACTAATTTTTAGGTCAATTGCTCAATTGATTGAACAAAAATGTGATTCAAGACTTGAAACTTGGCATGATTAATCTTGGGGGTCCATAATGATCCATGAAAGTCATATGGGGAATTGGAAGTTCAAGTGTCTTTGTGCAAACTCAAACCCTAGTTTTGGTCATCAATGCTTAAGGAGGTGTCTTGAGCTGATTAAGCCATAATGCAGTCTTGGGTCAAGGGAGGTCTTGTGAGCAAATTCGTGATAAGTGAGAGGGAAAATTTTGGGGTACAACAACTAGGGCATGGAAATAAAGTCATGAACCCATGGAGAAAATTGCTGAATCTTATTTCCTTTACCTATATGAGTAACAAGCAAGACAAACCAACATTGCATTTTATTAATTAAGAGAAGAAATCAAGACAAAAATATTCATGACCACAAAAGTAAACAAGTCAAAGTGCTTGTTGATTCCTCAAGGAGCAAAGCTAAATATAGAGAGGGGAACCAAGAATCCTAATGTGATCTTGTTGTGATGGAATCAACATGGTATGATGAAGGGATCTTAGGGGGAAAATTTGGGTACAACATCTGCCCTTATTTAAGTTTCTTCTATCTGGAGATACGAAGGTTAAAAATATTTGTGTTGACGTGATCGAAGATACTTAAAGCAGAGAGAAAGAATCCTCAACGTTTACTGTCGATGACCTACCAAGTTTCACTTAAGGTATAGAGAAAATAAATAACAACACCAATGTTCATTGACGGTGAGCTACCAACATTCACCGAAGGTAGAGGGAAAAGAAATATCAAAGCATCGTCGTTCACTGATGGTGATCTACCAAATTTTACTGAAGGTAGAGAGAAAATATATCATAGCATCACCGTTCATTGACGGTGATATACCAACTTTCACTGAGGGTAGCAAAAAGATAACAATCATCGACGTTCACTGCCGATGACCTACCAATTTTCATTGAAGGTAGGAAGAGAATATATCATAGCACCGCCATTCATTGATGATGAACTACCAACATTCGCTGAAGGTAGCAAAAAGATAACAAGAACCAACTTTCACTGATGGTGGTCTACCAACTTTCACTGAAGGTAGAGATAAAATATATCATAGCACTGCCGTTAACTGATGATGAACTACCAACATTCACTAAAGGTAGAATAAAGATAACAATCATCGACGCTCACTGTCGATGACCTACCAACTTTCACTGAAGGTAGGAAGAGAATATATTATAGCACCGCCGTTCACTGACGATGAACTACCAACGTTCACTTAAGGTAGTAAAAAGATAACAAGCACCAACTTTCACTGATGGTGATATACCAACTTTCATTGAAGGTAGAGAGAAAATATATCATAGCACCGCCGTTCACTGACGATGAACTACCAACGTTCACTGAAGGTAGAAAAAAGATAACAATCATCGACGTTCACTGCCGATGACCTACCAACTTTCACTGAAGGTAGGAAGAGAATATATCATAGCACTGTCGTTCACTGACGATGAACTACCAACTTTCACTGATGGTGATCTACCAACTTTCACTGAAGGTAGAGAGAAAATATATCATAGCACCGTCGTTCACTAACGATGAACTACCAATATTCACTAAAGGTAGCAAAAAGATATCAAGTTTCCCCAAAATTATAGCATTTCGCCTAGAACGGGCCCCAACTTCTTCTTTAACTGAGGCACTTTTCCTGGAAAGGGTAAGTTATCTCAAATAAAGAGACTTCCACCTACCAAGATTTCAAAACGAATTGTCTTTGCGAATTTGAAAGTTTTGTCGTCCACTGGCGTAAACCAACGATGGACTGCAAACTATCCACTCATAGAGGAGATAGAAAAAAAAAGTTACATCGACTTTTACACGGAAGCACAACTTGCTCAAATAAAGAGACATGTCACTTGTTTTCATGGAGGATTGTAAAAAGAAATGACTTTATGAGGAGAACATTATGGCTTCCTGGGGAATGAAATATGACTTCCTGGAGAAATGCCACGATATTCCTACTGAGGAGATCAAGTCTTCTTGTGCAAAATAAATGCACGAACCAAAACTCGAAGCTTTCAGAGATCCAAAGTAAATAATATTGCTGGGAAACCCAAAGATTCAAACCAGAAATAAACTGGAATGAAACAGTCAACCAAAATACAACCTTTGAGAAATAAACTCAAGAGGGAAAACAAAATCCATCTAAACAAGGAGTTGTACAGGAAGGTTAAAGCAAAAATATTCCACGAGGGATAACTTAGTGGCGAAATTGAATGAATATACACTTTCTTCTTAAGGCCAACACTCTATTGAAGAGAGGACAACGTAACTCTGCAAAACAGGGTGATATGTCAACAAAAATATTAACAAATGTTAATGAGCAATGATTTTCCAATTTTAGCTATGCATGATGTATGTATGAATGTATGAGTGTCATCGTGTGTATGCTAACAAAACAGATATACAACACCGAGAGTAACCAATCAAAACCACCTCGGGCACCAACAACACTCAGCTAAACTACATCCAAGATGATCATTCTAAGAAAAAGTAAGCGTCAGCTGAGGAAACATAACCTACTGTCTGCCTCAGCTTTACTGGGGAGAAACATAATCCGGAGGTAAACAAATCAAAGTGACAGAAAAGTATAGATACGGGGATAGAACATCCTTCTCAAGGCTTCACCGAGGAAACAAATGATTTCAAAAGTAACACTTCTACTGGGGATTGCAAAACCAATCTCAACTAAAGTAGATGGACAACAAATCATCAAAACATTCACTAGGGAATTCAAGCCCACTTCAATGGGGAGATTAACACCTTATCCTTAAAGGGAAAACCACAATACGCTCTTCACTAGAGAAACTGGGGTCCTGCGTTCTTCAAGAGTGATTACGGTACCGTCTTTTCTGGAAAAAGAACTTCTATTAGACCGAATGAAAACTTCACTTGAGAAATCTCGGATTAAAACCTTACATCATGAAAACTCAGACAAGGAGGAGAAATGAATCCAAACTTGACCGAGGATACCGGAGTCTCGAACCCAATACGGCGAATCATCTTGAGTAAACTTTCCCGAGGGGAACAGAAACCTCTTAAAATAACTGGAGTTTATCCATTCCTGGGATCACCATTTTTGTTGTTATTTTTTTGCATCACAAATTCTAAAGTAAAAGCAAATTGTAAATTCTTTTTTTGAAAAATTGATTTTGCTATTTAATCTTTTTTCTTTGGAAGTTATTATCAATAATAAATGGAGTCTTTGCAAGTTAAACAAAATAAGAAACACAGAGAATTGGGTAATAGCTCAAACTTTATTTATAGAATGGTAGTCTGCGAACGGCGAAATTCTATAGATGACTACAAAGTATGGAAAATGATAATATATAATGGAAAAGATACATTGAGATACAATGACCATTATCTCCTCTAACAATTTTTTAAATCCCGAGCAGTAGCTTCCGTTGAAGTATGATGAGGATTCGAGAAGATTGTTCGTTCAATGATCAGATCTTGCATGATGCAGTTACTTGCCAAGAAAGTCCCTAACTTTTGCCTAAGCTGCCCTTGCAAGTTTTCAACTTAGCGAGAAATCTATTCTGTTTTTGTCTCTAACTTTTTCCTAGACCGCCCTTTTGGCTTTTCGGCCTACCGAGACGCTCTTTTTTGCCTAAGCCACCCTTTCGGGTTTTCGACTTAGCGAGTTGTTCCTTTACTTCTTTAGGCGAAGTATTTCTTGACTGGATCAGCATTCATGGGATGTGGGAACTCCTCTCTGTTGTACCCCAAAATTTTCCTTCTCATTTTATCAACATTTCTCATCACAAGGCTCTTGGAACTCAAGATCCAGCTAGGGTTTGCTCTGCTCAAGACACCTCCTTGCACTGTTGATCTAAATTAGGGTTTGAGTTTGCACAGAGATTTTTGGACCTTCAATGCCCAAATTGACTTTCATACTTAATGTTGGACTCATAAGTTTGTCCATACCTATTTCAAGCCTTGAATCAAATTTTTGCCCAGTCAATTGGACAGTTGACCTAGAAATCAACTCTATTGGGGAAAAAGTCAATTGTGACCAATCTACAGTCAAACCTCATGAATTTTGACCCACATCAACATTATGAACTCATATGATCCATTTGATCAAGTTTGGACCACAATTCCACAAGAAATTTGATCAGATCACCAAAAGGGCAAAATGGTCATTTTTAGGGTTTTGACTGTACAAAGGCAATTTTTGACTGTTTGACCTAGCTAATGGCAAATCAAGTTCAACCATGGACTCAAAGACTCAATGACGTTATCTTGAATTATTCAACAAGTTCAAAAGATCTCAAATGCATTGGATTGACAGATGAATTTTTTAGTCAACTGATCAATATTTGACTGTACACTGAAAAGTCAAACTTTGACTTTTTGGTCAAAATCCAGTGCCAAGGGTCATTTTCCATCAAGATATGTCAAATTATGAAACTTGTTCATCAAGAAACCCAAAATTGCAAATTAGGGTTTGAAATTGAAAATTTTCATCTTAGAATTTTGAAGTTATAAAATTTTCTTAAGTTTTCCTAACTTTGGCCCACATTTTCACCATGATGCAAATGGATTCAAACAAAACTTAATACATGAAAGTTGTAGTCCTCCACAAAGTCTACAACTTTTATTCACAAAGTTTTCTCAAAAGAAGCTTGGATCTCAAGTTATGATTTTTGGAACAAGGGTCCCTAAAACTTTTAACTTAGAGAAATTTTGCCCTAATTTAGGTAGGATTTTAACCCATCTTCTTGGACATTTTTCACATAGTTCAACTTGGAATATCAAGTTGAATTTCAAAGATGGATTATAGTACATGTTGCAAGCTTTCCAAATTGTCCAAGAACTTCTCAAACACATTTGTGGTTAGGGAGAATTGAATGCTTGAAGTTGGCAAAAACTCACTTTGTAACCATGGCCAATACATGTTCATACAAGTTGCAAAATCTGTCCAAACTAGCTTTGTACTTAATTACAGGTCTCTAAACCCTTCAACACTCAAAAATTGAATGCAAACTCATTGGACATTGGTGTTATTCTAATCATTAGAGGTTTGCACAATGAACAAATCCATTTTTGGCATAAAGGTAGCACTTCCATTTTCATAAAGGCAACTTTATGTCAACCTTGCTTCTCTTGAGCCTTGGACCTCTTTCTTTGCAGCAAACAAGTTCCACAAACTCAGGAAAAGGTACAAGAAACTTGTGCATGCTTGGAGATAGCTTGTACAGGCCTACCTCATTTCACTTCACACTTTTCTTTCAAAACAAGTCAACTTGCCAAAAGGACATAACTTGAGCATCTGATATAATCAATTGGAGCCAACATTTCAAACAAGTTTTGTGCTTTACCTTGAGCCAGAAACACGATTGGTTGAACCCTTAAGCCTTCCAAAACACCAAATCACTTTCTTCTTGCAAAATAGGGCACTCCCTGCAGATTCACCTCCATCATACAAACCCCTCGTGCGTTTTGCCCCAAACCAGTTCCAATACCTTCCATTCAACTCACTCAAGCTATCCCAAACCTCCATTGCCAACTGTAACTCCATTTACAGTGTTCACCATTTTTGTTTTGAAGCTTTGCAGGTTGAGTTCTATAGAGAGATTCAGACCATTTCAAAACAAACTAAGCATTGGGAAAGGTCCAGGGAACATCAAGCAAGCTCAAAAGAACCTCAGGCCTCACTGAAAATTGCTGCATTGCCATACTCGAGCTTGACTGAAACAGGTATTTCTCAAACTTCTATCTCTCTATTTAGGAACATTTATCCTTAGGTTTGTGAATGAAAGATGTAGTACTCATTGCCATGAAACCATACATATACTCAGTTTTCATTTATATTAAACGTGCTAAGAGAATTTCATCCATGAACATGCTGAAAAAACTAGGTCAAATTTTAGGGCCAGAGAAATTCTCTCTGGTCTTTGAGAGTTAGATCAAGTTTTTTATATGGTAAGAATCCTGGTTTAATGCTATACAAGTTTCATGTTTTGAGTTTTGGCAAAAGATCACAAATACAGGAGTTAGCATTTGATCAGGGCAAGCGCGCGTGTTTCAGTCACAAGGACAGGGACGAAGCTGGACTTTGGGTTGGGCTGGCTTGTTCTTGCTTTTGACACCCCCCTCTTTTCTTTTTGCACCCCCTGGACCATTTTCTTTATATTTTGTTATTTTTGCATTTTAATTTCATTTCTGACTTTATTATTTTATTTCCCAACATAAAAAATGCTTAAAAAATATTTTCATAATTTTTTACATTTATTTGGTATTTATTTTAATTTTTTTCTAATATAGAAAACATTTTAATACCTTTTTATTATTTGTTTAAATTTAAAAACAATGTAAATAATACTTTTACTTTTATTTCTTATTTTTATTCATACTGAAAATATTTTCTTGAATATATTTTATTTTTGTAAATATTTTATTTTATTTTATACATACTTAATATATATATATATATATATATATATATATATATATATATATATATATATATATATATATATATATATATATATATATATATATATATATATATATATATATATATATATATATATATATATATATATATATACACACTTTTAAATATTATTTTATACACTTTTATACACCTTTATTTTATTAAAAAACATAAGATAAAAATACAAAAATATTACATTTTTATTTTTATTATTATTTATACTAAAAAACACCTTTTTTTAAAATATATTTCATTTTTGTACATATTAATATATTTTTGTATATAAATAATATATAATATTTATCTTCTTAAAATAAATTAGGGTTTACCCTAAAATAAATAAAATTAATCCTTTTTTTATTTATTTATTCCTTTATATTTCTTTACATTGAAAATATTTTTACATACATAAAAACTTCTTTTTTGCATAATACATTTTATTCTATATCTATTTATTTTGTTTATTTAAATATTGTACATTTAAATATTGATACATTTGAGATTCAATTTGGTTGTAATAACTTAGGGATTATATTTCTTGTCAAATCCCCCCTTATCCAAAATTGTACCCCCATCCCCATAATCATGTTGTAATAGCTTAGAATTTAAATTCTCGCACTTTTACGCTTTCAATTATACCATGATTAGAGAATTGGGGTTTGTATGCCAAAATCAAATTAACAAATAGTTTGACCTAATCAAAGACAAAAATGCATGAAAAACAAACACAATGCACACTTGCACCCCTAGGGTTACAATCCACTTGTTGCCTTCAAAAATGGGCCATGGTATGCATGTTAAGTACTTTGGAAAAACAAAAACAAAATAAAAGATCATAGTCCCTCGATGACGCTATTTGAGTTGCCTAAACAAAAATGATCAAGTCCCTCAAGAAAATTGCCAAAAATACTTGATACAATTGCTATCATGGTCTATACGATGACCCGCGCCTGTCCCGTTTAACATCCTAACACAAGGTTGTTCACCAAATGCAATGGTGAAACAACACTGTTAAAAGGGTTAAAAACATAAGAAAGATCTTTGAGTAAAATAGGGTAGATAACTCATAGTTACTTGATCAAAAGCTTACAAAACATCCTTGCTATTCTCAAACACACTTCACAACACAATTTCAAAATCCAACTTTCAAACATTGGAGACTTTTCAAAAGACAAAAACACCTTTGTATACATTCAAACTAGAATCATTACAAAGGTTGCCACAACGATGGCCTCTTTTCAAAACATCTTTCAAAACCACACACAAAGCACCATTTCAAACAATTGAAAAGAAAAGCAAGTGATCGAATCAAGTAACTAAGAGCCCATGGATAACCATGGATGAAAAGGGTGCTTGCACCTTCCCTTTTCATAATCTACTCCCCGAACCCAAGAAAACATCTCAAAGGTCTTTCCTGTGCTTTTTGACCTTTCCTTAGGATAAAATAAAAAGTCGGTGGCAACTCTTGCTAAACCGAAACATTTGCGAACACAAACGCGAAACCTCAAGTCAGTTCTCCCACCGTATCACAAAACTGGCGACTCTGCTGGGGAATAAGTTTAAAAGTGGAGTAACCTTAGGGCTTAGATCACCTTTGCATGCTTATCTTGATTTCTTTGATTGCTTTACATTTGGTTCTCTTGTTTGGGCTTAAAATCCTCTACCTGGATTTGGGAAACATTCATAGGTAAATAGCAATACATTGTGGAAACTGTGCGGGGTATACCGACATGGTTGAGGCAATAGCTATATTAGTGCGAAATATTTGTGAGTACCGGTAGCCTTTGAGTCAATCAAAGAGAATACGGGGCCGCTGAGTGATGTCATGAAGCACTAATGAACTCTTAGAACCTTACTTGACCATCTTGGCCTTTTTTTAGGGGTAGTGAGATGACCGGCTTTGGTGCAGTCCGAAGTTGGTAGATACTCGATACTACACTCATTGAGGGTTGTTTTCTTGGGATATTTTGGTCGCCAGTTAAGTGGCTAAACCAAAACAATGAACACAGAAAATAATCCAGTGATATTGAGCTCCTTAGAACCCGATTACTATTTATAGGACAGGTTGAGCCAACTAACTTCAAGAGTGTACTTACCTATGAAACCTCATGCAAGCCTGAAACTAGGGTTTTTGTGTGACTTGTTTGTACATGTGCTTGTGCATACATCATGAACATCATAAAGCATCATATGTATCCACTAACCATTTCAAGGGTTTGGATCTTCATCTTTGTTCTTGTTTTGTAGGTCATGGAATCTCTTCGCAGGAAAACAATTCAAGTCAACCTTGTGAGAATCCCTCCTCAACTCAAGGAGCTTACTTCCAAGATTCCAGAGAATTCTCTTTTTAGTGAAAGACATGGTAGACTTCTCAACCTGGTCAACTCCAACATTAAGAAGACATGGTGAAAGTTCTCTTCCAGTTCTTTGACCCCCTACACCACTGTTTCACATTCCCTGATTACCAACTAGTACCTACTTTAGAGGAATTTTCTCAACTCCTGAGGATTCCTATTCTTCATCAACTACCCTACAACGGTACGGAAAGAGAACCAAAGCCTAAAGATTTGGCTCAAGCATTACACTTGAAACCATCTGATATCAAAGGTCATTGGGAAACCAGAAGTGGTGTCAAGGGTTTCTTGGCAAAGTTTCTGTTTGAGAAGGCACAAGACTGCTGGAATTCTCTAGATCTACAAGCTTTTGAAGAGATTGTGGCACTCCTCATCTATGGGTTGGTTTTGTTCCGAAACCCTGATCAACTTATAGATGTGAATGCCGTCAAGATTTTCATATCCCGGAACCTTGTGCCTACATTGCTTGGGGACATCCTACACTCATTTTACACACGAACAATGAGGAAAAGAGGTGTTCTCATGTGTTGTACTCCTCTTCTAGCAAGGTGGTTTATTTCTCACCTTCCCCAATCAGTTTTGAAGAATGAGCAGGGTTTGAGGTGGTCACAACGATTAATGACCCTTACACATTCTGATGTTCATTGGTGTTCTCGGTCCAGAGAAAATGTCATCATCATTGATCATTGTGGAGAGTTCCCTAATGTCCCACTACTTGGCATTAGGGGAGGCATTACCTACAACCCCTGTTTAGCTCTAAGGCAATTTGGATATGCCCGGAAAGATGGTCCTTATGATATGCTGATTCCTAACTTGGTTTTTAACTTTGACAACGATGCGCAAGGACTTCGACAAAGTTCATCAGAGCTTGGAGGATGCCTAACAAAGTGGATAGTAAGACACTAGGGCACAAGAATTCCATCCCCTTGAGCCTTATCTCAAGTGGGTACGAACCCACGCTCAGAGTCTTATGATGCCATACCCTCACATTCTCCCCGTGATCAAAGAGCCTGTTATGGAAGGAGAGGTTCCATACACCCTCCTACATCCAGACATGCCAACATCATTGGAAGAGTTACAAAAGAGTTGGATCTAACTCAAGGAAGAGCATAATACTTTTGAAGCCAGCTTCTATGCCAGTGAGAAGAAGGTTTTGGAACTTATCCGCCGAATTCACGAGGAGGAAACTCTCAACACTTACATCGCACCAAAGAGGATGCGCAATGTCTTTTTACATTAAGAATTTTGTAATATCTTGCCCATGGGTAACTTATGTACTAACAAATTTCTTCTTAATATGACGTGTGTTCTTTTTGTTTGCAACAAATTTGAATTTCTGAATCCTTGAATGCATTACATGAATAACATATCATTCATCATATGCATAAACAGGTCTTCACACCAGGTTTCCTTATCTTTCTGCGGTTTATTTCAGCAAGATGGATTTGGAGCAGACGGTTAAGGATCTGCAAGCACAGAATTCGCAATTCCAGCAACTCCTCATGACCTTAGCAAAGGGTCAAGAGGACCTTAAAGCACTGTTGGAGAAAGATAAAAAGAAAAAGAAGAAAAGACCTGGTGTGGTCATTATGGGAAGAAGGTTTGAAAATAATGCTAGAAAAGTTCTCGAATTCCCCTCGATGTCTGATTAAGGGGATGGTAAAGGAAAAGGAATTGCGATGCCTTCTGAATCTGAAGTTGAAGAAGAAGAAGAGGAAGAGGATGAAGATTACTCCGAACAGCAATATCCCCCGGCGGATGATAAATTTAAAAATCTTGAGGATCGGTTGGCAGCCATGGAGCTGCAAAGGGTACCTGATTTAGATTTCGAAGAACTAGGGTTGGTCGTTGGGATCGTCATTCCTCCCAAGTTCAAAGTTCCTACATTTTCTAAGTATGACAGTTTGTCCTGTCCAAAGATGCATCTAAGATCCTACGTCAGAAAGATCCAACCCCACTCTTCTGATAAAGATCTTTGGGTCCATTTTTTCCAAGATAGTTTGTCAGGCACACAATTGGACTGGTTCTATCAACTTGAGAGGTCTGAGGTTCATAACTGGGAAGACTTAGTTGATGCTTTCCACCGACAATACCAATACAATGTTGATTTAGCGCCTACTCGTACTCAACTACAGAGTATGGGTATGGCTTCTAACGAGGGATTTAAAGAGTATGCCCAGAAGTGGCGTGATCTGGATAGAAGGGTGCAGCCACCATTGTCGGATAGAGAGTTGGTTGACATGTTTTTAGGGACCCTGTCTGGCCCTTTCTTCAATCATTTAAATGGGAGTTCCTCCGCGGGATTCACTGAATTAATTTTGACCGGTGAAAGGGTCGAGGCGGGTATTCAAAGTGGTAAGATTCAGAAAGATGTCTCCACGTCCACCGCTGTTAAGAAGACCTTCCCAGCTAAGAAGGAAGCTTCTGTTGTTTATTCTCAGAAAAGCCAAGGAAGAATCGAGCACCGACCAACGGTGGGGGCTGTGATGATCCAAAACTCTTCAAATGATCAACCTCGCAACAAGCAACCAAGATCTAATCAGCAAATGGTAGAAAGGTCACAATGGCAGTTCACCCGAATCAATATGACACCGGCTCAAGTACTCCCTCACCTATTAAAACTGAACCTTACCAATTTAAAAGAGGCGCCGAAGAACCCTAATACCTCTTCTCCATATTACCACTCAAATGCAAAATGTGCTTACCACTCTGACAGTGTAGGGCATGATACCAACAACGGTTGGGCTCTTAAGAACAAAATCCAAGACTTGATTGACGCCAAGGAGGTAGAATTAGATGCGCCCGAAAAGCCGAATGTGATTTCTGCCTCAATGCCCAAGCACGGTCATAATGTTCATGTCGTTATGGAAGACCTTCTTGTTACCAATGTTGCTGACCTTTTGACTCTGTTACCAGTGATTAAAGTGAATTTGATGAGAGACGGGATATTCCCAGGCTGTGGAAAAGACTGTTACTTTTGTTTAAACGTGCAAGCTGACTGCCCAATGTTGAAATCAGGCATCCAACGCCTGATGGATATCCAAGAGATAGTCTTTCAAAATACTCCTGTTGATACCTTCACTCCTGTTACTCCTGCTACCTTTGATACTACAACCAATAACATTGCAATAATAACCATCTCCGACAATCTTCTCAAGGCTTGCAAAAGGCCTGTCAAGATTACGCCTGATCCTAAGTTTGTGCCATTGAAAATCACCATGCCGGGGCCTGTCCCGTATGAATCTAACAAGACGATACCATGGAACCACGGAGGAGAAATCTTCTATCATGGTATCAAATAGATTGAATCAGTCCAAGAGAATTTTGATGATGAAACCCCTGATATAGGGAACATTGCGGGAACAAGCAAGATAACTCGCAGCAGAAGGATTTTCTCTCCGGAGATTGCTCCCCCACGGGCAGTCTTCGGACCCTCGAAAGCTTATGTACCTGTCAAGCCATCTGTGCAAAGCCCGATAATTGAAGAAATTGATGTACCTGAAGTTGGACCCTCTGATGTTACTTCCAATAAAGGTAAGGGGATACTAGAAGCGCCTGTCAGGATGAAGGCTCATACCGTGGTTATCCCCGAGACCACCTAGAAAGAGATGGAAGAAATCTTAAATATAATCAAGAAGAGCGACTACGATGTTGTGGAACAGCTAGGGCAGACCCCTTCGAAAATTTCCATGTTGGCTCTCCTACTCTACTTTGAGGCTCATGCTAAGGCCTTAATCAAATTTCTAAAGACGGCACACGTGCCTCAAGAAACTTCGGCTGACCAGTTTCAAGAGTGCATGGCTAGCCTTACTGCTGATAATGGTCTTGGTTTTTCCGATGCTGATTTGACTCTTAAGGGAAGGAAACACAACGACGCGCTGCACGTCTCAGTAGAATGCAGGGGAACCACGCTTCCCCATGTTCTAGTTGACACCGGTTCATCTTTGAATGTGCTACCGAAAAAGGCGTTGGATCGATTAGACTGCGAAGGATTGACCCTCAACCCCAGTAACATCGTTGTTAGAGCCTTCAATGGTTCTAAGAGGATGGTTCATGGAGAAGTGGACATTCCTATCAAGGTGGGCACAAAAATTTTCAACTCTACCTTTTATGTGATGGACATTCGTCCTTCATATTCTTGCTTGTTGGGAAGGTCGTGGATCCACTATGCTGGGGCAGTTACCTCCTCTTTACACCAAATGCTAAAGTATCCTGTTCAGGGTAAGATTATAATGGTTCACGGTGAGGAAGAGTACATGATAAGTCACCTCAACTCCTTCCGCTATATGGAGTTGGATGGAAAATTCATAGAAACGCCTTTCCAACATTTCGAGGAAGTTTCTCCCGAAGTCACGGTTGCAAAGACAATGACAGATGTGCCTATCGTTTCCAATTCTGTGTCTAGGATGGCATCCCTAATGGATGCGGAGGCTGTAATCAAAGAAGGAAGGAGTACAGTGGGGGGGCAACTGCCTGATTTTCCTCACAAGACGGACAAGTTCGTACTAGGTTTTACTGCTACTGGCCAGAAAGTTGTGCGTCGCTCCAGGGATGGAGAACCACCCGTAAAAATCACTCACCATGGAATTAATGCCTTAGAGGTTGATGATGAAGAAGACAACTTTGAAGATTGGATCTTTCCAACCATCGAAGGAGGATTAAGCAACTGGGAAGCGAAGGACTTCGTTTTCATCACTTTCATCAACCAGTAATTTATCTTTGAACAATTTCCTATTTTGATATGTAATAACTAAACAATTCGTACACTATTTTCACCTTATGCCTTGCCCGGGGCATATAGGTCCATTTGTAAGGGCTTGATTTTCTTCATTATCATATGCCATGTTTAATGAATCATTAGACGTTTTCATCTATAAATTGTTGTGTTCATTTTATTTCCTTTTGCATTTTGTTTGGTTTAAGGATGGCTATCCCTTACACACACCCACACTCATAAAATGCTGGTACCCATCCACTCCGGATTCCATGGGTGACTATTCTGCTTTAGCCTTCGGTAACTCTGAAGATTTGGTCAATCATGCCGAGTACGAAGGTGATGAAGACTGTGAAGTGCCTGGAGAGTTAGCCAGACTTCTGCAACAAGAGGAAAGGGCTATTTTGCCGCATGAAGAGTTGCTAGAAACCATCAACTTGGGAACAGAGGAAGACAAGAAAGAGGTTAAGGTGGGTGCCAACCTGGAACCAAGTGTCAAAGAGCGCTTAGTGCAGTTGTTGAATGAATATGTTGAAATCTTCGCCTGGTCCTATGAAGACATACCAGGACTAGATACAGATATCGTGGTTCACCGTCTCCCTACAAGAGAAGACTGTCCACCGATCAAATAAAAGGTCCGCCGAATGAGGCCCGACATGTCTCAAAAGATCAAAGCTGAGGTGATGAAGCAATTTAATGCTGGCTTTCTGGCTGTTACTTCCTATCCATAATGGGTTGCTAACATTGTGACCGTGCCTAAAAAGGACGGCAAAGTCAGAATGTGTGTGGACTATCGAGATTTAAATAGGGCTAGCCCTAAAGATGATTTTCCACTACCACACATCGACATCTTGGTTGATAACACAACTCAACATAAGGTATTTTCCTTCATGGACGGATTCTCGGGATACAACTGGATCAAAATGGCCCCCGAAGACATGGAGAAAACTACTTTTGTCACGCAGTGGGGTACCTTCTGCTACAAAGTGATGCCATTCAGACTGAAGAATGTCGGGGCAACCTATCGACGCGCCATGGTAGCTTTGTTTCATGACATGATACATCATGAGATTGAAGTTTACGTAGACGATATGATAGCCCGTTCACAGACAGAAGAGGAACACCTTTACTATCTGCAAAAGTTGTTTGTCAGATTAAAAGAGTATAAGCTCAGACTGAACCCAAGCAAGTGCACTTTTGGAGTCAGGTCTGGTAAACTTCTGGGATTTATTATCAGCAACAAAGGCATTGGGGTTGATCCTGCTAAAGTCAAAGCTATACAAGAAATTCCTGCCCCCCGCACTAAAAAGGAGGTTAGAGGTTTCTTGGGACGCCTAAACTATATTGCGAGGTTCATCTCTCACCTAACCTCTACCTGTGAGCCAATCTTCAAGCTGTTGAAGAAAGATCAGGTAGTTGAATGGAACAATGATTGTCAAGTTTCTTTTGATAAGATCAAGGAATATTTGCTGGAACCTCCTATCTTGATGCCACCCGTCGAAGGAAGGCCGTTAATCATGTATCTGACTGTTTTGGATAACTCAATGGGGTGCGTACTGGGCCAACATGATGAGTCTGACCGAAAAGAGCATGCCATTTATTACCTTAGCAAAAAGTTTACCGACTGTGAGACTCGCTACTCACTGCTCAAGAAAACTTATTACGCTTTGGTATGGGTTGCTCGTCGGCTAAGGCAATATATGTTGACTCATACCACTTTGTTGATTTCCAAGATGGATCTGATCAAGTATATCTTCGAGAAGCCTGCTTTATCTGGAAGAATCTCTAGATGGAAAATGATCCTGACTGAGTACGATATCTAGTATACTACCCAAAAAGCTATAAAGGGGAGTGTACTAGCTGACCATCTAGCTCATCAAGCCGTCAAAGATTACCAATCTATGAGATTCGACTTCCCTGACGAGGACATCATGACATTGGACAATATTGAACGTAACAGACCGTATGACGGACCTGAACAAGGATCTCGATGGACCCTGTACTTTGATGGTGCTTCAAATACACTTGGCAACGGTATCGGTGCGGTACTTATTTCTCCAAAAGGTTGCCATACACCCTACACTGCCCGACTTTGCTTCAGCTGTACCAACAACATGGCTGAATATGAAGCTTGCATCTTTGGTCTCAAGGCTGCTATAGACTTAGGAATCAAATCTTTGGTCGTATTTGGGGACTCGTATTTGGTTATCAGTCAAGTCAAAGGAGAGTGGGACACTAAACATCCTAATCTTATCCCATACAAAGAACGTGTCTTGACATTGTTGCCTCATTTCGAGCAGATTACTTTCGAGCACTTCCCGCGAGAAGAAAATCATCTAGCAGATGCTCTGGCTACAATGTCTTCCATGTTTATACTCAACTAGGATAACGAGGCTCCCCAAATCACCATCGAGTGAATGGACGAACCTGCGCACTGTCATGAGATTAATACCGGAGAAGTAGTGGAACAACCCTGGTTTCATGAAATCAAAAGGTATCTCCAGACTCGAGAATACCCTGAAGGAGCTTCCGTCAATGACAAAAAGTTCTTAAGGAGATTTGCTTCCAAGTTCTTCCTGAGCAATGGTATCCTTTATAAGCGCAACCATGATTGTGTTCTACTTCGTTGTGTCGACAAGGTTGAAGAAGAGTTGATCATGACCGAAATACATAGTGGCACATTTGGCACCCACTTGAGCGGGCATACAATGGCTAAGAAGATTCTAAGGGCAGGCTAATACTGGTCTACCATGGAAGCTGATTGTCATCAACATTCACGTACTTGCCACAAATGTCAAGTCTACGCCGACAAAGTACATATTCCTCCCATTCCTCTCAACGTTCTAATAGCTCCTTGGCCATTCGCAATGTGGGGTATTGACATGATTGGAGAGATCAAGCCTACAGCATCCAATGGACATCGCTTCATCTTGGTGGCTATTGATTACTTCACCAAATGGGTCGAAGCAGCTTCCTTCGCCTCCGTTACAAAGAATGTGGTTGCCCGCTTCATCAAACAAAATCTCATATGCCGGTTTGGTATCCCCGACAGGATCATCACAGACAATGGTACAAATTTGAATAACACTATGATCACCGCTATGTGTGAGCAGTTCAAGATTTATCATCATAATTCATCTCCCTACCGGCCGAAGATGAACGGTGTTGTTGAAGCCGCGAACAAAAATACCAAGAAGATCATGCAAAAGATGACAGTCACCTACAAGGACTGGCATGAGATGTTACCGTTTGCTCTGCATGATTATCGTACCACGGCGCGTACTTCAACAGGGGCAAACCCCTTTTCTCTGGTATATGGCATGGAAGTTGTTCTACCTATGGAAGTTCAGATTCCTTCCTTAAGGATTATGAAGGATGCCGGTTTAAGTGAAGACGATTGGATTCAGACTCGGCTTGATCAACTTAACTTGATCGACGAGAAACGACTTACTGCTGTTTGTCATGGTCAGACGTATCAAAAACGAATGATCAAAGCTTTCAACAAGAAAGTCAGACGTCAAGTATATCAAGTCGGAGATCCTGTAATCAAGCGGATCATCTTGCCGCAAAGTGACCCCAGGGGAAAGTGGACTCCTACTTACGAAGGACCATTTGTGATCAAGAACATCTTTTCTGGTGGGGCAATGATTCTGACCACCATGGACGGCGACGACTTGCCGCACCCTGCGAACGCAGACATAGTCAAAAGATTCTACGCATAAATCGACCCGACAAGTTGAAAACCCGAAAGGGCGACTTGGACAAAAAATGGGCATCCCGGTGAATCTAAAACCCGAAAGGGCGATTCAGGCAAAAATTAGGATAAATAAAAAAAATTGTACACCCGGCAAGTTGAAAACTCGAAAGGGCGACTTGGGCAAAAAAGGGTTTCCCGGTGGACTAAAAACCCGAAAGGGCGGTCCAGGCAAAAGTTAGGGAATTAAAGCGTATGAATATGTCTCGTCGGACACTTTAAGGACAATATATTCACCAACAAGCTCCAAGCTTTTGATCAATCCAATCATCGGCGGACGAAGCAACGAATGGACAAGATACTCAGAGTTGTGAAGGCTATAGCAGAATGGGAGCCCCATGGAATTATTACACATAGCCATCTTTCTTTTGTATAAAAATTTTCTCAATTTTTACAACAACATTCTCTTACTAGGATGTCTGTCTCCTTTGTACAAAGATACTTACAAAAGTTAATACAAAAATACTTCACAGTGCAAAATTTGCTTGCCTTTCCTTTCTTTTTACACTTATGTTTTATTTGAAAACGTCCAAAGTTTTGTTAAATAGGCATATGCATTTGAATATAATCACTGCTTACAAATAAAACTAAATTGAGAAAGGATAATTACTGATAGGTTGAAGGTGTAGGAAGATATCTTTGTGATATTCCAGAAGAAATCCCCTACAGTACATCATTCAGATCCTCAACAAAGCTAAAACCTTGGAGTATATATCCCCAGCGGAGCCAGAGTATTCTAAACTTTATCCCCCAGTGGAGTTAAGTTTCAGAATTCCCATCAGAGTTAAGTCTCTGAACTCCTGATCCCCAGTGGAGCCCAAAAACCGTGAAATACCTATCCCCCAGCGGAGCTAGAATATTCTAAACCTTCTTCCCCAGCGAAGTCAAATTTCCAACTATCAATCCTCAGCGATAACTATTCAGCTTTCCCCAACTTCCCAAGTAGATTGGCATACAACCCAAGCTCTTGATTTCCCCAGCCGAGTAAACACTCTCCCCACAGAGTTTATTTCCCAACAGAACAAAGATTTTATTTCTTGTTTCTCCATTCAAAGCCTCCCATGTTTAACTCCCCAGTAGATATTTTCAGAGTTTTCCTTATTTCCCGGGAAGGTCATGAAGGATTCTCATTCCCCGTAGAAGTTGTCAAAGCTCTTGTTAAATCCACACAAATCACCAAGGATTTTCAATCTCCAACAGTGGTCCCAGGGTTTCTCATTCTCAACAATCAAAGATCTTTAATCCCCAAGAAATCAGCAAGGATTTCTCATCTTCAATAATCAAAGATTTTTGGAATCCCCGACATCGGTCAAGGATTCACTTTCCCCGGCAGCAATCAAGGATTTCATTATCTCTAGTTAACAAGGATTTATTTCCCTCAGCAAGACAGCTACTCAACTTACATGCACATCCATTACATTCATATATCATAAACATTGATGAAACACATTTCATTGCATCATACATATCATGCAACATAATTTAGTGTTTTAGCTAACATTTTACCCTTTTCAGAATAAGATTAAAAGGCTATCGTTAAACAATTATTCAGATACAATATGGATACACTCCAGACACGGCGGTCATTCTATTACTCATTCAAAATTTCAAGTCAAAATACAGTATGGATACACCCCAGACACGACGGTCATTCTACTACTCATTCGGACTTCAGCAATCCGATACAGACTAGATACGCTCCAGACACGGTGGCCATTCTATCTCTCAGATTCAATTATCAACTTCAAGTTCAGATACGCTCCAAACACGGATGCCATTCTGACCCTTACACCATAAGTTTGATTCTCCCCAGTGCAGTCGCCACGGAAGTCATTTTGTCACTTATTCAGATCCTAGTTACAGTTTCAGATACACTCCAGACACGGAAGTCATTCTGCTACTCATACAGATCTCAACTTCAGATACAGTCCAGATTCGCTCCAGACACGGTTTCCATTCTGTCACTCATTCGGAATTTATCCCCAGCACACAGTTGCTTCATACATAGATTTTTCTCTATTACCCATTCAGAATACAAATACACTCCAGACACGGCAGTCATTCTGATATTCATTCAAGAATCAAATACAGTTACAGCTCAGATACGCTCTAAACACAGATGCCATTCCCCTGATCATACAAACCCAATCTCCAGATACAACTCAGATACGTTCCAAGTACGGATACCATTCTGATATTCATTCTACTGGTTTTCAACAAACAAATCTTAGATGGCATCTTTAAGCCCATCTCCAGCAAGATTCTAATATCTCCAAATGGCATCTTTAAGCCCATTCCTTCAACAATATTTTGACGAGTTCAAATTTACGGGCACTCTAGTGTCCAATCCTCTTTTACCTTCGAGTCACGAAAGGCAAACTTGCCAATCTAACTCTTCAGGTTCAAGAAGATTTAACAGGGGCAACTGTTGTACCCAAAAATTTTCCCTCTCATTTTATCAATATTTCTCATCACAAGGCTCTTGGAACTCAAGATCCAGCTAGGGTTTGCTCTGCTCAAGACACCTCCTTGCATTGTTGACCTAAATTAGGGTTTGAGTTTGCACAGAGATTTTTGGACCTTCAATGCCCAAATTGACTTTCATACTTCATGTTGGACTCATAAGTTTGTCCATACCAAATTTCAAGCCTTCAATCAAATTTTTGCCCAGTCAATTGGACAGTTGACCTAGAAATCAGTTGTATTGGGGAAAAAGTCAACTGTGACCAATCTATAGTCAAACCTCATGAATTTTGACCCACATCAATATTATGAACTCATATGAGCCATTTGATCAAGTTTGGACCACAATTCCACAAGAAATTTGATCAGATCACCAAAAGGGCAAAATGGTCATTTTTAGGGTTTTGACTGTACAAAGGCAATTTTTGACTGTTTGACCTAGCCAATGGAAAATCAAGTTCAACCATGGACTCAAAGACACAATGACATTATCTTGACTTATTCAACAAGTTCAAAAGATCTCAAATGCATTGGATTGACAGATGAATTTTTTAGTCAACTGATCAATATTTGACTGTACACTGAAAAGTCAAACTTTGACTTTTTGGTCAAAACCAAGTGCCAAGGGTCATTTTTCATCAAGATATGTCAAATTATGAAACTTGTTCATCAAGAAACCCAAAATTGTAAATTAGGGTTTGAAATTGAAAAATTTCATCTTAGAATTTTTCTAAGTTATAAAATTTTCTTAATTTTTCCTAACTTTGACCCATATTTTCACCATGATGCAAATGGATTCAAACAAAACTTAATACATGAAAGTTGTAGTCCTCCACAAAGTCTACAACTTTTATTCACAAAGTTTTCTCAAAAGAAGCTTGGATCTCAAGTTATGATTTTTGGAACAAGGGTCCCTAAAACTTTTAACTTAGAGAAATTTTGCCCTAATTTAGGTAGGATTTTGACCCATCTTCTTGGACATTTTTCACATAGTTCAACTTGGAATATCAAGTTGAATTTCAAAGATGGATTATAGTACATGTTGCAAGCTTTCCAAATTGTCCAAGAACTTCTCAAACACATTTGTGGTTAGTGAGAATTGAATGCTTGAAGTTGGCAAAAACTCACTTTGTAACCATGGCCAATACATGTTCATACAAGTTGCAAAATCTGTCCAAACTAGCTTTGTACTTAATTACAGGTCTCTAAACCCTTCAACACTCAAAAATTGAATGCAAACTCATTGGACATTGGTGTTATTCTGATCATTAGAGGTTTACACAATGAACAAATCCATTTTTGGCATAAAGGTAGCACTTCCATTTTCATAAAGGAAACTTTATGTCAACATTGCTTCTCTTGAGCCTTGGACCTCTTTCTTTGCAGCAAACAAGTTCCACAAACTCAGGAAAAGGTACAAGAAACTTGTGCATGCTTGGAGATAGCCTGTACAGGCCTACCTCATTTCACTTCACACTTTTCTTTCAAAACAAGTCAACTTGCCAAAAGGACACGACTTGTGCATATGATATAATCAACTGGAGCCAACATTTCAAACAAGTTTTGTGCATTGCCTTGAGCCAGAAACACGATTGATTGAACCCTCAAGCCTTCCAAAACACCAAATCACTTTCTTCTTGCAAAATAGCACACTCTCTGCAGATTCACCTCCATCATACAAACCCCTCGTGCGTTTTGCCCAAAACCAGTTCCAATACCTTCCATTCAACTCACTCAAGCTATCCCAAACCTCCATTGCCAACTGTAACTCCATTTACAATGTTCACCATTTTTGTTTTGAAGCTTTGCAGGTTGAGTTCTATAGAGAGATTCAGACCATTTCAAAACAAACTAAGCATTGGGAAAGGTCCAGGGAACATCAAGCAAGCTCAAAATAACCTCAGGCCTCACTAAAAGTTGCTGCATTGCTATACTCGAGCTTGACTGAAATAGATATTTCTCAAACTTCTATCTCTCTATTTAGGAACATTTAGCCTTAGGTTTGTGAATGAAATATGTAGTACTCATTGCCATGAAACCATACATATGCTCAGTTTTCATTTATATTAAACGTGCTAAGAGAATTTCATCCATGAACATGCTGAAAAAACTAGGTCAGATTTTAGGGCCAGAGAAATTCTCTCTGGTCTTTGAGAGTTAGATCAAGTTTTTTATATGGTTGGAATCGTGGGTTTATGCTCTACAAGTTTCATGTTTTGAGTTTTGGCAAAAGATCACAAATACAGGAGTTAGCATTTGAACAGGGAAAACGCGCGTGTTTCAGTCACAGGGACAGGGACGAAGCTGGACTTTGGGCTGGGCTGGCTTGTTCTTGCTTTTGACACCCCCCTCTTTTCTTTTTGCACCCCCTGGCCCATATTCTTTATATTTTGTTATTTTTACATTTTAATTTCATTTCTGACTTTATTTATTTATTCCAAACATAAAAAATGCTTAAAAAATATTTTCATAATTTTTTACATTTATTTGGTATTTATTTTAAATTTTTTTCTAATATAGAAAACATTTTAATACCTTTTTATTATTTGTTTAAATTTAAAAACAATGTAAATAATACTTTTACTTTTATTTCTTATTTTTATTCATACTGAAAATATTTTCTTGAATATATTTTATTTTTGTAAATTTTTTATTTTATTTTATACATAATTAATATATTTAATATATATATATATATATATATATATATGTACATATATACTTTTATTTTATTAAAAAACATAAGATAAAAATACAAAAATATTACATTTTTATTTTTATTATTATTTATACTAAAAAACACATTTTTTTAAATATATTTCATTTTTGTACATATTAATATATTTTTGTATATAAATAATATATAATATTTATCTTCTTAAAAGAAATTAGGGTTTACCCTAAAATAAATAAAATTAATCCTTTTTTTATTTATTTATTCCTTTATATTTCTTTACATTGAAAATATTTTTACATACATAAAAACTTCTTTTTTGCATAATACATTTTATTCTATATCTATTTATTTTGTTTATTTAAATATTGTACATTTAAATATTGATGCATTTGAGATTCAATTTGGTTGTAATAACTTAGGGATTATATTTCTTGTCAAATCCCCCCTTATCCAAAAGTGTACCCCCATCCCTATAATCTTGTTGTAATAGCTTAGAATTTAAATTCTCGCACTTTTACGCTTTCAATTATGCCATGATTAGAGAATTAGGATTTGTATGCCAAAATCAAATTAACAAATAGTTTGACCTAATCAAAGACAAAAATGCATGAAAAGCAAAAATAATACACACTTGCACCCCTAGGGTTACAATCCACTTGTTGCCTTCAAAAATGGGCCATGGTATGCATGTTAAGTAATTTGGCAAAACAAAAACAAAACAAAAGATCATAGTCCCTCGATGACGCTATCTGAGTTGTCTAAACAAAAATAATCAAGTCCCTCAAGAAAATTGCCAAAAATACTTGACACAATTGCTATCATGGTCTATACGATGACCCGCGCCTGTCCCGTTTAACATCTTAACACAAGGTTGTTCACCAAATGCAATGGTGAAACAACACTGTTAAAAGGGTTAAAAACATAAGAAAGATCTTTGAGTAAAATAGCGTAGATAACTCTTAGTTACTTGATCAAAAGATTGCAAAACATCCTTGTTATTCTCAAACACACTTCACAACACAATTTCAAAATCCAACTTTCAAACATTGGAAACTTTTCAAAAGACAAAAATACCTTTGTATACATTCAAACAAGAATCATTACAAAGGTTGCCACAACGATGGCCTCTTTTCAAAACATCTTTCAAAACCACACACAAAGCACCATTTCAAAAAATTGAAAAGCAAAGCAAGTGATCTAAACAAGTAACTAAGAGCCCATGGATAACCATGGATGAAAAGGGTGCTTGCACCTTCCCTTTTCATAATCTACTCCCCGAACCCAAGAAAACATCTCAAAGGTCTTTCCTGTGCTTTTTGACCTTTCCTTAGGATAAAATAAAAAGTCGGTGGCGACTCTTGCTAAATCGAAACATTTGCGAACACAAACGCGAAACCTCAAGTCAGTTCTCCCACTGTATCAAACTCTCCATCTATAGTTTCAAGAATTAATGCACCGCCAGAGAAGGCTTTCTTGACAACATATGGGCCTGCAAAATTTGGAGTCCACTTGCCCCTAGAATCTGTGTTGAAAGACATGATCTTCCTGAGCACGAGGTTGCCTTCTCTGAATTCCCAAGGTTTGACCTTTTTATCAAAAGCTTTCTTCATTCTTTTTTGATATAATTGTCCATGACACAAAGCTGTCATCCTCTTCTCTTCGATCAGATTCAATTGGTGAAACCAGTTTTGGACCCATTCAACCTCTGTCAACATGGTTTCCATTATCAGACGCAAAGAGGGAATCTCAACCTCGACTGGGAGTACTGCTTACATTCCATACACCAGGGAGAATGGGGTTGCTCCTGTTGAAGTGCGGACAGACGTTCGATATCCATGCAAAGCAAAAGGGAGCATTTCATGCCAATCCTTATAAGTAACGACCATTTTCTGGATAATTTTCTTGATATTATTATTAGCAGCTTCAACAGCCCCATTTATCTTTGGCCTATACTGAGAGGAATTATAATGGACAATCTTGAATTCTTCGCATAGTTCTGTCATCATTTTATTGTTCAAATTTGAGCCATTGTCGGTGATAATTCTGCTCGGCATACCATACCGACATATAAGATTATTCTTGATGAAGCACACCACCACCTGTTTAGTAACATTGGCATATGAATCAGCCTACACCCCCTTGGTGAAGTAATCAATTGCTACCAAGATAAGACGGTGTCCATTCGAAGCTTCGAGTTCTATCATCCCAATCATGTCAATACCCCACATGGAGAAAGGCCACGGGGAGGAAATCACATTGAGAAGTGTCGGAGGCACATGGACCTTATCTGGAAAAATCTGACATTTATGACACTTCTTTGCAAATTTATAACAATCAGATTCCATTGTCAGCCAATAGTAACCTCCCCTTAGCATCTTTTTAGCCATCGAATGTCCATTAGCATGAGTGACAAATGAACCTTCATGAACCTCATGCATCAACATGCCTGCTTCGTGTCTATCCACGCATCTGAACAAGGCCATGTCATAATTTCTTTTATACAACACATTTTCACTGAGGAAAAAACTACCAGCCAATCTTCTCAATATCTTTCTATCCTTCTTCAATGCACCGATCGGGTATTCCTGAGTCTGAAGAAAATGCTTGATGTCATAATACCAAGGTTTTTCATCTGCTACCTCCCCTGTTGTAAACACATGAGCGGGCCTATCAAGTCGCCGAAGCATAATTCGAGGTATATCATTCCAAGTATTCACTTGGTACATAGAAGCCAGAGTTTCCAAAGCATCCGCCATCTGATTTTCATCTCTTGGAATATGATGGAATTCAACTTTATTAAAGAAGGGTAACAACCTTCCAGCATAATCTTTGTAAGAGATCAAGTCGAGGTAACGAGTATCCCATTCACCTTTAATCTGGTTTATTACCAAAGTTGAATCACCATACACATCTAGATTTTTAATTCTAAAATCAATAGCTTCTTTGAGACCCATGATGCAGGCCTCATATTCTACCATATTATTAGTACAATCAAATGTTAACATTGCGGTAAAAGGAATAAGTGATCCATGTGGAGTGACAATCACATCACCAATTCCTTTACCATAAGCATTCACAGCTCCATCAAATAGCATACTCCAACGAGATTCAAGGTCAGGACCTTCTTCAGGCAATGGTTCATCACAATCTTTCACTTTCAGAAACATCACATCCTCATCGGGGAATTCATATTCTACATGTTGATGATCCTCCACTGGTTGGTGAGCAAGATAATCTGCCAACACACTGCTTTTAATAGATTTTTGAGTGCGGTATTTGATATCATATTCAGATAACAACATCTTCCAGCGGGCAATTCTCCCAGTAAGAGCATGATTTTCAAAAATGTACTTGATTGGATCCATTTTGGAGATCAACCAAGTAGTGTGATTCAACATATACTGCCGCAAACGCTTTTCTGCCCAGGCCAAAGCACAACATGTCTTTTCCAGCATGGAATACTGCGACTCACAATCAGTGAACTTTTTACTGAGGTAATAAATGGCGAACTCTTTCTTCACTGTTTCATCCTGTTACCCCAGAATACAACCCATTGATTTATCTAACACTATCAGATACATAATCAATGGTCTTCCTTCGACAGGAGTGTAGCGGTAGAAATGTTCAATACTAAGCCATTGGATTGACTAGACTTTATACAAATCAAAATAAAAATCGCAACCGCGCTTTATTGTTTCCAGAGGAATGGGAAAAGAGAGAATAACCCAAAAAGAGGGGGAAAGATTCAAGGTAAGGGGGTTGGTTATGCAAAGGGAATGTATTAGCACCCTAAACATCTACGGTACTCCGCAGGAACCTCTTTGAAAACAAATCTGTATATTTTGGCTATAAAAATGTGTTATATATAAAATGGATGTTGGAGGTGAGAAAAGAAATATATTTTTTATGATTTTTGCACCCACCGCGGTTGCGAACCTTTAGTGCCTACGTACCACCTTTCGTGCAATAGGGGATCAAGGTACACGTAGTTCCTCTTTAAAAATTTGAAACACAAGTGTGTTGATTAATTTTAAGAGATAAGACATCATTGTCATTGTCCGTGTGGAAAATATACTTACTACACACAATCATGAGAAAGGAGAATTTGCATCATCTCAAAGTGGAGGATATGGCTTGGATTTTAAAATCAACAATGCCTCACTCAACATCCAAGTGGAAAATATCTCTCTTCACTATATATTGTAGAAGTATATTTGTTTGCATCACTACAAAGATTGACAAGAGTCTAACCTTTTGAGAAAAAAAATTTAAAGGTAAAAGCCAAAGTGGCAAAATGGTTTGAAATGAGATTGGTTGACTTTTAGTCTTCTCACAAAAAATGTCAAGGTATTATTAAATTGATTGAAGTTTATTTATGAAAATGTTTTGAAAATGCATGGACATAAGTCCAAGTTTATTATGAAAGTAGTCTAAGTTTCAAAACAAGAAGAGTTTTCAAAAGGGAGGAAGAAGACTTTGAAAATAAAGAAGATGGGAAGAGAAGAAGAGACTATCCTAAAGCATAAGGTAAAAGCTAAGGATGAGGACCATCTAACCAACAAGAAGACAAAGCTTGACATTATGAGCCAAGACAGAATTCCCATTCCTTGGATTGAAACCAAAGAAGCAAAAATACTAGACCTCTTCAAGTGTATTAAGTCTTCACAAAAAATTGGGCAGAGTAACGGCTGTATGCGGGTGAATTCCAGATTACAAATAAAGAGTGTAATCATAAAAACCTACACACAAAAACAAGCAAGCAACCCAATGTCTTGAGGTAAACCTCAAGAACTCCAGACAAAATAATCAGATAAGATCATAAGGTATCCAAGATAGGCCAAGGTTTCTAATCCTAAGTCCAAGAAAAGTTCACTGCTCCATCATGCCAAGGATAGTAACCAAATAGTACAAGCACCATTAAGAGTTTTTTAGGGTTTATGTTGATTATTAAGTATCTTAAGAAAAGGAAAAGAAAAGCTCAAGTGAGCAAAGTAAAAATGGCAAGAAAATAAATGCTCAAATGAGCAAAGATGAAAATGGCATGAAATGTAAATGCTAGAAAAAATAAATAGTACATAAAGCATAAAAGAATAAAAGTATAAAAATAAAACAAGTCAATAATTAGTGGTTAGTTGGATGACCATCTTGAAACTTGTATTTGGAACTCATTAGAGAATTGGTAGAACCAAAGCCTCCACACGACAAGTTGCATTTGCTTTTTGTCAAGTATATCATCCATTTGGAATTCTCATAAGTACCAATTAATGATCAACGATGCTTAAGTAATCCGCGTTGACCAAAGGTGTTGTAGTTCCATTAGAGGATTGGTAGAACCAAATCCTCCACACAATGAATCTCAAGGTTATTGGATCAAAGATATCAAATTAACATACTTGGGATTACAATCATAAGTTTGGGTCACGAATGATCATTTATTTGAATCGGGATAAAATTTAGCGCTATGTTAAGCAATCGTAAGTGGACTTATATAGAAGTTGCACCTATTTTGAGGCCGGTCAATAGCAATCTATGCACCATTTGTTTTGAGACATGATATAGAGATCATGCTCCAACAACATTTAGTGCAATTAGAAGGGGATGAGATGAAGAGGAATTAGGGTAAAAAAGAAAACCACATTTGAATTAATATTTAATTAAACTATTATTAAAATCATTCATCCATTTTTGTGGAGTTAAACTCAACAACATGGATCCAATGATGTTAATAAAGTCATGACCAAAAAAATCAACTCAAGACAGCCAGAAAATATTCACAAAAATGATATAATATTTAATATATATATATATATATATATATATATATATATATATATATATATATATATATATATATATATATATATATATATATATATATATATATATATATATATATATATATATATATATATATATATATATATATATTAAAGGATGGAAAATGTTAAAGTAAACTAAAATAAATGGGGAAAATAACAATAATATTCAAGTTAAGCAAGAAATAAAAAATAAAACTATAGAAAAATCACAAATGGGTCCAAATATTTTTATAAAAATTTTGGAATTTTTTAAAAGTCAGAAACTATTTTTAAAAATTAAAATAAATGGGTAAAATAAATAAAAATAGTAAAAAATAGTAAAGTCGGAAACAAAAATAAAATAAGGTCACCAATATTTGTCACAATATTATTTAAACAAATCAAATAAGTGTAAAATTCATAAAAAAAATACCAATACACAAAAATAAATTGTGAAAAAATAAAAATCAGAAAGAAAATAATCAAAAATATTTTTCATAATTTTTTTGGACTAAAAATGAGTTTTCTATGATTTTTTGAAATTTAAAACAATTAAAATATAAAAATCAGAAAAAGAAAATAAAAGAAAAAGATGTGGACCATTGGATGAGAGTCAAAACACGTTAGTAATCAAATCCAAAGGATCTGGCATGCTGTGCATATCATGGTCTTTACTGAATAAAGCACTGAATCAAATATAAAATCAGAAATTCAAAAAAACAAATGGCACGCTTTCATTGGTTAGAAGGTGACACGTTGGTCATCTTCAACCTCCAGCCTCACGAATTGTAGGTCTCTCAAACTGTAAAATCAGAAGCTCAGACCTATGCCATTCTCTTCGTCTCTTCAAGACGAAGACAGCCATACCCTCGCGCCATATTTATATAAACTGTAACTCAAGCAATTTGGAGAGAAATTTTTGAAAGGGGATTTGAAAATTCATGGTCAAAATGTGCTTCCAGATAAAATTAAGTGTTGCAACTAGAACCAGGGCAATGAGAGAAGCACAATGATACCAAAGTTTTGAAGAATTAATGAAGGAATCTACCTATTGAAGTTGAGTTGCAGAGCTCTGAAACTGGACTTCTATGGAGCAATCTAGGGCACGATTCTTGAATGTAATTGTATGGTTAGGTTCAGGGAAGATCAAGGAAGGTGAATTAATAAAAAATATGGATTGAAAAAGGTTTGAGAATAGTATTCGAAGTAGCTGAATTCTGAGTTGTGAAGCAAGTTTGGCAGGGTGATTCTGGCTATCTAAGCTTGGGAAATTGAATGGGGTATGACCCTCTATTTATAGGGAATCAAATGGGATGCCCAAGCGTGTGGAATGATGCAAATTGGAGGGAAATCGTGTGAACCTGATACACGAACAAAGTGTGATCCGATTTGCATCAAAAAGTCATTAAATCCTTGCGTTTCAAGGCTCTAATCCACTTTGGCAACTTTGTTAAACATATTTAGACCATAAACGCGTGCTAATTTGATGTGTAAAGGCCAAAATATGGATTTCAAATTCTGACTTATGGTGAAACTTCAGTTCCAACTTACCAAGTTCAATTCAATGGCATTTCCACCTCAGGGGGTCTTAGGACAAAATTCTTAATGCTTTGGAAAGATGAGGTAACAAGATTTGCAATGGAAAAAGAATGGAATAAAATGGAGGCTTGAGCTGAAAATTACATGGAGTCAAAGTTGAAGAAAAAGAGTTGACTTTCCATACTTAGAAATATTTCAAATTCTTCTTTAAAAATGACCCATAATCTCTTGTATCCAAACATGGCCTTGCACTTAGAATTTTCTCTTGGACAAAAGATGGAACGAAGTAGACCTATTGAATGACACTTTGAAATTTGAACCACTCAAAATCTCCAAAATTTTAGCAAGTTATGACTTGTTGAAGTTGGCCAAAAATCATGAAATGACCTATAATCTTTTGCATTCTCAAGGGAACTTCCATCCATTTTCTCACTTTGCACATAAAAGAAGGCATGAAGTACACATATTTAGGATCATCATGAAAAAATAATAGGCCCAAGGTGATAAAAATTGACCAAGTTATGATCATTTGAAGTCACATATGGAAATTTGGGGATTCATCTGGGTGACTTGTAACCTTTCTTCTTCATTAAGTTCCTTCCACATGAAAACTCTTTGGAACTTTTAAAGTGATTTGTTGGTAACTCATTGAAGAGAAGAATTTTTTTGGAACCACTCAAAAATACCACAATATGAGCAAGATATGTCCCTTTGAAGTCCAAAACCCTAGCCTCTAGATCAAGAGAATGCTTGGTGGAACTTTGCCAAGTTTGAACAAACTTTTTGTGCCAATATTCTTCCTTTGTGAATAGAATTTGTTGAGGATGATAATGAGGACTCAAGGCCACCTGTTGTACCCCAAAATTTGCCCTCACTTTTCATCAACATTTTCTCACCACAAGACTCTTGGAGCTCAAGATCCAGTTAGGGTTTGCTCTGCTCAAGACTCCTCCTTGCACTGTTGACCCAAATTAGGGTTTGAGTTTGCACAAAGATGTTTTGACCTAAAATTCCCAAAGTGACTTTCATGCTTCATGTTGGACTCACAAGTTTATCCATACCAAGTTTCAAGCCTTGATTCCAATCTTTGCCCAGTCAATTGGACAGTTGACCTAGAAATCAGTTGTATTGGGGAAAAAGTCAAATGTGGCCAATTGACAGTCAAACCTCATGATTTTTGACCCACATCAACATAATGAACTCATATGAACCATTTGGTCAAGTTTGGATCACAATTCCACAAGAAATTTGATCAGATCACCAAAAGGGCAAAATGGTCATTTTTAGGGTTTTGACTGCACAAAGGCAATTTTTCACTGTTTGACTTAACCAATGGCAAACCAAGCTCACATATGGACTCAAGGACTCAATGGCATTGTCTTGACCCATTCAACAAGTTTAAAAGATCTCAAATGCACAGGATTGACAGATGAATTTTCCAGTCAATTGATCAAAATTTGACTGTATACTGAAAAGTCAAACTTTGACTTTTTGGTCAAAATCAAGTGCCAAGATTCATTTTTCATCAAGACATGTCAAATTATGAAACTTTTTCATCAAGAAATCCAAATTTGCAAATTAGGGTTTAAAATGAGAAAATTTCATAACTTAGAATTTTTCTAAGTTATGAAACTTCCTTATTTTTTCCTAACTTTGTCCAATTTTTTCACCAAGATGAAAATGGGTTCAAACAAAACTCAAAACATGAAAGTTGTAGTCCATTGCAAAATATAAAACTTTGATTCACAAAGTTTTCTCAAAGTAAGCTTGTAGCTCAAGTTATGATTTTTGGAACAAGGGTGCAAAACATTTTTAACTTAAAAAAATTTTGACCTATTCTAGGCAGGATTTTTGTCCAACTTCTTGGCCATTTTTCACATGCTTCCACTTGGAGTTTCAATTTGCATTACAAAGATGGATTGTATTACACATTCCAAGTTTTCCAAATTATCCAAGAACTCATCAAACACCCTTGTGGTTAGGGAGAATCGAATTTGCAAAGTTGGGCAAAATTCACTTTTGTTCATGGCCAAAGCTTGTTCATAACATTGGCATTCTCAAGTCAGCAGGGTTTGTGATAGTTTGCAGGCCTCTAAACCTCTTCACACTCAATAATTAAATGCCTAACCTTTGTGTTCAAACATTGTTTTATGCATTTAGTCATTACACAAAGATTTAATCTTTAAATGGAAAAAGTAAATTTGCCATTTTGGAAAAGATGCATTTTATGTCAAATACCATATCCAAGAGGTACAAGCCATATCTTTAAGGCACAAGTTTGTAGACAACTCCTACTGATCAAGAGAGAGTGCTGCTGTTTACAGTGATTTCTGGTAAACAACCGCTAGTCCTCCAAACTATCAAATAATCTTAATGACGGTTATTTAATCTCTCTGGTAACTTGCAGGATCGACTAGATTGATCCTATGGTGTATTGGTCGTTTGGATAATTCTCATTGTAGAACTGATATTCATGGTTAGTATTTAGAATGTAGTGTAGGCGTTCAGCTTACTTCGATTACCATATTGAAAAGATCTAATGACATGATCAAGTAAAGACGTGCGAAACTAAATTGCATGAATAAAGATTCGATTGTAAAGAAATGTAAAATTGCAAGAAACAAGTAAATAACTTTGAAGTATAAAAGCATGTAATGTAAAAGAGTTTCTGAAATGTAAAGGATTCGAAATAGAAAGAAAGCGTTTAAATGCAAGAAATCAGTAAATGACTTTGAATGAAAAGGTATTCGAATGACAAAAGCATGAAGATAAAAGCATGAAATGTACAAGAGTTTCTGAAATGTAAAGGATTCGAAATAGAAAGAAAGCGTTTAAATGCAAGAAATCAGTAAATGACTTTGAATGAAAATACTTTAATGTAAAGGCTTTTGAACGATATTGACATGAAGATAGAAGATAAACTAGAAATGATAAAGAGTTTTGCTTAATCATAAATATTTGGTGTTATCATACGTACATTGTTCGAGCATTCGTTTCCCTAGCCATGTGGTATTTTGAATGTTTACTAAATTTTGTACAATAGATATGACACACGAAATCCTAACGCTAAGACTTCTATTTATACTACTTCGACCATAACGGTCTTGCCTATAAGATTCTGCCATGTTCAGAACATGCAGAGCACTGCTCCTCTCTAGCTTCCACGCGTCTTCGAATGCTCCAGCGCATATATTTTAAATTTCGAACATCCCGCTTGTGTTTGAATTTCAAATGTTTTGGCACTCTCCGCTTCGTACTCATTTCTTGGACACAGTCTCGTTACCACTTCGAGACTTCTTTTAAATATATCTCCACAACTGTCACTCGAAGCTCCAAGCTTTGACATGTTCATTCTAAGAACTGCTTCTACCATTCCGAACCATAACATCTTGCTTTATTCCAACGAAACATCCAACTTGCTTTGTTTCGAACTGTATCATCAAAATCTTCAGCCAACACAATGCCCCTTTAAAATATGTATTTCGATCCTTTGAGAAACACTTATTTTAAATATATATGCAAGATTTTGATGTGACCTTTGAGTAATCGTAACATTTATTGAGTATGACTCCAGTCACGTCAATCACGACGCCTCTTGAATTCCTTAACCGTCTTGAATCAGTACTTCACAGCATGGTGCAGTTATAAAACAATGATTATTATTAATCACGCCTATTACCAATATCAAACTTTACGCCACCTCCTTCTCAATCCAACCCACGACTCTCACGTATCCTAGTCTCACTTAGTGGATGTTTAAACTTCCACACTATAAAAACCAATCAACGTAGTCTTTTATTCTCTTCCACTTTCTGAAACATTTTCTTCTTTTCTTCTCACCGAAACCCTAAAACTTCCAACAATCTCCAACAATGTCTTCTACAACATCATCCCAACTGAAGAAAACTTCCAAAAAGAAAGGAAAGAACACATGAACAATAATGGAAAGCAAGGTTGGTACTTATCAAGGTCAATCTGTGCTTATCCCCCAAATGATCTCCAAAGAGAAGGAAATGCTTTACGCCTCTCAGGTACTAATTCCAACTAACGCTGCTGGAAAGAGGTTTGCTCTGATGGGTCCTCTTACAGTCTTTGAAATCTTAAAAGATACTAGAAAAATCTTCCCTGTTTGTTATAACTTTAAGCCTTTGTTTAATAAAATGGATATCCCTAAGACAGGCGAGTCTTCTGATTCGACAACCGTGGAAACTCCAATCGTTCCCCCAAAATACCCCTTTGTGCTAGACTATGTGAAGAGCAACTTTAAACCATTCTGATCCTGCCCTACCTCTGACACAGCTTACCAAAACTGGTTTACCAAAGTAGAAGCCAAGAAATCCCAGCAATGGGAGGAATTAGGAATTTACAATTTGATTAAGTTTTCGAAACCAGGCTTCACCTATAGTCATCCATTATTATTTGCGTCCTTATATTTCTGGGACAGCACCTACAACACCTTTCATCTCCCTGGGGGAATGATTACACCCACATTTTTCGATATACCAGCCATTACTGGTTTGTCACCAGTAGGAGAAACCTACATCCCTGACAATGAAGAGCACTCCAGTATTATTGACTTCGAAGTCAAATTAGCCAGCTTTTCAAAGTTCATTAGCCACTACCACACTGAAGGAGATAGTGTGTCTGATGTGGAACATATTTCTTTCCTCACCTTATGGTTATCAAGGTATGTATTCTGCAGCAGATCCTTACAGGTAGCAAGCAGGTTCATCCCTCTAGCTAGAGACTTACATGAGAATAGGAGGGTGTGTTTAAGCGAACTGTTACTTGTTGATCTTTACGAAAGTTTAAGATCAGCCGTTTCGAGTTTGAAATCCCACACTTCCAAAAACATCCTTCTAGCTGGCCCCTTCTGGTTACTCCAGTTATGGCTTAATGCCATGTTTGAACCCTCACTATCAACTGCTAACACTATTGTTGAACAAGATCCTGAGATAGCGGATAGAATCATTGAAGGTACGAGGCTGCGAAAACTTACCCCAAACGATGATAAAGATGACTTCAAGGTCCTTTTTTCAAACTATATCATGATTTTCTCCAAGAGACACAAATTTGAAGAGACCATGGCGCCCTTTGCTTCAAGGACACATGGACCATCATGGTTCACCATGGCTCTCTCAGAAGCAGTTAAAAGCAAAGAAATTCAAGATATTTGGAAAGCCTTTTTTATTTCCCAGATTAATCTCCTCACGAATCACTCCTTCCAAGAATCAAATCTTCCTTTTTGCCTATCAACCCAACTTTGTTTCTAGAAAATTTGGCCTGTTCCAGCTAATCCCTGAACCTCTGTTCCAAACAGAAAGTGCCATCACCTCTGGTCGAACCTTTAAAGCCAGATAAGTCAAACTGCAACAGGAACAATATCAAGGCTTCGCCCACTTCGAACTAATACCTTTTGAACCCACACACTTCACAGCAAAGCATTTTCTGGAATGGTGGACAAAGTTCTACCAATCTTATATGTTCGATACCCTCTCTATTCAACAGAAACTAACTGATGCGTTCGATGTGCAGGTACACTCCAAGAAAGGTATGTTCACTCACGCCAAAGAGATTAGGGCTTTTCAAAATTATTTCGAAACCACTTATGATCCCACACACTTGGAATCCACTGTGCATCAAGCGGCTGAGACCTTGAAGGAAAAATTTAAAGAAAAAATTTCTAAGCTAAAACTTCCTTCAGGGTTGTCACCTGAGGATAGGTATAGGTTGGCACTCGAAATGCACCCACCTAAATTCCCTAGATTGCCTACCTCAGAACTGGCTCTGGCTTGGTTTCCTCCATACACTTGGTGGTTCACTTGCAAAGAAATGTTCAAATATCTTCAAAAGAAACCAAAGCCATCTGAGACTGTGACATGGGCTCGTCATTGGCTCCATGATTTCCCAGGACATCTTCGCTATGACCTTTCTGCCATGTCGATTATATCTAATCAAGGTGCAGGTGCGAATGCTTGGGAAAATCCCAAATGTTTCTTACTTTCTACATTTTTAACTTTTACCTTAATTGTTTCGATTTTCAGCCATCAGGATAAAGACCGCTGCTTCGAAGTCTAAGGAAGGAAGTGCCTCCCAAACATCTGTCGAAACTACTGGTGATGTGACCTTATCCAAACCAACAACAACTACTGCAACAACAACAACAACACCAATAATAACAATTGTTCCAACTCCACAGGTAATCAATTAGCCCTGATGTTTCGAATAAAATGAGTTTCATGATTT
Source organism: Vicia faba (assembly GCA_948472305.1). Classification (NCBI taxonomy): domain Eukaryota; kingdom Viridiplantae; phylum Streptophyta; class Magnoliopsida; order Fabales; family Fabaceae; genus Vicia; species Vicia faba. The sequence continues at coordinate 1,572,583,540 of OX451737.1, forward strand.
GGATCTAACTCATGTTTAAATCTTTTCAGACTAACAAACTCCCACCAACCACTCCGAAGAAAAGAAAAACCAACACTACTAGGAAGAATCCCAATGCTGGAGGGAATTCACCAACTGCTTCGAAGAAGAAGCAGAAGAAAGAAATTTCTAAAGGCGTTGCACCAACTGGCATTTCTGGACTTGATTCCAGAGATGCTACTCCCTCAACTAAATCCAAAAATCCACCTTCGACCTCCAACGTAATGTTGGAACATATAGATAGCAACCTCTCTTCTGAGAATCCACAGGTAAGTTGAACTCTAATTTTTAACAAAATAGTTATTCATTACCTTGGTGCGTGCTCTTGATATTCTTTGCCTCTGTAGGACATTTTGAACCCAACTCTTACCACTTCGACTTCTCCATCAAAGACTGCTGCTCCCATCAACTCTTCTCCTCATGGGGACTCCAGTAACCTGGTGCAAAACAAAGGATCCTCCAACATGGCGGTTCTGATTGGGGCTTCAGAGCAGCAAGATAAACAAAGTACTTCTCCTCCTTTGAAAGAAATGAATGAAGCAACGCTTCATGTATCTGCAGAGATTTTACCAGAAACTTCTCTTCAAAAGTCCCCTCTCGAAACCCTTCAAGAGAACCCAAAGGACATTCATGCTGAAGAAGAGAAGGCTGATTCTGATCAAGAAAACGAAGAATCTGCAGAGGAAGGATTTGAGGAAGAAGATGCCCACAATGGTTCGACTGCTGGAACAGAGTCAGATGCCAATAGCAGTGAGAACAATGATATCGAAGTGGTGGATCTGGTTGATAATGAAGAAGGCAATGAGCAGGAAACGAGTGAAGGTGACGGTGACCGGACCAATGAGCCCATGGAAGTCGAAATGGATGTGACTCCCTTGCGCATGGAACTTCCTCAATCGTCTCAATCTCAAATGACTGAAGAGGAGCTAGCTCATCTGAGACGAAATGACCCAATTGGGTATATGAAGGCGAAACTAGCTCAAAGGGATATTCCTCTTGCTAGGGTTGGTACTAGTTCGACTAGCAATTTGTTGCCCTCAGATGATAGAGTTGTACTCCTTAACAGAATTAGGAGAACAATCCTTGATGTGGACTTGTTCGAAGTGCTCAAACAGGATAGTACAACTTGCTATACCATGAAGGAGCTACTTACGCAAGTTAACCTCGCCACCTGCTCTTTGCCAGTCAGCACCATCTTATTCGATCTTCAATCTCTGTTAGACAACGTGACTGGGTGTCTTCTCCAAGATGAATTTGCTACCAGAAAGGTCCAAGAGAAACGAACTTCCATGGACGCTGCTTATGAGCATGCTTCGAAGCTCTCTAAAGAAGCTGAAGATCAAGCCATGCACATAAAGCAAGCCAAAACTGACTATGAAGCTCGAGCTGAGTCTATTCTTCTCTGGGAAAAGCAAATTCAAGAACTTCAACAATAGGTTAAGGAGGCTCAACAACAACAATTGGCCTATGAAAACAATACTGCTGGTGTTCAGTTCGAAGAGCTCCTCAACAAAGGACTTGTAGAAATGGAGGCAGTAGAGCAACTTAAAGGAGAAGTAGCTACCCTAGAAGGAGCAAGGCGTTTCACTCAACAAAGGCTTGAGTCCTTTCGGAGTACCTTTAATAGATTGAGGAACAATGCCTATTTTTAAATCTTAGTTTTAACTAGTTTTGAAATTTGGTTTTGGTCTGTAATATCCGAACAACGCCATTTTGGCAATCCTATATTACCATTTTGGCATTCCTTTATGATGTTTTGATTACGTTGTTATTATTCGAATCTCCTGCAGGTGTGGCTTATATTTCTTTAAATATTTCCCATTAACCTTTAGGATTCGCTTATCATCAGCCAACTCTTCGATTTCATATGCATTGTTTGAAAATATCTTTATTATTCGAAAAGGTCCTTCCCAATGAGGTGACCATTTACCTAATGTTTTATTTTTCTTGTCCATGGGCAATATGACTTTCCAGACTAAGTCATTAATAGTGAATGCTTTTCCTTTCACCCTTTTGTTATATGCCCTGGCTACCCTTTCCTTTTGTCTCATTAGGATTTGTAATGCATGCAATCTAACTTCATCTAACTCAACTAACTCATTCATCACCATCTCCCAATATAATGCAGATGGGATTTCGTTTTGTCTTTGAATTCGAACTGATTGTAGATGAATTTCTACTGGCAGAACTGCATCATGACCAAATGTTAGTTGGAAAGGCGTGGTGTTAGTAGCTTCTTTAGGAGATGTTCTACAGGCCCATAGTACTTGGTCCAAAGTTTTGTGCCAGTTCCTTGGCTTTTTACCAATATGTTTTTTAATTAATCCTATTATCACTTTATTGGCTGCTTCGACCTGACCATTTGCTTGAGCATAATATGGTGTTGATGTCAGTAATCTAAACCCCATCTCTTGAGCAAATTCTTGCATCTTCCTACCAGTAAACACAAAACCTTGGTCTGTGGTTATGCTCTCTGGAAATCCGAACCTATAGATAATTTGTTTTTGTATGAACTCAATAATAGCCTCTTGATCAGCAGCTACCAATGGTATCGCTTCGATCCACTAGGTAAAATAATCTATTCCTACCAAGATATATTTTTGTCCTTTAGACGAAGCAGGATTTATTTCTCCTATTAAATCCAATGCCCATCCTCTAAAGGGCCATGGTTTAATGATCAAATGCAACTCACTTGCAGGAGCATGTTGAATCCCTGCATGTTTCTGGCATTCTTCACACCCTTTAGCAAAGTCTATACAATCTTTGAGCATGTTGGGCCAATACATGCCATATCGAAATAACAACCATTTCATTTTATGACCTGCTTGATGTGCCCCGCATGCCCCATTGTGGACTTCTGACAATGCTAAGTACGCCTCACTTTCTCCTAGGCATTTCAGTAATACGCCTTCTTGGGTCTTTTTAAACAATTCATTTCCCATGAGGACATATGATAATGCTCTATATTTTATCATCCTATCAACATTCAAAGTTGGATTTGTTAAATAACTCACGAGTGGACTTCGCCAATCTGCATCTGATAAGGTATCTATGGCTAGTACTTCGAATCCCTGTTTCTCAGCATGACCTAATTTTATACTCTCCAGATATGATGGTATGAATCTAGTAGCCATAACTCTACCTCTTAATTCAACCAAATCCTCAATGTTTTTGGCAGAAACTTTATAACCTGAAGCCAACTGTGCTAAGTCATTTGCTTCTTGGTTTTCTATTCTTGGTATATGTTGAATATCCATGTATTCGAATTTTCTAAGGAGCCTGTTAACTATGACGAAGTATGTCATCAGAATTTCCTTTATGCATTTATACTCCTTTGTTATTTGCTTGACCACTAACTCTGAGTCTCCTTTAATTTCGACTCTAGTTGCCCCCAATTCCAACAAAGCTTCAAGTCCAACAATAAGCGCTTCGTACTCAGCTTTGTTGTTCGAGAAACGAGGACCATCTAACTTATACTTGAATTTTGTTGGAATTCCTTCAGGAGAAATTATGAGAACTCCAACACCACTACCATCCCTATGGGTCGAACCATCAAAGTATAATTTCCAAGGTTGCATTTCAACGTATGCCATGACAGTCTTTTCAACCAGTGAATGGTCCACAATAAAATCAGAAATTACTTGGCCTTTCACAGCTCTCAAAGGCATGAAAGTCAAAGAATATCCTGTTAAGGCTAAAGCCCATTTACCAACCCTGCTATGCATTATTGGTTTCGAAAGCATGTGTTTAATAACATCGAAATGAGATGAAACATAAACATCAACAGGCTTTATATAATACTTAAGTTTCATACAAGAAAAGTACAAACAGATACATAGCTTTTCTATATTGCTATATCTAGTCTCTGCATCATTCAATACCCTACTTAAATAGTATATGGCTCTTTCGATGCCATTGCTATCTTCTTGTGCTAACATACTACCCATACTAACTTCAGAGGCAGATATGTACAATCTCATGGGCTTTCCCCATGAAGGTGGAGACAAGATGGGAGGCTGAGAGAGATATCTTTTTATCTTGTCAAATGCCTCCTGATGGGCTTCGTTCCACTCGAAGGCTTGGCCTTGCTTCAAACGAAGCAACGGAGAGAAAGCTTGGGTTCTTCCACTTAGATTCGAAATGAACCTTCTGAGAAAGTTAATCTTCCCTAGCAAAGATTGCAACTCCTTTTTTGGCGTAGGTGCTTTCGTCTCCATTATGGCTTTGGTTTTATTTTGGTTGATCTCGATTCCTTTTTTATGAACCACAAAGCCAAGGAAATCTCCAGCCTGCACAAACAATGCACATTTAAGGGGGTTCATCTTTAAGCCATGTTTTCTCATTCGTTCGAATGATTGGCTCAAATGATGCAAATGGGTTTCTGCAGATATAGATTTGATGACTATATCATCAATATACACCTGCATAAAGGTTTCAATGAAATCATGGAAAATCGAATTCATTGCCCTTTGATAAGTTGCCCCAACATTCTTTAAACCAAAAGGCATCACCATCCATTCGTAGGTGCCTAAGGCTCCTGGGCAACAAAATGCTGTCTTGGCAACATCTTCTTCAACAATAAAAATCTGATTGTACCCAGAGTATCTGTTGTACCCCAAAATTTGCCCTCCCATTTCCTCAACATTTTCTCATCAAGACCCTTGAAGATCAAGATCCAGTTAGGGTTTCCTCTGCTCAGGACTTCTCCTTGCACTGTTAACCCAAATTAGGGTTTGTGGTTGAACAAAGATGTTTTGACCTAAAATGCCTAAGATGACTTTCATGCTTCATATTGGACTCCCAAGTTTATCCATACCAAGTTTCAAGTCTTGATTCCAAGTTTTTGCCCAGTCAATTGGACAGTTGACCTATAAATCAGCTGTATTGGGGAAAAAGTCCACTGTGGCCAATTGACAGTCAAACCTCATGAAAATTGACCCACATCAACATTATGAACTCACATGGACCATTTGATCAAGTTTGGATCACAATTCCACAAGAAATTTGATCAGATCATCAAAAGGGCAAAATGGTCATTTTAGGGTTTTGACTGCACAAAGGCAATTTTTGACTGTTTGACCTAGCCAATGACAAACCAAGCTCACATATGGACTCAAGAACCCTATGGAATTATCTTGACATGCTCAACAAACTCAAAAGGTCCCAAGTACACAAGATTGACAATTGAATTTCCCAGTCAATTGATCAATTTTGACTGTATACTGAAAAGTCAAACTTTGACTTTTTGGTCAAAATCAAGAGTCAAGACTCATTTTTCATCAAAACATGCCAAATCATGAAACTTGTTCACCAAGAAACCAAGAAATGCAAATTAGGGTTTGAAATGGAATTTTTCATAACTTAGAATTTTTTCTAAGTTATGGAAAACCCTAATTTTTTCTCAACTTTGCCCCACTTTTTCACCAAGATTCATTTGGATTCAAACAAAAGTCAAAACATGAAAGTTGTAACTTGTTGCATAATCTACAACTTTCATTCACAAAGTTTTCCCATTTGAGGCATGTATCTCAAGTTACAAATTTTTGAATAAGGGCACTAAACCATTCTTAACTTAGTGAAAATTTGACCTATTTTGGACAAGTTTTTACCTAACTTCAAGACCATTTTCCATACACTTCCACTTGGAATTTCAATTTGCATTTCAAAAAAGGATTGTAGTACACATTCCAAGCTTTCCAAAATGTCCAAGAACTCATCAAACAACCTCATAACTTGAGAGATTCGAATTTCACAATATGGCAAAAATTCACTTTTGTTCTTGACCAAAACATGTTCATAACTTAAGCCATTTTCAAGTCAGCTTAGTTTGTGCTAAGTTACAGGTCCTAAAACCATCCAACACTCAATAATTTAATGCATGTTCATTGTGCTAATACCTTGTTTCATGAGCTAAAGCATTGTATGATGGATTAATCCCAAATTGGAAAAAGCATTATATCCATTTTTGCAAAAGTTATACTTTATGTCAATTGGTAAATCAAGAAGGTACAGATCAAATCTCTTTAGCACAAGATTATGAGCATAACACACTGATCAAGGAGGGATTATGCAGCACATTAGGGGGCCCTCTACATGCCTAGAACACAAGTTGGCTTTTGTTGCTTAAGAAAGAAGAAAAGTGTCATAACATCACACAACTCTCATATCAGCTTAGACACACTTAGACAAACTGATCAAACACATTCCAAAGACCAGAACCAAGCTTTTGCACGACCCAAGCACCTCTCAAACACTCCCCTTGCCATAATCACTCTCAAACTGCAAAAACAGGGCAAGGCCAGCAGTTTGAGTGCTATCTTTCATTTCTCTCAAGCTTTCTTGCCCAAACCAGTTCACACACCTTCCATACCATCTATGCAAGCTAACCAAAAGCAAAAGTACGACCTGTAATCCCTCTAACCACTTCCACCATTTTCAGTTTCTTGTTTTGCAGGTAAAGTGCTCTAGCACGATTCAGAAGCTTTCAAGACAAAGTAAACATTGGAATAGCATCCCTGGACCTCAAGGAAGCTTTTCCAATCATCACCTTGCACTGAAAGCTCCCTCATTGCCAGATAGAACTTCATCTGAACAGGTATCTTGGTGAACTCGTATCTCTCTTATTAGGCATCATTAACTCTAAGTTTGTGAATAAACAATGTTCTACTCATGCCACTGAACATGTACATTCTTTTACTTTTCATTTCTTTTGCCTGAGCTGTGAGAATTTAAGGTCTGAAAATGGTAGAAAACTTAGGTCAGGATTTGGGATTGTTAAAATTCTCTCTCATTTCTGAGAGTTAGGAGATGTTCTTTATATATTTGGAATCGTGGTTTCATGCTTAACATTTTTTGTGTTGGAAGTTTGTGCAAAAGATCAAAGAATCAGGATGTTTGAATGTTGGAACCAAACGCGCGTTTTTTGAACATTGTTTGCTGGAGGTTGAAGAAGACAGGTCTTCTGGGCTGGGCTTGGAATGTTTTTCTTATTTGCACCTTGTTTCTACTTTGACACCCCCCTGGCCCATTTTGATTTTTACTTGTTATTTTCTATATTTTCTTTTTGATTTTGTTTCCATATTTTTATTCAATTCATAAAAAACATTAAAAATATTTTTTTCATATTTTTTGCATTTATTTTGATATTTATTTGACTATTAGTTAGTTTTGTACATAAATAAATAAATTTGCCTTTTATTTAAAATAGCCAAAAAATAATACAAACATGCTATTTTCTGATTTTTATTTTATATTACCTCTTGAAAACATTTTACATAAAATATACTTTTTTATATAAATATTAAATATTATTATTTTTGTATATATAATATATATTTAGTAAATAATACAAATAAATACATATGTATTAGTATACTTAGAATAAAAATACCAAAATATACATTTTTATTTTTATTAATATTTAATACTAAAAATACCCTTTTTACAAATGTACTTCATTTTTATTTTATTTTGTATATAATTACTAAATATTGCACATATTAAATAATTAATGCATTTTACTTAATAAAAATTAGGGTTTGCCCTAAATACATAAAAATTCCAAAAAAAATAATACTTTTTATTTTGTTTATTTGACATATAAAAAATACTTTTTTTTTCATACATATACAAAACATTTTTGCATCTTGCATATTTATTCCATTTTTATTTTATTATTGTACATTAATTAAATTGTATAAATTCAAAATTGATGTAATAGTCTAGGTTTAAATTCCTTGTCAAAATCCCCATTTGAACATTTGTACCCCCCTTCCCATATATTGTGTTGTAATAACTTAGGAATTTTAAATTTCGCACTTTATCGCTTTCTAAATATACCATGCTAGAATTAGGGTTTATATGCGAATAAAATGAACAAAATAGTTATGACCTAATCTCAAGACAAACAAGCATGAAAATGGACACACAAATCACACTTGCACCCCCTAGGGTATTCCACTTGTTGCCTTTCAAAATTGGGCCATATTGCATGTTAGGTCTCTTTGGGCAAAACAAACAAATCAAATGATCATAGTCCCTCGACGACTCTTTCAAAATGTTGCCTAAACAAATGATCAAGTCCCTTAAAGAAAAATTGCCCAAAGATACTTGACACCGTTGCAATTATGGTCTAAACGATGATCCGCGCCCGTCCCGTTCACATCCTAACACAAGATTGTCCACCAAATGCAATGGTGGAACAAAATTGCTAAAAGGGTTAAAAACATAGGAGAAATCTTTGAGAAATTTAGGAGTAGACAAACTCTTAGTTACTTGAATCAAACTTGCAAAAACAAAACACTTGCCTATTTTCTAAAAAACACACCTCACAACACTTTCAAAACAACTTTCAAAAACAAATGAAAACCTTTTCAAAATACATACATCTTTGTATACATCCCCACATGGATCATTACAAAGGTTGCCACCACATTGGCTTCTTTTCAAAACATTTTCAAACCCACACACACAAGAGCACCATTTCAAACAATTAAAAACAAAAGGCAAGTGATCTAAGCAAGTAACTAAGAGCCCATGGATAACCATGGATAGAAAGGGTGCTAATACCTTCCCTTTCTATAATCTACTCCCCGAACCCAAGAAAAATCTCAAAGGTTTTTGCTGTGCTTTTTAAACCTTTCCTTAGGATAAAATAAAAAGTCGGTGGAGACTCTTGCTCAACCGAAACATTTGCGAAAACAAACGCAAAACCATAGTCAGTTCTCCCACCGTATCACAGTATCCATCTAACATACTTAAATATTCGAATCCCGCAGCAGAGTCTACTAACATTTCTGCCACAGGCATGGAGTACTCATCTTTAGGGGTTGCAGTATTTAAATCCCTAAAATCTATGCAAATTCTCAGAGAGCCATTTTTCTTAATAACAGGCACTATATTTGCTAACCATTCGACATACCTTGTTGTTCTGATGAATCTGCAGCGCAACAACCTTTCGATCTCAGCTTTGATCTTTGTGAGAACCACTGGTGCGAATCTTCTAGGAGTTTGCTTGATGGGCTTCTTGCCATCCTTGATTGGAAGTCTATGCTCCACTAACTCCCTCTTCAAACCAGGCATTTCATCATAATCCCACGCGAAGCAATCTTTGTTTCTCTTGAGGACTTCGATCACTTCCTGCTTGAGGCCTGGATTAAGTTTTGCGCTTATATAAGTTATTCTTTTCGTGTTCTCATCCCCTAAATTCACCTCTTCGAGTGGATCCTGCGCCAACATTTTGGCACCCGAGTCTATGGGGTCCTTCTCGAAGCCTAAGGGTTCTTTATCATAGATGGCATCCAGCCTTTGATCTATTTCGTGTTCTTCAAAGGGTGAGTCTTTCGAGCCATCCCCATTTATTTCGTTCACCTTTACAGCCAATTTATTTATTTCAGCCTCTAAGGCCTCTTTCGATTCGTTCTCAGCCATATAGGCGGAAATCCTTTCGAAGAAGGAGGACTCAATCATGAGCAAGGTTGTCGAATTCCCAGCCTGTTGGTCGTCTTTGCATAGTACCTTCGACTCCTTCATCTTCACTGACTATTCTTCTATCCCAATATATGCCATCATGGCGGAGGGTCATATAATAGTGTGCGTTCCTGGTTTCGTTGATTTCATCATTAGGGACGCAAGGAGCAATCTTGGCCAAATGTTTGTCATAATTCCTCTTGTCAACTAAGTTGACTGCTGTCATGAAGTAAATCTGGTCTGCTTCAATGTTCTCCACGATCCCATCTTCTCTCCATAAAACCAACCTCTGGTGCATTGACGAAGGAACTGCTCCTACGCCATGGATCCACTCTCTTCCCAACAACAAGTTATAGTTGGCCTTGGCTTCGATCACCATGAACATGGTGGGCCTACAGCTTGATCCTATCGTCAAGTCCAGTTTAATTACTCCCAATGTTTGGCCTACTTTCCCTTCATAATTGGACAGAACCATGTTGTGTGGTTTGATGTCACCTTCGTGTATTTCTAACTTTTTCAGCACGAAATGGGGTATTAACATAACTGCAGCGCCCCCATCCACTAAAACCTTGTTTACGCCATGGGCACCAACCTTTGCCCGAATGAATAATGGCTTCAGATGACTTTTCATAGCTGGCTCTGGGCGTTCGAAGAAAGCATTCTACTCCTCGACAGCTCTGTTATCCATCACGTAGTAACACACAGGCCTATGCTTCATCAGATCTATTGTATCATCCTCCTCATACTCTTCGATTTCAGTTTCCTGTCCAAACTCACAAGGTAGTACAGATACCACGTTGCAATTGATATTGAGCGAAGACTCCCCCTCTGATTCGAAGTTGTCCGTTAGCATATCTTCGTCTTCTTCTGGACCTGGAGTGTATTCCTTCGATTCATTTGGTTGTGCTTCAGAGAAGAGTCTCCTACTAACTGGGGGTTTGTCCTCAGTTTGATTATTTGGTGTGGGTTTGTTGGTGCTTGATTCCCCTTGGTTTTTTTATCGAAGTTGCTCCTTTATTTGCCGTAGCTTCCCTTTCAGCCTTTCGAATTCTCTGTTGCCTTTGCCATTGAGATCTTGACATGGGGTTTCTTCCTTTGTAGTTTTCTAACCTCACTTCCTCCCTCTTCGCCATGTTGAACTGCCTTCTATATGTCATAGCGTGGCGTGCGTTTCGTTCATTGTTTCTCCATTTGTCTTTGCCCTTGTCAGTTCTGACTTGCAGCCATTTGTCTGTTGGTATTTCAGCAGGAATTTTGAACGTCACTCTTCGAGCGCCCTTGGGATGAGTACTACCAGGCCTTCGTTGATTGTATTTTCTATCGAAACGTTGGCCTATCTGACCAGTCTCTTGGTGGTTCCAGCATGGGCGAAAGGGATTGTTTCGAAGGCCCTGGCCATACTTTGATCGTACACCGCAGAACACCTTGGGCATACCAAGCATTTGGTTGCCCCTTTGTAACAGCGAACCAAAAACTCCAACAGACTTTCTCCAGCTTTGGGGTAACACCTGAATAACTAGTTATCCTGGCGCCAGTTGATGCCAGTTCGTGCCCTTTGTACCCTCTCGAAATTTGCAGCAATTCTCTGGTTGCAGATGATGCTGCACCTAGGGCATAATACCATTTCCGCATCTCCTTTGTGGCACAACATGAGGTAATCTTTAAGACTGGCATCCCCAGCATAATTATCCTCCATTTTATATTTTTCTTTTTCTAAGTATCTCTCCACCTCCTCCATTTCAGAACGAGGTCTCTCCATATTCACCATGTTTACATCCATATCCTCCCCCTTTATGTCATCATCTCCCCATCCTGTAGGTTTTATATCTTCAATTTGGATTTCTGAACTTTCTGGGGCAGAATACTTTACCAAGTAGTCAAACTTTCCACTGGGCTCTCCTAAAGTATCCCATATTTCTTTCTGAGGGGAGGGTGGATTTGTGATCTGGACTTTCTCCAATTTTAGCCTCAAGCCTTCAGTAACCTGTGTCAACTCTTGCTTTTGGTTTTCCTGGCCTTCAGTAGCCTGGATTTCTTTTGCAACAGCTAAGGGTGCTGCTTTGATCGAAGCCTCTGGTTGCTTGTGGACGTCCTCAGTGACCCCCTTGTTGACTTCGATTAACACCCAATTTTCATTCTCAGTGCCTTTCTCTCCTAATGGAGTGTCATCTTGATCTGCTTCCACCATATTGATTTCTCCAATGCATACAGGCTCGGAGTAATTGGTGTCTGGGATATCCAAGGGATCTTCATCTACTTTCATTTTTGGTTTGTCAGTGATATTTAGTCTGCCATCCTTAATTGCATTTTGAATTAGATCCCTGAAAAGAAAACACTGTGAGGTTTTGTGGCCTAGGAAACTATGATACTTACAAAATCCTCTTTTCTTCCTTTGATCTAAAGGAGGTATTTTGACATTTGATGGCACAATGAGTTGGCCATCTTTGACGAGTAAATCAAAAATCTCGTCACACTTAGTTACATCGAAGGTATAAACCTTCTTTGGGAATTTGTCACTTTTCTCATTTTCAACAATTTCTTTCCCTTTTGTGGGAACTAATAATTTGCAAGAGTAAGGTGGGGCCTGTTTTAATTCAGCGAGATCAATTTCGACCTCTTCGAATTCAGGGTAATCCTCTGCTTCCTCAGCTCCAACATAGGAGACCCTTTCTTTCTTGTTATTTTTAAAAACCCTGGCCTTTTCGGCCTTTAACCTTTCGACTAGTCGAACCCTATCGGCTAATTGAGCCATGTCCCTCAAGTATTGTGTATCTAATTTCTTTCGAATAGAGTAATCCAGGCCGCCAGCAGCCATTTCGACTAACTCATGTTCAGGAACTACTTTAAAGCATCTAGACTTCAAGAGTCTGAACCTATTCAGATAATCATCTATGGGTTCAGTGAACTTCCTCTTGACAGTGGCTAGTTCCTTCAGACTTATTTTAGATTGTCCCATGTAGAACTGTTCATGGAATAATCTTTCCAACAGAGCCCAAGTATCTATGGACCCAGGAGGCAAAGTGGTGAACCATGTGAAAGCGTTCTTAGTTAGGGAACTTGAGAAATATTTGATCCTAAGGTCTTCATTATTTTCTATATCTCTTGCTTCGGTTAGATACCTGGCTATGTGTTCGACTGTTGATTCATTGGTATCTCCAGCAAACTTTGTAAACTTAGGGACTTTATATCCCCTTGGTAAATCAGTATGCATTATGTAATCTAATATAGGAGAGGCATAATTTGGCCTTCTAATTCCTGTGTTGAGGCCATTCTGGGCCATGATTCTCTCTATCATGGTGGTTAAATTATTTTCCGCCAAGATGTTATCGTTTCGAATTCTGTGAATGACTGCATCAGCATCTTGATTTCGACCCACCATGACAACTCCTCTAGGTTGTTCTTCTCGAAACTCTGGGACTTCTAACCTTTCGATCCTTGCCCCTGGTTCCATAATTTCCCTTTGTGGGCCTTGAATCATTGGGGCTTCTAACCTTTGTGCCCTTGCCCCCAAATTAACCCCCTCTCTGGCTGGTCTATAGGGTGGGTCATCAACAACTTGTTCTATGATAGGTACGTTTGCTCGAAATCCCGCCTGATTCTGCCTACGCCTTTCTGGGGGAGTGAAAAAATCTGATATTTGACTCATGTTATCCGCGTTTTCTCTGTTTGTCACAGTTACATTTTGTACTATTGGGGCAAAGATCTCCTGCATAGTTTGCGCTAATACTCCTATCATATTATGGTTACTGTCATCCATTAATTTCCTAAAGGCCAACTGATTTTCTGTGGTTAAGATAGGCATTGCACTATAACCCACTGACCGTTGGTTATTTGTCATAAATTGATTTTCCCCAGACCCAGACCCTAATTGTGGTGACGTATTCGATGTTGAAGTGTGCAGACCCGCCATAAAAGATGTTGGCATCCCATAAGAGGAATTTGTGTGTCTGTTAGCATCGAACCCGGGTGGTCTAGTTAGTGGGGTGGCGAAATGGGTTTGTGTCCGTGATGGTGGGACGAATCCCCCAGGATAACCAATGGTTCCTGTATTTCCTAGGATCGAACTGTTAGTCGACATGCCACTTGTCCCATTCGTGGCTATACTACTGGTAGAAGATGCAACAGATTGTGCGTTCGAAGGGATCGTATTAGATGTTCCCGTCGAAGCGGACATATTAGTGCCTGTTGCATGTGGGATATTTTGTTCCCCCTGTTGATTGTCTGGATTAGACATCTTGTTTAAACGTTTTCTTCTGGGTAAGGGTTGGTTGCTATTGGTTATTCTACCACTTCTAAGGATCATATAACAACGAACTTATCACTCAGAAAGTACTTTTACAATGGTTATGTCTCAACAATTTTTTTACTTTGTTCTAAATTTCGTAACGACCAATGAGGGTCCCACTAGGTGTGTCAATTTGTTTACAGTGATTTCTGGTAAACAACCGCTAGTCCTCCAAACTATCAAATAATCTTAATGACTGTTATTTAATCTCTCTGGTTACTTGCAGGATCAACTAGATTGATCCTATGGTGTATTGGTCGTTTGGATAATTCTCATTGTAGAACTGATATTCATGGTTAGTATTTAGAATGTAGTGTAGGCGTTCAACTTACTTCGATTACCATATTGAAAAGATCTAATGACATGATCAAGTAAAGACGTGCGAAACTAAATTGCATGAATAAAGATTCGATTGTAATGAAATGTAAAACTGCAAGAAACAAGTAAATAACTTTGAAGTATAAAAGCATGTAATGTAAAATAGTTTCTGAAATGTAAAGGATTCGAAATAGAAAGAAAGCGTTTAAATGCAAGAAATCAGTAAATGACTTTGAATGAAAAGGTATTCGAATGACAAAAGCATGAAGATAAAAGCATGAAATGTACAAGAGTTTCTGAAATGTAAAGGATTCGAAATAGAAAGAAAGCGTTTAAATGCAAGAAATCAGTAAATGACTTTGAATGAAAATACTTTAATGTAAAGGCTTTTGAATGATATTGACATGAAGATAGAAGATAAACTGGAAATGATAAAGAGTTTTGCTGAATCATAAATATTTGGTGTTATCATACGTACATTGTTCGAGCATTCGTTTCCCTAGCCATGTGGTATTTTGAATGTTTACTGAATTTTGTACAATAGATATGACACACGAAATCCTAACGCAAAGACTTCTATTTATACTACTTCGACCATAACGGTCTTGCCTATAAGATTCTGCCACGTTCAGAACATGCAGAGCACTGCTCCTCTCTAGCTTCCACGCGTCTTCGAATGCTCCAGCGCATATATTTTAAATTCCAAACATCCCGCTTGTGTTTGAATTTCAAATGTTTTGGCACTCTTCGCTTCGTACTCATTTCTTGGACACAGTCTCGTTACCACTTCGAGATTTATTTTAAATTTATCTCCACAACTGTCACTCGAAGCTCCAAGCTTTGACATGTTTATTCGAAGAACTGCTTCTACCATTCCGAACCATAACATCTTGCTTTATTCCAATGAAACATCCAACTTGCTTCGTTTCGAACTATATCATCAAAATCTTCAGCCAACAGCTACAGCATGCATGAGAGCCTTGTGCAGGCCTATAACCCCACTTGAACCTTCTTACTTCAAAAAGAAGAAAGCTTGCAAAAACTATCAATCTCTCATTCCTGTAAAAAACCAGCCAAAGCAAACTTTGCAAACATCTTTCACACACCCTAACTGACCTAAAACACGATCCCTTCATCCTCAATACCTCCTCATACACAAAAACACCCTCTTGCTACAGAAACAGAGCAAGTTCTGCAACTTGACTTCCACTATCCATTCCACTCGTGCATTTTGGCTAAAACCAGTTCAAACACATTCTATATTATCCACACAAACTATCCCAAGCATTAAATCCAAGCTGTAACATCCTTAACATCGTTTGCCATTTTTGCTTTCAAGCTGTGCAGGTGGACTTCCATGCACGATACAGGCAGTTTCAGAGCAAGCCAAGCATAGGAGAAGCATCCTTGGACTTCAGGCAAGCTCAACCAAAGCTCAAACTCCATTGAAGATACCTACATTGCTCTGTTCGAATCAAGCTGAGACAGGTAAACCATGGACTTCTATCTCTCAATCTAGGAAGAGTTAGGCTTAGGTTTATGAATGAAACATGCTCTACTCATAGCCCTGAAGCCATCCATGTATTTACTTTTCATTTATATTAAGCATGTTGTGAGAATTTTGGCCATGAACATTGAAGAAAAATTAGGTCAGAAATTGGGGATGAAGAAATTCTCCCTCGTTTCTTAGAGTTAGGTCAAGATTTTTATATGTCTGAATTCGTCTCTTAATGCTCTACATTATTGGTGTTATGAGTTTTTGTTAAAAGTCAAAGAATCAGGAGTTTGAATGAAGCATAGAGGGCGCGCGTTTTTGAAATAGAAGTTGGGGGTTGAAGAAGGCTGACTTGGGCTGGGCCTGAGTTGGTGTTTGCTCTTTGCACACTTTTTCCATTTTTGCACCCCCTTGGCCCATTATGTGAAATACTCATCATTTTTGCATTTTTCTTTTTGATTCTGATTTTATATTTTTATTCAAACATGAAAAACACTAAAAATATTTTTCCTCTTTTTTTTTTTGCATTTATTTGGCATTTATTTGTTTTGTTTAACATATGTATATAAATAAATATAATACTTTTTATTTAAAACACTAAAAAATAATACAAAATATATATTTATTTTCAGTCATTATTTTTTATTTACATTTTGAAAACACTTCCTAAAATATACCATTTTTGTAAATAATTAATATTTTATTCTTGTATATATTTAGTATATTTAATATAATATATAAATTCTTGTATATTTTATTAGATATTTAGGACAAAAATATAGAAATAATACATTTTTATTTTTATATGACATTAAAAAAATACTTTTTTTTTTACAATATACTTCTTTTTTTTATTTTTTATAAAAATATTGTATATAATTAATAAGTAAATACTATTTATTTAAAAAAATTAGGGTTTTGCCCTAAATAACCAAAACATTCAAAATTTGACCTTTTTATTTTTGTTTATATTTCACATGAAAAAATACTTTCACATACATAAAAAATCCTTTTTATGCATAATACATTTTGCATATTTATTATATTTGTTTAAATATTGTACAATTTGATATTTGTATATTCAATATGGATGTAATAGTTTTAGATTTAATTTCTTGCTAAATATCCCCCATTCAAACATTTGTACCCCCATCCCCATAATCATGTTGTAATAATTTAGGAATTTAAATTTCCGCATTTAAAAGCTTTTAAATTATGCCATGATAGACTTAGGGTTTGTATGCAAATCAAATAACAAATAGCTTGACTAATACAAAGACAAAAATGCATTAAAATGGACAACACCAAGCACACTTGCACCCCTAGGGTTACTCCACTTGTTGCCTTCAAAATGGGCCATGTTGCATGTTGAGTGTCTTTGGCAAAACAAAAACAAATCAAATGATCATAGTCCCTCGATGACGCTATCAAGTTTCCTAAAAAATGATCAAGTCCCTTAAAGAGAAAAATTGCCAAAGACACTTGGCACTATTGCATTCATGGTCTAAACGATGACCCGCGCCCGTCCCGTTAACATCCTAACACAAGATTGTCCACCAAATACAATGGTGGAACAATACTGTTAAAAGGGTTAAAACATAGGAAAGATCTTTGAGAAATTTAGGGTAGATAACTCTTACTTACTTGATCAAACTTGCAAAACACACTTGCCTACTTTCAAAGCACACTCCACAACACAACTTCAAAACAACTTTCAAAACATTGAAAAACTTTTCAAAAGACAATACACCTTTGTATACATTCAAACTTGGATCATTACAAAGGTTGCCACAAACAAATGGCCTCTTTTCAAAAACATCTTTCAAAATCACACACAAAGCACCATTTCAAACAATTGAAAGCACCATTTCAAACAATTGAAAATGCAAGGCAAGTGATCTAAGCAAGTAACTAAGAGCCCATGGATAACCATGGATGGAAAGGGTGCTAATACCTTCCCTTTCTATAATCTACTCCCCTAACCCAAGAAAACATCTCAAAGGTTTTTCCTGTGCTTTTTAACCTTTCCTTAGGATAAAATAAAAAGTCGGTGGCGACTCTTGCTAAATCGAAACATTTGCGAAAACAAACACAAAACTCAAGTCAGTTCTCCCACCGTATCACAGAACTGGCGACTCTGCTGGGGAAAATTTTAAAAGTGGAGTAACCTTAGGGCTTAGATCACCCTTTTGCATGACTAATTATTTGCTTTGATTGCTTTACATTTTGGTTCTCTTGTTTGGGCTTGAAATCCTACACCCGGATTTGGGGAAACATTCATAGATAGCAATACATTGTGGAAACTGTGTGGGGTATACCGACACGGTTGAAGCAATAGCCATATTAGTGCGACATATTTGTGAGTACCGGTAACCCTTGAGTTCAACAAGGAGAGTACGGGGCCACTGAGTGATGTCACTAAGCACTAATGACCTAGAACCTTACTTGACCATCTTGGCCTTTTATTAGGGGTAGTGAGATGACCGGCTTTGGTGCAGTCCGAAGTTGGTAGATACTCGATACTACACTCATTGAGGGTTGTTTTCTTGGATTATTTTGGTCGCTAGTTAAGTGGCTAAACCAAAACAATGAACATGGAAAACAATCCAATGAAATTGAGCTCCTTAGAACCCGGTTACTATTTATAGGACAGGTTTTTAAGCCAACTTCACTCAAGAGGGTACTTACCTATGAAACCTCACGCAAGCCTGAAACTAGGTTTTGTGTGACTTGCTTGTACATGTGTTTGTGCATACATCATGAACATCATAAAGCATCATATGCATCCATTAACCATTTCAAGGGTTTGGATCTTCATCTTTGTTCTTGTTTTGTAGGTCATGGAAATTTTTCGCAGAAAAACTATCCAAGTCAACCATGTGAGAATCCCTCCTCAACTCAAGGAGCTCACATCCAGAATTCTAGAAAGCTCTCTCTTCAGTGAAAGACATGGTAGACTTCTCAACCTAGTCAACACCAGCATTGTAGAAGACATGGTGAAAGTGTTGTTCCAGTTCTTTGACCCCCTTCACCACTGTTTCACATTCCCTGACTATCAATTGGTGCCTACTTTGGAGGAATTTTCTCAACTCCTGAGAATTCCTATTCTTAATCAACTACCTTTCAACGGTGCGGAAAAATAACCAAAGCCTGAAAATGTTGCTCAAGCACTACACTTGCAACCATCTGACATCAAGGGGCATTGGGAGACTAGAAGTGGTGTTAAAGGCTTCTTGGAAACATTCTTGTTTGAGAAGGCACAAGAGTGTTGGAATTCCTTGGATCTACAAGCCTTTGAAGAGATTGTGGCACTCCTCATTTATGGGTTGATCTTGTTCCCAAATCTTGACCAACTTATAGATGTCAACGCTGTCGAGATTTTCCTATCCAGGAATCCCATACCAACATTACTTGGGGATATCCTCCACTCATTTTACACACGAACAATGAGGAAGAGAGGTGTTCTCATGTGCTGTACTCCTCTCCTCGCAAGGTGGTTTATTTCTCACCTTCCACAATCTGTTTTGAAGAATGAGCAAGGCTTAAGGTGGTCACAACGAATGATGACCCTCACGCATTCTGATGTACATTGGTGTTCTCGGTCCAGAGAAAATGTCATCATCGTCGATCGTTGTGGTGAGTTCCCTAATGTTCCATTACTTGGCATTAGAGGGGGCATTACCTATAACCCTTGTCTAGCTTTGATACAATTTGGATATGCATTGAGGGATGGACCTCATGACATGCTGATTCCTGACCTAGTTTTTGACTTCGACAACGATGCGCAAGGACTTCGCCAAAGATTCACCAGAGCTTGGAGGATGCCTAACAAGGTAGATAGCAAGACACTGGGGCACAATAATTCCATCCCTCTTGAGCCTTACCTCAAGTGGGTACGGACCCGAGCCCAGAGTCTTATGATGCCTTACCCTCACATTCTACCTTTGATTAAAGAGCCTGTTAAGGAAGGAGAGGTTCCCTACAACATCCTACATCCTGACATGCCAACATCATGGGAGGAAATGCAGAAGAGTTGGATCCAAATCAAGGAAGAAAGGGATACTTTTGAAGCCAGCTTCTACGCCAGTGAGAAGAAGGTTTTAGAGCTTACCCGCCGACTTCACGAGGAGGAGACCCTCAACACTTACATCGCACCAAAAAGGATGCGCAACGTCTTTTTTCCTTAAGAAGTTTTTGTAATATTTGGCCCATGGGGCATTTATGTACTGACAAGATTTCTTCTTATTAATATGACGTGTGTTCTTTTTGTTTGCAACAAATTTGAATTTCTAAATCCTTGAATGCATTGCATGAATAAACATATCATTCATCATATGCATAAGCAGGTCTTCACACCAGGTTTCCTTATCTTTCTGCTGTTTATTTCAGTAAGATGGATCTTGAACAGACGATCAAAGATCTGCAGTCACAAAACTCGCAGTTTCAACAGCTCCTAATGACCTTAGCAAAGGGTCAGGAGGATCTTAAAGCACTATTAGGGAATAAAGAGCAAGAAAAAGGAAAAAAGAAGAAGAAAAGAGTTGGGGTAGCTACACTGGGAAGAAGATTTGAGAATGAAGCTAGGAGAGTTCTTTAATTCCCCTCCACATATGATGAGGGGACCGATAAAGGAAAAGGGGTTGCATTACCTTCTGAGTCCGAGGATGAAGAGGAAGAGGTTGAGGAAGATGAAGACTACTCAGAGCAGCAGTACCCGCCAGCGGACGACAAATACAAAAACCTGGATGATAGACTGGCAGCTATGGAGCTGCAAAGGGTTCCCGGGTTAGATTTTGAAGAATTGGGATCGATTGCTGGGATTGTGATCCCTCCAAAGTTTAAGGTGCCAATTTTTGCAAAATATGACGGGCTGTCTTTCCCGAAGATGCACCTGAGGTCATATGTCAGAAGAATTCAACCTCATACATCCGACAGAAATCTTTGGGTACACTTCTTTCAGGACAGTTTATCCAGTATCCAGCTAGACTGGTTTTACCAGATTGAGAGGTCAGAAGTGCATAACTGGGAAGACTTGGCAGCTGCCTTTTATCGCCAGTATCAATATAACGCTGACTTGGCGCCAACCCGTACTCAACTACAAAGTATGGGGATGACCTCAAATGAGGGATTCAAAGAATACGCCCAGAAATGGCGCGACTTGGCCGGAAGAGTGCAGCCACCTCTTTCAGATAGGGAACTAGTTGATATGTTCTTGGGAACCCTATCTGGCCCGTTCTTCAACCATTTGATCAGAAGCTCTTCCGCAGGATTTACCAAACTGATTCTGACTGGCGAGCGAGTGGAAGCTGGTATTAAGAGTGGGAAGATTCAAAGGGATGCCTCTGCCTCCGCAACTGTTAAGAAATCATTCTCGGCCAAGAAGGATGCAGCTGTTATATACTCTCAGAAAAGATTGGGAAGAACTGAGCATCGGCCGACTGTAGGGGCCGTGATGATTCAAAATTCGTCAAATGATCAGCCTCGTAACAATCAGTCAAGACCAAATCAGCAACGGGTAGAACGACCGCAACGGCAGTTCACCCGCATCAATATGACGCCTGCACAAGTTCTTCCCCATTTGTTGAAGTTGAATCTCACCAATATTAGAGAGGCACCAAAGGTTGTGAATACCGCTTCCCCACACTATCATCCCAATGCTAAATGTGCCTATCATTCTGACAGCGCCGGGCATGACACCGACGATTGCTGGGCGCTTAAGAATAAAATTCAAGATTTAATAGATGCAAAAGAGGTTGAGTTTGACGCCCTGGAGAATCCAAATTTAATATCCGCTCTGATGCCAAAGCATGGTCGCAATGTCCATGCTATTGAAGAAGATATGTATGTTGCTGCTGTTGATGATCTGGTAACTCCATTACTAACAATCAAGTTGAATCAATTGAAGGCTGGGATTTCCCAGGTTGTAAAGAAGACTGCTACTGTTGTTCCTCCCTACCAATCGACTGTCCATTGCTGAGGATAGGCATCCAAGGCCTAATAGACAGCCAACAAATTCTTTTCGAAAAGATTCCTGCTACTCCAACCCCTATCGAAGATGTTTCAGTAATCACCATTTCCACCAATCTTTCCAAGGTCCCTAAAAAGCCTGTTTAGATTACATCCGCTACGAAGATTGTTCCTCTGAAAATAACCATGCCTGGGCCAGTCCCCTACAAATCTGACAAATCGATACCGTGGAATTATGGTGGAGAAATCTACTACCACGGTGTTAAACAAATTGAGATAACTGAAGAGAGCTCTGACGAAGAGACTACCAACATTGGAAACATTGCCGGTACGAGAAAGATTACCCGAAGTGGGAGAATTTTCTCTCCAGAGATTGCCCCTCCAATGGCAATCTTTGGACCCTCAGCTGCTGCCAAAGTTACTCTTGCACCGATAAAACTTTCTGCAAGAACTCCGTTGATTGAAGAAGTTGTTACTCCTGTGGTTGTCCCTCTTACTTCTGCTGATAAGGGGAAAGGGATCCAAGATGAGCTCGTCAGGACAAGGGCTCAGCCGTTGGTCATCCCCGAAACCTCTAAGAAAGAAATGGAGGAGATTCTGGAAATAATTAAGAAGAGTGATTATGACATGGTGGAGCAATTGGGGCAAACTCCCTCGAAGATCTCCATGTTAGCTTTGCTGCTCTGTTCGGAGGCTCATGCCAAAGCTTTGATAAGGTTTTTGAAGACAGCCCATGTGCCCCAAGAAACCTCAGCCGATCAGTTCCAAGATTGTGTAGCCAGCCTTACCGCCGACAACGGCTTGGGTTTCTCTGATGCTGACCTGACTCCGAAAGGAAGAAAGCACAATGACGCATTGCATGTGTCAGTTGAATGCCGAGGAACTACTCTCACCCATGTCTTGGTCGATACTGGTTCTTCTCTAAATGTGCTGCCTAAGAAGGCTCTCGACCGGTTGGATTGTGAAGGCTTGGAGCTGAAACCAAGTAATATCATTGTCAGGGCCTTTGACGGGTCTAAAAGAATGGTGCATGGGGAGGTCGACATTCCCATTAAGGTAGGCACTGAAGTTTTCCACTCAACTTTCTATGTGATGGACATCCGTCCGTCATACTCTTGCTTGCTAGGGAGACCATGGATACATAATGCTGGATCAGTCACTTCCTCCCTACATCAGATGCTGAAATACCCTGTCAAGGGAAAAATCATAACTGTACACGGTGAAGAGGAGTACATGATCAATCATCTGAACTCCTTTAGGTATGTGGAAGTGGAGGGCGAATTCATTGAAACACAGTTCCAACACTTCGAGGAAATTGCTCTCGAGGTTGCAGTAGCGAAGGCAGTAGCTGAGGTACCCCAGCAGGTGGCCAGGATGACATCTCTGAAAGACGCAAAGGCTGCAATGAAGGAGGGAAAGAGCTCAACATGGGGATAGTTGCCTGACATTCCTCACAAAACAGACATGTTTGGGTTGGGATTTACCACTGCGGGGCAAAAAGCTATGCGTCTCTCAAAAATCGAAAGGACACCCATCAAGATTTCTCCTCATGGAATCAATGCTTTAGAGGACGAAGACGAAGAGGGTAACATTGAAGATTGGATCTTCCCAACCATCGAAGGGGGACTGCACAACTGGGAGGCGAAAGACTTCGTTCCCATTACTTTCGTAAATCAGTAATTTATCTTTCGAACATTTCCCGTTGGTCTGTAGTAATTACTAAAACAATCTGCACACTATTTTTCACCTCATGCCTTGCCCGGGGCATGTAGGTCCATTTGTAAGGGTTTTGATTCTCTTCATATTCATATGCCATGTTTAATGATTCATTGGACGTTTTTCATTTATAAACTGTTGTGTTCATTTTCTTTCCTTTTGCATTTTTGTTTGTTTAAGGATGGCTATCCCTTACACACACCCACACTCACAAATGCAGGTACCCATCCACTCTGGATTCTATGGGTGACTATTCTGATGTATCCTTCAATAACTCTAAAGATTTGGTCAATCAGGCTGAGTGCGAAGACGACGAAGATTGTGAAGTACCGGGAGAGCTAGCCAGACTTCTACAGCAAGAAGAAAGGGCCATCTTGCCTCATGAAGATTTGTTGGAAACTGTCAACTTAGGAACAGAAGAAGACCGGAAGGAAGTACAAGTGGGCGCCAATCTGGAACCAATTGTCAAGGAGCGTTTAATACAGCTGTTAAATGAATACGTTGAAATCTTCGCCTGGTCTTATGAAGACATGTCGGGTTTAGACACAGATATCGTGGTTCATCGTCTCCCTACAAGAGAGGATTGTCCACCGATCAAGCAAAAAGTCCACCGAATGAGGCCCGACATGTCTGAGAAGATTAAAGCTGAAGTAATGAAGCAATTCAATGCTGGCTTTCTGGCTGTTACATCCTATCCATAATGGGTTGCTAACATTGTGCCAGTACCTAAAAAAGATGGCAAGGTTAGAATGTGTGTGGACTACCGGGATTTGAATAGGGCCAGCCCTAAAGATGATTTTCCGCTACCACATATCGACATCCTGATTGACAACACGGCTCAGTACAAGGTTTTTTCCTTCATGGATGGATTCTCGGGCTATAACCAAATCAAAATGGCCCCCGAGGACATGGAGAAAACAACCTTTGTTACACAATGGGGTACCTTCTGCTACAAGGTGATGTCGTTCAGACTGAAGAACGCAGGGGCAACTTATCAACGTGCCATGGTAGCTTTGTTTCATGATATGATACATCATGAGATCGAAGTTTACATAGACGACATGATAGCTCGATCACAAACAGAAGAGGAGCACCTTGAACATTTGCAGAAGCTGTTTGCCAGGTTGAAGAAGTACAAACTCAGGTTGAATCCAAGTAAGTGCACTTTTGGAGTTAGGTCTGGTAAACTTCTAGGATTTATTGTCAGCAACAAAGGCATTGAGGTCGATCCAGCAAAAGTAAAGGCTATACAAGAAATGTCTGCCCCCCGTACTGAAAAGGAGGTTAGAGGGTTCTTGGGGCGCTTGAACTATATTGCCAGATTCATCTCTCATATGACGTCTACCTGTGAGCCAATTTTCAAACTATTGAAGAAAGATCAGGTAGTCGAGTGGAACGATGATTGCCAAGCTGCTTTTGATAAGATCAAGGAGTATTTGCTAGAACCTCCTATTCTGATGCCACCCGTCGAAGGAAGATCGTTGATCATGTATCTGACCGTTTTGGATAACTCAATGGGGTGCGTATTGGGCCAGCATGACGAGTCTGGTCGAAAAGAGCATGCCATTTATTACCTTAGCAAAAAGTTTACCGACTGTGAGACTCGCTACTCACTGCTCGAGAAAACTTGCTGCGCTTTGGTATGGGTTGCTCGCCGACTAAGGCAGTATATGTTGACTCATACCACTCTGTTGATTTCCAAAATGGATCCTATCAAGTATATCTTCGAGAAGCCTGCTTTATCTGGAAGAATCGCTAGATGGCAAATGATCCTGACTGAGTATGACATCCAGTATACTACCCAGAAAGTTATAAAAGGGAGTGTACTAGCTGACCATCTAGCTCATCAAGCTATCGAAGATTATCAATCCATGAGATTCGACTTCCCGGACGAGGACATCATGACTTTGGACAACATTGAAGGTAACGGACCGTATGACGGACCTGAAAATGGATCCCGATGGACCCTGTACTTTGATGGTGCTTCAAATGCACTTGGAAACGATATCGGTGCGGTACTCATTTCCCCGGAAGGTTGTCATACACCTTTCACGGCCCGACTTTGTTTCATCTGTACCAACAACATGGCTGAATATGAAGCTTGCGTCTTTGGTCTCAAGGCTGCTATAGACTTGGGGATCAAATCTTTGATCGTATTTGGGGACTCGGCTTTGGTTATCAGTCAAATCAAAGGAGAGTGGGATACCAAGCATCCTAATCTTATCCCATACAAAGAACATGTCCTGACATTGTTGCCTCATTTCGAGCAGATCACCTTCGAACATTTCCCGCGAGAAGAAAATCAGCTAGCAGATGCTCTGGCAACAATGTCCTCCATGTTTAAACTTAACTGGGATAACGAGGCTCCCCAAATCACCGTCGATCGAATGGATGAACCTGCGCATTGTCATGAGATTAATACCGAAGAAGTAGTGGAACAACCCTGGTTTCACGAAATCAAAAGGTATCTCCAGACTAGAGAATATCCTGAAGGAGCTTCAGTAAATGACAAGAAGTTCCTAAGGAGATTTGCTGCCAAGTTCTTCCTGAGCAACGACATCCTCTACAAACGCAGCCATGATTGTGTTCTACTCCGATGTGTAGACAAAGCTGAAGCAGAGTTGATCATGACTGAGATACACAGCGGCACATTCGGCACCCACTTGAGTGGACATACGATGGCTAAGAAGATTCTAAGGGCAGGCTACTACTGGTCTACCATGGAAGTTGATTGCCATCAACATTCCCGTACTTGCCACAAATGTCAAGTCTACGCTGACAAGATTCATATTCCTCCTGTTCCTCTCAACGTTCTGACAGCTCCTTGTCCATTCGCAATGTGGGGCATTGACATGATTGGAGAGATCAAGCCCACGGCGTCCAATGGACATCGCTTCATCCTGGTCGACATTGACTATTTTACCAAATGGGTCGAAGCAGCTTCCTTCGCCTCTGTTACAAAAAATGTGGTTGCCCGCTTCATCAAACAGAATCTCATATGTCGGTATGGTGTCCCTGACAGGATCATCACAGACAACGGTACTAATCTGAACAATACCATGATCACCACTCTATGCGAACAGTTCAAGATTTATCATCACAATTCATCTCCCTATCGGCTGAAGATGAACGGTGTTGTTGAAGCCGCGAACAAAAACATCAAGAAGATCATTCAGAAAATGACAGTTACCTACAAAGACTGGCATGAGATGTTACCGTTTGCTCTGCATGGATACCGTACGACGACACGTACTTCAACAGGGGCAACCCCATTTTATTTGGTATATGGCATGGAAGTTGTCCTACCCATGGAAGTTCAGATTCCTTCTTTAAGGATTATGAAGGACTCTGGTTTGAGTGAAGACGATTGGATTCAGACCCAACTTGATCAATTCAATTTGATCGACGAGAAGCGACTCACTGCTGTTTGCCATGGTCAGACGTACCAAAAATGGATGATCAAGGCTTTCAACAAGAAAGTCAGACGTCAAGTATATCAAGTCGGAGATCTCGTAATCAAGCGGATTATCTTGCTGCAAAGTGATCCCAGGGGCAAATGGACTCCTACTTATGAAGGACCATTTGTAATCAAGAGCATCTTTTCTGGTGGTGCAATGATTCTGACCACCATGGACGGTGACGATTTTCCGCACCCTGCGAAGGCAGACATAGTCAAAAGATACTACGCATAAAATCACCCGACGAGTCGAAAACCCGAAAGGGCGGCTTGGGCAAAAATGGGCATCCCGGTGAACTGAAAACCCGAAAGGGCGGTTCAGGCAAAAATTAGGGATAAAACAAAAAATCTGTACACCCGGCAAGTCGAAAACCCGAAAGGGCGGCTTGGGCAAAAAGGGGTTTCTCGGTGGATTGAAAACCTGAAAGGGCGGTCCAGGCAAAAGTTAGGGAATTAAAGCGTATGACTATGTCTCGTCGGATCACTTTAAAGGACAATCTCTTCATCAACAAGCTCCAAACTTCTGATCAATCCAATCATCAGCGGACGAAGCATTGAATGGACAAGATAGTCAGAGTTGTGAAGGCTATAGCATAATGGAATCCCATGGAATTGTTACACATAGCCATCTTTCTTTTGTATAAAATTTTCAATTTTTTACGACAACATCCTCTTACTAGGATGCTTGTCTCCTTTGTACAAAGATACTCATAAAAAGTTAATACAAATACTTTTCCAAATACAGAAATTTGCTTTGTCTTCCTTTTCTCTTTTGCACTTATGTTTTATTTGAGAAACGTCCAATGTTTTGTTAAATAGGCATATGCATTTGAACATAATCATTTTCTTACAAATCAAGAAAAATGATTACTGATAGGTTGAAGGTACGGATAGATATCTTGATGCCCTTTCAGAAGGAATCCCCAGCGGATTTAAACTCCAAATTCCTCAACAAGGTTAAAATCCAGAACTTAATTCCCGAAACAGAGTTAAGCTTCAGAATCCTCAGCAGAACAAAAGTTTTCCCAAAACTGATTTCCCCAGCCAGAGAGCCTTCCAGAACTTAATTCCCCTCAGAGTTAAGTTTCAGTATCCCCAATGGAGCCCTAAAACCTGAAAATCCTATCCCCAACGGAGCTAAAGCTTCCAACTATCAATCCCCAGCGGAACCAGATTAGTGAACATTCTCCCACAGAGATGCTTCCCATCAGATTGAAAATTCTCAATCTATTACTCCTCCAGCATGAGTCTCCCGGGTTCTGGACTCCCCAGTAGAGATCATCAGAATTCTTATTTCCCACAAGTCACCAAGGATTTTCAATCCCCAGCAGTGGTCCTAGGATCCCTCAACAACTGAAGATCTTGCTCCCCAAGCAATCAGCAGTCAACAAGGATTTCTCACCCTCAGTAACCAAAGGATTTTTCTATCCCCAGCTTCGGTTATGGGTTTATTTCCCCAACATTTGTCAAGGATTTATTCTCCAAAACAAATTTCATTTCAAATTGATCGGTCGTTCAAAAGTTCCTTCATCACCCATTGGAAGTTACAGTCGCCAAAGATCAAATTCTCACAAAATTCAAGTTATGAAGCCCGGATTTGACCGGATAGTATCTTGATCTCTACAGCATATTGTGAAGCCCGGAGTACGACCGAATAACAATGCCAGACTACCGCCGAGCCTGGATTACGACCAGATAGTGGTATCCCCTCAGAGCAAGCTATGAAGCCCGGATTCGACCAGATAATAGTTTAATCCCCAACAAATTTTTGTGAAGCCTGGATTACGACCAGACAGCAGTCAAGAATACTACGAAGCCTGGAGTCGACCAGATAGTGGTATATCTTCAACACAAGCCGTGAAGCCTGGATTTGACCGGATAACAGCTTAGCAAGCTGTTGTGAAGCCTGGATTATGACCAGATGACAATACAAGTTTCTGTGAAGCCTGGATTACGACCAGACAGCAATAAAGAATACTATGAAGCCTGGAGTCGACCAGATAGTGGTATATCTTCAACACAAGCCGTGAAGCCCGGATTTAACCGGATAACAGCTTAGCAAGCTATTGTGAAGCCTGGACTACAACCAGATGACAATACAAGTTTCTGTGTAAGCCTGGAGATCGACCAGATAACAGTTAAGCGTTATCAGAATGAAGATTCTCATCCTTGAAGCCTTAGAATATTGGTATACTCCCAATTTCTGACCCTTAACAGAATGAAGACTCTCGTCCTGGAATCCCCAGTAGATTGGCATACAACCCAAGCTCCTGATTCCCCAACAGCAGTCCCAGGACTTCTCATTTTCAATGATACAAGGATTCTCAATCCCCTACATCAGTCAAGGATTTACTTTCCCCCGGCAGCAGTCAAAGATTTTATTATCCAGGATCTGCCTTCCTCAGCAAGACAGCTCATCAGCTTACATGCTCATCCATTACATTCATATCATAAACATTGATATAACATACATTGCATCATACATTTCATGCAACAGTTTATGGATTCTCCAAACACGGATGTCAATCCATTGCTTATTCAAGATCCTCAGTCCAGAGATGTTCCAAAACATGGATACCTTTCTGATACTCACTCACCCATCAATGACCTGCAGTTCAACAAACATTTCTAGATGGCATCTCTAAGCCCATCCTCCTACCAACAATTTCCAGATGGCATCTCTAAGCCCATCACCAAATGGCATATTTAAGCCCATTCCCTCAAACTACGCTTTGACGAGTGCAAATTTTTTGGGCACTCTAGTGTCCAATCTCCTCTTACCTTCGAGTCGCGAACGGCAAACTTGCCAATCTAACTCTTCAGGTTCAAGAAGATTGAACATGGGAAACTGTTCTACCCCAAAATTTTCCCTCCCTTTTCATCAACATTTTCTCACCACAAGACTCTTGGAGCTCAAGATCTAGTTAGGGTTTGCTCTGCTCAAGACTCCTCCTTGCACTGTTGACCCAAATTAGGGTTTGAGTTTGCACAAAGATGTTTTGACCTAAAATTCCCAAAGTGACTTTCATGCTTCATGTTGGACTCACAAGTTTATCCATACCAAGTTTCAAGCCTTGATTCCAATCTTTGCCCAGTCAATTGGACAGTTGACCTAGAAATCAGTTGTATTGGGGAAAAAGTCAAATGTGGCCAATTGACAGTCAAACCTCATGATTTTTGACCCACATCAACATAATGAACTCATATGAACCATTTGGTCAAGTTTGGATCACAATT
The DNA here is from genome assembly GCA_948472305.1 of Vicia faba. Taxonomy (NCBI): domain Eukaryota; kingdom Viridiplantae; phylum Streptophyta; class Magnoliopsida; order Fabales; family Fabaceae; genus Vicia; species Vicia faba. Next base: position 1,572,613,501 of record OX451737.1, read on the forward strand.
CCACAAGAAATTTGATCAGATCACCAAAATGGCTAAATGGTCATTTTTAGGGTTTTGACTGCACAAAGGCAATTTTTCACTGTTTGACTTAACCAATGGCAAACCAAGCTCACATATGGACTCAAGGACTCAATGGCATTGTCTTGACCCATTCAACAAGTTCAAAAGATCTCAAATGCACAGGATTGACAGATGAATTTTCCAGTCAACTGATCAAAATTTGACTGTATACTGAAAAGTCAAACTTTGACTTTTTGGTCAAAATCAAGTGCCAAGATTCATTTTTCATCAAGACATGTCAAATTATGAAACTTGTTCATCAAGAAATCCAAATTTGCAAATTAGGGTTTAAAATGAGAAAAATTCATAACTTAGAATTTTTCTAAGTTATGAAACTTCCTTATTTTTTCCTAACTTTGTCCCATTTTTTCACCAAGATGCAAATGGATTCAAACAAAACTCAAAACATGAAAGTTGTAGTCCATTAAAAAATATACAACTTTGATTCACAAAGTTTTCTCAAAGGAATCTTGTAGCTCAAGTTATGATTTTTGAAACAAGGGTGAAAAACATTTTTAACTTAGAAAAATTTTGACCTATTCTAGGCAGGATTTTTGTCCAACTTCTTGGCCATTTTTCACATGCTTCCACTTGGATTTTCAATTTGCATTACGAAGATGGATTGTAGTAAACATTCCAAGCTTTCCAAATTGTCCAAGAACTCATCAAACACCCTTGTGGTTATGGAGAATCGAATTTGCAAAGTTGGGCAAAATTCACTTTTGTTCATGGCCAAAGCTTGTTCATAACATTGGCATTCTCAAGTCAGCAGGGTTTGTGATAGTTTGCAGGCCTCTAAACCTCTTCACACTCAATAATTAAATGCCTAACCTTTGTGTTCAAGCATTGTTTTATGCATTTAGTCATTACACAAATAATTAATCTTTAAATGGAAAAAGTAAATTTGCCATTTTGGAAAAGATGCACTTTATGTCAAATACCATATCCAAGAGGTACAAGCCAGATCTTTGAGGCACAAGTTTGTAGACAAATCCCACTGATCAAGAGAGAGTGTTGCAGCATGCTTGAGAGCCTTGTACAGGCCTATAACCCCACTTGAACCTTCTTACTTCAAAAAGAAGAAAGCTTGCAAAAACTATCAATCTCTCATTCCTGTAAAAAACCAGCCAAAGCAAACTTTGCAAACATCTTTCACACACCCTAACTGACCTAAAACATGATCCCTTCATCCTCAATACCTCCTCATACACAAAAACACCCTCTTGCTGCAGAAACAGAGCAAGTTCTGCAACTTGACTTCCACTATCCATTCCACTCGTGCATTTTGGCTAAAACCAGTTCAAACACATTCTATATTATCCACACAAAATATCCCAAGCATTAAATCCAAGTTGTAACATCCTTAACATTGTTTGCTATTTTTGCTTTCAAGCTGTGCAGGTGGACTTCCATAGCACGATACAGGAAGTTTCAGAGCAAGCCAAGCATAGGAGAAGCATCCTTGGACTTCAGGCAAGCTCAACCAAAGCTCAACCAAAGCTCAAACTCCATTGAAGATACCTACATTGCTCTGTTCGAATCAAGCTGAGACAGGTAAACCGTGGACTTCTATCTCTCAATCTAGGAAGAGTTAGGCTTAGGTTTATGAATGAAACATGCTCTACTCATAGCCCTGAAGCCATCCATGTATTTACTTTTCATTTATATTAAGCATGTTGTGAGAATTTTGGCCATGAACATTGAAGAAAAATTAGGTCAGAAATTGGGGATGAAGAAATTCTCCCTCGTTTCTTAGAGTTAGGTCAAGATTTTATTATGTCTGAATTCGTCTCTTAATGCTCTACATTATCGGTGTTATGAGTTTTTGTTAAAAGTCAAAGAATCAGGAGTTTGAATGAAGCATAGAGGGCGCGCGTTTTTGAAACAGAAGCTGGGGGTTGAAGAAGGCTGACTTGGGCTGGGCCTGAGTTGGTGTTTGCTCTTTGCACACTTTTTCCATTTTTGCACCCCCTTGGCCCATTATGTGAAATACTCATCATTTTTGCATTTTTCTTTTTGATTCTGATTTTATATTTTTATTCAAACATGAGAAACACTAAAAATATTTTTCCTCTTTTTTTTTTTGCATTTATTTGGCATTTATTTGTTTTGTTTAACATATGTATATAAATAAATATAATACTTTTTATTTAAAACACTAAAAAATAATACAAAAAATATATTTATTTTCAGTCATTATTTTTTATTTACATTTTGAAAACACTTCCTAAAATATACCATTTTTGTAAATAATTAATATTTTATTCTTGTATATATTTAGTATATTTAATATAATATATAAATACTTGTATATTTTATTAGATATTTAGGACAAAAATATAGAAATAATACATTTTTATTTTTATATGACATTAAAAAAATACTTTTTTTTTACAATACACTTCTTTTTTTTATTTTTTATAAAAATATTGTATATAATTAATAAGTAAATACTATTTATTTAAAAATTAGGGTTTTGCCCTAAATAACCAAAACATTCAAAATTTGACCTTTTTATTTTTGTTTATATTTCACATGAAAAAATACTTTCACATACATAAAAAATCCTTTTTATGCATAATACATTTTGCATATTTATTATATTTGTTTAAATATTGTACAATTTGATATTTGTATATTCAATATGGATGTAATAGTTTTAGATTTAATTTCTTGCTAAATATCCCCCCATTCAAACATTTGTACCCCCATCCCCATAATCATGTTGTAATAATTTAGGACTTTAAATTTCCGCATTTAAAAGCTTTCAAATTATGCCATGATAGACTTAGGGTTTGTATGCAAATCAAATAACAAATAGCTTGACTAATACAAAGACAAAAATGCATTAAAATGGACAACACCAAGCACACTTGCACCCCTAGGGTTACTCCACTTGTTGCCTTCAAAATGGCCATGTTGCATGTTGAGTGTCTTTGGCAAAACAAAAACAAATCAAATGATCATAGTCCCTCGATGACGCTCTCAAGTTGCCTAAAAAATGATCAAGTCCCTTAAAGAGAAAATTTGCCAAAGACACTTGGCACTATTGCATTCATGGTCTAAACGATGACCCGCGCCCGTCCCGTTAACATCCTAACACAAGATTGTCCACCAAATACAATGGTGGAACAATACTGTTAAAAGGGTTAAAACATAGGAAAGATCTTTGAGAAATTTAGGGTAGATAACTCTTAGTTACTTGATCAAACTTGCAAAACACACTTGCGTACTTTCAAAACACACTCCACAACACAACTTCAAAACAACTTTCAAAACATTGAAAAACTTTTCAAAAGACAATACACCTTTGTATACATTCAAACATGGATCATTACAAAGGTTGCCACAAACAAATGGCCTCTTTTCAAAAACATCTTTCAAAATCACACACAAAGCACCATTTCAAACAATTGAAAGCACCATTTCAAACAATTGAAAATGCAAGGCAAGTGATCTAAGCAAGTAAGTAAGAGCCCATGGATAACCATGGATGGAAAGGGTGTTAATACCTTCCCTTTCTATAATCTACTCCCCGAACCAAAGAAAACATCTCAAAGGTTTTTCCTGTGCTTTTTAACCTTTCCTTAGGATAAAATAAAAAGTCGGTGGCGACTCTTGCTAAACCGAAACATTTGCGAAAACAAACGCAAAACTCAAGTCAGTTCTCCCACCGTATCACAGAACTGGCGACTCTGCTGGGGAAAATTTTAAAAGTGGAGTAACCTTAGGGCTTAGATCACCCTTTTGCATGACTAATTGTTTGCTTTGATTGCTTTACATTTTGGTTCTCTTGTTTGGGCTTGAAATCCTACACCCGGATTTGGGGAAACATTCATAGATAGCAATACGTTGTGGAAACTGTGTGGGGTATACCGACACGGTTGAAGCAATAGTTATATTAGTGCGACATATTTGTGAGTACCGGTAACCCTTGAGTTCAATCAAGGAGAGTACAGGGCCGTTGAGTGATGTCACTAAGCACTAATGACCTAGAACCTTACTTGACCATCTTGGCCTTTTATTATGGGTACTGAGATGATCGGCTTTGGTGCAGTCTGAAGTTGGTAGATACTCGATACTACACTCATTGAGGGTTGTTTTCTTGGAATATTTTGGTCGCTAGTTAAGTGGATAAACCAAAACAATGAACATGGAAAATAATCCAATGATATTGAGCTCCTTAGAACCCGGTTACTATTTATAGGACAGGTTTTTAAGCCAACTTCACTCAAGAGGGTACTTACCTATGAAACCTCACGCAATCCTGAAACTAGGGTTATGTGTGACTTGCTTGTACATGTGTTTGTGCATACATCATGAACATCATAAAGCATCATATGCATCCACTAACCATTTCAAGGGTTTGGATCTTCATCTTTATTCTTGTTTTGTAGGTCATGGAAATTCTTCGCAGAAAAACTATCCAAGTCAACCTTGTGAGAATCCCTCCTCAACTCAAGGAGCTCACATCCAGAATTCTAGAAAGCTCTCTCTTCAGTGAAAGACATGGTAGACTTCTCAACCTAGTCAACACCAGCATTGAAGAAGACATGGTGAAAGTGTTGTTCCAGTTCTTTGACCCCTTTCACCACTGTTTCACATTCCCAGACTATCAATTGGTGCCTACTTTGGAGGAATTTTCTCAACTCCTGAGAATTCCTATTCTTAATCAACTACCTTTCAACGGTACGGAAAAAGAACCAAAGCCTGAAAATGTTGCTCAAGCACTACACTTGCAACCATCTGACATCAAGGGGCATTGGGAGACTAGAAGTGGTGTCAAAGGCTTCTTGGCAAAATTCTTGTTTGAGAAGGCACAAGAGTGTTGGAATTCCTTGGATCTACAAGCCTTTGAAGAGATTGTGGCACTCCTCATTTATGGGTTGATCTTGTTCCCAAATCCTGACCAACTTATAGATGTCAACGTTGTCAAGATTTTCCTATCCAGGAATCCCATACCAACATTACTTGGGGATATCCTCCACTCATTTTACACACGAACAATGAGGAAGAGAGGTGTTCTCATGTGCTGTACTCCTCTCCTCGTAAGGTGGTTTATTTCTCACCTTCCACAATCTGTTTTGAAGAATGAGCAAGGCTTAAGGTGGTCACAATGATTGATGACCCTCACGCATTCTAATGTACATTGGTGTTCTCGGTCCAGAGAAAATGTCATCATCGTCGATCGTTGTGGTGAGTTCCTTAATGTTTCATTACTTGGCATTAGAGGGGGCATTACCTACAACCTTTGTCTAGCTTTGAGACAATTTGGATATGCACGGAGGGATGGCCCTCATGACATGCTGATTCCTGACCTAGTTTTTGACTTCAGCAACGATGCGCAAGGACTTCGCCAAAGATTCATCAGAGCTTGGAGGATGCCTAACAAGGTAGATAGCAAGACACTGGGGCACAAGAATTCCATCCCTCTTGAGCCTTACCTCAAGTGGGTACGAACCCGGGCCCAAAGTCTTATGATGCCTTACCCTCACATTCTCCCTTTGATTAAAGAGCCTGTTAAGGAAGGAGAGGTTCCCTATACCATCCTACATCCTGACATGCCAACATCATGGGAGGAAATGCAGAAGAGTTGGATCCAAATCAAGTAAGAAAGGGATACTTTTGAAGCCAGCTTCTACGCCAGTGAGAAGAAGGTTTTAGAGCTTACCCGCCGACTTCACGAGGAGGAGACCCTCAACACTTACATCGCACCAAAAAGGATGCGCAACGTCTTTTTACCTTAAGAAGTTTTTGTAATATTTGGCCCATGGGGCATTTATGTACTGACAAGAATTCTTCTTATTAATATGACGTGTGTTCTTTTTGTTTGCAACAACTTTGAATTTCTAAATCCTTGAATGCATTGCATGAATAAACATATCATTCATCATATGCATAAGCAGGTCTTCACACCAGGTTTCCTTATCTTTCTGCTGTTTATTTCAGTAAGATGGATCTTGAACAGACGGTCAAAGATCTGCATTCACAAAACTCGCAGTTTCAACAGCTCCTAATGACCTTAGCAAAGGGTCAGGAGGACCTTAAAGCACTGTTAGGGAATAAAGAGCAAGAAAAAGGAAAAAAGAAGAAGAAAAGAGTTGGGGTAGCTACACTAGGAAGAAGATTTGAGAATGAAGCTAGGAGAGTTCTTGAATTCCCCTCCACATCTGATGAGGGGACCGGTAAAGGAAAAGGGGTTGCATTACCTTCTGAGTCCGAGGCTGAAGAGGAAGAGGTTGAGGAAGATGAAGACTACTCAGAGCAGCAAAAAGATAGCAATGTTCACTAAAGATAGCAAAAAGATAACAAACACCGACGTTCACTGCCGATGTACTACCAACATTCACTGAAGGTAGAAAGAGAAAATATATCAAGTTTCCCCAAGATTCTGGTGTTTTGCCAAGAACGGGTCTCAACTTCTTCTTTAACCAAGGAAATCTACCTTGAATGGGTAATACGCAATCTGTCTCAAATAAAGAGACTTCCACTTATTGTCAAGGGGATTTTGCAAAGAGAAATGACTTTCTAGGGATGGAAATATGACTTCCTGGGGAAATACCATGATATTCCTGCTGAGGAGATAAAGTCTTCTTGTGCAAAATAAATGCACAAACCAAAACTCAAAATTTTCAGAAATCCATAATAAATGATATCGTCATGCGACCATAAATCTAACTCATAAATATACCGGAGCGAGACGGCCAAAGCAGATTCATCCTTTAAAAAAAACTCAAGGGGGAAGACCAAATTCCACTAAGCAAAGAGCGCTGCAGGAAAGGTCAGAACACCATGTCAATGAATGACGATTTTTAGGAATGCATGATGTATGTATGAATGTATGTGTGCTATCATGCATATGCTAGTAAAAAAAGATACATAATCAGTGCAAACAAACAAAACCGCCTTAGGTACTAAGAACATTGGGCTAAGCTTCAACCAGAAAGATCACTCCAAGAAAGGTAAAAGCAAATGCAGAAACCAAACCCATTGCATGCCTTAACTTTACTGAGGAGAAACATAATTTGAATGTAGCCAAGTCAAACAAATATCGGGATAGAACATCCTTCTTCCGGTTTCATCGGAGAAAACGGTTTTTTCTAAAAAGCAACATGCTTACTGAGATTTGCGAGACCAGCCTCAAATAAAGTAGACTGATGCCGACACAACCGAACTTTACTGGGGAATTCAAGCCTAACTCCCTGGAGAAAACTTTCATCACGAATTCTCATTCCAAACAGGAGATGCCCTGGAATAACCTTCCTGGGAAAACAAGAAGTCAATACTTTCATCATACGAGGGAAAACTTGTTGGGGGAACTAGGACAGAGGTTTCTGACCGTGCAAACCCAAAAAGTGAACCAATACTTGACTGGGTATAATGGGATCACAACCCAATACTGCACCTTGTACCCACTGGTATTGTCTTTAACTATCTGAGAAACACACAAAGATTGTGCACACCAGCAAAATGACCTGGGAAAACTTTCATGAAGGGAGTAAATCTTCTTAAAACAAACGGAGTTTGTTCATTCTTGGGACCACCATTTTTGTTGTCATCGTTTCAACACAAACTCCAAAGGAAATTAAATTGTAAATACCTCTCTTCTTTTTGAAAAGTCAATTTTGCTTTTTAATCTCTTTGCTTTAACAGTTATTATCAATAATAAATGAAGTCTTTGCAAGCTAAATAAACATAAGAACACAAAGAATTGGGCGAAAGCTCGAATTTCATTAATAGAATGGTAGTCTTTGAATTGAGAGACTCCATGGATGATTACAAAGTTTGGGAAATGGTAATACATAATGGAAAAGATACATTGAGATACAATGACCACTATCCCCCCAACAACTTTTGAAATCCTGAGCAGCGGCTTCCATTGGGGTATGGTGAGAGTCCGAGAAGATTGTTGCTTCAACGATCAAGTCTCTTCTGACGTAGTTACTTACCAAGAAAGTCCCTAACTTTTGCCTAAGCTGCCCTTGCGGGTTTTCAACTCAGCGGGAAATTTATTCTGTTTATGTCTCTAATTTTTGCCTAGACCGCCCTTTCAGGTTTTTGGCCTACCGAGACGCTCTTTTTTGCCTAAGCCGCCCTTTCGGGTTTTCAACTTAGTGATCTGTTCTTTTATTTCTTTAGGCGAAGTATTTCTTGACTGCGTTGGCATTCATGGGACGTGGTAACTCCTCGCCATCCATAGTTTCAAGAATTAATGCACCACCAAAGAAGGCTTTCTTGACAACATACGGGCCTTAAAAATTGAGAGTCCACTTGCCCCTAGAATCAGCGTTGAAATACATCATCTTCCTGAGCACGAGGTCGCCTTCTCTGAATTTACGAGGTTTGACATTTTTATCAAATGCCTTCTTCATTCTTTTCTGATATAACTGCTCATGACATAAAGCTGTCATTCTCTTCTCTTCAATCAAATTCAATTGGTCAAATCTGTTCTGAACCCATTCATCCTCTGTCAATTTGGCTTCTATTATCACACGTAACGATGGAATCTCTACTTCGACTGGGAGTACAACTTCCATTCCATAAACTAGAGAAAACAGGGTGGCTCCTGTTGAAGTGCGAACAGATGTTCGATATCCATGTAGAGCAAAAGGGAGAATTTCATGCCAATCCTTATAAGTGACAACCATTTTCTGGATGATCTTCTTGATATTCTTATTATCAGCTTCAACAGCCCCATTCATCTTTGGCATGTATGGAGATGAATTGTGATGGACAATCTTGAATTTCTCACATACTTCTGTCATCATCTTGTTGTTCAAATTTGAGCCATTGTCAGTGATGATTCTGCTTGGCACACCATAGCAGCATATAAGATTGTTCTTAATGAAGCGCACAACCACCTGCTTAGTAACATTGGCATATGAGGCAGCCTCTACCCACTTGGTAAAGTAGTCAATTGCTACCAAGATGAAATGGTGTCCATTTGAAGGATTGGGTTCTATCATCCCAATCATGTCAATTCCCCACATAGAGAAAGGCTACGGGGAGGAAATCACATTGAGAAGTGTCGGAGGTACATGGATCTTATCTGCGTAAATCTGGCATTTATGGCACTTCTTTGCAAATTTGTAACAATCGAATTCCATTGTCAACCAATAATATCCTGCCCTTAGCATCTTTTTAGCCATTGAATGTCCATTAGCATGAGTGTCAAATGAACCTTCATGAATCTCATGCATCAACATGTCTGCTTCGTGTCTATCCACGCATCTGAGCAAGACCATATCAAAATTCCCCTTGTATAACACATTTTCCCTGAGGAAAAAACTGCCTGTCAACCTTCTCAGTGTCTTTCTATCTTTCTTCGATGCACCAAACGGGTATTCCTGAGTCTGAAGAAAATGCTTTATGTCATAGTACCAAGGTTTTTCATCTGCTACCTTCTCTGTTGCAAACACATGAGCGGGCCTATCGAGCCGTTGAACTGTAATTCGGGGTATATCATTCCAAGAATTTACTTGGTACATGGAAGGCAGAGTTGCCAGAGCATCTGCCATTTGATTTTCATCCCTAGGAATGTGATGGAATTCAACTTTATGTAAGAAGGGTAGAAATCTTCTAGCATAATCTTTGTAAGGGATTAAGCTAGGGTGACGAGTGTCCCATTCTCCTTTAATCTGATTTATTACCAATGCTGAATCACCGTACACATCTAGAATCTTGATTCTGAGATCAATAGCTTCTTCAAGACCCATGATGCAAGCCTCATATTCTGCCATATTATTAGTGCAATTAAATGTTAACCTTGCAGTAAAAGGAATGTGCGATCCATGAGGAGTAACAATCACAACACCAATTCCTTTACCATAAGCATTCACAGCTCCATCAAATATCATATTCTAGAAAGATTCAGGGTCGGGGCCCTCCTCGGGAAATGGTTCATCACAATCTTTCACTTTCAAGAACATCACATCTTCATCGAGGAATTCATATTCTGCAGACTGATGATCTTCCACCGGTTGGTGAGCAAGGTAATATGCCTATACACTACTTTTGATAGCCTTTTAAGTGTGATACTCGATATCATATTCGGACAACAACATCTGCCAACGGGAAATTATCCCAGTAAGAGTAGGCTTTTCAAAAATATACTTGATTGGATCCATTTTGGAGATCAACCAAGTGGTATAATTCAACATATACTGCCGCAAATGTTTTGCCGCCCAGGCCAAAGCACAACATGTTTTTTCTAGCGTGGAATATCGCGACTCACAATCAGTGAACTTTTTGCTGAGATAATAAATGGAAAACTCTTTATTTCCCGTTTCATCCTGTTGTCCCATAATACAACCCATGGATTTATCCAACACGGTTAGATACATAATCAACAGTCTTCCTTCTACGGGAGGGAGCAAGATAGGAGGTTCAAGCAGATACTCTTTAATACTTTCAAATGCCCTTTGGCAGTCATCCGTCCACACATAACCTTGATCTTTCTTTAACAACTTATAGATCGGTTCACACGTTGCGGTCATGTGGGAAATAAATCGGGAGATATAATTCAAACGCCCGAGGAAACCCCTGACTTGCTTTTCAGTTCTTGGTGCTGGCATTTCTTGAATTGATTTGACTTTGTCAGGGTCAACTTCAATTCCTTTCTGGCTAACAATAAAACCCAACAATTTCCCAGATCTAACTCCAAAGGTGCATTTATTTGTATTCAAGCGGAGACGATACTTCCTCAAACGCTGAAACAACTTCAACAAATCTTCTATATGTCCGTCTTCAGTTTGGGATTTGGCAATCATATCATCAACATATACTTCGATTTCTTTGTGCATCAGATCATGGAATAGGGTTGTCATAGCCCTCTGGTACGTTGCACCAGTGTTCTTCAACCCGAAGGGCATCACTCTGTAACAGAATGTTCCCCAGGGTATGATAAACGTTGTTTTTTACATGTCCTCTGGAGCCATTCTTATTTGATTATACCCAGAAAATCCGTCCAAGAACGAGAATACCTTGAATTTTGTTGTGATATCCACTAACATATCAATGTGAGGCAATGGAAAGTCATCTTTTGGACTAGGTTTATTTAGATCTCTGTAATCTACGCACATGCGGACTTTTCCGTCTTTTTTTGGTACTGGGACAATATTGGCAATCCATTGAGGATACACTTATGTCACAAGAAAACCAACATTAATCTGCTTTAGGACCTCCTCTTTGATCTTTACTGCCATATCCGGGTGGGTTCTTCTCAACTTTTGTTTAACTGGCGAACACTCTGGCTTCAACGGCAAACAATGCTCGACAATGTTTGTATCTATAACAGGAATATATTGATAAGACCAAGCAAAAATATCCACATACTCATTCAACATCTCAATCAACCAGCTCTTTACATCAGGATGCAACGATGCTCCAATCTTGACCTCCTTCGGATCTTCTTCTGAACCCAGATTAACCACTTCCAAAGGCTCTTTATATGGCTGAATGGTATTTTCCTCGTGCTCAAGCAACCGTGAGACCTCTTCTGGAATCTCACCATAATCTTCTTCTTCAGCCCCAAACACAGGACATTCAAAGTTGGGAGAGGGTGCAGGGTCATTGTATTCAACAGGTTTTTTAATTAATCTACACATGTGATTTATGATTGCTTTTAGAAGCTGACACATATAATAAGTGATCATGCAAATTAATTTTTAGTTATTATTTATTTTGAAAGGTTTTTTTTATTACCATTTCTCAAGAAAAAGGCAGAAAATAAGAGACATAATTTTGGAAGCAAAGACAACTTTTACTAATGATCTTAACAATTATAGCAAACAGATAAGCCCTACAACATTGATACTTCCATCTTGGGCAGAATGAAAGCTTTTCAAAATAAAGAAACATATTAACAAAACAAATTACTTTGAAATATGTATGCAAGAAGGAACATCAATGGCGACCCAGTTCTGAACTCGGACTCCATGTGTCACGTAATCTGGTACTTCTTGCTCTGTTTCATCTCCTTCAACAACATTAATTCCAGAACCAATCGGATGGAGGTAGCCTCCGCTGCGGAAAACATCATGATAATTATTCACAGAAGACCTCAACTTCAAACTCTCGCCTTTGCCATTCCTCGAAGAGAAACCCAAACCAGCTTTGTTCTTGTTCACGGGTGGATCCAGAAGTCGTCCCCAAACTGCATTATGACCATTGCGTACAACCTGCTACGCATCCTTCAGTGAGACCACAGAATTCTCATTCTTTCTTATGTTATCAATGGATAGGGCTTGGAACTGGGTTCCAACAGCAGCCTCATCCGCTTCTACAATACTAAAAGAGGATAGGTGGGATATCAACAACGCCTGCTCCCCATTTATGATCACTACCTTCCCTTCACGCACAAATTTTAGCTTCTGATGCAGAGTTGAAGTGACAGCTCTTGCTTCGTGTATCCATGTCCGTCCTAGCAAACAACTATACGCGGGAATAATGTCCATTACCTGGAAAGTTATTAAGAACAAGTGTGGTCCTATATGGATAGGTAAGTCCACTTTACCGATGACAGATTTCCTCGACCCATCAAAAGCCTTCACGATGATGCCACTCGGGCGCATAGGCTTTCCTTGATACTTTAACTTCATGAGAGTACTTCTCAGTATAACATTTAACGCGGATCTGTTATCAATTAGCACATTGGATAGCGAATCATTCCTGCAGTTCATAGATATGTGGAGGGCCATGTTATGATTCCTCCCTTCATCTGGTAACTCATCATCGCAGAAACTCAGGTTGTTACATGACGTAATGTTTCCAATTACGCTGCTGAATTGATCCAACGGCATATCATTCTCTACACAAGCTTGGTCTAGTACTCTCATCAGTGATTCTCTATGAGCGGAGGAATTCATCAATAAAGCTAGGATGGATATCTTTGAAGGAGTCTGCAATAGCTGGTCCACAATCTTGTAGTCGCTCATTTTAATTATTTTCAAGATATCATCCACTTCTTTCTCCAATGTAGCTCCACTAGTTTCTCCTGCAATCTTCTTAGGCTCATCGTTCTCATCAATTTTCTTTCCAGCAACAACATCTTTTCGAATAACCGGTGCAAACACACGACCACTACGGGTCACCCTGCTATTATCAGTTATATTCTCAACATCTGGCATCGGCTGGATGGGAACTTCCACCTCATCTTCTAAAATTGTAGCATTGTATTTGTAAGGCACAACCTTATCTGATTTATAAGGAAAAGGACCTGACCGACTTATTACCAATGGGGTAACAGCTGGTTTACTACGGTACTCCACCTCAAGATGAGCGAGTGTACCAAAACAAGGTACAATGACGTTTACACCTTCCTCAACATAATCAGCCTTTAAAATACCATTTCTGGAAAACAAATCTTCATTTGAAGAGAAATACTCATCCGTGGAGGCATATTCTTCCTCTGACTCTTCTCCCATCAAACAAACTTCAACCATATCAATTTCGTGATAATCATCTCTCTGTCCTGTGATCTTAATAGTCCCATTGTCTAACAGAAATTGAACACCCTCTCTCACAACAGAACATCCTCGGGGGTCTCGGCAGCAAACTATGAAAGATCTATATTGGTGTTCCACTTGTCCAGCAGTACGGTAGAAAGTGGCATGCAACTGTACGAGATCATCATTCAAATGTTCTATATCAAAAATTCTGAATTCACCCGGACATCCAAAAACCATATTCACTTCCTCCTCATACTCTGCCCTAGGCCTGATTATATGGATTAAACCTTCATCCATCATCTCCTGTAAATCAGCTTTTATCTTCTCGCAACCCTGGATGTTTGTACTGCACACAGCACAACCGGCGTGGTTATGCGTATAATAACTGAATTCAGATAGGTCTGCAAGCATAATTACCAAATCCCCTCTAACTAGATTAATGTCAAAAATCCGGAAATCACCCGGACAACCGGCCACCATGTTCATAACACTCACTCCCACGTGCTTGGGCAGAGGATTGTCTTTCACATTAGGTCCCATGTCTTTAAAAGATAAAATTCCATACTTCACCAACCTTTGCACTTCAGTATTCAAAGGATAACAATTTTCAACACTATGCCCTGGTGCTCCCTGATGAAAGGTGAACGTCTGGTCTGTTTTGTAATACCAAGGCAATGGAGATGGTATTGCTGGAGGTGGTCGTGTCTGGACCAACTTCTTCTGAATCAATGCTAGTAGTAGCTCTGCATAACTCATGGGAATATGGTCATAGTTCTCCCTTCTCTGATTATTCCCTTGGTTCCCCTGCTGGGATTGTCTTTGATAAGCAACGGTAGTTGGAGCGGCATTCATAATAGGAGTCACTGAAGCAACTTGTTGGTAACGTTGATAATTCCTTCTAGGAGAATTTACCCTCCTCTCTTGTATAACAGCATTGGAATCCCCTTCTTTCTTCTTTGTAAACCCATAAGATGGCTTCTTCACACTTCTGGATCCTTCGCCCTTTGTCAAACGGCCTTCTCTTACTGCCTCTTCTAAGCGGACGCCCATTCCTACCATCTCTGTAAAATCACTCGGGGAACTTGCTACCATTCTTTCATAGTAGAAAGCTCCTAGCGTGTTCAGAAAAATTTTAGTCATTTCCTTCTCCTCCATAGGGGGAATCACCTGTGCAGTCACTTCACGCCATCTCTGCACGTACTCTTTGAACGATTCTCTATATTTCTGAACCATGCCCTAAGATGGTCATGGTCAGGCGCCATGTCCACATTGTACTTGTATTGTTTTATGAACGCTTCTCCCGAATCATTAAAGGTATGGATGTTGGCGCTGTCTAAACTCATGTACCATTTCAATAATGCACCGGTCATACTATCTTGGTTAAAGTGAATCAGCAGAAGCTTATCATCAGTGTGGGTATACATTCTACTCACATACATCACCAAGTGAGCACGAGGGCAAGTGTTTCCCTTGTACTTCTCAAACTTTGGGACCTTGAACTTAGCAGGCACTTTAACATTCGGGACCAAACACAACTCATTCATATTCTGCCCAAACAATTATTTTCCCCTAAGAGCCTTCATCTCCCTTTCCATTATTTCAAACTTCTCTTGGAAATCATCTATTCTATCATAAAGACCCAAGTCTTCACTCGGCAGAGGGAAAGGATGACACACATCTTTAATAATAAACGGAACCAGATTCACCGAAGGAGGTGCAACAGGAACAGTATGCACTATAGGAGGTACTGGAGTAACAACATTTGGAACCACTGGAGCATCTTGGGGGCCCAAATTGAAAATTTCAGGTGAAAAATTCTCCGGCATTCCCCATGGATAACCCTGAGGCATGCGGTTCTGAACAACAGTCGGAGTAGTGGATACATGAACAATAAGAACTTCGGGATTTTCTCTTGTTGGTTGAGGTTGAACACTTGGTGGCTGATTCTGAGCAACCACCAGAGCTTTCATCAGAGTAGTCAAATTGGCCAAACCAACCTTCAAAGCAGAAACTTCTTCGCGCAGCTCGCGATTCTCCTGTTCCAAATTGTCCATCTTCTTTTTGAAGTTAGCCCGAGTGTTGTAGTGATGAGTCAGCTTGCTGAACGAAGTAAAGAAATGGGGTAAGGCACCTAGATATGCATAATAAATGCAAGAAATATGCGAAATGTGATGCATGTTATGCAACGCACATGTTTATTTTTATTCTATTATTTAATATTTTAAGGGATTTAACGTTTATAGACATATTGCAAACATCAAAATAATAACATATTTGAAATACTAAAAAAATTTATTATAATAATTCCAAAATGGATTACAAGTTTCAATAATCCCAAGTACAAGATGAAAATACAATCTACAAATCCTGAGAGAAAGAAACTGATAGAGATCAATTTGTACGCTGGCGCTTTCCTGTGAGCCGGGAAATATGAGCCCTCAACCTCTGGTTTTCTTCCACATGTCTGATGGAAACCTCCTTCCAATCATCTGAAGCATGAAGTGAGTAATCAGCACCTGTTTGAGGCTTAGGAGAAAATAAATCCCCTTTCCTCTCCATAGACTCCACCGCTCGGCTTTCAAGGATCTCGATCAAATCATCTTTCTCCTTCAAGTCTTCCTTGTAGGAATTCTCTAAAGTCTGGAACTTGTTCTTCCAAGCATCCCTTTCCTGTTGCATCCTAACCAAAGCGAGTTACAGTTCTTCTAGATCATCTAATAAAGGAGGAGTGTGTTAGAACAAAGTTTGAATCTACTACCCTAAGTTTAAGTTTTGATGATCACAAAATGAAAAGATATATTAATTATGTGATTCATGTAAGAACTATTTGCTACCTAAAATATTACCTTCTGTTTTGCAGAAACTCTGATAGGTATCAGCAAGAGTACACTTAATCAGCATCAGAATATTGGTTATCAACATCAGCATCAGAAGATGCTATATCAGAATACCAGAATCAGAAGAACAACTCACGCGAATGCTGAAGCTTGATGAACAGAATTGCGCTCAACACTCTGATAAAGACAACAACAGTTCATCAGCACTTAAGCAGAGTCAGAATGAGCCAAAGCTAGAACACGATTTAAGTAGCAACGGTACTGTGCATTCAAAGAGAATTATTACCAACGGCATCATTCCAGACAAGATCTGCTTAATAAGGAAAGTTTGTTATTGGCATTGAATCAAGATTATTGCTCCAACGTTCAACAATTTCAGTGCTATATAAACAAGACAATGAAGATTGAATTGGCTAATGCTTTACATCAATTTACACGCCTAAAAGCTATTCATCATCTTCTCATTCTCAGTTTGCTAAAAGCTCCAAGAATTCCTTACTCAATATTTTAGCAATCTAGTTTCCATAAGCTTAAGTTGTGTAATATCACAGTTGTGATAAACAGTTTTGTAGAAAACATTCACACACCTAGATTTCTCTTCTTTGTAAGAAAGTGTTTCCTTGACAAACCGGTTTGTGGTTTGCATCAAGAAGGCTTTAGCAGTTGTTAAAGCAGATTGTAATATTCAGTTGAATATAGTGGATTAAGACCTCGTTGGAGAGAGGAGAAATCACCTTGACGGGTGGACTGGAGTAGTTTGAGATCAAACGAATCAGGATAAAAATATCGTGTTCATTGCATTGATTTTCAGTTTTACAATTCAACCCCCCTTCTTGTGTTTTTCACTTCTTCAATTGGCATCAGAGCGCCTGATTCTGAGATAAAACACTTAACCGTGTCAGTACAAGATCCAGCGTCAGAAAAACACAATGGCAGGAACTTATTCTCACACCAGCAATGACAACCATGAGGACAGAGACAGATTCAGCGGCAAACCTCCAGTCTTTGATGGAGAAAATTTTGATTACTGGAAAGACAGAATTGAAAGCTTCTTTCTGGCACATGATGCTGATCTGTGGGACATGGTGACAGATGGATACACGCACCCTGTGAATGCAAGCGGTCAGAAGATTGATAGGAAAACAATGTCTGACCAACAAAAGCGTGACTTCAAGAATCACCACAAGGCCAGAACCATCCTTCTCAGCGCCATCTCGTATGCTGAATATGAAAAGATCTCCAATAGAGATACAGAAAAGAACATGTTTGACTCACTCAGAATAACGCATGAGGGCAACGTTCAGGTCAAACAAACTAAAGCTCTGGCGCTCATTCAGAAGTATGAGGCATTCAAAATGGAAGAAAGTGAATCCATTGAAACAATGTTCTCAAGATTCCAGATTCTGGTAGCTGGTCTCAAGGTTCTGGACAAAGGCTACTCTACTGCTGATCACGCCAAGAAAATCATCAGAAGCTTACCAAAGCAGTGGAGGCCAATGGTTACAGCTTTAAAGCTAGCAAAAGATCTCAACAAAATTTCTCTGGAGGAACTTATCAGCTCCCTCAGAAGTCATGAGATAGAGCTAGAAGCTGATGAACCCCAGAAGCAAGGTAAGCCTTTAGCATTAAAATCTAACAAAAAATATGAGTCTAATGTTTTGCAGGCAGTTGAAGAAACATCTGATGGATCCTCATCAGAAGAAGACGAACTCTCCCTCCTCTCCAGAAGAGTGAATCAACTGTGGAAGCAGAGACAAAGGAAGTTCAGGAATCCCAGAAGATCTGATCAGAACGAGTCTTCTTCCAGATACAGAAGGACAGATTCTTCCTCTGGATACAGAAGATCTGAAGGCTCCTCAGGAAGCAGAAAGCCAAACACCAAGGACATCATCTGCTATGAGTGCAATGAGCAAGGACACTACAAGAGTGACTGCCCAAAGCTTCAGAGGGAAAAGTCCAAAAAGAAGTTTGGAAGAGAAAAGAAGAAAATTCTCATGGCTACATGGGATGACTCTGACTCGTCTGAAGCTGACTCAGAATCAGATGATGAGAGAGCAAACATAGCTCTCATGGCCAACATTTCAGAAGATAGTGAAGCTTCTGAATCAGACTCAGAATCAGATACTGAAGAGGTATTTCCTGACTTTGCAGTTAATTTTACCAAGGCTGAACTTGCTGAAAGCCTTAATGAAATTCTGGAAAGGTATCAGCAGATTAGAGTTAAATTCAGAAACCTGAAAAGGAATCTTGAATCTGACTCTAATAAGACTGAGAGTCTTAAATTGGAGAATTCTGAGCTGAGAAATAAAATTTCAAAATTAGAAAATACTTTACAAAACTCTCAGAAGGAACCAATTTCTGAAACTCCCAGCAACGCTGATGAGATCATCAAGGAGTATGATCACAGTTTCCAGAAGTTCCTTGCTAAAAGCATAGATAGAAGCAAAATGGCTTCAATGATCTATGGAGTTAGCAGAAACGGCGGGAAGGGAATAGGATACCAAGGTAAGGTTCCTACACCAAAGAATGTCATGGATTTAACCATTAAACACACTCCTCTGAATTCACATTTTGTGTATGGTCACACACATGATATTAAATACACTAGCAGTAAATACTCTGAAACCAAAATTCAACCAGAGTTTTGGTAAATCTAACAAATCAGGACCCAAGAAAATCTGGGTACCTAAGGATAAAATAATACATGTTGCAGATATCTTTAGCAGCAAATCAGAAACACCAGTCATGGTACCTGGACTCTGGCTGCTCGCAACACATGACGGGAAGAAGGCATATGTTCCAAAGCCTGGAACTTAAGCCTGGAGGCCACGTTGGCTTTGGAGGCAATCATAGGGGAAAGATAATTGGCTCTGGAACTGTAGGTAATGGAAATCTTCCCTCTATTAATAATGTTCTGCTAGTAGATAGATTAATGCATAATCTGTTATCCATAAGTCAATTAAGTGATAACGGTTATGATATAATCTTTAATCAAAAATCATGTAAAGCTGTTAGTCAGAAAGATGGGACTATCCTATTTAATGGAAAGAGGAAAAACAACATTTACAAAATCAAACTTTCTGAACTGAAAAGTCAGAATGTAAAGTGCCTTCTGTCTGTTAACAACGAGCAGTGGATCTGGCACAGAAGATTGGGGCATGTTAGTATGAGAAGAATATCTCAGATTAACAAACTCAATCTGGTCAGAGGACTTCCTAATTTGAAGTTCAATTCAGATGCTCTATGTGAAGCATGTCAGAAAGGCAAGTTTGCAAAACCTTCTTTTAAATCTAAAAATGTTGTTTCTACCTCTAAGCCATTAGAACTTCTGCACATTGACTTATTTGGACCAGTTAAAACTGCTTCAGTCAGTGGCAAGAAGTATGGGTTATTAATCGTAGATGACTATAGCAGTTGGACATGGGTAAAGTTCTTAAGACACAAGGACGAGTCACACTCTGTGTTTGTTACCTTCTGTAACCAAGTTCAGAATGAAAAGGATCTTAGAATTGTTAAAGTCAGAAGTGATCATGGTGGAGAGTTTGAAAACAAAGATTTTGAGTCATTCTTTAATGACAGAGGCATTCTGCATGATTTCTCTTGTCCTAGAACTCCCCAACAAAATGGAGTTGTAGAACGAAAGAACAGAACATTGCAAGAAATGGCCAGAACCATGATCAATGAGACAAACGTTGCTAAGATCTTCTGGGCAGAGGCAATAAACACAGCGTGCTACATTCAGAATAGAATCTCAATAAGACCTATTCTGGAAAAGACTCCATATGAATTGTGGAAGAACAGAAAGCCCAACATTTCATATTTTCATCCATTTGGATGTACCTGTTTTATGTTAAATACAAAGAATTATTTGAACAAGTTTGACTCTAAAGCACAGAAGTGTATTATGTTAGGATACTATGAACGCTCAAGAGGGTATAGAGTATACAATACAGAAACACAGATTGTGGAAGAATCAATCAGTGTTCGTTTTGATGATAAGCTTGACTCTAAAAAGTCAAAGCAGAATGAAGTTTTTGCAGGTATGGAAATTGAATTTACAGGTTCTGAAGACAAGTCATCAGAAGCTCTCAACACAGACACTCCTTCAACGTCTGAAAGGAGCACTGCTAGCAATCCTACAACAGCTGCTGATCAACCTCAGAAGAGATTACCCAGAAGCAGCTTGGATCACCCAGAAGAAACTATCTTAGGAAGAAAGGAAGATCCAATCAGAACAAGAGCAAGCTTCAGAAACTCTGAAGAAACCCTCATGGGACTTGTGTCTCTGATTGAACCCTCTTCCATTGATGAAGCACTTCTGGACAACGAATGGATTCTGGCAATGCAAGAAGATCTGAATCAATTCACCAGAAATGACGTATGGGATCTTGTTCCCAGACCAAAAGGATTCAACGTCATTGGAACAAGATGGGTGTTCAGAAACAAGCTAAATGAACAAGGTGAAGTCATCAGAAACAAAGCACGACTGGTTGCACAAGGTTATAGTCAGCAAGAGGGGATAGACTATACAGAAACCTTTGCTCCAGTCGCCAGGTTAGAATCTATCAGACTTTTAATTTCATTTGCTGTTAATAGAGGCATCACTCTGTATCAGATGGATGTCAAAAGTGCATTCTTAAATGGTTATATAGAAGAAGAGGTTTATGTGCACCAACCCCCTGGTTTTGAAAATACAAAACATCCAGAACATGTTTTCAAACTAAAGAAGTCACTATATGGTCTGAAACAAGCTCCCAGAGCTTGGTATGAAAGACTAAGTAACTTTCTGTTAGAAAATGAATTCACCAGAGGGAAGGTGGACACTACCTTATTCTGTAAGTCAGTTAAGAATGACATCTTAGTCTGTCAAATTTATGTTGATGATATTATTTTTGGTTCTACTAATCCTTCTCTTGGAAGAAAATTTGCTAAGTGTATGCAGGCAGAATTTGAGATGAGCCTCATGGGGGAACTGAAATTCTTTCTAGGAATTCAGATCAATCAAACTCCAGAGGGAACTTACATTCATCAGAGCAAATACATCAGAGATCTTCTGAAGAAATTTGACCTCTCAGAATGTAAGCCATCAAAGATTCCAATGCATCCCACGTGCATTCTGGAAAGAGAAGAGGTAAGCAAAAAGGTAGAACAGACAGTCTACAGAGGTATGATTGGTTCTCTCCTTTATCTGACAGCTTCAAGACCTGATATATTATTCAGCGTGTGTATTTGTGCTAGATTCCAATCAGATCCTAGAGAATCTCACTTAACAGTTGTTAAGCGAATTTTCAAGTATCTGAAAGGTACTACTAATCTGGGTTTATTTTATAGAAAATCTAGTGATTACAGTTTAGTAGGCTACTGCGATGCTGACTTTGCTGGAGACAGAGTAGAGCGTAAAAGTACTTCTGGAAGCTGCCAGTTTCTGGGAGAAAATCTGATCTCTTGGTCCAGCAAAAGGCAATCCACAATTGCGCTATCAACAGCAGAAGCTGAGTACATAGCAGCAGCAGGATGTAGCACACAAATGCTCTGGATGAAAAGTCAGCTTGAAGACTTCCAGATTTTTGAGAGTAACATCCCTATACTCTATGACAATACTTCTGCTATTTGCGTAAGTAAGAATCCCATTTTACATTCTAGAGCTAAGCATATAGAAATAAAACATCATTTCATTAGGGACTATATTCATAAAGGAATTTTGAACTTAAAATTTATAGATACAGACCATCAATGGGATGATATCTTCACTAAACCCCTTTCTGAAGATAGGTTCAATTTCATTCTAAAACATCTCAGCATGAAAATCTGCCCAGAGTGAAAATGTTTTAATTCCATATATTTATCTTCAGAATGTATTTGTTTTACTATGAACTTCTGATCAATCTCTTTTCAGAAAGATAGAACATGCAGATTGTATCAGATGCTAGTCTTAAAGATCTGAGCGTTTCAGCTCAAGGATAGACGTGTTGATCACTAAATCAAACAAGTGTCATCCAATCATCAGCAAATCTCTGAAGCAGAACGCGTGCATGCTTCTGAGAAGGCAAAACGCTGATTGGGTGCATTGAGACACATGTCTGGTAACCGTTTCAAGTATCTTTCTCAAATCCCCCAAAATCAGCAAGCATTAAATGAAAGTAATCATGTTTTTAAAACGTAATCATGACTTTATTTCTCTTTCTTGAAACCGTTTACTCTTTCAAAATATTCTGAAATCTATTTAAGCACGTTAACTTCTCACATTAATCTTTTACAGTTTCTCATAATCTCTCAAATATTTTCTGCATTTTCTCTGTGTTCATCTATTTCAAACTTAAACCCATTTTCTCAGTTTTCTCAGAAAAACCCTAAGTGTGAACATGGCAACCTCCAGCAGTGCTTCTGCAGGTTCTCAGAAGAAAGCTTCCTCTGAACAGTACCAAGTTCCATTCAGAACACTCCTTACACCAGTGAAGAATCTAGAAGTGTTGTCTGAACTGATTATTGATTTTGGCAGTCTGAAAGAGAATGGTTTTGACTTGACAGAAGAAGTTAGGGCACAGAAATGGGAGAGATATTTGGACAGGTTGGTTGGACCAACATTCCCAATGTTAGTCAAGGAGTTCTGGATTCATGTGTCCGCTTCAACGCATCAAGTCACCTCCTACATAATGGGAAAGAAGATTGTGATCACTGAGGATCACATAGCAAAACTGATTGGTTACAGTGGCGGTGGCATCCGCTGTATTGATATGGCTGAAAGATGCTCTGACGTGGGTGTCATAGCAGAACAGATTTTCACCCATGGGGTGCCCAGCAGCAAAATCAGAGACCTAAAGGATCATCACAGAGTTTGGGCGAAGATCATTCTGGGGTGTTTTAATCATAGGAAGCCAACAAGTTCCCCTGATTACATAAATATAAATCAGCAGTTTCTGATCTATTTTATCAATCAGAAGGTAAAAATCAACTTGGCTCATCTTCTATTTAATCACCTCAGAACAAGCGTGAAGGAAACCAGGGAAGAAGAAAGAACAAAGAGGGATTGGATACCCTTTGGAAGGTTAATATCAGATATTCTGACTGAGAATAGGCTGATAGAGCACCTGATAGAAGCTCAAGAGTTAAGCACCATTGAACCAACTGTTGGCAAGCCTCTGAACGCGAAGAATCTGAAGAAAATGAAATTAATAGAGAATATCATAAAGGAACCCAGCGTTACTCCTACTGCTGACATCACCAGCAGAAGAGTCCCACTGAGTGACTTTCCATTATTTTCTGAGATAGAGTCTAAACCAGTGGTGGTTCTCAGATACCTGGACGCGTGCAAGGCTGATGGTACAGATCCCAAGCTGAATATCAAAGATCTGCACCAAGCTCAACCAGAAGTCTCTCTGAAGAAGACGAAGAAAAGGAAGGCCCCTTCAGAAGGAACATCCCAGCAGACACCCAAGAAAAGAGGTAATTTATCTGCTGCTTCTGTTTTAAATTCTTCTGCTATTCCAACATCAATCCCCACTCCAGCTTCTCATGAAATCCCAATCCTGATACCAACAATAGATGAAACCGAACCAGAAGATGACCCTTCTGAGGCACTACAACTCAGAAGACCCCGCACCAAACATCCCAAACCAACAACTTCAACAACATCAGAACTTGACAAAGTTCTGTCTGACATTGATCAACATGTTTCTGATCACCTCTCCAATAATCCAAACACTGAACCAGATATTGCCAAATCTCCTCAACCAGAACAACCTCTCTCACCCATTCCAGAAGAACCACATATTCCTGAACAATCAGAAATTCCTCCTCCTTCTCAACAACCAGCAATTCCTTCTCCCTCTCCTCAACCAGAAATTCATCCACCATCACCTCCTCAACCTGAGTTTCATCATTCTGAAACTCCATCTCCTCCATCCCCTGGACCTCATTCTCCTCAATCCTCTGAGCCACAACCTCTGGCAATACAGCTGCCATGTGGAACAACGGTAACAATGGTCCAGCTGCCATCCTCGCCAGAATCTACCCCACCAAATACTCCAAAAAACCCACACATTCCAATCATTATTTCTGACTCTCCCACTCCATCTCCCAAACAAACGGCTCCCAAACAAACAACAGAAAACCCCAGCAGGACCTTCATAGATTTAACAATCCTTGACCGTCTTGCTGATCTGAAAAATAAAATAGCCATTCCAAAACCAAAACAGCCAGATGTTGGCTCTGGCATTATGAATTTTGAAACAGGTTTGCAGCAATGGATGGCTTCTCTGAAGCAAGTCTGTCCTGGAATGATTGATCCAGCTGCCTCAGACCAGCTCTGGACACGATTCAGAATTTGGGTACGTGCTGAAGCTCTAAAATTGCAAGACATCAATTATGAGCAAGCACAGCAGAATTTCAGCAAGCTTCTGAACGAAGTTGGAAGTCAGCTGCTGAAAGAAGACGTGCTCCTTCTGGATAGTGAGCCATGGTCTGAGAAGCGTCCAGCTTCAAAGGTGCAGCCAGAAGAAGATCAGACAATTCAAGCTGAAGCCAGTCAAGCTGAAGATGTTGTAGAAAGCTCTCAGAAGCTCCCTGCTTCTGATGTTTCTCAAGCTGCCTTGGACAGGCAGACTCTGGAAGAGATGAAGCTGAATGATATTCGTCTGCAGCAAAGGATGGATGAAAATGATCAAAAGATGAAGGAAAGGATGGATGTGCAGGATACCAAGATAGATACAGTAGTCAGCATGGTGCACAAGCAGACTGAAACTGCTGATCAGATTAAAGTAATGCTGGAGACTCTGTTCACACGCCTTCCTCCCCAACCTTAGATTTTCATTCATGCTATTTTCATGTTTTCTTTGCATATCTTCTGTACTGTTTTGTCTGCCTCTGACTATTTTAATATGACAAGTTTTTCTGCTCTAATTGTTTTAGCACATCACTTACACTTTTTGATTGCTGACAAAAAGGGGGAGAACAAGAATGATATTTTTCAATAACGGATTACTGAGACAAAAAGTCTCAGACATTCTAACTCTGATATTTTTGAATGTTTTCTTTTTGCTTAAGTCTACAGGTACAAGAATGCTCTCTGATTCACTGAAGACCAAAGCTCTGATACTCTGATCCAAAGCAAAGCTCTGATAAAGCTCTGATATTCTGATCTGAAGCTCTGCTCTGATATTCTGATCTAAAGCTTCTGATAGTCAAAGATCTGATATTCTGATGTTCAAAGAAAGACAATAAAGATCTGATCCTGAAGAACTCTTGGAAGTAAAAAGGGAAGTTATAAATTCAGGGGGAGTATCTCCGATCCAAACTCTCATATCTCTTTATCCCTTATCTTTGATAACTTCTTACTCTGATACATCTTATCATTTAGTTATCTCTGATACTTTCTCACGTTACTTTCAATTAAAAATATCTAGTTTTTGTCATCATCAAAAAGGGGGAGATTGTTAGAACAAAGTTTGAATCTACTACCCTAAGTTTAAGTTTTGATGATCACAAAATGAAAAGATATATTAATTATGTGATTCATGTAAGAACTATTTGCTACCTAAAATATTACCTTCTGTTTTGCAGAAACTCTGATAGGTATCAGCAAGAGTACACTTAATCAGCATCAGAATATTGGTTATCAACATCAGCATCAGAAGATGCTATATCAGAATACCAGAATCAGAAGAACAACTCACGCGAATGCTGAAGCTTGATGAACAGAACTGCGCTCAACACTCTGATAAAGACAACAACAGTTCATCAGCACTTAAGCAGAGTCAGAATGAGCCAAAGCCAGAACACGCTTTAAGTAGCAACGGTACTGTGCATTCAAAGAGAATTATTACCAACGGCATCATTCCAGACAAGATCTGCTTAATAAGGAAAGTTTGTTATTGGCATTGAATCAAGATTATTGCTCCAACGTTCAACAATTTTAGTGCTATATAAACAAGACAATGAAGATTGAATTGGCTAATGCTCTACATCAATTTACACGCCTAAAAGCTATTCATCATCTTCTCATTCTCAGTTTGCTAAAAGCTCCAAGAATTCCTTACTCAATATTTTAGCAATCTAGTTTCCATAAGCTTAAGTTGTGTAATATCAGAGTTGTGATAAACAGTTTTGTAGAAAACATTCACACACCTAGATTTCTCTTCTTTGTAAGAAAGTGTTTCCTTGACAAACCGGTTTGTGGTTTGCATCAAGAAGGCTTTAGCCGTTGTTAAAGCAGATTGTAATATTCAGTTGAATATAGTGGATTAAGACCTCGTTGGAGAGAGGCGAAATCACCTTGACGGGTGGACTGGAGTAGTTTGAGATCAAACGAACCAGGATAAAAATATCGTGTTCATTGCATTGATTTTCAGTTTTACAATTCAACCCCCCTTCTTGTGTTTTTCACTTCTTCAGAGTGGTCTTCACAAATATATCAGGCATGGGTGTCTCCCGAGTATACGACATCTTCAGCTGAATGGCTCTCGATCGGATCCATTGAAGATATGGCTCCAAAGAAACAGCACCCCTAGGTCCCAAATCCTTCCTACTCTTCTTATGAATCTGACGCCAGGCCTTCGCGATCTTCTCCCTAGCTTCCCTGTGGTCTTCTCCTTCCTTCAGAAAGAAACTACTCAAATGAATACTGTTTGGTTTATCCCTCATCGGGTAATCAAGATGTCGCCGTGCAAGAACAGGGTTATAGTTAATTCCTCCCTTTGTACCAAGAAGAGGTACATTGGGGAAACTACCACAACTGTCAATAATCTCTACATCCTGGTAAGCTCGGTGATACCAATCAATATTCGAGTGAGTAAGTGCCATGATCTTAGGAGCCCAACGAGGTTCTTTCTTGACATCCCAAAAAGCATCAAACTGAGGCATATGAGAGATGAACCACCGGTACAACAAAGGCGTGCAACAGATAATCATTCCCCCATGATAAGAATTCTAAAGATGAACAAAGTAATAAGCATCACCCAACAGTGTAGGAACTGGGTTTCCAATCATGAAAATCCTGATAGTGTTAATATCGACAAACCTGTCCACATTAGGGAATCAGAATAATCCATAAGCAAGTAAAGCAAAGATGGCCTCAAAAGCAACCGTACTCTTCATCCTGGTAAAGTAACGAGCTTTATCCAATAAGAACTGAGCTGGTAATCCTCTAATCCATCCTTTAGTAGTCATATGAGCTTCCACCTCAGACTTCCCTAGATGAATTAAAGCAGTAATCTCATGTGGTTTTGGCTCACCCTCCAAACCAGTAAAAGGAACACGATTGGTAACGGGTAAATCCAACAGATAAGAATACTCCTCCAGTGTAGGCATCAACTGATAATCGGGAAAAGTAAAGCAGTGATACACCGGATCATAGAACTGGACCAAGGTTGAGAGAATACCCTCCTTCCTTTTTAGCTTCATGAGAGGAATAATGGATCCATACTTCTTCTGAAAGTCTGCAGAACACTCGATCTCTGGAATTAGACTGATCAACACATTTATCTTGGGATCTTTGAAACTGTATTTCTCGGTCTTTCTCTTTCCAGAATCCATGGTTAAAAGTACCTGAGATATTCAAAAATAGTCAACCTTTAAATCCCTTGAAATATTGTTTTCTTCAAAATATGCTTATGAGTGCATGGATGCATGATGCAGCAATCACACACAAAATCACACATATAGGGCTCATAGGTTCAACGTCATGAGCATGAGGTCGAAGGTACTACCCATAAGGTATTGGTCTAAAAAGTTATCACCTGCTGAACAAGGTTCTAGAGGTTCCCAGAGTCTACATCCTTCCATCGGATATTACCAACTTCCCGATTAACTCGGTAATTAGTAATATTCTCAAGAAAGACTCCTCTAAGCGTAATATCACGTGACAACTATTTCTGGATTACTCCGTCATAGCTTCCACACTACACCTAAAAGGCCAAGATGGGTTTGGTATTCTATGGTCCTCAGTTTCAGCAGGCTCCCAGGTCGAAAGCAGTATGTCTTCCCGATTACTCGGTAAATGACACTACAGTCAAAGGGTCCTCCACTGAGTGAGGGATCTCATGCCTCCTTTTTTGGGATTACTCCCTCAAAGTTAACATGACTATACCGCCCGTCCTAACTTAAAGTTTTGCCCAAGTTCGGGTATAGGACTTATGAGTAATCACCAAGCACCCTTAAAACTAGGAAAATCCAAACAAACATATATACAAAAAATATAACACATATACAGATAATAAACAAAGATAGGCTTAACTCACTAAGGGATGGAACAGCAAGAGGTAAATCTTTCCCCAGTGAAGTCGCCATTTTTCTGTAGCAGTAGAAATGTTCAAGACTAAGCCATTGGATTGACTAGACTTTATACAAATCAAAATAAAAATCGCCACCGCACTTTATTGTTTCCATAGGAATGGGAAAAGAGCGAATAACCCAAAAAGAGGGGGAAAGATTCAAGGTAAGGGGTTGGTTATGCAAAGGGAAGGTATTAGCACCCTAAACATCTATGGTACTCCGCAGGAACCTCTTTGAAAAAAATCTGTATATTTTGGCTATAAAAAGGTGTTATATATAAAATGGATGGTGGAGGTGAGAAAAGAAATATATTTTTTATGATTTTTGCACCCTCTGCGGTTGCGAACCTTTAGTGCCTACGTACCACCTTTCGTACAATAGGGGATCAGGGTACACGTAGTTCCTCTTTAAAAATTTGAAACACAAGTGTGTTGATTAATTTTAAGAGATAAGACATCATTGTCATTGTCCGTGTGGAAAACATACTTACTACCCACAATCATGAGAAAGGAGAATTTGCATCATCTCAAAGTGGAGGATATGGCTTGGATTTTAAAATCAACAATGCCTCACTCAACACCCAAGTGGAAAATATCTCTCTTCACTATATATTGTAGAAGTATAGTTGTTTGCATCACTACAAGGATTGACAAGAGTCTAACCTTTTGAGAAAAAAAGTTTAAAGGTAAAAGCCAAAGTGGAAAAATGGTTTTAAATGAGATTGGTTGAATTTTAGTCTTCTCATAAAAAATGTCAAGGTATTATTAAATTGATTGAAGTTTATTTATGAAAATGTTTTGAAAATGCATGGACATAAGTCCAAGTTTATTATGAAAGTAGTCTAAGTTTCAAAACAATAAGAGTTTTCAAAAGGGAGGAAGAAGATTTTGAAAATAAAGAAGATGGGAAGAGAAGAAGAGACTATCCTAAAGCATAAGGTAAAAGCTAAGGATGAGGACCATCTAACCAACAAGAAGCCAAAGCTTGACATTATGAGCCAAGACAGAATTCCCATTCCTTGGATTGAAACCAAACAAGCAAATATACTAGACCTCTTCAAGTGTATTAAGTCTTCACAAAAAATTGGGCAGAGTAACGGCTGTATGCGGGTAAATTCCAGATTACAAACAAAGAGTCTAATCATAAAAACCTGCACACAAAAACAAACAAGCAACCTAATGTCTTGAGGTAAACCTCAAGAACTCCAGACAAAATAATCAGATAAGATCATAAGGTATCCAAGATAGGCCAAGGTTTTTAATCCTAAGTCCAACAAAAGTTCACTGCTCCATCATGCCAAGGATAGTAACCAAATAGTCTAAGCACCATTAAGAGTTTTTTAGGGTTTATGTTTATTATTAAGTATCTTATGAAAAGGAAAAGAAAAGCTCAAGTGAGCAAAGTAAAAATGGCAAGAAAATAAATGCTCAAATGAGCAAAGATGAAAATGGCATGAAATGTAAATGCTAGAAAAAATAAATAGTACATAAAGCATAAAAGAATAAAAGTATAAAAATAAAACAAGTCAATAATTAGTGGTTAGTTGGATGACCATCTTGAAACTTGCATTTGGAACTCATGATAGGATTGGTAGAACCAAAGCCTCCACACAACAAGTTGCATTTGCTTTTTGTCAAGTATATCATCTATTTGGAATTCACATAAGTACCACTTAATGATCAACGATGTTTAAGTGATCCGCGTTGACCAAAGGTGTTGTAGATCCATTAGAGGATTGATAGAACCAAAGCCTCCACACAATGAATCTCAAGGTTATTGGATCAAAGAGATCAAATTAACATACTTGGGCTTACAATCATAAGTTTGGGCCACGAATGATCATTTATTCGAATCGGGACAAAATTTAGCGCTATGTTAAGCAATCGTAAGTGGACTTATATAGAAGTCGCGCCTATTTTGAGGACGATCAATAGCAATCTATGCATTATTTATTTTGAGACATGATATAGAGATCATGCTCCAACAACATTTAGTGCAATTAGAAGGGGATGAGATGAAGAGGAATTAGGGTAAAAAAGAAAACCACATTTGAATTAATATTTAATCAAACTATTATTAAAATTATTCATCCATTTTTGTGGAGTTAAACTCAACACCATGGATCCAATGATGTTAATAAAGCCATGACCAAAAAAATCAACCCAAGACAGCCAGAAAATATTCACAAAAATGATATAATATTTAAGGATAAAAATGATAAAATATATATATATATATATATATATATATATATATATATATATATATATATATATATATATATATATATATATATATATATATATATATATATATATATATATATATATATATATATATATATATATATATATATATATATATATATATATATATATATATATATATATATATATATATATATATATATATATATATATATATATATATATATATATATATATATATATATATATATATATATATATATATATATATATTAAAGGATAGAAAATGTTAAAATAAACTTAAAAAAATGGGGAAAATATCAATAATATTCAAATTAATCAAGAAATAAAAAATAAAACTATAGAAAAATCAGAAATTGGTCCAAATATTTTTATAAAAATTTTGGAATTTTTTAAAAGTCTGAAACTATTTTTAAAAATTAAAATAAATGGGTAAAATAAATAAAAATAGTAAAAAATAGTAAAGTCAGAAACAAAAATAAAATAAGGTCACCAATATTTGCCATAATATCATTGGATCATTCCATAATTTTTTCAGAATTTAAAAATGTGTAAAAGTATTTTTAATCATTTTAAATAAATCAAATAAGTGTAAAATTCATAAAAAATACCAAAACACAAAAATAAATTGTGAAAAAATAAAAATCAGAAAGAAAATAATCAAAAATATTTTTCATAATTTTTTTGGATTTTTTTGACTAAAAATGAATTTTCAATGAATTTTTTGAAATTTAAAACAATTAAAATATAAAATCAGAAAAAGAAAATAAAATAAAAAGATGTGGACAATTGGATGAGAGTCAAAACGCGTTAGTAATCAAATCCAAAGGATCTGGCGCGTTGTGCATATCATGGTCTTTACTGAATAAAGCACTGAATCAAATATAAAATCAGAAATTCAAAAAAACAAATGGCGCGCTTTCATTGGTTAGAAGGTGACACGTTGGTCATCTTCAACCTCCAGCCTCATGAATTGTAGGTCTCTCAAACTGAAAATAAGAAGCTCAGATTTATGCCATTCACTTCGTCTCTTCAAGACAAAGACAACCATGCCCTCGCACCATATTTATATAAACTGTAACTCAAGCAATTTGGAGAGAAAGTTTTGAAAGGGGATTTGAAAATTCATGGTCAAAACATGCTTCCAGATAATAGTAAGTGTTGCGACTAAAACCTGGGCAATGAGAGTAGCACAATGATACCAAAGTTTTGAAGAATTGACGAAGGAATCTACCTATTGAAGTTGAGTTGCAGAGCTCTGAAACTGGACTTCTATGGAGCAATGTAGGGCTCGATTCTTGAATATAATTGTATGGTTAGGTTCAGGGAAGATCAAGGAAGGTGAATTGATAAAAAAAAATGGATTGAAAAAGGCTTGAGAATAGGATTCGAAGTAGTTGAATTCTGAGTTGTGAAGTAAGTTTGGCAGGGTGATTCTGGCTATCTAAGCTTGGGAAATTGAATGGGGGATGACCCTCTATTTATGGGGAATCAAATGGGATGCTCAAGCGTGTGGAATGATGCAAATTGGAGGGAAATCGTGTGAACCTGATACACGAGCAAAGTGTGATATGATTTGCATCAAAACTCATCAAATCCATGCGTTTCAAGGCTCTAATCCACTTTGGCAACTTGGTTAAACATGTTTAGACCACAAACGCGTGCTATTAATATTTAAAGGCTAAAATATGGATTTCAAATTATGACTTATGGTGAAACTTCAGTTCCAAGTTACCAAGTTCAATCCAATGGCATTTCCACCTCAAGGGGTCTTAGGACAAAATTCTTAATGCTTTGGAAAGATGAGGTAACGAGCTTTACAATGGAAAAAGAATGGAATCAAATGGAGGCTTGAGCTGAAAATTACATGGAGTCAAAGTTGAAGAAAAAGAGTTGACTTTCCATACTTATAAATATTTCAAATTCTTATTTAAAAATGACCCATAATCTCTTGTATCCAAACATGGCCTTGCACTTAGAATTTGCTCTTGACCAAAAAAGATGGAATGAAGTAGACCTATTGAATGACACTTTGAAATTTTAAACACTCAAAATCTCCAAAAATTGAGCAAGTTATGACTTGTTGAAGTTGGCCAAAAATCATGCAATAACCTATAATCCTTTGCATTCTCAAGGCAACTTCCATCCATTTTCTCACTTTGCACATAAAGGAAGGTATGAAGTACACATCTTTAGGATCATAATGAAAAAAGAATGGGCCCAAGGTGATAAAAATTGACCAAGTTATGATCATTTGAGTTCAAATATGGAAAATTGGGGATTCATCTGGGTGACTTGTAACCTTTCTTCTTCACTAAGTTCCTTCCACATGAAAACTCTTTGGAACTTTTGAAGTAATTTGTTGGTAACTCATTGAAGAGAAGAATGTTTTTGGAACCACTCAAAAATACCACAAGATGAGCAAGATATGTCCCTTTGAATTCCAAAACCCTAGCCTCTAGATCAAGAGAATGCTTGGTGGAACTTTGCCAAATTTGAACAAACTTTTTGTGCCAATATTCTTCCTTTGTGAATAGAATTTTTTGAGGATGATGATGAGGACTCATGGCCACCAAAACCACTTCCACACCAACTTCAAGACAAATTCAATGGTGAGGTTTGGATCTCTCAAGATTTTGATTAGGGCATGGAAATAAACTCATGAACCCATGATGCAACTTGCTAAAACTCAATGCCTTCACCTACATTATTAACAAGTAAGACAAACCAATATTGTATTTGTTAATTTAGAGATACAATCCAAGCAAAACATCCATGACCACCAAATAAAACAAGTCAAGGTGCTTGGTGACTCCTCAAAGAGCAAGGTTAAAGATAGGGAGAGGAACCAAAAGCGCTAATGTGATTTTATGGTGATTGAAACAATATGGTATGATGAAGGGATCTTAGGGGGGGAAATTGGGGTACAAAAAGGAGGGAGCAAGATAGGAGGTTCAAGCAGATATTCTTTAATACTTTCAAATGCCCTTTGGCAGTCATTCGTCCATACACAATCTTGATCTTTCTTTAACAACTTAAATATCGGTTCACATGTTGCAGTCATGTGGGAAATGAATCTGGAAATATAATTCAAACGCCTGAGGAACCCTCTGGCTTTCTTTTCAGTTCTTGACGCTGACATCTATTGAATCACTTTGACTTTATCAGGGTCAACTTCAATTCATTTCTGGCTAACAATGAAACCCAACAATTTCCCTGATCGAACACCGAAGGTGAATTTATTTGGATTCAAGCGGAGACGATACTTCCTCAAATGCTGAAACAACTTCAACAAATATTCTACATGCCCTTTTTTAGTCTGGGATTTGATAATCATATCATCAACATATACTTCGATTTCCTTGTGCATCAGATCATGGAATAAGGTTGTCATAGCCCTTTGGTACATTGCACCAGCATTCTTCAACCCGAAGGGCATCACTCTATAACAGAATGTTCCCCAGGGTGTGATCATCGTTGTTTTTCCATGTCCTCCAGAGCCATTCTTATTTGATTATACCCAGAAAATCCGTCCATGAACGAGAACACTTTGAATTTTGTTGTGTTGTCCACTAACATATGAATGTGTGGCAATGGAAAATAATCTTTTAGACTAGCTTTATTTAGATCTCTGTAATCTACGCACATGCGGACTTTTCCGTCTTTTTTTGGTACTGGGACAATATTGGAAACCCATTGAGGATACACCGACGTCACAAGAAAACCATCATTAATCTTCTTTAGATCCTCCCCTTTGATCTTCACTTCCATATCTGGATGAGTTCTTCTTAACTTTTGTTTAATTGGTGGACACTCTGGCTTCAATAGCAAACGATGCTCTACAATATTTGTATCTAGACCAGGAATATCTTGATAAGACCAAGAAAAAATATCCACATACTCTTTCAACAGCTCAATCAACCTGCTCTTCACATCAGGATGCAGCAATGCTCCAATCTTGACTTCCTTCGGATCTTCTTTTAAACCCAAATTGATCACTTCCAATGGCTCTTTATATGGCTGAATGGTGTTTTTATCGTGCTCAAGCAACCATGTGACCTCTTCTAGAATCTCATCATAGTCTTCTTCTTCGGCCCCATACACAGGACATTCAAAGTTGAGAGAGGGTGTAGGGTCATTGTATTCAACGGGTTTTTTAATTAATCTACACATATGATTTATGATTGCTTTTAGAAACTGACACATATAACAAGTGATCATGCAGATCGAATTTCAGTTATTTATTTATTTTGAAAGGCTTTTTTATGATTACCATTTTCCAAGAAAAAGCAGAAAATAAAGACGCAATTTGGGCAACAAAGACAACTTTTATTATTGATTTTAAAAGCCACAGCAAACAGATAAGCCCTACAACATTAATACTTCCACCTTGGGCTGAGTGAAAGCTTTTCAAAAAGATTAACAAAAAAAATTACTTTGAAACATGTATGCAAGAGGGAACATCAATGGTGATCCAGTTCTGAACCCTAACTTCGTGCGTCACATAATTCAGCATTTCCTACTCTGCTCCATCTTCTACAATGGCATTAATCCCGGAAATAGTTGGATGAAGATAACCCCCGCTACGGAAGACGTCTTGATACTTGCCTGCAGTAGACTTTGGCTTCATGCTCTTACCTTTGTCATTCTTCAAAGAGAACCCCAAGTCGGCTCTGTTCTTGTTTACATGTGGATCCACAATATGTCCCCATACCTCGCTATGACCCTTTTGCACAACTTGTTGCGCATCCTTAAGCAAATCCATGGAATTCTCATTTCCTCTTATGTTGTCAATGGATAAGGCTTGGAACTGAGTTCCGACGGCATCTTCATCCGCCTCCACGATGCTGAAAGAGGACAAATGACATATCAATAATGCTTGTTCCCCATTTATGATCACTACTTTCCCTTCACGTACAAACTTCAGTTTCTGGTGTAAAGTTTAAGTGACAGCCCATTCCTCATGAATCCACGGCCTTCCTAGCAAACAACTATAAGCGGGTACAATATCCATGACCTGGAAAGTTATTTGAAACAAATGTGGTCCTATATGAATAGGCAAGTCCACTTCACCAATAACGGATTTCCTTGATCCATCAAATGCTTTCACAATGATGCCACTCGGGTGCATAGGCGTTCCTTGATATTTCAACTTTATAAGAGTGCTCCTCGGTATAACGTTCAAAGCGGATCCATTATCAATCAACATATTGGATAGTGAATTATTCTTGCAATTCATAGAGATGTGGAGGGCCATGTTGTGATTCCTTCATCTGGAAATTCATCATCGCAGAAACTCAAGTTATTACATGATATAATGTTCCCTATTACGCTGCTGAATTGATCTATAGGCATATCACTCTCCACAAAAGCTTGGTCCAATACCCTCATCAAGGATTCTCTGTGAGCAGATGAGTTCATCAATAAAGCCAAGATAGATATTTTGAAGGAGTCTGCAGTAGCTGATCTACGATTTTGTAGTCGCTCATCTTGATTATCTTCAAAATATCATCCACTTCTTTCTCTAACGTAGCCCCACTTGTCTCACCCGTAGCATTCTTGGGTTCAACGTTCTCATTAATTTTCTTTCCAACACTAACATCTCCTCGAACAACTGGTGCAAACACACGACCACGGCGGGTAACCCTACTATTTTTAGAAATATTTCTGACATCAGGCATTGGCTGGATGGGAACATCCACTCCATCCTTTAAGATTGTAGCATTTTATTTGTAGGGCACAACATTATCTGACTTGTAGGGGATAGGACCCGACAAACTAATCACCAATGGGGTAACAACTGGCTTGCTATAATATTCAACTTCAAGATGGGAGATTTCCCCAAAACAAGGTACAATGACTTTTACACCTTCTTCAACACAATCAGTCATTATAGAGTCATTTCTGGAAAACAAATCCTTATCTGAAGAGAAGTACTCATCTGCAGAGGCATACTCTTCATCCGAACCTTCTTAATCAAGAAAACCTCAATCAAATAAACTTCATGTTAATCATCCCTTTGACCTGTAACCTTGATAATTCCATTATCTAACAACAACTGAACACCCTTCGTCACGATTGAACATCCTTGGGAGTCCCGGCAGCAAATTCGGCATGATCCATACTGGTGCTCTACCTGGCCAGCCATATGGCAGAAAGTAGCATGCAATTGCACAAGGTCCTCATTCATATACTCTACATCAAAAATTCTGAATTCTCCAGGACATCCAGAAACCATGTTCACCTCCTCTTCATACTCTGCCCTAGGCCCGATTATGTGGATAAGGCCCTCATCCATCATTTCCTACAAATCAGCCTTTATCTTATCGAAACCCTGTATGTCTGTACTGCAAATAGCATAACCAAAATGGTCATGCGTATAGTAGCTAAATTCACAAAGGTCTGCATGCATTTTCGTCAAATCTCCTCTAACTAGATTAATATCAAAAATCTGGAAGTCGCCTGGACAATCGGCCACCATATTCACAACATTTACTCCTCCTTTCTTGGGTAGAGAATTGTCTTTCACATTAGGTCCCACATCCTTGAAAGATAGAATACCAGACTTCACCAATTGTTGCACCTCAGTCTTCAAAGGATAACAATTCTCAACATTATGCCCTGGTGCTCCCTGATGAAAAGCACATGTTTGGTCTGCCTTGTAATACCACAACAACGGTGACGGTACAGCGGGAGGTGGTTGGGTCTGAACCAACTTCTTCTGAATCAATGTCGGTAGTAACTCTATAGATCATTGAAATAGGGTCATAACTCTCCCTTCTCTGATTATACCCTTGATTCCCCTACTGGGATGGTCTCTGATAAGCAACGGTAGTTGGAGCTGCTCCCACAACTAGAGTAACTGAGGCGACTTGCTGATGACGCTGATAATTCCTTCTAGGAGCATTAACCCTCCTCTCTTGCATAACAGCATTTGCATCCCCTTCCTTATTCTTGGTAAACCCATAAGATGGCTTCTTCACACCTCTAAAGCTTTCACTTCTCGTTAAACGACCCTCTCTTACAGCCTCTTCTAAGAGGATACCCATTCCTACCATTTCAGTAAAGTCACTTGGAGCACTTGCTACCATCCTCTTGTAGTAGAAAGCACCCAGCATTTTCAAGAAAATCTTAGTCATCTCCTTCTCTTCCATGGGAGGAATCACTTGGGCGGCTACCTCACGCCATCTTTGTGCATACTCTTTGAATAATTCCCTGTCTTTCTGAACCATGGCCCTAAGTTGATCACGGTCAAGCGCCATGTCCATGTTGTACTTGTATTGTTTGATGAACGCTTCTCCCAAATCATTGAAAGTATGGATGTGAACATTGTCCAAACTCATATACCACTTCAGCGCAGCACTGGTCAAACTATCCTGAAAAAGTGAATCAGTATACCCTGATCATCAGTATGGGTAGACATTCTCCTTACATACATCACCAGATGAGCATGAGGGCAAGTGTTGCCCTTGTACTTCTCAAACTCCGGGACCTTAAACTTAGCAGGTATCTTAACATTCGGGACCAGGCATAACTCATTCACATTCTTCCCAAATAGCTCTTTTCCCCTGAGGGCCTTCATCTCTTTTTGCATCCTGTCGAATTGCTCATGAAAATCATTCATTCTGTCATAAAGACCCAAGTCTTCACTCGGTGGCGGGAAAGGACGACACACATCATCGCTAACAAACAGAACCATATTCACCGAAGGAGGTGCAGCAGGAACAGCATGCACCACATGAGGTGCAGGAGTGACAATAGTCTGAATAATCTGAGTATCTTGAGGACTAAGATTGAAACCTTCAGGTGCAACATTCTCTGGAATTCCCCAAGGATAACCATGAGGCATGTGATTTTTGACAACGGCTGGAGTAGCAAATACAGGAAGAGTCGGAGCTTCAGTAGTTGCTCTTGTTGGTTGAGGTTAGACACTTGGTGGCTAATTCTGAGAAGCCACCAGAGCTTCCATCAGAGAAGTCAAATTGGTCATGCCGGCCTTCAAAGCAGAAACCTCCTCGTGCAACTTGCGATTCTCTTGTTCTAAGTTGTCCATCTTATTTCTGAAATTAGCCCGAATGTTGTAGTGGTGAGTCAACTTGCTGAACGAAGTAAAGAAGCTTGGTAAGACACCTGGATATGCATAAAAAATGCAAGAAATATGTGCAATATGATGTATGATATACAATGCACATGATTTTATTTTATTATTTAATATGTTAAGGGATTTAAAATTTATGGACATATTGCAAATATCAAAGTAATAACCCATTTGAAATACTGAAAAAATTTATTATAACAACTCCAAAATGGATTACAAGTTTCAATGATCCCAAGTACAAGATGAAAATAAAATCTAAAATCCTGAAAAGCAAAACTGATGGAGATCACTCTATACGTTGGCGCTTCCCCATGAGCCTGGCAACCTGAGCCTTCAACCTCTGGTTTTCTTCCGCATATCTGATGGCAACCTCCTTTCAATCACCTGAATCAGGGAGTGAACAAATAGCGTCCGACTGAGGTTTAGGAGAAAATAAATCCCCTTTCCTCTCCATGGTCTCTACAGCCCGACTCTCAATGATCTCAATCAAGTCGTCTTTCTCCTTCATGTCTGTTCTATAGGAAATCTCTAAAGTTTGGAACTTGTTCTTCCAAGCATCCTTTTCTTGTTGCATCCTGACCAAAGCAAGCTGCAGCTCTACTAGATCATCTAATACGGTAGGAGCGGTCTTTACAAATAGATAGGAATAGGTGTTTCCCGGGAATACGACATCTTCAACTGAATAGCTCTCGTTTGGACCCACTAAAGATATGTGTTATAGCCCAAAATTTGCCCTCCCATATTCTTCAAGAAATTGCCAAGCCAAGTCACAAAATTCCCCAAGGGTTGCACAGTACAAGGGCCTCCTAAACAGTCAAAATTAGGGTTTTGAGTCTGATCAAGAAAAGGAGGTGTTCAAAGGCTCAATCAAGTCTCATATGCTTACAAACATGGTCAAGTATCCTCATATCAAGTTTCAAGGCATTCAGCTCAAAATTGCACAGTCAAAACCCTAAATTGCACTACAGTCAACTGTAGGGGCAAAATGGTCATTTGACAGTCAAAAGTTCAAATTTTTGGTCAACATATCATTTTGAAGCCACAAACATCATTTGATCAATGCTTGATCATGATTCTCAAAATTTGGCTCAGAAAATCATCAAGATGCAAAAGTTTCCTTATTTGGACAGTTGAAAAAGTCAACTGAAATTGACCAGGGCATAACTTTCACATGGATTATCAGAAAAATTCCATCCAAAGCTCATTTTGAAGAGAAAGACATTTCCTACAACTCATCTTCATACTTCAAGTCCAAGAAATGCTCTCACAAAAAGTTATCAATTTCAACATTATAGGTCATTTTCAAAAGTCAACAAAAAGGGACTTTAGGTCAAAGGCCATAACTTGAGATTGGAAAATCAAAATGACATGGGACCAAAGGCATTGGTTAAAGGACTCAAAGACCTTTCCAAAATGTCCAAGAACATGAGAAAAGCTTAAAAATTGAGCAAGTTATGCATTGGAGAAGTTGGGAAATTTTTGTGAAATGGCAAAAGTCAACTATCCATGAAACTTCAATTTTTGACAAAAGGGCCCACTTTCTTCCACTTAATTCAGCCTTGTCATGCCACACACGTGTCCCATGATTAATTTCAAGATCAAACATTGATTTTTCTATTTTATTTAATTTTTGATAATTTAATTCATTTTAAATCTTTAAAAATTCAAATAAAATTTAAAAGTCAATGGAATAGTGTCATTTGAATTGGAATAGCTTCCATATATCATGGGCCAGCTCACAAACTCATGCTAGGGTTAGGTTGTACACCAAGTCTTAGTTTTGCTTAAAAAAAGGAAAGTTTGTTAATGGTGAAAAACCTAAGACTAGTTCTCTCATGGGCATGGATCAAGGCCAGCTAATGACTTAATTCCCTTCCCTCATAAGTACTGAGTCTAACCCTAATCACAGGACACATAAAAGAGGCGCAAAAGCTAAGGAAAAACTTGGAGTTTTCACTTAAAAAAAGCAAAACTGAAATCAACCTTAGAGGTTGATTCAAGTCCTAATATTGATTCCAAAAGCTTCCTTGTGGTCCCCTGAACGCATTCCAATCATTAACATCCATCAAAACGCCCAGAATTGGTACCATGGATTCAAGCTGTGTCAAACAAAATGCATAATCGTATCTTCACATTCAGACATTTTCATTATGTTTTTTCTATGCATTCATGTTAACTAACGTATTCTGAAGCTAATCATGTAGTTTAATTTCGTTTTCATGCCATATTTGGAGATTTGCCATTGACAACTGTTAGGGTTTACAGAAGCTTGAAATTGGGGTTTCTCAAATTAGGAAAAAATCAGGACCCCAGACCACCTCCATTGCAATCAGCAGACTTAGACGAAGAAGAAGCCATGGTCGCGATTAATTTATGAGTTGTATAGCGCTAGTCGCTATTTTCTCTAAAGCAACCTTGAACCACGCTTAAGAAACCGTTGCCATATGGTTTTGTTTTCAGTGAAGGTGGAGAAGACGATTACATGTCACACGCTGACTGGCTCATTTAAAATCTCGCGCGTTTTCCAGCACTAATCTTGTTTTTCTTTTATAATATTTCTTTGCTTATTATATAACAAAGTGGTTAAGTGGCACAGATGGCAAGCGAACGTATGGGCAATGCATAAGACCTGGGTTCGATCCCCAGGTCTTCAATAATTTCAATATTATTTTCTTGTTCATATTCACATGCAGGTTCATCATTGGAGTGCACCATACATCCCCATAATCTAAGCATACACGCGTCTCATGAAGTCAAATCAAAGGCAGAGATTCAAAGGGCACAATAAACCCTAGTCAACGTTGCCACATGATGTCTGGGAGGGTCAACGACTCTGAATGCTATTGGGCTCAATTTACTGGATCCACACCTCCACTTTAGGGCCTGAACCCCCTGGTTTGCAATTTCCTTTTTTTTATTTATTTTGTTTTCAATTCTTATTTTATTTCTTTTATTGTTTTAATTAATAAATTATTTTTACCAAATATAAAAAACATCACAAAAAAATCAGAAAAGACAAAAATGTGATAAATAATTTTTATTTTAATTATTTCCTTATACATAAATTAGCATGTAAATAAATTCAATTTAAATTAGGGTTTGCAATATTAATTCTTTTTTTTTTCATAAAAAATCCAAAAAAATAGCATTAGGTTTAATAACTTTTTATTCCTTTTAATTTTCCTTTTTTTTTTGCCATAATATTAGTGATTTATTTATTTTCATAATTAAACTTGTAAACTAATTAGGGTTGCATTTAGGTTAAATTTTAATACTTTCATAATAAACTTAAAAATAATTAGAACTAGGTTTAACATTTCATTTTGGTTTTTAATTAATTCTTTTTCCATTAAGTCTAAAAAACACCAAAAATACCAAAAACATTTTTCTTTTAATTTTAACTTTAATTCCTTATTAATTTTAATTTTGCAAAAGGGTCCAACGCCCATATTTTTAATTGTTTAATTTGCGTATTTATTTCGCTTAATTCATTATGTATCTCTCCCAAAGCGTTGTAACTTAAACTTATCGCACTTTTATTTCTTTTGCTCTATTTACTTTCCGTCAAATCGGGTCCGGTTTAATTTTGGCGATGTGGACCCGCGCCATTTGTAATAGTTTAGATTTATTTTCCCGCAAATATTTTTAACTGTTAACAAAAGCATGAAAGAATGTATGGACTTAAATAAAATCAAGCGTAGATCACAATGAACATGACAAGACAAATACCAATGAAAATGACACACAATTCGCACACACCACCCCTAGGGCACGCCTCACTGTTGCCTTTCGAAAGGTGATCGTCGAGTAGAGGATGTCTTAGTAAGTCCTCATGATCCGGGAACCTGGCATGAGGGTAGCTTCTAAGGTGTCTTCCTATTGCTCCGGTGATCATCATGTCCCGAACCTCGAATTGACCCGAATACCTCTAACGGTGGTGCTACCTACCTCTCAATGGTGGGATGGCGCTACTTTAAAGGACATTTACACAGACGAATTCCTTAGGGTAGGTAGACGACTCATGGATACTTGCTCTCTTCAAAACAAAAATTCAAAGACTTTTCACACCAACACTTTTCAAAAGCTTT
Organism: Vicia faba; assembly: GCA_948472305.1. Taxonomy (NCBI): domain Eukaryota; kingdom Viridiplantae; phylum Streptophyta; class Magnoliopsida; order Fabales; family Fabaceae; genus Vicia; species Vicia faba. Next base: position 1,572,656,527 of record OX451737.1, read on the forward strand.
CAAAGCAAATTTTTCAAACACTCTGACGTATGAGTCGAACTGAAATTTTTTAAAGAAACTTTTTTAAACCCACAATTGAAAAGCAAACAAACAATTTTGAAAACACAATGAGCAAGTATCTAAGAGCCCATGGATAACCATGGATAGAAAGGGTGCTAACACCTTCCCTTTCTATAATCTACCTCCCGAACCGAGAGCAATCTCTTTAAGGAATTTTTCTGTGCTTTTGTCCTTTCCATTTGGAGAAAATAAAAGACGGTGGCGACTCTTGCTTCCGCGACATTTCGCGAACCAGCGTTAAACAGTCAGTTCCAGATCCACCGATTACAGAACTGGCGACTCTGCTGGGGATAAACTTAAAGTGAGGTGTACCTTAGGGCTAGTTCACAACTGTGTTTTCAATTGTTTTCCTTGTGTGCTTTAAAATTGTGGGTTGCTTGGGAGTTCTATAGATCCTAACCCGGATCTGGGGATACCTTTCTTAGAAAGTAGCAACAAGGCTGTGAGGGAACTGTGCGGGGTATACCGACATGGTTGAAGCAGTCTGCTATGTTGATGTGGCACTTTGGTGTGTACCGGTAACCCTTGAGTTCAGTCAAGGAGAGTACGGGGCCTCCATGTGGTGTCATGAAGCATCAACAGACCTTAGGAACCTTAATTGAACCATCTTGGCCTCTTTAGGGTAGTGAGATAACTGACTTTGGTGCAGTCCGAGGTTGGTTGATACTCGATACTACACTCAATTGAGGGTTGCTTTCCTGGAATATTTCGGTCGCCAGTTCAGTGGCTAAATCGGAACGATGAACAATGAAAGCAATCCCGTGATATTGGGAACCTTAGAACCCGATTACTTTGATTAGGACAGGTTGAACCCACCAACTTCAAGAGGGTAATACCTAGACCTCATGCTGGCCTGAACCCTAAGGGCTCTTTTGTGTGACTTGTGTGCCTTCGTACTTGACTATCTGCGTGCTTGTTACCTGACACTTGTTTCTTGCAGGTCTTGTTTATAGTCCTTAATTGGGACTCATAACAGGGTACTAAATTTCTTGTAGGGTTGTTTATAGTCCTTAATTGGGACTCATAACAGGGTACTAAATTTCTTGCAGGGTTGTTTATAGTCCTTAATTGGGACTCATAACAGGGTTACTCACATTACCCCATGCATAGCATGACATCATACCATTGCATACCATTGCATACATCCTAACCCATTTCAAGGATCTCAAGGGCTTGTGATGCAGGTCATGATAAATCAAACATCTAGCCAGGGGCAAAGAGGATTTATTTTCCTCTAGCCAAGGTTGTCAGGGGCTATGATCCACTGGATATGGTGAGCCTTTGACCCTTGAAGAAGGGCTCTCTACAACAGGAAGTTCCTTCAATCAAGTTTCCAGTTTCCAACTCTAACAAATTTCTCTGTTTACCCTGCGAGGTCCTTGAAATCATTGCATGCATGTCATACATCTCATTGCATTGCAGGTGTCCCCTTGGACAGGTTGCTTACCCTTCTTCGCTGTTTATTTCAGCCGATCGTCATGAATCCTGAATCATCAGCTGAGCAGTCCATCAAGGCCCTCCAGGCTCAGAACGCCCAGTTCCAAGAGTTGATCATGAACTTGACCCAGGGGCAACAAGATCTGAAGGCTCTGCTCTTGAAGAAAGAAAAGAAGAAGAGGAGGACTGTTTTGTTCAGCCCTAGACGCAGATCTGGGAACACCCTGCAGGATCAAGCTGAGAGGACAACTCCATCTGTGGGGAAAGGCAGTCATCAAGAGGAAAGGGTTCTCAGTCCAGTGGTCTCTGACAATGAGACAGATTTCAACGACGAACAGTACCCTCCGGCTGAGGACAAGTACAAACAGTTGGAGGATAGGCTGAATGCTATGGAGATCCAACAGGTACCGGGGCTGGATTTTGGAGATCTGGGTTTGTCAACTGGTGTGGTTATTCCTCGGAAATTTAAAGCACCATCCTTTACCAAGTATGACGGGGCGTCGTGTCCCAAGTTACATCTCAGGTCCTATGTTCGGAAGATTCAACCATATACGGTGGACAAGAACCTGTGGATCCACTTCTTCCAGGAGAGTCTTTCAGGGACTCATCTCGAATGGTTCTATCAACTAGATGGGACCAAGGTTCGTAACTGGGAGGAGTTGGCTACTGCTTTCTACAAGCAGTATCAGTATAATGCCGACCTTGCTCCTACGCATACCCAACTCCAGGGTATGTCGTTAGGATCAAGTGAAGGTTTTAAAGAATATGCGCAGAAATGGAGGGATCTTGCTGGAAGGGTACAACCACCTCTGACTGATCGGGAACTTGTCGATATGTTCTTGGGGACCCTGTCTGGTCCGTTCTACAACCACCTAATTGGGAATTCGTCTGCTGGATTCACAGATCTTATCTTGACTGGAGAGCGAATAGAAGCTGGCATCCGATCTGGGAAAATTCAAGAGGCTGCACCCTCTGATAAAAAGCCTCATCATGGAAAGAAAGAATCCAATGCTGTGCACGGTAAAAAGAGCCGTCATGAGGCAGGGGCAATCCAGATCTCCAATCCTGGACCTGCTCAACAAGGACAGGGGCAGCAGCGCAAGGAGAAACGACAGTATACCAAACTCAACATGTCGTTGGATCAAGCACTGCAACAAATGTTGAAAGCAGGACTGATCACCTTAAGGGCTCCTCTTCGGAATCCGAACACTTCTGCTCCCAACTATCATCCCAACGATAGGTGCGCATATCATTCAGATAGCCTGGGGCATACTACAGACAATTGCTGGCCTCTCAAGAACAAGATCCAAGATATGATTGACGTCGGAGAGATTCAGTTTGAAGTGCCAGAGACTCCGAACATAATCACTGCTCCGTTACCCAATCGTTGAAGACCTTTTGTTTATTTGAATTTTGGAGTTGTATTTTTCTTTGCTTATACAAACAATTAATGTCATAGCAAACCCTTTTATTCTATCAATGCATCGCATATGTCTGTTTTGGGAATTAATACAATTATTTTCACTATGTTCAAATTTCTTTTCATATTTTTTCTGATGATCAACTCTTGGTTAATAATTCTGAGCCTCTTGAGGGAGGATGACGAAAACGATACCATAATCTACAGTATGCTTTTGAACAGACCCCGCTGATGAGGTACAGGCATTGTTTCAATTCCCAAACACTGGAGTAATAAGGATGATAATCCCTCGCCAACCCCTCTGAGCCAAAGAAGTAGGAGTTTTTCTTTTCGAAATTTAAAACCCTTAATCATAACCCGGGGCAGGGTAGTCTTCTCAGTTGATCCAAGTGCACAATGAATGGCACCAAATGAGTTTTTCCAAAAAAACAAAAGACAGTGATGGCTCCGAACAATCATAAGGACAGGCAGTCATTATCAAAAAAATCATAAATGAAAAGCCCATTAAGTCAAAACCCATGAAGGGGACTTATGAAACTGGGGCATCCCGCTGCCTGTAATTCCAAAAAGAAACAGTTCAAGCAAAAAAATAGGGATAACGAAATCAAGAAGAAAGAGGTCCTACAAACCCTCAACAAAAAAGAAATGACTGCCCATTCAAAATAAATCATCAATATCCGAACCATCATTGGAACATCAGGACAAAGACTCAAACAAGGTCTAACGTATGATCAACTGAGTTTAGGTTTGGAGAACATCACGAAGAGCGGGTGGGTGCAAATAAAATTTGAGCCTTTATCCTTTGTTTCTTAAACCGTGAACCAGGCCATGATATAACCCTTAAAAGTCCTAGCTGAAGCATGGGTTAGTCCGAAAGCATACTGTTACGAAAGGTATCCTGACTCCTTAAGGCTTACGGTAAATACGGAGTTGACATCACGTTTTACAAACATTCACTTGTTTTATGAAAAAGAATGCATTTTTAAAAAAAATCCTCAAGACAGACATAAGCTTTGCATTTTTAACATAACTTTGTTTGCATATGACTTTTTGTTTGAACAGCAGGGAAATTCGCACGATGAATACCTAGTGAACAAAAGCAATTCCAATCAAGGGGCAGACGTGATTATTGTCCATCATCTGGGGCAATTCAGTCAAGATTCGGAGAATCTCTCAAAGGCCAAATAGCCTGAGGCAAATATCCGCCTAAGTCACTTGGGGCATTGGACAGGAATTCCAGCAACAAATCTTGCACGATCAGACACCTTCTGATAATATGGCAACACAAGCAGCCAGGGGCACCTACCTGCATTCTAAGAGCGTGGACATAGTCGAAAAATACTACGCAAAATCAAAGACCCGCTAGGTTGACACACCTAGGCAAAAATAAGGGCTTCCCGGCGAACCAAAAGGGTTCGGGCAAAATGAAGGGATGAAATGAAAAAAATCTGTTCACCCGGCAAGTCGAAAACCTGAAAAGGCGGCCTGAGCAAAAATGGGTATCCCGGTGGACTGAAAACCCGAAAGGGCGGTCCAGGCAAAAATTAGGGATCAAAGCGTACGACTATGTCCTGTCATCTTGTCACCTGCCTACCAGAAGAAGGTTTGCTCATCAACAACTATCAAGCACCTCCACAGGTATCTTCCGCTCCCACATCAGAAACAGGGGCAATAATGGATGGTCTAAGCGATCTGATTGTTCTATCCTCCAGGGTATCAAGGTAGGTTCCGTTGAAGAACATAACCAACACAGTTCAATACTTCCCCAGGAGAGTCCAATCTAGTCTCCCCAGGAAAGCTGGAATTCATATCCCCAAGCAGCAAGCTTATCCCCAGTAGATTCTGGAAGCTTATCCTCTCGCAGAGCACGAACGCGTCGTCTGGCTTGGTTTAAAGAGTTATTTCCTCAACAGGATATAACTGGGTTATCCTCAGCCAAAAGCCAAGGAAAGGTCGTCGTCAACATAGTTCTTTCCTATCCCCAGCGAAGTCCATCAATACTTCCAACATAACAACGGTATCCTCAGCAAGTTATCAACAACGCAGCAAGGCATCCCTCTTCCCACAGAGTATTGCTTCTCAGCATGGTCACTAGAGTATCTTTTCTCCCCGCAGAATCCGTCATTTGCCAAGTTCATTCCCCAACGGAGTTATCTTCTCCTACCGGTATACTTGCAACTATCATCCCCAGCGGAAGCAAAATCTATTCCTCAACATCAGCCCAGGATACGACTTCCCGGCACCCGTCAAGGATTTATTTTCTTAGACAAATATACATTCATAAACATCACATCTTCATACATTATAGCATGCATATGCGTCATACTACACGAATTTCATTAATTTTGAAGACATATAGTTCATGCATCATGATTAGGCATACAATTATGTTTTGCCTTTTCAGGAAAAAGATCAATACAAAAGCGATTACTACCAACTATCGCAATTCTTTTCTAGATATAGTTTCAGATATGATCCAGAGATGGTGACGTTCTGATACTGCTTCCAGAATTCCTTCCAGATATAGTTTCAGATGTAAACCAGATATGGTGACGTTCTGATACTGCTTCCATAATTCCTTCCAGATATAGTTTCAGATATGACCCAGGCATGGCGACGTTCTGATACTGCTTCCAGATATCCTTCTAGATATAGTTTCAGATGTAAACCAGATTTGGTGACGTTCTGATGCTGCTTCCAGATTTCCTTCTAGATATAGTTTCAGATGTAAACCAGATTTGGTGACGTTCTGATGCTGCTTCCAGATTTCCTTCTAGATATAGTTTCGGATATGATCCAGATATGGTGACGTTCCGATGCTGCTTCCAGATTTCCTTCCAGATTTAGTTTCAGATATGACCCATATATGGTGACGTTCTGATGCTGCTTCCAGATCTCCTTCCAGATATAGTTTCAGATGTAAACCAGATATGGCGACGTTCTGACACTTATTCCAGTTAAGGATATTTCAAGACCTTGTCCGGTTCAGTTAAATCGACCCAAAGATTTTCCTGATGCTTGTCCAGTCAAAGGCCTTCTCTGGTTCAGTCAGATCGACCCTAAGATCTCCCTGATGCTTATCCAGTTGAAGATATTTCAAGACCTTGTCCGGTTCAGTTAAGTCGACCCTAAGATTTTCCTGATGCTTATCCAGTCAAAGGCCTTCTCTGGTTCAGTCAGATCGACCCTAAGATCTCCCTGATGCTTATCCAGTTGAAGATATTCCAAGACCTTGTCCGGTTCAGTGAAATCGACCCTAAGATTTTCCTGATGCTTATCCAGTCAAAGGCCTTCTCTGGTTCAGTCAGATCGACCCTAAGATCTCCCTGATGCTCATCCAGTTGAAGATATTTCAAGACCTTGTCCGGTTCAGTTAAATCGACCCTAAAATTTTCCTGATTCTTACCCAGTCAAAGGCCTCTCTGGTTCAGTCAGATCGACCCTAAGATCTCCCTGATTCTTATTCCAGTAGAAGACACCCAAGATTTTTCTCAACAAGCGTTGTTGAAGTAGAAGACACCCAAGATTTTTCTCAACAAGCGTTGTTGAAGTTAAAGTCACCCAAGATTTTTCTCAACGAGCGTTGTTGAAGTTAAAGTCACCCAAGATTTTTCTCAACGAGCGTTGTTGAAGTTAAAGTCGCCCAAGGTTCTCTTACCATTCATGCTAAGGTAGTAACCATCCCTGGTTCTTTCATCGTCGTTTGAAGCTCCAGACTCAGCTCCTGTAACCAGTTAGGACACATCTATACCAGGCATCTAAAAATCAGCTCCTGCAACGTGTCAGGTACTCATTTTCTGTTTTGCAGGTATACATGTTCTCGCCAAGGAAGCTCTTACGCAATCAAACATCCAGATGGCATCTATAAGCCCATTCCACCATCACTGCCACTATGTGAGCGCAAATTTCTGGGCACTCTAGTGTCCAATCATCTTCTACCCTCGGATTACGAAAGGCACGTCAGCCAATCTACATCCTCAGGTCTAAGAAGATTGAACAGGGGCAACTGTTATACCCCAAAATTTGCCCTCCCATATTCTTCAAGAAATTGCCAAGCCAAGTCACAAAATTCCCCAAGGGTTGCACAGTACAAGGGCCTCCTAAACAGTCAAAATTAGGGTTTTGAGTCTGATCAAGAAAAGGAGGTGTTCAAAGGCTCAATCAAGTCTCATATGCTTACAAACATGGTCAAGTATCCTCATATCAAGTTTCAAGGCATTCAGCTCAAAATTGCACAGTCAAAACCCTAAATTGCACTACAGTCAACTGTAGGGGCAAAATGGTCATTTGACAGTCAAAAGTTCAAATTTTTGGTCAACATATCATTTTGAAGCCACAAACATCATTTGATCAATGCTTGATCATGATTCTCAAAATTTGGCTCAGAAAATCATCAAGATGCAAAAGTTTCCTTATTTGGACAGCTGAAAAAGTCAACTGAAATTGACCAGGGCATAACTTTCACATGGATTATCAGAAAAATTCCATCCAAAGCTCATTTTGAAGAGAAAGACATTTCCTACAACTCATCTTCATACTTCAAGTCCAAGAAATGCTCTCACAAAAAGTTATCAATTTCAACATTATAGGTCATTTTCAAAAGTCAACAAAAAGGGACTTTAGGTCAAAGGCCATAACTTGAGATTGGAAAATCAAAATGACATGGGACCAAAGGCATTGGTTAAAGGACTCAAAGACCTTTCCAAAATGTCCAAGAACATGAGAAAAGCTTAAAAATTGAGCAAGTTATGCATTGGAGAAGTTGGGAAATTTTTGTGAAATGGCAAAAGTCAACTATCCATGAAACTTCAATTTTTGACAAAAGGGCCCACTTTCTTCCACTTAATTCAGCCTTGTCATGCCACACACGTGTCCCATGATTAATTTCAAGATCAAACATTGATTTTTCTATTTTATTTAATTTTTGATAATTTAATTCATTTTAAATCTTTAAAAATTCAAATAAAATTTAAAAGTCAATGGAATAGTGTCATTTGAATTGGAATAGCTTCCATATATCATGGGCCAGCTCACAAACTCATGCTAGGGTTAGGTTGTACACCAAGTCTTAGTTTTGCTTAAAAAAAGGAAAGTTTGTTAATGGTGAAAAACCTAAGACTAGTTCTCTCATGGGCATGGATCAAGGCCAGCTAATGACTTAATTCCCTTCTCTCATAAGTACTGAGTCTAACCCTAATCACAGGACACATAAAAGAGGCGCAAAAGCTAAGAAAAAACTTGGAGTTTTCACTTAAAAAAAGCAAAACTGAAATCAACCTTAGAGGTTGATTCAAGTCCTAATATTGATTCCAAAAGCTTCCTTGTGGTCCCCTGAACGCATTCCAATCATTAACATCCATCAAAACACCCAGAATTGGTACCATGGATTCAAGCTGTGTCAAACAAAATGCATAATCGTATCTTCACATTCAGACATTTTCATTATGTTTTTTCTATGCATTCATGTTAACTAACGTATTCTGAAGCTAATCATGTAGTTTAATTTCGTTTTCATGCCATATTTGGAGATTTGCCATTGACAACTGTTAGGGTTTACAGAAGCTTGAAATTGGGGTTTCTCAAATTAGGAAAAAATCAGGACCCCAGACCACCTCCATTGCAATCAGCAGACTTAGACGAAGAAGAAGCCATGGTCGCGATTAATTTATGAGTTGTATAGCGCTAGTCGCTATTTTCTCTAAAGCAACCTTGAACCACGCTTAAGAAACCGTTGCCATATGGTTTTGTTTTCAGTGAAGGTGGAGAAGACGATTACATGTCACACGCTGACTGGCTCATTTAAAATCTCGCGCGTTTTCCAGCACTAATCTTGTTTTTCTTTTATAATATTTCTTTGCTTATTATATAACAAAGTGGTTAAGTGGCACAGATGGCAAGCGAACGTATGGGCAATGCATAAGACCTGGGTTCGATCCCCAGGTCTTCAATAATTTCAATATTATTTTCTTGTTCATATTCACATGCAGGTTCATCATTGGAGTGCACCATACATCCCCATAATCTAAGCATACACGCGTCTCATGAAGTCAAATCAAAGGCAGAGATTCAAAGGGCACAATAAACCCTAGTCAACGTTGCCACATGATGTCTGGGAGGGTCAACGACTCTGAATGCTATTGGGCTCAATTTACTGGATCCACACCTCCACTTTAGGGCCTGAACCCCCTGGTTTGCAATTTCCTTTTTTTTATTTATTTTGTTTTCAATTCTTATTTTATTTCTTTTATTGTTTTAATTAATAAATTATTTTTACCAAATATAAAAAACATCACAAAAAAATCAGAAAAGACAAAAATGTGATAAATAATTTTTATTTTAATTATTTCCTTATACATAAATTAGCATGTAAATAAATTCAATTTAAATTAGGGTTTGCAATATTAATTCTTTTTTTTTTCATAAAAAATCCAAAAAAATAGCATTAGGTTTAATAACTTTTTATTCCTTTTAATTTTCCTTTTTTTTTTTGCCATAATATTAGTGATTTATTTATTTTCATAATTAAACTTGTAAACTAATTAGGGTTGCATTTAGGTTAAATTTTAATACTTTCATAATAAACTTAAAAATAATTAGAACTAGGTTTAACATTTCATTTTGGTTTTTAATTAATTCTTTTTCCATTAAGTCTAAAAAACACCAAAAATACCAAAAACATTTTTCTTTTAATTTTAACTTTAATTCCTTATTAATTTTAATTTTGCAAAAGGGTCCAACGCCCATATTTTTAATTGTTTAATTTGCGTATTTATTTCGCTTAATTCATTATGTATCTCTCCCAAAGCGTTGTAACTTAAACTTATCGCACTTTTATTTCTTTTGCTCTATTTACTTTCCGTCAAATCGGGTCCGGTTTAATTTTGGCGATGTGGACCCGCGCCATTTGTAATAGTTTAGATTTATTTTCCCGCAAATATTTTTAACTGTTAACAAAAGCATGAAAGAATGTATGGACTTAAATAAAATCAAGCGTAGATCACAATGAACATGACAAGACAAATACCAATGAAAATGACACACAATTCGCACACACCACCCCTAGGGCACGCCTCACTGTTGCCTTTCGAAAGGTGATCGTCGAGTAGAGGATGTCTTAGTAAGTCCTCATGATCCGGGAACCTGGCATGAGGGTAGCTTCTAAGGTGTCTTCCTATTGCTCCGGTGATCATCATGTCCCGAACCTCGAATTGACCCGAATACCTCCAACGGTGGTGCTACCTACCTCTCAATGGTGGGATGGCGCTACTTTAAAGGACATTTACACAGACGAATTCCTTAGGGTAGGTAGACGACTCATGGATACTTGCTCTCTTCAAAACAAAAATTCAAAGACTTTTCACACCAACACTTTTCAAAAGCTTTCAAAGCAAATTTTTCAAACACTCTGACGTATGAGTCGAACTGAAATTTTTTAAAGAAACTTTTTTAAACCCACAATTGAAAAGCAAACAAACAATTTTGAAAACACAATGAGCAAGTATCTAAGAGCCCATGGATAACCATGGATAGAAAGGGTGCTAACACCTTCCCTTTCTATAATCTACCTCCCGAACCGAGAGCAATCTCTTTAAGGAATTTTTCTGTGCTTTTGTCCTTTCCATTTGGAGAAAATAAAAGACGGTGGCGACTCTTACTTCCGCGACATTTCGCGAACCAGCGTTAAACAGTCAGTTCCAGATCCACCGATTACAATATGGCCCCAAAGAAACAGCACCCCTAGGTCCCAAATCCTTCCTACTCTTCTTATGAATGTGACACCAGGCCTTCGTAATCTGCTCCCTAGCTTCCCTATGGTCTTCTCCTTCCTTCAGAAAGAAACTACTCAAATGAATACTATTTGGTTTATCCCTCATCACATAACCGAGTTGTCGTCGCGCAAGAACAAGGTTATAGTTAATTCCTCCCTTTGTACCAAGAAGAGGTACATTGGGGAAACTAGCATAATTGTCAATAATCTCTATATCCTGGTAAGCTCGATGATACCAATCAATATTCGAGAGAGTAAGTGCCATGATCTTAGGAGTCCAATGGGGTTCCTTCTTGACATCCCAAAAAGCATCAGACTGAGGCATATGAGAGATAAACCACCGGTACAATAGGGGCGTGCAATAGATAATCATCCCCCCATGATAAGAATTCCAGAGATGAATAGAGTAATAAGCATCACCCGACAAAGTAGGAACTGGGTTTCCAATCATGAAGATCCTGATAGCATGAACGTCAACAAACTTGTCCACATTAGGAAATAAGAATAACCAGTAAGAAAGTAGAGCAAAGATGGCCTCAAAAGCGACTGTACTCTTCATCCTGGCAAAGTAACGAGATTTATCCAATAAGAACTGAGCTGGTAATCCTCTAATCTCTCCTTTAGTAGTCATATGGGCTTCCACCTCAGACTTCTCCATATGAATCAAAGCACCAATCTCATGTGGTTTTGGCTCACCCTCTAAACCAGTAAAAGGAACACGATTGGTAATAGGTAAATTTAATAGATAAGAATACTCCTCCAGTATAGGCATCAACTGATAGTCGGGAAAAGTAAAGCAATGATACATCATATCATAGAACTGGACCAAGGTCAGAGAATAACCTCTTTCATCTTCAGCTTCATGAGAGGAATGATGGATCCATACTTCTTCCGAAAGTCTGCAGAACACTCGATCTCGGGGATTAGACTGATAAACTCATCTATCTTGTGATCTTTAAAACTGTATTTCCAGGTCTTTCTCTTTCCAGAATCCATGGTTAAAAGGTACCTGAGATATTCACAAATGGTCAACTTTTAAATCCCTTGAAATGAGATCTCTTCAAAATATTCTTATGAGTGTATGGATGCATGATGCAGCAATCACACACAAGATCACACATATAGGGTTCATAGGTTCAACGTCACGAGCATGAGGTCAAAGGTACTACCCATAAGGTGTTGGTATAAAAGTTATCACCTGCTGAACAAGGTTCTAGAGGTTCCCAGAGTCAACATCCTTCCTTCGGATTTTACCAACTTCCCGATTAACTCGGTAATTAGTAATATTCTCAAGAAAAACTCATCTGAGCATAGTATCGCGTGACAACTATTTCCGGATTACTCTGTCATAGCTTCCGCACTACACCTAAAAGGCCAAGATGGGTTTGGTATTCTACGGTTCTTAGTTTCAGCAGGCTCCCAGGTCGAAAGAAGTACGTCTTCCCGATTACTCGGTAAACAACACTACAGTCAAAGGGGCCTCCACTGAGTGGGGGATCTCATGCCTCCTTTTTTGGGATTACTCCCTCAAAGTTAACATGACTATACTTCCCGTCCTATCTTAAAGTTTTCCCAAGTCCGGGTATAGGACTTATAAGTAATCACCAAGCACCCTGAAAACTAGGAAAGTCTAGACAAACATATATACAACATATAACACATAAACAACAATACCACATATATAGATATAAACAAAGATAAGCTCAACCCACTTAGGGATGGACCAGCAAGAGGTCAATCTTTCCCCAGTGAATTCGCCATTTTTCTGTAACGGTAGAAATGTTTAAGACTAAGCCATTGGATTTACTAGACTTATACAGATCAAAATAAAAATCGCCAACGCGCTTTATTGTTTCCAAAGGAATGGGAAAAGAGCGAATAACCCAAAAGAGGGGGAGAGAATCTAAGTTCAGGGGTTGGTTATACAAAGGGAAGGTATTAGCACCCTAAACATCTATGGTACTCCGCAGGAACCTCTTTGTAAAAAAAAAATCTGTATATTTAGCTATAAAAATATTTTATAGAAAATGGATGGTGGAGGTGAGAAAAGAAATATATTTTTATGGTTTTTGCACCAGTCGCGGTTACGAACCTTTAGTGCCTACGTACCACCTTTTCGTGCAATAGGGGATCAGGGTACACATAGTTCCTCTTTTAAATATTTTAAAACAAAAATGTATTGGTTAATTTTATGAGATAAAACATCAGCATCATTGTCCGTGTGGAAAACATACCTACTACCCACAATCACGAGAAAAGAGAATTTGCATCATCTTAAAGTGGAGGATATGGCTTGGATTTTAAAATCAATAATGTCTCACTCAACACCCAAGTGGAAAATATCTCTCTTTACTACATATTGTAGAAGTATAATTGTTTGCATCACTACAAGGATTGACAAGAGTTCAATCTTTTGAGAAAAGTTTAACGATAAAAGCCAAAGTGGCAAAATGGTTTGGAATGAGATCGATTGACTTTTAGTCTTCTCATAAAAAAATGTCAAAGTATTATTAAGTTTATTGAAGTTTATTTATGAAATTTTTTTGAAAATGCATGGAACTAAGTCCAAGTTTATTATGAAAGTGGTTCAAGTTTTTTTAAAAAAGAAGAGTTTTCAAAAAGAGAGAGAAGATTTTTTAAATAAAAGAAGATGGGAGGAAAAGAAGGGAATATCCTAAAGCATAAGTTAAAGTTAGGGGTAAGAACCATCTAACCAACAAGAAGCCAATACTTGACACTATGAGCCAAGATAGAATTCTCATTCTTTGGATTGAAACCAAACAAGCAATGATACTAAACCTCTTGAAAGAACCAAACTTCAAGTGTATTAAGTCCTTCACAAAAATTGGACAGAGTAACAGCTGTATACGGGTGAAATCCAGATTACAAACAAAGAGTGTAATCACAATAACTTGCATACAAAACAAACAAACAACCCAATGCCTTAAGGTAAACCTCAAGAGCTCCAGACAAAATAATCAGATGAGGTCACAAGGTCTCCAATCATAGGCCAAGGTTTCTAATCCTAAGTCCAAAAAGTTCAATGCTCCATAATGCCAAGGATAGTAACCAAACAGTCCAAGTATCATTAAATATTTTTAGGGTTTATGTTGATTATTAGGTGTTTTGAAAAAGAAAAGTAAAGCTCAAGCGAACAAAAAAATAAAAATGACAAGAAAGTAAATACTCAAATGAGCAAAGATAAAAATGGCATTAAATGTAAATGCTAAAAGTAAATAATGCATAAAAATAAAGGGGCATATAATAAAAATAAAGGATAAACTCAATTATTAGTGATTAGTGGTTAGTTGGATGATCATCTTAAAACTTGCATTTGGAACTCATTAGAGGATTGGTAGAACCAAAGCCTCCACACAACAAGTTGCATTTTCTTTTTGTCAAATATATCATCCATTTGGAATCCTCGTGAGTACCATTTAATGATCAACAATGTTTAAGTGATCTATGTTGACCAAAGGTGTTGTAGATCCATTAGAGGATTGGTAGAACCAAAGCCTCCACACAATGAATCTCAAGGTTATTGGATCAAAGAGATCAAATTAACATACTTGGGCTTGCAAACATAAGTTTGAGCCACGAATGATCATTTATTCGAATCGGGATAAAATTTAGCGCTACGTTAAGCAATCGTAATTGGACTTATATAGAAGTTGCACCTATTTTGTGGTCGGTCAATAGCAATCTATGCATCATTTTTTTTGAGACATGATATAGAGATCATGCTTCAATAACAGTTAGTGCAATAAGAAAAGGGATGAGATGAAGAGGGGTGGGAGAGAATACACAAACCACTTTTGAATTAAATTTAATCAAACTATTATTAAAATCATTCATCCATTTTTTGTGGATTTAAACTCAACACCATGGATCCAATAATGTTAATAAAGTTCATGATCAAAATTTTAACCCAAGATCAGCTAGAAAATAGTCACAAAATAATATTACATTTAATATATACAAAAAAAGTTTTAAAATAGAGATAAAAGAGAAAAATATCAACTATGTTCAAATTGATCAAGAAATAAAAAGTAAGTCCATAGAAAAATCAGAAAAGGACTTAAATGATCTTATAAATTTGTTGATAATTTTTTAAAGTTAGAAACTATTTTTAAAATTAAAAGAAATAAGTAAAATAAACTAAAAATGATAAAAAATGCCAAAGTCAGAAATAAAAAATAAGTGAGATCACCAATATTTGTCATAATATTATTGGATCATTCCATAATTTTTTATGAATTTAAAAATGCATAAAAGTATTTTAAACATTTAAAACAATTCAAATAAAGTGAAATTTTATAAAAAATAACAAAACACAAAATTAAATAATGAAAAAATAAAAATTAGAAAGAGAATAATCAAAAAAAAAATTCAGAATTTTTTTCAGAATTTTTGGACTAAAAGTTGATTTTCTATGATTTTTTGAATTTTAAAACAATTAAATATAAAAATCAGAAAAGAAAATAAAAGTCAAAAACATGTGGACCATTGGATGAGAGTCAAAACGCATTAGTAATCAAATCCAAGGGATTTGGCGCATTGTGCATATCATGGTCATTAGTGAATAATGCATAGGATTAATAATTAAATCAGATTTCAAAAATACAAGTGTCGTGCCATCATTGGTTGGAAGATGACATGTTTGTCATCTTCAACCTCCAGCCAACGTGAATTGCAGATCTATCAAACTGTAAAATTAGAAGCTCAGACCTATGCCATTTGTTTCGTCTCTTCAAGGCGAAGACAACCACACCCTCGCGACAAATTTATATAAATTGTAGCTCAAGCAATTTGGAAGGAAAGTTTTGAAAATGGATTTGAAATTTCATGGTCAAAACGTGTTTCCAGTAAAAAGCAAATGTTACAACTAGAAATGGATGCTTGAGCTGAAAATTGCATTGAGTCAAAGTTGGAGAAAAAAGGTTGACTTTCCATACTTAGAAATATTTCAAATTTTTCTTCAAAAGTGACCTATAATGTTTTGCATCCAAACATAGCCTTCCTCTTGGAATTTTCTCTTGACCAAAAAAGATGGCATGAAATAGACCTCTTGAATGACATTTTTATACTTGAACCATTCAAAATATCCAAAAATGGGGAGAGTTATGAATTGTTGAAGTTGGCAAAAAATCACAAAATGACCTATAATATTTTGTACATAAAAGAAGGCATAAAGTTCACATCCTCAAGATCATTATGGAAAAAGAATGCACTCAAGTTTATAAAAATTGACTAAGTTATGATCATTTGAAGTCACACATGGAAAATTGGGGATTCATCTGGAGGACTTGTAATCTTTCTTCTTCATCAAGTTTCTTCCACATGAAAAGTCCATGGAAATTTTGAAGTGATTTGTTGATAACCCTTTTAAGAGAAGGATGTCTTTGGAATCACTAAAAAATACCAAAAGATGAGTAAGATATACTCCTTTAAAGTTTAAAACCCTAGATCCTAGATCAAGAAAATGCTTTGAGGAACTTTGACAATTTTGAACAAACTTCTTGTACCAACACAAATGCTTTGTAAATATAAGTTGTTGAGGATGATAATGAGAACCCATAGCAACCATAACCACTTCCATATCTTGAGAATTGAGATAAATATGCATTTGCGACCAATGGGAACAAAGCCTTGTCCAAGCATGACAACTTCTCCAATCAATCCCTTGTGCTTTTGAACCAAATTTGATAACCTTGAAATGTGGTAAACCAAAATAACCTTTCCATGCCATTTCTTCCAAAACAAATCCAATGGTGATGTTTTAACATCTCAAGCTTTATTGACTAGGGCATGGAAATAAACTCATGAACCCATGGAGCAACTTGTTGAATCTTATTGCCTTTACCTATATGAGTAACAAGCAAGACAAACCAACATTGCATTTTATTAATTAAGAGAAGAAATCGAGACAAAAATATCCATGACCACAAAAGGAAACAAGTCAAACTGCATGGTGATTCCTCAAGGAGCAAAGCTAAATATAGGGAGGGGAACCAAGAATCCTAATGTGATCTTGTTGTGATGGAATCAACATGGTATGATAAAGGGATCTTAGGGGCGAAAATTTGGGTACAACACACCATATAGATTAAGGTACTCTTGTATCTATTACTATGTATCACCAAAATTTCTCTATAATTACCACTCCCAGTATTTTGAGGAACCACAAGACTCCCATAAATCCGACCTCGAAAAGATAATGGAGAATTTCATTGAGACGCAAACTCTCTGTAGGCTACAATCTAAGTGGAGGAGGTTTGTGGAAACACACACTCTCCAGAGTGAAGAATTTAGAAATCAAATTCTCCTTAATAATGAAGACTCAAATCTCCTTGCTCGCACAAAAATCTCGAGGACCCATCCCTGAGGGACATGCAAATATTGTAACAACCAATAGTAAAGAACAAATTGAAAATCCTAAGGAGAATGATAATGAGAGTTATGGTGAGAAAGGAGTAGAGATTAAGAAAAATCCACCGACACCACCCAAAAGAGAGGTTATCGAAGAGGTAGAGAAGGAAGCATCGTATGTTGTTCCTCATCCCTACAACCCACTGAATTCTTTCCCGTATATATTTGTGGAAGCTAAGGAAGACTCTCAATCCAAAAGGTATGTGGAAGTATGGGAAAATATCCACACTAATGCACATTTGTTTGAGGTTCTACATAAAAATAGAAAATTAGAGGACCATGAAACTAGGGAAACCTTTTGTGTTAAGAGGGGAAGTTTAGCCTTTGAGATGGTGGTTGAAAGGACTAAACCTGAACTGGAAAATTTGATACTCAGGATAGAGCCTGAACCACATCCATAAGATCAGAAGAATGAACCACCCCATAGTAGAAAGAAAAGAAAAGGTGAGGGATATGAGAGATGGCTTGATAAGTGGCCAGGGAAACCGAAGATTATTAAAAGTTCGACCGAGGAATCATTCTTGAAAGAACCACCATGAGTGCTTACACTCCTGAGCTGCCAAGCTACCAACGTTAAAAGAAGCGTTGTGTGGGACGTAACCCATAAGTTTTTAATTTAATGTTTTTGCTTTTGTTTGAGTTTATAGAAAATAAATATATTGATCGCTTGACACCTATCAGCTGCATGTAGGCAACTACTAGGGAGGGCATTGATCAGGTTCTTATTCCTTTTCCCACTTTTACTAAAACATTGAGGATAATGTTCGGTTTAAGTATGGAAGAGGAACTTTACATTTTTCTTGATTTTTAGTTAAATTTATTGTTTTCTAATACTTCTTTTATTTGTTTTATCGAGTCATTGCATATGATGTCGAGTCTTTATATGTGATTTCTGCTGTTTATTAAATTTTTTACTTTTATTGAGCCATACCGAAAGATTTTGCAAAAAGAAACAGTGTTTGTTTTGAATTTGTGGGCTATTAGACAAACTTAGGACAAGTTATAGAGACTTGGGAAATGTCCTAAAATGTCGGTATCATCTTAACACCGCAAGCCTCTTAATTATAGAGATCGATCTGGATAATCATTATTCCTTAGCCTTAATTTCTCACCCCTAAAAAAAATCCTTAAGTAGTTTATTTTATTAATCGACACAATCTTAAGCATGTTATACGTAGGGAAGCCGATGAATATAAGTGAATGTTCCTAATTTTTCTGCTATAGTCAATTGAAAATAGAGAATGTGCCTTTTAAGTTAGGTGACGTTCACCCGGTCGCTTAACCCAACAGTTGTAGAACCTACAAAAATAGAATAAAACTCGTTGTTAGTTGGTTCAGAGGTTCTCTGGTTCTGAACTTGGTAGGGCAGATTACATTTTGATCCCCCGCAGCTACAAGTGGGTAAACAAAGTGGTTACACCACTTATGTACCAGAACCCCATAAAAAGGATCAAAATCACTAACTGGATTCCTTACTATGAGTATGTACAGATAATGGGCTTAATGTGATTGCGCCTGAATGAAAAAGGATGAAAAAAATGGGGTGAGTAAGTTAGCCTTATGCATAATGACATGATTTAGATTGGTTTGTATATGAATGATACTTATGCTCGCAAAAATGTGCAATATGTTATTACGATGTCCTTGTTTTTGTGAATTAGTACCTATTGACATAACCTTGTTCAAATTAGAGTCTTTAAGCCCATAATAGCTATCAATGGTCATTGTTTACTTTCATTTTACTTGAGGACAAGCAACGATTCAAGTGTGGGAGAGTTTGATGACACCAAATTACACTATTTATTTAACTCGGTTTATGCATTTTTTTTATTATCATTTTGTTTTGAATTTTCACTATTATGCTGTTATTTTGTTTGTTTTTGGGTATTTAACCATTTAAGAGTCACATGCGAAGGAACGAAGAAAAACAGACGAAAAATGAAAGTAATGGAGCAGTTTGCACTCAAGGCGACCACCATGGCATCCATCATAGGGGTGGCCATGATGTATCCAAGCAACAACGGTCATAAGACCAAGTCATGCCCATTTTGTGAAGGTGGCATTCGCCACAAAGGGGTGGAGTTCGCCATCTATTCATTTTTGCAGCGGTTACAAAATGGCTTGGCTTGGTCTCCCATTATGTCCATTTTCTCCAACTTTCCATTATTTCCACTTTCTCCAACTTCTTATTATCTCTACTACTTCTCATATGAATTTTGAAGTAACTTCCATTAATTTTCACTATATAAAGGACCTATTATTCATTTTCCAAGTCATCCAAGTTTTTGTGCAATTTATTATTTCATAGTTTTTGGCATAAATTATCATTATAAAAGTTGTATTCTCAAATCGAGGAACTACTACGCCATTAGTGTTTGGGCTTATAATTTGTGTAATGCTTGTATCAAATAATCTTGTTGTCATTATCTGAAGTTCTTAATTCAGTTTCACATTCCATTTTTTATTCCAGGTTCATTTACTTTTATCACAATTTATTTTTTGCCTTTACTTTCCTCGCCTTTATTTCCTCACAATTTTATTTACCCGCAATTTACTTTCTTTGCAATTACTTTCCTCGCTTTTATTTTTCTGCCTTTACATTACTCGCACCTTATATTTCAAAAACCACTTTTATCAAATTTGTCATTATGTTTAATCTCGTATTCCAATCAATTGTTTATTTGTTTACCGTAATTATGTCTGGATAATTTGTTAGTGTTGGAATGTGAGGACTGCCATTTGATGGTACCCTATATGTAATTTCTTTAGAATTTCAATTATGAGCTATTTTGGTTTTAATACAATTTTCTGCACTTAATTTTAATTTGTCACTGCGAAAGTGGGGCAGTGAAAACATCGGGTAAGATTGAAAATCATCTAACACTAAAAACTAAAATTGGTTTATTTTTATTAATAAATACCGCGAAATCACTTTGTTAGTTAGTTAGGTAGTATAATATTTCTTGAAAGTTATTTTAAAACTATTTGCGAACGCGCGCGTTTATATTTTTAGGATCCGGTTACCAGAGAAAAAGTTGGGAACTCTTTTAAGATTAAACTTTTCAATCAAAATTAATTTTCTATTGAGTAAAGAGTATAATTCCTTAAAATAGGTTTTACTACTTTAACGCAAACAACGTCTACCACCGTGACAATGGACATTATAATTTAGAGTGTAAAATCTGGTTTTGAATACACGAAAGTAACAGTTTCTATTCAATTAATTATTTTCAAAGTAGAGAATATTGCCCCGAAAGTAATCCTATTTAAAAATAATAAAAGTATTGTTGATCGATGAGAATCACATTCTAGCATTATTTGTCTAAATTTATTTATTTCATATTTTCTTATTCTTGATTCAACCGCATTCTAGTATTATTATTATTATTATTATTAATTAATTCAAACTTATTATTTAATTTTATTTTCGCATTCAAATCCCTTATTAAATTCAATCGCCTTAAATGAACACCATAACAATTAGTAACGATATATTTGACTATTGGTCTCTGTGAATTCGACACTCTTTATATTACTCTGATATTTTTCGTGCACTTACGAAATACCCCATCAATACACAAATAATAGAATAATTGAGATGTTTTTATGTAAATGTCACTAAATTGAAAACAAAGGGTCAAAAATACCCTACTTTTATTCTTCAAATATTCTACTTTTATCATTTTCTTATTATCATTTACTATTAAATAGTTAGAAGTGTCAAGATGCCCTACTTTAAAAATTAATCATACAAATATCCTACTTTTATCAGTTTTTATTAATGTTTATTATTGAATAAATAGAAGATATCTTTCTTTTTCTTTGGACCTTAGCCCATCACTTTGTTGAATATTTATTTATTTATTTATTTATTTATTTTATTTATTATTTAATAAAGTAATTAAATATTGTTGAAATAATATAATAACAAAATGATAATTTTAATAATAAAAAATTATTTTAAAAACTAATTTCAATTTAGAAAATATAAATAGTTATGTTTAAGACTTATTTTAATAAATATAAAATTATTTTTATGAATTATTTTTCCCTTTTAAAATAAATAACATTCTAAAAATTAAATTTTAAAATAGATAGAGACACCATTAATAATCATGAAGAAATTTATATTTAAATGAGTACAAGAGATTATAATATAAAAAATAAAAACTTAATTAACTATATTGTAGAAATAGGTGATCATGGGTTTCACATGGGTGAGGTTTCGACTAACATTCGCCACAACCTAATTCTTGAGCTGGACAAGTTGAAGGAGAGGATGTAGTTTATGACGAATAATCTTGGTCATGTTATGATGCGTGTGAGGATGTAGGATTTAAATGAAAAGTATGTGTTTTTGGTCTCCATTTCTCTAGTTAGGCAACAATAAATTTTGAATCTATGAGTAAACTACTTAATTTGCAGGATTTGAAAAACATACCATTTCCAAATACAGTACTATAAGTGGATAAGGGATGAGTTGCAAGTGTGAATGAATTATAAACCTTTTGTTTTGTGGTTTCTCTAACAAATATAAGTAAAACACATGACAATATGTTGTTTAAAAATAATTTGAAATGTATAATTAATATTAATAGTAATGCTTACATATGTTACTATTATGATATGAAAGTTAACATGTAGGAGATGAGAAAATGGAATAAGCTCTCATGTATTGATTGATATGAGGTGTAGTTTATATACAAGCTTTGTTACATACTAGTAGCACCAAGGTATTTTATCTTGAAGGCTTATACAAAATATTCTTCATATATTGGAATTCCTGCATATAATCACCTGCCAATATAACATCATCGACATACACAAGCATAATTGTGAATGACGTTTGTGTCTTCTTAACATATAAGGAATGGTCAGAAGCTGCTTATGTGTATCTTTGGTCAATGAGAAGTGAAGTTAAATTTTCATAAGATTGTCTATTAGCTTATTTTAAGCCATAGATGGATTTAATCATCTTGTAAATCTGATTTGGCTTAGATGTCTGAACACCAGGAGGAATTATCATGTATACATCTTCATGTAATTTACCATGCAGAAAAGTGTTATTTACATCTAGTTGATGTAAGTGCCAATTTTGTATTGAATCCAAGGCTATAACAAGTCTAATTGTAGTGAGTTTAACAACTGGTGAAAAAGTATCAGTAATTTAAGCCTTCAATCAGGTTATACCCTTTTGCAACGATTTGTGCCTTAAATCTCTCTATGATACCATCTGATTTGTGTTTTATTTTGTAAACCCGTCGAGAACATATTGGTTTCACATTTGGTGGAAGGTCTACAAGTTTCCAAGTACCAATTTTCTCAAGAGCATCAAGCTCAATTTTCATAGTTTGGTTCCAACATTCAAATTTGCATTCCTCATTATAAGTTTTAGGTTCATGATTTGTGGTAAGAGACAAACTAAAACAATATTGAGATGAAGATAGATTAAAATATGAAAGAAAATTAGAGATAAAGTAAGGAGTACCTGGAGATGATGGATTTGGTGAATCATTGAAGGATATACAAACAAAATCTTTGAGATGGGATGGTTGGTGCCTTACTCTTAAAGATAGTCGGGTGGGATGAGGTTGGTCTATGGTAGATGATTGAGGAACATGTGAGATATCATGATATAAATTAGGATTAGGTGTAACGTCCCGATTTATCTCATAAAATTTTGCAAATAAATTATTTAATGGTATGCGTTAATTGATGATTTAATGTGTTATAAGAACCCTTAGGTGTAGGGTGATAACCTTAGAAATGTAGGATTTAAGGTATTTGAGTAAAAATGTAGAGATTGGGGGGAGGTGGTAGAAGTGGAGTTAATTAATATTAGTTTATTATAATTACTTTTAATTATTTAAATAGTATTATAGGAATATTATTTAAATAAATATTTAGCGGAAATAATAATTATTTTATTAATTAGAATAAGTTTAATTAGAAATTATAATAATAAAATAAGAAAAGAAAGGAATAGAAACACAGAACTGTCAAAGCATGAAAATGAGAAGAAAAGAGGAAGAAAGCTAGGGCATAGGAAAGAAGAACCTCCATTAGAGAAGCTTAAAATTCATCATCTAAGGTAAGGATGAGATTTCCTCTTGTATAAGGGATTGTATGATAACGTGTGAGTGAGTGTTTTAGTCTTTTTGTGATTGTTTTTCTCTTCTCCATATTCTGAATAATGTGATGTGTGATGATGCTATTGTGTTGTATGCTTGGATGGATTGTGTATTTGGTGAATGATTGGAATGTTATGTGTTGTTGGGAATCAAAGTATGAAACTTGAGTAAATTATTTTTCATAAAAATTTGGGTTTTGTGGAAGTTTTGGAACAAATTTCTGTAAAACAAAAATTGCATAAAATTGCCATTGTCTTTGTGATAACCGATTACATGGTTTGAGGTAACCAATTACATCTGATACATTTTTCAAAAAACGTAAATTTTCATTGATGTAACCGGTTGCATGTTTGATGTAACCGGTTACATTGTTAAAAGAACATGAAAACTGGGCATTTAGGGGATGCAATCGGTTACCTGTTTGATGTAACTGGTTACCACTGAGAAAAATTATACTCCTTGTTTCTGTTTTGATGTAACTGGTTACCACTACTATTGTAAAACTAAATAAATTCATAACTTGAGTTTTGAGTGTCCGATTGAGGTGTCGTTCAAGGCTTTAGGAAGCTGACGCAATGTACTTTAATTTAAAATTAGTTTTTGGAACCTGTAAATGATTATATGTTGCATAATGGTGTGGTATAAACGATATATTGTTGCATGGCGTGTTACTGTAATGCTAATGTTATTGTACATGTATGTTGTTGTTTCATGTCAATTATTAATCATGCATCATAGTATTTGGTTAGTGGTCCACTTTTGGTGAGCCTCAATCCTATAGTGATGGTAACAATTTTTGGTGTGCTCTGATCCTATATGGGGATCGGGAGCGAAATGAACCGAATAGTTCATAAATTTTACCACATGCATTAAGACATGGGGTTGAGTCTCATTGCATTGCATATATATTGTATTTATAATATTTGGATTGTGTGGAGTGTGAATTGTTGAATGGATGATTATATATGTGGTATTTATACGCTTACATATTATTCTGAAATTTCATTATATGATTGTGAATTCTCATCCCTTCTGTTTGAATATTACCTTTATATGGGTATTGTGTAGATAATCTACAGTAAAGGCATATAAGTGAGTGGAAGAGATTACTCTTCCTTATGCTTTTGTTGAGTCGACGTCTACTCTGATATGTAGCACTTGAGGGGGGAAGAGAACGACTGTTTCTTTATTTTATGTTGGTGGAGATTATTATGTGAATCTTCTATATTTGATAATTTCTTATAACTACATTTTGTTATAATAATGTTTGAAAAGCTAAACTATTCAGTTTGTTGATGTTTTTTTCGCTGCTAATAAATTGTTGAAGTTCAGACTTATATTATGATCTCTTATGTTATTTAAATACCATATGTGTTACATATCCGATTCTATGAGCTAGTTGAAGTTAAATGTAGCATCCTAATTGCTTATTTTTTTTAATTTACTCTGATTTTTATTTATAAATTACACCGGGAAATTAGGGTGTTACATAGTGGTATCAGAATAGGTCAGTCTGTCCGCTAGGTTGTCTGATGTTGTTTGTTCCTTTGTATGTGACATGTGTGTGAAACATTGTCGGTACTTGCTTGTTTTTCTAACCACTTGTCCGCAGGAGTTGGATTGAAGTAAGTGGGGGATAAGCTTGTGTTTCTCTAAGATGTTTCAGGTATGTGGAGTTAGTACAGTGTACCACTGATTGCAAGAGTGCAAGTGTTGTTGAGGTGGTGTTGTTTACTAAACCTTCAGAGAGTACAAATTTGTGATTCTTGTTTGGCGGTCAAGTTGGTATGTCTTTTAGAGAGAACAATCATGTATTGTTGATGTTTGCTTCTCGGAGAATAGAGAGAAATGTGACGACTAGTGATTTGCCAGTGGTGTGTAATTCCTGATGTTTTTCCTGAAGACATTTGCAACTTGCCTCCAAAGTGTGGATATGAGTTTGGTGACAGCGGAGAGTCAATGTTTTTATTTTCTAAGAAAGTAGAAGAACTCTTAGAAGATGAAGCTCATATGTTTGCAATGTTTGCATCCTTGCACGTCAAAAGTGGAGGTGCAAGTGTCAATTTACCTGTTGTGTGTAATTTCCAAGATGTATTTCCAGATGAAATCTGTGACTTGCTTCTGGAGCGAGGGGTTGAGTTTTCTATAGACTTGTTTCCGGACATTACTCAAGCACATATGGCTCCTTATAGGATGTCAGTGTAACGCCCGTAATTTAATTGATTAATTATTTAATTAAATTATTTTTTGGATTATTTGTGAAGTTACGAGATGTTGAGAATTATTGGAATGAGTTGTTGTATTATTATTTAATTAATTAGTTGATTAATAATGATTATATTATGTGGAATTAAGGGAAGATATGAAAATAATGTTGGACTTATGCTATTGGTTAGAAATAGTAAAATGGGGGTGTAGGTTAGGCCCAAGAGGACTGTTATATAAGAAGAAGTTAACACAAGGTTTTGTTTTAGTTAGAGAATAAGGATTTTGTACGCTGACCGATAGATCTGCGCGGTCGAGGAGCAAGCTGCCTGGTGTCGAGCAGAGCGAAGTAAGCCGTCGGCTAGAGTTTTGGTTGAGCGACCTTCAATCCAGGTAAGGGTGGGGTTCTAACCTTATAATGTGATTTATGATGGGTATTATGTGGGAATTGGTCGTTTTATGATTGTTGTGCATGGATGTTTCTTAATTGCTATCGAAGTTTCCCGTTATGTTATGTTGTGGCCGTTCGGAAGAACTGTAAGACCGTTTAATGAATCCGTTTTATGAAGTTGCCCCGTTGTGATTTGTAGATGTTTTGAGCTAGCTGTGTGACTGCTAGTTTAATCGAAGGGTAGGTTAGGTTATGATGGTCGTTAGGATGATAGGTTATTCCGAGCGAGTGACATGAAAGTTGGTAAATTGTTGTAGTGGTCGTTTTAGGGAGGTTATGCATGACTGTCTTGTATGCTGATGATCTGTCGATAGGAATATAGTTTCCTGTTACTGTGTTATTCCGAGTGGTTGGCCAAAAGTTCAGAATTATAGTGGTGTGGTCGTTAAGATGTTGTGTTGTGTATGTGATGTTGGCCGAACTAGTGGTCGAGGAGGATGCTGATGGTGTTGAGTACCGAGCGGCATATTAGGCTGTGAGGTGTGTCGGGGAGGGTATGTGTTGCATTGTCGAGCAGTATTAGGTTACAGGACATGTCGAGGAGCTTAAGTTGGTCGTTACCATGTTTCCTCTATGCGTGTCGAGGAGTATAACTTAGTTGTATGTTGTCTTAGTTTTGGTCGTTACCAGTGTGTGAAATTATTATTAAGTTGTTGTTCGATTATATTAATTATTGAATTGTTGATTGATGTGATAGGCTTATGCTCGACGTTGTTCTATGCTGATTTAGGTTGAATTATGATTAAGTTGAAGGCTTATGCCAATGTTTTTGTGTTGTTATGATTGTTGTTGTGAATTCTTGTTGATGATGCGAAGTTGCAGGGATGTTTTAAAGGATGATGAATTACCTATATTTACTGGTAATGATGGTGATGTAGGCTTATGCTATGTGATGATGATGATTGTTGTGATGATGATGATTGTTGTGAGTATGTGATAGTGCATTCATATAAATTTGCATACTCTGTGATGGCTTGGATTGGCAAATTGCGAAGAAGGCTTATGCCTTGTTGATGGCTCTATTAATCGGAAAATTTCTAATATGAGAGTTCCTCTCTGTTTTTAAGATGGGAGTTCTGCTCCAATGGTACCACATGCATTCGCATAGTATTGAGTCACATTCCAAGTAGTATGATTAAGATGTGGTGTTGATGAACTAATTGTTGTATTTTGTGGATGGCCTGTTATGATGGTTGTTGTTTGTAAGTTGTGAAGTGGTGATTTTGCATGAACCGATTCTAATATGACATTTATCATATGTTCTATTATAGTGTTCGATATCTCACCTCTTCTGTTTGAATGTTACCCTTATGTTGGTAAAGTGTAGGTAATCCAGAGTGAAGGTGGTTGACCTTCAGTAGTTCGAGTCGGTGTCATTGCTCTGATACGTAACACTCGGGAGGATGAACACTAGTTGCTTTAGTATTTGTTATTTCAGTTGACTGAACTTTAAGTTGATTGTTGTTAAGTACTTGTTATTCAGAAGTTGCTTTGATGATTGGATAAAGATGTTATTATGATTTCGCTGTGTAGTAGTGTAAGTTGTTGATTTAAAAGATTAATTTATTTTGCTATTGGTTCATCTGAAGTTTTAAAGTGTTGTGTATCTATGTTGAATACAATGGTTTGTAAGTTGAATATGTGGTATCCTGATTTAGTTGCATAATTTTTATAACTCTGATTTACATTTATATTGTTGGGTAGAATTGGGGTGTTACAAAGTTGGTATCAGAGCAAAGTCGGTCCGTCGGACCAAGTTGTCGAGTCTTAGTTTAACAATCGAGCATTGTTAATTTGAGTTCTAACTATTGTTTATGTTGTAGAGATAAGTTGAGATGGCTGGAAGGAATGATGCTGCACTTGCTGCTGCTTTAGAAGAAATGGTGCATGCTATGGAGAATTAGCCGAATGCTGACGGGAATGCTGGATCTCGTAGTTTGGAAACCTTCCAGAGGGAGAATTCGCCTACATTCAAGGAAAAGTATGATCCTGACGGAGCGTTGGATTGGTTGAAAGAGATTGAGAGAATATTTCGTGTGATGGACTGCACTCTGGTGGCTAGAGACGTGTCAGAGGTTGGAAGCTGCAGGTAAAAATGTCACTTGGGCTGTGTTCCGTAGGGAGTTTCTGAGGAAGTAATTTCCTGAAGATGTTCGTGGTAAGAAGGAAATTGAGTTCCTTAAGCTGAAGCAAGGAAGTATGTCGATTATTGAGTATGCTACAAAGTTTGCTGAGTTGGCTATGTTTTATCCGCACTATAACGAGGCAAATGCTGAGTTTTTTAAGAGCAACAAGTTTGAGAATGGGTTGCGCCCAGAGATCAAGGCAGTTGGATACCAAAAAACCGGTGTCCTTGCTGATTTGGTTGATAGTTGTAGAATTTATGAAGAGGATAATAATGCTTGTGATACGGTGGGAGAACTGACTTGAGGTTTTGCGTTTGTTTTCGCAAATGTTTCGGTTGAGCAAGAGTCGCCACCGACTTTTTATTTTATCCTAAGGAAAGGTTAAAAAGCACAGCAAAAACCTTTTGAGATGTTTTCTTGGGTTCGGGGAGTAGATTATAGAAAGGGAAGGTATTAGCACCCTTTCTATCCATGGTTATCCATGGGCTCTTAGTTACTTGCTTAGATCACTTGCCTTTTGTTTTCAATTGTTTTAAATGGTGCTTGTGTGTGTGTGGGTTTGAAAATGTTTTTGAAAAGAAGCCAATGTGGTGGCAACCTTTGTAATGATCCATGTGGGGATGTATACAAAGATGTATGTCTTTTGAAAAGGTTTTCATTTGTTTTTGAAAGTTGTTTTGAAAGTGTAGTGATGTGTGTTTTTTTTTAAATAGGCAAGTGTTTTAGTTCACAAGATTGATTCAAGTAACTAAGAGGTTATCTACTCCTAAATTTCTCAAAGTTTATTGCTATGTTTTAACCCTTTTAATAAGTTTGTTCCACCATTGTATTTGGCGGACAATCTTATGTTTAGGATGTGAAAGGGACAGGCGCGGGTCATCGTTTAGGCCATAATTGCAATAGTGCCAAGTATCTTTGGGCATTTTCTTTAAGGGACTTGACCATTTGTTTTGGCAATATTTGGAAAGTGTTATCGAGGGACTATGATCATTCAATTTGTTTGTTTTGCCCAAAGAGACCTAACATACAACATGGCCCAATTTTGAAAGGCAACAAGTGGAATACCCTAGGGGGTGCAAGTGTGATTTGTGTGTCCATTTTCATGCTTGTTTGTCTTGAGATTAGGTCATGACTATTTTGTCGTTTTTTCGCATACAAACCCTAATTCTAACATGGTATAATTAGAAAGCAATAAAGTGCGAAAGTAAATTTACTAACCTATTACAAAACCATATATGGGAAGGGGGGTACAAATGTTCGAATGGGGATTTTGACAAGGAATTTAAACCTAAAACTATTACATCAATGTTGAATATTTACAAGACAAATATTTTGCATAGATTAAATAAAATAAGACAAATATGCAAGAATGCAAAAAGAATTTTTATATGTATGAAAAAAGAATTATTTATGTAAGACTAAAAAGGAAATAAAAAGGTATTATTTTTTGGAGTTTTTCATATTTAGGGCAAAACCCTAATTCTATTAAATAAAATGTATTATTATTTAATTTAATACAAGTATTTATTTATTATGTACAAAAATAAAATAAAGTGAAGTATTTGTCAAAAATGTATTTTTATATTAAATATTAATAATAATAAATAAAAAAAAACAAAAGTGTATATATCTTGTATTTACCCTAAATATATTAATAAATATATGTATATATGTATTATTTTAAATATGTGTTATATATATATATAAATAATAATAATTTTTAATATTTGTAAAAAAGGTATTTTTTTATGTAAAATATTTTCAGAAGGTAAAATAAAATAAAAATGAAAATAAAAGTATTTTTACATATTTCTCAATATTTTAATGAAATGTATATATTCATTTATTTATGCATTAATCAAAAGAAAATCACATAAACACCTAATAAATTAAAAAATGGTGAGAAAAAAGATTTTTATATTTTTAATAACATGAGAAAAAATAAATGAATCAATCAAAAAAAGAAAAAATCAGAAATCATTAAAAATAAATGAAATGGGCTCAGGGGGTGTAAAACAAGAAAAGTGGTGTGAATAAGAAAAACACTCAGGCCCAGCCCAAGAAGCCACTGTCTTCAACCTCCAGCCAGAAACGTTCAAAAACGCGCGCCCTTCTTCTCAAACTTCTAACTCCTGATTCCTGGCTTTTCAATGAAAACTCATAACATAAAAAATGTTCAGCATGAAGAGACGAATCCAACCATATGCAGAACTTGATCTAACTCTCTAAGATGAGGGAGAATTTCTTCTCCCCCAAATTCTAACCTAGATTTTCTGCCATTTTCAAACCTTAAATTCTCACAGCTCAAGCAAAAGAAATTAAAAGTAAAAACATGTACATGTTCAGTGGCATGAGTAGAACATTGTTTATTCACAAACTTAAAGCTAATGATGCCTAATAAGAGAGATACAAATTCAAAAACTTACCTGTTCAGTTGAAGTTCTATCTGGAAATGTAGAAACTTTCAGTGCAAGGTGATGATTGGAAAAGCTTCCTTGAGGCCCAGGGATGCTATTCCAATGTTTACTTTGTCTTGAAAGCTTTTGAATCGAGCTAGAGCACTTCACCTGCAAGTCAGAAATGTGAAAATGGTGGAATCAGTTAGAGGGATCACAGGTCCTGTTTTTGCTTTTGGTTAGCTTGCATAGATGTTAGGGGATGTATGTGAACTGGTTTGGGCAAGAATGCTTGAAAGGGTTGAGAGTTGGAACTCAATCTGCAGAGGTTTCTCTGTTTGAGCAGTTTCAAGGTGATTCTGAGTTTTGGGAGGGATTGGAGGTAAAAGGCTCGTGCAATGGCTTGGTTTTGATGTCTGGAATGTGTTTGATAAGTTTGTCTAAGTGTTTGTAAGCTGAGATTGAAGTTGGTACAAGTTATGCTACCTTACTTGAATTTGAAGCAAGCAATGGCCACTTGATCATTCTAGCCTGTACAGGCCCTCACACTATGCTGCATCTTTTAGTCTTGATCAGTGTGTTATGTCCATGAATCTTGTGTCCAAAGATATGCATTGTACCATTTGATTTGCAAACTTGACATAAAGTTCTACTTTTCACAAATGGAAATAATGCTTTTTCTAGTTTAGGGTTAATTCTTCATGTAATGTCCAAAGGCTTAGAATAACAACTTGGTTCAATGGTTTTGCATTAAATTTATGAGTGTCAAAGGGTTTTAGGACCTGTAATGTAGCACAAACTATGCTGATTTGAAAATGGTCCAAGTTATGAACATGTTCATGAACCATTCAAAAGTGGATTTTTGCCATATTGTGAAATTCGATTCTCTCAAGTTATGAGGTTGTTTGAGAAGTTCTTGGACATTTTGGAAAGCTTGGAATGTGTAATACAATCCATCTTTGAAATGCAAATTGAAATTCCAAGTGGAAGTGTATGGAAAATGGTCTTGAAGTTAGGTAGAAAACCTTGTCAAAAAGGTCAAATTCTCACTAAGTTATGAATGGTTTAGTGCCCTTATTCAAAAATTCATAACTTGAGATACAAGCCTAATTTGGGAAAACTTTGTGAATCAAAGTTGTAGATTATGCAACAAGCTACAACTTTCATGTTTTGACTTTTGTTTGAATCCAAATAAATCTTGGTGAAAAAGTGGGGCAAAGTTGGGAAAAAATTAGGGTTTTCCATAACTTAGAAAAATTCTAAGTTATGAAAAAAAATTCCATTTCAAACCCTAATTTGCATTTCTTGGTTTCTTGGTGAACAAGTTTCATGATTTGGCATGTTTTGATGAAAAATGAATCTTGACTCTTGATTTTGACCAAAAAGTCAAAGTTTGACTTTTCAGTATACAGTCAAAATTGATCAATTGACTGGGAAATTCAACTGTCAATCTTGTGTACTTGGGATTTTTTGAGCTTTATGAATGTGTAAAGACCATTTCATTGAGTCCTAGAGTCCATATGTGAGCTTGGTTTGCCATTGGCTAGGTCAAACAGTCAAAAATTACCCTTGTGCAGTCAAAACCCTAAAAATGACCATTTTGCCCTTTTGATGATTTGATCAAATTTCATGTGGAATTGTGATCCAAACTTGATCAAATGGTCCATATGAGTTCATAATGTTGATGTGGGTCAATTTTCATGAGATTTGACTGTCAATTGGCCACAGTTGACTTTTTCCCCAATACAGCTGATTTTTAGGTCATATGTCCAATTGACTGGGCAAAACTTGGAATCAAGACTTGAAACTTGGTATGGATAA
Source organism: Vicia faba (assembly GCA_948472305.1). Classification (NCBI taxonomy): domain Eukaryota; kingdom Viridiplantae; phylum Streptophyta; class Magnoliopsida; order Fabales; family Fabaceae; genus Vicia; species Vicia faba. The sequence continues at coordinate 1,572,688,771 of OX451737.1, forward strand.
ACTTGGGAGTCCAATATGAAGCATGAAAGTCATCTTAGGTATTTTAGGTCAAAACATCTTTGTTCAAACACAAACCCTAATTTGGGTCCACAGTGCAAGGAGAAGTCTTGAGCAGAGGAAACCCTAACTGGATCTTGATCTTCAAGGTTTTTGTGATGAGAAAATGTTGAGGAAATGGGAGGGAAAATTTTGGGGTACAACAGTTGCCCCTGTTCAATCTTCTTGAATCCGAAGAGTTAGATTGGCAAGTTTGCCTTTCGTGACTCGAGGGTAAAAGGAGATTGGACACTAGAGTGCCCGGAAATTTGCACTCGCATGTTGAAGTATCAGTAATGTGATGTTAGGAATGGGCTTATAGATGCCATTTGGAAGTATCGATCGCATAAGAGATTCCTTAGCGAAAACTTGTGTATTTGAGAAAGACAGATGTTTTCCTGGCTTGTTACAGGTGTTTGATCTTCAATCTCTTTATGCAGATATGCCCTGGCTAGATACAGGTGTCGAGTCTACAAACGGTTGTTCACAGATGTGCCCTGGCAGGATACAGGAATCGAATCCGGAAATAGTTGTCAACAGATATGCCCTGACTGGATACAGGAATCGAATCTTCGAACTCTTCAGACGTGCCCTGGCTAGATACAGGAATCGAGTCTGGAAATGTGGTCAACAGATATGCCCTGGATGGATACAGGAGTTGAATCTTCGAACTCTTCAGACGTGCCCTGGCTAGATACAGGAGTCGAGTCTGGAAATGTTGTAGTTGAGAGATGTTCCCTGGCTGGATACAGGAATCGAATCTTCGAACTCTTCAGACGTGCCCTGGCTAGATACAGGAATTGAGTCTGGAAACTGATCACTCTCAGATGTGCCCTGGCTAGGTACAGGTATCGAATCTGGAATTGTGACAGTTGAAGGTAGTTGCCTTTGGGATTGTCTTTTTCCCTGAAAAGGCAAAAACATAAGTTGTATGCAATGTCATGATGTATGATATGCATGATGTCATGATGTTCAATATGAGATAGAGTTGTATGCACTTTATCATGTATGTAAGCAAGATGTATGAAAATGTGAAATGTTTATGAATGTAATTCCGTCTTAGGAAAATAAATCCTTGACGAACGGCCGAAGAATTGCTCTGTGGCAGAGATACTTTGCTGAAGTTTTGATGAGAGGCCTGCTGAGGACTTCAATGATAGATTCCGCTGGGGATAATGATGATAAACTCCGCTGGGGAACACCAAAGATAAACTCCGCTGGGGAATACCAAAGATAAACTCCTGCCGGGGATTGAAAGAACCTTGCCGAGGGCGATCTTCCGTGGCAAATAGCTGAGGACAACCCAGTTATAAGCCCTTGTGAGGGATAACTCTGAATAAAGCTCGGGAGAGACGTCCGTATCCTGTAGGGAACAAGCTTCCAGAATCTACCGAGGGTGAGCTTTAAGACCTGCCGGGGAATATTGCGCCTTTTCAGGATTGACAGGGAATCAACTCTGCTTGGGGAATGTATTGCTGAATCTTGTCTTACTCTGCGGGGCGTTGAGATGATTTGGTCACATTCTTCAGTCGAATCTACCTGGGTACCTTGGCGGACAAAGCAACCAGACTGCATCAGACAACTTCACATTTCCCCTGTCTCTGATGTCACCTGTAATTAATGTTTTGTTTTATATGCAAATATTTATGAATCAGCAATTTAATGTCAAATGCATATATCAAAAATGAACATTGGATGTTCTTCGCAAAACAAAACAGAAAAAAGAAAAACAATGGCAATTTGTATGGACAAGTGAATTTGTATTGATTTGAACTTTGCCTGTGAATAGGCGTTTTTGTACAAGAGGCTGACATCCTAGTAAGAGGACGCCGCCAAATAACATAGAATTTACAATTTTGAAAAGGAAACAAAAACAGCTATGTGAACAATCCCACTGGGTTCCAACTCTGCTATCGCCTTTATGTCTCCGAGCGTCTCATCGCTTTGCTGCCTAGTTGAAGATGAAGCTGATTGGTCGATGCCGAAGTCTGAGCCAGATAGTTGATGCCGAATTCCGGATGCGGAGTGATCCAATGGGACATAGTGTTACGCTTTATCCCTAACTTTTGCCTGGACCGCCCTTTCGGGTTTTCAGTCCACCGGGATACCCATTTTTGCCCAAGCCGCCTTTTCAGGTTTTCGACTTGCCGGGTGTACAGATTTTTTTCATTTCATCCCTTATTTTTTCCCGAACCCTTTTGGTTCGCCGGGAAGCCCTTATTTTTGCCTAGGTATGTCAACCTAGCGGGTCTTTTATTTATGCGTAGTATTTTTTCACTATGTCTGCATTAGCGGGGTGAGGAAGGTCGTCACCATCCATGGTGGTTAGGATCATGGCTCCTCCTGAGAACACATGTTTAACCACAAATGGCCCTTCGTACGTAGGGGTCCATTTGCCCCGGGGATCACTTTGAGGGAGGATGATGCGCTTGATTACCAGGTCCCCAACTTGATACTCTTGTGGTTTGACTTTCTTGTTAAATGCCCTGATCATCCGTTTTTGATACGTTTGACCATGACAGATAGCAATGAGCCTCTTTTCGTCAATCAGATTTAATTGATCAAGTCGAGTCTGGATCCAGTCATCTTCATTCAAATCCGCATCCTTCATTATTCGGAGAGAGGGTATCTGGACTTCAATTGGCAAGACTGCCTCCATGCCATAGACCAAGGAGAAAGGAGTTGCCCTGGTTGACGTCCTTGTTGAGGTACGGTACCCATGAAGAGCGAATGGTAACATCTCGTGCCAATCTTTATAGGTCACTGTCATCTTCTGCACAATTTTCTTGATATTCTTATTTGCCGCCTCTACAGCCCCATTCATCTTCGGCCGGTAGGGAGAAGAATTGTGGTGCTGTATCTTGAATTGCTCGCAGAGCTCAGTGATCATCGTGTTATTGAGATTGGTACCATTGTCCGTAATGATTCTTTCTGGGACGCCGTATCGACAGATCAGATTATGCCGGATGAAACGTGCCACGACGCTCTTGGTTACTGTGGCGTAGGAAGCTGCCTCAACCCACTTCGTGAAGTAATCGATCGCCACTAAGATGAAGCGATGCCCATTGGATGTCGTTGGTCGGATCTCACCGATCATATCAATCCCCCACATTGCAAAAGGCCAAGGTGCCGTCAGGACGTTCAGAGGAACCGAAGGAATATGCACCTTGTCAGCATAGATCTGGCATTTGTGACAAGTTCGGGAGTGTTGGTAACAATCAGCTTCCATTGTGGACCAGAAATATCCTGCCCGAAGGATTTTCTTTGCCATGGTGTGTCCACTGGAATGTGTCCCGAATGTACCCTCATGCAGTTCTAACATGATCTTCTCGGCTTCAGCCTTATCCACACAACGTAGTAGAGTCGAATCATGATTCCGTTTGTAGAGAATGCCGTTGCTGAGGAAGAATTTTGCCGCAAACCTCCTCATGAACTTCTTGTCATTGACAGATGCGCCTTCAGGGTATTCCTGAGCTTCCAAATACCTCTTCACCTCATGATACCAGGGTTTTTCAGTCACCTTTTCAGCCTAAAGCTTGCAGCAGTATGCCGGTTCGTCCAACTTCCAGATAATGATCCGGGGAGCCTCATTGTCCCATTTAACTTTGAACATTGAAGACATCGTAGCCAGTGCATCCGCTAGCTGATTCTCCTCTCTTGGGAAGTGCTCAAAAGTTATTTCTTCAAAGTTGGGAAGCAAGGTTGACACATACTCCTTGTAAGGAATAAGATTTGGGTGTTTCGTATCCCACTCGCCTTTGATCTGATTGATCACGAGAGCGGAATCTCCGAAGACACTCAGAAACTTGATCCTTAAGTCGATTGCAGCTTGTAAACCCATGATACATGCCTCATATTCTGCCATGTTGTTGGTGCAGTTGAAACATAATCGGGCGGTGAGTGGAGTATGAGTTCCTTTGGGAGATATAATTACAGCGCCTACGCCGTTACCCAAAGCGTTGGAGGCTCTGTCAAAATGCATAGACCATCGGGATCCTTCCTCAGGTCCTTCATCCGGTCCAGGTACTTCACAGTCAGTTACCACCATGATGTCTTCGTCCGGAAAATCAAAGTTCAATGATTGGTAATCGTCCACAGGTTGGTGTGCCAAATGATCTGCCAGTACACTTCCTTTAATTTCTTTCTGAGTTGTATACTGGATATCGTATTCTGTTAAGATCATTTGCCATCTTGCTATCCTTCCAGACAGAGCAGGCTTTTCAAATATGTACTTGATGGGATCCATCTTTGAAATCAATAGAGTAGTGTGAGTCAGCATATACTGTCTCAGCCGGCGAGCAGCCCATACTAGAGCGCAGCAAGTTTTCTCAAGCAGTGAGTAACGAGACTCACAGTCGGTAAACTTTTTGCTCAAGTAATAAATAGCGTGCTCTTTTCGGCCAGACTCGTCATGCTGCCCCAGCACACACCCCATTGAATTGTCAAGTACTGTCAAGTATAATATCAGAGGTCTTCCTTCCACTGGTGGCATAAGAATGGGTGGCTCTTGGAGATATTCCTTTATCTTCTCAAAGGCAGCCTGACATTCATCGTTCCAGCGTACTACTTGATCTTTCTTCAGTAATTTGAAGATTGGCTCACAAGTAGCAGTTAGATGTGAGATGAATCGGGCAATGTAATTCAATCGTCCCAGGAAGCCTCTGACTTCTTTCTCTGTCTTTGGAGTCGGCATCTCTTGTATGGCTTTTACCTTGGCAGGGTCCACCTGAATACCTTTATCACTTACAATGAAACCTAGCAATTTTTCGGATCTTACCCCAAAGGTGCATTTGTTGGGATTCAACCTCAGCTTGTATAACTTGAGTCGGTCAAACAGCTTCCTCAGATGATCAAGGTGCTCCTCTTCAGTTTGAGACCTTGCAATCATGTCATCAACGTATACCTCAATCTCATGATGGATCATATCATGAAATAAAGCAACCATGGCACGTTGATAGGTTGCCCCAGCATTTTTCAATCCGAATGGCATGACCTTATAATAGAAGGTGCCCCACTGAGTCACAAAGGTAGTCTTTTCCATATCCTCCGGAGCCATCTTGATCTGATTATACCCTGAAAAACCATCCATGAAGGAGAAAACCTTGTGTTGAGCGGTATTGTCAACAAGAATGTCGATGTGAGGTAAGGGGAAGTCATCCTTGGGGCTTGCCCTGTTCAAATCTCTGTAGTCGACACACATTCTGACTTTACCGTCTTTCTTCGGTACTGGCACCACATTGGCGACCCATTGAGGATAAGAAGTTACTGCTAGAAACCCAGCATCGAATTGCTTCATAACCTCAGCCTTGATCTTTTCAGACATCTCTGGGTGCATACGGCGGACCTTTTGCTTTACCGGAGGGCAATCTTCCTTGGTTGGCAGGTGGTGAACTACAATGTCGGCATCCAAACCAGGCATGTCTTCATAGGACCAAGCAAATATCTCCATGTAATCACGTAGCATCTGGATCAATCGTTGCTTCACGCTGAGCTCTAGATTAGCCCCAATATTGACCTCTTTCCTATCTGTCTCAGTACCCAGGTTAATCGTCTCTACCGGCTCTTCATGTGGTTGAATAGCCCTCTCTTCCTGGACTAGCAGTCTTGCGAGTTCCCCAGGAACTTCGCAATCATCTTCACCTTCGTCTTCGGCCAAGTTGATCGGATTCTCGAAGTCATAACTGGCGGTAGCAGAGCTGTTACCAGTGAGATCCAGAGTGGATTGAAACCTGTATGAGTGAGTGTGTGTAAATATAGCTGTTTTGCAATATATATAACACAGAAAGGAAAAGAGCATAAGATTTGAAATGCAACAAACGTCCAATGTTTTGATTGATGATATATGGAAATGTCATACAAAAAGCCCTCACAAATGGAGCCACGATGCCCCGGGTAGGACACCGAGCCAACAAAGTTTTAACATATTGTTTGTTACAAATTGGAAATCGAAAGAAATTAATTACTGCGTGACAAAGGTGATAGGTGTAAAATCCTTTGCCGTCCAGTTGCTCGGTCCGTTGCTGGTAGTCGGGTAGATCCAACTGTCAAACTCTGCTTCCTCTACATCCTCCTCGATAGCATTCACCCTTGGGTTGGAGATAAACACTGGAGCCTTTCTGATCTTGTCCTTGCGCACAGCCTTCTGAGCCTCTGCAATAAAGCCCAGCCCAAACTTGTCATTCTTTTGAGTGAAGTCAGGAAGCTGACCCCAGTTTGCACAATTGCCTTTCTCGATTACAGCCCGGGAATCCTTCAAGGACGCCATCTTCAACGGAAAATCTTCTTCAACTATTGCTTCAGCTGATGCCAACACTGGAGGTACTTCCTCAAAATGCTGAAAGGGGGTTTCAATAAACTCCCCGTCCATCTCGATATACCGGAATGAATTCAAGTGACTAACCATGTATTCCTCCTCACCCTGCACAGTAACAATCTTCCCTTTGACGGGGTATTTGAGCTTTTGGTGTAGAGTGGATGTTACTGCCCCAGCTTTGTGAATCCAGGGTCGACCCAACAAGCAGGAGTAAGATGGACGAATATCCATTACATAGAACGTTGAGTTGAAAACTTGGGAACCCACACGAATAGGGATGTCTACTTCACCGTGCACCATCCTCTTAGAACCGTTGAAGGCTCTAACAATGATGTTACTAGGTTTCAACTCCAGGCCCTCACAATCCAAGCGGTCCAATTCCTTCTTGGGCAAGACATTCAGGGAAGAGTCAGTATCCACTAACACGTGTGCGAGAGTAGTGCCCCTGCATTCTATGGAAACATGCAGGGCATCATTGTGATTTTTCCCTTTGGCGGTAAGGTCAGCATCCGAGAACCCTAAGCCATTGTCAGCCGTCAAATTAGCCACACAGTCGGTGAATTGATCCGCGGAGGTCTCTTGCGGCACATGGGCCGTATTCAGAAATGAAGTCAGGGCTTTTGCATGGGCCTCTGAGCATAGCAGTAATGACAGCATAGAGATTTTGGAGGGAGTATGCCCCAACTGTTCAACAAGGTTAAAGTCACTCTTTTTGATAATTTTAAGGATTTCCTCCATTTCTTATTGGGAGGCTTCCACAGCAGTCTTCTTTTTTGGTGCCTCCGTCCTGGCAGGCGAATCGGTAGCAACTTCTTTGCCCCGAGTATCAGAGGACTCGGCGGCAGTAGTAGACACAGGAACTTGCATTGGGACATGCACACTTGCGGGTGTGATGGAGAGAGGTTTTCGGATAACTGGCGGTGCAATGTCAGGCGAGAAGAGCCTGCCACTGCGGGTAATCTTGGCGGGACCAGTGATGCTACTGATACTGGTATTGGTGTTGAACTCCTGCTTCACCCCAAGCACATACACGTCGGCTCCATAATGCCATGGGACCGCTTTATCAGACTCATATGGGAGAGGCCCCGGGACAGTAATAGTGATGGGTGCAACAGACATAATTTGGACTGGTTTCTTCACAGGAGCTTTGGCAGGATTGTAAATTGTGACAACAAATATTTCTTCAATGGAAACAAACGAAACAGCAGTTTTCTTGAACAGAATTTCCTTGCTATCCATCAGGCTTTGGATGCCTGATTTCAGCAGTGGACAACCGGTAGGGATAACAGCACACGGGAGGCAACCCTTACTACAACCCGAAATAAACCGGCTAGTAGCAAGTTCCTCTTAACAGTCAAAAGAGGGGTAACAACTTCATTCACCGAAACAGCATACAACTCTTCCTCAATGGCATTTACTCTATGCTGGGGCATAGGAGCAGTTACAACATTTGGTCTCTCAGGCGCTTCAAACTGAATTTCCTTTGCGTCGATAAGATCCTGCACTTTGTTTCTCAAGGCCCAGCAATCATCAGTAGTGTGCCCGGGACTATCAGAATGATAAGCACACCGGACATTTGCGTTATACTTAGGAGACGCAGTGTTGACGACCTTAGGAGCTTCTTTGAGGGTCACCAAGTTGGTTGATAACAGTTGGGGTAAAATTTGAGATAGGGTCATACTCAGCCGAGTATACTGCCTCTTGGGCCTTTCACTTCTTTGTTGATTGTACTGCTGAGGAGCAGCAACAGGTTTTGAAATGACCAAAGCATTGACGGCTTGGCGACTTTCGGGCTTGATTTGTCGTCTAGGACCATAGACGGCGCTTGCTTCTTTCTTAAACGGCCTCTTCTCAGTACTTGTGGAGGCATCCTTTTGTATCTTTCCTGACCTGATGCCAGCTTCAATTCTTTCTCCCGTCAATATCAAATCTGTAAACCCAGCGGAGGAGTTACCAACCAAATGATTGAAAAATGGACCAGACAAAGTCCCTAGGAACATATCAACCAGCTCACGATCAGTCAATGGAGGCTGCACCCTGCCAGCCAAATCTCTCCATTTTTGTGCGTATTCTTTGAACCCTTCACCCGTTCCTAGTGACATACCCTGAAGTTGGGTACGCGTAGGAGCGAGATCAGAATTGTACTGATATTGTCTGTAGAATGCGGTTGCCAAATCTTCCCAGTGTCGGATGCTAGTTCCATCTAATTGGTAGAACCATTCAAGCTGTGACCCCGAGAGGCTATCTTGGAAGAAGTGAATCCAGAGGTTCTTATCCGTCGTGTAAGGTTGGATCTTCCTTACGTACGACCTCAGATGCAGCTTTGGGCAGGAGACCCCATCATACTTGGCGAAGGCAGGCGCCTTAAACTTGTGTGGAATTACTACCCCAGAAGATAACCCCAGATCTCTGAAATCCAGTCCTGGCACATTCTGAATTTCCATGGCGCTCAAACGGTCCTCCAATTGCTTGTATCTGTCAGCAGCAGGTGGGTATTGTTCGTCATTATAGTCTGTCTCGTTGTCGGAGACTGTGGGACTAGGAGCTCCTCCCCCTTGGGGACTGTTTTTCTCAGCAGAAGAAGTAGTTGGTTCAGCTTCATTATGGAGTGTGTTCCCAAATCTGCGTCCGGTGTTGAACAACGCAGTCCTCTTTTTCTTCTTCTTCTTCAGGAGTAGAGTCTTCAACTCTTGCTGACCTTGGGCTAGGCTTAGGACCATCTCTTGAAACTGTGCACTTTGGGCCTGAAGGGCCTTGATTGCTTGCTCACTGGATGAGTCTGGATTCATGATGACTGTTCAAAATAAACAGCGGAGGAGATTAAGCAACCTGTGAAATAGGGTACCTGCTATGCATATGGTGCAATGGAATGCGTATGTTTTATGTTTTCAAAGACAAACAAGATTCAACTTTGTAGACAAAAAGGGAAACACACTTCATTAGATTAAAATTTTCAATTGTTCAACAATTTGCCCTTAGGCATTACAGGAATGAAAAATACGGGAAAGGAAATAAAAGCTATAAAAGGGAATATCCAAAGCTCATCAATGCTCCCATGGCCTCCTTTTCTCAGTGCTGATGTAGTTGTTCAGGACCCGCTCTTCCTCCAATTGCTTAGTCAGCCTCTGGATCTTCCGTTCCTGCTCGTTGAACTTTTCCCGATAGAAATCCCGCTCTTCCTTTAGCTGCGCCCAAGATCTCTTCATTGTGTCAAAATCAGTGGGTATCTGAGGAGGGAGGATAGTTGGAGGAACCCCATCTTCATCAGGAGATTCAAGAATGAGAGGTCTAACAGCTTCGTATGGCATACCTAACCTCTGAGCACGGATGCGGACCCATTTGCAATAGGGCTCCATTGGTAGAGAAATCTTTGGTCCCAACTCATCTGGGTCAGCTTTGTGAATTCTGTCCCAAGCTTTAATGAATCCATGGCGTAGTTTGTCACTGTCTGCCTGAAACTCAAAATGGAAGTGAGGAACCAGCATTTCATGAGGCCCATCTCCTCTGGCTCTTCCAAACTGACGGAGAGCTAAGCATGGATTGTAAGAGATTCCTCCTTGGATACCAATCAACGGAACATTAGGGTATTCTCCGTAACGGTCAACAACAGCTACCTCATCCAAGCCTCTGAGAGTCCAGGTGATGTCATTATCAGTGAGAGACATTAACCTCCGAGCCCGACCTTTTCCTTCTTCATTCTTCAGCACGAACTTAGGAAGGTGCGAAATAAACCACCTTACTAGCAAAGGAGCACAACACCACGGAGTTCCCCATTTTCGAGCAGTACGAGCATAGAGTTGTTGTAGAACATCACCCAAAAGAGTGGGTACCGGATTCCGAGACATGAAGATCCTTATGACATGGGTACTGATAAAGGTGTCAGGGTTGGGAAACAATACCAGACCATAGATCAAAAGAGCCAGAATATCCTCGTACGCCTTGAAGTCCAAGTCATTCCAGAAATCATTAGCCTTGCCAACCAGAAATTTGACCAAAAAGCCCTTGACCCCATTTCTAGTTTCCCAGTTGGACAATACCTCTTCTTTGGTCAAGGGGAGAATTGCAGCAATCTCTTCAGGCCTAGGAGTCTTTTCCAAACCAGTGAATGGAGTTTGTTCCAAGACAGGGATCCCAAGCAGGTAAGAGAATTCTTCCAGGGTAGGAACCAGCTGGAAGTCTTGAAAGGTGAAACAATGATACAGAGGGTCATAAAACTGGGTCAGAACACTTATCAGTTGTTGGTCCCATTTTGCAGTGATCAAGCCAAGGAGAGAACCATGCCTGTTGATGAAGGAAGAAGTGTTTGGAATCCTTCCAACCAAATCCTTGAGTAAAACTGGTGGTTGAACAAAGTTGAGCCGGATGGTATTCCTACGTATGGGCATCATGATGTCCTACAAAACAGAGCAAAGATGAAACTTTTTGTCTTTGAAATGGGTTAGTCCTTTATACAGGATGCATGCAATGGTATGATGGCATGATGCTATGATGAAGCACACCACAAGTATTCACACAGGAAAACATGATAAGGCACACAAGTCACACAAGACACCCTTAGGTTTCAGGCCAGCATGAATTTCAGGTATTACCCTCTTTTGGTTTTGTTGGTTAAAACCTGTCCTATCAAAAGTAACCGGGTTCTAGAGGATCTCAAATCATTGGCTACCCTCAATCGGTCATAACTCCAGCATCGCAATCTTTTCTCGCGGCCAGAACCATCTCAAGAGTTTAGCCTCAATGAGTGTAGCATACTGCTACTGTCCTAATAGCCAAGTTGGTCAATTCAGGGTTCTAAGGTTGGTTGGTGTTTAATGACTCCTTAGAAGACCTATATTCTCCCCGTTGCAACACAAGGGATATAGGTACAGACTAAGATGCCACACCAACGTAGCCACTGCTTCACCCGTGTCGGTCTACGCCGGACAGGTCCCTCACAGATTATGCTACCTAAAAAGGGTATTTCCCAGATCCGGATTAGGATCTATGAAACTCCGATGCAAAGCCCACAAATATAAAAGCAAACAAAGCAAACAATTGAAAACAAAGGTGATCTAAGCCCTAAGGTTACTCCACTTTAAGTATCTCCCCAGCAGAGTCGCCAGTTCTGTGATACGGTGGGAGAACTGACTTGAGGTTTTGCGTTTGTTTTCGCAAATGTTTCGGTTGAGCAAGAGTCGCCACCGACTTTTTATTTTATCCTAAGGAAAGGTTAAAAAGCACAGCAAAAACCTTTTGAGATGTTTTCTTGGGTTCGGGGAGTAGATTATAGAAAGGGAAGGTATTAGCACCCTTTCTATCCATGGTTATCCATGAGCTCTTAGTTACTTGCTTAGATCACTTGCCTTTTGTTTTCAATTGTTTTAAATGGTGCTTGTGTGTGTGTGGGTTTGAAAATGTTTTTGAAAAGAAGTCAATGTGGTGGCAACCTTTGTAATGATCCATGTGGGGATGTATACAAAGATGTATGTCTTTTGAAAAGGTTTTCATTTGTTTTTGAAAGTTGTTTTGAAAGTGTAGTGATGTGTGTTTTTTTTGAAATAGGCAAGTGTTTTAGTTCGCAAGATTGATTCAAGTAACTAAGAGGTTATCTACTCCTAAATTTCTCAAAGTTTATTGCTATGTTTTAACCCTTTTAATAAGTTTGTTCCACCATTGTATTTGGCGGACAATCTTATGTTTAGGATGTGAAAGGGACAGGCGCGGGTCATCGTTTAGGCCATAATTGCAATAGTGCCAAGTATCTTTGGGCATTTTCTTTAAGGGACTTGACCATTTGTTTTGGCAATATTTGGAAAGTGTTATCGAGGGACTATGATCATTCAATTTGTTTGTTTTGCCCAAAGAGACCTAACATACAACATGGCCCAATTTTGAAAGGCAACAAGTGGAATACCCTAGGGGGTGCAAGTGTGATTTGTGTGTCCATTTTCATGCTTGTTTGTCTTGAGATTAGGTCATGACTATTTTGTCGTTTTTTCGCATACAAACCCTAATTCTAACATGGTATAATTAGAAAGCAATAAAGTGCGAAAGTAAATTTACTAACCTATTACAAAATCATATATGGGAAGGGGGGTACAAATGTTCGAATGGGGATTTTGACAAGGAATTTAAACTAAAACTATTACATCAATGTTGAATATTTACAAGACAAATATTTTGCATAGATTAAATAAAATAAGACAAATATGCAAGAATGCAAAAAGAATTTTTATATGTATGAAAAAAGAATTATTTATGTAAGACTAAAAAGGAAATAAAAAGGTATTATTTTTTGGAGTTTTTCATATTTAGGGCAAAACCCTAATTCTATTAAATAAAATGTATTATTATTTAATTTAATACAAGTATTTATTTATTATGTACAAAAATAAAATAAAGTGAAGTATTTGTCAAAAATGTATTTTTATATTAAATATTAATAATAATAAATAAATAAAAACAAAAGTGTATATATCTTGTATTTACCCTAAATATATTAATAAATATATGTATATATGTATTATTTTAAATATGTGTTATATATATATAAATAATAATAATTTTTAATATTTGTAAAAAAGGTATTTTTTTATGTAAAATATTTTCAGAAGGAAAAATAAAATAAAAACGAAAATAAAAGTATTTTTACATATTTCTCAATATTTTAATGAAATGTATATATTCATTTATTTATGCATTAATCAAAAGAAAATCACATAAACACCTAATAAATTAAAAAATGGTGAGAAAAAAGATTTTTATATTTTTAATAACATGAGAAAAAATAAATGAATCAATCAAAAAAAGAAAAAGTCAGAAATCATTAAAAATAAATGAAATGGGCTCAGGGGGTGTAAAACAAGAAAAGTGGTGTGAATAAGAAAAACACTCAGGTCCAGCCCAAGAAGCCACTGTCTTCAACCTCCAGCCAGAAACGTTCAAAAACGCGCGCCCTTCTTCTCAAACTTCTAACTCCTGATTCCTGGCTTTTCAATGAAAACTCATAACATAAAAAATGTTCAGCATGAAGAGACGAATCCAACCATATGCAGAACTTGATCTAACTCTCTAAGATGAGGGAGAATTTCTTCTCCCCCAAATTCTAACCTAGATTTTCTGCCATTTTCAAACCTTAAATTCTCACAGCTCAAGCAAAAGAAATGAAAAGTAAAAACATGTACATGTTCAGTGGCATGAATAGAACATTGTTTATTCACAAACTTAAAGCTAATGATGCCTAATAAGAGAGATACGAATTCAAAAACTTACCTGTTCAGTTGAAGTTCTATCTGGAAATGTAGAAACTTTCAGTGCAAGGTGATGATTGGAAAAGCTTCCTTGAGGCCCAGGGATGTTATTCCAATGTTTACTTTGTCTTGAAAGCTTTTGAATCAAGCTAGAGCACTTCACCTGCAAGTCAGAAATGTGAAAATGGTGGAATCAGTTAGAGGGATCACAGGTCGTGTTTTTGCTTTTGGTTAGCTTGCATAGATGTTAGGGGATGTATGTGAACTGGTTTGGGCAAGAATGCTTGAAAGGGTTGAGAGTTGGAACTCAATCTGCAGAGGTTTCTCTATTTGAGCAGTTTCAAGGTGATTCTGAGTTTTGGGAGGGATTGGAGGTAAAAGGCTCGTGCAATGGCTTGGTTTTGATGTCTGGAATGTGTTTGATTAGTTTGTCTAAGTGTTTGTAAGCTGAGATTAAAGTTGGTACAAGTTATGCTACCTTACTTGAATTTGAAGCAAGCAATGGCCACTTGATCATTCTAGCCTGTACAGGCCCTCACACTATGCTGCATCTTTTAGTCTTGATCAGTGTGTTATGTCCATGAAAATGGTCCAAGTTATGAACATGTTCATGAACCATTCAAAAGTGGATTTTTGCCATATTGTGAAATTCGATTCTCTCAAGTTATGAGGTTGTTTGAGAAGTTCTTGGACATTTTGGAAAGCTTGGAATGTGTACTACAATCCATCTTTGAAATGCAAATTGAAATTCCAAGTGGAAGTGTATGGAAAATGGTCTTGAAGTTAGGTAGAAAACCTTGTCAAAAAGGTCAAATTCTCACTAAGTTATGGATGGTTTAGTGCCCTTATTCAAAAATTTATAAATTGAGATACAAGCCTAATTTGGGAAAACTTTGTGAATCAAAGTTGTAGATTATGCAACAAGCTACAACTTTCATGTTTTGACTTTTGTTTGAATCCAAATAAATCTGGGTGAAAAAGTGGGGCATAGTTGGGAAAAAATTAGGGTTTTCCATAACTTAGAAAAATTCTAAGTTATGAAAAAAAATTCCATTTCAAACCCTAATTTGCATTTCTTGGTTTCTTGGTGAACAAGTTTCATGATTTGGCATGTTTTAATGAAAAATGAATCTTGACTCTTGATTTTGACCAAAAAGTCAAAGTTTGACTTTTCAGTATACAGTCAAAATTGATCAATTGACTGGGAAATTCAACTGTCAATCTTGTGTACTTGGGATTTTTTGAGCTTGATGAATGTGTCAAGACCATTTCATTGAGTCCTAGAGTCCATATGTGAGCTTGGTTTTCCATTGGCTGGGTCAAACAGTCAAAAATTACCCTTGTGCAGTCAAAACCCTAAAAATGACCATTTTGCCCTTTTGATGATCTGATCAAATTTCTTGTGGAATTGTGATCCAAACTTGATCAAATGGTCCATATGAGTTCATAATGTTGATGTGGGTCAATTTTCATGAGATTTGACTGTCAATTGGCCACAGTTGACTTTTTCCCCAATACAGCTGATTTTTAGGTCATCTGTCCAATTGACTGGGCAAAACTTGGAATCAAGACTTGAAACTTGGTATGGATAAACTTGGGAGTCCAATATGAAGCATGAAAGTCATCTTAGGTATTTTAGGTCAAAACATCTTTGTTCAAACACAAACCCTAATTTGGGTCCACAGTGCAAGGAGAAGTCTTGAGCAGAGGAAACCCTAACTGGATCTTGATCTTCAAGGTTTTTGTAATGAGAAAATGTTGAGGAAATGGGAGGACAAATTTTGGGGTACAACAATGCTCATTACAAGATTATCAATGAGAAGAGGGGTAAGCACCAACAGAATCGTGGTAAGCCTTATGATGCCCCAGCTGGTAAAGGTAAACAGAAGGTTGCTCGGGGTCTGAGGCCTAGTGGGGGAGATGCTCCTGCTGGTGTGGTTTATTTCAAATATGGAAAACCTGGGAATAAGAGTAATATGTGTGTTGCTGAGGTAAACAGGTGTTTCCGTTGTGGTAAGACTGGACATGTTGTGTCTGAGTGCAAGCATAAGGAAGTGATTTTTTTTAATTATGGTGAAGAAGGACACATTGGTAGCCAGTGTCAGAAACCAAAGAAGGCGCAAATCAGTGGTAAAGTGTTCACTTTGGTTGAGGATCAAGCCTAAGAACAGACTTATCAGAGGTACATGTTTCATTAATAGTACTCCTTTAATTACTATTATTGATACTGGTGCTACTCATTGCTTTATTTCTGTTGATTGTGTTGAAAGATTGGGCCTTATGTTGTCTTCTATGAATGGATAGATGGTCGTCAACACTCCAACCAAGGGGTCGGTGACTACTTCTTTTGTATGTTTAAAGTGTCCCTTGTCGATCTTTGACAGAGATTTTGCTGTTGATTTGATTTGTTTGTCTTTAAAAGGGTTGGATGTGATTCTGGGTATGAACTGGTTAGAGCATAACTATGTTCATCTTAACTGTTATAACAAGTCTGTGAGGTTTTCTACTTCTGAAGAAGAGGAAGCTGGTTTGTTGTCTGTTGGACAGTTGAGGAAGTTGATGCAAGGAGAAGCTCAGATGTTTTCGTTGATGGCGTCTCTATCTGTCGAGAATTAAGCTATAATTGAGGAATTGCAGGTGATGCGTGAGTTTCCTGAAGTTTTCCCTGATGAAATTCATGATGTACCTCCAGAGAGAGAAATTGAATTTTCTATTGATCTTGTACCTGGTACCAGACCTGTTTCTATGGCACCATACATGATGTCTACATCTGAATTGTCAGAATTAAAGAATCAATTGGAAGAGTTACTTAAAAATAAATTTGCGAGACCAAGTGTATCATCGTGGGGAGCTACAGTGTTGTTAGTAAAGAAGAAAGATGGAAGTATGAGGCTATGTGTTGATTATAGGCAGTTGAATAAAGTGAAAATTAAGAACAAGTATCCACTTCCAAGAATAGATGACTTGATGGATCAATTGGTGGATGCTTGTGTGTTTAGTAAGATTGATTTGAGGTCGGGATATCACCAGATTAAAGTGAAGAATGAAGATATCCAGAAGACGGCTTTCAGAATGCATGATGGACATTATGAGTATTAGGTGATGCCTTTCGGTGTTACTAACGCGCTGGGAGTATTCATGGAATACATGAATCACATCTTTCATACTTCTTTGGATCGATTTGTGGTGGTGTTCATTGATGATATTTTGATTTACTCTAAGTCAGAAGAAGAGCATGCAGAACATTTAAGAATTGTATTGCAAGTTTTGAAAGAGAAGAAGTTGTATGCAAAGTTGTCTAAGTGTGAATTTTGGTTGAAGAAGGTTAGTTTTCTTGGCCATGTTATCTCAGGTAGTGGCATTATTGTAGATCCATCAAAAGTAGATGTTGTGTTGCAATGGGAAACTCCAAAGTCGGCTACCGAGATTAGAATATTTTTGGGATTAGCTGGTTATTATAGAAGGTTTATCAAAGGTTTTTCTAAGTTGGCACTTCCGTTGACTAAGTTGATCTGTAAAGGTAGATTTTTTGTGTGGGATGTTCACTGTGAAGAAATTTTTACAGAATTGAAGAAGAGATTGACGTCGGCTCCGATTTTGACATTGCCTAATCCAGGAGAACCTTTTGTGGCATATTGTGATGCTTCTAATATGGGTTTAGGAGGTGTGCTTATGCAGAATGAAAAGGTAGTTGCTTATGCGTCAAGGCAGTTGAGGACTCATGAAAAGAATTATCCTACGCATGATTTAGAGCTTGCTGCTGTTGTTTTTGTGTTGAAAATTTGGAGGCATTATCTTTATGGTTCTAGATTTGAAGTGTTTGTGATCATAAGAGCTTAAAGTATCTATTTGATCATAAGGAATTGAATATGATACAACGAAGATGGTTGGAGTTGTTAAAGGATTATGATTTCAGTTTGAATTATCATCCAGGAAAAGCGAATGTGGTAGTTGCTGCGTTGAGTCGAAAGACTACATATGTCAGTAATGATGGTTAAAGAGTTGGAATTAATTGAACAGTTCAGAGATATGAGCTTAGTTTGCAAAGTGACATCACGGGGTGTTATGTTGGGAATGTTGAGGATTAACAATTAATTTTTGGATAGTATCAGAGAAGCTCAGAAGTTAGATGTGAAACTGGTAGATTCGATGGTTAGGATCGATCAGTCTAAGAATAGTGATTTTAAGTTAGATGCGCAAGGAGTGTTGAGGTTTCGTAATCGGATTTGTATTCCTGATGATGCAGAGATGAAGAAAGTGATTCTTGAAGAGAGTCATAGAAGCAAGTTGAGTATTCATCCAGGAGCTACAAAGATGTATCAGGATTTGGAGAATTTGTTTTGGTGGCCTGGGATGAAGAGCGATGTGGCTCGGTTTGTGTATTCATGTTTGACTTGTTAGAAGTCGAAAGTTGAACATCCGAAGCCTGCAGGGTTGATGCAACCGTCAGAAGTTCTGGAATGGAAATGGGATATCATTTAGATAGACTTTGTGATAGGGTTACCTAATACTTTAAAAGGACATGATTCGATTTAGGTGATTATTGATAAGCTTATGAAGTCGGCTCATTTTATTCATATTAACATCAGTTTTCTAGTGTCGAAGTTTGTTGAGATTTATACTAGTGTAATTGTGAAGCTGCATGGTGTTCCTTTGTGCATTGTGTCAGATAGAGATCTGAGTTTTACTTCTGATTTTTGGAAGAGTTTGCAAGAGGCGTTGGATTCTAAGTTGAGGTTGAGTTCGGCGTATCATCCTCAGACGGATGGTCATACAGAAAGAACTATTCAATCGTTGGAGGATTTGTTGAGAGCATGTGTTCTTGAGCAGGGAGGTTCGTGGGATACTTTTCTTCCATTAATAGAGTTCACTTATAATAACAGTTTCCATTCTAGTGTTGGGATGGCACCTTTTGAAGCGTTGTATAGTCGAATATGTAGAACTCCTTTATGTTGGCATGAATCTGGAGAAAGTGTAGTGCTTGGACCTGAACTTATTCGTGAGACTATTGAGAAGGTGAAGTTGATTCGGGAAAAGATGAAATCTTCCCAAACTAGACAAAAGAGTTATCATGACAAGCAAAGAAAGGATTTGGAGTTTCAAGCAGGTGACCATGTGTTTCTGAGAGTTACACCTGTAAATGGTGTTGGGCGAGCATTGAAGTCTAAGAAGCTCACTTCTCGTTTTGTTGGTCCATATCAGATTTCAGAAAGAGTTGGGAATGTCGCTTATAGAGTGGCTTTACCGCATAATCTTTTGAATTTGCATGATGTGTTTCATGTGTCACAACTCCGGAAGTATATTTCAGATCCATCTCGTGTGATTCATATGGATGATGTACAAGTACGAGATAATCTTACTGTTGAGATGATGCATGTACGAATCGCGGATCGTGAAATGAAGACTCTGAGAAGCAAGGAGATTGCTTTGGTGAAAGTAGTCTGGTTAGGAGCGGCTGGAGAAAGCATGACTTGGGAGTTGGAAAGCAAGATGCGGGACTCCTATCCTTAGTTGTTTGAATAAGGTAAATATTCGAGGACGAAAATATTCTAAGTGGGGGAGAGTTGTAACCCCCGTAATTTAATTAATTAATTAATTAATTAATTAAATTATTTTTTTGGATTATTTGTGAAGTTGTGAGATGTTGAGAATTATTGGAATGAGTTGTTGTATTATTATTTAACTAATTAGTTGATTAATAATGATTATATTATGTGGAATTAAGGGAAGATATGAAAATAATGTTGGACTTATGTTATTGGTTAGAAATAGTAAAATGGGGGTGTAGGTTAGGCCCAAGAGGACTGTTATATAAGGAGAAGCTAACACAAGGGTTTTTTTAGTCAGAGAATAAGGATTCTGTATGCTGACCGGTAGATCTGCGCGGACGAGGAGCAAGCTGCCCGGTGTCGAGCAGAGCGAAGCAAGCCGTCGTCTAGAGTTTTGGTTGAGCGACCTTCAATCCAGGTAAGGGTGGGGTTCTGACCTTATAATGGGATTTATGATGTGTATTATGTGGGAATTGGTCATTTTATGATTGTTGTACATGGATGTTTCTGAATTGCTATCGAAGTTTCCCATTCTGTTATGTTGTGGTCGTTGGGAAGAACTGTAAGACCGTTTAATGAATATGTTTTATGAAGTTGCCTGGTTGTGAGTTGTGGACGTTTTGAGCTAGCTACGTGACTACCAGTTTAATCAAAGTGTAGGTTAGATCATGATGGTCGTTAGGATGATAGGTTTTTCCGAGCGAGTGACAGGAAAGTTGGTAAATTGTTGTAGTGGTCGTTTTAGGGAGGTTCTGCGTGACTGTCTTGTATGTTGATGAATCTGTCGATAGGAATATAGTTTCTCGTTACTGTGTTATTCCGAGCGGTTGGCCGGAAGTTAGGAATTATAGTGGTGTGGTCGTTAAGATGTTATGTTGTGTATGTGATGTTGGCCGAACTAGTGGTCGAGGAGGATGCTGATGGTGTTGAGTATCGAGCAGCATATTAGGCTGCGAGGCGTGTCGGGAAGGGTATGTGCTGCATTATCGAGCAGTATTAAGTTGCAGGACATGCCGATGAGCTTAAGTTGGTCGACACCCTTTTTCCTCTATGCGTGTCGAGTAGTATGATTTAGTTGTATGTTGTCTTAGTTGTTGTACGTGTCGAGGGGCACGTAGTTCCCTATCCCTTTTTTCCCATACATGTTGGGTTTTAGTCGTTACCAGTGTTGTGTGAAATTATTATTAAGTAGTTGTTCGATTATATTAATTATTGAATCGTTGATTGATGTGATAGGCTTATGGCCAATATTGTTCTATGCTGATTTATGTTGAATTATGATTAAGTTGAAGGCTTATGCCAATGTTGTTGTGTTATTATGATTGTTGTTGTGAATTCTTGTTGATGATGCGAAGTTGCAGGGATGTTTTAAAGGATGATGAATTACCTCTATTTACTGGTAATAATGGTGATGTGGGCTTATTCCTTGTGATGATAATGATTGTTGTGATGATGATGATTGTTATGATGATGATGATTGTTGTGAGTATGTAATAGTGCACTTATATACATTTGCATACTCTGTGATAGCCTGGATTGGCAAACTGCGAAGAAGGATTATCCCTTGTTGATGCCTCTATTAATTGACAAATTTCTAAGATGGGAGTTCTGCTCTATTTTTAAGATGGGAGTTCTGCTCTGTGATACGGTGGTAGAACCGATTGTTAAGTACTGGTATGCATTTTGTATTCGCAAATGTCGCGGTAAGCAAGAGTCGCCACTGACTTTTCTTTTATCCAACAAAGGAAGGGTGAAAAGAACAGAAAAAGACCTTTTTCTAGATTTTCTGAGTAAGGGGGTAGATTATGGAAAGAGAAGGTGTTAGCACCCTTTATATCCATGGTTTTCCACGGGCTCTTAGGTACTTGCTCATTTTTTAAAACTGTGTTCGTGTTTGTGTGTTTTGAAAAGTTTTGCTTTATGATAACTCTTGTATCAATCCTCAAGAGTGTGATAAAGTGTTTTTGAAAGGTTTTGAAAGTGTGGTGTAAAAAGGATTAATTTTGAGCAAGTACTTAACAACTATCTACCTACTCGAAAAATGTGTTCTTTTCCTCCTTTCCTTTAGATAGTGTTATCCTACTATTAGTGAGTAGGTATCCCTATCATTGGATGTTGAGGGATTATCGAAAGGGACATTTATGGTCATTGAAGGCAACATGTAGAGATACCTTAGCAGTTCGAAGGGACTGTCATCATATATTCAGAGGCAACATCGAGGGACAAGATCATTTCTCATAGGCAACTCGAGGGACAGTAAGGGACTATGATCTTTTATGATGACTTTGAAATGAGGGGTCTTTGCTAAGGTATCCCTACGTTTGAGGGAAATGACCATTTCCGAAGGCAACCAAAGTGGAGATACCCTAGGGGTGCAAGTGTGCAAAATTTTGTTTTTTCCAGATATTTTTATCTTGAAGTTAGTGATCTAAGATTTATTATTTAGTTCTTGCCATACACACATGATTTACTAGCAATTTATATACAGGCATACAATATAGTGCAGAAAGTAAAACCTACGGCTATTACAAGGCTTCATGGCAATTACAATTATATCTGACTGAAAATGTAGAGTGCGGAAATTAAAAACCCTAATTAGGTTAATACAAACCGGGCACAATTACATAATTAAAAAAATAAAATAATCATACGAAAAATAACAACGCGCAAGAAATTGAAAATGGGAATAAGTTTGAAACCCTAAAAATCTAATTGCTTATTAAAAATATTTTGGTATTTTATGAAAAAAGTTGAGATTTAACCTAATTTCTAACTAATTTTAAATTAAAGAAAACAAGTTAAAATTTAATTAAATTAATTTGCAAGAATTAATTTTAATAAAATAAAACCTAAATCTATTTTTTTGTGATTTTTGTTGATTTTATGATTTTAAAAAAGAAATAAACTAATTAAAAAAAAGGAAGTAAAGTAAATAAAAAAAGGAATGGGCCTGGAGTGAGAAACTTGATTGGGGGGTGCTGGCTGGAATTTTTGTTAGGGCCCAGATCTGGTGGCCCACCACTTCGTTGGATCTGGTGTTGTTACGTCTGAAAGGTTCACCACGGGGATGCAACCCAGGAGCACTAGATCTGCCTTCATTGGTAGTTGATGGCCCAGATTGAAGGCCACATCATGCGCTAACTAATTTTGGTGCACATGGGATCTAAAAACAGTTTGTTAGAAAAATAAAACGTTGGACCTGAGATTCGAACCCAGGTCCTCTCCTTTACAACGCCTTGCTTTCACCATCTGTGCCAACCTGTTAATCGTTTATCATACCACACACATAATATAATATCCAAAACAAAAGCCCAAAATATGTTTAAGATACAAAACCGCGTGCTAGTTCAGACCTACCAACCAAGTTGCTGCACGCCATCATCTTCTCCACCCATCTGTTGTGTTAGCTTTCATGCTTTTACCTACGGACATTGTCTGTCACTACAACACCTGCAGATTTCTAAAATCTATAACATGCAAGATAAATCAAGTTTAAGGCCATGGATCAACTGGGTTTAATCCCCTAAGCATGATGGTACTCATCTTTAAGCCCAATTTTACCTGTACCTGAAAACCCTAAAACAAAGGTCTAAATCCTAGTAATGGCAGGTCGTCATATATCCATCAAAACTGGAAATTAACTATTCAAACACATTCTAAACATTCATACAAACAAGAATTCATAATCAAACATAGTTATAACGCATGTATGACCATAATCGTTTTTAAATAATGAGGTTCAAACCGTGATGGTATAGGTTGTGATCCTGGGAGCTTTGACGCTTGGAAATGGTGCAGCTAGCTTCAGAATGCTTTCAGGATTTGATTGCATGCTTCAGAACTCCTTGAATCCTTCTGCAACTCCAAATCCGATTGCCACTTTTCTTTGAAATTTCAAGCTTGTGAACAGAGTCCTTTTTTTGCAGCAGTTGCGCCTCTATTTGGTCTGGAACGTTTATGCATAAATAGTGTATCATATTAGATTAACAATTATGGACTGTATCTTGAAGATTGGATGGAAGGGATTTGATTTGCATCTTAAAATTATATGTTTCTAAATTTGGCCAAAACTTGATCTTTTCTCTCCAATCAACTTCCACACGAATTCATGACTTATTCTTCTGATTCTAGACTCATGATATGACCATAAAACAAATCTTTAGGATTTAAATCATCTTTTTACTATTTTATTTGATTTATTAATATTTAAATGGATGAAAATTCAAATAAATAAAAATAAATCTCATAAAAATAAAATAATGGATTTAAATGTCTTGAATAATTCCATGGATATGTTTGAGATCCAAAACCCACGCCCATTAGTTCAAAAGATCCAATTTGCTCACATTGACTTTTGTGCATTTTTCAAAAACTGGTCAATTTTAGCAATGAATATCTCTCTCATTTTTAACCCTAAGAGTATTTTCTTGGACTTTTTAGGGATTTTAGGATGTCCTTTAAACAACCCTTTTGGTTTCATTTCAATTGGATCTTCCATGTTCATGTAAGGAGCTTTGACCCAAAAGGTGTTTTTGTTGACTTTTTGAAAAGACCTATATTGTATGAGCTTGTATCTTTTAACTGAGGCATTTCTTGATATTAAGGGCTGAAGAGAAGTTGTAGGGAAATGGATTCTCTTCAAAATGAGCTTTGGCGGAAAAATGTCTGATAAAGTATGAGAAAGTTATGCTTGGTCAAAGTTTGGTTGACTTTTCCTATAGAAACCCTAATTTGCCATTTTTGACTTTTGATGAGTTAGGGGAATTTATTAAGGAATCGTGATACACCCTTGACCAAATGATGGATATTACTTCAAAATGTTGATGTTGACCAAAAATCTTGAAGTTTGACTGTATATAGGCCACAATTGACTTTTGACCTAGTATAGTTGATTTTCAGGCATTTTAGCAGTTGACTGATCAAACTAGTTGTACAAGGCATGAAATTTGACATGGATGATTTTGAGGACATATTAGGTCCATGGAAAAAATTTGGGACCCTTGGAGCACAACCATCTTGATGAAAATTGAAACCCTAGTTAGAGGTTTATTTCCTTAGGAGGAGAATTTATCTGGTCAATTCTTAGTCATCTTAGGGCAAGTTGGGGACCTCAATGGGCATGTGTTGTATGAAAATGGGAGGGAAAATTTTGGGGTACAATAGTTGACCCTGTTCAATCTTCTTAAACCTGAGAATTTAGATTGGCTTATCTGCCTTTCTTGATCTGAAGGTGGAAGATGATTGAACACTATAGTGCCCAAAAATTTGCACTCGTCTGAAATGATACTTGACTGTGTAGATAGTATCAGGAATGCGCTTATAGATTCCATTTGGAAAAGATGACGGAAGATCATTGTAGATGGGCTTAAAGATGCCAAACAGAGATTATGACGGAGAGTCATCGGAGATGGGCTTAAAGATGCCATCTGGAACAATTTTGATTTCATGAGATATTCCTTTGTGGGGATCCCTATTCCTATTGTTGAGGAGGACTCCAATGAGGAATGTTGGTCTTTGTTTGGGAAATGGAGTTTAGGAGCTTCAGTTGTCCATTACTCTACTGGGGAGTCATCTCTTGACTTGAGAGACGGAAGTGAACTGCTATCTGGTTAGGATCTAGGCTTCACAGTGACTTGTTAGGGATAATAAGGCTTACTACTATTTGGTCGTATTCCAGGCTTCACAGTGACTTACTGGGAGAATGTGAAATTAACTGCTATCTGGTCGGACTCCAGGCTTTGCAGTTTATTTAACTGGAATAGAAATCAGAAAAATCTTAGTGTCGATTTAACTGAACTAGAGAAAGGTCTTGAGTTGTCTTCAACTGGAATAGAAATCAGGAAAATCTTAATATCGATTTAGTTGAACCAGAGGAAGGTCTTGAATTAACTTTGACTGGAATAGAAATCATAAAAATCTTAGTATCGATTTAACTGAACCAGAAAAAGGTCTTGGGTTAACTTCAACTTCAATCGGAATAGAAATCAGAAAAATCTTAGTGTCGATTTAACTGAACCAGAGAAATGTCTTGAATTATCTTCAACTGGAATAGAAATCAAAAAAATCTTAGTATCGATTTAAATGAACCAGAGAAGGTCTTGAATTAACTTTGACTGGAATAGAAATCAGAAAAATCTTAATATCGATTTAACTGAACCAGAGAAAGGTCTTGGATTATCTTCAAATGGAACAGAAATCAGGAAGATCTTAGGATCGATCTAACTAAACAAGAGAAGGTCTTTTGAGAACATCTTTCTGAGGAAAATGCTGAAATAGCCCTTCATCAGACGTAGCTTTTGAGAAGACTACCAGGTCATGTAAGTAGTCAACGGTGTTTGTTGATTTGATCTTTCCTGAAAAAGGTAAATAGTTAGTCGTATGCAATTTCAAGATGTATGAAATGCATTGTGTGATAATGTTCTCAAAATAAATGAGGTTATGTTGTATGCGATGTCTACGTGCATGCCATGATGTATAAATATGGGATGTTGTTGCAATATTTCTTAGTCTGGGAAAGTAAATCCCTGACTACTGATGGGGAGTACTGGGAAGATGAATCTTTCATTCTGCTGGGGATGATGAATGGAGATGATTTGTTGGGGATTTTCTCTTTTCGTTCGAAGATATTCTGCCATGGATCTTTAACTCCTGCTTGAGAATGACTCTGTGGGGGAAGGACACTTTGTCGGAATATTTTACCAATGTAGAGGAATAAAATTTATTAGGGGATAAACTTCCACAGCTAGAGAAATAAATTCCACCGGGCATAATGCTTTATAGACTGTTCGAGATTATAAAACTTAGCTGGGGATCATGGATTTCAGCTCTCTGAGGGAACTTGGCTGGAGGAAGTCATTCCCGCTTGGGGGAGGCATAGGTAAGGATTTTTATTTTTTTACTCTTCGGGGACCTAAGCATCACTAGGATGTATGTTGAGGATATGACAGGAGGATAACCATGTGCCTGCTGGAAAGAGTAACTATCGGGACTACAAATGGTTTTTTAGACTTTGCCCCATTTCTTAATGTCATTAGCAACTGTCTTCCTGTTTCATATGCAAGTATTTGTAAATAGTAATCATATTCAAATGCATGTCAAAAATAACCACTGGACGTTTTTACAGAACTAAACAAAAACATAGAAAATAGATAGTTTTGTACTTTCAAAGAAATTATTTGTATTGATTTTTTTGAAGTTCGCCTATAACAGGCATTTTTGTACAAAGAGACTAATGTTCTAGTAGGAGAACGCTGCTGGGAAAATGAAAATTATACAAAATAGTGTACAAAGAGAAAACAACTATGTGTAATAATCCCATTGAGTTTTAATTGTGCTATTTCCCTTATGTCCTTGAGCGTCTCATCACTTTGCTACTTGTCCGAAGCTGACTGGATTGAGTGGTACTGTTTGAGCTTGATAATTAATATTGAAGTCTAGTTGCAAGGTGATCCAATGGGACATAGTTATACGCTTTTAAATCCCTAACTTTTTCCTGGACCGCCCTTTCGGGTTTTCAGTCCACCGGGATACCCTTTTTTGCCCAAGCTCTCGGGTTTTCGACTTGCCGGGTGTACATATTTTTTATATTTATCCATAATTTTTGCCCGAACCCTTTTGGTTCGCCGGGATGCCCTTATTTTTGACTAGGCCAGTAAACCTAGTGGGTCCTTATTCACACATAGTATCTTTTCACTATGTCCGCATTCACAGGGTGAGGAAGGTCGCCACCATCCATGGTGGTCAGAATCATGGCTCCACCAGAAAATATGCTTTTGATTATAAATGGCCCTTCGTACGTGGGAGTCCACTTGCCCCTGGGATCACCTTGTGGAAGTATGATGTGCTTGATTACTAGATCACCCACTTGATATACCTGGCATCTGAACTTTTTGTTGAAAGCCTTGGTCATTCGCTTTTGGTATATCTGACCATGATAGACAGCAGCAAGCCTTTTCTCATCAATCAAATTCAGTTGGTTAAGTCGAGTCTGGATCCAATCATCTTCGTTCAAACCTGCATCCTTCATGATCCTCAAAGAAGGGATCTAGACCTCAATAGGTAGGAAAACCTCCATACCATACACCAGAGACTAAAGTGTTGCCCCTGTTAACGTATGTGCTGAGGTGCGGTAACCATGAAGAGAAAATGGTAACATATCATGCCAGTCTTTGTATGTCACCGTCATCTTCTGTATGCTTTTCTTAATGTTCTTGTTAGCAGCTTCAACAACGCCATTCATCTTCGGCCGATAGGGAGAAGAGTTATGATGCTAGATCTTGAATTGCTTACAGAGTTCGGTGATCATCATATTGTTGAGATTTGTACCATTGTCTGTGATGATTCTCTCTGGCACACCATACCTACAAATAAGGTTATTCTTGATAAACCGCGCTAAAACATTCTTGGTAACAGTAGCAAAAGAGGAAGCCTCAACCCACTTCGTGAAATAATCAATGGCGACTAGGATGAAGCGATGCCCATTGGAAGCGGTAGGTCTAATCTCTCCGATCATGTAAATTCCCCACATTGAAAAGGGCCAGGGAGTCGTCAAGACGTTCAAGGGAATCAGAGGTACATGTACTTTATCAACATAAATTTGACATTTGTGACAAGTTCGGGAATGCTGATAACAGTCTGCTTCCATAGTGGACAAATACTATCCTGTCCGTATGATATTTTAGCCATGGTATGTCCACTAGAATGGGTGCCAAAGGTACCTTTGTGTAAATCTTCCATAATCATCTCTGCTTCGCTCTTTTCTACACACCGCAGTAAAGTAGAGTCATGGTTGCGCTTGTAGAGGATTCTATTACTGAGGAAGAACTTTGCATAGAACCTTCTCAGAAACTTCTTATCATTGACAGATGCTCCCTCAGGATACTCTTGAGCCTCAAGATACCTTTTCACTTCATGGAACCAAGGTTTGTCTGCTACTTCTTCAGTATCAATCTCATAGCAGTATGCTGATTCATCCAACCTCTCAATAATGATCTGAGGAGCTTCATTGTCCCATCTGACCTTGAACATAAATGACATGGTAGCTAGCGTGTCCGCTAACTGATTCTCTTCTCGTGGAAAATGTTCAAAGGTGACTTCTTTAAAGCGTGGAAGCAATGTCAACACATGTTCTTTGTAAGGGATGTGATTAGGGTGCTTCGTGTCCCACTCCCCTTTGATTTGACTTATTACAAAGGCTGAATCCCCGAAAATGCTCAAGAACTTCATCCTCAGGTCATTAGCAGCTTTGAGACCCATAATGCATGCTTCATACTCCACCGTATTGTTAGTACAATTGAAACATAATCTGGAAGTGAAAGGAGTATGACAGCCCTCGGGAGATATGATTACAGCACTGATTCCATTACCGAGTGTGTTGGAAGCTCCATCAAAAACCATAGTCCATTGGGATCCTTCCTCAGGACCTTCATCCGGTCCAGGTTCTTCACAGTCAGTCACTAACATAATATTTTCATCCCGGAATTCAAAGTTCATGGATTGGTAGTCATCCACATCCTGATGAGCCAAATGATTAGCTAATACACTTCCCTTGATTTCTTTATTGGTCGTATATTGGATATCGTGTTCGGTCAAGATCATTTGCTATCTTGCTATTCTTCCAGAGAGAGCGGGCTTCTCGAAGATGTACTTGATCGGCTCCATCTTAGATATCAACAAAGTAGTGTGGGTCAACATATATTGTCTCAGCCGGCGAGCAGCCCATGCCAAAGCGTAACAAGTTTTCTTGAGCAGTGAGTATCTTGTTTCATAGTCGGTAAACGTTTTTCTAAGTTAGTACATTGCATGCTCTTTTCGACCGGACTCGTCATGCTGCCCCAGCACACACCCCATTGAATTATCTAACATTGTTAAGTACATTATCAAAGGTCTTCCTTCAATTGGCGGCATCAGAATTGGAGGCTCTTGAAGGTATTCCTTGATTCTCTCGAAGGCAGTCTGGCATTCATCATTCCACTTTACCACTTGATCTTTCTTCAAGAGTTTGAAGATTGGCTCACAAGTAGAAGTTAGATGGGAAATGAGCCTGTTAATGTAATTTAGGCATCCCAAGAAACCTCTAACCTCCTTCTTAGTGCGAGGAGCTGGCATCTCTTGTATAGCCTTCACCTTTGCAGGGTCTACCTGAATGCCCTTGTCACTGACAATGAAACCTATAAGTTTACCAGACCTTACCCCGAAGGTGTACTTGTTCGGATTTAACCTTAGCTTGTACGTCTTCAACCTATCAAACAGCTTTTGTAGATGATCAAGGTGTTCTTCCTTAGTTTGAGACCTGGCTATCATGTCATCAACATATACCTCTATCTCATGGTGAATCATGTCATGAAACAAAGCTACCATGGCTCGCTGATAGTTTGCCCCAACGTTCTTCAACCCAAAAAAACATCACTTTGTAACAGAAAGTTCCCCATTGCGTGACGAAGGTTGTCTTCTCCATGTCTTCGAGTGGCATCTTGATCTGATTGTAACCAGAGAAACCGTCCATGAAGGAAAAGATCTTAGGTTGTATGGTGTTGTCGACACGAACGTCAATGTGGGGAAGCAGGAAATCATCCTTG
Organism: Vicia faba; assembly: GCA_948472305.1. Lineage (NCBI taxonomy): Eukaryota > Viridiplantae > Streptophyta > Magnoliopsida > Fabales > Fabaceae > Vicia > Vicia faba. The sequence goes on from OX451737.1 coordinate 1,572,718,475, forward strand.
GGGCTTGCCCTGTTCAAAACTCTGTAGTCCATACACATCCATACCTTGTCGTCCTTCTTAGGCACCGGGACTACGTTAGCAACCCATTGCGGATAGGAGGTGCCAGCTAAGAACCCAGCGTTAAACTGTTTCATAACTTCTGCCTTGATATTTTCTGACATCTTAGGGCGCAAACGACGAACAGTCTACTTCACTAGAGGGAAACCTTCTTTAGTTGGCAGACGATGAACCATAATATCCGTGTCTAGTCCCGGCATGTCTTCATATAACTAGGAAAAAATCTCGACATAGTCATGCAACATTCTTATCAACCGCTGTTTGACACTAAGCTCCAGATTTGCGCCTATCTTGACTTCTTTTCTGTCCTCTTTTGTGCCCAAGTTTATTGTTTCAACTGGCTCTTCATGAGGCTGTGTAGCTCTTTCTTCCTGTTGTAACAACCTGGCAAGTTCTGCGGGTACCTCACAATCTTCCTCACCTTCGTCCTCGGCTTGGTTGATTGGATTTTCAAATTCATAATCGGTAATAGCATAACTGTTATCAATGGGATCCAGAGTGGATATGGATCTGCAGTTTGATATGTGAGTGTGTGTAAGAGCATAGTTGTATAGACAAAGTAAAAAGCAAAAAAGAAAAACAGAGAGCACAAAATTTGTTATGCAAAAGTCCAATGCTTTATTAATGACATATGAGATTGAAACATGATAACCCTAAAAAATAAACCATTGTGCCCCAGGTAAACCACGTGGCCATAGAGTTTATATTGTTTAATTGTTACATCTCCAAAAACAAGAAAGACAATTACTTCTGAACAAAAGTAATCGGTACAAAGTCTTTAGTCATCCAGTTACTGGGTCCACAGTTGGTAGTAGGGAAGATCCAGCTACCCATTTCATATTCACCATCACTCTCTTCTAAAGCGTTGACCTCATGGTTGCTGATGTGTAGGGGAGGTCCTCCATCACGAGCACGACGAAAAGCCCTTTGAGCCCCTGAAGAGAAACCCAAACCAAACTTATCATATTTGTAAGGAATGTCAGGGAGTTAGTCCCAAATGGTACACCCACCTTCTTCAATAACTTCTTTAGCGTCCTTGAGAGAAACCATTTTCAAGGGAGTGTAGCGTTAAAAAATGTAGCAGGGTAAATCGGAGATCGAACTATTAATTAATTCATCTCACAAAAGCAAGAGTCGCCACCGCGTTTTATTATTTCCAAGGGAAAAGGGAAAAGAGCGAAATAAAACCCTAAAATATGCAATGTAAAATAATACTTTAAAAGTAATGAAAATACAAGGCGTTTTTGAAAAGAGGTCTAGAGTTTGGGGGTTGGTTATACAATGGGAAGGTATTAGCACCCAATGTATCTATAGTATTCTATAGGAACCTTTTGAAATATCTGTTTTTGGTTAAAATTGTTTGTTTGATTAAAATGGTTCATTTGGCTAAAAATAGGTGTGGGCGAGAGTTTGAAGATACGAGGACCTAGTATCGAAGTTTTGACTTAAAAAGGGGTGGGTTTTTTAAAATTGAGTTCTTTTAGAAGATTTAACAAAAAAAATCTAAAATGTATGAAGGGTTTCGCACAATCGGATAACATATTTGATGACATGAAGTCAATAATTTTAATTATTTCCCTTGGAGTAGAAGCAAACAAATCAAAAATAAGATGAACATCATAATATAAGTAATCAAGGATACGCAAGGAAATAAATTTAAGCGAACAAATTAATACCAAGAAAGGCAGTGAAATATTTAATTCGAGAAGATTAAGACGATTAAAAAATAAAGAGAAGATAACCAATTTTCTAAAGAAGATAAATTACTAAATTAATTCTAAACAACAAATAAAACTAAGATCATGAACTTTCTAAATTATATCTAGACTAAGTTAAAGTTCTAAGATTTATTAAAATTAAAATTCTAAAAGTTACCAAATTGATCTAAAGTAAATTAATTCTAAAGTACTAAACCATATCTAATATAGGCTAAATTAAAGCTAAATTAATATCATTGGGAAATAAGCTGAAAACAAAATAAAAAGGTCCAGCATGTGATTGAACTCGTGTCTCCTTCTTTCGAACTCTTTTTTTCTATCTTCGATCTCTCTTTCGAACTCTCTCTTCGATCTCTCTTTCGAACTCTTTCTTCGATCTCTCTTTTTTCTCTCTTCGATCTCTCTTTCGAACTCTCTCTTCGATCTCTCTTTTTTCTCTCTTCGATCTCTCTTTCGAACTCTCTCTTCGATCTCTCTTTCGAACTCTCTCTTCGATCTCTCTTTTTTCTCTCTTCGATCTCTCTTTCGAACTCTCTCTTCGATCTCTCTTTCGAACTCTCTCTTTGATCTCTCTTTTTTCTCTCTTCGATCTCTCTTTCAAACTCTCTCTTCGATCTCTCTTTCGAACTCTTTCTTCGATCTCTCTTTCGAACTCTTTTTTTTCTCTCGTCGATCTATCTTTCGAACTCTCTCTTCGATTGTATATCTGCCTGTTTTATAGTGAATAAGAATGAGGTTTTGGGAGGGAAAATTTGGTGAGTTTGAACAAATGTGATGGTCTGATTTATGGCTTTTTGATACAGGTTTTGGTGTGTGTTATTTGATGCAATTTCTGGACTGATATGCTGGTCTTATAACAGGGCAGCAGAGATTATGTGATTGTTTTTCTTGGCATTACTTGTGCAGGTTTTTGCAGCATAAGGACAGATTTGTATGGACATAGCATAATAATTATAATACTAATAATAATAATAGTAATGACACAAATAATACAATAAAATGTTAGTAAAACTAAACTGAAAAATATAAAAGTGAAAGAAAAGAGATATTAAAATTGGTTTTAATTCTATTAATAATTCAACCTAAAAACATTTCAAATGGAATTATAATCAAAATTAATAACAGAGGGAATAAAAATAAAATTAAACCATATATTTTCATATTTTCGAATTAAATAAATAAAACTACAACTAAGAACAAAATAGACTTACATACTCTAAAAATGCAAAAAAGTAAAAGAACTTATATGTATTTTGAGATTTTCTGAATTATCAATAAAAATATAAAATTAAATGAAACTAACAAAACTATACATTTTTTTTATATTTTGGATAAAGTAAAACTGATATGAACTAAATATATTTTGGGGATTTTCTTTTTATGAAAATAAGAATAAAAGAAAGATGATAAAAAATGAAAAAAAAATCATGATTTAATAAAGTCAGGCAAAACCAGTTAAATTTCACCAAATTCACAATGATTTCTAATATTTCTATATTTTGGTGGATTTTCAAAGCATAATCATCTCTTGACTTGTAAAGAAAAGTTGTAGTTGTTGCAAAGGAGAATCATATGTAAAAGAACCACTAAAAAAATGTCGAAATTTGAAGAAGTTATAAATTTTTGAAATCTGACTCGAGAATTGGGAAAAAAAGGTCGAATCGCTTGTGAACGCTTGCTATGTAATAATGCAGATGGGAGGTGGTATCTTAGGTCAAAATTTGGGGTATGACATCTGCCCCTATTTAAGTTTCTTCTATCCGGAGATATGAAGATTAAAATCTTCGTCTCGACGAGATTGAAGGTACTTAAATACATAATACGCAATTTTTGCCCTAAGATACCGCCATTATGTTTGTGATATGAATGTAGTATTTAAATTCACAGAGAATGATATTGTATGAGACAAGATAATGTTGGAGAAACCAAACACCAACAAACCACAGAAACATAGATTATACACTACTGGGAAAATGAGCCATCAACTTCAAATGATAGACTCTTGACGGCGAATAAAAATTTGAGAGAATACGACCTCTGACCCTAACAAAGAAGGCATCTTGCATAGGCCACAAAACAGATTATTGACCCCAAATAACAGTGAGTTCACAACTCAAGGTCAAAGATAGACAAAAGATGTACCAAATTTGCTAATAATGGATTACCGACTTCTGAAGATAAAGATTCATAACAAACTTCTCTGTGAGATTTCCGGAGAGATACCAATTAATGCTGAAATAATAATATGGTTGTAGATACACAAACTGCTCAAATAAAGAAGCTGCCATTTGTTGTCGTTCAAAGATGTCAATAACATACAAGCTGCTCAAATAAAGAAGCCTCCACTTGCTGTCTTCCAAAAATACTATGACATACAAGTTGCTCAAATAAAGAAGCTGCCACTTGTTGTCTTCCAAAAATACTATGACATACAAGTTGCTCAAATAAAGAAGCTGCCACTTGTTGTCTTCCAAAAATACTATGACATACAAGTTGCTCAAATAAAGAAGCTGCCACTTGTTGTCTTCCAAAAAAAAGATAACACACAAGTTGCTCATGAAGAGACCGCCGCTTGTCGTTTTCCAAAAAAACGTACAAGTTGCTCATGAAGAGACTGCCGCTTGCCTTTTTCCAAAAAATAATAACGTACAAGTTGCTCATAAAGAGACCGCCGCTTGTCGTTTTCCAAAAAATAATAACGTACAAGTTGCTCATGAAGAGACCGTCGCTTGGCGATTTCTAAAAAATAATAACGTACAAGTTTCTCATGAAGAGACCGCCGCTTGTCGTTTTCCAAAAAATAATAACGTACAAGTTGCTCATGAAGAGACCGCCGCTTGCCGTTTTCCAAAAAATAATAACGTACAAGTTGCTCATGAAGAGACCGTCGCTTGCCGTTTTCCAAAATATAATTCATAAGAAAAATTGCGATAACACTGTCAGAGAATAAAATCTTCGTCAAAGGGAACCATGAATAGATCCTTCCCGAGGAGATCAAATACTTAAATATGCAAAATAAATGCATCATTCGTCTAGGTTGCCTAGCTTGGAGAAAACCACGAGATAGCCTATGCAAGAGACAACAACTCCCTTCAGGAATAAACCAGAGAGAAAACAGTCAAACAAGACTCCACCCAATGAGAGAATAACTTGATTGGGGATTCATCCTATCCAGAAATGGACAAGGAAGACTAAATCAAAAAATCATCCACGAGGAGTAGCTCAGTTGGGGAATTTAGAAAGGAAGCACATTTTCTGCCTAAGCTAACATTCTACTTGGAAAGAACATGTACATTGTCTTAATAAACATAAACAAGGTATACGACCCAAAATCAATGAAAAATGTGAATATGCATGCGTGATATAAGTGTAAATGAATGAATGAATGTTATGCTGATGAAACAGGCAGACGAAATATCTTGAAGATGATAAGATATCACAAAATAATAGATACTCGGCCAATCTTAAAAAGACGGAAAATAACTGGAACTGGAACCAAAAAGCAACGTCAGAGCGTATCACACTACAAGGCTCAAATCTTCTGGGAGAAAAGTATTTGAATCCAAACTTCTAACACCAATAGACCACTAACATGATACAAAGCATATCGCACTGCAGAAATCTGCTCAAATAAAGATAACCAAAACAACGCTTAACTGGAAAAGCTGGGGAGTCACCAAACTTAGTACCACTAGAAACAAAAGTTTACACAACCAACACCTCGTGACGATTTTGAAAGAAAACATGTTCATCATGCAAGGCTAAATTACTGTATTGTTTTGCATTTCATGGCTTGACCATCCTCGGAACAACTGTTAATATTCCTTTCATTATTCCCGACACATTTTTAAAATAAGAATACTTTAAATAACTTTGTTTCAAATATTGTCGTAAAAATTAAAATTTTGCCCACAAAAGGTAAATGCTCAAATTTTATTAATAAGATGGTAGTTCGCTAACAACGTAACTCCAACGGTTTACAAAAGTTTGGGAAATAGTACATGAAAGAAAGGGTTACACAAAAACAAGGATCACTATTCTCCCTAACAACTTCGAATTCCGAAATGTGCTCAAATACCACAGTCTGTCTGACCAAAAGCCTGCCTAAGCCGCCCCTTCGGGTTTTCAACTTAGCGAACTGTCAACTCAAACCTAGGCGAAATACTTCTTGACTGCGTCGACGTTCGTGGAGCGCGGGAGCTCTTCACTGTCCATATTTGTGAGAATCATGGCACCTCCAGAGAAAAATTTCTTAACGATATACGGTCCTTCATAATTCGGAGCCCACTTGCCCCTAGAATCAGGTTGGAAAGATAATATCTTCTTGAGCACAAGGTCACCTTCTCTGAACTCGCGTGGTCGAACCTTCTTATCAAAGGCCTTCTTCATTCTATGCTGATATAATTGACCGTGACACAACGCTGTGAATCTCTTTTCTTCAATTAAATTCAACTGATCATATCTACTTTGACACCATTCAGCCTCAGAAAGTTTAGCTTCCATCAACACTCTCATAGACGGAATCTCAACCTCCACGGGGAGTACTTCTTCCATACCATAAACTAGGGAAAATGGGGTTGCACCTGTTGAAGTTCGAACTGAAGTACGGTATCCATGTAAATAAAACGGAAGCATTTCATGCCAATCTCTATAAGTTACCACCATCTTCTGGACAATCTTTTTGATGTTCTTGTTAGCAGCTTCAACTGCCCCATTCATCTTCGGCCTGTAAGGAGAAGAATTATGATGTTCGATCTTGAACTCTTTACAAAGCTCTCTCATCATCTTGTTATTCAGATTTGAGCCATTATCAGTGATGATCTTGCTCGGGATTCCGTATCGACAAATGATTTGATTCTTGATAAATCTGACTACCACCTGTCTGGTTACATTAGCATAAGATGCTGCTTCCACCCATTTAGTAAAATAATCGACCGCTACCAAGATGAAACGATGACCATTTGAAGCTTTGGGTTCAATCATTCCAATCATATCAATGCCCCACATAGAGAAAGGCCAAGGTGAAGAGATAACATTGAGGAGGGTCGGTGGCACATGTATCTTGTCCACATAAATCTGGCATTTATGACATTTCTTCATATATTTGCAACAATCGGATTCCATCGTCATCCAATAGTAACCAGCTCTCAACATCTTTTTAGCCATTGCATGTCTGTTGGCATGGGTACCAAAGGATCCTTCATGTACTTCCTGCATTAGCATGTCTGCTTCATGTCTGTCTACACACCTGAGTAGGACCATGTCATAATTCCTCTTATATAATACTTCTTCATTGAGGAAGAAACTGCTTGCCAATCTTCTCAACGTCTTCCTATCTTTATTAGATGCCCCAGGCGGGTACTCTTGAGTTCGAAGAACACGTTTAATGTCATAGAACCATGGTTTATCGTTGGTGACCTCTTCTACTGAGAACACATGAGCAGGTTTGTCGAGGCGCATAACTCTGATTGTAGGCACATCGTTCCAACCATTCACTTGAAACATTGAAGACAAAGTAGCTAAAGCATCAGCCATTTGGTTTTCATCTCTAGGGATATGATGTAATTCCACTTTGTTGAAGAAGGTTAACAATCTTCTAGCATAATCTCTGTAAGGGATCAAACCGGGATGACGAGTCTCCCATTCTCCTATGATTTGATTAATTACCAATGCCGAGTCTCCGTAAATATCAAGAATCTTAATCCTTATATCCACTGCTTTTTCGAGACCCATAATACAGGCCTCATATTCAGCCATGTTGTTCGTACAGTCGAACTTCAATCTCGTCGTGAACAGGATATGAGTACCTCGGGGAGTGACGATGATTGCCCCAATTCCATTTCCATAAGAGTTCACAGCTCCGTCAAATATCAAAACCCAATGGGATTCGGAATCAGGTCCTTCTTCAGGTAACGACTCTTCACAATCTTTAGCTTTCAAGTACATAACATCTTCATCCGGGAAGTCAAAATTGATGGATTGGTAATCTTCAATTGGTTGGTGAGCCAAATGATCGGCTAAAATACTCCCTTTGATTGCTTTCTGAGTGTGATACTCAATGTCATATTCAGATAACAACATATGCCAACGGGCTATTCTTCCAGATAAGGCGGGTTTCTCAAAGATATACTTGATCGGATCCATTTTGGAGATCAACCAAGTGGTGTGGTTAATCATATACTGGCGCAGACGGCGAGCAGCCCAAGCTAAAGCACAACAGGTTTTCTCTAGCATTGAGTATCGAGATTCACAGTCTCTGAATTTCTTACTCAGGTAATATATGGCATGTTCCTTTCTTCCAGTCTCATCTTGTTGACCAAGCACACATCCCATGGAATCTTCCAATATAGTCATGTACATAATCAAAGGTCTTCCTTCCACCGGAGGAATCAAGATAGGAGGTTCAAGTAAATATTCTTTGATGCTATCAAAAGCTCTCTGACAATCTTCTGTCCACACACATCCTTGGTTCTTTCGGAGAAGCTTGAAAATCGGCCCACAAGTAGCAGTCATATGAGATATAAATCTAGAAATATAGTTCAGTCTCCCAAGGAATCCTCTTACTTGTTTTTCTGTCTTGGGTGCGGGCATTTCCCGAATAGCTTTGACTTTATCAGGATCTACCTCAATACCTTTCTGACTGACAATGAAACCCAGAAGTCTTCCAGAACGAACACCAAAAGTGCACTTGTTGGGATTCAGACGGAGTTTATACTTTCTCAAACGCTGGAATAACTTCAATAAATGTTCCAAATGATCTTCTTCAGTTTGCGATTTGGCAATCATGTCATCTACATACACTTCTATCTCTTTATGCATCATATCATGGAACAAAGCAGTCATGGCCCTTTGGTATGTTGCACCAGCATTCTTCAAACCAAACGGCATTACCCGATAACAAAATGTTCCCCAAGGTGTAATGAAAGCTGTCTTCTCCATATCTTCTGGTGCCATCTTGATTTGATTGTAACCGGAGAAACCATCCATGAAAGAAAAGACTTTGAACTTTGTGGTAATGTCGACCAATACATCAATGTGTGGTAATGGAAAATCATCCTTTGGGCTAGCTCTATTCATATCTCTATAATCTACACACATCCGAACTTTGCCATCCTTCTTAGCAACAGGAACTATATTGGCTAACCATTGAGGATAGACCGATGTAACAAGGAAACCTGCATTAATTTGCTTCTGAACTTCTTCTTTGATCTTGTCAGCCATATCGGGACGAGTCCTTCTCAACTTCTGCTTAATCGGCGGACATTCAGGTCTCAATGGCAAACGATGCTTCACAATATTGTTATCCAAACCTGGCATGTCTTGGTAGGACCAAGCAAACACGTCAACATACTCTCTGAGAAGCTCCAACATTTTCTCTTTGACCTCTGAGATAAGTAATGCTCCGACCTTAACTTCCTTTTTATCTTCTTCATCACCCAAATTGATCATCTCTATAGGCTCTTCAAACGGCTGAATAGTTTTTTCATCATGCTCAAGTAAACGGGAAATTTCATCAGGGATCTCTTCACTATCTTCTTCCTCGGCTCCGAACACAGGGAATTCAAAGTTGGGAGGGGGCATAGGATCATTGTTTTCAATGGTTAAGTCATGGATTAATCTGCACATATGATTATGCTTTATTTTAGAAATCGATTTGTACAAATAAAATAAAAAGTTATTATATTTTCCTATTACTACCAATTAATTTTCATTACTATTTCCCAGAAAAAGTGAAAAATAAAACAGTAGTGGACAAAATAACGTTTTTATTCATGATTGGCAATACTTGAAACAAAGAGCCCATACATTTTCTCTTTTGCCTTGGGCAGAGCAAAAGGATTTATTTTCAACATAGCCCGACACAAATACTCTTCGCTTTGGGCAGAGCGAAAGTTTTTTCCAAAAATAACAAAACATTACTCATAAATGTGCATCACAACAGGAACATCAACAACAATTCAGTTCTGGCAAACCACTCCATGCGTTACAAAGTCGGGTAAATCCTCTTCAGAATCGTCTCCTATTATAGCATCAACTTCAGGAGGTGTCGGATGGATAAAACCTGCGCTTCGGAAAACCTCTTGTATCGGACGGATAATTGTTTCCTGCTTGACTCTTGTAGACACGGGACGAAAACCAAGACCTTCTCCAGACTTGTTCTCAGGAAAAGTCAACACCTAATCCCAACCTTCATCTGAACCACTTTCAACCACTCGTCGCGCATCCTCAAAATAAGAAATAGATGTCCCTTGCTTCTTCGCTTCATTATTAGCAATAGATAGAGCTTGGAATTGGGTTCCAACATCCTCGTCAGCATCAATAAAAGAGAAAGATGACAAATGGCTTACCACCATAGCCTGCTCTCCACCAATCATTACCAGCTTTCCATGCCTTACAAACTTCAATCTTTGATGGAGCGTGGAAGTGATTGCCCCTGCATCATGGATCCATGGACGACCCAATAGGCAACTGTAGGCGGCACGAATATCTATTACTTGAAAAGTGATCTAAAAAGTATGAGGACCAATTATTATAGGAAGATCCACTTCACCAATGATAGTCTTCCTAAAACCATCAAACGCTTTGACAATTACCCCACTAGGTCTCATGGGAGCACCTTGATATGAGAGTCGAGATAATGTAGTTTTGGGCATTACATTTAACGACGAACCTGTATCTACCAGCACACTTGATAAAGTATCATTTCCACAACTTATTGAGATATGCAAAGCCATATTATGGTTCCTTCCCTCCTCCGGAAGCTCTTCATCACTGAAACCAAGATTGTTACACGAAGTAATATTTCCCACAATTCCATCAAATTGGTCAACCGTCACATCATGATCCACGAATTCCTGGTCCAAGACCTTCATCAAAGCTTCTTTATGGGCACCAGAATCTCTCAGTAAAGCAAACAAAGAAATCTGGGAAGGAGTTTGCAATAGTTGGTCCACAATCTTGTATTCACTTCTCTTGATGAGCTTCAGAATCTCATCATCATCGGGATGTGGGATAGGTTCATTGGATCGGCCTACCTCAACCTTGGGTTCAACATTTCTCGCTGGAATTTCTACCGGTATGGGCCTCTTGACTTGAACTTCTGGTCTCTTCAAAGGTACTGCTGCAAAGACACGTCCGCTTCTCGTAACTCTGCTCACATCAGCGATGTTAACAAAAGATGGCATTGTTGGTATAGGAACTTCTACCCCATTCTCAATCATTGTGGCATTATACTTATACGGTATAGCTTGGTCTGAGTTGTAAGGCACAGGACCAGGTCGATAAATGATCAAAGGAGCAACAGGTGCAGTCTGACTGTCGTAAACGATCTCTATTGGTTCAGGCAAGTTAAATTGTGGTATTATAACATTCACTTCATCCACCGGATCTCTGTCATATGTAATACTGATAACCCTTTGGTCTAACAATTTTTGAATGTCCTCCTTCACAATAGGGCAATCAATTTCTCTTGAAAAAAATTCACAAACATCATAATCATGATGATGCCTAAAAAAGGCAAGTCTTCTTAAGCTTTGATGTAACCTGATCAACGAATCTCTTATGTGTTCAACTTGAAAAACTCGAAACTTTCCCGGACAACCTTCCACCATATTCACTGATGCTGCCCCATGTCGAGGCAAAGGATTATCTCTAACATTCGGGTTAACATCCTTGAAAGACAAGATACCGTTCTTAATCAATCTCTGCATATCCGCCTTTAGAGCAAAGCAATTTTCAATGTTGTGCCCTGGCGACCCTTGATGATATTCACAGAACTGGTCTGCCTTGTACCACGGAGAAGTACTATTCAGTGCGATAGGAGGAGGTTTCGTTGTTATGAGGTTCTTTCTGATCAGAGCGGGGAACAATTCACTGTAAGTCATGGGAATGGCATCAAATTGCGGTTTCCTTGGTGAATGATTCTGGTTATTAAATTGATAAGCTTGTTGTCGAGGCTGCTGTTGAAATGGTCGTTGCTGAATTGGTGGGATTTGATGAGTTGGGGTCACCAATGTTGGGCGGACAGCCGGAGTGACTACCGCAACATGTGAATAACCTCTCCTTGGTCTCCCAGGGAAAATTACACTGACATCTTGTTCTTTCCTTTTAGGGAAAACACTTCTGAACTTCTTGATACTGCTAGACGGACTTCCTTCCTTAACCAAACGTCCCTCACAAATCCCTTCTTCCAACCGCATGCCCATACTTACCATCTCGGTGAAGTCAATTGGTGCGCTGGCAATCATTATTTCATAATAAAAGGAACCTAAAGTCTTCAGGAATATCTTTGTCATTTCTTTCTCCTCAAGAGGGGGATAAATCTGAGCAGCAATCTCGCGCCACCTCTGGGCATATTCTTTAAAGGACTCCCTGTTTCTCTGGGACATCGCCCGGAGTTGATCTCTGCCCGGCACCATATCGATGTTGTACTTATACTGGCGAACAAAAGCTTCACTAAGATCGTTGAAATTACAGATCTGAGTGCTGTCCAAACCCATATACCACTTTAGAGCGGCACCAGTCAAACTATCTTGAAAGTAGTGAATTAATAAGTTATGATCATCAGAATATGTAGACATCTTTCTCACATACATAGTTAAATGACTCCGTGGACACGAATCACCTTTATACCTTTCAAAGTCTGGTACTTTGAACTTGGCTGGAATCTTTACATTTGGAACTAAACACAGGTCATGAGCATTCTTTCCAAACAAATCTTTCCCCTTTAACGCTCTGATCTCCCTCTGCATCTCTTGAAACTGGTCTTGAAATTCCTCCATTCTATCGAAAAGACCCATACTTTCAGCAGGCTCGGCATGATAAGCAGGTTCATTCATGTATGGCATAGAATGAACCACAGGAGCGACAGTTGTCATCACTGGTTGAGGGAAAGGTTCTACAGACGGGATTACAGGTGGCATAGTAGTTGTCTCCGGTTGAGGAACAGACACAGTAGGTTGAACTAAAGGTTGTACGATAGGCTGATACCCTTCTGGCACAAAGTTATAAGGCATTCCCCACGGAAAACCTTTTGGCATCTGATGTTGAAGCGGAGAGTTGATTTGAGTCACAGATGTTGGAACGGTGATAATCTCAGAAACCACAGTAGTTGAAGTCTGAATCTCAGCAGCTGCAGTCGATGGCTGATTCTGAGCAACCATCAAACTTTCCACCAGCGCAGTTAGTTTCTCCATACCGACACGAAGGGTAGCGACCTCCTCACGAAGCTCGTGGTTTTCCTGTTCTAGATCTTCCATCTTCCTCTGACGGTTGGCTCGGGTGCCGTATCGATGAGATAGCTTGACAATCTACCGGAGTGGAAAAAGAAACAAGGATAAGACTCTAGAAAACATGTGAAGTGGAATGTTGGATAATGCATGATATGCGATGCAAATGATCGTTCATTTTGATAGTTTTTTTCAAAAAATGTTGATGGATGCATGGATGAATGATAATGCAACAGTTACACACAAGTTCACAAATATGGGGTTCAAAGGTTCTACGCTTCGAGCATGGAGTCAAGGGTAAAGCCCACCCCAAGGTATGTACTAACGGTTTAATCACACCTGCAAGACAAGGTTCTAAGAGTTCCCAGAGTTTACATTCCTCCTTCAAATATTACCAACATCTTGATTACTCAATAATTAGCAATATTCTCAAGAGAAACTCATCCGAGCGTAGCATCGTGTAACAATTACTTCCGGATTACTCCGTTATAATCTCCACGCTACACCTAAAAGGCCAAGATGGGTTAGGGTTCTACGGTTCTCAGCTTCTCTAGCTCCCAGGTCGAAAATAATAATGTCTTCCTGATTACTCGGTAAACAAATATTACGTTCAAAAGGGCCTTCCACTGAGTGGGGGATTTCATGCCTCCTTCTTCGGGATTACTCCCTCAAAGTTAACATGACTATACCGCCCTTCCTATTCTTAAGTGTAACTTAACCCGGGTATAGGATTCGTCCTTTGCAAAAAACCCAAACAACCCCAATATAAACACATAATCAAACAAATCAAATAATAATAAAACAGATAAAACAAACTAGGCTTAACTCGCTTAGGGATGGACCAGCAAGAGGTCAATTTGTCCCCAACAGAGTCGCCATTTCTGTAGCGATAAAAAAATGTAGCGGGGTAAATCGGAGATCGAACTATTAATTAATTCATCTCATAAAAGCAAGAGTTGCCATCGCGCTTTATTATTTCCAAGGGAAAAGGGAAAAGAGCGAAATAAAACCCTAAAATATGCAATGTAAAATAATACTTTAAAAGTAATGAAAATACAAGGCGTTTTTGAAAAGAGGTCTAGAGTTCGAGGGTTGGTTATACAATGGGAAGGTATTAGCACCCAATGTATCTATAGTATTCTATAGGAACCTTTTGAAATATCTGTTTTTGGTTAAAATTGTTTGTTTGATTAAAATGGTTCATTTGGCTAAAAATAGGTGTGGGCGAGAGTTTGAAGATACGACGATCTAGTATCGAAGTTTTGACTTAAAAAGGGGTGGGTTTTTTAAAATTGAGTTCTTTTAGAAGATTTAAAAAAAAAAATCTAAAATGTATGAAGGGTTTCGCACAATAGGATAACATATTTGATGACATGAAGTCAATAATTTTAATTCTTTCCCTTGGAGTAGAAGCAAACAAATCAAAAATAAGATGAACATCACAATATAAGTAATCAAGGATACGCAAGGAAATAAATTTAAGCGAACAAATTAATACCAAGAAAGGCAGTGAAATATTTAATTCGAGAAGATTAAGACGATTAAAAAATAAAGAGAAGATAACCAATTTTCTAAAGAAGATAAATTACTAAATTAATTCTAAATAACAAATAAAACTAAGATCATGAACTTTCTAAATTATATCTAGACTAAGTTAAAGTTCTAAAATTTATTAAAATTAAAATTCTAAAAGTTACCAAATTTATCTAAAGTAAATTAATTCTAAAGTACTAAACCATATCTAATATAGGCTAAATTAAATCTAAATTAATATCATTGGGAAATAAGCTGAAAACGAAATAAAAAGGTCCAGCATGGGATTGAACTCGTGTCTCCTTCTTTCGAACTCTTTTTTTACTCTCTTCGATCTCTCTTTCGAACTCTCTCTTCGATCTCTCTTTCGAACTCTTTCTTCGATCTCTCATTTTTCTCTCTTCGATCTCTCTTTCGAACTCTCTCTTCGATCTCTCTTTTTTCTCTCTTCGATCTCTCTTTCGAACTCTCTCTTCGATCTCTCTTTCGAACTCTCTCTTCGATCTCTCTTTTTTCTCTCTTCGATCTCTCTTTTGAACTCTCTCTTCGATCTCTCTTTCGAACTCTCTCTTCGATCTCTATTTTTTCTCTCTTCGATCTCTCTTTCGAACTCTCTCTTCGATCTCTCATTCGAACACTTTCTTCAATCTCTCTTTCGAACTCTTTTTTTCTCTCTTCGATCTCTCTTTCGAACTCTCTCTTCGATTGTATATTTGCCTGTTTTATAGTGAATAAGAATGAGGTTTTGGGAGGGAAAATTTGGTGAGTTTGAATAAATGTGATGATCTGATTTATGGCTTTTTGATACAGGTTTTGGTGTGTGTTATTTGATGCAATTTCTGGACTGATATGCTGGTCTTATAACAAGGCAGCAGAGATTATGTGACTATTTTTCTTGGCATTACTTGTGCAGGTTTTTGCAGCATAAGGACAGATTTGTATGGACATAGCATAATAATTATAATACTAATAATAATAGTAATGACACAAATAATACAATAAAATGTTAGTAAAACTAAACTGAAAAATATAAAAGTGAAAGAAAAGAGATATTAAAATTGGTTTTAATTCTATTAATAATTCAACCTAAAAACATTTCAAATGGAATTATAATCAAAATTAATAATAGAGGGAATAAAAATAAAATTAAACCATATATTTTCATATTTTCGAATTAAATAAATAAAACTACAACTAAGAACAAAATAGACTTACATACTCTAAAAATGCAAAAAAGTAAAAGAACTTATATGTATTTTGAGATTTTCCGAATTATCAATAAAAATATAAAATTAAATGAAACTAACAAAACTATACATTTTTTTTATATTTTGGATAAAGTAAAACTGATATGAACTAAATATATTTTGGGGATTTTCTTTTTATGAAAATAAGAATAAAAGAAAGATGATTAAAAATGAAGAGAAAAAATCATGATTTAATAAAGTCAGGCAAAACCAGTTAAATTTCACCAAATTCACAATGATTTCTAATATTTCTATTTTTTGGTGGATTTTCAAAGCATAATCATCTCTTGACTTGTAAAGAAAAGTTGTAGTTGTTGCAAAGGAGAATCATATGTAAAAGAACCACTAAAAAAATGTCGAAATTTGAAGAAGTTATGAATTTTTGAAATCTGACTCGAGAATTGGCAAAAAAAGGTCGAATCACTTGTGAACGCTTGCTATGTAATAATGCAGATGGGAGGTGGTATATTAGGTCAAAATTTGGGGTATGACAGGGAGGTATGGTGATCTTCGGCATATTGGTAACAGTATTAGTTGCAGCCATGGTTTGAGGCACCTCTTCAAAGTTCTGACACGGAGTCTCGATGAACTCGCCATCCATTTCCATATACCTGAAAGAGTTTGGGTGACTTACCATGTACTCTTCTCACCATGTATCGTGACAATCTTTCCTTTTACCGGGTACTTCATCATCTGATGCAGAGGGGACGTGACAACTCTCGCCCCATGGATCCAAAGGCGACCCAAAAAACAAGAATAAGATGTTCTGATATCCATCACGTAGAAGATGGAGTCAAAGGTCTGAGAACCAACTTTAATGGGGATGTCCACCTCCCCATGCACAATTCTTTTTGAACCATCGAAAGCCCTCACTAAAATGTTGCTGGGATTCAGGGTCAAACCTTTGCAATCTAATATGTCCAGAGCCTTCCTGGGCAGCATGTTAAATGATGAACCGGTATCCACTAGAATATGGGCCAAAGTAGTGCCCTTGCATTTGATGGAGACATGCAACACATCATTGTGTTTTCTTCCTCTGGGTGTCAGGTTAGAATCAGAAAAACCCAAACCATTGTCAGCCGTCACACTGGCCACACAATCTTCAAATTGGTCAGCGGAGGTTTCTTGTGGCACGTGGGCAATTTTGAGGAATTTCACCAAAGCTTTTGCATGAGCTTCGGAGCACAATAGCAGGGCTAGCATTGAAATCTTAGAAGGGGTATGTCCCAGCTGTTCAACTACATTGTAGTCACTATTCTTTATTATCTGCAAGATTTATTCCATTTCCTTCTTTGAAGCATCTGGAATAGATACTGAATGCGCCTTCGTCTGGATAGACTCAATCAATATGTATTTGCCCCGAGTCTCGGCCGACTCGGTGATAGGGGTGGCAACAGGGGTAATTACAGGAATTGCGGTGGTGGTATTAGCAGGAAAAACAGTAGGAATGATCACAAGAATAGTAACAGCTTTTGGAGGAGAAATCTCAGGGGAGAGCACTCTTCTACTTCTTTTTATTTTGCTGGTCCCAATGATGTTGTCGATGTCGGGATCAGTATTTTTAGAAAATTGTTCTTCAGCAGCCAACAGGTCTTGCTTGACGCCAGTAGACGTCAGCCTCATAGTTCCATGGAATAGCCTTGTCCAAGGAGTATGGGATTGGCCCTGGTATAGTGATGATTAGAGGAGCCAACTTTGGAGCAGATGTAATCCTGACGGGTCTTTTGGTGGAGACCTGGG
Source organism: Vicia faba (assembly GCA_948472305.1). Taxonomy (NCBI): domain Eukaryota; kingdom Viridiplantae; phylum Streptophyta; class Magnoliopsida; order Fabales; family Fabaceae; genus Vicia; species Vicia faba. Next base: position 1,572,735,998 of record OX451737.1, read on the forward strand.
AGGATTGGCGGAAATGGTTATGATTGAAACATCCTTACAAGAAACAGTTGTGACGGGAGTCTTCTCAAATAAGATCTCTTTATCATCCATCATGCGCTGAACACCTGCTTTCAACAAATAACAACCAGTCGATAGAGATAAACATAAGTGGAAATCTTTGCCACAACCCGGAAATAAACCAGCTTTCAACAAGTTCCACTTAACGGTCATGAGAGGAGTAACAAGTTCCTCAATATAAGTAACAAATGTATCCTCGTCAACAGCATTAACACCACGACCGTGCTTGGGCATGGGAGCAGTTATAACATTGGGAATCTCAAGAGCGTCAAATTCAATCTCCTTCGCATCGATAAGGTCTTGCACCTTGTTTTTCAAAGCCCAACTGTCGTTTGTATCATGACTTGGACTTTCTGAGTGGTAAGAACAACGTGCATCTGGGTTGTAGCAAGGAGACGTGGTGTTGGGAATCTTGGGAGCTTCCCTCAAGGTAACCAGATTGGACTTCAGTAGGTGAGGAAAAACTTGAGACAAAGATATATTTATCCAGGTGAATTGCCTTACAGGTCTCTCTGCTCTAGGCTGATTATTTCGTTATTGAGTAGTTGCAGGCTTGGATATCATAATAGCCCCTACCGTTGGACGGTGCTCAGTTCTTCCCTGATTTCGTTGATTGTAAATAACACTTACCTCTTGTTTTTCCTACGAAAGGTCTCTTTCCCAACTTGAAGAGGCATCCTTCTGAATCTTGCCACTTTTAATCCCAACTTCCACTCTTTTTCCTGTCAAGATCAACTCAGTAAAGCCAGTTGAGGAGCTTCCAATCAGATGATTGAAAAACGGACCAGATAGGGTACCCAAAAACATATGCACTAACTCCCTATCAGACAGGGGGGTTGGAATCTTCCTGTTAAGTCCCTCCACTTCTGAGCATAGTCTTTAAAACCCTCGTTCGAACACATAGACATGCCTTGGAGTTGTGTAGGGTGGGAGCAAGGTCTACATTATACTGATACTGCTTGTAGAAAGCAGTAGCCAGGTCTTCCCAATTACGAATATTGGTCCCTTCCAGCTGGTAGAACCACTCTAGTTGAGTCCCGGATAAACTGTCTTGAAAGAAATGGACCCACAAGTCCTTGTCTGTAGTGTGAGGCTGCACCTTTCTCACATAGGATCGGAGATGCATCTTGGGACATGAGACCCCATTATATTTGGCGAACACCAGAACCTTGAACTTCTACGGGATGACAACCCCAGAAACCAAACCCAGCTCTTCAAAATCCAGTTCAGGTACCTTCTGGATTTCCATTGCATTCAGGCTATCCTCTAGTTGTTTGTATTTTTTGTCGGCCGGAGGATACTTCTCCTCATTATAGTCAGTCTCATTATAATATTCCCTTGGACTAAGGTCTTCTTCTCTTGTTTCCCCTTATTTATTGTCTCCTTCCTTTGACGAAGATGTTAGCTCTACAACTTGCCTTAACGGTCCTTTGAACCTCCTTCCCAAATTCACCACACCAGCTGTCTTCCTTGGCTTCTTGGTCTTCTCTTTAACAATTAGGGCTTTCAGTTCCTCTTTCCCCTTGGCCAGAGCCATGATCATTTGTTGAAACTGAGCATTTTGATTTTGTAGATCTTTCACTGTTTGTTCGAGAGCCATTTCTTTACTGCTGAAATAAACAGTAAAGAAGATGAGAAATATGCTATGAAACCTATTTATGCAATGATATGTATGGTATGTGTATACAATGATTTCAAGGATTTCGGGAAATTTAAATTTGTGAACCAAAATGAAACAAAGATTTTATTAGTAGAATTCAAAGTACAATTGCCTTTTAGGCGTTCAATTGAAAATTCTAAAAACTAAGAAATCAGGTTTCCCCTGGGTGCTTCCTCTTCGTGCCGAGATAGAAATTAAGACCTCTTTCCTTGTGAAGTTACTTCATGAGCTTCAAAACTTTCCTCTCATGGGCATAGAAATAATCTCTATAAGTATCTCACTCTTTCTTCAGCTGAATCCAGGATCTCTAAAGTTCTTCAAGATCAGTGGGCATATCAGGATGAAGAACTGTATAGGGAACATCCCCTTCATTAATTGGCTCCACAGTCACTAGTAAGATGGATATATATGGCATCATAAGGTTTTAAGCACGAGCTCGTACACATTAGAGATAAGGTTCCATAGGGATGGAGGTCTTCATCCCCAAAGTCTTGGTGTCAAATCTGTTTACCATGCCCTAAGCTCGCATGAACCTCTGGCGATACCCTTGAACATCATCCTCATAGTTAAACACAATGCCCTGGATAAGCATCTCGTGAGGACCATCCCTTCGAGCGTAACCAAATTGTCGCAGAGCCAGAGAAGTATTATAAGTTATGCCTCCCCTAATGTCTAGTAGTGGGACATTAGGGAACTTCCCGCAGCGGTCAATAATAGAAATACCTCCCATAGATCAGGAATACCAGAGTATATTCACGTGAGAAAGTCACATTATCCTTTGCGATCAGCCAAAACCTTCTTCATTCTTCAGTACTGTTTTAGGGAAATGAGAAATAAACCACCTCGAAAGTAATGGCACACAACACATAAGAATCCCTCTTTTCTTTGTGGTACAAGTATGAAAGGTATGCAAGATGTCTCCGAGGTGGGCACAGGGTTGCGAGAGAGAAAGACCTTGATAGCATTCACTTCTATGAGTAAGTCTGGATTAGGGAACATTACTAATCCATAGATTAGAATGGCCAAGACCTCCTCAAAAGCCTGGTGTTATACCCCAATTTTTGCCCCTAAGATTCCTCTATCATCTCATACCATAACAATGCAATCAGATCATAAATTAGGGTTTGAGTTTATCTTCTACTGCATCATGTCTTAGGATTTTCCTATGGAATCACCAAGTACCTTGAAGCACTTGTATTTGTATATCTTGTACTTGTATGCTTCTAACTAACCTCAAAGTGTGTATATTTTGTCTCTTGGAATATCATCTTGAAGGTCATGGCACAATTGTAGTCATCTCACCATCTCCTAGCACAAATGATCAAAACTAGGGTTTGGAGTTTAATCATGAGTTCTCTGATTTTTTGGGCAATTCTTGATCCCATACTTCTCTACATAGTCATTAGCATCTATCATTGGATGTTTGATCATCAATTTTGGCTTGAAAGGGTTCAATTGATGAAAAGCGGTAAAATGGTCATTTTGTCAAAAGACAGTCAAAATCAGTTGTTGACCAAGTGAACTTTTGGTCAACCATCAATTCAATATCCCTGTTCTCATATTTCATGGTCAATAGTGCAAAAATATCAAGAGGAAGTGTGAATTGGAGATAACTTGTCAAGGAAGTTATTTGAAGTTTTGAAATTTTTCAAAGTATCCTTAGGGATAAATTTTGACTGGCTACAATTTTCTCATATTTTATTAAAAATGTGCAAACTTTATATGCCTAGAAAGAGGATAAAAAATTCTCCAACTTTGTAGGAGTAGCCACAAGTCCAAAAAATGAAAGGAAAAAAAGTTATGAAGCTTGAAAGATTTTGACACTTAGTGAAATTTTGGTTAAAAATGCAAAAACTTAACTTCTTCATGTCCATTTTTGAATGACCATTTGGACTCAAATCAAAACGTTGGCAATATGAAAGTTGTAGATTGGAATTTTCTCTTCATTTTTCATTCAGGAATCATCTCAAATGGTTAAGTGTAGAGAAAGATGTGATGATTAGGATTTTGGGCTGAAAACTGAATTTTTGCCCAGCACAAGGCAAGGCACGCCCAGGCAGGCAAGGCATTTCATCAAACATGTTATGGACGCGCATTCATCATCATGTTTCTATGTAAAATATTCGTTATTTTGAAAAATGTCCAACATCAAAGTTGAAGCCCTAAATGTGAGGAACAACTTTTCTTCAGAAAGTTTCTCCAAATGCTTTCTATATTTTGAGATATAATTGTGATAAGTAGGCAACATGCATGCTGAATTTTCTGCCCAGCCAGCAAGTCACGCGTGCAGCAAGCCCAGGCAGGCAAGGCATTTTGTCAAACAGTTTGTAAGCACATTTTCATGGCCAAATATCTCATTGATTCAAGCCTCATTTTGAAAATTTTTGAACATGAAAGTTGGAGTATGAACTGTCCTCTACATTTTTTATTCAAAGTTTGTGACGTTTCATGCACCATAGAGAGAGATATAAGGGAGCAAAGAGGTGTTCATGAAATAGCATATTTGCATGAAAATGCATGGAATTTTTTTTATGCAACCAAGCCATATGCCATCTCATCACCCCAGCCTTTGGTCACTTACTCAAGCACGTGATTTGCACCCTCATTTTCACACAAAAATTTAGCACATCACTCCCTCTCTCATTCTTTCCATTTCTCTCACTTTTCATTTCTATCTTTCTTCACTCTATATAATGCCATCAAATTCAACAAGCAAAGGGTGAAAAAATAAACAATCAGTAGCAAGTTATTCTCTCACTCTCTCACACGAAATCCACTCTCTCTCTTCAAATATCAAACTTTCTCCATTGTTGTAAAAAGCAAGCTTCCATAATTTTTCAAATTTCTTCACGTCTCTCTCCATTTATCATCTCTGCACATTCAAGCAAGCTTCTCTCTATTACTGGCTCTTTATTTGAGCTCCAACATCATCAAACTCATTGCAAAGTAGTAGATCCAATTTATCTCTCCAATTGCAACCTTGCATCATTCTTTGAATCTATGAGTTGTTTTGAAAATCTAAGAGCATATTCATAATCCTTGAATTTTTCTGATAAATTTTCATTCTTGGATCGTTTGATTTGGTGGAGAATTGAGGGAGAAAATCAAGTTTGAAAACTATTTGATGTAATGTGCAAATTAAAAAAAAAGTGTTCATGTAGCATTTTCACGCGCGATTTTGTCAATCATCCATGCATCATTTCATGACTTTTTTGATCCTAGCATGTTCTACTAATTTCAATCTTGAACTTTGGTGTTGGAATTTTTGGATTTCATCAAGAAATGAGTCAGTTATGGTGATCTGAAAATGAGGTTGCAAAGCTGAAAAATGTGAACAGCATGGTTGTTTGGTAGGGATGATGATGTGTCATGTTTTAATTGAACATGGCTTCAGTTCTTTTTACAGCTCATTTTTGCAAAAACAGGTGTAATAGCCTTTGAATATTAATTTTTCTTTTGTTTTCTCAAATTTTATTTTAATATTTCTTTCACTTCAAAAGTTATGAAAACAATATTTTAAACTTCTTTTTCAATATATTTTCATATTTTTATTTTTATTTAATTTTTTTAATTATTTTTCTTGATTAAATAAAATCATGTAAATAATTAGGATTTTAATATTTCTTTTAAATCTTGAATTTTATTTTCCTATTTTTATTAAGTAAAAAAATCCATAATAAATTATTTTTGGACTCCTCACTGAGTTTACTACTTGAAAATATGTTTTTTCCAATTTTATAAAAAATTTGGTTACATTTTAAAAATCATTTGGACATAATATCTTTTATTTGCATTAATTTTGTTAGTTTGTGTAACTAATTTTCTATTTTTGACTTAAGATTGCATTTAGGGTTTTCCCTTTGAACAATGTTTATAAATTGAAAAGTTTTGTACATGATTCTTGTTTGATTCTTCAAATAGCATGTGGTACTTACTTGGAGCATATCTTGAGGACAAATTCTTCAACATCATTGGGTTTTGGATGTTGATAGGTTGATAAACCAAATCCATCAAAATAGACGAATGATATTGATGATATTTGAAGATTTAATCCCTTCCCTCTTCATCTTATTCCCCTTTCTTATTGTATAACATCTTATGGGATAATGATCTCTATATCATTTATCCAAACATGAAATACATAAATTGCTATTGACCGGCCTCAAAATAGGTGCGACTTTTATAAAAGTCCACTTACGATTGCTTAACATAGCGATAAATTTTGTCCCGATTCGAATAAATGATCATTCGTGGCCCAAACTTATGATTGCAAGCTCAAGTATGTTAATTTGATATCTTTGATCCAATAAACTTGAGATTCATTGTGTGGAGGCTTTGGTTCTACCAATCCTCTAATGGATCTACAACATCTTTGGTCAACGCGGATCACTTAAACATCGTTGATCATTAAATGGTACTTATGAGAATTCCAAATGGATGATATACTTGACAAAAAGCAAATGCAACTTGTTGTGTGGAGAATTTGGTTCTACCAATCCTCTAATGAGTTCCAAATGCAAGTTTCAAGATGGTCATCCAACTAATCACTAATTATTGACTTGTTTTATCTTATGCTTTTATTCTTTTTTATGCTTTATGTACTATTTACTTTTAGCATTTACATTTCATGCCATTTTCATCTTTGCTCATTTGAGCATTTGTTTTTTTGTCATTTTTACTTTGCTCACTTGAGCTTTTATTTTCCTTTCTTAAGATACTTAATAATCAACATAAACCCTAAAAAAATATTTAATGGCACTTGGACTATTTGGTTACTATCCTTGGCATTATGGAGCATGAGACTTTTTCTTGGACTTAGGATTTTAAACCTTGGCCTATCTTGGAGACCTTGTGATCTTATCTAATTATTTTGTCTGGAGTTCTTGAGGTTTACCTCAAGACATTGGGTTGCTTGTTTGTTTTTGTGTGCAGGTTTTTGTGATTACATTCTCTGTTTGTAATCTGGAATTCACCCGTATACAGCCGTTACTCTGCCCAATTTTTGTGAAGACTTAATACACTTGAAGTTTGGTTCTCTCAAGAGGTCTAGTATATTTGCTTGCTTGGTTTCAATCCAAAGAATGGTAAATCTATCTTGACTCATAATGTTAAGTATTGGCTTCTTGTTGGTTAGATGATTCTTCTCTTTAGCTTTTACCTTATGCTTTAGGATAGTCTCTTCTTCTCCTCCCATCTTCTTTAATTTCAAAAGTCTTCTCCCTCCTTTTGAAAACTCTTCTTGTTTCTAAACTTGAACCACTTTCATAATAAACTTGGACCTAGGTCCATTCATTTTCAAAATCTTTTCATAAATAAACTTCAATCAACTTAACAATACCTTGACATTTTTTTGTGAGAAGACTAAAAGTCAATCAATCTCATTTCAAACTATTTTTCCACTTTGGCTTCTACTTTAAAACTTTTCTCAAAATATTGGACTCTTGTCAATCCTTGTAGTGATGCAACAACTATACTTCTACAATATGTAGTGAAGTGAGATATTTTCCACTGTGGTGTTGAGTGAGGCATTGTTGATTTTAAAATCCAATCCATATCCTCCACTTTGAGATGATGCAAATTCTCTTTTCTCGTGATTGTGGGTAGTAAGTATGTTTTCCACACGGACAATGACGATAATGTCTTATCTCTTAAAATCAACCAACACACTTGTGTTTCAAATTTTTAATAGAGGAACTACGTGTACCTTGATCCCCTATTGCATGAAAGGTGGTACGTAGGCACTAAAGGTTCGCAACCGCGGCGGGTGCAAAAATCATAAAAAATACTTCACTTCTCACCTCCACCATCTATTTCTATACAACATATTTTATAGCCAAAATATATAGATTTTTCAAAGAGGTTCCTGTGGAGTACCATAGATGTTTAGGGTGTTAATACCTTCCCTTTGCATAACCAACCCCCTTACCTTGAATCTTTCCCCCTCTTTTTGGGTTATTCGCTCTTTTCCCATTCCTTTGGAAACAATAAAGCGCGGTGGCGATTTTTATTTTTGATTTGTATAAAGTCTAGTCAATCCAATGGCTTAGTCTTGAACATTTCTACCGCTATAGAAAAATAGCGACTTCACTGGGGACAAATTGACATCTTGCTGGTCCATCCCTAAGTGGGTTGAGCCTATCTTTGTTTATATTTGTAAATGTGCTATTGTTGTTTATGTGTTATATTTTGTATATATGTTTGTTTGGATTTTCCTGGTTTTCAGGGTGCTTGGTGATTACTCATAAGTCCTATACCCGGACTTGGGAAACTTTAAGATAGGACGGGTGGTATAGTCATGTTAGCTTTGAGGGAGTAATCCCAAAAAAGGAGGCATGAGATCCCCCACTCAGTGGAGGCCTATTTGACTGTAGTGTCGTTTACCGAGTAATCGGGAAGACGTACTGCTTTCGACCTGGGAGCCTGCTGAAGCTGAGGACCGTAGATTAGCTAACCCATCTTGCCCTTTTAGGTGTAGTGCGGAAGCTATGACGGAGTAATCCGGAAATAGTTCTCACGCGATACTACACTCAGACGAGTTTTTCTTGAGAATATTACTAATTACCGAGTTAATCGGGAAGTTGGTAATATCTGAAGGAAGGATGTAGACTCTGGGAACCTCTAGAACCTTGTTCGGCAAGTAATAAATTTTAGACCAATACCTTATGGGTAGTACCTTCGATCTCATGCTCATGACGTTGAACCTATGAACCCTATGCTTGTGATCTTGTGTGTGATTGTTGCATCATGCATCCATGCACCCATGAGCATTGTTTTAACCAAATTTTAAGGAACTTAAGAATTTTGCTTGCAAACATCATAAGTTTCGTAATTATGGATTTTGGAAAGAGTACTAAGAAGTACAATGTCAAGAGTCCTGATTCAGAAGAATTGAGAAAGCCTTAATCCTTGGGACTTCAAATTCTCCTAGCTATCTTGAAGATGGATTTCTCCACACTCTTGATCTAGTTCCTAAATCCTTTGTATCGGTGATTTATTTTCGCGATTATCAGCAAAGTGGAAGAGAAGAGTGCAAGAGGATTTATTTTCCTTTAGCATTCCAAATTCAAGCTCAAGAAGATTTTACAACACGGTGTTAGATCTTAATTGGATGAAGTTCATTTGGACCTGAGGATTTATCTTTCTCTTTCTTCTGTTTAGGATTAGTGAAGTCTTGTACTTCCAATGTAATCCTCCCAATATTAATGAAATGAGTTTTTCAGTTATCCCAATAATGTCTTTTAATTGATGTTTGCAATTCGTTTATAATGTTCCAAAGTTCTTTGAAAACTTGGTTTTAAAACTTTTAAACTATCATATACATTGCATATCATGCATCATTCTCACTTCTGTCTTGATTTCGAGAGTTTCCCCGAGTCTTATCATCTGCTCTTTGTCTTCAGAAGTCAAGTCATCGTCGGTGTAACACTCGTGCTAAGAGAAGATGGAAAACATTAAGAAAGAGATCTTTGAACTCCGCAAAGAGGTAACTACTTTGAAGGCTGGCATGAAGTATCTAACTGCTTTGGTTAAAACTTTGGTTGCTGCCCAAGTCAATCCTTCTAGGAAGGAAGAAGAGATGGCAAAGGTATTCATAGAAACTCTGAAATCATTCTTTCATGAGAAGGTGATAGTCGATGCACCCAGTGATTTCCCTGAAAAAGTAAATGTGGGAGTGCCTCTAGAAGAGGATGTTCGAAAGGGGTGTTCATCTGAAGATGGTGTCTCAGCTAGTGGTGTGAAGAAGTTCGATAATAAATTTTCTAAGAAGAGAACCAGAGGAAGAAACAATTATCGTCATAATCAACATGTTCCTCCTTTCATCCCTGTGTTCAACTTACCTCTTGTTGCTCCAGTTTGTTAACAGAATCAACAAGTTCCTGATCAGAGGAAAAATCAGTTTGATCCAATCCCAATGACCTATACAAAATTGTTTCCCATCCTGATGCAGAGAAATTTGGTTCAGACCCGACTTCCACCAAAGGTCCCTGAGAAGATGCCGTGGTACTACAAAGTTGATTTGACTTGTACCTTTCATCAGGGAGCCCCGGGGCATAGCATCGAAAATTGTTATCCATTGGAAATTGAAGTTCAGAGGTTGGTCCAAAGTGGTATCTTGTCGTTTAAGGATATTTGTCTTGAAGTTTAAGTCAAGTCTTTGTCGAAGAATAAAGGTGATTGAAGAATGCCCTGAAGTTTAAGGATGATTATCCTTCTCAGTTTATTAGCATTTTTACTGCTTTCTCATTTGTAATTTTTCTTGTTTATCATTGCACTATTTGCATGTAAGAACTTGTTTGCATTTGAATGTTTAATCTTAATACAATGAGTATGTTTGTCTTGAAGAAATTCATTTGTTTCACTCATATTTGTTTTCAATTTTAAATTGCTTTATGATACCAACTTGTTACCTATTCTCTTGCCTAGGCAGAGATTGGGAGGAGGAAGATGATATTAAAACACAAATTTTCTGGTTGTATACTTTTGGATAAAACTCTGTTGACGATGTACAGGCATTATTTCAAATCGTCAAACACCGAAGATATAAGGGAGTGAAACCTTTGTTAACCCCCTTGAGCCTTGAAGTAGGAGTTTCTTTTTCTATTCAGAAAAAACCCTCATTTTTAACCCGGGGCAGGGTAGTGTTCAGTTAATCTGATTGAGTATTCAAATCTCATCAAGAGTGTGCATCTAAGGATACAATAATGGTTATCCTTCAAGAGGTTGAGGGAATTCAAAACCACAATGTTTAATCTTCGCATATCAGTAGTGTGCATCAAAAGAAGATGTTATCCTAATGGGTATCTCTCACATATCAGGAGATCAACAGATGATAATACAATAATGGTTATCCTTCATCTACTCAGAAATAGGGCAGTCACAATTCTTCCAACTAGTCATAAATGACTCGAAGTCACGTGACATGTTCAAAAATAAAAATAAAAAGATAATATGAATAAAAAAATGATGATGAAAAAGAAAGAGACAAAAAGCCCCGCTAAGTCGGAAATTGAAAAAACAAGTCGCTTAGGCTAAAGTCAGGGCATCCCGTTGCACTTCAGAGTCAAAGTCAAAAGGAATATGTCCAGAAAGCAAGGAAGAAATGGAAAGCCTAAAATGCAATAAAGGATTATAGTGCGAAATCCTCAGCAAAGAACAGATTCGTGTGACAAGAAACCCAAAAGAAGCAGGAATGAGTGACTTGCATGTCCAAAGAAAACCTTGTATGATTCTTTAACCATCTCGAAATTTCTTTTGAGAGATGAATGTTCGTGTCAGGTTAACTGAACTTAGGACTGGAGAACATCACGAAGGAGGTGGGCACCAAATATTTTTTAGCCTTAAAACTTTTTTTTCTAAAACTGTGAACTAGGCCATGTTACAACCCTTAAAAGTCCTAATTGAAACATGGTTTATTTCGAAAGCATACTCCAATGAAATAGTGTTTCCTGAATCCCATTAATTTTGATAAATTATTGTGATTGGTATCATATGCTTTTGTTATCTTTCATACAAAAAATCCATGTCGCATCCTGGCTAGTGATTTGTTCATAAGGTTTTACGACATCTTTTCAAATAAAATCTTCAAGACTTACATAATTGTTGCATTAGAATTTTCATTCTTAGAATAAATATTTTCTTCTTGTAAAACAACTGCTTGATATCATGGAAGTTTACATTTGAGTATCAGCAAAAGGCATGTTGCCGAGAAGAGTTGTGGAGCAAAGAGGATGCAACATTCAGCCAATCTAGGGCAGTTACGTCAAGATTCGACAAATCTCTAGAAGCCATTTGATCAGAAAGGTTATCCTAAAAGCAAGAAGCCAAAGGCAAGTTACAAAAGTTACCTTGATCAACACGGTTATGTTATGGTGTTGGGTTTATAATCCCATTTTTTCCAGTCTTGCTGCAGACTTCTCCAGCTGAGTGTGATTCTTTACCCAACCAGATGGTGATCAAACAGAGTTTAAAAAGAGCTATGAAGCTTTTGCTCATTTTATGGAGTTCTTTCTCCCTTTTTTGTATTTAGAATTGATATGGAATCTCTTGTAGAGAATTGCTCCCTCCAGTTACGACATTATTGTTGTAATGTGCTCCCTAAGTAGCTAGACAAGGGCAGTATCTTTTCTAAGAAATATTGAGACAGTTGTCAACTTTTCTGGGTTTTCTCTTACCAAGTGTTGAGTTTGATTTAAAATCCCTATAATTTTGACCTCTTGCTATAATGTGAACTTCTGGATTCCCCAGGAAGGTTTTCTCAGGTCGTTTTTGATGGTATGCGCATGATTTTGTGTATATTAAAGATGATACCAATTGGTGTAAGGTGCAGTATCGGGTTTGTGATCCCAATGTCCCCATTCAATTCTTGGTTCTTTTTTTTTTGGGTTTGCATGGTCTGAAACCTCTATCCCAAATTCCCCAGCGAAGTCTTCCCTTATATGACGAAAGGTCTTATTCCCTTGGTGTGCTGAGATGGAACTATTTGCAAAATTTCGCTCTTTCTGCAGTATTGGCATTATTGTTGGTATTTATTTCCCAAGTAACTAGACCAGGGAAATATCTTTTCTGAGAAGTGTTGAAATGATTATCAACCTTTGGGTTTTCACCTGCCAAGTGTTGGGTTTGATTTAAAATGCCCATGAGTTTGACCTCTTTCTATAATGTTGACTTCTTGATTCCCCGGGAAGGCTATCCCAAGGCATCTTTTGTTTGAATAAGTTTGCATGATATGAAGACTCAATCCGAGATTCCCCAGTGAAGGCCTCACTTATTTGATAGAAGTCTTTTCTCCCCTTGCATGCTGAGTTGGACTCATTTGCGAAGTATCTCCCTTTCGGCAGTACTTGCATTTTGTTCAATTGCCTGATAATCAGGCAAGGGCAATGTTTTATTTAAGAAGTGTTGAGACATTTGTCAAAAAAAATTTGGGTTTTCACCCGCCAAGTGCGGGGTTTGATTTAAAATCCCCATAATTTTGATTTCTTGCTGTTATGTTTGACTTCTTAACTCTCCAAGTTGTTATCCCCATGAGGTTTCATACTTTCTCCCTAGAGAAGTTGGTACAAAACTGAAGCTCAACATTGAAGAATGCATTTTGGTTTCCCCTCAATGATGTGGTGTTGTCCTCCCCAATGAAGTTAGCACGAGGTCCCCAGTTGATATCTCGATGATGAGATACTATCTCCCCTAGTGAAGTCTATATGATATTTCCCCAATGAAGTCAGCACGAGATCCTCAGTTTATGTTTTGATGATATGGTTTTCATCTGCCTTATTGAAATTAGTTTTGCAATCCCCAGTATAAGTACGGACCATGAAACATGTCTCTTCCCCATTGAAGTTTATGTGTTATTCCCCGGTGAAGCCTGGAGAAGGATGTTATATCCCTGTATCTGTACTGATTTTTCGCTATGATGTGATTATTTTTGGATTATGTTCTTTCCCAATGAAGTTAAGCCGCGAAATAGGAATCTGCTTCCTCAATTGGTGCTTATCTTTCTTATGGAATTTTACCTTGGATGTGATTTAGCCGAGTATTGACTGTACCCACGTTGGTTTTATCTTTTTATCCCCAGTGTTATATGTGTGTTTTGTCAGCATATACATAATAACAGTCATACATTTATACATACATCATGCATAATTGAATTTAGCAAATCATTGCTCATTCGCATTCATTGATATTTTGTTGGCATGTTACCCTGTTTTGCAGAGTTGTGTTGTCCTCTCTCTAATAGAGTGTCAACCTTAAGCAGAAAGTGTATATTCTTTCATTTTTCCAACTGTGCTATCCCTCGTGGAAGATTTTTGCTTTAGCTTTCCTGTACAACTCTTTGTCTGGATGATTGGGTTTCCCTCTTGAGCTTATTTCTCAAAGGATGTATTTTGGTTGACTGATTCATTCCGGTTTATTTCTGGTTTGAATCTTTTGATCCCAACAATACTGTTACTTATGATCTCTGCAAGCTTCGAGCCTTGGTTTGAGAATGTGCATTTATTTTTCACGAGAAGACTTTATCTCCTCAGCAGGAATATATTTGCATTTCCCCAGGAAGCCATAATTCATTCCCCAGGAAGTCATATTCCATTCCCCAGGAAGTCATATTGCTTTCCCCAGGAAGTCATTTTTACAATCCTTCACAACAGCAAGTAGCATGTCTCTTTATTTGAGCAACTTGTACTTCCTTGTAAAAGTCGACGTTACTTTTTTCTATTTTCTCTTACTACCTTCAGTAAACGTTGGTAGTTCACCATCAGTGAATGTTGGTGATTGTTATATTTTTTCTACCTTCAATGAACATTGGTAGTTCACCATCAGTGAACGTCGATGCTATGATATTTTCTCTCTACCTTCAGTGAAAGTTGGTAGTTCATCGTTAGTGAACGGCGGTGCTCTGATTATTCTCTTTCTACCTTCAGTAAAAGTTGGTAGAAAATCGACAGTGAACGTTGGTGTTTGTTATCTTTTTTCTATCTTCAGTGAACGTTGATAGTTCATCGTCAGTGAATGGCAGTGATATGATTATTCTCTCTCTACCTTCAGTGAAAGTTGGTAGTTCATCGTTAGTGAATGGAGGTGCTATGATTATTCTCTTTCTACCTTCAGTTAAAGTTGGTAGAACATCGGCAGTGAACGTCGGTGTTTGTTATCTTTTTTCTATCTTCAGTGAACATTGATAGTTCATCATTAGTGAGTGATGGTGCTATGATTATTCTCTTTCTACCTTCAGTGAAAGTTGGTAGAACATCGTCAGTGAACGTCGGTGTTTGTTATCTTTTTGCTATCTTCACTGAACGTTGATAGTTCATCGTCAGTGAACGGCAATGATATGATTTTCTCTTTCTACCTTCAGTGAAAGTTGGTAGAACATCGGCAGTGAACGTCGGTGCTTGTTATCTTTTTGCTATCTTCAGTGAACATTGATAGTTTATCGTCAGTGAACGACAATGATATGATTTTATCTTTCTACCTTCAGTGAAAGTTGGTAGAACATCGGCAGTGAACGTTGGTGCTTATTATCTTTTTGCTATCTTCAGTAAACATGGATAGTTCATCGTCAGTGAACGGTGGTTCTATGATTATTCTCTTTTTACCTTCAGTGAAAGTTGGTAGAACATCGGCAGTGAACGTCGGTGCTTGTTATCTTTTTGCTATCTTCAGTAAACGTTGATAGTTCATCGTCAATGAACGGCGATGATATGATTTTCTCTTTCTACCTTCAGTTAAAGTTGGTAGAACATCGACAGTGAACATCAATATTTGTGATCTTTCTCTCTGCCTTCAGTAAATGTTGTTAGCTTCGCCTTCGGTAGAAGTTGGTGTATCCTTTGACCATTCTACCATTCTCCCTGATTCAGTTCTTTTGGTCCACCAGTGATTTATTTCCCTGATCGGGTTTCTCTTTTAATCCTTATTTACTTTGCTATATCCCCAATGATGTCTTGCGTCCCTTTGAAGTTGTTCATACGCATTCATACTCATAAGCATTGCATGGCATCTTAGGGCCAAAAATAGGGTTTGTTTTATATTTAAGTATCTTCGATCACGTAGACACAAAGATTCTTAACCTTCGTATCTCCAGATAGAATAAACTTAAATAAGGGCAGCTGTTGTACCCCAATTTTTGCCCCTAAGATTCCTCTATCATCTCATACCATAACAATGCAATCAGATCATAAATTAGGGTTTGAGTTTATCTTCTACTGCATCATGTCTTAGGATTTTCCTATGGAATCACCAAGTACCTTGAAGCACTTGTATTTGTATATCTTGTACTTGTATGCTTCTAACTAACCTTAAAGTGTGTATATTTTGTCTCTTGGAATATCATCTTGTAGGTCATGGCACAATTGTAGTCATCTCACCATCTCCTAGCACAAATGATCAAAACTAGGGTTTGGAGTTTAATCATGAGATCTCTGATTTTTTGGGCAATTCTTGATCCCATACTTCTCTACATAGTCATTAGCATCTATCATTGGATGTTTGATCATCAATTTTGGCTTGAAAGGGTTCAATTGATGAAAAGGGGTAAAATGGTCATTTTGTCAGATGACAGTCAAAATCAGTTGTTGACCAAGTGAACTTTTGGTCAACCATCAATTCAATATCCATGTTCTCATATTTCATGGTCAATAGTTCAAAAATATCAAGAGGAAGTGTGAATTGGAGATAACTTGTCAAGGAAGTTATTTGAAGTTTTGAAATTTTTCTAAGTATCCTTAGGGATAAATTTTAACTGGCTACAATTTTCTCATTTTTTATTGAAAATGTGAAAACTTTATATGCCTAGAAAGAGGATGAAAAATTCTCCAACTTTGAAGGAGTGGCCACAAGTCCAAAAAATGAAAGGAAAAAAAGTTATGAAGCTTGGAAGATTTTGACACTTAGTGAAATTTTGGTTAAAAATGCAAAAATTTGACTTCTTCATGTCCATTTTTGAATGACCATTTTGACTCAAATCAAAAAGTTGGCAACATGAAAGTTGTAGATTGGAATTTTCTCTTCATTTTTCATTCAGGAATCATCTCAATTGGTTAAGTATAGAGAAAGATATGATGATTAGGAGTTTGGGCTGAAAACTGAATTTTTGCCCAGCACAAGGCAAGGCACGCCCAGGCAGGCAAGGCATTTCATCAAACATGTTGTGGGCGCACATTCATCATCATTTTGCTATGTGAAATATTCATTATTTTGAAAAATGTCAAACATCAAATTTGAAGCCCTAAATGTGAGGAACAACTTTATTTAGAAAGTTTCTCCAAATTCTCTCTACATTTTGAGATATAATTGTGAGAAGTAGGAACCATGCATGCTGAATTTTCTGCCCAGCCAGCAAGTCACACGTGCAGCAAGCCCAGGCCGGCAAGGCATTTTGTCAAACAGTTTGTAAGCATATGTTCATGGCCAAATATCTCATTGATTCAAGCCTCATTTTGAAAAATTTTGAACATGAAAGTTGGAGTATGAAGTGTCATCCACATTTTTATTCAAAGTTTGTGACGTTTCATGCACCATAGAGAGAGATATAAGGGAGCAAAGAGGTGTTCATGAAATAGCATATTTGCATGAAAATGCATGGAATTTTTTTTATGCAACCAAGCCATATGCCATCTCATCACCCCAGCCTTTGGTCACTTACTCAAGCACGTGATTTGCACCCTCATTTTCACACAAAAATTTAGCACATCACTCCCTCTCTCATTCTTTCCATTTCTCTCACTTTTCATTTCTCTCTTTCTTCACTCTATATAATGCCATCAAATTCAACAAGAAAATAATTTTGTTTGTTTGTGTAAATAATTTTCTATTTCTTTTTTCCTTTTGAGATAAAATCCAAGAAAAATATGATTTCTGATCCTTAGAGTTTTCTTAATATTTAGGTTATTTTACATCAAATTTATTTGACATTTGGATCTAATTGATTATTTTTTTGAACTTATTTTCCTGTTTTAGGGTTTTTGCTTGACCATACACAATAATGGATTTAAATTTCTAACTTCCTATACCTATAAAATCATATATGAAATTATTTGGAGTGCTTGAACATGTTGAGGCCATAAGAATCATTTTTCTGGAATTTTAAATTGGGATTTCATATTTTTCACAAATTATCCTCCCAAACCATCTAGTTTAAGGCTTAAACTTGATAGTCTCCAAGTTTGCATTTCTAAAGAAAATTTACACCTCAATCAAAGGACTCAAAATTTTATTTCTGACTTTTGTAGGACCTTAGGAAGTTAGGGTTTTAATTTCATAATTTTTCAAGTCATTTTCATATTTTAAAACTATTTTTGACTTAAGATTGCATTTAGGGTTTTCCCTTTGAACAATGTTTGTAAATTGAAAAGTTTTGTACATGATTCTTGTTTGATTCTTGAAATAGCATGTGGTAATGACTTGGAGCATATCTTGAGGACATATTCTTCAACATAATTGGGTCTTGGATGTTGATAGGTTGATAAACCAAATCCATCAAAATGGACGAATGATATTGATGATATTTGAAGCTTTAATCCCTTCCCTCTTCATCTTATTCCCCTTTCTTATTGTATTACATGTTATGGGATAATGATCTCTATATCATTTATCCAAAAATGAATCACATAAATTGCTATTGACATGCCTCAAAATAGGTGCGACTTCTATATAAGTCCACTTACGATTGCTTAACATAGCGCTAAATTTTGTCCCGACTCGAATAAATGATCATCTGTGGCCCAAACTTATGTTTGAAAGCCCAAGTATGTTAATTTCATCTCTTTGATCCAATAACCTTGAGATTCATTGTGTGGAGGCTTTGTGTGATACGGTGGGAGAACTGACTTGAGGTTTGCGTTTGTATTCGCAAATGTTGCGGTTAGCAAGAGTCGCCACCGACTTTTTATTTTATCCTAAGGAAAGGTTAAAAAGCACAGCAAAAACCTTTTGAGATGTTTTCTTGGGTTCGGGGAGTAGATTATAGAAAGGGAAGGTATTAGCATCCTTTCTATCCATGGTTATCCATGGGCTCTTAGTTACTTGCTTAGATCACTTGCCTTTTGTTTTCAATTGTTTTAAATGGTGCTTGAGTGTGTGGGTTTTGAAAATGTTTTTGAAAAGAGGCCAATGTGGTGGCAACCTTTGTAATGATCCATGTGGGGATGTATACAAAGATGTATGTCTTTTGAAAAAGGTTTTCATTTGTTTTTGAAAGTTTTGTTTTGAAAGTGTTGTGATGTGTGATTTTGAAATTAGGCAAGTATTTTGTTTTGCAAGTTGATTCAAGTAACTAAGAGGTTATCTACTCCTAAATTTCTCAAAAGACTATTGCTATGCTTTAACCCTTTTAACAAGTTTGCTCCACCATTGTATTTGGTGGGCAACCTTGTGTTAGGATGTGAAAGGGACAGGCGCGGGTCATCGTTTTAGACCATAATTGCAACGGAGTTAAATGTCTTTGAGCAATCTCTCTAAGGGACTTGATCATTTGTTTTTGTTTGTTTTTGAAAAGTTTTATCGAGGGACTATGATCATTCAAATTGTTTGCTTTGCCCAAAGAAGTTTAACATGCAATATGGCCCATTTATTTGAAGGCAACAAGTGGAATACCCTAGGGGGTGCAAGTGTGATTTGTGTGTCCATTTTCATGCTTGTTTATCTTGTATTAGGTCAAACTATTTTTTATCGTTTTTTCGCATACAAACCCTAATTCTAACATGTCATCATTAAAAAGCAATAAAGTGCGAAATTAAAATTACTAAGCTATTACAAAACCAAATATGGGAAGGGGGGTACAAGTGTTCAAATGGGGATATTGACAAGAATTTAAATCTAAATTATTACATCATTTTGAATATTTGTAAGGTAAATAAATTGCATAATTAAATGTAAATTAAATAAATATGTGAAATGCAAAAAGAAAGTTTTTATGTGTATGAGAAAATATTATTTATGTAAAAGGAAAAAGAAAATAAAAAAATGTATTATTTTTTTGAGTATCTTAATTTTAGGGCAAAAACCCTAATTTTAAAGGAAATGTATTATTACCTAATTTAATACAACTATTTATTTATTATTTTCAAAAATAAAATAAAATGAAGTATATTATGGAAAAAGGTATTTTTATATCAAATATTAAATAAAATGAAAAATCAAGTATTTTTATATTTTGTCTTAAATATATTAATAATCACATATATATATATATATATATATTTATATTAAACCCTAAATATGTATTATACAAAAAATAAATATTTATTTAATATTTTAATAAAATAAATAAAAGAGTATTTTTTTGTGTGAAATATTTTCAGAAAGTAAATGAAAATAAAAATTGTATTTACATTATTTCTTATTTATTCTAATAATAATACATATATATATATATTATATACAAACAAAGAAAATAAACAAATAAATATGCAATAAATGCAAAAAATGATGAAAAAAATATTTTAATAATTTTAATGTCATGAGAAAAAATAAACAAAGTCAACAAAAAAGAAAAAAGTCAAAAAGGTCAAGTAAATAAGCAAATGGGCTCAGGGGGTGTAAACATGGAAATGGGGTGTGAAAAGAAATAATTCAAAAGCCCAGCCCAGACCACTTCTTCTTCAACCTCTGTACAGCCTTCTTCAAGCTAAAACACACGTTTTTTATCTCTGGATTCCTGGACTTTCAAGCAAAACTCATAACATGAAAAGTGTAGAGCATTAAGAGACGGTTTCAACCATATAAAGAACATGACCTATCTCTCTAAGATGAGGGAGAATTTCTCTCCCCCTCTTTTCTGACCTAACTTTTCATCAATGTTCAGACATGAAATTCTCTAAGCACACGAAATATAAATGAAATCTAAACATATGAGCATGTTCAGGGCTATGATTGTGACATGTTTTCTTCAAAAATCTAAAGCTAACAATGCCTAACAAGGGAGATAGAACTCCATGAATGTACCTGTTCAGTTGGAATCGAGCTTGGCAATGGAGGATGTTTCAGAGTGAAATGATGACTTGTACATCTTCCTTGAAGTGTAAGGAAGCTTTTCCAATTCCTACTTTGTCTTGAAACTCCCTGAATCGAGCTAATGAACTCCAACTGCAAAACAGAAAATTAAAAATGGTGAAGTGGCTTGGAGGTGTTACAGGTCTGATTTTAGGACATGGTTAGCTTGTATATATTGTAGGGAAGGTAGAGGAAAAGGTTTGAATCAAAATGCTTGAAGGGATTGGGAGTTTGCACTCAAACTGCAGGGGCTCCCCTGTTTGTGCAGTTTTGAGGTGATTTTGAGATGGAGGGTGCTTTAGATGTTCAGGACTCGTGCCAAAGCTTGGATATGGTCTATGGAATATGTTTGATAACTTTGTTCTTCTGTTTCTAAGCTGAGATGAGAGTTGTGATAAGTTATGCAATGTTACTTGAAAATGAAGCAAGCAATGGTCACTTTTGTTTTTAGGTCAGTAGGGGCCTCTAATCCTGCTGCATAATCTTC
The DNA here is from genome assembly GCA_948472305.1 of Vicia faba. Taxonomy (NCBI): domain Eukaryota; kingdom Viridiplantae; phylum Streptophyta; class Magnoliopsida; order Fabales; family Fabaceae; genus Vicia; species Vicia faba. The sequence continues at coordinate 1,572,756,688 of OX451737.1, forward strand.
CCTTGATCAGAGCAACTTGTCCATAATCTTGTGCCAAGAGGATTTTGCTTGTACTTGCTTGGATTTCAAATTGACATAAAGCTAGCTTTTTACAAAAATGGATAAAGCACTTTATCTAGTTTAGGATTAAACCATCATGCAATGTTAGAGCACAAAGAACATGACCTTAACACATTAAATATGCATTAAATTATTGAGTATGAAATGGTTCAAGGACCTGTAATCAAGCATAAAGCAAACTGATTTCAAATTGGCAAGGTTATGAACATGTCTTGATGAAGAACAAAAGTGAATTTTTGCCAACTTGTGAAATTCGAATCTCTCAAGTTATGAGGTTGTTTGATGAGTTCTTGGACATTTTGGAAAGCTTGGAATGTGTACTACAATCCATCTTTGAAATGCAAATCAAAATTCCAAGTGGAAGGGTATGAAAAGTGGCCTTGAAGTAGGGTAGAAAACCTTGTCAAAATAGGTTAAATTTCACTAAGTTAAAAGATGGTTTAGTGCCCTTATTCAAAAAATTATAACTTGAGATACAAGCTTCAAATGAGAAAACTTTGTGAATCAAAGTTGTATATTATGCAACAAGCTACAACTTTCATGTTTTGACTTTTGTTTGAATCCAAATGGATCATGGTGAAAAGATGGGGCAAAGTTGGGAAAAAATTAGGGTTTTTCATAACTTAGAAAAATTCTAAGTTATGAAAAATTCCATTTTCAAACCCTAATTTGCATTTTGTGATTTCTTGGTGAACAAGTTTCATGATTTGGCATGTTTTGATGAAAAATGAATCTTGACTCTTGATTTTGACCAAAAAGTCAAAGTTTGACTTTTCAGTATACAGTCAAAATTGATCAATTGACTGGGAAATTCAACTATCAATCTTGTGTACTTGGGATCTTTTGAGCTTGATGAACATGTCAAAATAATTCCATGGGGTCCTTGAGGCCATATGTGAGCTTGGTTTGCCATTGGCTAGGTCAAACAGTCAAAAATTGCCTTTGTGCAGTCAAAACCCTAAAAATGACCATTTTGCCCTTTTGATGATCTGATCAAATTTCTTGGGGAATTGTGATCCAAACTTGATCAAATGGTTCATATGAGTTCATAATGTTGATGTGGATCAAATTTCATGAGGTTTGACTGTCAATTGGCCACAGTTGACTTTTTCCCCAATACAGCTGATTTTTAGGTCAACTGTCCAATTGACTGGGCAAAACTTGGAATCAAGACTTGAAACTTGGTATAGGTAAACTTGGGAGTCCAACATGAAGCATGAAAGTCATCTTAGGCATTTTAGGTCAAAACATCCTTAGGCAAACACAAACCCTAATTTGAGTCCACAGTGCAAGGAGAAGTCTTGAGCAGAGGAAACCCTAACTGGATCTTGATCTTCAAAGGTCTTGTGATGAGAAAATGTTGAGGAAATGGGAGGGCAAATTTTGGGGTACAACAGTTGCCCCTGTTCAATCTTCTTGGACCTGAAGAGTTAGATTGGCAAGCTTGCCTTTCGTGACTCGAGGGTAAAAGGAGATTGGACACTAGAGTGCCCGAAAATTTGCACTCGCATGCTGGAGTCTCAACAATGTGGTGTCGGGAATGGGCTTATAGATGCCATTTGGAAGTGTTGATCACATAAGAGATTCCTTAGCGAGAACTTGTGTATTTAAGAAAGACAGATGTTTTCCTGGCTTGTTACAGGTGTTTGATCTTCAGTCTCCTTATGCAGATATGCCCTGGCTAGATACAGGTATCGAATCTACAATTGGTTGCTCAGATGTGCCCTGGCTGGATACAGGAGTCGAATCTGGAAATAGTCGTTTAATAGATGTGCCCTGGCTGGATACAGGAATCGAATCTTCGAACTCTTCAGACGTGCCCTGGCTAGATACAGGAGTCGAGTCTGGAAACGTGGTCAACAGATATGCCCTGGCTGGATACAGGAATCGAATCTGGAGATGCTGTAGTTGATAGATGTGCCCTGGCTAGATACAGGAATCGAATCTTCGAACTCTTCAGATATGCCCTGGCTAGATACAGGTATCGAATCTGGAATTGTGACAGTTGAAGGTAGTCGTTTTTGAGATTGTCTTTTTCCTGAAAAGGAAAAAACGTAAGTTGTATGCAATGTCATGATGTATGATATGCATGATATCATGATGTTCAACATGAGATGTTGTATGCGTTTCATCCTGTAAGTAAGCAAGATGTATGAAAATGTGAAATGTTTATGAATGTAATTTCATCTTAGGAAAATAAATCCTTGACGAACGGTCGGAGAATTGCTCTGTGGAAGAGATATTTGGCCGAAGTTTTGATGAGAGGCCTGCTGAGGACTTTAACGACGGATTCCGCTGAGGATAATGATGATAAACTCCGCTGGGGAACTCCAAAGATAAACTCTGCTTGGGAATACCAAAGATAGACTTCGCTGGGGATTGAAGGAACTTTGCCGAGAGCGATCTTCCGTGGCTTTTAGCTGAGGATAAACCAGTTATAAGTCCTTGTGAGGAAATAACTCTAAATGAAACTTGGGCGAGACGTCCGTGCTTCGCAGGGGATAAGCTTCCAGAATTTACTGGGGATGAGCTTTAAGACCTGCCGGGGAATGTTGTGCCTTTTCGGGATCGACGGGGGACCAATTCTGCTTGGGGAGAGTATTGTCGCATCCTGTCTTATTCTGCGGGGAATTGAGGTGATTTAGCCACCTTCTTCAGTTGAACCTACCTTGGTGCCTTGGCGGACAAAACAACCAGACTGCATTAGACAACTCCACATTGCCCCTGTCTTTGATGTCACCTGTAATTAATCTCTTGTTTTATATGCAAATATTTATGAATCAGCAATTTAATGTCAAATGCATATATCAAAAATGAACATTGGACGTTCTTCGCAAGACAAAACAGAAAAAAGGAAAACAATGGTAATTTGTACGAACAAGTGAATTTGTATTGATTTAAACTTTGCCTGTGAATAGGCGTTTTTTGTACAAGAGGCTGACATCCTAGTAAGAGGATATCGCCAAATAGTATAGAGTTTACAATTTGAAAAAGGAAACAAAACAGCTATGTGAATAATCCCACTGGGTTCCAACTCTGCTATCGCCTTTATGTCTTCGAACGTCTCACCGCCTTGCTGCCTAATTTGAAGATGAAGCTGATTGGTCAATGCCGAAATCTGGAGCCAGATAGTTGATGCCGAATTCCGGATGCGAAGTGATCCAATGAGACATAGTGTTACGCTTTTATCCCTAACTTTTGCCTGGACCGCCCTTTCGGGTTTTCAGTCCACCGGGATACCCTTTTTTGCCTAAGCCGCCCTTTCGGGTTTTCGACTTACCGGGTGTACAGATTTTTATTCATTTCATCCCTTATTTTTGCCCGAACCCTTTTGGTTCGCCGGGAAGCCCTTATTTTTGCCTAGGTATGTCAACCTAGCGGGTCTTTTATTTATGCGTAGTATCTTTTTACTATGTCTGCATTGGCGGGGTGAGGAAGGTCGTCACCATCCATGGTGGTTAGGATCATGGCTCCTCCTGAGAACACACGCTTAACCACAAATGGCCCTTCATAGGTAGGGGTCCATTTGCCCCGGGGATCACTCTGAGGAAGGATGATGCGTTTGATTACCAGGTCCCCAACTTGATACTCTTGTGGTCTGACTTTCTTGTTAAATGCCCTGATCATCCGTTTTTGATATGTTTGACCATGACAGATAGCAGTGAGCCTTTTTTCGTCAATCAGATTTAATTGATCAAGTCGAGTCTGGATCCAATCATCTTCATTCAGGTCTGCATCCTTCATTATCCGGAGAGAGGGTATCTGGATCTCGATTGGCAAGACTGCCTCCATGCCATAGACCAAGGAGAAAGGAGTTGCCCCGGTTGATGTCCTTGCTGAGGTGCGGTACCCATGAAGAGCGAACGGTAACATCTCGTGCCAATCTTTATAGGTCACTGTCATCTTCTGCACAATTTTCTTGATATTTTTATTGGCTGCCTCTACAGCCCCATTCATCTTCGGCCGGTAGGGAGAAGAATTGTGGTGCTGTATCTTGAATTGTTCATAGAGTTCAGTGATCATTTTGTTATTGAGATTGGTACCATTGTCCGTAATGATTCTTTCTGGGACGCCGTACCGACAGATCAGATTATGCCGGATGAAACGCGCCACGACGCTCTTGGTTACCGTGGCATAGGAAGCTGCCTCAACCCATTTCGTGAAGTAATCGATCGCCACCAAGATGAAGCGATGCCCATTGGATGCCGTTGGTCGGATCTCACCGATCATATCGATTCCCCACATTGCGAAAGGCCAAGGTGCCGTTAGGACATTCAAAGGAACCGGAGGGATATGCACCTTGTCAGCATAGATCTGGCATTTGTGACAAGTTCGGGAGTGTTGGTAACAATCGGCTTCCATTGTGGACCAGAAATATCCTGCCCGAAGGATTTTCTTAGCCATGGTGTGCCCACTGGAATGTGTTCCAAATTTACCTTCATGCAGTTCCATCATGATTTTCTCAGCTTCAGCCTTATCCACACAACGCAGCAGAGTCGAATCATGATTCCGTTTGTAGAGAATGCCGTTGCTGAGGAAGAATTTTGCAGCAAACCTCCTCATGAACTTCTTATCATTGACAGACGCACCTTCAGGGTATTCCTGAGCTTCCAAGTACCTCTTCACCTTATAATACCAGGGTTTTTCAGTCACCTTTTCAGCCTCGAGCTCGCAGCAGTATGCCGGTTCATCCAACTTCCAGATTATGATTCGGGGAGCCTCATTGTCCCATTTAACTTTGAACATTGAAGACATCGTGGCTAGTGCGTCCGCTAGCTGATTCTCCTCTCTGGGGAAATGCTCAAAAGTTATCTCTTCAAAGTGAGGGAGCAAGGTCGACACATACTCCTTGTAAGGAATAAGATTCGGGTGTTTCGTATCCCACTCGCCTTTGATCTGATTGATCACGAGAGCGGAATCTCCGAAGACACTTAGAAATTTTATCCTTAAGTCGATTGCAGCTTGTAAACCCATGATACATGCCTCATATTCTGCCATGTTGTTAGTGCAGCTGAAACATAATCGGGCGGTGAGGGGAGTATGAGTTCCTTTGGGAGATATGATTACAGCGCCGACGCCGTTACCCAAAGCATTGGAGGCTCCGTCAAAATGCATAGACCATCGGGATCCTTCCTCAGGTCCTTCATCCGGTCCAGGTACTTCACAGTCAGTTACCACCATGATGTCTTCGTCCGGAAAATCAAAGTTCAATGATTGGTAATCGTCTACAGGTTGGTGTGCCAAATGATCAGCCAGTACACTTCCCTTAATTGCTTTCTGAGTTGTATACTGGATGTCATATTCTGTCAAGATCATTTGCCATCTCGCTATTCTCCCAGACAGAGTAGGCTTTTCAAATATGTACTTGATGGGATCCATCTTTGAAATCAATAAAGTAGTGTGAGTCAGCATATACTGTCTCAGCCGGCGAGCAGCCCATACAAGAGCGCAGCAAGTTTTCTCAAGCAGTAAGTAACGAGACTCACAGTCGGTAAACTTTTTGCTCAAGTAATAAATAGCGTGCTCTTTTCGGCCAGACTCGTCATGCTGCCCCAGCACACACCCCATTGAATTATCAAGCACTGTTAAGTATAGTATCAGAGGTCTTCCTTCCACCGGTGGCATAAGAATGGGTGGCTCTTGGAGGTATTCCTTTATCTTTTCAAAGGCGGCCTGACATTCATCATTCCAGCGTACTACTTGATCTTTCTTCAGCAATTTGAAGATTGGCTCACAAGTAGCAGTTAGATGCGAGATGAATCGAGCAATGTAATTCAGTCGTCCTAGGAAACCTCTGACTTCTTTCTCTGTCTTTGGAGTCGGCATCTCTTGAATAGCTTTAACTTTGGCAGGGTCCACCTGGATACCTTTATCACTTACAATGAAACCTAGCAACTTTCCGGATCTTACCCCAAAGGTGCATTTGTTGGGATTCAACCTCAGCTTGTATAACTTGAGTCGGTCAAACAACTTCCTCAGATGGTCAAGGTGCTCTTCCTCAGTTTGAGACCTCGCAATCATGTCATCAACGTATACTTCAATCTCATGATGGATCATGTCATGAAATAAAGCAACCATGGCACGTTGATAGGTTGCCCCAGCATTTTTCAATCCGAATGGCATGACCTTATAACAGAAGGTGCCCCACTGAGTCACAAAGGTAGTCTTCTCCATATCTTCTGGAGCCATCTTGATCTGATTATACCCTGAAAAACCATCCATGAAGGAGAACACCTTGTGTTGAGCTGTATTGTCAACAAGGACATCAATGTGAGGTAGGGGGAAGTCATCCTTGGGGCTGGCCCTGTTCAGATCTCTGTAGTCGACACACATTCTGACTTTACCGTCCTTCTTCGGCACTGGCACAACATTGGCAACCCACTGAGGGTAAGAAGTCACTGCAAGGAACCCGACATCAAACTGCTTCATAACCTCGGCCTTGATCTTTTCAGACATCTCTGGACGCATCCGTCGAACTTTCTGTTTTACCGGAGGGCAATCTTCCTTGGTTGGCAAATGGTGAACTACAATGTCGGCATCCAAACCAGGCATATCTTCATAGGACCAAGCAAAGATCTCCATGTAGTCCTGTAGCATCTGGATCAATCGTTGCTTCACGCTGAGCTCCAGATTGGCACCAATCTTGACCTCTTTCCTATCTGTCTCAGTACCCAGGTTAATTGTCTCCACAGGCTCTTCATGTGGTTGAATAGCCCTCTCTTCCTGTAGTAGCAGTCTTGCGAGTTCACCAGGCACTTCGCAATCATCTTCACCTTCGTCTTCGGCCAAGTTGATCGGATTTTCGAAGTCATAACTGGCGGTAGCAGAGCTGTTACCAGTAAGATCCAGAGTGGATTGAAACCTGTATAAGTGAGTGTGTGTAAATACAGCTGTTTTGCAATATATATAACACAAAGGAAAAGAGCAAAAGATTTGAAATGCAACAAACGTCCAATGTTTTGATTGATGATATATGAAAATGTCATACAAAAAGCCCTCACAAACGGAGCTACGATGCCCCGGGTAGGACACCGAGCCAACAAAGTTTTAACATATTGTTTGTTACAAATTGGAAATCAAAAGAAATCAATTACTGCGTGACAAATGTGATAGGGGTAAAATCCTTTGCCGTCCAGTTGCTTGGTCCGTTGCTGGTAGTCGGGTAGATCCAACTGTCAAACTCAGCTTCCTCCACATCCTCCTCGATAGCATTCACCCTTGAGCTGGAAATAAACACCGGAGCCTTTCCGATCTTCTCTTTGCGCACCGCCTTCTGAGCCTCTGCAGTAAAGCCTAGCCCAAACTTGTCGTTCTTCTGAGTGAAGTCAGGAAGCTGACCCCAGTGTGCACAATTGCCTTTCTGAACCACAGCCCGGGCATCCCTTAGGGAAGCCATCTTCAAGGAACCATTCTCTTCGGCCATTGTCTCTGCAGCTGCTGAAATCGGATGCACCTCCTCGAAATGCTGGAAGGGGGTTTCAATGAACTCTCCGTCCATCTCGATGTACCTGAAGGAATTCAAATGGCTCACCATATACTCCTCTTCTCCTTGCACAGTGACGATCTTCCCCCTGACGGGATACTTCAGCTTCTGGTGCAAGGTGGAGGTCACTGCCCCGGCTTTATGGATCCAAGGTCGACCCAGCAGACAAGAGTACGATGGACGTATATCCATCACGTAAAAGGTAGAGTCAAACACTTGAGAGCCCACACGAATTGGGATGTTAACCTCTCCATGAACCATCCTCTTGGAACCGTCAAAGGCCCTGACAATGATATTGCTGGGTTTCAACTCCAGGCCTTCATAATCCAGATGATCCAAAGCCTTTTTCGGTAGAACATTCAAGGAAGAACCAGTATCTACTAATACATGCGCCAGAGTAGTGCCCCTGCATTCAATAGAGACATGCAGGGCATCGTTGTGGTCTCTCCCTTTTGTGGTCAGGTCAGCATCTGAAAAACCCAAACCGTTGTCCGCCGTCAGATTCGCTATGCAGTCAGTGAACTGGACTGCATACGTCTCTTGCGGCACATGGGCCGTCTTGAGAAATGAGATTAAGGCCTTAGCATGGGCCTCAGAGCATAGCAATAAGGAGAGCAGGGAGATCTTGGAGGGTGTATGCCCCAACTGCTCGACAACATTAAAATCACTTTTCTTTATTATTTTCAGAATCTCCTCCATTTCTTGTCGGGAGGCCTCAGCATTTATGGGTATCGGCGCCTCCATCCGGGCAGGCTCTTCTTCAATCCCTTTGCCCCGAGCATTTGATGACTCGGCAGCAGGGGACACAATTTGATCAGCAACAGGACTAGGTAAACTTGTAGGTTTTATGAGGAGGGGTTTTCGAATAGCGGGCGGCGCAATGTCAGGCGAGAAGAGCCTGCCACTGCGGGTGACCTTGGCTGGACCAGTGATATCGCAGATACTGGCACTAGCGTCGAATTCTTGCTTGATTCCATTTACATACACGTCAGCCCCATAATGCCAGGGGACAGCTTTATCAGATACGTAAGAGAGGGGTCCCGGAACAGTAATGATCACAGGCGCAACCGTCATGATTTGAATAGGCTTCTTCGGGGGAGCCTTGATTGGATTCTTGAAGATGGTAATCACAGAAACTTCTTTCATCGGAACCAATTGAACAGCAGTCTTTTTGAATAGAATTTCCTTGCTATCCATTAGGCCTTGGATGCCTAACCTCAGCAAGGGACAATCAGATAGGGAAATAGCACAGAACAGGCAACCTTCACCGCATCCCGGAAATAAACCGGCCCGCAGTAGGTTCTTCTTAACAGTCTTCAGAGGGGTAACAACTTCATCTATCGAAACAGCGTACACTTCTTCCTCAATGGCGTTTACCCTATGCTGGGGCATAGGAGCCGTTACAACATTTGGTCTTTCTGGCGCTTCAAACTGAATTTCCTTTGCGTCGATCAGATCTTGCACTTTATTTCTCAAGGCCCAGCAATCATCAGTAGTGTGCCCGGGACTATCAGAATGATAAGCACACCGGGCATTTGGGTTGTATTTAGGAGACGCAGTGTTGACGACCTTAGGAGCTTCTTTGAGGGTCACCAGGTTGGTGGATAACAGTTGGGGTAAAATTTGAGATAATGTCATACTTAGTCGGGTATACTGCCTCTTGGGCCTTTCGCTTCTTTGTTGATTGTACGGCTGAGGAGCAGCAACAGGTTTGGAGATGACCAAAGCATTGACGGCTTGGCGACTTTCGGGCTTGACTTGTCTTCTAGGACCATAGACGGCACTTGCTTCTTTCTTAAACGGCCTCTTCTCAGTACTTGTAGAGGCAGCCTTCTGTATCTTGCCTGACCTGATGCCAGCTTCAATCCTTTCTCCCGTTAATATCAAATCTGTAAATCCAGCGGAGGAGTTACCAACCAAATGATTGAAAAACGGACCAGACAACGTCCCCAGAAACATATCAACCAGCTCTCGATCAGTTAATGGAGGCTGCACCCTGCCAGCCAAATCTCTCCATTTTTTAGCGTACTCTTTGAACCCTTCACCCGTTCCTAGAGACATACCCTGAAGTTGGGTACGTGTGGGAGCGAGATCAGAATTGTATTGGTATTGTCTGTAGAATGCGGTTGCCAAATCCTCCCAGTGTCGGATGCTAGCTCCATCCAATTGGTAGAACCATTCAAGCTGTGACCCCGAGAGGCTATCTTGGAAGAAGTGAATCCAAAGGTTCTTATCCGCCGTGTAAGGTTGGATTTTCCTTACGTACGACCTTAGATGCAGCTTTGGGCAGGAGACCCCATCATACTTGGCGAAGGCAGGCGCCTTAAACTTGTGTGGAATGACTACCCCAGAAGATAACCCCAAATCTCCGAAATCCAGTCCTGGCACGTTCTGAATTTCCATGGCGCTCAAGCGGTCCTCCAATTGTTTGTATCTGTCAGCAGCAGGCGGGTATTGTTCGTCATTATAGTCCGTCTCGTTGTCGGAGACTGCGGGACTAGGAGCTCCTCCCCCTTGGGGACTGTTTTTCTCAGCAGAAGAAGTGGTTGGATCAGCTTCATTGTGGAGTGTGTTCCCAAATCGACGTCCGGTGTTGAACAATGCGGTCCTCTTTTTCTTCTTCTTCTTCATGAGTAGAGTCTTCAACTCTTGTTGACCTTGGGCTAGGCTTAGGACCATCTCTTGAAACTGTGCACTTTGGGCCTGAAGGGCCTTGATTGCTTGCTCACTGGAGGATTCTGGATTCATGATGATTGTTCACATAAACAGCGAAGAAAATTAAGCAACCTGCGAAATAGGGTACCTGCTATGCATATGGTGCAATGGAATGCGTATGTATGCAATGCATTCAAGGATTTAGAATATTCAAAATTTGTTGTAGACAAAAAGGAACGCACATCATATTAATAAGGAGAAATTCGTTAGTACATAAACGCCTCATGGGCCAAATATTACAAAATAACTCCCTAAGGTAAAAAGACATTGCGCATCCTCTTTGGCGCGATGTAGGTGTTGAGGTTCCTTTCCTCGTGCAGCAGGCGGGTGAGTTCCAGGACCTTCTTTTCACTAGCATGTAGACTGGTCTCAAGAGAATTCCGTTCTTCCTTAAGCTGGACCCAGCTCTTCTGCATTTCTTCCCAGGAGGTGGGCATGTCAGGATGTTGAATGGTGTAGGATGCTTCTCCTTCCAAGACTGGTTCTTTGATCACAGGAAGCATATGAGGATAAGGCATCACTAATTTCTGGGAGCGGGCTCGTACCCACTTGAGGTAAGGTTCCAACGGGATGGAGTTCCGGTGCCCCAATGTCTTGCTGTCTATCCTACTTGGCATCCTCCAAGCTCTGATAAATCTCTGACGAAGTCCTTGAGTATCGTTGTCGAAGTCAAAAACTATGTCGGGAATTAACATGTCATGAGGGCCATCCTTCCGAGCATAACCAAACTGCCTCCAAGCCAGGCATGGGTTGTAAGTAATACCTCCTTTGATTCCAAATAAAGGAACATTAGGGTACTCCCCGCAACGATCAATGATAGTGACGTCTTCCCTGGACCTAGGACACCAATGTATATCTGCATGCGTGAGAGTCATTAACCGTTGTGACCATCTCAAACCCCGCTCGTTCTTCAAAACTGATTGTGGAAGGTGCGAAATAAACCACCTTCCCAGGAGAGGAGTGCAACACATAAGGACACCCCTTCTTCTCATGGTTCGAGTGTAACATGAGTGAAGGATATCCCCCAACAGTGTAGGTATAGGATTCTTGGTCATGAAGATCTGGACCGCACTGATATCAATAAGCTGATCTGGGTTAGGGAACAACACCAAACCATAGACAAGGAGGGCCATGACTTCTTCAAAAGCTCGTAGGTCAAGAGAGTTCCAACATTCTTGAGCCTTTTCAAACAGAAATCTAGCTAAGAATCCTTTGATACCACTTCTAACTTCCCAATGTCCCTTGAGGTCAGATGTCTGTAGGTGCAAGGCTTTAGCAATCTCTTCAAGCTTGGGTTCCTCTTCCGTACCGTTGTAGGGTAGTTGATCAAGGATAGGGACCTTCAGAAGTCGGGAGAACTCTTCCAATGTAGGCACCAACTGATAATCCGGGAAGGTGAAGCAGTGATGCAGAGGGTCAAAGAATTGGAACAGGACCTTTATCAAGTCCTCCTCAATGTTGGTGTTAACGAAGTTGATGAGTCTTCCATGTCTCTCACTGAATGAAGAACCCTCGGGAATCCTGGACAGAAGTTCCTTAAGCTGAGGAGGGATCTTTACAAGGCTAATCTGAATTGTCTTTCTGCGAGCAGTTTCCATGTCCTATAAAACAAGAACAAAGATGAAGATTCGAAACCCTTGAAATGGTTAGTCAATGCTCATGATGTTTGTATGATGTAATGATGTGATGATTAAATACACTATAAACATTCACAGAGGCAAAACATGGCAAGGCACACAAGTCACACAAGCCCTTAGAGTTTAGGCCTGTATGGGGTCTGGGTATTACCCTCTTGAAGTTTGGTGGGCTCAACCTGTCCTATCAAAAGTAACCGGGTTCTAAAGGTCCCAATATCACTGGATTGCTTTCATTGTTCATCGTTTCGATTTAGCCACTGAACTGGCGACCGAAATATTCCAGGAAAGCAACCCTCAATTGAGTGTAGTATCGAGTATCAACCAACCTCGGACTGCACCAAAGTCAGTTATCTCACTACCCCTAAAAGGCCAAGATGGTTCAATTAAGGTTCCTAAGGTCAGTTGATGCTTCATGACACCACGCAGCGGCCCCGTACTCTCCTTGACTGAACTCAAGGGTTACCGGTACACACCAAAGTGCCACATCAACGTAGCAGACTGCTTCAACCATGTCGGTATACCCCGCACAGTTCTCTCACAGCCTTGTTGCTACCTAAAAGGGTTTCCCCAGATCCGGGTTAGGATCTATAAAACTCCGATACAAAGCCCACAAGATGTAAAAGCAAACAAAGCAAGCAATTGAAAACAAAGGTGATCTAAACCCTAAGGTTACTCCACTTTAAAAGTTTTCCCCAGCAGAGTCGCCAGTTCTGTGATACGGTGGGAGAACTGACTTGAGGTTTGCGTTTGTATTCGCAAATGTTGCGGTTAGCAAGAGTCGCCACCGACTTTTTATTTTATCCTAAGGAAAGGTTAAAAAGCACAGCAAAAACCTTTTGAGATGTTTTCTTGGGTTCGGGGAGTAGATTATAGAAAGGGAAGGTATTAGCACCCTTTCTATCCATGGTTATCCATGGGCTCTTAGTTACTTGCTTAGATCACTTGCCTTTTGTTTTCAATTGTTTTAAATGGTGCTTGAGTGTGTGGGTTTTGAAAATGTTTTTGAAAAGAGGCCAATGTGGTGGCAACCTTTGTAATGATCCATGTGGGGATGTATACAAAGATGTATGTCTTTTGAAAAAGGTTTTCATTTGTTTTTGAAAGTTTTGTTTTGAAAGTGTTGTGATGTGTGATTTTGAAATTAGGCAAGTATTTTGTTTTGCAAGTTGATTCAAGTAACTAAGAGGTTATCTACTCCTAAATTTCTCAAAAGACTATTGCTATGCTTTAACCCTTTTAACAAGTTTGCTCCACCATTGTATTTGGTGGGCAACCTTGTGTTAGGATGTGAAAGGGACAGGCGCGGGTCATCGTTTTAGACCATAATTGCAACGGCGTTAAATGTCTTTGAGCAATCTCTCTAAGGGACTTGATCATTTGTTTTTGTTTGTTTTTGAAAAGTTTTATCGAGGGACTATGATCATTCAAATTGTTTGCTTTGCCCAAAGAAGTTTAACATGCAATATGGCCCATTTATTTGAAGGCAACAAGTGGAATACCCTAGGGGGTGCAAGTGTGATTTGTGTGTCCATTTTCATGCTTGTTTATCTTGTATTAGGTCAAACTATTTTTTATCGTTTTTTCGCATACAAACCCTAATTCTAACATGTCATCATTAAAAAGCAATAAAGTGCGAAATTAAAATTACTAAGCTATTACAAAACCAAATATGGGAAGGGGGGTACAAGTGTTCAAATGGGGATATTGACAAGAATTTAAATCTAAATTATTACATCATTTTGAATATTTGTAAGGTAAATAAATTGCATAATTAAATGTAAATTAAATAAATATGTGAAATGCAAAAAGAAAGTTTTTATGTGTATGAGAAAATATTATTTATGTAAAAGGAAAAAGAAAATAAAAAAATGTATTATTTTTTTGAGTATCTTAATTTTAGGGCAAAAACCCTAATTTTAAAGGAAATGTATTATTACCTAATTTAATACAACTATTTATTTATTATTTTCAAAAATAAAATAAAATGAAGTATATTATGGAAAAAGGTATTTTTATATCAAATATTAAATAAAATGAAAAATCAAGTATTTTTATATTTTGTCTTAAATATATTAATAATCACATATATATATATATATATATATATATTTATATTAAACCCTAAATATGTATTATACAAAAAATAAATATTTATTTAATATTTTAATAAAATAAATAAAAGAGTATTTTTTTGTGTGAAATATTTTCAGAAAGTAAATGAAAATAAAAATTGTATTTACATTATTTCTTATTTATTCTAATAATAATACATATATATATATTATATACAAACAAAGAAAATAAACAAATAAATATGCAATAAATGCAAAAAATGATGAAAAAAATATTTTAATAATTTTAATGTCATGAGAAAAAATAAACAAAGTCAACAAAAAAGAAAAAAGTCAAAAAGGTCAAGTAAATAAGCAAATGGGCTCAGGGGGTGTAAACATGGAAATGGGGTGTGAAAAGAAATAATTCAAAAGCCCAGCCCAGACCACTTCTTCTTCAACCTCTGTACAGCCTTCTTCAAGCTAAAACACGCGTTTTTTATCTCTGGATTCCTGGACTTTCAAGCAAAACTCATAACATGAAAAGTGTAGAGCATTAAGAGACGGTTTCAACCATATAAAGAACATGACCTATCTCTCTAAGATGAGGGAGAATTTCTCTCCCCCTCTTTTCTGACCTAACTTTTCATCAATGTTCAGACATGAAATTCTCTAAGCACACGAAATATAAATGAAATCTAAACATATGAGCATGTTCAGGGCTATGATTGTGACATGTTTTCTTCAAAAATCTAAAGCTAACAATGCCTAACAAGGGAGATAGAACTCCATGAATGTACCTGTTCAGTTGGAATCGAGCTTGGCAATGGAGGATGTTTCAGAGTGAAATGATGACTTGTACATCTTCCTTGAAGTGTAAGGAAGCTTTTCCAATTCCTACTTTGTCTTGAAACTCCCTGAATCGAGCTAATGAACTCCAACTGCAAAACAGAAAATTAAAAATGGTGAAGTGGCTTGGAGGTGTTACAGGTCTGATTTTAGGACATGGTTAGCTTGTATATATTGTAGGGAAGGTAGAGGAAAAGGTTTGAATCAAAATGCTTGAAGGGATTGGGAGTTTGCACTCAAACTGCAGGGGCTCCCCTGTTTGTGCAGTTTTGAGGTGATTTTGAGATGGAGGGTGCTTTAGATGTTCAGGACTCGTGCCAAAGCTTGGATATGGTCTATGGAATATGTTTGATAACTTTGTTCTTCTGTTTCTAAGCTGAGATGAGAGTTGTGATAAGTTATGCAATGTTACTTGAAAATGAAGCAAGCAATGGTCACTTTTGTTTTTAGGTCAGTAGGGGCCTCTAATCCTGCTGCATAATCTTCCCTTGATCAGAGCAACTTGTCCATAATCTTGTGCCAAGAGGATTTTGCTTGTACTTGCTTGGATTTCAAATTGACATAAAGCTAGCTTTTTACAAAAATGGATAAAGCACTTTATCTAGTTTAGGATTAAACCATCATGCAATGTTAGAGCACAAAGAACATGACCTTAACACATTGAATATGCATTAAATTATTGAGTATGAAATGGTTCAAGGACCTGTAATCAAGCATAAAGCAAACTGATTTCAAATTGGCAAGGTTATGAACATGTCTTGATGAAGAACAAAAGTGAATTTTTGCCAACTTGTGAAATTCGAATCTCTCAAGTTATGAGGTTGTTTGATGAGTTCTTGGACATTTTGGAAAGCTTGGAATGTGTAATACAATCCATCTTTGAAATGCAAATCAAAATTCCAAGTGGAAGGGTATGAAAAGTGGCCTTGAAGTAGGGTAGAAAACCTTGTCAAAATAGGTTAAATTTCACTAAGTTAAAAGATGGTTTAGTGCCCTTATTCAAAAAATTATAACTTGAGATACAAGCTTCAAATGAGAAAACTTTGTGAATCAAAGTTGTAGATTATGCAACAAGCTACAACTTTCATGTTTTGACTTTTGTTTGAATCCAAATGGATCATGGTGAAAAGATGGGGCAAAGTTGGGAAAAAATTAGGGTTTTTCATAACTTAGAAAAATTCTAAGTTATGAAAAATTCCATTTTCAAACCCTAATTTGCATTTTGTGATTTCTTGGTGAACAAGTTTCATGATTTGGCATGTTTTGATGAAAAATGAATCTTGACTCTTGATTTTGACCAAAAAGTCAAAGTTTGACTTTTCAGTATACAGTCAAAATTGATCAATTGACTGGGAAATTCAACTATCAATCTTGTGTACTTGGGATCTTTTGAGCTTGATGAACATGTCAAAATAATTCCATGGGGTCCTTGAGGCCATATGTGAGCTTGGTTTGCCATTGGCTAGGTCAAACAGTCAAAAATTGCCTTTGTGCAGTCAAAACCCTAAAAATGACCATTTTGCCCTTTTGATGATCTAATCAAATTTCTTGGGGAATTGTGATCCAAACTTGATCAAATGGTTCATATGAGTTCATAATGTTGATGTGGATCAAATTTCATGAGGTTTGACTGTCAATTGGCCACAGTTGACTTTTTCCCCAATACAGCTGATTTTTAGGTCAACTGTCCAATTGACTGGGCAAAACTTGGAATCAAGACTTGAAACTTGGTATAGGTAAACTTGGGAGTCCAACATGAAGCATGAAAGTCATCTTAGGCATTTTAGGTCAAAACATCCTTAGGCAAACACAAACCCTAATTTGAGTCCACAGTGCAAGGAGAAGTCTTGAGCAGAGGAAACCATAACTGGATCTTGATCTTCAAAGGTCTTGTGATGAGAAAATGTTGAGGAAATGGGAGGGCAAATTTTTGGGTACAACACTTTGGTTCTAGAAATCCTCTAATGGATCTACAACACCTTTGGTCAATGCGGATCACTTAAACATCGCTGATCATTAAATGGTACTTATGAGAATTCCAAATGGATGATATACTTGACAAAAAGCAAATGCAACTTGTTGTATGGAGGATTTAGTTCTACCAATCCTCTAATGAGTTCCAAATGTAAGTTTTAAGATGGTCATCCAACTAATCACTAATTATTGACTTGTTTTATCTTATGCTTCTATCCTTTTTTATGCTTTATGTACTATTTACTTTTAGCATTTACATTTCATGCCATTTTCATCTTTGCTCATTTGAGCATTTATTTTCTTGCCATTTTTACTTTGCTCACTTGATCTTTTCTTATCCTTTCTTAATATACTTAATAATCAACATAAACTCTAAAAAAATCTTTAATGGCACTTGGACTATTTGGTTACTATCCTTGGCATTATGGAGCATGGGAATTTTTCTTGGACTTAGGATTAGAAACCTTGGCCTATCTTGGAGACCTTGTGATCTTATCTGATTATTTTGTCTGGAGTTCTTGAGGTTTACCTCAAGATATTGGGTTGCTTGTTTATTTTTGTGTGCAGTTTTTTGTGATTACATTCTCTGTTTGTAATCTGGAATTCACCCGTATACAGCCGTTACTCTGCCCAATTTTTGTGAAGACTTAATACACTTGAAGTTTGGTTCTCTCAAGAGGTCTAGTATCTTTGCTTGCTTGGTTTCAATCCAAAGAATTGGAATTCTATCTTGACTCATAATGTCAAGTATTGGCTTCTTGTTGGTTAGATGATTCTTCTCCTTAGATTTTACCTTATGCTTTAGGATAGTCTCTTCTTCTCCTCCCATCTTCTTTAATTTCAAAAATCTTCTCCCTTATTTTGAAAACTCTTCTTGTTTCTAAACTTGAACTACTTTCATAATAAAATTGGACCTAGGTCCATGCATTTTCAAAATCTTTTCATAAATAAACTTCAATAAACTTAACAATACCTTGACATTTTTTTATGAGAAGACTAAAAGTCAACCAATCTCATTTCAAACTATTTTGCCACTTTAGCTTCTACTTTAAAACTTTTTTCAAAATATTGGACTCTTGTCAATCCTTGTAGTGATGCAACAACTATACTTCTACAATATGTAGTGAAGTGGGATATTTTCCACTTGGGTGTTGAGTGAGGAATTGTTGATTTTAAAATCCAAGCCATATCTTCCACTTTGAGATGATGCAAATACTCCTTTCTCATGATTGTGGGTAGTAAGTATGTTTTCCACACGGACAATGACGATGATGTCTTATCTCTTAAAATTAACCAACACACTTGTGTTTCAAATTTTTAAAAGAGGAACTACGTGTACCCTGATCCCCTATTGTACGAAAGGTGGTACGTAGGCACTAAAGGTTTGCAACCGCGGTGGGTGAAAAAATCATAAAAAATACTTCTCTTCTCACCTCCACCATGTATTTCTATACAACATATTTTATAGCCAAAATATAAGGATTTTTTAAAGAGGTTCCTGCGGAGTACCGTAGATGTTTAGGGTTCTAATACCTTCCCTTTGCATAACCAACCCCCTTACCTTGAATCTTTACCCCTATTTTTGGGTTATTCTCTTTTTTCCCATTCCTTTAGAAACAATAAAGCGCGGTGGCAATTTTTATTTTTGATTTGTATAAATTCTAGTCAATCCAATGGCTTAGTCTTGAACATTTCTACTGCTACACCTGGAAGTCTAAATCATCGCAAAACAGCTGAGCCTTCTCTATTAGGAACTTGGTTAGAAAACCCTTAACTCCGCTTCTTGTTTCCCAGTTGGATACAATGTCGAACCGTTTCAGGTGCAAAGCTGATGCAATAATCTCCGACTTTGGAGCTTCTTCCAAACCGGTTGTTGTACCCCAAAATTTACCCTCTCATTTCTCAAAGGATCATCCTAGACCCTCAGGTTTTCTTCCATCCAATTCCAAGCATTGAATCACAAATGTCCCAAGAAAGTCATTCACAAGGGCAAAATGATCATTTACATACTGAAAAGTCAAACTTTGACTTTTGGATCAAAGTCAAGTTTCAAGAGTCATATTTCATCAAGACATGTTGAAATATGAAGTTTGTTGCATCAAGAAAATTCAAAAGTCAAAATTACTTTGGAAAAGTCAAAATTCTAAATACTTAGAATTTTTCTAAGTGTTAAGAAATATGACAAGTTCAGAACTTCTGGACAGATTTCCACCATGATGAAAGCTGATTCTGGAAGAACTGTTAACTCAAGAGTTTTAGACCTCAATGAGACCTAAAACACTGCAGAGCAGAACTTCTTCTAGAAATGCTGGGATTTCAAGTTATACATCCTCAAAGTCACGTCCCTGAAACTTAAACACTTAGTAAATTCTGAGCATTTTCAAATCAGAATTTGTTTACAACTTCTGGGCCAGTTTTCTGGAAAGTCTGAGAACTCACTCAGAACATGCTGGAGCAAAAAAGATTCAAGGATCAGAAGTTGGATGTTTGTTCTAAGTTGCGTTGATGCTGAACTTCTGACTAAAATCAAGCTATAATGTATAATCTCACATTGCAGAATTTCTGGTTTGATAAATCTCATCATCATTTAATTCTCACAACCACTTTTGAGTTTTTATCCAAAGTATTTCCCTACGTGTGGCATAGAAGTACATTGTTGTCCTTGAAAAAGCAAACTTTTGTACAAGAGTATGTTGGGCCCATGCTTTGCTTTTGCTTTTGAGGGCACTTTTCCTTAATTCATGCTTACAAATCCAGCTTAGGCATGCCTAAAATCTGCTAACCACCATACTTGTTTAACTTGCTTCAAGAACAAGCTAGCACGCTAGCATGATGGTGGTAGTTTTGACTTCTCCAAGCTACAAAATTCTTGCCTATAAATTTAACTTCATTTGCAACTGTGAAGGGGGCCGGTCGAAAAAACTGAAAAGAAAAAGCTTTGAAACCTTGCTAAAAATTCCAAGAATCTGAAACTGCAAACACAAATACAAAACCTGCTAGTTTTTTATTCTTGCATTCAAACTCCAACTTCCCTCAAGTGTTTCTTGACCAAATCATTCATACCGCTTCTAAATTTTCCAGCCATTCGTAACCCAACTTAAAGGTTGTTGCAGTATGCTGAGCACGTGAGAAAGCTAATCAGAACCAGGCTCCAGTTCACAGGACTTTCTCCAGGTGCAAGGTAAGCTTCTGCTGACTCTCATCATATCACTTAGGCATTGTTAAACTTGCATTTCCAAAATACAATGTAGATATCCTGATTCTGATGCTGCACATATTCTGTGGTTTCATGTATTTGTCTGCTTAAGTAGGAAGAACATCAGCTCAGAACTTCTTAAGGAAACTAGGATTAGCATATACATGTTTCTTATTTATAGTCTTGACATTTTTTATGTTTCTGAAACCATGATGGAAACCTGCCATAGTTGTTATGTTTGTGTTTTCTGTTCTATTGAGAAATGACTAAGTTGCAGATGTTCTGATTAGCATGAAGAAAGAGATGGAATTTACCATCAGAGTTTACTTTGTAATACATGTCTATGCTTTTACTTCTAATACCGGATGTAAAGCCACCCCAGTGGTAGAAAGCGTGCGCATAAGACATTAGTACTAAGGGTCCAGGGTTCTAACCCTATAAGCATCTTTTTAGGTTCATTTATTCACATTTTTACCCATTCATCTGGCAGACAATCTAGACAATCTTACCCAACAACATTATCACCTCACTCTCTCAAATAGCCTAAACTTTTGATCTTCCAGTGACATTAGAACTTCTAGGTTCCCAACTACACTATGGATTCTGAACCCCTTCAACAATCAGAACTTCTAGGTTTTCCTTTATTCCCAACAACCTCAGAACTTGGTGTACCCAGGCCCAGAACTTCTGATCCTCTACTTTCCTACTAACATTTTCTCTCTTGCAGCGTATCAGAGTCAGAACTTTTATTCCTTCTCGTTTCAACAATGTGCTGATTCTGACTCCTTTTTTCTCTTATTTATCTTATTTTAGCTTTTAATAACCAAAAACACCAAAAATATTTCATATTCACATGTTTTATTTTATTTCTTTTAGAACAAAAAAATCAAAATATTTTCTTAAGTAAACTAATTTCTTTACTTAAAAAAACAAGTCCATTTTACTTTTCTTGTATTTTATTTCAATATGTTTGTAACAGATAATTAGGACTTTAATTTCTTGCAATCCCCATTTGTAAATTTGTACACCCCATCCCTTTAATGATGTAATAGTGTAGGACTTTACTTTTCCGCACTTTTATTGCTTTCATATATTGTTAATAATTAGGGTGTGTATGGCAAGACATGAAATCGACAAATAGATAACCCTAATCAAGACTGAATGCATGCAATCAAATACACTTTTCACACATGCACCCCTTAGGGTAATCTCACTTATTGCCTAGAAAAATAGTCATGTCCCTCGAATATGGGTGTTTTAGCAAAGACCCTCGATAAAAGATCGTAGTCCCTCGATGACCCTCGATGTTGCCTTTGGTAAACAATCTAGTCCCTAAACGACATTGCTAAAATGTCCCACGGGTTGCCTTCTATGACTATACAAACGTTCCACGCCCGTCCCTTCACATCCATTGATGGGGCTTCTTACCAAAACAATCGTAGGATAACAACATCTAAAGGAGGAGGAAAAGAACATTTAATACCTTTTGAGTAGGTAGGTTGCTCCTAGTTGCTCGCTTCCTCACAACAAAAACATCTTATACACCCACACTTTCATTTTGAAACATTTTCAAAAGACAACACTTTGTACGCATTCTTATAGAAACGAGAGCCATTACAAAGACACCTTTTCAAAATCAATTTCAAAAATACATTCCACAAACACCTCTTTGAACTATTTTCGAAACAAAACTTTGTAGGCGTTCTTATAGAAACGAGAGCCAATTACAAAGTCACGTTTTCAAAATACTTTCAAAACCCATACCACAAGCACACTTTCAAACAAAATCAAGTGATCTAGCAAGCAACTAAGAGGCCGTAGATAACTACAATGAAAAGGGTGCTAATACCTTCCCTTTTTATAATCTACCCACCCCCCCCCCCCCCCCGAACTTAGAAAAATGTCTCTAAAGGTCTTTCATGTTCTTTTCAGCGTTTCCTTTTGGATAAAAGAAAAGTCGGTGGCGACTCTAGCTGTCCGCAACATTTGCGATCAAACGCAAAACACCAAGTCAGTTCTCCCATCGTATCACAAAATTGGAGACTCTGCTGGGGAAATAACATAAAGTGGGGTTACCTTAGGGTTAGATCACATTTATTTGCTCCTTTTGTTTGACTTGTATGCTTTACATTATGGTTCCTTGTTTGGGTTTTTCTGATCCTCCACCTGGATCTAGGGGAAACCTTTTAGGTAAGTAGCAATAGATCGTGGAAACTGTGCGGGGTATACCAACACGATTGAAGCGATGGCTATGTTGATGCGACACTTTAGTTGGTACCGGTAGCCCTTGAGTTAATCAAGGAGAATACGGGGCCGCTGCGTGGTGTCATAAAGCGTCAACTAACCGTAGAACCTTTAAATGAATAACTTGGCCATTAGGACGTAGCGATATGGCCGTCTTTGGTGTATTCCCAAGGTCGGCAGATACTCGATCCTAAACTCATTGAGACTTGACTCCTGAGTTTTGTTTGGTTGTGATTCAATTGCCTATCGAACGAAGCTTGTGGGAAAGGCCAGTGATATTGAGATCCCTTAGAACTCGATTACTATTTATAGGACAGGTTAAACCAATGCAAGCCTTAAACCTAAGGTCTTTTGTGTGATTTGCTTGTGCTTTATATATTTGTGATTTCTTAGAATAATCATGACATGGCATATCATACTAACCATTTCAAGGATTTTTTAGGGTTTACCTTTGCATTTGTTTTGTAGGACATGACATCACTCGCAGGAACACTATCCAAATCAACCTTGTGAAAGTACATCCTCAACTCAAGGAGTTAGCATCAAGGATTCCTGAAAGCTCTCCCTTCACTGAAAAACATGGTCGACTTCTCAACTTGGTCACTTCCACCCCTGATGAGGAATTGTTAAAGGTGCTCTTTCAGTTCTTTGACCCGGTGCACCACTGCTTCACTTTTCATGATTACCAGCTAGTGCCTACTATGGAGGAATTTTCATAGTTATTGGGGATACCTATCCTTAATCAGCTACCATTCAACGGTACGGAAAGAGACCCAAAGCCTGAAGAGATTGCTTAAGCTTTGTCTTTACAACGGTATGACGTAGTGGCAAATTCGGAAACCAGAAGAGATGTCCAAGGTTTTCCAACTAAGTATCTATTTGAGAGAGCCCACTATTTTTAGGATAGCCTGGATTTACAAGCTTTTGAAGAGGTGTTGGCCCTTCTCATCTATGGGATGGTACTTTTCCCTAACACGGACCAACTCATAGATATGAATGCAGTTATGGTTTTTTGTCACATAATCCGGTGCCTACCTTACTTGGGGATTGTTGCACCCCAAAATTTTCCCTCTCATGTTTTCCAAAGTCTTCCCCCTGCATGGTTGATCACAAACCCTTGCCTAAGGAAAAAGAAAATTTTTGAGTGGTGTTTTAAGTACATTTCGATTGGCATTCTGAAAGACCCTTCGATTGGAATTCTGAAGGAGCATTTCGATTGGCATTCTGAAGGATCACTTGGATTGGTATTCTGAAAGACCCTTTGATTGGCATTCTGAAGGAGCATTTCGATTGGAATTCTGAAGGAGCATTTCGATTGGCATTCTGAAAGACCCTTCGATTGGCATTCTGAAGGAGCATTTCGATTGGCATTATGAAGGAACACTTCGATTGGCATTATGGACAAGCACTTCGATTGGAATTCTGAAAGACCCTTCGATTAGTGATCTAAAGGAGCCTTTCGATTGGCATTATGGACAAGTACTTCGATTGGCATTATAACAGTGTCCTTCGATTGGAATTCCAAAAAGGTCCATTCGAAGAAGCATTCAAAGGGTCCATTCGAAGAAGCTTTCGAAAAGCATTCGAAGGAGGCCACCAGCCCATTCAAAAGGAAGCATTCGAAGGATGCCATCAGCCCATTCGAAAGGGAGCATTCGAAGGCCAGTTACATATCATTCAAAATTCAAAAGGGGACAAGATCCCATGTGTTTAGCCAACGTTAGAAATTCTCATTCATGGCTGTCAAACACATAATCAAGGTCATTTAAACCTTTGTCTTCCTGTCCCCTCACACCCCTATAAATACAGAGGCCAGCATACATATCCAACACACAAAACTCTGCAGGAGAACACACACGAAAAACCATACAACAGGAGAACAAAAAACATTGGAGTTACGCTGCCAAAAGTCATCAGCATTTTCATAAGTAATCCAGGCCAAAGAAACCATTCAGCAAACATCTCCAAGCCCAGAAGCCCCAGATCGAAGGTGCCTACATCCAGGAAGCGCCAAAATCGAAGACTCAATCTGCAGGTAAGAAAGGGTAAATTGTCCAACTTTACATTTGCATAACACATTATTACTTGTTGCTACCTTTGATTTTCCATCCTAGACAGGATCGAAAGGCCTGGGTTTGGCACCCAGGTCATGTTTTTCGTTTCTAACATTTGCTGCAGACATAGCCTGAAGAGACCCAGCAAGCGCAGGATCGAAGGGCCTGGGGTTCAATACCCAGGCCCTGCATTTTATTTCGCTAACATACTTTAGCAGGTATAACATCCCAGATCGAAGGAGACACCTTCTCCAGATCGAACCCATTAGCATGCTGGATCGAAGGAGGCATCTCATTCCTGGATCGAAAGCCATGACCTCCATGATCGAAAGACAATCCTCTTCCCTGGATCGAAGGCTACTCACGCCTTACTGTCTGGCCCAATCGAAAGGACCATGACCCTCTCTGGATCGAAGCTTCCATTCCCTCCCTGGGTCGAAACTCCTTTTTTTCCCTAGATCGAAGGATCCCCCTTGCATTTTATTTTTGTTTTTCATAGACATCTTTTTATTCTTTTAATTAACATTAAAATAAGAAAACCACAAAAACATTAGGCTAGTTTTTTCTATTAAATTAACTTTGTTAATTAATCTTTTAATTATCTTAACATTTTTCCAAAACTAAAATTAACTAGATTTAGATCATTTTCCCAAAATAAAATAAAACAACAAAAAGATTTTATTCTTAGGATTTTTAGAGGTTATTTTCAGATTCGCGCGCGTTTATTTTATTGTAATTGCCTACTGGTTTGTAATAGCTTAACTAAGACATTTACTTTACTGCTTTATTCCCCAATTTTGGACATGTAAATAATCCCCCTCCCCGAAGCCTTGTAATAGCGTAGGATTTACCATTCCCGCACTTTAAATTCCTGTACATATATTAACTGCTTAGATGTATGCTAACTAGGATTGTATGACAAGATCTAAAAACAAATGGTAGAACACTTAAATAAACAAAGATAATATAACTGAAAAACAATACACTCGCACATGCCACTCTTAGGGTATACCTCACTTGGTTGCCTCGAATGTGGTCATTGAGTATAGGATGTTTTAGAGGTCGCCCTCCTGTCCAAAGATCAAAGTTGCCTCAAAATGGTTGCCTCAATAAAAATGATCTAAGACATTAGGGTTACCGCTAAAGCATCCTAACATTGCTTTAGTGACCACACGTCCCTTAAATCGAATTGACCTGAAAATTCCAACGATGGTGCTACCTACTCCTCAATAGTGGGATAGCACTGTCTAAAGGACATTTACACAGTTTAATTCCTTTTTGAATAGGTAGAGGTTCTTAAGTACTTGCTCCTTTAAAAACAAAATAAAACTTTTCGCACTTACACTCTCTTCAAAAACAAAACTCTTTTCAAAACCCACAATCACAAAGAAAAGCAAACTTTTGAAAACATAGTGAGCAAGTACCTAAGAGCCCGTGGATAACCACAGATAGAAAGGGTGCTAACACCTTCCCTTTCTATAATCTACCTCCTGAACCCTAGAAACATCTCGAAAAGGAATTTTTTTGTGCTTTTGTCCTTTCCTTGTTGGATAAAATAAAAGACAGTGGTGACTCTTGCTTACCGCGACACTTTGCAAAAACAAACGCAAACGCGAACCAGCATTCCAAAAACAGTCAGTTCTCGTTCCCACCGATCACAGAACTGGTGACTCTGCTGGGGATTGTATAAGTGAGGTTTACCTTAGGACTATATCACTTGTGTTTTCAATTGTATGCTTTGATTGCTTTATCTTTGTTCTATTGTTTGGGTTTGAAATCCTCCACCCGGAATTGGGAAACATTCATAGATAGCAATACGTTGTGGAAACTGTGCGGGGTATACCGACACGGTTGAAGCAATAGCTACATTAGTGCGACATATTTGTGAGTACCGGTAGCCTTTGAGTCAATCAAAGAGAATATGGGGCTGCTGAGTGATGTCACTAAGCACTAATGACCTAGAACCTTACTTGACCATCTTGGCCTGTTTTAGGGGTAGTGAGATGACCGACTTTGGTGCAGTCTGAAGTTGGTATATACTCGATACTACACTCATTGAGGGTTGTTTTCTTGGAATATTTTGGTCGCTAGTTCAGTGGCTAAACCAAAACGATGAACATAGAAAACAATCCAATGATATTGAGCTCCTTAGAACTTGGTTACTATTTATAGGACAGGTTTTGAGCCAACTAAACTCAAGAGGGTACTTACCTATGAAACCTCGTGCAAGCCTGAAATCTAAGGGCTCTTTTGTGTGACTTGTGTGCCTTCAAACTTGAACTACTTGCACATTATTGTTATCTGACAACATGAGTTCCTTGCAGGTTTTGTTTACAGTCCTATCCAATAATCTGGATTTATTACAGGGCTTACTTACATCACCTCACACTTTTGCTTAAACGCATAGCATACATCATACCTTAACATTTCCTTAACCAATTCAAGGATCTCAAAGGTTTGTGATGCAGGTCATGATGAACCAAATGTCTAGCAAGGGGCAAAGGGGATTTATTTTCCTCTAGCCAAGGTTGTTTAGAAATCAAAACATGATAACTTGAGTCAGGGGCTATGACCCACTCGATATGGTGAGCTTGACTCTTGAAGAAGGACTCTATACAACATGAAGTTCCTTCAATCAAGCTACCCGATTCAAATTCTAACTGTTTCTTGTTTACCCCGCGAGATTCTTGAAAACATTGTGTTGCACCCCAAAATTTTCCCTCCCATATTCTTCAAGGTTTGCCAAGATCATGCTTCAAAATCTCCCAAGGGTTGCACAGTCCAATTGCCTCCTAACAGTCAAAAATTAGGGTTTTGGTTCTGGAAAAGAAATTGAAGTTTCCAAGGGTCCAATCAAGTCCCACATGCCTACATACATTGTCAAGCATCCATATGCCAAGTTTCAAGACTCACAGCATCAGATTGCACAGTCAAAAAACCTAAATGCTTCACAGTCAACTGCAGGGGCAAAATGGTCATTTGACAGTCAAAAGTCAAAAATTTTGGTCAACATCTTATTTTGAAGCCACAAACATCATTTTATCAATTCTTGATCATGATTCTCAAGGCATGGCTCAAAAAGTCTCAAGATGCAAAAGTTTCTATTTTTGGACAGTTGAAAAAGTCAACTGCAAATTGACCAAGGCATAACTTCCACGTGGTTTATCAGAAAAATTCCATCCAAAGCTCATTTTGAAGAGAATGACATTTCCTACAACTCATCTTCACACTTCAAGTCCAAGAAATGCTCTCACAAAAAGTTATCAATTTCAACATTATAGGTCCTTTTCAAAAGTCAACAAAAAGGCACTTCAAGTCAAAGACCATAACTTGAGATTGGTAAATCAAAATGACATGGGACCAAGGACATTGGTTAGAGGACTTCAAGACCTTTCCAAAATATCCAAGAACATGATCAAAGCTTAAAAATTGAGCAAGATATGTCTTGTGGAAGTTGGGAAATTTTTGGGAATTTTGAAAAGTCAACTTTACTTCAAATGCCTCAAAATTGCTAATGGGCCTCAATTTCTTCCATGAATCATCACCCAAAGGCTATGCACGACCCATTAAGCTAAAAGGGAGTTATTTTCTTATTTTTAATTAATTAATTGAATTTTTAATCTTATTAATTCATTTATTAAAATTAAATATGAGAAAAATATTAAACAATGGTTTTGAATCTTTTTGTGCAGCATATTCTTCCCTTTATGAACCAATATCTCGTGTACTACCTCAAGGGAACAAAAATCTTCCATAATTGGCATAATTGGCATAAAAAAGATTGGAAAAGATTTGACAAAATCAAATATTCAAAAGCATTAAATCAATGGATCATGGGCTGGTTTTTTAACCTAATTCCCTTCATATACTTATGCACAAGTGAAACCAAGGAGGATAGACACAAAAGGCTGCGCCCAAGACCAAGAACAACATTGCACTTTTTCACAAAATTTGAAAACTGAAAACCTAGCTAGAGCTCGTTTCAAGGCTTGAAAAGTATTCCAATACACTCCCAAGGCATCCAGGAAACTATTACAATCAAAACCAGCCTTCCATACTCAAGGAATTGGTAAAACCGGATTGCACTTTTCATAAAATTATCCATAATCGTGTTTTGATTTCTAAGCATTGTTCATACATTTTGACTGTTGATTTATACTAACATGAACCTTCTGAAGCTAATGACATAATTCAATTGAGTTATCAAGCCCTGTATCGTGATTCACCATTAATGTATCTTAGGGTTTCAGGAACCTTGAATTAGGGCTTTACGCATATGGAACAATTGGCCATTCAAACTGGTACCATTGAAATCAGGACATCCAGACGAAGCCATTGACTACCTCGCGCCCTTTTTATAATTGACCATGCTCTAATCGTTATTTTTGTACATTGCAGTTAGTGGGGGTTTAAAACCCCCGCTATTTAATTATGTTACAGGTGCAAAAGGAAGAAGAAGGCTAGCGTGTATGAACGTGATTGGACCATTCAAAAATTTAGCGCGTTTTTGTTGTTTCAGCGTGATCACCTTTATTTTCATATATTATGTTCTTTGTCCATTCCACATACAACACACGCGCATAGCTCAGATGGTTGGACCTTTATATTTCATATTTTTCTCCATAACATGTTTCCACGCAGCGTTTCATCTAAAGACCATCATGCATCCTCGTATGCTTGCTTGCCACGCGCCCAGGAGATCTCATCCAAAGGCCATCACGTGAATTCCACCATGGACCTCAGTCAACCATTCCACATGCATGCGCTGAAAGTCAAAAGGGCCTGAATCAATGGGCCAAATTGCTCATAATTAACCTCTCAATTGGGTCAGCCACCCCCATGGTTTGCATCATATTTTCTAATTTCTTTTTCTTTTCTTCTTTTTATTTTAATTGCTTTTTTTTTGTGTTATTTAATTCACAAAATTAATTTTCATAATACAAAATACAGAAAAAATACAAAAAAATGTTTTATTGTTATTAACATTTAATTCACTAAATATTTTTGTAAATAAATCTTTAATAATCAACTTAGTAAAATTTGGGTTTTAATTTTAATGTTTTTTTTTAAATAAACTAAAATATGTAGAAATTAGGTTTTTAGCATTTTTATTCTTTTTCCTTAATAAATAATTTTTTCTTATTATCATTATTATTAACTATTAATTATTTTGTAAATACCCATGTAATTAAATAATTAGTATAAATTAGGTTAAAACTTTAATCTTTTTCTTTAATAATTAAAAATATTTAGAATTAGGGTTTCTTTTAATTTTAATTTTCTTTATTTCATAAATACCAAAAACCATAAAAAACATTTCTTTTCTTTATTAAATAATTAATTAATTTTTTTAATTTCATTTAATTTCTTTAAAGGGTCCAGCGCCCTCGAACATTCGATTTTAATTTCTTTTCACGCGTTTGTCCTTATTTTTTGTTTCAAATATCATGTAATTGTCCAAGCCTTGTAATAGTAACTAGGAAATTTATTTATTTTCTGCATTTTATTTCAAAACGGGTCTTCTGTTAATTTGGCGATGTATAGACCCGCGCCTTGTAATAGCGTAGGACTTTATTTTCCGCACTTTTATTTCCGCACCCTTAACTGCTAAATTTTGCATAAAAGAATGTATGGCCTAAATTAAAAACAAGCGTAGATCACCATAAATGCATGATCAAAGACAAATATTAACATGAAAACAACACACAAATTCACACACCACTCTTAGGGTACGCCTCACTGTTGCCTTACCCTCGAAATATGGTCGTCGAGTATAGGACGTCTTAGTAAGTCCTTATGTCCATTGATCAAGTTGCCTCGAAACGGTTGCCTCGGACTAAAAAAAGATCAATGGCATAAGGGTAGCTTCTAAGGTGTCCTATTGTTGCTCTGGTGACCACACTGTCCCTACACTCGAATTGACCCGAACACCTCCAACGGTGGTGCTACCTACCTCTCAATGGTGGGATGGCACTACCTTAAGGACATTTACACAGCTTAATTCCTTAGGGTAGGTAGATGACTCGTAGATACTTGCTCTATTCAAAAACAATCAAAACTCTTTTCACACCGACACTTTCAAAAAGCTTTCAAAACAATTTTTCAAACACTCTTGAGGACTGATACAAGAGTCATTCAGAAATCTTTCAATGAAAATTTTTCAAACCCACGCACATTTTGAAAAGCAAACACTTTGAAAACATAAGAGAAAGTATCTAAGAGCCCATGGATAACCATGGATAGAAAGGGTGCTAACACCTTCCCTTTCTATAAATCTACCTCCCGAACCGAGAAACTATCTCATAAGGAATTTTACTGTGCTTTTGTCCTGTCCATGTTGGAGAAAATAAAAGACAGTGGCGACTCTTGCTTCCGCGACATTTCGCGAACCAGCGTTAAACAGTCAGTTCCAGATCCACCGATCACACATTGCATACATATATCATACATATCATTGCATAACAGGTCTCCCATTACAGGTTTCTCATCTTCTTCGCTGTTTATTTCAGCAATCATCATGTCTACTGAACCTTCCACTGAGCAAGCTATCAAGGCCCTCCAGACCCAGAATGCCCAATTTCAAGAGTTGGTCATGAGCCTAGCTAAGGGTCAGCAGGACTTGAAGACTTTGATTCTGAAAGAGAAAAAGAAGAAGAAAAAGAGGATCATCCTGTTCAACACTGGATGCAGGTTTAGAAACGGGCTGCAGAATGAAGTTGACCTGACCACCTCATCTGGAGGGAAAGACAGTCCACAAGAAAGGAGAGCTCCTAGCCCTGAAGTCTCCGACAATGAGACGGACTATGATGAAGAACAGTATCCTCCTGCTGAGGATAAGTACAAACAACTGGAAGACCGTTTGAACGCTATGGAAATACAGAAGGTGCCTGGTCTGGACTTCGAAGATTTAGGTCTATCCTCTGGGGTGGTGATTCCCCATAAATTCAAGGCACCTACCTTTGCCAAGTACGACGGCGCTTCCTATCCAAAGCTACACCTCCGGTCATATGTGAGGAAGATTCAACACTATACTGTTGATAGAAATCTCTGGGTTCATTTCTTTCAAGATAGTCTATCAGGGACTCAACTGGAATGGTTCTGTCAACTGGAAGGAGCTAACATCCTCAACTGGGAGGACCTTGCTGCTGCTTTTTACAAGCAATACCAGTATAATGCCGACCTTGCTCCCACACGTACTCAGCTTCAGGGTATGTCTATGGTTACAGGCGAAGGCTTTAAGGACTACGCTCAGAAGTGGAGAGATCTTGCTGGAAGAGTCCAACCCCCTCTGTTTGATAGGGAGTTGGTGGATATGTTTCTTGGGACTTTGTCTGGTCCCTATTTCAAACACTTGATCAGAAACTCTTCAGTCGGATTCACCGAGCTAATACTGACCGGCGAAAGGGTCGAAGCTGGCATTAAAAGTGGGAAGATTCAAGAAGAAACACCTTCTGATGCTCAGAAAAAGCCCTACAATGGGAAGAAAGAGTCCAATATTGTGTATGGTCAAAAGAGTCATCATGATCAACAGGTAGGGGCAACCCTAATCTCCGATCCCACGTCTGTTCAACAAATACAGAGCAATAGGTGTAGGGTAAGATATCAAGAAAGGAAATATACTAACATCAACATGCCTTTGTCTCAAGCGTTACAACATTTGCTGAAGTTAAAGCTAATCACGCTAAAGGATCCTCCTCAAAATCCCGATACTTCCTCTTCTAAGTATAATCCGAGTGTGAGATGTGCCTACCATTCTGACAGTCCTGGACATGACACTGACGACTGTTGCACTTTGAAGAACAAGGTCCAAGACATGATTTATGCCAAGGAGATTAAGTTTGACTTTCCGGAGACCCAAATGTGATCACTGCTCCTATGCCAAATCATTGAGAATGTCTTTTTTTCATTTGAATTTTCAAGTTGTAATCTCTTTGTTATTCAAACAATTATCTATTAATGCCAAACTTTGTTTCATTAATGCATTGCATATGTTTGTCTTGATTTGATACACTCATTTTCATTACATTTAAACTATGTTTTTCTTGACGTTCAACTCTTGCTAAAAGTTACAAGCCTTTAGAGGGAGGATGACGAAACAATGCCATAATCTCATACAGTATGCTTTTGGACAGACCTTGCTGACGATGTACAGGCATTTCTTTCAAATCCTAAACACTGGAGTTATAAGGAAGATAATCCCTAGTCAACCCCTTCGAGCCAAAGAAGTAGGAGTTTTCTGTTTTTAAACAAATTGAAACCTTTAATTTAAACCTGGGGCAGGGTAGTCTCTCAGTTAATTCAAAAGATGTGCATTGAAGTCGCAAAACTCTCAGTTCATAATACAACGAACGACATCAAAAGCATTCCTCTGGAATCAAAAGACAGTGGTGGTTCCTTATCTCATAGGCAGTCAATCTCTCAAAATAAAAAAGCCCATTGAGCCAAAACCTATAAAGGAGGCTTAGGAAAGCTGGGGCATCCCGCTGACTGTAATCTCGAAAACAGGAACAGTCAGGCAAAAAGTTAGGGATAACAAATCAAAAGAACGAGGTCGCTACAAATCCTCAACAACATGAAAAATGTTGCAAAAATGACTGCCTTCCAACAAATTCAACTTGTGTGAACCATCACCAAAAATGTCGTTCCAGACTCATTTGGAGTTCAAATGCATAATTAACTGAGTTTAGGATTGAAGAACATCACGAAGAGCGGGTGGGTACAAATATACTTTGAGCCTTTATCCATTGTTTCTTAAACCGTGAACCAAGCCACATTACAACCCTTTAAAAGTCCTAACTGAAGCATGGGTTAGTTCGAAAGCATACTGTTACAAAAGGTATCCTGACTCCTGTAAGGCTTTGCCCTAAATCTTGTGTTAAATTTGTCTTATAAAAAGTTTTCTGCTAAAAAATGCATTTTTCAAAACTTCGAGACAATCATAAACTTTGCTTTATTTGAATATCACTGTTTGCATTTGGCTATTTGTTTGACAGCGGAGAAATTCACACAACGAATGTTCGATGAACAAAAACCCTCTCAGTGAACAAAATCACTTCAAAAAGGATGACACTTCCATTGAAAAATCTCCTTCCAATCAAGGGGCACGGCATGATCATTGTCCATCATCTGGGGCAGTCAAGTCAAGGTCCAAGGAGTCTCTCAAAAATGCCAAATAACCAGGGGCAGATCTCCATCTGAATCAATTGGGGCATTGGACATGAATCCCAGCAACGAATCTTGCATGATCAAACAAAGATCTTCTGGTAGTATGGCAACACTACACTACTGATAGTGACAACTCCCTACATCCTGAGGGAATGGACATAGTCAAAAAAATACCGCGCATGAACAAAGACCCGCTAGGTTGACTGACCTAGGCAAAAATAAGGGCTTCCCGGCGAACCAAAAGGGTTCGGGCAAAAATAAGGGATGAAAATGAAAAAATCTGTACACCCGGCAAGTCGAAAACCTGAAAAGGCGGCTTGGGCAAAAAAGGGTATCCCGATGGACTGAAAACCCGAAAGGGAGGTCCATGCAAAAACTAGGGATCAAAAAGTACGAGTATGTCCCGTCATCTCGTCACTTGCCTACCAGAAGAAGATTTGTCACTTCAATCAGCAATTACCAAGCACCTCATAGGTAGGGATAATACCATATCCACGGGGCCTCTGCAGGCACCTTCTCCCACAAAAACAGGGGCAAATAAAAATTGTCCAAACTGTACAGCTGCTCTGCTCACCAGGTACAAAGGTAGATTCAGCTGAAGAACGGGGCTAAGATACTTTCACTCCCCGCAGAATAAGGCAGTAATGGTATCTCTCCCAGTTGAGACTTGCAGCTATGTACAAATCAGCAATACTCTCCCCAAGCAGAGTTAGTCTACCATCAACCCTAAAAAAGCTTGGCATCCCCATAAGGTCTTAATATTCCCCAGCGGAGTATAAGGATATTCCCCAG
Organism: Vicia faba; assembly: GCA_948472305.1. NCBI lineage: Eukaryota > Viridiplantae > Streptophyta > Magnoliopsida > Fabales > Fabaceae > Vicia > Vicia faba. The sequence goes on from OX451737.1 coordinate 1,572,790,908, forward strand.
CAAGCATAAGAGTATCCCTGGAAGTCTTAATATTCCTCAACGGAATATAAGAATGTACCCCGGCAGAATGCAAGATACCCCCAGTGGAGCCATTTCCCCAGCGCAGTCTAAAAAAGTTTCCCCAATGGAGTTGAATCATCTTCCCCAGTAGATTCTGGAAGCTTATCCCCTGCGAAGCACAAATAAGTCTCCCCAGCCAATTCCAGAAGGTTATCCTCAGCAAGTTGCAACTGAAAGATCATCTTCAGCGAAGTTCTTTCCCTAAGCAGGACTTCTATCCTCAACAGATTCAATATCACCAGCAACGGTAATCTATCCCCAGCGGAGTTCATCATCAAAATCCCCAACATAGCTTATCAACGGAATCCCCAGCGGAGTTTATCGTTAAAATCTCAGCAGAACATCTCTCCCCCACAGAGTATTTCCCCTCGGAGTAATCTCTTCATCAAGTTTATTCCCCAACGGAGTTCTTTTCTCCTGCCAGTTTATTCTCACAATCATCTTCGTTCATCATCCCCAACGGAAACGAAGAACTCAACTCTATTTTCCAGCAGCTCCGGGATTTATTTTCCCCATCTAAAACATCACATTCCCATACATCATGATACATGCATATACGCATCATACGAACACAAATCTCATTTATTTTGAGAACATCATGACATCATGCATTTTATACATCATGACATTGCAGGCAGCTAACGTTTTACCTTTTTCAGGAGAAGGTCAATCAAAAGATGGCTACCATCAACCTTTTCAAGTCCCAGTTTAATACTTGTAGCAAGCCAGGAAAATATCTGTGGACGACTGGTTGTAGATTAATACCTGTACCAAGCCAGGAAAATTATCTACACGAAGAGATTGAAGATTAATACCTGAAACCAGCCAGGACAGTATCTCCTTGACCAACCTTTTCAGGTCCCAGTTTAATACCTGTAGCAAGCCAAGAAAATATTTATGGACGACTGATTGTAGATTGATACCTGTAACAAGCCAGGAAAATTATCTACATGAAGAGATTGAAGATTAATACCTGAAACAAGCCAGGAAGACCCTTCTTTCTCAGGTCAGAGATCAATACCTGAAACCAGCCAGGATAATATCTCCTTGACCAACCTTTTCAGGTCCCAGTTTAATACCTGTAGCAAGCCAGGAAAATATCTGTGGACGACTGATTGTAGGTTAATATCTTTTGAAGACATTATCTTGATGTAAGTTGTCTTGACAAAAAGTGTCTTTTGTTGACTTTTGAAAATGACCTATAATGTGTGAGCTCATATCTTTCAAATGAAGCATTTTTTGGACTTGAGAACAAAAGCAATAATGTAAAGAATTGAACTTTCTTCAAAATGGGATTTGGTTGGGGAAAAGTTGATGAAACATGTGAAAGTTATGCCTAGTCAAAGTTTAGTTGACTTCTCCTAAGGAAACCCTAATTTGGCAATTCTTGACTTTTGATGATCTGAGGGCTTTCCTTGAGGAATCATGATCAATCCTTGATCAAATGACGAATATCACTTCAATATGATGATGTTGACCAAAAATCTTGAAGTTTGACGATATGTTGACTACAATTGACTTTTTGACCAATATAGTTAATTTTCCAACATTTGAGCCATTGATTGAGCAAACTTGTGATGTAGGGCTTGAAACTTGGAATGAACCTTGTTGAGGACCTATGAAGAAACCTTGAATAAATTTGAGACCTTTGTAAACCAAATTTCATTGAGAAATTCCAAACCCTAGTTGTGGGCCTTTGGTCTAGGAGGAGCACCTTGACTAATCAAACCTTAAATGTCTTGACTATTTGAAGAGTCTTGAAAGAATGATTTGAGCAAAATGAGAGGGAAAATTTTGGGATACAACAGCTTCCCTTGTTCAATCTTCTTAAACCTGAAGAGTTTGATTTTCTTGTCTACCATTCGTGACATGAAGGTAGAAGATGATTGAACACTTAAGTGCCTAGAAATTTGCACTCGCCTGTGCAAGAGGTAACATAGTTGGGTGATTGTACCGGAAATGGGCTTATAGATGAAATTTGGAGAGGTGAAGGAGTGTCGTTGGAGATGGGCTTATAGATGTCATCCAAAGTAATTATTGATTTCTACTTGAAGAAGGATCAGAATAAATCTTGGGGTCGATTTAAACCGAACCAGATAAAAGATTCTATCAGAAACAAATCAGGATAAATCATTGGTCGATTTAAACTGAACCAGCAGAGGTCTTGAATTATCTTTAGCTTTAACTGGAGACAAATCAGAAAAATCTTAGGGTCGATTTAACTGAACTAGATAAAGAAGTCTACCAGAAATAGATCAGGATAAATCGTTGGTCAATTTAAACTGAACCAGCAGATGTCTTGAATCATCTTTAACTGGAGACGAATCAGAGAAATCTTAGGGTCGATTTAACTGAACTAGAGAAAGAAGTCTACCGAAAATGAATCAGGATAAATTGTTGGTCTATTTAAACTGAACCAGTAGATGTCTTGAATTATCTTTAACTAGAGATGAATCAGAAAAATATTAGGGTCGATTTAACTGAACCAGAGAAATAAGTCTACCCGAAACAGATCAGGATAAATCGTTGGTCGATTTAAATTGAACCAGCAGAAGTCTTGAATTATCTTTAACTGGAGACGAATCAGAGAAATCTTAGTGTCGATTTAACTTAACCAGAGAAAGAAGTCTACCGGAAACTGATCAGGATAAATCATTGGTCGATTTAAACTGAACCAGCAGAGTTCTTGAATTATCTTTAACTAGAGACGAATCAGAGAAATCTTAAGTTTGATTTAACTGAACTAGAGAAAGAAGTCTACCGGAAATGAATTAGGATAAATAATTGGTCGATTTAAACTGAACCAGCAGATGTCTTGAATTATCTTTAACTAGAGATGAATCAGAAAAATATTAGGGTCGATTTAACTGAACCAGAGAAAGAAGTCTACTGGAAACAGATCAGGATAAATCATTGGTTGATTTAAACTGAACTAGAGAAAGGTCTACTGGAAAAGCATCAGTATAAATCATTGGTCGATTTAAACTAAACCAGTAGATGTCTACTTAAGAATGACCTTCTGAGGAAAATGCTGAAATAGATCTCTATCAGATGTAGCCTTCGAGAAGATTGTCAAGTCATATAAGTAGTCGATGATGTTTGTCTGTCAATTGATCTTTCCTGAAAAGGTAAAGAGTCAGCTGTATGAAATGTCGTAATGTATAAAATGCATTGCGTAATAATGTTCTCTAGATAAATGAGATTGTGCTATATGCGTTTCGTATGCATATGTTATAACACTTGGTAAATGATGTATGAATGTGACATGTTTTTGAAGTGCATTTGTAAATTCGAGCAGCATCTTTGTCTGGGGAAAATAAGTCCCTGACTGTCGCTGGGGATGAAGAGTATGTGTATCTTCGATCTTCTGGGGATTATTTCTGCTGGGGACTCCTGCTTGCTGTTTGAGGAAACTCCACTAGGGAACATCGATTTATGCTTTCTGAGGAAACTCTGCTGGAAGGTGTTAATTCCTGCTTGGGGAAGAAGAGTTCAAAACTTTGGTTGTTCATTACCCTACTGGGGAGTTTATACCCTGACTAGGGATAAATGAGATGAATACTCCTTCCGACTTGCCTGAGGAGGATAAAGTTGACTGATATCTTATTAGATTTTAGATTCAGTAGCAACTCTCCGGGGATAGTGATGGCTTCCCTGGGGAAGCGATTTTTGTTGGTGACTTATGACCATCTGAGGAAAAGACTCAAGCTGGGGAGATTGGGCCTCATTGGGGAATTAAACCCTGTTTGGGAAATAAACCATGTTGACGGAAGTCTGGACTCCATTGGGAAGTAAACTTTATTGATGGGAATGAGCTCTGCTGGAGAGAAGTAATCTGCAGGGGATTTTACAGTTTTGAAAACTCAGTTGGGGAGAAGAGATCCCATAAAACTGTAATAATTGGGATCCTGTAATATTACTGGGAGGAAGTTTATACTCCTTTATCTGCCAGAGTGATCTGCTGGGAAGATTATGGGGAATGTATGAACTTTGTGAAGATCACCATGTAGGGATAATCTCATGGAAGTTTCTTGGTGGGTTTTAATGGGTGGCTTAGCCGTCATCCCAACTCCTTCAGTCTTGAGTAACTGCTCATTCCTATTATTTTTACGCATATATTCGTTAACAGTCAATTGTATTCATATGCATATGCTCGTCCAATTTTAGTTATTGGACATTTTTGCAAAAAAAAAATAGAAAAGAGTAAAAACAGAATTTGAAATTGAAATTTTTTTTTATTGATAGTTTTGCCCATAAACAGGCGTTTTTTATACAAATGTACGAAAATCCTAATAAGAGGAAATCATCGAGGAAAACATTACAAAGTGAAAACATATAACTATGTGGGAATAATCTCGTCGGGTTCTAACTCTACTATTTCCCATATGTATTTAAGCATCTCATCCCTTGTTATCGGAAGAAAGTGAGCTGAATTGATCTGTACCGTTTGAACTTTGGCTATTGGTAATAAAGCTTGTAGTGAGAGGTCCAATGGGACATAGTCGTACGCTTTAATCCCTAATTTTTGCCCGGACCTCCCTTTCGGGTTTTCAGTCCACCAGGATACCCTTTTTTCCCAATCCGCCTTTTCAGGTTTTCGACTTGTCGGGTGTACAATATTTTAATATATATCCCTGATTTTTGCCCGAACCCTTTTGGTTCACTGGGATGCCCTTATTTTTGCCTAGGCCAGTCAACCTAGCGGGTCATTTTTATGCATAGTATCTTTTGACTATGTCCGCATTCACAGGGTGCGGGAAATCCTCATCGTCCATGGTGGTTAATATCATAGCACCGCTAGAGAATATTTTCTTGATTATAAATGGACCTTTGTAAGTGGGAGTCCATTTTTCCCTGGGATCACCCTGCGGTACAATGATACGCTTTATTACCAAATCACCAGCTTGATATACCTGATGCTTGATCTTTTTGTTGAACGTATTGATCATATGTTTCTAATACATCTGACTGTGACAGACAACTGCAAGTCTTTTCTCGTCAATTTGGTTTAGCTTATCCAACTTAGTCTGAATCCACTTGTCTTCGTCCAAGTCTGCATCTTTCATGATTCTTAGAGAGGGAATTTGGACCTCGACAAGTAGGACAGCTTCCATACCATAAAACCGAGAGAATGGGGTTACCCCAGTTGATGTTCTAGCTGAGGTGCGGTAGCCGTGAAGATCAAACGGTAATATCTCGTGCCAATCTTTATATGTCACAACCATCTCCTGTATGGTCTTCTTTATTTTCTTATTGTCGGCTTCCAAGGTGCCATTGTCTGTGATGATCCTTTCAGGGATGCCATATCGGCAGATCAAGTTGTGTTTGATGAACCGGGAAATAACATTTTTAGTGACAAAGGTGAATGAAGCTGCTTCAACCCACTTTGTAAAATAGTCAATAGCGACAAGGATGAAGCGGCGTCCGTTAGAGGTCGTAGGCTTGATTTCTCCAATCATATCAATGCCCCACATTGCAAATGGCCAAGGCGTAGTCATGACATTCAATGGTACAGGAGGCACATGAACTTTATCAGCGTTAATCTGGAACTTATGACAAGTTCTCGAGTGGTGGTGACAATCGGTTTCTATAGTCAACCAATAGTAACCACATCTTAAGATATTTTTAGCCATAATGTATCCACTGGAGTGAGTACTAGAGACACCCCCGTGCATGTCTCGCATATTCACCTCTGCTTCCTTCTTGTCCACACAACGAAGCAGAGTCAAATCATGATTACGCTTGTACAGAATTCCATTGCTCAAGAAGAATTTGGCCGAGAACCTTCGTAGAAACTTCTTGCCATTGATAGATGCTCCTTCAGGGTATTCTTGAGTTTTTAGGTACTTCTTGACTTCATGAAACCAAGGTTTTTCATCTACTCCATCAGTATCAATTCCATAGCAGTGTGCAGGTTCATCGAATCTTTCAATGGTAATTCTGGGAGACTCATTATCCCATCTGACCTTGAACATGGATGACATGGTAGCCAGAGCATCTTCCAACTGATTCTCTTCTCTTGGTATGTGCTCAAAGGTAATCTCTTAGAAATACGCGATTAGGGTTAGTACGTGCTCTTTAAAAGGAATGAGATTTAGGTGTTCCGTATCCCAATCCCCTTTAACCTGACTGATTACCAAAGCTGAATCCCCATGCACGCTTAAGAATTTGATTCTTAGGTTAATCGCAGCCCTAAGACCCATGATACAAGATTCATATTCGGCCATGTTGTTGGTTCAATCGAAGCACAATCTAGCAGTAAAAGGTGTATGGCAAACTTCGGGGGAAATGATCACAACACCAATTCCGTTGCCAAGAGCGTTGGAAGCTCCATCAAAAAACCATAGTACATTGGGACCCTTGTTCAGGTCCTTCATACGGCCCAGGTTCCTCACAATCTATTACTTGCATAATGTTCTCGTCCGGGAATTCAAAATTCATAGACTGATAGTCGTCCACAGCCTGATGTGCCAAATGGTCAGCCATTACACTTCCTTTGATGGCCTTTTGAGTGGTGTACTGGATGTCATATTATGTTAAGACCATCTTCCATCGAGCTATTCTTCCGGAGAGAGCTAGTTTCTTGAATATGTATTTGGTAGGGTCCATCTTAGAGATCAACAAGGTAGTATGGGTCAACATATACTATCATAGTCTGTGAGCAGCCCATGCCAAAGCCATCAAGTTTTCTAGAGCATTGAATATCTTATTTCACAGTCGGTAAACTTTTTTCTAAGGTAGTATATCGCATGCTCTTTTCGACCAGACTCGTCATGCTGCCCAGTACACACCCCATTGAGTTCTCTAGCACTGTTAAGTATATGATTAGCGGTCTTCCTTCAACTGGTGGCATCAGAATGGGAGGTTCTTGCAGATACTCTTTAATCTTGTCAAAAGCTACCTGATAGTCGTTGTTCCATTTTACTACTTGATCTTTCTTCATCAGCTTGGAGATTGGCTCACAAGTAGCAGTCAAATGCAAAATAAAACGGGAAATGTAGTTCAAACGTCCTAAGAAACATCTGACTTCCTTTTTAGTACGAGGAGAAGGCATCTCTTGAATAGCTTTGAACTTCGCATGGCCAACCTCAATACCTTTGTTGCTGATGATGAAACCCAGTAGTTTTCCGGATCTCACCTCAAAGGTGCACTTATTTAGATTCAACCTCAGTTTGTACTTTTTAGTTTCTCAAACAATTTATGCCAATGATCGAGATGTTATTCCTTGGTCTATGATCTGGCTATCATGTTGTTAATGTATACCTCTATCTCGTGATAAATCATATCATGAAATAAAGCTACCATGGCACGCTGATAAGTTTCCCCAACATTCTTCAACCCGAAAGGCATGACCTTGTAATAGAAAGTGTCCCACTGTGTGGCGAAGGTAATCTTTTCCATGTCTTCAGGTGCCACCTTGATCTGATTGTAACCTGAGAAACCATCCAAAAGGAGAATACCTTGTGTTGAGCAGTGTTGTCGACCAAATCATCAATATGTGGTTGTGGGAAGTCATCTTTAGGGCTTTCCCTGTTCATATCCATGTAGTATACGCACATATGTATACTGTCGTCTTTCTTTGGCATTGGAACAACATTAGCAACCCATTAAGGATATGATGTCACTGCCAAGAACCCTTCATCAAACTGTTTCATAACCCCAACCTTGATCTTTTCTAACATTTTAGGTCGCATGCGGTGAAACTTCTATTTTATCGAAGCACAACCCTCTTTCATTGGTAGACGGTGAACCACAATATCAGCGTCAAGCCCCGGCATGTCTTTATACGACCAGGAAAAGATTTCAACATATTCATGCAACATCTGGATTAACCTGCTCTTGACATTTCTCTCTAAATCAGCACCTATCTTGACCTCTTTCTTATTTGTCTCAGTACCCAGGTTCACCACCTCAATTGGCTCTTCATGGGGTTGGATAGTCTTCTCTTCCTGTATCAAAAGTCTGGTAAGTTCTCCAGGTATTTCACAATCTTCCTCACCTTCGTCTTTGGCTTGGTAGATCATATTTTCAAAGTCATATGAAGCAATAGCGGAATTGTTATCAACGAGATCCAGAGTGGATGAGGATCTGCAATGTAGTGTGTGGTTGTGTGTGAGAACACATAACTTTTTTTTTTTAAATGCAATAAGATAAAAAGAAAGACAGGGATCACAAAACTTTCATGCAAAATGTCCAATGTTTTTATTGAATGAGCAAATGTTAATGAATTAATAAACCCTTAACAAATGAACCATTGTGCCTCGGGTAAGACACACAGTTTTAAAGTCATTGTTCAAATTTTACATAACCAAAACTTTCAAAGTAATAAACAGGAATATAGCCATTACTCCTGGCTGAAGGAGATAGGGAACACATCTTCTGTCATTCAATTATCTAGTCCATCACCAATAGTAGGTAAGATCCAGTTATTAAAGTCACCATTGATGTCTGTGTCCTCTATAGCATTGACCCCATTGTTGCTGATGCAAAAAGGGGGTATCCCAGCACAAGCCCGACGAGCAGCCTTCTGACCTTCTATAGTAAAGCCCAAACCAAACTTGTTAGAATTAAAAGGGATATCAGGAAGATGACCCCAAATTAAACTACCACCTTCTTCAATAGTGGCCTTAGCATCTTTTAAGGAGGCCATCTTTTATGGAGTTTTGGTGCTCTTCGAAATGGCTGAAACATCTTCAACAACAGTAGGAGAAATTATTTCAAAGGTTTGACAGGGTGTTTCAACAAATTCTCCATCCATCTCGACATATCTGAATGAGTTGAGGTGGCTGACCATATATTCCTCCTCTCTACAAATAGTAACAACTTTCCCTTTTACCAGATATTTCAGCTTCTGGTGCAGGGTGGAAGTGACAGTACCTTCCCCATGGATCCAAGGGCATCCCAATAAGCAAGAGTAAGCCGGCTGGATGTCCATGACATAGAATGTGGACTCAATAATTTGTGAACCCACCTTGACCAGAAGGCCCACCTCTCTATGCACCATTCGCGTCGATCCGTTGAAGGCTAGAACTATGATATTGTTGGGCTTCAGCACCAACCCTTCATAATCAAACCGGTCGAGAGTGCCTCTCGGAAGAACATTCAGAGATGATCATGTGTCAATCAATACATGGGCCAATGTAGTGCCCCTACATTCAATGGAGACACACAAGGCCCTATTGTGATTCCTCCCCTCCCGATTTAAGTCAACATCGGAGAAACCCAAACCATTGTCAGTTGTCAGACTAGCCACATAGCTTCCAAACTAGTCTTCTGAAATCTCTTGCGGTGCATGAGCAGTCTTTAAAAAATTTCACTAAAGCATTCGCATGGGCCTATGAATACAGCACTAGTGATAACATAGATATTTTGGATGGGGTCTTCCCCAACTGTTCGACAATTTTATAATCACTTCGGCGAATAATTTTCAGCACTTCTTCTAGATCTTGTCCCGAAATATCTTTGACAGGGGCCTCTTTTGGTGCCTCTGTCGGGGCAGGCTCTACCACCGGCTCTTTACCCCGAGCCCTAGAAGTCATCTTGGTAGCTGTAACCTAAGCAAGTGGAGAGATTTCTGGGGAGAAAATCCTTCCAATATTGACAATACTAGGATCAATTTCTTCATTTTCTTCATCGGACAATTCTTGCTTGACGCCATGGTAATAGAAGTCAGACCCATAATGCCATGGAATTGCTTTCTCTGAGGAATACGATATAGGCCCAAGCGTTGTAATGACCAGCGGAGCAGCTTTTGGATTGGCGGTGATCCTTATAGGACCTTTGGAAGGGATCCTAAAAGGAGTACCAGAGATAACAGATAGATCTTGACAAAAATTATTGGTGGACAGAAATTTTTCAATCAGAATAATGTGTTCATTTATCAAGCTTTATACACCCTTCTTTAGAGACCTGCAGCCAGTGGGTTCAACTGCACAGTAATAACAACCTTCAACACAACCTGGAAATAAACCAGCTTATAGCAATTTCTTATTTATTGTAGAAAGTGGAGTAACCACGTCAATCACAGAAGTAACATACAAAATATCTTCAACATCATTTACGCCTGTATCAAGTTTAGACATAGGTGTTGTAATTACATTCAGAGTCTCCGGAGGATCGAAGTCAATCTCCTTGTTGTCAATCATATCTTGAATTTTATTCTTCAAGGCCCAACAGTCATTGGTGTCGTGCCCCAGACTATTGGAGTGGAAGGCACACTTCGCGTTTGGATTGTATTTAGGAGACGTCGTGTTGGGATTTTGAGGAGGATCATGCAGTGTTATGAGTTCAACCTTTAGCAAATGTTGTAGTGCTTGAGACAAAGGCATGCTGAGTTTGGTAAACTTTCTTCTCGGAGCTTCTGGCCTTTGGTAGTTACCTTGTCGTTGCTTTTGGGCAGGTGTTGGATTAGAAATCAAAATTGCTCCCACAGATTCATGGCGATTGACCTTGCTACAACTTTTCTGGTCATAAATAGAACTAACTTCCTTTTTACCTGCAAATGGCTTCTCCGCAGCACTAGAAGATATGGCCATCGGGATCTTCCCACTTTTGATGTCGCTTTCAATTCTCTCCCCAATTAAGATAATCTCTATAAAGCCAGACGAAGAACTTCCCATTAGCAAATTGAAGGACGGGCCTGTCAAAGTGCCCATAAACATGTTTATCATTTCCCGATCATTCATAGGAGGTTGCACTCTACCAGCTAGATCCCTCCATTTTTATGCATATTCTTTGAATCCTTCTCTTGAGCCCATGGACATATTATGTAATTGCACTCAGGTTAGTGCCAGGTTAGTGTTGTATTGGTATTGCTTAAAGAAAGCAACGACCAAGTCCTCCAAAGTATGAATATTGGTTCCCTCCAGCTGATAGAACCACTCCAATTATGTGTCGGCCAAACTCTCTTGGAAGAAATGGACCCATAACTTCCGGTCAGCAGTGTGAGGTTGTATCTTTCGAACATACGACCTCATGTGGAGCCTAGGACAAGAGACCCCGTCGTACTTAGCAAAAACAAGGATATTGAACTTAGGTGGGATGACCACCCCTGGAACCAGACCTAAATCACCAAAATCTAGTCCAAGCACCTTCTGGACTTCCATTGCTTTGAGCCTATCCTCCAACTGTTCATATCGGTCATCTGCAGGAGGATACTGTTCATCAACAAAGTCTTCGTCTTCAGGAGTGTTATCATAATCCTGGTTGTCTTTATCATCCTCATCATTATTGTCATCTTCTTAATAAGAATCATCTTCTACATGGACTGGTTGAGCGGGACCTTTGAATCTCCTCCCCAGGTTGAGAACAACAGGCTTCTTGGTCTTATTTTTCTTAGCAAGGAGTGCCAGCAGATCTTGTTGCCATTTGGCTAAGTTCAGGAGAGTCTCCTGGAATTGAGCATGTTAAATCTGGAGATCCTTCACGATTTGTTCGAGTGCCATTTTTTCTGCTGAAATAAACAGCGAGAAAATGAGAAACCTGTACAAGAAACCTGGTATGCGGTGATGCGTGATATGTAAATGCAATGATTTCAAGGACTTCGGGAAATTTAAATTTGTGAACCAAAAGGAAACAAAGATTTTATTAGCAAAGTTCAGATTACAACTTCCTTTTAGGCTTTGTAGATGAAAATAAAACTCCTAAAATCTAAGAATCAAGTTTCCCATGAGCGCTTCCTCTTTGTACTAATGTATGCATTAAGACTCTTTTCTTCGTGCAATTTCTTTGTGAGCTCCAACACTTTCTTCTTGCTGGCATAGAACTAAGTCTCAAAGGTATCTCGTTCTTCCTTCAGCTAAATCCAGGACTTCTGCAACTCTTCAAGATTAGTGGGCATGTTTGGGTGAAGGATGGTGTGAGAGACGTATCCTTCGACAACAGGCTCCATGATCACGGGCATTACGACTGGATATGGAATTATAAGGTTTTAAGCGTGATCCCGCACCCATTTGAGGTAAGGCTCCAGAGGAATGGAATTCTTCTGCCCCAAGCTCTTACTATCAATCTTGTTCACTATGCTCCAATCATGTATAAACCTCCAACGATAACCTTGAGGATCACTTTCGTAATTGAACACAATACCCTTGATTAGTGTGTCATGAGGACCATTCCTTCACGCGTAGCCAAATTGATGTAGAGCCAAAGAGGGGTTGTAGGTGATACCTCCCCTAATACCCAGGAGTGGAACATTAGGGAACTCCCCACATCGTTCAATGATGGTGATATCCTCATGATATCGGGAACACCAATGAATATCTGTATGAGAAAGTTACATTATTCTTTGTGCCCACCTCAAACTTTGTTCATTCTTCATTACTGAACGGGGAAGGTGCAAAATAAAACACTTGGATAGAAGAGGCATACAAAACATGAGAGTTCCCCTCTTCTTCATAGTATGAGTGTGAAGAGAATGCAAAATGTCCCCAAGCAAGGTAGGCATGGGGTTGCAAGCAAGGAAGATCTTGACAATGTTCACATCTATGAGTTGGTCTAGATTAGGGAATAGTACCAACCCATAGATTAGAAGGGAAAAAATGTCTTCGAAAGCCTGAAAACTCATGGCATCCAGAAATAACTGAGATTTCTCAAACATAAACTTAGCCAAGAAACCTTTGACTCCGCTTCTAGTTTCCCAGTTGGATATAATATCAGACCGCTTCAGATGTAAGTCTGCTACAATGACTTCTGGCTTTGGAGCTTCCTCTAAACCGGTAAAGGGCATCTGATCCAGATTAGGTACTCCCAGTAATTGAGAAAAATCCTCCAAGGTAGATACCAACTGATAATCCGGAAATATGAAGCAATGATATGCAGGGTCAAAGAATTGGAATAGGACACTCATCATATCTTCATCAAGATCTGGAGCAACCAGACTGAGCAATCGACCATGCCTCTTGATAAATGGAGAAGCTTCGAGAACCCCTGAGACCAACTCTTTAAGTTGAGGAGGTACCCTTACGAAGTTGACTCGGATAGTGTTTCTACGAGTGGAAGCCATAGTCTGCAAAATAGAACAAAGATAAATTCCCCTGGTCCTTAAAATGGCTATTTAATATGAATGTTATGATGCATGATGTCATGTTTGAGCAAATAATCACACATAAGCAAAATACACAAAGCCTTATGTTTTAGGCTTGCATGGGGTTTGTAGGTAAGTACCCTCTTGAAGTTTTAGTTGGCTCAACCTGTCCTAAAAGAAGTAATCGGGTTCTAAGGAATCTCAATATCACTGATCTTTCTCTCATGCATTGTTTCAGCTCAAGCATCTAAGTTGCAACTGAAATAACCCGAGAGTCCAACCTCAATGAGTGTAGCATCAAGTATCAACCAACTTCAGTCTGCATCGAAACTGACTATCTCGCTACTTTCTAATGGCTAAGTTGTGTCAAATAAGGTTCTATAATCAGTTAGTGCTTCATGACCCCACACGGCAGCCCAGCATTCTCCTTGACTTACTCAAGGGACACCGGTACCAACCAATGAGTCACACTAACGTAGCCATCACTTTAACTGTATCGATATATGTCGTACAGTTTCCCTAATCTATTGCTACTTACCTAAAAAGTGCCCCAGATCTGGGTATAGGATCTTTAATAATAACCCAAATATAAACCCGAAAGATAAAGTACACAAATCAAACAAGGAAAGCATTTTAAATTTGGCCTAGCTCTAAGGTAACCCCACTTATAGATTTTCCCCAGCAGAGTTGCCAATTCTATAATACGACAAGAGATCTGACTTTACAGGTTTTGCATTTTATCGCAAAAGTTGTGGTTAGCAAGAGTCACCACCGACTTTTCTTTTATCCAACAAAGGAAAGGGTGAAAAGAACAGGAAAGACCTTTTTTTAAGATTTTGAGTTCGGGGGGTAGGTTATGGAAAGGGAAGGTGTTAGCACCCTTTCCATCTGTAGTTATCTACGGGCTCTTAGCTGTTAGCTCACATTTTAAAATGCTTTTAGTGTAAGTGAATTTTGAAAATATTTTGAAAAGACGCCTTAGTGCGGCGAACTTTGTAATGTTTCTCGTTTCGGCAAGAACGTATACAAAGTGTTTTTTTTGTCTTTGAAAATATTTAGAAAAGAGTTTGTGTATGTGTAAAAAATTGTTTATTTCTATGAGCAAGCAACTACGAGCTATCTACCTACTCGAAAGATTTTTGTTCTTTTACTTTTTTTCCTTTAGATAGTGCTATCCTACTTTTAGTCAATAGGTAGCCCTATCGTTGGATGTTTTGAGGGACAGGCAAGGGTCATCGTACAGTCACGAAAGCAACTCGTAAGATACTTTAGTAATTACCCTATGGTTTTAAGATCATATACCGAGGCAACATTGAACGGGTCATTGAGGGACTTATGATCTTAAAACAAAAGGGTTACCACTAAAATCTCCTACGTTCGAGAGACGCGATTGTTTTCTTCCGAAGGCAACAAGTGGAGGTACCTTAGAGGTGCGAGTGTGTTGTGTTTCAGTTATGTTTATCTTTGAATGTTAGGTTTGCTAAAGTTTTCTTTTAGTCTTTTCATACAAGCCTACTAGCATTCATCTAACAGTTAAATATATGTACATAAAATAAAATGCGAGAATTTGAACCTACGTTATTACATGGCCTCGGGATGGGGGAATTACAAACCAAAACGGAGAAAAGAAATGTAAATGGTCCTAGTTAAACTATTACATCCTTTATATAGTTACATAATTATTTATGAAAAATACTGCGAATAAATAAATAGACGCGCGGAGGAGAAAGAAAGAAAAATGTAAAGAAAGAAGAAGACCCTAAATTACTTTCTAAGTTATAAAAATAATGTTTTTGTTTTTTTTTTTGTTTTAGTAAAATAACTTAAAATAAATTAAGAAATCCCTAAGTCTAATTAGTTAATTAAAAAAGGTTATTAAAATAATTAATTAAAATCAATCTAATTAATAAAAAAACTAATTCTAATTATTTTTTTATTTTTTATTTTATGAACTTTTTACAAAATTAATTGAAAATAGAAAAAGAAATATAAAATAAAAACAAAATAAAACAAGAAAAATAAAATAATGGGCTTGTTGAACCAAATCCAGGGGGTGAGAACTTGAAAATTTGTTAGGCCCAACAAAGGAGTCCAGGCGCGGTAAGATAAAAGCCAGGCGTGCAAAGAGCAAAAACCAGCCAAGCCCAAGTCACAAGGCCCGGATCTGCAAAAAAGAAATGTTGAAACACAAAATATAAAAACCTGGGATTCGAACCCAGGTTCTAGGAGAGGAAAGCCTAAAGCGTGCGTTTATTGCCACTGGATCACCCTGCTCGTTCATTAATATAATAAAACGAAAATAATATAATAAGAAATTAGTCAAACTTTCAAATTTCAAACGCGCGCCAGGCTGGATTTGAATCCACCAATTAGATGCTAGCACTTGGGCCACCGGAGTCAACACGCCGGAGTCAACTCCTGGTTGTCTTCTCCGGTTGGCACGAAAATGAAAATCCTGTAAAACTTTAGATTCGTGAACAACTAAGAGGTCTATTCCATGTAAAATTATCTCCTGAATTCAAATCGGGACTCAGTTTAGACTGAAAGTCCTTGCATCACTAGATCCGAAGCTCAAAAATGTTTGAGCCCTAACAATGATGTTCTGCAATTTCAGCCCTTAAACTTACATGTGATACGTTAGATCTCTTCTAATCATTGCCACAAACATATATGCATGCATTAAATTGATTGACAATGCGTATTTTAACAGATTCAGTTAACGAAATTTTACCAAAAACTGGTGATGATCATGGGTGTCTTCTAGTGTGCTTTAAGCTACAAGAAGGATAGGAATGAGATCATGGGAGCTTCAGGGACACGATGCAAAGCTTGGTTTTGATGAATATGGGCTGGAAGTTTGAGTTTAGAATTTTGCAATTCTTGAGAAATTTGATAATTTTGAGAGAGCTTCTTCAGGTAGTGTAGGTGTGTCCTCTTGCTTGCATTCTTGCTCTTTATATAGAGGGAGGAAGGAGGTAAACAAATATGGAAGAGAATAAAGGCATTAAGGCCCTTTTTTAAAATAATATCGAACATATTAAAATGTTTCCAAACTTGTGAAATCCTTGTCATTCTTGCTGCAGCATGAACCTGGACTTGTCCAATGTATCTTGCATAAAATTTGGGCCCCATAATGGGTTAAGACAAGCCCAAATTCTATGTTCCATTATTTCTTGTACTTTTATTTAATTTATTTGATTTTAAATTAAATTAAATCAAGATAAATGTAAAGAAAATCAAGGCCATGCAAAAATGGATCTAGAGGTACTTGGGTATGTTACAAACATGTTTGAACCCTAAAAGTTAGGTCTTTAACCTAAAAATGAAATTTTTTTCAAAGTTGAGTTCATGCATTTTCACAAATTTGCTCAACTTGTACACGCCATAACTTTATCAATTTTCACGTTTTGGAGATGATCTTGGACTTTTTGGAAATCCCAAGATGTGCTCTACAATATCTATATTGATAGTTTTTGCTTTTGAAGATATTATCCTGATGTAAGTTGTCTTGACAAAAAGTGTCTTTTGTTGACTTTTGAAAATGACCTATAATGTGTGAGCTCATATCTTTCAAATGAAGCATTTTTTGGACTTGAGAACAAAATCTAAGATGTAAAGAATTGAACTTTCTTCAAAATGGGATTTGGTTGGGGAAAATTTGATGAAACATGGGAAAGTTATGCCTAGTCAAAGTTCATTTGACTTCTCCTAAGGAAACCCTAATTTGGCAATTCTTGACTTTTGATGATATGAGGGCTTTCCTTGAGGAATCATGATCAATCCTTGATCAAATGATGAATATCACTTCAAAATGTTGATGTTGATCAAAAATATTAAAGTTTGACTGTATGTTGATTACAGTTGACTTTTTGACCAATATAGTTGATTTTCCAATATTTGAGCCATTGACTGAGCAAACTTGTGATGCAGGGCTTGAAACTTGGAATGAACCTTGTTGAGGACCTATGAAGAACCATGGAAGCCATTTGAGACCTTTTCAAACTAAATTTCTTTGATAAATTCCAAACCCTAGTTGTGGCCCTTTGGTCTAGGAGGAGCACCTTAACTAATCAAACCTTGAGTGTCTTGACTATTTGAAGAGTCTTGAAATAATGCTTTGAGAAAAATGAGAGGGAAATTTTGGGGTACAACTGTCCCCATATTTAGATTTTTCTTGATTTTGATCTCCCCATTTTAAAAACCACATTTTTAGTCCCTTTTTTAAGTTTTCTTTTGAATTTTCATCCCTTCATTTTAAAAATCAAGATTTTGGTCCCTTTTTTAAGTTTTAAGATGCAATTTTAGTCCCCTTTTTAAGTTTTATATTGAACTTTGGTTCCTTTTCATAATCATCAGAATTAGAAAGGGGACTAAAATTGCAACTTAAAACTTAAAAAATGGACCAAAATCATGGTTTTTTAAATGAGGGGATAAAAACTCAAAACAAAACTTTAAAAAGGGACTAAAATTATGGTTTTTTAAAATGGGGGAATCAAAATCAAGAAAAAAGCTAAATAGTTGGACCAGAGTTACAATTAAGCCTAACTATTTTTAATTATTTAAATAGTATTATAGGAATATTATTTAAATAAATATTTAGTGAGAATAATAATTATTTTATTTATTTGGAATAAGTTTAATTATAAATTTTAATAATAAAATAAGAAAAGAAGGGAATAAAGACATAGAACTGTTAGAGCGTGAAAATAAGAAGAAAGGAAAAAGAGAGCTAGGACATGGGGAAGAAGAAACTACATTAGAGAAGCTTCATATTCATCATCTAAGGTAAGGGTTAGATTTCCTCTTCTATAAGGGATTGTATGATAACATGTGGTGGGTGTTTTAGTCTCTTTATGATTGTTCTTCTCTTCTCCATATTCTTAATAATTTGATGTGTGATGATGCTATTATGTTGTATGCTTGGATGGATTGTGTGTTTGGTGAATGATTGAGATGTTGTATGTTGTTGGGAATCAAAGTATGAAACTTGGGTAAATGATTTTTTCAAAAAAATTAGGGTTTTGGGAGTGTCTTAGAACTGATTTTCGTGAAACAAAAATTGCATAAAAATGTCATTGTCTCTGTGGTAACCGATTACATCTGAGACATTTTTCAGAAAACTCAAATCTTCGTTGAGGTTACCGCTTACATGTTTGATGTAACTGATTACATTGTCAAAAAGAACGTGAAAATGGGGCATTTAGGGGATTTAATCAGTTACCTGTTTGATGTAACCAATTTCCACTGGGAAAATTTGTACTCTCTAATTCTGTTTTGATGTAATTGGTTACCTGGATTGATGTAACTGATTACCACTGTTGTTGTAAAACTAAATAAATTCATAACTTGAGTTTCTGGTGTCTAATTGAGGTGTCGTTTGAAGCGTTAGGAAGATGAAGCAATGTACTTTAATTTAAAAATAGTTTTGGAACCTGTAAGTGATTATATTTTGTGTGATGGTGTGGTATAGCATGTGAATTGTATGTTGTAGTGTGATTAATGACTATGAACGACATGTTAGTGCATGGTGTGTTACTATAATGCTAATGTAATTTTCTTGTAATATATGGTGTTTGGTAGCATGTATTGGTGTTGTACATTGGTTAAGGAGAACATCATTGTACACATTTGTTGTTGTTGCATGTCAATTATGAATCATGCATCATGGTGTTTTGATGGTGGTCCGTTTTTGCTGAGCTCCAATCCTATGGTGGGGATTGGGTGCGAGTAACTGGTTCTAGGTGAGAAACAGTGAAGTGTTACCTATGGTGATGGTAAAGATTTTTGGTGTGTTCTGGTCCTATAGTGAGGATCGTGAGTGAAATGAACCTGAGAGTTCATAATTGGTACCACATGTATTGAGTCATGGAGTTGAGGCTCATTGTGTTGCATATATGTTATATTTATAATGTTTGGATGGTGTGGTGTGAATTGTTGAATGGGTGATTATATATGTGGTATTTAGACGCTTATATATTGTTATGCAATTTCATTATATGATTGTGAATTCTCATCCTTTATGTTTGAATGTTGCCTTTATATGGGTATATGCAGATAATCTGCACTAGAGGCGTGTAAGTGAGTGGAAGAGATTAATCTTATTTATGCTTTTGTTGAGTCGGAGTCTACTTTGATATGTAGAAATGAGGGGGAGAACGCCTGTTTCTTTATTTTATATTGGTGGAGATTATTATGTGAATCTCCTATGTTTTATAATTTCTTATAACTACGTTTTTTATAATTATGTTTGAAAATCTAAACTATTCAGTTTGATGATGTTTTTCCACTGCTAATTAAATATTGAAGTTCAGACTTATATTATGATCTCTTATTTTATTTAAATACCATATGTGTTACATACCATATTGTATGAGCTAGTTGAAGTTGAATGTAGTATCCTAATTGCTTAATTTTTTTTAATTTACTCTATTTTTTATATAAATTATATCGGGGAATTAGGGTGTTACATTAGGAACTGGTGGGATATCATGATAGAAATTAGGATTAGGAACATGTGGATTAAAAATTAGTTGGTTAGAGGTAGATGGATTAGAAACTTATTGGTCATGGGGTGGAAATGATAGGAATTGGATGTAGGGATATCATGAAACGGTGATGTATTGAGGTCTAACTTGTGGTGTAAGTCACTGAAATATTCTTAATTTTATGTGACATAAGAGGAGTTACTATGATAGGGAAATATATGCTAATGATGTGTGATACTCCTAGAGATGAATATTCTATGAGAATTTAATTGTAACAAAAAATATCCTTTGTATCCAACTGCATAGCCTAGAAAAACAAATTTTCTAGCTCTAGTATCAAGTTTGGTTCTATGATTAGAAAAAATTGATGCATAACACAAAGAACCAAAAACTTTAATTTGATTTATATCAGGTAAGGTGTCATAGAGTAACTGGTAAGAATATTTATTGTTAAGCAGGGGTATGTTAACTCTATTAATGACAAATGCATTATATGTGACTACACAAGATCAATAAGACTTGGGTAAGTTTAAGTGGTATAATAATGATCTTCCTACATTGAGAAGGTGTTGATGTTTTCTCTCAACCCTTCCATTTTGTTGGGGAGATTCAACACATGATCTTTGATGTATAATTCCTTCTGAGGCATAAAATTGAGGGATCAAAAACTCAAGTCCATTATCGGACCTGACAGATTTAGGACAAGTTTGAAACTGATTTTCTACAAGGGCGATGAGTAGTTGAACATGGCTAGACACTTCTAATTTTGATTTAAGGAGAATAATCTATACAAAGATACTGTAAACATTAACCACAGTGAGGAAGTATAAATGGTTATGGATAAAATTAATTGAGACAGGACCCCATATATCAAAGTGCAACAATTCAAATTTGTGTGTAGCTTTAGAATTATGGAAGTTTATTATGTCTAGAAAAATGACCAACATTATAAATTTCTTTATTATCATTGAAAACTTGAGGGTACATCTGAGAAATCTTAGAAATCCTATCGTGAGTTTGGGAATCACTTTACAATTATTGATGAAAATGATATGTACATATGATTTGGATAAGGAAATACTGTGAATGTTGGATTGAGTTTGAGATGAACCTTCAGCAAGGAAACCATCATCAGTCATAAGTTTGTACATTCCTTCAAATTGTCTAGCCAAACCAATCATCTTCATGGTTTTCACATCATGTATAACACATTCATTGTCAGAAAACTAAAAAATGTAATTAATAGAGTGACATAATCTAGAAACTGATAACATGTTTAAAGAAAAATCAAGATTTAATAAAACATTAGTGAGGCATAATTCTGGTGAAAAGCTAAATGTGTCTACATATTTAACTACAACAATAGAACCATTAGGTAAACATACATTGATTGGCTTAATTTTGCGATAGAAACTAAACCAATGTAGGGATGAGCATACATGATAATTAGCACCCGAATCAAGGACCCAAAATTCAGGTTTAATATGAGTAGAACACGAAACTGTTGACACTTGTGACTTACCTGAATTCTCATTTGATGTATGACCAAAATGAGTGGAAATATGATTCGCACTAGAATTAGAATTGGTGTTTTGTGTAAGAGGAAAAAAAAAGTTTATTGTAACAAGATAATCGATTGAGAATATTTTTCTTGAGTAATACTAGTAGCATGGTTACTTGCAACACCTTCTTCACCATTGTTAACCACATATTGTCTATCAACATGAGATGAATTGGATGCATAAGCTGAAGCCTGCTTTTTGGAAAATGTTGGAGGAAAGCCATGCTTGCGATAGAAGACATATATGGTGTAACCTGACCTATTACAGAAAGTGCACATTCTACTATCCATCTTAGAGTTTGAGAACCACCAAAGGAATTGGGGGGTTTTAGCACGATCAGTAAATTTTCTAGAATCATATGCATTGATCAAAGTGTTAGCTTCTCCAAGAGGTACACTAGAATCAACTTTAGAAAGTAAAGACACATTGTTAATTTCTTCTTGAATTACCATAAAATATATTTTGTTTATGGAAGGTAATGGATCCATTAACAACACTCGAGTCTTAATAACTGAAAACTTATCATTCAAACCTGTTAAAAATTGAATGATTTGATCTTTAAGACGAAATTCTCATGCCCTACGCATGACTTCACATCAAAATTGATGAATGCACGTGTAACTTGGGATAGGTCTGTGAGAATTCAATTTTTCCCACAATCCATACAACTTAGTGAAATAATCAAGTATGGATTTAGAACCTTTGTTGAGATTGTTATCTCAACGCGCCGGTTTGAAACGCGAATTTGGTCAGCTTTAGAAAAACTCTCTTTGGGACTGTTCCATACATCGAGAGCGTTCTCCATGATCACTATTGTTTGAGAAATTGGAGCATTAACTGAATTTAGAATCCAAGAATGCACTAGCATTTTCATCATTCACATGCATAACGATTAAGATCAAGCAAATGAGGTACATGAATGGAGCCATCAATAAAGGCAGTCTTGTTCTTGGCTCCAAGGGAACATCGCATGGATCTTGACCAAGAAATGTAGTTAGAAGCATTCAATTGAGGTGTGATGCTAACAGAGTTAGGGCCTTCACCAATATGAACATAATACATTGAATTAACATCACCATTGGTAATTCGATTTGCAATGGGGTCAATATGTGGTGGCATGGTGGAATTGGATTGCAACAGAAGGAAGATACAAGGAAATATGAATATGAATTACAAATAAATATTTTCAGGTACAAATCATGACGATGAAGATGAATCAAGAAATGATTCATGAAAAAAGTGTAATTGGATCGAAAGCGGATGATACTATATTATGATATGATATTAAAGTTAACATGTAGAAGATGAGAAAATGGAATAAACTCTCATGTATTGATTGAGATGAGGTGTAGTTTATATACAATCTTTGCCACATGCTAGTAGCTTAGAGCATAAGAAAACTAACTAACTAGAGCTTGATAGTAACTAACTTGTACATTTAACTAACTACCATCTCAACTAATTTTTTAGTTTCTTCAATTAATATTTAATATATATATATATATATATATATATATATATATATATATATATATATATATATATATATATATATATATATATATATATATATATATATATATATATTCTTGCTAAAACACATCAATTGAGTAGCTCTTCTGATGCTAGCCAGGAAGAACCGCAAATGAACTATATATGTGTGTTTTGGGGGGGATTTGGATGGCACGATCATGGAATGCATGCCCCCAAGATGATGGTCTAACTTATCCCTCTGGTGGGAGCCCCTCATTCTCTATGCTATTCAGGCGTACCAATGTCCTCTTCTCTTATTTAGTCTTCATGCATATATATTGTGTAGGCCTTTAGTCTTTATTGAATATCCACAATTAATGTTCATAATAATGAAACCGCCCATTAATGACTTGTAACG
The DNA here is from genome assembly GCA_948472305.1 of Vicia faba. Taxonomy (NCBI): domain Eukaryota; kingdom Viridiplantae; phylum Streptophyta; class Magnoliopsida; order Fabales; family Fabaceae; genus Vicia; species Vicia faba. The sequence goes on from OX451737.1 coordinate 1,572,813,927, forward strand.
TACCCATAAATGTTTGTAAAGTTTCTCTCATCATTATTCGTCTGTTACAAATATTCATCTCTTCGGGTCTGGCTTCTTGTAAATCGGGTCGCACCCTTACCTGACTGTCTGCGTGCTTCATCAGTCCGAGACCATATCTCGGCCTTTAATCTTGCAAAGATGGATCCGAGTTTATATCCTCTTAAGAACGGGTTGGGTAGTCGGATTCGATTTCTAAGAATAGTCTAGTCCACCGACCTGTATTCCATTCCCTGTCCGAGTTTCCATCCCGACTTAGATAAAAATATCATGGGATGTACATAAGTCCCCCAGGCACGAAGTCCAAAGAAGTGAAGTGTTTGGATAGGAGAAGCCTGATACTTTTATCTCGAGCCCATATTTGAACTCGGTCGCCTAACACACATTATAACCAACTCAGTTCATGTAACTTTATGTGAATCTATGGTCTCGATGACCATACTCGACTCCATTTTCCAATACTTTGGATAATTTATTTCTTTCTAGTGTAATGCTTTTTATTTTTCCTAGATATTCACTTATATCCCAACGGGTATGTTTAGTCAGGTTTAGTACCTTATAGGTATGTATTATGCCTATGTCAGAGATATATCCCACCCGATTTTAGCATAAATCGAAGGTTTTTTTATTAATAAAAAAATATGCTTTTATTCACTGAACTATGAATAGGAGTTTTAAATGGTAACTCCCAGTTCAAGCTTTAGTTTTGTTCAAGACGTACTTGCCTCTTATGGTATATAAATTTGCGGCCCCTTGAGTTTTAACCGAGTTCACATCTCGGCTCATATAAAATATCTTGGGAATTTATTTGAAGTCTAGTATTAATTTTTGTTTAGACGAAGCTCAAAGTTACTCTGGGTACTCGAGCTTCTTGTTACTTCCCTTTTTTGTTAATTTCAATGGTAACATTTGGCTTTATAAGCCCCAAGCCTTTTGAGGTCGGGTTAATATACCAAGGTGACCAAAATGATTATATCCCAGATGTTGTGTTTGTATGTGTACGCTTGGATTTTGAGAAAGGATCTAATCGACTTCCTTCATCCCAATTTGCATAAAAATATCATGGGGTATATAATAAGTCCCCGGGCACGAAGTTTAGAGAAGTGAAGTGTCTGGATATGACTAGCCCGATATTATTTTGTGCTTCTTTATCAAACTCTCAACACAAGTTTATGTTTTTCGTATATTTGTTCAAGAGACCCCTTTTCTTGTGAAGGCGGGGTTGACCATCGTTTAGTAAGATATAAATCATTGAGGTTGGGATTATATAAGTTGGATATTTACCGAGCCCCAAGCCTTTGTTGTTGGGTTTGTATAACCTAGACATTTAACCGAGCCCCGAGCCTTTTATGGCTGGGTTGAGTAGTTGTGTGCTTATTTCTACGGTCCCTCCGTTTGTTACGTTTGGGAGTCACAAGGGTTTCTCCGCTTGGTCAAGAATTCATTTTTCCTTGTAGACGAGGATACTTGAATAACTAATCCAGAGGCTTTGAGTGTGCTTGGATTTCAATCCGGCTATCGCTTTTATACATCCCGGTCCGGGAAGCGTGACTTGCATCGGGTGGAGTAAGTGACTTGTATATGAGGAGTGTTTTTCTACGACCCCTTAAATAGAGGAGTATTTTGTTACGATCCGTTTTGAGGAGGGAAGCATTTTTACTACGACCCTTTAAATAGGGGAGTATTTTGCTACAACTCTTTTGAGGCGGAGAGCGTTTTACTACGATCCTTTAAATGAGGGAGTATTTTGTTGTAACCCAACGGGAAGGGTTGTACTGCGACCTTTTAAATAAGGGAGTGTTTTACTGCAACCTGGTTTGAGAAGGGGAGCATTTTACTACGATCCTTTAAATAAGGGAGTGTTTTGCTACAACCTTTTGAGGCGAGGAGCGTTTTACTACGACCCTTTAAATAGGGGAGTATTTTGCTGCAACCCGACAAGGAGTGTTTTACCGCAGTCCTTTAAATAGGAGAGTGTTTTACTGGAACCTAGTTTGAGGAGGGGATCATTTTACTACAACCTTTTAAATAGAGGAGTGTTTTGTTATAACCCTTTTGAGGCGATGAGTGTTTTACTACGGTCCTTTAAATAGATGAGTGTTTTGCTACAACCCTTTTGAGGCAGGTGATGCCAGAGCCCAGAGGCTTTTAAGTTCGCATGGACTTCTTTCCTGCAAAGAGACAAACAACAATCTATTACCAACAATGATTTTGTCAGTTTCTTTCCTCAGGAAGATGAGTCGAATTTGTATTCTATGGTTTTTTTATTTGTAGCATCGTGATTTCTTCTTAGCATAAATGTGCATCGGTTTCTTCTTGAGAATTTAGTTTCTTCAATATAAGATCTCCTCATGTTCCGAGCTCGTCCTATCTAATTTTAAAATTAATAAGAGTAGAGTATCTCCTGCCCGTGCAGGGGAAAAGACAACACCTCTTGTTTAAAGTAAGTCTAAGTAGTTTTTAAAAATATACAAACAGCATGGTCATTTGCTCTCCTTTTTACAATAATAAATAATTAAAATAAACTAGTCCAGCCATTTTGATTTCTTCTTAAATCACTTTTGTAGAGATCAATTTTCCAATCCCACTTGTCGGTTAATTTGCCTAAAATGCACTTCAAAAAGAGATGCTAGCATGCTTTCATTAGCCCATGTGTTTATGTTCATTTATTTGCATACAATGAATAGAAGCCCCTGCTAGCTTTGTAGTTGTGAGTTCTCCTGTGGCTCCAAAAGCAGGGGGAAAGTTCTACTGCTAGAAACCATCTCAATAATAGTCAAATAAGACATTTCAAAACTAAAGATCTAATATCCCAAAATTTGGACATTGAGAATATGACATGTAAAGACATGTTAGCTAACAATAATGTTATTATGAATGTCAATCTTTTTTCTAGGATATTCACAAAGCATAGCAATTTATCCCAAGCATTATTAAAAGTCAATAGTGATTTAAGAAAAAAATGTAAAATTACTAATCTTTCGTCTCCGGAAGCAGCGCGTTGTGATCCTGAATGGTAGCAGCAAATGTCGACAAAAGCCCTCGTCGGTTTTCACACTCGATCCTTATAAACTTGTGGTTCTGCAGCCGTTCAACATGTGTACAAGCTGGCATATTCGATATAACAATCACCGTAGCAATTACATACTTCTGGTATTGAGACCTCGACTGTGCCCACCCGACGAAGAACTCGTCTTTTGATTCAAAGAATTTGGCGCTGTCGCTAATTTTGATTGGGGATGCTTTGGGTTGGGTATCCCATCTCTCCTACTTGTTCTTTCATATGTCAGTCCTTTGGTATCTGTGCCATCTCGTGTAATTCTAAATCGTACGGGTCTTTCAATACTTTGATACGGTATTTATTAGAATAGTAATGTCTGCAGACCGATTCCCTCGTCTTGGATATTTCCGAGATCGACATGGCCTTTCTTTACTAGATCGGCTTGTCCCGGAGAAAACTTTTTGAGTCCGTATGAAGGCGTTTTCCTGCAACATATAAATTGGTGTCAAAGAATGATCGCAACAATCAACTAAATAAAGTGAATAACCTGTAATTCATATCCTTTCAAATTTTATTCAATATCTAAAATAAGATGATTGAATACATTATTTGAAGACACTGAAAACTTATCTCATGGGCGGCATTTACTTTTAGCGGATTGAATGATCGACATGCAGACTTTGTCGAGAATAGATACCACGATCGACCAAGATTGAATGATAGGTATGTCTTATAGGAGTGACCGAAAACTTTAAAGACTTGAGGCTGGGTTAGTTTGACGAAGCCCTACAATGGACTCCAAACGTTCTTGCTAAAAAACATCAATTGAGTAACTCTCCTTATGCTAGCCAGAAAGAATCGCAAACGAACTGTGTATGTCTGTTTTGGGGGGATTCGGGTGGCACATCATGGAATGCGTACCTCCAAGATGATGGTCTTATTTATCTCTCTGGTGGGAGCCCCTCCTTCTCTCTACTATTCATGCATACCAATGTCCTCTCCTCTTCCTTGGTCTTCAGGGTGTAGGCCTTTAGTCTTTATTGAATAGCCACGATTAATGTCCATAATAACAATACCGTCCATTAATGACTTGTAACGTATCTATAAATGTTTGTAACGTTTGTCTCATCATTAATCGCCTGTTACAACTCATCATCTCTTCGGGTCCAACTTTTTGTAAACCAGACCGCACTCTTACCTGACTGCCTGCATGCTTCATCAGTCCGAGATCATATGTCAACCTTTTATCCTGCATAGTTGGATCCGAGTTTATATTCAATTATGATTGAGTTGAATTGTGGGATCCGATTTCTAAGAATAGTCTAGTCCACCAACCTGTATCTCATTCCCTGTCTAAATTCATATCCTGACTTAGATAAAAATATCCCAATATATATATATATATATATATATCGCCCGAAGAATAACACGATTATAAAGATTAAATTAAAAAAATAGTAAATGTGTGGTGTAGTTAGTAAGAGAGTGAGGATGTTAGTAAAAAAGTTGATGTTGAAAATGAATAGTAATTTAGTTATATTTGTAGAGAAAGACTTAATGGGTGAAGGTCCGCATGAATGCAAGAGACTTAAAATGAACTTACACATGTGTAACTTATATTATCCTTCCATCAATCTCTTTAATTATCATATCAAAATAAATAATATTAAACATAATTTTTATAAAAATAAAAAATATATCCCACATATTTTGAAGAAAACAATACAAAAGTTTAGCTTTCTGTATTTTTGAAAAACTAGGGAATTTGTATGGTACCCCATATTTCAATCGATAGAACATGCAACATAATGAAATATTATTTAAAAACCTTTGTATCTCAATGACTGATAACGGCTAGTTGTTTCCCCTCTAATGGCTAGTCTGCGACGTCTCCCTCTCAACTTTTCTTCTTTCTTCTTCCTCATCCCTTCTTTCTCTATGGATGTAGCTTCACTATTCCCAGTGAAAACTCAAACATTCAAGGTCCGGCCAAATCTTTCTCGTCGGTGGTCTCAAACAATGTGTGCGACATTCCTCTAAGCCAACTGCCTATGCCTTGCCTTAAAGGTGATAGACTCGTCATTACCATTCCTGAAGAAGAATACAAACTTGGATTGGATTCTTGCAAGCATCATCTTCATGGCAGGGTCATCTGGTCCAAAGGTGTGACATAATTAACAATGGTAAACCTAAAAACCAAACTCATGGATTTATGGCTGGCAATTGGAAAATATGGTGTAACCTCGTTAAGAAAAGGTTTTTTGAGTTTGTGTTCTCTTCTCTTGAAGATGTGCAGAGAGTTAGATCAGTAAGTGCTTGGTCTATTCCTCAAAGAGTTTTAAAGCTCTTTCCTTGGTCTAAGGACTTTGTTCCTTCAACCTTAAAGCAGACTTCGGCCTAAGTATGGATTCGTATTCATGGATTATCTCAAGAATATTAGAGACCTAGAATACTATTTGCGATTGCGAATAGTATTGGGACTCCGATATGTATTGATTTTGCATCTAACAAGTCAACTTTTGATAGACCTTTTGGTCATTTCGTTCGAGTGCTTGTTGACTTAGACAAACTCTCTCCACAAGGATTTTGTAACTGAATTAGATGCAACAAATCAACAAAAAAATAAAGGATTTTGTAAAAGAATCCTGGGATAACATGGTTGATGCGGACAAGGATGATGATAATGTTGTTGATCTCCTCCAAGAGAAGGATTTTCAACTAGTTACATCTAAGAAAAGAAAAATTAAGAAAACAAAATCCCTTGGAAATACAAGGCATGTGTCTAGTCTAAACAATTTGTCCTTATGAATTTTCTCTATTGGAACATTAGAGGAATAGTTAAAAATACTTCAAGACTTTCCCTCAAAAAGTTGATTCAAAAGAACTCTCCTGACTTTATCTTCATAGTTGAGCCTTGGATGAATTTTGATAAATTCCCCAAGGCTTGGCTACCCAGGTTTTACTTAGATCCCTTTGCTTTTAATATTAGAAATAATTTCTTGCCTAATCTTTGGTGTTTTTGCAAAAGTAATTTGGATCCTGATGTTCTTTATGTTGATGACCAACACATATCCTTCACCATTAGTTTTGAAAATAAACTGTTTGGTTTCTCTGTGATTTATGCTTCTAGTAATTACATTACTATAAGGAACCTTTGGTTTAGACTTAGTAATAATATGACTAATACTCCTTGGACCTACATTGGTGATTTCAATGCTATAGTTAGTGTTATTGAATACAAAGGAAATCACACACCTGCCAAGACTCCTATTATTGACTTTTTCAATTGGTTTGATTTTAATCAGCTAATTCATATCCCCACTTTAGGCAACTCTTTTACTTGGTGTAATGGTAGAAAAGGTAGGCATGAGACTGAAAAAAGGTTGGATAGAGTTATTTGCAACTTGGACCTGCTAGAGGTTTGCAATTATGTTGATAGACACACTCTTCCTAAGATTAAATCTGACCATTATACCATATTGTTCACCATTAACTTAAATAAAGTCACTTTCAATTCTCAGTTTAAATTTCTAAATATGTGGACTCTTAAAGATGAGTACTACAAAGTTATTGAGGAAGCTTGGAAGGTTAAGGTCTATGGCTTCCTCATGTATGTCTTGGATAGGAAGTTAAAACTTCTTAAAACAAGACTTAAATACTGGAATAAAAAGAGCTTTGGTGATGTTCATCTAAAGGTCTCTACTGCTAAGTCTGTGCTTAAAGAGATCCAGGAGGAAATTGGTGTTATTGGTTACTCTGATAGTTTAAATGACAAAGAAACTAAGGCTTAACATGATCTAGAAGTAGCATTGAATATGGAAGAGGATTTTTGGATAGAAAAATACAGACTTAAATGGTAGATGCAGGGAGACAGAAATACCAAATTTTTCCACACGTATGCAAAAATTAGAAGGAAAACTAACCTCATCTCTTCCTTGGCCATTGGTGGTGTGGTGGTTAATGATCAATCTACTCTTGAAACTCACATTGAAAATCACTTTAAACTTTTGTTTAACCAAAACATTGTCTTGCAGAAAAATGATCTTATCAAGAATGTCATTCCTTCCTTGCTGAATACCAATACTAATGACATGTTGACCATGACCCCCAGTCTTGAGGAAATCTATAGTGTTGTCATAAATCTTAAAGCTGACTATGCTGTTATAGCCGGTTTTAAAATAAGAGTCGACACCCTTAATTTTTTTATCTTTAGAAAGGGAATAAAAGGATAATCCTAAGTTGGTCAGAGATTCTAAGTTGTTTGACTCATTCATAGACGAATGGAAGGTGTTAGGCACCCCTCATCTACCTTGTTCACAAGGATACTAGGGTTTAGAATTGTAATTTTTAGGAAATCCCATTAGGGGAACTCGTCACGTTTTTAGTTGTATGTCTACGTATCCTCTTAGGAGGAATCAGAGTTCCAATTTGTAGTTTGCAGTATTGGTTGGTGTTTTTTATAGGATTGTGCAGAATTGATTTCAAATTATCCTTGAACCTTGTCTGGATTGTAAGTTGAGTGATCGTCGACGCAATTTGTAGTTAATTTTGAAAGTAATTCTATTTAATCCTTGTTATGAAAATATCTTGAGTTTTGTTATGTTAGTAGGAAAATGGTTTGATCGTTGGTTAGCTCTTTTGAATTTCGATTTGATTAAAGAGTACGTAGAACACAGAACATGGGGAGTCTGATAAAGTCTCCTCATCACGTGGCCAGATATTGACCATGTGTCGCTCATTGGTGAATTGTGTAGTTTTTAATATTTTTGTAAAATAATGAATTAATCAATTTGATTATAAAAAGTATTTCTATAAAATTAGCAGTATTATTTACAAGTGATGTGAGAGACTTATTGGAAAAACTAAATTATATATAAAATATTATTATTTTTAAATAATCTAAATGAACTGATTTTTTTCACTTTTGTATTATTTAAACATTTAGAAACACATAACTTAATTAACTGAGAATTAATTTTTTTTATTCTTTATAATTTTTAACTTAAGTAACTATAACAAAAAAGTAACCAAATTAAAATCTTAATGAAATTAGACTAACTTCTAATTAAACTAAAAATATAATTAATTAAGAAAATGATCTAATTAAAAGAAAGAAAAAACTTTAATATTTTCTATTGATAAAAATATAAATTAATAATTAGTTTATTAATAAAAACAAACTAAGTCTAAAGACAAAATGAAACCTAATTTTATTCTAACAATAAACTAGGAATAATGAGATAAAACAATAAAAAAAGAAATTGAAAAAATAAATGAAAAAACGGTGCAACCTTTGCACCTTTCCACAATTTGAATCTATAAGTCATATGAGGCCCCTTTAAAACAGGGTGGCAGATTTTTCCAATTTTAAAAACAAATTTACTAATAGAAAATAATGATAATGATAATAAATAAAGAAAGAATGAAAAAAAATAATAAACAACAAATAAATTAAACTAATGGAGCGGTGACTCTCTTACTCAAATCATTCCTTCAAATTTTCAATTATGGTGAACCAATCCTCGGTGACACTTGGCAATTGGAATTAAAAATATATAAAAAAAATAAGGTAATGATATATCAGAACATGTTAACTCTCTTCTCTTTTTCGTTCCTCTGTCTTCCTCATCTCTTCTCTATTTTTTTCTTTCTCTCAATTTGCAAACAACTCAAAAATCAAACCATGAATGAGAGATTGGTGTGTAAAAATTGGCTTCAAAGTATGAGTGAAATTTGTGAAACTTGTGAGAATCGTGTTGTTGATGAGATTGTTCTTAGGCTATTGTCTGATATAGTCAACAACTCTAGAATAAACCAAAAAGAATTATAAAACAAAGTTTGCAAGTTTGTGGATGGTGTTGGAAATTTTTTGGATGCTCTTAAACTCTCAAAATAGGGTGTTATTTATAGAGTTGAGAAATTAGGTTAAAGGGAAAAAGTGGAATAAAAATAAACCAGATCTTTCTTGGTCAGCAAGTTGACAAATCAGAAGCTGAGTATGATACCAATTTTGAATTGAAAATAGAAATAGTTAGTAACAAATAAACAAAAGTATATCCAAAGTGCACCAGGTGAGATTTGAACCCTTGACCCTAGGCTTCCAAGTTATACTTCCTTACCAATTGTGTTATGTTTATTTATTTGAAATAATAAGCCAATTAAAAGTATATGAAGACGAGCAATTATTTTCTATTTGAAATAAATTATTATATTTTAAATTAACTTGAAAACGAATATTTATAAAACTATAAATGTCAGGGTAACTGAAAAGAATTTTATAAAACCTATTTTTTAAAAATATTTTTGACCGTAGAAATAAGGGTGGCCATATTTGGGGTATGACAGTTGCCCCTATTTAATTACTCTTTGATTAAAGGGTGCAAACATACGTAGGTCTCGCACATTCGAATCGGAAGGTTATTAAATAATGGAAGACCCCAAATTTTGGATCAAAGATTATTAAATAAGGATACATTGATATATCCTACCCAAGAGCTCAAAGAAATAGGCAAAGACTATGATGCATCATCCTACCATATTTTGGATAAAGTTTTGATTTGACTTAGATACGACGACGTGAATAACTCGTCAATACTTAAAAGAGATCGGAGATTTTTGTATATTTACCATAACCTGAGAGGTAAATAATACGAGTTTGAGAAGTTGACTTACTAGTGCTTTGAAACTAATATAGTAAGTTTATAATTCAGGTTTTGTCTATCCATCACAACATAGGGAATGAATAACATAGAGTTTTAATAATACATTGCCGCATGGAGACTAATACAATGAATTATGCAGGTTTCGTTATGTTTACTATGACCTAGAGAGTAGATATTACGAGGATGAACATGTGCATTTATGAAGACTTAGGGGATAAAAGACAACATGGATAGACTTACGCTATTCATCACGACCTAGGGGATGAAAGTATGAGCCTAAAAGTTTGCATACTTATCATAACCTAAGGGATAGATATTTGAAGAATTTATGCGTTTATCACGACCTAGGGGATAAACGGCACAAAGATAGATTCACATATTCATTAAAACCTAGGGAATGAATAATATGCACCTGGAAATTTTCACACCTACCACAACCTAGGAGGTAGATGATTGAAAAGTGTTTTGGTGATCAAATCTTAGATAACTAGATCAAAGATGAGGTCAGAATTTTACTGGTTGTGTTTGTTCTCAACCAAGGTAATTGCTTGCTTTGATAATTTGACAAAGGGCCCCAAGGCTTTGTTGATGATGTCGGTTGTGTCTGTTCTCAACCAAGACTTGATCAACATAAAGAAATGAACCCCAAATTCATTGATGATGTCGGTTGTGTCTGTTCTCAACCAAGACTATCAACATGAAGAAATGAATCCTAAATTCATTGATGATGTCGGTTGTGTTTGTTCTCAACCAAGACTATCAACATGAAGAAATGAACCCAAAATTCATTGATGACATCGGTTGTGTATGCTCTCAACCAACACTATCAACATGATGAAATGAACCCCAAAGTTTTGCTAATGAAGCCGGTTGTGTATGTTCTCAATCGAGGCTTGATCAACATGATAACCAAATGAAATTGAATATTTTGAAAGGTTTTAAATTGAAAAGTTTCAATTTGATAATTGCATGTGTAATGCCCGGAGGCTGGTGATGACTAGGCCTTGTATATGAATCATAGGTAAGCTGCCTAGTGAAATTTTGATAGCGGTTCCTTTGACGGTTATGTCCGTTCTCAACCGAGGTAGCTATAGTGATAGGAAGATGAATGGATGGCACTGAGCTTGGATTTAAATTTGAGTTCGTCTTAGCTGGTAGTTATGCCTTGAGATTTTTCCGCAGTTTTCATGGGCGTATATGATTGAATGTAATGCATGTATGCATGTTTAATATGATTATGCTTGATGTATTCATGATGCATGATATGTATGATTGATATGATAATGTTATGAATTGAAATGATGTGATGATTGATAAATGAAAGCCCGTGTTATTTGAACTACGAATGTCAAGATAGGCTACCAGATGAGAACTGGGGATAAAATTAGCTTCCAAAAAAAAATTGGAACATTACCAGACGAGAACTGGACTTTTGCAATGATGCACCAGACAGGAACTGAGCTTTACACCAATGTTAGTAGGGTTACTGGAATAATATCAACTTGATGGCTTGGAAAGGTGCAACAAATAGCAGGGTTGCTAACATTGGTAAGGTCACCAGGAGACGTTGATCATGTGATTGGAAAGTGTGAGGCTACTCACGAATTTTACCTAAGGCTGCTTACCTATGGACCCATGTGGTTTCTCATGCTTCGTTAGGCTGCCTACGAATGGATAATGGATGAGGTTACGTGAGGCTGCTCACGTCTTTCATGAAATCCGAATAAGAAAATGTGTGAGGCTTCTCACATCTTGGATGGTTGTACATAAGACGTCTTGGACGGTTGTACGTAAGGCCACTTATGATTCAGCTTGACGAAGAATGCTTTGTACAACAGACTTATTGAGAGGAATAGTCATAGAGATGTTAGAGATTGTACTTGGATTAAAAATAGTAACTCCTCTGGAAATTGACTCAGGTTTTTTATGGGGTCCTAAGTCTCAGTCTATGATATGTTATGCATGCATGTAGATGTAGGCGTTAATGCGTATAATGACTTACCAAATGCATGTAATGCGTAACTTGGATATATATATCAATGTATGTTGGAATTTTGATGTGCCATTGAGAATTAGGCTTAAGGGTATATGCAAATGAGATTGGGCCCTTATTTAGATCCATGTTATCAGAATTCGTCAGCAGGATGAGATGATAGGCATAGCTTGTTTCTGGATCAAAGTGACCTAATGAATGCATGGCAATGATTTATGCAGACTCATATGCTTTTGACTAATGCCCCTGATATGGGTCGTGGACGATTAAAGCGTAGAGGTGTTATTTTAATATTAAGTCTTCTTATCACATGGTTGCAGAATGTTATGCTATCATGATTTCCCAATACTCGATTTGAACTCGAAGATTGATGATGTAGGAGAAAGATTCGCTGGAGATTATGAAAGTACGCAGAGAACTTGCCCCTATATAGAATATGTTGGGTCTTGGAGGAGATTTTCATTGATATGAGCTTGTAAATAGTTTGATCATAATATGAATGACCCCACTGTCTTGAACTATGCCCTTGATTAAAAGTCTCTTGAAAATGTTTGGCTTTGATGAACCATTTTGAATCAACTCTTTTTGATCGAGCCTCGGGGTGGTTTGCCCCAACATTCAAATTTTGAAAGATGTGCCCCTCAATATCCAGGATCTAGAGGAAGTACCCTCAGAAAGAACTTAGACCTTACCATGAACTTGACATAGATCGCCCTAAGTATTCGAAGCTTGAAAAGTTTGTACTTGAAGTTGCTTGAAGGGGAATTTGGATACAACATGAAGTAGGATGAACTTGATACATACTGCCCCAATATTTGAATCTTGGAAGGTTGCCCCTGATTATCAAGGCCTTGAGAAGTTTGTTGAAATGAGGAAAACGAGTCATACCCTGTTGTGATATGACTTGATTAAGGAATGCTCCTTCGAAAGTTATGCTCCTGATTGAACGGTGTTTTGAAACTTGATCCAAGTTGATTGAATCTCAGAATGATCACCCCTTGTCAATAGTATCTTCATGTGATATACCTCTACGATCAATAGTCTTGCCTATGACCATAGGGTTCCTCCTTAGATGTTTTTCCCCCTATTTAGGAGAATTTTGAAATAGATCGCTTTTGATTAAACCAATTCTTGAGATCTTCTTTGATGCTGAGTGTCTATTCGTATATAACATTGTACATTTTTGAAAAGTTATTTTGTTTGATGCACATGCAAGTTTTAAAATCTAAGTTTGAATAGAAATGGATGATTAGAGATGCAAATTCGAAGAAGCGAAATGGTTAGTAATAATTTTAACAAACATAGGAGTCGGTTTAACACAAATTTGCCGAGTATGCTTTCATAGTTAACCTTGCTTCAATTAGGACTTTTGAAGGTTGTAACATGGCCTTGGTTCGTGGTTTAAGAAACAAAGTATATAAGGCCCAAAATTTATTTAGCCCACCCCATTCTCCTTGATGTTCTATAATACTAAGTTCAATTAATGCAACAGATGCACTCAATCTCCAAGAGAAATTTTGCAGTCGCGCAGGTGATGAGAATCGTAGATAAAGACCCAAGCACTGTGTTGGCTGAAGATTTTGATAATGTTATTTAGAATACAAAAGAGCTAGAAGTTCTGATCGAAATGGAATTAAAACACCACGCTTCGAAATTGCAGAAGCAGTGTTTCGAATGAGTGTGTCAAAGCTTGAAGCTTCGAACGGTGATCTTGGGAGTGTATCCAAAGGGGTCTCGAAACAGCAGCGAAGCTAAGTCTGAGAAGAGCGTTCGAAGCAGAGAAACACCAAAGCATTTGAAATTTAAATGAAAGCGGGACTTTCAAAGTTTGAAAGTTATGTGTTGGAGCATTTGGGGACACGTGGAAAGATGAAAGGAGCATTGTCTTGCATGTTCGAAACGTGGCATGATCTTGTAGCGAGACCGTTAGGGTCGAATTAGTATAAATAGAAGTCTTAGTGTTAGGATTTCAGGGTGTCATATCTGTTATACAAAATACTCAATAACATTCAAACTACCACATGGCAAGGGAAACGAATGCAAGAGAGATGTATGTATGATAGCACCATGTATTTCTAATTTAATAAAAGCCTTTTTACTATTTCCAGCACTTTCCTTCTTTTTCTTTCTGTCGAATAACATTTGCAAGTTTCTTTATTTACTGTCTTTTCATTTCAAAGTCTTTTCTTCAAAGTTTTACATTTTACTGCATTCTTTATATTTCGAAGCACTCTATATTTCAGAGAACTTTTACGCTTTCAATGTCTTTACTTTCAAGTATTATTCTTCAAACATGTACTTTCACTTAAAGTCATTTCTAGATTTCTTGCATTAAACGCTTTCTTCACATTTTAAACTTCCACATTCCAGAAACCTTTTGTGTTAAATGTTTTATGGATCGAAACCAGTTACTTCATTTTCCATACAGTTTTATATGTCTTGTCAATCAGCATTACAATTAGCAATTGTTCGTATAACTTAGTTTTCACATACATTTTGACCATATTTTAAACTCTTAGAGAGAGGGATCGAAATAAACCAAACATTTATACAATAGCACCCATGAATAATTGTTCGATTGTGAGAGTAACCTTAATATCCAAGGAGTCCTAGGATCAATCTAGTCGATCCTGTGAGTTACCAAAGAGATTGAGTAGCGTTAATAAAGATTATTCGATAGTTTGGAAGACTAGCGGTTGTTTACCAGAAATCACTGGAAACAAATTGGCACACCCGGTGGGACCAATAGTTGGATATCAGAATTAAGGATTGTCGAGACATAGCCATCCCAGAAACGTAGGAACCTAAGAAGTTTGCTGTTTTATGAACCTGAGAAGTGGTAAGATAACCAACAGCAACCAACCTTTATCCAGAAGAAAACGTTTGGACAAAATGTCTAATTCAGACAATCAACAAGGAGACCAAGGTGGCCCACAGGCAACAGGCACCAATGCGTCCATTTCGAGCGGAGCATCTAATGTAATCCCTTCGAATGCACAGGCTGTTGCATCTTCAACCAGTAACATGGCCACCAACGGAGTAAGTGGCGTATCAACCAACAGTTCGATCTTAGGAAATACTGGAACTATGGGCTATCCTGGGGGATTCGTTCCGCCACCTGGGACACAATCCCATTTCGCCACTCCATCAACTAGACCACCCGGCTTCGATGGGAATAGAATTAGAAGTTCTTCTTACGGAATGCCAACATCTTTTATGGCAGGTTTACACAATTCCACATCGAATTCATCCCCACAACTAGGATCTGGGTCTGGGGCAAACCAATTTATGTCAAATAACCAAGGGTCAGTGGGTTATAGCACGTTGCCTACCCTAACCACAGATAACCAGTTGGCTTTTAGGCAATTGATGGATGAAAGCAACCACAATATGATAGGGGTGTTAGCGCAAACCATGCAGGAAATATTCGCCCCAATAGTTCAGAATGTGACTGTGACGAACAGGGAAAACGCTGACAATATGAGTCGAATAGCAGATTTCTTTGCTCCCACAGAAAGGCGTAGGCAGAACCAGGCGGGATTTCGAACAAACGTGCCTGTTATAGAACAAATTGCCAACGACCCAATTCATAGACCACCCAGAGAAGAGGTTAACTTAGGGGCCAGAGCACCAAGGTTAGAAGCCCCAATAATTCCAGGCCCACAAAGGGAAGTTATGGAAACAGGGGCAAGGATCGAAAGACCAGAAGCCCCAGAATTTCGAGGAGAACAACCTAGGGGAGTTGTTTTGGTTGGTCGAAACCAAGATGTCGATGCTGTCGTTCATAGGATTCGAAACGATAACATCTTGGCAGAAAATAATCTGACCACCATGATAGAGAGGATCATGACCCAAAACGGCCTCAATATGGGAATGAGGAGGCCAAATTACGCTTCTCCTATATTAGATTGTATAATGCATACTGATTTACCAAGGGGATACAAAGTCCCTAAATTTACAAAGTTCGCTGGGGATACCAACGAGTCAACAGTCGAACACATAGCGAGATATTTAACCGAAGCGGGGGATATAGCCAATAATGAAGATCTTAGAATCAAATATTTCCCAAGTTCCTTGACAAAAAATGCTTTCACTTGGTTTACCACGTTGCCTCCTGGGTCTGTTGATACTTGGACCCTTTTAGAGAGATTATTCCATGAACAATTTTACATGGGACAATCGAAAATAAGTCTGAAGGAATTGGCCAGTGTTAAGAGAAAGTTCACTGAACCCATTGATGACTATTTGAATAGATTTAGGCTGTTAAAATCCAGATGTTACACAGTAGTGCCTGAGCATGAGTTAGTCGAAATGGCCGCTGGGGGATTGGATTACTCTATTCGAAAGAAATTAGATACTCAGCATTTAAGGGATATGGCTCAGTTAGCCGATAGGGTTCGACAGGTCGAAAGACTAAAAGCCGAAAAGGCCCGAGTCTTTAAGAACAGTAAGAAAGAAAGGATTTCCTATGTTGGAACTGAGGAAGTAGAAGAATATCCTGAATTCGAATTCGAAGAGGTCGAAATCGACCTCGCTGAATTAAAACAGGCCCCGCCTTACTCCTGCAAAATGTTAGTTCCTACGAAAGGGAAAGATATTGTTGAAAATGAGAAAAGTGATAAGTTTCCAAAGAAGGTTTACACCTTCGATGTCACTAAATGTGACGAAATCTTTGACTTGCTTGTCAAAGATGGCCAACTAATTGTGCCATCAAATGTCAAAATACCCCCTTTGGACCAGAGGAAGAAAAGGGGATTTTGCAAATATCATAGTTTCCTAGGCCACAAGACCTCACAATGTTTTCTTTTCAGGGATTTGATTCAAAACGCAATCAAAGATGGCAGATTAAAGTTTGCTGATAAGATGAAGATGAAAGTGGACGAAGATCCTTTGGACGTCGCAGACACCAACTACTCCGAGCCTGCATGCATTGGAGAAGTCAACATGGTGGAAATTGATCGAAGCGACACCCTAACTGGAGAGAAGGACATTGAAGTCGAAAACTGGGTGATGGTCGAAGTCAGCGAGGAAGTCACTGAAGGCATCCAGAACACACCAGACACTTCGATTGCTGGACCTGTGGCTGTTGCAGGAGAAACCCAGGCTACTGAAGGCCAAGGGGATCACAACGAAGGATTTACACAAGTCACTGAGGGCTTGAGTTTGGAATTAGAGAAAGTCCAAATTACGCAGCCAGTCCCCTCTCAGAAGGAAATATGGGACACTCTAGGGGAACCCAGTGGAAAATATGACTATCTGGTCAAATATTCTGCCCCAGAAAGTTCGAAGGTCCAGATCGAAGATATAAAGCCCACAGGATGGGGCGATGACGAAACAAAAGAGGGGGATTTGGAAATAAATATGGTGGACATGGAAAGACCCCGTTCTGAGATGAAGGAAGTGGAAAAATACTTAGAAAAAGAAAAGCATAGGATGGGGGACAATCACGCTGGAGATGATACTCTCAAAGACTATCTCATGTCATGCCACAAAGGAGATCCAGGCATGATACTGTGCCCTAGGTGCAGCATCCTCTGCAACCAAAGAATTGCTGCAAATTTCGAAAGGGTACAGAGGGCTCGAACTGGCAACAATTGGCGCCAGGATAACCAACTTTTTAGATGCTACCCCAAGGCTGGAGAGAGTTTATTGGAGTTTGTTTTTCGCTGCTACAAGGGGGCAACTAAGTGCTTGGTGTGCCCAAGATGTTCTGCTGTGTATGACCAAAGCATGGCTAGGGCCTTCGAAACGGTCCCCTTCGCCCCTTGCTGGAGCCATCAAGAAACCGCCCAGATGGGTCCGCGTTTCGACAGCAGATGCAAACAGCGAAGACCTGATAGCCCCCACCCCAAAGTTGCTCGAAGAGTGACTTTCAAACTCCCTGCTGAAGTACCAACCGATAGATGGCTGCAAGTCAGAAATGACAAAGGCAAAGACAAATGGAGGAATGCTGAACGAAATGCACGCCATGCTGTGACATACAGGAGGCAATTCAACACACAAAAAAGGGAGGAAGTCAGATTAGAAAATTACAAAGGGAGGAACCCCATGTCAAGATCCCAGTGGCGCAGACAGCAAAGGATTCGAAAGGCTGAAAGAGAAGCCGTGGCAAACAAAGGGGATACTTCAACAAAGATACAAGGTGAATCAAGCACCAATAAACCAAAAGATCAGACGGAAGAGAAACCTCCAGTCAACAGAAGGCTTTTTTCTGAAGACCAACAAGACGGACCAAAGGAATACACCCCAGGCCCGGAAGAGGACGAAGATATGATGACAGATAACTTCGAATCGGAGGGGGAGTCCTCATTTAACCTGAACTGTAACGTAGTGTCTGTGCTTCCCTGCGAATTCGGGCAAGAAACCGAAATCAATGAATATGAGGAAGAAGACACCACAGATTTAATGAAACATAGGCCCGTATGCTACTACGTGATGGACAATGGGGCTGTTGAAGAACAAAATGCGTTCTTCGAACGTCCAGAGCCTACAATGAAAAATCATCTCAAACCACTTTTCATTCGGGCGAAAGTGGGTGTCCATGGTGTGAACAAAGTTCTAGTGGATGGGGGTGCTGCAGTCAATCTGATTCCCCATTTCATGCTAAAAAGGTTGGAAATCCGCGAAGGGGATATCAAGCCCCATAATATGGTTCTATCCAATTATGAAGGAAAAGTGGGTAAAACACTGGGGGTGGTCCAGTTGGAATTAACAATAGGCTCAAGTTGCAGGCCCACCATGTTTATGGTTGTCGAAGCCAAAGCCAACTATAACCTACTGCTAGGAAGAGAGTGGATCCATGGCGTGGGAGCAGTTCCTTCGTCAATGCATCAACGACTAGTCCTGTGGAGAGATGACGGAATCGTGGAAAATATCGAAGCAGACCAGAGTTACTTTATGTCAACTGTCAATCTGGTTGACAAAAGGGATTATGATAAAAATCTGGCAAAGATTGCTCCATGTGTTCCAAATGATGAGATGAATGAAACTAGAAATGCCCACTACTACATGACACTTCGTCATGATGGACTTTACTGGGATAGAACAATAATCAGTAAAGAAGAGGAAGGTGAAGGTGCTATACAAAAACGGCCAGCAGGCTGGGACTTCGACAAACTTAATCATGACTGAGTCTACCTTTCTCGAAAGGATTTCGGCCTATATGGCTGAGAATGAATCAAAAGCGGCCTTAGAGGCTGAAATAAATGAATCATTTGAAAAAACGAATGAAGTTAGTGGGGGGGGGGGGGGGGTTCGAAATGCTCACCCAGCGAAGAGTTGGAGATGGATCAAAGGTTAGATGCCATCTATGACAAAGAACCCTTAGGCTTCGAAAGGGATCCCACAAACTCAGGTGTCAAAATGTTGGCACAGGACCCACTCGAAGAAGTCAACTTAGGGGATGACAAAACGAAAAGAGTAACTTACGTAAGTGCTAAACTTAGCCCAGGCCTCAAGGAAAAAGTGATCGAAATCCTTAAGGAGAACAAAGATTGTTTCGCATGGGATTATGATGAGATGCCTGGTTTAAAGAGGGAGTTGGTCGAACATAGGCTGCCAATCAAAGATGGCAAGAGGCCCATCAAACAAACTCCCAGAAGATTCGCGCCAGCGGTTCTCACAAAAATTAAAGCTGAGATCGAAAGGTTGCTGCGTTGCAAATTCATTAGAACAACAAGGTACGTCGAATGGTTAGCAAACATAGTACCTGTTATCAAGAAAAATGGTTCTTTAAGGATTTGCATAGATTTTAGGGATTTAAATACTGCAACCCCTAAAGATGAATATTCCATGCCCGTGGCAGAAATGCTAGTAGATTCTGCTGCAGGAGTCGAATACTTGAGCATGTTAGATGGATACTCTGGATATAACCAGATTTTCATTGCTGAAGAAGATGTTGCAAAAACAGCATTTCGTTGCCCAGGAGCCTTAGGCACCTACGAATGGGTGGTGATGCCTTTTGGTTTAAAAAATGCTGGGGCAACTTATCAAAGGGCGATGAATTCAATCTTTCATGACTTTATCGAAACCTTCATGCAGGTGTATATTGATGATATAGTCATCAAATCTATATCTGCAGAAGCACATTTGCATCATTTAAGCCAATCATTCGAGCGAATGAGAAAACATGGCTTGAAAATGAATCCCCTTAAATGTGCATTTTTTGTGCAGGCTGGAGATTTTCTTGGTTTTGTGGTCCACAAGAAAGGAATTGAAATCAACCAGAACAAAACCAAAGCCATAATGGAGACGAAAGCGCCTGCGTCAAAAAGGGAGTTGCAATCTCTGCTAGGGAAAGTTAACTTCCTCAGAAGATTCATTTCGAACCTGAGTGGAAGGACTCAAGCTTTCTCTCCGTTACTTCGTCTGAAGCAAGGTCAAGCCTTCGAATGGAACGAAGCTCACCAGGAGGCGTTTGACAAAATAAAAGAATATCTTTCTCAGCCTCCTATGTTGTCTCCACCATCACGGGGGAAGCCCATGAGATTGTACATATCTGCCTCTGAAGTTAGCATAGGTAGTATGTTAGCACAAGAAGATAACAATGGCGTCGAAAGAGCCATATACTATCTAAGTAGAGTGCTGAATGATGCAGAGACCAGATATAGCAATTTAGAAAAGCTATGTCTCTGTTTGTATTTCTCTTGTATGAAACTCAAATATTATATAAAACCTGTTGATGTTTATGTTTCGTCTCACTTCGATGTCATTAAACATATGCTTTCAAAGCCAATAATGCATAGTAGAGTTGGAAAGTGGGCTCTGGCTTTAACAGAATATTCATTGACGTTCATGCCCTTAAAAGCTATGAAAGGTCAAGTGATTTCTGATTTCATTGTGGATCATTCGTTGGTTGAGCAGACAAGCATGAGTTACGTCGAAATGCAACCATGGAAATTGTACTTTGATGGTTCAACCCACAAGAATGGAAGTGGTGTTGGAGTCCTTCTAATTTCTCCTGAAGGAATTCCAACAAAATTCAAGTATAAATTGGATGGTCCTCGTTGTTCGAACAACGAAGCTGAGTATGAAGCGCTCATTGTGGGACTTGAAGCTTTGTTGGAATTAGGGGCAACCAGATTCGAAATTAAAGGAGATTCTGAGTTGGTGGTCAAACAAATTACAAAAGAATATAAGTGCATAAAGGAAAATCTAATGATATACTTCGTCATAGTCAATAGGCTATTGAGAAAGTTTGAATACATGGATATTCAACACATACCAAGATTAGAAAACCAAGAAGCAAATGACTTAGCGCAGTTGGCTTCAGGTTATAGAGTATCCACCAAGAATCTTAAGGATTTGGTCGAAATAAGGGGAAGAGTTATGGCTACTAGATTCACACCATCGGATCTGGAAAGTATGAGATTGGGATATGCCGAGAAACAGGGATTCGAAATTCTAGCCATAAATACTTTGTCAGATACAGATTGGCGAAGTCCATTAAAGAGTTATTTAGCAGACCCAACTCTAAAAGTAGATAGAAAAACAAAATATAGAGCATTGTCATATCTCCTCATGGGGAACGAATTGTTCAAAAAGACCCAAGAAGGTGTTTTATTGAAATGCCTAGGAGAGAGTGAGGCATATTTAGCATTGTCTGAAGTCCATAATGGGGCATGTGGGGCACACCAAGCAGGCCATAAAATGAAATGGTTGCTATTTCGATATGGTTTGTACTGGCCTAGCATGCTCAAAGATTGCATAGACTTTGCGAAAGGATGTGAGGAATGTCAGAAACATGCAGGAATTCAACACGCCCCTGCAAGTGAGCTGCATTCGATCATCAAACCATGGCCATTCAGAGGATGGGCATTAGATCTGATAGGCGAAATAAATCCTGCTTCGTCCAAAGGTCAGAAATATATCTTGGTAGGAGTAGATTATTTTACCAAATGGATCGAAGCTATACCTTTGGTAGTTGCTGATCAAGAGGCAATTATCGAATTTATACAAAAGCACATTATCTATAGGTTTGGATTACCAGAAAGTATAACTACAGACCAAGGTTCTGTATTTACTGGTAGAAAGATGCAAGGATTTGCCCAAGAAATGGGGTTTAGATTGCTAACATCAACACCATATTATGCTCAAGCAAACGGACAAGTCGAAGCGGCAAACAAAGTAATAATAGGATTAATCAAGAAGCATATTGGCAAGAAGCCAAGAAATTGGCACAAAACTCTGGACCAAGTGTTATGGGCTTGTAGAACATCTCCAAAAGAAGCCACTAACACTACTCCTTTCCAACTTACATTCGGCCATGATGCAGTGTTACCAGTAGAAATTCATCTGCAATCAGTTCGAATACAGAAACAAAACGAAATTCCAGCCGCGTTATATTGGGAAATGATGATGAATGAATTAGTTGAATTGGACGAAATTAGATTACATGCGTTGGAGATTTTGATGAGGCAAAAAGAAAGAGTGGCCAGAACATACAATAAGAGGGTGAAGAAAAAAGTATTCGTTATTAATGACTTGGTTTGGAGAGTCATATTGCCTATGGATAAGAAGAACAAAGCATTAGGTAAATGGTCACCTCATTGGGAAGGACCTTTTCGAGTACTAAAAGTTTTCTCTAACAATGCCTATGAAGTCGAAGAACTCTTGGATGATAAACGTGTCCTAAAGGTTAATGGGAAATATTTAAAGAAATATAAACCAAGCCTGCGGGAAATTCGAATAGTAACAACGTAAACAAAGTATTATAAAAAGCCAAGATGGCAAGATAAGAATGCCAAAATGGCGTTGTTCGAATATTACATTGAAAGAACCAAAGTTATGGTCAGATAGACAAAAATCTAGAAATAAACATTATTTTTCAATCGAGTAAAGGTACTTCGAAATGTTTCAAGTCTCTGCTGAGCAAACCGCCTGGCACCTTCCAAGGTTGCCACTTCTCCCTTAAGTTGTTCTGCAGTCTCCATTTCTGCAAGCCCTCGGTTGAGAAGCTCTTCGAATTGGTTACCTGCAGGATTAGTTTCGAAGGCTAGTTGTTGTTCCTTAGCCTCCTTAACTTTCTGCTGAAGTTCCAGAATCTGCCTTTCCCAAATAAGAATGGATTCAGCTCGAGCCTCATATTCAGTTTTTGCCTGCTTCAGATGCATAGCCTGATCTTCAGCTTCTTGAGAAAGCTTCGAAGCTTGTTCATAGGCGGCATCCATAGCAATGCGTTTCTCGTGAACCTTCTTGGCAGCAGATTCGTCTTGGAGAAGATAGCCAGTTACGTTGTCCAGCAAATTCTGAAGATCAAACAAGAGAGTACTAACTGGCAAAGAGCAGCTGGAAAGATTAACCTTTGTAAGCAGCTCCTTCATAGTATAGCAAGCAGTACTATCTTGCTTAAGCACTTCGAAGATATCCACATTGAGAATAGTTCTCCTAATTTTGTTGAGAAGAACAACTCTTTCATCTGTGGGAAGAGGATAGCTGGTTGAACTTGTGCCAGCCCTAGCGAGTGGAACGTCCCTCTGGGCCAACTTTGCCTTCATGTACCCAATAGGGTCATTTCGCCTCAGAAGTGCCAGTTCCTCGTCAGTCATTCGAGACGGAGAGGATTGGGGGAATTCCACGCGTAGGGGAACCTCGTTTGTTTCAACCTCTGGGTTTTCGTTGATTGTATCACCATCCCCTTCATTTGCTTCGTACTCTTGATCTTCTTCATCCTCGTCCAAATCTACCACTTCGATACCATCCTTTTCACCGCTATGTGCATTAGACTCCATCCCGGCAGTCGAACCATCGTTGTCGTTTTCCCCATCATTGGCGTTTTCCTCCTCAGATTCTTCGTCTGCAGATTCTTCGAATCCTTGCCCAGAATCAGCTTTTTCCTCTTCAGTCCGAGTATCCTTTGGATCCTCTTGAAGAGTTTCAAGGGGGGACTTTTGAAGAACCCTTTGTGAATCCTCTGCAGACGTTTGAGGTATGGTTTCGTTCACCTCTTTCAGAGGAATGGAGGTACCTTGGTCATCTGGCTGCTCAGAAGTTCCAGCCAAAACCGCCACGTTGGAAGAACCTTTGTTTTGGACCAAATTGCTGGAGTCTCCTTGAGGAGAGGAGTTAAGCGGAACAGCAGCCCTGGACGGTGAGGTCGAAATAGTAGAAGTGGGATTCAGGATGTTCTGCAAGGAGCAGCAAAGTGTTAAAGGATGACACTCACCAAGGTAATAAGAAGTTAAACATTTTTAGAAGAAGTTCGATTTACCTGTGGCCCCTCAGAAGAGAGGTTGCTAGCTATGCGTTCCAACTGTGGGTTGGAGGTCGAAGGTGGATTTTTGGATTGTGGTAAGGGAGCAGCATCCCTGGAGTCGAGTCCAGAGAAACTAGTAGGAGCAGTACTTTTGGGTGTAGCTTTCTTTAGCTTCTTCTTCGAAGCAGTGTTTGAGTTTCCTCCAGCAGTCAGATCTTCCTCAGTGGTGTTTGGTTTCCGCTTCTTGGGAGTAGTGGGGGGAAGCTTGTTGGTCTGAACGAATTTTAACGAAGTTAGATATAAAAGGATTGAGTGAATTCGAAGCATGAAAAAACTAAGTGATTACCGTTGGAATTGGGGCACTTGTTGTTATTGGCGTTGTTGTTGTTGGTGTAGTTGCAGCAGCAGTAGTCGTTTCGGGTGGATTAGTCTTTTCGGTAGTTTCGATGGAGGCTTGAGAGGCACTCCCTTCCTTCGATTTCGAGGCAGTGGTCTTTATCCTGATAGCTGAAAATCAAAACATTTAAAGCAAAGGTTAAAGATTTGGAAAATAAAAGATATTTGGGAGTTTTTCCCAAGCATTCGCACCTGTGCCTTGATCAGATTTAATTGACATGGCAGAAAGGTCATATCGAAGATGTCCTGGGAAATCATGAAGCCAGTGTCGAGCCCATGTCACAGTCTCAGATGGCTTTGGTTTCCTTTGAAGATATTTGAACATCTCTTTGCAAGTAAACCACCATGGATATGGGGGAAACCAAGCCAGAGCCAATTCTGAGGTAGGTAATCGGGGAAATTTAGGTGGATGCATTTCGAATGCCAACCTATACCTATCCTCAGGTGACAGCCCTGAAGGAAGTTTTAGCTTGGAAACTTTTTGTTTAAATTTTTCCTTCAAGGTCTCAGCCGCTTGATGCACAGTGGAGTCCAAGCGTGTGGGATCGTAAGTAGTTTCGAAGTAATTTTGAAAAGCTTTTATTTCTTTGGCATGAGTAAACATACCTTTCTTTGCTGGTACCTGCACATCGAAGGCATCAATTAGTTTCTGTCGAATAGTAAGTGTATCGAACATACAAGTTTGATAAAACTTAATCCACCACTCCAGAAACCCTTTGGCCGCGAGATGAGTAGGTTCGAAGGCTATCAGTTCAAATTGGGCAAAGCCCTGATATTGTTCTTGTTGGATCTTGGCTTCCCTTGCCTTGAAAGTTCGACCAGATGTGATGGCGCTCTCAGTCTGGAACAAAGGTTCAGGAATCAGTTGGCATAGGCCAAACTGCCTCGAAACGAAGTTTGGTTGGTAGGCAAAGAGAAGAATTTGGTTCTTAGCTGGGGTTATCCTTGAAGAGATAAGTCTAGGAAGCAAGAAAGCTCTCCACACATCTTGGATTTCCTTACTCTTGATGGCTTCTGAGAGAGCCATGGTGAACCAAGAAGGTCCATGAGCCCTCGAAGCAAAGGGCGCCATGCTCTCTTCGAATTTATGTCTTTTTGAGAGTATCAAGATGTACTTCGAGAATTGAACCTTGAAGTCGTCCTTGTCATCATTAGGGGTTAGTCTTCGAAGCCTAGTGCCTTCGACTATCCTATCACTTATTTCTGAATCTTGTTCATCTATGGTATTGGCGGTTGATAAAGAAGGTTCGAACATGGCATTGAGCCATAATTGAAGTAACCAAAATGGGCCAGCTAAAAGAATGTTTTTGGAATTGTGGGATTTGAGGCTCGAAACAGCTGACCTCAGGCTCTCATAGAGGTCAACTAAGAGTAATTCGCTTAGGCACACTTTGCGATTTTCATGTAAATCCCTAGCTAAAGGAATGAACCTACTAGCTACCTGCAGGGATCTACTGCAGAAAACGTACCTGGACAGCCACAGGGTTAAGAAAGCAATATGCTCTGTGTCAGACACATTATCCCCTTCAGCATGATAATGGCCGATAAATTTGGAGAAGCTGGCTAACTTGACTTCGAAGTCAATTATGCTCGAGTGCTCTTCATTGTCAGGAACATAAGTTTCCCCTACTGGCGACAGTCCGGTAATGGCTGCTATATCGAAGAAGGTTGGGGTGATCATTCCACCTGGAAGATGGAAAGTGTTGTAGGTACTATCCCAGAAGTAGAGGGACGCAAATAGCAGGGGATGACTATAGGTGAATCCAGGTTTCGATAGCTTAATAAGGTTATAAATGCCTAGTTCTTCCCATTGTTGGGATTTTTTGGCTTCTACTTTCGTAAACCAGTTTTGATAAGCAACATCAGCAGTAGGGCAAGATCGGAATGGTTTAAAATTACTTTTTACATAATCCAAGATAAATGGGTCCTTAGGATGAACAGTTGAGGTTTCTGTGGTTTTCGGATTAAGAAATTCTACTGCCCTAGGGGCATCCATTTTGTTGAATAAAGGTTTGAAGTTATAACACACGGGAAAAATGGTCCTGGTGTCCTTTAGTATTTCAAAAACTGTAAGAGGGCCATTTAAGGCTAACCTCTTACCAGCAACATGGGTAGGGATGAGTACCTGTGATGCGTACAGCATTTCTTTTTCTTTGGAAATCATTTGAGGAGCAAGAGCAGATTGGCCTTGAATGGTGACGATTTTACTCTCCATAGTTGCTCCTGTAGTTTTTCCCTTCTTCTTGGAGGCTTTCTTGAGTTGGGATGATGTGGAAGAAGACATTTTTGTTGTTTGAGAGCTTAGAGTGTTTATGAGAGAAGAAGAGTAAAATTCCACAGTTTGAAAGGTTTAGAATGTAAAGAAGGAAAAGGGAAGGTTAAATTGACGTTTTATAATAAGAAGATGAAACATCCACCGAGTGAAAGTATGATACGTGGAGATCATGGATTGGTGTGATGAAGAGGTGGCGAGAAGTTGATATAGGTAATAGGCGTGATTTTAAAAAAAAAAAAAACAATCATTACTTATAACTGCACCATGCTGTGAAGTGACTTTGGGCGGTTAAGGTACCCAAAGGGTGCTATGATTGATGTGACTAGGGTCAAACGCATTAAATGCTATGATGATTCGAAGATCCTATCAAAATCTTGTATAAATATTTAAAATAGGTATTTCTCAGAGAGATCGAAATACATATTTTAAAGGGGCAATTTGTTGGCTGAAGATTTTGATAATGTTATTTAGAATACAAAAGAGCTAGAAGTTCTGATCGAAATGGAATTAAAACACCACGCTTCGAAATTGCAGAAGCAGTGTTTCGAATGAGTGTGTCAAAGCTTGAAGCTTCGAACGGTGATCTTGGGAGCGTATCCAAAGGGGTCTCGAAACAGCAGCGAAGCTAAGTCTGAGAAGAGCGTTCGAAGCAGAGAAACACCAAAGCATTTGAAATTTAAATGAAAGCGGGACTTTCAAAGTTTGAAAGTTATGTGTTGGAGCATTTGGGGACACGTGGAAAGATGAAAGGAGCATTGTCTTGCATGTTCGAAACGTGGCATGATCTTGTAGCGAGACCGTTAGGGTCGAATTAGTATAAATAGAAGTCTTAGTGTTAGGATTTCAGGGTGTCATATCTGTTATACAAAATACTCAATAACATTCAAGCTACCACATGGCAAGGGAAACGAATGCAAGAGAGATGTATGTATGATAGCACCATGTATTTCTAATTTAATAAAAGCCTTTTTACTATTTCCAGCACTTTCCTTCTTTTTCTTTCTGTCGAATAACATTTGCAAGTTTCTTTATTTACTGTCTTTTCATTTCAAAGTCTTTTCTTCAAAGTTTTACATTTTACTGCATTCTTTATATTTCGAAGCACTCTATATTTCAGAGAACTTTTACGCTTTCAATGTCTTTACTTTCAAGTATTATTCTTCAAACATGTACTTTCACTTAAAGTCATTTCTAGATTTCTTGCATTAAACGCTTTCTTCACATTTTAAACTTCCACATTCCAGAAACCTTTTGTGTTAAATGTTTTATGGATCGAAACCAGTTACTTCATTTTCCATACAGTTTTATATGTCTTGTCAATCAGCATTACAATTAGCAATTGTTCGTATAACTTAGTTTTCACATACATTTTGACCATATTTTAAACTCTTAGAGAGAGGGATCGAAATAAACCAAACATTTATACAATAGCACCCATGAATAATTGTTCGATTGTGAGAGTAACCTTAATATCCAAGGAGTCCTAGGATCAATCTAGTCGATCCTGTGAGTTACCAAAGAGATTGAGTAGCGTTAATAAAGATTATTCGATAGTTTGGAAGACTAGCGGTTGTTTACCAGAAATCACTGGAAACACACTGATGAAAAGCATTGATAAGATCCAAGCATTGATAAGATCTAAGCATTGATGAAAAGCCTTTGATGTTCTCTTGTTCTCCAGTTTATTCATTTTCAATCCCTTATTTTTGCATGGATCAATTCTTTTGAATTTTTCGGTCTATCGGGATGCCCTACCTTTTGCCTAAGTCGAGTCTTTTTTATTGTTACTTGACTTATCAAGATTTTTTTTTTGCGAATTTGTAACTGCCATGTTGATACTGTTAACTTCATCTTCATCGTTTCCTTGATCTTGACGGATGTACTGAGGAAGAAGATGTAGTGAACTTTATCTTCATTGATTGCTTCTTCAATCTTTGTTGATGTGCACGAGGAAGATGGTGTGATTGAACCTTCGCTTAGATTGTTTCCTCAATGATATATCGAGGAAAGAGATATGCTTGAACTTTTTCTTAGATGGCCCGGATTCTCCCAGGATTTGAAAGCATCATTGAATTAACTGAAGTCTACCCTGTCCGTGGTTGAAATTGAGGTTTTTTTAGAAAATAGAAACAACTCCAACTCCTGGCTCGAGGGGGTTGACTATGGATTAACTCCTTATTTCTCCAATGTTTAGGATTTGAAACAATGCCTTACATCGTCAGCTCGGTCTTACCATTGAAAGCATAGTTTAGCAAAATTTAGTTATTTAATTTTCATCATTCTCTCTCAAAGTTTGTTAAAGAAAATTGAGAATGGAAGAGTGAAAAGTGAAATGGAAAGTGATGAAAGAGTGAATACGAATGAACTGATTTAAAAAATATGCATGATTATTTTATTAGAATTACTGATCCAAAGATACAAATTTACACCAAATGAAACTTAGCAAATAGGAAATTACAATGTGTAATTGAAAAAGCCTAATGATCCTATAGAAGAGCTCCTTTGTTTATCTACGTGACTTCAGGAGATGCTTCGTAGTTTTTAGACTTGTCAAAGCATGGGGATGTCCTTGGACTCTTCTTGGGCATACCAATTCTGTTGATAGGGAAATTGTTCTTGATGTAGAGGAATCACTAGTAGTAGTGGCATTTGAGGCGTTGTGTAGGCATGTAGTTGTCATGGTGAAGGGATGACTTTTCTTTATAATAAGATTTGTGGAACCAAACTCCATTGAATCTCCAATTCTTAATCTCTTCCTTGCATAATTTCATGCTTTCTTAAGTTTGTTTGCGGGGTACCATGAAATTAGCTAGAATATGGGTAATAGTTGGATAAGGGCGAAGTTGGAAATGCATGAGATACTGAAATTCTGGCTACAGATACTCAATGTCACGTCCAATGTTATGACACCGTATCTGACTTACTATATGACAGTAAATACAAAAGCAGTAAATAACACAGTCAATTGTTTACCCAGTTCAGTGTGCAACAACACCTACTCTGGGGGCTACCAAGCCAGGGAGAGAATCCACTATAAGAGATGTTAATTCAGGAATAAACCAACCAGTTTATCTCCTTCACTTAAGACCTACCCAATGCAATTCTAATCTAAGTACAACTTAAACCTGAGTTCCTACTCACTCCCCCTCAATCACAGCAGTGATACATAAACCAATTTGACTTGAGAATTGATGAAGACACTCTTCAAAACACACACTTGATTAAGCTTCACAGCTTTTTAATCAAGTAACACAATCACTCGTGCTTCACAGCTTTGAGTGATGTACACAACTAACTTGACTCTGCTTCACAGCTTTAGTCAAGTAACATTCAAACACTCTTGCTTCAAAGCTTTGAGTGCTACACAACCCTTACAATTGAAACCTATTCCAAGACACTTATCACAATGATAATTGCTTGGAGTACAATAAACAAATCTATACAGATTACAAACTTGATCTTCTAATCAATCAGCAGGGATAACTTCAAAAACCGCAGCTCTGTTGAATATATAGCAGCTGCAACTTCAGTTAGGGTTTCCAAAAAACTAGGGTTGATTCCGTTTGACCTTAAGACCAGGTCACAGTACTTTATTGATCAGGTTAAGATTGAGCTAGGTTACTCCTCAGAAAACGCAGGATTCTGTTTAGGAAGGACTGAGTTATTTCCTGAAAAAACTCAGACTTATCCAATCCTGTAATCCTGCTAGTTCAGAACAGGATGTCATAACATCTGTTATGACATCTGAGAAAACCTGTCTACTGATTAGTAAAATGTGATCATTTTGCAAACATGCTCAGATACACACTTATAAACATCAGTATTTGAGTTACAATATTTTTCTGCACATGTACCTAAAGAGTTAGTACAACCTGAACTAGAATGTTATGACATCAGTCATGACATTCACACACACTTGGAATTTACCAAAAATGCAAGCCAATACCTAAACACCTACAAACTCCCCCTTTGGCAGATTTTTGGCTAAAGTCCCTAAACAATCAGAGATAGATAGATAGCAGCAGAAATAAGTGACAGCAGAAAAATATAGTGTTAAGTACTAATTAAGCAGTACCAAATATATTCTCCCCCACTTTAGCCACAAATGAGCCAAAGATTACATGTTTATAAAGTTATACAGTTATCCAAGACAAAATAATGAGATCAGCAGCAGACAACAGCAGAACATACTTCCAAACTCCACCAGCAGCACCATCAAGCAGCAATCATCCTTCAAGTACTGTCATCAGACTCAGAGGAGCCAATTTCTTCAATGTTTTGCTGTCCTTCATCTTCTTCCCTCCTGCTTTCTTCAGCTTCTTCCTTTTCTAGCCTGGAAATTAGAGCTTCTAGGGTCCTTTTTCTAGCATCCAGATCTTTGCAAGTTTCTTTTAAAACAGCTATGACATCTGATGTTTTGGACTGAATCTTTGCAGACGATGTCTCAGCTGATGTTATGACAATGTCTGGAGCATGGGATCCCTGAAACAGTTTGTAGTGCAGGCCAAGGGCAGGGGCTCTTTTGCAGACTGTATCTCTTGCTACAAGGATGTCAGGATATTGTGCAAGGATGATTCCACAAAGGAGGGAGGGAAAAGCAATTGGTCCTTTGACAGCATAACTGCCAGCATGCTTCAAGGTTTGTTCAAAGATGTACCTTCCATAGTCAAAGGCAGTCTTGGTTCCTACAGCATAGATAAATCTCCCCAATCCTATGGAGATGGTTGATTTGTGATTTGTAGGCACCCAGTTTGCTGCACCTATTTTATGCAAGATGGCAAATTTCATGCTGAGTTTACTAGCATTCAGCTTCCCTTTCAATGGCCAGTACTTTACTTGCCTGGCAGTGATGGTCAAGCACACTTCATTGTCAGTTGCCTCTAGATCAGGACAGTCTTTATTTGTTCTTCCAAGAAACTTGTTGATTTCTGATGGAGAGAACTTAACCCTTCTTCCTCTAACAAACACACTCTCAAAATCAGCTGACCTCCCATCAGCACAATCATTGGACAGGTTCACTACAAACTCCTTAACCAGATTTTCATAACATTTGCTGAACTTCATCACTGTCTTCATTAGCCCAGCATTTCTGATCAGATCCATGATGTCTTTGCACTCCAAGGCATCATTGTTGAGTTCTCTCTCCAAGGCTATTCTCTTCAAGCAAACATACTTCCATCTGTTTGCATTATCAGGATGATGAAAGGAGATGTTGTCTGTTGGCACTTCAGGCACTCTAGCAATCTTGCTGGAGGGGAGCTTTCTTCTGATAGGAGTATTGTCAATGTCAATCTCAAATTCATCATCAGAGTTAGAAGTTTCAGGTTCTTTTCTTTTCTTGGAGATTGGTTGTCTAGCAGTCAGCAACTGTGCCTTCTTCCCTTTTGTCTGAATTTTCTCAGCCATCCCTTCAGCCTTGGATTTCTTAGGTTTAACAGTCTCACTACTTTTTCTTTTCATCAATCTCCTAGCAATGCTAGGGTTCACATTAGCAATCAGTTCATTATCTGAGTAATCTTCATCCACATCAATGATAGGTGGATCAGCAGCCTTTTCAGAGGGATTCTGAATGTTGTCTTTTGGTGTCACAACATCCTCAGTGACATCTATATTTTCAGAACCTTCCACATTTGGACTTTCTGATTGATTCAAAGGGATAGAAATCCCCGGTACAGATTGGTTGCCACTAAGAATGCTAGTAACCAGTCTAGCAATAGCTTGGTGTACTTGAACTGTTCCTTCTTTATTAGGTATAGGAGATGAAGGAAGAGAAGAATTACCAGAGACTGTAGCTTGAGCTCTTCCTGCATGTCTGGTCCTGAGCTTCTTGACTCTGGCTGGGTTAGTTGCCATCTCCCTGAGAGGAGTGACCTCAAGTACTTCAGATTCTATGCATGTCGTGATTGCCCTAGAATCTTGATCAGATGACGATGATGATGAGTGAGACGAAGCCGCCATAGTGGAAGACGATGTCTGAGACATTGTGTTTAACGTTGAGCAGTTTGAGAGAACTCTTTGATTGGAAGGAGGAAACAGGTTGCAAGGATGAGAGAGGTAGGGAGTACAAGGGAGTCTCTTCAACTTCTTAAGGCTTTTGAAGGAATTGTGAATGAATATGATTAACCCACTGAATATAGACTTAATAGAATTAATCCCTTCAACCCTTGTTTTCAGCAAAACTAATTGCTATAATTTAACATGTTGGTGAATACCCAGTCTGCCCCTCAAATTTTCAAGTTTATTTTCAGCAAGCGCCTTGGTAGAGGAATCAGTCAGCTGAAGCTTAGAGAAGCTATGTTCTAATTCAAGTGACTTCTTCTCTTCAAAGTCAATAGGGTTCAAGGAGATGTTGAATGTTTTCAGATTATCACACCACAATGTCACAACATCTTGTGTAACATTGTACTTAGGTAGCATCTGTTTTGACCAGATGTTTTGAGAACAGAATTTTTGAGACTTGTTTTTTGCCATATCACACATATTATCAGCCTGTAGTTTTGGAGTTCTTCTGACAGCTTCCATAGGAATAGCTCTTTTTATTCTTCCAAGCTTATGCTGCCACTGTTTCATCTCTTTTTCTTCTTTGATGATTTGACTCATAGTGGAGATATCAGTGTTCTCAGGCTGCCACACATAACAGTTATCTTTGGATTTGATTCCTCTCATTACAACATCTAGTTTTTCATTAACTACTAGACATTCAGATCTTGAGAAGTTGACCATGAATCCTAGATCACATAATTGACTGATGCTAATGAGATTAGTAGTCAATCCTTTTACCAGCAGTACCTTATTCAGACTTGGAACTCCAGGGTAGTCCAAATTGCCAACTCCTTTGACTTCTCCTTTAGCACCATCTCCAAAGGTCACAAAACTGGTGGTGTGAGGCATAACATTATTGAGGAGATTTTTGAATCCAGTCATGTGTCTGGAACATCCACTGTCAAAGTACCAATCTTTCTTTGCAGAGATCTTCAAGGAAGTGTGAGCTATTAGTGCAGTAGCCTTTTTCTTCCATTGAGGAGTGTGTGGTACCCTTTTCGACTTAGGTTTGACATCTGAGTTCTGATTCGGATATCCATGTAATCTGAAGCAGAAGGGCTTTATGTGACCATATTTCCCACAATGATGACATCTCCATCTTTGGTACCTCTTCTTCATATGTCTCTGTCCCTGATGTTGAGAGTAATGTTGAGACATCCGTTTTGACATTTGCTTCCTGGTAACAAATTTCTTTGTTTCCACAAATCCTAGGCCAGATTTATTTCCCATATTTTGTCCAGCCTGAAGAATCTCTTCCAATTTGTCTGTTCCATTGGTCAACATCTTGACTGATTTGGTCATTTGATTCAGTTGTGAGTTCAGCAGTTGAACTTCTCCTTCTAAATGACTTATAGTTTCAAGATTTTCTCTCTTTTCAGCTTCCAGCTTTACAATGAGTTTTGATTGTTTCTCATTTTGCACACAGACTTCACCACTTCTGATACACAATTTCTTGTAGGTATCAGCCAGTTCCTCAAATGTCACTTCTTCATCACTGGTGTCACTTTCAGAAGTACAAACACTAGTTAGGGCAGTAACTAGTTTGGCAGATTCTTCTTCAGAATTGCTTTCTGAATCATAGTCAGACCAGGTAACAGTCATTCCTTTCTTTTGCTTCTTAAGAAAGGTAGGACATTCAGCTTGAATATGTCCATATCCTTCACATCCATGGCATTGAATACCTCTGCCTTGGTTTCCCTTATCTTCTGACCTTGGTCTTCTGCTGTCAATGTCAGAAGGAATGTTATGAACATTAGACTTTGACTTTGGGTCCATTCTTTTGATGAGCCTGTTGAACTGTCTTCCAAGCATGGCAATGGCTTCTGATATGTTTTCTTCTTCATCTTCCTTGTATTCAACATCAGTGTTGGATACAAGTGCTATGCTTTTGTTCTTCTTGTCACCATTATCAGTGATCCCCATCTCAAAAGTCTGAAGAGACCCAATAAGTTCATCCACTTTTAACTTGCTAATGTCCTGGGCTTCCTCTATGGCAGTTACCTTCATTGCAAATCTTTTAGGCAAGGATCTGAGAATCTTCCTCACCAGTTTTTCTTCTGACATTTTTTCTCCCAGTGCTCCTGAGGTGTTGGCAATCTCCAAGATGTTCATGTGAAACTCATGAATGGTTTCATCTTCCATCATTTTTAGATTCTCAAACTTAGTGGTCAACATCTGAAGCCTTGACATTTTTACTTTGGAAGTGCCCTCATGAGTAGTTTTGAGAGTATCCCAAACTTCCTTGGCCAGTTCATATTGATGTACTAGTCTGAAGATGTTTCTATCTATTCCATTGAACAAGGCATTTAAAGCTTTTGAATTTCCCAGAGCTAACTCATCTTCTTCTTTACTCCAATCTTCTTCAGGCTTCAGACTGATTGTCCCATCTCTTTCAGTTATGGTGGGATGAATCCATCCTTTGTCAGCAGCTCTCCAAGCCTTTTTGTCCAGAGATTTTAGGAAGGCAATCATACGAGGTTTCCAGTAGTCATAATTAGTTCCATCCAGAATGGGTGGTCTATTTCCAAAAACTCCTTCTTTGTCCATAGTGCCAGAAAGTGATATCCCTAGATCTCACCCAGTAATACAGGCAGGGTGCCTGCTCTGATGCCAATTGAAATTCTGGCTACAGATACTCAATGTCACGTCCAATGTTATGACACCGTATCTGACTTACTATATGACAGTAAATACAAAAGCAGTAAATAACACAGTCAATTGTTTACCCAGTTCAGTGTGCAACAACACCTACTCTGGGGGCTACCAAGCCAGGGAGAGAATCCACTATAAGAGATGTTAATTCAGGAATAAACCAACCAGTTTATCTCCTTCACTTAAGACCTACCCAATGCAATTCTAATCTAAGTACAACTTAAACCTGAGTTCCTACTCACTCCCCCTCAATCACAGCAGTGATACATAAACCAATTTGACTTGAGAATTGATGAAGACACTCTTCAAAACACACACTTGATTAAGCTTCACAGCTTTTTAATCAAGTAACACAATCACTCGTGCTTCACAGCTTTGAGGGATGTACACAACTAACTTGACTCTGCTTCACAGCTTTAGTCAAGTAACATTCAAACACTCTTGCTTCAAAGCTTTGAGTGCTACACAACCCTTACAATTGAAACCTATTCCAAGACACTTATCACAATGATAATTGCTTGGAGTACAATAAACAAATCTATACAGATTACAAACTTGATCTTCTAATCAATCAGCAGGGATAACTTCAAAAACCGCAGCTCTGTTGAATATATAGCAGCTGCAACTTCAGTTAGGGTTTCCAAAAAACTAGGGTTGATTCCGTTTGACCTTAAGACCAGGTCACAGTACTTTATTGATCAGGTTAGGATTGAGCTAGGTTACTCCTTAGAAAACGCAGGATTCTGTTTAGGAAGGACTGAGTTATTTCCTGAAAAAACTCAGACTTATCCAATCCTGTAATCCTGCTAGTTCAGAACAGGATGTCATAACATCTGTTATGACATCTGAGAAAACCTGTCTACTGATTAGTAAAATGTGATCATTTTGCAAACATGCTCAGATACACACTTATAAACATCAGTATTTGAGTTACAATATTTTTCTGCACATGTACCTAAAGAGTTAGTACAACCTGAACTAGAATGTTATGACATCAGTCATGACATTCACACACACTTGGAATTTACCAAAAATGCAAGCCAATACCTAAACACCTACAGATACAAATGTATGAATGTATGTGAACGCATGGGTATGATAAAATATTTTTTGGCTTTTAAGGGTATGCAAAAAAGTTTCATGGATATGTGACGCGGACGTAGTATGAAGGTAAACATAAGGGTACCCTATACAGATTTAATAATAGACATGGAAATGAGGATACCTTATACTGACTCAAAGATTGAGACAGGCAGGAACTCCTTAAGGATTATGGGCAATGAAAAACAAAGAGGTATCCCTACAAGCTAGGGATTGTAACAAAGGGACGAGAATTCCTACAGGATAGGAATTCTGATAGACTAATAGACGGTTGAGATGAAGGTTGGACATGAGGAAATAGTGTGGAAGTAAGCACGTTGTGACTGGTCAACATTCACCAAATCCCATGGCCTGGTATAGACCATATGGTGTGCATTAGCGAGGACAACCTTTGCGGGAAGGTTCCCTATCAACCTATAGAGGTCAGAATCCTAAGAATCTAAGGACAATGACATACAAAAGAGGATCCCTACAGGCTAGGTATTATAACAAACAAAGGAAATCCTTACAGGTTAGGGATCATAATAGATAGACGGAAGCCTTACGGGCTAAAGACAAGAATAGATGTAAAGATAACCCTTGCGGGTTTAGGGATTATGGAAATGGGATTATAAAAGATATGCCTAGTTGATAGGGTCCTAGTTTCGTCCTAGGATATTCTACCCTCCCCATAAGGTGAATTCCTTAAGGGTATCATGGATAACACTAGAGGGAAAGGCACAAGGGTCTCCCTTAAGTGGAGCCTCTTTACAGACTGAAACTTTTGTCTCTAGGTCATGAAAGGTCTCACCATGAGATTTTGGTTTAAGGGTTTATACAAAGAGTCATAGATTTCATTCCAAAGTCCTACCCCTCAAGATGATGTCTCTTGGGACGTATTTCTTTCGTGGAATTCCATCGACTCTAGGCGAAGTCGTCACATAAACTCATAGGACTGATGTATCTCATTGGCTAATAGACGAACCTTCTTTCTAAGAGTTTTGAAAAACATTTTTTTTTTGAAATAATAAAATCCTACCACAAACAAATATGATAAAAAGTAAATAGAAAATAAATAAACCAAGAATAATAAATAAATGTAAACAAATAACAAAAATAGAAAAACCCTAAAACCTTAAATCCAAGGAAAGGCTTCTAACCCTAGGGTTGATTCCCCTGCAGAGTCGCCAACTGTTATAACCAGTTTTAAAATGAGAGTCGACACCCTTAATTTTTATCTTTAGGAAGGGAATAAAAGGATAACCCAAATTTGGTCAAAGATTCTAAGTTGTTTGACTCGTTCTTAGACGAAGGGAAGGTGTTAGGCACCCCTCATCTACCTTGTTCACAAGGATACTAGGGTTTAGAATTGTAATTTTTAGGAAATAGGATTTAAATTTTTATTAGGGAAACTCGCCACAATTTTAGTCGTATGCCTACGTATCCTCTTAGGAGGAATCAGAGTCCCAATTTGTAGTTCACGGTGTTGGTTGGTGTCTTTTATAGGATTGCGTAGAATTGATTTTAAATTATCCTTGAAACCTTATCTAGGTTGTAAGTTCAGTGAGCATAGACGCAGTTCGCAGTTAATTTTGAAAGTAATTCTATTTAATCCTTTTTATGAAAATATCTTGAGTTTTGTTATGTTAGTAGAAAAATGGTTTGATCGTTGGTTAGCTATTTTAAACTTCGATTTTTTTTAAAGAGTATGGTAGGACACAGAGCGGGAGAATTCTGATAAAGACTCCTCCTCACGTGGCCAAATATTGGCCACGTGTTGCTCATTGGTGAATTGCGTGATTTTTAATATCTTTGTAAAATATTGAATTAATCTATTTGATTATAAAAAGTTTTTGTACAAGACTAACACTATTATTTATAAGTGATGTGAGAGAGTATGTATAAAGTATTATTTTTCTTAAATAACCTAAATGAATTGTTTTTTTTCTCACTTTTGTATTATTTAAACATTTAGAAACACATAACTTAATTAACTAAGAATTAATTTTGTTTGTATTTTTTATAATTTTTAACTTAAGTAACTATAACTAAAAATTAACTAAATTAAAATCTTAATGAAATTAGGCTAACTTCAAATTAAACTAAAAACTTAATTAATTAAGAAAAATGATCTAATTAAAAGAAAGAAAAAACTTTAATATTTTTTATTGATAAAAATATAAATTAATATTTAATTTATTAATAAAAACCAACTAAGTCCAGAGACAAAATGAAATCTAATTTTATTCTAACAATAAACTAGGAAGGATGAGATAAAATAATAATAAAAGAAATTAAAAAAATAAATGAAAAAATGGTGCAGCCTTTGCACCTTTCCATAATTTGAATTTATAAGTCACGTGAGGCCCATTTAAAATAGGATAACAGCTTTTTTCAATTTTAAGAACAAATTTAATAATAGAAAATAATGATAGTAAATAAAAAAAATGAAAAAATAATAAACAACAAATAAATTAAATTAATGGAGCGGTAACTCTCTTACTCAATTCAGCCCTTCATATTTTCCATTATGGCGAACCAATCCCCGGATGACACCTGGCAATTGGAATTAAAAAATATAACAAAAATAAAAACATAAGGTAATGATATATCAGAATCGGTTAACTCTCTTTCTCTTTTTCGTTCCTCTGTCTTCCTCGTTTCTTCTCTATTTTCTTCTTTCTCTCAATTTGCAAACAACCAAAAAATCAAACTGTGAATGGGAGATTGGTGCGTAAAAATTAGTTTCAAAGTGTGTGTAAAATTTGTGAAACTTGTGAGAATCGTGTTGTTGATGATATTGTTCTTAAGCTATTGTCTGATATAATCAACAACCCTAGAATAAACCAAAAAAAGTTGTAAAAGCAAGTTCATCTCTAAAGGAGGCTTAGGGATCTTATCTATAAAGGCTTATAACTATGTAATGTTCATCTTTGTTGGAGGTTCCTTAACAATAATCAAAATTGGTCTAATCTCCTCAATGATAGAGTCAAGATAAATATTCTATTAAGTCTTCTATTTGGAGTGGAATCAAATAGGTGTGTGATACTGTCATGGATAATTATATATGGATTGTTAGCAATGGTAGAAATGTTTACTTTTGGTTTGACAACTGGCTTGGAGAATCTCTTGCTTCTAAATTCAAAATTTGTGATGGATTCCACTATGCTTTAACTTTTAAAGTAAGTGATTGATGGTTTAATAATAGATGGTCTATAAGTTGTAACATTCATATGGCCATTCCTAATCCTGCTCAACTCCATTTCTGTTGTTTCCATTCCTAACTTTGATGTTGCTGACTCCTTGGTTTGGAAGAACACTGCTAACGGTGACTTAAGTTTCAAAACTGCCTATAACCTGATTCTTAAACCTTCTCCTTTAAGATTATTGTCCTCCTTCCCTTGGGATAAGGATTCACCTCCTTCTCACTCAATGGTTGTGTGGAGGTATCTTCATTGAAAAATTCCTATTGATGACAATATGGTTGTGCGCGGTTTTGCTCTTCACTCAATGTGTTCTCTTTGTCTCCCTCCCTGAAACAACCGATCACCTCTTCTTTGATTGCAAGTTTGCTTCAAATATTTAGATGTGACTGAGAAACAATCTGCAAAATAATTTTCCTATCACTTGCTACTCAGATTGTTTAAGTTTATTGGACAACTCTTGGTCAGCTTAAGCTTTAGTAGTTATAAAGACTAGTATAGTAAGCATTTTCTGTCATATTTGGAAGGAAAGAAACAAGGTCAGATATGAAGACTCTTTCATTCATTGGAAATCTTGTGTAACTTCTGTTGCAGCTCAGGCTAAGCTGGCTGGCAATTTCTCTACAAGGAGATCAAACTATTCTATCTCCAATTTCTCTATGTTAAAAAGATTTGATGTCAATTTACATCCTAGCAAACCTATCAACACTGTGAATGTTCTATGGTCTCCCCCGCTTCATGGTTGGATTAAATGCAACATTGATGGTGTGGCTAAAGGATCTCCTTGGAATTCTGCGTGTGGTGGTATCTTTAGGGACTGTCTTGCTAATCATGTTCTTAGTTTCAGCACTGTGAAACTCTTGAAATGGCTGAGCTTCTTGCAACTATTATGGCCATGGAAAAAGCTATGAGATTGAAGTTGAATAAAATTAGGTTGGAAACCGACTGCACTCTCATTGTTAATGCTTTTTCTAATCATGTTTTAGTGTCTTGGACTACCCGATCTCGTTGGCTTGTTTGCTGGGCTTACACAACGAATATAGATTTTTTGATCACACATATTTTTGAGGAAGCCAATTTTTATGTGGATATTCTCGCTAACCTTGGTTTAACTAGTAATACTACTTCCTGGTTCCACTATGTGCATAGGGATATTAGAAAAGATTTCTTGTTGGATAAAGAAGGTACTCCTAAGATAAGAATTTGTCATTAAGGAGTCTTGGTTTGATCCGTTTTATATCTTTGTTCTCTTTTTCTTAATGAAATTTTATCTTTTTGTTAAAAAGAAAATCGATATAACATGCTAAAGAAACTAAGAAAACCAAAACAAAATATTTTCGCAAATTAAGGAAAACAAAAAATGCAAAAAAATAATGTTCATGATATTCTAACATTTCAAAAGATGAAGAACTTACAAATTTTCATGGAAAACAAATGCTTCCACATTTTTCGGGAACTTAAAATGGACAGAAAGAATACTTA
The DNA here is from genome assembly GCA_948472305.1 of Vicia faba. NCBI lineage: Eukaryota > Viridiplantae > Streptophyta > Magnoliopsida > Fabales > Fabaceae > Vicia > Vicia faba. The sequence continues at coordinate 1,572,854,924 of OX451737.1, forward strand.
CTCATCGTTCTGTATATTTTGATTTATAAATTTTTTGGAAAGTTTAAAAAGTTTTAGTTTTTTAGCTGATAAGTATTTTGGGGGTACATATATCTAATTAAAGTGTGATGAAAACCAATTTCCTTAAATTTGATATTATTTAAGTGGGCTTGATAAGGTGAGCCTAGCCCTTTTTCCAACTGTCTATCAAGTTCTTCAATGACATTAAATTGGAAATTTTTCAGAGCATTACTTTATCCACCTTACAGTTAGGAGAATAAAGATATTGAAAATCTAATTTTGTATATTGAAACACACTCAATACGTATTGCAACTGAGACATTTTTAATTTTAAAAAGAAAGATTTAAATATATTTATAGTCATTTTAAATATCTTAAATTTCATTTTTAATTTTTTAAAATATTTTTATTTTAAAATGGTTTTTATAAAAAAATTATTCACATTTTCCATCTCTGATACTAAATTAATTGTTAAAATTATCGCAAAATAATAAACTGTTAATAATTTTATCGTTAAATTATAAATTATAGAAAAAACCAAAAGTGTAAATGAAAAATATTAGAAGTATCATTTTTTTTAAAAATGTTTTGAAAAATTAAAAATAAATTTTAAAATATTTAAAATGGTCAAAGACATATTTAACAAAAAAAAATTTAAAAATATATCTCCAGAATATCAAAGAGAAACACTTCCGTAAAAACATCTATTTTGGTTAAGAAAATGCCACGATTCACTGCTTAGTCTCAATTGTTTTTAGATTTATGATTTATCATGTTTCTCTATAATAATAAAACTAATTTTAGTTTTAAACTAAAATTTATGTAATCTGGTGGAGGTGGAAGAAAACGTATGAAATTTGAAGTAATTGTTTTCAATTTGGATGAATTTACTGCAGATCTAGTGAGATTTCATTTGTTTTTCTTTTGACAATAAAGAGGTACAAGAAAAAAAGATTGGAGATGAAGCATAATCTTAGATTGTACTTGTACAGGGTGAAGAATTTGAGACAAATTTATGAGAAAATTAGGTATTAAGGAGAAATTTTTCTACCATCCCTAAAATTAAACCTTACACCCCCTCTCCTATGCAATGTTTTTATTGTTATGCTCTTACATAATAATTGTTTTTCTAAAAAATACCTTCAAGTACTAAAATTTTCTACATATTATCTGATTTTTTGTGTTTATATGAATAAATGCTGGATATTGCCAAAAATTACCAATTTTTTTGGATTGTTTGAACAAATACCCAAAATTTAGGATTAAAAAAGGGATTAAGATCTTTCATTTTCTTTTTTATTATAGTTTTGGGTATAAATAACACACATTCTAAGACATGTGACATATATTTAAAATTTATTTGACTTTTACGTAAAATTATAGTGATGGAAGAGAAAGAAAGAAATATAAGAGATTTGAATCCAGTGAATTGTGTTAAAGATGTTAAATTGTAATTCATAGGTGTCAAAATAAGATTTGATTTGTTTAGATTTAAATAGATTTGAATTTAAATCTAGATTAGATTTGATTTAGTAAAGAGATATTTTGGGCTTGGGTTTAGCTTAGGGAGCAAGCTAACCTAAATCTATAAATAAGAGGGAGTAACCCTTATTTTGTATTAAAAAGTCATTGAAGTTATTCACAGTATTTTGCAGTTGCAAAGTGAATTAATAAATATTCCACAGTTTATGGGCAGAATAGAAATTCTGCAGAAATATCTCCATTGTTCTTTTATTTGTTTGTTTCATAACTTATCATCAAGTGGTGGTCGAAATTCATCATAGTGTATTGGTGGATTTCCAACATCTGGTATCAAGAGCTTGTGTTTCGATTCAAGGGAAGTATCAATCAAGAACGATTGAAGAATTCACGATGACAAGTTATGGGAATGCAAACTATCCAGCAACGCTGCCAATTCTGAAAGTTGACAACTATGAGAATTGGTGCAAGCAGATGAAAGTCCTATTAAGGTGTCAAGGCCTTTGGGACCTTGTAAAAGATGGAGTCGAAGCGCTTGGCGAAAACGCTTCAGAAGAAGAAAAGAAGACATATACAGAATCTGAGAAGCAGAGTTATAAAGCATTATTTATAATTCATCAATGTGTCAGCCCAGACAACTTCGAAAAGATTAGTGATTCAGAATCTGCAAAAGAAGCTTGGGAGATCCTTGAGAAGTCTTTTGGAGGCGCTGAGAAGGTGAAAGAAGTGAGGTTACAAACTCACAAAAGAACCTATGAACTGCTTCAGATGGAAGACAGTGAGAACATATCTGATTTCTTCACTAGAGTTACAAAACTAGTGAATCAAATCAAAACATGTGGAGAAACATTAACAACAAGAGCTGTTGTTTCGAAGATCCTGAGATCCTTAGCCCCGAAGTTCGACCACATAGTGGTGGCGATAGAAGAAGGGAAAGACTTGTCGAAATTGACAAAGGAAGAGCTTCAAGGGACGCTCGAATCTCATGAACAAAGAATGAACGAAAGAGCTGCAGGAAAATCGAAGAGTGATGTAGCCTTGCAGGCACATTCAGCAAAAGAGACCAAAGGCAAAGGAAAGTATTTCGACAGAAGTAGAGGTGGCTACAACAAATCGAATGGCAGAGGAAACCAAATCGAAGGAGACGTGTCGAATCAAAGAAGACCACACCAAGGCAACCAAAGAGGTGGTGCTGCAAACAGAGGAAGAGGTGGTGGTCGAAAACCTGATAAGAGTCACATTCAATGTTATAACTGTCAGAAGTATGGTCACTATTCGAGTGATTGTCCAGAAAAACGAAAGAATCAAGAAAGTGATGCAAAGCTGGCAAAACATGAAGAAGAAGAAGAGATGATGCTGATGGTCACAACAAGAGATGAAGATAGATTCAAGGACCAATGGTACTTGGATTCAGGATGTTCATCACATATGTCTGGAAGGAAAGACTGGTTCGTCAACATAAAACCCTCAACGAAAAATTTGGTAAAATTTGCGAATGACAACACCCTAGCAGCTGAAGGTATTGGTGATGTTATGATCATGAGGAAAGATGGCAAGAAGTCAGTAATTTCGAATGTATTATACATACCAGGCATGAAGAGCAATTTGCTCAGTATAGGGCAGTTGGTCGAAAAGAATTATAAAGTATCAATCGAAGATAAGTTGATGAGAGTTGTTGATGCAAATGGGAGAGTAATCTTGAAGGCTCCTATGTCTCAGAATCGAACCTTCAAGATTGAACTAAATGTGATGGAGCACAAGTGCCTTTCGACTGCAGCTAGCAGAGATGAATGGATATGGCATTATAGACTTGGTCATCTCAACTTCAGAGACATCAGAGATTTGAAGAGAAGAAATATGGTTTCAGGATTGCCTGAAATTGACATTCCAAACGAAGTATGTGAAGAATGTGTGCAGGCGAAGCAACACAAGAACAGCTTCAGCAAGGATGCAGGAAGCAGATCGAAGGCTAATCTCGAAGTCATATACTATGATGTATGTGGACCAATTCAGGTGGATTCGATGGGAGGTAACAAATACTTTGTTACATTCATAGATGATTTCAGTCGAAAGCTATGGACTTACCTGATCAAGAAGAAAAGTGAAGTGTTCGAAGTATTTATCAAGTTCAAGTCCATGGTCGAAAGACAAAGTGGTCGAAAGCTCAAAGTTTTGAGAACTGATGGTGGAGGAGAATATGTGTCGAAAGATTTCGACAGATTATGTGAAAAAGAAGGGATTGTGCATGAGGTGGTGCCACCCTATACTCCATAGCAAAATGGAATTGCAGAAAGGAAAAATCGAACCATCATGAACATGGTGAGAAGTATGTTGAAAGGCAAGAATTTACCCAAAGAGTTCTGGGGTGAAGCTGTTTCGACTGCAACATACATTTTGAACAGAAATCCTACAAAAAAACTAGAAGGAATTACTCCAGAAGAATGTTGGTCTGGTGTGAAGCCTAGCTTAAGTCATCTGAAAGTATTTGGATCTATTGCACATAGACATGTGCCAGATCAGTTGAGAAAGAAACTTGATGACAAGTCAAGTCAAATGATCCTAGTTGGATATCATTCGACAGGAGGCTACAAGTTGTTCGATCCAGAGAACAAGAAGATTGTGATCAGCAGGGACGTGATCATAGATGAGTTCAAAGAATGGGATTGGACTGCAAATGTCAAGAAAGATTCAGTGGGAATCTTATTCGAAGAGCCAGAAACTCAAGTCGAAAGAGAAGTTCGACAAGAGGAGCCAGCAGATATACCCAGTACAAGCAGACCTCAAAGAACAAGACGCATGCCTGCAAGATTGCAAGATTGTGTGATTACATCAGATGATGTAATAGATGATGAAGGTGAGCTGGTACATTATGCTTTCTATGCAGATGTCGAACCTGTTAATGCAGCTGAAGCATTAAAGGATTCGAAGTGGGTGAAAGCAATGAACGAAGAAGTAAAGTCTATCGAAGACAACAACACTTGGTCACTTGTCAAATTGCCTCAAGGCAAGAAGGCAATTGATGTCAAGTGGGTATACAAAGTGAAGACGAATTCGAAAGGTGAAGTAACTCGACACAAAGCAAGACTTGTGGCGAAAGGATTTCTACAGAAAGAAGGAATAGACTTCGACGAAGTTTTTGCACCTGTTGCTAGGATCGAAACAATCAGGTTAGTTGTTGGTCTAGCAGAAATCAACAGTTGGCACATATGTCAGATGGACGTGAAGTGTGCATTCCTAAATGGACCCTTAGATGAAGAAGTCTATGTTAAACAACCAGTTGGGTTTGTGAAACATGACGAAGAAAGAAAGGTGTACAGGCTACATAAAGCCCTGTATGGTTTGAAACAAGCTCCAAGGGCTTGGAATAAGAAAATTGATAGTTTTCTAAGGGAGAAGGAATTTGAGAAGTGCATAACTGAACATGGAGTATATGTAAGAAGAAGCAAGAGTAAATTGCTTATACTATGTCTCTATGTAGATGATTTGTTGATAACAGGTAGCTGCAAGAGTGAGATCGAAGAATTCAAAGTTGATCTTAGCCAGGAATTCGAAATGTCTGATTTGGGTGAGATTTCATATTTCCTTGGTATCGAATTCCACAAGAGCAGTAGAGGTTTGATGATGCATCAAAGAAGATATGCAGGGGAAACTCTCAAGAGGTTTGAGATGGAAGAATGCAACTCAACTTCGACACCTGCAGAACCAAGACTGCAACTGTCGAAAGATGCAGATGAAGATGATGTTGATCCAACCCAATACAGAAGACTTATTGGATCATTGAGATACCTTTGTCATACAAGGCCTGACTTAGCATACAGTGTAGGTATGGTAAGTAGATTCATGCAGAAGCCAAAGGTATCACATCTAGCAGCTGTGAAGAGGATACTAAGGTATCTCAAAGGAACTTTCGATTATGGCATTCTGTTTCCTGCAGTTGATAAAGGAAAAGAATGCAAGCTGGTGGGATACACTGATTCGAGTTGGTGTAGTGATGCTGAAGATCGAAAGTCAACAGCAGGATATGTGTTTATGCTAGGTGGTGCAACAATTGCTTGGAGTTCGAGAAAAGAACCAGTAGTAGCATTATCATCATGCGAAGCAGAATACATAACTGCTTCTCTTTGTGCATGCCAAGCAACCTGGATGGTGAACTTGGTCGAAGAGATAACAGGGAAAAATCATGGAGCAATTACCATGAAGATAGACAGCATGTCAGCTATCAATCTGGCGAAGAACCCAATAGCACATGGTCGAAGTAAGCACATCGAAATGAGGTTCCATTATCTTCGAGAGCGGGTAGCAGATGGGAAGATGAATTTGGAACACTGCAGAACTGAGAATCAGATTGCAGACATCATGACGAAGGGAGTGCAGGTCGAAGTATTCAGAAAACTAAGGGCCATGATGAACATAGACAGTTTAGACACAATGAATTAGGTGGTGTGTTAAATTGTAATTCATAGGTGTCAAAATAAGATTTGATTTGTTTAGATTTAAATAGATTTGAATTTAAATCTAGATTAGATTTGATTTAGTAAAGAGATATTTTGGGCTTGGGTTTAGCTTAGGGAGCAAGCTAACCTAAATCTATAAATAAGAGGGAGTAACCCTTATTTTGTATTAAAAAGTCATTGAAGTTATTCACAGTATTTTGTAGTTGCAAAGTGAATTAATAAATATTCCACAGTTTGTGGGCAGAATAGAAATTATGCAGAAATATCTCCATTGTTCTTTTATTTGTTTGTTTCATAACTTATCATCAAGTGGTGGTCGAAATTCATCATAGTGTATTGGTGGATTTCCAACAAAAGATGAAGAAGATAAAGTTTTGGTTAAAGATCACGATATAAATGATAGGTGAAAGAATTATTTCTAAATTTTATTTAGTAAAGGATATGAAATCTCATCAAATCTAGTAGACTTGACATTAGAGGAGAAGATCGAAATTATAATTACTATTGTCAGATTAAAAACCAATATGTAAAAGAAGCAGTAATAGTATGATGTTTGGTCTAGAAAACATATTTATTGAAGTGTGGAAAATTCTTAGAGATAAATGCATTGAATGGTTCATCAAACTCTTTAACGAAATTTTGAAGCCAAAGCAAATTCCAGATAAATGGAGAAGAAACACTTTATTTCCAATCTATAGGAACAAGGAGGATATACAAAATTGTGCAAATTACAAAGGGGGTTAAGAAAAAAGTGATTCAAAGTAGACTAAAAAAAGAGACTCGAGTCACTGAGAATCAATGTGATTTTATGCTTGGGAAGTCGACCTTGGAAGCAACCTATCTATAATGTATGATGGAGTAGTATCAAATGTACCAAAAGAACTTGAACTTAATTTTCATTGACTTGGAGATTTAGAGTGTCTAAAGAGATTTTGTAGCAAGTCATAAAGAGGTTTTGCCTAAACAAAAGTAAGATGGAGTTTATGAAATGCAAGTTCAGCAAAAGAAGAAGTGTTTCTAACCTAGAAGTGAAAGTTGAAGACCATATTATCCCATAAGTCACGTGGTTTAAATATCTTTGGTTCATAATACAAAATGATGGAGAGATAAAAAAGGAGATATAAACTATCAAACTCAAACGTGGTGGCTAAAATGGAGGAGAGCTTCAGAGCTATTATGTGACACAAATGCATTGCTCAAGTTGAAGAGGATATATTATCATATTGCGGTAAGACATATGATGTTGTACGAGATACAATATTGAGCAGTTAAAAATCAACACAAGAATAAAGTAAGTGTTCTGGATTGAGTCCGAGCAGGGCCCAACGTCGGGCACGACCCAAATCACCTTCGCTCCCACAACGGCCCAATTGGTGGCCCAATCTCCTAGAGACCGATCTTGACATATGATGTCCACATGCCCTTCTTCCGAGGACACGTTACCGACTTGCCACGCGCTTTTTTGAGCCATTACATCCTGCGTAACTGATATGGTCAACCCACCGTCCGAAGATCACGAAGAAAGTTGACCCAGAACGAAGACCGCGTGCTGGTCTTCCCTTCCCACGTAGGATCCTGGTAGTCACCCATTTTGGACCTGGAAATTCAGCCCACGATGGGGACTTTGGCCTAGCGCTGGGGGCTTTATAAATACCTTTTTTCATTAGAGGGTCAGGTATTCTATTCTATTCACTCTCACTTTTTGTACTTTCTCTTTATTGCTTTGAACCTTAGTTTGACATCAGAGTACATTGGAGGTACACCTCCCCATTCACTTCAACAATCGCAGAAGCCCAAGTGTTGAAGACCACTGAAGATCCTTCTGATCCCGATAAGATTAGTGGCGCCGTCTGTGGGAATCCTTTTCTCCCCTATTTTTTTTCTGACTAAAGACCAAAGTAAATTCATCCTCAATACCTACCGATCATCATGGCCAGCCAACAGAACAACGGTAACACCAACGAGACCATTTTACGTGCCTCCGCTGACAGTGGCAACCTCAACAACAACGAGCCAACTAGTCACGAGCAGGGTGACCCTAGGGACGGGCTAATCACCTCCTCCTTGTCTCATGCTATGGCCAACAACACCATCCAGTAGGCAGAGGAACATGGAACATACAAGGAAATTAATGTGTCGTCCAATGTCAACCCCACCATAGTGGCCCTGTTCGATGACGTCAACAAAACCAACAACTTGATCTTCCAAAAAAGCAAACACATTAGAATGTTGGAGAAGGAGAACCAACCATGCTCCCCCTCGAAGAGACGTCGACGATCTGAATCTCACAACCTCTCCCCGCGACAACAAGACTCTCCCCCATGAGACATCAACAGAATGAGTCTCGGAGCCCCCCTCCGTGACAAATTGGGCGTCGCCCTTGGCTGGAAAGGTCGCAGCCCATGGTAATTAAGAAGCGCGATCTCACTCCACCGCTCAAGGAATGAAGATCCCTCATTCCCAAGAGGATAAAAGCTGGAAAACGACCATGCAAACCGAAAAGTCGGCCCAGAAATTTACTGCGCCGCCATAGAAGCCCTAGAATTGATTACTCCCATTCAATCTCACCCATTCCAAGTGACAAAGACGACCCCTGCGGTCCACTCTCTCGAGCAATAATGGAGACCCCACTCCCCATCGGGATAGAAAAATCGTAGCCTCTGACTTTCTATGACAGTGCGACAGACCCTCACAATCACATTGATAGCTTCGATGCAATGCTTGAGTACCACAATGTCAGGAGCACCATAAAATGCAGGTTGTTCCCCACAACCATGAGGAAAAGTGCCATGGCTTGGTACAAAATCCTCGCCCATGAGTCTATCACCTCCTGGAGGGATATGATGATCCATTTTACCATACATTTCACCGCCTCTCGACGACACCCAAAGACAGAAGCATCGCTCACAATAATAATTCAGGGGAACAATGAACCTCTCAAAGCTTACATCGAGCGGTTAAATCAAGAAGACATTCAAGTCCTCACGACGGACCTCATGAAGAGATACCTGCTCGAGAAAGGGTTACATCCTAGCAGCAATTTCAGAAAGATAGTAGGCATCAAGATGCCTCGTTCTCTAGACGAGCTTCTTTCGAAGCCCCATTCCTACATCCAATACAAGGAAAAATAAGCTTCTAACAACGCCTTAGACTCGAGGAATTGAGAAAGCACATGAACCCCAAAGTATGATGATATTGTGGCTCATCGACGAGGCAGGGAGAAAATAAGAGATGATAATTTCTGCAAATCCCACGAGCATAGAGGCCCAGCGGGCCGTTTCATTGAGTACACTCATCTCATCGCTCCCCACGAGCATATCCTCACCGAGTGTATGATACGGTGGGAGAACTGACTTGAGTGTTTTGCGTTTGATCGCAAATGTTGCAGTTAGCAAGAGTCGCCACCGACTTTTCTTTTATCCAAAAGGAAAGGTGAAAAAGCACAGGAAAGACCTTTGAGATTGTTTCTTGAGTTCGGGGGGTAGATTATGAAAAGGGAAGGTATTAGCACCCTTTTCATCCATGGTTTTCCATGGGCTCTTAGTTACTTGCTAGATCACTTGCTTTTGTTTGAAATTGTGCTTTGTGTGGTTTTTGAAAGTATTTGTTTAGGAAAACTTTGTAATGATTCTCGTTCGTAAGAATGTATACAAAGTTGTTGATCTTTTGAAAATGTTTTCAAGTTTTGTAAGATGTTTTTGAAATGTGTAGGTGTTTGTTTTGAAAATAGAAAGGATGTTTATTTTGAAATGGAGCAAGTAATTAAGAGCAATCTACCTACTCAAATGTCTTTCTTGTTCATTTTCTTTTCCTTTGACATTGTTCTCTTACCATTGATTTGGTCAGCAACCCTATCTTTGGATGTAAACGGGACGGGAGTGGGTCATCGTATAACCATGATTAAAAATGTTGCAAGGTATCTTAGCATTCTCTTTAGGGACTAAGATCATTTGTAAGGCAACTTAGATAGCATCATCGAGGGACTATGATCTTGTATTTGATTGTCTTTACTAAGATAGCTCACATGCGTAATATGGCCATTTTGTAAGGCAACCAAGTGGATTTTACCCTAGGGGTGTTTGTGTGCAAGTGTGTTGTTTTCATGCTTGTTTTTGTCTTGAATTAGGGTTTTCTATTTGATTGATTTTATTCTTTCCATAAAAACCCTAATTACTAGCATATTATGTAAAAAGTGATAAATTGCGAAATCTAAAGTTACTGCGCTATTACAACATTTGTGGGGAGGGGTATACAATTTGTGAATGGGGATTACAATAATATAAACCTAATTAATCTATTACAATCAAATTGAATATGTACAAATAATTGAAGAAATATATAAAGTACAAATGCAAATGGAAAGAAATTATTTTTCTTGGTTTAGATTTTTATATGAAAGAGGTTTTAACCTAAACCTAATTAGAAAAAATAATTAAATCAAAATAAAATTAACTTAAATTGATTAAGAAAAGAAATTAATTAAGAATTTTTTTTTGAATAAAACCCTAATTCTATTTGATTAAAAGAAAATAAGTTTAAAGAGAAAGTATTTTTTTGCATTTTTGTCTTGAAAATAATATATGATATTGTAAAATATTTTTGGCCTTTTTTTTTTATATTAAAATAAATATATTTAAATAAGTATAAAAGAAAATAAATAATAACCTAGTTTTAATTTAGTTTACAAGGTTATTAGTAAAGATAAATAAAGTATAATGAATAAAAATAATTTTTTTTTGTGTGGGAAAAATACTTAAATTATGTCAAAACATAAATCTACTACTTTTTATATTTTTTTATAATTTTTTAGTATTTTAGAAAATATATTTAAAAGGAAAAATGAAATAAATAAGTAAATAAAAATAAATGGGCCAGTGGGTGCCAAAAGTAGGCAGGGAGGTGAGTTAGCAAAATTTAAAAAAACAATGCCAAGCCCAAAGGGCCTAGCGCCTGCAAAAAGCATGTTAGAAAGTCAAAAAATATGGAAAAAATGTAAAAATGGTCACGCTGGGGCTTGAACCCAGGACCATGGGGTAAACAGGCGCGCGCTTTACCACTGGGTGGCTATACATTCGTTTATATAAACAAAACCATAAATATGTAAGGCAAATCAAGTCCTGATGACTTCATCTTCAACCTCCAGCCGGTGTACCTGTAACTTCTTCATTTCTCAACAAAAATGGAAAGTGACAAAATGAAAGTTGTTGCATTCTTCCTCACGAATCTAACCATGTAAATAACTAAGGCTAAAAGTCAAAGATAAATGAGAATTTCTCTGGCCCTAATTTGTGTTGGCTCCTAAATTCGACACCCTGGTTTTTATTAATATAAGCCATTAAAGCTGAAGAATGGTTTCGACTGACTGGTTCTGTCGAAATGCTCATCAGAAGATGGCTGTGATACGGTGGGAGAACTGACTAGTGTTTTGCGTTCGCATTCGCACTTGTGCGGTTGAGCAAGAGTCGCCACCGACTTTTTATTTTATCCTAAAGGAAAGGTTAAAAAAGCACAGCAAAAACCTTTTGAGATATTTCGTGGGTTCGGGGGGTAGATTATGAAAAGGAAAGGTGTTAGCACCCTTTTCATCCATGGTTATCCATGGGCTCTTAGTTACTTGGTTTTTTAGATCACTTGCCTTGTTTTTCGATTGCTTTAAAATGGTGTGTGTGTGTGGGTGCTTTTTGAAAATGTTTTGGAAAAAGATGCCTTGTCTTAGGCAACTAATGTATTTGACTCGTGTTTGAGTGTTTTACAAAAGTATGAATCTTTTCGAAAAGATGTTTTCAAATGTTTTTGAGGGTTTGTTTGAAAGTGTTGTGGATTATGGTTTTTTTGAAAATGAGGCAAGTGTTTTTGCAAGTTTGATCTCAAGTAACTAAGAGTTTTGTCTACCCTATTGTACTCAAAGGTTTTTGTTATGTTTTAACCCCTTTTTAACAATTTTTGTTCCACCATTGAAATTGATGGACAATCTTGCGTTTAGGAAGTTTATTCGGGACGGGTGCGGGTCATCGTATGGACCATGAATGCAATGATGCCAAGTGTCTTTGGCAATTTGCTTTGAAGGGACTATGATCATTCCGTTTAGGCAACACTTTGAGACTTATGATCATTTGATTTTGTTTTGCCAAAGATACTCGACGTGCAAGCATGGCCCATTTTGGAAGGCAACATGTGGGATTACCCTAGGGGGTGCAAGTGTGATTGTGTATTGATTACATGCATTTGTCTTGTATTAGGTTATCTAGCGTTTGATTTTATGTACATACAAACCCTAGGTCTAACCATGGTATAATTGGAAAACGGTAAATTGCGGAATGTAAATCTACGCTATTACAAAATAGTGTCCGGGAGTGGGGGTATAAATGTACAAGGGGATGAGACTTATAGTACACAATAATTTACAGCCAAATCGAATGTGCGATCAGAATGAATATCAAATATACAAATATAAGATAAAATGTGTGTAGGGCAATGTATTGTGTAAGTGCGAGATGTATATGAGTTGTGTATTTATGTACAAGTGCGAAATGTGAAATTGAGGCGTATTAGGGTTTGACCTAGAGAAATGTTTTTTAAATGAATCTTTGATTTTTGTATGTTTAATTATGTACAAAAGAAAATGTTCAAGTTTTTTTTTAATTAGATGTATTATGGTTTATTACATACAAAAGTATTTTAATTGAACATTATGTACAAAAGGAAAAATGTTTTAATTAGAAAATGTATTATGTATAAAAAAGAAAGTATTTTAATCAAATATTTATGAGTTTAATATTAGAGAAATGTATTTAAGTTATTATGTACAAATGTATATGTTAATTAAAAGTTTCAATTTAATTATGTATATAAAAAAATGTATAATATGTACAAATGTATTTTTAATAAAAGAGTAAATGAAAAAAAGAGAAGCAAGTATTTCCAATTTTAATGTATGAAAAAAAAATGTTAAGTTAGAAGTATGTATGGTTTTAGTATTAAGATTAATATTTTGTTAAATTAATTAGGAATGTTATATCTCTTAAAACTACATTTAGTTAAGAAATAAGTATATTGTTTGTAAATAAAGAGTTATCAATGTTTTTTTTTTTGTGGAAAGGAGAAGAGAGGAAACATTCGAATGGGCCTCAGAGGGAAAACGAAAACGGGTCAGGCCCAAAGTCAATCTTGGAACAAAGTTAGGGTTAGGGATTTTGTCATTCAGAACGAAGGTTAGGGCTTGAGCGGCGCCGTTTGTGCATTCGTCTTCTCCGATCAGGCTTCCTGAGCTTCCTCCGGCCACCAACGTTATTCCAACGCCTTTCTTCCCTCCATAACATGAACTCAACGCCTTCGAAACAAGGTTCGTTTTAATGGTTATGTTTTTATCTCTTTTCTGGATTCGCGTGTGTTGTTTTAAGTTGAACCTTAACTCTTATTTTTTTCATTGTGAGATGAAGGAGAAGAGAAGAGGGAGAAGATTATACTACCTGATCTTTGGAGATGGAGGAAAGGTGGGGAGCGTTGAGGAGGCCGGAGCGGCGATTCGGTGACGCTTGCTACGCTTTTGATGCTTGCTTGGTATTTTCGTTCTTACCTCTTGCTTAGGTTTTGATGATGATGTATACTGAGAAGCCCTAATATGTTCACTTCTTTATCTTCTTCTTCCACTATGTGTCGATTGCCTGAGTATTTGCTTGAGATTTGCTTGAGTATTGTTGCCTGAGATGCCCAGTGATGATCTCTGAGATCTGAGGGCCTATGTTGCCTTGAATGATTGTTCTGTGTTATCTTGAACTTGCCCTTGCTTACGTTTGCTTGCCTTTAGATTTTTGATGCCCTTGACGCTTTCGTTGAGTTGGATGTCATGTTTTTATTGCCCTATGATGCTTGTACTGAGGGCTCGTGGGTTGCCTCACCTGTATTGCCTTGAACTCTTATGCTTGTGAACTTGTTGACAGTATGGTGTCTTGAGATTAGGCAATGGGCATGGTGCTGGTGTGACAGGATGTTGGTAATGTGTTTGCTTCAGGGCATTAGCAGGCTTTGTGATTTTGTTGGGTTTCAATGTTTGAAAGTCTTGGCAGGATTGATGAGGTTTGGTTCTGGCAGGTTGTATTGGCTTGAGATAACTCAGTTTGCAGGTTATGTGAGGTTTGGGATAGGGTGTGATGAAGCTTGATGGTTTTTGACAGTTTATATCTTTTCCCTCTTTTGCTATGCTGAACTGAGTTGTGCTCTTCAGGTTTTTTAGGCTTGGGTTGGATTTCTTTGAGGTGAAGGCAGGGTGTTCTGAGTTTGTATCTCTCTCCTCTATCCTCTCTATCCCCCTGAACTGTTTTATTGGCTTCTGTCTCCTTGTGTTATGCAGAGTTGTGTTTTTCTGAGTTTTAGTTATCAGTTTGCAGGTTATGGGTGGTTTTTGACAAGGTTCAGGTTTGAGATTTTGGTCTTGGTATGAGGTCTGATTGTGTGTTTTGTATATTTTTTCTCTTCTATCTCCTCTGAACTGTCTTGGCTTCTGTATTGGCTGTACTGAGGCAGAGTTGATGTGTTTTGACAGTTTCTCCCTCTCTATCCTAACCTGCTGCTGAACTGAGTTGCTTGTGGATTTGTATAATCTTTTCTGTCTTCTCCTACTGTCTATGCCTGAACCCTGCCTATGTTCTTTATCTCTCTTTTTCTCACTTTACAGTACAATAAAGAATTTTATATAATTTATGTTGTACTTGCTCTGAAGGGGCCTACTATGGGAAATGATGAAAAGATTTCTTGCATAATACATTACTGCATCTTTATCTCCAGCTTTTGTGCTTTGTGTGCTGACTTTTCCTTGATATCTTGGCAAAAGTCCCTTTTTGACAGCTTGTATGCTTTGATAGCAACTTGTACTATTTTGATTTCTTTGAGTGGACTTTGAGTAAACTTTGAGTATTTTGACAGTAGTGCCTTTTGCTTTGGATAGAAAGTTGAGATTGGATTTGAACTATATGGTTTTGAATTGGAAATTGAGATTCTATGCAGCTTGAATTTTTAGAAACTTTGACATTTGCATTTCATGAAATAAAAAATCTTCCCTCTCTGTGAACCGGGAGAAATCCCGTGATTTGCAGAGAGGGTCAACTGATCCCAGTCAGTGGCCCCTAATGATGAGCAATATTTTATCTGTCTCTTTTAACTGCCTCCTGACTTTTCTTCTCTTTTTGCAGATAAAAAATGGAGCACCGGAGCGGAGTGAAGAATGAAGAATATTAGAAAATAGGATAGTTTTAATTTTATGTAATATTTAAATTAATGTATATTATTGTTCATAATTTAAATTATAAACAACAATTTGTACAAATAATTCAATTATTCAATAAAATCTAAATTATCCAATTAATTCCAATTTTCTTTATTGTTTATTTATTTATTTAAAATTCTTAGAATTAAAACAATTGAAAAATAAATTTCAATCATTCAATTTTTTAGAATAATAAATAACTTAAATAATAACAATATTGGTCAATTAAACCCGTCTTATTCAACACCCAAAGCAAAGCAGCAGTCAATCCAAGTAGACTGATCAAACGCATAAACACTGTGAATCCAATACTGCACATCTTCTTTGACTGGCCCAAACAAACTGAATTTACACCACTGTCTCTTTTGCTGATTAAACCAAGATAACGCGAATTTTAATCCGAATCTTGAAATAAACCGCAAAGTGCTGTGGAATTTAAATTCTTCTGAGAATATGCCCATAAAACCCTAATTCCCGATTAAATGCCAAATCACGCTCGCTTGATCAAAATTGAACCAAAAATCAACTAAACCCTAAGCCCACTGTATGAAACAATTCAGAGCTCTGAAAATCAGTAAAAACCCTAATTCTGCTTGACTGTCAAGAAAAGTCCGTTTGTCCGATTCTTGA
Organism: Vicia faba; assembly: GCA_948472305.1. NCBI lineage: Eukaryota > Viridiplantae > Streptophyta > Magnoliopsida > Fabales > Fabaceae > Vicia > Vicia faba. The sequence continues at coordinate 1,572,870,749 of OX451737.1, forward strand.
GCCAGTTTGAAAAGTCAGGAAATGTTTGAAGCTGAGATTTCTTGGGGAAAAATGCGAGGGCAAATTTTGGGGTACAACAGTTGCCCCAGTTCAATCTTCTTTGACCTGAAGAGTTAGATTGGCAAGTTTGCCTTTCGCGACTTGAAGGTAAAAGGAGATTGGACACTAATGTGCCCAGAAAATTTGCGCTCGTCGATGTGACGGTGGAGGTGAATGGGCTTAAAGATTCCATTTGGTGATGGGCTTAAAGATGCCATCTGGTGCGAGATAATTTGTCGGGGGATGGGCTTAGAGATGCCATCTGAGAATGGGCTTACAGATGCCATATGGTGATGTTGAACTGTACGTCAATGGTGAGTGGACGAGTATCAGAAGGACATCCCTGTTTTGGAATATCTCTGAATTGGGGTCTGAACAAGCAACAGATTGACGTCCATGTCTGGAGAATCTGTAAACTATTTTCAGGAGTTGGGACTGAACAAGCAATGGAGCAGCATCCGTTGTTGGGAAGCGTCCGTAACCTATTTTCAAAAATTGTGAAGAGTCTGAATCAGTTGGTAGATTGACATCCGTTGTAGGGAAGAATCCGTAAACTGTCTTCAAAAGTTGAGAAGAGTCTGAACAAATCGGTAGATTGACATCCGTTGTAGGGAAGAATCCGTAAGCTTGTTTCAGAAGTCTTGAAGTTGAAGAGGAACCGGTGTAGGGTTTCTGCTGATGCGTCTGAATGAATCTGGAATAAGTATCAGAATGTCGCCGTGTCTGGGTCACATCTGAACTATTTCTGGATGAATCTCGGGAGATGATCTGTGTCTGTCGACTGATCTTTCCTGAAAAGGCAAAGGGTTAGTTGTATGTAATGTTATGATGCATGATGCAATGTATGTGACATTAATGTTTATGATATGAATGTAATGAATGCGCTTGTAAGCTGATGAGCTAATCCTGCCGAGGATACATGAATCCGAGATGGCTGAAGATAAAAGCGTCTTGACTGCCGCCGGGGAAAATAAATCCTTGGCTGTCGCTGGGGAAGAGAATCCCTGATGACCTCTACTGGGGGGGTCCAAACTAAGAGACCCATGCTGGGGGAGGCCAGGTTGAGAATCTTCGGCTTGATGGGAAGCAACTCTTGGAGACTTCACTGGGGAACCCGAGATTTGCCTTTCCAAAACTCTGTGGGGAGAAGGTTCAATGGTCTGGCTCCGCTGGGGGTACTGAAGCTTAAATTCTGAGGGGAATTGAATTCCGGGGGATTCCCTGGCTGGGGATAGGAAGAATCTTGGCGAGCGCGATCTTCCGTGGTGGTTAGCTTGAGATTGATCTGAACAAGCGATAGGTTAACATCCGTTGTTGGGATGAATCCATGAACTGTTTTCAGAAGTCTTGAGAAGAATTTGAACAAGTCGGTAGATTAGCGTCCGTTGGTGGGAAGAATCCGTAAACTTTTTCAGAAGTCTTGAAGAGGAACCGGTGTAGGGCTTCCTGATGATGAGCTTGTGTAAAACTGCATCGGGTTTAAACACTTTTGACATTCGAATGCCCCAAGTGGTGATGTAGATAAATTCCTGGCTTATTACAGGTGTTGGTCTACAATCGGTCGTTCACAGATGTTTCCTGGGTTGTTGCAGGTGTTGATCTGGAATTCTTCAGACATGCCCTGGCTGGATACAGGAATCGAATCTGGAAAGGTGATAGTTGATAGATATGCCCTGGCTGGATACAGGAATCGAATCTTCAAACTCTTCAGACATGCCCTGGCTAGATACAGGAATCGAGTCCGGAAATGGTCGTCAACAGATATGCCCTGGCTGGATACATGAGTCAAATCCGGAAATAGTCGTCAACAGATATGCCCTGGCTGGATACAGGAGTCGAATCTAGAAATAATCGTCAACAGATATGCCCTGGCTGGATACAGGAGTCGAATCTTCGAACTCTTCAGACGTGCCCTGGCTAGATACAGGAATCGAGTCTGGAAAGGTGATCAACAGATATGCCCTGGCTGGATACAGGAGTCGAATCTGGAAATGTTGTAGTTGATTTGTTGAACACTTTTGACATTCGAATGCCCCAAGTGGTGAAGAAGGAGTCTTGAATCAGATTACTCTGCATATTGAGAGATTTCTTGAAATCTTGACTGGACTGCCCCAGGTTAATTGAACTTTTGAAAGATCTGTTGGACCTTGACTGGACTGCCCCAGGTTAATTTAACTGTGACATGTCATGCCCCTTGCTGATAGGAGATTTGATGGGAGTGTTATCCTCTTGAAGTGATTTAGACTTACTGAGAGAGTTTTCGTTCCTCCGAACATTCGCTGTATGAATTTCTTCACTGTCAAATAAAAGGGTCAAATGCAGACAGTGATATTCGAATAATGCAAAGTTTATGTTTGTCTCGAAGTTTTTGAAAAATGCGTTTTTAGCAGAAAACTTTTCATAAGACAAGTCAACACAAGATTTAGAGCAAAGTCCTACAGGAGTCAGGATACCTTTTGTAACAGTATGCTTTCGAACTAACCCATGCTTCAATTAGGACTTTTGAAGGGTTGTAACGTGGCCTGGTTCACGGTTTAAGAAACAAAGGATAAAGGCTCAAAGTATATTTGTAACCCACCCGCTCTTCGTGATGTTCTCCAACCTAAGCTCAGTTAATTGTGCGTCGCACTCTGTTTTGAGTTTGGAACGACTTTTGGGCGATGGTTCACCAGTTGAATTTTGGGAGACAGTCATCTTCTCCTTTTTCTTTTTCAACACTTTTCGTGTTGTTGAGGGTTTTGTAATGACCTCACTATTTTGATTTTGATTTGTTATCCCTAACTTTTGCCTGACGGTTACCGTTTTCGGGATTACTGTCAGCGGGATGCCCCAGCTTTCTTAAGCCTCCTTTATAGGTTTTGGCTTATTGGGCTTTTCTCTTTTGAGAGATTGACTGTCTATGTGAGAGGGAACCACCCTTGTCTTTTGATTCCAAAGGAACGCTTTCTCTTTTTTTTTGACGTCGTTCGTTGTATTGCGAATTGAGAGTTTGCGACTTCAATGCGCATTTTCTTTTGATTAACTGAGATACTACCCTGCCCCAGGTTTATATCAAAGGTTTTGATTGTTTAGAACAGGAAACTCCTACTTCTTTGGCTCGAAGGGGTTGACTAGGGATTAACTTCCTTATAACTCCAGTGTTTGGGAATTGAAAGAAATGCCTGTACATCATCAGCAAGGTCTGTTCAAAAGCATACTGTATAAGATCACGGTATTGTTTCGTCATCCTCCCTCTAAAGGCTTGCAGCCTTTTATCAAGAGTCAAATATCATAAAATAAAAGCATAAGAGGAGTGAAACGAATGGATGAATTCAAGACAAACATATGCAATGCATTAATGAAAACAGAGTTTAACATCAACAGATAACTGTTTGACGGCAAAAGAAATTACAACTTTGAAAATTCAAAAAGAAGCAAAAGTCTTTCAGCTTCGAGCCTCGTCACTTCAAGCGGAGAACCCTTTAACGGAAGATCTTCATCTCGCCGTCTGGCATGAATTCCAGTACCCCAATGTCAATCAGATCTTGGATCTTGTTCTTCAAGGCCCAACAGTCGTTGGTGCTGTGTCCCGGGCTGCAGGAGTGGTAAACACAGAATGCATCGGGATTAAAGTGAGGAGAGGAGATATTGAGCTTCTGAGGAGGGTCCTTTACAGTAAGCAAATTGACCTCCAACAGGCGCTTCAGTATGAAGAATGATGGTATCTCAGTCTCCGTAAATTGTCTTCCCGACTTTTCTTGCTTACGCCGATTACCCCGTTGACGCTGGCGAGGTTGTTGATGGGTTTGTGACCCTGAAGCTAGCAAAGGAGCTTTCCCTTTGTCTTCTTGAGTGGGTGGAGGCTGAGCGGTGACTTGCTCTTCGACCTCGGATGTTTGCCCCAGTTGGTTGTTTGGAAGCAGTTGGCGGACCAGAACTCTGAGTTCCTCTTGTCTTTGAGATAGGTCTTGGATGAGAGCCATTTGGCCCACCAACTGTCCCATCATTTGAGTCCTCAGTGTTGTCAGATCAAACTGCAGCTCCGCAATCTGATCACTCCTGGCATTGTTGGAATTCCCCAAGCCTTTGGTGAGGAGAGCTTTCATCTCTTCTTGCCCCAGAGACAAGTTCATGAACATCTCCTGCAGCTGAGCAGTCTGGTCTTGGATGTCTTTGACAGACCGTTCTAGAGCCATCTCTTGCTGAAATAAACAGCAGGAGAGTAAGGAAACCTGAAAAAGGAAAGATTGTTAAAATGAAATGCATGATATGTGGATGCATGCTTTCAAGGATCTCTTGGGGTAAACACAAGAGAAATGTTAGAGGTTGAACTCTGCTCTTGGATTGGAGATCTCTGCATCGGTGGACGTCCTTCCACGAGAATCAAGCTCACCATGTCGAGTGGGTCATAGCCACTGATTCAAGTTGTTGTACTTGAACTTTGACTGGATTGGTTAGAGGAGAGACCTCTTGCCCCTAGATAGACGTCTGGCTCAACGTAATCCTGCATCAACAGAACCCTCGAGATCCTTGAAATGGTTATTGAAAATGCTAGAATGCTATGGTATGATGTTATGATGTCATGTACATGTATGCGAAAAGCAAGCAATTGTATATACAGGCAAACAATATTCACACAAAGCACACAAGGCCTTAGGTTTAGGCTTGCATGAGGTTCAGGTACTACCCTCTTTCAGTTTGTTGGTTAAAACATGTCCTATCAAAAGTAACCGGGTTCTAGAGGATCTCAAATCATTGGCTACCCTCAATCGGTCATAACTCCAGCATCGCAATCTTTTCTCGCGGCCAGAACCATCTCGAGAGTTTAGCCTCAATGAGTGTAGCATACTGCTACTGTCCTAATAGCCAAGTTGGTCAATTTAGGGTTCTAAGGTTGGTTGGTGTTTAATGACCCCTTAGAAGACCTATATTCTCCCCGTTGCAACACAAGGGATATAGGTACAGACTAAGATGCCACACCAACGTAGCCACTGCTTCACCCATGTCGGTCTACGCCGGACAGGTCCCTCACAGATTATGCTACCTAAAAAGGGTATTTCCCAGATCCGGGTTAGGATCTATGAAACTCCGATGCAAAGCCCACAAATGTAAAAGCAAACAAGACAAATCAATTGAAAACAAAGGTGATCTAAGCCCTAAGGTTACTCCACTTTTAAAAGCTTCCCCAGCAGAGTCGCCAGTTCTGTGATACGGTGGGAGAACTGACTAGTGTTTTGCGTTCGCATTCGCACTTGTGCGGTTGAGCAAGAGTCGCCACCGACTTTTTATTTTATCCTAAAGGAAAGGTTAAAAAAGCACAGCAAAAACCTTTTGAGATATTTCGTGGGTTCGGGGGGTAGATTATGAAAAGGGAAGGTGTTAGCACCCTTTTCATCCATGGTTATCCATGGGCTCTTAGTTACTTGGTTTTTTAGATCACTTGCCTTGTTTTTCGATTGCTTTAAAATGGTGTGTGTGTGGGTGCTTTTTGAAAATGTTTTGGAAAAAGATGCCTTGTCTTAGGCAACTAATGTATTTGACTCGTGTTTGAGTGTTTTACAAAAGTATGAATCTTTTCGAAAAGATGTTTTCAAATGTTTTTGAGGGTTTGTTTGAAAGTGTTGTGGATTATGGTTTGTTTGAAAATGAGGCAAGTGTTTTTGCAAGTTTGATCTCAAGTAACTAAGAGTTTTGTCTACCCTATTGTACTCAAAGGTTTTTGTTATGTTTTAACCCCTTTTTAACAATTTTTGTTCCACCATTGAAATTGATGGACAATCTTGCGTTTAGGAAGTTTATTCGGGACGGGCGCGGGTCATCGTATGGACCATGAATGCAATGATGCCAAGTGTCTTTGGCAATTTGCTTTGAAGGGACTATGATCATTCCGTTTAGGCAACACTTTGAGACTTATGATCATTTGATTTTGTTTTGCCAAAGATACTCGACGTGCAAGCATGGCCCATTTTGGAAGGCAACATGTGGGATTACCCTAGGGGGTGCAAGTGTGATTGTGTATTGATTACATGCATTTGTCTTGTATTAGGTTATCTAGCGTTTGATTTTATGTACATACAAACCCTAGGTCTAACCATGGTATAATTGGAAAACGGTAAATTGCGGAATGTAAATCTACGCCATTACAAAATAGTGTCCGGGAGTGGGGGTATAAATGTACAAGGGGATGAGACTTATAGTACACAATAATTTACAGCCAAATCGAATGTGCGATCAGAATGAATATCAAATATACAAATATAAGATAAAATGTGTGTAGGGCAATGTATTGTGTAAGTGCGAGATGTATATGAGTTGTGTATTTATGTACAAGTGCGAAATGTGAAATTGAGGCATATTAGGGTTTGACCTAGAGAAATGTTTTTTAAATGAATCTTTGATTTTTGTATGTTTAATTATGTACAAAAGAAAATGTTCAAGTTTTTTTTTAATTAGATGTATTATGGTTTATTACATACAAAAGTATTTTAATTGAACATTATGTACAAAAGGAAAAATGTTTTAATTAGAAAATGTATTATGTATAAAAAAGAAAGTATTTTAATCAAATATTTATGAGTTTAATATTAGAGAAATGTATTTAAGTTATTATGTACAAATGTATATGTTAATTAAAAGTTTCAATTTAATTATGTATATAAAAAAATGTATAATATGTACAAATGTATTTTTAATAAAAGAGTAAATGAAAAAAAGAGAAGCAAGTATTTCCAATTTTAATGTATGAAAAAAAAATGTTAAGTTAGAAGTATGTATGGTTTTAGTATTAAGATTAATATTTTGTTAAATTAATTAGGAATGTTATATCTCTTAAAACTACATTTAGTTAAGAAATAAGTATATTGTTTGTAAATAAAGAGTTATCAATGTTTTTTTTTTTGTGGAAAGGAGAAGAGAGGAAACATTCGAATGGGCCTCAGAGGGAAAACGAAAACGGGTCAGGCCCAAAGTCAATCTTGGAACAAAGTTAGGGTTAGGGATTTTGTCATTCAGAACGAAGGTTAGGGCTTGAGCGGCGCCGTTTGTGCATTCGTCTTCTCCGATCAGGCTTCCTGAGCTTCCTCCGGCCACCAACGTTATTCCAACGCCTTTCTTCCCTCCATAACATGAACTCAACGCCTTCGAAACAAGGTTCGTTTTAATGGTTATGTTTTTATCTCTTTTCTGGATTCGCGTGTGTTGTTTTAAGTTGAACCTTAACTCTTATTTTTTTCATTGTGAGATGAAGGAGAAGAGAAGAGGGAGAAGATTATACTACCTGATCTTTGGAGATGGAGGAAAGGTGGGGAGCGTTGAGGAGGCCGGAGCGGCGATTCGGTGACGCTTGCTACGCTTTTGATGCTTGCTTGGTATTTTCGTTCTTACCTCTTGCTTAGGTTTTGATGATGATGTATACTGAGAAGCCCTAATATGTTCACTTCTTTATCTTCTTCTTCCACTATGTGTCGATTGCCTGAGTATTTGCTTGAGATTTGCTTGAGTATTGTTGCCTGAGATGCCCAGTGATGATCTCTGAGATCTGAGGGCCTATGTTGCCTTGAATGATTGTTCTGTGTTATCTTGAACTTGCCCTTGCTTACGTTTGCTTGCCTTTAGATTTTTGATGCCCTTGACGCTTTCGTTGAGTTGGATGTCATGTTTTTATTGCCCTATGATGCTTGTACTGAGGGCTCGTGGGTTGCCTCACCTGTATTGCCTTGAACTCTTATGCTTGTGAACTTGTTGACAGTATGGTGTCTTGAGATTAGGCAATGGGCATGGTGCTGGTGTGACAGGATGTTGGTAATGTGTTTGCTTCAGGGCATTAGCAGGCTTTGTGATTTTGTTGGGTTTCAATGTTTGAAAGTCTTGGCAGGATTGATGAGGTTTGGTTCTGGCAGGTTGTATTGGCTTGAGATAACTCAGTTTGCAGGTTATGTGAGGTTTGGGATAGGGTGTGATGAAGCTTGATGGTTTTTGACAGTTTATATCTTTTCCCTCTTTTGCTATGCTGAACTGAGTTGTGCTCTTCAGGTTTTTTAGGCTTGGGTTGGATTTCTTTGAGGTGAAGGCAGGGTGTTCTGAGTTTGTATCTCTCTCCTCTATCCTCTCTATCCCCCTGAACTGTTTTATTGGCTTCTGTCTCCTTGTGTTATGCAGAGTTGTGTTTTTCTGAGTTTTAGTTATCAGTTTGCAGGTTATGGGTGGTTTTTGACAAGGTTCAGGTTTGAGATTTTGGTCTTGGTATGAGGTCTGATTGTGTGTTTTGTATATTTTTTCTCTTCTATCTCCTCTGAACTGTCTTGGCTTCTGTATTGGCTGTACTGAGGCAGAGTTGATGTGTTTTGACAGTTTCTCCCTCTCTATCCTAACCTGCTGCTGAACTGAGTTGCTTGTGGATTTGTATAATCTTTTCTGTCTTCTCCTACTGTCTATGCCTGAACCCTGCCTATGTTCTTTATCTCTCTTTTTCTCACTTTACAGTACAATAAAGAATTTTATATAATTTATGTTGTACTTGCTCTGAAGGGGCCTACTATGGGAAATGATGAAAAGATTTCTTGCATAATACATTACTGCATCTTTATCTCCAGCTTTTGTGCTTTGTGTGCTGACTTTTCCTTGATATCTTGGCAAAAGTCCCTTTTTGACAGCTTGTATGCTTTGATAGCAACTTGTACTATTTTGATTTCTTTGAGTGGACTTTGAGTAAACTTTGAGTATTTTGACAGTAGTGCCTTTTGCTTTGGATAGAAAGTTGAGATTGGATTTGAACTATATGGTTTTGAATTGGAAATTGAGATTCTATGCAGCTTGAATTTTTAGAAACTTTGACATTTGCATTTCATGAAATAAAAAATCTTCCCTCTCTGTGAACCGGGAGAAATCCCGTGATTTGCAGAGAGGGTCAACTGATCCCAGTCAGTGGCCCCTAATGATGAGCAATATTTTATCTGTCTCTTTTAACTGCCTCCTGACTTTTCTTCTCTTTTTGCAGATAAAAAATGGAGCACCGGAGCGGAGTGAAGAATGAAGAATATTAGAAAATAGGATAGTTTTAATTTTATGTAATATTTAAATTAATGTATATTATTGTTCATAATTTAAATTATAAACAACAATTTGTACAAATAATTCAATTATTCAATAAAATCTAAATTATCCAATTAATTCCAATTTTCTTTATTGTTTATTTATTTATTTAAAATTCTTAGAATTAAAACAATTGAAAAATAAATTTCAATCATTCAATTTTTTAGAATAATAAATAACTTAAATAATAACAATATTGGTCAATTAAACCCGTCTTATTCAACACCCAAAGCAAAGCAGCAGTCAATCCAAGTAGACTGATCAAACGCATAAACACTGTGAATCCAATACTGCACATCTTCTTTGACTGGCCCAAACAAACTGAATTTACACCACTGTCTCTTTTGCTGATTAAACCAAGATAATGCGAATTTTAATCCGAATCTTGAAATAAACCGCAAAGTGCTGTGGAATTTAAATTCTTCTGAGAATATGCCCATAAAACCCTAATTCCCGATTAAATGCCAAATCACGCTCGCTTGATCAAAATTGAACCAAAAATCAACTAAACCCTAAGCCCACTGTATGAAACAATTCAGAGCTCTGAAAATCAGTAAAAACCCTAATTCTGCTTGACTGTCAAGAAAAGTCCGTTTGTCCGATTCTTGAGCCAGTTTGAAAAGTCAGGAAATGTTTGAAGCTGAGATTTCTTGGGGAAAAATGCGAGGGCAAATTTTGGGGTACAACAATGGCAATGTACTTAGAGAATTTCTTCCAAGGAAGAATTTGGTTGCCTTCGACGTCGAAGGTGATTTTCGACGAAGGTGTTCGATTGCTCAGAGTGGAATGGTTTGAGATTCAAACGTTTGAAGGGAAAACAGTTCCCAGCGGTTACCAAGTGCAACGTGTCAAGATCTGGAGCGTCGAACGCTGTGAACGTGCCAAGTGGAGTCATCTCGAAGCAGCGTAACTACCCGACGGTTACTTGGGATGTGTTTAGTATAAATATTAGTAGTTCACGCAGTTTTTTGTGTGTGTTCACAATTATATACAAGTCACTCATATAGATTCGAGTACCCAGCGTGAGAGAAAGAATTGTTGAGAATGTATGTGTGAAACACCACTTTAAATTAATCAAAGTCATTTATTTTCCAGAACTTTATTGCTCTTCATTTACTTTTCCAGTCGAAGCCTTTATTTCAAGCTTTCCTTTATTCTATCAAGTTTTCTCCTTCATGCAATTTACATAAAGCTTCTTTATTTTCTTGTCATTTAACCATTACCAAACTTAGTCAAAACCCCAAAATCAACCATGTCTTAGGATCAATCTGATCGATCCTGCGAGTCACCAAATAAGTAACCTTTTGGAAGATCAGCGGTTGTTTACCAATTCCCACGGTAAACAAATTGGCACACCCGGTGGGACTTTGTGTTGATTTTGAAGTTTAACCTTTTTATACAGAATATCATCTTTTTCGAGAAGTATTGCATGTTATTGAGAAGTGGTAGAATATACACTAACAATACCAATACTGCCAGAAGAAGAGAAGCGATGGCGAATCCGCCAAACAATAACGAAATCCCACAAACGAATGTGGGAACAACGGTTATCCCAACCGTAAGTGAAGCGATAACCGCTGGTTCAACACCAGCAGTAACGGTCACAGCGACGGGGCCATTACCTCCATTCACTGGCCCCAGAGTGCCTTTGGGAACTCCCCCATCAAGGGGAAATCTAGGCACAAGGCCTTATGTTCCCCCAGGATTTATGACAGATGGTCAAAATCGAGAACCACTCTATGGCATGCCAACGTCGGAATTGGCTAGCCTGACGAACGTTGCGTCCACTTTTTCAGACCCTTTAGTGAGTGCCTCTTCGCCACTCCAAGGTTCTGGAGTTGGTATGGCAAACAGAAATAGGACCCAACTCTTAGGAGGAACGTCCCAAGTAGCGCATGGCCTTACAAATGCCTCGACAGCAGTCTTGAGGCAACAAATGGACGAAAGCAACCATGATATGGTTCAAATGTTGGCACAAACTTTAAGTACAGTGCTGAACCCTCTGATACAAAATACCACCCAGTCGAATCAGCAGATGACAGCGCAAATGACGCGTCTGGCTGACTTCTTTGGAGTACCCCAACCTATTCGACAGCCCCAAAGGGCGCAAATAAGGGGAAACCAAGGTATACTTCTAGAGGAAGAAACCACTATCAACCAAGTCCAACAGCCTGTCGAAGAAAACCTTAGGGCACGATTGGAACAGCCTATCGAAGAACCTAGGGTTATAGCCCCAGAGGTAAGGTTAGTTAACAGAAACCAAAATGCTGACGAAGTGGTTCAGCACATCCAATACCAAAACATGGGTTTGGAAAATAATCTGGCAGCCATGATCGAAAGAATCATGACGCAGAATGGGATGAACATGGGCTTTCATAGGCCCAACTTCACATCCCCACTGTCAGAATACGTGTTACAAACAGACTTACCTCCCAGATGTAAAGTCCCTAAGTTCACTAAATTCTCAGGGGACACGACAGAATCTACTGTCGAACATATGGCGAGATACTTGATCGAAGCAGGAGATATTTCAAACAACGAAAACCTGAGGATTAAGTACTTCCCAAGTTCTTTAACAAAGAACGCGTTTACTTGGTTTACAACTCTCCCCCCCAATTCGATCCATCATTGGACCCAGTTGGAGAGATTGTTCCATGAGCAATTCTACATGGGACAAACCAAGATAAGCCTGAAAGAATTGGCCAGTGTAAAGAGACGTTTCACTGAACCTATAGACGAATATCTAAATAGGTTTAGGTTGCTCAAAGCAAGATGCTTTACGCAAGTGCCAGAACATGAGTTAGTCGAAATAGCCACAGGCGGTTTAGATTATTCCATTAGGAAGAAGTTAGACACTCAATACCTGAGAGACATGGCCCAATTGGCCGATAGAGTTCGACAGGTAGAACGCCTTAAAGCTAAAAAAGCCAAGGCAACGAAAACTCATAAAAGAGAGAGGATAGCGTATGTCGAGATGGATGACGAAGATCCAGAAACCTTTGACGAAACTATAACCGTCGAAGAAGGCGAGGTCGATTTAGCGGAACTAAAACAAGGGCCACCATACTCTTGCAAACTGTTAGTCCCCTCAAGTGGAAAAAATCCCACTGGTCCAGAAAGGACCAACGATAGGTTCCCCAAAAAGACTTATAGTTTTGATATTACAAAATGTGATGAAATATTTGACTTACTTGTAAAAGATGGCCAAATGATAATACCCCCAGGGGTAAAAGTGTCTCCTCTTGATCAAAGAAAGAAAAGAGGCTTTTGTAAATATCATAATTTTCTGGGCCATAAAACGTCTCAATGTTTTCTTTTCAGGAATCTTGTGCAAGTCGCTATCGAAGAAGGGAGGTTGAAGTTTGCTGACAAGACCCCCATGACTGTGGACTCTAACCCGTTGCAGGCTGAAGCCCATTATGCTGAACCTTCAGAGGTGAACGTGATCGAGGCATCCAGAAGCCAGTCGAAGAGGCCAGGAATCACAATGGTCGAAGTCACAAAGGACCATGTCAACATGCCAATCTTTGGCAGTTTTTCTGGGAATCTATCCAGAAAGACAATTGAAGCGGTCCAAAAGGCGGTCGAAAGCCCAAAGCTGGAGACAGTTGGAGCCCAAAACTCTGGAACAAAACCCAGTTCTCACTTGGCTGCAGCTCAAGGCCAGACAGAGGACTTGGAGATTCAGATGAAGCAGTTGACTCTTGCCACCAAAGACACCATGAATGTCAACATGGTCGAAGTCTCTGAACCAAAAGCATCAGAGGAGGCCATTAGGCAAGAACAAGCCAACAAAACTGCTTTCCCTCGGGAAAATGAAAATCTGGCAGATTTCCTGCAAAGATGCCAGAAAAAGAAGTCAGAAGTGATGTTGTGTCCTCGATGCAGTTCGATCTTCGACAAAAAAGCTGCTGAACATATTCAAGGTGTAAGAGCAACAAACAGAAAAAGGGAAAGTGTTGATACTCGACATGACCCCAGAAGAGCCTCCCAAAGGGGTTCAAATCAAGAAAAGAGGCCACTGACTTTCAGGCCTCCAACTAATGTGCCAGTTGATACATGGTACAAAACATCTGGTCGAAAGAGGCCAAGCGAGGAAAGATGGCACTCCTTCGAAGTGCCAAGAGGTTCATCTTTCACCCATAAGAAAGAACCTCAGGTTGCTACCCCTAAAGTGACCCAGGTGTCAAGCAACTACAAAGGGAAGAATCCCATGTCTCGATCTCAATGGAGGAGATACCAGAGGCGACGAAAAGCTGAGAGGGAAGCTGCTAATGAACCAAAGGCAGAATCCAGTTCAAATGTTCCTCAGAGAAAGCAGAGGAAGCCTCTAGAAAGACAACCAGTAACCAATAGGCTAGTCTGGCCTAACCAGGGTGAAGTTGATCACGAAGATGGCTCTGAATCCGACGACACCTTAGATATCATGGTGAACATAGTCTCAGTTTTGCCAAGAGAGTTCAACCGCCAGGTGGAGGTCGAAACAAGCGATTGGGAAGTTGAGCAAGAAATGGCCAAGCATAGGCCAGTGTGCTATTTCGTCATGGATAATGGCGCTACTGAAGAGCAGAATGGGTTCTTCGAACCTCCTACAGAGGCGATGAAAAATCACCTTAAGCCTTTATTTATAAGGGCTAAACTCGAAGAAACCACAGTAAATAAAATCCTGGTAGATTATGGGGCAACCATCAACATCATCCCTCACTTTATGCTAAGAAAAATAGGCAAAAGTGATGAGAACATCAAGCCTCACAACATGGTCCTGTCGAATTATGAAGGCGGCATAGGGACCACTATGGGTGTGGTCCAACTGGACATCAAGGTGGGATCTATCCTTCGACCAACTATGTTTATGGTCATATCGGCCAAACCTAACTATAATCTTTTGTTGGGCCGTGAATGGATTCATGGTGTTGGAGCCGTACCATCATCAATGCACCAGAGGTTTCTACTATGGCGTCCTGATGGAATGGTCGAAAACATAGAAGCGGATCAAAGCTATTACCTGGGCGAAGTAAATCACCTAGGGCTGGCAGACTTCGACAAGAACTTGGCTCACATTGGGCCATGCCCAACACCTGAATTCGACTTGGCGCCAGCGCCAAATACTTTTTGTTCCCTATACCTGCACCCTGAGCATGGTTTTCAATGGGACAGAGAAGACTTGTCCCACACTGACTTTAGTGGGTTAACTGATATCCAGCCAACTGGTTGGGGAAGTGAATTCAGTGACAATGACTGAGTCACAATCTTTGCAGCGAATTTCGGCTTACGTAGCCGAAACAAGGATGATAACGGCTCTCGAAGCCGAAGTAAAATATATGGCCACACAGGCCAATGATCAAGAGTTACCTTCTGGTCCTGGAAAGGACTTTGATCCAGAACCTCCTGATATCATGCCAGAAGGAATACAGGAACAAAGGCTCGACGCTATCTACGACGATGAGCCTTTGGGATTCGAAAAGGACCCCTTAGCGAACAACATCAAAATGTTAGCGCAGGATCCTTTAGAAGAAATCAACTTGGGCGAAGGGTTAGAGAAAAAGCCAACTTACATTAGCGCAAAAATTGACCCAGAACTCAGGTTGGAAGTAATCCATTTGTTAAAAGAGTTCAAGGACTGTTTTGCTTGGGATTACGACGAGATGCCTGGTCTCGACAGAGGATTGGTGGAACTTCAGTTGCCAATCAAACCTGGGAAGAAGCCAATCAAGCAAAGTCCAAGGCGCTTCGCTCCAGAAATACTGTCGAAGATCAAAACGGAAGTCGAAAGACTGCTGAAGTGCAAATTCATACGAGCTACGAGGTATGTCGAATGGATTGCAAACATTGTGCCAGTGATTAAGAAAAATGGTACATTGAGGGTGTGCATAGACTTCATAGATTTGAATGCTGCTACACCCAAAGATGAATATCCTATGCCTGTGGCGGAAATGCTAGTCGATTCTGCCGCTGGCTTTGAATACCTGAGTATGCTCGACGGTTATTCAGGATATAATCAAATATTCATTGCTGAAGAAGATGTGTCGAAAACAGCTTTTCGATGCCCTGGGGCTTTAGGCACTTACGAATGGGTAGTGATGCCTTTTGGCCTAAAGAACGCTAGGGCAACATATCAGCGAGCAATGAACTCTATCTTCCATGATTTTATTAACACTTTTATGCAAGTATATATTGATGACATTGTTGTAAAATCTGTTTCCAGGAAGTACCATATAGACCACCTTCGACAATCATTCGAAAGAATGAGAGAACATGGTCTGAAGATGAACCCTTTGAAGTGTGCATTCTGTGTAAAAGCTGGAGATTTCTTGGGCTTCGTCGTCCACAAGAAAGGAATCGAAATCAACCAGAACAAGATGAAGGCAATTCTGGAAGCGAAAGCGCCAACAAACAAAAAGGAACTGCAATCTCTGTTAGGCAAGATAAATTTCTTAAGGAGATTCATATCTAACCTAAGTGGGAAAGCTCAAGCCTTTTCACCCTTACTTCGATTGAACAAAGAAAGATTTGAATGGGGGCAAGAGCAACAAGAAGCCTTTGACAAAATCAAAGGGTACCTCACAAAGCCACCTATTTTGGTGCCTCCTTGCAGCAACAGGAGTATGAGATTGTACATAGCTGCATCCGACAAAACTTTGGGAAGCATGTTAGCCCAAGAAGATGAAAATGGAGTCGAAAGACCCATTTACTATCTTAGTAGAGTTTTGAACGATGCAGAAACTAGATATAGCGAAGTTGAAAAATTATGTCTATGTCTTTATTTCTCTTGTACAAAGCTCAAGCAATATATAAAACCAGTTGATGTGTATGTTTCGTCTCATTTGATGTTTTCAAGTACATGTTGTCGAAACCCATCCTGCAGAGTCGAATTGGCAAGTGGGCACTAGCATTAACTGAATACTCCTTGACCTTTATGCCTCTTAAGGCAGTGAAAGGACAAGTAGTGGCAGACTTTATAGTCGACCACTCAATTCAGGTTGAGAGTATAAATTATGTGGAGATAGAACCTTGGAAACTCTACTTCGATGGTTCCAGCCATAAAGATGGAACAGGAATAGGAGTCTTGATTATTTCTCCCGAAAAAATTCCAACAACATTCAAGTACAAGATATCAAGTACTTGTTCGAACAATGAGGCTGAGTATGAAGCTCTAATTACTGGCCTTGAGATATTGTTGGAATTGGGGGCAACTCGAGTCGAAATAATGGGAGACTCAGAGTTAGTCATTAAGCAAGTCACAAAAGAATATAAGTGCATAAGAGAAAATCTTATTATGTACTTTGTGATAGCAAATCGTTTATTGAAAAAATTCGAAATGGTCAACATTCGACACATACCCAGATTGGAAAATCAAATAGCCAACGATTTGGCACAAATTGCATCTGGGTACAAAATTTCAAAAAACGAGATTACAAAGAGCAATCGAAGTTCGAGAAAAGATAAAAGCAACTTGTCTGTCACCAACAGACTTAGAATCGACAAGACTAGGGTATGCTGATCAAAGTAACTTCGAAATTTCGTTCATAGACAATTTGTCAGAGCAAGATTGGAGGAAATCCATGGTAGATTATCTACAAAATCCAGCAGCTTCGACAGAACGAAAAATAAAATATAGGGCGTTGAGTTATGTACTCATGGGTAATGAGTTATTTAAAAAGACGCCTGAAGGGGTATTGCTAAAGTGCTTAAGTGAAACTGAAGCATACATAGCCCTTTCGACTACGCACGCTGGAGCATGTGGGGCTCACCAAGTAGGCCATAAGATGAAATGGTTGTTGTTTCGACAAGGACTATACTGGCCCACCATGTTGAAAGATTGTGTCGAGTTCGCCAAGGGTTGCCAAGAATGTCAAGTCCATACAGGCATCCAGCATGTACCAGCAAGCGAACTTCACTCAATAGTTAAACCTTGGCCCTTTAGAGGATGGGCGTTGGACCTTATTGGAGAGATTCGACCAGCATCATCAAAGAGCCAGAAGTATATATTGGTAGGCATTGATTATTTCACTAAATGGATCGAAGCTATTCCTTTAGTCAATGTAGACCAAGAAAATGTCATTGAATTTATTCAAAAGAACATTATCTTTAGATTTGGAATCCCTGAAACTATAACTACTGATCAAGGATCAGTTTTCACCGGTCGAAAGATGCAGGAATTCGCTCAGGAAATAGGCTTTAAACTCCTAACATCAACGCCTTATTATGCACAGGCAAACGGTCAAGTCGAAGCAGCGAATAAAATAGTGATTGGCTTGATAAAAAAGCATGTTGGGAAGAAGCCAAAAAATTGGCATAAGACGTTAGACCAGATCTTGTGGGCCTGTCGAACGTCCCCAAAAGAAGCCATAGGTACAACACCGTATCGGCTAACTTTTGGTCATGACGCAGTGTTGCCAGCGGAAATTTGTCTTCAATCTGCAAGGGTTCAGAGACACCATGATATCCCCTCTGAGGTTTATTGGGATATGATGTTACACGAACTAGTAGATTTAGATGAAGAAAGATTACGCGCTCTCGATCTACTAAGGATTCAGAAGAAAAGAGTAGAAGACTCTTACAATAAAAAAGTGAAACCTAAGGCATTCTCGCCTGGAGAATTGGTTTGGAAGGTGATTCTCCCCATGGATCGAAGGGATCGAAGCATGGGAAAATGGTCACCCAAATGGGAAGGACCATTCAGAATTATCCAAACTTTTTCTGGTGGAGCTTATGAAGTCGAAGAGTTAAGTGAAGATAAGAGACTCTTGAGAGTAAACGGCAAATATTTGAAAAAGTATAAACCTATGCTCCAAGAGATCAAAATAAATAGCAAGTAATGACTAAATTAACCATAAATAAGCCAAAATGGAAAATTTTATAAATTAGCCAAAATGGCAACATTGTCAAATACATATTACAATACATGGTTAAAGGGCTGAGTCAATCAGAAGGGGATAGAATCTTTGAGTCGAAGGTACTTGGCCTGCTGCAACTCCAGTCTTTTGTTGCACAAGGCATTCGCCTGGGAAAGCTTGGCAATTTGGTCATCGAAGGCTTGGGCTTTCTCAGCAAACTCTAGGCCTCGCGTAACTTCAGCTTGACTCTCGATGTCTGAAACAGTCGAGAGAAGTTCCTCCTTGCGCTTAGTATTAGCGTTCATCTTGGCCTCCAGCTCTTCGATTTGCGCTTTTATGGAGGCATTGTCTCGATCTATGGCATCAATTTCTTCTTGCTTAGATGCCTTTTGCTTCGACAACTCTGCAATTCGAGAAGTCGTCTCAGCTACTGCAGTCCAGGCAGAAGAACTTTTGCCATGTAACGCTTCGAGCTGGCTGTTGAAGCCCCTTTGTCGTCGATAGTCTGCTGAGACTTAATCAACAATGGAGGATAACTCCATGATAAAGCTCGAAACCTCTGGAGTCACAGCGAGCAAGTCGACTGCATTCAAAACAGCTCCCAAACACGACGGAGCAGTGGGGTCCCCCTCCAAAGCCTTCATCAAATCTTTCTTGAAGAACTGAGCCTTGACCTTCATCAAAGCCTCATCGAGAGGAGAAGTCTCAGTGGACTTCCCCGATTGAGTAGAAGCCTCCTGACTAAGATCAGATGAACTTCCCCTGCTCTCGATAATGGCATTCAGATAGCCAATGGGATCAGTTTGCTTCAAGAGTGCTAAGTCTTCTTTGGACTTATGCTTTGTCGAGGTGGTAACCTTTGCAGCAGTGTTGTCTTGGGGTTGAAGCTGTTGAGTAGCGTTTGCATCGACATGACTATCTTCGACTTGAACTTCAGCAGTGCCAGCATCAGCGTGATCCCCTTCATCATGTTGTTCCTCCGATAGATCGACCACTTGAATCTCCTTTGGTTGTTGTTCTTCTGTTTCAGCATTGGCTTCATCGTTCGCCAATTCCTTCTCTTGTGGCCTACTGAGTTCAGCAGAGTCTAGTGTTTCAGAAGTCTTTGGCGCTGAACTTTCAGTGGTTTCCTGAAAATAGAAGAAAAAGAATCTTCTAGGTTAGAAAGAGACACAATCGAACGTGAGCATCGACACCTGAGTTAAAAAAGGTCAAAGAAATTACCTGCAGAGGAACTTCAGCCCCAGGGCTGGAATTATCGCTTTCGACGGGTTTATTGAGCAAAACATTTAGTTCCTCCTCCGTTGGCTCTTCAATAATTACTGGAGGTGGCCTGGGTTTTCTCCCAGCAACCTTTATTCTGATTGTGGGTCGAGTCTCAGGAGAAGGAACATCTTTCTTCAGTTTTCGCCTTTTAAGAAGAGCGGGGGGAGATTCGTCCTCTTCGTCACTCCCAGATTCGACTGTCAGTGTAGGTCGTTTCTTGGGTGAAGGTGCCTGAAAACCAGTTGGAGTTCGATTTAGAACGCTACATCGAAAATCAGGATATTAAAACTAGAAGAAAATACTAAAAGTTTGGTTACCGGTGCTGAAGGTTTTTTCGAAGGACCTTCCC
The DNA here is from genome assembly GCA_948472305.1 of Vicia faba. Taxonomy (NCBI): domain Eukaryota; kingdom Viridiplantae; phylum Streptophyta; class Magnoliopsida; order Fabales; family Fabaceae; genus Vicia; species Vicia faba. Next base: position 1,572,890,309 of record OX451737.1, read on the forward strand.
CCTGATGGCTTGTTGTAGTTTTCGCCGGTGCTGGAGGTTTTGTCAAGGGGCCTCCTCCCTGTTGGCCTTCTGCAGCTTTCTTGGTTGCAGGCTTTCGAACAACTGAAAGAAGACAAGTTATAATTAACAGGCTACCAGTCGAAATGGAAAGACAAAATAATTTGGAGAATGAACTTACACTTCTTTATTTTGTCAAGGACTAGAACGAAAGACTTCTGAAGTTCGTCCACAAAGTCTTTCTCGTCGAAGAACTCTTCAGCGTAGTAACTCTTCCACCAGTCTTCGAAGGATGGTGAGCAGAGGAAGTTAAGTTGATAATCGAATAGTGAAAGTACTGTTCGACCTGCATACCTGCCAATATGCTTGGTGGCAGCATCTTCAGTATAGTCATTGCAAAAATATAACATTGACTTCTCCCTAGGAAAAATAGGAGAAGGAAGTGATTGAATGATACCAAACTGTCGAGAGACCAAGTTTGGTTGATACGCGATCAAGCTCAAGTGAGTCTTGGAGCTTTTAAAGCGCAGTGGCATTATTCTAGGTGTGAGAAATGCTTCCCACATTATTGTGTGTTCTTCGACCTGAGGGTCACCTGACGACTTAGGATGGGGCCTGGTGAACCATTCTGGACCAACCTTTCGTCGAGCAAAGGGAGCCATGGTCGAAGCGAATTCTTTTCTTTTTGCAAACATCAAGACGAAGTTTGCAAAAGTCTGTTGAAGCTCCAACCCATCTTCAGTCGGGGTCAGTAGAGCTAATCTAGTGCCTTCAATTCGCCTATTTGCTATCTCAGGGGCTTGCTCATTTATTTGAGTTTTCTGAGGTAAGAAAGACTCAAAAGTGGCATTGAGCCACAGTTGAAGTAGCCAAAAGGGTCCTGCAAGCAACAGGCTAGCTCTATTCTCGATGACCTTCAACAGAGTCGCTCCGCTGCTGATCGACTCATACAGATTCGCCAAGATTAATTATGCCAAACAAATATTTTGGCCATGGTGAAGCTGGGTGGCGAGGGTGACCATCTTCTTTGTCACCTGTAAAGACTTTGTACAGAACACAAAGCGTGACAGCCAAAGGGCTAGAAACGCAATATGCTCTACATCCGTCACAGTAGCTATCGACCTATCATGGTAATGGTTGATATAGGTGGTATAGGTGGGTTTCGTAGCTGAGAATCCAATCTGATCCTCCGACATTTCCTCCGGGTCGAAATAATCCCCAGTGGGTCGAAGGCCAGTGATGGAAGCCACGTCGAAAAGCGTAGGTGTTAGCATTCCACAAGGAAGGTGGAAAGTGAAATGAGTGTAATCCCAGAAAAGCAAGGAGGCTATCAGCATCTCAGGGGAGTAGTTGAGACCCGTCTTCGACAGCATAACTAGGTCATATATCCCCAGTTTCTTCCAGATCGAAGTCTGGCTTTTTTCCACCTTCTCTAGCCAAGCGCTGTAGTCAGGTGTGAGGCTAGGGCTAGACCTGAAAGCCCTAACACCCCTATTGAAGAAGCGAAGATCTATCTTCTCCTTAGCGGGATCTTCGTTGTCCTCTGCATCTTTTTTAGAGCACCCAACAGGTTTGAGCTTTTCAAGCACTGGAAAGAAGCTCTTGATCTTCATGGCTTCATTGATGCATGGGGATAACGGGCCAGACATGGCGAAGATTTGGTTGGAGTATCCAACCGGAATCATTAGTTGGTGTGAATAAGCTTCACGCTCAGCAGTTTCTAGGGGTTCAGGAACCCTTCGTTGGCCTGTAGGGGTAACTATGGGGACAGTTGAGAAGATCTTGGGTTTAGCATTTCTGGAAGGGATGTTAGAACTAGGAGCGGTGGAGGAACCTAAGGCCATTGTTGAGTTAAGGTTGAAGATGAAGGGAAGAACAAGGTGTTTGCAAGTTTGCAGAGAATTTGTGTTCAACAAGGAAGTTTGAATGCAGAATAGCGTGAAAAAGTCCCACAATGGGTACTTAGCGTTATTTATAGTGGTTGGAAAATCCCCAAATTCGAGGCCATTTAATGTTGCAGAAGATAGTGGGACACGTGGCGTCCCCCTGTTGACATAGCCGTTCTGCAGAAATGAAAAGGTGTAGCGTGCGCCCTCGTTTTTGGGAAAATTGTCATGATGACAATTTGTGAAAAGACGTTGGGCATGCTAAACGCCGTACTGAGGTGACGTCTTAGGTACGGATGAAATGATGGCTTTTTCTTGGGATTGTCAGTGGTTGGTAGAAGACAAAAGTGCACAGGTTAATTTATGGCTAAGAATGAAAGACAGGTGTCGAATGGAATCTCAAAGAATGCCTTTTTCTTTTCAGTGTCGAAATAAGGCATTCTTGGGGGGCAATTTGTTGGCTCCTAAATTTGACACCCTGGTTTTTATTAATATAAGCCATTAAAGCTGAAGAATGGTTTCGACTGACTGGTTCTGTCGAAATGCTCATCAGAAGATGGCAATGTACTTAGAGAATTTCTTCCAAGGAAGAATTTGGTTGCCTTCGACGTCGAAGGTGCTTTTCAATGAAGGTGTTTGATTGCTCAGAGTGGAACGGTTTGAGATTCAAACGTTTGGAGGGAAAACGGTTCCCAGCGGTTACCAAGTGCAACGTGCCAAGATCTAGAGTGTCGAACACTGTGAACGTGCCAAGTGGAGTCATCTCGAAGCAGCGTAACTACCCGACGGTTACTTGGGATGTGTTTAGTATAAATATTAGTAGTTCACGCAGTTTTTCGCGTGTGTTCACAATTATATACAAGTCACTCATATAGATTCGAGTACCCAGCGTGAGAGAAAGAATTGTTGAGAATGTATGTGTGAAACACCACTTTAAATTAATCAAAGTCATTTATTTTCCAGAACTTTATTGCTCTTCATTTACTTTTCCATTCGAAGCCTTTATTTCAAGCCTTCCTTTATTCTATCAAGTTTTCTCCTTCATGCAATTTACATAAAGCTTCTTTATTTTCTTGTCATTTAACCATTACCAAACTTAGTCAAAACCCCAAAATCAACCATGTCTTAGGATCAATCTGATCGATCCTGCGAGTCACCAAATAAGTAACCTTTTGGAAGATCAGCGGTTGTTTACCAATTCCCACGGTAAACAATTTGAACCCTAAAAATTTCAGAAACTTCAACTTTAAAATTCTCTAAGCTCGGGCCATGTAAATGCAAACTATGGATATGTACAGCTTCGTGGCAATGAGTTCTGCATTTTATCTTCATAAATGAAAGCCTAACAATGCCTAAGTAATGAGATGGAAGTTCAAGAAAAATACCTCAAAACTGGAAATTGTGAAATACAAATGAGCTTGACTCAAAGTGCTGCAAGGATCAAGTTAGCTTCCTTGAGGTCCCAGGAAGCTAATGCAATGATTAGCTTGAGCTGAAAGTGGTTGAGGAGCTCTGTAGAAGTCAAGTTGCAGACCCCTGTTTTTGAAAATGGAACTTGAGGATGGAGGTGTTACATTTGAACAAATGGACTTTGGATGGTTTGCATTTGATGTTTAGAAGCTTTTGGAAGTGAAAGGCCAAAGAACACACGAGGGAATTTGGAGTTTGGTATGTAAAGTCAGAATTTGCACAGCAATGGTGTTTTGAGACAATTTATGGCTAGAGGGAGTTTAAGTGAGTTTCAGGGTCTTCCAGCTCGTGTGTTAGCTTGCAAATAGTGTATGTACTTATAGGCAAGAGGTTTTGAGGCTTGAAACAACTCAGAAATTGAAATCACATGTTATGGCTTGGTTACTTAATTTTGAAGCAAAGTTGACAAACATGGTTTCAATGTGAAGTACAAGGATTTGTAGGGTGGTTAGCAGGCTGTAGATCTGTTGCTTCTTGATTTTAGATGTTTTGGAGTCATAAACAACAATGTATGGGCTCAAGAAGAGTTGACATTATGATTAAAGTCACTTTTCCAAAATGGAAGTGGTGACTTTCTTCCCAAAATGGAAATGCAACTTGGATAATGGCTCAAATGCTTTGACAATGGCTCTATCAGTTGTGTAAACATTAAATTATTGAGTGATTAGCAAGTTTGAAACCTGCAAAGCAATATTTGTACAACATGCTTGAAGATTGGATCAAGTGTTCTTCACAAAATGGCTTGTAATTCAAGTTTGAAAATCCTAACTTCTTGCCTTCGATTCTCCTTTATCAAGAATGATCTCAAGGAGTTATTGGACATTTTGGAAATCTTGCGATGTGCTCTACAACCCATATTTTAATTGATTTTGAAGATTCCCCTTGGAACTATGTGAAAAATTGCCATGAAGTTAGGTCAAAAATCTGCCTAACTAGGGCAAAATTTCACTAAGTCTTTTTTAGTTCATGAGCATGTATTCAAAAAATTATAACTTGAGATCCAAGCACTTTTGGAAGAAGTTGTGTGAAGAAAAGTTGTAGATTCCATGTATATCTACAACTTTCATGTTGGAAGTTTCCTTTGAATCATCTTGCATCATGGTGAAAATTTGGCTTAAAGTTATGAAAAAATAAGAAAATTTTCATACTTAGAAAAATTTCTAAGTTAAGAAATTTTAACATTTCAAGATGAAATCTTGAATTCTTGATGAATCATGATCCTTGGCACTTGAATTTGACCAAAAAGTCAAAGTTTGACTTTTCAGTATACAATTGACTTTTAATCAGTTGACTGTAAAATTCATTTGTCAATTCAATGGACTTGCAATGTTTTGAACCATGTCATTAGGTCAAAATGATGCAATTGAACTCTTGAAATCATGCCTTAAACCAATTGACCATTTTCTAGGTCAAAAATCAGAAATTGCCCTTTCCTAGTTAAAACCCTAATTTTGACCATTTTGCCCTTTTGGAGATTTGATCAAATTTCTTGAGGAATTATGGTCCAAACTTGATCAAATGATACATATGGGTCTAAAATGTTGATGTGGATAAAAAATTATGAAGTTTGACTGTAAATTGGCTATGGTTGACTTTTTCCCCAATACAGTTGATTTTTAGGTCAACTGTTCAATTGACTGATCAAAAGTGTGATCCAAAGCTTGAAACTTGACATGAGTAATCTTGGGGGTCCATAATGATCCGTGAAAGTCATATGAAGCATTTATAGTTCAAAAATCCTTGTGCAAACTCAAACCCTAATTTTGATCATCAGTGCATAAGGAGGTGTATTGAGCTGATCAAACCCTAGTGCAGTCTTGAGCCCAATGAGATCTTTTGAGAAAATTCTTGATAAGTGAGAGGGAAAATTTTGGGATAAAACAGCTGCCCCTGTTCAATCTTCTTAAGCCTGAAGAGTTAGATTGGCGTGTTTTGCCAGTCGTGATTCGAAGGTGGAAGATGATTGGACACTAGAGTGCCCAGAAATTTGCACTTGACAATGTGAAGGTTGAGGGAATGGGCTTAAAGATGCCATTTGGAGAAGTGATAGAAATTTGTTGGAGATGGGCTTGTAGATGCCATCCAAATTGATTGCTGAATTGTAATTTGTAAGCTGAAAGAATGAGTATCAGAATGGCATCCGTGTCTGGAGCGTATCTGAACTGTATCTGAAGACTGAATCTGAATGAGTATCAGAATGGCATCCGTGTCTGGAGCGTATCTGAATTGTATATGAAAGTTGAATCTGAATGAGTATCAGAATGGCATCCGTATCTGGAGCGTATCTGAACTGTATCTGAAAGTTGAATCTGAATGAGTATCAGAATGGCATCCGTGTCTAGAGCGTATCTGAACTGTATTTGAAAACGGAATCTGAATGAGTATCATAATGGCATCCGTGTCTGAAGCGTATCTGAACTGTATTTGAAAATTCTCAACATTGATAATGATAGTTGTTAATCTTATCCTGAAAATGGTAAAATGTTAGCTAAAATTCAAATTCATGTTGTATGAAATGTATGATATAATGCATTCGTTTTATCAATGTTTATGATATATGGATGCAATGTATGCGTATGTGATCTAATTTGCTGCACTACTGTCGGATTGGGGAAAATAAATCCCTGACTGCTGCTGAGGATATGGTGTATAAGTCTTCATGTCTTGAAGTCGAAGTGGTGATGAATTTCCATTCAGAGAAATAAACTCTGTTGTAAGGGAAATGCCATGTATTGCTTAAAAAATCTGTTTGGAGAAATTGGATGATTTCTACCGGGGATTGACAACTGGAAGCTTTGTTTCGCTGGGGATTAAACGACATACTGCGGGGGATTTCTTATGGAATAGCCTAGAGGTATTTCCCTATCCCTTCAACCTATCAGTAATTTCCTTTTTTTCATTTTGTTTATTTGTAAACAGCGATTATGTTCAAATACATATGTTCAACAATGAATCATTGGACGTTTTTATAAACAAAACACAAGAGTAAAGAAAAACAGATAGTTTTGCACTGTCAAAGGAATATCTTTGTTTTGATTTTGAGTAAGGATTTTTGTACAATGAGACAAACATTCTAGTAAGAGAATGCCATCGTAAAAAATGAAAATTTTGATACAAAGAAAAGATAGCTATGTGTAATAATCCCATGGGGTTCCCATTCTGCTATAGCCTTTGTATCTCTGAGCATCTCGTCTATTTGTTGCCTTATCCGAATTTGATTGGATTGATCAGAACTTCTGAGTTTGCAGGTTGTCTGTAAGGTGATCCAATGGGACATAGTCATACGCTTTAATTCCCTAACTTTTGCCTGGACCGCCCTTTCGGGTTTTCAGTCCACCGGGAAACCCTTTTTTGCCCAAGTCGCCCTTTCAGGTTTTCAACTTGCCGGGTGTACAGATTTTTTTTGTTTTATCCCTAATTTTTTCCTGAACCATTTAGGTTCGCCGGGATTCCCTTGTTTTTCCTAGGTGCGTCAACCTAGCGGGTCTCTTATGCGTAGTATCTTTTGACTATGTCTGTGTTCGTAGGGTGCGGCAGGTCATCACCATCCATGGTGGTCAAGATCATTGCCCCACCAGAGAATATGTTTTTGATTACAAATGGTCCTTAATATGTAGGAGTCCATTTGCCCCTGGGATCACCTTGTGGCAGTATGATGCGTTTGATCACTAGATCCCCAACTTCATACACTTGGCGTCTGACTTTCTTGTTAAAAACCTTGATCATCCGTTTTTTATACATTTGACCATGAAAAACAGCAGTAAGTCTCTTCTCATCAATCAAGTTCAGTTGATCAAGTCGAGTCTGGATCTAATCGTCTTCGTTTAACCCTGGATCCTTCATAATCCTCAGAGAGGGGATCTGGACCTCGATAGGCAAGACAACCTCCATGCCGTAAACCAGAGAATAGGGTGTTGCCCCGGTTGATGTGCGAACTGTGGTACGATACCCGTGGAGAGTGAATGGTAGCATCTCATGCCAGTCTTTGTATGTGACTGTCATTTTTTGTATGATCTTTTTAATGTTATTATTTGCAGCTTCGACAACGCCATTCATCTTCGGCCGGTAAGGAGAAGAATTGTGATGCTGAATCTTGAATTGCTCGCACAAGGCGGTGATCATAGTGTTGTTGAGATTTGTACCATTGTTAGTGATGATCCTTTCCGGGATACCGTACCAGAAAATGAGGTTCTGTTTGATGAACCGAGCGACAACATTCTTGGTGACGGAAGCAAAGGAGGCTGCCTCAACCCACTTTGTAAAATAGTTGATGGCCACTAAGATGAAGCGGTGTCCATTGGAGGTCGTCGGCTTGATTTCCCCAATCATATCAATCCCTCACATAGCAAAGGGCCAAGGAGCCGTCAAGATATTTAGAGGAACCGGAGGTACGTGTACCTTGTCAGCATAAATCTGACACTTATGGCAGGTTCGAGAGTGTTGATAACAATCTACTTCCATGGTAGACCAGTAATAGCCTACCCGTAAGATTTTCTTTGCCATCGTCTGCCCACTGGAATGGGTGCCAAAAGTGCCTTCATGCAATTCAACCATGATCCTTTCAGCTTCAACCTTATCTACGCACCGAAGTAACACAGAGTCATGATTGCGTTTGTACAGGATGTCGTTACTAAGGAAGAACTTAGTAAAAAATATCCTTAAGAACTTCTTATCATTGACTGAAGCTCCTTCTGGATATTCTTGAGCCTCGAGATACCTCTTGACTTCGTGAAACCAAGGCTGGTCCCCTACTTTTTCAGTATTAATCTCGTGACAGTGTGCTGGTTCATCCATTAGTTCAATGGTGATCTGGGGAGCCTTGTTATCCCAATTAAGTTTAAACATAGATGACATTGTGGCTAGTGCGTCTTCTAGTTGATTTTCTTCTCGCGGGAAATGCTCGAAGGTAATCTTCTCAAAATGTGGTAGCAATGTCAAAACATGTTCTTTATAAGGGATAAGGTTAGGGTGTTTGGTGTCCCATTCCCCTTTGATCTGACTGATGACCAAAGCTGAATCTCCAAACACATTCAAATATTTGATCCCTAAGTCAATGGCAGCTCTGAGACCAAAGATGCAGGCTTCGTATTTCGCCATGTTGTTTGTACAATTGAAGCAGAGTCTTGCGGTAAAGGGAGTATGACACCCTTCAGGAGATATGAGTACAACACCGATACCATTTCCAAGTGCGTTGGATGCCCCATCAAAGAACAGGGTCCATCGGGATCCTTGTTCAGGTCCGCCATATGGCCTGAATTCTTCACAGTTGTCTAATGTCATGATGTCTTCATTCGGAAATTCAAATTTCATGGACTGGTAGTCTTCTATAGCTTGGTGAGCAAGGTGATCGGCTAATACACTGCCCTTTATTGCTTTCTGGGTAGTATATTGTATGTCATATTCTGTCAGGATCATCTGCCATCTCGCTATTCTCCCAGAGAGAGCAGGCTTCTCGAAGATGTATTTTATCAGATCCATTTTAGATATCAACAGGGTAGTATGAGTCAGCATATACTGTCTTAGCCGGCGAGCAGCCCATGCCAAAGCGCAGCAAGTTTTCTCGAGCAGCCCATGCCAAAGCGCAACAAGTTTTCTCGAGCAGTGAATATCTTGTTTCATAGTCGGTAAACTTTTTGCTCAGGTAATAAATAGCGTGCTCTTTTCGGCCAGACTCGTCATGCTGCCCCAACACACACATCATTGAATTTTCTAAAACAGTTAGATACATGATCAATGGTCTTCCCTCGAGTGGTGGCATCAACACAGGAGGCTCTTGTAAGTATTCTTTGATTTTGTCAAAAGCAATTTGGCACTCGTCATTCCATTTGACTACTTGATCTTTCTTCAATAATTTGAAGATTGGTTCACAAGTAGTTGTCAGGTGAGAGATGAATCTGGCAATGTAGTTCAAACGCCCCAAGAATCCTCTGACTTCATTCTCAGTACGAGGAGCAGGCATTTCTTGTATTGCTTTAACTTTGGCAGGATCGACCTCGATACCTTTGTTGCTGACGACAAAGTCTAGGAGTTTACCAGACCGTACCCCAAATGTGCATTTGTTTGGATTCAACCTCAACTTGTACTTCTTCAGTCTCTCAAACAGTTTTTGTAAGTGATCAAGATGCTCTTCTCCTGTTTGAGACCTGGCTATCATATCGTCCATGTAGACCTCTATTTCGTGATGTATCATGTCATGAAATAAAGCTACCATGGCATGCTGATAGGTTGCCCCAGCGTTCTTTAGTCTGAATGGCATCACCTTATAGTAGAAAGTGCCCCACTGCGTGACAAACGTTGTTTTCTCCATGTCCTCAGGCGCCATTTTGATTTGGTTGTAGCCTGAGAAACTGTCCATGAAGGAAAACACTTTGTATTGTGCCGTATTGTCAACTAGAATATCAATGTGGGGGAGTGGAAAATCATCCTTAGGGCTTGCCTTATTCAAATCTCTGTAGTCCACACACATTCGCACTTTGTCGTCTTTTTTGGGTACGGGAACAATATTGGTAACCCATTGGGGATAAGAGGTGACAGTCAGGAATCCAGCGTTGAATTGCTTCATGACTTCTGCTTTAATCTTTTCTGATATATCAGGCCTCATGCGGTGAACCTTTTGCTTTACTGGCGGACAATCTTCTCTTGTAGGCAGACAATGTACCACAATGTCTGCATCAAGTCCAGGCATGTCTTCATACGACCAGGCAAAGACTTCGACATAATCGTGTAATAACTGAATCAAACGCTCCTTGACACTGGGTTCCAGATTGGCACCCACCTTGACCTCTTTTTTGTCTTCTTCGGTACCTAGGTTGATTGTATCCACGAGTTCCTCGTGAGGCTGAATGGTTCTCTCTTCTTGTTGTAGTAGTCTGGCAAGTTCCCCTGGTACTTCACAATCTTCCTCGCCTTCATTTTCGTCTTGGTAGATTAGATTCTCAGAGTCACAAAAGGCCATTGCAGTATCGTTACCCATGGGATCCCGAATGGATGTATACATGCATTGTGAGTGTGTGTGTGTGTGTGTAAGGGTATAGCTATCTTTGAAAGAAAATAAAATGTAAAAGAAAAACAATGAGCACAAAAGTTTGTATGTGAAAACGTCCATGATTCATTGATGTCATATGAAAATGAGATAATAACCCTTACAAATAGACCATTGTGCCTCAGGTAAGACACAAGGTTTGAAGAGTGCGAATTATTTTTGATATTACAGATCCAACAAAATGTAAAGACAATTACTGTGGGATAAAAGTGATCGGGATAAAATCTCTAGCCTCCCAATTGCTGAGCCCTCCATTGACAGTCGGGAAGATCCTTGATGTCGCAGACAAAATTCATGAACATCTTAAACAACCTCTTCGACTGTTTCAGGGAAACCCAACTATGTTTCCCATTTGAGGATTGTCGTTGAAGGTGAAAGCATTAGCAGAACAGAGGGATCGTAGCTCTGAGCCCAAGATATCGACAAATGATCTCGAACGCCCGAATAAAGGCGATCGCGTTTGGGTGAAGTTGGAAAGGTGCTAACGCCACATGACCAAAGACCTCGAACTGGAAATCACTGAAGGGAAACCGAAGCCCTAATTCCTTGAAGACGAAGTCATACATGGGAAAATTATTCCCCTAGTAGAACGAGCAGATCCTCCCGGTGTCAACGGGTTTGAAAATCTTCCAGGTCTGCACAAATCCCTCTTCGCCCACACCGTGCTCAATGATCCATAATACATCACTTGAGGATGTGACATAGCGAGAGGCTATACCTCGTGGCTCGGGCCCGACCCATGCCAATTCGGGATCAGTCACACCTGAAAAGTAGAGAAGAATAGTGAATTCGACGGTCAAATCAAATCCACCCTTCCACCGCAAATCAAGTGAAAGGGCGTACGAAGGACGAGGACGAACTCCCCGACCAGAGCCCTTACTCAACATCACAAAAAAGGATCGGGGAAAATTTTCCCCGACTCAGGGCTCAATCAACGAAGCCGCGGGGATGACCCATTCGACACTTGAGAATTCAAGGATATCGTGGGCAAAGCCTCCCCGTCGTATGAATTTCACGAAGAATTCATTAATCTCGCGGGGAACACCTCCCCGTCGTATTAATTTTATCAAGAATTCATGAATCACGCGGGGAATGCCTCCCCGTCGTATGAATTTCATCAAGAATTCATTAATCTCATGATGAACGCCTCCCCGTCATATGAATTTCATCAAGAATTCATGAATCTCACGGGGAAAAAGCCTCCCCTTTACATGAAATTCATCATGAAGCTATGAATATCGCGAGGAGAAACCTCCCCGTCACATAAACTTCGCCAGAAATCAAGCATACCTTAAGCTAAAGTTCAACACTCGCCTCCAAACCTAGCATTCAGAGATGGTCAGACCACCGCCAAACACCAACACGTGGTAGAATTGGACCAAACTCAACATATGAATCACAAGGTGAGAAGAACAAACAAAACTCTAAGAAACGACAAGAAAATTAAATGGGATCCGAAAAGAAACTTACTGGATTGAGAAAAGAGATGGAGACTGGTGAAGGCATGGCAGAGACAGCGGCGGAGAAAAGTTCTGAAAATTAAGAAACCATACGGGAAAGCGAGAGCAGAAGTCCGACAGAAAAAGAAAAAGTTACAAATGGTACATGGTCACAGGTACTTATAGCCAACTCTCCATGCACGGGAAAACGTGGCAGTGCACGGGAAGACGTGTCACCAAAACGACGCATCATTACCCCTACGCCTAGGTCGTCATAACCTTATGCCTAGGCCATCATTACACATTAAATTCTACGACACATGGCTCGAGAAATGAATTTGTTGCCTTCTCGAGACGCTCAAGCCCTCTCGTTTCCCCGTTCATCCAACACAAGCCAAAGCTTCTGCTTTCCGTCACACATGCACAACCCTTACGTGTTATCTCACCCACACAATCAAGGCGGTGCCACCACCACGAGCAAACGGGTGCGGCACAAACGAAGTTGATCTTTCTCGACGCTCGGGCTGACCTTAAGTCACTACTCTTTCGCCTAGGAGCAACGATTTGGGGGCTTCTGTTCTAAACTGGGCCAGAGCATGGCTCAACGTTGAGCACGACCCAAATCACCTTTGCGCCCACAACGGCCTAATTGGTGGCCCAATCTCTTGGAGACCGATCTGGACATGTGTTGTCCACGTGCCCTTCTTCCGAGAACACGTCATTGGCTTGCCTCACACTCTTTGGAGCTGTTACACCATGCGTAACTAACGTGGTCAGCCCACTGCCTGAAGATCACAGAGCAAGCTGACCCAGGACGAAGACCACGTGCTAGACTTCCCTACCCATGTAGGATCCTGACAGTCATCCATTTTTGGGCCTGGAAATCCAGTTCACGATGGGGACCTTGGTCTAGTGCTGAGGGCTCTATGAATATCTTCTTTCACTAGAGGGTCAGGTATTCTATTCTATTAACTCTCACTTTCAATACTTGCTCTCTATTACTCTTAACCTTACTTTGGCATCAGAGTATCTTACAGGTACACCCCCTTCATTTACTTAAACAACCACAGAAGCTCAAGTGTTGCAGGCCAGTGAAGATCCTTCTGATCCTGGTAAGACCAGTTAGTATAACATAGATGAGGATATTGAGTTGACTTTGTGGTAAGACTAGACATGATAAAATTATAAATGACAATATTAAAGAGAGTGTTGGGATAACACTTATAGTAGAAAATAGACTTGGATAGTTTGAAGTGTAGGAAAAAAAAACATATAGATTATTTGGCAAGAAAATTAAATCAAACAAAAACTAGTTAACAAACTAGAGATAGAGGAAGATCTAGAAAAACTATAAAGAAAATTATTAAAAATATATCTTAAAATTAACGATTTGAATTGAAACATGATATTAAATAAAACATTATAACGGAAATTGATCTATGTAACCAACTTCACTTAGTTAGATAAAGACTTTGTTGTTATTTGTAGTCAAATTTACAAAATTACACAATTGAAAAAATTCTTTAAAAAAAACACAAGTGAAAACAAACCTGTGATAAACCCCATATAAAGCATTGACTTGGTTCTAACACTAAACACAACCCTAGAAATAATTTGAGCAAATATATAACATTTTAGAGTATTACACACTTATATGTGTTGCACACGCTTTCAATCCAAAACGTACATAGATTGACATTGATTTTTCCTATGCTAGAGAAGTTTAAACCAAAATTAATGAAGAAACTGAAAAATTATATGTAAATAGTAATAGATAACACAAGTTGAAGAATAATATCAATAACAACCAACAAAAGTGCTACTCATATTTTACTAATGATAATCCCAGTCATGAAGTATCTCACCAGAGTCCACAAAAACTGAATAGAAAAACCAAAGAAACTGGTTAGTAGTAATAGGTATTGGAAACCATAAACTCTACTGAAATGACTAACTAAGGCCCAAAATCTTCTATCTATTGTTCAAAACAAAGGTTGAAACTGCAACTGAACAACAATTCAATCTTCTGGTTTAGGCTCCTTTGCCAGTTCATCAAGCCTACTAGTATACTTTAAGGTCAAATTTGAATCTTGTTTTGGCACATTAAAGAAGTCTTCTAGTCCACCAGTTAGTGTACATTTTGAAGTCAAGGAAGCTGCAAGGAGGCTCAGAGCCTGCAAATTGCAAACCACAATCTAAGAAGTCTAGATACAATATATATCTATGAAGCGCAGACACTGACACTGGACACTGACACGGACACTGACACATCGACACTAGTAATAATTTGAAAAAATGAATAAATTGAATGTAATCACAAGTGTCGGTACTTTTTTTCAAAAGTGTCGGTGCTACAAAAAATAACATACGTATAACATAAATCCCAAATGAGTAGTTAAGTAACAATAACTACTTTACCTCAGCTTCACCGATGCTTATCACCTTCATTTCAAGATCATCAAGGGGAAAGCTCAATTCTTTCAAATATGAAAGGCAGGAATTAGAAGAAAATGATTGTATTTTTAGATCATCTCGTACACCATATAATGCTGGTCTCTTCACAAATCCTACCACATTTTGTATCGATTTGTTGGGGGATCTTGGATCCAGTCCAGTCAAGGCTTTTGCATTATAAATTAATCCTCGTGTCTTAGAAATCACTCCTCCCTCTACCTTTACTTCAATTGTATGATAGCAATTATAACGATTATCCCACTCTTGTTTTGGTATCCCTGTACCATAATAATATGTAGCGGTGGATGCTTGTACATTAGGAATGTTGAGGGGCTGGTTTGGATAACCGAACTGTCGTAGGACACCAGGATTGAGTAACACAGAGCGCGACTCTGTACAGCAGGACGAGTCCAAGTTCTCCACACTTTTGTACAAACTATCAACACTTCCAATAAAAGAATTACCATCCAAAAGCTTTACAATGGACCCTAGTGGTATTGTAAGAAAGCTAAAAATGAAGTCAACAAAGTTTTCGCCGGTTTCTGCAAAGATTATCTTTTTCTGAGATTTACTTCGCACTAGCTTAACATCCATTTTAATGTCACTAGTGCAAGTTTTTACTTTGACTGCGGAAGCAAACTGGCTTGGTGAGTTATCTTTCTTCTTGGAGCTACTTTTCAAAATTGTATTTGTTAGAGGCTCATGAGAAGTTAAGACGTACTTGAGGAGGTTCAATATCTGTACATAAAAAGACGGAACATTCTTTAGTCGAGATAACATACAAACAAACAAAACAATAGTTATTTTAAAAAAGCCTGCACGAACAAGTTCCAATTACATGATAGAAATACATGATATTAAACTTTTGAGTCAACATTAAGCTTAGGTGCAAGCTGCTCAACATTAAGAAACTTTATGTGGAAGCATGAATGAAACTTAAGGTACAAGCTGGTAGGTCATTGTGTATGATATGTACCGAGTCTGTACCTTATTTTTGTTGTTCTTACTAACCCAGACTAAAATAACCAACCATTCACAGCATGGTTCTAAGTTCCGGCCGCATTATAAAGGCCTTAGAAGTCTCCCCATGACATTGCAACTACAATATGACACCGACATTGACACTGACACGTCAACACATAATAATTTAAAAACAAACAAAACAATTACCTCTTGCTTTCCAATGTTGTGTGTAACTTCCTCCAATTGACTCAAATTTGAATACCCCAATTCCTTCAACATCTGCATGGAAGTCACCAAGGAACTAGGCACAATCTTCAAATCATCAAAAACCAAAAACAATGACCTATTTTCCTTCACAAAAACCCCATTTAAGGCATCATCAACAACAACACCAGTACTATTCCCCTGACCCTCAGAATCCAAATTCTTAGGCCGTTTATTAGTTGGTTTTCCACAAGTACAATCAAGATTCTGAAAAGTAGTAAACTTGTTACAAGAAGCACACACAAAAAACCTACTTGATACTTCAGTATCATCAATATTCAAGAACAGCTTCGAGCAAAGTGATTCACATGGATTCTTGGGGCTCAGTAGCATTTGTTTGCATACTGGATTCCAAACGTCGTTTGGGGTGAGGGTTTTTACACTTTCGTAGAGGCTTTCGATGCTTCCGAGTAGTGGTGAAGATTCTGATGATGATTGTGGTTGTTGTTGTTGTTGATCATTGTTGTTGGATGATTGTGGGGATTGTGGTTGTTGTTGATCATTGTTGTTGGATGATTGTGGGGATTGTGGTTGTTGTTGATCGTTGTTGTTGGTTGATAAGAGACGAATGATGGTGGCGAGTGGAAGAGAGAGGAAACTGAAGAGAGTGTCGATGAAGTGTTTGGGTGCTTCGACAGCAACAACTTTGTTGTTTTGTTTGTCTATTAGGACTTTGAGAGGAATGGTTTTGGGGTCTTGTGGTTGCGGTTGATCGGAAGCCATTGTAGGTTGTTTTTTTTGGCTCTTCTTTCAAACTTAGAAATTTTACAAAGGACGAGGGACAAAAGTATGTGAAATAGGTATATATTTAAGGTTTGTGAGAATTTTTGGAGAATTTAACCTCACACCCCTTCACCACTCTTGTGATATACATGACATCTCTATATAATATGTATATATTTAAGGTTTGTGAGAATTTTTGGAGAATTTAACCTCATACCCCTTCACCACTCTTGTGATATACATGACATCTCTATATAATATGTATATATTTAAGGTTTGTGAGAATTTTTGGAGAATTTAACCTCACACCCCTTCACCACTCTTGTGATATACATGACATCTCTATATAATATGTATATATTTAAGGTTTGTGAGAATTTTTGGAGAATTTAACCTCACACCCCTTCACCACTCTTGTGATATACATGACATCTCTATATAATATGTATATATTTAAGGTTTGTGAGAATTTTTGGAGAATTTAACCTCACACCCCTTCACCACTCTTGTGATATACATGACATCTCTATATAATATGTATATATTTAAGGTTTGTGAGAATTTTTGGAGAATTTAACCTCACACCCCTTCACCACTCTTGTGATATATATGACATCTCTATATAATATGTATTTTTACCGTTGTACCTTTGTTTAAAGTTGTCTATTTTTTTATAAAGTATGAGTACATATCAAAAAATTTAAAATTATATCGAAAATTTTGTGAAAAAGTACAAAAATAACGATAATTTCATACAGAATAGTGACATTTTTTGTTTGCTATGAAGAAATATCGTCTTTCTGAAATTTCCGATATAGACATGTATCGTCATATTGGAAATTTTAAAATATCTGATATATACCAAAAAGTTTTAGAAATTTTAAAAAATCCGATAGACATTGAGGCTTTGAATTTTTTTTTCTTTAATTTTATGAAATAAATAACCTGATAAAATAATTACTCGATAAAATATATACATAAAATGGAAAATGTGCTATATATATATTCTGGACTGGGTCGGCACCTGCCCTACCGTTGGGAAGGTCCAATCCAGCATCTTACAAAGGCCCAAAAGCATGCAGTCCAAGCTGAGGAGCGTTGGACATTTTCCCACGTGTCCACTAGAAGAACATGACTCATGTTTCCATATCGTCATTATCCTGCGCTCCGAGAATAACAGGTCCAACTTTCCTACTTTCTTGGGACAATTGACCAGGGAGGAGGCCACGTGCTGGACTCCATACACCCTTAAACCCTGACAGTCTTCATTATTGGGCCTCATCGTGACCCAACACTAAAGACTTTGGCCCAACGCTGGGGGCTATAAAAACCCTCTCACTTGAGAGAGTCAAGTATCCATTCACTCATCCATACTCTCACTTTGCTTGTACTTGCTCTGAACCTTACATTGGCATCAGAGTATCTTACAGGTACCCCCTCACCCCATATCACATTCAACCGCTGCTCAACTTGAAGCTCGTTGTTTACCGTTGAAATTGGTAAACAACCGCTGATCTTCCAAAAGGTTACTTATTTGGTGACTCGCAGGATCGATCAGATTGATCCTAAGACATGGTTGATTTTCTGGAGTTTGACTAGTCCTAATGGTGATTAATGCCGGTAAAGCAAAGACACTTTAAGTAAATTGCATGAAGAAAAGCTTGATAGAATAAATAAAAGCGTTAAATAAAAGGCTTCGACGGAGATGAGTAAATGAAAAGCAATAAAGTGCTTGAATATAAAAGACTTTGATTAATTTAAATGGTGTTTCACACATACATTCTCAACGATTCTTTCGCTCACACTGGGTACTTGAATCTAGATGAGTAACTTGTATAAAATGATGAACACTCCCGAAAACTACGTGAACAACTAGTATTTATACTAAAACAAATCCTAAGTAACCGTTGGGCAGTTACGTCGCTTCGAGATGACGCCACATGGCACGCTTACAGCATTCGACGCTCCTGATCTCGGCACGTTGCACTTGGTAACTACTGGGAACCGTTTTCCCTCCAAGCATTCAAATCTCAAACCGTTCGACCCTGGGCATCAGGTACCTTTGTCGAGAGGTTCCTTCGACGTCGAAGACGACAAGATTCCCACTTGAAGGAAATTCTCTAAGTACCTTGTCATTCTCTGATGAGCCTTCGACAGGATCAGCTGGTCGAAGCCTGGAAACTCTTCTGACTCATAATTAATGGTCTATATTGATAACAAACAAGGGTGTCGAATTTAGGAGCCAACAAATTGCCCCCCAAGAATGTCTTATTTCGACGCTGAAAAGAAAAAGGCATTCTTTGAGATTCCACTCGACACCTGTCCTTCACTCTTAGCCACAGATTAGTTTGTGCGCTTTTCGCCTCCTACCAACCAACTGACAATCTCAAAAAGCCATCATTCCACCTGTTCCTAAGACGTCACTTCAGTAAGGCGTTTGGCATGCCCAATGTCTTTTCACAGATTGTCATCATGACGATTCCTCGAAATCGAGGACGCACGCTGCACCGCTTCCGTTCTGCAGAACGGCTACATCACCAAATGAGCGCCACGTGCCCCACTCTTGTCTGAGACATTAAATGACCTCGAGTCTTGTGATTTTCCAATCACTATAAATAGCACTAAGTGCCCCTCGTGGGACTCTTTACGCTTTCCTTCATCCAAGCCTTAAGTCGAACAAAAATTTCTGCAAGAACTTTGTTCTTCATCCATCTTCATCTCAAACCAAAAAATGGCTTCAGGTTCTCGTTCTTCCAATGTCCCCAGTTCTAACACTCCCTCTAAAACTGCTCAACCGACAATCTTTTCAACCGCTCCAACAGTTAACTCCAAGGGAATGCGAAGGGTTCCCGAACCCATGGGAGATGCTGAGCGTGAGACTTACTCTTCTCAACTGTTGATTCCTGTTGGATATTCCAACCAGGTTTTCGCCATGTCTGGTCCTCTATCTGCATGCATCGCTGACCCAACGAAGATCAAGGGTTTCTTCCCCGTGCATGAGGCACTCAAGCCCATTGGGTGCTCCAAAAAGGCGACAGACGATAACGAAGATCCTGCAAAAGAAAAGATAGATCTTCGTTTCTTCAACAGAGGGATTAGGGCTTTTAGGTCTAGCCCTAGCCTTACACCAGAATACAACGCTTGGCTCGACAAGATGGAGAAAAGCCAGGCTTCGATTTGGAAGAACATGGGGATTTATGACCTAGTCATGCTATCAAAGACTGGTCTCAACTATTCTCCTGAAATGCTGGTAGCTTCTTTGCTATTTTGGGACTATACTCACTTCACCTTCCACCTGCCTTGTGGAATGGTAACACCCACTCTCTTCGACGTGGCTGCCATTACTGGTCTTCGACCAACTGGGGATTACTTTGACCCAGAGGAAATTTCTGAAGACCAGATTGGGTTTTCAGCCACCAAACCTACTTACACCACCTACACCAACCACTATCATGACAAATCGACGGCTGTGGTGACGGACGTGGAGCACATTGCGTTTCTAGCCCTTTGGCTGTCACGCTTCGTGTTCTGCACGAAATCTCTACAGGTGACGAAGAAAATGGTCACCCTTGCTACTCAGCTTCATCACGGTCAAAACATCTGTTTGGACGAATTAATACTGGCGAACCTATATGAGTCGATAAGCAGTGGGGCGACTCTATTAAAGGTAATAGAAAATAGAGCCAGCTTGCTGCTCGCTGGACCCTTCTGGCTACTACAACTATGGCTAAACGCCACTTTTGAGTCTTTTCTACCCCAAAAGGCTCAAATAAACGAACAGGCTCCTGAGATATCCAGAAGGCGTATCGAAGGTACCAGGCTGGCTTTACTGACTCCCACTGAAGATGGGCTGGAACTCCAACAGACCTTTGCAAACTTCATTTTGATGTTTGCAGGGAGGAAGGAATTTACCTCGACCATGGCTCCTTTCGCCCGTCGAAAGTTTGGTCCAGGGTGGTTCACCAGGCCCATCCCAAGTCATCAGAGGATCCTCACCTCGAAGAGCACACAACACTGTGGGAAGCATTTCTCACTCCCAGGATAATGCCATTGCGCTTCAAGAGTTCAAAGAATCATCTGAGCCTGATTGCTTATCAGCCAAATCTTGTCTCTCGACAGTTTGGCATTATCCAATCGCTTCCTTCTCCCATTTACCCTAGGGAGAAATCAGTGTTGTACTTTTGTAATGATTACACTGAGGATGCTGCTACCAAGCACATTGGTAGGTACGCTGGTCGGACTGTACTTTCATTGTTCGACTACCAACTCAACTTCCTCTGTTCACCATCTTTTGAAGACTGGTGGAAGAGTTATTATGTCGAAGACTGAAGGGGTGAAAAACACAAGAAGGGGGGTTGAATTGTAAAACTGAAATCTAAAGCAATTGACAAGATATTTTTATCCTGGTTCGTTTGATCTCAAACTACTCCAGTCCACCCGTCAAGGTGATTTCGCCTCTCTCCAACGAGGTCTTAATTCACTATATTCAACTGAATATTACAGACTGCTTTAACAACTGCTAAAGCCTTCTTGATTCAAACCACAACCCGGTTTGTCAAGGCAACACTTTCTTACAAAGGTATAAAACAATGTGTGTGAATGTTTTCTACAAAACTTTATCACAACTGTGATGTATACACAAATTAAGCTTAGAAACTAGATTGCTAAACAGAATGAATATCAGAGTTTGGTTTAGCAAAACTGGTAGAATGAAGATAATGGTTCAGCTTTGTGCGTGTAGAGATTTGGAGAGCATTAGCCATTATAATCTTCGAAGCCTTGTTTATATAGCACTTGAGAAGATGAACGTTGAATGCAATATTCTTGATTCAATGCTAATAACAAGCTTTCCTTTTTGAGCAGATCTTGTCTAGAATGAAGCCGTTGGAATTAATTAGCTTTCAATGCACAGTACCGTTGCTTCTTCAATGCACGTTCTGGCTTGGCTCATTCTGATTCTGCTTCGCTGCTGATGAACTATTGTGTTTCTGTATCAGAGTGTTTGAGCGCAGTCTTGTTCATCAAGCTTCAGCATGTGCGTGAGTTGATCATCTGATCTTGACGTTCTGATGTAGCAACTTCTGATGCTGGTGTATGAAATCAAATTCTGATGCTGAATAAACGATCTTGCTTATATCAATCAGAGTATCTGCAAGTCAGAGCATAATAATTTTAGGCAGCAGATAGTTCAAACATGAAACATTTAAATACTATATCTTTTCACTTTGTTATCATCAAAACTCAAATATAGGGTAGTAGATTCAAACATTGTTCTAACAATCTCCCCCTTTTTGATGATGACAAAAACTAGATATTTTAAATGAAAAATAATGTGAAAAGGTATCTGGATATGTATCAGAATAGGAAGTACGGAGAAGTCAGAGTTAAGAGATACTCCCCCTGAGTTTATTACTTCCCTTTGATATACGTGTTCTTCAGGATCAGATCTTTTTCTTTCTTTGAACATCAGATTATCAGAGTCTTTGACTTATCAGAGAGCAGAGCTTCAGAGCTTTTCCTGTCAGAGCTTTGCTTTGGATCAGAGTGTTAGGACGATCAGAACTTCGTATCGATCAGAGCAACATTGATCAGAGCTTCTACATTTTGCTCAGAGTTTCTAGTCTTCAGAGTGTCCAGGAGCTTCCTTGTGCCTGTAGACTTTAAACAAAACAGAAAAAAAATATTTCAAGTAATAGAGTTAGAATGTTTGAGAGTTTCTGTCTAGTTAGCCCGTTATTGATTTAAATATCATTCTTGTTCTCCCCCTTTTTGTCAGCAATCAAAAAGTGTTGGTGATGTGCTAAAACAATTTAGATCAGAAAAACTAATCATATTAATAGTTCAGAATCAGAGCAAACATTACAAAACATAATCAAAGCAGTACATCAGAAAATGAAGAAAACATGAAAAAGTTATGCATGAAAAAAGATTTAAGGTTGAGGAGGCATGCGTGTGAACAGGCTCTCCAGCATTGCTTGAATCTTTTCAAAAGTTTCATTCTGTTTCTGCACCATGCTGACAACAGAGTCAATCTTGCTGTCCTGCACATCCATTCTTGCTTTCATCTTCTGATCATTCTCTTCCATCCTTTGCTGTAGACGCAAGTCATTCAGCCTTAATTCTTCCAGAGTCTGCCTGTCCAAGGCAGCGTGAGAAGCATCAGAAGGAGGAGGCTTCTCAGAACTTTCAGCGACATCTTCTGCTGGATTTTCTTCAGCCTGAATGGTCTTGTCTTCTTCTGATGGTTGCACCTTAGCAGCTTGCTGTTTCTCAGACCAAGGTTCAGAGTCCAGAGGGAGCACAGCTTCCTGAGGCAGCTGACTTTCAACTTCCTTCAGCAGCTTGCTGAAGTTCTGTTGAGCCTGCTCATAGTTGACATCCTGCAACTTGAGGGCTTCAGCACGTACCCAAGATCTGAACTGTGACCAGAGCTGATCAAAAGCAGCTGGGTCAATCATCCCAGGACAGACTTGCTTCAAAGAAGCAATCCATTGCAGCACACCTGTTTCAAAATTCAAGATACCAGAGCCAACATCTGGTTGCTTTGGTTTTGGGATGGCAATTTTGTGTCTTAGATCAGCAAGACGTTCAAGACTTGTTAAGTCAATGAAAGTTCTGCTGGGGTTTTCAGCGGTTTTCTGAGAGGCTGTTTGTTTTGGAGGAGGGGTATCAGAGTCAGATATCTCGATTGGAGTGGTTGGAGTTTTTGGAGGTGTTGATTCTAATGAGGATGGCAACTGGGGCCTGAAAACAGTGGTTCCACATGGCAACTGGATTGCCAACGGTGATGGTTGAGGTGAGTGAGGGTCAGAATGATGAGGAGAAGGGGTTTCATAGTGGTGAAACTCTGTTTGTGGTGAGGGTGGATTTATTTCTGGTTGGGGAGATGGAGGTGGAATCTCTGATTGCTCAGGGATCAGAGGTTCTTCTGAGAGTGGTTGTTGTTGTTGTGGTTCTGGTTCTGGTTGTTGTTGTTGTTCTGGTTGTGGAGGTGGAATATTTTGTGGTTCAGAGTGTGGTTGAGCAGAAGCATGTTCACGCTCAATATCAGCTAGCACTTGGTCAAGTGCTGGTGTTGTTGAAACTGTTGGTTGTTTGGGGATTTTGGTTCTGGGTCTTCTGAGTAGTAATGCCTCAGAAGGGTCTTCTGGTATGGTTTCATCAATGGTAGGGATTGGGATGGATATTCTGTGAGAGGTTTGAGAAGGGGCAGCAGATGTTGGAATAGTAGATGAAATTAAAACAGGGGCAGCAGATGAAATACCTCTTTTCTTTGGAGTCTGATGAGATGATCCTTCTGCTGGCGCTTTCCTCTTCTTTGTCTTCTTCTGAGTCACTTCTGGTTGGGTTTGACTCAGATCTTTGATCTTCAGCTTTGAACCTGTAACTTCTTCCTTGTACGCATCTGGGTACCTGAGAAACATCTCTGGTTTGGATTCCATTTCAGAAAATACCGGAAAATCACTCAGAGGCACTCTTCTGCTGGAGATATCAGCAGTTGAAGTAGCTCTGGGTTCCTTCTGAATATTTTCTATCAGCTTCATCTTTTTCAGATTCTTAGCGTTCAGCGGTTTCCCAATAGTTGGTTCAATAGTGCTCAGCTCCTGAGCTTCAATCAGATGTTCAATCAGTCTATTCTCTGTCAGAATATCTGATATGAGCCTTCCAAACGGTATCCAGTCCCTCTTGGTCCTTTCTTCTTCTCTTGTTTCTTTGACACTGGTCTTGAGATGGTTGAACAGGAAGTGTGCCAGATTGATCTTTACCCTCTGATCAATAAAGTAGATCAGAAACTGCTGATCCACGTTTATATAATCAGGAGAACTTGTTGGTTTCCTGTGGTTGAAGCATCCCAAAATAATCTTAGCCCATACTCTGCAGTGATCCTTCAGATCCTTAATTTTGCTGTTGGGCATTCCAAGAGTGAAGATCCTGTTGGCTACCACACCTACATCAGGGCATCTTTCAGCCATGTCCACACAACGGACTCCACCACCACTTTGACCGATTAGCTTTGCAATGAGATCTTCAGAAATCACGATCTTCTTTCCCATAACAGAAGAAATGACTAGATGTTTAGAAACCTTGGCGTGAATCCAAAATTCCTTGACTAGCGCTGGGAATGTTGGTCCAACCAACCTATCGAAGTACCTCTCCCACTTTTGAGCCCTAATTTCTTCAGTTAGGTCAAATCCATTTTCCTTCAAGCTTTCAAAGTCGATGATTAACTCAGAAAGCACTTCAAGGTTCTTTACCGGAGTGAGAAGAGTTCTGAGGGGCACCTGATATTGTTCAGAGGTTGCTTTCTTCTGATTGCCTGCAGAAATGCTGGAGGATGCCATTGTTCACACTAATAAAGCTTTGAGAATGGATTGAGAAAAAAAAGGTTTGCAAGAACTCAGAAATATGCAGAAAATGCTTGAGTGAAAGTGAGAAAGCGTAAAGAATAAATGAAGGATTAATGTGCTTAAATAGGGTTTTCAAAATTGTTTTGAAAAGTTTAAACGTTTTTAAGAGAGAGAGAAAAAATCATGATTGCCATTTAAAAGAATGATTACTTTTCATTAAATGCTTGCTGATTTTGGGGGATTTGAGAAAGATACTTAAAAACGGTTACCAGACATGTGTCTCAATGCACCCAGTCAGCGCTTTGCCTTCTCAGAAGCGTGCACGCGTTCTGCTTCAGAGATATGCTGATGATTGGATGACACTTGTTTGATGTAGTGATCAGCACGTCTGTCTTTGAGATTAGACTCTCAGATCTTTAGACTTGCATCTGATACAATCTGCATGTTCTATTTTTCTGAAAGGAGATTGATCAGAAGTTCACAGTAAAAATAATTACATTCTGAAGATAAATATATGGAATTAAAACATTTTCATTCTGGGCATACTTTCATGCTGAGATGTTTCAGAATGAAATTGAACCTATCTTCTGAAAGGGGTTTAGTAAAGATATCAGCCCATTGATGGTCTGTATCTATAAATTTTAAGTTCAAAATACCTTTCTGAATATAGTCCCTAATGAAATGATGTTTTATTTCTATATGCTTAGCTCTAGAATGTAAAATAGGATTCTTACTTAAGCAAATAGCAGAAGTATTATCACAAAGTATAGGAATGTTACTCTCAAAAATCTGGAAGTCTTCAAGCTGACTTTTCATCCAGAGCATTTGTGTGCTACATCCTGCTGCTGCTATGTACTCAGCTTCTGCTGTTGACAGAGCAATTGTTGATTGCCTTTTGCTGGACCACGAGATCAGATTTTCTCCCAGAAACTGGCAGCTTCCAGAAGTACTTTTACGTTCCACTCTGTCTCCAGCAAAGTCAGCATCACAGTAGCCTACTAAGCTGTAATCACTAGATTTTCTATAAAACAAACCCAGATTAGTAGTACCTTTCAGATACTTGAAAATTCGCTTAACAGCTGTTAAGTGAGATTCTCTAGGATCTGATTGGAATCTAGCACAGATGCAAACACTGAATAATATGTCAGGTCTTGAAGCAGTCAGATAGAGGAGAGAACCAATCATACCTCTGTAGACTTTCTGTTCTACACTTTTGCTTACCTCTTCTCTTTCCAGAATGCACGTGGGATGCATTGGAATCTTTGATGGCTTACATTCTGAGAGGTCAAATTTCTTCAAAAGATCTCTGATGTATTTGCTCTGATGAATGTAAGTTCCTTCTGGAGTTTGATTGATCTGAATTCCTAGAAAGAATTTCAGTTCCCCCATGAGGCTCATCTCAAATTCTGCCTGCATACACTTAGCAAATTTTCTTCCAAGAGAAGGATTAGTAGAACCAAAAATGATATCATCAACATAAATTTGACAGACTAAAATGTCACTCTTAACTGTTTTACAGAATAGAGTAGTGTCCACTTTCCCTCTGGTGAATCCATTTTCAAGCAGAAAGTTACTTAGCCTTTCATACCAAGCTCTGGGAGCTTGTTTCAGACCATACAGTGACTTCTTTAATTTGAAAACGTGTTCTGGATGTTTTGTATTTTCAAAACCTGGGGGTTGGTGAACATAAACTTCTTCTTCTATATAACCATTTAAGAATGCACTTTTGACATCCATCTGATACAGAGTGATGCCTCTATTAACAGCAAATGAAATTAAAAGTCTGATAGATTCTAACCTGGCGACTGGGGAAAAGGTTTCTGTATAGTCTATCCCCTCTTGCTGACTATAACCTTGTGCAACCAGTCGTGCCTTGTTTCTGATGACTTCACCTTGCTCATTAAGCTTGTTTCTGAACACCCATCTTGTTCCAATGACGTTGAATCCTTTTGGTCTGGGAACGAGATCCCATACGTCGTTTCTGGTGAATTGATTCAGCTCTTCTTGCATTGCCAGAATCCAGTCATTGTCCAGAAGTGCTTCATCAATTGAAGAAGGTTCAATCAGAGACACAAGTCCCATCAGAGTTTCTCAGAGTTTCTGAAGCTTGCTCTTGTTCTGATTGGATCTTCCTTTCTTCCTAGGATAGTCTCTTCTGGGTGATCCAAACTGCTTCTGGGTAATCTCTTCTGAGGTTGATCAGCAGTTGTTGAAGGATTTCTAGCAGTGCTCCTTTCAGACGTTGAAGGAATGTCTGTGTTGAGAGCTTCTGATGACTTGTCTTCAGAACCTGCAAATTCAATTTCTATACCTGCAAAAGTTTCATTCTGCTTTGACTTTTCAGAGTCAAGCTTATCATCAAAACGAACACTGATTGATTCTTCCACAATCTGTGTTTCTGTATTGTATACTCTGTACCCTCTTGAGCGTTCAGAGTATCCTAACATAATACACTTCTGTGCCTTAGAGTCAAACTTGTTCAAATAATTCTTTGTATTTAATATAAAGCAAGTACATCCAAATGGATGAAAATATGAAATGTTGGGCTTTCTGTTCTTCCACAATTCATATGGAGTCTTTTCCAGAATAGGTCTTATTGAGATTCTATTCTGAATGTAGCACGCTGTGTTTATTGCCTCTGCCCAGAAAGTCTTAGCAACGTTTGTCTCATTGATCATGGTTCTGGCCATTTCTTGCAATGTTCTGTTCTTTCGTTCTACAACTCCATTTTGTTGGGGAGTTCTAGGACAAGAGAAATCATGCAGAATGCCTCTGTCATTAAAGAATGACTCAAAATCTTTATTTTCAAATTCTCCACCATGATCACTTCTGACTTTAACGATTCTAAGATCTTTTTCATTCTGAACTTGGTTACAGAAGGTAACAAACACAGAGTGTGACTCGTCCTTGTGTCTTAAGAACTTTACCCATGTCCATCTGCTATAGTCATCTACGATTACTAACCCATACTTCTTACCACTGACAGAAGCAGTTTTAACTGGTCCAAATAAGTCAATGTGCAGAAGTTCTAATGGCTTAGAGGTGGAAACAACATTTTTGGATTTAAAAGAAGGTTTTGCAAATTTGCCTTTCTGACATGCTTCACACAGAGCATCTGAATTGAACTTCAAATTAGGAAGTCCTCTGACCAGATTGAGTTTGTTAATCTGAGATATTCTTCTCATACTAACATGCCCCAATCTTCTGTGCCAGATCCACTGCTCGTTGTTAACAGACAGAAGACATTTTACATTCTGACTCTTTAGTTCAGAAAGTTTGATTTTGTAAATGTTGTTTTTCCTCTTACCATTAAACAGGATAGTCCCATCTTTCTGACTAACAGCTTTACATGATTTTTGATTAAAGATTATATCATAACCGTTATCACTTAATTGACTTATGGATAACAGATTATGCATCAATCCATCTACTAGCATAACATTATTAATAGAGGGAAGATTTCCGTTACCTACAGTTCCAGAGCCAATGATCTTTCCCCTCTGATTGCCTCCAAAGCCAACGTGGCCTCCAGGCTTAAGTTCCAGGCTTTGGAACATATGCCTTCTTCCCGTCATGTGTCGTGAGCAGCCAGAGTCCAGGTACCATGACTGGTGTTTCTGACTTGCTGCTAAAGATATCTGCAACATGTATTATTTTATCCTTAGGTACCCAGATTTTCTTGGGTCCTGATTTGTTAGTTTTACCAAAACTCTGGTTGAATTTTGGTTTCACAGAGTGCTTACTGCTAGTATATTTGATGTCATGTGTGTGACCATACACAAAGTGTGAATTTAGAGGAGTGTGTTTAATGGTTAAGTCCATGACATTCTTAGGTGTAGGAACCTTACCTTGGTATCCTATTCCTTTCCTGCCGTTTCTGCTAACTCCATAGATCATTGAAGCCATTCTGCTTCTATCTATGCTTTTAGCTAAGAACTTCTGGAAACTATGATCATACTCCTTGATGATCTCATCAGCGTTGCTGGGAGTTTCAGAAATTGGTTCCTTCTGAGAGTTTTGTAAAGTGTTTTCTAATTTTTAAATTTTATCTCTCAGCTCAGAATTTTCCAATTTGAGACTCTCAGACTTATTAGAGTCAGATTCAAGATTCCTTTTCAGGTCTCTGAATTTAGCTCTAATCTGCTGATAACGTTCCAGAATCTCATTGAGGCTTTCAGCAAGTTCAGCCTTTGTAAAATTAACAGCGAAGTTAGGAAATACCTCTTCTGTGTCTGATTCTGAGTCTGATTCAGAAGCTTCACTATCATCTGGAATGTTAGCCATGAGAGCTATGTTTGCCCTTTCATCATCTGATTCTGAGTCAGCTTCAGACGAGTCAGAGTCGTCCCATGTAGCCATGAGACTTTTCTTCTTCTCTCTTCCAAACTTCTTTTTGGGCTTTTCCCTCTGAAGCTTTGGGCAGTCACTCTTGTAGTGTCCTTGCTCATTGCACTCGTAGCAGATGATGTCTTTTGTGTTTGGCTTCTTGCTACTGGAGGAGCCTTCAGATCTTCTGTATCCAGAGGAAGAATCTGTCCTTCTGTATCTGGAAGAAGACTCGTTTTGATCAGATCTTCTGGGATTCCTGAACTTCCTTTGTCTTTGCTTCCACAGTTGATTTACTCTTCTGGAGAGAAGGGAAAGTTCGTCTTCTTCTGATGAGGATCCATCAGATGTTTCTTCAACTGCCTGCAAAACTTTAGACTCAGATTTTCTGTTAGATTTTAAAGCTAAAGGCTTACCTTGCTTCTGAGGCTCATCAGCTTCTAGCTCTATCTCATGACTTCTGAGGGAGCTTATAAGTTCCTCCAGAGTGATTTTGTTGAGATCTTTCGCTAGCTTCAGAGCAGTAACCATAGGCCTCCACTGCTTGGGTAAACTTCTGATTATCTTCTTGACATGGTCAGCAGTAGAGTATCCTTTGTCCAGAACTTTGAGACCAGCTACCAGAATCTGGAATCTAGAGAACATAGTTTCAATGGATTCAGATTCTTCCATTTTGAACGCCTCATACTTCTGAATGAGCGCCAGAGCTTTTGTTTCTTTGACTTGAACGTTGCCCTCATGCGTCATTCTGAGAGAATCAAAGATGTTCTTTGCTGTGTCTCTGTTGGAGATCTTTTCATACTCAGTATATGAGATGGCACTGAGGAGGATGGTTCTGGCCTTATGATGATTCTTGAAGTCACGCTTTTGTTGATCAGTCATTGATTTTCTATCAATCTTCTGACCACTAGCATTCACAGGGTGCGTGTATCCATCTGTCACCATATCCCACAGATCAGCATCATGTGCTAGAAAGAAGCTTTCAATTCTGTCTTTCCAGTAATCAAAGTTTTCTCCATCAAAGACTGGAGGTTTGCCACTGAATCTGTCTCTGTCCTCGTTATTGTCATTGCTGAAGTGAGAATTGTTTCCTGCCATTGTGTTTTTCTGACGCTGGATCTTGTACTGACACGGTTAAGTGTTTTAGCTCAGAACCAGGCGCTCTGATGCCAATTGAAGGGGTGAAAAACACAAGAAGGGGGGGTTGAATTGTAAAACTGAAATCTAAAGCAATTGACAAGATATTTTTATCCTGGTTCGTTTGATCTCAAACTACTCCAGTCCACCCGTCAAGGTGATTTCGCCTCTCTCCAACGAGGTCTTAATTCACTATATTCAACTGAATATTACAGACTGCTTTAACAACTGCTAAAGCCTTCTTGATTCAAACCACAACCCGGTTTGTCAAGGCAACACTTTCTTACAAAGGTATAAAACAATGTGTGTGAATGTTTTCTACAAAACTTTATCACAACTGTGATGTATACACAAATTAAGCTTAGAAACTAGATTGCTAAACAGAATGAATATCAGAGTTTGGTTTAGCAAAACTGGTAGAATGAAGATAATGGTTCAGCTTTGTGCGTGTAGAGATTTGGAGAGCATTAGCCATTATAATCTTCGAAGCCTTGTTTATATAGCACTTGAGAAGATGAACGTTGAATGCAATATTCTTGATTCAATGCTAATAACAAGCTTTCCTTTTTGAGCAGATCTTGTCTAGAATGAAGCCGTTGGAATTAATTAGCTTTCAATGCACAGTACCGTTGCTTCTTCAATGCACGTTCTGGCTTGGCTCATTCTGATTCTGCTTCGCTGCTGATGAACTATTGTGTTTCTGTATCAGAGTGTTTGAGCGCAGTCTTGTTCATCAAGCTTCAGCATGTGCGTGAGTTGATCATCTGATCTTGACGTTCTGATGTAGCAACTTCTGATGCTGGTGTATGAAATCAAATTCTGATGCTGAATAAACGATCTTGCTTATATCAATCAGAGTATCTGCAAGTCAGAGCATAATAATTTTAGGCAGCAGATAGTTCAAACATGAAACATTTAAATACTATATCTTTTCACTTTGTTATCATCAAAACTCAAATATAGGGTAGTAGATTCAAACATTGTTCTAACAATCTCCCCCTTTTTGATGATGACAAAAACTAGATATTTTAAATGAAAAATAACGTGAAAAGGTATCTGGATATGTATCAGAATAGGAAGTACGGAGAAGTCAGAGTTAAGAGATACTCCCCCTGAGTTTATTACTTCCCTTTGATATACGTGTTCTTCAGGATCAGATCTTTTTCTTTCTTTGAACATCAGATTATCAGAGTCTTTGACTTATCAGAGAGCAGAGCTTCAGAGCTTTTCCTGTCAGAGCTTTGCTTTAGATCAGAGTGTTAGGATGATCAGAACTTCGTATCGATCAGAGCAACATTGATCAGAGCTTCTACATTTTGCTCAGAGTTTCTAGTCTTCAGAGTGTCCAGGAGCTTCCTTGTGCCTGTAGACTTTAAACAAAACAGAAAAAAAATATTTCAAGTAATAGAGTTAGAATGTTTGAGAGTTTCTGTCTAGTTAGCCCGTTATTGATTTAAATATCATTCTTGTTCTCCCCCTTTTTGTCAGCAATCAAAAAGTGTTGGTGATGTGCTAAAACAATTTAGATCAGAAAAACTAATCATATTAATAGTTCAGAATCAGAGCAAACATTACAAAACATAATCAAAGCAGTACATCAGAAAATGAAGAAAACATGAAAAAGTTATGCATGAAAAAAGATTTAAGGTTGAGGAGGCATGCGTGTGAACAGGCTCTCCAGCATTGCTTGAATCTTTTCAGAAGTTTCATTCTGTTTCTGCACCATGCTGACAACAGAGTCAATCTTGCTGTCCTGCACATCCATTCTTGCTTTCATCTTCTGATCATTCTCTTCCATCCTTTGCTGTAGACGCAAGTCATTCAGCCTTAATTCTTCCAGAGTCTGCCTGTCCAAGGCAGCGTGAGAAGCATCAGAAGGAGGAGGCTTCTCAGAACTTTCAGCGACATCTTCTGCTGGATTTTCTTCAGCTTGAATGGTCTTGTCTTCTTCTGATGGTTGCACCTTAGCAGCTTGCTGTTTCTCAGACCAAGGTTCAGAGTCCAGAGGGAGCACAGCTTCCTGAGGCAGCTGACTTTCAACTTCCTTCAGCAGCTTGCTGAAGTTCTGTTGAGCCTGCTCATAGTTGACATCCTGCAACTTGAGGGCTTCATCACGTACCCAAGATCTGAACTGTGACCAGAGCTGATCAGAAGCAGCTGGGTCAATCATCCCAGGACAGACTTGCTTCAAAGAAGCAATCCATTGCAGCACACCTGTTTCAAAATTCAAGATACCAGAGCCAACATCTGGTTGCTTTGGTTTTGGGATGGCAATTTTGTGTCTTAGATCAGCAAGACGTTCAAGACTTGTTAAGTCAATGAAAGTTCTGCTGGGGTTTTCAGCGGTTTTCTGAGAGGCTGTTTGTTTTGGAGGAGGGGTATCAGAGTCAGATATCTCGATTGGAGTGGTTGGAGTTTTTGGAGGTGTTGATTCTAATGAGGATGGCAACTGGGGCCTGAAAACAGTGGTTCCACATGGCAACTGGATTGCCAACGGTGATGGTTGAGGTGAGTGAGGGTCAGAATGATGAGGAGAAGGGGTTTCATAGTGGTGAAACTCTGTTTGTGGTGAGGGTGGATTTATTTCTGGTTGGGGAGATGGAGGTGGAATCTCTGATTGCTCAGGGATCAGAGGTTCTTCTGAGAGTGGTTGTTGTTATTGTGGTTCTGGTTCTGGTTGTTGTTGTTGTTCTGGTTGTGGAGGTGGAATATTTTGTGGTTCAGAGTGTGGTTGAGCAGAAGCATGTTCACGCTCAATATCAGCTAGCACTCGGTCAAGTGCTGGTGTTGTTGAAACTGTTGGTTGTTTGGGGATTTTGGTTCTGGGTCTTCTGAGTAGTAATGCCTCAGAAGGGTCTTCTGGTATGGTTTCATCAATGGTAGGGATTGGGATGGATATTCTGTGAGAGGTTTGAGAAGGGGCAGCAGATGTTGGAATAGTAGATGAAATTAAAACAGGGGAAGCAGATGAAATACCTCTTTTCTTTGGAGTCTGATGAGATGATCCTTCTGTTGGCGCTTTCCTCTTCTTTGTCTTCTTCTGAGTCACTTCTGGTTGGGTTTGACTCAGATCTTTGATCTTCAGCTTTGAACCTGTAACTTCTTCCTTGTACGCATCTGGGTACCTGAGAAACATCTCTGGTTTGGATTCCATTTCAGAAAATACCGGAAAATCACTCAGAGGCACTCTTCTGCTGGAGATATCAGCAGTTGAAGTAGCTCTGGGTTCCTTCTGAATATTTTCTATCAGCTTCATCTTTTTCAGATTCTTAGCGTTCAGCGGTTTCCCAATAGTTGAAGTAGCTCTGTGTATCTCTCTAAACCAGAATATTTTTCCCCTTCTATTTTCAGGAGACCGCTGGAAGTTCAGCACCAAAAACTTCAGAGCCACAAGACTCTGCTGACCATAGTAGACAACGAGAGGAGGAACTGGTGGATGATGAAGTCCTTGCTGAAACAGAGGAACACCAGGAAGAGGAAGCTCAAGTGGTCAATGAGACAGAGGAGCAACATGATGAAGAGGGTCATGTTGATGCTGACGCTACTGAACAAACTCAGCCCCAAGCCACCACTGTTGTAGGAACAACCACCTCGACAAAGCCCAAGTCTAAAGAAGACTTGGCCCTTTTGAAGCAAACTGATCCAATTGGCTACCTGAATGCCATCATTGAGAGTAGGGAGAATTCATCTGACCCTAGTCATGATGCTTCTACTGCATCAGGGAAGTCCACTTCGACTTCTCCTCTTGATGAGGTTTTGAAGAAGGTCAAGGCTCAGTTCTTCAAAAAGGATCTAATGAAGGCTTTGGAGGGGGATCCTACTGCCCCGTCTTGTCTGGGAGATGTTCTGGGTGCAGTTGATTTGCTTGTTGTTTCTCCAGAAGTTTCCAGCTTCATCTTGGAGTTATACTCCATCATTGACCAAGTCTCTGCGGACTATAGACGTCGAAGGGGGTTCAACAGCCAACTCGAAACACTACATGGCAAGAGTTCTTCTGCTTGGATCGAAGTAGCTGAATCAACTTCTCGAATTGCAGAATTGTCGAAACAGAAGACATCCAAGCAGCAGGAAATCGACGCCATAGATCAAGATAACGCCTGTATAAGGGTACAGATCGAGGAGTTGGAGGCCAAGTTAAATGCTAACACCAAGCGCAAAGAGGAACTCCTTACGACTGTTTCGGACGCAGAGAGCCAAGATGAAGTTACCCGAGGCTTAGAGTTCGTTAAAAGGGCCCAAGCCCTTGACGACCAGATTGCCCAACTTTCTCAGGCGACTGCCTTGTGTAACAAACGGCTAGAGTTGCAGCAAGCCAAATATCTTCGACTTAAAGCTTCCATCCCTTTCTAATTTGCTCAGCACCTCATTGACCATGTACTGTAATATTTGTAATACAATGCAACCATTTTGGTTAATCAATATATAATTTTCCATTTTGGCTCTTTATGGTTAACTTGGTCATTAACTGTTATTTATTTTGATCTCTTGGAGCATAGGTTTATATTTTTTCAAATATTTGCCGTTTACTCTCAAGAGTCTTTTATCTTCGCCTAACTCTTCAACCTCATAAGCTCCACCAGAAAAAAATTGGATAATTCTGAACGGTCCTTCCCACTTGGGTGACCATTTTCCCATGCTTCGATCTCTTCGATCCATGGGGAGGATCACCTTCCAAACTAATTCTCCAGGCGAGAATGCCTTAGGTTTTACTTTTTTATTGTAAGAGTCTTCCACTCTTTTCTTCTGAATTCTCAGTAGGTCGAGAGCGCGTAGTCTTTCCTCGTCTAAATCTACTAGTTCGTCTAACATCATATCCCAATAAACCTCAGAGGGAATATCTTGATGTCTCTGAACCCTTGCTGATTGAAGACAAATTTCTGCTGGCAGTACTGCATCATGACCAAAGGTTAGCCGATATGGTGTTGTACCTGTGGCTTCTTTTGGGGACGTTCGACAGGCCCACAAGATCTGGTCTAACGTCTTATGCCAATTTTTTGGCTTCTTTCCCACATGCTTTTTTATCAGGCCGATCACTATTTTATTCGCTGCTTCGACTTGACCATTTGCCTGTGCATAATAAGGTGTTGATGTTAGGAGTCTAAAGCTTGTTTCTTGAGCGAATTCCTGCATCTTTCGACCAGTAAACACTGATCCTTGATCAGTTGTTACAGTCTCAGGGATTCCAAATCTGTAGATAATGTTCTTTTGAATAAATTCAATGACATTTTCTTGGTCTGCATTGACTAAAGGGATAGCTTCGATCCATTTAGTGAAATAATCAATGCCTACCAGTATATACTTCTGGCTCTTTGATGATGCTGGTCGAATCTCTCCAATAAGATCCAACACCCATCCTCTAAAAGGCCAAGGTTTCACTATTGAGTGAAGTTCGCTTGCTGGTACATGTTGGATGCCCGTATGGGCTTGACATTCCTGGCAACCCTTCGCGAACTCAACACAATCTTTCAAGATAGTGGGCCAGTATAGTCCTTGTCGAAACAACAACCATTTCATCTTATGGCCTACTTGGTGAGCCCCACATGCTCTAGCGTGCGTAGTTGAAAGGGCCATGTATGCTTCAGTTTCACTTAAGCACTTTAGCAATACCCCTTCAGGCGTCTTTTTAAATAACTCATTACCCATGAGTACGTAACTCAACGCCCTATATTTTATTTTTTGTTCTGTCAAAGCTGCTGGATTTTGTAGATAATCTACAATGGGTTTCCTCCAATCTTGCTCTGACAAATTATCTATGAACGATATTTCAAAGTTCCTTTGATCAGCATACCCTAGTCTTGTCGATTTCAAATCTGTTGGAGACAGGCTGGTTGCTTTTATTTTTTCTCGAACTTTGATTGCTCTTTGTAATCTCGTTTTTGAAATTTTGTACCCAGATGCAATCTGTGCCAAATCATTGGCTACTTGATTTTCCAATCTAGGTATGTGTCGAATGTTAACCACTTCGAACTTTTTCAATAAACGATTTTCTATCACAAAGTACATAATAAGATTTTCTCTTATGCATTTATACTCTTTTGTGACTTGCTTAATGACTAACTCTGAGTCTCCCATTATTTCGACTCGAGTTGCCCCCAATTCCAACAATATCTCAAGGCCAGTAATTAGAGCTTCGTACTCAGCCTCATTGTTCGAACAAGTACCTGCTATCTTGTACTTGAATGTTGTTGGAATTTTTTCTGGAGAAATAATCAAGACCCCTACTCCTGTTCCATCTTTATGGCTGGAACCATCGAAGTAGAATTTCCAAGGCTCTATCTCCACGTAATTTATATTTTCAACCTGAATTGAGTGGTCGACTATAAAGTCTGCTACCATTTGCCCTTTTACTGCCCTAAGAGGCATAAAGGTCAATGAATACTCAGTTAATGCTAGCGCCCACTTGCCAATTCGGCTGTGCAAGATGGGTTTCGACAACATGTATTTGAAAACATCAAAATGAGACGAAACATACACATCAACTGGTTTTATATATTGTTTGAGCTTTGTACAAGAGAAATAAAGACATAGACATAATTTTTCAACTTCGATATATCTAGTTTCTGCATCGTTCAAAACTCTGCTAAGATAGTAAATGGGTCTTTCGACTCCTTTTTCATCTTCTTGGGCTAACATGCTTCCCAAAGTTTTGTCGGATGCAGCTATGTACAATCTCATACTCCTGTTGCTGCAAGGAGGCACCAAAATAGGTGTCTTGGTGAGATACCCTTTGATCTTGTTGAAGGCTTCTTGTTGCTCTTGCCCCCACTCGAATCTTTCCTTATTCAATCGAAGTAAGGGTGAGAAGGCTTGAGCTTTTCCACTTAGGTTAGATATGAATCTCCTTAAGAAATTTATCTTGCCCAACAGAGATTGCAGTTCCTTCTTGTTCGTTGGCGCTTTCGCTTCCAAGATTGCCTTCGTCTTGTTCTGGTTGATTTCGATTCCTTTCTTGTGGATGACGAAGCCCAAGAAATCTCCAGCTTTTACACAGAACGCACACTTCAAAGGGTTCATTTTCAGACCATGTTCTCTCATTCTTTCAAATGATTGTCGAAGGTGGTCTATATGGTTCTTCCTGGAAACAGATTTTACAACAATATCATCGATATACACTTGCATAAAAGTGTTAATAAAATCATGGAAGATAGAATTCATCGCTCGCTGATATGTTGCCCCAGCGTTTTTTAGGCCAAAAGGCATCACTACCCATTCGTAAGTGCCTAAAGCCCCGGGGCATCGAAAAGCTGTTTTCGACACATCTTCTTCAGCAATGAAAATTTGATTATATCCTGAGTAACCATCGAGCATGCTCAGGTACTCATGGCCAGCGGCAGAATCGACTAGCATTTCCGCCACAGGCATAGGATATTCATCTTTGGGTATGGCAACATTCAAATCTCTGAAATCTATGCATACCCTCAACGTACCATTTTTCTTAATTACTGGCACAATGTTTGCAATCCATTCGACATACCTCGTAGCTCGTATGAATTTGCACTTCAGCAGTCTTTCGACTTCTATTTTGATCTTCGACAGTATTTCTGGAGTGAAGCGTCTTGGACTTTGCTTGACTGGCTTCTTCCCAGGTTTGATTGGCAACTGAAGTTCTACCAATCCTCTGTCGAGACCAGGCATCTCGTCGTAATCCCATGCAAAGCAGTCCTTGAACTCCTTTAACAAATGGATCACTTCAAACCTGAGCTCTGGGTCTATTTTGGCGCTGATGTAAGTTGGCTTTTTCTCTAACCCTTCGCCCAAGTTGATTTCTTCTAAAGGATCCTGTGCTAACATTTTGATGTTGTTCGCCAGGGGTCCTTTTCGAATCCCAAAGGCTCATCGTCATAGATGGCGTCGAGCCTTTGCTCCTGCATTCCTTCTGTCATGATATCAGGAGGTTCTGGGTCGAAATTCTTTCCAGGACCTGCAGAAGATAGCTCTTGATCGTTGGCCTGAGTGGCCATATATTTTACTTCGGCTTCGAGAGCCGCTATCATCCTTGTTTCGGCTACATAAGCCGAAATTCGCTGCAGTGATTGTGACTCAGTCATTATCACTGAATTCACTTCCCCAACCAGTTGGCTGGATGTCAGTTAGCCCACTGAAATCAATGTGGGACAAGTCTTCTATGTCCCATTGAAAACCATGCTCAGGGTGCAGGTACAAGGAACAAAAAGCATTTGGCGTTGGCGCCATGTCGAAGTCAGGTGCTGGGCATGGCCCAATGTGAGCCAAATTTTTGTCGAAGTCAGCTCTCCCCAGGTGATTTACTTCGCCCAAGTAATAGCTCTGATCCGCTTCTATATTTTCGACAATTCCATCAGGACGCCATAGTATTAACCTTTGGTGCATTGATGATGGTACTGCTCCAACACCGTGTATCCATTCTCGGCCCAACAAAATATTATAATTTGGTTTGGCCGATATGACCATAAACATAGTTGGTCGAAGGATGGATCCTACTTTGAGGTCTAGTTGGATCACACCCATAGTGGTCCCTATCCCGCCTTCATAATTCGACAGGACCATGTTATGAGGCTTGATGTTTTCATCACTCTTGCCTATTTTTCTCAGCATGAAGTGAGGGATGATGTTGATGGTTGCCCCACAGTCCACCAAGATCTTATTTACGGTGGCTTCTTTGAGTTTTGCCCTTATGAATAAAGGCTTGAGGTGATTTTTCATCGCCTTAGTAGGTGGTTCGAAGAAACCATTTTTCTCTTCGGTACGGCCATTATCCATAACGAAGTAGCATACTGGCCTATGCTTGGCCATTTCTTGTTCGACTTCCCAGTCGTTCGATTCGACCTCCATCTGGCGGTTGAACTCTCTTGGCAAAACTGAGACTATGTTCACCATGATATCTAGGGTGTCATCAGACTCAGAGCCATCTTCGTCATCAACTTCGCCCTGATTAGGCCATACCAGTCTATTGGTCACTGGTTGCCTCTCCAGAGGCTTTCTCTGCTTTCGCTGAGGGACATTTGAACTTGATTCTGGCTTTGGTTCGTTGATAGCTTCCCTCTCAGCCTTTCGCCGCCTCTGGTATCTTCTCCATTGGGATCGAGACATGGGATTCCTTCCCTTGTAGTTACTTGATACCTGGGTCACTTTTGAGGCAACAACCTGAGGTTCTTTCTTGTGTGTCAAAGATGAACCCCTTGGCACTTCGAAGGAGTGCCACCTTTCTTCGCTCGGTCTCTTTCGACCCGATGTTTTATGCCACGTATCAACTGGCACATTGGCTGGAGGCCTGAAAGTCAGTGGCCTCTTTTCTTGATTTGAACCCTTTTGGTAGGTTCTTCTGGGGTCATGTCGAACATCAACACCCTCCCTTCTTCTGTTTGCTGCTCTTACACCTTGGATGTGTTCAGCAGCTTTCTTGTCGAAAATCGAGCTGCATCGAGGACACAACATCACTTCTGACTTCTTCTTCTGGCATCTTTGCAGGAAATCTGCCAGATTTTCGTTTTCCCGAGGGAAAGCCGTTTTGTTTGCTTGCTCTTGCCTAATGGTCTCCTCTGAAGCTTTTGATTCAGAGATTTCGACCATGTTGACATTCATGGTGTCTTTGGTAGCAAGAGTCATCTGCTTCATCTGGGCCTCCAGGTCTTCTGTCTGGCCTTGGACTGCAGCCAAGTAGGAACTGGGTTTAGCTCCAGATTTTGAGGCTCCAACTGTCTCCAGTTTTGGGCCTTCAGCAGCTTTTTGGACTGCTTCGATTGCTTTTCTAGAAAGATTCCCAGAAAAACTGCCAAAGATTGGCATGTTGATATGATCCTTGGTGACTTCGACCATAGTTATTCCTGGCCTTTTCACCTGACTTCTGGACGCCTCGATCACATTCACCTCTGAAGGTTTAGCATAATGGGCTTCAGCCTGCAAAGGGTTAGAGTCCACAGTCATGGGGGTCTTATCGGCGAATTTCAACTTCCCTTCTTCGATAGCATTTTGTACGAGATCCCTGAAAAGAAAACATTGAGATGTTTTATGGCCCATAAAATTATGATATTTACAAAAACCTCTTTTCCTTCTTTGATCAAGAGGAGGCACTTTTACCCCTGGGGGTATTATCATTTGGACATCTTTTACAAGTAAGTCAAAAATTTCGTCACATTTTGTAATATCAAAACTGTAGGTCTTTTTAGGGAACCTATCGTTGGCCCTTTCAGGACCAGTGGGGTTTTTTCCACTTGAGGGGACTAGTAGTTTGCAAGAGTATGGTGGCCCTTGTTTTAACTCCGCTAAATCGACCTCACTTTCTTCGACGGTTATAGGTTCGTCGAATGTTTCTGGATCTTCATCGTCCATTTCGACATATGCTATCCTTTCTCTTTTATGAGTTTTTGTCGCCCTGGCTTTTTCAGCTTTAAGGCGTTCTAACTGTCGAACCCTACCGGCCAATTGGGCCATGTCTCTCAGGTATTGAGTGTCTAATTTCTTCCTAATGGAATAATCTAGACCTCCTGCGGCTATTTCGACTAACTCATGTTCTGGAACTTGCGTAAAGCATCTTGCTTTGAGTAACCTAAACCTATTTAGATATTCGTCTATAGGTTCAGTGAATCGCCTCTTTACACTGGCCAATTCTTTCAGGCTTATCTTGGTTTGTCCCATGTAGAATTGCTCATGGAACAATCTCTCCAACTGGGTCCAATGGTGGATCGAATTGGGGGGAAGAGTTGTGAACCAAGTAAACACGTTCTTTGTTAGGGAACTTGGGAAATACTTAATCCTCAGGTTTTCATTGTTTGAAATCTCTCCTGCTTCGATCAAGTATCTCGCCACATGTTCGACAGTGGATTATGTCGTGTCCCCTGAAAATTTAGTGAACTTAGGGACTTTGCATCTAGGCGGTAAGTCCGTTTGTAACACATATTCTAACAGTGGGGATGTAAAGTTGGGCCTACGGAAGCCCGTATTCATCCCATTTTGCATCATGATTCTCTCGATCATGGCTGTCAAGTTATTTTCCAAACCAATATTCTGGTATTGGATCTGCTGAACTACTTCGTCAGCATTTTGGTTTCTATTGACTATCCTTACTTCCGGGGCTGTGACTCTAGGTTCTTTGACCCCGGGTTGTTCCATTCGCATCCTAAGGTTTTCTTCGACAGGCTGTTGGACTTGGTTAATAGTGGTTTCTTCCTCTAGAAGTATACCTTGGTTTCCCCTCATCTGTGCCCTTTGGGGCTGTCGAATAGGTTGGGGTACCCCAAAAAAATCGGCCAGACGCGCCATTTGCGCTGTCATTTGCTGATTCGACTGGGTGGTATTTTGTATTAGAGGATTTAGCACTGTGCTTAAAGTTTGTGCCAACATTTGAACCATATCGTGGTTGCTTTCGTCCATTTGCTGCCTCAAAACTGCTGTCGAGGCATTCGTAAGGCCATGCATTACTTGGGACATTCCTCCTAAGAGTTGGGTCCTACCCCTGTTCGCCATACCAACTCCAGAACCTTGGAGTGGCGAAGAGGCGCTCACTAAAGGGTCTGAAAAAGTGGACGCGGCATTCGTCAGGCTAGCCAATTCAGAAGTTGGCATGCCATAAAGTGGTTCTCGATTTAGACCGACTGTCGAAAAACCTGGGGGAACATAAGGCCTAGTTCCTTGGTTTCCCCTTGGTGGGGGAGTTCCCAAAGGCATTCTGGGGGCAGTAAATGGAGGTAATGGCCCCGTTTGTGTGACCGTTACTGCTGGTGTTGAACCAGCGGTTACCATTTCACTTATGGTTGGGATGACCGTTGTTCCCACGTTTGTTTGTGGGATTTCGCCATTGTTTGGCAGATTCGCCATCGCTTCTCTTCTTCTCCTAGTATTGGTATCATTGGTGTATATTCTACCACTTCTCAATAACATGCAATACTCTCGAAAAAGGAGGATATTTTGTATAAAACGGTTAAACTTAAAAATCAACACAAAGTCCCACCTGGTGTGCCAATTTGTTTACCATTGAAATTGGTAAACAACCGCTGATCTTCCAAAAGGTTACTTATTTGGTGACTCGCAGGATCGATCAGATTGATCCTAAGACATGGTTGATTTTCTGGAGTTTGACTAATCCTAATGGTGATTAATGCCGGTAAAGCAAAGACACTTTAAGTAAATTGCATGAAGAAAAGCTTGATAGAATAAATAAAAGCGTCAAATAAAAGGCTTCGACGGAGATGAGTAAATGAAAAGCAATAAAGTGCTTGAATATAAAAGACTTTGATTAATTTAAATGGTGTTTCACACATACATTCTCAACGATTCTTTCGCTCACACTGGGTACTTGAATCTAGATGAGTGACTTGTATAAAATGATGAACACTCCCGAAAACTACGTGAACAACTAGTATTTATACTAAAACAAATCCTAAGTAACCGTTGGGCAGTTATGTCGCTTCGAGATGACGCCACATGGCACGCTCACAGCATTCGACGCTCCTGATCTCGGCACGTTGCACTTGGTAACTGCTGGGAACCGTTTTCCCTCCAAGCATTCAAATCTCAAACCGTTCGACCCTGGGCATCAGGTACCTTTGTCGAGAGGTTCCTTCGACGTCGAAGACGACAAGATTCCCACTTGAAGGAAATTCTCTAAGTACCTTGTCATTCTCTGATGAGCCTTCGACAGGATCAGTTGGTCGAAGCCTGGAAACTCTTCTGACTCATAATTAATGGTCTATATTGATAACAAACAAGGGTGTCGAATTTAGGAGCCAACACTCGTGGGCCTTGACGATCCCTTGTGATCAGGTACGATCAATATAGTAATACAAAATAAATTAGGATGACTTCCTAACTTCGTCTTCTCAGTGTCTAATGCGTCCTTGTTAGTCTGAGAATTCTTGCTGGAGAAAAGTCAATAAAAATGATGATAGTCACGTTGAAAAATATTGTGTTAAAAAGCCTTTGAAAGCTTAAAAGACTTCGACTTATCAACCACGTCGACCAAAAGTGCTCGACGAAGCATGGTGAACATGGTTTGGAAGAATCTCAGGAACATATCCATAAGATTAGGATCACTCTCTCGAAAAGGGTTTTTCAACAAGATGGTTTTATTCTACTATGTCACCAGTTATCTAGGACTTGGCATATTTTCTAAGTCTGAGAGTTAGTCGAGCGAAGAGATGTTTTGGCAAGTGATATGGAACTAAATCAAACATGCTTGAAGGAAATTGAGTGGTTTGAAGCAGTTATCAATATAGTTATCAACATGATACTTAGTTTCTCAGCAGTTATATTCTTGAAGGCATGTGGAAGCAAGTTAGAGCATGAAGGCTTAAATAGTGGGATATGTGTCAGATCTTTAGGATTTAACCGTTGTTGACAGTTATCTTTGTACTAGTATACAATGCATGCTTATGCATTATAGTCAGGGTCGCAAATCCTCATAGTTTCTCTATAGAACTAAAGTATTTAAGTCATCGAGCGAAATAGTTTGTGAGATATGTGACTCTGCGTCCATCCATTTTAAATTTTATGCAAATCTTTTATAGTCAAAACATTTACATTAAATATCATTTACTTCATTGAATTTGTGTCTTGTCTATTATCTTTACCCAAAGTTTATTGTTTGTTTCCAGTTGTTTATTATTCAAGCGTTATAAATCCAAAATAAACACATTTTTCTCACTAATCCCTTTTTGCACAATATGTCTCCGAGATTTTTCTAGTTAATCTCTTAAGTGAACTAAACTCGTGATTGTTTATTAAAAACACCTGTAAACAAATTGGCACGTCCAATAAGACCCTTTTGTGCAAGTTTGAGTGCAGTTACCATAGCCCTCCTTTCTTTGGCAAGCTTCTGATAATCTTTTTCGCGTGATCTAAAGTGGAATAACCTTTGTCCAGAACCTCCAGTCCTGCGACAAGAGTTTGAAACCTTGAAAACATGTTCTCAACATTTTTATCATCTTCCATCTTGAATGCCTCATACTTCTGAATCAAAGCAAGTGCCTTTGTTTCTTTCACGAGCATTTTCTTCGTGAGTCATCTTTAAAGAATAAAAAATAGACTTTGCAGTGTCTCTTAGTGATATTTTCATACTCATTATAGGAGATAACATTCAGCAAGATGATTTTAGCCTTGTGATTATCTTTATAATCTTTCTTTTTTTGTTCAGTCACCACTCTTCTTTCTACTTTATTACCACTATCATCTACTGAATGGGTATAGCCATTGACTACCTGTTGGCTCCTAAATTCGACACCCTTGTTTGTTATCATATAGACCATTGATTATGAGTCAGAAGGTTTCCTACATAAGGAGGCTTCGACCAACTGATCATGTCGAAGGGTCATCAAAGAATGACAAGATACTTAGAGAAATTCCTTTAAGTTGGAATCTTGTTGTCTTCGACGTCGAAGGAACCTCTCGACAAAGGTCCCTGATGCCCAAGGTCGAATAGTTTGAGATTTGAATTGTTGGAGGGAAAACGGTTCCCAGCAATTACCAAGTGCAACGTGCCGAAAACAGAAGCGTCGAAGGCTGTGAGTGTGCCATGTGGCGTCATCTCGAAGCAGTGTAACTGCCCAGCGGTTACTTAGGATTTGTTTTAGTATAAATACTAGTTGTTCACGTAGTTTTCGCGTGTGTTCATCATCTTATACAAGTCACTCATTTAGATTCAAGTACCCAGCGTGAGAGAAAGAATCATTGAGAA
This sequence comes from Vicia faba, assembly GCA_948472305.1. NCBI lineage: Eukaryota > Viridiplantae > Streptophyta > Magnoliopsida > Fabales > Fabaceae > Vicia > Vicia faba. The sequence continues at coordinate 1,572,935,005 of OX451737.1, forward strand.
TGTATGTGTGAAACACCATTTAAATTAATCAAAGTCTTTTATATTCAAGCAATTTATCGCTTTTCATTTACTTATCTCTGTCGAAGCCTTTTACTTAACGCTTTTATTTATTCTATCAAGATTTTCTTCATGCAATTTACTTAAAGTGTCTTTACTTTACTGGCATTAATCACCATTAGGATTAGTCAAACTCCAAAAAATCAACCATGTCTTAGGATCAATCTGATCGATCCTGCTAGTCACCAAATAAGTAACCTTTTGGAAGATCAGCGGTTGTTTACCAATTTCCACGGTAAACAAATTGGCACACCCGGTGGGACCTTGTGTTGATTTTTATGATTAACCATTTTATATAAAATATCCTCCTTTTTCGCGAGTATTGCATGTTATTGAGAAGTGGTAGAATATACACCAACGAAACCAATACTAGGAGAACAAGTGAAGAGATGGAGAATCCGCCAAACAATGGAGAAATCCCACAAACAAACGTGGGAGCAACGGTGATCCCAACCGTAAGTGAAGTGGTAACCGCTGGTTCAACGCCAGCAGTAACGGTTACACAAACGGGGCCATTACCTCCATTTAGAGGCCCCAGAATGCCTTTTGGAACTCCCCCACCAAGGGGAAACCAAGGAACTAGGCCATATGTTCCCCCAGGTTTTTTGACAGTCGGTTTAAATCGAGAACCACTCTATGGCATGCCAACTTCTGAATTGGCTAGCCTGACGAATGCTACGTCCACTTTTTCAGACCCTTTAGTGAGCGCCTCTTCGCCACTCCAAGGCTCTGGGGTTGGTATGGCGAACAGGGGTAGGACCCAACTCTTAGGAGGAACGTCCCAAGTAATGCATGGCCTTACGAATGCCTCGACAGCAGTCTTGAGGCAGCAAATGGACGAAAGCAACCACGATATGGTTCAAATGTTGGCGCAAACTTTAAGCACAGTGCTAAATCCTCTAATACAGAATACCACCCAGTCGAATCAGCAAATGACAGCGCAAATGTCGCGTCTGGCTGACTTTTTTGGGGTACCCCAACCTATTCGACAGCCCCAAAGGGCACAGATAAGGGGAAACTAGGGTATACTTCTAGAGGAAGAAACCACTATTAACCAAGTCCAGCAGCCTGTCGAAGAAAACCTTAGGGTACGAATGGAACAACCCAGGGTCGAAGAGCCTAGAGTCGTAGCCCCGGAAGTAAGGATGGTTAATAGAAACCAAAATGCTGACGAAGTAGTTCAGCAGATCCAATACCAGAATGTTAGTTTGGAAAATAACTTGACAGCCATGATTGAAAGAATCATGATGCAAAATGGGATGAATACGGGCTTCCGTAGGCCCAACTTTACATCCCCGCTGTCAGAATATGTGTTACAAACGGACTTGCCTCCTAGATGCAAAGTCCCTAAGTTCACTAAGTTTTCAAGGGACACGGCAGAATCCAATGTCGAACATGTGGCAAGATACTTGATCGAAGCAGGAGAGATTTCAAACAATGAGAACCTGAGGATTAAGTATTTCCCAAGTTCCCTAACAAAGAATGCGTTTACTTGGTTCACAACTCTCCCCCCCAATTCGATCCACCATTGGACCCAGTTGGAGAGACTATTCCATGAGCAATTCTACATGGGACAAACCAAGATAAGCCTGAAAGAGTTGGCCAGCGTAAAGAGGCGATTCACTGAACCTATAGACGAATATCTAAATAGGTTTAGGTTGCTCAAGGCAAGATGCTTTACGCAAGTGCCAGAGCATGAGTTAGGCGAAATAGCCGCAGGTGGTCTAGATTACTCCATTAGGAAGAAATTAGACACTCAGTACCTGAGGGACATGGCCCAATTGGCCGATAGGGTTCGACAGGTCGAACGTCTTAAAGCTGAAAAAGCCAGGGCGACAAAAACTCATAAAAGAGAAAGGATAGCATATGTCGAAATGGACGATGAAGATCCAGAAACATTCGACGAACCTATAACCGTCGAAGAAAGTGAGGTCGATTTAGCTGAGTTAAAACAAGGGCCACCATACTCTTGTAAACTACTAGTCCCCTCAAGTGGTAAAAACCCCACTGGTCCTGAAAAAGCCAATGATAGGTTCCCTAAAAAGACTTACAGTTTTGATATTACAAAATGTGATGAAATTTTTGACTTACTTGTAAAAGATGGCCAAATGATAATACCCCCAGGGGTAAAAGTGCCTCCTCTTGATCAAAGAAAGAAAAGAGGCTATTGTAAATATCATAACTTTCTGGGCCATAAAACATCTCAATGTTTTCTTTTCAGGGATCTCGTGCAAAATGCTATCGAAGAAGGGAGGTTGAAGTTCGCTGATAAGACCCCCATGACTGTGGATTCTAACCCTTTGCAGGCTGAAGCCCACTATGCTGAACCTTCAGAGGTGAATGTGATTGAGGCTTCCAGGAGTCAGGTGAAAAGGCCAGGAATAACTATGGTCGAAGTCACCAAAGATCATATCAACATGCCAATCTTTGGCAGTTTTTCTGGGAATCTTTCTAGAAAGACAATCGAAGCAGTCCAAAAAGCTGCTGAAGGCCCAAAACTGGAGACGGGTGGAGCCTCAAAATCTGGAGCTAAACCCATTTCCTACTTGACTGCAGCGCAAGGCCAGACAGAAGACCTGGAGGCCCAAATGAAGCAGATGACTCTTGCTACTAAAGACAACATGAATGTCAACATGGTCGAAATCTCTCAATCAAAAGTTTCAGAGGAGGCCATTAGGCAAGAGCAAGCAAACAGAACGACTTTCCCTCGGGAAAACGAAAATCTAGCAGAATTCTTGCAACGATGCCAGAAGAAAAAATCAGAAGTAATGTTGTGTCCTCGATACAGCTCTATTTTTGACAAGAAAGCTGTTGAACACATCGAAGGTGTGAGAGCAACAAATAAAAGAAGGGAAGGTTCTGATGTTCGACATGATCCCAGAAGAACCTACCAAAAGGGTTCAAATCAGGAAAAGAGGCCACTAACTTTCAGGCCTCCAACCAATGTGCCAGTTGTACATGGCTCAAAACATCGAGTCGAAAGAGACCTAGCGAAGAAAGGTGGCATTCCTTCGAAGTGACAAGAGGTTCATCTTTGACACTCAAGAAAGAACCTCATGTTGTTGCCTCCAAAGTGGCCCAAGTATCAAGTAACTACAAGGGAAAGAATCCAATGTCTCGATCCCAGTGGAGAAGATACCAAAGGAGGCGCAAGGTTGAGAGGGAAGCTGTCAACGAACCAAAGCCAGAGTCAAGTTCAAATGTCCCACAGTGAAAGCAAAGAAAGCCTTTGGAGAGAGAACCGGTGACCAATAGACTGGTATGGCCTAACCAAGGCGAAGTTGGTAACGAAGATGGCTTTGAGTCTGATGACACCCTAGATATCATGGTGAATATAGTCTCAGTTTTGCCAAGAGAGTTCAATCGCCAGATGGAGGTCGAATCGAACGACTGAGAAGTCGAACAAGAAATGGTCAAGCATAGGCTAGTATGCTACTTTGTCATGGATAATGGCTGCACTGAAGAGTAAAATGGTTTCTTCGAACCACCTACTGAGGCGATGAAAAGTCACCTCAAGCCTTTATTCATAAGTTCAAAACTCGAAGAAGCCACTGTAAACAAGATCTTGGTGGACTGTGGGGCAACCATCAACATAATCCCCCACTTCATGCTAAGAAAAATAGGCAAGAGTGATGAAAACATTAAGCCTCATAACATGGTCCTATCGAACTACGAAGGCGGAATAGGGACCACTATGGGTGTGATCCAACTAGACCTCAAAGTAGGATCCATCCTTCGACTAACTATGTTTATGGTCATATCGGCTAAACCAAATTATAATCTATTGTTGGACCGAGAATGGATACATGGTGTTGGAGCAGTACCATCATCAATGCACCAAAGGTTAATATTATGGCGTCCTGATGGAATTGTCGAGAATATATAAGTAGATCAGAGCTACTACTTGGGCGAAGTAAATCACCTAGGGAGAGCTGACTTCGACAAAAATTTGGCTCACATTGGGCCATGCCCAGCACCTGACTTCGACATGGCGCCAGCGCCAAATGCTTTTTGTTCCTTGTACCTGCACCCTGATCATGGGTTTCAATGGGACAAAGAAGACTTGTCCCACATTGATTTCAGTGGGCTAACTGACATCCAACCAACTGGTTGGGGAAGTGAATTCAGTGATAATGACTGAGTCACAAGCACTACAGTGAATTTCGGCTTACATAGCCGAAACAAGGATGATAGCGGCTCTCGAAGCCGAAGTAAAATATATGGCCACCCAGGCCAACAACCAAGAACCACCAGATATAGGCCCTGGAAAAGATTTCGACCCAGAACCTCCTGATATCATGACAGAAGGAATGCAGGAGCAAAGGCTCGACGCCATCTATGACGATGAGCCTTTGGGATTCGAAAAGGACCCCCTGGCGAACAACATCAAAATGTTAGCACATGATCCTTTAGAAGAAATTAACTTGGGCGAAGGGTTAGAGAAAAGGCCCACTTACATCAGTGCCAAAATAGACCCAAAGCTCAGGTTTGAAGTGATCCAATTGTTAAAGGAGTTCAAGGACTGCTTTGCATGGGATTACGACGAGATGCCTGGTCTCGGCAGAGGATTGGTAGAACTTCAGTTGCCAATCAAGCCTGGGAAAAAGCCAGTCAAGCAAAGTCCAAGACGCTTCGCTCCAGAAATACTGTCGAAGATTAAAACGGAAGTCGAAAGACTGCTGAAGTGCAAATTCATACGAGTTACGAGGTATGTCGAATGGATTGCAAACGTTGTGCCAGTAATTAAGAAAAATGGTACGTTGAGGGTGTGCATAGATTTCAGAGATTTGAATGCTGCAACACCCAAAGATGAATATCCTATGCCTGTGGCGGAAATGCTAGTCAATTCTGCCGCTGGCCATGAGTACCTGAGCATGCTCGATGGTTACTCAGGATATAATCAAATTTTCATTGCTGAAGAAGATGTGTCGAAAACAGCTTTTTGATGCCCCGGGGCTTTAGGCACTTACGAATGGGTAGTGATGCCTTTTAGCCTAAAAAACGCTGGGGTAACATATCAGCGAGCGATGAACTCTATCTTCCATGATTTTATTAACACTTTTATGCAAGTATATATTGATGATATTGTTGTAAAATCTGTTTCCAGGAAGAACCATATAGACCACCTTCAACAATCATTTGAAAGAATGAGAGAACATGGTCTGAAAATGAACCCTTTGAAGTGTGCGTTGTGTGAAAGCTGGAGATTTCTTGGGCTTCGTCGTCCACAAGAAAGGAATCAAAATCAACCAGAACAAGACAAAGGCAATCTTGGAAGCGAAAGCGCCAACGAACAAGAAGGAACTGCAATCCCTACTGGGCAAGATAAATTTCTTAAGGAGATTTATATCTAACCTAAGTGGAAAAGCTCAAGCCTTCTCACCCTTACTTCGATTGAATAAGGAGGGATTCGAGTGGGGGCAAGAGCAACAAGAAGCCTTCGACAAGATCAAAGGGTACCTCACCAAGCCGCCTATTTTGGTGCCTCCTTGTAGCAATAGGAGTATGAGATTGTACATAGCTGCATCCGACAAAACTTTGGGAAGCATGTTAGCCCAAGAAGATGAAAATGGAGTCGAAAGACCCATTTATTACCTTAGCAGAGTTTTGAGCGATGCAGAAACTAGATATAGCGAAGTTGAAAAATTATGTCTATGTCTTTATTTCTCTTGTACAAAGCTCAAACAATATATAAAACCAGTTGATGTGTATGTTTCGTCTCATTTTGATGTTTTCAAATACATGTTGTTGAAACCCATCTTGCACAGCCGAATTGGCAAGTGGGCGCTAGCATTAACTGAGTATTCATTGACCTTTATGCCTCTTAAGGCAGTAAAAGGGCAAGTGGTAGCAGACTTTATAGTCAACCACTCGATTCATGTTGAAAATATAAATTACGTGGAGATAGAACCCTGGAAATTCTACTTCGATGGTTCCAGCCATAAAGATGGAACAGGAGTAGGGGTCTTAATTATTTCTCCAGAAAAAATTCCAACAACATTCAGGTACAAGATAGAAGGTACTTGTTCAAACAATGAGGCTGAGTACGAAGCTCTAATTATTGGCCTTGAGATATTGTTGGAATTGGGGGCAACTCGAGTCGAAATAATGGGAGATTCATAGTTAGTCGTTAAGCAAGTCACAAAAGAGTATAAATGCATAAGAGAAAGTCTTATTATGTACTTTGTGATAGCAAATCGTTTATTGAAAAAATTCGAAGTGGTTAACATTCGACACATACCTAGATTGGAAAACCAAGTAGCCAATGATTTTGCACAAATTGCATCTGGGTACAAAATTTCAAAAACGAGATTACAAAGAGCAATCGAAGTTCGAGAAAAAATAAAAGCAACCAGCCTATCTCCAACGGATTTGGAATCGACAAGACTAGGGTGTTGCACCCCAAAATTTGCCCTCCCATATTCTTCAAGAAATTGCCAAGCCAAGTCACAAAATTCCCCAAGGGTTGCACAGCTCAACAGTCTCCCATACAGTCAAAACTAGGGTTTGTGTTCTGATCAAGAAAAGGAAGTTTTCAAAGGCCCAATCAAGTCTCATATGCCTACAAGTATGGTCAAGTATCCTCATATCAAGTTTCAAGGCATTCAGCTCAAAATTGCACAGTCAAAACCCTAAATTGCACTACAGTCAACTGTAGGGGCAAAATGGTCATTTGGCAGTCAAAAGTTCAAATTTTTGGTCAACATATCATTTTGAAGCCACAAACATCATTTGATCAATGCTTGATCATGATTCCCAAAATTTGGCTCAGAAAATCATCAAGATGCAAAAATTACTATATTTGGACAGCTGAAAAAGTCAACTGAAATTGACCAGGGCATAACTTTCACATGGATTATCAGAAAAATTCCATCCAAAACTAATTTTGAAGAGAAAGACATTTCCTACAACTCATCTTCATACTTCAAGTCCAAGAAATGCTCTCACAAAAAGTTATCAATTTCAACATTATAGGTCATTTTCAAAAGTCAACAAAAAGGGACTTTAAGTCAAAGGCCATAACTTGAGATTGGTAAATCAAAATGACATGGGACCAAAGGCATTGGTTAGAGGACTCAAAGACCTTTCCAAAATGTCCAAGAACATGAGAAAAGCTTAAAAATTGAGCAAGTTATGCCTTGTGGAAGTTGGGAAATTTTTGGATATTTTGAAAAGTCAACATTACTTCAAATGACCTAAAATTGCTAATGGGCCCATTTTTCTTCCATGATTCATAATTCCAAGCATGTGCACGACCACTTGGCCCAAAGGGAAGTATTTTCTCATTTTTTATTTATTTATTTGAATTATTATTCATATTAATTCATTTAAATTATATAAATATGTGAAAAATATCTAACATGACTTAACCAATCTTTTTATGCATGTTTGATACTCAAGATTTCGTGTACAACTAAATAGGGAAAGATTTGGACTAATTGGATCATGATTTGCACAAGAACATGTGAAAAAAGATATGAAAATAATGGTGGAAAATCAAATATTGAAATCAATGAATGAAAAAGATTTTGGCCAATTTTGTTAACCTAATGCCTTCACTACATAATCAGAATCATTCATCCAAACGCTGAGAACTGGTAAAACGAACCTCAACTGTATCAAGAAATTTTCAGAATCGTGCATCATGATTTGTGCATAATTTGCAATTTTTGTCTCTTGATTCATGTTTGTTATGAGTTTCTGCAACTAACCATGCAAATTAATTTCGTTTTTATGCCATATACGTGATTTCACCATGATCAATCTTTAGGGTTTTCAGAGCTTGAATTTAGGGCTTCTGAAACCAAGCAAAATTAGTCCACGAAACCATGACCATTCAAACCAGCATGCTCCAACGAACAAGAACCAGTCATCGCGATCAATTTATGTGGCCTCATGGCCTAGTCGTTATTTTCTCGTATGCTATTTTCTGCAACGGTGTAAAAACCGTTGCCTAATACTTTTATGTTTTCAGAAAAAGGAAGAAGACGAACTCGTGGCAGGGAGTGATTGGATCGTTCAAATTTCGCGCGCGTTTCCGGGGCCATTGACATTTTCCTTTTATAATATTTATTTACTATTATATGTTAATTGAAGTTGGAATGGTTCAGTGGCAGGTAGAAGCGCTTGCAATGCTCATGACCTGGGTTCGAGTCCCAGGTCTGTATACTTTCAATATTATTTTTCTATGTGAATTCCTGTGCAGCGTAAGCATCATAGACGTACCATATGCCTCCCTCATCCAAGCGTCCACGTGTCTATCATGTTCAGATCAAAGGCACAGGATGGATGAACACGCTACAATCCCAGTCAACGCACCACACGCTTGTCCAAAAGTCAATCAGGCCTTGCAAGATTGGGCTCAATTTATTGGGTCAACACCTCACAATTGGGACTGAACCCCCCACTGGTTTGCAATTTCCTATTTTTTGTCTTTCTTATTTTTTGATTGTTATCTTATTTTCTTTATTATTTTTAATTTGATTAATTATTTTTTTTCTACAAATTATAAAATGCACAAAAAAATCAGAAAAAGAGCAAAATATAATATTTATTTTAATTATTTTTATAAGTATTTTCACATGTAAATATTTAGTTTTAATTAGGATATAATTTTAATTTCTTTTAATAACAAAAATACAAAAAGTAGAATTAGGTTTAATTGATAATTTTTTATTTCCTTTTAATTTTTCTTTCACAATAATAATATTACTTATTTTATTTTCATAATTAAATTGTACATAAATTAACTTAGGTTTAATTTAGGTTATATTTTAATATTTTCATAACAAACTCAAAAAACCATTAGAATTAGGGTTAGTTAATTTTAATTAATTCTTTTTTCTGTTAAATCTTAAAAAACATAAAAATACATAAAACATTTTTCTTTTAATTTTAATTTTAATTCCTTGTTAATTTTAATTTTGCAAAAGGGTCCAACGCCCATATTTTTAATTGTTTAATTTGCGTATTTATTTTATTGCTTAAATAATTATGTATTTCTCCCAAAGCGTTGTAACTTAAATTTCTCGCACTTTAATTTCTTTGCTTTATTTACTTTTCTGTCAAATCGGGTCCGGTTTAATTTTGGCGATGTGGACCCGCGCCACTTGTAATAGCTTTAGAATTTACTTTTCCGCACTCTTTTAATTGTTAACAAAAAAGCATGCAAGAATGAATGGCCTTAAAAGTAAAATCAAGCGTAGATCACAACAAACATGACAAGACAAATATCAATGAAAACGACACACGAATCACACACACCACCCCTAGGGTACGCCTCACTGTTGCCTTGCCTTCGAAAGGTGATCGTCGAGTAGAGGATGTCTTAGTAAGTCCTCATGATCCGGGAACCTGGCATGAGGGTAGCTTCTAAGGTGTCTTCCCATTGCTCTGGTGATCACCATGTCCCTACAAACTCGAATTGACCCGAACACCTCCAACGGTGGTGCTACCTACCTCTCAATGGTGGGATGGCACTACTTTAAAGGACATTTACACAGACGAATTCCTTAGGGTAGGTAGGTTCTCAAGGATACTTGCTCTAATTTCAAACAAAAATACTTTTCACACCAACACTTTTCAAAAGCTTTCAAAATAATCTTTCAAACACTCTGACATACGAGTCGAACTGAAATTTTTCAAAGAAAACTTTTTAAACCCACAATTGAAAAGCAAGCAAACATTTTTGAAAACACATTGAGCAAGTATCTAAGAGCCCATGGATAACCATGGATAGAAAGGGTGCTAACACCTTCCCTTTCTATAACCTACCTCCCGAACCGAGAGCAATCTCTTTAAGGAATTTTTCTGTGCTTTTGTCCTTTCCATTTGGAGAAAATAAAAGACGGTGGCGACTCTTGCTTCCGCGACATTTCGCGAACCAGCGTTAAACAGTCAGTTCCAGATCCACCGATCACAGAACTGGCGACTCTACTGGGGATATACTTATAAAGTGAGGTGTACCTTAGGGCTAGGTCATAACTATGTTTTCAATTGTCTTCTTTGCTTGCTTTATTATTATGGGTTGCTTGGGAGTTCTATAGATCCTAACCCGGATCTGGGGATACCTTTCTTAGAAAGTAGCAACAAGGCTGTGAGGGAACTGTGCGGGGTATACCGACATGGTTGAAACAGTCTGCTACGTTGATGTGGCACTTTGGTGTGTACCGGTAACCCTTGAGTTCAGTCAAGGAGAGTACGGGGCCTCCGCGTGGTGTCATGAAGCATCAACAGACCTTAGAAACCTTAATTGAACTATCTTGGCCTCTTTAGGGTAGTGAGATAACTGACTTTGGTGCAGTCTGAGGTTGGTTGATACTCGATACTACACTCAATTGAGGGTTGCTTTCCTGGAATATTTCGGTCGCCAGTTCAGTGGCTAAATCGAAACGATGAACAATGAAAGCAATCCCGTGATATTGGGAACCTTAGAACCCGGTTACTTTGATTAGGACAGGTTGAACCCACCAACTTCAAGAGGGTAATACCTAGACCTCATGCTGGCCTAAACTCTAAGGGCTTCTCTTGTGTGACTTGCGTGCCTTCGTACTTGACTACTTGCATGCTTGTTATCTGACACATGAACTACTTGCAGGTTTTGTTTATAGTCCTTAACTAGGACTCATGACAGGGTTTACCAAATTTCTTGCAGGTTTTGTTTATAGTCCTTAACTGGGACTCATAACAGGGTTTACTAGATCTCTTGCAGGTTTTGTTTATAGCCCTTAATTGGGACTCATAACAAAGTATACTGAATCTCTTGCAGGTTTCATTTACAGTCCTTAACTGGGACTCATAACAGGGTTTACTAGATCTCTTGCAGGTTTTGTTTATAGCCCTTAATTGGGACTCATAACAAAGTATACTGAATCTCTTGCAGGTTTCGTTTACAGTCCTTAATTAGGGACTCATAGCAGGGTTTACTCACATTACCCCATGCATACCATGACATCATACCATCGCATACATCCTAACCCATTTCAAGGATCTCAAGGGCTCGTGATGCAGGTCAGGATGAATTAAACATCTAGCAAGGGGCAAAGAGGATTTATTTTCCTCTAGCCAAGGTTGTCAGGGGCTATGACCCACTTGATATGGTGAGCCTTTGACCCTTGAAGAAGAGTTCTCAACAACATGAGTGCCCTTCAATCAAGCTATAAATTCCAAGGCTAACAAATTTTCTTGTTTACCCCACGAGGTCCTTGAAAACATTGCATGCATATCATACATATCATCGCATAACAGGTACCCTTGTTGCAGGTTACTTACCTTTCCCGCTGTTTATTTCAGCAATGGCTTCCCAACCAGACAACCAGGGCCTTCTTGCTCAAGAGACTCGGTTCGGGGAAATTCTCCTGAATCTATCCAAGGGGCAGGATGAGCTAAGGACACTTCTCATGGAGACTCTAGTCAGGAACAGTGCTGAGGATGAAGGGCTGAAACACCTACAAGCTGAGATGGATGCAATGAAAGCCCAAATGCTGGGGCAGAGGAATGCCATTCAAGGGTTAGCTCAAAGACAAGATGAGCTCCGGTTTCTCGTCAACCGACTGCTTCAGGGTAACCAACTGGGGCAAACGTCTAAGGATAAAAAGCCAGTCACCGTTCGACCATCTTTGAGACAAAGAGGCAAGGAGAAAGCTCCTCGTATGGCTTCAGTATCACCAATTCAGTATCAACCTCACCAGCTTCAGCCAGACAAGCCCAAAAGGCAATTCACCAAGCTCAACGTGTCGCTGCCTCAAGCCTTACAACAACTGCTGAGGTTGAACTTGGTAACTCTAAAGGATCCTCCTAAGAATCCCAACAGGACACCTTCAAGGTATGACCCCAATGCCCATTGTGCTTATCATTCTGACAGCCCGGGGCATGCTACAGAGGATTGTTGGACTTTGAAGAATAAAATCCAGGATCTGATTGAGGAAGGAGCTGTGGAATTCACCCAAGATGGCCAGGCTGAATTTTTCTACCGTCCCTCCAAGGCTCACCATTTGAAGTGACAAGCTTTGAGACTAGGAAACTTTTGTTCATTCGAATGTTCAAGTTGTGTTGTGCTTTGATTGTTCAAACATTTACTCATGTTAAACATTGTTATTTCATTAATGCATCGCATATGTCTGTTCTGAAGCAATATATTCGTATTCACTATATACAAATTGTTTTCATATTTTTCTGATGTCAACACTCGATTAATAAGTCTAAGCCTCTTGAGGGAGGATGACGAAAACGATACCATGATCTTTACAGTATGCTTTCGAACGGACCCCGCTGATGAGGTACAGGCATTGTTTCAATCCCTAAACACTGGAGTTATAAGGATGATAATCCCTCGTCAACCCATCTGAGCCAAAGAAGTAGGAGTTTTCCTTTTTGAAATTTAAAACCCTTAATCATAACCTGGGGCAGAGTAGTCTCTCAGTTGATCCAAGTGCATAACAAATGGCACCAAAGAGATCCTTACGAAAAAAAGACAGTGATGGTTCCGAATAATCAATAAAGAAAGGCAGTCATTATCTCAAAAAATAAAAAAACCATTAAGTCAAAACCCATGAAGGAGACTTATAAAACTGGGGCATCCCGCTGACTGTAATCCCAAAAAAAGGAAACAGTTCAGGCAAAAAAAGAAAGGGATAACAAAAATCAAAAAGAAAGAGGTCCTACAAACCCTCAGCAAAAAAAGGAGATGACTGCCTATTCAAATAAACGTTCAACATCCGAATCATCACCGGAAAATCAGAGCAAAGACTCAAACAAGGTCTAACGTATGATCAACTGAGTTTAGGTTTGGAGAACATCACGAAGAGCGGGTGGGTACAAATAAAATTTGAGCCTTTATCCTTTGTTTCTTAAACCGTGAACCAGGCCACGTTATAACCCTTAAAAGTCCTAGCTGAAGCATGGGTTAGTTCGAAAGCATATTGTGACGAAAGGTATCCTGACTCCTTAAGGCTTACTATAAAGAAGGAGTTGACATCACGTTTTACAAACATTCACTTGTTTTATGGGAAAAGAATGCATTTTCAAAATCTGCAAGACAGACATAAGCTTTGCATTTTTAACATAACTTTGTTTGCATATGACTTTTTGTTTGAACAGCAGGAAAATTCGCACGATGAATGCCTAATGAACGAAAGCACCTCCAATCAAGGGGCATGATATAATCATGGTCTGTAATCTGGGGCAATCCAATCAAGATTCGGAGAATCTCTCAAAGGCCAAAATAGCCTGGGGCAAATCTCCGCCTGAGTCACTTGGGGGCACTCCAGCAACGAATCTTGCACGATCAGACACCTTCTGGGGGCATGATAAGACATTTCTAACAGGGGCAACTCCTTGCATTCTGAAAGCACAGACATAGTCGAAAAAAATACTACGCAAAATCAAAAACCCGCTAGGTTGACATACCTAGGCAAAAATAAGGGCTTCCCGGCGAACCAAAAGGGTTCGGGAAAAATAAGGGATGAAATGAAAAATTTGTACACCCGGCAAGTCGAAAACCTGAAAAGGCGGCTTGGGCAAAAATGGGTATCCCGGTGGACTGAAAACCCGAAAGGGCGGTCCAGGCAAAATTTAGGGATCAAAAGTGTACGACTATGTCCTATCATCTCGTCACCTGCCTACCAGAAGAAGGTTTGTCCATCAACCACTATCAGCACCTCACAGGTCTTCCTCTCATACCTCAGAAACAGGGGCAATAAAGAGTTGTCCAAGCAATCTAATTGTTCTGTCCTCCCAGGTACCAAGATAGGTTCAACTAAAGAGCATAACCGACATATCTTAATTCCCCAGAGAGTAAGTCAACAAGATAGTTCACTCTCTCCAAGCTATATTATCAAATCTTAAGGAAGTTGAGTATCCTCCAGTAGATCTCGACATTCCCCAGCAGCAATACATATATTCTTAACAAGCATCCCCGACAGTCTTGGTCTAAAGATCGTTCCCCGGTGGCATATCAACATTCAAAGGAACTACTTCCCCCGTATATCAAAACTTCCCCAAGAGAATCCAATCTAGTTCCCCAGGAAATTTGGAATTCATCTCCCCAAGCAATAAGCTTATCCCCAGTAGATTCTGGAAGCTTATCCCCTCGCAGAACACGAACGCGTCACCCGGCTTTATTCAAAGAGTTATTTCCTCAATAGGATATAACTGGGTTATCCTCAGCCAAAAGCCACGGAAAGAGCGTCCTCGACGAAGTCTTCTTACCCCAGCAAAGTCTATCAATACTTCCAGCACAACAAGGGTATCCCCAGCAAATTATCATCAGCATTCAGCAAAACATCTCTATCCCCACAGAGTATTGCTTCCCAGCATGGTCGTCTAGAGCATCTTTTCTCCCCGCAGAATCTTCCATTTGCCAAATTTATTCCGCAACGGAGTCGTCTTCTCCTACCGGTATTCTTGCAGTTATCATCCCCAGCGGAAGCAAGATCTATTATTCAACATCAGCCCAGGAGTGACTTCCCGGCACCCGTCAAGGATTTACTTTCCTAGACGAAAAACACATTCATAAAACATCTTCATACATCATAGCATGCATACGCATCATACTACACGAATCTCATTAATTTTGAAGACATACAGTTCATGCATCATGATTTTGCATACAATTATGTTTTGCCTTTTCAGGAAAAAGATCAATACAAAAATGATTACTATCAACTATCGCAATTCTTTCTAGATATAGTTTCAGATATGACCCAGAGATGGTGACGTTCTGATACTGCTTCCAGATTTCCTTCTAGATATAGTTTCAGATGTAAACCAGAGATGGCGACGTTCTGATACTGCTTCCAGATTTCCTTCTAGATATAGTTTCAGATGTAAACCAGAGATGGCGACGTTCTGATACTGCTTCCAGATTTCCTTCTAAATATAGTTTCAGATGTAAACCAGATATGGTGACGTTCTGATACTGCTTCCAGATTTCCTTCCAGATATAGTTTCAGATATGACCCAGAGATGGTGACGTTCTAATACTGCTTCCAGATTTCCTTCTAGATATAGTTTCAGATATGACCCAGATACGGTGACGTTCTGATACTGCTTCCAGAGTTCCTTCCAGATATAGTTTCAGATATGACCCAGAGATGGTGACATTCTGATACTGCTTCCAGATCTCCTTCCAGATATAGTCCAGATGTAAACCAGATATGGCAACATTCTGACACTTATTCCAGTTGAAGATATTTCAAAGCCCTCTCTAGTCCAGCTAAATCGACTCCCAACAGATTTTTCCGATAAAGACTCAGCAGAAGTTATGGTCCCCTCTCCGACAAGTGCGTGAGGTGGTAATTCCTTTTTCAGATGTTTCCCTCTCCGACGATGAGTGTGAGGTGATAATCTCCTTATGGTCCCCTCTCCGACAAGTGCGTGAGGTGGTAATTCCTTTTTCAGATGTTTCCCTCTCCGACGATGAGTGTGAGGTGATAATCTCCTTATGGTCCCCTCTCCGACAAGTGCGTGAGGTGGTAATTCCTTTTTCAGATGTTTCCCTCTCCGACGATGAGTGTGAGGTGATAATCTCCTTATGGTCCCCTCTCCGACAAGTGCGCGAGGTGGTAATTCCTTTTTCAGATGTTTCCCTCTCCGACGATGAGTGTGAGGTGATAATCTCCTTATGGTCCCCTCTTCGACAAGTGCGTGAGGTGGTAATTCCTTCTTCAGATGTTTCCCTCTCCGACGATGAGTGTGAGGTGATAGTCTTCTATGGTTCCCTCTCCGACGGTGTGTGAGGTGGTAAGTCCTTTTCAGATGTTTCCCTCTCCGACGATGAGTGTGAGGTGTTAGTCTCTTATGGTTCCCTCTCCGACGGTGTGTGAGGTGACAATTCCTTTTCCTATGATTCCCCTCTCCGACGGCGAGTGAGGTGATTCCCTTTCAGCTTATAATGGCCTATGGTTCTCTTCCCGACACTGCAAAGATGGTAATTCCCGCCAAGATTTTTCTCAAAGAGCGTTGTTGAAGTTAAAATCACCCAAGGTTCTCTTACCATTCATGCTAAGGCAGTAACCATACATGGTTCATTCATCATCTTTTGAAGCTCCAGACTCAGCTCCTGTAACCAGTCAGGACACATCTATACCAAGCATCTGAAAACCAACTCCTGCAACGTGTCAGGTATTCATTTTTCTTTTGCAGGTATGCAGGTTCTCGCTAAGGAATATCTTATGCGATCAACATCCAGATGGCATCTATAAGCCCATCATCCTATCCAACAACTTCCCAATGGCATCTATAAGCCCATTCCCCCATCACTGCTAACATGTGAGCGCAAATTTCTGGGCACTCTAGTGTCCAATCATCTTCTACCCTCGGATTCCGAAAGGCACGTCAGCCAATCTGCATCCTCAGGTATAAGAAGATTGAACAGGGGCAACTGTTGCACCCCAAAATTTGCCCTCCCATATTCTTCAAGAAATTGCCAAGCCAAGTCACAAAATTCCCCAAGGGTTGCACAGCTCAACAGTCTCCCATACAGTCAAAACTAGGGTTTGTGTTCTGATCAAGAAAAGGAAGTTTTCAAAGGCCCAATCAAGTCTCATATGCCTACAAGTATGGTCAAGTATCCTCATATCAAGTTTCAAGGCATTCAGCTCAAAATTGCACAGTCAAAACCCTAAATTGCACTACAGTCAACTGTAGGGGCAAAATGGTCATTTGGCAGTCAAAAGTTCAAATTTTTGGTCAACATATCATTTTGAAGCCACAAACATCATTTGATCAATGCTTGATCATGATTCCCAAAATTTGGCTCAGAAAATCATCAAGATGCAAAAATTACTATATTTGGACAGCTGAAAAAGTCAACTGAAATTGACCAGGGCATAACTTTCACATGGATTATCAGAAAAATTCCATCCAAAACTCATTTTGAATAGAAAGACATTTCCTACAACTCATCTTCATACTTCAAGTCCAAGAAATGCTCTCACAAAAAGTTATCAATTTCAACATTATAGGTCATTTTCAAAAGTCAACAAAAAGGGACTTTAAGTCAAAGGCCATAACTTGAGATTGGTAAATCAAAATGACATGGGACCAAAGGCATTGGTTAGAGGACTCAAAGACCTTTCCAAAATGTCCAAGAACATGAGAAAATCTTAAAAATTGAGCAAGTTATGCCTTGTGGAAGTTGGGAAATTTTTGGATATTTTGAAAAGTCAACATTACTTCAAATGACCTAAAATTGCTAATGGGCCCATTTTTCTTCCATGATTCATCATTCCAAGCATGTGCACGACCACTTGGCCCAAAGGGAAGTATTTTCTCATTTTTTATTTATTTATTTGAATTATTATTCATATTAATTCATTTAAATTATATAAATATGTGAAAAATATCTAACATGACTTAACCAATCTTTTTATGCATGTTTGATACTCAAGATTTCGTGTACAACTAAATAGGGAAAGATTTGGACTAATTGGATCATGATTTGCACAAGAACATGTGAAAAAAGATATGAAAATAATGGTGGAAAATCAAATATTGAAATCAATGAATGAAAAAGATTTTGGCCAATTTTGTTAACCTAATGCCTTCACTACATAATCAAAATCATTCATCCAAACGCTGAGAACTGGTAAAACGAACCTCAACTGTATCAAGAAATTTTCAGAATCGTGCATCATGATTTGTGCATAATTTGCAATTTTTGTCTCTTGATTCATGTTTGTTATGAGTTTCTGCAACTAACCATGCAAATTAATTTCGTTTTTATGCCATATACGTGATTTCACCATGATCAATCTTTAGGGTTTTCAGAGCTTGAATTTAGGGCTTCTGAAACCAAGCAAAATTAGTCCACGAAACCATGACCATTCAAACCAGCATGCTCCAACGAACAAGAACCAGTCATCGCGATCAATTTATGTGGCCTCATGGCCTAGTCGTTATTTTCTCGTATGCTATTTTCTGCAACGGTGTAAAAACCGTTGCCTAATACTTTTATGTTTTCAGAAAAAGGAAGAAGACGAACTCGTGGCAGGGAGTGATTGGATCGTTCAAATTTCGCGCGCGTTTCCGGGGCCATTGACATTTTCCTTTTATAATATTTATTTACTATTATATGTTAATTGAAGTTGGAATGGTTCAGTGGCAGGTAGAAGCGCTTGCAATGCTCATGACCTGGGTTCGAGTCCCAGGTCTGTATACTTTCAATATTATTTTTCTATGTGAATTCCTGTGCAGCGTAAGCATCATAGACGTACCATATGCCTCCCTCATCCAAGCGTCCACGTGTCTATCATGTTCAGATCAAAGGCACATGATGGATGAACACGCTACAATCCCAGTCAACGCACCACACGCTTGTCCAAAAGTCAATCAGGCCTTGCAAGATTGGGCTCAATTTATTGGGTCAACACCTCACAATTGGGACTGAACCCCCCACTGGTTTGCAATTTCCTATTTTTTGTCTTTCTTATTTTTTGATTGTTATCTTATTTTCTTTATTATTTTTAATTTGATTAATTATTTTTTTTCTACAAATTATAAAATGCACAAAAAAATCAGAAAAAGAGCAAAATATAATATTTATTTTAATTATTTTTATAAGTATTTTCACATGTAAATATTTAGTTTTAATTAGGATATAATTTTAATTTCTTTTAATAACAAAAATACAAAAAGTAGAATTAGGTTTAATTGATAATTTTTTATTTCCTTTTAATTTTTCTTTCACAATAATAATATTACTTATTTTATTTTCATAATTAAATTGTACATAAATTAACTTAGGTTTAATTTAGGTTATATTTTAATATTTTCATAACAAACTCAAAAAACCATTAGAATTAGGGTTAGTTAATTTTAATTAATTCTTTTTTCTGTTAAATCTTAAAAAACATAAAAATACATAAAACATTTTTCTTTTAATTTTAATTTTAATTCCTTGTTAATTTTAATTTTGCAAAAGGGTCCAACGCCCATATTTTTAATTGTTTAATTTGCGTATTTATTTTATTGCTTAAATAATTATGTATTTCTCCCAAAGCGTTGTAACTTAAATTTCTCGCACTTTAATTTCTTTGCTTTATTTACTTTTCTGTCAAATCGGGTCCGGTTTAATTTTGGCGATGTGGACCCGCGCCACTTGTAATAGCTTTAGAATTTACTTTTCCGCACTCTTTTAATTGTTAACAAAAAAGCATGCAAGAATGAATGGCCTTAAAAGTAAAATCAAGCGTAGATCACAACAAACATGACAAGACAAATATCAATGAAAACGACACACGAATCACACACACCACCCCTAGGGTACGCCTCACTGTTGCCTTGCCTTCGAAAGGTGATCGTCGAGTAGAGGATGTCTTAGTAAGTCCTCATGATCCGGGAACCTGGCATGAGGGTAGCTTCTAAGGTGTCTTCCCATTGCTCTGGTGATCACCATGTCCCTACAAACTCGAATTGACCCGAACACCTCCAACGGTGGTGCTACCTACCTCTCAATGGTGGGATGGCACTACTTTAAAGGACATTTACACAGACGAATTCCTTAGGGTAGGTAGGTTCTCAAGGATACTTGCTCTAATTTCAAACAAAAATACTTTTCACACCAACACTTTTCAAAAGCTTTCAAAATAATCTTTCAAACACTCTGACATACGAGTCGAACTGAAATTTTTCAAAGAAAACTTTTTAAACCCACAATTGAAAAGCAAGCAAACATTTTTGAAAACACATTGAGCAAGTATCTAAGAGCCCATGGATAACCATGGATAGAAAGGGTGCTAACACCTTCCCTTTCTATAACCTACCTCCCGAACCGAGAGCAATCTCTTTAAGGAATTTTTCTGTGCTTTTGTCCTTTCCATTTGGAGAAAATAAAAGACGGTGGCGACTCTTGCTTCCGCGACATTTCGCGAACCAGCGTAAAACAGTCAGTTCCAGATCCACCGATCACATAGGGTATGCTGATCAAAGGAACTTTGAAATTTCGTTCATAGACAATTTGTCAGAGCAGGATTGGAGGAAACCCATTGTAGATTATCTACAAAATCCAGCAGCTTTGACAGAACGAAAAATAAAATATAGGGCATTGAGTTACATACTCATGGGTAATGAGTTGTTCAAAAAGACGCCTGAAGGGGTATTGCTAAAATGCTTAAGCGAAACTAAAGCATACATAGCCCTTTCGACTACGCATGCTGGAGCATGTGGGGCTCACCAAGTAGGCCATAAGATGAAATGGTTGTTGTTTCGACAAGGACTATACTGGCCCACTATCTTGAAAGATCGTGTTGAGTTCGCGAAGGGTTGCCAGGAATGTCAAGTCCATACGGGCATCCAACATGTACCAGCAAGCGAACTTCACTCAATAGTGAAACCTTGGCCTTTTAGAGGATGGGCGTTGGATCTTATTGGAGAGATTCGACCAACATCATCAAAGAGCCAGAAGTATATACTGGTAGGCATTGATTATTTCACCAAATGGATCGAAGCTATCCCTTTAGTCAATGCAGACCAAGAAAATGTCATTGAATTTATTCAAAAGAACATTATCTACAGATTTGGAATCCCTGAGACTATAACAACTGATCAAGGGTCAGTGTTTACTGGTCAAAAGATGCAGGAATTTGCTCAAGAAACAGGCTTTAGACTCCTAACATCAACACCTTATTATGCACAGGCAAATGGTCAAGTCGAAGCAGCGAATAAAATAGTGATTGGCTTGATAAAAAAGCATGTAGGAAAGAAGCCAAAAAATTGGCATAAAACGTTAGACCAGATCTTGTGGGCCTGTCGAACGTCCCCAAAAGAAGCCACGGGTACAACACCATATCGGCTAACTTTCGGTCATGACGCAGTACTGCCAGCAGAAATTTGTCTTCAATCAGCAAGGGTTCAGAGACATCAAGATATTCCCTCTGAGGTTTATTGGGATATGATGTTAGACGAACTAGTAGATTTAGACGAAGAAAGACTACGAGCTCTTGACCTACTGAGAATTCAGAAGAAAAAAGTGGAAGACTCTTACAATAAGAAAGTAAAACCTAAGGCATTCTTGCCTGGAGAATTAGTTTGGAAGGTGATTCTCCCCATGGATCGAAGAGATCTAAGCATGGGAAAATGGTCACCCAAGTGGGAAGGACCGTTCAGAATTATTCAAATTTTTTCTGGTGGAGCTTATGAGGTCGAAGAGTTAAGCAAAGATAAAAGACTCTTGAGGGTAAACGGCAAATATTTAAAAAAATATAAACCTATGCTCCAAGAGATCAAAATAAATAACAGTTAATGACTAAGTTAACCATAAGAGCCAAAATGGAAATTGATATATTGATTAACCAAAATGGTTGCATTGTATTACAAAAATTACAGTACATGGTCAATGAGGTGCTGAGCAAATTAAAAATGGATGGAAGCTTTAAGTAGAAGATATTTGGCTCGCTGCAACTCTAGCCGTTTGTTACACAAGGCATTCACCTGAGAAAGTTTGGCAATCTGGTCATCTAGGGCTTGGGCCCTTTCAGCGAACTCTAGGCCTCGAGTAACTTCATCTTGGCTCTCTCCGTCCGAAACGGTCGAAAGGAGTTCCTCTTTACGCTTAATGTTAGCATTTAACCTGGCCTCCAACTCCTCGATCTACGCCCTTATAGAGGCGTTATCCTGATCTATGGCTTCGATTTCCTACTGCTTGGACGTCTTCTGTTTCGACAATTCTGCAATTCGAGAAGTCGATTCAGCTACTTCAGTCCAAGCAGAAGAACTCTTGCCATGCAGTGTTTCGAGTTGGCTGTTGAACCCCCTTCGACGATTATAGTCCGCAGAGACTTGGTCAATAATGGAGTATAACTCCAAGATGAAGCTGGAAATCTCTGGAGAAACAGCAAGCAAATCAACTGCACCCAAGACAGCTCCCAAACAAGACTGGGCAGTAGGATCCCCCTCCAAAGCCTTCATTAGATCCTTCTTGAAGAACTGAGCCTTGACTTTCTTCAAGACCTCATCGAGAGGAGAAGTCGAAGTAGACTTCCCTGATGCAGTAGAAGCATCATGGCTAGGGTCAGATGTATTTTCCCTGCTCTCAATGATGGCATTCAGGTAGCCAATTGGATCATTTTGCTTCAAAAGGGCAAAGTCTTCTTTAGACCTGGGCTTTGTCGAGGTGATCGTTTCTACAGCAGTGGTGGCTTGGGGCTGAGTATGTTCAGCAGCGTCAGCATCAACATGACCCTCTTCATGATGTTGATCTTCTGTCTCATTGACCACTTGAGCTTCCTCCTGGTGGTGTTCCTCTGTTTCAGCAAGGACTTCATCATCCACCAGTTCCTCCTCTCGTTGTCTTCTATGGTCAGCAGAGTCTTGTGGCTCTGAAGTTTGATTTACTTCGTTAGCAGAACCGACGAAAGAAGAAGGATGGTGAATGGGTTCCCCTGTGCTGTTTACAAAGGAATCAGAACCTTCGACAGGATGCCCAGTTGGTGCTGAAGTTCCAGTGGTCTCCTGAAAATAGAAGAGGAAAAATATTTTGATTTAGAGAGATACACAATCGAATGTGATCGTCGACACCTAAGTTAAAAATGGTCGAAGGCACTACCTGTAGAGGAACTTCAGCCCCAGGGCTAGAGTTGTCACTCTCAACGGGTTTGCTGAGCAAGACATTTAGCTCCTCCTCCGTGGGCTCTTTGATGATCACAGGAGGTGGCCTGGGTTTATTCCCTGCGACCTTGATTCTTATCGCAGGTCGAAGCTCAGGAGCAGGGGCAGCCGTCTTTACCTTTCTCCGTTTGAGAGGAACAGGGGGAGATTCATCCTCGTCGCCACTCGAAGATTCGACCGTTAATGCAGGTCGCTTCTTAGGCGCAGGTTCCTGAAAGCCCCAAATGGAGTTGGTTTAGAACGCAGCATCGAAAACCAGGATGTTTAAAACCAAAGCAGGATACAAGAGAGATTTTTGTTACTTGTGTTGGAGGTTTTGTAGAGGGACCTCCACCCTGATGGCTGTCTGTGGCCTTCTTAGCCACAGGTTTTCGAACAACTGAAAGAAAAACGTTCACAAGTTATAATTGACAGATATAGGTCGAAATGGAAAGACAAATATTTGAAGAGGGAACGTACATTTCTTTATTTTGTCAAGAACCAAGACGAAGGACTTCTGAAGTTCGTCTGCAAAATCCTTTTCGTCGAAGAACTCTTCGACATAATATCTCTTCCACCAGTCTTTAAAAGATGGTGAACAAAGGAAGTTGAGTTGGTAGTCGAACAATGATAGTACGGTCCGACCAACATACCTCCTAATATGCTTAGCAGCAGCATCCTCAGAGTAGTCATTACAAAAGTACAACAACGATTTCTCCTAAGGATAAATTGGAGAAGGAAGTGATTGGATAATGCCAAACTGTCGAGAGACAAGATTCGGCTGGTAAGCAATCAAGCTCAAATGATTCTTTGAACTCTTGAAGCGCAATGGCATTATCCTTGGAGTGAGAAACGCTTCCCACATCGTTGTGTTCTCCTCGAGGTGAGGATCCTCTGATGACTTAGGATGGGGCCTGGTGAACCACCCTGGACCAAACTTTCGACTGGCGAAAGGAGCCATGGTCGAGGTAAATTCCTTCCTCCCTGCAAACATCTGAACGAAGTTTGCAAAGGTCTTTTGGAGTTCCAGCCCGTCCTTAGTGGGAGTCAATAAGGCAAGCCTGGTGCCTTCGACACGCCTTCTGGCTATCTCAGGAGCCTTTTCATTTATTTGAGTCTTCTGGGGTAGAAAAGACTCAAAAGTGGCGTTTAGCCAGAGTTGAAGTAGCCAGAAGGGTCCAGCAAGCAGCAAGCTGGCTCTATTTTCTATTATTTTTAATTGAGTCGCTCCACTGCTTATTGACTCATACAGGTTTGCCAGTATTAATTCGGCCAAACAGATGTTTTGACCGTAATGAAGCTGAGTAGCAAGGATGACCATTTTCTTCGTCACCTGTAGGGATTTCGTGCAGAACACGAAGCGTGACAGCCAAAGGGCTAGAAACGCAATGTGCTCCACATCAGTCACCACAACCGTTGATTTGTCATGGTAGTGGTTGGTGTAGGTGGTATAAGTGGGTTTGGTAGCTGAAAACCCAATCTGGTCTTCAGACATTTCCTCTGGGTCGAAGTAATCCCCAGTTGGTCGAAGACCAGTAATAGCATCCACGTCGAAGAGAGTGGATGTTACCATTCCATAAGGCAGGTGGAAGGTGTAGTAAGTATAGTCCCAAAATAGCAGAGAAGCTACCAGCATTTCAGGACAATAGTTGAGACCAGTTTTGGACAGCATAACTAGGTCATAAATCCCCATGCCCTTCCAAATCAAAGCCTGGCACTTCTCCATCTTGTCGAGCCAAGTGTTGTATTCTGGTGTAAGGTTAGGGCTAGACCTAAAAGCCCTAACCCCCCTGTTGAAGAACCGAAGATCTATTTTTTCTTTTGCAGGATCTTCGGTATCGTCTGTCGCCTTCTTGGAGCACCCAATGGGTTTGAGTGCCTCATGCCCGGGGAAGAAACCCTCGATTTTCGTTGGGTCAGCAATGCATGTAGATAGAGGACCGGACATGGCGAAAACCTGGTTGGAATATCCAACAAGAATCAGCAATTGAGAAGAATAAGTTTCACGCTCAGCATCTCCCATGGGTTCAGGAACCCTTCGCATTCCCATGGAGTTAACTATCGGAGCGGTTGAAAAGATTTCCGGTTGAGTAGTTTTAGAGGGAGTGCTAGATCTGGGGACATTGGAAGAACGAGAACGTGAAGCCATTTTTTGGTTTGAGATGAAGATGGATGAAGAACAAAGGTTTCTGGGTTTGGAGAGGAATAAGCAAAGGTTTGCTTACAGGAAGTTTTGTTCGACTTAAGGCTTGGATGAAGGAAAGCGTAAAGAGTCCAACAAGGGGCACTTAGTTCTATTTATAGTGATTGAAAAAGCACAAGACTCGAGGTAATTTAATGTCTCAGACAAGAGTGGGGAACGTGGCGCTCATTTGGTGATGTAGTTGTTCTGAAGAACGGAAACAATGCAGCGTGCATCCTCGATTTCGGGAAATAGTCATGATGACAACATTTGAAAGGACATCGGGCGTGCCAAACGCCTTACTGAAGTGACGTCTTGGGAATAGGTGAAATGATGACTTTTTGAGATTGTCAGTTGGTTGGTAGGAGACGAAAAGCACACAAACTAATTTGTGGCTGAGAGTGAAGGACAGGTGTCGAATGGAATCTCAAAGAATGCCTTTTTCTTTTCAGCGTCGAAATAAGACATTCTTGGGGGGAAATTTGTTGGCTCCTAAATTTGACACCCTTGTTTGTTATCATATAGACCATTGATTATGAGTCAGAAGGTTTCCTACATAAGGAGGCTTCGACCAACTGATCATGTCGAAAGGTCATCAAAGAATGACAAGATACTTAGAGAAATTCCTTTAAGTTGGAATCTTGTTGTCTTCGACGTCGAAGGAACCTCTCGACAAAGGTCCCTGATGCCCAAGGTCGAACAGTTTGAGATTTGAATTGTTGGAGGGAAAACGGTTCCCAACAGTTACCAAGTGCAACGTGCCGAAAACAGAAGCGTCGAAGGCTGTGAGCGTGCCATGTGGCGTCATCTCGAAGCAGTGTAACTGCCCAGCGGTTACTTAGGATTTGTTTTAGTATAAATACTAGTTGTTCACGTAGTTTTCGCGTGTGTTCATCATCTTATACAAGTCACTCATTTAGATTCAAGTACCCAGCGTGAGAGAAAGAATCATTGAGAATGTATATGTGAAACACCATTTAAATTAATCAAAGTCTTTTATATTCAAGCAATTTATGGCTTTTCATTTACTTATCTCCGTCGAAGCCTTTTACTTAACGCTTTTATTTATTCTATCAAGCTTTTCTTCATGCAATTTACTTAAAGTGTCTTTACTTTACTGGCATTAATCACCATTAGGATTAGTCAAACTCCAAAAAATCAACCATGTCTTAGGATCAATCTGATCGATCCTGCTAGTCACCAAATAAGTAACCTTTTGGAAGATCAGTGGTTGTTTACCAATTTCCATGGTAAACACTACCATATCCCAGAGATCTATGTTGTGACCTAGAAAGAAGCTTATAATTCTATCCTTCTAGTAGTCAAACTTATCTCCATCAAAGATTGTAGGTTTGGCACTGTAGTTATCTCTTTCAACAATCTGCGCAGCAGGTGGATGGATTTCAGCCATAGTGTTTCTAAAAACTCTAGATCTTTATCTGACACGGTGAAGTGTTTGATAATATTCAATACCAGAACCAGAGCCCTGATGCCAATTGAAGGTGCGAGAAATACAAGAAAGGGGGGGGGGGGGGGGGGTAGATTGAATTGGGTTTCTATAAATAAAATCTTTTTGAAACAAGTACTTGAATTTAACATAAGAAAAAAAAATGAACACGATTATTTTTATCCTCGTTCACTGTTAATGAAGTTAATCCAGTCCACCCATCAAGGTGATTTTCCTTTTTCAACAAGGACTTAATCCACTATAGTCAAACTAATTACAGACACACACAAAGAGTAACCGTCAATGTTTATAACCACAAAGACTAACTATCAATGTCTTCTTGAGAATTCTGACTAAAACTCTAGTCTCTCAAGGAACAATCAACTCATTGTTGAATACAAGTTTTTATGTTTACAAGATTGCTTCTTGAAAGAAGATTACACAGAAATGAAGTACAAATAATAACACAACAATCATCATAAATTCATTACTTTCCAATTCATCCAAGTCTTCCTTTTATATCCAAAAATAAATCTTTTGGATGGTAGAATGAGAATATCAAGATTTCCAGTTGTCTTCTTGTAATAGTCAGTCAGTGTGAGTGGTAAAGAACATCGTACCAATAGTATAATCCTTGCGCCACAAAAATAGGATAGCAGAAGGAGGTGATCTTGTACAATTTATCACGTGAGACCTTTGATCTTCTCTTTTAATCTCCAGAGGTTTCAGAATATGTAAGATTTGAAGCATGTTTAGAAGGATCAAATACCTTGTCTTCAGAACCACATCTTCAGAGTCTTCAGAACTTGTTCACTAGAACCTTGTCTTCAAATTCTTCAGCACTTAGTTTTCAGAGCCTTGTTTTTAAAATCTTCAGAACTTGTTCAACAGAACCTTGTCTTCTGGGTTTTCAGAACCGTTGGTGTTCAGAATCTTCAGAACTTGTTCAACAAAACATTGTCTTCGGAGTCTTCAAAACCTTAGAGCGAGAGAGCTTGGAATATTTAGAGCTTGAGAAGCCTTCATAAGCTCTTCTATCAGAGTCACGGTCAGAAGCTTTAAAACTAACGTCCATCAGAACCATTATTTTTGAAGCATTCTAATAAATGACACACGCACTTGTATCTCTTAGTATGTTGAGTCTAGGATCTGATGATGTCACATGTCAAATTATTAGAGTCAGAACTTGTTAGCAAAAGCTACACATGAAATAGACCATTAGGGTACTAAATTGTTATCTAATCACCCATGTAATATTATCATCAAAACTCAAGGCCAAATGCAGAACCAAATCTTGTTCTTACAGAATTATTGCTTTCAGATGTATTCTTCCTTTTGTAGTTTCCTCCTCTCTTATAATCCATAATCAATTTATCTTTCCTCCCTTGCATCCCATTTGCGGTATCAAAATGAACAATGACAACAATAATATCTCGTTGTTTACCAATGGATTATGCACATGCTAATACTTTAGACCATGACAAAAATATCAGTAATTTACAACATATAAAGTGTAAACTATCAATATCATAGAGACGAGAAAACCTTTAAATTTTGAAAAGGTTAAAAATAAAACATACATCATTAATGGTGAAGAATTATGTATAATCAGTACATGAATCTGTAGATGAGTCTTTCGGTTCTTGATCGCACATGTAAAGCATTATTTTCAACTACCAGAAATTTTGAATGTATGCGAAAATTTTGGTATAGTAAAATTTTGGAAATAATCGATAATTTTAGATGTTTACCTGAATTTCAAAATTCCCAGTATTTTGTTTTTGTTTTTTCAGACAATTACCAGAATTTTCAAAATTCCTGGTATTTCTTCATCGGCAATTTCAAAATATCCGATAAAATTGCATGTTTTTTTCTTCAGAATACACCGTATTTTCTTATATTTCTGGTATAAATGCAAACTTTCCACAAAATTCGAAAAAATCGTATCAGAATTTTTTGTTTTAACTACAAAAAATTTCTAAAATTATAGCTTAGTAAAAGTAAATTTTTTACCAAATATAATTTTTGATTGGTAAATAATAGCAGAGACATTTTTTTCAATATGCAAATATGTGGGGGTGTCAGGTATAACATATGGGGTGGCAGGTTAAATTATCGAATTTTTGTCACAACCTTTTTTACGCCAACATGGCCCTTTATTTTAAATAGAAATATTATTAAACATTACTTGTAACACACCATGAGCACACATTTTGTCAAAGTTTTAAAAATAATCATCCATTCCGAATTTTAAAATCCAAACACATTTAATACACAACAAACCATCTCTGGAACACGCGAAAGCTACACATTAAAAACTTCATAAATTGGAGTTTGTATAATAAATTTAGAGATTGGAATCCGAACATGCCTAACACGTCACACTAGGGGTGTTCAAAACCAAACCGGCCCAATAGAAAACCGCAAAACCGAACCGAACCAAACCGAAACCGCAAAAAACCGCATTTGGTTCGGATGTGTTTGGGTCATTTTCTCGCGGAACCGCACGGTTCGGTTCGGTTTGCGGTTTGTATTTTACAAACCGAACCAAACCAAACAAAACCGCATTATGTTATAAAATCTTACTAACCAATATATATTTCTTTAATTCTTTAGAGAAATAAACATGTATTATGTGTATATTTTATCATACTTTGTATTATATTCATTTTAATTTACAAATCATAAAAAAATAAAATATCATTCATTTATAAATACTATTTTCACAAAATATATTTTATGGTATTCTTTGTATAATATTTATTTAAGAATGCAATCTTGTTATATCATTCTTTAGATTTAGATAAAATTATAATACGCAATTTTATATATCAAATTATAAACTTATTTTGACAATTATAAATTTTTTTATGGTAATGTACGAACAATTAAACACAAAATTATATTTTCCTCTATATTTGTTTGTATGACTTAATAATTTTTTTTATAAAAAACCGAACCAACCGAACCAATCCAAACCGCATTAGTTTGGTTTGGTTTGGTTCGGATTTATTTTTAAAAGCCAACCAAACCAAACCGAACCGCATGTTTTTTTCTCTTGCGGTTCGGGTGATTTTTTGCTTCAAAACCGCCCAAATCGCACCGCGAACACCCCTACGTCACACACATGACCAACCTCAGGACTGCACAATTTAATAATACTATGGATTCCAAAATCTGAATTTAATCCGGAGATTGGAATCCAAAAGCTTTTGCTTAAGTAAACTTTCATCTTTCCATCTCCTTTCACATTTTCAATTATGCAAAAGAGGAAAAATAGAGAATACGAAGAGGTACTCCTCATTTGTGATTACATATCCTATTCTCCTCATTTTAAAGCCTTCTCATAGCTTATATCCATTACATCGAAGTTTATCACACTTCTACTCCACTACATTGCACTTATTTGAAGTTATTCTCCATTGCATTGGAAAGTTATTTATTTTCTTTCCTTTTTTTATTTCACATGCATGCATTACCTAAAAAGATTATAGGTATGATACTTTAGGAATAAATTCAATAGAAATGTCATTTTGCATTTGTCCTGAACTGCCTTGCATTGAGTTTTTTAGTACTAAAGTTTAGGGTTTGTAGGCTATGTTCTCTAGTTCGTATCTCTGGTTCACATACATTATGAATTATATAATTCGTGCCCTTAGTGTGAAGATTGGAATTCGAGTTATCATGTTATCTGATTTTTGGTTTGGCTTGTTTCTATTTTCAAGTTATGACATCTTTCTGTTGTGCTTGTTTGATTGCAGAAATCATGTCTAACAACCACCAAAGATTGAGACATGGTAGAGTATCCCAACATGCTTTACCATAATAGGAAGTTGCAAAGATGGTACAACCTGATGAGCCATGGTTTTAGGATGTCATGCAACTATCTGGATTATAATATTTATGCATGATTGGTTATGGATATATTAACCATGACTTATAGTCTACTTTTGTGGGGAGATGACACACATGGATCTCGTTTCATCTATCAATAATTGGGATCTCCATCACACTTGATGATGTTTCATGCCTCTTTCATTTTTTGATCTAGAGAAAGTTATTAAACTACTCCAGAACCAGCAAACCTGGGGCCATAGACATGATGGTGACTTATTTAGGATCTCACCCGGGAAAAACTCAATAGGAGTTAGATGAAAACAAAGGATACAATGATAGGTTTTCATTCTCGGTGGATTTGTATGAGCAACACATGGTTATAACTATGGATGTTAAGGGTGATGACGCATGGGTTTCATACCATAAAACACATACATTTAGTTCATACATCCTAGTTTTGGTTGGCACATCCATTTTGGTAGACAAAAGTATGACATATGTCGACATTATCTACCTTAGCTACTTCATTGAGTTGGAGATGTTTCATGAGTATAATTGGGGATTTCTTGTTTGGTGTATCTTTACTCTAAACTAGCTAAGGGTAGTATATGGAATACTCGATAATTGATTGGAAACAACAACCTATTTACGGTGATTTTTATTTTCACCTTTACTGATATTAATGTCATAATAATTGTGCTACATTTTTTTGTTACTGTTAGTTCCATGATTTTGGTGTTGACATATTTTTGCTAAAACCTGGTTCTATTGATGTTGATTAAGATGGTGCAACATTCTTTAACAATTGTCATAACAATTTTACTATTATGTGTTTTTCAGTCAGATGTCGAAGGAAGATTTCATTGTAGCAGTAGAAATGTTGAGACTAAGCCATTGGGTTAACTTAACCCGCACAAATCAAATAAAAATCGCCACCATGCTTTATTGTTTCTAAAGGAATGAGAAAAGAGCGAATAACCCAAAAAGAGGGGGAGAGAATCTAAGTTCGGGGGTTGGTTATGCAAAGGGAAGGTATTGGGACCCTAAATATCCACGGTACTCCGCATGAACCTCTTTGAAAATTTGTGTATTTTGGCTATAATTGTTGTATACAAAAATAGATTGTGGGGATGAGAAGAGAAGTATTTTTTTACAATTTTATGCACCCGCTGCGGTTGCAAACCTTTAGTGCATATGTATCACCTTTCATGAAATAGAGGATAAAGGTACTCGTAGTTCACCTTTAAAAAATTTAAAATACAAGTGTGTTGGTTAATTTTAAGAGATGAGACATCATCGTCTTATCAGAGTGGAAGAACATACTTACTACCCACAATTATGAGAAAGGAGAATTTGCGTCATCTCAAAGTGGAGGATATGGCTTGGATTCTAAAATCAACAAAGCCTCGCTCAACACCCAAGTGGAAAATATCTTACTTCACTACATATCATAGAAGTATAGTAGCTCGCATCACTACAAGGATTGGCAAGCGTCTAATCTTTTGAGAAAATTTTAAAGAGAAAAGTGCACAAAAGAGACAAGATGATTTGACTGAGTTAGAGAATTTGGTTTGGAGAATATATCAAATGGTTCGAAGGTTGAGTTAAAGGGAAAGCTATCTTAGTGTCATCACGCTTGTATCAACATCCTAAAGTCTAATCAACATAAAATGATCAAAAGAGAGATTAATCGTCTCATAAAATCCTAAAGGAGCATGGCATTAATACAAAATAAATCTCAATACTCAAGCATCTTATTTAATAAATATCACACAAAGAAAACACATAAAACATGATGTTAAACTTGATTTAAAAAGAGATTAAAAACATGAAGAAATAAGAGGTATAAAATTTAATTAAATCCTAAATACTTCTAAAAAAAACTAAAGTATTTTTTTATATATCCTTTTTATTATTTTTTTAATACCTAAAATCAATAAAAGAAAATAAAACTACAATAACTAAAGATGGAAGAGAAATATTAAAAGAATGAGAAAATAGATGGAGGTGTGAAATCAGAATCAAAGGTGTTCAAACCAGCAACAGGTGTAAGACCCAGAAAATGGCCCAAAGGCCCAACGGAATGATCCATGAGTCCGTTTTTGTGATACAGCGCCTTCATCTTACTTCAACGCGACTCATCTCTCCGTCGCGGATCCACTCTTTCGATTCCAGCCATCGTCATCATCTCCTCCGGCGAAACAGCGCCGCAGATCCAGGCTTCAATGCCTCCACCTTCATCACTCGCGCCATGAGCATCAACGATTCTTTCTTCTCCGCGTGTTTTCCGCTCACAACAACGTCTCACCATCTCGCGTCGTTCCTCACCACCGATTCTTTTTCATTTCGCTTCAAACGCGATTCATCATTCACGGCTACATCTCATCTCAACCAGTTCGCGAATTCGACCTTCGCTCCATCAGCTCTTCGATTCCGTTCCGAGTTATATTTCAGCGTGGAGGCCAAGAAGTTTCAGAGAATTTTAGAGAGAACTTTGAAGCTTCTCTGAGAAGCTTTTGCAGAAAATGAATCGTGTCCCCCAAAATTGAATGAAAAATATTGAATCTTGAACATAGTTGAGACTTGAAACTCTAATGAATTTTGTCAAATATGAGTGATGGAAACTGAGCCGTGATAAATGATATGATGAATCAAGTGAACTTGAGTGAGCTTTGAAATATAATGCGCTTGTAAATTCTCTCGAATCATGATGGATTTTGAACTTGATTTCAAATCATGCCTTCAAATGATGAACTTTGAAATCTTGAATGAATAATGGTGTATGCTTTGAAACCTTGATCTTAATTTTGATGTATACTTTGAATGTTCTTGAATTGGAATTGAAATTTGAATAATGTCTTGAAAAATGGAATGATGTTGAACCTTGGATAACCTTGCATTCTTGAAGGACATTTGGAGCTTGAACTATATTTGTATGAAATTGAATAAAAAGACTTGAAATATCATATGAATAGTTGGACTCTTTTTGAGATTGAATTTGGAATGGAATAATTCTTGAATTTTGAATTTGCAATCTTGAATCAATGATGATATATGTCTCAAAGTTATCCATATGATTTTGATGTTAAAATGAATATTAAGGCTTGAACTTGAAAGGATAAAAAATGTTTGAATTTGTGGCACACCTTAAATTCCACCTTAGGTTCCAAGAAATCTAAATACACGAACTTTCCAACTTTGCAAAACTTCAAACAAATCCAATCCATTTAAGATGTATTGAACACAATGATTTCCTCAAATCATGTTCACTCTTTTAGCAATTCATTATTCAAGTCCATAAAAGGAATGCTTTTAAGAATTATAGATGAAGACAAAGACTTGAAGCATATAAAAATATAGCCTTAACATGCAACCCCAACCATGATCTTCTATTGATGAATATTCGCAAGCTTAAACACAAACTAGGAGAATACTTAAGATGATAAAGAATTATACCAAACGAGGAAAAACTAGTAATCCTGGTAGCCTGGAGGCAGAAACCTAGCTCAATAAAACATGGTTGAATATAACCAAAGCCAATGCTCAGGCACAAAATAGGAGAAACCCTTAAATGATAATGAACTTACGATAAGGAAAGAATGATGATCCTCGTAACATTGAGGATAAAACTGATGAAGAAGGCTTGATATGTTGAGGAAGACATGTTAAAACCTTAAGCTCATCAATTAAACCCTAATGCACTTATTCTTTGAAGAATTTTTAATGAAGATAACTTTGTAGCTTGAGGAATCTTGTCAGGCAAGATGTCCACGTTGTTTGTGATCCAAAACCCTAGTCTTGTACCAAGAGTGATGAGAGAACCAGTTGAATCAACTTGAGGAAGGTAACAACCTTAATCCATAGGAAAAACCCTAATGCCAAAAGCTTTTTGATACCATGCTTTAAGATCTCAAATGAATGAAAGATTTATGATGTAAATGCATATGATGTTATGAATGAACATATTAGGGGTAAAAATTAAGGTATGACAGTCATGACATTTTGATCTGGTACTGCAGTACAGCAGACAATGATATTTTAAATCTTGACAGATTTGAATTGATTTTGTGATATTTCTTTTGGATATATCTCAGTTTATTTCGCAGGTCAAGAAGATTTAATCTGGAACAGGTTTTGTATCTCCAACTATGCATTTGTTACTAAATTGGGCCTTGAGACAATTTAGGAAACTTTGTATTGGTTGTTCAAAGATAAAAGGAGATTTACTACACAATTGGTGCATCACTCAGCTTGAGGATTAAGAAACTTCTGGACTTAGAATATCGAAGCTTATGGACTGTAGAGTTGTATTTAAAGTGGAATCATAACCTAATGTAATATAAGTTTTCAATAATTGTAAAATTAGGGGAATCATAAGTCTTAGGTTTTTAGAGTCTCCTGTGTAGTTTGTAACTCACCCATGTATCTTTGGATACTATATGGTCGATTGATTGTTACTTGACTTAAAGTCAAGTTATTATTCTCACTCAAATCTTTTAAGCAAGAGTTTGAGTTTTGTATTTGAAGTGTAATCATCTAAATTGGGTTGTATTTGTTACAGTCACTGAGATTGGGACTGTTAGATATCATTGTGGTGATTGGAAGTGAGATGGTGATTTCTCATATCTAGGAGGTGCCTATTGTTGCACCCCAAAATTTACCCTCTTGATTTAGGCTTATGTTTCATCATGAATATCATATTGCATTGCATTCATACATTGTGATGGGATCAAAATACTTTGGTTATCAAGTCTTCCTCAAGCTTTGAAGGTTGATTGCATTGACAAGTTGCTCAAGTAGAATCTTATCATCTAAACCTCTGGATCTTTCAAGCTCAAAAGTTATTGCATATCTTAAGATATTTTATCCATCTCTTTGGATCATCATAGGATTGAAGTTTGTGATTGATTATAAGAGGAATCTCTCTTTTGATTCACCAGTCAAAATTAGGGTTTTGCTTGATCAAGGCTATTGATCAATGTACAAGTCTTGATTTGGAAGCTACAACATCTCATTGGTATTTGAAAAGTCTTTGTACAAGAAATTGGTCAAGATGCTCAGAGGATTTGAAATTTTGGAGATGATTCATTAGTCTCCTAAGGGGTTAACCAAAACTAGGGTTTGGGATTTCATCAAGATTTCTTGAGAATTTTGAAGTGAAAATTTGTACATGGCCTCTATATATTTGGAAGATCATATGTTTGAAGTTTTGATCATCAATTTTGAAGGGAAGTGGATCAATTGATTCAAAGGGGGCAAAATGGTCATTTTGGTCAAAATCAGTCAAAGTCAAGATTGACCAAGTGAACTTTTGGTCAACCATCAATTCAAGGATGTACTTTTCATATTTCAAGTCCATTTTGATCATTTTATAAAAAAGATTGAGGTTTGGGTTGAAACTTGTTCATGAAGAAACCCTAAAAGTTTCTAATTTTGGAAAATAAGGACTTAACTTCAAAATTTCATATTTTATTCACCTTTGATCAAAAAATTGCAAATGAAATATGCTTGGAAAGATAAGAGGGTGATCTTTCATCTCCTTTTTGTCTCATGTCCAAATTGACAAAGAGTCAAGAATTATGGTCTTTGGAAGTTCATGCCTCAAGTTAAAATTATAGGTCATTTTCCAAATTTAGTGAATTTCATGTCAAATTTTGAGGACCTTAATGGATTCAATTGCAAAAACTAAAAACTAAGGGATTGTATATCTTTTCAATACCTTTCCAAATTGTACTCATTTATGTCCAAATTCAAAAATATGAGCAAGTTATGAGCTTTGGAATTTTGAGGCATTTCATTGAATTTTGACCAAGCAAGCAATTTGCAAATTCTTGATAACCTGATTTGTGGCCCTTTGTTTCACTTAAAACTTGGCCCATGGCTCATTTGCAATGTACTAAGGCCCATCATGCCAAAGTTTGAGCTGCACATGGGCAAATTCAAGGGCAATTCGTGGTTTTGCAAAAAGTGGCATGAAAATGCCTAATCACCAACACTTGGTTAATACAAGGAATTAAGCCTTGATATTTTGTTAACCTCTTCCTGAGATGAAAAGAACTAAAATGCACGTAAAAGGATGGAGAATGCACGAGGGATTTTAGTGCTTCATGTGCACCCTTCACTTTTGCAAAAATTGGAATTCATTCTTTCTAACGGTTTTCAGTGTGAAAAGCCTATCCTACCCTCCTCTTCATGCTCTATATATTGAGAGACAAGCTTCATTGAGCCTCATTGGTGCTTCATTTCATCCCGAGCTCAAAAAACTCCATAGCCACTTATTCTGCAAATTTCTTTGATTCTCTCAATTTACTTGCGCGTTTTGAGTATTTCTTCTTGCATTCTCTTCTCCAAGTGATAAGGATTGTAGATCGAGGCTTGGTTTGCAACTAGAGTGAAGGAGACAGTAGATTTGTTTTTGCCTCAAAGGTTAGAATTCTTAACTTTGGATCTTGATTTCTAGCTGTGCATTGTGTGATTTGAGCTTGTATTCATGTTGTTTGAGGTTCATTAAGTGTTTCTATAGCTTCAGAGCTTTTGATTTGATGAGATGTGCATGTATGATGCATCTGAAATTTTCTGCTCAGTGAGTTTTTGTCATTTTCATGCGATCCGTTCTTGATCTATGGTTAATTAATTGATGTGATTCAAATAGCATAATGTAGATATTGTTTCTAGCTTTGCTTTGCACAAAATTTCATGAAAAATGGTGTAGAATTGAGCATGCTTTGTTGATTAGAACATGAGGTGGTGGATCTGGTCTTGCGCGCATTTTTGCCCTAGCCAGAGGTTGAAGATGATGGTGTGGCCTCCTCTGGTTGGCTGATTTAGTTTTTTTAATTTATTTGAATTTTGTTTCATAACCTGATTTTCATGATTTTATTTCTTGCTCAAAAATGGTTGAAAAATTATGAAAAAATTCACGAAACCTAAAAATAATATTTCTGACCTTGTGTATTTTTTGAATAATTTTTGAAAATGTTTTGATTGGTTTACAAATTTGTGTTATTATTTAATTATTTGTTTAATGTTTATTTTTGTTTTAATATTTCTTTGATCTACAAATTTCACAAAAAATGTTTTGAACTCTTAAAATTATTTAGAATTTAATTCTGAAATTTGTTTGGTATTTTTTCCTATTTTTTTATTAGAAGATTAATTTGGGAGTTTTATTTGATTTTTTTTGTTTCACAATTTTATTTTAATATTTTTCTTAATCCAAAAATCCTCAAAAAAATCATATAAGTTTATTTTTAATCATAGTGTCTGAATATAATTTTGTTTTGACCTTTTTATGACTTTTGGCTAGGGTTTGCATTTTCCCTTTAAATAGTAGTTTAAATTGTTTAATTGTTTGTTTGATTTTATTTTAATATTTCCTTTAATTCAAAAATTCCACAAAAAATCATGGATACTAGTTTTTAATTCTAATATTTGAATATAATTTTGGTTGGACATTTTTCTGATTTTTGAGTAGAATTTTATTTTGAGATGTGATTATTTGTTTAATTGAT
Source organism: Vicia faba (assembly GCA_948472305.1). Classification (NCBI taxonomy): domain Eukaryota; kingdom Viridiplantae; phylum Streptophyta; class Magnoliopsida; order Fabales; family Fabaceae; genus Vicia; species Vicia faba. Next base: position 1,572,972,623 of record OX451737.1, read on the forward strand.
TATTGGTTTGGATTTTGATTTTACTTTTGACCTTTCTTTAATCCTAAAAATGTGAAAAAAAATATGTATTATGATATTTAGGATTTCCTTGTGATTTGCATGATCTTGGTTTGAATTGTTTGAATTTTGACCTTACCTAATTAATATTTAAGATTAAAATTCAAACAATTAGGGTTTTGTAGCTTACATTGCAAGTTTCAATTTCAAAACCAATTTGCCTTGGGTTTCCATTGGAATTTGGATCTTTTTTAAGGTTTATGGATGTATTGAGGATCTGAAAACCATTTTTCTTGAATTATTTGACTTGATTGGATATTTTTCCATAAATTATTTTGAAAGCTTGTTTAGTTTGGTAGTTTTGCCAACTAGTTTTGATCTTTGGGCCTCATTAGATACTCTCCTCTACTATCCATGAACTTCAAACTTGTTTTATGACCTATACACATCTCAAATATATTATGGAAATTTTGGTTTGAATTATTGAAATCCTTTTCTATTTTTGATGTATTTTTGAAGTGAAGGTACCCAATTAATGTTGCATATCTTGTTGCAATTTTCTTGATGGCCAATGAACTTGAGTGAGGCCTATAATTGGGCACCTAATGATCATGTTGGTTCTTTTTATCCACATAAATTCAAGTCACTTCACTTAATGCCCCATGCTTGAATGATTGAACCTTTTGATGCATGTTTCATGACTTTTTGCTTTCTTGTTGATATTTACTTTGAAACTTGGGTTTTCAATTTGAGTTTGAGGTCATTAGATGGCCAATGATAACATGAAGGGAAATTACACTTCAATGATAGTCTCATGAAGACTTGAGAGTAATTGATCCCTATTACTTAAGTTAGTTCTAATCATGAATGGAGTTTGACTTCTCTCTTTTATCCTTGTTGAATTTGTGAGGCATTTTGAATGCACTTGTGTAGCATGTTTTAGAATCAACACTTTAACCTTTTAATGATGTCCTAATCATGTTTTGCAAGCTTTACTTCAAATCTTTGATTGTTACAAACTCTCTAATTTTGTCCTTGTTTGACTTTCTTCCATGGTTAGCTTGAGATCTAAGTTTTTGATGCATTGTGTGGGATTCCTCTTCTATTATGCTTGTGAGTTGTGATGAAATAATTGAGTATGATTGAATTGTGGTTGCTACTGACCTTCATGGTCTTTGATTGTATTCTTCTCAAGCTCTCATGATCCTTGATTGATATTCAATTGTCAATTCAATATGGTGATAGAAAGGAGCAACATTCCTCTAACTTTTGACCAAATTGTGCATATGCCTGTTTCTTTGTGTCTATCATATCTAATGTTTTGATAGTTGTTATCATGTTTGCTCACTTCATTATGGTGTCATCATCCATCCCTCATGTGAGTCGGCATTCTATTTATGGGAATACTAACTTGGCTGTTGAATGTGCGAGGTACTCTGACAAAAGTTTTCCATTTTTGACTGGAGGCTATTGTGTTTCACTTTATTTGTGGAACATAATTTATTATATTTGTACTACTCTTGTGCTTGGCATATTTGATAGTCTATGCAGGATATGTATATGTGATTATGAATGCTATACATTACCCATGGGATCTATTCATATCTGAAAATCTCAATACTTACATCCTGATAGCGTAATTTCTGACTTGATTTGTCTGCTGATGCCAGCTTGCTTGAAGTTCTCTGAGTTTCTTTTATTCTTGCTCAGTTGCTACGGATAGTCATCCGTTTGGTATTGCACTATTTCCTTTCTTCTATTTTCATAGTTCTATGTTGCATGATGGGACCTCTGTTGCTGATATATGTCAGGAGGCCCTCTGTTTTGTTTGATACATGTGTTGTGTTTGTGTTTGTTTCTTGATCGACGAGTCACTCAATTTAGAAATTGAGATCACGACTTTGCTCTCAGTGGATGTTCCCTATAGGATGTTTATTGTTTTTCTTTAATTGTTGATCAATGAGTTACTCAATTTAGAAATTGAGATCACGACTTCGCTCTCATTGCCTGTTCCCTATAGGATAGTTTTGTTAAGCTTCCTTTGACATGTTAATTAAGCTAGGAGTCCATGTATGCTAGCATAGGGTAGGATTTTCCTTTATCCTCAACCTTAGGGTCAATCATTGTAAGATAACACTAGGGATAATGCTAGGCTAGTTTCCCTTAGTTGTTTTTCCTTCCTTTGCATTTTGCATCTTAAAACAAAAATTGTTTTCTTGGCAAATCATAAAACACTTCTAATAAACTCAAACCCTTCTTCAAGGTAAAAGATACAAATCAATTTTATTTGTTTGTGCGCCTCTTGACTTTGTTTTTAAACCTGGTTTATTGATGTTTCGCCATCTTTGCCATGATATCCTGCTATCTTTTAGCCGATGTTTCGCCATCGCACATTTGTTTGAAGCTGATGTTTCGCCATCACACATGTTTGTTATCCTACTTTGATTCTCAATATCATTGTCAGGTATGATGTTTTGTCATTCGTTTTATTGTTGTTTCGCCATCTTTGCCATGATATCCTGTTATCTTTTAGCCGATGTTTCGCCATCGCACATTTGTTTGAAGCCGATGTTTCACCGTCGCACATGTTTGTTATCCTACTTTGATTCTCAATATCATTGTTAGGTGTGATGTTTTGTCATCCGTTTTATTGATTTTTCGCCATCTTTGCCATGATATCCTGTTATCTTTTAGCCAATGTTTCGCCATCGCACATTTGTTTGAAGCCGATGTTTCACCATCGCACATGTTGGTTATCCTACTTTGATTCTCAATATCATTGTTAGGTGTGATGTTTTGTCATCCGTTTTATTGATGTTTCGCCATCTTTGCCATGATATCTCGTTATCTTATAGCCGATGTTTCGCCGTCGCACATTTGTTTGAAGCCGGTGTTTCGCCATTGCACATGTTTGTTATCCTACTTTGATTCTCAATATCATTGTTAGGTGTGATGTTTTATCATTTGGTGTTTAGCCATCTTTGACATGTTACTTTGTTATTATTTAGTCGATGTTTTACCATCTCATTTGTTTGTTTTTTTATTTGATGTTTTGCCATCTTGACTGTTTTTGTCGTCTTAACTAAAAAACACAAACCAACCGAAATATATGAGCCGAACTACGGCTGCTCTAATTTCTTAAAAGGGATACGTAGGAAAAGGGGTAGGGCCCAACCGAGCACAACTTTTATTTTCCCTACATTGTTTTCTTTTTCGCATGCATTCCCTTTTTAGCTTTAATCCATAAACATAGGTTTTGACCACACCCATTAGATTAGATAACAAGAGTGGATACCGTAGAGTACTACGGGCGTGTGGGGTGCTAATACCTTCCCCTCACGTAACAGACTCCCTTACCCGATCTCTCGGTCGAAAGACCATGATTTCTCCCTCTTCAGGTTTTCTCGATGTTTACCTTTCCCTTTCTATGGGATAAAAGACGTTTGGTTGCGACTCCATTGATGTCTCGTTACGAGACGACGGTTCTGCCAGGTCATTTCACCTATGTAGAAGTTGCACTGGTAGGGATTATACGAGAAGTTGTAAACTGGAGAGTTTAGCTTTAAACTAGTACTACTGATAGTGGATTTCCTTCTTGGCTTAGTAGCCCCCAGAGTAGGTGTTGTTGCACCAAAATGGGTTAATAACTTCATGTGTTATTTATCATTATGTAGTTTTTATTCCTGTATCACTTATAGCTTAATTGATCTGGTCTGCTACCAAATGTTGTAACATTTGTCTCGACATTGTATGTTGTTAAGACAATTTTGTTTATATATGTTGTCTGTACCAGAATTTCAATTGGTATCAGAGCAGGCGCCCTGGTCTACTGGGTGAGTTTCAGGGAGGTATATTTCTGGTATTATGTGTCGTTTGGAAAGCTAGAGTGATACCATTCCGGTGATCGTTTGACTGTAGAACTGTGAAGTTTATCAGGTTAGAAGAATCCTGATATTTTAGAAGACACGCACACAGACAGAGAGAGAGAGAGAGAGAGAGAGAGAGAGAGAGAGAGAGTATGCGTTGAGTGTCTATGAATTTGAAGTCATCAATACCACTATCTATGGAATTGATAAGTTTTTTCATATTGTTCAATACTTGTATTGTAGCCTAAGATACTTGGGAAATTTCTCAAAGTCCACTCATAGAGGCACATCTAAGTGTGTTTGGAAGAGAAGTGTTCAGATGGGAGGCTGGTCAAGAAGAAGATTCTCAAGTCTCTACTCTAGTGGTTTGACATGAAAGGTACATGCTATTGAAGAAAGACAAGAGCAATTTATTTTTGCTTTCAAATCTACATGAGCTTATTTTTTGATTTCTAATAAAGGTTTTCTTATTTCTATCGTGTTCCTTGGAAGGAAATCCAATTAGCTATTGAGAAGAATAAAAAAGATGTCTTGACTAAATGTTCAGAACATTTGTTCTAACATCAACAAATCTATGATGCTCAAGACACGTTAGAGCTGAAATCAAATCCAATTACTATTAAAAATTCTATAACATGAGTGTGAAGGCCTTGGATTTCTTGTAGAACAAATTTCCCTACCTATCTCAAGGAGATACTGAGTGAGTTTTCTATTTTTAGTCTGACTGGAAGATAGATTTCTAATGAAGATTTCTGTTTTTGAAGAATTATTTTGTAATGTGCTGGATGTTTTATTCAAAGATCTGTCTATCTAGAATAAAATGTGTTAACAACCATGAAGAAGTAGAATTTGATTTATTTATGATCTTATGTCTTAAGAGAATGAAGGAGTATCTACCATCTATAACTTACAAGGTGAAATGACTTTATCAATCGTAAAAACTTGATATCAAAGGTCAAGTCTGTAAGGTTAGTTCACTTATGTTGAAGAAGGTTCCTCAAGTGGAAAGATTGTTGGAAGTGTTTGGGTTTTCTAGCTATGATAGGCAAAAAGGAAAACTCAAAGTGACAAAAGGTTGTTATATCAAAAGAGAATATGAGTCAAGGATGTCAATCTTTATGTCTTAACATTATTCTGGACATCAGTTTACTCATGCTACAAGTATTTACTTGCACTAAAGATATCTCTTCTGTGAAAAGTTGATCTTAACAGTTTTGGTTACTTTCTCAAAGGTCAAGTTCAGTATTGTTTAACTAAGAAGTGGTTAATACTCATGGAAGGTTATAATTATCTTGTCCCTCATACCTTTCTTAGATCCCTAACTAATATGTTTGGTGTTTTGACTAACTGTTCCAAACACTTAACTGCAGTAAAAGTGTTACTGGTGGTTTGTTTAACTCTCATTCCATCATTGTTTATTGTATGGTTGATAAAAAAGGCATGATTAAGGGCATTGGATAACTAATGAATTCAGGATGGATTCTCTAAGTTTTGGTAATTGGTTTTTCTTCTTACTAAAGGACTAATGACTGTTGTGATAAACATAAGTCAGTTGTGTGATCAAGGTCTGAAGGTATATGTCATCAAGGAAGAGTGTTCTATCTCTGATGAGATGTTTGAAGTTCCTATGAGGATTAAAGAAATATTTCTATTTGTGAAAGTCACAAGTATTTAATTGTTTATTCTCTTACTTGGTGTTCAAAGAAAGAAAAAGTCAAGAGGTTTCACCAGAAGGTGCAACATTAGACACTTGCAAAAGCTCTAGAACCTATTCTATGATTCTAATTAGTTCAATGCAAGGTAAGGGTCCTGGTGGATAGAAAGGTGTATATGATTCTCTTTTGTGTTCTTTAACAAAGTGAATCTATTATTTGTGAAGTCTTCAAAGGGTCTTATCTACTCCTTGAATGAGAATAAGGTATGTTTCCGAGTCACTTTATTGGGTGAAGTAATTTTAGTGATTAGTATCTCCAGGATCAAAATCAGTGATATATTCATTGAGAAAGGTACTGGTGTTCACCCAAATGTTGGAACATCATCGCAACAGTTTGTTACTCTAGTATGTGAAAGATTTTAAAGGGCTAGGAGGCACTGAATAAGGAAGCTCTCAAGAAAGCATTGTAAGAGGGAGTTCATTATTTGGAGTTTATTTTAGTATGTGGTTATCAGATGTTTCATAGATGGAATATTGAATTATTGTGAGTCTTGGGGGTAAGAAGCTATTGACCAAGTTAGAAGAAGTTTATATTATTGGAGGATATTCTGCTGTTAAGAAACAATCTGGTTTCTGAGATTAAAATTAGTTGAGTCCTGATATATTCTGAAGATTATGTACATTGCTGAAGAAAGGTGTGTTTTTCAGTTGGGTTAGTTACTAAGAAAGTACAATATCAACCCGAATGTCATGATATTGTAGTATGATAAGCCAACACAATCAAGATAATCAAGGTTTCTATTCTGTTTACAGGATAAAGTCATGGGTTTAAGTCAATATTGTGTCAAGGGGTTTTGTTACAAGCAAGGTTTGGAACTCCTAAACCTGGTACGTCTGAGAAGCTCTAGAAAGTATTCTCTTAACATGAGGTGCAAGTTACATTGAGAAGATGAGGGGTATTTTTGGAATTTCACTACTGAGGTTTTTTGGTGGAAATTATTTAGAAAGTTCTATCTATTATCCTTGTGAAGCGTGCAGTCTCAGAAAAAGCATTTTCAATGGCATGAAGAATGTCATGTCAAATGTTATAACATTGTCAACAATCAAAGTTTTGAAAAGAGAGAAAGTTGAACAAGAACGTGTCTCTCTCCTATTGTGAAAGGTGCAATATTACTCAAGAAGATTTTATCTCCTTCCAATAACGGTTTCATTGACTGCATCATTGTTACAAATAAGGTTTGGTTACAATGAAAGTAGCTCTCCTTGGCTTTAAATTTTGTCTACCTCGACATTCTCTTTTGCTGCCTTTCAGTATGAGCAAATATTCTAGAGATACTGGTGCTAAAAAGGTTCATCTATTGGAATCTAACAAGGATAAAAGCAGTAATCCAAAGAAGGTTGGGTTTAACATTGCAACAAATGTTGGAACATCAACTTGAGCATCATGGACAGGGAAAATATATGTGACAGAGATGAAATCCTTGAGGAAGAATCAGGTTCATATACATGATTCAGATTCAGATGATGATAAAGACTGGGTCAATTTTATTGACTCAGAGGGGGGGAGGGGGGGGGGGGGAGATTCGGATAAATGGTAATTGCTATCTTATATATATATATATATATATATATATATATATATATATATATATATATATATATATATATATATATATATATATATATATATATATATATATATATATATATATATATATATATATATATATATATATATATATATATATATATATATATATATATATATATATATATATATATATATATATATATACTTATAAGTCTATTTTTTTTGGAAGAAAATTAGACTTATTCTTTGTTTCTTTGGGATTTTTTCTTTTGTTTCAGTTGAGTCATTTTTTTTGAAGAGCCTTGATTCTTCTCTTTTTCTTCTTCTTCAATTGAGTTAGTCCTGCTTGGAGGAGTTGTTTTATTTTAATTCGGTTCAATTCTTCTTATTATGCATCAATCTTGCTCCTATTGATTCATTGTGCGTCTATAGATTTAGGACTTTTAAGTGTTGGTTTCTAATTGCAACACTTTGGGGAGAACATGATTGTCCATCATGTGAGTCTAGAGTCCATTCTTGCAGTTGGTTTGCAAGAATGTTTCAAAGGATGTTCTAACATCCCGGATGTTTAGGTCTTGTGTCTTGTCTTTTGAGTTATGAAGCAAAGTTGTGTCTTGTGCTTCCAGAGAAAGTTCTTCTTCCTTCTGTGATGAGAATCGGTTTTGGGTTTCAGGGGAAGTATCAAGCTATCTTCTTCCTCATATGCAAGTTATTGGCCTGTGTTGTTGTACAATGTTTACATGTTTGACATGTAACTTGTGTTTGACTTATGTGATTCCATCTGTAATATGTGTTTCCACTTGTGGTATTGCCTGTGTACAAAATTTGCTCGTGCAATTTGTGTTTCCATTGTGTACATTTAATCTATGTTTTTTTGTCAATATTTTGGCTAAAAGGGAGAGTTAAGTGTTGTGTCATGATGTTATATCACATGTCTTGACATGTTGATTTAGGATTGTGATAGGACTGTGTGCTACTACTTGTGTGAGAGTAGTTGTTTGTGATTGTTTATGCAATCATTGAGGGGGAGCATGAGTGTTCATGCTTGTGTGTGCTGAAGATGTTACTGTTGCTTCTGTTGTGTGTTCCACTGCATGTGTTCTGTTGTGTAGGTTCTTTCCTTGAGGGGGAGAACTGATTATGTATGACATGGGGAGTAATAAACCTGTCTGATTGTACAAGCTTTTTGAGTTGTGTGTTGTTTACACAGTTTACATGATCAGCATGTAGCGGGTGTTTGTGGTCTTATTCCTCTCTCTAAGTGTAATTAGAACTTTTGGTTGTTTTAGCCAAAATTTTCCAAAGGGGGAGATTGTTAGTTCTATGGTTTTGGTGTTGGCATAATTTTACTAAAACATGGTTCTACTGATGTTGATTAAGATGGTGCAACATCCTTTATCAACTGTCGTAACAATTTTACTGTTATGTGTTTTTCAGTCAGATGTCGAAGGCAGATGTCATGACATCTTGATTTGGTACTACGGTACAACAGGCAATGTTGTTTTAAATCTTGGCATATTCAATTTGATTTTGTGTTATTTCTTTTGGATATATCTCAATTTATTTCGCAGGTCAAGAAGATTTAATCTGGAACATGTTTTGTATCTCTAGCTGTGTATTGGTTACTAAATTGGGCTTTGAGACAATTTAGGAAACTTTGTATTGGTTGTTCCAAGATTTAAGGAGATTTTCTATACAATTGGTGCATCACTCAACTTATGGATCAAGAAACTTTTAGACTCAGAATATTGAAGCCCATAGACTTCATAGTTGTATTTAAAGGGGAATCCTAACCTAATTTAATTTAAGTTTTCAACAATTGTAAAATTAGGGGAAATATGAGTCTTAGGTTTTGAGAGTCTCTTGTGTAGTTTGTAAGTCACCCATATATCTTTGAATACTATGTGGTTGAATGATTATTACTTGACTGTTAGTCAAGTTATTGTTCTCACTCGAAGCTTTTAAGCAAGAGTTTGAGTGTTGTAATTGAAGTGTAATCTTCTAAATTGGATTGTATTTGTTACAGTCAATGGGATTAGGACTGTTAGATATCACTGTGGTGATTGGAATTGAGATGGCAATTTTTTATATCTAGGAGGTGCCTAGGTAGAAGTGGCACTAGGTAGGGATTAGGCGAGAAGTTGTAAACAGAGGAGTTTAGCTTTGAACTAGTACTACTGATAGTGGATTTTCTTCTTGGCTTGATAGCCTCCAGAGTAGGTTTTGTTGCACCGAACTGGGTTAACAACTTCGTATGTTATTTATCATTCTGCAATTTTCATTCATGTATCACTTATAACTTAATTGATCTGGTCTGCTACCAGATGTTGTAACATCTGTCTCGATATTGTATATTGTTAAGACAATTTTGTTTTTATGTGTTGCCTATACCAGAATTTCAGTTACTAATATTTTATTTGAACTATTTTCAAGCATGGATCCACTAGTATTTTCGACGTTTCTCTGGATGGACATATATGGAAGACTACTCTGAGACTTTTTCGTCTGTGTGCTCGATCATCCTGCTCAGAGGAAACCATGAGACCAAGTCATTCCAAGTTTCTCCTGATCGTATCATGTTAGATGATATTTTTTGGATGTTGTATGCTGATCACTTTGAGACACGATCCTTGAAGGTGATAATATTGTACTCTAGATGTCTGGTTTGTGGGTCTTGACTTATGTATCTCTGTCTACCTAAGTGAGACTTATACCAATTTGGGTAAATATGTGGTATACCCAAACACCCATTTGTTGTTGCTCCCACCACTGTACTCTACATGGATATTGAAAACAAATATTTTTAAACTCCCACAATTCACTTTCCCTCTTGTATGTGGAATCACATGTCTAACAAAATATTCATCACTTTGTCTTATGGATGAGACAAAACTAAAAAAAAATACAAGAGTATGAAGAACAATAAAGTTGAGAAGAAAAAAAAAGAGTTTGAAAAATCAATTAGTAAAATAGTGAAAAGAGAGAAAAGAACATGCTTCGACAAAAATAAGAAAAAGAAAGAACCAAATGTTAAACCATACAAAAAAAAAAATCACCATAAGAAAGTGCTATAAAATGGAGAGAAAAGAAAAGAAAATTTGAGAGCAAAATGATATCCAAAAAAAATTTTGCTCTCTTATGTTTAAGTTTTTTAATCCAAAGAAAAACCAATATTATTTGTTGCTCAATCACCATACAACCAAAAGAAAGAACTTAGTAATCCATTACTAATGATTATCTTATGATATTGCTTAAAAGAATGTAAAATGTTTCTATAGTTTGTTCGACAAGAGTTTTATAATCATATCAGAAAAACACATGAATCCAAATTCAAATCACTAAAATAGTCAAATGTATTATAGTTGCCACATATTTCAAAAATCAAACTACATATTTTGTGGGGTGCAATATAATATTAGTCTGCCTCTTATAAACTAGAAATAAAACCATTGATGCTTTAGTTAGTTTCTTCTTTCGGCTTCTTGATCAGATGGAACAAAGCTTCTGTTAATGCAGCTTCAGAAGAAGTCAAAGAAGCTCCCAGCAAGTATAGTGCCTAAAAAACAACATAGAGATAATGAAGCTCATTATATATCCTCATAATTTTAAATTACTAATATTGAAAAGTGGATTAATGTTTACCTCTATTTCTCCAATATTCATCACATGCTCTTCCAAATCATCCAAAGGTAAGTTGAGTTCTTGAAAAGGCACCTGAGATATTAATATGAACCAAGGAATGAAATACTCTCTCCGTAAAGAATTATAATTAATTAGGGAGGAAGTAATTAACATTGGAAGATTAAAAGAAACACTTTGATTCATTACATTAATAAACTGGTTAATAATTGTTGTGTTGGGAAGAAGGGACAACTATATTTAACACATTTGGAATTCAAATTTAAAAATACATTTGAAATTAAAAATAACACTTATTTTAAAACAAATAATATTTACAAATGTGATATTTATTTTAGAACGGAGAGAGTAATATAAACTCAATTGTATTAAATAATTTTACAAAAAGAAGGAAAAAAAAGATTTTGAGATAGAGAAGAAGAAATGGAAAAATTTTGACATTTAAAAAAAAAACCTCTCAAATAACGATAATTGTTAATTAAAATAAAATAAATATTTTGATGATAGTGACTCGAAAAATGAAAAGTTAATTTTGTGTACGGCTATTGAATATTATTCAATTTAATAAAATAAATTATTAATTTTATTAAAATTTAAAAATGAATCAATTAGAATTTTTAGTAATAATGAATAAAAAAATTGATTAAATATGTCGTAATAGTTAGCTTTTAAGAATAGTTGGCATGATTGAGACACAAGAAATTGTTAAAGAAAAAAATGGAAAATGGCGTATGTGTGTTGACTATACTGATCTCAATCGGGCATGTTCCAAAGATGCATTTCCTTTACCTAACATTGATATCCTGGTCGATAACTCAGTCGACTATAAAATTTTATCATTTATGGACGTGTATTCGGGCTATAATCAAATCTCCATGGCGATGAGCGACAAATATTGCACTTCCTTCATGACCGGGTCCGGCAATTACTACCACAACGTAATGTCATTCGGCCTAAAAAATGCGGGTGCAATGTACCAGCAGATGATAAACAAAGTCTTCCGCGGTGAAATTGGGGACATGTTTGAGGTATACATGGATTACATGATCATCAAATCTCGAGCGGAAAACGACCACGCTGCCCACCTCAAAAGAGTTTTCTCCCAAGCAAGGCGATGCAAGATGAGGTTCAACCCGGAGAAATGCACCTTCGGGGTTAAGGCGGACAAGTTCATCAGTTTCTATCTAATCAAACGGGGAATCAAAGCCAACCCCGACAAATACTAGGCATTCTCCGAGCTCCCCACGCCAAGCTCGAAACAATCTATACTAGACAAATATTGGAAATGAACGGTTTTTGATGATCTTGCTTAGCCACCAGAAATCTCACTAAGCGAGACCTGACCTATATTTTTCCGCTAAGCCAGGTCATAGCTTGCTAAGCGAGATTAGCATAATCAACATTCATTTCCAACTAATCTCACCCACCAATTGGTAATGTACATGTTTTTTTACTTGTCTCTTTTTCGAACAAGAAATCACACTTTCAGGCTTCTTGAATTGAGGACAAGTCAATTGTTAAGAAGAAAGTGTAGCTTATATGAAGAACCTAGAAGTGAAGATGAAGAGTGATGAACAAATAACATGGACCATGAATTAAAAGCTAACTTGACTCAAAATCTCACCATAAACCAGTGATATCTTTTGAGCTGTCAATCATTTATTTTTCTAATCATTATGTGTTTGCTTTTGTTGCATAATTATGAACTTGGTTGAATTTTTTTAAGTGAAGAAACCGTAGTTTATTGCTTTCTAGAATCATAGCATGAATTAGAATTTTGTACTTTGTACAAAAATCATTTCATGCATTATTCTGCAATAACATGTTACAAGCTTGAACCATTTAGGACAAAATAAGAAAGTGTGAGGAAGTCTTCCATTGTATTATATATGCACAAAATAATGATAATTGCTCGTTTTAATTCGACTTATTTATGTTTAATGTTGCATTTATTTTGAAATATATGAAAGCACATAAAGGATCAAGAAGTTTTTTTGAAATTGAGCACAACTACCAAGGTAAGTGTAACTTTATCTTTCCTTGTGAATGAGTGAGAATTTAAAAACTCTTTTGAGCCAAATGACATGATTCCATAAATTATGAACTAAATAATTCACTAAGTAATACACTTAGTGAATTAGTTCTCTTATATTCAAAATCAAAAAGGTTCATAATTGATCTATGATAGATTCTAAAAAATTTCTTTAAATGAACCTTAACAAATCATGATTTATTTATGTCTCTTGCCATAGATTGAAGTGCATTCAATATAAGAGCAAGGTTTTGTTTAAGTTGAGGAGAAAAGGGAAAATTTCTATTTTTAAAAACAAGAAAAATGAAAGAATTAGAAGAAAAAATGAGGAAAGAAAAAGAGGTTGATAAATGAGAAAAGAAAAAGATGAATGATGAAATAGAATGAATGCCAAAAAGAGTTGTTTAATAAGGGTGTAAAGAGGTTTTTAAAGAAGAATGATGGTTAGAAAAGTATCAAATGGAAATGACAAATCTTTGAATGCTCTTCTAACTTGGCTACCTTGAATCATTGACCATATAAATGACTCTTCTTTAGTATCCAGACCATATTACAATCATGAAAAGACCATAGTGATTTATGCTTTTGTATGTTTAAAATGATGTGCTTAGATGACTATATGAATTGATCAAGATGTTAACAAGGTTATCAGTTGGGAGTTCATGTCACACATATTAATTGCAAAGTCTTCATCCATTTTATGAGGAAATGTGTTTGGGGTGGTTTAAGAATGTGATATGTTATTTCCTTGGAATGTATGAATCATATTTTATGTTTAGGACTTGTTTTATATTTGTGGCATGATTCTAGAATAATGATGAACATCATACTTGAATATGCATTCTACTTAGAACCATGCATTTTCAACCCTTTTTTCAAAATTGGTTGATCATGAAAATTTTGTTAAAGTCACTCATACATTTGTAAAGCTTCATAAGACTTTGATTTGTGGACAAAAAGTTATAATTTGGGGAGAGTTTATAAGTGCAAAAATATGGTGATTAAACACATTGAATTTGAACACTTATAGACTTTGTAACTTTCTAAAATTGAAACCCTATATTTTGAATAGATTTTAGTTTGGATATGATAGTAAGAGTTTGTACATGTTTATTCTAGTTTTGTTTGCAAGTTTTGTAGGAATGATGCATGAGCAAAAGATTGGAGAACAAAGAAAATGAAATTACCCTACAAAACACACTAAGAAAGCTCTAGTGTGCTCATAACAACATCTCCCTAAGCGAGCATTAGCAAGGAGTGGCAAAGAGTTCAAAAGTCCAAAAATCATCAATACCGCTTAGCAAAGCCTAACAAGGAGGAAGCGAGAAGACTCACTTAGAGAGTCATATCTCTCTAAGCAAGGTTAGGCGGTTCAAGGAAGTCAATTTGAGGATTCTTCATGCTGAAGGAAGGTCATCTTGCTAAGCGAGAGTAGCAGAACCATAAATCCATAAATAGTCTTCAAAAAGAAACAAAAGGGACTTTTGACCAATTTACATATTCTAGAGAGTGGAAACAGGGCAGACAATTGGAAAAGAGTGGATCTTAAATAATTGAAGTTGGATATGAATCAATCATTGGGAAATCACAATTGATGCTCATTCATCTTTATTCTTCTCAATATTATCAACCTACCATGACAATGAGTAACTAATTCTCTTTCTTGTTGGGATTGGATGTAGTTAATCACAACCATGTGCATTTCTTCTGATCATTGTTATATGTATTATTTATGAATCAATATTGATGTTATATTTGTTTACATGTTACTTTATGAATTTAAATCATTATTGAGAAATACCTTTCAAATCTCGACCTAAGATAATGATCTGTTACAATATAAATGATATAAATATATTTAGATTTGATATTCGCTAGCTATGTCGATTCTCAATGCTATTGTATTGATTAATAGGATAAGAGATCATCAATTAAAAAATACGGTAGAGCCCTCGTCATTGTTTAGACATAATCAATGTCGGTGAGCAATACGTGATAATAGCAATTAATAATTAGGATTCATATAACCAATTAATAGAATACATGCATAATAAGGTTAATGAAAGCTAATCCCAACAAGTTTTCATATCTCTGAGACTTCATTTATCAATTACCGAATTTTGCATTCTGTTTCATTAATTACATCAAACACATTGCGATCATTCACTTAAAACCCTAATAACTGTTGAACAAAATTAATATCGCACCAGTTCCTATGGATACGATAACAATAATACTTACTTTTTATTATTGAAAATAATATAGATCATATAGGTGTGTTTGACTTAGTCAAAGTAGTAGGACTCAGTTGTATTCAACAAATTTGAGTATAGCATATAATTGTTATGTAATATTGTATGTTTTGGGCTTGAGCCTTGGTTGCCTATTAATAGGCATAATGTTGTAATTTCAATAACAAATTCACACAATATTTCCCCTTTTTGAAATACAATTATCTCCATCTTCTATCTTTTCTCTATTTTCTCTCTTCTCTTCTTCCCCATCTTTCTTGAAAACCCTAATTGTTCCAACAAATTGGTATCAATGAGCCCAATTGTGATTCAGAAAGACTGTGTAATGAAAAACGCTAGCACAACATCAACAAAATTTTCATCGAATCTACCAATTTTCAAAGGTGAGAACTATGGGGGCTGGGTTGCGCAAATGAAGGTCATCATCAGATTTCAAGATGTGGATGAAATCGTGAATGATGGAGTACATTCATTGGAAGTGAACACATATGATGTTCAACAAGCTTCACACAAGGAACAAAGAAATAAAGATGGAAAAGCTCAGTTCTTGATTCACCAGTGTGTGTATCCTAAAGTGTTTGAGAAGATAATTGAATAAGAAACATCTAAAAGAGCGCGGGACAAGTTGAAGAACTTGTATGACAGAGATGAAAAGTTGAAGAGGGTGAAGTTGCATATGCTAAGAAATCAATTTGAGATGACTCAAATGAAATAAGAAGAATTAGTCTCAGAATTATTTAATCAGGTGATGTTGTTGATAAACCAAATAAAGGTGTATGGTGAATCAATCACTGATTTGTAGAAGATTGAGAAAGTGTTGAGATCTCTGACTGCAAACTTTAAGTATATTTTCATGTCCATAGAAGAGTCCAGGAACCTACATGAGATGAAGGTGGAAGAACTTCAAGCTTCATTAGTGGCTCATGAGATGAGATTGGAGCAAAGGAACTTATAAAGGGAGAAAGTGGCGGAACAAGCATTGCACGTAATATTCATCAAGAAGTTTGTAAACGAAAAGTCAAAGCTAAGAAATAATATTTCTAATGATGAGAAGTAAAGCAAGATTCAAAGAATCAATCTGATCCAATGTAGAGAGGCATGGGCAACAAGTATTATGGGAAGAAAGTTGACATGAAAGAGATGCAGTGTTACAATTGTCAAAGATTTATCATTATGCTCGAGACTGCCAAAGAAACAAGGAAGCACAAGCAAAAGATAACGACAAAGTGCAATATGCACATGCTGGAGATAGTGACTCTAATGATGTTCTACTCGTAGTTAACACTCGAACAATGAAAAGACTAATACATGGTACCTAGATTCAGGATGCAACAGCTACATGACTAGTAATAAAAACTAGTTCAACAAGTTAGATAAACAAATTAAGAAAGTTATCAATTTTGTATATGGCAGGAACATCACATCAGGTGAAAGAGGAAACATATTTGTGATAAGAAAGGATGGTCGAAAGGCTAGTATCATTGATGTGTTGTATGTATCTTCAATGACAAGTAACATGATAAGCATAGGTCAATTACTTGCAAAAGGTCTCAACATGAAGTTAGAAAAGAATCGAATGAAGGTGTATCATACTAATGGAAGATTGATTCTGAAAGCACCATTGGCAGATAACAAGACCTTCAAAGTTGAGATCATCACAATTGATCACAAGTGTTTCTATTTGACTACAGAAGAACACAAGAACTAGATGTGGCACCATAAATATGTACATCTAAATTTCATAAGTTTAGGTATTCTCAACCAGAAGAGGATGGTGTATGACTTACTTCGATTAAAAGAACCAGGTTGGGTGTGTGAGGACTTTTGTAAAGAAAAATAAACTAGGAAAACATTCAAGCATGACTTTCCTATGAGGTCGAAGGAAAAGGTAGAGTTTGTTCACTTTGATGTGTGTGGACCTTTTGAAGTAAGGTCGAATGGAGGTAATTGTTGTTTCCTAATATTCATTGATGAATTCACAAGATATATGGGGATTTATATTTTCGAAAGGAAGAGTGAGGTATTCACATAATTTAAGAAGTGTATGTTTGCATGTCGAGAAGCAAAGTGGATGCAAACTAAAGAAAATGAAAACTGATGGTGGAGGAGAATACACTTTTAGAAAATTTGCAAGATTTTGTAATGAGGAAGGTATATAGCATGAGACCATTGCACTTTATACACCACAACATAATGGTATAGCTGAGAGGAATAATCGAAGTATACTAAACATGTCTAGAAGTATGTTGAAAGCTACAGAAATGCCAAAGAGATTTTAGGCATAATTAGTTTCGACAACGCTTTTAAACAAGTGCCCAACAAAGAAGATAGTCGAGAAGACACCATATGCGTCTTGTACATGAGTGAAGCAAAACATTACTCATCTGAGAGTGTTTGGATCAATGTGTTTTAGGCATGTACCTGAATAACTGAGGAAGAAACTAGATGATCGAAGCCAGGCCATGATGCTCATAGCTTATCATTCGATTGGCGCATATAAGTTGTATTCTCCAAACAATAATAAACTAGGGATCAATCAATTAAACATGAGCAAAAAACAGTTCTAACCGTGCTTGAATAAGATCAACAGAATGAGGCCACAATAACTCAAGAGAGAGAACGACTTGAGAAGAATGTTAGAAGATTGGCAAGAAGGAGAACTAAGTTAACAATTCTAGTTGGATAAGAAAGATTTCCAAATCAGTCAATTGATGTAGATTGTGATATCATAAAATAAGCGATGATGATGATGACTGAAGCATAACCAATAAATTTGGATCAAGCCATGAGTGATTTAAATTGGTTAGAAACTATGCAAGAATAACTCTGGTAATCAGGAAGAACAAGACCTCAAAGCTTGTCGAAAGGAAAATCAAGAGGCCAATTGATGTGAAGTGGGTCAACAAGGTGAAAGGAAGGCCAAATGGTGAAATTTCCAAGCATAAGGAAAGACTAGTGGCAAGAGGTTTTTTGCAAAAACCTGGTATTGATTTTGACGAAGTCTAGAATCTGTTGCAAGGTTGGAAACAATCAGAATTATGGTGTCGACTGCTGCATACAAAGGATGGAATATACATCAATTAGATATAAAGTCACCATTTCTGAATGGAACACTAGAGGAAGAGGTATATGTCACTTAACCACCAGGATTCGAAATCAAAGGGAAATAAAATAAGGTGTACATACCGAGGAAGGTTGTGTATGGCTCGAAACAAGCCTCAAGGGCTTAGAATAAGAGAATATAGAGCTTCCTAATCGAAGCAGGAGTATATGTCAATGATGCAGACATGGCCAATCAAATCATTTTATGCTTGTATTTGGATGATTTATTGATCATATATGTAGATGTAGCAGAGATAAGAAGAGTCAAGTTGAAGTTGATGCAGGAATTTGAAATGTCTGACCTAGGGAACTTGTCATATTTCTCAGGGATGGAGTTCAAAGAAAAAAGTGAAGGAATATTCTTGCACCAGAAGAAGTATGCTCAAGACATCCTAAAGAGGTCCAAGATGAGAAAATGTAATGCAGATGCAATACCATTAGAAACTGGAGCAAAGTTGATGAAGAATACAAATGATGAGTTTGTAAGTGCAACACTATAAAAATAAATCATTGGATCTTTTATTTATCTATGAAACACAAGGCCAGACATTTGTTAGAGTGTCAGATTGTTGAGCAGATTCTTGGAGAAGCCCCAAGAATGGCATCTCATTGCAGTTAACAGTGTGTTGAGATACATAAAGAGTAAAATTGATCATAGTGTGCTGATGCCAAGACAAAAGAAGACCAACATAGATGAAAAGGTATATGGCCACACTAATTCAGAATTCACGAGATCAAGATGAGAAGAAGAATATTGCAAGGTAAATATTCATGATTGGAGATGCTCCAATCTCTTAGAGCTCAAGAAATCAAAGCATTGTGACTTTGTCATCATATGAAGTTGATTATGTGACTATATCGTATGCAACATGTCACAAAGCATGGATAGAGATGTTGCTCGAAGAGCTCAAGATCGTGGAACCTAAGAAAATAAAGTTGTTTGTTGATAACAAGTCAACGATCTACCTAGAAAATCATCTAGTGTGTCATGGTTGAAGTAAGAACATATAGATGATATATCATTTTCTTAGAGATCAAATAAGTAAAAAGAAGTTTGAACTTAAGTATTGCAAGACAGAATGACAACTAGCTAATATACTCACCAAACCCCTGAAGAATGTCAAGTTTGATAAGTTGAAAAAAAACATTGGAATGAGAAGTCTCAAGAACATGAATTAGGCGGTGCGTTAGAAATTGTAATTCATTATTTTGTAGAAAAGATTGTACTCGACATAGGTGTTTTTGACCTAGTCAAAGTAGTACGAGTCTGTTGTATTCGACAGAGTCAAATACAACATATAATTTTATGTAACATTAAATGTTTTGGGCTTAGGATTTGATTGCCTATAAATAGGAATAATGTTGTAATTTCAATAACAAATTCACATAATATTTTCCCTTTTTGAAGGACAGTTATCTCCCTCTTCTCTCTTTTCTCTCTTTTCTTCTTCCCCCGTCTTTCTTTAAAATCCTAATTGTTCCAACATAATCTACCATCATTAAAGAGAATATTATTTTTACTTAACCATATGGCTCTACAAATAGCTAATCAAATGATTGAAGGCCATTTATTCTTTGATTTTTCCGCTTCATAAAACTACAAAAAATGGCCAGTGATCGTCGATTGCTTCAACAACAACACTAAATCCATCCATCTCACTATATTATGCCATACTTCTAAGCTATTTGGACAAAAAATGAACAAATGAGACACATCTTCGATTTTCTTCCAACAATGAATACATACCAAATTATGTTCACCAACCAAAATCCCATGTCTGGTCAGCTCTAAACTCGTTGGCAATCTTTACAAAATAAGCCTCCCCCAAAAGTGAGAATGTTGTTGGACGCTTAAGTTTTCCATAAAGCTCTCAAGCTATCCGACAATAGTTTGTCTTACTCGAAGCCTACATAAAAAAATCTGACAACATAACATCGGAGTTTTTAACATAGAACCCACTATTGTTACGTCACCACACGCTGGCGTTTGGTGTAAAATAACTTTTCTTTGGTAAATATTTATAAAAAATCTTATTTCATACAAAAAAAATAAAAATAAAATAAAAAAGTAGATGTGAAAAAAGAAAAGAAAAAAAATAAAAATTAAATTAATTAATATTATAATAATATTGTGAAAAGAAAAAGTTGAAAATGGATAAAAAAGTTGGATTCGTGTCATATTATTGGACAGTGGTCGACTATCTTTAATTGCATATCTTTGATGAATTTGTTTATATATTTTGTATTATTGAAAACATATTAGGGAGCTATGAGGAATTGGATAAGAGGGAGGCACACAAAAATGGTTGATTCCTATGTATCAAAGTGATTATAGATCTGCAGATGGTGCAGAAAAGAGGTACTATGGTGAGGTTCAAAGGAAAGAACTTACGTATCTATTTCAAATATGAAAGACTCCCCATATTCTGCTATATTTGTGGTCGGTCAGGGCACAAATTAAAAGATTGTGAAACGTTGGAAGACTTACATAAAAAGGGATTCGAGGATCTGGACGAGCAAGAGGTTTCGTATGGACATTGGATCAGGATGTCTGCATTACCAAAATTGGTGGAAGAAAAGAAAATAATGGATTCAAGTTCAGGAACTTGCAGTAGGAGTATGTTTAATGTGTCTCGTAGTCATAATAAATGTGGGACAAAAGAGGTGGGAAAATTTCAGGAGACGGAGATGGACCAACATCAGGTGCATATGGGAGAGTGAGGTGGAAGCACGTGAAATCACGGCACTTTAAAATATGTTAATATTGATGTTCCAAGATCATAATACAATATCAAGACAGATGTTACGACATCTGTTGATAGACATAACTTAATATATCTAAATTGTAACTTATGTAGAAATAAATTACAGAATGATAAATAACACAATCAATTGTTAACCCAGTTCGGTGCAATATCACCTACTCTATGGGCTACCAAGCCAGGAAGGAAATTCAGTATGATAGTATAGTTCAAAGCCTAAACAATCCCAGTTTACAACTTATCACCTAATCACTACCTTTTTCAACTTCTACCTAGAACTGTCTAGATATGAGATCCCCCTCTCACTTCCCACAATCACCTCAGTGATAAATCCAGTCACAAATCTGTGACAATATCAAAACTAGAAGATTACACTTCCAATACAATAACACTCAACTCTTTGCTTAAAATCTCATGAGTGAGAACAATACTTAGTTTTGCTTAAAAGCTTTTAAGTAAGAACAATAACTTGATACAAATCAATTATTTGCTAAAGATCTTATGAGTGATTGCCAAGCAATAATAAACAATCAATCTAACTTAATGTGTCAAAGATACAAGGGTGACTTACAAAAACACACAAGATACTCTCAAAACCTAAGACTCTAAACTTCTCCTTATTTTTTACAAAATTCTGAAAAGCCAAATTTCATTAGGTCTAGGTTTCTCTTTATATACTCCTAAGCAGTCCATGGGATTCGAATTATTCACCAAATGTTTCTTGATCCACAAGCTAAGGGATGCACCAATTATGCAGAAAAATCTCCTTAAATCTTGGAAGGAAACATCAAGTTTCCTAAATTGTCTCAACATCAAATTTTAGAAACTTATGTATAGTTGGAGATCAAATCTATTGTTCCATATTAAATATTCTTGACATGCACAAATAATTAAGATATATCAAAAAAGAATCTCATATAATCAAATCAAATTTGTCAAGAATAAAACAGTTTGTACTGATGGTCTGGTACAACATGTCACAACATCAGTCAAAACATCTCTCTTCAAAGTAGGCTGACCAACATGTTAAGACATCTCACATAACGTCTTGCTGTAAACCATATTTTAGCAAAGTTGCTGACAATCCTAAAACCATGAAACTAGAAATCTTCCCCTTTGACAAATTTAGGCTAAAACAACCTTAACACAATTAAACTGGAGACGGGAATAAAACCACATTCATAAAACACAAGCTACATGAAAAACATGTAAACTTTGTGCAACTGTAAACATAAAAATATATCAGAAATATATTGTAGTTACAATAATATCTTCAAAAACTCCAGGAGACATATGTCAAGACATATGGTTTGACTTTACATCAACACAACTCCAAGTTCAGATAGGATCAGTACTCCCTCTGTCACACATAATGAACTCTCCCCCTCAAGGGAAAAACCTAAACCACAAGAAAACCAAACATGAACTTCAAGGGAAAAACCCAAATCACAAGAAAAACAAACTTGAACTATCCAAGTTCACACATTAGAACAACATGCATCAGAAGCCTTACACATAACTTAGAGCACAAGAGTAATAAATTATCAAAGAGTATCGAGGGTTCTCCATAAACACATCAGGCAGGATGTCAGAACATGTCGTTTGACATTATTGCAAACAGACAATCTACAGCAGAAGAACCAACAAGCATGATAGACAATCATGTTGTCCCTAAATAGTTGCATATATTAATCAACCACAATAGACTACTCTTCCCTTAGAATTAGTACAGTCCTATCAACATTTCAAGATATTTGTCATAACATCAGGATAAACTAAAACACTAACACTTTACTCCCCATTTTTAGCAAAAAATAAACAAAAAATAGAGTAAATGTAAAAGTAACACAATTGAAAACACACACATTGTGCACAAGAAATAACACAGATGGAAATACACAACCACATATGGAAACACACACTAGTAATGGAAACAAATTGATGGAAACAAAAACTAATGGAAGCAAAAACTGATGGAAGGAAATCAATGTTGGGAAATTATTACAGAACCAAACAACATAAAACAACAAATTTCCATCTTGTAAACCAGCTATCCAGACCAACCACCTTAGTTAATAAAATTGACCCAATCTTCATCACCATCTGGAAGAGATTCATGTAATTGGACATGACTTTTCTTGTAGGACTTTATCTTTGTCACAGACTTTTTCCCAGTAATAGAGGCTCCAGTAGACGATCCAACAAGTGTTTCCAACTTGGATTCCACCTTATTTGAATTAGTACTCTTAGCCTTCTTTCCTGGCTTAGCTTCCAGCAATTGGACCTGTCTTGCTTGTAACGCCTAACTAGTCAAGGAGAATTTTTTTGAAGAAAGTATAATCATTCTCATTATTAGTGCACCACTTACTATAGGAGAGAGACACTTTCTTGTTCTTATTTTTATCTTCCAAAGCTTTGACTGCTGGAGACTCTAACACCATTTTAACTGAATCTGACTTGGTCAAAGAAAACCTCCTCTGAACTTGTGAGTGATCTCATTCATCAGCAGAACATCTTTCCAAAAACATCCCTAAAATTCTTAATATGATTTGCATCTAAGTCCAAATAAAATATCTCCTCGTAGTTTTAGGAAGTCCCAAGCTTAGGAGTAACACTTTTGTCTGTAGTAAGACCCCTGACAAAGAGATAACCAATATTAAAGAACATTGTCCTGTTATGCAAACTGACACCCTTTCCACAGTACAATGTCATAACATCCCGTGGGATATTGTAATAATTTAGCAACCAAATCAATTGAGAGCAACAACTTCCTTCAAAATTATACTTAGCCTTAGATAAAGACTAGGATTCATAAATAGACTTATTATTGATTCAAGAGACAAGATTGTTTCCCAAGAAGAAGCATCTTCCATTAACACAAAATTGTTCGTACGGTAAAGCAGCAAGCAAAAGTAAGTACTTTTGTTTTATAGTCTCCACAGAAATTAGTGCGAGGGGAAAATGTCGTTCAATAGTCTCTATGTTCTAAGCTTGGTTTTGAATGTTTTAAGTAAAAACATATTAACAGAAAATAAATTCATTCTTAAGAGAGGAGAAACTTATCAGGCATGAAACTAAACTACTCGTCACAAACTTAAACCTATCGATCAATTTCAATCAACTTACAATACTTGTCAAAATTATTGTGTATCTCTCACATTAGTGTCCATGTCTATAATGTAACACTCCAACTAATTAGATTATTTATTAAAATTGTTTAATTAATTATGACGAGTATTCATGATGTATCAGTGATGTATTTGTAATTTATCTGTGATGTTAGATGAATATGAAGTATGATGTATTGTATAGTAGGGATTACGTAGTATTGGGTGTTTTAACTAATTTTAGATAATTAGTTTTGGTTATTTAGAATTATTAGTAATTAAAATAATAAAATAATAAGAGGTAGAGACTATGAGGACAAGGTGGAAATTTTATGAAGTAAGTGGGGGTAAGATGGGAAGATCATAGAAAGGGTCCAAGGGTTAAACAAGGAATAGAGGGAAAAGTGTGCCATTTTGTGCAATCGTGAAAAGAATTGGAAGAGCGCAGCAGAGCTAGGGCAATAAGAGAATAATGGATTTTTGTAGAATGCCAGGAGGAATAGATTGCTGCTAGGAATCTAAGGCAATGGGAGTTTATCGTTGTTATTATAATTGATCTAAGGTTTAGATAATTGTAGGTTGTGTTGGGGTTTTGGGGTTGATGATGTTAATATAATGTTTGCTGAGAAATTGGTGAAATTGGGATGTTTTCTTGCAAAAAATTGATGCATATGATGTATGATAATTTGTGTTGTTATTATATGATGAAACTAAGCGAAATTATGATGATTTAAGACTTATAATATGATGAAATCATGTAAAAATTGGACTGGTGCAGTGTAGAGATCACAATAGGGAAGTCTTGTTCGCGTTGATGTCTTAACCGACAAAAAAAGTAAAGAGTTGCCACCATTATTTTTTGTCCTAAGATCGGGAAAATATCAGATAACCCTAATTTTGTCAGAGATTCTAAGTTCGTGAGTCGGTTAGATAAAGGGAAGGTGTTAGACACCCTTTATCTCCCTTGTTCTCAAGGGGCTCCACTTATAGGTTTCAGGGTAAATCGAAAATTTTCTATTTAAAAGCATGTTATTATCAACTGCATAAGAAAATGTTTGATTTTTTAGTTAAGGGACTCGCCTTGGTTTTAACTGCGTGCCTACGTATCTCCTTGCGAAGAACCAGAGTAATATTTCATAGTTTGAATGTGCTTGGTTAGTTTTTTTTATAGGATTGTGTAATTGCTTTCGAATGATTATTTGAAATTCGTCCGGGTTTGAAAGTTGCGTATTCGTGGGTGTAGTTCGAAGTTTAATTTAAAAACAAGTTCACAATCCTTTTTTTGAAAATAATATTGAATTTGAATTAAGTTAGTAGAAAAATGTCAGGTTTGATTGATTAGCTATTTTAGATGCATAATCCATTTTTGAAAAATATTTGAATGCAATAACAAAAAAAAGTTTAATGATTTAATAAATAAAGGGTTAGTAATTTTAGAAAAATAGTTAATAATAATTATAAATATAATATTTATCAAAGATAAATTATATTTTTATAATAATAATAATAATAAGAAGAAACAAAGTTATTTTAATGCCAATGTAAAAATGATGTGGAAAAAAAATCAATAAATAATATAAATAAATTAAATAAATAAATTAAGTAAAAAAATTATTAATAAAAACATGGGGGTAATTTTTTCTACATAGTAATTAATGGGGTGTGTAGTTAGCAAGGGCTTAAGCTCATAATTTGTTGGAGCCCAATATTCCATGGGGGTGTTAATCACAATAATTTGGGGTTGTTAAAAACAATGAGCCAGACCCAAGTAATTTATTGATTCTGTTTGGAAAATGTAGGGACAATCCAGAGATGTTATGGTGTGCTAAACAGATCAGAATCATTTGATTCAGATCAAAAGGCCACCAGAGATTAACTCGGGAGCGTTAATTTGAAGTATAGCAAATGGGTGGCTTATATTGAATGTTGTTTGAGTGAATATGTTAATGCCCTTATGCAGAGAAAACATCAGTATTATATATTCATTTTTCTTCCCAAATATTCATTTTTTCTCTTCCTCATCTATCTCTAACCATTCTCCGTCTCATCTTTTGTGCAAAGTAGAGAGAGAAGCTCTGGATTCTCTCTAGAATTCTTTTGCCAGAAATTGCATCTGCCACTTCAACCACCCTGAAATAACCCCAAAACCACTGTCAGGTCCAATTTCCGATTGAACTTCAACCAAAATATTCAAAAATTCAATCAAACAAAACCCAGATCCCCATCATCGTATAAAACCTAGGTGACCACCTCCGTGGGCGGCCGTTGAGGTCGACGTCTCTGAAGAAAGCTCGCCTAGAGCTTCATCGGTTTCTGGAAACCAAACATGAACCCTATGAATATTTACCCTGACACTAGGAACTATATCAACTTATACCCTAACCTCATGAACCATATCCCAAAAATGTAAAACCCTAACCAATAGCATCAAGAACCATAACCCTAAAATCCCAAATTTCCCATAAACGCAACAACCAAACACCAATCATGCCATCATTCAACAATCATTTTGGTGTTTACCTCTTCTTCCGTGACACTGGTCGTAAATTTCCCTTTTCTGATCTTTCTGGTTCTACGTCTCTAATCCCTTTCTTCTTATTCCTTTTGTTTGTAGGTACTAAAGGTGGCTTAGCTTGAAGGCTTAGGGTTTCAATGTGAAGCCTTAAGTATTCAAAGTATTGAGCTTTGGTGATGGCGGGGATTCGCAGCAACATCAATTAATTCCAGGGTTTTTCTTCTCTAACTTTTTTTGTTTTCTCTTTTAGGTTTAAGCTTAGGGTTTATATATTTTCTTAGGATTAGTCAATTAGGAAATTAGATTAAATGATTTGCACTTACAAATTTTAGATATTAGGGTTTCTGTAATTGATTATGTATATGGACAATCTTGTGTATAAAATTCGTATCAACAATAAAATCAATCTTCAATCAAAATATTTGATTTGATCTGCTTGTAACATTTGATTTTTGGGCTTTTTGTATTCTTAGTGTTGAAGGTACTCAATTTGGGCGCAACAGTCCAATTAGGGTTTATATACCCTTGGTGACTTGGTCAACAAACAAAACTTAGAATATAAAATAAATAATAAAATTAAAACAATTATCATAATAATAATAACATCATAATAATAATAATAACATAAATAATAATAATAATAATAATAATAATAATAATAATAATAATTTATAGGACATTGACCTCAGTCAACCAAAGCAAACAAATATATTTTATAAAACTAAAACTTAAAACAAAAAGAAATTACCAGGAAACATTTGTTGACTTCGGTCAACTGAAAATAAAAATAAAAGCTTAACAAATTTGCTATGGGCCCTCTAAGAGAATCAATGGGCCATTATAAATAACCAATAATAAGCCTAACCTGATAAAACACAAAATAAACCCCCACTCATGGACTTGGATAATTTTGAATGGGCTTTTAATAAATAGATGATGAACCTCCATTTAGAGAAAATTACCACTAATTTTTAAAATAAACAGACAAAGCATTATATATACAAGTTAATACTAGAACATAACTTTAAACAAATATATGGTAACACAAAAATTAGTAGAAAGATGATTAAATAAAATAAAATGAATATTAACACCAATGGGGTAAATTTGGGGTATGACAGCTTCCCCTATTTAATTTCTCTTTGATTGAGGGTGCGAGAGTAAGAAGGTCTCGCACATTCGGATTAGAGGGTTATTAAATAATGGAAGACCCCAAATTTTGACCAAAAGTTTTTGAAAGATAAATTGTATAATAAACCAAAAAAGTAAACAGGCAATGATGACGCAGTTAACTCACTAATGCCTAGAGCGTGGGTTCACATATCTATTTGTGCCATGGGACTAAATTAATAGATATGAAAATGGACGCTATCATAGATTCCACATTCTTACCACAACCTAGGGGATAAGTAACGCTGGTACCAACTCCATTTATGCCAGGGGACTAAACCAATAGAGTTTGCAAAAGATCTGAGGGTAAACTTACTAAAGCTTCGAGACTAATAGTAAGTTGAAACACAAACTCACAAAATTTATCACAACCTAGGGGGAAAATGACGCGATATCAATCTTATTTATGCCATGGGACTAATCTAATAAGATCAAAAATTGGAAAATAACCTATCATTTCCCGGGGACCTATATGTCTGGTTATATTCGATTTGCATATCTACCATTATCTAGGGGGTAGATAACGCAGGTATTAACTCTATTTACTCCAAGGGACTAATTTAATAGAGTCGGGTCTGGTAACAAATTAACTAAAGCTTCGAGACTAACATAGCGAGTTGTATTGCAGACTTGCATATTTATCACATCCTAGAGGATAAATAATACGGGTTCTATGTTTGAGTTTGAGTTTGATAATTGAACTTGGATGACTAATCCAAAGATATAAATTATAGATATACCACTTAGTGAAGCTCTAATCGTAGTACCTCTAACTGTTGTGTCTGCTTTCAATTGAGGTTTCTGTTGTTAATGATGTGAATAATGTTAAGGTTTGGATTTTTGATTCGCGCAAATGTCTCAGCTAATAATAGGCCCCAAGATATTCTGTAGTATTCCAGGTCTGTGAAGTTTGAAAATGCAATGCATGATTGATATGTATATGTATGATGCCCAATGATAATTGATATGGTTCCCAATGATGATTGACACGATGCCATATGACGATGTTATTGATATGATACCAAATGGTAATGTTATTGATATGCACTAAATATTTCATATGTATATGCACCAAGTGTTTGTGAATGCTTTTGATAATTTTCTCCTTTTAGACCATTGGGTTTTCTAAGTCACCAATTTCCCATGTTGTCTGTTTTTTTTGTGGTATCTCCAAGTTGATTCATATTTGATATGTTGATGTGGACAATACCAATGTGATGTTGATAATTGTATCGTAGGCGCAGGTGCAGATGTGGGTTTCTTTTGACATTTTTATAACCAAAGTGTTTTTTAATGTTCTGTTAATGCTTTTTGTTTTTGTCAATTTTCCCCAAAGTAGTTTCGATGTAATGCTTACAAGAAATAATCATAGTGTTTCACAAACAAGCCGGAAAAAGAAAAACACAATTTTGAAAAGATTGAAAAATGAATTGTTTTATTAATGATAATGCCTTTGAATAGGCGAGAGTAAAAGATGTGATTCCTAAAAAGAGGTAATTACAAAAACACAATTGAAATGGCAATGAAAATGATAATCAATTCTGCTATTTCTCTAATGTCCTTTGATAACTCCAAACTCCTTGCTTCTGAGTGTGATAACTTTGATCAATTTCTCTCCTTCATAGTCGTAGATGTAATGAATTCTCTAAATGTAGTCTATTTATTCAATTTTTGAATAAAATCCCTAACTTTTTCCTGGATCTCCCTCTCGGGTTTTCAATCCACTGGGATGATGATTTTGTTTATATGTCCCTAATTTTTTCTGGACCGCCCTTTAGGTTTTCAATCCACCGGGACACCCCTTTTTGCCTAAGTCGCCCATTCAGGTTTTCGACTCAGCGGACCTTTTATACATAGTATTTTTTGACTACGTCAAAATTCAGTAAATGTGGTAGTTCTTCTCCATCCATAGTTGTGAGGATAAGAGCTCCTCCTAGAAATGTTGTTTTAACCATATATGGACCTTCATAGTTAGGTGTCCATTTACCACGTGAATCTAGATGAGGTAGCAAAATATTCTTGACGACCAGATCTCCTTCTTTGAACACTCGAGGACAAACCTTTTTATCGAAGGATTTCTTCATTCGCTTTTGATACAACTGGCCGTGGCACAAGCTGTTAAGCAGTTTTCTTCAATAAGGTTGAGCTGATCAAGTCGCGTATGAACCCATTATGATTCTTCAAGCTTAGTTTCTATAAGGACTCATAGTGATGGGATCTCTACTTCGACAAGGAGTACAACCTCCATGCCATAAACAAGAGAAAAATGAGTTGAACTTTTGGAAGTATCTACTGAGTTACGGTAGCCATGTATAGCAAAGGGAAGCATTTCGTGCCAATATTTATATGTCTTCACCATTTTCTGGATGATCTTCTTGATATTTTTATTGGAAACTTCAATGGACCCGTTCATCTTTGGTCAGTAAGGTGATGAATTATGATGCTCGATCTTGAAATTAATGCATAAGTCTTTCATCATTTTGTTGTTCAAATTGGATTCGTTGTCGGTAATGATCCTGCTAGGGACCTCATATCTCCATATGATATTTTTCTTGATGAATCAGGTAACGACTTGTCTTGTCACATTTGCATAAGACGCAGATTCTACCCACTTGGTGAAGTAGTCAATGACAACCAATATGAAGTGGTGTCCATTAGAAGCCTTTTGGTTCGATCATCCCTATCATGTCAATTCCCCACATTGAGAATGACCATGGTGAACTTAGGACATTCAGAGGAGTCGGTGGTACATGCACCTTGTCAAAATAGATTTGACACTTGTGGCATGTCTTCTTATAATGGTAGCAATCAGCTTCCATCGTCAACCAATAATAATCTTCTCTCAAGATTTTCCTTGCCATGGCGTGTCCATTTGTATGAGTCCCAAAGGTTCCTTCATGGATCTCTTTCATGAGCGTATCTGCTTTGTGTTTCTCAACACACCTGAGTAGCACCATATTGCAGATTACTTTGTACAATACATCCCCATTTAATAAGATATTTGTTGTAAGCTTTCTTAGAGTTCGCTTGTCAATTATTGAGGCTTTTTTTTTGGATATTCTTGTTTCTCCAAATACCTCTTGATTTCATAGAATCAAGGCTTGTTATCTGGCCCTTCTTTAACTGCGAGACTATGTGCAGGTTCTTCGAAATGTCTGACCGTGACACGTGGTTCATGATTTGGCTAAGTTACCTTGAACATGGCTGACAAAGTTGCCAAGGAGTCCGCCATGTGATTTTCTCGCATAACTTGAGCCTTATTCTTTGATAAATTGCTCAAAATCGCATATTTGAAGCCGTGCCTTTGGCCCTTATTACTCAATGCTCCAAATATGCATGAATACCTACCAAATGAATAAAAAATATCAATCGACACATTAATTACACAAAAACACAAATATACACAATATGTACACATTCACACAAAAGTTGAGGTTTATCAAAGATTTTAACAAACAAGAGTCGATAAGTGCGACAAAACTATATACAAAAATAATACAATTTGGAACTTATCAAACTCTTCCCAACTTAGGCTTATTTTCCTCAAACAAGAATTAGTCAATCCTAAAGAAACAAAAGTAACCAACAAGAAATTATGAGTCAACAAGTTTAGAAAAACGAAAATAAATGTATGGCTCAAGAATCAACGATGTACAAGCAAAGCAATGCTTACCACTATACTAAAAAAAAACATGAGAATGAATTAAATCCTAAGTTCAAAAATCATACCAAACTTTCTAAAACAACACAAGATCAACCATGAACCACACCTAGAAAAAGTTCATTGAGGGATGAAAAACACACAAAAGTGAGGGACTTGAGACTCATCCAACAATCTTGCAAACAAAAGACTAAATTATGCATTCATCCTAAAAACTCATATTGAAAACATAAAATCAAGAATCACAATGGCTTTCAAGGTTGTAATTGTCGCGGTAAAAAATCAAGAGACCAAGCTATTGACTAACTTTACTCACAAAATTTAAAGAAATTGTTAGGTCTATGATTTAATCGTTGGCAACAATTTTGGTAAAATAAATAGTTGACAATAATTCTGAAATTCTGGCAACAAATACTTAATGTCACAGTGAATGTTATGACACCGTATCTGACAAATTGTACACACACCAAACAGTAATTTAAAAGACAGTAAAGAACACAATCAATTGTTAACCCACTTCAGTGTATAACAACACCTACTCTGGGGGCTACCAAGCCAGGGAGGAAATTCACTATAAGAGGTATTAATTTAGGAATAAACCAAACAGTTTATCTCCTTCACTTAAGACCCACCCAGTGCAACTTCAATCTAAGTCCTACTTAAACCTGAGTTCCTACTTACTCCCCCTCAATCACAGCAGTGATACTAATCTATTGATTAATGAGATTATGAAGACATTCTTTAATACACACGCTTGATTTTGCTTCAAAGCTTTAATCAAGATACACAACACTCGTGCTTCAAAGCTTTGAGTGATAAACAACCCTTACAACCAAATCCTACTCCAAGTCACTTATCAAAACGATAATTGCTTGGCTCACAGTAGTTACAACTATACAATGCCTTATTGATCTTCTGTCAAAAGCGCTGCTCACCATTAGGCTTCATGAGAAATATATAAGCAGACTATTCTTCATTTAGGGCTTCCATAAAAATAGCTAGGGTTAACCAAAGTTAACCTAAAGACTTGGTCTTGGGCTTTCATCATAACAGATTAGGGTTAAGCAAGGTTAACCTAATGTCCACATGAGCATCTGATCTGGACAAAATACTACAACTCAGAGTAGCACACCAGATTCCTGAAAATTCTCAGGAATAATAAATCTGCAAAATAACTTGATCAGTACAAGATATCTTAACATTGGTTATGACATCATGTATCTTGCTCACTGATTTTGGTAGAATTCAGTACATATGATCATAACTTAATGATCATGATATTTACTCATACTGAGTACTTCCTGTAGAACATTCCTTCTGCAGAATGTACCTTTATCCCAGAATGTTATGACATCAGTCATGACATTCGCAAATCTGGTTTTACCAAAAAATAATGCCAACAAACAAACACTTACAAACTCCCCCTTTGGCAAATTTTTGGCTAAAACCCCTAAACAATCAGAGATTAGAATGCAACAGAATTTTTTAATAACAGCTACCAATATCTAATTCTACCAAAATTACCACAATTTCTTCTCCCCCCTTTTAGCCATAAAGAGGCCAAAGGTACTAGTACTTTAAGTTATACAGTCATCCAAAAGGAAATTCAAAATACACAGAAACAAAGAGAAGATATCAAATAGCAGCAACAAGTTCCAGCATCAATCTTTTCAACTCAGCAAACACAGACCTTCAGGTACTGTCATCCCCTGAGGAAGCACTATTTTCAGCAGCATTTTCTGGTGAGCTTCTTGCAGAACCATCATGTTGTTCTTTATCAGCATCCTCTTCCCTCATTTGTTCTTCATTCTCCTCATGTTCCAGACTAGCAATCAGCTCTTCAAGAGTCCTTTTCTTGCATCAAGCTCTCTGCAGGTTTCTTTTAGAACAACTATAAGATCAACTTTCTCGGAATGAGCTTTGACATTTGATGTCTCAGCAGATGTCATAACAATGTCAGGGACATGAGTTCCCTGAAACAACTTATAGTGAAAACCAAGTGCAGGAGCTCTTTTGCACACAGAGTCCTTTTGAACCAAAATATCAGGATACTGATCAATGATTATACCACACAAGAGAGAGGGAAAAGCAATAGGGCCTTTAATAGTACAACTCTCAGCATGTTTCATTGTTTGATCAAAGATGTAGTTTCCATAATCAAAGTTTGTTCTAGTTCCAACAACATAGATAAATCTTCCCAAACCAGTGGAGATGGTGGATTTGTGGTTGGTGGGAACCCAGTTAGCTGCACCAATTTTGTGCAGTATGGCAAACTTCATACTTAGCTTGCTTGCAGTTAGCTTCCCTTTCAAGGGCCAATGCTTGACTTGCTTGGCAGTGATGGTTTGACAAACCTGGTTGTCAGTAACTTCAAGCTCAGGATGAGCATCATCAGGCCTTCCTAGGTATTTGTTTATCACAGTAGGAGAGAAATTTACCTTCCTTCCTCTCACATAAACACTCTTAAAATCAGTTGACTTTCCATCAGCACAACCACTAGACAAATTTACTATGAATTCTTTGACAAGAATCTCATAGCAGTTGGAAAACTTGACCACTGTTTTCATCAGGCCAACAACTTTGATTAGATCCATGACTTCCTTACACTCAATAGCACTTCTGTTCAGCTCCCTCTCCAAGGTAATCCTTTTCAGAAATACATACTTCCACCTGCTTGCATTTTCTGGATGGTGAAAGGAGATGTTGTCAATGGCAACTTCAGGAACCTTAGGCAGTTTGCCAGAAGAGGGTTTCTTTCTGAGAGGAATGTCTGGAACATTGCTCTCAACATCAAAATCAAAGTCTGATTCCTCATCAGATTCAGAGGGTTCAGGAGCCTTTCTTTTCTTGGCTATAGGTTGTCTCAAGGGTTTTGAGAGACTACCAACAGATACCCTAGCTTTTACCTTACCCTTCCCTTTTGAAGTTCCAGCTTTTTGATCCTTCTCATCCTTGTTCTCAGGCCTCGCCTTCTCATGAACAACTTCAGTAGCCTTCTCTTTGGAGGGGCTTTGGGCAGCATTCTGCTTCTCTTTTCTACTCATCATCCTTCTAGCTATGCTAGGGTTGATATTGGAAATTAAATCATTGTCAGAGAATTCTTCATCAACATCAATGACAGGAGGTTCAACAGCCTTGTCAGTAGGGGTCTGGTGATCATCAGGTTTTTCTGGAGATTTCTCAATGTTGTCATCAGGTGTCTCAACATTCTGAGTGACATTGGGATCCCTTTCTACATTAGGGCTAGCATTTTCTTGTTTCAATGGTATAGATATGCCAGGAACATAGTGATTCTCATTAAGAATCCTAGTGACTAGTCTGGCAATAACTTGATGCACATAAGCAGAACCTTCCCTATTAGCTATCTCTAGAGGAACAGAAGATGATGGTTGAGAAGATTTACCAGATGGAGAAACTTATGATCTTCTTGCATGTCTGGTTCGCAGCTTCTTGACCTTAGTAGGATCAACTGCCATTTCACGAAGTGG
This sequence comes from Vicia faba, assembly GCA_948472305.1. Lineage (NCBI taxonomy): Eukaryota > Viridiplantae > Streptophyta > Magnoliopsida > Fabales > Fabaceae > Vicia > Vicia faba. Next base: position 1,573,007,459 of record OX451737.1, read on the forward strand.
AGTTATCTCAAGAACATCAGCATCCATGCAGTTTACGATTGCCCTAGGTTCGGTGTCAGTGGGTGATGAAGATGTAGTTGCCTTTGATGAAGATGATGAAGTAGATTGTTGAGACATCTCGAGAGATTGAGAAAACAAGTGACATCATGTGTGAAGTCTTCGTTTGAGGGAATGGAGAGTGGTGCAACAAAATGAGAAGAGAGAGATACAAATATGTCTATTCCTCTTCTTAAACTTTTGGAAAGAAGGAGGGAAACAAATGATTAGCCTAATCAGAATAGACTTGATTAACATATCTCTTTCATCCCTTGTTTTAAGTAAAATTAATTGCTACATCTCTTTATATTGGCAAATACTCAGCTTGCCCCTTAAATTTTCAAACTGACTAGCATCAAGTGCCTTGGTAAAAATGTCAGCCAGTTGTAGTTCAATGGCAACATGTTCCAGCTTAATCACCTTCTCCTCCACAAGATCTCCAATGGAGTGATGTCTAATGTCAATATGCTTAGTCCTGCTGTGCTGTATAGGATTCTTGGATATGTTAATAGTGCTCAAATTGTCACAGTACAATGTCATGACATCTTGTGTGACATTATACTCAGTCAGCATCTGTTTCATCCAGATCATTTGAGAACAGCTGCTACTAGCTGCTATGTATTCAACTTCAGCAGTAGATAGAGACACACAATTTTATTTCTTGCTGAACCAAGAGACAAGATTATTTCCCAAAAAGAAGCATCCTCTAGAGGTGCTCTTTCTATCATCAGCACTACCAGCCCAATCAGCATCACAGTAACCAGACAAAATTGGTTCACATCCATGAGAGTACAACATGCCATAATTGTAAGTTCCACTCACATACTTCAGAATTCTTTTAACCTGGTTGATGTGACTTACTTTGGGTTCAGCCTGGTATCTTCCACATACTCCAACTACAAAGGCAATGTCAGGTCTGCTAGCTGTTAAGTATAGCAGACTTCCTATCATGCTTCTGTACAAGCTTTGATCCACATTTGCCCCACTTGTGTCTTTGGACAACTTTAAATGAGTAGGTGCAGGAGTCCTTTTATGACTGGCATTCTCCATTCTGAACTTCTTGACAATATTCTTTGCATACTTGCTTTGAGACAGAAAAATTGAGTCTTCCATCTGTGTGACTTGCAATCCAAGAAAGTAGGTCAATTCTCCCATGAGGCTCATTTCAAATTCAGCTTGCATCTGGTTAGCAAAATGTTTAACCATTTTATCTGACATTCCTCCAAACACTATGTCATCAACATAAATTTGAGCTACCATTATCTTTCCTCCTTCATTCTTGACAAATAGAGTTTTATCTAAACCTCCTATCCTGTATCCTTTGTCAGTGAGGAACTTTGTCAACCTGTCATACCAAGCTCTAGGAGCTTGTTTCAGACCATATAATGCTTTCCTCAATTTGTAGACATGATCAGGACAGTTTGGATCCACAAATCCTTTAGGCTGTTCCACATACACTTCCTCATTTAAGTACCCGTTTAGGAAGGCACTCTTCACATCCATATGAAACAGCTTGAACTTAAGGAGACAAGCAACTCCCAATAGAAGTCTGATTGATTCCAGTCTGGCTACAGGAGCAAAAGTCTCATCAAAATCAACCCCTTCAACTTGAGTGTATCCTTGAGCAACAAGCCTTGCCTTATTCCTGGTGACAACTCCTTCAGCATCTGACTTGTTCTTGTAGATCCACTTTGTGCCAATGATGTTTGTTCCTTCTGGTCTAGGAACTAACTCCCATACTTCATGTTGCTTGAACTGGTTCAATTCATCTTGCATTGCTCCAATCCAGTATTCATCAGTCAAAGCCTCTTTAACATTTTTTGGTTCAATCTTAGACACAAAGCAAGAGTTTGTGATGCTTTCTCTAGATATTGTAGTGACTCCACTGTTAGGATCTCCTATGATGAGTTCCTTAGGATGATCTTTCTGAAGTCTGATGGAAGGTTCTTTGTTAGCTTCCTTTGATTCAGACTCTGTAGGATTAGGCACATCATCCTTTTTAGACACTTGTGTTGAAGTCTCAAAGAATGTCTCAACATCATATGGGACATTTGTTTCCTCATGGTGATCATCAACTATGACATTTATAGACTCCATCATAACTTTGGTCCTGGAATTGAACACCCTATATGCTCTACTGTTGGTAGAGTATCCTAGAAATATTCCTTCATCACTTTTAGGGTCCATCTTTCTCCTTTGTTCACGATCTGTCAGAATATAGCATTTGCTCCCAAAGACATGGAAGTACTTCACTGTAGGCTTTCGTCCTTTCCATAGTTCATAAAGAGTGGATGATGTTCCCTTTCTCAAGGTGAACCTGTTATGGACATAACAAGCTGTATTCATAGCTTTAGCCCAAAAATGAATAGGAAGCTTTTTGGCATGTATCATTACTCTGGCAGATTCCTTTATAGTCCTGTTTTTCCTTTCCACAACTCCATTTTGTTGAGGAGTTATAGGTGAAGAGAACTCATGATTGATTCCTTCTGAGGAACAAAACTCATCAAACTTACTATTTTCAAATTCCTTACCATGATCACTTCTGATTCTGACAATGCATCCTTCTTTTTCTCTTTGAATTCTTTTGCACAATTCCTTAAATACATCAAATACATCATACTTTTCCCTAATGAAGTTTATCCAGGTGAATCTGGAAAAATCATCCACAACAACATAGGCATATCTCTTTCCACCAAGACTTTCCACTTGCATGGGACCCATTAGATCCATATGTAAAAGTTCTAGCACCTTAGAGGTGGTCAGATGTCTTGTCTTTGGATGCGACATTCTAGTTTTCTTTCCAACCTGACATTCACCACAGACTTTCCCTTCATCAATCTGAAGCCTTGGAATCCCTCTGACAGCCTCCATGGATATGATCTTTTTCATCCCTCTAAGGTGTAAATGACAAAGTTTTTGGTGCCACCGTTTCACTTCCTTTTCTTCTTTGGCTATAGAGCACACAGAGGAGTAGTTAGTGTTCTCAGACTCCCATAAGTAACAGTTGTCTTTTGATCTGACTCCTCTCATTACAACTTCTTGTTTTTTATTAGTTACAAGACATTCAGACTTGGTGAAGTTGACCTTGAATCCTAGATCACATAATTGACTGATACTTATGAGATTAGCAGTCAAACCATTTACCAGCAACACTTCATTTAGGTTTGGAACTCCAGGGCAGTCCAAGTTTCCAACTCCTTTGATTTATCCTCTAGCACCATCTCCAAAAGTGACATAACTAGTAGTATGAGGTTTGACATCATTCAGCAGATTCTTGATTCCAGTCATGTATTTAGAGCATCCACTGTCAAAGTACCAGTCTTCCTTGGCAGAAACTCTAAGGGAGGTGTGAGCTATCAGGGCTGCAGTCTTTTTCTTCCACTGTTGAGTATATGGTGCCTTGTTAGTCTTAGGTTTGACATATGGGGTCTGATTAGGATATCCATATAATCTGAAGCAGAATGGCTTTATGTGACCAAACCTTCCACAATGATGACATCTCCATCTTTGATACTTTTTCTTCATATTTCTCTGTTCTTGATGTTGAGTCCTATGTTGTGACATCTGCTTTGACATTTGTTTATCAGGCCTGGTCTTCTTCTTGTCAACAACAGATTTCTTTGCAGCCACAAATCCTAGACCAGACATGTTTCCTGCATTTTGTCCAGCCTGAAGGATTTCTTCCAACTTGTCAGTTCCATTTGTTAACATCTTGACAGACTTAGTCATCTGATCAAGTTTGGAGTTCAGCATTTGAACTTCACCTTCGAGATGGCTTATAGTAGCAGTGTCTGCCTTCTTCTCAGCCTCCAACTTCACTATGAGCTTTTTATGTTTCTCATTTTGCTGACAAACTTCAGCACTTCTGATACATAGCTTCTTGTAGGAGTCAGCAAGTTCTTCAAATGTCACTTCCCCATCACTAGAATCATTATCAGAGTTATAAATACCAAATAGTGCAGTAACTAGTTTAGCAGATTCTTCTTCAGAGTTACTTTCTGAGTCACAATCAGACCAAGTAACAAACATTCCTTTCTTTTGTTTCTTAAGAAAGGTAGGACATTCAGCTCGAATGTGCCCATATCCTTAACATCCATGGCATTGGATTCCTCTGCTTTGATTTCCCTTTTCTTCAGACTTAGTTCTTCTGCTGGAGTCATAGGGTCTGCTAATGTCAGAGGAAATGTTCTTGACATTTGACCTTGACTTTGGGTCCATTCTCTTGATGAGTTTGTTGAACTGCCTTCCAAGCATAGCTATAGCTTCTGAAATATTCTCTTCATCACTCTCCTTGCTTTCATCTTCAGTATTGGATACAAGGGCTATGCTCTTGTTTTTCTTGTCAACATTGTCACTGATCCCTATCTCAAAAGTCTGAAGTGACCCAATGAGTTCATCAACCTTCAAGTTGCAGATATCCTGAGCTTCCTCTATAGCAGTCACTTTCATTGCAAACCTTTTAGGCAAGGATCTGAGAATCTTTCTCACCAGCTTTTCTTCTGAAATCTTTTCTCCCAATGCTCCTGAGGTGTTGGCAATTTCCAAGATGTTCATGTGAAACTCATGAATGGTCTCATCTTCCATCATCCTTAGATTCTCAAATTTGGTAGTGAGCATCTGAAGTCTTGACATTTTTACTTTGGATGTACCCTCATGGGTGGTTTTGAGAGTGTCCCAAACATCCTTGGCCAGTTCACATTGATATACTAGTCTGAATATGTTTATATAAATTCCATTGAACAAGGCATTTAATGCTTTAGAGTTACCCAGGGCTAACTCATCTTCTTCTTTGCTCCATTCTTCCTCAGGTTTCAGACTAGTCGTCCCATCTTTCCCAGTTATGGTGGGATGGTTCCATCCTTTGTCAGCAGCTATCCAAGTCTTTTTGTCCAGTGACTTCAAGAAGGAAATCATACGAGGTTTCCAGTAGTCATAATTTGATCCATCCAGAATAGGTGGTCTGTTCCCAAATCCTCCTTCCTTGTCCATAGCGCCAGAAAATAATATCCCTAGATCTCACCCAGAAAGACAGGCAGGGTGCCTGCTCTGATACCAATTGAAATTCTGGTAACAGATACTTAATGTCACAGTGAATGTTATGACACTGTATTTGACAAATTATACACACACCAAACAGTAATTTAAAAGACAGTAAAGAACACAATCAATTGTTAACCCAATTCAGTGTATAACAACACCTACTCTGGGGGCTACCAAGCCAGGGAGGAAATTCACTATAAGAGGTATTAATTTAGGAATAAACCAACCAGTTTATCTCCTTCACTTAAGACCTACCCAATGCAACTTCAATCTAAGTCCTACTTAAACCTGAGTTCCTACTCACTCCCCCTCAATCACAGCAGTGATACTAATCTATTGATTAATGAGATTATGAAGACATTCTTCAATACACACGCTTGATTTTGCTTCAAAGCTTTAATCAAGAGACACAACACTCGTGCTTCAAAGCTTTGAGTGATAAACAACCCTTACTATCAAATCCTACTCCAAGTCACTTATCAAAACAATAATTGTTTGGCTCACAGTAGTTACAACTATACAATGCCTTATTGATCTTCTGTCAAAAGCGCTGCTCACCATTAGGCTTCATGAGAAATATATAAGCAGACTATTCTTCATTTAGGGCTTCCATAAAAATATCTAGGGTTAACCAAAGTTAACCTAAAGACTTGGTCTTGGGCTTTCATCATAACAGATTAGGGTTAAGCAAGGTTAACCTAATGTCCACATGAGCATCTGATCTAGACAAAATACTACAACTCAAAGTAGCACACCAGATTCCTGAAAATTCTCAGGAATAATAAATCTACAAAACAACTTGATCAGTACAGGATGTCTTAACATTGGTTATGACATCATGTATCTTGCTCACTAATTTTGGTAGAATTCAGTACATATGATCATAGCTTAATGATCATGATATTTACTCATACTGAGTACTTCCTGTAGAACATTCCTTTTGCAGAATGTACCTTTATCCCAGAATGTTATGACATCAGTCATGACATTCGCAAATCTGGTTTTACCAAAAAATAATGCCAACAAACAAACACTTACAAATTTTATCAATGTGTTCAATTTGGGAAGAACATGTATCGCAACCTAATATTGAGCAAGATGTCAAAACATCTTGACCAGCTGGTACAATATTGTATGCAGGTACTTATTTGACAAATGTTCTATCAGATATTGTAACATGTTGTTGTACCCCAAAATTTTCCCTCTCATTTTTTCCCAAGATTTTTCTCCTACATAGGTGTTTATAAACACTTGATTAAAATTAATTTTTTTTGAAGATAAACAAGGTCTTTCGATTGGCATGAACAAGGTGTATTTCGATTGGTATTTGGACAAGATTCAATTGAGCACCTAACCTTCTCCAAGCTTGCCTCAAATTTCCTAGCTTCGATTGAAGCCTTGGCCTTTTTGCTTGTTTGTTGTATACAAGCTTCGATTGGGCATGTGTTCCCTTTGAAATAGTCTCCTTCGATCCAAAAGGGAAGGGCCTCCTGTTAGTTCTCCTTCGATTGCACCATTGGCTTTGCATGATGTCTGGATTCACAAATGCAATGGTTACCTGCATGCAAGCTTGATCCCCGCTTCGTTTGGGCATTTGGTCTCTTTGGAGCAAGCTTAATTCCTGCTTCAATTGGGCATTTTGTTTTCTTTAGAGCATGCTTAATTCCTACTTCGACTAGGCAAATAATCCCTCTTTAGCCCGCCTTCAGCGCATAAGGCAAAAGGCTTCTTTCGACTTGCCTTTGTTAACAAGGCAAGAACCCCCTACAGACGTGTTTTGATTCATCAGGATAAAATTCCCTTCACACCTGCCTTGGATTCACTAAGACAAAGACTTTGTTTGTGCATGCCTTCAATGCATAAGGCCAAGACTCCTCAGCTCAGTTTCTGCACTATAGCATAATATGGTCCCTTCGAAAGAGCATTCCAAAGGTCCAGTTGAAGGACACACATTGGAGAGTCAATCGAAGAAGGCACAAAGCATGCATGTAACCCCTTCAAAAGAGCACACATTTGGTTCAAAATGAAGAATACACAAAGGGCCCATTCGAAGGACACTTTGATGGGAAACACATATTGTTGTCTAAAAAGGGGGTCTGGTCGAAGGATAAATCTATTTGGTCAAAATGAAAAAAAATATTCGAAGAGGTCTGTTGGTCCAAAAGCCAACATACTGTCAGTTTCAAGCCAACGTGCACAAGCACATTCATTGGCCATGAAAGAGTTTTCGTTTGGGCTAGCTAAATAGGGGTTCAAACGAAGAAGTCCGAGTGGTGAGAACATGAGAAAGTCGAATGGTGCACAAGAGGTACATTCGAAGAAGCATGAAGAAGGCCCCATCGAAGGACACGCCTTGGTGGCCCATTCAAAGAGGGCACAAAGCGTACATAGAAAGTCCATTCGAAAGAGCCAGTCGAAAGAGGCAACTTGAGGCCAATCGAAGGGCAGGGATTGAAGGCGTTTGAAAGAGGGAAGTATGTCCAGGTTCATTCAAATTCAAAAGGAGACAAGTTCCCATGACTTTTGCAACGTTACAAATCACCATTCATGGCTTTGAAAACACTTGTTTATGGCTATTTAAATATGTGTTCTCTTGTCCCGCCCATCCTCTCTATATAAGGAGACCAGGGACACAAGCCCAGGGGATAGAGATTGCTTTATACACACACGCTGCCTCAGAAGCCACCAAAATTGTCAAAAAAAATATCCTGAGTAATCCAAATCGAAGGGATCTTCAACAAACACTCCACTCACTCCTTGAAGTTTGCAGAGAACGATCCTAAGCACTAGACATCTCCAACACCACAGGTCCATACACCACTGTTGGTAAGGAAAAATTAAGGAATTAAACTCCATTCTTTTTTCTTTGCATGTCATAGTCATTTGATTTTCATTCATGATCGAAGGGCATGGGTGTGATACCCAGGCCTGTATTTGTTTCCTTTTGTTTCTAACACTTGTTGCAGATTCAACATGAGTATGGCCAATATGCACAGAATCAAAAGACCTGAGCTTGGCACCCAGGTCATGGTTTTCGTTTAGCTACCATATCTTTGCAGACCAGCGCGCATAGGATCAAAGGACCTGGGTTCGACACCCAGGTACGGCATCTTTATTGTTCTAATGTTTGTCTTACAAATATGAATCGAAAATCATATTGCCTCTCCTAGATCGAAATGAAGCATTTCCTTCTTTCGAAACAGGCAACATCCCCTTTGGATCAAAAATCCCATTTTCCTCTGAATCGAAGGCAGCTCTCTCTCCCTGCAATCGAAGGATACCTCCCTTTGCATTTTTACTTTTGTTTTTTTCATTTCTTTATTGACTTCTTTTTTTCATTTTAACTTTAAATAAGAAAATCAAAAAAAAAATTAGGATAATTTTATTAATCAAATTAGTTTGTAAATAAATAAATAAATTATTTTTTTCTTGAAATTAAAATTAAATAGACTTAAGTTTTATTTTCTCTTATAATAAAAAAAACAAACAAAGGATTTTTATTTTCTTAGGATGTTTTTAGACGTTATTTTCAACTTCGCGCACATTGATCTATTTTCGCATTTTTTAGATTATTGTATCTGCTTACAGGATGTAATATATAAAAAAAAACTAGGATATTTACTGCTTTATCCCCCTCATTTTTGGACATGTAAAAACCCTCCTCCCCAAAGCATTGTAATAGCGTAGATTCAAATTCCTGCACTTTACATTTCTGCACGTTAAATTCTTGTATATATATCAACTGCTAGACTAACAGGATTGTATGAAAAGACTGAAATCAAATGTTAGCAAACTTAATAAAAAGACAAAAATAATTGAACATAACACACTTTCACATATACACCTCTAAGGTACGCCAATTTTTGTTGCCTTCAGAAATAAAAACAACCATGAGGCAGGAACGCTTTAGAAAAGACCCATAAATCAAAAGATCATAGTCCCTCAATGACCCTAAAGTTGCCTCTCGGTAAATGATCTAGTCCCTAAACAAAATTGCTAAAGCGTCTCTAGAAGTTGCTTTTGTGACTGTAACGTCCCTTCGAATGTCCCTTAAACATCCAACGACAAGGCTACCTACTCACTAATAGTAGGATAGTATTGTCTAAAGGAAAGGAGGAAAATAACTACCTTTTTTCGAGTACAAAGTAGATAGCTGTTAGAAATTTTCTCAAAAATATTTTGCACTTACACAAATACTACTTTTCAAAAACAAATTTTCAAAACATTTGCTTTGTTAACACTCTTGAGGACTGATACAAGAGTTAACGCAAAGCAAATTGCCGCACTAAGGTACTTTCCAAAAAATTTCAAAACACACAAAGCACAAAGGTATTTTAAAAATGAGCAAACCTCTAAGAGCCCGTAGATAAGTACGAATGGAAAGGGTGCTAACACTTTCCCTTTCCATAATCTACCCCCTTACTCAAAAATATCGAAAAGGTCTTTTTCTGTTCTTTTCACCCTTTCCTTAATTTAGATAAAAGAAAAGTCGGTGGCGACTCTTACTTACCGTAACATTTGCAAACATAAAACGCAAAAACCAGTATATAACAGTCAGTTCTGCCACCGTATCACAGAACTGGCGACTCTGCTGGGGAAAAATAAAAAGAGTGGGGTTACCTTAGAGTTAATTCATTATTTAACTGCTTTTGTATGCTTTGTTTGATTTACTTTTGAGGGTTTTGTTTGGGTTACTATAGATCCTACACCCGGACCTGGGACACCTTTTAGGTAAGTAGCAATAGATCATGGAAACACTGCGGGGTATACTGACACGGTCAAAGCGATAACTACGTTGATGTGACACTTTGGTTGGTACCGGTAGCCCTTGAGTAGTCAAGGAGGATACATGGCCACTGTGCGGTGTCATAAAGCATCCACTGACCTTAGAACTTTTAATTGAACAACTTGTACATTAGGAAGTAGTAAGATAGCCGTCTTTGGTGTAGCCCGAAGTCGGTTGATACTCGATACTACACTCATTGAGATTTGACTCCCGAGCTTTGTTTGGTGGCAAGTCAGTTGTCTATCAGAATGAAACTTGTGGGAAAGAGCAGTGATATTGAGATCCCTTGGAACTCGGTTACTATTGATAGGACAAGTTGAGCCAACTAAACTTCAAGAGGGTACTTACCTTAAAACCCATGTGTCGTACCCCAAATTTGCCCTATCTCTTTTACTTTTGTCTGGATTTGAACTTTGCATCCCATTTGCACCATTTTTTTACTCAGTCATTTGCACATCCCGCATCTCATGGAATCAAGCGCCTTATTTTGAGGTATTAGGGATGTGCCCTCTTTATGTCTAATTTTGTTTTGAAGTTCTCTTATCAGGTAAAAAGGAAACGCATATGGTTCTCAATTAGTGGATTATGGTATGGATTTTTGGGATATCATGGAGTTTTTGTCATCAAGTTTCAAGTCTTGAATCATAATTTTCCAAGAAAGTCATTCACAAGGGAAAAACGGTCAAATGCACTATGAAAAGTCAAACTTTGAATTTTGGTAAAAAAATCAAGTTTCAACAATTATATTTCATCAAGACAAGAAATTGGTTCATCAAGAAGTCAAAAATCAGAAACTACTTTGAGAAAGGAAAGAAATCAATTTTTTTAAATACTTGGAAATTTTTCTAAGTGGTAAGAGATTTCAGAACTTCTGGGCCAAATTCCACGCAAGTGCAGTCAGAAGTTGCAAATTTGGTTCAGAACATAGCCTTCAATCAGAACATGGCTCTTCAGCCTCCATGCAAGTGCAATCAGAATTTGCAAGGACGGTTCAGAACATGGCTCTCCAGTCAGAACATATGGGGGCTGTGTTCTTTGGTCAGAACATAACTCCTCAGCATATGGAGGCTTTGTTCTTTGATCAGAACATGACTCCTCGGAGTTTCATTCTTCAGCACATAAAGGTTATGTTCTGCTTTCCATTCAGAACATCATCAAGCCCCACAAAACCAGCTCTGTGAAACTTGCTGCCCTACTATGGCACAGTCCTGCAACCAGCTGCCATAATGCTCCAAATTGCTGCTGACCCAGTCCATGCCTGCACTTTCTCAGACCCCATATTTGCACCAAATTAGCATACCAAAAATGTGATTAAAAAGCAAGGGAATGATATTCCAAAAGTGTTTAAAACTCATTTGTTTTTCCCCCAAAACCACAGCAAATCCATCAATAAATAGTTTGTCCCATCACAAGTTCAAAAGGATGGACTTGGAGAGAGGGGCTGGGTTTTTTTAGAGGGAGGCTAGCTTTTAAAGAGAGGATCATCAAATACACGAAAAAAAGAGAGAGAGAAAAAAAAGAAACACTCAAACAATCATAAACTTATAATTTTCCAAATAAAAAACCTTTGTCTTTCCCTTTGAAACAAAGAACTTAACATTGTTGTTTCCTGCTCGTGCAAACCCCCAGAACATTCAAAGGCATCAACTCAAAGCTCCAAGCACGCTCCAGGTTCAAGGTAAGTCTTTCTGACTTTGCATCTTTTTCATTCAGAACATCATTTAACATGTAAATGTCATAGTATTGATGTTGTTCATATCATTGCATAAGTAGAAAAAACTCTGGATCAAAACTTCTAGAATAATGCAAGGCTCAGATTTAGGATTAGAACTTCTATAAATTGTTGTGCTTTTATCCTTCTTATTTGCTGTTTGCTTAAAACTGGTTAAGATATTGTTGTGCTGATTGATATAAGGAAAGATTTGAAATGTAACACAGAACTTCTATTTTTCATTCACTATTCCAACATATAAAACTTCTGTTTTTCACTCACTGTCCTAACATAGCACAAAACTTCAGAGTTCTCCCTACATGTAAAACACATAGAACTTCTGAGTTTTCTTCCCCACTGTTTTGACACAACATTAGAACTTCTAGGTTTTTTCTCATTGATTTAGCACAATCAGAACTTCTAGATTTTTTCTAACTGTTAGCACAACATCAGAACTTCTAGATTTTTTCTCACCATTTCAGCACACATAGAACTTCTAGGCTTTCTTACTGTTTCAACATACACAGAACTTCTGAGTTCTACTCACTTTTTTTAAAAACATACAGAACTTCTGAAATTTCCTCACTTTTTTTACACATACAGAACTTCTGAGTTCTACTCACTTTTTTTAACACATACAGAACTTCTGAGTTCTACTCACTTTTTTTAACACATACAGAACTTCTGAGTTCTACTCACTTTTTTTAACACATACAAAACTTCTGAAATTTCCTCACTGTTTTAACACATATAGAACTTCTGAAATTTCCTCACTGTTAACACGCACAAAACTTCTGAATTTTTCTCATTGTTATAACATTCAGAAGTTCAGCACATAGCAACCCAGAACCTCTGTTCCCTTTTCCCTCTAACGTTTTTTTGCAGGACTTCAGAATGTACCAATCCAGAACCTCTGTTACCTTTTCCCTCTAACATTTCTTGCAGGACCTCAGAGTGTACGAATCCAGAACTTCTGATTCCATTGACGTTCCTTTCTGAGTCACGCGCCTGGCTTCAGAACTTCTGATCCTTGTTTGTTTTGCTTGCAGTAGCACGCTTTTTCTATCTTTCATTTATTTTCCTTTTCATCTTTTTTTAATATTAACATAAAAAGCCATAAAAATTATTTATAATTTAAGTTTACTTATTTGTTCAAACCTTGCAATCATACCTTAAGTATCTCCATAAGGCGATTAAACCCCGTTCCGATCGCCTTATGTCGAAATAGACTTTTAGTCCACCCATAGAATACAATTAGATTTTTAGTTTCCTTCTTAACCTTTTTCTTTTGTAATTAAAACTCAACTGTCACAAATCAAAAATCCAAAAACACTTTTAATCATTACTTAAATTTATTTTAAAACTCGCAAAATACTCAACCAATCAAAGCTTCCCCCAAAGGGCATGTTATCTCCGTTCTACCGCGATACCGACCGTGCCTATTGCTAGAATATGTGCGTTAACATCGCCCACTAAAAAACACAAACAAACAAACCATTTTCTATAGGAACTACGATGTTCTTATTCCTTCATTGGATACGTAGGCAAAGGGTCATGAAACCCTCACGAACGCAATAATAAAAACCATTCATTTCCCCTTAAGCAAGCATAGTTGTAGATAAATACACCCTTTAATACTAGCAAACAAAATGGACCCCGTTGAGTACAATAGATGTGAGGGGTGCTAATACCTTCCCCTTGCATAACCGACTCCCTTACCATTTCTCTTGGTCGCAAGACCATCTTATCCATTCCCTTGTGGTTTTAGCGATATTTCCCCTTCCTTTGGGATAAATAAAGTTCGGTGGCGGCTCTGTATTTTCCGCCGGTAGCTTCAGCTGGCGACTCTGCTGGGGAACTTTTGTGAGTCTCTCCTAGTTTTTTTTATTTGTCTTTTTGGGTGTTTATTTATTTGCTTTATTTTTCTTTACTGTTTTATTATTGCTTTGTTTGTATATATTGCATATATTGTTGCTACTCACATATTCTGGATACATTGTGATGTTGGATTTGGTGATTACTTTTGATAAGTCATATACCCGGACTTGGGTTACACATAGGATTAGGACGGTCAGTATAGTCATGTTAACTTTGAGGGAGTAATCCCGAAGAAGGAGTCATGAAAATCCCCCACTCAGTGGAGGTCCCCTTGAAAGTAGTGATGTTTACCGAGTAATCGGGAAGATGTCGTTGCTTTCGACCTGGGAACTCGAGAAGCTGAGGTCCGTAGAACCATTAACCCATCCTGGCCTTTTAGGTGCAGTGCGGAGACTATAACGGAGTAATCCGGAAGTAGTTATCACGCGATATTGCACTCGAACGAGTTTTTCCTGCGAATATTACTGATTACCAAGTAATTGGGATGTCGGTAATATCCAAAGGAAGAGCGTAAACTTCGAGAACTCTTTAGAACCTTGTTCGGCAGGTGATAAACCCCAAGTACATACCTCATGGTTGGTTACTTTGACTTCATGCCTGTGACGTCGGACTTTTGATCCTGTTACTTTCAGCCTGTGCAACAGACTACGCAATGGTTATCCAGAATATGTGGAGCTGAGACTTCATGCGATAGCATACCATGACATCATATCATCATGTATATATATCTCATGTCTAAGGAAATCCAAAGACCGGTCTCATTGATGTAGCTTTTCAAAAAAAAAGGGGTGAACGTTTTAAAAAGATAGACGAGTCTTTGAGTTTCCTCAGAAATGAAGATAAAGCATTCATTCATACTATCATGCATTCATTTTTCTGACAGACTACAGTAAACAGCAAAGATGACTTCTCCACATCCTTACCGTACTAGAGGCAACCAACAAAGGCTAATGGATCTTTTTGAAGAGAACTAAAATGCACTCCGCCAAGATATGGACACCATGGGTATTCGCATGGATCAACTTATGGAAGCCCTTCATGCCGTGATCAAGGGTCAAGAAGAACTACATCAAAGTGTTGCCAAGCTTACTATTGCTGCTCCCTCCACTTCTGCTAATGGGAGGAATGACAATGCAAATGTTGAGACTCCTACCGGCATTCCTAGGAATGATGTCGACGATCATCATGATGTTATTGATCTTGATGAACCCCAAGTGAACCTTGCCGCTGGAGTTGCCGAAACTGCGAAAATGTATCATGCTCTCGAAGAGCGTCTTAGAGCCATGGAGGGTATCAAGGCTTCTGGATTCAATATTGTTGCAATGTGCCTCGTGCCTGGGGTAGTTATTCCTCCCAAGTTCAAAGTCCCGAATTTTGACAAATACAAAGGCACTTCTTTCGCAGAGACTCATCTCCGTTCCTACTGTCGCAAAATGGCCGCCTATGCTGAAAATGAATCGTTACTCATGCACTTATTTCAAGAAAGCTTGACCGGGGCACCATTGGATTGGTATATGCAATTGGAAAGATCTCATGTCAGTACTTGGGGAGAACTTGCTGACGCTTTTTTGAAACATTACCATTACAATACTGCCATGGCTCCTAGCCGTACTCAGATGCAAGGGATGGTACAAAAATCTGAAGAATCATTCAAAGAGTACGCTCAGAGGTGGCGTGAACTGGCTGCAAGGGTCCAACCTCCTCTCTTGGATCGTGAATTAATTGATCTGTTTATGGGTACTCTATGAGGCCCTTATCTCCAACATATGCTCAATAGTACTTCTACTTCTTTCTCTAATATGGTCATTATTGGTGAACGCGTTGAGACGTGCATTAAGGCTGGAACGATCCAAAGTGTTCCTAACAATGGTAACAACAATGCAGGCATTAGTAGAAAGCCGTTTTCTGGTTTTGTCAAGAAGAAAGAGGGAGAGACTAGTGCCATCACCATCAACCAAGGAAGAGCTCCCGTGTTTCCTCAAGTCTGATTCCCTTATTTTCCTACACCTGCTGTTGTTCCCAACCAATTTGTTCCTCAAGTATATGCTGCTACAACTTCAGCACCCTGGATGGCCCAACAATGTCCTTTCGCTCCACAACCACATTATGTTCCACAACAACAATTTTCACCTCCTCCAACTTATCAACAACAGAATCAACAACCTCAAGGTCCGAGAGCTCCTCAAAGACAAAGAGCCCCTGAAAGAAGATTTTATCTCATTCCTATGTCCTATGCTTAACTTCTCCCACAGTTACTTGCTAGTCAATTGGTTCAATTGCGCGAACTCGGTCCACCGCCAAATCCCCTCCCTAGGGGGTATGATATTAATGCTCATTGCGAATTTCATTATGGTGCCCCAGGCCATACAATTGAAAATTGTAGAGCATTCAAATGTAAAGTTCAAGACCTCATCGATGCAAAGGCCATCAACTTCAACCCTGTTAGTCCGAATATTCAGAATAATTCCATGCCTCCTCATCAAGGGGGGACGATCAATGCTATTAAAGAAGTTAATGAACGAGTTTTGGTATCCAAGGTTAATGAAATTAAGATATCTTTGGAAACTGTCAAAGAACATTTGTTGAAGCATGAGGTGCTACAAGAACTCCATGACTTCTGCTTAACGTGTTCCTCCAAACCTGAAGAGTGTACTGATTTGAAGACGGCCATCCAACAGTTGATCAATGAAGGTGTCCTACAGATAGAGAAAATATTCCGAGAAGAAGAGATCAATGTCCTGGAAATCCCCTACTATCCGAGAAGCTTTTCGGCAACCCCTAGTATTCCGTTAACAATTCAGGTTCCTACTACCCCCACAGTGATTCAAGCTCTTATTCCTCCTACAAGTAACGAATAAAAGGCAGTTCCATGGGAGTATAATATGGTATATATTCATGGAAAGAAGTATGAGTGTCCTCCAGTTGTTGACAAGAATGTTACCAACATTGTAGGAACCAGTAACATGACTCGCAGTGGTCAGATCTTTTCTCCTCCACCACCGCCTCCTAAGGAAACTAACAGTGAAGCTCTAGCTAAGGCCAGGGGAAAGCAAGTGATTGATAATCAACCTGAACCGTCTGTGGGACAAGAAGTGGTGCAACTTTTGAGAATTCTCAAGCGGAGTGATTACAAAGTAGTGGATCAACTCAACCAGACACCATCCAAGATTTCCATCTTGTCTCTCCTTTTGTGTTCAGAGACCTACCGCAATGCCTTATTGAAAACTTTATGTTCCGCTCATGTTACCCAAGACATCTCTGTGGCCCAGTTTGAAGGAATCGTCACGTATATTGCTGTGGGAAATTGTTTGGGTTTCTGTGATGATGAACTCCCAGTTGAAGACAGAGCCCACAACAAAGCGCTGCATGTTTCTATGAAGTGTTTGGACACTGTTTTATCTCGAGTTTTGGTGGATATGGGTTCTTCACTCAATGTGATGCCTAAGGCTACTTTGTTTAAGCTGAATATGGATGGAGTAATGATGAGGCCCTCCACTCTAAATGTTCGAGCGTTTGATGGTTCGAGAAGATCTGTGGATGGAGAAGTGGACTTACCTGTCAAGATTGGTCCCTACACTTTATATTTGTCATTCTATGTTATGGACATCCGTCCATCCTATACTTTCCTTTTGGGTCGCCCATGGATCCACGTAGCAGGAGCTGTGATATCTACTCTTCATCAACGCCTGAAGTTCATTGTGAATGACCAAGTTGTCGTTGTTTGCAGGGAAGAAGACATAGTGATTAATAATATGACTACCCACCGTTATGTGGAAGTGGAAGGCGAGGTGCAGGAGTTTCCCTTTCAAGCTCTGGAGATTGTTACTGTTGACAAATTCCCCGTCGTGGAATGTAAGAAGTCTGAGACACCCCTGGCCTCTTTGAAGGATTCCAAAGCCCTCATAGAAGCTAGACCTCCCTATGACAGTTGGTCTTGGGTATCAGCCATCATCCTCCGTGCAAGCTGGTTGGGTTCCTCTCAAAGGACAGCAGGTTCCCCCAATTTCTGAAGTGTTCGTCAGTGCTGGTGTAGGCAAAGAAGGACAAGTGCTCTCCACAAATGTTGAAGGTGACGATGAAGATGTTTCAAGATTTATCTATCAAGTTGTGCCAGACCAGGAGCTCAGAAATTGGACTGCCGTGGACATCCCTGAAGTTGTTTTCCTTGATGTGTAATTTTATGTTTCCATTTAAGTCGTATGTCCTGCCCAGGGCATACTGACGGCTTGTAGAAGGGTCCCCTTATGTTTCAATCTCCGTTTAACATTGAATGAAAAATCACACGTTCGCATACAATTTTGTTCCTTGTCTTTTCTTTTACTTTTACTTTTTCAAAATAAAAATGGCAATAATTTTCTTTTCATATTCTAAATATTCTTTTGCACTTTCTAAAAATAAAACATAAAATCATCAATCATGTAGATCTGTCTCGGACTCCGTTGGAAATGATAGTGCTATGGCTCCTTATATCCTTGAGAATTCAGTTGATCATGCTAACGGAGATAGTGAGGAAGATTGTGAAGTACCTGAAGAACTAGCCAGGCTCTTGAGACAAGAAGAGAAGGTCATCCAGCCATATCAAGAAGAAACAGAAGTCGCCAATCTCGGTACTAAAGAGGTAAAGAGAGAAGTCAAAATAGGTGCCGCCTTGCAAAGTGAAGAAAATAAGGGGTTGATTGAGTTGCTTCGAGAGTATGCTGACATCTTCGCCTGGTCGTATGAAGACATGCTCGGTTTAGACGCTGATATTGTGATGCATAGATTGCCACTCAAGCCAGAATGTCCTCCTGTAAAGAAGAAGCCAAGAAGGACCAGACCCGACATGGCTTTGAAGATTAAAGAAGAAGTTCAGAAACAACTTGAAACAGGCTTCCTATCTGTGATAAATTATCCGCCCAGGTACGCATGTGTGTTGACTACCGAGACTTAAATAGAGCAAGCCCGAAGGATGATTTCCCGTTGCCTCATATTGATATATTGGTTGATAACACTACTTAGTCTTCGGTGTTCTCCTTTATGGATGGGTTCTCTGGCTACAATCATATAAAGATGGCTCTGGAAGACATGGATAAAATAGCTTTTGCAATTCCTTGGGGTACTTTTTTGCTATAGAGTCATGCCTTTTGGTCTTAAAAACGCTGGTGCGACATATCCGCAAGCTATGGTGACTCTCTTTCACGACATGATTCATAAAGAGGTCGAGGTGTATGTGGACGACATGATTGTGAAATCACAGACTGAGGAAGAACATTTAGTCCATTTGCAGAAGTTGTTTGATCATTTACAAAAGTTCAGGTTAAGGCTTAATCCCAACAAATGCACCTTTGGGGTTCGATCGAGCAAGTTACTTGGTTTTATCGTAAGTCAACGAGGAATTGAAGTAGATCCAGACAAAGTAAAAGCAATACACGATATGCTGGCGCCGAAAAATGAAAAGGAAGTACGAGGTTTCCTTGGAAGGTTGAATTACATAGCCAAGTTCACTTCCCATCTTACTGCTACCTGTGAACCCATCTTTAAATTGTTACGTAAGAATCAGGATGCCCGTTAGGATGAAAGTTGTCAAGAAGCTTTCGAGAAGATTAAGTAGTATCTTCAAGAACCACCAATACTCATACCACCAATTCCCGGGAGACCTCTCATTATGTATTTGACTGTGCTTGAAAGATCTATGTGTGCTCAGACAACATGATGATACTGGACGAAAAGAACACGCCATTTATTACCTGAGCAAGAAGTTTACTGATTATGAATCAAGGTATTCCTTACTCGAGAATACTTGTTGTGCTCTTACGTGGGAAGCTCGACGTTTGAGGCAGTATATGTTGACACATTCTACATTTCTGATATCTAAGATGGATCTGATAAAGTACATCTCCGAGAAACCAGCACTTACAGGCAGATTGGCTCGGTGGAAAATGCTTTTGTCTGAGTATGACATCCAGTACGTCACACAAAAGGCTATCAAAGGTAGCATTCTTGCTGATCATCTCGCTCACCAACCATTGGAAGAATATCAGCCCATGAAGTTTGATTTTTCAGACGAGGATATTATGAAACTTGATGATAATGAAGAACCTGAACCAGAGGAGCGATGGACTCTCACGTTCGATGGTGAGTCAAATTCTATGGGCCACGACATTGGGGCAGTTCTGAACTCTCCACGCAACACTCACATACCTTTCACTACCAGATTATGTTTTGATTGCACGAATAATGTCGCTGAATACGAAGCTTGTGTGATGGGCCTTGAAGCAGCCATTGATTTGAAGATCAAGATTCTTGAAGTTTATGGGGACTATGCCTTAGTGATACATCAAGTACGGGGTGATTAGGATACATGGCACCCTAAGTTAGTTCCATACTGGGATTACATATTAGAGTTGTTTCCCGCTTTCGATGAGGTCACCTTTGAGGACATTCCTAGAGAAGCAAATCAACTGGAAGACACTCTGGCCACTTTAGCAGCAATGTTCAAAGTCAGTTACCCGAATCATGCACCCAATATAAGGATTTGTCGTTACAAGGAGCCAGCACACATTTTCCCTGCTCATTGTCTCACAACTGAAGATGTATCAGGCGAAAGGCCGTGGTACTTCGACATCAAAAGATATATTGAGAAGCAAGAGTACCCCGAAGGTGTTACAATTTGTGATAAACGGACTCTTAGAAGGTTGGCGTCTAAGTTTTTACTGTCAGGAGACGTTATGTATAAGAGAAAATGTGATTCGGTTCTGCTCATATGTGTGGATAGACACGAAGCGGAATCCATTATACGAGAAATACACGAGGGCTCTTTTGGGACTCATGCCAGTGGGCATTCCATGGCCAAGAAGATCCTACAAGCAGGTTATTTCTGGATGACAATGGAAAGCGACTGTTGTGTATATGCCAAAATGTGCCACAAATGTCAGGTTTACGCAAACAGGATACATGTTCCTCCCACTCCTTTGAATGTGATGACTTCACCATGGCCCTTTGCAATGTGGGGAATCAATATGATTGGGCGAATCGAGTCGAGCGCTTCAAACAGACACAGGTTTATCCTCGTTGCTATTGGCTACTTCACCAAGTGGGTGGAAGCGGCTTCGTACAAGAATGTGACCAAGCAAGTTGTCACTCGTTTCATAAAAAGAGAGATCATTTGTCGTTATGGAACTCCTAACAAGGTCATCACTGATAACAGGTCAAATCTCAACAATAAGATGATGAAGAAAATGTGTGAAGAGTTCAAGATTGAGCACCATAATCCATCACCTTATCGGTCGAAGATGAATGGGGCAGTTGAAGCCGCTAACAAGAACATAAAGAAGATCGTCGAAAAAATGGTGAGAACATACAAAGATTGGCATGAGATGTTGCCTTTTGCCCTGCATGGCTATCGAACTTTCGTGCGTACTTCCACTGGGGCAACTCCATTTTCACTAGTCTATGGTATGTACGCGGTACTCCCGGTCGAAGTGGAAATTCCTTCCTTAAGGGTTCTGATGGATGCTAAGCTTGATGAAGCTGAATGGATTCAAACGAGACTCGACCAACTCAATCTCATCGAAGAAAAGCGCCTGGCAGCCATTTGTCATGGTCAGCTATATCAACAGCGTCTCAAGAGATCATTTGACAAGAAGATTCGGCCTCAAGAGTTCCACACGGGTGACCTGGTCTTAAGGAAGATTCTCCCAATCCACACTGATCCAAGAGGCAAGTGGACTCCCAACTATGAGGGACCGTACACCGTGAAGAAAGATTTCTCAGGGGGTGCTCTAATCCTGACAAACATGGATGGGGAAGACGTTCCGCTTCCAGTCAATTCAGACTCTGTCAAAAAATACTACGCATAAAAGGACCCGCTAAATCGAAAACCCGAAAGGGTGGCTTAGTCAAAAGTTAGGGCTAAAAAGAAAGAAAAAATAATAACCCGCTAAGTTGAAAACCCGAAAGGGTGGCTTACGCAAAAATGGGTGTCCCGGTGGATTGAAAACCCGAAAGGGCGATCCAGGCAAAAATTAGGGACAAAAAGCGAGATACTGCAGTCTGAAAACTCTTCACGTACACCCTCCTAATGCGGGATGGATCAATCTAGCTATTATCCTTTGGAAGCACGGCACTATGATGACCCAGGATACGGGAACTATAACAATATCAGTTTTAACGAAAGTCCGAGATTTTCTTATTTTCATTTTATTCGTTGTATTTCTTTTCTTCTCCGCAACTTCCTCATTTAGGATTTGTTTCTATGTATGAATGCCCATTCACGGGCCAAACTCATTAATAAAAACAAAAATTTTCCTTTCCATTAAAAAATCTTTGTTATGCTCTTTTACTTTATTTTTCGTATGCGAATTGTGATTTAAATTCCTTGTTAAGCATTGCATTGAAAACAGTAAGTCAATAATAATCACAAGCTAAGATGTGAAACACTACATTACATGGACATGAAGGCATCCCAAGGGAATGCCACGGTGTTCAAATGTTTGTTCTTCCTGTGCAGGTAGAAAGTCATAACGGTCACCTTGACCAAGATTTCATCCTCGTCGCCTCCTTACAATCGACCGAGCACCCAATTGTCCCACAGGAGAGACTTGGGGCATTGGTTGAGATCCACGTCTCTTTTCAGTCATTCACAAAAAGTCCAACACATGAAGGTAGTCAGATCCAGTCATTTCTCCTCAGCAAGATTTAATCCCCCAGTGAACTAGACAAGGCTAACTCTATTCTCTCAGTTTTCAAGCAATAATCCATATTGGTATCTCAAGATGACGAGCAACAGATCCCAATGAGCTTTTGGCACTTTACATACAATAATCATCACGACATATTGCATTACATCCTCAAACGCATAGCATATCCATGGATCATCATGTCACACTTCAAATGCATATGAAGCATGAGCCAGATTTGGTGCCTCGCTCGAAAGCCCCAAATCAATCCCAAATCAACAAAACATCCCCATAAAGAATGTCATCCTCATAATTCCCAGTTAACATCTGTTATTACACTACCAACTAAAATAAACCATGGTGTCAGTACATCGTACTCCCTAACTCTCAATACTCACATTATCTTTCATAGGGTCGTAGGTCATTTGTAGGTCTTACCCTCACGTTATTTTTGCTAGGGTCGTAAGTCGCTCGTAGGTCTTACCCTCATGTTATCTTTCATAGGGTTGTAGGTCATTCGTAGGTATTACCCTCACGTTATCTTTTCTAGGGTCGTAGGTCACTCGTAGGTCTTACCCTCACAATATCTTTTCTAGGGTCGTAGGTCGCTCGTAGGTCTTACCCTCACATTATCTTTGCTAGGGTCGTAGGTCACTCATAGGTCTTACCCTCACGTTATCTTTGCTAGGGCGTAGGTCGCTCATAGGTCTTACCCTCACGTTATCTTTTTTAGGGTCGTAGGTCACTCATAGGTCTTACCCTCACGTTATCTTTGCTAGGGTCGTAGGTCTTACCCTCACGTTATCTTTGCTAGGGTCGTAGGTCGCTCGTAGGTCTTACCCTCACGTTATCTATCATAGGGTCGTAGGTCATTGTTGTACCCCAAAATTTGCCCTCCCATATTCTTCAAGAAATTGCTAAGCCAAGTCACAAAATTCCCCAAGGGTTGTGCAGCTCAACTGTCTCCTAGACAGTCAAAACTAGGGTTTGTGTTCTGATCAAGAAAGGAAGTTTTCAAGGGCCCAATCAAGTCTCATATGCCTACAAAGATGGTCAAGTATCCTCATATCAAGTTTCAAGGCATTCAGCTCAAAATTGCACAGTCAAAACCCTAGATTGCACTACAGTCAACTGTAGGGGCAAAATGGTCATTTGACAGTCAAAAGTTCAAATTTTTGGTCAACATATCATTTTGAAGCCACAAACATCATTTGATCAATGCTTGATCATGATTCTCAAAATTTGGCTCAGAAAATCATCAAGATGCAAAAGTTGCTATATTTGGACAGCTGAAAAAGTCAACTGAAATTGACCAGGGCATAACTTTCACATGGATTATCAGAAAAATTCCATCCAAAGCTCATTTTGAAGAGAAAGACATTTCCTACAACTCATCTTCATATTCCAAGTCCAAGAAATGCTCTCACAAAAAAGTTATCAATTTCAACATTATAGGTCATTTTCAAAAGTCAACAAAAAGGGACTTTAAGTCAAAGGCCATAACTTGAGATTGGTAAATTAAAATGACATGGGACCAAAGGCATTGGTTAGAGGACTCAAAGACCTTTCCAAAATGTCCAAGAACATGTGAAAAGCTTAAAAATTGAGCAAGTTATGCCTTGTGGAAGTTGGGAAATTTTTGGGAATTTTGAAAAGTCAACAATGGTTCAAATGACCTAAAAATGTAAATGGGCCCATTTTTCTTCCAAGTTTCTTCATGCCAAGCCTATGCACGACCATTAGGCCCAAAAGGAAGTTTTTCTCCATTTTTATTTATTTATTTGGATTATTTATCATTTATAATTCATTTAATTAAATAAAATGCACAAAAAATACAAACCTAATGAAAACAAATCTTTTTATGTAGGTTTGGACTCAATATTTCGTGTAAGTACTAAAGGGGAAAGTTTTGGTGTGATTTGAGCTGATTGAACACAAAATGCACATGGAAAAGATTTGGAAAAGATATGAAGAAATCAAATATGTGAAATCATCAATGCAATGGATTTTGTCTAGTTTTCTTGACCTAAATCGTTCCATACAAGTACTAGAACAGAACCCTAATGCAAAAACACTCCAAGCTGCGTAGAAAATCAATATACAAACTTGCAAAAATTCTCAAAAAAGCTCAAATCTGAAATCAGAGTTCTAGTTCGATTCAAGCCTCAATTTTCATTCCATTAGCATCCTGAAACATCACTGAACGTTTCTCAATCATTAACATCAACCAAAACGCAAAGAAGTGGTATCTATAACTCAAACTGTACAGCAAAAAAGTGGCAATCGTGTTTTACATTCTAAGCATCATCATGACATTCTAACTGTGGATTTATCTTCCTTATGAGTTCCTAGAGCTAACCATTATGTTTAATTGCATTGTTGTGCCACATACGCGATTTCGCCATGTTCAATTTCTAGGGTTGCAGGTTTCTGGAATTAGGGCTTTTGCATAGAGGAAAAATCAGGACCCATGAATACCATGGTTGAACTCAGCACTTAGAGACGAAGAAGAAGATATACTCGCGAACAATTTATGAAACTCATGGCTCTAATCGCTATTTTTCAATAGATCCCTTTTTGCAACGCGTTGAAAACCGTTGCCATTGGATTTTGTTTTACAGTGGTGATGGAGACGATGAAGCGTGTCAACCTGTGACTCGTGCGTTTGAATTTCGCGCGCTGAATCATTAAGGCTTTGTTATTTCCTTTTATTATTTATTGGCCATAATATATTGACTGAAACTCAGTGGCTCAGTTGGCAGGGATACGCGCATATGACTCTCATGACCTGGGTTCAAATCCCAGGTCTTGCAAATTCCAATATTATTTTTCAATGCAGGTTCCTATGCAACGCTGGCACTAAGGACCACCATATTCCATCCAGATCAAGCGTGCCACGTCCATCCCAACGTTAGATCAACGGCCAAGAATCTAAGGAACACATAAACCCTGGTCAAATGCACCATACGTGATTCCAAAAGTCAACGGATTATGAAGCAAATGGGCCAATGTTCTAGGGCCTGCACCTCCTAATCTGGGGCTACACCCCACCCTGGTTTGCCAATTTTAATTATTTTTCTTATCTTTTTAATTATTATTTTAATTGTTATGTTTATTTTAATTATTGTTATTTAATTGTTAATCAAAATACAAAAGCATCATAAAATTAAAAAATGCCAGAAAAATATAATTTTTATTTTATTATTTCCATAAATAAATTGTATGTAAATTATTTAGTTTAATTAGGTTTTTAACTTTAATTCCTTTTAATAACTAAAATCCAACAATAGAATTAGGTTTAATTTTTATTCTTCTTACTTTCTTTTTTTAAAAAATATAATTTTTATTTATTTTCTATAATTAAATTTTACATGTAAATAAACTTAGTTTTAATTAGGCTATAATTTCTTTCTTTTTAATAATTAAAAATCCAAAATATAGAATTAGGTTAATTGATAATTTTTATATCCTTTAAATTTTCCCTTTCCTTTTTCTTGCCACAGTAATAATTATTTATTTATTTATTTTTTATAATTAAATTTGTACATAAATAAGTTAGATTTAAATTAGGTCAAATTTCAATATTTTTGCAACAAACTTAAAAAAAAACATTAGAGCTAGGGTTTAGCGTCTCATTTTAATTTTATTTAATTTTTTCTTTTTCTCCTTAAATCTTAAAAAACATAAAATACCAAAAAACGTTCCTTTTAAATCTTTAATTTTAATTCCTCCTTAATTAATTCATTAACTTTAATCTTTTTGCAAAAAAGGGTCCAACGCCCATTGTTTTTAATTATTTTATTTTGCGCATTTATGTTATGTCATTTATTATAATTTTGTATCTCCCCCAAAGCCATGTAACTTAAACTTCTCGCACTTTTCTTTTATGCGCTTTATTTATTTTTCAGTCAAATCGGGTCCGGTTTAATTTTGGTGATGTGGACCCGCGCCATTTGTAATAGCCTTAGATTTACTTTCCCGCAAATATCTTAACTGTTAACAAAAGCATGAAAGAATGTATGGACTTAAAATAAAATCAAGCGTAGATCACAATAAACATGACAAGACAAATATCAATGAAAACGACACACAATTCGCACACACCACCCCTAGGGTACGCCTCACTGTTGCCTTTCGAAAGGTGATCGTCGAGTAGAGGACGTCTTAGTAAGTCCTCATGATCCGGGAACCTGGCATGAGGGTAGCTTCTAAGGTATCTTCCCATTGCTCTGGTGATCACCATGTCCCTAAAAATCGAATTGACCCGAACACCTCCAACGGTGGTGCTACCTACCTCTCAATGGTGGGATGGCATTACTTTAAAGGACATTTACACAGACGAATTCCTTAGGGTAGGTAGGTTCTCGTAGATACTTGCTCTAATCTCAAAACAAACTCAAAAAGACTTTTCACACTGACACTTTTCAAAAGCTTTCAAAACAAACTTTTCAAACACTCTGACGTATGAGTCGATCTGAAATTTTTCAAAGAAACTTTTAAACTCACATTGAAAAGCAAACAATTTTGAAAACACATTGAGCAAGTATCTAAGAGCCCATGGATAACCATGGATAGAAAGGGTGCTAACACCTTCCCTTTCTATAACCTACCTCCCGAACCGAGAGCAATCTCTTAAAAGGAATTTTTCTGTGCTTTTGTCCTTTCCATTTGGAGAAAATAAAAGACGGTGGCGACTCTTGCTTCCGCGACATTTCGCGAACCAGCGTTAAACAGTCAGTTCCAGATCCACCGATCACAGTCATTCTTAGGTCTTACCCCCGCGTTATCTTTTCTAGGGTCGTAGGTCGCTCGTAGGTCTTACCCTCACGTTATCTTTACTAGGGTCGTAGGTCACTCGTAGGTCTTACCCTCACGTTATCTTTGCTAGGGTCGTAGGTCGCTCGTAGGTCTTACCCTCACGTTATCTTTTTTAGGGTCGTAGGTCACTCGTAGGTCACTCGTAGGTCTTATCCTCATCTTATCTTTGCTAGGGTCGTAGGTCTTACCCTCACGTTATCTTTGCTAGGGTCGTAGGTCGCTCGTAGGTCTTACCCTCACGTTATCTTTGCTAGGGTCGTAGGTCGCTCGTAGGTCTTACCCTCACGTTATCTTTTCTAGGGTTGTAGGTTGCTCGTAGGTATTACCCTCATGTTATCTTTGCTAGGGTCGTAGGTCGCTCGTAGGTCTTACCCTCATGTTATCTTTTTTAGGATCGTAGGTCACTCGTAGGTCTTACCCTCACGTTATCTTTGCTAGGGTCGTAGGTCACTCGTAGGTCTTACCCTCATGTTATCTTTGATAGGGTCGTAGGTCGCTTGTAGGTATTACCCTCACATTATCTTTGCTAAGGTTGTAGGTTGCTCGTAGGTCTTACCCTCACGTTATCTTTTTTAGGGTCGTAGGTCTTACCCTCACATTATCTTTGCTAGGGTCGTAGGTCGCTCATAGGTCTTACCCTCACGTTATCTTTGCTTGGGTCGTAGGTTGCTCGTGGGTCTTACCCTCATGTTATCTTTGCTAGGGTCATAGGTTGCTCGTAGGTCTTACCCTCATGTTATCTTTGCTAGGGTCGTAGGTCGCTCGTAGGTCTTGCCCTCACGTTATCTATTATAGGGTCATAGGTCGCTCGTAAGTCTTACCCTCACGTTATCTTTTTTAGGGTCGTAGGTCGCCCGTAGGTCTTACCCTCACTTTACCTTTCTCTTGGGTCATAGATCGTACGTCTATCTTTACCCGTTGTCTTTACCTTTCTCTTGGGTCATAGATTATACCCGATCTTTACCCATTATCTTTACCTTTCTTTTTGGGTCGTGAAATACTGCTTGATAAATTCTCTGTCGTCATCAAGTTCTACTCATTATATTTAAGTTATCATTTTGTCAAGTAATCCTACCTTCAGTCACCGCAACATTGTCAACCATATTCTTTCAGTCACTCTGCCGCCCACTCCCTCAAGAACCTTGTATTGGCATCGTTACCCCGATACGAGCTACCATTGTTCAACAATGTTTATCCATCATGACCAGTCCACCAGGAGACATGTTTGTCCTTCCCCAGCAGACATTCACACCAATGAATGACACTCACACCATCTCTCTAGGGCAAATTTCGGGTCCTGGTATTTAATCATCTTCTACCTTGAACTTTCAAAAGGCTGACGCCAATCTCACCTTCAGGTTTAAGACGATTAAATAGGGGCAGTTGTCGTACTCCAAATTTGCCCTATCTCTTTTACTTTTGTCTGGCTTTGAACTTTGCATCCCATTTGCACCATTTATTTACTCAGTCATTTGCATATCCCGCATCTCATGGAATCAAGCGCCTTGGTTTAAGGTATTAGGGTTGTGCCCTATTTATGTCTAATTTTGTTTTGAAGTTCTCTTATCAGGTAAAAGAGAAACGCATCTGGTTCTCGATTAGTGGATTGCGGGATGGATTTTTGGGATATCATGAAGTTTTTGTCATCAAGTTTCAAGTCTTGAATCACAATTTTCCAAGAAAGTCATTCACAAGGGCAGAACGGTCAAATGCACTCTGAAAAGTCAAACTTTGACTTTTGGTAAAAAAAATCAAGTTTCAACAATTATATTTCATCAAGACAAGAAATTGGTTCATCAAGAAGTCAAAAATCAGAAACTACTTTGAGAAAGGAAAGAAATCAATTTTTTTTAAATACTTGGAAAATTTTCTAAGTGGTAAGAGATTTCAGAACTTCTGGGCCAAATTCCATGCAAGTGCAGTCAAAAGTTGCAAATTTGGTTCAGAATATAGCCTTCAATTAGAACATGGCTCTTCAGCCTCCATGCAAGTGCAATCAGAATTTGCAAGGACGGTTTAGAACATGACTCTCCAGTCAGAACATATGGGGGCTGTGTTCTTTGGTCAGAACATAACTCCTCAGCATATGGAGGCTTTGTTCTTTGATCAGAACATGACTCCTCAGAGTTTCATTCTTCAGCATATAAAGGCTATGTTCTGCTTTCCATTGAGAACATCATCAAGCCCCACAAAACAAGCTCTGTGAAACCTGCTGCCCTGCTATGGCACAGTCCTGCAACCAGCTGCCACAATGCTCCAAATTGCTGCTAACCCAATCCACGCCTGCACTTTCTCAGATCCCATATTTGCACCAAATTAGCATACTAAAATTGTGATTAAAAAGCAAGGGAACAGTATGCCAAAAGTCTTTAAAACTCATTTGTTTCCCCCCCCCCCCAAAACCACAGCAAATCCATCTATAAATAGTTTGTTCCATCACACGTTCAAAAGGCTGGACTTGGAGAGAGGGGCTGGGTTTTTTTAGAGGGAGTCTGGCTTTTGAAGAGAGGATCATCAAATACACGAAAAAAAGAGAGAGAAAAAAAAGAAACACTCAAACACTCAAACAATCATAAACTTAGAATTTTCCAAATCAAAAACCTTTGTCTTTCCCTTTGAAACAAAGAACTTAACATTGCTGTTTCCTATTTGTGCAAACCCCCAGAACATTCAAAGGCATCAACTCAAAGCTCCAAGCACGCTCTAGGTACAAGGTAAGTCTTTCTGACTTTGCATCTTTTTCATTCAGAACATCATTTAACATGTAAATATCATAGTATTGATGTTGTTCATATCATTGCATAAGTAGAAAAAACTCTGGATTAGAACTTCTAGAATAATGCTAGGCTCAGATTTAGGATTAGAACTTCTATAAATTGTTGTGCTTTTATCCTTCTGATTTGCTGTTTGCTGAAAACTGGTTAAGATATTGTTGTGCTGATTGATATAAGGAAAGATTTGAAATGTAACACAGAAGTTCTGTTTTTCATTCACTATTCAAGCACATAGAACTTCTATTTTTCACTCACTGTCCTAACACAACACATAACTTCAAAGTTCTCCCTACATGTCAAACACATAGAACTTATGATTTTTCTTCCCCACTGTTTTGAGACAACATTAGAACTTCTAGGTTTTTTCTCATTGATTTAGCACACAATCAGAACTTCTAGATTTTTTTTCACTGTTAGCACAACATCAGAACTTCTAGATTTTTTCTCACTATTTCAGCACACACAAAACTTCTAGGCTTTCTTACTGTTTCAGCACACACAGAACTTCTGAGTTCTACTCACTTTTTTTAAAAAACATACAGAACTTCTGAAATTTCCTCACTTTTTTTACACATACAGAACTTCTGAGTTCTACTCACTTTTTTTAACACATACAGAACTTCTGAGTTCTACTCACTTTTTTTAACACATACAGAACTTTTGAGTTCTACTCACTTTTTTTAACACATACAGAACTTCTGAAATTTCCTCAATGTTTTAACACATACAAAACTTCTGAAATTTCCTCACTGTTTTAACACGCACAAAACTTCTGAATTTTTCTCACTGTTAACACGCACAAAACTTCTGAAGTTTTCTCACTGTTCTAACATTCAGAAGTTCAGCACATAGCAACCTAGAACCTCTGTTCCCTTTTACCTCTAACATTTTTTGCAGGACTTTAGAATGTACCAATCCAGAACCTCTGTTCCCTTTTCCCTCTAACATTTCTTGCAGGACCTCAGAGTGTACGATTCCAGAACTTCTGATTCCATTGACGTTCCATTCTGAGTCACGCGCCTGGCTTATGAATTTCCGATCCTTGTTTGTTTTTCTTGCAGTAGCACGCTTTTTCTATCTTTCATTTATTTTCCTTTTCATATTTTTTTAATATTAACATAAAAATCCATAAAAATTATTTATAATTTAAGTTTCCTTATTTGTTCAAACCTTGAAACCATACCTTAGGTAGCTCCATGAGGCGATTAAACCCCGTTCCGACCGCCTAATGTCGAAATAGACTTTTAGTCCACCCATAGCATACAATTAGATTTTTAGTTTCCCTCTTAACCTTTTTCTTTTGTAATTAAAACTCAACTGTCACAAATCAAAAATCCAAAAACACTTTTAATCATTACTTGAATTAATTTAAAACTCGCAAAACACTCAACCAATCAAAGCTTCCCCCAAAGGGCATGTTATCTTCGTTCTACCACGATACCGGTCGTGTCTATTGCTAGAATGTGTGCGTTAACACCGCCCACTAAAAAACATAAACAAATAAACCATTTTCTAGAGGAACTACGGTGTTCTGATTCCTTCATTGGATACGTAGGCAAAGGGTCGCGAAACCCTCACGAACGCAATAATAAAAACCATTCATTTCCCCTTAAGCAAGCATAGTTGTAGATAAATACACCCTTTAAGACAAGCAAACAAAATGGATCCCGTTGAGTACAACGTATGTGAGGGGTGCTAATACCTTCCCCTCGCATAACTGACTCCCTTACCCTTTCTCTTGGTCGCAAGACCATCTTATCCATCCCCTTGTGGTTTTATCGATATTTCCCCTTCCTTCGAGATAAATAAAGTTCAGTGGAGGCTCTGTGTTTTCCGCCAGTAGCTTCACCATGCAAGCCTTAAACCTAAGGCCTTTGTGTGATTTGCTTGTGCTTGCTATATTTGTTTTTTCTTAGCATGATCATGATATCATAACATGGCATATCATACTAACCATTTCAAGGATTTTTAAGGGGTTCGAATTTTCATCTTTGTTCTTGTTTTGTAGGACATGGAAACTGTTCGTAGAAAGACCATTCAAGTCAGTCTTGTAAGGATCCCTCCTTAGCTTAAGGAGCTTATATCCAGGATTCCCGAGAACTCTTCATTCAGTGAAAGGCATGGAAGCCTCATCAGCTTGGTCAACACCAACATTGAGGAAGATATGATTAAGGTCTTGTTCCAATTCTTTGACCCTCTGCATCACTGTTTCACCTTCTTGGACTATCAGTTGGTACCTACATTGGAGGAGTTCTCCCGGCTCCTGAAGATTCCTATCCTTGATCAGCTACCCTTCAGCGGTACAGAAAGGGAACCTAAGCTTGAAGAGATTGCTAAAGCCTTGCACCTACAGTCATCTGACCTCAAGGGACATTGGGAAGTCAGAAGTGGTATCAAAGGGTTCCTAGCCAGGTTTCTGTTTGAAAAAGCCCTTGAATGTTGGAACTCCCTTGACTTGCAAGCTTTTGAAGAGGTTGTGGCCCTCCTTGTTTATGGTTTGGTGTTGTTCCCTAACCCAGATCAGCTCATTGATATCAGTGCCGTTCAGATCTTCATGTCTAGGAATCCCATACCTACATTGCTGGGGGACATCCTTCACTCATGTTACACTCGAACCATGAGAAAAAGAGGCGTCCTTATGTGTTGCACTCCTCTCCTGGGAAGGTGGTTTATTTCGCACCTTCCGCAATCAGTCTTGAAGAATGAGCGGGGCCTGAGATGGTCACAATGGTTGATGATCCTTACACATGCAGATATACATTGGTGTCCTAGGTCTAGAGGGGATGTCACTATCATTGATCGTTGCGGAGAGTACCCTAATGTTCCTTTACTTGGAATCAAAGGAGGTATTACTTATAGCCCATGCCTGGCTTGGAGACAGTTTGGTTATGCTCGGAGGGACGGTCCTCATGACATGCTAATTCCTGACATAGTTTTTGACTTCGACAATGATACTCAAGGACTTCGCCAGAGATTTATCAGAGCTTGGAGGATGCCCAGTAGGATAGACAGCAAAACACTGGGGCATAGGAACTCCATCCCTTTGGAGCCTTATCTCAAATGGGTACGAGCCCGCTCTCAGAAGTTAGTGATGCCTTATCCTCACATGCTCCCAGTAATCAAAGAACCTGTCTTGGAAGGGGAAGTGTCTCATGTTATTCAGCACCCTGATATGCCCACATCCTGGGAAGAGATGCAGAAGAGCTGGATCCAGCTTAAGGAGGAAAGGAATTCTCTTGAGAACAGTCTACATGCCAGTGAAAAGAAAGTCTTGGAGCTCACCCGTCTGTTGCATGAATAGAGGAATCTCAACACCTACATAGCTCCGAAGAGGATGCGCAGTGTATTTTGGGATTGACTTGATTTTTTGTACTTTTGCCCATGAGGCCTTGATGTATTAAACAATGATTTCTTTAATGATAACGTGTGTTCTTTTCCTGTCTACAACAAATTTGAACTTTCGAACCCTTGAATGCATTGCATACGCATTTCATACATCATGTGCACAGCAGGTTTTTCCCCTTTTCAGGTTGCTTACAGTTCTTCGCTGTTTATTTCAGCATCATGAATCCCGGATCTGAATCAACAGAGACATCAATCAAGGCTCTCCAGGCGCAGAATGCGCAGTTTCAAGAACTAATCATGGGTCTAGCTAAAGGCCAAGAAGAACTGAAGACTATGCTCCTGAAGAAGGAGAAGAAGAAGAAGAGAAGAACTGTTCTGTTCAACTCGGGCCGAAGGTTGGGTAATACTCTGCAGCATGAAGAGGCTGGTTCTTCTGTTGGCAGGAGTCCTTCTCAGGCAGAAGTAAAGGTTCCTAGTCCGGTCGTCTCCGACAACGAGACAGATTTTGATGAGGAGCAGTACCCTCCTGCAGATGACAGGTACAAACAACTGGAGGACAAGTTGAAGGCTATGGAGGTGCAACAGGCACCTGGGCTGGATTTCGGAGATCTGGGTTTGTCGACTGGTGTGATTATCCCACATAAATTCAAAGCACCATCCTTCTCGAAGTATGACGGGGCGTCTTGTCCCAAGCTGCACTTAAGGTCCTATGTTCGGAAAATTCAGCCGTACTCTGCGGACAAGAATCTATGGATCCACTTCTTCCAGGAGAGTCTTTCAGGGACTCATCTCGAATGGTTCTATCAGCTGGATGGGACCAAAGTTCGTAACTGGGAGGAGCTGGCTACTGCTTTCTACAAGCAGTATCAGTATAATGCCGACCTTGCCCCCACACGTACCCAACTCCAGGGTATGGCGTTAGGTGCAAGCGAAGGTTTTAAGGAGTACGCTCAGAAGTGGAGAGACCTGGCTGGCAGGGTGCAGCCACCATTGACTGATCGGGAGCTGGTTGACATGTTCTTGGGGACCCTATCTGGGCCATTTTTCAACCACCTCATTGGGAATTCTTCTGCTGGTTTCACTGATTTGATCTTGACTGGAGAAAGAATTGAAGCTGGGTTAAAATCTGGGAAGATTGCAAAGGCTGCATCATCTAGTTCGGACAAGAAACCATTCAAAAAGGAGTCTAGTGCCGTATATGGTTCCAGGAGATCAGAGAGAAATGAACACCGCCAGTCTGTCAGTGCGGTCATGATTGCTAAGCCTGCTGCCGCTCCCCGGCCAAACAATTCTCAGAAAGCTGAAAGACCCCGGAGGGAATTCACCCGCTTAGGCATGACTTTGTCGCAGATCCTGCCACAGTTGCTCGCAACTAATTTAGTGACTGTCAGGGAGGCGCCGAAGTTTCCAAATACTGCATCCCCCAAGTACAACCCGAATGCTCGTTGTGCTTACCATTCAGAAAGCCCGGGGCACTCTACTGATGACTGTTGGGCGTTAAAGAATAAGGTGCAAGACCTTATCGATGCTAAAGAGATACAATTCGAAGCGCCTGCAAAGCCGAATGTAGTTACTGCCCCTATGCCTCAACACGGGGTAAATGCTGTTGATGAAGATGTTTATGCTGTTTCTGTGGATGATCTAGCCACCCCTCTAAAGATTGTCAAGAAGAACCTACTACAGGCCGGTTTATTTCCGGGTTGTAGTAAGGGTTGCCTATTCTGTGCCGTGTCCCCATCTGGTTGTCCCTTGCTAAAGTTAGGCATCCAAAGCTTAATGGATAGCAAGGAGATTCTATTCAAGACGTCTGCTGTTCGTTTGGTTCCAATAGAAGAAGTCTCTGTGGTGACTATCTTCAATAATCCGATCCCGGCTCTCCAGAAGAAGCCCATCCAAATTCTGACCGTTGCACCTGTTACTATCACTGTTCCTGGGCCCCTGCCCTATGTGTCTAACAAAGCTGTCCCTTGGCACTATGGGGCAGATGTATATATAAACGGAGTTAAACAAGAGCTCAACGCTGGCGCCAGCATCTGTGACATTACTGGCCCAGCCAAAGTTACCCGCAGTGGCAGGCTCTTCTCGCCTGACATTGCGCCACCTGCTGCCCGAAGACCGCTCCTGATAATTCCTGCAAGTACACCTACTCCCGTTGCTGATCAAGTCGTTGTTCCTGCTGCTGATCCGATTGTCTCTCCTGCTGCCGAGTCATCCAATGCTCGGGGCAAGGGAATTGAAACTGAGCCTGCCCAGATGGAGGTACCCATACCCATAGCTGCTGAGGCCTCCCCACAAGAGATGGAGGAGATTTTGAAAATTATAAAGAAGAGCGATTTTAATGTTGTGGAACAATTGGGGCATACACCCTCCAAAATCTCCATGCTCTCTTTACTGCTGTGCTCTGAGGCCCATGCAAAGGCCCTCATCTCATTCCTCAAGACAGCCCATGTGCCACATGAAACCTCTGCAGTCCAGTTCACCGATTGCGTGGCAAGTCTAACGGCAGACAATGGCTTGGGTTTCTCCGATGCTGATTTGACCGCAAAGGGGAAAGATCATAATGATGCTCTGCATGTCTCAATCGAATGCAGAGGCACCACCTTGGCACATGTGTTGGTTGATACTGGGTCATCTTTGAATGTGTTACCCAAGAAGGCTCTGGATCGTCTAGATTGTGAAGGCCTGGATTTGAAGCCCAGCAACATCATCGTCAGGGCTTTTGACGGTTCAAAGAGGATGGTCCATGGAGAAGTTGACATTCCGATCCGGGTAGGCTCTCAGGTGTTCGACTCCACTTTTTATGTGATGGACATCCGTCCATCTTACTCTTGTCTGCTGGGTCGACCCTGGATACATAAGGCTGGGGCAGTGACCTCTACCTTGCATCAAAAGCTGAAATACCCCGTCAGAGGGAAGATTGTCACCGTGCAAGGAGAGGAAGAATATATGGTGAGCCACCTGAACTCCTTCAGGTACATTGAGATGGATGGGGAGTTTATTGAGACCCCCTTTCAGCATTTCGAGGAGGTGTTTCCCATCGCAGCAGAAACAGCAGAAGCAGGTGGTCCTTTGAAGATGGCTTCCCTAAAGGATGCCAGGGCTGTGGTGCAGAAGGGTGAATGTGTCAACTGGGGCAGACTTCCAGACTTCACCCAGAAGACTGATAAACTTGGGCTGGGTTTCACCTCAGAAGGGCAGAGAGCTATGAGGAAAGAGAAGATCGGAAGACCTCCGGTATTTATTAAAGGTTCAGAAGTGAATGCTGTCGGGGAAGACCATGAAGTAGACGAAGCCGAATTCAACAGCTGGATTTATCCGACGGCCGAAGACGGATTGAACAATTGGAGTGCAAAGGACCATACCCCTGTTACCTTTGTGACGCAGTAATAAATTTCTTTGTTTTGTTATTTTGTAATAGACAATGATAAACTCTATGGCCCGGTGTCTTACCCGAGGCACCGTGGTTCTATTTGTGAGGGCATACAAACTGTCATTTTATACATCATGAATGAAAATCTTGGACGTATTTTTCGCATTGCAAATATTGTGTTCTTTTTCTGTCTTTCTTGCCTTTTACATAATTTTCAAAACAGCTGTATTTACACACACACTCACTCATACAGGTTCCAATCCACTCTGGATCTCACTGATAACAACTCTGCTAATGCCAGTTATGACTTCGAAAATCCGATCAACTTAGCCGAAGACGAAGGTGAAGATGATTGCGAAGTGCCTGGCGAGCTTGCAAGACTGTTGCTTCAGGAAGAGAGGGCAATTCAACCCCATGAAGAGCCAGTGGAAACCATAAACCTGGGTACTGAGGCAGATCGAAAAGAGGTAAAGATTGGTGCCAACCTAAAGCTCAGCGTGAAGCAACGGTTAACCAAGATGTTACATGACTATATGGAGATCTTTGCCTGGTCCTACGAAGACATGCCAGGGTTGGATACCGATATTGTTGTCCATCATTTGCCGACTAGGGAAGACTGCCCTCCAGTTAAACAAAAGGTCCGTCGGATGCGTCCAGAGATGTCCGAGAAGATTAAAGCCGAGGTCATGAAACAGTTTGATGCCGGTTTCCTTGCAGTGACTTCTTACCCTCAGTGGGTTGCTAATGTGGTGCCGGTACCTAAAAAGGACGGTAAGGTCAGAATGTGTGTTGATTACAGGGATCTGAACAGGGCCAGTCCCAAGGATGACTTCCCCTTGCCTCACATTGATGTCCTTGTGGATAATATAGCTCAGCACAAAGTATTCTCTTTCATGGATGGCTTTTCAGGCTACAATCAGATCAAGATGGCACCTGAAGACATGGAAAAGACTACATTTGTTACTCAGTGGGGCACCTTCTGTTACAAGGTCATGCCGTTCGGATTAAAGAATGCTGGGGCAACCTACCAACGTGCCATGGTTGCCTTATTTCACGACATGATCCATCACGAGATAGAAGTGTATGTGGACGACATGATCGCTAGGTCCCAGACTGAGGAAGAGCATCTAGATCATCTGCAAAAGTTGTTTGACCGGTTGAAACTATACAAACTGAGACTGAACCCGAACAAGTGCACCTTCGGGGTAAGATCTGGGAAGTTGCTAGGCTTCGTGGTCAGTGATAAAGGTATTCAAGTGGACCCTGCTAAGGTCAAAGCTATTCAAGAGATGCCAGTTCCTAAGACAGAGAAGGAAGTCAGAGGCTTTTTAGGGCGCCTGAATTACATCGCTCGATTCATCTCTCATCTAACTGCTACCTGTGAGCCAATCTTCAAGCTGCTGAAGAAAGATCAGGTAGTACGTTGGAACGATGAATGTCAGGCCGCCTTCGACAAAATCAAAGAGTATCTCCAAGAACCACCCATCCTTATGCCACCGGTTGAAGGGAGACCTCTGATCCTATACCTGACAGTGCTGGACAACTCAATGGGGTGCGTGCTGGGGCAGCATGACGAGTCTGGCCGAAAAGAGCATGCCATTTATTACCTTAGCAAAAAGTTTACCGACTGTGAGACCCGATACTCACTGCTTGAGAAAACTTGCTGCGCTTTGGTATGGGCTGCTCGCCGGCTGAGACAGTATATGCTGACTCACACTACCTTGTTGATCTCAAAGATGGATCCGATAAAATACATATTCGAAAAGCCTGCTCTGTCTGGGAGAATTGCAAGATGGAAAATGATCTTGACAGAATACGACATTCAGTACACAACCCAGAAAGCTATCAAAGGAAGTGTATTGGCAGACCACCTGGCTCATCAAGCTGTAGATGACTATCAATCAATGAACTTCGAGTTTCCGGATGAAAGCATCATGATTGTAACTGATTGTGAAGTACCTGGACCGGATGAAGGACCTGAACCAGGATCCCGATGGTCTATGCACTTTGACGGAGCATCCAATGCTTTGGGAAATGGCATCGGCGCCATCATCATATCTCCACAAGGTACTCATACTCCACTCACTGCCCGGCTATGTTTCAACTGTACCAACAACATGGCGGAGTATGAGGCGTGCATCATGGGTCTTCAAGCTGCGATCGACCTAAGGATCAAATTTCTAAGTGTCTTCGGAGATTCCGCTCTTGTGATCAATCAGATCAAAGGAGAGTGGGATACGAAACATCCAAACTTGATTCCTTACAGAGAATGTGTGTTGACCCTGATCCCCCACTTCACAGAGATAACCTTTGAACACTTTCCAAGAGAAGAGAATCAGTTAGCGGACGCGTTAGCTACAATGTCTTCAATGTTCAAGGTTAAATGGGATAATGAAGCTCCCCGGATCATCATTTGGAAACTGGACGAACCGGCATACTGTTGTGATCTCGAAACTGAATTGGTAACTGAGAAGCCTTGGTACCATGAAGTGAAGAGATATCTGGAAGCTCAGGAATACCCTGAAGGTGCCTCTGTCAACGACAAGAAATTCCTGAGGAGGTTTGCAGCCAAGTTCTTCCTAAGCAACGACATCTTGTACAAGCGAAACCATGATTCAACCTTACTGCGTTGTGTGGACAAAACTGAGGCAGAAAGAATCATGGAAGAGCTACATGAAGGGACCTTTGGTAC
The DNA here is from genome assembly GCA_948472305.1 of Vicia faba. Classification (NCBI taxonomy): domain Eukaryota; kingdom Viridiplantae; phylum Streptophyta; class Magnoliopsida; order Fabales; family Fabaceae; genus Vicia; species Vicia faba. The sequence goes on from OX451737.1 coordinate 1,573,046,566, forward strand.
GCATTCCAGTGGGCACACTATGGCTAAGAAAATCCTACGGGCAGGATATTACTGGTCCACAATGGAAGCTGACTGCTACCAACATTCCAGGACATGCCACAAGTGCCAGATTTATGCAGATAAGGTGCATGTTCCTCCGGTTCCCCTGAATGTTCTGACTGCGCCTTGGCCATTTGCAATGTGGGGTATAGACATGATCGGCGAGATAAAACCTACGGCATCCAATGGACATCGCTTCATCCTAGTAGCGATCGACTATTTCACGAAGTGGGTTGAGGCAGCGTCCTATGCTACGGTAACCAAGACTGTTGTGGCACGGTTTATTCGACACAATCTGATCTGTCGGTACGGCGTCCCTGAGCGGATTATTACAGACAACGGTACCAATCTGAACAATAAGATGATCGCTGAGCTTTGCGAACAATTCAAGATACAGCACCACAATTCTTCTCCTTACAGACCGAAGATGAATGGGGCTGTAGAAGCAGCAAATAAGAACATCAAGAAGATCGTGCAGAAAATGACAGTGACGTATAAAGACTGGCACGAGATGTTACCATTCGCTCTGCATGGGTACCGTACCTCAGCTAGGACGTCAACCGGGGCAACTCCCTTCTCTCTGGTTTATGGCATGGAGGCAGTCTTGCCGATCGAAGTGCAAATTCCCTCTCTCCGGATAATGAAGGATGCAAATCTGAACGAAGATGATTGGATCCAGACACGACTTGACCAACTCAATCTCATTGACGAAAAGAGACTTGCTGCTATCTGCCACGGTCAGACGTATCAGAAACGGATGATCAGGGCATTTAACAAAAAGGTCAGACCACAGGAATATCAAGTCGGGGATCTGGTAATCAAGAGAATCATCCTTCCTCAGAGTGATCCAAGGGGCAAATGGACCCCTACGTATGAAGGGCCATTTGTGATTAAGCATGTGTTCTCAGGAGGAGCAATGATCTTAGCCAACATGGATGGTGACAACCTTCCTCACCCCGCCAATGCAGACATAGTTAAAAAATACTACGCATGAAAAAAAAAAAAAGAAAGACCCGCTAGGCTGACATGCCTAGGCAAAAATTAAGGCTTCCCGTCGAACCAAAAGGGTTCGGGCAAAATGTAGGGATGAAAATGAAAAAAATCTGTACACCCGGCAAGTCGAAAACCTGAAAGGGCGGCTTGGGCAAAAATGGGTATCCCGGTGGACTGAAAACCCGAAAGGGCGGTCCAGGCAAAAGTTAGGGATAAAAGCGTAATACTATGTCTCATTGGATCACTTTGCATCCAGAATCCGGTATCTGCATCAAGCTCAGACGGCATCGATCAGTCAGCTTCACCTTCAACCAAGGTCATCAAGTGATGAGACGCTCGGAGTTATAAAGGCAATAGCAGAGTTGAAACCCAGTGGATCATTCATCTTTCACACAGCTGTTTTATTTTCTTTTGTACAAAACTTGTATAAACTCTTTTGATCGGCGGCGTACCTCTTACTAGGACGTCAGCCTCTTGTATACAAAACGCCTATTTTCAGGCCATTCAAAATCAATAAAAATATATTTTCAGTTAAACGTGCCAAGTATTTTTCCTTTTTCTGTTTTGTTTTGCGAAGAACGTCCAAGGTTCAATTTGTGATATATGCATTGACAGTAATTTGCTAACTCATAAATATTTGCATACGAAACAAAGGAATTAATTGCAGGTGACACTAGGAACAGGGGCAATAAAGAGTTGTCTAAACAATCCAATTGTTCTATCCTCCAAGGTACCAAGGTAGGTTCAGCTAAAGAACACGGCCAAGTGTATCTTAATTCCCCAGAGAGCGGTTCAGTAAAACAATACATTTCTCTCCAAGCAAAATCATCAAATAGCAAGGAAATTGAGTATCCTCCCGTAAATCTCAATACTTCCCCAGCAGCACGCATTCTTAACAAGCATCCCCGGCAGTCTTGGTCTAGAGATTGTTCCCCGGCGGCATATCAACATTCAAAGGAATCACTTCCCTGCAGTCCAAAACTCCCCAGAAGAGTCCAACCCAAGTTCCCCAGGAAAGTTGGAATTCATATCTCCCCAAGCAATAAGCCTATCCCCAGTAGATTCTGGAAGCTTATCCCTTGCAGAGCACGAACGCGTCGTCCGGCTTTATTTAAAGAGTTATTTCCTTAACAGGATATAACTGGGTTATCCTCAGCCAAAAGCCACGGAAAGATCGTCATCGACATAATCTTCTTACCCCCAGCGAAGTCTATCAACACTTCCTATACAACGGTATCCTCAACAAGTTATTCTCAATAATTCAAGCAAAGCATCTCTATCCCCACAGAGTACCGCTTCCCAGCATAGTCGCTAGAGTATCTTTTCTCCCCGAAGACTCTTCATTTGCCAAGTTTATTCCTCAACGGAGTTATCTTCTCCTACCGGTATTCTTGCAGCTATCATCCCCAGCGGAAGCAAAATTTATTCCTCAATATCAGCCCAGGATACGACTTCCCGGCACCCGTCAAGGATTCACTTTCCTAGACGAAAGCATACATAAAACTTCACATACATCATCATAGCATGCATAACGCACTGCATCATATCATACAAATCTCATTTATGTTGAGAACATCATTGCTTGATCCATATCATGCATTGCATAGGACTGACTTTTACCTTTCAAGAAAGATGCAGTTTAAATTCTCAGTCACATTTCAAGACTTTGTCCGGTTCAGTTAAATCGACCCTAAGATTTTCCTGATGCTTATCCAGTCAAAGGCCTTCTCTGGTTCAGTCAGATCGACCCTAAGATCTCCCTGATGCTTATCCAGTTGAAGATATTTCAAGACCTAGACCGGTTCAGTTAAATCGACCCTAAGATTTTCCTGATGCTTATCCAGTCAAAGGCCTTCTCTGGTTCAGTCAGATCGACCCTAAGATCTCCCTGATACTTATCCAGTTGAAGATATTTCAAGACCTAGACCGGTTCAGTTAAATCGACCCTAAGAGTTTCCTGATGCTTATCCCGTCAAAGGCCTTCTCTTGGTTCAGTCAGATCGACCCTAAGATCTCCCTGATACTTATCCAGTTGAAGATGTTTCAAGACCTAGACCGGTTCAATTAAATCGACCCTAATATTTTCCTGATGCTTATCCCGTCAAAGGCCTTCTCTGGTTCAGTCAGATCGACCCTAAGATCTCCCTGATGCTTGTCCAGTTGAAGATGTTTCAAGACCTTGTCCGGTTCAGTTAAATCGACCCTAAGATTTTCCTGATGCTTATCCAGTCAAAGGCCTCTCTGGTTCAGTCAGATCGACCCTAAGATCTCCCTGATTCTTATTCCAGTTAAAGACACCCAAGATTTTTCTCAACGAGCGTTGTTGAAGTTAAAATCGCCCAAGGTTCTCTTACCATCCATGCTAAGGCAGTAACCATCCCTGGTTCATTCATCAGCGTTTGAAGATCCAGACTCAGCTCCTGTAACCAGTCAGGACACATCTATACCAAGCATCTAAAATCAGCTCCTGCAACGTGTCAGGTACTCTTTTCTTCTTTTGCAGGTGTGCAGGTTCTCGCTAAGGAATCTCCTACGCGATCAACATCCAGATGGCATCTATAAGCCCATCATCCTATCCAGCAATCTCCAAATGGCATCCATAAGCCCATTCCCCCATCACTGTCACTATGTGAGCACAAATTTCTGGGCACTCTAGTGTCCAATCATCTTCTACCCTCGGATTACGAAGGGCACGTCAGCCAATCTGCATCCTCAGGTCTAAGAAGATTGAACAGGGGCAACTGTTGTACCCCAAAATTTGCCCTCCCATATTCTTCAAGAAATTGCTAAGCCAAGTCACAAAATTCCCCAAGGGTTGTGCAGCTCAACTATCTCCTAGACAGTCAAAACTAGGGTTTGTGTTCTGATCAAGAAAGGAAGTTTTCAAGGGCCCAATCAAGTCTCATATGCCTACAAAGATGGTCAAGTATCCTCATATCAAGTTTCAAGGCATTCAGCTCAAAATTGCACAGTCAAAACCCTAGATTGCACTACAGTCAACTGTAGGGGCAAAATGGTCATTTGACAGTCAAAAGTTCAAATTTTTGGTCAACATATCATTTTGAAGCCACAAACATCATTTGATCAATGCTTGATCATGATTCTCAAAATTTGGCTCAGAAAATCATCAAGATGCAAAAGTTGCTATATTTGGACAGCTGAAAAAGTCAACTGAAATTGACCAGGGCATAACTTTCACATGGATTATCAGAAAAATTCCATCCAAAGCTCATTTTGAAGAGAAAGACATTTCCTACAACTCATCTTCATATTCCAAGTCCAAGAAATGCTCTCACAAAAAAGTTATCAATTTCAACATTATAGGTCATTTTCAAAAGTCAACAAAAAGGGACTTTAAGTCAAAGGCCATAACTTGAGATTGGTAAATTAAAATGACATGGGACCAAAGGCATTGGTTAGAGGACTCAAAGACCTTTCCAAAATGTCCAAGAACATGTGAAAAGCTTAAAAATTGAGCAAGTTATGCCTTGTGGAAGTTGGGAAATTTTTGGGAATTTTGAAAAGTCAACAATGGTTCAAATGACCTAAAAATGTAAATGGGCCCATTTTTCTTCCAAGTTTCTTCATGCCAAGCCTATGCACGACCATTAGGCCCAAAAGGAAGTTTTTCTCCATTTTTATTTATTTATTTGGATTATTTATCATTTATAATTCATTTAATTAAATAAAATGCACAAAAAATACAAACCTAATGAAAACAAATCTTTTTATGTAGGTTTGGACTCAATATTTCGTGTAAGTACTAAAGGGGAAAGTTTTGGTGTGATTTGAGCTGATTGAACACAAAATGCACATGGAAAAGATTTGGAAAAGATATGAAGAAATCAAATATGTGAAATCATCAATGCAATGGATTTTGTCTAGTTTTCTTGACCTAAATCGTTCCATACAAGTACTAGAACAGAACCCTAATGCAAAAACACTCCAAGCTGCGCAGAAAATCAATATACAAACTTGCAAAAATTCTCAAAAAAGCTCAAATCTGAAATCAGAGTTCTAGTTCGATTCAAGCCTCAATTTTCATTCCATTAGCATCCTGAAACATCACTGAACGTTTCTCAATCATTAACATCAACCAAAACGCAAAGAAGTGGTATCTATAACTCAAACTGTACAGCAAAAAAGTGGCAATCGTGTTTTACATTCTAAGCATCATCATGACATTCTAACTGTGGATTTATCTTCCTTATGAGTTCCTAGAGCTAACCATTATGTTTAATTGCATTGTTGTGCCACATACGCGATTTCGCCATGTTCAATTTCTAGGGTTGCAGGTTTCTGGAATTAGGGCTTTTGCATAGAGGAAAAATCAGGACCCATGAATACCATGGTTGAACTCAGCGCTTAGAGACGAAGAAGAAGATATACTCGCGAACAATTTATGAAACTCATGGCTCTAATCGCTATTTTTCAATAGATCCCTTTTTGCAACGCGTTGAAAACCGTTGCCATTGGATTTTGTTTTACAGTGGTGATGGAGACGATGAAGCGTGTCAACCTGTCACTCGTGCGTTTGAATTTCGCGCGCTGAATCATTAAGGCTTTGTTATTTCCTTTTATTATTTATTGGCCATAATATATTGACTGAAACTCAGTGGCTCAGTTGGCAGGGATACGCGCATATGACTCTCATGACCTGGGTTCAAATCCCAGGTCTTGCAAATTCCAATATTATTTTTCAATGCAGGTTCCTATGCAACGCTGGCACTAAGGACCACCATATTCCATCCAGATCAAGCGTGCCACGTCCATCCCAACGTTAGATCAACGGCCAAGAATCTAAGGAACACATAAACCCTGGTCAAATGCACCATACGTGATTCCAAAAGTCAACGGATTATGAAGCAAATGGGCCAATGTTCTAGGGCCTGCACCTCCTAATCTGGGGCTACACCCCACCCTGGTTTGCCAATTTTAATTATTTTTCTTATCTTTTTAATTATTATTTTAATTGTTATGTTTATTTTAATTATTGTTATTTAATTGTTAATCAAAATACAAAAGCATCATAAAATTAAAAAATGCCAGAAAAATATAATTTTTATTTTATTATTTCCATAAATAAATTGTATGTAAATTATTTAGTTTAATTAGGTTTTTAACTTTAATTCCTTTTAATAACTAAAATCCAACAATAGAATTAGGTTTAATTTTTATTCTTCTTACTTTCTTTTTTTAAAAAATATAATTTTTATTTATTTTCTATAATTAAATTTTACATGTAAATAAACTTAGTTTTAATTAGGCTATAATTTCTTTCTTTTTAATAATTAAAAATCCAAAATATAGAATTAGGTTAATTGATAATTTTTATATCCTTTAAATTTTCCCTTTCCTTTTTCTTGCCACAGTAATAATTATTTATTTATTTATTTTTTATAATTAAATTTGTACATAAATAAGTTAGATTTAAATTAGGTCAAATTTCAATATTTTTGCAACAAACTTAAAAAAAAACATTAGAGCTAGGGTTTAGCATCTCATTTTAATTTTATTTAATTTTTTCTTTTTCTCCTTAAATCTTAAAAAACATAAAATACCAAAAAACGTTCCTTTTAAATCTTTAATTTTAATTCCTCCTTAATTAATTCATTAACTTTAATCTTTTTGCAAAAAAGGGTCCAACGCCCATTGTTTTTAATTATTTTATTTTGCGCATTTATGTTATGTCATTTATTATAATTTTGTATCTCCCCCAAAGCCATGTAACTTAAACTTCTCGCACTTTTCTTTTATGCGCTTTATTTATTTTTCAGTCAAATCGGGTCCGGTTTAATTTTGGTGATGTGGACCCGCGCCATTTGTAATAGCCTTAGATTTACTTTCCCGCAAATATCTTAACTGTTAACAAAAGCATGAAAGAATGTATGGACTTAAAATAAAATCAAGCGTAGATCACAATAAACATGACAAGACAAATATCAATGAAAACGACACACAATTCGCACACACCACCCCTAGGGTACGCCTCACTGTTGCCTTTCGAAAGGTGATCGTCGAGTAGAGGACGTCTTAGTAAGTCCTCATGATCCGGGAACCTGGCATGAGGGTAGCTTCTAAGGTATCTTCCCATTGCTCTGGTGATCACCATGTCCCTAAAAATCGAATTGACCCGAACACCTCCAACGGTGGTGCTACCTACCTCTCAATGGTGGGATGGCATTACTTTAAAGGACATTTACACAGACGAATTCCTTAGGGTAGGTAGGTTCTCGTAGATACTTGCTCTAATCTCAAAACAAACTCAAAAAGACTTTTCACACTGACACTTTTCAAAAGCTTTCAAAACAAACTTTTCAAACACTCTGACGTATGAGTCGATCTGAAATTTTTCAAAGAAACTTTTAAACTCACATTGAAAAGCAAACAATTTTGAAAACACATTGAGCAAGTATCTAAGAGCCCATGGATAACCATGGATAGAAAGGGTGCTAACACCTTCCCTTTCTATAACCTACCTCCCGAACCGAGAGCAATCTCTTAAAAGGAATTTTTCTGTGCTTTTGTCCTTTCCATTTGGAGAAAATAAAAGACGGTGGCGACTCTTGCTTCCGCGACATTTCGCGAACCAGCGTTAAACAGTCAGTTCCAGATCCACCGATCACAGTCATTCTTAGGTCTTACCCCCGCGTTATCTTTTCTAGGGTCGTAGGTCGCTCGTAGGTCTTACCCTCACGTTATCTTTACTAGGGTCGTAGGTCACTCGTAGGTCTTACCCTCACGTTATCTTTGCTAGGGTCGTAGGTCGCTCGTAGGTCTTACCCTCACGTTATCTTTTTTAGGGTCGTAGGTCACTCGTAGGTCACTCGTAGGTCTTATCCTCATCTTATCTTTGCTAGGGTCGTAGGTCTTACCCTCACGTTATCTTTGCTAGGGTCGTAGGTCGCTCGTAGGTCTTACCCTCACGTTATCTTTGCTAGGGTCGTAGGTCGCTCGTAGGTCTTACCCTCACGTTATCTTTTCTAGGGTTGTAGGTTGCTCGTAGGTATTACCCTCATGTTATCTTTTCTAGGGTCGTAGGTCGCTCGTAGGTCTTACCCTCATGTTATCTTTTTTAGGATCGTAGGTCACTCGTAGGTCTTACCCTCACGTTATCTTTGCTAGGGTCGTAGGTCACTCGTAGGTCTTACCCTCATGTTATCTTTGATAGGGTCGTAGGTCGCTTGTAGGTATTACCCTCACATTATCTTTGCTAAGGTTGTAGGTTGCTCGTAGGTCTTACCCTCACGTTATCTTTTTTAGGGTCGTAGGTCTTACCCTCACATTATCTTTGCTAGGGTCGTAGGTCGCTCATAGGTCTTACCCTCACGTTATCTTTGCTTGGGTCGTAGGTTGCTCGTGGGTCTTACCCTCATGTTATCTTTGCTAGGGTCATAGGTTGCTCGTAGGTCTTACCCTCATGTTATCTTTGCTAGGGTCGTAGGTCGCTCGTAGGTCTTGCCCTCACGTTATCTATTATAGGGTCATAGGTCGCTCGTAAGTCTTACCCTCACGTTATCTTTTTTAGGGTCGTAGGTCGCCCGTAGGTCTTACCCTCACTTTACCTTTCTCTTGGGTCATAGATCGTACGTCTATCTTTACCCGTTGTCTTTACCTTTCTCTTGGGTCATAGATTATACCCGATCTTTACCCATTATCTTTACCTTTCTTTTTGGGTCGTGAAATACTGCTTGATAAATTCTCTGTCGTCATCAAGTTCTACTCATTATATTTAAGTTATCATTTTGTCAAGTAATCCTACCTTCAGTCACCGCAACATTGTCAACCATATTCTTTCAGTCACTCTGCCGCCCACTCCCTCAAGAACCTTGTATTGGCATCGTTACCCCGATACGAGCTACCATTGTTCAACAATGTTTATCCATCATGACCAGTCCACCAGGAGACATGTTTGTCCTTCCCCAGCAGACATTCACACCAATGAATGACACTCACACCATCTCTCTAGGGCAAATTTCGGGTCCTGGTATTTAATCATCTTCTACCTTGAACTTTCAAAAGGCTGACGCCAATCTCACCTTCAGGTTTAAGACGATTAAATAGGGGCAGTTGTCGTACTCCAAATTTGCCCTATCTCTTTTACTTTTGTCTGGCTTTGAACTTTGCATCCCATTTGCACCATTTATTTACTCAGTCATTTGCATATCCCGCATCTCATGGAATCAAGCGCCTTGGTTTAAGGTATTAGGGTTGTGCCCTATTTATGTCTAATTTTGTTTTGAAGTTCTCTTATCAGGTAAAAGAGAAACGCATCTGGTTCTCGATTAGTGGATTGCGGGATGGATTTTTGGGATATCATGAAGTTTTTGTCATCAAGTTTCAAGTCTTGAATCACAATTTTCCAAGAAAGTCATTCACAAGGGCAGAACGGTCAAATGCACTCTGAAAAGTCAAACTTTGACTTTTGGTAAAAAAAATCAAGTTTCAACAATTATATTTCATCAAGACAAGAAATTGGTTCATCAAGAAGTCAAAAATCAGAAACTACTTTGAGAAAGGAAAGAAATCAATTTTTTTAAATACTTGGAAAATTTTCTAAGTGGTAAGAGATTTCAGAACTTCTGGGCCAAATTCCATGCAAGTGCAGTCAAAAGTTGCAAATTTGGTTCAGAATATAGCCTTCAATTAGAACATGGCTCTTCAGCCTCCATGCAAGTGCAATCAGAATTTGCAAGGACGGTTTAGAACATGACTCTCCAGTCAGAACATATGGGGGCTGTGTTCTTTGGTCAGAACATAACTCCTCAGCATATGGAGGCTTTGTTCTTTGATCAGAACATGACTCCTCAGAGTTTCATTCTTCAGCATATAAAGGCTATGTTCTGCTTTCCATTGAGAACATCATCAAGCCCCACAAAACAAGCTCTGTGAAACCTGCTGCCCTGCTATGGCACAGTCCTGCAACCAGCTGCCACAATGCTCCAAATTGCTGCTAACCCAATCCACGCCTGCACTTTCTCAGATCCCATATTTGCACCAAATTAGCATACTAAAATTGTGATTAAAAAGCAAGGGAACAGTATGCCAAAAGTGTTTAAAACTCATTTGTTTCCCCCCCCCCAAAACCACAGCAAATCCATCTATAAATAGTTTGTTCCATCACACGTTCAAAAGGCTGGACTTGGAGAGAGGGGCTGGGTTTTTTTAGAGGGAGTCTGGCTTTTGAAGAGAGGATCATCAAATACACGAAAAAAAGAGAGAGAAAAAAAAAGAAACACTCAAACACTCAAACAATCATAAACTTAGAATTTTCCAAATCAAAAACCTTTGTCTTTCCCTTTGAAACAAAGAACTTAACATTGCTGTTTCCTATTTGTGCAAACCCCCAGAACATTCAAAGGCATCAACTCAAAGCTCCAAGCACGCTCTAGGTACAAGGTAAGTCTTTCTGACTTTGCATCTTTTTCATTCAGAACATCATTTAACATGTAAATATCATAGTATTGATGTTGTTCATATCATTGCATAAGTAGAAAAAACTCTGGATTAGAACTTCTAGAATAATGCTAGGCTCAGATTTAGGATTAGAACTTCTATAAATTGTTGTGCTTTTATCCTTCTGATTTGCTGTTTGCTGAAAACTGGTTAAGATATTGTTGTGCTGATTGATATAAGGAAAGATTTGAAATGTAACACAGAAGTTCTGTTTTTCATTCACTATTCAAGCACATAGAACTTCTATTTTTCACTCACTGTCCTAACACAACACATAACTTCAAAGTTCTCCCTACATGTCAAACACATAGAACTTATGATTTTTCTTCCCCACTGTTTTGAGACAACATTAGAACTTCTAGGTTTTTTCTCATTGATTTAGCACACAATCAGAACTTCTAGATTTTTTTTCACTGTTAGCACAACATCAGAACTTCTAGATTTTTTCTCACTATTTCAGCACACATAAAACTTCTAGGCTTTCTTACTGTTTCAGCACACACAGAACTTCTGAGTTCTACTCACTTTTTTTAAAAAACATACAGAACTTCTGAAATTTCCTCACTTTTTTTACACATACAGAACTTCTGAGTTCTACTCACTTTTTTTAACACATACAGAACTTCTGAGTTCTACTCACTTTTTTTAACACATACAGAACTTTTGAGTTCTACTCACTTTTTTTAACACATACAGAACTTCTGAAATTTCCTCAATGTTTTAACACATACAAAACTTCTGAAATTTCCTCACTGTTTTAACACGCACAAAACTTCTGAATTTTTCTCACTGTTAACACGCACAAAACTTCTGAAGTTTTCTCACTGTTCTAACATTCAGAAGTTCAGCACATAGCAACCTAGAACCTCTGTTCCCTTTTACCTCTAACATTTTTTGCAGGACTTTAGAATGTACCAATCCAGAACCTCTGTTCCCTTTTCCCTCTAACATTTCTTGCAGGACCTCAGAGTGTACGATTCCAGAACTTCTGATTCCATTGACGTTCCATTCTGAGTCACGCGCCTGGCTTATGAATTTCCGATCCTTGTTTGTTTTTCTTGCAGTAGCACGCTTTTTCTATCTTTCATTTATTTTCCTTTTCATATTTTTTTAATATTAACATAAAAATCCATAAAAATTATTTATAATTTAAGTTTCCTTATTTGTTCAAACCTTGAAACCATACCTTAGGTAGCTCCATGAGGCGATTAAACCCCGTTCCGATCGCCTAATGTCGAAATAGACTTTTAGTCCACCCATAGCATACAATTAGATTTTTAGTTTCCCTCTTAACCTTTTTCTTTTGTAATTAAAACTCAACTGTCACAAATCAAAAATCCAAAAACACTTTTAATCATTACTTGAATTAATTTAAAACTCGCAAAACACTCAACCAATCAAAGCTTCCCCCAAAGGGCATGTTATCTTCGTTCTACCACGATACCGGTCGTGTCTATTGCTAGAATGTGTGCGTTAACACCGCCCACTAAAAAACATAAACAAATAAACCATTTTCTAGAGGAACTACGGTGTTCTGATTCCTTCATTGGATACGTAGGCAAAGGGTCGCGAAACCCTCACGAACGCAATAATAAAAACCATTCATTTCCCCTTAAGCAAGCATAGTTGTAGATAAATACACCCTTTAAGACAAGCAAACAAAATGGATCCCGTTGAGTACAACGTATGTGAGGGGTGCTAATACCTTCCCCTCGCATAACTGACTCCCTTACCCTTTCTCTTGGTCGCAAGACCATCTTATCCATCCCCTTGTGGTTTTATCGATATTTCCCCTTCCTTCGGGATAAATAAAGTTCAGTGGAGGCTCTGTGTTTTCCGCCAGTAGCTTCACCATGCAAGCCTTAAACCTAAGGCCTTTGTGTGATTTGCTTGTGCTTGCTATATTTGTTTTTTCTTAGCATGATCATGATATCATAACATGGCATATCATACTAACCATTTCAAGGATTTTTAAGGCTTATCTTTGTGTTATTTTGTAGGACATGGCAACCACTCGCAGGAATACTGTCCAAGTCAACCTCATAAGGGTACCTCTTCAACTTAAGGAGTTAGCATCAAGAATTCCTGAGAGCTCTCCATTCACTGAAAGACATGGTCGACTTCTCAATCTGGTCACCTCAAGCCTTAATAAAGAAATGTAGAAGGTGCTCTTTCAGTTCTTCGACCCTTTACATCACTGCTTCACCTTTCCTGATTACCAATTGGTGCCTACCATGGAGGAATTTTCCTAGTTATTGGGGGTGCCCATTCTTGATCACTTACCCTTCAATGGTATGGAAAGAGACCCAAAATCTGAAGAGATTGCTCATGCTCTGTCTTTACAACGGTCTGATGTAGTGGCAAATTAGAAAACTAGAAGAGGCGTCAAAGGGTTCCTAGCTAAGTTTCTATTTGAGAAGGTTCATCATTTTTGGGATACCCTGGATTTATAAGATTTTGAAGAAGTGTTGGCCCTTCTCATCTATGGGATGGTACTATTCCCTTATCCGGACCAACTCATAAATGTAAATGCGGTCAAGGTTTTTCTGTCTCATAATCTGGTGCCCACTTTACTTGGAGACATCCTACACTCTCTGTATACCCGCACTGTAAAGAGAAGAGGGACCCTGCTGTGTTGCACTCCTCTATTGGCTAGGTGGTTTATTTCGCACCTACCTAGATCTGTGTTGAAGAATGAGCAGGGCTTGATATGGTCTAATAGGTTGATGTCCCTCACACATTCCGACATTCATTGGTGTCCTCAATCCTTGGGGAATGTTACCATCATTTCCTGCTGTAGAGAATTCCCTAATGTCCCTCTCCTAGGAATTAGGAGAGGAATCACTTATAATCCTTGTTTGGCGTTGCAATAGTTTGGCTACGCTAGAAGGGATGGTCCTCATGATACACTTGTCTAAGGGTATCATATTTGACTATGAGAGTGATGTTTAGGGCTATCGCCAGAGGTTCATAAGAGCTTGGGGCATGGTGAACAAAGTTGATAGCAAAAAACTAGGGCATAAGAACTCCATTCCTTTGGAGCCTTATCTTAAGTGGGTACGAGCCCGTGCTCAAAGTCTCAGGATGTCTTATGAGGCCACTCTACCCATAATCATGGAGCCCGTTGCTGAGGGAGGCACTCCTTACATTGTTCTTCATCCTGACATGCCAACTAATTTCAAGGAGTTATAAAAATCCTAGATTCAACTCAAAGAGGAACGGGTTACCTTTGAAACCCAATTCTACGCTAGTGAGAAGAAGGTTTTAGAGCTCACCAGACTATTTCACGAAGAAAGGAGTATAAATGCCTATATTGCACCAAAGATGATGCGTCTGTGGGAAGTTTGAGCCGTTTTTGCTTTGAGAGTTCATTTTTACTTTGTTACTTCCTTTGTAAGCCCAAGAGGCATCATTGTAACAGCTTAAACTTCTTAATGCAATTAACATTTGTTTTCCCTTTGGCTAAGCAAATTTAAGTCTTAGAAATCCTTGAAAACATTGCATACATATACCATACATATCATTGCATAAACATATTTCTTATCTTCTTCGCTGTTTATTTAAACAATGGCTCTTGAACAAACAGTCAAGGAACTTCAGGCACAGAATGCCCAATTCCAAGAAATGTTCCTGAATATGGCTAAGGGACAAGAAGATTTGAAAGCTTTGATTCTCAACGACAATGAGAAGAAAAAGAGGCCAGTGGGTGTTCTAAATTTGAGAAGAAGGTCCAAAGGACCGATGAAGCAAGTTTCAGAGCTTGCAACTCCGTCAAGAGAGAGGGACAATCAAGAAGGAGGGCCAAGAGAAGAAGACCACAACACAAGGGAGTCTGAAGAGGATGAGCCTGACTATTCTGAGGAGCAATACCCTCCTGCTGACGATAAATACAAACAACTGGAGGATCGACTCAATGCCATGGAGATTCAAAGGGTACCCGGGTTGGATTTTGAAGAGCTAGGACTGGTCTCAGGGGTGGTCATCCCCCAGAAGTTCAAGGTCCCTACATTTTCTAAGTACGATGGTGTCTCCTACCCTAAGCTGCATTTGAGGTCATATGTCAGGAAAATTCAACCCCACACTACTGATAGAGATATGTGGGTACACTTCTTTCAGGAAAGTTTGGCAGGAACTCGGCTAGAATGGTTCTATCAACTAGAAAGAACTAATGTGCATAATTGGGAAGATCTGGCCGCTGCTTTCTACAAGCAGTACCAGTATAATACTGACCTCGCCCCGACTTGTACACAGTTACAAAGCATGTCTATGGGTTCCGACGAGGGTTTTAAGGACTATGCCTAAAAATGGAGAGACCTTGCGGGAAGAGTCCAACCTCCATTGTCTGATAGGGAGCTGGTGGACATGTTCTTGGGAATATTATCCGGGCCGTTCTTTAACCACATGATTGTAAGTTCTTCTGCTGGGTTTACTGAGCTGATCTTGACAGGAGAAAGAGTGGAAACTGGTATTAAAAGTGGTAAAATACAGAGATATGCATCCTCTAGCACTGCAAAGAAACCATTCACAGGGAAGAATAAGGTCAGTGCTGCTTATGGCCAAAGAAATAACAAAAATGAGCGTCGCCTGACGGTATGGGCTGTTATGATTTCCAATTCTGCATCTAACCGACAACAAAATAATTAGTCCAGAACAGATAAGCCAATGAGACAGTTTACCCGGATCAACATGACCCTATCTCAGGTTTTACCACACCTGCTGAAATCCAATTTGGTTACCCTGAAAGAGGCTTCTAAGAATCCAAACACTACATCTCCTCACTACAATGCGAATGCTCGATGTGCTTACCATTCTGAAAGTCCAGGCCATGATACAAACAACTGTTGGGCTTTAAAAAACAAGGTGTAGGATTTGATTGAAGCAAAGGATATTGAATTCGACGCTCCTGAGACTCCTAATGTTATAACTGCCCCTATGCCCAAGCACGACCGTGGTGTTAATGCTATCGATGATGACATGTTTATTGCTTCTGTTAATGAATTGGCTACTCCACTCCTGACTATAAAGAAGAATCTCTTGCAATTCGGTTTATTTCCGGGTTGTGGCGAAGGTTGCCACTTATGTTTATCCTCACCTAATGGTTGCCATTTGTTGAAGGAAGGCGTTCAGTGCCTGATGGATGATAAAGAAATCCTGTTTGAGAAGACTCTAGTTACAAGTGCTTCATGTGAAGATGTTTCTATCATTACCATTTCCGCCAATCCTCCCAAGGTCTACTCTAAAAGACCTGTCAGGATTACATTTGTTTCGAAAGTTGTTGCGTTGATAATTACTTTCCCTGGACCTATACCATATTCCTCGGATAAATTTGTTCCCTAGAACTATGGGGCTGACTTCTATTACCATGGTGTCAAGCAAGATTTGCTGGGTGTTAAGGATAAAGATGCCTAAGACTCTGATCCTGACATTAGTAATATCGCAGGGACCGGTAAGATAACAAGAAGTGGAAGAGTTTTCTCTCCCGAGATTTCTCCTCCTAAAACTGTTTCTACTCTTGTGATTATCCTTGCTGCTATTCCTGTCAATATTCCCATGACTACTCCTACTGTTAGTCCTGATGTTACCCCTTCTACCGAGTCGGCAGAGACTCGGGGCAAAGAGATATTGGTTGAGCCTGTCCGGACGAAGGCGCACCCAGAAGTCATTCCCGAGGCTTCCAAGAAGGAGATGGAAGAAATCTTAAAAATAATAAAGAAGAGTGACTACAACATGGTTGAACAACTGGGGCAGACACCTTCTAAGATCTCAATGCTGGCCTGCTATTGTGCTCTGAAGCCCATGCCAAGGCTTTAGTGAAATTCCTCAAGACTGCTCATGTGCCACAAGAAACCTCCGCTGACCAATTTGAAGACTGTGTGGCCAGTTTGACTGCTAACAATGGGCTAGGTTTCTCTGATGTTGACTTGACTCCCAGAGGAAGGAAACATAATGATGCCCTGCACGTCTCTATCGAGTGCAGGAGCACTACTTTGGCCCATGTTCTAGTGGATACAGGATCATCACTGAATGCTCTACCCAAGAAGGCCATTGACAAGTTAGATTATGAAGGATTGACTCTGAAGCCTAGTAACATTATGGTGAGAGCCTTCGACGGTTCTAAAAGAATGGTGCATGGGGAGGTGGACATCCCTATCAAAGTGGGCATTCAGACTTTTAATTCCACTTTCTATGTGATGGACATCCGCCCATCTTACTCGTGTTTATTGGGACGACCCTAGATCCATGGGGATGGTGCTGTAACTTCCACCCTACATCAGATGCCGAAGTACCTAGTCAATGGGAAGATTATCACAGTTCATGGGGAGGAGGAGTACATGGTGAGCCACCTAAACTCCTTCAGGTACGTTGAAATGGACGACGAGTTTATTGAGACCCCTGTTAGAACTTTGAGGAGGTTCTAGAGACCGTTGCTACAACTAAAACCTCTGCTAGTTTTCCAAAAACCACAAGGCCTCCGCTAAAGATGGCTTCTCTGAAAGATGCCAGGGCAGTTGTTGAAGAAGGAGGGTGTGTAATTTGGGGCCAACTCCCGGATATTCCTTACAAATATGACAAATTTGGTTTGGGTTTTACATTAGGAGCTCAAAGGGATGTTCGTCGTGCTCGTGCCGGAGGACCACCCCTACACATCGACAATCATGGGGTTAATGCTTTGGAAGGCAGTGACAGTGACTGTGACATTGACCAGTGGATCTTCCCAACTGTCAGTGGAGGACTCACCAACTGGAAGGCTAAAGACTTTGTGCCGATTACTTTTATTCAGGAGTAACTATACTTTTTTGTTTTTGGATATGTAATAAATGAATAATACAAACTCTAAGGCCTTGTGTCTTACCCGAGGCACAATGGTTATTTTGTGAGGGTTATCATGTTTCATTATCATATGTCATTAATAAAGCATTGGACTTTTTTACATACAAATTTTGCATTCTTTTCCTTTCTTTTATGCTTTTTACTTTATCAAAACATCTATGCTCTTACACACACTCACATATTAAACTGCAGATCCACATCCACTCTACATCCCATTGATAACGGTTCTGCTATTGCTCATTATGGTTTTGAAAATCCGATCAACCAAGCCGAGGATGAAGGTGAGGAAGATTGTGAAGTACCAGGAGAGCTTGCCAGACTGTTACAATAGGAAGAAAGGGAAATACGGCCTCACGAGGAACCCGTTGAGACAGTGAACTTGGGTACTGAAGAGGACAAAAAAGAAGTCAAGGTAGGTGGTAAATTGGAGCTCAGTGTCAAACAGGGGTTAATACAGATGCTACATGACTATGTTGAAGTTTTTTCCTGGTCATACAAAGACATGCCAAGACTTGACACCGACAATGTGGTTCATCGCCTACCTACAAAAGCGGACTGCCCTCCAGTGAAACAGAAGGTTCGTCGTATGCGGCCCGATATGTCAGAAAAGATCAAGGCTGAAGTCATGAAACAGTTCAATGTTGGTTTCTTAGTTGTCACATCCTATCCATAATGGGTCGCTAATGCTGTTCCAATGCCAAAGAAGGACGGAAAGGTACATATGTATGTGGATTACAGGGACCTGAACAGGGCAAGCCCCAAGGACGACTTTCCACTTCCCCACATTGATGTTCTGGTTGACAACATAGCACAACATAATGTATTCTCCTTAATGGATGATTTCTCCGGGTATAATCAGATCAAGATGGCACTTGAGGACATGGAGAAGACAACCTTCGTCACACAGTGGGGCACTTTCTATTACAAGGTTATGCCATTTGGGTTGAAGAATGCTGGGGCCAGCCAGGTCCCTCCACTTTTGTGCGTACTCTTTAAAACCTTCTCCCGATCCTAGCGACATACCCTGGAGTTGGGTACGTGTAGGAGCGAGGTCGACATTGTACTGATACTGCTTATAAAAAGCAGTAGCCAAGTCCTCCCAGTTACGAATCTTGGTTCCATCCAGCTGATAGAACCATTCGAGATGAGTCCCTGAAAGACTCTCCTGGAAGAAATGGATCCATAAGTTCTTGTCCACAGTATATGGTTGGATCTTCCGCACATAAGATCTGAGATGTATCTTAGGGCAGGAAGCCCCGTCATACTTTGCAAAAGATGGTGCCTTGAACTTATGTGGGATCACCACCCCAGAAGATAAACCCAGATCTCCAAAATCCAACCCAGGCACCTGTTGAATTTCCATGGCATTCAGACGATCCTCTAACTGCTTGTACCTGTCTTCAGCGGGAGGGTACTGCTCTTCATTGAAATCAGTCTCGTTGTCAGAGACCACAGGACTAGGAACCCTTCTCCCTTGGGGACTGCCTTTCCCTACGGAGGAAGCAGCTTGGTCATCCTCATTTTGCAGTGTATTGCCAAACCTCCGTCCAGTGTTGAATAGTACAGTTCTCTTCTTCTTCTTCTTCACCAGCAGAGCCTTCAATTCCTCTTGACCTTGGGCTAAACTCATGATCGACTCTTGGAACTGGGCGTTCTGAGCCTGGAGGGCCTTGATGGATTGCTCAGTAGATGATTCAGGATTCATGATTGCTGAAATAAACAGCGAAGAACATTAAGCAACCTGAAAAGAAGAGTACCTGTGATGCACATGATGAATGGAATGCGTATGATTTATGTTTTCGAAGACAATCGGGATTCAACTTTGTAAACAAAAAGGAAACACACTTTATTAGATTAAACTTTGAAATTGAAATTGTTCAGCAGATTGCCCTTAGGCGTTACATAAAATGGAAATACTGAAAAGGGAAATAAAAACTGTAAACGAACATCCAAAGCTCATTAGTGATCCCATGGCCTCCTCTTCTCAGTACGGATGTAGTCATTCAGGACCCGCTTGTTCTCCAACTGCTTTGTCAGCTTCAGGATCTTCAATTCCTGCTCGTTAAACTTTTCCCGATAAGAATCCCGTTCTTCTTGTAGTTGCACCCAAGACCTCTTTAGTGTATCAACATCAGTAGGTATCTGAGGAGGGAGGACAGTTGGGGGAGCCCCGTCTCTATCAGGAAACTCAAGGATGATGGGTCTGACAGCTTCGTATGGCATACCTAACTTCTGAGCACGGATACGGACCCATCTGTAGTAGGATTCCATAGGTAGAGAAGTCTTCGGTCCCAACTCATGTGGGTCAGCTTTGTGAATTCTGTCCCAAGCCTTGATGAATCTACGACGCAGCTCGTCACTATCTTCTTGAAACTCAAAACTGATGTGAGGCACCAACATCTCATGAGGCCCTGCTCTTCTGGCTCTTCCAAACTGACAGAGAGCTAGACATGGATTATAAGATATTCCTCCTTGGGTACCAATCAAAGGAACATTAGGATATTCTCCGCAACAATCAATAACAGCTACCTCATCCAAACCTCTAAGAGTCCAAATGATGTCGTTATCAGTGAGAGACATTAACCTATGAGCCCAGCCTCTTCCTTCTTTGTTCTTCAGCACGAACTTAGGGAGGTGATAAATAAACCACCTCACTAACAAAGGAGTACAACACCACAGAGTTCCTCGTCTTCGGGCAGTACGAGCATAGAGTTGTTGCAGGATATCACCCAAGAGAGTGGGCACAGGGTTCCGAGATATGAAGATCATTATGGCATTAACATTAATAAAGTTATCAGGATTAGGAAACAAGACTAGACCATAGATTAAGAGAGCCAGGATGTCTTCATACGCCCTGAAGTCTAAGTCATTCCAGAAACTGTTAGCTTTACCAATCAGAAACTTGGCCAAGAAGCCCTTAACTCTACTTCTAGTCACCCAGTTGTCCATTACCTCTTTGGTGGTCAAAGGGAGGGCTGCAGCAATCTCCTCAAGCCTAAGAGTCTTTTCCCAACCAGTGAAGGGAGTCTGATCCAAGATAGGGATACCAAGCAAATCAGAGAATTCTTCCAGGGTAGGGACCAGCTGGAAGTCTTGAAAGGTGAAGCAATTATACAAGGGATCATAAAACTGGGTCAAGACACTCATCAGTTGTTGGTCCCACTTTGCAGTGACTAAACCGAGAAGAGAACCATGCCTCTGGATGAAGGAAGTAGTGTTTGGAATTCTGCTAACCAATTCTTCAAGCAACTCAGGTGGGTGAACAAAATTAAGTCGGATAGTGTTCCTTCGCATAGGCATCATGATGTCCTACAAAACAGAGCAAAGATGAAACCCTTTTGTCTTTGAAATAGGTCAGTCCTTATGCAGGATGCATGAAATGTCTATGATGGTATGATGTCATGATAAAGCACACCACAAATATTCACAAAGGCAAACATGATAAGGCACACAAGTCACACAAGACAACCCTTAGAGTTTAGGCCAGTATGAAGTTCAGGTACTACCCTCTTTCAGTTTGTTGGTTAAGACCTGTCCTATCAAAAGTAACCGGGTTCTAGAGGATCCCAATATCACTGACTACCCTCAATCGGTCATAACTCCAGCATCGCAATCTTTTCTTGCAGCCAGAACCATCGCGAGAGTTTAGCCTCAATGGGTGTAGCATACTGCTACTGTTCTATGGCCAAGTTGGGTCAAATTAGGGTTCTAAGGTCGGTTGGTGCTTAATGACTCCTCAGAAGACCCATATTCTCCTCGTTGCGACACAAGGGATATCGGTACAGACCAAAGTGCCACACCAACGTAGCCACTGCTTCACCCGTGTCGGTCTACGCCGGACAGGTCCCTCACAGCTTATGCTACCTAAAAGGGTATCCCCAGACCCGGGTTAGGATCTATGAAACTCCAAGACAATGCCCACAATAATAAAGCAAACAAAACATTCAATTGAAAACATAAGTATGATCTATCCTAAGGTACACCTCACTTTAAAGATTATCCCCAGCAGATTCGTCAGTTCTGGTGATCGGTGGAAATAGAACTGACTGTTTAAAGCTGGTTTCGCAAAATGTCGCGGTAAGCAAGAGTCGCCACCGTCTTTTATGTTCTCCAACATAGAAAGGACAAAAGCACAGCAAAATTCCTTTTCGAGAATGTTTCTCGGTTCGGGAGGTAGATTTATAGAAAGGGAAGGTGTTAGCACCCTTTCTATCCATGGTTATCCTTGGGCTCTTAGGTACTTGCTCTTATGTTTTCAAAATGTTTGCTTTTCAACATGTGAGTGGGTTTGAAAAAGTTTCTTTGAAAGATTTCTGAATGACTCTTGTATCTGTCCTCAAGAGTGTTTGAAAAATTTGTTTTGAAAACTTTTGAAAGTGTCAGTGTGAAAAGATTTTTGATTTGTTTTTGAAGAGAGCAAGTACCCATGAGTCATATACCTACCCTAAGGAAATAGGCTATGTAAGAGTCCTTAAGGTAGTGCCATCCCACCATTGAGAGGTAGGTAGCACCACCGTTGGAGGTGTTCGGGTCAATTCGATTGTAGGAACAGTGTGGTCACCGAAGCAATAGTAGGACACCTTAGAAGTGACCCTAATGTCCTAGATCCTTTTATCCGAGGCAACCGTTTCGAGGCAACTGGATCTTAGACATAAGGGCGACCGCTAAAACACCCTATACTTGACGACCACTTTCGAGGCAACGAGTGAGGCGTACCCTAGAAGTGGCATGTGCATTGTGTGTTGTTTTCAGTTTATATTTATCTTGGATTAGGCAATTGTGAGCTACGAGTTGTTTTTAATTACCATACATTCTTTCATGCAATTTAGCAGTTAGGAGTGCGGAAAATTAAAATACGGAAAGGTAAAAGCTACGCTATTACAAGGCGCGGGTTTATACATCGCCAAAATACAAAGACCCGTTTTTGATAAAGATGCGGAAAGTAAAGAAAAATAAACCTAATTACTATTACATCCTTGGAAGCAGTTACATAATAATCAAAAGAAATAAAAATAACGTGCGACGGAAGAATTAAAATCAGGACGTCCGAGGGTTTTGACCCTTTTGAGAAATTAAATTAAACTTTAATGCTACTTAATTATTTAATTGGAAAGAAAATGTTTTTTATGTTTTTTTTTTGTATTTATTAAAAATAAGAAAAGAATTAAAGAAAATCCTAGTTCTATGTTTATTTTAATTATTGATGAAAATGTCGAAGTTGACCTAATTTAAACTAATTAATTAATTTACATGTTTATTTACAAAAATAATAATAATCAATAATGATAATAATTAATAAAAAGATTAAAAGTGTCAAAACCTAATTCTATATAATTTTTATTTATTAAGAAAAAGGATTAAATTTTAAACCTAAATTAACTAAGTTAATTATTAGAATTTATTTACAAAAATAAATTAGTGATGAAATTAATAAATAATTAAATATATTTACAATTTTGATTTCTGATTTTTATTATGAAAATTAATTTATGGTGAATTAATAATAATAATTAAAACAATTAAAGAATTAAAAAGAAAATAAAAATAAAATAAAATCAAACTATGCAAACCAAGGGGGTTAGATGGCCCAAAGTGGAGGTCAATTGTAAGAAATTCTTGCCCATTAGACAAAGTTACGTTTGACTTTCTGGCATCCCATGCAGACTTGTTGACTGGGACACACCATAGACTCCATCTCCTAGCCACTGGATGGATCTCATGACCACTTGGCAGGCTTAGGCGTGAGGCTTATAGTGGAACACTGGATGAACGCTGCATGGGAACGTTTGAGAAAAAATATCAACAATTATATGGGGGACCTGGGAATCGAACCCAGGTCCCAGTACTTGCAAGCCACGTCCTTTGCCAGTTGAGCTATCAAGCGCGTTTGTTAAACTAATGGACAACAAATATTATATAAAAAAAAAAAACATTAATGGTATAGAACAAAATAAAGCGCGCCAGATTTAAACCCTCCAGTCACATGATGCCACACACGTCTTCTTCTTCGTTTCCTGTAAAAAACAAAACAAGATAGCGGGGGTTTTAAACCCCCACAAAGCAAAAGTCCCAAAAATAGCGATTAGAGCTCTGGGTCACATAAAAAGAGCGCGAGGGTCTTGATGGTTTCGTCTTGTTGCAACGAATTCATCCATACAGGTCTTGAGGTCTAATTTTACAGTATACGTAAAGCCCTAATTCTCAAGCTTTGAAACCCTAGATGTCTCCCATGGTGGATTTCGATTCAGGCCGTTTTAGCATAATTAAACTATGTCAAAAGCTTCAGGGAGATGTCAGCAATACAAATCAATAAGCAAAACATGTCAATGATGCATAAAAATTGGATTTCGATTATGGGAATATTTGGTCAAACCGTGACTCTGTTTTACCGTTTCCTTGGGTATGAGAGTTTGTTCTTGATGGCAATGGCTTCCTGGAGACTCAGGCAATATGTTTGAATCACTTTTAGGCTTTGAATCCACCTGCAAATAGGAAATCAGTTTCACACTTTTTCTCAATTTTTTGCAACTTTGTTATGAAGTTCTATGGCAGCTTTCACGTGTTCTACACTAGGGTTGGCCTCAGCATATGTATGTGATGTGAATTAGGTTAAAACTTTGGCCCAAAAATCCATGAAATTAAGTTTGCAATCTTTGATTTTCAATCATGTAATTTTCAATCTTTTTCAATGAAAACCTTGCCAATTATGGATGATTTTCCTTTTTTGATTGAGAAACGAGTTTGCCAGCTTGCCCTGATTTGATTTGCTTCACAAAAGATCCAAAAAACATATCTTTTTTATTTTCCTATAATTAAAACCAATTAAATGAATTAATATTAATATAAATTCAATTAATTAATTAAAAATAAGAAAATAAATTATTTTGAGCTCAATGGGTCGTGCATAGGCTTTGGGTAAAGATTAAAGAAAGAATTTGAGGCCCATTAGCAAAAATGAAGTGTTTTAGGCAAAGTTGACTTTTGAAAGTTCCCAAAAATTTCCCAACTTCTCCAATGCATATCTTGCTCAATTTTGAAGCTATGAACATGTTCTTGGACATTTTGGAAAGGTCTTGAAGTCCTCTAACCAATGCCTTTGGTCCCATGTCATTTTTATCTACCAATATCAAGTTATGGTCTTTGACTTAAAATGCCTTTTTGTTGACTTTTGAAAATGACCTATAATGTTGAAATTGATAACTTTTTGTGAGAGCATTTCTTGGACTTGGAATGTGAAGATGAGTTGTAGGACATGTCATCCCCTTCAAAATTAGCTTTGGATGGGATTTTTCTAATGAACCATGAAAAAGTTATGCCTTGGTCAAGTTTCAGTTGACTTTTCAGCTGTCCAAAAATAGAAACTTTTGCATCTTGAGACTTTTTGAGCCATGCTTGTGGAATCATGATCAAGATTTGATCAAATGATGTTTGTGGCTTAAAAATAAGATGTTGACCAAAAATTTTGACTTTTGACTGTCAAATGACCCTTTTGCCCCTGCAGTTGACTGTGAAGCAATTAAGGTTTTTGACTGTGCAACTTGATGCTGTGAGTCTTGAAATTTGACATATAGATGCTTGACAATGGATATAGGCATATGGGACTTGATTGGACCCTTGGAAACCTCAATTTCTTTGCAAGAACCAAAACCCTAATTTTGACTGTGTTAGGAGGCAATTGGACTGTGCAATCCTTGAGAGATTTTGAAGCTTGATCTTGCCAAATCTTGAAGAATATGGGAGGGAAAATTTTGGGGTACAACAGTTGCCCCTGTTCAATCTTCTTAGACCTTAGGATGTAGATTGGCTGGCGTGCCTTTCGTAATCCGAAGGTGGAAGATGATTGAACACTAGAGTGCCCAGAAATTTGCACTCACATAGTAGAGTGTTAGCAATGTGATGGCGGGAATGGGCTTACAGATGCCATTTGGAGAGATGATGGATAGGAGGATGGGCTTATAGATGCCATCTAGAGACTGTTGGTATGTGGATGGGCTTATAGATGCCATCTAGGTGTCGATCGCGTAAGAGATTCCTTAGCGAGAACTTGCGTACTTGAGAAAGAAAAGTAATTACCTGGCCTGTTACAGGGGTTGATCTTCAAACTCTTTATGTAGATATGCCCTGGCTAGATACAGGTGTCGAATCTCTAAACTCTTCATGTAGATGTGCCCTGGCTGGATACAGGTATCGAGTCTACAATCAGTTACTCACAGATGTGCCCTGGCTAGATACAGGAATCGAATCTTCAAACTCTTTAGACGTGCCCTGGCTGGATACAGGAATCGAGTCCGGAATAGTCGTCAACAGATATGCCCTGGCTGGATACAGGAATCGAATCTTCAAACTCTTCAGACGTGCCCTGGCTGGATACAGGAATCGAATCTGGAAATAGTCGTCAACAGATATGCCCTGGATGGATACAGGAATCGAATCTTCAAACTCTTCAGACGTGCCCTGGCTGGATACAGGAATCAAATCGGGAAATAGTCATCAACAGATATGCCCTGGCTGGATACAGGAATCGAATCTTCAAACTCTTCAGACGTGCCCTGGCTGGATACAGGAATCGAATCTGGAAATAGTCGTCAACAGATATGCCCCGGCTGGATACAGGAATCGAATCTTCAAACTCTTCAGACGTGCCCTGGCTGGATACAGGAATCGAATCTGGAAATAGTCGTCAACAGATATGCCCTGGCTGGATACAGGAATCGAATCTTCAAACTATTCAGACGTGCTCTGGCTGGATACAGGAATCGAATCTGGAATTAGTCGTCAACAGATATGCCCTGGCTGGATACAGGAATCGAATCTTCAAACTCTTCAGACGTGCCCTGGCTGGATACAGGAATCGAGTCCGGAATAGTCGTCAACAGATATGCCCTGGCTGGATACAGGAATCGAATCTTCGAACTCTTCAGACGTGCCCTGGCTGGATACAGGAATCGAGTCCGGAATTTCTTTATGCAGATATGCCCTGGCTAGATACAGGTGTCGAATATACAAGTAATCGCTCACAGATATACCCTGGCTAGATACAGGTGTCGAATCTGGAATTGCGATAATTGATAATAATCATCTTTGTATTGACCTTTTTCCTGAAAAGGCAAAACATTAGTTGTATGCAATGTCATGATGTATGAAATGCGTGATGTTCTCAAAATAAATGAGATTGTATGTTCATGATGCGTATATGCATGCTATAATGTATGAAGATGTGATGTTTATGAATGTATTTTTATCTAGGAAAATAAATCCTTGACGAATGCCGGGAGTTTGTTGAATCCTGGGCTGGTGTTAAAGGGTAGAGCTCTTTGTTTCCGCTGGGGATGACGATTGTGAGAATAAACCTGTAGGAGAAGATGACTCCGTTGAGGAATAAACTTTGTTAAAGAGATTACTCTGCAGGGAAATACTCTGTGGGGAGAGATACTTCGCTGAGGTTTGATGATAACCCCGCTGGGGATACCGTTGACGAGCTTGGTTGGAGGATTTGATGGAATCCGCTGGGGGATAGGAAGAACTTCGCCGGGGACGATCTTTCCGTGGTTTTTAGCTGAGGATAACCCAGTTATAAGCTCTGGTGGGGAATAACCTTGAATAAAGCCGGGGAGACGTGCTCGTGCTTTGCAGAGGATAAGCTTCCAGAATCTACTGGGGATAAGCTTCTTACTGGGGAGATTGATTCAACTCTCCTGGGGGGATCTTTGAACTGTACTGGGGAATGGCTCCACTGGATGTCTGTATTCCGCCGGGGAACAATCTTAGATCAAGATTGCCGGGGATGCTTGTTAGGAATGTTTGTATACTCCGCTGGGGAACATTAAGATCTTCTGGGGGATAATCCAACTTCCTTAAGGCTGGCAGTATATTAACTCTGCTTGGGAAGAGTGTTGCTGACTTGCTGGAGATATCGTGCCTTTTCGGGGCTGATTAGAGACCAACTCTGCTTAGGGAGAGCATTGTTGAGTCTATCTTACTCTGCGGGGAGTGAAGGTATCCTAGATTACATTCTTCAGCCGAACTTACCTTAGTACCTTGGTGGACAGGGCAATTAGATCGCTTAGACAACTCATTATTGCCCCTGTTTCTAATGTCACCTATAATTAATCCTTTATTTCGCATGCAAATATTTATGAGTTAGCAATTAGTGTCAAATGCATATATCACAATTGAACATTGGACGTTCTTTACAAAACAAAACAGAAAAACGAAAACACAATTGGCCATTGGTCTGAAAAGTGAATTTGTGTTGATTTTTGAATTTGCCTGTAAATAAGCGTTTATGTACAAGAGGCTGACGTCCTAGTAAGAGAACGCCGCCGAACAAAAGAGTTTATACAATTTTGTGAAAAAGGAAAACAAAACAGCTATGTGAAGAAAGATAATCCCACTGGGTTCCCACTCTGCTATCGCCTTTATATCTTCGAGCGTCTCATCACTTGGCTGCTCAGTTGAAGATGAAGTTGATCGATCGATACCGTCTGAACCTGATAGTTGATACCGGATTCTGGGTGCAAGGTGATTCAATGAGACATAGTATTACACTTTAATCCCTAACTTTTGCCTGGACCGCCCTTTTGGGTTTTCAGTCCACCGGGATACCCATTTTTGCCCAAGCCGCCTTTTCAGGTTTTCGACTTGCCGAGTGTACAGATTTTTTTATTTTTCATCCCTTATTTTTGCCCAAACCCTTTTGGTTCGCCGGGAAGCCGTTATTTTTGCCTAGGTGTGTCAACCTAGCGGGTCTTTTATTATGCGTAGTATCTTTTTACTATGTCTGCATTGGCGGGGTGAGGAAGGTCGTCACCATCCATGGTGGTTAGAATCATGGCTCCTCCTGAGAAGACATGTTTAACCACAAATGGACCTTCGTATGTAGGGGTCCATTTGCCCCTGGGATCACTTTGAGGAAGAATGATGCGCTTGATTACCAGGTCCCCAACTTGATACTCTTGTGGTCTGACCTTCTTGTTAAATGCCCTGATCATCCGTTTTTGATACGTTTGACCATGACAAATAGCAGTGAGTCTCTTTTCGTCAATTAGGTTTAACTGATCCAGTCGAGTCTGGATCCAGTCATCCTCGCTCAAGCTTGCATCCTTCATTATCCGGAGAGAGGGTATCTGAACATCAATAGGCAAGACTGCCTCCATGCCATAGACCAAGGAAAAGGGAGTTGCCCCGGTTGACATTCTTGCTGAGGTACGGTACCCATGAAGAGCAAATGGTAACATCTCGTGCCAATCTTTATAGGTCACTGTCATTTTCTGCACAATCTTTTTGATATTCTTATTAGCTGCTTCTACAGCCCCATTCATCTTCGGCCGGTAGGGAGAAGAGTTGTCGTGCTGTATCTTGAATTGCTCGCAGAGCTCAGTGATCATCTTGGTTTTAAGATTGGTACCATTGTCCGTAGTGATCCTTTCCGGGACGCCGTATCGACAGATCAGGTTGTGTCGAATGAACCGTGCCACGACGTTCTTGGTTACGGTAGCGTAGGAAGCTGCTTCAACCCACTTTGTGAAATAATCAATCGCTACCAGGATGAAGCGGTGCCCGTTGGATGCCGTAGGTTTGATCTCGCTGATCATATCAATGCCCCACATTGCAAAAGGCCAAGGTGCAGTCAAGACATTCAGAGGGACTGGAGGAACGTGCACCTTATCCACATAGATCTGGAACTTATGACATGTCCGAGAATGTTGGTAACAGTCGGCTTCCATTGTGGACCCGAAATATCCTGCCCGAAGGATTTTCTTTGCAATGGTATATCCACTGGAATATGTTCCGAAGGTACCTTCATGCAGCTCTGCCATGATTCTTTCTGCTTCAGTCTTATCCACACAACGCAGTAAGGTTGAATCATGGTTTCTCTTGTATAGAATGCCATTGCTGAGGAAGAACTTTGCTGCGAACCTTCTAAGAAACTTCTTGTCATTGATAGATGCACCCTCGGGGTATTCTTGAGCTTCCAAGTACCTTTTCACCTCATGATACCAGGGTTTTTCAGTTACCTCTTCCGTCTCAAGATCACAACAATATGCAGGTTCATCCAACTTCCAGATAATGATCAGGGGAGCCTCGTTGTCCCATTTGACTTTGAACATAGAAGACATCGTAGCCAGCGCATCCGCCAACTGATTCTCCTCTCTTGGGAAGTGTTCAAAAGTTATCTCTGTAAAATGGGGGATCAATGTCAACACAAATTCTTTGTAAGGGATAAGGTTTGGGTGTTTCGTATCCAACTCGCCTTTGATCTGATTGATCACGAGAGCGCAATCTCCGAAGACACTCAAAAACTTGATCCTTAGGTCAATTGCAGCTTGAAGACCCATGATGCATGCCTCATACTCCGCCATGTTGTTGGTGCAGTTGAAACATAGCCGGGCAGTGAGTGGAGTATGAGTGCCTTTTGGGGATATGATCACAGCGCTGATACCATTACCCAAAGCGTTGGAGGCTCCGTCAAAGTGCATAGACCATCGGGATCCTTCCTCAGGTCCTTCATCCGGTCCAGGTACTTCACAATCAGTCACTACCATGATGTTCTCGTCAAGGAATTCAAAGTTCACTGACTGGTAGTCGTCCACTGCCTGGTGTGCCAAATGGTCTGCCAATACACTTCCTTTGATTGCTTTCTGAGTCGTGTACTGGTGTTGGCTCCTAAATTCGACACCTTTGTTTTGATTGATGTCAGCCATTAAAGCTGAAGGATGCTTTCGACTGGCTAAGTCTGTCGAAGTGCCCGTCGAAAGATGGCAAAGTACTTAGAAGATTTCTTCCAAGGAAGAAGGCTGATTGCCTTCGATGTCGAAGGAGTTTCTCGTCGAAGATGTCTCTTGACGAAAGTGTTCGATGGTCCAGAGTGGAGCAGTTTGAAATTCAAGCGTTTGGAGGGAAAACGGTTTCCAGCAGTTACCACGTGCAAACGTGCAAGGATCTGGAGCGTCGAGCATGGAGAACGTGCCAAGTGGATTGATCTCGAAGCAGTGTAACTGCCCGACGGTTACTTGGGATGTTTTAGTATAAATAGGAGTAGACATGTAGTTTCTCGCGTGTGTTCACAATTCTATACAAAGTCACTCATATAGATTCGAGTACCCAGCGTGTGAGAAAGAATTGTTGAGAAATGTATGTGTGAAACACCAATTTTATCAATTAAAGTCATTTACTTTTCCAGAAATTTACTTGCTTTCTCCTTTAAATTCCTGTCGAACCTTTTACTTTAAACCTTGTTTATTTTACCAAGTCTTTCCTTTATGCAATTCATTTAAAGCCAATTTACTTAAAGCCTTATCCAATTCAATCAAACTTCAAAATCAACCTATGTCCTAGGATCAATCTGATCGATCCTGCGAGTAACCAAATAAGTAACCATTTGGAGGATCAGCGGTTGTTTACCAAAACCCAAGGTAAACAACTGGATGTCGTATTCTGTCAAGATCATCTGCCATCTTGCTATTCTTCCGGACAAGGCGGGCTTTTCGAATATGTACTTTATTGGATCCATTTTTGAAATCAACAGAGTAGTGTGAGTCAGCATATACTGTCTCAGCCGGTGAGCAGCCCATACCAAAGTGCAGCAAGTTTTCTCGAGCAGTGAGTATCGGGTCTCACAGTCGGTAAACTTTTTGCTAAGGTAATAAATGGCATGCTCTTTTCGGCCAGACTCGTCATGCTGCCCCAGCATACACCCCATTGAGTTGTCAAGTACTGTCAAGTATAGTATTAGAGGTCTCCCTTCAACTGGTGGCATAAGAATGGGTGGTTCTTGGAGATACTCTTTGATTCTGTCGAAAGCGGCCTGACATTCATCATTCCAACGTACTACTTGATCTTTCTTCAGCAGCTTGAAGATTGGTTCACAGGTAGCAGTTAGATGTGAGATGAATCGAGCAATTTAATTCAGACGTCCTAGAAAGCCTCTGACTTCTTTCTCTGTCTTGGGAACCGGCATCTTTTGTATGGCTTTCACCTTGGCAGGGTCCACTTGAATACCTTTGTCGCTCACGACGAAGCCTAGAAATTTTCCAGATCTTACCTCGAAGGTGCACTTGTTCGGGTTCAACCTCAGCTTGTACAACTTCAACCGGTCAAACAGCTTCTATAAATGGTCAAGGTGTTCCTCCTCAGTTTGGGACCTTGCAATCATATCATCGACGTATACTTCAATCTCATGGTGGATCATGTCATGAAATAAAGCGACCATGGCACGTTGGTAGGTTGCCCCAGCATTTTTCAACCCAAAAGGCATGACCTTGTAGCAGAAGGTGCCCCACTGAGTAACAAAGGTAGTCTTTTCCATATCTTCAGGAGCCATCTTGATCTGATTATAACCTGAAAAACCATCCATGAAGGAGAACACCTTGTGCTGAGTAGTATTTGTCAACCAGAACGTCGATGTGAGGCAGGGGGAAGTCATCCTTGGGGTTGGCCCTATTCAAATCCCTATAGTCAACACACATTCTGACCTTGCCATCCTTTTTTGGTACCGGAACCACATTGGCAACCCACTGAGGGTAAGAAGTCACTGCAAGAAAACCGGCGTCAAATTGTTTCATAACCTCAGCTTTGATTTTCTCGGACATCTCTGGGCGCATACGGCAGACCTTTTGTTTAACCAGAGGGCAGTCTTCCTTGGTAGGCAGGTGATGAACCACAATGTCAGTATCCAACCCAGGCATGTCTTCGTAGGACCAGGCGAAGATTTCCATATAATCATGCAACATCTGAATCAACCGCTGTTTCACGCTGAGCTCTAGATTGGCACCAATCTTGACTTCCTTTCTGTCTGTCTCAGTACCCAGATTTACCGTTTCCACTGGCTCTTCATGTGGCTGAATGGTCCTCTCTTCCTGGAGTAACAGTCTTGCAAGCTCACTAGGCACTTCGCAATCATCTTCACCTTCATCTTCGGCTAAGTTGATCGGATTTTCGAAGTCATAACTGGCAGTAGCAGAGTCGTTACCAGTGAGATCCAGAGTGGATTGAAACCTGTATAGGTGAGTGTGTGTAAATATAGCTGTTTTTCAATATATAAAGAAAGAAAAGGAGCACAAGATTTGAAATGCGAAAAACGTCCAATGTTTTTATTCATGATATATGGAAATGACAAGTAATAAGCCCTCACAAATGAAGCCAACGGTGCCCCGGGTAAGACACCGGGCCATAAAGTTTCAAATTATTGTTCGTTACAAATTTAAAACAAAGGAGTTCATTATTGAGTAACAAAAGTAACAGGTATGTAGTCTTTAGAAGTCAAGTTGCTTAGTCCACTGTCGGCCGTTGGGTAGATCCAACTGTCAAATTCAGATTCCTCCGCATCGCCTTCAATAGCATTTACTCCCGGGTTGGTGATGAACACGAGAGGTCTTCCGATCCTTGCTTTACGTACAGCCTTCTGAGCCTCTGCAGTGAAACCCAACCCAAACTTGTCAGTCTTAGGAGTAAAATCAGGGAGCCTGCCCCAGTTTGTACATTCACCTTTCTCAATCGCAGCCCGGGCGTCCTTCAAGGAAGCCATCTTCAAAGGAAAGTCTTCTTCAATCACTGTTTCTGCTGACACCAACGTTGGAGGCACCTCTTCAAAATGTTGAAAGGTGGTTTCAATGAACTCCCCGTCCATCTCTATATACCGGAATGAGTTAAGATGACTAACCATGTATTCCTCCTCCCCCTGCACTGTAACAATCTTCCCTCTGACCGGGTACTTGAGTTTTTGGTGTAGAGTGGAGGTCACAGCCCCAGCCTTGTGGATCCAAGGACGACCCAGCAAACAAGAATAGGATGGACGAATGTCCATCACATAGAACGTTGAATCAAAGACTTGAGAACCAACCCGGATTGGAATGTCCACTTCACCATGTACCATCCTCTTCGACCCGTCAAAGGCTCGGACAACGATGTTACTAGGCTTGAACTCCAGACCCTCACAATCCAACCTGTCTAAGGCCTTCTTGGGCAATACGTTCAGTGAAGAACCAGTGTCTACCAACACGTGGGCGAGAGTAGTGCCCCTGCATTCAATGGAGACATGCAGGGCATCATTGTGGTTCTTTCCCTTGGCAGTCAGATCAGCGTCAGAGAAACCCAGACCATTATCAGCGGTTAAGTTGGCCACACAATCAGTAAATTGATCAGCAGACGTTTCTTGTGGCACATGGGCCGTCTTCAGGAATGAAATCAGGGCCTTGGCATGGGCCTCTGAGCATAATAACAGTGATAGCATAGAGATTTTAGAGGGGGTGTGCCCCAGCTGCTCAACGACGTTGAAATCACTCTTCTTGATGATCTTGAGAATTTCTTCCATCTCTTGCTGTGAAGCTTCAACATTAACAGTCTTCGGTGCCTCCATCTGGGCAGGCACATCAGCAATCCCTTTGCCCCGAGTGTCAGATGACTCGGCCACAGGGGTAGAAACTTGATCAGGAGGGGAAACAGGCACACTGGCAGGTGTGATAACAAGAGGCCTCTGGGTAGCAGGAAGTGCAATATCGGGCGAGAAGAGCCTGCCACTGCGAGTAACTTTAGCGGGACCGGTGATGTTACTGATGCCGGTACTAGTGTTGAACTCCTTCTTTACTCCGAGCACATACACATCTGCCTCATAGTGCCATGGGACAGCCTTGTCAGATTTATAGGGGAGGGGCCCCGGAACAGTAATGATGATAGGTGCAACAGACATGATTTTGACGGGCTTCCTTGGGGGAGCCTTGGTAGGATTGTTGAAGATGGTGACAACAGATACTTCTTCAGTAGAAACAATAGGAACAACGGTCTTCTTGAACAAGATCTCTTTGCCATCCATCAGGTTTTGGATGCCTGACTTCAGCAACGGACAACCAGCAGGGGAAACAACACATAGAAGGCAACCCTTGCTACAACTCGGAAATAAACCGGCTAGCAACAGGTTCCTCTTGACAGACAATAACAGGGTCACAATATCATCCACAGAGGTTACATACGGGTCTTCCTCAATAGCATTTACTCCATGCTGGGGCATAGGAGCAGTCACAACATTGGGCCTTTCGGGCGCCTCAAACTGTATTTCCTTAGCATCGATAAGGTCCTGAACCTTATTCTTCAGGGCCCAGCAATCATCAGTAGAATGCCCCGGGCTATCAGAGTGATAAGCACAGCGGGCGATGGGATTGTACTTCGGAGAGGTTGTGTTTACCACCTTCGGAGCTTCTCGGACAGTTACCAAATTGGTTGATAGCAGTTGCGGCAAGATTTGAGACAAGGTCATACTAAGCCGAGTGTACTCTCTTCTAGGTCTCTCACCCCTTGGTTGGTTAGGTTGCCGAGGAGCGGCAGCAGGCTTTGAAATCACCACCGCGTTGACAGCTTGGCGGCGTTCCGGTTTATTTTGTCTTCTGGGACCATACACAGCACTAGCTTCCTTCTTGAAAGGCTTCTTTTCAGAACTTGAGGACGCACCTTTCTGTATCTTCCCTGATTTCATACCAGCTTCTATCCTCTCACCAGTCAGAATGAGGTCTGTAAACCCTGCAGAAGAATTGCCAATCAGGTGGTTGAAGAACGGCCCAGACAGGGTCCCCAAGAACATGTCCACGAGTTCACGGTCAGTCAACGGTGGCTGCACCCTGCCAGCCAGGTCCCTCCACTTTTGCGCGTACTCTTTAAAACCTTATCCCGATCCTAGCGACATACCCTGGAGTTGGGTACGTGTAGGAGCGAGGTCGGCATTATACTGATACTGCTTATAAAAAGCAGTAGCCAAGTCCTCCCAGTTACGAATCTTGGTTCCATCCAGCTGATAGAACCATTCGAGATGAGTCCCTGAAAGACTCTCCTGGAAGAAATGGATCCATAAGTTCTTGTCCACAGTATATGGTTGGATCTTCCGCACATAAGATCTGAGATGTAGCTTAGGGAAGGAAGCCCCGTCATACTTTGAAAAAGATGGTGCATTGAACTTATGTGGGATCACCACCCCAGAAGATAAACCCAGATCTCCAAAATCCAACCCAGGCACCTGTTGAATTTCCATGGCATTCAGAAGATCCTCTAACTGCTTGTACCTATCTTCAGCGGGAGGGTACTGCTCTTCATTGAAATCAGTCTCGTTGTCAGAGACCACAGGACTAGGAACCCTTCTCCCTTGGGGACTGCCTTTCCCTACGGAGGAAGCAGCTTGGTCATCCTCATTTTGCAGTGTATTGTCAAACCTCCATCCAGTGTTAAATAGTACAGTTCTCTTCATCTTCTTCTTCACCAGCAGAGCCTTCAATTCCTCTTGACCTTGGGCTAAACTCATGATCAACTCTTGGAACTGGGCGTTCTGAGCCTGGAGGGCCTTGATGAATTGCTCAGTAGATGATTCAGGATTCATGATTGCTGAAATAAACAACGAAGAACATTAAGCAACCTGAAAAGAAGAGTACCTGTGATGCACATGATGAATGGAATGCGTATGATTTATGTTTTCGAAGACAATCGGGATTCAACTTTGTAAACAAAAAGGAAACACACTTTATTAGATTAAACTTTGAAATTGAAATTGTTCAGCAGATTGCCCTTAGGCGTTACATAAAATGGAAATACTGAAAAGGGAAATAAAAACTGTAAAAGAACATCCAAAGCTCATCAGTGATCCCATGGCCTCCTCTTCTCAGTACGGATGTAGTCATTCAGGACCCGCTCGTTCTCCAACTGCTTTGTCAGCTTCAGGATCTTCAATTCCTGCTCGTTGAGCTTTTCCCGATAAGAATCCCGTTCTTCTTGTAGTTGCACCTAAGACCTCTTTAGTGTATCAACATCAGTAGGTATCTGAGGAGGGAGGACAGTTGGGGGAGCCCCGTCTCTATCAGGAAACTCAAGGATGATGGGTCTGACAGCTTCGTATGGCATACCTAACTTCTGAGCACGGATGCGGACCCATCTGTAGTAGGATTCCATAGGTAGAGAAGTCTTCGATCCCAACTCATGTGGGTCAGCTTTGTGAATTCTGTCCCAAGCCTTGATGAATCTACGACGCATCTCGTCACTATCTACTTGAAACTCAAAACTGATGTGAGGCACCAACATCTCATGAGGCCCTGCTCTTCTGGCTCTTCCAAAATGACGGAGAGCTAGACATGGATTATAAGAGATTCCTCCTTGGGTACCAATCAAAGGAACATTAGGATATTCTCCGCAACGATCAATAACAGCTACCTCATCCAAACCTCTGAGAGTCCAAATGATGTCGTTATCAGTGAGTGACATTAACCTGTGAGCCCAGCCTCTTCCTTCTTTGTTCTTCAGCACGAACTTAGGGAGGTGAGAAATAAACCACCTCACTAACAAAGGAGTACAACACCACAGAGTTCCTCGTCTTCGGGCAGTACGAGCATAGAGTTGTTGCAGGATATCACCCAAGAGAGTGGGCACAGGGTTCCGAGATATGAAGATCATTATGGCATTGACATTAATGAAGTTATCGGGATTAGGAAACAAGACTAGACCATAGATTAAGAGAGCCAGGATGTCTTCATACGCCCTGAAGTCTAACTCATTCCAGAAACTGTTAGCTTTACCAATCAGAAACTTGGCCAAGAAGCCCTTAACTCTGCTTCTAGTCACCCAGTTGTCCATTACCTCTTTGGTGGTCAAAGGGAGGGCTGCAACAATCTCCTCAAGCCTAAGAGTCTTTTCCCAACCAGTGAAGGGAGTCTGATCCAAGATAGGGATACCAAGCAAATCAGAGAATTCTTCCAGGGTAGGGACCAGCTGGAAGTCTTGAAAGGTGAAGCAATTATACAAGGGATCATAAAACTGGGTCAAGACACTCATCAGTTGTTGGTCCCACTTTGCAGTGACTAAACCGAGAAGATAACCATGCCTCTGGATGAAGGAAGTAGTGTTTGGAATTCTGCTAACCAATTCTTCAAGCAACTAAGGTGGGTGAACAAAATTAAGCCGGATAGTGTTCCTTCGCATAGGCATCATGATGTCCTACAAAACAGAGCAAAGATGAAACCCTTTTGTCTTTGAAATAGGTCAGTCCTTATGCAGGATGCATGCAATGTCTATGATGGTATGATGTCATGATAAAGCACACCACAAATATTCACAAAGGAAAACATGATAAGGCACACAAGTCACATAAGACAACCCTTAGAGTTTAGGCCAGCATGAAGTTCAGCTACTACCCTCTTTCAGTTTGTTGGTTAAGACCTGTCCTATCAAAAGTAACCGGGTTCTAGAGGATCCCAATATCACTGACTACCCTCAATCGGTCATAACTCCAGCATCGCAATCTTTTCTTGCGGCCAAAACCATCGCGAGAGTTTATCCTCAATGGGTGTAGCATACTGCTACTGTTCTATGGCCAAGTTGGGTCAAATTAGGGTTCTAAGGTCGGTTGGTGCTTAATGACTCCTCAGAAGACCCATATTCTCCTCGTTGCGACACAAGGGATATCGGTACAGACCAAGGTGCCACACCAACATAGCCACTGCTTCACCCGTGTCGGTCTACGCCGGACAGGTCCCTCACAGCTTATGCTACCTAAAAGGGTATCCCCAGATCCGGGTTAGGATCTATGAAACTCCAAGACAATGCCCACAATAATAAAGCAAACAAAACATTCAATTGAAAACATAAGTATGATCTATCCTAAGGTACACCTCACTTTAAAGATTATCCCCAACAGAGTCGCCAGTTCTGGTGATCGGTGGAAATAGAACTGACTGTTTAAAGCTGGTTTCGCGAAATGTCGCGGTAAGCAAGAGTCGCCACCGTCTTTTATGTTCTCCAACATGGAAAGGACAAAAGCACAGCAAAATTCCTTTTCGAGAATGTTTCTCGGTTCGGGAGGTAGATTTATAGAAAGGGAAGGTGTTAGCACCCTTTCTATCCATGGTTATCCATGGGCTCTTAGGTACTTGCTCTTATGTTTTCAAAATGTTTGCTTTTCAAAATGTGAGTGGGTTTGAAAAAGTTTCTTTGAAAGATTTCTGAATGACTCTTGTATCTGTCCTCAAGAGTGTTTGAAAAATTTGTTTTGAAAACTTTTGAAAATGTCAGTGTGAAAAGATTTTTGATTTGTTTTTGAAAAGAGCAAGTACCCATGAGTCATCTACCTACCCTAAGGAATTAGGCTGTGTAAGAGTCCTTAAGGTAGTGCCATCCCACCATTGAGAGGTAGGTAGCACCACCGTTGGAGGTGTTCGGGTCAATTCGATTGTAGGAACAGTGTGGTCACCGAAGCAATAGTAGGACACCTTAGAAGTGACCCTAATGTCATAGATCCTTTTATCCGAGGCAACCGTTTCGAGGCAACTGGATCTTAGACATAAGGGCGACCGCTAAAACACCCTATACTTGACGACCACTTTCGAGGCAACGAGTGAGGCGTACCCTAGAAGTGGCATGTGCATTGTGTGTTGTTTTCAGTTTATATTTATCTTGGATTAGGCAATTGTGAGCTACGAGTTGTTTTTAATTACCATACATTCTTTCATGCAATTTAGCAGTTAGGAGTGCGGAAAATTAAAAGACGGAAAGGTAAAAGCTACGCTATTACAAGGCGCGGGTCTATACATCGCCAAAATACAAAGACCCGTTTTTGATAAAGATGCGGAAAGTAAAGAAAAATAAACCTAATTACTATTACATCCTTGGAAGCAGTTACATAATAATCAAAAGAAATAAAAATAACGTGCGACGGAAGAATTAAAATCAGGACGTCCGAGGGTTTTGACCCTTTTGAGAAATTAAATTAAACTTTAATGCTACTTAATTATTTAATTGGAAAGAAAATGTTTTTTATGTTTTTTTTTGTATTTATTAAAAATAAGAAAAGAATTAAAGAAAACCCTAGTTCTATGTTTATTTTAATTATTGATGAAAATGTCGAAGTTGACCTAGATTAAAAGTGTCAAAACCTAATTCTATATAATTTTTATTTATTAAGAAAAAGGATTAAATTTTAAACCTAAATTAACTAAGTTAATTATTAGAATTTATTTATAAAAATAAATTAGTGATGAAATTAATAAATAATTAAATATATTTACAATTTTGATTTCTGATTTTTATTATGAAAATTAATTTATGGTGAATTAATAATAATAATTAAAACAATTAAAGAATTAAAAAGAAAAGAAAAATAAAATAAAATCAAACTATGCAAACCAAGGGGGTTAGATGGCCCAAAGTGGAGGTCAATTGTAAGAAATTCTGGCCCATTAGATAAAGTCACGTTTGACTTTCTGGCATCCCGTGCAGACTTGTTGACTGGGACACACCATAGACTCCATCTCCTGGCCACTGGATGGATCTCATGACCACTTGGCAGGCTTAGGCGTGAGGCTTATAGTGGAACACTGGATGAACGCTGCATGGGAACGTTTGAGAAAAAATATCAACAATTATATGGGGGACCTGGGAATCGAACCCAGGTCCCAGTACTTGCAAGCCACATCCTTTGCCAATTGAGCTATCAAGCTCGTTTGTTAAACTAATGGACTTCAAATATTATATAAAAAAAACAAACATTAATGGTATAGAACAAAATAAAGCGCGCCAAATTTGAACCCTCCAGTCACATGATGCCACACACGTCTTCTTCTTCGTTTCCTGTAAAAAACAAAACAAGATAGCGGGGGTTTTAAACCCCCACAAAGCAAAAGTCCCAAAAATAGCGATTAGAGCTATGGGTCACATAAAAAGAGCGCGAGGGTCTTGATGGTTTCGTCTTGTTGCAACGTATTCATCCATACAGGTCTTGAGGTCTAATTTTACAGTATACGTAAAGCCCTAATTCTCAAGCTTTGAAACCCTAGATGTCTCCCATGGTGGATTTCGATTCAGGCCGTTTTAGCACAATTAAACTATGTCAAAAGCTTCAGGGAGATATCAGCAATACAAATCAATAAGCAAAACATGTCAATGATGCATAAAAATTAGATTTTGATTATGGGAATATTTGGTCAAACCGTGACTCTGTTTTACCATTTCCTTGGGTATGAGAGTTTGTTCTTGATGGCAATGGCTTCCTGGAGACTCAGGCAATATGTTTGAATCACTTTTAGGCTTTGAATCCACCTGCAAATAGGAAATCAGTTTCACACTTTTTCTCAATTTTTTGCAACTTTGTTATGGAGTTTTATGGCAGCTTTCACGTGTTCTACACTAGGGTTGGCCTCAACATATGTATGTGATGTGAATTAGGTTAAAACTTTGGCCCAAAAATCCATGAAATTAAGTTTGCAATCTTTGATTTTCAATCATGTAATTTTCAATCTTTTTCAATTAAAACCTTGCCAATTATGGATGATTTTCCTTTTTTGATTGAGAAACGAGTTTGCCAGCTTGCCCTGATTTGATTTGCTTCACAAAAGATCCAAAAAACATATCTTTTTGATTTTCCTATAATTAAAACCAATTAAATGAATTAATATTAATATAAATTCAATTAATTAATTAAAAATAAGAAAATAAATTATTTTAAGCTCAATGGGTCGTGCATAGGCTTTGGGTAAAGATTCAAGAAAGAATTTGAGGCCCATTAGCAAAAATGAAGTGTTTTAGGCAAAGTTGACTTTTGAAAGTTCCCAAAAATTTCCCAACTTCTCCAATGCATATCTTGCTCAAGTTTGAAGCTATGAACATGTTCTTGGACATTTTGGAAAGGTCTTGAAGTCCTCTAACCAATGCCTTCGGTCCCATGTCATTTTTATTTACCAATCTCAAGTTATGGTCTTTGACTTAAAATGCCTTTTTGTTGACTTTTGAAAATGACCTATAATGTTGAAATTGATAACTTTTTGTGAGAGCATTTCTTGGACTTGGAATGTGAAGATGAGTTATAGGACATGTCATCCCCTTCAAAATGAGCTTTGGATGGGATTTTTCTGATGAACCATGAAAAAGTTATGCCTTGGTCAAGTTTCAGTTGACTTTTCAACTGTCCAAAAATAGAAACTTTTGCATCTTGAGACTTTTTGAGCCATGCTTGTGGAATCATGATCAAGATTTGATCAAATGATGTTTGTGGCTTCAAAATAAGATGTTGACCAAATTTTTTGTACTTTTGACTGTCAAATGACCCTTTTGCCCCTGCAGTTGACTGTGAAGCAATTAGGGTTTTTGACTGTGCAACTTGATGTTGTGAGTCTTGAAATTTGACATATAGATGCTTGACAATGGATATAGGCATATGGGACTTGATTGGACCCTTGGAAACCTCAATTTCTTTGCAAGAACCAAAACCCTAATTTTGACTGTGTTAGGAGGCAATTGGACTGTGCAATCCTTGAGAGATTTTGAAGCTTGATCTTGCCAAATCTTGAAGAATATGGGAGGGCAAATTTTGGGGTACAACAATGCACTTTTGGAGTAAGATCCGATAAGCTCTTAGGTTTCATAGTCAGTGGCAAAGGCATTGAAGTGGATCCTGCAAAAGTCAAAGCTATATAAGAAATTCCAACTCCTCGCACTGAGAAGGAAGTTAGAGGATTCTTGGGACACTTAAACTACATAGCCAGATTCGTTTCACATCTGACCACTACTTATGAGCTAATCTTCAAATTACTGAATAAAGATCAAGCAGTGAAGTGGAACGATGATTTCCAGAATGCCTTTGACAAAATCAAGGAATATCTCCAAGATCCTCTAATTCTGATGCCTCCAGTTGAAGGAAGACCTCTAATCGTGTACTTAACGGTATTAGAAAACTCAATGGGGTGTGTGCTGGGGCAGCATGACGAGTCTGGTCGAAAAGAGCATGCAATATACTACCTTAGCAAAAAGTTTACCGACTGTGAAACAAGATACTCACTGCTCAAGAAAACATGTTGCGCTTTGGCATGGGCTGCTCGCCGACTAAGACAGTATATGCTGACTCACACTACCTTATTAATATCTAAGATGGATCCTATCAAATACATCTTTGAGAAGCCCGCTCTCTCCAGAAGAATAGCAAGATGGAAAATGATCCCGACCGAATACGACATTCAGTATACAACCCAGAAAGCAATTAAGTGAAGTGTACTAGTTGATCATTTGGCACATCAAGCTGTGGATGACTACTAATCCATGAATTTTGAGTTCCCGAATGAGAACATCATGCTAGTAACTGATTGTGAAGAACCTGGACTGGATGAAGGACCTGAAAAAGGATCCCGATGGACTATGGTATTTGATGGAGCTTCCAACGCT
Organism: Vicia faba; assembly: GCA_948472305.1. Taxonomy (NCBI): domain Eukaryota; kingdom Viridiplantae; phylum Streptophyta; class Magnoliopsida; order Fabales; family Fabaceae; genus Vicia; species Vicia faba. Next base: position 1,573,089,058 of record OX451737.1, read on the forward strand.
CTTGGCAATAGCATCGACACTGTGATCATATCTCCTGAAGGTTGTCATATTCCTTTCACTTCCAGGTTATGTTTCAATTGTACCAACAATATGGCTGAGTATGAAGCATGTATCATGGGTCTCAAACTGCAACCGATTTAAGGATCAAGTTCTTAAGTGTGTTTGGAGACTCGGATTTGGTAATCATCCAGATCAAAGGAGAATGGGACACGAAGCATCCTAATCCCACCCCATACAAAGAGCATGCGTTGACACTAATCCCATACTTTGAAGAAATTACTTTTGAGAATTTTCCACGAGAGGAAAATCAATTAGCGGACGCGCTAGCTACAATGTCATCCATGTTCAAGGTCAGGTGGGATAATGAGGCTCCTCAAATCACTATTGAGAGGATGGACGAGCCAACATACTATCACGAGATTGGTACTGAAGAAGTAGTGGACAAGCCTTGGCACCATGAAGTCAAAAGATATCTTGAAGCCCAAGAGTATCCTGAGGGGGCTTCGGTCAATGACAAGAAGTTCTTAAGAAGATTCTCTGCCAAGTTCTTCCTCAGTAACATGATCCTCTACAAGCACAACCACGACTCTACCTTGCTTCGGTGTGTAGAGAAGAGTGAGGCAGAAAAGATTATGGCTGATTTGCATGAAGGTACCTTTGGCACTCATTCCAGTGGACATTCAATGGCTAAAAAGATCCTATGGGCAGAATACTACTGGTCCACCATGGAGGCAGACTGTTATAAGCATTCACGGACTTGTCACAAATGCCAGATCTATGCTGACAAGGTACATGTGCCTCCAGTTCCTCTAAATATCTTGACTTCTCCTTGGCCATTCGTAATGTGGGGCATCGACATGATTGGAGAAATTAGACCAATAACTTCTAATGGACACTGCTTCATCCTGGTTGCCATTGATTACTTCAGAAAGTGGGTCAAGGCAGCTTCCTTCGCTTATGTTACCAAGAACAATGTGGCCCGGTTCATCCAACATAACATTATCTGTCGGTATGGTATTCCAGAAAGAATCATTACAGATAATGGTACCAATCTCAACAACACTATGATCACCAAGCTTTTCACGCAATTCAAGATTTAGCATTATAACTCTTATCCTTATCGGCCGAAGATGAGTGGTGTTATTGAAGCTGCTAACAAAAATATCAAGAGAATCATACAAAAGATGACGGTGACATATAAATATTGGCATGAGATGTTACCATTTGCTCTTCATGGTTACCGCACCATAATGCACACATCAACAGGGGCAACTCCTTTCTCTTTGGTATACTGTATGGAAGTGGTCCTACCCATTGAGGTCTAAATCCATTCCTTGAGAATCATGAAGGATGCATGTTTGAATAAAGAAGAATGGGTCCAGACTCAACTTTACCAGTTAAACCTAGTTGACGAGAAGAGGCTCGCGGTTGTCTGCCATGGTCAGATGTACCAAAAACGTATGATCAAAGCTTTCAACAAGAAGGTCATACGCCAGGTATATCAGGCTGGTGACCTAGTAATCAAGCGCATCATACTGTCGTAAGGTGATCCCAGAGGGAAATGGACTCCCACATGCGAAGGGACATTTGTGATAAAGAATATATTTTCTAGTGGAGCCATGATCCTAACCACTATGGACTGTGACGACCTTCCGCACCCGGTAAACGCGAACGTAGTTAAAAGATACTACACATAAACAAAGACCCGCTAGGTCGACTGGCCTAGGCAAAAATTAGGGCATCCCGACAAACCAAAAGGGTTCGGGAAAAAATTAGGGATATACATAAAAAATTTGTACACCCGGCAAGTCAAAAACCTGAAAAGGCGGCTTGGGCAAAAAAGGGTATCCCGGTGGACTGAAAAACCGCAAGGAAGGTCTAGGAAAAAGTTAGGGATTTAAAGCGTATAACTATGTCCCGTTGGATCACCTTACAACCAGTCTTCAGTATCAACTATCAAGCTCAAAGCGGTACTAATCAATCCAATCAGCTTCGGACAAGCAGCGAAAGTGATGAGATGCTCAAGGACATAAAGGCAATAGAAGAATGGGAACCCAATGGGATTATTTCACACGACTGTCCTTCTTTGTATACTATTTTGTATGATTTGTATTCTTATGATGACATTCTCTTACTAGGATGTCTGTCTCCTTGTATAAAAACACTTATTTCAAGTTAATACAAAACTATTCCTTTGAAAGTGAAAAACTTCTATTTTTATTTTCCTGTTTTGTGTGCGAAAACGTACAATGATTATTCTTGAACATATGCATTTTAATATGATTAATGCTTACAAATATACACCTAAAAATAGAAAGACAATTGCTAATGACTTTAAGAAACGGGAAAATATCTAAGGGCCATCCACAAGATCCCCGGTAGATACCTTCTCCAGCAATTACAGAGGCAGAGATGTCATACTACAAGGTCTATGCCACATTCTCAATATGCAGCCTAAAAGTACCAGGTTCTCATATCCCCGACCGAGCAAAAATCTCCAAACTACTGCTTTAACATCTGAGGAAAATTCCCGAGTGAAGTCACCAAGCTTCTCAAGATTCCCCAACAAGATTCCAACAAAATCCCCAAGCAGTTTATGGAGTTCACCTTCCGCAATAGAGTTTTATAAATCTCAAGCGGTTTATAAAGCCTTATCCTAAGTAGAGTTTATTTCTCTAGCTACGGAAGTTCATCCCCCAGTGGAGTTTATTTCTCAAAGTTGGTAAAATCTTCTCACATAATTCTTCCCCTCGATAAAGTCATTCTCAAACAGAAGTCGAAATTCCTCGGCAGATAAAGGGAATCGCCAACAAAACTATCTCCATTCATTATGCCCAGCGGAAATTGAAGAATCAATTTCTTCACTCACCAACAGCAGCCCGTGATTCAGCTTCCCGATAGTCTTCAGCAGCTGCCAGGGATTTATTTTCCACGACAAAGATACTGCACAACAACATTACATATTCATACATCATGGCATGTGCATACAAATACATATATCATTATCTCATTTATTTTGGGAGCATCATGCAATGCATACATCATGACATCGCATGAAACTGATTTTACCTTTTCATGTTAAACTAGCAGACAGACAAACACTATCAACTTTTACAGCAAGTCAAAGATTAATGCCTGAAACTAGACGGGGAAACTATCTATATGACTAGCAAAACAAGTTCTGAATTAACACATGTAACAAGCCAGGAGAACCATCTGTGGACGACCAACTATAAGATTAATACATGCAACAAGCCAGAAAAGCTATCTAAATGAGGAGATTGAAGATTAATACTTGTAACAAGCCAGGAAAACGATCTTTCTTTCTCAGTTCATAGATTAATACCTGTAACAAGCCAGGAGAACTATCTCAACGACCAACAATTTTCAAGTTCCAGATTAATACCTGTAACAAGCTAGGAGAACTATCAGTGGATGACCGACTGTGGATTAATACCTGTAACAAGCCAGGAGAACTATCTACATAAGGGGATTGAAGATTAATACCTATAACAAGCTAGGAAAACGATCTTTCTTTCTTAGCTCAGAGATTGATACTTGTAACAAGCCAGGAGAGCTGTCTCAACGACCAACAATTTTCAAGTTCTAGATTAATACTTGAAACCAGACAGGAAAACTATCTGCGAACAACTGACTTGTAGATCAATACCTGAAACCAGACAGGAAAACTATCTACACGACCAGATGAAACAGCCCTACACATGCTCTTTCTAATACATTTCCAGATAACAATTAATTCCATTATCCCCAGCAAATCACGGGAAACCTGGACTTCAACCAGAATACATCAAACTGACATCTCTCTAGAGATAACTCTTCAGCAGAGCCTTGGACAACTGAAGTTCCTAGACTCTATTCCCCACTGAGTTTTCCTCAAACAGGAGAACAACAGAAACACACATTCCCCAACGGACTCCTCCTCAAACAGCAGGAACAGGAACCCCCAAAGGGATCATGTGTGAAATCAGCATCTACTTCGGATGTCATCTTTAAGCCCATCTCCGACGACTCTCTGTCATCTTCTTCAAATGGCATCTGTAAGCCCATTCTCGACATCATTAACCATCAGTATTACTTCATGCGAGTGAAAATTTTTGGGCACTCTAGTGTTCAATCATCTTCCAACTTTAGATCACGAAAGGCATACAAGCCAATCTAAATCCTCAGGTTTAAGAAGATTGAATAGGGGCAGCTGTTGTACCCAAAATTTTCCCTCTCATATTTTCCCAATATTTTCCTCCTACGTAGGTGTCTACAAACAATTGATTAAAGAAAAATAAAAACTTTGAAGATAAACAAGGTCTTTCAATTGGCATGAACAAGGTGCCTTTCGATTGGTATTTGGACAGGATTCGATTGAGCACCTAAACTTCTCCAAGCTTGCCTCAAATTTCCAAGCTTCGATTGAAGCCCTGGCCTTTTTGCTTGTTTGCTGTATACAAGCTTCGACTGTGTATGTGTTCCCTTTGAAGTAACCTCCTTTGATCCAAAAGGGAATGGCCTCCTGTTAGTGCTCCTTAAATTGCACCATTGGCTTTGCATGCTGGATGGATTCACAAATGCAATGGCTACCTGTATGCAAGTTAGATTCCTGCTTTGTTTGGGCATTTGGTCTCTTTGGAGCAAGCTTAATTCCTTCTTCGATTGAGCATTTTGTTTTCTTCAGAGCATGCTTAATTCCTACTTCGACTAGGAAAATAACCCTTCTTCAGCCTGCCTTCAGCGCACAAGGCAAAATGTTTATTTCAACTTGCCTTTGATACACAAGCCAAGAACCCCCTACAAGCATGTTTTGACTCATTAGGACAAAAGCCCCTTCACGCCTGCCTTGGATTCACTAAGACAAAGACTTGGTTTGTGCTTGCCTTCAATGCACAAGGCCAAGACTCCTCAGCTCAGTTTCTGCACTATAGCACAATATGGCCCCTTTGAAAGAGCATTCCAAAGGTCCAGCCGAAGGACACACATTGGAGAGTCAGTCGAAGAAGGCACAAAGCATGCATGTGACCCCTTCAAAGGAGCACATATTTGGTTCAAAACGAAGAATACACAAAGGGCCCATTCGAAGGACACTTTGATAGGAAACGCATATTATTGTCTAAAAAGGGGGTCTGGTCGAATGATAGATCTAGTTGGTCAAAATGAAAAGAAATATTCAAAGAGGCTTGCTAGTCCAAAAGCCAACATACTGCCAGTTTCAAGCCAACATGCACAAGCACATTCATTGGCCAGGAAAGATTTTTCGTTTTGGCTAGCTAAATAGGGGTTCAAACGAAGAAGTCCCAGTGATGAGACATGAGCCAGTCGAACGGTGCACAAGAGGTACATTCAAAGAAGCATGCAGAAGGCCCATTCGAAGGACACACCTTGGTGGCCCATTTGAAGAGGGCACAAAGCGTACATAGAAAGTCCATTCAAAAGAGCCAGTCGAAAGAGGAAACTTGAGGCCAATGGAAGGGCAGGGATTAAAGGCGTTCAAAAGAGGGAAGTATGTCCAGGTTCATTCAAATTCAAAAGGAGACAAGTTCTTATGACTTTTGCAACGTTAGAAAACACCATTCATGGCTTTGAAACCACTTGTTTATGGCTGTTTAAATATGTATTCTCTTGTCCCTTCTATCCTCTCTATATAAGGAGAGCAGGGATACAAGCCCAGGGGACATAGATTTCTTTATACACACACGCTGCCTCATAAGCCACCAAAATTGTCAAAAAAATATCTTGAGTAATCCAAATCAAAGGGATCTTTAACAAATACTCCACTCACTCCTTGAAGTTTACAGAGAATGTTCCGAAGCACTAGGCATCTCCAACACCACAGGTCCATACACCACTGTTGGTAAGAAAAAAGTAAGGAATTAAACTCCAATCTTTTTTCTTTGCATGTCATATTCCTTCGATTTTCATTCATGATCGAAGGGCCTGGGTGTGATACCCAGACCTGTATTTGTTTCCTTTTATTTCTAACACTTGTTGCAGATTCATCATGAGTAAGGCCAATGTGCACAAAATCAAAGGACCTGGGCTTGGCACCCAGGTCATGCTTTTCGTTTAGCTACCATATCTTTGTGGACCAGCGCGCATAGGATCAAAGGACTTGGGTTCGACACCCAGGTCCTGCATCTTTATTGTTCTAATGTTTATCTTACAGATATGAATCGAAAAGCAGATTGCCTATCCTAGATCGAAAGGAAGCATTTCCTTTTGTCGAAACAGGAAACATCCCCCCTGGATCAGAAATCCCATTTTCCTCTGAATCAAGGAAGCCCTCTCTCCATGCAATCGAAGGATACCTCCCTTTGCATTTTTACTTTTGTTTTTTTCATTTCTTTATTGACTTATTTTTTCATTTTAACTTTAAATATAAAAAATCACAAAAAACATTAGTATAATTTTTATTAATCAAATTAATTTGTAAATTAATTAATTAATTATTTTTTTCTTGAAATTAAAATTAAATGGACTTAAGTTTTATTTTCTCTTATAATAAAAAAACAAATAAAGGATTTTTATTTTCTGAGGATGTTTTTAGACGTTATTATCAACTTTGCCCACATTGATCTATTTTCATTTTTTTAAGATTATTTTATCTGCTTACAGGATATTATATATAAAAAACTAGGATATTTACTGCTTTATCCCCCTTATTTTTGGACATGTAAAAACCCCATCCCCAAAGCATTATAATAACGTAGATTCAAATTCCTACACTTTACATTTCTGCACTTTAAATTCTTGTATATATATCAACTGCTAGACTAACAGGATTGTATGAAAAGACTGAAATCAAACGTTAGCAAACTTAATAAAAAGACAAAAATAATTGAACATAACACACTTGCACATATACACCTCTAAGGTACGCCAATTTTTGTTGCCTTCAGAAATAAAAACAACCATGAGGCAGGAACGCTTTAGCAAAGACCCATAAATCAAAAGATCATAGTCCCTCGATGACCCTAAAGTTGCCTCTCGGTAAATGATCTAGTCCCTAAACAAAATTGCTAAAGCGTATCCACAAGTTGCTTTTGTGACTGTAACGTCCCTTCGAATGTCCCTTAAACATCCAACGACAAGGCTACCTACTCACTAATAGTAGGATAGTATTGTCTAAAGGAAAGGAGGAAAAGAACTACCTTTTTTTGGGTACATAGTAGATAGCTGTTAGAAGTTTGCTCAAAAACATTTTGCACTTACACAAATACTACTTTTCAAAAACAATTTTTCAAAACATTTGCTTTGTTAACACTCTTGACGACTGATACAAGATTTAACGCAAAGCAAATCGCCGCACTAAGGCATTTTCCAAACGTTTTCAAAACATACAAAGCATAAAGGTATTTTAAAAATGATAAAACCTCTAAGATCCCGTAGATAACTACAGATGGAAAGGGTGCTAACACATTCCCTTTCCATAATCTACCCCCTTACTCAGAAAATTCTCGAAAAGGTCTTTTTCTGTTCTTTTTAACCTTTCCTTAATTTGGATAAAAGAAAAGTCGGTGGCGACTCTTGCTTACCGCAACATTTGCAAACACAAAACGCAAAAACCAGTATATAACAGTCGGTTCTGCCACCGTATCTCACATGTTACAAGAGAACATCATATCAGTCAAGTGGATATTTATCCTTGAAGATTTGAATGAAAAATATGAGATTATAGAGGTTTCTAGTACTCATGGCAGGCGCATACAACCAAGATATTTGCATATTTGATTGTTAGAAATAATTTCATATTTGATTTATTTCATAAAAAATATATTTGATACTTTTTAGTAAATAATTAAAAGATTGGTTTTTGTTTCTATTTTTATGGAGAAGATCCTGCAGGGATTTAGAGCTGAAGATTATATTTGATTGAAGAGTGCAAGCCCAACTGCAGAAGTCTATATAAGGAGTCGTCCAAGACCAAGTTTTTTAAGCATAGTTTTTATTGTAAAACCTTGTGAAAAATTAATGTTTTAGGGTTTGATAGTTCCTTAGGTTCTCTGTGTATTTTTTATACGTCCTCATGTATCTTTTGATGTATTTGAGTTGATTGATTGTTACTTGTGTATCAAGTTATTGATCTCCTTGATGCTTTTAAGCAAGAGTGAGTATTGTTCTTAGTGAAGCTTTTAATCAAACTAAGTATTTATAATTTGGAAGTGTGTTCTTCCTTTTTGGTTTCTTGAGACATTCCCTAGGATTGGGATTGGTCTTTTATCACTGCGGTGATTTGGAGTGAGATGGGTTCTCATATCTAGGAGGTGTCTAGGTAGAAGTTACATTGGGTAGGGATTGTTTAACTCTAAATTGATACTACTGATAGTGGATTTCCTTTCTGGCTTGGTAGCCCCCAGAGTAGGTGAGTTTGCACCAAACTGGGTTAACAATTTCATGTGTTTTTTAAGTTTCTATACTTTATCTTCATGCATAATCTTTCTTGTGTTAGATAGTCTGTTTGTTGTCAACAGATGTTGTAACATATGTTGTTAAAACACCAGTCTTGACATCAGATATTACGTGTGCCATAATTTCAATTAGCATCAAGAGCAGGCACCCTATTCTATTTACTGGGTGAGATTCAGGGATATATTTTCAAGCACTATGGAGAAAGAAGGAGGATATAACAATAGACCACCTATGTTGGATGGTTCAAACTTTGACTGGTGGAAGGTCAGAATGGTAGCTTTTCTTAAATCTATGGACAATAAAGTTTGGAAGGTTGTTTTGAAAGGATGGAAGCATCCTGGTGTGAAGGTCATTGACAAATATGGGATAGAAGTTAAAACTAAAACGATAAAACCTGAATAAGAATGGGATGAAAATGATGATAAAGAAGCCATTGGAAATTCCAAAGCTTTGAATGCTCTATTCAATGGAGTTGACAAAAATATGTTCAGGATGATTAATACTTGTACTGTAGCCAATGAAGCTTGAGAAATTCTCAAGACAACTTATGAAGGTAATTCTAAGGTGAAGATTTCAAGACTTCAGCTTTTCACTTCAAAATTAGAGAATTTGAAGGTGAATGATGATGAGACAATTCATGAATATCATATGATTATTCTTGAAATTGCTAGTGCTTCAAGTGCCTTAGGAGAGAATATGTCAGAAGCAAATCTTGTCAAAAAGGTTCTTAGGTCCTTGCCTAGGAGATTTGACTTGAAGGTCACAGTTATTGAAGAAATTCAGGACATCAACAACATGCGAGTTGATGAACTTATTGGGTCACTTCAAACATTTGAATTGGCTATAAGTGGCAAGGCTGAGAAAAAGAACAAAAGCATAGCTTTTGTATCCAATGCTAAAGATGATAAAGGTCAAGCTGAGTTGGACACTGATGAGATATGTATAATACCATTGTTCTTCTTGGGTAATAATTATATAGGGTGTTAAAAAGATTAGACAGGAGAGGGAGACCAGATGTCAAGAATATCTCATATGACATCTTTAGCGGTCTTGATTCTCAGAAGAAAACAAGATCAGAAGAGAAGCCAAGTCAAAGAAAGGACATTCAATATTTTGAATGTGAAGGATATGGTAATATTATACCTGAATTTCCCAACTTCCTCAAGAAATGGCAGAAGGGTTTCACTGCATCTTGGTCTGATGATGATAAGTCAGAAGATGAAGACAATTCTTAGACTGCCAAACTGGTGTTTGTTCTACTGGCAGATGGCCATATGAAGTTGAAGCTTGTGATGAGAATGACCTTTATGAAGAGCTGGATGTGTCCTACAAGGATAATTGTGACGGGTCTGAAGAATCCTCAAGAATGAGGAAGAGAAAAGAAAGACCATTGCTTATTTTTGGAAATTGAAAGGAAGAAACTCCTAAGTATTGTTTCTCATCTACAAACTGAGGTAACACACTTAAATTCCAAGCTTGATAACTTGACTGATTCCATAAATATGGTGAAAGAGGATGAAGATACCAAATTTCATTATCAATTTGATAATAAACCGAGGAGAATGTCAGAAGAGAAAGCCTTTACTTTTGAGAAGAAGAAAGAGATCAACATGCCCAAGCACATGTTACAACATCCTGGCAGAAATAGTTAATTTTCAAATAAATCTCAATCTACTTGGATATGTCACTACTATGGTGGTTTGGTTATATAAATATTTTTTACTTCAAATTATATGGAGATAAAGAATCTCCAGTTTATTTCAAGGCTAATAGAATTAGCAAGAAGAGAAGTGTTGGAAAAAGGGATATTAACCTTATAGCTCACACTTCCTTGAGATACTCAACTAGTAAAGACTTGTACTTTGACAGTGGATTCTCTAGACATATGACAGGGGTCTAGAAGATGTTGGTGGATGTCAAGCCACATCCCACAAGTTTTGTTAGATTTGGTGATGGGTTTAATGGAAAAATGAAAGGAGTGGGAAAGATTATGTGTGGTGGTTGTCCCAGGTTTGAAAATCTGTTGTTTTTCAAAGGAATGAATGCTTATCGTATTAGCATTAGTCAACCATGTGGCTCAGGTTTGTTAGTCAACTTCTCAAAATCAGAATGCCTAGTAAAAGATGAGAAAGAAGTTGTTCTAATGAAATGGATAAGGTCCAAATATAACCGCTATTTGTGGGAAACTCAAATAGTTGCTTATTCTTCCACACGTTCAACAACCAATGAGGATGAATTGAAGCTATGGCACCATAAACTTGGACATCTTCATTTCAAAAGAATTAAGAAAGTCATATCTAAAAAAGCCTTTAGAGATCTACTAAAGATCAAGATTGAAGAAGGAGAAGTTTGTGACAAGAATGAAAGTAAAAAAGAAAATCATGATGTCACACCTAATCTTGCAACATCATACTACTCCAAAAGTTTTGGAACTTCTTCATATGGATGTAATGAAACCATTACAGATAGAAATCCTAGGAGGAAAAATGTATGTTTTTCTGGTTATAGACTACTTTTATGGATACACTTGGAGGCATTTTCTTAGGGAAAAATCAAATACTTTTGAAGTCTTCAAATATATATATGTCAAAGAATTCAAGAGGAGAAGGAAATTATGATTATCAAAGTAATAAGTGACAATGACATGAAGTTTAAGAATATGAAATTTTCTGAATTTTGTGATTATGAAGGAATATGTCATGAGTTATCTTATTCTTGAAAACTCAAGGAGATGGAATTGTTGAGCAAAAGACTAGAGCAATACAAGAATCAGCTAGATTCATGCTTAGTGCTAAGTAATTGTCATTTGAGTTTTGGGCTGAAGCTATGAATATTGCTTGCTATATTCATAACAGGGTCACTTTGAGAGAAGGAACATCTACTATTCTCTATGAGGTTTAGAAAGAAAGGAAACCTAAAGTCAAATGCTTTTATATCTTTGGAAGTAAATTCCAGATCTTTGCTGACAAAGGTCAAGTGGACAAGAAGGATCCTACAGGAGATGGGGGGATATTTCTGGGTTACTCTTCGAGCATAAGAGCTTATAAAGTTTATAACTCCAGAACTGGAATGACAATGGAATTTATCAATGTGAAAATTGATGATTCAATTACTGAAGAGAGGGAGGATGTTAGAGACGATGTTGAAACATCATGTGTGCAAACTGATGAAGCACTTATGGAGGAAACTTGTGAATACACAAACGTTGAGTCAGTGAATTCTCAATTCAGCCCAAGTCTGTCTACTGAGGGACAAATGGATAAATCTAGGTAAGTGACTACAAGTCACCCTGATAAAGGTAACATCACTGAATTTAACCAGATGATATCAAATACAGATGGATGTGTTACCTTGAGGGAAACAATAAGAAGTTTCTTCGTGCCTATTTTTAAATATTGCTCCTTAATCCATTCTTCCAGACTCTACTGAAGAGGAAGCAATATTTTTTGTTGCATCAGAAGTCAGAACTTCAGGTAAGTCTAATATTGATAATAATATGGGCAATATTAAATGAGAAAAAGAATATGGAAAGATAAAATCTTTGGGTCCTGTTAGTGCTAAAGATAATAAATGATAAGAAACATAAAAGGGTTGTGTGCAAGGTATTGAAGGAAGCATGTATCTTATCAAATGTTCAGACATCTAAAGAAACTAGGAATGACAAGACCCCTGATGAAAAGCCTGAGGATTTCATGTCAGAAAAAGTTGCTAGTGAAAGAAGAAGCAAGAAGAAGGCTGATGTGGTTGCAAATGCTGGTTGTGTGTCTTCTGATAATGAGTCTATTTCCAAACAAATATCTCCTCGAAAAGAAAGTAGCCTTCAGAAAAGGAAAGAAAAGGATACGTTGGGTGAGAATCCTTTTTCTAAGGAAGGGTAAGAAAAGACAGGTGAAATAAGGAGCAGTTTTCAAAATATTTGCAGAAGAAAAGTCCTAATTGGTCCCCTAAAGCCATGGAGTAAATGTGTTATATCGATCAAGAAAAGGAAGGTGGTTCCTCCTAGTGATTATGAGTATGATATTGAAGAAGATGTCTAGGACATCATCTCTCACAAGAAATCTGCTTTCAAGAAGACCTGTTCTGTTGTTCAGAAGAGCCCACCAGTGAAGAAAGCTTCCTTCAAGTCTGAAAAACATGCTGAAAAACTTAAATATGTTGATCAGAGAAGGGTAGCATTGGAGATAGAACTTGGAAAGGATTTTGATAGATGTTATGACATTGTGAAGTTGATAAAGGCTGATGGCCTAATAAAAACAGTCACAAATATTGGTCTGTGTTATGAAAGGCTGATCAAAGAATTTGTTGTTAGCATTCTTGATAAGTGCAATGATGAAGAGAGTATATACTATGGAAAGATAGTAGTCAGAGGGAAATCTTTGAACTTTTCCCCAAGGATGATTAACAGATATCTGGGAAGAGCAGAAGAAGCTCAAGAAGAACTTGAGGAAACAAATGATCAAGTCTGCAGGGAAAATACATGAGGACTAGTGTAGCACTGGGGTGAGAGTGGAAAATTGTCATCAGGAAGACTCACTATGAAGTATGCCATTCTTCATAGGATTGTTACTGTAAATTGGGTTCCCACTAAGCATATCTCCACCATTTCCACCGGTCTTGGAAAATTTGTCTTTTATGTTGGTACTGAAAGGGTGTTTGATTATGGAAGATACATTTTTGATCAACTCATGAAACATGCTGCATCTACTCCCGTGAAGCTTCCATTTTGTTTTCCTTCGCTCATATGTGGAATAGTACTGAATCAACATCCTAGGATCTTATTACCCATTGACAGGGTCAAGAAAAGAGAATCCTCTCTGTCATTGCATCATAAATTGTTTGGTGGAACACATGATCCAGACATTGTTGTTGCAACCTTAGAAGCTCATGTGCCTAAAACATCAAGATGTGAAATAATCTCCATATTGAAGGAAACATGCAAAGAGCTGGAGGACACTATCAGAACTGATACAACAAGAAAAGTTAAGCTTGAAGATCTCATCAAAGCCTTAATGGAGGAATCAGAAAAGGAAGCAGAGGCTGCTGATACTGAAGGCAAAAATGCATCTGATGCATTTGATAAGAACACATCTAATGATGATGCCACTATAACTGATGAAGAGAGTGAAGGATCTGGCTCTGAGGAGGATGGTGATACTGATGTTGCTGGCACATGAAGACTGTAGTCGTTTGTTTTGTTAGTTTTTTTGCAACTTTTATTTTGGCTTATGATTATGTAAGGGTTAAATACCCATGACATTTTTGGAATTTTTGCACCCTGCTACTAAAACTTTAGGTGCTTAAATTTTTGTTACTAATATTGTCTACTTACCTTTGTCATATTATGGCTAAAAAGGGGGGAGTATTATGATAATGAGGGTGCTAGAGTAGGCTCTAGCCGGTGCTTCTGCTGAGGGGGATAATTCTATGATTCTCTATTTTGTGATAACAGGTATTGAGGGGGAGTTCCTACTGTTTTTGAAGAGATACCAGACATGATGTCTTGATATCATGGTGTGAGAACTTAGGTTCTCTATTTTTTGGTGTAACTGTGTTAGTAGATTAACTAACTACTAACTATTTAATGTGTGTACTACTAATTTCTGTGCTGCTAACCTTGAATATGTCTTTTTTCCACTATTGTACCTCATATGTGTATGTTTGATTTATTTTCAAGCATACTTATTTGTTCAAGGGTTGTTTAAGTGTTTTAGCCGAAATGTGTCAAAGGGGAAGATTATTATTTCTCTAAAATTATAATTGTCATACATTTTGGTAAAACCATTTTGGCAGCAACATATTGAACAAGATGTTCCAACTACCCATTATCAACATGTCGAGAAAGATGTCCCAACAAGGAGTTAGAACATCGCGTCAACAAGTTGATAGATCTGGTTCAGCTGATTTTTTAGCTACTATATATTCAAGGAACATCCAGTTAGCTTATGTGGCGTCCAAGATTGACAAAACAAAATATTCTATTTTGGTTTTCAAAGATTTGGTTAGTTTCTAAGTTTGAAGACATTTTAGGAAACTAATGATTGGAGACCTATTTTCTTGGAGAATATTTTTGTAGACTTTATGTAGCCTCATTGTTGTGGTTTTGAAGCCCAACATGTGGTAACCGGTTTGAAAATTGAAAGTCGCCACCCTAAATTTTTATCTCTAAGAAGGGAATATAAAGGATAACCTTAATTTGGTCAGAGATTCTAAGTTGTTTGATTCGTTTCTAGATGAAGGGAAGGTGTTAGGCACCCCTCATCTACCTTGTTCACAAGGATACTAGGGTTTATAATCACGACTTTAGGAAACAAAGTTTTAATTTTTATTAGGGGTACTCGCCACGATTGTAGTCGTATGCCTACGTATCCTCTTATGAGGAATCAAAGTCCCAATTCGTGGTTCGTAGTTGTTTGGTTGGTGTTTTTGATGGATTATGAAAATATCTCGAATTCTCCTTGAACCAAGTTTGGGTGTGTGAATAGCAGAATTTGTAGACGAAGTTCGTAGTCGATTTAAAAATATCTCCATAATCCTTTTTGAAAATTTTCTTGGATTTAATTAAGTTAGTAAAAAATTGATTTGATCTTGGTTAGGTATTTTTTAAATATATTAATATATAAAAATATTTTTAATGCATGGCAAAAAAATAATTTTAATGCAATTTTTAAAAGTGATTAAAGAATGAGTTAGTAGAAAAAAAAATATTTGAATTTTATAATAATAAAATAATTTCTTAATTTATAAATATGTTAAATATAAAATTATAATAATAATATAAATAATAAAAAATAAAATACTTTCATTAAAAAACGTATGGGATGTATTTTATTTGGGTTAAGTAAAACGGGGGGTGTAGAAAGTAGGGCCCTAAATTTAGATATTGAATTCAGGCCTAGATCACAAGGGGGTGTTGATCTGTATTACACAGTAAAAATGGGGGTTTGGTTTAGTAAGGGCCCAAGTTCAGATATTGAACTGGGCCCGTTTTCGTAGGGGGGTGGTTCAAGACTAGAAAGTAAAAGAAAATGGAGGGAGGTGGGTTTAACAATTGGGCTTGGCCCAAACATTTGGGTTATGAGAGATTTGCTCAGATCGTGTGTGACGAGTGAACATGGTTTACGGTGGGCGTGTAATTTGTGTCTGTTTGATCAAGATCACGTGATGGACGTTGAGGACGTATGATAAGTTGCGACGCACATGATTGAAGGGAATTATATTTTCCATTTTTCTCTTCATTATTTTCTCATTTTGTTCTTTCCTCTCTCTCTCTCTTTGCTTAACTCTCTCTCGCTCTCCTCAATAGAACAACAAACAACCTACCATCATTCCCCCTTAAACCCTAATCAACAGCGGTGGCGCCTCCCAGAACCCTTCGATCAACCCCCACCCCCAATCAAACCCTAACCATCCTTAATTCAACCTAACAAGCCAATCAAGATGAAAGAAGAACAAACAAAAAAAAACGCAAAAGCTGAGTATCTCGTTACCTCCAATTATGATCTGTGTTCTCTTCGGTGATAGATTTCCTCGCTAATTCCTCTTCGGGTTTGCAGGTGGAGCACGACACGAAGGTGGTGACGGAAGCGACAACTTAAAGGAAGATTTAATTTTTCTCCAAACAAGTTCTTCGTCTCTCTCTTCTTCGGTTTCTCCAATTCCTCCTCCTCCTTCCTAAAATATTTTTTAAGTTATTTATATGTTAGATTATTAGATAGATTAGGAAATTCATTGTAATTGTCGTTATATTTTGGTGATTTAGGGTATATTGATGAATAAGGAGATTTAATTTGACTGTGATTGACTTGATTTTGTATTAGATGATTTTGTACAAATTGTTATGTAATCTTGGACGATTCTGATTTGATATTGATTGTAATATAAGGATATAATTTTCTGTTAAAAATTTTGTAAGTTTTCAGATATGTAATTGATACGGAAATCCCTTGATTAGATTGTAGTTTTGATTTGTACAACATGTGTTTTTTTGGTTTGGGCTTGGATAAAGAAACAACAACGAACAGGGTGCCGCTGGGACTGATTAAAGTTTCAAAAACCCTTTTTTCTTTAGTTGACCTCACTCAACACTTTTCAACATAATTAATAAAAACAAAAAACAACTATAATTAATTAGGTTTATTAAAAATAATAGTAATAGATATAGTAATAATAATTATATAATAACTACTGGTTTAAAATAATTGTAAAACAATACAGGCTCTTAATAAATGGGCCAACAATTTTTAATAAGTCTCCAAAAACGTACAAGAAATGCAAATGGGCCTTACCCCTTTAATCATCTTAAGAACTAAATACACCTTCTCTTTAATTGTAAGGCAAATCGAATGTATCATCATATTTACATGGGCCTTTCTGATTTAGAAAGCCCATAAATCCTTTTTTTTAAAACCCACCCCCTCTTTAAGGTTTAAACTCCCCCTAGGATAATATATGAAAAAAATGAATGTAAATTGGCATCAAAATAATAATACGGATATTGAATTGATAGGGAAAATTTGGGGTATGACAACTTCCCCTATTTAATTTCCTTTCGATCGGATAGTGTGAGAATATGCAGGTCTCGCACATTCGAATCGGAGGTTTATTAAATAATGGAAGAACCCAAAATTTGCATGAATGATTATGAAGGATACACTAAATGGCATTCCCATAAGTATGAAAAAATAGGCATAAATGATGATGTATCATCTTACCAGAGTTTGGACCAAAGTTTTAATCTGACTTGGGTGCGACGACGTGGATAACTCGTCAGTATTTAAAAGTGAATGAAGATTTTTTTGCGTATTTACCATAGCCTAGGAGGTAAATAACACTAATTTGAAGATTGTATTACTAATGCTTTGAGACTAACATAGTAAGTTTTAAGACATAGATTTTCCTATTCATCACAACGTAGGGGACGAATAAAACAGATCTTGATAATATATTGTTGCATGGAGACTGACACAATGAATCATACCGCATATTTCGTTATGCACACTACAACCTAAAGAGTAAGCAATACGAGGATGAACCTGTGAATTTATCATGACCTAGAGGATAAACGACACATGGACGGGCTTATGTATCTATGATGACCTAGAGGATGCATACTATAACCATGAGAATTCACTTATCTATTGCAACCTAGAGGATAGATAATTGAAAAGTCTGTATGTTTATCACGACCTAGAGGATAAAAAACATGGAGATAGACTTATGTATTCATTACGACCTAGAGAATGAATAATATAAATCCGATAATTCACAAATCTATCACAATCTAGGGGATGGATGATTGAAAAGTTCGTGCGTTTATCCTGACCTAGAGGATAAATGACACGAGGATAGTCTTACGTATTTATCACGGACTAGAGGATAAATAACATAATCCTGAAAATTCGCATACCTACCACAACCTAGAGGGTATATAATTGAAGAGTATTTTTGGTAATCGAATCTTAGTTAACTAGAACTAAGATAAGTCCGGAGTTCACCAGTTGTGTCTGTTCTCAACCAAGGTGTTTGTTTGTTTAGATATTTCAACAAAGGGCCCCAAAAAAGTTCGTACTTTAACCAAAATGTATTTGTAGCATGCCATGTATGATGTCTTAACCTGATATGGAACCAAAAATGTATATGCGTTGAGTTCTTTTGTATATGCCCCAAATGTTCGTGTATGCACCAAATGTTGGTATATTCCCCAAATGTTTATATATGAACCCAATGCTTATTGTGAGTTTTTTAATGTTCTCTCCTTTTAAACCATTGGTTTCGTGTTACGACTCCCCCAACATTATATGTTGAGTTGTCGTGGTATTTTGATTTGAACAAGATGAATGAGTATTAGTAGGATTTTGATATTTGTATCACAGGCGCAGGTGTGGACGTAGTCGTGGATGTGGATGTGGATGTGGCTATGATCGCAGGCGTAGTCGTGGACGTAGGCGTGGACGTTATTTTGAAATTTTCGTAACTAAAATTCTCTTTGGTATTTTATCAAATGCTTTTATTTGTTTGTCAAACCCCCAAAAGTGATTTCAACTCAATATTCACAAGAAATAATTTTAGTATTTGTAAACAAGTCC
Source organism: Vicia faba (assembly GCA_948472305.1). Lineage (NCBI taxonomy): Eukaryota > Viridiplantae > Streptophyta > Magnoliopsida > Fabales > Fabaceae > Vicia > Vicia faba. Next base: position 1,573,107,558 of record OX451737.1, read on the forward strand.
GAAAAGTTAAAAAAGACAATTGAAAGATTTGAAAAAGTAAATGTTTTATTGATAAATATACCTCTGAATAGGAGAAAGTACAAGATGCAATTCCTTGAAAGAGGTAATTAAAGAAAGTTTAACAAAAACTGAAAATGGCAATGAAAATGATAATTGCTACTACTTTTTCTCCAATATCCTTTTGATAGCTATGATCTCCTTTGCTTCTGAGTTAAATGATTTGGAGAAATCCCTCTCCTTCATGATCAGAGTTGTGGTTCTTAGATCGTAGTATTTTTGTTCTTTATTTCTAAGCAAGATCCCAAAATTTTGTCTGGATCTCCCTTTCGGGGTTTTAATCCACCGAGATAATTTTTTTGTATGTCCCTAATTTATTTCTGGATCACCCTTTAGGGTTTTTAATCCACTGGGACGCTCCTTTTTTCCTAATTCTCCCGTTTAAGGTTCTAACTTAGCGAGCTTTTTATACATAGTATTTTTTGACTACGTCTAATTTGTCGAATGTGGTAGTTCTTCCCCATCCATTGTTGTGAGGATTAGGCCGCCACCAGAGAATGTTGTTTTTACCATATATGGACCTTCGTAGTTGGGTTTCCATTTACTAAGTGAATCAAGATGAGGTATTAGAATCTTCTTGAGCACTAAATCCCCTTCTTTGAACACTCGAGGACAAACCTTCTTGTCGAAAGCTTTCTTCATCCGCTTTTGGTACAGCTGACCATGGCACAAATATGTCAAGCATTTTTCTTCAATGAGGTTAAGCATATCAAGTCACGTTTGAACCCATTCTGCTTCTTCAAGCTTTATTTCCATTAGGATTCAAAGTGATGGAATCTTTACTTTAACCGGGAGAACTGCCTCCATGCCATATACCAGAGAGAAAGGATTTGCACATGTTGATGTGCGTACGCAAGTACGATAGCCATGTAGAGAGAAGGGAAGCATTTCATGCCAATCTTTGTATGTCTTTACAATTTTCTAAATGATTTTCTTGATGTTCTTATTGGCATCTTCAACGTTGCCGTTCATCTTGGATCAATAGGGTGAGGAATTATGATGCTCGATCTTGAAGTCATCGCATAACTCCTTCATCATTTTGTTGTTCAAATTGTACCCGTTATCTGTATTGATTCTGCTAGGGACCCCATATCTGCATATAAGATTTTGCTTGATGAACCGAGTGACCACTTGTCGTGTCACATTTGCGTAGGATGCAGCCTCTACCCATTTGGTGAAGTAATTGATGGAAACTAGTATGAACCGGTGTCCGTTGGAGGCTTTTGGTTCGATCATTCCTATCATATCAATTCCCCACATTGAAAATAGCCAAGGAGAACTCAGGACATTCAAAGGAGTCGGCGACACATGCATTTTTTTTGATGTAGATTTGGCATTTGTGACATGTCTTCGTATCATGGTAGGAATCATCCTCCATCGTCAGCAAATAATAACCCGCTCGCAAGATCTTTCTGGCCATGGCATGTCCATTTATATGAGTTCCAAAATTACCTTCATGGATTTCTCTCATAAGTTTATCTACTTCCTGTTTCTCCATGCACCTGAGTAACACCATATCGTAGTTTATTTTGTACAACATATCACCATTTAGAAAGAACTTTGAAGCTAGCTTCTGCAGAGTTCGTTTGTCAATGACATAGGCATTTTCTGGATATTCTTGTTTCTCAAGATACCTCTTGATGTCATAAAACCAATGCTTGTTATCCGGTCCTTTTTCAATAGCAAGGCAATGTGCAGGTTCTTCAAAATTTCTGATTGTAATGCGTGGTTCATGGTTTGGCAAAGTTACTTTTAACGTGGCTGATAAAGTTTCCAAGGTGTTTGCCATCTGATTTTCTTTTCGCGGAATATGAGCTAGCTTTAAAACATGATCCTGATATGGAATCAATCTAGGATGTTTAGTGTCCCATTCACCATTGACTTGTTATATGACTAACACTGAGTTTCCAAACACTTCGAGATGTTTGATTCTTAGATCGATAACAACTTCCAGACCCAAGATACAAGCTTCATATTCAACGATATTGTTGGTGCAGTCAAAACATAACCTTGCAATATAAGGCTTATGAAAATTCTTCGAAGAAGTCAAGACTGCCCCAATGTCGTGCCCCAGTTCATTTGAAGCCCCGTCAAACATGAGTGTCCAATGTACCCCTGGTTCAGGTCCTTCGTTGGGCTCTGGTATTTCGTAGTCACCTATAACCATGACATCTTCGTCCGAAAAGTCGAACTTCATTGGTTGATATTCTGGTAATGGCCGATGAGCTAGATGGTCAGCTAGTACACTACCCTTTATGGCCTTTCGAGTAACGTATTGGATGTCGTACCCTGATAGTAACATCTTCCATCGAGCAATCCTTCGTGTAAGAGCTGGTTTTTCAAACACATACTTTAAAGGGTTCATTCTTGCTATTAACCACACGGTGTGAGTTAATATGTATTGCCTCAATATTTTAGTAGCCCATGCCAATGCACAACAAGTCTTCTCGAGAAGTGAGTACCTGGTTTCGCAGTCGGTGAATTTCTTGTTGAGGTAGTAGATTGTGTCATACTCCAAATTTGCCCTATAGATTTCTAACAATTTATTCCCTATTAAAGATATCACTTTTATAAAGGTTTAAATTGTTCTCAAATTATTATGGGGTTTAAATTCATGAAAGGGGGTGTATTATTCAATGGACCATCAAAATCTGATGGCCCATTAAGTTATAAAGTTCATTTCAAGATATAAAAGGGAGGTATATTGTTACATTACGGGGGTGTGGTATTTTAGGCCATCAAAATCAGATGGCCCGTTAAGGTTTGTTTCATATGCTTTAAGGAGGGGTGCATGTTTTTTTTGAAATCAATTAGGCCCATTACATTGTTGTCAAGCCTAATTAGAATAAACAAGGGGGGTGTTTTTATCTTCTGAAACCATTGGCCCAATATTTGTTCTTGTAAAAAGAGGGGTTCATTTTTGTTAGGTAAGTCCATATCACTTTTTGAAAGCCCGTGTTAACTGTTTTGAGTGTTTTTGGAGAAATCTTAAAAGCTGGCCCATTTGTTTCTTTATTCCATTAGATCGTTATGCTTGTCTGACTAATTATTGTTATTACATTAGTATTATTAATTTTTCTATTATTATTTTTATTTATTATTATTATTATTATAAATAAATATTTTGTTGACTTTTGAGTCAAAATTAGAAGAGAAAACCCATTGCTGAGCTAGCGGCACTGCTATTCTTCATCAAGATTACACGAGCCCAAAGCCCAGGAAACATGCACTGTACAAATTCAACAAGAAAAAACACATTTTAAACTAAAACAAATCAAGATCTTCATAAATAAAATCTTGGAGTAAATCAAATCTGGAAATTAATATTTTTTTATTCACTGAAAAAGAATCTACACAATAACAAGGTCCAAGTACAAATTACAAAACCCTAATTTCAAACAAAATCTTTCTAAATCAATTTACAAATCTAATACCTAAACAAATCTTAATCTTCCTAATTCCTAAAATAAATTACAATTTGTAACGACAATCATAAACAAATATTCCTAATCTGTCTAAAACCTCAGCTATAAAAACCTAAGATTCTAAGAAGAAGAGGAGGAAAAAAAAGATATGAAAGAAGAGTAGAAAAGCAAAAGCATCACATCAATCTTCTTAAGATATGGGTTTCAACTTCTGAAACTCTAGATCTGTGTTTTGCCACTGTCGCCTTCACGCCAGCATTATCGTACCTGTCAAACAGAAAGAGAGGAGAAAGAGATTTAAAGGAGAATTGGAAAACCATAAATGAAAATTATACGACCAGTTTCACTACAAGAGAGGTAATCTAAAAACACTTAGCTTAGGGTTGTTAATTATTGTTGAACGCTTGCATGATTGATTTTTGATTGTTACAGTTTTAGAAAATTTGAGTTTCTAGCGTTAGGGTTCTAACCTAGGGTTAGTGTTCTTAGATCCTAGGGTTAGGGTTCTTGGGGTTGTTTGAAGATTAGAGTTAGGGTTCATCGTTGTTGTGTGTTATGGGTTTTGGTTTGATTAGGGTTCATCATGAACCCTTAGGGTTTTTAGGGATCATAGAACCTAGATGAAGACGCACAGTGGTTGTGATGAAGGTTTGAAGGCAGGCGGAGGCGCCCAGATGCAGCCGCCAGCGAAAGAGATTTCTAGATAGTGGCGCTCTAGGATGGGAGATTTCCAACACAATGTAATTCTAGAGAGAAGGAAGAGCCTCTCTCTTTAGAAATAACAAAAGATTTGGTTGTTTCGTTGTAGAGAGAGGAAGAGAAAAGAAAAAATGGGCTCTCAGTCCAGCAATTGGTTTATATAACCCTCGTTGATCTTGCGCTTGCGCTACCACACACCCTTACCATATAATCTTACTATACGTCCTCTGATCATAATCCAACACCCCTAAAGAGTGTGACCACCACAACTCCGTGATCTCTCCCACACCTTGCCCAACAGATCTAACAATGTTTTAGGCCTAAGCCCATGATATTCACACCCTCTATTTTGCTACGCCAACGTAATTCTCACCCCTCAGCGCTAGTGGGCCAAATCCAATATCTGGACTTGGATCCTTGCTGAACACCCCCCCCCCCATTTGTGTTGTGTAGTTCAAAACAACACCCCCTCCTGCGTTTGGGCCTGAATTCAATATCTGAATCCAGGGCCCTGCTTTCCATACCCCATGTTTTACTAGCCCAACATAAAATACACCCCTTGTGTTTTATTAATTATTTTATTTTATTTCTTTATACTTTATTTATTTTTATATATTATAATTAGTATTTTTATAATTTAATATATTTATAACTTCTAAAATTATTTTACTATTATTATAAAAATCAAATTTTTTTTAAACCATCCAAATATTTTTTATTGCATTAAAATTATTTCTCTTCATGCATTAACAAGATTTTTATATATTAATACATTTAAAAAATACCTAACCAACACCAATTTTTTTTAATAAATTATTTAAATCCAAGATAATTTTTAAAAAGGATTATGAAGATACTTTAAATCGACTGCAAACTTCGTCTAACAATTCCGCTATTCATATACCTAGGCTTGGTTCAAGGAGAGTTCGAAATATCTTCGTAATCCATAAAAAACACCAACCAACTGCGAACTATGATTTGAGACTTTGATTCCTCATAAGAGGATACGTAGGCATACGACTTAAAAACTGTGGCGAGTTCCCCTAACTAAAAAATTAAAACCCTATTCCTAAACCTTAAACATAAACCATAGTATCCTTGTGAACAAGGTAGATGAAGGGGGCCTAACACCTTCCCTTCTTCTAAAGTGAGTCAAGAACTTAGAATCTCTATATCAATAATTTGGGTTATTCTGTTATATTCCCGTCTTAGGATAAAAGCTAATGGTGTCAACTCTATATTTTTTGCCGGTTATTACAGTTGGTGACTCTACTGGAGACACAACCCAAGGGTTTAAAATCCTTCCTCTTAGGTTTAGGGTTTTTGTTTGTTTCCAATTTTTGCTTTTATTTATTTATTTGCTTTCATTTATTATTTTTATTTATTGGTTTTATCATATTATATTCATTTGATGTTGAGATTTTCATTTTAATTTTAAAAAAATATTTTTCAAAAAAACCTTAGAAAGAATATTCGTCTATTATCCAAGGGGATACATCAGCCCTATGAGTTTATGTGACGACTTCTCCTAGAGTCAGTGGAATTCCAAAAAAGGAATACGTCTCAAGAGACATCCTCTTGGGATATGACTTTGGAAAGAAACCTATGACTCTTTGTATAACCCTTAAACCAAAATCTCATGGTGAGACCTTTCATGACCTAGAGACGAAAGTTTCGATCTGCAAAGAGGCTCCACTTAAGGGAGGCCCTTGTGCATTTCCCTCTAGTGTTATCCATGATAAACTTAAGGAAACCACCTTATAGGGAGGTTAGAATATACATAGGCCAAAACTAGGAGTCTACCATCTAAGGATACCTTTCATGAAATCCTGTCACTAAGCCACACAATATGCATTCATACATCTTGCATTTCATATATTCATTACCCTCCGTTTCTCTTTGTCTATCTTATTCACAGGATAAAAAAATTAATAGTCAAAGGTTTTTGGTGAAGTGTCCTAAAAAATGAATGCCAGAGGGAAACAACTTGTCTGTATTAATGCCATCAAGCCAGATATGACGAAGATCAAGGCTATAAAAGGGAAATTGTCTGAAAGAGCTTTAAAGATGTTTACTACCTGTTATGGGGATACTCTTGAATTAACAAAAGTAGGGGTACAATTGGATGTTTTTTCTGCACTAATTCAGTTCTACGACCCTCCATTGAGGTGCTTCACAGTCCAAGATTTTCAGCTAGCACCGACTCTGGAAGAATTTGATAGACTTTTGAATTTCTCTAAATGGAAAGCTTATGTGGGAATCAGGCTGACTGTTGACATTAGAATCTTGGTAGATGGTTTAGGGATCCCTTATCCCTAATTGTCACTTAATTACAAAAAAGAAGGTGATGTACAAGGGATTAAGAGATGTTATTTGGAGACTAAAGCTCTTGATTTTAATGATAACAAAGAATGGGAGTGTTATGTTGATTGTTTAGGGCTTCTTGTGTATGGTGTAATCTTATTTCCACAAACTTTGGACTATATTGAACTTGCAGCTATTAGTGTATTTTGGGGCGTGAAGGTTTTCAATACGGACCCAACTCCCGCTTTACTTGCTGATATTTATCATACACTTCATACTCAGTATGAAAAGGGGAGGGGTACTCTAAACTGTTGCAGCCCACTCTTGTATTCTTGGTTTATGACTCATCTCTATAAGGAAGATTACATGATTCCAAATCTAATTAGATACAAGTGGCCTCAAAAATTAAGGTCTCTTACTGCTAATTCTGTGTTGTGGTATGCAAGGAGGCTGGACATTGGAGATATCATCTATAGTTGCGGGGACTTTCCGAATGTTCTGTTGATTGGATCACGTGGTTGCATCAATTACAACCCTACCTTGGCTCTATGACAACTGGGTTATTCTTTGGTGGATAAACTCTCAGATGAACAGCTCCGACAATTAATCATTCATGACATGGGAAAAAACAACCAAGATTTGCTCAACAAGATCATCCGAGCTGGGAGTAGGGTTAATAAAAGAAAGGCTGAAAGGAAGAATGTTTTGGCAAAAGAACCTTACACTCTATGGGTTTTTAATAGGGTGCAAGTTGTTAAGTTATCGTTCGACATTGATCCTGAGTACAAGTCAGATGTCCCAGATTCTCCGCCCATGTCCTTAGAAAAAATAGACAATTTGAAGAATGCTTTGCAACAAGCTCAAAGGGAGAAATAAGAATTGGAGCTTAACCTCCATAACTTAACTAAGGACATATGCATGAGACATAAGAATTGGAGCTCATCAGATTTGGAATCATATAATCTTCTTTGTAGGGATGAGACATAAACCAATAATATAAGAGTGGGATACAACAGTTCAACGTACCCCTCCCCTTTTCGTAACGAGTGTGAAGAGCATAGTAAATGTCAGCAAGCATAGCAGGAGTTGGGTATGCATTCAAAGCTTTTGCACCCCAAAATACACTAATAGCTACAGGGTCATTATAGTCCAAAGTCCACGGAAAAAAAATTACACCAAAGATAAGTAACCCTAAACAATCAACGCAAGATTCCCATTCTTTATTATCAGCAAAAGAAAAGGCTTTAGCCTCCAAATATTTCCTTCTAACCTCTTGTACATCACCTTCTCTTTTGTAATTAAGTGAAAATTCAGGATAAGGGATCCCTAAACCATTTCCTAATTCCTTAACATTAATGGTCTATCCAATTCCCACATATGCTTTTCCCTTAGAGAAATTCAAAAGTCTATGAAACTCTTCCAAAGTCGGTGCTAGCTGAAAGTCTTGGAAGGTAAAGCACCTCAATGGAGGGTCGTAAAACTGAATTAAGGCAGAAACAACATCCAATTGTACCTCCACTTTTGTTAATTCAAGGGTATCCCCATAACAGAGAGTAAACATCTTCAAAGCTCTTTCAGATAGTTTCCCCTTGATTATCTTGATCTTCGTCATATCTGGCTTGACGACATTAATACAAACAAGTTGTTTCCCTTTGGCATTAATTTTTCTGACACTTCACCAAAAACCTTCGATTATTTTTTTATAAATATTGTGAATAAGACAAGCAATAATAAATGGAGGGTAATGAATATATGAAATGAAATATCTATGAATGCATGATTGTGTGGCTTAGTGACTGGATTTCATTAAAGGTATCCTTAGATGGTAGGCTCCTAGTTTTGGCCTATGTGTATTCTACCCTCCCCATAAGGTGGTTTTCTTAAGGGTATCATGGATAACACTAGAGGGAAAGGCACAAGGTCATCCCTTAAGTGGAGCCTCTTTGCAGACCAAAACTTTCGTCTGTAGGTCATGAAAGGTCTCACCATGAGATTTCAGTTTAAGGGTTATACAAAGAGTCATAGGTTTCATTCCAAAGTCCTACCCCCCAAGAGGATGTCTCTTGATACGTATTTCTTTTTTGGAATTCCACCGACTCTAGGCGAATTCGTCACAAAAACTCATAGGGATGATATATCCCCTTGGCCAATAGACGAACCTTCTTTCTATGTTTTTTTTTTTAAATAATTTTTTGGAAATAATAAAATCTTATCACAAATAATTATAGCATGATATAAAATTAAATAAACAAATAAATAAACCAAAATAATAAATAAATGTAAATAAATAAATAAAAAAAGACAAACCCTAAAACCCTAAATCCAAAGAAAGGCTTCTAACCCTAGGGTTGAGTCCCCAGCAGAGTTGCCAGCTGTGGTAACCAATTTGAAAATTGAGAGTCGCCACCCTTAATTTTCATCTATAGGAAGGGAATATAAAGGATAACCCTAATTTGGTCAGAGATTCTAAGTTGTTTGACTCTTTTCTAGACGAAGGGAAGGTGTTAGGCACCCCTCATCTACCTTGTTCACAAGGATACTAGGGTTTAGAATTACGGCTTTAGGAAATAGGGTTTTAATTTTTATTAGGGGAACTCGCCACGATTTTATTAGTATGCCTACGTATCCTCTTATGAGGAATCAGAGTCCTAATTCATAGTTCGTAGTTGTTTGGTTAGTGTTTTTTATGGATTATGAAAATATCTCAAATTTTCCTTGAACAAAGTCTGGGTGTTTGAATAGCAGAATTTGTAGACGAAGTTCGCATTTGATTTAAAGATATCTCCATAATCCTTTTTGAAAATTTTCTTGGATTTAATTAAGTTAGTAAAAAATTGATTTGTTGTTGATTAGGCATTTTTTAAATATATTAATATATAAAAAAAATATTTTTGATGCAATGCAAAAAAATAATTTTAATGCAATTTTTAAAAGTGATTAAAGAATGAGTTAGTAGAAAAAATAAATATTTGAATTTTATAATAATAAAATAGTTTCAGAATTTATAAATATGTTAAATATTAAATTATAATAATAATATAAATAATAAAAAATAAAATAATTTCATTAAAAAATGCAGAGGGTGTATTTTATTTGGGTTAAGTAAAACGGGGAGGGGGGTGTAGAAAGTAGGGCCTTGAATTCAGATATTGAATTCAAGTCCAGATCACAAGGGGGGTGTTGATATGTATTACGTAGCAAAAATGGGGGTTTGGTTTAACCAGGGCCCAAGTTCAAATATTGAACTGGGCCCGTTTTTGTAGGGGGGTGGTTCAGCATTAGAAAGTAAATGAAATTGGAGGGAGGTGTGTTTAACCATCGGGCCTCAGATTGTGTGTGACAAGTGAGCATGGTTTACGGTGGGCATGTAATTTGTGTCAGTTTGATCATGATCATGCGGTGGACATTGAGGATGCATGATAAGCTGTGACGCACAAGATCGAAGGGCATTATATTTTCCATTTTCTCTTCATTATTTTCTCAATTTGTTATTTCCCTTCTCTCTCTCTCTCTCTCTCTCTCTCTGCTTAACTCTCTTCGCTAATTCCTCTTCTGGTTTGCAGGTGGAGCGCGACACAACGACGATTGAGGAACGAAGGTGGTGATCAAAGCGACAGCTTAAAGGAAGATCTTAGGGTTTCAGAAATTGAAACCCTAGATATATGCGGCAGGATGGCTCCAAACAAGTTCTTCGTCTCTCTCTTCTCCGGCTTCTCCAATTCCTCCTCCTCCTCCCTAGAATTTTTTTAAAGGTTTTTTGTAAGTTACATTATTAGATATATTAGGAAATTATTTGTAATTGTCGTTATATTTTGTTGATTTAGGGTAGATTGATGAATTAGGAGATTTAATTTTATTGTAATTGATTTGATTCTGTTTTAGATGATTTTGTACAAATTGTTATGTAATCTTGGATGACTCTGATTTGATATTGATTATAATATAAGGATTTGATTTTCAATTAGAAAATTTGTAAGTTTTCAGATCTGTAATTGATACGAAAATCTCTTGATTAGATTTTAGTTTTGATTTGTACAGTATGAGTTTTCTTATTTATTTTGGGCTTGGATAACAATGAACACGGTGCCGCTGGGACTGATTAAAGTTTCAAAAACCATGTTTGCTTTAGTTGACCTCGATCATCGCTTTTCAACATAATTAACAAAAACAAAAAAACAACTATAATTAATTAGGTTTATTAAAAATAATAGAAGTAGATATAGTAATAATAATTGTATAATAACTATTGGTTTAAAATAATTGTAAAACAATACAGGCTCTTAATAAATGGGTCAACAATTTTTAATAAGTCTCCAAAAATGCACAAGAAATACAAATGGGTCTTACCCCTTTAATGGGCTTAAGAACTAAATACACCTCCTCTTTAATTGTAAGGAAAACAAAATGGATCATCACATTTACACAGGCCTTTCTCATTTAGAAAGCCCATAAATCCCTTTTTTTAAATATAAAAACCCACCCCCTCTTTAAGGTTTAAACTCCCCCTAGGATAATATATGAAAAAATGAATGTAAATTGACATCAAAATAATAATAATACGGATATTAAATTGATAGGGCAAATTTGGGGCATGACACAACCCAGTCTAGAATATGGTTATAAATAAACCGGTGTATACCTAGTTTTAGGTAGAACTTACAGATGCATTTGTGTTAGGGTTTTTAGAATCCTTATTGTTGGGTTGTAAGTTCTCTGTGAGATGTTCATAAGCTTTTATGCATTGAACATATTGTGTGTCAATTCTCATAAGCTTTTAAGCATTGAGTCTTGCGTGTTTTGGAAGTATAACTTCTAGTTGTTTTTGTTCTCTACTTGTGTTCAGAGTTGCTTCAATTGCTGAATGTAATTGAAGAGGGATTTGAGGAGTATCTCATACCTAGGTGTGTCTTAGGTAGAAGTTAAGCAAAGGGTAGTGATTAAATGCGTAGGCTGTAAACTAGAGGTTTGTTGTGAGGTCTACAAATTGATACTATCTAGTTAATTTCGTACTTGGCTTGGTAGCCCCCAGAGTAGGAAGGTTGTTCCGAACTGGGTAAACATATATTGTATTATTTACTTTCAGCACTATTTTATTTGCCAATACATCTTACATTTGTGTGTAAAGTCGGATTCAATGTCTCGGCATCTTTTAGAACATCCGGGATGTGATAACTAGAATTTCAAATTTTGACAATGAAATAGATATTGGGGCACATGTCAATGGATGATAAGTTGACAAGATGGTTACTTTTTGGGAAAGCCACGATTTATACCTATTTTAATGTAGCGATGATGAAATCTGAAGTATGCACGTATCGATGAGATGTTTGGAAAGATGGTCATCATGACCATGACGTCATAGCAGTAATAGTCATCATGAGGAGAGTTCAGCGTCGAAATTGAGATTTTTCAAAAAATGTCATTTTCTTCAAATGTTGCGTGTGATCGGTGGATCTGGAACTGACTGTTTAATGCTGGTTCGCGAAATGTCGCGGAAGCAAGAGTCGCCACCGTCTTTTATTTTCTCCAAATGGAAAGGACAAAAGCACAGAAAAATTCCTTATAGAGATTGCTCTCGGTTCGGGAGGTAGATTTATAGAAAGGGAAGGTGTTAGCACCCTTTCTATCCATGGTTATCCATGGGCTCTTAGATACTTGCTCATTTGTGTTTTCAAAAGTGTTTGCTTTTCAACTGTGGGTTTAAAAAGTTTCTTTGAAAATTTCAGTTCGACTCTTGTATCAGTCCTCAAGAGTGTTTGAAAAATTGCTTTTTGAAAGCTTTTGAAAGGTGTCGGTGTGAAAAGAAGTTTTTGATTTTGAAGAGAGCAAGTATCCATGAGTCGTCTACCTACCCTAAGGAATTAGGCTGTGTAAATGTCCTTAAGGTAGTGCCATCCCACCATTGAGAGGTAGGTAGCACCACCGTTGGAGGTGTTCGGGTCAATTTGAGGGTTCGGGACATTATGATCACCAGAGCAATGGGAAGACACCTTAGAAGCTACCCTCATGCCATGTTCATGGACATGAGGACTTACTAAAACATCCTCTACTCGACGACCACCTTTCGAGGGGCAAGGCAACAGTGAGACGTATCCTAGGGGTGGTGTGTGATTTGTGTGTTGTTTTCAGATATTTTTGTCTTGTCATGCATTAGTGATCTACGCTTTGTTTTTATTTTTGGCATTCATTCTTTCATGCAAATTATCAACAGTTAAAAGGTGCGGAATTAAAAAGTCCTATGCTATTACAAAGGCGCGGGTCTACATCGCCAAATTAATCCAAGACCCGATTTGAAATAAAATAAAATGCAGAAAGATAAATGTCTAATTAATCTATTACACGACTTTGGGATAAATACATTATATTCACAAAAAGAAATAAAAGTGAAATGCGAGAAAAAGTAAAGTCGGGAATGCGAGGGCGTTGGACCCTTTTAAAAAATTAAATTACAATTAATAAATTAATTAAGTTAAATGAGAAAAGGAAATTATTTTTGAGTTTTTTTTGTATTTATGGAATTAGTAAGAAAATTAAATGAAATTAAAACCCTAATTCTAAACTATTTTTAATTTATTAAAAAATATTTAAGTTTGACCTAGTTTTACATTAATTATTTACATGGCAATTTATTTATAAAAAAACAATTAATTATTAATAATAATAAGAAAAAATTTAAATCATAAAAAAAAAATAAAAGGGCTAGAAATCCTAATTCTACATTTTTTAGTTTTGTTAAAAAACATTAAAATTAACCTAGAATTAAAACTAAATTAATTAATAAAATTTACTTACAAATCATTTAAATAAAATATATTTTTATTTTTTGTCTTTCTGATTTTTTGTTATGTTTTATGTAAATTAATTTAAAGAATTAAAATAAAACTAAATAAAACAAATAAAATAGAAAAAAAATAAAAAGAATGAAAAATAGAATGCAAACCAATGGGGGGTGTTGACCCCAATTATGGAGGTATTTTCCAGCACTTTTGGCCCATTTGAAGGAGGCCTGGTTGACTTCTCTGGGATGCGTGTGGCTCCATTGACCTATGCACATGGTGGTCTGCAGCTTCTGACCACTAGATTGATCTTATGGGGCGCGTGGCACGCTTTGAGAGTGGATGTATGGTGAACCCCTGTAAAGCACGTTGCGTAGGAACATGGAAAACAAAATAATATTGAGAAGGGAGGGGACCTGGGAATCGAACCCAGGTCCCAATGCTTACCAAGCCTTTTGTCCACCAACTGAGCCATTAGCGCGCTTGTAATATAATATGACAAATAAACAACATAATGTAAAACAATGATTAGTGGTGTTTTTCGCGCGAAATTCAAACGCGCCTGTGAGCAATGGACACGTCCTCCATCTTCTTCATGCTGCCTGCAAAATAAAAAGAGATAGCGGGGGTTTTAAACCCCCACTAAATGGTAAACGTGAAAATAGCGAATAGGCCCTGGTTTATCATAAATTGATCGCGAGGTATGGAATTGATTAGTCATGAGCTTCTGGTTTCAATGGTGTGGGTCTGACGTCTCAATTTTTCCTGAAGAGGAAAGCCCTAATTTTACAGCTTTGAAACCCTAACGAGCTCCAATGGCAACTTTGCATATAGGCTATAAAAACTTAATTGAAATACACCATTAGCTTTAGAATGATTAGATTAGTATAAAACGATCATTAAAATGTATGAATATGGCATATAAATCAAAGCACGAATATGAGAAAAGTTTGAGAAATTTGGACTTCTATATACCAATTCTTGATGTGTGGGGACGGGAAAAGAATGCAGCTAGGTTCAGGGAAGCCTCAGAAAGCTTTTGGAATTGGTTATAAGCTTTGAATCACGCTCTATGTGTGAAATCAGTTTTGAACTTTTTCACAAAAAATTGCAAAGTGTGTATTGGTCTGAGGCGCAGCTTCAAGGTTGTTAGCATTAGGGTTGTGATCAGCTTAAGTATGCCAATGGATTAGGGTAAGAATTCAAGCCAAAAAATCAATGTTTTGATGAATCAAATATTTGATTTTTAATGAAATCTTTTCAAATCTTTTCCATGTGCTTTTGGTACCAATCATGGCCAAACCTTTCCAAATTGGGTGTGCACGAATCTTGAGGTTTTATTGGAGAGAATATGCTGCAAAAAGGGATTAAAAAACACGGTTTTCAATTTTTGTCATATTTTATTTCATTAAATGAATTAATAGTGATTAAAAATTCAAATAAATAATAAAAAATGATGAAATAATTCCCCTTTGGGCCAAATGGTCGTGCATAACCTTTGGATGATGATTCTTGGAAGAAAATGTGGCCCATTAGCAATTTTGAAGCATTTGAAGCAAAGTTGACTTTTCAAAATTCCCAAAAATTTCCCAACTTCCACAAGGCATATCTTGCTCAATGTCGCAAACTCTCAGTTCGTAATACAACGAACGATGTCAAAAAAAAAGCATTCCTTTGGAATCAAAAGACGAGGGTGGTTCCCTATCACATAGACAGTCAATCTCTCAAAAGAGAAAATCCCGTCGAGCCAAAACCTATAAAGGAGGCCTAAGAAAGCTGGGGCATCCCGCTGACAGTAATCCCGGAAAACGGTAACAGTCAGGCAAAAGTTAGGGATAACAAATCAAAATCAAAATAGTGAGGTCATTACAAAATCCTCAACAACATGAAAAATGTTGAAAAAGAAAAAGGAGATAATGACTGTCTCCCCAAAATTCAACTGGTGAACCATCACCCAAAAAGTCGTTCAAAACTCAAAAAAACAGAGTATGATGCAATTAACTGAGCTTAGGTTGAAGGACATCACGAAGAGCGGGTGGGTACAAATATACTTTGAGCCTTTATCCTTTGTTTCTTAAACCGTGAACCAGGCCACGTTACAACCCTTCAAAAGTCCTAATTGAAGCATGGGTTAGTTCGAAAGCATACTGTTACAAAAGGTATCCTGACTCCTGTAAGGATTTGCTCTAAATCTTGTCTTATAAAAAGTTTTCTGCTAAAAAACGCATTTTTCAAAACTTCGAGACAAACATAAACTTTGCATTATACGAATATCACTGTCTGCATTTGACCCTTTTGTTTGACAGCGAAGAAATTCATACAGCGAATGTTCGGAGGAACGAAAACTCTCTCCATAAGTCAAAATCACTTCAAGAGGATAACACTTCCATCAAATCTTCTATCAACAAGGGGCATGACATATCACAATTCAATTAACCTGGGGCAGTCCAGTCAAGGTCCAACAGATCTTTCAATGTTCAGTTAACCTGGGGCAGTCCAGTCAAGATTTCAAGAAATCTCTCAATATGCAGAGTAATCTGATTCAAGACTCCTTCTTCACCACTTAGGGAATTCGAATGTCAAAAGTGTTCAACAAATCAACTATCACCTTTCCAGATTCGACTCATGTATCCAGCCAGGGCATATCTATCAACTATCACCTTTCCAGATTCGATTCCTGTATCCAGCCAGGGCATGTCTGAAGAATTCCAGATCAACACCTGTAACAATCCAGGAAAACATCTGTGAACGACCGTTTGTGGACCAACACCTGTAATAAGCCAGGAATTTATCTACATCACCACTTGGGGCATTCGAATGTCAAAAGTGTTCAAGACCGATGCAGTTTTACACAAGCTCATCTTCAGGAAGCCCTACACCGGTTCCTCTTCAAGACATCTGAAAACAGTTTATGGATTCTTCCCAACAACGGATGTTAATCTATCAACTTATTCAGGTGCAACCTTTAAAATTAGTTTACGGACGCTTCCCAACAACGGACGCGGCTCTATTGCTGATTCAACTTCAAGATTTCTGAAAACAGTTCACGGGTTCTCCAAGTAAACGAATGTTAACCTATCACTTGTTCAGATTCTTCTTCAAGACTTCTGAAAACAGTTTATGGATTCTTCCCAACAACGGATGTTAATCTATCAACTTATTCTGGTGCAACCTTTGAAATTAGTTTACGGACGCTTCCCAACAACGGACGCGGCTCTATTGCTGATTCAACTTCAAGATTTCTGAAAACAGTTCACGGGTTCTCCAAGTAAACGGATGTTAACCTATCACTTGTTCAGATTCTTCTTCAAGACTTCTGAAAACAGTTTATGGATTCTTCCCAACAACGGATGTTAATCTATCAGCTTGTTCAGATGCAACCTTTGAAATTAGTTTACGGACGCTTCCCAACAACGGACGCGGCTCTATTGCTGATTCAACTTCAAGATTTCTGAAAACAGTTCACGGGTTCTCCAAGTAAACGGATGTTAACCTATCACTTGTTCAGATTCTTCTTCAAGACTTCTGAAAACAGTTTATGGATTCTTCCCAACAACGGATGTTAATCTATCAGCTTGTTCAGATGCAACCTTTGAAAACAGTTTACGGACGCTTCCCAACAACGGACGCGGCTCTATTGCTGATTCAACTTCAAGATTTCTGAAAACAGTTCACGGGTTCTCCAAGTAAACGGATGTTAACCTATCACTTGTTCAGATTCTTCTTCAAGACTTCTGAAAACAGTTTATGGATTCTTCCCAACAACGGATGTTAATCTATCAGCTTGTTCAGATGCAACCTTTGAAAATAGTTTACGGACGCTTCCCAACAACGGATGCTGCTCTATTGCTTATTCAATCTCAAGATTTCTGAAAACAGTCCACGGGTTCTCCAAGTAACGGATGTTAACCTATCGCTTGTTCAGATTCTTCTCAAGCTAACTCCACTCAGAGTCAAGCTTCATTATCCCCAGCAAAGCTAAAACTTCAAATTATCAATCCCTAGCGGAGCCAGACTAATGAACCTTCTCCCCACAGAGTTTTGGGAGAGCAAATCTTGAGTTCCCCAGTGAAGTCGCCAGAGTTACTTCCCACCGAGCTGAAGATTCTCAATCTTACCTCTCCAGCATGAGTCTACTAATTTGGAACTCCCCAATAGAGGTCATCAGGAATTCTCTTCCCCAGCAGCAGCCAAGGATTTATTTTCCCCGGCAGCAGTCAAGATGCTTTTATCTTCAGCCGTCTCGGATTCATTTATCCTCAGCAAGATAGCTTATCAGCTTGCATGCGCATTCATCACATTCATGTCATAAACATTGATGTCACGTACATTGCATCATGCATCATAACATTGCATACAACTAACCCTCTACCTTTTCAGGTAAGAGCAGTCGACAGACACAGATCATCTTCCAAGATTCATCCTGAAATAGTTCAGATGTGACCCAGACACGACGACATTCTGATACTTATTCCAGATTCATTCAGACGCATCATCAGGAAACCCTACACCGGTTCCTCTTCAACTTCAAGACTTCTGAAAACAGTCTACGGATTCTTCCCTACAACGGATGTCAATCTACCAACTTGCTCAGACTCTTCTCAACTTTTGGAAACAAGTTCACAGACGCTTCCCAACAACGGACGTTGCTCTATTGCTTATTCAATCCCAACTCCTGAAGATAGTTTACGGATTCTCCGGAACGTGGATGTCAATCTATCGCTTGCTCAGACCCCAATTCAGAGATGTTCCAAAACAGGGATGCCTTTCTGATACTTGTCCACTCACCATTGACATACAGTTCAACATGTCCAGATGGCATCTATAAGCCCATCCTCATACCAACAGTCGCCGAATGGCATCTTTAAGCCCATTCTCAGATGGCATCTCTAAGCCCATCCCCCGACAAGATTCTATCGCACCAGATGGCATCTTTAAGCCCATCACCAAATGGCATCTTTAAGCCCATTCACCTATACCATCATGTCGCCAAGTGCAAATTTTATGGGTACTTTAGTGTCCAATCTTCTTTTACCTTCAAGTCGCGAAAGGCAAACTTGCCAATCTAACTCTTCAGGTCCAAGAAGATTGAACAGAGGCAACTGTTGTACCCCAAAATTTGCCCTCGCATTTTTCCACAAGAAATCTCAGCTTCAGGCATTTCCTGATTTTTCAAACTGACTCAAGAATCGGACAAACAGACTTTTCTCGTCAGCCAAAACAAAAATTAGGGTTTTATTGATTTTTAGGGCTCTGGATTGTTTCACACAATTGGCTTAGGGTTGTGGTTGATTCTGGCTCAATTTTGATCAGGTGTACGTTCTTTGGCATTGAATCAGGAATTAAGGTTTTATGGGCATATTCTCAGCAAATTAAAGTTCCACAGCACTTTGCAGGTTATTCCGAGATTCGGGTTAAATTCGCATTGTTTTGATTTAATCAGTAAAAGAGGCAGTTGGGTTGAATTCATGTTGTTTTATTTGAGCCAGTCAAAAGAAATATGCAGTTTGGATCTACAGTACTTGGCAAGAAATCAATAAGAAAGGATTGCGTCTGATCAGTTATTGTGTTCGACTGTGCGTTGCTTTGAATAATGGAGACGTCAAGTTCATTTATTTTGATCGACGAAGAATCAATGTTTAACTGATTATTTATTGTTCTAAGGATTAAATATCTGAAATTTAACTTTCATTTATTTTAATTTAAGGAACCATGAATAATAAGTAAATAATTGAAAAGGAATTGAAAAGAATTAAATGAATCAATAAGAATTTTTATTTCATATTTAATATTTGTTACAATTATTATTTGGATACAAGTATTTATTTACGAAGTATTTAAAATAATAATGGTTTACAATAATTAAATTGAAAATAAAAACTATCCTATTTTTTCTAAACATTTTCTAAGTCCCTAATCTCTTCATTCTTCACTTCGCTCCGGTATTCCATTTTTCATCTGCAAAAGAAAAAGAGAAAAGTCAAAAAGCAGTTAAATCGAAAAGGCAGATAAAGTTTGCAGTCATCATTAAGGGCCACTGATTGGGATCAGTTAACCCTCTCTGCAAATCACGGGATTTCTCCCGGTTCACAAAGAGGGAAGAATTTTATCATGAATGCAAAATGTCAAAATGCATAATTTTAAAATGTCAAACTGCATAGTTCAGAAGTGAGTTCAAACCAAACTGAAAATCCAATTACAACTTTCTATCAAAGATCAAAAAGTGCAATTTACTGTCAAAGTATCAAAGAGTCTACACAAAAGTTGTCAAGAGAAGATTTTGAAAGAAATCAAAAAGTACAAAAGCTGTCAAAGAAGAGATCAAATATGCAGAGGAAAGCATGATATGCAAGCAAACTTTTTTTCATCATTTCCCATCAGAGAGCCCTTTCAGAAAAAAGTACAGAAAAGAATCATATTATAACATATCCAACTGTACTATAGAGAGAGAAAAAAGAAGAGATAGAGGCAGGTTTTCAGGCTTAGGCAGGATAGGCAGGATAGATAGGAAGAAAAGATATACAAAACTGAGATACAAACTGCCTCAGCATCATAACTGTCAAAAAGAACGAATAAAACAAAAAAACCAAAAACACATCTCAAAACTCAGAACCTGATATCAAAAAGCCTAAACATCAAAAATCCTCAAAAACCAGCATAAAAGCCAGCCTAAAGCAAGAAACACCAAGCCTGTACCTTTAAGCTTAAAAACCTGCTGAACCAAAAAGGCCTCAACATATCAACCTGCTGAAGCAAACCACATACTAAAGCAAACAAAACCTCATAACCATACAAGCCAAACAATGGCCTGATAACCCAAGTTCAAGCCTGAACCAACCCCTGTCTAAACCCTTACCTATTGACAAAACTCCGGCCTGAACATCAAAAACCTGATCAAAAGAAGCCTGACCATTGTCAAAACACCATACTGTCAAAACCAAAAATATACAACCCAACAACCATTCACCTGCTAAACACATAAACCTGTCCAGCTTCAAGCCTAACCAAATACTCAAGCATTCAAGGCCACCCATCAAAAAGGCCTCAGATATGTTCATCACTGGCCATTAAAAAGCATACAGTAGCAAAGCAAAAAGGAAGAAGAAGAAAGCTAGTCAAAACAAATGATTCAACAATAGCATATCCAGAAGCGTACAGGGACAAGCCATATCAACATTGACAAGCTCAGAATAAGCATACAGAGGGTCCAACATTCAAGAGCAACACAAAGGCAACATAAGCGTGTAAACTGGGCCCTCAGTAATCACATCATTGGGCAATCCACGTAAGCAATAAAGCAACACAAGAAGGCAAGTTCAGGGCAACTGTAAGAGAAGAGGAAAAGCAGTAGGCCACTCAAAGCAAGCCTCAGTAAACACATCAATGGCCAACATAAACTATTAATCTCAAGGCAAGCATACGAATACTCAAGGCAACAAGTAGACAGTAAAGGCGAAATAGAAGAAGAAAGAGATGAATATCCAAATTAGGTTTTCAGTTCAAATTATCACGAAACCATAAGCAAAGGAGAAAAGATACATAAGTACCAAGTGTCGTCCAAGCTAGCTTCACAATCGCGTCCTCC
The DNA here is from genome assembly GCA_948472305.1 of Vicia faba. NCBI lineage: Eukaryota > Viridiplantae > Streptophyta > Magnoliopsida > Fabales > Fabaceae > Vicia > Vicia faba. Next base: position 1,573,128,404 of record OX451737.1, read on the forward strand.
TCCATCGTTGAGCCTCCTGAGCACTTCCTTTTTCTTCCTCCCCTCCGACAAGGTAGTTTTCGTTTTCTCCTTTCCTTTCGTACCTCACGTAAGACGAACCAAATGCATTAGTCAATAGAACACAGATTCGGATTCAACAAATAATTTTAACATGCAAAAGATCTAGAATGTGTAATAAGTTCGAAACATGCTGTTACCTTGCTTCACCACTGCCTGAGCTAACGTGGGGGGGAGAAAGAGGTAATGCTGGTGGCTAGACGGAGGAGTTAGATTCAAGAGCAAATGGAGAAGACGAAGAAGAAAAGTACGAACGGCGCGCCTAACAAACCCTAAGCCTTTTGTTCCAACTGAACAAAACCTCAAACCCTAAATTTGTTCTGACCCCCGAGCGTGGGCCTTGCCCATTCTGAATGCCTGAAGCCCAATGAATTCACATAAAAAAGGGCCTTAATCTCATTTTATTAACACTAAACTTTTTATATATAAACAAATTTATTTTAAATACTAACTTCTCTTTTTTTTTATACATAACATCTTAAAACAATATACTTATTTTCTAACTTAATATATTTTTAATAAAAATACACTCTTGATTAACATATATCATTTAATTGAAAATATATCTTTTCTTTAAGCATATAATTAAAACACTTTTTTTATATACTTAATTCAATTAATTTGAAAACATTTTAATACATATTGAAATATTAAACGCATAAATAATGAAGATACTTTTTTTATCATATTAATTAAAATTGAAAATACCTTTTTTCTTTTAAATATTCTTTTTATACATAACACATGAAAATATACTTTTTATACATAATGAAAACCTAGAAATATTTTCTTTTCTTAAAACATCATTTTTATACGCAATTTAATTAGAACTTGAACATACAATTAAAACATTTTCTTTTGTGCATATTAAAAGAAATACAAGATCATTAAAAGGACGCTTAATTATTCCTTAGGTTAAATAAATACCCTAAATACGCATTAAATTCACATTCCGTACCTGTAAATAATCACATACTCATATACATGTACACTTACACAAATACATTCACATTGCCCTATACACATTTGTTTATCTTATATTTGTATATTCGATATTTACATTTTATCGCAAATTCGATTTGGTTGTAACTTATTGGATACTATAAGTCTCATCCCTTTTCATAATCTACCCCCCGAACCCACGAAATATCTCAAAAGGTTTTTGCTGTGCTTTTTTAACCTTTCCTTTAGGATAAAATAAAAAGTCGGTGGCGACTCTTGCTCAACCGCACAAGTGCGAATACGAACGCAAAACACTAGTCAGTTCTCCCACCGTATCACAGTAGGCATGTGGGACTTGTTTGGACCCTTGAAAATTTCAACTTCTTTGCCAGAACCAAAACCCTAGTTTTTGACTGTTAGGAGGCCTTTGAACTGTGCAACCCTTGGGAGATTTTGAAGCATGCTCTTTTGCAATTCTTGAAAAATATGGGAGGGCAAATTTTGGGGTACAACAGTTGCCCCTGTTCAATCTTCTTAAACCTGAGGATGCAGATTGGCTGACGTGCCTTTCGTAATCCGAAGGTAGAAGATGATTGAACACTAGAGTGCCCAGAAATTTGCGCTCACATAGTAGTGTGATGGTGGGAATGGGCTTGTAGATGCCATTTGGAGATTGATGGATAGGATGATGGGCTTATAGATGCCATGCCGAGAGGTGATGGATAGGTGGATGGGCTTATAGATGCCATCTGGGTGTTGATCGCGTAAGAGATTCCTTAGCGAGAACTTGCGTACCTGAAAAAGAAAATGAGTACCTGGCCTGTTGCAGGAGCTGGTCTTCAAACTCTTTGTGTAGATGCGCCCTGATTGGTTACAGGAGTTGGGTCTGGAGCTTCAAAAGGTGATGAATGTACCAGGGATGGTTACTACCTCAATGGGACGCTGAGAGAACCTTGGGCGATTACTACCTCAACAGGAACGCTGAGAGAACCTTAGGAGACTCCAACCTCAACAGTAACGCTGAGAGAATCTTGGGCGACTTCAACCTCAACAGTAACGCTGAGAGAATCTTGGGCGACTTCAACCTCAACAGTAACGCTGAGAGAATCTTGGGCGACTTCAACCTCAACAGTAACGCTGAGAGAATCACAGGCGACTTCAACCTCAACAGTAACGCTGAGAGAATCTTGGGCGACTTCAACCTCAACAGTAACGCTGAGAGAATCTTGGGCGACTTCAACCTCAACAGTAACGTTGAGAGAATCTTGGGCGACTTCAACCTCAACAGTAACGCTGAGAGAATCTTGGGCGACTTCAACCTCAACAGTAATGCTGAGAGAATCTTGGATGTCTTCTACTGAGTCTTCATCAGGAAAATCTTCAGGGATCGATTTAACTGGACTAGAGAAGGCCTTTGACTGGATAAGAAACAGGAAAATCTTAGGGTCGATTTAACTGAACCGGACAAGGTCTTGAAATCTTCAACTGGATAAGAAACAGAGAGATCTTAGGGTCGATCTGACTGAACCAGAGAAGGCCTTTGACTGGATAAGAAACAGGAAAATCTTAGGGTCGATCTAACTGAACCGGACAAGGTCTTGAAATCTTCAACTGGATAAGAAACAGGGAGATCTTAGGGTCGATATGACTGAACCAGAGAAGGCCTTTGACTGGATAAGAAACAGAAAAATCTTAGAGTCGATTTAACTGAACCGGACAAGGTCTTGGAATATCTTCAACTGGATAAGAAACAGGGAGATATTAGGGTCGATCTGACTGAACCAGAGAAGGCCTTTGACTGGATAAGAAACAGAAAAATCTTAGAGTCGATTTAACTGAACCGGACAAGGTCTTGGAATATCTTCAACTGGATAAGAAACAGGGAGATCTTAGGGTCGATCTGACTGAACCAGAGAAGGCCTTTGACTGGATAAGAATCAGGAAAATCTTAGGGTCGATTTAACTGAACCAGACTAAAGTCTTGAAATATAGCTGAGAGCTTAACTGGATCTTTCCTGAAAGGTAAAGGTCAGTCATATGCAACGCATGATATGGATCAAGCAATGATGTTCTCAACATAAGTGAGGTTGTAAGATATGATGCGTATATGCATGTATCATGATGTATGTGATGTTTATGAATGTATGTTTTCGCCTTAGGAAAATAAATCCTTGACGGGTGCCGGGAAGTCACATCCTGGGCTGATGTTGGAGAACAATGCTTTGTTGTTTCCGCTGGAGAAGATAGTTGCAAGAATACCGGCGGGAGAAGATAACTCCGTTAGGGAATAAACTTGGCGAATGGATTACTCTGCGGGGAGAAAATTATTCTAGCGATCTTGCTGGGAAACAATACTCTGTGGGAAGAGAGGTACTTTGCCGGAATGTTGATGGTAACTTCGCTGGGGATACCATTGTTATGTTGGAAGTGTTAATAGACTTCGCTGGGGATAAGAAGATTTCGCCGAGGACGATCTTTCCGTGGCTTTTAGCTGAGGATAACCCAGTTATAAGCTCTGGTGGAGAAATAACCTTTGAATAAAACCTGGGAGCGTTCGTACTTTGCAGGTGACAAGCTTCCAGAATCTACTGGGGATAAGCTTCCTGCTGGGGAGATTGATTCAACTTTCCTGGGGAGGCTTTTGAGACTGTACTGGGGAAGTGGCTCCACTAGACGTCCAGTATACCGCCGGGGAACAATCTTAGATCAAGATTGTCGAGGACGCTTGTTAGGAATGTTTGTACTCTGCCGGGGAATATTGAGATCTTCGGGGGATAATCCAACTTCCTTAAGGCTGACAGTAAGCTAACTCTGCTTGGGGAGAGTGTTGCTGACTTGCTGGAGGTATTGTGCCTTCTCTGCTCGGGGGGAGTATGGCTGAACCTTGGCTCACTTTCTGGGGAATTAAGGCATCTTAGTTACATTCTTCAGCCGAACTTACCTTGGTACCTTGGTGGACAGAGCAATTAGATTGCTTAGACAACTCATTATTGCCCCTGTTTCTGCGGGAGAAGGTACCCGTAGAGGTGCTTGATGACTGCCGATTGACAAATCTTCTTCTGGTAGGCAAGTGACGAGATGACAGGACATAGTCGTACGCTCTGATCCCTAATTTTTGCCTGGACCGCTCTTTCAGGTTTTCAGTCCACCGGGATACCCATTTTTGCCCAAGCCGCCTTTTCAGGTTTTCGACTTGCCGGGTGTACAGATTTTTCATTTTCATCCCTTATTTTTCCCGAACCCTTTTGGTTCGCGGGGAAGCCCTTATTTTTGCCTAGGTGTGTCAACCTAGAGGGTCTTTGATTGTGCGTAGTATTCTTTTCGACTATATCCACGCTCTCAGAATGTAGGGAGTTGCCCCTGTTAGAAGTGTTTTGTCATGCTACCAGAAGGTGTTTGATCAGGCAAGATTCGTTGCTGGAATGCCCCAAGTGACTCAGGCGGAGATTTGTCCCAAGCTGGTTGGCCTTTTGAGAGATTCTCCGAATCTTGACTTAACTGCCCCGGATGATAGACCATGATCATGTCATGCCCCTTGATTGGAAGTGCTTTTGTTCACTAGGTATTCATCGTGCGAATTTCCCTGTTGTTCAAACAAATAGTCATATGCAAACAAAGTTATGTTAAAAATGCAAAGCTTATGTCTGTCTTGAAGATTTTGAAAATGCATTCTTTTTCATAAAACAAGTGAATGTTTGTAAAACGTGATGTCAACTCCGTATTTACTGTAAGCCTTAAGGAGTCAGGATACCTTTGTAACATTATGCTTTCGAACTAACCCATGCTTCAGCTAGGACTTTTGAGGGTTATAACGTGGCTTGGTTCACGGTTTAGGAAACAAAGGATAAAGGCTCAAATTATTTGTACCCACCCGCTCTTCGTGATGTTCTTCAAACCTAAGCTCAGTTGATCGTGCGTTAGACCTTGTTTGAGTCTTTGCTTTGACATTCCAATGATGGTTCGGATACTGAACATTTATTTTGGATAGGCAGTCATTTTTTTTTTAGTTGAGGGTTTGTAGGACCTCTTTCTTTTTGATTTCGTTATCCCTATTTTTTTTGCCTGGACTGTTTCTTTTGTGATTACAGTCAGCGGATGCCCCAGTTTTGTAAGTCTTCTTCATAGGTTTTGACTTAATGGGTTTTTATTTTTTGAGATATAATGACTGCCTATCTGTATGATTATTCGGGACCGATCACTGTCTTTTGTTTTGTGAGGACCTCTTTGGTGCTATTCGTTGTGCACTTGGATCAACTGAGAGAACTACCCTGCCCCAGGTTATGATTAAGGGCTTTTAAATTTCGAAAAGAAAAAACTCCTACTTCTTTGGCTCAGAGGGGTTGACGAGGGATTATCTTCCTTATAACTCCAGTGTTTAGGGATTGAAACAATGCCTGTACCTCATCAGCGGGGTCTGTTCAAAAGCATACTGCAGATTGTGGTATCGTTTTCGTCATCCTCCCTCTAGAGGCTTAGAATTATTAATCGAGCATTAAACATCACAAAAAATATGAAAACAACTTTAAGTATAGTAAACATAATTAATTCAAGACAGACACGTGTAATGCATTCATGAAATAAAAGAGTTTAACATGACAATTGTTTATTTGAACAGGAAAAGAAAAATACAACTTAAATTCAAATGAACAAAAATCTCTCAATCCTAGCCATGTTTTGGCAAAGGAGAAATGATCACATTCGGAGTCTCAGCAGGCTCGAACTCGATCTCCTTAGCATCGATCATATTCTGAATCTTATATTTCAGCGCCCAACAGTCCTCAGTGTCGTGCCCCGGGCTATCAGAATGATACGCACACCTCGCCTCCGGATTGTAGTTTGGAGAGGAGGTCTTGGGATTTGCAGGAGGGTTGATCATCGCAATCAGGTTCATTTTCAACATGTGTTGTAATGCTTGTGACCACGACATGTTGATGTTGGTGAATTGTCTTTTAGGCTCGTCCGGCCTTCGCTTTCCCTTTTGTGGTTGTCGGCGTGGTGCAGGACCAGAGATCATGACTGCCCCTGCCTGTTGGTCATGACGACTCTTTTGACTGTATGCAACATTAGATTCCTTCTTTCCCGTGTAAGGCCTTTTGTGAGTATCAGAAGGTGTGGTCTCTTGAATCTTCCCGGCCTTGATACCAGCTTCAATTCTTTCCCCAGTCAGAATGAGGTCGGTAAACCCTGCAGATGAATTACCAATGAGATGATTGAAGAACGGCCCGGATAGGGTCCCTAAGAACATATCAACGAGTTCCCGGTTAGTTAGAGGTGGTTGTACCCTCCCAGCAAGGTCCCTCCATTTATGCGCATACTCTTTGAAACCTTCTCCCGATCCTAACGACATACCCTGGAGTTGGGTACGTGTAGGAGCGAGGTCGGCATTATACTGATACTGCTTGTAAAAAGCAGTAGCCAACTCCTCCCAGTTACGAACCTTGGTCCCATCCAGCTGATAGAACCATTCGAAATGAGTCCCTGAAAGACTCTCCTGGAAGAAGTGGATCCACAAGTTCTTGTCCACAGTGTATGGTTGAATCTTCCGCACATAAGATCTGAGATGCAGCCTGGGACAGGATGCCCCATCATACTTAGCAAAGGAAGGAGCCTTGAATTTGTGTGGGATCACCACACCAGAAGATAGACCCAGGTCTCCAAAATCCAACCCAGGCACTTGTTGAATTTCCATGGCATTCAGACGATCCTCTAGTTGTTTGTATCGGTCCTCAGCTGGAGGGTACTGCTCATCATTGAACTCCGTCTCGTTGTCGGAGACCACTGGACTAGGCACCTCTCTCTCATGGGGACTGTCTTTCCCAACAGAGGAAGTAGCTTGGTCAGCATCATTTTGTGATACATTTCCAGACTTGCGCCTAGGGTTAAACAACACAGTTCTCTTCTTCTTCTTCTTCAGGAGCAGGGTCTTCAAATCCTGCTGCCCCTGGGCTAGACTCATAATCAACTCCTGGAACTGGGCATTCTGAGCCTGGAGGGCCTTGATAGATTGTTCGTTGGATGATTCAGGATTCATGACGATTGGCTGAAATAAACAGCGGAGAGGGTAAGCAACCTGTAAAAGGGATACCTGTAATGCAATGATATGTATGTATGCCTGCAATGTTTTCAAGGATCTCGCGGGATAAACAAGAAAATTTGTTAGAATTTGGGTCCGGTAGCTTGATTGAAGGAACCATATATTGTTGAGAGTCCTTCATCAAGGGTCAAAGGCTCACCATATCCAGTGGGTCATAGCCCCTGACAACCTTGGCTAGGGGAAAATAAATCCCCTTTGCCCCTTGCTGGACAATTTGATTCATCATTACCTGCATCACAAGCCCTTGAGATCCTTGAAATGGGTTAGTCCTTATGCAAGATGTATGCAATGGCATGATGGCATGATGTTATGCTATGCGTGGAGTAATGTAGGTAAACCCTGTTATGAGTCCAAATTAAGGACTGCAAACAAAACCTGCAGGAATCTCATGTGTTAGATAACAAGCATGCAAATAGTCAAGTTGGAAGGCACACAAGTCACACAAGAGAGCCCTTAGAGTTTAGGCCAGCATGAAGTTTGGGGTGCTACCCTCTTGAAGTTGGTGGGCTCAAAACCTGTCCTATCAGAAGTCACCGGGTTCTAAGGGTCCCAATATCATTGGATTGCTTTCATTGTTCATCGTTTCGATTTAGCCACTGAACTGGCGACCGAAATATTCCAAGAAAACAATCCTCAATTGAGTGTAGTATCGAGTATCAACCAACCTCGGACTGCACCAAAGTCAGTTATCTCACTACCCTAAAGAGGCCAAGATGGTTCAATTAAGGTTCCTAAGGTCGGTTGATGCTTCACGACACCACGCGGCGGCCCTGTACTCTCCTTGACTGGACTCAAGGGTTACCAGTACTCACCAAAGTGCCACATCAACGTAGCAGACTGCTTCAACTGTGTCGGTATACCCCACACAGTTCCCTCACAGCCTTGTTGCTACTTTCTAAGAAGGTATCCCCCAGATCCGGGTTAGGATCTATAAAACTCCCAAGACAGGCCCAATAATTTAAAGCACACAAATCAGGCAATTGAAAACATAAGTCTGAGCTATCCTAAGGTACACCTCACTTTAAAGTATCCCCAGCAGAGTCGCCAGTTCTGTGATCGGTGGATCTGGAACTGACTGTTTAACACTGGTTCGCGAAATGTCGCGGAAGCAAGAGTCGCCACCGTCTTTTATTTTCTCCAAATGGAAAGGACAAAAGCACAGAAAAATTCCTTATAGAGATTGCTCTCGGTTCGGGAGGTAGATTTATAGAAAGGGAAGGTGTTAGCACCCTTTCTATCCATGGTTATCCATGGGCTCTTAGATACTTGCTCATTTGTGTTTTCAAAAGTGTTTGCTTTTCAACTGTGGGTTTAAAAAGTTTCTTTGAAAATTTCAGTTCGACTCTTGTATCAGTCCTCAAGAGTGTTTGAAAAATTGCTTTTTGAAAGCTTTTGAAAGGTGTCGGTGTGAAAAGAAGTTTTTGATTTTGAAGAGAGCAAGTATCCATGAGTCGTCTACCTACCCTAAGGAATTAGGCTGTGTAAATGTCCTTAAGGTAGTGCCATCCCACCATTGAGAGGTAGGTAGCACCACCGTTGGAGGTGTTCGGGTCAATTTGAGGGTTCGGGACATTATGATCACCAGAGCAATGGGAAGACACCTTAGAAGCTACCCTCATGCCATGTTCATGGACATGAGGACTTACTAAAACATCCTCTACTCGACGACCACCTTTCGAGGGGCAAGGCAACAGTGAGACGTACCCTAGGGGTGGTGTGTGATTTGTGTGTTGTTTTCATATATTTTTGTCTTGTCATGCATTAGTGATCTACGCTTTGTTTTTATTTTTGGCATTCATTCTTTCATGCAAATTATCAACAGTTAAAAGGTGCGGAATTAAAAAGTCCTATGCTATTACAAAGGCGCAGGTCTACATCGCCAAATTAATCCAAGACCCGATTTGAAATAAAATAAAATGCGGAAAGATAAATGTCTAATTAATCTATTACACGGCTTTGGGATAAATACATTATATTCACAAAAAGAAATAAAAGTGAAATGCGAGAAAAAGTAAAGCCGGGAATGCGAGGGCGTTGGACCCTTTTAAAAAATTAAATTACAATTAATAAATTAATTAAGTTAAATGAGAAAAGGAAATTATTTTTGAGTTTTTTTTGTATTTATGGAATTAGTAAGAAAATTAAATGAAATTAAAACCCTAATTCTAAACTATTTTTAATTTATTAAAAAATATTTAAGTTTGACCTAGTTTTACATTAATTATTTACATGGCAATTTATTTATAAAAAAACAATTAATTATTAATAATAATAAGAAAAAATTTAAATCATAAAAAAAAATAAAAGGGCTAGAAATCCTAATTCTACATTTTTTAGTTTTGTTAAAAAACATTAAAATTAACCTAGAATTAAAACTAAATTAATTAATAAAATTTACTTACAAAACATTTAAATAAAATATATTTTTATTTTTTGTCTTTCTGATTTTTTGTTATTTTTTATGTAAATTAATTTAAAGAATTAAAATAAAACTAAATAAAACAAATAAAATAGAAAAAAAATAAAAAGAATGAAAAATAGAATGCAAACCAATGGGGGGTGTTGACCCCAATTATGGAGGTATTTTCCAGCACTTTTGGCCCATTTGAAGGAGGCCTGGTTGACTTCTCTGGGATGCGTGTGGCTCCATTGACCTATGCACATGGTGGTCTGCAGCTTCTGACCACTAGATTGATCTTATGGGGCGCGTGGCACGCTTTGAGAGTGGATGTATGGTGAACCCCTGTAAAGCACGTTGCGTAGGAACATGGAAAACAAAATAATATTGAGAAGGGAGGGGACCTGGGAATCGAACCCAGGTCCCAATGCTTACCAAGCCTTTTGTCCACCAACTGAGCCATTAGCGCGCTTGTAATATAATATGACAAATAAACAACATAATGTAAAACAATGATTAGTGGTGTTTTTCGCGCGAAATTCAAACGCGCCCGTGAGCAATGGACACGTCCTCCATCTTCTTCATGCTGCCTGCAAAATAAAAAGAGATAGCGGGGGTTTTAAACCCCCACTAAATGGTAAACGTGAAAATAGCGAATAAGCCCTGGTTTATCATAAATTGATCGTGAGGTATGGAATTAATTAGTCATGAGCTTCTGGTTTCAATGGTGTGGGTCTGGCGTCTCAATTTTTCCTGAAGAGGAAAGCCCTAATTTTACAGCTTTGAAACCCTAACGAGCTCCAATGGCAACTTTGCATATAGGCTATAAAAACTTAATTGAAATACACCATTAGCTTTAGAATGATTAGATTAGTATAAAACAATCATTAAAATGTATGAATATGGCATATAAATCAAAGCACGAATATGAGAAAAGTTTGAGAAATTTGGACTTCTATATACCAATTCTTGATGCGTGGGGACGGGAAAAGAATGCAGTTAGGTTCAGGGAAGCCTCAGAACGCTTTTGGAATTGGTTATAAGCTTTGAATCACGCTCTATGTGTGAAATCAGTTTTGAACTTTTTCACAAAAAATTGCAAAGTGTGTATTGGTCTGAGGCGCAGCTTCAAGGTTGTTAGCATTAGGGTTGTGATCAACTTAAGTATGCCAATGGATTAGGGTAAGAATTCAAGCCAAAAAATCAATGTTTTGATGAATCAAATATTTGATTTTTAATGAAATCTTTTCAAATCTTTTCCATGTGCTTTTGGTACCAATCATGGCCAAACCTTTCCAAATTGGGTGTGCACGAATCTTGAGGTTTTATTGGAGAGAATATGCTGCAAAAAGGGATTAAAAAACACGGTTTTCTATTTTTGTCATAGTTTATTTCATTAAATGAATTAATAGTGATTAAAAATTCAAATAAATAATAAAAAATGATGAAATAATTCCCCTTTGGGACAAATGGTCGTGCATAACCTTTGGATGATGATTCTTGGAAGAAAATGTGGCCCATTAGCAATTTTGAAGCATTTGAAGCAAAGTTGACTTTTCAAAATTCCCAAAAATTTCCCAACTTCCACAAGGCATATCTTGCTCAATTTTTAAGCTTTGATCATGTTCTTGGACATTTTGGAAAGGTCTTGAAGTCCTATAACCAATGCCTTTGGTACCATGTCATTTTGATTTACCAATCTCAAGTTATGGCCTTTGACTTAAAGTCCCTTTTTGTTGACTTTTGAAAATGACCTATAATGTTGAAATTGATAACTTTTTGTGAGAGCATTTCTTGGACTTGAAGTGTGAAGAGAGTTGTAGGAAATGTCTTTCTATTCAAAATGAGCTTTGGAGGGAATTTTTCTGATGAACCATGTGGAAGTTATGCCTTGGTCAAGTTACAGTTGACTTTTTCAACTGTCCAAATATGGAAACTTTTGCATCTTGAGACTTTTTGAGCCATGCCTTGAGAATCATGATCAAGAATTGATCAAATGATGTTTGTGGCTTCAAAATGAGATGTTGACCAAAAATTTGAACTTTTGACTGTCAAATGACCATTTTACCCCTACAGTTGACTGTTGAGCAATTAGGGTTTCTGACTGTGCAGTTTTGTGCTGTAAGTCTTGAAACTTGGCATATGGGTGCTTGACCATGTTTGTAGGCATGTGGGACTTGTTTGGACCCTTGAAAATTTCAACTTCTTTGCCAGAACCAAAACCCTAGTTTTTGACTGTTAGGAGGCCTTTGAACTGTGCAACCCTTGGGAGATTTTGAAGCATGCTCTTTTGCAATTCTTGAAGAATATGGGAGGGCAAATTTTGGGGTACAACATTGCGAAATAAACATTTGGGGGGGGGGGGAATTTGTTGGCTGGGAATTTCGACGGCTCATAATATGGGAGAAATAAGAGGATATCAGAGAAAGGTTAATTTTTACAAAGGAAATGTGTATGTTATTTACCTATGGTCTTCGACTAACTGACCAAATAAATGTTGAAAATTAGTAAGTATTGATGAAGTCTTATTATTGTGGAGTATATAAGACTTAAGAAATCTGGTGCTTTGAATCGAAGGCGGATTTGAATTCAAATGCTTTGATCTTATCCAGAAGGACGTGTGGAAGTCTGAGGATTCAAAGAAGCATGTATCGTCGAAAGTGGCACTCCTATAGTGAAAGACCGTTATGGTCGAAGTAGTATAAATTAGGATCTTTATATTAGATTTTAGTGTGTTTACTTTTGTAAAAGTTACTCATAAAACTCGAACTACCAGTGTTAGATAAAAGATTCATTGAGAATGCACGTATGAATCACCATATTTTACTTAATTGTCAATAATCTTTACCAGAATCCTTTTTATCCCTTTTACTTTTAAGTCAAAGTCTTTTTATTTTCCTATAGTCACTTTACATAGAATTTATGTTCTTTACACATTAACCATAACCTTTTAAAAGATGAACATTCAAAAGATATAAACTAACGAAACACAACACATGTCCTAGGATCAATCTAGTCGATCCTGTAAGTAACCAAAATTTCTAGAATTCGGAAGACTAGCGATTGTTTACCAATTTTTACGGTAAACAATAGCAACTCAAATCCAAACATAAAGCAAACAGATTAAGGAAGAGATCAAGATTGATTTGTAAATAAAACTTTATACAACACCATGATCAACAAATATTCATAGGTTCAGAGTAAGCTTACAAACAAAACCCAACAAATAGAGAAACATATAGAGAAGAATGAAGAAGAACCAATCATCTTATGGGTTTTCAGCTCCAATTGATGAGAAATCTGACTTCGAGTCATCTATATGCAAGCTCCAATGTTGTTTTCTAGCTTCTCTATCAAAAGAATGAGTGGTGATGGAGTGGGATAAAAAATTCCCCAAACCATACCCTAAAAATGTGTGTTTTTGCCCTTAAAATGATTTTCTACCCAAACCGTCTCGCCCGGTGACCAAAAACTCTCCATGTGAAGCATTTTATTCACAAAATGCAGCACAGGAGCAGGCAGGCTCGCCTTATGCTCACCCGACTAGCTCTGGCCGCTCACAATGCTCCAGGCTCGCCTCAACCTCGACGGGAGAAATTAACAGCAGACAACCAAATTATTTATTGCTTTCACCATAACTTGAGACCGTAACTTCGATTTACGCAATGTCAAGAGTGTTGTAAATCTTATTCAATGCTCTATCTAACAATGACTAAATATCAATGAAATACATGATTTCCTCTTCTTTGATTTAAGCCTTATTATTTGATGAATTTCTCAAAATCGCATCATTGAAGTTGTGCCTTTGGTCCTTATTACTCAATGCTCAAAATATGGATGCATACCTACCAAATGAATGAAAAACTATCAATCGATACATGAATTACACACAAACATAAATATACACTATATGTACACATTCATACAAAAGTTGATGTTTATTCAAGGATTTTAATAAACACGAGTCGATAATTGCCACAAAACTATATACAAAAATAACTACAATTTGGCACTTATCATAACTCCATCAGACTTGTTCTTGTAAATCAATTTTATGCCAAAAGCTTTACTCCAAAATTCACCAGACAAGGTCTCAATTAATTTGAACACAAGACTTGATATAAAACCAGAAATAGACATTACATCTCGGATTCTAGAGAATGTCTCCTAAACAAATAATGAATTCCTTTAAAAGAAATTTAAAACTCACGAGAGAAGTTTGTTGACTTGAGAGCTCCTTAAATCAGTGCCTCTAGCTCTTCAGAGTCTGCCTAATTTTTTGAAGTCAATCTGTTGAGATGATGTTTTAACATTTTCTCAACATTTGTCCTTCTTTTAATGATTGAATCATTGGCTTAAATTATGGAGTTATCGGCTATATATAGTACGCTCTTATTAGAGTAAATCAGTGCCTCTAGCTCTTCAGAGTCTGCCTAATTTTTCGAAGTCAATCTGATGAGATGATGTTTTAACATTTTCTAAACATTTGTCCTTCTTTTAATGATTGAATCATTGGCTTAAATTATGGAGTTATCAGCTCTATATGATATACTCTTGGTAGAGTAATCTAGACATATCCATTCAACACATCTGGAACTCATATTTCCTTGAAGAAGTTGATAAAGACCTTTGAAGTTCTCATAGATATCTGATTTTTTATTTATTGAAGATCACATAGGTTAAACTAGAAAAATCATTAAGAATAACACAAACATGCCTTTATCCACCAAGACCCTCACCTTGGCATGGCCTTATTAGATTCACAAAAGGAAATTCTAGGACTTTGTTAACAGTCATATGTTGCAACTTCTGGTGTGACATCTTGACTTTATCTTCCTTTGACATTAATCATGTGGATGAGCAAGTATTTTCTTGTGGTATCCATAGATAGAAATTTTTGGACCTAACTTCCTCATCAGAAATTCATTCTTCTCATTAGTAAACAAACATTCTCCCCCGGTGAGATTTACTTCAAACCTTGATCACATAACTAACTTATGTTCATCACATTTGTTGTCAGACCTTCAACAAGTAGAACATCACCAAGACTAGGGAATTCTGATCATTCCATTTCTCCAATATCCTTAATTTCACCTTCTGGCACCATCACCAAAAGTAACAAACTTGGTAGAATAGGACTAAATGCTTACCAGAAACTTCTTTACTTCAGCCATGTATCTAGAACAACCAATATCAAAATACAAATCTTCTTTGTTGAATTTCCAAGAGAGGAAGAGCAATAAGGAAATTATTACTTTCCATGAGTTTCCATACCCTTCTAGTTTTGACCACTTCTTAGTCAACCTTAGGTTGAGTTGGAATTTGGAATAGCCGTTCAACTTGAGTCAGAGAGACCTGATATGACCAAATTTACCACAGAAGTGACTACTTCAGTAAAAGAACTTGTCCTTATCTTGAGGAGTTTTGATGTCTAGTATAATGCTGATACTTTTGATTGACATCATTTACTCAGCCAACCTTTTGGAGGAACCAAGGTTTGTCACTAGAGATTTTCCTTGCTTGTTAGAGCCTTGATAACCAAACCTTATTACTAATAGGTTTCCAATCATCATCCCATCTTGAAGAATCTCATCAACACATTGGAACCAATTGTTCAACATGCTCACAGACTTGATTATGACTTCAAGTTTGGAGGACAATAAAGTCACCTCATCATGCAGGTTAAAGATGGTTGACAAACTTTCTTCCTTATCAACATGTAGTTGAGAAATATTTACCTCTTTTTATCTCCTTGTTGACAGACTTCTTTATATTTGATCCACAATTATTTGTAAGAAGTAGCCAGCTCATCATAAATTATTCCTTTAATACATGAGTATACATCAAAAGCCCATCTTCCAAATAAGGCAGTAACAACCTTGGAAAATTAATCAACAAGATCACATCACTCATTAGACCAAGAAATAGAAAGTCCCTTAAGATGTTTCTTGAGATAGGTAGGGCATTGTGCTCTAATATGTTCAAAGCCTTCAAAAACATGACATTAAATGCCTTTACTTGGGTTGGCCTTTTCATCTGTTCTAGCTTTTCTTTGTTGATGTCAGAACAAATGGTCTTGACATTTGGCCTTGTCCTTCTATCCACTTTCCTCAGAACCTGGTTGAATAGCCTCCCAAGGAACACATTTGCATTGAATAACCCTTCATCAGAAACCAGTTCAAGAGCTCAAACAGAGTTGGAGACAAAAGTTCTGCTCTTGTTCTTCTAATCAGATTTGTCATGAAAACAACCAACTCACAAATTGAAGTGACCCAAAAGGTTCATTTATGCTGATGATGACTTGATCTTCTTCAATGACTGTCACTTTCATATCAAATATCTTGGATAGAGACCTCAGTATCTTCCAGACCAGATGTGCCTTCATGAGAAGTCTTGAGAAAATTCCAAAGCATCTTTGGCCATAACACATGTGATGAAAAGTCTGAACATATTTTTACCAACTCTATTGAATATGGAATTCAAAGCTTTGGAGTTAACATAACAAGAGCATACTCATACTCTTTCCTTCTATATCCTTCCAAAAGACATATAGTACCAGAAAAATTCTCCCTGAAGCTCTCCCAATAAATAGACCAGGGTGTCTGCTCTGACGCTAATTGAAAGTATGACACTTTAAAAAATGTTAATATCGATGTCTAAACATCAGAACTCAATGTCAAGATAGATGTTACGACATCTGTTGACAGATAGAACTTAATATGTAAAATGTAACTTAAGTAGAAATAAATTTCAGGATGATAAATAACACAGTCAACTGTTAACCCACTTTGGTGCAATGTCACCTACTCTAGATGCTACCAAGCCAGGAAGGAAATTTACTATGATTATATTAGTTCAAAGCCTAAACAATCCCAGTTTACAACTTATCGCTTAATCACTACCTTGTGCAACTTCTACCTAGAAACCTCTAGATATGAGACCCCCATCTCACTTTCCACTATCACCTCGGCGATAAATTCAGTCACAAACATGTGAAAATATCAAAACTAGAAGATTACACTTCCAATACAATAATAGTCAACTCTTTGCTTCAAATTTCATGAGTGAGAACAATACTTTGTTTTTTCTTAAAAGCTTTTAACTAAGAACAATAACTTGATACACAATCAACTTTTTTCTTAAAATATTATGAATGATTTCCAAGCAACAATAAACAATCAGCCTACCTCAATGTATCAAAGATACAAGGGTGACTTAGAAAACACACAAGAGACTCTCAAAACCTAAAACTCTAAACTTCCCCTTAATTTTTACAAAATTATGAAAATCCAAATTACATTAGGTCTAGGTTTCTCTTTATATACTCCTCTGCAGTCCATGGGCTCTGAATTCTTCACCCAGATATTTCTTGATCCATAAGCTGAGGGTTGCACCAATTATGCATAAAAATCTCCTTTAATCTTGGAACAAAACATCAAGTTTTCTAAATTGTCTCAACATCCAATTTTAGAAACTTATGTACAGTTGTAGATCAAATCTATTATTTTAGATTAAATCTTCTTGACTTGCACAAATAATTAAGATATATCCAAAAGTAATCTCATAGAATCAAATCAAATCTATCAAGAATAAAACAATATGTACTGATGGTCTGGTAAATCATGTCACAACATCTATCAGAACACCTGCCTTCAAAGTAGACTGACCAACATGTTAAGACATCTCATATAACATCTTATTGTAAATCATGTTTTAGCTAAACTACTGTCAATCCTAAAATTATGGATCTAACAACACAGATAAAGAAGCCAACAAGGAGACGACAAAGGTGATTGTTGATGTAGGGGGAGTAGTTGAATCTCTAAGAGCCGTGGATTTATCGGTGGCTGAGAATCCTAAAGAGTCAAAACCTACAACTCAAGAAGTTAATCAAAGGAAATGGACCAGAAGGAAAGGAGTAAGGAAGTCAGTACAAGAGGGAAAAATTGCTAATGATTTGGAAGGAGGGAAGCGGAACTTAGTGGAGGTCCAAATTGCTGAGGGGTCTTTAGAAGATTTGCAGTCTAGTGAAAAGGAAAGGAAACAAATAGGGGAGGCGTAGATGACACACAAATTTAGACTAGAGGTGGTGTTGGAAGACCAACAACACCCATCACAATGAAAGTCCTTAACTGGAATTGTAGAGGGTTGGGGAGCCCTCGTGCAGTTCGAGCCTTGCGAAGGCTTATTCGGTCTCTTAATCCCTGTATGGTGTTTTTGACGAAGAGCCAATTGAAAGAAGAAGAAGCAAATAGAATAAAGGAGAGAACATAATTCACTAATGGCTTCATAGTGGATTGTATTGGTACTGGGAACATAATTCACTAAAGGAGAGAACATAATTCACTAATGTCTTCCCGTGTACAAAAGTTACCCGCTTACAGCACTTTGGATCGGATTATGCTGCAAATTGTATTGATCTGGTTGACTCTGAAGAGGGAAAGAACAACTGGAAAAGGTGTGTTTTCATATTTGAAGATGTGTGGTCGAAGAACTCTCAGTGCCAATATCTTATCAAACAAGCCTGGAACTATGATTCAAATTGGATGGTGCAGAAAATAGGGGCCTTACAAAACTAGTAGTATTCCTTCAATGAGTACAGGACTGGGGAAATTTCCAAATAACTAAAGAGAGTCGAGGAAATGTTACAGGAGGATAGTTTTGGTCTTCGAACATTGAGTGCCTAAACAAATACAAAGCCTTGGAATAGCAGAGAAGTAAACTTCTACGGATTGAAGAGTCTATGTGGAGACAAAGGAGAAGAACAATTTGGCTTCAGGATGGGGACTGAAACACTAAATTTTTCCATGGCAATTGGTTTTCCATCTTAGACTATTGAGGCTATTGGTTTTCCACTCTTGAGAAATCTGAGGTTTCCTTCAGCCATAATGTGGGTCATGAAGGACAGGAGGTGGTTTGTAATGTTCTTGGAATGAAAATAGTGGATAACCATGCTACATATCTCGGGCTGCCGGTGGTTTTCGGTAGATCGAAGAAGTTAAAAGGTTGGAAAGAGAAGTTCTTATCGATGGCAGGGAAGGAGGTTATGATAAAGGAAGTGGCGCAAGCCATCCCAAGCTACATCATGGGATGATACAAATTACCGGAAAGAACTTGCTGAAAGCTTTAATGAATGCTTAAAAATTTTTGGTGGGATGCTAAGAATGGAGATAGGAAAATTCACTGGATGTGTTAGGAGAGGTTGTCTCAGTCCAAAGGTATTGGTGGAATGGTGTTCAGAGGTATATGGGATTTCAACAAAAGTCTTATAGGCAAACAATATTTGAGGCTCCTTAACGACAACAATTCCCTTTTAGAAAGGACTTTCGAAAGTAGATACTTTTCTAGAGGCAAGCTAACAGAAGCTTCATTGGGATACTTTCCTCGTTATGCATGGAGAAGCATTCATAGTGCGAAAGATATTGTGACAAGTGGGTCTAGTTGAGAAATAATTTGGAGGCTCACGAGAAATATTCTTCCTACTAGGAGATACCTGTAGAATAAAGGTATTACCCTTGATCCTTGCTGCCCTCTGTGTAACTATTATGTAGAATCCGCTCATCATTTGTTTTTGGAGTGCGAGTTTGCAAAAAGAGTGTGTTTTCCCCTACGTTAGGACTCTGGCTAGGCAATCAATTGGATAGCCATGACTGGCTGGGTGAAGTTCTCTCTGTTTCAGATTTTTGAATTCATCAGCTCCACTTTGCCACGTTGTGGAAACTCTGGCAGGCACGTAACAATCTGGTGTTCCAGAGAAAGTTGGAAGAACCTTGCAAAGTGGCGTGGGAGGCTACTGAAGTGGTGAAGGAATATAATAGAGTTAACATGGGAGTGTTGGGTAAGGAGCACGCTCCTAGAGATATCCAGGTGGAATCTTTTGCAACTGGTACTACACTGGTGCAAACAGATGTAGGTTGCTTTGCATAAGAGATGATTATTTTGGGGTGCGTTATCAAGTTAGCACGGAATGGGGTGATTGTGTCTGCGTGCATGAGAGAGATGAGCTTCACGTCCCCTGAAATTGCAGAGGTGTGGGCGCTTAAGTGGGCGATATAATTGGCGAAGAACCTCGTGTATGATAATGTGATGTGTAAGAACAGGATTTGAATCTATGTTTAATCTCAAAGTTTTGATGACAACAAACATATGTTTTATGAAGAACAATTTTAGTTCTAATGATTTCATTGAGTGTGCAGATACATAATTAGAAGAAGAACCATTGAGTTTTGTTTCTAATAAAACATAAGTATTTCTATGGAATGTTGAATGTTTAATGAGAAAAGAATCTCAATGTATCTCGAAGAGTTTATGATAAGATTCTACTGCAAGATCATAAGTCAAGTTTTGCTCATCAGAAGAGTTGCTACTCAAAGTTTGAAAGACAAGTCAACATTCTGATGCAAGCTCTCATACAGAGATGCCACTCAGAAGCTGTGAACTGTCTGAATGTCTGATACATTAAAAAATATCATATCAAACGCTGATGCTTGAGAAATATAGTGTTTTGGTTGTGATATCAGAATCAAGGAACATAAGTGTTGATAAATGATGTATGGCATTATTCAATCAAGCTCAAATCAAGTTTTGATTCATCATCAAGTGCTGATTGAAACAAGTTCTGAGATGAAGACCATGTGTTCTACTAAGACTCTGATGAGTTGCTGTAGAGAAGTGTCACTTCTCTACTCTATGTTTTGAATACTCAAAATTTATTTTGTGAGTCTTGGGCTCAGGGAGGAGACTCTGAACAAGCTTAAATAAAATTTGGGGTTTAACAGATTTAGAGGGAGCTGCGAGCTTAACTCTGAATTTGTCGGTTATAGTGATTACCCTGTATAAATTGTTTTATCTTAGAGAACAATTGTATATCCAAATGGTTTTATTCTAGTGTGTAGCTGCTACTATAATGTTCTGACTCTGATTACAAGACGTGTGACATCATCAGGTTCTGAACATACACTCTGGAAGAAAACATGTGGTTATGTGTTTCGTTGAAGTCAAGGTTCTAAACTTATATTTTGTAATGTGTCTTAGGAACGTTAGGACAAGAAGTTCTGATCGTGACTTTGTGGTTTAGTTTTGGAGGCCTTCTAAACTTCACTTATGTGTTACAAGTTCTGAAGATTATAAAGATGAGGTTCTGCTGAACAAGTTCTGATGATCGGAAGAAAAGCAAGTTCTTACAACCAAGTGCTGAAGACTCTGAAGACAAGGTTCTAATATGACAAGTTCTAAAGACTCCAAGACCTAGGTTCTAAGACTTAAGAGTGAATCTTCAACAACAAGCTTCAACGTTCAACATTCAAATATATGAAGCCTATGATGATAAGAAGAAAGTTCAAATGGTAAATGTGTGATGTTGTACAAAAGGTACATAAAGTGTTTGTGGCCTCTATCCTCTAGAGTGGCGTAAGGACAGTCCTTTATACTGTATTATCAACTACTTTCATTGTGACCGTTGGGAACAAACGGCTTGATTTACAACTATCTTTCTTTACTTAACGGATCTCTATTTACAAGCTTAATAGAAAAACATTATTAAGAGAAAAGGTGGATAGCTATATTGAACAGAGACAGGATACACAAATATTATTTTATATTGTCTAAACTCTTACACCTTATTCTATCAGCTGGAAACTAACCATTGGTGCAGGAAAAATCCTTTCTATCCTCACAATGTCTGTCTCTGTCAAAGGCTATAAATGAAGATTAAAGATTCAAAGAAAAGTTGTTGTTTTCCATTGGCCATCAAACTTCATCCTGTGAAAGGAAAATAGTAGATGCTGAAGATGTTAAAGCTGCAACGTTACACATTCTGAAGACCACTGAAGAAGAGAGAAAAGAAAGAAAGAAGATTTCATTAAGATGTCATATAACTACCATCATATACATCTTGATTGAAACAGAAGAATCAAGGAGTTGTTGCTCGTAGCTTGATCAAGAAGAAGAGGACTACATGATGCTATTCAACTTCCAATCATATACATCTTGGTAGATCTTAGAAGAAGCAAGGTGTTGTTTCTCGTAGATTTCTCAACAAGAAGATGAAGAAGAACACTACAAGATGCTACTCAACTTCTGATCATATACATCTTTATAGAACATTGTAATGAATATAAGATTTGTTGCTCTTATAGTGTTTTTGTTCATATCTCTTTGTGTGAATTGTTTTAACACTTGAGTTGTTGCTCGAAGAAGTGTTAAATAATATGCACTCAAAACACTTGTATAATCTGCTTAGAAGAAGCATTCATGTAAACACAATATCACCATCAATTGTTATTGACTGATTCCTGGGAGACTTCATGAAAGTCAGATCTCAAGAAGATAATTGTTGCGGTCATTATAGGAAATTTCTGGGATCAGATTATGTTGGGTCAATGGTAGTCATATCTCAAAGGAGACCAAGTGAAGATCAGACTCTTGTGAGATCACTGATGGATATCATTGGGTCAATTAATGTTATATCCGGTTGGATCACTGAACGTGTCATTGTGTATTAGTCACCAGACGTTTCCCGTACAAGTGTAATCAGTTGGTTATAGTGGATTAATTTCTTGGATCAGGTAAAATCATCCTTGCGAGGGTGGACAAGAGTAGCCTATGTAAGTTCCTTAGTTTTAAGGATTGATATTAATTTTTGTAAAAAAAATATAGCAACAATATGTTGAATATGATATGTGATTTTGCAATGAAGAACAGGTGAAGCAAGAAGTCCTATTTTATGTTGGGACATGTTGAGTTGAAGTGTTTCAACATATGGATAAATATGCCGAATAAGATGTCTTATGCTGGATCATACGACATTGCCGCATGAGCTGAACTGGACTGTTATAGTTTGTTCACAAAGAAAAAAATATACTTTGAGGATATTATATTATCCTATGTGACACTGAGTTATAGGTCAAGAAGAATCAAGAAGAATATTGAAGAATATTAACTGAAATTCTGGCTACAGATACTCAATGTCACGTTCAATGTTATGACACCGTATCTGACTTTCTATAAGACAGTAAATACAAGAAAACAGTAAAGAACACAGTCAATTGTTTACCCAGTTCAGTGTGCAACAACACCTACTCTGGGGGCTACCAAGCCAGGGAGGAAATCCACTATAAGAGATATTAATTCAGGAATAAACCAACTAGTTTATCTCCTTCACTTAAGACCTACCCAATGCAACTTCAATCTAAGTACAACTTAAACCTGAGTTCCTACTCACTCCCCCTCAATCACAGCAGTGATACATAAAACATTTTGACTAATGAATTGATGAAGACACTCTTTAAAACATACACTTGATTATGCTTCACAGCTTTTTAATCAAGCAACAAACACTCTTGCTTCACAGCTTTGAGTGATACACAAACTTAACTTGACTTTGCTTCAAAGCTTAGTCAAGAGGCATACAAACACTCTTGCTTCAAAGCTTTGAGTGATACACAACCCTTACAATTAAAACCTATTCCAAGTCACTTATCACAATGATAATTGCTTGGATTACAATAGTTAAAACTATACAGCTTCTAAATGATCTTCTGTCAAAAAGGGATCAATTCCAAACAACAGCTCTGTTGAATATATAGCAGCTGCATCTTCAGTTAGGGTTTCCACAAAAAGCTAGGGTTAATTCCGTTTGACCTTAAGACTTGGTCACAGGACTTTATCAACCAGGTTAGGGTTGAGCTAGGTTAACCCCAAGTCCACGAGATTTTCTATTCTGGAAAGACTGAGTCATAATCCTGAAAAAACTCAGAATTACCCAAACTGCATAACTGTTAGTTCAGAACAGGATGTCTTAACATTTGTTATGACATCTGAAAACCTGTCTACTGATTTAGGTAAATGTGATCTTTTTGCAAAATGCTCAGATACACACTTATAAACAGCAGCACCTGTATGACAATATTTTTCTGCAAAGGTACCTAATGAATCAGTACATACTAAACTAGAATGTTATGACATCAGTCATGACATTCACACACACACCTGGTTTTACCAAAAATGCATGCCAATAACTAAACAACTACAAACTCCCCCTTTGGTAGATTTTTGGCTAAAGCCCCTAAGCAATCAGAGATAGATAGCAGCAGAATAAATATGACTGCAGAAAAATAGAATGTCTATCAAGTAATTGACCACAGAATAATATCTCCCCCTCTTTAGCCACAAATGGGCCAAAGATACATGTTCTTAAAATTTATACAGTCATCCAGAAAAATAAAAGCAACAAAACTGGAAAAAACTGAACACACTTTGCAAGCTCCACCATGAAACAACAACTCCACCAACCAGTAACTCCACCAACATTTAAGCACTGTCATCAGACTCAGAAGGTTCGGGCTTCTTCCTTTTCTTGTGAGCAATGTCAGCATTCTTCTCTTTGTCTGATGTCTCAACATCCTTAGAGACATCTGGATTTATTTCAGCATTTGAACTTTCTTGATTTAAAGGAACAGAAATGCCAGGAACTAAGTGGTTCTCGTTCAGAATTCTTGTAACAATTTTAGCTATTGCTTGACGAACATAGGCTGACCCTTCCCTATTTGCAATTTCAGAGGGAACATAAGAAGAAGAATAAGAAGGATTACCAGAGGCAGTAGCTTGGGACCTTCCTGCATGCCTTGTTCTCAGCTCTTTGACCTTGGTGGGGTTAGTTTCCACTTCTCTAAGAGGAGCGATCTCCAGGACTTCAGAATCCAGGCAAGATGAGATTGCCCTAGAATCTTGATCAGAGGAAGAGGACGAAATGGTCTTATTGGATGATGATGGTGTTTGAGACATTTTGATAGTCTTAGAAGACCAATAGCAATTGGAGAGAAAATTCTGATTGAGAGATTTGGTTTTGATGCGAAGACGAGAGAGGAAGGAAGAAAAGGAGTGTCTATTCAACTTCTTAAAAGAAATGAAGGAAATGGGAAAATATAAGTTTAACCCAATCAGAACAGACTTAACAAGCATAACTCCTTTAATCCTTGTTTTAAGCAAAATTAATTGCTACAATTCCTCATGTTGGCAAATACCTAACTTACCCCTCAAATTTTCAAATTGATTTGCATCAAGTGCCTTGGTAAAAATGTCAGCCAGCTGTAGCTCAGTGGCAACATGTTCCAATTTGATTGTCTTCTCTTCTACAAGGTCTCTGATAAAGTGATGTCTTATGTCAATATGTTTGGTCCTACTATGTTGAATGGGATTCTTAGAAATGTTGATTGTACTCAGATTGTCACAGTACAATGTCATAACATCTTGTGTGACATTATACTCAGTAAGCATCTGTTTCATCCAGATCATTTGAGAACAGCTACTACCATCTGCAATGTATTCCGCTTCAGCAGTAGAGAGAGACACACAATTCTGTTTCTTGCTGAACCAGGAAACCAGATTATTTCCCAAGAAGAAACATCCTCCAGAGGTGCTTTTTCTATCATCAGCACTACCAGCCCAATCAGCATCACAGTAACCAGTCAGAGTTGGTTCACAGCCATGAGAATATAGCAACCCATAGTTGTAAGTTCCACTCACATACTTCAAAATTCTCTTCACTTGATTGATATGACTGACTTTAGGATCAGCTTGGTATCTTGCACAGACTCCAACTGCAAAAGCAATATCAGGTCTGCTGGCTATTAAGTACAACAAGCTTCCTATCATGCTTCTGTACAGACTTTGATCCACCTTAACCCCACTTGAATCTTTGGAAAGCTTTAAATGAGTAGGAGCAGGAGTCCTTTTGTGACTGGCATTATCCATACCAAACTTCTTTACAATGTTCTTAGCATACTTGCTTTGAGATAGGAAGATTGAGTCCTCCATCTGTGAGACTTGTAGTCCAAGAAAATAAGTTAGTTCTCCCATGAGACTCATTTCAAATTCAGCCTGCATCTGGTCAGCAAAATGTTTAACCATAGGTTCTGACATTCCTCCAAACACTATGTCATCAACATATATTTGGGCAACCATCAACTTCCCTCCTTCAGTTTTGACAAAGAGAGTTTTGTCCAAGCCTCCTTTTCTGTATCCTTTGTCTGAGAGAAACTTTGTTAACCTGTCATACCATGCTCTAGGAGCTTGTTTCAGGCCATATAGAGCTTTTCTCAATTTGTAGACATGATCAGGGTGGTTTGGATCCACAAAGCCTTTAGGCTGTTCCACATAAGCTTCCTCATTCAAGTACCCATTTAGAAAGGCACTTTTCACATCCATCTGAAATAACTTAAACTTCAGAAGACAAGCAATTAACAATAGGAGTCTGATTGATTCCAGCCTGGCTACAGGTGCAAAGGTTTCATCAAAATCAACCCCTTCAACCTGAGTGTATCCTTGAGCAACAAGTCTTGCCTTATTCCTGGTGACAACTCCTTCAGCATCTGATTTGTTCTTGAAAATCCATTTTGTGCCAATGATGTTAGTTCCTTCAGGTCTAGGAACCAGTTCCCAAACTTCATGTTGCTTGAATTGGTTCAGTTCATCTTGCATTGCACCAATCCAGTATTCATCAGTTAAAGCTTCCTTGACATTTCATGGTTCCATTTTGGACACAAAACAAGAGTTTGAGATGATTTCTCTAGATCTTGTAATGACTCCACTGTTGGGATCTCCTATGATGAGCTCTTTTGGATGATCCTTCTGAATTCTGATGGAAGGGATCTTGCTAGCTTCCTTTGATTCAGATTCTGTTGTGGTGGTGTTGGGTAGATCATTTTGTTGGGTTGAAGTCTCAAAGAATGTCTCAACATTACAAGGGACATCTATTTCCTCATGATAATCATCAATTATGACATTTATTGATTACATCATGGCTTTGGTCCTGGAATTGAATACTCTATAAGCTCTGCTGTTTGAGGAGTATCCTAGAAATATGCCTTCATCACTTTTAGGGTCCAGTTTTCTTCTTTGTTCACGATCTGCCAGAATATAGCATTTGCTGCCAAACACATGGAAGTACTTCACAGTTGGTTTTCTTCCTTTCTAGAGTTCATATATGGTGGATGAGGTTCCCTTTCTCAAGGTGACCCTGTTATGGACATAGCAGGCTGTATTCATAGCTTCAGCCCAAAAATACATAGGAAGTCTTTTGGCATGTATCATTGCTCTGGCAGATTCCTGTATGGTCCTGTTTTTTCTTACCACAACTCCATTTTGCTGAGGAGTTATAGGAGAAGAAAATTCATGACTAATTCCTTCTGAGGAACAGAAATCATCAAACTTGCTGTTTTCAAATTCCTTGCCATGATCACTTCTGATTCTGACAATACACCCTTCCTTTTCTCTTTGAATTCTTTTGCACAATTCTCTAAAAACTTCAAATACATCAAATTTTTCCCTAATGAAGTTAATCCAGGTGAATTTGGAAAAATCATCCACAACCACATAGGCATATCTTTTTCCACTTGCATTGGTCCCATCAGATCCATATGAAGAAGTTCTAGAACCTTAGAGGTGGTCAGATGTCTTGACTTTGGATGTGACATCCTAGTCTGCTTACCAACCTGACATTCACCACAAACTCTTCCTTCATCAATTTGCAGTCTTGGAATCCCTCTGACTGCCTCCATGAAGATAATCCTTTTCATACCTCTTAGATGAAGATGGCCAAGTTTTTGGTGCCACAATTTTACCTCTTTTTCTTCTTTTGCAATGGAACACACAGAGGAGAAATTGGTGTTCTCAGGCTCCCACAAGTAACAGTTGTCTTTAGATCTGACTCCTTTCATTATAATTTCTTGTTTTTCATTAATTACAAGACATTCAGATTTTGAGAAATTGACCTTGAATCCTAGATCACACAATTGACTGATACTAATGAGATTAGTAGTCAGCCCTTTTACCAGCAGTACTTCACTCAGACTTGGAACTCCAGGGCAGTCCAAATTACCAACTCCTTTGATTTCACCTTTAGCACCATCTCCAAAGGTCACAAAACTGGTGGTGTGAGGTTTAACATTATTGAGGAGGTTCTTGATTCCAGTCATGTGTCTGGAACACCCACTGTCAAAGTACCAGTCTTCCTTTGCAGAGACCCTCAGGGAAGTGTGGGATATCAGGGCAGTAGCCTTTTTCTTCCATTTAGGAGCATGTGGTACCTTTTTAGACTTAGGTTTGACACCTGAGTTCTGATTAGGGTATCCATGCAATCTGAAGCAGAAAGGCTTTATGTGACCATATCTCCCACAATGATGACATCTCCATCTTTGGTACCTTTTCTTCATGTGTCTCTGTTCCTGATGTTGAGAGTTGTGTTGAGACATCTGTTTTGACATTTGCTTATCAGGCCTGATCTTCTTATCTGTACCAGATTTCTTTGCTTCCACAAATCCTAGTCCAGATTTGTTTCCCATAATTTGTCCAACCTGAAGGATCTCTTCCAATTTGTCTGTTCCATTAGTCAGCATCTTGACAGATTTGGTCATTTGATTCAGTTGTGAGTTCAGCAATTGAACTTCTCCTTCTAGATGACTTATAGTTTCAAGGTTTGCCCTTTTTTCAGCCTCCAGCTTTATGATGAGTTTTGATTGTTTCTCATTCTGCACACAGACTTCAGCACTTCTGATACACAATTTCTTGTAAGTATCAGCCAGTTCTTCAAATGTCACTTCTTCATCACTAGTGTCACTTTCAGAGGTACAAACACCAGTTAGAGCAGTAACTAGTTTGGCAGATTCTTCTTCAGAATTACTTTCTGAATCACAGTCAGACCAAGTAACAGTCATTCCTTTCTTTTGTTTCTTAAGAAAGGTAGGACATTCAGCTCGAATATGCCCATATCCTTCACAACCATGGCATTTAATTCCTCTGCCTTGATTTCCCTTCTCTTCTGACCTTGGTCTTCTGCTGGAACTGTCAATGTCAGAGGGAATGTTATGAACATTAGACCTTGACTTTGGATCTATTATTTTGATGAGTTTGTTGAGCTGTCTTCCAAGCATGGCTATAGCTTCTGAAATATTTTCTTCTTCATCCTCCTTGTTTTCAACATCAGTGTTGGATACAAGTGCTATGCTCTTGTTCTTCTTGTCACCATTTTCAGTGATCCCCATCTCAAAAGTCTGAAGAGACCCAATAAGTTCATCCACTTTCAACTTTCTGATGTCCCGGGCTTCCTCTATGGCAGTTACCTTCATTGCAAATCTTTTAGGCAAGGATCTGAGAATCTTTCTCACCAATTTTTCTTCTGACATCTTTTCTCCCAGTGCTCCTGAGGTGTTGGCAATCTCCAAGATGTTCATGTGAAACTCATGAATGGTTTCATCTTCCATCATTTTTTGATTCTCAAACTTGGTAGTCAACATCCGAAGTCTTGACATTTTTACTTTGGAAGTGCCCTCATGGGTAGTTTTGAGAGTGTCCCAAACTTCCTTGGTCAGTTCATATTGATGTACTAGTCTGAATATGTTTCTATCAATTCCATTGAACAAGGCATTTAAAGCTTTGGAATTTCCCAGGGCTAACTCATCTTCTTCTTTACTCCAATCTTCCTCAGGCTTCAGACTGATTGTCCCATCTTTCTCAGTTATGGTGGGATGGATCCATCCTTTGTCAGCAGCTCTCCAAGCCTTTTTGTCCAGAGATTTTAAGAAGGAAATCATATGAGGTTTCCAGTAGTCATAATTTATTCCATCCATAATGGGTGGTCTATTTCCAAAAACTCCTTCTTTGTCCATAGTGCCAGAAAGTGATATCCCTAGATCTCACCCAGTAATACAGGCAGGGTGCCCGCTCTGATGCCAATTGAAATTCTGGCTACAGATACTCAATGTCACGTTCAATGTTATGACACCGTATCTGACTTTCTATAAGACAGTAAATACAAGAAAACAGTAAAGAACACAGTCAATTGTTTACCCAGTTCAGTGTGCAACAACACCTACTCTGGGGGCTACCAAGCCAGGGAGGAAATCCACTATAAGAGATATTAATTCAGGAATAAACCAACCAGTTTATCTCCTTCACTTAAGACCTACCCAATGCAACTTCAATCTAAGTACAACTTAAACCTGAGTTCCTACTCACTCCCCCTCAATCACAGCAGTGATACATAAAACAATTTGACTAATGAATTGATGAAGATACTCTTCAAAACATACACTTGATTATGCTTCACAGCTTTTTAATCAAGCAACAAACACTCTTGCTTCACAGCTTTGAGTGATACACAAACCTAACTTGACTTTGCTTCAAAGCTTTAGTCAAGAGGCATACAAACACTCTTGCTTCAAAGCTTTGAGTGATACACAACCCTTACAATTAAAACCTATTCCAAGTCACTTATCACAATGATAATTGCTTGGATTACAATAGTTAAAACTATACAGCTTCTAAATGATCTTCTGTCAAAAAGGGATCAATTCCAAACAGCAGCTCTGTTGAATATATAGCAGCTGCATCTTCAGTTAGGGTTTCCACAAAAAGCTAGGGTTAATTCCGTTTGACCTTAAGACTTGGTCACAGGACTTTATCAACCAGGTTAGGGTTGAGCTAGGTTAACCCCAAGTCCACGAGATTTTCTGTTCTGGAAAGACTGAGTCATAATCCTGAAAAAACTCAGAATTACCCAAACTGCATAACTGTTAGTTCAGAACAGGATGTCTTAACATTTGTTATGACATCTGAAAACCTGTCTACTGATTTAGGTAAATGTGATCTTTTTGCAAAATGCTCAGATACACACTTATAAACAGCAGCACCTGTATGACAATATTTTTCTGCAAAGGTACCTAATGAATCAGTACATACTAAACTAGAATGTTATGACATCAGTCATGACATTCACACACACACACACACACACCTGGTTTTACCAAAAATGCATGCCAATAACTAAACAACTACATTGACTTTCTAATTATGGAGATAATTTAGGAAGATTTGATTGAAGACCAACTTTGTAGCAGAAGTTTCTGCTGGTTTGTAATGGCCAAAGAGTTGTGTTTTAAAGGCCTAAATCCAATTGGGTATATGTTATAAATAGAAGTATTGTAACCTAGGATTAGGTACCAACCGAGAATTGTAAAGATATAATCATTAAGGCTGAGTCTGTAGCCACTCTCTAGGAGACTTGGTGTAAGTGAACCACTCGGGTTGTGAGATGGTCATTGTGTTCTCACTCAAAAGTTGTGAAGTAATGAGTTGAGTATTGTTCTTGGAGGAAGATTGTAATCAACTCCAAGTTGTGTTCTTAGTGAAGAGTCTTGACTATGTATTGTCAAGGAAGTGTGTCTTCTACTTTGATGTCATGAAAGTGTGTCTTTCTGTTTTGATCTAATAGTTGTATGTGATTGATGAGGGACTGAGGAGGGCCTCATATCTCGGTAAGTCTTAGATAGAAGTCTATCAAGGATAGCTGTTACACCCCAATTTCCCCCCTAATATTCTCATCATCTCATGTCACAATGCATCAAGACACACACATTAGGGTTATTTCTCTCTTTATCATATCTTTAAGTTTGCTCTTAAGGGATTACCAAGCACCTCGAATTGTGTATCTCATACATATGTTCTTTTAACTAACATCAATATGTGTATATATGTTTCTTTGAATGTTTCTATTGTAGGTGATCACAATTGCATTCATCTCACCATCTAACCTAGGGTTTTAAGGGGTGGATCTCAATCAAATGGTTCTATAATGGATTGCAAGAGCTCAATCTTCAAGTTCATGTTTATGGCATCAAATATTTGTGGTTCAAGGAGATCTGTCACTTTATTTAGGTCAAGATCTCCTCAAAGTGGATGGTGGAATCCATCAAGAAAATTCATAGGTTCATGTGTTTATTTTCATGCCTTCTTCAACAAGCTTCATTGAGACTTAAGCTCCATATTTTAGTGTGCATAAATAAAACATCATTTCAAGGCCTCTGATGATTCATCATGCCTTATTTTTCCAAGAAAGATCAAAAGATTCAAGGTTGGCTCAACAAGTTTGACCTAATTGAGCAAATACTAGATTCAGTGATCACAAGTGCATAACTCTCCCAATTTTAAACATTTAGAGTTGGTTTTTTTTGCTATGGATTCTTATCATCATAAAAAACAACCTCTCTTCACATGACAAGATCCCATTCTTCTTTAAAAATCATCAAAAGTTGAAAGGGGTTTCAAGTCATTTTGACACTTTCTGAGCTAGGGTTTGTTGACTTCCAAGGGACATATCTTACTCATTTTTTGAGTGACTCTAAAACCATGATTTTCTTTCAAGGGTCCTTAACAATCTCTCTTCAGAGCTCTAAGGCTAATTTTGAAAGGAAGATCACTAATGATTGAGAAAGATTACCAGTCTCCTTGAAAGGCCTTTACATTTTAGGGGTTGACTTTAAATGATCATAACTTGATCAATTTTTATCTCCTTGAGCCCATTATTTTTCCACAATAATCTTTGGTATGTCTACTACAACTTTATTTTTATGTGAAAGAATTGTGAATTCGTGGAAAGTGGTTGAAGAATTGAAAATATTATAGGTCTTTTGTGATTTTCCCCAAATTTGTTCATCTCCTTCCAAAGACAATAACTCTTTCAATTTTTATGATTTTTGAGTGATCTCAATTCCAAACTTCAATTCAAGAGGTCTAATTCATGTCATCCTCAGATATCAAGATCAAATTTTGAGTATAAAGTCATTTAATTTTGAAGAACATTATAGGTCATTTTGAAGTCCAACACTTAGAATTTTTCTAATTACAAAATATCCATGTGTTTTTCACAAATTCAATTGGACATAAATTTTTTCTCAAGTATCCAAATGATATCTTTATTGGCACATTTTAAAGATTGTGACCTCATCTTCCAAATGCTTCAAGAATTATGTCATAAAGCCCCTTGAATTGTTTGTACCATGGATTCAAAGTTGGCACCATGAAACTGAATTTTTTCTTATAGTCAATTTGAAATTTTCATATTGTGGCTTCTAATGACCATTTTTCTATGCATTTTTTATTTAAACATGTTTAACAAAGTTCCAAAGCATGATTAGAGCATTGAAACACAAGAATTAGCCGAGTTTTAAGAAAGTTCGAGTCATATTTTTCTCATTTTCGGGCTTCACTCAATTTCCCTCCAAATTTCACTATTTCTTCCAATTCATTTCACCATTTTCTCTCCTATAAATAGAGGGACATATTGCACTCATTTCCTCAAGCTTGGATAGCCAAAATTACCATGCCAATTTCTCTCCACAACTCACTTTTATGAGTTTTGGAATTCACTCTTTCTTTGTTTTTCAATTCAATTTCTTGTGCTATTCTTCTTTAGTGAGCTTGTATGTAGCTTCTAAAACAAAAAGCAAGCCAAATCGTGCCCTATTCTATTCAAGCAAAGTTAAGTTTCAGAGCAATTTCACTGGACTTCGTTCATGTAGATTAAGGAATCAATTCTTCTAACTCAAATTACTGGAGTGACCTATGATGTTCGTTAATGCTTGCTATTAACTTAATTTTTGTGAATCAATGCATTTGATGCTTCTGATTTTTATTTCAAAATTTTCAAAACTCTCTAGTTTCTTCCAAATCAAGTAGGTTGTGCTTTATATAAATTTGACGCGATGATATAGTTGTGATTGTCTTGAAGAGACGCATTCAATGATACCTCTATGAGCATCTAAATTTTACAGTTTTAAGAATTTTGATCTCACCCTAGTTGTAGGGTAGCTGGAGGTTGAAGATGACCTACGTGTCTTCTTCAACCAATGAGAATGTGACAATTGAAATGTGTGTTTGATCTGACTTTTTTGACTTCAGTACGCGCTTGTTGACCATAGATCACCATACATCATCACTCTTGAGCCATTAGATGTGCCATCGTGTTTTAATGAATCAGATCCAGGGCCTCATATTATTTCTGATTTATTTTATTTTACAAAATTTGTTTTAATTTCAAAAATTCACAACTCTCTTATTTTTATTCAAAAATTATGAAAAAAAAAAAAAATACTTTGAATTATTTCTGACTTTGTGGATATTTTTTCATATTTTTATTTTGAAGTTTGATATTTTTTATAATTTTTGTATTGTTTGCCTTATTTTAATTGTTTTAAAAATACTTTTCTTGATTTTAAAATTCTGGAAAAATTATGGAGGAATCCAATGATCTCTTGATAAATATTGGTGACCTTATTTTACTTTTATTTCTGATTTTACTATTTTTCAAAAAATTTGGTTTATTTTTCTTATTTATTTTAAATTTTAAAAATAGTTTCTGACTTTAAAAAATTCAAAAAATTTGTGTCAACATTTATTGACTCATGTTTGACCTCTGAATTGTTTTTAGGATTTTTATTTTTGTGTTTAGTATATTTTGTATATTTTACCAATTATTTCCCTTTTATTAATCATTTAAATATTGTTTTATTGAATATTATTTTTAATATTTTTGTTTGGTCCTGATTTGGGTGTTATTTTGGGACAAGTTCCTCAACCTCATTCGATCTTGGGTGTTTATAGGTTGAAAAACACAATCCACCAAAATGGATGAATGATGTTGATGATATTTGAAATCTTAATTACATCTGATACGTCCTCTCCCTCTTCATCTTATCCCTTTCTTACTTGTGTTATATGTAGTTAGAGAATAATCTGCATATCATTTCTCTAACATGTGGTACATAGATTGCTATTGACTGGTGTGATCGGTGGATTTAGAACTGACTGTTTTTAGCTGGTTTCGTGAAATGTCGCGGTGAGCAAGAGTCGCCACCGTCTTTAATGTTCTCCAACATGGAAAGGACAAAAGCACAGCAAAATTCCTTATTGAGAATGTTTCTCGGTTCGGGAGGTAGATTTATAGAAAGGGAAGGTGTTAGCACCCTTTCTATCCATGGTTATCCATGGGCTCTTAGATACTTGCTCTTATGTTTTCAAAATTTGTTTGCTTTTCAAAATGTGAGTGGGTTTGAAAAAGTTTCTTTGAAAGATTTCTGAATAACTCTTGTATCTGTCCTCAAGAGTGTTTGAAAAATTTGTTTTGAAAGCTTTTGAAAGTGTAAGGTGTGAAAAGTATTTTGTTTATTTTTGAAAAGAGCAAGTATCTATGAGTCATCTACCTACCCTAAGGAATTAAGCTATGTGAGTGTCCTTTAGGTAGTGCCATCCCACCATTGAGAGGTAGGTAGCACCACCGTTGGAGGTATTCGGGTCAATTCGATTGTAGGGACAGTGTGGTCACCGAAGCAACAGTTAGGACACCTTAGAAGCTACCCTTATATCCTTGATCCTTTTTTAATCCGAGGCAACTGTTCCGAGGCAACTGTTTCGAAGGCAACTGTTCCGAGGCAACTGTTTCGAGGCAACTGGATCATGGACATAAGGACCGCTAAGACGTCCTATACTCGACAACCACGTTTCGAAGGCAACAAGTGAGACGTACCCTAGAAGTGGTGTGTGCATTGTGTGTTGTATTCATGTTATGTTTGTCTTTGTAATTAGTGAGCTACGAGTTAATTTTATTTACATACACTCTTTCATGCAAGTTTAGCAGTTAAGGGGTGCAGAAAGTAAATTGTGGAAACATAAATCCTACGCTATTAAAAGGCGCGGGTCTATAAGTACGGAAATTAGAATAAAGCGATAAACCTATTTAACTATTACATTCCTGAAGGCAATTACATAATCATCAAATAAAATAATGCGCGAAAGAATTAAATTGAACGTACGAGGGCTTTGGACCCTTTTAAGAAAGAAAATGAATTTTTTTGGTCTTTTTTGTAATTAAAATGAAATTAAAGCTAATTAATGACTAATTAATTAATTTAATTTAAAAGAAATATTTTTGTTTTTTATGTTTTTACGAAATAAAAGAAATGAAATAAAATTAAAAGTTAACTCTAACTAATTCTAGATTTATTTTAATTATTTAAGAAAGGAATTAAAATGGCCTAATTAAAAAACTAATTCAATTATTGTTTATTTACCAAAATAAAATAATAATAATAATAAGGATGTTAATTCTTTTTTTTTGGATTTTTTATGAAAATGTTAAATGATTAATTGTTAATAATAAAAATAAAATAAAGGTTAGAAATTAAATTGGAAAAATAAAAAAAATGAAAAGAAAGGAATAAACCAAATGGAGGGGGTATTAGGCCCAAATGGGGGTGTTTTTGTGAGAAATCTGGCCCAAGAAAGACCAAGCCTTGTTGACTTCCCTGATCGCCTACACACGCGTTGACTGGAATGCATCATGGATCATGTTTCTTGACCACTGGATTGAATCTCCTGGCCACTTGGCAGGCTCAAGCGTGAGGCTCATGATGGAGTTCTGGATGAAGCACTGCATGTGATTAAGTTAGAAAAAATAATAGCAATTGTATGGGGGACCTGGGAATCGAACCCAGGTCCTAACACTTACCAGCCACGTCTCCCAACCAGCTGAGCTAATGCGCGCGTTTGTATGTATGATGGAAAACAATAATTATATAAAACAAACAAACGTTAGTGGTATAAAACAAAAACGCGCCAGATATTTGAACCCACCACTCACGCTTGGACATCTATCGTCTTCTTCGTCTTTTTGCCTGCAACATGAACAAGATAGTGGGGGTTTTAAACCCCCACTAAGCGACATAGCGAAAAATAGCGATTAGAAGAGGAAGCAACATAAATTGAGCACGAGATATTGGTTGAATTTGTCTGGCCTTGACGAATTCAACCATGGTCATGGCTTAGTCCAATTTTTACTCCTGTAGAAAAACCCAATTTTCAAGCTTATGAACCCTAGATTCTATCCATGGTGGATTTTGATTCAGGGGGCTATAATTCAATTGAATGGTACTAACAGCTTCAGAAGGTCCCTATGAGCATGAATCAATCCAAAAAAAATTGTTAAAAGCGCATGAATGATGACATACGAATTTAAAAATATGGCAAACCGTGTCACTTCGTGGGGATGATTCTGATAGTGTTTGGACTGGTTCTTGATTGCAAAAGCTTCCTAGCAACGTCAGTAGTGTAATGGAAACGATCTTTGGCCTTGAATTGTCCTGCAAATAGGATTTCAGTTTGTGATTTTTCTTTTAAAATTTTGAAAATGGCTTATGCTCTCTATGGCTCTCTAGGTCGTGAATTCTATTGTGTCAGCTTGCACATCTATTATGTAATGAAAATCAATCAGATTTAAGAGCCTTGAAGCCTTGCCATTATGCTTTTGATTTTGCCATAACCAACATTGAAACAACTTGCCATTTTTGTGTCAAATTTGAATTCTTGCTTGAAATAAGCCCTTGCACGAATTTGGAAGGTGTATGATGGTGATTCAAAGCAATTCAAAGCAAAATATGTCCCTTAATTAATCTTTTTGATTTTTATTTGATTTTAAAAGATTTAAAATGAATTAAATCAAATCAAATTAAATAAAAATGAAAAAATTAATTTTAAATTTTGAAATAAATTGTGGGACACGTGGGAGGCATGGCCAAGCTGAATCAAGTGGAAAAAGTGGGCCCCTTTTGTCAAAAATGAATTTTTCAAGGATAATTGACTTTGGTCATTTCACAAAAATTTCCCAACTTCTCCAATGCATATCTTGCTCAATTTTGAAGCTATGAACATGTTCTTGGACATTTTGGAAAGGTCTTGAAGTCCTCTAACCAATGTCTTTGGTCCCATGTCATTTTAATTTACCAATCTCAAGTTATGGTCTTTGACTTAAAGTCCCCTTTTGTTGACTTTTGAAAATGACCTATAATGTTGAAATTGATAACTTTTTGTGAGAGCATTTCTTGGACTTGGAATGTGAAGATGAGTTGTAGGAAATGTCCTCCCCTTCAAGATGAGAATTTGATGGGATTTTTCTGATGAACCATGAAAAAGTTATGCCTTGGTCAAGTTGCAGTTGACTTTTCAACTGTCCAAAAATAGAAACTTTTGCATCTTGAGACTTTTTGAGCCATGCTTTGAGGAATCATGATCAAGAATTGACCAAATGATGATTGTGGCTTCAAAATAAGATGTTGACCAAAAAGTTTGACTTTTGACTGTCAAATGACCATTTTGCCCCTGCAGTTGACTGTGGAGCAATTAGGGTTTTTGACTGTGCAAATTGATGCTGTGAGCCTTGAAACTTGACATGTAGGTGCTTGACAATGTGTATGAGCATATGTGACTTGATTGAGCCCTTGAAAACTTCAACTTCCTTGCAAGAACCAAAACCCTAGTTTGACTGGCTTAGGAGGATGGTTGACTGTGTAGCCCTTGAGTAGACCTTGAACCATTTGAGGTGATGCTTGGCAAAACTTTGAAGATTATGGGAGGGAAAATTTTGGGGTACAACAGTTGCCCCTGTTCAATCTTCTTAGACCTGAGGATGTAGCTTGGCTAGCGTGCCTTTCGTGATCCGAGGGTGGAAGATGATTGAACACTAGAGTGCCCAGAAATTTGCGCTCACATAGTGAAGTGTCCGTAGCGTGATGACGGGAATGGGCTTATAGATGCCATTTGGAGAGATGGTGAACAGGGGGATGGGCTTATAGATTCCATCTGGAGATGTCGATCGCGTAAGAGATTCCTTAGCGAGAACTTGTGTACCTGAAAAAGAAAGATACTTACCTGGCCTGTTACAGGGATTGATCCTCAAATTCTATATGTAGATGTGCCCTGGCTAGATGCAGGAATCGAGTCTGGAATAATAGTCATCAACAGATACACCCTGGCAAGATACAGGAATCGGATCTTCAAAGTCTTCAGACGTGCCCTGGCGGGATACAGGAATCGAGTCTGGAATAATAGTCATCAACAGATACACCCTGGCAAGATACAAGAATCGGATCTTCAAACTCTTCAGACGTGCCCTGGCAAGATACAAGAATCGAGTCTGGAAAAATAGTCGTCAACAGATACACCCTGGTAAGATACAGGAATCAGATCTTCAAACTCTTCAGACGTGCCCTGGCAGGATACAGGAATCGAGTCTGGAAAAATAGTCGTCAACAGATACACCCTGGCAAGATATAGGAATCGGATCTTCGAACTCTTCAGACGTGCCCTGGCAAGATACAGGAATCGAGTCTGGAAAAATAGTCGTCAATAGATACACCCTGGAAGGATACAGGAATCGGATCTTCAAACTCTTCAGACGTGCCCTGGCAAGATACAGGAATCGAGTCTGGAAAAATAGTCATCAACAGATACACCCTGGCAAGATACAGGAATCGGATCTTCCAACTCTTCAGACGTGCCCTGGCAAGATACAGGAATCGAGTCTTGAAAAATAGTCATCAACAGATACACCCTGGCAAGATACAGGAATCAGATCTTCTAACTCTTCAGACGTGCCCTGGCAAGATACAGGAATCGAGTCTGGAATAAGTCGTCAACAGATACACCCTGGCAAGATACAGGAATCGGATCTTCAAACTCTTCAGACGTGCCCTGGCAAGATACATGAATCGAGTCCGGAAATAGTCGTAAACAGATACGCCCTGGCTGGATACAGGAATCGGATCTTCAAACTCTTCAGACGTGCCCTGGCAAGATACATGAATCGAGTCTGGAATTAGTCGTCAACAGATACACCCTGGCAAGATACAGGAATCAGATCTTCAAACTCTTCAGACGTGCCCTGGCAGGATACAGGAATCGAGTCTGGAATTAGTCGTCAACAGATACACCCTGGCAAGATACAGGAATCGGATCTTCAAACTCTTCAGACATGCCCTGGCAGGATACAGGAATCGAGTCTAGAATTAGTCGTCAACAGATACACCCTGGCAAGATACAGGAATCGGATCTTCAAACTCTTCAGACGTGCCCTGGCAGGATACAGTAATCGAGTCTGGAATTAGTCGTCAACAGATACACCCTGGCAAGATACAGGAATCGGATCTTCAAACTCTTCAGACGTGCCCTGGCAGGATACAGGAATCGAGTCTGGAATTAGTCGTCAACAGATACACCCTGGCAAGATACAGGAATCGGATCTTCAAACTCTTAAAACATGCCCTGGCAGGATACAGGAATCGAGTCTGGAATATAGTCGCTCACAGATGTGCCCTGGCAGGATACAGGTATCGAATCTGGAATTGCGACAGTTGATAGTAATTATCTTTGGATTGACCTTTTTCCTGAAAAGGTAAAATGTCAGTTGTATGCAATGTCATGACGTATGAAATGCATGATGTCCTGATGTTCTTAAGAATAAATGAGATGGTGTGATATGATACGTATATGTATGCATTATGTATGTAAGCAGGATGTATGAAATGTGAAATGTCTATGAATGTATTTTCGTCTAGGAAAATAAATCCTTGACGAATGCCGGGAACTTGAATCCTGGGCTGATGTTTGAAGAGGAGAGTTCTTCATTTCTGCTGGGGATGATGAGTGCAAGAGTAAACCGGTAGGAGAAGATGACTCCGTTGGGGAATAAACTTTGGAGAGATTACTCTGCGGGGAAAATTACTCTGGCGACTTCACTGGGGAAAATGCTCTGTGGGGAGAGAAGTACTTTGCTGGGAGTAGAGAACTCCGCTGGGGATACCATTGTTGAGTTATGTTGGAAGGTTTGATGAACTTCGCTGGGGATAGGAAGGCTTCACCGGGGATGATCTTTCCGTGGTAAATAGCTGAGGATAACCCAGTTATTAGCTCTGGTGAGGAATAACCTTCTGAACAAAAACGGGGAGATATGCGTGTGCCAAGGATAAGCTTCCAGAATCTATTGGGGATATTGATTTAACTCTCCTGGGGAGACTTCAGACTGTACTAGGAAGGCTCCGCTGGATGTCTATATTCCGCCGGGGAACAATCTTAGATCAAGACTGCCGGGGATGCTTGTTGAGGAATAACGGTATTCCGCTGGGGAAGGTTGAGATTTTCTAGGGATACTCACTTCCTTGGGGCTGACTGAAAGCTAACTCTGCTTGGGGAGAGTATCGCTGACTTGCTAGGGACATGCTGTGCCTTGTGGGGCTAGCTCTGCTCAGGGAAGAATATTGTTGAACTTTGTCTCGCTCTGTGGGGAATTAGGGTATCTTGGTTTCATTCTTCAGCCGAACTTACCTTGGTACCTTGGTGGACAGAGCAACTAGATCGCTTAGACAACTCATATTGCCCCAGTTTCTGCGGGAGAAGGTACCTGTGGAGGTTTTGATGATTGTCGATTGACAAATCTTCTTCTGGTAGGCAAGTGACGTGATGACGGGATACAGTCGTACGCTTTGATCCCTAACTTTTGCCTGGACCGCCCTTTCGGGTTTTCAGTCCATAGGGATACCCATTTTTGCCCAAGCCGCCTTTTCAGGTTTTCGACTTGCCGGGTGTACAGATTTTTTTCATTTCATCCCTTATTTTTGCCCGAACCCTTTTGGTTCGTCGGGAAGCCCTTATTTTTTCCTAGGTATGTCAACCTAGCGGGTCTTTGATTATGCGTAGTATTTTTTTCTACTATGTCCGTGCTCTCGGGATGTAGGGAGATGCCCCTGTCAGAGATATTGTGTTGTCATGCTACCAGAAGATCTCCGTTTGATCGTCCAATGCCCCAAGTGATCCGGATGGAGATTTGCCCCAGGCTGTTTGGCATTTGAGAGATTCTCTGAATCTTGACTGAACTGCCCCAGATGATGGACAATGATCATGCCCTGCCCCTTGATTGGAAGTGCTTTTGTTCATTAGACATTCGTCGTGCGAGCTTCTATGTTGTTCAAACAAATA
This sequence comes from Vicia faba, assembly GCA_948472305.1. NCBI lineage: Eukaryota > Viridiplantae > Streptophyta > Magnoliopsida > Fabales > Fabaceae > Vicia > Vicia faba. Next base: position 1,573,169,530 of record OX451737.1, read on the forward strand.
GTCGTGTGCAAGCAATGTTATATTAAAAATGCAAAGCTTATGTCTGTCTTGGCGTTTTTTGAAAATGCATTTTTTTCATAAAAACAAGTGAATTTTGTAAAATGTGATGTCAACTCGTTATTTTACCGCAAGCCTTAAGGAGTCAGGATACCTTTCGTAACAATATGCTTTCGAACTAACCCATGCTACGACTAGGACTTTTTGAGGGTTGTAATGTGGCCTGGTTCACGGTTTAAAAAACAAAGGATAAAGGCTCAAAGTATATTTGTTCCCACCCGCTCTTCGTGATGTTCTTCAAACCTAAACTCAGTTGATCGTGCGTTAGACCTTGTTTGAGTCTTTGGTCTGATGTTCTGGTGATGGTTCGGATATTGACAATTTATTTTGGATAGGCAGTCATTTCGTTTTTTGTTGGTTGAGGGTTTGTAGGACCTCTTTCTTTTGATTTCACTATCCCTGTTTTTTGCCTGAACTGTTTCTTTTTGAATTTACAGTCAGCGGGATGCCCCAGTTTTGTAAGTCTCCTTCATAGGTTGTGACTTATTGGGCTTTTATTTTTGAAAGATAACGACTGCCTGTCTTTATGATTATTCGGAACCATCATGGTCTTTTGTCTCGGAAGGACTTCTTTGGTGTCATTTGTTGAGCACCTAGATCAGCTGAGAGAACTACCCTGCCCCAGGTTATGATTAAGGGTTTAATTTTTTTGTGAAAAGAAAAACTCCTACTTCTTTGGCTCGAAGGGGTTGACGAGGGATTATCATCCTTATAACTCCAGTGTGTAGGAATTGAAACAATGCCTGTACTTCATCAGCGGGGTCTGTTCAAAAGCATAATGTAGATTGTGGTATCGTTTTCGTCATCCTCCCTCAAGAGGCTTAGAATTATTAACCGAGCATTGATCATCACAAAAAAAAAAGAAAGCAATTTGCATATAGCGAATGCGAATATATTGATTCAAAATAGACATATGCGATGCATTAATGAAATAACAACGTTTGACATGAATAAATGTTTGCACAATCAAAAGAAAATTACAACTTGAAAAATTCTAATGAACAAAAATCTTCTAGTTTGAACTAGTCATCTTAAATGGAGAATTCTCAGCGGAAGATTTTCATCTCACCATCCGGCATGAACTCCAGCACCCCTTCATCAATCAAGTCTTGGATCTTATTTTTCAGAGTCCAACAGTCACCTGTAGCATGTCTAGGGCTGTCAAAATGATAAGCGCAATGGGCGTTGGGGTTATACCTTGAAGGTGTCCTGTTGGGATTCTTAGGAGGGTCCCTTAGAGTGATCAGATTGACCTCCAACAAGCGCTTCAGTATAAAAGATGATGGTATATCAGTCTCAGAGAAATGTCTTCCAGGCGTATATCGCTTACGCCGATTACCCCGTTGATGCTGGGCTTGTGACCTTGAAGCAAGCTGAGGAGCTTTTCCCTTGTCTTATTGCCCCAAAGGTGGTTGAATGATGACTGGAACTTCAACCCTAGTTGTTTGCCCCAGTTGGTTACCCCGAAGCAGTTGGTTGACGAGCACCCCGAGCTCTTCTTGTCTTTGAGCTAAGTCTTGAATGATAGTCACCCGCCCCAGCATCTGGGCTCTCATTGCATCCACCTTAGCTTGCAGATGTTTCAGCCGTTCGTCCTTATCATCCTCAGAGCTGTTCCTGACCAAAGTCCCCATGAAGAGTGTCCTCAATTCTTCATGCCCCTTGGATAAGTTCAAGAGGATTTCCCTGAACCGAGTCTCTTGAGCCTGAAGATCCTGGTTATCTTGTTGGGAAGCCATTGCTGAAATAAACAGCGAAGATGGTAAGTGACCTGTAACAACGGTACCTGTAATGCAATGATATGTATGTATGCATGCAATGTTTTCAAGGATCTCGCGGGGTAAACAAGAAAATTGTTAGAATCTGGTAGCTTGATTGAAGGAACTTCACGTTGTTGAGAGTCCTTCTTCAAGAGTCAAGGCTCACCATATCGAGTGGGTCATAGCCCCTGACTTGAGTTATCATGTTTTGATTTCCAAACAACCTTGGCTAGAGGAACCTTTCTTCAAGAGTCAAAGCTCACCATATCAAGTGGGTCATAGCCTCTGACTCAAATTATCGTGCTTGGATTTCTGGACAACCTTGGCTAGAGGAAAATAAATCCCCTTTGCCCCTTGCTAGACGTTTGATTCATCATGACCTGCATCACAAGCCCTTGAGATCCTTGAAATGGGTTAGTCCTTATGCAGGATGTATGCAATGGTATGATGTTATGATGTGCGTTGAATGGTGTAAGTAACCCTGTTATAAGTCCCGATTAAGGACTATAAACAAAACCTGCAACGAACTCATGGGTCAGATAACAAGCATGCAAGTAGTCAAGTTTTAAGGCACACAAGTCACACAAAAGAGCCCTTAGAGTTTAGGCCAGCATGAAGTTTAGGTACTACCCTCTTGAAGTTGGTGGGCTCAAAACCTGTCCTATCAAAAGTAACCGGGTTCTAAGGAGCTCAATATCATTGGGTTGTTTTCTGTGTTCATTGTTTTGATTTAGCCACTGACTGGCGACCAAAATATCCCAAGAAAACAACCCTCAATGAGTGTAGTATCGAGTATCAACCAACCTCGGACTGCACCAAAGTCAGTTATCTCACTACCCCTAAAGAGGCCAGGATGGTTCAATTAAGGTTCCTAAGGTCAGTTGATGCTTCACGACACCACGCGGCGGCCCCGTACTCTCCTTGACTGACTCAAGGGTTCCCGGTACTCACCAAAGTGCCACATCAACGTAGAAGACTGTTTCAAACGTGTCGGTATACCCCGCACAGTTCCCTCACAGTCTTGTTGCTACTTTCTAAGAGGTATCCCCCAGATCCGGGTTAGGATCTATAGAACTCCCAAGACAGGCCCAATAATATTAAAACACACAAATCAGGCAATTGAAAACATAAGTATGATCTATCCTAAGGTACACCTCACTTTAAAGTATCCCCAGCAGAGTCGCCAGTTCTGTGATCGGTGGATTTAGAACTGACTGTTTTTAGCTGGTTTCGCGAAATGTCGCGGTAAGCAAGAGTCGCCACCGTCTTTTATATTCTCCAACATGGAAAGGACAAAAGCACAGCAAAATTCCTTATTGAGAATGTTTCTCGGTTCGGGAGGTAGATTTATAGAAAGGGAAGGTGTTAGCACCCTTTCTATCCATGGTTATCCATGGGCTCTTAGATACTTGCTCTTATGTTTTCAAAATTTGTTTGCTTTTCAAAATGTGAGTGGGTTTGAAAAAGTTTCTTTGAAAGATTTCTGAATAACTCTTGTATCTGTCCTCAAGAGTGTTTGAAAAATTTGTTTTGAAAGCTTTTGAAAGTGTAAGGTGTGAAAAGTATTTTGTTTATTTTTGAAAAGAGCAAGTATCTATGAGTCATCTACCTACCCTAAGGAATTAAGCTGTGTGAGTGTCCTTTAGGTAGTGCCATCCCACCATTGAGAGGTAGGTAGCACCACCGTTGGAGATATTCGGGTCAATTCGATTGTAGGGACAATGTGGTCACCGAAGCAACAGTTAGGACACCTTAGAAGCTACCCTTATATCCTTGATCCTTTTTTAATCCGAGGCAACTGTTCCGAGGTAACTGTTTCGAAGGCAACTGTTCCGAGGCAACTGTTTCGAGGCAACTGGATCATGGACATAAGGACCTCTAAGACGTCCTATACTCGACAACCACGTTTCGAAGGCAACAAGTGAGGCGTACCCTAGAAGTGGTGTGTGCATTGTGTGTTGTATTCATGTTATGTTTGTCTTTGTAATTAGTGAGCTACGAGTTAATTTTATTTACATACACTCTTTCATGCAAGTTTAGCAGTTAAGGGGTGCAGAAAGTAAATTGTGGAAACATAAATCCTACGCTATTACAAGGCGCGGGTCTATACATCGCCAAAAATTACAAAGACCCGTTTTTTGGTAAATAAGTACGGAAATTAGAATAAAGCGATAAACCTATTTAACTATTACATTCCTGAAGGCAATTACATAATCATCAAATAAAATAATGCGCGAAAGAATTAAATTGAATGTACGAGGGCTTTGAACCCTTTTAAGAAAGAAAATGAATTTTTTTGGTCTTTTTTTGTAATTAAAATGAAATTAAAGCTAATTAATGACTAATTAATTAATTTAATTAAAAAGAAATATTTTTGTTTTTTATGTTTTTACGAAATAAAAGAAATGAAATAAAATTAAAAGTTAACTCTACCTAATTCTAGATTTATTTTAATTATTTAAGAAAGGAATTAAAATGGCCTAATTAAAAAACTAATTCAATTATTGTTTATTTACCAAAATAAAATAATAATAATAATAAGGATGTTAATTCTTTTTTTTGGATTTTTTATGAAAATGTTAAATGATTAATTGTTAATAATAAAAATAAAATAAAGGTTAGAAATTAAATTGGAAAAATAAAAAAAATGAAAAGAAAGGAATAAACCAAATGGAGGGGGTATCAGGCCCAAATGGGGGTGTTTTTGTGAGAAATCTGACCCAAGAAAGACCAAGCCTTGTTGACTCCCCTGATCGCCTACACACGCGTTGACTGGAATGCATCATGGATCATGTTTCTTGACCACTGGATTGAATCTCCTGGCCACTTGGCAGGCTCAAGCGTGAGGCTCATGATGGAGTTCTGGATGAAGCGCTGCATGTGATTAAGTTAGAAAAAATAATAACAATTGTATGGGGGACCTGGGAATCGAACCCAGGTCCCAACACTTACCAGCCACGTCTCCCAACCAGCTGAGCTAATGCGCGCGTTTGTATGTATGATGGAAAACAATAATTATATAAAACAAACAAACGTTAGTGGTATAAAACAAAAACGCGCCAGATATTTGAACCCACCACTCACGCTTGGACAACTATCGTCTTCTTCGTCTTTTTGCCTGCAACATGAACAAGATAGCGGGGGTTTTAAACCCCCACTAAGCGACATAGCGAAAAATAACGATTAGAAGAGGAAGCAACATAAATTAAGCACGAGATGTTGGTTGAATTCGTCTGGCCTTGACGAATTCAACCATGGTCATGGCTTAGTCCAATTTTTACTCCTGTAGAAAAACCCAATTTTTAAGCTTATGAACCCTAGATTCTATCCATGGTGGATTTTGATTCAGGGGGCTATAATTCAATTGAATGGTACTAACAGCTTCAGAAGGTCCCTATGAGCATGAATCAATCCAAAAAAAATTGTTAAAGGCGCATGAATGATGATATACGAATTTAAAAATATGGCAAACCGTGTCACTTCGTGGGGATGATTCTGATAGTGTTTGGGCTGGTTCTTGATTGCAAAAGCTTCCTAGCAACGTCAGTAGTGTAATGGAAACGATCTTTGGCCTTGAATTGTCCTGCAAATAGGATTTCAGTTTGTGATTTTTCTTTCAAAATTTTGAAAATGGCTTATGCTCTCTATGGCTCTCTAGGTCATGAATTCTATTGTGTCAGCTTGCACATCTATTATGTAATGAAAATCAATCAGATTTAAGAGCCTTGAAGCCTTGCCATTATGCTTTTGATTTTGCCATAACCATCATTGAAACAACTTGCCATTTTTGTGTCAAATTTGAATTCTTGCTTGAAATAAGCCCTTGCACGAATTTGGAAGGTGTATGATGGTGATTCAAAGTAATTAAAAGCAAAATATGTCCCTTAATTAATCTTTTTGATTTTTATTTGATTTTAAAAGATTTAAAATGAATTAAATCAAATCAAATTAAATAAAAATGAAAAAATTAATTTTAAATTTTGAAATAAATTTTGGGACACGTGGGAGGCATGGCCAAGCTGAATCAAGTGGAAAAAGTGGGCCCCTTTTGTCAAAAATGAATTTTCAAGGATAATTGACTTTGGTCATTTCACAAAAATTTCCCAACTTCTCCAATGCATATCTTGCTCAATTTTGAAGCTATGAACATGTTCTTTAACATTTTGGAAAGGTCTTGAAGTCCTCTAACCAGTGTCTTTGGTCCCATGTCATTTTAATTTACCAATATCAAGTTATGGTCTTTGACTTAAAGTCCCCTTTTGTTGACTTTTGAAAATGACCTATAATGTTGAAATTGATAACTTTTTGTGAGAGCATTTCTTGGACTTGGAATGTGAATATGAGTTGTAGGAAATGTCATCCCCTTCAAGATGAGCATTTGATGGGATTTTTCTGATGAACCATGAAAAAGTTATGCCTTGGTCAAGTTGCAGTTGACTTTTCAGCTGTCCAAAAATAGAAACTTTTGCATCTTGAGACTTTTTGAGCCATGCTTTGAGGAATCATGATCAAGAATTGACCAAATGTTGATTGTGGCTTCAAAATAAGATGTTGACCAAAAAGTTTGACTTTTGACTATCAAATGACCATTTTGCCCCTGTAGTTGACTGTGGAGCAATTAGGGTTTTTGACTGTGCAACTTGATGTTGTGAGCCTTGAAACTTGACATGCAGGTGCTTGACAATGTGTATGAGCATATGTGACTTGATTGAGCCCTTTAAAACTTCAACTTCCTTGCAAGAACCAAAACCCTAGTTTGACTGGCTTAGGAGGATGGTTGACTGTGTAGCCCTTGAGTAGACCTTGAACCATTTGAGGTGATGCTTGGCAAAACTTTGAAGATTATGGGAGGGCAAATTTTGGGGTACAACAACTGGCCTCAAAATAGGTTTGACTTCTACATAAGTCCACTTACATTTGCTTAACATAGCGCTAAATCTGTTCCAATTCAAAAAATGATAATTCGTGGCCCAAACCTATGTTTGCAAGCTCAAGTATGTTAATTTGAAACCTTTGATCCAATAATCTTGAGGTTCATTGTTAGGAGAATTTAATCTTATCAATCCTCTAATGAATTTTCATGAATTTTGGTCTAAGCGGATCATTTAAATATCATTGACCATATATGCTTACCTTGAGTACTTGAAATGAATGATATACTTGACAAAAAAGTAAATGAAACTTGTTGTTGAGAAGATTTGATTTTATCAATCTTCAATAAGTTTTCAAATGCAAGTTTCAAGATGGTTATACAACTAACCTCTAACTTTTAATTCATTAACAATTGACTTTATTTTGTGCTTTTACTTTGTGCTTTTACTTTATGCCTTTTATTTTTATGCTTTTAATTTTATGCACCGTTTACTTTAGCATTTACATTTCATGCTATTTTTTTATCTTTGCTCATTTGAGCATTTATCTTTATGTCACTTTATTTTTCTCACTTGAGCTTTTATTTTCCTTTTTTAAGATACTTAATAATCAACTTGAACATTAAAATCCTTAAGATTACTTGGACTATTTGGTTACTATCCTTGGCATAATGGAGTTATGAACCACTTGGACTTAGGATTAGAAGCCTTGATTACCCTTGAAACCTTGTGATTCTGTTGTTATTTTGTCCGAATTTCTTGGGGTTTACTCCAAGACATTGGGTTGATTTTATTTATGTCCATGTTATTTTGATTATATACTTTGTCTGTGATTGAGAATTCCTCTGTATACAGCTGTTAATCTGCCCAAATTTTGTGAAGACTTAATTTATCTGAAGCTTGGTATTTCTAAGAGGTTTGGTATATTTGCTTGCTTGGTTTCAATCCACAGGATGGGAATTCTACATTGACTTCTTTATGTCAAGTGATGGCTTCTTGTTAGTTAGATAGTTATTTTTCTTAACGTTTACCTTATGCTTTAGGATAGTCCCTTCATCTCCTCCCATCTTCTTTAATTTCAAAATATTCTCTCTCCTTTTCAAAACTCTTCTTATTTTCTAACTTGATTCGCTTTCAAAATAAACTTGGACTTAGGTTCATGCATTTTCCAAAAAAAAATTCTTAATCAAACTTTAACCAACTTAATATTTCTTTGACATTTTTTTGTGTGAGAAGACTAAAAGTCAACCAAACTCATTCAAATCATTTTTCCACTTTGGATTTTTTACTTTAAAACTTTTTCTCAAAAAACATTAGACTCTTATCGATTCTTGTAGTGATGCGAGCTACTATACTTCTATAATATGTAGAAAAGTGAGATATTTTCCACTTGGGTGTTGAGTGAGGCTATGTTGATTTTAATATCCAAGCCATATCCTCCACTTTAAGATGATGCAAATTCTACCTTCTCATAATCATGGGTAGTAAATATGTTTTCCACCCGAATATGATAATGATGTCCCTTCTCTTAAAATTAACCAACACACTTGTGTTTTAAAACTTTTGAGGTGAACTACGAGTACCCTGATCCCCTATTACATGGAAGATGGTATGTAGGCACCAAATGTTCGCAACCGCGGTGGGTGCAAAAGTTATAAAAAAGACTTCTTTCCTCATCTCCACCATCTATTTTTGTATAATCCTTTTATAGCCCAAAATACACAAATTTTTAAAGAGGTTCCCGCGGAGTACCGTAGATGTTTAAGGTGTTAATACCTTCCCTTTCCATAACCAACCCCCGTACCTAGATTTTCTCCCCCTCTTTTTGGGTTTATTCTCTCTTTTCCCATTCCTCTAGAAATAATAAAGCGCGGTGAAGGTTTTTATTTAACCTGTGCGAGTCAAGTCAACTCAATGGCTTAGGCTCAACATTTCTACCACTACAATAATGATTAAGTGATTAGGCCGTAAACTAGATGTTAGTTGTAGGGTCTATAAATTGATACTATTATAGTGGACTTATCCCTGGCTTGGTATGCCCCCGGAGTGGGAAGATTATTTTGAACTGGGTTAACAAGTTATGTGTGTTGTTTATGCTTTTCAGTATTGTTTTTATAATGTTTATACCTTGCCTGTTTTGTTAAAGTTAGATAAGATATATCAACATGTCATAGGACATCTTAATTCTGTCATACCAGAATTTCAATTGGTATCAGAGCAGGCATCCAGTTTTGTTTCTGGGTGAGATCCTGGGATGATAATTTTTGGTCATGGGAAAGGAAGAAGATGATTACTCAAATGTTGTTTGAACTTGGATAGTTCATATTGTTGTTTGAGTGGTCCCTAGAAGTGGAGGATGGACTATTCATGACAGGGAATGGATTGGTCATGTTTGATGTTGTGTCTTGGTGGTGAGATATTGTGTTAGGTTTGGTTTATTTTTAAATTGGAGTTGTTTTTTGGTGTCACCTGGATTATGGATTGTTATGTGGCACGTGAAGGATGTTGAGGAGTTTTGTTTTCTTATTCCGCTGCATGGTGTCTGATGTAACCCCGATTGCTTCTTGGAAGGGCATTAGGGTTTGGTCTCCTCAGATTGTTTATCCTATGGTGATAGGATATATGTAAGACTGGTTCAACCAACCTTTGTAAAGCTGACAACGATACTTGAGTTTTATTTCTCAAGTCAACTCATAAAGGCACTATAGTGTGTGGTTGATGTATTTTTCAAGAAACCTGACATTTATTTGATAGACTATTGAAGAAAGGATAGAGCCATTTATTTTGGTTTTAAAAGATTCTTCCTAATTCTTGACCTAATTAGGAGAGTAACTCTGAGTCTTGTTGTGTTTGTGTAACTGGAGCTTGGATATTTTTAAGACCTTGAAGGTGATCAAGGGATGTTTTTATTTTATGGAAGCAGTAATTTCTTCAAAATCAAGCTCAGTTTTGTGTTCCAGAAGAAGGGAACTGATGTCATACCAGATGTTGGGATATCATGTCAGCAGGTGTGCATAATCCTGTTGAATAGCAGATGCTCTGGGTGCTAAAAAATGTGTGATGATCACATATGTTTAGAACATACTCCTGATTTGTAAGAGGAGGCATTTGGGCGTGTATCTAAGATTTTTTATCCATAAAACATGTCTTATATTGGTGGGCTAGTTGGATGTTTATCAACCAATTGGTTACTTCTTTGTTCAGTTTATTTCTGATCCAAGTTAGCAAACATGGAGAGGTTGAGCTCTAGTGCCCAATAGAGTTTTGTTATCTCAGCCATGTTCCTTGTACATAAAGGTCAAATGTCAAAGGTATTCTCTCTGATATTTAGAGAATCCTTCTGATCAAAGGAGTCAGATTCAGGAAGCTTGTTTGTGGCCATAAAATAGATTATGTTTGAATGGAGTAATGGTGGCATGCACTAACCACATATCATACTGCTATTAAAGATGAAGAATGTTTTATTCTAAAGGTACTCCTAGAATTTGTTGAAGAAGAATCTCGAATTTGGAGTTGAAGATTCTTGAAAAGGTGTCAGATATAATGTCTTGACATCTTTGTGTTGAGAATTAGTTTTTCTTAACGTATTTGGTCGATATTTCTCACAAAAGGATAAAGTTTGTCTACTCTAACTTGATACCACTCATCAAGTCTATGAGAGCATGGAACTCTTTTTCTGTTCAGGGGAGTATGAGCATTAGAGATGTATTAACCTGAGCTAAGTGGTTGATTGTTGTTTGCACGTTTTGGAGTGTCATCCAAATCATATAGGATGAGCATTTTAGAATTTTTCTGGAGCAAGGAGGAGTTAGTAGTCCTTCTGGGACCAAAGGATTATGGTTCCCTATTATCTACATGAGAAGGTTCTCCTTAAGCATGGTTCAGTTATGTGGTGGATTCACATGATGGAACATTTGTTGTTGTAAGGATTGAAGGGCATCCTTGTGTTTTGAAGGATTGGGAGAAGCAAACTTAGTCTGAACAGTCTGTTTGTGGTGTAAAATGACCATTCAATGTCACGTTTGTTGAAGTTTTCTCCAAATACCTATTATAGGAAATATCCTCTTTAGGTGCAGAAGGATGACATTTATCACATCAAAGAAAGTCAGATAGGAGGTATGAGTATTGTGCTTATGAGAAGAAGATTCTTGAGGTGTGCATGCTCTGCATGGTTTTATGATCTGGTCTTGAAGGATGATCAACTATTGATGGTTGATTCTCTTGGGGTTCCTTTAAGAGTAATGTATGGATTACTAGGGTATTGTCTCCAAAACCATAGTTAAGTGTGAAATCCATATAACTGAGAGTGATGTCATAATAAGATGTTGAGACCTCATCACAGGTATTTACAACTTCGTTGAGGAAAGTTGTGTTGAAGATCTTGGGGTGAGAATTGATGATCACAAATGGATTCCAAAATGGGAAGTTTAACCATGATGGAGAATGAAGAAGAAGGATGTTAGACCATATGCCCTAATATCGGTGGAAGTGAAACATCATCTGCAGTTTATGTGTGAGGATGATTTCCTCTGATGACAAATATCTTGACAGGAGCTGGGTATTAGTATGATGAAGATGAGTATTGACTTATGGTAATGACCTTGTTGGGAGTTAGGTACTTATCTGATGTGTATGTGCAAGTCTGCTTTCTGAACTGGTGGTTCGGAAATTTGTTTTAGAGTTTATTTCTCTCCATGACATTCAAGTGTTTGTGATAACCTAAATGATCTGCAGAAGGTGTGATCTTTTGAGATCTTCTTGTGTTTATTGGAAGCTTCTTGAAGGACTTCTATGCATAATAAGTCCTTAAATGGTGTTTTAAGAACCATGATATTTGGGTTTTATGTTATGAAGTTTATGTCCTAAATGATGGTGTAACATCATGGTGGGTTATACTTGGAAGATGTTTGAGATGGATGCTCAAGCACTTTATCATAAGAGGTGCTTCTAACTATGTGGATCAAAATATGCAGATTCTAATCTTACCTACAGTAGTATGCTTGGGGAATGCATGACTACTATGTTGAAGACTTCACTAGTACCAATAATTACTAGTGAATGAAAGGGCAGAAGACCATGATCAGATAGAGTAATCTGATCAGAAATATTATGGAAATGTGATTTTCCTATGCTGCACATAACCCTATGAGTTCTTGGATTAACTTGGATCTCAACAAAGCTTTTAAGAAAACCGAGAATTTGTGAAGAACTAGTTTCTTGTGAAGTAAGGAAGCTTTGTGTTTTGACATATGAGTGAGTCAAAATAAGTATGCATGATATCTTGCCAAATAAAAAGGTCATGATACAGTGTGGGTGTTGCACCACTAAATTTACCCTCTTGATTTTTGAACATTGAAGGCTTATGTTTCATCATATGCATTCATGCATTTAGACATTGTGATACGGTGGGAAAACTAACTTGAGCTTTTGCGTTTGTGTTCACAAATGTTTCAGTTTAGCAAGAGTCGCCACCGACTTTTTATTTTATCCAAAGGAAAGGTCAAAAAGCACAGGAAAGACCTTTGAGATGTTTTCTTGGGTTCGGGGTAGATTATGAAAAGGGAAGGTGCAAGCACCCTTTTCATCCATGGTTATCCATGGGCTCTTAGTTACTTGTTTAGATCACTTGATTTTGCTTTTCAATTGTTTGAAATGGTGCTTTTGTGTGTGTGGTTTTGAAAATGTTTTGAAAAGAGGCCATCGTTGTGGCAACCTTTGTAATGATTCTTGTTTGAATATATACAAAGGTGTTTGTCTTTTGAAAAGATATTTCAATGTTTTGAAAGTTTTTTTTGGGGAAATGTTTTGAAATTGTGTTGTGATGTGTGTTTGAAAATAGCAAGGATGGTTTGCAAGTTTTGATCAAGTAACTAAGAGTTATCTACCCTATTTTACTCAAAGATCTTTCCTACACATTTTTAACCCTTTTGACAGTGTTGTTTTACCATTGCATTTGGTAAACAAGCTTGTATTAGGATGTTAAACGGGACAGACGCGGGTCATCGTATTGACCATGAAAGCAATTGTGCTAAGTATCTTTAGCAAATTTTGAGGGGCTAGATCATTTTGTTTAGGCAACCAAGATAGTGTCATCGAGGGACTATGATCTTTTGTTCTGTTTTTGTTTTGCCAAGATACTCAACATGCATAACATGGCCAATTTAAAGGCAACAAGTGGATGAAACCCTAGGGGTGCATGTGTGCATTGTGTTGTCATTTTACATGCTTTTTTGTCTTTGTATTAGTCAAGCTACTTGTTTGGATTTTGGATTTTTGCATACAAACCCTAATCTCTAGCATGGCATATTTGAAAGCATAAATGCGTAAAATAAATCTACACTATTACAACATTTGATATGGGAAGGGGATACAAGTTTGAATGGGGAATATTTGCAAGAAATTAAAACCCTAATATTTACTATTACATCCAAATTGAATAAATGGTACAAATAAATAAATTGGCAATAATTAAACAATTTAAATATAAGTATGCAAAATATTATGAATATGCGCAAAATGTTTTTTTGTTTATTTTTTATGTATGTAAAAAATATTTAATGTATGTATAAAAAGAAATAAAAGATTATTATATTTTATTTATTAAGGGTAAAACCCTAATTTTCTTTTAAGAAAGTATGTATATATATATTAATTATATTAGTCATGCACAATAAAAATAAAATAAAATATATACAAGACAAAAATATATTTAGAAAAATATTATTTGAGTATAAATAAATAAAGAAAAAAATAAAGGTATAATATTATTATATATTATTTTCAAGTTTTCATTAAATAAAAGTATATACTAATTAAATTATTTTTATGTTAGAAAAAATAAAAATAAAATAAAAAATAAAAATGAAAATTTATAAAAATATTTTTTGATATTTTTTATGTTTGGAAAATAGGAAAATAAAATCAGAAATGAAAATAAATACAAAAAATATAAAAATATGAAGAAATGGGCCAGGGGGTGCAATTGGTAAAAGGGAGGTGTCAAAAACAAGGCCAGAAGCAAGCCCAGCCCACTGACTTCATCTTCAACCTCTTGTTCAAAAACGCGCACGCCCTGTACACAATGCCAGATCCTGCATACGTGCTCTAATGTAAAAACCCATAACATCAAAGTTGTAGCATTTTTCAAGAAGAATTCAACCATATAAGAAACTTAATCTAACTCTCAAAGACCAGAGAGAATTTCTCTGGCCCTAAATGCTAACCTAATTTTTTCAAGATGTTCATGGATCAAATTCTCTTAACACGTTTAACTTAAATGAAAACTGAGCATATGTACAACTTCATGGCTATGAATACTACATTTTTTATTCACAAACCTAAGCCTAATGATTCCTAAATAGAGAGATAGGAAGTTGATAAAAACCTATTTCAGTTGACTTCGTGTATGGCAATGTGGAGCTTTTCAGTGAGGCCTGAGATGTTTGGGAGCTTGCTTGAACTTCCTCTGACCTTCCCCAATGCCTAGTTTGCCTTGAATGTGCTTGAACAAGCCTGTAGAACTCAACCTGCACAAGCTGAAATAAAAAATGGTAAACCTTGCAAATGGAGTTACAATCAGTGTTTAAGGGTTGGGATAGCTTGGATAGGTTATATGGAATGTGTTTGAACCAGTTTGAGGCAAAACGCACGAGGGTTTTTTGCTATGGAAGTCAAACTGCAGGGAGTGCCCTGTTTTGCCAATGGAAGGTGATTTTGTGCTATGGAAGGTTTGAGGGCTCAAAGGCTCGTGTTTCTGGATCAAAGGGATGTGTGAAACTTGTCTCAAATGTTTGCAAAAGTTGTTTCTCTCAGATGTGCAAGATCTGTTGTGTTTGACAAGTTTCTTGGTTATGAAGCAAAATGAGAAGTGACAAAGAGCAGGCCTGTACAAGCTAGCTCTAACCCTGCATACATTATGTAAGCTTGGCCCCAAGTTTGTGGATTTGATTTGCTGCATAAGATCTTGTTCAAGGCTCAAGGATTCTATTTGACATAAAGCAAGATTTTGACAAAAATGGCAAAGTTACCTTTTACCATTTTTGGATTAATCTAATGTATAATCCTCTAATGACCAAAACAAAGCCTTAGACCAATGGATTTGCATTTAATTATTGAGTATGGAAGGGTTTTGGGACCTGTAATCAAGTACAAACAAGGCTGATTAGAGTTTGCAACTTGTATCAATATGAACATGCCATGGATCAAAAGTGAGTTTTTGCCAACTTCAAGCCTTCGATTCTCCCTAACCACAAATGATTTTGGAGAGTTCTGTGACTTTTTAGAAATCTTGTAACATGCTATACATTCCATATCTGAAATGAATTTTGAGATTCCAAGTGGAACTATGTGAAAAATGGTCATGAAGATAGGTCAAAATCCTGCCTAGATTAGGGCAAAATTTCAATAAGTTAAAAGTTTCATGGACCCTTGTTCCAAAAATCATAACTTAAGATCCAAGCTTCTTTTGGGAAAACTTTGTGAATCAAAGTTGTAGACTTTGTGGAGGACTACAACTTTCATGTTAGAAGTTTTGTTTGAATCCAATTGCATCATGGTGAAAATGTTTGGTAAAGTTGGGAAAAAATAAGAAAATTTCATAACTTAGAAAAATTCTAAGTTATGAAAATTTTCAATTTTAAACCCTAATTTGAAAAATTAGGTTTCTTGATGAACAAGTTTCATGTTTTGACATATCTTGATGAAAAATGACTCTTGGCACTTGATTTTGACCAAAAAGTCAAAGTTTGACTTTTCAATGTACAGTCAAATTTTGATCAGTTGACTGAAAAATTCATGTGCCAATCCAATGCAATTGAGATCTTTTGAACCCTGTGAGTAGGTCAAGATGATGCGATTGAGTCTTTGAATCCATGCTTGAACCCAATTTGCCATTGGCTAGGTCAAAAGTCAGATATTGCCCTTATGCAGTCAAAACCCTAAAAATGACCATTTTGCCCATTTGGTGATCTGATCAAATTTCTTGAGGAGTTGTGGTACAAACTTGATCAAATGGTTCATATGAGCTTATAATGTTGATATGGATCAAAATTTATGAGGTTTGATTGTAAATTGGCCACAATTGACTTTTTCCCCAATACAGTTGATTTCTAGGTCAACTGTCCAATTGACTGGGCAAAAATTTGATTCAAGGCTTGAAACTTGGTATGGGAAATCTTATAAGTCCAACATGAAGTATGAAAGTCACTTTGAGCATTGGAAGTCCAAAAATCCCTGTGCAAACTCAAACCCTAATTTCAGGTCAACAGTGCAAGGAGATGTCCTGAGCAGAGAAAACCCTAATCCTGTCTGGAGTTCAAAGAGTCTTGTGAGGGGAAATCTTGATGTAATGAGAGGGAAAATTTTGGGGTACAACAGCTGCCCCTGTTCAATCTTCTTGAATCTGAAGAGTTAGATTGGCGAGTTTGCCTTTCGTGACTCGAAGGTAAAAGATGATTGGAAACTAGAGTGCCCGTAAATTTGCACTCGTCAAAATGTAGCTGAGGGAATGGGCTTAAAGATGCCATTGGAGATGGTAGAATCTTGCTGGAGATGGGTTTAAATAAGCCATCCAAGACTTGTTTGTTGAGAATCAGGAGAATGAATATCAGAATGGTATCCGTATTTGGAACGTATCTGAGTTGTATTTGGAGATTGGATTCGTATGAGCAAAGGAATAGCGTCCGTGTCTGGAGCATATCCGATCTGTAACTGTATTTGATTCTTGAATGAATATCAGAATGACCGCCGTGTCTGGAGTGTATCAGTATTGTATCCAAAATCTGAAATCTGAATAAGCGACAGAAAGACATCCGTGTTTGGAGTATCTCTGGGCTAGGGAATAGGTTTGAATGAGAGACATAATGGCTACCGTGTCTGGAGCGTATCTGGACTGTTTCTGAAGTTGAGATCTGTATGAGTAGCAGAATGACTTCCGTGTCTGGAGTGTATCCATACTGTAACTGGGATCTGGGCAAGTGACAAAATGACTTCCGTGTCTGGAGTGCATCTGAACCTGAAGTTGATAGTTGAATCTGAATGAGAAATAGAATGGCTTCCGTGTCTGGAGCATATCTAGTCTGTATCTGATTGCTGAAGTCTGAATGAGTAGTAGAATGACCGCCGTGTCTGGGGTGTATCCATACTGTATATGAAATCTTTGAACATTTGTTAAAGGTAGCTTTTAATCTTATCCTAAAAAGGGTAAAATGTTAGCTAAAACACAAAGTTATGTTGCATGATATGTATGACGCAATAAAATGTGCTTTATCAATGTTCATGATATATGAATGTAATGTATGTGCATGCAAGCTGATTAGCTATCCTGCTGAGGAAAAAATATCCTTGATAGCTGTAGATAATGAAATCTTTGACTGTTGTCGGGGAAAATAAATCCTTGACCGCTATTGGAGATTCAAAATCTTTGTTTGTTGAGAATGAGAAATCCTTGTACCACTGTTTGGGGATTTAAAATCCTTGGTGACTTGTGGGGATGTGAGAATCCTTCATGACTTTCCTTGAGGAATAAGGAAAACTCTGACGATCTCTACTGGGGAATTGAAACCTTGGAGGCTTCCACTGGAGAAATGAGAACAAGAATCTTCGTTCTTCTGGGAAATAACCCTGTGGGGAAATGTTTATTCCCGCTGGGGAGATCAAGAGTTTGGGTTGTATGCCAATCTACTGGGGAATTCGAAAATCTCTGTTCTAAAGGGGGTATCAGGGGAAAATTGAATGGCTTCCGCTGGGGATCTTTAATGACGTGCTGATTTGATCGTGGCGACTTCACTAGGGAAGAATAACTCTCTGGGGAATTATCTGGTTTTAAGGTGACTTTTCAGGGACAAAGGAGGAAATTGGATGGTCTCCACTAGGGTTTAAGGGTTGAAGTTTGGGACTCCGTTGGGGAAGAAAGCTTCATCTTCACTGAGGGTTTGCAGTTCAAAATTTTCTGGCTTCGCTGGGGATATGTATTTCAAGGCTTTAGCTCTGTTGAGGATCTCTTCTGGAATAGCCCAAAGACATTTCCCATATTTTCAATATGTCAGTAATTATTCTTTCTCATTTCGTTTTATTTGTAAGCAGTGATTATATTCAAATGCATATGCTCGTTTAATAAATCATTGGACGTTTTCAAATAAAACACAAGTGTAAAAAGAAAGAAAAGGAAAACAAATTTCCGCACTTTGAAGTATCTTTGTATTAACTTTGTGTAAGTATTTTGTACAAAGGAGACAAACATCCTAGTAAGAGAATGTTGTCATAAAATTGAGAAAAATTTATACAAAGAAAGATGGCTATGTGTAACAATTCCATGGGGTTCCCATTCTGCTATAGCCTTCGTAACTCTGAGTAACTTGTCTATTTGTCGCTTCGTCCGCAGATGATTGGATTGATCAGAAGCTTGGAGCTTGTCCGTGAAGAGATTGTCCTTAAAGTGATCCGACGAGACATAGTCATATGCTTTAATTCCCTAACTTTTTCCTGGACCGCCCTTCCGGGTTTTCGATCCACCGGGAAACCCTTGTTTTTCCCAAGTCGCCCTTCTGGGTTTTCAACTTGTCGGGTGTACAAATTTTTATGTATCCCTAATTTTTGCTTGAACCGCCCTTTCGGGTTTTCGATTCACCGGGATGCCCATTTTTGCCCAAGTCGCCCTTTCGGGTTTTCAACTTGTTGGGTCGTTTATGCGTAGTATCTTTTGACTATGTCTGTGTTCGCAGGGTGCAACAAGTCATCGCCGTCCATGGTAGTCAAGATCATTGCCCCACCATAAAAGATGTTTTTGATCACAAACGGTCCTTGGTAAGTAGGAGTCCATTTTCCCTTGAGATCACTTTGCGGCAAGATGATTCGCTTGATTACAAGGTCCCCGACTTGATATACCTGGCTCTTGACTTTTTTTGTTGAAGGCCTTGATCATACGTTTCTGATACGCCTGACCATGGCAAACAGCAGTAAGTCGCTTCCCGTCAATCAAGTTAAGTTGATCAAGCCAGGTCTGAATCCAATCGTCTTCACTCAAACCAGCATCCTTCATGATTCTCAAGGAGGGAATCTGAACCTCGATAGGTAAAATAGCTTCCATGCCATATACTAAAGAAAAAGGGGTTGCCCCAGTTGAAGTGCGTTCCGTGGTACGGTACCCGTGCAGAGCAAACAGTAACATCTCATGCCAATCCTTGTAGGTGACTGTCATCTTTTGAATGATATTCTTGTTCACAGCTTCGACATCACCGTTCATCTTAGGCCGATAGGGAGATGAATTGTGATGTCGAATCTTGAACTGCTCGCACAGAGCGGTGATCATAATATTGTTCAAATTTGTACCATTATCAGTGATGATCCTGTCAGGGATACCATATCGGCATATGAGGTTCTGCTTGATGAAGCGGGCAACCACATTCTTGGTAACAGAGGCGAAGGAAGTTGCTTCGACCCACTTGGTAAAGTAATCAATGGCCACCAGGATGAAACGGTGTCCATTGGATGCCGTAGGCTTGATCTCTCCAATCATGTCAATTCCCCACATTGCGAATGGCCAAGGAGCTGTTAAGACATTGAGAGGAACAGGAGGTATGTGTACCTTGTCAGCGTAGATTTGGAATTTGTGACAAGTACGAGAATGTTGATGACAATCAGCTTCCATGGTAGACCAATAGTAGCCTGCCCGTAGAATCTTCTTAGCCATCGTATGACCGCTTGAGTGGGTGCCAAAGGTGCCATTATGTAGTTCAGCCATGATCTGCTTAGCTTCAATCTTGTCCACGCAACAGAGTAGGACACAATCAAGATTGCGCTTGTATAGGATACCATTGCTTAGTAAGAACTTTGCAGAGAACCTCCTTAAGAACTTTTTGTCGTTGACTGAAGTTCCTTCAGGGTATTCTTGTGCTTCGAGATACCTTTTGATGTCATGAAACTAAGGTTGGTCCACTACTTCTTCGGTATTAATCTTGTGACAATGTGCAGGTTTGTCCATCCGTTCGATGGTGATTTGAGGTGCCTCATTATCCCATTTAAGTTTAAACATGGATGACATTGTAGCTAGCGCATCCGCTAACTGATTCTCTTCTCGCGGGAAGTGCTCGAAGGTAATCTGCTCGAAATGTGGTAACAATGTCAAGACATGTTCCTTGTAAGGGATGAGGTTAGGGTGTTTAGTATCCCACTCTCCTTTGATTTGACTGATAACCAAAGCTGAGTCCCCAAATACAATCAAAGATTTGATTCCCAAGTCAATAGCAGCCTTGAGGCCAAAGATACAAGCTTCATACTTGGCCATGTTGTTGGTGCAGCTGAAGCAGAGTCTAGCAGTGAAATGTGTATGGCAACCTTCTGGAGAGATAAGTTGTTAGAACAAAGTTTGAATCTACTACCCTAAGTTAAAGTTTTGATGATAACAAAATACAAGATTATATAAATTGTATATTTCATGTAAGACATATATGCTGCCTAAAAATTATATTTTGTCTTGCAGAAACTCTGATGAGTATCAGCATGAGAATTCCATCTTCAGCATCAGAAGATGATAGATCAACATCAGCATCAGAAGATGTTTATCAGATATCAGAATCAGAAGATCAAAGCATGTTCTTACGCTGAAGCTTGATGAACAGATCTGCGCGTAACATCTATACTCTGATCAAGACCACAACGCTTCATCAGCATTTAGCAGCGTCAGAATAAGCCAAAGCCAGAACACGCTTAATTGGCAACGGTACTGTGCATTCAAGATCATTTATTTCCAACGGCATTATTCCAAGACAAGATCTTCTAAGTATGGAAAGAATGTTATTGGCATTGAAACATAATTATTGCTCCAAAGTACAAATTCCAATGCTATATAAACAAGCAAATAAGGAATGGATTGGCTAATGCTCTACAACTTTTTACACGCCTAAAGCAATCATCATCATCCTCATTCTCACAGTTTGCTAAAGCTCTCAAAATACTTATTCTATTGTTTTAGCATTCTAGTTCTCTTAAGCTTAATTTGTGTAATATCACAGTTGTGATAAACCGTTTTGTAGAAACATTCATACACACTCTTTGTTCTTTTCTCTGTAAGAAAGATTTCCTTGAGAAACCGGATTGTGGTTTAGACTCAAGAAGGCTTTAGCAGTTGTTAAAGCAGTTGTAATATTCAGTTGAATATAGTGGATTAAGACCTCGTTGGAGAGAGGCGAAATCACCTTGACGGGTGGACTGGAGTAGTTTGAGATCAAACGAACCAGGATAAAAATAATGTGTTGTCTGCAATTGTTTTTCAAGTTTTACAATTCAACCCCCCTTCTTGTGTTTTTCACTTCTTCAATTGGCATCAGAGCGCCTGTTTATGAGCTTAAACACTTAACCGTGTCAGTAGAAGATCCAGCGTCAGAAAAACACAATGGCAGGAACATACCAACACAGCAGAAATGACAACAACGAAGACAGAGACAGATTCAGCGGCAAACCTCCAGTCTTTGATGGAGAGAATTTTGATTACTGGAAAGACAGAATCGAAAGCTTCTTTCTGGCACATGATGCTGATCTGTGGGTGTGATCGGTGGAAATAAAACTGACTGTTTTTAATGCTGGTTCGCGTATGTCGCGGTAAGCAAGAGTCGCCACCGTCTTTTATGTTCTCCAACATGGAAAGGAAAAAAGCACAGCAAAATTCCTTATTGAGAATGTTTCTCGGTTCGGGAGGTAGATTTATAGAAAGGGAAGGTGTTAGCACCCTTTCTATCCATGGTTATCCATGGGCTCTTAGGTACTTGCTCTTATGTTTTCAAAAATTTGTTTGCTTTTCAAATGTGTGTGGGTTTTGAAAAAAGTTTCATTGAAAAGTTTCTAAGTAACTCTTGTATCTGTCCTCAAGAGTGTATGAAAAATTTGTTTGAAAACTTTTTGAAAGTGTGAGTGCGAAAAGTATTTTGTTTGTTTTTGAGAGAGAGCAAGTACCCATGAGAAATCTGCCTACTCTAAGGAATTAGGCTGTGTAAGAGTCCTTTAGATAGTGCTATCCCACCATTGAGAGGTAGGTAGCACCATCGTTGGAGGTATTCGGGTCAATTCGTTGATTAGGGACAGTGTGGTCACCGAAGCAATAGTAGGACACCTTAGAAGTAACCCTAATGTCCTAGATCCTTTTTAATCCGAGGCAACCGTTTCGAGGCGACTGGATCTTAGACAGGAGGACGACTGCTAAAACACCCTATACTTGACGACCACGTTCGAGAGGCAACGAGTGAGGCGTACCCTAGAAGTGGCATGTGCATTGTGTGTTGTTTTCATGTTAAGAGTTATCTTTGATCATGCAATCGTGAGCTACGAGTTGCTTTTAATTATCATACATTCTTTCATGCAATTAACAGTTAGGAGTGCGGAAAATTAAATACGGAAAGGTAAAAGCTACGCTATTACAAGGCGCGGCTCTATACATCGCCAAAAAAACAAAGACCCGTTTTTGATAAAGGTGCGGAAAGTAAAGAAAGCAATAAACCTAATTACTATTACATCCTTGGAAGCAGTTACATAATAATCAAAAGAAATAAGAATAACATGCGAAAGAATTAAATTGGACGTTTTTAGGGTTTTGACCCTTTGCTTGAAATTAAATTAAATTAAAACCTAATTAATTATTTAATTAAAGAAAAGAAAGTGTTTTTTATGTTTTTGTATGAAAATAAAATAAAAGTCCAGAAAACCCTAGTTCTAAGTTTATTTTAATAATTAATGAAAATGTTAAAGTTAACCTAATTTAAACTAATTAAATTAATTTACATGTTATTTGCAAAAAATAATAATAATTAATAATGATAATAATAATTCATTAAGAAAAAAGATTAAAAGTGTCAAAACCTAATTCTATATAATTTTTATTTATTAAAAAAAAAGATTAAAATTTAAACCTAAATTAAGCTAAGTTAATTATTAGTATTTATTTACAAAAATTAGTTAATGATGAAATTAATAAATAATTAAAACATATTTACAATTTTGATTTTCTGATTTTATTATGGAAAAATTAATTTGTGGTGAATTAATAATAATTATTATAACAATTAAAAGAATTAAAAAGAAAAGAAAATTAAATTAAATAATGCAAACCAAGGGGGTTAGATGGCCCAAAGTGGAGGTTTTTGTGAGAAATTCAGGCCCAAGAACACAAGCCCTGTTTGACTTTTCATGATCATGTGCATGCTGATTGACTGGGATGCATCATGGACTTTACCTCCTGACTACTGGATGGAAGCTGGGGACACATGGCACGCTGGATGAATGAGGTTCATGGTGGAATACTGGCCATATGCTGCATTGGATTGTGTTAGAAAAAATATTAACAATGTTATGGGGGACCTGGGAATCGAACCCAGGTCCCAGCGCTTGCATGACACGTTCCCAGCCACTCCACCATCTGCGTTTATTTGTAAACATATTGGATAATGAATATAATATAGGAAAAACAAACATTATGATGTAAAACGCGCGCAAAGTTCAAACCCTCCAACCATGCCTTGACACCTATTGTCTTCTTCATTTCACCTGTAAATATAAAACAACATAGCGGGGGTTTTAAACCCCCACAAACCAAAACTGTCAATAATAGCGATTAAGCACACAGGTCATATGAAAAGAGCGCGAGGGCTTGGTTGAATTCGTCTGGCCTTGACGAATTCAACCATAGTCATGATGTGGTCTAATTTTTCCTTATGTGCAAAGCCCTAATATTCAAGCTTCGAAACCCTAGATGTCTCCAATGGTGGTTTTCGATTCAGCGCGTTTCAGTTCAATTAAACTATTTCATTAGCTTCAGAATGTTCCTAACAACACAAACCAATCAAGAAAATGGATTAAAAATGCATGAATTATGATATGCAATTTTGGAAAATAATGCAAACCGAGTGACTTGGTGTGGACGATTCTGATGGTGTTAGGGCTTGTTCTTGATGGCAACAGGTTCCTGGAAGGTCCAGTAATATATTTGAAACAAGAAAAGGACTCGAATTGGCCTGCAAGTGGGAATTCAGTTTCCAAAATTCTTGACTTTTTTTCAATTTGGCAATAGTCTTTTTAGCAGCAGTTTCACGTGTCTATGATTAGGTTTAGGTTTAGTACATATAGGAGAACTGAATTAGGGTAAATCTTGGCCCAACAATCCATTGTATTCAAGTTTGCATCTTTGATTTCCAATCAAATATTTTCCAATCTTTTTGAATGAAAAACCTTGCCAATTTGGGAGATCTTGTCCCCTTGAGTGATGCACGAGATCTTCAACATGTGTGGAGTGTATTTGCTTCATAAAAAGATTTGACAACCATGTTTTGATATTTTCCTACAATTAAATTAATTAAATGAATTAATAATCAATTAAAAATCCAAATAATTAATAAAAATAAGAAAATGATTCAATTTAATCTCAATGGGTCGTGCATAAGCCTTGGGCAAAGATTCAAGAAGGAATTTGAGGCCCATTAGCAAAAATGAAGTGTTTTAGGCAAAGTTGAGTTTTGAAAGTTCCTAAAAATTTCCCAACTTCTCCAATGCATATCTTTCTCAATTTTGAAGCTGTGAACATGTTCTTGGACATTTTGGAAAGGTCTTGAAGTCCTCTAACCAATGCCTTTGGTCCCATGTAATTTTGATTCACCAATCTCAAGTTATGGTCTTTTACTTAAAGTTCCTTTTTGTTGACTTTTGAAAATGACCTATAATGTTGAAATTGATAACTTTTTGTGAGAGCATTTCTTGGACTTGGAATGTGAAGATGAGTTGTAGGAAATGTAATCCCCTTCAAAATGAGCATTGGATGGGATTTTCTTGATGAACCATGAAAATGTTATGCCTTGGTCAAGTTACAGTTGACTTTTCAGCTATCCAAAAATAGAAACTTTTGGCATCTTGATGATTTTTGAGCCATACTTGTGGAATCATGATCAAGATTTGATCAAATGATGATTGTGGCTTCAAAATAATATGTTGACCAAAAATTTTGACTTTTGACTGCCAAATGACCATTTTGCCCTTACGATTGACTGTGAAGCAATTAGGGCTTTTGACTGTGCAACTTGATGCTGTGAGTCTTGAAACTTGACATATGGATGCTTGACAATGTATATAGGCATATGAGACTTGATTGGACCCTTGAAAACCTCAACTTCCTTGTAAGAAACAAAACCCTAATTTTGACTGTGTTAGGAGGCAATTGGACTGTGCAATCCTTAATCCATTTGAAGCTGGATCTTGCCAAATCTTGAAGAATATGGGAGCGAAAATTTTGGGGTACAACAGTGGGACATGGTGACAGGTGGATACACGCACCCAGTGAATGCAAGCGGTCAGAAGATTGACAGGAAAGCAATGTCTGATCAACAAAAGCGTGACTTCAAAAATCACCACAAGGCCAGAACTATTCTTCTCAGTGTCATCTCTTACGCTGAATATGAAAAGATTTCTAACAGAGACACAACAAAGAACATGTTTCACTCACTCAGAATGACGCATGAAGGCAACATCCAGGTCAAAGAAACTAAAGCTCTTGCGCTCATTCAGAAGTATGAGGCATTCAAAATGGAAGAAAGCTAATCCATTGAAACAATGTTCTCAAGATTCCAAATTCTGGTGGCTGGTCTCAAAGTTCTGGACAAAGGATACTCTACTGCTGATCATGTCAAGAAGATCATTAGAAGTCTGCCAAAGCAGTGGAGGCCAATGGTTACAACGCTGAAGCTAGCTAAAGATCTCAACAAAATATCTCTGGAGGAACTTATCAACTCCCTCAGAAGTCATGAGATAGAGCTAGAAGCTGATGAACCTCAGAAGCAAGGTAAACCTTTAGCGTTAAAATCTAACAGAAAATCTGAATCTAAGGTTTTGCAAACTGTTGAAGAAACATCTGATGGATCCTCATCAGAAGAAGACGAACTTTCCCTCCTCTCCAGAAGAGTGAACCAACTATGGAAGCAGAGGCAAAGGAAGTTCAGGAATCCCAGAAGATCTGATCAGAACGAGTCCTCTTCCAGATACAGAAGGTCAGACTCTTCCTCTGGATATAGAAAATCTGAAGGCTCTTCAGGAAGCAGAAAGCCAAATACCAAGGACATCACTTGCTATGAATGCAACGAGCAAGGACACTACAAGAGTGACTGTCCAAAGCTTCAGAGGGAAAAGCCCAAAAATAAGTTTGGAAGAGAAAAGAAGAAAAGTCTCATGGCTACATGGGATGACTCTGACTCGTCTGAAGCTGACTCAGAATCAGATGATGAGAGAGCAAACATAGCTCTCATGGCCAACATATCAGAAGACAGTGAAGCTTCTGAATCAGACTCTGAATCAGACACCGAAGAGGTATTTCCTAACTTTGAAATTAATTTTACTAAGGCTGAACTTGCTGAAAGCCTTAACGAAATTCTGGACAGATACCAGCAAATCAGAGTTAAATTCAGAAACCTGAAAAGGAATCTTGAGTCTGACTCTGATAAAACTGAGAGTCTTAAATTGGAAAATTATGAGTTGAAAAATAAAGTTTTAGAATTAGAAAATCTTTTACAAAACTCTCAGAAGGAAACAATTTCTGAGACTCCCAGCAGCGCTGATGAGATCATCAAGGAGTATGATCACAGCTTTCAGAAGTTCCTTGCTAAAAGCATAGATAGAAGCAAAATGGCTTCAATGATCTATGGAGTTAGCAGAAACGGCAGAAAGGGAATAGGATACCAAGGTAAGGTACCTACACCAAAGAATGCCATAGATTTAATTATTAAACGCACTCCTTTGAATTCACATTTTGTGTATGGTCACACACATGATATTAAATACACTAGTAGTAACTATTTTGTGAAACCAAAATTCAACCAGAGTTTTGGTAAAGCTAACCAATCAGGACCCAAGAAAATATAGGTACCTAAGGATAAAATAATACATGTTGCAGATATTTTGCAGCGAATCAGAAACACCAGTCATGGTACCTGGACTCTGGCTGCTCGCGACACATGACAGAAAGAAGGCATATGTTCCAAAGCCTGGAACTTAAGCCTGGAGGCCACGTAGGCTTTGGAGGCAATCAGAGGGGAAAGATCATTGGCTCTGGAACAGTAGGTAATGGAAATCTTCCCTCTATAAATAATGTTCTGCTAGTAGATGGATTAATGCATAATCTGTTATCCATAAGTCAATTAAGTGATAACGGTTATGATATAATCTTTAATCAAAAATCATGTAAAGCTGTTAGTCAGAAAGATGGGACTATCCTGTTTAATGGAAAGAGGAAAAACAACATTTACAAAATCAAACTTTATGAACTGAAAAGTCAGAATGTAAAGTGTCTTCTGTCTGTTAACAACGAGCAGTGGATTTGGCACAGAAGATTGGGGCATGTTAGTATGAGAAGAATATCTCAAATTAACAAACTCAATCTGGTCAGAGGACTTCCTAATCTGAACTTCAATTCAGATGCTCTGTGTGAAGCATGTCAGAAAGGCAAGTTTGCAAAACCTTCTTTTAAATCTAAAAATGTTGTTTCCACCTCTAAGCCATTAGAACTTCTTCACATTGACTTATTTGGACCAGTTAAAACTGCTTCAGTCAGTGGCAAGAAGTATGGGTTAGTAATCGTAGATGACTATAACAGATGGACATGGGTAAAGTTCTTAAGACACAAGGACGAGTCACACTCTGTGTTTGTCACCTTCTATAACGAAGTTCAGAATGAAAAGGATCTTAGAATCGTTAAAGTCAGAAGTGATCATGGTGGTGAGTTTGAAAACAAAGATTTTGAGTCATTCTTTAATGACAAAGGCATTCTGCATGATTTCTCTTGTCCTAGAACTCCCCAGCAAAATGGAGTTGTAGAACGAAAGAACAGAACATTGCAAGAAATGGACAGAACCACGATCAATGAGACAAATGTTGCTAAGATCTTCTGGGCAGAGGCAATAAACACAGTGTGCTACATTCTGAATAGAATCTCTATAAGACCTATTCTGGAAAAGACTCCATATGAATTGTGGAAGAACATAAAGCCCAACATTTCATATTTTCATCCATTTGGATGTACTTGTTTTATTTTAAATACAAAAAATTATTTGAACAAGTTTGACTCTAAAGCACAGAAGTGTATTATGTTAGGATACTCTGAACGCTCAAAAGGGTACATAGTATACATTACAGAAACACAGATTATGGAAGAATCAATCAGTGTTTGTTTTGATGATAAGCTTGACTCTGAAAAGTCAAAGCAGAATGAAGTTTTTGCAGGTATGGAAATTGAATTTACAGGTTCTGAAGACAAGTCATCAGAAGCTCTCAACAAAGACACTCCTTCAACATCAGAAAGACGCACTGCAAGAAATCCAGCAACATCTGTTGACCAACCTCAGAAAAGATTACCCAGAAGCAGCTTGGATCACCCAGAAGAAACTATCTTGGGAAGAAAGGAAGATCCAATCAGAACAAGAGCCAGCTTCAGAAACTCTGAAGAATCCCTCATGGGACTTGTCTCTCTGATTGAAACTTCCTCAATTGATGAAGCACTTCTGGACAACGACTGGATTCTAGCAATGCAAGAAGAGCTGAATCAATTCACCAGAAATGACGTGTGGGATCTGGTTCCCAGATCAAAAGGTTTCAACGTCATTGGAACAAAATGGGTGTTCAGAAACAAACTGAACGAACAAGGTGAAGTCATCAGAAACAAAGCACGATTGGTAGCACAAGGTTATAGTCAGCAAGAGGGGATAGACTATACAGAAACCTTTGCCCCAGTCGCTAGGTTAGAATCTATCAGACTTTTAATTTCATTTGCTGTTAATAAAGGCATCACTTTGTATCAGATGGATGTCAAGAGTGCATTCTTAAATGGATATATAGATAAAGAGGTTTATGTGCACCAACCCCCTGGTTTTGAAAGTACAAAAAATCCAGAATATGTTTTCAAACTAAAGAAGTCACTATATGGTCTGAAACAAGCTCCCAGAGCTTGGTATGAACGACTAAGTAACTTTCTGTTAGAAAAAGAATTCACCAGAGGGAAGGTGGACACTACCTTGTTATGTAAGTCAATTAAGAATGACATCTTAGTCTGTCAGATTTATGTTGATGATATCATTTTTGGATCTACTAATCCTTCTCTTGGAAGAAAATTTGCTAAGTGTATGCAGGCAGAATTTAAGATGAGCCTCATGGGGGAACTGAAATTCTTTTTGGGAATTCAGATCAATCAAACTCCAGAGGGAACTTACATTCATCAGAGCAAATATGTCAGAGAACTTCTGAAGAAATTTGATCTCTCAGAATGTAAGTCATCAAAGATTCCAATGCATCCCACGTACATTCTGGAAAGAGAAGAGGTAAGCAAAAAGGTAGAACAGAAGGTCTACAGAGGTATGATTGGCTCTCTCCTTTATCTGACGGCTTCAAGGCCTGATATTTTATTCAGCGTATGTATTTGTGCAAGATTCCAATCAGATCCTAGAGAATCTCACTTAACTGCTGTTAAGCGAATTTTCAAGTATCTGAAAGGTACTACTAATCTGGGTTTATTTTATAGAAAATCTAGTGATTAAAACTTAGTAGGTTACTGCGATGCTGATTTTGCTGGAGACAGAGTAGAGCGTAAAAGTACTTCTGGAAGCTGCCAGTTTCTGGGAGAAAATCTGATCTCTTGGTCCAGCAAAAGGCAATCCACAATTGCGCTATCAACAACCGAAGCTGAGTACATAGCAGCAGTAGGATGCAGCACACAAATGCTCTGGATGAAAAGTTAGCTTGAAGACTTCCAGATCTTTGAGAGTAACATCCCTATACTCTGTGATAATACTTCTGCCATTTGCTTAAGTAGAAATCCTATTTTGTCTTCAAACTCTTCAGACGTGCCCTGGCTTGATATAGGAATTGAATATGGAATTATCTTTATGTAGACATGCCCTGGCTTGATACAGGAATCGAATCTACAATTAATCGCTCACGGATATGCCCTGGCTTGATACATGTATCGAATCCGAAATTGCGATAGTTGATAGTAATCATCTTTGTATTGACCTTTCCTGAAAAAGGCAAAGCATCGGTTATATGTAATATCATGATGCATGAAATGCATGGTGTCATGATGCTTATAATAAATGGGATGGTATAATGTGATGTGTATATGTATGATTTATGTATGAAAATGTGATGTTTGCGAATGTATTTTTGTCTAGGAAAATAAATCCTTGACGAATGCCGAGAGTTTATCCTGGGCTGATGTTGAAGAGAATTCTTCGTTTCCGCTGGGGATGAAGATTGCAAGAATAAACCGGTAGGAGAAGATGACTCCATTGGGGAATAAACTTGGTGAAGAGATTACTCTGCGGGGGAAATTACTCTGTGGGAGGAGAGGTACTTTGCTGAGATGTTGATGATAACTCCGTTGGGGATACCATTGTTGAGTTATGTTGGCAGGATTTGATGAACTCCGCTGGGGATAGGAAGAACTCCGCCGAGGACGATCTTTCTATTGTAATTAGCTGAGGATAACCCAGTTATAGGCTCTGGTGAGGAATATCCTTGGAATAAAGCTGGAGATAAATATGCTCTGCAAAGGATAAGCTTCCAGGATCTACTGGGGATAAGCTTCCTACTGGGGAGATTGATTCAACTCTCCTGGGGAGACTTTGAATTGTACTGGGGAATGGCTCCGCTGGATGTCTATATTCCGCCGGAGAACAATCTTATATCAAGACTGTCGGGGATGCTTGTTGAGGAATAACTGTACTCCGCTGGGGAAGGTTGAGATCTTATGGGGATACCCACTTCCTTGAGGCTGACTGAAGGCTAACTCTGCTTGGGGAGAGTATCGCTGACTTGCTGGAGATACTGTGCCTTTTTAGGGCTAGCTCTGCTCAGGGAAGAGTATTGCTGAACCTTGTCTTACTCTGTGGGGAATGAAGGTATCTTGGCTACATTCTTCAGCCGAACTTACCTTGGTACCTTGGTGGACAGAGCAACTAGATCGCTTAGACAATTCTTATCATTTCCCGTGTTTCTGATGTCACCTATAATTAGTCCTTTGTTTCGCAAGCAAATATTTATGAATTAGAAATTAGTGTCAAATGCATATATCAAAAATGAACATTGGACGTTCTTTGCAAAACAAAACGGAAAAAGGAAAAATAATTGGCAATTTGTATGAAAAAGTGTATTTGTATTGATTTTTGAATTAGCCTGTAAACAGGCGTTTATGTACAAGAGGCTGACGTCCTAGTAAGGGAACGCCGCCGAACAAACAGAGTTTATACATTTTGTAAAAAGGAAAACAAAACAGCTATGTGAGAAATCCTACTGGGTTTCAACTCTGCTATCGCCCTTATGTCTTCAAGCGTCTCATCACTTGGCTGCTTAGTTGACGATGAAGCTGATTGATCGATGCCGTCTGAACCTGATAGATGATACCGGATTCCGGATGCAAGGTGATCCAATGAGACATAGTATTACGCTTTATCCCTAATTTTTTCCTGGGCTGCCCTTTCGGGTTTTCAGTCCACCGGGATACCCATTTTTTGCCCAAGCCGCCTTTTCAGGTTTTCGACTTGCCGGGCGTACATATTTTTTTTCATTTCATCCCTTATTTTTGCCCGAACCCTTTTGGTTCGTCGGGAAGCCCTTATTTTTGCCTAGGTATGTCAACCTAGCGGGTCTTTAATTCACGCGTAGTATCTTTTTACTATGTCTGCATTGGCGGGGTGAGGAAGGTCGTCACCATCCATGGTGGTTAGAATCCTGGCTCCTCCTGAGAAGATATGTTTAACCACAAATGGCCCTTCGTACGTGGGGGTCCATTTGCCCCTAGGATCACTTTGAGGAAGAATGATGCGCTTGATTACCAGGTCTCCGACTTGATACTCTTGTGGTCTGACCTTCTTGTTAAATGCCTTGATCATCCGTTTTTGGTACGTTTGACCATGACAAATAGCAGTGAGTCTCTTTTCGTCAATTAGGTTTAATTGATCAAGTCGAGTCTGGATCCAGTCATCTTCGTTCAAATCTGCATCCTTCATTATCCGGAGAGAGGGTATCTGGACTTCTATGGGCAAGACTGCCTCCATGCCATAGACCAAGGAAAAGGGAGTTGCCCCTGTTGACGTCCGTACTGAGGTACGGTATCTGTGAAGAGCAAACAGTAACATCTCGTGCCAATCTTTGTAAGTCATTGTCATCTTCTGCACAATCTTCTTGATATTCTTATTAGTTGCTTCTACAGCCCCATTCATCTTCGGTCGATAGGGAGAAGAGTTGTGGTGTTGTATCTTGAATTGCTCGCAGAGCTCAGCGATCATCTTGTTGTTAAGATTGGTACCATTGTCCGTAATAATCCTTTCTGGTACGCCGTATCGACAGATCAGGTTATGCCGAATGAACCGTGCCACGACATTCTTGGTTACCGTAGCGTATGAAGCTGCCTCAACCCACTTTGTGAAGTAATCAATTGCCACCAGGATAAAGCGATGCTCGTTGGATGCCATAGGTCTGATTTCACCGATCATATCAATGCCCCACATTTCAAAAGGCCAAGGTGCTGTCAAGACGTTCAGAGGAACTGGAGGAATGTGCACCTTATCAGCGTAGATCTGGCATTTGTGACATGTCCAAGAATGTTGGTAACAGTCAGCTTCCATTGTGGACCAATAGTATCCTGCCCGAAGGATTTTCTTTGCCATGGTATGCCCACTGGAATGTGTTCCGAAGGTACCCTCATGTAGCTCTGCCATGATTCTGTCTGCTTCAGTCTTATCCACACAACGCAGTAAGGTTGAATCATGGTTTCGCTTGTAGAGAATGCCATTGCTGAGGAAGAACTTTGCTGCGAACCTTCTCAGAAACTTCTTGTTGTTAATGGATGCACCCTCGGGGTACTCTTGAGCTTCCAAGTACCTCTTCACTTGAAGATACCAAGGTTTTTCTGTTACCTCTTCCGTCTCAAGATCACAACAGTATGCAAGTTCGTCCAATTTCCAAATGATGATCCGGGGAGCCTCGTTGTCCCATTTAACTTTGAACATAGAAGACATTGTTGCTAGCGCGTCCGCCAACTGATTCTCCTCTCTTGGGAAGTGTTCAAAAGTTATCTCCGTGAAATGGGGGGTCAATGTCAACACATACTCCTTGTAGGGAATAAGGTTTGGGTGTTTCGTATCCCACTCTCCTTTGATCTGATTGATCACGAGAGCGGAATCTCCGAAGACACTCAGAAACTTGATCCTTAGGTCAATTGCAGCTTGAAGACCCATAATGCATGCCTCACACTCTGCCATGTTGTTGGTGCAGTTGAAACATAGTCGGGCGGTAAGTGGAGTATGAGAGCCATTAGGAGATGTGATCACAGCACCGATGCCATTACCCAAAGCGTTCGAGGCTCCGTCAAAGTACATAGACCATCGGGATCCTTCCTCAGGTCCTTCATCCGGTCCAGGTACTTCACAATCAGTCACTACCATGATACTCTCGTCTAGAATTTCAAAGTTCATAGACTGGTAGTCGTCCACGGCCTGGTGTGCCAAATGGTCTGCCAATACACTTCCTTTTATTGCTTTCTGAGTCGTGTACTGGATGTCGTATTCTGTCAAGATCATTTGCCATCTTGCTATTCTTCCGGACAAGGCGGGCTTTTCGAATATGTACTTGATGGGATCCATTTTTGAAATCAACAAAGTAGTGTGAGTCAACATATACTGTCTCAGCCGGCGAGCAGCCCATACCAAAGCGCAACAAGTTTTCTCAAGCTGTGAGTATCGGGTCTCACAGTCGGTAAACTTTTTGCTAAGGTAATAAATGGCGTGCTCTTTTCGGCCAGACTCGTCATGCTGCCCCATCACACACCCCATTGAGTTGTCGAGTACTGTCAAGTATAAGATTAGAGGTCTCCCTTCAACTGGTGGCATAAGAATGGGCGGTTCTTGGAGATACTCTTTGATTCTGTCGAAAGCAGCCTGGCATTCCTCGTTCCAACGTACTACCTGATCTTTCTTCAGCAGCTTGAAGATTGGTTCACAAGTAGCAGTTAGGTGCGAGATGAATCGGGCAATGTAGTTCATCCGTCCTAGAAAACCTCTGACTTCTTTCTCTGTCTTGGGAACTGGCATCTCTTGTATGGCTTTCACTTTGGCGGGGTCCACTTGAATACCTTTGTCGCTCACGACAAAACCTAGCAGTTTTCCAGATCTCACCCCAAAGGTGCACTTGTTTGGGTTCAATCTCAGCTTGTACAACTTCAGACGGTCAAACAGCTTCTGTAGATGGTCAAGGTGTTCCTCCTCAGTTTGGGACCTTGCAATCATATCGTCGACATATACTTCGATCTCATGGTGGATCATGTCATGAAATAAAGCAACCATGGCCCGTTGGTAGGTTGCCCCAGCATTTTTCAACCCAAATGGCATGACCTTGTAGAAGAAGGTGCCCCACTGAGTAACAAAAGTGGTCTTCTCCATGTCTTCAGGAGCCATCTTGATCTGATTATAACCTGAGAACCCATCCATGAAGGAAAACACCTTGTGCTGAGCAGTATTGTCAACTAGAACGTCGATGTGAGGCAGAGGGAAGTCATCCTTGGGGCTGTCCCTGTTCAAATCCCTGTAATCAACACACATTCTGACCTTACCATATTTCTTCAGCACCGGAACCACGTTGGCAACCCACTAAGGGTAAGAAGTCACTGCTAGAAACCTGGCATCAAATTGTTTCATAACCTCAGCCTTGATTTTCTCGGACATCTCTGGACGCATACGGCGGACCTTTTGTTTTACCGGAGGGCAGTCTTCCTTGGTAGGCAGGTGATGAACCACAATGTCGGTGTCCAACCCAGGCATGTCTTCGTAAGACCAGGCAAAGATTTCCACATAATCATGCATCATCTGAATCAACCGTTGTTTTACACTGGCCTCTAGATTGGCACCAATCTTGACTTCCTTTCTGTCTGTCTTAGTACCCAGATTTACCGTTTCCATTGGCTCTTCATGTGGCTGAATGGCCCTCTCTTCCTGGAGTAACAGTCTTGCAAGCTCGCCAGGCACTTCACAATCATCTTCACTTTCATCTTCGACTAAGTTGATCGGATTTTCAAAGTCATAACTGGCAGTAGCAGAGTCGTTACCAGTGAGATCCAGAGTGGATTGAAACCTGTATAAGTGAGTGTGTGTAAATATAGCTGTTTTGCAATATATAATAAAGAAAGAAAGGGAGCGCAAGATTTGCAATGCGAAAAACGTCCAATGTTTTTATTCATGATATATGTAAATGACAAATAATAAGCCCTCACAAATGAAGCCACGGTGCCCCGGGTAAGACACCGGGCCATAAAGTTTCAAATTACTGTTTATTACAAATTTAAAACAAAGGAATTCATTACTGAGTAACAAAAGTAATAGGTAAGAAGTCTTTTGCGGTCCAGTTGCTCGGTCCACCGTTGGTCGTCGGGTAGATCCAGCTGTCAAACTCAGATTCCTCTGCATCTTCATCAATAGCATTCACCCCTGGGTTGGTAATAAATACAGGAGGTCTTCTAGTCCTTGCATGACGAACAGCCTTCTGAGCCTCTGCAGTGAAACCCAGCCCAAACTTGTCAGTCTTCAAAGCAAAATCAGGAAGTCTGCCCCAGTTTGCACACTCACCCTTCTCAATCACAGCCCGGGCATCCTTTAAGGAAGCCATCTTCAACGGAGGATCTTCAATCACAGATTCTGCTGCTGCCAATGTTTGAGGAACCTCTTCAAAATGTTGAAAGGGGGTCTCAATGAACTCCCCATCCATCTCTATGTATCGGAACGAGTTAAGATGGCTGACCATGTATTCTTCTTCCCCCTGCACTGTAACAATCTTCCCTCTCACTGGGTACTTGAGCTTCTGATGTAGAGTGGAGGTCACAGCTCCAGCCTTGTGGATCCAAGGGCGACCCAGCAAACAAGAATAGGATGGTCGGATGTCCATCACATAGAACGTTGAATCAAAGACTTGAGAACCAACCCTGATTGGAATGTCCACTTCACCATGTACCATCCTCTTCGACTCGTCAAAGGCCCGGACAATAATGTTACTAGGCTTCAACTCCAAACCCTCGCAATCCAGTCTGTCTAAAGCTTTCTTGGGTAGTACGTTCAACGAAGAACCAGTGTCAACCAGCACATGGGCAAGGGTAGTGCCCCTGCATTTAATGGAGACATGCATGGCGTCATTGTGGTTCTTTCCCTTAGCGGTTAGGTCAGCATCAGAGAATCCCAATCCATTGTCAGCAGTTAAGTTGGCTACACAATCAGTAAATTGGTCAGCGGACGTCTCTTGTGGCACATGGGCCGTCTTCAGGAAGGAAATCAAGGCCTTGGTGTGGGCCTCTGAACACAACAGTAGTGATAGCATAGAGATCTTAGAGGAGGTGTGCCCCAGCTGCTCAACGACGTTGAAATCACTCTTCTTGATAATCTTAAGGATTTCTTCCATCTCTTGCTGGGAGGCTTCAACATTAATAGTCTTTGGTGCCTCCATCTGGGCAGGCACATCAGTAGCAATCCCCTTGCCCCGAGTGTCAGATGACTCGGAAGCAGGGGTAGAAACTTGATCAGGAGGGGAAACAGGCACACTGGCAGGTGTGATAACTAGGGGTCTCTGAATGGCTGGAGGCGCAATATCAGGCAAGAAGAGCCTGCCACTGCGAGTAACCTTAGCAGGACCGGTGATGTTACTGATGCTGGTAGCAGTATTAAACTCTTGTTTTACTCCAAGCACATAAACATCTGCCCCATAGTGCCACGGGACAGCCTTGTCAGATTTATAGGGGAGGGGCCCCGGAACAGTGATGATGATGGGAGAAATCTTGTGAACAGGCGTGATTTGGACAGGCTTCCTCGGGGGAGCCTTGGCAGGATTATTGAAAATGGTGACAACAGACACTTCTTCAGTGGGGACAATAGGAACAACAATTTTCTTGAACAAGAACTCCTTGCTATCCATCAGGTTTTGGACGCCTGACTTCAGCAATAGACAACCAGCAGGTGAAACAGCACATAGAAGGCAACCTTTGCTACATCCCGGAAATAAACCGGCTAGCAACATGTTCCTTTTAATGGACAACAACGGAGTGACAATATCATCCACAGAGGCAACATACAGGTCTTCTTCTGCTGCGTTCACCCCATGCTGGGGCATGGGAGCAGTCACAACATTTGGTCTTTCGGGCGCCTCAAACTGTATTTCCTTGGCATCAATAGGGTCTTGGACCTTATTCCTTAGGGCTCACAATCATCAGTAGAATTCCCCGGGCTATCAGAGTGATAAGCACAACGGGCATTGGGGTTGTACTTCGGAGAGGTAGTGTTCACAACCTTCGGAGCTTCCCTGACAGTTACCAAATTGGTTGACAGCAGTTGTGGCAAGATCTGAGAGAGAGTCATACTAAGCCGAGTATACTTCCTTTTGGGTCTCTCACCCCTTGGTTGGTTGTAATGCTGAGAAGCAGCAGCAGGCTTAGAGATAACGACCACGTTGACAGCTTGGCGGCGTTCCGACTTATTCTGTCTTCTGGGACCATACACAGCACTAGCTTCCTTCTTGAAAGGCTTCTTGTCAGAACTTGAAGATGAACCTTTCTGTATCTTCCCCGATTTCATACCAGCTTCTATCCTTTCACCAGTCAGAATGAGGTCTGTGAACCCTGCAAAAGAATTACCAATAAGGTGGTTGTAAAACAGCCCAGATAGGGTCCCCAGGAACATGTCTACAAGTTCACGATCAGTCAGCGGTGGCTGCACCCTGCCGGCCATATCTCTCCACTTCTGCGCGTACTCTTTAAAACCTTCTCCCGATCCTAACGACATACCCTGAAGTTGGGTACGTGTAGGAGCGAGGTCGGCATTGTACTGATACTGCTTGTAAAAGGCAGTAGCCAAGTCCTCCCAGTTTTGAATACTGGCTCCATCCAGCTGATAGAACCACTCGAGTTGAGCCCCTGAAAGGCTCTCTTGGAAGAAATGGATCCACAAGTTCTTGTCTGCCGTATACAGTTGGATCTTCCGCACATAGGATCTGAGATGCAGCTTGGGACAGGATTCCCATCATACTTCGCAAAAGAAGGTGCTTTGAATTTGTGTGGGATCACCACCCCAGAAGATAAACCCATATCTCCGAAATCCAACCCAGGCACATGTTGAATTTCCATGGCATTCAGACGATCCTCTAGTTGCTTGTACCGATCCTCAACTGGAGGGTACTGCTCATCATTAAAGTCTGTCTCATTGTCAGAGACCACAGGACTAGGGACCCCTCCCCCTTGGGGAGTACCTTTCCCTACAGAGGAAGCAGCTTGGTCAGCCTCATTTTGCAGTGTGTTACCAAATCTCCATCCATTGTTAAACAGCACGGTCCTACCCTTCTTCTTCTTCTTCATCAGTAGAGTCTTCAGCTCTTGTTGACCATGGGCCAAGCTCATGACCATCTCTTGAAACTGGGCGTTTTGGGCCTGGAGGGCCTTGATAGCTTGTTCAGTAGATGATTCAGGATTCATGATGATTTCTGAAATAAACAGCGAAGAAGATTAAGCAACCTGAAAAGAAAAGTACATGTGATGCATATGATGAATGGAATGCATATGATTTATGTTTTCAAAGACAATCGGGATTTAACTTTGTAAACAAAAAAGAAACACACTTTATTAGATTCAACTTTAAATTGTTCAAGAAATTGCCCTTAGGCGTTACATAAATGAAAATACTGAAAAGGAAATAAAAACTGTAAAAGAACATCCAAGGCTCCTCAGTGATCCCATGGTCTCTTCTTCTTAGTGCGGATATAGTCATTCAAAGTCCGCTCGTTCTCCAACTGCTTTGTCAGCTTCTGGATCTTCAATTCTTGCTCGTTGAACTTTTCCCGATAAGAATCCCGTTCTTCTTGCAGTTGCGCCCAAGACCTATTTAGTGTATCAACATCAGTAGGTATCCGAGGAGGGAGTACAGTTGGAGGAACCCCATCTCTATCAGGAAACTCAAGGATGATAGGCCTGACAGCTTCGTATGGCATACCTAAATTCTGAGCACGGATGCGGACCCATCTGTAGTAGGCTTCCATAGGTAGAGAAGTCTTCGGGCCCAACTCCTGTGGTTCAGCTTTGTGAATTCTGTCCCAGGCCTTGATGAATCTACGACGTTGCTCATCACAGTCCATCCAAAACTCAAAGCTGATGTGAGGCACTAACATCTCATGAGGCCCTGTACT
Organism: Vicia faba; assembly: GCA_948472305.1. Lineage (NCBI taxonomy): Eukaryota > Viridiplantae > Streptophyta > Magnoliopsida > Fabales > Fabaceae > Vicia > Vicia faba. Next base: position 1,573,208,432 of record OX451737.1, read on the forward strand.
TCTGGCTCTTCCAAACTGACGGAGAGCTAAACATGGATTATAAGAGATTCCTCCTTGGATACCGAGTAGTGGAACATTTGGATATTCTCCGCAACGATCAATAACAGCTACTTCATCCATACCTCTGAGGGTCCAAATGATGTCATTATCAGTGAGAGACATTAACCTATGAGCCCAACCTCTTCCTTCTTTGTTCTTCAGCACGAACTTAGGGAGGTGCGAAATAAACCACCTCATTAACAAAGGATCACAACACCACAAAGTTCCCCGTCTTCGAGCAGTACGAGCATAAAGTTGTTGCAAGATATCACCCAAGAGAGTGGGCACCGGATTATGAGACATGAAGATCATTATGGCATTGACATTAACAAAGTTATCCGGATTCGGAAACAGAACCAAACCATAGATTAGGAGAGCCAGAATGTCTTCGTACGCCCTAAAGTCTAAGTCATTCCAGTAGCTGTTAGCTTTACCGATCAGAAACTTAGCCAAAAAGCCCTTAACTCTGCTTCTAGTCACCCAGTTGTCCATTACTTCTTTGGTGGTCAAAGGAAGGGCTGCAGCAATCTCCTCAAGCCTAAGGGTCTTTTCCCAACCAGTGAAGGGAGTCTGATCCAAGATAGGGATACCAAGCAAACCAGAGAATTCTTCCAAGGTAGGGACCGGCTGGAAGTCTTGGAAGGTGAAGCACTGATACAAGGGATCGTAAAACTGGGTCAGGACACTTATCAGCTGTTGGTCCCACTTTGCAGTGACTAAGCCGAGGAGAGAACCATGCCTCTGGATGAAGGAAGTAGTATTTGGAATCCCGTGAACCAACTCTTTAAGCATCTCAGGTGGGTGAACAAAGTTGAGCCGGATAGTATTCCTTCACACAGGCATCATGATGTCCTACAAAACAGAGCAAAGGTGAAACCCTCTTGTCTTTGAAATGGGTCAGTCCTTATGCAGGATGCATGCAATGTTATGATGGCATGATGTTATGACAAAGCACACCATAAGTATTCACAAAGGCAAACATGATAAGGCACACAAGGAACACAAGACAACCCTTAGGGTTTAGGCCAGCATGAAGTTCAGGTACTACCCTCTTTCAGTTTGTTGGTTAAGACCTGTCCTATCAAAAGTAACCGGGTTCTAGAGGATCCCAATATCACTGACTACCCTCAATCGGTCATAACTCCAGCATCGCAATCTTTTCTTGTGGCCAGAACCATCACGAGAGTTTAGCCTCAATGGGTGTAGCATACTGCTACTGTTCTATGGCCAAGTTGGGTCAATTAGGGTTCTAAGGTCCGTTGGTGCTTAATGACTCCTCAGAAGACCCATATTCTCCTCGTTGCAACACAAGGGATATCGGTACAGACCAAGGTGCCACACCAACGTAGCCACTACTTCACCCGTGTCGGTCTACGCCGGACAGGTCCCTCACAACTTATGCTACCTAAAACAGGGTATCCCCAGATCCGGGTTAGGATCTATGAAGCTCCAATACAAAACCCACAAATAATAAAGCAAACAAAATATTCAATTGAAAACATAAGTATTATCTAATCCTAAGGTACACCTCACTTTAAAAATATCCCCAGTAGAGTCGCCAGTTCTGTGATCGGTGGAAATAGAACTGACTGTTTTTAATGCTGGTTCGCGTATGTCGCGGTAAGCAAGAGTCGCCACCGTCTTTTATGTTCTCCAACATGGAAAGGACAAAAGCACAACAAAATTCCTTATTGAGAATGTTTCTCGGTTCGGGAGGTAGATTTATAGAAAGGGAAGGTGTTAGCACCCTTTCTATCCATGGTTATCCATGGGCTCTTAGGTACTTGCTCTTTTGTTTTCAAAAATTTGTTTGCTTTTCAAATGTGTGTGGGTTTTGAAAAAAGTTTCATTGAAAAGTTTCTAAGTAACTCTTGTATCTGTCCTCAAGAGTGTATGAAAAATTTGTTTGAAAACTTTTTGAAAGTGTGAGTGCGAAAAGTATTTTGTTTGTTTTTGAGAGAGAGCAAGTACCCATGAGAAATCTACCTACTCTAAGGAATTAGGCTGTGTAAGAGTCCTTTAGATAGTTCTATCTCACCATTGAGAGATAGGTAGCACCATCGTTGGAGGTATTCAGGTCAATTCGATGATTAGGGACAGTGTGGTCACCGAAGCAATAGTAGGACACCTTAGAAGTAACCCTAATGTCCTAGATCCTTTTTAATCTGAGGCAACCGTTTCGAGGCGACTGGATCTTAGACAGGAGGACGACTGCTAAAACACCCTATACTTGACGACCACGTTCGAGAGGCAACGAGTGAGGTGTATCCTAGAAGTGGCATGTGCATTGTGTGTTGTTTTCATGTTAAGAGTTATCTTTGATCATGCAATCGTGAGCTATGAGTTGCTTTTAATTATCATACATTCTTTCATGCAATTAACAGTTAGGAGTGCGGAAAATTAAATACGGAAAGGTAAAAGCTACGCTATTACAAGGCGCGGGTCTATACATCGCCAAAAAAACAAAGACCCGTTTTTGATAAAGGTGCGGAAAGTAAAGAAAGCAATAAAACTAATTACTATTACATCCTTGGAAGCAGTTACATAATAATCAAAAGAAATAAGAATAACATGCGAAAGAATTAAATTGGACGTTTTTAGGGTTTTGACCCTTTGCTTGAAATTAAATTAAATTAAAACCTAATTAATTATTTAATTAAAGAAAAGAAAGTGTTTTTTATGTTTTTGTATGAAAATAAAATAAAAGTCCAGAAAACCCTAGTTCTAAGTTTATTTTAATAATTAATGGAAATGTTAAAGTTAACCTAATTTAAACTAATTAAATTAATTTACATGTTATTTGCAAAAAATAATAATAATTAATAATGATAATAATAATTAATTAAGAAAAAAGATTAAAAGTGTCAAAACCTAATTCTATATAATTTTTATTTATTAAAAAAAAGATTAAAATTTAAACCTAAATTAAGCTAAGTTAATTATTAGTATTTATTTACAAAAATTAGTTAATGATGAAATTAATAAATAATTAAAACATATTTACAATTTTGATTTTCTGATTTTATTATGGAAAAATTAATTTGTGGTGAATTAATAATAATTATTATAACAATTAAAAGAATTAAAAAGAAAAGAAAATAAAATTAAATAATGCAAACCAAGGGGGTTAGATGGCCCAAAGTGGAGGTTTTTGTGAGAAATTCAAGCCCAAGACCACAAGCCCTGTTTGACTTTTCATGATCACGTGCATGCTGATTGACTGGGACGCATCATGGACTTCACCTCCTGACCACTGGATGGAAGCTGGGGACACATGGCACGCTGGATGAATGAGGTTCATGGTGGAATACTGGCCATATGCTGCATTGGATTGTGTTAGAAAAAATATTAACAATGTTATGGGGGACCTGGGAATCGAACCCAGGTCCCAGCGCTTGCATGACACGTTCCCAGCCACTCCACCATCTGTGTTTATTTGTAAACATATTGGATAATGAATATAATATAGGAAAAATAAACATTATGATGTAAAACGCGCGCAAAGTTCAAACCCTCCAACCATGCCTTGACACCTATTGTCTTCTTTGTTTCACCTGTAAATATAAAACAAGATAGCGGGGGTTTTAAACCCCCACAAACCAACACTGTCCATAATAGCGATTAAGCACACATGTCATATAAAAAGAGCGCGAGGGCTTGGTTGAATTCGTCTGGCCTTGACGAATTCAACCATAGTCATGATGTGGTCCAATTTTTCCTTATGCGCAAAGCCCTAATATTCAAGCTTCGAAACCCTAGATGTCTCCAATGGTGGTTTTCGATTCAGCGCGTTTCAGTTCAATTAAACTATTCCATTAGCTTCAGAATGTTTCTAACAACACAAACCAATCAAGAAAATGGATTAAAAACGCATGAATTATGATATGCAATTTTGGAAAATAATGCAAACCGAGTGACTTGGTGTGGACGATTCTGATGGTGTTAGGGTTTGTTCTTGATGGCAACAGGTTCCTGGAAGGTCCAGCAATATATTGGAAACAAGAAAAGGACTCGAATTGGCCTGCAAGTGGGAATTCAGTTTCCAAAATTCTTGACTTTTTTTCAATTTGGCGATGGTATTTTTAGTAGCAGTTTCACGTGTCTATGATTAGGTTTAGGTTTAGTACATATAGGAGAACTGAATTAGGGTAAATCTTGGCCCAACAATCCATTGTATTCAAGTTTGCATCTTTGATTTCCAATCAAATATTTTCCAATCTTTTTGAATGAAAAACCTTGCCAATTTGGGAGATCTTGTCCCCTTGAGTGATGCACGAGATCTTTAGCATGTGTGGAGTGTATTTGCTTCATAAAAAGATTTGACAACCATGTTTTGATATTTTCCTACAATTAAATTAATTAAATGAATTAATAATCAATTAAAAATCCAAATAATTAATAAAAATAAGAAAATGATTCAATTTAATCTCAATGGGTCGTGCATAAGCCTTGGGCAAAGATTCAAGAAGGAATTTGAGGCCCATTAGCAAAAATGAAGTGTTTTAGGCAAAGTTGAGTTTTGAAAGTTCCTAAAATTTTCCCAACTTCTCCAATGCATATCTTGCTCAATTTTGAAGCTATGAACATGTTCTTGGACATTTTGGAAAGGTATTGAAGTCCTCTAACCAATGCCTTTGGTCCCATGTCATTTTGATTCACCAATCTCAAGTTATGGTCTTTTACTTAAAGTTCCTTTTTGTTGACTTTTGAAAATGACCTATAATGTTGAAATTGATAACTTTTTGTGAGAGCATTTCTTGGACTTGGAATGTGAATATGAGTTGTAGGAAATGTCATCCCCTTCAAAATTAGCATTGGATGGGATTTTCTTGATGAACCATGAAAAAGTTATGCCTTGGTCAAGTTACAGTTGACTTTTCAACTGTCCAAAAATAGAAACTTTTGGCATCTTGATGATTTTTGAGCCATACTCATGGAATCATGATCAAGATTTGATCAAATGATGATTGTGGCTTCAAAATAAGATGTTGACCAAATTTTTTGACTTTTGACTGCCAAATGACCTTTTTGCCCTTACAGTTGACTGTGAAGCAATTAGGGCTTTTGACTGTGCAACTTGATGCTGTGAGTCTTGAAACTTGACATATGGATGCTTGACAATGTATATAGGCATATGAGACTTGATTTGACCCTTGAAAACCTCAACTTCCTTGTAAGAACCAAAACCCTAATTTTGACTGTGTTAGGAGGCAATTGGACTGTGCAATCCTTAATCCATTTGAAGCTGGATCTTGCCAAATCTTGAAGAATATGGGAGGGAAAATTTTGGGGTACAACAGTGGGACATGGTGACAGATGGATACACGCACCCAGTGAATGCAACCGGTCAGAAGATTGACAGGAAAGTAATGTCTGATCAACAAAAGCGTGACTTCAAAAATCACCACAAGGCCAAAAGTATTCTTCTCAGCGCCATCTCTTATGCTGAATATGAAAAGATTTCTAACAGAGACACAGCAAAGAACATGTTTGACTCACTCAGAATGACGCATGAAGGCAACATCCAGGTCAAAGAAACTAAAGCTCTTGCGCTCATTCAGAAGTATGAGGCATTCAAAATGGAAGAAAGTGAATCCATTGAAACAATGTTCTCAAGATTCCAAATTCTGGTGGCTGGTCTCAAAGTTCTGGACAAAGGATACTCTACTGCTGATCATGTCAAGAAGATCATCAGAAGTCTGCCAAAGCAGTGGAGGCCAATGGTTACAGCGCTGAAGCTAGCTAAAGATCTCAACAAAATATCTCTGGAGGAACTTATCAGCTCCCTCAGAAGTCATGAGATAGAGCTAGAAGCTGATGAACCTCAGAAGCAAGGTAAACCTTTAGCGTTAAAATCTAACAGAAAATCTGAATCTAAGGTTTTGCAGGCTGTTGAAGAAACATCTGATGGGTCCTCATCAGAAGAAGACGAACTTTCCCTCCTCTCCAGAAGAGTGAACCAACTATGGAAGCAGAGGCAAAGGAAGTTCAGGAATCCCAGAAGATCTGATCAGAACGAGTCCTCTTCCAGATACAGAAGGTCAGACTCTTCCTCTGGATACAGAAAATCTGAAGGCTCTTCAGGAAGCAGAAAGCCAAATACCAAGGACATCACTTGCTATGAATGCAACGAGCAAGGACACTACAAGCGTGACTGTCCAAAGCTTCAGAGGGAAAAGCCCAAAAAGAAGTTTGGAAGAGAAAAGAAGAAAAGTCTCATGGCTACATGGAATGACTCTGACTCGTCTGAAGCTGACTCAGAATCAGATGATGAGAGAGCAAACATAGCTCTCATGGCCAACATATCAGAAGACAGTGAAGCTTCTGAATCAGACTCTGAATCAGACACCGAAGAGGTATTTCCTAACTTTGAAATTAATTTTACTAAGGATGAACTTGCTGAAAGCCTTAACGAAATTCTGGACAGATACCAGTAAATCAGAGTTAAATTCAGAAACCTGAAAAGGAATCTTGAGTCTGACTCTGATAAAACTGAGAGTCTTAAATTGGAAAATTATGAGTTGAAAAATAAAGTTTTAGAATTAGAAAATCTTTTACAAAACTCTCAGAAGGAAACAATTTATGAGACTCCCAGCAGCGCTGATGAGATCATCAAGGAGTATGATCACAGCTTTCAGAAGTTCCTTGCTAAAAGCATAGATAGGAGCAAAATGGCTTCAATGATCTATGGAGTTAGCAGAAACGGCAGAAAGGGAATAGGATACCAAGGTAAGGTACCTACACCAAAGAATGCCATGGATTTAATTATTAAACGCACTCCTCTGAATTCACATTTTGTGTATGGTCACACACATGATATTAAATACACTAGTAGTAACTATTTTGTGAAACCAAAATTCAACCAGAGTTTTGGTAAAGCTAACCAATCAGGACCCAAGAAAATATGGGTACCTAAGGATAAAATAATACATGTTGCAGATATCTTTAGCAGCGAATCAGAAACACCAGTCATGGTACCTGGACTCTGGCTGCTCGCGACACATGACGGGAAGAAGGCATATGTTCCAAAGCCTGGAACTTAAGCCTGGAGGCCACGTAGGCTTTGGAGACAATCAGAGGGGAAAGATCATTGGCTCTGGAACAGTAGGTAATGGAAATCTTCCCTTTATAAATAATGTTCTGCTAGTAGATGGATTAATGCATAATCTGTTATCCATAAGTCAATTAAGTGATAACGGTTAAGATATAATCTTTAATCAAAAATCATGTAAAGCTGTTAGTCAGAAAGATGGGACTATCCTGTTTAATGGAAAGAGGAAAAACAACATTTACAAAATCAAACTTTCTGAACTGAAAATTCAGAATGTAAAGTGTCTTCTGTCTGTTAACAACGAGCAGTGGATCTGGCACAAAAGATTGGGGCATGTTAGTATGAGAAGAATATCTCAAATTAACAAACTCAATTTGGTCAGAGGACTTCCTAATCTGAACTTCAATTCAGATGCTCTGTGTGAAGCATGTCAGAAAGGCAAGTTTGCAAAACCTTCTTTTAAATCTAAAAATGTTGTTTCCACCTCTAAGCCATTAGAACTTCTGCACATTGACTTATTTGGACCAGTTAAAACTGCTTCAGTCAGTGGCAAGAAGTATGGGTTAGTAATCGTAGATGACTATAACAGATGGCCATGGGTAAAGTTCTTAAGACACAAGGACGAGTCACACTCTGTGTTTGTCACCTTCTGTAACGAAGTTCAGAATGAAAAGGATCTTAGAATCGTTAAAGTCAGAAGTGATCATGGTGGTGAGTTTGAAAACAAAGATTTTGAGTCATTATTTAATGACAAAGGCATTCTGCATGATTTCTCTTGTCCTAGAACTCCCCAGCAAAATGGAGTTGTAGAACGAAAGAACAGAACATTGCAAGAAATGGCCAGAAGCATGATCAATGAGACAAACGTTGCTAAGATCTTCTGGGCAGAGGCAATAAACACAGCGTGCTACATTCAGAATAGAATCTCTATAAGACCTATTCTGGAAAAGACTCCATATGAATTGTGGAAGAACAGAAAGCCCAACATTTCATATTTTCATCCATTTGGATGTACTTGTTTTATTTTAAATACAAAAAATTATTTGAACAAGTTTGACTCTAAAGCACAGAAGTGTATTATGTTAGGATACTCTGAACGCTCAAAAGGGTACAGAGTATACAATCCAAAAACACAGATTATGGAAGAATCAATCAGTGTTTGTTTTGATGATAAGCTTGACTCTGAAAAGTCAAAGCAGAATGAATTTTTTGCAGGTATGGAAATTGAATTTACAGGTTCTGAAGACAAGTCATCAGAAGCTCTCAACAAAGACACTCCTTCAACATCAGAAAGACGCACTGCAAGAAATCCAGCAACATCTGTTGACCAACCTCAGAAAAGATTACCCAGAAGCAGCTTGGATCACCCAGAAGAAACTATCTTGGGAAGAAAGGAAGATCCAATCAGAACAAAAGCCAGCTTCAGAAACTCTGAAGAATCCCTCATGGGACTTGTCTCTCTGATTGAACCTTCCTCAATTGATGAAGCGCTTCTGGACAACGACTGGATTCTAGCAATGCAAGAAGAGCTGAATCAATTCACCAGAAATGACGTGTGGGATCTGGTTCCCAGACCAAAAGGTTTCAACGTCATTGGAACAAAATGGGTGTTCAGAAACAAACTGAACGAACAAGGTGAAGTCATCAGAAACAAAGCACGACTGGTAGCACAAGGTTATAGTCAGCAAGAGGGGATAGACTATACAGAAACCTTTGCCCCAGTCACCAGGTTAGAATCTATCAGACTTTTAATTTCATTTGCTGTTAATAAAGGCATCACTTTGTATCAGATGGATGTCAAGAGTGCATTCTTAAATGGATATATAGATGAAGAGGTTTATGTTTACCAACCCCATGGTTTTGAAAGTACAAAAAATCCAGAATATGCTTTCAAACTAAAGAAGTCACTATATGGTCTGAAACAACCTCCCAGAGCTTGGTATGAACAACTAAGTAACTTTCTGTTAGAAAAAGAATTCACCAGAGGGAAGGTGGACACTACCTTGTTATGTAAGTCAGTTAAGAATGACATCTTAGTCTGTCAGATTTATGTTGATGATATCATTTTTGGATCTACTAATCCTTCTCTTGGAAGAAAATTTGCTAAGTGTATGCAGGCAGAATTTGAGATGAGCCTCATGGGGGAACTGAAATTCTTTCTGGGAATTCAGATCAATCAAACTCCAGAGGGAACTTACATTCATCAGAGCAAATATGTCAGAGAACTTCTGAAGAAATTTGATCTCTCAGAATGTAAGTCATCAAAGATTCCAATGCATCCCACGTGCATTCTGGAAAGAGAAGAGGTAAGCAAAAAGGTAGAACAGAAGGTCTACAGAGGTATGATTGGCTCTCTCCTTTATCTGATGGCTTCAAGGCCTGATATTTTATTCAGCGTATGTATTTGTGCAAGATTCCAATCAGATCCTAGAGAATCTCACTTAACTGCTGTTAAGAGAATTTTCAAGTATCTGAAAGGTACTACTAATCTGGGTTTATTTTATAGAAAATCTAGTGATTACAACTTAGTAGGTTACTGCAATGCTGATTTTGCTGGAGAAAGAGTAGAGCGTAAAAGTACTTCTGGAAGCTGCCAGTTTCTGGGAGAAAATCTGATCTCTTGGTCCAGCAAAAGGCAATCCACAATTGCGCTATCAACAGCAGAAGCTGAGTACATAGCAGCAGTAGGATGCAGCACACAAATGCTCTGGATGAAAAGTCAGCTTGAAGACTTCCAGATCTTTGAGAGTAACATCCCTATACTCTGTGACAATACTTCTGCCATTTGCTTAAGTAGAAATCCTATTTTGCATTCTAGGGCTAAACATATAGAAATAAAACATCATTTCATTAGGGACTATATTCAGAAAGGTATTTTGAACTTAAAATTTATTGATACAGACCATCAATGGGCTGATATCTTTACTAAACCACTTTCTGAAGATAGGTTCAACTTCATTCTGAACCATCTCAGCATGAAGCTCTGTCCAGAGTGAAAATGTTTTAAGTTTATATGTTAACCTTCAGAATTTGTTTTATTGTGAACTTCTGATCAATCTTCTTTCAGAAATATAGACATGCAGATTGTATCAGAATCTATTCTTAAAGATCTGAGCGCTTCAGTTCAAGGATAGATGTGCTGTTCACGAAATCAAACAGATGTCATCCAGTCATTAGCTTATTCCTGAGGCAGAACACGCGTGCACGCCTCTCAACAAGCAAAACGCTGATTGGATGCATTGAGACACATGTCTTTGGTAACCGTTCCTAATATCTTTCTCAAATCCCCCAAAATCAGCAAGCATTAAATGCACGTAATCATGAGTTATTCTCTCTCTTAAAACCATTTATGTTTTCAAATTTTTTTTAAAAACCTATTTAAACGCTTTAACCTCATTCATTAAAATTTTACCGTCTATTGCAATCATCCAAAAATTCTCTGCATTTTTACTGTGTTCATCTTTGTCAAAGAAAAACCCTTTTCAAGCTTTTTCTCAAAAAATTTCAGTGTGAACATGGCGTCCTCTAGCTCTGTTTCTGCAGGTTCTCAACATGTTGCTTCTTCTGAACAGTACCATATTCCCTTCAGAACTCTGCTCACTCCGGTGAAGAACTTGGAAGTTCTATCTGAATTGATTGTTGATTTCAACAGTTTGAAAGAGAATGGGTTCGATTTGACTGAAGAAATTAGGGCACAAGGATGGGAGAGATACTTTGACAGGTTGGTGGGTCCAACGTTCCCAGTGTTGGTCAAAGAATTCTGGATTCGTGCTACTTCATCAACACATCAGGTTACATCTTATATAATGGGCAAGAAGATCGTGATTACTGAAGATCACATTGCCAGATTGATTGGATACAGCGGTGGTGGCATCCGCTGCATTTCCATGGCAAAAAGTTCTGGAAACACTGCCATAGTTGCCAGACACATTTTTGCACATGGGGTTTCGTCCAGCAAGATCAGAGATTTGAAGGATCAGCACAGAATCTGGGCAAAGATAATCTTGGGCTGCTTCAACCACAGGAAGCCCACAAGCTCTCCTGACTACATCAACATAGATCAGCAGTTTCTGCTGTATTTCATTGCAAAGAAGACCAAGATCAACCTTGCTCAGATTTTGTTTAATCATCTGAAGACCAGCGTCAAGGAGACGAGAGAAGAAGAGAAGACTAAAAGAGATTGGATACCCTTTGGCAGATTAATATCAGATATTCTAACTGAGAATAGGCTGATAGAACATCTGACAGAGGCACAAGAGATAAGCACTCTGGAACCAACAGTTGGCAAGCAGCTGAACGCCAAGAATCTGAAAAAGATGAAACTGATAGAGAATATCAGAAAGGAACCCAGAGAAACTCCTCTTGCTGACATCACCAGCAGAAGAGTCCCTCTGAGAGACTTTCCCTTATTCTCTGAGATTGACTCTAAACCAGTCACTGTTCTCAGATACTTGGACGCGTGTAAAGCTGATGGGACAGATCCTGGTCTGAACCTTGAAGAAATGCATCAGCCAACACCAGAGGTTGTTTTGAAGAAGAAGAAGAAGAGAAAGGCTGCTTCAGAAGGACCATCCCAGCAAACACCAAAGAAGAGAGGTAAACCATCTTCTGTACATGTTTTAAATTCAAATTCATCTGCCGTACCAACACTGATTCCAACCCCAGCTTCATATGAACTCCCTATCCCAACCATTGATGAAACAGAACCAGAGTTTGACCCTTCTGAGTCACTCACTCTCAGAATATCCCGCACCAAACCCTTAAATCCAAAACCCACAACACCATCAGAACTTGACAAAATTCTTTCTGAAATTGATCAACGTTCTTCCGCTTCCCACTCTGAAAATCCAAACACTCAACCAGAAAATGCCCCATCTCCACAATCAGAAACACCCCATTCACCTCAACCAGCATATACACTATCACCCATACCAGAAGAACGTCAACCAGAACCAGAAATTACTCAATCTCATCCACCCTCTCCACAACCAGAACCTAATCCACCATCACCTCACTCTGAGCCTCAAAACTCTGAGCCTCATCACTCTGAACCTCCATCCCCTGTACATCATTCATCTGAACCACGACCCCTAGCAGTACAATTTCCCAGTGGCATCACTGTCACTATGCCTCAGCTGCCATCATCACCAGAATCTACCCCTCCTAATACTCCACATACTCCAATAATTATTTCTGATTCTCCCACTCCCTCTCCCAGTCCTTGACCATTTTGCTGCCATCATAAATAAAACAACCATTCCCAAACCCAAACTGCCAGATGTTGGTTCCAACATCTTGAATTTTGAAACAAACATGCAGAATTGGATTGCTTCTCTTAAGCAGGTTTGTCCGGGAATGATCGATCCTGTTGCTTCAGACCAACTCTGGACTCATTTCAGAAGATGGGTTCGCGCTGAAACCTTCAAGATGCAAGATCTAAACTATGAACAGGCTCAATAGAACTTCAACAATCTGCTGAAAGAAGTTGAAGGACCTGTCTTAAGTCAGCTGCAGAAGGAGAATATGCTCCATCTGGACAGTGAGCCATGGTCTGAAAAGCGACCAGCAGTTCAACCAGCAGAAGAGCAGAAGACATCAGAAGATTTGGGTCAAGCAAAAGATATTCCAGAAAGCTCTCAGAAGCTCCTTGATTCTGACATCTCTCAAGCTGCCTTGGACAGGCAGACTCTTGAAGAGCTGAAGCAGAATGATCTACGTCTGCAGGAAAGGATGGATGAGAGTGATCAGATGATGAAGGAAAGGATGGTTGTTCAGGATAGCAAAATTGATGCTGTGGCAAGTGTGGTAAATCAGCAGAAGGAAACTACTGATCAGATTAAAACCATGCTAGAAGCTCTGTTTACACGCCTTCCTCCTGCTCCTTAGATTGTTTCTCTCTTGATATTTTCATTGTTTTTCTTGCATATCATCTGTACTATTTTCTGTTTCTAAACTGAATACAAGCGTTTTTCTACACTTATTCAATTATTCAATTATTTGCACTTTTTAATTGCTGACAAAAAGGGGGAGAAAGACTGATATTTTTCAATAATGGCTTACTGAGATAATAGTCTCAAACATTCTAACACTCTGATATACTTGAATGTTTTTGTTCTACATAGCTTACAGGTACACTGATGAACTTCAATACACTGAAGCTCTGATGTTCTGATGTTGAAAGAAAGTCAATGAAGATCTGATACTAAAGAACTCAAGAAACTAAAGGGAAGTAATAAATTCAGAGGGAGTCTTTCCGATCTTAACTCTGATATATAAATCTTCTTATCTGTGATAACTGCATATTTAATTCTGATACAATTTATTTAGTTATCTCTGATACTTTTCTCGTTAATTTTCAATTGAAAAAATCTAGTTTTTGTCATCATCAAAAAGGGGGAGATTCTTAGAACAAAGTTTGAATCTACTACCCTAAGTTAAAGTTTTGATGATAACAAAATGCAAGATTATATAAATTGTATATTTCATGTAAGACATATATGCTGCCTAAAAATTATATTTTGTCTTGCAGAAACTCTGATGAGTATCAGCATGAGAATTCCATCTTCAGCATCAGAAGATGATAGATCAACATCAGCATTAGAAGATGTTTATCAGATATCAGAATCAGAAGATCAAAGCATGTGCTTACGCTGAAGCTTGATGAACAGATCTGCGCGTAACATCTATACTCTGATCAAGACCATAACGCTTCATCAGCATTTAGCAGCGTCAGAATAAGCCAAAGCTAGAACACGCTTAATTGGCAACGGTACTGTGCATTCAAGATCATTTATTTCCAACGGCATTATTCCAAGACAAGATCTTCTAAGTATGGAAAGAATGTTATTAGCATTGAAACAGAATTATTGCTCCAACGTACAAATTCCAATGCTATATAAACAAGAAAATGAGGAATGGATTGGCTAATGCTCTACAACTTTTTACACGCCTAAAGCAATCATCATCATCCTCATTCTCACAGTTTGCTAAAGCTCTCAAAATACTTATTCTATTGTTTTAGCATTCTAGTTCTCTTAAGCTTAATTTGTGTAATATCACAGTTGTGATAAACCATTTTGTAGAAACATTCATACACACTCTTTGTTCTTTTCTCTGTAAGAAAGATTTCCTTGAGAAACCGGATTGTGGTTTAGACTCAAGAAGGCTTTAGCAGTTGTTAAAGCAGTTGTAATATTCAGTTGAATATAGTGGATTAAGACCTCGTTGGAGAGAGGCGAAATAACCTTGACGGGTGGACTGGAGTAATTTGAGATCAAACGAACCAGGATAAAAATAACGTGTTAGCTGCAATTGTTTTTCAAGTTTTACAATTCAACCCCCCTTCTTGTGTTTTTCACTTCTTCATAAGTACCCGCGCCGATACCGTTCCCAAGTGCGTTGGAGGCACCATCAAAGTACAGAGTCCATCAGGATCCTTGTTCAGGTCTGTCATACGATCTGTTTTCTTCAATGCTTCTCAAAGTCATGATATCCTCGTCGGGGAAGTCGAACCTCATAGATTGGTAATCTTCGACAGCTTAATGAGCCAGATGATCGGCTAGCACACTCCCCTTTATAACTTTTTGGGTCGTGTACTGTATATCATATTCGGTGAGGATCATCTGCCATCTAGTGATTCTTCCGGATAAAGCAGGATTTTCAAAGATGTACTTGATCGGATCCATTTTAGAAATCAACATAGTGGTATGTGTCAACATATGTTGCCTTAGCCGGCGAGCAGCCCATACCAAAGTGCAACAATTTTTCTCGAGCAGTGAGTAGCAAGTCTCACAGTCGGTAAACTTTTTGCTAAGATAATAAATGGCATGCTCTTTTCGGCCAGACTCGTTATGTTGGCCCAGTACGCACCCCATTCAATTATCTAAGACAGTCAGATACATGATTAAAGGTCTTCCTTCGACGGGAGGCATCAAGATAGGAGGTTCCAGCAAATACTCCTTGATTTTATCGAAAGCAACTTGACAATCATCATTCCATTTAACCACCTGATCTTTCTTCAACAGCTTGAAGATTGGTTCACAGGTAGATGTTAGGTGAGAGATGAACCTTGCAATGTAGTTTAGGCGTCCTAAGAAACCTCTGACATCCTTCTCAGTGCGAGGGGCAGGCATTTCTTGTATAACTTTGACTTTGGCAGGATCAACTTTAATTCCTTTGTTGCTGACGATGAATCCCAAGAGTTTACCGGACCTGACTCCGAAAGTGCACTTGCTAGGGTTCAGTCTTAGCTTATACTCCTTCAACCTGACAAACAGATTTTGCAGATGGTCGAGGTGTTCTTCTTCTGTCTGTGAATGGGCTATCATGTTGTCTACGTAGACTTCAATCTCATGATGTATCATGTCATGAAACAAAGCTACCATGTCTCGTTGATAGGTTGCCCCGACATTCTTCAGTCCGAATGACATCACTTTATAACAGAAGGTACCCCACTGCGTAACAAAAGTAGTCTTCTCCATGTCTTCGGGGGCCATTTTGATCTGGTTGTACCCTGAAAATCCGTCCATGAAAGAGAATACCTTGTGTTGAGCTGTGTTGTCAACCAAGATGTCAATGTGTGGTAGTGGAAAATCATCTTTAGGGCTGGCCCTATTTAAGTCTCTATAGTCCACGCACATTCTGACTTTGCCGTCCTTCTTAGGCACGGGCACAATGTTAGCAACCCATTGTGGATAGGAAGTAACAGCAAGAAAGCCAACATTGAATTGCTTCATCACTTCAGCTTTGATCTTTTCGGACATGTTGGGCCTCATTCAGCGGACTTTCTGTTTGATTGGTGGACAGTCTTCTCTTGTAGGGAGACAGTGAACCACAATATCTGTATCCAGTCCCGGCATGTCTTCGTAGGACTAGGCGAAGATCTCAACATATTCATTCAGAAGCTGAACTAAACGCTCTTTGACACTTGGCTCTAGGTTGGCACCCACTTTAACCTCTTTTCTATCTTCCTCTGTTCCCAAATTGATAGTCTCTAACAACTCTTCATGGGGAAGAATAGCCCTTTCTTCCTGTTGCAAAAGTCTAGCCAACTCTCCAGGCACTTCACAGTCTTCATCACCTTCGTATTCGGCATGATTGACCAGATCTTTAGAGTCACTGAAGGCCATAGCAGAATTGTTACCCATGGAATCCGCAGTGGATGGGTACCTGCATTTTGTGAGTGTGGGTGTGCGTAAGGGATAGCCACCTTTAAACAAATAAAAATGTAAAAGGAAAGAAAATGAACACAAAAGTTTAAATATGAAAACGTCCATGATTCATTAAAAATGACATATGAAAATGAATAATCAAAACCCTTACAAATGGACCTTATATGCCCCGGGTAAGGCATAAGGAGAAAAGAGTGTACGAATTGTTTAATAATTATTACAGACCAAACAAGAAATGTTCAAAAGATAAATTACTGATTGATGAAAGTAATGGGAACAAAGTCTTTCGCCTCCCAGTTGTTCAGTCCTCCTTCAACGGTTGGAAAGATCCAATCTTCAAAATTGCCTCCTTCTTCATCATCCTCTAAAGCATGAACTCCGTGAGGAGTGATCTTTAATGGTGGTCCTCCAGCCCAGGAGCGACACACGGCCTTCTGACCAGCAGCAGTGAAACCCAAACCGAACTTATATGTCTTGTAAGGAAAATCTGGCAGTTGACCCCATACTATGCTTCCTCCTTCCTTGACTACAACCTCTGCAACTTTAAGGGATGACATCCGGGACACAGGTTTGGTAATGATGGGCACAACAGTCATTGTCTTGGCTACCACAACTTTAGGAGAAACCTCTTCAAAGTGTTGGAAAGGTGTTTCTATGAATTCACCATCTAACTCCACGTAGCGGAAAGAGTTAAGGTGGCTTATCATATACTCCTCCTCACCATGAACTGTTATGATTTTACCCTGGACTGGGTATTTAAGCATTTGGTGTAGAGAAGAAGTGACTGCCCCAGCGTTGTGGATCCATGGCCTTCCCAACAAGCATGAATATGAAGGACGGATGTCCATCACATAAAATGTAGAGTCGAAAATTTCCGTTCCCACCTTAATTGGGATGTCCACCTCTCCGTGGACCATCCTCTTAGAACCGTCGAAGGCTCTAACAATGATATTACTGGGCTTTAAGGTCAAACCTTTACAGTCCAATCTGTCCAATGCTTTCTTTGGTAGGACATTTAAAGACGACCCGGTATCAACCAGAACGTGAGCAAGAGTGGTCCCTCTTCACTCTACCGAGACATGCAGCGCATCATTATGCTTTCTTCCCTTAGATGTTATATCGGCATCAGAGAATCCAAGACCATTGTCGGCTGTAAGGCTAGCTACACACTCTTGAAACTGATCCGCAAAAGTTTCTTGAGGCACGTGCACCGTCTTCAGGAATTTGATCAAGGCTTTGGCATGAGCCTCAGAGCAGAGCAATAGATCCAGCATAGATATTTTTGAAGGGGTTTGCCCCAGCTTCTCTACGACATCATAGTCGCTTTTCTTAATTATCTTTAAAATCTCCTCCATTTCCTTTTGGGTGGTCTCGGGGATAACCAAAGTCTGAGCCCTCGTCCTGACGGGCGCTTCTCGGATCTCCTTACCTTTATCAGCAGTAACAACAAAGGGTATAGCTTCGGGAGTAACAATTTCTTCAATAACTGGACTTCGTACAGATATCTTGACTGGCACAGGAGCACTTGAGGGTCCGAAGATTGCCCTTGGAGGAGAAATATCTGAGAGAAGATTCTTCCGCTACGAGTGATATTACTTGTCCCTGCAATATTTCTTATGTCAGGAGTTTCTTCATCGAAACTTTCTTCAACTGATTCGATCTGCTTAACATAGTGGTAGAAGATCTCTCCTCCATAATTCCACGGTATTGTCTTGTTGGACTTGTATGGGATAGGCCCCGGCATAGTAATCTTCAGCGGTACAAACTTTGGATCGGGTGTAATCTTAACAGGTCTTTTGGGGACCTTGGAAAGATTGTCGGAAATGGTGATTATAGCAACATAATTGATTGGAGTAACATGAGTAACAGGAGTAACAAGAGTAACATGAGTTTTCTTGAAGAGGATTTCTTGAGTATCCATCAGGCGTTGGATGCCTGACTTCAATAGCGGACAGTCGGATTGCAAGGTCGAACAAAGGTAACAATCTTTTTTACAACCTGGGAAAAATCCCTACTTTCAACAGATTCATCTTGATCATTGGCAACGGAGTCATTAAGTCATCAACAGCGGTAACATGAAGATCTTCTACAATAGCATGGACATTATGACCATGTTTTGGCATAGGAGCGGATATCACATTAGGTTTTTCGGGGGCATCAAACTCCACCTCCTTGGCATCTATTAAATCTTAGATCTTGTTTTTAAGGGCCCAACAGTTGTTGGTGTCGTGCCCCACACTGTCCGAATGATATGCACACTTTGCATTGGAATTATAGTAGGGAGAAGAGGTATTTGGGTTCTTCGGCGCCTCTTTCAAGTTTGTAAGGTTTAACTTTAACAGATGAGGAATAACCTGAGCAGGTTTCATATTGATTCGAGTGAATTGCCGTTGTGGCCTTTCCACCCTGGTTTGGTTAGCTCTGGGTTGACTGCTTCAAGGTTGATCGGCTGAGGAGTTCTGAATCATCATAGCCCCTACCGCTGGTCGGCGCTCCATTCTTCCCTGATTTCTCTGGGTGTAAACAGCAGAAACTTCTTTCTTGGATGGAAAGGTTTTCTTGATAGCAGTGGAAGCAGATGCATCCTTCTGAATTTTACCGCTCTTAATGCCAGCTTCGACCCTTTCACCCGTCAGAATTAGCTCGGTGAACCCTGCAGATGAGCTCCCGATCAAGTGATTAAATAATGGACCTGACAGGGTCCCCAAAAACATATCAACCAGCTCTCTTTCAGACAATGGTGGCTGCACCCTTCCAGCCAAATCCCTCCACTTCTGGGCATACTCCTTAAAGCCTTCATTAGAGACCATACCCATACTCTATAATTGAGTACAAGTAGGTGCTAAATCTGCGTTATATTGGTATTGTCGATAGAAAGCAGCAGCCAAATCCTCCCAGTTATGTACATCATATCCCTCAAGCTGATAGAACCAGTCCAATTGCGTACCCGACAAACTATCTTGAAAAAAATGGACCCACAGATCCTTATCAGAAGAGTGAGGTTGGATCTTTCTGATGTAGGACCGCAGATGTATCTTCGGACAGGACAAACCATCATATTTAGCAAATGTATGCACTTTGAACTTGGGGGGAATGACGATCCCAGCAACCAAACCTAGTTCTTCGAAATCCAACCCAGGTACTCTTTGTACCTCCATGGCTGCCAGCCGATCTTCCAGATTTTTATACTTATCGTCCGCTGGAGGGTACTGCTGCTCAGAGTAATCTTCATCCTCTTCTTCTTCTTCCTCTTCAGCCTCAGACTCGGAAGGTACCGTAGCTCCTTTTCCTTTGACAACCCCTTCATCAGACGTCGAGGGGAAATCCAGGACTCTCCTAGCTTGGTTCTCAAATATTCTTCCCATAGTGGCCACACCAACTCTTTTCTTTTTCTTCTTTTCTTTTTCCTTTTCCTTCTCTAACAGTGCTTTAAGGTCCTCTTGACCCTTTGCCAAGGTCATGAGGAGTTGTTAGAACTGTGAATTCTGTGCTTGCAGATCTTTGACCGTCTGCTCTAAATCTATCTTGCTGAAATAAACAGCAGAAAGATAAGGAAACCTGGTGTGAAGACCTGTTTATGCATATGATGAATGATATGTATTCATGTAATGCATTCAAGGATTCAGAAATTCAAAGTTGTTGCAAACAAAGAACACACGTCATATTAATAAGAAGAAATTTGTTAGTACATAAATGCCCCATGGGAAAAACATTACAAAATTCTTAATGTAAAAAGACGTCGCGCATCCTCTTTGGTGCGATGTAGGTGTTAAGAGTCTGCTCTTCATGGAGTCGATGAGTAAGTTCCAAAACCTTCTTCTCACTGGCGTAGAAGCTGGCTTCAAAAGTATTCCTTTCTTCCTTGAGCTGTATCCAACTCTTTTGCTAATCCTCCAATGATGTTGGCACGTCAGGATGTAGGAGGGTGTATGGAACCTCTCCTTCCATAACAGGCACTTTGATCATAGGTAGAATGTAGGGGTCAGGCATCATAAGACTCTGGGCGTGGGTTCGTACTTATTTGAGATAAGGCTCAACGGGGATGGAATTCTTGTGTCCCAGTGTCTTACTGTCCACTTTGTTAGGCATCCTCCAAGATCGAATAAACCTTTGTCGAAGTCCTTGAGCGTCGTTGTCGAAGTCAAAAACCAAGTTTGGAATCAGCATGTCATGAGGACCATCCCTTCGGGCATACCTAAATTGTCTCAGAGCCAAGCAGGGGTTGTAGGTAATGCCTCCCCTAATGCCAAGTAGTGGGACATTAGGGAATTCCCCATAATGATCAGTGATGATGACATATTCTCTGGACCGAGAACACCAATGAACATCAGAATGTGTGAGAGTCATCAATCGTTGTGACCACCTCAAGCCTTGCTCATTCTTCAAGACTGATTGGGGAAGGTGAGAAATAAACCACCTTGCTAGAAGAGGGGTATAGCACATGAGAACACCTCTTTTCCTCATTGTTCGTGTGTGAAATGAGTGTAGGATGTCCCCAAGCAATGTAGGCACAGGATTCCGAGATATGAAAATCTTGACAGCATTCACATCTATAAGCTGATCAGGGTTTGGGAACAAAACCAACCCATAGATAAGAATTGATACAATCTCTTCAAAAGCTTGCAGATCTAGAGAATTCCAGCAGTCTTGTGCCATCTCAAACAGAAACGTTTCCAAGAAACCCTTGACACCACTTCTGGTTTCCCAATGACCTTTGATATCAGATGGTTGCAAGTTCAAGGCTTGAGCAACATCTTCAGGCTTTGGTTCTCTTTCCGTACAGTTGTAGGGTAGTTGATGGAGAATAGGAATCCTCAGGAGTTGAGAAAATTCCTCCAAAGTAGGCACTAGTTGGTAATCAGGAAATGTGAAGCAGTGGTGTAGGGGGTCAAAGAACTGGAAGAGAACTTTCACCATGTCTTCTTCAATGTTGGAGTTGACCAAGTTGAGAAGTCTACCATATCTTTCACTGAAGAGAGAATTCTCTGGAATCTTGGAAGTAAGCTCCTTGAGTTGAGGAGGGATCCTCACAAGGTTAACCTAAATTGTTTTCCTGCGAAGAGATTCCATTACCTACAAAACAAGAACAAAGATGAAGATACAAACCCTTGAAATGGTTAGTGGATGCATATGATGCTTCATGATGTTCATGATGTATGCACAAGTATATGTACAAGCAAGTCACACAAGATCCTAGTTTCAGGCTTGCATGGGGTTTCATAGGTAAGTACCCTCTTGAAGTTAGTTGGCTCAATCTGTCCTATAAATAGTAACCAGGTTCTAAGGAGCTCAATATCACTGGATTATTTTCTGTGTTCATCGTTTCAGTTTAGCCACTTAACTGGCGACTAAAATATTCCAAGAAAACAACCCTCAATGAGTGTAGTATCGAGTATCTACCAACTTCGGACTGCACCAAATCTGGTGATCTCACTACCCCTAAAAAAGGCCAAGTTGGTCAAGTAAAGGTTCTAAAAGTCCATTAGTGCTTCATGACATCACTCAGCGGCCTCGTATTCTCTTTGATTAACTCAAAGGCTACCCGTACCCACAAATATATCGCACTAATATAGCTATTGCTTCAACCATGTCGGTATACCCCGCACAGTTTCCACAACGTATTGCTATTTACCTATGAATGTTTCCTAAATCCGGGTAGAGGATTCAAACCCAAACAATAGAACCAAATGTAAAGAAATCAAGTCAAACAAGATAAGCATGTAAAGGTGATCTAGAACCCTAAGGTAACTCCACTTTTTTAAAATATTCCCCAGCAGAGTCGCTAGTTCTGTGATACGGTGGGAGAACTGACTTGAGGTTTTGCATTTGTGTTCGCAAATGTTTTGGTTTAGCAAGAGTCACCACAAACTTTTTATTTTATCCAAAGGAAAGGTCAAAAAGCACAGGAAAGACCTTTGAGATGTTTTCTTGGGTTCGGGGAGTAGATTATGAAAAGGGAAGGTGCAAGCACCCTTTTCATCCATGGTTATCCATGGGCTCTTAGTTACTTGTTTAGATCACTTGCTTTTGCTTTGAAATGGTGCTTTTGTGTGTGTGTGGTTTTGAAAATGTTTTGAAAAGAGGCCATCGTTGTGGCAACCTTTGTAATGATTCTTGTTTGAATATATACAAAGGTGTTTGTCTTTTGAAAAGATATTTCAATGTTTTGAAAGGTTTTTTTTGGGAAATGTTTTAAAATTGTGTTGTGATGTGTGTTTGAAAATAACAAGGATGGTTTGCAAGTTTTGATCAAGTAACTAAGAGTTATCTACCCTATTTTACTCAAAGATCTTTCCTACACATTTTTAACCCTTTTGACAATGTTGTTTTACCATTGCATTTGGTAAACAACCTTGTATTAGGATGTTAAACAAGACAGGCGCGGGTCATCGTATTGACCATGAAAGCAATTGTGCTAAGTATCTTTAGCAAATTTTGAGGGGCTAGATCATTTTGTTTAGGCAACCAAGATAGCGTCATCGAGGGACTATGATCTTTTGTTTTGTTTTTATTTTGCCAAGATACTCAACATGTATAACATGGCCAATTTAAAGGCAACAAGTGGATGAAACCCTAGGGGTGCATGTGTGCATTGTGTTGTCAATTTACATGCTTTTTTGTCTTTGTATTAGTCAAGCTACTTGTTTGGATTTTGGATTTTTGCATACAAACCCTAATCTCTAGCATGGCATATTTGAAAGCATAAATGCGTAAAATAAATCTACAATATTACAATATTTGATATGGGAAGGGGGATACAAGTTTGAATGGGGAATATTTGCAAGAAATTAAAACCCTAATATTTACTATTACATCCAAATTGAATAAATGGTACAAATAAATAAATTGGCAATAATTAAACAATTTAAATATAAGTATGCAAAATATTATGAATATGCGCGAAATGTTTTTTTGTTTATTTTTTATGTATGTAAAAAATATTTAATGTATGTATAAAAAGAAATAAAATATTATTATATTTTATTTATTAAGGGTAAAACCCTAATTTTCTTTTAAGAAAGTATGTATATATATATATTAATTATATTAGTCATGCACAATAAAAATAAAATAAAATATATACAAGACAAAAATATATTTAGAAAAATATTATTTGAGTATAAATAAATAAAGAAAAAAATAAAGGTATAATATTATTAGATATTATTTTCAAGTTTTCATTAAATAAAAGTATATACTAATTAAATTATTTTTATGTTAGAAAAAATAAAAATAAAATACAAAATAAAAATGAAAATTTATAAATTTTTTTTTGATATTTTGTATGTTTGGAAAATAGGAAAATAAAATCAGAAATGAAAATAAATACAAAAAATATAAAAATATGAAGAAATGGGCCAGGGGGTGTAATCTGTAAAAGGGAGGTGTCAAAAACAAGGCCAGAAGCAAGCCCAGCCCACTGACTTCATCTTCAACCTCTTGTTCAAAAACGCGCGCTCCCTGTACACAATGCCAGATCCTGCATACATGCTCTAATGCAAAAACCCATAACATCAAAGTTGTAGCATTTTTCAAGACGATTTCAACCATATAAGAAACTTAATCTAACTCTCAAAGACCAGAGAGAATTTCTCTGGCCCTAAATTCTAACCTAATTTTTTCAGGAAGTTCATGGATCAAATTCTCTTAACACGTTTAACTTAAATGAAAACTGAGCATATGTACAACTTCATGGCTATGAATACTACATTTTTTATTCACAAACCTAAGCCTAATGATTCCTAAATAGAGAGATAGGAAGTTGACAAAAACCTATTTCAGTTGACTTTGTGTATGGAAATGTGGAGCTTTTCAGTGAGGCCTGAGATGTTTGGGAGCTTGCTTGAACTTCCTCTGACCTTCCCCAATGCCTAGTTTGCCTTGAATGTGCTTGAATAAGCCTGTAGAACTCAACCTGCACAAGCTGAAATAAAAAAAGTAAACCTTGCAAATGGAGTTACAGTCAGTGTTTAAGGGTTGGGATAACTTGGATAGGTTATATGGAATGTGTTTGAACCAGTTTGAGGCAAAACGCACGAGGGATTTTTGCTATGGAAGTCAAACTGCAGGGAGTGATTTGTTTTGCCAATGGAAGGTGATTTTGTGCTATGGAAGGTTTGGGGGCTCAAAGGATCATGTTTCTGGTTCAAAGGGATGTGTGAAACTTGTCTCAAATGTTTGCAAAAGTTGGTTTTCTCAGATGTGCAAGATCTGTTGTGTTTGACAAGTTTCTTGGTTATGAAGCAAAATGAGAAGTGACAAAGAGAAGGCCTGTACAGGCTAGCTCTAACCCTGCATACATTGTGTAAGCTTGGCCCCAAGTTTGTGGATTTGATTTTCTGCATAAGATCTTGTTCAAGGCTCAAGGATTCTATTTGACATAAAGCAAGATTTTGACAAAAATGGCAAAGTTACCTTTTACTATTTTTGGATTAATCTAATGTATAATCCTCTAATGACCAAAACAAATCCTTAGACCAATGGATTTGCATTTAATTATTGAGTATGTAAGGGTTTTGGGACCTGTAATCAAGTACAAACAAGGCTGATTAGAGTTTGCAACTTGTATCAATATGAACATGCCATGGATCAAAAATGAGTTTTTGCCAACTTCAAGCCTTCGATTCTCCCTAACCACAAATGATTTTGGAGTGTTCTGCGACTTTTTAGAAAGCTTGTAACATGCTCTACATTCCATATTTGAAATGAATTTTGATATTCTAAGTGAAACTATGTGAAAAATGGTCATGAAGATAGGTCAAAATCCTGCCTAGATTAGGGCAAAATTTCACAAAGTTAAAAGTTTCATGGACCCTTGTTCCAAAATTCATAACTTGAGATCCAATATTATTTTGGGAAAACTTTGTGAATCAAAGTTGTAGACTTTGTGGAGGAATACAACTTTCATGTTGGAAGTTTTATTTGAATCCAATTGCATCATGGTGAAAATGTTGGGCAAAGTTGGGAAAAAATAAGAAAATTTCATAACTTAGAAAAATTCCAAGTTATGAAAATTTTCAATTTTAAACCCTAATTTGCAAAATTAGGTTTCTTGATGAACAAGTTTCATGTTTTGACATATCTTGATGAAAAATGACTCTTGGCACTTGATTTTGACCAAAAAGTCAAAGTTTGACTTTTCAGTGTACAGTCAAATTTTGATCAGTTGACTGAAAAATTCATCTTCCAATCCAATGCAAGTGAGATCTTTTGAACCATGTGAGTAGGTAAAGATGATGCTATTAAGTCTTTGAATCCATGCTTGAACCCAATTTGCCATTGGCTAGGTCAAAAGTCAGATATTGCCCTTCTACAGTCAAAACCCTAAAAATGACCATTTTGCCCTTTTGGTGATCTGATCAAATTTCTTGAGGAGTTGTGGTCCAAACTTGATCAAATGGTTCATATGAGCTTATAATGTTGATATGGATCAAAATTTATGAGGTTTGACTGTAAATTGGCCACAATTGACTTTTTCCCTAATATAGTTGATTTCTAGGTCAACTGTCCAATTGACTGGGCAAAAATTTGATTCAAGGCTTGAAACTTGGTATGGGCAATCTTATAAGTCCAACATGAAGTATGAAAGTCACTTTGATCATTGGAAGTCCAAAAATCCCTGTGCAAACTCAAACCCTAATTTCAGGTCAACAGTGCAAGGAGATGTCCTGAGCAGAGCAAACCCTAATCCTGTCTGGAGTTCAAAGAGTCTTGTGAGGGGAAATCTTGATATAATGAGAGGGGAAATTTTGGGGTACAACAGACATGATCAAGGTATCTTTAGTTTTCATGATCTTCTACAAGCTATGAAAGTGGTTGTGTTGACAATCAGTGCAAGAAGGGTCTCATTCCCTCAATCTTTGGATCTCTCAAGCTTTAAGAGTTCCTCATACCTCAAGGAATCTCGATTGTATCTTTGGTTCATAAGAAGTTGGGAATTACAAGTGTTTATTCTTGAATCCCTTTTCTCCTATGTATCTCTTGAGAGTAGGGTTTTGGTCAGATGAAGTGTTTGAGGTTTGCATGAGCTAAATTTGTGAAGTTTCATCTTCTCACCATCATTGGAAACATTTTTGTTAAAACAATTTCTCAACATGATAAGAGGAATTAGGGTTTTGAAGCTTGATCATCATCTCCTAATACAAAGGGCTAAAATTAGGGTTTTGATTTTAATCAGGAGTTCTTTAACTCTTTGACCCAAACTTTATTCCATGCTTCTCTATACGTCAATGGGTACCTATGAGTGAGAGATTGACCATCAATTTTGATTGGAAATGGTTCAACTAATCAAAAGGGGAAAACAATCATTATGGCTAAAGTCAACCAAAGTCAAAGTTGACCAAGTGGACTTTTGGTCAACCACCAATTCAAAGATCCTATTTTCATATTTCATGGTCAATTTTGTCATAAAATCAAAAGAAAAGGTTAATTTTAATGTAACATGTGTAAGAAGTCATTTTGGAATTTTTGAGAATTTTCTCTATGTATCCATAGTAATAAATTTTGAATCATCACAAATCTTTCAATTTTTATTGAATATGTGCAAACCTTATATGATTGGAAAGAGGAGATAAAATTTTGTAAGTTTATCATTCTGGGTTTCAATCCCAAAAGTGAAGTATTTATGAGATATGGGATTTGGAAGTTTAAGACACAAAATTTAAAATTGCTAGCCATGCTTACGCGCCCAGGCCGGTCATTTCCACAAAAACATGGTGTGCCCATGTTCATGGTAATCTTCTTCTGATTCAAACATCAATTTGAAAATTGATTAAAATGGGGGTTGTAATTGGATATATAACCTATAAATTGCTCTTCTAATCACTCAATTTGGATCACCATTGGATGATATATTAGGGTTTGAATGTTGGTTCTTAGAGTTGTCACATAACATGCATGCATGCACATAACGCGTGCACGCGCCAGGCCTTCCAGGACCAGTATTCTCAAAACTTCATGCCAACTTTTCACCAACTTGCAAGCATCATTTCTCATTTCCATCAACTAAAATGTTGTTTCTCATCATGTAAGATTTCCATAGGCCTCTATTTCATAGAAAATGCACGAGCCATTTGTGAGAAAATTATGGTTTGGCTGAGCTGATCATGAGGCATGCATGTAATCACCATTGTTCAGAATTTCATGCAGATGTCATTTTTGCTACACAAGCTCTTTTGCACTCTTTTTCTCCATCCAAATTATATCATTTTTCTATTTCCCAATCAAGCGACTCAATGTGAAAGCCTCATGCACTCACACTTTCCCTTTTTTTTAAACCAAAAATAGTAATATTTCCCACTCACAATTTTCACCCCATGTGCACTTGTGTGCCAGCTCACAGTTTCACACTTATTTCACTCTCCATTCCTTTCATCAAAATGCAGCCAAAGACAAGTTGACCTCACGTAAAATGCAAGCAAGTCTCTCATACTTTTCTCATGTACTTTTTCTAATTTCTTCTTATGCCCTCAACCAAACTTGCTCACCATACTTCCTCACTCTATATAAGAAGCTACATACTTCATTTTTGAGGGGACGCTTCCTCATTCACTCATGACAAACTTCAAGCTCTCTCTTCATTTTTTAAATGCTTTTCGAGCTCTTTCTCTTATCTCTTGCTTCAAGCTATTGATTCTTCACCAATTCATCTCCATTAAAGCTCAAAGAGAAAATCTATCAGGTTTCTATCTCAAATCAGAGGCATAGAGTTAATTTATTTTTCACTATTTGAGGTAAGATTCTATGAACATCGTATCATCATTTTAGCATGAATTTGTGATGTAAATCTTGTTCTTATCATGCTAGCTATTCGGATCTTAGATATGATGTATGAACTGGTTGAAATCTTTGCTTGATTATTATTCAATAAGTTGCTTGAAGTTCAGTTTGAACCAGTGCTTTCATGCTCAAATTTCTTTTAGATCTTGCATCTTTTGGTGAATTCATGAGCATTTTGTTGTTCCTTGCATTTTTGTGATGAGTTTTGATGTTTGGATCAAGTAAAATGGTTAAGAAAAGAGTGAGATGGGTGGATCTGAAAACTATTTGATAGAATGCTTAACTTGAAATCATGCTCATGCAGTAACTTTCACGTTGCTTTTTCTCTATGATCCATGTATCTTTTGGTGATTTTCTTGATTTTATTGTGTTCTACTCATTGAAATCTTGATGTTTGATGTTTACACTTGGCGTTTTCATGGAGAAATAAGAGAGAAATCAGATTTGAACTTTGCTTGTTGAAACTGAAAAAACTTTAGGGTTTTAGTTCATTGGAATGGGATGATGGGTTTGTGTGTTTTTAATTCGTGCATGCATAAGGCTTTTTACAACGCGTTTTGACTAGATCATGCATAATAGTCCTTAATTCATTTGAATTCTCATTCAATTTTAATTGATTTCTTTAATTTTGTTTTAATATTTTTCTTGATTAAAATTTATCAAAAAATATTATAGACTTTAATTTTTGTCTATTTTCTGATTATGAATTTTATTTCATATATTTATCATTTTTTCATGATTAAATTATTCAATTAGTTTAATTAGGATTTTAATCATCCTTTAGGTTTTAGAATTTTATTTTCTAATTTTCATCAACCTAAAAAATGCATAAAAATATTTTGAGTTACATTTTTTAGTTTACTTCATGAAAATATTTTTGCTATGCTATTATTTTTCTAATTTTGTTGCATAGTGCAAATATTTTCTGCTTAGTTTTTACTTTTAAGATAAAATTCCAGAAAAATATGTGTAGCAGTACTTAGATATTAATATAGTTTTTCATGATTTTTAATTCAATTTACAAAAAAGTTTGTTTGTTTGTATTAATTTTAGAAGTTAATTGGTATTTTTGAGTCCTTTCCTTGCTTAGGCCTAAAGAAACACATAACCTCTAACTTCCTTCACTTCTAAAAATCAAGAAAAATATGTTTGATGTTCTTGGATGATTCAATCTTACAAAAACAATTTTGTTGAATTTTTGTCCCTGACTTTACATTTTTTTTGAAATAATTTTGTTAAACCTCTCTAGTTTGAGCCCTTTGCCAACTAGTCTTGATGACTTCAATTCATTTTCACTTTTTAATGTCAATCCAAGAATTTCGAATGATGTTTCTGACTTTTATAAGTCACTAGGAAGACAATATTTAATTGGCATGATTTTACAAATCCTTTTTCCTATTTTTAACCTAATTATGACTTAGGGGTATGCATAGGGTTTTGCTTTGATCAAAATGTTTGTATTTGAGAACTTGTGTGCATAGTTTTAGGATAATTTTTGCCATAGAATATTATAATTACTTGGTTCCCTTTTTATCCATTTCTACCAATTTTACTCATACTTCTAACCTCCTTTGCTCTTATCAAACATTGCATGTGTTTTATGGCTTTCTTGCTTGTGCTTTTGTGCATAGTCCTCTTATATTGTGTGCAATTCTTGGGTATGTTTTCTTTAAAGGATTTAAGGTGTACTAACATATGTGTATGCTTATGACTTCACTCTTATTTGACATATAATCCCATGTTCAATCCTTCACACACATTTTCCTACTTCACATTCACTATTTGTTTTGACCTAAGTGTATGTATGATATGTGTTGATGATTGATGAAGACTTTGAGTCCAATATTTAAATGATTAAATTTTGACCTTGACTTATCGTATCATCTCAATTCTCCATGCTCTTATGATTCTTTTAGTTGACACTCATTTGTAAACTAACATGGTGATATAATGAGAGCTACGTTTCCCTTATTGCTTGCCCTTCTTGAGCATCATTGTCTAATGATTTCCTCATAATCTTTGTGCTATGTCTTACTGAGGTATCTTGATGTTGGAATTTTCCTATAACATCTAATAACCTTAGGTATGATCTTTTTACATCACACATGCTTGTATGCATTAGAGACTACAATTTTTGCAAGTTGCCATGACACTTAAGCCTGTCACATCAATAGAATTACTCAAGGATTCTAGTTCATTATAGATACTTTAGGAGGGATCATGCCACTTCCATATGACCTATAAGTATCATTATTTTTCATCTAATTTTATCTTTACAAACTTCATTTGGTTTAAGGCAAATGTTTCCATCTTTTGTGATGCTGATTATCAAACCTAATGACTATTCTTGTGTATGAAGTTTCATCTTCATGTTATGTTACTTTTGAATATCATCTTAAGTTAACTTATAACACAAGTTAAATATTTCATAATTCTCAAATTATTATCTCCTCACTTCATCTTTACTCTTTCAACTTAAACTTGCTAGTTCTTGTCTCTTTACATCATTTATTTTGTATGATATGTGTGCAATCTTCTTCCATGACTTATGGAATTTAAATGTGGTTCATTGAAATTCATATTCTACTGACTTGCATTCTTTGACCCCCTTCTAGGAATGTCCCCTCTTCATCCAATCCCCTTCTTGATTCTCCTTTTTCTTTAGGGTTGATTTAGGCTTTTGTTTTAACCTAGTTTGTATGCTTTGGTATTTGTACCATGATCGTCATGTCTAATTGAGTTTTACCTTAATTATTTTGTATGTGTTGGATGTATAACATGCCCATATTTACTTTCTATTCTTCACATTACTTCTTTCATCTCACATGATTGTTTGTAGGCATTGCATGAAGACTTATGTCTACTTAGGATTTTTTAACCAACTTTTCTTGTATGATTTGATTGTGATTTTTTCTCAAGTTTGTTTGCATGATTATTATGAGTTTCACATGTGAAACGAAAATAAACTTAAATTTAAATGAAATATTCGATAACGGTACACCGGTATGTAATATGTAGGACTTTGGGGATTCAATAAGTCATTGGCATAACTTTGAGTATTAAAATACTATTTCAGTAGAAATTATCAATTTAAAAACCTTTATCTCACAGTCTCGTGATTATTGATTCAGACTATATAATTAAACTTAAATGCTTGCTCTCACTGTCTCATTTAAAATCTAAAAATACTTTTTGAAAACAAATAGAATCTAATTAATCTTATAGCGCTCTCGTTGTATTTAAAACTAATTTTTGATTACCACTATCCAGTTAAAATCTCAAACTCTCGTTATATCGATTCTAACCTTCATTTGTATTTTACTCTCATAACAAAATAGTTTTAATATTAAATGTTGGAAACTAAACCAGAAAATTATTTTATAAATGTTTATGACAATTCATTATCGAACCCTTTCGGTTCTATGACCTTACATACTGATATAAGATAAATTAGCCAGACATGTTATTGAGTACCAACACAAAATTACAGCAAACAAACAATAACATAATAACGATTATTAAGTATAAAATAGTATATATAAATGAAATAAGAACCTGAAATTAATAAAGGAAACTGAAATTAATGCTAAACTTCTAGTGCCAAGTGCAATCCTCCATAATATGCCGGCATGATTTACTTTGCAGAAAATAATAACTTGAATGCAGGAAAAATATAAACTAAAACAAAGTCTGAAAGATGCGAATAAAATCTACTTGTGCAATAGCTCCCTGATGTGGAAAAACTATTGCTAATTCAGGTGGGGAAATATCAGCTTAAAATTTCTGAAACAATGGTTATGAACTATGAGAAAATTTAACAAAAGCGTGGGTCCTTTTTTGCTTCCAGGTTGCTTCCTTTTGATAGCTTGCTTGTAACTTCCGTTGGAGAAGATTTAGGAGTCGTGTGGCAATCGGAAGACTCAGCTCCTCCAAATAATCACGAACGTGGTCATCATGGAGTGGAGCATAATACAGACTCTGTTGTGGTTGAGGGAATATTGGATTTTTGTTGCAGACATGGAGAGAAGAAGTTACAAACTATGTCGAGGGGCATGCGTTATGTGTCGTGGGGAACATAAGTCAAAGTTGTGGCGTCCGTAACATGTGTGTGCCGATGGGCATTGTGATCGATGGATCTGGAACTGACTGTTCAACGCTGGTTCGCGAAATGTCGCGGAAGCAAGAGTCGCCACCGTCTTTTATTTTCTCCAAATGGAAAGGACAAAAGCACAGAAAAATTCCTTATAGAGATTGCTCTCGGTTCGGGAGGTAGATTATAGAAAGGGAAGGTTTTAGCACCCTTTCTATCCATGGTTATCCATGGGCTCTTAGATACTTTCTCATTTGTGTTTTCAAAAATGGTTTGTTTGCTTTTCAATGTGGGTTTTAAAAAGTTTCTTTGAAAATTTCAGTTCGACTCTTGTATCGGTCCTCAAGAGTGTTTGAAAAAAATTGCTTTCGAAAGCTTTTTGAAAAGGTGTCGGTGTGAAAAGTGTTTTGATTTGTTTTTGAATAGAGCAAGTATCTATGAGTCATCTACCTACCCTAAGGAATTAGGCTGTGTAAATGTCCTTAAGGTAGTGCCATCCCACCATTGAGAGGTAGGTAGCACCACCGTTGGAGGTGTTCGGGTCAATTCGAAGGTTCGGGACATGGTGATCACCAGAGCAATAGGAAGATACCTTAGAAGCTACCCTCATGCCAGGTTCCCGGATCATGAGGACTTACTAAAACATCCTCTACTCGACGATCACCTTTCGAGGGGCAAGGCAACAGTGAGGCGTACCCTAGGGGTGGTGTGTGATTTGTGTGTCATGTTCATTTATTTTTGTCTTATCATGTATTGGCGATCTACGCGTTATTTTTATTTTGACATTCATTCTTGCATGCAAATTTATTAACAGTTAAAAAAGTACGGAATTTTAAAAGTTCTACGCTATTACAAAGGCGCGGGTCCACATCGCCAAATTAAATCCAGGACCCGATTTAAAATAAAATAAAGTGCGAGAAATATAAAATGTCTAATTTACACGGCTTTGGGAGAATTACATGAACATTATAAGAAAGGAAATAAAATGTGCGAAACGAACTAATAATCGAAAGCGAGGGCGTTGGACCCTTTTTAATGAAATTAAATTATGATTAACAAATTAATTAAAAATAAAAAGAAAAGATTTTTTGAGTTTTTGTATTTATGGATTTTTATGAGAGAATTAAATGAAATTAAAAAATTAATTAATTAACCCTAATTCTAACTATTTTTATTTATTAAGAAATATGTTAAAGTTGTACTTAAAATCATCCTAATTAATTAATTCAATTTTATTTACAAATATAAATAATTAATTATTATAATGGTAAAAGAAAAGAAAAAGATAAAAAGTGATTAAAACCCTAATTCTACAATTTTTAAGTTTATAAAAAAAACATTAAGATTTAAACCTAATATTGAGACTAAATTAATTAATAAGATTTATTTACAAAAAAAGAAAATATTAAATCAAATATATTTTATTTTTGCCTTTTTCTGATTTTTATTATTTTTTTATGTTGAGAAAAATATTAATTTGAAGAATTAAATAAAACTTAAACAAAATAAATAAAAATAGAAAAAAATGGAAGAGAGCAAACCAAAGGGGGTGTTGACCCCAAACTAGAGGTTTTGTCCCAGCAATTAGGCCCAATGTTTAAGGCCTTGTTTGACTTTTCTGGAAGCGTGCGTGTGCATTGACCAGTGTCCATGGTGTTCATCAGATCAGGACCCTTGGATTGCCCTCAGTGGCCATGTGGCGCGCTTGAATTATGGGTGTATGATGGTCATTAGGAGGTAAACTACATAGAAACGCGTTAGGCAGAAAAATATAGAATAAAGAAGGGGGACCTGGGGTTCGAACCCAGGTCCCAAGGTTTACCAATGTTATCCTCCACCAACTGAACCAGTCATGCGCGTTGTATCTAAAATAACAAATAAATAATATAAACGAAAATCAGCGTTAGTGGCCTAGAAACAAAAAACGCGCGCTGAAGTTTGAATTGCCCACTCATGTTATGACAAATAAGCGTCTTCTCCAATTGCTCTGCGTTTTACCTGAAAAAGAACATCAAATAGCGGGGGTTTTGAACCCCCACAATTTGAAGTGCTAAAAAATAGCGAATAGAAATTGGCTGCATATAAAAAAAGCGCGAGGGATGTTTTAGATTCAGGAGAACGTCACGAGTTCAATGGTATAATTCTTATGGTTCAATTTTTCCATATGGACGAAGCCCTCTTTGAAGGTCCCTGCAACCCTAAAATGCTCCCATGGTGATTTCGCGTATAGGCAAGCAAAACTCAATTAAACAATATGGTTAGATTCAGAAGGGTTCAATTAGCATAAATCAATAAAGAAAATGCAATGAGGATGCTTAAAAATTGAAACACGAATATGCATAAAACGTGAAAAACTTTGAGTTCTATATACCAATTCTGGGTGCTATACGCGTGGAAAAATATCCAGTCAGGTTCAGTAATGTCTTAGGAAGCTTTTGGGATTAATATTTTCCTTCGAATCGTCCTCCAAGGCAGTTTTCAGTTTTTGATTTTTTTTGGTAAAAATGCAAACTTGGTTCTTCAGATGGGGCGCAGCTTAGAGGTTCTTGGCTTTAGGTCTAGCTTCTGGCTTATGTATGGAATGAATTAGGGTTGAGTTTTCAATCAAAAGATCAATGCAATCATGAATCAAATATTGGATTTAATGGCATATTTTTTTCAATCTTTTTCCATGTGATTTTGATGTCAATCATAGCCAATCTTCCCAATTTGAGTTGTGCACGAATCTTGAGTGAATCATGAGTGATTATACTGCATAAAAAGATTCACATACCTTTGTTTAGTATTTTTTTCATATTTTAATTAATTAAATGAATTATTAGCAATTAAAAATTCAAATAAATAAATAAAAATGATGAATAAATCCCCTTTGGGCCAAATGGTCGTGCATATGCTTTGGATGATGAATCTTGGAAGGAAATGTGGCCCATTAGCAATTTTAAGGCATTTGAAGCAAAGTTGACTTTTCAAAATACCCAAAAATTTCCCAACTTCCACAAGGCATATCTTACTTAATATTTAAGCTTTGATCATGTTCTTGGACATTTTGGAAAGGTCTTGAAGTCCTCTAACCAATTCCTTTGGTCCCATGTCATTTTGATTTACCAATCTCAAGTTATGGACTTTGACTTAAAGTCCCTTTTTGTTGACTTTTGAAAATGACCTATAATGTTGAAATTGATAACTTTTTGTGAGAGCATTTCTTGGACTTGAAGTGTGAAGAGGAGTTGTAGGAAATGTATTTCTCTTCAAAATGAGCTTTGGATGGAATTTTTCTGATAATCCATGTGGAAGTTATGCCTTGGTCAAGTTACAGTTGACTTTTTCAACTGTCCAAATATGGAAACTTTTGCATCTTGAGACTTTTTGAGCCAAGCTTTGAAAATCATGATCAAGAATTGATCAAATGATGTTTGTGGCTTCAAAATGAGATGTTGACCAAAAATTTGAACTTTTGACTGTCAAATGACCATTTTGCCCCTACAGTTGACTGTAGTGCAATTAGGGTTTTTGACTGTGCAATTTTGTGCTGTAAGTCTTGAAACTTGGTATGAGGATGCTTGACCATGTTTGTAGGCATGTGGGACTTGATTGGACCCTTGGAAACTTCATTATCTTTTCCAGAACCAAAACCCTAGTTCTTGACTGTTTAGGAGGCCCTTGAACTGTGCAACCCTTGGGGAGACTTTGAAGCTTTGACTTGGCAAATCTTGAAGAATATGGGAGGGCAAATTTTGGGGTACAAAAGTTGCCCCTATTCAATCTTCTTAGACCTGAGGATGCAGATTGGCTGACGTGCCTTTCGTAATCCGAAGGTGGAAGATGATTGAACACTAGAGTGCCCAGAAATTTGCGCTCACATTGTAGTGTGATGATGGGGGAATGGGCTTATAGATGCCATTTAGAGATTGATGGATAGGATGATGGGCTTATAGATGCCATGCTGGGAGGTGATAGATAGGGGGATAGGCTTATAGATGCCATCTGGGGGTCGATTGCGTAAGAGATTCCTTAACGAGAACTTGCGTACCTGCAAAGGAAAATGATTACCTGACCTGTTATAGGAGATGGTCTTCAAACTCTTTGTAGATGCGCCCTGATTGGTTACAGGAGTTGAATCTGGAGCTTCACAAGGTGATGAATGAGCCAGGGATGGTTACTACCTTAACAAGAACGGTGAGAGAACCTTGGACGATTACTACCTCAACAGGAATGCTGAGAGAATCTGGGGACGATTACTACCTCAACAGTAACGCTGAGAGAATCATAGGCGACTTCAACCTCAACAGTAACGCTGAGAGAATCTTGGGCGACTTCAACCTCAACAGTAACACTGAGAGAATCTTGGGCGACTTCAACCTCAACAGTAACGCTGAGAGAATCATAGGCGACTTCAACCTCAACAGTAATGCTGAGAGAATCTTGGATGTCTTCTACTGAGTCTTTATCAAGAAAATCTTTTAGGGGTCGATTTAGCTGGACTAGAGAAGGCCTTTGACTGGATAAGAAACAGTAAAATCTTAGGGTCGATTTAACTGAACCGGACAAGGTCTTGAAATCTTCAACTGGATAAGAAACAGGGAGATCTTAGGGTCGATCTGACTGAACCAGAGAAGGCCTTTGATTGGATAAGAAACAGAAAAATCTTAGGGTCGATTTAACTGAACCAATCTAGGTCTTGAAATCTTCAACTGGATAAGAAACAGGGAGATCTTAGGGTCGATCTGACTGAACCAGAGAAGGACTTTGACTGGATAAGAAACAGAAAAATCTTAGGGTCGATTTAACTGAACCGGTCTAGGTCTTGAAATGTCTTCAACTGGATAAGAAACAGGGAGATCTTAGGGTCGATCTGACTGAACCAGAGAAGGCCTTTGACTGGATAAGAAACAGGAAAATCTTAGGGTCGATTTAACTGAACCGGTCTAGGTCTTGAAATATAGCTGAGAACTTAACTGAATCTTTCCTGAAAGGTAAAGGTCAGTCATATGCAATGCATGATATGGATTAAGCAATGATGTTCTCAACATACATGAGATTTGTAAGATATGATGCGTATATGGATGCTATAATGTATGGAAGTGCGATGTTTATGAATGTATCTTTTCGTCTTTGGAAAATAAATCCTTGACGGGTGCCGGGAAGTCGCTCCTGGGCTGATGTTGAAGAATAGATTTTGCTTCCGCTGGGGATGATAGTTGCAAGAATACCGGTAGGAGAAGATAACTCTGTCGGGGAATAAACTTGGCGAATGGATTACTCTGTGGGGAGAAAAGTGCTCTAACGATCTTGCTGGGAAGCAACACTCTGTGGGGAGAGAGGTACTTTGCTGGAATGTTGATGGTAACTTCGCTAGGGATGCCATTGTTGTGTTGGAAGTGTTAATAGACTTCGCTGGGGGTAAGAAGACTTTGCCGAGGACGGTCTTTCCGTGGCTTTTGGCTGAGGATAACCCAGTTATATCCTGGTAAGTAAATAACTCTTTGAATAAAGTCGGGAGACGCGTTCGTGCTCTGCGAGGATAAGCTTCCAGAATCTACTGGGGATAAGCTTTCTGCTGGGGAGATGATTCAACTTTCCTGGGGAAATCTTGATTGGACTCTCCTGGGGAAGTTTTGAGATGTATCGGGGAAGTGACTCCATTGAATGTTTGATATACCGTCGGGGAACAATCTTTAGACCAAGATTGTCGGGGATGCTTGTCAAGAATGTCTGTATATTGCTGGGGAATGTTGAGATCTGCGGGAGGATACCCAACTTCCTTAAGGCTGATAATAGCTTTGCTTGGGGAGAGTGCACTGACTTGCTGGCTCACTCTCTCGGGAATTAAGATATCTGGTTATGTTCTTCAGCTGAACCTACCTTGATACCTTGGAGGACAGAACAATTAGATTTCTTAGACAACTCTTTATTGCCCCTGCTTCTAATGTTACCTGTAATTAACCCTTTGTTTCGTGTGCAAATATTCATGAGTTAGCAAATTATTGTCAATGCATATATCACAAATTGAACCTTGGACGTTCTTCGCAAAACAAAACAGAAAAGGAAAAACAATTGGCAATTTTAACTGAAAAGTATATTTGTATTGATTTTGTGTTGCCTGAAAATAGGCGTTTTATGTATAGGAGGCTGACGTCCTAGTAAGAGAACGCCGCCGAACAAAAGAGTTTATACAAATTTGTACAAGAGAAAATAAAACAGCTGTGTAAAATGAATGATCCCACTGGGTTTCAACTCTGCTATTGCCTTTATATCTTCGAGCGTCTCATCACTTGATGACCTCGGTTGAAGATGAAACTGACTGATCGATGCCGTCTGGACTCGATGTAGATACCAGATTCTGGATGCAAAGTGACCAATGAGACATAGTATTACGCTTTATCCCTAAATTTTTCCTGGACCTCCCTTTCGGGTTTTCAGTCCACCGGGATACCCATTTTTGCCCAAGCCGCCTTTTCAGGTTTTCGACTTGCTGGGTGTACAGATTTTTTTCATTTCATCCCTTCATTTTGCCCGAACCCTTTTGGTTCGCCGGGAAGCCCTAATTTTTGCCTAGGCATGTCAGCCTAGCGGGTCTCTATTATGCGTAGTATCTTTTTACGATGTCTGCATTGGCGGGGTGAGGAAGGTCGTCACCATCCACGTTGGTTAGAATCATGGCTCCTCCTGAGAACACATGTTTAACCACAAATGGCCCTTCGTACGTAGGGGTCCATTTGCCCCTCGGATCACTCTGAGGAAGGATGATTCGCTTGATTACCAGATCCCCAACTTGATATTCCTGTGGTCTGACCTTTTTGTTAAATGCCCTGATCATCCGTTTTTGGTACGTCTGACCATGACAAATAGCAGCAAGTCTCTTTTCATCAATAAGGTTTAGCTGATCAAGTCGTGTCTGGATCCAATCATCTTCATTCAGATCTGCATCCTTCATTATCCGGAGAGAGGGTATCTGCACCTCGATCGGTAAGACTGCCTGCATACCGTAGACCAAGGAGAAAGGAGTTGCCCCGGTTGACGTCCTGGCTGAGGTACGGTACCCATGTAGAGCGAACGGTAACATCTCGTGCCAATCTTTATAAGTCACTGTCATCTTCTGCACGATTTTCTTAATATTTTTATTTGCTGCTTCTACAGCCCCATTCATCTTCGGTCTGTAAGGAGAAGAGTTGTGGTGTTGTATCTTAAACTGCTTGCAGAGCTCAGTGATCATCTTGTTATTGAGATTGGTACCGTTGTCTGTAATAATTCTTTCAGGGACGCCGTATCGATAGATCAGATTATGCCGAATGAACCGTGCCACAACAGTCTTGGTTACCGTAGCGTAGGAAGCTGCTTCAACCCACTTCGTGAAGTAATCAATCGCTACCAGGATGAAGCGATGCCCGTTAGATGCCGTAGGTTTAATCTCACCGATCATATGTATGCCCCACATTGCAAACGGCCAAGGCGCTGTCAGAACATTTAGAGGAACTGGAGGAACATGCACCTTGTCTGCATATATCTGGCATTTGTGACACGTCCGTGAATGTTGGTAACAATCAGCTTCCATTGCGGACCAGAAATACCCTGCCCGAAGGATCTTCTTCGCCATAGTGTGTCCACTGGAATGTGTTCCGAATGTCCCTTCGTGTAGCTCTTCCATGATCCTTTCTGCTTCTGTCTTGTCCACACAACGCAGTAAGGTCGAATCATGATTTCGTTTGTACAGGATGCCGTTGCTAAGGAAGAACTTTGCTGCGAACCTCCTTAGGAACTTCTTATCGTTGACAGATGCACCCTCAGGGTATTCTTGAGCTTCCAAGTATCTCTTCACCTCATGGTACCAAGGCTTCTCAGTCACCAATTCAGTCTCGAGATCACAACAGTATGCCGGTTCGTCTAGTTTCCAGATAGTGACCTGGGGAGCCTCATTGTCCCATTTGACCTTGAACATGGAAGACATCGTAGCTAACGCGTCCGCCAACTGATTCTCCTCTCTCGGAAAGTGTTCAAAGGTTATCTCTGTGAAGTGGGGGATCAAAGTCAACACACATTCTCTGTAAGGAATAAGATTCGGATGTTTCGTATCCCACTCTCCTTTGATCTGATTGATCACGAGAGCGGAATCTCCAAAGACACTCAGAAACTTGATCCTTAAGTCGATCGCAGCTTGGAGACCCATGATGCATGCCTCATACTCCGCCATGTTGTTGGTACAGTTGAAACATAGTCGGGCAGTGAGTGGAGTATGAGTGCCTTGAGGGGATATGATTACAGCGCCGATACTGTTACCCAAAGCATTGAAGGCTCTGTCAAAGTGCATAGACCATCGGGATCCTTCCTCAGGTCCTTCATCCGGTCCAAGTACTTCACAATCAGTCACTATCATGATGCTTTCGTCAGGAAATTCAAAATTCATTGACTGATAGTCATCTACTGCCTGATGTGCCAAGTGGTCTGCCAATACACTTCCCTTGATGGCTTTCTGGGTTGTATATTGAATGTCGTATTCTGTCAAGATCATTTTCCATCTTGCTATTCTCCCAGACAGAGCAGGCTTTTCAAATAGGTACTTTATAGGATCCATCTTTGAGATCAACAAGGTAGTGTGAGTCAGCATATACTGTCTCAGCCGGCGAGCAGCCCATACCAAAGCGCAGCAAGTTTTCTCAAGCAGTGAGTATCGGGTCTCACAGTCGGTAAACTTTTTGCTAAGGTAATAAATGGCATGCTCTTTTCGGCCAGACTCGTCATGCTGCCCCAGCACACACCCCATTGAATTGTCAAGCACTGTTAGGTATAGTATCAGAGGTCTCCCCTCAACCGGTGGCATAAGGATGGGTGGTTCTTGGAGATACTCTTTGATTCTGTCAAAAGCAGCCTGAAATTCATCATTCCAACGTACTACCTGATCTTTCTTCAGCAGCTTGAAGATTGGCTCACAAGTAGCAGTTAGGTGCGAGATGAACCGAGCAATGTAATTCAGGCGTCCTAAAAAGCCCCTGACCTCTTTCTCTGTCTTAGGAACTGGAATCTCTTGAATAGCTTTAACCTTGGCAGGATCCACTTGAATACCCTTATCACTTACAACGAAGCCTAGCAACTTTCCAGATCTTACCCCGAAGGTGCACTTGTTCGGATTCAACCTCATCTTGTACAACTTCAGACGGTCAAACAATTTCTGCAGATGATCTAGGTGCTCTTCCTCAGTCTGGGACCTTGCGATCATGTCGTCAACATACACTTCTATCTCATGATGGATCATGTCATGAAATAAGGCAACCATGGCACGTTGGTAGGCTGCCCCAGCATTTTTCAGTCCAAAAGGCATGACCTTGTAGCAGAAGGTGCCCCACTGAGTAACAAATGTAGTCTTTTCCATGTCTTCAGATGCCATCTTGATCTGATTATAACCTGAAAAACCATCCATGAAAGAGAACACCTTATGCTGAGCTGTATTGTCAACAAGGACATCAATGTGAGGTAGGGGGAAGTCATCTTTGGGGCTGGCCCTGTTCAGATCCCTGTAGTCGACACACATTCTGACCTTACCGTCCTTCTTTGGCACTGGCACCACATTAGCAACCAACTGAGGGTAAGAAGTCACTGCAAGGAACCCAGCATCAAACTGTTTCCTAACCTCGGCTTTGATCTTCTCAGACATCTCTGGACGCATCCGGCAGACCTTTTGCTTAACCGGAGGGCAGTCTTCCTTAGTAGGCAAGTGATGGACCACAATATCGGTATCCAACCCGGGCATGTCTTCGTAGGACCAGGAAAAGATCTCCATATAATCATGCAGCATCTGAGTCAACCGTTGCTTCACGCTGAGCTCTAGGTTGGCACCAATTTTTACTTCCTTTCTGTCTGCCTCAGTACCCAGATTTATTGTTTCCACTGGCTCTTCGTGTGGTTGAATCGCCCTCTCTTCCTGGAGTAACAGTCTTGCAAGCTCGCCAGGCACTTCGCAATCATCTTCACCTTCGTCTTCGGCTAAGTTGATCGGATTTTCGAAGTCATAACTGGCAGTAGCAGAGTCGTTACCAGTGAGATCCAGAGTGGATTGAAACCTGTATGAGTGAGTGTGTGTAAATACAACTGTTTTGAAATATATAAAGGAAGGAAAGAAAGAAAAGGAGCATAAGATTTGAAATGCGAGAAAACGTCCAAGATTTTTATTCATGATATATTAAATGGAAATTTATATGCCCTCACAAATGAAACCACGGTGCCTCGGGTAAGACACCGGGCCATAGAGTTTTAATTGTTTATTACAAATAACAAAACAAAGAAGTTTATTACTGCGTAACAAAAGTAACAGGAGTATGGTCCTTAGCAATCCAATTGGTCAATCCGCCGTCAGCCGTCGGGTAGATCCAGCTATTGAACTCTGACTCTCCTACTTCATCTTCGTCCCCAACAGCATTCACCCCTGGATTGGTAATGAGCACAGGAGGTCTTCTGATCTTTGCCTTCCGCATAGCCTTCTGACCATCTGCAGTAAAACCCAGTCCGAACTTGTTAGTTTTCTGTGTAAAATCAGGGAGCCTGCCCCAATTAGCACATTCACCTTTCTGGATCACAGCCCGGGCATCCTTTAGGGAAGCCATCTTCAAAGGAACATCCTCTTCGACCACTGTTTCTGCTGCTGCCAAAGTTGGAGGTACCTCTTCGAAATGCTGAAAGGGTGTTTCAATAAACTCCCCATCCATCTCAATATACCTGAAGGAATTCAAATGGCTCACCATATACTCCTCCTCTCCCTGCACAGTGACAATCTTCCCTCTGACAGGGTATTTTAGCTTCTGGTGCAAGGTAGAGGTCACTGCCCCAGCTTTGTGGATCCAAGGTCGACCCAGTAGACAAGAATACGATGGATGGA
Source organism: Vicia faba (assembly GCA_948472305.1). Lineage (NCBI taxonomy): Eukaryota > Viridiplantae > Streptophyta > Magnoliopsida > Fabales > Fabaceae > Vicia > Vicia faba. The sequence continues at coordinate 1,573,251,424 of OX451737.1, forward strand.
TATCCATCACATAAAAGGTAGAATCAAATACTTGAGAACCCACACGAATAGGAATGTCTACCTCTCCATGGACCATCCTCTTAGAACCGTCAAAGGCTCTGACGATGATATTGCTAGGTTTCAGCTTCAGGCCTTCACAATCCAAACGGTCTAAGGCTTTCTTGGGTAGCACATTTAGGGAAGAACCAGTGTCCACCAACACGTGCGCCAGAGTAGTGCCCATGCATTCAATAGAGACATGGAGGGCGTCATTGTGGTCCCTTCCCTTAGCAGTAAGGTCAGCATCCGAGAAACCCAAACCATTGTCCGCTGTCAGATTTGCTACGCAATCAGTAAACTGGACTGCAGATGTCTCCTGTGGCACGTGGGCCGTTTTGAGAAATGAAATCAAGGCCTTAGCATGGGCCTCTGAGCACAGGAGCAAGGAGAGCATTGAGATCTTGGAGGGGGTATGCCCCAGCTGCTCCACAACATTAAAGTCACTCTTCTTGATTATCTTTAGAATTTCCTCCATCTCTTGTTGGGAGGCCTCAGCAGTCACAGATTTTGGTGCCTCCATCCGGGAAGGCTCATCTTCAATCCCTTTGCCCCGAGCATTGGATGACTCGGCAGCAGGGGAAACAACTTGATCAGAAACGGGAACAGGTACACTTGCAGGTGTTATAGTGAGGGGTCTTCGGATAGCTGGTGGTGCAATGTCAGGCGAGAAGAGCCTGCCACTGTGGGTAACCTTTGCTGGACCAGTGATATTGCTGATGCTGGTGCCAGTGTTGAACTCTTGCTTGATTCCATGGACATACACGTCTTCCCCATAGTGCAAGGGGACAGCCCTATCAGATTCGTAGGGGAGAGGTCCCGGAACAGTAATAACAACAGGTGCGACAATCATGATTTGAACTAGCTTCCTTGGGAGAGCCTTGATTGGATTATTAAAGATTGTAACAATAGAAACTTCTTCTACCGAAACAAACTGAACAGCAGACTTCTTGAACAGAATCTCTTTGCTGTCCATTAGGCTTTGGATGCCCAACTTCAGCAAAGGACAACCAGAAAGGGAAACAGCACAGAAAAGGCAACCCTCACTACAACCCGGAAATAAACCGGCCAGCAGTAGGTTCCTCTTGACAGTCATTAAGGGAGTAGCTACATCATTCACAGAAACAGCGTATACATCTTCATCAACGACATTTACTCCATGCTGGGGCATAGGAGCAGTCACCACATTTGGCCTCTCAGGCGCTTCAAACTGTATCTCTTTTGCGTCGATAAGGTCTTGTACCTTATTCCTTAAGGCCCAACAGTCATCAGTGGAATGCCCCGGGCTATCGGAGTGATAAGCACAGCGGGCATTTGGATTGTATTTGGGAGAAGCCGTATTCACAACTTTCGGGGCCTCTCTAACAGTCACTAGGTTGGTGGACAACAATTGTGGCAAGATTTGTGATAGAGTCATACTCAAACGGGTGAACTCTCTTCTAGGTCTTTCAGCCCTTGGTGGATTGGTTTGCCGAGGAGCGGCAGCAGGCTTAGCAATCATCACCGCGTTGACAGCTTGGTGGCGCTCAGGTTTATCTTGTCTTCTAGAGCCATATACCGCACTGGCCTCCTTCCTAAAGGGCTTCTTCTCAGAACTTGCAGATGCACCCTTCTGAATTTTGCCGGACTTCATCCCAGCCTCTATTCTCTCTCCAGTCAGAATAAGATTAGTGAACCCTGCAGACGAATTCCCGATAAGATGGTTGAAAAATGTCCCAGATAGGGTCCCCAAGAACATGTCTACCAACTCCCGGTCAGTTAACGGAGGCTGCACCCTGCCAGCCAGATCCCTCCACTTCTGTGCGTACTCTTTAAAACCTTCGCTTGAACCTAGCGACATACCCTGGAGTTGGGTACGTGTAGGGGAAAGGTCGGCATTATATTGATACTGCTTATAGAAAGCAGTAGCCAACTCCTCCCAGTTACGAACCTTGGCCCCATCCAGCTGATAGAACCATTCGAGATGAGTCCCTGAAAGACTCTCCTGGAAGAAGTGGATCCACAAATTCTTGTCCACTGAGTACGGCTGAATCTTCCGCATGTAGGATCTGAGATGTAGCTTGGGACAAGACGCCCCGTCATACTTGGTAAAGGATGGTGCTTTGAACTTATGAGGAATGATCACACCAGTAGATAAGCCCAGATCTCCAAAATCCAGCCCAGGCACTTGTTGGATCTCCATAGCATTCAGTCTGTCTTCCAACTGCTTGTACCGGTCTTCAGCCGGAGGGTACTGTTCCTCATCAAAATCAGTCTCGTTGTCAGAGACTACCGGACTAGGACCTTTTCCCCCTTGGGGACTACTCTTGCCTATAGAAGAACCAGCCTCTTCATTCTGCAGAGTGTTGCCAAACCTTCGGCCCAAGTTGAAAAGAACAGTTCTCTTCTTCTTCTTCTTCTTCTCCTTCTTCAGGAGCAGAGCCTTCAGCTCTTCTTGGCCCTGCGCCAAACCCATGATTAGTTCCTGAAATTGCGCATTCTACGCCTGAAGAGCCTTGATGGACATCTCGGTTGATGATGAGTCAGGATTCATGATGCTGAAATAAACAGGGAAGAACGGTAAGCAACCTGAAAAGAAGAAAACCTGCTATGCACATGATGAATGATATGTGTTTATGCAATGCATTCAAGGGTTCAAAAGTTCAAATTTGTTGTAGACAAAAAAGAACACACGTTATCATTAAGGAAATAATTGTTCAGTACATCAAAGCCTCATGGGCACAAATTACAAAGCAAATCAATCCCAAAAGACACTACGCATCCTCTTCGGAGCTATGTAGGTGTTGAGATTCCTCTCCTCATGCAATAGGCGGGTGAGCTCCAAGACCTTCTTTTCACTAGCATGTAGACTGGTCTCAAGAGAATTCCGTTCTTCCTTAAGCTGGATCCAGCTCTTCTGCATCTCTTCCCAGGATGTGGGCATATCAGGATGCTGAATGGTGTAGGACACTTCTCCTTCCAAGACTGGCTCTTTGATTACTGGGAGCATATGAGGATAAGGCATTACTAACTTCTGGGAGCGGGCCCGTACCCACTTGAGATAAGGTTCCAATGGGATGGAATTCCTATGCCCCAATGTCTTGCTGTCTATCCTACTTGGCATCCTCCAAGCTCTGATAAATCTCTGGCGAAGTCCTTGGGCATCATTGTCGAAGTCAAAAACTATGTCAGGAATTGACATGTCATGAGGGCCATCCCTCCGAGCATAACCAAACTGTCTCCAAGCCAGGCATGGGTTGTAAGTAATACCTCCTCTGATTCCAAGTAAAGGAACATTAGGTTACTCCCCGCAACGATCAATGATAGTGACATCCTCTCGGGACCGAGGGCACCAATGTATATCTGCATGTGTAAGAGTCATCAACCGTTGTGACCATCTCAAACCCCGCTCATTCTTCAAAACTGATTGTGGAAGGTGCGAAATAAACCACCTTCCCAGGAGAGGAGTGCAACACATAAGGACACCTCTTTTTCTCATGGTTCGAGTGTAACATGAGTGAAGGATGTCCCCCAGCAACGTAGGTATAGGATTCCTGGACATGAAGATCTGGACAACACTGATATCTATAAGCTGATCTGGGTTAGGGAACAACACCAAACCATAGACAAGGAGGGCCACAACTTCTTCAAAAGCTTGTAAGTCAAGGGAGTTCCAACATTCATGGGCCTTCTCAAACAGAAACCTGGCTAAGAACCCTTTGATACCACTTCTAACTTCCCAATGTCCCTTGAGGTCAGATGATTATAGGTGTAAGGCTTTAGCAATCTCTTCACGCTTGGGTTCCTTTTCCGTACCGTTGTAGGGTAGTTGATCAAGGATAGGGATCTTCAGGAGCCGGGAGAACTCCTCCAATGTAGGTACCAGCTGATAATCCAGGAAGGTGAAACAGTGATGCAGAGGGTCAAAGAACTGGAACAGAACCTTTATCATATCTTCCTCAATGTTGGTGTTGACCAAGCTGATGAGTCTTCCATGTCTTTCACTGAATGAAGAGCTCTCGGGAATCCTTGATATAAGCTCCTTAAGCTGAGGAGGGATCCTTACAAGACTGATTTGAATTATCTTTCTGCGAACAATTTCCATGTCCTACAAAACAAAAACAAAGATGAAGATTCGAACCCCTGAAATGGTTAGTCAATGCATATGATGCTGGATGATGTCATGATGCTATGATTAAACACACCACAGATATTTACAAAGGCAAACATGTAAGGCACACAAGTCACACAAGACAAGTCCTTAGAGTTTAAGGCTAACATGGGGTCTGGGTATTACCCTCTTGAAGTTGGTGGGTTCAACCTGTCCTATTAGAAGTAACCGGGTTCTAAGGGTCCCAATATCACGGGATTGCTTTCATTATTCATCGTTTCGATTTAGCCACTGGACTGGCGACCGAAATATTCCAGGAAAGCAACCCTCAATTGAGTGTAGTATCGAGTATCAACCAACTTCGGACTGCAACAAAGTCAGTTATCTCACTACCCTAAAGAGGCCAAGATAGTTCAATTAAGGTTCCTAAGGTCTGTTGATGCTTCACGACACCACGCGGAGGCCCCGTACTCTCCTTGACTGAACTCAAGGGTTACCGGTACACACCAAAGTGCCACATCAACGTAGCAGACTGCTTCAACCATGTCAGTATACCCCGCACAGTTCCCTCACAGTCTTGTTGCTACTTTCTAAGAAGGTATCCCCCAGATCCGGGTTAGGATCTATAGAACTCCCAAGCAACCCACAATTTAAAGCAAGCAAAGAAAGCAATTGAAAACACAATGATCTTAGTCCTAAGGTACACCTCACTTTATAGTTTATTCCCTAGCAGAGTCGCCAGTTCTGTGATCGGTGGATCTGGAACTGACTGTTCAACGCTGGTTCGCGAAATGTCGCAGAAGCAAGAGTCGCCACCGTCTTTTATTTTCTCCAAATGGAAAGGACAAAAGCACAGAAAAATTCCTTATAGAGATTGCTCTCGGTTCGGGAGGTAGATTATAGAAAGGGAAGGTGTTAGCACCCTTTCTATCCATGGTTATCCATGGGCTCTTAGATACTTGCTCATTTGTGTTTTAAAAAATGGTTTGTTTGCTTTTCAATGTGGGTTTTAAAAAGTTTCTTTGAAAATTTCAGTTCGACTCTTGTATCGGTCCTCAAGAGTGTTTGAAAAAAATTGCTTTCGAAAGCTTTTTGAAAAGGTGTCGGTGTGAAAAGTGTTTTGATTTGTTTTTGAATAGAGCAAGTATCTATGAGTCATCTACCTACCCTAAGGAATTAGGCTGTGTAAATGTCCTTAAGGTAGTGCCATCCCACCATTGAGAGGTAGGTAGCACCACTGTTGGAGGTGTTCGGGTCAATTCGAAGGTTCGGGACATGGTGATCACCAGAGCAATAGGAAGATACCTTAGAAGCTACCCTCATGCCAGGTTCCCGGATCATGAGGACTTACTAAAACATCCTCTACTCGACGATCACCTTTCAAGGGGCAAGGCAACAATGAGGCGTACCCTAGGGGTGGTGTGTGATTTGTGTGTCATGTTCATTTATTTTTGTCTTATCATGTATTGGCGATCTACGCGTTATTTTTATTTTGACATTCATTCTTGCATGCAAATTTATTAACAGTTTAAAAAGTACGGAATTTTAAAAGTTCTACGCTATTACAAAGGTGCGGGTCCACATCGCCAAATTAAATCCAGGACCCGATTTAAAATAAAATAAAGTGCGAGAAATATAAAATGTCTAATTTACACGGCTTTGGGAGAATTACATGAACATTATAAGAAAGGAAATAAAATGTGCGAAACGAACTAATAATCGAAAGCGAGGGCGTTGGACCCTTTTTAATGAAATTAAATTATGATTAACAAATTAATTAAAAATAAAAAGAAAAGATTTTTTGAGTTTTTGTATTTATGGATTTTTATGAGAGAATTAAATGAAATTAAAAAATTAATTAATTAACCCTAATTCTAACTATTTTTATTTATTAAGAAATATGTTAAAGTTGTACTTAAAATCATCCTAATTAATTAATTCAATTTTATTTACAAATATAAATAATTAATTATTATAATGGTAAAAGAAAAGAAAAAGATAAAAAGTGATTAAAACCCTAATTCTACAATTTTTAAGTTTATAAAAAAAACATTAAGATTTAAACCTAATATTGAGACTAAATTAATTAATAAGATTTATTTACAAAAAAAGAAAATATTAAATCAAATATATTTTATTTTTGCCTTTTTCTGATTTTTATTATTTTTTTATGTTGAGAAAAATATTAATTTGAAGAATTAAATAAAACTTAAACAAAATAAATAAAAATAGAAAAAAATGGAAGAGAGCAAACCAAAGGGGGTGTTGACCCCAAACTAGAGGTTTTGTCCCAGCAATTAGGCCCAATGTTTAAGGCCTTGTTTGACTTTTCTGGAAGCGTGCGTGTGCATTGACCAGTGTCCATGGTGTTCATCAGATCAGGACCCTTGGATTGCCCTCAGTGGCCATGTGGCGCGCTTGAATTATGGGTGTATGATGGTCATTAGGAGGTAAACTACATAGAAACGCGTTAGGCAGAAAAATATAGAATAAAGAAGGGGGACCTGGGGTTCGAACCCAGGTCCCAAGGTTTACCAATGTTATCCTCCACCAACTGAACCAGTCATGCGCGTTGTATCTAAAATAACAAATAAATAATATAAACGAAAATCAGCGTTAGTGGCCTAGAAACAAAAAACGCGCGCTGAAGTTTGAATTGCCCACTCATGTTATGACAAATAAGCGTCTTCTCCAATTGCTCTGCGTTTTACCTGAAAAAGAACATCAAATAGCGGGGGTTTTGAACCCCCACAATTTGAAGTGCTAAAAAATAGCGAATAGAAATTGGCTGCATATAAAAAAAGCGCGAGGGATGTTTTAGATTCAGGAGAACGTCACGAGTTCAATGGTATAATTCTTATGGTTCAATTTTTCCATATGGACGAAGCCCTCTTTGAAGGTCCCTGCAACCTTAAAATGCTCCCATGGTGATTTCGCGTATAGGCAAGCAAAACTCAATTAAACAATATGGTTAGATTCAGAAGGGTTCAATTAGCATAAATCAATAAAGAAAATGCAATGAGGATGCTTAAAAATTGAAACACGAATATGCATAAAACGTGAAAAACTTTGAGTTCTATATACCAATTCTGGGTGCTATACGCGTGGAAAAATATCCAGTCAGGTTCAGTAATGTCTTAGGAAGCTTTTGGGATTAATATTTTCCTTCGAATCGTCCTCCAAGGCAGTTTTCAATTTTTGATTTTTTTTGGTAAAAATGCAAACTTGGTTCTTCAGATGGGGCGCAGGTTAGAGGTTCTTGGCTTTAGGTCTAGCTTCTGGCTTATGTATGGAATGAATTAGGGTTGAGTTTTCAATCAAAAGATCAATGCAATCATGAATCAAATATTGGATTTAATGGCATATTTTTTTCAATCTTTTTCCATGTGATTTTGATGTCAATCATAGCCAATCTTCCCAATTTGAGTTATGCACGAATCTTGAGTGAATCATGAGTGATTATACTGCATAAAAAGATTCACATACCTTTGTTTAGTATTTTTTCATATTTTAATTAATTAAATGAATTATTAGCAATTAAAAATTCAAATAAATAAATAAAAATGATGAATAAATCCACTTTGGGCCAAATGGTCGTGCATATGCTTTGGATGATGAATCTTGGAAGGAAATGTGTCCCATTAGCAATTTTAAGGCATTTGAAGCAAAGTTGACTTTTCAAAATACCCAAAAATTTCCCAACTTCCACAAGGCATATCTTGCTTAATATTTAAGCTTTGATCATGTTCTTGGACATTTTGGAAAGGTCTTGAAGTCCTCTAACCAATTCCTTTGGTCCCATGTCATTTTGATTTACCAATCTCATGTTATGGCCTTTGACTTAAAGTCCCTTTTTGTTGACTTTTGAAAATGACCTATAATGTTGAAATTGATAACTTTTTGTGAGAGCATTTCTTGGACTTGAAGTGTGAAGAGGAGTTGTAGGAAATGTCTTTCTCTTAAAAATGAGCTTTGGATGGAATTTTTATGATAATCCATGTGGAAGTTATGCCTTGGTCAAGTTACAGTTGACTTTTTCAACTGTCCAAATATGGAAACTTTTGCATCTTGAGACTTTTTGAGCCAAGCTTTGAAAATCATGATCAAGAATTGATAAAATGATGTTTGTGGCTTCAAAATGAGATGTTGACCAAAAATTTGAACTTTTGACTGTCAAATGACCATTTTGCCCCTACAGTTGACTGTAGTGCAATTAGGGTTTTTGACTGTGCAATTTTGTGCTGTAAGTCTTGAAACTTGGTATGAGGATGCTTGACCATGTTTGTAGGCATGTGGGACTTGATTGGACCCTTGGAAACTTCATTATCTTTTCCAGAACCAAAACCCTAGTTCTTGACTGTTTAGGAGGCCCTTGAACTGTGCAACCCTTGGGGAGACTTTGAAGCTTTGACTTGGCAAATCTTGAAGAATATGGGAGGGCAAATTTTGGGGTACAACAGGCACACATAATTATAAGGAGTGGTGACCGGATAGAGGCTGTGACGACCGTCACATTCCTCTATCATGCAATTTCCTCCTGTTTTCTACTATAGAGTCATTTTTAAATCATTTCTTTTTCATTTGTTCCTCTTTTTTCATGCAAGTCTTGTGGAATGTAAATACCTAAAACACACTTAAATTACCAACACAATGCAACATAATTAACAAAAAATGGTAACTTCATTTATGCTAATCAAGTCGAATATGTGATGTGTTTTCGTGATATCAACCTCTCCCATGTTTGAACCTTTGCTTGTCCTCAAGTAAATAATCAGTGCGATGATTAATCAGACACGGGTTAAACGTAAATACATGATAGAACTCAAATAGTACGTGGTTCGAGGTATTTTAGTTATAACAAGACTTGCTCAATGTCAACACTAAAGATACAATAATGACACTAAACAACCCCACCTTATGAAGACCAGTCCTAGTCATGCTATTATAGCTCAACCTAGTCCTTTTCGCTTTGTTTTACTCATTTCGTTTGAGCACAATCACGTTAAGCCCTTTATCTTTTTGCATGAACATAGTAGAGTATCCGGTTAGGGGTGATCTTTTAAGAATTGGGTTCTGGTACATAAATTTGGTAACCCCTTTGTTTACCCGATTACAAGTTGCGAGGGATCGAACCGTAGTCCTCCCTACCAAGTTCAGTACCAGATACCTCTGAACCAACTTACATCGGGTTGTTATAACATATTTTGTAGGTTCCTCAACTGTTGCATTAAGTAACCGGGTGAAGGTTACCTAACTTAATTAGCACATTCCCTGTTTTCAATTGATCATGGCATGATGTTTTTGGAAATGTTTTGAGACCATTCACTTATATTAATCGGCTCTCTACATAGTTTGTTTTTTAGAAGGTGTCGACTGTTTATATAAACTACTCAGGGTTACTTTAAAGATTAAGGTTTCATTATAACAAGTACTTAAATTAGTCTCGCATAAGCGGGGGTTTTAGAGTGTTAAGACGGTATCAATTTTGTTTAAATTTTACTCAAAATTTCTAAAATATCTTAAGAGTGAGCAACCTAAATACTTTTCGAATGTGTCATGTAATGCACCTAACCAACAAATTTTTTTTGTTATGGTTCAAGAGAGTGATGAAGTCAAATAATAAATGATAATCTTCATATAAAGACTTGATAGTACATAAATGTTTATTTAAGGGAAATAGGAGATAATGTAAATCTACTTAGAAAGCGGTAAATGAAAGCGGTAAAGCTTCCTCCCCCATACTTAGACTGAGCATTATCCCCAATGCAATGATATAATGTGAGAAAGGAAGGAAGAAACTGAGATGATGACTACTCGTCGCCTCGGCCACGTGCTCTATGATGTGCCCTTGCTCGTGCTCATCCACATGCATCATCTCCACCTTGGAAAGGCTCTACACCAAATCCCTGAAGTCCGACATGAGTAATAAAATCTTGCAGGCCATCAACATGATAAGTCAACACTCACATCTCTTCGGTTAGCTCCGACATACTATGCCCATTTCAGTAGGCGTAGTCGTGTTGATCTTGCTGAAGTTGTCAGACCTCCTGCATCACCTCATTATGTTGCGCTTCCATTATTTGGTAATGTTGAGCTTCTGCTTCATTATATCGCAACATTTCAGCATAAATATCATCAAGAGTAACTGGCTGGCCCTGGTTTCTTCTTCTTTGGGGCTGATGCTCAGATGATGAACCTGCAAAAATTTTAGGAGGAATTTGTGTAGCAGGTGGGTGTATGTCGGGTTGTGGAGCCTCTTACTCCAGTACTTTCTCCATTTCATCAGGCTCAACATTATTTGGACCACCTTGGTTATCCTGGACATTTTTACCACGAGTAGGAGCATTCAAATCATAACACCACTTCTCCATATTCGTTACATTAGTGAGCACGGGATTAGGCAAAATAATACTTAGAACTACTTTATTCTGCACCATAATATTATATTTTCCATCCTCTCTATCCTTGATTAGGTGACCAGCACGATAGTTATCAATATCTATAAATATGACTGGCAATGAAGGAAAATTCTCTAGTTTGTCCCCCAGGTTCAAAGCAAGTGTTATAGAGGTAACTAACCCTCCAATATAGAAAGGTGTAGTACCCCTTGCAAAAACGGATTAGATATGTTCCAAGAGGAACACACTAGCATTAATTTTCTAATTAGGCGTGAAGGTGCAATGCAGGAAAAAAATTCCTTATAATTCACTTTGTTGTTGTTCATCCTCCCGAAAATGGTGTTGAAAATAATGTGATGAAAAAAAAAGAATGAATGGTGTTGTACCCCAAAATTTTCCCTCTTATTTTCTCAAGTAATATCTCACAATATCTCATTTGGTTCAAGACTGCACAAGGGTTGATCAGCTAAAGACACCTCCTCAGGCACTAATGATTGAAAATTAGGGTTTGAGATTGAACAAGGATAAATGGACTTTTAATGCCCCATATGACTTTCATGGATCACTTTTGAACCCTCAAGATTGCTCATGTCAAGTTTCAAGTCTTGGACCACATTTTTGCTTAGTCAATTGATCAGATGACCTAAAAATAAGTTGTATTGGGAAAAAGTCAATTGTGGTCAATTTACAGTCAAACTTCATAATTTTTTATCCATATAAACACCATGAACTCATATATGTCATTTGATCAAGTTTGGATCACAATTCCTCAAGAAATTTGATCAGATCATCAAAAGGGCAAAATGGTCAAAATTAGGGTTTTGATTGAGAAGGTGCAATTTCTGATTTTTGACCTAGCAAATGACTTATTGGTTTAAGACATGATCTCTAGGATTCAAATGCTTCATTTTTACCTAAGGGCATGGCTCAAAACATCTCTCAAGATCAATTGATTGACAGATGAATTTCAGTCAACTGATGAAAAGTCAATTGTACACTGAAAAGTCAAACTTTGACTTTTTGGTCAAAATCAAGTATCGAAGATCACAATTCATCAAAAAATGTCAAAATATGAAAAAATTTCATCAAGAAATCAAAATGTCAAGATTTCATTTTAAAAATTCAAAATTTCTAAACTTAGAAATTTTTCTAAGTATTTGAAAATTCATATTGTTTCACAACTTTGAGCCAAATTTCCACCATGATGCAAGATGATTCAAAGGAAACTTCCAACATGAAATTTGTATATCTCAATGAGATCTAAAACATTGTATAACACAATTTTCTCTAGAAATGCATGGATTTCAAGTTATGATTTTGTGAAGACATGTTCATGAAACTTGGAAACTTAGTGAAATTCTGCCCTAGTTTAGGCAGGATTTTGACCTAACTTCATTACAATTTTTTCACATAGTTCCAAGATGAATCTTAAAATATTTACAACATAGAGGTTGTATAGGATGTTACAAGCTTTCCTAAATTTCCAATAACTCGTTGAGATCATACTTGAGCAAGTAGAATCGAAGGCAAGAAGTTAGGGTTTTCAAACTTGAATTACAAGGCATGTCTTGATGAACACATGAACCAAATCCATGCTAGGCTGCATAATCTTTGCTTTGCAGGCCCCAAACTTGTTTGTCACTCCATAATTAATGTTTTGCACAACTGATAGGGCAATTGTCCAAGCATTTGAGCCATTATCCAGGTTGTATTTCCATTAATGGCACAAAGTAACATTGCCATTCTAGTAAAGTGGCTTTAATCACAAAGTCAACATGTCTTGAGCTTTGTATTTGTTTTTTCTGCACAAGCATCCTCTACACAATTAGATAAGCATGTTTAAAGTGCCTAACCACTTTAGATAGCCTTGTACCTTGCCTTGGAACAATGCTTGTCAAGCTTGCTTCAAAAATAAGCCAAAAAGCCATAACATGTGAACTTGTACTTCTGATCACCATAAACCCTAAAAAACTTTTCATATACATTGAGACACTATTATGAAACTGAGAACACGAGCATTAACACCCTGAAACACTCCCAAACTCACTCAATCCAGAAATTGTCCAAAAAACACCATTGTTGCACAGGTTCTGACCTTGAACTTGCAACTCATATTTCCCTTGTGCGTTTCTTAGCTTTTCACTTCCTAAAGCTTTCTTACATCAAATACAACTCGTATCCATCCTTATTCTAGAACTGTAACACCGTTTACCATAACCTCCATAACCAAAAAACAATGTCTGCACATTGACTTCTCCAAGCCATTCCAGCCATCCATTGCTCAAGCTAATCATTGCATTAGCTTCCTGGGAACTTGAGGAAGCTAACCTGATCATTCCAGCACCTCGAATCAAGCTCAAACTCATTTCACAATTTCCATCTTTTGAGGTACATTTTCTGAACTTCCATCTCATTATTTAGGCATTGCTAGGCTTGAATTTGTGAAGATAAAATATAGACATCATTGCCCTGAAACTGTACATGTCCATGAATTTCATTTATATTGCTTGAGTAGTGAGAATTTTAAGTTTGAACTTGCTGAAATAATTAGGTCAGAATTTGGTACTTTTAGAAATTCTCATTCATCTTTGATTTATAGCTTTAGTTATTTATATGGTTGGATTCGTGAGAAAAAATGGAATAACTTTCATGTTGGCATATTTCATTTTTGTTGAGAAATGGTGAAGTTACAGGATCCATGGTTGGAGGTTGAAAATGAAGTTACATTCAGGGAAAAATTTATGTTACATATTTATTGTTTTGTTTATGCTACCAAATGTACAACCACCCCAGTGGCAAAGGTAGCGCACGTGTATATGGGAGGTCATGGGTTCAACACCCAACGCTACCTTTTTTTCCCCTTATTTTTCATATTTTCACTCTTTTTGGTTATAACCAGCGCTGGGCCTCCCCCTTTAGGCCTTCCATTTTTGCTTTCTCTAAACCCCTGTTTACTTTTGCAGGCTAGCCAAATTTCTTTTTTATTATTTCATTTTATTTATTTTCTTCTTCTTATTTTTATTTTATTTCAGTCTCTTTTATTATTTTTACTATTATTATTATTATTATCATTATTATTTTTATTATTAAAAAATATAAAAATATTTTTTATTTATTATTTACACTTATTACTTTCTTTATAAAACAAAAAAGAACAAATAAAACATTTTTCTTAATAATTAATTTTTTTTCTTAAATAATTAGTATTTAGACTTAGGTTTAATTATTAAATTATTTTCTTTTAAAATTAAAATTAACTTATAATTTAGGTTTCTTTTAATTAATTTTCATATTTTATTTTCATTAATTTAAAACCTTTTAAAAAAAACCTAAATTTTTTTTTAAACTTAATTTCTTTATTAATTGGTTTAGGTTTAATTTTGTTTAATTTTAATTAATCATTTTCTTTAATTAGGTTAAAACCCTTTCATAAAAAACCAAACAAAATCATCTCTTTTTCCATTTGTATTTGTACATTATATTTTTCAATTCTTGTATATTATTCCATATGGTTGTAATAGTTAATTAGGTTTAATTTTCTTGCAATCCCCATTTGTAAATTTGTGTACCCCCTCCCCTAATAATGTAATAGCTTAGTAATTTTATTTTCCGCAATTTATCGCTTTATATAAATGTTAGTAATTAGGGTTTGTATTTAACGACTAAAACCAACAAATAGCAAACCCTAATTCAAGATAAACAATGTATGTAAATCAAACCCATTTGCACACTTGAACCCTTAGGGTAATTCCACTTTGTTTCCTTACAAAAATGGACATGTTATGCATGTGGGATATCTTAGCGAAAGCAATAAAAAATACAAGATCATAGTCCCTCGATGATGCTATCAATGTTGCCTTTCAAAATGATCTTAGTCCCTCAAAGAGAAATGCTAAGACATCCTACAACATTGCTATCATGGCTATACGATGACCCATGCCCGTCCCTTTACATCTAAAGATAAGGCTTCTTACCAATCAATAGTGAAATAGCAATATCAAAGGAAAGGAAGAAATGAACTAATACTTTTGAGTAGGTAGATTGTTCATAGTTGCTTGCTCATTTTCAAATCAAACATGCTTGCTTATTTTCAAACAAACACCAACACTTTCAAAAACACTTTCAAAACATTTTCCAAACAAGAAATATTTTCAAAAGCTTAACACTTTATATACATTCTTATGAACGAGAACTATTACAAAGTTTTCCTAAACGAAGGCGCCTTTTCAAAATACTTTCAAAAACCACACAAAGCACATTCTCAAACTAAAGCAAGTGATCTAGCAAGAAACTAAGAGCCCATAGATAACTATGGATGAAAAGGGTGCTAACACCTTCCCTTTTCATAATCTACCTCCCAAACTCAAGAAATAATCTCAAAGGTCTTTCCTTTTCTTTTCAGCCTTTCCTTTTGGAAAAAAGAAATGTCGGTGGCGGCTCTTGCTAACCGCAACATTTGCAATAAAATGCAAAACACCCAAGTCAGTTCTCCCACCGTATCACAGAACTGGCGACTCTGCTGAGGACAAACTTAAAAGTGGGGTTACCTTAGGGCTAGATCACCTTTACTTGCTTTCATTGTTTGACTTGTTTGCTTTACATTTTGGTTCCTTGTTTGGGCTTGTTTATATCCTCTACCTGGATTTGGGATACCTTATAGGTAAGTAGCAATACATTGTGGAAACTGTGCGGGGTATACCGACATGGTCTAAGCAATAGCTACGTTATTGTGACATATTTGTGGGTACCGGTAGCCCTTGAGTAGTCAAGGAGAATACAGGGCCGCTGTGTGGTGTCATGAAGAACTAACTGACTTTAGAACCTTTACTTGACTAACTTGGCCATTAAGACGTAGTGAGATAACCGGATTTGGTGCAGTCCAAAGTTGGTTGATACTCGATACTACACTCATTGAGGTTTGACTTCTCAGAATATTTCGTTCACCGTGAAGAGGCTTGCGCTAAAACAATGCTCGAGAAGACAGATCAGTGATATTGAGATCCCTTAGAACTCGATTACTATTTCTAGGATAGGTTTGAGCCAACTAAACTTCAAGAGGATACTTACCTATGAGACTCCATTCAAGCCTAAACCTAAGGACTTGTTTGCCTTGTTTGTATATATTTATTTTTACATAACATCTTAAACATCATAACATCATACTCATTCTCACTAACCATTTCAAGGATTTTTAGGATTTATCTTTGTTCTATTTTGTATGACATGGCTTCCCTCCGCAGGAATACTATCCAAGTCAATCTCGTAAGGATTCCTCCTCAACTCAAAGAGTTAGCATCAAGGGTCCCTAAAAATTATTCATTCACTGAAAGACATGGTCTCCTCCTAAACTTGGTTACCTCTAACACTGATGAAGATATGATGAAGGTGATATTCCAATTCTTTGATCCTCTACACCATTGCTTCACTTTTCCCGACTATCAGCTTGTTCATACTCTGGAAGAATTCTCACAACTCTTGAGGATTCCCATTCTCAATCAACTACCCTTCAACGGTACGAAAAGAGATCCAAAACCTGAAGAGATTGCCCAAGAACTACACTTGCAACAATCTGATGTCATAACTAATTGGGAAACAAGGAGTGGTGTCAAAGGTTTCTCGGCTAAGTTATTGTTTGAGAAAGCTCAAGATTGTTGGAACTCCTTTTACTTACAAGCTTTTGAAGAAATTGTGGCCCTTCTCATCTATGGGATGGTTTTGCTTCCAAACCCTGATCAACTCGTAGATGTAAATGCTGTCAAAATCTTCATGTCTCGCAATCCAGTGCCTACTTTGTTGGGAGATATCATACATTCTTTTCATTATCACACTATGAGAAAGAGAGGGATTCTCATGTGTTGCACTCCTCTCTTGGCAAGATGGTTTATTTCACATCTTCCCATATCTGTGTTGAAGAACGAGCAAGGTTTTAGGTGGTCCCATAGGCTGATGATGCTCAAACATTCAGATGTTCATTGGTGTTCTCTATCCTTAGAGAATGTTACTATCATCGACCGTTATGGGGAATTCCCGAATGTCCCTTTGCTTGGAATTAGGGGAGGTACCACTTACAAACCTTGTTTAGCCTTACGACAGTTTGGGTATGCTCGAAGGGATGGTCCACATGAGATTCCCATCTGAGGAGTGGTATTCGACTATGAGAACAACGATCAAAGCTACCATCAGAGGTTTGTACGAGCTTGTTGGATCAAGTGGATAGTAAGACAGTAGGACACAAGAATTTCATTCCCCTTGATCCTTAACTTAAGTGGGTACGAGCTCGTGCTCAGAAACTTGTGATGCCTTATCCCTCCATCTTACTAGTCATCATGGAACCTGTGGTTGGAGGAGATGTCCCATACACTATCCTTCATCCCGACATGCCTACATATCTTGAAGACTTGCAAAAGGGTTGGATTCAGCTGAAGGAAGAACGAGATACTTTCGAAGCTCAATTCTATGCTAGTGAGAAAAGAGTCTTGGAGCTTACAAAACAGCTACAAGAAGAGAAAAGTGTGAACTCCTACCTTGCGCCGAAGAGGATGCGTTCAGTCTTTTTATATTAGAGAGTTATTTTGTAAGCCCAAGAGGAATGTTGAAATCCTTTTGAACTGATTAATGAAAATTGACATTTGTTCATTCTTTTGTCTATGCAAATGTAAATTTCCTAAATCCTTGAAATCATTTGCATATACATCTTCCATGCATCATAACATGACAGGTTTTCACATAACATGTTTCCTTATCTTTCTGCTGTTTATTTAAGCAAGATGGATCTAGAGAAAACTGTGAAGAATCTTCAGGCACAAAACTCTCAATTCCAAGAGACTCTAATGGCCCTAGCCAAGGGGAAACAATATATGATGGCATTGTTGGCAGTTAAGAATAAACCTAAGAAGAAAGCTATGCTCAACATGGGTACAAGGTTCAAAGAGTCGGTTCGTCAGATCCCGGTAGTGGAAGACTCATCTGAGGAAGATGTGAATCATATTGGAGAAGCTAAGAGTACCCAGGATGGATGCATCAATGGTCAAGCGTCTGATGATGATTATTTCGACAAGCAGTATCCCCTTGTCGATGTCAAGCATAAGCAGTTAGAAGACAGATTGAAAGTCGTCGAGATCCAAGCCGTCCCCGGTTTAGATTTTGATGATTTGGGTTTGATCTCTGGGGTTGTTATTCCCCACAAATTCAAAATACCAGTCTTTGCAAAGTACGATGGAATTTCTTGTCCAAAAATTCACCTGAAATCTTATGTGTGAAAGATAAAGCCACACACCGCTGATAAGAAACTATGGGTTCACTTTTTCCAAGAGAGCTTGGCCAGAGAGAAACTAGAATGGTTCTACTAGTTGGATGGTTCCCGCATAAATACATGGGAGGATTTTGCTACCGCCTTCTACCATCAGTACCAATATGATGCTGACTTGGCGCCAACAGGGGTTCAGTTGCAAGATATGACAATGGGAAAGAATAAAGGATTTAAAGAATATGCACAAAACTAGAGAGACCTTGCCGGTAGGGTTCAACCACCTTTGACTGATAGGGATCACATCGACATGTTTATGGGCACTTTATCTGGTCCATTCTTTAATCTATTGGTTGGTTGTTCTTCTTCTATTTTCACTGAGCTAATCTTAATCGGTGAAAGAGTTGAAAGCGGCATCAAAAGTGGGAAGATTTCTATGGCATCTCCCTCCACTTCCAATCATGTAAAGAAACCTTTTGTTGCAATGAAGGAAATCAATATTGTGTATGGGGAAAGGGCTCGTACCAAGAAGAATGACCATCCATATGTTAATGTTGTTTGAATCTCCAATCCAACTCCTACTCAAAGACCATCTGTTAATCATCAACATTTTGAAACTCCGAGAATACAATTTACGAGGTTAGGCATGTCATTATCTCAAGCCTTACAACAATTGCTAAAGGATAATTTGGTGACATTGCGCGATCCTCCTGCCAACCCTTTGCAATCCTCCTGCCAACCCTGATACCTTTTCACCAAAGTATAATCCGAATGCTAAATGTGCTTACCACTCAAGTAGCCCCGAGCATGAGACTGACCAATGATGGGCCTTGAAGAATAAAATGCAGTATTTGATCGATAACAAGACTATTGAATTTGATCCTTCTCCAACTCCGAATGTAATCACCGCGCCTATACCGAAGCATGAAAAGGGTGTTAATGTTGTTGAAGATACAATTTTTTGTTGCCTCCGTTGAAGACTTGACTACTTCGCTGAATATCATCAAAGAGAATATGTTGAAATCTTGGATCTTCCCTGGCTGTGTGAAAGACCGTGTTTGCTGTACTAAATAACTCAATGGATGCGAAGGCTAAAGGAAGGCATTCAATTCATGATGGATAGCCACGAGATCCTATTTGAGAAGACTCCGCTTGCCAAAAATTTGAATAATAAATGTGAATATCTCTCTATTATCACCATCTCAAACAAGCCTATTAGGATTTCCTCCAAAGGTCCTATCAGGATTTCAAATGTACCAACTGTTGCTCCCTTAATAATCACAATTCTCGGACCAATTCCCTACTCTTCAAACAAGGCAGTTCCATGGAACTATGGTGCTGAAGTGTTTTACCATGGGATTAAACAAGACACTTGGATCGAAGAAGACAAAGCTGATGATGTTGATAACATAACTGGCTCAAGTAAGGTAACTCGAACTGGGAGAATGTTTTCACCCAATATCTGACCACCGGTTGTTACAAAGGCACCTGTCTGCATCACTACTACTAAGCCAAGTACTGATACAAGTGGGAAGGAGAAATTTATTGAGGCAGTCGTGACGGAAATACCTGCAAAGGACGTTGCTGATGGAGAACCCTCCGCTCGTGAGATGGACGGGATATTGAAAATCATAAAAAGGAGCAACTTCAAGATTGTGGAACAGTTGGGGCAAACCCCTTCTAAGATTTCTCTATTGTCGTTGCTACTCTGTTCTGATGCCCATGCTCAGACATTAATCAAATTCCTGAAAAAGGCTCATGTCCCTCATGAGACCACAATGGACCAGTTTGAGAATTGTGTGGCGAGCTTGACGGCTGATAATGGCTTGGGATTTTCAGATGCTGACCTAACACCGCTTGGGAAGAACCACAATAAATCTCTACATGTTTTTGTCGAGTGCAAAGGGACTACCTTAGTACATGTTCTGGTCGACACCGGTTCTTCTTTAAACGTGCTACCCAAGGGGGCGTTAAACCATTTAGACTGTGAGGGTTTAGTCTTGAATCCAAGTGATATCATTGTAAGGGCGTCCGATGGATCAAAAAGGATAGTTCATGGGGAGGTAGATCTTTCAATCAAGGTGGGCCAACAAATTTTCAATTCCACCTTATACATCATGGATATCCGTCCTGCCTATTCTTGTTTGTTGGGTCGCCCTTGGATCCATAAAGTTGGGGCAGTAATGTCAACTCTCCATCAAAAGCTCAAGTATCCGATCAAGGGAAGAATTGTCACCGTCTGTGGAGAGGAAGAGTTTATGGTAAGCCACCTCAACTCTTTCAAGTACGTATAGATGGATGGAGAATTCATTGAGACCCCGTGTCAAGCCTTTGAAGTTGTACCACCAATGGTTGCTGCTACTAAATGTTCCTCTGATGTGTCCGAAGTTGTTAAGGCCGTACTGAAGATGGTTTAAGTCAAAGATGCTCGTGCGGCAATTCAAGAAGGAAGTTGTGATACTTGGGGGCAACTCCTCGATATCCCATTCAAAGCGGAAAAGTTTGGTTTGGGTTTCACCGTCAAGGCTCAGAAGAAAGTGAGGCGCGCTCATGAAGGAAAGCCACCTCTCTGTATTGGAAGCCATGAGGTCAACGCTGTGGGTGATTCAGATGAAGAAGCTACATTTGAAGATTGGGTGTATCATACTACAACGAAGCTCCAGAATTGGCATGCAAAGGACTTCGTTCCCATCTCCTTCATTGAGGAGTAATCACTTGTTTTTTGCTTTCTTATTAATTCATGAACATTTTTGTCTGTAATATTTAACAATGACTTTTATTCCATGTGCCTGACCCGGGGCACTATGGTCCATCTGTCAAGGGTTTTATTTATGTTCATCTAATCATATGATCATTCAATATAAATTATTGGACTCTTTTGCATTTAAATCTTTGTGTTCATCGTCTTTCTTTTAAATACATTTTTCAAAATAGCCATGTATCTTACATGCACACACACACACACACACACACTCTTGCAAGTCCTCATCCACTCTGGATCTTATTGCTAATGACTCTACTATTGCCGACTATGACTTCGAATGTCTAATTAACCAAGCCGAAGATGAAGGCGAGGAAGATTGTGAAATACCGGGAGAACTAGCCAGACTTCTATTACAAGAGGAAAAAGCTATTCAGCCGCACGAAGAGTCAGTAGAAGTCATCAATCTGGGTACCGATACAGACAAGAAGGAAATCAAGATCGGCCCTAACTTGGAAATTAGTGTCAAGAGCAGGTTGGTTCAGATGCTGCATGATTATGTGGAAGTATTTGCTTGGTCTTATTAAGATATGCCAGGGTTGGATACCGACATCGTAGTTCATCGTCTGCCGACAAAAGAAGATTGTCCTCCTGTCAAATAAAAGGTTCGTCGCATGAGGACTGACATGTTTGAGAAAATAAAAGCTAAAGTGATGTAACAATTTGACATAGGGTTTCTAGCTGTGTGTAGCGGTAGAAATGTGCAAGACTAAGCCATTGGATTGACTAGACTTTATACAAATCAAAATAAAAATTGCCACCGCGCTTTATTATTTCCAAAGGAATGGGAAAAGAGCGAATAACCCAAAAAGAGGGGGAAAGATTCAAGGTAAGGGGGTTGGTTATGCAAAGGTAAGGTATTAGCACCCTAAACATCTACGGTACTCCGCAGGAACCTCTTTGTAAAATCTGTATATTTGGCTATAAAAATGTGTTATATAAAAAATGGATGGTGGAGGCGAGAAGAGAAATATATTTTTTTTATGATTTTTGCACCCGCCGTGATTGCGAACCTTTAGTGCCTACGTACCAACTTTCGTGCAATAGGGGATCAGGGTACACGTAGTTCCTCTTTTAAAAATTTGAAACACAAGTGTGTTGGTTGATTTTATGAGATAAGACATCATCGCAATTGTCCGTGTGAAAAACATACTTACTACCCACAATCATGAGAAAGGAGAATTTGCATCATCTCAAAGTGGAGGATATGGCTTAGATTTTAAAATCAATAATGCCTCACTCAACACCCAAGTGGAAAATATCTCACTTCACTACATATTGTAGAAGTATAGTTGTTTACATAACTACAAGGATTGACAAGAGTCTAATCTTTTGAGAAAAGTTTAAAGATAAAAGCCAAAGTGGCAAAATGGTTTGAAATGAGATTGATTGACTTTTAGTCTTCTCACAAAAAAAGTCAAGGTATTATTAAATTGATTGAAATTTATTTATGAAAATGTTTTGAAGATGCATGGACCTAAGTCCAAGTTTATTATGAAAATGTTTCAAGTTTCAAAACAAGAAGAGTTTTTTTTAAAGGAGGAAGAAGATTTTTGAAATTAAAGAATATGGGAGGAGAAGAAGAGGTTATCCTAAAGCATAAGGTAAAAGCTAGGGATAAGAACCATCTAACCAACAAGAAGCCAATACTTGACATTATGTGTCAATATAGAATTCTCATTCTTCGGATTGAAACCAAGCAAGCAAAGATACTAGACCTCTTGAGAGAACCAAACTTCAAGTGTTTTAAGTCTTCGCAAAAATTGGGCAGAGTAACGGCTGTATACGGGTGAATTCCATATTACAAACAAAGATCGTAATCTCAATAACCTGCACACAAAACAAACAAACAACCCAATGTCTTTAGGTAAACCTCAAGAACTCCAGACAAAATATCAAATAAAGTCACAAAGTCTCCAAGATAGGCCAAGGTCTCTAATCCTAAGTCCAACAAGTCCATCACTCCATAATGCAAAGGATAGTAACCATGTAGTCCAAGTATCATTAATGATTTTTATGGTTCATGTTGATTATTAGGTGTCTTTAAAAAGAAAGAAAAGCTCAAGTGAGCAAAATAAAAATGACATAAAAGTAAATGCTCAAGTGAGCAAAGATGAAAATAGCATGAAATGTAAAATGCTAAAAGTAAATGGTACATAAAGCATGAAAATAAAAGCGTAAAGTAAAGTTAATTGTTAGTAATTAGTGGTTAGTTGGATGACCATCTTGAAACTTACATTTGGAACTCATTAGAGGATTGGTAGAACCAAAGCCTCCACACAACAAGTTGCATTTGCTTTTTGTCAAGTATATCATCCATTTTGTAATTCTCACAAGGCAACATATAATGATCAACGATGTTTAAGTGATCCGCGTTGACCAAAGGTGTTGTAGATCCATTAGAGGATTGGTAGAACCAAAGCCTCCATACAATGAATCTCAAGGTTATTGGATCAAAGAGATCAAATTAACATACTTGGGCTTGCAATCATAAGTTTGGGCCACAAATGATCATTTATTCGAATCGGGACAAAATTTAGCGCTATGTTAAGAAATCGTAAGTGGACTTATGTAGAAGTCACACCTATTTTGAGGTCGGTCAATAGCAATATATGTACTTCATGTTTGGATAAATGATATAGAGATCACCATCCCTTAACATGTAGCACAATTAAAAAAGAAAGGGATAAAGATGAAGAGGGAGGGGAATGATAAGCTAATTTGGATCACCATTTCAAAATTCTTTCATCTTTAAATTCAACCACTCCTCTAGATGGATTAAAGCACTAAACATATCATTAATACAAAGCACCAAAAATGAATTAAATAATTCACTCTTAGGTAGATTTGAATTGATGAACATTTATCCAACTTCATCTACATCACAAAGTCCATTGAGTTTAAAGACAAATTGGACATTTAAAATTGCAATCCAAACCAACAATCAAAAGGAGTGAGTAGAAAAATCATTTTGGATCAAAGCTGCCCCAAAACAAGGCAAAAAAGTGCATTTTGTCCCTGTGTAATCGATTGCAGTAACCGTGTTATTTTCAAAAACATTGTGTGAAACGCTTCTGTGCAATCGATTGCACAGTTACTGCAATCGATTGCATAGTTACTGCAATCGATTGCACACTGTTACAGTAGCAAAAACATCATTTTAAAAGGCCAATTTCTTGTTCAAACTTTCCATCAAACACCTTATGATCATGAATCCAATTGAGCACTAAAATTCCATCAAATTATGAGAAAATAACACTATTGGAATTACAAAATAATGCTCAAAGAATCAAACCCAAAGATCAACAAGAGATCACATTGTGAAAGATGAATTATCCAACTTACCAAAGGTAGATCTAGAGAATTATCAAAACAACTTCAAGAATTTGCTTCAATTCAACATAAGAATCAATTGACCAAGCTTGGATGTAGAGAATTGATGAAGAAAAAGTGTTTGGATGAAGGTTTAGCTCAAAGATTAGTAAGCTTCAATGCAAAGCTTACTAACTTTTTAAAAATGGAGCTTTGAGTGAATTTAGTAGATGGAGAGAATTGAGAGATTTTTTAGCAAGGTCGATTTGGCTATCAAAAGCTTGAAATTTGAGTGAAATTAGGGCTCTATTTATAGAGTTTAGGATTGGGATTAGTGGTAATTTGGTAATTGATTCTTGGAGCCAAAATTCGAATTAATGATAATTCTTTCAAATATTAGAGCCAAAATTTGAATTAATGATAATTCTTTTTAAAAATGAAAGATTGGCACTAAAATTTGAATGAATGATACATCTTTCAAAAGTGAAGGAAAATTGGAGCCAAAATTTGACAAGTTTAAAATGCTGATTTTTTTTTTAAATTTTCACGCTGTGCAATCGATTGCACTACAGTGAAAATCGATTGCACAGTGTTTTTTTCTTTCAAAAATGGCACAAAATGCACTAGGTGCAATCGATTGCACTCTAAGAGCAATCGATTGCATCAGTGAAAAAATGAAAATTTTTAACTCTTTTTCTTTGCAGATTTTAGGAAAATAATACCAGAAATCCTTATTTGTCAGATGCTTCGACTTGGTACCTACAAAACAAAAATATACAAAGACAAAGACAAATATTTTTTGTATTTTGATTAGAAGTTAGTCAACAACACATATACAAAATACACAACCAAGGTGCTTGGAGATTCCTCAAGAGAAAACTTAAAGATAGGAGATAGAAAAAGAGGAAGAACCAACCCTAATGTGATCTTGTTATGATCGAGTTAATATGATATGATAGAGGAATCTTAGGGGCAAAAATTGGGGTACAACAACTGCCCGTATTTAAGTGTCTTCTATCCGGAGATACGAAGGTTACAAATCTTCGTGTCGACGCGATTGAAGATACTTAAATATAAAACAAGCCCTATTTCTGTCTCTAAGATGCCATGCAATGCTTATGATTATGGATGCATATGAACAGAACAAAAGAGACGTAAAGTAACACTGGGGATGCCACAAAAATGAAGAAACAAAGGAGCAACCCCACCAGGAAAATAAATCACTGGTGGACCAAAAGAATAGAACCAGAGAGGAGGATAACAAGCATCAACGTTCACTGCCGATGTCTACCAACGATCACTGAAGGTAGAGAGAAGAAGATATACCGACTCACAGATGACGGTAAACTACCAACTCAATAGTTGAAGGTAGAAGAGAAAATATATCATGCTATCGCCTTTCACTGACGAGGAACTATCATTGTTCACTGATGATAGAAAAAAGATAAGAAACACCGACGTTCACTGCCGATGCACTACCAATGTTCACTGAAGGTAGATTTTGAAAATATCATACCATCGCCGTTCACTGACGAGGAACTACCACCGTTCACTGATGATAGCAAAAAGATAAGAAACACCGACGTTCACTACCGATGCACTACCAACGTTCACTGAAGGTAGATTTTGAAAATTTGATACCATCGTCGTTCACTGACGAGGAACCACCACCGTTCACTGATGATAGCAAAAAGATAAGAAACACCGACGTTCACTGCCGATGCACTACCAACGTTCACTGAAGGTAGATTTTAAAAATATCACACCATCACCATTCATTGACGAGGAACTACCACCGTTCATTGATGATAGCAAAAAGATAAGAAACACTGACGTTCACTGCCGATGCACTACCAACGTTCACTGAAGGTAGATTTTAAAAATATCATATGTTCCCCAAACTTCTGGTGTTTCACCTAGAACGGGTCTCAACTTCTTCCTTAGCCAAGGAATTCCTCCTGGAAAGGGTAATATGTAAGTTGTCTCAAATAAAGAGACTTCCACTTGCAAAGATTTCACAACGAGTAATTTCTGTGAATTTGAAAGTCTTTCCATCCACTGGCGCAAACTGACGACGGACTGCAAGCTAACCACTCATAGAGGAAATAGAAAAAAAAGTTACATCGACTTGTACAGGGAAGCACGAGTTTCTCAAACAAAGGTACCTGTTGCTTGTTATCATGGAGGATTGCAAAAAGAAACGACTTTCTGGGGATAAAGATGTGGCTTCCTGGGGAGATAGATATGACTTCCTGGGGAAAGAGATATGACTTCCTGGGGAAATGCCACAATATTCCTGCTGAAGAGATAAAGTCTTCTCGTGCAAAATAAATGAACAAACCAAAACTCGAAGTTCTCGGAAATCCAAAGTAATTAATTTCGTCATGCAACCACGAATCCAATTAGAAACACACTGGATCAAGACGGCCAACGAAGATACATCCTTTGAGAAATAAACTCAAGAGGGAAAATCGAATCCACCTAAGCAAGGAGCGCTGCAGGAAGGTTAGAACACAATGTCAATAAAATGATTTGAAGCAATGCATGATGCATGTATGAATGTATGAGTGATATCGTGCATATGCTGGTAAAAGGATGCATAATCAGTACGAGCAAACAAAACCGCCTCAGGTACTAACAACATTGGGCTAAACTTCAACCAGAAAGATCAATCCAAGAAAGGTAAAAGCAACTGCGGAAACCAAACCTATTGCCTGTCCTAACTTCACTAAGGATAAACATAATCCGGATGTAGCTAAGTCAAAAAGATACCGGGATAGAACAACCTTCTTCCGGTTTCATCGGAGAAGCAGTTTTCCAAAAACAACGTGCCTACTGAATATTGCAAAACTAGTCTCAAATAAAGCAGACTGACGCCGAGACAACCAAACCTCACTGAGGAATTCAAACCCACTTCCCTGGAGAAAAAAAAACTGAGGATTGAAAACTTTTCATCATGAATACTCATTCCAACGAGAGATGCCCTGGGATAACCTTCCCAGGGAATAACACACAAACTTCCATGGGGAAAACAAATGTTTCACAGTCCGTACTCCTACTGGGGATTTCGATACTGATTGTGAATAAGGCAAATGGAAACCAAATTGTCAAGACATTCACTGGGGAAATCAGGCCCACTTTGAAGGAAGAAAAACATACTGACTTCACTAAGGGAGACAATACTTCATCATCGAGACATCTACCGGGGACTTCATGTTGTCTTCAATAGGGAGGTCAAAACCACATCATCGAGGGGAAACCAAGATACGTTCTTCACCGGGGAAACCAGAGATACGTTCTTCACTGGGGAAAACGAAGATACGTTCTTCACTGGGGAAACCAGAGATACGTTCTTCACTGGGGAAAACGGTGATACGTTCTTCACTGGGGAGACCGGAGATACGTACTTCAAGAGTAATTATTGCACCAACCTCTTTGGGGAGAAAGGACTTCTATCAAATGAACAAGGCCTTCACTAGAAAATACTGGATTGAGTCTTCATATCAACCAAACCTATTCCAACAAAAGATGCCCTGGTGTAGTCTTCCTGGGAAATCAAGAAGTCAACACTAATGCCAATACTGCAAAAAGAGCGATATCTTAGCACACCAAGGGAATAAAACCTTTCATCATATGAGGGAAAACTTCGCTGGGGAATCTTGGGACGGAGGCTTCTGACCATGCAAACCCAAAATCAAAAGCGAACCAAGACTTGGCCGGGGATCATGGGATCACAAACCTAATACTGTACCTTACACCAACTGGTATCGTCTTTAATTATCTGAGAAACACACAAAGATTGCGCATATACCAACAAGATGACCTGAGAAAAACCTTCACGAAGGAAGTAAATATTCTTAAAACAACCGGAGTTTTTACATTCCAGGGATCGCCATTTTTGTTATCATTGTTTCATCACAAATCCCAAAGTAAATTGAATTGTAAAGATGTCTTTCTTTTTGAAAAGTCAATTTTGTTTTTTTAATCTTTTTGCTTTGAAAGTTATTATCAGTAATAAATGAAGTCTTTGCAAGCTAAATAAAAATAAGAACACAAAGAATTGGGCAAAAGCTCGAATTTTATTAATAGAATGGTAGTCTGCGAATGGCGAGACTCCATGGATGATTACAAAGTTTAGGAAATGGTAATATATAATGGAAAAGATACATTGAGATACAATGACCACCATTCCCCTAACAACTTTTGAAGTCCTGAGCAGCAGCTTTTGTTGAAGTATGGTGAGGATTCGAGAAGATTGTTGCTTCAACGATCAAGTCTTGTCTGACGTAGTTACTTGCCAAGAAAAATCCCTAACTTTTGCCTAAGCTGCCCTTGCGGGTTTTCAACTTAGCGGGAAATTTATTCTGTTTATGTCTCTAATTTTTGCCTAGACTGCTCTTTCGGGTTTTCAGCCTACCGAGACGCTCCTTTTTTCCTAAGCCGCCCTTTTGGGTTTTCGACTTAGCGAGCTGTTCTTTTATTTCTTTAGGCGAAGTATTTCTTGACTGCGTCAGCATTCATGGGACGTGGGAACTCCTCTCCATCCATAGTTTCAAGAATTAATGCACCACCAGAGAAGGATTTCTTGACAACATACGGGCCTTCAAAATTGGGAGCCCACTTGCCCCTAGAATCAGTGTTAAAAGACATGATCTTCCTGAGCACGAGGTCGCCTTCTCTGAATTCACGAGGTTTGACCTTTTTATCAAATGCTTTCTTCATTCTTTTCTAATATAACTGCCCATGACATAAAGCTGTCATCCTCTTCTCTTTAATCAAATTCAATTGGTCAAACCTGTTCTGGACCCATTCAGCCTCTGTCAACTTGGCTTCCATTATCTCACGCAACGAGGGAATCTCTACCTCAACAGAGAGTACAACTTCCATTCCATGTACTATGGAGAATGGGGTTGCTCCTGTTGAAGTGCGGACAGATGTTCGATATCCATGCAGAGAAAAAGGGAGCATTTCATGCCAATCCTTATAAGTAATAACCATTTTCTGGATAATTCTCTTGATATTCTTATTAGCAGCCTCAACAGCCCCATTCATCTTTGGCATGTATGGAGACGAATTGTGATGGACAATCTTGAATTCTTCACACAGTTCTGTCATCATTTTTTTGTTCAAATTTGAGCCATTGTTAGTGATGATTCTACTCGGCACACCATACCGGCATATCAGATTGTTTATAATGAAACGCACAACCACCTGTTTGGTAACATTGGCATAAGAAGCAGCCTCTACCCATTTGGTAAAGTAGTCAATTGCTACCAAGATGAAACAGTGTCCATTCGAAGCTTTGGGTTCTATCATCCCGATCATGTCTATACCCCACATAGAGAAAGGCCACGGGGAGGAAATCACATTGAGCAATGTCGGAGGTATATGGATCTTATCTGCATAAATCTGGCATTTATGGCACCTCTTTGCAAATTTGCAACAATCAGATTCCATTGTCAACCAATAGTAACCTTCCCTTAGCATCTTTTTAGCCATCGAATGTCCATTAGCATGAGTACCAAATGAACCTTCATGAATCTCATGCATCAACATGTCTGCTTCGTGTCTATCCACGCATCTGAGCAAGACCATGTCATAATTTCTCTTGTATAACACATTTTCACTGAGGAAGAAACTGCCTGCCAATCTTCTCAATGTCTTTCTATCTTTCCTCGATGCACCAATCGGGTATTTCTGAGTCTGAAGAAAATGCTTGATATCATAATACCAAGGTTTTTCATCTGCTACCTCCTCTGTCGCAAACACATGAGAGGGCCTATCCAGCCGTCGAACTGTAATACGAGGTATATCATTCCAAGAATTCACTTGATACATGGAATCTAGAGTTGCCAGAGCATCCTCCATTTGATTTTCATCTCTAGGGATGTGATGGAATTTAACTTTATTGAAGAAGGGTAGCAATCTTCTAGCATAATCTTTGTAAGGGATCAAGCCAGGGTGACGAGTATCCCATTCTACTTTAATATGATTTATTACCAAAGCTGAATCTCCATACACATCTAGAATTTTGATTCTGAGATCAACAGCTTCCTCAAGACCCATGATGCAAGCCTCATATTCCGCCATATTATTAGTGCAATCAAATGTTAGCCTCGCAGTAAAAGGAATGTGCGATCCATGAGGAGTGACAATCACAACACCAATTCCTTTACCATAAGCATTCACCGCTCCATCAAAAATCATACTCCAATGAGATTCAGGGTCAGGGCCTTCCTCAGGCAATGGTTCATCACAATATTTCACTTTCAGGAACATCACATCCTCATCAGGGAATTCAAATTCTGCAGACTGATGATCTTCCACCGGTTGGTGAGCAAGGTAATCTGCCAACACACTACTTTTAATATCTTTTTGATTGCGGTACTCAATATCATATTCAGACAACAACATTTTCCAGCGGGAAATTCTCCCAGTAAGAGCAGGCTTCTCAAAAATATACTTGATTGGATCCATTTTGGAGATCAACCAAGTGGTATGATTCAACATATACTGCTGCAAACGCTTTGCCGCCCAGGCCAAAGCACAACATGTGTTTTCTAGCGTGGAATACCGCGACTCACAATCAGTGAACTTTTTGCTGAGATAATAAATGGCGAACTCTTTCTTTCCCGTTTCATCCATTTGTTCCAGAATACAACCCATGGATTTATCTAACACCGTTAGATACATAATTAGCGGTTTTCCTTCTGCGGGAGGGAGCAAGATAGGAGGTTCACGCAGATACTCTTTAATACTCTCAAATGCCCTTTGGCAGTCACCCGTCCACACACAACCTTGATCTTTCTTTAACAACTTAAAGATTGGTTCACACTTTGCAGTCATGTGGGAAATGAATCTGGAAATATAATTTAAACGCCCGAGGAAACCCCTGACTTGCTTTTCAGTTCTTGGTGCTGGAATTTCTTGAATTTCCCTGACTTTATCAGGATCAACTTCAATTCTTTTATGGCTAACAATAAAACCCAACAATTTCCCCGATCTAACTCCGAAGGTGCATTTATTTGGATTCAAGCGGAGACGAAACTTCCTCAAACGCTGAAACAACTTCAACAAATCTTTTATATGCCCTTCTTCATTTTGGGATTTGGAAATCATATCATCAACATATACTTCAATTTCCTTGTGCATCAGATCATGGAATAGGGTTGTCATAGCCCTCTGGTACGTTGCACCAGCGTTCTTCAACCCGAAGGGCATCACTCTGTAACAAAATGTTCCCCAGGGTGTGATAAACGTTGTTTTTCCATGTCCTCTGGAGCCATTCTTATTTGATTATACCCGGAAAATCCATCCATGAACGAGAATACTTTGAATTTTGCTGTGCTATCCACTAACATATCAATGTGAGGCAATGGAAAATCATCTTTTGGACTAGCTTTATTTAGATCTCTGTAATCTACGCACATGCAGACTTTTCAGTCTTTTTTCGATACTGGGACAATATTGGCAATCCATTGAGGATACACTGACGTCACAAGAAAACCAGCATTAATCTGCTTTAGGACCTCCTCTTTGATCTTTACTGCCATATCTGGGTGGGTTTTTCTCAACTTTTGTTTAACTGGTTGACACTCTGGCTTCAATGGCAAATGATGCTCAACAATGTCTGTATCTAGACCAGGCATGTCTTGATAAGACCAAGCAAAAATATCCACATACTCTTTCAACAGCTCAATAAACCTGCTCTTCACATCAAGATGCAACGATGCTCCAATCTTAATCTCTTTCGGATCTTCTTCTGAACCCAAATTAATCACTTCCAAAGGCTCCTTATATGGCTGAATGGTATTATCCTCGTGCTCAAGTAACTGTGAGACCTCTTCTGGAATCTCATCATAATCTTCTTCTTCAGCCCCAAACACAGGACATTCAAAGTTGGGAGAGGGTGCAGGGTCATTGTATTCAACGGGTTTTTTAATTAATCTGCACATATGATTTATGATTGCTTTTAGAAACTGACACATATAACAGGTGATCATGCAGATTAATTTTCAGTTATTATTTATTTTGAAAGGGTTTTTTATTTGATTACCATTTCCCAAGAAAAAGCAGAAAATAAAGACATATTTTTGGAAGAAAAGACAACTTTTATTAATGATCTTAACAGTCAAAGCAAACGAATAAGCTCATACAATACTTTCACCTTGGGCAGAGTGAAAGCTTTTCAAAGAAAGAAACAGATTAACAAAACAAATTACTTTGAAATATGTATGCAAGAAGGAACATCAATGGTGACCCAGTTCTGAACTCGGACTCCATGCGTCACAAAATTCGGTACTTCCTGCTCTGTTTCATCTTCTCCAACAGCATTAATTCCAGAACCAATTGGATGGAGGTAGCCTCCGCTGCGGAAAACATCATGATAACTGTTCACAGGATACTTTGACTTCAAACTTTCGCCTTTGCCATTCTTCAAAGAAAAACCCAAACCAGTTCTATTCTTATTCACGGGTGGATCCACCAGTCGTCCCCAAACTGCATTATGACCATTGCGCACAACCTGCTGCGCGTCCTTCAGGGGAACCATAGAATTCTCATTCCTCCTTATGTTGTCAATGGATAGGGCTTGGAACTGGGTTCCAATAGCAGACTCATCCGCTTCTACAATACTGAAAGAGGATAGATGGGATATCAACAACGCCTGCTCCCCATTTATGATCACCACCTTCCCCTCGCGCACAAACTATAGCTTCTGATGCAGAGTTGAAGTGACATCCCCTGCTTCGTGTATCCATGGTCGTCCAAGCAAACAACTATATGCGGGAATAATATCCATAACCTGGAAAGTTATCAAGAACAAATGTGGTCCTATATGGATGGGCAGGTCCACTTCACCGATGACAGATTTCCTCGACCCATCAAAAGCCTTCACAATGATGCCACTAGGGCGCATAGATGTTCCTTGATACTTTAAATTCAAGAAGGTACTTCTCGGTATGACATTCAGCGCGAATCCGTTATCAATTAGCACATTGGACAGCGAATCATACTTACAGTTCATGGATATGTGGAGTGCCAGGTTGTGATTCCTCCCTTCATCTAGTAACTCATCATCACAGAAGCTGAAATTGTTACATGACGTAATGTTTCCAATTACGCTGCTAAATTGATCTAATGGCATGTCATTCTCTACAAAAGCTTGGTCTAGTACTCTCATCAGCGATTCTCTATGAGCAGAGGAATTCATCAATAAGGCTAGAATAGATATCTTTGAAGGAGTCTGCAATAGCTGATCTATAATTTTGTAATCGCTCATCTTAATTATCTTCAAGATATCATCCACTTCTTTCTCTAATGTAGCTCCACTAGTCCCTCCTGCAGACTTCTTAGGCTCACCATTCTCAGCAATCTTCTTTCCAGCAATAACATCTCTTCGAATGACCGGTGCAAATACACGACCACTACGGGTCACTCTTCTATCATCAGCTATATTTCCAACATATGGCATCGGCTGGATGGGAATCTCCACCCCATCTTCTAAGATCGTAGCATTGTATTTGTAAGGCACAACCTTATCTGATTCATAGGGAACAAGACCTGGCAGACTAATTACCAATGGGGCAATAGTTGGTTTGCTATGGTACTCCACCTCAAGATGAGTGGGTGCACCAAAACAAGGTACAATGACATTCACCCCTTCCTCAACACAATCAGCCATAAAAAATTCATTTCCGGCAAACAAATCTTCGTCTGAAGAGAAATACTCATCTGGGGAGGCATACTCTTCCTCTGACACTTCCATCAAACAGACTTCAACCATATCAATCTCATGATAATCATCTCTCTGACCTGTGATCTTGATGGTTCCATTGTCTAACAGCAACTGAACACCTTCCCTCACAACAGAACATCCTCGGGGATTTCGACAACAAATTATGCAAGATCCATATTGGTGTTCCACCTGACAAGCAGTATGGCATAAGGTAGCATGTAACTGCACTAGATCCTCATTCAAATGATCCACATCAAAAATTCTGAATTCACCCGGACATCCAGAAACCATATTCACTTCCTTTTCATATTCTGCCCTAGGTCTGATTATATGGATTAAACCTTCATCCATCATCTCCTGCAAATCAACATTTATCTTCTCGCAACCCTGTATATATATACTGCAAATAGCACAACCGGTATGGTCATGCGTATAATAATTGAATTTACAGAGATCTGCGTGCATCTTCACCAAATCCCCTCTAACCAGATAAATGTCAAAAATTTGAAAGTCGCCTGGACAACCGGCCACCATATTCACAGCATTCACTCCCTCGTGCTTGGGTAGAGGATTGTCTTTCACATTAGGTCCCACGTCTTTGAAAGATAAAATTCCAGACTTCACCAACCTTTGCACTTCAGTCCTCAAAGGATAACAATTCTCAACACTATGCCCTGGTGCTCCCTGATGAAAGGCACACGTCTGGTCTGCTTTGTAATACCACGACAATGGTGATGGTACAGCGGGAGGTGGTCGTGTCTGGACCAACTTCTTCTGAATCAATGCTGGTAATAGCTCTGCATAGCTCATGGGAATAGGATCATAGTTCTCCCTTCTCTGATTATACCCTTGATTCCCCTACTGGGATGGTCTCTGATAAGCAACGGTAGTTGGAGCGGCATTCATAACAGGAGTAACTGAGGCGACTTGTTGATGACGCTGATAATTCCTTCTAGGAGCGTTTACCTTTCTCTCTTGCATAACAGCATTTGTATCCCCCTCTTTCTTCTTTGTAAACCCGTAAGATGGCTTCTTCACACCTCCAGATCCTTCACCCTTTGTCAAACGGTCTCTTACTGCCTCTTCTAGGCGGACACACATTCCTACCATCTCTGTAAAATCACTTGGGGCACTTGCTACCATTCTTTCGTAGTAGAAAGCTCCCAGCGTCTTTAGAAAAATATTGGTCATTTCTTTCTCTTCCATGGGCGGAATCACTTGTGCAGCCACTTCGCGCCATATCTGCGCATACTCTTTGAACGACTCTCTGTCTTTCTGAACCATGGCCCTAAGCTGGTCACGGTCAGGCGCCATGTCCACATTGTACCTGTATTTTTTAATGAATGCTTCTCCCAAATCATTAAAAGTATGGATGTTGACGCTCTCTAAACTCATGTACCATTTCAACATAGCACCGGTCAGACTATCCTGGAAAAAATGAATCAGCAGACACTGATCATCAGTATGGGTAGACATCCTTCTCACATACATCACCAAATGAGCACGAGGGCAAGTGTTGCCCTTGTACTTCTCAAATTCCAGGACCTTAAACTTAGCAGGCACTTTAACATTCGGGACCAAACACAGCTCATTCACATTCTGCCCGAACAACTCTTTTCCCCTAAGAGCCTTCATCTCTCTTTGCATTCTATCAAACTGCTCTTGGAAATCATCCATTCTGTCATAAAGACCCAAGTCTTCACTCGGCGGAGGGAAAGGACGACACATATCTTCATTAACAAACGAAACCAAATTCACCGAAGGAGGTGCAGCAGGAATAGTATGCACCACATGAGGTGCAGGAGTAACAACATTTGGAACCACTGGAGCATCTTGAGGACCAAGATTGAAACCTTCAGGTGCAAAATTCTCTGGCATTCCCCACGGATAACCCTGAGGTATACGGTTTTGAACAACAGCCGGAGTAGCGGATACAAGAACAGTCAGAACTTCAGCATTTGCCCTTGTTGGTTGAGGTTGAACACTCGGTGGCTGATTCTGAGCAACCACCAGAGCTTTCATCAGAGTAGTCAAGTTGGCCAAGCCATCCTTCAAAGTGGAAACTTCTTCGCGCAACTCGCGATTCTCCTGTTCTAAGTTGTCCATCTTCTTTTTGAAATTAGCCCGAGTGTTGTAGTGATGAGTCAGCTTGCTGAGTGAAGCAAAGAAGCTGGGTAAGACACCTGGATATGCATAACAAATGCAAGAAATATGTGCAATATGATGCATGATATGCAATGCACATGATTATTTTTATTTTATCATTTAATATTTCAAGGGATTTATGATTTATAGACACATTGCAAACATCCAAGTAATAAAGCTTTTGAAATACTGAAAATTTTCATTATAATAATTTCAAAATGGATTACAAGTTTCAATGATCCGAAGTACAAGATGAAAATACAATCTAAAACCCTGAGAAGAGGAACTAATAGAGATCAATCTGTACGTTGGTGCTTCCCTGTGAGCCTGGCGATCTGAGCCCTCAACCTCTGGTTTTCTTCCACGTGTCTGATGGCAACCTCCTTCCAATCATCTGAAGCAAGAAGTGAGTAATCAACACCTGTTTGAGGCTTAGGAGAAGATAAATCTCCTTGCCTCTCCATAGACTCTACTGCTCGACTCTCAAGGATCTCGATCAAATCATCTCTCTCCTTCAGGCCTGCTCTGTAGGAACTCTCTAAAGTCTGGAAGTTGTTCTTCCAAGCATCCCTTTCCTGTTGCATCCTTACCAAAGCAAGTTGCAGTTCTTCTAGATCATCTAATAAGGGAGGAGTGGTCTTCACAAAGAAATCAGGCATGGGTGTCTCCCGAGTATACGGCATCTTCAACTGAATGGCTCTCGATCGGACCCACTGAAGATATGGCTCCAAAGAAACAGCACCCTTAAGTCCCAAATCCTTCCTACTCTTCTTATGAATGTAAAGCAGTGATACACTGGATCATAAAACTGGACCAAAGTCGAGAGAAAACCCTCCTTCATCTTCAGCTTCATGAGACGAATAATGGATCCATACTTCTTCCGAAACTCTGCAGAACACTCAATCTCGGGAATTAGACTGATCAACTCATCTATCTTAGGATCCTTGAAACTGTATTTCCCGGTCTTTCTCTTTCCAGAATCCATGGTTTAAAAGTACCTGAGATATTCACAAATAGTCAACCTTTAAATCCCTTGAAATATTGTTTTTTCAAAAGATGCTTATGAGTGCATGGATGCATGATGCAACAATCACACACAAGATCACACATATAGGGTTCATAGGTTCAACGTCACGAGCATGAGGTCGAAGGTACTACCCATAAGGTATTGGTCTAAAAAGTTATCACCTGCCGAACAAGGTTCTAGAGGTTCTCAGAGTCTACATCCTTCCTTCGGATATTACCAACTTCCCGATTAACTCAGTAATTAATAATATTCTCAAGAAAGACTCGTCCGAGCGTAGTATCGCGTGACAACTATTTCCGGATTACTCCGTTATAGCTTCCGCACTACACCTAAAAGGCCAAGAGGGGTTAGGTAATCTACGGTCCTCAGCTTCGGCAGGCTCCCAGGTCGAAATCAATACGTCTTCCCAATTACTCGGTAAACGACACTACAGTTAAAGGGGCCTTCACTGAGTGGGGGATCTCATGCCTCCTTTTTTGGGATTACTCCCTCAAAGTTAACATGACTATACCGCCCGTCCTATCTTAAAGTTTGCCCAAGTCCGGGTATAGGACTTATGAGTAATCACCAAGCACCTTGTAAACCAGGAAAATCTAGACAAACATATATACAAAATATAACACATAAACAACAATAGCACATATACAGATATAAACAAAGATAGGTTTAACCCACTTAGGGATGGACCAGCAAGGGGTCAATCTTTCCCCAGTGAAGTCACCATTTTTCTGTAGCGGTAGAAATGTGCAAGACTAAGCCATTGGATTGACTAGACTTTATACAAATCAAAATAAAAATCGCCACCGCGCTTTATTGTTTCCAAAGGAATGGGAAAAGAGCGAATAACCCAAAAAGAGGGGGAAAGATTCAAGGTAAGGGGGTTGGTTATGAAAAGGGAAGGTATTAGCACCCTAAACATCTACGGTACTCCGCAGGAACCTCTTTGTAAAATCTGTATGTTTGGCTATAAAAATGTGTTATATAAAAAATGGATGGTGGAGGCGAGAAGAGAAATATATATTTTTTATGAATTTTGCACCCGCCGCGGTTGCGAACCTTTAGTGCCTACGTACCACCTTTCGTGCAATAGGGGATCAGGGTACACGTAGTTCCTCTTTTAAAAATTTGAAACACAAGTGTGTTGGTTGATTTTATGAGATAAGACATCATCGCAATTGCCCGTGTGAAAAACATACTTACTACCCACAATCATGAGAAAGGAGAATTTGCATCATCTCAAAGTGGAGGATATGGCTTGGATTTTAAAATCAACAATGCCTCACTCAACACCCAAGTGGAAAATATCTCACTTCACTACATATTGTAGAAGTATAGTTGTTTGCATCACTACAAGGATTGACAAGAGTCTAATCTTTTGAGAAAAGTTTAAAGATAAAAGTCAAAGTGGCAAAATGGTTTGAAATGAGATTGATTGACTTTTAGTCTTCTCATAAAAGAAGTCAAGGTATTATTAAATTGATTGAAATTTATTTATGAAAATGTTTTGAAGATGCATGGACCTAAGTCCAAGTTTATCATGAAAATGTTTCAAGTTTCAAAACAAGAAGAGTTTTTTTTTAAAGGAGGGAGAAGATTTTTGAAATTAAAGAAGATGGGAGGAGAAGAACAGGCTATCCTAAAGCATAAGGTAAAAGCTAGGGATAAGAACCATCTAACCAACAAGAAGCCAATACTTGACATTATGAGTCAATATAGAATTCCCATTCTTCGGATTGAAACCAAGCAAGCAAAGATACTAGACCTCTTGAGAGAACCAAACTTCAAGTGTTTTAAGTCTTCGCAAAAATTGGGCAGAGTGACGGTTGTATACGAGTGAATTCCAGATTACAAACAAAGATCGTAATCTCAATAACCTGCACACAAAACAAACAAACAACCCAATTTCTTGAGGTAAACCTCAAGAACTCCAGACAAAATATCAAATAAAGTCACAAAGTCTCCAAGATAGGCCAAGGTCTCTAATCCTAAGTCCAACAAGTCCATCACTCCATAATGCAAAGGATAGTAACCATGTAGTCTAAGTATCATTAATGATTTTTATGGTTCATGTTGATTATTAGGTGTCTTTAAAAAGAAAGAAAAGCTCAAGTGAGCAAAATAAAAATGACATAAAAGTAAATGCTCAAGTGAACAAAGATGAAAATAGCATGAAATGTAAAATGCTAAAAGTAAATGGTACATAAAGCATGAAAATAAAAGCGTAAAGTAAAGTTAATTGTTAGTAATTAGTGGTTAGTTGGATGACCATCTTGAAACTTGCATTTGGAACTCATTAGAGGATTGGTAGAACCAAAGCCTCCACACAACAAGTTGCATTTGCTTTTTGTCAAGTATATCATCCATTTTGGAATTCTCACAAGGCAACATGTAATGATCAACGATGATTAAGTGATCCGCGTTGACCAAAGGTGTTGTAGATCCATTAGAGGATTGGTAGAACCAAAGCCTCCACACAATGAATCTCAAGGTTATTGGATCAAAGATATCAAATTAACATACTTGGGCTTGCAATCATAAGTTTGGGCCACGAATGATCATTTATTCGAATCGGGACAAAATTTAGCACTATGTTAAGCAATCGTAAGTGGACTTATGTAGAAGTCACACCTATTTTGAGGCTGGTCAATAGCAATCTATGTACTTCATGTTTGGATAAATGATATAGAGATCACCATCCCTTAACATGTAGCACAATTAAAAAAGAAAGGGATAAGATGAAGAGGGAGGGGAATGATAAGCTAATTTGGATCACCATTTCAAAATTCTTTCATCTTTAAATTCAATCACTCCTCTAGATGGATTAAAGCACTAAACATATCATTAATCCAAAGCACCAAAAATGAATTAAATAATTCACTCTTAGGTAGATTTGAATTGATGAACATTTATCCAACTTCATCTACATCACAAAGTCCATTGAGTTTAAAGACAAATTGGACATTTAAAATTGCAACCCAAACCAACAATCAAAAGGAGTGAGTAGAAAAATCATTTTGGATCAAAGCTTCCCTAAAACAAGGAAAAAAAGTGCATTATGTCCCTGTGCAGTCGATTGCAGTAACTGTGCAATCGATTGCACACAGTGTTATTTTCAAAACAAATTGTGTGAAACGCTTCTGTGCAATCGATTGCACAGTTACTGCAATCGATTGCACACTGTTACAGTAGCAAAAACAACATTTTAAAAGGGAAATTTCTTGTTCAAACTTTGCATCAAACACCTTATGATCATGGATCCAATTGAGCACGAAAATTTCATCAAATTATGAGAAAATAACACCATTGGGATCACAAAATAATGCTCAAAGAATCAAACCCAAAGATCAACAAGAGATCACATTGTGAAAGATGAATTATCCAACTTACCAAAAGTAGATCTAGAGAATTATCAAAACAACTTCAAGAATTTGCTTCAATTCAACCACAAGAATCAATTGACCAAGCTTGGATGTAGAGAATTGATGAAGAAAAAGTGTTTGGATGAAGGTTTAGCTCAAAGATTAGTAAGCTTCAATACAAAGCTTACTAACTTTTTGAAAATGGAGCTTTGAGTGAATTTGGTAGATGGAGAGAATTGAGAGATTTTTTAGCAAGGTGGATTTTGCTATCAAAAGCTTGAAATTTGAGTGAAATGAGGGCTCTATTTATAGAGTTTAGGATTGGGATTAGTGGTAATTTGGTAATTGATTCTTGGAGCCAAAATTTGAATTAATGATAACTCTTTCAAAAATTAGAGCCAAAATTTGAATTAATGATAATTCTTTCAAATATTAGAGCCAAAATTTGAATTAATGATAATTCTTTTTAAAAATGAAAGATTGGCACTAAAACTTGAATTAATGATACATCTTTCAAAAGTGAAGGAAAATTGGAGCCAAAATTTGACAAGTTTAAAATGCTAATTTTTTTTTTAAATTTTCACGCTGTGCAATCGATTGCACTACAGTGCAAATCGATTGCACAGTGT
Source organism: Vicia faba (assembly GCA_948472305.1). Classification (NCBI taxonomy): domain Eukaryota; kingdom Viridiplantae; phylum Streptophyta; class Magnoliopsida; order Fabales; family Fabaceae; genus Vicia; species Vicia faba. Next base: position 1,573,292,163 of record OX451737.1, read on the forward strand.
CTTTTTTTCAAAAATGGCGTAAAATGAACTATGTGCAATCGATTTCACTCTAAGAGCAATCGATTGCATCAGTGAATAAAAATGAAATTTTTTAATTCTTTTTCTTTGCAGATTTTTGGAAAATAATACCATAAATCCTTATTTGTCAGATGCTTCGACTCGGTACCTACAAAACAAAAATATACAAAGACAAAGACAAATATTTTTTTGTATTTTGATTAGAAGTTAGTCAACAACACATATACAAAATACACAACCAAGGTGCTTGGAGATTCCTTAAGAGCAAATTTAAAGATAGGAGATAGAAAAAGAGGAAGAACCAACCCTAATGTGATTTTGTCATGATCGAGTTGATATGATATAATAGAGGAATCTTAGGGGAAAAAATTGGGGTACAACACTGTGACATCCTATCCCTAATGGGTTGCCAATGTGGTTCCAGTGCCAAAGAAAGAAGGAAAGGTTCGCATGTGCGTAGACTATAGGGACCTGAATAGGGCAAGCCCCAAGGATGACTTCCCTCTACCTCAGATTGATGTCTTAGTCGATAACACTGCTCAGCATAAAGTCTTCTCTTACAAGGATGGTTTCTCTGGCTATAATCAAATCAAAATGGCTCCCGAAGATATGGAGAAGACAACTTTCGTTACGCAATGGGGCACCTTTTGCTACAAGGTCATGCCCTTCAGATTGAAAAATGCAGGGGCGACATATCAAAGGGCTATGGTAGCTTTATTTCATGACATGATTCATCATGAAATAGAGGTATATGTGGATGATATGATTTCCAGATCACAAACTGAAGAGGAACATCTCGATCACCTGTACAAGCTATTCGAAAGACTGAAAAAGTACAAGTTGAGGTTGAACCCTAACAAGTGCATATTTGGCGTACAATCTGGAAAGCTTTTAGGTTTTGTGGTCAGAATTAAAGGCATTGAAGTTGATCCTGCCAAGGTAAAGGCCTTCCAAGAAATGCCAGTCCCTCATTCTGAAAAAGAAGTTAGAGGATTCTTGGGTCGTCTCATCATATCGCATTTGACTGCTACTTGTGAGCCAATGTTCAAACTCTTGAAGAAAGATCAGGTAGTCAAATAGAATGATGAATGCCAAGCTGCCTTTGACAAAATCAAAGAATATCTGTAAGAGCCTCCTATTCTCATGCCTCCAATTGAAGGAAGACCCTTGATCATGTACTTGACAGTACTAGAGAACTCTATGGGGTGTGTTTTGGGCCAACATGTCGAGTCTAGCTGAAAAGAGCATGTTATTTACTACCTGAGCAAAAAGTTTACCGATTGTGAAACCAGATATTCACTGCTCGAGAAAACTTGATGCACTTTGGCATGGGCTGCTCGCCGGCTAAGATAGTATATGTTGACTCATACCACTCTATTGATTTCTAAGATGGACCCAATCAAGTACATCTTCGAGAAACCTGCCCTTTCTGGACGGATAGCCAGATGGCAAATGATCTTGACTGAGTACGACATTCAATACACAACACAAAAGGCCATCAAAAGAAGCGTACTAGCAGATCATTTGGCCCATCAAGCTGTTGATGATTATCAGTCTATGAACTTCGACTTCCCTGATGAGAACATCATGCTAGTAACCGACTGCGCGAAACCTGGACCGTATGAAGGACCTGAACAAGGATCCTGATGGACTATGGTCTTCGATGGGGCTTCCAAAGCTTTGGGTAACAGAATTGGTGCTGTGATTATCTCCCCTGAAGGTTGCCACACTCCTTTCACTTCCAGATTATGCTTCGATTGCAAGAATAACATGGCTGAGTACGAAGCGTGCATTTTGGGTCTGAAAGCTGCCATTGATTTGAGGATCAAGTATTTGAATGTGTTTGGGGATTCCGCTCTAGTGATCAGCCAAGTAAAAGGAGATTGGGACACTAAGCACCCTAATCTCACCCCTTACAAGGAACTTGTACTATCTCTTATTCCTTACTTCGAAGAGATCACCTTTGAGCACTTCCCTAGGGAAGAAAATCAATTGGCTGACGCCTTGGCAACCATGTCTTCATTGTTCAAGGTCAGATGGGACAACGAAGCTCCTATGATTACAATTGAAAGATTCGACGAACCTGCACACTGCTGTGAGCTTGACACTGACACGGAAAATCCATGGTACCCTGAGGTGATGAGATATATTGAAGCACAAGAGTACCCTGAAGGGGCATCCATCAATGACAGAAAGTTCTTACAAAGATTCTCAGCTAAATTCTTCCTAAGCAACAAAATATTGTACAAGCGCAACCATGATTCTACTCTACTCTGATGTGTGGACAAGAAGGAGGCAGAGGAAATTATGGAAGACATGCACGATGGTCTCTTTGGCACTCACTAAAGTGGACATACTATGGCCAAGAAGATCTTGAGAGCTGGTTATTATTGGTCAACAATGGAGAATGATTGCCATCAATATTATAGGACTTGCCACAAATGCCAAATCTATGCTGACAAGGTCCATGTGCCTCCTGTCCCTCTGAACGTCATGACCGCTCTGTGGCCATTTTCAATGTGGGGCATTGACATTATTGGGGATATCAAGCCCACTGCTTCCAATGGACATCGCTTCATTCTTGTTGCTATCGACTATTTTACCAAATGGGTTGAAGCCGCCTTGTTTGCCTCATTCACCAAGAATGTGGTAGCCAGATTCATCAAACATAACCTCATCTACCATTATGGTATCCCCGAAAGGATCATCACCGACAATGGGACTAACCTCAACAATGCCATGATTACTAAACTTTGCATTCAGTTCAAGATCATGCATCACCATTCTTCTCCATATAGACCTAAAATGAACCGCGCGGTCGAAGCAGCCAACAAAAACATTAATAAGATTGTACATAGGATGGTAGTAACCTATAAGAACTGGCATGAGATGTTACTGTTTTCTTTACATGGCTATCGTACTTCAGCGAGGACATCAACTGGGGAAACTCCCTTTTCTTTGGTCTATGGCATGGAAGCTGTTTTTCCAGTGGAAGTTCAGATTCCCTCACTAAGGATTATGAATGAAGCAGGCCCTGGTGAAGACGAGTGGATTCAGACGAGATTGGATCAGCTGAACTTGACCGACGAAAAGCGACTGACTGCTGTTTGTCATGGTCATACGTGCCAAAAACATATGATCAAGGATTTCAACAAAAAGATCAAGCCTCGAGTATATCAAGCTGGTGATTTGGTGATAAAGCGCATCATTCTGCCACGAGGCGACCCCAGGGGAAATTGACTTCTACCTACGAAGGGCCATTTGTTGTCAAGAGAGTGTTCTCTGGTGGTTCCATGATGCTAACTACCATGGACGGTGAAGACTTCCCACATCCTATAAACGCGAAGATAGTTAAAAAATACTACGCATAAGAGACCCTCTAGGTTCACACACCTAGGCAAAAATAAGGACATCCCGGCAAACTAAAAGGTTTGGGAAAAAATTAGGGATATATGCAAAATATTATACACTCGACAAGTTGAAAACCCGAAAGGGCGACTTGGGAAAAAATGGGTATCCTGGTTGGCTGAAAACCTGAAAGGGCAGTCCAGGCAAAATTTAAGGATTGAAAGCGTATGACTATGTCTCGTGGAATCACCACAGTCAACTTTATCACCAAGGTCCAAGTTTAAATAGTCCAAGATTAATCCAATCAACTTCTGTCAACGTCAAAGGGCATTCGAAGACATTGGGGCAATAGTAGAGTTAGAATGCAATGAGATCATTTCCACATGGCTATTATCTTTGTTTTCAATTTTGTTTTCCTTTCAACGATTTCCTCTTACTAGGATCTCTGTCTCTTTGTACAAAAACGCATATTCATGGGCAAAACATCAACATAAATATACTTTGAAGTGCAAACTTTCTGTTTTTGTTTTAAATGCAAAAATTGTCCAATGACTAAAATTTAACGAACATATGCATATGAACATAATTAAAACCATTTGGCACATATGTCCTGCTAATCAGCAGTAATGTATATGGAATACCCCCACAGAGTTATTTCATTAGCATTATCCCCACAAGAACGGCTACGATAAACCAATCTTCAAAAAAGTTACCCACAAAGTCTCTTTGCACAGGTTGATCCCTAACCAGAGTCTCAATCTCTTGGCAGCTCTCTCCCCATCTAAGGTGATCCTACAAGTAGAAGCCTTGTGGATCTCTTACTCAAAGAACTCACCTCGTCAGTAGTTCATCAAGTATTCATCAACAGGGTTTATTTCCACAACAAGGTTTATTTCCCCAACAAATAACGAGTAGTATAACTCCCCAGCTGTGTCTGTATTCCCCCGACATAGTCTATCTTCCCCAGCTGAGTCTATCCTCCAAGCTGAGTCTGTCCTCCCCGGCTGAGTTTATCCTCCCCAGCTGAGTTTATCCTCTCCAGCTTGAGTTTGCTTTTCAGACTATTACAAATCATAGGGCCACAACTCCTAATCCCCAGTAAAGTCGTCAACAAAACCTTTACTATCTCCAAAAGATACTATGAAGCCTGGACCCGACCAGATATTAGTACAGTTTTCAAGCTACTATGAAGCCTGGCCATGACCAGATGATAGTATATTTTTCAAGATACTATGAAGCCTGGACCCGACCAGATAATAGTTCAACTCTTCTAGATATAGAAGAACCTGGACTCAACCAGACTAGGGTTTAACTTATTTTCCCCAATAGAGTTTTCCTCTACCCCAACAAGTTATTGTGAAGTCTGGATTCGACTAGATATTAGTTTTCAACTTCATCTTTTCAAGTAAGTTATTGTGAAGCCTGGATCCGACCAGATAGAAATTCCCCTTATAAGTTTGTTATGAAACCTGGAATCTAACCAGATAACAACTAATTCCCAAGAAAGTAACTGTAAAGCCTGGACCCGACCAGATACCAGTTCAACTCTATATCTCCGAACAAGTTTATTATGAAGCTTGGACCTGACCATATAACAATTAACTTCATCCACCTCAAAACCTGTAAAGCCTGGACCCGACCAGATATCAATACAACTTCATCCTTTCTAGCAAGTTACTGCGAAGCCTGGAATCCAACCAGATAACAGTTAACTTCCTTATCCCCAGCAAATTATTGTGAAGCCTGGACCCGACCAGATAATAATTAGCTACAATCCCCCAGCAAGACACTATGAAGCCTGCACCCGACCAGAGAATAGTATAACTTTTCAAAAACCATGAAGCTTGGACCCGACCAGATAGTAGTTACCACTTCAAGTTTATTGTGAAGCCTGGATCCGACCAGATAACAGTTCAATTTCAAGAAATTTTCTGCGAAGCCTGGAATCCGACCAGATAATAGATAATTTATCCTTCCCCGGTAAATTATCGTGAAGCCTGGATCCAACCAAATAGCAGTTGACTTCCTCATCCTCAGCAAACTGTGAAGCCTGGATCCGACCAGATAACAACTGACATCCAAAAGACAATCCCCAGCGGGGGCATTCTTTTAACAAATTTGAAGATGTGCATATTCTTAATCCCCAACAGCAATCCAGGATTCAGAACTCTCCAGCAGCAGTCAGAGATTTATTTTCCCGGACAAATACCCATCCTACATTCATACATCATAGCATATACATACAAAATGCATTTAGCATGATCTCATTCATCTTGTGAATATCATGCATACATCCGCATTTTACTAACCCCTTTTTCCACAGGTGAAACATCAAGTTTTAGTATAAATCGACCAAATATTTGTGCTGATACTTCTTCCAGTATTTACCATCATTCCACCAAATGGCATGTATAAGCCCATTCATAATCCATCTCCAAGTGTAAATTTCTGGCACTCTAGTGTTCAATCATCTTCCACCTTCAAGTCACGAATGGCGGATCCACCAATCTAACTCTTCATGTTTAAGAAGATTGAACAGGGGAAGTTGTTGTACCCAAAAATTTTACCTCTTATTTTCTCAAGTAATCTCACACAAGATCTCCTTTGGTTCAAGACTGCACAAGGGTTGATCAGCTCAAGACACCTCCTCAGGCACTAATGACTGAAAATTAGGGTTTGAGATTGCACAAGGACAAATGGACTTTTAATGCCCCATATGACTTTCATGTATCATTTTGAACCCTCAATATTTCTCATGTCAAGTTTCAATTCTTGGATCACATTTTTGCTCAGTCAATTGATCAGATAACCTAAAAATCAGCTGTATTAGGGAAAAAGTCAAATGTGGTCAATTTACAGTCAAACTTCATAATTTTTGGATCATATCAACATCATGAATTCATATATGTCATTTGATCAAGTTCTAATCACAATTCCTCAAGAAATTTGATCAGATCATCAAAAGGGCAAAATGGTCAAAATTAGGGTTTTGATTGAGAAGGTGCAATTTCTGATTTTTTACCTAGCAAATGATTTATTGGTTTGAGACATGATCTCTAGGATTCAAATTCTTTATTTTAACCTAATGGCATGGCTCAAAACATCTCTCGAGATCAATTGATTGACAAATGAATTCCAATCAATTGATGAAAAGTCAATTGTACACTAAAACGTTAAACTTTGACTTTTTGGTCAAAATCAAGTATAAAAAGATCACAATTCATCAAAACATGTCAAAATATTAAACTTGTTCATCAAGAAATCAAAAAGTCAAGATTTCATTTTGAAAAGCCAAAATTTCTAAACTTATAAAATTTTCTAAGTATTTGAAAATTCATATTTTTTTCATAACTTTGAGCCAAATTTCCACCATGATGCAAGATGATTCAAAGGAAACTTCCAACATGAAATTTGTAGATCTCAATGAGATCTAAAACATTGTAGAACACGACTTTCTATATAAATGCATGGATTTCAAGTTATGATTTTGTGAAGACATGTTCATGAAACATGGAAACTTAGTGAAATTTTGCCCTAGTTTAGGCATGATTTTGACCTAACTTTATGGAAATGTTTCACATAGTTCCAAGATGAATCTTAAAAAATGTCCAACATATAGGTTGTATAGGATGTTACAAGCTTTCCAAAATGTCCAAGAACTCATTGAGATCATACTTGAGCAAGGAGAATCGAAGGCAAGAAGTTAGGGTTTTCAAACTTGAATTACAAGCCATGTCTTGATGAACACATGAACCAAATCCATGCTAGGCTGCATAATCTTTGCTTTTCAGGCCTCAAACTTGTTTTTCACTCCATAATTAATGTTTTGGACAATTGATATGACCATTTTCCAAGCATTTGAGCCATTATCCAAATTGCATTTCCATTAATGGCACAAAGTAACATTGCCATTCTAGTAAAGTGGTTTTATTCACAAAGTCAACTTGTCTTGAGCTTTGCATTTGTTCTTTCTTCATAAGCATCCTCTACACAATCAGATAAGCATGTTTAAAGTGCCTAACCACTTTAGATAGCCTTGTACCTTGCCTTGGAATAATGCTTGTCAAGCTTGCTTCAAAAACAAGCCAAAAAGCCATAACATGTGAACTTGTACTTCTGATCGCCACAAGCCCTCAAAACCTTTTCATATACATTGAGACACTATTATGCAACTGAGAACACTAGCATTAACACCCTGAAACACCCCAAACTCCCTCAAGCCAGAAATTGTCCAAAAAACACCATTGTTGCACATGTTCTGACCTTGAACTTGCAACTCATATTTCCCTCGTGCGTTTCTTGGCTTTTCACTTCCTAAAGCTTCCTTACATCAAATACAACTCGTCCCCATCCTTATTCCAGAACTGTAACACCATTTACCATAACCTCCATAACCAAAAAACAGAGTCTGCACATTGACTTCTCCAAGCCATTCCAGCCATCCATTGCTCAAGCTAATCATTGCATTAGCTTCCTGGGAACTTGAGGAAGCTAACCTGATCATTCCAAAACCTTGAATCAAGCTCAAACTCATTTCACGATTTCTAGTTTTGAGGTACATTTTCTGAACTTCCATCTCATTATCTAGGCATTGTTAGGCTTGCATTTGTGAAGATAAATCATAGACATCATTGCCCTGAAACTGTACATGTCCATGGATTTCATTTATATTGCTTGAGTAGTGAGAATTTTAAGTTTGAACTTGCTGAAATAATTAGGTCAGAATTTGGTACTTTTAGAAATTCTCATTCATCTTTGATTTATAGCTTTAGTTATTTATATGGTTGGATTCGTGAGAAAAAATGGAATAACTTTCATGTTGGTATATTTCATTTTTGTTAAGAAATGGTGAAGTTACTGGATCCATGGCTGGAGGTTGAAGATGAAGTTACATTAAGGGCAAAACTTATGTTACATATTTATTGTTTTGTTTATGTTACCGGATGTACAGCCACCCTAGTGGCAAAGGTAGTGTGCGTGTATATGGGAGGTCATGGGTTCAATATCCAGCGCTACCTTTTTTTCTTATTTTTTTTTTTACATTTTCTTTATTTTTTGGTACAACCAGCACTGGGCCTCCCCCTTTGGGCCTTCCATTTTTTCTTTCTCTAACCCCCTTGTTTACTTGTGCAGGCTAGCCCAATTTTTTTATTATTATTTCATTTTATTTATTTTCTCCTTCTTATTTTTATTTTATTTCAGTCTCTTTTATTATTTTTACTATTATTATAAATATCATTATTATTTTTATTATTAAAAAATATAAAAATATTTATTATTTATTATTTACACTTATTTGCTTTCTTTATAAAATAAAAAAGAACAAAAAAACATTTTTCTAAATAATTAATTTCTTTTTCTTAAATAATTAATATTTAGACTTAGGTTTAATTATTATATTATTTTTTTTAAAATTAAAATTAACTTAGAATTTAGGTTTCTTTTAATTAATTTTCATATTTTATTTTCATTAATTTAAAACCTTTTCATAAAAAAAAACCTAAAAAATTATTTTTAACTTTATTTCTTTATTAATTAGTTGATGTTTAATTTTGTTTAATTTTAATTAATCATTTTTTTTAATTAGTTTAAAACTCTTTCATAAAAAACCAAACAAAATCATCTCTTTTTCCATTTGCATTTGTACATTATATTTTTCAATTCTTGTACATTATCCAATATGGTTGTAATAGTTAATTATGTTTAATTTTCTTGCGATCCCCATTTGTAAATTTGTATACCCCCTCCCCTAATGATGTAATAGCGTAGTAATTTTATTTTCCGCAATTTATCGCTTTATATAAATGTTAGTAATTAGGATTTGTATGGATAGACTAAAACCAACAAATAGCAAACCCTAATTCAAGATAAACAACGCATGTAAATCAAACCCATTTGCACACTTGCACCCTTAGGGTAATTCCACTTTGTTGCCTTACAAAAATGGACATGTTATGCATGTGGGATATCTTAGCAAAAGCAATCAAAAATACAAGATCATAGTCCCTCGATGACGCTATCAATGTTGCCTTTCAAAATGTTCTTAGTCCCTCAAAGAGAAATGCTAAGACATCCTACAACATTGCTATCATGGCTATACGATGACCCACGCCCGTCCCTTTACATCCAAAGATAAGGCTTCTTACCAATCAATGGTGAGATAGCAATATCAAAGGAAAAGAAGAAATGAAATAAGAATTTTGAGTAGGTAGATTGTTCCTAATTGCTTGCTCATTTTCAAATCAAACATCCTTTCTTATTTTCAAAACAAACACCAACACTTTCAAAAACACTTTCAAAACATTTTCCAAACATGATATATTTTCAAAAGCTCAACACTTTGTATACGTTCTTGCGAACGAGAACTATTACAAAGTTTGCCTAAACGAAGGCGCCTTTTCAAAATACTTTCAAAAACCACACAAAGCACATTTTCAAACATAAGAAAGTGATATAGCAAGCAACTAAGAGCCTATAGATAACTATGGATGAAAAGGGTGCTAACACCTTCCCTTTTTATAATCTACCCCCCGAACTCAAGAAATAATCTCAAAGGTCTTTCATGTTCTTTTCAGCCTTTCCTTTTGGATAAAAGAAAAGTCAGTGGTAACTCTTGCTAACCGTAACATTTGCGATAAAACGAAAAACACTCAAGTCAGTTCTCCCGCCGTATCACAGATGGATTATGAATAGATGAAGCAAAAAGTCCCTACCAATAAGAAGGTCGCTCACCAGTTACAGAGTGTTATAGTTCGAATGATGTTGACACCTAATCTGCCTCTGGAGGGATTCATTAGTATACTTATGTTCTACGAGGGAAGCGTAGCAAATCATTCAGAGCTTCTTGATTCAAAGAATATTCGGTGTTAAACATTCTAAAATTTGTAGTTCTATTGAGGTACATATTTTCTTCAGAAGGTGCATTGTAAGAGAAGGAACTCATAAATTCCAAGGTTAATGATTCATATATGGGGTGGTTTAGTGTGCAGACATATGTCAGGTCAGAATTTCGAAGCATCTATTGCACACTGCCTAACAACCCCAACTCATCCAGACAGTTTACATTGACATACCTTGTAGATGTAACTGAATGTTGATAAAACTTTCAGCACTTTGCTTCCTGATGTTCTCCAGCTTCGCCATTTCTAAACACAATTCCTAAAAGGTCAGGTTCTCCTCTTTGGTGTTGGATTGTTTGAGACATAATGAGACACAAAGATGGTGGATGGTTTAGGTTTCAAAACTAACCAAAGGAGAGGCTGTGGGTTTTGGTTTTGCTTCACAAGTGCTTAAATAGGAGAAGAATATAGATGGCATGAAGCGGGTAATAATGAGGTTTAATGGAAATTTTAAAAATGGAGGAAGTGAGATAGTTAGGGGTGATGAATGGGGGGAGTGAGGTTTAATGGGGTTTTAGTGAAAGTTGAAGAAGATGAAAGAAAAATATGAAGGGGTTATCTGTAACAAACTAATACGCGTGCAGGATTTACTGCGCCGAGGGGCACAAAGTGTGTGCCAGGAGGAACACTTTTAAAGGCCCAGCGATCGTCACAGTATGTGTGGACATCGACACAATGCTAAAACCAGAATTTCCAGAAATGTTATTTTTAGACTACAAAGTGATATGGTTTAGGCACATACATAGACATTTATATCAGTATGTATATAATAATTTGTGTAACATTAAAACATAGCATATATGTAGATGTAAATATCAGAAACAGTGCCAAACATTTTATTTGAATCTAGAAATTTTTAGTATTCCAAACAATATTCTGAAGAAAAATAGAAAGTAAACAGAAAGCATAAAATCTAGTCTAGAAAGGAAAAATAGAAAACAAGGAATCTATTCTAGAAAGCAAGGAAATCCTAAATTAGTTGTCCTTCCCCCACACTAACTTAAACAGTGTCCTCACTGAGTAGAGGAGTAGATATGTTGAAAAATTTGATCCACCTGCTTCTCCACTAAATCCATAAAACCATGAAACTCAATGCGTAATTTAGTGAATTCTTTTCTCAAGCAATTTAGCTTAGTTTGTAAAGCAAGAATGGCAGTAGATTGATCAATTGAGGGAAGTGTAGAGGCAACTGGAGCAACAGAGGCACATGAATGGGTGGTTGGTTGGTGGATGGGAAATTGTGAGTGAATGGAAGTGTTTCAGGATCTGTTTCAGGATAAGAGAGAAAAGAATCATTGTGATCATAGAACTATGGTGTCTCAAGAGAAGCTAGAGGTGAAATTCGGTGTACTTACAAATCAAATAGCCTGTTGTTTTGGTCATGAACACTAGTTCTTGGATTTGGAAAGGTGAAGAGTTGCACAACCTGGTTGTTAATGAGAAGTTCAAATTCATCAGAGCCTAGGTTTCTAATAATGCCAATGTTGAAACAGAACTGTAAATTCATGGGTCGGAATGCACCCAGAGGGTTGAGTCTGAGAAGTGGTTGTTGCACTCCAATAACATTGACTATCATGGTCACTAAGCCTCCTACTAACATAGGTGCATGATCAGCCTTTGTAATACGATCAAAGTTAGCTATCATAAAGGTAGCAACATTAACGGGGTGGTTTTAGGAGGCACAATACATGATGAAAAGTTCATAATTGGACACAAGTAATGTTTTGTTCTTTTCCGAATAGGGTGTGGGAAAGGATCTTATGGAAATAACGAATAAAATGGTTATGGATATTCTCATAAAACATGTTATTAGGCTCGGGGTTTCTATCTCCAGTTATGCTATCCCAAAAATATCCAAGTTCAAGGTCCAAAAGAAGGTCTTCTTGGGTACTAGAAAAGACATGTGGGCCACTAGGAAATCCTAACAGATTAGCAAGCTCGCGGTTATTATACAAGTATTCAATACCGAACATTCTAAAGATAATTAGGCCTTGGTTAAATCTTAATCCATGGTTAGGAAAAAATGTGAGTAAGCTCAGGAATTCTAAGGTCATCCTGTGATAAGAACTAAATCTCCTTCTCAAGGGAGAAGTATCCCAACCTATTTGGTTCAACAAGAACATCACACTATCCATAATACCTAATGTGGTCATGGTAGGGCCATCGGGGTAGAAAGTTAGTACAATCTCTTTTGTAGCCAGTGCGTCAAAATGCCTCCTTTGAGCTCTTCCTCTGAAAGAAATTCCCATTGTGTCAACTTCTTGCATCGTTAGTTAGTTCGGTTAGCTAAAATTAAGTTATCCTATAAGTAAATTTACAGTTAGAATTAAGTTAGTAGTGGTTAACTTTAGATGACTCTACTGCATAACTTTTATGAAAAGAAAAAGAATGAAAAGTTAGAAAATGCAAAGACTAAAATTAGTAAATCAAAATAAAATACTAGAAAGTGGGGTGTCTCCCACCGAGCACTTTGTTTTATGTCATAAGCTCGACATAATTTTAATAGGTGATCAAAAATGGGATTGAGCGGGTAGCTCTGCAAGATGGAAACCCACGGAATAGTCTCTGTTATCGATACAGTGATAGTGCTTCAAGCGCTGCTCGCTTACGATAAACAGTTCGCTAGATTTTCCTTTAATTTCAATAGCTCCACTTGGAAAAACCTTAGTTATTTCAAACAGAACGGACCACCTAGAACAAAGTTTTCTTGGAAAAAATTTAAGTCTAGAATTAAACTAGAGCATTGCGTCACCCTCATTGAACTCTTTCCTAGATATGCGCTTGTCGTGCCATTTTTTGTTCTTTCTTTATAGATCTTGGAATTTTCGTATGCATCTAGTCTAAGCTCTTCTAACTCATGGATATCTAAGATTTTCTTTTCTCCCACGTTTATGTAACTTAAATTGAGGGTTTTGATTGCCCAATAAGCTTTATGCTCGAGTTCTACTAGCAGATAACATGATTTTTTTTCCATAAACTAGTTTGAATGGTGTGGTTCCTATGGGTTTCTTATAGGCTATTTTATATGCCCACAATGCCTCGTGTAATTTTGACGACCAATCTTTCCTAGAAGTGGCAACTGTTTTTTCTAAAATTTGCTAATCTCTCTGTTGGAGACCTCTACTTCCCCACTTGTTTGGGGGTTATAGGGTGTTACTACAAGGTGTCGAACTCCATATTTCACTAATAGTTTTTCAAAGATTTTTGAAATGAAATGGGAGCCACTATCACTGACGACAAGTCTTGGCACACCGAATCTAGGAAAAATTACATTTTTAAAGATCTTTATTACTACTCGTGCGTCATTTGTTGGAGAAGCTACAACCTCAATCCATTTTGATATGTAATCTACAGCAACGAGTATGTAGTTATTTCCAAAAGAAGATGGGAAAGGTCCCATGAAATCAATTCCCCATACATCAAATACTTCCACTTCTAAAATTCCTTTTTGAGACATCTCGTCGTGTATGGAGATGTTGCCAATGCGTTGGCACCGATCATAATTTATGACTGCAATATGGACATCTTTCCATAGGTTAGGCCAATAGAGGCAAGCTTGTAAGATCTTAGCGCAAGTCTTTGAAGTGCTTTCATGTCTCTCATAGGGGGAAGCATGATAATGGGAAATTATGTTTTTTATTTCATCTTCGGGGACACATCGAAGGAAAATACCATTGGGGTCTCTCTTGAAAAGCAGAGGCTCATCCCAATAATATTGTTTAAGATCATGGAAGAACCTCTTCTTTTGTTGATAGGTTAGATCTAGTTGAAGCACTCTAGCAGCCAAGTAGTTGACAAAGTCGGCGTACCATGGAAATATGGTTTTAGAGCAGACTGCTTCCATGGCTTCATTTGTCTCGATATCATTATAAGTTACATGGAATTTACTGGTGTTGTTTTCCAACTGGGCTATGAGTTGTTCATAAGGGAAATCATCATTGATAGGAACTTGTTCAAGCTTAATGCCTTCCATTCTAGATAAGTGATCAGGTACTGCATTTTTAGTGCCTTTTTTGTATTTGATTTCTAAATTAAACTCTTGTAGGAGTAAGATCCACCCGAGTAATCTTGGTTTGGCATCCTTTTTTCTTAATAGGTATTTAATTGCATCGTGATCGGTATAGACAAATATTTTTTCTCCTACTAGGTAAGAACGAAATTTATCTAGGGCAAACACAATAGTTAAAAGTTACTTTTAGGTGGTGGAGTAGTTCATCTGTGCAGGATCTAGGGTTCTACTAGCATAGTAAATCAGATGAAGCTTTTTATCCTTTCTTTGTACTAAAACTACGCCTACGACATGGTCACTAGCGTCACATATGATTTCAAAAGGTAATCTCCAATCAGGTGGTTGCATAATAGGTGCAGTAATAAGAGATATTTTTAATTGTTTGAATGCTTTTAAGAATTTTTCATTCAAATTGAATACAACGTCTTTCATTAACAGGCCAGATAGCGGTTTGGTAATTTTAGAGAAATCTTTAATGAATCGTCGGTAGAAACCGGCGTGTCCTAAGAAACTTCGTATTTCTCTTATGATATTTAGAGGTTGAAGGTTTTCTATAACTTCTATTTTCTCTTTGTCAACTTCAATCCCCTTATCGGACACTATGTGTCCAGGTACGATTCCTTGTCAGACCATGAAATGGCATTTTTCCCAATTTAATACGAGATTAACTTTTATGCATCGTTCAAGTACGATTTCTAAGTTCGACAAGCATCCATCAAAACTTTTCCCACAGATAGAGAAATCATCCATAAATACTTCCATGATGTCATCTATAAAATCAGCGAAAATTGACATCATGCACCTTTGGAATGTTGCGGGAGCGTTACCTAGTCCAAACGACATTTGTCTATAGGAAAATGTACCATAAGGATAAGTGAATAAAGTCTTTTCTTGGTCTTCAAGGTGTATAGGGATTTGAAAAAATCCCGAATAACCATCTAAATAGTAGAAATGGGAGTGCTTAGCAAGTCGTTTGAGCATTTGATCAATGAAAGGTAAAGGAAAATGATCTTTTCGAGTGGAATTGTTTAATTTCCTCTAGTCAATGCACATTATACATCTGGCTTGAGTGTGTTGTGCTATGGATTCTCCTTTTGTATTGCTGACAACCGTAACACCTCCCTTCTTTGGTACAACATGTATCAGGCTGACCCATTTACTGTCGGATATCGGATATATGATTCTTGCTTCTAATAACTTTTGTACTTCTTTCTTAACTACATCACTCAGAACTGAATTTATTCTTCTCTGATGTTCTCTCAAAGTCTTGCATTCTTCCTCAAGCACAATGAGATGCATTCAAATTGAGGGGCTTATTCCTTTTACATCAGAGATGTTATAGCCTAAAGCAGTCGGTTATTTCCTTAGGACATATAATAATTTTTCTATTTCTATTTGTCCTAAATTTGAATTGACTATGACGGGTTATTCAAGTTCTATATATAGGAATTTATACCTTAGATCTTTTGGTAATGTTTTAATTTCGACAGCTAGTTTCCTTAGGCAAGGCATACCGTCAGAAGTTAGCGCGAGACATTCACTTAAATTGTCATCTATGTATTCATCACACCAATTATCGTCTTCAAGGATAGGAGGTATTGGAATTTTTAAAGCTTCTAAATATTTGACCTGTTGTTTCTCCATTTCTTTAATACACTCATCAATGACATCCAAGAAACAACATGAATCATCTATAGCTGGTGCCTTAAAGAATTATGAGAGAATAAATTCGACTTTTTCTTCGCCAACCTCAAATGTGAGTTTACCTTTTTTTACATATATGTTGGCTCTGGCGGTGGCGAGGAATGGTCTTCCTAATATAATAGGGATGTTGGAGTCTTCCTTGATGTCCATAATAAAGAAATCTATGGGAATATAGAATTGTCCAATATGTACTAGAACATTTTCTAGCATTCCTAAAGGAAACTTTATTGAACGATCAACTAGCTGCACGGATATTCTTGTTGGTCGCAATTCTCCCATATTTAGCCTTTTGCAGATTGATAAAGGCATTAGACTAATACTGGCTCCCAAGTTGAATAGAGCTTTATCTATGACGAATTTTCTGATTACACATGGTATGGAAAAACTACCAGGGTCTTTTAGCTTAGGGGGCATGCTGTTTTGGATTATAGTGCTACATTCTGCAGTAAGCATAACGGTTTCATTGTCCTCGAGATTTTTCTTATTAGATAAGATTTCTTTAAGGAACTTAGCATAAAAGGGCATTTGTGTGAGGGCTTCTGTAAAAGGTATAGTGATATTCAATTGTTTCAGAAGTTTAATGAATTTCTTAAATTGCCCTATATTTTTAGATTTAGCTAACCGTTAAGGGCACAATATAAGTTCTTTGTACGATGGCAGAGGTACATAAGGTTTTTCTCTCTCTTCTTCCTCTGTGCTTTCATCTTCCTTCTCATCTTATTTTAGTTCGTCTTCCTTCTTAGTTTGTTTACCAGTACTCTGGTACATGGCTAGATTTTGGTTCTCAGGTCAGTTGATCCATCTACTTCCGTTCCACTATGAAGTATTATAGCATTAGCTTGACCTTTCAGATTTGGTTGTGGTTGGTCAAGAAAAGTTCCAGCTAGAGCAGCAGTGGGTGCTTGCTGTTGAGCCACTTAAGAGATTCGCATTTCAAGAATTTTGTTATAAGTGGCTAGGGAGTCAACCTTGTTTTATAGTTGCTTTAGTTATTCACTAGTGTGTATGTTTTGATTTATAAAATCTTTGTTTTGTTGAGCTTGAGTGGCTACGAAGTTTTCTATCATGATATCTATATTGGATTTCCTAGGAACATTTGGAGCAATTGGGGTGGCATTCTGGTATCCTGGTGGTGTAGTAGAAGCTTTCCCAGGTGCATATAATGCATTGTTGTTCTTGTATGAAAAGTTTGGATAGTTATTCCAGGTAGGATTATAGGTATTGCCGTATGGGTTTCTTTGAGCATAATTCACTTGATTAGTTGGTACTCCTGTTAAAAGTGGACATTCAGGTGCAACATGTGCGTGAAGTCCGCATAAATCTCTTTCCCATGCTTAGAAAATAGATTCACTTTCCTTTTGTTTAAAACCATTGATATTGACTCTTAGCATAGACGTCTTACTCGGAGGAAAATATCGCATTAGGAAAACTTTTTTCAACTCGTTCCATATGGTAACAGAGTTGGATGGCAGAGACTGGAGCCAAGTTCTAGCTCTATTAGGTAATGAGAAAGTGAAAAAACATAGTCTTATTGCTTCGGATCTGATACCATTTTCTTTTACTGTGTCTGCGTACTGCACAAAAACATACAAATGTAAGTTCGGGTCGTTCGTATTACATCCTTAAAACTGATTTTGTTGGATAACTTGTAGCAACAAAGGTTTCAACTCGAAATCGTTCTGAGTGATAGCAGGGGAAGCAATGTTGTTGTAAGGTTCCTTGTAACACCCCATTTCCCCATATGCATATTTATAATGAAATATACGACAAATGCATCAGAGTTCACAATGGGATGCCACATAAATCATAAAATCCATAAAGTTCTCAAAATACTTTATTACTTCGTGTATCCAAAAATGGTTATTCGACAGTGGAAAATCAACATAAAAGTAGTTCATTGGAATTCTAGCCTTAACAACAATTTAAATCCACAATATATGGTCCATCATAAGTTTAAAAGAAAATGTGCAACATTTGAAATCATGCAAAACATAATGAAAATCCCAAATCCCGTGTTACATATCAGAGCGACTCCTAAGACTCGATCTGGTAACATAACTTCAGCCACTACTCAGGTACCTGATTATCTATACTCCTGAAGAGTACAAACACAACAACACAAAAGGTGTGATAATTTCATTCAATAATTATACGGTGAAATAAAACATGCTAAGGAGTAGTAAATCACAACATACAAATAATTCATCACAAACAACCATCATCATATCATACAACATCAATTCAATGTTTATGCAATGCAATAGTCCTACATCAACATCCATGTGGTACCATTAAGGCATAAGCCTTCAACTCAATGCCAATTGGGCAATAACAGAGCATAAGCCCTCAACACAATGCCAATCCAGGCCAACATCAGGGCATAAGCCCTCATCCATGAATGAATGCAATATGAACATGAAACAACATGAAATCATACAACCATAAGGCATAAGCCTTCATCACCATGGAAATTTAAGCCATCCACATAATCCTTATCATAATCACCAACATTGCCTCATACCGACATCATCAACAAAAGAACATCGCGAGAAAACAACCCACCATTTCAGTGTAACAACAGGGAATAATTCCTATTTTAACTTAGTTACTAGAATTATCCTTCTAAATCTTTATTTTAATCTGCCTACTTAAATTTTATGGTGTTAGCTATCCAACGCTTCGAACAGCTTATCAAACGGATTTACGGTTCAAAAGTTATGGCCGTTACAAAAATCATCAAAAATTGGGCTTCCCTCGGGTTAGGTTGCGACGACCCTTATGTCGAATTCTCCTGGATTTTACGTCAACCGCCCTTGCTGTTGCGGTTTACCGCTCACTATTGTTTCTGTTTGTGTCGACGAATTCCTTGTTTGCGTCGATGCAAATTGTTAAACTCTGAGTTTTCTACGATTTCACTAAATTTTAGGTCCTAAAACATCATCTAATCATAGGAATTCATCACCCATTATCATCCTATGTTTCTACATCAATTATACATCTTTTGGGCATTAGTATTCGTCTTATATTTCATCAAATCCTCATCCAAAATCCACAAATCCTAATTCTCATTACTTATAGGTTCTCGAATAGGGTTTTATGCAACAATCATCATAACAACGCAATCACAACAACAATCACAACATAGCATCACAGATCCATGTATAATCATATACAACACATTAATTCAATCAAACCAAACAAATTATGCATCAATCATATAAAACAACCTAGGAGGGAAATGAACCCTCACTACCCTCTCATGTTAGATCACCAATTAGAGAATCCATTCACCCCCTTACCTTATGGTTATTGTTAGCTTTCAATTCCTCTTATTGTTCCACAAATTCTTCTTTGCTTCCATGTCTCCTTATGCCCTAGCTTCTCCTTTTCTCTTCTCCCAATATCTCGATCGTACCAAATGATCGTACAATTCTCTTTTCCCTTATTTATCACAAGGACCCATAATATCTTCCTCAATTGCCCTCACTTAGAATTATACCATTTACCATCAGTCCCTCACTCTCTCTACTAATTACCATATTTTCCTTATTTTCTCCACACTTCTATTATTCTATTATTCTAATTACTTAAATCCAAATAATTCCAATTAATCACTATTAAATCTATATAATTCCAAAATAATTATTTAAATTCCAAACCTTCTTACTAACTCATCCTACACCATACAACTCATCATCTTAAACACCTTATTCATCAAATCACTGCTATTTGCATCATAAATGCACATCATATACCGTCACAAGGACTCACACAAGGCACCAAAACATCACAAATAAGCATCAAAACATCAAAACACCATGTACTTCACATAGACTCATATAATCATACTAAATTAATTAATTAAATAATTAATCTAAAATTCTTGGTGTTAAATTCCTCCTATGATGGGGTAACACAATCCTTCAAAGGACGATTTTGGGGTCGTTCGGCCATTCTTGGTTCAGGTTCAGGGAGAGATAAGTTGGGAAGATTGAATTCGAGAAGGTTTTACTTAATTTGGTATTCTCTAATTCGGAGTCTTATAATAACTAAACGTTCAACCTTGTCGATTGGTTGCTCTAATTCTTCGTCTTGAGAGCGAGTGTTTGGCATACAATCAACAGATAAAAGAGAATAAAATTTATTGCCTTAGTTTATACTGCGTAATAAAGCAATCACATTATTGACTAAATCAGTCCCTGACAATGGCGCCAAAAACATGATCGGGACTTTAAGAGTCTATCGGGTGTAGTGGCTGCAAGTGCACAGTCTAATCGTGTAGTTTTAAAAGATATTAAACCCACAAGGACTAATAATTAAACTACTCCTATCTAAAGTCACTGTGTAAAGCTAAGGCTAATGATTAATCTTGGGTTTTGGGTGAGACGAAAATAAACTTAGATTTAAATGAAATATTCAATAACGGGACACCGGTATGTAATATGTCGAACTTTGGGGATTCAGTAAGTCATTGGCATAACTTTGAGTATTAAAACACTATTTCAGTAGAAACTATCAATTTAAAAACATTTATCTCACACTCTCGTGATTATTGATTCACACTATATTATTACTCTTAAATGCTTTCTCTTGCTGTCTCATTTAAAATCTAAAAATACTTTTTGAAAACAAATAGAATCTAATTAATCCTAAAGCACTCTCGTTGTATTTAAAACTAATGTTCGATTACCATGTTCCGGTTAAAATCTGAAACTCTTGTTATATCAATTTTAACCTTCGTTTGTCTTTTACTCCAGTGACAAACCAATTTTAATATTAAATATTGGAAACCAAATCAGAAAAGTATTTTATAAATGTTTATGCCAATAAATTACCGATCCCCTTCGGTTCTATGACCTTACATACTGATATCAGGGAAATTAGCCAGACATGTTATTGAGTACAAACACAAAATTACAGTAAACAAACAATAACATAATAACTATTATCAAGTATAAAATAATATATCTAAATGAAATAATAACATTGAATTAATAAAGGAAACTGAAATTAATGCTAAACTTCTAGTGCCAAGTGCAATCTTCCACAATATGCCGGCGGGATTTGCTTTGCAGAAAATAATAACTTGAATGCAGGAAAAATATAAACTAAATCAAAGTTTGAAAGATGCAAATAAAATCTACTCATGCAATAGCTCCCCGGTGTGAAAAACTATTACTAATTCAGGTGGGGAAATATCTGCTTAAAGTTTCAAAAACAATGGTTCTAAACTATGAGAAAATTGAACAAAAGTGTGGGTCCTTTTTTGCTGCCTGGTTGCTTCCTTTTTATAGCCTGCTAGTAACTTCCATTGGAGAATATTTAGGAGTCGTGTGGCAATTGGAAGACTCGGCTTCTCCAAATAATCAGGGACGTGGTCATCATGGAGTGGAGCATAATACGAACTCAGTTGCGGTTGAGAGAATATAGGAGCTTTGTTGCAGACGTGGAGAGAACAAGTTACAGACTATGGCGAGGGGAATGCCTTGTGTTCCGTGGGGCACACAAGTTAAAGTTGTAGCGACCGTAACACGTGTGTGCCAAGGGGAACACATAATTCCAAGGCGTGGCAACCAGCTAGAGGCTGTGATGACCGTTATAGTTCTCTATCATGCAATTTGCTTTTGTTTTTGTGTATATAGTCATTTTCAACTCATTTCTTTGTCATTTCTTCTACTTTTCTCTTGCAAGTATTGTGTAATATAAATACCTAAAACACACTTAAAATACCAACACAATGATACATAATTAACAGAAAATGGAAACATCATATATGCTAATCAAGCCGAATATGCGACGCATTTTCGTGTTATCAATGTTTAATTATCTCATCTTTACATAATGTTTTGCCATCTATAATAGATGCATGCTATTGATGTTTTGTCATCTTTGTGATGTATTGTCATTTGTATGATGTATTGTCATCTTTATGATGTATTGTCATCTCTCCTTTATATCTTGATGTTTTGTCATATTTGTGTAATGCTTTATCATCCCTCTCCTATCTTTGCTTGCTTCTCCTTTTGTATGCTCCCCATAGGATATTTAGTTCAATATTCTCTAAGTTTGAACTAAATAGACCTTAGGTTTTCTATCCATGCATTATAACATTAGTTAGATACTTCCCTCCTATCCCAACTAGAG
Organism: Vicia faba; assembly: GCA_948472305.1. Classification (NCBI taxonomy): domain Eukaryota; kingdom Viridiplantae; phylum Streptophyta; class Magnoliopsida; order Fabales; family Fabaceae; genus Vicia; species Vicia faba. The sequence continues at coordinate 1,573,314,285 of OX451737.1, forward strand.
GATCAACATTGCATGATAACTTTAGGACTACTTTGCTACTCTCCCTTAGATTTTTGCATCTCATTAAGACTAATACTTATTTTTCTTTTCAAACTCTCAAAGCACTTAATAGAAATTGATGATAATTACACTCTTTACTAAGTATGGGAAATGATAAGCGGGTTTCTTTTCGATCTTATCATTCCTTCATTCTTATTCTTTGGTGTGATTCAAATCTCAAATCCCTTTTCAAGGTAAAAAATATAAACAAATGCAAATTTTTTATCTTCAGAATTTTTTTATTTAAAACCTTTTTAAAAAGGACATGCTTCGCTAGCATTGTTCAATAAAAACATTGCAACCAATGGAAACTTTTAAGTTGAACTATGGCGCTCTGATTCCTTAAAAGGGATACATAGGCATCTGGTCACTGGGCTCGGCTGAGCGTAAATTTGTAAATATTTCCTTCTTTTCTCCGTGTTTTCTTTTGCATGCATTCACTCTTAGCATTTTCCCTTTTAGAATTAAGCTTTATACATAGATTAGACACACCATTAGATTAGAACAAACTTAAGTGGATCATGTGGAGTACCACATATGTGAGGGGTGCTAATACCTTCCCCTTGCATAACCGACTTCCTTACCCTTTTCTCTTGGTTGTGAGATCATGTTCTTTCCTTCCCTCAATTTTACTCAATGTTCATTTCCCTCTCTTGGGATAAATAACATTGATGGCGACTCTCCCATTTCTTTTCTCCTTTGTGCCGCGCTTCAATGAAAATCACAAACGCGACAGGTGGCGACTCTACTGGGGAAAGGTTGACCAATTGTTGGTCCATCCTTATGCAAGTCAGTCCTAGCTTTCGTTTGCTTCTTTGGGTGTTTTTTTGTTTATTGATTTTTTCTTTATTTGTTTATATGCTTCCATCCATTGAATTTTATTTTCCTGGTTTCCTATACTCTGTATATTATTGTTGTGTTGTTTCTTTATTGGGATGGGTGATACTATTAAGGTAAAAGGCTCTGTACCCAGGCTAGAGTTGTAAACAATTAGAAACCCTAGTATTAGAGTGGGGACATGACGGCTACTGGAAGAGGTCCTACTAGTGTGGTTATGTGTACCATGCTTAATTGAGGTACAAATGGGGTATTTTCATCATACACATCTATGTTGCGATGTTAGCACTTTCAGGCAGACCCATGATTCTGAGTCACCCTTGCCTTACCCTGACCTAGACTTCACCCATGAGTGGGGTGGGATGTTTCTTACAGGTACCATTGGTGGTTTTGGTTCTGTTGGTGACGAGTGTTGATGACATATATGTGTGTTCCGAAGCTATGTCGGACTTTTGATCCCGTGATTCTCAGTCGGTTCAGACAAAAACACGACAATGTCCCGTTATTTCAGAAGCCTTGATCCTATCATGTTGCATCTTAGCATATTTAATTTTTAAAAAAATGATGTACGAAAAATTGTAACTTGCATATGCATTGTCATTTCCAGGATACTCTCGAGTTTTCATCACCTCTGAGAAAGGAAGATGACACTGACACTATTGAGAAGCCTACAAGAGATAAGTTCAGTTACAAGTTCCTTTCTATTATGTGGCATTTTCTTGAAGAGCTTAGAGACTGTATGGATGATTAGAAGATAGGGGTTTTTGGAAAAAGACATGGGAATCTCCTATCTTTGCTAGATGCACGAGTTGATGATGTTGCTCTACAAACTTTGCTGCAGTTTTATGATCCAGAGTTGCATTGCTTCACATTCCAGGATTTCCAACTAGCACCCACACTTGAAGAGTACTATTACCTTCTTAATATCAGAGTTACATATCATTTTCTATTTATCCGAGTTCTTGATGAGCCCAACTTTGAAGACATTTCTAAGGTTCTTTATTTGAGCCTTAGTGATGTGAAGGGGAAGTGGAGACAAAACAAAATTACTTGTGGGCTTCTTGTGCATTTCTTGGTGGAAAAAGCTAAACAAATGGCAGACAAAGAGTTTTGGGATGATTTCTATGCATTATTGGCTGCTATTATTTATGGTGTGATTTTGTTTTCTAAAATCAAAGAATGGTGGGTTTGGCTTCTCTCTACGTTTTCATGAACCAAAACCCAGTACCCACCCTGTTAGCTGACACTTACCATGCTATTCATTCAAGGCATGTGAAGAAGGGAGTTGTGGTTTGTTGTCTACCAATGGTTCATGGCATATTTACCTACAAAAGGACTGATTGTGGATTACAAGGGTACTCTTGCATGGGCATCAAGATGGATGGTACTCACTTTTTTTTGATATCCAGTGGTATAAACTCAGGGTTGACATTGTCAAGGTGATTTCCAATTGTGCAGGCTTCTCTAATGTTCAGTTCATAGGAACAAAAGGGATAATTAGCTACAACCTTGTTCTTGCTCTACGCCAGCTAGGTTATGCTATGAGGAAGCCACCCACTGCTAAGGAAATTGAGTCGGTGTACTGCAAGAAAGGAGAAGATCTTGAGTTGTTGAAGAAGGCAGAAGTTGCATTGGGAAATATACAAAGGAAAGGGAAAGTCTTCTTTGGAGCGAAAGAGGTGATAGATTATGGTCCCTACGTGGATTGGGTTAAAAATAGAGTGAAGACTCTCATGTTTCATTTTGATAAAAAGGATCCTTTTTATCCTCAACCCATTGAGCTACAGAATGATGTGCCCAAAGAATATTTTTATCAAGTGTGGTTGGAAAATGGGGAACTCTGTCAGGACTTTGAAAACAAGAATATTGAAATGTATTTTATGAATCAAGAGAAGAAAGACTTAGCCCTCCAGCTGAGAAAATATGAGGGAGCCAGTACTTCCGAAGGTAGAAAGACTAAAAGGAGACCTGGTGTAGAAATAATTTATGTATCTACAGAAGATTATCTGAAGGCTCGTGATGATGTAGAAAAGAGATGCCTCGAATGCGTGAAATTTCAAATGTCCAGCAACAAGAACAAGTCAAAGGTCAGAGAGTTGGAGAAGCAACTTAAAGACACTAGATTAGATAGAGAGACCAAGGAAGATCAGATGACTCGGGTGATGGAAGAAAATGTCAGGCTCAGAGGCAGGATAGAGGAAATGGAGAATGCTCCCATAGCAATTCCACTACCTGAGTGAAAAGAATCTGATAGGTTCCTCGAGCAATGTCAGTACTTGGAAACCCATCTGTACATGAATGGTGTGGTGATTGAGAGCCTTATTATAGGACGTGACCTTTAGAAAAAAAGACAGTTATTCCAAGAGACCAAAGAATGGAGTGATGAATACTTCAGGAAGGGAGGACCATTGTTTTATGTTGAGATGAGGGATCCTCCTCTTTGATTGTTGTTTTCTTGTTTGTTGTATGATCACCATCAGTCTTGTTGGATGGGATCTTTTATCTTTTATGATGTACTTTGGTTTATGTTTTGTACAAACACATATGATCCTCAATTTATGAATGAAAAGCAGTTTTTTATCATTAAATATCTTCTTATTATTTCTTATCTATCTTATTATGTTTGTTTGTCACTCGTAATGGTTGACGAAGCTCTTGAATGCTTGGAGATAACAAACATAAAATGCATACCATGCATTTCATGCATTATAGGTTTTCCAGGCCAGTATTTTGATTTCTTGGTTTTGCTTTTTTTATCAGAGATTCAAAATGAATACTCATAGATACTCAACAAAAAGTAACTTACCTCGACAAATGGAACAAGTTCAAGCAGAACTCACTGAAATGAGGGCCCAGATGGCCAACCAAATGACTCAGTTCATGGAGGTGATCATCAACATGAACAAGAGACATGATGAGCTGAGAGATCTTATGGAAAACCCTCAGAGGAATAAGGATGTAGATGGTAATCAAAGTCTCTATAAAGATATCTTTGCCGGTCTTAAGAATGGATTAGGGAGGAATCATGAAGTCATACCACGTCCCTATAATCCATTTAATCAGAACCAGGGGCATTTTCCACCACCTCCTATATCTCATTTGCTTATGGGAGATAGAGGAGGACATCAAAACATGAGGAATAATTATTTTCCTGAATATGACTATGATAATGAAGATCAGTTCTCTATGCAAAATTCTGACTGAGGTTTTCCTGCTAAAGATCGTAAGTATCGAATGCTTGAGGAGCGTTTGAAGGCTATAGAAGGTCGGGTCATTTTGGGAATGGATGCCAATGATCTGGGTCTGGTGCCTGGGGTAAGGGTTCCCCAAAATTTCAAGCCTTCTGTTTTTAAGAAATATAATAGGCTTACTTGTCCTAAGACACGTGCAAAAGCTTACTATCGCAAGATGTCTGTGCACACTAAGGAAGAAGGATTGTTGATTCATTATTTCCAAGATAGCTTGTCTGGGGCATCTTTGGAATGGTACATGAATTTAGAAATGTCGCGTATCAGAAGCTGGAGGGATTTGGAAGAGGCTTTTTGTGAAGCACTACCAATATAACACTGACATGGCTCCTAATTGCACCCAACTGCAAAATTTGGCTCAAGGGCCAAATGAGTCATTCAAAGAATACGCCCAGAAGTGGTGTGAACTAGCTGCAAGAGTTCAACCTCCTTTAATGGAGAGAGAACTCATTGATATGTTCATAATAACTTTTCAAGGACCATACTATGATCGCATGATTGGAAGTGCTTCTGTAGGTGTTACTGAATTGGTTATGGCCGGTTAGAGAATAGAGGTTGGGCTGAAAATGGGGAGAATTAAAATTGGTAACTCAGTGGTTCCTCAGGTGGAGGTAATAAGAAACAGTTTTTGGGCTGAAAATGGGGAGAATTAAAATTGGTAACTCAGTGGTTCCTCAGGTGGAGGTAATAAGAAACAGTTTACTTCATACCCTAGAAAGAAATAGGGTGAAACAAATGATGTTCATTCTTATAAAGGAAGAGGAAGGAATCATCAGAAAGTTTACGTTGTATCTATTACGACGAATGCTCCTCAACAATAGTGTCCGCAGCAACAGAGGCAATAAAACGCTCCTCGTCGGAACAATAACCAGTAGCCAAGGCAGCCTAGAAGGTTTTATCCTTTGCCCATGAGCTATTTTGAAGCACTCTGACATTTGCTTGAGGAAAAGTTTGTCACTTTGAGAAATATGTCAGTTAACCCTGAGAGGCTCCCAGCAACCTTTGATGCGAGTTCCATTCTGGTGGCGTAGGCCATGATGTAGAAAACTGATATGCCTTGAAATGTAAGATACAAGAATTGTTGGATGCTAAGGCTATCCCGTTTAATGTCGTTCCAGGTCCTAATGTTATTCAACATCCTATGCCACCTCATGGAGAACCAAGTGTTAATGCTATTATTGATGAGGGTGAAATTTTGAATCTAGTCATGGATATGGATTTGTTGACTACCCCTTTTCCGTTTGTTAAAAGATATTTGGTTAATAATGGTATTTTCCCAAGGTTTAGTCCTGACTACTGCAAGTGTGTAGAGAAGACTAAGGGTTGTGATGACTTGAAAGCTCGTATTCAAGATTTGATTAATGTTAGTTCTTTACAGTTCGACAGACCTCCGAGGTACATAAAGGTTACCGAGAAATATATTGCAGTGGTTTCTATTCCCTACCCTTGAAAGAGAATTCCTGCTCCTGCCAAGACCATTCCTTTAATGATTAATTTTCCTGGTCCAATACCATATACAAGGGAGAAAGTTGTTCCCTGGAATTATGGTTCTGATGTGTATTACCATAGGGTAAAGAAAGTGGAAGGTACTTCGCAGGAAAAGCCTATTGAAGATGACAATGCTAATGTTGATAATTGTTCTGGTGTTGGTCGTATGATACAAAGTGGAAGAGTGTTTTATCCTCCGAATGAACGAGAAGTTATTGATGCCTTGGCAAGGACCAAGGGAAAACAAGTGATGATTGGTAATCAGAAAACTGTTCAGGCTAGTGCGCCTAAACCAATTGTTGTATCTAGGAATTCTTCAACTTCTAATGATGAGGTGGAAGAGTTAATGAGAATCATAAGAAAGAGTGATTACAACATCATAGAGCAGCTGCACCAGATTCCCTCTAAGATGTCTATTTTATCTCTGTTGATATATTCTGAAGCTCGCCATAATGCTTTGGTGAAGCTATTGAAAAATTCTTTTGTGCCGCAAGAGATAACGGTTGGACAATTTGTGCCAATATATCTGCTGAAAATAGTTTGGGTTTTACTGACTTTGATCTCCATCCTAAGGGGCGTAACCATAAAAAATAATTGCACATTTCGATGGAGTGCAAAGGCACAACTTGATCACGTATGTTGGTGAACACCCGATCTTTGATAAATGTATTTCCAAAGTCTGCACTAATGAAGATTGATTACTCCAGTCTTGAATTATGTCCTAGTGATTTGGTGGTGAAAGCTTTTGATGGATCCAGGCGATCTGTTTTTGGTGAAGTGGACTTACCTATCAAGGAGAGCCCTTGTATTTTTACTACTACGTTTTATGTAATGGACATATAACCGGCATATTGTTGCTTGTTGGGGGCGTCCATGGATTCACAAAGCAGGGGCAGTTACCTCTACCCTTCATCAGAAGCTCAAGTATCCTTTGGATGGAAAAAAAATCACTGTTTGTGGTGAGGAAGAACACATTGTGAGTCATTTGACTTCATTTTGATATGGGGAAGTTGAAGGAGAAGTTCATGAAACTCCTTTCTAGGCTTTCGAGAAAATATAGACGGTTAATATCCCTCTACTGAGCAGAAGAAATAACCTAATACTTCTTTGACTTCATTCAAGGATGCTAAAGCATTAGTAGAGGCAGGTCACCCTGAAGGCTGGGGTCAGGTTGTGGATATCATTCCCAAATTCAATAAGTTCGACTTGGGTTTTAATCCCAGAAAGCAGAGTGCAGCTCCAAAAACTTTAAGTTTGTCTACTCTGGTAAAGTTCTCCAATTGTGGTTTTGCCTCGGATGGATGCACCAATGAAATTTTTAATGATAAAGACTGTGTCTACATTATTGATGACTGGATTCTCCCAAGTGTTCCAGGCCAAGAGTTGAACAATTGGACTTCTGCGAATACCATCCAAGTTACAACTGTTGAGGAGTAATTTTCTTATTTCCATTTTCTCATGTCATAATTTCTATGCTCTACCCAAGGTGTAGTGAATCTTTGTGTAAGGCCACCATGTTTTCTTTTTCAAAATTTTATCATTAAATGAAGGAAGTTTTTGAATACAAACATTGAGTTCCTTTTTCTTTATGTTTTCATTTTTTAAAATGGAAATGTTTTCTTTTTCACACGCTATCACTAAAAGCATAAAAATATCACTCATCCAGATCCACATCCACCATGAATTTCATTAATAACGATTCTGCTATTATTCGCTATGACTTTGATAATCCAATCTACCAAGCCGAAGACGAAGGTGATGAAGATTTTGAACTCCCTGAAGAGTTGGCAAGATTGTTAAAGCAAGAGGATAAGGTCATCCAATCGCACCAGGAATCTCTGGAAATGGTCAACTTGGATACCGAAGACGCAAAGAAAGAGGTCAGAATAGGGGCTGATTTAGAGGAAAGCATAAAGGTAAGGCTGATTGAAATTCTCTGTGATTATGTTGATATCTTCATGTGGTCCTATGAAGACATGCCTGGTCTGGACACCAATTTTGTTGTGCATAAATTCCCTCTTCGAGAGGACTGTCCTCCAATCAAACAGAAACTTTGAAGAACTCATCCTAAGATGTCTAAGAAGATTAAAGAGGAGGTCTAAAAACATTTTGATGGCGACTTCTTGAAAGTCATTTCTTATCCACCATAGATTGCAAATATTGTGCCGGTACCAAAGAAGGATGGTAAAGTCAGAATATGTTTTGGTTATAGGGACTTGAATAGAGCAAGCCCTAAGGATGATTTCCCGCTTCCCCGTATTGATATTTTGGTGGATAATATTTCTCAATCAAAAGTGTTTTCTTTCATGGATGGCTTTTCTGGTTACAATCATATAAAGATGGCTCCAGAAGATATGGAGAAGACAACTTTCATTACACCATGGGGAATGTTCTTCTATAAGGTGATACCCTTTAGTATGAAGAATGAAGGGGAAACGTATCAACGTGCTATGGTCACTCTCTTTCATGACATGATGCATAAGGAGATTGAAGTATGTGTTGAAAATATGATTTCCAAATCTCAGATAGAGGAAGAACATCTGGTTAATTTGCGGAAATTGTTTGAAATGCTGACGAAATTTAGAATGAGGTTGAATCTAAACAAGTACACCTTCAGGGTGAGATCTGAAAAGATTTTAGACTTCATTGTAAGAGAGAAAAGTATCTAGGTTGATCCTACTAAGGTAAAAGCAATACAAGAAATTCATGAACCGAAAACAGAAAAAGAAGTTTGTGGTTTCTTAGGGAGGTTAAACTACATTTCTAGATTCATCTCTCATCTCACAACAACATGTGAACCATTGTTTAAATTGCTAAAGAAAGATCAAGCGGTTAGGTGGAATGACAACTGTCAAAGAGCGTTCAATAGGGTAAAAGAATACTTGTAGTATCCTCTGATCCTTATGCCTCCAGTGGAGGGAAGGCCGTTAATCATGTATCTAACAGTTCTAGAAAATTCCATGGTTTGCGTGCATGGTCAACATGATGAAACTGGAAAGAAAGAACATGGAATCTATTACTTAAGCAAGAAGTTTATAGAGTTCGATTCATGGTACTCCTTGCTTGAAAAGACGTGTTGTGCACTTTCCTGGGTTTCCAGACGCCTTAGACAATATATGTTAACACATACAACCTACTTGATATCCAAAATGGATCCCATTAAGTACATTTTTAAGAAGAGGGCTCTCACAGGAAGGGTATCCTGTTGGCAGATGATTTTGAGTGAATATGACATCTAGTATACTACTCAGAAAGCCATCAAGAGTAGCATATTGGCAGATTATCTTACTAACCAACATGTGGATAATTACCAACGATGAAGTTTGAGTTCCTAGATGAAGACATCATATATATCAGGGATTGCAACATTCCTGGCCCAGAAGCAGGATCCAAACCAGGATCCCAGTGGATGATGGTGTTTGATGGTGCCTCAAATGCTATGGGAAATGGTGTCGGAGCTATTATTACTTCTCCCGGGGGTTTTCATATTCCTTTCACAGCCAAGATTTGTTTTGATTGTACCAATAACATGGCATAATATGAAGCTTGTATTTAGGGGATTGAGGTTGTAATTGATTTGCGAATCAAGTTTTTGAAAATTCATGGAGACTCAGCTCTTGGGATCAGCCAGATTAATGCATAGTGGGGAGCTCATCACCCAAAACTGATCCCCTACAGAGAACATGTTATGAAGTTGATTCCTTACTTTGAAGATATCCCATTTGAGCATATCTCAAGGGAAGAAAATAATCTCGTAGATGCTTTGGCTACTATGTCATCCATGTTTAAAGTGAAGTGGGCTAATGATGGGCTTTCGATCACTATTATGAGACGGGGTGAGGCGGCACTTTGTTTTGAAGTTGAAGTAGAATTGGATGGTAATCCATGGTTTCATGATATCAAGAGATAACTCGAGACTCAAGAGTATCCTGAAGAGGCATCTGTTACAGACAAGAAAGTTTTGAGAAATATGTCAGCCAAGTTTTTCCTCAATAATGGTGTGTTGTACAAAAGAAATCATGATGGTATGTTGCTTAGATGCGTGGACAAGATTGAAGTAAAAAAAATCATTGAAGAGATGCATGAGGGTGCCTTTGGGACTCACTCCAGTGGACATACCATTTCCAAAAAGGTTTTGCGGGCTGGTTACTATTGGTTCACCATGGAAAATGATTGCTACAACCATGGCCCAATCTACTACAAGTGCCAAGTATATGCTGACAAAGTGCATGTTCCTCCCGTTCCTTTGAAATTTTTGACCTCTCTATGGTCCTTTGCAATGTGGGATATTGATATGATTGGAAATATTAAGCCTACTACTTCCAACGGATATCGTTTCATTCTGGCTGTCAAAGACTATTTTACCAAGTGGGTCGAAGTTGCATCTTACGCAAATATTACCAAATAAGTGGTTACTCGTTTCATCAAACACAACATCATTTGTCGATATGGGGTTCTCAAGAAGATCATTACTGACAACAGTTTTTAACTCAACAATAAGATGATGAAAGAGCTGTGTGAAATTTTCAAGATCAAACACCATAATTCTTCTCCGTATCGCCCGAAGATGAATGGCATTGTTGAAGCAGCCAATAAGAACATCAAGAAGATTGCACAGAAGATGATGGTAGCTTACAAACACTATCATGAGATGTTACCTTTCACTTTGCATGGATATTTCACTTCAGCACGCACTTCGACCGGGGCAAAATCATTCTCACTCGTGTATGGAATGTAAGAAGTTTTTACTGTGGAAGTTGAGATTCATTCTCTGAGGATTATGAATGATGTTGAGCTTGATGAATCTGAATGGGTACAAAATCGGTTGGATCAGTTGAACCTTATTGATGAGAAAAGATTAGCGGTTGTGTGTCATGCTCAAGTGTACCAAAAGAAGATGAGAAGAGCATTTGACAAGAGGGTGCGTCCTTAGAGCTATCAAGCTGGTGACTTTGTTCTGAAAAGAATTTTTCTTCCTCAAGGTGATCCAGAGGTAAGTGGACTCCGACTTATGAAGGACCATTTGTTGTAAAGAAAGTACTCTCTGACGGAGCCATGATGCTTACAACTATGGATGGTGAAGACTCCCCACTCCCTTTGAGCGCAGACATAGTTAAAAAATACTCTGCATAAATAGACCCGCTGAGTTGACTGGCTCAGGAAAAAAAAGGGCATCTCGGCGAACAAAAAAAAGTATTTGGGAAAAAGTTAGGAAAAAAAAAATAGAAGCGAGAAGAATGAAAAAGAAAATAAATACACCCGCTAAGTTGAAAACCCGAAATGGCGGCTTAGGCAACAAAGAGTATCCCAGTGGATTAAAAACCTAAAAGAGCGGTCCAGGAAAGAGTTAGGGATTTGAAGCGAATGACTATGTCTAGCATCAGATCTTTGATTTCATTTACTACTACAGTTGGTCACCCTGAAGGATAGGAATCAATCCAGTCATCTTCTTCATAAAGCAAAGGTGATGAGAACATTGAGGTTATAAGGGTTATAGCAGAATCGAAACCTGATGGATATCTGTTTCCACATTGCCATTTTTGTAACACTTTTTTGTTTTAATTTTGAAATTACATCTTTCTAGGAATTTCTTCCTGATGTAAATGCCTATTTACATGCCAACTTCAATCAATAAAATAACTTCTTTTTATCCAAAAAGTGTGCTTTATTTTTTTTCTTTTACTGTTTTGTTTGTAAAATCGTTCGATACATTTTTGATAAACATTTGCATTTGAAAGTTTGATGGTTTTGCTCAGCATGATAAATAAAATATAGATATTATTCTTAAGTTTGTTTGTAGCTCGGTTGGTAGACAAAGTGGTCAAGTTATACCTGGGGCACATTTGGTGTGATTTGTTTTTCAGGAACTGTCATTTATTCGCTTTTGTGTAATTTGCAAATACCAGAATAACATATTTCAATATGACTAAGGTATCTCCAGCTTGTGTTGCATCCCCAACAACATTGAAGTTTCTACTTCTCCCTAGTGAGTCTCCTCGAGCAAGGGTATTATGGCTAAAGGGTTTGGATGATTTGGAAATTCTTAGATGATTCCCTAGCCAAGGATTCCGATTGAGAATTTTCTTATTCCCCTATAGAGTTTCCTTTGAGGATTTCTCTTATTTCCCAGCAAGTCGCTTCATGAAGATTTCTTATTCTGGAATTCTCTCATCTCCCCAACGAAAGCTTATCTCGAGACTCCTTATGTTGAGAATCTTTTCCCAGCCAAGACTATTTGAGAATTATTCATTCTGCCAAAGCTGAGTCGTGTTGAAGACTATCACACCCCTCAGAAGAGGCTGTTTATGAAGATCTTTTAATCAAGGTTTCCCCTTTCCCCAACGAATTTATCTTTCCGAGATCTCTTTCTCAGGATCTCAGTAAAAAGACACTTTATCTGAAGGTTTCTTGCTATAAACCTCATTTCCCAGCAGAGATAGACTCTTGAGATCTTAATCAGGTTCCCCAGCGGAGTTGCCACTTTGAGACCTTTTGTTCAAGGACTTTTATTTCCCCAACTAAGTCACCTTATGGATATCTCTCACTCAGGACTCCCCAGCTGGGTCGTTTTGTCAGAAGGTCTTATTCAATAATTCTCCTTCTTCTCCATTAGAGTTTGATCCTGGAATGTTTATAAGCTTTATATCCCCAGAGGATGACAATATCGTGACTTCTTACTTGAGGTTTCTCATATCCCCAACATGCTCTCTCTTTTCGAAGATCGTTCATAAATCCCCAGTTGAGTTTCTTACGCCACAATTACCTCTTCTCTAGCAATATTTTTGGTGCATAAGTTCTCTTCTCTTCAGCTTGGATTCTCGTATCCTTGACTGTACAGGTTTTTGTCATCCCCAGGAAATAGGTTGACAAATTATCCCCAAGCAGTTAGAGGTGAATTTTGATTCCCTACAGGCCCCATATTATCGGTGTCCCCCTCCGGCAATGTCCAATCTTCATTTAATGTCTCTTATTGGAGTTTACAATTTCAATCTGATCTTCTCCATCATGGTTTGCAATTTATTTTTGCAATTCCCCTCAAAGTTTGTAGCCTATGTTTGACGGTTACTCAATTTGCTACTCCCCACAATGTTTCAACTTCTCAAAGGACTTCTCTCTAGCAATTCCTTGTATCTTATGTTCTCCGGAAAAATCATGCATCATCGCATTGCATCCTCAAAGTGTATTGTTTCCCTTCTCTTTTGGGAACATTAGTCCATAAAAATAATAATTCAAACATGCATTGAAATATAAGCCTTTATCGTTTCTATTTTCCCTAGCAGATTTGCTAAACTTCGGATTATATCCCCAACAAGGTCGTTTTATCCTCAGTATTCTAGTTTTTACCCCATCCAAATATCATTTTGATGTTACCATTTAGGTGGTTGAGTGTCCACTCACTATTTTTTGGTGTTGGTCCAATTTTAACCTGGCACAATTTTCTGGCATATTTACTACCCTTGTTGGTTCATTTAAATGTATATTGATATACCTTATGAATACCAGTCTCGCCCTGATACTGACTTTTAAACTAGTTTAATCTAGTTGCTCTTAGGTCGGGTTTTATCTCGTTACCTATGCATGCAATCCAGTTTCGTCCTGGTACTCATCTTTGGATTAGATTTATCTAATCTTCTTGAGTCAAGTTTGCTACTCATTTTTAAGTCTCATCTTTGGACCTATTTTATCTAGTCTTCTTGAGCGGAGTTTTTACTCGTTATTTGTCTCTTTTATTACTTGGGTTCGTTCAGCATCGTCTACTATCTACCCTCATTTGAGACCAGCAGGTGTCTTGTGAAATACATGAACTTTCTCTCACCTTGCTTTAGGACCAAATTTTGTTGTCCCATTGAGTACTTTTTCAGAGCCTAGTTTTATCTAGTATCTCTTAGGTCGAGTTTTGTCTCGTTACCTTGTTTGCAAACTAGTTTCTACTTGGAGTATTCTTTATAGTAATCCTGGAGGCCGAGTTTTATCTCGATAACCTCTACTCGATCCCACCATTGCTCTGATAGCTTTCTGTTGTACCCCAAAATTTGCCCTCCCATATTTCTCAAAACATTTCAAGAAAAATTTACAAGTCCAACCCGGCGCGTCATATTCAGGTGTTCTTTCCCCAAGATATCTCTGATGACGTATTCTCAAATTCAGGTTCGGCTCAAGAGATAATTCTTTAAAGAAGGTATCTGAATGTGTGAGTTTTCTTGAAGAAATATGGTGAAAAAGTGTGCTGAAAGTGCAGTTTTTACACGCTAAAAAATTCATAACTTGAAGATCGTGACTCGTTTTGAACCCGTTCCGGTGGCCAAAATTCCGTCTTGACATTATCTACGTTTTCATCTCTCACGGCTGGAAGCCAATTTCGATCAGAAGGTCTTCAAAAATGTGGATTTATCAAGTATTTTCATACAGAAAATTTGTGACAGAAGTTTATTTGCGTCATGTTCAGAAAATCATAACTTGGTCGATTTTCATCGTATCGAGCTGGTTCCGGCGCCAAAATTTCAAAAATTGAGTTGGCTACATTTTCACAGAAGGTATTGAGTTCAAACGGTATTCAAAAGGCCTTCGTTTTTTGCTCAGAATGCGTGACACGCTGAAAATCCTGAATGCTGAATATTATTTCATCTGGGCCGAAACTTCGAAAATTCATAACTCGGTCAATTTTTATCGGATTGGGCTCATATTTTTACACAAGGTCCCTGACTCATAGATCTACAACTTTGCTTCAAAAGTCGAGATCGAATTATGCACCGATCAATACCAGTTTTTTATTGAAGAACGTGTCAGAGTCGACACTGGAGCCCAAAATAAGTTTGTCTGAGCTGAAACTTCAAAAATTCATAACTAATTCACCGTTTATCCGATTGAGCCGATTTTCGGACAGAAGTTAGTTATCGATGTCGGCTACATTTTGTTTTCACATTTCAACTTCAAAAATTGAACTTAAGTCCCTGCGATTTAGCCTGAAAAGTGACGAACTCAAGTGAACATTGGAGGCCCAATCGCACATTCAAAGCCCATTTTCTTTACCCTAATTTCCATTATATAATCACCTTCTTTTCACACAAACCAATGAGGAGAAAAAGAGGGAAAAAAAGAGTGGAAAAAAGAGAGGAGAAAAGAAGAGAAAAAAAGAGAGGAGAAAAGAAGAGAGAAAAAAAACCTTGCCACAACACTGTTAGAATATCAAACTCTTTCAAGAACCCTAAAACCTTGAAATCCTTATTACAAATCTCTCTCTCACTACAAACAAGCCATCTCAGTTACAAACCAACATCTTATTACGTCTTCAGTAAGGGTAAGGCTGGCTTGATCTCCATGATCCAAAGGGCATAAAAGCATTCAGGTCACTAATTTTCCAGTAAGGGTAAGATTGATTTGATCTCCATGATCAAAAGGGTATAATCATTCATACATGCCATATTGTGCCTAAACATTAAATTTCTTCATATATTGGCTTTATTTGCATTTTATGATTTTATTTAATGTGTTCGTGAGATTCAACACTGCAGATTTAGACAGGATCCCATGCAGGTTCATTAAGGAACGTTGAGGCTAAAAGCCAAATTGCCAAAAGCCAAAAGGCCAAAAGCCAAAAGCCAAATGGCCAAAGTAGAAAAACTTATGCATGATGAGGCCAGAACACAAATGGCCAACAGCCAGAACACAAATGGCCATGAAACCCAATCCAATGGCCAAAGAATGCAGACCACGGTACTCAGGAGTCAATGAACAGGCACGTGATGCTAGAAAGTCAAACAAGGCTTTTTGTCTAATGGGCCAGATTTCTCACAAAAAACCTCCCTTTGGGTCTGAATACCCCCATGGTTTGCACATTTTTATTTTTTTGATTTTCCTTTTTATTCTTTTAATTGTTTTCAATTGTTTTCTTTAATTTCATAAATTAATTTTCATAAGATAAAAAATCAGAAACTAAAATATTTTTAATTATTATTATTTCACTATTAATTTATTTTGTAAATAAATGTTAAATAATTAATTTAGTTAAATTAGGTTTTAAAACTTAAGTCTTTTTCTTAACAAATTAAAATATGTAGAAATTAGGGTTTTTAACTTTTCATCATCTTTTTAATAAATAATTTTTTCTTATTATTATTGTTATTAATTATTAAATATTTTTGTAAATAAACATGTACATTAAATATTTAGTAAATTAGGTTAAACTTTAACATTTTCATTAATAATTAAAAAAACTTAGAATTAGAGTTTCTTTTAATTTTAATTTTCTTTATTTCATAAATACAAAAAAACTAAAAAACATTTCTTTCCTTTTATTAAATAATTAATTAGCTTTTTAATTTCATTTAATTTCTTTAAAGGGTCCAACGCCCTCGAACGTTCTATTTTTATTTCTTTCCCACATTTATTTTCTTTCAAATATTATGTAATTGCTCAAGCCATGTAACTCGGACATTTTATATTTCCCGCATTTTATTTCTTTATTTTATGTCAAATCGGGTCCTGGTTTAATTTGGCGATGTGGACCCGCGCCTTTGTAATAGTTTAGGAACTTTATATTTCTCGCAATTTTTAACTATTAATAATGACATGCAAGAATGAATGATAAAATAAAAACAAACGCATAGATCACTTTGACAAAAGACAAAAATAAATGAAAACGACACACAAATCACACACCACCCCTAGGGTACGCCTCACTGTTGCCTTGCCTCGAAAGGTGATCGTCGAGTAGAGGATGTCTTAGTAAGTCCTCATGATCCGGGAACCTGGCATGAAGGTAGCTTCTAAGGTGTCTTCCCATTGCTCTGGTGATCACCATGTCCCGAACCTCGAATTGACCCGAACACCTCCAACGGTGGTGCTACCTACCTCTCAATGGTGGGATGGCACTACTTTAAAGGACATTTACACAGACGAATTCCTTAGGGTAGGTAGACGACTCGTGGATACTTGCTCTAATTCAAAACAAAACAAATCAAAAATACTTTTCACACCAACACATTTTCAAAAAGCTTTCGAAAGCATTTTTCAAACACTCTTGAGGACCGATACAAGAGTCGAACTGAAATTTTCAAAGAAACTTTTTAAAACCCACAGTTGAAAAGCAAACAAACCATTTTTGAAAACACAAGTGAGCAAGTATCTAAGAGCCCATGGATAACCATGGATAGAAAGGGTGCTAACACCTTCCCTTTCTATAATTTACCTCCCGAACCGAGAGCAATCTCTATAAGGAATTTTTCTGTGCTTTTGTCCTTTCCATTTGGAGAAAATAAAAGACGGTGGCGATTCTTGCTTCTGCGACATTTCGCGAACCAGCGTTAAACAATCAGTTCCAGATCCACCGATCACAGAACTGGCGACTCTGCTGGGGATCTTTTAAAGTGAGGTGTACCTTAGGGCTAGTTCATAACTGTGTTTTCAATTGTTTTCCTTGTGTGCTTTAAATTGTGGGTTGCTTGGGAGTTCTATAGATCCTAACCCGGATCTGGGGGATACCTTCTTAGAAAGTAGCAACAAGACTGTGAGGGAACTGTGCGGGGTATACCGACATGGTTGAAACAGTCTGCTACGTTGATGTGGCACTTTGGTGTGTACCGGTAACCCTTGAGTTCAGTCAAGGAGAGTACGGGGCCTCCGCGTGGTGTCGTGAAGCATCAACAGACCTTAGGAACCTTAATTGAACTATCTTGGCCTCTTTAGGGTAGTGAGATAACTGACTTTGGTGCAGCCCGAGGTTGGTTGATACTCGATACTACACTCAATTGAGGGTTGCTTTCCTGGAATATTTCGGTCGCCAGTTCAGTGGCTAAATCGAAACAATGAACAATGAAAGCAATCCTGTGATATTGGGACCCTTAGAACCCGGTTACTTCTAATAGGACAGGTTGAGCCCACCAACTTCAAGAGGGTACTACCCATACCCCATGCTGGCCTTAAACCCTAAGGGCTTGTCTTGTGTGCCTTGTGTGCCTTACATGTTTGTCTTTGTAAATATCTGTGGTGTGTTTAATCATAGCATCATGACATCATCCAGCATCATATGCATTGACTAACCATTTCAGGGGTTCGAATTTTCATCTTTGTTCTTGTTTTGTAGGACATGGAAACCGTTCGTAGAAAGACAATTCAAATCAGTCTTGTAAGGATCCCTCCTCAGCTTAAGGAGCTTATATCCAGGATTCCCGAGAACTCTTCATTCAGTGAAAGACATGGAAGTCTCATCAGCTTGGTCAATACCAACATTGAGGAAGACATGATAAAGGTCCTGTTCCAGTTCTTTGACCCTCTGCATCACTGTTTCACCTTCTTGGACTACCAGCTGGTACCTACATTGGAGGAGTTCTCCCGGCTCCTGAAGATCCCTATCCTTGATCAAATACCCTACAACGGTACTGAAAAGGAACCCAAGCTTGAAGAGATTGCTAAAGCCTTGCACCTACAGTCATCTGACCTCAAGGGACATTGGGAGGTTAGAAGTGATATCAAAGGGTTCTTAGCCAGGTTTCTGTTTGAAAAGGCCCATGAATGTTGGAACTCCCTTGACCTGCAAGCTTTTGAAGAAGTGGTGGCCCTCCTTGTCTATGGTTTGGTGTTGTTCCCTAACCCAGATCAGCTTATAGATATCAGTGTTGTCCAGGTCTTTATGTCCAGGAATCCTATACCTACGTTGCTGGGAGACATCCTTCACTCATGTTACACTCGAACCATGAGAAAAAGAGGTGTCCTTATGTGTTGCACTCCCCTCCTGGGAAGGTGGTTTATTTCGCACCTTCCACAATCAGTCTTGAAGAATGAGCGGGGTTTGAGATGGTCACAACGGTTGATGACTCTTACACATGCGGATATACATTGGTTCCCTAGGTCCAGAGAGGATGTCACTATCATTGATCGTTGCGGGGAGTACCCTAATGTTCCTTTACTTGGAATCAGAGGAGGTATTACTTACAGCCCATGCCTGGCTTGGAGACAGTTTGGTTATGCTCGGAGGGATGGTCCTCATGACATGTTAATTCCTGACATAGTTTTTGACTTCGACAACGATACTCAAGGACTTCGCCAGAGATTTATCAGAGCCTGGAGGATGCCAAGTAGGATAGACAGCAAGACACTGGGGCACAGGAACTCCATCCCGTTGGAACCTTATCTCAAGTGGGTACGCGCCCGCTCCCAGAAGTTGGTAATGCCTTATCCTCATATGCTCCCAGTAATCAAAGAGCCAGTCTTGGAAGGAGAAGTGTCCTACACTATTCAACACCCTGATATGCCCACATCCTGGGAAGAGATGCAGAAGAGCTGGATCCAGCTTAAGGAAGAACGGAATTCTCTTGAGACCAGTCTACATGCCAGTGAAAAGAAGGTCTTGGAGCTTACCCGCCTGTTGCATGAGGAGAGGAATCTCAACACTTACATAGCTCCAAAGAGGATGCGTAGTATATTTTGGGATTGATTTGCTTTTGTATTATTTTGCCCATGAGGCTTTGATGTATTGAACAATTACTTCCTTAATGATAACGTGTGTTCTTTTTTGTCTACAACAAATTTGAACTTTCGAACCCTTGAATGCATTGCATAAACACATCTCATTCATCACGTGCATAGCAGGTTTTTCCTCTTTTCAGGTTGCTTATAGTTCTTCGCTGTTTATTTCAGCATCATGAATCCTGACTCATCATCAACTGAGACATCCATCAAAGCTCTTCAGGCGCAGAATGCGCAATTTCAGGAATTAATCAAGGGTTTGGCTCAAGGCCAAGAAGAGCTGAAAGCTCTGCTCCTGAAGAAGGAGAAGAAGAAGAAGAGAAGGACTGTTCTGTTCAGCTCGGGCCGACGGTTTGGCAATACTCTGCAGAATGAAGAGGCTGGTTCTTCTATTGGAAAGAGTACTCCTCAAGCAGAAAAGGGTCCTAGTCCGGTAGTCTCCGACAACGAGACTGATTTTGATGAAGAGCAATATCCTCCGGCAGAAGACCGTTACAAGCAGCTGGAAGACAGGCTGAATGCTATGGAAATACAACAGGTACCTGGGCTGGATTTTGGAGATCTGGGTTTGTCTACTGGTGTGATCATTCCTCGGAAGTTCAAAGCACCATCTTTCACTAAATATGACGGGGCGTCTTGTCCCAAGCTACATCTCAGGTCCTATGTTCGGAAAATCCAACCGTACTCAACGGATAAGAATTTGTGGACCCACTTCTTCCAGGAGAGTCTTTCAGGGACTCATCTCGAATGGTTCTATCAGCTAGATGGGACCAAGGTTCGTAACTGGGAGGAGTTGGCTACTGCTTTCTACAAGCAGTATCAATATAATGCCGACCTTGCCCCTACCCGTACCCAACTCCAGGGTATGTCGTTAGGTTCAAGTGAAGGTTTTAAGGAGTACGCTCAGAAGTGGAGGGATCTGGCTGGCAGAGTGCAGCCTCCGTTGACTGATCGGGAGTTGGTAGACATGTTCTTGGGGACCCTATCTGGGCCATTTTTCAACCATCTTATCGGGAATTCGTCTGCAGGGTTCACTGATCTGATTCTGACTGGAGAGAGAATTGAGGCTGGGTTGAAGTCTGGAAAGATTCCGAAGGGTGCATCGTCTAGTTCTGAGAAGAAACCCTTCAAGAAGGAGGCTAGTGCTGTATATGGTTCCAGGAGACAGGAGAAATCTGAGCGCCGCCAATCTGTCAGTGCGGTAATGATTGCTAAGCCTGCTGCCGCTCCTCGGCCAACCAATCCTCAAAGGGCTGAGAGACCCCGGAGAGAGTTTACCCGTTTGAGCATGACTTTATCGCAGATCTTGCCACAATTGCTGTCCACCAACCTAGTGACTGTTAGAGAGGCACCCAAAGGTGTAAACACTGCATCCCCCAAGTACAACCCGAATGCCCGTTGTGCGTACCATTCTGATAGCCCGGGGCATTCTACTGATGACTGTTGGGCATTAAGGAATAAGGTGCAAGACCTTATTGACGCAAAAGAGATACAGTTCGAAGCGCCTGAGAGGCCGAATGTGGTTACTGCTCCTATGCCTCAGCATGGGGTAAATGCTGTTGATGAAGAAGTGTACGCTGTCTCTGTGGATGATCTAGCCACTCCTCTGAAGACTGTCAAGAAGAACCTACTGCTGGCCGGTTTATTTCCGGGTTGCAGTGAGGGTTGCCTGTTCTGTGCTG
This sequence comes from Vicia faba, assembly GCA_948472305.1. Classification (NCBI taxonomy): domain Eukaryota; kingdom Viridiplantae; phylum Streptophyta; class Magnoliopsida; order Fabales; family Fabaceae; genus Vicia; species Vicia faba. The sequence continues at coordinate 1,573,335,043 of OX451737.1, forward strand.
TTTCCCTATCTAGTTGTCCCTTGCTAAAATTAGGCATCCAAAGCCTAATGGATAGCAAGGAGATTCTGTTTAAGAAGTCTGTTGTTCAGTTAGTTCCGGTAGAAGAAGTTTCTGTGGTTACCATCTTCAATAATCCAATCAAGGCTCTCCCGAAGAAGCCTGTCCCAATCATGATTGTTGCACCTGTGGTTATCACTGTTCCGGAACCTCTTCCCTACATATCTGATAAAGCTGTCCCCTAGCACTATGGGGCAGATGTGTATGTGAACGGGATCAAACAAGAGTTCAACACTGGCGCCAGTATCTGTGATATCACTGGCCCAACCAAGGTTACCCGCAGTTGCAGGCTCTTCTCGCCTGACATTGCACCGCCCGCTACTCGAAGACCCCTCCTCATAACACCTACAAGTGTACCTGTTCCTGTTGCTGATCAAGTTGTTTCCCCTGCTGCCGAGTCATCCAATGCTCGGGGCAAAGGGATTGAAGTTGAGCCTGCCCGGATGGAGGCACCGATACCGATAAATGCTGAGGCCTCCCAACAAGAAATGGAGGAGATTTTAAAAATAATAAAGAAGAGCAACTTCAACGTCGTCGAACAGATGGGGCATACGCCCTCCAAAATCTCCATGCTCTCTTTATTGCTGTGCTCCGAGGCCCATGCTAAGGCCTTAATCTCGTTCCTCAAGACGGCCCATGTGCCACAGGAGACATCTGCAGTCCAGTTCACTGATTGTGTAGCAAATCTGACAGCGGACAATGGCTTAGGTTTCTCAGATGCTGACCTGACTGCAAAAGGAAGAGACCACAATGATGCCCTGCATGTCTCTATCGAATGTAGGGGCACTACTCTGGCACATGTATTGGTGGATACAGGTTCGTCCTTGAATGTGCTACCCAAGAAGGCTTTAGACCGTTTAGATTGTGAAGGCCTGGAACTGAAACCCAGCAATATCATCGTCAGGGCCTTTAACGGTTCAAAAAGGATGGTTCATGGAGAGGTTGACATTCCTATTCGTGTGGGCTCTCAGGTGTTTGACTCTACTTTTTATGTGATGGATATCCGTCCATCGTACTCTTGTCTACTAGGTCGACCTTGGATCCATAAAGCTGGGGCAGTGACCTCTACCTTGCACCAGAAGCTGAAGTACCCCGTCAGAGGGAAGATCGTCACTGTGCAAGGAGAGGAGGAGTATATGGTAAGCCACCTGAATTCATTCAGATACATTGAGATGAACGGGGAGTTTATTGAAACCCCCTTTCAGCATTTCGAGTAGGTGCTTCCAATTTCAGCGGCAGCAGAAACAACAGTAGAAGAGAATGTTCCTTTGAAGATGGCTTCCCTGAAGGATGCCCGGGCTGTGGTTCAGAAAGGTGAATGTGCTAACTGGGGCAGGCTTCCCGACTTCACACAGAAAACTGACAAATTTGGGCTGGGTTTTACTGCAGAGGGTCAGAAAGCTATGCAGAAGGCGAAGACCAGAAGACCTCCTGTGTTCATTACAAATCCAGGAGTGAATGCTGTTGGGGAAGACAATGAAGTGGATGAAGCAGAATTCAATAGCTGGATCTACCCGACAACCGAAGGCGGATTGACCAATTGGATCGTCAAAGACCATACTCCTGTTACTTTTGTTACGCAGTAATAAACTTCTTTGTTTTATTATTTGTAATAAACAATAAATAAACTCTATGGCCCGGTGTCTTGCCCGAGGCACCGTGGTTTCATTTGTGAGGGCATATAAATTGTCATTTCATATATCATGAATGAAAATATTGGATGTTTTCTCGCATTACAAATCTTATGCTCCTTTTCTGTCTTTCTTTCCTTTACATATATTTCAAAAAAGCTGTATTTACACACACACTCACTCATACAGGTTTCAATCCACTCTGGATCTCACGGGTAACGACTCTGCTACTGCCAGTTATGACTTCGAAAATCCGATCAACTTAGCCGAAGACGAAGGTGAAGATGATTGCGAAGTGCCTGGCGAGCTTGCAAGACTGTTGCTTCCGGAAGAGAGGGCAATTCAATCACACGAAGAGCCAGTGGAGACAATAAACCTGGGTACTGAGGCAGACAGGAAAGAGGTAAAGATTGGTGCCAACCTAGAGCTCAGCGTGAAGCAACGGTTGACTCAGATGCTGCTTGATTATATGGAGATCTTTGCCTGGTCCTACGAAGACATGCCCGGGTTGGATACCGATATTGTGGTCCATCACTTGCCTACTAAGGAAGACTGCCCTCCGGTAAAGCAAAAGGTCCGTCGGATGCGTCCAGAGATGTCTGAAAAGATTAAAGCCGAGGTTATGAAACAGTTTGACGCTGGGTTCCTTGCAGTGACGTCTTACCCTCATTGGGTTGCTAATGTGGTGCCGGTACCAAAGAAGGATGGAAAGGTCAGAATGTGTGTCGATTATAGGGATCTGAACAGGGCCAGCCCCAAAGATGACTTCCCTCTACCTCACATTGACGTCCTTGTTGACAATACAGCTCAACACAAGGTGTTCTCTTTCATGGATGGATTTTCAGGATATAATCAGATCAAAATGGCACCTGAAGACATGGAGAAGACTACCTTTGTTACTCAGTGGGGCACTTTCTGCTACAAGGTCATGCCTTTTGGACTGAAGAACGCTGGGGCAACCTACCAGCGTGCCATGGTTGCTTTATTTCATGATATGATCCATCATGAGATAGAAGTGTATGTTGACGACATGATCGCAAGGTCCCAGACTGAGGAAGAGCACCTAGATCATCTGCAGAAGTTGTTTGACCGGTTGAAACTGTACAAGCTGAGATTGAACCCGAACAAGTGCACCTTCGGGGTAAGATCTGGGAAGTTGCTAGGATTCGTTGTAAGTGATAAGGGTATTCAAGTGGACCCTGCTAAGGTTAAAGCTATTCAAGAGATGCCAGTTCCAAAGACAGAGAAAGAGGTCAGAGGCTTTTTAGGACGCCTGAATTACATTGCTCGGTTCATCTCACACCTAACTGCTACTTGTGAACCAATCTTCAAGCTGCTGAAGAAAGATCAGGTAGTACGTTGGAACGATGAATGTCAGGCTGCTTTTGACAGAATCAAAGAGTATCTCCAAGAACCACCCATCCTTATGCCACCGGTTGAAGGGAGACCTCTGATATTATACCTGACAGTACTTGACAACTCAATGGGGTGTGTGCTGGGGCAGCATGACGAGTCTGGCCGAAAAGAGCATGCCATTTATTACCTTAGCAAAAAGTTTACCGACTGTGAGACTCGATACTCACTGCTTGAGAAAACTTGCTGCGCTCTGGTATGGGCTGCTCGCCGGCTGAGACAGTATATGCTGACTCACACTACCTTGTTGATCTCAAAGATGGATCCTATAAAGTATATATTGGAAAAGCCTGCTCTGTCTGGGAGAATTGCAAGATGGCAAATGATCTTGACGGAATACGACATTCAGTACACAACCCAGAAAGCCATCAAGGGAAGTGTATTGGCAGACCACTTGGCACATCAGGCCGTAGATGACTATCAGTCAATGAACTTCGAGTTTTCGGATGAAAGCATCATGATAGTAACAGATTGTGAAGTACCTGGACCGGATGAACGACCCGAGGAAGGATCCCGATGGTCTATGCACTTTGACGGAGCCTCCAATGCTTTGGGTAACGGTATCGGCGCCATAATCATATCCCCTCAAGGCACTCATACTCCACTCACTGCCCGACTATGTTTCAACTGTACCAACAACATGGCAGAGTATGAGGCATGCATCATGGGTCTTCAAGCTGCGATCGACTTAAGGATCAAGTTTCTGAGTGTCTTCGGAGATTCCGCTCTCGTGATCAATCAGATCAAAGGAGAGTGGGATACGAAACATCCGAATCTTGTTCCTTACAGAGAATGTGTATTGACCTTGATCCCCCACTTCACAGAAATAACCTTTGAACACTTTCTGAGAGAAGAGAATCAGTTGGCGGACGCGTTAGCTACAATGTCTTCTATGTTCAAAGTTAAATGGGACAATGAGGCTCCCCGGATCATCATCTGGAAACTGGACGAACCGGCATACTGTTGCGATCTCGAGACTGAATTAGTAACTGAGAAGCCTTGGTACCATGAGGTGAAGAGATATCTGGAAGCTCAGGAATACCCTGAAGGTGCCTCTATCAATGATAAGAAGTTCCTGAGAAGGTTCGCAGCAAAGTTCTTCCTTAGCAACGGCATCTTGTACAAGCGAAACCATGATTCAACCTTACTGCGTTGTGTGGATAAAGCTGAAGCAGAAAGGATCATGGAAGAGCTACATGAAGGGACCTTTGGTACACATTCCAGTGGGCATACAATGGCAAAGAAGATCCTTCGGGCAGGGTATTATTGGTCCACAATGGAGGCTGACTGCTACCAACATTCTAGGACATGCCATAAATGCCAGATTTATGCAGACAAGGTGCATGTTCCTCCAGTTCCCCTGAATGTTCTGACTGCACCTTGGCCGTTTGAAATGTGGGGCATAGACATGATCGGTGAGATTAAACCTATGACATCCAATGGGCATCGCTTCATCCTAGTGGCGATTGATTATTTTACGAAGTGGGTCGAAGCGGCGTCCTATGCTACGGTAACCAAGACTTTTGTGGCACGGTTCATTCGGCACAACCTGATCTGTTGGTACTGCGTCCCGGAAAGAATCATTACAGACAACGGTACCAATCTGAATAACAAGATGATCACTAAGCTCTGCGAGCAGTTCAAAATATAGCACCACAATTCTTCTCCTTACAGACCGAAGATGAATGGGGCTGTAGAAGCAGCGAATAAGAATATCAAGAAAATCGTGTAGAAGATGACAGTGACTTATAAGGATTGGCACGAGATGTTACCATTCGCTCTACATGGGTACCGTACCTCAGCTAGGACGTCAACCGGGGCAACTCCCTTCTCTTTGGTTTATGGTATGGAGGCAGTCTTACCGATCGAAGTACAAATACCCTCTCTCCGGATAATGAAGGATGCAAATCTGAATGAAGATGATTGGATCCAGACACGACTTGATCAGCTCAACCTTATCGATGAAAAAAGACTTGCTGCTATCTGCCATGGTCAGACGTATCAGAAACGGATGATCAGGGCATTTAACAAAAAGGTCAGACCACAGGAATATCAAGTTGGGGATCTGGTAATCAAACGAATCATCCTTCCTCAGAGTGATCCAAGGGGCAAATGGACCCCTACGTACGAAGGGCCATTTGTGGTTAAACATGTGTTCTCAGGAGGAGCAATGATATTGACCAACATGGATGGTGATGACCTTCCTCACCCCGCTAATGCAGACATAGTAAAAAGATACTACGCATGAAAAAGACCCGCTAGGCTGACATGCCTAGGCAAAAATTAGGGCTTCCCGGCGAACAAAAGGGTTCGGGCAAAATGAAGGGATGAAATGAAAAAATCTGTACACCCGGCAAGTCGAAAACCTGAAAAGGCGGCTTGGGCAAAAAAGGGTATCCCGGTGGACTGAAAACCCGAAAGGGCGGTCCAGGCAAAAGTTAGGGATAAAGCGTAATACTATGTCTCATTGGATCACTTTGCATCCAGAATCCGGTATCTACATCAAGTTCAGAAGGCATCGATCAGTCAGCTTCATCTTCGTTTAGGTCATCATGTGATGAGACGCTCGGAGTTATAAAGGCAATAGAAGAGTTGAAACCCAGTGGGATCATTCATTTCACACAGCTGTTTTATTTTCTTTTGTAAAAAATTTGTATAAACTCTTTTGCTCGGCAACATTCTCTTACTAGGACGTCAGCCTCTTGTACACAAAACGCCTATTTACAGGCCATTCAAAAATCAATACACATATATTTTTCAGTTAAAAGTGCCAATTGCTTTTCTTTTTCTGTTTTGTTTTGCGAAGAACGTCCAAGGTTCAATTTGTGATATATGCATTGACAATAATTTGCTAACTCATGAATATTTGCATACGAAACAAAGGATTAATTACAGGTAACATTAGAAACAGGGGCAATAAAGAGTTGTCTAAGCAATCTAATTGTTCTGTCCTCCAAGGTACCAAGGTAGGTTCAACTAAAGAACATAACCGGCATATCTCAATTCCCCAGAGAGTGAGCCAACAAGTCAGTGCACTCTTCTCCAAGCGAAGCTATAGTATCAAACTTAAGGAAGTTGGGTATCCTCCAGCGGATCTCAACATTCCCCAGCAGCATATATATCCTTAACAAGCATCCCCGGCAGTATTTGCCTAAAGATTGTTCCCCGACGGTATATCCAACATTCAAAGGGATCGCTTCCCCCGCAGTTCAAAACTTCCCCAGGAGAGTCCAATCCAGTTTCCTCAGGAAAGTTGGAATTCATCTCCCCAAACAGTAAGCTTATCCCCAGTAGATTCTGGAAGCTTATTCTCGCAGAACACGAACGCGTCGTTCGGCTTTATTCAAAGAGTCATTTCCCTACCAGGATATAACTGGGTTATCCTCAGTCAAAAGCAACGGAAAGAGCGTCCTCGACGAAGTCTTCTTATCCCCAGCGAAGTCTATTAACACTTCCGATACAACAAGGGTATCCCCAGCAAGTTACTATCAACAATTCAGCAAGATATCTCTCTCCCCACAGATTATTGCTTCCCAGCAAGATCGTTAGAGTACCTTTCTCCCCGCAGAGTTATCCATTCGCCAAGTTTATTCCCCAACGGAGTCATCTTCTCCTACCGGTATTCTTGCAACTAGCATCCCCAGCGGAAGCAAAATCTATTCTCCAACATCAGCCCAGGAGTGACTTCCCGGCACCCGTCAAGGATTTACTTTCCTAGACAAAAAATATATTCATAAATATTGCACCTCCATACATCATTATAACATGCATAGACGCATCATATCTTACAAATCTCATTTATGTTGAGAACATCATTGCTTGGTCCATATCATGCATTGCATATGACTGACCTTTACCTTTCAGGAAAGATTCAGCTAAATTCTCAATCATATTTCAAGACTCTAAGACCTTATCTGGTTCAGTTAAATCGACTCCAAAGATTTCTCTGGTTATTATCCAGTCAAAGGCCTTCTCTGGTCCAGTTAAATCGACCCCAAACAGATTTTTCTGATAAAGACCCAGTTGAAGACATTCCAAGATCTAGACCGGTTCAGTTAATCGACTCCAAAGATTTCTTATCCAGTCCAAGGCCTTCTCTAGTCCAGCTAAATCGACCCCAAACAGATTTTTCTGATGAAGACTCAGTAGAAGTTATCCAAGGTTTTTCTCAATGATTGTTATTGAGATTGTAATCACCTATGGTTCTCTCCCCGATCCTGCGGAGATGATAATTCCATTCCAGGTTTTTCTCAATGATTGCTATTGAGATTGTAATCACCTATGGTTCTCTCCCCGATCTTGCGGAGATGATAATTCCATTCCAGGTTTTCTCAATGATTGCTATTGAGATTATAATTGCCTATGGTTCTCTCCCCGATCCTGCGGAGATGATAATTCCATTCCAGGTTTTTCTCAATGATTGCTATTGAGACTGTAATTGCCTATGGTTCTCTCCCCGATCCTGCGGAGATGATAATCCCATTCCAGGTTTTCTCAATGATTTCTATTGAGACTGTAATTGCCTATGGTTCTCTCCCCGATCCTGCGGAGATGATAATTCCATTCCAGGTTTTTCCCAATGATTGCTATTGAGATTATAATTGCCTATGGTTCTCTCCCCGATCCTGTGGAGACGATAATTCCATCCCAGGTTTTTCTCAATGATTGCTATTGAGATTATAATTGCCTATGGTTCTCTCCCCGATCCTGCGGAGACGATAATTCCATTCCAGTTTTTTCCCAATGATTGCTATTGAGATTATAATTGCCTATGGTTCTCTCCCTAATACTGCGGAGATGGTAATTCCCACCAAGATTCTCTCAACGATTGCTGTTGAGGTTAAAATCATCCAAGGTTCTCTCACCGTTCCTGTTGAGGTAGTAACCATCCCTGGTTCATTCATCACCGTTTGAAGCTCCAGATTCAGCTCCTGTAACCAGTCAGGACACATCTATACAAAGAATTTAAAGACCAGCTCCTGTAACATGCCAGGTACTCATTTTTCTTTTGCAGGTACGCAAGTTCTCGCTAAGGAATCTCTTACGCGATCGACATCCAGATGGCATCTATAAGCCCATCCACCTTCCATCATCTCTTAGCATGGCATCTATAAGCCCATCATCCTATCCATCAATCTCCAAATGGCATCTATAAGCCCATTCCCCACCATCATACTACTATGTGAGCGCAAATTTCTGGGCACTCTAGTGTTCAATCATCTTTTACCTTCGGATTACGAAAGGCACGCCCGCCAATCTGCATCCTCAGGTCAAAGAAGATTGAACAGGGGCAACTGTTGTACCCCAAAATTTGCCCTCCCATATTTCTCAAAACATTTCAAGAAAAATTTACAAGTCCAACCCGACGCGTCATATTCAGGTGTTCTTTCCCCAAGATATCTCTGATGACGTATTCTCAAATTCAGGTTCGGCTCAAGAGATAATTCTTTAAAGAAGGTATCTGAATGTGTGAGTTTTCTTGAAGAAATATGGTGAAAAAGTGTGCTGAAAGTGCAGTTTTTACACGCTAAAAAATTTATAACTTGAAGATCGTGACTCGTTTTGAACCCGTTCCGGTGGCCAAAATTCCGTCTTGACATTATCTACGTTTTCATCTCTCACGGCTGGAAGCCAATTTCGATCAGAAGGTCTTCAAAAATGTGGATTTATCAAGTATTTTCATACAGAAAATTTGTGACAGAAGTTTATTTGTGTCATGTTCAGAAAATCATAACTTGGTCGATTTTCATCGTATCGAGCTGGTTCCGGCGCCAAAATTTCAAAAATTGAGTTGGCTACATTTTCATAGAAGGTATTGAGTTCAAACGGTATTCAAAAGGCCTTCGTTTTTTGCTCAGAATGCGTGACACGCTGAAAATCCTGAATGCTGAATATTATTTCATCTGGGCCGAAACTTCGAAAATTCATAACTCGGTCAATTTTTATCGGATTGGGCTCATATTTTTACACAAGGTCCCTGACTCATAGATCTACAACTTTGCTTCAAAAGTCGAGATCGAATTATGCACCGATCAATACCAGTTTTTTATTGAAGAACGTGTCAGAGTCGACACTGGAGCCCAAAATAAGTTTGTCTGAGCTGAAACTTCAAAAATTCATAACTAATTCACCGTTTATCCGATTGAGCCGATTTTCGGACAGGAGTTAGTTATTGAAGTCGGCTACATTTTGTTTTCACATTTCAACTTCAAAAATTGAACTTAAGTCCCTGCGATTTAGCCTGAAAAGTGACGAACTCAAGTGAACATTGGAGGCCCAATCGCACATTCAAAGCCCATTTTCTTTACCCTAATTTCCATTATATAATCACCTTCTTTTCACACAAACCAAGGAGGAGAAAAAGAGGGAAAAAAAAGAGAGGAAAAAAGAGAGGAGAAAAGAAGAGAAAAAAAGAGAGGAGAAAAGAAGAGAGAAAAAAAACCTTGCCACAACACCGTTAGAATATCAAACTTTTTCAAAAACCCTAAAACCTTGAAATCCTTATTACAAATCCCTCTCTCACTACAAACAAGCCATCTCAGTTACAAACCAACATCTTATTACGTCTTCAGTAAGGGTAAGGCTGGCTTGATCTCCATGATCCAAAGGGCATAAAAGCTATCAAGTCACTAATTTTCCAGTAAGGGTAAGATTGATTTGATCTCCATGATCAAAAGGGTATAATCATTCATACATGCCATATTGTGCCTAAACATTAAATTTCTTCATATATTGGCTTTATTTGCATTTTATGATTTCATTTAATGTGTTCGTGAGATTCAACACTGCAGATTTAGACAGGATTCCATGCAGGTTCATTAAGGAACGTTGAGGCTAAAAGCCAAATTGCCAAAAGCCAAAAGGCCAAAAGCCAAAAGCCAAAAGCCAAAAGCCAAATGGCCAAAGTAGAAAAACTTATGCATGATGAGGCCAGAACACAAATGGCCAACAGCCAGAACACAAATGGCCATGAAACCCAATCCAATGGCCAAAGAATGCAGACCACGGTACTCAGGAGTCAATGAACACGCACGTGATGCCAGAAAGTCAAACAAGGCTTTTTGTCTAATGGGCCAGATTTCTCACAAAAAACCTCCCTTTGGGTCTGAATACCCCCATGGTTTGCACATTTTTATTTTTTTTATTTTCCTTTTTATTCTTTTAATTGTTTTCAATTGTTTTCTTTAATTTCATAAATTAATTTTCATAAGATAAAAAATCAGAAACTAAAATATTTTTAATTATTATTATTTCACTATTAATTTATTTTGTAAATAAATGTTAAATAATTAATTTAGTTAAATTAGGTTTTAAAACTTAAGTCTTTTTCTTAACAAATTAAAATATGTAGAAATTAGGGTTTTTAACTTTTCATCATCTTTTTAATAAATAATTTTTTCTTATTATTATTGTTATTAATTATTAAATATTTTTGTAAATAAACATGTACATTAAATATTTAGTAAATTAGGTTAAACTTTAACATTTTCATTAATAATTAAAAAAACTTAGAATTAGAGTTTCTTTTAATTTTAATTTTCTTTATTTCATAAATACAAAAAAACTAAAAAACATTTCTTTCCTTTTATTAAATAATTAATTAGCTTTTTAATTTCATTTAATTTCTTTAAAGGGTCCAACGCCCTCGAACGTTCTATTTTTATTTCTTTCCCACATTTATTTTCTTTCAAATATTATGTAATTGCTCAAGCCATGTAACTCGGACATTTTATATTTCCCGCATTTTATTTCTTTATTTTATGTCAAATCGGGTCCTGGTTTAATTTGGCGATGTGGACCCGCGCCTTTGTAATAGTTTAGGAACTTTATATTTCTCGCAATTTTTAACTATTAATAATGACATGCAAGAATGAATGATAAAATAAAAACAAACGCATAGATCACTTTGACAAAAGACAAAAATAAATGAAAACGACACACAAATCACACACCACCCCTAGGGTACGCCTCACTGTTGCCTTGCCTCGAAAGGTGATCGTCGAGTAGAGGATGTCTTAGTAAGTCCTCATGATCCGGGAACCTGGCATGAGGGTAGCTTCTAAGGTGTCTTCCCATTGCTCTGGTGATCACCATGTCCCGAACCTCGAATTGACCCGAACACCTCCAACGGTGGTGCTACCTACCTCTCAATGGTGGGATGGCACTACTTTAAAGGACATTTACACAGACGAATTCCTTAGGGTAGGTAGACGACTCGTGGATACTTGCTCTAATTCAAAACAAAACAAATCAAAAATACTTTTCACACCAACACATTTTCAAAAAGCTTTCGAAAGCATTTTTCAAACACTCTTGAGGACCGATACAAGAGTCGAACTGAAATTTTCAAAGAAACTTTTTAAAACCCACAGTTGAAAAGCAAACAAACCATTTTTGAAAACACAAGTGAGCAAGTATCTAAGAGCCCATGGATAACCATGGATAGAAAGGGTGCTAACACCTTCCCTTTCTATAATCTACCTCCCGAACCGAGAGCAATCTCTATAAGGAATTTTTCTGTGCTTTTGTCCTTTCCATTTGGAGAAAATAAAAGACGGTGGCGACTCTTGCTTCCGCGACATTTCGCGAACCAGCGTTAAACAGTCAGTTCCAGATCCACCGATCACACTTTCTAATTTTATAGGTTCAATTTTATATGTCCTCTATTGATCGAGACTAGTTTATTTATGGTATACCCGTTTGGATATGATATCTATTCATATCTTTCAAGTTTAGTTTTTTCTAGTCTTCTGGGGTTGGGTTTTATCTCATTATTTCAATTGGTGTTCCAGTTTTGTCCTGGTACACTTCTCCAAGGTCTAGTATTATCTAGTCTTATTGGGTTGAGTTTTATATCACTAGTGAAATATGTGTTCCAGTTTTGTCCTGGTACATTTTTCTCAAGTCTACTCTTATCTAGTCTTCTTGGGTTGAGTTATATTTCATTATTTCAATTGGTGTTCCAGTTTGGTCCTGGTACACTCCTCTAAGGTCTAGTATTATCTAGTCTTCTTGGGTTGAGTTTTATCTCATTATTGCAATTTGTGTTCCAGTTTTGTCCTAGTGCGTTCTTCAAGAGTCTAGTTTTATCTAGTCTTTATGGGTTAAGTTTGATCTCATTTCTGTGATTTGTGTTCCACTTTCTATTGACATATTCTAATAATGTCTAGTATTATATAGTCTTCTTGGGTTGGGTATTGTCTCATTTTTGTGGTCCATGGTCATGTTTTACCTAGCATGTCCTTTTAGAGTCCAGTATCCATTAGTCCTCCTGGTGAAAATCCAATATCTACTTGGCTTGTCCGTCAAATCCAATTTCCACTTGGTATATCTCTTGAGTCTAGTATTATATGACACTATTTGGTAAGTGTTGTACCCAAAAAATTTTGCTCCCATTTTTTAAGACAATTGATTCAAGACACCTCCTCATGCTCCTAGGGTTCTCAATTTCTAAAGAATACTCAAGGGTTTAAGCATACAAGCACCTCCTCCTAAACAGTGGCCTACAATTAGGATTTTGGTTTTCTCAATCAAAATTGAGCTTCTAATTCCTCAAATGAGTTTCATGGTTCCTCAAATGCTTCAAATTATCCTCATGTCAAGTTTCAAGCCTTACATCACAAATTTGCTCAGTTAATTGCTCAGATGAGTGAAAACCAACTTTATTGGATAAAAAGACAATTATGGTCAACATACAGTCAAACTTCAAGATTTTTGGTCAATATCAATATTTTGTACTCACATTCATCATTTGATAAAGTCTTTATCATGATTTAATAAAAAAACTCAAGATTTATCAAAAGTCAAAAGTTATTAAATTAGGGTTTTCTTAAGGAGAAGTCAACTGAACTTCGACCAAGCATAACTTTCACATGCTTCATAAAACAAATTCTCAAAAAAAGCCTATCTTGAAGGAAATTCAATTCTCTACAACTTTGTATCTCTAAGCTCAAATTCCGAAAATGTCTTATTTGAGAGATATGAGCCAAGACATTACAGGTCATTTAAAAGTCAATAAAAAGACACTTTTTGTCAAAGAAGTTTACATCAACTTAAAGATTTCAAATAAAAGAATGACCAACATGAGAGATGTAGGGACACCTTGAGCTTTCCAAAAAGTCTAAGATCACCTTCATATGACAAAAAATGAGCAAGTTACGAGTTGCACAAGTTGGGCAATTTTGAGGAAATGCATGAAGTGCAAATTGAGCAAACGTGAAATTTTGGACTAGTGGACCTATCTTTTAAGGTCTAAACATGCTCATGACCTTATAGAGGACTCCTAAACTCATTCATGCCTTACCATAATTTTTACTTATATTCATTTTGATTTTTATTTAATTAAATACAAAATAAATTAAATTAAATAACAAATGATGGACCAAGGCATGTGGGCTTGGTTTTGGATCAGATTTGAGGCCCAAGATCACATATCGAACTTGCCAAAATTGTGTGAATTCAAATATGGCAAGAATCTTCAAATATGGAAGCTCGAAAAACATGTTTTATTATTTTTTTAATTTGGCTTTGATTGCACAAGATTCTTTCCATATTTCTTGACCTACTGCACTCTCTCTATATATACTCAACAACATCAGACCTAAGGACCACGGATAGCTGCCTCAAACATAAACCCTCAATTCTCCAAATTTTTGAAGAAACTAGGGCACTAATAAACCCTATTCTCTGGAAAGTTTCAAATTTTTTTTAGCATTCCATTAGCTTCCCAGAAGTCTCCGAGTTCCATTTCAACCTTTACTCAAGTCCGCAACGTCTCAGAATTCACCAGCTCAACGTCTCCAGTTTTTTCTTGTTCTTCAATTTCAAACTATTTAACCATGCAATTTAAATGAGTTTTATGAATATATATATATATATATATATATATATATATATATATATATATATATATATATATATATATATATATATATATATATATATATATATATATATATATATATATATATATATATATATATATATATATATAATCATGTTTAGAACCATTTAGAACCATATTTTGCGAGGTTTGGTGCAGGAATGAGAATTCACCATGGTAGGGCACCAAGGTCAAATCTCTTTGAAACCCTAGCTACGATTGTTTTTAGGCCAAACTAATGTGATCATTGAATTCGCAGGGGTTCAATTTTCCTAATATGGGTTATTGGTTTTTGTTTTTCAATTAATTTTTTTGGCAGATTTTCAAAAACGCATCATCGAAGAAGACGATCTCCTCCTCTGCGTCTGGTGGCCAGTGATAACCAGGGGCCTACGTGGCATCGTACCATTGGGCCATTCAAATATTTTATCCTAATCCACTTACGCGCGTGTACAATTTCATTTGATTTCTAACTTTTAATTTAACTTTCATTATTTGTTTATTGATAGTCAAACTATTAACGCGAGACAACAATTGTTTGAGTGGTAAGTGTGGTACCTGATAAACTGGAGAGCGTGAGTTTGATCCCTCTCTTTGTTAATTATTTTCATTATTTTCAGGTTTAGCACGCAGTTACGATATAAGAATTATTATGCATTCATAATTACAAGTCTGACATTGGCCTGTTGGATAAGTTACTCATCTATGTCCTCAAGGGGGTGGGTTTGATTCCCACCCCATGCATTTCATTTTCTTGCATTTAAATTTCTTTTCTTTTTACTAATTTAACTTATTTTTATTCATTAAAACCAATTAACATAAAAACCATTAAATACCTTTTAAAATAAAAATAGCTTTAGGTTTTCTTGAATAATTAATTTTCTTTTAATCAAATTAATTTTGAATTATGTTTTTATAATTAAATTAATTTAATTAACTAGATTAAGGTTTCTTTTAATTAATTAATTTGTAATTAAAAATTAGACATTAGGTTTTTTTTATTGTTATTAACATATAAAATCAAACCAAAAATACACAAAAAAAAATAATTTCTAACATTTTAGATATTAGGACATTAAAAGTAATTTACTAACATTTTATTTTATTTTGATATTTATTTTGTTAGACAAATTGTATAGGATGTACAAATTTTGTAATAACCTAATTTAAATTCCCACACAATTTCTTTATCATGTAACTACCCCAAAGCCTTGTAATAGCGTAGGACTTATCTTTCCGCACTTATACTTTATACCTTGTATATATATAACTGTGTAGTAATATGATTGTATGGCAAGATCAAATTAATCGGTAGATAACCTTAAACAATTCCAAGATGACATAACTGTAATTGAATCACTTTGCACCTCTAGGGTAACCTCTCTTTGTTGCCTTCGGAAACATGGTCATGTCCCTCGAAAGTAAGGGTACTTTAGCAAAAACCCTCGATTAAATCATCATAGTCCCTTCGAATAAAGACCATATTCCCGCGATGTCCCTCGAGTTGCCTACGAAAAGATGATCTAGTCCCTTGTTGCCTATAAATAATATGATGACAGTCCCTTCGAATTGCTAAAGTATCCTTGCATATTGCTTTCTACGATCATTCGATGACCCTTCGCCTATACCTTCATATCCAATAGATAGGGCTACCTACCTACTAATGGTATGGATAGCACTGTCTCTAAAGGAGAAGGAAAAGATTAAGAAAGACTTTTATGGGTAAGAACTCTTAATCGCTTGCTCACAAATTTTCTCAAAAAAACATTTTTTTCGCACATCACTTTCAAACAAATATTTTCAAAACACTTTGGTAGCAAATCAGTTTCCGTACTAAAATAAAACCTTTGAGAAAGATCAGTGATATGAGATTCCTAGAACACGGTTACTATTTTAGGACAAGTTGAGCTAACTTAACTTCAATAGAGAAGGGTACTAACCTATGGACTTCATGCAAGCCTTTAAACATAAGGCTCTTGTGTGATTTGTTTGTGTTTTCTACTTGTTTAAACATGAATATAACATCATGACATGATGACATCATAGCGTTTTCACTAACTATTTCAATGACCTAGGGACTAATCTTTGTCCCTTGTTGCAAGTCATGGCTTTCGCTCGCAGAAATACTACCCGAATCAACTTTGTAAGGGTACCTTCCAAGCTTAAGGAGTTAGTCTCAAAAGTTCCCGAAAACTCTTAATTCACCAAAAGGCATGGCTATCTAATCAGTTTGGTTACCCCCGGTTTCGAAGAAGACATGATGAGTGTTCTGTTCCAATTCTTTGATCCCAAGCATCATTGTTTTACCTTCCCAGATTATCAGTTGGTGCCCACAATGAAAGAGTTCTATAAGCTATTGGAGTGCATATTCTTGATCAGACACCCTTCATCGGTCTAGAGAAAATTCCAAAACCTAGAGATATTGCAGTAGCCTTACATCTGAAGCCATCAGACATTATATCTAATTGGGAAACAAGAAGTGGAGTTAAAGGTCTTCTTGCTAAATTTCTGATAGAGAAGGCTCAATTGTTTCTAGATGCCATGATTTTTCATGATTTTGAAGATATTTTGGATTTTATAATCTATGGTTTGGTACTATTCCCTAATTCAGACCAACTCATAGATGTGAATGCCATCAAAATATTTCTTACTCATAATCTTGTGCCTACTTTTCTTGGAGATATTCTGCATTCTCTTCGCACTTGTACTATGAGGAAGCGAGGGACTCTCATGTGTTGCACACCTTTACTTTCCAGGTGGTTTATTACGCACCTTCCCCAATCAGTGATGAAGAATGAACAAGGTTTGAGGTGGTCTCAAAGGTTGATGTCACTCACTCATTTAGATATCCATTGGTGTTCCCAATCTCAAGATGACATCACTATTATTGACCGCTATGAGGAATTCCCTAATGCGCCACACCTTGGCATAAGGAGAGGTATCACTTACAACCCTTCTCTAGTTCTACGTTAGTTTGGTTATGCTCGAAGAGACGGTCCTCATGATATGTTTATCCAGGGTATTGTATTCGACTTCAAGAATAATCTTCAAGGTTACCGTTAAAGGTTTATCCTTGCATGGGGCATGATCAATAAGATTTATAGCAAGACTTTGGGGTATAATAACTTCATCCCTTTGGAGCCCTACCTCAGATGGGTGTGGCCTCGTGCTCAAAGTATTATAATGCCATGTCCTTCTATCCTACCAGTAATTTTGTAGCCTGTTGTTGAAGGAGATGTTCCTCATACCATTCTTCATCCTGATATGCCTACTGACTTTGAAGAACTATAAAAGTCCTGGATTCAACTCAAGGAAGAAAGGGATACCTTTGAGACTCAATTCTATGCTAGTGAGAAGAAAGTATTGGAGCTGACGAAATGACTCCACAAAGAGAAGAGCTTTAATACATTTGTCAACACAGAGAGGAAGCATCCATGGGGGACTTAATGACTTAGGCCTTAGGAGTTTCATAATTTAACTATCTTGTTATCATTGTAAGCCTAAAAGGTAGTTATAATTTGAACTTACTACTAAGTTTCTTTGTTTCCTTTTTTATTAACAAATTTAAATCCCACGAGGTCGTTGAAAACATTACATATGCATATAAATTTACATACCATATTGTGATACGGTGGCAGAACCGACTGTTAATACTGGTTTGCGTTTTTTGTTCGCAAAATGTCGCGGTAAGAAAGAGTCGCCACCGACTTTTATTTTATCCAATCAGGAAAAGGAAAAAGAACAGAAAAAACCTTTTTCGAGATGTTTCTGAGTATGAGGGGTAGATTATAGAAAGGGAAGGTGTTAGCACCCTTTCTATCTGTGGTTTTCCACGGGCTCTTAGGTACTTGCTCATTTTGAAATTGCTTGTGTGTGCTTGCTTTGAAAAGTTTTGTTTTACTTCGTTTTAACCCTTGTTTTTGTCCTTAAGAGTGTTACGAAGTTGTCTTTGAAAACTTTGTTTGGAAAGTGTTGGTGTGAAAAAAAAATTTGTTTGTTTGAGCAAGTACCTAGGAACTAATCTACCTACTCAAAAAATGTCTGTTCGTTTTCCTTTTAGACAATGCTATCCAATTATTGAGAAATAGGTAGCATCGTTGTTGGAGTTTTTTTAGGGACATTCGAAGGGACATGTACGATCACAAAAGCAATGTTAGGAAATGTTAGCAATCATCCTAAAGCCTTAAAGATCTTTTTCCGAGGCAACATCCGAATGGGTCATTTTAGATCTTTCGGGGCTAGAGGACAACCACTAACAAACCCTATACTTCATGACCGTTTACCGAAGGCAATCGGAGTGGAGTAAACCCTAGGAGTGAGCATGTGCGAGTGTAATTTTCATTTAATTTATCTTTGCATATTTAGGGTTTTCTACCGTATTAATTTTCAGTTTGTCTTTCCATAAAATCCTATTAACATTCATCTAAGCAGTTTATAGTTTGCGGAAATAAAATGCGAGAAAGTCAAAGTCCTAGCTATTACAGGGCTTTTGTAGTTATATAATTATTTTGGACTAAAAATAAAAATGCGGAATTGAAAACCCTAATTACTATTACAAACTCGGAGCAGTTACAATAATAATAAAAAATTAATTAAAAGCGCGCGGCGAATTAAATGCGAGAATAATTAGCAAAACCTAAAAAATCTAATTGAAAAACATTTGGATTATTTTTTGAGAAAAATTAGATTATGTACAAAATTAAGCCCTAATTCTAATTATTTTTAATTATGAAAAGAATTAAATTGCCCTAATTTTAATTAAACTAATTAATTAAAGAAATAAAATATTTTTTATCAAAATAAATGATTTTTAATGTTTTATGATTTTTTTGATTAAATAAAAAAAATGATTTTTTACGTTATTTTTGTAAAAGAAGTAATTAATAAAGAATTAATAAATAATTAAAAAAGAAATAAATAAAAGAGAAAAAGAACTTGGGCCTGTGATGAAAGCTGGATGGGAGGTGTGACGCCTGAATTTCATTGAGCCCAAATCCTTTGGCCCAATCAGGCGTTTTGATCCAGTGCTGGCCACGTTTGAGGGTTCACCATGGTCTGCATGTGTTGAGTGTTAGATCTGGATATGATGAGATCTTGTGGTATGGTGATGGAAGTGCATGAGGAGCGCGCAGGGACCTGGAGCATTGGATCTGAAGACACAAATTAGTGAAAATTAACTTTGCAAAAGGGCTGGATTGAACCCACTCCCTTTTGGACTAAATCTTTATCATGCCCTGCCTTGCCAACTGAACCAAGCGTGTTAATTGTTAACAAAATAATACAAAATAAATATAAGGAAAATAAAGATCTATGGCCACATGTCAAAAACGGGCGTGTTGTGGGTTCCCAATCGTTTGAATGGACGAATTAGTGAGCACCATGCCATCACCTTCTTCAGGGATCCATCGTTTTAGATGGGGAACTTTTACCTACAGCGTTTTTCCGTCACTATAGATTGTAGTGACGGATTTTGTTCGTAACTAAAAACCTGAAAATTAAAAAACGTAGGACAAGCAGAATAAATTAAAACCAAAGGCATGAATCAATTGCAAATCATCTCCTGAGCATAATAGTACCCCTAATTTTGTCCAATTTTGCCTTTATATAGAATTCCCAATTTGGGACCTCAAAACCCTAACAACGGCATTGTGCCATTCCTGCACTTAAACTTCAATCAAACCAATCAAAGACATTGCAAATATGATAACAAGCATGGATATATGATCAAAAACACGTTTATGATGGATAAATCATTGAAAATGAATCTTGAAAATATATGCAAACATGGCACTGTGAGGCGTGATTTCTGAAGGTTTTAAGGCTTAAGGATGGTTGGAATGGCTTCAGAGGATGTCCAGGAACAAATTTCTGGCCTTGGAATTGCTTGAAATGGCCTGTAGAATCGAAAACGACCTGCACTTTTTTGACAAAAAATTGAGACTTGTCCTCCTTATTTCACGACCCCAATCCTCTCTTTTTTTGCCTTGAGAATGTTATGTCCTTATATTGGAATGAATTAAGTCAATAAAAACTAATCATATCTTTGTAAATTACGGAGATTTGATTTCATTCTTTGTCTTGTATGATTTGTTTCCAAAATAGACCAAATTAAGATCTTTTCCAATCAATTGGCTCTTGCACGAATTTTTTGATTTTCTAGCTGTCCATGGACTCATAATATGCTCCTAAAATCAAATCTTTGATTTTATTTGATTATTCTACTATTTAAATTGATTTATATTGCTCTAAATGAATAAAAAATCAAAACAAATAATAAAAATAATAAAATAATAGGTGGATAAGATAAAGGGTCGTGGGCCATCTTAGGAATAAGTTTCAAACAAGAAAACATGGGCCCATTTAGAAAAAAAAAGTAATTTTGATCAATGTTGACTTCATGCACATTTCCAAAAATTGGTCAACTTTGACAATACATATCTCCCTCAATTTTAACCCTAAGAGGGTGTTCTTGGACTTTTTAGAAAGATTAGGATGTTCTCTCAACAACCCTTTTGATTTCATCTCAATTGTATCTTTCATGTTCATGTAAGAAGCTTTGACCCAAAAGGTGTTTTTGCTGACTTTTTGAAATGACCTATAATGTCTGAATTTATATCTTTTCATGAATGCATTTCTTGAACTTGAGGGATGAAGATGAGTTGTAAGGAATTGAATCCTCTTCAAAATGGGCCTTGGATGGGAAATTTCTGATAAAGTATAAGAAAGTTATGTTTGGTCAAAGTTTGGTTGACTTTTCCTAAGAAACCCTAATTTAGCAACTTTTGAGTTTTGATGAATTAGGAGCATTCTTTGGGGAATCATGATCAACCCTTGATAAAGTTATGGATATCAATTCAAAATTTTGATGTTGACCAAAAATCTTGAAGTTTGACTGTATGTGGGCCACATTTGACTTTTGACCTAATATAGTTGATTTTCAAGCATCTGAGCAGTTGACTGAGAAAACTTTTTGTACAAGGCTTGAAACTTGACATGGATGGTCTTGAGAACATATTAGGATTATGGAGAGCATATGAGGCCTTTGGAACTCATCCATCTTGATGAAAATGGAAACCCTAGTTTGAGGTTCATTGCTTTAGGAGAGAGTTTGTCTGGTCAGCCCTTGGGCATCCTTGAGAAAGTTAAGGATTTCAATGAGTATGTTTTGAGTAAAATGAGAGGGAAAATTTTAGGGTACAACAACTGCCCCTGTTTAATCTTCTTAAACCTTAGGATGTAGATTGGTTGTCTGCCTTTCGTAATCTGAAGGTGGAAGATGATTGAAGACTAGAGTGCCAGAAAATTGCACTCGTCCGAGATGGTGCTAGACTGTGTAGGTAGTATTGGAATGGGCTTACAGATTCCATTTGGAGGAGATGAGGGAAGGTCACCTGAGATGGGCTTAAATATGCCATCCGGAAGATAAGACAGAGAATCGTCGGAGATGGGCTTAAAGATGCCATCTAGAGGATGTTGATTTCCCGAGATATTCCTTTGATGAGAATTCTTGTTCCTGTTGTTGAGAAGGAATCTGCTGAGGAATGTTGGTCTATGTCCTGGGAGGAATGGAATTTTAGGAACTTCAGTTGTTTGTTACTCTACTGGGGAATCATCTCTTAGTCGAGGAGATGAAAATTAACTGCTATATGGTCGTGCTCCAGGCCTTATAGTGATTTGCTAAGGATAATAAGACTGACTGCTATCTGGTCGTGCTCCAGGTTTTACAGTGACTTACTGGGGAGATGAGATTAAACTTGCTATCTGGTCGTGCTCCAGGCTTTGCAATCTCAAAAACTGTTATCTGGTCGTGCTCCAGGCTTCAAAAGGAATTAAGTGGTTATCCGGTTGCATCCGGGTTTCAACTTGAATTTAAGGCATACTAACATCCGGTCATTTCCAGGCTTCAATAGTAATTGGCCGAATAAACTGCTATCTGGTCGAATTCCAAGCTTCGCAGTACCTCATACTGTTATCTGGTCGTGCTCCAGGTTTCACAGTGTCTCCTGTCGCTAACTGGTCGTGCTCCAGACTTCACAGCGTCTTATATCGTTATCTGGTTTTGCTCCAGGCTTCAGTAATTTGGGGAAATTAAGCTGTTATCCAGTCAGTTTCTAAGCTTCATAGCTTTTTTAACTTAAATAGAAATCTTAGTATCGATTTGACTGAACCAAGGAAAGGTCTCGAGTTTTCTTCAACCGGGAGAGAAATCTTAGCATCGATTTGACTGAACCGGGGGAAGGTCTCAGATTGACTTTGACTGGCATAGAAATCAGGAGAATCTTAGAGGCGATTCGGCAGACCCAGATGAAAGTCTTAGAACATCTTCAACTAGAATAGAAACCTTAGTGTCGGTTTGATTGAACCAGAGAAAATCTTGAAAAGTGTTGGAATATCTTCAACTAGAATAGAAACCTTGGTGTCGGTTTGACTGAACTAGAGAGAATCTTGAAAAGTGTTTGAATATCTTCAACTGGAATAGAAACCTTGGTGTCGGTTTGACTGAACCAGAGAGAACTTGTGAGAACTTGATTGCATCTTTCCATGAAAGGTAAAGAGTTAGTCGTATGTAATGTCATGATGTATGAAATGTATTAAGTAATGATGTTCTCAAAATAAATGAGACTGTGCTGTATAATATGTATGCACATGCCATGATGTATGGATATGCAATGCTATTGTGATATTCTCTAGCTGGGGAAAATAAATCCTGGACTGATGCTGGAGAGTATAAGGAGTTGAGTTCTTTGTTTCCGCTGGGGATAGTGACCGAAGATAATTAGCTGGGGATTTACATCCATTATGTCGGAGGAGACTCTGTCTGAGAATAATCCTGCGGGGGAATAACTCTGGGGAAGAGAGATACTCTCTTGGAAGATCTGTTGATTTGGAGAAATAAACTCAGTTGGGGATGAACTTCCATTGATGGAGAGAAGATCTCTGTTGGAGATTGAGCTTTCGCTGTCAGAGAAATGAACTCTGCTCGTGAGATGGCTTTATAAACTGCTCATGGTTATAAAACTCGGCTGGGGAATGCAGATATCAACTTTCTGAAGGAACCTGCTGGGGAAGGAATTCCTGCTTGGGGATACGGAGGTCAGACCTTGGTTGTCCTTACTCTGTGGGGAATATAAATATCACAGGCGTGTATGTGATAGTGACTTCTCTTCCAACGGTCTCTTCCCCTTGTACCATGCTGGAAAAAGTACATGCGGAGATTTTATGGATGGATCTATGTCGTGATTGTACTTGAACATGTATTTAATGAGTGTTAGGATGACATCCGTCTCTGGATCGTATCTGAACTGTATTTGAAACATGTGTTGAATAAGTTTCAGAATGACATCCGTCTCTGGATCGTATTTGAACTATACTTGAAACATGTGTCGAATAAGTGTCAGAATGACATCCGTCTCTGGATCATATCTGAACTGTATTTGAAACATGTGTCGAATGCGTGTCAGAATGACATCCTTATCTAGATCGTACCTAAACTGTATTTGAAACATGTGTTCGATAAGTGTCAGAATGACATCCGTCTCTGGATCGTATTTGAACTGTACTTGAAACATGTGTCGAATGAGTGTCAGAATGACATCCTTCTCAGGATCGTATCTAAATTGTATTTGGAGGATAATATGGAGTAAGTATCAGGATGACATTCGTCTCTGGATCGTACCTGAACTATTTCTAGAAGAGAAATCTGGAATAAGTACCAGGATAACATCCGTCTCTGGATCGTACCTGAATTGTTTCTCGATGTATGAAAATCTTGAATAAGTAGTAGAATGACATTCGTATCTGGATCGTATCTGAACTGTTTCTCGATGTATGAAAATATTAAATAAGTAGCAGAATGGCATCCGTGTCTGGATCGTATCTGAACCGTTTCTCGATGTATGAAAATCTTGAATAAGTAGTAGAATGACATCCGTGTCTAGATCGTATCTGAACCGTTTCTCGATTTTGGTGCTCTTCATGAATGTTGATCGAGGTATAAGTCTTCCACTGATAGACAGGTGACGGGACATAGTCGTACTTTTTAAATCCCTAACTTTTGCCTGGACCGCCCTTTCGGGTTTTCAGTCCACCGGGATACCTTTTTGCCCAAGCCGCCCTTTCGGGTTTTTGACTTGTCGGGTGTACAGATTTTTTAATTTTTTATCCCTAATTTTTGCCTAGGTGTGTCAAGCTAGCGGGTCTTTTTTTCATGCATAGTATTTTCCGACTATGTCCACGCTTTCAGGATGTAGAGAGTTGTCACTTTCCATAGTGTTGTGTTGTAGTACTGTCAAAAATGTTATCTTGATGGCACATGATTCATTGCTGGAATGCGTGTGTAATTCCCCAAGCGATTCAGATGAAGATCTTCCCCTGGTTATTTGGAACTTTTGGAGAGACTTCCCCAGGTGTGTTTAGACATCATGTCATTCCCCTTGCTTATGGAAGACCTGTTATTGGAAGTGTCTTTCCCAATGAGGTGATTCTGTCCATTGAAAGGATGTATGTTCATTGAATATCCATTGCGTGAATTTCTCTGTTGTCAAAAAATTAGTCATATGCAAACAATGTCATTTAAAGAATGCAAAACTCATGTCTGTCTTGAATTTTTTTTTTTGAAAATGTGTTTTGTGTAGTAAAACGAAATTTGCAAGAACGTGATATCAACTCAGGATTCATAACAAAGCCTACAGGAGGCAGGATACCTTTATAAAAGTATGCTCTCAAACTAACCCATGCTTCAGCTAGGACTTTTAAGGGTTATAACATGTCCTGGTTCACGGTTCAAGAAACAAAGGATAAAGGCTCAAATTTTATTTGTACCCAACCCGCTCTTCGTGATGTTCTTCAGTCCTATGCTCAGTTAATTGCGTGTTTAGATCCCGATTGAGTCTGAAATCTTTGCTCTGATACTTGGTGATGATTCAGAAATTAAACATTTATTTTGAAAAGGCAGTCATTTTTGTAATATTCTTTTTGTCAAGGATTTGTAGTAACCTCTTTTTTTGGTTTTCGTTATCCCTTCTTTTGCCAGAATTGTTTCTTTTGTGATTACAGTCAGCGGGATGCCCCAATTTTTCTCTTAAGTATCCTTCATAGGTTTTGACTTAATGGGATTTTATTTCGAGAGATAATGACTGCTTGTCTTGATGATTATACGGAACCATCACCGCCTTTTGTTTTGGAAGGACGTCTTCAATGCCATTCATTGTGTACGAAATGGTGATTGTGACTGAATGCGCCTCTAAATTAACTGAGAAAACTACCCTGCCCCAGGTTATGATTAAGGGTTTTAATTTGTGTGAAAAGAAAAACTCCTACTTCTTTGGCTCGAAGGGGTTGACTAGGGATTATCTTCCTTATAACTCCACTGTTTAGGATTTGAAACAACGCCTGTACATCGTCAGCGGGGTCTGTTCAAAAGCATACTGTAGAGATTGTGGTATCATTTTTGTCATCCTCCCTCTAAGGCTTAAATTTTTTTTAATCGAGAGTTGAATATCGCAAAAGGAAATAAGAACATATTTTTGAAATAGTGAATACGAATGAATTGATTCAAGACCAACATGTGCAATGCATTGATGAAATAACGAGGTTTGATATGAATAAATCTTCAAACAAATCAAAAGAAAATTACACATTGAAAATTCTAATGAACGAAAAGTCTTCTTGTGAGAACTTGTCACTTCAGATGGTATGCCTTGGAGGGATGGCAGAAGAACTCAGCTTGACCGTCTTGTGTAAATTCTAGCGCTCCTTCATCAATCAGGTCTTGAATTTTATTTCTCAACGCCCAACAGTTATTGGTGTCATGTCTAGGACTGTTGGAGTGGTACACACATCTTGTATTTGGATTGTACCTTGGGGAGGCTATGTTGGGATTATGAGGAGGGTCCCATAACATAACCAGCTTGGCCTTCAACATGTGCTGCAATGCTTGAGCCAATGACATGTTGATTTCGGTGAAGCGTCTTTCAGATGTATTCTTCTTATGTCGATTTCCCCATTGTCGTTGGCGAGGTTGTGGTTGGGCTTGTGATGTAGTATCAATCTGGAAAGGTCTATTCCTAACCTCTTCTCTCACTGGGGGCTGATTAATGCCTTGATCCACAATTTTAACTATTTGTTTCATTGATCTGCATCCATCTTGGTGAAGCTTGTTGAGGAAGGCTCTTAGCCCTTCTTGTCCTCGAGCTAAGTTTTGGATAAGAGCCATCTGCCCCAGCATCTGGATTCTCATTGCTTCTACCTCAGCTTGCAGTTGTTCCAATTTTTCATTCGTGTTGTTAGGACGTTCCTCGGTCAGATTCCCGGCGAAGAGTGTTTTCAGGTCTTCTTTCCCCTTGGATAGATTCAGGAGAAATTCCTTGAAATGGGCATCTTAAGCTTGGAGATCTCTATTTTCTTGTTGGAGAGCCATTGCTGAAATAAACAACGAGAACATGAGAGACCTGTTTTGAAAACTGCTTATGCAATGATATGTATTATATATGTGCAATGTTTTCAAGGATCTTGCGGGGTAAACAAGAAAATGTCAGAAGTTGAATTTTGCAGCTTTGATTGAATAACTTTGTATCGTTGAGAGTCATTCTACAAGAGTCAAGCTCACCATATCAAGTGGGTCATAGCCCATGACTCAAGTTGTTGAGTTTTGATCTTCTAACGACATTGGTTAGAGGAAAATAAATCCCCTTGCTAGACGTCTGATTTATCATAACCTGCATCACAGGCCCTCGAGATCCTTGAAATGGTTAAGGAAATGTTAAGGCATGATGTTATGATGTGTATACTATGCTTTTAAGCAAAGGTGCAAAGTGATGTAAGCAAGTAAACCCTGCAAGAAATCCAAGCTATTGGATAATAACTGTAAACAAAACCTGCAAGGAACTCATGTTGTCATGTAATAAAACTCTTCAAGTAGTTCAAGTTGAAAGCACACAAGTAACACAAACAACCTTAGGTTCAAGCTTGCAAGGGTTTTAAGGTCATACCCTCTTGAAGCTGGATTAGTTCAACCTGTCCTATAAATAGTAGTCGGGTTCTAAGGGATCTCAATATCACTGATTTTTCCCCCAAGCCTTGTTCAATTGACGATTGACTCATAATCAAACAAAACTCATAAGTCAAACCTCAATTAGTGTAGCATCGAGTATATGTCGACCTTGGGCATACATCAAAGCCAGCCATCTCGCTACGTCTTACTAGCCAAGTTGTGCAATTAAAGGTTCTAAGGTTAGTTGATGCTTTATGACACCACGCGACGGCCCCATACATCTCCCTGATTGACTCAAGGGTTACAGGTACCAACCAAAGTGCCACATCAACGTAGCTACTTCTTCAACCGTATCGGTATACCCCAGCACAACTCCCTCACAGTTTATTGCTACTTACCTAAAAAGTGTTTCCCGATCCGGGTGTAGGATCAAATAACCCAAACAGTTCCCATAAATATAAAGCAAGCAAGACAATAAAGAGCAAGCAATTAAATATGACCTAGATCCTAAGGTTTACCCCACTTTATATTTTAGTCCCAAACAGAGTCTCCAGTTCTATGATACGGTGACATAACGGACTGTTAATACTGGTTTGCGTTTTTTGTTCACAAAATGTCACGGTAAGCAAGAGTCGCCACCGACTTTTATTTTATCCAATCAGGAAAAGGAAAAAGAACAAAAAAAACCTTTTTCGAGATGTTTCTGAGTACGGGGGGTAGATTATTGAAAGGGAAGGTGTTTGCACCCTTTCTATCCGTGTTTTTCCATGGGCTCTTAGGTACTTGCTCATTTTGAAATTTCTTGTGTGTGCTTGCTTTGAAAAGTTTTGTTTTACTTTGTTTTAACCCTTGTTTCTGTCCTTAAGAGTGTTACAAAGTTGTTTTTGAAAACTTTGTTTGGAAAGTATTGGTGTGAAAAAAGTTTTTGTTTATTTGAGCAAGTACCTAGGAACTAATCTACCTACTCGAAAAAAGTATGTTCGTTTTCCTTTTAGACAATGCTATCCCATTATTGAGAAATAGGTAGCATCGTCGTTGGAGTTTTTTTAGGGACATTCGAAGGGGCATGTACGATCACAAAAGCAATGTTAGGAAATGTTAGTAATCATCCTAAAGCCTTAAAGATCTTTTTCCGAGGCAACATCCGAATGGGTCATTTTAGATCTTTCGGGGCTAGAGGACAACCACTAACAAACCCTATACTTCATGACCGTTTACCGAAGGCAATCGGAGTGGAGTAAACCCTAGGAGTGAGCATGTGCGAGTGTAATTTTCAGTTAATTTATCTTTGCACATTTAGGGTTTTCTACCGTATTAATTTTCAATTTGTCTTTCCATACAATCCTATTAACAGTCATCTAAGCAATTTATAGTTTACGGAAATAAAATGCGAGAAAGTTAAAGTCCTAGCTATTACAGGGCTTTTGCAGATACATAATTATTTTGGACTGAAAATAAAAATGCGGAATTGAAAACCCTAATTACTATTACAAACTCAAAGCAGTTACAATAATAATAAAAAGGAAATTAAAAGCGCACGGCGAATTAAATGGGAGAATAATCAGCAAAACCTAAAAATTCTAATTGAAAAATATTTAGGTTATTTTTTTAGAAATATTAGATTATGTACAAAATTAAACCCTAATTCTAATTATTTTTAATTATGAAAAGAATTAAATTGCCCTAATTTTAATTAAACTAATTAATTAAAGAAATAAAATATTTTTTATGAAAATAAATGATTTTTAATGTTTTTATGATTTTTTTGATTAAATAAAAATGATTTTTTGTGTTATTTTTGTAAAAGAAGTAATTCATAAATAATTAAAAAAGAAATAAAGAAAAGAGAAAAAGAACGTGGGCCTGTGATGAAAGCTAAATGGGAGGTGTGACGCCTAAATTTCATTGAGCCCAAATCCTTTGGCCCAATCAAGCGTTTGGATCCAGTGCTGGCCAAGTTTGAGGGTTCACCATGGTCTGCATGTGTTAGGTGTTAGATCTGGATATGATGAGATCTTGTGGTATGGTGATGGAAGTGCATGAGGAGCGCGCAGGGACCTGGAGCATTGGATCTGAAGACACAAATTAGTGAAAATTAACTTTGCAAAAGGGCTGGATCGAACCCACCCCCTTTTGGACTAAAGCCTTATCATGCCCCGCCTTGCCAACTGAACCAAGCGTGTTAATTGTTAACAAAATAATACAAAATAAATATAAGGCAAATAAAGATCTATGGCCACATGTCAAAAATGCACGCGCTGCGGGTTCCCAATGGTTTGAATGGACGAATTAGTGAGCACCATGCCATCACCTTCTTCAGGGATCCGTCGTTTTAGATGGGGAACTTTTACCTACAACATTTTTCTGTCACTATAGATTGTAGTGACGGATTTTGTTCGTAACTAAAAACCTGCAAATAAAAAATGTAGCACAAGCAGAATAAATTCAAACCAAAGGCATGAGTCAATTGCAAATCATCTCCTGAGAATGATAGTGCCCCTAATTTTATCCAATTTTGCCTTTATATAGAATTCCCAATTTGGGACCTCAAAACCCTAACAATAGCATCGTGCCACTCATGCACTTAAACTTCAATCAAATTAAACAAAAATATTGGAAATATGATATCAAGCATGGATATATGATCAAAACATGTTTATGATGGATAAGTCATTGAAAACGAATCTTGAAAAAAGATGCGAACCGTGGCACTGTGAGGCGTGATTTCTGAAGGTTTTAAGGCTTGAGGATGATTGGAATGGCTTCAGAAGATGTCTAGGAACGGATTGCTGGCCTTGGAATTGCCTGAAACAGCCTGTAGAAATGAAACCGACCTGCACTTTTTTGAAAAAAAATTGAGACTTGTCCTCCTTCTTTTACGACCTCAATCCTCTTTTTTTTGCCTTGAGAATGTTATGCCCTTATATTGGAATGAATTAGGTTAATAAAAACTAATCATATCTTTGCAAATTATGGAGATTTGATTTCATTCTTTGTCTTGTATGATTTGTTTCCAAAATAGACCAAATTAAGATCTTTTCCAATAAATTGGCTCTTGCACGAATTTTTTGATTTTCTAGCTGTCCATGGACTCGTAATATGCTCATAAAATCAAATCTTTGATTTTATTTGATTATTCTACCATTTAATATGATTTATTTTGCGTTAAATGAATAAAAAATCAAAACAAATAATAAAAATAATAAAATAATAGTTGGATAAGATCAGGGGTCGTGGGCCATCTAAGGAACAAGTTTCAAACAAGAAAACATGGACCCATTTAGAAAAAAAACTCATTTTGATCAATGTTGACTTCGTGTACATTTCCAAAAATTGGTCAAATTTGACAATACATATCTCCCTCAATTTTACCATAAGAGGGTGTTCTTAGACTTTGTAGAAAGCTTAGGATGTTCTATAAACAACCCTCTTGGTTTAATCTCAATTGTATCTTTCATGTTCATGTAAGAAGCTTTGACCCAAAAGGTGTTTTTGTTGACTTTTTGAAATGACCTATAATGTCTGAATTTATATCTTTACATGAATGCATTTATTGAACTTGAGGGATGAATATGATTTGTAGGGAATTTAATCTTCTTCAAAATGAGCCTTGGATGGGAAATTTCTGATAAAGTATGAGAAAGTTATGCCTGATCAAAGTTTGGTTGACTTTTCCTAAGAAACCCTAATTTAGCAACTTTTGAGTTTTGATGAATTATGAACATTCTTTGGGTAATCATGATCAAACCTTGATAAAATGATGGATATCACTTCAAAGTGTTGATGTTGACCAAAAATCTTGAAGTTTGACTGTATGTGGGCCACAGTTGCCTTTTGACCTAATACAATTGATTTTCAAGCATCTGAGCAGTTGATTGAGAAAACGTTTTGTACAAGGCTTGAAAATTTACATGGAGGGTCTTGAGAACATATTAGGACTATGGAGAGCATATGAGGCCTTTGGAGCTCACCCATCTTGATGAAAATGGAAACCCTAGTTGGAGGTTCATTGCTTTAGGAGAGAGTTTGTCTGGTCATCTCTTGGGCATCCTTGAGCAAGTTGAGGATTTCAATGAGTATGTTTTTAGTAAAATGAGAGAGAAAATTTTGGGTTACAACACATATCATTGCATAACATGTATTCTCAAGACATGTTTCTCATCCTCTTGTTGTTTATTTCAACAAAAAATAGCTCTCGAACAGACAATCAATGATCTCCAGGCTCAGAATTCCCAGTTCCAACAGATGTTCCTAAACTTAGAGAATGGGCAGAAAGGACTGAAGGCACTCATCACCAAAGAGAAGAAGAAAAAGACAAAGAAACCAACCGACATCCATAATACGGGAAGAAGGTTCACGGGTCCAGTCAAGCGAGTTTAGGATCCCGATACTCCATTATATGGAGACGACGAACAGGATAAAGACGATAAGAGTGGTGAAACTGAAAAAATCAACCATGGTCCTGTTAAATACTCTGATAAAGAGGAAGAAAATTAGTTGAATGAACAATATCCCCCTGCTGATGAAAAATATAAGTAGTTAGAAGATTGTCTAAATGTTATGGAGAACTAGAAAGTGCCTGGGTTAGATTTTGAGGATTTGGTCTTAGTCTCAGGAGTTGTCATTCGTCATAAGTTCAAGGTCCCCACTTTTTCAAAGTATGACGATGTTTCTTACCCAAAGCTTCATTTGAGGTCATATGTCCTGAAGATTGAACCACACACTATCGACAAGAAGTTATGGGTGCATTTATTTCAAGAGAGCCTGTCTGGAACACAGTTGGAATGGTTCTATCAACTAGAAGGGACTAATATCCATACCTGGGAATATTTGGCTGCTACTTTCTATAAGAAATACCAGTATAATGCTGATCTTGCACCAACCTGTATGCGACTACAAAGTATGACCATGGGCTCTAACGAAGGCTTTAAAGAGTATGCCCAGAAATGGAGAGATCTAGCAGGAAGATTTCGGCCTCCCTTGTTTGATAGGGAATTGGTTGACATGTTTATGGGAACTTTGATAGGTACTTTCTTCAATCATCTGATTGGGAGCTCTTCAGTCGGGTTCACCGAGTTGACATTAACATGGGAACATGTTGAAAGAGGAATCAGAAGTGGAAAAATTCAAGTGGTTGCATCTTCAAGTACTGCGAATAAGTCATTCAATGGGAAGAAATAAGCTAATTTTGTGTACGACCAAAAAGGTTATAGTAAAGGTGATCGCCATGAATTTGTGGGGCAATAATGATTTCCAGTCCCACACCAACGCAACATCAACAACAAGGAAATCAACGTAGGTCGGATGCACCCAGGAGACAATTCACAAAAATCAACATGTCATTGGCTCAAGCATTGCAACACATGTTGAAGGGAGGGTTGATTACATTGAGACAACCTCCTCAGAATCTCAACACTTCCTCTCCCCTCTACAATCCTAATGCAAGGTGTGCATATCATTCTGACAGCCCCAGGCATGACACTAGCAACTAATGGGCTCTGAATAATAAGATCTAAGACATGATTCACTCCAATGAAATTGAATTTTATCCTCCTGAGACTCTTAATGTGATAATTGCACCTATGCCTAATCATGACAAGGGCGGTAATGCTATTAATGTTGTGGAAGATGCTGATAGTGATTGTGACATAGACAGTTGGATCATTCCTACTACCGGCAGCAGGCTCAACAATTGGAAGGGTGAAGAATTTATACCAATCTCCTTTAGTCAGGAGTAAATTCTATTTTCTGCATTCTTGCTTTCAAGTTTTTGGTTATGTAATTTAAACAATAACTTTAAGCCTTGTGCCTTACCCGGGGCACAATGGTCCATTTGTTAGGGTTGTCATTATTCATCAGCATATTTTCATTTAATAAATCATTGGACTTTTTGTATTCAAAATTTGCACTCTCTATTTTTATTTTACTTTATTTGCTTCCAAAATAGCTATGTATTCTTACACACACCCACACAATAAATTGCAGATACATATCCGCTTTGGATCCCATTGATAACAATTCTGCTATTGCCAATTATGAATTCGAAATCTGATTTACCATGTCGAGGATGAAGGTGAGGAAGATTGTTAAGTTCCTGGAGAACATGCTAGACTATTAGATCAATAAAAAAGAGCTATACAACCACATGAAAAGCCAGTCAAGGTTGTGAACTTGGGTACTGAAGAGGACATAAAAGAAATCAAGATAGGTGCCGACCTAGAAAACAATGTCAAAGAAAGGTTAATCAAGATGTTACATGACTATATTGAGATTTTTGCTTGGTCGTACGAAGACATGCCAGGTCTTGATATTGATATTGTGGTTCACCATCTACCGATGAAGGAAGGTTGTCCCCCTATAAAGCAGAAGGTTCGTCGTATGTGTCCCGTGATGTCTGAAAAGATCAAGGCTGAGGTTATGAAACAATTCAATGTAGGTTTATTTGTTGTTACGTACTGTCCTCAGTGGGTTGAAAATGTGGTACCAGTACCTAAGAAAGATGGTAAGGTGTGTATGTGTATAAACTACATGGATCTGAATAGGGAAATCCCCAAAGATGACTTTCCGCTTCCACACATTGATGTCCTGGTTGACAATACGGCCAAGCACAAAGTATTTTCCTTCATTGATGGTTTCTCTAGCTATAATAAAATAAAGATGGCACCTGAAGACAAGGAGAAGACCACTTTTGTCACACATTGGGGCACTTTCTGTTACAAATTTATGCCTTTTGGTTTGAGGAACACCGGTGCAATGTTTTAGTGTGCTATGGTAGCTTTGTTCCATGATATGATCCATCACGAGATAGAGGTTTATGTTGATGACATGTTAGCTAGGTCTCAGACTGAAGAAGAGCACCTTGACTACCTGCACAAGCTGTTTGAGAGGTTGAAGAAGTACAAGTTGAGGATAAATCCAAACAAGTGCACCTTTGGGGTAAGATCCAGTAAACTCCTAGGTTTCGTCGTGAGTGGTAAAGGTATTGAAGTTTATATGGCCAAGGTTAAAGCCATTCAAGAAATGTAGGCTCCCCGTAATAAGAATGAAGGTAGACGTTTCTTAGGACAATTGAATTACGTTGCCAAATTTATTTCCCATCTGACCACTACTTTTGAGCCAATCTTCAAGCTATTGAAAAAAGATCAAGTAGTGAAATGGAACAACGACTGTCAGATAGCTTTTGACAAAATCAAAGAGTACCTTTAAAAACCTTTGATTTTGATGCCACCAGTTGAAGGAAGACCTCTAATCACGTACCTAACAGTGTTTGAGAACTCAATGGGTTGTGTATTGGGGAAACATCACGAGGCTGGTTGAAAAGAGCATGCAATATACTACCTTATAAAAAAGTTTACCGACTGTGAAATAACATACTCACTGCTCGAGAAAACTTGTTGCGCTTTGGCATGGGCTGCTTGCCGACTAAGACAATATATGTTAACTCATACTACCTTGTTGATCTCTAAGATGGGTCTGATAAAATACATATTTGAGAAACCCGCTCTCTCTGGAAGAATAGCAAGATGGCAAATGGTCTTGACCGAATACGACATTCAGTACACTACTCAGAAAGCAATCAAAGAAAGTGTATTGGCAGATCATTTGGCTCATCAGGCTGTAGATCACTATCAGTCTATGAGTTTTGAGTTCCCGAATGAGAATATTATGCTAGTTACTGATTATGAAGAACCCGGACCGTATGAAGGACCTGAACCAGGATCCCAATGGACTATGGTTTTTGACGGTGCTTACAACGCACTTGGTAATGGAATTGGTGTTGTAATCGTCTCTCCCAAGGGTTTCCATACGCTCTTCACCGCCAGATTATATTTTGTCTGTACCAACAACATGGCAGAGTACGAAGCGTGCATCATGGGTACCAAGGCCTCTATCGATATGAGAATTAAAATCTTGAATGTATATGGGGATTCAGCCCTTACCAAGAGAATGTGTTGACATTGATCCCGTACTTCAAAGAAATTACTTTTGAACACATACCATGAGAAGAGAATCCATTGGAAGACGCACTAGCTACCATGTAATCTATGTTCAGAGTCAGGTAGGACAATGAAGCTCCTCAAATTACTATTGAGAGACTAATCAAACCGGAACATTGCTACGAAATTGATACTGATAGAGTAGAGGAAAAGCCTTGGTTCTACGAAGTGAAAAGATACCTCGAGGGTTAGGAATACCCCAAAGGGGCATCGGTTAATGATAAGAAATTCCTAAGGAGGTTCTCTTCCAAGTTCTTTTTGAGTAACGGAATTTTGTACAAGCGCAATCACGATTCGACTTTGCTTCGTTGTGTAGACAAGAAGGAAGTTGAGAAGATTATGGAAGATATGCACAAAGGATTCTTTGGTACTCACTCCAGTGGGCATACAATGGCTAAGAAGATTCTGAGAGCAGGTTATTATTGGTCTACTATGGAAACTGATTGCCATCGTCAATCTAGAACTTGTCACAAATTCCAGATTTATGCTGACAAAGTACATGGGCCTCCGTTTCCTTTGAATGTCTTGAATTCCCCTTGGCCGTTTGCAATGTGAGGAATTGATATGATTGGAGAGATTAAGCCTACTGCTTCTAATGGGAATATTTCATCCTGGCCTCTATTGATTACTTCACGAAGTGGGTAGAAGCAGCCTTGTTTGCCTCCGTTACCAAGAATGTTGTGGCCTAGTACATCAAGCATAACCTTATCTGTCGGTATGGCATTCTGGAAGAATCATCACAGATAATGGTACCAATCTTAACAATACTATGATCATAGAACTCTGCAGGTAGTTTAAGATTAAGCATCATAATTCTTCTCCGTACCGACCAAAGATGAATGACGCAGTTGAAGTCGCCAACAAGAATATCAAGAAGATCTTGCAGAAGATGATAATGACATACAAATATTGGCACAAGATGTTACCATTTTCTCTTCATGGTTATCGCACTTCAGTACGTACATCAACTGGGGCAACCTTGTTCTCTCTAGTCTACGGTATGGAGGTTGTCTTACCTGTCAAAGTCTAGATTCCTTCCCTAAGGATTATGAAAGATGCAGGTTTAGATGAAGACGAGTGGATTCAGACTATACTTGTCCAGATAAATTTGATTGATGAGAAATGGCTTGCGGCTGTTTGTCATGGTCAGATGTATCAGAAGCGTGTGATCAAGGCCTTCAAAAAGAAAGTCAGACATCCGGTGTACCAGGCTGGTGATTTGGTAATAAAGCGTATTATCCTACCACAAGGTGATTCTAAGGGATAATGGACTCCCACATATGAAGGGCCATTTTAATCAAAAAGATATTTTTAGGCGGTGTTATGATACTTACCACCATAGACAGTGAAGATTTTCTGCATCCTGTGAACATGGACATAGTAAAAAAATACTATGCATAAAAGAGACCCGCTAGGTTGACAGACCTAAGAAAAAATAAGGGCATCCCAACGAACCAAAAGGGTTCGGGTAAAAATTACGCATATATATAAAAATCATACACCCGGCAAGTCGAAAACCTGAAAAGGAGGCTTGGGAAAAAAAGGGTATCCCGGTGGACTGAAAACCCAAAAGGGCGGTCCAGGAAAAAGTTAGGGATTAAAGCGTATGACTATACCCTATTGGATTATCTACTTACAACAAGCTTTGTTATCAACGTCAAGATCAAATGGTACAAATAAATCTAGTCATCTTCTTTCAACGACAAGTGATGAGATGCTTGAAGACATAGAGGCAATAGCTGAGTTGAAACTCGATGGGATCATTTCCACATAGATTTTTTTCTTGTTTATCACTTTGTATTTTTTCAATTTCACAACTTCCTCTTACTAGGATTTTTGTCTCCTTTTATAAAACTTCTTATTTATAGGCAAACTTTCAAAATCAATACAACTCAATCTATTTAAAAATTCAAAACTATTTGTTTTTACCTCCTCTGTTTTTTTTGC
Source organism: Vicia faba (assembly GCA_948472305.1). Lineage (NCBI taxonomy): Eukaryota > Viridiplantae > Streptophyta > Magnoliopsida > Fabales > Fabaceae > Vicia > Vicia faba. Next base: position 1,573,371,961 of record OX451737.1, read on the forward strand.
GAATACGTCCAATGGTTACTCTGAATGAACATATGCATTTGAATATGATCACCATTTACAAATATTTGCATAAAAACAGGATTAGAATTTGTCAAATACTCTAGGAGTTGGGTTAATGTTTAAGTTATTCATAAATCCCCACGGAGCAATCTCCATGAAACTATCTCTACAGAGCTATCTTCGCAAGCTCATCCCCAACCGAGATATATTCCCCAACAAGTCTAATATGCCCTCAGGAAGAAATTGGGGCATCTTTCAGCAGTTCACCTCCATATCCCTAATGGAGAGCTTGACCTGATCATCATCCCCAATAGGTCGGTCCCCCAACGGATAAAGAAGTTTGATCATTTCCCCAGCATACAATTGAGACTTCCTCAGCGCATCTTATAAAATTCCAATACCCATCAGAGTTTATTTCCTTGACACAGTTTACAGGAATTTAATTCCCCAGCGGAGCTTATTACTCCAACGCCGTAAATCCCTAACAACATTCTCTTCTCTAGCAGGATTTAATCAAAGTTGTTATCCCCAGAATAGTTGCTACGGTATCTGAAATCTGGCCAGATAGCACACCAGAGGAATATCCATCTCTTTTATCCCCAGTCAGGGTACGTAAGAATCAAATCCTTCAACAAAAATGACGGCAAACGACCGACTCTACTTGAATGCCTCTATCCTCAAGCCGAAGTCGAAAATCCCCAGTGGAATATCCTCAAACAGAAAGCGAGAATCCCCAACGAAATTATTCCCAGCAGAAATTGAAGAATCACTTTCTTCATCCCCAACAACAGTCTGGGATTTATTTTCCCCAGCTAGACATTGTTACAAGGAGCTACCGATACGCTTCAACAACATATTGCGTCCATACACCTTTTCATAATATATCATAGCATATGCATACCGAAACGCATATAATATTCTCATTTATTTTGAGAGCATCATTACAAAATGCATTACATACATCATGACATTACATATTTTGTCTTTTCAGGTAAAGTTCACAAATAGACGAATATCATCAGCAATTTTTAAACAGGTCAGTGATTAATTCCTGAAACAGGACGGGCCAACTATCTATATGACCAAGTGGTATGAATTCCCGAAACATGACGTGTTTACCAATAAAAAACAGGTCAAAGATTAATTCCTGAAACAGGACGGAGCAACTATCTTTATGACCATACGGTATGAATTCCAAAAATAGGACGAGTTTACCAACAAAAAAGCAGGTTAGAGATTAATTCCCAAAACAGGATGAGGCAACTATCTAAATGACCAGGTAATATGAATTCCCGAAATAGGATGGGTATTTTCAATAAATAAACAGGTCAGAGATTAATTCCTAAAACAGGAAGGGGCAACTATCTATATGACCAGGCATTATGAATTCCTGAAACAGGACGGGTTTACCAACAAAGAACAGGTCAGAGATTAATTCTCGAAAAAAGACGAGGCAACTATCTATATGACCAGACGATATGAATTCCCGAAACAGAACGAGTTTACCAATGAAAAACAGATTGTAGATCAATTCCCAAAATAAGACGGAGCGACTATCTGCATGACCAAATGATTTTCTTCAGAGACTGGATTATGACGAGCATTTCCTTCAAAGATTCATTATGAAAAGAATTTCCCTCAGATAAAATCGAGACACATATTTCATTCTGATACTCTTTGGTGCATCTGCTAGTTACTTTGGATGACGTCTATAAGCTCATCTCCGATGACATTCTAGCAACTTTCTGAATGGCATCTTTAAATCCCATTCAAGCAATACTATCAACCAATAACGTTACTTCGTGCACCGACGAGTGCAAATTTCTGGGAACGTAAGTGTTTTATACTCTTCCACCTTCAGATCATGAATGATGGACATGTCAATCTAACTCTTCGGGTTTAAGAAAATTGAACAGGGGCAGCTGTTGAACCCCAAAATATTCCCTCCCATTTTTGAAGACAATAGATTTAATACACCTCCTCATGCTCCTAGGATTCTCAATTGCTCAAGAATACTCAAGGGTTTAAGCATACAAGCACCTTCCTAAGCAGTGGCCTACAATTAGGGTTTTGGTTTTATCAAAGAAAATTAAGCTTCTAATGCCTCAAGTGAGTTTCATGGTTCCTAATATGCTTCAAATAAATATTCATATCAAGTTTCAAGCCTTAAATCACAAATTTGCTCAGTCAATTGCTCGGATGAGTGAAAATCAACTATATTGGATAAAAAGACAATTCTGCTCAACATATAGTCAAACTTCAAGATTTTTGGTCAACATAAATATTTTGAACTCACATTAATCATTTTATCAAGGTTAGATCATGATTCATCAAGAAAACTCAAGATTTATCATAAGTCAAAAGTTACTAAATTAGTGTTTTCTTAAGGAGAAGTCAACTGAACTTCGACGAAGCATAACTTTCACATGCTTCATCAGAAAATTCTCAACCAAATCCTATCTTGAAGGAAATTAAATTCTCTACAACCTTTTATCTCTAAGTTAAAAGTCCAAAAATGCCTCATTTGAAAGATATTAGCCAAGACAATACATGTCATTTTAAAAGTCAATAAAAAGACACTTTTTGTCAAAGCAATTTACATCAATTTAAAGATTTCAAATAAAAAAAATGACCAATATGAGGGTTGTAGGGGACATCTTGAGCTTTCCAAAAAGTAAAATATCACCTTCATATGAAAAAATGGATCAAGTTATTACTTGCACAAGTTTGGTAATTTTGAGGAAATGCATGAAGTGCAAATTGAGCAAACTTGAAATTTTGGACTAGTGAACCTATCTTTTAAGGTCTAAACATGCTCATGAACTTATATAGGACTCCTAAAATCATTCATGCCTTAACATAATTTTTATTTATATTTATTTTGATTTTTATTCAATTAAATACAAAATAAAATAAATAAAATAACAAATGATGGACCAAGGCATGTGGGATTGGTTTTGGATCAGATTTGAGGCCCAAGATCACATATCCAACTTGCCAAAACCATGTGAATTCAAATATGGCAAGAATATTCAAATATGGAAGCTTGAAAAACATGTTTTATTCTTGTTTAATTTGGCTTTGATTACACAAGATTCTTTCCATATCTCTTGACCTAATGCACTCTATATATACTCAACAACATCAGACGTAAGTACCACAGTTAGCTACCTCAAACACAAACCCTAAATTCTCCAAATTTTTGAAGAAACTAGGGCACGAATGAACCCTATTCTATGACAAGGTTCAATAAATGTTGAGAATTCCATTAGCTTCCTGGAAGTCTTAGAATTCCATTCCAACCTTTACTCAAGTTCGCAATGTCTTAGAATTCTCCGGCTCAACGACTCTGGTTTGTTCTTGTTCTTCAATTTCAAACTATTTAACCATGCAATTTAAATTATTTTATGCATATATATATATATATATATATATATATATATATATATATATATATATATATATATATATATATATATATATATATATATATATATATATATATATATATATTCCTAATCATGTTTAGAACCATTTAGAACCATATTTTGCAAGGTCTGGTGCAGGAATGAGAATTCACCATGGCTAGGGCACCGAGGTCGAATCTCTTCGAAATCCTAGCTACGATTGTGTTTAGGCCAAACTAACGTGATCATTGAATTCGTAGGGGTCTAATTACCTAATATGGGTTTTTTTTCCGATTGATTTTGGCGGATTTTCAAAAATGCATCATCGGAGAAGACGATTTCCTCCTCCGCGTGTGGTGGTCAGTGATAACCAGGGGCTTGCGAGGCATCGTGCCATTGGGCCATTCAAATACTTTATTCAAATCCACTTACGCGCGTGTACAATTTCATTTGACTTCTGAATTTTAATTTAACTTTCATTATTTGTTTATTAATAGTCAGACTATGAACACGAGACAACAATTGGTTGAGTGGTAAGTGTGGTACCTGGTAAACTAGAGAGCGTGAGTTAGATCCCTTGTTGTGTCAATTATTTTCATTATTTTTAGGTTTAACATGCAGTTAAGATATAAGAATGTCTATGCGTTCATAATCACAAGTGTGATATCGGCCTAGTGGATAAGCTACTCATCTGTGACCTCAAGGGGGTGGGTTTGATTCCCACCCCATGCATTTTATTTTCTTGCTTTTAACTTTATTTTCTTTTTTACTAATTTAACTTGTTTTTATTCATTAAAACCAATTAACATAAAAACCATAAAATATATTTTAAAATAAAAATAACTTTAGGTTTTCTTGACTAATTAATTTTTTTAATCAAATTAATTTAGAATTAGGTTTTTGCAATTAAATTAATTTAATTAATTTTATTTAGGTTTGTTTTAATTAATTAGTTTGTAATTAAAAATTAGACATTAGGTTTTTTTTTATTGTTATTAACATATGAAATCAGACCAAAAATACACAAAAAAATTAATTTCTAACATTTTAGATATTAGGACATTAAAAGTAATTTACTAACATTTTATTTTATTATGCTATTTATTTTGGTAGACAAATTTTATAGGATGTACAAATTTTGTAATAACCTAGTTTAAATTCCCGCATAATTTCTTTATCATGTAACAGCCCCAAGGCCCTGTAATAGCATAAGACTTTACTTTTCCGCACTTATACTTTATGCCTTATATATAACTGTGTAGTATAGGCTTGTATGGCAAGATAAAATTAATGGGTAGATAACCTTAAACAATTCCAAGATAACATAACTGTAATTGAATCACTTTGCACATTTTGCACCTCTAGGGTAACCTCTCCTTGTTGCCTTCGGAAACATGGTTATATCCCTCAAAAGTAAGGGTACTTTAGCAAATACCCTCGATTAAATCATCATAGTCCCTTCAAATAAATATCATAGTCCCACAATGTCCCTCGAGTTTCCTATGAAAACATGATCTAGTCCCTTGTTGCCTACGGATAATATGATGACGGTCCTTTTGAATTGCTAAAGTATCCTTGCATGTTGCTTTCTATGATCATTTGATGATCCTTCGCATGTCCCTTCACATCCAATAGATAGGGCTACCTACCAACTAATGGTATGGATAAAACTGTCTCTAAAGGAGAAGGAAAAGAACAAGAAATACTTTAGTGTGTAAAAACTCTTAATCGCTTGCTCACAACTTTTCTCAAATTTTTTTTTCACACATCACTTTCAAACAAATATTTTCAAAACACTTTGTACGCATTCTTGGGGATTGATACAAGAATCATTACAAAGTTGGTCGTACTTTGGCTTTTCAAAATATTTTCAAACAAATCACACACACAAAAAAAATTTCAAAATAAGCTAGCGATTAAGATCCCATAGATAATTGTGGATGAAAATTGTGCTAACACCTTCCCTTTTCATAACTTACCCCCGAAATTCAAAATCTATCAAGGTCTTTCTTGTTCTTTTCAGCCTTTCCTTATATGGGATAAAATAAAAGTCGGTGGCGACTCTTGCTATCCCAACATTTGCGATAAAACGCTAAAAAGTCAGTTCTCCTACCGTATTACAGTAAGATTCAGTATTAACAAGTCTTCACCTCTTTCACCCAGTTTGTTTGGTATTATCATCACAAATATATACAGTTACCCTTGTTGTTTTACTCTCTTATTCAAGAGTGTAAATTTTTGGGTTCTTTTAATATTCAATCGTCTTCCACCTTGAACGTTTGATAGTTGTCGCTCTTTCTCACTTATTAGATTTAATATGATTGAATAGGGGCAGTTGTTGCACCTCGAAATTTACCCTCTTAATTTTTTACCTTTAAAGGCTTATGTTTCATCATATGCATTCTCCACTTAGACAGGATCAAGGTATCTTTGGTTTTCATGATCTTCTACAAGCTATGAAAGTGGTTGTGTTGACAATTCGTGCAATAAGGGTCTCATTCCCTCAATATTTGGATCTTTCAAGCTTAAGGGATCCTCATACCTCAAGACATCTCAATTGTCTCTTTAATTCATCAGAAGTTGGAAATTACAAGTGTTGATTCTTGAATCACTTTTCTCCTATGTATCTCTTGAGATTAGGGTTCTGGTCAGATGAAGTTTGAGGCTTGCATGAGCCAAAATTTTGAAGTATCATCTTCTCATCATCATTGAAAACGTTTTTGTTCAAACAATTTCTCAACATGATCAGAGGAATTGGGGTTTTAAAGCTTGATCATCATCTCATAATACAAATGGCTAAAATTAGGGTTTTGATTTTAATTAGGAATTCTTTAACTCTTCGACCCAAACTTGATTCCAGGCTTCTCTATATATCAATGGGTACCTATGAGTGAGAGACTGATCATCAATTTTGATTGGAAATGGCTCAATTAATCAAAAGGGGAAAACAATCATTTTAACTAAAGTAAGCCAAATTCAAAGTTGACCAAGTGGACTTTTGGTCAACCACTAATTCAAATATCCTATTTTCACATTTCATGGTCAATTTTGTGATAAAATCAAAAGGAAAGGTTAATTTTAAGATAACTTGTGTAAGAAGACATTTGGGCATTTTTGAGAATTTTCTCCAAGTATCCATATTACTGAATTTTGAATCATCACAACTCTTTCAATTTTTACTGAAACTGTGCAAACCTTATATGGTTGGAAAGAGGAGATAAAATCCTGCAAGTTTTTCAATGTGGGTTTCAGTCCCAAAAGTGAAGTATTTATGAGATATTGGGTTTGGAAGTTTAAGGCACAAAACTGAAAATTGCTAACCATGCTTGCGCGCCCAGGACAATCATTTCTATAAACACATGGTGTGCCCATGTTCATGGTGATATATCTCTTGATTCAAACATCAATTTAAAAATTGATTAAAATGGGGTTTGTAATTGGATATGTAAGCTACAATTTGCTCTTTGAATCACTAAATTTGGATCACTACTGGATGAGATATTAAGGTTTGAATGTTGGTTCTTAGATTTGTCACATAACATGCATGCATGCACATAACGTGCGTGCACCAGGCCTTTCAGGACCATTTTTCTAAAAACATCATGCCAACTTTCCACCAACTTGCAAGCATCATTTCTCATTTCCATCAACTACAATGTGGTTGCTCAACATGTAAGTTTTCCATAGGCCTCTATTTCATAGAAAACACATGATACATTTGTGATAAAATTGAGGTTTGGCTGAGCTGACCATGATGCATGCATGTAATCACCATTGTTCAAAATTTCATGCACATGTCATTTTTGCTACACAAGATCTTTTGCACCCTTTTTCTCCATGCAAATTATATCATTTTTCTATTTCCTAATCAAGCGACTCAATATGAACAGTCACACTTTCTCTTTTTACCAAAAATAGAAATATTTCTCACTCATTATTTTCACCCCATGTGCATATGTGTGCCAGCTCACCATGTCACACTTATTTCACTCTCCATTCCTCTCATCAAAATGCAGCCAAAGACAAGATGAGCTCAAATAAAATGCAAGCAAATCTGTCATACTTTTCTCATGTACTTTTTTTGATTTCCTCTTATGCCCTCAACCAAACTTTCTCACCACAGTTCCTCACTCTATATAAGAAGCTACATACTTCATTTTTGAGGGGACACTTCCTCATTCACTCATAATAAACTTCAAGCTCTCTCTTCATTTTTCAAATGATTTTCAAGCTCCCTCTCTTATCTCTTTCTTAAATCTATTGATTCTTCACCAATTTATCTCCATTGAAGATCAAAGAGAAGATATACCGGGTTTCTATCTCAAATCAGAGGCATAGAGAGAATTTATTTTTCACTCCTTGAGGTAAGATTCTATGAACTTCGTATCATCATTTTAGCATGAAGTTGTGGTGTAAATCTTGCTCTTATCATGCTAGCTGGCCGGATCTTAGATCTGATGTATGAATTGGTTGAAATCTTTGTTTGATTCTTGTTCAATAAGTTTCATGAAATTTTGTTTGAACTAAAGCTTTCATGCTCATATTTTGTTTAGATCTTACATCATTTGGTGAATTCATGAGCATTTTGTTGTTCCTTGCATTTTTGTGATGAGTTTTGATGTTTGGATCAAGTAAAATGGTTAAGAAACGAGTGAGATATGTGGATCTGAAAACTGTTTGATAGAATGCTTGACTTGAAATCATGTTCATGAATTAACTTTTGCGTTGCTTTTTCTTTATGATTCATGCATCTTTTGGTGATTTTCTTGATTCTATCGTGCTCTACTCATTGAGATCTTGATGTTTGATGTTTACACTTGGCGTTTTCATGGAGAAATAAGAGAGAAATCGTGATCTAAACTTTGCTTGTTGAAACTGAAAAAACGTTAGCGTTTTAGTTCATAAGAAAGGGACGATGAGTTGGCGCATTTTGATTTATGCATGCATAAGGCTTTTTACAGCGTGTTTTGACTAGATCGAGCATAATATGCCTTAATTCATTTGAATTTTCATTCAATTTTAATTGATTTCTATAATTTTGTTTTAATATTTTTCTTGATTAAAAAATTATCAAAAAGATATTATAGACTTTATTTTTAGTCTAATTTCTGATTATGAATTTTATTTCATAGATTTATCATTTTTGCATGATTAAATAATTCAATTAGTTTAATTGGGATTTTAATCATCCTTTAGGTTTTAGAATTTTATTTTCTAATTTTCATCAACCTAAAAAATGCATAAAAAATATTTTGAGTTTTGTTTTGAGTTCACCTCAAGAAATTATTTTTGATTTATTTTTAAAGAAATTTATGCCATGCTAATTAATCAATTGGTTAGCTATGCTATTATTTTGCAAATTTTGTTGCATAGTGCAAATTTTTTCTATTTTTGTTTTTTATTTCAAGATAAAATTCCAGAAAAATATGTATAGAATTCCTTAGATATTAATATAATTTTTTATCATTTTTTAATTCAATTTACAAAAAAGTTTGTTTTTTTGTATTAATTTTAGAAGTTAATTGGTATTTTTGAGTCCTTTCTTTGCTTAGGCCTAAAGAAAGACATAAACCTCTAACTTCCTTCACTTCTAAAAATCAAGAAAAATATGTTTAATGTTCTTGGATGATTCAGAGTTAAAAAAAATAAGTTTTTTGAATTTTTATCTCTGAGTTTACATTTTTTTGAAATAATTTTGTTAACCCTCTCTAGTTTGAGCCCTTTGCCAACTAGTCTTGATGATTTCAATTCATTTTCACTTTTTCAAGTAAATCCAAGAACTTCAAATGATGTTTCTGAATTTTATAAGTCTATAGGAAGTCAATATTTAACTGGCATGATTTTACAAATCTTTTCCTATTTTTAACCTAATTATGACTTATGTGTATGCAAAGGGTTTTGCCTTGATCAAAATGTTTGTATTTGAGAACTTGTGTGCATAGTTTTATGCTAATTTTTTTCATAGCATATTCTACTGAATTGGTTCCTTTGTGATCCATTTCTCCCATTTTTAATCATACTTCTAACCTCCTTTGCTCTTATCAGACATTGCATGTCTTTTATGGCTTTCTTGCTTGTGCTTTTGGGCATAGTCCTCGTATACGGTGTGTAATTCTTGTCTATATTTTATTTAAAGGCTTTAAGGTGTGATAAAATGTGTTTATGCTTCTTTCTTCACTCTTATTTGACACCTAATCCCATGTTCAATCCTTCATACACTTCTTCCTACTTCTCATTCCCTCTTTATTTCGACCTAAGTGTATGTATGATATGTGTTGATGATTGATGAGGAATTTAAGTCCAATGTTTCAATGCTTAAATTTTGACCTTGATTTCTCGTCTTATCTCAATTCTCCATGCTCTTATGATCCTTTTAGTTGGCACTCATTTGTCAACGAACATGGTGATATAATGAGAGCTACATTTGCCTTCTTGCTTGCCCTTCTTGAGCATCATTATCAAATGATTGCCTCATAATATTTGTTATATGTATTATTGAGGTATATTGATTTTGTAATTTTCCTATAACATCTAATAACCTTAGGTATTATCTTTTTACATCACACATGCTTGTATGCATTAAAGACTACAATTTTTACAAGTTGTCATGACACTTGAGCATGTCACATTAATGGCATTACTCAAGGCTTCAATTTCATGATAGATACCTTAGGAGGGATCATTCCACTGTCGTATGAAATATAAGCATCATCCATTTTCATCTCATTTGATCTTTACCAACTTCATTTGGTTTAAGGAAAATGTTTCCATCTTTTGTGATGTTGATTATCAAACCTTGTGACTTTGCTTGTGTATGAAGTTTCATCTTCATGTTATGTTACTTTTGAATATCGTCTTAGGTTAACTTATAACACAAGTCACACATGTCATAATTCTAAAATTATTATCTCTTCACTTCATATTTACTCTTTCAACTTAAACTTGCTTGTTCTTGTCTCTTTACATCATTTCTTTTGTATGATATAGTGTGCAATATTCTTCTATGATGGCATTTAAATGTGGTTTATTGAAATTCATATTCTACTCACTTGCATTATTTGAACCCCTTCTAGGCATGTCCCCTCTTCATCTAATCCCCTTCTTGATTCTCCTTTTGCTTTAGGGTTGATTTAAGGTTTTGTTTTGACCTAGTTTGTATGATTTGGTGTATGTAACATGATCTTCATGTATAATTGAGTTTTACCTTGATTATTTGGTATGTGTTGGATGTATAACATGTCCATGTTTACTTTCTATTCTTAACATTAATTCTTTCACCTCACATGATTGCTTGTAGACATTGCAGGAGAACTTATGTCTACTTATGATTTTTCAACCAACTTTTCTTGTATGATTTGATTGTGAATTTTTCTCAAGTTTGTTTGCATGATGATGACGAGTTTCACATGTGTTCACCTCTAACTTGTATGATACTTCATCTATTTCATCTCACCTCGTGTTCTCATACTTCCTTAATTGCTTATCTTTGCTTTCTACTTCTTCTTCTCTGCTTCTTCTAGTGTGTTCAAGAGTTTCATCTCTTGCATGTGTTTTATCATATCGGTGTTGTGTATGCTTTATGTTTAATCATCTCATTTTAATCTTGGCGTTTTGTCATCTATCTCATATTACTTGATGTTTTGTCATCTTAATTGTGATGTTTTGCCACCTCATTCTTTACATATATGTTTCATCATCTCATCTTTACAATATGTTTTGACATCTATAATAGATGCATGCTCTTGATATTTTGTCATATTTGTGATGTATTGTCATCTTTATTATATATTTCCATCTCTCCTTTATATCTTGATGTTTTTCCATCTTTGTGTGATGCTTTATCATCCCTCTCCTATCTTTGTTTGCTTTTCCTTTTGTATGCTCCCCATAGGATATTTAAATCACTCTTCTCTAAGTTTTAACTAAATAGACATTAGGTTTGCTATCCATGCATGATAACAATAGTTAGATACTTGCCTCCTATCCCAACTACAGGATCAACATTGCATGAGAACTTTAGGACTATTTTTCTAATCTCCTTTAGATTTTTGCATCATATTAATACTAAAACTTCTTTTTCTTTTCGAACTCTCAAAACACTTTGTTGTACCCCAAAATTTTTCCTCCCATTTTCTTCAAGATATCTCCTCATGCTCCTAGGGTTTTCATTTGCTCAAGGTTACTCAAGAATTGACCAGAAAAATTCTCCACCTAAGTAGTTGACTTACAACTAAGGTTTTGCTTTTCTCAAGGAAATTTGGGCCTCTAATGCCTCAATTGCATTCCATGGTTTCTCATATGTATCAAGGTACCCTCATGCCAAATTTCAATCCTTGCAGCACAAGTTTGCTCAGTCAATTAGCCAGATGATTAAAAATTAACTATATTGGACAAAAAATCAACTTTGACAAACATACAGTCAAACTTCAAGATTTTTAGTCAACATCAAAAATTTTAAGTCATATTAATCATTTGATCAAGGGTTAATCATGATTCATCAAGAAAACTCAAGATTCATCCAAAGTCAAAAGTTACTAAATTAGGGGTTTCTTAAGGAGAAGTTAATTGAATGTTGACCAAGCATAACTTCCACATGCTTCATTATATTCTTCTTAACCAAAGCTCATTGTGAAGGAAATTAAATTCTCTACATCATTGTCTCTCTAAGCTCAAGTCCAAAAAATGCTTCATTTGAGAGATATGGGCCAAAACATTATAGGTCATTTCAAAAGTAAACTAAAAGACACTTTTTTTTCAAAGCAATTTACATTAAGATAAAGTCTTCAAACGGAAAAAAAAATGACCAACATGGAGATTATATAGGACATCTTGAGCTTTCCAAAAAGTCAAATATCACCTTCATATGATAAAAATTGAGGGAGTTATGATTGATGCAAGTTGGGAAATTTTGAGAAAATGCATGAAACCTAAATTGATAGAACTTGAACTTTTGGGCTAATGGGTTGATCTTTCACGGTCCAAGCATGTATTTGACCTTAATTTTAACCTATGAACTTATTCACATACCCCTTGGATTTTTATTCCATTTATTTTTTATTTTATTTATTTAAATTCAGAATAAATGAAATAGAATAAAAGGCTTTCATACAAAGGTCCAAGCCCACTCTTGTTTGACTTAATTCTTCTCTATATGTCACACATATTTCAGACAAGACAAGCACGAAAAATCCCTTGCAAGATCATCTTCCAAAAACTCCAAAAACTATCCAAAACTAAGGCAAATCGAAACCCTATCTTGCAGCCTCCCTCAAGGCCAAATACATGTCCCGTTCAATTCCAGAAGCACTATAAGGTAAGATTGGATCAATTGTGATAATCCAAAGGGCATAAAACCAACATACATGCATCGTCGGTCTTGTTTTTTTTCATAAAATTCTCATTGTCGTTTTCACGTTGTTTTAATGCATACTAACCTTATTAATATGCTTCTGAGATGTTAATGTGCAGGATTGAACCATCGCATGGCCCTCATAATGGTTGAATCATATATTGCCATGTTTGATCTGTTTCATGTTACTTGCATCGTATCTCATCATACAAGATGATTTAGGAAAAAGAAATGGCACCATTGAACTCGCAAGGCCCAAATTAGGGGGGTAGGATACTTTTGAACCATTAACATTGGCTATTTTTGCAAGGATAAAAAAGAGCTCGTCGGAGAAGACGACCGAAGCTAGGGCTCTGATGCTTCTCCCGCCCAGTCATTTGAGTTTATATTATATTTAATTGATTCCATAATGATACCCGATGAAATAGCCACCCAAGTGGAAAGCGCGTGCATGTTAAGGCTTTGGTATGCCAGGGCGCGGATTCGATCCCTGCCTTTTGTGTTTTTTTCATGTTTTTACAATTTTCACAGTTTTCTTATATTTTGTGCAGCGCGCGTCTTACTAACATCAAATCATGGTTGGCGCAGTGGCATGGCATACAATGGAAAGGGCTAAGGGTGTGGGTTCAACACCCACCCCTGGCATTTTACATATTTTCAACCTTGTTTGTCATCTCCTCCTTAACCCTAATTCAATTTTAATTAATCTAAAAAAACAAAAAAAATTGTAAACCCTAATTATTAGATTTAGGTTTAACTAACCATTTTTTAATTAATTAGAATTTTAGGTTTTATTTTAATCACTTTTAATTTAATTGATTAACCATTTTTAATTAATTATAATTTTAGCTTTTATTTAATTAATTATCATAAATCATTTTTCAAAAAAAAAAATCATAAAAACATTTTCTTTTTCTATTTTTATCTTATTTTTATTTTCCTAGATAAAGTGTATATGGCGCGTTCAACTGTAATAACGTAGCTTTATATTTTCTGCATTTTTCTATTATGTAATTGCTTCTAGTATGTAATAGTTATAGGTTTTTATTTTCTGCACCTCTATTATCTAATTGTCCTAAAGCCTTGTAATAGTATTAGGTTTTACATTTCCGCACGTTATATTTCTATTATTATATTTTCTATACAATTGTTAGTAATTAGGGTTTGTATGGCAGGATAAAACCAAACGATAGAACACCATAAATCTAAAGATTAAATAACTGAAATAAACACACTCTCACACTTGCACCTCTAGGGTAGCCTCTCTTGGTTGCCTTCAGAACAAACGATCATGTCCCTCAAACATAGGGATGCTTTAGCAAAGATCCTTGAATAAAAGATCATAGTCCCTTGATGACCCTTCAACGTTGCCTTTCGAAAAATGATCTAGTCCCTTACGAAACTGCTAAAGCATCCTTACAAGTTACCTTCGATGATCGTACGACGAACCTATTTTGTCCCTTCACGTCCAATAGATGGGGATACCTACCAACTAATGGTATGGGTAATACTATCTCTAAAGGAGAAGGAAAAGTACGAGAAAGACCTTGAGTGTGTTGCGACTGGTTTTTAAACGAGAGTCACCACTACTAGTTTTTATCCTAAGGAAGGGCATCTAATAGGAAACCCTAATTTGTAGAGACATAGGTTCTAAGTTTCGGACCTCATTAGACCAAAGGAAGGTGTTAGGCACCTTTCATCTACCTTATTCTTAAGGATATTAGGTTTAGGTTTAAGCTTCGGGTTAAATAGGGTTTTAAATTTTAATAGGGGAACTCGCCTTAATTTTTGATCGTATGCCTACGTATCGTCTTATGAGGAATTAGAGTCCCAATTCGTAGTTCGTATGAGTTTGTGTTTTTTAGAGGCTGCAAAAGTATTTTGAATCGCCTCGCATTTGACCGAGTGTAGTGATTGCGGAGATTTGGACTAAATGTGCGATTAGTCAAAATTCGTTTGGAACCCTTTAGCAAAAATTAGTTTGTTTAGCTTAGTTTATTGCTAAAAATAGTTTTAGTATTTGTTGAATATTTTTTATCGTATTAATTTCAACAATTCTTGATTAATGCATGATATAAAAATATTTGAATGCAATAATATATGAATTTTTTAATGAAAATAAGTTATTTACATGTGATAACTAATAATATGATAATAAATAATAACAAAATAAAAATAATTATTATTATATAAAATAAAGAAAAGAATAAAATAATAAGAAAAATGTAATAATTCTAAAATATAAATAGAAAATATAAAAAAAAGAAATTATAAGAATTAAAAATAAAAATAGAAAATATATGAATATTGAATTAATTAAAGAGGGTACATTTTTTAGTGAAGCAGTAAAAGAGTGGGGTGCAAAGAGTCAGGGTGTGAATTCAATTCAGCTCAGCAAGCCTAGGGGTAATTTGTAGGTTTTGTTTTAACAATTCGGAAAAAGAGTGTGATAAGTGATTGGACCGGCCCATTATGAAAATTGAGAGGGGTCTGGTTGATTATATGTGTGAGGGAGCGTGGTATTACGGTGGAGACTTGGCCTATGGCCGTCTGATGATAATCTAATGGAAAAAATAAAGGGTGCGTGCTAAGTTGCTATAGGCGCACGCGTACTAGAATCGTTACAACATATATTAATTACTTGTTTTATTCATTATTTACAAATCATTTTGGTTTTTTTTCTTTATAGTAACCCTCCTTCTTCCTCTCTCTCGCGTGACCTTTTTCACCTTCTTCCTTACAAACCTAGCTATTCTCACGGTGGTGCATCGTATGTCGCATCCCCTTTCACCGTAACCCGCTACCCTCAAACAATCAACAACATTAAAACAACAAAAAGGATAAGAATTTTACCCCTTTTGTGATTACCGTTCTCTGGTTACATGCCTCTGATCTTCTAATTTTCCTTCTTCTCCTTGCTTGTAGGTTCCGGCAACGCTTTAAAGATGATGGCTGGCGGCGGATGGCAAGGCTTACGTCGGGGTAGTAATGACGATTAGGGTTTCAGATGTTGAAACCCATCGTCCTTCTTCCGGATCTTCAACCAACTCGATTTGTTCTTCAAATTCGTTGTTTTCTTCAATTCTTGTTCTTCAAGTTCTTCCCTCCGTTCTCTGTATATTGCCGTCCCTTCTTCGATTTCCAGTCCTCCCACTTTTATCTTAATTTTTGATTCGCATTTATAGGGTTAAGAATTTAGGGAATTGTAAAATTGCTGTTACGATTAGTCTTAGATTTAGGGATTATAAACAAATTAGGGATTGCCATTTATTTTAATTGATTTGTGAGATTTTGTAATGTAGAATTATCGGCGATTTTGATTTGTAACAAAAATTCTGTGATTTTTGGACTTGTGTTGTATTGTTTTCGTACCGTTTGAGATTTGCTTATATTTTGTTCTGTTATAATACTTTTGGGCTTGGATCTGTAATTAGATGAAGATTTGATATGCAAGAACAATTAGGTTTTATATTTGATTTCAACAATAAATGTTAATTGTGCGTAATTTTGGCAAAATTGATACATTGCTTGTTTCTTTGATTTGGGCCAACGTGTTACTTTTTTTATTCAACCCAGCTTATTTTTTAAGAATTTGGGGCTGCCAGATATTTCGCTTTATCCAAAACAATACTTTTTTGTTTTTATTACAGAAAACGTTTTATGGCATAACCGGGCCCCATTGGCCTTTTCATTTTTCCGTAACTGAATGCTGATTATCTCAAAACAAAATTTTTAATGAATTATAAAAAGTTTTAACACTAATAAAACATAACGTTAAAGAAATATATACTCTCTTTTTTTATAACATGTCATCATATATATAAAAACCTTTTAGTAGTTTAATAAAAAATATAAGAAACTTTTTTATAATAATGAAGAGGTTATGATAATAATGTCCTTTTTCTAAATAAGTAATAATATAAAACCACAAATGCATTTGTTTTATTAAAAACCTTAATGGGCCTATAAATTGATAAGCACACACTCCTCTTTCTATTTGAAAACACAAATGGGATCATATATTGAATTCTAATGGAGTTTTAAATTAAACTTTTCACCTCCCCTTCAAAAATAATAATACTTAAAGTGGGATTTATAATAAGAACTTAATTATTATTATTGAAATGATTTTCCATTTTCGAATCTCATGGGCCATTGGCCAACAGGCTTCGTGAATGGGTTTATGGATACAAGGGTCTTTCTGATTTAAAAATCCCCACTTTCCTGAATTAAAGTACACCCCCTGATTATCTTAGATTTAAGAATGGACCATCAGATATTGATGAACCATCCCTAATTAAGATATCTTCTTTTATCTTTAAATCTTGAAAATATAATCGTCGAGGTAAGGAAAATTTGGGATACGACAACTGCCCCTATTCAATTATCTTCCAATCGAATAGTGTGAGAATACACAAGTCTTACGCATTCTGATTGGGATTTTATTGAATACTTGGAATACCCCAAAACTTATCCAACAAACATAAGGTTACGCTGATATAGCGTACCCTTAAGAGTCTTGAGGAAGTAGCCAAAGTTGATGATATATCGCTTGCTAGGGTTTGACGATGAGGCAGATGTTTTGAGCTTGAGAGAGTAATTGTATGTCTTGGTTTGATTTTTCTTATTCATCCATTTGGGGAGATGAATAAGAAAACACCTGATAACGCATGGCTTCTTGGAGACTGAGGCAATGAGTTATGTTCGCGAATCGTTGCGTGAAGACTTAGGCGATGAGCTAAATTTGGGTTTCGGACACTGCTGCATGGAGTCTTAGGCAATGATCTGAGTCTTGTGCATTACGGCCTCGGGTCTTAGATAATGGGTAAAGGAAGGGAAACACATCGCTGCATAGAGTCTTAGGCAATGGGTTATGTTACACTGCTGCCTGGGGTCTTAGGCAATGAACTAAGTTTCGCACATTACTGCCTGGGGTCTTAGGTAATTGGTAGGATGAGGAGAATACATCACTGAGTGGAGTCTTAGGCAATGTACCAAGCTTTGCACATCACAGCATGGAGTCTTAGATGATGGGTTGAACACGTCATGGCATGGAGTCTTAGGTGGCGGATCTTATGTGGCTTTCGAACATTGCGGCATGGAGTCTTAGGCAATGTACTGGGTTTTTCACATTACTGCATGGAGACTTAGGTAATGAGATGGGTTTTTCACATTACTGCAGGGAGACTTAGGTAATGCTACGTTGTAAGGAACACATCACTGCACATAGTCTTAGGTGATGGGCTGAACACATCACTGCACAGAGTCTTAGGTGATGGGCTGAACACATCACTGCGTGGAGTCTTAGGTGATGGGTTGGATTTGTAGAAGGATTGTGCTTTGCTGACTGACCATTAGATAGCTAAATCGAGGGTGAGATTGTTTATTTGTTATATGACGCATGCGTATGCCGTCTGATATTTATATGGAACCCTGAGTGAATATGTTATGAATGTCTGATATTGATATGGAACCCTGAGTGTATGTGCATTGAATGTTTCTATTGATTTGGAACCCTAAGTGTGTGTGTGTGTGTGTGTTAAATCTTTGTATATTGATATGGAACCCTGACTGTATGTGTATTGAAAGTTTGATATTGATATGGAACCCTGAGTGTATGCGTATTAAATGTTTGACATTGATATGGAACCCTTAGTGTATGTGTATTGAATGTTTGATATTCAAAATATGTGCAAAGTGTGTGTATGCTTTAGAATGTTATGAAGATGCTTCCAACATTCTCTCCTTTAAACCATTGGTTTTGAATTGCCAATTCCCTGGCGTTGTATGTTGTGTTGTCGTAGTATCTTTGAATTGATTTGAACATGATGAAGAGTATTAGCAAGATTTTGATTTATTTTTTGGTATTGTAAGCGCAAGCGTAGGTGTGGACGTATGTATTAGACACATACTTTTGTGTTGTGAATGTGAGCATAGGCGTAGACATATGTGTTGGACGTAGACTTTTGTGTTGTGAGTGTACACATGTGTATGGACGCAGGCGTGGATTTTCTACTTGATGCTTTTTCATAACCAAAGTGCTTTTTCGATGTTTTATCAAATGCTTTTATTTGTTGAATCCCCCTAAATGTTTTCTAAACAATATTAATAAGGAATAAGCGTAGTATTTTGTAAACAAGTCTGGAAAAGGGAAAACGCAATTTGAATGATAAAAAGAAAGCAAATGTTTTATTGATGTGCCTCTGAATAGGCGAATGTACAAGATGTAATTCCTTGAAAGAAGTAATCAAAAAAAGTTTTAAGACTGTAAATGGCAATGAAAATGATAATTTTTACTTCTGTTTCCCCCAATGTCCTTTTAATAACTCTTGTCTCCTTTGCTTCTGATTTGTATGATTCAGATCCATCTCTCCCTTCATGGTTCATAGTCGCAGTTCTTAGATCGCAGTCTTTTTGTTCTTTATTTCTTTTTGATTAAAATCCCTAATTTTTTCCTGGATCACCCTTTCATGTTTTCAATCCACCGGGATAATGTTTTTGTTATGTCCCTAATTTTTCCTTGGATCTCCCTTTAGGGTTTTCGATCCACTGGGATGCTCCTTTTTGCCTAAGTCTCCTGTTTAGGGTTCGAGCTTATTGAGATTTTTATACATAGTATTATTTGACTGCATCTGAATTTGTCGGATGCGGTAGTTCTTCCCCCATCCATTGTTGTGAGGATGAGACCACCATCAAATAATGTTGCTTTGACTATGTATGGACCTTCATAGTTAGGTGTCCATTTACCACGTGAATTGATGCGGGGTAGAAGAATCCTCTTGAGTAACAAATCCCCTTCTTTGAATACCCAAGGATGAACTTTCTTGTAAAAGGCCCTCTTCATCCGCTTCTGATGTTGACTGTGGCATAGAGTTGTCAAGCGTTTCTCTTCAATGAGAATTTCGAGGCTAGCTTCCGTAGAGTTTGTTTGTCGAGGCTATAAGCATTTTTGGGATATTCTTGCTTTTCCAGGTACTTTTTGACATCGTAAAACCAAGGTCTGTCATCCTGCCCTTCTTCAATAGTAAGGTAGTCTGCAGGCTCTTCGAAGTGTCTGATTGTGATGCATGGTTCGTGGTTTGGCCAAGTCACTTTGAACATAGCTGATTGAGTTGCCAGAGCATCGGCCATTTGATTTTCTTGTCGTGGGATGTGACTGAAAGTGATCTCTGTGAGTTCTGTAGCCAACTTTAAAACATGATCCCGATATTGAATCAGTTTTGGATGTTTAGTATCCCACTCGCCATTGACTTGGTATATGACTAGCACAGAGTATCCAAATACTTCGAGGTGCTTTATTCTAATACCTATGGCAGCTTACAGTCCTAGTATATAGGCTCTGTACTCAGCGACATTGTTGGTGCATTCAAAATACAACCTTGCAATATAGGGCTTGTGATAATTCATTGGAGAAGTCAAGACTTCCCCTATGTCGTGCCCTAGTGCATTTGAAGCCCCTTCAAACATGAGTGTCCAACGTGCCCCTGGCTCGGGTCCTTCGTCAGGTCCTGGTATTTCGTAGTCACTTATTTTTGCCTAACTAGAGAACAACCTTCTTTGAGAGGTAGTTTGTGAACCACAATGTCTGTGTCTAACCCTGGTACGTCTCTGTAGGACCATGAAAATATATCCATGTACTCATGCAATAACTTGATCAGCCTCTCTTTAACGCTCTGCTCTAACATTGCCTCTAGCTTGATTTCTTGTGGATCTTCCTCTGCGCCTAGATTAATGGTCGCAATAGCCTCTTGATATGGTTGTATGTTGTTAGCCTTTCATTCTATTTCCCTTGCCATTTCTTCAGGAAGTTCTAGATCTTTATCACCTTCCTCTTCATCTTGGTTGATGGGAGCATCAAAATTATATCAGGTCGCACCAGTAACATTATCGGTGGTTTTGGGCATGGATTTGCACATTTATCATGTTTTGGTGCAGATTTCAGTATGTGAGTTTTGAAAATGCATATGCAAAGAAAGTATTGCCATTTTTTAATTTGAGAGATAAATTCAAGAAAAAAAATGAGGATCTTAATTGAAAACAAAATATATCTTTTATTAATTGCAAATATTGTCTGAAACAAAACGGGGGGACCCTTACAAGCAACCCATTTGCCTCAGGCTTAACATAGGTTCTTTTTAAAACAATAAAAATTACTTAGGAAAGAAAAAGATCTCGGGAATATCCACGAATGTCCAGCTTTTGAGTTCTTCTCCTGGGGCTTATTCTCGGATGTAGTCAGTTTCCCATTTGTTATTATCTTTGTTGGATATCACTGCCACATGTCTTCCATGCCCTATTCCCTTGTTGATAAAGGTCTCTTAATTTGGAGGAAATTGTGCTTTACCCTTCAGAGTAGCTACATATTTTTCTTCAAGATATGGTCCGAGTTGGACTATCCCCTGGTCCACTAGCTTTTGTAGCGTCCTTTCGAAGGCTTCATTATGTTCCAGCAGGAACCCACATTCCAAAAGATATTCTTTCAATAAGTTTATCGGGGCTTTTGCTTGTCTGGGTGCCCCAAAGTCAGTAATTACTTCAATTGGATTTATTTTAGGCCCACCATGCGGAGGCATAGAGTTTGATTTGATGTTAGGCTTCTCAAAAGTGATGTCTTAAGATTCTAACAAATCTTGAAACTTGTGCTTGAATGCCCATCATTGTTCTATGGTGTGCCCAGGAGAGTTGGCATGGTATTCGCATCTTGCATCGGCATTGTACTTTCGCGGGAGTGGCCCGACTGGAGGAGCTAAAGGCTTGAGTTCCACCAAGGATGCCTTAACCAAGTGTTGTAATAACTGGCTGGGTGGCATAGGGAGCGGATCAAAATTTATTTGCGGCCTTCCAAATCTTCCTTGCTAATGTCCTTGTGGGATCATTAATGGTTGATATGCCCTTGGTTCTGAGGCTACCACATTAATTTCTCCCTCTTTTCCTTTTGGGAAGCTTGAAGCAGACCTTCTTGAATTGTAGGGGGCATTTGATGCCCCCCCTAGTATTTTCCCACTCTTTATTCCAATCTCAATTATTTCTCCGATAGTCATTAGATCTGCGAATCCCGAAGAGACATTTCCAACCATCTTCTCATAAAATATCCCTTGCAATGTTCCCATGAACATATCGACTAGCTCCTTTTCCAACGGTTGTGGCTGCACACGGGATGCTATCTCCCTCCATCTCTGAGCATACTCTTTAAAGGACTCTTCATTCTTCTAGGACAGATTCTGGAGTTGCATGCGAGTAGGCACCATGTCCAGGTTATATTTATAATGCTTTAAGAAAGCATTAGCAAGATCTTCCCATGTTCGAATGTGTACTCGCTCCAACTGCATATACCAATCTAGTGATGCCCCGCTAAAGCTGTCTTGAAAACAGTGAACCATCAGCTTTTGATCGTGGGAATGGGCATGCATCTTTCTGCAATACATGCACAAATGATTTCTTAGACAAGTGAGCCCTTTGTATTTTTCAAAGTCAGGTACTTTGAACTTCGGCAGAATTACCACATCAGGAACTAGGCCCATTTCGAGAGCATCTACTTCGAAAGCATCAAAACCCTCCACAACATTCAGTCTTTCCTCCATAGCTTTGTACTGATTCAATACTAGTGGATTATCAACAACATGAGTACCATTCGTCTTCAAGGGTGCCTCATTGACATCCTCTAGGCCATGGTCTCCATATTGCAGGTCCAAGTAGTTGTCTTCATTATTGATTGGAATTTTTAGGGTTTGTGATGCCCCTGCTTTTGATGGAGGTGGGACAAACCCTTCAGTTTCAGCTTCTTTAGTCTCTTGTTGGGCCATGATGGACTTTTGGGGTCCTGCTTCTGGCTCTTTTCTTAGTTGGTGACTGCTTGATGCACCAGTCATTTGAGCTACCTCTTCGAAAGCTACCCTGGGAATCTGATCTTGTCTGTCAATGATGTTCTTCAAAGCTAGGAGAACTTGACTTAGATCTCCTTTCATGGAACTTACATCACCCTTTACTTGGTCGAGATGTTCCTTGAATGCAACCTGATTCTCCTCGATTTGTTCCATTTCCTTTTGCTGGTAGGCCCTTGTTTGATATGGATGCCAAGGAGGTGGTGATCTTTTTCTACCAATGGTTTAACTGGAGAGATTTTGAAAAGCCGAGATGAGCTTTGATATGATACGCAGGTGTTTGCGAATGCATGCACACGAATGAATATGTATGAACATGAAATGGTTTCTTGTTTTAAATGTCTTATTCACTTGGGTATATATATTTATCTTTTTTCTTTGGTGAATATCTTAAAAGTAGGTACACAATCGAGATACAGAAATAAAATGCCTTTATTAAAAGTAACATGATTCAAATATTGAAAGATATTACAATCTTAAACCAAAACTTGTTTGCATGAAATTAAGCAAATGGAAATAAATCTTCTAGGTGCGCTTACGGATGTATCCTCTGAAATCATCGACCATTACTTGACAAAGCTTGAGAAAGTCTTCAGCACCTCTAGGATCAAGGGTATCTCCATAGCAGCAAGCGAACATCTTCAGAGCTCTTTCACATAATTTCCCTTTTGTGGCTTTAATTTCAGACATGTTTGGCGCCTTGACGCGGACAAGTTATTTCCCTTTGGTATCCATTTTCAAAGATAATCGCCAAAACCTTGATTTTTATTATTTTCGTTTTTTACCCAGTGAATAAGACAAATAAAAGAAACAAATGATGAATATGTGAAATGTATGAATACATGGATGTAGGGTTGAGTGATGGGATTTTGTGATAGTTTTTTTTTGTGACAGGTACCCTTATAAGGTAGGTTCTTAACTTTAGCCTACTGTTAATCTACCCTCCCAAAAGGTGGCTTCCGTAAGGGTATCATGAATAACACCAGAGAGAAAAGGCACAAGGGTCTCCCTAGGTGGAGCCTCTTTACGGACCGAGACTTTCGTCTCAAAGTCGTGAAGGGTCTCGTCATGAGATTTTGATTAAGGCCGTTATAAAGAGTCATGGGTGGAATTACAAAGTCCTAATCGTCAAGAGGATATCTCTCGATAAGTATTCCCTTTTCGAAATTCCACCGACTCTAGGCGAAGTCGTTACATAAACTCGTAGGGATGATGTATCCCCTAAGCTAATAGACGAACCTTCTTGCTAAGAGTTATTTGAGAATATCTTTTGAAATAAAATCCCGCCACGCAGCAAATATATAAATGATAAAAAAATAGAAAAGAAATAAATAAATGCAATAAATGAATAAAGAAAATAAACAAATAAGAACCCAAAATAAAACCTAAAACCTAAGGTTGAGGTCCCCAGCAGAGTCGCCAGCTGTTGCAACTGGTTTTTAAATGAGAGTCTCCACTACTAGTTTCTAAGGAATGGCATCTAATAGGAAACCCTAATTTGTAAAGACAAAGATTCTAAGTTTCAGACCTCATTAGACGAGGGTTAGGCACCTTTCATCTACCTTATTCTTAAGGATATTAGGTTTAGGTTTAAGCTTCAGGTTAAACAGGTTTTAAATTTTAATAGGGGAACTCGCCACGATTTTTGATCATATTCCTATGTATCCTCTTATGAGGAATCAGAGTCTCAATTCGTAGTTCGTGTGGGTTTGTGTTTTTTAGGGGTTGCAACAGTATTTTGAATCGCCTTGCATTTAACCGGGTGTAGTGATTGCAGAGATTTGGACTAAATGCGCGATTAGTCAAAATTCGTTTAGAACCCTTTAGCAAAAATTAGTTTGTTTAGCTTAGTTTATTGCGAAAAATAGTTTTAGTATTTGTTGAATATTTTTTATCGTATTAATTGCAAAAATTCTTGATTAATGCATGATATAAAAATATTTGAATGCAATGTATAAAAATATAATATATGAATTTTTGAATGAAAATAAGTTATTTACATGTGATAACTAATAATATGATAATAAATAATAATAAAATAAAAGTAATAATTATTATATGAAATAAAGAAAAGAATAAAATAATAAGAAAAATGTAATAATTATAAAATATAAATAGAAAATATAAGAAAAAGAAATTATAAGAATTAAAAAGAAAAATAGAAAATATAAGAATATTGAATTAATTAAAGGGGGGGTACGTTTTTTAGTGAAGCAGTAAAAGAGTGGGGTGCAAAGAGTTAGGGCCTGAATAAAATTCATGCCCAGCAAGCCTGGGGGGTGAGTTGTAGGTTTTGTTTTAGTAATTGGGCAAATGAGAGGTGTGAAAAGTGATTGGACCGGCCTATTATGAAAATTTAGAGGGGCCTGATTGATTGTGTGTGAGGGAGCATGGCGTTACGGTGGAGACTTGGCCTATGGCCGTCTGATGATAATCTATTGGACAAAATAAAGGGTGCATGATAAGTTGCTATAGGCACACGCGTACTGGAATCATTACAGCATATACTAATTACTTGTTTTATTCATTTTTTACAAATCATTTTGGTTTTTTTTCTTTACAGTAACCCTCCTTCTTCCTATCTCTCTCTCTCTCTCGCGTGACCCTTTTCACCTTCTTTCTTACAAACCTAGATATTCTCAAGGTGGCGCATCGTATGTCACATCCACTTTCACCGTAACCCGCTACCCTCAAACAATCAACAGCATTAAAACAACAAAAAAGGCTAAGAATTTTACCCCTTTTGCGATTACCATTATCTGGTTACACGCCTCCGATATGTTAATTTTACTTCTTCTCCTTACTTTCAGGTTCCGGTGACGCTTTAAAGATGATGGTCGACGGCAAATGGCAAGGCTGGCGGCTGGGTAGCAACGACGATTAGGGTTTCAGATGTTGAAACCTTAATCGTCCTTCTTCTAGATCTTCAACCAACTTAGTTTGTTCTTCGAATTTGGCGTTTTCTTCAATTCTTGTTCTTCAAGTTCTTCCTTCCGTTTTCTGTATATTCCCGTCCCTTCTTCGATTTCCAGTCCTCCCCATTTTCTCTTAATGTTCGATTAGCATTTATAGGGTTAAGAATTTAGGGAATTGTAAAATTGTTGTTATGATTAGTCTTAGATTTAGGGATTATAAACAAATTAGGGATTTTCATTTATTTTAATTGATTGGTGAGATTTTGTAATGTATAATTTTTGGCGATTTTGATTTGTAACAAAAATTCTGCGATTTCTGGACTTGTGTTGTATTATTTTCGTACCGTTTGAGATTAGCTTATATTTTGTTATGTTATAATACTTCTGGGCTTGGATCTGTAATTAGATGAAGATTTGAATTGCAAGAACAATTAGGTTTTATATTTGATTTCAACAGTAAATGTTAATTGTGCGTAATTTTGGAAAAATTGACACAATGCTTGTTTCTTTGCTTTGGGCCAGCGCGTTACTTTTTTTATTCAGCCCAACTTATTTTTTCCGAATTTGGGCCTGCCAGCAATTTCTCTTTATCCAAAATAATACTTTTTGTTTTTATTATAGCAAACCTTTTTTGGCATAACCGGGCTCAATTGGCCTTTTCTTTTTTCCGTAACTCAATGCTGATTATCTCAAAACAAAATTCTTAATGAATTATAAAAAGTTTTAACAGTAATAAAACATAACGTTAAAGAAATAT
Source organism: Vicia faba (assembly GCA_948472305.1). NCBI lineage: Eukaryota > Viridiplantae > Streptophyta > Magnoliopsida > Fabales > Fabaceae > Vicia > Vicia faba. The sequence goes on from OX451737.1 coordinate 1,573,398,270, forward strand.
ATACTCTCTTTTTTTATAACAAGTCATCATATATATAAAAACCTTTTAGTAGTTTAATTAAAAATATAAGAAACATTTTTATAATAATGAAGAGGTTATGATAATAATCTCCTTTTTCTAAATCAATAATAATATAAAACCACAAATGCATTAGTTTTATTAAAAACCTTAATGGGCCTATAAATTGATAAGCATACCCTCCTCTTGCTATTTGTCAACACAAATGGGCCAAGCGAAATGGGCTCATATATTGAATTCTAATGGATTTTTAAATTAAAGTTTTCACCTCACCTTCAACAATAATACTTAAAGTGTGCTTTATAATAAGAACTTAATTATTATTATTGAAATGATTTTCCAATTTCGAATCTCATGGGCCATTAGCCAACATGCTTCACGAATGGGTTTATGGATACATGAGTCTTTCTTATTTAAAAAGCCCTACATTCCTGAATTAAAGTACACCCCCTGATTATCTTGGATTTAAGAGTGGACCATCAGATATTGTTGAACCATCCCTAATTAAGATATCTTCTTTTATCTTTAAATATTGAAAATATAATTGTCTAGGTAGGGAAAATTTGTGGTACGACTGAGTGGGTAGGATACTCTTAATTGTTAGCTCACAAATTTTCCTAAACAAAACATTTCTCACATCACACCTTCAAAAAAAATATTTTCAAATATTTTGTTTGTGTTCTTTAGGACTAATACAAGAATCATTACAAAGATCGCCTTACATTGGAAATTTCAAAATATTTTCAAACACACACACAAAAAAGCAATTTTCAAAGTGAGCCAGCGATTAAGAGCCCGTAGATAATTACAGATGAAATGGGTGCTAACACCTTCCCTTTTCATAACCTACCCCCCGAACTCAAAATCTTAAAGGTCTTCCCTGTTATTTTCACCCTTTCCTTATTGGATAAAAGAAAAGTCGGTGGTGACTCTTGCTATCCGTAACATTTGCGATAAAATGAAAAACAAGTCATAGTTCCCACCGTATTACAGAACTGGCGACTCTAATGGGGAGTACTTAAAAAGAGGGGTTACCTTAGAGTCTTAGATCACTTTTATTGTGTGATGCGGTGGCCAAAACCGACTGTTTAATACTGGTTTGCGTTTTTTGTTTGCAAATGTCGCGGTAAGCAAGAGTCGCCACCGACTTTTATGTTATCCAACAAGGAAAGGAAAAAAAGAACAGAAAAATTCCTTTTTCGAGATTTTCTGAGTACGGGGGGTAGATTATAGAAATGGAAGGTATTAGCACCCTTTATATCCGTAGTTATCTACGGGCTCTTAGGTACTTGCTCATCATTTTCAAAATTGCTTCTGTGTGCTTGTGTGATTTGAAAAAGTTTTTGACTTCGATTTAACTCTTGCTTCTGTCTTCAAGAGTGTTATGAAGTGTTTTTTGAAAACTTTGTTTGAAAGGAGTGTAAGTGTGAAAAAGTTTGTTTGTTTGAGCAAGTACCTACTAGCATCTACCTACTCGAAAAAAAGAATTGTTCTATGTCCGTGTTTCCTTTAGATAGTGTTATCCCACTATTAGTGAGTAGGTAGCACCGTCGTTGGAGTTTTGAGGGTCAATTTGAAAAGGGACGTACGGTCACTAAAGCAATGTTAGGACGTCTTAGTAATAACCCTAATGTCTTAGATCAATTATTCGAGGCAACAATTCTGAGGCAACCATTCCGAGGCAACTTTTCTGAATGGGACTTTGATCTTTGTTTAGACAAAAGAGCGACCACTAAAGCATCCTATGCTTAATGACCGTTTACCGAAGGCAACCAAGTGGGAGTGTACCCTAGGAGTGCGCATGTGCGAGTGATTCATTTTCAGATTATTTATCTTTGCACATTTAGGGTTTGCTAACTGTTTTAAAGTTTACATACATTCTTTTCATGCATCCCTAATTATTCATACATCTAACAGTTCAATATTTTTTGCAGAAATTAAAGTGCGGAAATTAAACTACGCTATTACAAGGCTTCGGGTATTTACATAGCCAAAAACAAACCCTTAAAAATAAAGCGATAAATGAAAAGTAAAAGACCTAATTAACTATTACAACTTGTGAGCAATTACATTAATAGGATAAAAATAAATAATAAAAACGCGCCCGAGGAAAATTAGATCGCGAGAGAACTAGAGTTTTGACCCTTTCTAGCCTAACTAAAAGAAAAATGTTTTTGTTGTTTTTAATATTTTTTAAAGAAAAGAAATAGGTTTTAAAATTAAATATACAATTAATTAACTAATTAAATTAATTAATGAAAATATATATTTAACCTAATCTTGTGTTTTTGTCATTTTAAGAAAAAGAAAATATAATTAAATTATAAACAAAACCCTAATCATTCTAATTAATTTTAATTTATTTACAAAATAATTAAAGTTATCTAAAATTAAATAACCTAATTTAATTAATTAATTTTTTGATAAAAAATAAATTCTAAACCTAATTTGGTGAAAAAGTTGATTTTTATGAATTTTTGATTAGTTAAAAAGGAAATTATCTTAATATTGAAAGAAGCGATAATAATAAAAAGGGTAAAAGAAATAACCCAAGGGCCCACTGCCAGCGGATCTGATCAGAGGATAATGATCCAGAAGATGATGGTCTAGAGGATGATGGTGGTCCAGAGGTTGAAGGTCTAGAAGATGATGGTCCAGAGGATGATGGTAGTCCAGAGGATGAAGGTCTAGAAGATGACAGTCCAGAGGATGATGGTATTGGGCCTACTCCCGGGTAGTGGATCCAGCAGATTGTGATTGTCATAATATGAGATGCGCTGGATCTGGCTGAGACTGATGGATCCAGAGGATAACCCCAGGGGATGCTCGGTCTAGTCCTGTTTGATGAAATCAAAGGATAACCTCCAGCAGATGTAAGCGCTGGATCTGGTGAAAACAAAGGGAAAGGGTGCCAGAAGGTCAAGCCTGGGATCAAACCAAGAATCATGAATCTCTGAACTCCTCCTTTTGGACTACTGCATTAGGGTGTTAGTTTAACAATACAACAGAAACAAACAAATAGATCAGAACTATGGGTTTCTGGCCAAAACAGACGCGCCAGAATTTAAACCAGCCAGTAAAGTGGTGACACGCTATCTTCTTCTTCCCTGGATCCGTCGTTTAAAACTCATAACTTTTACCTACGGACATGGCGCTGTAGTTGTAACCCTGTACATCTTAGAAATCACATACAAGCAGTGTAAATAAAATTCAAGACCATGGATCAGCTGGGTTTGATCTGCTGATCACAATGGTTTCTTCCATTTAGGCCAATTTCACCTGCACGAGAAAAACCTAAAACGAACCCAGAAAACCTAACAATGGCAAATCTTGATACAATCCATAAAAATGCAATTGAATATTACAGATAGTTTGCAAATGTGATGGTGAACAAGAATATATGATCATATCATGCTATAAGTGCCAAAATTATGCAAACCGAATTCAAGAAAAGTTCAGTATTGTGAATGCCTTACAGCGAGTTTCAGGGCCTGTAAATGCTTGTTCTTAGTTGGTTTTGCTTGCTGGTGATCCCAGGAAACGATTGGGATGGTCAGGAAGCTTTGAGAATGCCTGGAAATATGAAATTGTCTCAGCACTTTGTTGTGATTTTTCAAGTTTTGTTCTTGTTCTCCCGCCTCTCTCTAGCCTTGCTTTGGGTCTGCAAATACTCCTTATGTATTGAGGAATGAATTAGGGTTGAAAGAGTGTGCTCAATCTTCCTCCATCATTGCATTTGATTTTGATTTGATTCCTTTGAATATCTTTACAAAAATAGTCCAAATCCAATCTTTTTGTGCATCCCATGCCTTTACACGAATTTAATTTCATGCTAGCTGGAATTTAAGACCTAAAACATGTATCAAATCTTGAGATTTCAATATTTTGGATTTTCTATGATTTATTTTGATTTAAATTAATTTAATTCAAATCAAAATCAAAATAAATAATAAAAATAAGATAATGACAAGTGGCAAAGGCTAGGGCTCGTGGACCATGTTTCCAACTCAAAACAAGTGCAAAAGATTGGGCCCATTTGGCAAAAATTGCATTTTTAGGCATAGTTGACTTTTGACAATTTTGCAAAAAAGGTCAACTTCAACAATTCACAACTTCCTCAATTTTGAAACTTTGAACGTGTTCTTGAACTTTTTAGAAAGCTTGAGATGTCCTCTAAACAACCCTTTTGGTCTTATCTCAATTTGATATTCCATGCTCATGTATGAAGCTTTGACAAAAAAGGTGTTTTTGTTGACTTTTTAAAATGACCTATAATGTTCAAGTCCATAACTTCTTGCGAGTGCATATTTTGAACTTGGGAGATGAAGATGGATTGTATGGAATTGCATACTATTCAAAATGAGCTTTGTATGGTTTATTTCTCATAAAGTATGAGAAATTTATGCTTGGTCAAAGTTGAGTTGACTTTTCCTACAAAACCCTAATTTAGCAACTTTTGATTATTGATGAATTATGAGCAATCCTTGATGAATCATGATCAAAACTTGATCAAATGATGAAATATACTTCAAAATTAGTATGTTGACCAAAAAATCATGAAGTTTGACTGTATGTAGGCCACAATTGACTTTTGCCCTAGCACAGTCGATTTTCAGGCCTTTGAGCAATTGACTGAGCAAATTTTCTCTATAGGGCTTGAAACTTGACATGGAGGATCTTGAGAACATATTAGGACATTGGTAAGCATTTTGGATCACTTGGACTCAAGTATCTTGATGCAACATGAAACCCTAATTTAAGGTAGACTGCCTTAGGAGAGAGCTTGTCTGGTCAACCCTTGGATTTCCTTGAGCATCTTGAGGATCTTTCTTGAAATGTTTTGAGAAATATGGGAGGGCAAAGTTTGGGGTACAACAGCTACTCCTGTTAAATCTTCTTAAACCTGAGGATGTAGATTGGCTTTCGTGCCTTTCGTGATCCAAAGGTGGAAGATGATTGAACACTAGACTACCCAGAAATTTGCACTCGCATGAAGTGGTATTCGTCTTGTGATGTCGCGAATGGGCTTACAGATGCCATTTGGAAATTGCTGACGGGGGATGGGCTTAAAGATGCCATCCGAAGGAGTTTCGGTCGCATAATATATTCCTTAGCGAGAGTCTGTATACCTGTTGTTGAGGAAGATTCCGCTGGGGAATGCTGATCTCTGTCTTGAGAGAAGTAGAATTTTAGGAGCTTCGGTCATCTGTTATTCTATTAGGATATCATCTCTGCTTTGAGAAAAGTCGAATTTTAGGAACTTCGATCGTCCGTTATTCTATTGAGGAATCGTCTCTTCATCGAAGAGGTGAAAAAGAACTACTATCTGGTCGTAATCCAGGTTTCATAGTGAATGAGTTGTTATCCAGTCGCATCCGGGCTTCAACTTGAACTTAGGGCACACTAATATCCGGTCGGCTCTGGGCTTCTTAGTAACTGTCCAGGTGAACTGCTATTTGGTCGTAATCCAAGCTTCACAGTGTCCCTTATTGGTGTCTGGCCGTAATCCAGGCTTCACAGTGTCTTTTACCGCTATCTGGTCGTAATCCAGGCTTCGTGATGTCTCATACCACTATCTGGTCGAAATCCAGGCTTCATGGTGTTCAGAGGAAATCAAGATATTATCCGGTTGTAACCCGGGCTTCATAACTTGTGTTAAAGATATACCACTATCTAGTCGTAATCCAGGCTTCGCGATGTCTTTGGCTGCTATCTGGTTGTAATCCAGGCTTCACAATGTCTTCTACCATTATCTGGTCGTAATCCAGGCTTCATGGTCTTGTATTGCTATCTGGTCGTAATCCAGGCTTCACAATAACTTGTTGAGCTGTTATCTGGTTGTAATCATGGCTTCACGGGTTGTGTTTATGATATACCACTATTTGGTCGAATCCATGCTTCATGGTACCTTGCACTGCTATCTGGTCGTAATCTAGGATTCACAGTAACTGGCTGAGCTGTTATCCGGTCGTAATCCGGGCTTCACGGCTTGCTGGGGATTAAACTATTATCCGATCGAATCCGGGCTTCATAGCTTAGAGATAAACCACTATCTGGTCGAATCCAGGCTTCGCGGTGTTTGATACTGTTATCCGGTCGTTCTCCGGGCTTCACAATATGTTGTAGAAATCAAGATATTATCCGGTCGAATCCGGGCTTCATAGCTTGAACTTGGTGAGAATTTGATTGTATCTTTCCTGAAAGGTAAAGGTTAGCTGTATGTAATGCATGATATGTATCAAGCAATGATGTTCTCAAAATAAATGAGATTATGTTGTATGATGCGTATGCGTATGTATGGATATGCAATGTTTTTATGATAATCTCTAGTTGGGGAAAATAAATCCCGGGTTGCTACTGGAGAGTGCAAGAAGTCGAATTCTTCGTTTTTGTCGGGGATAGTGAATGAATATGATTGTGAGCATATTCCTGCAGGAGAGAATAACTTCACCGGGGAATAAACTGACGAGAAAATTACTCTGTGGGGAAGAGATACTTTGCTAAAAGCTCTGTTGATTTGGAGAAATAACCTCGGCTGGGGATGAATTATCATTGCAGGCGATAATGAACTCTGTTGGGAATTGAGTTTCTGTTTGTGAAAGGAATGAACTCTGCTGGGGATGTTTTTTTTCAGTGGCGACTTCACTGGGGATAATCTTTTAGACTCTACTGGGGATAATCCTCCAGACTCTACTAGGGATAATACTCCAGACTCCACTGGGGATAATCTTCTAGTGTTGATGATAGATAAACTCTGCTTGGGGAGAATCTTTCCGATTCATTCGCAGTTGCGATCCTCAGCTGGGGAGAGTGGTGTCCTGTTCGGGACCGCTAATATCATTGTCTTTTCCTTACTCTGCGGGAAGTGAATGTACCTTCAATCATTTTCTCCAACTAGGTTTATCCTTATACCTGGTGGATAGAGCAACTGTACGGTTTGGACATTTCTTGTTTGCCCATGTTCTTGATGTTACGAGTAATCATCTTTTGTTTCGCATGTGAATATTTATGAGCAGCAATTATTGTCAAATGCATATATCAAAATGAAACATTGGACTTTCTTACAAAACAAAACAGAAAAAAGAAAACAATTTGAAATTTCTTTGTGAAAATGACTTGTATTGATTTTAAAGTTGGCCTGTAAATAGGCATTTTTTGTACAAGAGGCTGACGTCCTAGTAAGAGAACATCACCGAACAATAGAGTTTATATAATTTGTGTAAATAAAAATAGCTATGTAAACAATCCCACTGGGTTCCAACTCTGCTATTGCCTTTATGTCTTCGAGCATCTCATCATTTTGCTGCTTGGTTGAAGGTAGATCAGATTGATTAGCGCCGTTAGAGCTTGATAGTCGATACTAAAGTCTGGTTGCAAGATGATCCAATGAGACATAGTGTTACGCCTTAATCCCTAATTCTTGCCTGGACCGCCCTTTCGGGTTTTCAGTCCACCGGGATACCCTTTTTTGCCCAAGCCGCCTTTTCAGGTTTTCGACTTGCCGGGTGTACATATTTTTTTCATTTTCATCCCTTATTTTTTCCCGAACCCTTTTGGTTCGCCGGGAAGCCCTTATTTTTTCCTAGGCCAGTCAACCTAGCGGGTCTTTGATTATGCATAGTATTTTTTCACTATGTCTGCATTGACGGGGTGAGGAAGTTCGTCACCATCCATGGTGGTTAGAATCATAGCTCCTCCTGAGAAAATGTTCTTAACCACAAATGGCCCTTCATACGTGGGGGTCCATTTTCCCCTGGGATCACCTTGAGGTAATATGATGCGCTTGATCACCAGATCCACAACTTGATATTCTTGTCGTCTGACTTTCTTGTTAAATGCCTTGATCATACGCTTTTGATACGTCTGGCCATGACAAATAGCAGTAAGCCTCTTTTCGTCGATTAAGTTCAGTTGATCAAGCCGGGTCTGGATCCAGTCGTCCTCGCTCAAACCTACATCTTTCATAATCCGAAGAGAGGGTATTTGGACCTCAATGGGTAAGACTGCCTCCATGCCATATACCAAAGAGTAGGGTGTTGCGCCTGTTGAAGTTCGTGTTGAGGTTCGGTACCCATGAAGAGCAAACGGTATCATCTCGTGCCAATCTTTGTAGGTCACCGTCATCTTCTGCACAATCTTCTTGATGTTCTTATTAGCCACCTCAACAGCCTCATTCATCTTCGGCGGTAAGGAGAAGAGTTGTGATGATGTATCTTAAACTTCTTGCAGAGCTCGGTAATCATCGTATTGTTGAGATTTGTACCATTGTCCGTAATGATCCTCTCTGGTACACCGTATCGAAAAATCAGATTGTGCCGAATAAACCGTGCCACGATGTTCTTGGTCACTATAGCAAAGGAAGCTGCTTCAACCCATTTTGTAAAGTAATCAATTGTTACCAGGATGAAACGATGCCCGTTGGACGCACTAGGTCTGATCTCACCAATCATATCGATGCCCCACATTGCAAAAGGCCAAGGTGTTGTCAAAACATTTAGACGGACTGGAGGTATGTGCACCTTATCAGCATAGACTTGGCACTTATGACATGTCCGAGAATGCTGATAACAGTCGGCTTCCATAGTAGACCAATAATATCCTGCCCGTAGGATCTTCTTTGCCATGGTGTGTCCACTGGAATGAGTTCCGAAAGTACCTTCATGCAACTCTGCCATAATCCGTTCTGCCTCGTTCTTATCCACACATCCCAGTAAGGTTGAATCATGATTATGCTTGTAAAGGATGTCATTGCTGATGAATATCTTCGCAGCGAACCTCCTCAGAAATTTCTTATCATTAACAGATGCACCCTCGGGGTACTCTTGAGCCTCAAGATACCTCTTTACCTTGTGAAACTAGGGTTTATCTATTACCTCTTCAGTCTCGATATCATAGCAATATGCAGGTTCGTCCAACCTCTCAATGGTAATCTGGGGAGCTTCTTTGTCCCACCTGACCTTGAACATAGAAGACATAGTAGCTAGCACGTCCGCTAACTGATTCTCCTTTATGGGGAAGTGTTCAAAGGTTATCTCCTCAAAATGTGGAAGCAACGTCAATACATACTCTTTGTAAGGAATAAGATTTGGGTGCTTTGTATCCCACTCGCCTTTGATCTTACTGATCACGAGAGCAGAATCTCCGAACATACTCAGGAACTTAATCCTTAGGTCAATAGCTGCTCGAAGTCCCATGATGCATGCTTCATACTTTGCCATGTTGTTGGTGCAGTTAAAACATAATCGGGCGGTGAACAAAGTATGACAACCTTCAGGAGATATGGTTACGGCGCCAATGCCATTACCTAAAGCGTTCGAAGCTCCATCAAAATACATAGACCATCGGGATCCTTCCTCAGGTCCTTCATCCGGTCCAGGTGTTTCACAGTCGGTCACCAACATGATGTTCTCATCTGGAAACTCGAAGTTCATAGACTGGTAACCATCCACTGCCTGATGCGCCAAATGATCTGCCAACACACTTCCCTTGATTGCCTTTTGGGTTGTGTATTGGATGTCATACTCAGTCAAGATCATCTGCCATCTTACTATTCTTCCGAACAATGCAGGCTTTTTGAAGATATACTTGATTGGATCAATCTTTGATATCAATAGAGTAGTGTGAGTCAGCATATATTGTCTCAGCCGGCGAGAAGCCCATGCCAAAGCGCATCAAGTTTTCTCAAGCAGTGAGTATCGGGTCTTACAGTCAGTAAACTTTTTGCTAAGGTATTAAATAGCATGCTCTTTTCGGCCAGACTCGTCATGCTGCCCCAGCACACACCCCCATTGAATTATCGAGTACTGTCAAGTATAAGATCAAAGGTCTCCCTTCTACTAGAGGCATCAGAATAGGTGGCTCTTGGAGATATTCTTTGATCCTTTCGAAAGCGGCCTGACATTCATCATTCCATCTTACCACTTGATCTTTCTTCAGCAGCTTAAACATTGGCTCACAAGTAGCAGTTAGGTGCTAAATGAATCGGGCAATGTAATTCAGACGTCCCAGAAAGCCTCTGACCTTTTTTTCTGTTCGGGGAGCTGGCATTTCATGTATAGCCTTCACCTTTGCAGGATCCACTTTAATACCTTTATCACTAACGACGAAACCCAACAGCTTACCAGATCTTACTTCGAAGGTGCACTTGTTCGGGTTCAACCTTAGCTTATACATCTTCAGCCTGTCAAATAGCTTCTGGAGATGGTCAAGGTGTTCCTCTTCAGTCTGGGATCTTGCAATCATGTCATCAACATATACCTCAATCTCATGATGAATCATGTCGTGGAACAAAGCGACCATGGCGCGCTGATACGTTGCCCCGGCATTCTTCAATCCGAAAGGCATGACTTTGTAGCAAAAAGTACCCCACTGCGTAACAAACGTTGTCTTCTCCATGTCTTCGGGAGCCATCTTAATCTGATTGTAATCGGAAAAACCATCCATAAAGGAGAAGATCTTATGCTGCGCGGTGTTGTCGAAGAGAACATCGATATGAGGCAGAGGGAAATCATCCTTGAGGCTTGCTCTGTTCAGATCTCTATAGTCAACACACATCTGTACCTTACCATCTTTCTTCGGCACCAGAACCACGTTGGCAACCCACTGCGGGTAAGAAGTGACTGCTAGAAAACTGGTATCAAATTGTTTCATGACTTCAGCTTTGATTTTCTCAGACATCTCTGGGCGCATTCGGCGAACCTTCTGCTTCACTGGAGGACAGTCTTCTTTAGTTGGCAAGCAGTGAACCACAATATCGGTATCTAACCCAGGCATATCTTCATAAGACCAGGAAAAGATCTCAACATAGTCACGCAGCATCTGTATTAACTGTTTCTTGACACCAGACTCCAGATTTGCACCAATCTTAACCTCTTTCTTGTCTTCTTCTGTACCCAGATTTACTGATTCCACTGGCTCTTCATGGGGTTGTATGGCCCTCTCTTCCTGTAGAAACAGTCTAGCAAGTTCCCCCGGCACTTCATAATCATCCTCACCTTCGTCCTCGGCTTGGTTGATCGGACTTTCAAAGTCATAACTGGCAGTAGCAGAGTCGTTATCAGTGGGATCCAGAGTGGATGTGGACATGTATTATGATATGTGAGTGTGTGTAAGACAATAACTATTTTAATAGAGTGCAAGATAGAAAAACAAGGAGCACAAAATTTGTAATGCAAGAAAACGTCCAATGCTTTATTGATGATATATGGAAATGACAAATATTAAGCCCTCACAAACAAAGCCACGGTGTCTCGGGAAAGGCACCAGGCCGTAAAGTTTTAAATTGTCTGTTACAAATCTCAAAACAAAAGTCTTATTATTGTGTAATAAAAGAAACGGGCACGAAGTCCTTCACCGTCCAATTGTTCAAGCCACCGTCGGTAGTTGGGTAAATCCAGCTGTCAATATCTGACTCTTCCTCATCATCCTCAATTGCATTCACTCCCTGGTCATGTTTGGGCATAGGAGCAGTTATGATGTTGGGTTTCTCTGGAGCGTCAAACTCAATTTACTTAGCTTCAATCAAATCTTGCACCTTATTCCTCAAGGCCCAGCAGTTGTTTGTATCATGCCCAAGGCTATCAGAGTGATAGGCGCAATGGGCGTTCGGATTATACAGCGGTGATGTAGTACTGGGATTCTTCGGAGCTTCCCTCAGAGTGATCAAGTTGGTCTTCAACAATTGCGGTAAAATTTGAGATAAAGTCATACTGAGCCGAGTATACTGTCTTTGTGGTCTCTCTACTCTTTGCTGATTGTTGCGTTGTGGGGCAACAATTGGTCTTGATATTACTACCGCATTAACTACTTGGCGGCGTTCAGGTCGGTTTTGGCTCCTCGAGCTATAAACTGCACTAGCTTCTTTCCTGAAAGGCTTCTTTTCTGTACTTGACGAAGCACCTTTCTGTATCTTGCCACTTTTGATACCAGCTTCCACTCTCTCCCCAGTCAAAATCAATTCAGTGAACCCGGACGATGAACTACCGATCAAATGGTTGAAATATGGACCAGACAAAGTCCCAAGAAACATATCCACCAACTCCCTATCAGACAGAGGGGGTTAGACTCTTCCAGCCAGATCTCTCAACTTCTGAGCATAGTCCTTAAAGCCTTCGCCTGTACCCATAGACATACCCTGGAGTTGAGTACGCGTGGGAGCAAGGTCGGCGTTATACTGTTATTGTTTATAAAAAGCGGCAACTAGGTCCTCCCAGTTGCGAATGTTAGCTCCTTCTAGTTGATAGAACCATTCAAGTTTAGTCCCTGACAGACTATCTTGAAAGAAATGAATCCACAGGTTTCTATCAGCAATATATGGTTGGATCTTTATGACGTACGAGCGGAGGTGTAGCTTTGGACAAGATACCCCATGATACTTAACAAAGACAGGAACTTTAAACTTGTGAGGGATCACCACCCCAGATGCCAATCCCAGATCTCCAAGGTCCAACCCAGGTATCTTCTGGATCTCCATTGCACTCAACCAGTCTTCAAGTTGCTGATACCTATCCTCAGCAAGAGGATACTGGTCTTCATCAAAATTAGTGTCATTATTAGAGACCACAGGACTAGGCCCCTTTCTTTCCTCTTGATTCTCTCCTCCTCCATATGAATGGGACAAATCAGTTTCCTGTCGCAAATTATTTCCAAATCTGCGACCCATATTCAGGAGGACCACCTTCTTCTTCTTCTTCTTCTCCTTCAAGATGAGAGATTTCAAATCTTGCTGCCCTTTGGCCAAATTCAAGAACATCTCCTGGAATTGAGCATTCTGAGCCTGAAGAGCCTTGATGGCTTGATCAGTAGGTGTTTTAGAAGACATGATTGCTGAAATAAACAACGAAGAAGATAAGAAACCTGTAATGGTACATGTGATGAGGTGCATGATAATGGAATGCGTATGAAATGATTTCAAAGACTTTGGGAGATTCAAATTTGTAAACCAAAATAAAACACACTTAATTAGATTCAAACTTGTAAAATGTTTAACAATGCCTTTAAGGCGTTACAAAAGAAATAACTGAAAATAAATCTAACTAGAAACATGCAGAAATCAGAAATCCCATGGTCGCCTTCCATTCGTGCTAACATAGTCATTGATTGTCCTTTTGTTCTCAAGATGTCTTTTAAGCCTCAAGATCTTCCTCTCCTGCTCATGATACTTCTCCCTGTAGGTATCCCTTTCTTCCTTCAACTAGATCCAAGATCTCTTCAATGCCCCAAGATCAATAGGCATGTAGGGATGGAGGACTGTATAGGGAACCCCTTCTTCATTAGTATGCTCTATAATCACCGGCAAAACTGCTTCATATGGCATCCCCAGCTTTTGAGCACGGGCTCGAACCCACTGGAGATAAGGTTGCATCAGGAGAGAAGTCTTCAGTCCTAGCTCATGTGGGTCAGACCTGTTCACCATGCCCCAGGCTCGTATAAACCTTTGGCGATGCTCATTCACGTCCCCCTTGTAGTCAAAGACAATGTCTAGAAGAAGCAACTCATGGGGACCGTCTCTCCGAGCGCGTCCAAACTGTTGTAAAGCCAACCAAGTATTGTAGGTTATACCCCCTCTAATTCCAAGCAACGGAACATTAGGGTATTCCCCACATCGATCAATGATAGCTACCCTCTCCATATCCTTAGAACTCCAAAGGATGTTCGTATGAGCGAGGGACATGATTCTGTAAGCCCAACCTACACCTTCTTCATTCTTCAAAACAAACTTGGGGAGGTGCAAAATAAACCACCTCGCTAACAGCGGCGTGTAGCACATGAGGGTTCCCCTTCTTCGCACAATACGAGTATAGAGAGCATGTAGAATATCACCCAGAAGAGTAGGTACTGAATTACGAGACATGAAGATCTTGACTGCATTCACATCTATGAAGGAATTTGGATTTGGAAAAAGAACCAAGGCGTAGATGAGGAGAGCCAAGATGTCTTCAAATGCTTGAAAATCCATGTTATCCCAGAACTGTTGAGCTTGATCAATCAGAAACTTAGCCAAGAAACCTTCAACCCCACTCCGTGTCTCCCAGTTAGACACTACATCAGCCTTTGTCAAATGTAAAGCTAAAGCAATGTCCTCAGGCCTAGGAACATCCTCTAAACGGGTGAAAGGTGTCTGCTCGAGAATGGATATACCCAACAAATCAGAAAACTCCTCCAAAGTAGGGACTAGCTGATAATCTGGGAAGGTGAAACAATGATGCAATGGATCAAAGAACTGGAATAACACACTCATCATTTGCTCATCCAACTTTGAAGTGACCAAGCTAAGGAGGTGACCATGTCTTCTAACAAATGAAGAAGTATCAGGAACTCTTGATACTAACTCTCTGAGCTGAGCAGGGATTTGCACGAAGTTAACTCGAATGGTATTTCTGCGCATAGAAGTCGTGATCTACAAAACAGAACAAAGATGAATCCCCTCGGTCTTTGAAATGGTTAGTCTAATGAAATATGCATGTTATGTCATGATGCATGATGTCATGATACAAACACACAACAGGTATCACAGATAGAAAACATGGTAAAGGCAAACAAGTCACACAGTAGCCCTTATGTTTCAGGCTTGCATAGAGTTTAGGTACTACCCTCTTGCAGTTTAGTTGGTTCAACCTGTCCTAATAATAGTAACCGGGTTCTAGAGGTTCTCAATATCATTGACCATCCTCCATCGGTCATAGTTTCAGCTCACGCAATCTTTTCATGCGGCCGGAACCATCTCGAGAGTATGATCTCAATGAGTGTAGTATCGAGTATCAACCAGTTCCAAGCTTTATGTCGAGGCCGGCTATCTCACTACTTCCTATGGCCAAGTTGGTCAATTATAGGTTCTAAGGTCAGTTGATGCTTAACGGCCCATATAGCAGCCCCATACTCTCCTTGTTGCTCCACAAGGGATATCAGTACCAACTAATGTGCCACATCAACGTAGCTATTGCTTCAACCGTATCGGTCTATGTTGTACAGTTCCCTCACAGTCTATTGCTAGTTACCTAAAAGGTGTCCCCCGGATCCGGGTTAGGATCTATAGTAACTCCGATACAAAGCCCACAAAAATAAAGCAATCAAATCAAACAATAGAAAACAATATGATGAACTAATCCTAAGGTACACCCCACTTGTTAAATCTCCCCAACAGAGTCGCCAGTTCTGTGATACGGTGGCCAGAACCGACTGTTTAATACTGGTTTGCGTTATTTGTTCGCAAATGTCGCGGTAAGCAAGAGTCGCCACCGACTTTTATTTTATCCAACAAGGAAAGGAAAAAAAGCACAGAAAAATTCCTTTATCGAGATTTTCTGAGTACGGGGGTAGATTATAGAAAGGGAAGGTATTAGCACCCTTTCTATCCGTAGTTATCTACAGGCTCTTAGGTACTTGCTCATCATTTTCAAAATTTCTTATGTGTGCTTGTGTGATTTGAAAAAGTTTTTGACTTTGATTTAACTCTTGCTTTTGTCTTCAAGAGTGTTACGAAGTGTTTTTTGAAAACTTTGTTTGAAAGGAGTGTAAGTGTGAAAAAGTTTGTTTGTTTGAGCAAGTACCTACTAGCATCTACCTACTCGAAAAAAGAATTGTTCTATGTTCGTGTTTCCTTTAAACAGTGCTATCCCACTATTAGTGAGTAGGTAGCACTGTCGTTGGAGTTTTGAGGGTCAATTTGAAAAGGGATGTACGGTCACTAAAGCAATGTTAGGGCGTCTTAGTAATAACCCTAATGTCTTAGATCAATTATTCGAGGAAACAATTCTGAGGCAACCATTCCGAGGCGACTTTTCCAAACGTAACTTTGATCTTTGTTTAGACAAAAGATCGACCACTAAAGCATCCTATGCTTAATGACCGTTTACCGAAGGCAGCCAAGTGGGAGTGTACCCTAGGAGTGCGCATGTGCGAGTGATTCAATTTCAGATTATTTATCTTTGCACATTTAGGGTTTGCTAACTGTTTTAAAGTTTACATACATTCTTTTCATGCATCCCTAATTATTCATACATCTAACAGTTCAATATTTTTTGCAGAAATTAAAGTGCGGAAATTAAACTATGCTATTACAAGGCTTCGGGTATTTACATAGCCAAAAACAAACCCTTAAAAATAAAGCGAATAATGAAAAGTAAAAGACCTAATTAACTATTACAACTTGTGAGCAATTACATTAATAGGATAAAAATAAGTAATAAAAACGCACGCGAGGAAAATTAGATCGGGAGAGAACTAGGGTTTTGACCCTTTCTAGCCTAACTAAAAGAAAAATGTTTTTGTTTTATTAAATATTTTTTAAAGAAAAGAAATAGGTTTTAAAATTAAATATAAAATTAATTAACTAATTAAATTAATTAATGAAAATAAATATTTAACCTAATCTTGTGTTTTTGTTATTTTAAGAAAAAGAAAATATAATTAAATTATAAAAAAAACCCTAATAATTCTAATTTATTTTAATTTATTTTCAAAATAATTAAAGTTATCTAAAATTAAATAACCTAATTAAATTAATTAATTTTTTGATAAAAAATAAAATCTAAACCTAATTTGGTGAAAAAGTTGATTTTTATGAATTTTTGATTGGTTAAAAAGGAAATTATCTTAATATTGAAAGAGGCGATAATAATAAAAAGGGTAAAAGAAATAACCCAAGGGCCCACTTCCAGCGGCTCTGATCAGAGGATAATGATCCAGAAGATGATGGTCCAGAGAATGATGGTGGTCCAGAGGATGAAGGTCCAGAAGATGACGGTCCAGAGGATGATGGTAGTCCAGGGGATGAAGGTCCAGAAGATGACGGTCCAGAGGATAATGGTACTGGGCCTACTCATGGGTAGTGGATCCAGCAGATTGTGACTGTCAGAAGATGAGATGCGCTGGATCTGGATGAGATTGATGGATCCATAGGATAACCCCAGTGGATGCTCGGTCTAGTCATGTTTGATGAAATCAAAGGATAACCTCCAACAGATGTAAGCGCTGGATATGGTGAAAACAAAGGGAAGGGTTCCAGAAGGTCACGCCTGGGATCAAACCCTGAATCACGAATCTCTGACCTCCTCCTTTTGGACTAATGCATTAGGGTGTTAGTTTAACAATACAACATAAACAAACAAACTGATCAGAATTATGGGTGTCTGGCCAAAACAGACGCGCCAGAATTTAAACCAGCCAGTAAAGTGGTGACACGCTATCATCTTCTTCCTTGGATTCGTCGTTTAAAACTCATAACTTTTACCTACAGACATGGCGCTGTAGCTGTAACCCTGTACATCTCATAAATCACATACAAGCAATGTAAATAAAATTCAAGACCAGGGATCAGCTGGGTTTGATCTGTTGATCACAATGGTTTCTTCCATCTAGGCCAATTTCACCTACACGAGAAAAACCTAAAACGAACCCAGAAAACCTAACAATGGCAAATCTTGATACAGTCCATAAAAAGGCAATTGAATATTACAGATAGTTTGCAAATGTGATGGTGAACAAGAATATATGATCATATCATGCTATAAGTGCCAAAATTATGCAAACCGAATTCAAGAAAAGTTCAGTATTGTGAATGCCTTACAGCGAGTTTCAGGGCCTGGAAATGCTTGTTCCTGGTTGGTTTTGCTTGCTGGTGATCCCAGGAAACAATTGGGATGGTCAAGAAGCTTTGAGAATGCCTGGAAATATGAAATCATCTCAGCACTTTGTTGTGATTTTTCAAGTTTTGTTCTTGTTCTCACGCCTCTCTCTAGCCTTGCTTTGGGTCTTCAAATACTCCTTATGTATTGAGGAATGAATTAGGGTTGAAAGAGTGTGCTCAATCTTCCTCCATCATTGCATTTGATTTTGATTTGATTCCTTTGAATATCTTTCCAAAAATAGTCCAAATCCAATCTTTTTGTGCACCCCATGCCTTTACACGAATTTGATCTCATGCTAGCTGGAATTTAAGACCTGAAACATATATCAAATCTTGAGATTTCAATATTTTGGATTTTCTATGATTTGTTTTGATTTAAATTAATTTAATTCAAATAAAAATCAAAATAAATAATAAAAATAAGATAATGACAAGTGGCAAAGGCTAGGGCTCGTGGACCATGTTGCCAACTCAAAACAAGTGCAAAAGATTGAGCCCATTTGGCAAAAATTGCATTTTTAGGCATAGTTGACTTTTGACAATTTTGCAAAAAAGGTCAACTTGAACAATGCACAACTTCCTCAATTTTGACTCTTTGAAGGTGTTATTTGACTTTTTAGAAAGCTTGAGATTGTCTATAAGCAACCCTTTTGTTCTTATCTCAATTTGATATTCCATGCTCATGTATGAAGCTTTGACAAAAAAATGTGTTTTTGTTGACTTTTCAAAATGACCTATAATGTCCAAGTCCATAACTTCTTGTGAGTGAATATTTTGAACTTGGGAGATGAAGATGGATTGTAGGTAATTGCATCCTATTCAAAATGAGCTTTGGATGGGTCATTTCTCATAAAGTATGAGAAAGTTATGTTTGGTCAAAGTTGTGTTGACTTTTCCTGCAAAACCCTAATTTAGCAACTTTTGATTCTTGATGAATTATGAGAAATCCTTGATGAATCGTGATCAACCCTTTATCAAATGATGAAATATAATTCAAAATGAGGATGTTGACCAAAAAAACTTGAATTTTGACTGTATGTAGGCCACAATTGACTTTTGCCCTAGCACAGTCGATTTTCGGGCCTTTGAGCAATTGACTGAGCAAATTTTCTCCGTAGGGCTTGAAACTTGACATGGATGATTTTGAGAACATATTAGGACATTGGTGAGAATTTGGGATCCCTTGGACTCAAGTATCTTAATGAACATGAAACCCTAATTTTAGGTAGACTGCCTTAGGAGAGAGCTTGTCTGGTCAACCCTTGGATTTCCTTGAGCATCTTAAGGATCTTTCTTGAAATGTTTTGAGAAATATGGGAGGGAAAATTTTGGGGTACAACATATTGCTTTAAAAAAATTTCATTGTTTGTTTATCTTTAAGGTTTGCTTGGGTTTAAATTCTCGCAAAGATCCTACACCGGGATCTAGGGATGCCTTAGGTAAGTAGCAATAGATCATTGAAATTGTACGGTGTAGACCGATATAGTTGAAGTGATGGATACGTTAGTGTGACACTTTGGTTTATAATGATGTTCCTTGAGTCAATCAAGGATAACATTGGGCTTCTGCGTGGTGTCATAAGCACTAATTGAATTTTAGAGCCTTAATTGACCCATCTTGGCCATTAGAAGATAATGAGATAGCCGACTTTGGTGCAATCTAGAGTTGGTTGATACTCGACGCTACACTCATTGAGATTCGACTCTCGGGATGTTTTGGTGGCAAACCAGTTACTGTACTAAAATAAAACCTTCGAGAAAGAATCATGATATGAGATCCCAAGAACCCGGTTACTATTTTAGGACAAGTTGAGCCAACTTAACTTCAAATAGAGAAGGGTACTTAACTACGAACCACATGCAAGCCTTTAAACCTAAGGCTCTTGCATGATTTGTTTGTGTTTTCTACTTGCTTAAACATTACATCACAACATCATAACATCATGACATGGCATTTTTCACTAACCATTTCAAGGATCTTAGGGACCTTTGATGTAGGTTTATCATGAACCAAACTTCTAGTAAGGGGAAAGAGGATTCTTTTCCTCTTACCAGGTTTCATCAAAGATCAAAGTAAATTCTTTTGAGTCAAATGCTAGGACCCACTTGACATGGTAAGCTCGATTCCTATAGAAGGACGTTCAAAAATGAAGACGCAAAGTTCTTCAGTCAAAGCTGCAGCCAGACTCAATTTCTGACATTTCATTCTTGTTTGTCCTGTGAGATCCTCGAAAACATTGCATAAGAATCCACATACTATACATATCATTACATCACAGGCATTCCCCAAACAGGTTTTCTCATCTTCTTGTTGTTTATTTCAGTAAAAGATGGCTCTCGAACTAACAGTCAAAGATCTTGAAGCCCAAAATGTTTAGTTCCAACAAATGTTCCTCAACTTAGCCAAGGGGCAGGTATTATACCCCAATTTTTTCCCTAAGATCCTTCTACCATCTCATATCAACCCAATCATATTAAGATCACACACTAGGGTTTGGTTCCTCTCCCTATCTTAAGGTTTGCTCATGAGGGATCACCAAGCACTTTGATTTGCATAATATGATCATATATGTCTTGTGTTTATTAACTTATAACTAACAAATATAATGAATATTTTCTCTATAAATGATGTTATTATAGGTGACGGCACAACATATTTCATCAAGTTGATTCATAGGTTCATGAGTTTATTTCCATGCCTTATTCAATAAAGCTTTATTGAAATTTAAGCTTCATCATTAAGTGTTCTTTAAAGTAATTTCATGACAAGGTCTACTATGATTCATCATGCTTAAATTTCCAAAGGAAGTCAAAAGATGCAAGAATTGATTGAAGAAGTTTGACCTAATTGGACAAGTTCTTGATTCCTTGATCACAAGTGCATAACTACCTCAATTCTCAACATTTGGAAGTGGTTATTATTTCTATAGGTTCTTATTATCATCCCCAACAATTTCTTTTCACATAGCAAAAGTATTTGTACAATAAATATTGTCAAAATTGAAAGGGGTTCCCAAGTCACTTTGATGCTTTGGGAGTTAGGGTTTTGGACTTCTAAAGGCTATATATTGTCCATATTTTGAGATTTTTTAGAGATTCCAAAGATATGCTTCTATTTAAGGTTTATAAACAAATAACTTCAAAGGTTTCAAACAAATTTTGTGTTAAAGATCACTAATGATTGAGAAAGATTACAAGTCCTCTTGATAGGCTACCGAGTCCCCTCATGTGACTTCAAATGCTCATAACTTGGTCTATTTTTGTCTTCTTGATCCTATTATTTCTCCGTAACAATATTTGGGATGTCTACTATAACTTTGTTTTTATGAGCAAGACATGAATATGCTTAGAAAGTGTTTGAAAATTATAAAAGATTATAGGTCTTTTGTGATTTTCTCCAATTTTGTTCATCATTTTTCAAAGATCATAACTCTTTCATTTTTTATGATTTTTGAGTGATCTCAATTCCAAACTTCAATTTAATAGGTCAACTTCATGTCATCTTCAAATTACAAAAGCAAATTTTGAGTGGAAGGCCATGTTTGAATGCAAAACATTACAAGACACTTTTGATGCCAAACTTAGAAATTTTTCTAAGTGTAGGAAATCCGTGTGTTTTTGCTGATTTCAAAGGGACACAACTTTTGATCCAAGGAACCAATTGCAACCATTCTTTTCACATTGAAAATATTGATTTAAGATCTCTCTAATTCTTCAAAAACCACATCATATAGTGCCCTACATTGTTGGCACCATGGTTGTAAAGTTAGCTTTCTGAAAATGATTATAATTTCAAAGTTAAAATTAGTTTGGATTGGTTTGGCCTGTAAACACAAAGTTTTCATGTGTTTTTGCTTAAAATCATGTTTAGCAACTTTCCAAAAGCAATTAGAACCATGAAACACATGTTTTGGCTGAGTTTTGATGCCAAGCAAGTCACACGTTGCCCATGTATCAGATTCACATGAATTCACTCAATTATTCTCCCATTCGCATGCTTAAGCATTGCCTCATCCTCTCCTATAAATAAGATGCACAATACAAACATTTCCATAAGCTTTTGATATCCAATTGACCCCTGCCAGTATCTCATTTGAACTCTTAAGGCTTGAATTCGTTTTTTCATTTCCACCCTCCAAATCACCAAAAATTCTTTTCAGTGAGCTTCATTGGACTTCCCTGAAGCTAACCATACTCCTACCTTCAAGAATCATGACCTGAATCAAGCTCCCCATAAATCCAGTTTCAGAGCTTCCTCCTTGAGTTCGAACAGGTAGGTTTCTCCACCAATTCGCCTCAACTTTGTTGCTAGAACGTAGTTCTTGGTTCCCTGATGCTTGTGGTAACCTTTGTTTCCAAATGTAATTGAGTTTGATATGTATGTTTTCAAATCCCTTCTAAAAAAAATTCCTCTTCTTTTTTCCAAATCTATTACACTGTGGCAAATATAAATTTGGCGCGAGGGTACCATTGGAATCGTCTTGAAGAGATGAAGTGAATGGTACCGGTCTCGAGCTCCAATTTTTACATTTCATGAACCTGTAAATCGTGTGGCTGGAGGTTGAAGATGACCTACGTGTCTGTGTTGCGACTGGTTTTTCATCACAGTCTCCACTATCCGTTTTTATCCTAGGGAAGGGAATCTAACAGAAAACCCTAATTCGCAGACAAAGATTCTAGGTTTCAGACTTTATTAGACGAAAGGAAGGTGTTAGGCACCTTTCATCTACCTTGTTCACAAGGATATTAGGTTTTAGGTTTAAGTTTGTTTTTTTATAGGAGAACTCGCTACGATTTTTGATCGTATGCCTACGTATCCTCTTATGAGGAATCAGAGTCCCAATTTGTAGTTTGTATGGTGCTGGTGTTTTTTTATAGGGTTGCATAGAATTGTTTACAAATTATCCTTGAACTTTGCTGGGTTTTAAGTTGATAGATTGTAGACGCAGTTCACAGTTAATTTGAAAATAATTCTCCTTAATCCTTTTTCGAAAATAATCTTGAGTTTTGATTATGTTAGTAGAAAAAATAGTGTGTAATTGGTTAGTTGTTTTGGTATTTGATATTATTAAGACGTGGGGAGGGGAGTCTGATATAGTCTCCTCACCACGTGGTCAGATATTGACTTCGTGCTGCTCGTTATGAAGGATACGAAGGAAGTCTGATATAGTCTTCCTCACCACGTGGCCAAATATTGGCCACGTGTCACTCATTGGTGAATTTTAGGGAGTTGCGTGGATTTCAATTGTTTGTAGAATATTGATGTGATTAAAATATTTAAAAGAATTAGAATTCTATTAAAAAATTATTTTTTTGATAGATAACTATTAAAAAAATAAGTTAAGTATTTTAAATAAAAAATATTATTTATGCAAATTTTATATTTAATGCAAATGTTCCAAAATGTGATATTTAAATAACACATTAAAAGAAATTAAATATTAAACAAATAACTTTAATTAAATTTAAAAAAAAATAGTTAGTTTCAGGAGGGGTGCGAAATTGAAATATGGAGGTGCATGGAAGAGATAAAGGATTGTAAAAGTCCAGGCCTAAGCCCATTTCCTAAAACCCTGAAATGAATAAAAATATGCCCAATAAATAAAAAACAAGAGGATCACTTACAATATGGGGCAGTGCCTCTTCAATCATGATTATTAACTTTTAATTCTTCCCCGTTTGTCCAGTATATAATTAACAAGTGGCAGTTTAATTGTTAAAAAAGAAAAAAAACAAACAACACAATTTATTTATAAGATCAGAAACATAATACATAAAAAAACCAAGGCTCTCTCTAAAACCTCCTTCTCTATCTCTTGTATCAAGCAGAAATAGTAAACAGTAAAAAGAAAATCCCAATAATGGCATTGATGGATCGACGGACTTGCAAACAGAAAGGGATGGATGTAAAGTGCGTCAGGACTGAATCGCGGTTTGGTGGTTTCGATCTGGAGAGTCGTCGAAAGAGCAGAGGTTACGCGTGGATTTGAACAACAGTAGAGGTGGGTGTTGCAACGATTTTCCGCGGGTGATAAGCGGTAATTTAGTGGGTTGTGGTCTGGATCTTGCAAGCATGACGGTTGCCCTTTTATTCTTTTTATGCCGACTGCAGGGTATATGGACGAAAGAAGGTTGCCGGTGGTGGCTGTGGCAGCTAGGGTTCCAGATATTGGAACCTCAGTAGCCCTTATTGGTACGATTATCGTTCTTCTTCTTCTCATTTTCTGTCCCGAAGAATCTCTTTTTGTATCTCTTTTACCGCATTTGCAAAAAAAACATTTATGTCCATTAATTCTTTTATTACAACAAACAATCTTAGATCGAACTGGGCCTAACTAGCCTTTTGTAGTTTGATCCAATAACATCTTTTCTCAAAAACAAAAACTCTTATAACTTAAGTCTAATAAACCAGTTTAAGAACTTTTCCTTAAATAATTAAAAGAGTTTTCAGAATAAAACAGAACCGTTAAAAGGGTTGGTTAGAATATCTTAACAGGCCTCTAAGTTTATAAGCAAACCCCCTTCTAAAAGTGAAAATGGACTAGCGTGAATTTTAATGGGCTTCTAGTTTGTAATCTCACCTTTTCTTTTTATTAATGACAGCAATTCTTAAATGGCTTTGTAATAAATATTTTTTTTAATAAATTTATAACATTATTTAATTTACCTAAATGAAATAAATCCTTTTTTTAGGCTGTAAAGAACACTTTAGAAAAATGATAATAACAGAAAATGTTTTATATCAATTTTCTAAATTAAATCAGCAACAAAAATGACCACTGGACCGATTTAAAAAAAAATTTCAATGGGCCTGCAATATGTATCTCTTTTTTACTAACGATAAAAAATGGGCTAAGTTATTTAATTTTTAATTAATAGCAACTTAAATTTAAGTCGCTTTAATAATTTTTATTTTCAAACTGCATGGGCCATTGGCCAACATGCCTCACGAACGGATTTACGAATACATGGGTCCTTCCGATTTAGAAAGCCCCCCATTTTCCTGAATATAATTATACTCTTCTCGTTGATTTGAAAGTGGGCCAACAGATATTGTTGTACCATCTTTAATTAGATATTTCTTCTATCTCGAAAAAATAAAATCGAGGTAGGACAAATTTGGAGTACGATAGTTTGTCTTCAAACCAATGATGAGTTGCCACACATTTTTTCAAATCTGTTTAAATAATGGATCATGTGTGTTATTCCCCGAAGACCATGATATGCACAACGTGTCTGATCTATTGGATTAGCTTACTAACGTATTTTGACTCTCATCCAATGGACCATATTTTTCTGACTTTATTTTTATTTCTGATTTTTAAATTTAATTGTTTTAAACTTCAAAAAATCATAGAAAATTCATTTCTGACTCAAAAATTAAGAAAAGATTTACAATAATATTTCTAAATATTCTCTTTCTAATTTTTACTTTTTCATGATTTTATTTTGGGATTTGATATTTTTTATGATTTTTTTATTTTTGTTTTGACTTATTTTTAATTGTTTAAAAATACTTTTTGGTATTTTTAAATTCTGGAAAAATTTAACAAGATCATTTTCTTTATTTCTAACATTCTAGAATTTTTTCTAGAATTTTATTTTGATTTTTTACTATTTTTAATCATTTTTCACTTACTTGAGTGATTTTAAATAATCTAAAAATACTTTTGTGTTTTAAAAAATTACTAAATTTTTTGTAAAAATTCTTAAGATCATTTCTGACTTGTGTATGTTTTTTTTTTTAATTTTTATTTGATACTTTGAATATAGTTTGTTATTTTTCCGTTTATTTTCACTTAAAAAACAATTTAAAAATCATTTTCTTTTTTTATTTTTCTTATTAAATGCAGTTTTATTTTTGAATATATTATGGCTGAGCTTGAACTATGTGACCTTTAATCATAAGCTTCCTTAACATCATTGGATCTTGGGTGTGAGTTTAACTCCACATAAATGGATGAATGATTTTAATGATAGTTTTATTAAAATATTTGGTTAAAATATTTACCGTCCCTCCTCATCTTATCCCTTTCTTACTTGTGTTACATGTTGTTAGAGGATGATCTACATATCATTTTTCCAAACATATGGTACATAGATTGCTATTGACCGACCTCAAAATAAGTGTGACTTCTATATAAGTTCATTTACGATTGCTTAACATAGTTCTAAATTTCGTCCTCATTCGAGAAATGATCATTTGTGGCCCAAACTTAAGTTTGCAAGCCCAATTATGTTAATTTGAACACTTTGATCCAATAACCATCAAGTTCATTGTTATAAGGCCTTGGTCTTATCAATCCTCTAATGAACCATCATAAATTTTGGTCTAAGTGAATCATTCAAACATCGTTGATCATTTGTTGTTGCCTCGAGAACTTGAATTGAATGGTATACTTGACAAAAGCAAATGAAACTTGTGGCTGAGAAGCTTTGATTTCATCAATCTTCTAATGAGTTTTCAAATTAATGTTTTAAGATGGTCATTCAACTAACCTCTAATTCCTAACTCATTAACAATTGACTTTTATTATGTATTTTTACTTTATTCCCTTTATCTTATGCCTTTATTTTTTATGCACCATTTAATTTAGCATTTACGTTTCATGTTATTTTCATCTTTGCTCACTTGAGAATTTATCTTTATGTCTTTTTAGTATTGCCCACTCGAGCCTTTAATTTTCTTTTTGAAGATACTTAATAACAAACTTGAACACTAAAAACTTTAAGGTTACTTGGAAAATTTGGTTACTATCCTTTGCATAATGGAGTTATGGACCTCTTGGACTTAAGATTAGAAGCCTTGACTACCCTTGGGACCTTGTGACTCTGTTACTATTTTTTCTGGAGCTATTTAGGTTTACCCCAAGACATTGGGTTGATTTTCTTTGTGTGCAGGTTATTCTGATTATATGATTTGCCTGTGATTGGGAATTCCTCGATATACAGCTGTTACTATGCCCAATTTTTGTGAAGACTTAATGCATCTGAAGCTTGGTATTCTTAAGAGATTTAGTATCCTTTCTTGCTTAGTTTCAATCCAGGGGATGGGAATTCTACATTGACTCTTTGTGTAAAATGTTGGCTTCTCGTTGGCTAGACGGTTCTTTTCCATAAATTTCACCTTAGCTTTAGTATAGTCCATTCATCTCCTCTTATCTTCTTTAATTTCAAAAATCTTCTCCATCCTTTCCAAAACTCTTCTGGATTTCTAACTTGAATCCCGTTCACAATAAACTTGGACTTAGGTCCATGCATTTTCAAAAACATTTTCTTAATCAAACTTTAACCAACTTAATCATACTTTGACATTTATGTGAGAATACTAAAAGTCAATCAATCTCATTCAAACCATTTTTTCCACTTTGGCTTTTTACTTAAACTTTTCTTAAAAGGTTAGACTCTAGTCAATCTTTGTAGTGATGCGAGCCACTATACTTCTACGATATATATTGAAGTGAGATATTTTCCACTTGGGTGTTGAGTGGGGCTTTGTTCATTTTAAAATCCAAGTTGTATCCTCCATTTTGAGATGATGCAAATTCTCCTTTCTCATAATTGTGGGTAGTAAGTATGTTCTTCCACTCGGATATGAAGATGATGTCTCGTCCCTTAAAATTAACCAATATATTTTTGTTTTAAATTTTTAAAGATGAACTACGAGTACCCTGATCCCCTATTGCACAGAAGGTGGTACGTAGGCACTAAAGATTCGCAACTGCGGCGGGTGCATGAATTGTAAAAAAATACTTCTCTTTGCATCTCCACCATCTATTTTGTATACAACGTTTATAGCCAAAAATACACAAATTTCCAAAGAGGTTCCTGCAGAGTAGATGTTTAGGGTGTTAATACATTCCCTTTGCATAACCAACCCCCGTACCTAGATTCTCTCCCCCCTCTTTTTTTTTTGTTATTCGCTCTTTTTCTATTCCTCTGGAAACAATAAAGTGCGGTGGTGATTTTTATTTGATCTGTGTGAGTTAAGTCAGTCCAATAGCTTAGTCTCAACATTTCTACCACTAAAGAAAAATGGTGACTTCACTGGGGAAAGATCGACCAAATGTTGGTCCATCTCTAAGTGGGTTGAGCCTATCTTTGATTATTTGTGTATGTGCTATTATTTGTTGTATATTATATGTTGTATTATGTTTGTTTGTATTTTCCTGGTTTTCAGGGTGCTTGGTATTTTCTCATAAGTCCTCTGCCCGGACTTGGGCGAACTCAGTGGAGGCCCCTTTGACTTCTAAGACTGAGGACCATAGAACCCTTAACCCATCTTGGCCTTTTAAGTGTAGTGCGGAAATTATGATGGAGTAATCCGGAAATGGTTGTCACACGATACTACACTCAGACGAGTATTTCCTAAGAATATTACTAATTACCGAGTCAATCAGGACGTTGGTAATATCCGAAGGAAGGACGCAGAATCTAAGAACCTCTTATAAACTTGTTCGGTAGGTGATAAACTATTAGTCCTTACCTTGTGGGTATTACCTTTGACCTCATGCTCGTGACGTCGAACTTATGAACCCCATGTTTGTGATATTGTGTGTGATTGTTGCATCATGCATTCATGCACCCATGAGCATCCTTTTGAACATTTGTTTCAAGGGACTTAAAGTTGAATTTTTGCAAATATCTCAAGTACTTTTTGATCATGGATTCTGGAAAAAGAAAAACCCGGAAGTAAAATTTCAAGGATCCTAAGATAGATTAATTGATGAGTCTGATTCCCGAGATCGAGAGTTCTACAGATTTTTGGAAGTATGGATCCATCATGTCTCTTATGAAGCTCAGGATGAAGGAGGGTATTCTTTCTACTTTGGTCCAATTCTATGATCTATTGTATCGGTGTTTTACTTTCCCTGATTATCAGGTGATGCCTACATTGGAGGAGTATTCTTACCTACTGGGTTTACCTGTTACGGATCGTGTTCCTTTCACTGGTTTAGAGGGAGAGCCCAAGTCTCATGAGATTTCTGCCATGATTCATTTGGAGAAGTCTGAGATTGAGGCTAACATGACTACCAAAGGAGGAATCAGAGGCTTACCCGCTCAGTTTTTATTACTGAAATCTCTCTACTTTGCTAGGATGAAGAGTATAGTTGCTTTTGAGGCTATCTTTGCTTTGCTTGCCTATGGGTTGTTCTTATTTCCTAACGTCGACAAATTTGTGGATGTCAACTCCATCAAGGTCTTTTTGATTTGGAATCCAGTCCCTACATTATTAGGAGATACTTATTATTCCATTCGTCTACTTGATTTTTATCATGGACGAATGATCATTTGTTGCACACCTTTGTTATATCAGTGGTTTATTTCTCACTTAACTCGGTATAATGCTTTCTAGGATATCAAGAAGAAACCTCGTTGGGCTCCAAAGATTATGGATCTCACTCATTCTGACATTGTTTGGTATCACCGGGCTTATTATGATTTGGAGATTGTTGATAGTTGTGGTAGTTTTCCCAATGTACCTCTTCTTGGTACAAAGGGAGGAATTAACTACAATCCCGTCCTTGCGTGTCGTTAACTTGGATATCCGATGAGAGATAAGCCAAATAGTATTCATCTGAGTGGTTTCTTTCTCAAAGAAGGAGAGGATGATAAGGATGATAAGGAGTAAATTACAATGTCTTGGCGCCATATTCATAGGAAAAGTAGAAAACACTTAGGACCAAGAGGAGCTGTTTCTTTGGAGCCTCGTCTCTGTTGGGTACAAGCAAGGGAAATTCAATTGAAGATGCCATATTCTCGTGAAGAACCTATACCTAATATGTTTCTGAAGACTACCCATCCCTTTTAAATGACGTATAAGAACTTCAGCTAGCCTTGGCTAGGATGCATCAACAGAAGGAAGCATGGAAGAACAAGTATTAGACTTTAAAGATGTCCTACCAAACAGAATTAAAAGAGAAGGATGACTTGATCGAGATTCTTGGGAGTCATTCTATGGAGATGATGGATAAGCAAGGGAATTTATTTTCCTCTAGAGCTCAGACGGGACCTAGTTGCTCACTTCCCAGCTCTGGTGATTGGAAAGAAGTCACTGATAGTTATGCCGAAGAGAACAAGCAGCTGAAGAATCAGATTGCAAGACTCATGGGAAAGCATTAATGTGTGGAGAGATCTTCATCAGCTTTGCCTCCTTAGGATTTTAGATTCTATCTTTATTCTCTTTTACTTTGGATTATTGAAACTTGTACTAAAAGTTGTAATCCATTTTGAAATTATTATAATGAAATTTTCAGTATTTCAAAATGTGTTAGTACTTTAATATTCGCAAATCATCTATAATCCTTTGAGTTCCTTGAAATATTATTAATAGCGATAAATAAATCACATGCATTGCATATCATGCATCATTTTGCACATATTTTTTGCATCTTTGTTCATACCCAGGTGTCTTACTATGTTTCTCTACTCCATTCAGATGCAAGTTGTCTCACCAGTATAATACCCAGGCTAATTCCAGGAAGAAAATGGAGAATATTGAACAATAGAATCACAAGTTGTATGAACAAGTTACTACTTTGAAGGCCGCTATGGCTAATCTGACTGTTTTGATGGAATCATTGGTGGCTGCTCAGAATCATCCACCACTTGTTCCCCTGTCTCCTCATATTGCATAGCCACAACAAACAATGGTCGCTTCTGAAGTTCCGTCAGTTCCCATTTTTGTTACTCCCGTTACTACTGCTCAAAACCGTATGCCTCAGGGTTAACCATGGGGAATGCCTGAATATTTCATGCCAGAAGGTTACAACTTGATGCTAAAGTTGCTCCATTTTCTCAAATTTTTGCTATTACTGCACCTCCAATGATGCATGTTACTCATGTTGCTAAGAATGATATTTGTATTATTGCACCTCCTACGGTGAATGTTATGCCATTTGTTAATGATGAAGTTTATCATCTTTCTCCTCCACCAAGTGAAAGTGTGGGTTTCTATGACCGATTGGATGACTTTCAGGACTAATTCAATGAGATACAAAAATAAATGAAGGCCCTTCAAGGAAAAGAATTATTCAGACAGAACGTTAGTGAACTCTGCTTAGTTCCTAATGTAAAAGTGTCAGCGAAGTTTAAAGTTTCATAATTTGAGAGGTACAAGAGAAACACTTGTCCTCGTGACCACCTGGTGATGTATATCAGAAATATTTACACCCATACGGATGATCAATGTTTGCTTGAAGTGGTATATGGGTTTGGACAGTAGCAATATACGCACCTTCAATGATCTAGTTGAAGCTTTCATCAAGCAGTATAAGTACAATATGTTCATGGCGCCTGACCGTGACCAATTGAAAGCGATGGCTCAGAATGATAAGGTGTCGTTCAAAGAATACGCCCAGCACTGGCACGAGATATCTTCCCAGGTGTTACCCCTGATGGGAGAACAAGAAATGACCAAGGTCTTCCTGAAAACTCTTAGATCATTTTATTATGAAAGGATGGTTGATAGTGCACCGAGTGATTTCACTGAGATGGTAAGTATGGGTGTTCGTCTAAAAGAAGCTGTCAGGGAAGGACGCTTGATGAGATACGAAGGAATAAAGAAGTCATCATATTGGTTTTCTAGAAAGAAACAAAGTGAAATAAATGTTATCGTTGAAGAAAGAAAGTTTAGACCACCTAGAAGACATTATTGGTACCAATAACAGGTTGCTTCTATAACTCTGGTCGTCAATGTAGCTCCGACTACTATTTCCAATTAGAGACCACTTCCTCATTGAAATAAAGGGCAAGGTTAGAAGAGAGAAGCTTTTGACTCTATTCCAATGAGTTATGCAGAGTTGTTTCTGGCTTTGTTTCAGAAAAAATTGGTTCAGACTAGACCTCCCCCTGCTATACCTTCACCTTTACCATGGTATTATAAGGCGGATCAGACTTGTGCTTTTGATCAAGGAGCCCTAGGGCACAACATCAAAAATTTCTACCCCTTGAAGTCTAAAGTACAAAATATGGTGAGATCTGTCCTCCTATCATTTAAAGATGTCGGTCCTTATGTGAAGGATAATCCACTACCCAAGCATGGAGGTGGAAATACCGTGAATATGGTTGCTGGTTGTCCTGGGGACTTTCAAATTTTTGATATCAACCTGGTTAGAGGGGATTTAGTAAAGATGCATGCTTATCTCTGTGAATTCAGCTATTATACGCACGACTATGCCAGTTGTAGTATTTTCAGTACAAATATCCAAGGATGTGATCAAATAAGAGTTGACCTTCAAGAGATGATGGACAAAGGTCTTATCCACGTAATCAGGCCAAGGCTGAGTACGAAGAAGATGTGAATATGGTTTATGGATGTCCTAGTGAATTCCATATTTTGATGTGAATTATATGAATAATTATTTGGTACAGCTGCACGCTACATTTTGTCACATGGATGGCCAAGAAGAACGCCATTATGGGTCTTGTCAGATCTACTCTAGGGATTCTGGTGGTTGTTCTATCGTAAGAAGGGGCGTTTAATTATTGTTAGATAATGGTAATATCAAAGTCATAGGCAATAGAGATGATTAAAATGGAGTTAATATGATCGAAGATTGCTCGGTTGAGGTCATGTCAGATGATGAATATTTTTCCGCTGATGAGTTCTTTTCTTATAACGAAGATATGTTCCCCGATAATGATTTTGTGATGCCTAAGTATTCTGAAGAAGGGGTGAATATTATTATGTCGTGTCTTGGTGTCCCTGCTCCTATAGAGATTGAGTACCATAGCAAGCCAATTGTTGCTCTAGTGGTTATTTGTCTTCCTGGTCCTGTCCCATATGAATCAGACAAAGTTGTGCCATATAAACACAATGCGACTATCCTGGAAGAGGGTGTGGAAATTCCTATCTAATCTTTGTTTGATGTCAAGAATATTGCTGAAGCTAGTCGGGTAACCCGCAGTGACTGTGTCTTAGCCCCTACCATTCGAGGGGATGTTAATAAAAAGGTTATTGAGAATATTGAACTTAAGAAAGTGGTAGGAGAACCAAGTGGCATTGTTGTGGAAAAGGACGTGGATGACTTTTTGAAGATCGTCAAGATGAGTGATTACAAGATCATGTATCAATTTTTGCAAACTACATCTAAGATTTACATTCTAGTCTTGCTAATGAACTCTTCTGCTCATAGGGAATCTTTGATGATAGTGTTGGATCAAGCTTTTATGGAAAGTGATATGTTTCTGGACCAGTTCAGCAGTTTTATTGGGAATATTACATCTTGTAATAATCTGAGCTTTTGTGATGACGAATTTCCCAATGAAGGAAGGAACCATAACCTGGCTCTCCATATCTCCATGAATTGTAAGAATGAGTCTATGTCCAATGTGTTGGTTGACAATGGGTATGCTTTGAATTTCATACCAAGGAGTACACTCATGAAGATTAAATACCAGGGAATTCCCATGCGCCCAAGTGGCATAATAGTGAAAGCTTTTGATGGTTCAAGGAAGTCTGTCACCGGAAAAGTAGATTTGCCTATTCACATAGGTCCTCACTTATTCCATATTACTTTCCAGAATATGGATATATTTCCCGCCTACAGTTGTTTATTGGGATGACCGTGGATCCATGAAGAAGGAGTTGTTACTTCAACCTTGCACCAGAAGCTGAAATTTGTTCGTGAAGTGAAGGTGGTCATCATGAATGGTGAGCAAGCTCTGTTGATATCTCATTTATCTTCCTTTAGCATTGTAGAAGCTAACGAAGCCGTTGTTGGAACTTAGTTCCAAGCTTTGTCCATTAATAATGTAAGTAAGAATGAGAATTCTATAGCTCGTTTAAGGATGCACATCAGGTAGTGCAGAAAGGCCCTAGAAAGATGTGTGGGCAGGTTATCTATCCTCTTGTGAATAGGAATGGCATGGGTCTTGGTTTCTCCATGAAAAAGGAAATCATGAAGACTAAGTATGCTTTGGGTAAATATCAAGATATCTTTCACAATGGAGGTTATCTTCATCCAACTACTCCAACGATCAATGCTATTCTAGAAGATGAATCAGAGCAAGAGATGCCGAACTACGTGACACATGGAGTCAAAGTACAAAATTGGATCACTATTGATATTTCTTCTTGCATACATATTTCAAAGTAATTTGTTTTTTGTTAGTCTTTTCAAATATCTTTCACTCTGCCCAAGGTGAAAGTATTGATGTTGTATGGGCATATCTGATGTTTTTATTTTTAAAATCATTAATAAATATTGTTTTTGATTCCCAAATTATGTCTTTATTCTCTACTTTTTCTTGGAAAATGGTAATCATAAAAATCCTTTCAAAATAAATAATAACTGTAAATAAATCTGCATAGTCACTAGCTATATGTGTCAGTTTCCAAAATCAATCATAAATCATATGTGCAGATTAATTAAAATAATCGTTGACTACAATGACCCTGCACCCTCTCCCAACTTTGAATATCCTGTGTATGTGGCTAAAGAAGAGGAATATGATGAAATCGCAGAATAAGTTTCGCAGTTGCTTGAGTGCGAGGAAAGTACCATTCAACCGTATAAAGATTCGTTCGAGATGATCAACTTGGGTTTAGAGGAAGATCCAAAAGAAGTCAAGATTGGAGCATTTCTTAATCCCAATGTGAAGAGAAAGTTGATTGAATTATTGTAAGAGTATGTGGATATCTTTTCTTGATCTTATCAAGACATGCCTAGATTGGATACTGATATTGTGGAACATCATTTTCTGCTAAAGCCAAAATTTCCACCAATCAAGCAGAAGTTGCGAAGAACTCACCCTGATATGGTAGTGAAAATTAAAGAAGATGTTTTAAAGTAGATTAATGTCGGTTTTCTTGTGACATCAGTGTACCCTCAGTGGATTTCCAATATTGATCTAGTACTAAAGAAAGATGTAAAAGTCCACATGTGCGTTGATTATAGAGATTTAAATAAAGCTAGTCCAAAAGATGACTTTCTGTTAGCACATATTGATATGTTAGTTGACAGTACAATAAAGTTCAAAGTATTTTCGTTCATGGACGGATTTTCCAGATACAATCTAATCAGAATGGCTCCTGAGGACATGGAAAAAACAATGTTTATCACACCCTAGGGAACATTCTATTATAGAGTGATGCCATTCGAGTTGAAAAACGCTGGTGCAACGTACCAAAGGGCTATGACAACCCTATTCCATGATCTGTTGCACAAGGAAATTGAGGTATATATTGATGATATGATCGCTAAATCTCATACTGACAAAGGGCATATAGAAGATTTATTGAAATTGTTTCAGCATTTGAGGAAGTATCGTCTCTACTTGAATCTGAATAAATGCACCTTTGGTGTTCGTTCAGGAAAATTGTTAGGTTTCATTGTCAGCCAAAAAGGAATTGAAGTTGATCCTGACAAAGTTAAGGCAATTCAAGAAATGCCTGCACCAAGAACTGAAAAGAAAGTTAGAGGCTTCCTTGGACAATTGAATTACATCTCCAAATTTATTTCCCATATGACTGCAACATGTGGACCGATCTTCAAGTTGTTAAAAGAATGATCAAGGTTATGTATGGACAGATGATTGCCAAAGGTAATTTGAAAGCATTAAAGATTATCTGCTTGAACCTCCTATCTTGCTCCCTTGTGTTGAAGGAAGACCATTGATTATGTATCTGAATGTGTTAGATAATTCTATGGGCTGTATTTTAGGACAACAAGATGAAATGGGAAGAAAAGAATATGCCATTTGTTATCTCAACAAGAATTTTACTGACTGTGAGCCGCAATATTCTATGCTGGAAAAAACATGTTGTGCTTTAGCCTGGGCGGCAAAGCAATTGCCGAAATATATGTTGAATCATACTACTTATTTGATTTCCAAAATGGATTCGATTAAGTATATTTTTGAAAAGTCTGCTCTTACTGGAAGAATATCCCGTTTGCAGATGTTGTTGTCTGAATATGATATTGAATATTGTACTCAGAAGGCTATAAAAAGCAGTGTGTTGGCAGATTATCTTGCTCAACAACCAGTGAATGATTACCAGTCTGTTAAATATGATTTTCCTGATGAGGATATGATGTATTTGAAAGTAAAATATTTTGATGAACCTTTTCCTGGGGAAGGTCCTGATCCAGAATCCCGGTGGGGTATGGTTTTTGATTGAGCCTTAAATGATTATGGGAAAGGAATTGGTGATGTGATTATCACCCCCCATGGGTCATATATCCCTTTTACTGCAAGATTGGAATTTGATTGTACCAATAATAGGGAAGAGTATGAAGCTTGTATCATGGGTCTCGAAGAGGCTATAGATCTCAGAGTCAAAATTCTAGATGTATATGGCGATTCAGCTTTGGTAATAAATCAGATTAAAAGAGAATGGGATACTCATCACGTTGGCTTGATTCCCTTCAAAGACCATTGTGATCGGTGGATCTGGAACTGACTGTTTAACGCTGGTTCGCGAAATGTCGCGGTAAGCAAGAGTCGCCACCGTCTTTTATTTTCTCCAATTGGAAAGGACAAAAGCACAAAAAAATTCCTTAAAGAGATTGCTCTCGGTTCGGGAGGTAGGTTATAGAAAGGGAAGGTGTTAGCACCCTTTCTATCCATGGTTATCCATGGGCTCTTAGATACTTGCTCACTTGTGTTTTCAAAAATGGTTTGTTTTCTTTTCAATGTGGGTTTTTAAAAAGTTTCTTTGAAAATTTCAGTTCGACTCTTGTATCGGTCTTCAAGAGTGTTTGAAAAATTGCTTTCGAAAGCTTTTTGAAAATGTGTTGGTGTGAAAAGTATTTTTGAATTTGTTTTGAAATTTAGAGCAAGTATCTACGAGAACCCACCTACCCTAAGGAATTCGTCTGTGTAAATGTTCTTTAAAGTAGTGCCATCCCACCATTGAGAGGTAGGTAGCACCATCGTTGGAGGTGTTCGGGTCAATTCGAGGTTCGGGACATGGTGATCACCAGAGCAATAGGAAGATACCTTAGAAGCTACCCTCATGCCAGGTTCCCGGATCATGAGGACTTACTAAAACATCCTCTACTCGACGATCACCTTTCGAGGCAAGGCAACAGTGAGGCGTACCCTAGGGGTGGTGTGTGCGATTCGTGTGTCATTTTCATTTGCATTTATCTTGTCATGTTATTGGTGTTCTACGCTTGTTTTTATTTTATCCATACATTCTTTCATGTCATTTGATTAACAGTTAAAAGTTGCAAGGAAAGTAAATTCTAAGCTATTACAAACGGCGCGGGTCCACATCGCCAAAATTAACCAGGACCCGATTTGACAGAAGAAATAAAGAAAATAAAAGTGCGAGAAAGTTAATTACAAGGCTTCGGGAGAGGTACATAATATTATAAAGAAATAAAAATAAATGCGAATTAATAAGAATTAAAACGAAACGAGGGCGTTGGACCCTTTTGCAAAAATTGAATTAATAATGAATAAAAAAAGAAAGAAAGAATTTGTTTTTTTTGTGTTTTTTAATATTTTAGGATTTAATAAGAAAAGAATTAATTAAAATCAATACTAACCCTAATTCTAATGGCTTTTAATTTACTAAGAAAATTGTTGAAGTTTTTAACCTAAATTAAACCTAATTTTTATATACAAATTTAATTATAAAATAAATATTTAACTATTTAATTATTTAAGAAAGAAAAATAAAAAAAGATGAAAAATTATTAATTAAACCTAATTCTATGTTTTTTAGATTTTTATTAAAAGAATTAACATTGCAAACCTAATTTAAAACTACATTCAATTACATGCAATTTATTTACAAGAAATATTAAAATATAAAAATATTTATTGTTTTTTTCTTTTTCTAATTTTTTTATGATATTTTGTATTTTATGAAAATAATAAATTAAAGAAATAAATTAATTAATTAAAATAAAGAAAAGAAAAAATATAAGAAAAGAATAGAGAAAGCAAACCCTAGGGGGTTCAGTCCCACATATGGAGGTATAATCTTGAGAAATCTGGCCCAATAAGCATGGTCCGTTTAACTTTTCCAGGCAACCTGCTGGCATATTGACTAGGGTTTAGGGTGTTCCTCCAATCTATGCCTTTGATCTGATGCTCCAGGACGCGTGGCATGCTGGATTTGGGAGTGTGTGGTGGACTTGAACGTTGGCGCTGCATGTGAAGATCAATGGAAAAATAATATTGAGAATATTGAAGACCTGGGGCTCGAACCCAGGTCTTGGACGTTAACACATACAACGCTTGCCAGCTGAACCAAACAACGCATGTTAATATATAATAACGAATAAATAATAAAAAAGAAAACAAAGGCGTTAGTGGATTCTGCGCGCGAATTTCAAACCGGCCTATCACCTCTTGCCACGAACTCATCTTCTTCGCGTGTTTTTTATTTTTCTGAAATACAAACACATTAAGCCACGGTTTTCCAACTGTTCTCTTAGGCACGCTTTGGAAAAATAACGATTAGGCCTAGGACGCTCATAAATTGAGCGCGAGCATAGCTTTGTAATCCTCTGAACGTGATGATCTGAATGGTGGTGGTCAGGGGTTCCAATTTTTCCTTGTTTCAAAACCCCTAATTTCCAATCATGTAAACCCTAGAAAACGAACATGGTACTTTGGCATATAACGCGTTAATCTTCAATTAAAGCACATGATTAGTTTGCAAACATCATTAGAAACATAAACATAACAACAAAATACATTGAGAATGCATGAATGTTAGAAACCGATTCAGAATTTTTCTTCACCAAATTCCATGGTGATCTTACGTTTTCTTGAGTATGGGGCTTGGGGAATGCTTGGAATATGTCCTGTAACCTTCAAGGAAGCTAATGGAATGGCAATTGTGGCTTGAAACCCCCTGCAAGTTAGTTTTCAGAATTTGAGTTTTTTAGACAAAATTCCAAGTTTGATTTTCTGGTTTTTGGGCAGCTGCGTGTGTGTGATGATTAGGGTTGTGTTCCTGGCTTATGTATGAATCAATTAGGTTAAGAAAAACAAATCAAATCCCTTGCAATGATGGTTTTGAAGATTTGATTTTCAAGCTTTGTTTTTTTCAATCTTTTCCATGCATTTTTGTATCAATTATGATCTAATCAATCCAAATCTTTCCTTATTTGGCTAGGCACGAATTATTGAGTATAAAACATGCACAAAAAGATTTAAAACTTTAGGTTAAGTATTTTCTATGCATTTAATTTTATTTAAATGAATTATTATTAATAAAAATTCAAATAAATAAATAAAAATGAATAAAAACTTCCCTTTGGGCCAAGTAGTCGTGCACATGCCATGGATGATGATTTGTGGAAGAAAAATGGGCCCATTAGCAATTTTAAGTCATTTGAATCAATGTTGACTTTTCAAAATATCCAAAAATTTCCCAACTTCCACAAGGCATAACTTGCTCAATTTTTAAGCTTTTCTCATGTTCTTGGACATTTTGGAAAGATCTTTGAGTCCTCTAACCAATGCCTTTGGTCCCATGTCATTTTGATTTACCAATCTCAAATTATGGCCTTTGACTTAGAGTCCCTTTTTGTTGACCTTTGAAAATGACCTATAATGTTGAAATTGATAACTTTTTGTGAGAGCATTTCTTGGACTTGAAGTATGAAGATGAGTTGTAGTAAATGTCTTTCTCTTCAAAATGAGCTTTGGATGGAATTTTTCTGATAATCCATGTGAACATTATGCCCTGGTCAAATTCAGTTAACTTTTTCAACTGTCCAAATAAGGAAACTTTTGCATTTTGATGATTTTTGAGCCAAGCTTTGAGAATCATGATCAAGCATTGATCAAATGATGTTTGTGGCTTCAAAATGATATGTTGACCAAAAATTTGAACTTTTGACTGTCAAATGACCATTTTGCCCCTACAGTTGACTGTAGTGCAATTAGGGTTTTTGACTGTGCAATTTTATGCTGAATGTCTTGAAACTTGATATGAGGATGCTTGACCATATTTGTAGGCATATGAGACTTGATTGGACCCTTGGAAGCTTCATTTTCTTGATCAGACCACAAACCCTAATTTTGACTGTATAGGAGATCTTTGCACTGTGCAACCCTTGGGGAATTTTGAAGCTTGACTTGGCAATTTCTTAAAGAATATGGGAGGGCAAATTTTGGGGTACAACAGTTGCCCCTGTTCAATCTTCTTAGACCTGAGGATGCAGATTGGCTGACGTGCCTTTCGTAGTCCGAGGGTAGAAGATGATTGAACACTAGAGTGCCCAGAAATTTGCGCTCACATAGTGGCAGTGATGATGGAAATGGGCTTACAGATGCCATTTAGAGGTTGATGAATAGGGTGATGGGCTTATAGATGCCATCTGGATGTTGATCGCGTAAGAGATTCCTTAGCGAGAACCTGCATACCTGCAAAAGAAACATGAGTACCTGACACGTTGCAGGAGTTGATTTCAGATGCTTGGCATAGATATGTCCTGACTGGTTACAGGAGTTGGGTCTGGAGCTTCAGAAGATGATGAATGAACCAGGGATGGTTACTACCTTAGCACGAACGGTAAGAGAACCTTGGGTGACTTTAACTTCAACAACGCTAGTCGAGAAAATCTTGGTGGGAATTACCATCTTCGCAGGATCGGGAAGAGAACCATAGGCAATTATAATCTGAAAGGAATTATCACCTCACGTACCATCGGAGAGGGAACCATAGGAAATTATAACCTAAAAAGGAATTACCACCTCACGCACCATCGGAGAGGGAACCATAGGAAATTATAACCTAAAAGGAATTATCACCTCACTCACCGTCGGAGAGGGAACCACATGAAATTATAATCTGAAAAGGAACTATCACCTCACTCACCGTCGGAGAGGGAACCATAGGAAATTATAATCTGAAAAGGAAATATCACCTCACTCACCGTCGGAGAGGGAACCATAGGAAATTATAATCTGAAAGGAATTATCACCTCACTCACCGTCGGAGAGGGAACCACAGGAAATTATAATCTGAAAGGAATTATCACCTCACTCACCGTCGGAGAGGGAACCATAGGAAATTATAATCTGAAAAGGAATTATCACCTCACTCACCGTCGGAGAGGGAACCATAGGAAATTATAATTTGAAAGGAATTATCACCTCACTCACAGTCGGAGAGGGAACCATAGGAAATTATAATCTGAAAGGAATTATCACCTCACTCACCGTCAGAGAGGGAACCATAGGAAATTATAATCTGAAAGGAATTACCACCTCACTCACCGTCGGAGAGGGAACCATAGGAAATTATAATCTGAAAAGGAAATATCACCTCACTCACCGTCGGAGAGGGAACCATAGGAAATTATAATTTGAAAGGAATTATCACCTCACTCACCGTCGGAGAGGGAACCATAGGAAATTATAATCTGAAAAGGAAATATCACCTCACTCACCGTCGGAGAGGGAACCATAGGAAATTATAACCTGGGATAACTTCTACTGAGTCTTTATCAAAAAAATCTATTGGGAAGTCGATTAACCAAACCTGTCTAGGTCTTGAAATATGATTGAGAATTTAACTGAATCTTTCCTGAAAGGTAAAGGTCAGTCATATGCAATGCATGATATGGATCAAGCAATGATGTTCTCAATATAAATGAGATTCGTATGATATGATGCGTCTATGCATGCTATAATGATGTATGTGATGTTTATGTATGTGTTTTTCGTCTAGGAAAGTAAATCCTTGACGGGTGCCGGGAAGTCACTCCTGGGCTGCTGTTGGAGAATAGATTTTGCTTCCGCTGGGGATGATAACTGCAAGAATACCGGTAGGAGAAGATGACTCCGTTGAGGAATAAACTTGGCAAATGGAAGATTCTGCAGGGAGAAAAATACTCTAGCGACCATGCTGGGGAGTGATACTCTGTGGGGATAGAGATGCTTTGCTGAATTGTTGAGAATGACTTGCTGAGGATATCTTTGCTGTATTGGAAGTGTTGATAGACTTCGCTGGGGATAAGAAAGAACTATGTTGACGACGACCTTTCCGCGGCTTTTGGCTGAGGATAACCCAGTTTATATCCTGTTAGGGAAATAACTCTTTGAATAAAGCCGGACGACGCGTTCGTATTCTGCGAGGATAAGCTTCCAGAATTTACTGGGGATAAGCTTACTGCTTGGGGGAGATGGACTCCAACTTTCCTTGGGAAACTGGATTGGACTTTCTGGGGAAGTTTTGATATGCTGGGGAAGTGATTCCTTTGAATGTTGATATGCCGCCGGGGAACAATCTTTAGATCAAGACTGCCGGGGATGCTTGTTAAGAATATATGTACGCTGCTGGGGGGATGTTGAGACTGGCCGGAGGATACTCAACTTCCTTGAGATTTGATAACTCTGCTTGGAGAAGAATGCATTGACTGCTGACTTACTCTCTGGGGAATTAAGATGTACTGGTCGTGTTCTTTAGCTGAACCTACCTTGATACCTTGGAGGACAGAACAATTAGATTGCTTAGACCACTCTTTTATTGCCCCTGTTTCTAGTGTCACCTGTAATTAATCCTTTGTTTCGTATGCAAATATTTATGAGTTAGCAAATTATTGTCAATGCATATACCACAAATTGAACCTTGGACGTTCTTCGCAAAACAAAACAGAAAAAGAAAAACAGTTGGCACGTTTAGCTGAAAAATATATATTTGTATTGATTTTTGAATGGCCTGTAAATAGGCGTTTTACGTACAAGAGGCTGACGTCCTAGTAAGAGAACGCCGCCGAACAAAAGAGTTTATACGAATTTTGTACAAAAGAAAATAAAACAGCTGTGTGAAATATGAATGATCCACTGGGTTTCAACTCTGCTATTGCCTTTATAACTCTGAGCGTCTCATCACTTGATGACCTTGGTTGAAGGTGAAGCTGACTGATCAATGTCGTTTGAACTTGCTGTAGATACCGGATTCTGGATGCAAAGTGATCCAATGAGACATAGTATTACGCTTTTATCCCTAATTTTTGCCTGGACCGCCCTTTCGGGTTTTCAGTCCACCGGGATACCCATTTTTGCCCAAGCCGCCTTTTCAGGTTTTCGACTTGCCGGGTGTACAGATTTTTTCATTTCATCCCTTCATTTTTCCCGAACCCTTTTGGTTCGACGGGAAGCCCTAATTTTTGCCTAGGCATGTCAGCCTAGCGGGTCTTTTTTCATGCGTAGTATTTTTTTTACTATGTCTGCATTGGCGGGGTGAGGAAGGTCGTCACCATCCATGTTGGTCAATATCATTGCTCCTCCTGAGAACACATGCTTAACCACAAATGGCCCTTCGTACGTAGGGGTCCATTTGCCCCTTGGATCACTCTGAGGAAGGATGATTCTCTTGATTACCAGATCCCCAACTTGATATTCTTGTGGTCTGACCTTTTTGTTAAATGCCCTAATCATCCGTTTCTGATACGTCTGACCATGACAGATAGCAGCAAGTCTCTTTTCATCAATGAGGTTGAGATGATCAAGTCGTGTCTGGATCCAATCATCTTCGTTCAGATTTGCATCCTTCATTATCCGGAGAGAGGGTATTTGCACTTCGATCGGCAAGACTGCCTCCATACCATAAACCAGAGAGAAAGGAGTTGCCCCGGTTGACGTCCTAGCTGAGGTACGGTACCCATGTAGAGCGAACGGTAACATCTCGTGCCAATCTTTGTAAGTCACTGTCATCTTCTGCACGATTTTCTTGATGTTCTTATTTGCTGCTTCTACAACCCCATTCATCTTCGGTCTGTAAGGAGAAGAATTGTGGTGCTGTATTTTGAACTGTTCGCAGAGCTCA
Source organism: Vicia faba (assembly GCA_948472305.1). Taxonomy (NCBI): domain Eukaryota; kingdom Viridiplantae; phylum Streptophyta; class Magnoliopsida; order Fabales; family Fabaceae; genus Vicia; species Vicia faba. The sequence goes on from OX451737.1 coordinate 1,573,441,660, forward strand.
GCGATCATCTTGTTATTCAGATTGGTACCGTTGTCCGTAATGATCCTCTCAGGGACGCCGTATCGACAGATCAGATTATGCCGAATGAACCGCGCCACAACAGTCTTGGTTACCGTAGCATAGGATGCTGCTTCAACCCACTTCGTAAAATAATCAATCGCCACTAGGATGAAGCGATGCCCATTGGATGCCGTAGGTTTAATCTCGCCGATCATGTCTATGCCCCACATTGCAAACGGCCAAGGCGCAGTCAGAACATTCAGGGGAACCGGAGGAACATGCACCTTGTCTGCATAAATCTGGCACTTATGGCATGTCCTGGAATGTTGATAGCAGTCGGCTTCCATTGTGGACCAGTAGTACCCTGCCCGAAGGATCTTCTTAGCCATAGTGTGCCCACTGGAATGTGTACCAAAGGTCCCTTCATGTAGCTCTTCCATGATTCTTTCTGCTTCAGTTTTATCCACACAACGCAGTAAGGTTGAATCATGGTTTCGCTTATATAAGATGTCGTTGCTAAGGAAGAACTTTGCTGCGAACCTTCTCAGGAACTTCTTATCATTGATAGAGGCACCTTCAGGGTATTCCTGAGCTTCCAGATATCTCTTCACCTCATGGTACCAAGGCTTCTCAGTCACCAACTCAGTCTCGAGATCACAACAGTATGCCGGTTCGTCCAGTTTCCAGATGATGATCCGGGGAGCCTCATTATCCCATTTAACCTTGAACATAGAAGACATTGTAGCTAACGCGTCCGCCAACTGATTCTCTTCTCTTGGAAAGTGTTCAAAGGTTATCTCTGTAAAGTGGGGGATCAAGGTCAACACACATTCTCTGTAAGGGATCAGGTTTGGATGTTTCGTATCCCACTCTCCTTTGATCTGATTGATCACAAGAGCGGAATCTCCGAAGACACTTAGAAATTTGATCCTTAGGTCGATCGCAGCTTGAAGACCCATGATGCACGCCTCATACTCCGCCATGTTGTTGGTACAATTGAAACACAGTCGGGCAGTGAGTGGAGTATGAGTACCCTGAGGTGATATGATTATGGCGCCGATGCCGTTTCCCAAAGCGTTGGAGGCTCCGTCAAAGTGCATAGACCATCGGGATCCTGGTTCAGGTCCTTCATCCGGTCCAGGTACTTCACAATCAGTTACTATCATGATGCTTTCATCCGGAAACTCGAAGTTCATTGACTGATAGTCATCTACGGCCTGATGTGCCAAGTGGTCTGCCAATACACTTCCCTTGATGGCTTTCTGGGTTGTGTACTGAATGTCGTATTCTGTCAAGATCATCTGCCATCTTGCTATTCTCCCAGACAGAGCAGGCTTTTCGAATATGTACTTTATAGGATCCATTTTTGAGATCAACAAGGTAGTGTGAGTCAGCATATACTGTCTCAGCCGGCGAGCAGCCCATACCAAAGCGCAGCAAGTTTTCTCGAGCAGTGAGTATCGGGTCTCACAGTCGGTAAACTTTTTGCTAAGGTAATAAATGGCATGCTCTTTTCGGCCAGACTCGTCATGCTTCCCCAGCACACACCCCATTGAGTTGTCAAGTACTGTTAGATATAGTATCAGAGGTCTTCCTTCAACCGGTGGCATAAGGATAGGTGGTTCTTGGAGATACTCTTTGATTCTGTCAAAAGCAGCCTGACATTCATCATTCCAGCGTACTACCTGATCTTTCTTCAGCAGCTTGAAGATTGGTTCACAAGTAGCAGTTAGATGCGAGATGAACCGAGCAATGTAATTCAGACGTCCTAAAAAGCCTCTGACTTCCTTCTCTGTCCTAGGAACTGGCATCTCTTGAATAGCTTTGACCTTAGCAGGGTCCACTTGAATGCCTTTATCACTGACCACGAAGCTAGCAACTTTCCAGATCTTACCCCGAAGGTGCACTTGTTCGGATTCAACCTCAGCTTGTATAGTTTCAACCGGTCAAACAACTTCTGCAGATGACCTAGGTGCTCTTCCTCAGTCTGGGACCTTGCGATCATGTCATCAACATACACTTCTATCTCATGATGGATCATATCATGAAATAAAGCAACCATGGCACGTTGGTAGGTTGCCCCAGCGTTCTTTAATCCGAATGGCATGACCTTGTAACAGAAGGTGCCCCACTGAGTGACAAATGTAGTCTTTTCCATGTCTTCAGGTGCCATCTTGATATGATTGTAACCTGAAAAGCCATCCATGAAAGAGAATACCTTATGCTGAGCTGTATTATCAACAAGAACATCAATGTGAGGTAAGGGGAAGTCATCCTTGGGGCTGGCCCTGTTCAGATCCCTGTAGTCGACACACATTCTGACCTTACCATCTTTCTTAGGTACCGGCACCACATTAGCAACCCACTGAGGGTAAGAAGTCACTGCAAGAAACCCGACATCAAATTGTTTCATAACTTCGGCTTTAATCTTTTCAGACATCTCTGGACGCATCCGACGGACCTTTTGCTTCACTGGAGGGCAGTCTTCTTTAGTTGGCAAGTGATGGACCACAATATCGGTATCCAACCCGGGCATGTCTTCGTAGGACCAGGCAAAGATCTCCATATAATCATGTAGCATCTGAGTCAACCGTTGCTTCACGCTGAGCTCTAGGTTGGCACCAATCTTTACCTCTTTCCTGTCTGCCTCAGTACCCAAATTTACTGTTTCCACTGGCTCTTCGTGTGGTTGAATTGCCCTCTCTTCCTGAAGCAACAGTCTTGCAAGCTCACCAGGCACTTCGCAATCATCTTCACCTTCGTCTTCGGCTAAGTTGATCGGATTTTCGAAGTCATAACTGGCAGTAGCAGGGTTGTTATCAGTGAGATCCAGAGTGGATTGAAACCTGTATGAGTGAGTGTGTGTGTAAATACAGCTGTTTTGAAATATATGTAAAGGAAATAAAGACAGAAAAGGAGCATAAAATTTGCAATGCGAAAATACGTCCAAGATTTTCATTCATGATATATGAAATGACAATTTATATGCCCTCACACATGAAACCACGGTGCCTCGGGTAAGACACCGGGCTGTAGAGTTTATTTATTGTTTATTACAAAATAACGAAACAAAGAAATTTATTACTGCGTCACAAAGGTAACAGGAGTATGGTCCTTAGCAATCCAATTGTTCAACCCGTCTTCAGCCGTTGGATAGATCCAGCTATTGAATTCAGCTTCGTCCACTTCATTGTCTTCCCCCACAACATTCACTCCTGGATTTGTAATGATCACGGGAGGTCTTCCGATCTTCGCTTTCCTCATAGCTTTCTGCCCTTCTATAGTAAAACCCAGCCCAAATTTATCAGTCTTCTGTGTGAAGTCTGGAAGCCTGCCCCAGTTAGCACACTCACCCTTTTGAACCACAGCTCGGGCATCCTTCAGGGAAGCCATCTTCAAAGGAACACTTTCTTCTGCTGATGTTTCTGATGTTGCTGTAATTGGAAGCACCTCCTCGAAATGCTGAAAGGGGGTTTCAATAAACTCCCCGTCCATCTCAATGTATCTGAAGGAGTTTAGGTGGCTCACCATATATTCCTCCTCTCCTTGCACAGTGACGATCTTCCCCCTGACGGGGTACTTCAGCTTCTGGTGCAAGGTAGAGGTCATTGCCCCAGCCTTATGTATCCAAGGTCGACCCAATAGACAAGAGTAAGATGGACGGATATCCATCACATAAAAAGTAGAGTCAAACACCTGAGAGCCCACACGAATCGGAATGTCAACCTCTCCATGAACCATCCTCTTTGAACCATCAAAGGCCCTGACGATGATATTACTGGGTTTTAATTCCAGGCCTTCACAATCTAAACGGTCTAAAGCCTTCTTGGGTAGCACATTCAAGGACGAACCAGTATCCACCAACACATGTGCCAAGGTAGTGCCCCTGCATTCGATAGAGACATGCAGAGCATCATTATGGTCTCTTCCCTTCGCGGTCAAGTCAGCATCTGAGAAACCCAAGCCATTGTCTGCTGTCAGATTTGCTACGCAATCAGTGAACTGGACTGCAGATGTCTCATGTGGCACATGGGCCGTCTTGAGGAACGAGATTAAGGCCTTGGCATGGGCCTCGGAGCACAGCAATAAAGGGAGCATGGAGATTTTGGAGGGCGTGTGCCCCAGCTGTTCCACAACATTAAAGTCACTCTTCTTTATAATCTTTAGAATCTCCTCCATTTCCTGTTGGGAGGCCTCAGCAGTTATAGGTACAGGTGCCTCCATCTGGGCAGGCTCAACTTCAATTCCTTTGCCCCGAGCATTGGATGACTCGGCAGCAGGAGAAACAATTGGATCAGCAGCAGGAATAGGTACACTTGTAGGAGTTATAAGAAGTGGTCTTCGAGCAGCAGGCGGTGCAATGTCAGGCGAGAAGAGCCTGCCACTGCGGGTGACTTTGGCTGGGCCAGTGATATCACAGATGCTGGCGCCAGCGTTGAGCTCTTGTTTAATCCCATTCACATACACATCTGCCCCATAATGCCAGGGGATAGCTTTATCAGATACATAGGGCAGGGGCCCCGGAACAGTGATAATCACAGGTGCAACGGTCATGATTTGAATGGGCTTCTTCGGGAGAGCCTTGATCGGATTGTTGAATATGGTCACCACAGAAACTTCTTCCACCGGAACCAAGTGAACCGCAGACTTCTTAAACAGAATCTCCTTGCTATCCATTGGGTTTTGGATGCCTAACTTCAGCAAGGGACAACCAGATAGGGACACAGCACAGAACAGGCAACCCTCACTGCAACCCGGAAATAAACCGGCCAGCAGTAGGTTCTTCTTGACAGTCTTTAGAGGAGTGGCTAGATCATCCACAGAAACAGCATAAACATCTTTGTCAACAGCATTTACCCCATGTTGAGGCATAGGAGCAGTAACTACATTCGGCCTCTTAGGCGCTTCGAACTGTATCTCCTTCGCGTCGATAAGGTCTTGCACCTTACTCTTTAACGTCCAACAGTCATCGGTAGAGTGCCCCGGGCTATCTGAATGGTAAGCACAACGAGCATTCGGGTTGTACTTAGGAGATGCAATATTGGGGAACTTCGGAGCCTCCCTGACAGTCACCAAATTGGTGGATAGCAACTGTGGCAGGATCTGCGATAGGGTCATGCTTAACCGGGTAAACTCCCTCCGGGGTCTTTCAGCCCTTTGAGGATTGGTCGGACGAGGAGCGGCAGCAGGCTTAGCAATCATTACCGCACTGATAGATTGGCGGCGCTCAGGTCTCTCTGATCTCTTGGAACCATACACGGCGCTAGCCTCCTTCTTGAAGGGTTTCTTTTCGGAACTAGATGATGCACCCTTCGGAATCTTCCCAGACTTCAACCCAGCTTCAATTCTCTCTCCAGTCAGAATCAAATCAGTGAACCCTGCAGACGAATTCCCAATGAGATGGTTGAAAAATGGCCCAGATAGGGTCCCCAAGAACATGTCTACCAACTCCCGATCAGTCAACGGTGGCTGCACCCTGCCAGCCAGGTCCCTCCACTTTTGAGCGTACTCTTTAAAACCTTCACTTGCACCTAACGACATACCCTGGAGTTGGGTACGTGTAGGGGCAAGGTCGGCATTATATTGATACTGCTTGTAGAAAGCAGTAGCCAACTCCTCCCAGTTACGAACCTTGGTCCCATCCAGCTGATAGAACCATTCGAGATGAGTCCCTGAAAGACTCTCCTGGAAGAAGTGGATCCACAAATTCTTATCCGCAGAGTACGGTTGCATTTTCCGAACATAGGACCTTAGATGCAGCTTGGGACAAGACGCCCCGTCATACTTAGAGAAGGATGGTGCTTTGAACTTGTGAGGGATGATCACACCAGTTGACAACCCCAGATCTCCGAAATCCAGCCCAGGTACCTGTTGTATTTCCATAGCCTTCAACCTGTCTTCCAACTGCTTGTATCTGTCTTCTGCAGGAGGGTACTGCTCTTCATCAAAATCAGTCTCGTTGTCGGAGACTACCGGACTAGGAACCCTTGCTTCTACCTGAGGACTACTCTTTCCAACAGAAGAACCAGCCTCTTCCTGCTGCAGAGCATTACCAACCCTTCGGCCCGAGTTGAACAGAACAGTTCTTCTCTTCTTCTTCTTCTCCTTCTTCAGGAGCATAGCCTTCAGTTCTTCTTGGCCTTGAGCCAAACCCTTGATTAATTCCTGAAACTGCGCATTCTGCGCCTGAAGAGCCTTGATGGAGGTCTCAGTTGATGAAGAGTCAGGATTCATGATGCTGAAATAAACAGCGAAGAACTGTAAGCAACCTGAAAAGGGGAAAAACCTGCTATGCACATGATGAATGAGATGTGTTTATGCAATGCATTCAAGGGTTCGAAAGTTCAAATTTGTTGTAGACAAAAAGGAACACACGTTATCATTAAGGAAATCATTGTTTAATACATCAAAGCCTCATGGGCAAAATAATACAAAACTCAAATTAATCCCAAAATATGCTGCGCATCCTCTTTGGAGCTATGTAAGTGTTGAGATTCCTCTCCTCATGCAACAGGCGAGTGAGCTCCAAGACCTTCTTTTCACTGGCATGTAGACTAGTCTCAAGAGAACTCCTTTCCTCCTTAAGCTGGATCCAGCTCTTCTGCATCTCTTCCTAGGATGTGGGCATATCAGGGTGCTGGATAGTGGAGGACACTTCCCCTTCCAATACTAGTTCCTTGATCACAGGGAGCATATGAGGATAAGGCATCACTAACTTCTGGGAGCGGGCTCGTACCCACTTGAGATAAGGTTCCAATGGGATGGAGTTCCTGTGCCCCAGTGTCTTGCTGTCTATCCTACTTGGCATCCTCCAGGCTCTGATAAATCTCTGGCGAAGTCCTTGAGTATCATTGTCGAAGTCAAAAACTATGTCAGAATTAACATGTCATGAGGACCATCCATCCGAGCATAACCAAACTGTCTCCAAGCCAGGCATGGGCTGTAAGTAATACCTCCTCTGATTCCAAGTAAAGGAACATTAGGGTACTCCCCGCAACGATCAATGATAATGACATCTTCTCTGGACTTAGGGCACCAATGTATATCTGCATGTGTGAGAGTCATCAACCGTTGTGACCATCTCAAACCCCGCTCATTCTTCAAGACTGATTGTGGAAGGTGCGAAATAAACCACCTTCCCAGGAGAGGAGTGCAACACATGAGGACACCTCTTTTTCTCATGGTTCGAGTGTAACATGAGTGAAGGATGTCCCCCAGCAACGTAGGTATAGGATTCCTGGACATAAAGATCTGGACAGCACTGATATCAATAAGCTGATCCGGATTAGGGAACAACACCAAACCATAGACAAGGAGGGCCACAACTTCTTCAAAGGCTTGCAAGTCAAGGGAGTTCCAACATTCATGGGCCTTTTCAAACAGAAACCTGGCTAAGAACCCTTTGATACCACTTCTAACTTCCCAATGTCCCTTGAGGTCAGATGACTGTAGGTGCAAGGCTTTAGCAATCTCTTCAAGCTTAGGTTCCTTTTCTGTACCGTTGAAGGGTAGCTGATCAAGGATAGGGATCTTCAGGAGCCGGGAGAACTCCTCCAATGTAGGTACCAACTGATAGTCCAAGAAGGTGAAACAGTGATGCAGAGGGTCAAAGAATTGGAACAGGGCCTTGATCATATCTTCCTCAATGTTGGTGTTGACCAAGCTGATGAGACTTCCATGTCTTTCACTGAATGAAGAGTTCTCGGGAATCCTGGATATAAGTTCCTTAAGCTGAGGAGGGATCCTTACAAGACTGATTTGAATTGTCTTTCTACGAACAATTTCCATGTCCTACAAAATAAAGAACAAAGATGAATATTTGAACCCCTGAAATGGTTAGCCAATGCATATGATGCTGGATGATGTCATGATGCTATGATTAAACACACCACAGATATTTACAAAGACAAACATGTAAGGCACACAAGGCACACAAGACAAGCCCTTAAGGTTTTAGGCCAGCATGGGGTCTGGGTAGTACCCTCTTGAAGTTGGTGGGTTCAACCTGTCCTAATCAAAGTAACCGGTTTCTAAGGTTCCCAATATCACGGGATTGCTTTCATTGTTCATCGTTTCGATTTAGCCACTGAACTGGCGACCGAAATATTCCAGGAAAGCAACCCTCAATTGAGCGTAGTATCGAGTATCAACCAACCTCGGACTGCACCAAAGTCAGTTATCTCACTACCCTAAAGAGGCCAAGATAGTTCAATTAAGGTTCCTAAGGTCTGTTGATGTTTCACGACACCACGCGGAGGCCCCGTACTCTCCTTGACTGAACTCAAGGGTTACCGGTACACACCAAAGTGCCACATCAACGTAGCAGACTGTTTCAACCATGTCGGTATACCCCGCACAGTTCCCTCACAGCCTTGTTGCTACTTTCTAAGAAGGTATACCCCAGATCCGGGTTAGGATCTATAGAACTCCCAAGCAACCCACAATTTAAAGCACACAAGGAAAACAATTGAAAACACAGTTATGAACTAGCCCTAAGGTACACCTCACTTTAAGTTTTTCCCCAGCAGAGTCGCCAGTTCTGTGATCGGTGGATCTGGAACTGACTGTTTAACGCTGGTTCGCGAAATGTCGCGGTAAGCAAGAGTCGCCACCGTCTTTTATTTTCTCCAATTGGAAAGGAAAAAAGCACAGAAAAATTCCTTAAAGAGATTGCTCTCGGTTCGGGAGGTAGGTTATAGAAAGGGAAGGTGTTAGCATCCTTTCTATCCATGGTTATCCATGGGCTCTTAGATACTTGCTCACTTGTGTTTTCAAAAATGGTTTGTTTGCTTTTCAATGTGGGTTTTTAAAAAGTTTCTTTGAAAATTTCAGTTCGACTCTTGTATCGGTCTTCAAGAGTGTTTGAAAAATTGCTTTCGAAAGCTTTTTGAAAATGTGTTGGTGTGAAAAGTATTTTTGAATTTGTTTTGAAATTTAGAGCAAGTATCTACGAGAACCCACCTACCCTAAGGAATTCGTCTGTGTAAATGTCCTTTAAAGTAGTGCCATCCCACCATTGAGAGGTAGGTAGCACCACCGTTGGAGGTGTTCGGGTCAATTCGAGGTTCGGGACATGGTGATCACCAGAGCAATAGGAAGATACCTTAGAAGCTACCCTCATGCCAGGTTCCCGGATCATGAGGACTTACTAAAACATCCTCTACTCGACGATCACCTTTCGAGGCAAGGCAACAGTGAGGCGTACCCTAGGGGTGGTGTGTGCGATTCGTGTGTCGTTTTCATTTGCATTTATCTTGTCATGTTATTGGTGTTCTACGCTTGTTTTTATTTTATCCATACATTCTTTCATGTCATTCGATTAACAGTTAAAAGTTGCAAGGAAAGTAAATTCTAAGCTATTACAAACGGCGCGGGTCCACATCGCCAAAATTAACCAGGACCCGATTTGACAGAAGAAATAAAGAAAATAAAAGTGCGAGAAAGTTAATTATAAGGCTTCGGGAGAGGTACATAATATTATAAAGAAATAAAAATAAATGCGAATTAATAAGAATTAAAACGAAACGAGGGCGTTGGACCCTTTTGCAAAAATTGAATTAATAATGAATAAAAAAAGAAAGAAAGAATTTGTTTTTTTGTGTTTTTTAATATTTTAGGATTTAATAAGAAAAGAATTAATTAAAATCAATACTAACCCTAATTCTAATGGCTTTTAATTTACTAAGAAAATTGTTGAAGTTTTTAACCTAAATTAAACCTAATTTTTATATACAAATTTAATTATAAAATAAATATTTAACTATTTAATTATTTAAGAAAGAAAAATAAAAAAAGATGAAAAATTATTAATTAAACCTAATTCTATGTTTTTTAGATTTTTATTAAAAGAATTAACATTGCAAACCTAATTTAAAACTACATTCAATTACATGCAATTTATTTACAAGAAATATTAAAATATAAAAATATTTATTGTTTTTTTCTTTTTCTAATTTTTTTATGATATTTTGTATTTTATGAAAATAATAAATTAAAGAAATAAATTAATTAATTAAAATAAAGAAAAGAAAAAATATAAGAAAAGAATAGAGAAAGCAAACCCTAGGGGGTTCAGTCCCACATATGGAGGTATAATCTTGAGAAATCTGGCCCAATAAGCATGGTCCGTTTGACTTTTCCAGGCAACCTGCTGGCATATTGACTAGGGTTTAGGGTGTTCCTCCAATCTATGCCTTTGATCTGATGCTCCAGGACGCGTGGCATGCTGGATTTGGGAGTGTATGGTGGACTTGAACGTTGGCGCTGCATGTGAAGATCAATGGAAAAATAATATTGAGAATATTGAAGACCTGGGGCTCGAACCCAGGTCTTGGACGTTAACACATACAACGCTTGCCAGCTGAACCAAACAACGCATGTTAATATATAATAACGAATAAATAATAAAAAAGAAAACAAAGGCGTTAGTGGATTCTGCGCGCGAATTTCAAACCGACCTATCACCTCTTGCCACGAACTCATCTTCTTCGCGTGTTTTTTATTTTTCTGAAATACAAACACATTAAGCCACGGTTTTCCAACTGTTCTCTTAGGCACACTTTGGAAAAATAACGATTAGGCCTAGGACGCTCATAAATTGAGCGCGAGCATAGCTTTGTAATCGTCTGAACGTGATGATTTGAATGGTGGTGGTCAGGGGTTCCAATTTTTCCTTGTTTCAAAACCCCTAATTTCCAATCCTGTAAACCCTAGAAAACGAACATGGTACTTTGGCATATAACGCGTTAATCTTCAATTAAAGCACATGATTAGTTTGCAAACATCATTAGAAACATAAACATAACAACAAAATACATTGAGAATGCATGAATGTTAGAAACCGATTCAGAATTTTTCTTCACCAAATTCCATGGTGATCTTACGTTTTCTTGAGTATGGGGCTTGGGGAATGCTTGGAATATGTCCTGTAACCTTCAAGGAAGCTAATGGAATGGCAATTGTGGCTTGAAACCCCCTGCAAGTTAGTTTTCAGAATTTGAGTTTTTTAGACAAAATTCCAAGTTTGATTTTCTGGTTTTTGGGCAGCTGCGTGTGTGTGATGATTAGGGTTGTGTTCCTGGCTTATGTATGAATCAATTAGGTTAAGAAAAACAAATCAAATCCCTTGCAATGATGGTTTTGAAGATTTGATTTTCAAGCTTTGTTTTTTTCAATCTTTTCCATGCATTTTTGTATCAATTATGATCTAATCAATCCAAATCTTTCCTTATTTGGCTAGGCACGAATTATTGAGTATAAAACATGCACAAAAAGATTTAAAACTTTAGGTTAAGTATTTTCTATGCATTTAATTTGATTTAAATGAATTATTATTAATAAAAATTCAAATAAATAAATAAAAATGAATAAAAACTTCCCTTTGGGCCAAGTAGTCGTGCACATTCCATGGATGATGATTTGTGGAAGAAAAATGGGCCCATTAGCAATTTTAAGTCATTTGAATCAATGTTGACTTTTCAAAATATCCAAAAATTTCCCAACTTCCACAAGGCATAACTTGCTCAATTTTTAAGCTTTTCTCATGTTCTTGGACATTTTGGAAATATCTTTGAGTCCTCTAACCAATTCCTTTGGTCCCATGTCATTTTGATTTACCAATCTCAAATTATGGCCTTTGACTTAGAGTCCCTTTTTGTTGACCTTTAAAAATGACCTATAATGTTGAAATTGATAACTTTTTGTGAGAGCATTTCTTGGACTTGAAGTATGAAGATGAGTTGTAGGAAATGTCTTTCTCTTAAAAATGAGATTTGGATGGAATTTTTCTGATAATCCATGTGAAAGTTATGCCCTGGTCAATTTCAGTTGACTTTTTCAGCTGTCCAAATAAGGAAACTTTTGCATTTTGATGATTTTTGAGCCAAGCTTTGAGAATCATGATCAAGCATTGATCAAATGATGTTTGTGGCTTCATAATTATATGTTGACCAAAAATTTGAACTTTTGACTGTCAAATGACCATTTTGCCCCTACAATTGACTGTAGTGCAATTAGGGTTTTTGACTGTGCAATTTTATGCTGAATGTCTTGAAACTTGATATGAGGATGCTTGACCATATTTTTAGGCATATGAGACTTGATTGGACCCTTGGAAGCTTCATTTTCTTGATCAGACCACAAACCCTAATTTTGACTGTATAGGAGATCTTTGCACTGTGCAACCCTTGGGGAATTTTGAAGCTTGACTTGGCAATTTCTTAAAGAATATGGGAGGGCAAATTTTGGGGTACAACAACTATGCTAGAAGATTATTACCTTTCTTTAATAAAGTTGAATTCCATCATATTCCAGAGATGAGAATCAGGTGGCAGATGCTTTAGCCACTTTGGCTTCTATATACTAAGTAAATATTGAAATGATGTACGTTGTATCACAGTTTAACGTCTGGATAGGCCAGCTCATGTGTTTGCGATAGAGGGAACATCAGACGAAAAATATTGGTATTATGATATCAAAAAATTTCTCCAGACTCAAGAATAACCGGCCGGTGCATCGAACAATGATAGAAAGACATTGAGAAGGTTGGCAGGCAGCTTTTTCCTCAATGAAGATGTGTTGTACAAAAGAATTTATGACATGGTCTTGCTCAGATGCATGGATAGACACGAAGCTGACATGATGATGCATGAGATCCATGAAGGTTCCTTTGGTACTCATGCCAATGGAAATTCAATGGCAAAGAAGATGCTTAGGGCAGGTTACTATTGGCATACAATGGAATCTGACTATTATAAATTTTCAAAGAAGTTCCATAAGTACCAAATTTATGTTGACAAAATTCATGTGCCTCTGACGCTTCTCAATGTTATTTCTTCCATGTTTCCTTTCTCTATGTAGGGTATTGACATGATTGGAATGATTGAACCCAAGGCATCAAATGGACATTGATTCATCTTGGTGGCAATAGACTACTTCACTAAATGGGTGGAAGCAGCTTCCTATGATAATGTCACTAAGCAGGTGGTAGTACGTTTTATCAAGAACAATCTTATATATCGGTATGGTGTGCCAATCCTGATTATCACTGACAATGGCTCGAATATAAATAACAAGATGATGACATAACTTTGTGAATAACTCAATATTGTCCATCATAATTCATCTCCTTACAGACCAAAGATGAATGGGGTTATTGAAGCTGCTAACTAAAATATTAAGAAGATCATCTAGAAGATGGTTGTTACCTATAAAGATTGGCATGAAATGCTCCCTTTTGCTTTAGATGGGTATCGTACATCTGTTCACACTTCAATAGGGGAAACCCTGTTCTCTCTTGTGTATGGTATGGAAGCAGTGCTCCCCGTTGAGGTTGAGATTCCCTTTTTGTGTGTGATAATGGAAACCAAATTGTCAGAGACTGAATGGGTCCAAAATAGGTTTGACCAATTGAATTTGATTGAAGAAAAGAGAATGGCAGCCTTGTGTCATGGTCATTTATATCAGAAGAGAATGAAGAAATCTTTTGATAAGAAGGTCAAGCCTCGTGAATTCAGAGAAGTCGACCTCGTGCTCAGAAAGATCATGTCTTTTAACATTGATTCTAGGGGAAATTGGACTCCCAATTTTGATGGCCCGTATGTTGTATAGAAAGCCTTCTCTGGCGGTGCATTAATTCTTGAAACTATGGATGGCGAGGAGTTCCCACGTCCTATGAATGTTGACACAGTCAAGAAATACTTTGCCTAAAGAAATAAAAGAACAGCTCGCTAAGTCGAAAATGCGAAAGGGTGGCTTAGGCAAAAAGGAGCGTCTCAGTAGGCTGAAAACCCGAAAGGGCAGTCTAGAAAAAAATAAGAGACACAAACAGAATACATTTTCCCTCTAGGTTGAAACCTGCAAGGGCAACCTAGGCAAAAGTTAGGTATTTCTTGGCAAGTAATTGCGTCAAACAAGACTTGATCATTAAAGCAACAATCTTCTCGGATCCTCATCACACTTCAACTAAAGTCTCTGCTCAGGAATTCAAAGTTGTTAGGGAGAATAGTGGTCATTGTATTTCAATGTATCTTTTCCATACATTACCATTTTCCAAACTTTGTAATTATCTATGGAGTCTCGCCATTCGCAGACTACCATTCTATTAATAAAGTTTGAGCTTTTATCCAATTCCTTGTTGTTCATATTTTATTCTGTTTGCAAAGATTCCATTTATTATTGATAGTAATTTTCAAAACAAAAATATTTAATAATAAAAATGTTTTTGAAAAGAATTTAGAAATTACCTTTTACTACATATTTTGTGATTCAAGTAGAACGAACGTAGTGATTCCAAGGATGGACGAACTACGATGTTTTGAAAAATATTCCACAAGGAAGTTCTCCCAGGTCACTCTTGCTGATATGCGCATAATCCTCTTATGTTTCTCAGATAGTTGGAGTTTATACCAATTGATATATGATGCAATGTTGGGCATGTAATCCCATTTCCCCCAGTCATATCTTGGGTCAGATTTTCCTCCAGGTTGATTATTTTGGTTTTGGGTTTGCACGGTTTGATTCCTCTATCTCAGATTCACTAGTCAAGAATTGATGCATATTTTTTTCCAAGTGAGTAGCTAGAAAAGGGAAGTATCTTTTCTAAGAATTATTGGAACAACTATCAACTTTTTTGGGTTTTCTCTCGCCAAGTACTGAGTTTGATTTAAAATCCCCATAATTTTGACTTCCTGTTGTTTTGTTAACTTCTTAGACCTCCAAATGAAGTTGATATGATGCTTCTCTCTGAAGGTTGTTATCCCCGTGAAGTTTCATAATTCCTCCCCAGAGAAGTTGGTGTAACCATTACTCTTGATATTGAAGGATGTATTTTGTGCTCCTCTAGATGATGTGGTGTTGTACTCCCCAAAGAAGTCAGCACGAAATCCCTAGTTAAAGTCTCGATGATGTGGTTTTCAGCTTCCCTAGTGAAGTCGGCATAGTAATCTCCAGTGCAAATCTAGACGATGATGAATTGTCTCCCCTAGTAATCTTTGTATGATATTCCTCGGTGAAGTCTTGAGGTGGATGTTATATCCCTGCATCTTGTATTTGTTTATTGCTATCAGATTATGTTGTGATTATTTTCAAGCCATGTTTCTTCCTAATGAAATTAAGCCGTGAAGTAGGACTTTGTTTCCTTATTTGGTGCTTACTCTCTCATTTGGTGTTGTCTTGGTTGACTGTTTCACCCCGTTTCATTTCTGGTTTGAATCTGCGGTCCCCGACAACATTATTATTCTGATTTTTGTAGGCTCTGAGCCCTGGATTGAAAATGTGCATTTATTTTGCACGAGAATACTATCGCTCCTCATCAGGATTGTATTAGAACTTTCCCAGAGAAGTCATATTTATTTCCCCAACATTTCTTCTTATAACAGCAAATGGCAGGACTCTTTATTTGAGAAACATGTACTTCCCCAGTAAGTTTGTTAGTTCCCAGAGAAGATTAATTTGTTACTCCAATGAATGGTAGTCTCTTCATTATGCGAGATAGTTCGTTGTTGAGATTTGTTACTCCAATGAATGTTAGTCTCGTCATTACGGGAGATAGTTCGTTGTTGAGATTTGTTACTCCGATGAATGGTAGTCTCGTCATTATGGGAGATAGTTCATTGTTGAGATTTTTTAATCCAATGAATGGTAGTCTCATCATTATGGGAGATAGTTAATTATTTATATTTATAACTCCGATGAATGGTAGTCTCGTCATTATGGAAGATAGTTCATTGTTGAGAATTGTTACTCCGATGAATAGTAGTCTCGTCATTATGGGAGATATCTCATTGTTGAGATTTTTTACTCTGATGAATGATAGTCTTGTCATTATGGGATATAGTTCATTGTTGATATTTTTTACTCCAATGAATGGTAGTCTCGTCATTATGGGAGATAGTTTATTGTTGAGATCTGTTACTCCGATGAATGGTAGTCTCGTCATTATGGGAGATAGTTCATTGTTGATATTTGTTACTCCGATGAATGGTAGTCTCGTCATTATGGGAGATAGTTTGTTGTTGATATTTGTTATTCCGATGGATGGTAGTCTTATCTTTATGGGAGATAGTCCATCCTTGAGATTCACTTTGCTCTAAAGATTTCACATGTTTCCAGTCATAAGTACTGATGCTGATCATTGTTACCTACCCTAATATTGGTACTTACCGGTATTATCTTACCATTTCTATTCCCTGTGAGTCGATGTCACATTTTTGCTATCTTCTTTGTGAGCAGGTAGTTCGCAGTTATCTATCGATCTTTATCATCCATTAACTTTTTCCTCAATATTTGAGTAGATGATGATTTATCTCTTCCTTGGACTCTACCCCAGTAGAGTTGAGTCTTTTGTTCACTAGTGATTTATATTCCCGGTCGGAATTTCTTTTAATCCTTTATTTTATTTTTTGCTTCCCCAGTGATGACATGTGTCATCTTTGGATTTGTTTGTTTGCATGCACAATCATAAGCATTGATTGGCATCTTAGGGCCAAAAATAGGGCTTGTTTTATATTTAAGTATATTCAATCGCTTCGACACGAAGATTTTAACCTTCGTATCTCCGGATATAAGACACCTAAATAAGGGAAGCTGTTATACCCCAATTTTTGCCCTATGATCCCTCTATCATCGCATATCAACCCAATCATATTAAGATCACACACTAAGGTTTGGTTCCTCTCCCTATCTTTAGGTTTTCTCATGAGGGATCACCAAGTACTTTGATTTGCATAATATGATCATATATGTCTTGTGTTGATTAACTTTTAACTAACAAATATAATTAATGATTTCTCTATAAATGATGATACTATATGTGAAGGAACAACAAATTTCATCAAGTTGATTCATAGGTTCATGAGTTTATTTTCATGCCTTCTTCAACAAATCTTGATTGAAATTTAAGATTCATCATTGAGAGTGCTTTAAAGTAATGTCATGATAAGGTCTACTATGATTCATCATACTTCAATTGCCAAAGGAAGTCAAAAGATGCAAGAATTGATTGAAGAAGTTTGACCTAATTGGAGAAGTTCTTGATTCCTTGATCGCAAGTTCATAACTCCCTCAATTCTCAACATTTGGAAGTGGTTAATGTTTCTATAGGTTCTTATTATCACCCCCAACAATTTCTCTTCACATAGAAAAAGTATTTTTACAAGAAAGATTGTTAAAATCGAAAGGGGTTCCCAAGTCATTTTGATGCTCTAGGAGTTAGGGTCTTGGACTTCTAAGGGCTATATCTTGTCCATCTTTTGAGATTTTTGAGTGATTCCAAAGATATGCTTCTATTTAAAAGGTTATAAAGAAATCATTTCAAAGGTTTTAAACAAATTTTGTGTGAAATATAACTAATGATTGAGAAAGATTACAAGTCCTCTTGATAGGCTACCAAGTCCCCTCATGTGACTTCAAATGCTCATAACTTGGTCAATTTTTGTCTCCTTGAGCCTATTCTTTTTCCATAACAATATTTGTGATGTCTACTATAACTTTGTTTTTATGAGAAAGACATGAATATGCTTAGAAAGTGTTTGAAAATTAGAAAAGATTATAGGTCTTTTGTGATTTTCCCCAATTTTGTTCATCATTTTTCAAAGATCATAACTCTTTCATTTTTTATGATTTTTGATTGATCTCAATTCCAAACTTCAATTCAAGAGGTCTACTTCATGTAATCTTCAAATTTCAAAAGAAAATTTTAAGTGGAAGGCCATGTTTGAATGCAAAACATTACAAGACACTTTTGATGCCAAACTTAGCAATTTTTCTAAGTGTAGGAAATCCGTGTGTTTTTGCTGATTTCAAAGGGACACAACTTTTGATCCAAGGAACCAAATGCAACCATTATTTTCAAATTGAAAAGCTTGATTAAGATCTCTCTAATGCTTCTAAAACCACAACATATAGTGCCCTACATTGTTGGCACCATGGCTATAAAGTTAGCTTCCTAAAAATGATTATAAGTTCAAAGTCAAAATTAGTTTGGATTTGTTTGGCCTCTAAATATAAAGTTTTCACGTGTTTTTGCTTATAATCATGTTTAGAAACTTTCCAAAAGCAATTAGCACCATGAAATGCAGGTTTTGCCTGAGTTTTGATGCCAAGAAAGTCACACATTGCTCATGTTTCAGATTAACAAGAATTCACTCAATTATTCTCCCATTCGTAAGCTTAAGCAATGCCTCATCCTCTCCTATAAATAAGATGCACATTCCATCCATTTCTACAAGCTTTTGGTAGCCAATTGACCCCTTTCAAGATCTCATTTGAACTCTTAAGGCTTGAATTCGTTTTTTCATTTCCACCCTCTGAATCACCAAAAATTATTTTCAGTGAGCTTCGTTGGACTTCCCTGAAGCTAACCATATTCCTACCTTTAAGAATCGTGACTTGAATCAAGCTCCATAAGTCTAGTTTCAGAGCTTCCTCCTTGAGTTCAAACATGTAGTTTTCTCCACCAATTCGCCTCAATTTTGTTGCTAGAACGTAGTTCTTGGTTCCCAGACGCTCGTGGTAACCTTTGTTTCCAACGGTAATTGAGTTTGATATGCCTGTTTTCAAATTCCATCTCAAAAAATTTCCTCTGGATTTTTCCAAATCGATTATGTTGTGGCAAATATAAATTTGGCGCGAGGGTACCATTGGAATCATCTTGAAGAGACGAAGGGAATGGTACCGGTCTCGAGCTCCATTTTTTCCATTTCATGAACCTGTAAATCGTGTGGACGGAGGTTGAAGACAACCTATGTGTCTGTCTTCAACCAATGATGAGCTGCCACGCATTTTTCCAAATTTGTTTAAATAATAGACCATGTGTGTTATTCCCCGAAGACAATGATATGAACAACATGTCTGATCCATTGGATTAGCTTACTAACACGTTTTGACTCCCATCCAATGGTCCATATTTTTCTGACTTTATTTTTATTTCTATTTTTTAAATTTAATTGTTTTAAACTTAAAAAAAAATCATAGAAAAATCATTTCTGACTCCAAAATTATGAAAAAATTCACTAAAATATTTTTAAATATACTCTTTCAAACTTTTACTTTTTCATGATTTTACTTTCATATTTGATAATTTTTATGATTTTTTCTTTTTCTTTGACTTGTTTTTAATTATTTAAAAATACTTTTTGTATTTTTAGATTCTGGAAAAATTCATCAAGATCATTTTCTTTATTTTTGACTTTCTGAAATTTTTTCTAGAATTTTATTCTGATTTATTTCTGTTTTTAATCATTTTTTCACTTACTTGAGTGATTTTAAATAATTTAAAAATACTTTTCTATTTTAAAAAATTACTAAAATTTTTGTAAAAATGCTTGAGATCGTGTCTGACTTTTCTATATTTTCTATTAATTTTTATTTCGTACTTTGAATATAGGTTGTTATTTTGCCTTTTATTTTCACTTAAAATCAATTTAAAAATCATTTTCTTTTTTTATTTTGCTTATTAAATGCAATTTTATTTTTGAATATATTCTGGCTGAGCTTGAACTATGTGATTTTTAATCATAAGCTTCCTTAACATCATTGGATCTTGGGTGTTGAGTTTAACTCCACCAAAATGGATGAATAATTTTAATGATAGTTTGATTAAGATCTTTGGTTCAAATATTTACCCTCCCTCCTCATCTTATCCCTTTCTTACTTGTGATACATGTTGTTAGAGCATGATCTGCATATCATTTCTTCAAATATATGGTACATAGATTGCTATTGACCGGCCTGAAAATAGGTGAGACTTCTATATAAGTCCACTTACGATTGCTTAACATAGCGCTAAATTTCGTCCCAATTCGAGAAATGATCATTCGTGGCCCAAACTTATGTTTGCAAGCCCAAGTATGTTAATTTGAAAACTTTGATCTAATAACCTTGGGGTTCATTGTTAGGAGGCTTTGGTCTTATCAATCCTCTAATGAACCATCAAAAATTTTGGTCTAAGTGAATTATTTAAACATCGTTGGTCATTTGTTGATTCCTCGAGAACTTGAAATGAATGATATACTTGACAAAAAGCAAATGAAACTTTTTGTTGAGAAGCTTTGATTTCATCAATCTCCTAATGAGTTTTCAAATGAAAGTTTTGAGATGGTCATTCAACTAACCTCTAATTCCTAACTCATTAAGAATTGACTTTTATTATGTATTTTTACTTTATGCCCTTTATCTTATGCCTTTATTTTTTATGCACCATATACTTTAGCATTTACATTTCATGCTATTTTCATCTTTGCTCACTTGAACATTTATCTTTATGTCTTTTTAGTTTTTCTCACTCGAGCCTTTAATTTTCTTTTTGAAGATACTTAATAACTAACTTGAACACTAAAAGCTTTAAGGTTACTTGGACTATTTGGTTACTATCCTTGGCATAATGGAGTTATGGACCTCTTGGACTTAAGATTAGAAGCCTTGATTACCCTTGGGACCTTGTGACTATATTGCTATTTTGTTTGGATCTCTTGGGATTTACCCTAAGGCATTGGGTTGATTTTCTTTGTGTGTAGGCTATTCTGATTATATGATTTGTCTGTGATCAAGAATTCCTCGGTCTACAGTTGTTACTCTGCCCAATTTTTGTGAAGACTTAATGCATCTGAAGCTTGGTATTATTAAGTGTTTTAGTATCCTTGATTGCTTAGTTTCAATCCAGAGGATGGGAATTCTACATTGACTCTTTGTGTCAAGTGTTGGTTTCTCGTTGGTTAGACGGCTCTTTTCCCTAGCTTTTACCTTATTCTTTAGGATAGTCCCTTCATCTCCTCCTATCTTCTTTAATTTCAAAATTATTTTCCCTCCTTTCCAAAACTATTATGGTTTTCTAACTTGAATCGCTTTCACAATAAACTTGGACTTAAGTCCATGCATTTTCAAAATCATTTTCTTATTCAAACTTTAACCAACTTAATCATACTTTGACATTTTTTTAGAAGACTAAAAGTCAATCAATCTCATTCAAAACATTTTTTCCACTTTGGATTTTTACTTAAACTTTTCTCAAAAGTTTAGACTCTTGTCAATCTTTATAGTTATGTGAGCTACTATACTTCTACGATATATAGTGAAGTGAGATATTTTCCACTTGGGTGTTGAGTGAGGCTTTTTTGATTTTAAAATCCAAGATGTATCCTCCATTTTGAGATGATACAAATTCTCCTTTCTCATAATCGTGGGTCGTAAGTATGTTCTTCCACTCGGATATGACGATGATGTCTCGTCTATTAAAATTAACCAACACATTTGTATTTTAAATTGTTAAGGATGAACTACGAGTACCCTGATCCCTTATTGCACAGAAGGTGGTACGTAGGCATTAAAGGTTCTCAACCACGACGGGTGCAAAAATTGTAAAAAAAATACTTCTCTTTTCATCTCCACCATCTATTTTGTATACAACGTTTATAGCCAAAAATACACAAGTTTTCAAAGGGTTTCATGCGCAGTACCGTAGATGTTTAGGGTGCTAATATCTTCCCTTTTCATAACCAAACCCCGTACCTAGATTCTCTCCCCCTAATTTTTAAGGTTATTTGCTCTTTTCCCATTTCTCTAGAAACAATAAAGCGCGGTGGAGATTTTTATTTGATCTGTGCGAGTTAAGTCAATCCAATGGCTTCATCTCAATGTTTCTACCGCTACAGCAGGAAGAGCTAAAGACCCTCATCACCAAAGAGAGGAAGAAAAAGACAAGGAAACCAATCGGCATCCTCAACATGGGAAGAAGGTTCATAGGTCCTATCAAGCGAGCTCAAGACTGTGATATCCCGTCAAACGAAGATGACAACCAGGGTGAAGATTGTAAGAGTGTGAAGGCTGAGAAAGGAAGCAAGCATGGTTGTAACCAATATTCTGATGAAGAAGAAGGAGACTATTTGGATTAACAGTATCCTCCTGCAGATGAAAAATACAAAGAACTGGAAGATCGTTTAAATGCTATGGAGATCCAGAGAGTTCTTGGGTTGGATTTTGAAGAGCTAGGTTTAGTCTCAGGGGTTGTTATTCATCATAAATTTGAGGTCCCTACTTTTGCAAAGTATGATGGTGTTTCTTACCCATAGATTCATCTGAGGTCATATGTCCAGAAGATTCAACCACACACTACTGATAGGAAGTTATGGGTGCATTTATTTCAAGAGAGCCTGTCTGGGACACAGTTGGAATGGTTCTATCAACTAGAGGGGACCAATATTTGTACATGGGAAGATTTGGGTGCTGCTTTCTACAAACAATATCAATACAATGTTGATCTTGCACTAACCCGTGTGTAACTACAGAGTATGACCATGGGCTCAAACGAAGGATTTAAGGAGTATGCCCAGAAATAGAGATATCTAGCAGGAAGAGTTCAACCTCCTTTGTTTGATAGGAATCCCGATGACATGTTTATGGAAACTCTGACATGTCCTTTCTTCAATCATCTGATCGGAAGCTCTTCAGGTGGATTCACCGAGCTGATATTAACAGGGTGTTGTAACCGATTTTTAAATCAGAGTCGCCACCCTTAATTTTTATCCTAGAGGAAGGGAATATAAAGGACTAACCCTAAAGTTCAGATATTCTAGGTTGTTGACTCGGTTCTAAACGAAGGGAAGGTGTTAGGCACCCCTCATCTACCTTGTTCACAAGGATACTAGGTTTAGAAGCGCGACTTCTAAGAAATAGGGTTTTAATATTTTTTTTTGAGGAAAAGGGTTTGTTTTTTAATTAGCGAGACTCACCACAATTTTTAGTCATATGCCTACGTATCCTCTTAGGAGGAATCAGAGTCATATTTCGTAGTTCGCTGTTGGTTGGTGTTTTTTATAAGATTGCATAGAATTTCTTTCGAATTAACCTTGAACCTTGTATGGGTTGTAAGTTGAGTGATCGTAGATGCAGTTCGCAGTTTGATTCGAAGACAATTCTATTTAATCTTTTTTTTTAAAATGATCTTGAAGTTTTGATTAAGTTAGTAGAAAAAATAGTTTGTAATTGGTTAGCTGTATTAAGACGTTGAGCGGGGGAGTCTGATATAATCTCCTCATCACGTAGCCAGATATTGGACATGTGTCGCTCACTGATGGAGTATTTGGTCAGCCGCGTGGGTTTTAATATCTTTGTAAATATTGGATTAATTTATTTGTGAAAGTTGTTTTATATGGTGGTATTTGAATTAGTCAGGTGACAAAAGTGAAATTTACTTAAATGAGAAATATTCTAATTATTCTAGATAAAATTAATCCTAAGTAAAATCAATTTAAAAACTAACCAATATATATATATATATATATATATATATATATATATATATATATATATATATATATATATATATATATATATATATATATATATATATATATATATATATATATATATATATATATATATATATATATATATATATATATATATATATATATATATATATATACCAATGGTAAGTTAGAATAATGTAATATATTTTGTATTTTTATATTTCTTATTGCCATTAGTATTATTAATAACGAGAAAAATATAAATTAAGTATCTTAAAAATTAATTAATTAATCATCTTAAGAGCTGCAAAAAGGGATTGGATGGTGAGAGTCTAGAATTAAGAATCTAAAACACAAATCCAAATCATCAAAACAATTAATCTTAAATATAAAAGAAAAATAAAGGAACGTTCCACACACCCTTTATGCTACTAATGGTAGTTTTTTTTTAACAATCAAAACACTTAAATTAACCTAATAACCTAATTAATTTATATAATATTATAATGAAATTGAATAACAATAATAAAAAATTTAAAAAATTGTATTAAGAGAAGAAAAAAAAGAAGATGGGGTGCTCCACCCTCTGTTTGTTAAAATTAATATCTTGGATTTTTCCAAATTTAGAATTAGACCAATGAAATTAGGACAAATGGCAAGGTTATTAATAATTTAAAAAAATAGAATAAAAACTAATGGAAATAAAAAGGGATAGAAGAAATAAAATAACCAAATCACAGACCAATTCTTCGCACAGTTTCCACCCTTACGTTTTCACCAATTTCCTATTTTTCTTCTTTCAAACAAAACAAACAACTTTCTACCACAATAATCCAAACAATACTAACATGCAAAATTAAAACTAGAAAAAGCAATTACCTCAGTGTAGAAAATCAGCGGCAGAGTTTTGGTATGGGTTGTGTGGAGGTTATAAAGACGAAAGAGGTGACAGAGAATTTAGGGATTCAGCGGTGGAGATTTGGGGTTTTCAGATATTGAAAACCCTAAATTCTTATTTCTCCTTCTTTTGGAGAGTTTCGATTGTCTGTCAAAATTTCCTTCTCTGTAACAATTTTTTTTGCATTTAATTTCTCTCCTGTAATTTCCTTCCCAATTTTATCTCTATGGTGGGTTTTTTCTTCTGTAAACTCTTTTTCTTCTTCTTTTTCCTTTTTGTTCTTAGTCTCTAGGTTTTATAGCAGATTAATTTTTAGAAAACAAACAAGTTTGTCTGTAGATTAATTTAGGTTGTAATTAGGGTTTCAATTTTTATGAAACAAATAATGATCTTGTCTGTAACTTTTATTACACAGATTAATTTGTTTCTATTTTCGTTTCAGACTGTTCTGGAAATAGTTTGAATGTGAGATATTGGTTTTTATTGAATTAGATTTTTTTTGATATTTTTGTATATTTTTATGTTAAAAATGCATAAAATGAAAAATTAACAATTCTTAAAATGTGCATAAATTAAAAAACTAAAATTACTAAATAAAATTAACAAAATGCAATTTTTGTGATTTTTATTTTTTTAATATAATATAAATAAAATAAAAATAAAGTTTAAAAACAAAAAGGAGAAAAATTGTAAAAGTGGAAGAGGTGAGGTTTGAACCCGCGACCTCATGTTATGTTACTCATTTGTAAATAAACTCAATTGAAAACATATGAAAGGTGTGCAAATATTTGTTATTTTTAAAAATAAAAATAATTTGAAATAAACTATTATATTTTATACTGGACTTGAGAATGAATATCTATAATAATCAAATAATATTATAAAAACAATATTTAAAATATTTTTGACTGGACTTGAGAAAGAATATCTATAAAAAATCAAATAATATTATAAAAAAATGTTTAAAATATTTGTTACTCTAGAAATAAGGGGGGGGGGGGGGGGGAATTTGAGGTATGACACAGGGGAACGTGTTGAAGGTGGAATCAGAAGTGGGAAAATTCAGGTTGCTGCGTCTTCAAGTACTGTGAAGAAGACATTCAACGAGAAAAGAGAAGCTAATGTTGTGTATGGCCAGAAGGGTCGTGGTATAAGTGACCCTAACCAATCTGTGGGAGCAGTGTTAATCTCTAATCCCGCACCAATTCAACATCAACAAGGAAATCAGCGTAGGTCAGACGCACCAAGGAGACAATTTACCAAGATCAACATGTCGTTGTCTCAGGCATTACAACACTTATTGAAGGCGGAGCTGATTACATTGAGAGATTCTCCTCAGAATCCCAACACCTCTTCTCCTCAGTACAATCCTAATGTAAGGTGTGCCTATCGTTCCAATAGTCCCGTACATGACACAAATAGCTGTTGGGCTCTGAAAAATAAGATTCGGGATATGATTGACTGCAAAGAGATGGAATTTGATCCTCCCGAGACTCCCAATGTGATTACTTCACCTATTCCTAACCATGACAAAGGTGTTAATGCTATCGATGATGTTTCTTATGTTTCTGTTGTAAGTGACTTGACTACTCCCCTCTTGATTATTTAGAAGAATTTATTGCAAGCCGATTTATTTCTGGGTTACATTGAAAGGTGCTACTACTGCGTGACCCAATCCAATGGTTGTTGTGATACAGTGGGAAGAACTGACTGTTTTTTGGAATGCTGGTTTGCGTTTTGCGTTTATTTTCGCAAAATGTCGCGGTAAGCAAGAGTCTCCACCAACTTTTATTTTATCTAACAAGGAAAGGTAAAAAGCACAGAAAAATTCCTTTTTCGAGATATTTCTCGGATTCGGGGGGTAGATTATAGAAAGGGAAGGTGTTAGCACCCTTTCTATCCGTGGTTATCCACAGGCTCTTAGGTACTTGCTCAATTGTTTTCAAAATTGTTTTCTTTGTGCTTGTGGGTTTGAAAAAGATTTTGTTTTAAAACTTCGATTTAACTCTTGAGTGTAATGAAGTGTTTTGAAAACTTTGTTCGAAAAGTGTAAGTGTGAAGAGTTTTTGTTTCTTGAAAGAGCAAGTATCTAAGAACCATCTACCTACTTGAAAAAGGAATCGTTCCATGCTAATGTCCTTTAGACAATGCTATTCTACTATTGATGAGTAGGTAGCACCGTCGTTGGAGTTTTAGGGTCAATTCGAATGAGGGGCTTACAGTCACCAAAGCAATGTTAGGACGCTTTAGCGGTAACCCTAATGTCTTAGATCATTTGTTTGAGGCAATTATATCTGAGGCAACCGTTTTGAGGCGACTATGATCTTTTAGACAGGAGGGCGACCTCTAAAGCGACCTATACTTAATGACCGAGTACGAAGGCAACCAAGTGGGGTGTACCCTAAGAGTGCCCATGTGCGAGTGTGTCGTTTTCAGTAATTTTTATCTTTGTACATGTTAAGGGTGATCTAAGTTGATTTTAGGTTAAAACATTCAATCTTGTCATGCCATTCTATTATCAAACATCTAACAGTTATAATTTGCGGAAATAAAATGCGGAATTTAAATTACAAGGCGTCGGGTATTTACATCGCCAAAGACAAACCCTTTAAAAATAAATAAAGCGATAAAAAATAAATAAAAGTCCTATTTACTATTACAATCCGGAGGCAAGTACATTATTGGATAAAAGAAAATAAATCGCGGCGCAAAATTTAATCGGATGCAAGATTAGGGTTTTGACCCTTTTGATTAAAGAAAATAGTCTTTTTTGTTGTTCTTTTTTGAGAAAGAGATAAATCCTAAATTAATTACTAAATTGAATTAATAAAAATAAATTATTTTTGGGGTTTTTTGTTATTTTAAGAAAGAAAAATAAAATAATTAATGTTAGTAATTAAAACCTAATTAAATCTAATTTAATTTTAATTATTTACAAAGAGTAGGTTAAAGTTATTGTAATTAAAACCTAAATTAATTAATTAGTGTTTATTAATAAAAAAATAAAAATTTGATTGAATAAAAATATTTTTGTGGTTTTTATTTTATGAGAAAAAAGAATTTTTGTGATTGGTTAGTAATTAATTAAAACAATAAAACAATTAAAATAAATAAACAAAATAAATAAATAGAGGGAGTATGGGCCTGAAATTTGGAGTTTGAGAAGCAAATCCTTAAGCCCAAAACGCTGGCCTTCTTTGACTTTTTTGGATCTGGTGGATGTGCGTGGACCTTGCTTATGGTGGACCCTCAGCCTGGGACTCTCAGATTTGGCCTTTGGCCATCTGGCAATTAGACAACTGATGGCGCATGGTATATTGCACGCTTGAGCAAACACCTGATTACATGAAAAACAAAGAGAAAATGCAAAGCGCTGGAGGCAGGGATCGAACCCCTGACCTCCAGCCACTAACGCCTTGGAATTGGACCTACTGACCATTGGGACACGCTGCTTCAATTGTTATATGAATATAAATGATATATATTATATAAAAACAAAATCATATGCCAGCAATTAAAAAAATGCACGCTATTTTTTGAATGGACCTATGGGCAAGGGACACCTCATCGTCCCTGTCCTGGAACCTATAACAACATTACCTGCATATTTGAATCCACAGCAAAAGACGCAGGCTTATGCTAAAAATCTCTCCAGGCCAAATAAATCCATTCCAAGGACATGGTTGGATTCGTCTTGGCTCCCTGATCAACACCATGCCCTTCTTGAGTCCCGATTTTGCCTGAAATAGAAAACCTTAAAAACGCTTCCAAGAACCCTAGCTATGGCGTTTTGCATTACAGATTAGATAAACAAAATTGAATGATGCAAATAGCTTAGAAATATTATGAGGATTACAAATATGCCAATAGTTTTCATTATAGATGCAAGAATGGTGAGTTTCAATCTCAAGAACAGAGCTAGATATCGTGACACTTACAATGCTTATGAAGGTCTGAGAATGCTTGCTTTTGATCCAGATCGCTTGTGTGAACACCCAGGAAGAGATTAGGACAGGTCTCAGCCTTTGAAAATGCCCCTAGCTATGAATTCGATTCCAAGCTTTTTAATGAATTTGTAAACTTTTGTCTCGCCTCTGCCTGCAGCTTCCAACCCTTGTTTCGATTGTCTTGGCTTGCTTATGTAGTGTGTAGTGTATTAGGGTAAGAATTATGAATTGAATCTTCCCATATCAATGCCTTGGAATTTGATTTGATCTCCTCTTTACAACTTGCCAAATTTGCCAAATCTCAATCTTTTTGCACATGAATTGGTGTGATTCAAATTTGATGATGATAATGATGATAATCAAAACCTAAAACAGCCAAAAAATCTTATGTAATCAAAGTTTTAGATTTTATATGATTTAATTTGATTTAAAATGAATAAATTCAAATAAAAATCAAAATAAAAATAAAATATGGGCTCATGGCTGAAGCTAGGACACGTGTGCAATGATGCAAGCTCAAATCAATTGGAAAAGAATGGGCCCATTTGGCAAAATTTGATGTTTTGGGGATAGTTGACTTTTGGCAATTTTGAAAAAATATCCAACTTCAACAATGCATAACTTCTTCAATTTTGAACTTTTTGAGGTGTTCTTTGATTTTTTAGAAAGCTTGAGATGTCCTCTAACCAACCCTTTTGGTCTCATATCATTTTGATTTTCCATGTTCAAGTTATAAGCTTTGGAAAAAAAAGGTGTTTTTGTTGACTTTCAAAAATGACCTATAATGTCCAAATTTATAACTTCTTGTGAGTGAATTTTTTGATCTTTAGGTATGAAGATGGATTGTATGAAATTTCATCCTCTTAAAAATGAGATTTGGATGGGTCATTCCTCATAAAGTATGAGAAAGTTATGCTTGGTCAAAGTTGAGTTGACTTTTCCTACAAAACCCTAATTTAGCAACTTTTGAGTCTTGATGAATTTTGAGCAATCCTTCATGAATCATGATCAACCCTTGATCAAATGATGAAATATCCTTCAAAATGAGAATGTTGACAAAAATCTTGAAGTTTGACTGTTTGTAGGTCACAGTTGACTTTTGCCCTAACACAGTCGATTTTTGGGCCCTTTGAGCAATTGATTGAGCACACTTCCTCTGCATGGCTTGAAACTTGGCATGGATGATCTTGAGAACATATTAGGACATTGGGGAGCATTTTAGGTCATTTGGATTCAAGGTTCTTGATACAACACAAAACCCTAATTTTGGGGTTGACTGTCTTAGGAGATAGCTTGTCTGTCTAACTCCTGAGCAACCTTGAGCCACTTGGAGATTTTTCTTGCAATATCTTGAGAAATATGGGAGGGCAAATTTTGGGGTACAACAGTTGTCCCTGTTCAATCTTCTTAAACCTGAGGATGTAGATTGGCTTTTATGCCTTTCGTGATCCGAAGGTGGAAGATGATTGAACACTAGAGTGCCCAGAAATTTGCACTCGTATTAAGTGGTATTAGCCTTGTGATATCGGGGATGGGCTTACATATACCATTTAGAGATTGTTTGCGGGAGGATGGGCTTAAAGATGCCATCTGTAGGAGTGTCAGTCGCATAAGAGATTCCTTAGCGAGAGCTTGTATACATGTTGTATTCCGCTTGGGGAAGTCTGATCTTTGTTGAGATTTATGAACTTGCCTGTACTTCAACTAAGAGAGCATCTCTGTTGAGTTTTAAGAACTTGTCCGTAATTCAACTAGGGGAAATCTGTCGATATTTAGAACCTTATATGTAATTCAACCGAGGATAATTCAGTTGAGATTTAAGAACCGGACAGTACTTCGACTGAGGAGGATTGCCGAGATTTAGAACCTTATCTGTCATTCAACCGAGACTAATTCAATTTAGATTTAAGAACCGATCAGTACTTCGACTGAGGGAAATATCTTCATCGAGATCTAGGAACTGTCTGTACTTCAACGGAGAATAATTCTGTTGAGATTTAAGAACTCGTTCACACTTCAACAGAGGAAAATTGTCGAGATTTAGAACCTTATCTGTAATTCAACCGAGACTAATTCAGTTGAGATTTAAGAACCGGTCAGTACTTCGACATAGCTGAGAACTTAACTGCATCCTTCCTGAAAGGTAAAGGTCAGTCGTATGCAATGCATGATATATATCAAGCAATGATGTTCTCAAAATAAATGAGATTGTGATGTATGATGCGTATATGCATGTATCATGATGCATGGAAATGTAATGCTTTTAGCTGGGGAAAATAAATCTCGGATAGTTGTTGGAGAAAAGAGTTGAATTCTTCATTTCTGCTGGGGATAACGAACGAAGATGATTACAAGAATAAACCTGCAGGAGAGGATAACTCTGTTGGGGAATAAATTGATGAGGAGATTACTCTGTGGGGAAGAGATGCTCTTGTTGAGGATTCCACCGATAAATTCCGTTGGGGACGAATTACCGTTGCTGGTGATACTGAATCCTGTTGGGGATTGACTTCTTGTTTGTGAAAGGAAAGAACTCCGCTGGGGATGACCTTTTAGTTGCGACTTCACTGGGGATAACCCTTTGGAATCTTATGGGGATAATCCTTTGAAATTGCTGGGGACAATCTTCCAAAGTTTATTGGGGATGATTCTCCAATCTCTACTAGGGAGGCTTCTTCAAACTGCGCTGGGAAAATTTTCAAACTCCATTGGGGATATCTTGTACTCTACCGGGGAATACTCTTATACTCCGTTGGGGAATATTAAGACTGTCGGGGATATTAAACCTTTTCAGTGTTGATGGTAGATAAACTCTGCTTGGGGGGAGAATATTACCAATTCATTCACAGTTGCAAGTCTCAGCTGGGGAGAGTTAACATTATTGCCTTAATCTGCGGGGAGTGAATGCATCTCAACCATATTCCTCAGCTGAATTTACCTTTGTTCCTGGTGGACAGAGCAACTGTGCAGCTTGGACAATTCTTATTTGCCCCTGTTTCTGATATTACCAGTAATGGTCTTTTGTTTCGCATGTAAATATTTATAAGCCGCAATTAATGTCAAATGAATATATCAAAAATGAACATTGGACGCTCTTTGCAAAACAAAACAGATAAAGGAAAAACAGTTTGAATTTTGTCTGAAAATGAATTTGTATTGATTTTTAAGTTTGGCCTGTAAATAGGCATTTTTGTACAAGAGGCTGACGTCCTAGTAAGAGAACGCCGCCGAATAATAGAATTTACATAATTTGTGAAAAACTAAACAAAACAGCTATGTGAATAATCCCACTAGGTTCCAACTCTGCTATTGCCTTTATGTCCTCGAGCATCTCATCACTTTGCTACTTAGTTGAGGATGAATCAGATTGATTAGTGTTGTATGAGCTTGATAGTTGGTACCGAAGTCTGGTTGTAGGTGATCCAATGAGACATAGTGTTACGCATTAATCCCTAACTTTTGCCTAGACCGCCCTTTCGGGTTTTCAGTCCACCGGGATACCCTTTTTTGCCCAAGCCGCCTTTTCAGGTTTTCGACTTGCCGGGTGTACAATTTTTATTTTCATCCCTTTATTTTTTTCCAGAACCCTTTTGCTTTGCCGGGAAGCCCTTATTTTTGCCTAGGCCAGTCAACCTAGTGGGTTGTTGATTATGCGTAGTATTTTTTCACTATGTCTGCATTGACGGGGTGAGGAAGGTCGTCACCATCCATGGTGGTTAGAATCATAGCTCCTCCCGAGAAAATGTTCTTAACCACCAATGGCCCTTCGTAAGTAGGGGCCCATTTTCCCCTGGGATCACCTTGAGGTAGAATAATACGCTTGATGACCAGGTCCCCAACTTGATACTCTTGTCGTCTGACTTTCTTATTAAATGCCTTGATCATCCGTTTTTGGTACGTCTGACCATGACAAATAGCAGTAAGTCTCTTCTCGTCAATTAAGTTCAGCTGATCAAGCCGGGTCTGAATCCAGCCATCTTCGCTCAAACTTGC
Source organism: Vicia faba (assembly GCA_948472305.1). Taxonomy (NCBI): domain Eukaryota; kingdom Viridiplantae; phylum Streptophyta; class Magnoliopsida; order Fabales; family Fabaceae; genus Vicia; species Vicia faba. The sequence continues at coordinate 1,573,473,741 of OX451737.1, forward strand.
ATCCTTCATAATTCTAAGAGAGGGTATCTGGACTTCAATGGGCAAGACCGCCTCCATACCATATACCAAGGAATAGGGTGTTGCCCTTGTTGACGTTCGTGCTGAGGTACGGTACCCATGAAGAGCAAAAGGTAACATCTCGTGCCAATCTTTGTATGTCACTGTCATCTTCTGCACGATCTTCTTAATGTTCTTATTAGCCGCTTCTACAGCCCCATTCATCTTCGGCCGGTAAGGAGAAGAGTTGTGATGCTGTATCTTGAACTGCTTGCAGAGCTCGGTGATCATCTTGTTATTGAGATTTGTACCATTGTCTGTAATGATCCTCTCTGGTACTCCGTATTGACAGATCAGGTTGTGCCAAATGAACCGTGCCACGACGTTCTTGGTCACTGTAGCAAAGGAAGCTGCTTCAACCCACTTTGTAAAGTAATCAGTAGCTACCAATATGAAACGATGCCCGTTGGACACAGTAGGTCTGATCTCTCCGATCATGTCAATGCCCCACATTGCAAAAGGCCAAGGAGCTGTCAAGACGTTCAGAGGAACTGGAAGTACGTGTACCTTATCAGCATAGACTTGGCACTTGTGATAGGTCCGAGAATGCTGGTAACAGTCGGCTTCCATTGTGGACCAAAAATATCCCACTCGAAGGATTTTCTTTGCCATGTGTGTCCACTGGAGTGAGTTCCAAAAGTATCTTCATGCAACTCTATCATGATTCTTTCTGCTTCGTCCTTATCCACACATCGCATTAAGGTTGAATCATGGTTACGCTTATAAAGAATGCCATTGCTGATGAAGAACTTTGCCGCGAACCTCCTCAGAAACTTCTTTTCATTAACAGATGCACCCTCGGGGTATTCCTGAGCTTCAAGATACCTCTTTACCTCATGAAACCATGGTTTATCTGCTACCTCTTCAGTCTCAATGTCGCAACAATGTCCGGGTTCGTCTAACTTTTCAATGATAATCTGGGGAGCTTTGTTATCCCAATTGACTTTGAACATAGAAGACATCGTAGCCAGTGCGTCCCCTAATTGATTCTCCTCTCTAGGGAAGTGTTCAAAGGTTATCTCCTCGAAGTGCGGAAGCAACGTCAACACATACTCTTTGTAAGGAATAAGATTAGGGTGTTTCATATCCCACTCACCTTTGATCTGACTGATCACTAGAGAGGAATCTCTGAATACACTTAAGAACTTAATCCTTAGGTCAATTACTGCTCTAAGACCCATGATGCATGCTTCATACTCCGCCATATTATTGGTGCAGTTGAAACATAGTCGGGCGGTAAATGGAGTATGAGAGCCCTTAGGAGATATGATCGTGGCTCCAATGCCATTTCCCAAAGCGTTTGAAGCTCCATCAAAGTACATAGACCATCAGGATCCTTCCTCAGGTCCTTCATCCGGTCCAGGTGTCTCACAGTCAGTTACTAACATGATATTCTCATCCGGAAATTCAAAGTTCATAGACTGGTAATCATCCACTGCTTGATGTGCCAAATGGTATGTCGATACACTTCCCTTAATTGCCTTTTGGGTCATATATTGGATGTCATACTCAGTCAAGATCATCTGCCATCTTGCTATTCTTCCGGACAAAGCAGGCTTCTCGAAGATATACTTGATTGGATCCATCTTTGATATCAATAGAGTAGTGTGAGTCAGCATATACTGTCTCAGTCAGTGAGCAGCCCATGCCAAAGCGCAGCAAGTTTTCTCAAGCAACGAGTATCGGGTCTTGCAGTCGGTAAACTTTTTGCTAATGTAATAAATAGCATGCTCTTTTCGGCCAGACTCGTCATGCTGCCCCAGCACACACCCCATCGAATTGTCGAGTACTGTTAAGTATAAGATCAAAGGTCTCCCTTCGACTAGAGGCATCAGAATGGGTGGCTCTTGGAGATAATCTTTTATCCTTTCAAAAGCGGCCTAACATTCATCGTTCCATCTTACCACTTGATCTTTCTTCAGTAGCTTGAAGATTGGTTCACAGGTGACAGTCAGGTGCAAGATGAATCGGGCAATATAGTTCAGACGTCCCAGAAATCCTCTGAATTATTTCTCTGTTTGGGGAGCTGGCATTTCCTGTATAGCCTTCACCTTTGCAGGATCCACCTGAATACCTTTATCGCTTACGACGAAACCCAGCAGCTTACCAGATCTCACCCCGAAGGTGCACTTGCTCGGGTTTAACCTCAACTTGTACAACTTCAATCTCTCAAATAGCTTTTGAAGGTGGTCAAGGTGTTCTTCCTCAGTCTGGGACCTGGCAATCATGTCGTCGACGTATACCTCAATCTCATGATGGATCATGTCGTGGAACAAAGCGACCATAGCGCACTGATAAGTTGCCCCAGCATTCTTCAATCCGAAAGGCATGACTTTGTAGAAAAAGGTACCCCATTGAGTAACAAAGGTTATCTTCTCCATGTCTTCGGGAGCCATCTTAATCTGATTATAACCGGAGAAACCATCCATAAAGGAGAAGACCTTATGCTGTGCAGTGTTGTAAACCAGAACGTCGATATGAGGTAGAGGGAAATCATCCTTGGGGCTTGCCCTGTTCAGATCCCTATAGTCAACACACATTCGAACCTTACCATCCTTCTTCGGCACAGGAACCACATTGGCAACCCACTGCAGGTAAGAAGTAACTGCTAGAAAATCGGCATCAAACAGTTTCATAACTTCGGCCTTGATTTTCTCAGACATCTCTGGGCGCATATGGCGAATTTTCTGTTTCACTGGAGGACAATCTTCCTTGGTAGGCAATCGGTGAACCACAATATCGGTATCTAAACCAGGCATATCTTCATAAGACCAGGTGAAGATCTCAACGTAGTCATGAAGCATCTGAATCAACCGTTGTTTAACACTAGACTCCAGATTTGCACCGATCTTAACCTCTTTCTTGTCTACCTCTGTACCCAGATTTATTGTTTCAACTGGCTCTTCATGCAGCTGTATAGCCCTCTCTTCCTGGAGCAATAGTCTAGCAAGTTCACTAGGCACTTCGCAATCATCTTCACCTTCGTCTTCGGCTAAGTTGATCGGACTTTCGAAGTCATAACTGGCAGTAGCAGAGTCGTTAACAGTGAGATCCGGAGTGGATGTAGACCTGTATATGTGAGTGTGTGTAAAATAGCTGTTTTGCAATATATAATAAAAGAAAAACAAGGAGCGCAAAATTTGAAATGCAAGAAACGTCCAATGCTTTTATTAATGATATATGAAAATGACACACATAAAGCCCTCACAAGCAAAGCCACGGTGCCCTGGGTAAGACACCTGGCCATAAAGTTTAAAACATTGTTTGTTACAAATACGAAACAAAAGTCTCATTACTAGGTAACAAAAGAAATTGGGATGAAGTCCTTTGCTGTCCAGTTGCTTAATCCACCATCAGTAGTAGGATAGATCCAACTGTCGAACTCAGACTCTTCAACGTCGTCTTCAATGGAATTCACTCCTGAATTGCTGATAAACAGGGGAGCTCTTCCGATTCGTGCACTCTGTACAGCCCTTTGAGCTTCTGCAGTGAAACCCAAACCAAACTTGTTTGTCTTATGTGCAAAATCAGGGAGTTGGCCCTAATTTGCACACCCACCTTTCTCAACAACAGCATGGGCATCCTTGAAGGAAGCCATCTTCATGTGAGGATCTTCTGTAACAGTTTCAGCTGATGCCAATGTCTGGGGAACCTCTTCAAAATGTTGAAACGGGATCTCAATGAACTCCCCATCCATCTCTACATATTGGAAAGAGTTAAGGTGGCTCACCATGTACTCCTCCTCCCCTTGTACCGTAACAATTTTCCCCTTGACTGGGTACTTCAGCATCTGGTGGAGCGTGGAAGTGACTGCCCCAGCTTTATGGATCCATGGGCGACCCAACAAACAAGAATAGGATGGCCGAATGTCCATCACATAAAAAGTAGACGCAAAGACCTGAGAACCAACCTTCACTGGAATATCCACTTCTCCATGTACCATTCTCTTCGACCTATCAAAGGCCCTGACAACAATGTTACTTGGCTTCAACTCTAAACCTTCACAGTCCAACCGGTCTAGAGCTTTCTTAGGTAAAACGTTCAATGAGGAGCCATTATCCACTAATACATGGGCTAGAGTAGTGCCCTTGTATTCAATGGAGACATGTAGGGAATCATTGTAATTCCTCCCCTTAGCAGGCAAGTCGGCGTCAGAGAAACCCAACCCATTATCAATAGTCAGACTAGCCACGCAATCTTTAAACTGATCAGCTGATGTTTCTTGCGGTACGTGTGCAGTCTTCAGGAAAGCAATCAGAGCCTTGGCATGGGCTTCTGAGAAAAGTAACAGAGACAACATAGAGATTTTGGATGGGGTTTGCCCCAGCTGATCGACTACATTGTAGTCGCTCTTTTTGATGATTTTCAAAATTTCCTCCATCTCTTGTCTAGAGGCTTCAACAGTAATTGTCTTCGGTGTCTCCGTCCGGGCAGGCTCATCAATGGTCCCTTTTCCCCGAGTGTCAGATGACTCTGCAACAGGGGTAAGAATGGGAACTTGAACAGGAATAGTAGAAGGTACAACAACAGGTGTAATGACAACAGGCGTCCAAACAACTGGCGGAGAGATCTCAGGGGAGAAAAGTCTTTCGTTGCGGGTGACTTTGGCAGGTCCAACAATACTGCTGACATCAGTATCAGCCTCTCCAGCACTCAAGTCTTGCTTAACTCCGTGATAATATACGTCAGTCCCATAATGCTACGAGACAACTTTATTGGATGCATAGGGGATAGGCCCAGGAACAGTGATGATCAATGGTGCGATTCTTGGAACATATGTAATTCTAACAGGCTTTCTCGAGGAAGCCTTGGAAGAATTGTCGAAGATGGTGATGATAGCAACTTCTTAAGTAGGAACCAAAGGAACAAAAGTCTTCTCAAACAGAATTTCATTATTATCCATCAGGCGTTGGACACCTGACTTCAAAATATGGCAACCGGTAGGTAGGAAAAAACACATTCGGCAACCCTCGTCACAACCTGGAAATAAACCGGCTAGCAGAAGGTTCTTCTTCACAATCATCAATGGAGTAACAATGTCTTTCACATAAACCACAAATGAGTCTTCTTCTATAGCATTCACTCCATGCTTGGGCATAGGAGCAGTCACAACATTAGGTCTTTCAGGTGCTTCGAATTCAATATCCTTCGCATCAATCAAGTCATGTACTTTGTTCTTCAAGACCCAGAAGTTATCTGTATCATGCCTCGGGATATTAGAGTGAAAAGCACAGCGGGCATTTGCATCGTACATTGGTGATGTTGTATTTGGACTCTTCGGGGCCTCCTTCGGAATCACCAAGTTGGTCTTTAATAACTGTGGCAGAATTTGGGATAAAGTCATGTTGAGATGAGTAAATTGTCTTTGCGGCCTCTCGGCCCTTGGCTGATTATTGGGCTGAGGAGCAGCAGCAGGTCTTGATATAACCACCGCATTAACAGCTTCGCAGCGTTCAGGTCTATTATGGCTCTTTGAACTGTAAACAACACTGGATTCTTTCTTAAAAGGTTTCTTCTCAGTGCTTGACGAAGCACCCTTCTGTATTTTACCAGATTTGATACCAGCCTCAATTCCTTCCCCAGTCATAATCAGCTCTGTAAATCCAGATGATGAACTTCCAATCAGATGGTTGAAATACGTACCAGACAAGGTCCCCAAAAACATATCCACTAGCTCCTTATCAGCCAAGGGTGGTTGCACTCTTCCAGCAAGGTCCCTCCACTTCTGAGCATAATCTTTGAAACCTTCACCCGCACCCATAGACATACCCTGGAGTTGGGTACGTGTAGGAGCGAGGTCGGTATTGTATTGGTACTGCTTGTAGAAAGCAGCAGCCAAATCTTCCCAATTACGAACACTAACTCCTTCCAGCTGGTAAAACCATTCAAGCTGAGTCCCTGAGAGACTGTCTTGGAAGAAAAGGATCCAGAGGTTCTTGTCAGCGGTGTATGGCTCAATCTTCCTAACATACGACCGAAGGTGCAATTTTGGGAAAGAAACCCCGTCGTATTTAGCAAAGGCTGGTGCTTTGAATTTGTGGGGAATCACTACCCCAGATGACAGACCTAGATCACCAAAGTCCAACCCAGGGACCTTCTGAATCTCCATGGCACTTAACCGGTCTTCAAGATATTTATATCTATCCTCGGCAGGAGGATGTTGATCTTCGTCAAAGTCAGTCTCGTTATCTGAAACCACAGGGCTAGGAGCCTTCCTTTCTTCCTGATTATCTCCCACTCCAGATGAGTGGGATAGATTGACTTCGTCTCGCAAATTGTTACTAAATCTACGACCCATGTTCAGGAGGACCGTCTTCTTCTTCTTCTTCTTTTTATCCTTCAAGATAAAGGTCTTCAGATCTTGCTGACCCTTAGCAAAATTCATGAACAATTCCTAGAACTGGGCGTTTTGAGCCTGCAGAGCCTTGATTGCTTGTTCAGTTGATGTTTCAGAAGACATGATGCTGAAATAAACAGCGAAGAAGATGAGAAAAACCTGTAAGGGTACCTGTTATGAGATGCATGGGAATGATATGCGCATGATATGATTTCAAAGACTTTAGAGATTCAAATTCGTAAACCAAAATGAAACACACTTTTATTAGATAAACTTGAATCCAGTTGTTCAACAGATGCCCTTAAGGCGTTACAAGAAAGAAAAACTAAAAAGTAAATCAAAGATAGAAATAGTCAAAAGACAATCAGTGCTCCCATGGTTGTTTCTTGTCGGTGCGGACATAGTCATTGAGGATCCGCTCGTTCTCCAGCTGCCTTGTCAACTTCTGGATCTTCTTCTCTTGTTCGTGATACTTTTCTCGGTAAGTATCCCGTTCTTCTCTCAGCTGCATCCACGATCTCTTTAATGCCCCAATGTCAGTAGGCATGTATGGATGGAGGATGGTAGGAGGAACCCCTTCTTCATCAGCCACCTCAAGAGTCATAGGCAAGATAGCTTCGTAGGGAATTCCCAGCTTTTGGGCACGTATGCGAACCCATCGGAGATATGGTTCCATTGGTAGAGAAGTCTTCGCACCCAGCTCGTGTGGATCAGACATGTGTACCCTATCCCAAGCTCTTATGAATCTGCGGCGTTGCTCGTCACTATCCCCTTGGAAATCAAAGACAATACTTGGCATTAGTAACTCATGAGGTCCTTCCCTCCTAGCTCGCCCAAACTGACGTAAGGCCAAACATGGATTATAGGTGATTCCTCCATGGGTTCCTAGAAGTGGAACATTGGGGTATTCCCCACAGCGATCAATAATAGCCATGTCTTCCATGCCCTTGATAGTCCAAATGATGTTATTATGAGAGAGAGACATAATCCTATAGGCCCAACCCATGCCTTCCTTGTTCTTCAAAACTAACTTGGGGAGGTGAGAAATAAACCACCTTGCCAGCAATGGTGCACTGTACATAAGGGTTCCCCGTTTCCGAGCAGTACGGGCATAAAGAGAGTGCAAAATGTCACCCAAGAGGGTGGGCACAAGATTACGGGAAATGAAGATCTTTACCGCATTCACGTCAACAAAGGAATCGGAGTTAGGAAACAACACCAAACCATATATGAGAAGAGCCAAAATGTCTTCAAATGCCTAGAAGTCTAGACTGTCCCAGAACTGATTAGCCTTACCTACCAAGAATTTAGTCAAGAAGCCTTTTGTCCCACTTCTAGTCTCCCAGTTTGACATTACCTCAGCCTTTGTCAGATGAAGGGCTGAAGCAATCTCTTCCGGCCTAAGGATCTTCTCCCAACTTGTAAACGGGGTCTACTCTAGAATGGAGATACCCAGTAGATCAAAGAACTCTTCCAAGGTAGGGACCAATTGGTAGTCCAGAAAAGTAAAGCAATGGTACAGTGGATAAAAGAACTGGACTAAGACACTCAACATCTGCTCATCCATCTTGGAGGTGACCAAACCCAGGAGGTGCCCATGTCTTTTGATGAAGGAGGTAGTATCTGGAATTTTTGCATTCAATTCCTTAAGCTGAGTGGGAATCTGGACAAAGTTGATCCGAATAGTGTTTCTACGCATGGGTGCCATGACCTACAAAATAGGACAAAGATGAATCCCTTCTGTCTTTGAAATAGGTTAGTCTTTATGCAAGATGCATGCAATGTCATGATGTCATAATGTCATGATAGTAAACACACCACAAGTATCCACAAACAGCAAACATGGTAAAGGCAAACAAGTCACACAGATAGCCCTTAGATTTCAGGCAGGCAAGGAGTTTAGGTATTACCCTCTTTCAGTTTAGTTGGTTTAAACCTGTCTTAAAACATAGTAATCGGGTTCTAGAGGATCTCAATATCACTGACTACCCTCGATCGGTCATAATTCCAGTTTAGCAACCTTTTCTTGCGGCCGGAATCACGCGAGAGTTTAGTCTCAATGATTGTAGCATACTGCTACTGTTCTATGGCCAAGTTGGTCAATTTAAAGGTTCTAAGGTCAGTTGGTGCTTAATGACCCCTTAGCAGACCCATATTCTCCTCGTTGCGCCACAAGGGATATCGGTACATACTAAAGTGCCACACCAATGTAGCTACTGCTTCAACCGTATTGGTCTATGCCGTACAGTTCCCTCACAGTTTATTGCTACTTACCTAAAGGGTATTCCCCAGATCTGGGTTAGGATCTATAGTAACTCCGATTCAACCCACAAAGATATAGCATACAAGTCAAGCAATTGAAAACATTATGAACTATTCCTAAGGTACACCCCACTTATATATGTCCCCAACAGAGTTGCCAGTTCTGTGATACGGTGGGAAGAACTGACTATTTTTTGGAATGCTGGTTTGCGTTTTGCGTTTGTTTTCGCAAAATGTCGCGGTAAGCAAGAGTCGCCACCGACTTTTATTTTATCCAACAACGAAAGGAAAAAAGCACAGAAAAATTCCTTTTTCAAGATATTTCTCGGGTTCGAGGGGTAGATTATAGAAAGGGAAGGTGTTAGCACCCTTTCTATCTGTGGTTATCCACAGGCTCTTAGATACTTGCTCAATTGTTTTCAAAATTGTTTTCTTTGTCCTTGTGGGTTTGAAAAAGTTTTTGTTTTAAAACTTCGATTTAACTCTTGCTTCTGTCCTCAAGAGTGTAATGAAGTGTTTTGAAAACTTTGTTCGAAAAGTGTAAGTGTGAAGAGTTTTTGTTTCTAGAAAGAGCAAGTATCTAAGAACCATCTACCTACTCGAAAAAGGAATCGTTCCATGCTAATGTCCTTTAGACAATGCTGTCCTACTATTGATGAGTAGGTAGCACCGTCGTTGGAGTTTTAGGGTCAATTCGAATGAGGGGCTTACGGTCACCAAAGCAATGTTAGGACGCTTTAGCGGTAACCCTAATGTCTTAGATCATTTGTTTGAGGCAATTATATTTGAGGCAACCGTTTCGAGGCGACTATGATCTTTTAGACAGGAGGGCGACCTCTAAAGCGACCTATACTTAATGACCGTGTACGAAGGCAACCAAGTGGGGTGTACCCTAAGAGTGCGCATGTGCGAGTGTGTCGTTTTCAGTTATTTTTATCTTTGTACATGTTAAGGGTGATCTAAGTTGATTTTAGGTTAAAACATTCAATCTTGTCATGCCATCCAATTATCAAACATCTAACAGTTATAATTTACGGAAATTAAATGCGGAATTTAAATTACAAGGCGTCGGGTATTTACATCGCCAAAGACAAACCCTATAAAAATAAATAAAGCGATAAAAAATAAATAAAAGTCCTATTTACTATTACAATCCGGAGGCAAGTACATTATTGGATAAAAGAAAATAAATTGCGGCGTAAAATTTAATCGGACGTAAGATTAGGGTTTTGACCCTTTTGATTAAAGAAAATAGTCTTTTTTGTTGTTCTTTTTTTAGAAAGAGATAAATCCTAAATTAATTACTAAATTGAATTAATAAATTAATTAATAAAAATAAATTATTTTTGGGGTTTTTTGTTATTTTAAGAAAGAAAAATAAAATAATTAATGTTAGTAATTAAAACCTAATTAAATCTAATTTAATTTTAATTATTTACAAAGAGTAGGTTAAAGTTATTCTAATTAAAACCTAAATTAATTAATTAGTTTTTATTAATAAAAAAATAAAAATTTGATTGAATAAAAATATTTTTGTGGTTTTTATTTTATGAGAAAAAAGAATTTTTGTGATTGGTTAGTAATTAATTAAAACAATAAAACAATTAAAATAAATAAATAAAGGGAGTATGGGCCTGAAATTGGGAGTTTGAGAAGTAAATCCTTAAGCCCAAAACGCTGGCCTTCTTTGACTTTTTGGGATCTGGTGGATGTGCGTGGACCTTGCTTATGGTGGACCCTCAACCTGGGACTCTCAGATTTGGCCTTTGGCCATCTGGCAATTAGACAACTGATGGCGCATGGTATATTGCACGCTTTAGCAAACACCTGATTACATGAAAAACAAAGAGAAAATGCAAAACGCTGGAGGCAGGGATCGAACCCCTGACCTCCAGCCACTAACGCCTTGGAATTGGACCTGCTGACCACTGGGACACACTGCTTCAATTGTTATATGAATATAAATGATATATATTATATAAAAACAAAATTATATGCCAGCAATTAAAAAAAATGCGCGCTATTTTTTGAATGGACCTATGGGCAAGGGACACCTCATCGTCCCTGTCCTGGAAGTTGTAACAACATTACCTGCGGATTTGAATCCTCAACAAAAGACGCAGGCTTATGCTAAAAATCTCTCCAGGCCAAATAAATCCATTCCAAGGACATGGTTAGATTCGTCTTGGCTCCCTGATCAACACCATGCCCTTCTTGAGTCCCAATTTTTCCTGAAACAGAAAACCCTAAAAACGCTTCCAAGAACCCTAGCTATGGCGTTTTGCATTACAGATTAGATAAAAAAAATTGAATGATGCAAATAGCTTAGAAATATTATGAGGATTACAAATATGCCAATAGTTTTCATTATAGATGCAAGAATGGTGAGTTTCGATCTCAAGAACAGAGCTAGATATCGTGACACTTACAATGCTTATGAAGGTCTGAGAACGCTTGCTTTTGATCCAGATCGCTTGTGTGAACACCCAGGAAGAGATTGGGACAGGTCTCAGCCTTTGAAAATGCCCCTAGCTATGAATTCGATTCCAAGCTTTTTAATGAATTTTTCAACTTTTGTCTCGCCTCTGCCTGCAGCTTCCAACCCTTGTTTCGATTGTCTTGGCTTGCTTATGTAGTGTGTAGTGTATTAGGGTAAGAATTATGAATTGAATCTTCCCATATTAATGCCTTGGAATTTGATTTGATCTCCTCTTTACAACTTGCCAAATTTGCCAAATCTCAATCTTTTTGAACATGAATTGGTGTGATTCGAATTTGATGATGATAATCAAAACCTGAAACAGCCAAAAAATCTTATGTAATCAAAGTTTTAGATTTTATATGATTTAATTTGATTTAAAATGAATAAATTCAAATAAAAATCAAAATCAAAATAAAATATGGGCTCATGGATGAAGCTAGGACACGTGTGCAATGATGCAAGCTCAAATCAAGTGGAAAAGAATGGGCCCATTTGGCAAAATTTGATGTTTTGGGGATAGTTGACTTTTGGTAATTTTGCAAAAATGTCCAACTTCAACAATGCATAACTTCTTCAATTTTGAACTTTTGGAGGTGTTCTTGGACTTTTTAGAAAGCTTGAGATGCCCTCTAACCAACCTTTTTGGTCTCATCTCATTTTGATATTCCATGTTCAAGTTATAAGCTTTGGCAAAAAAATATGTTTTTGTTGACTTTCAAAAATGACCTATAATGTCCAAATATATAATTTCTTGTGAGTGCATTTTTTTATCTTTGGGTATGAAGATGGATTGTATTAAATTGCATCCTATTCAAAATGAGCTTTGGATGGGTCATTTCTCATAAAGTATGGGAAAGTTATGCTTGGTCAAAATTGAGTTGACTTTTCCTACAAAACCCTAATTTAGCAACTTTTGAGTCTTGATGAATTTTGAGAAATCCTTGATGAATCATGATCAACCCTTGATCAGATGATGAAATATCCTTCAAAATGAGAATGTTGACAAAAATCTTGAAGTTTGACTGTTTGTAGGTCACAGTTGACTTTTGCCCTAGCACAGTCGATTTTTGGGCCTTTTGAGCAATTGATTGAGCACACTTCCTCTGCAAGGCTTGAAACTTGGAATGGATGATATTGAGAACATATTAGGACATTTGGGAGCACTTGAGGTCATTTGGATTCAAGGATCTTGATGCAACACAAAACCCTAATTTTGGGGTTGATTGTCTTAGGAGATAGCTTGTCTGTCCAACTCTTGAGCAACCTTGAGCCACTTGGAGATTTTTCTTGCAATATCTTGAGAAATATGGGAGGGAAAATTTCGGGGTACAACAGCTGTAAAATGCAGAAAGAAGGTATTCAACATCTAATGTAAAACCATATAATTCTAGTTGAGAATACTCCTTCTGTGGAGAATTTTTTTCAAGACTTGGAGTTTGAAGAGGTATCTATAGTTTTTGGAACTCCTGTAAGGATTACCTCCAAGGGGCCTGTAAATATTATTGCCAAACCTAGAGTTGCTCCTCTAATCATTACCGCACCATGGCTAATTCCATATTCCTCTGACAAGGCTATCCCCTAGAATTATGGAGCTGATGTTTACTACCATGGTGTTAAGCAAGAACCATTGGTTGTGAAAAGCGAAGACACTGGACTTATTGATCCCAATGTTGACAATATTGTCGGGACCAGTAAGGTTACCAGAAGTGGAAGGTTTTCTCCCCAGAAATCTCTTCGAAGATTGTCTCTACACCAGTTCATGTTACTGCTACCAAGTCAACTACTGAGACTCGAGGCAAAGAATGTTAGAACATAGTTTGATTATACAACCCTTGATTAGAGTTTTGATGATAACAAAATACAAAGAATAAATTATTTCAAAGATATATACAAATAAAAATTATGCTCCTAAAAACTATGTTTTGTATATGCAGAAGTTCTGATGGAATCAGCATCAGAATGGAATCAACATCAGAAGATCAGAAATATGTGTTATACGCTGAAGCTACCAGATTATATGCTGAAGCTTGATGACCAGAATCTGCGCCTAAACACATACACTCTGACTCTGATCTAAGACATCTTTACCAAGTCATCAACACTCTGAAGCGTTATCAGCAGATAAAGCAAAGAAGACTCTGAAGCGTTACTGGTTATTCAAGACAGAATTAAATGCTAACGGCTTTCTTCAGACAAAGATCTTCTACAAAAGGAAAGTGCATTATTATCATTAAACCTGCTTTATGGACAACGTATCCTTGCTTGCTTATATAAACATGTATGCTTGTGAAAAGAAGCACGTACGTACGCACTCAAAATTTGCCAAGCTATCTAAACCACGCATATTCAAAGCTTTAGCAAATTCATTTTACTCCAAGCTTATTTTGTGTAATTATCACAGTTGTGATATACAGTTTTGTAAGAAAACAACAACACACACTTGTTCAATTCATTTGTAAAAGAAGTTCCTTGAGATTAACCGGATTGTGGTTGTACTCAAGAAGACTTTAACAGTTGTTAAAGTAGCTATTGTAATCCTTTGAGAATAGTGGATTAAGGCCTCGTTGGAGAGAGGCGAAATCACCTTGACGGGTGGACTGGAGTAGTTTGAGATCAAACGAACCAGGATAAAAATACTGTGTTGTTAAGCCTTTTGATTTAAGTTTTATAATTCAACCCCCCCCCCCCCCCCCCCCTCTTGTGTTTTTCACACCTTCAATTGGTATCAGAGCACCTGGTTCTGAGCTTTAACACTTAATCGTGTTAGTACAAGATCCAGCATCAGAAAAACACAATGGCAGGACCAAGTCAAAACATCAGCAATGACAACAATGAAGAAAGGGACAGATTCAGTGGCAAACCTCCAGTCTTTGATGGAGAGAACTTTGACTACTAGAAAGACAGAATTGAGAGTTTTTTTCTGGCCCATGATGTTGATCTGTGGGACATGGTGACTGATGGATACACGCACCCAGTGGATGGACGTGGTCAGAAGATTGACAGGAAAATGATATCTGATCAACAAAAGCGTGAGTTCAGAAATCATCACAAGGCCAGAACAATACTTCTCAGCGCCATCTCATATTCAGAATATGATAAAATATCAAAAGAGAAACTGCCAAGAATGTGTTTGATTCTCTGAGAATGACGCATGAAGGCAACATTCAAGTCAATGAAACAAAAGCCCTTGCGCTCATTCAGAAGTATGAGGCATTCAAGATGGAAGATAGTGAATCAATAGAAGCTATGTTTTCAAGATTCCAAATTCTTGTTGTTTGTCTAAAAGTTCTTGACAAAGGATATTCCACTACTGATCACGTCAAGAAGATCATCAGAAGCTTGCCAAAATAGTGGAGGCCAATGGTCACAACGCTTAAGCTAGCCAAGGATCTCAACAAAATCTCTCTGGAGGAACTTGTCAGCTCCCTCAGAAGTCACGAGATAGAGCTAGAAGCAGATGAACCTCAAAAGCAAGGTAAGCCATTAGCTTTAAAATCTAACAGAAAATCGGACTCCAAAGTTTTGCAGGTTGTGGAAGAAACCTCTGATGGATCCTCATCAGAAGAAGATGAATTGTCTCTTCTTTCCAGAAGGGTGAACCAACTGTGGAAGCAGAGGCAAAGGAAGTTCAGAAATCCCAGAAGATCAGAAAATTAGAATGAATCTTCCTCCAGATACAGAAGGTCAGAATCCTCCTCTGGACACAAAAGATCTGAAGGCTCTTCAGGATACAGAAAGCCAAACAACAAAAACATCATCTGCTATGAGTGTAACGAGCAAGGACACTACAAAAGTGATTGCCCAAAGCTTCAGAAGGAGAAGCCCAAAAGGAAGTTTGGCAAGAAAAAGAAGAAAAGTCTCATGGCTACATGGGATGATTCTAATACATATGAAGCTGACTCAGAATCAGATGATGAAAGAGAAAACATAGCTCTCATGGCAAACGTCTCTGAAGACAGTGAAGCGTCTGGTTCAGACTCAGAATCAGATACAGAAGAGGTATTCCCTGACTTTACTATCAACTTTACTAAGGCTGAACTAGCTGAAAGCCTTAATGAAATTTTGGAAAGGTATCAGCAGATCAGAGTCAAATTCAGAAACCTGAAAAGGAATCTTGCTTCTGACTCTGATAAAACTGAGAGTCTCAAATTGGAGAATTCTGAGTTAAAAGATAAAATTTAAAAACTAGAAAACCAATTACAAAACTCTCAGAAGGAAACAATCCCTGAAACTCCTAGCAATGCTGATGAGATCATCAAAGAGTATGATCACAGATTTCAGAAGTTTCTGGCTAAAAACATAGACAGAAGCAAAATGGCTTCAATGATCTATGGGGTTAGCAGAAATGGCAGAAAAGGGATAGGATATCAAGGTAAGGTTTCTACACCAAAAAATGCCATGGATTTAGTTATAAAACGTACTCCACTTGATTCACACTTTATATATGGGCACACACATGACATAAAATATACAAGTAGTGATTACTCTATCAAACCAAAATTCAACCAGAGTTTTGGTAAAACTAACAAGTCAGGACCCAAGAAAATGTGGGTACCTAAGGATAAAATAATACATGTGGCAGATATCTTTAGCAGCAAAGCAAAGACACCAGTCATGGTACCTGGACTCTGGCTGCTCACGACACATGACGGGAAGAAGGCATATGTTCCAAAGCCTAGAACTTAAGCCTGGAGGCCACGTAGGCTCTGGAGGCAATCAGAGGGGAAAGATTATTGGCTCTGGAACAGTAGGTAATGGAAATCCTCCCTCTATTAATAATGTTTTATTAGTTGATGGATTAATGCATAATCTGTTATCCATAAGTCAATTAAGTGATAACGGTTATGATATAATCTTCAATCAAAATTCATGCAAAGCTGTTAGTCAGAAAGATGGGACTATCCTATTTAATGGAAAGAGGAAAAACAACATTTATAAAATCAAACTTTCTGAACTGAAAAGTCAGAATGTAAAATGTCTTCTGTCTATTAACAGCGAGCAATGGATCTGGCACAGAAGATTGGGACATGTTAGTATGAGAAGAATATCTCAGATTAACAAACTCAATCTGGTTAGAGGACTTCCTAACTTGAAGTTCAATTCAGATGCTCTGTGTGAAGCATGTCAGAAAGGCAAGTTTGCAAAACCTACTTTCAAATCCAAAAACATTGTTTCCACCTCTAAGCCATTAGAACTTTTGCACATTGACTTATTTAGACTAGTAAAAACTGCTTCAGTCAGTGGCAAGAAGTATGGGTTAGTAATCGTAGATGACTATAGCAGATGGACATGGGTAAAGTTCTTAAGGCATAAGGACGAGTCACACTCTGTGTTTGTTACCTTCTGCAACCAAGTTTAGAATGAAAAGGATCTTAGAATCGTCAAAGTCAGAAGTGATCATGGTGGAGAATTTGAAAATAAATATTTTGAATTATTCTTTAATGAAAAAGGCATTCTGCATTATTTCTCTTGTCCTAGAACTCCCCAGCAAAATGGAGTTGTAGAACGAAAGAACTGAACATTGCAAGAAATGGCCAGAACCATGATCAACGAGACTAATGTTGCTAAGATCTTTTGGGCAGAAGCAATAAACACAGCGTGTTACATTCAGAATAGAATCTCCATAAGACCTATTCTGGAAAAGACTCCATATGAATTATGGAAGAACAAAAAGCCCAACATTTCTTATTTTCACCCATTTGGATGTACATGTTTTATTTTGAATATAAAAAATTATTTGAACAAGTTTGACTCTAAAGCAAAAAAAGTGTATTATGCTAGGATACTCTAAACGCTCAAGAGGGTACAGAGTATACAATACAAAAACACAGATTGTTGAAGAGCCAATCAGTGTTCGGTTTGATGATAAGCTTGACTCTCAAAAGTCAAAGCAGAATGAATTCCTTGCAGGTATGGAAGTTGAACTCACAGGTACTGAAGACAACTCCGAGGCTCTCAACAGAGACACTCCCTCAACATCAGAAAGAGTCACTGCAAGCAACCCAGCACCTTCTGTTGATCAACTCCAGAAAAGACCATCCAGAAGAAGAATTGATCACCCAGAAGAAACAATCTTAGGAAGGAAGGAAGATCCAATCAGAACAAGATCTACCTTCAAAAACTCTGAAGAATCCCTCATGGGACTGGTTTCTCTGATTGAACCAACAACAATTGATGAAGCACTTCTGGACAATGACTTGATTCTGGCAATGCAAGAGGAGCTAAATCAATTCACAAGAAATGACGTATGGGATCTGGTTCCCAAACCAAAAGGATTCAACGTCATAGGTACAAAATGGGTGTTCAGAAACAAACTGAACGAACAAGGTGAAGTCATCAGAAACAAAGCACGGCTGGTAGCACAAGGTTATAGTCAGCAAGAAGGGATAGAATATACAGAAACCTTGGTTCCAGTTGCCAGGCAGAATTTGAGATGAGCCTAATGGGGGAACTAAAATTCTTTCTAGGCATTCAGATTAGTCAAACTCAGAAGGAACTTACATTCATCAGAGCAAATATGTCAGAGAACTTCTGAAGAAATTTGATCTCTCAGAATGTAAGCTCTCAAGGATTCCAATGCATCCCACGTGCATTCTGGAAAAAGAAAAGGTAAGTAAAAAGGTAGAATAGAAGGTCTACAGAGGTATGATTGGTTCTCTTCTCTATCTGACGGCTTCAAGGCCTGACATTCTATTCAGTGTTTGCATTTGTGCCAGATTCCAATCAGATCCTAGAGAATCTCACTTAACAGCAGTTAAGCGAATTTTCAAGTATCTGAAAGGTACTGCTAATCTGGGTTTGTTTTATAGAAAATCAAGTGATTACAGCTTAGTAGGATACTATGATGCTGATTTTGCTGGAGACAGAGTTGAACGTAAAAGCACTTCTGGAAGCTGCCAGTTTCTGGGAGAAAATCTGATCTCATGGTCCAGCAAAAGACAATCCACAATAGCTCTATCAACAGCAGAAGCTGAATACATAGCAGCAGCTGGATGTAGCACGCAAATGCTCTGTATGAAAAGTCAACTTGAGGACTTCAATATATTTGAGAGTAACATCCTTATCCTCTGTGACAACACTTCTGCTATTTGTCTCAGTAAAAATCCTATTTTGCATTCTAGGGCTAAGCATATAGAAATAAAACATCATTTTATTAGGGACTATATTCAGAAAGGGATTCTCAATTTAAAATTCATTGACACAGACCATCAATGGGCTGATGTCTTTACAAAACCTCTTTCTGAAGATAGGTTTAACTTCATTCTGAAACATCTCAGCATGAAGCTTTGCCCAGAATAAAACTGTTTTATTTATATATCTTAACCTTCAGAATTTTGGTTATTCTCTGTGAACTGCTGATCAACCTGCCTTCAGATTTTTAGAAGTCCAGATTGTATTAGAATCTATCCATGAAGATATGAGCGCTTCATTTCAAGGATAGAAGTGTGCTGTTCACATAAGCAAATAGTTGTCATCCATTCATCAGCTACCTTCTGAGGCTGAACACGCGTTCACTTTTCTGAAAGGTCAAAAGTGCTGATTGGATGCATTGAGACACATGTCATGGGTAATCGTTCTAATATCTTTCTGAATCCCCCAAAATCAGTTGTCATTAATGCTTATAATCATTACAATTTATTTCTCTCTCTTTCCGTTTACGTTTTCAAAATCTATTTAAACTCATTTCTCATTCTTTACACTCTTTCACTTTCACCTTCTCTACAATCTAATTGTTTTCAGTTTACATCTTTTTCAAAACCCTTTCATTTTCTTCTCAAATTTTTCTGTGTGAACATGGCCTCCTCAAGTAACCTAACTTCCAGTACTCAGAACAGAATCCATAGAACAATATGAAGAACCATTCAGAACTCTCCTCACGCCCATTAAAAACCTAGAAGTACTCTCAGAATTGATTGTGGACTTTAACAGTTTTCAAGAGAACGGGTTCAATCTCTCTGAAGAAGTAAAGGCTCAAGGATGGAACAGGTATTTTGACCGTCTGGTAGGTCCAACATTCCCAATCCTTGTGAAGGAATTTTGGATTCATGCTTCATCTTCCAACCATCAAGTTACTTCGTATATAATGGGGAAGAAGATAGTCATAACTAAAGACCTTATTGCAAGATTGATAGGTTACAGTGGTGGTGGCGTAAGATGCATAGACATGGCTGAAAGTTGTGCTGATGTCGCTTTAATTGCTAGAGAAATCTTCACTCTGGGTCTTCCCTCCAGCAAGATAAGGGATCTGAAAGACCATCACAGAATATGGGCTAAGATTATTCTGGGATGCATAAACCACAGGAAGCCAACCAGCTCTCCTGACTACATCAACATTGATCAGCAGTTTCTGATCTACTTCATCTCCTAGAAGATTAAGGTGAATATGGCTCATTTGTTGTTCAATCATCTGAGTACTAATGTTAAGGAGACCAGAGAAGAGGAGCGCACAAAAAGGGACTGGATACCCCTTGGAGGGATCATATCAGATATTCTGACAGAGAATAAGCTGATAGATCATCTAACAGAAGCACAGGAAATCAGCACTTTAGAAGCAACTGTTGGAAAGCCTTTGAATGCAAAGAATCAGAAGAAGATGAAGATTATTGATAACATTAAGAAGGAAACCAGTGTTACTTCTTTTGCAACAATCACCAGCAGAAGAATCCCTCTAGATGACTTTCCCATGTTCTCAGAAGTTGATTCTAAGCCTGAGATTATAGTCAGATATCTGGATGCATGCAAGGCAGATGGTACAGCACCAGATTTAAACATTCGGGATCTACAGCAGAAGGCTCCAGAAGTTGTGCTAAAGAAGAACAAGAAAAGGAAGGCTGCAGCAGAAGGATCATCCCAGTGGACTCCCAAAGCAGCTAAAAAGAGAGGTAATCCTTCTTTTGTAACTGTTTTAGATTTAGTATATGTATCAACATCTGTACCTATCCCTATTCAATCATAAATTCCTACCCCACAAACATTTGATGATTTTGAAATTGATTTTGACCCCTCAGAAACTTTAACTCTTAGAGGATCTCACTCTCTACCTATCAATCTAAATATTGAAACAACTCAACCAGAACTTGCAAAAGTTCTATCAGATATTGAAACCTTTGACCAACATATTTCTGCTCCCATAACAGAAAATCCAAACTCTGAAACAACCTCAGAAGCACCACAACCAGAAATTCCCCTCTCTCCACAACCAGAAATAACACTGCCTCCATCTCCTCAACCAGAAATTCATCCACCTTCTCCACAACCTAAACTATTACAACCAGAAGTTCAAACTTCTGAGGTCCAACCTTCTGAATCCTGTGAACCAGAACCTCATCACGTTCAAACCAACCAAATTGTTGATTCTGATCCCATTCCCATTCCTGGAATCACTGAACCTCTGGCCATCCGTATACCCCTGACCATTCTGGATATTCCCCAAATTCCCTCTTCACTAGAATCAACTCCACCAAACTCCCCAACTAGTCCAATAATCATTCCAGACTCTCCCACTCCCTCACCAAAAAACAATCCAAATGACAATGCCAAAACTGTCATTGATTTAACTGTTTTTCAACGCCTTGCTGCCATAACCCACAAAACAGCCACTCTAAAACCAAAACCATCTGAACCTACACCAGATGTTGGTACAAGTTTATTGATATTTGAAACAGAAATGCAGAAGTGGATAACTTCCCTGAAGCAAGCTAGTCTTGAGCTGATCGATCCTGCTGCATCAGATTATCTTTGGACAAGTTTCAGAAAATGGGTATGTTCTGAAACTGATAAGATGCAAGAACAAAGCTACAGACAAGTTTAACAGAATTTCAGTAATCTTCTAAAAGTAATTGAAGACCAAGTTCTGAGCCAGCTGCTAAAGAAAAAAGTTCTCCCTCTAGACAATGCTCCCTGGTCAGAACATCGTCCAGCTAACAAAGTTCAACCAGAGTCAGAAGATCTCATTCTGACTGATACTCCTGAGCAGATGATTCTCGCAGAAGAACTGGGTCAAAAAGATGACATTGCAGAATGCTCTGACAAGCATCCCGTTACTGAAGATTCTCAAGCTTCCTCCTATGAAAGGCCGCCTCTGGAAGATCTAAAGAGATCTGATATTTTGATGCAGGAAAGGATGGATAAACAGGATGAAAAAATTTCGGAAGTCAAGAGCATGTTAACCAAGCAAGAGGAGACCAACATCCAGATCAAGGGCTTCTTGGAAGCTCTGTTCACGCGTCTTCCTCCTCCCTCTTAGATTTCCCTTGTTTTAAAATTTGTTTATCTGTAATATTCTCTACATTGCTGCAACTTATCATTGATTCTGATTTTAATATAAACTCCTTTTGGCTCTGATTATATGTTCTTTTTTATAACTGACAAAAAGGGGGAGAAAGAATAAGATATTTTCAATAACGGATCACTGAGACATAAGTCTCAAACATTCTGATCTACTTAATTTCTCTCTTCTGAAAAGCTTGAAAAGGTACAAAACTCTAATGAAAGATACAGTAAGATTCTGATGCTCAAAGACTCATGGAAT
This sequence comes from Vicia faba, assembly GCA_948472305.1. Taxonomy (NCBI): domain Eukaryota; kingdom Viridiplantae; phylum Streptophyta; class Magnoliopsida; order Fabales; family Fabaceae; genus Vicia; species Vicia faba. Next base: position 1,573,495,410 of record OX451737.1, read on the forward strand.
TAAAGGGAAGTAATTAACTCAGGGGGGAGTTTTTCTTCTTAATTCTATACTTTTTATTCTTTATTCTTTATTGAAAAATCTGGTTTTTGTCATCATCAAAAAGGAGGAGATTGTTAGAACATAGTTTGATTCTACAACCCTTGATTAGAGTTTTGATGATAACAAAATACAAAGAATAAATTATTTCAAATATATATACAAAGAAAAATTATGCTCCTAAAAATTATGTTTTGTATATGCAAAAGTTCTGATGGAATCAGCATCAGAATGGAATCAACATCAGAAGATCAAAAATATGGGCTATACGCTAAAGCTACCGGATTATACGCTGAAGCTTGATGACCAGAATTTGCGCCTAAACAAATACACTCTGACTCTGATCTAATACATCTTTACCAAGACATCAACACTCTGAAGCGTTATCAGCAGATACAACAAAGAAGACTCTGAAGCATTACTGGTTATTCAAGACAGAATTAAATGCTAACGGCTTTCTTCAGACAAAGATCTTCTACAAAAGGAAAGTGCATTATTATCATTAAACCTGCTTTATGGACAACGTATCCTTGCTTACCTATATAAACAGGTCTGCTTGTGAAAAGAATCACGTACGTACGCACTCAAAATTTGCCAAGCTATCCAAACCACGCATATTCAAAGCTTTAGCAAATTCATTTTATTCCAAGCTTATTTTGTGTAATTATCACAGTTGTGATATTCAGTTTTGTAAGAAAACAACAACACACACTTGTTCAATTCATTTGTAAAAGAAGTTCCTTAAGATTAACCGGATTGTGGTTGTACTCAAGAAGACTTTAACAGTTGTTAAAGTGGCTATTGTAATCCTTTGAGAATAGTGGATTAAGACCTCGTTGGAGAGAGGCGAAATCACCTTGACGGGTGGACTGGAGTAGTTTGAGATCAAACAAATCAGGATAAAAATATTGTGTTGTTAAGCCTTTTGATTTAAGTTTTACAATTCAACCCCCCCTTCTTGTGTTTTTCACACCTTCAAAGAACATATGACTGACTCCACCCAGACTAAGGCACCAAAAGAGGTTATTGTTGAAGATGCTTCCAAGAAAGAGATGGAGGAAGTACTGAAGATTATTCGGAAGAGTGACTACAAGATTATTGAACAGTTGGGTCAGACTCCCTCCAAGATATCCATTTTATCTCTGTTGTTGTGCTATGAAGCCCATGCTCAGGCTTTGGTGAAGTTCTTAAAATCTTCTCATGTATCGCAAGAAATCTCTGTTGATCAATTTGAAAATTATGTTGCTAGCCTGACGATTGAGAATGGGCTAGGCTTTTCGGACGTTTATTTAACCCCTGAAGGAAGAAACCATAACAAGGCTCTACAAGTCTCGATTGAGTTCGGGGGCACTACCTTAGCTCATGTGTTGGTTGACACATATTCCTCATTAAATGTTCAACTGAAGCACACTCTAGACAGGGTTGACCGTGAAGGGGTTGTGCTGAAACCCAGTGATATTATGGTTAGAGCCTTTGATTGTTCAAAGAGGATGATGCATAGAGAGGTGGATCTCCCGATCAGAGTAGGTTCGTAGGTCTTAGACTCTACCTTCTATGTGATGGACATTGGTCCAGCTTATTCCTGTTTACTTGGGCGCCTTTGGATTCATGGGGAAGGCACCATTACTTCCACTTTACATCAAAAAGCTGAAATATCCCATAAAAGGAAAGATTGTTACGGTTTATGGTAAAGAAGAGTACATGGCGAGTCACTTGAACTCCTTTAAGTATGTTGATATGAACGGTGAATTCATCGAGACTCCCTGCCAGACTTTTGAAGTTATTCATCAGACAACTACCGGTACTGAAGAAGTTTTTTCTATTCCTAAAGTTACTAGGGTTCCGCCTAGAATGGCTTTATTAAAAGATGCTAGAGCTGTGATAGAAGAAGGTGGTTGCACTACTTGGGGTCAACTTTCCGATATTACGTACAAATCTGATAAATTTTGTTTTGGTTTCATTGCAGAGGCTCAGAGGGATGTTCGTCATGCTTGTACTGGAAGACCATAATTTTGCATCAACAACAATGGAGTCAACGCGGTAGAAGATGCTGATATTGACTATGACCTAGACAGTTGGATTTTTCCTACCATCAGGAATAGACTCAGCAATTGGAAGACGGAAGACGTTATACCAATCTCATTTAGTCATGAGTAAATGTTATTTTCTACTTTCTTTATTTTAAGTTTTGGTTATGTAATTTTAAACAATAACTTTAAACCTTGTGCCTTACCCGGGGCACAACGGTCCATTTGTTAGGGTTGTCATTTTCCATTCACATATCTTCATTCCATAAATCATTAGAAGTTTGCATTAAAATTTTGTGCTCATTAGAAGAACATTTTGATCACCTACACAAGATATTTTAGAGATTAAAGAAGTACAAGTTAAGGTTGAATCCAAACAAGTGCACCTTTGGGGTAAGGTCCGGTAAACTCCTGGGTTTCATCGTCAGTAGTAAAGTTATTGAAGTTGACCCCGCCAAGGTTAAAGTCGTTCAACAAATGCCGGCTCCCCATACTGAGAAGGAATTCAGAGGTTTCCTGGGATGATTGAACTACATTTCCAGATTTATTTCTCATTTGACCGCTACTTGTGAGCCAATTTTCAAGTTGCTGAAGAAAGATCAAGTAGTGAAGTGGAATGAAGATTGTCAGATAACCTTCGACAAAATTAACGAGTACCTCCAAGAACCTCCGATACTAATGTCACCAATTGAGGGAAGACCTCTGATCATGTACCTAACAGTGTTAGAGAATTTAATGGGGTGTGTATTGGGGAAACATGACGAGTCTAGTCGAAAAGAGCATGCAATATACTACCTTAGCAAAAAGTTTACTGACTGTGAAATAAGATACTCATTGCTCGAGAAAACTTTATGCGCTTTGGCATGGGCTGCTCGCCGACTAAGACACTATATGTTGACTCATACAACTTGGTTGATCTCTAAAATGGATCCTATAAAATACATATTCAAGAAACTCACTATCTTCAGAAGAATAAAAAGATGGAAAATGGTCTTGACAAAATACGACATCCAGTACACTACTCAAAAGGCGATCAAAGGAAGTGTATTGGAAGATCATTTGGCTCATCAGGATGTAGATGACTACCAGACTATGAATTTTGTGTTCTCGGGTGAGAATATTATGCTAGTTACTGATTATGAAGAACCTGGACCGCATGAAGGACCTGAATCAGGATCTCAATGGACTATGGTTTTTAATGTAGATTCTGATGCGCTTGGTAATGGAACTTGTGTTGTGATCGTCTCATCCAAGGGTTTCCATACGCCCTTTACCTCTAGATTATGTTTTGACTGTACCAACAACATGGCAGAATACGAAGCGTGCATCATTCGCATCAAAGCTGCCATCGATATGAGAATCAAGTTCTTGGATGTGTATGGGGACTCAGCCCTAGTGATTAGTCAGATTAAGGGAGAGTGGGATATGAAGTACCCAAATCTCATTCCTTATCGTGAGCATGTATTGACGTTAATTCCATATTTCAAAGAAATCACTTTTGAACACAGCCCACGAGAAGAGAATCAATTGGCATACGCATTAGCTACCATGTCTTCTATGTTCAAAGTCGTATGGGACAACGAAACTCCTCAAATCACTATTGAGAGATTAGATGAACCTGCATATTGCTACAAAATTGATATCGATGGAGCAGAGGAAAATCCTTGGTACCATGAAGTAAAAATATACCTCGAGGCTCAAAAATATCCATAAGGGGCGTCTATCAATGATAAGAAATTCCTACAGAAGTTCTCTGCCAAATTCTTTCTGAGTAACGGAATTTTGTACAAGCGTAATCATGATTTGACTCTGCTTCATTGTGTAGACAAGAAGGAAGTTGAGAAGATTATAGAAGATATGCATGTAGGGGTCTTTGGTACTCATTCCAGCGGGCATATGATGGCTAAGAAGATTTTGAGAGCAGATTATTATTGGTCGACCATGGAAACCGATTGCCATCGACATTCCAGAACTTGTCACAAATTCCAGATTTATGTTGACAAAGTACATGTGCCTATGGTTCCTTTGAATGTCTTGACTTCTCCTTGGCCGTTTGCAATGTGGGGCATTGATATGATTGGAGAGATTAAGCCTAGTGCTTCCAATGGGCATTGTTTTATCCTAGTCGCTGTGATTATTTCACTAAGTGGGTTGAAGCAGCCTCATTTGCCTCTGTTACCAAGAATGTTATGGCCTGATTCACTAAGCATAACCTTATTTGTCGATATGGCATTCCCAAAAGGATTATCACGGACAATGGTACCAATCTTAACAATTCTATTATCATGGAACTATGCATGCAATTCAAGATCAAGCATCACAATTCTTCTCTATATCGACCGAAGATGAATAGTGCAGTGGAAGCCGCCAATAAGAACATCAAGAAGATTATACAGAAAATGATAGAGACATAAAAGATTGGCATGAGATGTTACCATTTGTTCTTCATGGCTATCGCACTTCAGTATGGACATCAACTGGGGCAACCCCATTTGCTCTAGTCTACGGCATGGAAGTTTTCCTACCTATCAAAGTCCAAATTCTTTCTCTAAGGATTATGAAAGACACAGATTTAGACGAAGGCGAGTGGATTTAGACTAGGCTGGACCAGATAAATTTGATCGACGAGAAAAGGCTTGTGGTTGTTTGTCATGGTCAGATGTATCAGAAGCATATGATCAAAGCTTTCAACAAGAAATTCAAACGTCGGGTATATCTGGCTGGTGACTTGGTAATAAAGGGCTATTTTTTATCAAAAATATATTTTCTGGTGGTGCTATGATAGTTACTACCATGGACGACGAAGATTTTCCATACCCTGTGAACACGGACATAGTAAAAAAATACTACACATAAAAAAAGGCCCTCTAGTTTGACAGACCTAGACAAAAATAAGGGCATCCCAGCGAACCAAAAGGGTTCGGAAAAATTATTGATATATATATATATATATATATATATATATATATATATATATATATATATATATATATATATATATATATATATATATATATATATATATATATATATATATATATATATATATATATATATATATATATATATATATATATATATATATATATATATATATATATATATATATATATATATATATATATATATATATATATATATATATATATATATATTGTACACCCGGCAAGTCGAAAACCTGAAAAGGAGGCTTGGGAAAAAAAGGGTATCTCAGTGGACTAAAAACCCGAAAGGGAAGTCCAGATAAAAGTTAGGGATTAAAGCGTACGATTATGTCCTGTTGGATCATCTATTTACAGCAAGCTTTGTTATCAATGTCAAGTTCAAATGGTACAGATCAATTCAGTCAACTTCTTTCGACAGCAAGGGATGAGATGCTTGAAGACATATGGGCAATAACAGAGTTGAAACTCGATGGGATCGTTTCCACATAGATGTTTCTTTGTTTTCCTTTGTACCTTTCTTCAATTTTATGATGATTTCCTTTTACTAGGGTCTCTGTCCCTTTGTACACAACTGTCTGCTTATAGGAAAACTTTCAATACAAATATAATTCAAAATTCAAATTTGTTTTACTTTTTCTGCTTTGTTTGCAAAACCGTCCAATGACTATATTGAATGAACATATGCATTTAAATATGATTACTGTTAACAAATATGTGCATACAAACAGGAATCGGCATTTACTAAATACTCTAGGAGTTGGGATAGTGTTCAAGTCGTCCACAAATCCCCGCAGAGCTACCTTCACAAGCTCATCACCAACAAAGATATATTCCCCAGTGAGTCTAATATGCCTTCAAACTGAAATTGGGGCATCTTCCAGCAGTACACCTCCACATCCCTGAGGAATAGCTTGACATGATCATCTCCCATAATAGTTCCCTTAGCGAATAAGGGAGTTTGATCATTTCCCCAGCATACGGTGGAAACTTCCTCAGCGCAGCCTATGAAATTCCAATCCCCATCAGAAATTATTTCCTCAACACAGTTTATAAGAATTTAATTCTCCAGCAGAGTTTATTTCTCCAACACCATAAAATCCCCAGTAGAATTCTCTTCTCCAACAGGGTTTGTTTGCTCAACATAGTTTATCGCTCCAATTATCACAGTTCCACGACAGGATTCTCTTGTTGGGCTAGATGTCATTCAACTTTGTCCTTCCCAGAAGAGTTGACATCCATATCTAAAACTTGGTTAGACAACACATTAGAGGATTATCCATCTCTTTTATCCCCAATCAGGGTATATGAGAAAGAACAATGAACGATCAATGTTCTTAGAATCCTTCTATCCCCAAGTAGAAGTCAAACATCCCCAGCGGGATATCTTCAAATAGAAAGAAGGAACCCCCTGCGAAGACATTCTAAACAAGATTAAAGATTCATATTCTTCATCCCTAGTGTGATCGGTGGGAATAGAACTGCCTGTTTTGGAATGCTGGTTCGCGTTTGCGTTTGTTTTCACAAAATGTCGCGGAAGCAAGAGTCGCCACCGTCTTTTATTTTCTCCAACAAGGAAAGGACAAAAGCACAGCAAAATTCCTTTTCGAGATGTTTCTCAGGTTTGGGAGGTAGATTATAGAAAGGGAAGGTGTTAGCACCCTTTATATCTGTGGTTATCCACGGGCTCTTAGGTACTTGCTCACTATGTTTTCAAAAAAGTTTTGCTTTTCTTGTGTTTGTGGGTTTTGAAAAGAGTTTTGTTTGAAAACTTCGATTTAACTCTTGTTTCTGTCCTCAAGAGTGTATGAAGTGTTTTTGAAAACTTTGTTTGAAAAGTGTAAGTGCGAAAAATTTGTTTTGTTTTTGCAAGAGCAAGTACCTGAGAACCTCTACCTACTCAAAAGGAATTAAGTTGTGTAAATGTCCTTTATACAGTGCTATCCCACTATTGAGAAGTAGGTAGCACCGTCGTTGGAGTTTTCGGGTCAATTCGATTAAGGGACGTTATGGTCATTGAAGGCAACATGTAAGGATACCTTAGCATTTCGAAGGGACCGTCATCATATATTCAAAGGCAACATCGAGGGACTAGATCATTTCTCATAGGCAACTCGAGGGACAGTAAGGGACCATGATCTTTCTGATGACTTTTAGATTGAGGGTCTTTTGCTAAGATATCCCTACGTTCGAGGGACGTGACCATTGTTTTCCGAGGCAACCGAGTGAGGCGTACCCTAGGAGTGATATGTGCAAATGTGTCAATTTTCAGTTATGTTATCTTTGTACATGTTATGGTGAGCTACGGTTGATTTTAAGTTAAGAGAAATCTTGTCATGCATAGCCTAGTTAGCATACATCTAGCAGTTAATAGTTGCGGAAAATAAAACTACACTATTACAAGGCGCCGGGTATTTACATCGCCAAAAAACAAACCCTTGAAAAGTAAATTGCGGAAAATAAATGAAAGCGGTAAAAAGGTCCTAATTAAAAGTATTACATCCTCGGAGCAGTTACAATTATGTGGATCAAAAATAATACGCGCGAGAAAAATTGAATCGGAGAGTTTTAGGGTTTTGACCCTTTTTATTAAAGAAAGCATATTTTTGTTATTTTTTGCATTTAATTAAATTAAACCTAAACTAATTAATTAATTAAATAAAAAAGAAATATTTTTTGGGTTTTTGAATGTTTAAGAAAAAATAAAAATAAAATGATGAAATATATTAAAAACCTAATTCTACTTAATTTTAATTTATTGCAAAAGTATTAATATTATGCCTAATTAAAACTAAACAAATTAAGTTAACATTTATTTACAAAATAAACTAATTAAATTTAATAAATATTATATTTTTTATGTTTTCTGAATTTATTAAAAAAATGTTAATTATTTTAGTTAGTAGCTAATTAAAAATTAATAAAAACAAATTAAATAAAAAAATATAAAAGAAAAGAAGAAATAAACCAAGGGGGGGTGTTGGGCCCAAATTGGAGGGTGTGATTTGCAGTTCCTTGGCCCAATACAAGTCAGCCTGCGTTTGACTTTCTGATTCCATGTTGACATGTTGACCTCGGCATATGGTGGATGCTCAATCTAGACCTTTGGATTTGGCCTGAAGGCCATCTGGCACCTGGAAATTTGAGGAGTATGGTGTGCCACGCTTGCTGAAATGCATTGGAACATCTGAAACAAAATAATACAAAGTTTTGGGGGACCTGGGATTCGAACCCAGGTCCCAAGGGTATCCCACTAGCGCGCTTGCCACTCAGCCAAGTTGATTCATTTGTTATAGGAATAAGAAGCAATTATTATATGGAAAAACATGTCACTATGCCTGGAAAAAAATAAAAAGGTGCGCTGATTCAAATAGGCGAACCAGATGACAACACGTCATCATCTTCAACCTTGGCCCCTGCAAAAATATAATCAGATAGCGGGGGTTTTTAACCTCCACTACCTCCCTGCATGAAAAATAGCGAATAGACACACAGTAAACATAAATATTTCGCGAGGTGTGTGTTCCAATCGTCTTGGTCTCACGATTTCAACCATGTATCCCATTGGTTCCAATTTTTCCTGGATTGGAAAGCCCTATTTGAAAGCTTGAAAACCCTAGAAATTCAATCATGGCATCTCTCGATTCAGGGCACTATAGTTCAATTCAATCATTCCATTAGCTTTGTATGATCTCTAGCAATACAAATCAATCACAAAAACATGTCAAATGCGTATGAATTAAGAGATACGATTTTGAATTATAAGTGCAAACCGTGAAATTGTATTTCGTGATTCCTTGAGCTTTGGTGCTTGAATTTGATTGCAAATCAATCCTGGTACCTCCTGCAACGTGTTTGGATGGACAAGGTACCTTGAATTGGCCTGAATTGCAAGAACCAGTTTTGAGTTTTCTTGAAATTTCTTGAATTTGATATGGCCGTTTCTGCAGCTTTTTCACGTGTCCTAGGTTATGCTTGGCTTGCTTGCATATATGGGAATCATTCTAGGTCAAAGTTTGGGCTTATACCCATGTGCATTGAAGATTAAATCTTTGATTGATAAATCAAATATTATTGATTTTTCATGATTGAACAAGTTGCCAAAATTGGATATTTTTGCATCTTTTAGCTTGTGCACGAATTGGTCAGCATATTTGGATCATATTTGGCTCACAAATTGATTTAAGAATCAAATCTTCTATTTTCTTATAATTTAAATTAATTAAATGAATTAATATGTATTAAAAATCCATTTAATCAATAAATTTAAGAAAATAAATCCCATTTAACTTGGTGGGTCGTGCATAGGTCATGGGTGAAGTTTCAAAAAGAGATTTGAGGCCCATTAGCAAAAAGAAGTTGTTTTGAGCAAAGTTGACTTTTGCAAATTCATGAAAATTGCCCAACTTCCCCAATGCATAATTTGCTCTATTTTGATAATATGACCATGTTCTTGGACCTTTTGGAAATCCCTTGAAGTCCTCTAACTAATGCCTTTGGTCCCATGTCATTTGGATTTACCAATCTCAAGTTATGCCCTTGGACTCAAAGTGTACTTTTGTTGACTTTTGAAATTGACCTATAATGTAAAAATTTGTAACTTTTTGTGAGTGCATTTCTTGATCTTGGGGTGTGAAGATGGATTGTAGGAAATTGCATCCTCTTCAAAATGAGCTTTGGATGGATAATTTCTAATAATGTATGAGAAAGTTATGCTTGATCAAAGTTGAGTTGACTTTTCCTGCAAAACCCTAATTTAGCATATTTTGAATCTTGATGAATTTTGAGCAATCCTTGATGAATCATGATCAACCCTTGATAAAATGATGAATTATCCTTCAAAATGAGAATGTTGAGAAAAAATCCTGAGGTTTGACTGTATTTGGGACACAGTTGACTTTTGACCCAGCGCAGTCGATTTTTGGGCCTCTTGAGCAATTGACTGACCAAAGTTTCTCTGCAAGGCTTGAAATTTGACATGGATGGTCTTGAGAACATATTAAGACATTGGGAAGCACTTGAGGTCATTTGGATGTGAGGACCTTGATGCAACACAAAACCCTAATTTTGACTTGACTGCCTTAGGAGGTGATTTGATTGTCCAACCCTTGAGCTATCTTAAGCAACTTGAAGATCATTCTTGATAAATCTTGAGGAATATGGGAGGGAAAATTTTAGGGTACAACACCTAGCAATAGTCAGGGATTTATTTCCCCAGCCAAATATGTTATATGAAGTTGTCGTTGCAGTCAGCGACATCTTACATCCATACATCATTTACAAAATATCATAGCATATGCATACGAAACGCATATAACACTCTCATTTACTTTGAGAACGTTATTACACAATGCATACATCATGAAATTGAATAAAACTAAGTTTCGTCTTTTCAGGTAAAGTCTGCAAACAGACGAATATTATCAACAATTTTCAAATATGCCGCAGATTAATTCCTGAAACAAGACGGGGCAACTATCTATACGACCAGCCAGTATGAATTCCCGAAATAGGACAAATTTACCAACAAAAATCAGGTCAGAGATTAATTCCCAAAATAGGACGGGGCAACTAACTATACGACCAGGCGGTATAAATTCCCAAAATAGAACAAGTTTACCAACAAAAATCACGTCAGAGATTAATTCGCGAAACAGGATGGGGCAACTATCTATATGACCTGGTGGTATGAATTCTAGAAACAAGACGGGCTTACCAACAAAAACAGATTGTGGATCAATTCCCGAAACAGGACGGGGAGACTATCTACATGACCAGATAATTTCCTTCAGAGATTTATTCTGAAAATCACCTCCCTCAAAGACTAAATCTGACAAGCAGCTCCTTCAGAGCATCATTCTGAAAAGCACCTTCCTCGGAGATTCATTATGAAAAGCATTCTTCAAATATAGTCGAGCGTAGTCTCATTATGGTACTCCTATCGATAGTTACTTTGGATGGCATCTATAAAGCCCATCTCTGACGAAACTCTATCACCTCTCCCAATGGGATATTTAATCCCATTGAAGCAATACAATCAACCAACGGTGTTACTTCGTGCACATGCGAGTGAAAATTTATGGGCACTTAAGTGTTCAATCCTCTTCCACCTTCAGACCATGAATGATGGACATGTCAATCCAACTCTTCAGGTTTAAGAAGATTGATAAGAGGTAGCTATTGTACCCTAAAATTTTCCCTCCCATTTTCTTCAAGATATCTCCTCATGCTCCTAGGATTTTCATTTGCTCAAGGTTACTCAAGAATTGACCAGACAAATTCTCCTCCTAAGCAGTTATCTTACAACTAAGGTTTTTCTTTTCTCAAGGAAAATTGGGCCTCTAATGCCTCAAGTGGATTCCATGGTTTCTCATATGTATCAGGGTAACCTCATGCCAAATTTTAATCCTTGGAGCACGGGTTTGCTCAGTCAATTAGCCATGTGATTAATAATCAATTGTATTGGACAAAAAATCAACTTTGACCAACATACAGTCAAACTTCAATATTTTTAGTTAACGTCAATATTTTTAAGTCATATTCATCATTTGATCAAGGGTTGATCATGATTCATCAAGAAAACTCAAGATTCATCAAAAGTCAAAAGTTACTAAATTAGGGTTTTCTTAAGGTGAAGTCAACTGAATGTTGACCAAGCATAACTTCCACATGCTTCATTAGATTATTCTCAACCAAAGATCATTGTGAAGGAAATTCAATTCTTTACAACTTTGCCTCTCTAAGCTCAAGTCCAAAAAAATGCTTCATTTGAGAGATATGGTCCAAGACATTATAGGTCATTTCAAAAGTCAACAAAAAGACACTATTTTGTCAAAGAAATTTACTTCAAGATAAATTATTCACATGAAAAAATTACCAGCATAGAAATTGTAGAGGACATCTTGAGATTTCCAAAAAGTCCAAGATCACCTTCATATGATAAAAATTAGGGGAGTTAAGACTGATGCAAGTTGGGAAATTTTGAGAAAATGCGTGAAACCTAAATTGTTCAAACTTGAATTTTTGGGCTAATGGGCTGATATTTCAAGGTCCAAGTGTCTATTATACCTCAATGTGAACCTATGAACTTATTCATAGACCCCTTGGATTTTTATTCCATTTATTTTTCATTTTATTTATTTAACTTCAGAATAAATGAAATAAAATAAAAGGCTTTCATACAATGGTCCAAGCCCACTCTTGTTTGACCTAATTCTTCTCTTTATAACCCACATATTTCAGACAAGTCAATCACGAAAAAACCCTTGCAAGATCATCTTCCAAAAACTATCCAAAACGAGGGTAAATCGAAACCCTATCTTGCAGTCTCCCTCAAAGCCAATTACCTATCCCATTCAATTCCAGAAGAACTATAGGGTAATATTGGATTGATTGTGATAATCCAAAGGGTATAAAACCAGCATACATGCATCTTCGGTCTTGGTTTTTTTCATAAAATTCATACTGTCGTTTTCATGTTGTTTTAATGCATATTAACCTTATTAATATGCTTCTGAGATGTTAATGTGCAAGATTGAACCATCGCATGGCCCCCATAATGGCTTAATCGTGTATTTCCATGTTTGACCTATTTCATGTTATTTACATTGCATCTCATCATACAAGATGATTTAGCCAAAACAAATGGCACCATTGAACTCATAAGGCCCAAATTAGGGGGTAGAGTACTTTTGAACCACTAACATTGGTTATTTTTGAAGGGATAAAAAAGAGCTCGCAGAAGAAGACGATCGGATCTAGGGCTCCGGCGCTTCTCTGGCCCAGTCATTTGAGTTTATATTATATTTAGTTGATTCCATAATGATATCGGATGAAACAGCCACCCCAGTGGCAAGCGTGTACATGTTAAGGCTTTGGTATTCCAGGGCATGGTTTCGATCCCTGCCTTTTGTGTTTTTTTTCATGTTTTTACAATTTTCAGTTTTCTTATATTTTGTACAGCACGCGTCTTACTAGATCTAAAGCATGGTTGGCGCAGTGGCAGGGCATGTAGTGGAAAGGGCTAAGGGCGTGGGTTCAACACCCACCCTTGGGATTTTACATATTTTCAACCTTGTTTGTCATCTCCTCCTTAACCCTAATTCTTTTAACGATAATTCTTTTAACCTAATTCAATTTTAATTAATCTAAAAAACATTTTTTTTGTAAACCCTAATTATTAGATTTAGGTTTAATTAACCATTTTTTAATTAATTAGAATTTTAGGTTTTATTTTAATCACTTTTTTTAATTTAATTGATTAACCATTTTTAATTAATTAGAATTTTAGGTTTTATTTAATTAATTATTATAAATCATTTTTCATAAATAAAAAATCACAAAAACGTTTTCTTTTCTATTTTTATCTTATTTTAATTTTCCTAGATAAAGTGTATAGGGCGCGTTCAACTGTAATAGTGTGGCTTTATATTTTCCACATTTTTCTATTATGTAATTGCTCTTAGTATGTAATAGTTATAGGTTTTTATTTGCTGCACCTCTATTATGTAATTTCCCTAAAGCCTTGTAATAATTTTAGGTTTTACATTTCCACACTTTATATTTCTGCTATTATATTTTCTATGCAATTGTTAGTAATTAGGGTTTGTATGGCAAGATAAAACCAAATGATAGAAAACCATAAATCTAAAGATTAAATAACTGAAATAAACACACTTGCACACTTACACCTCTAGGGTAGCCTCTCTTTGTTTCCTTTGGAACAAACGGTCATGTCTCTCGAAAGTAGGGATGCTTTAGCAAAGAACCTTGAACAAAATATCGTAGTCCCTCGATGACCATTCGATGTTGTCTTTCGAAAAATGATTTAGTCCCTTACGAAACTGCTAAAGCATCCTTAAAAGTTGCCTTCTATGATCGTAGGACAACTTTAACGCTTGTTAATTTAATTAATTATTTAATTAAGTATTTTCGATTAATTTGAAATTATTTGTTGAAATCGTTGACATGTTATGTTATGTTGTGAGTGGTTGACATAAGTTGCGGTGTTGTTATTAGTCGGTTAAATTAGTTGATTAATAATATTAGTAACAATATTAGAATTGTAGAATATTAATAATATTAGTTGTTGGACTTGTTTTGGTGATAGACGTAGTATTAAGGGGGTGTGAAAATTAGCCCAATAGAAATAATAATATTATTAAGTTAAGTTAAATAAAGAAATTAAGTTAATTAAAAAGGGTTAAGAGAAAGAGTAGAGAAAGTGTGGTACCTGAGAAGTTGCAGAGAAGAGAAATAAGGAGAAGAGGCACAAGACTAGGTTCGATCGGAAAATTATATAGTAACCTTCTATCCAAGGTAAGGGTGGGGTTATGACTCTATAATTGGGTATATGATTAATATTATGTGAGATTTTTTCTATAAAGTTGTGTAATAGTTTTGATTAATATGATTAATGGAGATTATGATTAATATATATGGTTAATTGTGAAAAATTATCGTCTCTGTAAAGTTATTGTTCGGTAAAAAATTGATGTTGATGTATAAATATATTGTTTTAGTATTAGATCAGTAATCATAGAAAATTATTAGAGGTTATGTGTTGAAGCCGCGTGAAAACATTCGGTGCCAAAGGGCACAGGGTGTACTAGAGGGCACACCATGGAAGAGTGTGGCGGGCGGGGGAAGGAAGGGTACCGATCGGCACCATATGAAGAGAAGTGTGTCGAGGGGCACATAGAAGTGTGTCGAGGGGAACATAGAAGGATGCTGAGGGGTACATAGTAGTGTGCCGAGGGGGACGTACTCATAAGCCAAATTGTCTTGTGTTGTGTTGTCTGCTAGTGTGTCTGCTACTTTAATAATAATTGGTCACTAATTGTTATCACATAAGCAATGAATTAGGTAGCAGAGATTAAGTAATCAATATTTTATATGGTCTTAGCAAGTTAATCCACAGAAGTGAATAATCAAATAACTATGGAATATATATGTAGACATATAGTAGCTATTTTATTTAGTTACAGAAATGTATGTAACAAAGTTAGGAAATGTTAGTAGAAAATTAGTAATAGCATAAAGTATAATGATAATTTATGGCAGCAGTAATTTATGAAATTAATAGTAGTAGATGTTTAGCAGATAAGATTAATAAGTTACAGAATTAGTAACTGGTATGGTTTTAGTTGCAGAGCTAGTAGCAAATAACAGACATTGTAGTAACCAAAATATAGTGGTAGTAGAGATAATTTAAGTAGCAGGTAAATAATAGCTTCATTAATTTAGCAAAAAATTATTAATAAAGCTTATCAGCAGAATAATCTAATAGGTGTATTTTAGTAGGACCGCGTTAATAACAGTATTGGCACGTGTAAGCTGTTGTGGTGTTGTTATTGATTGTAGAAATTGCAGGTGATGAATTTTGTTTTGTTGCCTCTATAGATTGACAATTATTAAATTGTAGGCTTATGGCTAACGTCGAGTTAAGTTGAATTATTGTCGTTGTTGCTTTAATCATATTGTTGCATACATGGCATATCATGTTGGAGCTGATGCTCGTTAAGTTGGCCTGGATTGGAAAAATATTAAGTTGAAGGCTTATGCCTTGTTGATGCCTCTATTTATTGGCAGATTATTAAGTTGGGAGTTTTGCTCCGTTGTTACCACATGCATATGCATTGTAACGAGTCGCATGTCACGTTGCATATTTGAATTGTTGTGTTGATGAATTAATAATTATATTTTGTTGATATTTTGTCGTGATTGCCGTTGTTTTAAGTTGAAATTGTAGCATCCTGATTTAGGTGTTGAATTTTTATAACTTTGATTTTATAATAATTGTCGGGTAGAATTGGGGTGTTACAAGTCGTAGTTTGTCTAACAATCGAGCATTGTTAACTTGAGTTCTAACCATTGTTTGTATTGTAGTGATAAGTTGAGATGGCTGGAAGGAATGATGTTGCACTTGTTGCTGCTTTAGAAGCAATGGCGCATGCTATGAAGAATTAGCCGAATGCTGATGGGAATACTGGATCTCGTAGTTTGGCGAATTTCAAGTAGGAGAATCTGCCTACCTTCAAGGGTAAGTATGACCCTGACGGAGCGTTGGATTGGTTGAAAGAGATTGAGAGAATCTTCCATGTGATGGACTGCACTCCAGTGCAGAAGGTTCGAAATGGCACTCATATGCTAGTAGTCGAAGTTGATGACTGATGACTAGAGACGTGTCAGAAGTTGGAAGCTGCAGGTGAAAATGTCATTTGGTTTGTGTTTCATAGGGAATTTCTGAAGAAATATTTCCCTAAAGATGTTCTTGGTATGAAGGAAATTGAGTTCCTTAGGCTGAACCAAGGGAGTATGTTAATTTTTGAATATGCTTCAAAGTTTGCTGAGTTGGCTAAGTTTTATCCACACTATAGCTAGGAAAATGTTGAGTTTCAAAGTGCATTAAGTTTGAGAATAGGTTGCGTCCAGAGATCAAGAAGGCAGTTGGATACTAGAAGATTCGTGTTTTTGTTGATTTGATTGATAGTTGTAGGATCTATGAAGAATATAATAATGCTCACTATAAGAGTATCAATGAGAAGAGGGGTAAGCACCAACAGAACCGTGGTAAGCCTTACGATGCCCCAGCTAGTAAAGGTAAACTAAAAGTTGCTCGGGGTCAGAGAACTAGTGGGGGAGATATTCCTGCTGTTGTGGTTTGTTTCAAATGTGGAAAGTCTGGGCATAAGAGCAATGTGTGTATTGTTGAGATGAAGAGGTGTTTCTGTTGTGGTAAGACTGGACATGATATATCTGAATGCAAGCATAAGGAGATGATTTTCTTCAATTATGGTGAAGAAGGGCACATTGGTAGTCAGTGTCAGAAACCAAAGAAGGCGCAAATCATTGGAAAGGTGTTCGCTTTGGCTGAGAATCAGATGGCTAATGAGGACAGACTCATCAGAGGTACATGTTTCATTAATAGTACTCCTTTAATTACTAGTATTGATACCTATGCTACTCATTGCTTTATTGTTGCTGATTGTGTTGAAAGATTGGGTCTTATGATGTCTTATTTGAATGGAGATATGGTCATCGATACTCCAGCTAAGGGATCAGTGACTACTTCTTTCGTGTGTTTAAAGTTCCCATTGTCGATCTTCGACAGAGACTTTGCTGTTGATTTATTTTGTTTGCCTTTAAGTGGGTTAGATGTGATCTTAGCTATGAACTGGTTAGAGCATAACTATGTTCATATTAACTGTTATAATAAGTCGGTGAGGTTTTCTACCACTGAAGAAGAGGAAACTGTCTATTGTCTGCTAGATAGTTGTGGCGGTTGATGCAAGAAGAGGCTCAGATGTTCTCGTTGATGGTGTCGCTATCTGTCAAGAATCAAGTTATAATTGAGGAATTGCAAGTGGTGCATGAATTTCCAGAAGTTTTCCCTAATGGAATTCCTGATGTACCTCCAAAAAGAGAAGTCGAATTTGCTATTGATCTTGTACCTGGTACCAGACTTGTTTCTATGGCACCATACAGGATGTCTGCATCTGAATTGTCAAAACTTAAGAAGCAATTGGAAGAGTTACATGAAAATAAGTTTGTGAGATCAAGTGTATCGCCGTGGGGAGCTCCAGTGTTGCTAGTAAAGAAGAAATATGGAAGTATGAGGCTTTGTGTTGATTATAGACAATTGAATAAAGTAACGGTTAAGAACAAGTCTCCTCTTCTAAGAATCAATGACTCGATGGATCAATTGGTGGATGACCGTGTGTTTAGTAAGATTGATTTAAGTTTGGGATACCATCAGATTAAAATGAAGGATGAACATATCCAGAAGACAACTTTCAGAATGCATTATAGACATTATAAGTATCCGGTGATGCCTTTCGGTGTTACTAATGCACCGGGAGTATTCATGGAGTACATGAACCACATTTTCCATACTTATTTGGATCCGTTTGTAGTGGTGTTCATTGATGACATTTTTATTTACTCTAAATCGGAAGAAGAGCATGCAGAACACTTAAGAATAATATTGCAAGTTTTGAAAGAGAAGAAGTTGTATGCAAATCTTTCCAAGTGTGAATTTTGGTTAAAGGAGGTTAGTTTTCTTGGTCATGTGATCTCAGGTAGTGGCATTGTTGTAGATCCGTCTAAAGTAGATGCAGTGTTGCAGTGGGAAACTCCAAAGTCGGCTACCGAGATTAAAAGCTTTTTGGGATTAACTGGTTAATATAGAAGGTTTATCGAAGGTTTTTCTAAGTTGCCACTTCCGTTGTCTAAGTTGACTTGTAAAGGTAGAGCTTTTGTATGGGACGTTCAGTGTGGAGAAATTTTTACGGAATTCAAGAAGAGATTGACATCGGCTTCGATTTTGACATTACCTAATCCAGGAGAACCTTTTATGGTATATTGTGATACTTCTAAGATGGGTTTAAGAGGCGTGCTTATGCAGAATGAAAAGGCAGTTGCTTATGCATCAAGGTAGTTGAGGACTCATGAAAAGAACTACCCTACGCATGATTTATAGCTTGTTGTAGTTGTTTTTATGCTGAAGATTCAGAGGCATTATCTTTATGGTTCTAGATTTGAAGTATTTAGCGACCATAAGAGTTTAAAGTATCTATTTGATCAGAAGGAATTGAATATGAGACAACGAAGATGGTTGGAGTTGTTAAAGGATTATGATTTCGGTTTGAATTATCATCCAGGAAAAGAAAATGTGGTGGTTGGTGCGTTAAGTCGAAAGACTTTACATATGTCGACAATGATGGTTAAAGAGTTGGAATTAATTGAACAGTTCAGAGATATGAGCTTAGTTTTCTAGGTGACACCACAGAGTGTTATGTTGGGGATGTTGAAAATGAATAATGATTTTCTGGATAGTATCAGAGAAGCTCAGAAGTTGGATGTGAAATTGGTAAATTTAATGGTTGGGATCGATCGGTCTAAGAATAGTGATTTCAAGTTATATGTGCAAGGTGTGTTGAGATTTCATAATCGAATTTGTATTCCTGACGATACAGAGATGAAAAGAATGATTCTTGAGGAAAGTCATAGAAGAAAGTTAAGCATTCATCCGGGAGCTGCGAAAATGTATCAAGATTTGAAGAATTTGTTTTGGTGGCCTAGAATGAAGAGTGATGTGGCTCGGTTTGTGTATGCATGTTTAACTTGTCACAAGTTGAAAGTTTAACATCAGAAGCTTGCGGGGTTGATGCAACCGTTAGAAGTTCCAGACTGGAAATGGGATAGAATTTCAATGTACTTTGTGATGGGGTTACCTAATACTTCAAGAGGAAATGATTCGATTAGGGTGATTGTTGATAGGCTTACGATGTCAGCTCATTTTATTCCTATTAACATCAGTTTTCCAGTATCAAAGTTGGCATAGATTTACACTAGTGTAATGTAAGGTTGCATGGTGTTCCTTTGTGTATTGTATCAGATAGAGATCCGAGGTTTACTTCAAATTCTTAGAAGAGTCTGCAAGAGGCGTTGGGTTCTAAGTTAAGGTTGAGTTCAGCATATCATCCTCATACGGATGGTCAAACTAAATGGACTATTCATTCGTTGGAAGATTTGTTGAGAGCATGTGCTTTTAAGCAGGGAGGTTCGTGGGATACTTATCTTCCGTTGATAGAGTTCACTTATAATAACAGTTACCATTCTAGTATTGGAATGGCACCTTTTAAAGCGTTGTATGGTCGGATATGTAGAACTCCTTTATGTGGGCATGAATCTGTAAAAAGTGTAGTACTTGGATCTGAAATTGTTCAAGAGACTATCGAGAAGGGGAAGTTAATTTGAAATAAGATGAAAGCTTCCAAAAGTAGACAGAAGAGTTATCATGACAAGCGAAGGAAAGATTTAGAATTTCAAGAAGGTAACCATGTGTTTCTGAGAGTTACACCTGTGACTGGTGTTTGGCGAGCATTGAAGTCTAAGAAGCTCACTCCTCGTTTTATTGGTCCGTATCAGATTTCGGACAGAGTTGGGAATGTTTCTTATAGAGTGGCTTTACCACCTAATATTTTGAATTTGCATGATATGTTTCATGTGTCACAACTCCAGAAGTATATTTTAGATCAATCTCATGTAATTCATATGGATGATGTTCAAGTACGGGATAATCTTATTATGGAGACGATGCTTGTACGGACCGCGGATCGCGAAATGAAGATTCTAAGTGGCAAGGAGATTTCTTTGGTGAAATTATTCTGGCTAGGAGATGCCGGAGAAAGCATGACGTGGGAGTTGGAAAGCACGATGCGGGACTCCTATCCTGGGTTGTTCGAATAAGGTAAACTTTCGAGGACGAAAATATTCTAAGTGGGGGAGAGTTTTGTAACGTCCGTTAATTTAATTAATTATTTAATTAAGTATTTTTGATTAATTTTGAATTATTTGTGGAAATCATTGACATGTTGTGTTATGTTGTGAGTGGTTGACATAAGTTGCGGTGTTGTTATTAGTCGGTTAAATTAGTTGATTAATAATATTTGTAATAATATTAGAATTGTAGAATATTAATAATATTAGTTGTTGGGCTTGTTTTGGTGATAGACGTAGTATTAAAGGGGTGTGAATATTAGTCCCAATAGAAATGTTAATATTATTAAGTTAAGTTAAATAAATAGAAATTAGGTTAATTAAAAAGGGTTAAGAGAAAGAGTAGAGAAAGTGTTGTACGTGAGAAGTTGTAGAGTAGACGAATAAGGAGAAGAGGCAAAAGGCTAGGTTCGATCAGAGAATCATAGAGTAACCTTTGATCCAAGGTAAGGGTGGGGTTCTGACTCTATAATTGGGTATATGATTAATATTATGTGGGAGTTTTTTTGTAAAGTTGTGTAATAGTTTTAATTAATATGATTAATGGAGGTTATATGATTAATATATATGGTTAATTGTAAAAATTTGTCGTCTCTGTAAAGTTGTTGTTCGGTGAAAATTTATGTTATTGTATAAATATATTGTTTTGGTATGAGACCAGTAATCAGAGAAAAATATTAGAGGTTCTGTGTTGAAGCCACATGAAAACATTAGGTGCCGAAGGGCACAGGGTGTACCAGAGGGAACACCATGGAAGAGTGTGTCGGGTGGGGGAAAGAAGGGTGTTGACCGACACCATATGAAGAAAAGTGTGTCGAGGGGCACATAGAAGTGTTCTGAGGGGCACATAGAAGGGTTCCGAGGGGCACGTACTCATAAGCCAAATTGTCTTAAGTTGTGTTTTCTGCTACTATGTCTGCTACTTTAATAATAATTGGTCACTAATTGTTATCACAGAAGCAATGAATTAGGTAGTAGAGATTAAGTAATCAATATTTTCTATGGTCTTAGCAAGTTAATCTACATAAGCGAATAATCAAATTATATATATATATATATATATATATATATATATATATATATATATATATATATATGTGTGTGTGTGTGTGTGTGTGTGTGTGTGTGTGTGTGTGTGTGTGTGTGTGTGTGTGTGTGTGTGTGTGTGTGTGTGTGTGTGTGTGTGTAAACATATAGTAGCTATTTTATTTAGTTAAAGAAATGGATGTAATAGAGTTAGCAAATGTTAGTAGAAAATTAGTAATAGCAGACAGTATAATGATGATTTATGGCAGAAGTCATTTACGGAAGTAATACTAGTAGATATTTAGCAGGTAAGATTAATAAGTTATAGAATTAGTAACTTGTATGGTTTTAGTTGCAGAGCTAGTAGCAAATAACAGACAATGTAGTAACCAAAATATAGTGGCAGTAGAGATAATTTAAGTAGCAGGTAAATAATAGCTTCATTAATTTAGCACAAAATTATTAATAAGGCTTATCATCAGAATAATCTAGTAGGTGTATTTTAGTAGGACCGCGTTAATAACAGTATTGGCATGTGTAAGCTGTTATGGTGTTGTTATTGATTTTTGAAGTTGCAGGTGATGAATTTTGTTTTGTGGCCTCTATTGATTGACAATTATTGAATTGTAGGCTTATGTCCAACTTCGAGTTAAGTTGAATTATTGTCGTTTTTTCTTTAATCATGTTGTTGCATACATGACATATCATGCTGGAGCCGATGCTCGTTAAGTTGTCCTGGATTGGCAAAATATTAAGTTGGAGGCTTAGTCCTTTTTGATGCCTCTATTTATTGGAATATTATTAAGTTGGGAGTTTTGCTCCGTTGGTACCACATGCATATGCATTGTAACGAGTCGCATTTCATGTTGCATATTTGAGTTGTTGTGTTGATGAATTAATCATTATATTTTGTTGGTATTTTGTCGTGATTGTCGTTGTTTTAAGTTGAAATTGTAGCATCCTGATTTAGGTGTTGAATTTTTATAACTCTAATTTATAATAATTTTAAGGTAGAATTTGGGTGTTACAACAACCCTACGTTGTCCCTTCACGTCCAATAGATGGGGCTACCTACCAACTAATGGTATGGATAGCACTATCTCTAAAGAAGAAGAAAAAGTACGAGAATAACCTTGAGTGGGTAGGATACTGTTAATCGCTTGCTCACAAATTTTTCTAAACAAAACATCTCTCACAACACACCTTTAAAACAATTATTTTCAAATACTTTGTGGGCGTTCTTAAGGACTCATACAAGAACCATTACAAATATCTCCTTACATTGGCAAATTTCAAAATATTTTCAAACACACACATAAAAAAGCAATTTTCAAAGTGAGCTAGTGATTAAGAGCCCGTAGATAACTACGGATGAAAATGGTGTTAACACCTTCCCTTTTCATAACCTACCCCCCGAACTCAAAATCTTCAAGGTCTTTCCTGTTCTTTTCAACCTTTCCTTATTGGATAAAAGAAAAGTCGATGGCGACTCTTGCTATCTGCAACATTTGCGATAAAATGCAAAACAAGTCATTTCTCCCACCGTATTACACATTTAATAACAACTGGTGAGAATTACACTCTTTACATAGTATGGGAAATGATAAGCGGGTTTCTTCTCGATCTTATCCTTCTTTTGTTCTTATTCTTTAGTGTGATTCAAATATCAAATCCTTTTTCAAGGTAAAAAATACAAACCAATGCAAATCTTTTTGTCTTCGGACTTTTTCTTTTAAAACTTTTTCAAAAAGGACATGCTTCGTAAGCATTATTCCTGAAAAAACATTGCAACCAATGGAAAATTTTAAGTTGAACTACGGTGCTCTAATTCCTTAAAAGGGATGTGTTGGCATCTGGTCACGAGGCTCAGCCGAGAAAAACTTTGTAAATATTTCCTTCTTTTCCTCGAGTTTTCTTTTGCATGCATCCCCTTTTTGCATTTTCCTTTTTAGCATTAAGCTTTATACATAGATTATACACACCCTTAGATTAGAACAAACTTAAGTGGATCTTATGTAGTACCATAGACGCGAGGGGTGATAATACCTTCCCCTTGTGTAACCGACTTCCTTACCCTTTTCTCTTGGTAGTGAGACCATGTTATTTCCTTCCCTAAGGTTTACTCAGTGTATCCTTTCCCTCTCTTAGGATAAATAACATTGGTGGTGACTCTTCTGTTCCTTTTCGCCTATGTGTCGTGCTTCGATGAAAATCCCAGACGCAATAGTGGGTATAAGAGGACATTTATCAGATATGTCCTTAATGAAGAAAAGAAGGATCTAGAGTAGCTAGTTGAGGTTTGTATTCACAATGTGTGAATGTGCTCACCATGTGTGCTCATCTAGAGGCTTGAAGTGGTTGCCCTACACAAGGAGTTTTTTAATTTCTCAAGTGTTCATCCTCAGCAGAAGCACTGGTTATCCATGACAGGGGGAGTCAAGTGACTGTCTATGGATTGTTGCTGAAATAGTGCAGCTATTGTTAAAGCTTGTGTGCTAATCAAGCTTATGAATAATATTTTGTACCTCTTACGAGGTTATGTGTAGGGGAGCTATGTTTGTGTCTATGAGAATTTATTTTTATTTGCAGTGTTTGATAGGGCCTATGAATGTTCAGTTTGTTGAAGAAAGATATCACACATGTGATGTTTTGATATCTTGGTTTGAGTCACATTTGTCTTGGTATATACCTCGAATCCAATGGAAGACAATATGTTTATGCTTTAGAACATTGATTTTTTTTAAGCATCTTGGTCTAAGTTGAAGAATTGTTGGTCAAAGTTGGTTTAGTCACAGTAGACATTGTCTGACCAGAAGTCAGGACTTTATTCAAGACATTTTGGAAACCAACAAAAGTGGTTATGGATGGTGGTTTCAAGCACATGTCTGAAAAAAGAATATTATAGGGTCTGACTATGCACGCGCATGTGGTGACAACTGCCATCTCCAGAAGAACCGGTCCAAATATTTTGAAAGAAGATAAAGGTATTTTGGACGATACACATTTAGATTTGGTGCAGTTTTGTTCACTTAAAATATTGTTCTTGTTTTGAACAAGAACTTGAAACAGTCAAGTATTGTTATTTCCTAATTGGATTCTCAGCTCTTTATAGAAGTTACTTCTTCTCTCTTCCACCTTGTAAGTATTTGGTAGTCTCATCTCTGTTATGGGGTTTTTTCGGGTCTGGGTGACTTGTGCTTGGGTATGGTTCTGTGAAGGTGATCAGTGGTTTTTCAACCTTTATTTATAGTTGAATTTAGTTATAGTTTATTTATTTTGTCAAGTATTTTATTTAATTTTTCTATGTTTTATATGTTTTTTGTGTATTTTGTTGTTTTCAGAGAAATTCAGTATGAAAAGTGCAAATTCGGAGTGTCGAAGGAAGTCTCGGAAACCAAGCTATAGGGTGCCTGACACGGGTCGTGTCAAGAGATGATGCACAACTTTGGGAGAGAAGGAAGAGGCTGGCATGAGTGCCCGTGTCAGCTGACACGGCCTGTGTCAGAAGGTCTGGGCGAGGGCATGATTAGAAGCGAGAAACAGAGGCTGACACGGGTGCCCGTGTCGCATGACACGGCCCGTGTCGGCCAAGGCGCTAGGAATTCTTATTTTTTGAGTTTTGAGTGTCTTGGATCATTAAGGGTACTTTGGAAATTTTTGCATTGATGAGGGATGACCTAATACTATTAAAACCTGTTTGTGAGAAGGCGACCAGGACTTTTTGACGGAAGAAGCCTAGAAATGATAAAGACTGGGGCTTTCAAGATATCTGGAGACAGATATTCCTTCATGCGCGGAAGCGATTGAAGATCGAAGAATCCTCACCTTTTGTAATGTCTAATTTTATTATTGCTTTTATTTTTAATACTATGATAGGCTAAACCTCCCAATGCAAGGAGGGTGTCCTTAATTTGCAAATGTATTGATTTTGAATTCTTGGTATTTATATAATAGTTTCTTTTCAATTTAATTATTCAATGTTCTTATGCCTTTCCTATAGGACAAATAAGGATTGATCCACGGTTAAAAATTAGAGATGGACTGCCATTGTTAAGGTTTTTGAACAATTAGACTATAGTAGATATCACCTAGGACTAGGGATACTTTATAGGTCACCGGTAAAATCTTGATAACATAACTATTTGGTTTCATCATAATTCACTAAGGACTTAGGTATTAGGATGAAGGACCAAAAGTTTTCTCACTAAGGACATAGGGGAAAACAAACTTAAGACTCGGTAGTTAAAATTAATGAACTTGGTGAAGAGATCAAGAATGAAAGTTAATACAAGGTGAAATCACACACTTACCCTAGCATGCTCCTCATATCTGTTAAAAAGCCATTTTATCTTTATGTTGATTAAGTGACAAAAACAAAACCTGAACCCAAAGTAAAGCTTTTGTTTAATTGAACCAAAAATTGAACTCAATACTGATATGCAGTCCTTGAGATCGAAATCCGAGGAATTTCCCATTATTATTGCGAAGCAAAAATAGTACACTTGCTATTTTTCCCATCAATTTTTGGCGCCGTTGCCGGGGACTGTCGAATTATTGAGTGTAATTTGCGTTCAATTAAAATTTTGTTGCTCTGTAACTAAAATTTCTTTTATGTAATTTTTATATTTTTTTGTTATTGCTGATGTTTTCTAACCTTTGCACGCGAGGAAAACCCTCAGCTTAATTTCCTTTGATATACAGACTCAGGTTCAGAATCAGAACCCAAAACTATGGGAGAAAACCCACCACCACCGGAGATACTTCTTGGGGATTATGAAGGAGCAAATGCTCCAGCAGGTCAGTTGACTATTGTAAATCAACCGGTCAATGTTGCGAATTTTCAACTGCATCCTTCAACCATCCGCCAGTTCGAGAACAAATCTCTCACCAAAAAGATCAATGAAGATGCCAATAAGAATTTGCAGAGATCCCTCACCATGAGTACTATTTTGAAGATTGAGGGGTACTCTGAAGAAGCAAATAAATTAAGGATGTTCCCGTTTACACTGTCTAAAGATGCTGAAGAGTGGTTTTACTCATTGCCTGCTAGAAGTATCACCACTTGGGAACAAATGGAGAAGACTTTTCTTGATGATTACTTTCGTGCTTCTGTTTATATTCGCAAAAGATATGATATTGTGAATTTTAAGCTGAAGGAAGGAGAGTCACTAGGTGATGCCTATGAGAGGTTTAAGAGGTTACTAGTAGCCTGCCCCATGCACAATAGGAGTCAAACCGAGCAAATGCAGATGTTTATGAATGGCCTCCAAATGAAGACAAAGCAGCTTATTGATATAGTTGTTGGTGGCTCATCCAATTTCACAACAGCCACTGGTGTGAAGAAGATTATTGAAGCCATTCCTACAAATGAGCATCTTGAGCTATATGATAGAGTTGTAAGCAAACCAGAGGGAGTGATTGATTTGAAGCTGGAAGTGAATAAGCAACTAAAAATTGAATAGGCTATTACTGCAGAAGTAGAGAAAAAGTTGAAAGCAATGAACATGGGTACTCAACATGTAGCTCAAGTTCAACAGGTACGGAAGGTTGCTTGTGAAATTTGTAATGGACCACATCTTACTATGCAATGTCTTGCAACTCCACAACTAATTGAGGGGATAAAATTCTTGAGGAAAAATAACCCTTATTCTAACACCTATAATCCTAGGTGGAAGAATCATCATAACTTCTCCTTGAAAGATCAGCAGCAACAAGCTCCTCAAAATGCAAAGTGAGAGGTGGATATTGAAAAGATGGCTGCCCACACCTCTCAATTTCAAGAAGAGACAAGGATTAATTACAAGAATACCAGAGCTGCAATAAAAATTTAGAAATTCAAATGGGATAAATTGCACAATAGGTAGCGCTGAGAGCACAAGAAAGTCAGAAAAGTCGTGAGAATGTGAATGTTGTCAAAACAAGGAGTGAGAAAGTAGATATAGAAAAAGTAGATGAGGTGAAGTTTGATGACAATATCATAGAAGTAGAGCTATAAGTGAGAAAGAACAGGAACAAATAGGAAGAAGTGGTATCACTTGTGAATCCTGTTGAAGAGAAAACAAAACCAGCAATCGAGTTGTTGTATCCATCTCGAGTGGAAAAGAAGGACATGAAAGAGAAAGAGTTTGATAAAATTTTCAAATTGTTTAATAATATGGAGATCAACATACTATTCTTTGAAGCACTCGAGAAGATGCCTTGTACCAGAAATTCATGAAAGAGGTACTATCAAAAAAGAGACCAACAGAAAATGAATAGGTACCCGTGGATGAGAAATTGTGTGCAATCACACCCGAGAAGAAAATTCCTATCAAGCAGAATGATCGGGGGCCGGTTGCAATACCGTGCACAATAAAAGACAGAACTTTCAAGAGGGTTCTGGTTGATTATGGCTCTAGTGTGAGTTTAATGCTATTATCGATTTTCAAAAAGCTCAGCATTGAGAAGATAAGCGGGAGTGGAACAAAATTGAAATTTATTGATCACACCATGAAGCAATCATATGGGATAGTTGAAAATGTATTAGTGGAAATTGAAAATTTTGTTTCCCTAGTTTATTTTCAAATCATGGACATACCTGACGATGAAGAGACTCCTATCATTCTTGGTCGACCATTTATGCTGACTAGTCAATGCAATTTTGATATCGAGACAGGTAATCTGACACTGAAATCAGTTGATGAGGAGATAACCTTGAAGGTGTTGGAAATCAAGAAGCAAGGTGCAGGTGGAAAGAATAAATCTTCATTCAGAATGATCAAAGTAAAAGGAGAAGGAAACACATCAAAATCACTCCCAGAAGAAGTCTCAGGAAAATCTCTCATGTGGCATCAATAAAAATTCTTAAGCTCAGTCAAGAAGAAAAGAAGAGAAGGAAGAAGGAACACTGAGCTGAGAAGATGGAAGTTAGAAGTGGTTGGATGCACAAATGGGTTGATACTTTTGATCAAAATGAGTTCTGGATTGTGGGAGAGATAAGCAACAAGGTGTGGCAGAAGAAGTACCCACGTAAGGGGATGAACCGTCGAGCCATGCGACGTTAAACGAAGCACTTCCTGGTAGGCAACCCACGCTTCTAATAACTTAGTTTTTGTCTTTGTTTTGTTTACAGGTAATAAAAAGGGAGTCTTACTGATGAAAGCTAGGAGGCAGCAGCATGTGTTGCATTACCCTCTATGAGTAACCTTCTCGAGCTTGTTTTGAAACATTGGGGTCAATGTTTAGTTAAAGTTTGGGGGGTTTTATTTATTTTCTTCTTTTCGAATTATTTGTTAGTTCTTTGCGAATCACTGTGTAAATCCATGATTTGAAGTCCTCCAAATTTGGCTGAAAATTTTTGTTTTGATCAAGAACTTGGTTCTCATAGAGATCGGGAATAGTATATAGAGACAAAGGGATGGTTGTTCGAGTGTAGGAAGTTCGAAATAAAGTGACCGGGATACGAGTCTAACATGTATATTTGTACCATAGTACTTGAATCCTGAGAAGTATTCTTTGAGTAGTTTATCTAGACAGTCTGGTATAATATAGATTCACATGTATGTATGACTGGTTGAGAAATAAACAAAGTTGGCGCCAAATGATGAAAAGGCGAAAAAAGTCAACTGACTCGCTAAGTTGGGTAGCCCTCACCAGGTTATTCAGCCCAAAGGGGGTTGATCCCCAAATGTCTTCCATAATGGACAATATATAAACTGAAACGTTTTAAGAATTTCATCTGAAATTATAAAGTAGAAAAAGCTCTTATTTGGTGTCTGAGCAAAAAAATTTCTTGATCAGTCTTGTGCGTGTGATGATCATAAATAATTATCATTTCCTTAATTTAACTATCCAAATGAAAAAAGAGGAAAATCAGAAAAAGACTTAAGTACAAAGCATAATTAGAGAGGTGTCTAAAGAGGAAGCTTGATATTAAAAGGGTCTTACACAAACTCTTTGCATCATGTAAACATCGGGCGGACTGATTTTTGATCAATTTGAACATATGTCCTACGTATGAGTAGCAGGCTACTGTGATTCTCATGCGTTCTTGTAATGGTCGCTTGAGGTCAAGCAACAGTTTAAGTTTGGGGGAGTTTGATCAGTGGTTTTTCCACCTTTATTTATAGTTGAATTTAGCCATAATTTCTTTATTTTTTCAAGTTTTTTATTTCATTTTTCTATGTTTTATGTGTTGGTTGTGTATTTTATTGTTTTCAGGTTCAGAGAAATAAAACCAGGAAAATCAGTGCGAAAAGTGCAAATTCGTAGTGTTCGAGGAAGTCTCGGAAACCAAGTTACATGGCTCCTGACACGGCCACCTGTGTCACCTGACACGGGCCGTGTTAGGAGAGGATGCACAACTTTTGGAGAAGAGGTAGAGGCTGACACGAGTGCCCGTGTCAGCTGACATGGCCCGTGTCAGAAGGTTTGGGCGAAAGCATGATTAGAAGCGAGAAACAGAGGCTGACACGGGTGCCCGTATCAGCTGACATGACCCGTGTCAGAAGGTTTGGGCGAGAGCATGATCAGAAGAAAGAAACAGAGGCTGACACGGGTTCCCGTGTCGCATGACACGGTCCGTGTCGGCCAAGGTGCTAGAATTCTGATTTTTGGAGTTTTAAGTGTCTTGGATCATTAAGGGTACTTTGGACATTTTTGCATTGATGAGGGATGACCTAATACTATTAAAACTTGTTTGTGAGAAGGAGACCAGGACTTTTTACGGAAGAAGATTAGGAACAACAAAGATTGGGGATTTCAATAGATTTGGAGACAGAGATTCCTTCATGCGCGGAAGCAATTGAAGATCGAAGAATACTTACCTTTTGTAATGTCTAATTTTATTATTTCTTTTCTTTTTAATACTATGAGAGGCTAAACCGCCAAATTCTATGGGGTGTCCCTGATTTGCATATGTATTGATTTTGCATTCTTGGTATTGATACAATAGTTGCTTTTCAATTTAATTGTTCAATGTTCTTATGCCTTTCCTATAGGATAGATGGGATTGATCCACAGTTAACAATTAAGGTTGGACCGCCATTGTTAAGGTTTTTTAACAATTGGACTATAGTAGATATCACCTAGGACTAGGGATACCCTATAGGTCACCGGTAAAATCTTGATAACATAACTGCTCGGTTTCATCATAATTCACTAAGGACTTAGGTATTAGGATGAAGGACCACAAGTTTTCTCACTAAGGACTTAGGGGAAAACAAACTTAAGATTTGGTAGTTGAAAGTAATGAACTTGGTGAAGAGATCAAGAATGGAGGTTAATACAAGGTCAAATCACACACTTACCCTAGCATGCTCCTCATATCTGTTAAAAAGCCATTTTATCTTTCTGTTGATTAAGTGACAAAAACAAAACATTATCCCAAAGTAAAGATTTTGTTTAATTGAACCAAAAATTGAACTTAATACTAATATGTAGTCCTTGAGATCGACATCCGAGGAATTTCATATTATTACTACAAGGAAAAAATAGTACACTTGCTATTTTTCCCATCAGAAGGCCTCATTTTTCAATGTTTGGATAAAAAGAGGGAGAAATATGCTCAAGGCGCTCAGTTGATTAATCTGAAGGTTGTTTTTATAGTTGTGTCACAAAGGTCTCGGACAGGATGTTATGTCATGTGTATGTATGGGTTGGCTTTTGTAACTTGTGATCTTAGTTGTGAACACATTTATGACATGTGTTCTAAGTTACCCAGGATAGTATTTGGATACTTCTTAAGTTTCCTCTTATGCCACAGGTTGACTGGTGGGTTCTTCGTGGTTCTCTTATGTCACCATTCAAAAGTAAGGATTTATCGGTGGGAGAACTGACTTGGATGTTTTGCGTTTTATCGCAATTGTTGCGGATAGCAAGAGTCGCCACCGACTTTTCTTTTATCCAATAAAGGAAATGGTGAAAAGAACAGGAAAGACCTTTTGAGATATTTTCTTGAGTTCGGGGGGTAGGTTATGAAAAGGGAAGGTGTTAGCACCCTTTTCATCAGTAGTTATCTACAGGCTCTTAGTTGCTAGCTCACTTTGAAATGCTTTTTTTGAAATGTATTTTGTGATTGTTTTTGAAAATATTTTTGAAAAGTGCCTTCATTCAGGCGAACTTTGTAATGATTCTCGTCTTTATAAGAATGCATACAAAGTGTTGACTTTTGAAAATATTTCATGGAAAAGTGTTGGTGTGTTTAAAAGATGTTTGAAAAATGGTTGTGAGCAAGCAACTATGAACGTTCTACCTACTCAAAAAGTCTTAGTTCTTTTCCACCTCCTTTAGATATTTCTATCTTACCGTTGATTGGTGATAAGTCCTACCATTATATGTGAAGGGACAGGCGTGGGTCATCGTATAGTTATAGAAAGCAAAGTTGTAAGATACTTTAGCAATTTTGGTAAGGGTCTAAGATCATTTGTGAAAGGCAACATTGAAGGGTCATCGAGGGACTATGATCTTGTATTTTGAAATTATTTTTCTAAAGCATCCCACATGCATAACATGACTATTTATTTCTCAAGACAACAAGTGAGGTTAACCCTAGAAGTGCAAGTGTGCAAAGTGTTTTGTTTTTCATGCATTTTTGTCTTTGAATTAGGGTTTTCTACTTATTGATTTTATCTTGCCATACAAACCCTAATTACTAGCATATATATTTGACAGTGATAAATTGCGGAATTTAAAGATTCTACGCTATTACATCACTTGGGGATGGGGGTACAAATTTACAAATGGGGGGTGACAAATAATTAAAACCTAATTACTATTACAACCATATTGAATATGAATAAATAATGTACAAGAATAATGAAGACAATGTGAAAGGGAAATGTTTTTATTTGAGTCTTGGTGTAAAAAAGTTTAATATTAACCTAATTAAACTAATAAAAGAAAGAAAATAATTTTCTAGTCTTGGTTGATTTAACGAGAACTAAACCTAAATTAAATAGAAAAGAAAAAATAAATTAAGTAAGAAGACATTTTTTAGGATTTTTATGAAAAGGTTTTAGTTTTATTAAACTAGTATAGAAAATTTAATTAATTAAAAATCCTAGGTTCTAAATTAATTTTAATTAAAAGAGAAAATAAAATGAACCTATGTCTAATATTTATTTAAATTTAAGAAAAGAAATTGAATTTGTTAAGAGAAATATTTTTGGTCTTTTTGTCTTGATAAAATGAAAATATATTAATATAATAAATAAAAATATTTTTTGGATTTTGTTAATAATAATAATAATAATAATAATAATGTAAAAAGGAAAAAGGAAAATAAAATAAAAATATAAAAGTTTAAGTCAGGGGGTGTAAAAATGATTTAGGGTGTATGTGAAGTAAAACATATTTTGGTTTGATATTATGGCCCAATATGGCTTTTTTGTGTAATCAGAAGAAAAAAAGAAAATAAAAATAAATGGGTTGCGTTGTGGCTAGCAGGCAGGGGGGTTAGTGAAGTAAAATGAACCAAGGCCCAACTGAAGGGAGCCCATGCGCTACCTGTTCAAATAAAAAAAAGGGAAAAAAATGAAAAACACAAAAGGTCTCGCCGGGGCTCGAACCTAGGACCTTCCATAGTAAAGCTTTTACATGCGTGCTTGCTGCCACTAGGGTGACTTGTTTCATCCGTTAGTAATACAACAACTATTAAACTTAAAATAAAACAATTCCTATGTTCAGCTTCATCTTCAACCTCGCGCCATAATCAGTCATGGATTTAAACCCTGTAAATTTTTCATCTCTCAACCATTTGCAAAAATGTAAACAGCAAACTTGTTCCAAATTTCATCACGACTCCAGAAATGTAAATAACTTTAATTATAAATCAAATATGAATGAGAATTTCTAATGGTACAAAATTCTGACCTAATTTTTTCAGGAAGTTCAACTTCAAAATTCACATCACTCAGGCAATATAAATGAAATCTAAAGACATGGTCAGCTTCAGGGTAATGATGTCTACATGTTATCTTTGAAAATGGAAAGCTAACAATGCCTATATGAAGAGATTGAATGTCAGAAAATTAACCTCAAAACTGGAAATCATGTTCTGCAAATGAACTTGATTCAAGTTGCTGCAATGATCAGGTTAGCTTCCTTGAGTCCCTATGAAGCTAATGTAGTGCTTAGCTCAAGCTGAGAGTAACTGAAATGGCCTGGAGAAGTCAAGATGCAGACCTCTGTTGTTGGTTATGGAGGATGAGGAAGATGATGTTACATTTTCAAAATAGGGATTGGGATAGCCTCTATATGTGTATTAGAAGCTTTGTGAATGGTTTGGCCAAGAAACGCACAAGGGAATTATGAGTTGGGTGTTCAAAGTCAGAAATGACAAAAAAATGGAGGTTTTGTGCAATATATGGTTTGAGGGAGTTTGAGGGTGTTTGAGGGCTTCTAATCTTGTGTCCTAAGTTTCATAAGAGTATCTTGATATATAGTAAAAAGTTTGGAGACTTGAGGTGGTCAGAATCACTAGATCACAAGTTATGGGATTTTTACTTGTTTTTAAAGCAAGCTTAACAAGTAGGGTTTCAAGGTAAGGTACAAGGATATCTAGAGTGGTTACCAATTTTAAACATGCTTCTCTTACTTTATAGAGGAAGCTTGTGCAGAAGGAACAAGTTCAAAGCTCAATACAACTTGACTTTGCATAAAGCTTGCTTTATGATAATAGAATGGTACCTTTCTTCCAAATATGGAAAATTGCTTTGGATAATGGCTTAATCACATGGATCATACCTCAATCAATTATGTAAACAATTCATTATGGAGTGATTTTCAAGGTAGAAGCCTGCAAGGACAAGATTGTGCAGCATAGGCTTGAGATTTGAATTCTTGTTCATCACAAAAATGACCTATAATTCATGTTTGAAACCCTAACTTCGTCTCTT
Organism: Vicia faba; assembly: GCA_948472305.1. Lineage (NCBI taxonomy): Eukaryota > Viridiplantae > Streptophyta > Magnoliopsida > Fabales > Fabaceae > Vicia > Vicia faba. The sequence continues at coordinate 1,573,529,598 of OX451737.1, forward strand.
CGATTATCTTAGCTCAAAAATGATCTCATTGAATTCTTGGTCATTTTGAAAATCTTGGAACATTATATACAACTTTCATGTTTTTAATTTTTGAAGAATCTAATTGGAACTATGTGAAAAGTTGCCATGAAGTTAGGTCAAAAAATCTTCCTAAACTAGTCAAATTTTCACTAAGTGTTTTTATCAAAATCCAAACATTTATAGAACTTGATCAGTAAAGTAAAGTTGTATATCTCATCAAGATCTACAACTTTCATGTTCAAAATTTTCTTTGAATCATCTTGCATATTGGTGAAAAATTGGCATGAACTCATGAAAAAAAAAATAAGACTTAAAACACTTAGAAAAATTTCTAAGTCTTGGAAACTTTGACTATTCAAAATGAATATTGACTTTCTTGATTTATTGATTATCAAGTTTCTTATCTTTTCATGTCTTGATGAAATGTGATCTTTGAAACTTAATTTTGATCAAAAAGTCAAAGTTTGACTTTTCAGTGTATAGTTGACTTTTTCAGCAGTTGACCAAATTTCAACTATCAAACAATTGATCTTGGGAAATGAGTTGAACCATTAAATTAGGTCAAGATGATACATTTTAATCCTTTATATCATGGTTAAAACCAATAAGTCATGTATTAGGTCAAAATTCAAAAATCAAGCCTTCTCGGTCAAAACCCTAATTTTGACCATTTTGCCATTTTGATGATCTGAGTCATTTTCTTGGGGAATTGTGATCCAAACTTGATCAAATGATACATATGAGTTCATAATGTTGATATGGGTCAAAAATCTTGAAGTTTGACTGTAAGTTGACCAAAGTTGACTTTTTACCTAATATAGCTGATTTTAGGTCATTTGTTTAATTGACTGAGCAAACTTGAACTGTAAGGCTTGAAACTTGACACGAGCAATATTGAAAGTCCATAATGATCCATGAAAATCATATGAGTCATTAAAAGTCCAATTTTCCTTGTTAAAACTCTAACCCTAATTTAAGGCATAAGTGTTGAGGAGATGTCTTGACCTAGTCAATCCTTGTGCAAGCTCGAGCTATTGAAGATCTTGGGAAATGTCTTGAAAAATGATAAGGAAAATTTTAGGGTATAACAGCTGCCCCTGTTCAATCTTCTTAAACCTGAAGAGTTATATTGACGATTCTGCCATTCGTGACTTGAAGGTGGAAGATGATTGAACACTAAAGTTCCCAGAAAATTGTACTCGACTATGTGTTAGTTGACGGTGTCGGGAATGGGCTTAAAGATGCCATTTGGAGAAGTGATGAATAGTTTGTAGGAGATGGGCTTACAGATGCCATCCAGAGTGACCGTTGATAAAAATTGGGAGAAGTGTCAGAATAAATCTATGGTCGACTTATACTGAAACAACAGATGTCTTTTGCATGTTTTCAACTGGAAGAAGTAAATCTAAACCAGAAGAGGTCTGGTCTTTGGCGACTTTAATGGGGAAATAATCACAACCATAAGAGGTCTGTTGATTGCCTACTTTTAACTGGAATAAGTGAATCTAAACAGAAAAGGTTTTCGTTCGCCTGTCTTTAATCTAGAATAAATAAATCTTCCCAGAAAAGGTCTTTTGTTTTGTTGATTGACTTTTCCTGTAAGGAAGAGGATTTAGTTGCATGCATGGCGTAATGATGTTCTCAAAATAAATGAGATTATGTTATATGCATTTTCCATATATGTAGTATGATGTATGAATATGAAATATTGTTGAAGCGTATCTTTGTATGGAAAATAAATCCTTGACAAATGTTATGGAGTTTTGGGAAGTTAAATCCCAGATTGCTGTTGGGGAAAAAGAGTATGTGCATCTTCAACCTTGTTTAGAGTGTTTCCGTTGGGGATTCCTGCTTTGTTATTTGAGGAGAATTATGTTGGGTAACATTGACTTTGCTTGAGGAAACTCTGCGAGGTGTGTTGATTTCTGCTTGGGGAATAGAGTTCAGGAGTTTTAGTTGTCCATTGCTCTACTGGAGAGAATAGAAGTTAATTGTTATTTGGTAGGATTCCAGGCTTCACAATAACTTATTCGGAGGATGAAGTTAACTGTTATCTGGTTGAATTCCAGGTTTTGCAGCAACTTAAATTAACTGTTATCTAGTCGGATTCCAGGCTTCGCAGCAATTTAGGTGAAGTTAAACTATTATTTGGTCGGATTCCAGGATTCACAACAACTTAGATGAAGTTAAATAGTTATCTGGTCAGATTCCAGGCTTCACAGCAACTTAGATGAAGTTAAATTGTTATCTGGTCGGATTCCAGGCTTCGTAGAAACTTAGATGAAGTTAAACTATTATCTGGTCGGATTCTAGGCTTCACATCAACTTAGATGAAGTTAAACTATTATCTGGTAGGATTCCAGGCTTCACAACAACTTAGATGAAGTTAAACGGTTATTTGGTCGGATTCCAGGCTCCGCAGCAACTTAGATGAAGTTAAACTGTTATCTGGTCAGATTTCAGGCTTCACAACAACTTAGATAAAGTTAAATTGTTATCTTCTCGGATTCTAGGCTTCACAACAAATTATATGAAGTTAAACTGTTATCTAGTCAGATTTCAGGCTTCGCGGCAACTTAGATGAACTTAAAATGTTATTTGGTCGGGTTCCAGGCTTTGCAGCAACTTAGATGAAGTTAAACTATTATCTGGTCAGATTTCAGGCTTCACAGCAACTTGCTCAGGAGGATGAAAGTTAACTGTTATCTGGTTGGATTCAAGGCTTCGCAACAACTTTTAGGGATAGTAACGACTCCTTTGGGGATTAGAGGTCTTGTCCATTGATTTGTAATGGTCTGAGGAAAAGACTTGTATTGGGGAATTTGTAGTTTACTGGAGAAATAAACCATGTTGAAGAGAATATTTGGCGACCTAATGGGGAAGTTAATTCTTTAGGAAAGAACTCTATGAGGCTTCTTTTTTAAGACCAACTCAGCAAGGGAGAGGGTTTCTGAGAGATTGGAGCTATGGATGTATGAATTTAACTCAGTGGGGAGAGTTTTATTGAAGTAACTCTATGGGGATATCCCAAATCCTTAAGGAAATGCTTATTACTATTTTTATGCATACATTTGTTAAAAGTTAATCATGTTCATATGCATATGGTCATTCAATTTTTTAGTCTTTGGACACTTTTGCACTCAAAACAGAAAGAAAAAAAAAGTTTAGACTTCAAAGTATATTTGTATTGATGTTTTGCCCATAAATAGGCATTTGTGTACAAGCAGACAAAGATCCTAGTAAGAGGAAATCGTTGAAATAATGAAAGGAATACAAAGTGAATGTAAGAATAATAGCCATGTGGAAGTGATCTCGTTGAGTTCCAACCCCGCTATTGCCCTTATGTCATTGAAAGAAGTCAATGGAATTGATCTTGGACCATTGAACTTGGAACTTGATAATAAAGTCGGATGTATAGATTCCACGGAACATAGTCATACACTTTAATCCTTAAATTTTTCCTGGACCTCCCTTTCGGGTTTTCAATCCACCAGGATACCCATTTTTGCCCAAGCCGCCCTTTCAGGTTTTCGACTTGTCGGGTGTATAATATTTTATATATATCTGTAACTTTTTCCCGAACCTCTTTGGTTTGCTGGTATGCTCTTATTTTTGCCTAGGTATGTCAACCTAGCGGGTCATTTTTATGCGTAGTATTTTTTTACTATGTCCGCGTTCATAGGATGTGGGAAATCTTCGCCGTCCATAGTAGTTAGCATCATGGCACCGCCAGAGAATACTTTCTTAACAACGAACGACCCTTCATTAGTGGGAGTCCACTTTCCCCTGGGATCTCCTTGTGGTAAAATGATGCGCTTTATTACCAAGTCTCCAGCCTAGTATACTCGAGGTTTGATCTTTTTGTTGAAAGACTTGATCATACGCTTTTGATACATTTAACCATGACAAACAGCATCCAGTCTCTTCTCGTTAATTAAGTTCAACTGATCCAACCTAGTCTGAATCCATTCGTCTTTGCCTAAATCTGCTTCTTTCATAATCCTTAAGGAAGGAATTTGAACTTCCACAGGCAGGACAACTTTCATGTCGTAGACTAAAGAGAAAGGGGTTTCCCCATTTGAAGTTCGAGCCAAAGTACGGAAGCCATGAAGAGCAAACGGTAGCATCTCATGCCAGTATTTGTAGGTCACCACCATATTTTGCATAATATTCTTAATGTTTTTGTTGGCAGCTTCCACTATGCCATCCATCTTAGGTATGTACGTAGAAGAGTTGTGATGCTTGATTTTGAACTGAGTGCAGAGTTCCAAAATCATAGCATTTTTGAGATTGGTTCCGTTGTCAGTGGTGATCCTTTCAGGGATACCAAAATGGCAGATGAGGTTATGCTTGATAAAATGGGCCACTACGTTCTTGTTTACTTAGGAAAATGAGGCAGCTTCGACCCATTTGGTGAAGTAGTCAATGGAAACAAGGATGAAATGATGCCCATTAGAAGTTGTAGGCTTGATCTCTCCAATCATATCAATGCCCCACATTGCAAATGGCCACAGAGAAGTCATGACATTTAGAGGTAATGGAGGCACATGAACTTTTTCGGCATATATCTGACACTTATAGCAAGTCTTCGGGTGATGGTGACAATCAGCTTCTATAGTCGACCAATAGTAACCAGCCCTCAGAATCTTCTTGGCCATAGTGTTCCCACTAGAGTGAGTTCTAAAGATACCATCATGCATGTACTCCATGATTTTCTTTGCCTCCTTCTTGTCCACACAACGGACCAGAGTCGAATCGTGGTTGCGCTTATATAGGATCCCACTACTTAGGAAGAATTTGGCTGAAAACCTTCGCAGGAATTTCTTGTCGTTGATGGAAGCTCCTTCAGGGTATTCTTGTGATTCCATATATCTCCTCACTTCATGGTACCATGGTTTCTCCTCGTCAGTGTCGATCTTACAACAGTGTGCAGGTTCGTATAATCTTCCAATCGTAATTCTAGGAGCTTCGTTGTCCCATTTGACCTTGAACATGGACGACATTGTTACTAAGTGTAGCGATAAAAAATGTAGCGGGGTAAATCGGAGATCGAACTATTAATTAATTCGTCTCACAAAAGCAAGAGTCGCCACCGCGCTTTATTATTTCCAAGGGAAAAGGGAAAAGAGCGAAATAAAACCCTAAAATATGCAATGTAAAATAATACTTTGAAAGTAATGAAAATACAAGGCGTTTTGAAAAGAGATCTATGGTTCGGGGGTTGGTTATACAGTGGGAAGGTATTAGAACCCAATGTATCTATAGTACTCTATAGGAACCTTTTGAAATATCTGTTTATTAAAATGTTCGTTTGATTAAAAATAAATTGTTTTTGGCCGAAAAGGGGTACGAACGGGTTTTTGAAGGTACGACGACCTAGTGTCGAAGTTTTGGCTTAAAAGGTATAAGTTTTGAAAAGATTGAATATTTGGGGAAAAATTGTCTTAAGTTTTAATGAAATGAAGATATTCGCGTGATTGGACTTGAGGACATGAAGTCAACAAATTTAATCATTTTTTCTCTTGGATTAAGAAGTAAACAGAATAACCATGTAAATACTGAATAATCAAACAGACAATTTAAGTAGCTAAGTGATATACAACCACAACAATGATTAAATAACAGACTAAATGGTGAACATACATTTTTGTATTTTTGTTTAATATTAATTAAAGCGAGGGAATTAATTGAAGAAAATAAAATGTTTTTTAAGTTTTTATTTTTATATGTTTTTGTATTAATATAAAGTATTATTTTAAGAGTTATTAAATAATTCTAAACTAAATTAAAACTTTAAAAGCTATTAACTTAAATCTGATTAAAAAAAGAAAACTAAAATTACTAAATTAATCCAAAACTTAAACTAATAAAAAAATGGGTAAAGCATTAAAATTTGTCTAATTAAATTACACTTCTATTTGATTAAGTTTACTAATTAACTAAATTAATTAAAAAAAATCTAAAAAAAGGGCTAAAGAAATAAAATAGAAAGAGATGTATCAAGAATCAAAGGGGGGTAAATTATGAACAAATCGCATGGGCCAAAGGGGTTTCAAGGAGCCCAATCAAAAACAAACAGAAATGGGGGTGTTATAATGGGATTCGTTGGGCTTTTGGTGAAGGGAAACGGGTTGAGCCCAATTGTTCCATGACTTGTTAGGGTTAAACATATTTGTTTTCATTAGGGAAGAAAGGGGTTAAGGTTACAGCGCCGCTTCTCTTCGTTCACGCGTTCTTCTTTGCTCGTCCTCTTCGTTGCTCTCATGCCCGCTTCTGAACTTCCCTTTGCCCGAGCCACCAACGCCACTTCTGTGCTCTCCTTCCCACGATGAAGCACGCGATAGTTCAAAGGTTAACTTCCGTTTTTATCTCTTTGGAGTTTTTTATGATTTTTTGCATGTTTATGATCTACATCCATTTGATTCTGACTCTATTTTTTACATGTGGTTTCTGTTGAAATGGTGGAAAGGAAAGAGAAAAAACAGCTACCTTTATGAAGGAGGAGGAAGAGGCGTTCCGGAGGCTTGCTGGCAGAGGAGTGAAGCGCGGTGGCTTGGAGTCCTGGTATTTCGTTTCTTACTTCTTTGTTTGGTGATGAAATCCTGAAAAAACAAAACTTTATCCTCTTCTCCTTGCTGCTTCTTTGCTTCGTATGCTTCTTTTCTTTCTTCTGTGGGCTCGTCGTATGCTTGATTGTTGCCTTCGTTTGGATGCTTGACTGTTGCCTTCGTTTGTATGCTTTTCCTCTTCTTCTTCTTGCCTTGTTACCTGGATATGTTGGTTAGTGTGTTTGACAGCCCAGTGATTAGAAAACTCTGAGGGCTTTGAGTTGTTATGGACTTGGATGGCCTTCTGGTCATGGTTTCAGGTTCGTGGCCTTGAGGTTTTCTTTGGCAAGGTTTGGACCATTTGTTGGTTACAGGCTTTTCTGGTTATGGCTTTGACGAGGCTTTACTGGTTATGGCTTTAGAACTGGCATGGAATGGTAAGGTTTGAAACAGGTACAGGTTTCGGGCCTGAGGACTGGTTTTAGGCTTGATACTGTTTGGGATATGGTTTTTCAGCAGGTTGTGTTTGACAAGGCCAAGGTTTTGGATAGGCAACAGGTTTGTGCAGGCTATGGTCATATGGTCTTGGCTTGAGACAGTAGGTTATCATTTTGAAAGAGTCAAGGCTTTGGCTGGACAGTAGGTAGTTTACTGGTTTTTTCAGGCCATGGTTATTGGTTTTGGTCTTGAGGCAGCAGGTTCTTGAGGTTTGTTTTTGGTACTTTGAGAATTGGCTTAGTATTTGTTTTTGACAGTTTTGTTTTAGGCTTCCAACAGGTTATGAACTCTCTACTTTTTTTGAAGGGTTTGTTGTTGTTATAATAACAGTTGGTTCGCTTGGCTCTAATGGTTCAGGTTATGAATATTTTTACTATTTTTTTGCCTTTGATACCTCTGCACTCTACTGCTTCATTCAGTTTGTTTTGTATCCTTTTTCCATGCTTTCCTTTTCTTTATTGTGTTACTGCTGTTTTGTTTTATATCCCTTTTCTGCCTAAAGCCAAAACCTGTAAACCCACACTCTTTTCTCTCTTCTCTCTCCTTAGTACAGTTTGACATTAAAATGATGTTATGTACTTTAAGTTCTGAAAAAGCAAAGCTGGAAAATGATGAAAAATAGGAATATATTTGCTTGCATATGTGGTTTTAATCTGCACATTACAGTATGGGAGCCTTGTGTTTTTGACCTCTTCCATACTTGACAGTTTACGTTGGACTTTGGCTTTGAAAATTTGCATATGCTGTTGAACTATGCATTTTATTTGAAATATGCAGTTTTGACAAAAATTGGATTTGTGCAATATTTTGAAATATGCAGTTGGCTTTTGAAATATTGAATTTGTGCATAATTTTAACTTGTGCATTCATATTTATCAATAAAATTCATCCCCTTTTTGTGAACCGGGAGAAATCCCGTGATTTGCAAAGAGGGTAAAAACTGATTCCAGCCGCTTGCTTTTAATGATGAACGCTAAATTAATTTTCTGCTTTTAATTATATTCATTTCTGACTTTTTCTTTTAATTCTTTGCAGGTAAAATCAAATGGGCATCAAAGAAGTATTGGATAGAAGATGAAGATTTAGACTCTTAGAAAAATTAAAATAGTTTTTATTTCACTTTAAACATTTTATATAATTGTCATTGTAAATACTTTGTAAATAATACAGTATTTAAACAACAATTGTAATAATTAGAATAAAGATGAATAAAATTCTATTATTTTACTAGTTAATTCTTTTCTTCTTTGCAATTATTTATTTTATCATTTATGATTCTTTAAATTATATAATAACTGAAAATCAATTCCAATTATTTAAATTTGGAATGATAAATAATTAAATAAACATCATTGATCAATTAACTTCTCTTCAATTATTTACTTCATTATTTATAATTCTTCTAAATTATAATAACTGAAAATAAAATTTCAACTATTTAAACTTAGAATAATAAATAATTAAATAAACATTGTTTGATCAATTAATAAACTTCTTTTCAAATATTTATTTTATTATTTATAATTCTTTAAATTATATAATAACTGAAAATAAGTTCCAATTATTTAAATTCAGAATAATAAATAATTAAATAAACATTGTTTTAGCATTGATCAATTAATAAATTTAGCGTTTCAAAAATAAACAGCTCTTGACTTGAAAAAGTTATGAATTTAAAATCTGCTTTGAAAATTGATAAAGATAGGTCAAAACATTTGCAATGTAATGATGCAGATGGGAGATGGTATCTTAGGTTAAAATTTGGGGTACAACACTAAGGCATCCGCCAACTGATTTTCTTCTCTTGGGAAGTGTTCGAAGGTAACCTCCTCAAAGTATGGATCAGGGTTAACACAAGCTCTTTGTAGGGGATCAGATTAGGATGTTTGGTATCCCATTCTCCTTTGACTTGACTGATTACTAAAGTTGAATCTCCATATACGCTTAAGAATTTAATTCTTAGGTTAATGGAAGCCCTAAGACCCAAGATGCATGCATCATACTCAGCCATGTTGTTTATACAGTCGAAACATAGTTTGGCAATGAAAGGTGTATGGAAACCTTCGGGAGAAATAATCACAGCACTAACTCCATTACCCAAAGCATTGGAAGCCACATCAAAAACCATAGTCCATCGGGATCCTTGTTCAGGTCCGTCATACGGTCCAGGCTTTTCACAATCAGCTATCAGCATGATATTCTCTTTCGGGAATTCAAAGTTCATGGATTGTTAGTGATCAACAGCTTGATGGGCCAAATGATCTGCCAGCACACTTCCTTTGATGGCCTTTTATGTAGTATATTAGATGTCATATTTAGTCAGGATCATTTGCCATCTAGCTATTCGTCTAGAGAGAGCTGGTTTCTCGAAGATGTACTTGATAAGGTCCATCTTAGAAATCAACAAAGTGGTGTGAGTTAACATATACTGTCTTAGCCGGCGAGAAGCCCATGCCAGAGCGCAACAAGTTTTCTCGAGCAGTGAATATCTTCTTTCGCAGTCGGTAAAATTTTTGCTCAGGTAGTATATTGCATGTTCTTTTTGTCCAGGCTCGACATGTTGGCCCAACACACACCCCATTGAATTCTCTAATAAAGTAAAATACATAATCAGAGGTCTTCCTTTAATTGGAGGCATCAGGATGGGAGGTTCTTGTAAATATTCCTTGATCTTATCAAAGGCTTATTGGCAGTCATCGTTTCATCTGATTACTTAATCTTTCTTCAAGAGTTTGAAGATTGGCTCACAAGTAGAAGTCAAATGAGATATGAATCGAGCAATATAGTTAAGTCGACCTAAGAAGCCCCTGACCTCTTTCTCGGTACAGGGAGATGGAATTTCTTGTATGGCTTTTACCTTTACAGGGTCGACCTCAATACCTTTTCCACTGATGACAAACCCTAAGAGTTTTCCAGATCTTACCCCAAATGTGCATTTGTTGGGATTCAACCTTAGCTTGTATTTCTTCAACCTCTCAAACAACTTGTGAAGATGATCAAGGTGTTGTTCCTCAGTTTGCAACCTTGCAATCATATCATCAACGTACACTTCTATTTCACGATGGATCATGTCATGGAATAGGGCTACCATAGCTCGTTGATAGGTTGCCCCTACGTTCTTCAAACCGAAAGGCATGACCTTGTAACAAAAAGTGTCCCAGTGTGTAACAAAAGTGGTTTTCTCCATGTCTTCGGGAGCCATTTTGATTTGATTATAGCCATAGAAGCTATCCATATCGGTCTACGCCGTACAGTCTCCATAATCTTTGCTACTTACCTAATAATGTTCCCAGATCCGGGTAGAGGATCAATACAAAAACCCAAACAAGGACCCAAAATGTAAATCAAACAAGTCAAACAATGAAAACATTTAAAGGTGATCTAGTCTATAAGTTAACCCCACTTTTAAGCTCCATCCCCAGCAGAGTCGCTAGTTCTGTTATACGGTGGGAGAACTGACTTAGGTGTTTTGCGTTTTATCATAATTGTTGCAGATAGCAAGAGTCACCGTCGACTTTTCTTTTATCCAATAAAGGAAAGGGTGAAAAGACCAAGAAATACCTTTTGAGATTTTTCTTGAGTTCGAAGGGTAGGTTATGAAAAGGGAATGTGTTAGCACCCTTTTCATCCGTAGTTATCTACTAGCTCTTAGTGTCTAGCTCACTTTGAAATGCTTTGTTTGAAATGTGTTTTGTGATTGTTTTTGAAAAGTGCCTTCGTTTAGGAGAACTTTATAATGATTCTCGTCTCTATAAGAATGCATACAAAGTGTTGACTTTTGAAAATATTTCATGGAAAAGTGTTGGTGTGTTTGAAAGAATTTTGAAAAATGATTGTGAGCAAGCAACTATGAACGTTCTACCTACTCAAAAAGTCTTAGTTCTTTTCCTCCTCCTTTAGATATTGATATCTTACCATTGTTTGGTGATAAGATCTACCATTGGATGTGAAGGGACAGGCGTGGGTCATCGTATAGTTATATAAATCAAAGTTGTAAGATACTTTAGCAAATTTTGTAAGGGTCTAAGATCATTTATGAAAGGAAACATTGAAGGGTCATCGAGGGACTATGATCTTGTATTTTGAAATTATTTTGCTAAAGCATCCCACATGCATAACATGACTATTTATTTCTCAAGGCAACAAGTGAGGTTAACCCTAGAGGTGCAAGTATGCAAAGTGTTTTGTTTTTCATGAATTTTTGTCTTTGAATTAGGGTTTTCTACTTATTGATTGTATCTTGCCATACAAACCCTAATTACTAGCATTTATATTTGACAATGATAAATTGCATAATATAAAGATTCTACGCTATTACATCATTTGGGGATGCGGGTAAAAAATTATAAATGGGGGATGAGAAATAATTAAAACCTAATTACTATTACAACCATATTGAATATGAATAAATAATGTACAAGAATAATGAAGACAGTGTGAAAGGGAAATGTTTTTGTTTGAGTCTTGGTGTAAAAAAGTTGAATATTAACCTAATTAAACTAATAAAAGAAAGAAAATAATTGTATAGTCTAGGTTGATTTAACGAGAACTAGACCTAAATTAAATAGAAAAGAAAAAATAAATTAAGTAAGAAGACATTTTTTAGGGTTTTTATGAAAATGTTTTAGTTTTATTAAACTAGTATAGAAAAGTTAATTAATTAAAAATTCTAGGTTCTAAATTAATTTTAATTAAAAGATAAAATAAAATGAACCTAAGTCTAATATTTATTTAAATTTAAGAAAAGAAATTGGATTTGTTAAGAGAAATATTTTTGGTCTTTTTGTCTTGATAAGACGAAAATATATTAATATAATAAATAAAAATATTTTTAGGATTTTGTTAATAAAAAAAAGTTAATAATAATATAAAAAGGAAAAATAAAAATAAAATAAAAATATAAAATATAAAATTGTAAGTCAGTGGGTTTAAAAATGATTTAGGGTGTATGTGAAGTAAAACAGATTTTGGTTTGATGTTAGGGCCCAATATGGCTTTTTTTTTTGTGATCAGAAAAAAAAAAGGGTTGCGAGTTGTTGCTAGAAGGAAGGGGGTTAGTGAAGTAAAATGAACCAAGGCCCAACCTAAGGGAGCCCATGCGCTACCTGTTCAAACAAAAAAAAGAAGGGAAAAAAATGAAAAAACACAAAAGGTCTCGTTGGGGCACGAACCCAAGACCTTCCATAGTAAAGCCTTTATGCGCATGCTTGCTGTCACTAGGGTGGCCTATTTCATCCTTTAGTAATACAACAACTATTAAACTTAAAATAAAACAAGTCCTATGACCAGCTTCATCTTCAACCTCGCACCATAATCAGTCATGGATTTAAACCCTGTAACTTCTTCATCTCTCAACCATTTGCAAAAATGTAAACAGCAAACTTGTTCCAAACTTTATCACGACTCCAGAAATATAAATAACTTAAATTATAAATCAAAGATGAATGAGAATATCTAATGGTACCAAATTCTGACCTAATTTTTTCAGGAAGTTCAACTTCAAAATTCACATCACTCAGGCAATATAAATGAAATCTAAAGACATAGTCAGCTTCATGGAAATGATGTCTACACTTTATCTTTGAAAACGAAAAGCTAACAATGCCTATATGAAGAGATTGAAAGTCAGAAAATTTACCTCAAAACTGAAAATCGTGTTCTGCAAATGAGCTTGATTCAAGTTGCTGCAATGATCACGTTAGCTTCCTTGAGTCCCTAGGAAGCTAATGCAATGCTTAGCTCGAGCTGAGAGTAACTGAAATGGCCTGGAGAAGTCAAGATGCAGACCTATATTTTTGGTTATGGAGGATGAGGAAGATGATGTTACAGTTTCAAAACAGGGATTGGGATGGCCTCTATATATGTATTAGAAGCTCTGTGAATTGTTTGGCCAAGAAACGCACGAGGGAATAATGAGTTTGGTGTTCAAAGTGAGAAATGACACAAAAGTGGAGGTTTTGTGAAATTTCTGGCTTGAGGAAGTTTGAGGGCTTCTAATCTCGTGTCCTAAGTTGCATAAGAGTATCTTGATATATAGGAAAAGGTTTGGAAACTTGAGGTGGTCAGAATCACAAGATCACAAGTTATGTGATTTTTACTTATTTTTGAAGCAAGCTTGACAAGTATGGTTTCAAGGAAAGGTACAAGGATATCTAAAGTGGTTACCAACTTTAAAAATGCTTCTCTGAATTTGTAGAGGAAGCTTATGCAGAAGTAACAACTGCAAAGTTCAATACAAATTGACTTTGCATAAAGCTTGCTTTATGAGAATAGAATGTTATCTTTCTTCCATATATCACAAATTGCTTTGGATAATGGCTTAATCACTTGGATCATACCTTAATAAATTGTGTAAACAATTAATTATAGAGAGGTTTACAAGTTATAATCCTATAAGAACAAGATTGTGCAGCATAGGCTTGAGATTTGAATTCTTGTTTATCACAAAAATGACCTATAATTCATATTTGAAACCCTAACTTCATCTCTTCGATTCTCTTAGCTCAAAAATGATCTCATTGAATTCTTTGACATTTTGAAAAGCTTGGAACATTATCTACAAATTTCATGTTTTTCATTTTTGAAGAATACAGTTGGAAATATGTGAAAAGTTGTCAAGAAGTTAGGTCAAAAAATCTGCCTAAACTAGTCAAATTTTCTCTGAGTATTTTTATCAAATTTGCATGACTTTGTGAATTTATAACTCAAAATCCAAACATTACTAGAACTTGATAAGTGAAGCGAAGTTGTAGATCTCATCAGTATCTACAACTTTCATTTTGAAAATTTCCTTTGAATCATCTTGCATCTTGGTAAAAAATTGGCATGAAGTCATGAAAAAAAAAAGACTTAAAACACTTAGAAAAATTTCTAAGTCTTGGAAACTTTGACTTTTCAAAATGAATTTTGACTTTCTTGATTTCTTGATGATCAAGTTTCATATATTTGCATGTCTTGATAAAATGTGATCTTTTAAACTTAATTTTGATCAAAAAGTCAAAGTTTGACTTTTCAGTGAACAGTTGACTTTTTCATCAGTTGACCAAATTTCAACTATCAATTGATCTTGGGAAATGAATTGAACCATGAAATTAGGTCAAGATGATGCATTTTAATCCTTGATATCATGATTCAAACTAATAAGTCGTGTATTAGGTCAAAAGTAAAAAAATCAAGCCTTCTCAGTCAAAACCCTAATTTTGACCATTTTGCCCTTTTTATGATCTGAGTAATTTTCTTGGGGAATTGTGATTCAAACTTGATCAAATGATACATATGAGTTCAAAATGTTGATATGGGTCAAAAATCTTGAAGTTTGACTGTAAGTTGACCAAAGTTGATTTTTTACCCAATATAGTTGATTTTAGGTCATCTGATCAATTGACTGAGCAAACTTGAACTGCAAGGCTTGAAACTTGACATGAGAAATATTGAAAGTCCATAATGATCTATGAAAGTCATATGAGTCATTAAAAATACAACTGTCCTTGTGAAAAATCAAACCCTAATTTAAGGCATCAATGTTGAGGAGATGTCTTGACCTAGTCAATCCTTGTGCAAGCTTGAGCTATTGAAGATCTTGGGAAATGTCTTGAGAAATGTCTTGAGAAATGAGAGGGAAAATTTTGGGGTACAACATAAGGCATATTAATCTGCGACAAGAATAGGTTCCTGGGTTGAGGGGGAGTGAATATTATCTTCTTCCTCGTGTGCATCACGTGCATCAGATGTCGTCAGGACTTTCCTTCCTTTTATCCTGAGGTTTCTATTATTTGGCGCACTGAAGTTATTTCTGCAATGGAGCTCGTTCAATATGCTAGAAAAAGATGTCAAACAAGATGTCCTGACATTTGTACTAAAGACTAGCTCAATGATGATATGTTATTGTGTTAAGTATTTTCTGAGGACTACTGTTGGTGGATGTTTTTGTTTATTGCTGTAATCTGGATTGTAATTATTTGTTTTAACTAAAAAATTCCAAATGGGGAGATTGTAAGTTCCTTAGTTTTAAGGATTGACATTAATTTTTGTAAAACAAATATAGCATAAATATGTTAAATAGGATATGTGAACTTGCTATGAAGAACAAGTGAAGCAAGAAGTCCTATTTCATGTTGGGACATGTTAAGTTAAAGTGCTTCAACATATGGAGCAATATGTCGAATAAGATGTCTTATGCAGGGTCATACGACATCGCGCCTGAGCTGAACTGGATTGTTATATTCTATTAAGTCACAAAGACAAAATATACTTTGAGGATATTATATTATCCTATGTGGCGCTGAGTTGTAGGTCAAGAAGAATATTGAATTTATAAATATGGATATAATTTAGGAAGATTTGATTGAAGACATATTTTGTTGCAGAAGTTTCTGCTGTTTTGTAACAACCAAAGAGTTGTGTTTTAAAGGCCCAAATCCAGTTGGGTATAGGTTATAAATAGAAGCATTGTAACCTAGGATTAGGTACCAGCCGAGAATTGTAAAGATGTAATCATTAGGAATGAGTCTGTAGACATTCTCTAGGAGAGTTGGTGTAAGTGAACCACTCGGGTTGTGAGATGGTCATTGTGTTCTCACTCAAAAACTATGAAGTAATGAGTTGAGTATTGTTCTCGGAGGAAGCTTGTAAGAAACTCCAAGTTGTGTTCTTAGTCAAGAGTCTTGGCCAAATATTGTCATGGAAGTGTGTCTTCTATTTTGATGTCATGGAAGTGTGTTTTCCTATTTTTATCCAATCACCGCCTATGATTGATGAGGGATTGAGGAGTGTCTCATATCTAGGTGAGTCTTAGATATAAGCCTAGAAAGGGTATTGATTAAGTGATTAGGTCGTAAACTGGATATTTGTTGTAGGGTCTATGAATTGATACAATTTTAGTGGACTTATCTCTGACTTGGTATACCCCAGAGTAGGAAGATTGTTCTGAACTGAGTTAACAAGTTATGTGTGTTATTTATGCTTTTCAGTATTGTTTTTTTTAATGTTTATATCTTGCCTGATTTGTTAAAGTCAGATAAGATGTCTCAACATGTCATAGGACATCTGAATTCTGTCATACCATAATTTCAGCCTAGTTAACGGCGAATCTGGATAAAATACTTGTGTCCCTTTCTCTTTATTGTCTTTATAGCTATTATCATTTGAGTGTTAAGAATTTAGAAAAGGGGAATGTTTTCTATGAACACAATTCAAAACCCCTTTCTTGTGTTTTATCTACCTTCATGGTGTTCTTGTCAAATACGATGTCCATGATTGACTGTGTTAATGGTGTTCGTTTTTCAGCGGTCTTAGATCCTATATTTAGTTATTGTAAGCACCTGTTAGAAGGTTTTAAGCATGTTTTAATGTTGTTTTAGAGCAGATCTTATAATGTAGATGCTCATCATAGTGAAAATATACAAAGCACTTGGTAACAGAACTTGGTTGAGCCACATTTCCTTGATGGAGGATGGTCCCTTGAGTGTTCCATTCATTTCGGTTTCGTTTTCTTTTTAATGATTGAACCTATTATAAAAAACAATCACTATCTCTCACTTAGCTCGTATAGTCCGACCCGTAAAATCATAGGGTTTGGGCCTTTAAATTAGAGTTCATATTTTTAAAGACTTTTTTAACTTAGCCCGAAAAAGCCACTACCCATTAGAGCTAGTCCGCATGAGCCGCGGGTAGCTCATTTGGTCCACATAACTAGGAATTCAAGAAAAAATCATATTAATTCTTATATTTTGTTTCTCTAAAATAACACATTGATTTTTCTCACTTCACTAAATTTTGTCTCTATTCTATTTAATCTTTCTCTTTTAAATATTACACATTAATATAATAAACACTTTTTCCTCGTGTTCTATTAATTTCTCTTATATTAAATATTTGAGTATTATTTTCTACAATTTAGATATGTATTGCATTTAAAATCATATTATAGTATTTATAAAAGATAATATAATACTTAAAAATGTATTATGTTCAAAATAATATAATTTTTAATTTTATTTATAATAAATATTATGGGTTTTTTATTTTAATTTTTTTAATTAAAAAAGTCCGTTTAAGATCGGGTAGCCTGAAGTCCATCTAAGACCGGGTTCAGGTAGTAATTTTAAGGCTCATATTACAATAGGGCTTTTTTGACTCAGCTCTAAAAAATTCAGGCCTATCAAAATCGATCCATTTAAAATCGGATAACCCATTTTAACAACTCTAATAGAGAGACATTAATAATTTGATTTTGAATTTTATAATTTGTAAAATAAATTTTATACAAATTCTCTAATTTAAAAACTTAAATACCTTTAATATTTTGTTTTAAATAATTCTCAATATCTTTAGAGACCATTTCACTTATAAATTTTAATTTTTGTGCAGTAATTAGAATAACTATTAAAACTTATTATGTTTTTGGGGTAGTTTCCCCGTTGTCCAAGTTATTTTCAATTGGGAAAATAATTATATTTAGTTCTTTTTAATAAATAATTTAAAATTACTTAAGGCAATAAATATAATTTTTTTTACAATAACCAAGTATTAAAATAATATTTCGCAAATAACCGCGTTTCGAAAAAAATACGTAAATAACCATGTTTCAGATGACTCCCCAAAGGAGGAGCCATCTGAATTGGCGCATCCACCCATACTTTTGCCCTAGGCGCCATCTCACTTGGCGCCTCCCTTCACTTTTAGTCAAGTGAGATGGCGCATGCTCCTTAAAAGTGAGAGGAGACGCCTTCTCACTTGGCTCCTAGGGAAAAACTAGGATAAAATGCTGTTTTATAAATAATTCGTCCGTTTCTCCGAAATTTCCACACTTTCTCGCACTGTATTTTTATTTTTTTACTATGTTATTTGCGTCATGACGTCGCCCATGATTTTTAGCAGAGATGGTTACGTTATCTTCTCCTCCACGAAACCTGCGATGAAAATGAAATTCTGGCACATTCACTACATGCGCCATCGACCCTGCCGCAGCAGGAAACGCGACGACACCCAGCACGGAAAAGACGAGGACGGGGATGCGGAACCGGGGGTCATTACCGGGTTCCGAGGGATCACTGATTTATCTGTTTTTTTTCCTGTATTTTTTTATCTGTTTTTTTTATCTGTTTTTTTTTATCTGTTTTTTTAATGTAAAACAGTTGGATGTAATTTTTTTTTTAATAAAAAGTCCATTTTGTTGATCTTGTATCCAATACGCAACGCACCGGTAAAAAAAAATCAATTTTTGCCCTAAAATAACACCTAGGCGCCATCTCACTTGGCTTAGGGCATGCCCTAAGCACATAGGCGTCAAGTGAGATGGCGCATCCCCTTAAAAAATAGGAGTAGGCGCCAATTCAGATGGCTCCTCTTTTGGGAAGTCATCTGAAACATGGTTATTTGCGTAATTTTTTCTGAAACGCGATTATTTGCGAAATTTTTTTTAATACATGATTATTAAAAAAAAATTCAAATAAATATTCTTCTCATTCTTTTTTTTCTTTCAATTTTTATTTTGTTATTAATCAACCATTAAACATAAAACATAAGTTTCATTCCAATGTATATGAATAATGGTGAAATATTTGTTATTTGTTATTAATCAACCATTAAACATTAGTTTCATTGCAATGTTATGAATAATGATTAAATATAATGATAGAGAGCTAAAATGCTAAACTAAGAAAATTATTTAAACAAAGTAAATAAAATAATAAAAGATAAAAAGATATTTAATTTCATTGGATTGTTAAAATAACACATTACATTTAACATATAGAATTCAATATATCATAAACTTCCATCTGTGTGATACAACCCTAAACACTTAAAAAGCCTCTAAAATATAACACTAATTAATATATTAATATATTAATCACTAAATAAAATAACTAATTAATAATTAATAAATACACCCTATCATATTATTTATCATATGTGTAAAATAATCTAGTTCGGATTATATTCTAAATACCTTAATTTTTCTTGAACATTGATAGTTATAAGTGATAAATTATTTTTTTATACAAGCTTTTAAACATGAACTCACGATATCATTAACACCACCAACATCTGTCAATAGTCGAGTTAGAAAAATAGTTAGTCAACACAATAAATAAATAAAAAATGATTAGTTTAATAATAGGAGTAATATATAAAAGTTAATAAAGAATTACCAATTTTGCCTTTCATGGATTTTGAAATAGAACAATTAGTTGCACAATTATGAACAACTTTGGACATTATCTTATGACATTTCAATAATTCACATGCAGCAACACAACCTGCATATACTGGTATTTGCTTTATGAAACGTGTACATTTATAAGCACACTTTCCAGTACAAATAACATTACCAATTGAACTTTTAGGGTTTGATGAACGTTGAGAATTATCGTTAGCTTGTGCCACAACTAATAACAACATAAGAAAAATTGAAATAAATTTT
This sequence comes from Vicia faba, assembly GCA_948472305.1. Lineage (NCBI taxonomy): Eukaryota > Viridiplantae > Streptophyta > Magnoliopsida > Fabales > Fabaceae > Vicia > Vicia faba. The sequence goes on from OX451737.1 coordinate 1,573,549,089, forward strand.
TTCATCTCAAACTTTGCCATACTTCTTCTTTTATTGTAAATTTTTTTTGTTGTTTTGGTAGTATATGTTAAATTGGTTTTGATGATGAAAAGGAGAGTAGAACATTTCAACTTATAAGAAAATGAATAAATATTTTAAGTATATAAATTGTATAAAAATAAAAATACTAATCAAATATAGAAAAATAGATCAATTACTTAAAAAAAAGTCATTCCTGAACTTATAATAGATATTGTAAAAAATGTCATTTCCCTTTTTTACATATAACATGGTAAAAAATATACCAATTAAATATGGAATGAGACTAATTTTAGCTTGGTAATAAATTGAAAATGGATTCAAAGAATTGGAAACTTTTAATTTTATAAAGACATTGATCTAAATTAAATGAATTTTCGTTCAAACTTGTAATTAACGTAAACCAGATTAAAAATGATATAATAAAAATGAGATTAATTAATTATTGGTTATTTAGTTATTTTTTATTTATTAATATTTTCTAAAATCAAATAGATTGATACTAGTTTAGATTATAATATTAAAAAATAATAATGATCAAGTGAAATCTTTGATGCAACATAATTTTAATTATTTTATATTTTTTTTTAAGGTATAATGATATCTTTTGTATTAGTTTCCTAATTATTTATTGATTTCTTTTCAAAATTAAATTGTGTTAGAACAAAAAGTTTTTAAGAAAGATGAGAGAAGAAGAGAAATTGAGAGACAATTGTAACATGTAATTATGTTATTGTCGATATGTGAGTGGTTATTAGGATTTACATCATAGTGCGTTGCATAAGTACGGATACGTATTCAATACTCGGTACAGGTATTAGTATAAAGTACAATATTTTAAAAAAAAATTGAGATACGGGTACATTAGTATAATTTAAAAAAATATATAATTATAAAAAAAAAAAAAAATTATATTATTTAAATAACAACAAAACATTAAAATAAAAAACAATTTGCTTAAAAAATTAATATATGCGTAATAACGTAAGAAAATCACACTTAAAAAGTATTAATAAATCATAAAATCATGGTTGAATATTAATACTTCCTTCTCCAATATCATTAAAAAGAGCGACTTATAGTTCAGATTCATCGAGAGAAAGACTAGCAATTTCAAGAATACCAACTTCATCAAAAAGATTTCATTCATCTCCACCAATTTCCCATATTTTTGTTGCTCTTTCATTATAAACCTTACTCTTTCTCGGGAGAAGACAAAGATTTGTATTAACAAAAACTAAATCTTCAGCCCTCTTTAAATTAAGTCTATTTCTTTTCAATGAGTGAATAAATACATACGTGCTCCAATTTTTCTCGGCAGAAGATGAAGAACTTGGTTGTGAAAGAAACTTCAATGCAATAGATTGGAGTTTAGGGATTAAAGATCCATAAATTATCCAACATTCCTTTGGTTTCAATTTTCACCTATCCGGAAAAAAATTGGGCACGTGGTACCAAATGTGTACCGGTTGATGTACCAACTTAAAATATAAATGAAAAAAATTTAGTACGACTTTGGTGCGTACCATACGAGTATCAGTACTCAGTATTGGTACTTTATCTAAAATGGAGTACTCGTGCTTCACAGACACCATACAATGCTTTTATATAGGAAACTAATGCCCATACCCAAAACTATACAAATCAACCCATTCCTAACATATACAAGGTATATTTCGACTTCAACACACCAGCTAAATGTTGTATTGGACTTTGTCGAATACAACTGACTCCTACACAATCAACTATCTATTTCGACATAGTCGAATTCTAGCTATCTATAGAACATCGAATTACAACTTCTAACACTCCCCTAACTCATGTTCTTGAGACTTCACATCCCGATGCTTCTCTTTAACTCGTCGAACTTGACTTTCTTCAGGGGTTTGGTGAGTATGTCAGCTAATTGTCATTTTGTCTTGCAATGGTCAAGTTCAAGATTTTTTGTTAACTTGATCCTTTAGAAAATGATATATCATCTCTATGTATTTACTTTGAACATGACACGTATGATGATTCACTAGGTCAATAGCGGACTTGTTATCGACAAACAACTTCATTTTCCCAGGTTCTTTGATCTTGAGCTCTTCAAGAAATATCTCTATCCATGATTCTTGACAAGCAGCATATGATGCAACTATGCATTCAACTTCACATGATAACAAAGCCATAATGCTTTGCTTCCTTGAGCTCCAACATATTGGAGTGCCTTCGATCATGAATATATAGCCTATGATACGCTTCTTCTCGTCTTGATCTCCACTGAAAGTTGAATCAGTGTAACCATATACTTTTGCATCTATGATGGTCTTCTTCTACCTTGGATCAACACACCATGATAAAGCATACCATTTATGTATCTCAACACTGTCTTTATTGTAATGAGATGAAATTCTTGAGGTTTCTCCATGAATATGTTCAACAATCTGACACTTTGACAAATGTCTGGCCTGATGTTGCAAAAATACCTCAAGGATACAATGATGTGTTTATACAATGTCTCACTTACAAATTCATCATTTGTATCCTTCTTCAACTTTGCTCCAGTTTCTAATAGCATGGCAGCTTCATTACAGTTGCTCATCTTGAACCTCTTCAAGATATCTTGAGCATAATTCTTCTGGTGCAAGAATACTCTTTCACTTGTGTCTTTGAATTCCATCCCTAATAAATATGAAAAATTCCCTAGGTCGTACATGTCAAACTCATGCATCATCTTCGACTTGAATTTTTTCATCTCTACCTCATCTGCACATGTGATCAATAAATCATCTAAATACAGACATAGAATGATTGTACTTACCATGTTAGTATCTTTTACATACACTCCATGTTTAGAGACACACTTTATGAAACCTACTTCAATAAAGAAGCTATCTATTCTCTTATTGCAAGCCCTCTGGGATTTTTTCAAACCATATAGAGTCTTCCTCAATCCATACACCTTCGACTCCTGTCCTTTGATATTGAATCCTGGTAGTTGAGTGAAATATACATCTTCGTCCAATGGTCCGTTAAAAATGTTGATTTTACATCCAACTGGTGTATCTTCTATCCTTTGTATGTTGTTATTGACACAATAATTCTGATTGTCTCTAGCCTTGCAACAGGTTCATAGACTTTGTCGAAGTCGATACCAGATCTTTGTAGAAAACCTCTTGCCATTAGTCTTGCCTTATACTTGGCAATTTCACCATTTGACCTTTGTTTTAACTTGTAGATCAATTTTACATCGATTTGCTTCTTGCTAGATCTTTCAACAAGCTCCCATGTCTTGTTCTTCTCGATTGCTCTGAGTTCTTATTTCATGGCTTTCAACCCATTCAAATCATTTATGACTTGATCCAAATTGATTAGTTCTACTTCAGCCATCATCATAACTTCTTCTATTAAGATCATCTACATCAATAGCTTGTTTAGGAAATATCTCATATCCAACTAGCCTTGTCAACTTAATTTTCGCTATAATCGATCTTCTAACATTCTGCTCAGGTGGTTCTTCATTTCAATTGGTTGTGAATTCGGTTTGTTGATCTTCTTCTTCAAACATAATTGTGATTGTATCTGACTCCTGTCAAACTGACTCCTGAGTCTAGTTCCACCATTTGCTTTCATCTACCAGTATATCTCAATTGATCACTAGTTTATAATCGTTTGGTGAATAGAGTTTGTATTCACTAGTCGAATGATAATCTATGAGCACCATGGCCTGACTTCGATCATTTACCGTCTTCCTCAATTGCTCAGGTACATGCATGAAGCACATTGATTCAAATCTTCTAAGATGACTTACATTTGACTTCGACCCTGTCCAAGCCTCATAAGGTGTCTTGTCGACCATTTTCTTGGTTGGACATCTGTTAAGTATGTACGCTGCTGTTGAAACTACTTCTCCCTAAAATCTCTTTGGCATTTCTTTAGCTTTCAATCTACTTTTGACCATGTTCAATATACTTCAATTCTTCCTCTCAGCTATACCATTGTGCTAATATGTATAGGGTGCAATGACCTCATGTTGTATACCTTTCTCAATGTAAAACCTTGCAAATTCTCGAGAAGTGTATTCACCTCTACCACTAGTTCTCAGTTTCTTCAACTTGAATCCAATTTATTTTTTGACATGCAATTTAAACTTCTTGAGTCGTGTGAATACCCCACTCATCTTTTCGATCAAATATATTGTTGTAACCGGTTTTAAAATGAGATTCTCCATCCTTAATTTTTATCCTAAGGAATGGAATATAAAGGTTAACCCTAAATAAGTCATAGATTCTAAGTTGTTGGGCTCGTTTTTAGACGAAGAAAATGTGTTAAGCACCCCCTCCTCTACCTTGTTCACAAGGATACTAGGGTTTAGAATTACGGCTTAGGAAATAGGATTTTAATTTTTATTAGGGGAACTCGCCACGATTTTAGTCGTATGCCTATGTATCCTCTTAGGAGGAATCAGAGTCTCAATTCGTAGTTCGCAGTGTTGGTTTGTGTTTTTTATAGGATTGTGTTGAATCGCTTTCGAATTATCCTCGAACCTTGTCTGAGTTGTAAGTTGAGTGATCGTAGACGCAATTCGCAGTTAATTTTGAAAGTAATTCTCCTTAATCCTTTTTCGAAAATATCTTGATTTTGATTATGTTAGTAGAAAATGATTTGAGTTGTTGGTTAGCTGTTTTGAATTTCGATTGATCGAGTATGATAGGTTGTAGAGCGAGGGGAGTCTGATAAAATCTCCTCATAATGTGGCCAGATATTAGCCATGTGTCGCTCGTCATGAAGGATACAAAGGGAGTCTGATAAAGTCTTCCTCATTACATGATCAGATATTGGCCACGTGTCGCTCATGGATGAAGTATTTGGTTAGTCGCGTGAGTTTAAATATCTTCTTGAACTGTTGAATTAATTCATTTGAAAAAGTTGTTTGATTGGTAAAAATAATTAAATAACTAATCTAAATTGAATAAATTATTTAAAACTAATTTGACTAACAAAAATTAATTAACCTAATTAAGCTAGAAAAGCTAATTAATAAGTAAATCTAAAGAGATGTAGGTTGTATTTGGAGGGTTTAGAGTTGTAAATATATAATAGAGGGTTAAAGACAAAACCAAAGTCCAATAACCCATAGCAAAAACCCTAAAATCAACTATGATTTAATACATACAATTAAAATAAATAAAATGTATCAGGTCCCAATGGAAGCTGCTGACATTTGTAATAAGGAATTAATTTTTCCTTTCTCTTGCTGTTTTATGAGAGATATTTTTTGTTTTTTTGCTGGTTTACGGTTTATGTTCATGGATAAAATCAATTGAAAATAGTGATGACTGTTAAAATAAGTTGTGCAGATAAATTTTTCTTTAGCTAGAAGTTGCTTCACAAAGAGAGGTGACCGAGAAAGATGAAGATTATGTTTTGACTTTGCACACATAGTGAACATGTTTGGTTGTAGTAGTATATTTTATAAAAATGAGGTTTGGACATTAACTCAAGTTAAGAAGGTTTATTGAGTATGTATAGTAACAGGGAGATGAGAGTTTGTATGATGATGAAGAGGTGTGTAGTGTTAAAAAACTATACAATCAATTTTGAGAAAAATATCTCCAGTGAGAAAAGTATTAAGAACATGAGTTGTAAAATTGTGTGAAAGATAAGAATTTTTATGCAATGTGTTAGAAAATGGAAGTTAGTAGTCAATGTGTGAAATTTTTATTGTAAAAAGATAATTAAAAAAAATACAGTCATCAGATGATATCGTCATATTGTATAAATAATGAACATATTAGAAAAATATAAAATTGAAAATATAAAGAGGAGAGGACCTCGTATTGAATTATAGGCTAAATTAATTTTTGAAAAGAGGTTTTGAAAACAAGGTTGAAAAATTATAAGTGTTTGTAAAATTGTAAGTTGTGAGAGATTGTGTGTGTGTAAAAGCGAATTTAAAAATAAAACTGTTGAAAACCAGGGTGTATGAGAGTTGAAAATCGTGGATTTGCAAAATTGTGGATATGAAAGAGTGTAGTGAAATTGTGAAATTTTTGTTGATTTGTTGATGATAATTTAGGACAAATAAGAGTCATATTTATAGACCTGAATTAGGTTTAAAAACTTAGTAAGTAAGTTATCCAAAATAAATGAAAGTTGAAAATCGTGGATTTGCAAAATTGTGGATATGAAAGAGTGTAGTGAAATTGTGAAAAAAATTGTTGTTTTGTTGATGATAATTTAGGACAAATAAGAGTCCTATTTATAGACCTAAATTAGGTTTAAAAACTTAGCAAGTAAGTTATCCAAAATGAATGAAAATGTTAAAAGTGCAACACACCTAATTTGAACCCGCGATCTCATACTTGCAAGCTTAATTCCTTACCAATTGTGCTATATTACTTATTCAGAATAAAAAGCCAATTGAAAGTACATGAAGAGGAGCAAGTGTTTGTTTATTCAAAAATACAAATGATCTGAAATAAATGATTATATTTTTGAATAAGTTTGGAAGCGAATATTTATAAAAATCAAAGAATATTATAAAATCAATATTGAAAATATTTTTGAACGTAGAAATAAAGGGCAGACAAATTTGGGATATGACATAGATCCACATATATCTGGTGAATTCATCTATAAAAGTTAGCACATAGCAGTTACCTCAATTCGACCTTATTCAAAAGGTCCACACACGTCAGACTGAACAAGCTCCAGATTTTCTCTCGACTTTATGGGCAAGTCATGCTTGAATGCTTTCCTAGCCCGCTTTGCTTTGCACCATTCCTGTTGTTGCAGAATAGCGACAAGCAATAAGTAAGTTATTAATTTATCGGATGATTTTTAGTTTATATCGTATCGTGTCCATAGAGATTGATTATTGAATTGTCGTTCGAAAAATCATTTATTAATGAGTTTAGGGGTTGAATTGGTTGTAAGAAAATGTTTTAACAGAAAATAAATGTATGAAAAGGAAAACGGAATAACTTGTCAAGCATGCATATATACTACTTCTCACAGACTTAAACCTATCGACTTGTTATATTTAACCTACAATATTCATCAATGTCACTACGTATCACTCACAACCTAAGTCATTTCTAACCCAAATTGAGAGGCCGACTACATCACCTCGGTAGCGATCTCTCAACCGCCTCAACAACACAGAAGTCAATCGTGCTCGCTTGCATCGACGATCTCTCAGATTGACACAGAAAAATCATAGGCATTAAGCTCTGATACCCAAGTAGATGTTAGCTCTAAATCTATCTCTAGAGTTTAGAAACTAACATATAATCATCCTAGATAAGAATCTAAGCAGTATATGTCTATAACAAATTAAATCCCTAATACAGAGTAAAATACCAAGACAACAATCGACAAAGAATCGTAAAGCAAGTATTATATAACGCCAACAACAACAAATATACATGAGTTCAAAGAAAATATACATACAAATCCAACCAATAGAGAGTACACAAAGATGAAGAGAAATGAATCACATATATACCAGTTTGTCAGTGCCAATCGAAGAGTAATCCACCCCGGATCATCCGTATGCAAGCTCCATAGTTGTTATCTAAGCCAATCCTAACAAAATTTCCCCAAAACCATAACCTAAAAATGATTGAAAATGAAGTTATAAAAAAAATCTCAGCAGACCGCGCTAAGCAGGCTGCGTGATATTTACACACTAAACCGATCTAAACCGCACTAAGAGCGCTGTCCGCGCTAAGCGGGCTTCAAAACTTTGGTCCTATCAAAACAGTAAAATGCAAGCAGCGCGCTATAAAATGCGCTGAGTGCCACTCGTGCTTAGTGGCCTCTGCGTGCTAAGCGGGCTCTCCTGGACAACAAGTCCCAAAACTGATCTTTTATTATGAAAACGCGCATCCGGAGCCGTGCCTTCGACACATTATTCTTCAATGCTCCAAAATGAAACAACTACCTACAAATTGAATGGAAAAACATCAAACGGTACACTATGTTCACAAAAACACAAATAAACACAAACTAAAGGCATTTTCACAAAAGTCAGGTTTATTCAATGATATTTACAACAAAAAGTCGATAAGTGAAACAAAAAGTATATAAAAAATAGCTACAATCTGCAATTATCAAACTCTCCCCAACTTGAACTTATTTGTCCTCAAACAAAGCCAAACAACTCAAAGAATCAAAAGTAATCAACCAAAATATCCTGAATCAACAAGTTTTGAAAATGGAAAACAAATGCAATGGTTCAAATGAAAACTGTACACACGAAGAAACATACTTACCACTAAACTACGACGATAACATAAACACGAAACAAATGCTAAAGACAAAGAACATGTAAAACATTCTAAAACAACACTAGTTCATAAATGAATCACACATAGCAAAAACAATCATCGGTAGATGAAAAACACACAAAATAAGATATTTTCACTCATCCACAATCTTGCAAACAAAAGATTAAATTATGCATTCATCCAAAAATTCACATTGAACATACAAAGACAAGAATCTCAATGGCTTTTTAAGGTTGTAATGTGGCTTGGTTAAAAAACAATGGATAAATCCTAAAGCTAATTGAAACAAAAACTTGCCTAAACCTAAGAGAGTGATCAACTCACAAAGTCTCAAGAAAAATAATTTCAATCAAACTTCTTCTTCATTCCAAATTTTAAACCAACACACAACACTTATTAGCACAATTATTTGAACTTTTTTTTGTTTTTCTTTTTCAAAGCCTTTTTTTTCCATTTTTTTCTTTCTTTTTCTTTTCACTTCTCTTTTTCACTTTTTTTTCTTTTTCTATTCTTTCTTTTTCAATCTCATAGCAATCAACAACATAAGTGAGCAAACAAATCTCTTCCCAACTTGAATTCAACCATATCATAATATGAATACTCTCTACTTTCTAAGACAAGGTAAAAATCAAACTATAACTCATAGTTAAAGGTTCAAGAAAACAAAGAATCAATATTGATGTTCCCTCTTGCATCCATGTCTCAAAGTAATTTGTTTTTGTTAATCTTTTCAAAAAGATTTCACTCTGTCCAATGTGAAAGTTGATTTTCATAATTAAAATTTATTTTTATAATAAATTCTAAATTTATTTATTTAATAACTCAAATATTTTTTACCAATCCATTCAAATATCTTTTTTAATTGCATTAAAATCATTTTTTCTCATGCATTAAAAAGATTTTTTTTTTATATATTAATATATTTAAAAAATATCTAACCAATTAAATTACTAACAATTTTCACTAACCTAATTTAAACCTTATATCTATTTTCAAAAAGGATTATGGATATATTTCTCCTTAACTACAAACTTCGTCTAACAACTCCGCAGTTTACAAGCCCAAACTTGGTTAAAGATTATTTCGAGATATTCCCATAATCCATAAAATACACCAACAAATAACTATGAACTACGAATTGAGACTATGATTCCTCCTAAGAGGATACGTAGGCATACAACTAAAATCGTGGCGAGTTCCCCTAATAAAAATTAAAACCCTATTTCTCAAAGATCACGTTTCTAAACCCTAGTATCCTTGTGAACAAGGTAGATGAGGGGTTCCTAACACCTTCCCTTCGTCTAAAATGAATCAAACAACTTAGAATCTCTGACCAAATTAGGGTTATCCTTTATATTCCCTTCCCTAGGATAAAAGTTAATGGTGGCGACTCTCAATTTAAAACCGGTTACAACAACAACTGAACATGAAGTATATGTAAGAAGAAGCAATAGTGAATTTCTTATACTATATTTCTATGTCGATGATTTGTTGATAACAGGTAGTTGCAAAAGTGAAATCAAAGACTTTAAAAGTGATATCGGCAAGGAATTCGAAATGTATGATCTGAGTGACATGTTATATTTCCTTGGCATCAAATTCTACAAGAGTAGTAGAGGTTTGGTGATTCTTTAAAGAAGATATGCAAGTGAAATTATCAAGAGATTTGAGATGAAAGAATGCAACTCGACATCGATACCTGCTGAACCAAGATTGTAATTGTCTAAAGATTAAGAAGAAGATGATGTCGACCCAACCCAATACAGAAGACTTATTGGATCATTAAGATACCTTTCTCACACTAGACTTGACTTATCATACAGTGTAGGTATGGTAAGTAGATTCATGCAGAAGCCAAATGTATCTCACCTAGAAACAACGAAGAGGATATTGAGGTATCTGAAAGGAACTCTCAACTATGTAATTCTGTTTCCTGTAACTGATAAAGGGAAAGAATACAAGTTAGTGGAGTACCCCGATTCAAGTTAGTGTAGTGATGTCGAGGATCGAAAATCCACAGCAAGATATGTGTTTAAGCTAGGTGGTGCACTAGTTGCTTGGAGTTCGAGAAAAGAACTAGTAGTGGCATTATCATCGTGTGAAGCAGAGTACATAGTTTCTTCTCTTTGTGCATGTCAAGTAACGTGGATGGTGAACTTGTTCGAATAGATTACAAGTAAAGATCATGGAGCAATTACCATGAAGATCGACATCATGTTAGTTATCAATCTAGCAAATAATCTTATAACACATGATCGAAGTAAGCACATCGAAATGAGGTTCCATTATCTTCGAGAGCAGGTAGCAGAAGAGAAGATGAAGATGGAACACTACAGAATTGAGAATCAGGTTGCAAATATCACGATGAAGGGTGTGCAGGTCGAAGTATTTCGAAGACTAAGAGCTATGATGAATATAGATAGCTTAGAGGCAATGAATTAGGTGGTGTGTTAAATTGTAATTCATAGTGTCGAATAATGTGTCTGGCGAATTAGATTTGATTTAGTTAGTTTAGATTTAGTTACACACAGATTTGAGTAGATTTGATTTAGTACCAAAATAAGTATTTTGTGCTTTTATACTTTTAGGCTTTGGCTTAGAGAGAAAACTAACCTAAATCTATAAATAGAGGGAGTAGCCCCTAATTTTTAAGTAATCAAGTTGTATTCACAAAATTTGCAGTTGCAAGTGAATAAGAAAGTTTTCTACAGTTTGTGGACAGAGAGTTACTCCGCAGAAACCCTAAATTTCTTTTCTTCTTTATTTTTTTTCTTTTCATCATTATTGTGTGGTGATAACAATCTTATTTATCAAGATTGATAGAAATTCATCATAAGAATTGGTGGATTTTTTTCAACTATTTATTCATTAGATAATTAAAATTTGACAAAATAAATATAAATTTTATCAAACTAATAAAGTTTTATTTAATAATAATTGAAAATAAATTTATTATTTTATTTAATATTAAGAGTAAATACACATTTTTAACAACTTAAAATTAGATATCTTAATCAAATATAACTACTAAAAAAATGTCGGAATCAAAATGATTATTTATTAAGTTTGATACATATTATTTTCATAAAATTTATAGACATTATATTTATTTTTTCTTGTAATTAATTTTTAATTATAAATATTAAATAATATTAATTTTATAATATATTTTCAATATAATGTCTCTAAAATAATTTTAGATTATTTCAATTCTACATTTTTCATATCATGTTAGATAAATAAATTAAAGACAAACAATAATTTTATTTTATTTTTCGCATATAAAAAAGTTGTATTTATAATTTGATCTTTCTTTTATAATATTGACTATAATAAATATATAATAAAAAAAAAGATAATATTTTCTAATGAACTCTCATACTTCAACAAAATCACATAAATTTTTACAATATCATTTATAACAAATTCAAATTATTCTTTTTCTTATAAAAATTATTAAAGTAATTAGCATTTGGGACACTTTCATTCGTGGTATAACTAATTTTTGATAATATACACATAAATTTAATAAAAAAAATTAATTTACAATTGCGCATCGCGCGAGTCTTAATCTATTGGTATATTATTATTCAACGGCTGTGGCTCCCCCTCTCTCAATACTCGATTTTTTAATTTTTTGACAAAATCATATTTATGACATTTTTGGCATTTTGGGAAAATGTTAGAAAATTTTCACAGATCGCACAATTTACAATAATATGGAAAATTTTGCCAAAATCACATATTGAACGAAATTGAAAATAGATAAAATATGCAGATTTCACAAAAATTACTGATAGGAAAAACATATTTCCAAATCATCCCAAATTTAATCAATTTACTATAACGACTATCAATTTCATCACAGAAACACACAACATATGGCATCACAACTCATATCAACACATCTTACAACAATACATTACAGAAAGCAATATATATTATAAATATATGTTATCATCAATAACAAACCATTTTATGGTAACCATAGGGGATTTATCCCAAATCTCATTTGGTCACCACAGTAAACATAAAAAATAAAATTATTATTCGATAAATGTCAATGGGATTTTGCCCAAAATCCATTTGGCCAAACATATCATATAAATTACAGAAAACACAGAAATTACAAAAAGTACATAAATCACTCTTGGCGCTGATGGGAGGTAAGGATCCCTCACCATCCTGACTACCTAATTATCACCCATATATAAAGTAACCCCCTTACCTAAAAAATGGAGCTTTCTAAAAAATTCTTCACGTTCCTACGATCGCTCCCCAATGCTCTACATATTCAAAATTGTCATGATCGACTGCTTCCTAAAGTTTTTGAAATTCTGATATGATAGAACTCAGATGTTCTATGACATGTTGAGACATCCGATCCGACATAAATAAAACATGCAAGTTATAAACATTAAAAACAGTACTGAAAAGCATAAACAACACACCAAAATTGTTAATCCAGTTCAAAGCAACTCTCTTACTCTGGGGGCATACCAAGCCAGGGGAAAATCCACTATGATAGTATCAATTCGAAGCTAAACTTTCCTATTTACAACTTCTCACTTAATCACTACTTGTGCTATATTTTTATCTAAAATTCACCTAGATATGAGACCTTCCTCAACTCCTCTTCAATCACAGATAACGCTTGGACCAACAAAACAATTCTGAACAAATCGGAAGACACACTTCCATGACAATTCATAGCCAAGACTCTTGACTAAGAACACAAATTGGAGTTTATTTAAAGCTTCCTCCAAGAACAATACTCAACTCATTACCTACAGGCTTATGAGTGAGAACACAGTGACCATCTCACAACCCGAGTGGTTCACACAAACCAACTCTCCTAGAGAGTGGCACAAAGACAAAGCCCTAGACTTCTACATCTTGAACCCGTGCCTTTCCTAGGTTACAAAGACTTCTATTTATAACCTATACCCAACTAGATTTGTGCCTTCAAATCATATCAAATCAGCTGTTACAATCAGCAGTAACTTCTGCTACAAAGAAGGTTTTCATTCATTAGTTTCCTAAAATATCTCCATATTTAGAAACTGCATATTCTTTAATATTCTGACTTAATTCTTCTAAACCTTTAAATCAGCGCCACATAGGATTGCATGATATTCCCACAATATTCCGCACTTGTTAAATTATAACTGAATCCACTAATTCAGTTCAGCTTAGACGTGATATCGTATGCTCCTTCATAGGACATCTTATCCGACATGTTGTTCCAGATATTGAAACACTTCAACTCAAAAGTCCTCACATAAGATAGGACTTGTTGCTCAACTTGTTCCTGTTAGAAAGTTAACACATCCTATATAACATATTGTTACTATATTTGTTTTACAAAAATATAATACCAATCCTTAAAACTAAGGAACTTACCGTTTCTATTTTTTCCTTGTACCCTAGCTCAACCCCCCACGTAGAATTTGTATTACCCTAAAATATCTCAATTGATCTCCACACCCCTTTTATGTACATGTCTCACTTAAGTGTCTGACAAATGGGAATTCTAACAGTAAAATCCCAATTTTCATTTTATTCTATAAAATTATAATTTCTTAAAATACATGTAACGCTTATATTTTATTTAAATAGAAATTACACTTAAATAATTTTTTAATAATTTTTTTACTAAATAATACTATAATTATTTTTAATAATTTTAATTATTCTAATAAATCCTATTTTATTATCTCTGCTCTCGAACTGAATATTTCTAGTAATTATTAAACTACTAAAATACTTTCAAATTTCCCAAAACACTAAAGTAGCTCAAATAATCTAGAATAGTTTAAATAAATCAAACATCACACACAAAAATACTCTAATGATTAAAGTAAAAATATTAACTTAAATTCAGGGTGTTACACTAAACACTTCAAAAATGACACTTAGGATTATTGAATCTGAAGGAAATATTTTTGGATTTCCATAGATTATATGGACTAATCAGATTCTAGAATCTACACACATGAAAATGACACTTTGGATTATATAATTCAAAAGGTAATATCTTTGGGTTTTCAAGTGGCTTATGAAAACCCTGGGGAAGAGAAAAATAGAAAATCTTTTAAAAAAAAATAAGCAAAACCAACTATTTGAAAGCTTTTAATATGAAATAGAACTTTAAATAAACTTATATCTTAAATCAAACTTATAAATTGTTACATAAGAAAAAAATATTTGAAGTAAGTCATATTTAAAAGTGTTGTTAGTCAGAAGCAGCAACTTTCTAGGTTGTTATTCCAGAAGCGTGTTTAGCTTTTGGGATTTACTAATAGTTTGATATGTCTAGGTGACTATTTAACTTTGTTTAGAATTTTAGCTTTGCCTACGTGGCAGACTTAGTTTGTTTATTTAACAACTTTGTAACTAGTTTCCACCAATGCAGAAAAGAGTTTCTCTCTCCAAAAGTTTGTTACAATCGTTTTCTCTCTCTTCTTCCATCTCCATCTTCATCTTCAACCTTGTGCTCTAACAATTGGTATCTAGAGCCCCGATTTGATTCACAGGGAAACACGAGTGTATGTGGGCGTGTGTAATTGATTTCGTTTTTCTTGAATTTGTGTTGAATTCATGATCGAAATCATAACAAAATTGCATTTCTTGATTTTTTGGGATCGGGTAACACGAGTGTTTTGGTGAGATTTGTTTGTTTCAGTGTACAAGAATGAAGATGATTGGAAGAAACATTTCGAACACAAAGCTTCCGGTGTTTGATTGAAATAATTGGAATGGATGGATTATTCAGATGCATGTGTTGTTCGGTACTTAAGACGTTCTTGATCTCATCACTGAAGGTTACATTTCTGTTGCAGCGGATGCAATAGAGGAACAAAGAAACACGCAAAGAGATACGAGGAAGAAAGATAAAAAATTGTTGTTCTACATTCATCAGTGTATGGACGCGAATGTGTTTAAGAAAATCGTTAATTCAACAACGATGAAGGCTTCCTGGGATATAATGACAAGGTGATATGGCAGCGATATGTCAGTGAAGAAGGTGAAGCTTCAGTCTCTATGTAAGCAATATGAGAATCAAAACATGAAAAAAAAAGAGAAGGTTCCTGATTACATCTCTAGAGTGATTTTGATCACAAATGAGATGAAATCGTATGGAGAAACTCTTTCTGAACAAGTAATCATTGAAAAGGTTATTAAAATATCTTACTCCTTAATTTGATTACATTTTTTGTAGCAATTGAACATTCTAAAAATCTAAGCACCATGATATTTGAAGAGTTTCAAAGTAGTCTAGAGGCACAAGATTTGAGTCTGACTGAGAGAACCTCTGAAAGAGAGGTAGAGGATGCTCTGAAAGCTTCTTTTGTCAAGAAGGACCAGAAGAAGTATTGGTCAGAAGCCAAGAAAAGACATGGTGGATCTCAAAAGTCAGAAGCCTCCAACTCTGATGAGAAGAAACATCAGAAGGGAAAGGAGAAGCTTGACAAGAGAAAGGTTCAATGCTACTGTTGTAATAGGTTTGATCACTTTGCTAGGGATTATTAGTCAAACAATGAGAGGAAGTCAGAAGAATCAAACATAGTCAGAGAAGATTCTGATGATGAATATGTGCTATTGATGGCTTCTGAGCCTGATGGTAGGTATTTGGTAGACTGGTGGTGTATGAACATTGACTGCTCAAATCACTTAATTGGAAACAAAAAATTGATGGTTGATTTTTACTCCAGAAAGAGGACAAAGATCAGATGTGATGATGATAAATACCTTAATGCAGAAGGTATGAGAAATGTCAAAGTCAGAGTGAAGAATGGGAGAACCGTTCTGATCAAAGATGTTTGGTAACTTTCTAGTATGAAAAGCAATCTGATGAGTGTAGGTCAGCTCATTGAGAAATGTTTCTCAGTTATCATGAAGAAAAATATCTTGAAGTTATATGACTGTAATTAGAACCTTATTATGCAATATGAGCATGAGATCAACAAAATATTCAAGTTGAATATGGAGACAACTGAAACTAAATGCCTTAGTGCAGAAGGCACTGAAGGTGACAGTGAGTTGTGGAACAAGAGATTGGGGCACCCGAACTTCAGAAGCTTATGGCATCTGAGTTTGAAGAAGCTGGTACATGGCATTTATAATATTGTGAAGCCTAAGAAGTCATGTGAGATATGCATGAAAGGAAATCAACCCCAATTGCCATTTGCGTCATAAGTATCCCCAAAAGAAAAACATACTTTGGAGTAGTGAATTCAGATGTATGTCGACCATTTACAGTACCTTCACTTGGAGGAAACAAGTATTTTGTGTATTTTATGGATGAGTTCAAAAGAATTACATAGGTATCACTCATCAAGTTTAAGCATGAGGTGTTTACTAAGTTCCAGAAGTTAAAGGTGAAGGCTGAGAAATAGAATAGTCAGAAGTTGAAAGTTCTCAGAACTGGCGATGGAGATGAGTATAACTCTACAGAATTCTAGAAGTTCTATGAGGAGAATGTAATTGAGCATGAGGTTTCTGCTCCATACACTCCTTAGCACAATGGTCTTGCTGAAAGAAGAAATATAACTTTGCTTGATATGACAAGGAACATGGTGAAATAGAAGAATCTACCTCACACCTTATAAGGAGAAGTTGTTGCCACTTCAGCATATGTGCTCAACATGTGTCCAATGAAGAAGCTGAAGGAAATTATTCCTTTTTAGAAGTGAACTTGAGATAAGAAAAGTGTGATTTATTTCATAGTATTTGGTTCAGTTTATTACAAAAATGTTCCAGATGCTAAGAGAAAAAAGTTGGATGATAGAAACAAAGTAATGCTGCAAATTGGGTACCACAACACATGTGCTTATAAGCTTTATTGTCTGGTCACTAATAAAGTTGAAGTCAACAGAGACGTCATTATGAATAAGTCAGAAGAATGAGATTGGAGCAAGTCTTAATTCAACTCTGGCGTAGTGTAAACACCTCAGGTAACTTCTGAAGATACTTTAGAATCTACAAGTTGTGAAGATGAGTCAGAGTCAGAAGGCGACTCTAAAGTTGAAGGAGACTTTGAAGACGAGTCAGAGTCAAAAGATGATTCTGATTCATAAGGTTAATTTGATTATGATCTAGATTCTGATGATGATCCAGAATTTGGTGGTCAAGACTCCGAGGGTCATGCTTCTGAAGGTGAAACTCTGAAGGTGGAGCTTTTGAAGGCGGTCCAACTTCTAAAGGTGCTCCTGCATCTGATATTGTTCCATAATCTGAAGGAGATTTTGAACAAGTCCAGAGGCCACAAAGAATCATACATTTATCAAGGAGATTTGCAGAGTTTAACATGTTGCAAGATACTGAAATAGGCTATGAAGGAGAAGTCATTCAATGTGTCATGTTAGTAGACTCTAAACCATTTAGGACTAAAGAGACTCTCAAGAAGAAAGTATGTTGAAGGCCATGAAAGAAGAACTTTAGGCTATAGAAAGAAACAAGATTTGGGAGTTGACCGAGCTTCCAAAGGAGAAGAAAATCATCAACGTCAGATGTATTTTCATGATAAAGTTGAAGCCATATGGATTAATTAGCAAACATAAAGAAAGTTTCGTATCTAGAGGATTTTTACAGAAATCTGGACTAGATTACTTTGAAGTGTTTGTGTCTGTAACTAGATATTAAACAATTAGATTGGTAACTGCTATAGCTGCTAATATAAATTGGCCTCTGATGCATCTGGATGTGAAATATTCATTTCTGAACGGTCCATTACAAGAAGAGGTATATGTGTCACAACCTCCTGGATTTGTGAAAAAGAACCATGAAGGGATGGTATACAGGTTACATAAAGTGTTGTATGAGCTGAATCAAGCTCCTAGAGATTGAATCTGAAAATTAATTCATTTTTTAAGCTGAGTATGACATTTATGTTCAACATACTTCTGGAAGCAATATGATTCTGGTGTGTCTTTATGTTGATGATATATTGCTAACAGGGAGTTGGTCTGATGATATAGTCAAGTTCAAGAAGGTGATGATGAATGAGTTTGAGATGATTGATTTGGGAAATATGGTATATTCTCTAGGGATGAAGATTATGTAATCTGAGAAGGGTATAATTTTGCATTAGTTGAAGTATGAATTTGAGCTTTTGAAGAGATTTGAGCTGAAAAATTGTAAGACTACAATCACAACTGATGAGACGAATCACAAGTCAGATTCTGATATTGAGGGTGATGATATAGATGCTACACCTTTTAAACAGTTGGTTGGCTCATTGAGATATTTGTGTAACACAAAACTTGATATTTGCTATGTGGTTGGAATAGTGAGTAAGTTTATGAATAAACTAAAGTGGTCACATTACCAAGCTGTTTTCAGGGTATTGAGGTACATTAAAGGGACTCTGGAGTATAAGGTGTTGTTCTCTTATGGTGTTAAATCTGACACATACCTGATATGTTATTCATACTCTGATTGGTGTGGAGACAGAGTTGATATAAGAAGTATTTCAGGATATTTTTTCAAGTATCAAGGAAGTCTCGTTTCTTGGTACTCCAAGAAGCAACATGTGGTTGCTTTGTCAACTTGCAAAGCTGAGTATATTGTAGGTGCTTTATCTACATGCCAAATTGTTTGGTTGATGAATTTGTTGCAAGATCTGAAGATCAATGTGAGTAAGCTTGTGAAGTAGATGATTGACAACAAATCTACCATAAGCCTTGCCAAGAACCCAATGTTACATGAGAGAAGCAAGCACATTGATATGAAGTTCTATTTATGAGGAATCAAGTCCATAATTGAGTGCTAGAAGTTGTGTATTGTAGAACCCAGAAGCAACTTGTAGATGTTCTGACAAAAGCTGTCAAGATTTAACATTTTATTCAGTTGAGAGATGTAATTGATGTTGTAGAGTTTAGTTAACTAAATATAAATTAAGGGATGATGTTAGAAGTAAGACTTTGTTTGGTAAAATTAACAGTTGTATGATAAGCTAGCTGATAGCTTATAGCTTATGGTTGATGGCTGATAGCTGACAGCTTATAGGTTATAGCTGATGACTGATGACTGATAGATAATAAACTAATTAAAGTGTTTGGTAAAATTAGCGGTTTAACTAGTTGAAAAATGTAAAATGACATAAATAAGCATTTCTTAGTTAATAATTAAATATATATTTAAAATAATTAAAATTTATAAGAGTAATAATGGAAGAAAAAGTAATAAGCTATACATTATAAGATAAAACGCTATTTAAAATAGTGTCTGGAAAATAAACTATAAGTTAGTAAAATAAACTATAAGTTAGTAAAATAAGCTATAAATTCGTGATGAAAAGTCAATTATCAAACAAGTCTTTTATTATCATACGAGCTTATAAGCTATAAGCTATAAGTTCAAAATATGATTTGTCAAACAGATCCTAAGTCATATTAAAAAATATTATTAGTTAGAAGTAGAAACTTTTGAGTTTGTTATTCCAGAAATGTGTTTAGTTTCTGGAATTTACTGATAGTTTGTTATGTCTATGTGATATTTAAACAACTTTGTGTATTTAAACAACTTTGTAAGTAATTTTCATCAATGCAGAAAAGAGTTTCGCTCAAATAATTTGTTACAATTATTTTTTCTCTCTTTTTTTCATCTTCATCTTCATCTTCAACCTTATTGGCTAGACTTAGAACTTTTTTAGTTTTATTTGATTTGTCTATTCTAACCTCTATTGACAAGTAATGGAAGGGAATGTAACTTATACCACACTTCATTAAGTTTAGCTCCATCCAATTTTACCTATTTCAAACAATAAAGTTTATGCTAATTCATTCCATTTATACCATTTCATTTCATAACTTCTATCAACCATATCCCAAAAAAATGGATGAAGTTTATGCTAATATGTTACATGAATGTGTTATAGAATGTAATTTTGCATTTCTCAACAAAGTAATTTGGTGCGAATAAGTTATAAGATTACATGGCTATAGGCTTTATCTCCCAATTTTAAGTTCAAAATTTCATAAAGGTACTCTTAAATATGCTTGCTAATTGCTCCAAAATTTATCTATGATCATCAAAGACAACTAGACTTTAATCAAATTCTAACTGGTTTTATTTAAATATAGCCTCTCCAGTTTGCTATAAGAAGACATTTAATACATTAGTCTCTAGGACATAAAAAATTCATAGTTAACAAAAAACTGATCAATTCAATCTCTATCTTCTTCTTTGGGCCTCTTGAGAATGTGCAACAAGCCTTCAGTCAAAGCTTCTTTAGAAGAAGTCAAAGAAGCTCCCAACAGGTTCAATGCCTAACATCATAAGAGATAATTAAAATCATTCTCACAAGAAAACTCTATTTTAAATTATGATCCGCATCAGATCACAATTGCAGTGTGATTTAATCTCACGCATCTTTCTACATTAAAAACGCATCAAACAACTTCACACAAATTTTTTATAATTATTTTCGTAAAATCTCAAATTTTAGAACTCAAAACTCAATTTACTTTTGAAAAATCTTATATTAAATGTTTTTTTACGATTTATTTCAAACTTTTTTTTTAATAAAATTCATGTCGCAATTGCGGTTAAACAATGGATAAACTTAAATAATAATGATTGTTACCTCAGATTCTCCAATGCTCACTACATGCTCCTCCAAATCATCCAATGAAACATTCATCTTATGCAAAAATGAAATACTTGAACTATTTGCCAATGGTGTAACTTGCAAATCATCCCACACAACAAATAGTGATGGCCTCTTCATAAATCCCAAAGCAGATTCAATTCTACCATAAGATGATCTTGGATCAAAAAGCTTCATTGCTTCTGGATTTTGCACAACACTTTTTTTCTTTGAAATCACTCCAATCACATTAGAATAACATATATGATTTTTGACCACACCTTTACCATACCAATAACTTGGAGTTTTTTCTTCATAAATATTTATTAGTGGTTGCTTCTTACAACCAAATTGAGAAGCCACTTTTGGATTTGGTAAAGGATTACCTAAAGGTCTTATGAGCCATGATGGATTCAACTCTTTCACACTTTTGTGCAAATTTTGCATGCATCCTAGAGAAAAATCTCCTTTCAATTGTTCTAGAATAGATCCAATTGGTGTTGTGAGGAAACTTAATAGGAAATCAACAAAATCTCCTTCAGCTTCAGCATATAGAATCTTCTTCTTTGATTTTCTCACCATTAGTTTAAGTTTTATGTTAGTCCATTTCTCAACTTTTGGTCCTTGTTTTGGTGAGAATGTGTACATCTTTTTACATTCTTTATTTGCCAAAAATATGTCAGTGAGAGGAGAGTTTGAGATTAGTGACTGCTTTAGCAAATCCAAAATCTGAAATGTTAAAACTAACATATAAGTATACAGTATCAATAAGATTGACACAGACACAGATAACAAACACAACATCAACAATGATACGTCTGCATCATTTATAATTTGAAAAATTAATAATTTAAACGTAATCATATATGTTAGTGTCCGACATTGATATATGTGATACACCGACACTAATAAAACAACAACAGTAATAATTTGAAAAATAAATAAAACGAAACTGGTGTCATAAACTGAGATGTGTCTGAATGAGACACTAACACATGTCAGATATTATTAACCTAAAAAATGAAGAATAATTCATGGAAGAAAGTTTACCTCCTTGAAGCCAACATTCAAGGAAATTTGTTTAAACTTGTTAAAGTTCTTGTAACCAAGTTGGAGCAATTGTTGAACAGAATTACCAGGAGAGTTTTGCAACACTTTCAAATCATCAAAAATGAAATACAAACTTCCCTTCTTAACAAAAACACCATCATCCAAACCCTCTTCAACAAAATCTCCATGCAACTTCATTTCTTTGTCCATCAATTTCCCACAAGAGCAACAACTAGCACCAACAAAAGTACTCAAAAACCAATCACTCCCTCTATTACACCTTCCACACATGAAGTACCTAATGGACCCCGAATCATCTAAATTCAACTTCAGCTTCTTGCAAAGAGCCTCGCAAGGGTTGCGCGGACGAAGCAACATTGTCTTGCAAATATTGTTCCAGAAAACACCATCACTAAAAGTTTCAACACTTTTGTAAAGATTGTGGATGCAACCAAATGTATCTTGTGGTTGATCATTCATTTCATGTAGATGATCATGTTCATTATTGGAGACAACCCTAACGATAGTTCCTAATGGAAGTGTGAGAAAACTAAACAAAATGTCTATTAACTCACTTTTTGATTCTGCTACAACTACACGGTTTCTTTCTTTGTCAACCAAAAGTCTCAAAGGGAATTTCGGTTCTTGAATGGAAGCCATGAAAAGGAGTAAAGAAGGTTAAGTGAGAAATTTGATTATTCTTATGCTGTTGTTTTTGTTTTTCACATGTCTTTTAATTGATTCATAGCATGTTGTTGATATTAATGATGTTGTGTTTGGAGTTGAATAGTGGAAAAAACAAGAAGTTTCCTTCAAGATTGGACAGTGTCATTGTTTTTGTTTTATTGTGAGAAATGACAAAAGGTTTATTTGTTTTTTTGCTAAAGTGTTGGAATAGTGAATTTTCACACAATTTTCCTATTTGTTTCCAAGCATACTAAAAATGTTGAGAAGCTTGCATTTAAATTTCCAATAAGTGTTTGTTAATGTTGTTGTTATTAATAATTTTGATGTTTGATTTTGTCCAAAAGCACTTGTAAAGCTTACATGACATTTCCTATTTTAACATTTCTTTTATAAACTTATCAAGAAATTTAACATTGTTACATTCTTTTTTTTTTTCTATTCTATTTTAACACTTGATTAAGTGTGTTTGATTAAGAGGAGACAAGTATTTTAATTTTATAAAATTACTTTTTATTAAAAATAAATTGAATGTAAAGAGATTTAAATATTTAAATATACTTATTTAAAAATTGGTTGAACAACAAATTGGAGTTAATAAACAATTGTAGAAATATAAACTCCATTTACTATTGTTGATTTCACCAAATTTACTTGGATTTTACTCTCATCTTATAAGGAAGAAATTTTTAAAGTTTTTGTTAGATTTGACAAACTTGTCAAAAAACCAATTCATTTTGGAAATAATTTTTTAAGAAGTTATTATGATGATGAATTTATTAATCATCATTCAAAATTTTTTGCGATGAAATGGTATATCCCAAAATTTCTCATGTATATGCACTCCACAATGAAATGATGTTGTGGAGCATCATCATGTTTTAGAAGAATTAATATGAACTATGTTAAATGAGATGAATCCATATGAGCTACTTAAAGGTTGAAATCTAAATATTTTTTATTTTTGCGTTTGCTATTGCAAATGCTTTATTTTAAACAATGATAAAGACAAGCTAGGTAGGTTCGATGTCAAAATTGATCGGGTGAATCCTTTTTGGAAATTCAACATCTAATAAAGCCTATAGATTTTTCAATAATTGAACAGTTATAGTTGATTTATCCATGTAGGTTTTGATGAAACCAAACCACAAGAGACTGAGAGAGTTATTTCTTCTATTTCTTAGTTAAAGACAACGACCAAAAAGGGGATCCTCCTAAGAGTGAGGATATTAAAGTTGATAAAGAGGAAAGCAGACAATAGGAAGACATACAAGATACCTAAACAAAATTTCCTCTAGATTGAATTATTGTAAAATACCATCTATTGGATCATATTCTGGATGACATCAAAATTTATGTAACCATATGTACCTAGGTTAATAGTTCCTGTAATTATCGAGCATTCATTTCACAGATTAAACCAAAAATATCATTGATGCTTTAACTGACGAACGTTGGATCCTTGATATACAAAAAGAGCCCAATCAATTTAAAAGAAACAATGCATGACATCTTGTTCCACGTCATCAAAATAAAAGAGTCATAGGCACTAGACGGTTTTTTCATAATAAACTTGATGAGAGTGTCACAATTACAAGAAAAAAACTCAAGGATGATGGAAAAAGTGTACAGTCAAGCAGGAGGGATTAACTATGAGGAGACATATGATCTTGTAACCTGTCTCGAAGCGATTCAACTCTTTTTGCCATTCACATGCTGCCTTGATTTTAAAGTTGTGTCAAATGGACTTTAGTTCTACCTTCCTAAATAGTTTTATAAGCAAAGAAGTATATGCCTCTCAACCTGCCAATATTGATGACTGAAAATCCTAACAAGTTCTTAAGCTAAAAAGGACCATTTATTGTCTCAAACAAGTTCCTAGAGCTTCGTATGAGTGCCTTAGTGGCTTCTTACTGATGAAAGGGTTTAATTATGGTAATGTAGACACTACATTGTTTCTAAAGCATAAAAAATGTATATTATTTTAGTTCAGACTTATGTAGATGATATTATTTTCTTTTCAACTAATGAGTCTTTATGTTGAGATTTTTCTGGTGTCATTCAAGCCAAATTTGATACATCCCTAATGGTAGAACTCAATTATTTATTGGGCTTACAAAAAATTCAAATTGATGAAGTATAGCGGTAGAAATGTTGAGACTAAGCCATTGGATTAACTTGACTCACACAAATCAAATAAAAATCGCCCCCGCGACTTATTGTATCCAAAGGAATGAGAAAAGAGCGAATAACCCAAAAAGAGGGCGAGTGAATCTAAGTTCAGGGGTTGGTTATGCAAAGGAAAGGTAGTAGCACCCTAAACATCTACGGTACTCCGCGGGAACCTCTTTGAAAATCTGTGTATTTTGGCAATAAATGTTGTATATAAAATAGATGGTGGAGATGAGAAAAGAAGTATATTTTTATGATTTTTGAATAAGCCGCGGTTGTGAACCTTTAGTGCCTACTTACCATCTTCAGTGCAATAGGGGATCAGGGTACTCGTAGTTCACCTCTAAAAATTTTAAAACACATGTGTGTTGGTTAATTTTAAGAGACAAGACATCATCGTCTTATCCGAGCGGAAGAACATACTTAGTATCCAAGATTATGAGAAAGGATAATTTGCGTCATCTCAAAGTGGAGGATATAGCTCGGATTTTAAAATCTATAAAGCTTCACTCAACATCCAAGTGGAAAATACCTCACTTCACTACATATCATAGAAGTATAGTAGTTCACATCACTACAAGGATTGACAAAAGTCTAATCTTTTGAGAAAATTTTAAATTAAAAAGCCAAAGTAACAAAGATAGTTTGAGTGAGATTGATTGACTTTTAGTTTTCTCACAAAAATATTAAAGAATGATTAGATTGATAAAGTTTGATTAAGAAAATATTTTGAAAATGCATGGTCCTAAGTCCAAGTTTATTGCGAAAGCGGTTCAAGTTTAAAAAACAAGAATAGTTTTCAAAAGGAGGGAGAAGATTTTTTGAAATTAAAGAATATGGAAGGAGATGAAGGAACTATCCTAAAGCATAAGGTAAAAGCTCGGGAAAAAAACAGTCTAACCAACAAGAAGCCAACACTTGACACAATGAGTCAATGTTGAATTCCCATCCTTTGGATTTGAAACCAAAAAAGCAAAGATAATAAACCTCTTAAGAAAATCAAACTTCAATTGCATTAAGTCTTCACAAAAATTGGACAGAGTAACGATTGTATACAAATGAATTCTCGATCACAGACAAAGCATGTAATTACAATAACATGCACACAAAGCAAACAAACAACTCAATGTCTTGGGGATAAACCCCAAGAACTCCAGACAAAATAACAGTTGAGGTCACAAGGTCCCAATGATAGATCAAGGCTTCTAATCCTAAGTCCAAGAAGTCCACAATTTCCAGAATACAAAGGGTAGTAACCAAGTAGTCCAAGTGACATTAAAGTTTTTTATGGTTCAAGTTGATTATTAAGTATCTTAAAAAAGAAAATGAAATCTCAAATGAGCAAAATAAAGAAAATGACATAAAACTAAATGCTCAAATGAGCAAAGATGAAAATATCATGAAATGTAAATTCTAAAATAAATGATACTTAGAATAAAAGTATAAAGCAAAAACACAAAATAAAGTCAGTTGTTAGAAATTAGAGGTTAGTTGAATGACTATCTTGAAACTTGCATTTGAAACTCATTAAAGTATTGATAATACCAAAGCCTCTCAACAACAAGTTTCATTTACTTTTTGTCAAGTATAGCATTCACTTAAAATTCTCAAGGCAACGACAAATGATCATTGATGTTTAAGTGATTCACTTTGACCAAAGCTTATGAAGATTCATTAGAGGATTGATAAGACCAAAGCCTCCTAACAATGAATCTCAAGGTTATTGGATCAAAGAATTCAAATTAACATACTTGGGCTTACAATTATGGGTTTGAGCCACAAATGATCATTTATTGAATTGGGACAAAATTTAGCGCTATGTTAAACAATCGTAAGTGGACTTATATAGAAGTCGCACCTATTTTGAGGCCGGTCAATAAAGTCTATGCATCCATGCGCATTCAAGAGCTAAATTGGAATTAACTTTGAAATCGCAATGCAATAAAGAGTTAGCAACATAAATTCGAATTTATTTACAAAATAATAAAAAAAAACCTAACTAATTGTAAACCCAAAAACTCTATGTCTAATTATTTACATCATAAATATTAAACCAAACAAAAAAACGTATAAATTATTAACAAAAAGAAAAAAAAGTTTGGAGGTGCATAATTTTAAATGGGTGTAAACCAAAGTAATGCCTAAAGCCCAAACTAAACTATAAAGTTTTAATCAGATATTAATTAAAAAACTAAATACAAATTTAAATGATTAAAGAATTGACAAAACTAAAATGATAGAATTAAAAGAAAATATAAAAGAAAGAAAAAGGAAATTGGCAGAGAAGAGTATACGTTTTGAACAGTGCACAGCAGAGGGAATACCACAGTTGACTAGCTGCGAAAATGATTAGCAGGTTTGTGGATTTTCGCGGAAGTGTTGTTGTTGTTTGAAATTGAAGAAGGAGTATTGGCAATGGGTTGTAGCTGGGAGTGGAAGAGAGAATTTTGGTTGAAACGTGAATGAAGGGAGTGTACAATTAGGCGGAGGGAGTTTGTTGGAAATAAGACATTTTATGTTAAGGAGAAGTGTGTGGGAATATTGAAGGTTTGAATATAAATTTGATAAGTAAGATAATTCATTATGGAGGAGAAGAACTTTGTATTTTTTCTTGATACAAATGTGTGGAATTACATCTCTATTTATAGTACTCTAAGGAGAACTTTAGACACACTAATTCTAGAGAGTTCTCAACTCTAGAGATCCAAAGACTATTCTAGAAAATATTACAATTATAAAAAATATCTAGAGATTCCAAATATTACAATAATTCTCTAGAAAACTACTTAAGCCCAAAATAACTAAGCCCAAAAATCAATTAATAAATTTAGGCCCAAATCAAGTTTAATATTTTCAACATCCCCCCTTAAACTTGTTTTGTGACTCCAAGCATACTCCTTAGCTTCACAAAAGTTTCCAACTTTAGTAGCTTGGTGAAAATGTCGGCAGCTTGATCTTGAGACATTACATACTTCAACTTCACCTCTTTTTTCTCAATGCATTCTCTTATGAAGTGGTAACCAGTGTCGATGTGCTTACTTCTTTCATGAAAGACTGGATTCTTTGCCAAAACAATTGCTGATTTATTATCAACACATATTTCCATTGGATCTTCTTGTGGAATTTTTAACTCTTTCAACAAGTTTCTTAACCAAATTGCATGACAAACACATGATATAGCGGCGACATACTCGGCTTCACAAGTTGGTAGTGTGACTATTGGTTACTTCTTTGAAATCCAAGTGAAAGTAGTATCTCCCATAAAGAACACATAACCAGTAGTGCTCTTCCTATCATCCAAGTCTCCACTCCAATCGCTATCACTATAGCCAACAATCTCATAATTATTAGAAGAGTAATAATGCAAGCCAAAGTCAGTTGTACCTTTAATGTATCTAAGGATTCTCTTTGCCGCCTTGAAGTGAGTTATTGTTGGAGCTTCCATGTATCGGCTTACAACTCCTACAGCATAGAGAATATTTGGCCTTGTACTTATTAAGTAACGTAGACTTCCAACCAAACTTTTGTAAAGAGTTGGATCCATATTCTCCCCGTTTTCATGCTTGCTTAACTTGCTACCACATTCCATTGGGGTGCCAACTGGATTGGCATCATTCATCTTGAACTTCTTAATGACTTCTTTGGCATAGCCTTCTTGGGCGATGAAAATTCCTTTGTCTTCTTGCTTTACTTTGATGCCAAGATAATATGCCATGAACCCCATATCTGTCATCTCAAATTCATTTGACATGCCTTTCTTGAATTCTTTGAACATGCTTGGATTGTTCCCTGTGAAAATTAAGTCATCATACAAGCACACAATTAAAATATCTCCCCTTTGTGCTTTGATATAGAGTGCATGCTCATATGGGCACTTGATGAAGTTCTTGTCTTGAAAGTACTTGTCGATTCGAACATTCCAAGCTCTCGGTGCTTTCTTGAGACCGTACAATGCCTTCTTCAACTTCAAGACTTTTTCTTCTTGCCCTTTTACTTCATAGCCTAGTGGTTGCTCAATATAAACTTCTTCTTCGAGAAAACCATTCAAGAAGGCTGATTTCACATCCATTTGATAGATCTTCCATTTATTTTGGGCTTCCAAGGAAATGATCAGTCTAATAGTTTCAAGACGAGCAACAGGAGAAAATACCTCATCATAGTCAATTCATTGTCTTTAACTATAGCCTTTCGCCATCAATCTTGCTTTGTATCTCTCCACATCTCCTTTTGCATTCTTCTTTTCCTTGTACACCCATCTTACTCCAATTGCTTTATGTCCTTATGGAAGTGTAGTAAGTTCCCATGTGTGATCGGTGGAAATGAGAACTGACTGTTTTGGAATGCTGGTTCACGTTTGCGTTTGTTTTTGCAAAATGTCGCGGTAAGCAATAGTCGCCACCGTCTTTTATTTTATCCAACAAGGAAAGGACAAAAGCACAGAAAAATTCCTTTTCGAGATGTTTCTCGGGTTCGGGAGGTAGATTATAGAAAGGGAAGGTATTAGCACCCTTTCTATCCGTGGTTATCCACGGGCTCTTAGGTACTTGCTCACTATGTTTTCAAAAGTTTGCTTTTCTTTGTGTTTGTGGGTTTTGAAAAGAGTTTTGTTTTTGAAGAGAGTGTAAGTGCGAAAAGTTTTGTTTTGTTTTTAAAAGGAGCAAGTACTTAAGAACATCTACCTACTCAAAAAGGAATTAGACTGTGCAAGTGCCCTTTAGACAATTCCATCCTACTATTGAGGAGTAGGTAGCATCGTCGTTGGAGTTTTTGGGTCAATTCGATTTAAGGGACGTGTGGTCACTAAAGCAATGTTAGGACGCCTTAGCGGTAACTCTAATGTCTTAGATCATTTTTCCGAGGCAACCGTTTCGAGGCAACTTATGATCTTTGGACAAGAGAGCGACCTCTAAAACATCCTATACTCAATGACCACGTTCGAGGCAACCAAGTGAGGTGTACCATAAGAGTGGCACGTGCGAGTGTGTCAATTTTCAGTTTATATTATCTTTGTACATATTATGGTGAGCTACTGTTGATTTTAAGTCAAGATAGATCTTGTCATGCAATCCTAGTTAGCATACATCTAAACAGTTATATATGTACAGGAATTTAAAGTGCGAGAATTGTAAATCCTACGCTATTACAAGGCTTTGGGGAGGGGGATTATTTACATGTCCAAAATTGGGGGAATAAAGCAGTAAAGTGTAAAAGTATTAGTTAAGCTATTACAAACCAGTAGGCAGTTACAATAAAATAAACGTGCGCGAATCTGAAAATAACCTCTAAAAATCCTAAGAATAAAATCTTTTTGTTGTTTTATTCTGTTTTGGGAAAAATG
Organism: Vicia faba; assembly: GCA_948472305.1. NCBI lineage: Eukaryota > Viridiplantae > Streptophyta > Magnoliopsida > Fabales > Fabaceae > Vicia > Vicia faba. The sequence continues at coordinate 1,573,579,219 of OX451737.1, forward strand.
ATCTAAATCTTCTTAATTTTAGTTTTGAGAAAATGTTAAGATAATTAAATGATTAATTAACAAAGTTAATTTAATAGGAAAAAAACTAGCCTAATGTTTTTGTAGTTTTTCTTTTAATTGATTTTATGTTGATTAAAAAAAAAGAAATAAAATAGTCAAAACAAAGATGAAATCGAAGGAAACAGGCAGTAAATAAAAAAAAGGTATAATTCTGGAAGCCTGGATCGAAAGAGGCGTGGGCTGTCTTTCGATCCAGTGAAGAGGCCTGATCGAAGGTGCATGAGGGGCTGCACTTTGGGGGTGTTCGATCTGGATATGTCATCCTTCGATCTGGGAATCCCGGATCCAGTTCGAAGCTAAGCTGCTGAGCTTCGAAGCTCTGAACAAGATTCTGAGAAGATACTTCCTGCAAAAACGAGACAAATGTTAAAGATCCAGGGGGATTTTACCCCCCTGATTCGAATCTCCTCTCAATTCGAATCCTTCCTCAATTTGAATCTGCTGAATCTGGGTCTGGGTTTGTTTTAATTTGTCACAGCCAAGATCATGGATTTCAAATGTAACCTGCTTTGAAAGAAACTTTATCCATGGGGGGGTTCAAACGTATGAACACTGCAGCTTATACATGCTTTGTTAAATCTCTCACAAGTAATAACAAAAAAAACCTATGAATATGCAATTATGAGTAATTTTAAGATTAAGTGAGATTGAACATTATACCACTGGAGGCGCCTGGATTTGGACGGAAGGTGTCTGTAATGGAGTCTAGACTTTCGTGGGGCAGGCTGGTGCTTTTGCAAGGCAAGGTATGTGTGGGCGTCTTCGTGGGTTTTTCGTTTCTGCAGAGCTTTTGTGTGTTTCCTTTTTTTTCGTTCTCCCTGTTTTGTTTCTGCAGAGTTTTGGGTGTCTTTTTGTTTCTGCAAAGTTTTCTTTTCTTCTTTTTTCGTTCTGTGTTTTCGTTCGTTCCCCTCTGGCACTGTATGCTGGCCCTTGTATTTATAGGAGTATGATGGTCTAGTAACGGCAAGAGACAACCAATTAAAAAGGCCTTTAAAGCCATGAGACAAGAATCAGACATATTAAAAGATTTCCTTTTTTGAAATATTCATGTCTCTTTGGAATCTTGAATGAACCTGGACACCTTTGATTTTCGAATGCCTCCAGGCCATGCTCTTCGATTGGTCTTGAGTTGCCTCCTTCGAATAGATTTCTTATGTACCCTTCGAATGGGCCTTCTTTTCCAGCTTCGACTGCTTGATTTGAAAAGAATCACTCTGGTCGAATCAGCTCTTGTGGAGTTAGGAACAGAAAAGGCAAGAATCTGGCCTTTAACTCAGGAATTGAATCCACAATCAGCATTTAATTATTTCTATATTTGCAAGGAAAACATGCCATTTTCTCATGTTCAGTGTACCTGGACATGTTTTTTTTGAGTGCCCTCTTGATGGCCTCTTTCGAAGGGCCTGGAAGGAGTTCTTCAAATGGCCCTTGTCCAAACATCAATCGAAGGGTCCTAATTAAAATTCCAATCGAAAGGCTTTGTTAACAGGCCAATTGAAAGGTGTTGTTCATGCTAATCGAAGGACATGGTTAACATGCTTGTTGAAGCTGCCTTGACACAATGCTAAATCGAAGGATCCCTTGGCATGCCAATTGAAAGGCTTGGCCCAGGGTGCCAAACGAAAAGGTCTTTCAGAATTCTAATCGAAGGCCTTGACATAATGCCAATCGAAATGCTTGTCCATAATTCCAATCGAAAGGCTCCTTCAGAATACCAATCTAAGGGTCTTTCAGAATGCCAATCGAAGGCCTTGACATAATGCCAATCGAAGTTCTTGTCCATAATGCCAATCAAAAGGCTCCTTCAGAATACCAATCGAAGGGTCTTTCAGAATGCCAATCGAAAGCCTTGACATAATGCCAATCGAAGTGTTTGTCCATAATGCCAATCGAAAGGCTCCTTTAGAATACCAATCGAAGGGTCTTTCAGAATGCCAATCGAAAGGTACTTAAAGCACCAACCAAAAATTTTCTTTTTCCTTAGGCAAGAGTTTGTGATCAACCATGCAGGGGGAATACTTTGGAAAACATGAGAGGGCAAATTTTGGGGTACAACAGTTGCCCCTGTTCAATTTTCTTAAACCTGAGGATATAGATTGGCTTTCGAGCCTTTCGTGATCCGAAGATGGAAGATAATTGAACACTAGAGTGCCCAGAAAATTTGCACTCGAAGATGTATTGGTTGATTACGTAGGGAATGGGCTTAAAGATGCCATTTGGAGAGGTAATGGATAGTCATTGGAGATGGGCTTAAAGATGCCATCCAGGGGTAATGGATGGACTGTATTTGAATGAGTGACAGAATTACATCCGAATCTGGATCGTATCTGGACTGTTTATTTGAAGGTCTCTGATTGCCTGTCATTAACTGGAAGAAATAAATCTAACCAGAGGAGGTCTTTTTTGATAATGATGTGTGATGAAGGAATCTGAGACAATTGCTACTCCAAACAGCTGATGAAGGAATCTTGGACGATTACTACCTCAGCACGATGATGAAGGATTCTTGGACGATTACTACCTCAGCAGGATGATGAAGGAATCTTGGACAACTACTACAACAGCAGGATGATGAAGGAATCTTGGATGATTACTACCTCAGCAGGATGATGAAGGAATCTTGGATGACTTCTACCTCAGCAGGATGATGAAGGAATCTTGGACGATTACTACCTCAGCAGGATGATGAAGGAATCTTGGATGACTTCTACCTCAGCATGATGATGAAGGAATCTTGGACGATTACTACCTCAGCAGGATGATGAAGGAATCTTGGATGACTACTACAACAGCAGGATGATGAAGGAATCTTGGATGATTACTACCTCAGCAGGATGATGAATGAATCTTGGATGACTTCTACCTCAGCAGGATGATGAAGGAATCTTGGACGATTACTACCTCAGTAGGATGATGAAGGAATCTTGGATGACTTCTACCTCAGCAGGATGATGAAGGAATCTTTGATGATTACTACCTCAGCAGGATGATAAAGGAATCTTGGATGACTTCTACCTCAGCAGGATGATGAAGGAATCTTGGATGACTTCTATCTCAGCAGGATGATGAAGGAATCTTGGACAAATACTACCTCAGCAGGATGATGAAGGAATCTTGGATGACTTCTACCTCAGCAGGATGATGAAGGAATCTTGGACGATTACTACCTCAGCAGGATGATGAAGGAATCTTGGATGACTTCTACCTCAGCAGGATGATGAAGGAATCTTGGACGATTACTACCTCAGCAGGATGGTGAAGGAATCTTGGATGACTTCTACCTCAGCAGGATGATGAAGGAATCTTGGACGATTACTACCTCAGCAGGATGGTGAAGGAATCTTGGACGATTACTACCTCAGCAGGATGATGAAGGAATCTTGGACGATTACTACCTCAGCAGGATGGTGAAGGAATCTTGGATGACTACTACAACAGCAGGATGATGAAGGAATCTTGGATGATTACTACCTTAGCAGGATGATGAAGGAATCTTGGATGACTTCTACCTCAGCAGGATGATGAAGGAATCTTGGACGATTACTACCTCAACAGGATGATGAAGGAATCTTGGATGACTTCTACCTCAGCAGGATAATGAAGGAATCTTGGATGATTACTACCTCAGCAGGATAATGAAGGGATCTTGGATTACTTCTACCTCAGCAGGATGATGAAGGAATCTTGGATGACTTCTACCTCAGCAGGATGATGAAGGAATCTTGGATGATTACTACCTTAGCAGGATGATGAAGGAATCTTGGATGACTTCTACCTCAGCAGGATGATGAAGGAATCTTGGACGATTACTACCTCAGCAGGATGATGAAGGAATCTTGGACGACTTCTACCTCAGCAGGATGATGAAGGAATCTTGGACGATTACTACCTCAGCAGGATGATGAAGGAATCTTGGATGACTTCTACCTCAGCAGGATGATGAAGGAATCTTGGACGATTACTACCTCAGCAGGATGGTGAAGGAATCATGGACGATTACTACCTCAACGGGATGGTGAAGGAATCTTGGACGATTACTACCTCAGCAGGATGGTGAAGGAATCTTGGACGATTACTACCTCAACAGGATGGTGAAGGAATCTTAGACGATTACTACCTCAGCAAGATGATGAAGGAATCTTGGATGACTTCTACCTCAGCAGGATGATGAAGGAATCTTGGACGATTACTACCTCAGCAGGATGATGAAGGAATCTTGGGCTTCTACCTCAGCAGGATGATGAAGGAATATTGGACGACTTCTACCTCAGCAGGATGATGAAGGAATCTTGGATGATTACTACCTCAGGAGGATGATGAAGGAATCTTGGACGACTTCTACCTCAGCAAGATGATGAAGGAATCTTGGACGATTACTACCTCAGCAGGATGGTGAAGGAATCTTGGACGATTACTACCTCAACGGGATAATGAAGAATCTTGGATGACTTCTATCTCAGCAGGATGATGAAGGAATCTTGGACGATTACTACCTCATCAGAATGGTGAAGGAATCTTGGACGATTACTACCTCAACGGGATGATGAAGGAATCTTGGGCGATTACTACCTCAGCAGGATGGTGAAGGAATCTTGGATGATTACTACCTCAAAAGGAAATGAAGGAATCTTTGAGGACTGCTACTCCAAAAGGTAATGACTTTTATCTGTCGATCGATCTTTCCTGAAAAGGTAAAGAGTTAGTTGTATGTAATGTCATGATGTATGCATTGTGTAATGATGTTCTCAAAATAAATGAGATTTATGTTATATGTATTTTGTATGCATATGCTATGAATGTTATTGAAATGTAATTTTGTCTTGGAGAATAAATTCTTGACAAGTGTCGGGGAGTTATTAAATCCTGGACTGCTGTTGAAGAGTAGGTATGTCTTCAAAGTTTGCTTAGAATGTTTCCACTGAGGATCCTTGTTTTGTTGAGGAGAACTCCGTTGGGGAAAGTTGTGAACTCTGTGGAGAGTATTGATTCATTCTTGGGGAACAAGTTCAGGAGTCTCGGTTGTCCGTTGCCCTACTGGGGGGTCAAAGTTAAACTGACATATGGTCGGGTCCAGGTTTCGCAGTAACATGTTAGGGATTATAGAGTAGTCTACTGGGGAAGAGGAGTTGTGGTCCTTTGATTTGTAATAGTCTGAGAGGCAAACTCAAGCTGGGGAGTCCTTGTGTTGTTGGGGAAATAAACCCTGTCGTCAGTCCGCTAGAGAGGTGACATCTTCGTTGGGGGAAGTCCTCGAGGATTCTTGAGGTTGATTCAGTTGAGGAAAGTTTTCAGAGATTAAACTCTTGATGGGGAATCATCCTATGGGAAGGATTTTGGGGAGATTTGTCACTGCCCCTAGCAGCGAGTGTTTGTGGCACTGCCTGGAAATGTTTGACTGTATGTAACCCTTCACTGAGATTGATGTTCAATGCCCCAAGTGACGGAGATGGAGACTTGCCCCTGGTTACTCTGCACTTCTTCAGAGATTTCTTGAAATCTTGACTGGACTGCCCCAGGTGTGCTGGATAGTGACATGTCAAGTCCCCTTGTTGATAGGAGATTTGTCAATGGAAGTGTCATCCTTTTTGAAGTGATTTTGTTCACTGAGAGGGCTTTCGTTCATCAGATATTCGTTGTGTGAATTTCTCCACTGTCAAACAAATAGCCAAATGCAAACAGTGATATTCAAATAATGCAAAGTTTATGCTTGTCTCGAAGTTTTGAAAAATGCGTTTTTTAGCAGAAAACTTTTTATAAGACAAATTCAACACAAGATTTAGGGCAAAGCCTTACAGGAGTCAGGATACCTTTTGTAGGACTTTTGAAGGGTTGTAACGTGGCTTGGTTCACGGTTTAAGCGAAGAAGACTGGATCCAGACCCGACTTGATCAACTGAATCTAATCAACGAAAAGAGACTTACTGCTATTTGTCATGGTCAGACGTACCAAAAACGAATGATCAAGGCGTTTAACAAGAAAGTCAGACGACAAGAGTATCAAGTCGGGGACCTGGTAATCAAGCACATTATTCTACCTCAAGGTGATCCCAGGGGCAAATGGACCCCTACTTACGAAGGGCCATATGTGGTTAAGAACATCTTCTCAGGAGGAGCGATGATTCTAACCACCATGGATGGTGACGACCTTCCTCACCCCGTCAATGCAGACATAGTAAAAAGATACTACGCATAATCAAAGACCCGCTAGGTTGACTGGCCTAGGCAAAAATAAGGGCTTCCCGGCGAACCAAAAGGGTTCGGGAAAAAATAAGGGATGAAAATTTAAAAAATCTGTACACCCGGCAAGTCAAAAACCTGAAAAGGCGGCTTGGACAAAAATGGGTATCCCGGTGGACTGCAAACCCGAAAGGACGGTCCAGGAAAAAGTTAGGGATTAAAGCGTAACACTGTGTCTTATTGGATCACCTCGCATCCGGACTTCGGTATCAACTATTAGGCTCGGACGACACCAGTCAATCAGATTCATCTTCAACTAAGCAGCAAAGTGATGAGATGCTTGAAGATATAAAGGCAATAGCAGAGCTGGAACCCAGTGGGACTATTCACATAGCTGTTTTGTTTTCTTTTCACAAATTGTATAAATTCTATTTGTTCGGCGGCGTTCTCTTACTAGGATGTCAGCCTCTTGTATAAAACACCTATTTACAGGCCAAACTTCAAAATCAATACAAATTCATTTTCAGACAAATTTCAAACTGTTTTTCCTTTATCTGTTTTGTTTTGCAAAGAACGTCCAATGTTCATTTTTGATATATGCATCTGACATTAATTGATGCTCATAAATATTTACATGCGAAACAAAGGACTAATTACAGGTAATATCAGAAGTAGGGGCAATAAGAATTGTCTGAGCGGTCTAGTTGCTCTGTCCACCAAGGTACCAAGGTAAGTTCAGCTGAAGAATGTGACCAAGATACCGTCACTCCCCGCAGAGTAAAACAATAATGGTAGCTCTCCCCCACTGAGACGCGCAACCATGAACGAATCAGCCATACTCTCCCCCAAGCAGAGTTAGTCTACCGTCAGCCCCGAAAAGGCTTGGTATCCCCAGAAGATCTTAGTATTCCCCAGCGGAGTATAAAGATATTCTCCAGCAAGCGTAAGAGCATCCCCGACAGTCTTAATATTCCTAAACAAAATATAAGAATGTTTCCCGGCGGAATACAAGATACCACAATGGAGTCATTGCCCCATCGTAGTCTAAAAAAGCTTCCCCGCCAGAGTTAAATCATCTTACCCAATAGATTCTGGAAGCTTGTCCCCTGCAGAATACAAATGTATCTCCCTAGCCAAATTCAGAGGTTATCCTCACAAGAGTCTAACCGGGTTATCCTCAGCAAGTTGCAACTGAAAGATCATCCCCAGCGAAGTTCTTTCTATCCCCAACGGAGTTCATCAAAATCCCCAACAGAGCTTATCAACGGAATCCCCAGCAGAGTTTATCATTAAAATCTCAGTAAAGTATCTCTTCCCCACAGAGTAATTCCTCGCAGAGTAATCTCTTCACCAGTTTATTCCCCAACGGAGTCATCCTCTCATGCAGGTTTATTCTTGCAATCATCTTCGTTCATCATCCCCAGCGGAAATGAAGAATTCAACCCTACTCTCCAGCAGTCATTCAGGATTTATTTTCCCCAACTAAAACATCACATTTCCATACATCATGATACATGCATATACGCATCATACCATACAATCTCATTTATGTTGAGAACATCATTGCTTGATCCATATCATGCATTGCATATGACTGACCTTTACCTTTCAGGAAAGATGCAGTTAAATTCCCAATTATGTCAATGGAGACAAAATCAGTTAAATTGATTCCTAAAGATTTTTCTGAGGCGAAGCCAGTCAATGGAGACAAAATCAGTTAAGTTTATTCCTAAAGATTTTTCTGAGGCGAAGCCAGTCAATGGAGACAAAATCAGTTAAATCTATTCCTAAAGATTTTTCTGAGGCGAAGCCCGTCAATGGAGACAAAATCAGTTAAATCGGTTCCTAAAGATTTTTCTGAGGCGAAGCCCGTCAATGGAGACAAAATCAGTTAAATCGATTCCTAAATATTTTTCTGAGGAGAAGCCAGTCAATGGAGACAAAATCAGTTAAATCGATTCCTAAAGATTTTTCTGAGATGAAGTCAGTCAATGGAGACAAAATCAGTTAAATCGATTCCTAAAGATTTTTATGAGACGAAGCCAGTCAATGGAGACAAAATCAGTTAAATCGATTCCTAAAGATTTTTCTGAGGCGAAGCCCGTCAATGGAGACAAAATCAGTTAAATCGATTCCTAAAGATTTTTCTGAGGCGAAGCCCGTCAATGGAGACAAAATCAGTTAAATTGATTCCTAAAGATTTTTCTGAGGCGAAGCCAGTCAATGGAGACAAAATCAGTTAAATCGATTCCTAAAGATTTTTCTGAGGCGAAGCCAGTCAATGGAGACAAAATCAGTTAAATCGATTCCTAAAGATTTTTCTGAGGCGAAGCCAGTCAATGGAGACAAAATCAGTTAAATCGATTCCTAAAGATTTTTCTGAGGCCAACCCGTCAAAGGAGACAAAATCAGTTAAATCGATTCCTAAAGATTTTTCTGTGGCCAAACCTGTCAATAGAGACAACCTGTCAATAGAGACAACCTGTCAATAGAGACAACCTGTCAATAGAGACAACTCGTCAAAGGAGACACCCCGTCAGAAGAGACAACCCGTCAACGAAGATAAAACCACCTACCAACAATCTCCAAATGGCATCTGTAAGCCCATTCCCGACATCACAATGCTGATACTACACCATGCGAGTGCAAATTTCTGGGCACTCTAGTGTTCAATCATCTTCTACCTTCGGATCACGAAAGGCACGCAAGCCAATCTACATCCTCAGGTTTAAGAAGATTGAACAGGGGCAACTGTTGTACCCCAAAATTTACCCTCTCATGTTTTCCAAAGTATTCCCCCTGCATGGTTGATCACAAACTCTTTCCTAAGGAAAAAGAAAATTTTTGGTTGGTGCTTTAAGTACCTTTCGATTGGCATTCTGAAAGACCCTTCGATTGGTATTCTGAAGGAGCCTTTCGATTGGTATTATGGACAAGCACTTCGATTGGCATTATGTCAAAGCCCTTCGATTAGAATTCTGAAAGACCTTTTCGTTTGGCACCCTGGGCCAAGCCTTTCAATTGGCATGCCAAGGGATCCTTTGATTTAGCATTGTGTCAAGGCAGCTTCGACAGGCATGTTAACCATGTCCTTTGATTAGCATGAACAATACCTTTCGATTGGCCTGTTAACAAAGCCTTTCGATTGGAATTTTAATTAGTACCCTTCGATTGATATTTGGACCAGGGCCATTTGAAGAACTCCTTTCAGGCCATTCGAAAGAGGCCACCAAGAGGGCACTAAAAAAAAACATGTCCAGGTACACTGAACATGAGAAAATGGCATGTTTTCCTTACAAATATAGAAATAATTAAATGCTGATTGTGGATTCAATTCCTGAGTTAAAGGCCAGATTCTTGCCTTTTCTGTTCCTAACTCCACAAGAGCTGATCCGACCAGAGTGATTCTTTTCAAATCAATCAGTCGAAGCTGGCAAAGAAGGCCCATTCGAAGGGTACATAAGAAATCCATTCGAAGGAGGCAACTCAAGACCAATCGAAGAGCATGGCCTGGAGGCATTCGAAAATCAAAGGTGTCCAGGTTCATTCAAGATTCCAAAGAGACATGAATATTTCAAAAAAAGAAATCTTTTAATATGTCTGATTCTTGTCTCATGGCTTTAAAGGCCTGTTTAATTGGTTGTCTCTTGCCGTTACTAGACCATCACACTCCTATAAATACAAGGGCCAGCATACAGTGCCAGGGACGAACACATTACAAGAAACAGAAACAACAAAAAAACACACAAAAGCTCTGCAGAAACGAAAAAACCACGAAGACGGCCACACATACCTTGCCTTGCAAAAGCACCAGCCTGCCCCACGAAAGTCTAGATTCCATTGCCGGTACCTTCCATCCAAATCCAGGCGCCTCCAGTGGTATAATGTTCAATCTCACTTACTCTTAAAATTACTCATAATTGCATATTCATAGTTTTTTTATTACTTGTGAGCGATTTAACAAAGCATGTATAAGTTGCAGTGTTCATACGTTTGAACCCCCCCATGGATAAAGTTTCTTTCAAAGCAGGTTACATTTGAAATCCATGATCTTGGCTGTGACAAATTAAAACAAACTCAGACCCGGATTCAGCAGATTTGAATTGAGGAAGGACTCGAATTGGGAGGAGATTCGAATCAGGGGGGGTAAAGTCCCCCCTGGATATTTAATATTTGTCTCGTTTTGCAGGAAATATCTTCTCAGAATTTTGTTCAGAGCTTCGAAGCTTAGCAGCTTAGCTTCGAACTGGATCCAGGATTTCCAGATCGAAGGATGACATATCCAGATCAAACACCCCCAGAGTGCAGCCCCTCAGGCACCTTCGATCATGCCTCTTCACTGGGTCGAAAGACAGCCCACACCTCTTTCGACCCAGGCCTCCAGAATTATACTTTTTTTATTTACTGCCTGTTCCTTCGATTTCATCCTTGTTTTGACTATTTTATTTCTTTTTTTTAATCAACATAAAATCAATTAAAAAAGAAAACCACAAAAACATTAGGCTAGTTTTTTCTATTAAATTAACTTTGTTAATTAATCTTTTAATTATCTTAACATTTTATCAAAACTAAAATTAAGTAGATTTAGATCATTTTCCCAAAATAAAATGAAACAAAAAAAAAGATTTTATTCTTAGGATTTTTAGAGGTTATGTTCAGATTCACACGCGTTTATTTTATTGTATCTGGCTACTGGTTTGTAATGGCTTAACTAAGACTTTTACAGTTTACTGCTTTATTCCCCCAATTTTGGACATGTAAATAATCCCCCTCCCCGAAGCCTTGTAATAGCGTAGGATTTACAATTCCCGCACTTTAAATTCTTGTACATATATTAACTGTTTAGATGTATGCTAACTAGGATTGCATGACAAGATTTATCTTGTCTTAAAATCAACAGTAGCTCACTATGACATGTAAAGATAATATAAACTGAAAATTAACACACTCGCACATGCCACTCTTAGGGTACACCTCACTTGGTTGCCTCGAACTTGGTCATTGAGTATAGGATATTTTAGAGGTCGCTCTCTTGTCCAAAGATCATAAGTTGCCTCGAAACGGTTGCCTCGGATAAAATGATCTAAGATATTAGGGTTACCTCTAAGGCGTCCTAATGTTGCTTTAGTGGCCACACGTCCCTTAAATCGAATTGACCCGAAAACTCCAACGACGATGATACCTACTCCTCAATAGTGGGATAACATTGTCTAAAGGACATTTGCACAATTTAGTTCCTTTTTGAGTAGGTAGATGTTCTTAAGTACTTGCTCTTTTGAAAACAAAAAACAAAACTTTTCGCACTTACACCCCTTTCAAAACAAAAACTCCTTTCAAATCCACAAACACAAAGAAAAGAAAAAATTTTGAAAACATAGTGAGCAAGTACCTAAGAGCCCGTGGATAACCACGGATAGAAAGGATGGTAACACCTTCCCTTTCTATAATCTACCTCCCGAACTCGAGAAATATCTCGAAAAGGAATTTTTCTGTGCTTTTGTCCTTTCCTTGTTGGATAAAATAAAAGACGGTGGCGACTCTTGCTTACCGCGACATTTTGCGAAAACAAACGCAAACGCGAACCAGCATTCCAAAACAGTCAGTTCTCATTCCCACCGATCACACCCAGGAAAGTCATGAAGGATTCTCACATCCCCACAGAAGTTGTCAAAGATCTTGTTAATCCCCACAAGTCACCAAGGATTTTCTATCCCCAACAGTGGTCCGAGGATTTCTCATTCTCAACAATCATAGATTTTGAATCTCCAACAACAGTCAAGGATTTATTTCCCCCGGAAGCAGTCAAAGATTTCATTATCTCCAACTATCAAGAATTTATTTTCCTCAGCAAGACAGCTAATCAACTTACATGCGCATCCATTACATTCATATATCATAAACATTGATAGAACACATTTTATTGCATCATACATATCATGCAACATAACTTTGTGTTTCAGCTAACATTTTACCCTTTTCAGGATAAGATTAAAAGTTATCGTTAACAACTATTTGAAGATTTCAGATACAGTACGGATACGCTCCAAGACACGGAGGTCATTCTATTACTCATTCAGACTTCAATATTCAGATACAGTATAGATACACCCCAGACACAGCGGTCATTCTACTACTCATTCAGACTTCAGCAATTAGATACAGACTAGATACGCTCCAGACACGGAAGCCTTTCTATTTCTCATTCAGATTCAACTATCAACCTCAGGTTCAGATACACTCCAGACACGGACGTCATTCTGTCACTTGTCCAGATCCCAGTTACAGTATGGATACACTCCAGACACAGGAGTCATTCTACTACTCATACAGATCTCAACTTCAGATACAGTCCAGATACGCACCAGACGCGGTTGACATTTTGTCACTCATTCGGAATTTATCCCCAGCCCAGAGATGCTCCATACACAGGTGTTTCTCTGTCGCCCATTCAGAATTCAGATACAATATAGATACACTCAAGACACGACAGTCATTCTGATATTCATTCAAGAATCGAATACAGTTACAGCTCGGATACGCTCCAGACACGAACGCTATTCCTTTGCTCATACGAATCCAATCTCCAGATACAACTTAGATACGTTCCAGATACGGATAGCATTCTGGTGTTGATTATCCTGATTTTCAACAAACAGTCTCGGATGGCATCTTTAAGCCCATCTCCAGCAAGATTCTACCATCTCCAAATGGCATCTTTAATCCCATTCCCTCACCTACATTTTGACGAGTGAAAATTTATGGGCACTCTAGTGTCCAATCATCTTTTACCTTCGAGTCACGAAAGGCAAACTCGCCAATCTAACTCTTCAGGTTCAAGAAGATTGAACAGGGGCAGCTATTATACCCCAAAATTTTCCCTCTCATTTTATCAAGATTTCCCCTCACAAGACTCCTTGAACTTCAGACAGGATTAGGGTTTGCTCTACTCAAGACATCTCCCTGCACTGTTGACCTAAATTAGGGTTTGAGTTTGCACAGGGATTTTTGGACTTTCAATGCTCAAAGTGACTTTCATACTTCATGTTGGACTTATAAGATTGCCTCTACCAAGTTTCAAGCTTTGAATCAAATTTTTGCCCAGTCAATTGGACAGTTTACCTAGAAATCAGCTGTATTGGGGAAAAAGTCAACTGTGGCCAATTTATAGTCAAACCTCACAATTTTTGATCCACATCAACATTATAGTCTCATATGAACCATTTGATCAAGTTTGGACCACAACTCCTCAAGAAATTTGATCAGATCATCAAAAGGGCAAAATGGTCATTTTTTAGGGTTTTGATTGCACAAGGGCAATTTCTGATTTTTTTTTTAACCTAGCCAATGGAAAATTGGGTTCAAGAATGGATTCAAGGACTCAATGGCATCATCTTGACCTAATCACAAGGTTCAAAAGATTTCAAATGCATTGAATTGACAGATGAATTTTTCAATCAACTGATCAAAATTTGACTGTATACTGAAAAGTCAAACTTGGACTTTTTGGTCAAAATCAAGTGCCAAGAGTCATTTTTCATCAAGATGAGTCAAAACATGAAACTTGTTCATCAAGAAACCTAATTTTGCAAATTAGGGTTTAAGATTGAAATTTTTCATAACTTAGAATTTTTCTAAGTTATGAAATTTTCTTATTTTTTCTCAACTTTGCCCAACATTTTCACCATGATGCAATTGGATTCAAACAAAACTTCCAACATGAAATTTGTATTCCTCCACAAAGTCTACAACTTTCATTCACAAAGTTTTCCCAAAAGAAGCTTGGATCTCAAGTTATTATTTTTGGAACAAGGGTCCATGAAACTTTTAACTTAGTGAAATTTTGCCCTAGTTTAGGTAGGATTTTGACCTATCTTCATGACCATTTTTCACATAGTTCCACTTGGAATCTCAAAATGAATTTCAAATATGGATTGTATAGAATGTTACAAGCTTTCCAAAATGTCCAAGAAATCTCCAAAATCATTTATGGTTAGGAAGAATCGAAGATTTGAATTTGGCAAAAACTCACATTGATCCATGGCATTTTCATGTTGACACAAGTTGCAAAATATGTCCAAACTTGCTTTGTACTTGATTACAGGTATCTAAACCCTTCCACACTCAAAAATTAAATGCAAATACAATGGACATTGGTCTTATTCTGATCAATGGAGCTTGGCACAATGAATAAATCCATTTATGGCATAAAGGTTGCAATACCATTTCCATAAAGCATACTTTTTGCAATTTTGTATTTCTTGAGCCATGGACCTGCTATCTTGATGCAAACAAAGTACACAAACTTCAGAAAAAGCTCGCCAACCCTATGCAGACCTTGAGCTAGCTGGTACAACCTGGGCCTTTGTCACTTCCTGCCTTTTCTTCAAAAACAAGTCATTGTGCCAAAAGTCCATAAACTCTTGAATCTGATAAGAGCAAGTCTTGGCAACATTCCAAACAAGTTTTTCACATTTCCTTGAGTCAGAAACACGAGCCATCCATCCCTCAAACACTCTTGAACATCAAAACACATTCCTCATGCAAAACAGGGCAGTTTCTGCACTTTGAGTTCCAAAACAAAAACCACTCGTGCGTTTTGCCCCAAACCTGTTCAAACACATTCCATATAACCTATCCAAGCTATCCCAACCATTAGCCACTGACTGTAACTCCATTTGCAAGCTTCACCATTTTTGTTTTCAGCTTGTGCAGGTTGACTTCTACAAGCTTGTTCAAGCACATCCAAAGCAAACTAAGCATTGAGGAAGATCAGAGGAAGTTCAAGCAAGCTCCCAAGCATCTCAGGCCTCATTGAAAAGCTCCACATTGCCTTACATGAGTTCATCTGAAACAGGTATTTGTCAACTTTCTATCTCTCTATTTAGGAATCATTAGGCTTAGGTTTGTGAATAAAAAATGTAGTACTCATAGCCCTTAAGGTGTACATATGCTCAGTTTTCATTTAAGTTAAGAGTGTTCCGAGAATTTGATTGATTAACATCCTGAAAAAGTTAGGTTAAAAATTAGGGCCAGAGAAATTCTCTCTGGTCTTTGAGAGTTAGATTAAGTTTCTTATATGGTTGGAATCGTCTTGAAAAATTCTATGACTTTGGTGTTATGAGTTTTGGCTTTAGAGCACGTATGCAGGATGTCCAGGTTTGTACAGGAAACGCGTGTTTTGTTTGAACAAGAGGTTGAAGATGAAGATCAGTGGGCTGGGCTTTGGCTTGGCTCACTTTTGACACCCCCTGCCTTGCTAACTGCACCCCCTGGCCCATTTATATTATATTTTCATATTATTTTCATTTCTTTTTATTTCTGAATTTATTTTATTTTTTCCAAATATAAAAAATTACTAAAATAGTTTCCTTAAATTTTCACATTTTTAATTTTTATTTTATTTTATTTTGACACAATATTTAGTTTATTAGATATACTATTTATTTTCTCAAATAAAAACTTGTAAATAATACATAGAAATATTATATTATTTTTTTAGTATTTATATATTTAAATAATATTTTCCCATATATTATTATTTTCTAAATGTTTGTATATATTTATATTTATTTTATTGTACATAAATAAATAATATTAATAAATATACTTTATTAAAACTAATTTAGGGTTTTTCCCTTAACAAAAATAACTTTTTATTTTCTTTATTTTTAATACATTAAATATTATATTTTTACACATAAAAATAAATAAAAAGAACATTTTTGCATATTCATAATATTTTGCATATTTATATTTTATTTCTTATTTAAATATTGTTTATTTATCTTTTGAAGCAAAGAAATTCAATTTGGATGTAATATTAAAAATTAGGGTTTTATTTTCTTGCAAATACCCCCCATTCAAAAATTGTATCCCCCTCCCCATATCAATGTTGTAATAGCCTAGATTACTTTTACGCATTTATGCTTTTGAATATGTCATGATAGAGATTAGGGTTTGTATGCAATATCCAAAGTCAAAACAAATAGTTTGACCTAATGCAAGACATAAATGCATGAAAATGACAACACAATGCACACATGCACCCCTAGGGTTTCATCCACTTGTTGCTTTTAAAAATGGCCATGTGATGCATGTTGAGTATCTTGGCAAAACAAAAACAAAAACAAAACAAAAGATCATAGTCCCTCGATGAAGCTATCTTGGTTGCCTATACAAAAATGATCTAGTCCCTCAAAAATTGCTAAAGATACTTAGAACAATTGCTATCATGGTCAATACGATGACCCGCGCCTGTCTCGTTTAACGTCCTAATACAAGGTTGTTTACCAAATACAATGGTAAAATAACACTGTCAAAAGGGTTAAAATGTGTAGAAAAGATCTTTGAGTAGATAGGGTAGATAACTCTTAGTTACTTGATCAAACTTGCAAAAACATCCTTGCTATTTTCAAACACACATCACAACACAATTTCAAAATAATTTCCCAAAACAAAACTTTCAAACATTGAAAAAATCTTTTCAAAAGACAATACACCTTTGTATACATTCAAACAAGAATCATTACAAAGGTTGCCACAACGATGGCCTCTTTTCAAAACATTTTCAAAACCACACACAAAGCACCATTTCAAACAATTGAAAGGCAAAAGTAAGTGATCTAAACAAGTAACTAAGAGCTCATGGATAATCATGGATGAAAAGGGTGCTTTCACCTTCCCTTTTCATAATCTACCCCCCGAACCCAAGAAAATATCTCAAAGGTCTTTCCTGTGCTTTTTGACCTTTCATTTAGATAAAATAAAAAGTCGGTGGCGACTCTTGCTAAACCGAAACATTTGCGAACACAAACGCAAAACCTCAAATCAGTTCTCCCACCGTATCACACATATGCTGAAAATGTAAATACTTAATTAGGCTTTGTGTATGGGTAGACCAAACTAGTATTCTTCCCAAGCCCGTTAGCGTTTTTGAAGCCTATTAGCCAAACACAAAAAAAAAACTTATGAACTCAACCTGATGGGTCCTAGTGCCCAGACTACTTTAATACACCCCCTGGATTATTGGCACCCCCTGACTCCTTCTACTTAATTTGTTTTTGTAGATTTTGTTTACTTTAGATTTTTTTGTGTGTAATAAAAATAGTAATAAAATACATATAATAAAACAATAAATGTATAGATTTAAGAACGTTTTTGGTAATAAACTACGAGATCAATAAATTTTGTTAGGCTTTTATGTCATTTTGGAAATTAATCCCTAATAGTTTTACTTGAAAATTGCGATTCACATTTATTTGTTGAGCTGAGTCTTATGCAGGTTCATTATTTGATGTGTTTTGGATTCTGGTTGTGATTTATTGATTTATTTTCACATCGACGAAGTTGCAACACTTATTCCAAATATTTGAACCCTGACTGTTTGCTTGTTGATGCCATCTCGCGTGAAGTATCTCAGATTTCTTTACTTTGGTTGCACTTTTTATGGACGTCATTGTTCGTTTGGTATTACACTGCTTCCAAGTTATATTTTTGCATTTACCGCTTTTCTAGATATCATGAGAAGTAGGAAATAAAGTGCGTGTGCTCGAAGTCGTTGTTTAAAGACCTGTAGCAGGCATTCCGCACTTTATTTCTTATATATGTTGTGCTTGTGTTTGTTTTCTTTCTTGTTGATCGATGAGTCACTCAATTTAGAAATTGAGATCACGACTTCGCTCTCAGTGTATGCTCCCTATAGGATTTTATCGCTTTCCTTTATTTCTTGTTGATCGATGAGTCACTCAATTTAGAAATTGAGATCACGACTTCACTCTTAGTGCATGTTCCATATAGGATAGTTTGTTCGATTTTCGGTGGCATGCTAACTTAGGTAGGATCCCTCGTTGTATGATAACATTAGGTTAGAGATAGGTTAGTCTCCCTTAGATGTTTTCTTCACGTTTTCGCATAACTGCACTTAAAACTAAAACTTCTTTTTCTTGGCAAATATATAAAAATGCTAATCATACAAAAATTCTTTTCATAATAAAAAATACCAACCAATCCATTTTTTTTCGCCATTTCGCTTTTCTCTTCTAAGAGCATGTTATCTCCTTTCCACTACAGGTCGTAAGTCTCCAAAGGTCGAGAAGTGGTGGAATGATAGAATGCAACATTGTTCATTTAAAAAATACAAACAAACAAAATATATGAGCCGAATTACGGTAGCTCTGATTCCTCAAAAAGGATACGTAGGCATTGGGGTAGGGCCCAAGTGAGTATAACTTTATTTTCCCTACATTCTTTCTCTTTTCTTTGCATGCATTCCCTCTTAGTTTATAACGCTTAAGAATTAGATTGAACACACCCTATGATTAGAATAACGAGAGTGGATCCCGTAGAGTACTATAGACGTGTGGGGTTCTAATACCTTCCTCTCGCGTAATCGATTCCCTTACCCAATCTCTCGGTCGCAAGACCTTGATTTCCCCTTTAGGTTTTTCTTCGATGATTTTCCTTTCCCTTTCATATGGGATAAATAAATACTCGGTGGCGAATTCATTGATTTTACCACTACAGAGTGCGAGAAAATAAATAGAGTAAAGAGAGTGCAAGAAAATAAATAGAGTAAAGTGAGTGAGAGAAAATAAACAAGGTAAAGCGAGTGCGAGGAAATAAATAAAGTAAAGCAAGACTTCATAAATAAAAACCTGCTCCAAATCAGAGTCTTTAAATCAGGTACAACTGGAAATAAATGTGACTTGAAATGAAAATGGCGGCAGGATTAACTTCTACCAAAGTGCTCCAAACTCGACTACAGACTCTATCAATAGCGTGATAACTCTTTGATGTGAAGGGATTATCACTTACAAGATCTGACAATATGTGGCTTAAGTTTGTCACTAAGCTTAGATGAAGAGAAAATGAAACTAGAACCTCTTATTTATAGAAAAACTATACTCCATGGAATTACAAAAGTGCCCCCCCCCCCCAACTCCTTTTGGGCAAGACACCATTTAACAAAGGCGACACCCGCCATGGCCCTATGGCGTCCGCCATGGCCCTATGGCGTCCGCCATGTGAACAAAGGTGGGAAGTTATAGAGAACATAGCAGTTGAAGGCGGTTGAAAACAATCCATGTCATGGCCTACCTTATGGCGGGCGCCATGCTAGATGCCATGAGTATAATTTGCTCAAAAACTCTATTTCTTGCTCGTTTTTTCTTCATTTCTTCAAGAGGTGCTCTAGAAAATCAAAATACCTGAAAATAAAACAGAAACAAGCATAACACAAGAAAATGAGAATAAAAACCCTAACAAACATGTGCAATATGAGCCAAATATGCAGTGTGTTTTAGTGTTATCACAAACGAACAATCAAGCAAATGCCAAGGAGGTTCGCACCAGAAGTGTTGTCTAAAATCAAAGTAGAGATCGAATGGTTGTTGAATAGCAAGTTCATCAAGATAACCAGGTATGTTGAATGGTTAGATAATATAGTCTCTGTAATAAAGAGAGATGGAACTTTGCGAATTTGCATAAACTTTAGGGATTTAAGTAAAGCCACCCTAAAGGACGAATATCCAATGCTTGTGGCAAAAATGCTGGTCGATTCGGCCGTAGGATATGAATATTTAAGTCTTTTGGATGGATATTCAAGCTATAATCAAATTTTCATTGCTGAAGATGATGCCCACAAAACTGTATTTTGATGCCCTGGGGAGTTAGGTACATATGAGTGGGTCGTCATGCCTTTTGCTTTGAAAAATACAGAGGGCGACTTACCAAAGAGTAATGAACTCAATGTTCATGATTTCATAAACACCTTCATGCATGTGTACATTGATGACATTGTAGTCAAATCACCCTCGAGAGTTAGTCATTTAAACCATATTAGACAGTCTTTTATTAGAATGAGGGAATATGGATTAAAAATGAATTCATTAAAGTGTGTTTTTTGTGTTTATGTAGGAGATTCTCTGGGTTTTGTAGTGCACAAGAAAGGCATAAAGATTAACCAGAATAAAACCAAGGCGATTTTGAATACCAAAGCGCCAATAATGAAGAAAGAACTCCAATCTTTGTTGGGAAATATAAAATTTCTTAAGGTGTTTCGTGGCAAAACTTTGGAATTTTCTCCTTGAAACAACTGGCTGAACTGTCAACTGGTAGTGAAATCAATGAAGTTGCCATCGAACATTTTTTATCCCATAGGAAGGGAAAGGCAAACATCGAGTAAACTCGAGAAGGGTGAAATCAAGGTCAAACAACTGAGAGATAGGGTAAGGTAGTCTGTTACGCGTGTAAAAGGTATTAGCACCCCACACGACCGTAGTACTCTACGGTATCCACTCTTGTTATTCTAATCTAATGGATGTGGTCAAAGTCTATGTCTAAGGTTTAAAGTATAAAAGAAATAGGGAATGCATGTTGTTGTACCCAAAAATTTTCCCTCCCATATTTCTCAAGACATGTCAAGAATAATCTTCAAGTTACTCAAGTTGGCTCAAGGTTTAGACAGTCAAATCACCTCCTAAGGCAGTCAAGTCAAAATTAGGGTTTTGTGTTGCAAAAAGGTCCTTACATCCATATAGCCTCAAGTGCTTCCCAATGTCTTAATATGTTCTTAAGTTCATCCATGTCAAATTTCAAGCCTTGCAGAGGAAGTTTGGTCAGTCAATTGCTCAAGAGGTCTAAAAATCGACTGTGTTAGGGCAAAAGTCAACTGTGACCTACAGACAGTCAAACCTCAAGATTTTTGTCAAAATTCTCATTTTGAAGGATAATTCATCATTTGATCAAGGGTTGATCATGATTCATCAAGGATTGCTCAAGATTCATCAAGATTCAAAAGTTGCTAAATTAGGGTTTTGTAGGAAAAGTCAACCCAACTTTGACCAAGCATAACTTTCTCATACTTTATGAGAAATGACACATCCAAAGCTCATTTTGAATAAGACGTAATTTCCTACAATCCATATTTCCTCAGTGCAGTCTAAAAAAGGGCTTCCCCGCCAGAGTTGAATCATCTTCCCCAGTAGATTCTGGAAGCTTATCCCCTGCAGAGCACAAATAAATCTCCCCATCCAAGTTCAGGAGGTTATCCTCACAAGAGTCTAACTGGGTTATCCTCAGCAAGTTGCAACGGAAGGATCATCCCCAGCAAAGTTCTTTCTATCCCCAGCGGAATTCATCATTAAAATCCCCAACAAAGCTTATCAACAGAATCCCCAGCGGAGTTATCATTAATCTTCAGCAGAACGTCTCTTCCCCATAGAGTAATTCCCCTCGGAGTAATCTCTTCATCAGTTTATTCCCCCAACGGAGTTCTTCTCTCCTACAGGTTTATCATCTTCGTTCATCATCCAGCAGAAACGAAGAACTCAGCTCTATTCTCCAGCAGCTCTAGGATTTATTTTCCCCAACTAAAACATTATATCCCCATACATCATGATACATGCATATACGCATCATATCATACAATCTCATTTATGTTGAGAACATCATTGCTTGATCCATGTCATGCATTACATATGACTGACCTTTACCTTTCAGGAAAGATACAGTTAAAGTTCTCAGCTTAGTCGAAGACCTGACCAGTTCTTAAATCTCAATTGAATTATCCTCGGTTGAATTTCATATAAGGTTCTCAATCTCGACAGTTTCCTCCATCATAGTATGGACAAGTTCTATAACCTCAACGGTATACTCCATTGAGCACGAGACAGTTCCTAGATCTTGATGAAGATGTTTCCCTATGTCATAGTGTGGACGAGTACTATAACCTCGACGGTATACTCCATGGAGCACGAGTCAGTTCCTAGATATTGATGTTTTCCTCCGTCATAGTGTGGACAAGTTTTATAACCTCAACGGTATACTCCATTGAGCACGAGACAGTTCCTAGATCTTGATGAAGATGTTTCCCTACGTCATAGTGTGGATGAGTACTATAACCTCAACGGTATACTCCATTGAGCACGAGTAAGTTCCTAGATCTTGATGCTTTCCTCCGTCATAGTATGGACAAGTTCTATAACCTCAACGGTATACTCCATTGAGCACGAGACAGTTCATAGATCTTGATGAAAATATTTCCCTATGTTATAGTGTGGATGAGTACTATAACCTCAACGGTATACTCCATTGAGCACGAGTCAGTTCCTAAATCTTGATGCTTTCCTCCGTCATAGTGTGGACAAGTTCTATAACCTCAATGGTATACTCCATTGAGCACGAGACATTTCCTAGATCTTGATGAAGATGTTTCCCCCCAGTTGAATTATGGACAAGTTATTAATACTCAGCTGAGGCATTCTCTCAGTTGAAGTACAGGCCATATTCCTAAATCTCAACAAAGGTTAGACTTCCCCAGCGGAATTTTCTACAAACACCAGGTATGCAAGTTCTCGCTAAGGAATCTCTTATGCGATCGACACTCCTGTAGATGGCATCTGTAAGCCCAACCTCCTACCAACAATCTCCAAATGGCATCTGTAAGCCCATTCCCGACATCACAACGTTGATGCTACACCATGTGAGTGCAAATTTCTGGGCACTCTAGTGTTCAATTATCTTCCACCTTCGGATCACGAAAGGCTCAAAAGCCAATCTATATCCTCAGGTTTAAGAAAATTGAACAGGGGCAACTGTTTTACCCCAAAATTTGCCCTCCCATATTTCTCAAGACATGTCAAGAATAATCTTCAAGTTGCTCAAGTTGGCTCAAGGTTTGGACAGTCAAATCACCTCCTAAGGTAGTCAAGTCAAAATTAGGGTTTTGTGTTGCATCAAGGTCCTTACATCCATATAGCCTCAAGTTCTTCCCAATGTCTTAATATTTTCTTAAGTTCATCCATGTCAAATTTCAAGCCTTGCAGAGGAAGTTTGGTCAGTCAATTGCTCAAGAGGTCCAAAAATCGACTATGTTAGGGCAAAAGTCAACTGTGACCTACAGACAGTCAAAGCTCAAGATTTTTGTCAACATTCTCATTTTTAAGGATAATTCATCATTTGATCAAGGGTTGATCATGATTCATCAAGGATTGCTCATGATTCATCAAGATTCAAAAGTTGCTAAATTAGGGTTTTGGAGGAAAAGTCAACCCAACTTTGACCAAGCATAACTTTCTCATACTTTATGAGAAATGACCCATCCAAAGCTCATTTTTAAGAAGATGCAATTTCCTACAATCCATATTCACACCCCAAGATCAAGAAATTCCCTCATAAAAAGTTACAAATTTGGACATTATAGGTCATTTTTGAAAGTCAACAAAAACACCTTTTTGGCCAAAGCTTATAACTTGAGCATGGAACATTAAACTGAGATGAGACCAAAAGGGTTGATTAAAGGACATCTCAAGGTTTCTAAAAAGTCAAAAAACACCTCCAAAAGTTCAAAATTGAAGAAGTTATGCATTGTTGAAGTTGGGCATTTTTCCAAAATTGCCAAAAGTCAACTATTCTCAAAACTCCAATTTTTGACAAAAGGGCCCACTTTTTTCCACTTGATATAGTCTTGTCATGCCACACACGTGTCCCATACTTAATTTCATGACCATTCATTTATTTTTCTATTTTATTTTATTTTTATTGATTTAATTCATTTTAAATCAATATTAAATCAAATAAAATCTAAAAATTGATGTAAAGGGATCTTTGTGATTTGTACAACTTGCAATTATCATTATGAATCAAATCAAACTCGTGCCAAGTCAATTCAAGCACAAAATCTCAGATTTGGCCTATATTTGGAAACATGTTAATGGTGATCAAAATCCAATCTTGATTCTTCAATACACAAGGATATTGGCCCATGTTTTAACCTAAAATCATTCTATTATATGGAAGCAAGCCACACAGACCTAGAACACGCACAAAACTCTGCAGAAACGTCCAGAACAAGTTTGCAAAAAACCTTGAAAAAGTGGTGATCGAATTTTGGGTTTAGAGGCACTTTCAGACCAAAAGCTCAACGCTACTCCCTTGCCGGATATCCTGTGAAGCTGTAGGGATCAAAACCAAGGATTTTCATCGTCTAAAAATTGCTGTAAGTGTTCTTGAAAACGCCTCTACACATGAAATCGTAAATCATCCTCCTTGCATCTTTTTGCCAATTTGATTGCACATTCATACTTGCCATTAAAATTCTAATGATTCTGCATTGTTTGATTTTATTTTCGTGGCTTCTAACCCCATATTCAGAACCTAGGGTTCTTGTTCTTGTTTTTGGGCGTTCTTTATGCAGGTTAAATTAAGGCCAATAATGGCCATGGATGAGTTCAGGGGAAGGAGACGAGTGTGAGGGTGTCCTTAAAACTCGTTTTCATGGCCTATAGATAGTTTTGGAAGGAAGCTAGGGATTTTGCTACGGATTTAAATCCGCAGGAAACGAACCAGAGATTTATGGGGAAGACGAAGACGTGTCTTCTTCCCACTGGTCCATTTAAAACGCGCGCCACATTTTTTTTATTTTCAGGAATAATGCTTTGTTTTCAATATATTATTTGTTATGAAATTCATTAATGAATAAGCAATGCAGTTGGGTTGGTGAGCGCGTTGGCCTGTGAGCAATGGGACCTGGGTTCGAATCCCAGGTCCCCCAAAACTTTATTAATTTTGTTCTTCAGGTATTCCCATGTGACATTCAAAGAGTGGACCATCATGCTCTGCTAAATATCAAACGCCAGATGGCTTGCCAATCAAGATCCAAAGGCCAAGGTTGAAGGACTACCATAGATCAGAGTCAACAAGCATGCGTTGGATGTCAAAAGTCCAACAGGCTGAAGTGAATATGGGCCTGAAAATTGCAATTCATACATCTTCCTCAGGCCCATACCCCCTGAGTTTGTCTTTATTTTTATTTTCTTTTCATTATTTTTCCTATTTTGTTTTATTATTATTATTATTAATTAATTAACCAACTAACCCTTTTTTCATAAAATCAGAAAATAACCAAAAAAATAATATTTATTAATTTCACTATTTTATTTTTGTAAATAAACCATTAATTAATTTATTTAGTTTAAATAGGTTTAATAACAATATATTTTACAATAAACTAAAATTGATTTAGAATTAGGTTTTTAATATTTTTACCATTCTCATTTTATTTCCTTAATTAAAATAAAAAACCAAAAATATTTTCTTTTTATTAATTAATTCAATTATTAATTTAGATTAGCCTTTTTCAATTCAAAAAGAACAAAAATATGCTCTATTCAATAAAAAGGGTCAAAACCCTAAAAACACTTCGATTTAATTTTCTTGCGCGCGATTAATTTTTGATCCATATGTTAATATTGTAACTGCTTCGAGGATGTAATAGTTTTAACTGAGGACTTTATTTATTTATTTATCGCTTTTATTTATTTATTTTTCGCAATTTAATTTTAAAGGGTTTGTCTTTGGCGATGTAAATACCCGACGCCTTGTAATAGCTTAGATTTATTTTTTCTCAATTTAATTCCCGCAACTATTAACTGTTAGATGTTTGAATAATAGGCTATGCATGACAAGATCTATCTTAACTTAAAATCAACAGTAGCTCACCGTGACATGCAAAGATAATATAACTGAAAAACAATACACTCGCACATGCCACTCTTAGGGTACGCCTCACTTGGTTGCCTCGAACGTGGTCATTGAGTATAGGAAGTTTTAGAGGTCGCTCTCTTGTCCAAAGATCATAAGTTGCCTCAGAACGGTTGCCTCGATTAAAAATGATCTAAGACATTAGGGTTACCGCTAAGGCGTCCTAACATTGCTTTAGTGACCACACGTCCCTTAATCGAATTGACCTGAAAACTCCAACGACGATGCTACTTACTCCTCAATAGTGGGATGGCATTGTCTAAAGGACACTTGTACAGATTAATTCCTTTTTGAGTAGGTAGATGTTCTTAAGTGCTTGCTCATTCTAAAACAAAACAAAACTTTTTGCACTTACACTCTCTTCAAAAACAAAAAACTCTTTTCAAACCCACAAACACAAAGAAAAGCAAACTTTTGAAAACATAATGAGCAAGTATTTAAGAGCCTGTGGATAACCACGGATAGAAAGGGTGCTAACACCTTCCCTTTCTATAATCTACCTCCCGAACCCGAGAAATATTTCAAAAAGGAATTTTTATGTGCTTTTGTCCTTTCCTTGTTGGATAAAATAAAAGACGGTGGCGACTCTTGCTTACCGCGACATTTTGTGAAAACAAACGCAAACGTGAACCAGCATTCCAAAACAGTCAGTTCTCATTCCCACCGATCACACATGCAAAAGAAAAGGAAAAGAAAGTGTGGGGAAAATAAAGAGATTTTTACAAAGATATGCTCGATTAGGCCCCACAAAAAGCCTCCACCTACGTATCCCTTTTAAGGAACCAGAGCAGCCGTAATGCGGCTCACTTGTTTTGGTGGGTTTGTATTTTTTAGTTGAACAATGTTATATTCAATCATTCCACCGTTGTTCGACCTTTAGAGACTTACGACCTGTAGTGGAAAGGAACTAACATGCTCTTAGAAGAGAAAAGACGATTGGCAAAAAGAAAGACTTGGTTAGTGTTTTTTACCTTAAGATTTAAGTTGTTAGAGAGTGTTTTTATTAGTTTAAGGAAAAAGAAATTTTTAGTTTTAAATGCAAAGATGCAAAAAGAAAGAAAACATCTAATGGAGACTATCTAGAATCTAATCCCTAATGTTATCATACAATGATGATCCTATATCAAGGATAAAGGGGTAATACATATCTATGTTAGCATGCATGGATTACTATCCTAAGGTATAGCTCGAATCGGGAAAGAAACAATCAAATCCTAAGGGAGAATGGTATATACAAACATGTGCTTTGGAAAAAGCACATAATCAGGGTGTACTGACTCAGGGGATGGGGGGTATGAAGAGAAAATGCTTTAGCTAAGGGGAGCAGATCACCCAAAGCAAACAACCGGGAGACTGAGATAAAATAAAAAAATAAAAGCATTACTTTAGCTAAGGAGAGCGGATCACTCAAAGTAAACAAGCGGGTAGCGAAGTGTCAGTAATGGCCATTGCTAACTCCTGACAAATGGTGGGGGTTGATACCAAACCTTTTCCACATGACTGACTCGATACATATGATTTGCACAAATCTAAAGCGTCGACGTACAACATGAACTAAGGACGAAACGGAAGAAATGTGGGGGTTGATTGTGAACCCTTTCTACTCGCCTCCTTCTGAGGACTTATCGGGTGGAGGGATATGCGAGAACAAATGTAAACACATCTGCAGAATACCTACTTCAAAGGTAGGATTTTAAACAAGCACAAGTAGCACGCAGAATGCACATAACGCGGAATTGCCCTAAACGAGTCTTTAAATAAACCAGAGGGATTCCTGATATGATCAGCAGCAGAGATCCACGTCATACATCTCTATTCCTACTTCTCATGGCAAGTAAAGCGATAAAATCCCTACTTGACATGATCTCTAGAAAGCAATAAGATGCGGAAAGAAAACTAGAAGGGAAATGTACCAAACGGATAACAATCCGTAGATGCTAAGCAATAACAAAGAAACCCGAAAAACCTTTATGAACTGCTAGCATCAACAAAGAAAATACCATCAGTATAGGCATCAAAGCATCAACAAATCAAGATCGAAATGTGTAGCGGATACATCTGAATATCAAAATACACTTGCATGAAACACAGTCCATACAGTATATGAAATAACAATCACATGGGGGAATATGTAGCGGACACATCCGTGTGATACCAGGGTACCTATGCGAAATACATTCCATACAGTATACAAAATATTGATGACACGGTTACATGTGTAGCACACACATCCATGCGATACCAGGGTACCTGCACAAAAACAGGATTTATGCAAGAATAAATCATTTGCGTATCATATGTAAATTTTCATTAACAAGTGATCGCATAAAGTGCCTTTCAACCAATAATCATATGCTAATTAAAGATTGAAGGCCTAACAATGTACCTTGCAAAGAATTCACAAAAGGAGTTAGAGTTAACAAGGCAATATGTGTAAACATGCATTAAAGCATAGCAAAAATTATTGTTTCTGTCTGGGTAACCGGTTACCATAATAGGGTAACTGGTTACCATAACTAAAAAAATTGAGAAAATAGCTACTGACTTAAGGTAACCGAGTACCATAATAGGGTAACCGGTTACCATAACTCAAAAATTTGAAAAAATAGCTACTAACTTGAGGTAACTGGTTACAATAACTGGGTAACCGGTTACCCAAGCCAAAAAAGTTGAGAAACGCCACTGTAAGTCGGGTAACCGGTTACCGCGTGCATATTTTTAAATTTAAGTTATTGGAAAGGGTGATAACCGGTTACCATAATTGGGTAAGCGATTACCCGCAGATAGAAAGTAGTTTTTTCAAGTTTTTGAGGTTTGGCTCATGGCCTAGGCAATTGATCAAACACAAAATCTCCACACATTCAATACATGATTTTGCATAATTTCAAGGTTAAGATCAACAGTTAAACTTCATGCAACATCATCAATTTGTTTCATCAACTAAGCACTTTCATGAGAATCAACTTAATTTAATAAGCACTTAATTCAACTATTTAATTCTGGATTTACACATGATGATCAAATCAAATCACAATTATAATATTAGATCTGAATTCTTAATCCAAAATTCAACCTAGATTCAATTCATGCTTGATTAAAAAGTACTTCTCAAATAATCACTTATTTCAAAATTGTTTAATTCAAGAAAACTCACTGATAGAAGTAAAGAGGAGGCTTAGGTATACAGATCACAACAAACGAATAAACAATCGGAGAAGAATTTCTCTTGAGCTTGACTTTTGAATCTTGATGAAATTGTTGTTGTGTTCTTGATCAAAAAAGTATAGAATCTTGATTTGATCTTTTTGAGACTTGAGAGAAAAGATTAGAGTGTTTGTGATATTTTTGTGAATTATGAGAGCCTCTCCTTTAACAAAAATCAGATTTGAGATTATATGGTATGAGAAAATTGGGCCTTGGATGTGCAATTGGATTGGACCTTGACTTGAAAGCGTAAGCCCGACACGACCATAAAGTGCCACGTCATCATCCATATGGAATATTCAAAAAGTTCTAAAACAAAAAATGAAGATAATTAAATTTATGATGCATTTCCAAAAGAATGGGCTAATCGAATAAACGAAGAGGAAGTTATGAATTTTTGAAGTTTCACTGACTTTGTGTCAGGCAAAAATAATTTCCTGCGCAGAGTTTTATTGCGTCACACGCGAAGAAGATCAAAAATGAGAACCTTCGGTCACTGTTTACTTTTAGCATCTGAAGATAAGTTGTAGTAGACAAAATTTATAAACTAACTCCACCAGACCCAGCTCAATACGATAACAATCGAGTGAGATATGCATTTTACCATATCAAACATTAATACAAATGAATTCTGGTTCAGCACAAACATGTCTTTAGAAACTCAAAATTCACAGGTCCTTCCTTTATGAATCAGCTTTTAGCCTACAAAGACGACATCAATATGACATCAAAACGAAATTTTAGTAATTAGATTCGTGCACATACGATATTCCATCCAAGAGTTGTGAATTTTTCAGTGCACACGAAATAACGGTTCAACCCACTTTGCCTTTGTATTTTTTTCACTGTCTAACTTCTGAAAGAATGGCGTATTCGGAGACATTCCTTCGAGATTTAGCTTTTGGTCTAAACACAAAAGTTGAAGAGAATGTCGAGACGGTTTCAAAACCTCAAGAATCAATCCAAAACACCATTACAAACAAGAGATATGAATTTCTAAACTCAAATCAACTGAAAAATGGTTTCCTATTCACACGACTTAAAATTCACCTAAAACACCCAAATCTTCCGCAACTCAACATGTGTTGAACAAATACGGAAGCTTTGTTGTGTTGACCAAAATACCTTGATCCCGTGAGCACGGATCCAATGATATGCATGTATGTGCATGTTAACAAAGTATAATCCAATTAGATATAGAAAATAAAGAGGGAAAATTTTGGGGTATGTGATACGGTGGGAGAACTAACTTGAGGTTTTGCGTTTGTATTCGCACTTGTTCGGTTTAGCAAGAGTCGCCACCGACTTTTTATTTTATCCTAAAGGAAAGGTTAAAAAGCACAGGAAAAACCTTTGAGATATTTTCTTGGGTTCGGGGGGTAGATTATGAAAAGGAAAGGTATTAGCACCCTTTTCATCCATGGTTATCCATGGGCTCTTAGTTACTTGTTTTAGATCACTTGCCTTTGATTTTCAATTGCTTGGAATGGTGGTGTGTGTGTGTGTTTTAAAAATGTTTTAAAAAAGATGCCTTGTCTAGGCAACCCTTGTAACAATTCTTTACTCGAATGTTTTACAAAGGTGTATGTCTTTTCGAAAAGATATTACAATGTTTTTGAAAGTAGTTTTTGGAAGTTGTGTTGTGAAGTGTGTTTTTAAAGTAGGAAAGTGTGTTTTGCAAGTTTGATCAAGTAACTAAGAGTTGTCTACCCCTAAATTTACTCAAAGATTTTTCTCATGTTTTAACCCTTTTAACAGTATTGTTCCACCATTGTATTTGGTGGACAATCTTGTGTTAGGATGTTAACGGGACGGGCGTGGGTCATCGTTTGGACCATGAATGCAATAGTGCCAAGTGTCTTTGGCAATTTTCCTTTAAGGGACTATGATCATTTTGTTTAGGCAACTTCGAAAGCGTCATCGAGGGACTATGATCATTTGATTTGTTTTTGTTTTGCCAAAGAAACTCAACATGCAAGCATGGCCCATTTTTGAAGGCAACAAGCGGAATTACCCTAGGGGTGCAAGTGTGAATTGTGTATTGATTGTCATACATTTGTCTTGTATTAGGTTGTCTAGCGGTTGATTTTAAATCTTCGCATACAAACCCTAATTACTATACAGTATATAGAAAGCGATAAATTGCGGGAATTTAAAGTCTAAGCTATTACAAATAAGTATCCGGGAA
Source organism: Vicia faba (assembly GCA_948472305.1). NCBI lineage: Eukaryota > Viridiplantae > Streptophyta > Magnoliopsida > Fabales > Fabaceae > Vicia > Vicia faba. The sequence goes on from OX451737.1 coordinate 1,573,610,386, forward strand.
TGAGGGTACAAATATTTACAAATGGGGATGAGACTTATTAGGAGAGTAGTGTCCAAATATATTTACAACCAAATCGAATCACAATCTCAATGTAAAATGTAGCAATGTATAAGAATAAAAGCAATGTATCAAAAGTATTAGTGAAAGTGTATATGATTATTTACAAGTGAGAAAAATATGTTAACCTAATGCAATATTAAGTATTTTACTTATTTTTTGTGTTTTTGTTAATATGTATAAACAAAAGATTTAATAAAAGAAAAGAGAATGCTTAAGAAATTCTATTTTTAGGTATTAATGTTTTTAATAATGAAAAAGATTTATTATATTAAAAAAAGAGTTTTAAGACAACAATCCATTAACCTAATTAAATCTAATATTTATGTATTTTTCAAATGTAATAAAATAAAAAGAAGTAATTTAAGAAAATTTTGTAAAAAGAGTTAATGTATTATTTTATTTACAAAATAAGTGGTGTTATATAAGAAGAAAATAAAAGGGTATTAGTTATAAGAGAAAAGCAATAAATGGGCTTAAGGGGAATTTGTTTGGCCCAATCAAAATAGGCAGGGTTAAGAAAAGGGGGGTATGCACGCTGGAATTGAGATTGGGCTTAGGCAGATATGAGGCAGAGGCCCAACGCTCGTTTTGAAAATTTGTAAGGGGTTGTTTCATTTTGGTATCAGATTAGGGTTAGAGCGGCGCCGCTTCCACCTTTGTCCTCTTTATCTCTTCCTCACTCGTACCATGCTTTCTGAACAAAAACCTCCGCCTATGGCCACCAGGCGCCACCGTCAACTCCTCCTCCCTCCATGGTTGAGCACAACAACAACAAGAAAAGGTAAAGATTTCCCATTTTATATCTTAGGGTTTTCAGTCTTCCTCTTGCATGTTTTAATTTTATGTGTTCTGATTTTATGTGTTGTTGTTCATGTGAGGTGTGAAAAGAGGGAGAAGAAATTTCTACCTTTGAAGGGTTCGTTGCTTGGAGAGGAGGAGAGGTGGAATGGAGGCGCGTCTCAGGCGGCCAGGGGCGAGGGAGTATGATGATGTGCTAGCTTTCCTGGTACTCGTATTTTACTTTAGGTTTTATGATGATTGCCTTCTGAAAACCCTAGCATAATTTTCTTTTCCTCTTCTGTCTGCTTGAATGCTTGCCCCTAAAATACTTGCTTCTGTATGTTTATTTCCTCTTCTGCTTGCTCGCTTCTGAATCTCAGATTACTTGTTGTTGTTCTGATATTGATGATCTTGATGATTTTGATACCTGAGTTGTTTGCCTTTTGATTGATAAACCCTATGAGGAATTTATTCTGAGGGCTTGTTGGTTATAATGTTTTGTTCTGGTTTTATGTTTGTTGTCCTGGTTTTTGGCTTCAGGCTTGTATGGCTTGATGTACTGGTTTTGTTGGTGAGTTTGCTTCAGGCCTTCATGTTGTAGCAGGTTTTTTGACTGGCTTTGATGCAGTTTGCCATGTTACAATTGTGTGAATTGGTTTGATGTTTGACAGGATGCAAGGCAAGTTTTGAGGCTTATTCTTAAGGTTTAGGCTTGATAGGCTTGTTTTTGAAACTGAGTTTAGGTTTTGGAAGGCTTTGTATTTGAAACAGGTTACAGGCTTGTATGGCTCGAAACAGGCTTGGGAGTTGCTTCAAGGCTTTTTATGGTTTTTTGTATATGGTTTATGCTGTATTGGTATAGACTTTGTGTTTTGTATATGGCTTGTGTTTGAAGCAGGTTTGAGATAGTTTGTTTGTGTTGGAGGCAGTTTGCAATGTTTGAGCAATGTTACAGTTTGTGTGAACTTGTTTTTTGTGATATTCTGCCTCTCCTTTTTTCTGTTCTGAACTGTTTGTTATATCCTTTAAGCCTAAGCCTGTAAGCCTCTTCTCTCTCTTTTCTCTCTCCACAGAAAAACATATTATATTGTTTAAATCTGTACTTTCTGAAAAAGTGATTGGCTTGGGAAATGATGAATTTGAAATAAGCTTGCATTGTTAGTTTTCCTCTGCATACTTTCCAGATTTCCTGCATATCTCTTGTGTACTTTGTTGACAGCTTTATTGGCTTTTGGTTGACATCTCTTTTGGACAGTTTTTGACAGTTTAGTTGACATTGGACTTGGTTAGGCATTTTTCAGTTTGCAATTTGTGACTTAGTTTGGAATTTTGAACTATGCAGCTTTGTATTTGGCATATTCAGTAGCTTTGTGCATTTTGACATTTTTGTTGACACTTTGCAAATTTGAAACTATGCAGCCTTGTACATTTAATTAATTCCAATGCTTGTAAACACTTTCTATCCCTCTTTGTGAACCAAGAGTATTTCTTGTGATTTGCAGAGAGGGTGAACAACTGATTCCGGCCAATCACTTTTAATGATGAGTTTTAAAATATCTGTCTGCCTTTGTTTTTATTTCATCTGCATTTGACTTCTTTCTTTTTCTTTGTTTTTGCAGATGAAAATCAATTGAGCAATGGGGAGCAGCAATAGAAGATGAAGACTTAGGAAAATTAGGATGCAATTTTATTTTACTTTTAATCATTGTAATAAATATTATTATAAATACTTGTAAATAATTACTTTATTTAAATAACACTTGTACAAATAATTAAAAATAAATAAAAGTTTTTTTATTGTCAGATATCTCTTTTATTTCAACTGTCTATTTAATTATTTAAGCTTTCTTGAATTAAAATAACTGGAAGGAGATCCAATTATTCTAACTTAGATAAAATAAATAATTAACAAACACTGTAGTCTTGCAATCAATAATAAACCCGACGTCCCAATTAAACATAAGCAATGCACAGTTAATCAAACAAACATCCATATGCTTATCCCTTTTACTGATTAAATCAAACACTGCAAACTCTCAATAAGAAGCCTCAATCCATATCTCAGAGTAAATTGAAAATAACTGTAGAATTAATTCTTTCTGAGAATGCGCGCACAAACCCTAGTTCTTGATTTATTGTCAAAGAAGCGTCCGCCTGATCAAACCCTGAGCCAAACTCAACCAAACCCTAACAATCTGCTTGAACTGTTAAGAAAGTTATTGGAAACCCTAATTTTGATAGACTGCTAAGAAAAAGTCTGTTTGACTGATTCTTAAACCAATCTGAAAAGTCAGGAAAAGCCCGAAGCTGTTTTCTTGTGAAAAAGAGAAGGGAAAATTTTGTGGTACAACAGTTGCCCCATGTTCAATCTTCTTGAACCTGAAGAGTTAGATTGGCAAGTTTGCCGTTCGCGACTCGAAGGTAAAAGGAGATTGGACACTAGAGTGCCCAAAAAATTTGCACTCGTCAAAGCGTAGTTTGAGGGAATGGGCTTAAAGATGCCATTTGGAGATGGGCTTAAAGATGCCATCTGGAGATGTGACAGAATCTTGTCAGGGGATGGGCTTAGAGATGCCATCTGGAAATTGTTGGACTGTATGTCATTGGTGAGTGGACGAGTATCAGAAGGGTATCCATGTTTTGGAACATCTCTGAACTGGGGGTCTGAATAAGCAATAGATTGACATCCATATCTGGAAGCATCCGTAAACTGTTTTCAGAAGTTGAAGAATCTGAACAAGCGATAGGTTAACATCCGTGTTTGGAGAATCTGTAAACTGTTTTCAGAAGTCTTGAGGTTGAGAAGGAACCGGTGTAGGGTTTCCTGATGATGAGTCCGTGTAAAACTGCATCTGAATGAATCTGGAATAAGTATCAGAATGTCGCCATGTCTGGGTCACATCTGAACTATCTCTGGGTGAATCTGGAATAAGTATCAGAATGTCGCCATGTCTGGGTCACATCTGAACTATCTCTGGGTGAGTCTGGAATAAGTATCAGAATGTCGCCATGTCTGGGTCACATCTGAACTATTTCTAGAAAGACTCTCAGAAGATGATGATCTTTGTCTGTTGACTGATCTTTCCTGAAAAGGTAAAGAGTTAGTTGTATGCAATGTCATGATGCGTGATGCAATGTATGTTACATCAATGTTTATGATATGAATGTGATGAATGCGCATGTAAGCTGATGAGCTGTCTTGCTGAGGATAGATGAATCCTGGATGGCTGGAGATAAAAGAATCTTGACTGCTGCCGGGGAAAGTAATTCCTTGACTGCTGCAGGGGATTGAAAATCCTTTGATCGTTGAAAATGAGAAGTCCTGGGACCGCTGTTGGGGAATCAAGAGCTTGGATTGTATTCCAATCTACTGGGGATTCCTGTCTTGAGGAGATCTTCACTGGGGAATATTTGAATATCCTGTGAGGAACTGAGAATGAGAGTCTTCACTCTGCTTGGGGATTGATAGTTGGAAGTTTTAGCTCCGTTGGGGATTGCTAGAATCTTTTGATTGTTGCAGGTATTTGAAAAGGTTGGTTGATGAGATAGTTGTCCTGGCTAGTTTCAGGTGTTGATCTCTAACCTGAGAAAGAAAGATGGTTCCCTGGCTTGTTTCAGGTATTACTCTTCAATCTCTTCATGTAGATAATTTCCTGGCTGGTTTCAGGTATTAATCTACAATCAATCGTTCACAGATATTTTTCCTGGCTGGTTTCAGGTATTGGTCTGGAACTTGGAAAGGTTGGTCAAGGAGATATTCTCCTGGCTTGCTTCAGGTATTGATCTCTGACCTGAGAAAGAAAGATAGTTTTCCTGGCTTGTTACAGGTGTTTGTCTTCAATCTCTTCATGTAGATGGTTTTCCTGGTTGGTTTCACGTATTAATCCACAATCAGTCGTCCACAGATATTTTCCTGACTTGCTACAGGTAATAATCTGGAACTTAAGAAAGGTTGGTCAAGGAGATGCTGTCCTGGCTGGTTTCAGGTATTGATCTCTGACCTGAGAAAGAAAGATAGTTTTCCTGGCTTGTTACAGGTATTGATCTTCAATCTCTTCATGTAGATGGTTTCCTGGCTGGTTTCAGGTATTAATCCACAATCAGTCGTCCACAGATATTTTCCTGGCTTGTTACAGGTATTAATCTGGAACTTAAGAAAGGTTGGTCAAGGAGATGATGTCCTGGCTAGTTTCAGGTATTGATCTCTGACCTGAGAAAGAAAGATAGTTTTCCTGGCTTGTTACAGGTGTTGATCTTCAATTTCTTCATGTAGATGGTTTTCCTGGCTGGTTTCAGGTATTAATCCACAATCAGTCGTCCACAAATATTTTCCTGGCTCGCTACAGGTATTAATATGGAACTTGGGTTATACGCCACTTTGAGAATGAGAATCTTCATGCTGTTAACCGTCAGAAACTGGGAGTATACCAATCTTCCGAGGTTTTAAGGATGAGAGTCTTCACTCTTGAGTGTCAGAAATTGGGAGTATACCAATCTTCTAAGATGATGAGAATCTTCATGCTGTTAACGGTCAGAAACTGGGAGTATACCAATCTTCCGAGGTTTTAAGGATGAGAGTCTTCACTCTTGAGTGTCAGAAATTGGGAGTATACCAATATTCTGAGATGATGAGAATCTTCATGCTGTTAACGGTCAGAAACTGGGAGTATACCAATCTTCTGAGGTTTTAAGGATGAGAGTCTTCACTCTTGAGTGTCAGAAATTGGGAGTATACCAATCTTCTAAGATGATGAGAATCTTCATGCTGTTAACGGTCAGAAACTGGGAGTATACCAATCTTCTGAGGTTTTAAGGATGAGAGTCTTCATTCTTGAGTGTCAGAAATTGGGAGTATACCAATCTTCTGAGATGATGAGAATCTTCATGCTGTTAACGGTCAGAAACTGGGAGTATACCAATCTTCTGATATGATGAGAATCTTCATGCTGTTAACGGTCAGAAACTGGGAGTATACCAATATTCTGAGGTTTTAAGGATGAGAGTCTTCATTCTTGAGTGTCAGAAATTGGGAGTATACCAATCTTCTGAGATGATGAGAATCTTCATGCTGTTAACGGTCAGAAACTGGGAGTATACCAATCTTCTGAGGTTTTAAGGATGAGAGTTTTCACTCTTGAGTGTCAGAAATTGGGAGTATACCAATCTTCTGAGATGAGGAGAATCTTCATGCTGTTAACGGTCAGAAACTGGGAGTATACTAATCTTCCGAGGTTTTAAGGATGAGAGTCTTCACTCTTGAGTGTCAGAAATTGGGAGTATACCAATCTTCTGAGATGATGAGAATCTTCATGATGTTAACAGTCAGAAACTGGGAGTATACCAATCTTCTGAGGTTTTAAGGATGAGAGTCTTCACTCTTTGGGAGAAACAGATTTTTAGGAGCTTCAGTTGTCCGTTATTCTGTTGGTGGTTGTAACTTCCAGCAGGTGATGAAGGAATTTTGATGATGACCGCAATTTCCAGAAGGAAATTTTGAATGCTCTTGAATTTGACATTCGAATTCCCCAAGTGACGGTGACGGAGACTTGCCCCAGGTTACTCTGCAAATTGAGAGATTTCTTGAAATCTTGACTGGACTGCCCCAGGTTAACTGAACTTTGAAAGATCTGTTGAAACTTTGACTGGACTGCCCCAGGTTAACTGAACTTTGAAAGATCTGTTGAAACCTTGACTGGACTGCCCCAGGTTAACTGGATAGTGACATGTCATGCCCCCTTGTTGATAGGAGTTTTGTCAATGGAAGTGTCATCCTTTTTGAAGTGATTTTGTTCACTGAGAGAGCTTTCGTTCATCGGATATTCATTTTGTGAATTTCTCCACTGTCAAACAAATAGCCAAATGCAAACAGTGATATTCAAGTAATGCAAAGTTTATGTTTGTCTCGAAGTTTTGAAAAATGCGTTTTTTAGCAGAAAACTTTTTATAAGACAAAATCAACACAAGACTTAGAGCAAAGCCTTACAGGAGTCAGGATACCTTTTGTAACAGTATGCTTTCGAACTAACCCATGCTTCAATTAGGACTTTTGAAGGGTTGTAATGTGGCTTGGTTCACGGTTTAAGAAACAAAGGATAAATGCTCAAAGTATATTTGTACCCACCCGCTCTTCGTGATGTCCTTCAGTCCTAAACTCAGTTAATTGTGCGTCGAACTCTGTTCGAGTTTGGAACGACTTTTGGGTGATGGTTCACCAATTGAATTTGGAGGGCAGTCATCCTCTCCTTTTTTTTCTTTTGCAACATTTTTCATGTTGTTGAGGATTTGTAATGACCTCTTTCTTTATTTGTTATCCCTAACTTTTGCCCGACTGTCCCTGTTTTCGAGATCACAGTCAGCGGGATGCCCCAGCTTTCTTAAGCCTCCTTTATAGGTTTTGGCTTAGTGGGCTTTTCTCTTTTGAGAGGTAATGACTGCCTATGAGATAAGGAACCATCGTTGTCTTTTGATTCCAAAGGAATGTCTTTCTTTTTTGATGTCGTTCGTTGTATTACGAACTGAGAGTTTGTGAATTCAATACGCACCTTTTTTGGATTAACTGAGAGACTACCCTGCCCCAGGTTTAAATCAAAGGTTTAAAAATGTTTAGAACAGAAAACTCCTACTTCTTTGGCTCGAAGGGGTTGACTAGGGATTATCTTCCTTATAACTCCAGTGTTTGGGAATTGAAAGAAATGCCTGTACATCATCAGCAAGGTCTGTTCAAAAGCATACTGTATGAGATTATGGTATTGTTTCGTCATCCTCCCTCTAAAGGCTTGTAGCTTTTTATCAAGAGTTAAATATCATGAAGAAAGCATAAGAGTAGTGAAAACGAATGGATGAATTCAAGACAAACATATGCAATGCATTAATGAAACAAAGTTTGACATTAATAGATAATTGTTTGAATCACAAAAGAAATTACAACTTTGAAAATTCAAATGAAGCAAAATTCTCTCAGTTCGAGCTTCGTCATTTCAGGTGGAGCGCCCAAAGTGGAAGATTTTCATCTCACCATCCGGCATGAATTCCAGCACTCCTTCGTCGATCAAATCTTGGATCTTGTTCTTCAGAGTCCAACAGTTGTCGGTGTCATGTCCAGGACCAAAGGAGTGGTACACACACCTTTCATTGGGGTGATAAGTAGGAGCAGAGGTGTTGGGATTCCGAGGAGGATCCCTTAAAGTAAGCAGGTTGACCTCCAACAGGCGTTTCAGTATCAAAGATGACGGTATCTCAGTCTCAGAGAAATGTCTTCCAGGTACATTTCGCTTGCGTCGATTACCCTGTTGATGTTGGCGAGGTTGTTGCTGGGCTTGTGACCCTGAAGCAAGCTAAGGAGCTTTTCCTTTGTCTTCTTGTCTCAAAGGAGGTTGAATGATGACCTGATCTTCAACCCTTGGTGTTTTCCCCACTTGGTCGTTTTGAAGAAGCTTGTTGACGAGGACCCTGAGCTCTTCTTGTCTTTGAGCTAAGTCTTGAATGAGAGACATCTGGCCCCCCAGCTGGATCTTCATTGTTGCCAACTCAATCTGCAGTCCTTCCAACTGATCATTCTTGATGCCTCCTGGATTCCCCAGGACCATGCCCCTTGTGAGGAGAGCTTTTATCTCTTCTTGCCCCTGGGATAGGTTCAAGAACATCTCTTGCAGTTGAGCGTTTTGAGCCTGGATGCCCTTGATAGTCTGCTCCAGAGCCATCTCTATTGAAATAAACAGTAGGAGAATAAGGAAACCTGAAAAGGAAAGAACTGTTATGATGCAATGCATGATATGCGGATGCATGTTTTCAAGGATCTCTCGGGGTAAACACGAGAAAATGTTAGAGGTCGAGCTTTGGGTCAACATCTTTGATTGGAGAACTTTGCACCGGTGGATGTCTTTCCACGAGAATCAAGCTCACCATGTCAAGTGGGTCATAGCCCCTGATTCAAGTTGTTGCACTTGATCTTTGATGGCATTTGTTTAGAGGAGAAACCTCTTGCCCCTTGGTAGACGTATGGTTCAACGTGACCCTGCATCGAAAGACCCTCGAGATCCTTGAAATGGTTATTGAAAATGCTATGGTATGATGTCATGATGTTATGTACATGTATGCAAAAACAAGTAAGTGTATATACAGGTAATCATATTCACACAAAGCAAACAAGTCCTTAGGTTTAGGCTTGCATGGGGTTTGTAGGTAAGTACCCTCTTGAAGTTAGTTGGCTCATCCTGTCCTAAAATAGAAACCGGGTTCTAAGGAGCTCAATATCATTGGATTGTTTTCTGTGTTCATTGTTTTGGTTTAGCCACTTAACTGGCGACCAAAATATTCCAAGAAAACAACCCTCAATGAGTGTAGTATCGAGTATCTACCAACTTCGGACTGCACCAAAGTCGGTCATCTCACTACCCCAAAAAAGGCTAAGATGGTCAATTAAGGTTCTAAGAGTTCGTTAGTGCTTCATGACATCACTCAGCGGCCCCGTACTCTCCTTGATTGAACTCAAGGGTTACCGGTACTCACAAATATGTCGCACTAACATAGCTTACTGCTTCAACCATGTCGGTATACCCCGCACAGTTCCCTCACAATTTTATTGCTATTTACCTAAAAAGGTGCCCCAAATCCGGGTGTAGGATTTATAGCAAACCCAAACAAGGACCCAAAAAAGTAAAGCAATCAAAGCAATCAAATCAAGTATGTAAAGGTGATCTAAAACCCTAAGGTAACCCCACTTTTAGGAAGAATCCCCAGCAGAGTCGCCAGTTCTGTGATACGGTGGGAGAACTGACTTGAGGTTTTGCGTTTGTATTCGCACTTGTTCGGTTTAGCAAGAGTCGCCACCGACTTTTTATTTTATCCTAGAGGAAAGATTAAAAAGCACAGGAAAAACCTTTTGAGATGTTTTCTTGGGTTCGTGGGGTAGATTATGAAAAGGGAAGGTATTAGCACCCTTTTCATCCATGGTTATCCATGGGCTCTTAGTTACTTGTTTTAGATCACTTGCCTTTGATTTTCAATTGCTTGGAATGGTGGTGTGTGTGTGTGTGTGTGTGTGTGTGTGTGTGTGTGTGTGTGTGTGTGTTTTGAAAATGTTTTGAAAAAGATGCCTTGTCTAGGCAACCCTTGTAACAATTCTTTACTCGAATGTTTTACAAAGGTGTATGTCTTTTCGAAAAGATATTTCAATGTTTTTGAAAGTAGTTTTTTGAAGTTGTGTTGTGGAGTGTGTTTTGAAAGTAGGCAAGTGTGTTTTGCAAGTTTGATCAAGTAACTAAGAGTTGTCTACCCCTAAATTTACTCAAAGATTTTTCTCATGTTTTAACCCTTTTAACAGTATTGTTCCACCATTGTATTTGGTGGACAATCTTGTGTTAGGATGTTAACGGGACGGGCGCGGGTCATCTTTTGGACCATGAATGCAATAGTGCCAAGTGTCTTTGACAATTTTCCTTTAAGGGACTATGATCATTTTGTTTAGGCAACTTCGAAAGCGTCATCGAGGGACTATGATCATTTGATTTGTTTTATTTTTGCCAAAGAAACTCAACATGCAAGCATGGCCCATTTTTGAAGGCAACAAGCGGGATTACCCTAGGTGTGCAAGTGTGAATTGTGTATTGATTGTCATACATTTTTCTTGTATTAGGTTGTCTAGCGGTTGATTTTAAATCTTCGCATACAAACCCTAATTACTATACAGTATATAGAAAGCGATAAATTGCGGGAATTTAAAGTCTAAGCTATTACAAATAAGTATCCGGGAATAGGGGTACAAATATTTACAAATGGGGATGAGACTTATTAGGAGAGTAGTGTCCAAATATATTTACAACCAAATCGAATCGCAATCTCAATGTAAAATGTAGCAATGTATAAGAATAAAAGCAATGTATCAAAAGTATTTGTGAAAGTGTATATGATTATTTACAAGTGAGAAAAATATGTTAACCTAATGCAATATTAAGTATTTTACTTATTTTTTGTGTTTTTGTTAATATGTATAAACAAAAGATTTAATAAAAGAAAAGAGAATGCTTAAGAAATTCTATTTTTAGGTATTAATGTTTTTATGTATGAAAAAGATTTATTATATTAAAAAAAGAGTTTTAAGACAACAATCCATTAACCTAATTAAATCTAATATTTATGTATTTTTCAAATGTAATAAAATAAAAAGAAGTAATTTAAGAAAATTTTGTAAAAAGAGTTAATGTATTATTTTATTTACAAAATAAGTGGTGTTATATAAGAAGAAAATAAAAGGGTATTAGTTATAAGAGAAAAGCAATAAATGGGCTTAAGGGGAATTTGTTTGGCCCAATCAAAATAGGCAGGGTTAAGAAAAGGGGGGTATGTACGCTGGAATTGAGATTGGGCTTAGGCAGATATGAGGCAGAGGCCCAATGCTCGTTTTGCAAATTTGTAAGGGGTTGTTTCATTTTGGTATCAGATTAGGGTTAGAGCGGCGCCGCTTCCACCTTTGTCCTCTTCATCTCTTCCTCGCTCGTACCATGCTTTCTGAACAAAAACCTCCGCCTATGGCCACCAGGCGCCACCGTCAACTCCTCCTCCCTCCATGGTTGAGCACAACAACGACAAGAAAAGGTAAAGATTTCCCATTTTTATGTCTTAGGGTTTTCAGTCTTCCTCTTGCATGTTTTAATTTTATGTGTTCTGATTTTATGTGTTGTTGTTCATGTGAGGTGTGAAAAGAGGGAGAAGAAATTTCTACCTTTGGAGGGTTCGTTGCTTGGAGATGAGGAGAGGTGGACTAGAGGCGCGTCTCAGGCGGCCAGGGGCGAGGGAGTATGATGCTGTGCTAGCTTTCCTGGTACTCGTATTTTACTTTAGGTTTTATGATGATTGCCTTCTGAAAACCCTAGCATAATTTTCTTTTCCTCTTCTGTCTGCTTGAATACTTGCCCCTGAAATACTTGCTTCTGTATGTTTATTTCCTCTTCTGCTTGCTCGCTTCTGAATCTGAGATTACTTGTTGTTGTTCTGATATTGATGATCTTGATGATTTTGATACCTGAGTTGTTTGCCTTTTGATTGCTAAACCCTATGAGGAATTTATTCTGAGGGCTTGTTGGTTATAATGTTTTGTTCTGGTTTTATGTTTGCTGTCCTGGTTTTTGGCTTCAGGCTTGTATGGCTTGATGTACTGGTTTTGTTGGTGAGTTTGCTTCAGGCCTTCATGCTGTAGCAGGTTTTTTGATTGGCTTTGATGCAGTTTGCCATGTTACATTTGTGTGAATTGGTTTGATGTTTGACAGGATGCAAGGCAAGTTTTGAGGCTTATGCTTAAGGTTTAGGCTTGATAGGCTTGTTTTTGAAACTGAGTTTAGGTTTTGGAAGGCTTTGTATTTGAAGCAGGTTACAGGCTTGTATGGCTCGAAACAGGCTTGGGAGTTGCTTCAAGGCTTTTTCTGGTTTTTTGTATATGGTTTATGTTGTATTTGTATAGACTTTGTGTTTTGTATATGGCTTGTGTTTGAAGCAGGTTTGAGATAGTTTGTTTGTGTTGGAGGCAGTTTGCAATGTTTGAGCAATGTTACAGTTTGTGTGAACTTGTTTTTTGTGATATTCTGCCTCTCCTTTTTTCTGTTCTGAACTGTTTGTTATATCCTTTAAGCCTAAGCCTGTAAGCCTCTTCTCTCTCTCTTTTCTCTCTCCACAGAAAAACATATTATATTGTTTAAATCTGTACTTTCTGAAAAAGTGATTGGCTTGGGAAATGATGAATTTGAAATAAGCTTGCATTGTTAGTTTTCCTCTGCATACTTTCCAGATTTCCTGCATATCTCTTGTGTACTTTGTTGACAGCTTTATTGGCTTTTGGTTGACATCTCTTTTGGACAGTTTTTGACAGTTTAGTTGACATTGGACTTGGTAAGGCATTTTTCAGTTTGCAATTTGTGACTTAGTTTGGAATTTTGAACTATGCAGCTTTGTATTTGGCATATTCAGTAGCTTTGTGCATTTTGACATTTTTGTTGACACTTTGCAAATTTGAAACTATGCAGCCTTGTACATTTAATTAATTCCAATGCTTGTAAACACTTTCTATCCCTCTTTGTGAACCAAGAGTATTTCTTGTGATTTGCAGAGAGGGTGAACAATTGATTCCGGCCAATCACTTTTAATGATGAGTTTTAAAATATTTGTCTGCCTTTGTTTTTATTTCATCTGCATTTGACTTCTTTCTTTTTCTTTGTTTTTGCAGATGAAAATCAATTAAGCAATGGGGAGCAGCAATAGAAGATGAAGACTTAGGAAAATTAGGATGCAATTTTATTTTACTTTTAATCATTGTAATAAATATTATTATAAATACTTGTAAATAATTACTCTATTTAAATAACACTTGTACAAATAATTAAAAATAAATAAAAGTCTTTTTATTGTCAGATATCTCTTTTATTTCAACTGTCTATTTAATTATTTAAGCTTTCTTGAATTAAAATAACTGGAAGGAGATCCAATTATTCTAACTTAGATAAAATAAATAATTAACAAACACTGTAGTCTTACAATCAATAATAAACCCGGCGTCCCAATTAAACATAAGCAATGCACAGTTAATCAAACAAACATCCATATGCTTATCCCTTTTACTGATTAAATCAAACACTGCAAACTCTCAATAAGAAGCCTCAATCCATATCTCAGAGTAAATTGAAAAGAATTGTAGAATTAATTCTTTCTGAGAATGCGCGCACAAACCCTAGTTCTTGATTTATTGTCAAAGAAGCGTCCGCCTGATCAAACCCTGAGCCAAACTCAACCAAACCTTAACAATCTGCTTGAACTGTTAAGAAAGTTAATGGAAACCCTAATTTTGATAAACTGCTAAGAAAAAGTCTGTTTGACTGATTCTTAAACCAATCTGAAAAGTCAGGAAAAGCCCGAAGCTGTGATTTCTTGTGAAAAAGAGAAGGGCAAATTTTGGGGTACAACAGGGTACAACACTCCTTTGTTGAAGTTAGGCAAAGAGTCTAAATTCAAGTGGGAAAATGAAGACCAAGAGGCATTTAATCACCTGAAAGATTATTTGATGAAGCCTCCAATACTGGAACCTCCAAATAGAAACAAAGGCATGAAATTGTATATTGCATCGTCAGAGTCGACACTAGGAAGCATGTTGGCTCGGGAAGATGAAAATGGGGTCGAAAGGGCCATTTATTACCTTAGTCGAGTACTAAATGATGCTGAAACTAGATATAATGCAATTGAAAAACTATGTTTATGTTTGTATTTCTCATGTACTAAACTCTAGCATTATATAAAACCAGTCAAAGTTTCAGTTTATTCTCATTTTGATGTCATCAAGCATATGTTATATAAATCTATTTTTCCTAGTCGAGTACGTAAATGGGCACTAGCAATAACTGAATAATCATTAACATATGTTCCTTTAAACGTAGTCAAGGGGAAAATTATTGCAGACTTTATAGCCGACCATTCAATGGTCGACACTACTGAAGCATACGTAAGCACTAAGTCTTGGCAATGTTATTTTGATGTCTCTAAAAACAAATAAGGAACTGGGGTAGGGATTTTTATGTTATCACCAGATGGCATTCCAACTAGATTTCATTATAAAATCAAAGGTGAATGTTTAAACAACGAGGCTAAGTATGAAGCCTTAATAATTGGTCTTCAAATTATGTTAGACGTTGGAATAAGATATGTTGACATTAAAGGAGATTCAGAGGTAGCGTTGAAACAATTGACCAAAGAATACAATTGCATTAAAGATAATCTGGTAATGTATATGGCCAAAGCATTATCATTACTTCAGAAGTTTGACAACATGTCGATTAGTCATGTAGGGCGCATTGACAACCAAGAAGAGAATGACATGGCCCAGTTGGCATCTTAATACAAAATACCCAAAGTAATCATGGACGAGTTCATTGAGGTAAAAAAGAAATTATAGTTTGAAACCACACCAATGAGAAAAACTTGGGGGGCAACACCTAAAGTAATCCCTGATCTCCTGAACTATGAGTATTTTGGAAATTTTTAAATGGTAGAATAAGTTTTCGCCATTAATGTATTAGCTAAAGATGGTTGGAGGAAACCCATAGTTGATTACTTAGAAAATCCAGTTAGGTTGATAGAGCGTAGGGTTAAGTACAGGGTGTTAAGTTATAGATTAATGGGAGACGAATTGTTCAGGAAAACGCCTGAAAGAGTGTTGTTAAAATGCTTAGGAGAGAATGAAGTATATATGGCAAAATCTGAAGTACATAGCGGTGCTTGTGGAATGCATCAAGTAGGCCAGAAGATGAAATGGTTGTTGCATCAAGTAGCCATCCTATGTTGCAAGAAATTGTAATAGGCGAAGAGTAAAAAACCATTCATTACATAATAAAAGGCGACTAAAGGGCCTAAAAAACACATTAGGCATTACAAAGATGGCTAAAAGGGCACGTTTTCCTTGAGAGTTAGATAGTGGTCTCGAGCAAGAGATAGTCGAGCATTGGTCAATGAAAGAGAGGTATTTCGTTCAACTACTTCGATATACAACGCCTCAACACGCTCCCAGTGAAGAACCCCAGTAGAAGCTTCGTCATTCAGTGCCTTTTTCAGCTGTCTCAAATCCAGCAGTTTGCAAGGTTTCAACTTCATTGATTTTCTTCTCCAGCTCTTTAATTTTTTGTTTCAAAATAATAATTTATCGCTGCCACAGAGAGATATTATTGGCCCTCTTTTTGAAGTTTTCTTTGGCTTTATCAAGAGATTTCTTTAGCGCTTCACTAGAATTTATAGAGGACTCCGCGAAGGCCAATTCAAGATTACGTTCCTTCTCTTTAGGAAGATGTTTCCCCAGGATCTCCTTTTTGTGTGGCCAAATCGATCAAAAACTGGTCAATAAAAGCAGATACTTCAGCTATAAACGTGACGACATGAGGAGAGGCTATGTGAACGTCAACCTTTTGCAATTCCTCTTTTACCTTAGCTCCATCAGCAAGAAATGCCTCCAAATGGGTGATCAGATCGACATGAAAGAGTTGCGTTTTTAAGCGACTGAGAATTTCTCCTTGAGTTCCAAGAGAAGAAACACCCCTAGACACTGTCAAAGTGCTAGAACCCCTATCAGTCGAGTGATTTCTAGAAGCCACCAAAAATTTTAAGTATTCAAAGGGGCTACTTTGCATTAAAGCAGAAATTGCTTGAAGTGACATGGTAGTAGTGGTGGGAGCCACATTGGGATGAGTTGAGACAGTGCCAAAGGGAGCATTTGTTTGATGAGGATCTTCAGCTGTTTGAGAAGGTTGTTAGTTAATAGTCTCATCAATGTTAGCAACATATTCAGGACCCTCCATTTCATAATTTATAGCATCCCTTTCTAAGTTGTCTTTATGGGCATTGTCTTTCACTCCCTCACTGATAGCAGAATACTCAAGGGCTCCCTGATAGACAGGAGAATTGAGATAACTATCAGTGGATTCACTATCTAACAAAATCTTAGTCATTTTATTTTTTTCCCTTTGAAGTCCTTAAGATAAGCTTGGTAGGGCGTTGTTTGGATTTAGCGGATGGTCGCTGAAACAATAGAGACAAGTAAGAACAAAACTAAAAAGGAGCAGGTAAGCTTGAAGAAAAAAGGAGTTTTGAGAAAATAAAGGATACCTGAGAGTCCCCTTTAGGGCTGGAATTAGTGCTCTCTGGGCGAGTCGAAGCTGGATGCATGACTCGTATTTTTCCTACCACTAGAGGAGGCACAGTGGTAGAAGTAGTTTATTTTGGAATAGACTCAAATCAAGTTTACCGAGACTTTCTGGATTTTGTGGGTGTGATACGGTGGCCAGAACTGGGACGTGTTTCCCTTTTTCAAGGAATTACTGGTTTGCGTTTTGCATTTGTGTTTGCAAAATGTCGCGGTAAGCAAGAGTCGCCACCGACTTTTATTTTATACAACAAGGAAAGGAAAAAAGCACAGAAAAATTCCTTTTTCGAGATATTTCTGAGTACGGGGGGTAGATTATAGAAAGGGAAGGTATTAGCACCCTTTCTATCCGTAGTTATCTACAGGCTCTTAGGTACTTGCTCATCATTTTCAAAATTGCTTCTTTGTGTGCTTGTGTGTTTTGAAAAGTTTTTGTTTTGACTTCGATTTAACTCTTGCTTCTGTCTTCAAGAGTGTAATGAAGTGTTTTTGAAAACTTTGTTTGTAAATGAGTGTAAGTGTGAAAAATTTTGTTTGGATTGAGCAAGTACTTAAGAGCTAATCTACCTACTCGAAAAAAGAATCGTTCTATGTTCGTTTCCTTTAGATAGCGTTATCCCACTATTAGTGAGTAGGTAGCACCGCCATTGGAGTTTTGAGGGTCAATTAGAAAGGGACGTACGATCACTAAAGCAATGTTAGGACGTCTTAGTAATAATCCTAATGTCTTAGATCAATCATCTGAGGCAACAATATTCGAGGCAACCATTTCGAGGCAACTTTGATCTTTAGACAAAAGGACGACCACTAAAGCATCCTATACTCAATGATCGTTTACCGAAGGCAACCAAGTGGGAGTGTACCCTAGGAGTGCGCATGTGCGACTGATTCAATTTCAGATTATTATCTTTGCACATTTAGGGTTATCTAACAGTTTTAAAGTTCATCATACATTCTTGTCATGCATCCTAATATCATACATCTAACAGATGATAATTTGCGGAACTTAAAATGCAGAAATTAAACTAAGCTATTACAAGGCTTCGGGTATTTACATAGCCAAAAACAAACCCTTTGAAAATAAAGCGATAGATGAAAAGTAAAAATCCTAATTTAAACTATTACAACTTGTGAACAGTTACAATAATATGTATAAAAATAAAATAATAAAGCGCGCGATGAAAATTAGGACGAGTGCGAACTAGGGTTTTGACCCTTCTATCCTAATTAAAAGAAAATGTTTTTTTGTTGTTTTTTAATATTTTTAAAGAAAATAATTTAGGTTTTAAAATTAAATATACAATTAATTAGTTAATTAAATTAATTAATAAAAATAAAAAATGACCTATTTTGGTTTTTTGGTTATTTTTAAGAAAAAGAAAATATAATTAAATTAGAAATAAAATCCTATTTGTTCTAATTATTTTAATTTATGTACAAAAAAGAAATTAAAGTTATCTAAATTAACAAACCCAATTAAATTAATTAATTTTTAATAAAAATAAAATCTAGACCTAATTTTTGTGATTTTTTGATAAAAAAGAAAATAGTTGATTGGTTAGTAAATAAATAAATAAAAATGAAATGAAATAAAATAAAATATAAAAGAAAAGAAAATTGTGCCTGCAATATAGGGGGTGTGAGAAGAATTTCTGGGCCCAAAGATGGAAGTCCACGTTGACCTCCTGGATCCAGCGTATTGCCTTGACTAGGCTCCATGGTGCTCTCCCCTTGATGGCCCTTGGATTTGGCCATCTGGCCACTTGGCAGACCGGATCTTGAGGGAGTATGATAGGCCTTGAATTTATGTACGCATGTGATTGCCTGAAAGGAATTAAGAAAAATAACAAATGTTGGAGGCAGGGGTCGAACCCCTGACCTCAAGCTTTCCAATGCCTTAACGCTTGCCTGGCTACCACTGGGCCAATTGTTCTTGTTGTCATAATAATACAAAATAATAAACAAATGTTAAAAAGGCCCTATGTATCAAACCAACAAGCGAAAATTTGAACAAGCCAATGGTCGTTCGCCAGCTGGTCATCTCCTTCCTTGGATCCATTGGTAAAAGTTCCAAACTTTTACCTACGTACGCTTGGCCGTAGCTACAGCCTGTGTTCTCTTAAAATCCACCGTGAGCAAGATAAATGACTTTTAATGCCATGGTTGGATTCTTCTTGTCCTCATGGACATGATGGTACCATTCATGAAGGCTAATTTTACATGTAAACAAAAATCCTAATTCGAAGCTACAAACCCTAGCCATGGTGAAATCTTGCACAGGTCATATAAATGAAATTAAACGATGCAGAAAGCTCGCAAATGTTCCATGGATTAAGAATCTATAACTATTTCATGCTATAAGTACATGAATGATGCAATTCGAATTCAAGAATATTGCAATACCGTGACTGACTTATAGTGTGTTATAGGGCTTGGAAACGCTTTCTTTTGATTGCTTTTGCTTGCCCGCACTCCCAGGAATCGATTAGGATAGCTAGAAGGCCTTGAGGATGCCTGGAAATAGGACTTCGTGTTTACACTTTCTTGGTTCTTTTTTCAAGTTTTTCTCTGGTTCATACGCCTCTTTCTCCCCTCGTTTTTAGTCTGCATCGCTTCTATATGTATTGAGGAGTGAATTAGGTTTGAAACCTGGCCTCAATATTCCTCCATCAATGTCTTGATTCTTGATTTGATACCCTTTGAATATCTCTCCAAAAATGGCTTAATTCAATCTTTTTGTGCACACCAAGCCTTTACACGAGTTTGATTTGATTTCTTCATAAAGACTTGCTATATTTGATTCAATCAAGTGCCAATCTATTTTCATACGTTACTTCCAGCCTGTTATGAGTTGTTTGGGCCTCCATCCTGATGGGAATCGAAAGTTGGCCTGCCCCTGAAAATCCAACTCCCTTCGAATTTGCTTTCTTCGATGGCTTCAAAGTCCCATTAGAATTACTCCAGCTTCGATTGCATAGCCCCTTAGATTGCCTCCCTCTGCTTCGATTGCTTGATTCGAAAAGAATCCCCTGGTCGAATCAGCTCTTGTGGAGTTGTGAACAAACAAGGAAAGAATCTGGCCTGGACAGGTTAGGATATATGTTTTTTCTTAGTCATGCCAGCCTACTTCATTTCTTCGAATCTTCCTTCTTTGCCAGCTTCAAAGTCCCATTCAAGCCAACTTTCCCTAGTAGAACCTTGCTCTCCTTAATGATTCTGAGTCGAATTGTGTCAGCTTCAATACTAGGGCTCCTTCGATCGAACCACCCTTTGCTTCGATCTCCTGTCCTTTTGAAGAAAATTTCCTATTAGGCAACTTCGACCAGCTCTTGGCCTTGTGATGAGTCTAAGTTCTAATTCAAAGTATTCAGAACTTCCTTCATCAGAGCATCTTAGATTAAGGAAAACTCTATACTGAAATGCCACTCGAAGGTCATTTCATTCAGATGTTCTGATTGAGGGAAACTCTGAAGTTCCAGTCGAAGGACCTTTATTAAAATGCCAATCGAAGGCCGCTGCTACAATGCCAATCGAAAGATACTTGTTAAACTGCCAATCGGAGGACACTGTTATAATGCCTAGTCGAAAGGTACTTGTTAAACTGCCAATCAAAGAGCCTTGTTAACAGGCAAATCGAAGGACCTTTGTCCATGCCAATCGAAGGGCGCTATGTAGATACCCATTGAAAGGCATTTTGGAGATGCCAATCGAAGGAAACTTAGAAACATCACTCACCAATTTTCCTTTTCTTTAGGCAAAGATTTGTGACCAACTATGCAAGAGGAAAATCTTGGAAAAACATGAGGGCAAATTTTGGGGTACAACAGTGGGGATAATAGGCGAAGGTGTGTCATCCACTTGCTTCGATTCATGGTAAGAGTGTTGTCTCCTCTTTGGAGAGGGTCCAGAAGGGACAACAATGTTGGCTCCAGCAACCTGCAAATGCGTCGACATAACTAACATGTTAGACAGGGGACGTGGCCTGTTAAGAAAACACCAAAATTAAAAAATTACTTGAGAGGAAATTGCAGGAGCTTTTTCAGCAGAAGTTGAAACAGTTGCACTACTAACAGCCTCTCTAGCACGCTTCTTGTGCTCAACTGCTGAATAAAACAAAAGTGCAAGACAAAGTTTAAAGTCGAAACATGAATAAGCGAAAAAGCAAAAAAAGTGATCGACGTCACAGTAGTAAGTGATACCTTTCTTAAATTGATGATTCATAGCTTCGAAAGCATTGGCCAATCGATGCTTGAAAGATTTGAGGTTCCCATTTTTCTTTATGAACCTTACACTCTACCAATCAAAAAACTCATTCATTGTATAGAAAAGGGGTTTAAAGGTAACGAGGTTCAGATTGGGGGCGTCAGCAGTAAAGTGTTGAAGGCGTTGAGCGTACTCTGCTTCGTTGTAGCTTTGGAAGGAAAGGCACATTTTTTCTGTTGGCTTATAAAAGCTGTAAGGAATAGGTTGGCACAAACCAAATTGCCTATCCATCAGATTGGGTTGGTAACTCTAATATGTTGGGAGAACTGACTTTTAGGTTTTGTGTTTTATCGCAAATGTTGCGGATAGCAAGAGTCGCCACCGACTTTTCTTTTATCCAATAAAGGAAAGGGTGAAAAGAATAGGAAAGACCTTTTGAGAATTTTCTGAGTAAGGGGGTAGGTTATGAAAAGGGAAGGTTTTAGAACCCTTTTCATCCGTAGTTGTCTACGGGATCTTAATTGATAGCTCACTTTTTAAAATGCTTTGTGTTTGTCTATGTTTGAAAATATTTTGAAAAAAAATGTCTAAGTGCGACAATTTTGTAATGATTCTCGTATTGTTGAGAATGTATACAAAATATTTGTTTTTGAAAATATTTGTTGGAAGGAAGTGTTGTTTTTGAAAGTGTTTTTGAAAATGCCAATGTAAGGAAATTTATTTTATAATAACCCTTGCATCAGTCCTCAAGAGTGTTTATAAAGCGTTTTTTGAAGGTGGTTGTTTTTAAAAGTGTGCAGTGTGAAAATTGTTTTAGTTTGTGAGCAAGTGATTACAAGATACCTACCTACTCAAAAGGTCTTTGTTCTTTTCCTCCTCCTTTAGATAGTGCTACCCTACCATTAGTTAATAGGAAGTCATATCATTGGATGTGTGAGGGACAGGTGCGGTTCATCGTACAACCATAGAAGGCAACTTGTAGGACGCTTTAGCAATCTTTGTAAGGGACTAAATCGTTTACCGAAGGCAACATCAAAGGGTCATCGAGGGACTACGATCTTTTAATAGAGGGACTTTGCTAAAGTATCTCACGTTCGAGGGACATGACTGTTTTTTATCCGAGGCGACAAATGAGGGTCATCCTAGAGGTGCGTGTGTGCGAAGTGTTTTGATTTCAAGTGTTTGTCTTGAGATTAGGTTTTCTAATGTTTGTTCTTTTTACGTCTTTCCATGCACGCCTAATTAATCTAACAGTTAAATATATACAAGTGCGGAAAAAATGTCGGAAATAAATCTATGCTATTACATTGCTTCAGGGATGGGGAGTACAAACCATAAATTGGGGAGGAAAATATATAAAAAAAAATCTTAATTTATCTATTACAAGCTTTGAGCAATTACATAATTATATAAATGCGAAAAATAAGCAAACGCGTGGAGATGATGAAGAGGAAAAATATTTAAGACCTAAAAAAAATTCTAAGGGTTTAAGAAAATATTTTTGTTGTTTTTGTTTAGAAAAATATTAGAAATGATTAATAAAAATAAAAACTAATTCTAATTAATTTATTAGTTAATTATTTAAAACAAAACAAAACAAAGTAAATTAATTAATTTCTATTAAATAAAAATTAAATTAATTTATTAAAACCTAAATCTAATTTTTTTTAATGATTTTATGATGTTTTTCTGATTAAATAATAAAGAAATGAAATTGATTAAAAAACGAAAAATATTAAATTAAGAAAAAGAAAAAACAATGGGCCTACGTTGTAGAAGAAATTGGGGGGTGAGAAACCAAATTCCAAGCCCAGTCTGATAAGGCCCAGTATGCTAGCGCTGGATCCAATGAGGATGGTTCTCTGGGGTTCAGCATGAGGAAATCATCAGAAGTGTTAGATCTGGACCTTTTGGGATATGAAGGTTAAGATGGGAGATACACCATGCGTGCCTTGGATTTTCTTGTACTGGATCTGAAAGGAAAATGTGTGAAAAAACAAAAGGGTACCACTGGGGCTCGAACACAGGTCCCTAAGATTAATGCTCACTTGTTTTACCACTGGGGTGGCTGTTTCATCCGGTTATGAAATTCCCCCCAATAAATATATTATAAACTCATTTAAAAAAAATGGAATTCCCACTTCTTCTTCCTCGCGCCAGACAACAACACTAACATTTTTAAATTTCTAAAAGCTTCATTTCTCAACCTTTTTTAAAAACTATAAACATGAAAGTTGTTCTAAATTTCACCATGAATTCAACCATGCCATTAACTTTAATTAACACTCAAAGATTAGCAAAAAAATTTGTTGGTACCAAAAATGAACCCTAACGGTTCAGAGTCAAAATTCTCATCACACAATTAATTTAAATGAGAAATAAGGACATGGTTAGCTTTAGAAGCATGATATCTACATTTTTGCTTTAGAATGTATTTGCAAATGATGCTTGTATCAAGATATCACAGTTTGGAAAACTTACCTCTTGAAGTGAAAACTCATAACGTGTATGGATGCTTCCAGGTGCAAATAAATAATGCTAAAAGCTTCCTTGGACCTTGGTAAGTGTGTCGTAACCTTTACTTTGCCTTGAAAGTGTATGGATTGGTCTGCTAAAGTCAAGTTACAAAGTTGGAATTTTTAAAATGGTGAATGTTAATAGTGGATTTACAGTGGCAAAACAGGTGTTTGGATCACTTATACATGATGTATATGAGGTGTTTGGATGATTTGTTTGGAAAAAAGTTGTAAGGTTGGAGAGATTCGAAGATTTGGACTTCAAAGCTTAAAAATGGAGGTATTGTGGATAATTCAGGTTTTTGAGAGTATAAGGGGTTTTGAGGGCTTGTGAATTCGTGTCTTGGCTTGCAAATGAACCCTATATTTATAGGCAAAGGTTAGAGGGATTTTTCTGGTTGCAATCTAAATATGTCAAGTTATGTCTTGGTTGGAAGTGAAATATCAAGTTATGGTGAAAATGGTGGTTTCAAGGATAAAGTACAAGCTTGTTATGAAGTTTATTGGGTGCAGGTGTTTACAGTGATTTCTGGTAAATAACCGCTAGTCCTCCAAACTATCAAATAATCTTAATGACTGTTATTTAATCTCTCTGGTAACTTGCAGGATCGACTAGATTGATCCTATGGTGTATTGGTCGTTTGGATAATTCTCATTGTAGAACTGATATTCATGGTTGGTATTTAGAATGTTGTGTAGGTGTTCAACTTACTTCGATTACCATATTAAAAGATCTAATGACATGATCAAGTAAAGACGTGTGAAACTAAATTGCATGAATAAAGGTTCGATTGGAAAGACATGTAAAACTGCAAGAAACAAGTAAATAACTTTGGAGTATAAAATCATGTAATGAAAAAGAGTTTCTGAAATGTAAAAGATTCGAAATAGAAAGAAAGCGTTTAAATGCAAGAAATCAGTAAATGACTTTGGATGAAAAGGTATTCGAATGACAAAAGCATGAAGATAAAAGCATGAAATGTACAAGAACTTCTGAAATGTAAAGGATTCGAAATAGAAAGAAAGACTTTCAAATGCAAGAAATCAGTAAATGACTTTGAATAAAAAGATTTTAATGTAAAGGCTTTTGAATGATATTGACATGAAGATAGAGGATAAACTGGAAATGATAAAGAGTTTTTCTGAATCATAAATATTTGGTGTTATCATACGTACATTGTTCGAGCATTCGTTTCCCTAGCCATGTGGTATTTTAAATGTTTACTGAATTTTGTACAATAGATATGACACACGAAATCCTAACGCTAAGACTTCTATTTATACTACTTCGACCATAACGGTCTTGCCTATAAGATTCTGCCACGTTCAGAACATGCAAAGCACTGCCCCTCTCTAGCTTCCACGCGTCTTCGAATGCTCCAGCGCATATATTTTAAATTTCGAACATCCCGCTTGCGTTTGAATTTCAAATGTTTTAGCACTCTTCGCTTCGAACTCATTTCTTGGACACAGCCTTGTTACCACTTCGAGACTTCTTTTGAATATATCTCCACAACTGTCACTCGAAGCTCCGAGCTTTGATATGTTCATTCGAAGAACTGCTTCTACCATTCCGAACCATAACATCTTGCTTTATTCCAACGAAACATCCAACATGCTTCGTTTAGAACTGTATCATCAAAATCTTCAGCCAACAAAATGCCCCTTTAAAATATGTATTTCGATCCGTTGAGAAACACTTATTTTAAATATATATGCAAGATTTTGATGTGACCTTTGAGTAATCGTAACATTTATTGAGTATGACTCCAGTCACGTCAATCACGGCGCCTCTTGGATTCCTTAACCGTCTTGAATTAGTACTTCACAGCATGGTGCAGTTATAAAATAATGATTATTATTAATCACGCCTATTACCAATATCAACTTTTACGCCACTTCCTTCTCAATCCAACCCACGACTCCCACGTATCCTAGTCTTACTCAGTGGATGTTTAAACTTCCACACTATAAAAACCCATCAACTTAGTCTTTTATTTTTTCTTTCCATATTCTGAATCTTTTCTTCCTCTCTTCTTACCGAAAACCCTAAAACTTCCAACAATCTTCAACAATGTCTTCTACAACATCATCCCAACTGAAGAAAACTTCCAAAAAGAAAGGAAAGAACACAGGAACAATAATGGAAAGCAAGGTTGGTACCTATCAAGGTCAATCTGTGCTTATCCCCCAAATGATCTCCAAAGAGAAGGAAATGCTCTACGCATCTCAGGTACTAATTCTAACTAATGCTGCTGGAAAGAGGTTTGCTCTAATGGGTCCTCTTACAGTCTTTGAAATCTTAAAATATACTAGAAAAATCTTCCCTATTTGTTATAACTTTAAGCCTTTGTTTAATAAAATGGATATCCCTAAGACAGGCGAGTCTTCTGATTTGACAACCGTGGAAACTCCAATCGTTCCCCCAAAAGACCCCTTTGTGCTAGACTATGTGAAGAGCAACTTTAAACCGTTCCGATCCTGCCCTACCTCTGACACAGCTTACCAAAACTGGTTTACCAAAGTAGAAGCCAAGAAATCCCAGCAATGGGAGGAATTAGGAATTTACAATTTGATTAAGTTATCGAAACCAGGCTTCACCTATAGTCATCCATTATTATTTGCGTCCTTATATTTCTGGGACAGCACCTATTACAGCTTTTCAAAGTTCATTAGCCACTACCACACTGAAGGAGATAGTATGTCAGATGTGGAACACATTGCTTTCCTCACCTTATGGTTATCAAGGTATGTATTCTGCAGCAGGTCCTTACAGGTAGCCAGCAGGTTCATCCCTCTAGCTAGGGACTTACATGAGAATAGGAGGGTGTGCTTAAGCGAACTGTTACTTGTTGATCTCTACGAAAGCTTAAGATCAGCCGTTTCGAGTTTGAAATCCCACACTCCCAAAAACATCCTTCTAGCTGGCCCCTTCTGGTTACTCCAGTTATGGCTTAATGCCATGTTTGAACCCTCACTATCAACTGCTAACACTATTGTTGAACACGATCCGGAGATAGCGGATAGAATCATTGAAGGTACGAGGTTGCGAAAACTTACCCCAAACGATGATAAAGATGACTTCAAAGTTCTCTTCTCAAACTATATCATGATTTTCTCCAAGAGACACAAATTTGAAGAGACCATGGTGCCCTTTGCTTCAAGGACTCATGGACCATCATGGTTCACCATGGCTCTCTCAGAAGCAGTTAAAAGCAAAGAAATTCAATATATTTGAAAAGCCTTTTTGCTTCCCAGATTAATCTCCTCACGAATCACTCCTTCCAAGAATCAAATCTTCCTTTTTGCCTATCAACCCAACTTCGTTTCTCGACAATTTGGCCTGTGCCAACTAATCCCTGAACCTCTGTTCCAAACAGAAAGTTCCATCACTTCTGGGCGAACCTTCAAAACAAGAGAAGCCAAACTACAACAGGAACAATATCAAGGCTTCGCCCACTTTGAACTAATACCTTTTGAACCCACACACTTCACAGCAAAGGGTTTTCTGGAATGGTGGACAAAGTTCTACCAATCTTATATGTTCGATACCCTCTCCATTCAACAGAAACTAACTGATGCGTTCGATGTGCAGGTACACTCCAAGAAAGGTATGTTCACTCACGCCAAAGAGATTAGGGCTTTTCAAAATTATTTCGAAACCACTTATGATCCCACACACTTGGAATCCACTGTGCATCAAGCGACTGAGACCTTGAATGAAAAATTTAAAGAAAAAATTTCTAAGCTAAAACTTCCTTCAGGGTTGTCACCTGAGGATAAGTATAGGTTGGAATTCGAAATGCATCCACCTAAATTCCCTAGATTGCCTACCTCAGAACTGGCTCTGGCTTGGTTTCCTCCATACCCTTGGTGGTTCACTTGCAAAGAAATGTTCAAATATCTTCAAAAGAAACCAAAGCCATCTGAGACTGTGACATGGGCTCGTCATTGGCTCCACGATTTCCCAGGACATCTTCGCTATGACCTTTCTGCCATGTCGATTAAATCTGATCAAGGCGCAGGTGCGAATGCTTGGGAAAATCCCAAATGTTTCTCACTTTCTACATTTTTAACTTTTGCCTTAATTGTTTCGATTTTCAGCCATCAGGATAAAGACCGCTGCTTCGAAGTCTAAAGAGGGAAGTGCCTCCCAAACATCTATCGAAACCATTGATGATGTGACTCTATCCAAACCAACAACAACTACTGCAACAACAACAACACCAATAATAACAACTGTTCCAACTCCACAGGTAATCAATCAGCCCTGATGTTTCAAATAAACTGAATTGCATGATTTGGATCTAACTCATGTTTAAATCTTTTCAGACTAACAAACTCCCACCAACCACTCCAAAGAAAAGAAAAACCAACACTACAGGGAAGAATCCCACTGCTGGAGGGAATTCACCAACTGCTTCGAAGAAGAAGCAGAAGAAAGAAACTTCCAAAGGCGCTGCACCAACTGGCATTTCTGGACTCGATTCCAGAGATGTTGCTCCCTCAACTAAATCCAAAAATCCACCTTCGACCTCCAACGTAATGTTGGAACATATAGATAGCAACCTCTCTTCTGAGAATCCACAGGTAAATCGAATTTGAATTTTTAACAAAAATTAGTTATTCATTACCTTGGTGCGTGCTCTTAACATCCTTTGTCTCTGTAGGACATTTTGAACCCAACACTTACCACTTCGACTTCTCCATCAAAGACTACTGCTCCTATCAACTCTTCTCCTCATGGGGACTCCAGTAACCTGGTGCAAAACAAAGGATCCTCCAACATGGCGGTTCTGACTGGGGCTTCAGAGCAGCAAGATGACCAGAGTACTTCTCCTCCTTTGAAAGAAACGAATGAAGCAACGCTTCATGAATCTACAGAGACTTTACAAAAAACTTCTCTTCAAAAGTCCCCTCTTGAAACCCTTCAAGAGAATCCAAAGGACATTCATACTGAAGAAGAGAAGGCTGATTCTGATCAAGGAAACGAAGAATCTGCAGAGGAAGGGTCTGAGGAAGAAGATGCCCACAATGGTTCGACTGCTGGAACAGAGTCAGATGCCAATAGCAGTGAGAACGACGATATCGAAGTGGTGGATCTGGTTGATAATGAAGAAGGCAATGAGCAGGAAACGAGTGAAGGTGACGGTGACGAGACCAATAAGCCTATGGAAGTCGAAATGGATGTGACTCCCTTGCGCATGGAACTTCCCCAATCATCTCAATCTCAAATGACCGAAGAGGAGCTAGCTCTCCTAAGACGAAATGACCCAATTGGGTACATGAAGGCGAAACTAGCTCAAAGGGATATTCCTCTTGCTAGGGCTGGTACTAGTTCGACTAGCAATCCGTTGCCCTCAGATGATAGAGTTGTACTCCTTAACAGAATTAGGAGAACAATCCTTGATGTGGACTTGTTCGAAGTGCTCAAACAGGATAGTACAGCTTGCTATACCATGAAGGAGCTACTTACGCAAGTTAACCTCGCCACCTGCTCTTTGCCAGTCAGCACCATCTTATTCGATCTTCAATCTCTGTTAGACAACGTGACTGGGTGTCTTCTCCAAGACGAATTTGCTACCAGAAAGGTCCAAGAGAAATGAACTGCCATGGACGCTGCTTATGAGCATGCTTCGAAGCTCTCTAAAGAAGCTGAAGATCAAGCCATGAACATAAAGCAAGCAAAAACTGACTATGAAGCTCGAGCTGGGTCTATTCTTCTCTGGGAAAAGCAAATTCAAGAACTTCAACAAAAGGTTAAGGAGGCTCAACAACAACAATTGGCCTACGAAACCAATACTGTTGGTGATCAGTTCGAAGAGCTCCTCAACAAAGGACTTGCAGAGATGGAGGCAGCAGAGCAACTTAAATGAGAGGTAGCTACCCTAGAAGGAGCAAGGCGTTTCACTCAACAAAGGCTTGAGTCCTTTCGAAGTACCTTTAATAGATTGAGGAACAATTCCTATTTTTAAATCTCAATTTTAATTAGTTTTGAAATTTGGTTTTGGTCTGTAATATCCGAACAACGCCATTTTGGAAATCCCATACTACCATTTTGGCATTCCTTTATGATGTTTTGATTACATCGTTATTATTCGAATCTCCTGCAGGTGTGGCTTATATTTCTTTAAATATTTCCCATTAACCTTTAGGATTCGCTTATCATCAACCAACTCTTCGATTTCATATGCATTGTTTGAAAATATCTTTATTATTCGAAAAGGTCCTTCCCAATGAGGTGACCATTTACCTAATGTTTTATTTTTCTTGTCCATGGGTAATATGACTTTCCAGACTAAGTCATTAATAGTGAATGCTTTTCCTTTCACCCTTTTGTTATATGCCCTGGCTACCCTTTCCTTTTGTCTCATCAGGATTTCCAATGCATGCAATCTAACTTCATCTAACTCAACTAACCCATTCATCATCATCTCCCAATATAATGCAGATGGGATTTCGTTTTGTCTTTGAATTCGAACTGCTTGTAGATGAATTTCTACTGGCAGAACTGCATCATAACCAAACGTTAGTTGGAAAGGCGTGGTGTTAGTAGCTTCTTTAGGAGATGTTCTACAGGCCCATAGTATTTGGTCTAAAGTTTTGTGCCAGTTCCTTGGCTTTTTACCAATATGTTTCTTGATTAACCCTATTATCACTTTATTAGCTGCTTCGACCTGACCATTTGCTTGAGCATAATATGGTGTTGATGTCAGTAATCTAAACCCCGTCTCTTGAGAAAACTCTTGCATCTTCCATCCAGTAAACACAGAACCTTGGTCTGTTGTTATGCTCTCTGGCAATCCGAACCTATAGATAATTTGTTTCTGTATGAACTCAATAATAGCCTCTTGGTCAGCAGCTACTAATGGTATTGCTTCTATCCACTTGGTGAAATAATCTATTCCTACCAAGATATATTTTTGTCCTTTAGACGAAGCAGGATTTATTTCTCCTATTAAATCCAATGCCCATCCTCTGAAGGGCCATGGTTTAATGATTGAATGCAACTCACTTGCAGGGGCATGTTGAATCCCTGCATGTTTCTGGCATTCTTCACACCCTTTAGCAAAGTCTATACAATCTTTGAGCATGCTGGGCCAATACATGCCATATTGAAATAACAACCATTTCATTTTATGACCTGCTTGATGTGCCCCACATGCCCCATTGTGGACTTCTGACAATGCTAAGTATGCCTCACTTTCTCCTAGGCATTTCAGTAATACGCCTTCTTGGGTCTTTTTGAACAATTCATTTCCCATGAGGACATATGATAATGCTCTATATTTTATCTTCCTATCAACATTCAATGTTGGATTTGTTAAATAACTCACAAGTGGACTTCGCCAATCTGCATCTGATAAGGTGTCTATGGCTAGTACTTCGAATCCCTGTTTCTCAGCATACCCTAATTTTATACTCTCTAGATCTGATGGTATGAATCTAGTAGCCATAACTCTACCTCTTAATTCGACCAAATCCTCAAAGTTTTTTGCAGAAACCTTATAACCTGAAGCCAACTGTGCTAAGTCATTTGCTTCTTGGTTTTCTATTCTTGGTATATGTTGAATATCCATGTATTCGAATTTTCTAAGTAGCCTGTTAACTATGACGAAGTATATCATTAGATTTTCCTTTATGCATTTGTACTCCTTTGTTATTTGCTTGACCACTAACTCTGAGTCTCCTTTAATTTCGACTCTAGTTTCCCCCAATTCCAACAAAGCTTCAAGTCCAACAATAAGCGCTTCGTACTCAGCTTCGTTGTTCGAGCAATGAGGACCATCTAATTTGTACTTGAATTTTGTTGGAATTACTTCAGGAGAAATTATAAGAACTCCAACACCACTACCATTCCTGTGGGTCAAGCCATCAAAGTATAATTTCCAAGGTTGCATTTCAACGTAACTCATGACAGTCTTTTCAACCAGTGAATGATCCACAATGAAATCAGAAATCACTTGGCCTTTCACAACTTTTAAAGGCATGAAAGTCAAAGAATATTATGTTAAGGCTAAAGCCCATTTACCAACTCTACTATGCATTATTGGTTTCGAAAGCATGTGTTTAATAACATCGAAATGAGATGAAACATCAACATCAACAGGCTTTATATAATACTTAAGTTTCATACAAGAAAAGTACAAACAGAGACATAGCTTTTCTATATTGCTATATCTAGTCTCTGCATCATTCAATACCCTACTTAAATAGTATATGGCTCTTTCGATGCCATTGCTATCTTCTTGTGCTAACATACTACCTATACTAACTTCAGAGGCAGATATGTACAATCTCATGGGCTTTCCCCATGAAGGTGGAGACAAGATGGGAGGCTGAGAGAGATATCTTTTTATCTTGTCAAATGCCTCCTGATGGGCTTCGTTCCACTCGAAGGCTTGGCCTTGCTTCAAACGAAGCAACAGAGAGAAAGCTTGGGTTCTTCCACTCAGATTCGAAATGAACCTTCTGAGAAAGTTAATCTTCCCTAGCAAAGATTGCAGCTCCCTTTTTGACGTAGGTGCTTTCGTCTCCATTATGGCTTTGGTTTTATTTTGGTTGATCTCGATTCCTTTTTTATGAACCACAAAGCCAAGGAAGTCTCCAGCCTGCACAAAAAATGAACATTTAAGGGGGTTCATTTTTAAGCCATGTTTTCTCATTCGTTCGAATGATTGGCTCAAATGATGCAAATGGGTTTCTGCAGATATAGATTTGATGACTATATCATCAATATACACCTGCATAAAGGTTTCAATGAAATCATGGAAAATCGAATTCATTGCCCTTTGATAAGTTGCCCCAGCATTCTTTAAACCAAAAGGCATCACCACCCATTCGTAGGTGCCTAAGGCTCCTGGGCAACGAAATGCTGTCTTGGCAACATCTTCTTCAGCAATAAAAATATGATTGTACCCAGAGTATCCATCTAACATACTTAAATATTCGAATCCCGCAGCAGAGTCTACTAACATTTCTGCCACAGGCATGGAGTACTCATCTTTAGGGGTTGCAGTATTTAAATCCCTAAAATCTATGCAAATTCTCAGAGAGCCATTTTTCTTAATAACAGGCACTATATTTGCTAACCATTCGACATACCTTGTGGTTCTGATGAATCTGCAGTGCATCAACCTTTCGATCTCAGCTTTGATCTTTGTAAGAACCGCTGGTGCGAATCTTCTAGGAGTTTTCTTGATGGGCTTCTTTCCATCCTTGATTGGAAGTCTGTGTTCCACTAACTCCCTCTTTAAACCATGCATTTCGTCATAATCCCACGCGAAGCAATCTTTGTTTTTCTTGAGGACTTCGATCACTTTCTGCTTGAGGCCTGGATTAAGTTTTGCGCTTATGTAGGTTATTCTTTTCGTGTTCTCATCCCCCAGATTCACTTCTTCGAGTGGATCCTGCGCCAACATTTTGGCACCTAAGTCTATGGGGTCCCTCTCGAAGCCTAAGGGTTCTTTATCATAAATGGCGTCCAGCCTTTGATCTATTTCGTGTTCTTCAAAGGGTGAGCCTTTCGAGCCATCCCCATTTATTTCGTTCACTTTTACAGCTAGTTTATTTATTTCAGCCTCTAAGGCCGCTTTCGATTCGTTCTCAGCCATATAGGCCGAAATCCTTTCGAAGAAGGAGGACTCAATCATGAGCAAGGTTGTCGAATTCCCAGCCTGCTGGCCGTCTTTGCATAGTACCTTCGACTCCTTCATCTTCACTGACTATTCTTCTATCCCAATATATGCCATCATGGTGGAGGGTCATATAATAGTGTGCGTTTCTAGTTTCGTTGATTTCATCATTAGGGACACAAGGAGCAATCTTTGCCAGATGTTTGTCATAATTCCTCTTGTCAACTAAGTTGACTGCTATCATGAAGTAACTCTGGTCCGCTTCAATGTTCTCCACAATCCCATCTTCTCTCCATAAAACCAACCTCTGGTGCATTGACGAAGGAACTGCTCCTACGCCATGGATCCACTCTCTTCCCAACAACAAGTTGTAGTTGGCTTTGGCTTCGATCACCATGAACATGGTGGGCCTACAGCTTGATCCTATCGTCAAGTCCAGTTGAATTACTCCCAATGTTTGGCCTACTTTCCCTTCATAATTGGACAAAACCATGTTGTGTGGTTTGATGTCACTTTCGCGTATTTCTAACTTTTTCAGCATAAAATGGGGTATTAAGTTAACTGCAACGCCCCCATCCACTAAAACCTTATTTACGCCATGGGCACCAACCTTTGCCCGAATGAATAATGGCTTCAGATGATTTTTCATAGCTGGTTCTGGGCGCTCAAAGAACGCATTCTGCTCCTCGACAGCTCCGTTATCTATCACGTAGTAACACACAGACCTATGCTTCATCAGATCTATGGTATCTTCTTCCTCATACTCTTCGATTTTAGTTTCCTGTCCAAACTCACAAGGAAGTACAGATACCACATTGCAATTGATATTGAGCGAAGACTCCCCCTCTGATTCGAAGTTGTCCGTTAGCATGTCTTCGTCTTCTTCTGGACCTGGCGTGTATTCCTTCGATTCATTTGGTTGTGCTTCAGAGAAGAGTCTCCTACTAACTGGGGGTTTGTCCTCAGTTTGATTATTTGGTGTGGGTTTGTTGGTGCTTGATTCTCCTTGGGTTTTTATCGAAGTTGCTCCTTTACTTGCCATAGCTTCCCTTTCAGCCTTTCGAATTCTCTGTTGCCTTCGCCATTGAGATCTTGACATGGGGTTTCTTCCTTTGTAGTTATCTAACCTCACTTCTTCCCTCTTTGCTATGTTAAACTTCCTTCTATATGTCATAGCGTGGCGTGTATTTCGTTCATTGTTTCTCCATTTGTCTTTGCCCTTGTCAGTTCTGACTTGCAGCCATTTGTCTGTTGGTATTTCAGCAAGAATTTTGAACGTCACTCTTCGAGCGCCTTTGGGATGAGGACTATCAGGCCTTCGTTGATTGTATTTGCTATCGAAACGTTGGCCCATTTGACCAGTCTCTTGGTGGTTCCAACATGGGGCGAAAGGGATTGTTTCGAAAGCCCTGGCCATACTTTGATCGTACACTGCAGAACACCTTGGGCATACCAAGCATTTGGTTGCCCCTTTGTAACAGCGAACCAAAAACTCCAACAAACTTTCTCCAGCTTTAGGGTAACACCTGAATAACTGGTTATCCTAGCGCCAGTTGATGCCAGTTCGCGCCCTTTGTACCCTCTCGAAATTTGCAGCAATTCTCTGGTTGCAGATGATGCTGCACCTAGGGAATAGTATCATTTCAGCATCTCCTTTGTGGCACAACATGAGGTAATCTTTAAGGCTGGCATCCCCAGCATAATTATCCTCCATTTTATACTTTTCTTTTTCTAAGTATCTCTCCACCTCCTCCATTTCAGAACGAGGTCTCTCCATATTCACCATGTTTACATCCACATCCTCCCCCTTTATGTCATCATCTCCCCATCCTGTAGGTTTTATATCTTTAATTTGGATTTCTGAACTTTCTGGGGCAGAATACTTTACCAAGTAGTCAAACTTTCCACTGGGCTCTCCTAAAGTATCCCATATTTCTTTCTGAGGGGAGGGTGGCTTTGTGATCTGGACTTTCTCCAATTTTAGCCTCAGGCCTTCAGTAACCTGTGTCAACTCTTGCTTTTGGTTTTCCTGGCCTTCAGTAGCCTGGATTTCTTTTGTAACAGCTAAAGGTGCTGCTTCGATCGAAGCCTCTGGTTGCTTGTGGACGTCCTCAGTGACCCCCTTGTTGACTTCGATTAACACCCAGTTTTCATTCTCAGTGCCTTTCTCTCCTAATGGAGTGTCATCTTGATCTGCTTCCACCATATTGATTTCTCCAATGCATACAGGCTCGGAGTAATTGGTGTCTGCGACATCCAAAGGATCTTCATCTACTTTCATTTTTGGTTTGTCAGCGAATTTCAATCTGCCATCCTTAATTGCATTTTGAATTAGATCCCTGAAAAGAAAACACTGTGAGGTTTTATGGCCTAGGAAACTATGATACTTACAAAATCCTATTTTCTTCCTTTGATCTAAAGGAGGTATTTTGACATTTGATGGCACAATGAGTTGGCCATCTTTGACAAGTAAATCAAAAATCTCGTCACACTTGGTTACATCGAAGGTATAAACCTTCTTTGGGAATTTGTCACTTTTCTCATTTTCAACAATTTCTTTCCCTTTTGTGGGAACTAATAATTTGCAAGAGTAAGGTGGGGCCTGTTTTAATTCAGCGAGATCAATTTCGACCTCTTCGAATTCAGGGTAATCTTCTGCTTCCTCAGCTCCAACATAGGAGACCCTTTCTTTCTTGTTATTTTTAAAAACTCTGGCCTTTCCGGCCTTTAGCCTTTCGACTTGTCGAACCCTATCGGCTAACTGAGCCATGTCCCTCAAGTATTGTGTATCTAATTTCTTTCGAATAGAGTAATCCAGGCCGCCAGCAGCCATTTCGACTAACTCATGTTCAGGAACTACTGTAAAGCATCTAGATTTCAAAAGTCTGAACCTATTCAGATAATCATCCATGGGTTCAGTAAACTTCCTCTTGACACTGGCTAGTTCCTTCAAACTTATTTTAGATTGCCCCATGTAGAACTGTTCATGGAATAATCTCTCCAACAGAGCCCAAGTGTCTATGGACCCAGGAGGCAAAGTGGTGAACCATGTGAAAGCGTTCTTAGTTAGGGAACTTGGGAAATATTTGATCCTAAGGTCTTCATTATTCGCTATATCTCCCGCTTCGGTTAGATACCTGGCTATGTGTTCGACTGTTGATTCATTGGTATCTCCCGCGAACTTTGTGAACTTAGGGACTTTATATCCCCTTGGTAAATCAGTATGCATTATGTAATCTAATATAGGAGAGGCATAATTTGGCCTTCTAATTCCTGTATTGAGGCCATTCTGGGCCATGATTCTCTCTATCATGGTGGTTAAGTTATTTTCTTCCAAGATGTTATCGTTTCGAATTCTGTGAACGACTGCATCAGCATCTTGATTTCGACCCACCATGACAACTCCGCTAGGTTGTTCTTCTCGAAACTCTGGGACTTCTAACCTTTATATCCTTGCCCCTGGTTCCATAATTTCCCTTTGTGGGCCTTGAATCATTGGGGCTTCTAACCTTTGTGCCCTTGCCCCCAAATTAACCCCCTCTCTGGCTGGTCTATAGGGTGGGTCATCAGCAACTTGTTCTATGATAGGTACGTATGCTCGAACTCCCGCCTGATTCTGCCTACGCCTTTCTGGGGGAGCGAAAAAATCTTCTATTCGACTCATGTTATTCGCGTTTTCTTTGTTTGTCAAAGTTACATTTTGTACTATTTGGGCAAAGATCTCTTGCATAGTTTGCGCTAACACTCCTATCATATTATGGTTACTGTCATCCATTAATTGCCTAAAGGCCAACTGATTTTCTGTGGTTAAGATAGGCATTGCACTATAACCCACTGACCCTTGGTTATTTGTCATAAATTGATTTGCCCCAGACCCAGACCCTAATTGTGGTGACCTATTCGATGTCGAAGTGTGCAGACCCGCCATAAAAGATGTTGGCATCCCATAAGAGGAATTTCTGTGTCTGTTAGCATCGAACCCGGGTGGTCTAGTTAGTGGGGTGGCGAAATGGGTTTGTGTCCCTGATGGTGGGACGAATCCCCCAGGATAACCAATGGTTCCTGTATTTCCTAGGATCGAACTGTTAGTCGACATGCCACCTGTCCCATTCGTGGCCATACTACTGGTAGAAGATGCAACAGACTGTGCGTTCGAAGGGATCGTATTAGAGGTTCCCGTCGAAGCGAACATATTAGAGCCTGTTGCATGTGGGATATTTTGTTCCCCTGTTGATTGTCTGGATTAGACATCTTGTTTAAATGTTTTCTTCTGGGTAAGGGTTGGTTGCTATTGGTTATTCTACCACTTCTAAGGTTCATATAACAACAAACTTATCACTCAGAAAGTACTTTTACAATGGTTATGTCTCAACAATTTTTTACTTTGTTCTAAATTTCTTAACGACCAATGATCGTCCCACCGGGTGTGCCAATTTGTTTACAGTGATTTCTGGTAAACAACCGCTAGTCCTCCAAACTATCAAATAATCTTAATGACTGTTATTTAATCTCTCTGGTAACTTGCAGGATCGACTAGATTGATCCTATGGTGTATTAGTCGTTTGGATAATTCTCATTGTAGAACTGATATTCATGGTTGGTATTTAGAATGTTGTGTAGGCGTTCAACTTACTTCGATTACCATATTAAAAGATCTAATGACATGATCAAGTAAAGACGTGCGAAACTAAATTGCATGAATAAAGGTTCGATTGTAAAGACATGTAAAACTGCAAGAAACAAGTAAATAACTTTGGAGTATAAAAGCATGTAATGTAAAAGAGTTTCTGAAATGTAAAAGATTCGAAATAGAAAGAAAGCGTTTAAATGCAAGAAATCAGTAAATGACTTTGGATGAAAAGGTATTCGAATGACAAAAGCATGAAGATAAAAGCATGAAATGTACAAGAACTTCTGAAATGTAAAGGATTCGAAATAGAAAGAAAGACTTTCAAATGCAAGAAATCAGTAAATGACTTTGAATGAAAAGATTTTAATGTAAAGGCTTTTGAATGATATTGACATGAAGATAGAGGATAAACTGGAAATGATAAAGAGTTTTGCTGAATCATAAATATTTGGTGTTATCATACGTACATTGTTCGAGCATTCGTTTCCCTAGCCATGTGGTATTTTGAATGTTTACTGAATTTTGTACAATAGATATGACACACGAAATCCTAACGCTAAGACTTCTATTTATACTACTTCGACCATAACGGTCTTGCCTATAAGATTCTGCCACGTTCAGAACATGCAGAGCACTGCCCCTCTCTAGCTTCCACGCGTCTTCGAATGCTCCAGCGCATATATTTTAAATTTCGAACATCCCGCTTGCGTTTGAATTTCAAATGTTTTGGCACTCTTCGCTTCGAACTCATTTCTTAGACACAGCCTTGTTACCACTTCGAGACTTCTTTTGAATATATCTCCACAACTGTCACTCGAAGCTCTGAGCTTTGATATGTTCATTCGAAGAACTGCTTCTACCATTCCGAACCATAACATCTTGCTTTATTCCAACGAAACATCCAACATGCTTCGTTTCGAACTGTATCATCAAAATCTTCAGCCAACAGCAGGGAGGTTGCTTCTTCTCTTTAGGATGAAGTGTGATCAGAGGAAACAAATGAGGAGCTCAATGCATTGACTTTTGCAAAAAGCTTGCTTTATGAAAGTGGCAATGGTGCCTTTGTGCCATTAATCAAATAATCACTTGGACAATGGCTTGAACACTTGGATAAAAGCTAACAAGAGTGTGCAATCTTCTGATTATGGCAATATTTAGGAGTTTAGAGGCCTACAAAGTGAGATTACAAGGCATGGATATGATATTTGATTATGAGTTCATCACAAAAATGACCTATAATTCAAGATTGAAATGCCAACTTCAACTCTTCGAATCACCTAGCTCAAGTATGATAAATTTGTATTCTTGGACATTTTGGAAAGCTTGAAACATGATCTTCAACTTTCATGTTAACCACTTTGATTGAATCAAATGGGAACTTGGTGAGAATTCCAAGAAGTTGAGATAAAAAAACTGATCAAAATTTGTTGAAAATGTTTCTAAGTGTTAGGTAAAAATATCACAACTTCATGAGTTCATATCTCTTAATCTAAGCACTTTTTGAGGATCATCCCACATTAATAAAGTTGTAGAATTCATTAATCCCTACAACTTTCATGTTGAAAGTTTACCTTGAATCAGTTTGTATCTTAGTGTAAAATGGCCATGAAGTAGTGACTTTGTTAATAACAAAACACTCGAAATTTTTCTAAGTGTTGGAAAATTCTCCAACTTTTGACTTTTGTTGACTTTTTCTTGATTTTATTAACTTTGTTGATTCTTAATGATCAAACTTGATAATTTTTAATGTTCTAATGATTCTTGATTTTTGAATTCCAATGTTGACCAAAAAAGTCAAAGTTTGACTTTTGTGTGACTGTTGACTTTTCATTCAATTGATTCAATTCTTCAACTATCAATCACTTGTATCCTTGGAGATGTCATGAGCCATGTAATTAGGTCAAGATGTTTTATTTGAGCCCTTGAGATCATGCTTTAAGCCATTAGGTCATGCACTAGGCCAAAAGTCAATGATCAATCATCTTCAATCAAAACCCTAATTTGGCAATTTTTGACCTTTGATGATTTGAGAGCTTTCCTTGAGGAATTATACGAGCATATGCAGTTTTTTTGTAGATAAATGGAAGCAACGGGTTAGAATGGAAAGTAGCAATGTTGCGTGTTGGGTTTGTCTCCAACATAAAAGTTTGTCAATCAACAAGGAAATCAGACATGGTAGAAACTAGTTCAACTGCATGAGGAGTGTTAATGTGTTCAACAACTTGGCTTGGAGACTCCATGGAAGATGAATGGAAGCTTTGAATGAAAATGAAGGTTGGTTTTTTGTTGAGTTTGGTAGCTAGGAGATTAAGGATGCAAAGAAAGCGTAAAGAGAAAAATGAAGGAATGAAAGGGGTATTTATACCACCAAAGAAACCAAACATTTGGAAAGAAATGGGAAAAAACTATGGCTACACGAATGGCACGTGTCAAACAGATGGCAACTAAGATGAGGAAGTTAGTAAGTTGGAGGCCACAATTATCCTAGGAAGTTAAAGCTAGAAAGTAGGGAAGTGGTTGTGTGATCGCTGATGTAACGTTTGAAGAGCAACGTCATGATTACAATGACGTCAATTCACACTAAGAGAAAAGGATTAAAATGTTTGTTTCTGTTCTTTCTGTCGAAAAGGAAATTTTGGGGGAAATTTGTTGGCTAGGATTTTCGTAAAGAGAGAAATCCAAATCAAAAGTTAAAAAGGTTCTTTTATGAGCATTAAAGAGCATTAAATTATGAGGAGTCGACTACATAAGCATTTCGACCATGGATAATCTCACAGGTAGTCGACCAAGGTTTCATAAGTGCAGTCGATCTAAGAAGGGTTCATGGTGAATGGATTGGGCCCAAGAGAGGTAAGAAGCCCGAAAGGGTTAAAAGGCCCATAAGTGCCTAAACTGCAAAGGCGGAGCGTTATGGAGGGAAAACGTGGGTTTGATATCAAGAGTGGTGAACGTGGGTTCATAAAGAGAAGTTACAATAAAGAATATAGGTTCGACAACGAGAATGGAGAATGTGGTTTCGTGGAGGGAAGTTATGAAGAACACGTGGCATGCAAGGGAATAAATCCCACTTAACAAGTAGTTTTTTCTGTGTATTATAAATAAATCACTTAATTCACTTTGTAAAGGGTCAAACTTTCACATTCTTGTACGCTAGTCACCCAGAGTAACCAAGTGAACGAGCGAAATGAGTTAGGAAAAGGAAATGTATGCTTAAACCAACCTATTTTCAACCTTTCTTTAATATTATGTGATTACCTTTTACCTTTTAATGCTATCTCATTAACTTTTACAATTTAAATGCTTTTTGTCTTATTTACTTTGTCTTTTATCAAGCTGTTTGGCTCTCAGTCGAATGGACCTTTTTGAACACACTTTAACTACACACGCGAACTGAAGCATTATACCGAGATTCCCTGGTCGATCTCGCCAGTAAACTTGTTTTAAAGAGATCAACTTTGTTTACCAAATCTAAAGGTAAACAACAGCCAAATACTCCAAGTTAATCGAGATCTGGTGGATGTCCCGACCAAACTTCTTCAGGTGTCATCATATCTAATGAAGTCGAAGGACATTGTTTATCAGATATGTTATTGTCGAAACAGCCTCTACCCAAAACACCTTCTTTAACCCAACATTAGTCAGCATGCATCTAACTTTTTCTAAAATGGTTCGATTAAAGCTTTCAGCCAAACCATTTTACTGGGAAGTACCTGCAGTAGTTATGTACCTTGCAATACCAGACACTGCACAAAAATTGTTGAATGCATCATTACAAAATTCAAGGTCATTGTCGGTTCTCAACCTCTTCACCTTTCTGTCAGTCTGATATTTGACCAGAGTGTTCCAACTTTTAAAATTCTCAAAAGTTCCATCCTTAGTCTTCTGGATGAATATCCATAACTTTCTGGAACAGTCATCAACTATGGATAGAAAATATCTTGCTCCTGGATGTGATGGACACCTTGAAGGGCCCCAAATATCACCATGGATGTAATCAAGGGATCCATGTGTTCTTTGTTTGCCTTTATTGAACTTCACTCTGCAATATTTTCCAAGTACACATGGTTCACAAAACTTCAGCCTTTTGACTTTGTCTCCACCAAGCAGATTTTGTTTCCCCAGTTCGACCATATCCCTTTCACTGACATGGCCCAATCTCATGTGCTAAATTTATATCTTTGATAAAGGTCTCTTGGAAGGAACATCTATAGAACCACTTACAACTTTGGTCTAAAGGGTGTACAAGCCTTGTTTCTTAACGTCTCTCAAGACTTCCTTCGACCCCTTCATGACTCTTAGGATATTTTTCTCTCCTTGGAAAATATATCCTTTCTTGTCGAATTAACCAAGATAAATCAAATTTCTCTTCAAATCAGGTACATACCTGACTTCAGTTAACAACCTTATTGACTAATCATGAATCTTGAATCTCACAAATCCAACAAATGAAATCTTGTAAGATTTGTTGTTTCCTAGTAATACATATCCACCATCTTAATCATATAGTTCCTCGAACAAGTCTTTATTTGGATTCGTGTGCCAAGTACAACCTGAATCCATAATCCACTCTTTACTTAAGTCGCTGCTTGAAACCACAAGAACATCAGATAAGTTGAAATCATCTTGAATAATGGTTGTGTTACCATTATCCTTACCTCATGATCTTTTTGGTGTTCAGGACACACTTTTCTTGAATGACCCTCCTTCTTACAGTGATAACATCGAATACCAGATGCATCACCACTATAAGACTTATGTTGACTTTTACCCTTCTTCTTGTCGAACTTGTCTCTTCTTGTGAATTTTGACTTAACTGATAGGCCTTCACCAGTAGAATATGGCATGTGTTCCTTTCATTTGTTCAAATCCTTATAATACAAGGATGATTAAACTTCTTCAAAGATCATAAACTCTCATACATACAAGAGAGTTTCTTTGAAGTGGGTGTGTGATATGGGCAAAACACACAACAACAAAAATGCTCGATCTTCATCTTCGATCTTGACATTGATATTTTCAAGATCAAGAATCAGCTTGTTGAACATATCCAACTACTTAACCAGGACTTTTTCTTCACTCATCTTGAATGAATGTAGAGCTTGCTTCAGGTAGAGACAATTGACCAACGATTTGGTCATGTATAAACTTTCGAGTTTCACCCATAAACCTGATGTTGTCGTCTTCTTCGAAACCTGTCGGAGAACTTTATCACCAAAACTCAATAAGATGGCGATGTGGGCTTTCTCTATAATAGTCATTTTTTTTCTTTTTCTGTTAACATAGCATCCATGGTTGCGACTCTCTTCAACACTTCTAAATAACCCTGCTGAACTAGTATGGCTTTCATCTTTAAGCGCCACAGACCAAAACCGTTCACTGTGATGAACTTTTCAATCTCATTCTTCGTTGACAACATCTTTCTCCATGCTCAACGCACTAATTTGTTGTGAAAATGATGTCGAAATAACAATGTATAGTCAGTTTCTTTATCGGTAAGAAACCCACAAGGGTAGAAAATAGGGAAGCAAAAATAAATAATGAAATTGGTTATAAACTGTTATTTTTTTACTTTCTCTTTAAAACAAGATTACAAGTGTTACATAATGCTCCCTCTGTCCCATATTATTTGTCACAATTAATCACTTCACATAGATTAAGAAACAATAATAAATGAAAGAGAGAGAATAGTGATTTTACCAAATTATCCTGATTAACTATTGGTGTATTCAAATTAATATTAATGCTAAGTGAGAAAACAATAAATTAATAGTATTTATTAGAGGGTATAATTGGAAGATTAAATATAAAATTGCATAGGTAATCTAAAGTGACAAGTGTTTTGGAACAATTTTTTTCTAAATGTGACACTTATTTTAGGATAGATGGAGTAACCAATAACCTCCATCACCCTAATTAGGATTTGCATTGTGCAATGATGAGAGATTAGTATGTTATTTATAAGAAAACTAATACACTAAACTAATGGGCATTGCCCAATTTTTTTTGGAAACCCTCAACAAAATGAACTATCTGAATGCATGAATATGGTCACTTTTGAGCTGGTAATTAAGATGTGTGTTGTGGGGAGCTGAGTTACCCAAAAGTTTATGGGGTAAAATTGTTACTACTACATCTTATCTGAGTAATAGATGTTCATCCACATAATAGGCTTAAAGATACCTACGGAGGCTTGGAATGAGAAACAAACTGACTACTTTAATATGAAGATTTTAAGGCTTGTCGTTTGTGCATATCAAATTAGACATGCTTGGTTGTTAGGGTTATAATCGTCTTCATTGGTTATCCTGAAAGTGTGGAGGAATACAAGTTGTGGGAGATTGAACTTGAAGGGTTAGAGTTTATCATAAGTATGAATGTTACTTCTGATGAGGCTTGTATGGGGAAGAAGTGTAAAAAACACGAAGTGGGATATTTAAAGGTCAAGTCAATTTTGTTGTATATGCCTTAAAATATCTTTTGCAACCAAAATATGAGAGGAGAAAATTGGGTTCAAACTCATGCATTAGGCGTTAAGTTTGTGTATTTTTCCACTTCCTCATACATGAGGCAGGTGGACTTATGTTGGAGGCTCGTGGCTGATGCATGAAGCGCATGACTCATACGTGGGACATGGCCTTGAAATCAGAATCAATTTAAAGTATTTTCATGTCATTTTTGCAAAGAGATTGAGTAGTTTTGTAGAGAGAAATTTAGAAAGATAAAAGAGAGTGGTTCTTAAGAATTTCTAATAGAAAGAATTAAAATATCTTTGGAGATTAGCTAAGGGTGAAAACAATCTAGACATTTTTAAATTGTGTGATTCATATGGAAAATTTCTCTTTACACTAAGTAGTGGTGATTTACACAACTGAAAATC
Organism: Vicia faba; assembly: GCA_948472305.1. NCBI lineage: Eukaryota > Viridiplantae > Streptophyta > Magnoliopsida > Fabales > Fabaceae > Vicia > Vicia faba. Next base: position 1,573,654,754 of record OX451737.1, read on the forward strand.
TGAAAATACTCTTCGGATATGTATTTTTGAACGCACCTTGTGAATTTGGGATATTGGATTATTTCGGATACGTATATCCGAAGGAACTCATATTTTTCATTTTCAGAGAGATTTTAGATATGCATATCCGAAATAATCCAATATCCCAATTTATTTTGATTTTATTTTGAAAAAATATTTATTTTTAATATAGTTATAATATAATTAAATTAAATTATTATTAATAAAGAATAACTTAAATTTATAATTGAAAACTAAATATTAAAATAAATTTATGATATGAAATTAAACGATGAATGTAATAATAAATTTTTTAATTATAATGGTCAAATGTAATTGCCTTTCAATTTTTTATTTAAAATTATGAATAATTTTTGATAAAAAAATATAAGAAATATTTTTTAATTATAAATTTAAAAGTAAAACTTAATTTAAATGACACTTTTTAATTTTTATTATAAGATTGATAATTAATTATTATATTTAATTAAAAATTTTATTATATTAAATAAATATTTTCATGTAAATAAATAGTATTTTTCCATTTCTAACACACTAAAAATATATAAAATGTATGTAAATAATTGATAAGGTAATACAATTAATATAATTGATACACCTTAATTCTAAATGTTAGAATTGATACATCTTGTTTTTAATTGTTGGAATACTTCGGATATGTATATCCGAAAACTCTCAAAGACGAAATATTGAGTTATTTCAGATATGTATATCCGAAAACACATTAAAAAAATTGAAATTGGGTTATTTCGGATATGCATATCCGAAAATCCTCTGAAAATAAAATATGAGTTATTTCGAATGTGTATATCTGAAAACACCCTTAAAGAAATATATATATATATATATATATATATATATATATATATATATATATATATATATATATATATATATATATATATATATATATATATATATATATATATATATATATATATATATATATATATATATATATATATATATATATATATATATATATATATATATATATATATATATATATATATATATATATATATATATATATATATATATATATATATATATATATATATATATATATATATATATATGAGAGGGATTGACTAACAAATTAGATAGTGTAGATGAGATATTTGTATGTGTTGCAATGGAGTACCATCAAAAACATAAAGATTGGTTATAACTATTTTATTATTCACTTTTTCAATTAGAGTTTAAAGATTACAAGTGAATAACAACTATCAACATATTTCAACAATCTAAGAGAACTAATCTGTTTATAGAGTATTAAGTTAACTTAAACTACAAGTTAACTAAATAATTAGACTAAACAAACTGGCTCAATTCGATACACAAACAATCATAATAATTCGACTACTATATACATGACTTCGATATCAGCATGTGAATAGATTTCGATATCATATTTAATATCTGTCGAATCAAAAAACTACATTTATCAAAACTACAGTTCGATCTAAAATATGTAATATGTAAGTATGAATTTGAAAAAATATTTTCTTATAAATTATATTTGAATTTAATAGATGATTAATAAACTATTATTTCTCCTATAATATATTATATTTGAATTACCGTGAATAAACAATTTTTTGTGTTGCGTTAATTCTCTAATTCATATGTGGGGAATTTGCATTATTAAAGTTTGTAGATTGACATTGTTTGAGAATTTTTAATATAATTATTGTTTCACGTGTTTTCCGTGTGACTAAATTCTTCATTTCACATGCGAAATGATTTCTAAATTGACTACGTTGTTCCCTTAATTTCTTTGATTTGACTTCCTATAAAATGAATTTCGATATCTCATTATTCTTAAAGTGTAAGCGTTTAAATTCAAATCAATTTAAATAAAATATCAAAAGTCAAAAATTAAAAAAAAAACTAAAATTTATTAAATTTATTTGAATATCATTTTATGAATATCAATGGATTCAGATTGAATTCAAATTAATTTTTTAAATCTCATTCAAACTCAACCAAATTGTATACATATATTTTTATATTTTTTTTTTAGTATTATGATATATTACATGAATTTATTATTAGATGATAATAATTTTTTAATAATATTTATTAGTTTGATATAATCTATTTATTTTAATTATTTCAACCATAATCGATCACTTTCATTTTATAATATTAATTTTTAATATATTATATGTTATATATTACTATTAAATCTATGATCTATTAGTAGTTTTATAATATTAATAAAAATATAATATATGATTTGGATATCCAAAAAACGATTCAAATTAAATTGAATAAAATTGGATCGGATCAGATTGAATTTTTTAATATACCATCTAAAATCGAACTGATTCACAAATAAATTTATTTTTAGATCAGATGAGTTTTTTCCTAAAAACTCATCTAAACTGAATTGCGAACAACCCTACTAAAATAAATTATATTGATCGGAACATAAAAATAAAAATAAAAAAATAAACAACGTATCGTTAGCTACTATCTCAAAAGTTGAAAAAATGTCTAAAAATAATTGATAAGATTGTCACCTCCATAATTAATCTATTTATTTTTATTATTTCAACCATAATCGATTATTTTTATTTTATAATATTGATTTTTAATATATTATATATTATATATTATTATCAAATCTATGATTTATTAGTAGTTTTATAATATTAATAAAAATATAATATACAATTTCGATATTCAAAAACTGATCTAAATTAACTGCATAAAAGTAAATCAGATTAAATTAATTTTTTTTAATATATCATTCAAAATCAAATCAGTTCACAAGTTAATAAATTATTTATAAAAATATTTTTTTAGAATGCGTACATTTAATATTTTGAAATTTTAAAGATGATTTTATTATATTTAATTATATTTATATATTTTTAATTATAATATCTTTAATATTTATTTTTAAGACATATATGCTCGTAGGACACACGTTAGCCTGACTCATATAATAATCATGTTAAAATAAAGATCCATTAGCAAAACATGTTTTGTACTAGATGCAAATACTAACGACCAATTCTAGTCCTTTTGAATGATAAAGAAAATGAAAAGAATTGTCAACATTTTCGCTCAAACTATAAAAAATGTCAACATTTGCCTAACGAGATATATTATTAATATATGACACGGTTTTAAACTGATTGCTTCTTGAAGGAGAAGAAGCATTCAATTGGGTAAATTTTTCATTTTTTTTTTATAAATGAAAAACTCATTAATCAATATAAGACTTAAAAATGATGTCTCTTTTTAAAAAATTTATATTTATTTAATAAATGTGAAACTTAATTTTTTTTAATAATATATAGGCAGGTTCATGGAAGGTGAGAGATTTGATGCTAATGACCAAAACAAGGAGTTATTGCAAAACATGTGTGGATTTTAAGGGGTGCAGCCATCATATTTTTTATAGATATTGAAAGCTATTATGTTAATTCTGGCAAACCGATTATGTTAATTAATGTAGAAATTATATGCTAAATTAGGTGTTTTCGCTTTTTTAATAACGATTTTATGTAAAAGTGCTATTGAAAAAAAAAACAGAGGAGTTATTTTAAAGTGCAGTTGATATTTAAATTAAAATAATATTTTATTTATATTTTAAAAAATACACAACGGTTTATATAAAAGTTATAAATCTTTTTAGAATATTATTTTAAAAAATATTGTGTTTTTTTTTTATAAGTAAAAGATATTAATAAAAAGTATAAGGGGGTGCTCAACCTATAGTTACACAAAAAAAAAAAAGAAGCCCAGAATGATATAACCTGAAACAATCAACAAAGGATCTAACAAAAGAAGTCGTAGGATCCAAAATCAAGAATGTTTTTAAAATAAAAATCGTTGGATTTTCTTCATAAAACTCTTAATTTATTTGAGACTCTCGTGTTACAAATACATACTCAAAAAGTCATTGTAGTAGTGGTGAACACAAGTTAGAGCCAATTGTAGTATTATTTTTTTCATTTCTTCATAAAACTTTTGATTTATTTGAAACATGCATTTTACGATTACATTCTCAAAGAATCATTGTAGTAGCGATAAACACAAGTTAGAGCCAATTGAAGACGTAGCACCATCATTTTCCTCATTGCTCTATCTTTATCATTTGAAATACAATTAATTTTCTCATTTCTTTATCTTGCTATTTTTCATAACTTTATATATATATATATATATATATATATATATATATATATATATATATATATATATATATATATATATATATATATATATATATATATATATATATATATATATATATATATATATATATATATATATATATATATATATATATATTTATTGTTGGAACAAAATTAATTTACACCACATCCCTAAAATTTTGATGATAATAAAATATTTAAAAAATAATTGAGTATACTAATGTGTATTCAAATATGTAGGTGAAAAGATTTAAATACTAATTGAAATTTAAGATATTGCATTGAACATTCAAAGAGAAGTTTAAAGTTGCAGATTCTATAGTTCGGACTCTAAAGAACCAGACTCTGAAGATCAGGGTCTGAAGAAAAGTCAACCTCTGATGGTTCAGAACCTAAAGATTCAAGAGTCTGATTAAGTCAACCTTTAAAGACTCAGAATCTGAGGGATCTGAATTTGAAGTCAGACAAAGCTCAAGAACCAAGAAAATTCTGATAAGTCACTATCAAACTCTGAGATCAATTTATTTTCTTTTGATCATGTGAAGACTTAGTAGAAATTTGCAGAAGCCTGAAGAATTACAACTGATAATTCCTTTTGTAGAAAAGGAGTTTCAAATGACATTGCAACAATATGAACCATACCAGGAAGCTTTTCAACGGATCTGTTGATGCTTCACTCCAAGACTCACTTGTGTAAGAAGTCTTCTCTAGTGTTTCTTTGTTGGCTCTCTATAAATAGAACTGAAGACTTGGAAAAAACACACAACATTGCACATTGACAATTAAAGAGTTGTTACTTTGTCAAATCTATAACACAAGCTTAACTTAGAACTTCTTACCATTTGTATATTCTTAGAAGTTCTTAAGTCTTAGAGTCTTGTTTGTGTTGTATTTTATATATACCTCTGATTGTATATCAAGTGTAGTTTATCACTTTCTCTTAATTTTGTTATAGAGTTAGAAGTCTATGCCCTATGTGCTTGAGCAACTGAAGTCTCTTGCATGTGTTTTGAGCATTGAAGTCTCTTACTTGTGTTTTTGAACAACTGAAAGTCTCTTGCTTGTGTGCTTAAGTATTTGTAATCAGATTTGGTTATAGTTGAAATACCTTGAAAGTGCAAGAGGACTGAACTACTCTTGAGTTGTGGGAGGAACTGGGATAATTGATTGTGTCTCTCTTTCACTATTCTCCGTCTCTTAAGTATTTTATCTACTGCTATAATCATCAGACTCTAACTCAGATTATATCCTTCTGATCAGAATCTGATAAGAGATCTGTAAAAAAAATGGAGAAAAAGTTAATACAATTCAACCCTTCTTCTTGTCTTTTTCTCACATTCATCTCTCTCTCTCTCTCTCTCTCTCTCTCTCTCTCTCTCTCTCTCTCTCTCTCTCTCTCTCTCTCTCTCTCTCTCTCCTCTTGAGTCTCTCAAGCCTTCATCATTATCGTCAATCTTCAAATCCTTCATATTTGAAAATTCTTTGGATCTCACATGCGCTTGGACTTCATTCCAAGACGAGGAAGTGAGCGTGTAGACACTACAACAAATAACATTTTTCATGACGAAGCTTTCACAACGAATGAAACAAAATTGCGGGTACATGTGAACGGAACACTTTGTTTTATTTAAAATAAAATAAATCTTATTACCTCGACTTTTAATAAAACTGACATAATTAAATACTTAGGGTTTGAGGTTCGATTCTCAGCTACTGTGATTTAGTAATTTATATGGAACCAAAAAGGCGCCATTATATTTTAAAGATTTTATGTCATATATTTTACCACGGTTGTTTCCAAAACCGATATAAAAACTCCCTAACTTTTTATTCCTTTGACAAACAAATAGGTGTCTCTTTTTTTATATATTTTACGTTGGCTATTCTACCTCAGTTTTTTAGTTTAGTCGAGACAAAGTTTTTATATATGTTTGAGTCTCCTAATTCATTTTTCGAGACCTAACAAAAGAATACTTCATCTTCAGCCAATGAAAGAATACTTCTTCTCTAGATTACAATTGCTTCAATTGAGGATATCAATGAGAGTGTCATTACACTAGTGGTGTTGAGTTAGGAGACTATAAAGAGGGGAAAGGATCCTCTCCATTGTACTTTCCACTGATTTTTTGTCCAGTGTTAATCACAACTATTAAAATGTATCTCTTACTTATTTATATATTTTCAAAGTATTTAATCGATGGCCATGATTTCAATGGAGTCTTATGGGAGAGAATATTCTCTCCTATAAAGAGTTGGGTCATGGCCTCACGGTGCTCTTAACACATGTATCCATGAAATTTCATTTTAATTTAAAATTTTTAGTTTCTATAGAGGATAAATGTTAAATTTTCTTACCAAAGATTAAAGGTGGTCTATGTGTGAAAGATTTGGAGCTTTTTAATTTGTCGCTTTTGAGTAAATGGAATTACGCTTTCTTACTGATCATAATGCTCTTTGGTGTAATTTGATAAAATTTAATTTTATAACAACTCTATGTCAATTCTAGTGAACGTGAGTCCAACCAAATATTTTTGGATGAAGAGGGGATTAAGACAAGGTGATCCTTTGTCACCTTTCTTATTCACATTGGTGATAGAGGGTTTGGCAAGCATGGTACAAAATACAGTTGAATGTGGTCATTTTGAAGGGTATAAAGTGAATAAAGATATAGAAGTCAGGTTACTCCAATTTGAAGATGATACAGTGGTTATGGGGAGTGGGTGTTGAAATAATATATGGACCTTTAAGGACATCTTTAGGGGGTTTGAACTAGTCTCATGGCTAAAGGTTAATTTCTACAAAAGCAAGATCTATGGTGTGAATGTGGAGGAGGATTTCATGGAAAGCGCATCATAATTTCTTTGTTGTTGTAGGGAAGTGATTTCGTTCAAATTTGTAGGTATATTTGTTGGAGCAAATCCAAGAAGATGTGTAACTTGGAATCCTGTTTTGGATAATTTAAAGAAAAAATTGTCAACTTGGAAGGCTCGATTGTTGTCAATAGGGGGGAGGTTGTTAGAACATAGTTTGATTCTACAATCCTTAATTAGAGTTTTGATGATAACAAACACAAAGAACAAATATGCACTCTAAATTTGTGTTATTGTGTATGCAGAAGTTCTGACTGAAACAATATCAGAAGTTAAGCTACAGAAGCTTTCAGGCTTAGGCAATCAGAATGTTCTGAAGAATGATAATCAGAATTTGTGCTGAAGTAAAGGATACTCTGATTCTGAACAGAAATCTAATATACCATCAGACCTTCACATATATGAGTCATCAATGTTCTGAAGTAAAAGCAGCATGCAAGATTCTAGTTCTGAAGCGTTACTTTTCATTTAAGGCAGTATCATATGCAACGGCTTCATTCAGACAAGAATCTTCTCAATATAGAAATAGCATTGAGTGTCCATTATCATGCTTTATGTTGGACAGGATTTCCACGCCTATATAAACAAGCTTAAAGGACAAATCGTTTACGATTTTGACATATTACTGCTCATACATCAAAAATGCTGCAATCTTTCATATTCACTTATACGCTCAAAATTATGTAATATATCACAGTAGTGATACATTTTTTGTAACGAAAAATAACAGTACACGGTATATCATTCTCTTTTGATTAAGCTAGTTTTCCTTGAGATAAACCGGGTTGTGGTTGTACTCAAGAAGACTTTGGTAGTTGTCAAAGTAGTATTGTAATCATATTTGATTAGTGAATTAAGTCCTTGTTGGAGAGAGGCGAAATCACCTTGGCGGGTGGACTGGAGTAGTTTGAGATTAAACGAACAAGGATAAAAATATCGTGTCTACTGCTTTTGTTTTTAAGTTTCAATTCAACCCCCCCCCCCCTTCTTGTGTTTTTTACTTCTTCAATTGGCATCAGAGCTCCTGGTTCTGAGTTCATACACTTAACCGTGTCAGTACAAGATCCAAGCTTTAGAAAAACACTATGGTGGGACCAAGCCAAAACATTAGCAATGACTATCACGAGGACAAGGACAGAATCAATGGCAAACCTCCAGTCTTTGATGGAGAAAATTTTGACTACTGGAAAGACAGAATTGAGACCTTCTTTCTGGCTCATGATGCTGGTCTATGGGACATGGTAATTGATGAATGCACACATCTTGTGGATGAAAGTGGCCAGAAGATAGATAGAAAAAGGATGTTTGACCAACAAAAACGTGATTTCTGAAACCATCATAAATCCAGAACAATACTTCTCAGTGCCATCTCATACTCAGAGTATGAGAAGATCTCAAACAGAGAGACAGCCAAAAACATGTTTGACTCTCTGATAATGACGCATGAAGGCAACATACAAGTCAAAGAAACCAAGGCCCTTGCGCTCATTCATAAATATGAAGCATTCAAGATGGAAGACGGTGAATCCATAGAAGCAATGTTCTCAAGATTCTATATTCTTGTTGATAGGCTGAAAGTTCTTAACAAAGGATATTCTACTGCTGATCACGTAAAGAAGATCATCAGAAGTCTACCTAAGCAATAGAGGCCAATGATCACTGCACTTAAGCTGGCTAAAGATCTCAACAAGATATCTCTGGAGGAACTTGTTAGCTCCCTCAGAAGTCATGAGATAGAGCTAGAAGAAGACGAGCCTCAAAAGCAAGGTAAGCCTCTAGCATTAAAATCTAACCAAAAAAATCTGATTCTAAGGTTTTGCAGGCTATGGAAGAAACCTCTGATGGATCCTCATCAGAAGAAGACGAATTGTCTCTTCTCTCCAGAAGGGTCAATCAAATGTGGAAGCAGAGACAAAGAAAATTCAGAAACCCGAGAAGATCAGAAAATCAGAATGAATCATCCTCCAGATACAAAAAGTCTGAGCCCTCCTCTGGATACAGAAGATCTGAAGCTCCCTCTGGTCAGAGAAAGTCAAATAACAAAGACATCATCTACTATGAGTGCAATGAACAAGGGCACTACAAAAGTGACTGTCCAAGGCTTCAGAAGGAGAAGCCTAAAAAGAAGTTCTTCAAAGAGAAGAAGAAAAGCCTCATGGTAACATGGGACGATTCAGACACTTCTGATGTTGACTCAGAGTCAGGTGATGAAAGAGCCAACATCGCTCTTATGGCTAATGTGACAGAAGACCGCGAAGCTTCTGGTTCAGACTCAGAATCAGACACAGAAGAGATATTTTTAGCAACAAGGCTAAAACACCAATCATGGTACCTGGACTCTAGATGCTCTCGACACATGACGGGAAGAAAGCATATGTTCCAAAGCCTGGAACTTAAACCTGGAGGCTACGTGGACTTTGGAGGAAACCAAAGAGGGAAGATCATTGGCTCTGGAACAGTAGGTAATGGTAATCTTCCTTCTATCAATAATGTGCTTTTAGTTGACGGATTAATGCATAAACTGTTACTCATAAGTCAATTAAGTGATAACGGTTATGATATAATCTTTAATCAAAATTCATGCAAAGTTGTTAGTCAGAAAGATAGAACTATCCTTTTTAATGGAAAGAGGAAAAACAACATTTATAAGATAAAACTTTCTGAACTAAAAAGTCAGAATGTAAAATGCCTTCTCTCTGTTAACAACGAGCAATGGGTCTGGCACAGAAGATTGAGGTATGTTAGTATGAGAAGAATATCTCAGATTAACAAACTCAATCTGGTCAGAGGACTTCCTAATCTTAAGTTCAGCTCAGATGCTCTGTGTGAAGCATGTCAGAAAGGAAAATTTGCAAAACCTGCTTTTAAAGCTAAAAATGTTGTTTCCACCTCTAGGCCATTAGAACTTCTGCACATAGACTTATTTGGACCAGTAAAACTGCGTCTGTTAGTGGAAGGAAGTATGGATTAGTGATCGTAGATGACTATAACAGATGGGCATGGGTAAAGTTCTTAAGACACAAGGACGAGTCACATTTTGTGTTCGTTGCATTCTGTAACCAAGTTCAGAATGAAAAGGATCTTAAAATTGTCAAAGTCAGAAGTGATCATGGTGGAGAATTTGAAAATAAAAATTTTGAAACATTTTTTAATGAAAAAGGCATCTCGCATGACTTCTCTTGTCCTAGAACTCACCAAAAAATGGAGTTGTAGAATGAAAGAATAGAACATTACAAGAAATGTCCAGAACCATGATCAATGAGACTAACATTGCTAAGATCTTCTGGGCAGAAGCAATTAACACAGCGTGTTACATTCAGAATAAAATCTCTATAAGACATATTCTGGAAAAGACTCCATATGAATTGTGGAAGACCAGAAAGCCCAACATTTCTTATTTCCATCCTTTTGGATGCATATGTTTTATTCTGAATACTAAAGATCATCTGAACAAGTTTGACTCTAAAGCACAGAAGTGTATTATGTTAGGATACTCTGAACGCTCAAGAGGGTACAGAGTATACAATACAGAAACACAAATTGTTGAAGAGTCAATCAGTGTTAGATTTGACGATAAGCTTGACCCTCAAAAGTCAAAGCAGAATGAATCTTTTGCAGATATAGAAGTTGAATTCACAGGTACTGAAGATAACTCATCAGAAGTTCCCAATAGAGACGTTCCAACAACTTCAAAAAGAAATTTTACAAGTGATCCAGTACCTTCTGTTGATCAACTCCAGAAAAGGTTATCCAGAAGCAGCATAGCTCACCCAGAAGATAAGATCCTAGGAAAGAAGGATGATCCAATCAGAACAAGATCAATATTCAGAAACTCTGAAGAATCCCTCATGGGACTGATCTCTCTGATTGAACCAACAACAATTGATGAAGCTCTTCTGGACAATGACTGGATTCTGGCAATGCATGAGGAATTAAACCAGTTCACCAGAAATGATGTATGGGATCTAGTTCCCAAACCAAAAGGCTTCAACGTTATTGGAAAAAAGTGGGTGTTCAGAAACAAACCGAATGAGCAAGGAGAAGTCATCAGAAACAAAGCACGACTGATGGAACAAGGTTATAGTCAGCAAGAGGGGATAGACTATACAGAAACCTTTGCTCTAGTCTCCAGGTTAGAATCTATCAGACTATTAATCTCCTTTGATGTAAATAATGGCATCACTCTGTATCAGATGGATGTCAAAAGTGCATTCTTAAATGGTTACATAGATGAAGAGGTATATGTGCACCAACCCCCTGGGTTTGAAAAATTCCAAACACCCAGAATATGTTTTCAAACTAAAGAAGTCACTCTATGGTCTGAAAAAAGCTCCCAGAGCTTGGTATGAAAGACTAAGTAACTTCCTGTTAGAAAAGGAATTCACCAGAGGGAAAGTGGAAACAACCTTGTTCCGTAAGACATTTAAGAATGACATTTTAGTTTGTCAGATTTACGTAGATAATATCATTTTTGGATCCACTAAACCTTCTATGGGAAGAGAATTTGCTAAGTGCATGCAGGCAGAGTTTGAGATGAGCTTAATGGGGGAACTTAAATTCTTTCTGGGCATTTAGATAAATGAAACTCCAGAAGGAACTTACATTCATCGGAGAAAATATGTCAGAGAACTTCTGAAGAAATTTGACCTCTCAGAATGTAAGTCCTTAAAGACTCCAATGCATCCCACGTGCATTCTGGAAAAGGAAGAGGTAAGTAAAAAGGTAGAACATAAAATCTACAGAGGTATGATTGGATCTCTCCTTTATCTGATGGCTTCAAGGCCTGATATTTTATTCAGTGTTTGCTTATGTGCTAGATTCCAATCAGATCCTAGAGAATCTCACTTAACATCAGTTAAGTGAATTTTCAAGTATCTGAAAGGTAATACTAATCTGGGTTTGTTTTATAGAAAATCCAATGAATACAACTTAGTAGGATACTGTGATGCTGACTTTGCTGGAGACAGAGTAGAGTGTAAAAGCACTTCTGGAAGCTGTCAGTTTCTGGGAGACAACCTGATCTCATGGACCAGCAAGAGACAATCCTCAATAGCATTGTCAACAACAGAAGCTGAATACATAGCAGTTGCTGGATGTAGCACTCAAATGCTCTGGATGAAAAGTCAACTTGAAGACTTCAACATATTTGAGAGTAACATCCCTATCTTCTGTGGTAACACTTCTGCCATATGTCTATCTAGAAATCCCATTTTGTATTCTAGGGCTAAGCATATAGAAATAGAACATCACTTTATTAGGGATTATATTCAGAAAGGAATTCTTACTTTGAAATTTATTGACACAAACCATCAATGGGCTGATGTATTTACAAAACCCCTTTCTGAAGATAGATTCAATTTCATTCTGAAACATCTCAGCATGAAATTGTGTCTAGAATAAAATGTTTTATTTGCATATCCTAACCCTCAGAACTTTATTGTTTTCTGTGAACATCTGATCAACTTGTCTTCAGAAGTTAGGAGTACAGTTGCCTCTGAATCTATCTATGAAGATCTGAACTTTTAATTTCAAAGGATAGAGGCGTGCAGTTCACACCATCAAACATCTGTCATCCTCTCACAAGCTACCTTCTGAGGCTGAACACACATTCAAATTCTGAAGGGTCCAAGACTCTGATTGGATGCATTGAGAAACTTGTCATTGGTAACTGTTTAATATCTCTCTAAATCCCCTAATTTCAGGTTTCATTAATTCAATATAATCATTACTTATTTTATCTTTCTTACTAATTACATTTTATAAAAGAACCTATATAAACTCAATTTACTGTTTCATTCATTCACGTTTTACCACCTTCAATACTCTCTCTTGCTCTAGTCTTTCAAAAACCCTTTTCATCGTTTTTCTTCAAAGAATCCGTGTGAACAATGGTATCCTCATCAAGTCTCAAGAATCTCAACAGTGCTTCTGGTTCTTCATCAACTGAACAATATGAGGAGCCCATTAGAACACTACTCACTCCGATCGACAACCTTGAAGTTCTCTGTGAATTGATCGTTGATTTTGAAAGCTTACAAGAAAATGGGTTTAATCTGTATGAAGATGTAACTGCACAGGGATGGAACAAATACTTTGATCGTCTGTTGGGTCCAACTTTTCCCATTCTTGTTAAAGAGTTTTGGATTCATGCTACTTTATCCAACCACCAGGTCACATAATATGTTATGTGGAAGAAGATAGTGATTACAGAAGATTTGATTGGAAAACTCATTGGATACAATGGCGGTGGAGTCAAATGCATTGATATAGCTGATAAGTGTTCTGACCTAAAATCCATTGCTAGGGTCATCTTCACTTCTGGACAGCCATCCAGCAAGATCAGAGACTTGAAAGATCATTACAGAATCTGGGCTAGAATAATTATGGGATGTATCAATCACAGGAAGCCTACAAGCTCTCTTGATTACATCAACATTGATCAGCAGTTTCTGATATACTTCATTGCAAAGAAGACCAAGATAAACCTTCCACATTTGCTCTTCAACCATCTCAGAACAAGTGTGAAAGAGACAAGAGAAGAAGAAAGAACTAAGAGGAATTGGATTCCTCTAGGAAGATTGATTTCAGATATTCTAACAGAAAACAGGCTGATAGAACATCTAACAGAGGCTCAAGAAATCAGCACTCTGGAAGCAACTGCTGGGAAACCCCTGAATGCCAAGAATCTGAAGAAAATGAAGATTATTGAAAGCATTAAGAAGGAACCAACAATTGCTTCTCATGTGGTCATCAATTCTAGGAGAATCCCTCTGAAGGATTTTCCACTATTCTCTGAGATAGATGCCTCTCCAGAGATTATAGTCATATACCTTGAAGCTTGCAAGGAAGATGGGACTATTCTAGAAATCAACATCCAAGATCTGCACAAACCAGCTCCAGAGGTTGTGCTAAAGAAACACAGAAAAAGGAAGGCAGCAGGAGAAGGATCCTCTCAGAGGACACCCAAAGCTGCGAAAAAGAAAGGTAACACATCTTTTGTTTCTGTTGTAGAATCAATAGTTATTCCAACATCTGAAACCATTCCCCCTCAACCAACAGAAAATCCTTCACCCCAAACACTTGAAGATTTTGACATAGAGTTTGACCCATTTGTAACTCTTGGAAATTTCTTAAATGAACCTCACTTCCCCAATCCAAATCCAAAACAACAACAACAACCAGAACTTGCAAGAGTTCTCTCTGATATTGAACTGTTTGATCAAGACTTTTCCTCACCACTCCCAGAAAATCCAAATACTCAATCTCAACAACCAGAAAATCCACAACCACACTCTCCTCAACCAGAACATCAAAACCTCCACTCACCCCAACCTGAAAATGAAAACCCTCTCACTCCTCAATCTGAAAATCCATCTTCTGAAATACCTGAACCGGAAATTCAACATGCTACCGCAAACCAATCAGAAGACTCTTTTTTAGGCTCTAATACCACTACCCCAATTCCTGGGATAACATAACCTCTCGTGGTTCATTTACCTCTCTCCATTCGTGATATTCTAGAAATACCTTCACCATATGAATACACACCACCAAATACCCCTCACTCCCCAATCCTGGTTTCTTATTCTTCAACTCCCTCACCAATCAACCATCCATCTGACCACCTCAGAACTGTCATTGATCTAGAAGCGCTGGACCTTCTGGCTTCCACCTCAAACAAAATTGCCATCCCCAAACCTAAACCAACCTTAACCAAATCAGATGTTGGTAAGAACCTGTTGATTTTTGAAACAGAAATACATGAATGGGTTACTTCTTTGAAGCAAGCAAGCCAAGAGAATTCTAATTCTACTTCTTCTGATTCTCTGTGGGGTAGATTCAGAAAATGGTTCAACTCTGAATCCCAGAAGCTGAAAGAATTAAGCTATGAAATGGCTCAGCAGAACTTCAGTGATCAGCTGAAAGCCTTCAAAGATCAAGTTCTAAGCCACTGGGACAAGAAAGAAATTCTTCAACTGGAAAATGCTTCCTAGAAAGAGCACCAACCTTCAGAAGCCACTGAACCAGATTCTGATAGTTACCCTCTGACTACTGCTCCAGAAAAGATGATTGCAACAGAAGAAGTTGTTCAATCAGAAGAGGCTTCAGAGTGTTCCGAACGACATGCAACTCTTGAAGATACACCAGCTTCGTCTTTAGTCATGCAAACTCTGGAAGAGTTGAAGAAGGAGAATGCCTTAATCCATGCCAGACTGGATAGGCAAGAAGACACAAACAAAGAGATCTGAGATATATTGGATAAACAAGAAGATACAACAAAAGAAATCAAAGATATTCTAGGAAAGCAGGAAGAATTAAGCACTCAGATTAAGAGCTTGTTGGAAGCGTTGTTCACACGACTTCCCCCCTCCTTCTTAGATTTTATTTAACTGTTTATATGTATTTTTCATTTTATCCTCTTTGTTTCTGAAAAATGTCATTGCATTCTGTTTTCAATATAAATCATCTTTTTGAGTCTGATTATATTGCTTTTTGATACTTGATAAAAAGGGGGAGAACGTAAGATATTTTCAATAACAGTATACCAGGACAAAGTCTCAAACATTCTGAATATCTTAACATCTATGTTTTCTGAAAGCTTGAACAGGAACACATTCTGATAAGGACAGAAGGAGATGCATCAAAAGCTCTAATGAGAAGGAACTTCAAGGAAGTAACTCATCTCTATCTGAGTAATCAACTCAGGGGGAGACTCTTTTAAGCTTTTCGTTATATACTTTTCATTGAAAATCCTAGTTTTTGTCATCATCAAAAGGGGGAGATTGTTAGAACATAGTTTGATTCTACAATTCTTAATTAGATTTTTTATGATAACAAACACAAAGAACAAATGTGCACTCTAAATTTGTGTTATTGTGTATACAGAAGTTCTGACTGAAACAACATCAAAAGTTAAGCTACAGAAGTTTTCAGGCTGAGGCAATCAGAATGTTCTGAAGAATGATGATCAAAATTTACACTGAAGTAAAGGATACTCTAATTCTGAACAGAAATCTAATATACCATCAAACCTTCACATCTATGAGTCATCAATGTTCTGAAGTAAAAGCAGCATGCAAGATTCTAGTTCTGAAGCGTTACTTTTCATTTAAGGCAGTATCATATGCAACGGCTTCATTCAGATAAGAATCTTCTCAATATGGAAATAGCATTGAGTGTCCATTATCATGCTTTATGTTGGATAGGATTTCCATGCCTATATAAATAAGCTTAAAGGACAAATCGTTTAGGATTTTGACATATTACTGCTCATACATCAAAAACATTGCAATCTTTCATATTCACTTATACGCTCAAAATTGTGTAATATATCACAGTAGTGATACAGTTTTTGTAACGAAAAACAACAGTACACAGTATATCATTCTCTTTTGATTAAGCTAGTTTTCCTTGAGATAAACTGGGTTGTGGTTGTACTCAAGAAGACTTTGGCAGTTGTAAAAGTAGTATTGTAATCAGATTTGATTAGTGAAGTCCTCGTTGGAGAGGCAAATCACCTTGGCGGGTGGACTGGAGTAGTTTGAGATCAAACGAACCGGGATAAAAATATCATGTCTAATGCTTTTGTTTTTAAGTTTCAATTTAACCCCCCTTCTTGTGTTTTTCACTTCTTCAGAGGTAACGCTGTTGAATTCAGTATGATCAAGTATCCCAATATATATTATGTCATACTATAGAGCACCAGTCATGATCATCAAGGAGGTTATAAGAATTCAAGACATATTTCTATGGTGTGGAAATGAGGATTAAAGGTGCATCAGTTGGGTGAGTTGGAATAACATTTGTAGACCAAAAGATAAGGGAGAACTTAGTATTAGACACATTGGTAAGTAGAAGTGGAGAATATTAAATGAAGATGGCACCATTTGGAGACCAATATTGAGAGTTAGATATGGTGATTTGCAACATGTTGTGACGTTGGGCTCGAATTAAAGACAAAACAAATCTTCAACTTGGTTGAAGGATATTCACTCGGCTAGTATGCTCAAAATTAACAAATCGGATTACTTTGCAAATAATACTAGTTTCCAACTAGGCACATGTAGGAAAACCTTATTCTGGTTCAGTAGATGGTTAGGGGAATCTCCTCTCAAAACTAGCTTCCCTACTCTATTCAGCATATCTAGGAAGCCATTGAGGAAGGTTTTTGAGATGGGGGGGCTTGCAGGCAGAAGAGTGAACTTGGGACCTACATATTGCAGTTGATTTAATACTTGGAGACCCGGTAGCAGCCGATGGAGTGTTTGGTCTTATTGAGTTGTTGACAAATATTAAACTCACCTTTGAAGATGGTGATACAATCAAGTGGTGGCCTAATCAAGATGGAATATTTAGTGTGAAAAGCTGTTGCAATTTTCTGCGGAAAAATGACCTAGAAGATGTGGTGGAAGTTGATGCAAAAAGTGGCTTTAAAGAGGATTTGAAAGACTAATATAACCTCGAAATTAAAGATTTTTGGTTGGAGAGTGATGTTGAATAGACTCCCAACAATAGACCAATTAGTGAAGAGGGGAATAATTCAAGAGGAACATGACAAGGTATGTGCTTTGTGTTTGATTAGCCAAAAAGTGTGGGGGATATATATGCTTGGTTGGATATGAAGGACGTGGAATGTTTTGTTGGTTTGAATCATTACGAACACTTCACACAAGCACTCTAGATTTTCTAAACTTTAAAAATAGAGGACAAAGATGCACAATAATATATAATTGATTGCATTCGCCTTTAAATTTTCTAAACTTTGATTAAAATGTTGTATTGAGTTTGAGTATCTCTTGTGTCCGTATTAATAAATTTTGCTTATAAAAAAAGTCATTGATAAAAAATTTAGTTTCCTTGATCAAGTAGTCTAATATCTAAAAATTTAAATTTACACTCATATATTTAATATCTGATGTATTTAATATCATTGTATACTTATCAACTGAATTGGTTTAACGAAAAAAAATCTTAATTTTTTTTAATATTGTTTAAAGACTATGACATTTTGATATTATTGTAAGGATCAAATACCTCTATACTCCTTTCGATAATACTTTTTATTTATAAAAAAAAATAAAAAATCTAGATGAAAATGTTATAACTTAATTGGAATTACCAATGGTGTCAATTGTTGGTTAGTTGACTACTATTTCTTTTTTATAGTTCAATATTCAGTTGGTTAAAAAAACATGCGTAAATTTAAAAGTTCAAAAGTCTTTTAAAAGATTATCTTTTCTTACATCATTTTATATTTATTATTCTAAGAGGCTGTCAAAATTTCACAATCCTTTAATATATTAAAACAAAATATATATTTAAGTCCTAAATTTTGACTAAAATTTTACTTCAACAATTTATAGTCATATTATTTTCTTTTTTTCTTTCTAACAAATATTATTTAATATATTAATTAATATTTAATATTAACTATTCTATTTTATTATTCTATCACTAATTTTTATATATTTCAATTATTTAATTAAAAAAATTATTAAAATTCTTTATTTACATATATTATTTATTTATAATTCATCTCGTACATCACATGAGGTAAAATTATTAATTTATTTATCATTCTATGAAACAATTATTCATCATAGTGGGGGTCTATTCAAAGGCAGCTAGATACCAATGTAATAGTAATCATTTACGTACGTAGTATATAAACAAGATAGGTCATATACTAATTAAGAACGTGTTTTTCTTCTTTCTTTGAAATATTTAATATCATTGTTGGTATTTATATAATATTACTACATCATCCAAATCACTTTGTTCGTTGAATGATCATGCATGGAACGCACAAAACAATTGGCTTGACAGTGAGATGTGAAACTTTGAAAAGTTCACACCTCTTGGTAAATTTAGCAGACACAACAAGAAGGTTCTTGTGAATTACATTTCAACTTTTCTTAACTTTAATTTTAAAACCTTAAATTATGCGACTTTGACCTTCTATCTAACTCAAAAATTGCGTTATTTTTTCTTAAGATTTTAAATAAAAATGTTTAAAAAATACCAAAAACTTTGAAATTTTAAGAATGTACTTAAGTTTTTTCTTAAATTTTTTAAAAGTCATGTTAACTATATAAATTGAATGTTATTTTAATTTGATGTCACGTGAATTTATATTTTAGAGAAATTTAGATGGATTAGTGACTTGTAAATCACAAAGAGAAATTCAAGAATTTGGATGAGATTTAAAGAGATTTTGTTCAATTTAATCATAATTATTGAATTCGAACTCAACAATAAATGTATGATATTTTTAAATTTTTTAAAAAGAATTTTATCGTTTATTATTATTCTTTTCAACTCTATGGATTAGTCTGTATGTATAATTATTGTTTATTGTAGTTCTTCTGATTTGATGGATTAATATATGACAATTTCTTTTTTAACTTTTGTGGTGTGAATCACACCTTTGACAATTTAAAAATGTCTTTAAAAATTTTCGGAGATGCGTCTCTGAACGCATCATGAATTATTTTTGTCAAAATTTAATTTGGAAATGCATCTGCGAATATTTCTGAGGTGTATTCAGAGATGCATCTTCGAAAACATTCTTGGACTCATTTTCTAAACGTTTTTAAATGAGAATTTTAATTTATTCATTCAGTGAAATTTTTGGAGATGTATCTCTGAAAATGTCAAGCGGGAAATGAATATATCACCACCTTGCATATGATCATCTTTCTCATACTTCATTCATCCTCCATAACCCAAAACCCTTAAAAAAAACTTTCATTCTCAATCCACTTTTTGACTCCAAATCATATTCTTGTGTTTTATCACATCAAAGGGAGCAAAAGAAGCTGCATTTTAAGATAAATTTCACTCATTTCATCTTTCATTGCTTGTATTAATCTTGTTCTTGAGCTGAAAAAATATATGTTGAGTCCGAAGATGCATCTCTAAATTAACATGCTATATGTTTCGGAGATGCATCTCTGAATTTGTCAATTCTTGTCATTTTTTAACTATTTTTCTGTTTTGGTTCGAATTAGATATGGTGCACCCGAATATATTTCTCAAAGTTGTTGTAAGTAATGATGCAAAACCTGATGAAGTGAAGGACGATGTTAAATCAGATGAGGCTAAGGATGATGTTATCTGGATAAAGTCGAGAGAGATGTTGATCAACAATTTACAAATGAAAAAATGATTATTACTCGTGAACATATGGTTGAATGGGTTTGCATGGTGGCCAAGAAATTGGGGTTTGGCATTGTAATCAGAAGATCCGACAATGGTTCTAGCTAAAGGCAAGCATTTGCAACCATGATATGCGAGAGAAGTTGCATGTATGTTCCATCCAATTCAAAAGTTGAAACGTGATGACATCAGACCACGAAAATGTGAGTGCTCATTTGATTTGTATGGATACCATAAGGTGAATGATACATGGAAATTTAATGTGATTCCTGGTTTACATAATCATGCATTGCAAATCGAGCTTGTTGGTCATCCCATTGTATGTCGCCTTAAACTTGAGGAGAGGGATATTGTTTCGTACATGTCTTTAATTAGCGTGGTGCCTAAAACATACTTGCACATTTGAAACAGAAAAGACTTGAAAGTGTTTCAAATATCAAGCAGGTATATATACAATGCGCGTTATTGAAACAACATGGAGATAAGAGGTCTAAGATCTAAAATGCAACAACTTTTGAAGCTTTTGGATGACAACCATTATGTTTCTAGGTACATAGTTTGTGAGGATAAAGTCATTGTTCGTGACAAATTTTGGATTCATCCCAAAATTATCAAGTTGCTCAACACATTTCTCACTGTCTTCATAATTGATTCAACGTAAAATACCAACAAGTATAGGCTTTTAATTTTGGAAATTGTTAGTGTTACATCTATAGAGAATACCGGGATTCACATTTTTGAATCTGAAAAAGAAGACAACATTACATGGGCATTGGAAATGTACAAGACCTTATTGAAGGACCAAGAAAACATGTCAAAGGTAATTATCACAGGTCGAGGCACTGCATTGATGAATTCGATTACAAATGTGTTTCCTACATCTTACGCATTACTTTGTCGATATCACATAATAATAAATGTGAGAAGTCGGCTCTAACCCTCCGTAGGCATCAAACAAATCAAGGGGAAAATGAAAAAATGGTTAAATCTGATGTGGTGTTGGAAAAGATAATGGATGCATGGACTAGAATATTAAATTCATCCACAAAATACTTTTATGTGGCCTTTGTAATGCATTTTAGGAGTGTGTGCTCCAAATATCCATATTTCCTTAAATACGTTAGAGTATTATTCCAGACCAAGTGAATTAGAAGATTGTTTATGCTTGAACCGGTCAGGTTAGACACCTCGGCAACATAACAACTAACAGAATTAAATCTACACATTCGGCATTGAATAAATGGTTGGGTGATAATAAGGGTGATTTTGTTGTGAGTGGGACGTCGTAAACCAAATGCTCTAAAACCAACATAATAAAATACAAACAACTTTTGGTCGGATCATTACCATGATAGAACGCAGATTCAAAGAAGACACCTTTTATTTGTTGTTGGTTGGCAACGTATATCGGGAGGGATTGAATTTCATTTTTCACAAAATAAAGCGAGTTGAAAGAACAAGTTCGAATAGCTCTAAGTGTGGATGTACTCTAAGAAAGACTTATGGTATTCCATGTGCTTGTCTCATTTAAAAAAATATGAAGCTTAATTCCCCGATACATATGGATGAAATCTATAGTGACTGGAAAATGCCCTGGTTTGATGATGATAGTGTGATGAAGGGTGGTAAAACAGGTATAACTATCATGACCGAGTGAGAAATAATGCAAGATATATTTTCTAAAGCATTTGACACCATGAAATTGCACATCAAAGAGCAGTTGAGGAAGATTTCCTATCGACAAACCACATATTTGAAACCTCATTCAGAACCGGTTAAAACCAAAGGTTCCCCTATAAAGGTCAAAACGACCCAAGATAATAATTCAACAAAGCGGCCTCCTTCATATTTGAACATGTTGATTAATATTTCCCAGATTCTCCAACTTTAAAATTTCAAAAAAGTGTTAGGGTGCTCGCTTTAGCAAACCACCCCCTTCACCGCTGAAGCCGAAATAATATTCATTAAAGAAATGTCACTATTTATACACATACACATTGAGAGGGTTTTAAATTTAAGAAGGATGGTAATTATGGTTTTCAGGCCGTATCTAGATTGCTTGGTAAAGGAGAGGAGAATCATTTTCTTGTTCGCCAAACTCTATTGAAATGGTTGATGGTGCATGGGGAACTCTACACAGTGTTATACGAGAAAAATAACATTTTGATGCAATTCAAGAAGCTCCCCAAAAATGGATGCACTCCCCTAAAATGGGTCATCTTATAACAAGTGTATATGAAAAAGTGTGTATCGATTTGACAAGATGTAGTTTCTCTGAGACATTTTTTCCATTTTAGAGTGGTCCATCTAAAGATCCTTCTGGATGCATCATGAGTATAGGATGGCTTTCAAAATCACTACATTTCGTTGATGCTTATTTGAAATTGGGGTATCTTATACCAAATACATCGTTGGAGTGGACGAAACATTCAACAAAAGAGGCGGAAACTTGGCTAGATCAATTACTGAAAAGGGTGGAAGAGTTCACCAAATTGAGTGAACTTGAAAGAGAATCAAATAAGAAAAAGTCGAAGACGGAACCAGTCGTAAATTTACGCGGTGATGCATCTTTTTTTGATATATTTTAAATTGTAATTGATATAATTTTTGAATGTATTATCGTCAACGATGTAATCTTGATACGATTTAATACGTGACTAATATATATTCAATATTTATGGCGGAAATATCGATCATTTTTGTTTACACATTTTATTGTTTACAACTTCTATTTATGTTTTCTAAGTTTCTGGTTTGTTTCTGGTTTAGGATATATATATATCCAGATAAACCCCATTTTAATTTTTTTTAAATAAAAATTTTTTGGATGTGCATATCCGAATAAATTAATTTTGGTAAAATAATAGGGTTTATCTCGATATGCATCTTCAAAAGTGCTCTGATGACATGATAAGCTTTCTAAGATCCAAAGTGATGCCTTGTATAAATAAGGTATCTCTCATCCCATTTTTCTATAAAACACACAATGTTAAAAAATAAATACATATCCCCACCTTGCATTTGTGTAATTCAATGTCAAATTGTTATAATTATCAATTATAAATTTCCCTATACTGTCTATGTTTCTTTTTTTCATTTGAAGTATCAGACATATTTTTGGATATACATCTCCAAAGCATATGATATATAATTTCAGAGATGCATCTCTGAATTAAAATTAAATAAAATGGAGAGTGAATACGTTCAGAGATGCATCTACAAACAAAAATTAAATATAATGGAAAATGGATGTATTCTGAGATGCATATTCAAACTCTAGAAATATTTTTAAATTTTCATCAAGGGTTTGTGAGAAGGCCTTAGAGTGGGAAAATAAATTGTCTTAACATATATTCAATAACAAAATTAAAATTATAATTATATTTTAATGCAGAAGGTAAATAAATAAATAATTATTTATATATATTAGGATATATCGAGTAGTATCTGAATGATTCGTCCTTATTAAAAGCTTCTTTCTCATCCGAGTTCAAGTACTTGATTTTTTTCATCTTTTTATCTCTCTTTAAAATAACTTTAATTAATGATATGTAAAAATTTGGTTAATACAATATATAATTTTATTAATGTGTCTTGACATTAAAATTTGGGAAAATAAAATTAAGTAATTAAGTGTAATAAATTAATTACTATAGATCATAATTTGATTTGGTCCTTAAAAAGTAAAATCATATGTTGCAAATCAACTATAGTTAATGATATGTATAAGATTAATTAATACATATCATAATTTTGTTAATAAATTCTTAAATATAAAAATCTTTTAATTATTAAAATAATATTAACTAATAGAGTGTACAAATTAATTAAAATATTTTATTATTTAATATCTAAAAACGGTTAATATTATATTTTTTATTGGTTAATGAAGTGAAAAAATTAGCTAATAAATTATAATTAAAATAAATGTTTGATTATCTACATTTTATGGTTAATGTAATAATAAATTTGGTTTATAACACAACATAATATTTGTTTTACAAAATACTTTTAAAAAATATTCTTTATTTTAAAAATATTTTTAAAAAAATTATTGTTCATTATATTAAAGAGTTTGGTGTAAGTATTAGTGTCATTTTTAGATGTTTTGGGTGTTAATGTATCATTGTTATAAATATAAGAATAAGAATACATGAATTCATGGCTAAAGTATGTCATCAACAATGATTATCAAAATAGAGAGTAACGAGAGTAACGAGCACTCAATGATTTGTGATTTCCTCTGTCGGTTTGGGAAGTGATTTTTTAACTTGGGGAGTTTTTAATTTGTTGTTTTCGATTCATCCTATTTGCTCAAGAGCGGACTCCTTTGTTTGGTGGAGGAATGATCACGGTTTTACGATTAGTAATTTTTATGATTGTATTTTGAGAGAAGATTTGGATTCTTGGGAGTTAGATGTTCATAATTCTTCGGCTTTGGTTAGTTTGTGGAAAACTTTGATTCCTAGTAGAATTCAAATTTTTGGTTGGAGATTAATTTATAATAGGCTCCCAGTGAAGTTGGGGCTTTTTAAGCGTGAGGCACTTAGTAGGGCGAATAATTTGGTTTGTCCTCTTTGTTTTGGGGATGAGGAATGTTTAGACCATCTCTTTTTGTCTTGTCCCATTTTGAAGGCGTGGTGGGTAAGTATTTGTTGTTGACTTCGAGTCACTCTTTCATCTTCTTCTAATTTCATTTTGGATCATCTTATTTCGTTCAAATATGCTTGTAAGTCCGTTTTTGTTTTGGATACATGTTGGTTTTTTTATTTAACCATTTGTTGGATTATTTGGAAGTGTAGGAATGATGTCTTTTTTAAAGGAATTACTTTGTCTAATTTTAATAGGGTAGGATTGATAAAATTACTTGTTTGGGATTGGTTTTTCTCTTGTTCCAAAGTTTGGAATTCTTTATCTTGGTCGGATTGGTGTGTTGACCCGAGAGGGGATTTGAGATGATTTTTTCTTGGTCCTTTAGTAGGTTGTTTCTATTGGAAGTTGATAATAATTCAAATATATTCTGGAAGCTTCAGGAATCGTTTCGTCGAAACAACTTATGTGAGAAGCACTTCTGGAAATCAAAAAGCTGGATTTTTCGCAGAGGAAATCGATTTCCATAAAATGGGAAATTGATTTCCACCAATTGAAAATTTCTGGAAGTTGCATTTTTAGTTCAAGAAATCGATTCCCTTGTTTTGGGAAATCGATTATTTTTGCGACAGTTTGAAATTTTTTAGTTGTTTTTAGGCATGTTTGGTTCCAACTTGTTTTAGATGTATCCTATCAATAACCTCTTGTAATGTGTGTTTGAGTTAATGTCAAATTTGATATTTTCTCCTCAATTACTCTCGCTCTCTCTCTAATAATCTCTAATTTCTCTCTAAACTTCCTCTTCTCCAATCAACCACTTTTCACCATTGATTCACTAATTTATTTTGTGTATGTTCTAACATTTGGCATCTAGAGCCTTGACTATGATCCATTAATTCGATGAAAACATGTCTACCATTTCCAATGATAGAATCCATACCAACCTTCCATTTCTTGATTCCAAGAACTATGACAAGTGGTGCAAATAAATGAAAGTTTTATTTGGGTATCAAGACATTCTCGAAGTAGTGAACGATGGTGTTACACCACATGGGGCAAAAGCTACAACTGCTCAACAAGCTATATTCAAGGAGGAGAAGAAGAAAGACTACAAGGCACTCTTCTTGATACTTTCTTGCGTTGGTAGTGACAACTTTGAAAAGGTTGGTGATTGGGAATCGACAAAACAAGATTAGGAGATCTTGAAGAAAGCTTATGAAGGGGATGATAAAGCAAATATTGTGAGGTTACAAACTCACAAGAGGCAGTTCAAGCTAGTTCAAATGAAAGAGAATGAGTCGATCAATGATTACGTTACACGTATAACACGTTTGGTGAATCAAATGAAGTCTTACGGTGAAATCGTGTCCGTGCAGAATGTGGCAGCAAAAATCTTGCGTTCTTTAATGTCAAGATTTGACAACATAGTAGATGCAATCGAAGAATAAAAGGATCTTCTTACCATGAACAATGAGGAGCTTAAAATATCATTAGAGTCTCATGACAAAGAATGGATGAAAGAGGAAATTACAAAGCCAAAGCGAAGATTACGTTGCAAGCACAGTTCAAAGAGAAGAACAAGAGATCGAAAGGAAAATGGTCTTCAAAAGGGAAGAAAAATTTCCAAAATATTTGGTGGAAAAGATTCACAAAATTCAAAGGGTTCAATGGCACAAAGAGTTAAAATTAGCTCCAAAGGTTTTGGCCAAGGCAACAACACCAAGACGTTTGACAAAAGTGGTGTAAAGTGTTACAATTATCAAAAAGTTGGGCATTTTGCAAAGGAATGTAATGCGAAATTGAAAGAAAATCAAGGTGATGAAGCTAAGGTTGCAAGACAAGAGGTGTATGATGATAATACACTTGTGGTCATGATCACATAGGATAATTATGGCATTGAAAAGTTGCTGGACAACAGCAGTAGCAGCTGTTAGAAGCTGGGTAACAGCGTCTGTAATGTAGAAAATTCTACAGAAACGCATTTGTAGAGAAACGCAATGATAACTATTCGAGATGGAGTCCAAGGAAGTGATGAGTGGTACTTTTATTTTGGTAGTTCAACGTATATGATGGGTAGAAAGAATGGTTTGTCAAATTCAATCAAGCCATGGAGAATAGAGTAAAATTCGCAGATGACACCATTTTAGCGGACGACGGTGTGGGTAACGTTTTGATCATGAAGAAGGATGGGAGTCACTCCTTGATCAAATATGTGTTGTAAATTCCTGGAATTAAATTTAATATCTTGAGCATTGGCCAATTGCTTGAGAAGAATTACATAACTCACATGGAAAACAAGAATTTGCGCGTTTTAGATCGAAATGGAGTTTTAATTCTTAGAGCACCCATAGCTACAAATAGTACTTTAGAATTGAAAGTGATGGAGCACACGTATCTTGCTACAGCAGAAAGTCATGATGAGTGGTTGTGGCATTACCGTCTTCGACATCTCAATTTTCGAGACCTCGACGTGTTACAAAGGAATGGTATGGTGACCGGGATGCCCAAGATCAATATTCCAGCTGAGATTTCTGAAGAGTGTGTTCAAGGGAAGCAACACAAGAATAGTTTCAGCAAGGATACGGGTCATAGGACCAAACATCGTCTTAAGGTGGTGTACTCTGATGTGTGTGGTACAATGCAAGTCGACTCGTATGGTGGAAATAGGTACTTTGTCACTTTTATTGACAATTTTAGTATGAAGTTGTGGATTTATCTAATCAATAGGAAAGATGAGGTTTTTGATCTGTTCAAACATTTTAAATCCATGATGGAGTGACAAAGTGGTCACAAGTTGAAAATTCTCAAAACCGATGATGGAGGCGAGTATACCTCGAGTGATTTTGGGAATTATTATGATGTTGAGGGTATAGTATATGAGGTTATGCCACCTTATACGCCTTAACAAAATGGTGTTTCCGAGAGAATAAATTGTTCAATAATGAATATGGTTTGTAGTATGTTGAAGGGAAAAAGCTTATCGAAGGAACTATGGGGTGAAGATGTGTGTCTACAGCCGCCTATTTATTGAATAGGTGCCCTACTAAGAAGCTGGACAAAGTGACTCTAGAAGAGGTATGGTCTGGACTTAAACAAAGTTTGAGTCATTTGAAAGTTTTCAGTTTGGTAGCTTTTTGACATATTCCGAGTCAGCTTTGAAGGAAGTTGGATGACAAAGGTGAGATGATGTTACTTGTTGGTTATCATCCTACCGGAGGCTACAAGTTATTTGATATGAGTAGCAAGAAGATTGTGATAAGTTGAGACGTGGTTGTGGACGAAGTGAGGTTGTTTGACAGCAGAAAAAGTCCATGACAATTGTAGAAATCGATTCCCCTGATCCTAGAAATTGATTTCCCTTGTGCGTTTTGCATCCTGAAGTTACTGGAACTGGTTTTCAAGAATAAGAAATCGATTCCCCCAATTCTGGAAATTGATTTCCACAAGTAAATGCTGAAAATATGGGTTCTATAGGTCCTATGCAGTAACCGGTTCAGATTGAAAATGGTGAATCCAGTAGACGGCCAACAAGACGCAAAGGTCTACCTCAGAGGCTTCGAGATTGTAAATTATTCCATGATGATGAGATCAACAATGAAAGTGGTCCTATTCACTTTGCGCTTATGACCGAATCTGAGCCCGTAAGCACAGAGGAGACATTAAGCAATTCAAAGTGGGTGTGTGTGATGAAGGAGGAGCTGGAATCGATTGAGAAAAACAGTACTTGGGAGCTGGTCGATTTACCAGAATGGAAAAAGCCAATTGGTGTGAGATTCTATAAAGTGAAGGCAAATTCAAAAGGCGAAATTGTCAAGCATAAGGCTCGACTAGTTGCGAAGGGATTTTTGCAAAGAGAAGGTATAGACTATGATGAGGTGTTTGCACTTATGGCTAGATTAGAAACTATACAGTGGATTATTGGTATTGTGAATAACAATAATTGGTCAAT
Source organism: Vicia faba (assembly GCA_948472305.1). Lineage (NCBI taxonomy): Eukaryota > Viridiplantae > Streptophyta > Magnoliopsida > Fabales > Fabaceae > Vicia > Vicia faba. The sequence continues at coordinate 1,573,683,517 of OX451737.1, forward strand.
GTATCAAATGGATGTAAAATCCACATTTTTGAATGGCCCACTTGAGGAGGAAGTCTATGTAGAGTATCCCTCTGATTTTGTGGTGAAGAATCAAGAGGGAAAAGTCTACAAATTGAAGAAGGAACTCTATGGTTTGAAACAAGCACCTAGAGCTTGAAACAAATGCATCGATGCTTTTCTAGTTGAGGTTGGCTTCAAGGAGTGTGTATCTGAACACCGTGTTTATGTGAAGACGGATGCAAGCAAAGATGTGATTATACTTTGCTTATATGTTTACGACTTATTGATTACGGGCAACAATGAAGTGAATGTTTCTAAGTTCAAGAGTGAGCTTATGGAAGAATTTGAGATGAGTGACCTTTGGCTTAATGAAATACTTTCTTGTCATAGAGTTTCATAAGTCAAAGATGAGACTGCTTATGCATCAAAGGAAGTATGCACTTGAGATCTTGAAAATATGTGATATGGAGCATTGTAATGTTGACATAACACCGACTGAAGCAAGGTTGCAGCTGCCCAAAAGTGATGTTGAGCAAGATGTGGATTCAACTCAATATAGGAGGTTGATTGGATCATTATGTTACTTGTCCAATACGCAACCAGATTTGATGTTTAATGTCGGTGTTGCAAGTAGATTCATGGAGAGACCAAAGGTTTCTCACTTGGAAGCAGTTAAGAGGATCCTAAGATACATCAAAGGAATTCTTGGCTGCGAAATTCTCTTTCTTGTCGCTGATACGGGCAGAAATTGCGAGTTACTCGGTTACATGGATTTCAATTGGTGCAAAGATAAGGATGATCGAAAGTCTACGGCTGGTTATATCTTTATGTTTGACGGAGATCCAATCTCTTGGTGATCTAAAAAGGAACTTTTGGTTGCACTCTCTTCTTATGAGGCCGAGTATATCGCTGCATCGATGTGTGTGTGTCAGGCTGGGTGGGCTTGTGAATCTGCTGAATGAGCTGGGCAGCAGTGCAAAAAAAGTTTTTACGCTCTTTGTTGATAACTTTTCAGCCATTAATCTTGCAAGGAATCCCATAGCACATGGTAGGAGCAAACATATAGAGATGAGATTTTATTACTTGAGGGAACTGGTGTGTGCAACCCAGCTGAAGTTAGGATACTGTCGAAGCAAAGAATAACTTGCGAATTTGTTGAGGAAAGGCGTGATAAATGATGTGTTCAAGAAGCTTGTGAGGAGTTTAAATATGAAGAATGTTGAGAATTTGAATTAAGGTGGTGTATTGGAGGTTGATAATAATTCAAATGCATTCTTGAAGCTTCAGGAATTGTTTCGTCGAAACAACTTATTTGAGAAGCACTTCTGGAAATCAAAAATCTGGATTTTTCGTAGAGGAAATCGATTTCCACAAAATAGGAAATCGATTTCCACCAGTTGAAAATTTCTGGAAGTTGCATTTCTAGTTCAAGAAATTGATTCCCTTATTTGGGGAAATCGAGTTCTGTTGCGACAGATTAAAATTTTTTAGTTGTTTTTGGGCCTGTTTGGTTCTAACTTGTTTTAGATATATCCTATAAATACCATCTTGTAATGTGTGTTTGAGATAATGTCAATTTTGATATTTTCTCCTCAATTACTCTTTCTCTCTCTCTCTCTCTCTCTCTAATAATATCAAATTTCTCTCTAAACTTCATCTTCTCCAATCAACCACTTTTCACCGTTAATTCACCAATTTATCTTGTATATGTTTCAATAGTTTTGGGTGCTTTTTGTTTCCCCCAATTATACTTTTGTAACCATGAGTTAAGCATCCCTTATGTTTTTTATTAATTTCATTTGTTTATAAAAAAAAATTCTCCTCAAAATGAATCGTATCTGAGACACTCTTCAAATGAAAATAGAAAAGGATAATATATAAATGTGTTTAGTAATATTGAAACTATCAGTATGATGGACAATTAAGATATTCATTAATCGTACCATTCACTTATATTAAGTCTATCTTATATAATTAATTTCTTAATTAAAAATAGAGTTTAATTATTATATACCGTAAGCGTAAAAAAAAAATTACATCATTAATACATCATAATTATTCAATAGTATTTCTCTTGAAAGCTATAATTAATATCTCAAAAGATACAAAATTATTATGTATAAATCATTGGACTCTGTAACAGATTCACATTTTCTGGTGCTAAAATAATTAAAAATATCAAAAGAAAATTAAATGAAAACATGTTGATTGTTTTCTATTGTTTGACTATTTTACGTGAGGCGATTTTGAGAGTTGTATGTTTCACAGTAAAATATCTAGTCCTTGATACCATTAGTAGAGAAACATCAATCAAGTCTACACATGTATATTTTTCTCCTACCTACTCGTACATTAGTACATCTGCTGACCTAAGTGTTTATCTTTTCTCATATGGGTTAGTCAAGAAATTCACAAGTGCCTCTTTTTTCACAGATATCCCAATCTTTTGAAATATATCAAATAAGACATCTATAACAAAGTCATGCAAGTATTTGAATCATGAAAACTCCCTACATTGAATAATATGTTCCTTAAATAGATCTAAGTACGCCTTGCAACAAACAAGGCAAAACTTATCAATAGTAAACAAGAGAATCATAAGACAATATTTAAGGATATCACGATACTCCGCCGAGAATATATGTTGGCTTAGTCTATCAATAGGAAAAATAAGATGAAAATCATAAGCATGTGTTGCTTTCAGACAATCAAAAATTGCTTTTTGTCTTATGATAATGTCAAAATTTACATCTAAGTCCTAATTTTTCTTTTACTAAAAATGTTACATGCTAAAATATATTGTGCTTTAGGAAGGACACATCCCTGCTTGTAAAATTGTTAAGGTAAAAATATAGAATCGCAACACAAAGACCATCCAATGCTCTGTAGAAACCATAATTCATACCATATATCCCATTGTCTCACAATATACACTACTACGAATAACAACGTTTACCTTGATTGGAAAAGAGTTTTTACCTTAATTTGGTGGATGAGGTAACAAAGGGTGTTATGAAAAATGTGTCACTATTCCCCTATGTTGAACTATCAACCGAGAGGAAAAATAGAATTGGTCATAGGTTCAATTCCTAGCAACATCATTTTTTAGATTTTCAAAAGAAAAAATGCACCAATTTTCCCCTTGGTTGGAGTTATATTCAAGGTGAAAATTGAGTTTTTCCTTGGTTGGAATAATACCCAAGGTGAAATACCTTATTTACATCATTTTCATTTTTACCTATTTTTTTCCGTTTGAATCTGCAAAGAATCAAATTTGTTTACAAATTCTGAATTTTCTTCATCATCATCAATAACAACAACAACAATAAAAAGCAAAATCAATAAAATCTTTAAACATTAAATTTCAACAACAATAACAACAAAATCAATGGAATCATTAAAATTTAAATCTAAACATTGGCAACCCCTTGATGAACCTTTCATCTCGACTAATAACCCCTCCAAGCAAATTCATCCCTAAAATTTGCCTCTCAATGTTCGAAGGGAACAAATCTTCAGAGTTTACTACCATCACATAAAGATAAAAAAGATCTCAGTTTTATGAATATTCAATTCGAGATCTAATCATGGACTCATCTCATACATGATGTCTAGGGATTTAACCTTTACCTCTGAATTCCATATGATGGTTCAACCATCAGGATACATGGCATGAAGAAGAAGCTTACACTTGTCTGTGATCTAATGAATAAGTGGGTGTAATACAAGAGCAAAAAAGAGAATCTCTAATAGGTCATCTTGTTGCACTTTACGGGATAACATAATATGCATATCCCAAAGGTATAACCTTGTTTCCTAACTTTAAAGATACTCAACCCACAAGGAAATAGATTGTCATATCACCCTAACCTCTTATAGTAGGGTTGATTAATATACCAGGTTGAAAGAATTCATGAAATCTATCGTGAGTATAGCCAAAAAGCCATCTCCATGTTGTTTGCTCAACACCATATTAGCATTGTATAAAATGGCTTCAGGAACACACGCCACTTTTAACCCAAATCAAAAGTCAATGAGATATCTTGCCACGTCTTTATTGATCTTTTTCATTGCAACCTTAAATATCGCCCGCCTCCAAATAGAACCCACAATAATTGCACGTATACCATCATCAGTTTTTAATAACAGTGTTAAGGGTGTTGAGGCAACAAACTTTGTAAAACTCATCAGACATCCCTCTCTCAGCAATATGTTAACAACTCGAGTGATTAACATAGCAGATATGTAGACACAACATAACTTTCTACACATAGTGTGTCTAATATATGTTATGCTTGCAAATCATCTCTACCACATGAAGCCCCTTTGAGAAATGTTTTAATGTACTTGAAGATAGTACCAACGTCAACCACTAAAGAAGCTTCGAAGAACAAGGTAGTCGACACAAGGGGAAGTGGTTTTACGAATGTTTAGCCTCTAAAATCTTCACTATATGCATTATAGAGGGGCACTATGGATGACCCAACACTTTCACGGTTATTGTGAAGTGGCCATTTGCAACTTTACAAAGGCATTACTTAACGTCATTAACTCACACTTGCATCTTTCTTCTTAATATGAACTCCTGCATGACATAAATTATCTTGCACAGAGATGTCTAACACAATATCAACTAACTTAGCAAGACCATTCATGTCTTTCCAAGTAGTTAAGCACTCCAAAATGTGATATTGTTGTGAGGACTTTCGAATCTCATTCGTGTGATCTCGCTTATTCTAAGACTTGACCACCTGTAAAGTGCAACGAAAAAGAAATAACAACCGAACTCAAACACATACATATCTCGACTCAACAACCCCTTTTAAAGAGCACATTTCAATGTTAGAGAGAACAAGATGACGCTTATGAAATATATTCTTAATAATAGAGATAGGTGTTGTGAAAATTCTTTTAATTTATAATTAAATAATATAATTAAATAATATAATTAAATAAAAATATATACTCATATAATAATATTAAAATATAATAAATCAACGATATATAAAATATTAAAATATATAATTATTAAATTAATTAATATTCCATCAATGCGAAAATCCTAAAAGAATATCAAAGTGGCAAAATTTAATAAAACATTACAATTTTCAATTTATAAAATGCTTAGTATTTTGACTTTCATAACAAAAAACATAATATTATCTTACAAAATATCCATATTAGCTAGTATTAACCCCACTGAAACACGTAATCAATATAGTAGTATATACAATGTTCACAACAAATGCCAACTTGTTAATTTCTAATAACTAGCCAAACTTTTAACTACTACGACAATAGTAAATGTTGACAAATCCCATAACAACCAATTAAAATGCAACATCGTGTTGATTTTGAACATAAAATTAAATATATGATAAAGGTCAAACTTTCTAGGCCATATAGTCAACTAAGAACCAATTTGTATTCAAAATATCCGATTTTGGTTAAAATTACAAGCTATTGAAAATCTCCATATTTTATTCTTCAATGTGGAAATTTTTTACATTCATATTAACATGTGATAACGAAATTTGCATTCTCCTTTTAGACCAAGGAAAATTCAAACTTTTAATTTTACCATAGCACACAACACAAACCTAATACACGTAATGAAGAAAATGTCAAATATGAGGGGTGTTATAATTTCTCTCTATATATAACTTGGACTCATCATGAAGATAACATACACACAAAACTTATATTACTTCATTTCATTAAACTTTCCAAACATGACACGTTTTATATTTTCTCTAGCATGGTGTTTTGTTCTTCTTCTATCAGCTTCTTCATTAGCTTCTGCTGCTATTGTGGAGCAAACTTTCAATGTGAATACTGATTTTCTTTCTTCTGTTTTCTTCCTTAATTTTAAATATACTAGTAGCAATCTAGCTTAGCCTCTATGCATGAATAATATGATATTAAATATGTATATATTCAGGTGTAATTTATATATGCTATATTACTTATCTTTTAAGATTTGTTGGTTTATGATATGATATAATATTATGAATTTTTTTTTATTAAATGATTTATATACCTTTATGTAGAAATACGTATTGACATGGAATTAATATGGGCAAAAAATATACTTTTTCAATATTTTTTTGGTTTTAAATATCTTTACAAAATATTAAAATTATAAACTATTTTAAGTATTTCTTTTGATATAAAAAATACTGAAACAAAATTTCTTTTGTTTCTGAATTTTGTTTACAAATCTTTGAAAACATATAAGACAATATTGAAGTATTGTTTTCATTATTATCTTAAGTTTAAACTTTTCAAAATATTTATTTAATCATATCATATGTTAAACTATATAATATTGAATTGTATCATGATATTAACTTAGATTATCTTAATTTTAATTTGATGCAGGTTGAGAATGTTACTGTTCAACGATTGTGCAGTCCACAGGTGATCACAGCTGTGAATGGAAGCTTGCCAGGTCCAACACTTTATGCTCGAGAGGGTGACACTGTTATCATTCATCTAGTCAACAAATCACCATACAATATGACTATTCATTGGTAACATATTTCTCTTCTTAGCCTTCATAAAAATATTAGAGAAAATAAGCACACATGAGTTGACTAATTCCTTACATGTTTCAAATATATATTTTTCACATTCATACTTACATATATATTATTGACTTTTCTTCATAAACAAAAACAAAAAAAAAAAATAATAATAATAAAATCATCTCATTTTAACAAGTAATAATATTTTGGTCTTATAATAAATTTGGTTACATTTTACAATGTGCAGGCATGGAATCACTCAATTTTTAACTCCTTGGGCAGATGGTCCAGAGTATATAACTCAATGTCCAATTCCCTCAGGTGGAAAATATACTTATAAATTCAACATAACAGGACAAGAAGGAACACTTTGGTGGCATGCTCACACTTCTTACCTACGTGCTACTGTTCATGGTGCCATTATCATTAAGCCACGACTAGGAAACTCGTACCCCTTTCCTAGGGTTTATCAAGAAGTCCCCATATTGCTTGGTACTTTTTTTTTTTTTCCCTCTATATATAGACAGTTTGATTTTAATCTCGACATTGAGGAATAATCATAATTTCATTGCAGGAGAGTGGTGGAGTGCTAATGTTGTAGAAGTTGAGAGAAATGCAACAGATACTGGTAACGGCCCACAAGAATCAAATGCGACCTCAATTAATGGCTTTCTTGGTGATTTGTATAATTGCACTCAAGATCGTAAGTTTTATATTCGTCATAATCAATTTTGTTCCGGCTTTAATTGTGTAAAAAATCACAACATTTTCATATTTTTTTAATCTATATTTCAGCGCTTTACACGCTGAGAGTCAAACAAGGAAAAACGTACTTACTACGTATGATCAACGCTGCACTCGATGAACATCATTTTTTTAAGATAGCAAACCATAGTTTCACAGTTGTGGCTTTGGATGCTGTCTACACAGACCAGTATGAAACTGATGTTATTGTTCTCGCGCCTGGTCAAACCGCTGATGTCCTCTTAAAAACCAATACAGCTGTTGGTTCTTATTACATGGTTGCCACACCATATCGTTCCGCAAGCGTCAGAAGCGTAAACTTAACTACTAGAGGAGTTGTTGTTTATGATGGTGCCTCCCAAACACAAACACCTATAATGCCAATTTTACCTGATTCACATGATACCCCAACGGCTCACAAGTTTTACAGCAACATTACAGGTATTATGATAAATCAAATATAAAAAGTAGATTTTAGTTTATAATTTAGAAACAATATTGACATATTGACACATGTTTGTTTGTATAAACAGGGTTGACAAGTGGTAGGTTTTGGGTTCCGGTTCCACGCAATGTCGATGAACGTATGTTCATTACAATTGGAATTGGTTTAGACCAATGCATTAATCCAGGACCTGGTCGTTGTCTAGCGTTTAAATCACGACTTTCCGCTAGCATGAATAATGAATCTTTTGTTCTTCCTCAGGGAAGAGGTGCCTCATTAATGGAAGCATTTTACAAAAATATTAGTGGTGTGTACACCAAGGATTTTCCAGATAATCCACCATTTGTGTTTAACTATACCGACTCTGACTTTTCTACACTTAATGGTACTGCTATTGCATTTGCACCTAAATCAACAAAAGTGAAGACTTTAAAGTGGAATTCAACACTTGAGATTGTGTATCAAAATACTGCTATTTTGGGAACAGAGAATCATCCCATGCATATTCATGGCTTTAATTTCCATGTTTTAGCTCAAGGTTTTGGGAATTATAATGCAACTAGAGATGAACCAAAGTTTAATTTAGTTAATCCTCAATTGCGTAACACTATTGCAGTGCCAGTTGGAGGATGGGCTGTTCTTAGATTTCAAGCAAACAATCCAGGTTCGTTTTAATTTATTTAAATTTTAAATTTCAAATCTAGATTACATATAAATTATAATTAATATTTCTTCTACTTTAAACATTATGTAGGTGTTTGGTTTGTACATTGTCATTTGGAAACACATTTGCCATGGGGATTAGCAATGGCTTTTGAGGTTGAGAATGGACCTACTCCTGAAACTAGTGTGCCTCCTCCACCGGCTGATCTTCCCAAGTGTTGAGCGCATTTAATGCATTCAAAAGTAAAGACTTAGTTTTGTTACTATTTTGTAATAATCCTAATATAATTTGTTTGATTAATAAAAGTGTAATAAAGGTGAAAAGGTTAGCCTATTCTTTCAAAATAGCTACCTGCTAGTCTAGGTCATACCTTGTACACAATACTTATTGATTTGGTATTATGAATAAATTATTTTTTTATAAGAAATATTTGTTGTAGTGTTTATTCCTTTCATGTTTTGTTATATTTATAACAAATCGATCTCGTTATTGATAATAATAAAACATTTGCAAATTTTATCTCAATTGGTAAAAATTGATATTATTAGATTTGATGTTTTTATCTCAATTGGTAAAAATTGATATTGTTAGATTTGATGTAAACATGGGTATGAATTTTTAGATCTTATGACTACTTCGTCTATAGATGAAATAAAATAAATAAATCTATTAAATAATCTATGTTTATTCTAATACTCCTTAGTAGTCGAAATTAGAAGATTTGTCAGAGTTAAAGCGAAATTCCTTTGTGAAGTTGTCAACAATTTGGTAATGCGAAGGAACATGTAAAACTCACATTTTGAAAGATCTTAGATGTTTTACTATACCATGCAACATAAGATATTCCTTTTGTGGAAGTGCATTGTGTGGTCTTGGAGAAAGTATTAATCTAATGTCTTTATCTATCTTCAAGAAGTTAGACATTGGAGCTACCATACCAACAACTATCACCTTCAACTAGCTGACTGAAGCATTTGCTACCTCCAAGGAAAGATTGAAGAAGTGTTTGTAAGGGTTCATAAGTTTGTATTTTCAACTGATTTTATCATTAAGGAAGTGTTTCGTTAGATATTAACTTACCAATTAATGAATAATAAAGCATTAGAGAAATCTAGGATATTACATCCCTCTTTCATTAAAATAAAATTAATCCTCAAATTTAAGAATTTACCTGAAAAGATGAGGCATTGTCGGGTCAATGGGCTCAATGTTCCAATAAAAGTATAGCGAGGTAAGGAGAAAACTCACAGAACACCTCACCGAGGAGGTGGGAAGCGCAAGAGGAGGTTTTGAAGTGATTGACCTCGTAATGTCCTCTACCACGACACTTTGTCGGGCTTGCTAAGTGTTGTACCCTAATTTTTGATCCTAAGATCCCTCTATCACATCATATCAATTTAATCACAACAAGATCACACATTAGGGTTTGGTTCTTCTCCCTATCTTTAGCTTTGCTCTATGGAGAATTACCAAGCACCTTGACTTGTATTTTGTGATCATCTATATTTTGATTATCCTTTAACTAATGAATACAATAAATGTTTGTGTCAATTGATGATGTTGTAGGAGAAAGCACAACACATTCTATCAAGATTGATCTATGGATTCATGATTTCATTTCTATGTCTTCCTCAACAGAGCTTCATTGAGACTCAAGCCTCCATATTGAAGATACTTTGAAGCAATATCATGAAAAAGTCTATTATGATTCATCATACTTCAAGTTGTCAAAGATAGTTCAAAGGTACAAGGATTGATTGAAGAATTTTGACTCAATTGGACAAATCCTTGATTCATTGATCACAAGTGCACACCTACTTCAATTCACAAGATTTGAAAGTGGTTTTGGTTGCTATGGTTTCTCCTTATCATCCTCAACAACTCATATTCACATGAAAAAAGTATTTGTCTAAGGAGGTAGGTCAAAATTGCAAAGGTTTCCCAAGGCATTTTCTTTCTCTAGGAGCTAGGGTTTTGAACTTCAAATGGGTATATCTTACTCATCTTTTGGTATTTTTGAGTGATTCCAAATACATGCTTCTCTTAAAAGGGTTATTAACAAATTACTTTAAAAGTTTCAAGGAAATTTTGTATGGAAGAAACTTGATGATGAAGAAATATTACAAGTCCTCCAGATGAACCCTAAAATTCCATTAAGTGATTTCAAATGATCATAACTTTGTCAATTTTTAGAGATGTGATCTTAGAGATGTGAACTTCAACCTTTCTTTTAAGTGCAAAATGTGAAAATGGATAGAAGATGACCTAAGGATGCAAAAGATTATAGGTCATTTCATGAATTTTTTCCAACTTCAACAAGTCATGACTTTCTCAATTTTTAGAGATTTTGAATGGTTCAAGTCTCAAAATGCCATTCAAGATGTCTACTTCATGCCATCTTTTTTTATTAAGAGAAAATTTCGAGTGGAAGGCCATGTTTGGATGCAAGAGATTACAAGTCATTTTTGAAGAAAAAACTTAAAAATTTTCTAAGTATAGAAAGTCAACCTCTTTTTCTCAACTTTGACTCATTACAACTTCCAGCTCAAGAATACATTTGATCCCACTCTTTTCATAATGAAAAGCTTGTAACCTTATGTTTCTAAAGCTTCAAGAATCATGTACTAAGACTCCTTGAGTTGAGAATGCCATTGATTTGAATTTGGTAACTTAAAACTGAAGCTTCTCCAAAAGTCAGAATTTGAAATCTTTGTTTTGGCTTCTAATCACGAAATTCCCACACGTTTTTGCTTCTAATCATGTTTAGCAACTTCCCAAAAGAATTTAGCATCATAAAACGCAAGGATTGGATGAGTTTTGATATAAAAAAATGAGTCACATTTTTCCCATGATGCAGATTCACATGAATTCCCTCCAAACTGCATCATTTCACACGCTTCAACATTCCATTCACTTCCCTATAAATAGAGGATCATCTCTCATTCATTTCCTCAAGCTTGAAGAGTCAAAACCACTCTATCAAACTCTCTCTATAACACCCTTTTCTGAGATTTTGAATTCTTATTTCTACCACTTTTCAATTCAATCCCTTCCTTGATCCATCATCCTTGAACTTCCCTGAAGCTAACAGAAGAAGAATCAAGCCTTAAGGTGCCCAAATTCATGCTAGCCAAGTCCATTTACAGAGCAACTTCATCTGACTTTGTTTAGGTAGTTTAAGGCACCAAATCTTCTAACTCAAATGACTGGAATGGTCTATGATGTTCACTGATGCTTGCTATTAACTTAATTTTGGAGAAACAATGCATTTGATACTTCTGAGCATTTCGATTTTGACATTTTTAAATATCTCTGATTTTTTCCAAATCGACTACGTTGTGTTTTATATAAATTTGGTGCGAGGATATGATTGTGATCGTCTTGAAGAGACGCGTCTATTGGTACCACTATGAGCGCTTAAATTTACAGATTCAATGACTTGAGGTTTTCCCTATTTGCAGGAGGCTGGAGGTTGAAGACGACCTACGCGTCGTTCTTCAACCAATGACATCAGCCCAATTATTTTAATTATATTGGCTGAATTTAATTGTGATTCATGCGCGCGCTCAGCCTTGGGTCCATGATTTTCCCTAACCTCTGATTCGTTGGATGTGCCAGCGTGTATTAGTGAGGAAAGATCCATCGCGCATGGTTTTTCTGATTTATTTTATTTTTACAAATTTATTTGTTAATTTCATTTTAATTTCAAAAATTCATAACTCTTTGATTTTTTATCCAAAAATTATAAAAAAATATACAAAAATACCTTGAATTATTTCTGACTTTGTGAATATTTTTTTGTATTTTTATTTTAATTTTTGGTATTTTCATATTTTTTGCTTCTTTTGATTTATTTTAATTGTTTTAAAAATACTTTCTGACATTTTTAAATTCTAAAATTTTTCGTAAAAATCATTTTCATTATTTCTGGCCCTCTGAATTTTTTGTGGAATTTTATCTTAATTTTTGCTATTTTTGATCTTTTTTCCTTTATTTGAGCAATTTAAATTAGTTTTAAAAATAGTTTCTAATTTTAAAAAATTACCAAAAATTTTATAAAAATATTTGAGTTCACTTCTGATTTTTCTATGGTTTCGCTTAATTTTTCTTGATTAATTTGAATATAATTGCTATTCCCCCCCCCCCCCCCCCCCCTTATTTTCATTTTTAAAATCATTTAAAAAACCTTTTTCTTTTATTTTAAATATTATTTTATTTTTGTACATATTCTGACTATTTTGAATTTTGATCATGGACTTCATTAACATCATTGAATCTTAAGTGTTGAGTTTAACTCCACTAAAATGGATGAATGATTTTAATGATAGTTTGACTAATTTTTTTTTATATTTCCCTATCCCTCTTCATCTTATCCCATTCTTATTGTACTAAATGTTATTGGAGCATGATTTCTAGATCATGTTTCAAAACATATGGTACATAGATTGCTATTGATCGACCTCAAAATAGGTGTGACTTCTATATAAGTCCACTTACGATTGCTTAACATAGCGCTAAATTTTGTCCTGATTCGAGAAATGATCATTCGTGGCCCAAACCCGTGTTTGTAAGCCCAAGAATATTAATTTGAACCATTTGATCCAATAACCTTGAAATTCGTTGTTAGGAGGCTTTGGTTCTACCAATCCTCTAATGAATCTTCATCAATTTTGGTCAAAGTGGATCACTTAAACATCATTGATTATTTAATGTTGCCTTGAGAATTCTTAAATGAATGATATACTTGACAAAAAGCAAATGCAACTTGTTGTCAATATGGTCATTCAACTAACTACTAATTTTTAACAATTGACTTTACTTTATGCTTTTACCTTATGCTTTTTACTTTATATACCATTTACTTTAGCATTTACATTTCATGCTATTTTCATCTTTGCTCATTTGAGCATTTATCTTTTATGTCATTTTTATTTTGCTCACTTGAGCTTTTCATTTCTTTTTGAAAATACTTAATAATCAACTTGAACCCTAAAAAACTTTAATGTTACTTGGACTACTTGGTTACTATCCTTGGCACTTTGGAGACATGGACCTCTTGGACTTAGGATTAGAAGCCTTGACCTATTATGGAGACTTTGTGACCTCAACTGTTAATTTGTATGGAGTTCTTGTGGTTTACCCCAAGACATTAGGTTGCTTGTTTGTTTTGTGTGCAGGTTATTGTGCTTACATGCTATGTTTGTGATCTAGAATTCATCTATATACAGTTGGTACTCTGCCGAATTTTTGTGAAGAATTAATGCAATTGAAGCTTGGTTCTCTTAAGAGGTTTATTATCTTTGTTTGTTTGGTTTCAAATCTAAAGGATTGTAATTCTATATTGACTCATTGTATTAAGTGTTGGCTTCTTGTTGGTTATACGGTTCTTTTCTCTAGCTCTTAACTTATGCTTTAGGATAGTCCCTTTATCTCCTCCCATCTTCTTTAATTTCAAAAATCTTCTCCCTCCTTTTGAAAACTCTTGTTTTAAAAACTTGAACCACTTTCCTAATAAACTTGGATTTAGGTCCACGCATCTTCAAAATATTTTCTTGAATCAAACCTTAATCAACTTAATAAGACCTTCACATTTTTTAGAGAAGACTAAAAGTCAATCAATCTCATTTGAATCATTTTTTCCACTTTGGCTTTTTATTTAAACTTTTCTCAAAAAGATTAGACTCTTGTCAATCCTTGTAGTGATGCAAACAACTATACTTCTACGATATGCAGTAAAGTGAGATATTTTCCACTTGGGCGTTGAGTGAGGCTTTTGTTGATTTTAAAATCCAAGCCATATCCTCCACTTTGAGATGATGCAAATTCTCCTTTCTCATGATTGTGGGTGGTAGGTATGTTTTCCATTCGGATATAACAACAATGTCTTATCTCTTAAAATTAACCAACACACTTCTGTTTTAAATTTTTTTAAAAGGTGAACTACGTGTGCCCTGATCCCCTATTGCACGGAAGATGGTACGTAGGCACTAAAGGTTCGCAACCGCGACGGGTGCAAAAATTTATTAAAACATTTCTTTCCTTATCTCCACCATCTATTTTTATACAATGTTTTATAGCCAAAATATACAGATTTTCAAATAGGTTCATGCAGAGTACCGTAGATGTTCAGGGTGCTAATACATTCCCTTTGCATAACCAACCCCCTTACCTAGATTCTTTCCCCCCTCTTTTTGGGTTATTCGCTCTTTTCCCATTCCTTTGGAAAAAATAAAGCGTGGTGGCGATTTTTATTTTGATTTGTGCGAGTTAAGTCAATCTAATGGCTTTGTCTCAACATTTCTACCATTACACTAAGCCTCTTGCCTTTGTTGTTCAACCCATTGCTTTTGTTATTCTTCTTTCAGACATTCAATCTCTGAATGCATGCAACCTCACTAATCCTAATATTGACTTGTGTTACCGGTATCATAGGAGGGGATTTGTGCATTAGTGTCTTCGTACAAGGCCGCACCTGAAAAATTAGTCTCAAGGTCCAGGAAACCCTCATCTTCCAATTCTTTTTTGGTGGGGGAATCTCGATTGGTAGTTAGAACATATGGTTTCAATGCACTACCAAGCTTTAAGATTCCTCATCACAATAAATCATCCTAACATTTATGAGGGATTCTATATCTGTTTCCAGTGATTTCTGGTAAACAAACGCTAGTCTTCCAAACTATCGAATAATCTTTCTTACTGTTATTCAATTCCTCTGGTAACTCACAGGATCGACTAGATTGATCCTAGGACTCCTTGGATATTAAGGTTACTCTCACAATCGAACAGATATCCATGGTTGATATTGTATAGGTGTTTGGCTTGTTTCGATCTCTCTCTCTCTAAGAGTCTAAAGATGTAATCAAAATGTGTGTGAAAACTAAGTTATACGAATAAATGCTAATTGTAATGCTAATTGTAAAGACATGTAAAACTGCATAAAAGTGAAGTAAATGGCTTCGACTTACAAAACGGTGAACATAAAGGATTTCTGGAGCGTAAAAGTTTGAAATGTGAAGAAAGCGTTTAATGCAAGAAATCTGTAAATGATTTTAAGTAAACATATGCGTTCGAAGGATAAGACTTGAAGGTAAAGGTATGGAAAATATGACAGTTTTCTGAAATATAAAGTGCTCGAAATATAAAGAAAACATTAAAATGTAAAACTTTGAAGAAGAGATTTCGAAGTGAAAAGACTGTAAATAAGAAAACTTGTAAATATTGTTTGACAAAAGGAATAAAGGAAAGTACTGGAAATGGTAAAAGGTTTTCATTAAATCAGAAATACATGGTGCTATCATACATACATTTCTCTTGCATTCGTTTCCCTTGCCATGTGGTAGTTTGAATGTTATTGAGTATTTTGTATAATAGATATGACACACGAAATCCTAATACTAAGACTCCTATTTATACTAATTCGACCATAACGGTCTTGCTATAGGATTATGCCACGTTTCGAACATGCAGGACAATGCTTCTTTCATCTTTCCACGTGTCCCCAAATGCTCCAACACATAACTTTCAAACTTTGAAAGTCCCGCTTCCATTTGAATTTTAAATGCTTTGGTGTTTCTCCGTTTCGAACGCTCTTCCCAGACACAGCCTCGCTGTTGTTTCGAGACTCCTTTAGATATGTTCCCATAATTTCCGCTCGAAGCCCCAAGCTTTGACACACTTATTCGAAACACTGCTTCTGCTACTTCGAAATATGACGTTTAATTCCATTTCGATCACAAACGTTTAACTCATTTGGCTTCTAAATAACATTATCAAAATCTTCAGCCAACAAATTGCCCCTTTAAAATATGTATTTCGATTCCTCTGAGAAATACCTATTTTAAACACCTACACAAGATTTTGATAGGACTTTCGAATCATCGTAACATTTAATGCATTTTACTCCAGTCACATCAATCATAGCACCTTTTGGATTCCTTAACCGCCCGGAGCCACTTCACAACGTGGTGCAGTTATAAATAATGATTATCTCTAAATCACGCCTATTACCTATGTTAACTTCACGCCACCTCTTCATCACACCAACCCATGATCTCCACGTATCACACCTCTATTCGGTGGATGCTTAAACTTCCCCATTATAAAACATCAACTTAATCTTCTTCTTTTCTTTTCACACTCTAAATCTTTCACACTCTGAATCTTTTACCCTCCTTCTCTCATAAAACAATCTAAGCTTTCAAACATCTTTCAAAATGTCTTCTTCTACTTCATCCCAACTCAAGAAAGTCTCCAAGAAGAAAGGAAAAACTACAGGAGCTACCATGGAAAGTAAAATCATCACCATCCAAGGCCAATCTGCTCTTGCCCCTCAGATGATTTCCAAAGAAAAAGAAATGCTGTATGCGTCACAGGTACTCATTCCTACCCACGTTGCTGGCAAGAGGTTAGCTTTAAACGACCCTCTTACGGTTTTTGAAATATTAAAGGACACCAGGACGATTTTCCCAGTTTGTTATAGCTTCAAACCCTTATTTAACAAAATGGACGCCCCTAGGGCAGTAGAATCTCCTAGTTCAAATACCATAGAAACCCCAACTATTCCTCCTAAGGACCCCTTTGTTTTGGATTATGTAAAAAGTAATTTTAAGCCATTTCGATCTTGCCCTACTTCTGATATTGCTTATCAAAATTGGTTCACGAAAGTAGAAGCCAAGAAATCCCAGCAATGGGAAGAATTAGGCATTTATAACCTGATTAAGCTATCGAAGCCTGGTTTCACCTACAGCCACCCTCTGCTATTCGCGTCCATTTATTTCTGGGACAGTACCTATAACACTTTCCATCTCCCAGGTGGAATGATCACCCCGACCTTCTTCGACATAGCGGCCATTACTGGGCTGTCGCCAGTGGGAGAAACTTATATACCCGACAACGAAGAGCACTCAAGCATAATTGACTTCGAAGTCAAGCTAGCCAGTTTTTAAAATTTATCAGTCATTATCATGCTGAAGGGGACAATGTGTCTGACGTAGAGCACATTGCTTTTTTAACCCTGTGGCTGTCAAGATACGTTTTCTGCAGTAGATCCCTACAGGTAGCTAGTAGGTTCATTCCTCTAGCTAGGGATTTACATGAAAATCGAAAAGTGTGCCTAAGTGAACTACTCTTAGTTGACCTCTATGAAAGCCTGAGGTCAGCTGTTTCGAGCCTCAAATCCTACACCTCCAAAAATATTTTATTGGCTGGCCCATTTTGGTTACTCCAACTATGGCTAAATGCCATGTTTGAACCCTCCTTATCAACCGCTAACACCATTGATGAGCAAGATTCTGAAATAAGTGATAGGATAGTCGAAGGCACTAGGCTTCGAAGATTAACTCCTAATGATGACAAAGATGACTTCAAAGTTCAATTCTCGAAGTACATCATGATATTCTCCAAAAGGCACAAGTTCGAAGAGAGCATGGCGCCTTTTGCTTCGAGGGCTCATGGACCTTCTTGGTTCACCATGGCTCTCTCAGAAGCCATCAAGAGTAAGGAGATTCAGGATGTATGGAGAGCTTTCTTGCTGCCTAGACTCATTTCTTCAAGAATAACCCCAGCCAAGAACCAAATTTTTCTCTTTGCCTACCAACCAAACTTCGTTTCGAGGCAGTTTGGCTTATGCCAATTAATTCCTGAACCTTTGTTTCAAACTGAGAGCGTCATCACTTCTGGACGAACTTTCAAGGCAAGGGAAGCCAAAATACAGCAAGAACAATATCAAGGCTTTGCCCAATTTGAGCTGATAACCTTCGAACCTACCCATCTCGCGGCTAAAGGATTTCTGGAGTGGTGGATTAAGTTTTATCAAACTTATATGTTCGATACACTTACAATTCGACAGAAACTAATTGATGCCTTCGATGTGCAGGTACCAGCAAAGAAAGGTATGTTTACTCATGCCAAAGAGATTAAAGCTTTCCAAAATTATTTTGAAACTACTTACGACCCCACGCGCTTGGACTCCACTGTGCATCAAGCAGCTGAGACCTTGAAGGAAAAATTTAAACAAAAAGTTTCTAAGTTAAAACTTCCTTCAGGGCTGTCACCTGAGGATAGGTATAGGTTGGCATTCGAAATGCATCCACCTAAATTTCCCAGATTACCTACCTCAGAACTGGCTCTGGCTTGGTTTCCTCCATATCCATGGTGGTTTACTTGCAAAGAGATGTTCAAATATCTTCAAAGGAAACCAAAGCCATCTGAGACTGTGACATGGGCTCGATACTGGCTTCATGATTTCCCAGGACACCTTCGATACGACCTTTCTGCCATGTCAATTAAATCTGATCAAGGCACAGGTGCGAATGCTTGGGAAAATCCCAAATGTCTTTTATTTTCATATCTTTAACCTTTGCTTTAATTGTTTCGATTTTCAGCTATCAGGATAAAGACAGCTGCCTCGAAGTCGAAGGAAGGGAGTGCCTCTCAAGCCTCCATCGAAACTACTGACAAGGTGACTCCACCCGAAACAACTACTACTGCTGCAACCACAACAACAACAATAATACCAACAACAACCAGTGTTCCAATTCCAACGGTAATCACTTAGCCTTGATGTTTCGAATTCACTCAAGCTTTATGGTTTACATCTAACTTTTCGTTTAAAATTCTTTCAGACCAACAAGCTTCCTCCTACTACTCCCAAAAAGCGGAAATCAAGCACCACTGGGGAAGACCCCAAGGCTGAAGGAAACTTAAATACTGCTTCGAAGAAGAAGCCAAAGAAAGATACTTCTAAAAGCACTGTTCCGACTAGTGTCTCTGGACTCGATTCCAGGGATGCTGCTCCCTCACCCAAATCCAAAAATCCACCTTCGACCTCCAACCCAACGTTGGAACGTATAGCTAGTAACCTCTCTTCTGAGGGTCCACAGGTAAATTAAACCTTTAAAAATTGTTTATAATACTAACTTCTTATTACCTTGGTGAATGTTTTTCTTTAACATTCTGCTGTTCCTTGCAGAACATCTTGAATCCAGCTTCCACTATTTTGAACTCACCATCCAGAGCTGCTGCTCCGCTCAACTCCTCTCCTCAAGGAGATTCCAGCAACTTGGTCCAAAATAAAGGTTCCTCCAATATGGCGGTTCTGGCTGGAACTTCTGAATAGCAGGATGATCAAGGTACTTCCATTCCTTTGAAAGAGGTAAACGAAACAATACTTCAAACGTCTGCAGAGGATTTGCAAAGGGCTTCTCTTCAAAAGTCCCCTCTTGAAACTCTTCAAGAGGACCCAAAGGACACTCAAACTGAAGAAGAGAAAGCTGATTCTGGGCAAAGAGCCGAAGAATCTGCAGACGAAGAATCTGAGGAGGAAAATGCCAATGACGAGGAAAATGCCAATGACGGTTCGACTGCTGGGACGGAGTCCAACGCAAATAGCAGCGAAAGGGATGGTATCGAAGTGGTAGACTTGGACGAGGATGAAGAAGACCAAGAGCACGAAACGAATGAAGGGGATGGTAATGCAACCAACGAACCCCTAGAGGTTGAAACAAACGCGGTTCCCCTACGCGTGGAACTCCCTCAATCCTCTCTGTCTCGAATGACTGACGAGGAGCTGGCACTTCTGAGACGAAATGACCCTATTGGGTACATGAAGGCGAAGTTGGCTCAGAGGGACGTCCCACTTGCTAGGGCTGGCATAAGTTCGACCAGCTATCCTCTTCCCACAGATGAAAGAATTGTTCTTCTTAACAAAATTAGGAAAACCATTCTCAATGTGGATATATTCGAAGTGCTTAAGCAAGATAGTACTGCTTGCTATACTATGAAGGAGCTGCTCACAAAGGTCAATCTTTCCACCTGCTCCTTGCCAGTTAGTACTCTCTTATTCGATCTTCAGAATTTGCTGGACAACGTAACTGGCTACCTTCTCCAAGACGAATCTGCTGCCAAGAAGGTTCAAGAGAAACGCATTGCCATGGATGCCGCTTATGAACAAGCTTCGAAACTCTCTCAAGAAGCTGAGGATCAAGATATGCATCTGAAGCAGGCGAAAACTGATTATGAGGCTCGAGCTGAGTCCATCCTTCTTTGGGAAAGGCAGATTCTGGAACTTCAACAGAAAGTTAAGGAGGCTAAAGAACAACAACTAGCCTTCGAAACCAATCCTGCTGGTAACCAATTCGAAGAGCTTCTCAACCAGGGGCTTGCGGAAATGGAGACTGCAGAACAACTTAAAGGAGAAGTGGCAACCTTGGAAGGAGCCAGGCGGTTCGCTCAGCAGAAACTTGAATCATTTCGAAGCACCTTTAATCGATTGAAAAATAATTCTTATTTCTAGATTTTGATGTTTATTTGACTATAATTTTGGTTTCTTACATGTAATATTCGAACAACGCCATTTTGGCATTCTATCTTGCCATCTTGGCTTTTTATAATATCTTGTTTACGTCGTTACTATTCGAATCTCCCGCAGGCTTGGCTTATATTTCTTTAAATATTTCCCATTAACCTTTAGGACACGTTTATCATCCATGAGTTCTTCGATTTCGTATGCA
This sequence comes from Vicia faba, assembly GCA_948472305.1. NCBI lineage: Eukaryota > Viridiplantae > Streptophyta > Magnoliopsida > Fabales > Fabaceae > Vicia > Vicia faba. Next base: position 1,573,704,406 of record OX451737.1, read on the forward strand.
TTGTTTGAGAATACTTTTAATATTCGAAAAGGTCCTTCCCAATGAGGTGACCATTTACCTAACGCTTTATTCTTCTTTTCCATAGGCAATATGACTCTCCAAACCAAGTCATTAATAATGAATACTTTTTTCTTCACCCTTTTATTGTATGTTCTGGCCACTCTTTCTTTTTGCCTCATCAAAATTTCCAATGCATGTAATCTAATTTCGTCCAACTCAACTAATTCATTCATCATCATTTCCCAATATAATGCAGTTGGGATTTCGTTTTGTCTCTGAATTCGAACTGATTGCAGATGAATTTCTACTGGTAACACTGCATCATGACCAAATGTAAGTTGGAAAGGTGTAGTGTTAGTAGCTTCCTTAGGAGATGTTCTACAAGCCCATAATATTTGGTCCAGAGTTTTGTGCCAGTTTCTTGGCTTCTTGCCAATATGCTTCTTGATTAATCCTATTATTACTTTATTTGCTGCTTCGACTTGTCCGTTTGCTTGAGCATAATATGGCGTTGATGTTAGCAATCTAAACCCCATTTCTTGGGCAAACCCTTGCATCTTTCTACCAGTAAATACAGAGCCTTGGTCTGTAGTTATGCTTTCTGGCAATCCGAACATATAGATAATGTGCTTTTGTATAAATTCAATAATTGCCTCTTGATCAGCAACTACCAGAGGTATAGCTTCGATCCATTTGGTAAAATAATCTACTCCCACCAAGATGTATTTCTGTCCTTTGGACGAAGCAGGATTTATTTCTCCTATCAAATCCAATGCCCATCCTCTAAATGGCCATGGTTTGATGATCGAATGCAACTCGCTTGCAGGGGCATGTTGAATTCTTGCATGTTTCTGACATTCTTCACATCCTTTAGCAAAGTCTATGCAATCTTTGAGCATGCTAGGCCAATACAAGCCGTATCGAAACAACAACCATTTCATCTTATGGCCTGCTTGATGTGCCCCACATGCCCCATTGTGGACTTCAGACAATGCTAAGTATGCCTCACTTTCTCCTAGGCATTTCAATAAAACACCCTCTTGGGTCTTTTTGAACAATTCGTTCCCCATGAGGAGATATGACAATGCTCTATATTTTGTTTTTCTATCAACCTTTAGAGTTGGGTCTGCTAAATAACTCTTCAATGGACTTCGCCAATCTGCATCTGACAAAGTATTTATGGCTAGTATTTCGAATCCCTGTTTCTCAGCATATCCCAATCTCATACTTTCCAGATCCGATGGTGCGAATCTAGTAGCCATAACTCTTCCCCTTAATTTGACCAAATCCTTAAAGTTCTTGGTGGACACTTTATAACTTGAAGCCAACTGCGCTAAGTCATTTGCTTCTTGGTTTTCTATTCTTGGTATGTGTTGAATATCCATGTATTCAAATTTCCTTAATAGCCTATTGACTATGACGAAGTATACCATTAAATTTTCCTTTATGCATTTGTATTCCTTTGTGATTTGTTTGACCACTAATTCAGAGTCTCCTTTAATTTCGACTCTGGTTGCCCCCAATTCCAACAAAGCTTCAAGTCCAACAATGAGCGCTTCATACTCAGCTTCGTTGTTCGAACAACGAGGACCATCTAATTTATACTTGAATTTTGTTGGAATTCCTTCAGGAGAAATTAGAAGGACTCCAACACCACTTCCATTCCTGTGGGTTGAACCATCAAAGTACAATTTCCATGGTTGCATTTCGACGTAACTCATGATCGTCTGCTCAACCAACGAATGGTCCACAATGAAGTCAGAAATTACTTGACCTTTCATAGCTTTTAAAGGCATGAAAGTCAACGAATATTCTGTTAAGGCTAAAGCCCACTTGCCAACTCTGCTATGCATTATTGGTTTTGAAAGCATATGTTTAATGACATCGAAATGAGATGAAACATAAACATCAACAGGTTTTATATAATACTTGAGTTTCATACAAGAGAAATACAAACAGAGACATAGCTTTTCTAAATTGCTATATCTTGTCTCTGCATCATTTAACACTCTACTTAAATAGTATATAGCTCTTTCTACGCCACTGCTATCCTCTTGTGCTAGCATACTGCCTATACTAACTTCAGAGGCAGATATGTACAATCTCATGGGCTTCCCCCATGATGGTGGAGACAAAATAGGAGGCTGAGAAAGATATTCTTTTATTCTGTCAAACGCCTCCTGGTGAGCTTCGTTCCATTCGAAGGCTTGACCTTGCTTTAGACGAAGTAACGGAGAGAAAGCTTGGGTTCTTCCACTCAGGTTCGAGATGAATCTTCTGAGGAAGTTAATTTTCCCTAACAGAGATTGCAACTCCCTTTTTGACGCAGGTGCTTTCGTCTCCATTATGGCTTTGGTTTTGTTCTGGTTGATTTCGATTCCTTTCTTGTGAACCACAAAACCAAGAAAATCTCCAGCCTGCACAAAAAATGCACATTTAAGGGGATTCATCTTTAAGCCATGTTTCCTCATTCGCTCGAATGATTGGCTTAAATAATGCAAATGTGTTTCTGCAGATATAGATTTGATGACTATATCGTCAATATACACCTGCATGAAGGTTTCAATGAAATCATGAAAAATTGAATTCATTGCCCTTTGATAAGTTGCCCCAGCATTCTTTAAACCAAAAGGCATCACCACCCATTCGTAGGTGCCTAAGGCTCCTGGGCAACGAAATGCTGTCTTTGCAACATCTTCTTCAGCAATGAAAATCTGGTTATACCCAGAGTATCCATCTAACATACTCAAGTATTCGAACCCTGCAGCAGAATCTACTAGCATTTCTGCCACGGGCATGGAATATTCATCTTTAGGGGTTGTAGTGTTTAAATCCCTAAAGTCTATGCAAATTCTTAAAGAACCATTTTTCTTAATAACGGGTACTATGTTTGCTAACCATTCGACGTACCTTGTTGTTCTGATGAATTTGCAGCGCAACAACCTTTCGATCTCAGCTTTAATTTTTGTGAGAACCGCTGGTGCGAATCTTCTGGGAGTTTGTTTGATGGGCCTCTTGCCATCTTTGATTGGCAGTCTGTGTTCGACCAACTCCCTCTTTAAACCAGGTATCTCGTCATAATCCCATGCGAAGCAATCTTTATTTTCCTTAAGGACTTCGATCACTTTCTTTTTGAGGCCTGGGCTAAGTTTAGCACTTATGTAGGTTACTCTTTTTGTTTTTTCATCCCCTAAGTTGACTTCTTCGAGTGGATCTTGTGCAAACATTTTGGCACCTGAGTTTATGGGGTCCCTTTCGAAGCCTAAGGGTTCTTTATCATAGATGGCATCCAACCTTTGATCCATCTCAAACTCTTTGAAGGGTGAGCATTTCGAACCCTCCCCACTGACTTCGTTCGTCTTTATAGTTGATTTATTTATTTCAGCCTCTAAGGCCGCTTTTGATTCGTTCTCAGCCATATAGGCCGAAATCCTTTCGAAAAAGGTAGACTCAGTCATGGCTAAAGTTGTCGAAGTCCCAGCCTGCTGGCCGTTTTTGTATAGTGCTTTCGACTTCCTCTTCTTCACTGATTATTGTTCTGTCCCAGTAAAGGCCATCATGACGAAGGGTCATGTAGTAGTGGGCGTTTCTAGTTTCATTAATCTCATCATTTGGAACACATGGAGCAATCTTTGCCAGATTTTTATCATAATCCCTTTTGTCAACTAAATTGACAGTTGACATAAAGTAACTCTGGTCTGCTTCGATGTTTTCCACGATTCCATCATCTCTCCACAGAACTAGTCGCTGATGCATTGACGAAGGAACTGCCCCCACGCCATGGATCCACTCTCTTCCCAGCAGCAGGTTATAGTTGGCCTTGGCTTCGATCACCATAAACATGGTGGGCCTACAGCTTGAGCCTATTGTCAATTCCAACTGGACCACTCCCAGTGTTTTGCCCACTTTTCCTTCATAATTGGACAGAACCATGTTATGGGGCTTAATGTCTCCTTCGCGGATCTCTAATCTTTTTAGCATGAAATGGGGTATCAAATTGACTGCAGCACCCCCATCCACTAGAACTTTGTTCACGCCATGGACACCAACTTTCACCCGAATGAAAAGTGGCTTGAGATGGTTCTTCATTGCAGGTTCTGGACGTTCGAAGAATGCATTTTGTTCCTCAACAGCCCCATTGTCCATCACATAGTAGCACACGGGCCTATGTTTCATCAAATCCGTGGCGTCTTCCTCCTCATATTCGTTGATTTCGGTTTCCTGCCCAAATTCGCAGGGAAGCACAGACACCACGTTACAGTTCAAGTTAAATGAAGACTCCCCCTCCGATTCGAAGTTATCTGTTATCATATCTTCGTCCTCTTCCGGGCCTGGAGTGTATTCCTTTGGTTCATCGCGTTGTTCTTCAGAGAAGAGCCTCCTATTGACTGGAGGTTTATCTTCAGTTTGATTTTTTGGTTTGTTGGTGCTAGATTCACCTTGGTTTTTCGTTGAAGTATCCCCTTTGTTTGCCACAACTTCTCTCTCAGCCTTTCGAATCCTTTGCTGTCTGCGCCACTGAGATCTTGACATGGGGTTCCTTCCTTTGTAATTCTCTAATCTTACTTCCTCCCTTTTTGCTGTGTTGAATTGCCTCCTGTATGTCACAGCATGGCGTGCATTTCGTTCAGCGTTTCTCCATCTATCTTTGCCTTTGTCATTTCTGACTTGTAACCATCTATCGGTTGGCACTTCAGCAGGGAGTTTGAAAGTCACTCTTCGAGCAGCCTTGGGGTGAGGGCTATCAGGCCTTCGCTGTTTGTGTCTGCTGTCGAAACGTGGGCCCATCTGGGCAGTTTCTTGATGGTTCCAGCAAGGGGCGAAGGGAATCGTTTCGAAGGCCCTGGCCATGCTTTGGTCATACACAACAGAACACCTTGGGCAAATCAAGCACTTGGTTGCCCCTTTGTAGCAGCGAAACACAAACTCCAGCAAACTTTCCCCAGCCTTGGGATAACACCTAAAAAGCTGGTTATCCTGGCGCCCATTGTTGCCAGTTCGAGCCTTCTGTACCCTTTCGAAATTCGCAGCAATTATTTGATTGCAGAGGATGCTGCACCTAGGGCACAATATCATGCCTGAATCTCCTTTGTGGCATGTCATGAGATAATCTTTGAGACTAGTATCTCCAGTGTGATTATCCCCCATTCTATACTTTTCTTTTTCTAAGTATTTTTCCACTTCCTCCATCTCAGAGCGAGGTCTTTCCATATCCACCATATTTATTTCCACATCCCCCTCTTTAGCTCCATCATCACCCCATCCTGTGGGCTTTATATCCTCAATCTGAACCTTCGAACTCTCTGGGGCAGAATATTTGACCAAATAGTCAAATTTTCCACTGGGTTCCCCTAGAGTGTCCCATATTTCCTTCTGAGGGGAAATTGGCTGCGTGATTTGGACTTTCTCCAATTCCAGCCTCAAGCCTTCAGTGACTTGTGTTAATCCTTCGTTTTGATTTCCCTGGCCTTCAGTAGCCTGGGTTTCTCTTGCAACAGCTACAGGTGCAGCAATCGAAGTCTCTGGCGTATTCTGGATGTCTTCAGTGACCTCCTCGCTGACTTCGACCATCACCCAGTTTTCAACTCCAGTACCCTTCTCTCCTGTTAGGGCGTCGCTTTGATCAGTTTCCACCATGTTGACCTCTCCAATGCATGCAGGCTCGGAGTAGTTGGTGTCTGCGACGTCCAAGGGATCTTCGTCCACTTTCATCTTCACCTTATCAGCAAACTTTAGTCTGCCATCTTTGATCGCGTTTTGAATCAGGTCCCTGAAAAGAAAACATTGTGAGGTCTTGTGGCCTAGGAAACTATGATATTTGCAAAATCCCCTCTTCTTTCTCTGATCCAAAGGAGGTATTTTGACATTTGATGGCACAATTAGTTGGCCATCTTTGACAAGTAAGTCAAAAATCTCGTCACATTTAGTGACGTCGAAGGTATACACCTTCTTTGGAAATTTGTCACTTTTTTCATTTTCAACAATATCTTTCCCTTTTGTGGGAACTAACATTTTGCAGGAATAAGGCGGGGCCTGTTTTAATTTAGCGAGGTCAATTTCGACCTCTTCGAATTCGAATTCAGGGTATTCTTCTGCTTCCTCAGTCCCAACATAGGAAATCCTTTCTTTCTTGCTATTCTTAAAGACTCTGGCTTTTTCGGCCTTTAGTCTTTCGACCTGTCGAACCCTATCGGCTAAATGAGCCATGTCCCTCAAATACTGAGTGTCTAGTTTCTTTCGAATAGAATAATCCAAGCCACCAGCGGCCATTTCGACTAACTCATGTTCAGGCACTACTGTGTAACATCTGGATTTCAAAAGCCTAAATCTATTCAAATAATCATCTATGGGTTCGGTGAACTTTCTCTTAACACTGGCCAGTTCCTTCAAACTTATTTTCGACTGTCCCATGTAGAATTGTTCATGGAATAATCTCTCTAAGAGAGCCCAAGTGTCAATAGACCCAGGAGGCAAAGTGGTAAACCATGTGAAGGCGTTTTTTGTCAAGGAACTTGGGAAGTATTTGATCCTGAGATCTTCATTATTGGCTATATCTCCTGCTTCGGTTAGATATCTCGCTATGTGTTCGACTGTTGACTCATTGGTATCCCTAGCGAACTTTGTAAATTTAGGGACTTTATATCCCCTTGGTAAATCAGTATGTATTATGCAATCCAATATAGGAGAAGCGTAATTTGGCCTCCTCATTCCTGTGTTGAGGCCATTCTGGGCCATGACCCTCTCTATCATGGTGGTTAGGTTGTTTTCTGCCAAGATGTTATCGTTTCGAATTCTATGAACGACGGCATCGGCATCTTGATTTCGACCAACCAAAACAAATCCCCTAGGTTGTTCTTCTCGAAACTCTGGGGCTTCTAGCCTTTCGACCCTTGCCCCTGGTTCCATAATTTCCCTTTGTGGGCCCGGGATTATTGGGGCTTCTAACCTTGGTGCCCTGGCCCCTAAGTTAACTTCTTCTCTGGGTGGTCTATAAATTGGGTCGTTAGCAATTTGTTCTATAACAGGCGTGTTTGTTCGAAATCCCGCCTGATTCTGCCTACGCCTTTCTGGGGGAGCGAAGAAATCTGCTATTCGACTCATATTGTCAGCGTTTTCCCTGTTTGTCACGGTCACATTTTGCACTATTGGGGCAAATATCTCCTGCATGGTTTGTGCTAACACCCCTATCATATTATGGTTACTGTCATCCATCAATTGCCTAAAAGCCAACTGGTTGTCTGTGGTTAGGATAGGCATTGTGCTATAACCCACCGACCCTTGGTTATTTGTCATAAACTGATTCGCCCCAGACCCAGACCCTAGTTGTGGAGATGAATTCGATGTGGAATTGTGTAAACCTGCCATAAAAGATGTTGGCATTCCATAAGAGCAATTTCTGGTTCTATTCCCATCGAAACCGGGGGGTCTAGTTAATAGGGTGGCGAAATGGGATTGTGTCCCTGATGGTGGAACGAATCCCCCAGGGTAGCCAATAGTTCCAGTATTTCCTAAGATCGAACTATTAGTTGATATGCCACTTACTCCATTGGTGGCTATGTTACTGGTCGAAGATGCAACAGACTGTGCATTCGAAGGGATTACATTAGATGTTCCGATCGAAGTGGACGCGTTAGTGCCTGTTGCATGTGGGCCACTTTGGTCCCCTTGTTGATTGTCTGAATTAGACATTTTGTTCAAACGTTTTCTTCTGGATAAAGGTTGGTTGTTGTTGGTTATCTTACCACTTCTCAGGTTCATAAAACAGCAAACTTCTTAGGTTCCAACGTTTTTTTTGTAATGGTTATGTCTCAACAATCCTTAATTCTGATATCCAATTATTGGTCCCACCAGGTGTGCCAATTTGTTTCCAGTGATTTCTGGTAAACAACCGCTAGTCTTCCAAACTATCGAATAATCTTTCTTACTGTTATTCAATTCCTCTGGTAACTCACAGGATCGACTAGATTGATCCTAGGACTCCTTGGATATTAAGGTTACTCTCACAATCGAACAGATATCCATGGTTGATATTGTATAGGTGTTTGGCTTGTTTCGATCTCTCTCTCTCTAAGAGTCTAAAGATGTAATCAAAATGTGTGTGAAAACTAAGTTATACGAATAAATGCTAATTGTAATGCTAATTGTAAAGACATGTAAAACTGCATAAAAGTGAAGTAAATGGCTTCGACTTACAAAACGGTGAACATAAAGGATTTCTGGAGCGTAAAAGTTTGAAATGTGAAGAAAGCGTTTAATGCAAGAAATCTGTAAATGATTTTAAGTAAACATATGCGTTCGAAGGATAAGACTTGAAGGTAAAGGTATGGAAAATATGACAGTTTTCTGAAATATAAAGTGCTCGAAATATAAAGAAAACATTAAAATGTAAAACTTTGAAGAAGAGATTTCGAAGTGAAAAGACTGTAAATAAGAAAACTTGTAAATGTTGTTTGACAAAAGGAATAAAGGAAAGTACTAGAAATGGTAAAAGGTTTTCATTAAATCAGAAATACATGGTGCTATCATACATACATTTCTCTTGCATTCGTTTCCCTTGCCATGTGGTAGTTTGAATGTTATTGAGTATTTTGTATAATAGATATGACACACGAAATCCTAATACTAAGACTCCTATTTATACTAATTCGACCATAACGGTCTTGCTATAGGATTATGCCACGTTTCGAACATGCAGGACAATGCTTCTTTCATCTTTCCACGTGTCCCCAAATGCTCCAACACATAACTTTCAAACTTTGAAAGTCCCGCTTCCATTTGAATTTTAAATGCTTTGGTGTTTCTCCGTTTCGAACGCTCTTCCCAGACACAGCCTCGCTGTTGTTTCGAGACTCCTTTAGATATGTTCCCATAATTGCCGCTCGAAGCCCCAAGCTTTGACACACTTATTCGAAACACTGCTTCTGCTACTTCGAAATATGACGTTTAATTCCATTTCGATCACAAACGTTTAACTCATTTGGCTTCTAAATAACATTATCAAAATCTTCAGCCAACAATATTGCAATGGGATCGACCTACGAGAGGGAACTCAATATCTTTATTAAAAGGGATATCATTGTATTTAGTGATGGGGGTAATCAATCCCCGGATCACTATATCCCCTGTAAGAGAATTAGAAACACAACTTAAATGCTTAGAAAGAATAGTAGAAGTATTCCCAGAGTAGCCATTTACCATGGCGTGAAGGTGGTACAAATCTCTAAAGGTAGGAGACCCTATGTTGCCACCCTTGGAAAACATAGTGTGCGTCAAAACTGTGTAAATATATGAAAACAGGGTTTTGAATGCAAGAGGTCTTGGCACTCTTTGCAATATAAGGGATCTCTCTTGAAATTTGAGACTAAAATTAGTTCAGGTTAAAAGTTTTGGAGACATCGTCTGACCCATTAGTAGGCAGGTGCGGAATATCCCCTAGGGCCTCTACTGGAAGTTGGTAATTAAAGTTTGTGCAACCTGAAACTTACAGTGCCTATTATCTTTAATTGAATCCTTCTGGACGAAGATTCATTCGGTGCCTTAAACATATTAATATCTAGAGTACACAAGAACTCGAAAGTTAGGCGAGTATAAACGGGAAAATCACAATGCACAAGATAATATAGCCCTAAATTGTTCAGCAGTCTATCTACCTCATCCTTAAGACCTAGAGATTCAAGAGTCTCTTCATCGGCGACCAGGTCGGAATGATACTCCTTTAAGAAATATATTCATACCTTCTCATGTGCTCCTCCTTCGTGAAAATGAAGCCATGGGGATTTACAATGGAAGAAGTTCCTCTTCTTATCTCTACTCTTTTCGCTCTGGTTATTTTCACTTGTCATACTTCTTGGTTGCCATTGTTGAAGTTGAAGAAAATTGAGAGATTTTCCAAAGTGTGTGGTTGGGGTTTACGGTTAGCGTGTCTTTTTTTGTTGGATTTGGTGAAGGTTTTATGAAAGTTTGTGTTTTAGTGTGGAAAATGTTGAACAAGTGACCTCAAGCACATGGGGGTGAATTGTGATTTTTGAAAAACATGATTAATTTTTAATTTCTTGATTAAGATCACGTTAGTAATGTTTTTTAAGTAATAAATTGTAGCGGGAGTAAGGTAAATAAATTATGGAAAATTAAAGAGAGTAAGGATATAAAGATTGCTTCAGAGAGTTATCCATATTTAGCCAAACGATGGCCTAGTCCTGTCCCCAAGAGGTCTTCTTGAGATTTTTTACTATATACTTGAGAGATTTTTATTGGTTATGCCCACAAACCTTAATACAATATGATCTTTGAATTTGAACAAGCTTATCCCAACTTATAGACGACTTTTACCCCCTGCTTATTCTATCGAGACTGATTTGAGATTTATGGGAAATTTATTTAACCAAAACAAAGTTTTTCCGACTAAGCTTAATAAACCAATAACAAAGATTTATGGTTAATCTCAAAAACCAAAACCCAATCTCTTAAAGGTGTCTCACCTTTAAGACTATAAACGACCGACACGACCACTTACAAAATAATAGTCTTCCACTACTATAAAACACGCATACTGTAATGCCCGTTAATTTAATTAATTATTTAATTAAATTATTTTTGGATTATTTGTTGAAAAATTGTGAGATATTGAGAATTGTTGGCATAAGTTGTTAGATTATTATTAATTAATTAATTAGTTGATTAATAATAATAATAATAATGTTGGAATTAATGAAATAATGGTGTTGGGCTTATGTTATTGGTTGGAAGTAGTAAAGTTGGGGGTGTGAAAGTTAAGCCCAATAGGACTAATGGTATAAGGTTAAGCTGACACAAGGATTTGGTTATTTGATAGAATAAGAAGTCTTGTGCGTGACTGTGTGAAGTTGCACAGAAGAGGAGCAAGGTTGCACGGTTGTCGAGCAAAGTTGCACGGTTGTCGAGCAAAGTTGCATGGTTGTCGAGCAGAGCAAAGCAAGGTTGTCGGCTGGGAGTTTGGTAGAGCGACCTTCAATCCAGGTAAGGATGAGGTTCTGACCTTATAATGGGATTTATGATGTGTATTATATGGGAATTGTTCGTTTGTATGACTATTGTGCGTTGATGTTTCTGGATCTATTATTGAAGTTGATCATTTTCTATGTTGTGGTTGTTTAGGGAGTTATCGTATGACTGTCTTGCATGATTAGTGAACCTGTTGTTGAAGTTGGCCGGGAATTTTGAGTTGTTTGTATAATTGCCCGGTATAATCGATGAATAGGTTAGTGTAGATTATTACATGTTGATGTGGTCATTAGGTTGTTTTATCTTCCGAGCGGTTGGCAGGAAATTTGTAAATTGTTGTTGTGGTCATTTTAGGAAGGTTTATGCGTGACTGTCTTGTACAATTAATAAATCTTTTGATAAGAAATATAGTTTCCCGTTGTTATGGTATTCCGAGCAGTTGGCCGAAAATTATAGATTGTATTGATGTGGTCGTTATGACGTTGTATTATTCTATGTTGTTGGCCAGAATTAATGGTCGAGGAGGATGCTGATGGTGTTAGGTGCCGAGCAACATGTAGGTTGTGAGATGTGTCTAGGAATATATGTGTTGGATGTCGAGTGGTATTAGGCTGCAAGGTGTACTGAGGAGCACAATATTATTGCCGAACTGCACAAAATTGCAGGCTGTGTCGAGGAGCACAAATTAATTGCTATTCTATATTGGTTGTTGTGCATGTCGAGGGGCACATGGTCTCCCTATCCCTATTGCCCGTGCATGCTGTTTTGGTCGATACTAGTGTTGTGTAAGTTGTTATGAGTTGAGAAATTGCAGATTGATGATTTATGTTGAGATGTCTCTAATTATGGGAAGATATTAAGTTGTAGGCTTATGGCCAATGTTGAATTAAGTTGAATTACTGTTGTTATTGTTATTACGTTCATGTTATTAATGCATGCATAGCATATCATGTTGGAGTTGATGCTCGTTAAGTTGGCCTGGATTGACAAATATAAAGTTGAAGGCTTATGCCTTGTTGATGCCTCTATTTATTGGCAGATTTCTAAGTTGGGAGTTCTTCTCCATTGATACCACATACATGTGCATAAAAACAAGTCGCATTCTATATTGCATTCTAAGTTGTTGTGTAGATGAATTCATGATGATAATGTTGTTAAATAGCTGCGAAGTGGTGATTTTGTATGAACTATTTCTAATGTATTATTTATCATGTGTTCTATTATAATGTTTGATATCTCACCCCTTTTATTTGAATGTTACCCATATGTTGGTAATGTGCAGGTAATCTAGAGCGAAGGCGGTTTACCTTCAGTAGTTCGAGTCGGTGTCATTACTCTGATACGTAACACTCGGGGGATGAATGCTTGTGGATTTATTGTTGTTATTATTTCAGTTGTTGAACCTTAAGTTGTTTTTCGTTGAATGCTTTTTATTTGAAGTTGTTTCAGTTGGACAAAGATGTTACATTCTTATAGGTTGAATATTATGATTCCGCTGCGTGGTTATGAAAGTTGTTAGTTTTTAAAAGATTAATTTATGTTGTTGTTGGTTCATCCAAGTTTAATGTGTTATGTATCTGTAATGAATGTCGTTGTTTTAAGTTGAAATTATAGCATCCTGATTTAGTTGTTGAATTTTTATAACTCTGATTTTTATGATAATTGTCGGGTAGAATTGGGGTGTTACACATACAACAACGCTAAAGTCACCACGGTTCGCCCCAAAACCGTGGTGACACTTCTAAACTCATGCGTTAAAAAATTTTAATTGAAAATTTTAAGGTTATAATTACGGTTCACTCCCTAACCATGGTGATATAGTTCAGCTTTTCTGTGTTCGATCCTCAGCTCCCTCAAATAGATTATCCCTTTTACATTAATGCATGCCTTTTCAATTATATTTATATTTAATTAAAAAATAATAGGGATATCACTCAGTCTTTTGTAAAACTGTTGTTACACATTGTCACTTCTTTATATATTAAACACTAAGTATCCATTTTTCCACTGATAAAAGAAATAACCTTAACACCAACACAGTTGACATCGTCAAGAAGAAGACAACAGCATCCACACTCATTATTGTTGTCCAATTTTGTTTCAATGTCGCATTTGAAGACAAATTCATCCAAAGGTGTTACTATGTCTTCTTCCACTGTAAAATCTCGGTCTGGAAATTTATGTGGTTGTGATAGTCGTATGGTTTCGTACCAATGCAAGAAGGAACATAATAAAGGAAGACTTTTTTGGAGGTGTCCATTTTGGAGGAGTGATGAAACATGTAATTTGTTCATATGGGATGAAGACATGATAGAAAAATTGAGAAATGAAGATGAGAGTAATATGAGGCCAGAGTTGGAAGTTGTGGGCTATTTGAAGGTTATGTATGAAGATTCAAAAAAGAAGAACAAGAATTTGAAGAACAAACTGAAGTCAGAGAGATTTTCTAGAAATTTGAAGATGTTCTATTTTCCTATCTCCTTTATGTTTAATATTTATTTTGTTATGAAATGTAATAGTTGAAGTAGGGTTTGGAATTTGAAAATTTTATGTTTTCTTATCATCTTTATGTTTAATATTTACTTTGTTATGAAATGTAATAGTTGAAGATGCATTGAACCTGACCGGAATGCAACTAACAGACGGTTTCTTACGAGTAAGTTCATCGCAAACTGTTGAATTTTCAATTACAATTATGTGTTTTATATATTTTGTAGTTTAAGCTGATAGTTTAAGTTGATAGTTTAAATTGAATGTTTAAGTTGATAACCTTAAGAGAGTTGAGCAGAAAGATTAAAACTTCATTACATAAAAATGTCATTACATGATCAAAAACATAATTAAATCTAAATCATTTCGTTGAGATAAAGTTAGACCAATCATAGTCAGCTTCATCATCATCATCAAAATTGGAAAAAATTATCATTTGTCTTCCCAACCTTCTTCTTCTTCTTATTCTTCTCCTCACCCTGAGAGCTCTCATTAGTCTAAACACAACACCCTCTACAGCAACATCTTGAATCTGAGGATGGTTTTGCACCACACCTCTACATCAACATCTTGATTTTGAGGCTGGTTTTGCACCACATCTTGATTCTCAGCATTGTTGGTAGCTTGAGCAGGATAACACGTGTTGATTCCTTTGGATGAAGTTGTTTTTGAGTTTTGGTTCTTCTGCTTTTATATTGTTCCTTCTGATTCTTCATCTTCTTCTCTTGGAAGTTTAAAAATCAAAGTTTCTCATCTTTATTTCTTTGATTATATACGCTTTCTCTTCTCTTGGAAGTTGGAAAGATTGCATACCTCGAGTTGTTCAAATTTTGATGTACTTAATAGAATTGTGTACTCATAATACAAGTTTTGATATCAATTAAAAATGGTTCAGTGTTGATTCTGCTATGATACGATTGACATTTATTCATATACAATATCACAACGGTTAATAGGAATAATCATTGTTATAAGGCGCATGCTTTCTAGTTTACTACGACGGTCACTGGACCGTGATTGTAAGTACTGCATATACAACCACACGCTACATAACAATGCCTGGTCCTGTGTGGTTATATATATTTCCCAACCATTGTTAAACGACTTTTCTATAGTAGTGTTCTCACAAATAAAATTTCATTCCAAAGCACTAAGACAACCACAAGTGGAGAAAAAGTTTCTAGTAAAAGAAGAAGAAAACTTAGAGAGATAAATTCTAAACAAATCTGAAAAATGTTGAAAAGTTGCGTGATTTCAAAAGAGGAGGTCGCCATTTATATAGTAGTCAACATTACTCAATAAGAAAATAATTCATGAGTCTCATTAACTATTTCATCGATTAGTTTGACTGAATATATAAGTTATGATTTTTAAAATGAAAGAAAGGTGTCATACTCCGTTTTTACCCCTTATCTTTTTCATTCATTTGAAGCATAGTTCATTTTTGAAAAATCACAATAAAGGTCAATCATTGCATTTTTTGTCTTCACCATATTTTTAATCTATTTTCATACATTTTATCATTTTTCATTTCAAAAATTTAAAAAAAAAAAAAAGAGTGGTCAACGTCAAAATACTTAAAATTTGGTTTTAATTTTTACTTTTAATTTTGTTTCATTTCAAAACCACATTTTGATTCAAGGTTGTCTTCAAAATTCAAGTTATTTTGATAATTTGATTTTAAGCTTCTTTTTTTTCATTCAAGTTTTGATTTGTCAAGCCATATGCATTAGATATTTCTTCTTTTACATTAAAATAATTGAATTGCATCATGTTGCATTTTCTTCACTTTTTAATTTGAACTTAGTTTAAGTCATGTTAGTGGAATTAATTAAAATAATTGAATTGCATCATGTTGCATTTTCATTCAACTACACGTTTTCAGTATGACAATGCATCAGTACAAATTTGCAACAGAAAAAAAAAGAACTCCATCCCCATGCTTCACCATCTTCATACTTCACATGATACAAAGCTGCAAACAAGGAATCAAAAGCAATTACCATTCATGCATACATAGTACATACACATGTTTAATTTTTGTATTGTTTGTTTGGGTTGAGCCTTAATTCTTATTAAACGCACCTCTATGTTTACTTTCACACCTCCATTCCATTTTTTTTCTCCAATAAATCCATTTCAAAATTTAAAATCATTTTCTATTATTTTCAAATTTCAACAACAATCATATTTTAGTTAGTAGAATTAATTAATTAAATATTGGTTTTAGTTAGTTAATTTTTCTTATTAGATTTAATTAACTCGATTAAATTAATTGTTAATCAATTAATTTTGATAATTAATTATAATTAGTCTAATTAATTGATTTAATCAATTTTAATTAATTACTTTTACTAAAATAAAATGTCACTCCACTTGATTAATCTTTTGATCTAATTAAGTAACTTGACTTCAAAATTATTTTATTTTTCAAAATAAATCAAAGTCATTCAAATATCTTGCACCATTTTTCATGTTATATCATCTTGTTTGCATTTGATTGTTTGGTTTACATTTATTTGTTATACTATCTTCTTCATTTTATTTCATTATATCTCCATTAGACAAATGTACTCACCTTCTCATTAGGTGTAATAATTTTATTGTTTTTTTATGTTATTCTTTGCTTTAACTATTTATTAATCAAGAATAACGTAAAATAAATTATTTTCAAAAAAGAATAAAAATATATTTGATCCAACGTTGAGTTTTTTTTCTTCTAAATCAAATCATAAATTAATTACATCGCGGTGCTTGATCCAACGTAAGTACTTTTCTTCGATCACTCAAACATTTTCATAATTAATTGTACTTGATCCAATGTCAAGTCACTTTCAAATTATTTTCTCAATAAAGAGATTGAACAGACGAGCTAAAAGAATTTCTAACCTTTTTCCTAAATTAATCGGATACGAGCCGCATAGCTTGACCATTCGAGTAATTGTGATCCAATTAAAACACCTTTAATTAAGCGAGTTTAGTCTGACCCAATGGACAATAAACGAGCAAACTGGAATAATTTCCAACCTTTTTCACGAGTATCTAAATAGGAGATGAATATCTCGGCCATTTGATACTCACCCACTGTTAAAGAGTTAAAGACTAAATTTGTCTCACTCTTTTCAATAAACGGATTAAACGGGCAAGCTGGAAGAATTTCCAACATTTCTGTAAGTGTTTGAGTACTGGTTGAATAGCTTACTATTCAACACTCGTATCCACTTAAAATCAATTTCAACTCATTTAAACCTTTTTTCTCTTAGCTTTTTAATTCAAAAACTTTTCATAAAACGAAAGAAGTTATGTCCATTCTGCAATGATGCAAACAACGCTTCCACATGTGAAGATCAAACATTTTCCACTCAAATATGATGATGGAAAGAATTTGTTTTGATCCAAATTCAGTCGTCCATTCTTGAAGTGATGTAAATGTTCAATTATTCATGTTTCGGGCAGCAATGCTTTTCCATTCAAATGCGACTTGAGAATATTTCACTAAAATGAACCAACACACAAACATTTGCTACCCCGAACTGCGAAGCTCTGGTTTTTCTATTGGACCATGTGAGTAACATAAGCTAACACTCTTTTTGCAAAAATAACTAAATGGGTATCGTTGAGTACACTGAATGTGAGGGATGCTAATACATTCTCAATGCATAACTGACTCCTGAATTCGCTCTTGGTTGCAACGACCACTTTTATCTTTCTTGGAATAAATAAATATCAGTGACGACTCTGTTGTATTTCGAGTGTTCCTTACGCTCAGGTTTTTTTTGCACCATGATATAAGGTTGTGATATAGATCAGTTGCCAATCATTTAGGCATTGTAGAAATGTCTTAGGGCGTAAGTTTGATCTTTTCTAATCAAATAGATTAAGGTTTGATTCGATTAAATCATACAAAATTTCTCTCTTGTCATTTCTAGAGTTCCTAAGTTATTTGGCATAACTTTCAAGACATTTTTTAAATGTTTTTCTTTTTGGAAAAAAGTTTGTGTATGTGTGTGTGTGTGTGAGAGAGAGAGAGAGAGAGAGAGAGAGAGAGAGTTGTCTTAGTATTTCTAAGATACTATTTTATTTTTACAATAGTTGATTCACTCAGAATGACTGACAAGACCCGACGAGCTTCCACATCTTTCCTTTTGAAGAGACTATTATTGTGTTGTTAATTGACTTTGAGTATTTCATGTTGGTGTCAATTGTCTTTGAGTACTTCATGTTGGTAGATGTATTGTTGTCATTAAAACTTGGTTGTTACCTGCAAGAACATAGATCCACATTCTCTCCTATTTTTTATGATGACAACGCATCTCTCAAGGAGTGCGGTAAAAAGGTATAAAGTAGTAAAATATATTTTTTTAGTGTTTTAAGCTCCCCCTGAGTTAAATAGAAGATATCCCCCCCCCCTGGAGAAAGTTTGATTTTGGCAAGATGTTTTAAGTGGAATTTAACAAGATTTTTGATTTTGGAAAGTTACAGAATGTAAAACAGATAAATGATAAAGAAAGTTTGAGATATATGAGAACTTGTCATGATTTAATTTCATCTACTGATAGAATATGCAATTTACCAATCAGTTATTACAATCTAAACATTTATCAATATCATCACTCACAAACATAATTTATGTCTAAACTTCTGATGAGGTTTTAACCTTATTGCTTAATCGGCAATCTCTCAACCTATTTAAAAATACAACAACATTAATAATCGATACTTTCTATGAATGTTAAACCTAAATCTATGTCTAACATTTAGAGTGTAACAAATGATTATCTTAGATCAAAATTTGAACTGTATTTCTCAATATCAATTATAATCCACGAAGTTAAATAGTAAATCAAAGATAACATCAATATAGATTCATAAACAGATTGTACATAACGCCATGATCAATAAATTGATCTAGCATACGAACTTAGTTATTAATCACTATTATCACGTATCATTCTTCAACACCGCTTATGTCTAACCGGTGATGTGATTTTTACCATATTTCTTAATAGACGGTCTCTCGGCCTATTAAAAAATACAATAACATTAAGACTTGATACAAGTGAATATCACTCCAAATATATGTTTAGAGTTTGGTCTTTAACAGATAATAATCTTAGGTCAAGACTTGAAAGATATTTCTCAATAGTGATTTAAATCATTAGAATAACATGAAAACAAATATAACATCAATATTGATACATAACTAGTTCACAAAATAATGATAAAAAGCAATACATATGAGTACGGTGAAATATATCCAATCCCAACAAGAAATGGTTTTAGCTACTCATGGTAGCTTGATACAAAAAAAAAAAAGAATGAAGATGAACATGCATCAATCGTAATTTCTTGATGATTGATGTGAGCCCAACTTCTAATCTTCAAGAAGCACCGTCTCCTATTGTTTTCTAAGTCTCTCTCTCTCTCTCTCTCTCTCTCTCTCTCTCTCTCTCTACAAAATGTAATATATCCCTAAAAGTCTAAAGCGGAAAAGTATTTATACAAAGCTGAAAAACTGAATGGCACTCAGACCCAGATTTGGCGCTCAGTGCAGCTACCAGACAAATAACTTAAACTGCCATAAATGGGGCTCAATGTAGAATTTGGGTCTTAGCACATAAGTTCTTGTTTTTAGGGCTTCAATAGGACTCAACCCCACAGAGAGAATTTGGGGCTTAGCGCGAAAGTTCCTGTTTTTAGGGCTTCAATGGTGCTCAGCCTCGCTGGCAAGATTTGGGACTTAGCGCGAAATTTGGGACTTTGCGCTAACTTGCAGGCAGCTTTATTAAAAAAATTCATGTTGAAGCCATGTATTTCCTTTTTGATGTCCAAAGCTCCTCTAATGCAAACTTACCTACAAAATGAGGTACAAAAGATCAATCTACATAATATTTACACAAAAGTTGAGGTTGTTACTTGTGTATCCAATTAATCAAGCTAATAAGTACCACTTTTTCATACATATTTTCACCACAACTTGGCCCTTATCATTTATGCATAATTAATTTAAGATTACAAGTTATGTTCTTATAAAAAGAAATTTTCTTTAGGAAATGGCTTAGTGAGTATGTCTACAATTTGATTGAATGGGTCTACAAAATCAAGCATGCATTCTTCTTTTTCTACATGATCCCTAATAAAATGGTGCATAATATCTATATGTTTGGCACGAGAATCAAGAGTAGAGTTTTTGGTGAGGTTTATTTCACTTGTGTTGTCACATTTTATTGGTACACTAGTTTTGACACCATAGCCATTTAATTGTTGTTTCATCCATATAATTTGAGCACACTAACTTCCAGCAGTAATGTATTCCGCCTCAGTTGTGGATAGGGATACACTTGCTTGTTTCTTATTATGCCAAGAAACTTGTGAATTCCCAAGTATGTTACATGTGACACTGGTACTTTTCTATATAATCTATATCCTGCAAAGTCGGAGTCAGATTATTACTAAATTACAGTTAGTCTCTTTGGGGTATCATAGACCCATTCGTTGTGTGCCAGGGGGATATTTCATTATGTGTTTTACGGTGTTGAGATGTGATTATTTAGGAGATGCTTGAAAATATGCACACATACACATATAAAACAATATATCAGGTAAAGATGCAGTTAAATATAATAGTGACCCGATCATACCTTGATATTTTCTTTCATCGACAAATTTTTTATTTTCATCTTTGTCTAGGGAGCATGATGTTGACATTGGTGTTGCTAGTACTTTTGATCTTTCCATATCAAACCTTTTGAGTACCTCTTTGAAATATTTAGCTTGGTTTATATATGTCTCTTCTTTTGTTTGATAGATCTGAAGCCCTAGAAAGTATGTTAACTCTCCCATCATAGACATTTCAAATTCATTCTGCACTATTTCAGAAAATTCTTTGCATTAGAAGTCGTTAGTAGCACCGAATATGATATCATCTACATATATTTAAACTAATATAATGCCGTGTTTTGTTTTCTTAATAAAAATGGTTTATCAACTTGTCCTCATTCAAACATATAGTTCCTTTTTAAGTTTAAAAATGTGATCTGGAAAAGCAGGGTTAATAAATCCAGGAGGCTGATCAACAAATACCTCCTCTTGGATGTATCCATTTAGAAAATAACTTTTACGTCTATTTGAAATAGTTTGAAACCCATGATGCATGAAAAAGCTAATAACATTCTTATGGATTATAATCTGGCTACATGAGCATAACTTTCACCAAAATCTATTCCCTCCTATTGATTATATCCTTTTGCAACTAGCCTAGCTTTGTTTCTTAATACATTTCCTTCTTCATCTAGCTTGTTATGAAAGACCCATCGGGTTCCAATTACCAGATTAGCTGAATATTTGACAACAGGTTCCCAAATGTTGTTTCGTTTAAATTGATGTATTTTTTCTTTCATAGAAAGAGACCAATGTTCATCGGTAATAGCTTCGTTAATTTACTTTGGCTTAATTTGTGAATCAAAATCCACATAATTGCATACCTTGTTTAGTGATCGTCTAGTGGTGACTCCCTTAGATATACCCCTAATTACGTTCTGTATTGGATGATCCTTTTCCCAAACCAAAAGGGTTCAACATCATTGGAACCAAATGGGTATTCAGAAACAAGTTGAATGAACAAGGAGAAGTCATGAGAAATAAAGCACGACTGGTTGCACAAGGTTATAATCAGCAAGAGGGGATAGACTATATAGAAACATTTCCTCCAGTCGCCAGGTTAGAATCTATCAGACTTTTAATTTCTTTTGCTGTAAATAGTGGCATCACTCTCTATCAGATGGATGTTAAAAGCGCATTCTTAAATGGATACATTTATGAAGAAGTTTATGTGCACCAACCCCCTAGTTTTGAAAATTTCAAACATCCAGAATATGTTTTTAAACTAAAGAAATCACTATATGGTCTGAAACAAGCTTCCAGAGCTTGGTATTAAAGACTAAATAGTTTTGTGCTAGAAAATGATTTTACCAGAGGGAAAGTGGACACAACCTTACTCTGTAAGCCATTTAAAAATGATATTCTAGTTTGTCAAATTTATGTAGATGATATTATTTTTGGATCTACTAAAGCCTCTTTGGGAAGAGAATTTGCTAAGTTTATGCAGGCAGAGTTTAAAATGAGCTTGATGGGAGAACTCAAATTCTTTCTGGGCATTCAGATCAATCAAACTCTAGAAGGAACATACATACACCAAAGGAAACACGTCAAATAACTTCTGAAGAAATTTGACCTATCAGAATGTAAGCCAGCCAAAACTCCAATGCATCCTACATGCATTCTGGAGAAGGAAGAGGTAAGTAAAAAGGTAGAACAGAAGATCTACAGAGGTATGATTGGTTCTCTCTTATATCTTACAGCTTCAAGACCTGATATTCTATATAATGTATGTCTATGTTCCAGATTCCAATCAAATCCTAGAGAATCTCACTTAACAGCTGTTAAGCGAATTTTCAAGTATATGAAAGGTACTACGAATCTTGGTATGTTTTATAGAAAACCCAATGAATACAAATTAGTAGGGTACTGCGATGCTGTCTTTGCTGGAGACAGAGTAGAAAGAAAAAGCACTTCTGGAAGCTGCATGTTTCTAGGAGAAAATCTGATCTCATGGTCCAGAAAGAGGCAATCCACAATTGCACTATCAACCGCTGAAGCTGAATATATAGCAGCAGCTGGATGTAGCACACAGATGCTCTAGATGAAAAGTCAGCTTGAAGACTTCAATATATTTGAGAGTAACATTCCCATACTCTGTGATAACACTTTTGCAATTTGTTTATCTACAAATCTCATTTTATATTCTAGGGCTAAGCATATAGAAATAAAACATCACTTTATTAGGGACTATATTCATAAAGGAATTCTCTCTTTAAAATTTATTGACACAGACCATCAATGGGTTGATGTTTTCACTAAACCCTTTTTCTGAAGATAGGTTTAATTTCATTATGAAACATCTCAGCATGAAATTATATCCATAATAATAGTTTTATTTATGTATTCTTTAACCCTCATAAGTTTATATTTTTTGTGAACATCTGATCAATAATTATTCAGAAGTTAGAAGGACAGTTGCATCAGGATCTATCTAAGAAGACCTGAACAGTTCCCAAACAGTTCATTTCAAAGATAGAAGCATGCAGTTCACATTATCAACATCTGCCATCCTCTCACAAGTGTTCTTCTAAGGTTGAAAACGCATTCAAATTCTGAAGGGACTAAAGCTTTGATTGGATGCATTTATACTCATGTTATATTGGTAATTGTTCTATATCTCCACGCCATCTCCCTATTTTCAGGAATCATTAATGTTATCTAATCATTATTATTTTTCACTCTTTTCTTGTTAATTAAGTTTTCAATTTGTTTATAAATACACCATTCACTTTCACTCTCACTTTTTCACTCTCACTTCTTCTCGCTACTATTTTCTCTCTACTTTTTGTGTGCAAAATTTTCTTTCAAAAACCCTCAACAGTCCGTGTGAACAATGGCTTCATCTTCAAGCGCTCAAAGCTCTCAATGTGTTCCTGGTTCATCTTCGTCAACAACAGAAAGATATAAAGAACCGCCAAGAACTCTACTGAACCCCATTGATTCACTAGAAGTTCTCTGCAAACTCATTATAAATTTTGAAAGCATGAAGGAAAACGGCTATGATCTTACACTTGATGTGGAATTTCAAGGATGGACCAAATATTTTGATCGTCTTCTGGGTCCATTTTTCCAAAATTGGTCAAAGAATTCTAGATCACGCCACTACATCAAACCATTAAGTTACTTTGTATGTGATGGGGAAGAAGATTGCAATTTATGAAGATCTTATTGCTAGGTTGATAGGTCATAACGGTGGAGGCATCCGTTGCAGCAACATGGAAGAAAAATGTTCTGACCTAACAACAATCTCAAGAGAGATTTTTACTTCTTGGAAGCCATCAAACAAAATTAAAGATCTGAAGAACTATTTCAGAATTTGGGCAAAAAATATTTTGGGCTGCATCAACCACAGGAAGCCCAAGGGCTCTCCTGATTATATCAATATTGACCAATAATTTCTGTTGTACTTCATTGCAACAAAGGCAAAGATAAATCTTCCTCATCTGATATTCAATCATCTGAAGACAAGTGTGAAAGAAACTAGAGAAGAAGAAAGGACTAAGAGGGACTGGATACCTCTGGGTAGGCTGATATCAAATATTCTGACTGAAAACAAATTGATAGAATATCTGACTGAAGCTCAGCAGATCAGCACTCTGGAAGCATGTGCTGGAAAACCTCTCAATACGAAGAATTTGAAGAAGATGAAAATCATTGACAGCATTAAGAAGGATCAAACTATTGCAACCAAAGAAGTCATCACATCAAGAAGAGTTCCTCTGAAGGATTTCCCTATGTTTTCTCAAATAGATGCTTCTCTAGAAATCATTGTTAGATATCTGGAAGCATGCAAAATAGATGGGACTAATCCAGAATTAAACATTCGTGATCTGCGTCAACAGGCTCCAAAAGTTGTTCTCAAGAAATCCAGAAAAAGGAAAGCTGCAGGAGAAGGATCTTCTCAGAAGGTACCAAAAGCTGCTAAGAAGAAAGGTAATCCTTCTTTTATTTCTGTTGTAGAATCAATGATTTTATCAACATATGAAACTCCCTCCTCTCCAAAACTAATAGAAGACCCCTCACCATAAACCTTTGATGATTTTGATATAGAATTTAACCCTTAGGTCACACTAGAAAACATTATGAATGAACCACACTCTCCTAATGCACTTGACCAAAATCAGCCAGAACTTGCTCAAGTTCTTTCTGATATTGATCAATTTGATCCAGGATTTCAAGCTCCCCACATAGAAGTTCCAAACTTCTAAGTTCCCGATTCTGAAAATCCAAACATTCATGCTCCTTAACCAAAAAAATCCAAATATTGACTCTGATACCACCATACCAATTCCTGGAATAACAGAACCTCTCATGGCTCGACAACCTCTCTCAATCCACGGCATTCCAGAAATTCCATCTCCTTACCATTCCACTCCACCAAACACACCTCCCTCACCCATTATCATTTTTTATTCTCCCTCTCCCTCTCCTATCAATCCCCCAGAAGATCACCTAAGAACTGTAATAGACTTAGAAGCACTGGATAACGTTGCCTCTAGCTCTCACAAAATTGCTATCCCAAAACCAAAACCAACTATCACCAAGGAAGATGTTGGTAGAAATTTACTAATTTTTGAAACAAAGATAATTGAATGGGTTAACTCTTTGAAGCTAGCCTGCTTAGAAAATATGAATCTTGCTGCTTCTGATTCTCACTGGAAGTAGTTCAGAAAATGGTTCAACTCTGAATCCCAGAAACTCAAGGAGTTAAGCTATGAAATGGCCCAACAGAACTTATGTGGTCAGCTGAATGCTTTCAAGGATCAAGTTCTACGTCATTGGAAAAAGAAACCTATTCTTCTGCTGGATAATGCCCCCTAGAAAGATCGCCAGCCTTCAGAAGTTGATAAACCATGCTCTGATAATCTTCCTCTGGTTATTGTTCAAGACAAAGGCAAAGAGACTGAAGAAGCTACTGAGTCAGAATCTGTTGCAGCTTGTTCTTAGAAGGTTGCACCTTCTATGGATATACCTTATTCATCTCTGGTTATGCAAACTCTAGAGGAACTGAAGAAATAAAATGAAATGATCAAGGAGAGGTTAGACAAGCAAGATGACATATGCAAAGAAATCAAAGGAATGCTGGGAAAATAAGAGGAATCAAACACTCAGATTAAGAGCTTGTTGGAAGCCCTGTTCACACGACTTCCTCCACCTCAATATTAGTTTTTAAACTTGTTTTCTTTACTATATTCAATTTCTTATGTTGTTTGCTTCTGAATGTGTTTTTGAAATCCTTTTTAATACAACTTTACTTTTATTGCTTAAACGTGTTTATATTGCTTTTTGATTCTTGACAAAAAGGGGGAGAACATAATATATTTCTAATAACAGTATCAAGATACAATCTCAAACATTTTGTATATCATAACTTCTCATTTCTGGCTCTGAAAGTAAAACAGGAACAAAACTCTGATAAGGACCAAAGTAGATGCATCAAAAGCTCCATCAAAAGCTCTGATCAGAATGAACTTCAGAGAAGTAATTCATCTCTATATGAGTACTCAACTCAGGGAGAGATCTTAAAATACTTTATGTTCTGTCTGTTTTGATTGAAATATCCTAGTTTTTGTCATAATAAAAAAGGGGGAGATTGTTAGAACATAGTTTGATTCTACAACCCTTGTAAGAGTTTTGATGATAACAAAAGCAAAGAAAAATTTTTCTCCCTAAAATTATATTCTGTTTTGTAGAGAAGTTCTGATGAAAGAAGATCAGAAGATAAAGTACAAAGCTGGTTCTGTTGTGATTGTAAACATATCTCAAAAAAGTTCTGATGAAAGAAAATCAGAAGATACGCTAAAAGGATGTTTCAACTCTGATTATAAAACTCTTTGAAATAAGTTCTAACGCTTCAAATAGGATTTCATGGCTCTGATCTCCAAAGTTCTGAAGCAAGCAGCAACGGATACTTCAATGTTCTGAAGTGTTACAAATCAAATGTTTCCATTTCAAGAGCAACGGCTGGAAGGGAACAAGGATCTTTATTTTTGGAAAGCGCCTTAATTGTTATTAATCAAGTTTCCAAATGATCATCCATGCTTCGCCTATTTAAACAAGCCTTGAGGATAAATCGTTTACGATTTTCACATATAGAACAACGCTGCTATCATCTCTTATCCTCAAACGTTCAATATTTTCAAATTGTGTAAAACATCACTGTATTGTGACATCGTTTTATTAGAAACATTACTGTACACTGTTTATTCATATATTGCTTAGTGAATTTCCTTAAGAAAAACCGGGTTATGGTTATACTCAAGAAGACTTTGGCAGTTGTCAAAGTAAATTTGTAATCAAGATTGATTAGTGGATTAAGACCTCGTTGGAGAGAGACGAAATCAACTTGGCGGGTGGACTGGAGTATTTTGAGTTCAAACGAACCAGGATAAAAAGAACGTGCTCTTTTCATTAAGTTTTAAGATCCCAATTCAACCCCCCTTCTTGTATTTTTCCATTCTTCATCTGCCTAACTGGAGAACAACCTTCCTTGAGAGGTAGTCTAGGCACCACAATATTTGTATCCAATCCTAGCATATCTCTGTAAGACCAGGAAAATATATCCACATATTCATGTAAAGGTTTGATCAGTCTTTCCTTGACGCTTTCCTCCAATGTTTCCCCTAGCTTGATCTCTTTTGGATCCTCCTCTGTGCCAAGGTTGATGGTCTCAATGGTCTCTTGGTATGGTTGTATATTGTCAGCCTTTTTCTTTAATTCCCTCGCTAATTCTTCAGAGAGTTTAAGATCTTTATCATCTTTCTCTTCTGTTTGGTTGATGGGTGCATCGAAATTATATCGGATAGAAGCAGTAACATTATCAGTGATTTTTGGCATGGATCTGCACATTTATCATGTTTTGGTACAATTTTTAGTATTAGAATTTGAAAATGCACATGAAGAAAAATATTGCCATTTTAAAAAACATATGAGATAAATGCAAGAGAAAGATAGGGATCTTAATTGAATGTGAAATATAACTTTTATTAATTGTGAATATTGTTTGAAGCAAATTGGGGGGCCCTTACAAGCTGCCCCTATGCCTCGGGCTTGACATAGCTTCTTTAAAAAACAAGAAAAATTACTTTGGAAAGAAAATATCTATGGAATCTCCACAGTTGTCCAATTCTTGAGCTCTTCGCCTGGAGCACATTCACGGATGAACTCATTTTATTTCTTGGTGTTGCTCTTGTTAGATATCATTTCCATTTGTCCTCCATGCTTTGTTCCTTTATCAATGAAGGTTTCCTAGATGGGAGGAAATTGTGCCTTGCCTTTCATGGTAGCTCTTGATGATTCGTAGCCTAAGCCAAAAGATTCTTCTTCTTAGGTATCTCCACAAGTTTACCCAACCTTTTGAGCTACCATCCTCCACAACTATTTGTAAATCTCTCCACGAAGTCACAATAGGTTTCTTGATTTTCTCCATCGGTAGGGTTACCATTGAAGCAACCTCTAAGACTTGAAATGATGTTGCTATGTAGTCCTCATCCGCACTGATATATCTGTAGGACTCTATGTGACTTACAAAGACGTCCTCTTCACTGTCGATTATAACCAATCTTTGAAGAACTTCAATTTCTGGTGTAGAGTTGAAGTAACAACCCCCACTGCATGAATCCAAGGTTGTCCGAGTAAACATGTATATGTTGGTTATATATCCATTACTTGAAAAGTGATATAAAACATATGCGGGTCGATCTTGAAAGGAAGATCCACTTCTCCAAATACTGTACTTTGAGAATCATCAAAAACATAGACTATCGTAGAACTTGGCCTTATTACAACCCCATCTAGTGTTAACTTCGCCAAGCTGGATTTCAGTAACACATTGAGAGAAGAACCAGTATCAGTGAGTACCCTGGACTGGTTAGTTGTACCTATCTGAATGGAAATGTGCAATGCCTTATTATAGGCTCTACCTTGTGGAGGAAACTCGCTGTCATTGAAGCCTAAGTATGATCTAGATGTTAAGTTTGCTACAACATTATCAAATTGATTCACCGTAATCTCTTCTATAACATGAGCAGAACTTAGAACTTTCATTAAAAAGTCTTGTTGCGCTTCTGAATTGAGGAGCAATGAGAGTATTGAAATCTTGGTTGGGGTCTAGTGAAGCTGATCCACCGCCCTATAATCACTTCTGTTGATTATTTTCAAGAATTCTTCCGCCTCTTGGTCAGTAAAATTCTTGCTTGGAGGTTCTTGTTCTTGAGTTTCCTCCATTACAACTTTTCCTTTATCCTTAACCAAAGCATCATTATTCTTTTATGGTTCGGGATCATAAATTCGACCACTGCACCTCATGCCCCTTGTTCCAGCTATATTTGTGATCGCAGGTCCTTGACTTGCCGATGGTTCACATTCTTGCTTTAAATCATTGACATAGATAGTAGAATCATAACCCCATGGTACCTCTTTTTTACTTTCGTAAGGAGTGGGAGATGGCCCCTTAATCACCATTGTAGTCTTTAGAACTACTGGAATCCTTAGAGTCTGGCGTGGTATCGTCATTGGTGCTTCTGTTGATTCTCACCATGGAATCACAAGAGTTTTCTTATTAGGAATCTACCCTTGGCAAGAGTTGCACCCCAAAATTTTCCCTCTCTATTCTCAAGACATTTCTCACAAAAGATCTCAAATGCTCAAGAAGTTCCAAGAGTTTGATCAGACATGCTCACCTCCTAAGCACTGAGCCTCCAAATTAGGGTTTTGTTTTTTCTCAAGGAAAATTGAACTTTTGATGCCTCAAATTACTTTCATGATTAATTATAGGTCTCCAAGATTGCACATACCAAGTTTTAAGTCTTGCATTATAAATTTGCTCAGTCAATTGCTCAGATGAATGAAAATCAGTTGTATTGGGTAAAAAGTCAATTATGGTTAATATATAGTCAAAATTCATGATTTTTTTTCCAACATCAACATTTTGAAGTCATATTCATTAATTTATCAAGTTTTGATCATAATTCTTCAAGAAAAGCACTCAAATCATCAAAAGGGCAAAATTGTCAAAATTAGGGTTTTGACTGAGAATGACTGATCATTGACTTTTGACCTAGTACATGACCTAATGGGTTGAAGTATAATCTCAAGAATTCAAACACAATATCTTGACCTAAATTCATGGCTCAAATCATTTCTCAAGGTCAATGGATTGATAGTTGAATTTTTGATCAACTGATGAAAAGTTAACTGATACACAAAAGGTTAAACTTTGACTTTTTGATCAACATTGAGTTTCAAAGATAAAGATTCATAAAGATACTCAAAATTATCAAACTTGATCATAAAGAATAAGACAGTCCAGAAAGTCCACAAAAATTCAAATTTTTCAATACATAAAATTTCTAAATATTTTTTAACCTTGATAATTTCAATACTTCATGACAAATTTTCACCAAGATGCAAGATGATTCAAGGAAAACTTTCAACGTGAAAGTTGTAGATATTGATGAACTATACAAATTTGTATTAGAGTGTTGATGTCCAAAAATTTCTTTGATTTGAAGATATAAGTCCATGAAGTCATGACATTTTTCATAAAACACTTAGTGAAAATTTTGGCAAGTTAGGCAGATTTTTTTGTCCCAACTTCTTGGAAAATTTTCACCTAGCTCCAATTTGATTTAGCCAAAGTCATAAACATGAATGTTATAGAAAATTCTTCAAGCTTTTCAAAATTTCCAAGAACTTGAAGAGATCATGCTTGAGCTAGGAGAATCAAAGAGAAGAAGTTGGACATCCACTCTTGAATTTTAGGTCATTTTGATGATGAACACTTGATCAAATCTCAAGTCATGCTGCATAAATCTTGATTTGCAGGCTTCCAACTTGCAAATAACTCCATAATTAATTGTTTATTCAACTTTTAGAGCTATAATCCAAGCATTTGAGCCATTGTCCTAGATTCATCCATTTTTGGCACAAAGTAACATTGTCATTCTTGTAAAGTTGCTTTAATCACAAAGTCAACTTGTCTTGAGCCTCTAACTTGTTTGTTCTGAACACACTCAACATACAAGATCAAATAAGCATATTTAAATCCTCTAACTACTCTATATTGCTTTGTACTTCACCTTGGGATAATGTTTGTCAAGATTGCTTCAAAAACAAGTAAAAAAACCAAAACATGTGATCTTCTGAATCTGATCAATTCAAGCCCTCAAACCTCTTGCCTATAAATAGAGGCACTATTTTAGAAGCCAAACACGAATTCACAAGCCTTCAAACTCCATCAAAAACTCCCAAACTCAGAATTACTCTCAAACTCCATTTTTGTGGCATTTCTGACCTTGAATCCCAAACTCACATTTCACTCGTGCGTTCTCACTCAAAATCAATCACAAAGCTTCCATAAATCATTTAGAACCTATCTAGGACCCTGCTACACAACTGTAACACCTCCATCACTATCCTCCATTTCCAAAAACAGTCATCTGCATATTGACTTCTACAAGAAGATTCAAGCATTCTCAGCATAAGGTAAGCTTTGCATTAGCTTCCTAGGAGTCTAGTGAAGTTATTCAGATCATCACAACACCTCCAGGAGTGCTCAAACTTCAAACACGATTTTCAGTTTTGAGGTAAGTTTTCTCAACTTTGAACTTCTCATACAATCATCATTAATAGTTAATTTGTAAAGATAAAATGTAGACATCATTATCCTGAAGCTAACCATGCCCTTAGTTTTCATTTATCATGCCTGAGTGATGCGAATTTTGATGTTGAAGTTATAGAAACATTAGGTCAGAATTTGGTACCAACAAAAATTCATGTTCGTCTTTGAGTGTTAGCTTAGTTACTTACATATTTGAAATCGTGATGAAATTTCTAACAAGTTTGATGTTTACACTTTCTGAAATGGTTGAGAAATGAGTAAGTTTGAAATTCAAAAATGGCTGGCGCGAGGAATAATATGAAGTACAGTCAGAAGTAAGTTCATTTTATATTTAATAGTTGTTGCATAAACTAACGGATGTATCACCATCCCAGTGGTTAAAGCGCGCGCCTGTTACCTATGGAACCTGGGTTCGAGCCCCAGCGTCCCATTTTGTTATTTTTCTAACAATTTTTTGTTCCTTGTTTTGTTCTAGCGTGTTTGGGCCTCCCTGGCTTTGGGCCTTAGCATTTTTTTACTTTCCATCACCCCCACTTTACTTGATTCAGACGCAGGCCCATCACTTTTTTTATTAATTTTTGATTTCAAATAAAAAAACAAAATGCTAGTTTGGGCCTAACCTTTTTACCACTTCTTCACACCCTATTTAACTTTTTAACATCAGGCCTAACTTTTTATTTCTTTTATATTTTTATATTTTCTTTATTCATTTATTTTATTTTTTACTTAATAAAATAAAAATATATATTTAAAATAATTAGATTAAAAATATTTTTGTTTTTATTTTATTTTGCTTCACTTATTTTTAAACAAATAAAACCTCAAAAATTATTATTTTCTAGACAACTAAATTAGACTTAGGGTTTATTTTTAATTAACTTAGACTTTAGGTTTTGTTAAATAATCAATTAACTTCCCTTTTAAATTAATTAGTTTATTTAGGTTAATTAAAACTTTTTCCATAAAAAGCCATAAAAACAATTTTTTTTCTTCATCGTTACATTTTTTGTACATTGTATTATTTCGCATTACAATTTATGTAACTGTCAAAACATTGTGATAGCAATTAGGGTTTATTTTACTTGTCATCCTCATTTTTAAATTTGTATTCCCCGTCTCCAAAAGTATTGTAATAGTATATGACATTTAAATTCCGCAATTTATCACTTTCTATATTATTTCTAGTAATTAGGGTTTGCATGACAAGACTAAAATCAACCCTAGTAAAACCCTAATTCAAAGATGATATACATGAAAATAAAACACCTTGCACACATGCACCTCTAGGGTAACTAACACTTGTTTCCTCGGATATAAACAATCATGTCCCTCGAACATGAGATGTTTTAGCAAAGACCCTCGATTAAAGATTTTATTCCCTCGATGATCCTTCAATGTTTCATTCGGTAAACAATCTTAGTCCCTTACGAAAATTGCTAAAACACCTTAAAAGTTGCCTTTTATGACTGTATGATGACCCACACTTGTCCCTTACATCTAATGATATAGCTTTCTATCCACTAATGGTAGACAAGCACTATCTAAAGGAGGAGGAAAAGAACAAAGACTTTCTGAGTAGGTAGATTACTCGTAATTGCTTGCTCACAAAAAAAACCATTTACACCTCACACTTTAAAAACACTTTTCAAAATGATCATTTTGTGTATATTCTCAATGATACGAGAATCATTGCAAAATTTCCTTACATTTGCATTTTCAAACATCTTTCCAACACTCATTTTCAACAAATATTTCCAAAACCAACACTTTGTATACATTCTCAACGATACGAGAATCATTGCAAAGTTTTCCAAACTTAGGCATTTTCAAAATATTTTCAAACATACACAAACACAAAGCATTTCAAAGTGAGCTAGAAATTAAGAGCCCGCAGATAACTACAGATGAAAAAGGTGCTAACACATTCCCTTTTCATAACCTACCCCCCGAGCTCAAGATAATTATCAAAAGGTCTTTCCTGTTCTTTTCACCCTTTCCTTTATTTGGATAAAATAAAAGTCGGTGGCGACTCTTGCTATCCGCAACATTTACGATAAAACGCAAAACACCCAAGTCAGTTCTCCCACCATATTATAGAACTGGCGACTATGCTGGGGAGATTAACTAAAAGTGGGGTTACCTTAAGAGCTAGATTACCTTTATTTGCTTTAATTGTTTGCTTTGTTAGCTTTACATTTGTGGGTTATGCTTGGGTTTATTACTTGTAAAAATCCTGTACCCGGATTTGGGACATATTAGGTAAGTAGAAATAGGTCGTGAGGATTATGCGGCGTAATACCGACATGGTTGAAGTGATGGCTATGTTAGTGTGACGCATTTGTTGGTACTGGTGTCCCTTGAGTCCAGTCAAGGAGAATACATGGCCGTTATGTGGTGTCATGAAGCACTAACTGACCTTAGAACCTTAGTTGAACAACTTGGCCATTAGAAAGTAGTGAGATAGCTGGATTTGGTGCAAGAATAAAGTTGGTTGATACTACATACTACACTCATTGAAATCAGACTCTTGGGATATTTTGGCTGCTATTTGGATGCTTGAGCTAAAACAATGGCCAATGAAGAAAGATCAGTGATATTGAGATTCCTTAGAACCTGGTTACTTTTTTAGGACAGGTTGAACCAACTAAACTTCAAAAGTGTACTTACCTATAAACCCCATGCAAGCCTAAACCTAAGGCCTTGTGTGCTTTATTCGTGTGTGATTATTTATTCATAAACATCATGACATCATGCCATAGAATTTTCACTAACCATTTTAAGGACCTAGGGATTTATCTTTGTTCTGTTTTATAGGATATGGCTTCCACTCGCAGAAATACCATTTGAATAAACTTAATAAGAGAGCCTCCTCAACTCAAAGAGTTAGCATCAAGGGTTCCTGAAAATTCTCCGTTCACCAAAAGATATGATCGACTTCTCAATCTGGTTACCTCAAGCTTTGAAGAAGACATGATGAGGGTGCTCTTTCAGTTCTTTGACTCTGTACATCATTGTTTCACCTTTTACAACTATCACCTAGTGCCCACGATGGAAGAATTCTCTCAACTGTTGGGGGTACCAGTCCTTGATCAAATTCCATTCACCGGTTTTAGAGGAAACTCCAAGACCTGAAGCTATTGCCAAGGCCTTACATTTGAAGAGTTTTGACATTATAGCCAATTGGGAGACAAGAAGCGGGGTCAAAGGCTTTTTGGCTAAATTACTTATGGAGAAGACTCAACTATCTCGGGATGCTATGGATATACAAGCTTTTGAGGAGACCTTAGCTCTTCTAATTTACGGGTTGGTGATTTTTCCCAACCCTGGCCAACTCATAGATGTGAATGCTGTCAAAATTTTCCTTACTCGCAATCACGTGCCTACTTTGCTTGGAGACATTCTACATTGTCTTCACACTCGCACCATGAGGAAGAGAGGGTCTCTTGTGTTTTGAATTATGTTACTGTCTAGGTGGTTTATTTTGCACCTTCCCCGATCAATATTTAAGAATGAGCAGGGTTTGAGGTAGTCCCAAAGGATAATGTCGCTTTCTCATGCAGATATCCATTGGTGCTCTCGTTCTCAAGAAGACATTACTATCATTTACCATTGTGAGGAGTTCTCTAATGTTCCACTCTTGGGAATTAGGGAAGGTATTACTTATAACCCTTCTTTAGCTCTATGACAATTTGGCTATGCTCGAAGACATGGTCCCCATTATGCACTCATTCAAGGTATTGTATTCAACTATGAGAATGATGTTCAAGATTATCATTGAAGGTTTGTGCATGCTTAGGGCATGGTGAACAAGGTTGATAGCAAGACTTTGGGGCATAAGAATTCCATCCCTCTTGAGCCTTATCTCAAATGGGTACGAGCTCGTGCAGAAAGTCTCATGATTCCATATCCAGCTATCTTACCAATAATTGTGGAGCATGTTGCTGAGGGAGATATTCCTTACACCATTCTACATCCAGACATGCCTACCGAATTCGAGGAATTGTAGAGATCGTGGATTCAAATCAAGGGGGAACGAGACACCTTTGAAGCTCGATTCTACGCAAGCGAAAAGAAAATGGTAGAGCTCACAAGGAAACTTCACAAGGAGCAAAGCCTGAATGCATACATTGCACCAAAGAGGAAGCGTATGTGGGAGATTTGAGTCTTTTGTTTTAGAAGTCCATTTTGTTGTCTTTTCACACCCTTTTTTCTTTTTCATTGTAATCCCAAGGAGAAGTTGTAATCTTGAATTTATTAATACAATTGTTGTGTTTATTTCCTTTTTAGCTAGGAAATTAAATTCCTTAAGGTCCTTAGAAACATTGCATCTATATAGCATGCATCATATCATAAGCAGGTTTTCCGATACAAATTTCCTCATTTTTCTACTGTTTATTTTAGTATAAGATGGCTCTAGAGCAAAAAGTCAAAGATTTACAAACTCAACACACACAGTTCTAAGAGATTATCCTCAACCTAGCTAAAGGTCAGCAAGAGATGATGAAACTCCTTGCCACCAAGAAGATGGTTGTTATCCTTAACATGGGAAGAAGGTTCAAGGGCCCCGCCCAACTGGCTCAAATAGAAGAGGCTTCTTTTGAGGATTAAGACAATAAAGAAGAGGAGGTTAGAAGCACTAGAGTTAGGGGTGGAAATAACCATATTACTGAGGCCAAAGACTACTCCGTAGACAGTATCCACTAACAAATGAGAAATACAAGCAGCTGGAGGATTGACTTAAGGCTGTAGAGATCCAAACAGTGCCTAGTTTAGACTTTGGAGACTTAGGTCTGGTCCCTGGGATGGTCATTCCCCAAAATTTAAAGTTGTTGTCTTTGCCAAATACGACGGGGTCTCCTGTCCAATGATGCATATGAGGTCTTATGTCCATAATATTTAACCACACACCGCCGATAGGAAGTTATGGGTACACTTCTTCCAAGAAAGCTTATATGGGACACCGTTGGAATGGTTCTATCAACTTGAGGGAACTAATATCCACACATGGGAGAATCTGGCTACTGCCTTCTACAGACAATACCAATACAATGCTGATCTTGCACCAACTCGCATGCAATTACAAAATATGACAATGGGTTCAAATGAAGGCTTTAAGGAATATGCTCAAAAATTGAGGGACTTAGATGGAAGGGTGTAACCCCCGTTGACTAACATAGAATTAGTGGACATGTTTATGGGTACCTTGACTGGTCCATTCTTTAATTTGTTGATTGGGAGTTCTTTGTCAGGGTTTACTGAGTTGATTATGACTGGTGAACGAGTTGAAAGTGGAATCAAAAGTGGAAAGATCCTCATGGCCTCAACCTCTAGTGCTGTAAAGAAATCATTTATTGGTAAGAATGAAACTAATGTTGTTTACGGAAAAAGGAGCCGTATCAAGAACGATCGTCACCAATCAGTAGGAGCTGTATTGATTTCAAATCCAACCCCAGTTCAATGACCACAACAATCAAACAATCAACAAAAGCCCGATGTCTCAAGGAGGAAATTCACTATAATCAACATGCCACTATCTCAAACATTACAACATCTGTTTAAGGAAGATTCGATAACACTGCAAGACCCTCCTCCAAATCCCAATACTGCCTCTCCCAAATATAACCCAAATGTGAAATGTGCATATCATTCAAATAGTCTAGGCCATGACACCAACAATTGTTGGGCGTTGAAGAACAAGATACAAGATTTGATTGATAACAAGGTGATCGAGTTTGACCCTCTACAAACCCCTAATGTCATTACTGCTCCCATGCCCAGTCATGGTAAAGGTGTCAATGCTATTGACAATGTGTAATACGGTGGGAGAACTGACTTGGTGTTTTGTGTTTTTATCATAATTGTTACAGATAGTAAGAATCTCCACCGACTTTACTTTTATCCAATAAAGGAAAGGGTGAAAAGAAAAGGAAATATCTTTTGAGAAGTTTTTTTGAGTTTGGGGGGTAAGTTATGAAAAGGGAAGGTGTTATAACCCTTTTCATCCATAGTTATCTACGGGCTCTTAGTTGCTAGCTCATTTTGAAATGCTTTATTTCAAATGTGTTTGTGATTGGTTTTGAAAGTATTTTTGAAAAGTTCCTTCATTTAGGCAAACTTTGTAATTTGATTCTCGTCTCTATAAGAATTCATACAAAGTGTTGACTTTTGAAAATATTTCATGAAAGTGTTGGTGCATTTGAAATATGTTTTGTTTTGAAATGTTTGTGAGCAAGCATCTATGAACATTCTACCTACTCAAAAAGTATTTGTTCTTTTCCTCCTCCTTTAGATATTGCTATCTTACCATTGATTTGTAAGAAGCCCTATCATTGGATATGAAGGGACATGCGTGGGTCATCGTATAGTCATAAAAAGCAAAGTTGTAGGAAACTTTAGTAATTTTTGTAAGGATCTAAGATCATTTATGAAAGGCAACATTGAAGGGTCATCGAGGAACTATGATCTTGTATTTTGAAAGTATTTTTGCTAAAGTATCACACATGCATAACATGACTATTTATTTCTCAAGGAAACAAGTGGGGTTAACCCTAGAGGTGCAAGTGTGCGAAGTGTTTTATTTTTAATGAATTTTTGTCTTTGAATTAGGTTTTTCTACTTATTGATTTTATCTTATACAAACCCAAATTACTAGCATTTATATTTGAAAGCGATAAATTGCGAAATATAAAGATTCTACGCTATTACATCATTTGGGGATGGGAATACAAATTTACAAAAAGGGAGCAAATAATTAAACCTAATTACTATTACAACCATATTGAATGAATAATAATGTACATGAATGAATAAATGGAAAAAAGAAAATTGATTTTTTGTTTATATTTATGTTTTTTTTAAGAAAAAAGCTCTTGACCTATTTGACTAGAAGGAAACAATTAACTAGTCTAAATTAATTTTAAAGAAATAAACCTAAGTCTAAAATAGAAAAGAAATAAAATTAATCAAGAAAGCCTTTTTAAGGGTTTTGTAGAAAATAATTTTAATTTAATTAAACTAGTATACAAAGTTGATTAATTAAAATTCCTAAGTTCTAAATTAATTTTAGTTAAAAGTAAATAAAATAAACTTAAGTCTAATTATTATTTAGATTTAAGATAGGAAATTAAATTTGTTAGGAAAATGTATTTGGTCTTTTTATCTTTAAAAGAAATAAAATAAAAGTATTTTAAATATGTAAATAAATAAATAAATTTTTTTTTTGGATTTTTGATTAATAAAAATAAAAATAATAATAATAATAAAAGGAAAAGAAAAGAAAATAAAATATAAAGTTTAAAGTCAGGAGGGTTTGAAAATGATTTGGGTGGTTTAGAAGTAAAACATATTTTTATTTTGTTTTGGGGCCCAAAATGGTTTTTGTTAAGTCAGAATAAAAACTAAAAAAAATAAAACAAAATGGGTTGTGTTGTGATAAGTAAATATGAGTGTTAGGGGAGTAAAAATGTGAGGCCCATTGATCTTAGACCCAAGCGCGCTTGTGAGTGAGAAGAGGAAAGGAAATTACAAAACAAATGACAAAATGTCCCATGCCTGGCTCGAACCATGACCAAGCATAATAAGGCCTTATACGCGCGCACTCTCTACCACTAGGATGGCTATACATCCAGTGTCTTATATCAAACCATAAATATATATTACAAAATTAGTTCTAATAATAAACTTCATCTTCTTTCTCGCGCCAGCCAGAGCTCCTACAACTCATTCATTTCTCAACCATTCTC
This sequence comes from Vicia faba, assembly GCA_948472305.1. Taxonomy (NCBI): domain Eukaryota; kingdom Viridiplantae; phylum Streptophyta; class Magnoliopsida; order Fabales; family Fabaceae; genus Vicia; species Vicia faba. The sequence goes on from OX451737.1 coordinate 1,573,742,899, forward strand.
AAAAGTATGCACATCAAACTTGTTAGAAATTTCACCATGATTCCAGAAATGTAAATAACTTAAACAATGGCTCAAAGATGAGTATGAATTTTGACTAGCACCAATTCTAACCTAATTTTTTCCAGAAAGTTCAAAGTTAAAATTCTCACTACTCAAGCAATATAAATGAATTCTAAGGCCATGGTCAACTTCAGGGAAATGATGTCTACATTTTTTCTTTGAAAATGGAAAGCTAACAATGCCTATATGAAGAGATTGAAAATCAGAAAAATTACCTCAAAACTGGATTTCGTGTTTTGAATTTGAGCTTGCTTCAAGGTGTTTTAATGGCATGGTTAGCCTCCTTGAACCTCCAGGAAGTTATTCCAATGGTTACCTTGAGTTGAGAGTGCTTAAACTGTTCTAGATAAGTCAATGTGCAAGCAATTGTTTTTGAAAATAGAAGATCGTGATGGAGGTGTTACAGAACTATAACATGGATTGGGATAGCTTCTATATGAAGTAAGGAAGCTTTGTGAATGGTTTAGCCAAGAAACGCACAAGTGGATTTAAAGATGGGTGTGCAAAGTCAGAAATGACACAAAAATGAAAGTTTTGGGCAATTTCTGGCTTGAGAGAGTTTGAGAGTGTTTTAGGGCTTCTAATCTCGTGTCTTAGTTGCACAAGAGTGTCTTAATATAAAGGAAAAGATTTGGAGACTTGAGATGGTTAGAATCACAAAAGCACAAGTTATGGTATTTTAGCTTGTTTTTGAAGCAAGCTTGAAACATCTTGTTCCAATGTGAAGTACAAAGCTTGTAGGGTGGTTGTAACCTTTAAACATGCTTGTTCTGATTGTGTAGGGGATGCTTGTGCAGAAAGAACAAGTTCAATGCTCAAGACAAGTTAACTTTGTGATTAAAGCAACTTTACTAGAATGGAATGGTTACTTTCTTCCCAAAATGGAAATTTGGTTTGGATAATGCTTGAATCAATTGGACAATTGATCAATCAATTGTGTAAACATTAAATTATGGAGTGACTAACAAGTTTGAGGCCTGAAAAGCAAAGATTATGCCGCATGATATTAATGAGTTCTTGGACTTTTTTGAAAGCTTGTAACATCCTATACAACCTTCATGTTTTCCATTTTTGAATAATCCAATTGGAACTATGTGAAAAGTTATCATGAAGTTGGTACCAAAAATCGGCCTAACTAGGTCAAATTTTCACTAAGCATTTTAAGAAAAAGTTCATGACTTTACGTTCTTATAACTCAAAATCTAAGCATTTTTTAGACACGAGCCCTCTAATGCAAGTTTGTAGAATTCACAAATTTCTACAACTTTCATGTTGAGAGTTTTCCTTGAATCATCGTGCATCATGGTGAAAAATTGGCCTGAAGTCATGAAGAAAAGCATGTATAAAACACTTAGAAAAATTTCTAAGTCTTAGAAAAATTTCTTGATTTATTGATGATCAAGTTTCATATTTTTGCATGTCTTGATGAAATGTGATCTTTGAAACTCAATTTTGATCAAAAAGTCAAAGTTTGACTTTTCACTGTATAATTGATTTTTCATTAGTTGACCAAATTTCAACTATCAATCAAATGGCCTTGTGAAATGAATTGAATCATGACATTAGGTCAAGATGATGAATTTGAATCTTTGATATCATGTTTCAAACCAATAAGTCATGTATTAGGTCAAAAGTCAAAAATCAAGTCTTCTTAGTCAAAACCCTAATTTTGACCATTTTGCCCTTTTGATGATCTGAGTAATTTTCTTGGGGAATTGTGATCCAAACTTGATCAAATGATACATATGAGTTAAAAATGTTGATATGGGTCAAAAATATTGAATTTTGACTATAAGCTGACCATAGTTGACTTTTTACCTAATACAACTGATTTTAGGTCATCTGATCAATTGACTGAGCAAATTTGAACTGCAAGACTTAAAACTTTACATGAGAAATCTTGAGAGTTCATAGTGATTCATGAAAGTCATATGAGGCATTAAAATTCCAATTTTCCTTGTGAAAATTCAAACCTTAATTTGAGGCATCAGTGTTGAGGAGATGTCTCGACCTAGTCAATCCTTGTACAAGCTTGAGCTATTGAAGATCTTATGGGAAATGTCTTGAGAAATGAGAGAGAAAATTTTGGGGTACAATAGTTGCCCTTGTTCAATCTTCTATACTCGAAGAGTTAGATTGGCGGGTCCGCCATTTGTGACTTGAAGGTGAAAGATGATTGGACGTTATGGTGCCCAAAAATTTGCACTCGATAATGTGTTAGTTGATTATGTCAAGAATGGGCTTGAAGATTCCATTTGGAGAAATGATGAAGAGTTTGTCAGAGATGGGCTTATAGATGCTATCCAGAGTGACTGTTGGTAGAAACTGGAAGAAGTATCAGAATAAATCCTTGGTCGATTTATACTGAATTGTAGATGTCTTTTACCTGTCTTTAACTGGGAGAAATAAATCTAACCAGAAGAGGTCTTGTGATGGTGACTTCACTAGGGAAACAAATCTAACCAGAAGAGGCCTTTTGGTCACCTATTATTAACTGGAGGAAGTTAATCTAGCCCATAGGTCTATTGATTGCCTATCATTAACTAGAAGAAGTAAATCTATCTAGAAGAGAGTTAGTTGCATCCAGGTGTATGCATTGCATAATCATGTTCTCAAAATAAATGATATTATGTTGTATGTATTTGTCATGTATGTAGTATGATGTATGAATATGAAAAATTGTTAAAGCATATCTTTGTCTAGAAAGTAAATCCTTGACAAATGCTGGGGAATTTTGGGAAGTTAAATCCCGGGTTACTGTCGGGGATGAAGAGTATGTGCATCTTCAAACCTTGTTTAGAGTGTTTCCGCTGGGGATTCCTGCTTTGTTGTTTGAGGAGAATTCCGTTGGGGAACATTGACTTTGCTTGAGAAAACTCTACAGGGAGTGTTGATTTCTACTTGGGGAATAAAGTTCAGAAGTTTTAGTGGTCCATTTCTCTACTGGGGAGAATAAAAGTTAACTCTTATCTGGTCGGATTCCAGGCTTCCCAACAACTTGCTGGGGAAAATAAAGTTAACTATTGTCTGGTCGTATTCTAGGATTCACAGCAACTTGATGAGGAGAATGAAGTTAACTGTTATATGGTTGGATTCCAGGCTTCACAACAACTTACTTTGGAGGATGAAGTTAATTGTTATCTGGTCGTATTCCAGGCTTCACAACAACTTACTTTGGAGGATAAAGTTAATTGTCATGACTTCGTGGGCTTATATCTTCAAATATAAGCATTTTTGGACTGAAATCTAAGTAAACTGTTATCTGGTCAGTTTTCAGGCTTCGCAACAACTTGCTGAACTTAATTGTTATCTGGTCATATTCCAGGCTTTGCAGCAACTGAAATTAACTATTATCTGGTCAAATTTCAGGCTTTGCAGTAACTGATATTAACTATTATCTGGTCAGATTCCAGGCTTCACAGCTGTAGCGGTAGAAATGTTTAAAACTAAGCCATGGGATTGACTAGACTTGTACAAATCAAAATAAAATCGCCACTGTGTTTTATTGTTTCCAAAGGAATGGGAAAAGAGTGAATAACCCAAAAAGAGGGGGAAAGATTCAAGGTAAGGGGGTTGGTTATGTAAAGGGAAGGTATTCGCACCCTAAACATCTACGGTACTCCGCAGGAACCTCTTTGTAAAATCTGTATATTTTGGCTATGAAATGTTGTGTAAAAAATGGATGGTGGAGGTGAGAAAACAAATATATTTTTATGGTGTTTGCACCCGCCGCGATTGCGAACCTTTATTTCCTACGCACCACCTTTCGTTAAATAGGGGATCAGGGTACCCGTAGTTCCTCTTTAAAAATTTTAAAATGTAAGTGTGTTGGTTAATATTTATGAGATAAAACATCTTCGTCATTGCCCGTGTGGAAAACATACCTACTACCCACAATCATGAGAAAGGAGAATTTGCATCATCTCAAAGTGGAGGATATGACTTGGATTTTAAAATAAACAATGCCTCACTCAACACCCAAGTGGAAAATATCTCTCTTCACGACATATTGTAGAAGTATAGTTGTTTGCATCACTACAAGGATTTACAAGAGTCTAATCTTTTGAGAAAGGTTTTAAAATAAGAAAGACAAAGTGGCAAAAATGATTTGAAATGAGATTGATTGACTTTTAGTCTTCTCACAAAAAAAAATGATGTCAAAATATTATTAAGTTGATTGAAATTTATTCATGAAAATGTTTTTGAAAATGCATGGACCTAAGTCTAAGTTTATTATGAAAATGGTTCAAGTTTCAAAATAATAGGAGTTTTTAAAAGGAGGAAGAAGATTTTTGAAATTAAAGAAGATGGGAGGAGAAGAAGAGACTATCCTAAAGCATAAGGTAAAAGCTAGGGATAGGAACCATCTAACCAACAAGAAGCCAATACTTGACATTATGAGCCAAGATATAATTCCCATTTTTTGGATTCAAACCAAGCAAGCAAATATACTAGACCTTTTGAAAGAACCAAACTTCAAGTATATTAAGTCTTCACAAAAATTGGGCAGAGTAACGGCTGTATACGAGTGAATTCCACATTACAAACAAAGAATGTAATCACAATAACCTGTACACAAAACAAACAAACAACCCAATGTGTTGAGGTAAACCTCAAGAGCTCCTGACAAAATATCAATTAAGGTTACAAAGTCTCCAACATAGGCCAAGGTTTCTAATCCTAAGTCCAAGAAGTTCCATACTCCATAATGCCAAGGATAGTAACCAAATAGTCCAAGTATCATTAAAGTTTTTATGGTTTATGTTGATTATTAGGTGTCTTAGAAGAAAAAAGAAAAAGGATCAAGTGAGCAAGGATGAAGATAGCATGAAATGTAATGCTTAAAGTAAATGGTGCATAAAGGATAAAAAAGGGCATAAAGTAACAGCAAAGGGTAAAATCAATTATTAGTGATTAGTGGTGTTGTACCCCAAATTTGCCCTACCTCTGTGATCATATTTCCAAGGTTAAAATACAAGAGAAATATCTTAATTAAGCATGGTCCAACAATACCTGATGGCTCATTTTTAAATCCAAGTCAACCAAGGGGTTATTTTAATTCAGGAGAATGGGGATTTCTAGGCCCATTTACGAAGCATGTTGGTCAACGGCCCATGAGATTCGAATATGGAAAGTTATTACAGAAAATTATTAAGTTTATTTACTATTAAGCCTTTTAGGCTTTGTTTCTATTAGTAAAAAGAAAAGGTAAAACTTCAAATTAAAGCCCATTAGAATTCATTTTAGTCCATTTTTGTTGTTGAATAGCAAGGAGGGGGTATAGTTACAAATTACAAGCCCGTTAAGGTTTTGTTAAGACTAATATATTCGTTGTTTTTATTATTTGCTGTGGAATTTTAGAAAAAATGTTATCTATTATTGACTTCTTTTTAAAAAAAAAAATCCTTGTACATATTACAAGATATATTTATTATCATTCTATTAAAAACCTTTTATTTAATATTTTTTATATTACTTATTGAGAGGTGTTGTAAATGTGGTGATAAGATGTCTGTTTGATAAAAAGGGGGGGGGGGGGGGGGGGTCGTATTGAACCCAAACCGTATTAATGAATTGTTTTGTTGTAATAAAAAAATAATATTGTTGTTGAATAAAAAGATGATGCAAGCCCAACTTGAGATTAACGATTACTGTACCAATTACAGCAGGAATATGCGCATTTCTCTCACGAACTGGCATTGTAGAAATCTAATCTACAATTCAAATCTCGCGAATATACAGAATTAAGTCCAAGTCTCAGAAAGAATTAAATATACAAAGCAAATCACATAACAAATCTTTTCATTACAAGTCCTAAATGTCAGAATCAGTTAAACCTATTACAGAAACTAAATATTTGGCAGACCTAGAATCTAAAATAGAATTTGGGACTAAGTGACAACAAACTCGATCCACAAATCATGGCATAAATCCAGAAGATGGTCATACAAGCTAAGGTAGGAAGCTGAAGAATCCAATCTTCGCCAAATCTTCAAGACGGGCTTTGCTGTTACAAAAGTAAAAAAAAAAGAAGGAATCAAATAACTTCTATCAATTGAAACCCAGATTTTGTACAGTTCAAACAATCACACTAAATTAAATCTCCAAAACTAAGATTATAATAAAATCTGCAATCCAAGCCCAGATTTACATTATTGCGAAAAAACAATCAAATCCTTAATTAAAGTGACATTGGCAATCCCAGGAATCTCAAGAATCAAATCAACAATTTTTATTACAAATATAAAACATAAATCAAATCCAAACTTTATAAAAAAATCAGGAAGTCATGTATTTACAGAACCAATCTTGTTATCCCCAAATGGAAGAATCAAGTCATAACAGAATAAAATCCCAACATTACAAATAAAATCCAAATCAGCGCAAGGTTTCTACTAACAGTTACTGTTAAGATTTTTAACAAAAAAATCGTATCCTTTTACAGTATAATGGAAACAAATCTGAATCCAGAAAGTAATGATATACTCAATCAAATCTATTGCAAAGAGATTCTGAGTCAATCAATAAAGAATCCACAATCATCTCTAAATCCGAAGGCTATTCTGATTATAACAGAAAATTTGTTCAAGCCCAAAAATAAAGAAAACCCTAGATCTGAAGGAGTCTATAAATACAAAAAGAGAAGAAGAGGGAATGGGTCAGAGAAATTAGGATCAAGAAACTTACTTTGCGATTGGAAGAAGAGAAGAAAAACGAATTAGGGTTTCAAGATCTAAAACCCTAATCGTATCTCCGCCGCTAACTCTCCAGACTTTTCTCGGAGCTTCCGTCATCCTCCAATCCCCAATCACCGCTGAGAACCTGGAAACAAGGAGAAGAAGAAAGATTAGTGGGTCAGAGGCGTAATCTCAGAGAAAGAAACCGCAAAAAAAAGGGTAACATAAACTTAGAATTTTTCTCTTGTTGTTGTTCTTGTGTTATGGTTGATTCATAGAAGGGTATTGGGTTATGGATATAGCGCCGCCGATAGGTTCTAAGGAGTTGGGTGGATGATCGGCTAGGTTTTTTTGGGGAAGAAGGTGGGAAGGATAGAATGAGAGAGAGAGAGAGAGAGAGAGAGAGGAACGGTCTGAAATGAATTAAAAATTGTAACAATGCAAAACAAAAACTGGTTAATGCTGATGTATCATGTGCACGCGTGATCACCGTAACTAGCATGCAACTTAAATCACATCCGCATGATCATCAGTGGACGGCCATAAGGCCGAGTCCACTGTAACATCCACACTCCCTCACGTATTCGATCACCCGGGCCTTCCCAAACGCATAGTGGGCCAAACCCATTAAGACTTACACCCCCTCACCTCTCTTTACTAAACATAACAATAATGTACACCCCCTGTCCAGATCTTGTTTTGGGCTTAATACCAGTTAACTTTTCACACCCCCTATTTTACTTAGAAACTATATTTACAACCCCTGCCTAATTAATCATTTTTACATTTTTTTTATAATTAGTATTTTCTTCTTATTATTCTTATATTATATTTATATTTTTATTATTTTTATCATTATTAATTGTAATAATTATTATCATTATCAGTGATTTTTATTTATAGTGTTATTATTTATTATATGTAAATATTACTATATCACTAAATAAATTTATTTTTATATTAAAACTGCATATTTCATTTTGTATATTATTTGCATTAAATTATTTTCTAATCATGCATTAATCAAGACGTTTTGCAATTAATACAGTAAAAAACACAAACAAATATCAAACTATTTTTGCGAACAAATTAAGCTAATTAACAATCCCTTTTTGCAAATGGGTTTCGAACTAATTTTGGCTTGCTGCGTACTTAATCAACATTTCCACAATCACTACTCCTGACCGAGTGCGAAGTGATTCAAAATATGTTCGTAAACCCCTAAAAAACACCAACCCATACGAACTACGAATTGGGACTCTAATTCCTCATAAGAGGATACGTAGGCATGCGATCTAAATTTGTGGCGAGTCTTGCTAATTAAAACTTAAAACACTGTTTACCCCAAACCTAAACCTAAAGCTTAATATCCTTGTGAACAAGGTGGATGAAAGGTGCCTAACACCCCCCTTTCATCCAATTGAGTCCGAAACCTAGAATCCCAGTCCACGAATTAGGGTTTTCTGTTAGGTTCCCTTCCCTAGGATAAAAACTAATAGTGGCGACTCTTGATTAAAAAACCGATCGCAACAAGTGGTTAGTTGGATGATCATCTTGAAACTTGCATTTGGAACTCATTAGAGGATTGGTAGAACCAAAGCCTCTACACAACAAGTTGCATTTGCTTTTTTTCAAGTATATCATCCATTTGGGATCCTCAAATGTATCATTTAATGATCAACGATGTTTAAGTGATCCACGTTGACCAAAAGTGTTGTAGACCCATTAGAGGATTGGTAGAACTAAAGCCTCCAACAATGAATCTCACGGTTATTGGATCAAAGAGATCAAATTAACATACTTGGGCTTGGAAACATAGGTTTGGGCCACAAATGATCATTTATTCGAATCGAGACAAAATTTAGCGTTATGTTAAGCAATCGTAAGTGGACTTATGTAGAAGTCACACCTATTTTGAGGCCGGTCAATAACAATCTATGCACCATTTGTTTTGAGACATGATATAGAGATTATGCTCCAATAACACTTAGTGCAATAAGAAAGGGATGAGATGGAGAGGGGTGGGGAAGAATATACAAACCACATTTGAATTAAAATTTAATCAAACTATTATTAAAATTATTCATCCATTTTTGTGGAGTTAAACTCAACACAATGAATCCAATGATGTTAATAAAGTTCATGATCAAGAATTCAACCCAATATTAGCCAGAGAATAATCACAAAATAATATTGCATTTTAATATATACATTAAAAAAGGTTTTAGAAATTTTTAAAATAGAAATAAAGGATAAAAATATAAACTATGTTCGAATTAATCAAGAAATAAAAAGTAAGACCATAGAAAAATTAGAAATGGACTCAAATATTTTTATAAATTTTTTAAAAGAAACTATTTTTAAAATTAAAAGAAATGAGTAAAATAAACCAAAAATGATAAAAAATACCAAAGTCAGAAATAAAAAATAAGTGAGGTCACCAATATTTGTCACAATATCATTGAATCTTTCCATATTTTTTTCAGAATTTAAAAATTCATAAAAGTATTTTTAAACATTTAAAATAAATCAAATAAAGTGAAAATTTATAAAAAATACCAAAACACAAAATAAAATTGTGAAAAAATAAAAATCAGAAAGAGGAAAATCAAAAATATTTTTCATAATTTCCTCAGATTTTTTGGACTAAAAATGAATTTTCTATGATTTTTTTAAATTTAAAACAATTAAATATAAAAATTAGAAAAGAAAAAAAAATGGGCCATTTGATCAATATCAAAACGCGTTAGTAAATAAATCAAGTGGACCTGGCGCATTGTGCATGTTATGTACTTTAGTGGATAATGCATTGAATCATTAATTAAATCAGATTTCAAAAAATACAAGTGGCGTGCTATCATTGGTTGGAAGATGGAACGCTGGTCATCTTCAACCTCCAGCCAACATGAATTGCAGGTCTCTCAAACTGTAAAATTAGAAGCTCGGACCTATGCGATTCGCTTCGTCTCTTCAAGACGAAGACAACCACACCTTCGCGACAAATTTATATAAACTGTAGCTCAAGAAAATTGGAAGGAAAGTTTTGAAAAGGGATTTGAAATTTCATGGTCAAAACGTGTTTCCAGATAAAAGCAAGTGTTGCGACTAGAACCAGGACAATGAGAGCTTCACCTTGATATCAAAGATTTGAAGAATTGATGAAGGAATCTACCTATTGGAGTTGAGTTGCAGAGCTCTGAAACTGGACTTCTATGGAGCAATCTAAGGCACGATTCTTGAATGTAATTATATGGTTAGCTTCAGGAAAGATCAAGGAAGGTGAATTGATGGAAACATTGGATTGAAAAAGGCATGAAAGGCATATTTCGAAGTAGCAGAATTTTGAGTTATGGAACAAGTTTGGCAGGGTGATTCTGGCTATCCAAGCTTGAGGAAATGAATGGGGGATGACCCTCTATTTATAGGGAATCAAATGGAATGTCTAAGCGTGTGAAATGATGAAGTTTGGAGGGAAATCATGTGAGGTTGCAAACAATAAAAGTGTGACTTTCAATTTGATCAAAACTCATCCAAAACACGCATTTTGTTGTGCTAATCAATTCTAGAACTTCATTAAACATGTTTAGAGGCATAAACGCGTGAAAAACTTGTGATTAGAAGCCAAAACAAAGACTTCAAATTCTGACTTATGGGGAAACTTCAGTTCCAAGTTACCAAGTTCAATCCAATGGCATTCTCAGCTCAAGGGGTCTTAAGGCATGATTCTTGATGCTTTAGAAAGACTAGGTTACAAGCTTTGAAATGAAAAAAAAGGAATCAAATGGATGCTTGAGCTTAAAGTTGCATCGAGTCAAATTTTGGGGAAAAAGGTTGACTTTCCATACTTAGAAATATTTCAATTTTTTTCTTCAAAAGTGACCTATAATGTTTTGCATCCAAATATGGCATTCCTCTTGGAATTTTATCTTGAACAAAAAAGATGGCATGAAATATACCTCTTGAATGACATTTTGAAACTTTAACCATATAAAATATCCAAAAATCTTGAGAGTTATGGATTGTTGAAGTTGGCAAAAAAATTCATGAAATGGCCTATAATCTTTTGTATCCTTAGGGCATCTTCCATCCATTTTCTCACTTTTCACATAAACGAAGGAATAAACTTCACATACTCAAGATCATTATGTAAAAAGAGTGGGCTCAAGCTGATAAAAATTTACCAAGTTATGATCATTTGAAGTCAGACATAGGAAAATGGGGGTTCATCTGGAGGACTTATAATCTTTCTTCATCATCAAGTTTCTTCCTCATAAAAACTCCTTGGAACCTTTGAAGTGATTTGTTGATAACCCTTTGAAGAGAAGGACGTATTTGGAATCACTCCAAAATAACAAAAGATGGGCAAGATATGCTTCTTTGAAGTTCAAAACCCTAGCTCCTAGATCAAGAAAAATGCCTTGAGGAACTTTGACAATTTTGAACAAACTTCTTGTACCAACACAAATGCTTTGTAAATATAAGTTGTTAAGGATGATAATGAGAACTAATAGCAACCATAACCACTTCCATATATTGAGAATTGAGATAAATATGAATTTGTGACCAATGGGAACAACGCCTTGTCCAAGCATGACAACTTCTCCAATCAATCCCTTGTACTTTTGAACCAAATTTGATAATCTTGAAATGTGGTGAACCAAAATAACCTTGCCATGCCATTTCCTCCAAAACAAATCCAATGGTGAGGTTTGAACTTCTCAAGCTTTATTGACTAGGGCATGGTAATAAACTCATGAACCCATGGAGCACCTTGCTGAATCTTATTGCCTTTAGCTACATATGTAACAAGCAAGAAAAGCCAACATTTCATTTTATTAATTAAGAGAAGAAATCAAGACAAAAAATATTCGTGATCAGAAAAGAACACAAGTCAAGGTGCTTGGTGATTCCTCAAAGAGCAAAGCTAAATATAGGGAGGGGAACCAAGAATCATAATGTGATCTTGTTGTGATGGAATCAACATGGTATGATGAAGGGATCTTAGGAGCAAAAATTGGGGTACAACAGCTTCCCTTATTTAAGTTTCTACTATCCGGAGATACGAAGGTTAAAAATCTTCATGTCGACGCGATCAAAGATACTTAAATATAAAATAAACCTTATTTTTTGCCCTAAGATGCCATGAAATTCTTATGAGCATGAATGCATATGAACAAGACCAAAGAGACGCAAAACACCATTGGGGATGTAACAAAATAAAGAAACAGGAAAGCAACCCGACCAGGAAAATAAATCTCCGGTGGATCAAAAGACCCGACTTAGAGAGGGTGGTAAAAATGGTCAAAGGATACACCAACTCCTACTGAAGGAGAAACTACCAACATTCACTGAAGGTAGAGAGAAAATATATCATAGCACCACCGTTTACTGACGATGAACTAGCAACGTTCACTGAAGGTAGCAAAAAGTTAACAATCACCAACTTTTACTGAAGATGACCTACCAACTTTCACTAAAGGTAGAGAGAAAATATATCATAGCACCGCTGTTCACTGATGATGAACTACCAACATTCACTGAAGGTAGCAAAAAGATAACAATCACCAACTTTCAGTGAAGGTGACCGACCAACTTTCACTGAAGGTAGAGAGGAAATATATCATAGCACCCCCGTTCACTGACGATGAACTACCAATATTCACTGAAGGTAGCAAAAAGATAACAATCACCAATTTTCACTGAAGGTGACCTACCAACTTTCACTGAAGGTAGAGAGAAAATATATCATGGCACCGCTGTTCACTGATGATGAACTACCAACGTTCACTGAAGGTAGCAAAAAGATAACAATCACCAACTTTCACTGAAGGTGACCTACCAACTTTCACTGAAGGTAGAGAGAGAATATATCATAGCACCTCCGTTTACTGACGATGAACTACCAATGTTCACCGAAGGTAGCAAAAAGATAACAATCACCTACTTTCACTGAAGGTGAACTACCAACTTTCACTGAAGGTAGAGAGAAAATATATCATAGCACCGCTGTTCACTGATGATGAACTACCAACGTTCATTGAAGGTAGAAAAAACATAACAATCACCAACTTTCACTGAAGGTGACCTACCAACTTTCACTGAAGGTAGAGAGGAAATATATCATAACACCGCCGTTCACTGGAGATGAACTACGAACGTTCACTGAAGGTAGCAAAAAGATAATAATCACCAACTTTCACTATAGGTAGATAGAAAATATATCATAGCACCGCCGTTCACTGACGATGAACTACCAACGCTCACTGAAGGTAGCAAAAAGATAACAATCATCAACTTTCACTGAAGGTGACCTACCAACTTTCACTGAAGGTAGAGAGAAAATATATCATAGCACCACCGTTCACTGATGATGAACTACCAACGTTCACTGAAGGTAGAAAAAAGATAACAATCACCAACTTTCACTGAAGGTGACCTACCAACTTTCACTGAAGGTAGAGAGGAAATATATCATAGCACCACCATTCACTGACGATAAACTACCAACGTTCACTAAAGGTAGCAAAAAGATAACAATCACCAACTTTAACTGAAGGTGACCTACCAACTTTCACTGAAGGTAGAGAGAAAATATATCATAGCACCATCGTTCACTGATGATGAACTACCAACGTTCCTTGAAGGTAGCAAAAAGATAATAATCACCAACTTTCACTGAAGGTAACCTACCAACTTTCACTGAAGGTAGATAGAAAATATATCATAGCACCGCCGTTCACTAACGATGAACTACCAACATTCACTGAAGGTAGCAAAAATATAACAAGTTTCCCCAAAATTCTGGAATTTCACCTAGAAAGGGTCTCAACTTCTTCTTTAGCCGAGGCATTCTGGGTGGAAAGGGTAATATATAAATTGTCTCAAATAAAGAGACTATCACCTACAAAGATTTCACAACAAATTGTCTCTGCGAATTTGAAAGTCTTGCCACCCACTGGCGTAAATTGACAACAGACTACAAACTTTCCACTCATAGAGGAGATAGAAAAAAAAAGTTACGTCGACTTTTACAGGGAAGCATAAGTTTATCAAATAAAGAGACCTGCTACTTGTTGTCATGGAGGATTGTAAAAAGAAATGAATTTCTGGGGAGAAAAATATGGCTTCCTGGGGAAAAAAATATGACTTCCTGGGGAGAGAAATATGGCTTCCTGGGGAAAGAAATATGACTTCCTGGGGAAATGACACTATATTCCTGCTGAGGAGATAAAGTCTTCACGTGAAAAATAAATGCACAAACCAAAACTCAAAGCTTTCAGAAATCCAAAGTAAATAATATTATTGTGGAACCAAAGATTCAAACCAGAAATAAACTGGAATGAAACAATCAACCAAAATACATCCTTTGAGAAATAAACTCAAGAGGGAAAACCAAATCCATCCAAACAAGGAGCTGTACAGGAAGGCTAAAGCAAAAATCTTCCACGAGGGGTAACTCAGTGGGGAAATTGAAAGAATATACGCTTTCTGCTTAAGGCCAACACTCTATTGAAGAGAGGACAACGTAACTCTGCAAAACAGAGTGATATGTCAACAAAAATATTAACAAATGTTAATGAACAATGATTTTCCAGTTTTAGCTATGCATGATGTATGTATGAATGTATGAGTGTTATCGTGCGTATGCTGACAAAAAAAATATACAACACTGGGAGTAACCAGGCAAAACCACCTCAGGCACAATCAACACTCGGCGAAATTACATTCAAGATGAACAATCCAAGAAAAAGAAAGCGCCAGCTGAGGAAACATAACCTATTGCCTAGTTTAACTTTACCGGCGAGAAGCATAATTCGGAAGTAAACAAGACATAGCCACCAAACAGTACAGATACAGAGATACAATATCCTTATCCAGGCTTTACCAGGTGTAGCACTCAGACTTTAGCGAAAAGTCAAATATTTTCAAAAGTAATGCTTCTACTGGGGATTTTGAAAAATCAATTTCAAGTAGAGCAGACGGTCATCAAATCATCAAAACCTTCACTGGGGAATTCAGGACCATTCTGAAAGAGGAAGCACACAAACTTTGTTAAGGCGTACAATGTCCTATCATCAAGCCATTAACTGGGGCTTTCATGCTGATTTTACTGGGGAGGTTAACATCACATCCTCAAAGAGAAAACCAATATACATTCTTCACTAGAGAAACCGGAGACCTGCGTTCTTCAAGAGTAGTTATTGTACCAACTTCTATGGGTAGAAAGAACCTCTATTAAACAAACGAAAAACTTTACTGGAAGAAACTGGGATTGAATCTTCATATCGTGCAAACTTGGAAAAGAGGAGAAATGAACCACAACGTGACCGGGGACATTGGAGTCATAAACCCAATATAGTGAGAACATCCCGAGAAAAACTTCCTCGGGAAACAAAACTTCTCAAAACAACTGGAGTCCGTCCATTCCTGGGATCACCACTTTTGTTTTCCTATTGCGTCACAAATTTTAAAGTAACAGTAAATTGTAAATCCTTTTTGAAAATAAATTTGTTATTTTAATCTTTTTTCTTTGAAAGTTATTATCAATAATAAATGGAGCCTTTGTAAGTTGAATAAAATAAGAACTACAAAGAATTGGGTATAAGCTCAAATTTCATTAATAGAATGGTAGTCTGCGAATGGAGAGACTCCATGGATGATTACAAAGTTCGGAAAATGGTAATATATAATGGAAAAGATACATTGAGATACAATGACCACTATCCCCTTTAACAACTTCTGAAATCCTGAGAAACAACTTCTGTTGAAGTATGATGAGTGTGATACGGTGGCAGAACCGACTGTTTTGAGAAAAATGTTGGTTTGTGTTTGTGTTTGCAAAATGTCGCGGTAAGCAAGAGTCGCCACCGACTTTTATTTTATCCAACTGGAAAGCACAAAAGCACAAAAAAAATTCCTTTTTCGAGATTTTGAGTACGGGGTGTAGATTATAGAAAGGGAAGGTATTAGCACCCTTTCTATCCGTAGTTTTCTACGGGCTCTTAGGTACTTACTCATCATTTTAAAAATTGCTTGTGTGTGTTTATTTTGAAATTTTTTTGTTTTACTTCGTTTTAACCCTTGTATAAGTTCTCAAGAGTGTTACGAAGTTGTTTTTGAAAACTTTATTTGAAAAGAGTGTTGGTGCAAAAAGTTGATTTTGAGCAAGTACCTACTAGCACCTACCTACTCGAAAAAAGGATTGTTTCTATTCTCGTTTCCTTTAGACAATGCTATCCTACTATTGAGAAGTAGGTAACACCATCGTTGGAGTTGTAAGGGTCAATTTGAAAGGGACGTACGATCACTAAAGCAATGTTAGGACGTCTTAGTAATAACCCTAGTGTCTCAAGATCATATTCGAGGCAACATTTCCGAGGCAACCTTTCCGAGGCAACATTTCCGAATGGGACTTTTGATCTTTGTTTAGACAGGAGGACGACCATTAAAACACCCTATACTTAATGATCGTTTACCGAAGGCAACCGAAGTGAGAATATACCCTAGGAGTGCGCATGTGCGAGTGATTTGATTTCAGTTATTATCTTTGCACATTAGGATTTGCTAACCATTTTAAATTAACATACAGTCTTGTCATGCAATCCTATTATCATACATCTAACAATTAATATTTGCGAAAATTAAAATGCGAGAAATAAAACTACGTTATTACAAGGCTTCGGGGAAGGAGATTAATTACATAGCCAAAAACCCGTAAAATGATAAATAAAAGAAAATCCTAATTAAACTATTACATACTGTAAGCAGTTACATTAATATTGCAAAAATAATAAGCGCGCACGATGAATTAAATGAGGAGGAATTAGGGTTTTGACCCCGTCTAAACCTAATTGAAACTTAAAGAGAAAAATCAATTTTTTTTGGTTTTTTGCTATTTTTGAGAAAATAAAGTTTTAATTGAATAAATAAAAAGGCTAATCACTAATTAATTTAAATTAAGAAAAATAATTAGTTTGACCTATTTTTGTATTTTTTGTTTTATTGAGAAAAGAGGTAAAATTTAAATCACATGGTAACCCTAATTTTCTAATTTATTTTAAATATATGAAAAACGTTAGAATTAATCTTAAATTAAATTAAAACTAATGCTTAATTAAATTTGATAAAATAAATAAAAACAGAATTCTAAATTTATGAAATTGATTTTATGATTTTTTGTAAAAAAAGAAACTAATTTGTGGTTAGAAAATAAATTAAACAAATTAAATAAAAGAATAATTAGGAAGGGAATTAGAAAGGGCCCGGTGTTATAGCAAAAAGGGGGTCTGAATTACAATTTCTGAGCCCAAAAGTGCCTAGCCCATTTGACTTTCCAAATCCTGTGTGGGCGTTTGACTCATGCCTATGATGGACCTCCAAGTGATGGCCCTTGGATCTAGCCTGTTGATGATCTGGATGATGAGATATTGATGATGCATGGCAGACTCATTGTATGCACGTGTACCTGATTACACAAGGAAAAAATATAGAAAGCAAGGTTGGGGACCTGGGGATCGAACCTAGGCCCTTTGGTATTTTCATGCTGCAAGCTGACCAGCTGAGCTATGTTGGTTATTTGTATGGATAATGACAAAGAAATATTATATAATAAAACAAAATAATAGTTATCAAAATGCGTGAAGATTTGAATGGGCCATTCATGGGGCACCATGATACCCTTCTTCTTCCTCCCTCTGTTGCTAAAATCCTGACTTTTACCTACGGACAAACGGGCGTAGGTACAACCCTGTGATTCTCCAGAATTCTATGCAGGCATAATAAATGCACAACAATGGTACCAATCAACTAGTGGAAACCTCACGAGCATCATGGTACCCTTATCTATGGCCAATTGTACCTCTAAAGAAAAACCCCAAAAACGAGCCAAGAACCCTAACTATGGCATCTTGTTGTACAGTTAATGAAAATGCAATTAAGTGCCACCATTAGCTTGCAAATGATTCAAGGATTAAGAATATGCAAATAAATCATGCTAAGAGTGCCAGAATTGTGATATTCGATTTCAAGAAAGCATGGATATCGTGGGATACTTACAACGCATTTTTGGATGTTATGAGGCTTGCTAGTGATTTGAATAGGATCCTAGAACGTCCAGGAAGCGACTGAGATGGCTAGAACGCTTTGAATTGGCCTGCAACTTAGAAATCAGTGTGCCACTTTTTTCCAATTTTTTTGAAACTTGCTTTGTGTTTTACACGCCTCTAATCCTCCTCTTTTTGACCTGCATTCCTTCCTTATGTACCCTTGACTGAATTAGGGTTGCAAACTTGTTTCAAATCTTCCTCAATTAAGATCATTCATTCAAGATTTGATCCTTATGCAAAATATTTCCAAATCAAGCCAAATCCAATCTTTTTGTGTCCAAATGAAGCTTGCACGATTTGATTCTCTTTCCAGCTGTATAATAGGCCTAAACATGCATAAAATCTCAAGCTTTGATTAGTTTTGATATTTTCATGATTTTATTTTGATTTTATTTGATTTAATTGAAATAAAATCAAAATAAATGACAAAAATAAAATAATGACAAATGGGAAGGATCATGGGTCGTGGATCATGTTACAAACACAATGCAAGCATAAAAAGTTGGGCCCATTTGACAAAAATTTCAATTTTGGCCACATTTGACTTTTGACAATTTTGCAAAAAAGGTCAACTTTGCCAATGCATAACTCCTTCAATTTTGACCCTAGAGATGTGTTCTTGGACTTTTTAGAAATCTTAGGATGTCCTCTAAGCAACGCTTTTGGTATCATCTCAATTGAGTCTTCCATGTTCATGTATGAAGCTTTGACAAAAAAGGTGTTTTTGTTTACTTTTCAAAATGACCTATAATGTCCAAATTCATATCTTCTTGTGAGTGTATATTTTGAACTTGGTAGATGAAGATGGATTGTAGGGAATTACATCCTCTTCAAAATGATCTTTGAATGGGTCATTTTTGATAAAGTATGAGAAAGTTATGCTTTGTCAAAGTTGAGTTGACTTTTCCTACAAAACCCTAATTTAGCAACTTTTGGGTTTTGGTGAATTGTGAGCAATCCTTGAGGAATCATGATCAACCCTTGATGAAATGATGAATAATACTTCAAATTGAGGATGTTGACCAAAAATCTTGAAGTTTGACTGTATGTGGGTCATAGTTGACTTTTGCCCTAGCATAGTCGATTTTCAGGCCTTTGAGCCATTGACTGAGAAAACTTCCTCTGCAAGGCTTAAAACTTGGCATTAATGATCTTGTGAACATATTAGGACAATGGTGAGAATTTGGGATCCTTTGGACTCAAACATCTTGGTGCAAACTGAAACCCTAATTTGAGGTAGACTGTCTTAGGAGAGAGTTAGTCTGGTCAACCCTTGGTCTTCCTTGGGCAATTTGAAGACCTCACTTGAAATGTATTGAGAAATATGGGAGGGCAAATTTTGGGGTACAACAGCTGCCCCTATTTAATCTTCTTAAACCTGAGGATGTAGATTGGCTTGTCTACCTTTCGTGATCCGAAGGTGGAAGATGATTGAACACTAGAGTGCCCAGAAATTTACACTCAGATGAAGTGGTATTTATCTTGTGATGTCGGGAATGGGCTTATAGATGCCATTTGGAGGTTGATGTCGAAAGATGAGCTTAAAGATTCCATCAGAAGAAGCGTCGATCGCATAAGAGATTCCTCTGTGAGAGCCCGTATACCTGTTGTCGAGGAGGACTACGCTGAGGAATGTTGGTCTATTTCTTGGGAGAAATAGAATTTTAGGAGCTTCAGTCGTCCGCTATTCTACTGGGGAATCATCTCTTAGTCGAAGAGGTGAAAATGAACTTCTATCTGGTCGTGCTCCAGGCTTCACAGTGATTTGCTGAGGAAAATAAGGCCGACTGCTATCTGGTCGTACTCCAGGCTTCACAGTGACTTACCGGGAAGATGAGATTAAACTTTCTATCTGGTCATTCTCCAGGCTTCGTAATTTCTCACTTCTTATCTGGTCGTGCTCCAGGCTTCAGAAGGAATCAGGTTGTTATCCGGTCGCATCCGAGCTTCAACTTGACTTTAAGGCCATACTAATATCTGGTCGATTCCGGGCTTCTTAGTAACTGGCCAAGTAAACTGCTATTTGGTCGAATTCCAAGCTTCGCAGTACCTCATACTGTTATCTGGTCGTATTCAAGGCTTCACTATCCTTTTCCGCTATCTGGTCGTGATCCAGGCTTCACGGTGTCTTATACCATTATCTGGTCGAGTCCAGGCTTCATGGTATCTTGTATTGCTATCTGGTCAATTTCCAGGCTTCACAATACCTTGTTGAGGGGTTAAATTATTTTCCGGTTGATTTCCAGGCTTCACAACTTGTGTTTATGATATACCATTATCTGGTCGATTCCAGGCTTCATGGTGTCTTGTATTGCTATCTGGTCGATTTCCAGGCTTCACAGTAACTTGCTGGGGATTCAACTATTTTCTGGTCGATTTCCGGGCTTCATAGCTTGAACTTGAGATATACCACTATCTGGTCGATTCCATGCTTCGTAGTATTTGGAGAAATCAAGATATTATTCGGTCGAATCCGGGTTTCATAACTTGAATTTAAGAGATACCACTATCTGGTCGATTCCAGGCTTCGTTGTATTTTGGTACTGTTATCCGGTCGTTCTCCGGGCTTCACAGTATGATGGAGAAATCAAGATATTATCCGGTCGGATCCGGGCTTCATAGCTTGAACTGGAATGGAAATCTTAGCACCGATTTGACTGAACCAGAGAAAACTTATGAGAATTTGATTGTATCTTTCCCTGAAAGGTAAAGAGTTAGTCGTATGTAATGTCATGATGTATGACATGTATTGAGTAATGATGTTCTCAAAATAAATGAGATTGCGTTGTATGATGCATATGCGCATGCCATGATGTATGGTTATGCAATGTTCTTGAGACACTCCCTAGCTGGGGAAAATGAATCTCGGACTGCTGCTGGAGAATACAAGGTGTTGAGTTCTTCTCTCTCGCTGGGGATAATGACCGAAGATGGTTAACTGGAGACTTGCGTCCATTCTGTTTGAGAATATTCCGCCGGGAGGGACTCTGCTGGAGAATAAATTGGAGAGAGAATGACTCTGTGGGGAAGAGAGATACTCTTCTAGAAGATTTGCCGATTTGGAAAAATAAACTCAGTTGGGGATGAACTACCGTTGCTGGTGATAGGTAACTCCGTCGGGGATTGAATTTCTATCTGTGGAAGAAATAAACTCCTCTGGGGATAATCTTCTATTGCTGGTGATAGATAAACTCTGTTTGGGGAGAATTTTGTCGACTAATTCGCAATATGAACTTCGTCTGGGGAGAGCTGACACCACTGTCTTCAGATACTTCCTACTCTGCGGGGAGTGTATGTGCCTTTAGTCATTTTCTCAAGCTGGCTCTATCCCTGTACCTGGTTGATAGAGAAATCGTAAGGTTTTGGCATTTCTTGTTTGCCCTTGTTCCTGGAATTACGAGTAATTGTATTTTGATTCGCATGTAAATATTTATGAGCAGCGATTATTGTCAAATGAATATATCAAAAATGAATCATTGGACGTTCTTGCAAAACAAAACAGAAAAAGAAAAACAATTTTGAAATTTATTGTAAAATGGATTGTATTGATTTCGAAGTTAGCCTATAACAAGCGTTTTGTACAAAGAGGATGACGTCCTAGTAAGAGAACGCCGCCGAAAGAACAAAGTTTATACAATTTGTGTAAAAGAAAGAAAAACATCTATGTGAAACAATCCCACTAGGTTCCAACTCTGCTATTGCCTTTATATCTTCGAGCGTCTCATCACTTTGCTACTTGGTTGAAGGTAGATCATATTTATTGGCGCCGTCCGAGCTTGATAGTCGATACCGAAGTCTGGTTGCAAGATGATCCAATGAGACATAGTGTTATGCTTTGATCCCTATTTTTTGCCTGGACCGCCCTTTTGAGTTTTCAGTCCACCGAGATAACCTTTTTTTTCCCAAGCTGCCTTTTCAGGTTCTCGACTTGCCGGGTGTACAGTTTTTTTATTTATTTTCATCCCTTATTTTTGCCCGAACCCTTTTGGTTCGTCGGGAAGCCCTTATTTTTGCCTAGGCCAGTCAACCTAGCGGGTCTTTGATTATGCGTAGTATTTTTTCACTATGTCTGCATTGACAGGGTGAGGAAGGTCGTCACCATCCATGGTGGTAAGAATCATAGCTCCTCCCAAGAAAATGTTCTTAACCACAAATGGCCCTTCGTACGTAGGGGTCCATTTTCCCCTGGGATCACCTTGCGGCAGTATGATGCGTTTGATCACCAAATCCCTAACTTGATATTCTTGTCGTCTGACTTTCTTGTTAAAAGCCTTGATCATTCGCTTTTGATACGTCTGACCATGACAAATAGCAGTGAGTCTCTTCTCGTCAATTAGGTTCAGCTGATTAAGCCGGGTCTAGATCCAATCCTCTTCGCTCAAACCTGCATCCTTCATAATCCGGAGAGAGGGTATCTGGACTTTGATGGGTAGCACTGCCTCCATGCCATACACAAAGGAGTAGGGTGTTGCCTCGGTCGAAGTCCATGCTGAGGTACGGTACCCATGAAGAGCGAATGGTAGTATCTCGTGCTAGTCTTTGTATGTCACCATCATCTTCTGCACAATCTTCTTGATATTCTTATTAGCCGCTTCAACAACCCCATTCATCTTCGGCCAGTAAGGAGAAGAGTTATGATGCTATATCTTAAACTGTTTGCAGAGCTCGGTGATCATCGTATTATTGAGATTTGTACCATTGTCCGTAATGATCCTCTCTGGTACACCATATCGACAAATCAGATTGTGTCGGATAAACCGCGCCACGATGTTCTTGGTTATTGTAGCAAAGGAAGCTGCCTCAACCCACTTCGTGAAATAATCAATAGCTACCAGAATGAAATGATGCCCGTTAAACGCTGTAGGTCTGATCTCGCCAATCATATCGACACCCCACATTGCAAAAGGCCAAGGAGCTGTCAAGACGTTCAGAGGAACCAGAGGTACATGCACCTTATCAGCATAGACTTGGCATTTATGGCAGGTCCGAGAATGCTGATAACAATAGGCTTCCATAGTATACCAATAATATCCTACCTGTAGGATTTTCTTTGCCATAGTATGTCCACTAGAATGAGTTCCGAAGGTACCTTCATGTAACTATGCCATGATACTTTCCGCCTCGCTTTTTTCCACACATCGTAGTAAGGTTGAATCATGGTTGCGCTTATAAAGGATACCATTACTGATGAAGAATTTTGCAGTGAATCTTCTCAAGAACTTCTTATTATTAACAGATGCACCCTCGGGGTACTCTTGAGCCTCAAGATACCTCTTTACTTCGTGGAACCAAGGTTTATCTGCTACCTTTTCAGTCTCAATGTCACAACAATGTGCGGGTTCGTCCAACCTCTCAATAGTGATCTGGGGAGCTTCATTGTTCCACCTTACTTTAAACATAGAAGACATGGTAGCTAGCATGTCCACTAACTGGTTCTCCTCTCTGAGGAAATGTTCAAAGGTTATCTCCTCGAAGTGTGGGAGCAACGTCAATACATATTCTTTGTAAGGAATAAGGTTTGGGTGCTTTGTATCCCACTCGCCTTTGATCTGGCTGATCACTAGAGCAGAATCTTTTAATACACTCAAGAACTTAATCCTCAGGTCAATAGCAGCTCGAAGACCTAGGATACATGCTTCATACTCCGCCATATTATTGGTGCAGTTAAAACATAATCGGGCACTGAATGGAGTATGACAACCCTCAAGATATATAATCACAGCGCCAATGCCATTACCCAACGCGTTTGATGCTCCATCAAAATACATGGACCATCGGGATCCTTCCTCGGGTCCTTCATCCGGTCCAGGTTCTTCACAGTCGGTCACCAACATGATGTTCTCATTCAGGAACTCGAAATTCATGGATTGGTAGTCATCCACGGCCTGATGCGCCAAATGATCCACCAACACACTCCCCTTGATTGCTTTTTGGGTGGTGTATTGGATGTCATACTCAGTTAAGATCATCTTCCATCTTGCTATTCTTTCGGACAAGGCAGGCTTTTCGAAGATATACTTGATTGGATCCATCTTTGATATCAATAGGGTAGTGTGAGTTAGCATATACTGTCTCAGCTGGCGAGCAGCCAATGCCAAAGCGCAACAAGTTTTCTCGAGCAACGAGTATCGGGTCTCGCAGTCAGTAAACTTTTTGCTAAGGTAGTAGATAGCGTGCTCTTTTCGGCCAGACTCGTCATGCTGCCCCAACACGCACCCCATTGAATTATCCAGCACTGTCAAGTATAAGATCAAAGGTCTTCCTTCGAATGGAGGCATCAAAATAGGTGGTGTGATACGGTGGGAGAGAACTGACTGTTTTTGAATGCTGGTTTGCGTTTTGCGTTTGTTTTCATAAAATGTCGCGGTAAGCAAGAGTTCCCACCGTCTTTTATTTTATCCAACAAGGAAAGGAAAAAAGCACAGAAAAATTTCTTTTTCGAGATGTTTCTCGGGTCCGGGGGGTAGATTATAGAAAGGGAAGGTGTTAGCACCCTTTCTATCCGTGGTTATCCACGGGCTCTTAGGTACTTGCTCAAAGTGTTTTCAAAATTTTGCTTTTCTTTGTGTTTATGGGTTTGAAAAGAGTTTTTGTTTTGAAAATGAGTGTAAGTGCGAAACGTTTTTTATTTTGTTTTGAGAGAGCAAGTACTTAAGAACCATCTACCTACTCGAAAAAGGAATTAATCTGCGCTAATGTCCTTTAGACAATGCTATCCCACTATTGATGAGTAGGTAGCACCGTCGTTGGAGTTTTAAGGGTCAATTCGATTAAGGGACGTGTGGTCACTAAAGCAATGTTAGGACGTCTTAGCGGTAACCCTAATGTCTTAGATCATTTTTCCGAGGCAACCATTTCGAGGAAACTATGATCTTTGGACAAGAGGGCGACCTCTAAAACTTCCTATACTCAATGACCACGTTCGAAGGCAACCAAGTGAGGTGTACCCTAAGAGTGCGCATGTGCGAGTGTGTTGTTTTCAGTTAATTTGTCTTTGTACATGTTAATGGTTATCTATGTTGATTTTAAGTTCATACATTCGATCTTGTCATGCATTCCCTATTATCAAACATCTAACAGTTTATAAGTTGCGGAAACTAAATTGCGGAAATTAAATCTAACTATTACAAGGCGTCGGGTATTTACATCGCCAAAAGCAACCCTTGAATTTAAAGTGCGGAAAATAAATAAAGCGATAAATAAATTAAATAATCCTATTTAAACTATTACATTTCGGGAAAACAATTACATCAATATGGTAAACTGGATCGCGTGCGAGAAATTAAATTGGGCGAGTTTTTTAGGGTTTTGACCCCTTTTGAAAGAAAGTGATTTTTTTTGTTATTTTTTGAATTAAAAGGAAATAAATTAAGTTAACAATTAAATTAATAAATAAATTAATTAATAAAAAGATATTTTTTTGGATTTTTGGATATTTGAAGAAATAAAATAAATTTGATTTAAAGTTAGTAAAACCTAATTATCTACATTGATTTTAAATATTGCAAAAATATTAAAAGTTATTCTCTAATTAAACTAAATTAATTGAGTTAGTATTTATTTACAAAAATAAAATGATGAATTTAATTTTAATAAATAAAATATATTTTTGTGTTTTTGTTTTATAAGGAAAAAAATTAATTGGTTAGTGAAATTATAAAAATAAATAAACAATATAAATAAATAAAATAAATAAACAAAAGAGAGAAATAGAACTCAGGGGGGTTTATGCCCAAATCAGGGGTGAGACTAGCAGCTTTTTGGCCCAATAATCCAATGGCCTGGTTGACTATTCTGTTTCCATGCATGCACGTTGACTTGGGCGTATGATGGACTTTCATTCTTGACCACCAGATCTGGCCTGGGGCCATCTGGAAAATGATTAGGTGATGGTGTATCATGTACCATGCGCTTGGTCTTGTACTGGAATATCTGAAAGAAAAATATAACAAATATGTTGGGGACCTGTGATTCGAACCCATGTCCCATTGGATTTTGTACTAGCGCCTTTACCAACTCAACCAGCTGTTTACTCTGAAAAATGGTAAACAATCGCTGATCTTCCAAAAGGTTACTTATTTGGTGACTAGCAGGATCGATCAGATTGATCCTAAGACATGGTTGATTTTCTGGAGTTTGACTAATCCTAATGGTGATTAATGCCAGTAAAGTAAAGACACTTTAAGTAAATTACATGAAGAAAAGCTTGATAGAATAAATAAAAGCGTTAAGTAAAAGGCTTCGACGGAGATAAGTAAATGAAAAGCGATAAATTGCTTGAATATAAAAGACTTGATTAATTTAAATGGTGTTTCACACATACATTCTCAATGATTCTTTCTCTCACGCTGGGTACTTGAATCTAAATGAGTGACTTGTATAAAATGATGAACACACGCGAAAACTACGTGAACACTTAGTATTTATACTAAAACAAATCCTAAGTAACCGCTGGGCAGTTACACTGCTTCGAGATGACACCACATGGCACGCTCACAGCCTTCGACGCTTCTGTTCTCGACACGTTACACTTGGTAACTGCTGGGAACCGTTTTCCCTCCAACAATTCAAATCTAAAACCGTTCGACCTTGGGCGTCAGGGACCCTTGTCGAGAAGTTCCTTCGACGTCGAAGACAACAAGATTCTATCTTAAAGGAATTTCTCTAAGTATCTTGTCATTCTTGGATGAGCCTTCGACATGATCAGTTGGTCGAAGCCTTCTTATGTAGGAAACTCTTCTGACTCAAAATTAATGGTCTATATGATAATAAACATGGGTGTCGAATTTAGGAGCCAACAAATTGCCCCCCAAGAATGTCTTATTTTGACACTTAAAAGAAAAAGGCATTCTTTGATATTCCATTCGACACCTGTCCTTTATTCTCAGCCACAAATTAGTTTGTGTGCTTTTCGTCTCCTACCAACCAACTGACAATATCAAAAAGCCATCATTTCAACTTTTCCCAAGACGTCACTTCAGTAAGGCATTTAGCACGCACGATGTCCATTAAAATGCTGTCATCATGACTATTTCCCGAAATCGAGGACGCACGCTGCAGCATTTCCGTTCTTCAGAACAGTTACATCACCAGATGAGTGCCACGTGCCCCACTTTTGTCTGAGACATTAAATGACCTCGAGTCTTGTGATTTTTCAATCACTATAAATATCACTAAGTGCCTCTTGTTGGACTCTTTACACTTTATTTCATCCAACCTTCAGTCGAACAAAATTTTCCGCAAGCAAACTTTTGCTTCTTCCTCTCCAAACCCAGAAATCTTTGTTCTTCATCCATCTTCATCTCAAACCAAAAAATGGCTTCACGTTCTCGTGCTTCCAATGTCCCCAGATCTAGCACTCCCTCTCAAACTACTCAACCAGAAATCTTCTCAACCGCTCTGATAGTTAACTCCATGGGAATGCGAAGGGTTCCTGAACCCATGGGAGATGCTGAGCGTGAAACTTATTCTTCTCAACTGCTGATTCCTGTTGGATATTCCAACCAGGTTTTCGCCATGTCCGGTCCTTTATCTACATGCATTACTGACCCAACGAAAATCAAGGGTTTCTTCCCCGTGCATGAGGCACTCAAGCCCATTGGGTGCTCCAAGAAGGCGACAGACGATATCGAAGATCCTGCAAAAGAGAAAATAGATCTTAGGTTCTTCAACAGGGGGGTTAGGGCTTTTAGGTCTAGCCCTAACCTTACACCAGAATACAACGCTTGGCTCAACAAGATGGAGAAGTGCCAAGCTTCTATTTGGAAAGGCATGGGGATTTATGACCTAGTCATGCTGTCCAAAACTGGTCTCAACTATTGTCCTGAAATGCTGGTAGCTTCTTTGCTATTTTGGGACTATACTCACTACACCTTCCACCTGCCTTGTGGAATGGTAACACCCACTCTCTTCGACGTGGCTGCTATTACTGGTCTTCGACCAACTGGGGATTACTTCGACCCAGAGGAAATGTCCGAAGACCAGATTGGGTTTTCAGCTACCAAACCCACTTATACCACCTACACCAACCACTACCATGACAAATCGACGGCTGTGGTGACTGATGTGGAGCACATTGAGTTTCTAGCCCTTTGGATGTCACGCTTCGTGTTCTGCATGAAATCCCTACAGGTGACAAAGAAAATGGTCACCCTTGCTACTCAGCTTCATCACGGCCAAAACATCTGTTTGGCCAAATTAATACTGGCGAATTTGTATGAGTCAGTAAGCAGTGGAGCGTCTCAATTGAAAGTAATTGAAAATTGAGCCAGCTTGCTGCTTGCTGGTCCCTTTTGGCTACTTAAACTCTGGCTAAACGCCACTTTTGAGTCATTTCTACCCCAGAAGACTCAAATAAACGAAAAGGCTCCTGAGATAGCCAGAAGGCGCGTCGAAGGCACCAAGCTTGCCTTATTAACTCCTACTGAAGATGGGCTGGAGCTACAAAATACCTTTGCAAACTTCATTCAGATGTTTGCAGGGAGGAAGGAATTTACCTCGACCATGGCCCCTTTCGCCGGTCGAAAGTTTGGCCCAGGGTGGTTCACCAGGCCCCATCCTAAATCATCAGAGGATCCTTACCTTGAAGAGCACACAACGATGTGGGAAGCGTTTTTTACCCCAAGGATAATGCCATTGCATTTCAAGAGTTCAAAGAATCAGCTGAGCCTGATTGCTTACCAGCCGAATCTTGTCTCTCGACAGTTTGGCATCATCCAATCGCTTCCTTCTCCAATTTATCCTCGGGAGAAATTGTTGTTGTACTTTTGTAATGACTACTCTGAGGATGCTGCTACTAAGCATATTAGTAGGTACGTTGGTCAGACCGTACTATCATTGTTCGACTACCAACTCAACTTCCTCTGCTCAACATCTTTTGAAGACTGGTGGAAGAGATATTACGTAGAAGAGTTCTTTGACGAAAAAGATTTTGCAGACGAACTCCAGAAGTCCTTCGTCTTGGTTCTCGATAAAATAAAGAAATGTACGTTCCCTCTTCAAATTATACTTGCCTTTTCATTTCAACTTATATCTGCCAAATATAACTTGTGAACGTGTCTTCTTTCAGTTGTTCGAAAACCTGTGGCTAAGAAGGCCACAGACAGCCATCAGGGTGGAGGTCCCTCTACAAAACCTCCAGCACAGGTAACAAAAATCTCTCTTGTCTCCTGCTTTGGTTTTAAACATCCTGGTTTCCGATGCTGTGTTTTAAATCAACTCCATTTGGGACTTTCAGGAACCTGCGCCTATGAAGTGACCTACATTAACGGTCGAATCTTCGAGTGGCGACGAGGATGAATCTCCCTTTGTTCCTCTCAAACGGAGAAAGCTGAAGAAGGATGCCCCTGCTCCTGAGCCTCGCCCTGTGATAAGAGCCAAGGTCACAGGGAATAAACCCAAGCCACCTCCTGTGATCATCGAAGAGCCCACGGAGGAGGAGCTAAACGTCTTGCTCAATAAACCCATTGAGAGTGACAACTCAAGCCCTGGGGCTGAAGTTCCTTTACAGGTAGTGCCTTCGACCACTTTTAACTTAGGTGTCGATGATCACCTTCGATTGTGCATCTCCCTAAATCAGAATATTTTTCCTTTTCTATTTTCAGGAGACCGCTGGAACTTCAGCACCAACTGGGCATCCTGTCGAAGGTTCTGATTCCTTTGTAAACAGCGCAGGGGAACCCATTCACCATCCTTCTTCTTTCGTCAGTTCTGCTAACGAAGTAAATCAAACTTCAGAGCCACAAGACTCTACTGACCATAGCAGAAAACGAGAGGAGGAACTGGTGGATGATGAAGTCCTTGCTGAAACAGAGGAGCACCACCATGAGGAAGCTCAAGTGGTCAATGATACAGAAGAGCAACATGAGGAAGAGGGTCATGTTGACGCTGACGCTGCTGAAAATGATCAGCCCCAAACCCACACTGCTGCAGAAACAGTTACCTCAACAAAGCCCAGGTATAAAGAAGACTCGGCCCTCTTAAAGAAAAATGACCCAATTGACTACCTGAATGCCATCATTGAGAGCAGGGAAAATTCATCTGACCCTAGCCATGATGCTTCTACTACATCAGGGAAGTCTACTTCGACTTCTCCTCTCGATGATGTCTTGAAGAAAGTCAAGGCTCAATTCTTTAAGAGGGCTCTAATGAAGGCTTTGGAGGGGGATCCTACTGCCCCTTCTTGTTTGGGAGCTATCTTGGGTGCAGTTGATTTGCTTGTTGTCCCTCCAGAAATTTCCAGCTTCATCTTGGAGTTATATTCCATTATTGACCACGTCTCTGCGGACTACAATCGTCGAAGGGGGTTCAATAGCCAACTCGAAACACTGCATGGAAATAGTTCCTCTGCTTGGACTTCAGTATCTGAATCAACTTCTCGAATTGCAGAGTTGTCGAAACAGAGGACGTCTAAGCAACAGGAAATCGAAGCCATCGGTCGGGATAATGCCTCTATACGGGAACATATCGAGGAGTTGGAAGCCAAGCTAAACGCTAATACTAAGCGTAAAGAAGAACTTCTTTCGATTGTTTCAGACGCAGAGAGCCAAGATGAAGTTGCTCGAGGCTTAGAGTTCGCTGAAAGGGCCCAGGCTCTAGATGACCAGATTGCCAAGATCTCTCAAGCGAACGCCTTGTGTAACAAACGACTGGAGTTACAGCGAGCCAAATATCTTCGACTTAAAGCTTCCATCCCTTTTTAATTTGCTCAGCACCTCATTGACCATGTACTGTAATTTTTGTAATACAATGTAGCCATTTTGGTTAATCAATATATCATTTTCCATTTTGGCTTTATGGTTAACGTAGTTATTAACTGTTATTTATTTTGATCTCTTGGAGCATAGGTTTATATTTTTTCAAATATTTTCCGTTTACCTTCAAGAGTCTTTTATCTTCGCTTAACTCTTCGACCTCATACGCTCCACCAGAAAAAATTTGAATAATTCTGAACGGTCCTTCCCACTTGGGTGACCATTTCCCCATGCTTCAATCTCTTCGATCCATGGGGAGAATTACCTTCCAAACTAATTCTCCAGGCGAGAATACCTTAGGCTTTACTTTCTTATTGTAAGAGTCTTCCACTCTTTTCTTCTGAATTCTCAGCAGGTCGAGAGCTCGTAGTCTTTCTTCGTCTAAATCTACTAGTTCGTCTAGCATCATATCCCAATAAACCTCAGAGGGAATATCTTGATGTCTCTGAACCCTTGCTGATTGAAGACAAATTTCTGCTGGCAATACTGCGTCATGACCGAAAGTTAGCCGATATGGTGTTGTATCTGTGGCTTCTTTTGGGGACGTTCGACAGGCCCACAAGATCTGGTCTAACGTTTTATGCCAATTTTTTGGCTTCTTTCCTACATGCTTTTTTATCAGACCAATCACTATTTTATTCGCTGCTTCGACTTGACCATTTTCCTGTGCGTAATAAGGTGTTGATGTTAGGAGTCTAAAGCCTGTTTCTTTAGTGAATTCCTGCATCTTTCGACCAGTAAACACTGACCCTTGATCAGTTGTTATAGTCTCAGGGATTCCAAATCTGTAGATAATGTTCTTTTGAATAAATTCAATGACATTTTCTTGGTCTGCGTTGACTAAAGGGATAGCTTCGATCCATTTAGTGAAATAATCAATGCCTACCAGTATATACTTCTGGCTCTTTGATGATGCTGGTCAAATCTCTCCAATAAGATCCAACGCCCATCCTCTAAAGGGCCAAGGTTTCACTATTGAGTGAAGTTCGCTTGCTGGTACATGTTGGATACCCGTATGGACTTGGCTTTCCTGGAAACCCTTTGTGAACTCAACACAATCTTTCAAGATAGTGGGCCAATACAGTCCTTGTCAAAACAACAACCATTTCATCTTATGACCTACTTGGTGAGCCCCACATGCTCCAGCATGCGTAGTCGAAAGGGCTATGTATGCTTCAGTTTTGCTTAAGCATTTTAATAATACCCCTTCAGGCGTCTTTTTGAACAACTCATTACCCATGAGCACGTAACTTAACGCCCTATATTTTATTTTTCGTTCTGTCAAAGCTGCTGGATTTTATAGATAATCTACAATGGATTTCCTCCAATCTTGCTCTGATAAATTGTCTATGAACGAAATTTCGAAATTCCTTTGGTATGCATACCCTATTCTTGTCGATTCCAAATCTGTTGGAGACAAGCTGGTTGCTTTTATTTTCCCTCGAACTTCGATTGCTCTTTGTAATCTCGTTTTTGAAATCTTGTACCCAGATGCAATTTGTGCCAAATCATTGGCTACTTGGTTTTCCAATATAGGTATGTGTCGAATATTAACCATTTCGAATTTTTTCAATAAACGATTTGATATCACAAAGTACATAATGAGATTTTCTCCTATGCATTTGTACTCTTTTGTGACTTGTTTAATGACTAACTCTGAGTCTCCTATTATTTCGACTCGAGTTGCCCCCAATTCCAACAATATTTCAAGGCCAGTAATTAGAGCTTCGTATTCAGCCTCATTGTTCGAACAAGTACCTTCTATCTTGTACTTGAATGTTGTTGGAATTTTTTATGGAGAAATGATTAAGACCCCTAATCCCATTCCATCTTTATGGCTGGAATCATCAAAGTAGAATTTCCAGGGTTCTATCTCCACGTAGTTTATATTTTCAACCTGAATTGAGTGGTCGACTATAAAGTCTACTACCACTTGCCCTTTTACTGCCTTAAGAGGCATAAAGGTCAATGAATACTCAGTTAATGCTAGCTCCCACTTGCCAATTCGACTGTGCAAGATGGGTTTCGACAACATGTATTTGAAAACATCAAAATGAGACGAAACATACACATCAATTGGTTTTATATATTGTTTGAGCTTTATACAAGAGAAATAAAGACATAGACATAATTTTTCAACTTCGCTATATCTAGTTTCTGCATCGTTCAAAACTCTGCTAAGGTAGTAAATGGGTCTTTCGACTCCATTTTCATCCTCTTGGGCTAACATGCTTCCCAAAGTTTTGTCGGATGCAGCTATGTACAATCTCATACTCCTATTGCTACAAGGAGGCACCAAAATAGGTGGCTTGGTGAGATACCCTTTGATCTTGTCGAAGGCTTCCTGTTGCTCTTGCCCTCACTCGAATCCTTCCTTATTCAATCGAAGTAAGGGTGAGAAGGCTTGCACTTTTCCACTTAGGTTAGATATAAATCTCCTTAAGAAATTTATTTTGCCCAGCAGAGATTGCAGTTCCTTCTTGTTCGTTGGCGCTTTCGCTTCCAAGATTGCCTTTGTCTTGTTCTGGTTGATTTCGATTCCTTTCTTGTGGACGACGAAGCCCAAGAAATATCCTGCTTTCACACAGAACGCACACTTCAAAGGGTTCATTTTCAGACCATGTTCTCTCATTCTTTCAAATGATTGTCGAAGGTGGTCTATATGGTTCTTCCTGGAAACAGATTTTACAACAATATCATCAATATATACTTGCATGAAAGTGTTAATAAAATCATGGAAGATAGAGTTCATCGCTCGCTGATATGTTGCCCCAACGTTTTTTAGGCCAAAAGGCATCACTACCCATTCGTAAGTGCCTATAGCACCGGGGCATCGAAAAGTTGTTTTCGACACATCTTCTTCAGCAATGAAAATTTGATTATATCCTGAGTAACCATCGAGCATGCTCAGGTACTCGTGGCCAGCGGCAGAATCGACTAGCATTTCCGCCACAAGCATAGGATATTCATCTTTGGGTGTTGCAGCATTCAAATCTCTGAAATCTATGCACACCCTCAATGTACCATTTTTCTTAATCACTGGCACAATGTTTGCAATCCATTCGACATACCTCGTGGCTCGTATGAATTGCACTTCAGCAGTCGTTCGACTTCCGTCTTGATCTTTGACAGTATTTCTGGAGCGAAGCGTCTTGGACTTTGCTTGACTGGCTTTTTTCCAGGTTTGATTGGCAACTGAAGTTCTACCAATCCTCTGTCGAGACCAGGCATCTCGTCGTAATCCCATGCAAAGCAATCCTTGAACTCCTTTAATAATTGGATCACTTCGACCCTGAGCTCTGGGTCTATTTTGGCGCTGATGTAAGTATGACTTTTATCTAACCCTTCACCCAAGTTGATTTCTTCTAAAGGATCCTGTGCTAACATTTTAATGTTGTTCGCCAGGGGGTCCTTTTCGAATCCCAAAGGCTCATCGTCGTAGATGGTGTCGAGCCTTTGATCCTGCATTACTTCTGTCATGATATCAGGAGGTTCTGGGTCGAAATCTTTTCCAGGACCAATATTTGGTGGTTCTGGGTCGAAATCTTTTCCAGGACCTGCAGAAGGTAGCTCTTGGTCATTGGCCTTGGTGGCCATATATTTTACTTCGGCTTCGAGAGCCGCTATCATCCTTGTTTCGGCTACGTAAGCCGAAATTTGCTGCAATGCTTGTGACTCAGTCATTATCACTGAATTCACTTCCCCAACCAGTTGGCTGGATGTCAGTTAGCCCACTGAAATTAATGTGGGACAAGTCTTCTTTGTCCCATTGAAACCCATGATCAGAGTGCAGGTACAAGGAACAAAAAGCATTTGGCGCTGGTGCCATGTCGAAGTCAGGTGCTAGGCATGGCCCAATGTGAGCCAAATTTTTGTCGAAGTCAGCTCTCCCTAGGTGATTTATTTCTCCCAAGTAGTAGCTCTGATCTACCTCTATATTCTCGACAATTCCATCAGGACGCCATAATATTAACCTTTGGTGCATTGATGATGGTACTTCTCCAACACCATGTATCCATTCTCGGCCCAACAATAGATTGTAATTTGGTTTAGCCGATATGACCATAAACATAGTTGGTCGAAGGATGGATCCTACTTTGAGGTCTAGTTGGATCACACCCATAGTGGTCCCTATTCCGCCTTCGTAGTTCGATAGAACCATGTTATGAGGCTTAATGTTTTCATCACTCTTGCCTATTTTTCTTAGCATGAAGTGGGGGATAATGTTGATGGTTGCCCCACAGTCCACCAAGATCTTGTTTACAGGGGCTTCTTCGAGTTTTGCCCTTATGAATAAAGGCTTGAGGTGACTTTTCATCGCCTCAGTAGGTGGTTCGAAGAAACCATTTTGCTCTTCAGTGCAACCATTATCCACGACGAAGTAGCATACTGGCCTATGCTTGGCCATTTCTTGTTCGACTTCCCAGTCGTTCAATTCGACCTCCATCTGGCGGTTGAACTCTCTTGGCAAAACTGAGACTATATTCACCATGATGTCTAGGGTGTCATCAGACTCAGAGCCATCTTTGTCACCAACTTCGCCTTGGTTAGGCCATACCAATCTATTGGTCACTGGTTCCCTCTCCAAAGGCTTTCTTTGCTTTCGCTGTGGGACATTTGAACTTGAATCTGGCTTTGGTTCGTTGACAGCTTCCCTCTCAGCCTTGCGCCGCCTTTGGTATCTTCTCCACTGGGATCGAGACATTGGGTTCTTTCCCTTGTAGTTACTTGATACTTGGGCCATTTTGGTGGCACCTATCTGAGGTTCTTTCTTGAGTGTCAAAGATGAACCTCTTGGAACTTCAAAGGAATGCCACTTTCTTCGCTGGGTCTCTTTCGACCCGATGTTTTGAGCCATGTATCAGCTGGCACATTGGTTGGAGGCCTGAAAGTTAGTGGCCTCTTTTCCTGATTTGAACCCTTTTGGTAGGTTCTTCTGGGATCATGTCGAACATCAGAACCTTCCCTTCTTTTGTTTGCTGCTCTCACACCTTCGATTTATTCAGCAGCTTTCTTGTCAAAAATAGAGCTGCATCGAGGACACAACATTACTTCTGATTTTTTTCTTCTGGCATCGTTGCAAGAATTCTGCCAGATTTTCGTTTTCCCGAGGGAAAGATGTTCTGTTTGCTTGCTCTTGCCTAATGGCCTCCTCTGAAACTTTTGATTCAAAGATTTCGACCATGTTGACATTCATGTTGTCTTTAGTAGCAAGAGTCATCTGCTTCATTTGGGCCTCCAGGTCTTCTGTCTGGCCTTGCGCTGCAGCCAAGTAGGAAATGAGTTTAGCTCCAGATTTTGAGGCTCCACCTGTCTCCAGTTTTGGGCCTTCAGCAGCTTTTTGGACTGCTTCGATTGTCTTTCTAGAAAGATTCCCAGAAAAACTGCCAAAGATTGGCATGTTGATATGATCTTTGGTGACTTTGACCATAGTTATTCCTGGCCTTTTCACCTGACTCCTGGAAGCCTCAATCACATTCACCTCTGAAGGTTCAGCATAGTGGGCTTCCGCCTGCAAAGGGTTAGAATCCACAGTCATGGGGGTCTTATCAGCGAACTTCAACCTCCCTTCTTCGATAGCATTTTGCACGAGATCCCTGAAAAGAAAACATTGAGATGTTTTATGGCCCAGAAAGTTATGATATTTACAATAACCTCTTTTCTTTCTTTGATCAAGAGGAGGCACTTTTACCCCTGGGGGTATTATCATTTGGTCATCTTTTACAAGTAAGTCAAAAATTTCATCACATTTTGTAATATCAAAACTGTAAGTCTTTTTAGGGAACCTATCATTGGCCTTTTCAGAACCAGTGGGGTTTTTTCCACTTGAGGGGATTAGTAGCTTGCAAGAGTATGGTGGCCCTTGTTTTAACTCAGCTAAATCGACCTCACTTTCTTCGATTGCTATAGGCTCATCGAACGTTTCTGGATCTTCATCGTCCATTTCGACATACGCTATCCTTTCTCTTTTATGAGTTTTCGTCGCCCTGACTTTTTCAGCTTTAAGGCGTTCTACCTGTCGAACCCTATCGGCCAATTGAGCCATGTCTCTCAGGTACTGAGTGTCTAATTTCTTCCTAATGGAGTAATCTAAACCTCCTGCGGCTATTTCGACTAACTCATGTTCTGGCACTTGCGTAAAGCATCTTGCCTTGAGCAATCTAAACCTATTTAGGTATTCGTCTATAGGCTCAGTGAATCTCCTCTTTACGCTGGCCAACTCTTTCAGGCTTATCTTGGTTTGTCCCATGTAGAATTGCTCATGGAATAATCTCTCCAACTGGGTCCAATGGTGGATCGAATTTAGGGGGAGAGTTGTGAACCAAGTAAACGCATTCTTTGTTAGGGAACTTGGGAAATACTTAATCCACAGGTTCTCATTGTTTGAAATTTCTCCTGCTTCGATTAAGTATCTTGCCACATGTTCGACAGTGGATTCTGTCGTGTCCCTTGAAAACTTAGTAAACTTAGGGACTTTACATCTAGGAGGCAAGTCCGTTTGTAACACATATTCCGACAGCGGGTGTTGTACCCCAAAATTTTCCCTCCCATTTCCTCAACATTTTCTCATCACAAGACCCTTGGAGCTCAAGATCCAGTTAGGGTTTCCTCTGCTCAAGAGTTCTCCTTGCATTGATGACCCAAATTAGGGTTTGAGTTTGCACAGAGATGTTTTGACCTAAAATGCCTAAGATGACTTTCATGCTTCATATTGAACTCCCAAGTTTATCCATACCAAGTTTCAAGCCTTGATTCCAATCTTTACCCAGTCAATTGGACAGTTGACCTAGAAATCAACTGTATTGGGGAAAAAGTCAACTATGGTCAATTGACAGTCAAACCTCATGAAATTTAACCCACATCAACATATTGAACTTATATGAATCATTTGGTCAAGTTTGGATCACAATTCCACAAGAAATTTGATCAGATCACCAAAAGGGCAAAATGGTCATTTTTGGGGTTTTGACTGCACAAAGGCAGTTTTTGATTGTTTGACCTAGCCAATGGCAAACCAAGCTCACATATGGACTCAAGGACCCCATGGAATTGTCTTGACATGTTCAACAAGTTCAAAAGATCCCAAATGCACAAGATTGACAGATGAATTTTCCAGTCAATTGATCAATTTTTGACTGTATACTGAAAAGTCAAACTTTGACTTTTTGGTCAAAATCAAGTGTCAAGACTCATTTTCCATCAAAACATGTCAAATTATGACACTTGTTCATCAAGAAATCAAAAATTGCAAATTAGGGTTTAAAATGAAGAATTTTCATAACTTAGAAATTTTCTAAGTTATGAAAATCCCTAATTTTTTCCTAACTTTGTCCCATTTTTTCATCAAGATTCATTTGGATTCAAACAAAAGTCAAAACATGAAAGTTATAGTCCATTGCAAAATATACAACTTTGATTCACAAAGTTTCCTCAAAAGAAGCTTGTAGCTCAAGTTATGATTTTTGGAACAAGGGTGCAAAACATTCTTAACTTAGAAAAATTTTGACCTATTCTAGGCAGGGTTTTTGCCTAACTTCATGGCCACTTTTCACATACTTCCACTTGGAATTTCAATTTGCATTATAAAGATGTATTGTAGTACACATTCCAAGCTTTCCAAAATGTCCAAGAACTCATCAAACAACCTTGTGGTTAGGGAGAATCGAATTTGACAATATGGGCAAAACTCACTTTGTTCATGAGCCATTTCCATGTCCATAACTTTGGATTTTTGAACTCAGCATGCTCTAAGCAAGATTACAGGCCTTTTATCTCATCCACACTCAATAATTTAATGCAAACCCCTTGTGTTCAAGCCTTATCTTATGTGTTTAAACATTGCATACAAGATTGAGCCATAATTAGAAAAAGCAATATATCCATTTTTGAAAAGTTGAACTTTATGTCAAATTTGCAAATCAAGAAGTACAAGGCAAATCTCTTTGGCACAAGTTCAGAAGCATATCACACTGATCAAGAGGGATGGTTGCAGCACATTTGAGGGGCCTGCACAAGTCTAGAAACCAAGTTGACATTTTGTTGCTTAAGTGAGAAGAAAGTTGGCATATTGATATACATCTCACATTTCTGCCAAGAGAAGCTTAAGCAAACTTGTTAGACACATCCCAAACAACATAACTGAGCTAAGGCATGACCAAAACACCTTCCAAACCTCATCAAACCTCAAAACACCATCCTACTGCAGAAAACAGAGTAACCTCTGCAGTTGGACTTCCATAACTCAATCCACTCATGAATTCTTGCTAAAACCAGTTCATATACACTTCATACCACATATACAAGCTATCCCAAGTATTGGACACGACCTGTAACACCTCTAACCAATTTCACCATTTTCACTTTTTCTGTTTTGTAGGTTGATTGCCATAGCTTGATTCACTTGGTTTCAAAGCAAGCTAAAGGTTGGAATAGCATCCCTGGACTTCAAGCAAGCTGTACCAATCCTCACATTGCCTTGAAAGTACCTCCATTGCCAGATACGATCCAAGCTGAACAGGTAAGTTCATGGACTTCTATCTCTCAATCTAGGAAGAGTTAGCTTTAAGTTTATGAATGAAAAATGTTCTATTCATGGCCCTGAAGCTATACCTATCCTCACTTTCCATTTATATTGCATATGCTGAGAGTATTTTGAACCTGAACATTGACAAAAAACTAGGTCAGGAATTGGGGGAGAAGAAATTCTCTCTCATTTCTGAGAGTTAGAATGACTTTTTTATATATTTGGAATCGTGACAAGATGCTCTATAACATTGTTGTTGTAAGTTTTTGCTGAATGTCAAAGAATCATGAGATAACAGAAACGCGTGTTTTGTTGTTCAAGGATGCCGGAGGTTGAAGAAGACAGAGTCTTTGGGCTGGGCCTGAGATGTTTTCCTTTTCACACCACTGCATTTCACATGCACCCCCCTGGCCCATTTTGAGTTTTATTTATCATTTTTAATTTTTTCCTTTTGATTTTGGTTCTATATTTTTATTTAAGCATGAAAAAATATTAAATTTATTTTTCCATATTTTTTTGCATTTTATTTGATATTTACTTGATTTCATTTAGTTTTTGTACATAAATAAACATAAATTTACTTTTATTTAAAATAACTAAAAATAATACAAAACACTTTTATTTTCTGATTTTTATTTTATTTTACCTTTGAAAACATCTTATAAAAAAATATACTTTTTTTTAATAATATTAAATATTTTATTTTTATACATATAATATATATTTAATAAATAATATAGATACTTGTATATTTATTATAATACTTTAGGTTAAAAATACAAAAAAATACTACATTTTTATTGTTATTAATATTCAACTTAAATAATCACTTTTTGACAATATACTTTCTTTTATTTATTTTGTACATAATTAATAAATATTGCATATATTAAATAATTAATACATTTTATTTAGCAAAATTAGGGTTTTGCCCTAAATACTTAAAAATACCAAAAATTAATTCATTTTATTTTTGTTTATTTGACACATAAAAAATATTTTTTTACATACATATGAAAACCATTTTTGCATTTTGCATATTTATTTTATTTTATTTAATTATTGTGCAATTAAATCCCTTGTAGAATTTCAATTTGGATGTAATAGTTAGATTTTAATTTCTTGCTAAAATATCCCCATTTGAACATTTGTACCCCCATCCCATATATTGTGTTGTAATAACTTAGGACCTTTTATTTTCCGCATTTTAAAAGATTTCTAATTATGCCATGTTAGAATTAGGGTTTGTATGCAAAAATTAACCAAAAATAGTTTGACCTAAATTCAAGATAAACAAGCATGAAAATGGACAACACTAATCACACTTGCACCCCTAGGGTATTCCACTTGTTGCCTTCAATAATGGGCCATATTGCATGTTAGGTATCTTTGGCAAAAACAAAACAATCAAATGATCATAGTCCCTCGATGACGCTTTCAAAAGTTGCCTAAAAATGATCAAGTCCCTTAAAAGAAAAATTGCCCAAAGATACTTGGCACCATTGCAATCATGGTCTAAACAATGACCCGCGCTCATCTCGTTCACATCCTAACACAAGATTGTCCACCAAATACAATGGTGGAACAAAATTGTTAAAAGGGTTAAAACATAGCAAAATCTTTGAGAAATTTAGAGTAGACAAACTCTTGGTTACTTGCCAACTTGCAAAACAAAAGCACTTGCCTATTTTTCAAAACACACATCACAACACATTTTCAAAATAACTTTCAAAAACATTGAAAACTTTTCAAAAGACATACATCTTTTTATACATCCCAACATGGATCATTACAAAGGTTGCAACCACATTGGCCTCTTTTCAAAACATTTTCAAACCCACACACACAAAGCACCATTTCAAACAATTAAAAGTCAAGGCAAGTTGATCTAAGCAAGTAACTAAGAGCCCGTGGATAACCATGGATAGAAAGGGTGCTAATAACTTCCCTTTCTATAATCTACTCCCCGAACCCAAGAAAACATCTCAAAGGTTTTTTGCTGTGCTTTTTAACCTTTCCGTAGGATAAAATAAAAAGTCGGTGGCGACTCTTGCTCAACCGAAACATTTTCAAAAACAAACGCAAAACCTCAAGTCAGTTCTCCCACCGTATCACAGAACTGGCGAATCTGCTGGGGAATATTTTAAAGTGGAGTAACCTTAGGGCTTAGATCACCCTCT
Organism: Vicia faba; assembly: GCA_948472305.1. Lineage (NCBI taxonomy): Eukaryota > Viridiplantae > Streptophyta > Magnoliopsida > Fabales > Fabaceae > Vicia > Vicia faba. The sequence goes on from OX451737.1 coordinate 1,573,784,197, forward strand.
TGCATGACTAAATTGTTTGTTTTGATTGCTTTACATCTTGGCTCTCTTGTTTGGGTTTGCAATCCTACACCCGGATTTGGGGAAACATTCATAGATAGCAATACGTTGTGGAAACTGTGCAGGGTATACAGACATGGTTGAAGCAATAGCTATATTAGTGCGACATATTTGTGAGTACCGGTAACCCTTGAGTTCAATCAAGGAGAGTACGAGGCCGCTGAGTGATGTCACTAAATCACTAATGACCTAGAACCTTACTTGACCATCTTGGCCTTTCATTAGGGGTAGTGAGATGACCGGCTTTGGTGCAGTCCGAAGTTGGTAGATACTCGATACTACACTCATTGAGGGTTGTTTTCTTGGAATATTTTGGTCGCTAGTTAAGTGGCTAAACCAAAACAATGAACAATGAAAATAATCCAGTGATATTGAGCTCCTTAGAACCCGGTTACTATTTTTAGGACAGGTTTTTAAGCCAACTACACTCAAGATGGTACTTACCTATGAAACCCCATGCAAGCCTGAAAACTAGGGTTTGGTGTGAATTGCTTGTACATATATTTTGTGCATACATCATGAACATCATAAAGCATCATATGCATTCACTAACCATTTCAAGGGTTTAGATCTTCATCTTTGTTCTTGTTTTGTAGGTCATGGAAATTCCTCGCAGGAAAACTATCCAAGTCAACCTTGTAAGAATCCCTCCTCAACTCAAGGAACTCACATCAAGAATTCCGGAAAGCTCTCCCTTCAGTGAAAGACATGGTAGACTGCTCAGCTTAGTCAACACCAACATTGAAGAAGACATGATGAAGGTGCTGTTCCAGTTCTTTGACCCTCTTCACCACTGTTTCACTTTCCCCGACTACCAGTTGGTGCCCACTTTGGAGGAATTTTCTCAACTCCTGAGAATTCCTATCCTTAATCAACTACCTTTCAACGGTACGGAAAAGGAACCAAAGCCTGAAGATGTTGCTCAAGCACTACACCTACAGCCATCTGACATCAAGGGGAACTGGGAAACTAGAAGCGGTGTCAAAGGCTTCTTAGCAAAGTTCTTGTTTGAGAAGACACAAGAGTGTTGGAATTCATTGGACCTACAAGCCTTTGAAGAAATTGTGGCACTTCTTATCTATGGGTTGGTTTTGTTCCCAAATCCTGACCAGCTTGTAGATGTCAATGCCGTCAAAATCTTCTTATCCAGAAACCCAATACCAACATTGATTGGGGACATTCTTCACTCATTTTACACTCGAACAATGAGAAAGAGGGGTGTTCTCATGTGCTGTACTCCTCTCCTTGCAAGGTGGTTTATTTCGCACCTTCCACAATCTGTCTTGAAGAATGAACAAGGTTTAAGGTGGTCACAACGGTTGATGACCCTCACTCACTCTGATGTACATTGGTGTTCTCGGTCCAGAGAAAATGTCATCATCGTCGATCGTTGCGGAGAGTTTCCTAATGTTCCATTACTTGGCATTAGGGGAGGCATTACCTACAACCCTTGTCTAGCCTTGAGACAATTTGGATATGCACGGAGAGATGGCCCTCATGACATGTTGATTCCTGACCTAGTTTTTAACTTCGACAACGATGCGCAAGGACTTCGCTAAAGATTCATCAGAGCTTGGAGGATGCCTAACAAGGTTGACAGCAAGACACTGGGGCACAAGAACTCCATCCCTCTTGAGCCTTACCTCAAATGGGTACGAGCCCGAGCCCAGAGTCTAATGATGCCTTATCCTCATGTTCTCCCTGTGAATAAAGAGCCCGTTAAGGAAGGAGAGGTTCCCTACACCATCCTATATCCTGACATGCCTACATCGTTGGAGGAGATGCAGAAGAGTTGGATCCAACTCAAGGAGGAACGAAACACTTTTGAAGCCAGCTTCTACGCCAGTGAGAAGAAGGTTCTAGAGCTTACCCGCCGACTCCATGAGGAAGAGACCCTCAACACCTATATCGCACCAAAGAGGATGCACAATGTCTTTTTACCTTGATAAGTTTTTGTAATATTTGGCCCATGGGGCATTTATGTACTGACAAATTTCTTCTTATTAATATGACATGCGTTCTTTTTGTTTGCAACAATTTTGAACTTTCTAAATCCTTGAATGCATTGCATACATAAGCATACCATTCATCATGTGCATAAGCAGGTCTCCACACCAGGTTTCCTTATCTTTCTGCTGTTTATTTCAGTAAGATGGATCTCGAACAGACGGTCAAGGACTTGCAGTCTCAAAACGCACAATTTCAACAACTCCTGATGACCTTGGCTAAGGGTCAGGAGGATCTGAAGGCCCTGCTGGGGAACAAAGACCAAGTGAAAAAGAAGAAGAAGAGAATCGGGGTGGCTACCCTAGGAAGAAGGTTTGAGGGTGAAGCCAGAAGAGTCCTTGAATTTCCCCCTACATCTGAAGAGGGAACCAGTAAAGGGAATGCGGCTGCGGTACCTTCCGAATCCGAGGTTGAAGAAGAGGAGGCTGAAGAAGACGAAGACTACTCTGATCAACAATACCCGCCCGCCGATGATAAGTACAAGGGCTTGGAAGACAGGTTGGCAGCTATGGAGCTGCAGAGAGTTCCCGGCTTAGATTTCGAAGACTTGGGATTAGTTGCTGGAATTGTGATCCCCCCGAAGTTCAAAGTACCAGTTTTTGTAAGATATGACGGGCTATCCTGCATGAAGATGCATCTCAGATCATATGTAAGGAAGATCCAACCTTACACTGCAGACAAGAACCTTTGGATCCATTTCTTTCAGGATAGCCTTTCTGGGGCTCAACTCGAGTGGTTCTATCAGCTGGATGGAGCCAGTATCCGAAACTGGGAAGACTTGGCCACCGCATTTTATAAACAATATCAATACAATTTTGACCTCGCTCCTACGCGTACCCAACTTCAGGGTATGTCACTAGGGACGGGCGAAGGATTCAAGGAGTATGCGCAAAAGTGGAGAGACTTGGCTGGCAGGGTGCAGCCACCGTTGACTGACCGTGAACTTGTTGACATGTTCTTAGGGACCTTGTCTGGTCCATTCTTCAACCATCTGATTGGTAATTCCTCTGCTGGGTTTACAGATTTGATCTTGACTGGTGAGAGGATAGAAGCTGGTATCAAGTCAGGGAAGATATAGAAAGGTGCCGTTGCGAGTGCTGAGAAGAAGCCTTTCAAGAAGGAAGCTAGTGTTGTTTACGGTCCTAGAAGACAAGTCAAGCCAGAACGCCGCCTGGCTGTTAATGCATTGGTAATTTCAAAGCCTGCTGCTGCTCCTCAGCAGTATAACCAACAAAGGGGTGAGAGACCCAAAAGGCAATACACTCGGCTCAGCATGACCCTGTCTCAGATTTTTCCGCAGCTACTGTCAACCAATCTGGTAACTGTCAAAGAAGCTCCGAAGGTAGTGAACACAACTTCTCCAAAGTATAACCCCAACACCCGTTGCGCTTATCACTCTGATAGCCCCGGGCATACTACGGACGATTGCTGGGATATGAGGAATAAGGTTCAAGACCTTATTGATGCTAAGGAAATACAGTTTGAGGCGCCCGAAAGACCCAATGTTGTGACCGCTCCCATGCCCCAGCATGGAGTAAGTGCCTTGGAAGAAGTCCGATATGTAGCCTCCGTGGAAGAGGTTGTTACTCCGTTATCGACTGTTAAAAGGAATCTGTTGCTAGCCGGTTTATTTCCGAGATGTGGTGAAGATTGCCTTCTATGTGCTGTTTCACCTTTTGGTTGTCCATTGCTGAAATCAGGTATCCAAAGCCCGATGGATAGCAAAGAAATCTTGTTCGAGAAGATTGTTGTTCCCGCTGTCCCTGCCGAAGAAGTTTCTATTGTCACTATTTTCAACAAACCTCCTAAGGCTCCTTCAAAGAAGCCTGTCAAAATCATGTCCACTCAGAAAATTGCTCCCATCATCATTACTGTTCCGGGGCCCCTCCCTTACACATCCGACAAAGCTGTCCCATGGCACTATGGGGCAGATGTTTATGTTCTTGGAGTGAAGCAAGAGTTTGATACAAGTACCGGTGTCAGTAACATCACCGGGCTTGCCAAGATTACCCGCAGTGGTAGGTTGTTTTCGCCAGATATCGCACCACCAGCTATTCAGAAACCCCTTATCATCACACCTTCAAGTGTGCATGTTCCACCTCCTAATCAAGTTCCTGTTTCTACCCCTGCCGCCGAGTCCTCTGACGCTCGGGGCAAAGGGATTGCTACTGATTTGCCTGCCCTGACGGAGGCACCGAAAACAACCACTGTTGAAGCCTCTCAGCAAGAGATGGAGGAGATCCTCAAGATTATCAAGAAAAGTGATTTCAATGTAGTTGAGAAGTTGGGGCACACCCCATCAAAAATTTCTATGCTATCACTGTTATTGTGTTCAGAGGCCCATGCCAAGGCCCTGATCTCCTTCCTGAAGACAACTCATGTGCCACAAGAAACGTCTGCTGATCAATTTACTGATTGTGTTGCCAACTTGACCGCTGATAATGGTCTGGGCTTTTCTGACGCTGATCTGACTGCAAAGGGAAAGAACCATAATGACGCCCTGCATGTCTCTATTGAATGCAGGGGCACTACCCTTGCCCATGTGTTGGTAGACACCGATTCTTCATTAAATGTATTGCCCAAGAAGGCCCTAGACAGATTGGATTATGAGGGTCTGGAGCTCAAGCCTAGTAACATTGTTGTCCGAGCCTTTGACGGTTCGAAAAGGATGGTACATGGTGAAGTTGACATCCCAATCAGGGTTGGTTCTCAAGTTTCTGATTCTAATTTCTATGTGATGGACATCCGTCCATCCTACTCTTGTTTGCTGGGTCGTCCATGGATCCACAAGGCTGGAGCGGTGACCTCCACACTACATCAGAAGCTTAAGTACCCGGTTAGAGGAAAGATTGTTACAGTTCAAGGGGAAGAGGAGTATATGGTCAGCCACTTAAACTCGTTCCGATACATAGAAATGGACGGGGAATTCATTGAAACCCCCTTTCAACACTTTGAAGAGGTGCCTCAGACACTGGCGTCAGCTGAAACTGTGATTGAAGACCCTCCTTTGAAGATGGCTTCCTTAAAGGATGCCCGGGCTGTGATTGAGAAGGGTGAGTGCGCAAACTGGGGCCGACTTCCTGACTTCACTCCAAAGACCGACAAGTTTGGTTTGGGCTTCACCGCAGAGGCTCAGAGGGCTGTTCGTAAAGCAAGAGTTGGAAGACCTCCTGTGTTCATCACCAATCCAGGAGTGAATGCTATTGAGGACGACGCGGAGGAATCAGAATTTGACAGCTGGATCTATCCAACAACCGACAGTGGACCAAGAAACTGGACTACCAAAGACTTCACACCTATTACTTTTGTCACTCAGTAATGAACTCTTTTGTTTTCAATTTGTAACAAACAATATGTTGAAACTTTTATAGCTCGGTGTCCTACCCGGGACACCGTGGCTCCATTTGTGAGGGCTTTTGTATGACATTTTCATATATCATTAATCAAAACATTGGACGTTTGTTGCATTTCAAATCTTGTGCTCCTTTTCTTTCTTTATCATATATTGCAAAACAACTATATTTACATACACTCACTTATACAGGTTCCAATCCACTCTGGATCTCACTGGTAACGACTCTGCTACTGCCAGTTATGACTTCAAAAATCCGATCAACTTAGCCAAAGACGAAGGTGAAGATGATTGCGAAGTGCCTGGGGAACTTGCAAGACTACTACTCCAGGAAGAGAGGGCCATTCAGCCACATGAAGAGCCAGTGGAAACGGTAAATCTAGGTACTGAGACAGACAGAAAGGAAGTCAAGATCGGTGCCAATCTAGAGTTCAATGTGAAACAACGGTTGATTCAGATGCTGCATGACTACATGGAAATCTTTGCTTGGTCTTACGAAGACATGCCTGGTTTAGATGCCGACATTGTGGTTCATCACCTGCCTACCAAGGAAGACTGCCCTCCGGTAAAACAAAAGGTCCGCCTTATGCGTCCAGAGATGTCCGAGAAAATCAAAGCTGAGGTTATGAAACAATTTGATGCCGGGTTTCTAGCTGTAACTTCTTACCCTCAGTGGGTTGCCAACGTGGTTCCAGTGCCGAAGAAAGATGGTAAGGTCCGAATGTGTGTTGATTACAGGGATTTGAACAGGGCCAACCCTAAGGATGATTTCCCTCTGCCTCATATCGACGTTCTGGTTGATAATACTGCTCAGCATAAAGTTTTCTCCTTCATGGACGGCTTCTCCGGTTATAATCAGATCAAGATGGCTCCTAAATACATGGAGAAGACCACTTTCGTTACTCAGTAGGGCACCTTTTGCTACAAGGTCATGCCATTTGGGTTGAAAAATGCTGGGGCAACTTACCAACGTGCCATGGTTGCTTTATTTCACGATATGATCCACCACGAGATAGAAGTGTATGTCGATGATATGATTGCAAGGTCCCAAACCGAGGAGGAACACCTTGACCATCTACGGAAGCTGTTTGACCGTCTGAAGTTGTACAAGCTGAGGTTGAACCCAAACAAGTGCACCTTTGGGGTGAGATCTGGAAAACTACTAGGTTTCATTGTGAGCGACAAGGGTATTCAAGTGGACCCTACCAAGGTGAAAGCCATACAAGAGATGCCAACTCCCAAGACAGAGAAAGAAGTCAGAGGCTTTCTAGGACGGTTGAACTGCATTGCCCAGTTCATCTCACATCTAACTGCTACCTGTGAACCAATCTTCAAGCTATTGAAGAAAGATCAAGTTGTACGTTGGAATGATGAATGTCAGGCCGCTTTCGAAAAGATCAAAGAGTATCTCCAAGAACCACCCATTCTTATGCCACCGGTTGAAGGGAGACCTCTGATACTATACTTGACAGTACTTGACAACTCAATGGGGTGTGTGCTGGGGCAGCATGACGAGTCTGGCCGAAAAGAGCACGCCATTTATTACCTGAGCAAAAAGTTTACCGACTGTGAGACTCGGTACTCACTGCTCGAGAAAACTTGCTGCGCTCTGGTATGGGCTGCTCGTCGATTGAGACAGTATATGTTGACTCACACTACTCAGTTGATTTCAAAAATGGATCCAATCAAGTACATATTCGAAAAGCCTGCTCTGTCCGGAAGAATAGCAAGATGGCAAATGATCTTGACGGAATATGACATTTAGTACACGACTCAAAAATCAATCAAAGGAAGTGTATTGGCAGACCATTTGGCACACCAACCAGTGGACGATTATCAGTCGTTGAACTTTGAATTTCCAGACGAGGATATCATGGTAGTGACAGATTGCGATGTACCTGGACTAGATGAAGGGCCTGAGGAAGGATCTCGATGGTCTATGCACTTTGATGGAGCCTCAAACGCTTTGGGTAATGGTGTCGGCGCTGTGATCATATCCCCCAAAGGCACTCATACCCCACTTACCGCCCGGTTATGTTTCAACTGCACCAACAACATGGCAGAATATGAGGCATGTATCATGGGTCTTCAAGCTGCAATTGACCTAAGGATCAAGTTTCTGAGTGTCTTCGGAGATTCCGCTCTCGTGATCAATCAGGTCAAAGGCGAGTGGGATACGAAACACCCAAATCTTATTCCTTACAAGGAGTATGTGCTGACATTGCTTCCCCACTTCGAAGAGATAACTTTTGAACACTTCCCAAGAGAGGAAAATCAGTTAGCGGACGCGTTGGCTACAATGTCTTCTATGTTCAAAGTCAAATGGGACAACGAGGCGCCCCGGATCATTATCTGGAAGTTGGATGAACCTGCACATTGCTGCGATCTCGAGACCGAAGAGGTAACAAAAAATCCCTTGGTATCATGAAGTGAAAAGGTACTTGGAAGCTCAAGAATACCCCGAGGGTACGTCTGTTAATGACAAGAAGTTCCTGAGAAGGTTTGCGGCAAAGTTCTTCCTCAGCAACGGTATTCTCTACAAACGAAACCATGATTCAACCTTATTGCGTTGTGTGGACAAGACTGAAGCAGAAAAGATCATGGAAGAGCTACATGAAGGTACATTCGGAACACATTCCAGTGGACATACCATGGCAAAGAAAATCCTTCGGGCAGGATATTTCTGGTCCACAATGGAAACTGACTGTTACCAGCATTCTCGAACTTGTCATAAATGCCAGATCTATGTTGACAAGGTGCACATTCCTCCGGTGCCTCTGAACGTCTTGACAGCACCTTGGCCATTTGCAATGTGGGGCATTGATATGATCGGCGAGATCCGACCGACGGCATCCAACGGGCACCGCTTCATCTTGGTAGCAATTAATTACTTCACAAAATGGGTTGAGGCAACCTCCTATGCTACCGTAACCAAGAGCGTCGTGGCACGGTTCATTCAGCATAACCTGATCTGTCGATACGGTGTACCTGAGAGGATCATTACGGATAATGGTACCAATCTTAACAACAAGATGATCACTGAGCTCTGCGAGCAATTCAAGATACAGCACCACAATTCTTCTCCCTACCGGCCGAAGATGAATGGGGCTGTCGAAGCGGCAAATAAGAATGTTAAGAAGATTGTGCAGAAGATGACAGTGACCTACAAAGATTGGCACGAAATGTTACCGTTTGCTCTTCATGGTTACCGCACCTCAGCACAGACGTCGACAGGGGCAACTCCCTTTTCCTTGGTCTATGGCATGGAGGAGGTCTTGCCTATTGAAGTCCAAATACCCTCTCTCCGGATAATGAAGGATGCAAACTTGAGCGAAGATGACTGGATCCACACTCAACTTGATCAATTAAACCTAATTGACGAAAAAAGACTCATTGCTATTTGTCATGGTCAGACGTACCAAAAACGGATGATCAGGGCATTTAACAAGAAGGTCAGACGACAAGAGTATCAAGTCAGAGACCTGGTAATCAAGCGCATCATTCTTCCTCAAAGTGATCCCAGGGGCAAATGGACCCCTACGTACGAAGGGCCATTTGTGGTTAAACATATCTTCTCAGGAGGAGCTATGATCCTAACCACCATGGATGGTGACGACCTTCCTCACCCTGCCAATGCAGACATAGTAAAAAGATACTACGCATGATAAAAGACCCGCTAGGTTGACACACCTAGGCAAAAATAAGGGCTTCCCGGCGAACCAAAAGGGTTCGGGCAAAAATAAGGGATGAAAGTGAAAAGAACCTGTACACCCGGCAAGTCGAAAACCTGAAAAGGCGGCTTGGGCAAAAATGGGTATCCCAGTGGACTGAAAACCCGAAAGGGTGGTCCAGGCAAAAGTTAGGGATAAAGCGTAATACTATGTCTCATTGGATCACCTTGCATCCAGAATTCGGCATCAACTATCGGGCTCAGACTTCGGCATCAATCAATCAGCTTCATCTTCAACTAAGCAGCAAAGTGATGAGACGCTTGAAGACATAAAGGCGATAGCAGAGTTGGAACCCAGTGGGATTTATTTTTCACATAGCTGTTTTGTTTCCTTTCCACAAAATTGTATAAACTCTATTTTTGCTCGGCGGCATTCTCTTACTAGGACGTCAGCCTCTTGTACAAAAAACGCCTATTTACGGGCAAATTTCAAAATCAATACAAGTTCAATCTTTCAGACAAATTATCCATTGTTTTTCCTTTTTCTGTTTTGTTTTGCGAAGAACGTCCAATGTTCATTTTTGATATATGAATTTGCCGTTAATTGCTAACCATGAATATTTGCATACGAGACAAAGGGTTAATTATAGATGACATCAGAAACAGGGGCAATGTAGAATTGTCCAAGTAGTCTAGTTGCTCTGTCCACCAAGGTACCAAGGTAGGTTCGGCTGAAGAACGTAACCAAGTTACCTCAACTCCAGACAAAGTAAGGCAAGATTCAACAATACTTCCCCCAAGTAGAGTTTGTTTCCTATCAGCCTTGAAAAATCACAATATTCCCATAGTAAGTCAGCGATACTCTCCCCAAGCAGAGTTAGTCTACTGTCAGCCTTAAGGAAGTTGGGTATCCCCAGTATATCTCAACAATCCCCGACGGAGTATAGACATTCCTCAACAAGCGTCCCCGACAGTCTTAATATGAGATTGTTCCCCGGCGGAATACCAACACCCCAGTACAGTCTGAAAAGTTTCCCCAGGAGAGTTGAATCCATTTCCCCAGCAGGTTTTGAAGCTTACCCCCAGTAGATTCTGGAAGCTTATCACCTGCAGAGTATGAACGTCTCTCCCCGACATTATTCAAAGGTTATTTCCCCACCAGGGTATAACTAGGTTATCCTCAGCTAATTGCCACGGAAAGATCGTCCTCAGCAAAGTTCTTCCTATCCCCAGCGGAGTTCATCAAAGTTCCCCAACATAACTTATCAGCGGAATCCCCAGCGGAGTTTATCGTTGAAATCCCCAGTGGAGTTCTCATTAAAACCTCAGCGAAATATCTCTTCCCACAGAGTATTCCCCCTTAGAGTAATCTATCCAACAAGTTTACTCCCCAACGGAGTCATCTTCTCCTACCAGTTTATTCTTGCAATCACCGTCCCCAGCGGAAACGAAGAACTCTACTCTTCAACATCAGCCTAGGATTTGATTCCCCGGCCAGTCGTCAAAGATTTATTTTCCTAGACGAAAATACATTCATAGACATTTCACATTTCATACATCTTGCTTATATACATGATAAAGTGCGTACAACACTATCTCATTTTGAGCATCATGACATCGTGCATCTCATACATCATGACATTGCATATACCTGATGTTTTGCCTCTCCAGGAAAAAGATCAATCCGAAAGATGATTACTATCAACTATCGCAATTCCTGATTCGATTCCTGTATCCAGCCAGGGAATATATGTGAATATTTGATTGTGGATTCGACACCTGTATCTAGCCAGGGCACATCTGCATGAACAGTTTAGAGATTCGTTACCTGTATCCAGCCAGGGCACGTCTGTAAACAACCTTTCGAAGTTCCAGATTCGATTCCTGTATCTAGCCAGGGCACATCTATGAGCAACCAATTGGAGATTCGATACCTGTATCTAGCCAGGGCATATCTGCATGAAGAGACTGAAGATCAAACACCTGTAACAAGCAAGGAAAACATCTTTCTTTCTCGAAATACACAAGTTCTCGCTAAGGAATCTCTTATGCGATCAACACTTCCAAATGGCATCTATAAGCCCATTCCCGACAAGGTTCTGTCACGTCTCCAGATGGCATCTATAAGCCCATCTCCCTATCCACCGTCTCTCCTGATGGCATCTATAATCCCATTCCCGACGTCACATTACTGATACTCCAGTATGCGAGTGCAAATTTCCGGGCACTCTAGTGTCCAATCTCCTTTTACCCTCGAGTCGCGAAAGGCAAACTTGCCAATCTAACTCTTCAAGTTCAAGAAGATTGAACAGGGGCAGCTGTTGTACCCCAAAATTTGCCCTCCCATTTCCTCAACATTTTCTCATCACAAGACCCTTGGAGCTCAAGATCCAGTTAGGGTTTCCTCTGCTCAAGAGTTCTCCTTGCATTGATGACCCAAATTAGGGTTTGAGTTTGCACAGAGATGTTTTGACCTAAAATGCCTAAGATGACTTTCATGCTTCATATTGAACTCCCAAGTTTATCCATACCAAGTTTCAAGCCTTGATTCCAATCTTTACCCAGTCAATTGGACAGTTGACCTATAAATCAGCTGTATTGGGGAAAAAGTCAACTGTGGTCAATTGACAGTCAAACCTCATGAAATTTGACCCACATCAACATATTGAACTCATATGAACCATTTGGTCATGTTTGGATCATAATTCCACAAGAAATTTGATCAGATCACCAAAAGGGCAAAATGATCATTTTTGGGGTTTTGACTGCACAAAGGCAGTTTTTGACTGTTTGACCTAGCCAATGGCAAACCAAGCTCACATATGGACTCAAGGACCCCATGGAATTGTCTTGACATGTTCAACAAGTTCAAAAGATCCCAAATGCACAAGATTGACAGATGAATTTTCCAGTCAATTGATCAATTTTTGACTGTATACTGAAAAGTCAAACTTTGACTTTTTGGTCAAAATCAAGTGTCAAGACTCATTTTCCATCAAAACATGTCAAATTATGAAACTTGTTCATCAAGAAATCAAAAATTGCAAATTAGGGTTTAAAATGAAGAATTTTCATAACTTAGAAATTTTCTAAGTTACGAAAATCCCTAATTTTTTCCTAACTTTGTCCCATTTTTTCATCAAGATGCATTTGGATTCAAACAAAAGTCAAAACATGAAAGTTATATTCCATTGCAAAATATACAACTTTGATTCACAAAGTTTCCTCAAAAGAAGCTTGTAGCTCAAGTTATGATTTTTGGAACAAGGGTGCAAAACATTCTTAACTTAGAAAAATTTTGACCTATTCTAGGCAGGGTTTTTGCCTAACTTCATGGCCACTTTTCACATACTTCCAATTGGAATTTCAATTTTCATTATAAAGATGGATTATAGTACACATTCCAAGCTTTCCAAAATGTCCAAGAACTCATCAAACAACCATGTGGTTAGGGAGAATCGAATTTGGCAATATGGGCAAAACTCACTTTGTTCATGAGCCATTTCCATGTCCATAACTTTGGATTTTTGAACTCAGCATGCTCTAAGCTAGATTACAGACCTTTTATCTCATCCACACTCAATAATTTAATGCAAACCCCTTGTGTTCAAGCCTTATCTTATGTGTTTAAACATTGCATACAAGATTGAGCCATAATTAGAAAAAGCAATATATCCATTTTTGAAAAGTTGAACTTTATGTCAAATTTGCAAATCAAGAAGTACAAGGAAAATCTCTTTGGCACAAGTTCAGAAGCATATCACACTGATCAAGAGGGATGGTTGCAGCATATTTGAGGGGCCTGCACAAGTCTAGAAACCAAGTTGACAATTTGTTGCTTAAGTGAGAAGAAAGTTGGCATATTGATATACATCTCACATTTCTGCCAAGAGAAGCTTAAGCAAACTTGTTAGACACATCCCAAACAACATAACTGAGCTAAGGCACGACCAAAACACCTTCCAAACCTCATCAAACCTCAAAACACCATCCTACTGCAGAAAACAGAGTAACCTCTGCAGTTGGACTTCCATAACTCAATCCACTCGTGCATTCTTGCTAAAACCAGTTCATATACACTCCATACCACATATACAAGCTATCCCAAGCATTGGACACGACCTGTAACACCTCTAACCAACTTCACCATTTTCACTTTTTCTGTTTTGCAGGTTGATTGCCATAGCTTGATTCACTTGGTTTCAAAGCAAGCTAAAGGTTGGAATAGCATCCCTGGACTTCAAGAAAGCTGTACCAATCCTCACCTTGACTTGAAAGTACCTCCATTGCCAGATACGATTCAAGCTGAACAGGTAAGTTCATGGACTTCTATCTCTCAATCTAGGAAGAGTTAGCTTTAAGTTTATGAATGAAAAATGTTCTATTCATGGCCCTGAAGCTATACCTATCCTCACTTTCCATTTATATTGCATATGCTGAGAGTATTTTGAACCTGAACATTGACAAAAAACTAGGTCAGGAATTGGGGGAGAAGAAATTCTCTCTCATTTCTGAGAGTTAGAATGACTTTTTTTATATATTTGGAATCGTGACAAGATGCTCTATAACATTGCTGTTGTAAGTTTTTGCTGAATGTCAAAGAATCATGAGATAGCAGAAACGCGTGTTTTGTTGTTCAAGGATGCTAGAGGTTGAAGAAGACAGAGTCTTTGGGCTGGGCCTGAGATGTTTTCCTTTTCACACCACTGCATTTCACATGCACCCCCCTGGCCCATTTTGAGTTTTATTTATCATTTTTAATTTTTTCCTTTTGATTTTGGTTCTATATTTTTATTTAAGCATGAAAAAATATTAAATTTATCTTTCCACATTTTTTTGCATTTTATTTGATATTTACTTGATTTCATTTAGTTTTTGTACATAAATAAACATAAATTTACTTTTATTTAAAATAACTAAAAATAATACAAAACACTTTTATTTTATGATTTTTATTTTATTTTACCTTTGAAAACATCTTATAAAAAAATATACTTTTTTTTAATAATATTAAATATTTTATTTTTATACATATAATATATATTTAATAAATAATATAGATACTTGTATATTTATTATAATACTTTAGGTTAAAAATACAAAAAAATACTACATTTTTATTGTTATTAATATTTAACTTAAAAAATCACTTTTTGACAATATACTTTCTTTTATTTATTTTGTACATAATTAATAAATATTGCATATATTAAATAATTAATACATTTTATTTAGCAAAATTAGGGTTTTTCCCTAAATACCTAAAAATACCAAAAATTAATTCATTTTATTTTTGTTTATTTGACACATAAAAAATATTTTTTTACATACATATGAAAACCATTTTTGCATTTTGCATATTTATTTTATTTTATTTAATTATTGTGCAATTAAATCCCTTGTAGAATTTCAATTTGGATGTAATAGTTAGATTTTAATTTCTTGCTAAAATATCCCCCATTTGAACATTTGTACCCCCATCCCATATATTGTGTTGTAATAACTTAGGACCTTTTATTTTCCGCATTTTAAAAGATTTCTAATTATGCCATGTTAGAATTAGGGTTTGTATGCAAAAATTAACCAAAAATAGTTTGACCTAAATTCAAGATAAACAAGCATGAAAATGGACAACACTAATCACACTTGCACCCCTAGGGTATTCCACTTGTTTCCTTCAATAATGGGCCATATTGCATGTTAGGTATCTTTGGCAAAAACAAAACAATCAAATGATCATAGTCCCTCGATGATGCTTTCAAAAGTTGCCTAAAAATGATCAAGTCCCTTAAAAGAAAAATTGCCCAAAGATACTTGGCACCATTGCAATCATGGTCTAAGCGATGACCCGCGCCCGTCCCGTTCACATCCTAACACAAGATTGTCCACCAAATACAATGGTGGAACAAAATTGTTAAAAGGGTTAAAACATAGCAAAATCTTTGAGAAATTTAGAGTAGACAAACTCTTGGTTACTTGCCAACTTGCAAAACAAAAGCACTTGCCTATTTTTCAAAACACACATCACAACACATTTTCAAAATAACTTTCAAAAACATTGAAAACTTTTCAAAAGACATACATCTTTGTATACATCCCAACATAGATCATTACAAAGGTTGCCACTACATTGGCCTCTTTTCAAAACATTTTCAAACCCACACACACAAAGCACCATTTCAAACAATTAAAAGTCAAGGCAAGTTGATCTAAGCAAGTAACTAAGAGCCCGTGGATAACCATGGATAGAAAGGGTGCTAATACCTTCCCTTTCTATAATATACTCCCCGAACCCAAGAAAACATCTCAAAGGTTTTTTGCTGTGCTTTTTAACCTTTCCTTAGGATAAAATAAAAAGTCAGTGGCGACTCTTGCTCAACCGAAACATTTGCGAAAACAAACGCAAAACCTCAAGTCAGTTCTCCCACCGTATCACAGCGGGGATGTAAAGTCGGGCCTACGGAAGCCCGTATTCATCCCATTTTGCATCATGATTCTTTTAATCATGGCTGTCAAGTTATTTTCCAAACCAACATTCTGGTATTGGATCTGCTGAACTACTTCGTCAGCGTTTTGGTTTCTATTAACCATCCTTATTTCTGGGGCTATAACTCTAGGCTCTTCGACCCCGGGTTGTTCCATTTGTACCCTAAGGTTCTCTTCGAAAGGTTGTTGGACTTGGTTAATAGTGGTTTCTTCCTCTAGGAGTATACCTTGGTTTCCCCTTATCTTTGCCCTTTGGGGCTGTCGAATAGGTTGGGGTACCCCAAAAAAGTCAGCCAGACGCAACATTTGTGCCGTCATTTGCTGATTCGACTGGGTGGTATTCTGTATTAGAGGATTTAGCACTGTACTTAAAGTTTGTGCCAACATCTGAACCATGTCGTGGTTGCTTTCGTCCATTTGCTGCCTCAAGACTGTTGTCGAGGCATTCGTAAGGCCATGTATTACTTGGGACGTTCCTCCTAAGAGTTGGGTCCTACCCCTGTTCGCCATACCAACCCCAGAGCCTTGGAGTGGCGAAGAGGCGCTCACTAAAGGGTCTGAAAAGTGGACGTAGCATTCGTCAGGCTATCCAATTCAGAAGTTGGCATGCCATAGAGTGGTTCTCGATTTAAACCGACTGTCGAAAATCCTGGGGGAACATATGGCCTAGTTCCTTGGTTTCCCCTTGGTGGGGGAGTTCCCAAAGGCATTCTGGGGCCTGTAAATGGAGGTAATGGCCCCGTTTGAGTAACCGTTACTGTTGGCGTTGAACCAGCGGTTACCACTTCACTTACGGTTGGGATAACCGTTGTTCCCACGTTTGTCTGTGGGATTTCTCCGTTGTTTGGCGGATTCACCATTTCTTCACTTATTCTCCTAGTATTGGTTTCATTGGTGTATATTCTACCACTTCTCAATAACATGCAATACTCTCGAAAAAGGAGGATATTTTATATAAAACGTTCAATCGTAAAATCAACACAAGGTCCCACCAGGTGTGCCAATTTGTTTACTCTGAAAAATGGTAAACAACCGCTGATCTTCCAAAAGGTTACTTATTTGGTGACTAGCAGGATCGATCAGATTGATCCTAAGACATGGTTGATTTTCTGGAGTTTGACTAATCCTAATGGTGATTAATGCCAGTAAAGTAAAGACACTTTAAGTAAATTGCATGAAGAAAAGCTTGATAGAATAAATAAAAGCGTTAAGTAAAAGGCTTCGACGGAGATAAGTAAATGAAAAGTGATAAATTGCTTGAATATAAAAGACTTGATTAATTTAAATGGTGTTTCACACATACATTCTCAATGATTCTTTCTCTCACGCTGGGTACTTGAATCTAAATGAGTGACTTGTATAAAATGATGAACACACGCGAAAACTACGTGAACACTTAGTATTTATACTAAAACAAATCCTAAGTAACCGCTGGGCAGTTACACTGCTTCGAGATGACGCCACATGGCACGCTCACAGCCTTCTACGCTTCTGTTCTCGACACGTTACACTTGGTAACTGCTGGGAACCGTTTTCCCTCCAACAATTCAAATCTCAAACCGTTCGACCTTGGGCGTCAGGGACCCTTGTCGAGAAGTTCCTTCGACGTCGAAGACAACAAGATTCTATCTTAAAGGAATTTCTCTAAGTATCTTGTCATTCTTGGATGAGCCTTCGACATGATCAGTTGGTCGAAGCCTTCTTATGTAGGAAACTCTTCTGACTCAAAATTAATGGTCTATATGATAATAAACATGGGTGTCGAATTTAGGAGCCAACACCAGCATGTTTAATTGTTAGTGGATTAGGTAGCAAACATTATATTGGAAACAAATTAATATGCCTGCACAAAAGAAAAAAAAGCGCGAATATTTGAATGGTTCAATGGGATGGGGACACGTTGTCGTCACTGTCCTCAGAATTATACAGGGATTACCTGCGGATTTGAATCCGCAGCAAAAGGCGTAGGTTGATTCAATAATCCTCCTCAGGCCATATAAATGGAAAGTGATGCCATGGATGAACTCGTCTCTTCATCCCGGTCTCAACCATGTCCATGGATAAGTCTAATTTCACCTGCATCAAAAACCCCTAAAAACAAACCTAGGAGACCCTACAATGGCGTTTTGGATTATAGCACAGATAAATGCAATCAAATAATATGGAAAGCATGGAAATTGTTTGGTGATTGCAAATATGCCATTAGTTTCTTGTAATGATGCGTAAATCTTGAAATACGAAAGCGAGTTCAGAGGGAGGTCGTGTATCACTTACATCGCGTTTTAGGAGGTGAATGGCCTTGCTTTTGATTGCTACAGACTCAGTGGATGTCCAGCAATAGAATAGTGTTGAGATTTTGTGTTGAAAGCACCTCTAAAACAGATTTTAGTTTCAAGCTTTTTTGCAATTTTTTTCAAGTTTGGTTCTTGTGATTTTGCAGCCTCTAGGTCTCCAATTCGTGCCTCCGGCCTTGTATATGTTTAATGCATTGTATTAGGTCAAGTTTTGGACTTTGAATCTTTGTGCATTGATGTTTGAAGATGTGGTTTGATTCACCATTAAAAAGCTTCAAAATTGGTCAAAAATCCAATATTTTGTTCATGATATGGCTTGATTCGGATTTGATTATGTCCATGATGATATTTAAGACCTATATCAATCAAAAAGATTCCAAGTGATCAATATTTGGATTTTATTTGGATTTAAATTGATTTAAAATGAATTAATTCAATAAAAATCAAATAAAATAGAAAAATCAATAAATGGACACAAGACTGAAGGTAGGACACGTGTGTAGTGTGACAAGATCAAATCAAGTGGAAAAAAGTGGGCCCATTTGACAAATTTTGAAGTTTTGGGGATAGTTGACTTTTGGCAATTTTGGAAAAATGCCCAACTTCAACAATGCATAACTTCTTCAATTTTGAACTTTTGGAGGCGTTCTTGGACTTTTTAGAAACCTTGAGATGCCCTATAACCAACCCTTTGGGTATAATCTCATTTTGATTTTCCATTCTCAAGTTATAAGCTTTGTAAAAAAAGGTGTTTTTGTTGACTTTCAAAAATGACCTATAATGTCCAAATTTTTAACTTTTTATGAGTACATTTATTGATCTTGGGGTATGAAGATGTATTGTAGAAAATTACATCCTCTTAAAACTTAGCTTTGGATGGGTCATTTCTCATAAAGTATGAGAAAGTTATGCTTGGTCAAAGTTGAGTTGACTTTTTCTTCAAAACCCTAATTTAGCAACTTTTGAGTCTTGATGAATTTTGAGCAATTCTTGATGAATCATGATCAACCCTTGATCAAATGATGAAATATCCTTCAAAATGAGAATGTTGACAAAAAAACTTGAAGTTTGACTATTTGTAGGTCACAGTTGACTTTTGCCCTAGCACAGTCGATTTTTGGACCTCTTGAGCAATTGACTGATCAAACTTCCTCTGCAAGGCTTGAAATTTGACATGGATGAACTTGTGAAGATATTAGGACATTTGGGAGCACTTGAGGTCATTTGGATGCAAGGACCTTGATGCAACACAAAACCCTAATTTGAGATTGACTGCCTTAGGAGATGACTTGACTGCCCAACCCTTGAGCAATCTTGAGCAATCTTGAGCAATCTTGGAGATTATTCTTGACATATCTTGGGAAATATGAGAGGGTAAATTTTGGGGTACAACAACTTCCCCTGTTCAATTTTCTTAAACCTGAGGATATAGATTGGCTTTCGGGCCTTTCGTGATCCTAAGGTGGAAGATGATTGAACACTAGAGTGCCCAGAAATTTGCACTCGCATGAAGTGGTATCAGCATTGTGATGTCGAGAATGGGCTTACAGGTGCCATTTGGAGGCTTATCTGCAATCTGACTAAACCAGAGGAGGTCTTGGATTAATTTTGACTGGATCAGAAAAATCTTTAGGAATCGATTTAACTAGACCAGACAAGAGTCTTGGATTAATTTTGACTGGATCAGAAAAATCTTTAGGAATCAATTTGACTGGACCAGACAAGGTCTTGGGATAACTTCAACTGGATCGGCATCAGGAAAATCTTTAGGAATCGACTTTACTGGACCAGAGAAGGCCTTTGACTGGATCGACATCAGAAAAATCTTTAAGAATCGATTTAACTGGACAAGACGAGGTCTTGGAATAACTTCAACTGGATCGGCATCAGGAAAATCTTTAGGAATCGACTTTACTGGACCAGAGAAGGCCTTTGACTGGATCGGCATCAGAAAAATCTTTAGGAATCGATTTAACTGGACCAGACAAGGTCTTGGAATAACTTCAACTGGATCGGCATCAGGAAAATCTTTAGGAATCGACTTTACTGGACTAGAGAAGGCCTTTGACTGGATCGGCATCAGAAAAATCTTTAGGAATCGATTTAACTGGACCAGACGAGGTCTTGGAATAACTTCAACTGGATCGGCATCAGGAAAATCTTTAGGAATCGACTTTACTGGACCAGAGAAGGCCTTTGACTAGATCGGCATCAGAAAAATCTTTAGGAATCGATTTAACTGGACCAGACAAGGTCTTGGAATAACTTCAACTGGATCGGCATCAGAAAAATCTTTAGGAATCGATTTAACTGGACCAGAGAAGGCCTTTGACTGGATCGACATCAGAAAAATCTTTAGGAATCGATTTAACTGGACCAGACAAGGTCTTGGAATAACTTCAACTGGATCGAAATTAGGAAAATCTTCAGGAATCGATTTAACTGGACCAGAGAAGGCCTTTGACTGGATCGACATCAAAAAAATCTTTAGGAATCGATTTAACTGGACCTGACAAGGTCTTGGAATAACTTCAACTGGATCGGCATCAGGAAAATCTTTAGGAATCAATTTAACTGGACCAGAGAAGGCCTTTGACTGGATCGGCATCAAAAAAATCTTTAGGAACCGATTTAACTGGACCAGACAAGGTCTTGGAATAACTTCAACTGGATCGGCATCAGAAAAATCTTTAGGAATCGATTTAACTGGACCAGAGAAGGCCTTCCACATAGTTGAGAATTTAACTTCATTTTCCTGAAAGGTAAAGGTCAGTCATATGCAATGCATGATATGGATCAAGCAATGATGTTCTCAACATAAATGAGATTGTATGGTATGATGCGTATATGCATGTATCATGATGTATGGAAATGCAATGCTTTAGCTGGGGAAAATAAATCCCTGATAGCTGCTGAAGTGAGGGTTGAATTCTTCGTTTCTGCTGGGGATGGTGAACGAAGGTGATTGTGAGAATAAACCTGCAGGAGAAGATAACTCCATTGGGGAATAAACTGATGAGGAGGTTACTCTGTGGGGAAGAGATGCTCTGCTGAGGATTCCGTTGATAAATTCCGCCGGGATGAATTATCGTTGTTGGCAATATTGCATTTGTTGAGGATTGAATTCCCGTTTGTGAAAGGAAAAAACTTTGCTGGGGATGATCTTTCAGTTGCGACTTGCTGGGGATAACCCTGTTAGACTTTGGGGGGGATAATCCTCTGAATTCTGCTGGGAATGATCCTTGGAACTCGACTGGGGAGATTTATTTTGTACTCCGCTGGGGATAAACTTCCAGAGTTTATTGGGGATGATGCTTCAACTCTGTTGGGGAAGCTTTTTCAGACTGCGCTGGGGAAATATTGACTCCACTGGGGGTATCTTGTATTCTGCCGGGGAACACTCTTATACTCTGCCAAGGAATATTAAGATTGTCGGGGATATCAAGCTTTTTCAGTGCTGATGGTAGATCAATTCTGCTTGGGGAGAGTATTGCTGATTTGTTCGTAGTTGTAAGTCTCAGCTGGGAGAGCTACCATTACTGCCTTATTCTGCGGGGAGTGAAAGTATCTTAGCCATATTCACCAGAAGAATTTACCCGATACCTGGTGGACAGAGCAACTATACAGCTTGGACAATTCTATTGTCCCTATTTCTGATATTACCAGTAATTCGTCTTTTGTTTCGCATGTAAATATTTATGAGCAACAATTAATGTCAAATGCATATATCAAAAATGAACATTGGACGTCTTTGTAAAACAAAACAGGTAAAGGAAAAAACAGTTTGAAATTTGTCTGAAAATAATTTGTATTGATTTGGAAGTTTGGCCTGTAAATAGGCGTTTTTTGTATAAGAGGCTGGCGTCCTAGTAAGAGATTGCCGCCGAACAAATAGAATTTACACAATTTGTAAAAAGAAACAAAACAGCTATGTGAATGATCCCACTGGGTTCCAACTCTGCTATTGCCTTTATGTCCTCGAGCATCTCATCACTTTGCTACTGGTTGAAGGTAGATTCGATTGATTAGTGCCGTCCGAGCTTGATAGTCGATACTGAAGTCTGGATGCAAGGTGACCCGATGAGACATAGTGTTACGCTTTGATCCCTATTTTTTTCCTGGACCGCCCTTTCGGGTTTTCAGTCCACCGGGATACCCTTTTTTGCCCAAATCGCCTTTTCAGGTTTTCAACTTGCCGGGTGTACAGTTTTTTTCCCTTCATTTTCATCCCTTATTTTTGCCCGAACCCTTTTGGTTCGCCGGGAAGCCCTTATTTTTGCCTAGGCCAGTCAACCTAGCGGGTCTTTGATTATGCGTAGCATCTTTTCACGATGTCTGCATTGACGGGGTGAGGAAGGTCGTCACCACCCATGGTGGTTAGAATTATAGCTCCTCCTGAGAAAATGTTCTTAACCACAAATGGCCCTTCGTAAGTAGGGGTCCATTTGCCCCTGGGATCACCTTGAGGTAAGATAATACGCTTGATTACCAGATCTCCAACTTGATACTCTTGTCGTCTAACTTTCTTGTTAAATGCCTTAATCATCCGTTTTTGATACGTCTGACCATGACAAATAGCAGTAAGTCTCTTTTCGTCGATTAGGTTCAGCTGATCAAGTCGGGTCTGAATCCAGTCGTCTTCGCTCAAACCTGCATCCTTCATGATCCGAAGAGAGGGTATCTGAACTTCGATGGGAAAGACTGCCTCCATTCCATAAACCAAGGAATAAGGTGTTGCCCATGTCGACGTTCGCGCTGAGGTACGGTATCCATGAAGAGCAAACGGTAACATCTTGTGCCAGTATTTGTATGTCACTGTCATCTTCTGCACAATCTTCTTAATGTTCTTATTAGCCGCTTTGACATCCCCATTCATCTTCGACCGATAGGGAGACGAATTGTGATGTTGTATCTTGAATTGCTCGCAGAGCTCGGTGATCATCTTGTTGTTGAGGTTGGTACCATTGTCTGTAATAATCCTCTCTGGTACGCCGTATCGACAAATCAGATTGTGCCGAATGAACCGTGCCACGATGTTCTTGGTTAAGGTAGCAAAGGAAGCTGCTTCAACCCACTTCGTAAAGTAATCAATAGCTACCAGGATGAAGCGATGCCCGTTGGATGCCGTAGGTCTGATCTCGCCGATCATATCAATGCCCCACATTGCAAAAGGCCAAGGTGCCGTCAAGACGTTCAGAGGGACTGGAGGTATGTGCACCTTATCAGCATAAACCTGGCACTTGTGACATGTCCAAGAATGCTGATAACAGTCAGCTTCCATTGTGGACCAATAATATCCCTCCCGAAGGATTTTCTTTTCCATGGTGTGTCCACTAGAATGGGTTCCGAAAGTACCTTCATGTAACTCTGCCATGATCCTTTCTGCTTCATTCTTATCCACACAACACAGTAAGGTCGAATCATGGTTACGCTTGTAAAGAATGTCATTGCTGATGAAGAACTTCGCTGCAAACCTTCTCAGGAATTTCTTGTCATTAACAGACGCACCCTCGGGGTACTCCTGAGTTTCAAGATACCTCTTCACCTCATGATACCAGGGCTTTTCTGTTACCTCTTCAGTCTCAAGATCACAACAATGTGCAGGTTCGTCCAATCTTTCAATGATAATCTGGGGAGCTTCGTTGTCCCAATTGACTTTGAACATAGAAGACATCGTAGCTAACGCGTCCTATAACTGATTCTCCTCTCTAGGGAAGTGTTCAAAGGTTATCTCCTCGAAATGGGGAAGCAACGTCAATACATATTTCTTGTAAGGAATGAGATTTGGGTGTTTCATATCCTATTCGCCTTTGATCTGACTGATCACGAGAGCAAAATCTCCAAAGACATTTAGAAACTTAATCCTTAGGTCAATTGCTGCTCGAAGACCCATGATGCACGCTTCATACTCCACCATATTGTTGGTGCAGTTGAAACATAGTCGGGCGGTAAATGGAGTATGAGAGCCTTTAGGAGATATGATCATGGCGCCAATGCCGTTACCCAAAGCGTTCGAAGCTCCATCAAAGTACATAGACCATCGGGATCCCTCCTCAGGTCCTTCATCCGGTCCAGGTGTCTCACAATCAGTTACCAACATGATATTCTCGTCCGGAAATTCGAAGTTCATAGACTGGTAATCATCCACAGCCTGATGTGCCAAATGGTCTGCCAACACACTTCCCTTGATTTCCTTTTGGGTCGTATATTGGATGTCATACTCAGTCAAGATCATCTGCCATCTTGCTATTCTTCCAGACAAGGCAGGCTTCTCGAAGATATACTTGATTGGATCCATCTTTGAAATCAACAGAGTAGTGTGAGTCAACATATACTGTCTCAGCCGGCGAGCAGCCCATGCCAAAGCGCATCAAGTTTTCTTGAGCAGTGAGTATTGGGTCTCATAGTCGGTAAACTTTTTGCTAAGGTAATAAATAGCATGCTCTTTTCGGACAGACTCGTCATGCTGACCCATCACACACCCCATTGAGTTGTCGAGTACTGTCAAGTATAAGATCAGAGGTCTCCCTTCAACTGGTGGCATCAGAATAGGAGGCTCTTGGAGATACTCTTTGATTCTTTCGAAAGCGGCCTGGCATTCACCGTTCCAACGTACTACTTGATCTTTCTTCAGTAGCTTGAAGATTGGCTCACAAGTAGCAGTCAAGTGCGAGATGAATCGGGCAATGTAGTTTAGTCGTCCCAGAAAGCCTCTGACTTCTTTCTCTGTTCTGGGAGCTGGCATTTCCTGTATAGCCTTCACCTTGGCAGGATCCACTTGAATACCTTTGTCGCTTACGACGAAACCCAACAGCTTACCAGATCTCACCCCGAAGGTGCACTTGTTCGGGTTTAACCTTAGCTTGTACAACTTCAATCTGTCAAACAGCTTCTGGAGATGGTCAAGGTGTTCTTCCTCAGTCTGGGACCTTTCAATCTTATCGTTGACGTATACTTCAATCTCATGATGGATCATGTCGTGAAACAAAGCGACCATGGCACGCTGATACGTTGCCCCAACATTCTTCAGTCCAAAAGGCATGACCTTGTAGCAAAAGGTACCCCACTGAGTAACAAAGGTTGTCTTCTCCATGTCTTTGGGAGCCATTTTTATCTGATTATAACCGGAGAAGCCATCCATAAAGGAGAAGACTTTATGCTGCGCGGTGTTGTCAACCAGAACATCGATATAAGGTAGAGGGAAGTCATCCTTGGGACTGGCCCTGTTCAAATCCCTATAGTCAACACACATTCGGACCTTACCATCCTTCTTCGGCACAGGAACCACATTGGCCACCCACTGAGGGTAAGAAGTAACTGCTAGAAAACCGGCATCAAACTG
Organism: Vicia faba; assembly: GCA_948472305.1. Classification (NCBI taxonomy): domain Eukaryota; kingdom Viridiplantae; phylum Streptophyta; class Magnoliopsida; order Fabales; family Fabaceae; genus Vicia; species Vicia faba. Next base: position 1,573,809,405 of record OX451737.1, read on the forward strand.
TTTCATAACCTCAGCCTTGATCTTCTCAGACATCTCTGGGCGCATTCGGCGGACCTTCTATTTCACGGGAGGACAGTCTTCCTTGGTAGGCAGGCGATGAACGACAATATCAGTATCCAACCCAGACATATCTTCGTAAGACCAGGCAAAGATTTCAACATAGTCATGCAGCATCTGAATCAGCCGTTGTTTCACACTAAGCTCCAGATTTGCACCGATCTTGACCTCTTTCTTGTCTATCTAAGTACCCAGATTCACTGATTCCACCGGCTCTTCGTGTGGCTGTATAGCCCTCTCTTCTTGGAGCAACAGTCTTTCAAGTTCACTAGGTACTTCGCAATCATCTTCACCTTCGTCTTCAGCTAAGTTTATTAGATTTTCGAAGTCATAACTGGCAGTAGCAGAGTCATTACCAGTGAGATCCAGAGTGGATGTGGACCTGTATATGTGAGTGTGTGTAAAATAGCTGCTTTACAATATATAATAAAGAAAAACAAGGAGCGCAAAATTTGAAATGCAAGAACTTCCAATGCTTTTATTAATGATATATGAAAATGACACATATAAAGCCCTCACAAATGAAGCCACAGTGCCCCGGGTAAGACACCAGGCCATAAAGTTTTAAAACATTGTCTGTTACAAATTCAAAACAAAAAGTTTCATTACTGGGTAACAAAAGTAATAGGGATGAAGTCCTTTGCTGTCTAGTTGCCTTGTACACCATCGGTCGTAGAATAGATCCAGCTGTCGAATTCAGACTCTTCCACATCATCTTCAATGGCATTCACTCCCGAGTTGCTGATGAACACGGGAGGTCTTCCGATCCGTGCATTCCAGACAGCCCTTTGAGCTTCCGCAGTGAAATCCAAACCAAACTTGTTAGTCTTCTGTGTAAAATCAGGGAGTCAGCCCCAATTTGCACACCCACCTTTCTCGACAATAGCCCGGGCATCCTTAAGAGAAGCCATCTTCATAGGAGAATCTTCAACAACAGTCTCGGCTGACGCCAGTGTCTGGGGAACCTCTTCAAAATGTTGAAATGGGGTCTCAATGAACTCCCCATCCATCTCTACATATCAGAAAGAGTTGAGGTGGCTCACCATGTACTCTTCCTCTCCTTGTACTGTCACAATCTTCCCTTTGACTGGGTACTTCAGCTTCTGATGGAGTGTTGAGGTTACGGCCCCAGCTTTATGGATCCATGGACGACCCAGAAAACAAGAATAAGATGGCCGAATGTCCATCACATAGAACGTAGAGTTAAAAACTTGAGAACCAACCTTAATCGGGATATCAACTTCTCCGTGCACCATTCTTTTAGACCCATCAAAGGCCCTGACGACAATGTTGCTTGGCTTCAGCTCCAACCCTTCACAATCTAACCGGTCTAGAGCTTTCTTAGGCAAGACGTTCAACGAGGAACCAATATCCACCAATACATGTACAAGAGTAGTGCCCTTGCATTCAATGGAGACATGCAGGGCATCATTGTGATTCTTCCCCTTAATAGTCAAGTCGGCGTCAGAGAAACCCAACCCATTATCAGCAGTCAAATTGGCCATGCAATCTGTAAACTGATCAGCTGATGTTTCTTGTGGTACGTGAGCAGTCTTCAAGAAGGTAATCAGAGCCTTGGCATGGGCCTATGAGCATAACAATAGTGATAACATGGAAATCTTGGATGGGGTTTGCCCTAGCTGTTAAACTACATTGTAGTCACTCTTTTTGATGATCTTTAGAATCTCTTCCATCTCTTGCTTAGAAGCTTCAACAGTAATCATCTTCGGTGCCTCCGTCTGGGCAGGCACATCAGTGGTGATCCCTTTGCCCCGAGTGTTAGATGACTCGGCGACAGGGGTAAGAATTTGAACAGGAATGGTAGCAGGTACACTGGCAGGTGTAATAACAACAGGTCTTCAGACAGTTGGTGGAGAGATATCAGGCGAGAAAAGTCTTCTGCTGCGGGTGACTTTAGCAGGTCCAACGATATTGCTGACGTCAGTATCAACATCCAACTCTTGTTTAACTCCATGAAAATAGACATCAGCCCCGTAGTGTCAAGGGATAACTTTATTAGAGGTATAGGGGATGGGCCCCGGAACAGTAATGATCACAGGTGTGATTCTTGGAACAGATGTAATTCTAACAGGCTTCCTCGAGGGAGCCTTGGAAGAATTGTCGAAAATGGTAATGATGGAAACTTCTTCAGTATGAACTAAGGGAACCACAGTCTTCTCAAACATAATTTCTTTACTATCCATCAGGCGTTGGACACCTGACTTCAAAAGATGGCAGCCGGTAGGTAGAACAGCACACATACGGCAACCTTCATCACAACCCGAAAATAAACTGGCTAGCAAAAGGTTCTTCTTCACAGTCATCAAAGGGGTAGAAATATCATTCACAGAAACCACAAACGAGTCTTCATCTATAACATTTACTCCATGCTTGGGCATAGGAGCAGTCACAACATTAGGCCTCTCGGGCGCCTCAAACTCAATCTCCTTCGCATCAATTAAGTCCTGTATCTTATTCTTCAAAGTCCAACAATCATTTGTATTATGCCCCGGGCTATCAGAGTGATAAGCACATCAGGCATTAGGGTTATACTTTAGTGATGTTGTATTTGGATTCTTTGAGGCTTCCTTTAGAATCACCAGATTGGTTTTCAGTAATTGTGGCAGAATCTGAGATAAGGCCATGTTGAGACGGGTGAATTGCCTTTGAGGTCTCTCGTCCTTTTGTTGATTGTTGTGCTGAGGAGCACCAACAGGTTTTGAAATAATAACCGCGTTAACAACTTGGCGTCGTTCAGGTCTATTCTGGTTTCTCGAACTGTAGACAGCACTGGACTCTTTCTTAAAGGGCTTCTTCTCGGTGCCTGATGAGGCACCCTTCTGTATCTTACCAGCCTTAATACCAGCCTCAATCCTCTCACCGGTCAAAATAAGCTCTGTAAACCTAGACGAAGAGATTCCAATCAGATGGTTGAAAAATGGACCAGACAGGGTCCCCAGAAACATGTCCACAAGCTCCCGATCAGCCAAGGGTGGTTGTACTCTACCGTCGAGGTCTCTCCACTTCTGAGCATAATCTTTGAATCCTTCACCTATTCCCATTGAAATACCCTGGAGTTGGGTACGCGTGGGAGCGAGGTCGAAATTGTATTGATACTGCCTGTAGAAGGCATTAGCCAAATCTTCCCAACTGCGGATACTGGCTCCGTCCAACTGATAGAACCACTCAAGCTGAGTCCCTGAGAGACTGTCTTGAAAGAAATGGATCCATAGGTTTTTATCAGCGGTGTATGGCTGAATCTTCCTCACATATGACCGGAGGTGCAGCTTCGGACAAGAAACTCTGTCATACTTAGCAAAGGCTTGTGCCTTGAATTTGTGGGGAATCACCACCCCAGATGATAGACCTAGATCACCAAAGTCCAAGCCAGGCACTTTTTGAACCTCCATAGCACTCAAACAGTCTTCCAGTTGTTTGTATCTATCCTCAGTAGGAGGATACTGTTCTTCATCGAAGTTCGTCTCGTTGTCGGAGACCACAGGGCTAGGAGCCCTCCTTTCTTCCTGACTATCTTTCCCTCCAGATGAGGTGGTCAAATCAACTTCATTCTGTAGCCTATTTCCAAACCTGTGCCCTGTGTTAAACAGGATTGTCCTCTTCTTCTTCTTCTTCTTCTCTTTCAAAATCAGGGTCTTCAGGTCTTGCTGACCCTTAGCTAGATTCATGAACAGCTCTTGGAATTGGGCATTATGGGCCTGTAGGGCCTTGATTGCTTGCTCAGTTGAAGGTTCAACAGACATAATGAGTGCTGAAATAAACAGCGAAGAAGATAAGAGCCCTGTAATGGGTACCTGTTATGAAGTGCATGGGATGAAATGCGTATGATTTATGATTTCAAAGACAATCGGGAGATTCAAATTTGTAAACAAGAAAGGAAACACACTTTATTAGATAAACTTTGGAATTCAAATTGTTCAATTGATGCCCTCAGGGTGTTACAAGAATGGAAATACTAAAAAGTAAATAAAAACTGGAAAAGAAACAATCAAGGGTCAATCAGTGCTCCCATGGTCTCTTCTTGTCGGTGCGGACATAGTCATTAAGAATCCGCTTGTTCTCCAACTGCCTAGTCAACCTATGGATCTTCTACTCTTGTTCGTTAAACTTCTCTCGGTAAGCATCCCGTTCCTCTCTCAGCTGCATCTAAGATCTCTTCAGTGCCCCAATGTCAGTGGGCATGTAAGGGTGGAGGATGGTTGGAAGAACCCCTTCTTCATTAGCAACTTCAACAATGATAGGCCGGACGACTTCATATGGCATACCCAGCTTTTGGGCACGGATACAGACCCATCTGAGATATGGCTCCATTAGAAGAGAAGTCTTTGGACCCAGCTTGTGTGGATCAGATCTGTGAACTCTATCCCAAGCCCTTATAAATCTGCGACGTTGCTCGTCGCTATCCCCTTGAAAATCAAAGATGATACTAGGCATTAGCATCTCATGAGGTCCTTCTCTTCTGGCACGCCCAAACTGACGTAAGGCCAAGCACAGATTGTAGGAAATTCCTCTATGGGTTCCTAACAGTGGAACATTGGGATACTCCCCACAGCGATCAATTATAGCCTCTTCATCCATACCTTTGAGAGTCCAGATAATGTCATTATGAGAGAGAGACATAACTCTATAAGCCCAATCCATGCCTTCTTTATTCTTCAGCACTGATTTGGGGAGGTGCGAAATAAACCACCTCGCCAATAATGGAGCACAACACATCAAGGTCCCCCGCTTTCGGGCAGTACGAGCATAAAGCTGATCAAGGATGTCACCCAAGAAAGTGGGCATAGGATAACGAGAGATGAAGATTTTCACCGCATTCACATCAACAAAAGAGTCGGAGTTAGGAAACAATACCAAGCCATATATCAGAAGAGCCAGAATATCTTCGAATGCCTTGAAGTCTAGACTATCCCAAAAATAGTTAGCCTTACCAACCAAGAACTTAGTCAAAAAGCCCTTTGCTCCACTTCTAGTCTCCCAATTAGCCATTACCTCTTCTTTGGTCATATGAAGGGCTGCATCAATCTCTTCGGGCCTAAGAATCTTCTCCCAACCAGTAAACGGGGTCTTCTCCAGAATAGAGATACCGAGCAGATCAGAGAACTCTTCTAAAGTGGGAACCAGCTGGTAGTCCTGGAAAGTAAAGCAATGGTACAACGAATCATAGAATTGGACCAAAACACTCATCATCTGCTCGTCCAATTTGGAGGTGACCAAACTGAGAAGATAACCATGTCTTTTGAGGAAGGAAGTAGTATCAGGCATCTTTGCAATCAAATCTTTAAGCACAGTGGGAACCTGGACAAAGTTGATCCGGATGGTATTCCTACGCATAGGCATCATGATGACCTACAAAACAGAGCAAAGATGAATCCCTCCTGTCTTTGAAATAGGTTAGTCTTATGAAATATGTATGCAATGTTATGATGTCATGATGTTATGATAGTAAGCACACCATAAGTATCCACAAATGGCAAACATGGTAAAGGCACACAAGTCACACAGAGAGCCCTTAGATTTCAGGCTGGCAAGGAGCTTAGGTACTACCCTCTTTCAGTTCATTTGGTTTAAACCTGTCCTAAAAATAGTAACCGGGTTCTAGAGGATCTCAATATCACTGACTACCCTCAATCGGTAATAATTCCAGTTTAGCAACCTTTTCTTGCGGCCGGAATCATCGCGAGAGTTTAGTCTCAGTGAGTGTAGCTTACTGCTACTGTTCTATGGCCAAGTTGGTCAATTTAAAGGTTCTAAGGTCAATTTGTGCTTGATGACCCCTTAGATGACCCATATTCTCCTCGTTCTAACACAAGGGATATCGATACAATCTAAAGTGCCACACCAACGTAGCTACTGCTTCAGCCGTATCGGTCTACGCTGTACAGTTCCTTCTCAGTTTATTGCTACTTACCTAAAGGGTATCCCCAGATCCGGGTTAGGATCTATAGTAACTCCGATACAAGCCCACAAATATAAAGCATACAGAGCAAACAATTGAAAACACAATGATCTAATCCTAAGGTACACCCCACTTATAAAATTTCCCCAGTAGAGTCGCCAGTTCTGTGATACGGTGGGAGAGAACTGACTATTTTTGAATGCTGGTTTACATTTTGCGTTTGTTTTCGCAAAATGTCGCGGTAAGCAAGAGTCGCCACCGTCTTTTATTTTATCCAACAAGGAAAGGAAAAAAGCACAGAAAATTTCCTTTTTCGAGATGTTTCTCGGGTCCGGGGGGTAGATTATAGAAAGGGAAGGTGTTAGCACCCTTTCTATCCGTGGTTATCCACGGGCTCTTAGGTACTTTCTCAAAGTGTTTTCAAAATTTTGCTTTTCTTTGTGTTTGTGGGTTTGAAAAGTGTTTTTGTTTTGAAAAGGAGTGTAAGTGCGAAAAGTTTTTATTTTGTTTTGAGAGAGCAAGTACTTAAGAACCATCTACCTACTCGAAAAAGGAATCAATCTGTGCTAATGTCCTTTAGACAATTCTATCCCACTATTGATGAGTAGGTAGCACCATCGTTGGAGTTTTAAGGGTCAATTCGATTAAGGGACGTATGGTCACTAAAGCAATGTTAAGACGCCTTAGCGGTAACCCTAATGTCTTAGATCATTTTTCTGAGGCAACCGTTACGAGGCAACTATGATCTTTGGACAAGAGGGCGACCTCTAAAACTTCCTATACTCAATAACCACGTTCGAAGGCAACCAAGTGAGGTGTACCCTAAGAGTGCGCATGTGCGAGTGTGTTGTTTTTAGTTAATTTGTCTTTGTACATGTCAATGGTTATCTATGTTGATTTTAAGTTCATACATTCGATCATGTCATGCATTCCCTATTATCAAACATATAACAGTTTATAAGTTGCGGAAAATAAATTGCGGAAATTAAATCTAACTATTACAAGGCGTTAGGTATTTACATCGCCAAAAGCAACCCTTGAATTTAAAGTGCGGAAAATAAATAAAGCGATAAATAAATTAAATAATCCTATTTAAACTATTACATTCCGGGAAACAATTACATCAATATGGTAAACTGGATCGCGTGCGAGAAATTAAATCGGGCGAGTTTTTTAGGGTTTTGACCCCATTTGAAAGAAAGTGATTTTTTTGTTATTTTTTGAATTGAAAGGAAATAAATTAAGTTAACAATTAAATTAATAAATAAATTAATTAATAAAAAGATATTTTTTTTTGGATTTTTGGATATTTAAAAGAAATAAAATAAATTTGATTTAAAGTTAGTAAAACCTAATTATCTACATTGATTTTAAATATTGCAAAAATATTAAAAGTTATTCTCTAATTAAACTAAAGTAATTGAGTTAGTATTTATTTACAAAAATAAAATGATGAATTTAATTTTAATAAATAAAATATATTTTTGTGTTTTTGTTTTATGAGGAAAAAAATTAATTGGTTAGTGAAATTATAAAAATAAATAAACAATATAAATAAATAAAATAAATAAACAAAAGAGAGAAATAGAACTCAGAGGGGTTTGGGCCCAAATCAGGGGTGAGACTAGCAGCTTTTTGGCCCAATAATCCAATGGCCTGGTTGACTATTCTGTTTGCACGCATGCACGTTGACTTGGGCGTATGGTGGACTTTCATTCTTGACCACCAGACCTGGAATGGGGCCATCTGGAAAATGATTAGGTGATGGTGTATCATGTACCATGCGCTTGGTCTTGTACTCGAATATCTGAAAGAAAAATATAACAAATATGTTGGGGACCTGGGATTCGAACCCAGGTCCCATTGGATTTTGTACTAGCGCCCTTACCAACTCAACCAACATGTTTAATTGTTAGTGGATTAGGTAGCAAACATTATATTGGAAACAAATTAATATGCCTAAACAAAAGAAAAAAAAGCGTGAATATTTGAATGGTTCAATGGGATGGGGACACGTTGTCATCCCTATCCTCAGAATTATACAGGGATTACCTGCGGATTTGAATCTGCAGCAAAAGGTGTAGGTTGATTCAATAATCCTCCTCAGGCCATATAAATGGAAAGTGATGCCATGGATGAACTCGTCTCTTCATCCCGGTCTCAACCATGTCCATGGATAAGCCTAATTTCACCTGCATCAAAAACCCCTAAAAACAAACCTAGGAGACCCTACAATGGAGTTTTGGATTATAGCACAGATAAATGCAATCAAATAATATGGAAAGCATGGAAATTGTTTGGTGATTGAAAATATGCCATTAGTTTCTTGTAACAATGCGTAAATCTTGAAATACGAAAGCGAGTTCAGAGGGAGATCATGTATCACTTACAACGCGTTTTAGGAGGTGAATGGCCTTGCTTTTGATTGCTACAGACACAGTGGATGTCCAGCAATAGAATAGTGTTGACATTTTGTGTTGAAAGCACCTTTAAAATAGATTTCAGTTTCAAGCTTTTTTGCAATTTTTTTCAAGTTTGGTTCTTGTGATTTTGCAGCCTCTAGGTCTCCAATTCGTGCCTCCTGCCTTGTATATGTATAATGCATTGTATTACGTCAAGTTTTGGACTTTGAATCTTTGTGCATTGATGTTTGAAGATGTGATTTGATTCACCATTAAAAAGCTTCCAAATTGGTCAAAAATCCAGTATTTTGTTCATGATATGGCTTGATTCGGATTTGATTATGTCCATGATGATATTTAAGACCTATATCAATCAAAAAGATTCCAAGTGATCAATATTTGGATTTTATTTGGATTTAAATTGATTTAATATGAATTAATTCAATAAAAATCAAATAAAATAGAAAAATCAATAAATGGACACAATACTGAAGATAGGACACGTGTGTAGTGTGACAAGATCAAATCAAGTGGAAAAAAGTGGGCCCATTTGACAAATTTTGAAGTTTTGGGGATAGTTGACTTTTGGCAATTTTGGAAAAATGCCCAACTTCAACAATGCATAACTTCTTCAATTTTGAACTTTTGGAGGTGTTCTTGGACTTTTTAGAAACCTTGAGATGTCCTATAACCAACCCTTTTGGTATCATCGTATTTTGATATTCCATGCTCAAGTTATAAGCTTTGGCAAAAAAGGTGTTTTTGTTGACTTTCAAAAATGACTTATAATGTCCAAATTTGTACCCTTTTATGAGTACATTTCTTGATCTTGGGGTATGAATATGGATTGTAGGAAATTGCATCCTATTCAAAATGAGCTTTGGATGGGTCATTTCTCATAAAGTATGAGAAAGTTATGCTTGGTCAAAGTTGAGTTGACTTTTCCTACAAAACCCTAATTTAGCAACTTTTGAGTCTTGATGAATTTTGAGCAATCCTTGATGAATCATGATCAACACTTGATAAAATGATGAAATATCCTTCAAAATGATAATGTTTACAAAAAACTTGAAGTTTGGCTATTTGTAGGTCACAGTTGACTTTTGCCCTAGCACAGTCGATTTTTGGACCTCTTGAGCAATTGACTGACCAAACTTCCTCTGCAAGGCTTGAAATTTGACATGGATGACCTTGTTAACATATTAGGACATTTGGGATCACTTGAGGTTATTTGGATGCAAGGACCTTGATGCAACACAAAACCCTAATTTGAGATTGACTGCCTTAGGAGATGACTTGACTGCCCAACCCTTGAGCAATCTTGGAGATTATTCTTGACATATCTTGAGAAATATGAGAGGGCAAATTTTGGGGTACAACATGTGGCTCTTGAATATATTCTTTGATCCTTTCGAAAGCGGTATGACATTCATCATTCCATTTTACCACTTGATCTTTCTTCAGCAGCTTGAAGATTAGTTCACAAGTAGCAGTCAGATGTGAAATGAATCGGGCGATGTAGTTCAGACGTCCCAAAAAGCCTCTAACTTCTTTTTCTGTGCGGGGAGCCGACATCTCCTGTATAGCCTTTACCTTGGCAGGGTCCACCTGAATACCCTTATCACTGACGACGAAACCCAGCAGCTTACCAGACCTTACCCCGAAGGTGCACTTGTTCGGGTTTAACCTCAGCTTATACATCTTCAACCTGTCGAACAGTTTCTGGAGATGGTCAAGGTGTTCTCCCTCAGTCCGGAACCTTGCGATCATGTCATCAACATAAACCTCAATCTCATGGTGAATCATGTCGTGGAACAAAGCAACCATGGTGCGCTGATAAGTTGCTTCAGCATTCTTCAACCTGAAAGGCATTACCTTGTAGAAAAAGGCGCCCCACTGCATAACGAAGGTCGTCTTATCCATGTCTTCGGGAGCCATCTTGATCTGATTGTAACCAAAAAAAACATCCATAAAGGAGAAGATCTTATGTTGCGCGGTGTTGTCGACCAGAACATCAATGTGAGGAAGCGGGAAATCATCTTTGGGGCTTGCCCTGTTCAGATCTCTATAGTCCACACACATACGTACCTTACCATCCTTCTTAGGCACCAGAACAACATTGGCAACCCACTGCAGATAAGAAGTGATAACTAGAAATTCAGCGTCAAATTGTTTCATGACCTCAGCTTTAATTTTCTCAGACAACTCAGGGCGCATACGACGAACCTTCTGCTTTATCGGAGGACAACCTTATTTAGTCGGCAAGCGATATACCATAATATCAGTGTCTAAACCAGACATATCTTCATAAGACCAAGCGAAGATCTCAACATAGTCACATAGCATCTGTCTCAACTGTTGTTTGACACTAGGCTCCAGATTTGCACCTATCTTGACTTCTTTCCTGTCTTCCTCTGTACCCAAATTCACTGATTCAACTGGCTCCTCCTGAGGCTGTATGGCCCTCTCTTCTTGCTATAACAGTCTAGCGAGTTCCCCAGGCACCTCACAATCATCCTCACCTTCGTCCTCGGCTTGGTTGATTGGATTTTCGAAGTCATAACTAGCAGTAGCAGAGTTGTTATCAATGGGATCCAGAGCGGATGTGGATCTGCATTATGATATGTGAGTGTGTGTAAGACAATAGCTGTTTTTGATAAAGTGAGATATGAAAAATAGAAACAAGGAGCGCAAAATTTGTGATGCAAGAAAAACGTCTAATGCTTTATTGATGATATATGAAAATGACAAATAATAAACCCTCACAAGCAAAGCCAAGGTGCCTCGGGCAAGGCAACAGGCTGTAAAGTTTCAAACTGTTTATTACAAACTTCAAAACAAAAGTCAATTACTGTGTAATAAAAGAAACAGGTATGAAGTCCTTCGCCATCCAGTTGTTCAATCCACCATTGGTTGTCGGGTAGATCCAGCTGTCGATATCTGAATCTTCTTCATTGTCTTCAATTGAATTCACTCCCTGATTACTGATGTGCATAGGAGGTCTTCCAACCCGCGCGTGCTGAACAACCTTTTGAGCCTCTGTAATAAAGCCCAAACCAAACTTGTCAGTCTTGTGTGTGAAATCGGGGAGCTGACCCCAACTTGCATACCCACCTTTTTCAGTTACAGCCCTGGCATCCTTGATGGAAGCCATCTTCATCGGAGGTTTGTCAGTAGCAACTTCAGTCGACGCCAAAGTCTGGGGGACCTCTTCAAAGTTCTGACAAGGGGTTTCGATGAACTCCCCATCCATCTCCATGTAACCAAAGGAATTGAGATGACTCACCATGTACTCCTCCTCACCTTATACCATGACAATCTTCCATTTTACCGGATATTTCAACATTTGATGGAGCGTGGAAGTCACTGCCCCAGCCTTATGAATCCAAGGGAGACCCAACAAGAAAGAATATGATGGTCGGATATCCATCACGTAGAAAGTATATGCAAAAGTCTGAGAGCCAACATTAACAGGGACATCCACCTCCCCGTGCACCATCCTTTTTGACCCGTCGAAAGCCCTGACCATAATATTGCTCGGCTTTAGAATCAAACCTTCACAGTCCAGACGGTCTAATGCTTTCTTTGGTAGCACATTTAATAAGGACCCGGTATCCACCAGTACAAGGGCCATAGTAGTGCCCTTGAACTCGATCGAGACATGCAGAGCATCATTGTGATTTCTTCCTTTAGCAGTCAGATCTGCGTCTGAGAAACCTAACCCATTGTCGGTAGTCAAACTGGCTACGCAGTCCTTGAATTGATCGACAGAAGTTTCCTGCGGCACATGCGCAGTTTTGAGGAAAGCAATTGAAGCCTTTGCATGGGCTTTAGAACACAATAATAAGGACAACATGGAGATTTTTAACGGGGTATTCCCCAGCTGCTCGACTACGTTGTAGTCACTCTTCTTGATAATCTTCAAAATTTCCTCTATCTCCTGCTTAGAGGTTTCTACAATGATCTTCTTAGGCGCCTCCGTCCGGGCAGGCTCACCTGTGATTTCTTTGCCCCGAGTTCCAGATGGTTCGGCGACAGGGGTGATAACTGGAATAGGAATTGGGATAGTAACTAATGTACTAGCAGATGGAATAACAACAGGTTTGTGAACAGTCGGAGGGGAAATTTCAGGGGAAAAGAGTCTTCCACTTCTGGTGACCTTGCTAGCTCTGACAATATTGCTGACATCAGCATCAGCTTCTTCACTCTCTAAGTCTTTCTTAACTCCATGGTAATACACATCAGCCCCATAGTGCCAAGGGACAACCTTATCCGAAGTGTATGGGATAGGACCTGTGACATTAATTATTAATGGAGCAATTCTTGGGACAGATGTAATCCTAACAGGATTTCTCGAGGAATCCTTGGAAGCATTGGCGGAAATGGTTATGATGGCAACATCTTCAACTGGAACTAACGGAATCGTAGTCTTCTCGAACATGATCTCTTTGTTATCCATCAGGCGTTGAACACCTGATTTCAATAAGTGGCAACCAGCAGGAAGAATTGAACACTTGTGGCAACTTTCGCCACAACCCGGAAATAAACCGGCCAACAATAGATTCTTCTTAACTGTCATTAAAGGAGTAGAAATTTCTTCCACGGAGGTCACAAATAAATCATCGTCCATAGCATTTACTCCATGACCATGTTTGGGCATAGGAGCAGTTATGACGTTGGGTTTCTCCGGAGCGTAAAACTCAATCTCTTTAGCTTCGATCAAGTCTTGCACCTTATTCTTCAAGGCCTAACAATTGTTTATCTCATGACCTAGGCCATCGGAGTGATAGGCGCAACGTGCATTTTGGTTATATAGCAAAGATATGGTGTTGGGATTCTTCGGGGCTTCCCTCAGAGTTACCAGGTTGGTCTTTAATAACTGTGGTAGAATTTGAGACAAGGTCATATTTAGCCGAGTGTACTGTATTTGTGGTCTCTCCACCCTTTGTTGATTGTTGCATTGTGGAGCAACGGTGGGTCTTGATATCACTATCGCATTTACTGCTTGACGGTGTTCAGGTCTTCTTTGGCTCCTTAAGCCATAGACTGCACTAGCTTCTTTCTTACTGGTCAACGACTTCTTTACTATACTTGATGAAGTATCCTTCTGTATCTTACCACTTCGGATACCAGCTTCTACTCTCTCTCTCTCTCTAGTCAATATCAATTTAGTAAACCCAGATGACGAACTGCCGATCAGATGATTGAAAAATGGACTAGATAGCGTCCCTAGAAACATGTCAACCAACTCCCTATCGGACAAAGGGGGTTGGACTCTTCCAGCTAAATCTCTCCACTTCTGAGCATAGTCCTTAAAACCTTCACTTGCACCCATAGACATACCCTGAAGCTGAGTACGAGTGGGAGCAAGTTCGGCGTTATATTGATACTGCCTGTAGAAAGCAGCAGCAAGGTCCTCCCAGTTTCATACGTTGGCTCCTTCCAACTGATAAAACCATTCAAGATGAGTCCCTGACAGACTATCTTGAAAGAAATGTACCCACAAATTTCTATCAGCAGTGTGGGGTTGGATTTTTCTGACATACGAGCAGAGATGGAGTTTTGGACAGGATACTCCATCATACTTGGCAAAAACCGGAGCTTTGAATTTATGAGGGATCACCACTCCCGATACCAGTCCCAGTTCTCCGAAATCCAAACCATGGATCTTATGAATCTCCATAGCACTCAGACGGTCTTCAAGTTGCTTGTACCTATCCTCGACAGGAGGATATTGTTCCTCATCGTAATCAGTATCATTATCAGAAACTGCAGGACTGAGGCCCTTTTCTTCTTCTTGGGTCTCCCCTTCCTTGGATGAAAAGGACAGATCAACTTGTTGTTTCAACCTATTCCGAAACCTTTTGCCCATACTCAGAAGAAAGACCTTCTTCTTCTTCTTCTTCTTCTTCTCTTTCTCTTTCAGAATGAGAGCTTTCAAGTCCTCTTGCCCCTTAGCCAAGCTCAAGAACATCTCTTGGAATTGGGCATTTTGTGCCTGAAGATCTTTGATAGCTTGATCGAAATACATTTCTGTTGAAATAAACAACGAAGAAGATGAGAAACCTGTAATGGTACCTATAATGGTGTGCATGATAATGGGATGCGTATGTAATGATTTCAAAGACTTTAGGAGATTTAAATTTGCAAACCAAAAAAAAAATAAACAAACTTTATTATATTAAACTTGTAAAAAAGGTTCAACAATGCCTTTAAGGCGTTTACAAAGAAGTAAATGAAAAACAAATCTAAACTAGAAAAGCAAAATCAGAAATCCCATGGACGCTTCCCCTTGGTGCTGACGTAGTCATTGATCGTTCTTTCATTCTCGAGTTTCCTGGTGAGCTTCAAGATCTTCCTTTCTTTCTCATGGTATTTCTCCCGGTAGGTATCCCTTTCCTCTTTCAACTAAATCCAGGATCTCTTCAATGCCCCAAGATCAGTGGGCATGTAGGGATAAAGGACTGTATAAGGAATGCCCTCTTCATTGTTGGGCTCCACAATCACTGGCAACACAGCTTCATAAGGCATCCCAAGCTTCTGAGCACGAGCTCGGATCCACTGGAGGTAAGGATGCATAGGGAGAGAAGTCCTTGGTCCCAGCTCTTAGGGGTCAGATCTGTTCACCATTCCCCAAGCTCGTATAAACCTCCGGCGATGCTCGTCAACATCTTCCTTGTAGTCAAAGGCAATATCTATAAGAAGTAACTCATGGGGACCATCTCTCCGAGGGCGACCAAACTGTCGTAAAGCTAGACAGGGATTGTAGGTTATACCCCCTCTGATTCCAAGCAATGGGACATTAGGGTATCCCCCACAATGATCAATGACAATGGTGCTTTCCATAGCCTTGGAACTCCAAAGAATGTCTGTATGGGTAAGGGACATTATCCTGTAAGACCATCCTAACCCCTCTTCATTCTTCAACACAGTCTTGGGGAGGTGCGAAATAAACCACCTCGCCAGCAGCGGCATGCAACACATAAGAGTCCCTCTTCTCCGCACAGTACGGGTGTAGAGGGTATGCAAGATATCACCCAGTAAAGTTGGCACAGGATTACGAGACATGAAGATCTTAACCGCATTCACATCTATAAAGGAATTCGGATTGGGGAAGAGAACCAGACCATAGATAAGGAGAGCCAAGATGTCTTCGAAAGCCTGTAAATCCAAGTTATCCCAGAATAACTGAGATTAATCTATCAGAAACTTGGCTAAGAAACCTTCAACCCCGCTTCGTGTTTCCCAATTAGATACTACATCAGCCCTTTTCAGATGTAGAGCTGAAGCAATGTCTTCTGGTCTAGGAGTCTCTTCCAAACCTGTGAAGGGCATCTGCTCAAGGATGGATATGCCTAATAAGTGTGAGAACTCTTCCAAAGTGGGAACCAGCTGATAATCTGGGAAAGTGAAGCAATGATGCACAGGATCGAAGAACTGGAAAAGCACACTCATCATCTGCTCATCAAACTTTGAGGTAACCAAGCTAAGAATATGACCATGTCTCTTAATGAAGGAAGATGTCTCAGACACTCTTGAGGCTAACTCTTTGATTTGAGCAGGTATTTGCACAAAATTAACTCGGATGGTGTTTCTGCGCATGGAAGCCATAATCTACAAAACAGAACAAAGATAAATCCCCTCGGTCTTTGAAATGGTTAGTATAATGAAGTATGCATGCTATGTTATGATGAATGATGTCATGATAAAAACAAACAACAGGTATAGCAGATAACAGACATGGCAAAGGCAAACAAGTCACACAAAAGCCCTTAAGTTTAAGGCTTGCATGGGGTCAAAGGTATTACCCTCTTAAAGTTCAGTTGGTTTCAACCTATCCTAGTAATAGTAACCAGGTTCTAAAGGTTCTCAATATCACTGACCATCCTCGATCGGTCATGGTTTCAGCTCACACAATCTTTTCTTGCAGCCGGAACTATCTCGAGAATATGATCTCAATGAGTGTAGCATCGAGTATCAACTAGTTCTCAGCTTTACACCGAGGCCGGCTATCTCACTACTTCCTACTGGCCAAGTTGGTCTATTAAGGGTTCTAAGGTCAGTTGATGCTTAACGACACACATAGCAGCACCATATTCTTCTTGTTTCTCCAAAAGGATACCGGTACCAACCAATGTGCCACATCAACGTAGCTACTGCTTCAACCGTATCGGTCTATGCCGTACAGTTCCCTCATAGTTTATTGCTACTTACCTAAAAGGTGTCCCCCAGATCCGGGTTAGGATCTATAGTAACTCCCAATACAAAAACCTTTTAACAGTAAAGCAACCAAAACAAACATGAGAAGCAATATTATGAACTATTCCTAAGGTATACCCCACTTATTATCCCCAGCAGAGTCGCCAGTTCTGCGATACGGTGGCAAAACCGACTGTTTTGAGAAAAATGTTGGTTTGTGTTTTGCGTTTGTGTTTGCAAAATGTCGCGGTAAGCAAGAGTCGGCACCGAATTTTATTTTATCCAACTGGAAAGCACAAAAGCACAGAAAAATTCCTTTTTCGAGATTTTGAGTACGGGGGGTAGATTATAGAAAGGGAAGGTATTAGCACCCTTTCTATCCGTAGTTTTCTATGGGCTCTTAGGTACTTGCTCATCATTTTAAAAATTGCTTGTGTGTGTTTGTTTTGAAAAGTTTTTGTTTTACTTCGTTTTAACCCTTGTATCAGTCCTCAAGAGTGTTATGAAGTTGTTTTTGAAAACTTTATTTGAAAAGAGTGTTGGTACAAAAAGTTGATTTTTAGCAAGTACCTACTAGCACCTACCTACTCGAAAAAAGGATTGTTTCTATTCTCGTTTCCTTTAGACAATGCTATCCTACTATTGAGAAGTAGGTAGCACCGTCGTTGGAGTTGTAAGGGTCAATTCAAAAGGGACGTACGATCACTAAAGCAATGTTAGGACGTCTTAGTAATAACCCTAGTGTCTCAAGATCATATTTGAGGAAACATTTCCGAGGCAACCTTTCCGAGGAAACATTTTCGAACGGGACTTTTGATCTTTGTTTAGACAGGAGGGCGACCACTAAAACACCTTATACTTAATGATCGTTTACCAAAGGAAACCGAAGTGAGAGTATACCCTAGGAGTGCGCATGTGCGAGTGATTTGATTTCAGTTATTATCTTTGCACATTAGGGTTTGCTAACCATTTTAAATTAACATATAGTCTTGTCATGCAATCCTATTATCACACATCTAACAGTTAATATTTGCGAAAATTAAAATGCGAGAAATAAAACTACGCTATTACAAGGCTTCGTGGAGGGGGATTAATTACATAGCCAAAAACCTGTAAAACAATAAATAAAAGAAAATCCTAATTAAATTATTACATATTGTGAGCAGTTACATTAATATTGCAAAAATAATAAGCGCGCACGATGAATTAAATGAGGAGGAATTAGGGTTTTGACCCCATCTAAACCTAATTGAAACTTAAAGAGAAAAATCATTTTTTGTGGTTTTTTTGCTATTTTTTGAGAAAATAAAGTTTTAATTGAATAAATAAAAAGGCTAATCACTAATTAATTTAAATTAAGAAAAATAATTAGTTTGACCTATTTTTGTATTTTTTGTTTTATTGAGAAAAGAGTTAAAATTTAAATCACGTGGTAACCCTAATTTTCTAATTTTCTTTAAATATATGAAAAAAGTTAGAATTAATCTTAAATTAAATTAAAACTAATGCTTAATTAAATTTGATAAAATAAATAAAAACCTAATTCTAAATTTATGAAATTGATTTTATGATTTTTTGTAAAAAAAGAAATTAATTTGTGGTTAGAAAATAAATTAAACAAATTAAATAAAAGAAATAATTAGGAAGGAAATTAGAAAGGGCCTGATGTTATAGCAAAAAGGGGGTCTGAATTGCAGTTTCTGAGCCCAAAAGCGCCTAGCCCATTTGACTTTCCAAATCCTGTGTGGGCGTTTGACTCATGCCTATGGTGGACCTCCAAGTGATGGCCCTTGGATCTAGCCTGTTGATGATCTGGATGATGAGATATTAATGATGCATGGCAGGCTCATTGTATGCACGTGTACCTGATTACACAAGGAAAAAAATATAGAAATCAAGGTTGGGGACCTGGGGATCGAACCTAGGCCCTTTGGTATTTTCATGCTGCAAGCTGACCAGCTGAGCTATGTTGGTTATTTGTATGGATAATGACAAAGAAATATTATATAATAAAACAAAATAATAGTTATCAAAACGCGTGAAGATTTGAATGGGCCATTCATGGGGCACCACGATACCCTTCTTCTTCCTCCCTCCGTTGCTAAAAGTCCTGACTTTTACCTACGGACAAACGGGCATAGGTACAACCCTGTGATTCTCCAAAATTCTATGCAGGCATAATAAATGCACAACAATGGTACCAATCAACTCGTGGAAACCTCACGAGCATCATGGTACCCCTATCTATGGCCAATTATACCTGTAAAGAAAAACCCCAAAAACGAGCCAAGAACCCTAACTATGGCATCTTGCTGTACAGTTAATGAAAATGCAATTAAGTGCCACCATTAACTTGCAAATGATTCAAGGATTAAGAATATGCAAATAAATCATGCTAAGAGTGCCAGAATTGTGATATTCGATTTCAAGAATGCATGGATATCGTGGGATACTTACAACGCATTTTTGGATGTTATGAGGCTTGCTAGTGATTGGAATAGGATCCTAGAACGTCCAGGAAGCAATTGAGATGGCTAGAACGCTTTGAATTGGCATGTGTGATACGGTGGAAGAACTGACTTGAGGTTTTGCGTTTGTGTTCGCAAATGTTTCAGTTTAGCAAGAGTCGCCACCGACTTTTTATTTTATCCAAAAGGAAAGGTCAAAAAGCACAGGAAAGAACTTTGAGATTATTTTTGAGTTCGGAGGATAAATTATGAAAAGGGAAGGTGCTAGCACCCTTTTCATCCATGGTTTTCCATGGGCTCTTAGTTACTTGCTTTAGATCACTTGATTTTGCTTTTCAATTGTTTGAAATGGTGCTTTGTATGGTTTTGAAAGTATTTTGAAAAGAGGCCATTGTTTAGGCAATCTTTGTAATGATTCTTGTTTGTAAGAATGTATACAAAGATGTTTGTCTTTTGAAAAATGTTTCAATGTTTTGAAAGATGTTTGGAAATTGTTTTGAAATGTGTGTGTGTTTTTGAAAATAGCAAGGATTATTTGCAAGTTTGATCAAGTAACTAGAAGCATCTACCTACTCAAAAGTCTTTCCTACACATTTTTATTCCTTTGACATTGTTGTTTTACCATTGCATTTGGTAAACAACCCTATCTTTGGATGTTAAACGGGACGGGCGTGGGTCATTGTATGACCATGATAACAATATTTCCAAGTATCTTAGTAAGTTTTTAAGGACCAAGATCATCTTTGTTTAGGCAACCAAGATAGCGTCATCGAGGGACTATGATCTTTTTGTTTTGTTTGATTTTGCCAAGATACCTAACATGCATACCATGGCCATGTTTTAAGGCAACAAAGTGGGTGAAACCCTAGAGATGCTTGTGTGCAATGTGTTGTCATTTTTCATGCATTTTTGTCTTGTATTAAGTCATGCTATTTGTTTGGTTTTTGGTCTTTGCATACAAAACTCTAGTTTACTATCATGGTATATGAAAGCAATAAAATGCGTAAAGTAAATCTAAACTATTGCAACAATATTATGGGGAGTGGGATACAAGTTTTGAATAGGGGGATATTGCTCAAAATAAAACCCTAAAACTATTACAACCAAATTGAATTTATTATACAAATAAATAAATAAACAAGTATTTAAATATGCAAAAAAATGTAAATATGCAAGAAATGTTTTTGTATTAATTTTATATATGAGAAAATAAATTTATTTATGTCTTAAAAATAGGAAAATAAAATGATTATTTTTGAAAGGGTGAAAACCCTAATTTTTGTTTAATAGAAAATATATTCTAATATTATTCCTTTTATTCGTTTTTTGTTCAAGAAAAAAAAATATATACAAAATGTTAAAAAATTGAATATTGTATGAAAATATTATTTTGAGTATATAAATAATAAAAATAAAAATGTATGATACTTTAATTTTATTTACAAGTTTATTTAAGAAAATAAATTCTATTAAACCTAATAAACTATTTATTATGCAAAAAATTAAAATAAAAAATATGATAAAATGCCAAAAATAAAGAAAATATTTTTTGTGATTTAAAAAGTTCAGAAAAAATAAATAAAAGTTAGAAACATGAAATATGCAAGAAAATACAAAAAATATAAAATAAAAGGTCAGGGGGGGGGGGGGGGGTGCAAAAAGTAAATGGGGGGGGGGGGGGGGGGTGCAAAAAGAAACAGGCCCAACCATCTGCATCCCTGACCTCTAGACAACCACGCGCTCGCTTCTGCTATGCAAATCCTGTTCTCTCTATTCTTTGCACAAAAACAAAATCTTGCAACATGAAACTTGTAGCATTTTTGATCACGATTCCAATGATATAAAAAACGTGACCTAACTCTAAAAGACCAAAGAGAATTTTAATGGCCCTAATTTCTGACCTAGTTTTTTCAGCAACTTCAACAATCAAATACTCCTAGCTCAGTTAATATAAATGGAAGCTATGCATATGTACAACTCAAGCAACTTAAGGACTACATTTGTGCTTCACAAACCTAAGCTTAAGGATGCCTAAATAAGGAGTTAGAAACTTGACAAATACATTGTTTAGTTGAGTTTGGATATGGCAATGTGGGCACTTTGAGTGAGGCCTGAAGTTATTGTGAGCTTGCTTGAAGTTCCCTCAACCTTTCCCAATGCTCAACTTGCCTTGTAGATGCCTGAATCTTCCTATAGAAGTCAACCTGCAAACTCAGAAAATGGAAATGGTGAAGCTCGAAACAGAGGTTACAGTTGCTTGACAAAGGCTTGGACAACTTAGGTGTGATGTATGGAATGTGTTTGAAGCCTTGAAACAAAAAACGCACGAGCAAAATATGTTTTGGCTAGTGATTTGCAGACGTTGCCCTGTTTTGGGCAGAAATTGTGTTTTTTGTGTTTGAGGGAGTTTTGGAGGTTGGAAATTCATGTATTCTGCTTGTTACAAAGTTCTGAGGTTGTTTCAAATGATCTAAAGCATTGCCTTTATCAGATGGACAAGTTGTGTGGACTTTTGCAAGTTTGTTTGTTTTTGAAGAAAAGGTGAAGTGACAAAGCCAAAGGCCTGTACAGGCTAGCTTGAGGTCTGATGAGAGTTGGTACAAGTTTCCTGATGTTTGTGGATATTGTTGGCCACAAGAGATCAGGTCCATGGCTCAAGAAATACAAAATTGCAAAAAGCATGCTTTATGAAAATGGTATTATGCACTTTATGCCATAAATGGATTAATTCAATATACAAAGCTCCAAAGATCAAAAATAAATTCATTGTCCACTGAATTAGCATTCAATTTTGGAGTGTAGAAAGGATTAGGACCTGTAATTCAAGTACAAGCATGTTTAGGACAAATTTGCAACTTGCACCATTGTGAAAAATGCCTTGAACAAAAGTGATAATTTTCCATTTTCATTTCTTAGATTCTCCCTAACCATAAATGATCTTGGAGAGTTCTTAGACATTTTGGAAAGATTTTAACATTCTCTACAATCCATCTTTGAAAAGAATTTTGAGATTCCTCTTGGAATTAGGTGAAAATTTGCCATGAAGTTAGGTCAAAAATCTGCCTAAACTAGGGCAAAATTTCACTAAGTTAAAAAGTTTATGGACCCTTATTCACAAAATTATAACTTGAGATCCAAGCATCATTTGGGAAAACTTTGCGAATAAAAGTTTTAGATTTTGTGGAGGACTACAACTTTCATGTTGGAAGTTTTCTTTGAACCCAATTGCATCATGGTGAAAAAGTTGGGAAAAGTTAGGAAAAAATAAGAAATTTTCATAACTTAGAAAAATTCTAAGTTATGAAATTTTTCAAACTTAAACCCTAATTTCCAAATTTAAGTTTCTTGGTGAACAAGTTTCATGTTTTGACACATCTTGATGAAATATGACCCTTGGCACTTGATTTTGACCAAAAAGTCAAAGTTTGACTTTTTAGTGTACAATTGATTTTTGATCAATTGACTGGAAAATTCATCTGTCAATCCAATGCATTTGAGATCTTTTGAACCTTGTGATTAGGTCAAGATGATGCCATTGAGTCCTTGAAATCATGCTTGAACCCAATTTTCCATTTGCTAGGTAAAAAATCAGAAATTGCCTTTCTCCAGTCAAAACCCTAATTTTGACCATTTTGCCCTTTTGAAGATCTGATCAAATTTATTGAGAAGTTATGGTCCAAACTTGATCAAATGATTCATATGAATCTATAATGTTGATATGGATAAAAAATTATGAGGCTTGACTATAAATTGGCCATGGTTGACTTTTTCCCTAATACAACTGATTTTTAGGTCAACTGTCCAATTGACTGGTCCAAAACTTGATTCAAGGCTTGAAACTTGGTATGAGCAATCTTAGGGGTCCAAGATGGTGTATGGAAGTCACATGAAGCATTGGAAGTCCAAAAATCCCTGTGAAAACTCAAACCCTAATTTTAGGTCAACATTGCAAGATAGGGTCTTGAGCTGAACAAACCCTAATCTTGTTTGGAGTCCAAAGAGTCTTGTGAGGAAAATCTTGATAAAATGAGAGGGAAAATTTAGGGGTACAACAGCCTGCAACTTAGAAATCAGTGTGCCACTTTTTTCCAATTTTTTTGAAACTTGCTTTGTGTTTTACACGCCTCCAATCATCCTCTTTTTGATCTGCATTCCTTCCTTATGTACCCTAGACTGAATTAGGGTTGCAAACTTGTTTCAAATCTTCCTCAATTAAGATCATTCGTTCAAGATTTGATCCTTATGCAAATATTTCCAAATCAAGCCAAATCCAATCTTTTTGTGTCCAAATGAAGCTTGCATGATTTGATTCTCTTTCCAGCTGTATAATAGGCCTAAACATGCACAAAATCTCAAGCTTTGATTAGTTTTGATATTTTCGTGATTTTATTTTGATTTTATTTGATTTAATTGAAATAAAAGAAAAATAAATGACAAAAATAAAAGAATGAAAAATGGGAAGGATCATGGGTCGTGGATCATGTCACAAACTCAATTCAAGCATAAAAAGTTGGGCCCATTTGACAAAAACTGCAATTTTAGCCACATTTGACTTTTGACAATTTTGCAAAAAAGGTCAACTTTGCCAATGCATAACTCCTTCAATTTTGACCCTAGAGATGTGTTCTTGGATTTTTTAGGAAGCTTAGGATGTCCTCTAAGCAACCCTTTTGGTTTCATATCAATTGAGTCTTCCATGTTCATGTATGAAGCTTTAACAAAAAAGGTGTTTTTGTTGACTTTTCAAAATGACCTATAATGTCCAAATTCATATCTTCTTGTGAGTGCATATTTTTGAACTTGGGAGCTGAAGATGGATTGTAGGGAATTACATCCTCTTGAAAATGAGCTTTGGATGGGTCATTTTTGATAAAGTATGAGAAATTTATGCTTGGTCAAAGTTGAGTTGACTTTTCCTACAAAACCCTAATTTAGCAACTTTCGGGTTTTGGTGAATTGTGAGCAATCCTTGAGGAAACTTCCTCTGCAAGTTTTAAAACTTGGAATGAATGATCTTGTGAACATATTAGGACAATGGTGATCATTTGGTATCCTTTGCACTCAAAAATCTTGGTGCAAACTGAAACCCTAATTTGAGGTAGACTGCCTTAGGAGAGCGTTTGTCTAGTCAACCCTTGGTCTTCCTTGGGAAATTTGAAAACCTCACTTGAAATGTAATTAGAAATATGGGAGGGCAAATTTTGGGGTACAACAATGAGGATCCAAGAAGATTGGTTCTCAAGCAATCAAGTCTTGTCTGATGTAGTTACTTACCAAGAAAGCCCCTAACTTTTTCCTAAGTTGTCCTTGCAGGTTTTCAACTTAGAGGGAAATTTATTCTGTTTTTGTCTCTAATTTTTGCCCAGACCGCCCTTTAGGGTCTTCGGCCTACCGAGACGCTCTTTTTTGCCTAAGCCTCCCTTTCAAGTTTTCAACTTAGCGAGCTGTTCATTTATTTCTTTAGGCGAAGTATTTCTTGACTACGTCAGCATTCATGGGACGTGGGAACTCCTTGCCATCCATAGTTTCAAGAGTTAATGCACCGCCAGAGAAGGCTTTCTTGACAACATATGGGACTTCAAAATTGGGAGTCCACTTGCCCCTAGAATCAGTGTTGAAAAACATGATCTTCCTGAGCATGAGGTCGCCTTCTCTGAATTCACGAGGCTTGACCTTATTATCAAAAGCTTTCTTCATTATCTTCTGATATAACTGTCCATGAGACAAAGCTGTTATTCTCTTTTCTTAGATCAAATTCAATTGGCAAACCTATTATGGACCCATTCAGCCTCTGTCAACTTGGTTTCCATTATCACACACAAAGAGGGGATCTCAACCACGACTGGGAGCACAACATCCATTCCATACACAAGGGTAAACGGGGTTGCTCCTGTTGAGGTGCGGACAAATGTTCGATATCCATGCAAAGCAAAAGGGAGCATTTCATGCCAATCCTTATAAGTAACAACCATCTTCTAGATGATCTTCTTGATATTCTTATTAGCAGCTTCAACAGCCCCATTCATCTTTGGCCTGTACGAAGAGGAATTATGATGGACAATTTTGAATTCTTCATACAGGCCTGTCATTATTTTATTGTTCAGATTCAAGCCATTGTCGGTGATAATTCTGCTCGGCACACCATACCGACATATAAGATTATTCTTGATGAAGCGTACAACCACCTGCTTAGTGACATTAGCATATGAAGCAGCCTCCACCCACTTGGTGAAGTAATCAATTGCTACCAAGATGAAACGATGTCCATTCGAAGCTTTGGGTTCTATCATCCCAATCATGTCAATACCCCACATGGAGAAAGGCCATAGGGAGGAAATCACATTGAGAAGTGTCGGAGGCACATGGACCTTATCTGCATAAATCTGGCATTTATGACACTTCTTTGCAAATTTGTAACAATCAGATTCCATTGTCAGCCAATAGTAACCTGCCCTTAGCATCCTTTTAGCCATCGAATGTCCATTGGCATGAGTGCCAAATGAACCTTCATGAATCTCATGCATCAGCATGTCTGTTTCGTGTCTATCCATGCATCTCAGCAAGACCATGTCATAATTTCTCTTATACAACACATTTTCACTGAGGAAGAAATTCCCTTCCAATCTTCTCAATGTCTTTCTATCTTTATTCGATGCACCAATCAGGTATTCCCGAATCTGGAGAAAATGCTTGATATCATATTACCAAGGCTTCTCATCTGCTACCTCCTCTATTGTGAACACGTGAGCGGGCCTATCCAGTCGCCGAGCCACAATTCGAGGTATATCATTCTAAGTATTTACTTGATACATAGAAGCTAGAGTTTCCAGAACATCCGCAATTTTATTTTCATCTCTTGGAATATGATGGAATTCAACTTTATTAAAGAAGGGTAACAACCTTCTAGCATAATCTTTGTAAGGGATCAAGTCGGGGTGACGAGTATCCCATTCTCCTTTAATCTGGTTTATTACCAAAGCTGAATCACCATACACATCTAGAATTTTAATTCTGAGATCAATAGCTTCTTTGAGACCCATGAGCAAGCCTCATATTCTTCCATATTATTAGTACAATCAAATGTCAACCTTGCAGTGAAAGGAATGTGAGATCCATGTAGAGTGACAATCACAACACCAATTCCTTTACCATAAGCATTCACAGCTCCATCAAATATCATACTCCAATTCTATTCAGGGTCGGGACCTTCCTCGGGCAATGGTTCATCACAATCTTTCACTTTCAGGAACATCACATCCTCATCGAGGAATTCATACTCTACAGACCGATGATCCTCTACTGGTTGGTGAGCAAGATAATCTGCCAACACACTAATTTTAATAGCTTTTTGAGTGCGGTATTTGATATCATATTCAGATAGCAACATCTGCCAGCGGGAAATTCTCCCAGTAAGAGCAGGCTTTTAAAAAATGTCCTTGATTGGATCCATTTTGGAGATCAACCAAGTAGTGTGATTCAACATATACTGCCGCAAACGTTTCTCCGCCAAGGCTAGAGCACAACATGTCTTTTCCAGCATGTAATACCGTGACTCACAATCAGTAAACTTTTTACTGAGGTAATAAATGGCATACTCTTTATTCCTTGTTTCATCTTGTTGTCTAAGAATACAAGCCATGGATTTATCTAACACTGTCAGATACATAATCAACGGTCTTCCTTCGACATGAGGGGGCACGATAGGAGGTTCAAGCAGATATTCTTTAATACTTTCAAATGCCCTTTGGCAGTCATCCGTCCACACACAACCTTGATCTTTCTTTAACAACTTAAAAATCGCTTCACATGTTGCAATCATGTGGGAAATGAATATGGAAATATAATTCAAACGCTCGAGGAACCCTCTGACTTGCTTTTCAGTTCTTGGCGCTGGCATCTCTTGAATTGCTTTGACTTTATCAGGGTCAACTTCAATTCCTTTCTGGCTAATAATGAAACCCAACAATTTTCCTTATCAAACACCGAAGGTGTATTTATTTGGATTCAAGCGGAGACGATACTTCCTCAAACGTTGAAACAACTTTAATAAATCTTCTACATGCCCTTCTTCAGTTTGAGATTTAGCAATCATATCATCAACATATACCTCGATTTCCTTGTGCATCAGATCATGGAATAGGATTGTCACAGCCCTCTGGTATGTTGCACCAACGTTATTCAACCTGAAGGGCATCACTCTGTAACAGAATGTTCCCCAGGGTGTGATAAACGTTGTTTTTTCCATGTCCTCCGGGGCCATTCTTATTTGATTATAACCGGAAAATTCGTCCATGAACGAGAAAACTTTGAATTTTGTTGTGCTATCCACTAACATATCAATGTGTGGCAATGGAAAATCATCTTTTGGGCTAGCTTTATTTAGATCTTTGTAATCTACGCACATGCGGACTTTTTCGTCTTTTTTTGGTATTGGGACAATATTGGAAATCCATTAAGGATACACTGACGTCACAAGAAAACCAACATTAATCTGCTTTAGAACCTCCTCTTTGATCTTTACTGCCATATCTGTGTGAGTTCTTCTCAACTTCTGTTTGATTGGCGGACACTCTGGTTTCAACGGTAAACGGTGCTCCACAATATTTGTATCTAGACCAGGCATATCTTGGTAAGACCAAGAAAAAATATCCACATATCCTTTCAACGACTCAATCAACCTGCTCTTCACATCAGGATGCAACGATGTTCCAATATTGACTTCTTCAGATCTTCTTCTGAACCCAAATTGATCACTTCCAATGGCTCTTTATATGGCTGAATGGTATTTTCCTCGTGCTCAAGAAACCGTGAGACCTCTTCTGGAATCTCATCATAGTCTTCTTCTTCGGCCCCATACACAGGACACTCAAAGTTGGGAGAGGGTGCAGGGTCATTGTATTCAACGGGTTTTTTAATTAATCTGCACATATGGTTTATGATTGCTTTTAGAAACTGACACATATAGAAAGTGATCATGCATATTGAATTTCAGTTATTATTTATTTTGAAGGGTTTTTTCTGATTACCATTTTCCAAGAAAAAGCAGAAAATAAAGACAAAACAAAGATAACTTTTATTATTGATTTTAAAAGTCACAGCAAACAGATAAGCCCTACAACATTAATACTTTCACCTTGGGCAGAGTGAAATATTTTCAAAAATATTAACAAAACAAATTACTTTGAAACATGTATGCAAGAGGGAACATCAATGGTGATCCAGTTCTGAACCCTAACTCTGTGCGTCATATAATTCGGCATTTCCTGCTCTGCTTCATCTTCCACAATAGAATTAATCCCGAAAACAGTTGGATAAAGATAACCCCCACTAAGGAAGATGTCTTGATACTTGCTTGCAGCAGACTTCAGCTTCATGCTCTTACCTTTATCATTCTTCAAAGAGAACCCCAAGCCGACTCTATTCTTGTTTACAGGTGGATCCACAATCTGTCCCCATACCTCGCTATGACCCTTTCTCACAACTTGTTGCACATCCTTAAGCGAAACCATGAAATTCACATTTATTCTTATGTTATCAATGGATAAGCCTTGGAACTGGGTTCCAACACCAGCTTCATCCGCCTCCACAATGGTGAAAGAGGACAAATGAGATGTCAATAATGCATGTTCCCCATTTATGATTACTACTTTCCCTTCACGTACAAATTTTAGTTTCTGGTGTAAAGTTGAAGTGATAGCCCCTGCCTCATGAATCCACGACCATCCCAACAAACAGCTATAAGCGGGAACAATGTCCATGACCTGGAAAGTTATCTGAAACAAATGTGGTCCTATATGAATATGCAAGTCCACTTCACCAATAACAGATTTCTTTGATCCATCAAACGCTTTCACAATGATGCCACTTGGGCGCATAGGCGTTCCTTGATATTTCAACTTCATAAGAGTGCTCCTCGGTGTAACGTTCAAAGAGGATCCATTATCAATCAGCACATTGGATAGTGAATCGTTCTTGCAATTCATTGAGATGTGGAGGGGCAGGTTGTGATTCCTTCCTTCATCTAGAAATCCATCATCGCAGAAACTCAAGTTATTACATGACGTAATTTTCCCTATTACGCTATTGAATTGGTCTATTGGTATATCACTCTCCACAAAATCTTGGTCCAATACCCTCATCAAGGATTCTCTATGAGCAGATGAGTTCATCAATAAAGCCAAGATAAACATTTTTTAAGGAGTCTGCAGTAGCTGATTTACAATTTTGTAGTCGCTCATCTTGTTTATCTTTAAAATATAATTCACTTCTTTCTCTAATGTAGCCCCACTAGTCTCACCCGTAGCCTTCTTGGGTTCAACATTCTCAGCAATTTTCTTTCCAGCACTAACATCTCATCGAACAATTGGTGCAAACACACGACCGTTGTAGGTCACCCTGCTATTTTCAGCAATATTTCCAACATCAGGAATTGGCTGGATGGGAACTTCCACTCCATCCTCTAAGATCATAGCTTTGTATTTGTAGGGCACAACCTTATATGACTTGTAGGGGATAGGACCCGACAAACTAATCACCAATGGGGTAACAACTGGCTTGCTATAATATTTAACTTCAAGATGGACGGGTTCCCTAAAACAAGGTATAATGACGTTTACCCCTTCTTCAACACAATCAGTCATTATTGAGTCATTTCTGGAAAACAAATCCTCATCTGAGGAGAAATACTCATTTGTAGAGGCATACTCTTCATCCGACTCTTCTTCAGTCAAGCAAACCTCAATCAAATCAACTTCATGGTAATCATCCCTTTGACCTGTAACCTTGATAGTTCCATTATCTAACAACAACTGGACATATTTCTTCACGATTGAACATCCTCGGGAGTCCCGGCAGCAAATTTGGCAAGACCCATACTGGTGTTCTACCTGACCAGCCATATGGTAGAAAGTAGCATGCAATTGCACAAGGTCCTCATTCATATACTCTACATAAAAAATTCTGAATTCTCCAGGACATCCAGAAACCATATTCACCTCCTCTTCATACTCTGCCCTAGGCCTGATTATGTGGATAAGGCCCTCATCCATCATCTCCTGTAAATCAGCCTTTATCTTATCGCAACCATGTATGTCTGTACTGGAAATAGCACAACCGGCATGGTCATGCTTATAGTAGCTAAATTCATAGAGGTCTGCATGCATTTTCACCAAATCTCCTCTAACCAGATTAATGTCAAAAATCTGGAAGTCGCTTGGACAACTGGCCACCATATTCACAACATTTACTCCTCCATGCTTGGGTAGAGGATTGTCTTTCACATTAGGGCCCACATCCTTGAAAGATATAATACCATACTTCACCAATTTCTGCACCTCAGTCTTCAAAGGATAACACTTTCAACATTATGCCCTGGTGCTCCCTGATGAAAAGCACATGTTTGGTCTGCCTTGTAATACCAAGGCAATGGTGATGGTAGAGTGGGAGGTGCTCGAGTCTGAACCAACTTCTTCTGAATCAATGCCGGTAGTAACTCTGTATAGCTCATAGGAATAGGGTTATAACTCCCTCTTCTCTAATTATACCCTTGATTCCCCTACTGGGACGGCCTCTGATAAGAAACGGTAGTTGGAGCTGCACCCACAACTGTAGTAATTGAGGCGACTTGCTGATGACGCTGATAATTCCTTCTAGGAGTATTAACCCTCCTCTCTTGCATAACAACACTTGCATCCTATTCCTTCTTCTTGGTAAACCCATAAGATAGCTTCTTCACACCTCTAGATCCTTCACTTCTCGTTAAATGGCCCTCTCTTACAGCCTCTTCTAAGTGGATACCCATTCCTACCATTTTAGTAAAGTCACTTGGCGCACTTGCTACCATCCTCTTGTAGTAGAAAGCACCCAGAGTTTTCAAGAAAATCTTAGTCATCTCCTTCTCTTCCATGGGAGGAATCACTTGGGCGGCTACCTCATGCCATCTCTGTATATTCTTTGAATGATTCCATGTCTTTATGAACCATGGCCCTGGGTTGATCATTGTCAGGCACCATGTCCACATTGTACTTGTATTTTTTGATGAACGCTTCTCCCAAATCATTGAAAGTATGGATGTTGACATTGTCCAAACTCTTATACCACTTCAGCGCAACACTAGTCAAACTATCCTGAAAAAAGTGAATTAGAAGACGCTGATCATCAGTATGGGTAGACATTCTCCTTACATACATCACCAAATGAGCACGAGGGCAAGTGTTTCCCTTGTACTTCTCAAACTCCGGGACCTTAAACTTAGCAGGTATCTTAACATTCGGGACCAAGCATAACTCATTTACATTCTTCCCGAATAACTCTTTTCCCCTGAGGGCCTTCATCTCCCTCTGCATCCTATTGAATTGCTCTTGAAAATCATCAATTATGTCATAAAGACCTAAGTCTTCACTCGCTGGAGGGAAAAGACGACACACATCATCGTTAACAAACAAAACCATATTCGCTGAAGGAGGTGCAGCAGGGGCAGCATGCACCATAGGAGGTGCTGGAGTAACAATAGTCTAAACAATTGGAGTATCTTAAGGACCAAGGTTGAAACTTTCAAGCACAAAATTCTCTGGCATTCCCCAAGGGTAACCTTGAGGCATGCGATTTTGAACAACAGCTGGAGTAGTAGATACCGGAATAGTCGGAGCTTCAGTAGTAACCCTTGTTAGCTGAGGTTGAACACTTAGTGGCTGATTCTGAGTAGCCACTAGAGATTCCATCAGAGTAGTAAGATTGGCCATGCCGGCCTTTAAAGCAGAAACCTCCTTGTGCAGCTTGCGATTCTATTGTTCTAGTTGTCAATCTTCTTTCTGAAATTAGCCCGAGTGTTGTAGTGATGAGTCAGCTTGCTAAATGAAGTAAAGAAGCTTGGTAAGACATATGGATATGCATAACAAATGCAATAAATATGTGCAATATGATGAATGATATGCAATGCACATGATTTTATTTTATTATTTAACATTTCCAGGGATTTAAAATTTATGGATATATTGCAAATATCAAAGTAGTAACGCATTTGAAATACTGAAATTTTTTATTATAACAACTCCAAAATGGATTACAAGTTTCAATGATCCCAAGTACAAGATGAAAAGAAAATCTTAAACTCTGAGAAGTAAAGATGATGGAGATCACTCTATACGTTGGCGCTTCCCTGTGAGCCTGAAAATCTGAGCCTTCAACCTCTGGTTTTCTTCCGCATATCTGGTGGCAACCTCCTTCCAATCACCTGAATCAGGGAGTGAGAAAATGGCATCTGACTGAGGCTTAGGAGAAAATAAATCCCCTTGCCTCTCCATAGTCTCTACAGCCTGTCTCTCAAGAATCTCAATCAAATCGTCTTTCTCCTTCAAATCTGCTCTATAAGAAATCTCTAAAGTTTGGTACTTGTTCTTCCAAGCATCCCTTTCCTGTTGCATCCTGACCAAAGCAAGTTGCAACTCTTCTAGATCATCCAATAAGGGAGGAGTGGTCTTCACAAACAAATCAGGCAAAGGTGTTTCCCGGGAATACGACATCTTCAACTGAATAGCTCTCGTTTGGACCCACTGAAGATATGGCTCCAAAGAAACAACACCCCTAGGTCCCAAATCCTTCCTACTCTTCTTATGAACGTGATGCCAGGCCTTCGCAATCTGCTCCTTAGATTCCCTATTGTCTTCTCCCTCCTTCAGAAAGAAACTACTCAAATGAATACTATTTGGTTTATCCCTCATCGGATAACCGAGCTATCGTTGTGCAAGAACAAGGTTATAGTTAATTCCTCCCTTTGTACCAAGAAGAGGTACATTGGGGAAACTACCACAACTGTCAATAATCTCTATATCATGATAAGCTCGATGATACCAATCAATATCCGAGTGAGTAAGTTTCATGATCTTAGGAGCCCAACGGGGTTCCTTCTTGACATCCCAAAAAGCATCAGACTGAGGCATATGAGAGATAAACCACCGGTACAACAAAGGCGTGCAATAGATAATCATCCCACCATGATAAGAATTCTGAAGATGAATAGAGTAATAAGCATCACCCAACAATGTAGGAACTGGGTTTCCGATCATGAAGATCCTGATAGAATTAATGTCAACAAACTTGTCTGCATTAGGAAATAATAACAACCCATAAGCAAGTAGAGCAAAGATGGCCTCAAAAGCGACTGTACTCTTCATCCTGGCAAAGTAGTGAGCTTTCTCCAAGAAGAACTGAGTTGGTAATCCTCTAATCCCTCCTTTAGTAGTCATATGGGCTTCAACCCCATACTTCCCTAGATGGATCAAAGCAGCAATCTCATGTGATTTTGGCTCATCCTCCAAGCCAGTAAAAGGAATATGATCGATAACAGGTAAATCCAATAGATAAGGATACTCCTCTAGTGTAGGCATCAACTGATAGTCGGGAAAAGTAAAGCAATGATACATCGGATCATAGAACTGGACCAAGGTCGAGAGAATACCCTCCTTCATCTTCAGCTTCATTAGAGGAATGATGGATCCATACTTCTTCCGAAAATCTGCAGAACACTCAATCTCGGGAATTAGACTGATCAACTCATCTATCTTGGGATCCTTGAAACTGTACTTCCCGATCTTTCTCTTTCCAGAATCCATGGTTAAAAAGTACCTAAGATATTCACAAATGGTCAACTTTTAAATCCATTAAAATAAGATCTCTTCAAAAGATGATTATGAGTGCATGGATGCATGATGCATCAATCACACACAAGATCACACATATAGGGTTCGTAGGTTTAACGTCACGAGCATGAGGTCAAAGGTACTACCCATAAGATATAGTATAAAAGTTATCACCTGCCGAACAAGGTTCTAGAGGATCCCAGAGTCTACATCCTTCCTTTGGATATTACCAACTTCCTGATTAACTCGGTAATTAGTAATATTCTCAAGAAAGACTCGTCCGAGCGTAGCATCGTGTGACAACTATTTCTGGATTACTCCATCATAGCTTCCGCACTACACCTAAAAGGCCAAGATGGGTTAGGTATTCTACGGTCCTCAGCTTCAGCAGGCTCCCAGGTTGAAAGCAGTACGTCTTCCCGATTACTCGGTAAACGACACTACAGTCAAAGGGGCCTCCACTGAGTGGGGGATCTCATGCCTCCTTTTTTGGGATTACTCCCTCAAAGTTAACATGACTCTACCTCCTGTCCTATCTTAAAGTTTTCCCAAGTCCGGGTATATGACTTATAAGTAATCACCAAGCCCCTGAAAACCAGGAAAGTTCAGACAAACATATATTCAACATATAACACATAAATAACAATAGCATATACACAAATATAAATGAAGATAGGCTTAACCCACTTAGGGATGGACCAGCAAGAGGTCAATCTTTCCCCAGTGAAGTCGCCATTTTTCTGTAGCGGTTGAAATGTTTAAGACTAAGCCATGGGATTGACTAGACTTGTACAAATTAAAATAAAACCGCCACCGCGCTTTATTGTTTCCAAAGGAATGGGAAAAGAGAGAATAACCCAAAAAGAGGGGGAAATATTAAGGGTAAGGGGGTTGGTTATGTAAAGGGAAGGTATTAGCACCCTAAACATCTACGGTACTCCGTAGGAACCTCTTTGTAAAATCTGTATATTTTGGCTATGAAATGTTGTGTAAAAAATGGGGTGGAGGTGAGAAAAGAAATATATTTTTATGGTTTTTGCACCCACCGTGGTTGCGAACCTTTAGTGCCTACGTACCACCTTTCATGCAATAGGGGATCAGGGTACCCATAGTTCCTCTTTAAAATTTTTAAAATGTAAGTGTGTTGGTTAATTTTTATGAGATAAAACATCATCTTCATTGTCCGTGTGGAAAACATACCTACTATCCACAATCATGAGAAAGGAGAATTTGCATCATCTCAAAGTGGAGGATATGGCTTGGATTTTAAAATCAGCAATGCCTCACTCAACACCCAAGTGGAAAATATCTCTCTTGACTACATATTATAGAAGTATAGTTGTTTGCATCACTACAAGGATTGACAAGAGTCTAATCTTTTGAGAAAGGTTTTAAAATAAGAAAGCCAAAGTGGCAAAAATGATTTGAAATGAGATTGATTGACTTTTAGTCTTCTCACAAAAAAATGATGTCAAAATATTATTAAGTTGATTGAAATTTATTTATGAAAATGTTTTTGAAAATGCATGGACCTAAGTCCAAGTTTATTATGAAAGTGGTTCAAGTTTCAAAACAAGAGGAGTTTTCAAAAGGAGGAAGAATATTTTTGAAATTAAAGAAGATGGGAGGAGAAGAAGAGACTATCCTAAAGCATAAGGTAAAAGCTAGGGATAAGAACCATCTAACCAACAAGAAGCCAATACTTGACATTATGAGCCAAGATAGAATTTCCATTCTTTGGATTGAAACCAAGCAAGAAAAGATACTAAACCTCTTGAAAGAACCAAACTTCAAGTGTATTAAGTCTTCACAAAAATTGGGCAGAGTAACGACTGTATACGGGTGAATTCTAGATTACAAACAAAGAATGTAATCACAATAACCTGCACACAAAACAAACAAACAACCCAATGCCTTGAGGTAAACCTCAAGAACTCCAGACAAAATATAAATTAAGGTTACAAAGTCTCCAACATAAGCCAAGGTTTCTAATCCTAAGTCCAAGAAGTCCCATACTCCATAATGCCAAGGATAGTAACCAAATAGTCTAAGTATCATTAACGTTTTTATGGTTTATGTTGATTATTAGGTGTCTTAGAAGAAAAAAGAACAGGCTCAAGTGAGAAAGGATTAAGATAACATGAAATGTAATGCTTAAAGTAAATGGTGCATAAAGCATAAAAAAGGGCATAAAGTAACAACAAAGAGTAAAATCAATTATTAGTGATTAGTGGTTAGTTGGATGATCATCTTGAAACTTGCATTTGGAACTCACTAAAGGATTGGTAGAACCAAAGCCTCCACACAACAAGTTGTATTTGCTTTTTGTCAAGTATACCATCCATTTGGGATCCTCAAAAGTACCATTTAATGATCAACAATGTTTAAGTGATCCGCGTTGACCAAAAGTGTTGTAGATCCTTTAGAGGATTGGTAGAACCAAAGCCTACACACAATGAATCTCAAGGTTATTGGATCAATGAGATCAAATTAACATACTTTGGATTTAAAACATAGGTTTGGGCCATGAATGATCATTTATTCGAATTCGGACAATATTTAACGCTATGTTAAGCAATCGTAAGTGGACTTATGTAGAAGTCGCACCTTTTTTGAGGCTGGTCAATAGCAATCTATGCACCATTTGTTTTGAGACATGATATAGAGATCATGCTCCAATAACACTTATTGCAATAAGAAAGGGATGAGATGGAGAGGGGTGGGGAAGAATATACAAACCACATTTGAATTAAAATTTAATCAAACTATTATTAAAATCATTCATCCATTTTTGTGGAGTTAAACTCAACACCATGGATCCAATGATAATAAAGTTCATGATCAAAAATTCAACCCAAGATTAGCCAGAGAATAATCACAAAATAATATTGCATTTTAATATATACATTAAAAAAGGTTTTAGAAATATTTAAAATAGAAATAAGGGATAAAAATATAAACTATGTTCAAATTAATCAAGAAATAAAAAGTAAGACCATAAAAAAAAATCAGAAATGGACTCAAATATTTTTATAAATTTTTTGGTAATTTTTTTTAAAGTCAGTAACTATTTTTAAAATTAAAATAAATGAGTAAAATAAACCAAAAATGATTAAAAAAAATACCAAAGTCAGAAATAAAAAATAAGTGAGGTCACCAATATTTGTCACAATATCATGGGATCATTCCATATTTTTTTCAGAATTTAAAAATGCATAAAAGTATTTTTAAACATTTAAAAGAAATCAAATAAAGTGAAAATTTATAAAAAAATACCAAAACACAAAATAAAATTGTGAAAAAATAAAAATCAAAAAGAGGAAAATCAAAAATATTTTTCATAATTTTTTCAGATTTTTTGGACTAAAAATGAATTTTCTATGATTTTTTGAAATTTAAAACAATTAAATATAAAAATCAGAAAAGAAAATAAAAATCAAAAAAATATAGGCCATCTGATCAATTTCAAAACGCGTTAGTAAACATATCAAGTGGACCTGGCGCACTGTGCATGTTATGGACTTTAGTGGATAATGCATTGAATCATTAATTAAATCAGATTTCAAAAAATACAAGTGGTGTACCATCATTGGTTAGAAGATGACACGTTGGTTATCTTCAACCTCCAGCCAACGTGAATTGCTGGTCTCTCAAACTGTAAAATCAGAAGCTCAGACCTATGCCATTCGCTTCGTCTCTTCAAGACGAAGACAACCACACCTACGCGACACATTTATATAAATTGTAGCTCAAGCAAATTGGAAGGAAAGTTTTGAAAAGGGATTTGAAATTTCATGGTCAAAACGTGTTTCCAGATAAAAGCAAGTGTTGCAACTAGAACTAGGGAAATGAGAGCTTCACAATGATATCAAAGTTTTGAAGATTTGATGAAGGAATCTACCTATTGGAGTTGAGTTGCAGAGCTCTGAAACTGGACTTCTATGGAGCAATCTAAGGCACTATTCTTGAATGTAATTATATGGTTAGCTTCAGGGAAGATCAAGGAAGGTGAATTGATGGGAAAATTGGATTGAAAAAGGCTTGAAAGCAGATTTCAAAGTAGCATAATTTTGAGTTATGGAACAAGTTTGGCAGGGTGATTCTGGATATCCAAGCTTGAGGAAATGAATGGGGGATAACCCTCTATTTATAGGGAATCAAATGGAATGTCCAAGCATGTGAAATGATGAAGTTTGGAGGGAAATCGTGTGAAGTTGCAAACAAGAAAATTGTGACTTTCAATTTGATCAAAACTCATCCAAAACGCGCGTTTTGTTGTACTAATCAATTCTGAAACTTCATTAAACATGTTTAGAGGAATAAATGCGTGGAAAACTTGTGATTAGAAGCCAAGACAAAGACTTCAAATTCTAACTTATGGGGAAACTTCAGTTCCAAGTTACGAAGTTCAATCCAATGGCATTCTCAGCTCAAGGGGTCTTAAGGCATGATTCTTGATGCTTTAGAAAGATGAGGTTACAAGCTTTGCATTGGAAAAAGAATGGAATCAAATGGATGCTTGTTCTGAAAGTTGCATTGAGTCAAAGTTGGGGAAAAAAGGTTGACTTTCTATACTTAGAAATATTTCAAATGTTTTCTTCAAAAGTGACCTATAATGTTTTGCATCCAAACATGGCATTCCTCTTGGAATTTTCTCTTGACCAAAAAATATGGCATTAAATAGACCTATTGAATGAAATTTTGAAACTTGAACCATCTAAAATATCCAAAAATTGAGAGAGTTATGGATTGTTGAAGTTGGCAAAAAATCATGAAATGACCTATAATCTTTTGTATCCTTAGAGCATCTTCCATCTATTTTCCCACTTTTCACATAAAAGAAGTAATAAATTTCACATACTCAATATCATTTTGGAAAAAGATTGGGCTCAAGGTCATAAAAATTGACCGAGTTATGATCATTTGAAGTCACACATAGGAAAATGGGGGGTTCATCTAGAGGACTTGTAATCTTTCTTCATCATCAAGTTTCTTGCTCATGAAAACTCCTTGGAACCTTTGAATTGATTTGTTGATAACCCTTTAAAGATAAGTATGTATTTGGAATCACTCCAAAATACCAAAATATGAGCAAGATATGCTTCTTTGAAGTTCAAAACCCCAGCTCCTAGATCAAGAAAACTGCCTCGAGGAACTTTGACAATTTTGAACAAACTTCTTGTACCAACACAAATGCTTTATAAATATGAGTTGTTGAGGATGATAATGAGAACTCAAAGCAACCACAACCACTTCCATATCTTGATAATTGAGAGAAATATGCATTTGTAACCAATGGGAACAAAGCCTTGTCCAAGCATGACAACTTCTCCAATCAATTCCTTGTACTTTTGAGCCAAATTTGATAATCTTGAAATGTGGTGAACCAAAATAACCTTGCCATGCCATTTCCTCTAAAAAATCCAATGGCGAGGTTTGAACTTCTCAAGCTTTATTGACTAGGGCATGTAAATAAAATCATGAACCCATGGAGAAACTTGCTGAATCTTATTGCCTTTACCTACATGAGTAACAAGTAAGACACACCAACATTGTGTTTTATTAATTAAGAGAATAAATCAAGATAGAAAATATTCATGATCACAAAAGAAAACAAGTCAAGGTGCTTGGTGATTCCTCAAAGAGCAAAGCTAAATATAGGGAGGGGAACCAAGAATCCTAATGTGATATTGTTATGATGGAATCAACATGGTATGATGAAGGGATCTTAGGGGCAAAAATTGGGGTACAACAATAGAGATTTAGGTGAAGTTAACTGTTATCTGGTCGATTTCCAGGCTT
Organism: Vicia faba; assembly: GCA_948472305.1. Taxonomy (NCBI): domain Eukaryota; kingdom Viridiplantae; phylum Streptophyta; class Magnoliopsida; order Fabales; family Fabaceae; genus Vicia; species Vicia faba. The sequence continues at coordinate 1,573,848,886 of OX451737.1, forward strand.
CGCAACAACTTAGATGAAGTTAACTGTTATCTGGTCGGTTTCCAAGCTTCACAATAAATTAGATGAAGTTAATTGTTATCCGTCGGTTTCCAGGCTTCGCAACAACTTAGATGAAGTTAACCGTTATCTGGTCGGTTTCCAGGCTTCACGACAACTTAGATGAAGTTAACTATTATCTGGCCGGTTTCCAGGCTTCACAACAACTTTTTGAGGATAGTAACGACTCTGTTGGGGATTAGAGGTTTTGTCCCTTGATTTGTAATGGTCTGAGGAAAAGACTTATATTGGGGAATTTATAGTTTGTTGGTGAAATAAACCATGTTGAAGATAATATTTTGACGACCTAATGGGGAAGTGAATTCTTTAGGAAGAACTTCATGAGGCTTCTTTTTTAAGACCAACTCAGCTGGGGAGAGGGTTAGTGAAGTAACTTTGTGGGGAAATTTTTATTGAAGTAACTCTATAGGGATATCCCAAATCCCTAAAGAAATGCTTATTACTATTTTTATGCATACATTTGTTAAAATTTAATCATGTTCATATGTATATGTTCATTCAATTTTTAGTCATTGGACATTTTTGCACTCAAAACAGGAAAACAAAAAGTTTGCACTTCAAAGTATACTTGTATTGATATTTTGCCCATAAATAGGCATTTGTGTACACGGAGACAGAGATCCTAGTAAGAGGAAATCGTCGAGAGAATGAAAGGAACACAAAGTGAAAACAAGAAAAATAGTTATGTGGAATTGATCTCATTAAGTTCTAACTCTGCTATTGTCCCTATATCTTCGAACATCATCCCTTGCCATTAAAAGAAGTTGATTGAATTGATCTTGGACCTTGGTAATAAAGTTGGATGTATAGATTCCACGGGACATAGTCATACGCTTTAATCCTTAACTTTTGTCTGGACCGTCCTTTCGGGTTTTTAGTCCACCGGGATACCCATTTTTGCTCAAGCCGCCCTTTCAGGTTGTCGACTTGCCGGGTGTACAATCTTTTGAATATATCCCTAAATTTTGCTTGAACCTCTTTGGTTCACCAGGATGCCCTTATTTTTGCCTAGGTAATGTCAACCTAAAGGGTCATTTTTATGCGTAGTATTTTTTGACTATGTCCGCGTTCATAGGATGCAGAAAATCTTCGTCGTCCATAATAGTCAGCATCATGGCACCGCTGGAGAATACTTTCTTAACAATAAATCACCCTTCGTACGTGGGAGTCCCTTTTCCCCTGGGATTGCCTTGGGGGAGGATGATGCGCTTTATTACCAAGTCACCAATCTCATATACTTGAGGCTTGATCTTTTTATTTAAAGCCTTGATCATACGCTTTTGATACATTTGACCATGACAAACAGCAGCCAATCTCTTCTCGCCAATCAAGTTTAATTGATCCAACCTAGTCCGAATCGATTCATCTTTGCCTAAGTCTTCTTATTTCATAATCCTTAGCGAAGGAATCTGAACCTCAACAGGCAGGACAACTTCCATGCCATAAACCAGAGAGAAAGGAGTTTCCCCAGATGATGTTCGAGCCAAAGTACGGTAGCCATGAAGAGAAAACGGTAACATCTTATGCCAGTCTTTGTAGGTTACCGTCATCTTTTACACAATCTTCTTTATGTTCTTGTTGGCAGCTTCCACTGCACCATTCATCTTAGGTTTGTACGGAGAAGAATTGTGATGCTTGATTTTGAACTGAGTGCAAAGTTCCGTAATCATAGCATTTTTGATATTAGTTCCATTGTTGGTGATGATTCTTTCAGGGATACCGTAACGACATATGAGGTTATGTTTGATAAACCTGGCTACAACATTCTTTGTGACTGAGGAATACGAGGCAGCTTCGACCCATTTGGTGAAGTAATCAATGGCAACGAGGATGAAGTGGTGCCTATTAGAAGCAATAGGTTTGATCTCTCCAATCATGTCAATGCCCCACATTACAAATGGCCACGGAGCAGTCATGACATTCAAGGGAATTGGAGGTATATGGACCTTATCAGCATAGATTTGGCATTTATGGCAAGTTCTTGAGTGGTGGTGACAATCAGTTTCCATTGTTGACCAATAGTAACCAGCCCTCAAAATATTCTTGTCTATAGTGTGTCCACTAGAGTGAGTCCCAAAGATACCATCATGCAGATCTACCATGATTTTCTCTGCCTCCATCTTGTCCACACAGCGGAGCAGAGTAGAATCATGGTTGCGCTTATACAGGATTCCATTGCTTAGAAATAATTTGGCTTAAAATCTTTGCAAGAATTTCCTATCATTGATGGAGGCTCCTTCAGGATACTCTTGTTCCTCAAGATATCTCTTTACATCATGATACCAAGGCTTCTCTTCATCAGTGTCAAGCTCATTGCAGTGTGTAGGTTCGTCAAATCTTTCAATTGTAATTCCAGAGGCCTCGTTGTCCTAATTGACTTTGAACATGGAAGACATTGTTGCCAAGGCATCTGCCAACTGATTTTCTTCTCTAAGGAAGTGTTCAAAGGTGACCTCCTCGAAGTGTGGGACCAGGGTTAACACAAGTTCTTTTTAAGGAATCAAGTTAGGATGCTAGGTATCCCACTCTCCTTTGACCTGACTGATTACTAGAGTTGAATCTCTGAATACGTCTAAGAACTTGATCCTTAGGTCAATAGCAGACTTTAAGCCCAAGATACACGCCTCGTACTCAGCCATGTTGTTTGTACAGTCGAAGAAAATCTAGCGGTGAAAGGTGTATGGAAACCTTCAGGAGAAATATTCACAACACCAACTCCATTACCCAAAGCATTGGCAGCCCCATCAAAAACCATAGTCCATCGGGATCCTTGTTCAGGTCTGTCATACGGTCCAGGCTATTCACAATCAGTTATCAACATGATATTCTCGTCCGGGAATTCAAAGTTCATGAACTGGTAATCATCAACAGCTTGTTGAGCCAAATGGTCCGCCAATATACTTCCTTTGATGGCCTTTTGTGTTGTATATTGGATGTCATACCCAGTCATAATCATTTTCCATCTATCTATTCGTCCGGAGAGAGATGACTTCTCGAAGATGTACTTGATAGGGTCCATCTTAGAAATCAACAAAGTGGTGTGATTTAACATATACTGTCTTAGCCAGCGAGCAGCCCATGCTAGAGCACAACAAGCTTTCTTGAGCAGTGAATATCTTGTTTCATAATCGGTAAAATTATTGCTCAGGTAGTATATTGGATGCTCTTTTCGGCCAGACTCGTCATGTTGGCGCAACACACATCCCCATTGAATTCTCCAATATAGTCAAGTACATAATTAGAGGTCTTCCTTCAACTGGAGGCATCAGGATGAGAGGTTCATGTAGATATTCCATGATCTTTTCAAAGCTGATTGGCAGTCATCGTTCCATATTACCACTTTATCTTTCTTCAAGAGTTTGAAGATTGGCTCACAAGTAGAAGTTAGGTGATATATAAATTGAGCAATGTAGTTAAGTCGACCCAAACCTCTGACCTCCTTTTCAGAACAGGGGGCTGGCATTTCTTGAATGACTTTGACCTTCACAGGATCCACTTCAATACCTTTGCCACCGACTACAAAACCTAGGAGCTTTCCAGATCTTACTCCAAAGGTGCACTTATTATGCTTCAATCTTATCTTGTACTTCTTCAACCTTTCAAACAACTTGTGTAAGTGATCAAGGTGTTCTTCCTCGGTTTGTGACCTTGCAATCATATCATCCACATATACTTCTATCTCATGATGAATCATATCATGAAATAGGGCTACCATAGCTCGTTGATAGGTTGCCCATGCATTCTTCAAACCGAAAGGCATGACCTTGTAATAAAAAGTGCCATACTGTGTAACAAAAGTGGTTTTCTCCATGTCCTCAAGAGCCATTTTGATTTGGTTATAGCCAGAGAAACCATCCATGAAGGAGAAGACTTTATGTTGAGCAGTGTTGTCGACCAAGACATCAATATGCGATAGTGGGAAATCATCTTTGGGACTTGTCCTATTCAAATCTCTATAGTCTACGCACATACGGACCTTTCCATCCTTCTTTGGCACGGGGACCACATTTGGCACCCATTAGGGATATGACTCACTACTAGAAAACCTACATTAAATTGCTTCATTACCTCAGCTTTTATCTTTTCAGACATGTCTGGCCGCATACGACAAACTTTTTGCTTGACTGGAGGGAAATCTTCCTTTGCTGGTAGACTATGAACCATAATGTCAGTATCAAGCCTCGGCATATCTTCATATGACCTAGAAAACACTTCAACATAGTCATGCAACATCTTGACCAATTCGCCTTTGATACTATCTTCCAAGTAAGTGTCGATTTTGACCTCTTTCTTGTCTTCCTCAGTACCTAAGTTGATCACTTCAATTGGATCTTCATGCGGTTGAATGACTTTTTCTTCTGGCATCAGAAGTCTGGCTAATTCCCCAGGTATTTCACAATCTTCTTCACCTTCGTCTTCGGCTTGGTAGATTGGATGTTCAAAGTCATATATGGCAATAGCAGAATCGTTGTCAACGAGATCCGGAGTGGATAAGGATCTGCAAATGTGTGTGTGTGCATGTAAGATACATGGATATTTTGAAAATGCAATAAAGTGAAAGAAACACAATGAGCGCAAAATTTGAATGCAAAAGAGTCCAATGTTTTTTTCATTAAATGGTCATATGGAATATGAAAATGAACAAACCTTTAACAAATGGACCATGGTGCCCCGAGTATGGCATATGGATTAAAGTCATGGTTTCAATAAAATTACAGACAAAGTTCTTAAATTGATAAAATAGTAAATGAGAATTACTCCTTGTTAAAGGAGACGGGAATGAAATCCTTGGCACGCCAGTGGTTGAGTCATTCACTGGAAGTCGGGTAGATCCAATCATCAAAATCACAGTCATTGTCGGAGTCTTCAAGAGCATTCACTTCATGATTACTGATGCAATGAGGTGGTTTTCCTATGCGAGCCCATCTGACCTCCTTTTGAGATTCGACAGTAAAACCCAAACCATATTTGTCTGAATTAAAAGGGATGTCAGGGAGTTGCCCCTAAATAGTACAACCTCCATCTTCAATTACATCACAAACATCTTTGAGGGAAACCATCCTTGGCACATCTTTAGCAGCTTTTGGAACATCGGGAATAGCCTTGGCAGCAACAACCATGGGGGAGACCACTTCGAAGGCTTGACAAGGAGTTTCTATGAACTCTCCATCCATATCAACATATTTAAACGAGTTTAGACGGCTAACCATAAACTCCTCTTCACCATAAATGGTAACAATCTTTCACTTGACTGGATATTTCAATTTTTATGAAGAGTGTACGTCACCACTCCTGCCCCGTGTATCCAAGGGCGTCCAAGTAGGCAAGAGTAGGCAGGATGGATGTCCATCACATAGAAAGTCGAGTTGAAAGTTTGAGAACCAACTTTGATGGAGAGGTCTATTTCTCCTTGGACCATCCTTTTGGATCCATCAAAAGCCCTTACAACTATGTCACTTGGTTTCAACACCAAATCTTCGTAATCCAAACGATCTAAGGCACCTTTGGGTAGGAAATTTAGGGAGGACCCAATATCCACCAATACATGGGCCAGAGTGGTTCCTTTGCATTCAATGGAGACATGCAACGCTTTACTATGATTTCTTCCGACTGGAGTCAAATCAGCATCAGAGAATTCCAATCCATTATCGGCAGTCAAACTCGCCATACAATTTTCAAATTGATCAGCTGTGGTCTCTTGAGGAACATGTGCTTTCTTCAAAAAATTGATCAATGCTTGAGCATGCGCATCAGAACAAAGCAATATGGATAGCATAGAGATCTTGTAGGGGGTTTACCCCAACTGCTCTACTATCTTATATTCACTCTTTCTTATAATCTTCAAAATCTCCTCCATCTCTTGGGTGGAGGACTCCTTAGCAATAATGTCTTTGGCAGGCACCTCTATCCTGGCAGGCTCAATCATCTTTTCTTTGCCCCTAGTGTCAGTACTAGGTCTGTCCATGGTAATGTGAACTAGTGTAATTGTAGTAGTTGGCGATGAAATGTTAGGAGAGAAGATTCTCCCCGTCCTTGTCACCTTGCTAGAACCAGCAATATTGGTTTCATCAATTTTGTCTTCATTAATCCAAGAGTCTTGCTTAATCCCATAGTAGTATACTTCAGCACCATAATTCCAAGGGACTGCCTTATCGGAAGAATAAGGAATTGGCCCGGAGTAGTAATTATCAAGGGGGCAATCTTCGGTTCATGGAAATCCTAATAGGAGCTTTTGAAGAGATCCTAATAGGTTTGTTGGAAATGGTTATGATGGATATGTCTTCAACTTCTTGGTGTACAACTTCGGTCAAACTTTTTATGGATGGAGTTCTTTCAAATAGGATCTCATGGTTGTCCATTAGGTTTTTGACCCCTCTTTTCAGCCATTCACAACCATTGATTTGCACAACACAGTAACAACAATCTTCAAGGCAACCAGGGAAAACCCCAACTTTCAGCAAATTTTCTTTAACAATGGTCAGTGGAGTAGTCAAGTCTTCAACAGATGAAAAAAAAAGCAGTGTCTTCAATTGTATTGACACCTTTGCCATGATTTGTCATTGGTGCAGTGATTACATTCGGAGTTGTAGGTGGATCAAACTCAATGGCCTTGTGGTCGATGAGGTCTTGAATTTTGCATTTCAAAGCCCAACACTGATCAGTGTCATGTCCGGGGCTATTGAAGTGATAAGTGTATTTGGTGTTTGGGTTGTATTTCGGAGATGAAACATTGGGATTTGAAGGGGGATCACGCAATGTTACCAAATTGGCCTTAAACAAGTGTTACAAGGCTTGAGATAGTGACATGTTGATCCTTATAAATTGTCTTCTTAGAATATCAGGTCTTTGGTAGCTCGCTTGTTATTGTGGTCTTTGAGTAAAGGTTGGATTGGAGATTAGAACCGCATTTACAAATTGACGGTGGTCCTTCTTGATATGGACCCTCGACCCATACACGACATTAGTTTCTTTTTTACAGGTAAAAGGTTTCTTCACAGTATTTGATGTAGAGGAAGAGGCCATGGAAATTTTTCCAATTTTAATACCGCTCTCAACCCTTTCAATAGTCAAGATTAACTCAGTGAAACCAGATGATGAGCTCCCAATTAACAAGTTGAAAAATGGTCCAGTCAATGTTCCCATGAACATATCCACCAACTACCTATCAGTTAATGGTGGTTGCACCCTACCTTCCAGGTCTCTCTGTTTCTGCACATACTCTTTGAAGCCTTCATTGGAACCCATGGTCATTCCTTGTAACTGTACTCTAGTTTGCGCCAGATCTGAATTATACTGATACTGACGGAAGAAGGCAGTGTCCAAGTCCTCCGAGGCATGAATGTTGGAACCCTCTAGCATGTAAAACCACTCCAATTAAGTCCCAGATAGACTCTCTTAAAAGAAGTTCACCCACAACTTTTTATCAGTGGTATGTGGTTGATTTTTATGGACGTAAGATCTCAAGTGAAGCTTTGGCTACGAAACGCCATTGTACTTAGCAAAAATCAGAATCTTGAATTTGTGGGGGATTGGCATCCCGAGAACCAAACCCAAATCAGCAAAATCTAGGTCGGGAACAGCTTGAACTTCCATAGCCTTAAATTTTCCTTCCAGTTGTTTATACTTGTCTTCGGCGGGTGGATATTGTTGGTCAAAATAATCCTCGTCCTCAGAAGTTGGATTGTTACCACCCCTAACACGGGTGCTCCTTGCATCTTCATCCTGATTCTCATCCTCCTCGGATGACTCTTCTACCACCTGAACTTGTCGTACGGGGCCCTTGAACCTCTTCCCCATGTTGATCAAAGCCTTCTTCTTAGTCTTCTTCTTGGCAACCAGAAGTGACATCAGTTCTTGCTGCCCTTTGGCCAAGTTGAGCAAGGTCTCTTGAAATTAAGAATTTTGTGTCTGCAAGTCTTTCACAGTCTTCTCGAGATCCATCTTACTTAAATAAACAGTACAAAGATGAGGAAACCCGTGCCAAAAAACCTGCTTATGTTATGATGCATGTAATGTGAATGCAAATGTTTTCAAGGGCCTTTAAGATTTAAATTTGTTTAAACAAAGAAGGAACAAACATTAATTGGATTAATAAGTTCAGATGATTACAAAAGGTGCCTCTTGGGCTTACAATGGAAGAGGCAAAAAAATAATACAAAAATAAACTCCTAAAACAAAAGGAATCAATCTTCCCATGAGCGCATCCTCTTTGGTGCAATGTAGGCATTCAAACTCCACTTTTCATGAAGTTGTCTCGTGAGATCCAAAACCTTCTTCTCGCTTACGTAGAACTTGGCTTCAAAGGTGTCACGCTCTCCATTGAGTTGAATCTATGATCTTCGCAACTCCTCGAGGGTAGTAGGCATGTTAGGATGAAGAATAATGTATGGAACATCTCCTTCGGTAATAGGCTCCATGATGATAGGTAGGATGGAGGGATACAATATCATGAGGCCTTGAGCACGAGCTTGCACCCACTTGAGATAAGGCTCCAACGAAATGGAGTTCTTATGCCCCAAAGTTTTGCTATTAACTTTGTTCACCATGCCCCAAGCTTGTACAAATCTTTGACGATAACCTTGGACATCGTTTTCATAGTCAAATACAATTCCTTGGACAAGTGCTTCATGAGGGTCATCCTCCGGGCATACCCAAACTATCGTAGAGCCAAGAAAGGATTATAGGTGATACCTCCTCTAATGCCAAAGAGAGGGACATTAGGGAATTCCCCACAGTGATCAATAATGATAACATCCTCCAAAGATCGAGAACACCAATGAATATATGAATGCGAAAGTGACATCAACCTACTAGACCATCTCATGCCTTCCTCATTCTTCAAGATAGATCGCGGAAGGTGAAATATAAACCACCTAACCAACAAAGAAGTGCAACACATAAGAACTCCCCTTCTCTTCATGGTGTGAGTGTGAAGAGAGTGCAAAATGTCTCCAAGTAGGGTAGGCACGGAGTTATGAGATAGAAAAACTTTGACCGCATTTACATCTATGAGTTGATCCGGGTTAGGAAATAGTACCATCCCATATATTAGAAGGGCTAAAACCTCTTCAAAAGCTTTCAAATCCAAAGCATCCCAGAACTGTTGCGCCTTCTCAAACAAAAACTTGGCTAGAAACCCCTTAACACCACTTCTTGTTTCCCAATTTGCCATAACGTCAGACCGTTCCAAATGTAAAGCTCGAGCAATTTCCTCAGGTCTTGGTCTTTGTCAATACCGGTGAAGGGTAATTAATAAAGAATAGGCACTCCTAAGAGTTGAGAAAATTCTTCCATGGTAGGCACTAATTGGTAATCAGGAAATATAAAGCAATGGTGTTTCAGACCAAAGAATTAGAAAAGCACATGCACCATATCCTCTTCAAAGTTTATGGTGACCAAGTTGATGAGATGACCATACTTCTTAGTGAATGGAGAATCATTTGGAATCCTTGACGCTAACTCCTTGAGTCGAGGATGCATTTTCATAAGGTTGATTCGTGTAGTATTTCTTAGCATTGGAAGCCATGTCCTACAACATAGCACAAAGATAAATCCCCAAAAGTCCTTGACATGGTTAGTGAAAAATGCCATGGTATGATGTCATGATGTTATGTACAAGTAAAAATATACACACAAAGAAAACAAGTCCTTAGGGTTAGGCTTGTATGAGGTTCATAGGTAAGTACCCTCTTGAAGTTTGGTTGGTTCAATCTGTCCTAGAAAGTAATCGGGTTCTAGGAAATCTCAACATCATTGGTATTTCTTCATCGGGCATTGTTTCAGTGCAAACCTCTTTATTGGCGACCGAAATATCCCAAAAGTCTAATCTCAATGAGTGTAGTATCGAGTATCAACCAACTTCAGGATGCACCAAAGCTGGCTATCTCACTACTTCATAATGGCCAAGTTGTTCAATTAAAGTTTCTAAGGTTCGTTAGTGCTTCATGACACCATACAACGGCCCCATATTCTCCTTAATTCGCCATAAGGGATATCGGTATCCACAAATGTTTCACACTAACATAGCTATTTTCTCAACCATATTGGTCTACGCTGTACAGTCTCCATATTTTTTTCTATTTACATAATGATGGTCCCAGATCCGGGTAGGGGATCAATACGAACCCAAACAAGGACCCATAATGCAAAGCAAACAAATCAAACAATGAAAGAATTTAAAGGTGATATAGTCCCTAAGGTAACCCCACTTTTAAGTATCTCCCCACCAGAGTCTTTGTTCTGTAATACGGTCGGACAACTGACTTGGTGTTTTGCGTTTTATTGTAATTGTTGCGGATAGCAAGAGTCGCCACCGACTTTTATTTTATCCAATAAAGGAAAGGGTGAAAAGAATAGGAAAGACCTTTTGATAATTTTTCTTGAGTTCGGGGGGTAGGTTATGAAAAGGGAAGGTGTTACAACCCTTTTCATCTGTAGTTATCTATGAGCTCTTAGTTGCTAGCTCACTTTGAAATGTTTTATTTGAAATGTGTTTGTGATTGGTTTTGAAATTATTTTTGAAAAGTGCCTTCATTTAGGCAAACTTTGTAATGATTCTCGTCTCTATCAAAATGCATACAAAGTGTTGAGTTTTGAAAATATTTCATGAAAGTGTTGGTGCAATTGAAAGATGTTTTGTTTTGAAATGTTTGTGAGCAAGCAACTATGAACATTCTACCTACTCAAAAAGTATTTGTTCTTTTCCTCCTCCTCTAGATATTTCTATCTTACCATTGATTGGTAATAAGCCCTATCATTGGATGTGAAAGGATAGGCGTGGGTCATCATATTGTCATAGAAAGCAAAGTTGTTGGATACTTTAGTAATTTTTGTAAGGGTCTAAGATCATTTATGAAAGGCAGCATTGAAGGGTCATCGAGGGACTATTATCTTATATTTTGAAAGTATTTTTCTAAAGCATCCCACATGCATAACATGGTGCGATACAGTGGGAGAACTGACTTGAGGTTTTGCGTTTATGTTCGCAAATGTTTCGGTTTAGCAATTGTCGCCACCGACTTTTTATTTTATCCAAAGGAAAGGTCAAAAAGCACAGGAAATACCTTTGAGATGTTTTCTTGGGTTTGGGGGGTAGATTATGAAAAGGGAAGGTGCAAGCACCCTTTTCATCCATGGTTATCCATGGGCTCTTAGTTACTTGTTTAGATTACATGCTTTTGCTTTTCAATTGTTTAAAATGGTGCTTTTTGTGTGTGGTTTTGAAAATGTTTTGAAAAGAGGCCTTGTCTAGGCAACCTTTGTAACAATTCTTGTTTGAATGTTTTACAAAGGTGTTTGTCTTTTGAAAATATGTTTCAATGTTTGAAAGTTTGATTTAGGAAAATGTTTTGAAATTGTGTATTTTGAAATTAGCAAGGATGTTTTGCAAGTTTGATCAAGTAACTAGGAGCTGTCTACCCCAACTCAAAGATCTTTCCTACACATATTTAACCCTTTGACATTGTTGTTTTACCATTGTATTTGGTAAACAACCTTGTATTTGGATGTTAAACGGGACAGGCGCGGGTCATCGTATTGACCATGATAGCAATTGTGCTAAGTATCTTTAGCAAAATTTTGAGGGACTAGATCATTTTTGTATAGGCAACCAAGATAGCGTCATCGAGGGACTATGATCTTTTTGTTTTGATTTTGTTTTTCCAAGATACCTAGCATGGATACCATGGCCATTTTAAAGGCAACAAGTGGATGAAACCCTAGGGGTGCTTGTGTGCATTGTGTTGTCAATTTTCATGCATTTTTATCTTGTATTAGGTCAAGCTATTTGTTTTGATTTTGGATTTTTGCATACAAACCCTAATATCTATCATGCATATTTGAAAGCTATAAATGCGTAAAAGTAAATCTACAATTATTACAACATTGATATGGGGAGGGGGATACAATTTTGAATAGGGGATTATTTGCAAGAAATTAAAACCCTAAGATTATTACAACCATATTGAATTCTTTGTTCAAATAATAAATAAGCAAATATTTAAATGGACAATTAAATAAATATGCAATATATTATAAATATGTAAAAAATGTTTTTTGTATTATTTTTATGTATGTAAAAATAAACTATTTAATGCATTAAAAATAGTAAAATAAAAGATTATTTTTATTAAGGGTGGAAACCCTAATTTGTTTCAAGAAAGTATATATATTAATTATATTATTTATGTACAATAAAATAAAATAAAATATATACAAAATGTTTAGAAAATAAAAATATATGAGAAAATATTATTTGAGTGTATAAATAATAAAAATAAAAATATAATATTTTTTGTATTATTTACAAGTTTTTATTTAAGGAAATAGATATATTAAACTTAATAAACTAAATACCATGCCAAAATAAAAATAATAAAATATAATAAAATGTGAATTTTTGAGAAAAATATTTTTGATATTTTTTTATGTTTAGAAAAATAAAATTAAGTCAGAAACTAAAAAGAAAATAGAAAAATATGCAACAAATAAACAAATGGGCTGAGGGGTGCAAATAACAGAAATTGGGGTGTCAAAAGCAAGGCAGGACCAAGCCCAGCCCATATCACTTCATCTCTAACCTCTGGCCAAACAAAAACGTGCGCTTGTATTCAAAACTGGAAATCCTGCATTTGTGCTTAAAAACAAAAACTTGCAACATGAAAGTTATAGAGCAGGATCATACGATTCTAACCATATAAAAAACTTAATCTAACTCTCAAAGACCATAAAGAATTTCTCTGGCCCTAATTTCTAACCTAGTTTTTTCAGAAAGTTCATCATTCAAATTCTCCCAACACAGTTAACTTAAATGAAATCTATGCATATGTACAGCTTAAGGGCAATGAGTACTACATTTTTTATTCACAAACCTAAGCCTAATGTTTCCTAAATAGAGAGATAGAAGTTTGAACTTTACCTGATTCAGTTGAACTCGAGTATGGCAATGTAGGGGTTTTCAGTGAGGCCTGACATACTTGTGAGCTTGCTTGAACTTCCTTTGACCTTCCCCAATGCTTAGTTTGCTTTGAGCTTGCTTGAATAAGCTTGTAGAAGTCAACCTGCACAGTCAGAATTCAGAAATGCTGAAGCTTGAAAACAAGGTTACAGTTGCTGGCCAATGGTTGGGATAACTTAGGTGTGTTGTTTAGAAGGTGTTTGAAGTGGTTGCAAGCAAAACGCACGAGTGGATTTTGCTTTGGATGTCAAAATGCAGAAACTGCCCTGTTTTGCAATTTTTTGGTGTTTTAGTGTTCAAGGGTGTTTGAGGACTGGCTAGCTCGTGTTTCTGGCTCAATGTGATATGCAAAACTTGTTTGAAATGGTTACAACACTTGGCTTTATCAGATTTCAAAGTTATGTGGTTTTTGCAAGGTTTCTTGGTTTTGAAGCAAAAATGAGAAGTGACCATGCAAAGGCTTGTACCATCTAGCTTAGGGTCTTTACAAAGTTGGTATACTTTTCCCTATCTTTGTGGACTTTGTTTACTTTGAAAGAATGGTGCAATGCTCAAGAGAAACAAAAATGCATAAAGTTGTGCTTTATGAAAATATCATTGTTGCCTTTTTGCCAAAAATGGATTAAACCCTTGTGTAATCCTCTAAAGCTCAGAACAATGCCTCTAACCAATGTTTTTGCATTAAATTTTTTAGTGTGTAAGGGTTTAAGGACCTGTAAGTAAGTACAAGCATGGCTGGACAGAAATTGCAACTTGTGTCAACATGAAAAATGCCATGGATCAAAGTGACATTTTTCCAAATTCAAACCTTCGATTCTCCCTAACCACAAATGATCTTGGAGAGTTCTTGGACATTTTAGAAATCTTGTAACATGCTCTACAATCCATATTTGAAATGCATTTTGAAATTCCAATGGGAACTAGGTGAAAAATTGCCATGAAGATAGGTCAAAATCTTGCCTAAACTAGGGCAAAATTTCACTAAGTTAGAAAGTTTTTGGACCCTTATTCCAAAAATCATAACTTGAGATCCAAGCATCTTTTGGGAAAACTTTGTGAATAAAAGTTGTCGATTTTATGGAGGAATACAACTTTCATGTTGGAAGTTTTATTTGAATCCAATTGCGTCATGGTGAAAATGTTGGGCAAAGTTGGGAAAAAATAAGAAAATTTCATAACTTAGAAAAATTCTAAGTTATGAAAATTTTTAATCTTAAACCCTAATTTGCAAAATTAAGTTTCTTGATGAACAAGGTTCGTGTTTTGACACATCTTGATGAAAAATGACCCTTGGCACTTTATTTTGACCAAAAAGTCAAAGTTTGACTTTTCAGTGTATAGTTGATTTTTGATCAGTTGACTGGAAAACTCATCTGTCAATCCAATGCATTTGAGATCTTTTGAACCTTATGATTAGGTCAATATGATGGAATTGAGTCCTTGAATCCATGCTTGAACTCAATTTGCCATTGGATAGGTGAAAAATCAGAAATTGCCCTTCTGCAGTCAAAACCCTAAAAATGACCATTTTGCCCTTTTAAAGATCTGATCAAATTTCTTGAGGAGTTGTGGTCCAAACTTGATCAAATGGATCACATGAGCCTATAATGTTGATGTGGATCAAATATTATGAGGTTTGACTGTAAATTGGCCACAGTTGATTTTTTTCCCCAATTCAGCTGATTTTTAGGTCAACTGTCCAATTGACTGGGTAAAAATTTGATTCAAGGCTTGAAACTTGGTATGAGCAATCTTATAAGTCCAACATGAAGTATGAAAGTTAAATGGGGAATTATAAGTCCAAAATTCCTTGTGCAAACTCAAACCCTAATTTTAGGTCAACAGTGCAAGGAGATGTCTTGAGCAGAGCAAACCCTAGTTTGGTCCTGAGTTCAAAGAGTCTTGTGGGGAAAATTTTGCTAAAATGAGAGGGAAAATTTTGGGGTACAACAGTTGCGTCTGTTCAATCTTCTTGAACCTGAAGAGTTAGATTGGCGAGTTTGCCTTTCGTGACTCGAAGGTAAAAGAGGATTGGACACTAGAGTGCCCGTAAATTTGCACTCATCAAAATATAGTTGAGGGAATGGGCTTAAAGATGCCATTTGGAGAGGTGACAGGATCTTGTCGGAGATGGTCTTAAAGATGCCATCAAGAATTTTGATCGCATGAGAGATTCCTTTGCGAGAGCCCGTATACCTACGGTTGAGGAGGACTACGCCGGGGAATGCTGGTCTCTGTCGTGGTAGAAATAGAATTTTAGGAGCTTTAGTCGTCTGTTATTTTACTAGGGAATCATCTCTAGGTTGAAGAGGAGAAAATGAACTGCTATCTAGTCGTGCTCCAGGATTCACAATTTCTCAATTCTTATCTGGTCGTACTCTAGGCTTTAGAAGGAATTAAATTGTTATCTGATCACCTCCGGGCTTCAACTTGAATTCAAAGCGCACTAATATCCGGTCAATTCCGGGCTTCTTGGTAGTTAGCTAAATAAACTGCTATTTGGTCAAAATCCAAGCTTCACAGTGTACCTTACTGTTATCTGGTCAAAATCCAGGCTTTACAGTCTTGTATTGCTATCTGGTCAAAATCCAGGCTTCACGATACCTTACTTCCTATCTGGTCAACATCCAGGCTTCAGAAGGAAATCAAATGGTTGTCTGGTCACCTTTGGGCTTCCCTTTGATTTTGGGGCCTAATAATATCCGGTTGAATCCGGGCTTCAAAGTAATTGGCCAAGTAAACTATTATTTGGTCAAAATCCAAACTTCACAATGTACCTTACAGTTATCTGGTCAAAATCTAGGCTTTACAGTATTGTATTGCTATCTGGTCAAACTCCAGGATTCACGATACCTTACTTCCTATCTGGTCAACATCCAGGCGTCAGAAGGAAATCAAATGGTTGTCTGGTTGCCTCCGAGCTTCCCTTTGATTTTGGGGCCTACTAATATCCGGTTGAATTCGGGCTTCAAAGTAATTGGCCGAGTAAACTGTTATTTGGTCAAAATCCAAACTTCACAGTGTACGTTACTGTTATCTGGTCAAAATCCAGGCTTCACAGTCTTGTATTGCTATCTGGTCAAAATCCAGGCTTCACAAAAACCCGATGGGGATTCAACTATTTTTCGGTCGATCTCCGGGCTTCAGTATAATCAAGATATTATCCGGTCGGACCTGGGCTTCATAACTTGAACTGGAACAGGAATCTGAACATTGATTTGAATAAGCAAATAGAATAGCATCCATGTCTGGAGCATCTCTAAGCTATTTTTCTGAGCTTTGAATATCTATTAAAGATAGTTGTTAATTTTATCCTGAAAAGGGTAAAATGTTAGCTGAAACACAAAGTTATGTTGCATGAAATGTATGATGCAATGAATGTGCTTTATCAATGTTTATGATATATGAATGTAAGGTATGCGCATGTAAGATGATTAGTTGTCTTGCTGGGGAAAATAAATCCTTGACCGCTGGAGATGATAAAATCTTTGACCGCTGCCGGAGAAAATAAATCCCTGACCACCGCTGGAGATTCAAAACCTTTGATTGCTGAGGAAGAGAAATCCTTGGACCACTGCTGGGGATAGAAAATCCTTGGCAACTCGTGAGGATTATCAAAAACTTTGACAATGGGGAATCCCGAGAACCTTGATGACCATGGTTGGGGATTACACAAAAAGGAATCCTTACTCGGCTGGGGAATAAGGAAACTCTGGCGATATTTACCGGGGATTAATCAATGGAAAACCTTGATCTGCTGGAGAATAAGGAAGACTCTGATGGCTTCTGCGGGGGACTGAGAATCTTCGATCTGCTAGGGGATTAAAAATTCTGACAAATTCATGCTGAGATTAAAGAAGGCTCTGGCAACTTCACTGGGGAATCAAAAATGAGAATCTTCATTCTGTAAGGGAGTAACAACTCTGTGGTGAGTAGTTGTACTGCTGGAGAGTAAGTTCAGGACTCTGGGGAAAAAGTTCAGAAGCTTGGGTTATATACCAATCTACTGGGGAATTACCCGGAGGTTGGGGATAAGACAAAAGTTAACTATTATCTGGTTGATTCTCATATTTTAAGATAACTTGTTGGGGATTCTGGAGAAACTGAATGGTTTCCGCTGTAGATTGACAGTCTCAGCTCCGTTGGGGATCTTAATGATATGCTGATTTGATTATGGAAATTTTGACTCCGTTGGGAAAGAAGGTTTCCTCTTTGCTAAGGGTCTGTAGTTCAAAGCTTTGCTCCGCTGGGGATTGGGAGTTTGAAAACTTAGCTCTGGTGGGGATTTTGAAATTTAACTCCGCTGGGGATATGTATTTCAAGGTTTTAGTTCCGCTGGGGATCTAGATGATGTACTGCAGGGGATTTCTCCTTGAATATCCTAAATACGTTTTCCTATACTTTCAACCTGTCAGTAATTATTCTTTCACATTTCGTTTATTTGTAAACAGTGATTATATTCAAATGCATATGGTCATTAAATAAATCATTGGACGTTTTCAAATAAAACACAAGTGTAAAAAGAAAGAAAAGGCAAATAGTTTTCTGCACTTTGAAGTATCTTTGTATTAACTTTGTGTAAGTATTTTGTACAAAGGAGACAGACATTCTAGTAAGAGAATGTTGTCATAAAATTGAGAAAAATTTATACAAAGAAAAGTGGCTATGTGTGAAAATTCCGTGGGGTTCCCATTCTGCTATAGCCTTCGTAACTCTGAATATCTTGTCCATTCGTTGCTTCGTTCGACGATGATTGAGTTTATCAGAAGCCTGAAGCTTGTCTTGTGAAGAGATTGTCCTTAAAGTGATCCGACGAGACATATTCATACGCTTTAATTCCCTAACTTTTGTCTGGACCGCCCTTTCGGGTTTTCGATCCACCGGGAAACCCTTTTTTGCCCAAGTCGCCCTTTCGGGTTTTCAACTTGCTGGGTGTACAGATTTTTTAGTTTATCCCTAATTTTTGCCTGAACCGCCCTTTCGGGTTTTTGATTCACCGGGATGCCCATTTTTGCCCAAGTCGCCCTTTCGGGTTTTCAACTTGCCAGGTCGTTTATGCGTAGTATCTTTTGACTATGTCTGCGTTCGCAGGGTGTGGCAGGTCGTCACCATCCATGGTGATCAAGATCATTGCCCCACCTGAAAAGATGTTTTTGTTCACAAATGGTCCTTCGTAAGTAGGAGTCTATTTGCCCCTGGGATCACTTTGCGGCAAGATGATCTGCTTGATTACAAGATCCCCGATTTGATATACTTGGCGCCTGACTTTCTTGTTGAATGCCTTGATCATTTGTTTTTGATACGCCTGACCATGGCAAATAGCAGTAAGTCGCTTTTAGTCAATCAAGTTAAGTTGATCAAGCCGGTTCTGAATCCAATCGTCTTCACTCAAACTAGCATCCTTCATGATTCTCAAGGAGGGAATCTGAACCTCGATAGGCAAAACAGCTTACATGTCGTATACCAAAGAATAGGGTGTTGCCCCAGTTGATGTACGTGTCGTGGTATAGTATCTGTGTAGAGCAAACAGTAACATCTCATGCCAGTCCTCGTAAGTGATCGTCATCTTTTGTATGATCTTCTTGATATTTTTGTTCGCAGCTTCGACAACACCGTTCATCTTTGGCCGATAGGGAGATAAATTGTGATGTTGAATCTGGAACTGCTCGCACAAAGCGGTAATCATGGTATTGTTCAGGTTTGTACAGTTATCAGTGATGATCCTGTCGGGGATACCATACTGACATATGAGGTTCTGCTTGATAAAGCGGGCAACCACATTCTTTGTAACAGAGGCGAAGGAAGCTGCTTTGACCCACTTGGTAAAGTAATCAATGGCCACCAGAATGAAACAATGTCCATTGGATGCTGTAGGCTTGATCTATCCAATCATGTCGATTCCCCATATTGCGAATGGCCAAGGACCTATTAGGACATTGAGAGGAACAAGAGGTATGTGTACCTTGTCCGCATAGATTTGACATTTGCGACAAGTACGGGAATGTTGATGACAATCAGCTTCCATGGTAGACTAGTAGTATCATGCCCGTAGAATCTTCTTAGCCATCGTATGACCGCTTGAATGGGTGCCAAATGTACCATTATGAAATTCATCCATGATCTGCTCAGCTTCAACCTTGTCCACACATCGGAGTAGAATGCAATCATGATTGCGCTTGTATAGGATACCATTGCTCAGGAAGAACTTGGCAGAGAATCTCCTTAAGTATTTTTTATCATTGACTGAATCTCCTTCAGGGTATTCTTGTGCTTCGAGATACCTTTTGAATTCGTGAAACCATGGTCGGTCCATCACTTATTCGGTATTAATCTCGTGACAATGTGCAGGTTCGTCCATCCGCTCAATGGTGATTTGGGGAGCCTCATTATCCCAGTTAAGTTTAAACATGGATGACATTGTTGCTAGCGCATCTGCTAGCTGATTCTCTTCTCGCAGGAAGTGCTCGAAGGTAATCTGCTCGAAATGTGGTAACAATGTCAGGACATGTTCTTTGTATGGGATGAGGTTCAGATGTTTAGTGTCCCACTCTCCTTTGATTTAACTGACAACCAAAGTTGAGTCCCCAAATACAATCAATGATTTGATTCCCAAGTCAATAGCGGCCTTGAGACCAAAGATACAGGCTTCATACTCGGCCATGTTGTTGGTGCAGCTGAAGCAGAGTCTAGCAGTGAAAGGTGTATGGCAACCTTCTGGAGAAACAAGTACAACACTGATACCGTTCCCAAGTGTGTTGGAGGCACCATCAAAATACAGGGTCCATCGGGATCCTTGCTCAGGTCCATCATACGGTCCGTTATCTTCAATTTTGTCCAATGCCATAATGTCTTTGTCGGGGAAGTCAAACTTCATGGATTGGTAATCTTTGACAGCTTGATGAGCTAGATGGTCAGCTAGTACACTCCCTTTTATAACTTTTTAGGTCGTGTACTGTATATCATACTCGGTCAGGATCATCTGCCATCTAGCGATTCTTCCGGATAAAGCAGGCTTCTCGAAGATGTACTTGATCAGATCCATTTTAGAAATCAGTAGAGTGGTATGAGTCAACATATATTGCCTTAGCCGGCGAGCAGGCCATACCAAAGCGCAACAAGTTTTCTCAAGCAGTGAGTATCGGGTCTCACAATCGGTAAACTTTTTGCTAAGGTAATAAATGACATGCTCTTTTCGGCAAGACTCGTCAAGGTAGCCCAATACGCACCCCATTGAGTTATCCAAAACAGTCAGATACATTATAAGTGGTCTTCCTTCGACGGGAGGAATCAAGATAGGAGGTTCTAGCAAATACTCCTTGATCTTATCGAAAGCAACTTGATAGTCATCATTCTAATTAACCACCTGATCTTTCTTCAACAGCTTGAAGATTGGCTCACAGGTAGATGTTAGGTGAGAAATGAACCTTGCAATGTAGGTTAGGCGTCCCAAGAAACCTCTGACCTCCTTCTCAGTGCGAGGGGCAAGCATTTCTTGTATAGCTTTTAACTTTGGCAGGATATGCCTTGATGCCTTTGTTACTGACGATGAAACCCAAGAGTTTACCGGACCTGACTCCGAAAGTGCACTTGTTAGGGTTCAGTCTGAGCTTGTATTCCTCCAACCTGACAAACAGCTTTTGCAAATGGTCGAGGTGTTCTTCTTCTATTTGTGAACAGGCTATCATGTCGTCTACATAAACTTCAATTTTATGATGTATCATGTCACAAAACAAAGCTACCATGGCGCGCTGATAGGTTGCCCCGGTATTCTTCAGTCCGAATGGCATCACTTTATAGCAGAAGGTACCCCACTGTGTAACAAAAGTAGTTTTCTCCATGTCTTCAGGGGCAATTTTGATCTGGTTGTACCCTAAAAATCCGTCCATGAAAGAAAATACCTTGTGCTGAGCTGTATTGTCAACCAAGATGTCAATATGCGGTAGTGGAAAGTCATCTTTAGGGCTAGCCCTGTTTAAGTCTCTGTAATCCATGCACATTCTGACTTTGCCGTCCTTCTTAGGCACGGGCGCAATGTTAGCAACCCATTGTGGATAAGATGTAACTGCAAGAAAGCCAGCATTGAACTGCTTCATCACTTCAGCTTTGATCTTTTCTGACATGTCGAGCCTCATTCGGTGGACTTTCTGTTTAATTGGTGGACAGTCTTATCTTGTAGGGAGATGGTGAACCACAATATTTGTATCGAGTCCCGACATGTCTTCATAGGACCAAGCGAAGATTTCAACATATTCATTCAACAGCTGAACTAAGCGCTCATTGACATTTGGCTCTAGGTTGGCACCCACTTTAACTTATTTTCTGTCTTCCTCTGTTCCCAAGTTGATAGTCTCTAACAACTCCTCGTGAGGTAGAGTAGCCCTTTCTTTCTCTTGTAGCAGTCTAGCCAACTCTCCAGGCACTTCACAGTCTTCATCACCTTCGTATTCGGCATGATTGACCAGATCTTCAGAGTCACTGAAGGCCATAGCAGAATTGTTACCCATGGAATCCGGAATGGACGGGTACCTGCATTGGTGAGTGTGGGTGTGTGTAAGGGATATCCACCTTTAAACAAATAAAATGTAAAAAGAAAGAAAATGAACACAAAAGTTTATATGTGAAAATGTCCATGATTCATTTAAAATGGCATATGAAGATGAAAAATCAAACCCTTACAAATGGACCGATGTACCTCGGGTAAGGCACATGGTTAAAAGTGTACGAATTGTTTAGGAATTATTACAAACCAATAGAAATGTTCGAAAGATAAATTACTTATTGATGAAAGTAATGGGAATAAAGTCCTTTGCCTCCCAATTGAACAAGCCTCCTTCAATGGTAGGGAAAATCCAGTCTTCAAGGCTTCTCTCCTCTTCACCATCCTCCAAAGCACTGACTCCATGATGGGTGATCTTCACTGGTGGTTCTCCAGCCTGGGAGCGACGCACAGCCTTCTGACTAGCAGCAGTGAAACCCAAGCCGAATTTATCAGACTTGAAAGGAAAATTGGGAAGTTTCCCCCAGATTGTGCTTCCTCCTTCTTCAATCACAGCCTTTGCATCTTTGAGTGACGACATCCGAGGCGGAGGTCGGGTAATCATGGGTACAGAAGGCACTGCCGCAATCTCTTGAGCTACCTCTTCAAAATGCTGAAAGGGGGTTTCGATGAATTCACCATCCAATTACACATAGCGGAAAGAATTAAGATGGCTTATCATGTATTCCTCTTCACTGTGAACTGTCACAATTTTCCCCTGAACAGGGTACTTGAGCTTTTAATGCAAAGTTGAAGTAAAAGCTCCAGAATGATGAATCCAGGGTCTTCCTAACAAGTAAGAATAGGAGGGACGGATGTCCATGACATAGAATGTGGAGTTGAAAGTTTCAGTACCCACTTTAATCGGGATGTCCACCTCCCCTTGGACCATCCGTTTAGAACCATCAAAGGCTCTGACAATGATGTTGCTGGGCTTCAAAGTTAAACCTTCACAATTTATCCTATCCAATGCCTTCTTTGGTAGGACATTCAATGATGAACCAGTGTCCACCAGAACATGTGCCAGAGTAGTCCCTCTACATTCTACCGATACATGCAGAGCGTCATTATGCTTTCTCCCTTTGATTGTTAGATCAGCATCGGAGAATCCTAGACTGTTGTCTGCTGTTAGGCTAGCTACACATTCATGGAACTGGTCCGCGGAGGTTTCCTGGGGAACATGGGCCGTCTTCAAGAATTTGATCAAAGCTTTGTCATGAGCTTCTGAACAGAGGAGCAAAGCCAGCATAAAGATTTTTGAGGGGGTTTGCCCCAGTTGCTCAACAACATTATAATCACTCTTCTTGATTATTTTCAAAATCTGTTCCATTTCTTTCTGAGTGGTTTTAGGGATAATCATTGGCTGAGCCCTCGTCTTGACAGGAACTTCTTGGATCCCCTTCCCTTTATCATTAGCAACAACAGAGGATACAACCACGGGAGTTACAACCTCTTCAATAACTGGAGCTCTCACAGATATATTGACCGGCACAGGAGTAACCTTGGAAGCAATTGAGGGTCCTAAGACTGCCCTTGGAGGAGCAATCTCCGGAGAGAAAATTCTTCCGCTGCGGGTGATTTTACTCGGTCCAGCAATATTTCTTATGTCAGGATTCTCTTCATCGGAACTTTCTTCAACTGATTCAATCTGAGAGTAAATCCTGGATTTTCGGGGGCGTCGAATTTCACTTCTTTAGCGTCTATTAAATCCTGGATTTTATTTTTGAGGGCCCAACAATTGTTGGTATCGTGCCCCAGGCTGTCTGAATGATAAGCACATTTAGCGTTGGCATGGTAAAAAGGAGAAGTTGTATTCAGATTTTGTGGTGCCTCTCTCAAGGTTGTAAGGTTTAACTTCAAGATATGGGGGAGAACCTGAGCAGGCGTCATGTTTATTTTGGTGAATTGCCTAGCAGGCCTTTCCTCCCTTTGTTGGTTGGTTCTGGGCTGATCAACTGCAGACTTCTGAATCATTACGGCCCCCACCACTGGTCGGCCCTCAACTCTTCCTTGACTTCTCTGAGAGTAGACAGCTGATATCTCTTTCTTGGCTGGAAAGGTCTTCTTGATAGCAGCGGAAGCAGATGCATCCTTTTGAATTTTTCCTCTCTTA
The DNA here is from genome assembly GCA_948472305.1 of Vicia faba. Lineage (NCBI taxonomy): Eukaryota > Viridiplantae > Streptophyta > Magnoliopsida > Fabales > Fabaceae > Vicia > Vicia faba. The sequence continues at coordinate 1,573,872,547 of OX451737.1, forward strand.
ATGCCGGCTTCAACTCTTTCACCAGTCAGAATTAACTTGGTGAACCCCGTAGATGAACTTCCGATCAAGTGATTAAAGAATGGACCTGACAGGGTCCCCAAAAACATATCAACAAGCTCTCTCTCAGACAATGGTGGCTGCACCCTCCCAGCCAAATCCCTCCATTTCTGGGCATACTCCTTAAAGCCTTCATTAGAGATCATACCCATACTCTGTAATTGAGTACGAGTAGGTGCTAAGTCCATATTATATTGATATTGTCTGTAGAAGGCAGCAGCCAAATCCTCCTAATTGTGAACATCAGACCTCTCTAGCTGGTAGACCCAATCTAATTGTGTCCCCAAAAGACTATCCTGGAAGAAATGAACCCACAGATCCTTATCATAAGAATGAGGTTCGATATTTCTGACGCAAGACCATAGGTGCATCTTTGGATAAGACAAACCATCGTATTTAGCAAATATAGGCACCTTAAACTTAGGGGGAATCACAATCCCAGCAACCAACCCTAGCTCCTCGAAATCCAGCCCAGGCACTCTTTGTACCTCCATAGCTGCCAGACGTTCCTCCAGATTCTTATATTTGTCGTCTACAGGAGGGTACTGCTGCTCAGAATAATCTTCGTCCTCTTCATCTTCTTCTTCCTCAGACTCAGATTGCACGACAGTTCCTTTACCTTTGCCAATCCCTTCATCATATGTTGAGGGGAAATCCAGGACCCTTCTAGCTTGGTTCTCAAATCTTCTTCCCATGGTAGCCACACCGACCCTCTTCTTTTTCTTCTTCTCTTTTTTCTTTTCCAACAGATTTTTAAGATCCTCCTGACCCTTTGCCAAGGTCATGAGGAGTTATTGGAACTGTGAATTCTGCGCTTGTAAGTCTTTGACCGTCTGCTCTATATCCATCTTGCTGAAATAAACAACCGAGAGATAAGGAAACCTGGTGTGAAGACCTGTTTATGCATATGATGAATGATATGTATTCATGTAATGCATTCAAGGATTCAGAAATTCAAATTTGTTGTAAACAAAAAGAACACACGTCATATTAATAAAAATAGAATTTGTTAGTACATAAATGCCCCATGGGAAAAATAATACAAAATTCTATGGTAAAAAGACGTTGCGCATCCTTTTTGGTGCGATGTAGGTGTTGAGAGTCTGCTCTTCGTGGAGTCGACGAGTAAGTTCCAAAACCTTCTTCTCACTGGCGTAGAATTGGGCTTCAAAAGTATTGCGTTCTCCCTTGAGCTGTATCCAACTCCTTTGCAGATCTTCCAGTGATGTTGGCATGTCGGGATGTAGGAGGGTGTATGGTACCTCTCCTTCCATAATAAGCTCTTTGATCACAGGGAAAATGTAGGGGTAAGGCATCATAGGATTCTGGGCGCGGGTTCATACTCACTTGAGGTAAGGCTCAAGGGGGATGGAATTCTTGTGTCCCAGTGTCTTACTGTCTACCTTGTTGGGCATTCTCCAAGCTCGGATAAACCTTTGTCGAAGTCCTTGAGCGTCGTTGTCGAAGTCAAAAACCAAGTCTGGAATCAGCATGTCATGAGGGCTATCCCTTCGGGCATAACCAAACTGTCTTAGAGCCAAGCATCGGTTATAGGTAATGCCTCCCCTAATGCCAAGTAGTGGAACATTAGGGAATTCCCCACAACGATCAATGATGATGACATTTTCTCTGGACCGAGAACACCAATGGACATCTGAATATGTAAGAGTCATCAATTGTTGTGACCACCTTAAGCCTTGCTCATTCTTGAAGACTGATTGGGGAAGGTGAGAAATAAACCACCTTGCTAGAAGAGGAGTACAACACATGAGAACACCTTTTTTCCTCATTGTTCGTGTGTGAAATGAGTGTAGGATGTCCCCAAGCAATGTAGGCACAGGATTCTGAGATATGAAAATCTTGACAGCATTCACATCTATAAGTTGGCCAGGGTTTGGGAACAATACCAACCCATAGATGAGAAGAGCCACTATCTCCTCAAAAGCTTGCAGATCTAGAGAATTCTAGCATTCTTGTTCCTTCTCAAACAGAAACTTTGCCAAGAAACCCTTGACACCACTTCTGGTTTCCCAATGACCTTTGATATCAGATGGTTGCAAGTGTAAGGATTGAGCAACATCTTCAGGCTTTGGCTCTCTTTCCATACCGTTGTAGGGTAGTTGATGGAGAATAGGAATCCTCATGAGTTGAGAAAATTCCTCCAAAGTAGGCATTGGTTGGTAATCAGAAAATGTAAAGCAATGGTGTAGGGGGTCAAAGAACTGGAAGAGAACTTTCACCATGTCTTCTTCAATGTTGGAGTTGACCAAGTTGAGAAGTCTACCATGTCTTTCAGTGAAGGGAGAAATCTTTGGAATCTTGGAAGCAAGCTCCTTGAGTTGAGGAGGGATTCTCACAAGGTTGACCTGGATTGTTTTCCTGCAGAGTGATTCCATAACCTACAAAACAGGAACAAAGATGAAGATCCAAATCCTTGAATTAGTTAGTGGATGCATATGATGCTTCATGATGTTCATGATGTTGTGCACAAGTATATGTACAAACAAATCACACAAGTTCCTAGTTTCAAGCTTGCATAGGGTTTCATAGGTAAGTACCCCCTTGAAGTTAGTTGGCTCAACCTGTCCTATAAATAGTAATCGGGTTCTAAGGAGCTCAATATCACAGGATTATTTTTTGTGTTCATTGTTTCAGTTTAGCCACTTAACTGGCGGCCGAAATATTCCAAGAAAACAACCCTCAATGAGTGTAGTATCGAGTACCTACCAACTTTAGACTGCACCAAAGCCGGTCATCTCACTACCCCTAAAAAGGCCAAGATGGTCAAGTAAAGGTTCTAAAAGTCCATTAGTGCTTCATGACATTACTCAGCGGCCCCGTATTCTCTTTTATTAACTCAAAGGCTACCGGTACCCATAAATATGTCGCACTAATATAGCTATTGCTTCAACCATGTCGGTATACCCCGCACAGTTTCCACAACGTATTACTATTTACCTATGAATGTTTCCTAAATTCGGGTAGAGGATTTCAAACCCAAACAATAGAACCAAATGTAAAGCAATCAAAGCAAACAAAGTAAGCATGTAAAGGTGATCTAAACCCTAAGGTAACCCCACTTTTATAAAAGTCCCCAGAAGAGTCGCCAGTTCTGTGATGCGGTGGGAGAATTGACTTGAGGTTTTGCGTTTGTGTTCGCAAATGTTTCGGTTTAGAAAGAGTCGCCACCGACTTTTTATTTTATCCAAAGGAAAGGTCAAACAGCACAGGAAAGACCTTTGAGATGTTTTCTTGGGTTTGGGGGGTAGATTATGAAAAGGAAAGGTGCAAGCACCCTTTTCATCCATGGTTATCCATGGGCTCTTAGTTACTTGTTTAGATCACTTTCTTTTGATTTTCAATTGTTTGAAATGGTGCTTTGTGTGTGTGGTTTTGAAAATGTTTTGAAAAGAGGCCTTGTCTAGGCAACCTTTGTAACAATTCTTGTTTGAATGTTTTACAAAGGTGTTTGTCTTTTGAAAATATGTTTCAATGTTTGAAAGTTTGATTTGGGAAAATGTTTTGAAATTGTGTGTTTTGAAATTAGCAAGGATGTTTTGTAAGTTTGATCAAGTAACTAGGAGTTGTCTACCCTATCTCAAAGATATTTCCTACACATCTTTAACCTTTTGACATTGTTGTTTTACCATTGTATTTGGTAAACAACCTTGTATTTGGATGTTAAACGGGACAGGCGCGGGTCATCGTATTGACCATGATAGCAATTGTGCTAAGTATCTTTAGCAAAATATTAAGGGACTAGATCATTTTTGTATAGGCAACCAAGATAGCGTCATCGAGGGACTATGATCTTTTTGTTTTGATTTTTTTTGCCAAGATACCTAGCATGCATACCATGGCCATTTTAAAGGCAACAAGTGGATGAAACCCTAGGGGTGCTCGTGTGCATTGTGTTGTCAATTTTCATGCATTTTTATCTTGTATTAGGTAAAGCTATTTGTTTTGATTTTGGATTTTTACATACAAACCCTAATCTCTATCATGCATATTTGAAAGCTATAAATGTGTAAAAGTAAATTTACAACTATTACAACATTGATATGGGGAGGGGGATACAATTTTGAATAGGGGATTATTTGCAAGAAATTAAAACCCTAAGATTATTACAACCATATTGAATTCTTTGTTCAAATAATAAATAAGCAAATATTTAAATGGACAATTAAATAAATATGCAATATATTATAAATATGTAAAAAATGTTTTTTGTATTATTTTTATGTATGTAAAAATAAACTATTTAATGCATTAAAAATAGTAAAATAAAAGATTATTTTTATTAAGGGTGGAAACCCTAATTTGTTTCAAGAAAGTATATATATATTAATTATATTATTTATGTACAATAAAATAAAATAAAATATATACAAAATGTTTAGAAAATAAAAATATATGAGAAAATATTATTTGAGTGTATAAATAATAAAAATAAAAATATAATATTTTTTGTATTATTTACAAGTTTTTATTTAAGGAAATAGATATATTAAACTTAATAAACTAAATACTATGCCAAAATAAAAATAAAAAAATATAATAAAATGTGAATTTTTAAGAAAAATATTTTTGATATTTTGTAATGTTTAGAAAAATAAAATAAAGTCAGAAACTAAAAAGAAAATAGAAAAATATGCAACAAATAAACAAATGTGCTGAGGGGTGCAAATAACAGAAATGGGGGTGTCAAAAGCAAGGCAGGACCAAGCCCAGCCCAGATCACTTCATCTCTAACCTCTGGCCAAACAAAAACGCGCGCTTGTATTCAAAACTGGAAATCCTGCATTTGTGCTTAAAAACAAAAACTTGCAACATGAAAATTATAGAGCATGATCATACGATTCTAACCATATAAAAAACTTAATCTAACTCTCAAAGTCCAGAGAGAATTTCTCTGGCCCTAATTTCTAACCTAGTTTTTTCATAAAGTTCATCATTCAAATTCTCCCAACACAATTAACTTAAATGAAATTTATGCATATGTACAGCTTAAGGGCAACGAGTACTACATTTTTTATTCAAAAACCTAAGCCTAATGTTTCCTAAATAGAGAGATAGAAGTTTGAACTTTACATGTTTCAGTTGAACTCGAGTATGACAACGTAGGGGTTTTCAGTAAGGCCTGGGATGCTTGTGAGCTTGCTTGAATAAGCTTGTAGAAGTCAACCTGCACAATAAGAATTAAGAAATGGTGAAGCTTGAGAACAAGGTTACAGTTGCTGGCCAATGGTTGGGATAGCTTAGGTGTGTTGTTTAGAAGGTGTTTGAAGTGGTTGCAAGCAAAACGCACGAGTGGATTTTGCTTTGGATGTCAAAATGCAGAAACTGCCCTGTTTTACAAGTTTTTGTTGTTTTGGTGTTCAAGGGTGTTAGAGTACTGGCTAGCTCATGTTTCTGGATCAATGTGATATGCAAAACTTGTTTGAAATGGTTACAACACTTGGCTTTATCAGATTTCAAAGTTATGTGGTTTTTGCAAGGTTTCTTGGTTTTGAAGCAAAAATGAGAAGTGACCATGCAAAGGCATGTACCATCTAGCTTAGGGTCTGCACAAAGTTGGTATACTTTTCCCTATCTTTGTGGACTTTGTTTGCTGTGAAAGAATGGTTCAATGCTCAAGAGAAACAAAAATGCATAAAGTTGTGCTTTATGAAAATAACATTGTTACCTTTTTGCCAAAAATGGATTAAACCCTTGTGTAATCCTCTAAAGCTCAGAACAATGACTCTAACCAATGTGTTTGCATTAAATTTTTTAGTGTGGAAGGGTTTAAGGACCTTTAAGTAAGTACAAGCATGGCTGGACAGAAATTGCAACTTGTGTCAACATGAAAAATGCCATGGATCAAAGTGACATTTTTCCAAATTCAAACCTTCGATTCTTCCTAACCACAAATAATCTTGGTGAGTTCTTGGACATTTTGAAAATCTTGTAACATACTCTACAATACATCTTTGAAAAGCATTTTGAAATTCCAATGGGAACTAGGTGAAAAATTTCCATGAAGATAGGTCAAAATCCTGCCTAAACTAGGGAAAAATTTCACTAAGTTAGAAAGTTTTTGGACCCTTATTCCAAAAATTATAACTTGAGATCCATGCATCGTTTGGGAAAACTTTGTGAATAAAAGTTTTAGATTTTGTGGAGGATTACAACTTTCATGTTGGAAGTTTACTTTGAATCCAATTGCATCATGGTGAAAATGTTGGGCAAAGTTTGGAAAAAATAAGAAAATTTCATAACTTAGAAAAATTCTAAGTTATGAAATTTTTCAATCTTAAACCCTAATTTGCAAAATTAAGTTTCTTGATGAAAAAGTTTCATGTTTTGACACATCTTGATTAAAAATGACCCTTGGCACTTGATTTTGACCAAAAAGTCAAAGTTTGACTTTTCAGTGTACAATTGATTTTTGATCAGTTGACTGGAAAACTCATCTGTCAATCCAATGCATTTGAGATCTTTTGAACCTTGTGATTAGGTCAAGATGATTCCATTGAGTCCTTGAATACATGCTTGAACTCAATTTGCCATTGGCTAGGTTAAAAATCAGAAATTGCCCTTCTGCAGTCAAAACCCTAAAAATGACCATTTTGCCCTTTTGAAGATCTGATCAAATTTCTTGAGGAGTTGTGGTCCAAACTTGATAAAATGGATCATATGAGCCTATAATGTTGATGTGGATCAAAAATTATGAGGTTTGACTGTAAAATGGCCACAGTTGATTTTTTCCCCAATACAGCTGATTTTTAGGTTAACTGTCCAATTGACTGGGCAAAAATTTGATTCAAGGCTTGAAACTTTGTATGAGCAATCTTATAAGTCCAACATGAAGTATGAAAGTTACATGGGGCATTATAAGTCCAAATTTCCTTGTGCAAACTCAAACCCTAATTTTAGGTCAATAGTGCAAGGAGATGTCTTGAGCAGAGCAAACCCTAGCTTAGTCCTGGGTTCAAAGAGTCTTGTGGGGAAAATTTTGATAAAATGAGAGGGAAAATTTTGGGGTACAATACATGGATATTTATTTCTCAAGGCAATAAGTGAGGTTAACCCTAGAGGTGCAAGTGTGAAAAGTGTTTTGTTTTTCAAGCATTTTTGTCTTTGAATTAGGGTTTTCTACTTATTGATTTTATCTTGCCATATAAACCCTAATTACTAGCATTTATCTTTAAAAGCGATAAATTGCGGAATATAAAGATTCTACGCTATTACATCATTTGGGGATGGGGATACAAATTTATAAATGGGGAACAAATAACTAAACCTAATTACTGTTACAACAATATTGAATGAATAATAATGTACAAGATTGAATAAATGGAAAAAAGAAAATTGATTTTTTGTTTGTGTTTATGTTAAGAAAAAAGTTTTTGACCTATTTGACTAGAAGGAAATAAGTAACTAGTCTAAATTAATTTTAAAGAAATAAACCTAAGTCTAAAATAGAAAAGAAATAAAATTATTCAAGAAAGCCTTTTTTAGGGTTTTGTATAAAATAGTTTTAATTTAATTAAACTAGTATACAAAGTTGATTAATTAAAAGTCCTAAGTTCTAAATTAATTTTAGTTAAAAGTAAATAAAATAAACTTAAGTATAATTATTATTTAAATTTAAGAAAGGAAATTAAATTTGTTAGGAAAATGTTTTTGGTCTTTTTATCTTTAAAAGAAATAAAATAAAAAGTATTTTAAATATGTAAATAAATAAATAAAATATTTTTTGGATTTTGATTAATAATAATAATAATAATAATAATAATAATAATAATAATAATAATATTAATAATAATTAAAAAAAGGAAAAGAAAATAAAATAAAATATAAAGTTTAAAGTCAGGAGGGTATGAAAATAATTTGGGTGGTTTAGAAGTAAAACTGATTTTTATTTTGTTTTGGGGCCAAAAATGGATTTTGTTAAGCCAGAATAAAAACTAAAAATAAATAAAATAAAATGGGTTGTATTGTGATAAGTAGATACGGGTGTTAGGGGAGTAAAAATGCAAGGCTCATTGATCTTAGGCCCAAGCGCACTTGTGAGTGAGAAGAGGAAAGGAAATTACAAAAAAAAATGACAAAATGTCTCATGCCTGGCTCGAACCCATGACTTAGCATAGTAAGGCCTTATACACGCGCGCTCTCTACCACTGGGGTGGCTATACATCTGGTGTCTTATATCAAATCATAAATATATATTACAAAATCAGTTCTAATGATAAACTTCATCTTTTTCCTCGCGCCAGCCAGAGCCCCAGCAACTCATTCATTTCTCAACCATTCTCAAAAGTATGAACATCAAACTTGTTAGAAATTTCACCACGATTCCAGAAATGTAAATAACTTAAACAATGGCTCAAAGATGAGTAAGAATTTTGACTAGTACCAATTCTAACCTAATTTTTTTCCAGAAAGTTCAAACTTAAAATTCTCACTACTCAAGCAATATAAATGAATTCTAAGGCCATGGTCAGCTTCAGGGAAATGATGTCTACATTTTATCTTTGAAAATGGAAAGCTAATAATGCCTATATGAAGAGATTGAAAATCATAAAACTTAACTCAAAATTGGATTTCCTGTTTTGAATTTAAGCTTTCTTCAAGGTGTTTTAATGGCCTGGTTAGCTTCCTTGAACCTCCAGGAAGTTATTACAATGGTTACCTTGAGTTGAGAGTGCTTGAATTGTTCTAGAGAAGTCAATGTACAAGCAACTGCTTTTGAAAATGGAAGATCGTGATAGAGGTCTTACAGAAATGTGACAGGGATTTGGATAGCTTCTATATGAAGTAAGGAATCTTTGTGAATGGTTTGGCCAAGAAACGCACGGGTGGATTTGAAGATGGGTGTGCAAAGTCAAAAATGACACAAAAATGGAAGTTTTGGGTAATTTCTGGCTTGAGGGAGTTTAGGAGTGTTTTTAAGACTTCTAATCCTGTGTCTTAGTTTCATAAGAGTGTCTTGATATAAAGGAAAATATTTGGAGACTTTAGATGGTCAGAATCACAAAAGCACAAGTTATGGGATTTTTGCTTGTTTTTGAAGCAAGCTTGAAACATCTTGTTCCAATGTGAAGTACAAAGCTTGTAGGGTGGTTGTAACCTTTAAACATTCTTTTTCTGATTGTGTAGGGGATGCTTGTGTAATAAGTTGTGTAACATTAAACTATGGAGTGATTAACAAGTTTGAGACCTGTAGAGCAAAGATTATGCAGCATGGCTATGAATTGGTCAAGTGTTCATGACAAATTTTGCCTTGTAAATCAAGAATGAAACCATAACTTCATCTCTTCGATTCTCTTAGCTCAAGCATGATCTTAATGAGTTCTTTTACTTTTTATATAGCTTGTAAAATCCTATAAAACCTTCATGTTTTCCATTTTTTAAGAATCCAATTGGAACTATGTGAAAAGTTGTCATGAATTTGGTACCAAAAATCTGCCTAACTAGGTCAAATTTTCACTAAGTGTTTTAAGAAAAAGTTCATAACTTTATGGCCTTATAACTCAAAATATAAGCATTTTTTGGACATGAGACCTCTAATACAAGTTTGTAGAATTAATCAAGTTCTACAACTTTCATGTTGATATTTTCCCTTGAATCATCTTGCATCATGGTGAAAAATTAGTATGAAGTCATGAAGAAAAGCATGTATAAAACACTTAGAAAAATTTCTAAGTCTTAGAAACTTTGACTTTTCAAAATGAATTTTGACTTTCTTGTTTTCTTAATGATAAAGTTTCATATTTTTGCATGTCTTGATGAAATGTGATCTTTGAAACTCAATTTTGATCAAAAAGTCAAAGTTTGACTTTTCAGTGTACAATTGATTTTTTATCAGTTGACCAAACTTTAACTATCAATCAAATGACCGTGTGAAATGAATTAAACCATGCCATTAGGTCAATATGATGAATTTGAATCCTTAATATCATGTTTCAAACCAATAAGTCATGTATTAGGTCAAAATTCAAAAGTCAAGCCTTCTCAGTCAAAACCCTAATTTTGACCATTTCCCCTTTTGATGATTTGAGTAATTTTCTTGAGAAATGGTGATCCAAACATGATCAAATGATACATATGAGTTCAAGATATTGATATGGGTCCAAAATCTTGAAGTTTTACTATAAGTTGAACATGGTTGACTTTTTACCCAATTGTTGTACCCCAATTTTTGCCCCTAAGATTCCTCTATCATATCATATCAACTCGATCATAACAAGATCACATTAGGGTTAGTTCTTCCTCTTTGTTCCTATATTTAAGTTTTCTCTTGAGGAATCTCCAAGCACCTTGGTTGTGTATTTTGTATATGTGTTGTTGACTAACTTCTAATCAAAATACAAAAAAATATTTGTCTTTGTCTTTGTATATTTTTGTTTTGTAGGTACCAAGTCGAAGCATCGGACAAATAAGGATTTCTGGTATTATTTTCCTAAAATCTATATTTTGCAAAGAAAAAGAATTAAAAATTTTCATTTTTTTTCACTGATGGAATCGATTGCTCTTAAAGTGCAATCGATTGCACAGAGAGTATTTTGCGCCATTTTTGAAAAAAATACATTGTGCAATCGATTTGCACTAGTGCAATCGATTGCACAGCGTGAAAATTAAAAAAAAATCAGCATTTTAAACTTGTCAAATTTTGGCTCCAATTTTCCTTCACTTTTGAAAGATGTATCATTAATTCAAATTTTAGTGCCAATCTTTCATTTTTAAAAAGAATTATCATTAATTCAAATTTTGGCTCTAATATTTGAAAGAGTTATCATTAATTCAAATTTTGGATCTAATTTTTGAAAGAGTTATCATTAATTCAAATTTTGGCTCCAAAAATCAATTACCAAATTACCACTAATCCCAATCCTAAAACTCTATCAATAGAGCTCTCATTTCATTCAAATTTCAAGCTTTTGATAGCCAAATCCACCTTGTTAAAAAATCTCTCAATTCTCTCCATATACCAAATTTACTCAAAGCTCCATTTTCAAAAAGTTAGTAAGCTTTGCATTGAATCTTACTAATCTTTGAGCTAAACCTTCATCCAAACACTTTTTCTCCATCAATTCTCTACATCCAAGCTTGGTCAATTGATTCTTGTGGTTGAATTGTAGCAAATTCTTGAAGTTGTTTTGATAATTCTCTAGATCTACCTTTGGTAAGTTGGATAATTCATCTTTCACAATGTGATCTCTTGTTAATCTTTGGGTTTGATTCTTTGAGCATTATTTTGTGATTCCACTGGTGTTATTTTCTCATAATTTGATGGAATTTTCGTGCTCAAGTGGATCCATGATCATAAGGTGTTTGATGGAAAGTTTGAACAAGAAATTGCCCTTTTTAAATGCTGTTTTTGCTACTGTAACTGTGTGCAATCGATTTGCAATGTAGTGCAATCGATTGCACAGAAGCAATTTCACGCGGATTTTTGAAAATTGTACTGTGTAAATCGATTTACACAATAGTTCAATCGATTTACAACAGGGACATAATGCACTTTTTTGCCTTGTTTTGGGGCAACTTTGATCCAAAATGCTTTTTCTACTCACTCCTTTTGATTGTTGGTTTGGATTGCAATTTTAAATGTCCAATTTGTCTTTAAACTCAATGGACTTTGTGATGTAGATGAAGTTGGATAAACGTTCATCAATTCAAATTTACCTAAGAGTGAATTATTTAATTCATTTTTGGTGCTTTGGATTAATGATATGTTTAGTGCTTTAATCCATCTAGAGGAGTGGTTGAATTTAAAGATGAAAGAATTTTGAAATGGTGATCCAAATTAGCTTATCATTCCCCTCCCTCTTCATCTTATCCCTTTCTTTTTTAATTGTGCTACATGTTAAGGGATGGTGATCTCTATATCATTTATCCAAACATGAAGTACATAGATTGCTATTGACCGGCCTTAAAATAGGTGTGACTTCTACATAAGTCCACTTACAATTGCTTAACATAGCGCTAAATTTTGTCCCGATTCGAATAAATGATCATTCGTGGCCCAAACTTATGATTGCAAGCCCAAGTATGTTAATTTGATCTCTTTGATCCAATAACCTTGAGATTCATTGTGTGGAGGCTTTGGTTCTACCAATCCTCTAATGAGTTCCAAATGCAAGTTTCAAGATGGCCATCCAACTAACCACTAATTACTAACAATTAACTTTATTTTACGCTTTCATTTTCATGCTTTATGTACCATTTAATTTTAGCATTTTACATTTCATGCTATTTTCATCTTTGCTCACTTGAGCATTTACTTTTATGTCATTTTTATTTTGCTCACTTGAGCTTTTCTTTCTTTTTAAAGACACCTAATAATCAACATGAACCATAAAAATCATTAATGATACTTGGACTACATGGTTACTATCCTTTGCATTATGGAGTGATGGACTTCTTGGACTTAGGATTAGAGACCTTGGCCTATCTTGGAGACTTTGCGACTTTATTTGATATTTTGTCTGGAGTTCTTGAGGTTTACCTCAAGACATTGGGTTGTTTGTTTGTTTTGTGTGCAGGTTATTGAGATTACGATCTTTGTTTGTAATATGGAATTCACCCGTATACAGCCGTTACTCTGCCCAATTTTTGCGAAGACTTAAAACACTTGAAGTTTGGTTCTCTCAAGAGGTCTAGTATCTTTGCTTGCTTGGTTTCAATCCGAAGAATGGGAATTCTATATTGACTCATAATGTCAAGTATTGGCTTCTTGTTGGTTAGATGGTTCTAATCCCTAGCTTTTACCTTATGCTTTAGGATAGCCTCTTCTTCTCCTCCCATCTTCTTTAATTTCAAAAATCTTCTCCCTCCTTTAAAAAAAACTCTTCTTATTTTGAAACTTGAAACATTTTCATAATAAACTTGGACTTAGGTCCATGCATCTTCGAAACATTTTCATAAATAAATTTCAATCAATTTAATAATACCTTGACCATTTTTTTGTGAGAAGACTAAAAGTCTATCAATCTCATTTCAAACCATTTTGCCACTTTGGCTTTTATCTTTAAACTTTTCTCAAAAGATTAGACTCTTGTCAATCCTTGTAGTGATGCAAACAACTATACTTCTACAATATGTAGTGAAGTGAGATATTTTCCACTTGGGTGTTGAGTGATGCATTGTTGATTTTAAAATCCAAGCCATATCCTCCACTTTGAGATGATGCAAATTCTCCTTTCTCATGATTGTGGGTAGTAAGTATGTTTTTCACACGGACAATTACGATGATGTCTTATCTCATAAAATCAACCAACACACTTGTGTTTCAAATTTTTTAAAGAGGAACTACGTGTACCCTGATCCCCTATTGCACGAAAGGTGGTACGTAGGCACAAAAGGTTCGCAACCGCGGCGGGTGCAAAAATCATAAAAATATTTCTTTTCTCACCTCCACCATCCATTTTATATACAACACATTTTTATAGCCAAAATATACAGATATTTTCAAAGAGGTTCCTGCGGAGTACCGTAGATGTTTAGGGTGCTAATACCTTCCCTTTGCATAACCAACCCCCTTACCTTGAATCTTTCCCCCTCTTTTTGGGTTATTCTCTCTTTTCCCATTCCTTTGGAAACAATAAAGTGCGGTGGAGATTTTTATTTTGATTTGTATAAAGTCTAGTCAATCCAATGGCTTAGTCTTGCACATTTCTACCGCTACAGAAAAATGGTGACTTCACTGGGGACAGATTGACCTCTTGCTGGTCCATCCCTAAGTGGGTTAAACTTATCTTTGTTTATATCTGTATATGTGCTATTTTTGTTTATGTGTTATATTTTGTATATATGTTTGTCTGGATTTTCCTGGTTTACAGGGTGCTTGGGGATTACTCATAAGTCCTATACCCGGACTTGGGCAAACATTAAGATAGGATGGGCGGTATAGTCATGTTAACTTTGAGGGAGTAATCCCAAAAAAGGAGGCATGAGATCCCCCACTCAGTGGAGGCCCCTTTGACTGTAGTTTCGTTTACCGAGTAATCGGGAAGACGTACTGCTTTCGACCTGGGAGCCTGCCGAAGATGAGGATCGTAGATTACCCAACCCCTCTTGGCCTTTTAGGTGTAGTGTGGAAGCTATAACGGAGTAATTCGGAAGTATTTGTCACGCGATACTACGCTCGGACGAGTCTTTCTTGAGAATATTACTAATTACCGAGTTAATCGGGAAGTTGGTAATATCCGAAGGAAGGATGTAGACTCTGAGAACCTCTAGAACCTTGTTCGGCAGGTGATAACTTTTTAGACCAATACCTTATGGGTAGTACCTTCGACCTCATGCTTGTGACGTTGAACCTATGAACCCTATATGTGTGATCTTGTGTGTGATTGTTGCATCATGCATCCATGCACTCATAAGCATCTTTTGAAAAAAACAATATTTCAAGGGATTTAAAGGTTGACTATTTATGAATATCTCAAGCACTATTAACCATGGATTCTGGAAAAAGAAAAACCGGGAAATACAGTTTCAAGGATCCCAAGATAGATGAGTTAATCAGTCTAATTACAGAGATCGAGTGTCCTGCAGACTTTCGGAAGAAGTATGGATCCATTATTCCTCTCATGAAGCTGAAGATGAAGGAGGGTATTCTCTCGACCTTGGTCCAGTTCTATGATCTGGTGTATCACTTTGTCACATTCATAAGAAGAGTAGGAAGGATTTGGGACCTAGGGGTGTTGTTTCTTTGGAGCCATATCTTCAGTGGGTCCGATCGAGAGCCATTCAGTTGAAGATGCCGTATACTCGGGAGACACCCATGCCTGATTTGTTTGTGAAGACCACTCCTCCCTTATTAGATGATCTAGAAGAGTTGTGGCTTGCTTTGGTTAGGATGCAACAAGAAAGGGCTGCTTGGAAGAACAAGTTCCAGACTTTAGAGAGTTCCTACAGAGCAGACCTGAAGGAGAGAGATGATTTGATCGAGATCCTTGAGAGTCGAGCAGTAGAGTCTATAGAGAGGCAAGGAGATTTATTTTCTCCTAAGCCTCAAACAGGTGATGTTTGTTCATTTCCTGATTCAGATGATTGGAAGGAGGTTGCCATCAGACACGGGGAAGAAAACCAGAGGTTGAGAGCTCAGATTTCCAGGCTCACAGGGAAGCGCATTCGTACAGATTGATCTCTATCAGTTCCTTTTCTCAGGATTTTAGATTGTATTTTCATCTTGTACTTGGGATCATTGAAACTTGTAACCCATTTCGAAGTTATTATAATAAAAGTTTTCAGTATTTCAAATGCGTTGTTATTTTTATGTTTGCAATATGTCTGTAAATCTTAAATCCCTTGAAATATTAAATGATAAAATAATAATAATCATATACATTGCATATCATGCATCATATTGCACATGTTTTTGCATTTGATATGCATATCCAGGTGCCTTACCCAGCTTCTTTACTTCATTCAGCAAGCTGACTCATCACTACAACACTCGGGCTAACTTCAAAAAGAAGATGGACAACTTAGAACAGGAGAATCGCGAGCTGCGCGAAGAAGTTTCTGCTTTGAAGGCTGGCTTAGCCAACTTGACTACTCTGATGGAAGCTCTGGTGGTTGCTCAAAATCAGCCACCGAGTGTTCAACCTCAACCAACAAGGGCAAGTACTGAAGTTCTAATTGTTCCTGTATCCGCTACTCCGGCTGTTGTTCAAAACCGTATGCCTCAGGGTTATCCGTGGGGAATGCCAGAGAATTTTGCACCTGAAGGTTTCAATCTGGGTCCTCAAGATGCTCCAGTGGTTCCAAATGTTGTTACTCCTGCACCTCCTGTGCTGCATACTGTTCCTGCTGCACCTCCTTCGGTGAATTTGATTCTGTTTGTTAATGAAGATGTGTGTCGTCCTTTTCCCTCCGCGGAGTGAAGACTTGGGTCTTTATGACAGAATGGATGATTTCCAAGAGCAGTTTGATAGAATGCAAAGAGAGATGAAGGCTCTTAGGGGAAAAGAGTTGTTCGGGCAGAATGTGAATGAGTTGTGTTTGGTCCCGAATGTTAAAGTGCCTGCTAAGTTCAAGGTCCCAGAATTTGAGAAGTACAAGGGCAACACTTGCCCTCGTGCTCATTTGGTGATGTATGTGAGAAGGATGTCTACCCATACTGATGATCAGCGTCTGCTGATTCATTTTTTCCAAGATAGTCTACCCGGTGCTGCGTTGAAATGGTACATGAGTTTAGACAACATCAACATCCATACTTTTAATGATTTGGGAGAAGCATTCATTAAACAATACAAGTACAATGTGGACATGGCGCCTGACCGTGACCAGCTTAGGGCCATGGTTCAGAAAGACAGAGAATCATTCAAAGAGTATGCGCAGAGATGGCGCGAAGTGGCTGCACAAGTGATTCCGCCCATGGAAGAGAAAGAAATGACCAAGATTTTTCTAAAGACGCTAGGAGCTTTCTACTACGAAATAATGGTAGCAAGTTCCCCGAGTGATTTTACAGAGATGGTAGGAATGGGTGTCCGCCTAGAAGAGGCAGTAAGAGAAGGTCGTTTGGCAAAGGGTGAAGGATCTGGTGGTGTGAAGAAGCCATCTTACGGGTTTACAAAGAAGAAAGAGGGGGATACAAATGCTGTTATGCAAGAGAGAAAGGTAAACGCTCCTAGAAGGAATTATCAACGTCATCATCAAGTCGCCTCAGTTACTCCTGTTATGAATGTCTCTCCAACTACCGTTGCTTATCAGAGACCATCCCAGCAGGGGAATCAAGGGTATAATCAGAGAAGGGAGAACTATGATCCTATTCCCATGAGCTATGCAGAGCTATTAACAGCATTGGTTCAGAAGAAGTCGGTATAGACACGACCACCTTCGGCTGTACCATCACCATTGTCGTGGTATTACAAAGCAGAACAGACGTGTGCCTTTCATCAGGGAGCACCAAGGAATAGTGTTGAGAATTTTTATCCTTTGAGGACTGAAGTGCAAAGGTTGTTGAAGTCTGGAATTTTATCTTTCAAAGACGTGGGACCTAATGTGAAAGACAATCCTCTACCCAAGCACGGGGGAGTGAATATTGTGAATATGGTGGCCGGTTGTCCAGGCGACTTTCGAATTTTTGACATTAATCTGGTTAGAGGGGATTTGGTGAAGATGCACGCAGATCTCTGTAAATTCAGTTATTATACGCATGACCATACCGGTTGTGCTGTTTGCAGTATAGATATACATAGTTGCGAGAAGATAAATGCTGATTTGCAGGAGATGATGGATGAAGGTTTAATCCATATAATCAGGCCTAGGGCAGAATATGAAGAGGAAGTGAATATGCTTTCTGGTTGTCCCGGTGAACTCAGAATTTTTGATGTGGATCATTTGAATGAGGATCTAGTGCAGTTACATGCTACCTTCTGCCATACTGCTGGTCAGGTGGAACACCAATATGGATCTTGCATAATTTGTTGTCGAAATCCCTGAGGATGTTCTGTTGTGAGGGAAGGTGTTCAGTTGCTGTTAGACAATGGAACCATCAAGATCACAGGTCAGAGAGATGATTATCATGAAATTAATATGGTTGAAGTCTGTTTGATGGAAGAGTCAGAGGAAGAGTATGCCTCCACAGATGAGTATTTCTCTTCAGACGAAGATTTGTTTGCCGGAAATGAACTTTTGATGGCTTATTGTGTTGAGGAAGTGGTGAATGTCATTGTACCTTGTTTTGGTGCACCCACTCACCTTGAGGTGGAGTACCATAGCAAACCAGTTGTTGCCCCATTGGTAATTAGTCTGCCAGGTCCTATTCCCTATGAATCAGATAAGGTTGTGCCTTACAAATACAACGCTACGATCTTAGAAGATGGGGTGGAGATTCCCATCCAGTCGATGCCAGATGTTGGAAATATAGTTGATAATAACAGAGTGACCCATAGTGGTCGTGTATTTGCGCCAGTCATTCGAAGAGATGTTGTTGTTGGAAAGAAGATTGTTGAGAATGATGAGCCTAAGAAGTCTGCAGGAGGGACTAGTGGAGCTACATTAGAGAAAGAAGTGGATGATATCTTGAAGATAATTAAGATGAGCGATTACAGAATTGTAGATCAGCTATTGCAGTGTAATTGGAAACATTACGTCATGTAACAAGTTGAGCTTCTGTGATGATGAGTTACCAGATGAAGGGAGGAATCACAACCTGACCCTCCACATATCCATGAACTGTAAGAATGATTCGCTGTCTAATGTGCTAATTGATAACGGATCCGCGCTGAATGTCATACCGAGAAGTACCCTCTTGAAGTTAAAGTATCAAGGAACATCTATGCGCCCGAGTGGCATCATTGTGAAGGCTTTTGATGGGTTGAGGAAATCTGTCATCGGTGAAGTGGACCTGCCCATCCATATAGGACCACATTTGTTCTTGATAACCTTCCAGGTTATGGATATTATTCCCGCATATAGTTGTTTGCTTGGATGACCATGGATACACGAAGCAGGGGATTTCACTTTAACTCTGCATCAGAAGCTAAAATTTGTGCATGAAGGGAAGGTAGTGATCATAAATGGGGAGCAGGCGTTGTTGATATCCCATCTATCATCTTTCAGTATTATAGAAGCGGATGAGGATGCTATTGGAACCCAATTCCAAGCCCTATCCATTGACAACATAAGGAGGAATGAGAATTCTGTAGTTTCCCTGAAGGACACGCAGCAGGTTGTGCGCAATGGTCATAATGCAGTTTGGGGACGACTGGTGGATCCACCCGTGAACAAGAACAAAACTGGTTTGGGTTTTTCTTCGAAGAATGGCAAAGGAGAAAGTTTGAAGTCAAAGTCTCCTGTGAACAGTTATCATGATGTTTTCCGCAGTGGAGGCTACCTCCATCCAATTGGTTCTGGAATCAATGTTGTTGAAGAAGATGAAGCAGAGCAGGAAGTACCGAATTTTGTGACGCATGGAGTCCGAGTTCAGAACTGGGTCACCATTAATGTTCCTTCTTGCATACATATTTCAAAGTAATTTGTTTTGTTAATCTTTTTCATTCTTTGAAAAGCTTTCACTCTGCCCAAGGTGAAAGTATTGTATGGGCTTATCCGTTTGCTTTGATTTTTAAGATCATTAATAAAAGTTGTCTTTGCTTCCAAAAATATGTCTTTATTTTCTGCTTTTTCTTGGGAAATGGTAATCAAATAAAAAACCCTTTTAAAATAAATGATAACTGAAAATTAATCTGCATGATCACTTGTTATATGTGTCAGTTTCTAAAAGCAATCATAAATCATATGTGCAGATTAATTAAAAAACCCGTTGAATACAATGACCCTGCACCCTCTCCCAACTTTGAATGTCCTGTGTTTGGGGATGAAGAAGAAGATTATGATGAGATTCCAGAAGAGGTCTCACGGTTGCTTGAGCACGAGGATAATACCATTCATCCATATAAGGAGCCTTTGGAAGTGATTAATTTGGGATCAGGAGAAGATCCGAAAGAGATTAAGATTGGAGCATCGTTGCATCTTGATGTGAAGAGCGGGTTGATTGAGTTGTCGAAAGAGTATGTGGATATTTTAGCTTGGTCTTATCAAGACATTCCTGGTCTAGATACAGACATTGTTGAGCATCATTTGCCGTTGAAGCCAGAGTGTCCGCCACCTAAACAAAAGTTGAGAAGAACCCACCCAGATATGGCAGTAAAGATCAAAGAGGAGGTCCTAAAGCAGATTAATGCTGGTTTTCTTGTGACGTCAGTGTATCCTCAATGGATTGCCAATATTGTCCCAGTACCGAAAAAAGACGGAAAAGTCCGCATGTGCGTAGATTACAGAGATCTAAATAAAGCTAGTCCAAAAGATGATTTTCCATTACCTCACATTGATATGTTAGTGGATAGCACAGCAAAATTCAAAGTATTCTCGTTCATGGACGGATTTTCCGGGTCTAATCAAATAAGAATGGCTCCAGAGGACATGGAAAAAACAACGTTTATCACACCCTGGGGAACATTCTGTTACAGAGTGATGCCCTTCGGGTTGAAGAACACTGGTGCAACGTACCAGAGGGCTATGACAACCCTATTCCATGATCTAATGAACAAGGAAATTGAAGTATATGTTGATGATATGATTGCCAAATCCCAAACTGAAGAAGGGCATATAAAAGATTTGTTGAAGTTGTTTCAGCGTTTGAGGAAGTTTTGTCTCCGCTTGAATCCAAATAAATGCACCTTCGGAGTTAGATCGGGGAAATTGTTGGGTTTTATTGTTATCCAGAAAGGAATTGAAGTTGATCCTGATAAAGTCAGAGCAATTCAAGAAATTCCAGCACCAAGAACTGAAAAGCAAGTCAGGGGTTTCCTCGGGCGTTTGAATTATATTTCCAGATTCATTTCCCACATGACTACAAAGTGTGAACCGATCTTTAAGTTGTTAAAGAAAGATCAAGGTTGTGTGTGGACGGATGACTGCCAAAGGGCATTTGAGAGTATTAAAGAGTATCTGCATGAACCTTCTATCTTGCTCCCTCCCGTAGAAGGAAGACCGCTGATTATGTATCTAACGGTGTTAGATAAATCCATGGGTTGTATTCTGGGACAACAGGGTGAAACAGGAAAGAAAGAGTTCACCATTTATTATCTCAGCAAAAAGTTCACTGATTGTGAGTTGCGGTATTCCATGCTAGAAAAGACATGTTGTGCTTTGTCCTGGGCGGCAAAGCGTTTACGGCAGTATATGTTGAATCATACCACTTGGTTGATCTCCAAAATGGATCCAATCAAGTATATTTTTGAGAAGCCTGCTCTTACGGGGAGAATTGCCCGCTTGCAGATGTTGTTGTCTGAATATGATATTGAGTACCGCACTCAAAAATCTATTAAAAGTAGTGTGTTGGCAGATTACCTTGCTCACCAACCGGTGGAAGATCATTAGTCTGCAGAATTTGAATTCCTTGATGAGGATGTGATGTTCTTGAAAGTGAAAGATTATGATGAACCATTGCCTGAGGAAGGCCTTGACCCTGAATCTCATTGGAGTATGATTTTTGATGGAGCGGTGAATGCTTATGGTAAAGGAATTGGTGTTGTGATTGTAACTCCTCATGGATCCAACATTCCTTTTACTGCGAGGCTAACATTTGATTGCACTAATAATATGGCGGAATATGAGCCTTGCATCATGGGTCTTGAGGAAGCTATTGATCTCAGAATCAAAATTCTAGATGTGTATGGTGATTAAGCTTTGGTAATAAATCAGATTAAAGGAGAATGGGATACTCGTCACCCTGGCTTGATCCCTTACAAAGATTATGCTAGAATATTGCTACCCTTCTTCAATAAAGTTAAATTCCATCACATCCCTAGAGATTAAAATCAAATGGCAGATGCTCTGGAAACTCTGGCTTCCATGTATCAAGTGAATTCTTGGAATGATATACCTCGTATTACAGTTCGACGGCTGGATAGGCCCGCTCATGTGTTTGCGACAGAGGAGGTAGCAGATGAAAAACCTTGGTATTATGATATCAAGCATTTTCTTCAGACTCAGGAATACCCGATTGGTGCTTCGAGGAAAGATAGAAAGATATTGAGAAGATTGGCAGGCAGTTTCTTCCTCAGTGAAAATGTGCTATACAAGAGAAATTATGACATGGTCTTGCTCAGATGCATGGATAGACACGAAGCAGACATGTTGATGCATGAGATTCATGAAAGTTCATCTGGCACTCATGCTAATGGACATTCGATGGCTAAAAAGATGCTAAGGGCAGGTTACTATTGGTTGACAATGGAATCTGATTGTTGAAAATTTGTAAAGAAGTGCCATAAATGATAGATTTATGCAGATAAGATCCATGTGCCTCCGACACTTCTCAATGTAATTTCCTCCCCGTGGCCTTTCTCTATGTGGGGTATTGACATGATCGGGATGATAGAACCCAAAGCTTCGAATGGACACCGTTTCATTTTGGTAGCGATTGACTACTTTACCAAATGGGTAGAGGCTGCTTCTTATGCCAATGTCACCAAACAAGTGGTTGTGCGTTTCATCAAAAACAATTTGATATGCCAGTATGGTGTGCCGAGTAGAATCATCACTGACAATGGCTCAAATTTGAACAACAAAATGATGACAGAACTGTGTGAAGAATTCAAGATTGTCCATCACAATTCGTCTCCATACAGGCCAAAGATGAATGGGGTTGTTGAGGCTGCTAATAAGAATATCAAGAGAATTATCCAGAAAATGGTTATTACTTATAAGGAATGGCATGAAATGCTCCCTTTTGCTCTGCATGGATATCGAACATCTGTCTGCACTTCAACAGGAGTAACCCCATTCTCCCTGGTATATGGAATGAAAGTTGTACTCCCTATTGAGGTAGAGATTCCCTCGTTGCGTGTGATAATGGAAGCCAAGTTGACAGAGGCTGAATGGGTCCAGAACAGGTTTGACCAATTGAATTTGATTGAAGAGAAGAGGATGACAGCTTTATGTCATGGGCAGTTATATCAGAAAAGAATGAATAAAGCATTTGATAAAAAGGTCAAACCTTGTGAATTCAGAGAAGGCGACCTCGTGCTCAGAAAGATCATGTCTTTTAACAATGATTCTAGGGGCAAGTGGACTCCCAATTTTGAAGGCCCGTATGTTGTCAAGAAAGCCTTCTCTGGTGGTGCATTAATTCTTGAAACTATGGATGGCGAGGAGTTCCCACGTCCCATGAATGCTGACGCAGTCAAGAAATACTTCGCCTAAAGAATTAAAAGAACAGCTCACTAAGTTGAAAACCCGAAAGGGCGGCTTAGGCAAAAAGGAGCGTCTCGGTAGGCTGAAAACCCAAAAGGGCGGTCTAGGCAAAAATTAGAGACATAAATAGAATAAATTTCCCGCTAAGTTAAAAACCCGCAAGGGCAGCTTAGGCAAAAGTTAGGGATTTTTCTTGGCAAGTAACTACGTCAAACAAGACTTGATCGTTGAAGTAACAATCTTCTCGGATCCTCACTATACTTCAACAAAAGCTGCTGCTCATGACTTCAAAAGTTGTTAGGGGAATGGTGGTCATTGTATCTCAATGTATCTTTTCCATTATATATTACCATTTCCCAAACTTTGTAATCATCCATGGAGTCTCGCCATTCGCAGACTACCATTATATTAATAAAATTCAAGCTTTTGCCCAATTCTTTGTGTTCTTGTTTTTATTTAGCTTGCAAAGACTTCATTTATTACTAATAATAACTTTCAAAGCAAAAAGATTAAAAAAACAAAATTGACTTTTCAAAAAGAAAGACATCTTTACAATTCAATTTACTTTGGGATTTGTGATGAAACAATGACAACAAAAATGGAGATCCATGGAATGAACAAACTTCGGTTGTTTTAAGAATATTTACTTCCTTCGTGAAGGTTTTTCTTAGGTCATCTTGTTGGTATATGCGCAATCTTTGTGTGTTTCTCAGATAATTAAAGACGATACCAGTTGGCGTAAAGTACAGTATTAGGTTTGTGATCCCATGATCCTCGGCCAAGTCTTGGTTCGCTTTTGATTTTGGGTTTGCATGGTCAGAAGCCTCTGTCCCAGGTTCCCCAGCGAAGTTTTCCCTCATATGATGAAAGGTTTTATTCCCTTGGTGTGCTAAGATATCGCTCTTTTTGCAGTATTGGCATTAGTGTTGACTTCTTGATTTCCCAGGAAGACTACACCAGGGCATCTTTTGTTGGAATAGGTTTGGTTGATATGAAGACTCAATCCAGTATTTTCCAGTGAAGGCCTTGTTTATTTGATAAAATTCCTTTTTCCCCAGTGAAGAACGTATCTTGGTTTCCCCTCGATGATATGGTGTCGACCTCCCCAATGAAGTCAGCATGAAGTCCCCGGTAGAGGTCTCGATGATAAAGTATTGTCTCCCTTAGTGAAGTCCGTATGTTTTTCTTCCTTCAAAGTGGGCCTGATTTCCCCAGTGAATGTTTTGACAATTTGGTTTCCATTTGCCTTATTCACAATCAGTATCTAAATCCGCAGTAGGAGTACGGACTGTGAAACATTTGTTTTCCCCATGGAAGTCTGTGTGTTATTCCCTGGGAAGGTTATCCCAGGGCATCTCTTATTGGAATGAGTATTCATGATGAAAATTTTTCAATCCTCTGTTTTTTTTCCAGGGAAGTGGGTTTGAATTCCTCAGTGAGGTTTGGTTGTCTCGGCGTCAGTCTGCTTTATTTGAGACTAGTTTTGCAATCTTCAGTAGGCACGTTGTTTTTTGGAAAATTGGTTTCTCCGATGAAAATAGAAGAAAGATGTTCTATCCCGGTATCTGTTTGATTTAGCTACATCCGGATTATGTTTCTACTCAGTGAAGTTAGGACAAACAATAGGTTTGGTTTCCGCAGTTGCTTTTACCTTTCTTGGATTAATCTTTCTGGTTGAAGTTTAGACCAATGTTGTTAGTACCTGAGGCAGTTTTGTTCGATTATGTATCCTTTTACCAGCATATGCACGATATCACTCATACATTCATACATGCATCATGCATTGTTACAAACCATTTTTCATTGACATTGTGTTCTAACCTTCCTGCAGCGCTCCTTGCTTAGGTGGATTCGGTTTTCCCTCTTGAGTTTATTTCTCAAAGGATGTATCTTAGTTGGCCGTCTTGCTCCAATGTGTTTCTAATTGGATTCGTGGTTGCATGACAATATTATTTACTCTGGATTTCTGAGGACTTTGAGCTTTGATTTGTGCATTTATTTTGCACGAGAAGACTTTATCTCTTCAGCAGGAATCATGTGGCATTTCCCCAGGAAGTCATATCTCATTTCCCCAGGAAGTCATATCTCATTTCCCCAGGAAGTCATATCTATTTCCCCAGGAAGCCACATTTCTATCCCCAGAAAGTCGTTTCTTTTTTCAATCCTCCATGATAACAAGCAACAGGTATCTTTGTTTGAGCAACTCGTGCTTCCCTGTACAAGTCGACGTAACTTTTTTTGCTATTTCCTCTATGAGTGGTTAGCTTGCAGTCTGTCGTCAGTTTACGCCAGTGGATGGCAAGACTTTCAAATTCACAGAAATTGCTCGTTGTGAAATCTTTGCAAGTGGAAGTCTCTTTATTTGAGACAGCTTACATATTACCCTTTCCAGGCGGAATTCCTTGGTTAAGGAAGAAGTTGAGACCCGTTTGTAATACCCCAAATTTGTCCCACCCTTCTACTTTTATCTGGTTTATGCATTGTCGCACTTTTCTCATGTACGTATCTCCATTAGGTCATTTAACATTGCATACACTCGCTAACAACATAATTTGGCATGAGATTGGAGATCTTGAAGGATTCAGGTTTTGAAGTGGCTAAGGCGTTCATATCCAGTAAAGGTCGATTCCTTTTGTAGAGGCATTAAGGTTGTGATTTGTGGTTATTGAGATTTCCTTCTCCTTAAGCTACGAAGCTATTATCTCCATGTTAACAGCAGGTCACCGGGTTTTCCTCTTCAGAGCTAGGAATCTAGGTTTTATATCCTATTTTACTCGGGTTTGTCAACATTTTTACTGGATGTTTGATGGATGGAAAAAAAACATGATGAGAGAGGAAATTGTGCAGCGTATCAGAAAATGCATAGGAAGAATTTGTATCAGGAAAATAATGGAAAAAATAACAATAAGTTGGAATTAACCCCCTAACTATTATAACAGGAAGTCTAAAAAATCCATAACCAATTTTTCTAACTATTCATACTAGAAAAAAAATCGACTAAAGGAGTTTTTGATTGGGGTTATTTGTTAAAGGTCCCAAACGTGAGGAAATTTGCTGAGTTGTTGGGAAAAATCGAAAGAATCGGCCGAATTTGAAGTTTCTCATTTTTTTTAGTGATATGGGCTCTTAATAATTTTTATAAGATTTTTCAAAATATGGTAAACTTCATGGCTATTTTTGAGGTCCCGTTTAGACTCAAATGCAAAATCTCCAAACATGAAAGTTAAAGATCAGATTCTCCTCTCCAGTTTTGATTCAAGAATCGTACTATTCGGAGGTTCGTAGAGAAAGTTATGATGTTTACATTTTGAAGGCTTGAAAGGTAAAATGCTGCCAAGACTTGCCTTGCCTGGCCAACATTTCATCGAGCAGGTGGCAGGCACATGTTTAGGACGTTTTTCATCATGGATTTACGTCTTGTTTCGAAATATGTCGAACATGAAAGTTGGAGTGTGTCACACACTCTTCATTTTTGGTTCAAACTTCGTCTTGTTTTGTGCATCGTGGAAAGAAATATCGAAGCGCAAAGTAGGAGGATTGAAGAGGACGAGAGGTAGGTGCCACGCATGGAATTTGTAATGCCAAGCCTGGCATTTTGTCGAACAGTTGCAAGGCATATACTTATGGCATTTTTCTTTACGATTAAGGTCGTGTCCGGATTGGAAGCAAAATGTGAACTTGTTCTATCATTTGTCCTCTTTCCAACGGTATCAAGTTTATGGCGTTTGGATCATCATTGGGAAAATTATGAGATTTTAAAGTCGTGGTGATGGAATTGAGTTCTGCATGGTGAGTTTCCAGTTATGGCGAACAGTTTTGGTACCAAGGCTTCGCGATCATTTTTTTTATGGTTCGAGAGTTATTTCAAGAAATTTTCCAACATGAATGTTATTTGGGGAAATTCACTCTTCAACTTTTATGTTGAGACTTTATCGTGAAGAAAATTATACCTAGAGTTATTGAATCATGAAAACGAGGTTGGAGCATTGATGGGCAATCGTCGGTAATGACAAAATTGCCGGTGTTTATTTCAGTTACAGTTTCATAATTTCAGGACCATCTTAGGACGGGATATGGTTGTTATTTCGAGGCAAGGCCAACACGAAGAATGTTCCTTGATACGCCCTCTTTTTAATGATATCAAGATCACGTCGAAAGGAGTGTTATAGCGCAAGATATACAAGCATGAAGGCGGTCATGTAACCATGCATAATAACAGAATCTTTTTGGATAAAAGCTATTGTATTGCAATTTCACGTATGCATGGGATGGCTGTTTTGATGGCCATGCGATAATTAATTATTGCATGTATAATGAGAGTAACTATAAGGAGCCTTTTTCACTCTTATCCATGTAACTGTAACAAACTTTTGGCAACAAAAAAGTTTTGGCTCATGCTCGCGACGGTAACGAGAATAACTTGGCTCATAACAGAATGTAACAACCTCATTCTCTCTCATTGCAACAACCTCATTCTCTCTCTACACGTAACAAAACTCTCACTCTCTAAAACGATCATTCAGTCACTCTTCCTCTAACAGAATGAAAAAGAAAGACTTCTTGCTCTCTCATGACTCGGCTTTTGGTGGAGGAATTACCATGAACGTTTTCCAGATTCATACCGTAACAACTGGCGCTCTCTTCTTCCTTCCATCGTAGCAGCCACCGCGAGAGATTCAGGCCCTCTCATCGTCAATCACCGCTTCCAATCACTCACTCTCTCTCTATTTCACTTTCCAACATCTTCAAAACCTCACTCTCCACGACAGTAATCGCGAGCACGGAAGCAAGAACCTCTCTTCTTTCTCAGGATGGCGTAATGGAAAACTGAGGCGATCGCAACAACTTCAATGTTTCTATCTCCTTCTTCGATTTGCGACACGGATAAACCAAAGATCTCATCTAGATTCAAGGATTATGAGGCTATCAGTTGTCAACGTCAAGATCATAGGATTGCGGTTATAGAGTTACCGAAGGGAAGCACAAGATTCAATCGTCATTACGGTAAGTTTCAAAACGTCTCGATCTTTCGTACTAAGTTCTCCATGAGCTAAATATCATTTCGTCGCTTATGAAGTTGTGTAAATGTGTTGATGTTGGTGTTAGAAGCATGCTTAAGCGCTAATGTCATTATCTCACGTTTTGTTTCAAGATCTGTGTGGTATGATTAAGATTTTGTGTGATCTGAGTTAGTATTAGCAGAATATAAGTGTGAATATGTGATCCCTGCAAGATTTCGATTAAGGGAAGATGTTTAAATCATGTTTTCGTTGAGGCTTCATGTTAATCACCGCTATGAGAGGCGTTCTTCACGCCGGAGAAGATGCTACTGTAGCATGATAAAGTTTTGATTCCATTACATGAACGCGTGACGTGGCGAAAGAGAATTGGTCATGAAAATTTTGTACTGTTCATCCATGAAATACGTAAGGTGGCATACGGCTATTAGCTCATGCGTTTTAGCCTTTATACCTTATTAATTAATTAATTTTTTTTGTTGTTACAGTAATAAGCAACTGGATCATAATAGATATAAAATTTTATGAACCAAATTCATCTCTTTTGTTTGGATTCATAAGGAATTTGGTTTGGGCCAAACAAATTACCACCTCATACCCCCTTTGACCGGGCTGGTTGGCACTGCATTTTGGTTTTTTTTATAAATTTGTTTGAAGCTTGGGTTACACAACAAAAACAGACAAAAACAGCTCTTGGATTTCTTTCTGACAGGGCCTTAGCTCTAATTTACTGCACTATACACCCCTGGACTTCAATTTCTTACCCCCATGACCCTCATATTTTCCTATTAAGATTTAAGACTTTTCTTAGTTTTTTTATTATTATTCCTAATGATAGGAGAACTATAAAATCAATAAAACTTAGATCTTTTTTTTAATATAAATTTTAGGAATTAATTCTCTATTTATTTTTTAGAATTCCCTCTTCATAAAAAACTAGTAAAAAAATACTTTTTCTTTCTTGTTTTCTTCCGTATTTTCATGTCGCTTTGCCATGTCATTTTGACGCATTTGGTCATTGTGTAAGGTAGATCCCTTTTGTTTTCGATCATGTAACATAAAGAGTTGTTATGTGATTGAAGCATACGACTTATGCTCATGTCTGATGCGACACGCTTTATTTCTCATCGTCTTGAGAAATTCATATCGTTTTATATGTTATTCTGATGCGTGTAATACTTCATGAGCTTTGTGCAGGAACTTCGGATTACACGTTGCATTCCCATTACGTGTTTACCTTCATCTTAGTTGGATATCATTTCTGACTTTGTTTGTTTCTTGGTGAAGCTTGCTCGATACGTACTCCTTACTGCTCCAGAGCTTTCATCCGCTCTTGACGACTTGCTCGCTTTGGTAGCCCCTGCTACTACCCTTGTATTTTTCCTCACTTTACCGCTTTCTAGATACCATGAGAAGTAGGAAATAAAGAGCGTGCGCTCGAAGTCACAGTTTAAAGACCTGTAGCAGGCATTCCGCACTTCATTTGCTATATGTGTTGTGCTTGTGTTTGTTTACTTTCTTGTCGATCAATGAGTCACTCAATTTAGCAATTGAGATCACGACTTCGCTCTCAGTGCATGCTCCCTATAGGACTTTATCGCTTTCCATTCTTTCTTGTTGATCAATGAGTCACTCAATTTAGCAATTGAGATCACGACTTCGCTCTCATTGCATGCTCCCTATAGGATATTTTTTAGACTTTTCTTCGACATGCTAACCTAGGCAGGATCCCTTTAGGTGTGCTTCCTTTTTGCTGGCTTGTTTGCTTTATCCTTGTACATACCATGTTCCCTTAGGATGCGCTTGCTCCGTTCGGACGCAAGTTAGACCTTAGGTTGTAAACCATGCATGCTGACATTAGGTAGAAACTTCCCCTTTCATCCTTGACGTAGGGCTACTATTGCATGATAACATTAGGTTTAGAAATAGGCCAGTCTCCCTTAGACTCTTTTCTTCCCATCTTTGCATCCTTGCATTCAAAACAAAAACTCATTTTCTTAGCAAATCAAAAACATGCTAATCATACCTAAACCCTTTTTCAAGGTAATAAATACAAAACAAATTCAAATCACTTTGTGCGTTCGAGCACCTTCTCTCTAAAACCCTTTTCAGATAAGAACATGATTAGTTTACTTCTGTGCCAACGCATAAGTCTCCAAAGGTCGAGCTGCGGCAGAAGACAGAATTAACATTGTCCATAAAAAACATAAACAAACAAAAACATGTGAGCCGAACTACGGTAGCTCTGATTCCTCAAAAAGGATACGTAGGCATTGGGGTAGGGCCCAGGAGAGCACAATTTTATTTTCCCTACATTCTTTTCTATTTTCTTTTGCATGCATTCCTTTCAGTAGTATAGTAAACAGTAAGCATAGACGAAACACACCCATAAGATAGATAACAAAAGTGGATACCGTAGAGTACTACGGGCGTGTGGGGTGCTAATACCTTCCCCTCGCGTAATAGACTCCCTTACCCGATCTCTCAGTCGCAAGACCGTGACTTCTCCCTTCTCAGGTTTTCTTGATGTTTACCTTTCCCTACATGTGGGATAAAAGGCGTTCGATGGCGACTTCATTGTTTGATGATTTTCAGCCGGTTGTTTCAGCTGGCGACTTCACTGGGGATAGGTCGACCAAATGCTGGTCCATCCAGGAGTCGCTCCTAGCTCTTGCTTTCTTTCATTTGGGTGTTTATCTTTATGCTTTCAGTTTATTCACTCATTTTGTATATACTTGAGCATATGTATGCATTGCATTTTACTGTCTTCCATATACTACTGTTGTACTGGATCTGCTTCTTGTCGAGTGGGTGTTACTATGAGGTAAAAGGCCCAATACCCAGGCCAGAGTTGTATACCATAGGAACCCTAGGAATAGAGTGGAACATGAATGGCCAGTTGACTTAGGTGATACGGCGATAGTTTCTCAGGAGTACCCTCGATTCTGAGTTACCATCGCCTTACCCTGACCTAGTTTTCACCTGTGAGCGGGGAGGGAATTCTTATTACAGGTACAGATGGTGACTATGTTCAGATGGTTACTCATATTCGGATAGTGACTGTACCCAGACAGCGACTATCGGTTCTAATGGATATGCTCTGGAATTCTGTCAATGATTAGGAGGTTCTCGGATTTATTTTCTGAGTCCTGAATCTGTTCATAAGATTATATGGTTTACGTTCCGGACCTAAGATCCTGATACTTACAGATTACGCAGAGGCAGTACAGTAGAAATTGGTATCATGGAAGTAGTAACCCCATGATCACTTTGCATTTACATCATAACATGTTTATTTCTCAAAAAGAAATGTCAGAAAGATGAAATTATCAACCTTGCATATGCACGTCCACTTTGGATACCTCCCTGGCATAATTTTCGTCAGTAACGTTTGGCAACAGTGATGTTCTCAAAAGAACCAAAGGAGACAATCATATTTATCTATACTACTCAAGTTTTCCGCTCAAGTTCTTGGCCTTCTTCGAAGAGTCTAAAGGACCATTTTGGTCATTTTTGACCCTACTTCAGTCTTATAGCTACAGGTTACACATTCCAGGACTGTCAAGTTGTTCCAATTCCGGAAAGGACGATCCCCTTTGCTGAGCACCTACCTGTTGCCAAGTCTGGCAGGGGCACGATTTTGAAGCTATCGCTAAGGCCCTTTATTTGAGCCTAAGGGGTATAAAAAAATAGTAAGCTACTCCCGAACTGATCATTATTATTTCCAATAAACAAAGTTGCCCATCTTGTACTCCCATAACCTTCTTATATTCAATTCTGTGAGAATTTCTCTTATTTTTGGATGTTGTCTTCATATGGTCGTTCTTGTCATCGTGTTGCTCGATTACGGCCGACGGTAATTAAACCATGGAGAGCCGGAGTGGACAATCATTTCATACATCATACATATCATACATTTCATGAATTGCAGGTTTTTTGGCAGGAATTCTTATCTGATGGTTTTGCCTTTTTATTAGAGAATCTATAAGACGACTTCCTTACATCCTTATCGCACTCGAGCCAACAAGTTGAGGATCATGGAGCAGATTGAGCAGAACCAGGCCTCTCTCCGCAAAGACATGGACACCATGGGTGACCGAATGAACCAACTCATGGAAACTCTTCATGCCGTCATCCAAGGGCAGGAAGAGCTCAGAATAAGCGTCACAAAACTGGTAGACGTTGCCTCCACATCCAAGAACGGCGGACACAAGAATGATCATGGTGGGATTCCTAAGGAGAACCCACGGATGATTATGGATGACCACCATGATGTCATTGATCTCGATGACCCTCCAAAGGATTCTACGACTAATCTGTCTGAAACTGCTAAGATGTACAAGGCTCTGGAAGAACGCTTAAAGGCTATGGAGACTTCTAAGAAACCAGGATTCAGTTCCGCTGCTATGTGTTTAGTTCCAGGGGTTGTGATTCCGCCGAAGTTTAAGGTACCTGATTTCGACAAGTATAAAAGGGTTACGTGCCCAGAGACTCATCTCAGATCTTACTGCAGAAAGATGGCTGCTTATGCTAGCAATGAGTCGTTGCTTATGCATTCTTTCAGGACAGCCTTGCTGAAGCTCCATTAGAATGGTACATGCAGTTGGAGAAAACTCATGTTAGTAATTGGAGTGAGCTTGTCGATGCTTTCTTAAAACATTATCACTACAATACCGCTATGGCACCTAGCCGTGCGCAGCTGCAGGGTATGTCTCAAAAGACTAGTGAGTCTTTCAAAGAGTACGCCCAGAAATGGCGCAGTTTGGCCGCAAGAGTTCAACCTCCTCTCCTAGATCGGGAACTAGTGGATTTGTTCATGAGTACCCTCCGAGGCCCGTATTTGCAACATATGCTCAGTAGTACTTCTGACTCGTTTTCAGATATGGTCATCATCGGGGAACGAGTTGAAATGTGTGTTAAGGTAGGGACTATTTCAGGTACATCTGGCACAAATGGTAACAATAACTCAGGTGGTGGGAAGAAACCGTACTCTAGCGGTTTCGTCAAGAAGAAAGAGGGAGAAGTAAGCAATACCTCTGATGATAAAGGGAAAGCCATTGTACAGGTTCCATATTACCAAACCCCTGTCGTTACTCCACAACAACAGTATGCACCGCCGCGAAACTATCAACAGAACCAAAGGCCCCAGGGGCAGAGGGGTCAACAAAGGCAGCAAAGGTATCCTGAGAGGAAGTTGGATCCAATCCCGATGTCATATGCCCAGTTGCTTCCACAATTGCTAGCTGGTCAGTTGGTACAACTTCGAGAGTTACCTCCCCCACCGGCAGAACTTCCAAGGGGTTATGATGTTAACGCACGTTGTGAATTTCATTCGGGTGCTCCCGGTCACTCGATTGAAAACTGCAGAGCTTTAAAGTACAAGGTACAATCTCTTTTGGATTCCAAAGAGCTAAGCTTCGCACCTATAGGCCCTAATGTTCAGAACAATCCTATGCCTCCTCATCATGGGGGCGCTATTAATGCTATTGGGTTCGACGATACCACGACTTAGTGACTCAGGTTGAAGAGATTCAGATGTCAATGACAATTCTAAGAGAGCATCTTTTGCAGCAGGAAGTTCTACAAGAACTTCATGGCTTCTGTTTGAAATGCTCATCCAATCCAGACGAGTGTGATGGTTTGAAAAACTCCATTCAGAAACTGATGGACGAAGGGGTTGTTAGAGTTGAGAAAGTCTTTCCCGAAGGCGATGTCGCTATTCTGGAAATATCGTATTATCCGGCCAATGCTCAGAGGAATACTTCAAGAGTTCCATTGGTTATACAAGTTCCAGCGCTCCCTGCACCAAATCTGAATCCGGTTGCTCCCCTGCCAACCCAAGCATCAACACTTCCAAGTTATGTTCCTGATTCGTTAACTGATAACAGGGCAGTTCCATGGGAATACAATGCCGTTTACATTCGGGGAAAGAAAGTCGTTTGTCCGCCGATTGAAAATAAGAATGTAACCAACATCGCCGAGACTAGTAGGATAACTCGAAGCGGGAGAGTCTTCGCTCCTACTCCACCACCTCCTGAGGAAGTTATCGAAGAGATTCCTGTGAGAGATAAAGGGAAGCAGGTAGTTAATGATTCTCCTGGGACGTCTTTTGAACAACAGGTGGAGCAGTTAATCAGGGTAATCAAGAAGAGTGATTTCAAGGTGGTTGACCAGCTAAATCAGACGCCTGCAAAGATCTCAATCTTATCCCTCCTCCTGTACTCCTAAGCTCATCGAACCGCCTTGATGCGAATTCTACATGGTTCCCATGTAAATCCTGAGATCTCTGTGGCCCAATTCGAAGGGGTTGTTACAAATATTTCTGCAGGAAACTGTCTAGGCTTCAGTGATGACGAGCTCCCTCCTGAGGGTTGGGCTCATAATAAGGCGATGCATATTTTCATTAGGTGCTTAGATACTGTAATGTCTCGGGTCTTAGTAGACACTGGGTCTTCTTTGAATGTGATGCCTAAACATACTCTGCTCAAGCTAAACATGGACAGAGTGATGATGAAACCCAGTATGCTGACAGTCAAAGCCTTTGATGGGTCGAGGAGATCTGTAGAAGGAGAAGTTGACTTACCCATCAAAATCGGCCCCCACATGTTCTACCTATCGTTCTATGTCATGGACATTCGTCCATCTTACACTTGCTTGCTAGGGCGCCCGTGGATCCATGTGGAAGGGGCCGTTACCTCAACCCTGCACCAACGTTTGAAGTTCATCATTCAAGATAAGGTCGTCATTATTGGCGACGAGGAAGATGTCGTGATTAACAATGTTACTTCCTTCCGTTATGTTGAAGTAGACGGGGAAGTTCATGAAACCCCTTTTCAGGCCTTGGAAATTGTTTTTGTTGACAGAGTCCCCACTACGCTGGAAAGTATACAGAAGTCTGGAGTTCCGATGGTTTCCTTGAGAGATGCCAAAGCTATTGTGGAATCCGGAGTCCCTAATGGAGACTGGGGCAAAGTGATAGAAGTGCGCGAAAAGCAAGACAAGTCTGGACTTGGGTTCAGGTCCTCGTTTTCAGACCATGTTGGTACAAATCCAATTATGATCAAGGGAAAACAAGTTCCTCCGCTTTCAAAGGTATTTGTTAAGGCCGGTCCGGAGGCTCAAGGACAGATCCATGCAATTGATGATGAAGACGATGCAGATATAGCTCAGTATATCTACCAGATTGCGCCTGATCAAGAGCACGACAATTGGACTGCCATTGATATTCCCGAAGTGGTTTTCTTTGACATGTAATGTTCTTGTTTTAAATGAGTCGCATGCTTTTGCCCGAAGCATGTTGACGGCTTGTGAAGAGGGCCCCTCATGTTTCTATGTTTGTTTAAAAAATTGAATAAAATGTCATTCTTTGCATACAATTTTTGCTCTCTATCTTTCCTTATTTTCGTAAAATAAAATGGCAATTTTTTTTAACTCTTTAACCATTTTCAAATTCGCATCCATATTCTAAAATAAGGCATGATTCATCAAATCATGCAGGTCTGCCTCAAATTCCATGAAAAACGGTGATGTTACAGTTCCTTGCACCAATATCCTTGGGAATCCGAATGACCAAGTTGATGAGGGTAATGGGGAAGATTGTGAAATTCCGGAGGAATTAGCAAGACTGTTGAAACAAGAAGAAAAAGTGATATTGCCTCATCAAGAAGCCATTGAAGTCATCAATCTCGGCACTGACACAATAAAAAAGGAGGTCAAGATAGGGGCCGCTTTGCAAGATAACATAAAGAAGGGGTTAATTGAGCTTCTCAGAGAATACTCTGACATCTTTGCCTGGTCGTATGAAGATATGCCTGGTCTAGATACGGATATAGTCATGCACCACTTGCCACTCAAGCCAGAATGTCCTCCAATAAAGCAGAAGCCAAGGAGAACTCGTCCAGATATGTCTCTCAAAATCAAAGAAGAAGTTGAGAAGCAGTTGAATGCAGGCTTTTTGTTGGTATGTGAATACTCAGATTGGATTGCCAACATCGTACTTGTCCCTAAGAAAGATGGGAAGGTGCGCATGTGTGTAGATTATCGAGATCTGAACAAAGCCAGCCCAAAAGACGACTTCCCCTTGCCACACATTGACGTGTTGGTTGATAACACGGCTCAGTCCTCGGTTTTCTCCTTTATGGATGGTTTTTCATGATACAATCAGATAAAGATGGCCCCAGAAGACATGACAAACACGACATTCACTACTCCATGGGGTACTTACTGTTATAAGGTCATGCCTTTTGGCCTCAAAAATGCTGGTGCAACATATCAACGTGCCATGGTGACACTTTTCCATGATATGATTCATAAAGAGGTCGAGGTGTATGTTGATGATATGATCGCGAAATCACAAAACGAGGACGAACACTTAGTCCATATGCAAAAGTTATTTGCGTGTCTGCAAAAGTTTAGACTAAGGCTTAATCCGAATAAGTGCACCTTCGGAGTGCGATCCGGTAAACTACTCGGTTTTATCGTAAGTCAACGAGGCATTGAGGTAGATCCCGACAAAGTAAAAGCAATACAGAATATGCCAGCACCAAAAAATGAAAAAGAAGTAAGAGGGTTCCTCGGGAGACTGAACTATATAGCCAGGTTCATTTCTCATCTCACAGCTATTTGTGAACCCATCTTTAAATTGCTGCGCAAGAATCAAGATGTCTGATAGGATGCTAATTGCCAAGAAGCCTTTGAAAAAATTAGACAATACCTCCAAGAGCCACCAATCCTTATCCCTCCAGTGCCTGGGAGGCCACTCATTATATACTTGACGGTGCTGGAAGGATCCATGGGTTGTGTGCTCGGGCAGCAGGATGAAACAGGACGTAAAGAGCACGCCATCTATTATCTGAGTAAAAAGTTTACCGATTGCGAATCTAGATATCCTTTACTTGAAAAAACTTGTTGTGCGCTTGCTTGGGCTGCTCGGCGTTTGAGGCAGTATATGCTGACATACACGACCCTTCTAATATCGAAAATGGACCCGATAAAGTATATCTTTGAGAAACCAGCACTCACAGGAAGACTTGCTCGATGACAGATGCTTTTATCTAAATATGACATTCAATATGTTACATAAAAGGCTATCAAAGGTAGCATTGTTGTAGATCATCTTGCTCATCAGCCGTTAGAGGAGTACCAATCAATGAAATTTGACTTCCCTGATGAAGATGTTATAAAGCTGGATGATTATGATGGGGTCGATCCAGAAGAGCGATGGACTCTTACGTTTGATGGCGCCTCGAATGCTGCGGGCCATGGCATTGGGGCAGTGCTGACTTCTCCACATAATATTCATACACCGTTTACGGCCCGGTTATGTTTCGATTGTACAAATAATGTGGCAGAGTATGAGGCATGTGTAATGGGTCTAGAGGCAGCTATCGACCTTAAAATCAAGATCCTGGAAGTCTTTGGAGACTCTGCTCTGGTCATACATTAGGTACGAGGTGATTGGGAAACGAAGCACCCCAGTTTGATTCCATACAAAGATTACATCTTGCAGCTAATACCCGCTTTTGAGGAAATCACCTTTGAGCACATTCCCAAAGATGAAAACCAGCTGGATGATGCTTTAGCCACACTAGCATCCATGTTTTCTGTGAGCTTTCCAAATCAGGCGCCTAATATACACATCCTCAGGTACAAAGAGCCGGCACATGTCTTTCCTGCCCGTTGTCTCTCAACTGAGGATATGACTGATGAGAAGCCGTGGTATTACGACGTTAAAAGGTACCTCGAGATGCAAGAGTATCCCGAAAATGCTACAATTTGTGATAAGTGTACGCTTAGAAGATTAGCATCCAAGTTCTTCTTATCAGGAGACGTCCTGTATAAGAGAAATTATGACTCGGTTCTGCTCAGATGCGTGGATAGACACGAAGCAGAGTCGATCATAAAGGAAATCCATGAGGGTTCTTTCGGGACTCATTCAAGCGGGCATTCTATGGCAAAGAAAATCTTACGAGCAGGATACTTCTGGACGACGGTGGAGAGCGATTGTTGTGTATACGCGAAATCGTGCCACAAATGCCAAGTATATGCAGACAGAATTCATGTTCCTCCAACCCCGCTGAATGTTATGACCTCCCCGTGGTCGTTCGCAATGTGGGGAATTGATATGATTGGAATAATTGAACCAAGTGCTTCAAACGGTCATAGATTCATCCTAGTGGCTATCGACTATTTCACCAAATGGGTAGAAGCAGCTTCTTACAAGAACGTAACCAAACAGGTCGTCACCAATTTCATCAGGAAGGAAATCATATGCCGTTATGGGGTCCCTCATAGAATCATCACTGATAATGGTTCTAATCTTAACAACAACATGATGAAGGAATTGTGTGAAGAATTCAAGATTGAACATCACAATTCATCACCTTATCGACCAAAAATGAACGGTGCAGTCGAAGCTGCTAACAAGAATATAAAGAAGATCGTCCAGAAGATGGTCAGAACGTATAAAGATTGGCATGAAATGTTGCCTTTTGCTCTACATGGCTACAGAACATCTGTGCGCACTTCGACAGGGGCAACCCCATTTTTGCTTGTCTACGACATTGATGTCGTGCTCCCTATCGAAGTAGAAATTCCTTCGTTGAGAGTTCTGATGGAGACCAAACTTGATGAGGCAGAATGGGTTCAGACAAGGTACGACCAACTCAATCTGATTGATGAAAAGCGGTTGGCGGCCATCTGTCATGGCCAGTTGTACCAACAGAGAATGAAAAGAGCATTTGACAAAAAGATTCGTCCTCGAAAGTTTTATCCTGGTGATCTGGTCCTAAGAAGGGTCATCATACAAAGCCATTCCGATCCAAGGGGCAAATGGACTCCCAATTACGAGGGGCCATACATCGTGAAGAGAGCTTTTTCAGGAGGTGCTTTAATCCTGACAGATATGGATGGGGAAGACGTTCCGCTCCCAGTCAATTCAGACTCAGTCAAAAAATTATACGCATAAAGAGACCCGCTAGGTCGAAAACCCGAAAGGGCGACTTAGGCAAAAAATGGGCATCCCGGTGGGCACGAAAGTCCAGGCAAAAGTTAGGGATAAAATGAAAAAAAATAACAACCCGCTAGGTCGAAAACCCGAAAGGGCGACTTAGGAAAAAATGGGTATCCCGTTGGGCCGAAAACCCGAAAGGGCAATCCAAGCAAAAATTAGGGATTTTAAGCGAGAGGCTGTAGTCTGAATGCTCTTCACCAAATGACACATACACATCTATAGCACCTTGTCAGCAAATTGACCGATCCAACTACTACTCTTCAGAGGCAAGGCATTGAGACAACTCAGGATATGGGAACTGTAGCAATACCGGTTTTGATGGAAATTCGAGCATCTCTCGTTGCCATTTATGCCTATTGTATTTTTTTCGTTTCTGTTTCGCAGCTACCTCATGTAGGAGTTGCTTCCTTGTACGAATGCCTATTCATAGGCCAATCAATAAAATATGTTTTCATCAAAATTGCCTCTTATTGTCATGAAGTGTTTTCGTATGCAGAATGTGTTTTATTTGCTAATTAAACATGGCATTAGAAACCTGAGGAATAAAGATTCTCAAGCCGAGATAAAACTTGACTTCACGTTAATGTATAACCATGCGGGGATGTCATATGCATTCCAAATGTTGTTTGTCCTTGCAGGTAGCAATTTGTAACGGTCACTCTGACCTCGCCAGCGCACGAAACTGCCTCCATATACTGCAGACAACTTTGGGTCTGATTCCCTAAGTGAATTCAGAAAATCTAGCATCGTCTTTTAACTCAGCACGCGCAAGTGCATCCTCAGTGGAGTTAATCAGGAGCATCCCTAGTAAAGCTAAACCAGGGCATTCGCGAAGCTAAACTGGGGCATTCGCAGAGTTCAACCGGGGCATTCGTAAGTGTCCATGCCCATCTATTAATTCCCCAAGTGATTCAAGAAACAATTCCCCAGTGTGCGTAAACTTAAGGCATGTACTCAAAGGGATCCATGTGGTGTTCAATATCCATTCTTCGGCATATTCAGTTCTGTCATCCTCTCAACGGTTCAGAATGTTTGGAAGTCTGGCCAGATTATCTCTTCCCCAACAGTATGGTTCAGAATCCAGCAGTGTACCTAAAAACTCGCTTCGTCAGCAATTCAATCCTCAACAGAGTCAACAACGATCTTTGGTCTTCAAGAGCTCTCCAGTGTGTACTCTTATCAGTATCCCCAGTGATCTTTGGTACTACAGGCTTCCAACGTCGATGTATATTGGCATCCCCAATGATGAACAATGGTTCCCAACAAGCCTACTCTTATCCCCATGAAATTTATTTCTTCGCATTGCATATAGTTATCACTGCATAACATTTCATCCTCAAAAGCGTGTAGCCGATCCATCAGAATGGATCTTTGCGTCAAAAGAAATTCAAACATGCATACAAAGCATAAGCCAGACCAGGTACCTTACATGAAAGACCTGAATTATTCAAGGACAACAGTATGTCCCTACAGAAGGGTATCATGCCCAAAGTCCCCAGTCGGTGACCTCCACCTTTTCGATACCAAACAAAATCAATACACTTTGCCGTTCTAAACCCAGTTCTTGTCTGGTAGTCAGTTCCCTAAATACTCATCTGCTTCAACTCCTAAACACTCGTCCGTGTCCATTCCTAAACACTCGTCCGTGTCCATTCCTAAACACCCACCCGAGTAAGTTATTCAAACACTCGTCCGTGTTTAAACTTTTGATACTCGCCTGTATCTTCTTTCAATACTCGTCCGTATTGAATCAAACACTCGTCTGTGTTTAACTTTTGATACTCGTCCATATCTTCTTTCAATACTCGTCCATATTGAATCAAAAACTCATCTGTGTTTAACTTTTGATACTCGCCTGTATCTTCTTTCGATACTCGTCCGTATTGAATCAAACACTCGTCCGTGTTTACCCTTTTGATACTCGCCCATATCTCCTTTCAATACTCGTCCGTATTGATTCAAACACTCGTCCGTGTTTAAACTTTTGATACTCGTCTGTATCTCCTTTCAATACTCATCCGTATTGAATCAAACACTCGTCCGTGTTTAAACTTTCGATACTCGCCTGTATCTTCTTTCAATACTCGTCCGTATTGAATCAAACACTCGTTCGTGTTTAACTTTTGATACTCTTCCATATCTTCTTTCAATACTCGTCCGTATTGAATCAAACACTCGTCCGTGTTTAACTTTTGATACTCGCCTGTATCTTCTTTCGATACTCGTCTGTATTGAATCAAACACCCGTCCGTGTTTACCCTTTTGATACTCGCCCGTATCTCCTTTCAATACTCGTCCGTATTGATTCAAACACTCGTCCGTGTTTAAAATTTTGATACTCGTCCGTATCTCCTTTCAATACTCATCCGTATTGAATCAAACACTCGTGTGTGTTTAAACTTTCGATACTCGCCTGTATCTTCTTTCAATACTCGTCCGTATTGAATCAAACACTCGTCCGTGTTTAACTTTTGATACTCGCCTGTATCTTCTTTCAATACTCGTCCGTATTGAATCAAACACTCGTCCGTGTTTAACTTTTGATACTCGTCCGTATCTTCTTTCAATACTCGTCCGTATTGAATCAAACACTCGTCCGTGTTTAAACTTTTGATACTCGCCCGTATCTTCTTTCAGTACTCGTCCGTATTGAATCAAACACTCGTCCGTGTTTAGCCTTTGATACTCGTCCGTATCTCCTTTCAATACT
Source organism: Vicia faba (assembly GCA_948472305.1). NCBI lineage: Eukaryota > Viridiplantae > Streptophyta > Magnoliopsida > Fabales > Fabaceae > Vicia > Vicia faba. Next base: position 1,573,914,044 of record OX451737.1, read on the forward strand.
CGTCCGTATTGATTCAAACACTCGTCCGTGTTTAAACTTTTGATACTCGCCAGTATCTTCTTTCAATACTCGTCCGTATTGAATCAAACACTCGTCCGTGTTTAAACTTTTGATACTCGCCTGTATCTTCTTTCAATACTCGTCCGTATTGAATCAAACACTCGTCCGTGTTTAACTTTTGATACTCGCCCGTATCTTCTTTCAGTACTCGTCCGTATTGAATTAAACACTCGTCCGTGTTTAGCCTTTGATACTCGTCCGTATCTCCTTTCAATACTCGTCCGTATTGATTCAAACACTCGTCCGTGTTTAAACTTTTGATACTCGCCTGTATCTTCTTTCAATACTCGTCCGTATTGAATCAAACACTCGTCCGTGTTTAAACTTTTGATACTCGCCTGTATCTTCTTTCAATACTCGTCCGTATTGAATCAAACACTCGTCCGTGTTTAACTTTTGATACTCGTCCGTATCTTCTTTCAATACTCGTCCGTGTTTAACCTTTCTTGATGCTCGTCCGTGTCGCTTATCTAAATAATCATCATGTCGTAACCCATGTTTCCTTTTTCGAACCTGAGATCGCCTCTTGGCTAGGGTCTTTCCGTATACTTTGTCTTAGAACCTGAGATCGCCTTTTGGCTAGGTTCTCTGTCAAATCACTCTCATGTGTCACCTTCGGATCGTAGATCGCCCATAGACCCCGTCCGCTGTCTTTTCATACCAACCTTTTGTCTTGTATTGGCATCAAGCTGCGCTACAAGTTCAATCTCCGTCCCTTCATTGAAAAAAAAATTTCTTTTCCCCAGCAGATAACACAAAAATAAATAAAAAAATACTCACTCTCTCTCTCTCTCAGGATAAATTTTTGGCATTGATATTTAATCATCTTCAACCTTGAACTTCCGAAAGGCATGTGCCAATCGTACTTTCAGGTTTAAGACGATTAAATAGGGGCAGCTGTAATACCCCAAATTTGTCCCACCCTTATACTTTTATCTGGTTTATGCATTGTCGCACTTTTCTCATGTACGTATCTCCATTAGGTCATTTAACATTACATACACTCGCTAACAACATAATTTGGCATGAGATCGGAGATCTTGAAGGATTCGGGTTTTGCAGTGGCAAAGTCGTTCATATCCAGTAAAGGTCGATTCCTTTTGTAGAGGCATTAAGGTTGTGATTTGTGGTTATTGAGATTTCCTTCTCCTTAAGCTACGAAGCTATTATCTCCATGTTAACAGCAGGTCACCGGGTTTTCCTCTTCAGAGCTAGGAATCTAGGTTTTATATCCTATTTTACTCGGGTTTGTCAACATTTTTACTGGATGTTTGATGGATGGAAAAAAAAAACATGATGAGAGAGGAAATTGTGCAGCGTAGCAGAAAATGCATAGGAAGAATTTGTATCAGGAAAATAATGGAAAAAATAACAATAAGTTGGAATTAACCCCCTAACTATTATAACAGGAAGTCTAAAAAATCCATAACCAATTTTTCTAACTATTCATACTAGAAAAAAAAATCGACTAAAGGAGTTTTTGATCGGGGTTATTTGTTAAAGGTCCCAAACGTGAGGAAATTTGCTGAGTTGTTGGGAAAAATCGAAAGAATCGGCCGAATTTGAAGTTTCTCGCTTTTTTTAGTGATACGGGCTCTTAATAATTTTTAGAAGATTTTTCAAAATATGGTAAACTTAATGGCTATTTTTGAGGTCCCGTTTAGACTCAAATGCAAAATCTCCGAACATGAAAGTTGAAGATCAGATTCTCCTATCCAGTTTTGATTCAAGAATCGTACTATTCGGAGGTTCGTAGAGAAAGTTATGATGTTTACATTTTGAAGGCTTGAAAGGTAAAATGCTGCCAAGACTTGCCTTGCCTGGACAACATTTCATCGAGCAGGTGGCAGGCACATGTTTAGGACGTTTTTTATCATGGATTTACATCTTGTTTCGAAATATATCAAACATGAAAGTTGGAGTGTGTCACACACTATTCATTTTTGGTTCAAACTTCATCTTGTTTTGTGCACTGTGGAAAGAAATATCGAAGCGCAAAGTAGGAGGATTGAAGAGGACGAGAGGTAGGTACCACGCATGGAATTTGTAATGCCAAGCCTGGAATTTTGTCGAACAGTTGCAAGCCATATACTTATGGCATTTTTCTTTACGATTAAGGCCGTGTCCGGATTGGAAGCAAACTGTGAACTTGTTCTATCATTTGTCCTCTTTCCAACGGTATCAAGTTTATGGCGTTTCGATCATCATTGGGAAAATTACGAGATTTTGAAGTCGTGGTGATGGAATTGAGTTCTACATGGTGAGTTTCCAGTTATGGCGAACAGTTTTGGTACCACGGCTTCGCGATCATTTTTTTTATGTTTCGAGAGTTATGTCAAGAAATTTTCCAACATGAATGTTGTTTGGGGAAATTCACTCTTCAACTTTTATGTTGAGACTTTATCATGAAGAACACTATACCTCGAGTTATTGAATCATGAAAATGAGGTTGGAGCATTGATGGGCAATCGTCGGTAATGACAGAATTTCCGGTGTTTATTTTAGTTACAGTTTCATAATTTCAGGACCATCTTAGGATGGGCTATGGTTGTTATTTCGAGGCAAGGCCAACACGAAGAATGTTCCTTGATACGCCCTCTTTTTAATGATATCAAGATCACGCCGAAAGGAGTGTTATAGCGCAAGATATACAAGCATGAAGGCGGTCATGTAACCATGCATAATAACAGAATCTTTTTGATAAAAGCTACTGTATTGTAATTTCACGTATGCATGGGATGGCTGTTTTGATGGCCATGCGATAATTAATTATTGCATGTATAATGAGAGTAACTATAAGGAGCCTTTTTCACTCTTATCCATTTAACTGTAATAAACTGAAATTTTGGCTGCAGATACTCAATGTCACGTCCAATGTTATGACACCGTATCTGACTTACTATATGACAGTAAATACAAAAGCAGTAAAGAACACAGTCAATTGTTTACCCAGTTCAGTGTGCAACAACACCTACTCTGGGGGCTACCAAGCCAGAGAGGAAATCCACTATAAGAGATTTTAATTCAGGAATAAACCAACCAGTTTATCTCCTTCACTTAAGACCTACCCAATGCAATTCCAATCTAAGTACAACTTAAACCTGAGTTCCTACTCACTCCCCCTCAATCACAGCAGTGATACATAAACCAATTTGACTTAAGAATTGATGAAGACACTCTTCAAAGACAAACACTTGATTAAGCTTCACAGCTTTTTAATCAAGCAACACAATCACTCTTGCTTCACAGCTTTGAGTGATGTACACAACTAACTTGACTCTGCTTCACAGCTTTAGTCAAGGAACATTCAAACACTCTTGCTTCAAAGCTTTGAGTGCTACACAGCCCTTACAATAGGAAACCTATTCCAAGTCACTTATCACAATGATAATTGCTTGGAGTACAATAAACAAATCTATACAGATTACAAATGATCTTCTAATCAATAAAAGCCTCCATGAAAAACAGCAGCTCTGTTGAATATATAGCAGCTGCAACTTCAGTTAGGGTTTCCAAAAACCTAGGGTTAATTTCGTTTTTACCTAAAGATCAGGTCACAGGACTTTATTAACCAGGTTAGGGTTGAGCTAGGTTACCCCTCAGAAAACGTAGGATTCTGTTCAGAAAGGACTGAGTTATTTCCTGAAAAAACTCAGACTTATCCAATCCTGCAATCCTGTTAGTTCAGAACAGGATGTCATAACATCTGTTATGACATCTGAGAAAACCTGTCTACTGATTTAGCAAAGAGTGATCATTTTGCAAAATGCTCAGATACACACTTATAAACATCAGTACTTCAATTACAATATTTTTCTGCAAAGGTACCTAATGAGTCAGTACAAACTGAACTAGAATGTTATGACATCAGTCATGACATTCACACATACACTTGGGATTTACCAAAAATGCAAGCCAATACCTAAACACCTACAAACTCCCCCTTTGGCAGGTTTTTGGCTAAAGACCCTAAACAATCAGAGATAGATAGCAGCAGAAATAAGTGACAGCAGAAAAATAGAATGTCAAGTACTAATTAAGTAAGTACCAAAATATTCTCCCCCTCTTTAGCCACAAATGGGCCAAAGATACATGTTCAGAAAATTATACAGTTATCCAAAACAAAATAATAAGATCAGCAGCAGACAACAACAGAATACACTTCCAAACTCAGCAACCAACCAGCAACACCACCAAGCAGCAATCAACCTTCAAGCACTGTCATCAGACTCAGAGGAGCTAGTTTCTTCAATGTTGAGCTGTCCTTCAGCTTCTACACCTTCTTCCCTTCTGCTTTCTTCAGCTTCCTCCTTTTCTATCCTGGCAATTAGAATTTCTAGGGTCCTTTTTCTAGCATCCAGCTCTTTGCAAGTTTCTTTTAAAACAGCTATGACATCTGATGTCTTGGACTGGGTCTTTACAGACGATGTCTCAGCTGATGTTATGACAATGTCTGGAGCATGAGATCCCTGAAACAGTTTGTAGTGCAGGCCAAGGGCAGGAGCTCTTTTGCAGACTGTATCTCTTGCCACAAGGATATCAGGGAATTGTGCAAGGATGATTCCACAAAGGAGGGAGGGAAAGGCAATTGGTCCTTTGACAGCATAACTGCCAGCATGCTTTAAAGTTTGTTCAAAGATGTACCTCCCATAGTCAAAAGCAGTCTTGGTTCCCACAACATAGATAAATCTCCCCAATCCTGTAGAGATAGTTGATTTGTGATTTGTAGGCACCCAGTTGGCTGCTCCTATTTTATGCAAGATGGCAAATTTCATGCTGAGTTTACTAGCATTCAGCTTCCCTTTCAAGGGCCAGCACTTTACTTGCCTGGCTGTGATGGTTAGACAAACTTCATTGTCAGTTGCCTCTAGATCAGGACAGTCCTTATTTGTTCTTCCAAGAAACTTGTTGATTTCTGATGGAGAGAACTTGACCCTTCTTCCTCTAACAAAGACACTTTCAAAGTCAGCTGACCTTCCATCAGCACAATCATTTGACAAGTTCACTACAAACTCCTTAACCAGATTTTCATAACATTTGTTAAACTTTATCACTGTCTTCATTAGCCCAGCATTTTTGATCAGATCCATGATGTCTTTGCAATCCAAGGCATCATTGTTGAGTTCTCTCTCCAAGGCTATTCTCTTTAAGCAAACATACTTCCATCTGTTTGCATTGTCAGGATGATGAAAAGAGATGTTGTCTGTTGGCACTTCAGGCACTCTAGAAATCTTTCTGGAGGGGAGCTTCCTTCTGATGGGAGTTTCTTCAATATCAATCTCAAATTCTGATTCATCATCAGAATCAGAAGTTTCAGGTTCTTTACTTTTCTTAGAGATTGGTTGTCTAGCAGTCTGCACCTGGGCCTTCTTCCCTTTTGTCTGAATACTTTTCTCAGCCATGCCTTCAGCTTTGGATTTCTTAGCATCAGGTTTGTCATTCTGACTACTCTTTCTCTTCATCAATCTCCTAGCTATGCTAGGGTTCACATTAGCAATCAGTTCATTATCTGAGTAATCTTCATCCACATCAATGATAGGTGGATCAGCAGCCTTTTCAGAGGGGTTCTGAATGTTGTCTTTTGGTGTCACAACATTCTCAGTGACATCTACATTTTCAGAAACTTCCACATTTGGACTTTCTGATTGATTTAAAGGGATAGAAATCCCCGGTACAGATTGGTTGCCACTCAGTATACTAGTAACCAGCCTAGCAATAGCTTGGTGAACTTGAACTGATCCTTCTCTATTAGGTACAGAAGATGAAGGATGAGAAGAATTACCAGAGGCTGAAGCTTGAGCTCTTCCTGCATGTCAGGTTCTGAGCTTTTTGACTCTGGCTGGGTCAGTTGCCATCTCCCTGAGAGGAGTGACCTCAAGAACTTCAGATTCTATGCATGTAGTGATTGCCCTAGAATCTTGGTCAGATGATGACGATGATGAGGAAGACGAAGTCGCCATGGTTGAAGACGATGTCTGAGACATTTTGATTGACTTTGAGTAATGGTAGCAGTTTGAGAAAAATCTTTGATTTGGAGGAGGAAACAGGTTGCAAGGAACTGAGAGGTAGGAGATAAAAGGGAGTCTCTTCAACTTCTTAAAGCTTTTGAAGGAATTGTGAAAGAATATGATTAACCCACTAAATATAGACTTAATAAAATTAATCCCTTCAACCCTTGTTTTAAGCAAAATTAATTGCTATAATTTCTCATGTTGGTGAATACCCAACCTGCCCCTCAAATTTTCAAGTTTATTTCCAACAAGAGCCTTGGTAGAAGAATCAGTCAGCTGAAGCTTAGAGAAACTATGTTCCAGTTTAAATGACTTCTTCTCTTCAAAGTCAATAGGATTCAAGGAAATGTTGATTGTTTTCAGATTGTCACAACACAATGTCACAACATCTTGTGTAACATTGTACTCAGGGAGCATCTGTTTTGACCAGATGTTTTGAGAACAGAATTTATTTGACATGTTATTTCCAACATCCTTGTCAAGATGACTTAAGGTTCTGACAACACATTCTTCTTCAAGTTTATTTGCCACATCACAGATATTATCAACCTGTAGTTTTGGAGTTCTTCTGACAGCTTCCAAGAAAATAGCTCTTTTCATTCTTCTTAGATGAAGGAGACCAAGCTTATGCTGCCACAGTTTCATCTCTTTTTCTTCTTTGATGATTTGACACACAGTGGAGATAACAGTGTTCTCAAGCTGCCACACGTAACAGTTATCTTTGGATTTGATTCCTCTCATTACAACATCTAGTTTTTCATTAATTACTAGACATTCAGATCTTGAGAAGTTGACCATGAATCCTAGATCACATAATTGACTGATACTAATGAGATTAGTAGTCAACCCTTTTACCAGCAGTACTTTATTCAGACTTGGAACTCCAGGGCAATCCAAATTTCCAACTCCTTTGACTTCACCTTTAGCACCATCTCCAAAGGTCACAAAACTGGTGGTGTGAGGCATAACATTATTGAGGAGATTTTTGAATCCAGTCATGTGTCTGGAACATCCACTGTCAAAGTACCAATCTTCCTTTGCAGAGACCCTCGGGGAAGTGTGAGCTATTAGTGCAGTAGCCTTTTTCTTCCATTTAGGAGCATGAGGCACCTTTTTAGACTTAGGTTTGACACCTGAGCTCTGATTAGGATATCCATGTAGTCTGAAGCAGAAGGGCTTTATGTGACCATATCTCCCACAATGATGACATTTCCATCTTTGGTACCTCTTCTTCATATGTCTCTGTTCCTGATGTTGAGAGTTGTGTTGAGACATCCGTTTTGACATTTGCTTACCAGTACCAGATTTCTTTGCTTCCATAAATCCTAGTCCAGATTTATTTCCCACATTTTGTCCAACCTGAAGGATCTCTTCCAATTTGTCTGTTCCATTGGTCAACATCTTGACAGATTTGGTCATTTGATTCAGTTGTGAGTTCAGAAATTGAACTTCTCCTTCTAGATGACTTATAGTTTCAAGATTTGCCCTTTTTTCATCCTCCAGCTTTATAATGAGTTTTGATTGTTTTTCATTCTGCACACAGACTTCAGCACTTCTGATACACAATTTCTTGTAGGTATCAGCCAGTTCTTCAAATGTCACTTCTTCATCACTAGTGTCACTTTCAGAAGTACAAACACTAGTTAGGGCAGTAACTAGTTTGGCAGATTCTTCTTCAGAATTACTTTCTGAATCATAGTCAGACCAAGTAACAGTCATTCCTTTCTTTTGCTTCTTAAGAAAGGTGGGGCATTCAGCTCGAATATGTCCATATCCCTCACATCCATGGCATTGAATACCTCTGCCTTGGTTTCCCTTATCTTCTGACCTTGGTCTTCTGCTGGAACTGTCAATGTCAGAGGGAATGTTATGAACATTAGACCTTGACTTTGGGTCCATTCTTTTGATGAGCCTGTTGAATTGTCTTCCAAGCATGGCAATAGCTTCAGATATGTTTTCTTCTTCATCCTCCTTGTATTCAACATCAGTGTTGGATACAAGTGCTATGCTTTTGTTCTTCTTGTCACCATTATCAGTGATCCCCATCTCAAAAGTCTGAAGAGACCCAATAAGTTCATCCACTTTCAACTTGCTAATGTCCTGGGCTTCCTCTATGGCAGTTACCTTCATTGCAAATCTTTTAGGCAAGGATCTGAGAATCTTCCTCACCAGTTTTTCTTCTGACATTTTTTCTCCCAGTGCTCCTGAGGTGTTGGCAATCTCCAAGATGTTCATGTGAAACTCATGAATGGTTTCATCTTCCATCATTTTTAGATTCTCAAACTTAGTGGTCAACATCTGAAGCCTTGACATTTTTACTTTGGAAGTGCCCTCATGAGTAGTTCTGAGAGTGTCCCAAACTTCCCTGGCCAGTTCATATTTATGTACTAGTCTGAAAATGTTTCTATCAATTCCATTGAACAAGGCATTTAGAGCTTTTGAATTTCCTAGAGCTAACTCATCTTCTTCTTTACTCCAATCTTCCTCAGGCTTCAGACTGATTGTCCCATCTTCCTCAGTTATGGTGGGATGGATCCATCCTTTGTCAGCAGCTCTCCAAGCCTTTTTGTCCAGAGATTTTAGGAAGGCAATCATACGAGGTTTCCAGTAGTCATAATTAGTTCCATCCAGAATGGGTGGTCTATTTCCAAAAACTCCTTCTCTGTCCATAGTGCCAGAAAGTGATATCCCTAGATCTCACCCAGTAATACAGGCAGGGTGCCTGCTTTGATACCAATTGAAATTCTGGCTGCAGATACTCAATGTCACGTCCAATGTTATGACACCGTATCTGACTTACTATATGACAGTAAATACAAAAGCAGTAAAGAACACAGTCAATTGTTTACCCAGTTCAGTGTGCAACAACACCTACTCTGGGGGCTACCAAGCCAGGGAGGAAATCCACTATAAGAGATTTTAATTCAGGAATAAACCAACCAGTTTATCTCCTTCACTTAAGACCTACCCAATGCAATTCCAATCTAAGTACAACTTAAACCTGAGTTCCTACTCACTCCCCCTCAATCACAGCAGTGATACATAAACCAATTTGACTTAAGAATTGATGAAGACACTCTTCAAAGACAAACACTTGATTAAGCTTCACAGCTTTTTAATCAAGCAACACAATCACTCTTGCTTCACAGCTTTGAGTGATGTACACAACTAACTTGACTCTGCTTCACAGCTTTAGTCAAGGAACATTCAAACACTCTTGCTTCAAAGCTTTGAGTGCTACACAACCCTTATAATAGGAAACCTATTCCAAGTCACTTATCACAATGATAATTTCTTGGAGTACAATAAACAAATCTATACAGATTACAAATGATCTTCTAATCAATAAAAGCCTCCATGAAAAACAGCAGCTCTGTTGAATATATAGCAGCTGCAACTTCAGTTAGGGTTTCCAAAAACCTAGTGTTAATTCCGTTTTTACCTAAAGATCAGGTCACAGGACTTTATTAACCAGGTTAGGGTTGAGCTAGGTTACCCCTCAGAAAACGCAGGATTCTGTTCAGAAAGGACTGAGTTATTTCCTGAAAAAACTCAGACTTATCCAATCCTGCAATCCTGTTAGTTCAGAACAGGATGTCATAACATCTGTTATGACATCTGAGAAAACCTGTCTACTGATTTAGCAAAGAGTGATCATTTTGCAAAATGCTCAGATACACACTTATAAACATCAGTACTTCAATTACAATATTTTTCTGCAAAGGTACCTAATGAGTCAGTACAAACTGAACTAGAATGTTATGACATCAGTCATGACATTCACACATACACTTGGGATTTACCAAAAATGCAAGCCAATACCTAAACACCTACATAAACTTTTGGCAACAAAAAAGTTTTGGCTCATGCTCGCGACGGTAACGAGAATAACTTGGCTCATAACAGAATGTAACAACCTCATTCTCTCTCATTGCAACAACCTCATTCTCTCTCTACACGTAACAAAACTCTCACTCTCTACAATGATCATTCAGTCACTCTTCCTCTAACAGAACGAAAAAGAAATACTTCTTGCTCTCTCATGACTCGGCTTTTGGTGGAGGAATTACCATGAACGTTTTCCAGATTCATACCGTAACAACTGGCGCTCTCTTCTTCCTTCCGTCGTAGCAGCCACCGCGAGAGATTCAGGCCCTCTCATCGTCAATCACCTCCTCCAATCACTCACTCTCTCTCTTTCACTTTCCAACATCTTCAAAACCTCACTCTCCACGACGGTAATCGCGAGCACGGAAGCAAGAACCTCTCTTCTTTCTCAGGATGGCGTAATGGAAAACTGAGGCGATCGCAACAGCTTCAACGTTTCTATCTCCTTCTTCGATTTGTGACACTGATAAACCAAAGATCTCATCTAGATTCAAGGATTATGAGGCTATCAGTTGTCGACGTCAAGATCATAGGATTGCGGTTATAGAGTTACCGAAGGGAAGCACAAGATTCAGTCGTCATTACGGTAAGTTTCAAAACCTCTTGATCTTTCGTACTAAGTTCTCCATGAGCTAAGTATCATTTCGTCGCATATGAAGTTGTGTAAATGTGTTGATGTTGGTGTTAGAAGCATGCTTAAGCGCTAATGTCATTATCTCACGTTTTGTTTCAAGATCTGTGTGGTATGATTAAGATTTTGTGTGATCTGAGTTAGTATTAGCAGAATATAAGTGTGAATATGTGATCCCTGCAAGATTTCGATTAAGGGAAGATGTTTAAATCATGTTTTCGTTGAGGCTTCATGTTAATCACCGCCATGAGAGGCGTTCTTCACGCCGGAGAAGATGCTACTGTAGCATGATAAAGTTTTGTTTCCATTACATGAACGCGTGACGTGGTGAAAGAGAATTGGTCATGAAAATTTTGTACTGATCATCCATGAAATACGTAAGGTGGCGTACGGCTATTAGCTCATGCGTTTTAGCCTTTATACCTTATTAATTAATTAATTATTTTTTTGTTACAGTAATAAGCAACTGGATCATAATAGATATAAAATTTTATGAACCAAATTCATCTCTTTTGTTTGGATTCATAAGGAATTTGGTTTGGGCCAAACAAATTACCACCTCATACCCCCTTTGATCGAGCTGGTTGGCACTGCATTTTGGGTTTTTTTTTAAATTTGTTTGAAGCTTGGGTTACACAACAAAAACAGACAAAAACAGCTCTTGGATTTCTTTCTGACAGGGCCTTAGCTCTAATTTACTGCACTATACACCCCTGGACTTCAATTTCTTACCCCCATGACCCTCATATTTTCCTATTAAGATTTAAGACTTTTCTTAGTTTTTTTATTATTATTCCTAATGATAGGAGAACTATAAAATCAATAAAACTTAGATCTTTTTTTTAATATAAATTTTAGGAATTAATTCTCTATTTATTTTTTAGAATTCCCTCTTCATAAAAAACTAGTAAAAAAATACTTTTTCTTTCTTGTTTTCTTCCGTATTTTCATGCCGCTTTGCCATGTCATTTTGACGCATTTGGTCATTGTGTAAGGTAGATCCCTTTTGTTTTCGATCATGTAACATAACGAGTTGTTATGTGATTGAAGCATACGACTTATGCTCACGTCTGATGCGACACGCTTTATTTCTCATCGTCTTGAGAAATTCATATCGTTTTATATGTTATTCTGATGCGTGTAATACTTCATGAGCTTTGTGCAGGAACTTCGGATTACGCGTTGCATTCCCATTACGCGTTTACCTTCATCTTAGTTGGATATCATTTCTGACTTTGTTTGTTTCTTGGTGAAGCTTGCTCGATACGTACTCCTTACTGCTCCAGAGCTTTCATCCGCTCTTGACGACTTGCTCGCTTTGGTAGCCCATGCTACTACCCTTGTATTTTTCCGCACTTTACCGCTTTCTAGATACCATGAGAAGTAGGAAATAAAGAGTGTGCGCTCAAAGTCGCTGTTTAAATACCTGTAGCAGGCATTCCGCACTTCATTTGCTATATGTGTTGTGCTTGTGTTTGTTTACTTTCTTGTCGATCGATGAGTCACTCAATTTAGCAATTGAGATCACGACTTCGCTCTCAGTGCATGCTCTCTATAGGACTTTATCGCTTTCCATTCTTTCTTGTTGATCGATGAGTCACTCAATTTAGCAATTGAGATCACGACTTCGCTCTGATTGCATGCTCCCTATAGGATATTTTTTAGACTTTTCTTCGACATGCTAACCTAGGCAGGATCCCTTTAGGTGTGCTTCCTTTTTGCTGGCTTGTTTTCTTTATCCTTATACATACCATGTTCCCTTAGGATGCGCTTGCTCCGTTCGGACGCAAGTTAGACCTTAGGTTGTAAACCATGCATGCTGACATTAGGTAGAAACTTCCCCTTTCATCCTTGACGTAGGGCTACTATTGCATGATAACATTAGGTTTAGAAATAGGCTAGTCTCCCTTAGACTCTTTTCTTCCCCTCTTTGCATCCTTGCATTCAAAACAAAAACTCATTTTCTTAGCAAATCAAAAATATGCTAATCATACCTAAACCCTTTTTCAAGGTAATAAATACAAAACAAATTCAAATCACTTTGTGCGTTCAAGCACCTTCTCTCTAAAACCCTTTTCAGGTAAGAACATGATTAGTTTACTTTTGTGCCAACGCATAAGTCTCCAAAGGTCGAGCTGCGGCAGAAGGCGGAATTAACATTGTCCATAAAAAACATAAACAAACTAAAACATGTGAGCCGAACTACGGTAGCTCTGATTCCTCAAAAAGGATACGTAGGCATTGGGGTATGGCCCAAGCGAGCACAATTTTATTTTCCCTACATTCTTTTCTCTTTTCTTTTGCATGCATTCCTTTCAGTAGTATAGTAAACAGTAAGCATAGACGAAACACACCCATAAGATAGATAACAAGAGTGGATACCGTAGAGTACTACGGGCGTGTGGTGTGCTAATACCTTCCCCTCGCGTAACAGACTCCCTTACTCGATCTCTCGGTTGCAAGACCGTGACTTCTCCCTTATCAGGTTTTCTCGATGTTTACCTTTCCCTACATGTGGGATAAAAGACGTTCGATGGCGACTTCATTGTTTGATGATTTTCAGCCGGTTGTTTCACCGTTCTAGGTAAAACACCAGAAGTTTGGGGAACATATGATATTTTCAAAATCTACCTTCAGTGAACGTTGGTAGTGCATCGGCAGTGAACGTCGGTGTTTCTTATCTTTTTGTTATCATCAGTGAATGGTGGTGGTTCCTCGTCAGTGAACGGCGATGGTATGATATTTTCAAAATCTACCTTCAGTGAACGTTGGTAGTGCATCGGCAGTGAACGTCGATGTTTCTTATATTTTTGATATCATCAGTGAACGGTGGTAGTTCCTCGTCAGTGAACAGCGATGGTATGATATTTTCAAAATCTACCTTCAGTGAACGTTGGTAGTGCATCGGCAGTGAACGTCGGTGTTTCTTATCTTTTTGCTATCATCAGTGAACGGTGGTGGTTCCTCGTCAGTGAACGGCGATGGTATGATATTTTCAAAATCTACCTTCAGTGAACGTTGGTAGTGCATCGGAAGTGAACATCGATGTTTCTTATCTTTTTGCTATCATCAGTGAACTGTGGTGGTTCCTCGTCAGTGAACGGTGATGGTATGATATTTTCAAAATCTACCTTCAGTGAACGTTGGTAGTGCATCGGCAGTGAACGTCGGTGTTTCTTATCTTTTTGCTATCATCAGTGAACGGTGATAGTTCCTCGTTAGTGAACGGTGATGGCATGATATATTTTCTCTTCTACCTTCAACTATTGAGTTGGTAGTTTACCGTTATCTGTGAGTCGGTATATCTTCTTCTCTCTACCTTCAATGAATGTTGGTAGACATCGGCAGTGAACGTCGATGCTTGTTATCCTCCTCTCTGGTTCTATTCTTTTGGTCCACCAGTGATTTATTTTCCTGGTGGGGTTGCTCCTTTGTTTCTTCATTTTTGTGGCATCCCCAGTGTTACTTTGCGTCTCTTTTGTTCTGTTTATATGCATCCATAATCATAAGCATTGCATGGCATCTTAGAGACAAAAATAGGGCTTGTTTTATATTTAAGTATCTTCAATCATGTCGACACGAAGATTTGTAACCTTCGTATCTCCGGATAGAAGACACTTAAATAAGGGCAGTTGTTGTACCCCAATTTTTGCCCCTAAGATTCCTCTATCATATCATATCAACTCGATCATAACAAGATCACATTAGGGTTGGTTCTTCCTCTTTGTTCCTATCTTTAAGTTTTCTCTTGAGGAATCTCCAAGCACCTTGGTTGTGTATTTTGTATATGTGTTGTTGACTAACTTCTAATCAAAATACAAAAAAATATTTGTCTTTGTATATTTTTGTTTTGTAGGTACCAAGTCGAAGCATCAGACAAATAAGGATTTCTGGTATTATTTTCCTAAAATCTCTATTTTGCAAAGAAAAAGAATTAAAAAATTTCATTTTTTCACTGATGCAATCGATTGCTCTTAAAGTGCAATCGATTGCACATAGTGTATTTTGCGCCATTTTTGAAAAAAATACATTGTGCAATCGATTTGCACTGTAGTGCAATCGATTGCACATCGTGAAAATTAAAAAAAATCAGCATTTTAAACTTGTCAAATTTTGGCTCCAATTATCCTTCACTTTTGAAAGATGTATCATTAATTCAAATTTTAGTGCCAATCTTTCATTTTTAAAAAGAATTATCATTAATTCAAATTTTGGCTCTAATATTTGAAAGAATTATCATTAATTCAAATTTTGGCTCTAATTTTTGAAAGAGTTATCATTAATTCAAATTTTGACTCCAAAAATCAATTACCAAATTACCACTAATCCCAATCCTAAAACTCTATAAATAGAGCTCTCATTTCATTCAAATTTCAAGCTTTTGATAGCCAATTCCACCTTGCTAAAAAATCTCTCAATTCTCTCCATCTACCAAATTCACTCAAAGCTCCATTTTCAAAAAGTTAGTAAGCTTTGCATTGAAGCTTACTAATCTTTGAGCTAAACCTTCATCCAAACACTTTTTCTCCATCAATTATCTACATCCAAGCTTGGACAATTGATTCTTGTGGTTGAATTGTAGCAAATTCTTGAAGTTGTTTTGATAATTCTCTAGATCTACCTTTGGTAAGTTGGATAATTCATCTTTCACAATGTGATCTCTTGTTGATCTTTGGGTTTGATTCTTTGAGCATTATTTTGTGATTCCAATGGTGTTATTTTCTCATAATTTGATGGAATTTTCGTGCTCAAGTGGATCCATGATCATAAGGTGTTTGATGGAAAGTTTGAACAAGAAATTTCCCTTTTAAAAGGATGTTTTTGCTACTGTAACTGTGTGCAATCGATTTGCACTGTAGTGCAATCGATTGCACAGAAGCAATTTCATGCAAATTTTTGAAAATTATACTGTGTAAATCGATTTACACAATAGTTCAATTGATTTACAACAGGGACATAATGCACTTTTTTGCCTTGTTTTGGGGAAGCTTTGATCCAAAATGCTTTTTCTACTCACTCCTTTTGATTGTTGGTTTGGATTGCAATTTTAAATGTCCAATTTGTCTTTAAACTCAATGGACTTTGTGATGTAGATGAAGTTGGATAAATGTCATCAATTCAAATCTACCTAAGAGTGAATTATTTAATTCATTTATGGTGCTTTGGATTAATGATATGTTTAGTGCTTTAATCCATCTAGAGGAGTGGTTGAATTTAAAGATGAAAGAATTTTGAAATGGTGATCCAAATTAGCTTATCATTCCCCTCCCTCTTCATCTTATCCCTTTCTTTTTTAATTGTGCTACATGTTAAGGGATGGTGATCTCTATATCATTTATCCAAACATGAAGTACATAGATTGCTATTGACCGGCCTCAAAATAGGTGTGACTTCTACATAAGTCCACTTACGATTGCTTAACATAGCGCTAAATTTTGTCCCGATTTGAATAAATGATCATTCGTGGCCCAAACTTATGATTGCAAGCCCAAGTATGTTAATTTGACCTCTTTGATCCAATAACCTTGAGATTCATTGTGTGGAGGCTTTGGTTCTACCAATCCTCTAATGAGTTCTAAATGCAAGTTTCAAGTTGGTCATCCAAGTAACCACTAATTACTAACAATTAACTTTACTTTACGCTTTCATTTTCATGCTTTATGTACCATTTACTTTTAGAATTTTACATTTTACGATTGCTTAACATAGCGCTAAATTTTGTCCCGATTCGAATAAATGATCATTCGTGGCCCAAACTTATGATTGCAAGCCCAAGTATGTTAATTTGACCTCTTTGATCCAATAACCTTGACATTCATTGTGTGGAGGCTTTGGTTCTACCAATCCTCTAATGAGTTCCAAATGCAAGTTTCAAGTTGGTCATCCAAGTAACCACTAATTACTAACAATTAACTTTACTTTACGCTTTCATTTTCATGCTTCATGTACCATTTACTTTTAGAATTTTACATTTCATGCTATTTTCATCTTTTCTCACTTGAGCATTTACTTTTATTTCATTTTTATTTTGCTCACTTGAGCTTTTCTTTCTTTTTAAAGACACCTAATAATCAACATGAACCATAAAAATCATTAATGATACTTGGACTACATGGTTACTATCCTTTGCATTATGGAGTGATGGACTTCTTGGACTTAGGATTAGAGACCTTGGCCTATCTTGGAGACTTTATGACTTTATTTGATATTTTGTCTGGAGTTCTTGAGGTTTACCTCAAGACATTGGGTTGTTTGTTTGTTTTGTGTGCAGGTTATTGAGATTACGATATTTGTTTGTAATCTGGAATTCACCCGTATACAGCCGTTACTCTGCCCAATTTTTGCGAAGACTTAAAACACTTGAAGTTTGGTTCTCTCAAGAGGTCTAGTATCTTTGCTTGCTTGGTTTCAATCCGAAGAATGGGAATTCTATATTGACTCATAATGTCATGTATTGGCTTCTTGTTGGTTAGATGGTTCTTATCCCTAGCTTTTACCTTATGCTTTAGGATAGCCTCTTCTTCTCCTCCCATCTTCTTTAATTTCAAAAATCTTCTTCCTCCTTTAAGAAAAAACTCTTCTTGTTTTGAAACTTGAAACATTTTCATAATAAACTGGGACTTAGGTCCATGCATCTTCGAAACATTTTCATAAATAAATTTCAATCAATTTAATAATACCTTGACCATTTTTTTGTGAGAAGACTAAGAGTCTATCAATCTCATTTCAAACCATTTTGCCACTTTGGCTTTTATCTTTAAACTTTTCTCAAAAGATTAGACTCTTGTCAATCCTTGTAGTGATGAAAACAACTATACTTCTACAATATGTAGTGAAGTGAGATATTTTCCACTTGGGTGTTGAGTGAGGCATTGTTGATTTTAAAATCCAAGCCATATCCTCCACTTTGAGATGATGCAAATTCTCCTTTCTCATGATTGTGGGTAGTAAGTATGTTTTCACACGGACAATTGCGATGATGTCTTATCTCATAAAATCAACCAACACACTTGTGTTTCAAATTTTTTAAAGAGGAACTATGTGTACCCTGATCCCCTATTGCACGAAAGGTGGTACGTAGGCACTAAAGGTTCGCAACCGCGGCGGGTCCAAAAATCATAAAAATATTTCTTTTCTCACCTCCACCATCCATTTTATATACAACACATTTTTATAGACAAAATATACAGATTTTTTCAAAGAGGTTCCTGCGGAGTACCGGAGATGTTTAGGGCGCTAATACCTTCCCTTTGCATAACCAACCCCCTTACCTTGAATATTTCCCCCTCTTTTTGGGTTATTCTCTCTTTTCCCATTCCTTTGGAAACAATAAAGCGCGGTGGCGATTTTTATTTTGATTTGTATAAAGTCTAGTCAATCCAATGGCCTAGTCTTGCACATTTCTACCGCTACACCAATATAGCTAATTTTAGGTCATTTGATCAATTGATTCAGAAAATTTGAACTGCAAGACTTCAAACTTGACATGAGCAATATTGAAAGTCCTTAATGATCCATGAAAGTCATATGACGCATTAAAAGTCCAATTGTCCTTGTGAAAATTCAAACCCTAATTTGAGGCATCAGTGTTGAGGAGATGTCTTGACCTAGTCAATCCTTGTGCAAGCTTGAGCTATTGAAGATCTTGTGGGAAATGTCTTGAGAAATGAGAGGGAGAATTTTGTGGTACAACACGATGCCTCCTTTGTCTCCACCATGGATTATTTGACTACTCCATTATTAACCGTTAAGAAGAATTTGTTGAGAGCCGGTTTATTTCCTGACTGCCTTGAAAATTGTTACCATTGTGCTTCCCAAACTAATGGTTGTATGTGGCTGAAGAAAGGTATCCAATGTCTGATTGATAGCCATGAAATTATTTTCGAGAAAACTCTGTCTGTAAAAAGTCTAACTCAAGATGTTTCCATAATCACAATCTCCATCACTCCTATTAGGATCACCTCTAAAGGCCCTATAAGGATTCATCCTGAGTCAAGAGTGGCTCCCTTAATGATCACTACAACGGGGTTAGTCCCCTATTCATCTGAAAAAGCAGTGGCTTGGAACTATGGGGCAGAAGTTTATTATCATGGCGTTAAGCAAGAGCCATGGATTATTGAAAATTAAGTGCCTAAAATTACAAACATTGCTGGAACTAGTAAGGTCACTATGACAGGAAGGGTCTTCTCTCCGGAGATCTCTCCTCCAACAACTACAACAACACCTGTTTGTATTCTTGCTGCTAGACCAACTACTGATGCCTGAGGTAAAGTGAAAGTTACTGAGCCTGCCCTGACGGAGGCACCCTCAAAAGAAGTAATAATTGAAGACCCATCTAGACAAGAGATGGAAGATATTTTGAAGATCATCTGAAAAAGTGACTACAAAATAGTTGAACAACTGGGGCAGACGCCCTAAAAAATATCCATGTTGTCCTTATTGTTATACTTTGAAGCACATGTCCAAGCTCTGCTGAAATTCTTGAAGAATGTCCATATACCTCAAGAGACCTTTGCTTATCAATTTGAGAATTGTGTTGCAAGCCTAATTGTTGATAATGGCTTGGGATTTTCTGATACAGATTTAAATCCGGTGGGGAAGAATCACAACAAGGATCTCCACATCTCTATTGAATGCAAAGGCACCACTATGGCGCATGTGTTGGTAGATATTGGGTCCTCCCTTAATGTTTTACCTAAAAGTGCTTTAGATAGACTGGGTTGTGATGGGTTGGTGCTGAAAATTAGCGATATTGTGGTAAGAGCGTTCGATGGGTCAAAGAGGATGGTCCATGGAGAGGTTGATCTCCCGATCAAGGTAGGATCTCAAGTCTTCAATTCAACTTTCTATGTAATAGATATTCACCCGACCTGTTAATGTTTACTTGGATGCCCATGGATTCATAGGGCAGGTGCGGTTACCTCTATATTATATCAAATGCTGAAATACCCAGTGAAAGGGAAGGTTTTCACAGTTTGTGGAGAGGAAGAATATATGGTCAGTCATTTGAATTCTTTCAAATACATTGAAATGGATGGTGAATTCATTGAAACCCTCTGTCAAGCATTTGAGGTAATCCCTCCAATGGTTGTTGTTGCTACTCCTGTTACTCCTGAACTCTCAAAAGGCACACCAAGAATGGCCTCTCTGAAGGATGATAGGGTTGTTGTAGAAGATAGAGGTTGCACTATTTGGGGACAACTTCCTAACATCCCCTACAAATCTAACAAATTTGGATTAGGTTTTACTTCAAAGGCTCAGAAAGAGGTTTGATGTGCTCGTGCTGGTGGACCACCTCTCCGTATCAGCAACAATAAAGTCAACGCTCTGAAAGACACTTATAGTAATGGTGACTTTGATGATTGGATATTCCCAACTTCTAACGGCGGACTCAACAACTGGAAGTCCAAAGACTTCATCTCAATCTCCTTTAACCAGGAGTAATTGTTATTTCCTGTTTTTATTGCTTTAAGAACTTTGTCTATATAATTTCCTTCAAAACAATGACTTTAAACCATGTACCTTGCCCGGGGCACAATGGTCAATTGTTAAGGGTTTGTCATTTCATATATCATATGCTCATTTAATGAAAACATTGGATGATTTTGCGTTCAAATTTTGTGCTCTTTGTCTTTCTTTTATTTTATTGCATTTTAAAAAATAGCCATGTGACCTTACATGCACACACACACATTTGCAGATCCACATCCACTTCGGATCTCATTGACAACAATTCTACTATTGTTGTTTATAACTTCGAAAATCCAATCTATCAGGATAAAGACGAATGTGAAGAAGAATGTGAGATACCCCGAGAACTCACCAGACTCCTGATACTAGAGGAAAAAACTATCCATCCACACGAATAATCGGTCAAAGTGATAAATTTGGGTACTGAGGCAGATAAGAAAGAAATCAAGACTGGTGCCAACCTGGAATACTGTGTCAAGAGCAGATTGGTTCAGATGTTGCACGAATATGTTGAGGTCTTTGCTTGGTCATACAAAGACATGACATGGCTTAATACTGATATCGTGGTTCATTGTCTTCCAATGAAAGAAGGTTGTTCTTCGATCAAACAAAAGGTTCGTCGCATGCGCCCTGATATGTCCAAAAAGATCAAGGATGAGGTAATGAAATAGTTCAATGCATGTTTCTTGGCAGTAACGTTGTATCCCCAATGGGTTGCAAATGTTGTTCCAGTGTCGAACGGTAAGGTTCGTATGTGTGTAGACTACAAGTATTTAAATAGGGCAATCCCCAAATACGACTTCCCACTACCGTATTGTTGTACCCCAAAATTTTCCTTCTCTTTTCTCAAGACATTTCTCACAATGGCTCAAAATTGCACAAATGTTGACTAGGTCAAACCATCTCCCCAACACTGATGCTTCAAATTAGGGTTTTGATTTTCACAAGGACAATTGGACTTCTAATGTATCAAATGACTTTCATGGATCTTTATAGACCTCCAAGAATACTCATGTCAAGTTTCAAGTCTTGAATCACAATTTTGCTCAGTCAATTGCTCAGATGACTGAAAATCAACTATATTGGGTAAAAAGTCAACTATGGTCAACCTACAGCCAATCTAAACATTTTGAAGTCCTATTCATCATTTGATCAAGTATTGATCACAATCCCTCAAGAAAAGCACTCAATTTACCAAAAGGGCAAAATGGTCAAAATAAGGATTTTGACTATAATTGACTGATCAGTGACTTTTGACCTAATACATGATCTAATGGCTTAAATAATATTCTCAAGGATTCAAGTACAACATGTTGACCTAATTTTATGGTTCAAAACATTCCTCAATATCAATGGATTGAGAGTTGAAATTTGATCAACTGATGAAAACTCAACTGATACACAAAAAGTCAAACTTTGACTTTTTGGTCAAAATTCAATTTCAAAGATTACAATTTATCAAGATATTCAAAAATTTGAAGCTTGATCATCAAGAAATCATGAAAGTCAAAAGTCAATGTGAAAAGTCAAACTTTTTAAGACTTGGAAATTTTTTCTAAATGTTTTTATATATGATAATTTCATTACTTCATGACATTTTTTCACCAAGATGTAAGATGATTCAAAGAAAATTTTCAACATGAAAGTTGTAGATCTTGATGAATTCTAAAACTTTGTATTAGAGTGTTGATGTCCAAAAATTCTTATATTTGGAGATATAAGCCCGTGAAGTCATAACATTTTTCATAAAACACTTAGGGAAATTTTCAACAGGTTTTGATCAGTTTTTATCTAAACTTCTTGGCCAATTTTCATCAAGTTCCAATTTGATTTATCCAAAATGGTCAACATGAAAGTTTTAGACAATGTTTCAAGCTTTCCAAAACATCCAAGAGCATGAACTTATCATACTTGATCTATGAGATTCAAAGGCATGAAGTTGGGCATCCATTCTTGAATTACTAGTCATTTTTATGAAGAACGCATAATACAGTATTCATGCTATGCTGCATAATCTTACTATGCAGGCATTCTAACTTGCAAATCTCACCATAATTAATTGTTTACACAAGCTTTTGAGCTATGATCCAAGTGGTTAAGGCATTATCCAATCCATTTTGCCATTTATGGAACAAAGGCACCATTGCTATTTACATAAAGCATGTTGTTGTACCCCAAAATTTTCCCTCTCATTTATCAAGTATTTTCCCACAAGATCTCCTTTGGTTTAAGACTGCACTAGGGTTGATCAACTCAAGACACCTCCTTAAGCACTGATGACTGAAATTAGGGTTTGAGATTGCACAAGGATAATTGAACTTTCAATGCTTCATATGACTTTCATGGATCATTATGGACCCCAAAGATTACTCATGTAAAGTTTCAAGCCTTGAATCACATTTTTACTTAGTCAATTGAGTAGTTGACCTAAAAATCAGTTGTATTTGGGAAAAAGTCAAATGTGGCCAATTTATAGTCAAACTTCATAATTTTTTATCCAGATCAACATTATAAACTCATATGTATCATTTGATCAAGTTTGGACCATAATTCCTCAAGAAATTTGATCAAATCATCAAAAGGGCAAAATGGTCAAAATTAGGGTTTTGATTGAGAAAGGGCAATTTCTGATTTTTGACCTAGCAAATGTTTAATTGGTTTGAGGCGTGATCTCAAGATTTCAATTGCATCATTTTTACCTAATGTCATGACCCAAAACATTACTCAAGATCAATTGGATTGATAGTGAATTTTCAGTCAACTGACCCAAAGTCAACAGTACACTGAAAAGTCAAACTTTGACTTTTTGGTCAAAATCAAGTGTCAAAGATCACAATTCATCAAAACATGTCAAAATATGAAACTAATTCATCAAGAAATCAAAAAGTCAAGATTTCATTTTGAAAAGTCAAAGTTTTCAAACTTAGAAATTTTTCTAAGTGTTGAAAACTTCATATTTTTTCACAACTTTGAGCCAATTTTTCACCATGATGCAAGATGATTCAAAAGAAACTTTCAACATGAAATTTGTATATCTCCATGATATATACAACATTTCTTAACACAGCATCTCCTAAAAATGCTTGGATCTCAAGTTATTAATTCATGAAGTCATGGTCTTGAAATTAAACACTTAGTGAAATTTTGCCCTAGTTTAGGCGGGATTTTGGCCTAACTTCGTGGCACTTTTTCATATAGTTCCAAGGGAAATTTTCAAAGGTGATTCAAAGATGGGATGTAAATCATATAACAAGCTTTCTAAAATGTCTAAGAACTCCTTGAGATCATTCTTGAGCAAGGAGAATCGAAGAGAGGAAGTTAGGGTTTCAAACTAAAATTATAGGCCATTTTCATGATGAACAAAAATGAAAATTCAATATTAGGCTGCATAATCTTGCTTTGAAGTCCTTCTAAATTGTGTATCTATCCATCATTAATGGATTACACAAACTTTTGAGCTTTAATCCAAGTAATTTAAGCTTTATCCAATCCACATTTCCATTAATGGCACAAAGTGAACACTTCCATTTTAGAAAAGCAAACTTTATGTGCAAAGTTAATTCTTGAGCCTCTAAATTATTCCCTCTGATCACACTCCATCTACAAAGTCAAAAGAAAGTGTGTTTAAAGCATAACCACTCTATCTTAGCCAGTACACAAAGCATTGAAACTTGATTTCTCAAAAAATCACATGTTGAGCTTAAACATGTGATTTTGAATTCTGATCAGATACAAGCCTCTATACTTGTTGCTTATAAATAAAGGCACTATTTGTGAGCTAAAGGACGAGCTTAAGCACCCTGAAACACACCAAAACTCTCTCAAATCAGAAATTCTCCAAAAACTCAATTGTTGCATAGTTTCTGACCTTGAACATCAAACTCATATTTCCCTCGTGCATTTCTTGGTCTTTTAGTTTCTAAAGCTTCCTTACATCAAGTGTTACCTATCCATGTCCTTGTTTCATTACTGTAACATCATTTACCATATCCTCCATAAACAAAAATAGAGCATTGCACATTGACTTCTCCAAGCCATTCCAGCCATCCATTGCTCAACCAAACCATTGCATTAGTTTCCTGGGAACTCGAGGAAGCTAACCTGATCATTACATCACCTTGAATCAAGCTCATTTGCATTTCACGATTTCTAGTTTTGAGGTATTTTTCTTGAACTTCTATCTCATTACTTATGCATTGTTAGGCTTGCATTTTTGAAGATAAAATGTAGACATCATTGTCCTGAAGTTGTACATGTCCATAGATTTCATTTATATTGACTGAGCTAGGAGAATTTTAGGATTGAATCTTTGAAATAATTAGGTCAGAATTTGGTACTTTCAAATATTCTCATTCATCTTTGATTTATAGTTCATGATATTTATATGGTTGGATTTGTATGAAAAAATGGAGCAACTTCATGTTTACATTTTTGCAAATGGTTGAGAAATGAACAAGTTGCAGGGCTTCTGGCTGGAGGTTGAAGATGAAGTATGTTTAGGACAAGATTTATGTTATATATTTGTTGTTTTAAATAAGTTAATGGATGTATCACCACCCCAGTGGTTAAAGCGCGTGCCTGTCACCATGAGGTCCTGGCTTAAAGCCCCAGCGTGACATTTTTTCATTTTTTTGACATTTTTTGGCTTTTTGCAGCATTTGGGCCTTCCTCCATTGGGCTTGGGATTTTTGCTACACTTGCACACTCCTGACTATTTTTTTAACCCCCCTAACTTTATTTTTATTTTTTTTAACTTTTTTATCTTTTATTTATTATTATTATTAATTCAATTATTAATGTTATTATTATTATTATTATTACTATTTTCATCAATAAGAAAAATCCAAAAATATTTATATTTTATTTATTTAGTTTATTTTTCTTTACAAAAAATAAAAGAACAAAACCCTTTTCTTTAATTAATTTCCTTTTTACTTAGATAATTTAATTTTTAATTATTATTATATTATATTATTTATTTTTCTTGCAAAACTAAAATCAATTTAGAACTTATGATTTTTACTTAATTATTTATATTTATTTACTAGTTTAATTAAATTCACACAAAAAACCCTAAAAAAATACTTTTCCTTAAATTAATTATTTTTACTAACTTAACCTTAATTTTATTTTTTAGTTAATTATTTTTATTTTAGTTAATTAGGTTAAAAAACCATTTTCATAAAAACCAAACAAAAATCATATTCCTTTCCACATTTACATTCTTGCATTTTATTTGTTCATTTTTGTACATTTCTTCATTTCAATATGGTTGTAATAATTATTTAGATTTAATTTCTTGCAATATTCCCCATTTGTAATTTGTACACCCCCTCCCCTAAGTATTGTAATAGCGTAGTAATTTTAATTTCCACAATTTATCGCTTTATATACAAAATTCTAGTAATTAGGATTTTGTATGGAAAGACTAAAACCAATCAATAGAAAACCCTAATCAAAGACAAATCAAGCATGTAAATCAATACACTCGCACACATACACCCCCTAGGGTAAATCCACTTGGTTGCCTTACAAAATGGTCATATTATGCATGTGAGGTATCTTAGCAAAAACAAAGAAAATACAAGATCATAGTCCCTCGATGACGCTATCCATGTTGCCTCCCAAAATGATCTTGGTCCCTAAAGAAAATGCTAAGGTGTCTTGCAACATTGCTAATCATGATTATATAATGACCCACGCCCGTCCCTTTTACATCCAAAGATAGGGTTACTTACCAAATCAATGGTAAGATAACAATGTCAAAGGAAAAAGAAAATGAACATGAAAGACTTTTGAGTAGGTAGAATGTTCCTAGTTACTTGCTCAATTTCAAAACAAAAACATCCTTGCTATTTTAAAAATAAACACCAACACTGCCAAAACATCTTTCAAAACTTGGAAACATTTTCAAAAGATCAACACCTTTGTATACATTCTTACGAATGAGAATCATTACAAAGTTTTCCTAAACAATGGCCACTTTTCAAAAATACTTTCAAAAACCACACAAAGCACATTTTCAAACAAAAGCAAGTGATCTAGAAAGTAACTAAGAGCCCATGGAAAACCATGGATGAAAAGGGTGCTAATACCTTCCCTTTTCATAATATACCCCCCGAACTCAAGAAAACATCTCAAAGGTCTTTCCTGTGCTTTTTCACCTTTCCTTTTGGATAAAAGAAAAGTCGGTGGAGACTCTTGCTAACCGCAACATTTGCAATCAAACGCAAAACACCCAAGTCAGTTCTCCCATTGTATCACACATGCTTTATACAAAGTTATCTCTCCTTGAGCTTCTCAACTGTTTTTCTACACACACAATGTAAAAGCAAGAAACAACATGCCTAAAAACTCCTAGCCACTTCGGATCCCTTTTGTACCATGCATTGGGACATCAAATTTCACATAACTTGATTGTTTCATCTCAACCAAACTAGAATTCCACGGCTTGTGAAACAAACTCTCTCATCCTCTCAAACCTTCTCTATAAATAGAGAGGCCATTTTCAAGCTAAAGGCTAGAAGTTTTTTTGTGTAAACAAGTTTCTCAAAACCCCTCATACTCTAAAAAAAACATAACTGTCCACAAAACCTCCACACTTGAGCTTTGAAGTCCAAATCTTTGAACCTCTCACACCTTACAAGTTATGTCCAAGCAAACCATCCAAACACTCCACATACACCATGTAAGAGTTGTTCAAACACGATAAAAACTTATGTTACATCATCATCACCATTTTCTAAGCCCAAAAACAGCCACATGCAACTTGACTTCTCCAACTCTAAATCAAAACACGGATTTTAGTTTCAAGGTAAGTTTTCTTGACTTTGAACTCTTCATACAAGCATCATTAGTGGTTCATTTGTGAAGATAAAATGTAGATATCATAACCCTGAAGCTAACTATATGCTTACTTTTCATTTTCACTAACCATGTGTTGAGAACTGACTTATATATTTGACAGAACAATGTTAGAAGTAAAAAATAGCAGTATGAGTCGATGCATGTCTTTATGAGTCGACTCATATTAGGTACAAAACAGGTTATGAGTTAATACAAGGCATTATGCATCAATGCATACTGTTATCAAGACACATTACAGAGAGAAAAAATGTGTATGAGTCGATGCAAAACATGAATGAGTCGATGTAAAACAGACATGAGTCGATGCAAATCATTATGTATCGATACATACTGAATTGGTTTTAATTTCCAGGAGAAAAAAATGATATGTATCGATGCATAAGTTCACGTGTCGATGCATAACAGATATGAGCCGATGCAAATCATTATGCATCAATACATACTGAGTTGGTTTTGATTTCCAGGGGCAAGAGGTGATATGTATTTATACATAAGTGCATGTGTCAATGCATAAAGTTTTTTTAAAACAATTTTCCTTCCTTTTTATATTATCTTTATATTTTTAGATATTTTTATTTAATATTCAATATGGTTGTAATAGTATAATTAGAACTTTATTGCTTCCATCCCCCATTCATAAACTTGTATCCCCATCCCCAAAAAAAGATGTAATATCGTAGAACTTTAAATTCCCGCAATTTATCACTTTTAATATTATTGCTAGTAATTAGGGTTTGTATGGCAAGATAAAATCAATCGTTAGACAACCCTAATTCAAGACAAAAATTCATGAAATCAATACACTTTGCACCTTGCACCTCTAGGATTAACCTTACTTATTTCCTTAAAGAATAAAATAGTCATGTCCCTCGAACGTGGGATACTTTCGCAATGACCCTCGAATACAAGATCGTAGTCCCTCGATGACCCTTCGATGTTGCCTTAGGTAAACGATCCTATTCCCTTTCAACAAATTGCTAAGCTATCCTACAATGTTGCCTTTTATGACTGTACAACGACCCATGCCCGTACCTTCACATCCAATGATAGGGCTTCTTACCAATCAATGGAAAGATAACACTATCTAAAGGAGGAGGAAAAGAACAAAGACTTTTTGAGTAGGTAGAATGTTCATAGTTGCTTGCTGTTATACGGTGGGAGAACTGACTTGGGTGTTTTGTGTTTTATCACAAATTGTGCGGTTAGCAAGAGTCGCCACCGGCTTTTCTTTTATCCAAAAGGAAAGGTGAAAAAGCATAGGAAAGACCTTTGAGATTATTTCTTGAGTTCGGGGGTAGATTATGAAAAGGGAAGGTATTAGCACCCTTTTCATCCATGGTTTTCCATGGGCTCTTAGTTACTTGCTAGATCACTTGCTTAATGTTTGAAATTGTGCTTTGTGTGGTTTTTGAAAGTATTTTGTAAAGAGGCCACTGTTTAGGAAATCTTTGTAATGATTCTCGTTCGTAAGAATGTATACAAAGATGTTTGATCTTTTGAAAATGTTTTCAAGTTTGTAAGATGTTTGAAAGTGTAGGTGTTTGTTTTACAAATAGCAAGGATGTTTGTTTTGAAATGGATCAAGTAATTAGGAGCATTCTACCTATTCAAAAGTCTTTCTTGTTCATTTTCTTTTCCTTTGACATTGTTGTCTTACCATTGATTTGGTAAGCAACCCTATCTTTGGATGTAAACGGGACGAGCGTGGGTCATCGCATAACCATGATTAGAAATGTTGCAAGGTATCTTAGCATTATTTTTAAGGGACTAAGATCATTTGAAAGGCAACTTAGATAGCGTCATCGAGGGACTATGATCTTGTGTTTTGTTTGTTTTTGCTAAGATATCTCACATGCGTAATATGGTCATTTTGTAAAGGCAAACCAAGTGGAATTACCCTAGGGGTGCTTGTGTGCAAGTGTATTGTTTTCATGCTTGATTTTGTCTTGAATTAGGGTTTTCTAAGTATTGGTTTTAGTCTTTCCATACAAACCCTAATTACTAGCATGTTATATATAAAATGATAAATTGCGGAATTTAAAGTTACTACGCTATTACAATACTTGTGGGAGGGGGTGTACAAATTGTAAATGGAGATTGCAAGAATTTAAACCTAATTAGCCTATTACAACCATATTGAATTGGTACAAATGTATAAGAAATTAAATGAATATAATGTACAAGATGAATAAATATACAAAAATGTGAAATGTAAAGTAAATGGATATTTGTTTGATTCTTTTTTTAGAGAAAAGGGATTTTGTTTTAACCTAATCAATTAAAAAATAATAATTAATTAAACCAAAATTTATTAAGAAAAGTTTTTAAATAAAACCCTAAATCTATTAATTGATTAAAATAAAATAAGTTTGTAAGAAAAACATTTTTGGTATTTTTGTCTTGGAAATAAATTATAGTATTATAAAATATTTTTTGGCCTTTTATATATTAAAATAATATATTTAAATTGGTGTAAAAGAAAATAAATAAAAACCTATTATTTTAATTAAATTTATAAGATGTTTAGTCAAATGAATAAAGTATTTATTAAATAAAAATAATTTTTATGATGAAAAATAAATAAACTATGTCAAAATGAAAATCTAATATTTTTGTATTTTTTATGATTTTTTTAGTATTATAAAAATAATTAAGAAAACAAATAAAAATAAAATAAGAAAATAAAATAAAATTGGGCCAGGGGCGTGTAAATGAAATAAGGGGGTTAGCTAGAAAAAACAACAAAGCCCAACAAGGCCCAGCGCTTGCAAAAAAACAAAGTCAGAAAGCAAAAAATATGGAAAAAATCAAAAGGGTACCACTAGGGCTCGAACCCAGGTCCCAAAGGTTACAGGCGTGCGCTTCTACCACTGGGGTGGCTATACATCTGTTAACATAAGCAAATCAATAAATATATGATACAAAACACGCCCTAATTACTTCATCTTCAACCTCCAGCCAGACCAACTGTAACTTGTTCATTTCTCATCAAAAATGAAAACTGTAAATATGAAACTTGTAGAAAAATTCCTCACGGTTTCAAAAATGTAAAGCATTAAAACTATAGATCAAAGATAAGCATGAATTTTATTGGCCCTAATCTGAACCCTAAAAATCTCATAAACTTCAATCTTAAAATTCTCTAAGCTCAAGCAAAATCAATGGAAACTATGGACATGGTTAGCTTTAGGGAAATAATATCTACATGTTTTATTCACAAATAAATCATTGGTGATGCCTGTATGAAGAGTTCCAAAGTTAGAAAACTTACCTTGCAAGAGGGTATCAGGTTTGAAGTTTGAACAGTTTTCAGGGAGTTCCAATGGTTGGGTTAGCTTCCTCAAGTTCCCAGGAAGCTAATGGAATGCTTAGCTTGAGCTGAAAGGGCCTGAGGAGTTCTGGAGAAGTTCAAGTGCAAAGCTCTGTTTTTGAAAATGGAGGATGGTGTTAAAGGTGTTACAGTTCTTTAACAAGGTGGGGAATCAGTTCTAAATGATGTTTAGAATCTTTAGAAACAAAAAGGCTTGAAAATGCACGATGGAGTTATGAGTTTCAAGTTTTTGGTCAGTTTATGTGAAAATGGAAGTATGAGATGTGTTTCTGAGTTCTAGCTCTTTTCAGGGCTTGAGCATTCATGTCTTCGATGTAAATAGTTTGTGTATCTATTGTAGCGATAAAAATGTAGCGGGGTAAATCGGAGATCGAATTATTGATTAATTCGTCTCGCAAAAGCAAGAGTCGCCACCGCGCTTTATTATTTCCAAGGGAAAAGGGGAAAGAGCAAAATAAAACCCTAAATATGCAATGTAAATAATACTTTTAAAAGTAACAAAAATACAAGGCGTTTTTGAAAAGAGATCTATGGTTCGGGGGTTGGTTATACAATGGGAAGGTATTAGCACCCAGTGTATCTATAGTACTCTATAAGAACCTTTTGAAATATCTGTTTTATTAAAATTGACCGTTTGATTAAGAAATAAATTGTTTTGGCCGAAAAGGGGAACAGACGGGTTTTTGAAGATACGACGACCTAATGTCGAAGTTTTTGCTTAGAAGGTATAAGTTTTGAAAAGATTGAGTTTTGGGGGAAATTGTCTTAAGCTTTAATGAAATGCAAAATATTCGCGTGATCGGACTTGAGGACATGAAGTCAACAAATTTAATCGTTTTTCCCTTGGATTTAGACGTAAACAGAATAACCATGTAGATATAAAATAATTAAACAGAAAATTATGCAGATAATGATATACGACAATTAAGTAAAAGACTAAATGGTGTGAACGTGCATTTTTTTTAATATTTTTATTTAATATTAATAACGCAAGAGAATTAATTAAAGAAAAGATAAAATGTTTTTTAAGGCTTTTATATGTTTCTATTTTCAAGTTTTTTTGTATTAGTATTAACTAAAACGAGTGAATTAATTAAAAGAAATAAAATGTTTTTTAAGTTTATTATTATATGTTTTTAGAGTTTTATATAAGGCATTATTTTTTAAGAGTTATTAAATAATTAAACTAAATTAAGACTTAAAAGTTATTAACATAAACCTAATTAAAAAAGGGAATATTCAAAATTACCAAATAAACCTAAAATTAAACTTAATAAATAAAAGGTAAAATTATTAAAAATGTTTTAATTAAATTTATTTGATTAAGTTCTATTAATTAACTAAATTAATAATGATCTAAAAAAAACTAAAGGGAAGTAAATAGAAAAGGGTATCAAAATAAAAAAGGGTGGGTAATAGATAGTTTATGGGCCAAAAAAAAGTTTTAAGGGGGCTTAATCAGAGGTAACAAAAAAAGGATGGGGGGTGTGTCTTGAGAGATTCGCATGGGCCTTAGGCAGAACAGGTTGTGTGAAGGGGTGAAAAACACAAGAAGGGGGGGGGGGGGGGGGGGGGGGTTGAATTGTAAAACTGAAATCTTAAAGCAATTGACAAGATATTTTTATCCTGGTTCGTTTGGTCTCAAACTACTCCAGTCCACCCGTCAAGGTGATTTCGCCTCTCTCCAACGAGGTCTTAATTCACTATATTCAACTGAATATTACAGACTGCTTTAACAACTGCTAAAGCCTTCTTGATTCAAACCACAATCCGGTTTGTCAAGGCAACACTTTCTTACAAAGGTATAAAACAATGTGTGTGAATGTTTTCTACAAAACTTTATCACAACTGTGATGTATACACAAAATGAAGCTTAGAAACTAGATTGCTAAACTGTAATGGAATATCAGAGTTTGTTGGTTTAGCAAAACTGGTAGATGAAGATTGTTGTTCAGCTTTTTGCGTGTAGAGATTTGGAGAGCATTAGCCATTATAATCTTCGAAGCCTTGTTTATATAGCACTTGAGAAGATGAACGTTGAATGCAATATTCTTGTTTCAATGCTAATAACAAACTTTCCTTTTTGAGCAGATCTTGTCTGGAATGAGGCCGTTGGGATTAATTAGCTTTCAATGCACAGTACCGTTGCTTCTTCAATGCACGTTCTGGCTTGGCTCATTCTGATTCTGCTTCGCTGCTGATGAACTATTGTTTTTGTATCAGAGTGTTTACGCGCAGTTCTGTTCATCAAGCTACAGCATGTACGAGAGTTGGTCATCTGATCTTGACGTTCTGATTCAGCAACTTCTGATGCTGGTGTATGAAATCAAATTCTGATGCTGAAGAAGTGATCTTGCTTATTTTAATCAGCGTATCTGCAAGTCAGAGCATAGTAATTTTAGGCAGCATATAGTTCAAACATGAAACATATAAATACTATATCTTTTCACTTTGTTATCATCAAAACTTAAATATAGGGTAGTAGATTCAAACATTGTTCTAACAATCTCCCCCTTTTTGATGATGACAAAAACTAGATATTTTAAATGAAAAATAACGTGAAAAGGTGTCTGGGAAATGTTTCAGAGTTAAGAAGTAAGGAGAAATCAGAGTTAAGAGATACTCCCCCTGAGTTGATTACTTCCCTTTGATGATACATGTTCTTCAGGATCAGATCTTTTTCTTTCTTTGAACATCAGATTATAAGAGTCTTTTGACTTATCAGAGAGCAGAGCTTCAGAGCTTTTCCTGTCAGAGCTTTGCTTTGGATCAGAGTATTTGGTCGATCAGAACTTCATATTTGATCAGAGCAACATTGATCAGAGCTTCTACATTTTGATCAGAGCTTCTAGTCTTCATAGTGTTCAGGAGCTTCCTTGTGCCTGTAGACTTTAAACAAAACAGAAAAACATTTCAAGTAATAGAGTTAGAATGTTTGAGAATTTCTGTCTAGTTAGCCGTTATTGATTTTAAATATCATTCTTGTTCTCCCCCTTTTTGTCAGCAATCAAAAAGTGTTGGTGATGTGCTAAAACAATTTAGATCAGAAAAACAAATTATATTAAAATAGTTCAGAGTAAAAGAACATTACAAAACATAGTCAAAACAAGACATCAGAACATAGTTAAAATGATTATGCATGTAAAAGATTTAAGGTTGAGGGGGCATGCGTGAGAACAGGCTTTCCAGCATTGCTTGGATCTTTTCAGAAGTTTCATTCTGCTTCTGAACCATGTTGACAACAGTGTCAATCTTGTTGTCCTGTACATCCATTCTTGCTTTCATCTTCTGATCATTGTCGTCCATCCGCTGCTGGAGACGCAAGTCATTCAGCCTTAGTTCTTCCAGAGCCTGCCTGTCCAAGGCAGCTTGAGAAGCATCAGAAGGAGGTGGCTTCTCAGAACTTTCAGCGACATCTTCTGCTTGACTTTCAGCCTGAATGGTCTTGTCTTCTTCTGATGGTTGCACCTGTGCAGCTTGCTGTTTCTCCAACCAAGGTTCACTGTCCAGAGGGAGCACAACTTCTTAAGGCAGCTGATTTTCAACTTCCTTCAGCAGCTTGCTGAAGTTCTGTTGAGCCTGCTCATAGTTGACGTCCTACAGCTTGAGGGCTTCAGCACGTACCCATAGTGTGAACTGTGACCAGAGCTGATCAGAAGCAGCTGGGTCAATCATCCCAGGACAGACTTGCTTCAAAGAAGCAATCCATTGCAGCATACCTGTTTCAAAATTCAAAATACCAGAGCCAACATCTGGTTGCTTTGGTTTTGGGATAGCAATTTTGTGTCTTAGATCAGCAAGACGTTCAAGACTGGTTAAGTCAATGAAGATCCTGCTGGGGTTTTCAGAGGATTGGTTTTCAGATGTTTGCTGAGATGCTGTTTGTTTTGGAGGAGGGGTATCAGAGTCAGATATTTCGATTGGAGTGGTAGGAGTTTTTGGAGGTGTCGATTCTAATGAGGATGGCAACTGGGGCCTGACGATAGTGGTTCCACATGGCAACTGGATTGCCAACGGTGAAGGTTGAGGTGAGTGAGGGTCAGAATGATGAGGAGAAGGGGTTTCATAGTGGTGAAACTCTGTTTATGGTGAAGGTGGATTATTTTCTGGTTGAGGAGGTGGAATCTCTGATTGCTCAGGGATCAGAGGTTCTTCTGTGAGTGGTTGTTGTTGTTGTGGTTCTGGTTCTGGTTGTTGTTCTTGTTGTGGTTCTGGAGGAGGAATATTTAGTGGTTCAGAATTTGGTTGAGCAGAAGCATGTTCACGCTCAATATCAGCTAGCACTCGATCAAGTGCTGGTGTTGTTGAAACAGTTGGTTGTTTGGGAATCTTAGTTCTGGTTCTTCTGAGTTGTAAGGCCTCAGAAGGGTCTTCTGGTATGGTTTCATCAATGGTAGGGATTGGGATTGATATTCTGTGAGAGGTTTGAGAAGGGGCAGCAGATGTTGGAATAGTAGATGAAATTGAAATAGGGGCAGCAGATGAAATACCTCTTTTCTTTGGAGTCTGATGAGATGATCCTTCTGCTGGCGCTTTCCTCTTCTTTGTCTTCTTCTGAGTCACTTCTGGTTGGATTTGACTCAGATCTTTGATCTTCAGCTTTGAACCTGTATCTTCTTCCTTGTACGAATCTGGATACTTGAGAAACATCTCTGGTTTGGATTCCATTTCAGAAAATATTGGAAAATCACTCAGAGGCACTCTTCTGCTGGAGATATCAGCAGTTGAAGTAGCTCTGGGTTCCTTCTTAATATTTTCTATCAGCTTCATCTTTTTCAGGTTCTTAGCATTCAGCGGTTTTCCAACAGTTGGTTCAATAGTGCTCAGCACTTGAGCTTCGCTCAGATACTCTATCAGCTTATTCTCTGTCAGAATATCTGATATAAGCCTTCCAAACGGTATCCAGTCCCTTTTGGTCCTTTCTTCTTCTCTTGTTTCTTTGACACTGGTCTTGAGATGGTTGAACAGGAAGTGTGCCAGATTGATCTTTACCCTCTGATCAATAAAGTAGATCAGAAATTGCTGATCCACGTTTATATAATCAGGAGAACTTGTTGGTTTCCTGTGGTTGAAGCATCCCAGAACAATCTTGGCCCATACTCTGCAGTGGTCCTTCAGATCCTTAATTTTGCTGCTGGGCAATCCAAGAGTGAAAATTCTGTTGGCTACCACACCTACATCAGGGCATCTTTCAGCCATGTCCACACAACGGACTCCACCACCACTTTGACCGATTAGCCTTCCAATGAGGTCTTTAGAAATCACGATCTTCTTTCCCATGACAGAAGAGATGACTAGATGTTTAGAAATCTTGGCGTGAATCCAAAATTCCTTGACAAGCGCTGGGAATGTTGGTCCAACCAACCTATCGAAATACCTCTCCCACTTTTGAGCCCTAATTTCTTCAGTTAGGTCAAATCCATTTTCCTTCAAGCTTTCAAAGTCGATGATTAACTCAGAGAGAACTTCAAGGTTCTTTACCGGTGTGAGAAGAGTTCTGAGGGGCACCTGATATTGTTCAGAGGTTTCTTTCTTCTGATTGCCTGCAGAAATGCTGGAGGATGCCATTGTTCTCACACAAAAAAAGCTTTGAGAATGATTTGAGAAAAAAGGTTTGTAGGAGATAAACTCAGAAATATGCAGAAAATACTTGAATGATTATGAGAAAGCGTAAAGAATAAGAATGAAGGATTAATGTGCTTAAATAGAGTTTTCAAAAATTATTTTGAAAAATTAAACGTTTTTAAGAGAGAGAAAAAAATAATGATTGCCATTTAACAAGCGTGATTACTTTTCATTAAATGCTTGCTGATTTTGGGGGATTTGAGAAAGATACTTAAAAACGGTTACCAGACATGTGTCTCAATGCACCCAATCAGCGCTTTGCCTTCTCAGAAGCGTGCACGCATTCTGCTTCAGAGATTTGCTGATGATTGGATGACACTTGTTTGATGTAGTGATCAGCACGTCTGTCTTTGAGATTAGACTCTCAGATCTTTAGACTTGCATCTGATACAATCTGCATGTTCTATCTTTCTGAAAGAAGATTGATCAGAAGTTCACAGTAATATAATTACATTCTGAAGATAAATATATGGAATTAAAACATTTTCATTCTGGGCATACTTTCATGCTGAGATGTTTCAGAATGAAATTAAACCTATCTTCTGAAAGGGGTTTAGTGAAGATATCAGCCCATTGATGGTATGTATCTATAAATTTCAAGTTCAAAATACCTTTCTGAATATAGTCCCTAATGAAATGATGCTTTATTTCTATATGCTTAGCTCTAGAATGTAAAATAGGATTCTTACTTAAGCAAATAGCAGAAGTATTATCACAAAGTATAGGAATGTTACTCTCAAAAATCTGGAAGTCTTCAAGCTGACTTTTCATCCAGAGCATTTGTGTGCTACATCCTGCTGCTGCTATGTACTCAGCTTCTGCTGTTGATAGAGCAATTGTTGATTGCCTTTTGCTGGACCACGAGATCAGATTTTCTCCCAGAAACTGGCAGCTTCCAGAAGTACTTTTACGTTCCACTCTGTCTCCAGCAAAATCAGCATCACAGTAGCCTACTAAGCTGTAATCACTAGATTTTCTATAAAACAAACCCAGATTAGTAGTACCTTTCAGATACTTGAAAATTCGCTTAACAGCTGTTAAGTGAGATTCTCTAGGATCTGATTGGAATCTAGCACAGATACAAACGCTGAATAATATGTCAGGTCTTGAAGCTGTCAGATAAAGGAGAGAACCAATCATACCTCTGTAGACTTTCTGTTCTACACTTTTGCTTACCTCTTCTCTTTCCAGAATGCACGTGGGATGCATTGGAATCTTTGATGGCTTACATTCTGAGAGGTCAAATTTCTTCAGAAGATCTCTGATGTATTTGCTCTGATGAATGTAAGTTCCTTCTGGAGTTTGATTGATCTGAATTCCTAGAAAGAATTTCAGTTCCCCCATGAGGCTCATCTCAAATTCTGCCTGCATACACTTAGCAAATTTTCTTCCAAGAGAAGGATTAGTAGAACCAAAAATGATATCATCAACATAAATTTGACAGACTAAAATGTCACTCTTAACTGTTTTACAGAATAGAGTAGTGTCCACTTTCCCTCTGGTGAATTCATTTTCAAGCAGAAAGTTACTTAGTCTTTCATACCAAGCTCTGGGAGCTTGTTTCAGACCATACAGTGACTTCTTTAGTTTGAAAACATGTTCTGGATGTTTTGTATTTTCAAAACCTGGGGGTTGGTGAACATAAACTTCTTCTTCTATATAACCATTTAAGAATGCACTTTTGACATCCATCTGATACAGAGTGATGCCTCTATTAACAGCAAATGAGATTAGAGTCTGATAGATTCTAACCTGGCGACTGGGGCAAAGGTTTCTGTATAGTCTATCCCCTCTTGCTGACTATAACCTTGTGCAACCAGTCGTGCCTTGTTTCTGATGACTTCACCTTGTTCGTTTAACTTGTTTCTGAACACCCATCTTGTTCCAATGACGTTGAATCCTTTTAGTCTGGGGACGAGATCCCATACGTCGTTTCTGGTGAATTGATTCAGCTCTTCTTGCATTGCCAGAATCCAGTCATTATCCAGAAGTGCTTCATCAATAGAAGAAGGTTCAATCAGAGACACGAGTCCCATAAGAGTTTCTTCAAAGTTTCTGAAGCTTGCTCTTGTTCTGATTGGATCTTCCTTTCTTCCTAGGATAGTCTCTTCTGGGTGATCCAAACTGCTTCTGGGCAGTCTCTTCTGAGGTTGATCAGCAGTTGTTGTAGGATTTCTAGCATTGCTCCTTTCAGACGTTGAAGGAATGTCTGTGTTGAGAGCTTCTGATGACTTGTCTTCAGAACCTGCAAATTCAATTTCTATACCTGCAAGATTTTCATTCTGCTTTGACTTTTCAGAGTCAAGCTTGTCATCAAAACGAACACTGATTGATTCTTCCACAATCTGTGTTTCTGTATTGTATACTCTGTACCCTCTTGAGCGTTCAGAGTATCCTAACATAATACACTTCTGAGCCTTAGAATCAAACTTGTTCAAATAATTCTTTGTATTCAATATAAAGCAAGTACATCCAAATGGATGAAAATATGAAATGTTGGGCTTTCTGTTCTTCCACAATTCATATGGAGTCTTTTCCAGAATAGGTCTTATTGAGATTCTATTCTGAATGTAGCACGCTGTGTTTATTGCCTCTGCCCAGAAAGTCTTAGCAACGTTTGTCTCATTGATCATGGTTCTGGCCATTTCTTGCAATGTTCTGTTCTTTCGTTCTACAACTCCATTTTGTTGGGGAGTTCTAGGACAAGAGAAATCATGCAGAATGCCTTTGTCATTAAAGAATGACTCAAAATCTTTATTTTCAAATTCTCCACCATGATCACTTCTGACTTTAACGATTCTAAGATCTTTTTCATTCTGAACTTGGTTACAGAAGGTAACAAACACAGAGTGTGACTCGTCCTTGTGTCTTAAGAACTTTACCCATGTCCATCTGCTATAGTCATCTACGATTACTAACCCATACTTCTTGCCACTGACTGAAGCAGTTTTAACTGGTCCAAATAAGTCAATGTGCAGAAGTTCTAATGGCTTAGAGGTAGAAACAACATTTTTGGATTTAAAAGAAGGTTTTGCAAATTTGCCTTTCTGACATGCTTCACACAGAGCATCTGAATTGAACTTCAAATTTGGAAGTCCTCTGACCAGATTGAGTTTGTTAATCTGAGATATTCTTCTCATACTAACATGCCCCAATCTTCTGTGCCAGATCCACTGCTCGTTGTTAACAGACAGAAGACATTTTACATTCTGACTCTTTAGTTCAGAAAGTTTGATTTTGTAAATGTTGTTTTTCCTCTTTCCATTAAACAGGATAGTCCCATCTTTCTGACTAACAGCTTTACATGATTTTTGATTAAAGATTATATCATAACCGTTATCACTTAATTGACTTATGGATAACAGATTATGCATCAATCCATCAACTAGCAGAACATTATTAATAGAGGGAAGATTTCCATTACCTACAGTTCCAGAGCCAATTATCTTTCCGCTCTGATTGCCTCCAAAGCCAACGTGGCCTCCAGGCTTTGGAACATATGCCTTCTTCCCGTCATGTGTCGTGAGCAGCCAGAGTCCAGGTACCATGACTGGTGTTTCTGACTTGCTGCTAAAGATATCTGCAACATGTATTATTTTATCCTTAGGTACCCAGATTTTCTTGGGTCCTGTCTTGTTAGTTTTACCAAAACTCTGGTTGAATTTTGGTTTCACAGAGTGCTTATTGCTAGTATATTTGATGTCATGTGTGTGACCATACACAAAGTGTGAATTTAAAGGAGTGTGTTTAATGGTTAAATCCATGACATTCTTAGGTGTAGGAACCTTACCTTGGTATCCTATTCCTTTCCTGCCGTTTCTGCTAACTCCATAGATCATTGAAGCCATTCTGCTTCTATCTATGCTTTTAGCAAGGAACTTCTGGAAACTATGATCATACTCCTTGATGATCTCATCAGCGTTGCTGGGAGTTTCAGAAATTGGTTCCTTCTGAGAGTTTTGTAAAGAGTTTTCTAATTTTGAAATTTTATCTCTCAGCTCAGAGTTTTCCAATTTGAGACTCTCAGACTTATTAGAGTCAGATTCAAGATTCCTTTTTAGGTCTCTGAATTTAGCTCTAATCTGCTGATAACGTTCCAGAATTTCATTGAGGCTTTCAGCAAGTTCAGCCTTTGTAAAATTAACAGCAAAGTTAGGGAATACCTCTTCTGTGTCTGATTCTGAGTCTGATTCAGAAGCTTCACTATCATCTGGAATGTTAGCCATGAGCGCTATGTTTGCCCTTTCATCATCTGATTCTGAGTCAGCTTCAGACGAGTCAGAGTCATCCCATGTGGCCATGAGACTTTTCTTCTTCTCTCTTCCAAACTTCTTTTTGGGCTTTTCCCTCTGAAGCTTTGGGCAGTCACTCTTGTAGTGTCCTTGCTCATTGCACTCGTAGCAGATGATGTCTTTTGTGTTTGGCTTCTTGCTACTGGAGGAGCCTTCAGATCTTCTGTATCCAGAGGAAGAATCTGTCCTTCTGTATCTGGAAGAAGACTCGTTCTGATCAGATTTTCTGGGATTCCTGAACTTCCTTTGCCTTTGCTTCCACAGTTGATTTACTCTTCTGGAGAGAAGGGAAAGTTCGTCTTCTTCTGATGAGGATCCATCAGATGTTTCTTCAACTGCCTGCAAACCTTTAGACTCAGATTTTCTGTTAGATTTTAAAGCTAAAGGCTTACCTTGCTTCTGAGGCTCGTCAGCTTCTAGCTCTATCTCATGACTTCTGAGGGAGCTTATAAGTTCCTCCAGAGTGATCTTGTTGAGATCTTTAGCTAGCTTCAGAGCAGTAACCATAGGCCTCCACTGCTTGGGTAAACTTCTGATTATTTTCTTGACATGGTCAGCAGTAGAGTATCCTTTGTCCAGAACTTTGAGACCAGCTACCAGAATCTGGAATCTAGAGAACATAGCTTCAATGGATTCAGATTCTTCCATTTTGAACGCCTCATACTTCTGAATGAGCGCCAGAGCTTTTGTTTCTTTGACTTGAACGTTGCCCTCATGCGTCATTCTGAGAGAATCAAAGATGTTCTTAGCTGTGTCTCTGTTGGAGATCTTTTCATACTCAGTATAGGAGATGGCACTGAGGAGGATGGTTCTGGCCTTATGGTGATTCTTGAAGTCACGCTTTTGTTGATCAGTCATTGATTTTCTTTCAATCTTCTGACCAGTTGCATTCACAGGGTGCGTGTATCCATCTGTCACCATATCCCACAGATCAGCATCATGTGCTAGAAAGAAGCTTTCAATTCTGTCTTTCCAGTAATCAAAGTTTTCTCCATCAAAGACTGGAGGTTTGCCGCTGAATCTGTCTCTGTCCTCATTATTGTCATTGCTGAAGTGAGAGTTGTTTCCTGCCATTGTGTTTTTCTGACGCTGGATCTTTTACTGACACGGTTAAGTGTTTTAGCTCAGAACCAGGCGCTCTGATACCAATTGAAGGGGTGAAAAACACAAGAAGGGGGGGGGGGGGGTTGAATTGTAAAACTGAAATCTTAAAGCAATTGACAAGATATTTTTATCCTGGTTCGTTTGATCTCAAACTACTCCAGTCCACCCGTCAAGGTGATTTCGCCTCTCTCCAACGAGGTCTTAATTCACTATATTCAACTGAATATTACAGACTGCTTTAACAACTGCTAAAGCCTTCTTGATTCAAACCACAATCCGGTTTGTCAAGGCAACACTTTCTTACAAAGGTATAAAACAATGTGTGTGAATGTTTTCTACAAAACTTTATCACAACTGTGATGTATACACAAAATGAAGCTTAGAAACTAGATTGCTAAACTGTAATGGAATATCAGAGTTTGTTGGTTTAGCAAAACTGGTAGATGAAGATTGTTGTTCAACTTTTTGCGTGTAGAGATTTGGAGAGCATTAGCCATTATAATCTTCGAAGCCTTGTTTATATAGCACTTGAGAAGATGAACGTTGAATGCAATATTCTTGTTTCAATGCTAATAACAAGCTTTCCTTTTTGAGCAGATCTTGTCTGGAATGAGGCCGTTGGGATTAATTAGCTTTCAATGCACAGTACCGTTGCTTCTTCAATGCACGTTCTGGCTTGGCTCATTCTGATTCTGCTTCGCTGCTGATGAACTATTGTTTTTGTATCAGAGTGTTTACGCGCAGTTCTGTTCATCAAGCTACAGCATGTACGAGAGTTGGTCATCTGATCTTGACGTTCTGATTCAGCAACTTCTGATGCTGGTGTATGAAATCAAATTCTGATGCTGAAGAAGTGATCTTGCTTATTTTAATCAGCGTATCTGCAAGTCAGAGCATAGTAATTTTAGGCAGCATATAGTTCAAACATGAAACATATAAATACTATATCTTTTCACTTTGTTATCATCAAAACTTAAATATAGGGTAGTAGATTCAAACATTGTTCTAACATTGTGGTCCAAGCATAATTTCATAATTTTGTTTTAGGGTAAAACGCATGTTTTGGTTAGCTGAGAAAGGGATTAGGTTTTGGTTTAACAGCGACGGTGTCGTTCGCTTGCTCATGCGTTCTTCTTCGTCTTCCTCATGCCCGCTTCTGCGTTTCCTCAGCCCAAGGCCACTGGCATCTCAACCTCCTCTTCCCTCCATGAAAGTGCCATGGCGACGGATTAGGTAACAATTCCAACTTTTATTTCGTTAATGGTTTGTTGATTACTGCATGTTATGATTGTTTATCTATTTGCTTCTGACTTCATTTAACATGATTATTTGAGGAATTTGAAAGAAAAAAAGACAGTGAAATCGTTACCTGGAGAAGGAGGAGGAAAGGTTGAGGTACGCGTAGGAGGCCGAGGCAAGCAGGGAGGACAGTGACGCTGTACTAGCTTTGCTTCTGACTACTGGTACTCTGTATTTGTATCTTTCTTCTCTTCTTCTGTTGCCCTTTTGTATTAGCCTAGGATGATTATTTCTGAGGTCTTCGTTGTATGCTTGTGTTGGATGCTTCTGATGCCTTCGAAAACTTTTCCTATCTTCTTCTTTTGCTGTGATTCTGTCGCCTTTGTTATTGCCTATGATGGAATTCCTGAAGCTTTGATGCTTGACATTGCTACTGTTGAAATGTTTTCGTTTGACTAGCTTCTTTTCTTCTTCTTCTCACCTTGCTACTGCTTTCTAATGGCCAATGATGAACATATATGAGGCCTTGATGCTTGACATTGGTTTGAGGTTTTTGGTTGCCTTACTGTTGGCTTTTGCTTTTGATTATGGTTGATGGTATTTTGGCTGGGCGTGTATGTTTTGGTAATGGCCTTAGAACTAGTTTTGCAGGTTTGGCATCGACATGGTTTTTGATATTGTTTTAGGCCATATTTACTGGTTTTGGCAATGGCTTTACTGGTTTTTTGGGTTTAGGGTGGTACAGGTTTGTGGTTTATGTTGATGGTGTTTGTGATTTCGGTCAGGTTGGGCGTGTGATGATTGTGCAGGTTATGTGGTTGATCATGGTTTTCATGGTTGAACAGGGTGTATTGGTTTTTAGGCCATAAGGTTTTACTGATTTTCTGGTTTTTTAACTGAGCATGATTTGTTGGTTTATGGCTTTACTGGTTTTTACACAGGTTCGGAATGGTTTTGATTTTGGTGATGGCAGGTTCTATGGTTTTAGGCCATATTTGTTTGAAAATGGTTATATGGTTTTTGGTTTGACAGTAGATTCTACTGGTTTTTTGTTTTGAGACTTGGAGAAAAAAAAGGTTTTGCTTTGATAGTTTTTTTCAAAGCTTGAAGGCAGG
Source organism: Vicia faba (assembly GCA_948472305.1). NCBI lineage: Eukaryota > Viridiplantae > Streptophyta > Magnoliopsida > Fabales > Fabaceae > Vicia > Vicia faba. Next base: position 1,573,957,678 of record OX451737.1, read on the forward strand.
TCTCTCTCTCTTTCTTGAAGGGGTTTGTGTTATGTTATAACCGTTTTCTTGGCATATGTTTGATGGCTCAGGTTTGAATATTTTTTATATTTCTTGGCCTTCTGCACCTCTACTGCTCCAACAGTTTGTTTGTATTCCTTTCTTATGCTTTCTATTTCTTACTGACTGTGTTACTGCAGTTTGTTTTGTAACTCTTTCTGCCTAAACCAAAACCTGTAAAACCATACTTCTATCTCTCTTCTCTCTCTTAGTACAAATTGATACATTAAAATGATGTATGTTGTACTTGTTCTGAAATTGCATAGGCTGGAAAATGATGAGAATGGAATATACATTGCTTGCAAATTGATTTTTAAACTGCACACTTCTTTTGTCTACTGCATGGGAGCCTAAGTTTTTGGCCTCTTCCCACATGTTTACGTTGGCTTTGGTTTTGAAAATGCATATGTGACTTGCATACGCTGTTGCTATGCATATGATGTTAATTTTTTTTTATGCTGTTTTGACAAACAATTGAATCTATGCATATGCTGTTTGAAGTATGCAGTGGACTTTTTGAAAATGCAATTGATTTTTTAATTATGCAGTTTTGAAAACAAAAATGAATTTGTGCATCTTTAAATTGTGCATTCATTTTGAAAATAAATATTCATCCCTTTTTGTGAACCGGGAGAAATCCCGTGATTTGCAAAAAGGGTAAAACTGATTCCAGCCGTTTGCTTTTAATGATGAACACTAAAAATAATTTTCTGCTTTTAATTATTTATTTATTTCTGACTTTTTCTTTTAATTGTTTTGCAGGTAAAATTAAATGAGCAGACAAAGAAACATTGGATAGAAGATGAAGATTTAGAATTTAGGAAAAATTAGAATAGTTTTTATTTTACTTTAAGCATTTTATATAATTGTTATTGTAAATATTTTGTAAATAATACAATATTTAAATAACAATTGTAATAACTAGAATAAAGTAAATAAAATTCCAATATTTTACCAATTAATTCTTTCTTCTTTCCAATTATTTATTTATCGTTTATAATTCTTCAAATTATATAGTAACTGAAAATCAATTTCAATTACTTAAATTCAGAATAATAAACAAATAAATAAATATCATTGATCAATTAATAACTTCAATTATTTACTTCATTATTTTTAATTCTTCTAAATTATAATAACTGAAAATAAAATTTCAACTATTTAAACTTAGAACAATAAATAATTAAATAAACATTGTTTGATCAATTAATAAACCTCTTTTCAAATATTTATTTCATTATTCATAAATCTTTAAATTATATAATAACTGAAAACAAATTCCAATTATTTAAATTTAGGATAATAAATAATTAATAAACATTGTTTGATCAATTAATAAACCTCTTTTCAAATATTTATTTTATTATTTATAAATCTTTAAATTATATAATAATTGAAAATAAATTCCAGTTATTTAAATTTAAGATAATAAATAATTAATAAACATTGTTTTAGCATTGATCGATTAATAAATTTAGCGTTCAAAAAAATAAACAGCTCTCGACTCGAAAAAGTTATGAATTTTAAAAATCAATAGATCAAAACGCTTGCAATGTAACGATGCAGATGGGAGATGGTATCTTAGGTCAAAATTTGGGGTACAACAGCTGCCCCTATTTAAGTTTCTTCTATCCGGAGATATGAAGATTAAAATCTTCGTTTCGACGAGATTGAAGGTACTTAAATACATAATACGCAAATTTTTACCCTAAGATACCGCCATTATGTTTGATATGAATGCAGTGATTGAATTCACAGAGAAAGATATTGTGTGAAACAAGACAATGCTGGAGAAATCAAACACCAACAAAACACAGGCATGGATTATACACTACTGGGGAAACGAGCCATCGACTTCAAACGACAGACTCTTGACAGCGAATAAAATTGAGGGAAAACGACCTCTGACCCTAACAAAGAAGGCATCTTGCATAGGCCATAAAACAGATTATTGACCCAAAATAACAGTGAGTTCACAACTCAAGGTCGAAGATAGACGAAAAGTATCAAATTTGCTGATGATGGACTACCAACTTCTGAAGGTAATGACTCATGACAAACTTCTCTGCGAGATTTCCCGAGATATACTCATTAATGCTGAGATAATATGGTTGTAGATACGCAAGTCGCTCAAATAAAGAAGCGGTCACTTGCTGTCTTCCAAAAAATTATGACGTACAAGCTGCTCAAATAAAGAGGCTGCCACCTGCTGTCGTCCAGGGATGTCAATAACACACAAGCTGCTCAAATAAAGGAGCCGCCACTTGCTGTTTTCCAAAGAAAATACCAATAACATACAAGCTTCTCAAATAAAGAAGCTTCCGCTTGCTGTATTCCAGAAAAATAATAACGTACAAGTTGCTCAAATAAAGAGACTGCCGCTTGCCGTTTTCCAAAGATAATAATAACGCACAAGTTGCTCGTGAAGAGCTGCCGCTTGTCGTTTTCCAAAAATAATAATAACGCACAAGTTGCTCGTGAAGAGCTGCCGCTTGTCGTTTTCCAACGATGTCTATAACATACAAGTTGCTCGTGAAGAGCTGCCGCTTGTCGTTTTCCAAAAAATAATAATAACGCACAAGTTGCTCGTGAAGAGCTGCCGCTTGTCGTTTTCCGAAATAATAATAACGCACAAGTTGCTCGTGAAGAGCTGCCGCTTGTCATTTTCCAAAGATAATAATAACGCACAAGTTGCTCGTGAAGAGCTGCCGCTTGTCTTTTTCCGAAATAAACTCAGAAGGAAATTGTGATGACACTGGCAGAGAATAAAATCTTCATCAAGGAGAAACATGAATCAATCCTTCCCGAGGAGATCACATACTTAAATGTGCAAAATAAATGCACCATACGCCTAGGTCGCGACTTCACTGGGGAAAATCATGAGATAGCCTACGCAAGAGACAACAACTTCATCCAGGAATAACTAGAGAGAAAACATTCAAACAAGACTCCACCCAATGAGAAAGCAACTCGATTGGGGAATTCATCCTATCCAGAAATGGACAAGGTGAGCTAAATCAAAAATCATCCATGAGGATTAGCTCAGTTGGCGAATTTAGAAAGGAAGCACATTTTCTGCCTAAGCTAACCTTCTACTTGGAAAGAAACATGTACGTTATTTGAATAAACAAAGTACAACCCAAAATCGATGGCAAATGTGAATATGTATGCGTGATATAAGTGTAAATGAATAAATGAATGTTATGCTGACAAAACGAACAGATGGAATATCTTGAAGATAATAAGATGTCACAGTATAATAGATACTCGACCAATCTTTAAAAAAAAGACGGAAAATAACTGGAACTGGAACCCCAAAGCAACGTCAGAGCGTATCACGCTACAAGGCTCAAATCTTCTGAGGAGAAAAGCATTCAAATCCAATCTTACAATACCAATAGATCACTGGCAAGAGACAAAGCATACCACACTTCCGAAATCTGCTTAAATAAAGATAAATGAAACAAATCTTAACTGGAACAGTTGGGGAGTCACCAAACTTAGTACCACCAGAAACACAAGCTTACACAACCAACACCTCATGACGATTTTGAAATAAGACATGTTCATCATGCAAGGATAAACTACTGTACTGTTGCATTTCATGGCTTGACCATCCTCGGAACAACTGTTAATATTCCTTTCATTATTTATGACGCGTTTTAAAATAAAAATACTTTAAATAACTTTATTTCAAATATTTCCATAAAAATTAAAATTTTGCGCACAAAAGGTAAATGCTCAAATTTCATTAATAAGATGGTAGTTCGCTAACAATGCGACTCCAACGGTTTACAAAAGCTTGGGAAATAGTACATGAAAGGAAAAGGTTACACAAAAACAATGATCGCTATTCTCCCTAACAACTTCGAATCCTAAAATGTGCCCAAATGCCAAGACTGGTCTGACCAAAAGCCTGCCTAAGCCGCCCCTTCGGGTTTTCAACTTAGCAAACTGTCAACTCAAACCTAAGCGAAATACTTCTTGATTGCATCGGCGTTCAAGGGACGCGGGAGCTCTTCACCGTCCATACGGGTGAGAATCAAGGCACCTCCAGAGAAAACTTTCTTAACGACATACGGTCCTTCATAATTCGGAGCCCACTCGCCCCTAGAATCAGGTTAGAAAGATAATATCTTCCTGAGCACAAGGTCACCTTCTCTGAACTCGCGCGGTTGAACCTTCTTATCAAAAGCCTTCTTCATTCTCTGCTGATACAATTGACCGTGACACAAAGCTGTCAATCTCTTCTCTTCGATTAAATTCAACTGATCATACCTACTTTGACACCATTCAGCCTCAGAAAGTTTAGCTTCCATCAACACTCTCAGAGACGGAATCTCAACCTCCACGGGGAGTACTGCTTCCATACCATAAACCAGGGAAAATGGGGTTGCGCCTGTTGAAGTTCGAACTGAAGTACGATATCCATGCAGAGCAAACGGAAGCATTTCATGCCAATCTTTATAAGTTACCACCATCTTCTGGACAATCTTTTTGATGTTCTTGTTAGCAGCTTCAACAGCCCCATTCATCTTCGGCCTGTAAGGAGAAGAATTATGATGTTCGATCTTGAACTCTTCACAAAGCTCTCTCATCATCTTGTTATTCAAATTCGAACCATTATCAGTGATGATCTTGCTCGGGATGCCGTATCGACAAATGATCTGATTCTTGATAAATCTGACTACCACCTGTCTGGTTACATTAGCATAAGATGCTGCTTCCACCCATTTAGTAAAATAATCGATCTCTACCAAGATGAAACGATGACCATTTGAAGCTTTGGGTTCAATCATTCCAATCATATCAATGCCCCACATAGAGAAAGGCCAAGGTAAAGAGATAACATTGAGGAGGGTCGGTGGCACGTGCATCTTGTCCGCATAAATCTGGCATTTATGACATTTCTTCACATATTTGCAGCAATCAGATTCCATTGTCATCCAATAGTAACCAGCTCTCAACATCTTTTTAGCCATCGCATGTCCGTTGGCATGAGTGCCAAAGGATCCTTCATGTACTTCTTGCATCAGCATGTCTGCTTCGCGTCTGTTTACACATCTGAGCAAGACCATGTCATAATTCCTCTTATATAATACTTCTTCATTGAGAAAGAAACTGCTTGCTAATCTTCTCAACGTCTTCCTATCTTTATTGGATGCCCCAGGCGGGTACTCTTGAGTTTGAAGAACACGTTTAATGTCATAGAACCACGGTTTGTCATCGGGGACCTCTTCTACTGAGAACACATGAGCAGGTCTGTCGAGGCGCATAACCCGGATTGTAGGCACATCGTTCCAACCATTCACTTGAAACATTGAAGACAAAGTAGCCAAAGCATCAGCCATTTGGTTCTCATCTCTAGGGATATGATGTAATTCCACTTTGTTGAAGAAGGTTAACAATCTTCTAGCATAGTCTCTGTAAGGGATCAAACTAGGATGACGAGTCTCCCATTCTCCTTTGATTTGATTAATCACCAATGCCGAATCTCCATAAATATCAAGAATCTTAATCCTTAGATCCACCGCTTCTTCGAGACCCATAATACACGCCTCATATTCAGCCATGTTGTTCGTGCAGTCAAACTTCAATCTCGCCGTGAATGGGATATGAGTACCTCGGGGAGTGACGATGATTGCCCCAATTCCATTCCCATAAGAGTTCACAGCTCTGTCAAATATCAAACCCCAATGCGATTCGGGATCAGGTCCTTCTCCAGGTAACGGCTCTTCACAATCTTTAGCTTTCAGGTACATAACATCTTCATCTGGGAAATCAAACTTGATGGATTGATAATCGTCAATTGGTTGGTGAGCCAATTGGTCGGCTAAAATACTCCCTTTGATTGCTTTCTGAGTGTGATACTCAATGTCATATTCAGATAACAACATCTGCCAACGGGCTATTCTTCCAGATAAGGCGGGCTTCTCAAAGATATACTTGATCGGATCCATTTTGGAGATCAACCAAGTGGTGTGGTTAATCATATACTGGCGCAGACGGCGAGCAGCCCAAGCCAAAGCACAACAGGTTTTCTCAAGCATTGAGTATCGAGACTCACAGTCTGTGAATTTCTTACTCATATAGTATACGGCATGTTCCTTTCTTCCAGTATCATCTTGTTGACCAAGCACACATCCCATAGAGTCTTCCAATATAGTCAGGTACATAATCAAAGGTCTTCCTTCCACCGGAGGAATCAAAATGGGAGGTTCAAGCAAATATTCTTTGATGCTATCAAAAGCTCTCTGACAATCTTCTGTCCACACACATCCTTGGTTCTTTCGGAGAAGCTTGAAAATCGGCCCACAGGTAGCAGTCATATGAGATATAAACCTAGAAATATAGTTTAGTCTCCCAAGGAATCCTCTTACTTGTTTTTCCGTCTTGGGTGCGGGCATTTCCCGAATAGCTTTGACTTTATCAGGATCTACCTCAATACCTTTCTGACTGACAATGAACCCCAGAAGTCTTCCAGAACGAACACCAAAAGTGCACTTGTTGGGATTCAGACGGAGTTTATACTTTCTCAAGCGCTGGAATAACTTCAACAAGTGTTCCAAATGATCTTCCTCAGTCTGTGATTTGGCAATCATGTCATCCACATACACTTCTATCTCCTTATGCATCATGTCATGGAACAAAGCAGTCATGGCCCTTTGGTATGTCGCACCAGCATTCCTCAAACCAAACGGCATAACCCGATAACAAAAGGTTCCCCAAGGTGTAATGAAAGTGGTCTTCTCCATATCCTCTGGTGCCATCTTAATTTGATTGTAACCAGAGAAACCGTCCATGAAAGAAAAGACTTTGAACTTGGAGGTACTGTCGACCAATACGTACATGTGCGGTAATTGGGAAGTCATCCTTTGGGCTAGCTCTATTCAGATCTCTATAGTCTACACACATCCGGACTTTGCCATCTTTCTTAGCAACAGGCACTATATTGGCTGACCACTGAGGATAGACTGATGTAACAAGGAAACCTGCATTAATCTGCTTTTGAACTTCTTCTTTGATCTTGTCAGCCATATCGGGACGAGTCCTTCTCAACTTCTGCTTGATCGGCAGACATTCAGGTCTCAACGGTAAACGATGCTCCACAATATCGTTGTCCAAGCCCGGCATATCTTGGTAGGACCAAGCAAACACATCAACATACTCTTTGAGAAGCTCCAACATTTTCTCTTTAACCTCTGGGATAAGAAATGCTCCGACTTTAACCTCCTTTCTATCTTCTTCATCACCCAAATTGATCAACTCTACAGGTTCTTCAAACGGCTGAATAATCTTCTCATCATGCTCAAGCAAACGGGAAATTTCAACAGGAATCTCTTCACTATCCTCCTCTTCGGCTCGGAACACAGGGAATTCAAAGTTGGGAGAGGGCGTAGGATCATTGTTTTCAATGGTTAAGTCATGGATTAATCTGCACATATGATTATGCTTTATTTTAGAAATCGATTAATATGAATGTTGTACAAATGAAACAAAAAGTTATTATATTTTCCTATTACTACCAATTAATTTTCATTACTATTTCCCAAAAAGTGAAAAATAAAACAGTAGTGGACAAAATAACATTTTTATTCATTGAATGGAAATACTTGAAACAAAGGGCCCAGACATTTCTCTTTTGCCTTGGGCAGAGCAAAAGGAATTATTTTTCATAGCCCGACACAAAATACTTTTTGCCTTGGGCAAAGCGAATTTTTTCAAAAAACAAAACAAAACATTACTCGGAAATGTGCATCACAACAGGAACATCAACAACTATCCAGTTTTGGCAAGCCAATCCAGGCGTCACAAAATCGGGTAAATCCTCCTCGGAATCGTCCTCTATGATAGCATCAACCTCGGGAGGAGTCGGATGGATAAAACCAGCGCTTCGGAAAACCTCTTGAATCGGACGAGTAACCACTTCCTGCTTGACCCTCGCAGACACGGGACGAAAACCAAGACCTTCTCCAGATTTGTTCTCGGGCAAAGTCAACACCTGGCCCCATCCTTCGGCCGAACCACTTTCCACCACTCATCGTGCATCCTCAAAAGAAGAAATGGATGCCCCTTGCTTCTTCACTTCATTCTTGGAAACAGATAGACCTTGGAACTGGGTTCCAACATCCTCATCAGCATCAATAAAAGAGAAGGATGATAAATGGCTTACCACCATAGCCTGCTCTCCACCGATCATCACTAGCTTCCCATGCCTCACAAACTTCAATCTCTGATGGAGCGTGGAAGTGACTGCCCCTACATCGTGGATCCAAGGACGACCCAATAGGCAACTGTAGGCAGCACGAATATCCATTACTTGGAAAGTAATCTGAAAAGTGTGAGGGCTAATAACTATAGGAAGATCCACTTCACCAATAACAGTCTTCCTAGAACCATCAAACGCTTTAACAATTACTCCACTAGGTCTCATGGGAGCACCTTGATATGAGAGTCGAGACAATGTAGTTTTGGGCATCACATTTAACGACGAACCTGTATCTACCAACACGCTTGATAAAGTATCATTTCCATAACTTATTGAGATATGCAAAGCCATATTATGGTTTCTCCCCTCCTCCGGGAGTTCTTCATCACTGAAACCAAGATTGTTACACGAAGTAATATTTCCCACAATTCCATCAAACTGATCAACCGTCACATCATGATCCATGAACGCCTGGTCTAAGACCTTCATCAAAGCTTCTCTATGGGCACCAGAATCTCTCAGTAAAGCAAGCAAAAAAATCTTGGAAGGAGTTTGCAAAAGTTGGTCCACAATCTTATATTCACTTCTCTTGATAAGCTTCAGAATCTCATCATCCTCAAGGCGAGGGATAGGTTCACTGGATCGGCCTATCTCAACCCTTGGTTCAACATTTCTCACTGGAATTTCTGCAGGTATGGGTCTCCTGACTTGAACTTCTGGTCTCTTCAAAGGTACTGCTGCAAAGACACGTCCACTTCTCGTAACTCTACTCACATCAGCAATGTTAACAAAAGACGGTCTTGTTGGTATAGGGACTTCTACCCCATTCTCAATCATTGTGGCATTATACTTATACGGTACAGCTTGGTCTGAGTTGTAAGGCACAGGACCAGGTGGGTAAATGGTCAAAGGAGCAACAGGTGCAGTCTGACTGTCGTAAACGATCTCTACTGATTCAGGCAAATTGAATTGTGGTATTATAACATTCACTTCATCCTCCGGATCTCGGTCATACGTAATAGTGATAACTCTCTGGTCTAACAACTTTTGAATATCCTCCTTCACAATAGGGCAATCAACCTCCCTTGAACAAAATTCACAAACATCATAATCATGCTGATGCCTAACAAAGGCAAGTCTTCTTAAACTCTGATGTAACCTGATCAACGACTCTCTTATGTGTTCAACTTGAAAAACTCAAAACTTTCCCGGACAACCTTCCACCATATTCACTGATGCTGCCCCATGTCGAGGCAAAGGATTATCTCTAACATTTGGATTAACATCCTTGAAAGACAAGATACCATTCTTAATCAACCTCTGCATGTCCGCCTTCAGAGCAAAACAACTCTCAAGGTTGTGCCCCGGCGACCCCTAATGATATTCACAAAACTGATCCGCCTTGTACCACGGAGAAGTACTATTTGGTGCGACAGGAGGAGGCTTTGTCGTTATGAGATTCTTTCTGATAAGAGCAGGGAACAATTCAGTATAAGTCATAGGAATGGCATCGAACTGCGGTTTTCTTGGTGAACGGTTCTGATTGTTGAATGGATAAGCCTGGTGTCGAGGTTGCTGCTGAAATGGCCGTTGTTGAGTTGGTGGGGTTTGATGAGCTGGGGTCATCAAAGCTGGGCGGACAGCCGGAGTGACTGCCGCAACGTGAGAGTAACCTCTCCTCGGTCTCCCTGGGAACAATGCGCTGACATCTTGCTCTTTTCTTTTCGGGAAAACACTTCCAAACTTCTTAGTACTGCTAGACGGACTTCCTTCTTTAACCAAACGCCCTTCACGAATCCCTTCCTCTAACCGCATGCTCATGCTTACCATTTCGGTGAAGTCACTGGGTGCGCTGACAATCATTCTTTCATAGTAAAAGGAACCTAAAGTCTTCAAAATATCTTAGTTATCTCTTTCTCCTCAAGAGGTGGATAGATTTGAGCAGCAATTTCACGCCACCTCTGGGCGTATTCCTTAAAAGATTCTCGGTCTCTCTGCGACATCGCCCGGAGTTGATCCCTGTCCGGCGCCATGTCAACGTTATACTTATACTGGTGGACAAAAGCTTCGCTAAGATCGTTGAAGTTGCGGATCCGAATACTATCTAAACCCATATACCACTTTAGAGCAGCACCCGTCAAACTGTCTTGAAAATAATGAATCAATAAGTCATGATCATCGGAATACGTAGACATATTTCTCACGTACATTGTCAAATGACTTCTAGGACACGAATCACCCTTATATCTTTCAAAGTCTGGCACTTTGAATTTTGATGGAATCTTGACATTCAGAACTAAACAAAGGTCATGCGTGTTCTTCCCAAACAAATCCTTCCCCTTTAACGCTCTGAGCTCCTTCTGCATTTCTTGGAACTGATCTTGAAATTCTTCCATTCTATCAAAAAGACCCAAACTTTCAGCAGGCTCGGCAGGATAAGTAGGTTCATTCAAGTATGGCACGAAGTGAACCACAGGAGCGACAGTTGTCATTACCGGTTGCAGAAAAGGTGTTACAGACGGGATTACCAGCGGCATGGCAGTTGTCTCTGGTTGAGGAAGAGACAAAGCAGGTTGAAACAAAGGCTGTACGGAAGGATGATACCCCTCTAGCATAAAGTTGTAAGGCATTCCCCACGGAAAACCTTTTGGCATCTGATGTTGAAGCGGAGAGTTGATTTGAGTCAGAGGTTGGAACGGTGACAATCTCGGAAACCACTGGAGTTGAAGTCTGAATCTCAGCAACTGTAGTCGATGGCTGATTCTGAACAGCCACCAAACTTTCCACTAACGCAGTTAACTTTTCCATCTCGATACGAAGGGTAGAAACTTCCCCACGAAGCTCATGATTTTCCTGTTCCAGATCTTCCATTTTCCTCTGACGATTGGCTCGAGTGTCGTATCGGTGAGACAGGTTGACAACCTTCGGAGTGGAAAAAGAAACAAGGATAAGACTCTAGAAAACATGTGAAGTGGAATGTTGAATGATGCATGATGTGTGATGATGATTCATTTTAATAGTTTTTCAAGGAACTTCGATAATTTTGCACACATCAATGGTAAAGGAAATTGGAATAACAAAAACTCAATCCATTAATCAAAAATAGTAAATTACAACTTACAACTTTGGAATAACAAAACAATAAATTACAACTTTGGGATAACAACCCAATAATAAAAGCAGTAAACTACAACTTTGGAACATGAAGTCCATAATAAAGCAATAAATTACAACTTTGGAGCATGAAGCCCTTAATAAAGCAATAAATTACAACTTTGGGACATGAAGTCCATAATAAAAGCAGTAAATTACAACTTCGGAACATGAAGCCCTTTTACAAAGTTTTACAAAATGACATTAATAAAATAAAACTAAAAGCTAAAGATCACTCTGAAACATCAGATGAAGGACCAAACACCAACTGTAACCGGAGCTTCTTGATCTTCTCTTCATAAAAGTCTTCCATCTCTTTCTTCTCAGATACCAGTCGATCAATGATTTCCTTCTGCGGATTAGGAACAAGAGCAACGCTTACCGAACCTTCCTTCTTTCTCTTCCTTTCACTAGCATACTTCTTCAGTAAAGCATCCTTTTGACGAAGTTTCTCATCATGATCAATGAACCAGCCGTCTTGAATAAAGAGTAAATCCTCCTTTTCCTTTAGTTGTCGAGCCAGGACCCGATTCTCATATTCAGGCATATTATACTTTTCTTTCCAAGCATCTCTCTCGGACTTCATCCTGGCCAGATTTCCTTGGTATTCTCCTATATTCACAATAGGGATAACAACAGATGATGATGCAATGGTAGGGAATAAAGGTTTCTCAAGTTTATATGGCATCTTGAGAGCACAAGCCCTAGCACGGACCCATTGTAGGTAAGGTTCCAAAGAAACGGCACCCCTATGTCCTAACATATCTCTCCCTTTCCTATGGATGTGGCGCCAAGCTCCTTCGATCTCCCTCTTAGCTGCCTGATGATCTTGTCCTTCTTGAAGAAAGAAACCACTCACATGGATGTTGTTTGGCTTGTCCCTCATCGGGTACCCAAACTGACGGCGCGCGAGAACAGGGTTATAGTTAATTCCACCTTTCGTACCAAGAAGAGGCACGTTAGGAAAAGCACCACAGCTATCGATGATCTTCACGTCACAGTAAGCTCGATTATACCAATCAATGTCGAAATGAGTGAGTGCCATAATCTTTGGCGCCCAACGCGGCTCCTTCTCGAGATCCCAGAAAACATCAGACCCAGGTAGATGCGAAACATACCACTGATACAGCAACGATGCACAACAAATAATCATCCCTCCTTGATAAGAGTTTCGAAGATGGATGGAGTAGTAGGTATCTCCTAGCAGCGTAGGGACCGGATTTCCAATCAAGAAGATTCTGATGGCGTTGATGTCCACAAACTTATCAATGTTAGGGAACAAGAATAGACCATAAGCGAGTAAAGCAAAGACGTCTTCAAAGGCAATAGTATCTTTTATCTCAGCGAAATGACGAGCTTTCCTCAACAAAAACTGCGCAGACAAGCCTCGGATTCCCCCTTTTGTAGTCATGTTCTCCTCTATCTCTGATTTCTTCAAGTGGGTGATGGCCGCTATCTCGTGAGATTTGGGTTCCTCTTCTAAGCCAGAAAAAGGAACACAATCGGTGATCGGCAAACCAAGTATGTAGGAGTACTCTTCTAAGGTGGGCATCAACTGGTAATCCGGAAAGGTGAAACATCGGTACAAGGGATCATAGAATTGAACCAATGTATTAAGAATGCCTTCCTTCATCTTGTGCTTCATGAGAGGTATAATGGACCCATACTTCTTTTGAAAATCCGTCGGGTTCTCGATCTTCGGAATTAAACTCTTCAGTTCTTCAATCTCGGGCTCCTTAAAACTAAAACTTCGAGTGTTTCTCCTTCCAAATTCCATAATAACCTGAGATGTCTGGGAAAATCATTCCTAAGTTCCTTGAAAAACAATTTTTTTACAAAGATGTTGATGAATGCATGAATGAATGATAATGCAACAGTTACACACAAGTTTGCAAACATGGGGTTCAAAGGTTCAACGTTCAGCATGGAGTCGAGGGTAAAGCCCACCCCAAGGTATGTACTAATGGTTCAATCACACCTGTAAGACAAGGTTTTAAGAGTTCCCAGAGTCTACATTCCTCCTTCGGATATTGCCAACGTCTTGATTACTCGATAATTAGCAATATTCTCAAGAGAAACTCATCTGAGCGTAGCATCGCGTGACAACTACTTCCGAATTACTCCGTGATAGTCTCCGCGCTACACCTAAAAAGGCCAAGATGGGTTAGGGTTCTACGGTCCTCAACTTCTCGGGCTCCTAGGTCGAAAATAATAATGTCTTCCCGATTACTCGGTAAACAAATATTAAGTTCAAGAGGGCCTTCCATTGAGTGGGGGATCTCATGCCTCCTTCTTCGGGATTACTCCCTCAAAGTTAACATGACTGTACCGCCCGTCCTATTCCTTAAGTGTTACTTAATTCGGGTATAGGATTTGTCCTTTGCAAAAAAAACCAAACAACCCCAATTTAAACACATAATCAAACAAATCAAATAATAATGAAACAGATAAAACAAATTAGGCTTAACCCACTTAGGGATGGACCAGCAAGAGGTCAATCTGTCCCCAGCAGAGTCTCCAATTCTGTAGTGATAAAAATGTAGCGGGGTAAATCGGAGATCGAATTATTGATTAATTCGTCTCGCAAAAGCAAGAGTCGCCACCGCGCTTTATTATTTCCAAGGGAAAAGGGGAAAGAGCGAAATAAAACCCTAAATATGCAATGTAAATAATACTTTTAAAAGTAACAAAAATACAAGGCGTTTTTGAAAAGAGATCTATGGTTCGGGGGTTGGTTATACAATGGGAAGGTATTAGCACCCCAGTGTATCTATAGTACTCTATAGGAACCTTTTGAAATATCTGTTTTATTAAAATTGACCGTTTGATTAAGAAATAAATTATTTTGGCCGAAAAGGGGAACGGACGGGTTTTTGAAGATACGACGACCTAATGTCGAAGTTTTTGCTTAGAAGGTATGAGTTTTGAAAAGATTGAGTTTTGGGAGAAAATTGTCTTAAGCTTTAATGAAATGCAAAATATTCGCGTGATCGGACTTGAGGACATGAAGTCAACAAATTTAATCGTTTTTCCCTTGGATTTAGACGTAAACAGAATAACCATGTAGATATAAAATAATTAAACAGAAAATTATGCAGATAATGATATACGACAATTAAGTAAAAGACTAAATGGTGTGAACGTGCATTTTTTTTTATATTTTTATTTAATATTAATAACGCAAGAGAATTAATTAAAGAAAAGATAAAATGTTTTTTAAGGCTTTTATATGTTTCTATTTTCATGTTTTTTTGTATTAGTATTAACTAAAACGAGTGAATTAATTAAAAGAAATAAAATGTTTTTTAAGTTTATTATTATATGTTTTTAGAGTTTTATATAAGGCATTATTTTTTAAGAGTTATTAAATAATTAAACTAAATTAAGACTTAAAAGTTATTAACTTAAACCTAATTAAAAAAGGGAATATTCAAAATTACCAAATAAACCTAAAATTAAACTTAATAAATAAAAGGTAAAATTATTAAAAATGTTTTAATTAAATTTATTTGATTAAGTTCTATTAATTAACTAAATTAATAATGATCTAAAAAAAACTAAAGGGAAGTAAATAGAAAAGGGTATCAAAATAAAAAAGGGTGGGTAATAGATAGTTTATGGGCCAAAAAAAAGTTTTAAGGGGGCTTAATCAGAGGTAACAAAAAAAGGATGGGGGGTGTGTCTTGAGAGATTCGCATGGGCCTTAGGCAGAACAGGTTGTGGTCCAAGCATAATTTCATAATTTTGTTTTAGGGTAAAACGCATGTTTTGGTTAGCTGAGAAAGGGATTAGGTTTTGGTTTAACAGCGACGGTGCCGTTCGCTTGCTCATGCGTTCTTCTTCGTCTTCCTCATGCCCACTTCTGCGTTTCCTCAGCCCAAGGCCACTGGCATCTCAACCTCCTCTTCCCTCCATGAAAGTGCCATGGCGACGGATTAGGTAACAATTCCAACTTTTATTTCGTTAATGGTTTGTTGATTACTGCATGTTACGATTGTTTATCTATTTGCTTCTGACTTCATTTAACATGATTATTTGAGGAATTTGAAAGAAAAAAAGACAGTGAAATCGTTACCTGGAGAAGGAGGAGGAAAGGTTGAGGTACGCGTAGGAGGCCGAGGCAAGCAGGGAGGACAGTGACGCTGTACTAGCTTTGCTTCTGACTACTGGTACTCTGTATTTGTATCTTTCTTCTCTTCTTCTGTTTCCCTTTTGTATTAGCCTAGGATGATTATTTCTGAGGTCTTCGTTGTATGCTTGTGTTGGATGCTTCTGATGCCTTCGAAAACTTTTCCTATCTTCTTCTTTTGCTGTGATTCTGTCGCCTTTGTTATTGCTTATGATGGAATTCCTGAAGCTTTGATGCTTGACATTGCTACTGTTGAAATGTTTTCGTTTGACTAGCTTCTTTTCTTCTTCTTCTCGCCTTGCTACTGCTTTCTAATGGCCAATGATGAACATATATGAGGCCTTGATGCTTGACATTGGTTTGAGGTTTTTTGTTGCCTTACTGTTGGCTTTTGCTTTTGATTATGGTTGATGGTATTTTGGTTGGGCGTGTATGTTTTGGTAATGGCCTTAGAACTAGTTTTGCAGGTTTGGCATCGACATGGTTTTTGATATTGTTTTAGGCCATATTTACTGGTTTTGGTAATGGCTTTACTGGTTTTTTGGGTTTAGGGTGGTACAGGTTTGTGGTTTATGTTGATGGTGTTTGTGATTTTGGTCAGGTTGGGCGTGTGATGATTGTGCAGGTTATGTGGTTGATCATGGTTTTCATGGTTGAACAGGGTGTATTGGTTTTTAGGCCATAAGGTTTTACTGATTTTCTGGTTTTTTAACTGAGCATGATTTGTTGGTTTATGGCTTTACTGGTTTTTACACAGGTTCGGAATGGTTTTGATTTTGGTGATGGCAGGTTCTATGGTTTTAGGCCATATTTGTTTGAAAATGGTTATATGGTTTTTGGTTTGACAGTAGATTCTACTGGTTTTTTGTTTTGAGACTTGGAGAAAAAAAAGGTTTTGCTTTGATAGTTTTTTTCAAAGCTTGAAGGCAGGTCTCTCTCTCTTTCTTGAAGGGGTTTGTGTTATGTTATAACCGTTTTCTTGGCATATGTTTGATGGCTCAGGTTTGAATATTTTTTATATTTCTTGGCCTTCTGCACCTCTACTGCTCCAACAGTTTGTTTGTATTCCTTTCTTATGCTTTCTATTTCTTACTGACTGTGTTACTGCAGTTTGTTTTGTAACTCTTTCTGCCTAAACCAAAACCTGTAAAACCATACTTCTATCTCTCTTCTCTCTCTTAGTACAAATTGATACATTAAAATGATGTATGTTGTACTTGTTCTGAAATTGCATAGGCTGGAAAATGATGAGAATGGAATATACATTGCTTGCAAATTGATTTTTAAACTGCACACTTCTTTTGTCTACTGCATGGGAGCCTAAGTTTTTGGCCTCTTCCCACATGTTTACGTTGGCTTTGGTTTTGAAAATGCATATGTGACTTGCATACGCTGTTGCTATGCATATGATGTTAATTTTTTTTATGCTGTTTTGACAAACAATTGAATCTATGCATATGCTGTTTGAAGTATGCAGTGGACTTTTTGAAAATGCAATTGATTTTTTAATTATGCAGTTTTGAAAACAAAAATGAATTTGTGCATCTTTAAATTGTGCATTCATTTTGAAAATAAAAATTCATCCCTTTTTGTGAACCGGGAGAAATCCCGTGATTTGCAAAAAGGGTAAAACTGATTCCAGCCGTTTGCTTTTAATGATGAACACTAAAAATAATTTTCTGCTTTTAATTATTTATTTATTTCTGACTTTTTCTTTTAATTGTTTTGCAGGTAAAATTAAATGAGCAGACAAAGAAACATTGGATAGAAGATGAAGATTTAGAATTTAGGAAAAATTAGAATAGTTTTTATTTTACTTTAAGCATTTTATATAATTGTTATTGTAAATATTTTGTAAATAATACAATATTTAAATAACAATTGTAATAACTAGAATAAAGTAAATAAAATTCCAATATTTTACCAATTAATTCTTTCTTCTTTCCAATTATTTATTTATCGTTTATAATTCTTCAAATTATATAGTAACTGAAAATCAATTTCAATTACTTAAATTCAGAATAATAAACAAATAAATAAATATCATTGATCAATTAATAACTTCAATTATTTACTTCATTATTTTTAATTCTTCTAAATTATAATAACTGAAAATAAAATTTCAACTATTTAAACTTAGAACAATAAATAATTAAATAAACATTGTTTGATCAATTAATAAACCTCTTTTCAAATATTTATTTCATTATTCATAAATCTTTAAATTATATAATAACTGAAAACAAATTCCAATTATTTAAATTTAGGATAATAAATAATTAATAAACATTGTTTGATCAATTAATAAACCTCTTTTCAAATATTTATTTTATTATTTATAAATCTTTAAATTATATAATAATTGAAAATAAATTCCAGTTATTTAAATTTAAGATAATAAATAATTAATAAACATTGTTTTAGCATTGATCGATTAATAAATTTAGCGTTCAAAAAAATAAACAGCTCTCGACTCGAAAAAGTTATGAATTTTAAAAATCAATAGATCAAAACGCTTGCAATGTAACGATGCAGATGGGAGATGGTATCTTATGTCAAAATTTGGGGTACAACATCTATAAGCAAAAGGATTGGAGTGCATTGGCAAGTCAAAAGTATAAGTTACAAGCTTTTGGCTAGGTTACTTAATTTTCAAGAAAAGAGGGAAACCAAGTTTCAAGGAGAGGTACAAGCATGGGCTGGGTAATTGTAAGTGTCTAAACCATTTCTTATGAGTTATAGGACTTGTGTGATCATAAGAGAACAAGTGCAAGGCTCAAGAACAAGTTTTGTACAAAAAAGAACTTTATCAAAATGGCAATGTAACCTTTCTTCCAAAAATGGATATAAAGCATGTACATGCATTGAATGCTTGAAATGATACCTCTAACAGTTATGCAATCCATTAATTATGGAGTTCCTAACAAGTTTTAGGCCTACAAAGTAGATTTTATTCAGCATAGTTTAAATTTTGAAATTGGTTCATTACAAAATGCCTTGTAAATCAAGTGATAAAACCCTAACTTCATCTCTTCGATTCTCCTTACTCAAGAATGATCTCAAGGAGTTATTGGACATTTTGGAAAGCTTGTAATGTGCTTTACAACAAATATTTGAATTTATTTTGAATATTACCCTTGGAACTATATGAAAAAGTTCCATGAAGTTGGGTCAAAATCCTGACCAAATTAGGGCAAAATTTCACTAAGTGTTTTGTTTCATGACCACGTGTTCTTAAAATTATAACTTGAGATCCAAGCACTTTTGGAAGGAGTTGTGTAAAGAAAAGTTGTAGATTTCATGGAGATATATAACTTTCATGTTGGAAGTTTCTCTTGAATCCTCTTGCATCATGGTGAAAAATTTGTTCAAAGTTGTGAAAAAACATGAAATTTCCAACACTTAGAAAAATTTCTAAGTTTAGAAATTTTAACTTTTCAAAATGAAATCTTGACTTTTTGATTTCTTGATGAATAAGTTTCATATTTTGACATGTTTTGATGAATTGTGATCTTTGGCATTTGAATTTGACCAAAAAGTCAAAGTTTGACTTTTCAGTATACAGTTGACTTTTGATCAGTTGACTGAAAATTCATCTGTTAATCCTTTGAACTTGAGCAATGTTTTGAGCCATGTTATTAGGTTAAAATTATGCAATTGGACTCTTGAGATCATACCTTAAACCAATTGATCATTTGCAAGGTCAAAAATCAGAAATTACCCTTTCCCAATCAAAACCCTAATTTTGACCATTTTGCCCTTTTGGAGATTTGATCAAATTTCTTGAGGAATTGTGGTCCAAACTTGATAAAATGATACATGAGTCTAAAATGTTGATGTGGATTAAAAATTATGAAGTTTGTCTGTAAATTGGCCATAGTTGACTTTTTCCCCAATACAGCTGGTTTGTAGGTCAACTACTCAATTGACTGCTCAAAAGTGTGATCCAGGGCTTGAAACTTGACATGAATGATATTGGGGTCCATAATGATCCATGAAAGTCATATGGGGCATTGTAAGTTAAAAAATCCTTGTGCAAACTCAAACCTTAATTTTGGTCATCAGTGTTTAAAGGAGGTGTCTTGAGCTGATCAAACCCTAATGCAGTCTTGAGCCAAAGGAGATCTTGTGAGAAAATTCTGGATAAATGAGAGGGAAAATTTTGGGGTACAACAGCTGCCCCTGTTCAATCTTCTTAAAACTGAAGAGTTAGATTGGCGAGTTTTGCCATTCGTGACTCGAAGGTGGAAGATGATTGGACACTAGAGTGCCCAGATATTTGACCTCGGTGATGTGATGGTAGAGGGAATAGGCTTAAAGATGCCATTTGGAGAGGTGATGGAAAGTTTTCGGAGATGGGCTTGTAGATGCCATCCAGAAATGATTGTTGAACGGTATTTGTTAGCTGAAATCGAATGAGTATTAGAATGGCGTCCGTGTCTAGAGCGTATCTAAACTGGATCTGAAAGTTGACTGTGAATGAGTATCAGAATGGCATCCGTGTCTGGAGCATATTTGAACTATATCTGAAAGTATATTCTGAATGAGTATCAGAATGGCATCCGTGTCTGTAGTGTATCTGAACTGTATCTGAGAGATGAATCTGAATGAGTATCAGAATGGCATCTGTGTTTAGAGTGTATCTGAACTGTATCTGAAAAGGAATCTGAATGAGTATCAGAATGGAATCTGTGTCTGGAGCGTATCTATACTGTATCTGAAAAGGAATCTGAATGAGTATTATAATTCCATCTGTCTCTGGAGTGTATCTGAGAAACCTTTGAACATTGTTAATGGTAGCTGTTAGCCTTATCCTGAAAAGGGTAAAATGTTAGCTAATATGTAATGTCATATTGTATGGAATGCATGGTGCAATGCATTCGTGTTATCGATGTTTATGATATATGGATGTGATGTATGCGTATGTGAACTAATCTGCTGCACTGTTGTTGGATTGGGGAAAATAAATCCATGACTGCTGTTGAGGATATGGAGTGTAAGTCTTCATGTTGTGAAGTTGAAATGTTGATGAATTTTCACTTTGAGAAATAAACTCTTTTTTAAGGGAAATACCGTGTACTGCTTGAAAAATCCTGCTTGGGGAATCTTGAGAAATTGGACGACTTCTATTTGGGATTGATAACTGGAAGCTTTGTTCCACTGGGGATTAAACTGCACACTGTGGGGGATTTTATGGAAATAGCTTGGAGAGATCTCCCTACCTCTTAAAGCCATTAGTGATTGTCTTTTATTTTGTTTATTAGTAAACAGTCATTATGTTCAAATGCATATGTTCAAAAATAAATCATTGGACGTTTTTGTAAACAAAACACAAGAGTAAAGAAAAACAGATAGTTTTGCACTTTCAAAAGGATATCTTTGTATTGACTTTGAGTAAGTATTTTTGTACAATGAGATAAACATTCTAGTAAGAGAATGGCGTCGTAAAAAAAATGAAATTTGATACAAAGAAAAGATAGTTGTGTGCAATAATTCCATGGGGTTCCCATTCTACTATAGCTTTCGTGTCTCTGAGCATCTTGTCTATTTGTTGCCTTGTCCGAAGCTGATTGAATTGATCAGAACCGTCGAGTTTGCAAGTTTTCTGTAATGTGATCCAATGCGACATAGTCATATGCTTTAATTCCCTAACTTTTTCCTGGACCTCCCTTTCGGGTTTTCAGTCCACCGGGATACCCCTTTTTGCCCAAGTCGCCCTTTCGGGTTTTCAACTTGCCGGGTGTACAAATTTTTTGGTTTTATCCCTAATTTTTTCCCAAACATTTTTAGTTCTCCGGGATGCCCTTGTTTTGCCTAGGTGTGTCAACCTAGCCGGTCTCTTTATGCGTAGTATCTTTTGACTATGTCTGTGTTCATAGGGTGCGGCGGCTCGTTACCATCCATGGTGGTCAAGAACATTGCTCCACCAGAGAATATGCTTTTGATTACAGATGGTCCTTCATATGTAGGAATCCATTTTCCCCTGGGATCACCTTACGGAAGTATGATGCGTGTGATCACCAAATCCCCGACTTGATATACTTGGCGTCTGACCTTTTTGTTGAAAGCCTTGATCATCCGCTTTTGATACATTTGACCATGACAGACAACAATAAGCCTTTTCTCATCAATCAAGTTTATTTGATCAAGTCGAGTCTGGATCCAATCTTCTTCATTCATCTCTGCATCCTTCACAATTCTTAGAGAGGGGATCTGGACCTCAATAGGCAAGACAGCCTCCATGCCATATACCAGAGAGTAAGGTGTTGCCCTGTTTGATGTGCGTGCTGTGGTACGATACCCGTGGAGAGTGAGTGGTAGGATTTCATGCCAGTCTTTGCATGTGACTGTTATTTTCTATATGATCTTTTTGATATTCTTATTTGCGGCTTCGACAACACCATTCATCTTTGGCCGGTAATGGGAAGAATTGTGATGTTGGATCTTGAACTGCTCGCACAGGGCGGTGATCATAGTATTGTTTATATTCATATCATTGCCAGTGATGTTCCTTTCCGATATACCGTACCGACAGATGAGATTCTGCTTGATGAACTGGGCGACAACATTCTTGGTCACGGAAGCGAAAAAGGCTGCCTCAACCCACTTTGTAAAATAGTCAATGGCCACTAAGATGAAGCGGTATCCATTGGAGGTTTTTGGCTTGATTTCCCCAATCATATTGATGCCCTACATAGCAAAGGGCCAAGGAGCTGTCAAGACATTCAGAGGAACCGAAGGTACGTGCACCTTGTCAACATAGATTCGACACTTGTGGAAGGTTTGAGAGTGCTGATAGAAATTTGCTGCCATGGTAGACCAGTAATAGCCTGTCCATAGGATCTTCTTTGCCATCGTATGCCCACTGGAATGGGTGCCAAAAGCGCCTTCATGTAGATCAGCCATGATCTTTTCTGCCTCAACCTTTTCTATGCAGCGGAGCAAGATAGAGTCATGATTACGTTTGTAGAGAATGCCTTTACTAAGGAAGAACTTAGCAGAGAATCTCCTTAAGAATTTTTTATCATTGACTGAAGCTCCTTCTGGATATTCTTGAGCCTCGAGATACCTCTTGACTTCGTGAAACCAAGGATGGTCCACTATTTCTTCAGTATTAATCTCGTGACAGTGAGCTGGTTCGTTCGTTTTTTCAATGGTGATCTGGGGAGCCTCATTATCCCATTTAAGTTTAAACATGGATGACATTGTGGCTAGTGCATCTGCTAGCTGATTTTCTTCTCGCGGGAAATGCTCGAAGGTAATCTTCTCAAAATGTGGGAGCAATGTCAAAACATGTTCTTTGTAAGGGATAAGGTTAGGGTGCTTGGTGTCCCATTCCCCTTTGATTTGGATGATGACCAAAGTTGAATCTCCGAATACATTTAAGGATTTGATCCCCAAGTCTATGGCAGCTTTAAGACCAAAAATGCACGCTTCGTATTCCGCCATGTTATTTGTACAATTGAAGCAGAGTCTTCCAGTAAAAGGAGTATGACACCTTTCAGGAGATATGAGTACAGCAACAATACCATTTCCGAGTGCGTTGGATGCCCCATCAAAAACCAAGATCCATCGGGATCCTTGTTCAGGTCCGTCATTTGGTCTGAATTCTTCACAGTTATTTACCATCATGATGTCTTCATCTAGGAATTCGAACTTCATGGACTGGTAGTCTTCCACAGCTTGGTGGGCAAGGTGATCAGCTAGTACACTTCCCTTTATTGCTTTCTAGGTAGTATATTGTATGTCATATTATGTCAGGATCATCTGCCATCTCGCTATTCTCCCAGAGAGGGCAAGCTTCTCGAAGATGTATTTTATTGGATCCATTTCAGATATCAACAAGGTAGTATGGGTCAGCATATACTGTCTTAGCCGACGAGAAACCCATGCCAGAGCGCAGCAAGTTTTCTCGAGCAGTGAATATCTTGTTTCACAGTCGGTAAACTTTTTACTCAGGTAATAAATATCATGCTCTTTTCGGCCAGACTCGTCATGCTGCCCCAACACACACCCCATCGAGTTTTCCAAAATAGTTAGATACATGATCAATGGTCTTCCCTCGATTGGTGGCATCAAAACAGGAGGCTCTTGTAGGTACTCTTTAATCTTGTCGAAAGCAGCTTAGCACTCATCATTCCATTTGACCACTTGATCTTTCTTCAGTAATTTGAAGATTGGTTCACAAGTAGGTGTCAGGTGAGAGATGAATCTGGAAATATAGTTTAAGCGTCCCAAGAATCCTGACTTCCTTCTCGGTACGAGGAGTAGGCATATCTTGTATATCTTTCACCTTGGCAAGATCTACTTCAATACCTTTATTTCTGACGACAAAGCCTAGGAGTTTACTAGACCTTACCCCAAAGGTGCATTTATTTGGGTTCAACCTCAGCTTGTACTTCCTTAGCCTCTCAAACAGTTTTTGTAAATGATCAAAATGCTCTTCTTCTGTTTGAGATCTAGCTATCATGTCGTCCACAAAGACTTCTATTTCGTGATGTATCATGTCGTGAAATAGAGCTACCATGGCACGCTGATAGATTTCCCCAGCATTCTTCAGTCCGAATGGCATAACCTTGTAGAAGAATTTCCCCCACTGTGTGACAAAGGTTGTTTTCTCCATGTCCTCAGGCGCCATTTTGATTTGGTTGTAGCCTGAGAAACCATCCATGAAGGAAAACACTTTATGTTGGGTCGTATTGTCAACTAGAACATTAATATGGGGTAGTGGGAAATCATCCTTAGGGCTTGCCCTATTCAAATCTCTGTAGTCCATGCACATTCATACCTTTCCGTCCTTTTTGGGCACGGGAACAACATTGGAAACCCATTGCAGATAAGAGGTGACGGCCAAGAATCCAGCATTGAATTGTTTCATGACTTCTGCTTTGATCTTCTCTGACATGTCTGGTCGCATACGATGGACCTTTTATTTTACCGGTGGACAGTCTTCTTTTGTTAATAGACGATGTACCACGATATCTACATCAAGTCCTGGCATGTCTTCATATGACCAGGCAAATACCTCAACATACTCGTGTAGCAACTAAATCACACTCTCTTTGATACTGGGTTCCAGATTAGCACCCACCTTGACTTCTCTTTTATCTTCTTCGGTACCTAGATTGATTGTGTCCACGGGTTCCTCGTGGGGCTGAATGGTCCTCTCTTCTTGTTGTAGTAACCTGGCGAGTTCCTCTGGCACTTCACAATCTTCCTTACCTTCGTCTTCGGCTTGGTAGATTAGTTTTTCAGAATCACAGAAGGCCATAAAAGAACTGTTACCCATGGAATCCTGAATGGATGTAAACCTGCATTATGAGTGTGAGTGTGTGTAAGAGTATAGCTATCTTTGAAAGAAATAAAAATGTAAAAAAGAAAAACAATGAGCACAAATTTTGTATGCAAAAACGTCCATGATTCATTGATGTCATATGGAAATAAGATGATAACCCTTATAAAGGGACCATTGTGCCTCGGGTAAGACACAAGGTTTTAAGAGTCTAAATTGTTTTAATATTACATATCCGACAAAATCTAAAGACAAATTACTGTTGGATAAATGTGATCGGGACAAAATCTCTAGCCTCCCGATTGTTGAGCCCTCCACTAACAGTTGGGAAAATCCAATCCTCCAGGTTATAGTTGTCTTCATCATCCTCCACTGCATTGACTTGGTGATTGCTGATCTTCAAGGGTGGTCCTCCGACACGAGCGCGACATTCAACTTTCTGGGATCCTGAAGTGAAACCCAAACCAAACTTGTCAGATTTGTATGGGATATTTGGGAGTTATCCCCAAATAGTGCATCCACCTTCTTCTATCACTGCGTTGGCATCCTTCAAAGATGACATCTTGAGCGGAGGCCTTGTAATCTTAGGGACTTGAGGCACAACCTTGGTTACTGCCACATCTTGCGGGACTTCTTCAAAGTGCTGGAATGGAGTTTCAATAAGTTCACCATCTAGTTCCACATATCTGAAGGAATTTAGATGGCTAACCATATACTCTTCTTCTCCATGAACAGTGATAATCTTCCCCTGAATTGGGTACTTCAGCATTTGATGTAACATGGAGGTGACTGCACCAGCATTGTGGATTCACGGTCGGCCTAGCAAGCCGAAATATGAAGGGAGAATATTTATTACATAAAAAGTTGAATCAAATGTTTGGGTTCTAACTTTTATGGGGATGTCCACTTACCCATGCACCATCCTTTTTGAGCCGTCAAAAGCCCTCACTACTATGTTTCTTGGTTTCAATGTCAATCTCTCACAATCAAGCCTATCAAGAGCCTTTTTAGGCAATAAGTTCAGAGATGAACCGGTGTCAACCAAGACATGAGCCAAGGTTGTTCCCCTGCATTCCACTAAGACATGCAATGCCTTATTATGCTTCCTTCCTCTTGGCGTTAAATCAGCATCCGAAAAACCTAAACCATTATCTGTAGTCAAGCTAGCTACGCATTCTTGGAACTGACCGGCAGATGTTTCTTGGGATACATGGGCAGTTTTGAGGAATTTTACCAATGCTTTTGCATGTGCCTCGGAACATAGCAATAAAGCCAGCATGGAAATGTTTGATGGAGTTTACCCCAATTGCTCGACTACATTTTAGTCGCTTCTTTTTATGATCTTTAAAATTTCCTCCATCCCTTTCTGGGAGGTTTCAGGAATAGTTACTGATTGTGTCTTCATCCTGACAGACTCAACCAGAACACCTTTTCCTCGAGTCTCGGTTAACTCGGCAGCAGGAATGTGAGTAGGGGTGATAACAGGGATTGTAACAGTTTTGTTAACAGGAGTATTAGCAGAGATGATTGTAGGACTGGGAGTAACCTTTGGAGGAGCAACAACAACATGAATGATTACGGGTCCAGAAACAGCTTTTAGAGGAGCTATCTCTGGAGATAAAACCCTTCCACTTCGAGTGATCTTACTAGTCCCTGCAATATTACTGACATCAGAGTCAACTTTCTCAGGACTTGAATCTTTAGCAGCTGGCCAATCTTGCTTGATACCGTGGTAGTAGACATCCCCTCGATAATTCCATGGTACGGTTTTTTCCGATGAATACGGGATTGGTCCAGGCATTGTAATTATCAAAGGAGCTACTTTAGGAACTGATGTAATTCTAATGGGTCTTTTGGTGGAGACCCTGGAAGAATTGTCGGAAATGGTTACGATGGAAACATCATTATAAGAAACAGTTGGAACAAAAGTCTTCTTGAACAAAATTTCCTTGTTATCTAATAGGCACTGAACGCCTTCTTTCAACAAAAGACAGCTGGTTGGTGAGGAAAAACAGAAATGACAGCTTTCATCATAGCCAGGGAAAACACTGACATTTAACAAGTTCT
The DNA here is from genome assembly GCA_948472305.1 of Vicia faba. Taxonomy (NCBI): domain Eukaryota; kingdom Viridiplantae; phylum Streptophyta; class Magnoliopsida; order Fabales; family Fabaceae; genus Vicia; species Vicia faba. The sequence goes on from OX451737.1 coordinate 1,573,984,567, forward strand.
CTTTGATAGTCAGGAGTGGGGTCATAAGTTCATCAACTGAAGTAATAAACATATCTTCCTCAACGGCATCGACATCACGGTCGTGCTTGGGCATAGGGGCAATAATGACATTGGGCTTTTCTGGCGGGTCGAATTCAATCTCTTTGGCTTCAAGAAGATCTTGTACTTTGTTCTTTAGAGCCCAACAGTTGTTAGTGTCATGGCCGAGACTCTCAGAATGGTATGCACAACGGGCATTAGGATGATAGTGAGGAGATGTTGTGTTAGGGTTCTTTGGAGCTTCTTTCAAGGTCACTAGATTTGATCTTAACAAATGTGGCAATACTTGAGATAGTGTCATATTAATTCAGGTGAATTGTCTGACTGGTCTTTCCATTCTTGGTTGGTTGTTTCTTTGTTGATCAGGCGCAGGTTTAGGAATCATGACAGCCCCCACCATTGGACGGCGTTCAGCCCTATCTTGACTTCTCTAAGGGTATACAGCAACCACCTCCTTCTTTCCAATTAATGGTTTCCTTACAGCAACAGAGGATGCATCTTTCTGAATCTTCCCATTCTTTATCCCGGCTTCTACCCTTTCTCCGATCAAAATTAATTCAGTAAAACCTGCCGATGAACTCCCAATTAAGTGATTGAAGAAAAGTCCAGACGAAGTGCCCAAGAATATGTCTACTAATTCTCTTTCAAATAGAGGAGGTTGGAATCTCCCTGCTAAGTCCCTCCATTTTTGCACATAGTCCTTGAAGCCTTCACTTGAAACCATAGCCATACTCTAGAGTTGAGTATGGATAGGCGCAAGATCAGCATTGTATTGGTATTGTTTGTAAAAGGCAGCAGTGAGATCTTCCCAGTTGTGAACATTTGCTCTTTCTAACTGATAAAACCAATGAAGTTGAGTTCCAGACAGACTGTCTTGGAAGAAGTGTACCCATAAATCCTTGTCAGCGGTATGAGGCTGGATTTTCCTCACATAGACTGGAGATGCATTTTGGGGCATGAAACTCCATCATATTTGGCGAATACCGTTGCTTTGAATTTTGGAGGAATGATAATCCCCGATACTAATCCCAACTCCTCAAAAGTCCAATCTAGGCACTTTTTGGATTTCCATTGCACTTAACCGTTCTTCTAGATGCTTATACTTGTCGTCGGCTGGAGGGTATTGTTCTTCAGAATAGTCTTCTTCTTCCTCTTCCTCTTCTGACTCTGACTAGACAATTATTTCTTTTCCCTTCCCATCTTTATTGTCTTTCTCACCGGATGTTGTTACAAATTCTAAGGCCCTTCTTGTTTGCCCTTGGAATCTTCTTCTCATGTTCAGAACTCCGGTTATTTTCTTTGTTTTCTTCTTTTTCTCTTCCACCAGCAAAGTCTTCAACTCTTCTTGTCCTTTGGCTAGAGTTAAGAACATCTGTTGAAATTGAGCATTTTGAGCTTGGAGGTCCTTCACTGTTTTCTCGAGATCCATCTTACTGAAATAAACAGTAGAAAGATGAGGAGACTTGTTGCAAGAAACCTTATTATGTTATGATGCATGGTAAATGCATATGCAATGATTTTAAGGATTTTAAAGATTCAAAAAAAGGAAACACACGTTATATTAATAAGTTAAAGCTTGAGTACATCAATGCCTTTTTAGGCAAAATAATACAAAAACTCTAAGATAAAAAGGTAGTAGGCATCCTTTTGGTGCGATGTAGGCATTCAGGTTCCTCTCCTCATGAAGTTGCTTAGTGAGTTCCAAAACCTTCTTCTCGCTTGCGTAGAATTGGGATTCGAAAGTATCTCGCTCCACCTTGAGTTGTATCCATTCTATTTGTAAGTCATCAAGAAAGGTGGGCATGTCAGGATGTAGGATAGTGTATGGAACATCTCCTTCCATGACAGGCTCAATGATTACCGGAAGAATGGAAGAATAAGGCATCATAAGACTCTGAGCACGAGTTCGTACCCATTTGAGGTAAGGCTCAAGAGGGATGGAATTTTTATGCCCCAATGTCTTGCTATCTACCTTGTCTAACATTCTCCAAGCTCAGATAAATCTCTGGCGAAGACCTTGATTGTCGTTCTCGTAGTCAAATACCAAACCTTGAATCAGCATCTCATGTGGACTATCCCTTCGGGCGTAACCAAAATGTCTTAAGGCTAAGCAAGGGTTGTAGGTGATACCTCATCTAATGCCAAGTAGGGGGACATTAGGAAACTCTCCACAACAATCGACGATGATAACATTCTTTATAGATCTAGAGCACCAATGGATGTCTGAATGTTTGAGCGTCATCAACCTTTGTGACCACTTTGAACCTTGCTCGTTCTTCAATACAGATCGGGGAAGATGATAAATAAACCATCTTGCCAAGAGAGGAGTGCAACACATAAGGACACCTCTTTTCCTCATAGTGCGAGTGTGAAAAGAATGTAGAATGTCCCCTAGCAAAGTAGGTACTGGGTTGCGGGATATGAAGATTTTGACGGCGTTCATATCTATGAGTTGGTCAGGATTTGGGAACAAAACCATCCCATAGATGAGGAGAGCCAAAATTTCCTCAAAAGCTTGCAGATCCAAAGAGTTCCAACAGTTTTGGGCTTTCTCAAACAAGAACTTTGCTAGGAAACCTTTGACACCACTCCTTGTTTCCCAATTAGTTGTGATATCAGATGACTGCGAGTGTAGAGCTTGAGAAATCTCTTCTGGCTTTGGGTCTCTTTCCGTACCGCTGAAAGGTATTTGATTAAGAATGGAAATCCTCAAGAGTTGGGAGAATTCTTCCAAAGTTGGCACAAGTTGATAATCGGGAAATGTGAAGCAATGGTGTAAAGGATTAAAGAACTGAAAGAGAACCTTCATCATGTCTTCATCAGTGTTGGAAGTGACCAAGTTGAGTAGGCGACCATGTCTCTCGGTGAATGGAGAATTTTCAGGAATCCTTGAAGCTAGCTCCTTAAATTGTGGAGGGATCCTTACAATATTGACTTGATTAGTTTTCCTGCGAATAGAATCCATATCCTACAAAACAGAATAAAGATAAATCCCAAGATCCTTGAAATGGTTAGTAAATGTGTATAATGTTATAATGTTCATGATGTTATGTACAAGTATGTATATACAAACAAAGCAAGCAATTCCTTAGGTTTAGGCTTGCATGGAGTCTTATATGTAAGTACCCTCTTGAAGTTTAGTTGGCTCAAACCTATCCTAGCAATAGCAATTGGGTTCTAAGGAGCTCAATATCACTGATTTGTTTCCTTGGTCATTGTTTCAGCACAATCCTCTTTAATGGCGACCGAAATATCCCAAAGAACCAAACCTCAATGAGTGTAGTATAGAGTATCTACTAACTTTGGACTGCACCAAAGCCGGTCATCTCACTATGTCCTAAAGGCTAAGTTGGTCAAGTAAAGGTTCTAGAAGTTCATTAGTGCTTCCTGACATCACTCAGCGGCCCCGTATTCTCCTTGATTAACTCAAAGGCTACCAGTACCCACAAATATGTCGCACTAACGTAGCTATTTCTTAGACCATGTCGGTATACCCCGCACAGTTCCACAACGTATTGCTACTTACCTATAAGGTATCCCAAATCCGGATAGAGGATTCAAACCCAAACAAAGAACCAAAATATAAAGCATACTGTTGCACCCCAAAATTTTCCCTCTCATATTTCTCAAGACATTGCAAGAATAATCTCCAAATGGCTCAAGATTGCTCAAGAGTTGGACAGTCAAATCATCTCCTAAGGCAGTCAACCTCAAATTAGGGTTTTGTGTTGCATCAAGGTCCTTGCATCCAAATGACCTCATGAGCTCCCCAATTTCTTAATATGTTCTCAAGTTCATCCATGTCAAATTTCAAGCCTTGCAGAGGAAGTTTGCTCAGTCAATTGCTCAAAGCGTCCATAAATCGACTGTGCTAGGGCAAAAGTCAACTGTGACCCAAATACTCAAACTTCAATATTTTTTGTCAACATTCTCATTTTGAAGGATATTTAATCATTTGATCAAGGGTTGATCATGATTCATCAAGGATTGCTCAAAATTCATCAAGACTCAAAAGTTGCTAAATTAGGGTTTTGTAGGAAAAGTCAACTCAACTTTGACCAAGCATAACTTTCTCATACTTTATGAGAAACTACCCATCCAAAGCTCATTTTTAAGAGGATGAAATTTCCTAAAATCCATATTCATACCCCCAAGATCATAAAATGCACTCACAAGAAGTTACAAATTTGGACATTATAGGTCATTTTTGAAAGTCAACAAAAACACCTTTTTTCCAAAGCTTATAACTTGAGCATGAAATATAAAAATGATATGAGACCAAAAGGGTTGGTTAGAGGACATCTCAAGCTTTCTAAAAAGTCCAAAAACACTTCCAAAAGTTCAAAATTGAAGAAGTTATGCATTGTTGAAGTTGGGCATTTTTGCAAAATTGCCAAAAGTCAACTATCCCCAAAACTTCAAATTTTGTCAAAGGGGCCCATTCTTTTCCACTTGATTTGATCTTGTCACACTCCACACGTGTCCTAGCTTCATCCTTGTGTCCATTTATTAATTTTTCTATTTTATTTGATTTTTTATTGAATTAATTCATTTTAAATCAATTTAAATCAAATAAAATCACAAAACTTGATTACATGAGATCTTTTTCTATTTTCAGGACCTAATCATCATCAATGACATGATCAAACTCGTAGCAGCCATTCCATGTGCAAAAAGATTGGATTTTGGACAAAATAAGCAAGTTTTCAATGGACGATCAAATCAAATCTCCAAGCCATAATGCACAAGGATTCAGTCCAAAATTGTTGACCTAATGCATTGCTTATTACATATACAAGTGAAAGGCACATGAATTTGGGGCTAGAGACTGCAAGAACATCAAAGGCAAACTTGAAAAAATTGGCAAAAAGCTTGAAACTAAAATCGTGCTTAGAGGCAGTTTCAACACCAAATCTCAACGCTAATCAATTGCTGGGTAACCCTTGAAGCGAAACCAATCCCTAACAAGCTCTCACACCCTCTCAATCGCGCTGTAAGTATCTCAAAAAACCGCCCTGTATTCGAATTTGAAACTCTATGTTATTGCATTTTTTTGACAAATCTTTGGTATATTCATGATGCTCATTCAATTTCTGAACTTTTGGCATTATTTGATTGCATTTATATAGCCTGTAGCACCATGGCCGAACCTAGGGTTCGTGGTTTGTGTTTTTTGGGTATTTCTTTTACAGGAAAAATCAAGGTCCAAGAATGGTATAGGTTTATTCAGGAATCCTAGACGAACATAACCATGGTCTTGGAAGGAATTTTCATGGATTAGAATCAATTTTAGGAGGGACATACAGATTTAGTTGTGGATATAAATCCGCAAGTAAATAACCAGGGTGAACGAAGAAGACGATGACGCGTCTCCCTCCCATTGGTTGATTCAAATATAAAGCGCTTTTATTTTTTTCTGATCCATTAATTTGTTTTTGTTTTATTATTGTTAGTTTCTAATACTATAACAATAGAAGCGTGATGGTTGAGTGGCAAAGGCGTTAGTTCAAAATCCAACAGGACCTGGGTTCGAATCCCAGGTCCCCCCATGCATTTGTAATATTTTTCTTCAGGTTATTCAATACAAAGCCAAGTGTGTGGTTCACCATACACCATCACCCAATCATCTACCAGATGGCCCCAGGCCAGATCTGGTGGTCCAGAATGAAAGCCTACCATATGCCCTAGTCAACGTGCACACGTGGAATCAGGAAAAGTCAGCCAGGCCAGTGAAATTGGGCCTTGGAAATTGCCAGTCTCACCCCCCTATACAGGCCCAAACCCTCACTCTCTATATTTTTATTATTTTTCTTTTTATTATTTCTTTAAATCATTTATTGTTATTATTATTATTTAACTAACCAATCAAACTTTTTTTCTTCAAAAATTAAAAACAAAAAAATATTTTTTTTATTAAGTTAATTTTCAGTAATTTATTTTGTTAATAAATTTAATTTAGTTTAATTAGGAAATAACTTTAATATCTTTTGCAATAATTAAAATCAACTTAGATAATTAGGTTTTACTAACATTGACCAAATTATTTTTATTTCTTTAAATATAAAAAATCCAAAAATATCATGTTTATTAATTAATTAATTTGTTTATTAATTTAAGAATTTAACCTAATTTAATTTCTTTCTTAATTCAAAAATAACAAAAAAAACCTTTTCTTTAATAATCAAAGGGTCAAAACCCTAGAATGCGCCCGATTTAATTTCCCGCACGCGATCCATTTTATCATATTATTGTATCTGTTTCTCGGAATGTAATAGTTTAATAGGACGTTACCTTTTTATCGCTTTATTTATTTTCCGCATTTTAATTTCAAGGGTTGCTTTTGGCGATGTAAATACCCGACGCCTTGTAATAGTTAGTTTTAAATTCCGCAATTTAATTTCCGCAACTTATAAACGGTTATATGTTTGGTAATAGGGAATGCATGACAAGATTAATCGTTCAAAACCTAAAATCAACATAGATCACCCATGACATGTACAAAGATAAAATAAACTGAAAACAACACACTCGCACATGCGCACTCTTAGGGTACACCTCACTTGGTTGCCTTTGAACATGGTCATTGAGTATAGGAAGTTTTAGAGGTCGCCCTCTTGTCCAAAGATCATAGTTGCCTCGAAACGGTTGCCTCGGAAAAATGATCTAAGACATTAGGGTTACCGCTAAGGCGTCCTAACATTGCTTTAGTGACCGCACGTCCCTTAATTGAATTGACCCTTACAACTCCAACGACGGTGCTACCTACTCATCAATAGTGGGATAGCATTGTCTAAAGGACATTAGCACAAATTGATTCCTTTTTTGAGTAGGTAGATAGTTCTTAAGGACTTGCTCTTTCAAAACAAAACAAAACTTTTCACACTTACACCTTTCAAACAAAAAACTCTTTTCAAACCCACAAACACAAAGAAAAGCAAATTTTGAAAACACTTTGAGCAAGTACCTAAGAGCCCGTGGATAACCACGGATAGAAAGGGTGCTAACACCTTCCCTTTCTATAATCTACCCCCCGGACCCGAGAAACATCTCGAAAAAGGAATTTTTCTGTGCTTTTTTTCCTTTCCTTGTTGGATAAAATAAAAGACGATGGCGACTCTTGCTTACCACGACATTTTGCGAAAACAAACGCAAAATGCGAACCAGCATTCAAAAACAGTCAGTTCTCTCCCATCATATCACACATACAAGTCAAAAAATGAAAGCAAGTAAATGTGATCTAACCCTAAGGTAACCTCACTTTTAGAATTATCCCCATTAGAGTCGCCAGTTCTATGATACGGTGGGAGAACTGACTTGGGTTTTTGCGTTTTATCGCAAATGTTGTGGTTAGCAAGAGTCGCCACCGAATTTTCTTTTATCCAAAAGGAAAGGTGAAAAAGCACAGGAAAGACCTTTGAGATTATTTCTTGAGTTCGGGGGGTAGATTATGAAAAGGGAAGGTATTAGCACCCTTTTCATCCATGGTTTTCCATGGGCTCTTAGTTACTTGCTAGATCACTTGCTTAATGTTTGAAATTGTGCTTTGTGTGGTTTTTGAAAGTATTTTGTAAAGAGGCCACTGTTTAGGAAATCTTTGTAATGATTCTCGTTCGTAAGAATGTATACAAAGATGTTTGATCTTTTGAAAATGTTTTCAAGTTTGTAAGATGTTTGAAAGTGTAGGTGTTTGTTTTACAAATAGCAAGGATGTTTGTTTTGAAATGGATCAAGTAATTAGGAGCATTCTACCTATTCAAAAGTCTTTCTTGTTCATTTTCTTTTCCTTTGACATTGTTGTCTTACCATTGATTTGGTAAGCAACCCTATCTTTGGATGTAAACGGGACGAGCGTGGGTCATCGCATAACCATGATTAGAAATGTTGCAAGGTATCTTAGCATTATTTTTAAGGGACTAAGATCATTTGAAAGGCAACTTAGATAGCGTCATCGAGGGACTATGATCTTGTGTTTTGTTTGTTTTTGCTAAGATATCTCACATGCGTAATATGACCATTTTGTAAAGGCAAACCAAGTGGAATTACCCTAGGGGTGCTTGTGTTCAAGTGTATTGTTTTCATGCTTAATTTTGTCTTGAATTAGGGTTTTCTAAGTATTGGTTTTAGTCTTTCCATACAAACCCTAATTACTAGTATATTATATATAAAGCGATAAATTGCGGACTTTAAAGTTACTATGCTATTACAATACTTGTGGGAGGGGTGTACAAATTGTAAATGGGGATTGAAAGAATTTAAACCTAATTAGCCTATTACAACCATATTGAATTGGTACAAATGTATAAGAAATTAAATGAATATAATGTACAAGATGAATAAATGTACAAAAATGTGAAATGTAAAGTAAATGGATATTTGTTTGATTATTTTTTTTTAGAGAAAAGGGATTTTGTTTTAACCTAATCAATTAAAAGAAAATAATTAATTAAACCAAAATTTATTAAGAAATTTTTTTAAATAAAACCCTAAATCTATTAATTGATTAAAAGAAAATAAGTTTGTAAGAAAAGCATTTTTGGTATTTTTGTCTTGGAAATAAATTATAGTATTATAAAATATTTTTTGGCCTTTTAAATATTAAAATAATGTATTTAAATTGGTGTAAAATAAAATAAATAAAAACCTATTATTTTAATTAAATTTACAAGATATTTAGTGAAATGAATAAAGTATTTATTAAATAAAAATAATTTTTATGAGGAAAAATAAATAAACTATGTCAAAATGAAAGTCTAATATTTTTGTATTTTTTATGATTTTTTTACTATTATAAAAATAATTAAGAAAACAAATAAAAAGAAAATAAGAAAATAAGAAAATAAAATGAAATTGGGCCAGGGGCATGTAAATGAAATAAGGGGGTTAGCTAGCAAAAACAAAAAAATAACAAAGCCCAACAAGGCCCAGCGCCTGCAAAAAAACAAAGTCAGAAAGCAAAAAATATGGAAAAAAATCAAAAGGGTATCACTGGGGCTCGAACCCAGGTCCCAAAGGTTACAGGCGCGCGCTTCTACCACTGGGGTGTCTATACATCCGTTAACATAAGCAAATCAATAAATATATGATACAAAACGCGTCCTAATTACTTCATCTTCAACCTCCAGCCAGACCAACTGTAACTTGTTCATTTCTCATCAAAAATGAAAACTGTAAACATGAAACTTGTAGCAAATTTCCTCACGGTTTCAAAAATGTAAAGCATTAAAACTATAGATCAAAGATAAGAATGAACTTTATTGGCCCTAATCTGAACCCTAAAAATCTCAGAAACTTTAATCTTAAAATTCTCTAAGCTCAAGCAAAATCAATGGAAACTATGGACATGGTTAGCTTTAGGGCAATGATATCTACATGTGTTATTTACAAATAAATCATTTATGATGCCTGTATGAAGATTTCCAAAGTTAGAAAACTTACCTTGCAAGAGGGTATCGGGTTTGCAGTTTGAGCAGTTTTCAGGGAGTTCCAATGGTTGGGTTAGCTTCCTCAACCCAGGAAGCTAATGGAATGCTTAGCTTGAACTAAAAGGGCCTGAGGAGTTCTAGATAAGTCCAAGTGCAAAGCTCTGTTTTTGAAAATGGAGGATGGTGTTAAAGGTGTTACAGTTCTGTAACAGGGTGGGGGATCAGTTCTAAATGATGTTTAGAAGCTTTAGAAACAAAAGGCTTGAAAACGCATGAGGGAGTTATGAGTTTCAAGTTTTTGGTCAGTTTATGTGAAAATGGAAGTATGAGGTGTGTTTAAGAATTCTAGTCTTTGATACATATAGTTTTTGTATCTATAAGCAAAAGGATCGGAGTGCATTGGCAAGTCAGAAGTACAAGTTACAAGCTTTTGGCTAGGTTACTTGATTTTCAAGAAAAGAGGGAAACCAAGTTTCAAGGAGAGGTACTAGAATGGGTTAGGTGATTGTAAGTGTATAAACCATTTCTTATGATTTATAGGACTTGTGTGATCAGAAGAGAACAAGTGTAAGGCTCAAGAACAAGTTTTGTACAAAAAAGCACTTTACCAAAATGGCAATGTAACCTTTCTTCCAAAAATGGATATAAAGCATGCCCATGCATTGAATGCTTGAAATGAGACCTCTAATAACTGTGTAAGAGATTAATTATGGAGTGCCTCACAAGTTTGAGGCCTGCAAAGTAGATTTTATGCAGCATAGTTTGAATTTTGAAATTGGTTCATCACAAAATGCCTTGTAAATCAAGTGATAAAACCCTAACTTCATCTCTTCGATTCTCCCTACTCAAGAATGATATCAAGGAGTTCTTGAACATTTTGGAAATCTTGTAATGTGCTCTACAACCTATCTTTGAATTTCTTTTGAATATTCCCCTTGGAACTATATGAAAAAGTGCCATGAAGTTGGGTCAAAATCCTGACTAAATTAGGGCAAAATTTAACTAAGTGTTTTGTTTCATGACCACATGTTCTTAAAATTATAACTTGATATCCAAGCACTTTTGGAAGGAGTTATATAAATAAAAGTTGTAGATTTCATAGAGATCTACAACTTTCATGTTGGAAGTTTCTCTTGAATCCTCTTGCATCATGGTGAAAAATTTGTTTAAAGTTGTGAAAAAACATGAAATTTCCAACACTTGGAAAAATTTCTAAGTTTAGAAATTTTTACTTTTCAAAATGAAATCTTGACTTTTTGATTTCTTGATGAATAAGTTTCATATTTTGACAGGTTTTGATGAATTTGTGATCTTTGGCATTTGAATTTAACCAAAAAGTCAAAGTTTGACTTTTCAGTATACAGTTGACTTTTGATCAGTTGACTGAAAATTCATCTGTCAATCCTTTGAACTTGAGCAATGTTTTGAGCCATTTTATTAGGTAAAAATGATGCAATTGGACTCTTGAGATGATGCCTTAAACCAATTGATCATTTGCTAGGTCAAAAATCAGAAATTACCCTTTCCTAGTCAAAACCCTAATTTTGACCATTTTGCTGTTTTGGAGATTTGATCAAATTTCTTGAGGAATTGTGGTCCAAACTTGATCAAATTATACATATGAGTCTAAAATGTTTATGTGGATAAAAAATTATTAAGTTTGACTGTAAACTGGCCATAGTTAACTTTTTCCCCAATACAGCTGGTTTTTAGGTCAATTGCCCAATTGACTGAGCAAAAGTGTGATCCTGGGCTTGAAACTTGACATGAGTGATCTTGGGGGTCCATAATGATCCATTAAAGTCATATGGGGCATTGGAAGTTCAAAAATCCTTGTGCAAACTCAAACCCTAATTTTGGTCATTAGTGCTTAAGGAGGTGTCTTGAGCTGATCAAACTCTAATGCAGTCTTAAGCCAAAGGAGATCTTGTGAGCAAATTCTGGATAAATGAGAGGGAAAATTTTGGGGTACAACACTTTCTCACAAATTAATCCATCTTCATACTTACACTTTCAAAACATCTTTCCAAAAACAAACATCTCTTTGAACTATTTTCAAAACCAACACTTTGTATACATTCTCGCCGAAACGAGAATCATTACAAAGTTTACTGAAACAAAGGCGGTTTAAAAAAATATTTTTAAACTTACATAAAACATAAAAACATTTACAAAATCATTTCAAAGTGATCTAGCAACTAAGAGCCCGTAGATAACTACGGATGAGAATCTTTCTATCTGCAACAATTACGATAAAACACAAAACACCCAAGTCAGTTCTCCCACTGTACAACAGAACTGGCGACTCTGTTGGGGTGTAACTTAAAAGTGGGGTTACCTTAGAGACTAGATCACATTTAAAATGCTTTCATTTATTTGACTTGTCTGCTTTACATTTTTAGGCCTATGTTTTGTTTTTATTTATAGATCCTCTACTCGGATCTGGGAACATCATTAGGCAAGTAGCAATAGATTGTGGAAATTGTACGGCATAGACCGATATGGTTTAAACAATGGATATGTTAGTGTGACACATTTGTTGGTACCGGTATCCCTTGTGTTGAATTGAGGAGAATACGAGACTGCTGTGCAGTATGATAAAGCACTAACTGACCATAGAACCGTTAGTTAAACAACTTGGCCATTAGGAAGTAGTGAGATAACTGACTTTGGTCAAAAGCTGAAAATTGGTTGATACTCGATACTACGCTCATTGAGATCAGACTTTTGGGATATTTTGGCCATAAGAAAAGAATAATTATGCTTAAAAAATGCCCAATGAAGAAATATCAGTGATATTGAGATTCCCTAGAACCCGGTTACTTTCTAGGACGGGTTGAACCAACTAAACTTCAATAGGGTACTTACATATAAACCCCATGCAAGCTTAAACCTAAGGTATTTGTGTGCTTTGTTTGTGATTATTATTCATGACATCATAAACATCATAACATCATAAGCATTCTCACTAACCATTTCAAGGATTTAGGAATTTATCTTTGTTCTGTTTTGTAGAACATGGCTTCCACTCGTATGAATACCATCAGAGTCAACTTTGTGAAAGTGAATCCTTAACTTCAAGAGTTAGCATCAAGAGTTCCTGGAGATTCTCCCTTCACCAAGAAATATGGTCGACTTCTCAACTTGGCTACCTCAAACTTCCAAGAAGAAATGATGGGTGTGCTTTTCCAATTCTTTGATCCTATGTGTTGTACCCCAAAATTTGCCTTCTCATTTATCAAGATTTTTCTCACAAGACTTCTTGGACTCAAGACATGATTAGGGTTTGAGTTTGCACAAGTATTTTTGGACCACCAATGCTTCATATGACTTTCATACACCATCTTGGACCCCTAAGATTGCTCATGTTAAGTTTCAAGCCTTAAATCACATTTTTGCTCAATCAATTGGACAGTTGACCTAAAAATCAGTTGTACTGGGGAAAAAGTCAACCATGGCCAATTTACAGTAAAACTTCATAATTTTTGATCCACAACAACATTTTAGACTCATATGTATCATTTGATCAAGTTTGGATCACAACTCCTCAAGAAATTTGATCAAATCATCAAAAGGGCAAAATGGTAAAAAATAGGGTTTTGATTGAGAAAGGGAAATTTCTGATTTTTAACCTAGCCAATGGCCAATTAGGTTCAAACATGACTTCAAGGAGTCAATGGCATCATCTTTACCTAATTACATGGATCAAAAGATCTCAAGATCATTGGATTGACAGATGAATTTTGTAGTCAACTGATCAAAAGTCAATTGTATACTGAAAAGTCAAACTTTGACTTTTTGGTCAAAATCAAGTGCCAAAGGTCATAATTCATCAAGATATGTCAAAATATGAAACTTGTTCACCAAGAAAACCAATTTTGAAAATTAGGGTTTTGAATTTGAAATTTTCATAACTTAGAATTTTTCTAAGTATGGAAATTTTCTTATTTTTTCCCAAATTTCCATCATTTTTTCACCGTAATAAAATTTGATTCAAAGAAAACTTCCAACATGAAACTTGTAGTCCTCCATGAAATCTACAACTTTGCCTCACAAAGTTTTCCCAAAATATGCTTGGATCTCAAGTTATGAATTTGTGAATAGAGGTCCATGAACTAAATGACTTAGTGAAAATTTGCCCTAATTTAGGCAGTTTTTTGACCCAACTTCATGGAAATTTTGCACCTAGTTCCAAGAGGTATTTAAAAACGCATTTCAAAGATGGATTATAGAGAATGTTGCAAGCTTTCCAAAATATCCAAGAACTCTCCAAGATCATTTGTGGTTAGGGAGAATCGAAGAAGAGAAATTGGCATTTTATCACTTTTGTTCATGCCATTTTTACAATGCATCAAGTTGCAAATCTGATCTTGGATGTTTGTACCTTGCATTACAGGTCCTAAACTCCTTCTAAACTCCATAATTAAATGCAAACTCAGAGGATAAGGGCTTTATTTTGGCTTTTGGAACATTGTACAAGAGATAATTCCATTAATGGCATAAAGGGCACATTGCCATTTTCATAAAGGCAAGCTTTTGCAACTTTATCATTATTGAGCTTTGGACCTGTTTCTTTGAGGAAAGCAATCTCCATAGATCTTAAGCAATATGTATCAACTCCTATCAGCTCACAAGCAAGCAGTATAAGCATGTTTGCATAAGTCATTTCACATTTCTTAAAATGCAAGAAAAGTTGCAAAAGAGGTCAGAACTTGTACAGCAAGGGAAGAGTGGACTTTGTATCATTCTATACATATTCACAAAGTTATCACAATGCTAGACACGAATGCTTAACATCGGAAACCCTTCAAAACTCCAAAACTGCATTTTTCTGCCCAAACTCAGAGCTTCTGCAAAAATCTTGCCAACTTCATTTTGGCTCGTGCGTTTTGCCCTTTAACACTTGAAACATCTTATCCACATCATATCCAAGCTATTCAAGCCTTTACATTTTTGTTGTAAGCTCTGTTTTAGCCATTGCCATTTTCAAACTTGGAGCTTGCAACTTGACTTGTGCAAAGAGTTTCAGCCATCCACAAAGCAAGCTAAGCATTGGAATAGCTTGAGGGAAGTTCAAGGAAGCTCACACGATCCTCAGGCCTCACTCAAAGCCGCATATTGTCATATCCAAATCCAACTGAAGGAGGTATTTTTCAAAACTTTATCTCTCTATTTAGGCATCCTCAAGCCACGATTTGTGAAGAAAAAATGTAGCCCTAATCATGGTGAAGTTGTACATATGCATACTTGTCATTTATATTAACCATGTTGTGAGAATTTAAAGCTTGAAGTTCATGAAATAATTAGGTCACGAATTAGGGCTGATTAAATTCTCTTTGATCTTTGAGAGTTAGGTTACAAATTTTATATCATTGGAATCGTGAGATTACAAGCTACATGTTTTATGTTATGGGTTTTTGTTTTTATGCAAGCAATAGCAAGTTACAGATTTGAAGAAGAATATGCGCGCAAAAGGAATGGCTGGAGGACATGGATGACTGGCTTGGGCCTGGGGCGCCTTGGGCCTTCTGTTTTGTTTTTCACACCCCTCTGACCACTATTTGCACCCCCTGATTCTTATTTTATATTTTTGCATTTTTCTTTATATTTTCATGTTTATTGCTTTTAATCATTTTTTCTGAACATTAAAAATCCTAAAAAATAATTAAATAATTTTTTGCAATTTTATTATTTTTTTTATTATTTTTTTCACATGGAAATTAGTTTATTTTAATAAATAAAAATTATTTTCTTATAATAAAATTTGTAAATACATTTAAATAATACTTAATATTTTTATTATATTATTTATACACATAAAATATTATTTTCATACATATTTTAATTTGTAATATTTGTACATAATTTTATTTATTACTTTCTTGTACAAAAAAGTGGACAAAATATTAATATAGGAAACATATATTTCTTTTAATCAAAAATTAGGGTTTCACCCTTTCAAAAATAATAATATTTTTTCTCTTATTTTTAGGGTTTAAATAATTCATTTTCCTCATACAAAGAATCAAATATAAAACCTTTTTGCATAAATACATTTGCATTGCATTTTAAATACTTGTACATTTATTTAATTTGTGCAATATTCAATTGGGTTGTAATAGTATTTTTAGGGTTTATTTTGTGCAATATCCCCATTCAAAAACTTTTATCCCCCCTCCCATAATATTTGTTGTAATAGCTTATTTTACATTTACGCAATTTACCGCTTTATATACTTGTATAGTAAATTAGGGTTTTGCATGACAAGAACCAAAATCAAATCAAATAGACAAGACCTAATACAAGACAAATCAAATGCATGTAAAATGACACACATTGCATACAAGCACCCTTAGGGTTTCACCCACTTGGTTGCCTAATTTAAAATGGCCATGTTACGCATGCGAAGTATCTTGGCAAAACAAAACAAAATAAGATCATAGTCCCTCGATGACGCTATCAAAAGGTTTCCTAAACAAAATGATCTTGGTCCCTCAAAACATGCTAAGATACTTGGCAACATTGCTATCATGGTCATACGATGACCCATGCCCGTCCCGTTTAACATCCAAAGATAGGGTTGTTTACCAAGTCAATGGTAAATCAACAATGTCAAAGGAATAAAAATGCACAAGAAAGACTTTTGAGTAGGTAGAATGCTTCTAGTTACTTGATCAATTTCAAAACAATCCTTGCTATTTAAAAAAAAAATACACACACATTTCAAAACAAACTTTCAAAACATTGAAACATTTTTCGAAAGACAAACATCTTTATACACATTCTTACGAACGAGAATCATTAGAAATATTTCCTAAACAATGGCCTCTTTTCAAAATATTTTTAAAACCACACAAAGCACCATTTCAAACAATTTCAAAGCAAAGCAAGTGATCTAAACAAGTAACTAAGAGCCCATGGAAAACCATGGATGAAAAGGGTACTAGCACCTTCCCTTTTCATAATCTACCCCCCGAACTCAAGAAAACATCTCAAAGGTCTTTCCTGTGCTTTTTTACCTTTCCTTTTGGATAAAAGAAAAGTTGGTGGCGACTCTTGCTAACCGCGACATTTGCAAACACAAATGCAAAACCTCAAGTCAGTTCTCCCACCGCATCACAGAACTGGTGACTCTGCTGGGGAAAATTATAAAAGTGGGGTTACCTTAGGGTTTAGATCACCTTTATTTGCTTACAATTGTTTGACTTGTTTGCTTTACATTTTGGTTCTTTTGTTTGGGTTTGAATCCTCTACCCGGATTTGGGAAACATTATAGGTAAATAGCAATACATTATGGAAACTGTGCAGGGTATACCGACATGGTCTAAGCAATTGATATATTAGTGTGACATATTTGTGGGTACCGGTAGCCTTTGAGTCAATCAAAGAGAATACAGGGCCGCTGAGTGATGTCATGAAGCACTAATGAACTTCTAGAACCTTTACTTGACCAACTTGGCCTTTTAGGATGTAGTGAGATGACCGGCTTTGGTGCAGTCCGATGTTGGTAGATACTCGATACTACACTCATTGAGGGTTGGTTCCTTGGAATATTTCGGTCGTCAGTAAAGAGGCTGAATTGAAATAATGAACAAGGAAACAATCCAGTGATATTGAGCTCCTTAGAACCCGGTTACTTTTACTAGGACAGGTTGAGCCAACTAAACTTCAAGAGGGTACTTACCTATGAAACCCCATGCAAGCCTAAACTAGGAACTTGTGTGATTTTCTTGTACATATATACTTGTGCATAACATCATGGACATCATGAACATCATATGCATTCACTAACCATTTCAAGGATTTTGGAGATTCATCTTTGTTCTTGTTTTGTAGGTTATGGATTCACTTCGCAGGAAAACTATCCAAATCAACCTTGTAAGAATTCCTCCACAACTCAAGGAGCTAGCTTCAAGGATTCATGAGAATTATCCATTCACCGAGAGACATGGTCGTCTACTCAACTTGGTCACCACCAACACAGAGGAGGATATGCTTAAAGTTATCTTCCAGTTCTTTGACCCTTTGCATCATTGCTTCACATTTCCTGACTACCAACTTGTGCCCACTTTGGAAGAATTTTCTCAGCTTCTGAGGATTCCTATTCTCAATCAACTACCCTTCAAGGTACGGAAAGAGATCCAAAGCCAGAAGAGATTGCTCAAGCCTTTCACTTTCACTCATCTGATGTCATAACACATTGGGAAACTAGAAGTGGTGTCAAAGGCTTCTTGTTAAAGTTTCTGTTTGAGAAGGCCCAGAGCTGTTGGAATTCTCTAGACTTACAAGCTTTTGAGGAGATTGTAGCTCTTCTCATCTATGGGATGGTCTTGTTCCCTAATCCTGACCAACTCATAGACGTGAGCGCTGTCAAAATCTTCATGACTCGTAACCCGGTGCCTACATTGCTTGGGGATATCCTCCACTCTTTTTACACTCGTACAATGAGAAAAAGAGGTGTTCTCATGTGTTTCACTCCTCTTCTGGCAAGATGGTTTATTTCTCATCTTCCCCAATCAGTCTTGAAGAATGAGCAAGGTTTGAGGTGGTCACAACGGTTAATGACACTTAACCATTCAGATATTCATTGGTGTTCTCGATCCAAAGAGAATGTTATCCTTGTTGATCGTTGCGGGGAATTCCCCAATGTCCCTCTACTTAGCATTAGGGGAGGCATCACCTACAACCCCTGCTTGGCTCTAAGACAGTTTAGTTATGCTCGAAGGGATGGCCCATATGATATGTTGATTCAAGGATTGGTTTTCGACTACGACAACGACGACCATGGACTCCGTCAGAGATTCATCTAAGCTTGGAGAATGCCCAACAAGGTGGATAGCAAGACCTTGGGACACAAGAATTCCATCCCTCTTGAGCCTTACCTCAAGTGGGTACGAACCCGCGCCCAAAGTATTATAATGCCTTACCTCTCCATTCTCCCAATTATTATAGAGCCTGTTAAGGAAGGAGAGGTTCCATACACCATCATACATCCTGACATGCCAACATCACTCAAAGATCTACAAAGGAGTTGGATACAGCTCAAGGGAGAGCGCGATACTTTCGAAGCCCAATTCTAAGCAAGCGAGAAGAACGTTTTGGAACTTACTCGACTACTTCACGAAGAGCAGACTCTCAACACCTACATTGCACCAAGAGGATGCGCAACGTCTTTTTACCTTAGAGTTTTGTATTATTTTGCCCAAGGGGCATTGATGTACTCACAATTCTATCTTATTAATATGACGAGTGTTTCTTTTTTTGTTTAAAACAAATTTGAAATTCTGAATCCTTGAAAGCATTGCATGAATACATATCATTCATCATAAGCATAAACAGGTATTCACACCAAGTTTCCTCATATCTCTGTTGTTTATAGGAGCAAGATGGATATCGAACAAACGGTCAAAGATTTGCAAGCTCATAATTCACAATTTCAACAGTTGCTCATGACCTTAGCCAAGGGGCAGGAGGAGCTGAAGACTTTGCTAGAGAAAGAGAAAGAGAAAAAGAAGAAGAAACCAACTCGTGTGGTTCTCATGGGAAGAAGATTTCAGGGACAAGCCAGAAGGACCTTGGAATTCCTATCAACATCTGAAGAGGGGGAGGGAAAAGGAAAAGGAGCGGCAGTGCCATCAGATTCTGAAGCAGAAGAAGAGGAAGAAGAGGACTACTCTGAACAACAATACCCTCCGGCCGATGACAAATATAAACACCTGGAAGAGCGCCTAACTGCTATGGAGATCCAGAGAGTACCGGGGCTGGACTTTGAGGAATTAGGGCTGGTGTCAGGAATTGTAATCCCTCCAAAGTTTAAAGTGCCACTATTTGCCAAGTATGATGGGGTGTCTTGTCCCAAAATGCACCTCAGATCCTATGTCAGGAAGATTCAACCATATTCTGCTGACAAAGACCTATGGGTCCACTTTTTCTAGGACAGTTTATCAGGAACGTAGCTTGATTGGTTCTACCAGTTGGAGAGAGCAGATGTCCATAATTGGGAAGGCTTGGCAGCAGCCTTCTATAAACAGTATCAATACAATGCCGACTTGGCACCAACCCGTACTCAGCTGCAGAGTATGGTTATGGCTACCAATGAGGGCTTCAAAGACTATGCCCAAAAGTGGAGGGATCTAGCCGGAAGGGTGAAACCACCTTTATCTGAAAGAGAGTTAGTGGACATGTTCTTGGGGACTCTGTTAGGCCCTTTCTTTAATCATCTGATTGGAAGTTCTTCTGCAGGGTTTACCGAATTGATTCTAACTGGCGAAAGAGTGGAGGCTGGTATAAGAAATGGAAAATTCAGAAGGACGTGTCTGCCTCAACTGCTGCAAAGAAGCCCTTCACGGGAAGATAGGAAGTATATGTTGTCTATTCACAGAAAAATCAGGGAAGAACCGAGCGCCGACCAACAGTGGGGGCCGTTATGATTCTGAAGCCTGCATCCGACCAGCCGAGAAATAATCAGCAAAGGGTAGAAAGGCCAGTACGGAAATTTACCAAGATTAACATGACTCCAACCCAAGTGCTACCACATCTCTTGAAGTTGAATCTGGCCACTTTGAAAGAGGCCCCAAAAAATCCTAATACTACTTCTCCACATTACCATCCCAACGCCAGATGCGCGTACCATTCTGAAAGTCCAGGGCACGACACCAACAACTGTTGGGCTCTGAAAAATAAGATTCAAGATCTGATAGACGCAAAGGAAGTTGAATTTGAAGCACCTGAGAAACCGAATGTTATTTCCGCTCCAATGCCGAGGCATGGTCACAATTCCAACGCTATTGAAGAAGATCTGTTTGTTGCTACCATGGATGAACTGTTAACTCCGCTCCCAACCATCAAGTTGAGTTTGTTAAAAGCTGGCATCTTCCCAGGTTGTGACAAAAGCTGCCATGTTTGCCTGTCCTCATCATTTGATTGTCCTCTGTTGAAGAAAGGAATCCAATAATTGATTGATAACCAAGAAATTTTATTTAAGAAAGCTCCTGTTTCACCCGTTCTAGTGAAAGAAGTTTCAATAATAACCATCTACGTCAATCCTTATAGGGCCCCTAAAAGACCCGTTAGGATTACACCTGCTCCAAAGACTGCTCCGCTTAAGATTACAATGTCCGGGCCTGCCCCATACAAATCAGATAAATCAGTACCATGGAACTATGATGGAGAAATCTACTACCATGGTATTAAACAGATTAAACTGACTGTCGAAGAAGAAAGCTCCGAAGAGGACAGTCCCGACATTAGCAATATTGTTGGAACTAGCAAGATCACCCGCAGTGGTAGGATATTTTCTCCAAAGATTGCTCCTCCAACAACAGTCTTTGGACCCGTGGTCATTCCAAAGATTACCTCTACACCAGTGATTATACCTGCAAGTGTACCTGCCAACAAAGACAATACAATTCCTATCCCTACTTCCGCTGCTGAGAATAAAGGAAAGAATGTCCAAGAGGAGCATGTCCAGACGAAGGCTCAATCACTAGCTATTCCTGAAACATCCAAGAAGGAGATGGAGGAAATCCTGAGGAACATTAAGAAAAGTGATTATGATGTGGTTGAAAAATTGGGGAAGACCCCTTCCAAGATCTCTATGCTAGCCCTGCTGTTGTGCTCTGAAGCACATGCCAAAGCACTGGTAAAATTTCTGAAGACAGCTCATGTGCCGCAAGAGACGTCTGTTGACCAGTTCGAGGACTGTGTATCCAGTTTGACAGCTGATAATGGCCTGGGCTTCTCCGATGCTGACTTAACATCCCGAGGGAGGAAACACAATGATTCTCTACATGTCTCAGTAGAGTGCAGAGGAACAACCCTAGCTCATGTCTTGGTTGATATTGGGTCATCTTTAAATGTCTTGCCAAAGAAATCCCTTGATAGGTTGGATTGCAAGGGGATGACTCTAAAACCCAGTAACATTGTTGTGAGAGCATTTGACGGCTCTAAAAGGATGGTCCATGGAGAGGTGGACATCCCAATCAAGGTGGGAACTCAGGTTTTCAACTCGATATTCTACGTGATGGACATCCGTCCTTCTTATTCATGTCTATTGGGACGCCCCTGGATCCACAACGCCGATGTTGTAACCTCCACCTTGCATCAGATGCTCAAGTACCATGTCCAAGGGAAGATCATAACTGTCCATGGGGAGTAGGAGTATATGATTAGTCATCTGAATTCCTTCCGTTATATGGAGTTAGATTGCGAATTCATAGAGACCCATTTCCAACATTTTGAAGAAGTCTCTGAAGAAGTAGCGGCGACCAAGGCGGTATCTTCTATTCCTAAAATCACAAGACCTCCACCTAGGATATCGTCTCTCAAGGATGCAAGAGAAGTAGTGGAAGAAGGGGGATGCACAATCTGGGGTCAACTTCCAGACATTCCTTACAAATCAGACAAATTCGGCTTAGGGTTTACTTCGACTGGTCAGAAGGCTGTGCGTCGTGCCCTTGCTGGGGGGCACCTGTGAAGATTACTGTTGTACCCCAAAATTTTCCCTCCCATTATTCTTCAAGATTTGCAAAGAACATGCTTCAAAATCTCCCCAAGGGTTGCACAGTTCAAGGGCCTCATAACAGTCAAAAACTAGGGTTTTGGTTCTGGCAAAGAAATTGAAGTTTCCAAGGGTCTAAACAAGTCCCACATGCCTATAAACATTGTCAAGCATCCATATGTCAAGTTTCAAGACTCACAGCACAAAATTGCACAGTCAAAAACCCTAATTGCTCAACAGTCAACTGCAGGAGCAAAATGGTCATTTGACAGTCAAAATTTCAAATTTTTGGTCAACATCTTATTTTGAAGCCACAAACATCATTTGATCAATGCTTGATCATGATTCTCAAGGCATGGCTCAAAAAGTCTCAAGATGCAAAAGTTTCCATATTTGGACAGTTGAAAAAGTCAACTGTAACTTGACCAAGGCATAACTTCCACATGGTTTATCAGAAAAATTCCATCAAAAGCTCATTTTTAAGAGAAAGACATTTCCTACAACTACTCTTCACACTTCAAGTCCAAGAAATGCTCTCACAAAAAGTTATCAATTTCAACATTATAGGTCATTTTCAAAAGTCAACAAAAAGGGACTTTAAGTCAAAGACCATAACTTGAGATTGGTAAATCAAAATGGGATGGGACTAAAGGCATTGGTTAGAGGACTTCAAGACCTTTCCAAAATGTTCAAGAACATGATCAAAGCTTTAAAATTGAGCAAGATATGCCTTGTGGAAGTTGGGAAATTTTTGGGAATTTTGAAAAGTCAATTTTGCTTCAAATGCCTCAAAATTGCTAATGGGCCACATTTTCTTCCAAGAATCATCATCCAAGAGCTATGCACGACCATTTGACCCAAAGGGGATTTATTTCATCATTTTTTATTATTTATTTGAATTTTTATCACCATTAATTCATTTAATTAAATAAAATATGACAAAAATACTCAAGCATGCATTTTAAATATTTTTATGCAGCTAATAGGTCTATCATAACTCCAAGATTTCGTGCACACTCAATTTGGAAAGATTTGGCCATGATCGATATCAAAAGGGAATGGAAAAGATTGAAAAAGATCCATGGAAATCAAATCTCAAAAACATTGAATGCAAAGGTTTTTTGTTGAAATTTCTACCCTAATTCATTCCTCACATAAGTATAAACCCAACTCTAATGCTCAAGACCAGGAGGCTGCGCTCAGAAGAACATACACACTTTGCATTTTTGTGAAAAAAGTCAAAACTGAAAACACAGTTTCAGTGCGTTTCAAGGCAAGATAACCATTCCAATAGCTTGCCAAGGTTACCAGGGACCTATTCCAATCAAAACCATAGCCTCTAACATTAAGAATCGGTATATTGAAGTCGCCCTATTCTTGATAATGTTCATATTCGTGTTTTGATTTATGCGCATTATCCATGCATTTTTCTTGTTGATTTGTGTTAATATGGACTCACTGAAACTCATGGTATCATTGAATTGAATTAACATTGCTTGTATAGAGAATTGCCATGGCTGTTTTTTAGGGTTTCAGGAACCATGAATTGGGGCTTTACGCTTGGGGAAAAATTGGCCAACCTAAGTGGCACCATTGAAACCAGAAGCTCATGACGAATCAATTCCATATGTCGCGCTCAATTTATGATCAACAGGGTTCTATTCGCTATTTTTGTATGTGTCATTTAGTGGGGGTTTAAAACCCCCGCAATCTTGTTTTATTCTTCAGGCAAAATAAAGAACGAACGAAGAAGAAGATTAGTTGTCATCATATGGTTGGCCAGTTCAAATCCTGGCGCGCGTTTTGTTGAAATTCCAGAATAATGCTTATGTTCCATTATAATATTTGCGTTCCATATAATAAACAAAGAGCGCGCTTAGCGCAGTTGGTGGGCAACGTGGACAATAGGTACTGGGACCTGGGTTCGATTCCCAGGTCCCCTCTCTTCCTCAATATTGTTTTGTTTAACGTATTTCCATGCAGCGTTCCTTTCAGAAGTCCACCATGCACCCTACGCTCAAGCTGGCCACGCGTCCCACAACATCAATCCAATGGCCATGATCTGGAGTCCACCATGGACATCAGTCAAACATGCCACACGCACGCTGAGAAAGTCAAACAAGGCCAGGAATCAGTGGGCCTAATTGCTTGCTACAAACCTCCAAAGGGGCCAACAAACCCCCCTTTGTTTGTATTTTCTTCCCTTTATTCTTTTCCTTTTTTTATTTTGTTTTAATTCTTTTCTCTTAATTTCTTTAAGTTAATTCTAAATAATAAAAATACAAAAAATCAGAAAAGACAAAAATAAAAATATATTTTATTTGATACATTTTTTTGTAAATAAATTCTAATAACTAATTTAGTTTTAAATTCTAGGTTTAATTCAATGTTTTTTTTAATAAATTAAAAAATATAGAGATTAGGGTTTCTAGCTTTTTATTCCTTTTTTTTAATTAAAATTTCTTCTTATTATTATTAATAATTAATTATTTTATAAATAACTTGTAATTAAATAATTAGGTTAAAACTAGGTCAAACTTAAACATTTTTTTTAATAAATTAAAAATAGTTAGAATTAGGGTTTTAATTCCATTTAATATTCTCATTAAATTCCATAAATACAAAAAAACTCAAAAAAAAACACTTTCTTTTATTTAACTTAATTAATTTATTAATTGTAATGTAATTTCCTTTAAAGGGTCCAACGCCCTCGCACTCTCGATTTTATTTCTATTTCGCGCGTTTGCTTTTATTTCTTTTTATGAATATAATGTATTTACTCCAAAGCCTTGTAATAGATTAATTAGGATATTTATTTTTCCGCATTTTTATTTTATTCAAATCGGGTCTTGGATTAATTTGGTGATGTAGACCCGCGCCTTTGTAATAGCGTAGGACTTTTATTTTCTCGCATCTTTTAACTGTTAATAACTCGCATGAAAGAACGAATGCCAAAAAATAAAAACAAAGCGTAGATCACCAATGCATGAACAAGACAAATATAACTGAAAATGACACACAATTCACACACCACCCCTAGGGTACGTCTCACTATTGCCTTGCCCCTCGAAAAGTGGTCGTCGAGTAGAGGATGTTTTAGTAAGTCCTCATGTCCATGAACATGGCATGGGGGTAGCTTCTAAGGTGTGTTCCCATTGCTCTGGTGACCACAATGTCCCGAACCCTCGAATTGACCCGAACACCTCCAATGGTGGTGCTACCTACCTCTCAATGGTGGGATGGCACTATCTCAAGGACATTTACACAGACGAATTCCTTAGGGTAGGTAGATGACTCGTAGATACTTGCTCTAATTTCAAAACAAATCAAAAACTCTTTTCACACCGACACCTTTCAAAAAGCTTTCAAAAGCAATTTTTCAAACACTCTTGAGGACTGATACAAGAGTCGAACTGAAATTTTAAACGAAACTTTTTTTAAACCCACAGTTGAAAAGAAAACAAACAATTTTGAAAACACAAATGAGCAAGTACCTAAGAGCCCATGGATAACCATGGATAGAAAGGGTGCTAACACCTTCCCTTTCTATAAATCAACCTCCCGAACCGAGAGCAATCTCAATAAGGAATTTTTCTGTGCTTTTGTCCTTTCCATTTGGAGAAAATAAAAGACAGTGGCGACTCTTGCTTCCGCGACATTTCGCGAACCAGCGTTAAACAGTCAGTTCCAGATCCACCGATCACAGAACTGGCGACTCTGCTGGGGAGAATTTTAAAGTGAGGTGTACCTTAGGACTAAGATCACTTGTGTTTTCAATTTCTTTGACTTGTTTGCTTTAAATTATGGGCCTGTCTTGGGAGTTCTATAGATCCTAACCCGGATCTGGGGATACCTTCTTAGAAAGTAGCAACAAGGCTGTGAGGGAACTGTGCGGGGTATACCGACATGGTTGAAACAGTCTGCTACGTTGATGTGGCACTTTGGTGTGTACCAGTAACCCTTGAGTTCAGTCAAGGAGAGTACGGGGCCTCCATGTGGTGTCGTGAAGCATCAATTGACCTTAGGAACCTTAATTGAACTATCTTGGCCTCTTTAGGGTAGTGAGATAACTGACTTTGGTGCAGTCCGAGGTTGGTTGATACTCGATACTACACTCAATTGAGGGTTGCTTTCCTGGAATATTTCGGTCGCCAGTTCAGTGGCTAAATCGAAACGATGAACAATGAAAGCAATCCAGTGATATTGGGACCCTTAGAACCCGGTTACTTCTAATAGGACAGGTTGAGCCCACCAACTTCAAGAGGGTAATACCAAGACCCCATGCTGGCCTAAACTCTAAGGACTTGTCTTGTGTGACTTGTGTGCCTTACATGTTTGCCTTTGTAAATATTTGTGGTGTGTTTAATCATAGCATCATGACATCATCCAGCATCATATGCATCGACTAATCATTTCAGGGGTTCGAATCTTCATCTTTGTTCTTGTTTTGTAGGACATGGAAACTGTTCGCAGAAAGACAATTCAGATTAGCCTTGTAAGGATCCCTCCTCAGCTTAAGGAGCTTATATCCAGGATTCCCGAGAGCTCTTCATTCAGTGAAAGACATGGAAGACTCATCAGCTTGGTCAATACCAACATTGAGGAAGATATGATAAAGGTCCTGTTCCAGTTCTTTGACCCTCTGCATCACTGTTTCACTTTCCTAGATTATCAACTGGTGCCTACATTGGAAGAGTTCTCCCGGCTTCTGAAGATCCCTATCCTTGATCAACTACCCTACAACGGTACGGAAAAGGAACCCAAGCTTGAAGAGATTGCTAAAGCCTTACACCTACAATCATCTGACCTCAAGGGACATTGGGAGGTTAGAAGTGGCATCAAAGGGTTCTTAGCCAGGTTTCTGTTTGAAAAGGCCCAGGAATGTTGGAACTCCCTTGACTTACAGGCTTTTGAAGAAGTTGTGGCCCTCCTTGTCTATGGTTTGGTGTTGTTCCCTAACCCATATCAGCTTATAGATATCAGTGCTGTCCAGATCTTCATGTCCAGGAATCCTATACCTACGTTGCTGGGGGACATCCTTCACTCATGTTACACTCTAACCATGAGAAAAAGAGGTGTCCTTATGTGCTGCACTCCTCTCCTGGGAAGGTGGTTTATTTCGCACCTTCCACAATCAGTTTTGAAGAACGAGCGGGGTTTGAGATGGTCACAACGGTTGATGACTCTTACACATACAGATATACATTGGTGTTCTCGGTCCAGAGAGGATGTCACTATCATTGATCGTTGCGGGGAGTATCCTAATGTTCCTTTACTTGGAATCAGAGGAGGTATTACTTACAACCCATGCCTGGCTTGTAGACAGTTTGGTTATGCTCGGAGGGACGGCCCTCATGACATGTTAATTCCTGACATAGTTTTTGACTTCGACAACGATGCACAAGGACTTCGCCAGAGATTTATCAGAGCTTGGAGGATGCCCAGTAAGATAGATAGTAAGACACTAGGGCACAGGAATTCCATCCCATTGGAACCTTATCTCAAGTGGGTACGAGCCCGCTCCCAGAAGTTAGTGATGCCATGTCCTCATATGCTCCCTGTGATCAAAGATCCAGTATTGGAAGGAGAAGTGTCCTACACTATTTAACATCCTGACATGCCCACGTCCAGGGAAGAGATGCAGAAGAGCTGGATCCAGCTTAAGGAAGAACGGAATTCTCTTGAGACCAGTCTACATGCTAGTGAAAAGAAGGTCTTGGAGCTCACCTGCCTATTGCACGAGGAGAGGAATCTCAACACCTACATAGCTCCAAAGAGGATGCGTAGTGTCTTTTGGGATTGATTTGCTTTTGTAATGTGTGCCCATGAGGCTTTGATGTACTGAACAATTATTTCCTTAATGATAACGTGTGTTCCTTTTTTTGTCTACAACAAATTTGAACTTTCGAACCCTTGAATGCATTGCATAAACACATATCATTCATCATGTGCATAGCAGGTTTTCTTCTTTTCAGGTTGCTTACTGTTCTTCGCTGTTTATTTCAGCATCATGAACCCTGAATCATCATCAACCGAGATGTCTATCAAGGCCCTTCAGGCGCAGAACGCGCAATTTCAGGAGCTGATCATGGGTTTGGCTCAAGGCCAAGAAGAGCTGAAGGCTTTACTCCTGAAGAAGGAGAAGAAGAAGAAGAAGAAGAGAATTGTTCTTTTCAACTCGGGCCGAAGGTTTGGCAACACTCTGCAGAATGAAGAAGCTGGTTCTTCTGCAGGCAAAGGCAGTCCCCAGGGGGGAAAGGCTTCAAGTCCAGTAGTCTCTGACAACGAGACTGACTTTAATGAGGAACAGTATCCTCCTGCTGAAGACCGGTATAAGCAGTTGGAAGACAGACTGAATGCCATGGAGATCCAACAAGTGCCTGGGCTGGATTTCGGAGACTTGGGCTTATCTACTGGTGTGATTATTCCTCACAAATTTAAGACACCATCCTTCACCAAGTATGACGGGGCGTCTTGTCCCAAGCTACACCTCAGATCTTATGTACGGAAGATTCAGCCGTACACAGTGGACAAGAACTTGTGGATCCACTTCTTCCAGGAGAGTCTTTCAGGGACTCATCTCGAACGGTTCTATCAGCTGGATGGGACCAAGGTTCGTAACTGGGAGGAGTTGGCTACTTCTTTTTACAAGCAGTATCAATATAATGCCGACCTTGCTCCTACACGTACCCAACTCCAGGGTATGTCGCTAGGATCAAGCTAAGGTTTTAAAGAGTATGCACAGAAGTGGAGGGATCTGGCTGGCAGGGTGCAGCCTCCGTTAACTGACCGTGAGCTGGTAGATATGTTCTTGGGGACCCTCTCTGGGCCATTTTTCAATCATCTTATCGGTAATTCGTCTGCAGGGTTTACTGATCTTATTCTGACTGGGGAGAGAATAGAGGCTGGAATGAAGTCCGGAAAAATTCAGAAGGGTGCATCTTCAAGTTCTGAGAAGAAGCCCTTTAAGAAGGAGGCCAGTGTTGTATATGGGCCTAGGAGGCAAGAGAAACCAGAGCGCCGCCAATCTGTCAACGCGGTGATGATTGCAAAGCCTACTGCCGCTCCTCGACAAACCAATCCACAAAGGGTTGAAAGACCTAGAAGAGAGTTTACCCGGCTGAGTATGACCCTATCGCAAATCTTGCCATAGTTGTTGTCCACCAACCTAGTGACTGTCAGGGAGGCCCCGAAGGTTGTGAACACTGCCTCTCCCAAGTACAATCCCAATGCCCGCTGTGCTTATCACTCTGATAGCCCGGGGCATTCCACTGATGACTGCTGGGCCTTAAGGAATAAAGTGCAGTATCTTATTGATGCCAAGGAGGTACAGTTTGAGGCGCCTGAGAAGCCTAATGTGGTGACTGCTCCCATGCCTAACCATGGAGTAAATGCTATTGGGGAGGATGATGAAGTGGATGAAGCTGAGTTCGACAGCTGGATTTATCCGACGACCGACAGTGGACCTAGCAATTGGATTGCAGAAGACAACCTACCTGTTACTTTTGTTGCGGAGTAATGAATTCCTTTGATTTTGTTATTTGTAATAAACAATGAATTAAAACTCTATGGCCCGGTGTCTTACCCGGGGCACCGTGGTTTCATTTGTGAGGGTATATTAATTGTCATTTCATATATCATGAATAAAGACCTTGGACGTTTTCTCGCATTTCAAATCCTATGCTCCTTTCTTTCCTTTCTTTATATATTGCAAAACAGCTGTATTTACACACACTCACCCATACAGGTTTCAATCCACTCTGGATCTCACTGGTAACGACTCTGCTACTGCCAGTTATGACTTCGAAAATCTGATCAACTTAGCCGAAGACGAAGGTGAAGATGATTGCGAAGTGCCTGGCGAGCTCGCAAGACTGTTACTCCAGGAAGAGAGGGCAATTCAACCACATGAAGAGCCGGTGGAAACAATAAATCTGGGTACTGAGACAGACAGGAAGGAAGTTAAGGTTGGTGCCAACCTAGAGCTCAGCGTGAAGCAACGGTTGACTCAGATGCTACATGATTATATGGAGATCTTTGCCTGGTCCTACGAAGACATGCCCGGGTTAGATACTGACATTGTGGTCCATCATTTGCCTACGAAGGAAGATTGCCCTCCGGTTAAGCAAAAAAGTCCGCCGTATGCGTCCAGAGATGTCTGAAAAGATCAAAGCCGAGGTTATGAAACAATTTGACGCCGGGTTCCTTGCAGTGACTTCTTACCCTCAGTGGGTCGCTAATGTGGTGCCAGTCCCAAAGAAAGATGGTAAGGTCAGAATGTGTGTTAACTACAGGGATCTGAACAGGGCCAGCCCCAAGGATGATTTCCCCTACCTCACATTGATGTCCTTGTTGACAATACTGCTCAACATAAGGTGTTTTCTTTCATGGACGGTTTTTCAGGGTATAATCAGATCAAGATGGCTCCTGAAGACATGGAAAAGACTACCTTTGTTACTCAGTGGGGCACCTTCTGCTACAAGGTCATGCCTTTTGGACTGAAGAACGCTGGGGCAACCTACCAACGTGCCATGGTTGCTTTATTTCATGACATGATCCATCATGAGATAGAAGTGTATGTTGACGACAAGATCGCAAGGTCCCAGACTGAGGAAGAACACCTAGATCATCTACAGAAATTGTTTGACCGTATGAAACTGTATAAGCTGAGGTTGAACCCGAACAAGTGCACCTTCGGGGTAAGATCTGGAAAGTTGCTAGGCTTCGTTGTAAGTGATAAGGGTATTCAAGTGGACCCTGCCAAGGTTAAGGCCATTCAAGAGATGCCAGTTCCTAAGACAGAGAAAGAGGTCAGAGGCTTTTTAGGACGCCTGAATTACATTGCCCGATTCATCTCGCACCTAACTGCTACTTGTGAACCAATCTTCAAGCTGCTGAAGAAAGATCAGGTAGTACGTTGGAATGATGAATGTCAGGCCGCTTTTGACAGAATCAAAGAGTATCTCCAAGAACCACCCATCCTTATGCCACCGGTTGAAGGGAGACCTATGATACTATACCTAACAGTACTTGACAACTCAATGGGGGTGTGTGCTGGGGAAGCATGACGAGTCTGGCCGAAAAGAGCATGCCATTTATTACCTTAGCAAAAAGTTTACCGACTGTGAGACCCGATACTCACTGCTCGAGAAAACTTGCTGCGCTTTGGTATGGGCTGCTCGCCGGCTGAGACAGTATATGTTGACTCACACTACCTTGTTGATTTCAAAGATGGATCCAATAAAGTACATATTTGAAAAGCCTGCTCTGTCTGGGAGAATAGCAAGATGGCAAATGATCTTGACAGAATACGACATCCAGTACACGACCCAGAAGGCCATCAAAGGAAGTGTATTGGCAGATCACTTGGCACATCAGGCAGTAGACGACTATCAGTCAATGAACTTCGAGTTTCCAGACGAGAGTATCATGATAGTGACTGATTGTGAAGTACCTGGACCAGATGAAAGACCTGAGGAAGGATCCCGATGGTCTATGCACTTTGACGGAGCCTCCAACGCTTTGGGTAACGGCATCGGCGCTGTGATCATATCCCCCCAAGGCACTCATACTCCACTCACTGCCCGGCTATGTTTCAACTGCACCAACAACATGGCGGAGTATGAGGCATGCATCATGGGTCTCCAAGCTGCGATCGACTTAAGGATAAAGTTTCTGAGTGTCTTCGGAGATTCCGCTCTCGTGATCAATCAGATCAAAGGGGAGTGGGATACGAAACATCCGAATCTTATTCCTTACAGAGAATGTGTATTGACATTGATCCCCCACTTCACAGAGATAACCTTTGAACACTTTCCGAGAGAGGAGAATCAGCTGGCGGACGCGTTAGCTACGATGTCTTCCATGTTCAAAGTCAAATGGGATAAAGAGGCTCCCCAGATCATCATTTGGAAACTGGACGAACCGACATACTGTTGTGATCTTGAGACTGAATTGGTGACTGAGAAACCTTGGTACCATGAGGTGAAGAGATACTTGGAAGCTCAGGAATATCCCGAAGGTGCATCTGTCAACGATAAGAAGTTTCTGAGAAGGTTCGCAGCGAAGTTCTTCCTTAGCAACGGCATCCTGTACAAGAGAAACCATGATTCGACCTTACTGCGTTGTGTGGATAAGACTGAAGCAGAAAGGATCATGGCAGAGCTGCATGAGGGTACCTTCGGAACACATTCCAGTGGACACACTATGGCAAAGAAGATCCTTCGGGCAGGGTATTTCTGGTCCACAATGGAAGCCGACTGTTACCAACACTCTCGAACATGCCATAAATGCCAAATATATGCAGACAAGGTGCATGTTCCTCCAGTTCCTCTAAATGTTCTGACTGCGCCTTGGCCGTTTGCAATGTGGGGCATAGATATGATCGGCGAGATTAAACCTATAGCATCCAATGGGCATCACTTCATCCTGGTAGCGATTGATTACTTCACGAAGTGGGTTGAAGCAGCTTCCTACGCTATGGTAACCAAGACTGTTGTGGCACGGTTCATTCGGCACAACCTGATCTGTCGATACGGTGTCCCAGAAAGAATCATTACTGACAACGGTACCAACCTCAATAACAAGATGATCACTGAGCTCTGCGAGCAGTTTAAGATACAGCACCACAACTCTTCTCCTTACCGGCCGAAGATGAATGGGGCTGTAGAAGCAGCAAATAAGAACATTAAGAAAATTGTGCAGAAGATGACAGTGACCTATAAAGATTGGCACGAGATGTTACCGTTCGCTCTACATGGGTACCGTACCTCAGCCAGGACGTCAACCGGGGAAACTCCTTTCTCCTTGGTCTATGGTATGGAGGCAGTCTTACCGATCGAAGTGCAAATACCCTCTCTCCAGGTAATGAAGGATGCAGATCTGAGTGAAGATGATTGGATCCAGACACGACTTGATCAGTTAAACCTTATTGATGAAAAAAGACTTGCTGCTATCTATCATGGTCAGACGTATCAGAAACGGATGATCAGGGCATTTAACAAAAAGGTCAGACCACAAGAGTATCAAGTTGGGGATCTGGTAATCAAACGCATCATCCTTCCTCAGAGTGATCCAAGGGGCAAATGGACCCCCACGTACGAAGGGCCATTTGTGGTTAAACATGTGTTCTCAGGAGGAGCCATGATTCTAACCAACATGGATGGTGACGACCTTCCTCACCCCGCCAATGCAGACATAGTAAAAAGATACTACGCATAAAAAAAGACCCGCTAGGTTGACATACCTAGGCAAAAATTAGGGCTTCCCGGCGAACCAAAAGGGTTCGGGCAAAATGAAGGGATGAAATAAAAAATCTGTACACCCGGAAAGTCGAAAACCTGAAAAGGCGGCTTGGGCAAAAATGGGTATCCCGGTGGACCCAAAACCCGAAAGGGCGGTTCAGGCAAAAGTTAGGGATAAAGCGTAATACTATGTCTCATTGGATCACTTTGCATCCAGAATACGGTATC
Source organism: Vicia faba (assembly GCA_948472305.1). Classification (NCBI taxonomy): domain Eukaryota; kingdom Viridiplantae; phylum Streptophyta; class Magnoliopsida; order Fabales; family Fabaceae; genus Vicia; species Vicia faba. The sequence continues at coordinate 1,574,017,998 of OX451737.1, forward strand.
TACATCAAGTTCAGACGACATTAATCAATCAGCTTCATCTTCGGTTAGGTCATCAAGTGATGAGATGCTCGAAGATATAAAGGTGATAGCAGAGTTAAAACCCAGTGGAATTGTTCTTTTCACACAGCTGTTTTGTTTTCCCTTTATACAAATTGTATAAATTCTTTTGTTCGGCGGCGTGCTCTTACTAGGACGTCAGCCTCTTGTACATAAACGCCTATTTATAGGCAATTCAAAAAATCAATACAAAAATACACTTTTCAGTTAAAATTGCCAATTGTTTTTCCTTTTCTGTTTTGTTTTGCAAAGAACGTCCAAGGTTCAATTTGTGATATATGCATTGACACTAATTGCTAAGTATTTGCATACGAAACAAAGGATTAATTACAGGTAACATTAGAAGCAGGGGCAATAAAGAGTTGTCTAAACGATCTAATTGTTCTGTCCACCAAGGTACCAAGGTAGGTTCAGCTGAAGAACACAACCAGTATATCCTAATTCCCCAGAGAGTGAGTCAGCAAGTGAAAACACTCTCCCCAAGCAAAGCTATTAACAGCCTTAAGGAAGTTGGGTATTCCCGCAGATCTCAACATTCCCCAGCACATTATACAAACATTCTTAACAAGCATCCCCGGCAGTCTTGACCTAAAAGATTGTTCCCCGGCGGTATATCAAACATTCAATGGAGTCACTTCCCCAATATAGTTCAAAATAACCCTAGGAGAGTCCAGTCCAGAAGTTTCCCCAGGAAGGTTCAATCCATCTCCCCAACAGTAAGCTTATCCCCAGTAGATTCTGGAAGCTTATCCCCGTAGAGCACGAACGCGTCTCCCGGCTTTATTCAAAGGTTATTTCCCTACCAGGATATAACTGGGTTATCCTCAGCCAAAAGCCACGGAAAGATCGTTCTCGACGAAGTCTTCTTATCCCCAGCGAAGTCCATTAACACTTCCAATACAACAATGGTATCCCCAGCGAAGTTACCATCAACATTCCAGCAAAGTACCTCTCTCCCCACAGAGTATTGTTCCCCAGCAAGGTCGCTAGAGTAGTTATTCCCCGCAGAGTAATCTCTTCGCCAAGTTTATTCCCCAACGGAGTCATCTGCTCCTACCGGTATTCTTGCAACTATCATCCCCAGCGGAGACAACAAAGCACTATTCTCCAACATCAGCCCAGGACATGACTTCCCGGCATCCGTCAAGGATTTATTTTCTTAGGACGAAAACATATGTTCATAAACATCACATTTCCATACATTATAGCATGCATATATGCATCATATCTTACAAATCTCATTTATGTTGAGAACATCATTGCTTGATCCATGTCATGCATTGCATATGATTGACCTTTACCTTTCAGGAAAGATCCAGTTAAGTTCTCAGCTATGTCCAAGACTTTAGTCTGGTTCAGTTAAATCGATTCTAAGATTTTTCTGATTCATATCCAGTCAAAGGCCTTCTCTGGTTCAGTCAGATCGACCCTAAGATCTCCCTGATTCTTATCCAGTTGAAGTTATTCCAAGACCTTGCCTGGTTCAGTTAAATCGACCCTAAGATTTTCCTGATTCATATCCAGTCCAAGGCCTTCTCTGGTTCAGTCAGATCGACCCTAAGATCTCCCTGATTCTTGTCCAGTTGAAGATATTCCAAGGCCTTCTCTGGTTCATTCAGATCGACCCTAAGATCTCCCTGATTCTTATCCCAGTAGAAGACATCCAAGATTCTCTCAGCGCTCCTGTTGAGGTAGTAATCGCCTCAGATTCTCTCAGTGTTCCTGTTGAGGTAGTAATCGTCCAAGGTTCTCTCATCGTTACTGTTGAGGTAGTAATCGTCCAAGGTTCTCTCACCGTCCCGTTGAGATAGTAACCATCCCTGGTTCATTCATTCCCTTTTGAAGCTCCAGATTCAATTCCTGTAACCAGTCAGGGCGCATCTATACAAAGAGTTTGAAGACCAGCTCCTGTAACAGGTCAGGTAATCATCTTTCTTTTTTTAGGTACGCAAATTCTCGCTAAGGAATCTCTTACGGGATCGACATCCAGATGGAATCTATAAGCCCGTCCACCTATCCATCACCTCTCATCATGGCATCTATAAGCCCACATTCCTATCCATCAATCTCCAAATGGCATCTGTAAGCCCATTCCCACCATCACACTACTATGTGAGCGCATATTTCTGGGCACTCTAGTGTTCAATCATCTTTCACCTTCGGATTACGAAAGGCACGTCAGCCAATCTACATCCTCAGGTCTAAGAAGATTGAACAGGGGCAACTGTTGTACCCCAAAATTTGCCCTCCCATTATTCTTCAAGATTTGCAAAGAACATGCTTCAAAATCTCCCCAAGGGTTGCACAGTTCAAGGGCCTCCTAACAGTCAAAAACTAGGGTTTTGGTTATGGCAAAGAAATTGAACTTTCCAAGGGTCTAAACAAGTCCCACATGCCTATAAACATTGTCAAGCATCCATATGTCAAGTTTCAAGACTCACGGCACAAAATTGCACAGTCAAAAACCCTAATTGCTCAACAGTCAACTGCAGGGGCAAAATGGTCATTTGACAGTCAAAAGTTCAAATTTTTGGTCAACATCTTATTTTGAAGCCACAAACATCATTTGATCAATGCTTGATCATGATTCTCAAGGCATGGCTCAAAAGGTCTCAAGATGCAAAAGTTTCCATATTTGGACAGTTGAAAAAGTCAACTGTAACTTGACCAAGGCATAACTTCCACATGGTTTATCAGAAAAATTCCATCCAAAGCTCATTTTTAAGATAAAGACATTTCCTACAACTCCTCTTCACACTTCAAGTCCAAGAAATGCTCTCACAAAAAGTTATCAATTTCAACATTATAGGTCATTTTCAAAAGTCAACAAAAAGGGACTTTAAGTCAAAGACCATAACTTGAGATTGGTAAATCAAAATGGCATGGGACCAAAGGCATTGGTTAGAGGACTTCACGACCTTTCCAAAATGTCTAAGAACATGATCAAAGCTTAAAAATTGAGCAAGATATGCCTTGTGGAAGTTGGGAAATTTTTGGGAATTTTGAAAAGTCAATTTTTCTTCAAATGCCTCAAAATTGCTAATGGGCCACATTTTCTTCCAAGAATCATCATCCAAGAGCTATGCACGACCATTTGACCCAAAGGGGATTTATTTCATCATTTTTTATTATTTATTTGAATTTTTATCACCATTAATTCATTTAATTAAATAAAATATGACAAAAATACTCAAGCATGCATTTTAAATCTTTTTATGCAGCTAATAGGTCTATCATAACTCCAAGATTTCGTGCACACTCAATTTGGCCATGATCGATATCAAAAGGGCATGGAAAAAATTGAAAAAGATCCATGGAAATCAAATCTCAAAAACATTGAATGCAAAGGTTTTTGGTTGAAATTTCTACCCTAATTCATTCCTCACATAAGTATAAACCCAACCCTAATGCTCAGGACCAGGAGGCTGCGCTCAGAAGAACATACACACTTTGCATTTTTGTGAAAAAAGTCAAAACTGAAAATACAGTTTCAGTGCGTTTCAAGGCAATATAACCATTCCAATAGCTTGCCAAGGTTACCAGGGACCTATTCCAATCAAAACCATAGCCTCTAACATTAAGAATCGGTATATTGAAGCCGCCCTGTTCTTGATAATGTTCATATTCGTGTTTTGATTTATGCGCGTTATCCATGCATTTTTCTTGTTGATTTGTGTTAATATGGACTCACTGAAACTCATGGTATCATTGAATTGAATTAACATTGCTTGTATAGAGAATTGCCATGGCTGTTTTTTAGCGTTTCAGGAACCATGAATTGGGGCTTTACGCTTGGGGAAAAATTGGCCAACCTAAGTGGCACCATTGAAACCAGAAGCTCATGACGAATCAATTCCATATGTCGCGCTCAATTTATGATCAACAGGGTTCTATTCGCTATTTTTGTATGTGTCATTTAGTGGGGGTTTAAAACCCCCGCAATCTTGTTTTATTCTTCAGGCAAAATAAAGAACGAACGAAGAAGAAGATTAGTTGTCATCATATGGTTGGCCAGTTCAAATCCTGGCGCGCGTTTTGTTGAAATTCCAGAATAATGCTTATGTTCCATTATAATATTTGCGTTCCATATAATAAACAAAGAGCGCGCTTAGCGCAGTTGGTGGGCAACATGGACAATAGGTACTGGGACCTGGGTTCGATTCCCAGGTCCCCTCTCTTCCTCAATATTGTTTTGTTTAACGTATTTCCATGCAGCGTTCCTTTCAGAAGTCCACCATGCACCCTACGCTCAAGCTGGCCACGCGTCCCACAACATCAATCCAATGGCCATGATCTGGAGTCCACCATGGACATCAGTCAAACATGCCACACGCGCGCTGAGAAAGTCAAACAAGGCCAGGAATCAGTGGGCCTAATTGCTTGCTACAAACCTCCAAAGGGGCCAACAAACCCCCCTTTGTTTGTATTTTCTTCCCTTTATTCTTTTCCTTTTTTTATTTTGTTTTAATTCTTTTCTCTTAATTTCTTTAAGTTAATTCTAAATAATAAAAATACAAAAAATCAGAAAAGACAAAAATAAAAATATATTTTATTTGATACATTTTTTTGTAAATAAATTCTAATAACTAATTTAGTTTTAAATTCTAGGTTTAATTCAATGTTTTTTTTAATAAATTAAAAAATATAGAGATTAGGGTTTCTAGCTTTTTATTCCTTTTTTTTAATTAAAATTTCTTCTTATTATTATTAATAATTAATTATTTTATAAATAACTTGTAATTAAATAATTAGGTTAAAACTAGGTCAAACTTAAACATTTTTTTTAATAAATTAAAAATAGTTAGAATTAGGGTTTTAATTCCATTTAATATTCTCATTAAATTCCATAAATACAAAAAAAAAAAACTCTTTCTTTTATTTAACTTAATTAATTTATTAATTGTAATGTAATTTCCTTTAAAGGGTCCAATGCCCTCGCACTCTCGATTTTATTTCTATTTCGCGCGTTTGCTTTTATTTCTTTTTATGAATATAATGTATTTACTCCAAAGCCTTGTAATAGATTAATTAGGATATTTATTTTTCCGCATTTTTATTTTATTTAAATCGGGTCTTGGATTAATTTGGCGATGTAGACCCGCGCCTTTGTAATAGCGTAGGACTTTTATTTTCTCGCATCTTTTAACTGTTAATAACTCGCTTGAAAGAACGAATGCCAAAAAATAAAAACAAAGCGTAGATCACCAATGCATGAACAAGACAAATATAACTGAAAATGACACACAATTCACACACCACCCCTAGGGTACGTCTCACTATTGCCTTGCCCCTCGAAAAGTGGTCGTCGAGTAGAGGATGTTTTAGTAAGTCCTCATGTCCATGAACATGGCATGGGGGTAGCTTCTAAGGTGTCTTCCCATTGCTCTGGTGACCACAATGTCCCGAACCCTCGAATTGACCCGAACACCTCCAATGGTGGTGCTACCTACCTCTCAATGGTGGGATGGCACTATCTCAAGGACATTTACACAGACGAATTCCTTAGGGTAGGTAGATGACTCGTAGATACTTGCTCTAATTTCAAAACAAATCAAAAACTCTTTTCACACCGACACGTTTCAAAAAGCTTTCAAAACCAATTTTTCAAACACTCTTGAGGACTGATACAAGAGTCGAACTGAAATTTTAAACGAAACTTTTTTTAAACCCACAGTTGAAAAGCAAACAAACAATTTTGAAAACACAAATGAGCAAGTACCTGAGAGCCCATGGATAACCATGGATAGAAAGGGTGCTAACACCTTCCCTTTCTATAAATCTACCTCCCGAACCGAGAGCAATCTCAATAAGGAATTTTTCTGTGCTTTTGTCCTTTCCATTTGGAGAAAATAAAAGACGGTGGCGACTCTTGCTTCCGCGACATTTCGCGAACCAGCGTTAAACAGTCAGTTCCAGATCCACCGATCATAATTACCAACCAAAGTGTTAATGCAATAGAGGACAATGAAGAGGAAGGCAGCTTGGAAGATTGTATATTTCCTACTGTCAGCGGAGGACTTTGCAACTGGGAAGCCAGACACTTTGTTCCGATAACTTTCATACTGCAGTAATTTATCTTTTACATTTCTGTTGGACTGTAGTAATTCACAAACAATTCGTACTTTAAAAACCATGTGTCTTACCCGAGGCACATCGGTCCATTTGTAAGGGTTTTTATTTCATCTACATATGTCATTCATTGAATCACGGACGCTTTTTCACATATAAACCTTTTATGCTCATTGTCTTTCTTTTACATTTTATTGTTTTAGGATGGCTATACCCTTACACACACCCACACTCACAAATGTAGGTACCATTCCATTCCGGATCCCATGGGTAACGATACTGCTATAGCCTTCAGTGATTCTGAAGATCTGATCAACCAAGCCGAATACGAAGGTGAGGAAGATTGTGAGGTGCCAGGGGAATTGGCCAGATTGCTACAGCTAGAGGAAAGAGCAATTCAACCTCATGAGGAGCAGTTGGATACAATCAACTTGGGTACTGAAGATGATAAAAAGGAAATCAAGATAGGTGCCAATCTAGAGCTGAGTGTCAAGGAGCGCCTAATTCAGATATTGAATGATTATGTTGAGATCTTTGCCTGGTCATACGAAGACATATCGGGACTCGATATAGACATTGTGGTACACCGTCTACCCACAAGAGAAGACTGTCCACCAGTGAAACAAAAGGTCCACCGCATGAGGCCTGACATGTCAGAGAAGATCAAACCAGAAGTTATGAGGCAGTTCAATGCTAGATTTCTGGTTGTTACTTCATATCCTTAATGGGTTGCTAACATTGTGCCCGTGCCTAAAAAGGACGACAAAGTGAGAATGTGTGTGGATTATAGAGACTTAAACAGGGCCAGCCCTAAAGATGATTTTCCACTTCCGCACATCGACATCATGGTCGACAATACAGCCCAGCACAAAGTATTTTCTTTCATGGAAGGATTCTCAGGCTATAACCAGATCAACATGGCACCTGAGGACATGGAGAAAACTACATTTGTCACACAGTGGGGTATGTTCTGCTACAAAGTGATGCCATTCGTACTGAAGAATACTGGGGCAACCTATCAACGCGCCATGGTAGCTTTGTTTCATGATATGATACATCATGAGATAGAGGTCTACGTAGATGACATGATAGCCTGATCACAAACTGGAGAAGAGCACCTTGGTCACTTGCAAAAGCTGTTTGTCAGGTTGAAGGAGTACAATCTCAGATTGAACCCAAACAAGTGCACATTCGGAGTCCGATCCGTTAAACTCTTAGGTTTCATTGTCAGCAACAAAGGCATCAAGGTTGATCCTACCAAAGTCAAAGCTATACAAGAAATTCCTGCTCCTCGCACTGAGAAGGAGGTCAAAGGTGTTTTGGGATGCCTAAACTACATTGCTAGGTTCATTTCTCACCTAACGTCTACTTGTGAACCAATCTTCAAGTTGTTGAAGAAAGATCAGGTAGTCAGATGGAACGATGAATGTCAAGTTGCTTTCGATAAAATTAAGGAGTATTTACTAGAGCCTCTTGTCCTGATGCCACCCGTCGAAGGAAGACCACTAATTATGTATCTGATCGTCCTAGAGAATTCAATGGGGTGCGTACTGGGGAAGCATGACGAGTCTGGCCGAAAAGAGCATGCCATTTATTACCTTAGCAAAAAGTTTACCGACTATGAAACCAGATATTCACTACTCAAGAAAACTTGTTGCGCTTTGGTATGGGCTGCTCGTCGGCTAAGGTAATACATGTTGACTCATACCACTTTACTGATATCTAAGATGGATCCGACAAAGTACATCTTTGAGAAGCCTGCTCTGTCTGGGAGGATAGCTAGATGGCAGATGATCCTAACGGAATACGACATACAGTACATGACCCAAAAATATATAAAGGGGAGTGTGCTAGCTGACCATCTGGCTCATCAAGCTGTAGAAGATTATCAATCTATGAAGTTTGACTTCCCTGACGAAGACATCATGACATTGGACAAAGTTGAAGAGATCAGACCATATGACGGACCTGAACAAGGATCTCGATGGACCCCGTACTTTGATGGGGAATCCAATGCACTTGGTAACGGTATCGGCGCTGTGCTTATATCTCTGGAAGGATGCCATACTCCTTTCACTACCAGACTTTGCTTCAACTGTACGAATAACATGGCGGAGTACGAGGCATGCATCTTTAGTCTCAAGGCTTCCATAAACTTGGGAATCAAATCTTTAGATGTGTTTGGGGACTCAGCTTTGGTCATCAGTCAGATCAAAGGAGAGTGGGACACTAAACATCCAAACCGCATCCCTTAAAAAGAACATGTTTTGACATTGTTACCATATTTCGAGCAGATTACCTTCGAGCACTTCCCGCGAGAAGATAATCAGCTGGCAGATGCTCTAGCAACAATGTCATCTATGTTTAAACTTAATTGGGATAACGAGGCTCCCCAGATCTCCATTGAACGAATGAACGAACCAGCACACTGTCACGAGATTAATACCGAAGAAGTAGTGGACCAGCCGTGGTATCATGAAGTCAAAAGGTATCTTGAGGCTCAAGAATATCCTGAAGGAGCTTCAGTCAATGACAAAAAGTTCTTAAGGAGATTCTCGGCTAAGTTCTTCCTAAGTAATGGCATCCTGTATAAGCGCAATCATGATTCTATTATGCTTCGTTGTGTGGACAAGATTGAAGCTGAAAAGATCATGGCTGAATTGCATGAGGGCACCTTTGGCACTCACTCTAGCGGGCATACGATGGCTAAGAAGATTATGCGGGCAAGCTATTACTGGTCTACCATGGAAGCTGACTGCTATCAACACTCCCAGACCTGCTACAAATGTCAAATCTATGTAGACAAGGTCCACGTGCCTCAAGTTCCTCTAAATGTCTTAACAGCTCCTTGGTCGTTCACTATGTGGGGAATCGACATGATTGGGGAGATCAAGCCTACAGCTTCCAATGGACACCGCTTCATTCTGGTGGCCATTGACTACTTCACCAAGTGGGTCGAAGCAGCTTCCTTCGCATCTGTTACTAAGAATGTTGTTGCCCGCTTCATCAAACATAATCTTATTTTCCAGTACGGTATTCCAGAAAGGATCATCACGGATAACGGTACAAACCTTAACAATACTATGATCACCGCTTTGTGCGAGCAGTTCAAAATTCAACATCACAATTCACCCCCCTACCGGCCAAAGATGAATGGTGCGGTCGAAGCTGCTAACAAAAATATTTAAAAGATCATACAAAAGATGATAGTCACCTACAAGGACTGGCATGAGATGCTACCGTTTGCTCTCCATGGGTATTGTACCACGACACGCATATCAACTGGGGCAACACCCTATTCTTTGGTTTATGGCATGGAGGCTGTTTTACCGATCGAGGTTCAGATCCCCTCTTTGAGAATCATGAAAGATGCTGGTTTGATGGAAGATGATTGGATCCAGACCCTACTTGATCAACTGAACCTAATTGACAAAAAGAGGCTTCCTTCTGTTTGCATGGTCAGACGTATCAAAAACGGATGATCAAGGCTTTCAACAAGAAAGTCAGACGCCAGGTATATCAAGTTGGAGATCTGGTGATCAAGCGCATCATTTTGCCACAAAGTAATCCTAGGGGAAAATGGACTCCTACCTATGAAGGACCATTTGTAATCAAGAACATCTTTTCTGGTGGGGCAATGATCTTAACCACCATGGACAGCGACGACCTGCTGCACCCTGCGAACGTAGACATAGTAAAAAGATACTACACATAAATGACCCGCTAGGTTGACACACCTAGGCAAAACAAGGGCATCCCGGCAAACCAAAAAGGTTCGGAAAAAAATTAGGGATAAAATAAAAAAATATGTACACCCGGCAAGTTGAAAACCCGAAAGGGCGACTTGGGTAAAAAAGGGTTTCCCGGTGGACCGAAAACCCAAAAGGGAGGTCCAGGCAAAATTTAGGGAATTAAATCATATGACTATGTATCGTCGGATCACTTTAAGGACAATCTCTTCACTGGAAAACTCTGAGCTTCTGATCAACTCAATCATCTTCGGACGAAGCAGCGAATGGACAAGATATTCAGAGATACGAAGGCTATAGCGGAATGGGAACCCCATGGGATTTTTACACATAACTATCTTTCTTTGTATAAAATTTTCTTACTTTTATGACACCATCCTCTTACTAGGATGTTTGTCTCCTTTGTACAAAACACTTATTCAAAGTAAATACAAAGATACCTCTTTCAAAGTACAGAAAACTATTTGCCTTTTTATTTACACTTGTGTTTTTTATTTGCAAAAACGTTCAATGATTCATTGATGAACATATGCATTTGAACATAATTACTGTTTACAAATAAACAAGATGGAAGAGAACAATTACTGACAGACTGAAAGGATAGGAAAACGTCTTTAGGCTATTCCATGAGCAATCCCTACAGTACATCATCTAGATCCCCAGCGTAGCCAAATTTTCAAACTATCAATCCCCAGCGGAGCCAAATTTTCAAACTATCAATCCCCAGCGGAAACCATCCAGTTTCTCTAAATTCCCCAGCAAATTATCTTGAAGTCTGAAAATCAACCAAATAACAGTTAACTTTTGTCTCTCCCCAACCTAGGTTAATTCCCCAGTAGAGTGGCAGACAACCCAAACTCCTGAACCTACTCCCCAGCAGTAAACCTTCTTCCCCATAGAGTTTTTATTGCTTCCCAACAAAATGAAGAATCTCATTCCCCGTAGAAGTCATCAGAGTTTTCTTTACTCCTCAGCGGAACAAGGATTCCCATTGTGTAATCCCCAGTAAGAGTCATCAAATTCTTTGGATTCCCCAAGCAGACTACTCAAGCAGTATATGGAATTGCTCGCAACAGGATTTTTTGTCAATACTCCAAGACATGAAGGATCCCTATATCCCCACAACAGTCACCAAGGACTTCTTATCCTCAGCAGTCAAGGATTTATTTTCCCCGGCAGCAGTCAAGGATTTATTTTCCTCAGCAAATCAGCTTACATGCACATACATTACATCCATATATCATAAGCATTGACAAAGTACATATATTGCATCATACATTTCATACATCATAACTTTGTGTTTCAGCTAACATTTTACCCTTTTCAGGATAAGATTAACATCTACCATTGACAATGTTCAAAGATTTCAAATACAGTACAGATACACTCCAGATACGGAATTCATTCTGTTACTTATTTATATTCTAGTTCAGATACGCTTCAGACACAGATGCCATTCTAGCCCTTATTCAGATTCTAGTTCAGATACGCTCCAGACACGGATGCCATTCTGGCCCTTATTCAGATTTCAAGTTCTGATACAGTTTAGATACGCTCCAGACGCGGATGTTATTCTATTACTCATTCAGACCTCAGCTTCAAGATACAGTCCAGATACGCTCCAGACACGGAAGCCATTCTGATACTCATTCAGATTTCCCACTCTTGATACAGTACGGATACGTTTCAGACACGGATGCTATTCTTTTTCTCATTCAGATTTCAGTCTCCAGATACAGTTCAGATACGTTCCAGACGCGGATACCATTCTGATACTCATTCTTCTGACTTATAACTTATAATTCATCAAACATTCTTAGATGGCATCTTTAAGCCCATCTCCAGCAAGATTCTATCATCTCTCTAAATGGCATCTTTAAACCCATTCCCTCAACTACATTTCGACGAGTGCAAATTTATGGGAACTCTAGTGTCCAATCATCTTTTACCTTCGAGTCACGAACGACAAAGCTCGCCAATCTAACTCTTCAGGTTTAAGAAGATTGAACAGGGGCAACTGTTGTACCCCAAAATTTACCCTCTCATTTATCAAGATTTTTCTCACAAGACTTCTTGGACTCAAGACAGGATTAGGGTTTGAGTTTGCACAAGGATTTTTGGACCACCAATGCTTCATGTGACTTTCATACACCACCTTGGACCCCTAATATTTCTCATGTTAAGTTTCAAGCCTTGAATCACATTTTTGCTCAGTCAATTGGATAGTTGACCTAAAAATCATTTGTATTGGGGAAAAAGTCAACCATGGCCAATTTACAGTCAAACTTCATAATTTTTTATCCAAAACAACATTTTAGACTCATATGTATCATTTTATCAAGTTTGGATCACAACTCCTCAAGAAATTTGATCAAATCATCAAAAGGGCAAAATGGTCAAAATTAGGGTTTTGACTGAGAAAGGGCAATTTCTGATTTTTTTTAACCTAGCCAATGGCCAATTGCATTCAAACATGAATTCAAGGAGTCAATGGCATCATCTTGACCTAATTACATGGATCAAAAGATCTCAAGATCATTTGATTGACAAATGAATTTTGCAGTCAATTGATCAAAAGTCAATTGTACACTGAAAAGTCAAACTTTGACTTTTTGGTCAAAATCAAGTGCCAAAGGTCATAATTCATCAAGATATGTAAAAATATGAAACTTGTTCACCAAGAAAACCAATTTTGAAAATTAGGGTTTTGAATTTGAAAATTTCATAACTTAGAATTTTTCTAAGTATGGAAATTTTCTTATTTTTTCCCAACTTCCCATCATTTTTTCACCATGATGCAATTTGATTCAAAGAAAACTTCCAACATGAAAGTTGTAGTCCTCCATGAAATATACAACTTTTCCTCACAAAGTTTTCCCAAAAGATGCTTGGATCTCAAGTTATGAATTTGTGAATAGAGGTCCATGAACTAAATGACTTAGTGAAAATTTGCCCTAATTTAGGCAGTTTTTTGACCCAACTTCATGGACATTTTTCACCTAGTTCCAAGAGGTATTTCAAAATTCATTTCAAAGATGGATTATAGAGCATATTGAAAGCTTTACAAAATGTCTAAGAACTCTCCAAGATCATTCGTGGTTAGGGGGAATCGAAGAAGAGAAATTGGCATTTTATCACTTTTGTTCATGCCATTTTTACAATGCATCAAGTTGCAAATCTGATCTTGGATGCTTGTACCTTGCATTACAGGTCCTAAACTCCTTCTACACTCCATAATCAAATGCAAGCTCATAGGATAAGGGCTTTATTTTGGCTTTTGGAACATTGTACAAGAGATAATTCCATTAATGGCAAAAAGGGCACATTGCCATTTTCATAAAGGCAAGCTTTTGCAACTTTATCATTCTTGAGCCTTGGACATATTTATTTGAGGCAAGCAATCTCCATAGATCTTAAGCAATATGTACCAACTCCTATCAGCTCACAAGCAAGCGGTACAAGCATGTTTGCATAAGTCATTTCACCTTTCTTAAAATGCAAGAAAAGTTGCAAAAGAGGTCAGAACTTGTACAGCAAAGGAAGAGTGGACTTTGTATCATTATATACATATTCACAAAGTTATCACAATGCTAGACACGAATGCTTAACATCTGAAACCCTCCAAAACTCCAAAACTGCATTTTTCTGCCCAAACTCAGAGCTTCTGCAAAAATCTTGCCAACTTCATTTTGGCTCATGCGTTTTGCCCTTTAACACTTAAAACATCTTATCCACATCATATCCAAGTTATCAAAGCCTTTACATTGTTGTTGTAAGCTCTGTTTCAGCCATTTCCATTTTCAAACTTGGAGCTTGACACTTGACTTGTGCAAAGAGTTTCAGCCAACCACAAAGCAAGCTAAGCATTGGAATAGCTTGAAGGAAGTTCAAGGAAGCTCACACGATCCTCAGGCCTCACTCAAAGTTCCCACATTATCATATCCAAATCCAGGTGAAGGAGGTATTTTTCAAAACTTTATCTCTCTATTTAGGCATCCTCAAGCCATGATTTGTGAAGAAACAATGTAGCCCTAATCATGGTGAAGCTATACATATGCATACTTGTCATTTATATTAACCATGTTGTGAGAATTTAAAGCTTGAAGTTCATGAAATAATTAGGTCACGAATTAGGGCTGATTAAATTCTCTCTGATCTTTGAGAGTTAGGTTACAAATTTTATATCATTGGAATCGTGAGATTATAAGCTACATGTTTTATGTTATGGGTTTTTGTTTTTATGCAAGCAATAGCAAGTTACAGATTTGAAGAAGAATACGCGCGCAGAAGGAATGGCTGGAGGACAGGGATGACTGGCCTGGGCCTAGGGCGCCTTGGGCCTTCTGTTTTTGTTTTTCACACCCCCCTGACCACTATTTGCACCCCCTGATTCTTATTTTATATTTTTTGCATTTTTCTTTATATTTTCATGTTTATTGCTTTTAATCATTTTTTCTGAACATTAAAAATCCTAAAAAATAATTAAATATTTTTTTGCAATTTTATTTTATATTATTTTTTTCACATGGAAATTAGTTTATTTTAATAAATAGAAATTATTTTCTTATAATAAAATTTGTAAATACATTTAAATAATACTTAATATTTTTATTATATTATTTATACACATAAAATATTATTTTCATACAAATTTTAATTTTTAATATTTGTACATAATTTTATTTATTACTTTCTTGTACAAAAAAAAGTGGACAAAATACTAATATAGGAAACATATATTTCTTTTAATCAAAAATTAGGGTTTCACCCTTTCAAAAATAATAATATTTTTTCTATTATTTTTAGGGTTTAAATAATTCATTTTCATCATACAAAGAATCAAATATAAAACCTTTTTGCATAAATACATTTGCATTGCATTTTAAATACTTGTACATTTATTTAATTTGTGCAATATTCAATTGGGTTGTAATAGTATTTTTAGGGTTTATTTTATGCAATATCCCCATTCAAAAACTTGTATCCCCCCTCCCATAATATTTTTCGTAATAGCATAGTTTACATTTACGCAATTTACCGCTTTATATACTTGTATAGTAAATTAGGGTTTTGCATGACAAGAACCAAAATCAAAACAAATAGACAAGACCTAATACAAGACAAATCAAATGCTTGTAAAATGACACACATTGCACACAAGCACCCTTAGGGTTTCACCCACTTGGTTGCCTAATTTAAAATGGCCATGTTACGCATGCGAAGTATCTTGGCAAAACAAAACAAAATAAGATCATAGTCCCTCGATGACGCTATCAAAAGGTTGCCTAAACAAAATGATCTTGGTCCCTCAAAACATGCTAAGATACTTTGCAACATTGCTATCATGGTCATACGATGACCCACGCTCGTCCTGTTTAACATCCAAAGATAGGGTTGTTTACCAAGTCAATGGTAAATCAACAATGTCAAAGGAATAAAAATGCACAAGAAAGTCTTTTGAGTAGGTAGAATGCTTCTAGTTACTTGATCAATTTCAAAACAATCCTTACTATTTAAAAAAAAACAAATACACACACATTTCAAAACAAACTTTCGAAACATTGAAATATTTTTCGAAATACAAACATCTTTGTATACATTCTTACGAACGAGAATCATTACAAAGATTGCTTAAACAATGGCCTCTTTTCAAAATATTTTCAAAACCACACAAAGCACCATTTTAAACAATTTCAAAGCAAAGCAAGTGATCTAAACAAGTAACTAAGAGCCCATGGAAAACCATGGATGAAAAGGGTACTAGCACCTTCCCTTTTATTAATCTACCCCCCGAACTCAAGAAAACATCTCAAAGGTCTTTCCTGTGCTTTTTTACCTTTCCTTTTGGATAAAAGAAAAGTCGGTGGCGACTCTTGCTAACCGCGACATTTGCAAACACAAACACAAAACCTCAAGTCAGTTCTCCCACCGCATCACACTATGCATCATTGCTTTACATTTCCTGACTACCAATCGGTGCCTACATTAGAAGAATTATCTCAATTGGTAGGAGTGCATGTGCTTGATCAAATACCATTCATCGGTTTAGAGGAAACTCCAAATCCTGAAGTTATTACCAAAGCCTTGCATTTGAAGAGATCTGACATTGTGACAAATTGGGAGACAAGAAGTGGAGTTAAGAGTTTCTTAGCCAAGTTTCTGTTGGAAAAGGCTCGTTTATTTTGGGAAGATATGTATTTTCAAGCTTTTGAGGATGTCTTGGACCTTCTAATTTATGGTTTGGTTCTATTTCCCAATCCGGACCAACTCATAGATGTGAATGCCATCAAGGTTTTTCTCTCTCGTAATCCCATACCTACTTTGCTTGGAGACGTTTTACATTGTTTCCACACTCACACAATGAAGAAAAGGGGTACTCTTTTGTGTTGCATTCCATTGATTTCTAGGTGGTTTATTTCGCAGCTACCTCGATCAAAGTTGAAGAATGAGCAAGGCTTGACATGGTCTCAAAGGATGATGTCACACTCACACTCGGATATGCATTGGTGTTCTCGATCTTTAGAGGATATTACCATCATCGACCATTATGGGGAATTCCCTAATGTCCCACTCTTGGGCATTAGGGGAGGTATCACCTATAACCCTTCTCTTGCATTACGACAGTTTGGGTATGTGCAAAGAGATCGTCCCCATGATGCGCTCATCCAAGGTTTGGTATTCGATTACGAGGGAGACGTCCAAAGCTATCATCAAAGGTTCATACGAGCTTGGATATTGGTAAATAAAGTGAATAGTAATACTTTGGGGCATAAAAATTCCATCCCTCTTGATCATTACCACAAGTGGGTAAGAACTTGTGCTTAAAGTCTCATGATGCCTTACCCTGTCATCCTACCTGTGATTATTGAGCCCATTACTAAAGGAGACACCCCTTACACTCCTCTTCATCCTAACATGCCTATAAACTTCGGGGAATTGAAAAGATCGTGGATTCAACTCAAAGGGGAACGATACACCTTTGAAGCATAATTCTACGCAAGTGAGAAGAAGGTTTTGGAGCTCACGAGGCAACATCATGAAGAGCGGAACTTGAATGCCTACATCGCACCAAAGAGGATGCGCCCATGGGGAACTTGAGTCCTTTTGTTTTAGGAGTTTATTTTTGTTTCGTTTCTTCCATTGTAAACCCAAGAGGAATTTGTAATTCCTATTTCTATTAATGCAATTAATGTTTGTTATTTTCTCTTTGTCTAAAGTAAATTTAAATTTCTTTGAATCCTTGAAAACATTTCATTCGCATAACATGTATCACATCATAAGCAGGTTTTCTGACACAAATTTCCTCATCCTTTTACTGTTTATTTCAGTATAAAGATGGATCTCGAGAAAACTGTGAAGGACTTGCAGACTCAACACTCTCAATTTCAAGAGACTCTGCTCAACTTAGCAAAGGGGCAACAAGAAGTTATGGCTCTTCTGGTTACGAAGAAGAAGACCAAGAAGAAAGTTGTAATTAACATGGGGAAGAGGTTTAAAGGCCCCGTCAAACAAGTTCAAGTTGAAGAGGATTCCTTCGAGGAGGATGAAAATCAAGATGAAGACGCTATGAGCACCCCTGTCGGGGGTGGAAACAATCAAATCTCTGAAGACGAGGATTATTATGATGAGCAATATCCGCCAGCTGACGATAAGTATAAGCAACTAGAAGACATACTGAAAGTTGTGGAAATCCAAGTTGTGTATGGCTTGGACTTTGAAGACTTGGGTTTGGTACCTGGGGTAGTCATTCCCTACAAATTCAAGATACCAGTCTTTGCCAAATTGTAGTGGTAGAAATGTTCAAGACTAAGCCATTGGATTGACTAGACTTTATACAAATCAAAATAAAAATCGCCACTGCGCTTTATTGTTTCCAAAGGAATGGGAAAAGAGAGAATAACCCAAAAAAGGGGGAAAGATTCAAGGTAAGGGGGTTGGTTATGCAAAGGGAAGGTATTAGCACCCTAGACATCTACGGTACTCCGTAGGAACCTCTTTGTAAAATCTGTATATTTTGGCTATAAAAAATGTGTTGTATATAAAATGGATGGTGGAGGTGAGGAGAGAAATATTTTTTATGATTTTTTCACCCGTCGCGGTTGCGAACCTTTAGTGCCTACGTACCACCTTTCGTGCAATAGGGGATCAGGGTACACATAGTCCCTCTTTTAAAAATTTGAAACACAAGTGTGTTGGTTAATTTTAAGAGATAAGACATCATCGTCATTGTCCGTGTGGAAAACAACTTACTACCCACAATCATGAGAAAGGAGAATTTTCTTCATCTCAAAGTGGAGGATATGGCTTGGATTTTAAAATCAACAATGCCTCACTCAACACCTAAGTGGAAAATATCTCTCTTCACTACATAATGTAGAAGTATAGTTGTTTGCACACTACAAGGATTGACAAGAGCCTAATATTTTAAGAAAAGTTTAAGGGTAAAAGCAAAAGTGGCAAAATGGTTTGAAATGAGATTGGTTGACTTTTAGTCTTCTCATAAAAAAGGTGTCAAAGTATTGTTAAATTGATTGAGGTTTATTTATGAAAATGTTTGAAAATGCATGGACATAAGTCCAGATTTATTATGAAAATGCTTTAAGTTTCAAAACAAGAAGAGTTTTCAAAAGGAGGGAGAAGATTTTTAAAATTAAAGAAGATGGGAGGAGAAGAAGGGGCTATCCTAAAGCATAAGGTAAAAGCTAAGGATAAGAACTATCTAATTAACAAGAAGCCAAAACTTGACAATATGAGTCAAGATAGAATTTTCATTCTTTGGATTGAAACCAAGTAAGCAAAGATACTAGACCTCTTCAAATGTATTAAGTCTTCACAAAAATTGGGCAGAGTAACGGCTGTATGCGGGTGAATTCCAGATTACAAACAAAGGATGCAATCACAAAAACCTGCACACAAAAACAAACAAGTAACCCAATTTCTTGAGGTAAACCTCAAGATCTCCAGACAAAAATAATCAGACAAGATCACAAGGTCTCCAAGATAGGCCTAGGTTTCTGATCCTAAGTCAAAAAAAAGGTCCACTGCTCCATAATGCCAAGGATAGTAACCAAATAGTCCAAGTATCATTAAGAGTTTTTTAGGGTTTAAGTTGATTTTTAAGTATCTTAGGAAAAGAAAAAGAAAATCTCAAGTGAGCAAAGTAAAAATGACAAGAATATAAATGCTCAAATGAGCAAAGATGAAAATGGCATGAAATGTAAAATGCTAAAAAAAATAGTACATAAAGCATAAAAAAAATAAAGCATAAAATAAACAAGTCAATAATTAGTGGTTGGTTGGATGACCATCTTAAAACTTGCATTTGGAATTCATTAGAGGATTGATAGAACCAAAGCCTCCACACAACAAGTTGCATTTGCTTTTTGTCAAGTATATCATCCATTTGAAATTCTCACAAGTACCATTTAATGATCAACGATGTTTAAGTGATCCGTGTTGACCAAAGGTGTTGTAGATCCATTTGAGGATTGGTAGAACCAAAGCCTCCACACAATGAATCTCAAGGTTATTGGATCAAAGATATCAAATTAACATACTTGGGATTTCAATAATAAGTTTGGGCCACGAATGATCATTTATTCGAATCGGGACAAAATTTAGCGCTATGTTAAGCAATCGTAAGTGGACTTATATAGAAGTCGCACCTATTTTGAGGCCGGTCAATAGCAATCTATGCACAATTTTCTTTGAGACATGATATAGAGATCATGCTCCAACAACACTTAGTGTAATGAGAAAGGGATGAGATGAAGAGGAATTAGGGTAAAAACCACATTTGAATTAATATTTAATCAAACTATTATTAAAATCATTCATCCATCATTTGTGGAGTTAAACTCAACACCATGGATCCAATGATGTTAATAAAGTCATGATCAAAAAATCAACCCAAGACAGCCAAAAAATATTCACAAAAAATAATAATATATTTAATATATGCATTAAAGGGTTTAAAAATGGTTTAAAAATGGAAAAATAATAAGGAAAATGTCAATTATATTCAAAGTAATCAAGAAATGAAAAATAGGACCATAGAAAAATCAGAAAATAGGTCAAGTAATTATACAAATTTTTTGGGAATTTTTAAAAGTCAGAAACTATTTTTTAAAATTAAAATAAATGGGTAAAATAAACAAAATTAGCAAAAACTAGTAAAGTCAAAAACAAAAATAAAATAAGGTCACCAATATTTGTCACAATATCATTGGATCATTCCATAATTTTTTCATAATTTAAAAATGTGTAAAAGTATTTTTAAACATTTTAGATAGACCAAATAAGTGTAAAATTCATAAAAAATACCAAAACACGAAATTAAATTGTGAAAAAATAAAAATCAGAAAGAGAATAATCAAAAATATTTTTAATAATTGTTTTGGATTTTTTGGACTACAAATGAATTTTCTATAATTTTTTGAAATTTAAAAGAATTAAAATATAAAAATCAGAAAAAGATGTGGACCATTGGATGAGAGTCAAAACGCGTTAGTAATCAAATCCAAAGGATCTGGCGCGCTGTGCATTTCATGGTCTTTAGTGAATAATGTACAGAATCATTAATAAATCAGATTTTTGAAAAAAAAACAAATGGCACGCTTTCATTGGTTAGAAGGTGACACGTTGGTCATCTTCAACCTCCAGCCCTCACGAATTGCAAGTCTCTCAAACTGTAAAATCATAATCTCAGACCTATGCCATTCGCTCCGTCTCTTCAAGACGAAGACAACCATACCCTCGCGCCATATTTATATAAAATGTAACTAAAGCAATTTGGAAAGAAAGTTTTGAAAAGGGATTTGAAAATTCATGGTCAAAACGTGCTTCCAGATAAAAGTAGGTGTTGCGACTAGAACCAGGGAAATGAGAGCAACACAATGATAACAAAGTTTTGAAGAATTGATGAAGGAATCTACCTATTGAAGTTGAGTTGCAGAGCTCTGAAACTGGACTTCTATGGAGCAATATAGGGCATGATTCTTGAATGTGATTATATGGTTAGCTTCAGGGAAGATCAAGGAAGGTGAATTGATGAAGAAAATGGATTGAAAAAGGCTTGAGAATAGGATTCGAAGTAGCTAAATTTTGAGTTGTGAAGCAAGTGTGGCAGGGTGACTCTGGCTATCTAAGCTTGGGAAATTGAATGGGGGATGACCCTCTATTTATAGGGAATCAAATGGGATGCTCAAGCGTGTGGAATGATGCAAATTGGAGGGAAATTGTGTGAACCTGATGCACGAGCAAAGTGTGATCTGATTTGCATCAAAACTCGTCTAATCCTTGTGTTTCAAGGCTCTAATCCACTTTGGCAACTTGGTTAAACATGTTTAGATCATAAATGCGTGTTAATTTGATGTTTAAAGGCCAAAACATGGATTTCAAATTCTGACTTATGGAGAAACTTTAGTTCCAAGTTAACAAGCTCAATCCAATGGCATTTCCACCTCAGGGAGTCTTGGGGCAAAATTATTGATGTTTTGGAAAGATGAGGTAACAAGCTTTTCAATGGAAAAAGAATGGAATCAAATGGATGCTTGAGCTGAAAGTTACATGGAGTCAAAGTTGAAGAAAAAGAGTTGACTTTCCATACTTAGAAATATTTCAAATTCTTCTTTAAAATGACATATAATCTCTTGCATCCAAACATGGCCTTAAACTTAGAATTTGCTCTTGATCAAAAAAGATGGAATGAATTAGATCTCTTGAATGACATTTTGAAATTTGAACCACTCAAAATCTCCAAAAATTGAGCAAGTTATGACTTGTTGAAGTTGGCCAAAAATCATGAAATGACCTATAATCTTTTGCATTCTTAAGGCAACTTCTATCCATTTTCTTAATTTGCACATAAAGGAAGGCATGAAGAACACATCCTTAAGATCATCATGGAAAAATAATGGGCTCAAGGTGATAAAAATTGACCAAGTTATGACCATTTGAAGTCACATATGGAAAATTAGGGATTCATCTGGATGACTTGTAATCTTTCTTCTTCACCAAGTTCTTTCCACATGAAAACTCCTTGGAACTTTTGAAGTGATTTGTTGGTAACTCATTGAAGAGAATAATGTTTTTGGAACCACTCAAAAATACCACAATATGAGCAAGATATGCCCCTTTGAAGTCCAAAACCCTAGCCTCTAGATCAAGAGAATGCTTGGTGGAACTTTGCCAAGTTTGAACAAACTTTTTGTGCCAATATTCCTCCTTTGTGAATAGAAATTGTTGAGGATGATGATGAGGACCTATGGTCACCAAAACCAATTTCATACCAACTTCAAAACAACTTCAATGGTGAGGTTTGAATCTCTCAAGCTTTTGACTACGACATGGAAATAAACTCATGAACCCATGAAGCAACTGGCTAAACCTCATTGTCTTGACCTACATTATTAACAAGTGAGACAAACCAACATTTCATTTTGTTAATTAGAGAGAAAAATAAAAGTACAATATCTATGATCACAAAAGCAAACAAATCAAGGTGCTTGGTAACTCCTCAAAGAGCAAAGCTAAAGATAGGGAGAAGAACCAAAATCCCTAATGTGATTTTGTGGTGATTGAAATAATATGGTATGATGAAGGGATCTTAGGGGCAAAAATTGGGGTACAACAGCTGCCCTTATTTAATTTTCTTCTATCTGGAGATACGAAGGTTAAAATCTTCGTGTCGACGTGATTGAAGACACATAAATATTAAATAAACCCTGTTTTTGGGCCTAAGATGCCATGCAAATGTTTATGCATATGAATGCATATGTATGGAACAGAAGAGACGCAAAGTAGCATTGGGGAGGCAACACAAAATTCAGAAGCAAAAGAGCAATCCCACCAGGAAAATAAATCACTTGTAAACCATGAGAATAGAATCAGAGAAGAGGATAACAAGCATCGACGTTCACCGCCAATGTACTGTCGTCGTTCACTGAATATATCATACCACTGTCATTCATTGACGATAAACTATCAACGTTCACTGAAGATAGAAAAAAGATAACAAACACCGACGTTTACTGCCGATGTACTACCAACATTTACTGAAGGTAGAAAGAGAAAAATATCATACCATCGCCGTTCACTGACGATGAACTATCAACGTTCACTGAAGATAGCAAAAAGATAATAAACACCGACATTAACTGCTGATGTACTACCAACGTTCACTGAAGGAAGAAAGAGAAAAATATCATATCACTGTCGTTCACTGATGATGAACTATCTGTTAGAAAAAAGTTTGAATCTACTACCCTAAGTTAAAGTTTTGATGATAACAAAATGCAAGAATATATAAATTGTATGATTCATGTAAGACATATATGCTACCTAAAAATTATATTCTGTTTTACAGAAACTCTGATGAGTATCAGCATAAGAATATCATCATCAGCATCAGAAGATGAAATATCAACATCAGCATCAGAGGATGTTATATCAGATGCCAGAATCAGAAGATCAAAGCATGTGCTTATGCTGAAGCTTGATGAACAGATCTGCGCGTAAAAATTTAAACTCTGATCAAGACAACAACAATTCATCAGCACCTAGCAGCGTCAAAATAAGCCAAAGCCAGAACACGCTTAATTGGCAACGGTACTGTGCATTCAAGATACTTTATTATCAATGGCATTATTCCAGACAAAGATCTTCTCAATATGGAAAGAATGTAATTGGCATTGAAACGGAATAACTGACTCCAACGTATCATTTCCAATGCTATATAAACAAGCAAGTGAGGAACGGATTGGCTAATGCTCTACAACTCTCTACACGCCTAAAGCGATTCATCTTCATCCTCATTCACAGTTTGCTAAAACTCTCAAATTACTTACTCTATTGTTTTAGCATTCCAGTTCTCATAAGCTTAATTTGTGTAGTATCACAGTTGTGATAAACAGTTTTGTAGAAAACATTCAACACACTTAGATTTCATTTATCTGTAAGAAAGTATTTCCTTGAGAAACCGGTTTGTGGTTTTGACTCAAGAAGGCTTTAGCAGTTGTTAAAGCAGTTGTAATATTCAGTTGAATATAGTGGATTAAGACCTCGTTGGAGAGAGGCGAAATCACCTTGACGGGTCGACTGGAGTAGTTTGAGATCAAACGAACCAGGATAAAAATAAAGTGTTGTCTGCATTTGATTTCAAGTTTTACAATTCAACCCCCCATTCTTGTGTTTTTCACTTCTTCAATTGGTATCAGAGCGCCTGGTTCTGAGCTAAAACACTTAACTGTGTCAGTACAAGATCCAACGTCAGAAAAACACAATGGCAGGAACATATCAACACACCAGCAATGACAACAATGAAGACAGAGACAGATTCAGCGGCAAACCTCCAGTCTTTGATGGAGAGAATTTTGATTACTGGAAAGACAGAATTGAAAGCTTCTTTCTGGCACATGATGCTGATCTATGGGACATGGTGACAGATGGTTACACGCACCCAGTGAATGAAAGTGGTCAGAAGATTGACAGGAAAGCAATGTCTGATCAACAAAAGCGTGACTTCAAAAATCACCACAAGGCCAGAACCATTCTTCTCAGCGCCATCTCTTACGCTGAATATGAAAAGATATCTAACAGAGACACAGCAAAGAACATGTTTGACTCACTCAGAATGACGCATGAAGGCAACATTCAGGTCAAAGAAACTAAAGCTCTTGCGCTCATTCAGAAGTATGAGGCATTCAAAATGGAAGAAAGTGAATCCATTGAAACAATGTTCTCAAGATTCCAAATTCTGGTGGCTGGTCTCAAGGTTCTGGACAAAGGATACTCTACTGCTGATCATGTCAAGAAGATCATCAAAAGCTTGCCAAAACAATGGAGGCCAATGGTTACAGCGCTGAAGCTAGCTAAAGATCTCAACAAAATTTCTCTGGAGGAACTTATCAGCTCCCTCAGAAGTCACGAGATAGAGCTAGAAGCTGATGAACCTCAGAAGCAAGGTAAGCCTCTAGCATTAAAATCTAACAGAAAATCTGACTCTAAAGTTTTGCAGGCAGTTGAAGAAACATCTGATGGGTCCTCATCAGAAGAAGACGAACTTTCCCTCCTCTCCAGAAGAGTGAACCAACTATGGAAGCAGAGGAAAAGGAAGTTTAGGAATCCTAGAAGATCTGATCAGAATGAGTTCTCTTCCAGATACAGAAGGTCAGACTCTTCCTCTGGATACAGAATATTTGAAGGCTCTTCAGGAAGCAGAAAGCCAAACACCAAGGACATCACTTGCTATGAATGCAACGAGCAAGGACACTATAAGAGTGATTGTCCAAAGCTTCAGAGGGAAAAGCCCAAAAAGAAGTTTGGAAGAGAAAAGAAGAAAAGTCTCATGGCTACATGGGATGACTCTGACTCGTCTAAAGCTGACTCAGAATCAGATGATGAGAGAGCAAACATAGCTCTCATGGCCAACATATCAGAAGACAGTGAAGCTTCTGAATCAGACTCGGAATCAGACACCAAAGAGGTATTTCCTGACTTTGCAATTAATTTTATTAAGGCTGAACTTGCTGAAAGCCTTAAAGAAATTCTGGAAAGGTACCAGCAGATCAGAGTTAAATTCAGAAACCTGAAAAGGAATCTTGATTCTGACTCTGACAAAACTGAGAGTCTCAAATTGGAAAATTCTGAGTTGAAAAATAAAATTTCAAAATTAGAAAATGTTTTACAAAACTCTCAGAAGGAAACAATTTCTGAAACTCCCAGCAGCGTTGATGAGATCATCAAGGAGTATGATCATAGCTTTCAGAAGTTCCTTGCTAAAAGCATAGATAGAAGCAAAATGGCTTCAATGATCTATGGAGTTAGCAGAAACGAAAGAAAGGGAATAGGATACCAAGGTAAGGTTCCTACACCAAAGAATGCCATGGATTTAACTATTAAACACACTCCTCTGAATTCACACTTTGTGTATGGTCACACACATGACATTAAATATACTAGTAGTAATTATTCTGTGAAACCAAAATTCAACCAGAGTTTTGGCAAAGCTAACAAATCAGGACCCAAGAAAATATGGGTACCTAAGGATAAAATAATATATGTTGCAGATATCTTTAGCAGCAAATCAGAAACACCAGTCATGGTACCTGGACTCTGCTGCTCATGACACATGACGGGAAGAAGGCATATGTTCCAAAGCCTGGAACTTAAGCCTGGAGGCCACATAGGCTTTGGAGGCAATCAGAGGGGAAAGATCATTGGCTCTGGAACTGTAGGTAATGGAAATCTTCCCTCTATAAACAATGTTTTGTTAGTATATGAATTAATGCATAATCTGTTATCCATAAGTCAATTAAGTGATAACAGTTATGATATAATCTTTAATCAAAAATCATGTAAAGCTGTTAGTCAGAAAGATGGGACTATCCTATTTAATGGAAAGAGGAAAAACAACATTTATAAAATCAAACTTTCTGAACTGAAAAGTTAGAATGTAAAGTGTCTTCTGTCTGTTAACAACGAGTAATGGATCTTGCACAGAAGATTGGGGCATGTTAGTATGAGAAGAATATCTCAGATTAAAAAACTCAATCTGGTCAGAGGACTTCCTAATCTGAAGTTCAATTCAGATGCTCTGTGTGAAGCATGTCAGAAAGGCAAGTTTGCAAAACCTTCTTTCAAATCTAAAAATGTTGTTTCTACCTCTAAGCCATTAGAACTTCTGCACATTGACTTATTTGGACCAGTTAAAACTGCTTCAGTTAGTGGCAAGAAGTATGGGTTAGTAATCGTAGATGACTATAGCAGATGGACATGGGTAAAGTTCTTAAGACACAAGGACGAGTCACACTCTGTATTTGTCACCTTCTGTAACCAAGTTCAGAATGAAAAGGATCTTAGAATCGTTAAAGTCAAAAGTGATCATGGTGGAGAGTTTGAAAACAAAGATTTTGAGTCATTCTTTAATGACAAAGGCATTCTGCATGATTTCTCTTGTCCTAGAACTCCCCATCAAAATGGAGTTGTAGAACGAAAGAACAGAACATTGCAAGAAATGGCCAGAACCATGATCAATGAGACAAACGTTGCTAAGATCTTCTGGGCAGAGGCAATAAACACAGCGTGCTACATTCAGAATAGAATCTCCATAAGACCTATTCTGGAAAAGACTCCATATGAATTGTGGAAGAACAGAAAGCCCAACATTTCATATTTTCACCCATTTGGATGTACTTGCTTTATGTTAAATACAAAAAATTATTTGAACAAGTTTGACTCTAAAGCACAGAAGTGTATTATGTTAGGATACTCTGAACGCTCAAGAGGGTACAGAGTATACAATATAGAAACACAGATTGTGGAAGAATCAATCAGTGTTCGTTTTGATGATAAGCTTGACTCTGAAAAGTCAAAGCAGAATGAAGTTTTTGCAGGTATGGAAGTTGAATTTACAAGTTCTGAAGACAAGTCATCAGAAGCTCTAAATAAAGACACTCCTTCAACATCAGAAAGAGGCACAGCTAGCAATCCAACAACATCTGTTGACCAACCTCAGAAAAGACTACCCAGAAGCAGCTTGGATCACCCAGAAGAAACTATCTTAGGAAGAAAGGAAGATCCAATCAGAACAAGAGCCAGCTTCAGAAACTCTGAAGAATCCCTCATGGGACTTGTTTCTCTGATTGAACCTTCCTCAATTGATGAAGCACTTCTGGACAACAACTGGATTCTAGCAATGCAAGAAGAGCTGAATCAATTCACCAGAAATGACATATGGGATCTTGTTCCCAGACCAAAAGGATTCAACGTCATTGGAACAAAATGGGTGTTCAGAAACAAGCTGAACGAACAAGGTGAAGTTATCAGAAACAAAGCACGACTGGTAGCACAAGGTTATAGTCAGCAAGAGGGGATAGACTATACAGAAACCTTTGCCCCAGTCGCCAGGTTAGAATCTATCAGACTTTTAATTTCGTTTGCTGTTAATAAAGGCATCACTCTGTATCAGATGGATGTCAAGAGTGCTTTCTTAAATGGATATATAGAAGAAGAGGTTTATGTGCACCAACCCCCTGGTTTTGAAAGTACAAAAAATCCAGAATATGTTTTCAAACTAAAGAAGTCACTATATGGTCTGAAACAAGCTCCCAGAGCTTGGTATGAAAGACTAAGTAACTTTCTGTTAGAAAAAGAATTCACCAGAGGGAAGGTGGACACTACCTTATTCTGTAAGTCAGTTAAGAATGACATCTTAGTTTGTCAAATTTATGTTGACGATATTATTTTTGGATCTACTAATCCTTCTCTTGGAAGAAAATTTGCTAAGTGTATGCAGGCAGAATTTGAGATGAGCCTCATGGGGGAACTGAAATTCTTTCTGGGAATTCAGATCAATCAAAATCCAGAGGGAACTTACATTCATCAGAGCAAATATATCAGAGAACTTCTGAAGAAATTTGATCTCTCAGAATGTAAGTCATCAAAGATTCCAATGCATCCCACGTGCATTCTGGAAAGAGAAGAGGTAAGCAAAAAGGTAGAACAGAAGGTCTACAGAGAGTAGAGCGTAAAAGTACTTCTGGAAGCTGCCAGTTTCTGGGAGAAAATCTGATCTCTTGGTCCAGCAAAAGTCAATCCACAATTGCGCTATCAACAGCAGAAGCTGAGTACATAGCAGCAGCAGGATGCAGCACACAAATGCTCTGGATGAAAAGTCAGCTTGAAGACTTCCAGATTTTTGAGAGTAACATCCCTATACTCTGTGACAATAATTCTGCCATTTGCTTAAGTAAAAATCCAATTTTGCATTCTAGGGCTAAGCATATAGAAATAAAACACCATTTCATTAGGGACTATATTCATAAAGGAATTTTGAACTTAAAATTTATTGATACAGACCATCAATGGGCTGATATCTTCACTAAACCACTTTCTGAAGATAGGTTCAACTTCATTCTGAAACATCTCAGCATGATGCTCTGCCCAGAGTGAAAATGTTTTAAGTTTATATGTTAACCTTCAAAATTTGTTTTACTTCACTGTGAACTTCTGATCAATCTTCTTTCAGAAACTTAGACATGTAGATTGTATCAGATTCTATTCTTAAAGATCTGAGCGTTTCAGTTCAAGGATAGATGTGCTGTTCACTAAATCAAACAGGTGTCATCCAGTCATCAGCTTATTCCTGAGGCAGAACACGCGTGCACGTTTCTGAGAAGGCAAAGTGCTGATTGGATGCATTGAGACACATGTCACTAGTAACCGTTCCAAATATCTTTCTCAAATCCCCCAAAATCAGCAAACATTAAATGCGTGTAATCATGAGTTAATTCTCTCTCTTAAAATCATTTACATTTTCAAAACATCTTTTGAAACCTATTTAAACGCCTTAACATTATTCATTAATTTTTTTCCGTCTCTTACAATCATCAAAATATTTCTGTGTTCTTACTGTGTGTTCATCTTTTTCAAGAAAACCCTTTTTCAAGCTTTTTCTCAAAAACCCTAGTATGAATATGGCATCCTCTAGCACTGTTTCTGCAGGTTCCCAGCAAGATGCTTCTTCTGATCAGTACCAAATTCCTTTCAAAACTCTACTCACACCGGTGAAGAACTTGGAAGTTCTGTCTGAACTGATCGTTGATTTCAACAGTTTGAAAGAAAATGGCTTCGATTTGACTGAAGAAATTAGGGCACAAGGATGGGAAAGGTACTTTGATAGGTTGGTGGGTCCAACGTTCCCTGTATTGGTCAAAGAATTCTGGATACATGCGTCTTCATCAACACATCAGGTTACTTCATATGTCATGGGCAAGAAGATTGTGATTACTGAAGATCACATTGCTAGACTGATTGGATACAACGGTGGCGGCATCCGCTGTATTGACATGGCAGAAAGAGCTGGAAACACTGCCATAGTTTCTAGACAGATTTTCATGCATGGGGTTCCATCCAGCAATATCAGAGATTTGATGGATCAGCACAGAATCTGGGCAAAGATCATCTTGGGCTACTTCAACCACAGGAAGCCCACAAGCTCTCCTGACTACATCAACATAAATCAGCAATTTCTGCTCTATTTTATTGCAAAGAAGACCAAGATCAACCTTGCTCATCTTCTGTTCAATCATCTGAAGACCAGCGTCAAGGAGACGAGAGAAGAAGAAAAGACTAAAAGGGATTGGATACCCTTCGGCAGATTAATATCATATATTCTAACTGAGAATAGGCTGATAGAACACCTGACAGAGGCACAGGAAATAAGCTCTCCGGAACCAGCTGTTGGCAAGCAGCTGAACGCCAAGAATCTGAAGAAGATGAAACTGATAGAGAATGTCAGAAAGGAGCCCAGCGTCACTCCTTTTGCTGACATCACCAGCAGAAGAGTCCCTATGAGCGACTTTCCCATATTCTCTGAGATTGACTCTAAACCAGTCACTGTTCTCAGATACTTGGACGCGTGTAAAGCTGATGGCACTGATCCTGATCTGAACATCAAAGATTTGCACCAGCAAGCACCAGAGGTTACTTTGAAGAAGACTAAGAAGAGAAAGGCTGCTTCAGAAGGACCATCCCAGCAGACCCCAAAGAAGAGAGGTAATTTGTCTTCTGTAAATGTTTTAAATTCATCTGTTGTTCCAACATTGATTCCAACCCCAGCTTCATATGAACTCCCAATTCCCATACCAACCATTCATGATACCGAACCAGAGTTTGACCCTTCTGAGTCACTAACTCTCAGGAGATCCCCACCAAACCTCAAAATCCAAAACCCACAACATCAACAGAATCAGAACTTGATAAAGTTCTTTCTGAAATTGATCAACGTTCTTCCGCTCCCCTCTTAGAAAATCCAAACACTCAACCAGAAACTGCACATTCACCTCAACCAGAATATACACTCTCACCAATACCAGAAAATCCACAATCACCAGAACCAGAAACTCCTCCGCCTCCCTCTCCACAACCAGAACTTAATCCACCTTCACCTCAACCATCATCTCCACAACCTGAGTCTCAACACTCTGAAACTCCATCACCTAAACCTCAAACCCATGAACCTCAATCACCTGAATCCTCTGAACCACAACCCTTGGCCATTCAACTGCCTTGTGGTACAACTGTAAACATACCCCAACTGCCATCCTCACCAGAAACTACCCCTCCTAATACTCCACACAGTCCAATAATCATTTCTGACTCTCCTACTCCCTCACCCAAACAAAATACAGATGACCATAGCAAGACCTTCATTGATCTAACAGTCCTTGACCGCCTTGCTGCCCTTAAATATAAAACCGCCATTCCCAAACCCAAACAACTAGATGTTGGTTCTAGCATCTTGAATTTTGAAACAAGCATGCAGAATTGGATTGCTTCTCTAAAGCAGGCTTGTCCGGGAGTGATTGATCCTGCTGCTTCAGACCAACTCTGGACACAATTCAGAAAATGGGTATGCGTTGAAACCTTTAAGCTGCAAGACATAAACTATGAATAGGCTCAACAGAACTTCAGCAATCTGCTGAAAAAAGTTGAAGGTCCAGTCATGAGTCAGCTGCTGAAGGAGGAAGTGCTTCTTCTGGACAGTGAGCCTTGGTCTGAAAAGCGTCCAGCATCAACAGTTCAACCAGCAGAAGATGTGTGTCAAGAAGAAGACATTGCATAAAGCTCTCAGAAGCACCCTGACTCTGACATCTCTCAAGCTGCCTTGGACAGGAAGACTCTTGAAGAGCTGAAGCAAAATGATCTTCATCTGCAGGAGAGAATGGATGAAAGTGATCAAAGGATGAAAGCAAGGATGGATGTTCAGGACAGCAAGATTGACTCAGTAGCCAGCATGGTGCATCAGCAGAAGGAAACCACTGATCAGATTAAGAACATGCTTGAGGCTCTGTTCACACGCCTTCCACCTGCCCCTTAGTTTTTTTTTCTCTTGATATTTTCATTGTTTTCTTTGCATATCATCTGTACTATTTTTCTGGCTCTGAACTGAACACAATCGTTTTTCTGCACTGATTCTCTTACTTCAATTATTTTTACTTCCTCAATTATGTGCACTTTTTGATTGCTGACAAAAAGGGGGAGAAAGACTGATATTTTTCAATAACGATTTACTGAGACAAAAGTCTCAAACATTCTAACACTCTGATATACTTGAATGTTCTTGTTCTGCATAGCTTACAGGTACAAGAATCTAATGAACTCTAATACACTGAAGCTCTGATGTTCTGATGTTCAAAGAAAGTCAATAAAGATCTGATCCTAAAGAACTCATGGAATTAAAGGGAAGTAATAAATTCAGGGGGAGTATTTCCGATCTAAACTCGGATACCTCTTTATCCCTTATCTTCTTATCTTTGATAACTTCCTATTTAATTCTGATACAATTTATTATTTGGTTATCTCTGATACTTTTCTCGTTAATTTTCAATTGAAAAAATCTAGTTTTTGTCATCATCAAAAAGGGGGAGATTGTTAGAACAAAGTTTGAATCTACTACCCTAAGTTAAAGTTTTGATGATAACAAAATGCAAGAATATATAAATTGTATGATTCATGTAAGACATATATGCTACCTAAAAATTATATTGTGTTTTACAGAAACTCTGATGAGTATCAGCATAAGAATATCATCATCAGCATCAGAAGATGAAATATCAACATCAGCATCAGAGGATGTTATATCAGATGCCAGAATCAGAAGATCAAAGCATGTGCTTACGCTGAAGCTTGATGAACAGATATGCGCGTAACAATCTAAACTCTGATCAAGACAACAACAATTCATCAGCACCTAGCAGCGTCAGAATAAGCCAAAGCCAGAACACGCTTAATTGGAAACGGTATTGTGCATTCAAGATACTTTATTATCAACGGCATTATTCCAAACAAAGATCTTCTCAATATGGAAAGAATGTAATTGGCATTGAAACGGAATAATTGACTCCAACGAATCATTTCCAATGCTATATAAACAAGCAAGTGAGGAACGGGTTGGCTAATGCTCTACAACTCTCTACACGCCTAAAGTGATTCATCTTCATCCTCATTCACAGTTTGCTAAAACTCTCAAATTACTTACTCTATTGTTTTAGCATTCCATTTCTCATAAGCTTAATTTGTGTAGTATCACAGTTGTGATAAACAGTTTTGTAGAAAACATTCAACACACTTAGATTTCATTTATCTGTAAGAAAGTATTTCCTTGAGAAACCGGGTTGTGGTTTTGACTCAAGAAGGCTTTAGCAGTTGTTAAAGCAGTTGTAATATTCAGTTGAATATAGTGGATTAAGACCTCGTTGGAGAGAGGCGAAATCACCTTGACGGGTGGACTGGAGTAGTTTGAGATCAAACGAACCAGGATAAAAATAAAGTGTTGTCTGCATTTGATTTCAAGTTTTACAATTCAACCCCCCTTCTTGTGTTTTTCACTTCTTCACTATCAACATTCACTGAAGTTAGCAATAAGATAACAAACATCGACGTTCACTGCCGATGTACTACCAACGTTCACTGAAGGTAGAAAGAGAAAAATATCATACCACCGCCGTTCACTGACGATGAACTATCAATGTTCACTGAAGATAGCAAAAAGATAACAAACACTGACGTTCACTACTGATGTACTACCAACGTTCACTGAAGGTAGAAAGAGAAAAATATCATATCACCACCGTTCACTGAAGATGAACTACAACATTCACTAAAGATAGCAAAAAGATAGCAAACACCGATGTTCACTGCCGATGTACTACCAACGTTCACTGAAGGTAGAAAGAGAAAAATATATCAAGTTTTCCCAGAATTTTGGTGTTCTGCCAAGAACGGGTCTCAACTTCTTCTTTAACCAAAGAGATATGCCTGGAAAGGGTAATATGTAACCTGTCTCAAATAAAGAGACTTCCACTTATTGTCAAAGGGGAAATGCAAAGAGAAATGACTTTCTAGGGATAGAAATATGACTTCCCGGAGAAATTCCATGATATTCCTGCTGAGGAGATAAAGTCTTCTTGTGCAAAATAAATGCACAAACAAAAGCTCAAAATTTTCAGAAATCCATAATAAATGATATCGTCATGCAACCACAAATCCAATTCAGAAATATACCGGAGCGAGACGGCCAAAGCAGATTCATCCTTTTAGAAATAAACTCAAGAGGGAAGACCAAATTCAACTAAGCAAAGAGCGTTGTAGGAAAGGTCAGAACACAATTTCAATGAATGATGATTTTAGCAATGCATGATGTATGCATGAATGTATGAGTGCTATTGTGCATATGCTGATAAAAAGGATACATAATCAGTGCAGACTAACGAAACCGCCTCAGTTACTAACAACATTGGGCTAAGCTTCAACCAGAAAGATCAATCCAGGAAAGGTAAAAGCGACTGCGGAAACCAAACCTATTACATTAAATTCACTGAGGGGAAACAAAATCTGAATGTAGCTTAAATCAAACAGACACCAGGATAGAACATCCTTCTTCCGGTTTCATCGGAGAAACAGTTTTCCAAAAGCAACATGCCCATTGGAGATTGCAAGACCAACCTTGAATAAAGCAGACTGACGTCAAAACAACCAAGTCTCACTGGGAGGATTCAAGCCTACCTCCCTGGAGAAAAAACTGCGGACTGAAACTTTACACGAATACTCATTCCAACAAGAGATGCCCTGGGATAATCTTCCCGAGAAATCAAGAAGTCAACACTAGTGTTGATACTGTAAAAAGAGCGACATCTCAGCATGCCAAGGGAATAAAACCTTTCATCATATGAGGGAAAACTTTGTTGGGGAAACTGGGACGGAGGTTTCTGACCATGCAAATCCAAAATCAAAAGCGAATCAAGACTTGACTGGGGATAATGGGATCACCAACCCAATATTGTACCTTGTACTCACTGATATCGTCTTTAACTATCTGAGAAACACACAAAGATTGTGCACACCAGCAAAATGACCTTAGAAAACTTTCATGAAGGGAGTAAATCTTCTTAAAACAAATGGAGTATGTTCATTCTTAGGATCACCATTGTTGTTGTCATTGTTTCAACACAAATCCCAAAGTAAATTGAATTGTAAAGACCTCTTCTCTTTTCTTTTGAAAAGTCAATTTTTCTTTTTAATCTCTTTGCTTTAACAATTATTATCAGTAATAAATGAAGTCTTTGCAAGCTAAATAAAAATAAGAACACAAAGAATTGGGCAAAAGCTCGAATTTCATTAATAGAATGGTAGTCTGCGAATGGCGGGACTCCATGGATGATTACAAAGTTTGGGAAATGGTAATACATAATGGAAAAGATACATTGAGATGAATTATAATGTATGGAGATGAATGGAAATGAATTATGATGGACAATCTTGAATTCTTCACACAGTTTTGTCATCATCTTGTTGTTCAAATTTGAGCCATTGTCAGTGATGATTCTGCTTGGCACACCATAGCGGCATATAAGATTGTTTTTTATGAAACGCACAACCACCTATTTGGTAACATTAGCATATGAAGTAGCCTCTACCCACTTGGTAAAGTAGTCCATTGCTACCAAGATGAAATGGTGTCCATTCGAAGCTTTGGGTTCTATCATCCCGATCATGTCAATACCCCACATAGATAAAGGCCATGGGGAGGAAATTACATTGAGAAGTGCCGGAGGCACATGGATCTTATCTTCATAAATCTGGCATTTATGGCACTTCTTTGCAAATTTGTAACAATCGGATTCCATTGTCGACCAATAATATCCTGCCCTTAGCATCTTTTTAGCCATTGAATGTCCATTAGCATGAGTGCCAAATGAACCTTCATGAATCTCATGCATCAACATGTCTGCTTCGTGTCTATCCACGCATCTGAGCAAGACCATGTCAAAATTTCTCTTGTATAACACATTTTCACTGAGGAAGAAACTGCCTGCTGATCTTCTCAGTGTCTTTCTATCTTTCTTTGATGCACCAAACGGGTATTCCTGAGTATGAAGAAAATGTTTGATATCATAATACCAAGGTTTTTCATCTGCTACTTCCTCTGTCGCAAACACATGAGCGGGCCTATCCAGCCGTCGAACTGTAATTCGGGGTATATCATTCCAAACATTTACTTGGTACATGGAAGCCAAAGCATCTTCCATTTGATTTTCATTCTTATGAATGTGATGGAATTCAACTTTATTGAAGAAGGGAAGTAATCTTCTAGCATAATCTTTGTAAGGGATCAAGCCAGAGTGACGAGTGTCCCATTCTCCTTTAATTTGATTTATTACCAAAGCTGAATCATCGTACACATCTAGAACCTTGATTCTGAGATCAATAGCTTCCTCAAGACCCATGATGCAAGCCTCATATTCCACCATATTATTAGTGCAATCAAATGTTAACCTTGCAGTAAAAGAAATGTGTGATCCACGAGGAGTAACAATCACAACACCAATTCCTTTACCATAAGCATTCACAGCTCCATAAAATACCATACTCCAACGAGATTCAGGGTCAGGGCCCTCCTCAGGCAATGTTTCATCATAATCATTCACTTTCAAGAACATCACATCTTCATCGGGGAATTCATATTCTGCAGACTGATGATCTTCCACCGGCTAGTGAGCAAGATAATCTGCCAACACACTACTTTTGATAGCCTTTTGAGTGCGGTACTCGATATCATATTCAGATAACAACATCTGCCAGCGGGCAATTCTCCCAGTAAGAGCAGGCTTTTCAAAAATATACTTGATTAGATCCATTTTGGAGATTAAACAAGTAGTATGATTCAACATATACTACCGCAAACGCTTTGTCGCCCAGGACAAAGCATAACATGTTTTTTCTAGCATAGAATACCACGACTCACAATCAATGAACTTTTTGCTGATATAATAAATGGTGAACTCTTTCTTTCCTGTTTCATCCTGTTGTCCCAGAATACAACCCATAGATTTATCTAACACTGTTAGATACATAATCAATGGTCTTCCTTCTACGGGAGGGAGAAAGATAGGAGGTTTAAGTAGATATTCTTTAATACTTTCAAATTCCCTTTGGCAGTCATCTATCCACACACAACCTTGATCTTTCTTTAACAACTTAAAGATCGGTTCACACGTTACAGTCATATGGGAAATAAATCTAGAGATATAATTCAAACGCCCGAGGAAACCCCTGACTTGCTTTTCAGTTCTTACTGCTGGCATTTCTTGAATTGCCTTGACTTTGTCAGGGTCAACTTCAATTCCTTTCTGGCTAACAATAAAACCCAACAATTTCCCCGATCTAACTCCGAAGGTGCATTTATTTGGATTCAGGCGGAGATGATACTTCCTCAAATGCCAAAACAACTTCAACAAATCTTCTATATGCCCTTCTTCAATTTGGGATTTGGCAATCATATCATCAACATATACTTCGATTTCCTTGTGCATCAGATCATGGAATAGGGTTGTCATACTCCTCTGGTGCGTTGCACCAGCGTTCTTCAACCCGAAGGGTATCACTCTGTAACAGAATGTTCCTCAGGGTGTGATAAACATTGTTTTTTCCATGTCCTCTAGAGCCATTCTTATTTGATTATACCCAGAAAATCCGTCCATGAACGAGAATACCTTGAATTTTGCTGTGCTATCCACTAACATGTTAATGTGAGGCAATGGAAAATCATCTTTTGGACTAGCTTTATTTAGATCTCTGTAATCTACGCACATGCGGACTTTTCCGTCTTTTTTCGGTACTGGGACAATATTGGCAATCCATTGAGGATACACTAACGTCATAAGAAAACCAGCATTAATCTACTTTAGGACCTCCTCCTTGATCTTTACTGCCATATCTGGATGGGTTCTTCTCAACTTTTGTTTAACTGACGGACACTCTGGCTTCAACGGCAAACGATGCTCGACAATGTCTGTATCTAGACCAGGCATATCTTGATAAGACCAAGCAAAAATATCCACATGCTCTTTCAACATCTCAATCAACCCGCTCTTCACATCAGGATGCAACGATGCTCCAATCTTAACCTCCTTCAGATCTTCTTCTGAACCCAAATTAACCACTTCCAAAGGCTCCTTATATGGCTGAATGGTATTCTCCTCGTGCTCAAGAAATCGTGAGACCTCTTCTGGAATCTCATCATAATCTTCTTCTTCAACCCTAAACACAGGACAATCAAAGTTCGGAGAGGGCGCAGGGTCATTGTATTCAACAAGTTTTTTAATTAATCTGCACATGTGATTTATGATTGCTTTTAGAAATTGACACATATAACAAGTGATCATGCAGATTA
The DNA here is from genome assembly GCA_948472305.1 of Vicia faba. Lineage (NCBI taxonomy): Eukaryota > Viridiplantae > Streptophyta > Magnoliopsida > Fabales > Fabaceae > Vicia > Vicia faba. The sequence goes on from OX451737.1 coordinate 1,574,056,107, forward strand.
ATTTTCAGTTATTATTTATTTTGAAAGGTTTTTTTTTTATTTATTACTATTTCCCAAGAAAAAGGAAGAAAATAAAAGACATAATTTTGGAAGCAAATACAACTTTTATTAATGATCTTAACAATTATAGCTAACAGATAAGCCCTACAACGTTAATACTTCCACCTTGGGCAGAGTGGAAGCTTTTCAAAAGAAAGAAACGGATTAACAAAACAAATTACTTTGAAATATGTATGCAAGAAGGAACATCAATGGTGACCCGGTTCTTAACTCAGACTCCATGCGTCACATAATTCGATACTTCCTACTCTGCTTCATCCTCTTCAACAGCATTAATTCTAGAAACAATCGTATGGAGGTAGCCTCCGCTGCGGAAAACATCATGATAATTGTTCACAGAAGACTTTGACTTCAAACTTTCGCCTTTGCCATTCCTCGAAGAGAAACCCAAACCAGCTCTGTTTTTATTCACGGGTGGATCCACAAGTCGTCCCCAAACTGCATTATGACCATTGCGCACAACCTGCTGCGCATCCTTCAGTGAGACCATAGAATTCTCATTCTTCCTTATGTTTTCAATGGATAGGGATTGGAACTGGGTTCCAACAGCAGCCTCATCCGCTTCTACAATACTGAAAGAGGATAGATGGGATATCAACAATGCCTGCTCCCTATTTACGATCACTACCTTCCCTTCACGCATAAATTTTAGCTTCTGATGCAGAGTTGAAGTCACAGCCCCTGCTTCGTGTATCCATGGCCATCCTAGCAAACAACTATACGCGGGAATAATGTCCATTACCTGGAAAGTTGTCAAGAACAAATGTGGTCCTATATGGATGGGTAAGTCCACTTCACCGATGACAGATTTCCTCGACCCATCAAAAGCCTTCACAATGATGCCACTCGGGCGCATAGGAGTTCCTTGATACTTCAACTTCATGAGGGTACTTCTTGGTATAACATTCAACGCGGATCTGTTATCAATTAGCACATTAGATAGTGAGTCATTCTTGCAGTTCATGGATATGTGGAGGGCCAGGTTGTGATTCCTCCCTTCATCTGGTAACTCATCATCGCAAAAACTCAAGTTGTTACACGACATAATGTTTCCAATTACGCTGCTGAATTGATCTAACGGCATGTCATTCTCTACAAAATCTTGGTCTAGTACTCTCATAAGTGATTCCCTATGAGCGGAGGAATTCATCAGTAATGCCAGGATGGATATCTTCGAAGGAGTCTGTAATAGCTGATCTACAATTTTATAGTCACTCATCTTAATTACCTTCAAGATATCATCCACTTCTTTCTCTAATGTGGCTCCACTAGTCTCTCCTGCAGCCTTCTTAAGCTCATCGTTCTCAGCAATTTTCTTTCCAGCAACAACATCTTTTCGAATAACCGGCGCAAACACACGACCACTACGGGTCACCCTGCTATTATCATCTATATTTCCAACATCTGGCATTGGCTGGATGGGAACTTCCACCCCGTCTTTTAAGATTGTAGCGTTGTATTTGTAAGGCACAGCCTTATCTAATTTATAGGGAACAGGACATGGCAGACTAATTACCAATGGGGTAACAGCTGGTTTGCTATGGTACTCCACCTCAAGATGAGCGGGTGCACCAAAACAAGGTACAATGACGTTTACACCTTCCTCAACACAATCAACCTTCAAAAGACCATTTCCGGCAAACAAATCTTCGTCTGAAGAGAAATACTCATCCGCGGAGGCACACTCTTCCTCCGACTCTTCTTTTATCAAACAAACTTCAACCATATCAATCTCGTGATAATCATCTCTCTGACATGTGATCTTGATAGTTCCATTGTGTAACGGCAATTGAACACCCTCTCTCACAATATAACATCCTCGGGGGTCTCGACAGCAAACTATGCAAGATCCATATTGGTGTTCCACCTGTCCAGCAGTACAGCAGAAAGTGACATGCAACTGTACGAGATCTTTATTCAAATGTTCTACTTCAAAAATTTTGAATTCACCCGGACATCCAAAAACCATATTCCCTTCCTCCTCATATTCTGCCCTAGGCCTTATTATATGGATTAGACCTTCGTCCATCATCTCATGTAAGTCAACCTTTATCTTCTCGCAACCCTGGATGTTTGTACTGCATACAGCACAACCGGCGTGGTTATGTGTATAATAACTGAATTCACATAGGTCTGTATGCATCTTTACCAAATCCCCTCTAACTAGATTAATGTCAAAAATCTAGAAGTCACCTGGACAACCGGCCACCATGTTCACAGCACTCACTCCCCCGTGCTTGGGTAGAGGATTGTCTTTCACGTTAGGTCCCATGTCTTTAAAAGATAAAATTCCAGACTTCACCAACCTTTGCACTTCAGTCCTCAAAGGATAACAATTTTCAACACTATGCCCTGGTGCTCCCTGATGAAAGGCGCACGTCTGGCCTGTTTTGTAATACCAAGGCAGTGGGGATGGTACTGTTGGAGGTGGTCGTGTCTGGACCAACTTCTTCTAAATCAATGCTGGTAGTATCTCTGCATAACTCATGGGAATGGGGTCATAGTTCTCCCATCTCTGACTATTCCCTTGGTTCCCCTGCTGGGATTGTCTTTGATAAGCAACGGTAGTTGGAGCGGCACTCATAACAGGAGTCACTGAAGCAACTTGCTGGTGACACTGAAAATTCCTTCTAGGAGCATTCACTCTCCTCTCTTGCATGACAGCATTGGTATCCCCTTCTTTCTTCTTTGTAAACCCATAAGTTGGTTTCTTCACACCTCCGGATCCTTCACCCTTTGTCAAACGGCCTTCTCTTACTGCCTCTTCTAGGCGGATACCTATTCCTACCATCTCTGTAAAATCACTTGGGGCACTTGCTACCATTCTTTCGTAGTAGAAAGCGCCTAGCGTCTTCAGAAAAAATTTAGTCATTTCTTTCTCCATGGGAGGAATCACTTGTGTAGTCACTTTGCGCCATCTCTGTGCATACTCTTTGAACGATTCTCTGTCTTTCTGAACCATGGCCCTAAGCTGGTCACAATCGGGTGCCATGTCCACATTGTACTTGTATTGTTTTATGAATGCTTCTCCCAAATCATTAAAGGTATGGATGTTGGCACTGTCTAAACTCATGTACCATTTCAATGCTGCGTCGGTCAGACTATCCTGGAAAAAGTGAATCAGCACACGCTGATCATCGGTGTGGGTTGACATTCTCCTTACATACATCACCAAGTGAGCACGAGGGTAAGTGTTGCCTTTGTACTTCTCAAACTCAGGGACCTTGAACTCAGCAGGCACTTTAACATTCGGGACCAAACACATCTCATTCACGTTCTGCCCAAATAACTCTTTTCCCCTAAGAGCCTTCATCTCTATTTGCATTCTTTAAAAATTCTCTTGGAAATCATTCATTCTGTCATAAAGACCCAAATCTTCACTTGGCGGAGGGAAAGGACGACACACATCTTCATTAACAAACGGGACCAAATTCACCGAAGGAGGTGCAGCAGGAACAGTATGCACCATAGGAGGTGTTGGAGTAACAACATTTTGAATCACTGGAGTATCTTGGGGGCCCAAATTGAAACCTTCAGGTGCAAAATTCTCCGGCATTCCCCACGAATAACCCTGAGGCATACGGTTCTGAACAACAGTTGGAGTAGCGGATACAAGAACAGCAGGAACTTCAGCATTTGCCCTTTTTGGTTGAGGTTGAACACTCGGTGGCTGATTATGAGCAACCACCAGAGCTTCCATCAGAGTAGTCAAATTGGCCAAGCCAACCTTCAAAGCAGAAACTTCTTCGCGCAGCTCACGATTCTCCTGTTCCAAATTGTCCATCTTCTTTTTGAAGTTAGCATGAGTGTTGTAGTGATGAGTCATCTTGCTGAACAAAGTAAAGAAGATGGGTAAGGCACCTGGATATGCATGATAAATGCAAGAAATATGTGCAATATGATGCATGTCATGCAATGCACATGATTATTTTCATTCCATCATTTAATATTTCAAGGGATTTAAGATTTATAGACATATTGCAAACATCAAAACAATAACGCATTTGAAATACTGAAAATTTTTATTATAATAACTCCAAAATGGATTACAAGTTTCAATGATCCCAAGTACAAGATGAAAATACAATCTAAAAATCCTGAGAGAAAGAAACTGATAGAGATCAATCTGTACGCTGGCGCTTCCCCGTGAGCCTGGCAATCTGAGCCCTCAACCTCTGGTTTTCTTCCACTTGTCTGATGGCAACCTCCTTCCAATCATCTGAAGCAGGAAGTGAGTAATCAGCACTTGTTTGAGGCTTAGGATAAAATAAATCCCCTTGCCTCTCCATAGACTCCACCGCTCGACTTTCAAGGATCTCGATCAAATCATCTTTCTCCTTCAAGTCTACCTTGTAGGAACTCCCTAAAGTCTGGAACTTGTTCTTCCAAGCATCCCTTTCCTGTTGCATCCTAACCAAAGCGAGTTGCAGTTCTTCTAGATCATCTAATAAAGGAGGAGTGGTCTTCACAAATAGATCAGGCATGGGTGTCTCCCGAGTATACGGCATCTTCAACTGAATGGCTCTCGATCGGATCCATTGAAGATATGGCTCCAAAGAAACAACACCCCTAGGTCCCAAATCCTTCCTACTCTTCTTATGAATGTGAAGCCAGGCCTTCGCAATCTTCTCCCTAGCTTCCTTGTGGTCTTCTCCTTCCTTCAGAAAGAAACTACTCAAATGAATACTGTTTGGTTTATCCCTCATCGGGTAACCAAGTTGTCACCATGCAAGAACAAGGTTATAGTTAATTCCTCCCTTTGTACCAAGAAGAAGTACATTGGGGAAACTACCACAACTGTCAATAATCTCCATACCCTGATGAGCTCGATGATGCCAATCAATATCCGAGTGAGTAAGTACCATGATCTTAGGAGCCCAATGAGGTTCCTTCTTGACATCCCAAAAAGCATCAGACTGAGGCATATGAGAGATGAACCATCGGTACAACAAAGGCGTGCAATATATAATCATTCCTCCATGATAAGAACTCTTAAGATGAACAGAGTAATAAGCCTCGCCCAACAACGTAGGAAATGGGTTTCCAATCATGAAATACTTGATAGCGTTAATGTCGACAAACTTGTCCACATTAGGGAATAAGAATAATCCATAAGCAAGTAAAGCAAAGATGGCCTCAAAAGCAACCGTACTCTTCATCCTGGAAAAGTAACGAGCTTTCTCCAATAAGAACTGAGCTGGTAATCCTATAATCCCTCCTTTAGTAGTCATATAGGCTTCCACCTCAGACTTCCCCAGATGAATCAAAGAAGCAATCTCATGTGGTTTTGGCTCACCCTCCAAACCAGTAAAAGGAACACGATCAGTAACAGGTAAATCTAAAAGATGAGAATACTCCTCCAGTGTAGGCATCAGCTGATAATCGGGAAAAGTAAAGCAGTGATACACCGGATCATATAACTGGACCAAGGTCGTGAGAATACCCTCATTCATCTTCAACTTCATGAGAGGAATAATGGATCCATACTTCTTCTGAAAGTCTGCAGGACACTCGATCTCTGGAATTAGACTGACCAACTCATCTATCTTGGGATCCTTGAAATTGTATTTCCCGGTCTTTCTCTTTCCAGAATCCATGGTTAAAAGTACCTAAGATATTCATAAATAGTCAACCTTTGAATCCCTTGAAATATTACTTTCTTCAAAAGATGCTTATGAGTGCATAGATGCATGATGCAACAATCACACACAAGATCACACATATAAGCTTCATAGGTTCAACGTCACGAGTATGAGGTCGAAGGTACTACCCATAAGGTGTTGGTCTAAGATTTATCACTTTCCGAACAAGGTTCTAGAGGTTCCCAGAGTCTACATCCTTCCTTCGGATATTACCAACTTCCTGATTAACTCGGTAGTTAGTAATATTCTCAAGAAAGACTCGTCCGAGCGTAGTATCGTGTGAAAACTACTTCCGGATTACTCTGTCATAGCTTCTGCACTACACCTAAAAGGCCAAGATGGGTTTGGTATTCTACGGTCCTCAGTTTCAGCAGGCTCCCAGGTCGAAAGCAGTACGTCTTCCCGATTACTTGGTAAACGACACTACAGTCAAAGGGGCATCCACTGAGTGGGGGATCTCATGCCTCCTTTTTTGGGATTACTCCCTCAAAGTTAACATGACTATACCGCCCGTCATATCTTAAAGTTTACCCAAGTCCGGGTATAGGACTTATGAGTAATCACCAAGCACCCTGAAAACCAGGAAAATCCAAACAAACATATATACAAAATATAACACATAAACAACAATAACACATATACAGATAATAAACAAAGATAGGCTTAACCCACTTATGGATGGACCAACAAGAGGTCAATCTTTCCCCAATGAAGTCTCCATTTTTCTGTATCGGTAGAAATTTTCAAGACTAAGCCATTGGATTGACTAGACTTTATACAAATCAAAATAAAAATCGCCACCGCGCTTTATTGTTTCCAAAGGAATGGGAAAAGAGCGAATAACCCAAAAAAGGGGGAAATATTCAAGGTAAGGGGGTTGGTTATGCAAAGGGAAGGTATTAGCACCCTAAACATCTACGGTACTCCGTAGGAACCTCTTTGTAAAATCTGTATATTTTGGCTATAAAAAATGTGTTGTATATAAAATTGATGGTGGAGGTGAGAAGAGAAATATATTTTTATGATTTTTGCACCCGCCGCGATTGCGAACCTTTAGTGCCTACGTACCACCTTTCGTCCAATAAGGGATCAGGGTACATGTAGTTCCTCTTTTAAAAATTTGAAACACAAGTGTGTTGGTTAATTTTAAGAGATAAGACATCACCGTCATTGTCCGTGTGGAAAACATACTTACTACCCACAATCATGAGAAAGGAGAATTTGCTTCATCTCAAAGTGGAGGATATGGCTTGGATTTTAAAATCAACAATGCCTCACTCAACACCTAAGTGGAAAATATATCTCTTCACTACATAATGTAGAAGTATAGTTGTTTACATCACTACAAGGATTGACAAGATCCTAATCTTTTAAGAAAAGTTTAAGGGTAAAAGCCAAAGTGGCAAAATAGTTTGAAATGAGATTGGTTGACTTTTAGTCTTCTCATAAAAAAAAGTGTCAAAGTATTGTTAAATTGATTGAGGTTTATTTATGAAAATGTTTGAAAATGCATGGACATAAGTCCAAATTTATTATGAAAATGCTTTAAGTTTCAAAATAATTAGAGTTTTCAAAAGGAGGGAGAAGATTTTTAAAATTAAAGAAGATGGGAGGAGAAGAAGGGGCTATCCTAAAGCATAAGGTAAAAAGCTAAGGATAAGAACTATCTAACCAACAGGAAGCCAAAACTTGACATTATGAGTCAAGATAGAATTTTCATTCTTTGGATTGAAACCAATCAAGCAAAGATACTAGACCTCTTCAAATGTATTAAGTCTTCACAAAAATTGGGCAGAGTAACGGGTGTATGTGGGTGAGTTCCAGATTACAAACAAAGGATGCAATCACAAAAACCTGCACACAAAAATAAACAAGCAACCCAATGTCTTGAGGTAAACCTCAAGAGCTCTAGACAAAAATAATCAGACAAGATCACAAGGTCTCCAAGATAGGCCAAGGTTTCTGATCCTAAGTCAAAAAAAAGGTCCACTGCTCCATAATGCCAAGGATAGTAACCAAATAGTCCAAGTATCATTAAGAGTTTTTTAGTGTTTAAGTTGATTATTAAGTATCTTAGGAAAAGAAAAAGAAAAGCTCAAGTGAGCAAAGTAAAAATGACAAGAATATAAATGATCAAATGAGCAAAGATGAAAATGGCATGAAATGTAAAATGCTAAAAAAATAAATAGTACATAAAGCATAAAAAAAATAAAGCATAAAATAAACAAGTCAATAATTAGTGGTTAGTCGGATGACCATCTTGAAACATGCATTTGGAACTCATTAGAAGATTGTTAGAACCAAAGCCTCCACAAAACAAGTTGCATTTGCTTTTTGTCAAGTATATCATCCATTTGAAATTCTCACAAGTACCATTTAATGATCAACGATGTTTAAGTGATCCGCGTTGACCAAAGGTGTTGTAGATCCATTAGAGGATTGGTAGAACCAAAACCTCCACACAATGAATCTCAAGGTTATTGGATCAAAGAGATCAAATTAACATACTTGGGCTTGCAATCGTAAGTTTGGGCCACGAATGATCATTTATTCGAATCGGGACAAAATTTAGCGCTATGTTAAGCAATCGTAAGTGGACTTATATAGAAGTCGCACCTATTTTGAGGTAGGTCAATAGCAATCTATACACCATTTGCTTTGAGACATGATATAAAGATCATGCTCCAACAACACTTAGTGCAATGAGAAGGGGATGAGATGAAGAGAAATTAGGGTAAAAACCACATTTGAAATTAATATTTAATCAAACTATTATTAAAATCATTCATCCATCATTTGTGGAGTTAAACTCAACACCATGGATCCAATGATGTTAATAAAGCCATGATCAAAAAATCAACCCAAGACAGCCAGAAAATATTCACAAAAAATAATAATATATTTAATATATGCATTAAAGGGTTTTAAAATGGTTTAAAAAATGGAAAAATAATAAGGAAAATGTCAATTATATTCTAATTAATCAAGAAATGAAAAATAGGACCATAGAAAAATCAGAAAATAGGTCAAGTAATTATACAAATTTTTTGGGAATTTTTAAAAGTCAGAAACTATTTTTTAAAATTAAAATAAATGGGTAAAATAAACAAAAATAGCAAAAAATAGTAAAGTCAAAAACAAAAATAAAATAAGGTCACCAATATTTGTCACAATATCATTGGATCATTCCATAATTTTTTCAGAATTTAAAAATGTGTAAAAGTATTTTTAAACATTTTAGATAGACCAAATAATTGTAAAATTCATAAAAAAAATACCAAAACACAAAATTAAATTGTGAAAAAATAAAAATCAGAAAGAGAATAATCAAAAATATTTTTCATAATTTTTTTGGATTTTTTGGACTACAAATGAATTTTCTATGATTTTTTGAAATTTAAAACAATTAAAATATAATGGCATGTTGTGCATATCAAATCCATTGAGAGTCAAAACGCGTTAGTAATCAAATCCAAAGGATCTGGCATGTTGTGCATATCATGGTCTTTAGTGAATAATGTACATAATCATTAATAAATCAGATTTTTGAAAAGAAAAAAAAACAAATGGCACGCTTTCATTGGTTAGAAGGTGACACGTTGGTCATCTTCAACCTCCAGCCCTCACGAATTGCAGGTCTCTCAAACTGTAAAATCAGAAGCTCGGACCTATGCCATTCGCTTCGTCTCTTCAAGACGAAGACAACGATACCCTCGCGCCATATTTATATAAACTGTAACTCAAGCAATTTGGAAAGAAAGTTTTGAAAAGGGATTTGAAAATTCATGGTCAAAAAGTGCTTCCAGATAAAAGTAAGTGTTGCAACTAGAACCAGGGCAATGAGAGCAACACAATGATACCAAAATTTTAAAGAATTGATGAAGGAATCTACCTATTGAAGTTGAGTTGCAGAGCTCTGAAACTGGACTTCTATGGAGTAATATAGGGCACGATTCTTGAATGTGATTATATGGTTAGCTTCAGCGAAGATCAAGGAAGGTGAATTGATGAAGAAAATGGATTGAAAAAGGCTTGAGAATAGGATTCGAAGTAGCTGAATTCTGAGTTGTAAAGCAAGTTTGGCAAGGTGATTCTGGATATCTAAGCTTGGGAAATTGAATGGGGGATGACCCTCTATTTATAGGGAATCAAATGGGATGTTCAAGCGTGTGGAATGATGCAAATTGGAGGGAAATCGTGTGAACCTGATGCACGAGCAAAGTGTGATCTGATTTGCATCAAAACTCATCTAATCCTTGTGTTTCAAGGCTCTAATCCACTTTGGCAACTTGGTTAAACATGTTTAGATCACAAACGCGTGCTAATTTGATGTTTAAAGGCCAAAACATGGATTTCAAATTCTGACTTATGGAGAAACTTCAGTTCCAAGTTAACAAGTTCAATCCAATGGCATTTCCACCTCAGGGAGTCTTAGGGCAAAATTCTTGATGTTTTGGAAAGATGAGGTAACAAGCTTTGCAATGGAAAAAGAATGGAATCAAATGGATGCTTGAGTTGAAAGTTACATGGAGTCAAAGTTGAAGAAAAAGAGTTGACTTTCCATACTTAGAAATATTTCAAATTCTTCTTTAAAAATGACCTATAATCTCTTGCATCCAAACATGGCCTTCCAATTAGAATTTGCTCTTGGTAAAAATAGATAGAATGAAGTAGATCTCTTGAATGACATTTTGAAATTTGAACCACTCAAAATCTCCAAAAATTGATCAAGTTATGACTTGTTGAAGTTGGCCAAAAATCATGAAATGACCTATAATATTTTGCATTCTTAAGGCAACTTCCATCCATTTTCTTACTTTGAACATAAAAGAAGGCATGAAGTTCACATCCTTAATATCATCATGGAAAAATAATGGGCTCAAGGTAATAAAAATTGACCAAGTTATGACAATTTGAAGTCACATATGGAAAATTAGGGATTCATCTGGATGACTTGTAATCTTTCTTCTTCACCAAGTTCTTTCCACATGGAAACTCCTTGGAACTTTTGAAGTGATTTGTTGGTAACTCATTGAAGAGAATAATGTTTTTGGAACCACTCAAAAATACGACAAGATGAGCAAGATATGTCCCTTTGAAGTCCAAAACCCTAGCCTCTAGATCAAGAGAATGCTTGGTGGAACTTTGCCAAGTTTAAACAAACTTTTTGTGCAAATATTCTTCCTTTGTGAATAGAAATTGTTGAGGATGTTGATGAGGACCTATGGCCACCAAAACCAATTTCATACCAACTTCAAAACAACTCCAATGGTGAGGTTTGAATCTCTCAATCTTTTGACTAAGGCATGGAAATAAACTCATGAACCCATGAAGCAACTTGCTAAACCTCATTGCCTTGACCTACATTATCAACAAGTGAGACAAACCAACATTGCATTTTGTTAATTAGAGAGAAAAATCAAAGTACAATATCTATGATCACAAAAGCAAACAAATCAAGGTGCTTGGTAACTCCTCAAAGAGCAAAGCTAAAGATAGGGAGAAGAACCAAAATTCCTAATGTGATTTTGTGGTGATTGAAACAATATGGTATGATGAAGGGATCTTAGGGGCAAAAATTGGGGTAAAAAACAAATATGACGGAGTTTCATGTCCAAAGCTTCATTTAAGATCTTATGTCTGCAAAATTCAGTCTCATATCGCTGATAGAAAACCATGGGTGCACTTTTTCCAAGAGAGTCTATCTGGGACGCAGTTAGAGTGGTTTTACCAATTGGATGGGACAAACATCCGTACTTGGGAGGATTTGGCCGCTGCATTTTATCGCCAATATCAATATAATGCTGATCTTGCGTCAACTAGGGTGCAATTGGAAGGCATGACCATGGGTTCAAATGAGGGCTTCAAAGAATACGCTCAAAAATGGAGAGACTTGGATGGCAGGGTGAAGCCACCTTTAACTGATAGAGAATTGGTAGATATGTTTATGGAGACATTGACTGTACCATTCTTCAACTTGCTGATTGGGAGTTCATCATCCAGATTTACTGAATTGATCTTAACTGGTGAGAGGGTTGAAAGAGGGATTAAAAGCGGGTAGATACCTATGGCCTCCACCTGAAATTCTATGAAAAACCATTTACTGGTAAAAAAGAGACTAATGTTGTGTATGGATTAAGAAGCCGTGCTAAGACTGACCACCATCACTCAGTAGGGGCAGTTTTAATTTCCAATCCTATATCTACTTAATTGCAACAAGAGGGTAGGCGTAGGACGAAGTTTCAAGAAAGATAATACACTAAGATTGGTATGTCCTTACCACAAGCCCTGCAACATTTACTGAAAGCTGGGCTCATTTCACTAAGAGACCCTCCATAAAATACTAATACATCTTCACCTAAATACAACCTCAATGCAAAATATGATTACCATTCAAACAGCCCCTGACATGATACCAATGATTGTTGGTCTCTAAAGAATAAAATCCAAGACCTATTGATAACAAGACAATTGAATTTGACCCTCTTCCTACTCCAAATGTGATCACTTCACCCATGCCAAATCATGCTAAGGGTGTCAATGCTATTGAAGATGCCTCTTTTCTCGCCTCTGTCAAAGATTTAACCACTCCCTTGAAGACTATTAAAAAGAATTTGTTGAATGTCGGGGTATTCCCTAGCTGCCTTGAAGACTGTTGCTGTTATGCTGTACAAATTGATGGTTGTGTGTGGCTTAAGAAAGGTGTCCAACACTTGATGGATAGCCATGAGATTCTATTTGAAAGAACTCCATCTATGAAAAGTTTGAACGAGTTTATATCTCAAGTAGTTGAAGACATATCCATCATTACTATCTCAAACAAACCTATTAGGATCACCTCTAAAGGTCCTATTAGGATTCCCATTGAACCAATAATAGCTCCACTAATTATCACCACATTGGGGTCAGTCCTTGTGATACGGTGGTAGAACCGACTATTTTTAGTTACTACTGGTTTTTGCGTTTTTTGTTCGCAAATGTCGCGGTAAACAAGAGTCGTCACCGTCTTTTATTTTATCCAACAAAGGAAAAGGAAAAAGAACAGAAAAAACCTTTTTCGAGATGTTTCTGAGTATGGGGGGTAGATTATAGAAAGGAAAGGTGTTAGCACCCTTTCTATCCATGGTTTTCCATGGGTTCTTAGGTACTTGCTCATTTTTAAATTGCTTATGCTTTGTGTGTTTTGAAAATTGTTTTGAAAAATGCCTTAGTACGGCGTTTCACTTTATGATAACCCTTGTATCAGTCCTCAAGGGTGTGATAAAGTGTTTTTGAAAACTTTAGCTTGAAAAGCATTTTGAAAGTGTAAGTGTAAAAAATGTGTTGTTTTGAGCAAGTACCTAAATGTTTCTACCTACTCGAAAAAGTTTGTTCATTTTCTTATTTCCTTTAGACAGCGTTATCCAACTATTAGTGAGTAGGTATCCATATTGTTGGATGTGTGAGGGACAGACGCGGGTCATCGTTATGGTCATAGAAGGCAACATATAGAGATATCTTAGCAGTTCGAAGGGACTGTCATCATATATTCGTAGGCAACATCGAGGGATAAGATCATTTCTCGTAGGAAACTTGAGGGACATTGAGGGACTATGATCTTTATGATGACTTTAACTGAGAGTCTTTGCTAAGGGTATCCCTACGTTCGAGAGACATTACCATTGTTTTTCCGAAGGTAACAAGTGAGGTTATCCTAGAGGTGTGAGTGTGCAAATGATTCAGTTCGGTTATTTATCTTGAAATTAGGGTTTTCTATCGTTCATTTTTATCTTTCCATACAATCCTATTAGTCTAAGCATTGCATAAAATATAATAGCTAAAGGTAAAGGCGAAAATGTAAACCTAGGCTATTACAGATCTTTGGGGCAGTTACATAATAGTGAGGAGTGCGGAAAAGAAATCCTAAAACTATTACTTTCCGGAAGCAATTACATGATAATGATAAAAAAAAAGCGGGAAAAATAAAGTTACGCTATTACAGTTGAACGCGCCTTATACACTTTATTTAGGAAAATAAAAATAAGATGACAATAGAAAAGAAAATGTTTTGGTGATTTTTTATGAAAAAAATGGTTTATGATAATTAATTAAATAAATCTAAAAAACCTAATTAATTTTAATTAATAAAAAAATGTTAATTTTGAAAAAAGTTAATTAAAATACCTAAATCCTAATTAGTTCGAATTAAAAAAAAATAGTTTTGAAAAAAAAGGTTAATTAAAAAAAAACCTAAAAACCTAATTAATTTTAATTAAAAAAAAGGTTAATTTTGAAGAAAAAAAGTTAATTAAAAAAACATAAAACCTAATTAATTTTAATTAAAAAAATGTTTTAAAAAAGTCTATGTTTAATGATTAACAAAAAAGGATTAAATTTGCCAAAAAATAGATAGAGGAAGAAACATCAATGGAAAATAGGGTTAGAAAATACAAATAATGTAAATGTCAGGGGTGGGTGTTGAACCAAAAATTAATTTAAAAACCTAAAATTAAATTAAAAAAACCTAAAATTAATTATTCAAGTTTATTATGAAAAATCAAAGGTTTGTGAAAAATGTTAGGTTTTATGAAAAATATGGTTTTAAACAGAAAGAATGAAAATAGGTAAAAGGATAAATAGAAAGGAAGAAAACCAAAACCAATAGGGGTGGGTGTTGAACCCACGTCCTTAACCTCCTCATGATGTCTGCCTTGCCAAGCATTGGTGGTTGTTATGATTCGGCCTCAGTGTTTTGTAATAACCCTGCATGGGACCCTGTCTAAATCTGCAGTGTTGAATCTCATGAACACATTAAATAAATTACTATATCATGAAATACAAATAAAGCAAATATGTGAAATTTTGTAATGTTAAAATCGATATGGCATGTATGAATGGTTATACAACCTTTTGATCTTGGAGAATAAACCAGCCTTACCCTTACTGGAGAAGTAGTGAGATGGGGGGTTTGTAAAAAGGATGGCTTGTTTGTAGTGAGATGGGGGTTTGTAACAAGGATTTTAAGATTTTTAGAGTTCTTGAAGGAATTTGATATTTTGACAGGGTTGTGGCAAAGGTTTTTTTTCGTGTCCTATTTGTGTGAAAATAATGAGATTATATAATGGAAATTAGAGCAAAGATATGGGCTTTGAATGTACAATTGGGCCTCCAATAACCACAAGCAATATTGCGGATTTTTATTCACTTGAGTTTGATACGTTCCAGGCTAAATCGTAGGGACTTAAGTGAAAATTTTGAAGTTGAAATGTGTAAACAAAATATAGCTGACATCAATAACTAACTCCTGTCTGAAAATGGACTCAATCGGATAAATGATGAATTAGTTATGAATTTTTGAAGTTTCGCCTCAGACAGACTTATTTTGGGCTCCAGTGTCAACTCTGACACGTTCTTCAATAAAAACTTGGTATTGATTGGAGCAGAACCCGGTCTCGACTTTGGAAGCAAAGTTATAGATCTCTGAGTCAGTGACCTTGTGTAAAAAGATGGGCCCGATTCGATAAAAATTGACTGGGTTATGAATTTTTGAAGTTTCGACCCAGATGAAATAATATTCAGCATTCAGGATTTTCGGTGCGTCACACGCACTCTGAGAAAAAAACGAAGGCCTTTTGGATACCATTTTGTGATGCGGTGGGAGGACTGACTTGGTTGTTTTGCATTTGATCGCAAATGTTGCGGTTAGCAAGAGTCGCCATCGACTTTTCTTTTATCTAAAAGAAAAGGTGAAAAAGCACAGGAAAGACCTTTGAGATTATTTCTTGAGTTCGGGGGTAGATTATGAAAAAGGGAAGGTATTAGCACCCTTTTCATTCATGGTTTTCCATGGGCTCTTAGTTACTTGCTAGATCACTTGCTTTTGTTTGAATGTGCTTGTGGTGTGGGTTTTGAAAATATTTTGAAAATGTAACTTTGTAATGATTCTCGTTTCTATAAGAACGCATACAAAGTGTTTGTTTCGAAAATGTTTCAAAAAAAGTATTTGTGGGATGTGTTTTTGAAAGTGATTTTGAAAAGGTGTCTTTGTAATGATTCTCGTCTCTATAAGAACGCATACAAAGTATTATCTTTTTAAAATTATTCAAAGTGAGAGTGTTGGTGTATAGAATGTTTTTGTTGTGAGCAAGCAAGCAACTAGGAGCGAATCTACCTACTCAAAAGGTCTTAGATGTTCTTTTCCTTCTCCTTTAGGTGTTGCTATCTTACCATTGATTTGGTGAGAAGCCCCATTGTTGGATGTGAAGGGACGGGCGTGGATCATCGTATAGTCATAGAAAGCAACCTATGGATGTTTTAGCAATGTCGTTTAGGGACTAGATCGTTTACCGAAGGAAACATCGAGGGTCATCGAGGGACTACAATCTTTTATCGAGGGTCTTTGCTAAAACGCCCATGTTCGAGGGACATGACTATTTTTCTGATAGGCAACAAGTGAGATTACCTTAAGGTGTACATTGTGCAAAGTGTGTTTGATTGCATGCATTTTGTCTTGATTAGGGTTCTCTATTTGTTGATTTCATGTCTTGTCATACACACCCTAATTACTAGCAATATATGAAAGTAATAAAAAGTGCGGAAAATAAATATCCTACGCTATTACAATCATTGGGGGGATGGGATGTACAGATTTACAAATGGGGATTGCAAATAAAATTAAGTCCAAAGTTACTATTACAACCATATTGAATGGATAAGGATGTACAGGAAATGTAAAATGGACTTGTTTTGTTTAAGTAAACAAATAAGTTTTATTTAGGAAAATATTTTGATCTTTTTATGTTAAAGAAATAAAATAAAGCATGTAAAATGTAAAATGTTTTTGGTGTTTTTGATTAGTGAAAATAAAAGTGATAGCAAAAATAATAAGGAAAAGGAAATAGAATCAGCGCATTGCTGAACTAAGAGAGATTAGAAGTTCTGACTCTGGCGTACTGCAAAAACAGAAATCACATTAGTAGAAATAGGTAAAGTCAGAAGTTCTGGGTCCTCTAGGAACAAAGAAGATTTCAGAAGTTCTGATGCCACTGGCATAGCTTAGTCTCCCTCTCCATGCTAGTCAGAACATCTGCAACTTATTCATTTTTCAACAGAACAGAAGATGCGCATATCACAGTTATGGAAGGTTTCATAATGTTTCAGAACAAGAGATATCAGAACTATAAATCAGAGGCAAGCATGAATTTGATCATTCTAATTTCCTTAAGAAGTTCTGAACTACTTTACTCCTTACTTAGGCATACAAATACGTGAAACCTCATAATATGTATAGCATCAGAAACATGATGTCTACATTGTATTTTTGAACATGCAAATCTGATAATGCCTAAGTAATATGATGAGAGTCAGCAGAAGCTTACCTTGCAGCTGGAAAAGACTCTGTGAACTGGAGTTTGGTCCTAAACTCTGGTGATGTTCTGAGCAGCTTCTTCACGTACTCAGCAGGCTGGAAGTTTTTAACTTCTGGAACAGCCAAGGGGTAATGTTCTGACTTCTTTGAGGTGGAGGTGGATGGAGAGTGTATTACAGTATGAACACAGAAGTTAGGATAGCTTCTAATATGTGAATCAGAAACTGTGTGGATGGTTTTAGTCAAGAAACACTTGAGAACAAATGGAGTTTGAATGCAAGAAATCAAAAGTTAACAGGTTTTGTATTTTGTGTTTTCAACTTTGGACTCTTGGAATTTTAGCAGGGGTTCAAGGCTTTTTCTTTCTCAATTTTTCCGACCCTTTTACCGTTGCCAATGGCTCTCAATTTATAGGCAAAAATATTGTAGCTTAGAGAGTACAACCATCACATGCTAGGGAGTTGACTTGTTCTTGAAGCAAGTACGGTGGTTTGTAGCCTTAGCAGCGCCTAAGCTGGAAATGTAAGTAGTAATTAAGGAAAGGTATCTTCAAAATAAAAAGCAACACATGGGCCCAACACACTCTTGTACAAGAGTTTGCTTTTCCAAGACAGTAATGGTACTTCTATTCCACACGTGGGGAAATCCTTTGGATAAAGACTCAAAAGTAGTTGCGAGCATTAAATGATGATGAGATTTATCAAACCAGAAATCCTGCAATGTGAGATTATGCATCATTGCTTAATTCTGGGTCAGAGGTTCAGCTTCAGCATAATTTAGAATAAACATCCAGCTTCTGATCTTTGTATCTCCTTGCTCCAGCATGTTCTAAAGGAACTCTCAGACTTTCCAGGAAGCTTGTAGCACGCTTTGTAACCTTCTTTGAATTACCCTTGCAAACTCTGACTGAACCTTTATGAAAATTGGCCCAGAAGTTCTGACCCAACTCTGTCTTGAAAGTGTCCAGAATTTGCTGAGTGCTTTAGTTTCATGGACGTGTCTTTGAACATTTATAACTTCAAATTCCATCATTTCCAGGAGAAGTTATGTTCTGCAATGTTTTAGATCTTATTGAAATCTATAACTTTTGTGCCAGAAGTTCTTCCAGAATCAGCTTGCGTCATGGTGATAATCTGATCAGAAGTTTTGAGCTTGTCATATTTCTTAAACACTTAGAAAAATTCTAAGTATTTATAATTTTGACTTTTGAATTTCTTGATGAAACAAACTTCATATTTCAACGTGTCTTGACAAAATATGATTCTTGAAGCTTGATTTTGATCCAAAAGTCAAAGTTTGACTTTTTAGTATGCAAATGACCATTTTTCCCTTGTGAATGACTTTCTTGAAAAATTTGTAATTCAAGGCTTTGAATTGGATGAAAGCAAACCTGAGGGTCCAGGGTGATCCTTTGAGAAGTGAGAGGGAAAATTTTGGGGTACAACAGCTGCCCCTGTTCAATCTTCTTAAACCTGGAGAGTTAGATCGGCGGATCTGCCATTCGTGACTTGAAGGTGGAAGATGATTGAACACAAGAGTGCCCAGAAATTTGCACTCGATGATGTTGTGGTTGATTGTATAGGGAATGGGCTTAAAGATGCCATTCAGAGAAATGATGGATAGTTGTTGGAGATGGGCTTATAGATGCCATCTAGAGGTGATTGTATCTGGACTGTATTTGAATGAGTGACAGAATGACATCCGGATCTGGATCATATCTGCACTGTATCTGAAAGCTGTCTTTGAATGAGTATCAGGATGGCATCCGTGTCTGGAGCGTATCTGAACTATATCTGAAAGTTGCCTTTGAATGAGTATCAGGATGGCATCTGTGTCTGGTGCGTATCTAAACTGTATCAAAAGTTATCTTTGAATGAGTATCAGGATGGCATATGTGTCTGGAGCGTATCTAAACTGTATCAAAAGTTTTGAACATTGTTAATGGTAGTTGTTAACTTATCCTGAAAAGGGTAAAATGTTAGCTAAAATGTAGAGTTGTGTTGTATGAAATTCATAGTATAATGCATTCGTGTTATCAATGTTTATGATATATGGATGCAATGTATGCGTAGGTGAGCTGATTCTGCGGTACTACTATTGGATTGGGGAAAATAAATCCCTGACTGCTGCTGAGGATATGGAGTATAAGTCTTCATGTTGTGAAGTCTAAGTATTGATGAATTTTTGCTTAGAGAAATAAACTATGTTGTAAGGGAAATGTCGTATACTGCTTGTAAAATTCCATTGGGGAATCCTGAGAAATTTGACGACTTCTACTGGGGAGTGATAACTGGGAGTTTTGTTCCGTTGGGGATTAAGCGATGTACTATGGGGATTTCTTAGGTAATAGCCTATAGGTATTTACCTATCCATTCAACCCATCAGTAATTGCCTTTTTTCATTTTGTTTATTTGTAAACAGTAATTATATTCAAATGCATATGTTCAACAATGAATCATTGGACGTTTTTTGCAAACAAAATACAAGCGTAAAGAAAAAATAGATAATTTTTCACTTTCAAAGGGATATCTTTGTATTGACTTTGAGTAAGTATTTGTACAATGAGACAAACATTCTATTAAAAGAATGCTATCATAAAAAAATGAAAATTTTGATATAAAGAAAAGATAGTTATGTGTAATAATCCCATGGGGTTTCCATTCTGCTATAGCCTTCGTATCTCCGAGCGTCTTGTCTATTTGTTGCCTTGTCCAAAGATAATTGAATTGATCAGAAACTCTGAGTTTGTCATTGGAAGCCAAAGGTTGTCCGTAAAGTGATCCAACGGGGCATAGTCATACGCTTTAATTCCCTAACTTTTGCCTGGACCGCCCTTTCGGGTTTTCAGTCCACCAGGAAACCCTTTTTGCCCAAGTCGCCCTTTTGGGTTTTCAACTTGTCGGGTGTACAGATTTTTTTGTTTTATCCCTAATTTTTTCCCGAACCCTTTTGGTTCGCCGGGATGGCCTTGTTTTGCCTAGGTATGTCAACCTAGCGAGTCTCTTATGCATAGTATTTTTTTAACCATGTCTGTGTTCGCAGATGCGGCAGGTCGTCACCATCCATGGTGGTCAAGATCATTGCCCCACCAGAGAAAATGTTTTTGATTACAAATGGTCCTTTTTAGGTAGGAGTCCATTTTCCCCTGGGATCACCTTGTGGAAATATGATGCGTTTGATCACCAGATCTCCAACTTGATACACTTGGCGTCTGGCCTTTTTGTTGAAAGCCTTGATCATCCGTTTTTGATACATTTGACCATGGCAAACAGCAGTAAGTCTCTTTTCATCAATCAAGTTTAGTTGATTAAGTCGAGTCTGAATCCAATCGTCTTCGTTCAACCTTGCATCCTTCATAATCCTCAGAGAAGGGATCTGGACCTCGATAGGCAAGACGGCTTCTATGCTGTAAACTAGAGAATAGGGTGCTGCCTCGGTTGATGTGTGAGTTGCGGTACGATACCCATGGAGAGAGAACAGTAACATCTCATGCTAGTCTTTGTACGTGACTGTCATTTTTTGTATGATCTTTTTAATGTTTTAATTGCAGCTTCTACAACACCATTCATCTTTGGCCGGTAAGGAGAAGAATTGTGATGCTGGATCTTGAATTGCTCGCACAAGGTGGTGATCATAGTGTTGTTGAGATTTGTACCATTGTCAATGATGATCTTTTCCAGGATACCGTACCGGCAAATGAGATTTTTCTTGATGAAACGGGCAACAACATTCTTGGTAACGGAAGCGAAAGAAGCTGCCTCCACCCATTTTGTAAAATAGTCAATGGCCACTAGGATGAAGCGGTGTCCATTGGTGGCTGTCGGCTTGATTTCCCCAATCATATTGATTCCCCACATAGCAAAGGGCCAAGGAGCCCTCGAGACATTCAGAGGAACCGGAGGCACGTGCACCTTGTCAACATAAATCTGGAATTTATGGTAGGTTCGAGAGTGTTGATATCAATCTTCTTCCATGGTGGACCAGTAATAGCCTGCATGTAGGATTTTCTTTGCCATCGTATGCCCACTGGAATTGGTGCCAAAAGTGCCTTCATGTAATTCATCCATGATCCTTTCAGCTTCAACTTTATCTACGCACCGAAGTAACAGAGTCATGATTGCATTTGTACAGGATGTCGTTACTAAGGAAGAATTTTGCAGAGAATCTCCTTAAGAACTTCTTATCATTGACTGAAGCTCCTTCTGGATATTCTTGAGTCTCAAGATACCTTTTGACTTCATGAAATCAAGGTCGGTCCACTACTTCTTCAGTATTAATCTCTTGATAGTGTGTTGGTTCATCCATTCGTTCAATGGTGATATGGGGAGCCTTGTTATCCCAATTAAGTTTAAACATAGATGACATTGTGGCTAATGCGTCCGCTAGCTGATTTTCTTCTCGCGGGAAATGCTCGAAGGTAATCTTCTCAAAATGTGGTAGCAATGTCAAAACATGTTCTTTATATGGGATAAGGTTAGGGTTTTTGGTGTCCCATTCCCCTTTGATCTGACTGATAACTAAAGTTGAATCTCCGAATACATCCAAGGATTTAATCCCCAAGTTTATGGCAGCTCTGAGACCAAAGATGCACGGTTCGTACTCTGCCATGTTGTTTGTACAATTGAAGCAAAGTCTAGCAGTAAAGGGAGTATGACACCCTTCCGGAGATATGAGTACAGCACCAATACCATTGTCGAGTTCATTTGACGCTCCATCAAAGAACAGGGTCCATCGGGATCCTTGTTCAGGTCCGTCATATGGCCTGAATTCTTCACAGTTGTCTAATGTCATGATGTGTTCATTCGGAAATTCTAATTTCATGTACTAGTAGTCTTCTACAGCTTGGTGAGCGAGGTGATCAGCTAATACACTTACCTTTATAACTTTCTGGATAGTATATTGTATGTCGTACTCTGTTAGGATCATCTGCCATCTCGCTATTTGTTGTACCCCAAAATTTGCCCTCCCATATTCTTCAAGAGTTGCCAAGATCATGGTTCAAAATCTCTCAAGGGTTGCACAGTCCAATTGCCTCCTAACACAGTCAAAATTAGGGTTTTGGTTCTTGCAAAGAAATTGAAGTTTTCAAGGGTCCAATCAAGTCCCATATGCCCATAAACATTGTCAAGCCTCCATATGCCAAGTTTCAAGACTCACAGCATCAAATTGCACAGTCAAAAACCCTAAATGCTTCACAGTCAACTGTAGGGGCAAAATGGTCATTTGACAGTCAAAAGTCAAAAAATTTGGTCAACATCTTATTTTGAAGCCACAAACATCATTTGATCAATTCTTGATCATGATTCTCAAAGCATGGCTCAAAAAGTCTCAAGATGCAAAAGTTTCTATTTTTGGACTGTTGAAAAAGTCAACTGCAAATTGACCAAGGCATAACTTCTTCATGGTTTATCATAAAAATCCCATCCAATTCTCATTTTGAAGAGAATTACATTTCCTACAACTCATCTTCACACTTCAAGTCCAAGAAATGCTCTCACAAAAAGTTATCAATTTCAACATTATAGGTCATTTTCAAAAGTCAACAAAAAGGCACTTTAAGTCAAAGACCATAACTTGAGATTGATAAATCAAAATGACATGAGACCAAAGGCATTGGTTAGAGGACTTCAAGACCTTTCCAACATGTCCAAGAACATGATCATAGCTTCAAAATTGAGCAAGATATGCCATGGAGAAGTTGGGAAATTTTTGGGAATTTTGAAAAGTCAACTTTGCTTCAAAGGCTTCAAAAATGCTAATGGGCCTCAAATTCTTCCTTGAATCATTACCCAAAGCATATGCACGACCCATTAAGCTCAAAGGGATTTATTTTCTTATTTTTAATTAATTAATTGAATTTTTATTCTTATTAATTCATTTAATTAAATTTAATTATAAGAAAAATATCAAATAATGGTTTTAAATCTTTTTGGTGCAGCAAATATGTCCATTATATGAAAGAGATTTCGTGCACCATCTCAAGGGGACAATATCATCCATATTTGGCAAGAATTGCATGGAAAAAGATTGGAAAAGATATGAACAAAATCAAATATTGAAATCATAAATTTAATGGATCTTTGGACTTGGTTTTGACCTAATTTCGTTCAGATACTTATACACAAGCTAACCTAATGCACATGAACACGAAAAACTGCTCAAGAGGCCATAACCAATTTGCAAAATTTCATCAAAAACTTGGAAACTGAAATCCTAGTTACTGCACGTTTCAAAGCCTAAAATCTATTCCAACACATTGCTGGACCATCCAGGAAGCTTTTGCAATCAAGAATCAACCAAAACATGCCAAGAATCATAGAATACAGGCCATACGGTTTGCAACAATTTCTTGAATTCCACATCATGATTCATGCACTTTTAATCATTTTTCTTTGGTGATTTATACTAATATTAACCTTATGAAGCTAATGATATAACTCAATTGCATTATCAGGCCCTGTATCGTGATTCACCATTAACGTGTTTTAGGGTTTAAGAAGCTCTAAATTGGGGCTTTACACATGCTGTAAAATCAGACCTTAAAACCTATGCCATTAAACTCGTTGCAACAAGACGAAGCAAACCCATACCTCGCGCCCTCTTTATATTTGTCTATGCTCTAATCGCTATTTTTTCAGGCTTCATTTAGTGGGGGTTTAAAACCCCTGCTATTTGTTTATATTACAGGTACAAAAACGAAGAAGAAGCTATCGTGTCATTGCAGGGTTGGAGCGTTCAAACATCTGGCGCGCTTTTTGAGTTATACCATTAATTTTTATTGTGTTATTATAATATTTGTTTCCTATTGCATATACAACGCGCGCAAACAGCTCAAGTGGCAAGGCATTCGCTTGGTAAACGCTGGGACCTGGGTTCGATTCCCAGGTCCCCCCACATATTTCATGTTTTTCTCCTAACGTGTTTCCATGCATTGCACGCCCCAAAGTCCATCCTACGTCCTCCCACGTTAGCTTGCCACGCACTCAGGATCACTCATCCAATGGCCATGGAATGAATTCCAGGATACGCCCTAGTCAACCAGCGTACACACAAGCTAGAAAGTCAACGAAGGCCATGTGTTCTGATGGGCCAAATTGCTCCAAAAAACCTCCTAAATGGGCCAGACACCCCCCATGGTTTGCATCATTTTATTTTTTATTTGATTTTCTTTTAATTCCTTTTAGTGCTTTACTTATTTCTTTTAATTCCATAAAATAACTTTTCATAATATAAAATACAGAAAAATCAAAATGTTTATTTTATTAATATTAATTTCACCATTATTATTTTTGTAAATAAACTTTAACAATTAATTTAGTTAATTTAGGTTTCAATTTCAACATTTTTTCTTAATAAATTAAAATAGGTAGAATTAGGGTTTTGATATTTTTTCACCTTTTCTTTTTAATAAATAATTTTCTCATCATTATTATTATTATTATTAATTACTATTTAATTTTGTAAATACACATGTACATTAATTGATTAGTAAATTAGGTTAAACTTTAATATTTTCTTAATAATTAAAATAACTTAGAATTAGGGTTTCTTTTAATTTTAATTTTAATTTTCTTTATTTTCATTAAATACCAAAAACATAAAAAACATTTCTTTCCTTTTATTAAATAATTAATTAACTTTTAATTTAATTTAATTTCAAAAGGGTCCAACGCCCTCGAACGTTCTATTTTTATTCTTTTCGCACGTTATTTTATTTCCTTTCCGAATATTATGTAACTGCTCAAGGCTTGTAATAGTAATTAGGTCTTTTACTTTCCGCATTTTTATTCAAACGGGTCTTTGTAATTTGGCGATGTATAGACCCACGCCTTGTAATAGCGTAGGATTTTACTTTCCGCATTTAAATTTCCGCACTTTTAAATTCTAAACTTTGCATGGAAGAATGTATGGATAATTAAAAACAAGTGTAGCTCACGGTACAATGATCAAAGATAAATATTGACATGAAAACAACACACAAATTCACACACCACTCTTAGGGTACGCCTCACTGTTGCCTTGCCTTCGAAACGTGGTCGTCGAGTATAGGACGTTTTAGTAAGTCCTTATGTCCATGATCTAGTTGCCTCGAAACGGTTGCCTCGGATTAAAAAAGGATCAATGGCATAAGGGTAGCTTCTAAGGTGTCCTACTGTTGCTCTGGTGACCACACTGTCCCTACAAACGAATTGACCCGAACACCTCCAACGGTGATGCTACCTACCTCTCAATGGTGGGATGGCACTACCTTAAGGACATTTACACAGCCTAATTCCTTAGGGTAGGTAGATGACTCCTAGATACTTGCTCTCTCAAAAACAAAAACAAAACAATCTTTTCACACAGACACTTTCAAAAAGCTTTCAAAACAATTTTTCAAACACTCTTGAGGACTGATACAAGAGTCGATCTGAAATCTTTAAACGAAACTTTTTTCAAACCCACTCACACTTTGAAAAGCAAACACTTTTGAAAACACAATGAGCAGGTATCTAAGAGCCCATGGATAACCATGGATAGAAAGGGTGCTAACACCTTCCCTTTCTATAAATCTACCTCCCAAACCGAGAAACTATCTCATAAGGAATTTTGCTGTGCTTTTTTCCTTTTCATGTTGGAGAAAATAAAAGACGGTGGCGACTCTTGCTTCCGCGACATTTCGCGAACCAGCGTTAAACAGTCAGTTCTAAATCCACCGATCACAGAACTGGCGACTCTGCTGGGGATACTTATAAAGTGAGGTGTACCTTAGGACTAAGATCACTTGTGTTTTCAATTGTTGTGTTTGTTTGCTTTATTATTGTGGGCTGCATCGGAGTTTCATAGATCCTAACCCGGATCTGGGGATACCCTTTTAGATAGCATAAGCTGTGAGGGACCTGTCCGGCGTAGACCGACACGGGTGAAGCAGTGGCTACGTTGGTGTGGCACCTTGGTCTGTACCGATATCCCTTGTGTCGCAACGAGGAGAATATGGGTCTTCTGAGGAGTCATTAAGCACCAACCGACCTTAGAACCTTAAACGACCCAACTTGGCCAATAGAACAGTAGCAGTATGCTACGCCCATTGAGGCTAAACTCTCGTGATGGTTCTGGCCGCAAGAAAAGATTGTGATGTTGGAGTTATGACCGATTGAGGGTAGTCAGTGATATTGGGATCCTCTAGAACCCGGTTACTTCTGATAGGACAGGTCTTAACCAACAAACTGAAAGAGGGTAATACCTAGACCCCATGTTGGCCTAAACTCTAAGGGCTATCTTGTGTGACTTGTGTGCCTTCCAACTTAACTACTTGCATGCTTGTTATCTGACACTTGAGTTTCTTGCAGGTTTTGTTTACAGTCCTTAATTGGGACTCATAACAGGGTTTACCTACATTACCCCATGCATAGCATAACATCATACCATTGCATACACCTTGCATAAAGACTAACCCGTTTCAAGGATCTCAAGGGCTTGTGATGCAGGTCATGATGAACAAAATGTCTAGCAAGGGGCAAAGGGGATTTATTTTCCTCTAGCCAAGGTTGTCAGGGGCTATGACCCACTAGATATGGTGAGCCTTGACGCTTGAAGAAGGACTCTCAACAATATGCAGTTCCTTCAATCAAGCTACCGGATTCAAATTCTAACAATTTTCTTGTTTAGCCCGCGAGATCCTTGAAAACATTGCATGCATATCATACATATCATTGCATTACAGGTACCCTTTTGACAGGTCACTTACCTTTGTCGCTGTTTATTTCAGCAATGGCTTCCCAACAAGATAACCCGGGTCTTCATGCTCAAGAGACTCAGTTTAGGGAAATCTTTTTAAGCCTATCCAAGGGGCAGGAAGAGTTGAGGACACTCCTCATGGGGAATCTGGCCAAGAAAAGTCCCGAAGATGACAAGGACGAACGGCTGAAGCGTCTACAAGCTGAGGTAGATACAATGAAAACCCAGATGTTGGGGCAAAGGGCTCTCATCCAAGGTTTAGCTCGGGAGCAAGAAGAGTTGAGGACCATGATCAGTCAGCTTCATCAAGACAGGAAGCAACCAGCCCAAGTCAGGGACCAGGTCATTGATCAGCTTCCAAGAGGACAAGAGTCTGGTATGGTGAAGAATAGACCTCGCCAAATTGCTACCACTTCACAGGTCCAACCACAACATCGCCCAGAGCAACAGGTTAATCAGAATAAGCCAAGCAGGCCCAGGAGGCAATTCACCCAGCTCAACATGCCATTGTTTCAAGCTTTACAACACCCGTTGAGGTTGAATCTGATTACACTAAGGGCTCCTCCCCGGAACC
Organism: Vicia faba; assembly: GCA_948472305.1. Lineage (NCBI taxonomy): Eukaryota > Viridiplantae > Streptophyta > Magnoliopsida > Fabales > Fabaceae > Vicia > Vicia faba. Next base: position 1,574,083,447 of record OX451737.1, read on the forward strand.
CCAACATCTCTGCTCCTAACTATCATCCCAACAAAAGGTGTGGATACCACTCTGATAGTCCTGGACATGACACTGCCGACTGCTGGGCTCTGAATAACAAAGTACAGGACCTGATTAATGAAGGAGTAGTGGATTTCACCCAAGTGGGTCAGGCTGAGTGCTCCTACCATCCCTACAGGATTCACCATTTGAAGTAACAAGTCCTGAAATGAGAAGACTTTTTGTCCATTAGAATGTTCAAGTTGTAATTTTCTTTTTGATTGTTCAAACATTTTATTCATATCAAACGTTGTTATTTCATTAATGCATTGCACATGTCTGTTTTGAAGTAATTATTTCGTATTCACTATATTGCAAATTGCTTTCATTTTTCTGTGATGATCAACTCTCAATTAAAAAACTCTAAGCCTCTTGAGGGAGGATGAAGAAAACGATACCACGATCTACAGTATGCTTTTGAACAGACCCCGCTGATGAGGTACAGGCATTGTTTCAAATCCTAAACACTGGAGTTATAAGGAAGATAATCCCTCGTCAACCCCTTCGAGCCAAAGAAGTAGGAGTTTTTCTTTTCGAAAATTAAAACCCTTAATCATAACCTGGGGTAGGGTAGTTCTCTCAGTTGATCCAAGTGCATAACAAATGGCACCAAAGAGGTCCTTCCAAAGCAAAAGACAGAGATGGTTCCGAATAATCTTAACGACAGACAGTCATTATCTCTCAAAAATAAAAGCCCACTAAGTCAAAACCTATGAAGGAGACTTACAAAACTGGGGCATCCCACTGACTGTAATCACAAAAGAAACAGTTCAGGCAAAAACAGGGATAATGAATTCAAAAAAGAGGTCCTACAAACCCTCAACAAAAAGGAAATGACTACCTATTCCAAATAAATTGTCAACATCCGAACCGTCACCGGAATATCAGAGAAAAGACTCAAACAGGATCTAACGCACGATCAGCTGAGTTTAGGTTTGAAGAACATCATGAAGAGCGGGTGGGTACAAATAAAATTTGAGTCTTTATCCTTTGTTTCTTAAACCGTGAACCAGGCCACGTTATAACCCTTAAAAGTCCTAGCTGAAGCATGGGTTAGTTCGAAAGCATACTGTTACCAAAGGTATCCTGACTCCTTAAGGCTTACGATAAAATAACAAGTTGACATCACAGTTTATAAAAAATTCACTTGTTTTTATTTCCAAAAACTTCAAGACAGACATAAGCTTTGCATTTTTAATATAACATTACTTGCATATGACTATTTGTTTGAACAGCATAGAAGTTCGCACGACGAATGTCTAATGAACAAAATCACCTCCAATCAAGGGGCATGGCATGATCCTAGTCTATCATCTGGGGCAGTCCAGTCAAGATTCAGAGAATCTCTCAAAATGCCAACCAACTTGGGGAAAATCTCCATCTGGATCACTTGGGGCATTGGACGATCAAACGAAGATCTTCTGGTTGTAGGGCAACGCAACACTACTGACAGGGGCACCTCCCTACATCCTGAGAGCATGGACATAGTCGAAAAATACTACGCATGATCAAAGACCCGCTAGGTTGACACACCTAGGCAAAAATAAGGGCTTCCCGGCGAACCAAAAGGGTTCGGGCAGAAATAAGGGATGAAATGAAAAAATCTGTACACCCGGCAAGTCGAAAACCTGAAAGGGCGGCTTGGGCAGAAATGGGTATCCCGGTGGACTGAAAACCCGAAAGGGGGGTCCAGGAAAAAGTAAGGGATCAAAGCGTATGACTATGTCCCGTCATCTTGTCATTTGCCTACCAGAAGAAGATTTGTCAAATCGGCAATTATCAAGCACCTCCACAAGATACCTTTCTTCTCCCGCATCAGAAACAGGGGCAATAATGGGTTGTCTAAGCGATCTAGTTGCTCTGTCAACCAAGGTACCAAGGTAAGTTCGGCCGAAGAATGTAACCAAGATGCCTTAATTCCCCAGAGAGTGAGACAAGATTCAACAATTCTCCCAAGCAGGTGGTCTCCCATCAACCCTAACAAGGCACAATATCTCCAGCAAGTCAGTAACCCTCTCCCCAAGCAGAGTTAGTTCATTGTCAGCCTCATGGAAGTTGGATTATCCCCAGCAGATCTCAACATTCCTCAGCAGAGTATACCAACATTCTTAACAAGCATCCCCGGCAGTCTTGATCTAAGATTGTTCCCCGGCGGTATACCAGACATTCAGTGGATCCACTTCCCCAGTACACCTCAAGAATTTCCCCAGGAGAGTGGAATCCATATCCCCAGCAGGTCTTGAAGCTTATCCCCAGTAGATTCTGGAAGCTTGTCACCCGCAGAGCACGAACGCGTCTCCCGGCTTTATTCAAAGGTTATGCCCCCACCAGGATATAACTAGGTTATCCTCAGCCAATAACCATGGAAAGATCGTCCCCGACGAAGTCTTCCTATCCCCCAGTGCAGTTCATCAATCCCTTCAACATAACTCAACAATGGTATCCCCAGCGGAGTTATCATCAACATCTCAGCAAAGTACATCTCTCCCCACAGAGTATCTCCCCGCAGAGTAATCTATTCGCCAAGTTTATTCCCCAACGGAGCCATCTTCTCCTACCGGTATTCTTGCAACCATCACCCCCAGCGGAAACAAGATTCTATTCTTAAACATCAAGCCCAGGATTTAACTTCCCGACACCCGTCAAGGATTTACTTTCCTAGACAAAAAACACATTTCATAAACATCACATCTTCATACATTATAGCATGCACATACGCATCATGAACATACAATCTCATTTATTCTAAGAACATCACGCATGTCATACATCATGACATCGCATACAACTAACGTTTTGTCTTTTCAGGACAAAGGTCAGTACAAAGATGATTACTATCAACTGTCGTGATTCCAGATCCGATTCCTGTATCTTGCCAGGGTGTATCTGTTGACGACTAATTCCAGACTCGATTCCTGTATCTTGCCAGGGCATGTCTGAAGAGTTCGAAGATCCGATTCTTGTATCTTGCCAGGGTGTATCTGTTGACGACTAATTCCAGACTCGATTCCTGTATCTTGCCAGGGCACGTCTGAAGAGTTTGAAGATCCGATTCCTGTATCTTGCCAGGGTGTATCTGTTGACGACTATATTCCAGACTCGATTCCTGTATCTTGCCAGGGCACGTCTGAAGAGTTCGAAGATCCGATTCCTGTGTCTTGCCAGGGTGTATCTGTTGACGACTATATTCCAGACTCGATTCCTGTATCCGGCCAGGGCACGTCTGAAGAGTTTGAAGATCTGATTCCTGTATCTTGCCAGGGTGTATCTGTTGACGACTATATTCTCCGGACTCAATTCCTGTATACCACCAGGGCACGTCTGAAGAGTTTGAAGATCCGATTCCCGTATCTTTCCAAGGTGTATCTGTTAACGACTAATTCCAGACTCGATTCCTGTATCTCGCCAGGGCACGTCTGAAGAGTTCGAAGATCCGATTCCTGTATCTTGCCAGGGTGTATCTGTTGACGACTATATTCCAGACTCGATTCCTGTATCCGGCCAGGGCACGTCTGAAGAGTTCGAAGATCCGATTCCTGTATCTTGCCAGGGTGTATCTGTTGACGACTAATTCCAGACTCGATTCCTGTATCTTGCCAGGGCACGTCTGAAGAGTTCGAAGATCCGATTCCTGTATCTTGCCAGGGTGTATCTGCTGACGACTATATTCTCTGGACTCGATTCCTGTATCTTGCCAGGGCACGTCTGAAGAGTTCGAAGATCCGATTCCTGTATCTTGCCAGGGTGTATCTGTTGACGACTACATTACTAGACTCGATTCCTGTATCTTGTCAGGGCACGTCTGAAGAGTTCGAAGATCCGATTCCTGTATCTTGCCAGGGTGTATCTGTTGACGACTAATTCCAGACTCGATTCCTGTATCTTGCCAGGGCACGTCTGAAGAGTTCGAAGATCCGATTCCTGTATCTTGCCAGGGTGTATCTGTTGACGACTATATTCTCCGGACTCGATTCCTGTATCCTGCCAGGGCACGTCTGAAGAGTTCGAAGATCCGATTCTTGTATCTTGCCAGGGTGTATCTGTTGACGACTACATTACCAGACTCGATTCCTGTATCTTGCCAGGGCACGTCTGAAGAGTTCGAAGATCCGATTCATGTATCTTGCCAGGGTGTATCTGTTGACGACTAATTCCAGACTCGATTCCTATATCTTGCCAGGGCACGTCTGAAGAGTTCGAAGATCCGATTCCTGTATCTTGCCAGGGTGTATCTGTTGACGACTATATTCTCCGGACTCGATTCCTGTATCCTGCCAGGGCACGTCTGAAGAGTTCGAAGATCCGATTCCTGTATCTTGCCAGGGTGTATCTGTTGACGGCTACATTACCAGACTCGATTCCTGTATCTTTCCAGGGCACGTCTGAAGAGTTTGAAGATCCGATTCCTGTATCTTGCCAGGGTGTATCTGTTGACGACTAATTCCAGACTCGATTCCTGTATTTGGCCAGGGCACATCTGAAGAGTCCGAAGATCCGATTCCTGTATATTGCCAGGGTGTATCTGTTGACGACTAATTCCAGACTCGATTCCTGTATCTCGCCAGGGAACGTCTGAAGAGTTCGAAGATCCGATTCATGTATCTTGCCAGGGTGTATCTGTTGACGACTATATTCTCCGGACTTGATTCCTGTATCCCGCCAGGGCACGTCTGAAGAGTTCGAAGATCCGATTCCTGTATCTTGCCAGGGTGTATCTATTGACAACTATATTCTCCGGACTCGATTCCTGTATCCCGCCAGGGCACGTCTGAAGAGTTTGAAGATTCGATTCCTGTATCCAGCCAGGGCACATCTACACAAAGGGTTTGAAGATCAACTCCTGTAACAGGCCAGGTAATTATCTTTCTTTCTCAGGTACGCAAGTTCTCGTTAAGGAATCTCTTACGCGATCGACAACCTCTCGATGGCATCTATAAGCCCATCCATATACCAACAGTCTCCAAATGGCATCTATAAGCCCATTCCCGACAAAGTTCAGTCACACTTCCAGATGGCATCTATAAGCCCATCTTCCTATCCATCAATCTCCAAATGGCATCTGTAATCCCATTCCCGCCATCACACTGCTGACATTCTACTATGTGAGTGCAAATTTCTGGGCACTCTAGTGTTCAATCGTCTTCCACCTTCGGATTACGAAAGGCACGCAAGCCAATCTACATCCTCAGTTCTAAGAAGATTGAACAGGGGCAACTGTTGTACCCCAAAATTTTCCCTCCCATATTCTTCAAGAGTTACCAAGATCATGGTTCAAAATCTCTCAAGGGTTGCACAGTCCAATTGCCTCCTAACACAGTCAAAATTAGGGTTTTGGTTCTTGCAAAGAAATTGAAGTTTTCAAGGGTCCAATCAAGTCCCATATGCCCATAAACATTGTCAAGCATCCATATGCCAAATTTCAAGACTCACAGCATCAAATTGCACAGTCAAAAACCCTAAATGCTTCACAGTCAACTATAGGGGCAAAATGGTCATTTGACAGTCAAAAGTCAAAATTTTTGGTCAACATCTTATTTTGAAGCCACAAACATCATTTGATCAATTCTTGATCATGATTCTCAAAGCATGGCTCAAAAAGTCTCATGATGCAAAAGTTTCTATTTTTGGACAATTGAAAAAGTCAACTGCAAATTGACCAAGGCATAACTTCTTCATGGTTTATCAGAAAAATCCCATCCAATGCTCATTTTGAATAGAATGACATTTCCTACAACTCATCTTCACACTTCAAGTCCAAGAAATGCTCTCACAAAAAGTTATCAATTTCAACATTATAGGTCATTTTCAAAAGTCAACAAAAAGACACTTTAAGTCAAAGACCATAACTTGAGATTGGTAAATCAAAATGACATGCGACCAAAGGCATTGGTTAGAGGACTTCAAGACCTTTCCAAAATGTCCAATAACATGATCATAGCTTCAAAATTGAGCAAGATATGCCTTGGAGAAGTTGGGAAATTTTTGGGAATTTTGAAAAGTCAACTTTGCTTCAAAGGCTTCAAAAATGCTAATGGGCCTCAAATTCTTCCTTGAATCATTACCCAAAGCATATGCACGACCCATTAAGCTCAAAGGGATTTATTTTCTTATTTTTAATTAATTAATTGAATTTTTATTCTTATTAATTCATTTAATTAAATTTAATTATAAGAAAAATATCAAATAATGGTTTTAAATCTTTTTGGTGCAGCAAATATGTCCATTATATGCAAGAGATTTCGTGCACCATCTCAAGGGGACAATATCATCCATATTTGGCAAGAATTGCATGGAAAAAGATTGGAAAAGATATGAACAAAATCAAATATTGAAATCATAAATTCAATGGATCTTTGGACTTGGTTTTGACCTAATTTCCTTCAGATACTTATACACAAGCTAACCTAATGCACATGAACATGAAAAACTGCTCAAGAGGCCATAACCAATTTGCAAAATTTCATCAAAAACTTGGAAACTGAAATCCTAGTTACTGCACGTTTCAAAGCCTAAAATCTATTCCAACACATTGCTGGACCATCCAGAAAGCTTTTGCAATCAAGAATCAACCAAAACGTGCCAAGAATCATAGAATACAAGCCATACGGTTTGCAACAATTTCTTGAATTCCACATCATGATTCATGCACTTTTAATCATTTTTCTTTGGTGATTTATACTAATATTAACCTTCTGAAGCTAATGATATAACCCAATTGCATTATCAGGCCCTGTATCGTGATTCACCATTAACGTGTTTTAGGGTTTCAGAAGCTCTAAATTGGGGCTTTACACATGTTGTAAAATCAGACCTTAAAACCTATGCCATTAAACTCGTTGCAACAAGACGAAGCAAACCCATACCTCGCGCCCTCTTTATATTTGTCTATGTTCTAATCGCTATTTTTTCAGGCTTCATTTAGTGGGGGTTTAAAACCCCCGCTATTTGTTTATATTACAGGTACAAAAACGAAGAAGAAGCTATCGTGTCATTGCAGGGTTGGAGCGTTCAAACATCTGGCGCGCTTTTTGAGTTATACCATTAATTTTTATTGTGTTATTATAATATTTGTTTCCTATTGCATATACAACGCGCGCAAACAGCTCAAGTGGCAAGGCATTCGCTTGGTAAACGCTGGGACCTGGGTTCGATTCCCAGGTCCCCCCACATATTTCATGTTTTTCTCCTAACGTGTTTCCATGCATTGCATGCCCCAAAGTCCATCCTACGTCCTCCCACGTTAGCTTGCCACGCACTCAGGATCACTCATCCAATGGCCATGGAATGAATTCCAGGATACGCCCTAGTCAACCAGCTTACACACATGCTGGAAAGTCAACGAAGGCCCTGTGTTCTGATGGGCCAAATTGCTCCAAAAAACCTCTTAAATGGGCCAGACACCCCCCCATGGTTTGCATCATTTTATTTTTTATTTGATTTTCTTTTAATTCCTTTTAGTGCTTTAATTATTTCTTTTAATTCCATAAAATAACTTTTCATAATATAAAATACAGAAAAATCAAAATGTTTATTTTATTAATATTAATTTCACCATTATTATTTTTGTAAATAAACTTTAACAATTAATTTAGTTAATTTAGGTTTCAATTTCAACATTTTTTCTTAATAAATTAAAATAGGTAGAATTAGGGTTTTGATATTTTTTCACCTTTTCTTTTTAATAAATAATTTTCTCATCATTATTATTATTATTAATTACTATTTAATTTTGTAAATACACATGTACATTAATTGATTAGTAAATTAGGTTAAACTTTAATATTTTCTTAATAATTAAAATAACTTAGAATTAGGGTTTCTTTTAATTTTAATTTTAATTTTCTTTATTTTCATTAAATACCAAAAACATAAAAAACATTTCTTTCCTTTTATTAAATAATTAATTAACTTTTAATTTAATTTAATTTCAAAAGGGTCCAATGCCCTCGAACGTTCTATTTTTATTCTTTTCGCACGTTATTTTATTTCCTTTCCGAATATTATGTAACTGCTCAAGGCTTGTAATAGTAATTAGGTCTTTTACTTTCCGCATTTTTATTCAAACGGGTCTTTGTAATTTGGCGATGTATAGACCCGCGCCTTATAATAGGGTAGGATTTTACTTTCCGCATTTAAATTTCCGCACTTTTAAATTCTAAACTTTGCATGGAAGAATGTATGGATAATTAAAAACAAGCGTAGCTCACGGTACAATGATCAAAGATAAATATTGACATGAAAACAACACACAAATTCACACACCACTCTTAGGGTACGCCTCACTGTTGCCTTGCCTTCGAAACGTGGTCGTCGAGTATAGGACGTTTTAGTAAGTCCTTATGTCCATGATCCAGTTGCCTCGAAACGGTTGCCTCGGATTAAAAAAGGATCAATGGCATAAGGGTAGCTTCTAAGGTGTCCTACTATTGCTCTGGTGACCATACTGTCCCTACAAACGAATTGACCCAAACACCTCCAACGGTGATGCTACCTACCTCTCAATGGTGGGATGGCACTACCTTAAGGACATTTACACAGCCTAATTCCTTAGGGTAGGTAGATGACTCATAGATACTTGCTCTCTCAAAAACAAAAGAAAACAATCTTTTCACACCGACACTTTCAAAAAGCTTTCAAAACAATTTTTCAAACACTCTTGAGGACTGATACAAGAGTCGATCTGAAATCTTTAAACGAAACTTTTTTCAAACCCACTCACACTTTGAAAAGCAAACACTTTTGAAAACACAATGAGCAGGTATCTAAGAGCCCATGGATAACCATGGATAGAAAGGGTGCTAACACCTTCCCTTTCTATAAATCTACCTCCCGAACCGAGAAACTATCTCATAAGGAATTTTGATGTGCTTTTGTCCTTTCCATGTTGGAGAAAATAAAAGACGGTGGCGACTCTTGCTTTCGCGACATTTCGCGAACCAGCGTTAAACAGTCAGTTCTAAATCCACCGATCACACTATTCTACTAGAAAGAGCAGGCTTCTCGAAGATGTATTTTATAGGATCCATTTTAGATATCAACAAGGTAGTATGAGTCAGCATATACTGTCTTAGTCGGCGAGCAGCCCATGCCAGAGCGCAACAAGTTTTCTCGAGCAGTGAATATCTTGTTTCACAGTCGGTAAACTTTTTTCTCAGGTAGTAAAGAGCATGCTCTTTTCGGCCAGACTCGTCATGCTGCCCTAATACACACCCCCATTGAGTTTTCTAAAACAGTCAAATACGTGATCAACGGTCTTCCCTCGACTGGTGGCATCAACACAGGGGGCTCTTGTAAGTATTCTTTGATTTTGTCAAAAGCAACTTGGAATTCATCATTCCATTCGACTACTTGATCTTTCTTAAATAGTTTGAAGATTGGCTCATAAGTAGCTGTCAGGTGAGAAATGAATCTGGCAATATAGTTCAAACGTCCCAAGAATCCTGTGACTTCCTTCTCAGTACGAGGAGCAGGCATCTCTTGTATCGCTTTAACTTTGGAAGGATCAACCTCGATACCTTTGTTGCTGATGATAAAGCCTAGGAGTTTACTAGACCGTACCCCAAATGTGCATTTGTTTGGATTCAACCTTAGCTTGTACTTCTTCAGTCTCTCAAATAGTTTTTGTAAGTGGTCAAGATGCCCTTCTTCTGTTTGAGATATGGCTATCATATCGTCCACGTAGACTTCTATTTCGTGATGTATCATGTCGTGAAATAGAGCTAACATGGCACGCTAATAGGTTGCCCCAGCGTTCTTTAGTCTGAATGGCATTACCTTGTAGCAGAATGTGCCCCACTGTGTGACAAATGTTGTTTTCTCCATGTCCTCAGGCACCATTTTGATTTGGTTGTAACCTGAGAATCCGTCCATGAAGGAAAACACTTTATGTTGTTCTGTATTATCGACTAGGATATCAATGTGGAGGAGTGGAAAATCATCCTTAGGACTCGACCTATTCAAATCTCTGTAGTCCACACACATTCACACTTTGCCATCTTTTTTGGGCACTGGAACAACATTGGCAACCCATTGGGGATAAGAGGTGACAGCCAAGAACCCAGCATTGAATTGCTTCATGACTTCTGATTTAATCTTTTCTGACATATCAAGTCTCATGCGGCGAACCTTTTGCTTTACTGGAGGGCAATCTTCTCTTGTAGGCAAACGATGTACCACAATATTTGCATCAAGCCCCGACATGTCTTCATATGACCAGGCAAAGACTTCAACATAATCGTGTAACAGTTGAATTAGACGCTCCTTGATACTGGGTTCCAGATTGGCACCCACCTTGACCTCTTTCTTGTCTTCTTAGGTACCTAGGTTGATGGTATCCACGGGTTCCTCGTGAGGCTGAATGGTTCTCTCTTCTTGTCGTAGTAGTCTAGCAAGTTCCCCTGGTACTTCATAATCTTCCTCACCTTCGTCTTCGGCGTGGTAGATTAGATTCTCAGAGTCACAAGAGGCCATAGCAGTATCGTTACCCATGGGATCCCGAATGGATGTATACCTGCATTGTGAGTGTGGGTGTGTGTAAGGGTATAGCTATCTTTGAAAGAAAATAAAAGTGTAAAGAAAAACAATGAGCATAAAAGTTTGTATGCGAAAATTTCCATGATTCATTGATGTCATATGAAAATGAGATAATAACCCTTACAAATAGACCATTGTGCCTCGGGTAAGACACAAGGTTTTAAGAGTGCAAATTGTTTCAATATTACAGATCCAACAAAATGTAAAGACAAATTACTGTGGGATAAAGGTGATCGGGACAAAGTCTCTAGCCTCCCAATTGTTGAGCCCTCCATTAACAGTCGGGAAGATCCAATCCTCCAGGTTGTAACCATCTTCACAATCTTCTACCGCGTTGACTTCACGGTTGCTGATCTTCAAGGACGGTCCTCGAGCACAGCGTACAGCCTTTTGAGCACTTGAAATGAAACCCAGGCCAAACTTGTAAGACTTATATGGGATATCTGGGAGCTGTCCCCAAATAGTGCACCCTCCTTCTTCTACCACTGCTTTGGCATCCTTCAGAGATGACATTCGGAGTGGAGGCCTTGTAATCTTGGGAACCTGAGACACAGCCTTGGTCACTGCCACATCTTGGGAGACCTCTTCAAAGTGTTTAAATGGAGTTTCAATGAATTCACCATCTAATTCCACATATCTGAAGGATTTGAGATGGTTGATCATGTATTCTTCCTCTCTATGAACGGTGATAATCTTCCCTTGAACTGGATACTTCAGCATTTGGTGCAACGTGGAAGTAACGGCGCCATCATTGTGGATCCATGGTCGGCCTAGCAAGCAGGAGTATGAAGGGCGGATGTCCATTACATAAAACGTTGAACTGAAGGTTTGGGTTCCAACCTTTATGGGGATATACATTTCCCCGTGCACCATCCTTTTCAATCCGTCAAAAGCTCTTACTACTATGTTACTTGGCTTTAATGTCAGCCCCTCGCAGTCAAGTCTATCAAGAGCTTTTTTAGGTAATACATTCAGAGATGATCCAGTGTCCACCAAAACATGAGCCAAGGTTGTGCCCTATATTCAACTGAGACATGCAATGCCTCATTATGCTTCCTTCCCTTCGGTGTTAGATCAGCATCTGAAAACCTAAGCCATTGTCCGCAGTTAGGCTGGCTACGCAGTCTTGGAACTGATCGGCAGAGGTCTCTTGAGGTACATGGGCGGTCTTCAAGAATTTTACCAAGGCTTTTGCATGCGCCTCAGAACATAGTAGTAATGCCATCATGGATATTTTAGAGGGAGTTTGCCCCAGTTGTTCAACTACATCATAGTCGCTTCTCTTTATAATTTTTAGGATCTCCTCCATTTCTTTCTTGGAGGTCTCAGGGATAGTCAATGACTGAGCCTTCGTCCAGACAGGCTCAAATAGAATACTTTTTCCTCGAGTCTCGGTTAACTCGGCAGTAAGAGTGTCAGTAGGAATGATTACAGGGGTTGTAACGGCTTTGTCAAACGGAGTATTTGTAGAGATGATTATGGGTCTAGAAATATCCTTTAGGGGAGCAATTTCTGGAGAGAAGATCCTACCGCTTCGGGTAATCTTACTAGTCCCTGTAATATTACTGACGTCAGAATCCAATTTCTCAGAACTTAACTCTTCGGTGGCTGGCCAGTCTTGTTTGATACCATGGTAGTAGACATCCCCTCCATAATTCCATGGCACGGTTTTGTCTGACGCATATGGGACTGGTCTAGGCATTGTGATTATTAAAGGAGTTGCTTTTGGAACTGGTATAATCCTAACGGGTGTTTTGGTGGAGACCCTGGAAGAATTAGCGGAAATGGTAATGATAGAAACATCTCCAAAATGAATAGGTGGTACAGGAGTCTTTTCAAACAAAATCTCTTTGTTATCTATTAGGAACTGAATGCCTACTTTCAACAAAGGACAGCCGGTTGGTGAGGTCAAACAGAGATGGAAAACTTCATCACAACCCAGGAACACACCGGCATTCAAAAAATTCATTTTAATAGTCAGAAGTGGGGTCATGAGTTCATCAATTGAAGTAACAAACAATCCTTCTTCAATGGCATTGGTATTGTGGCCATGTCTGGGCATAGGGGCAGAAATCACATTTGGCTTTTCAGGCGCATCAAACTCAATTTCTTTTGCTTCAATGAGGTCTTGTATTTTGTTCTTTAGAGCCCAACAGTTATTAGTATCGTGACCGGGACTTTCAGAGTGATATGCACAACGGGAATTGGGATGATAGTGAGGAGATGTTGTGTTGGGGTTTTTCGGAGCTTCTTTGAAGGTCACCAAATTGGATCTTAGCAGATGAGGTAATACTTGAGACGGGGTCATGTTGATTCTGGTGAACTGCCTGACTGGCCTTTCCATCCTTGGTTGATTATTTCTTTGTTGATCATTCACATGCTTAGGAATCATAACAGCCCCCACCATTGGTCGGCGTTCGGACCTATCTTGGTTTCTTTGTGAATATACAGTAGCCACCTCTTTCTTCCCGATGAAAGGCTTCCTTACAGCTGTAGAAGAAGATGTATCTTTCTGAATCTTTCCACTCTTTATATCGGCTTCTACCCTTTCTCCGGTCAATATTAGTTCAGTAAAGCCTACAAATGAACTTCCGATTAAATGATTGAAGAAGGGACCAGAAAAGGTGCCCAAGAACATGTCTACCAATTCTCTCTCAGATAGAGGGGGTTGAACTCTTCCAGTCAAGTCTCTCCATTTTTGTGCATAGTCTTTGAAACCTTCATTAGAAACCATGGCCATACTCTGGAGTTGAGTACGGGTAGGCGCAAGATCAGCACTGTATTGGTATTGTTTGTAGAAGGTTGCAGCAAGATCTTCCCAATTGTAAATGTTGGCTCTTTCTAGTTGGTAAAACCAGTCAAGTTGAGTTCCAGACAGGCTGTCTTGGAATAAATGTACCCATAAGTCTTTGTCAGCTGTAGGGGGCTGGATTTTCCTTACATATGACCGGAGATGCATTTTAGGGCATGAGACTCCGGCGTACTTGGAGAACACAGGGGCTTTGAATTTAGGAGGAATGACAATCCCCGATACTAGCCCCAATTCCTCAAAGTCCAAACCAGGAACTTTTTGGATTTCCATCGCACTCAACCGCTCTTCGAGATGTTTATACTTGTCATCAGTTGGAGGGTATTGTTCTTCAGAGTATTCTTTTTCTTCCTCTTCTGATTCTAGCGGGATAACTATTTCCTTGCCTTCCCCATCTTGATTGTCTCTTTCACCGGATGTCGTTGCAAAGTCCAAAGTCCTTCTTGTCTGCCCAGAAATCTTCTTCTCATGTTTAAGACTCCGGTCACCTTCTTTGTTTTCTTTTTCCTCTCTTCAGCCAGCAAAGTCTTCAATTATTCTTGTCCCTTAGCTAGGGTCAAAAGCAACTGTTGAAACTGTGTATTCTGAGCTTGGAGGTCTTTCATTGTTTGCTCGAGATCCATCTTGTTGAAATAAACAGTAGAGAGATGAGGAGACTTGTTGCAAAAGACCTGCTTATGTTATGATGAATGGTATATGCATATGCAATGTTTTCAAGGATTTCAGAGATTCAAATTTGTTTTATACAAAAAGGAAACACACGTTATATTAATAAGTTAAAGCTTGAGTACATCAATGCCCTTAGGGCAAAATAATACAAAAACTCTAAGATAGAAAGGTAGTACACATCTTCTTTGGTGCAATGTAGGCATTCATAGTTTGCTCCTCATGAAGTAGCCTAGTGAGTTCCAAAACCTTCTTCTCGCTTGTGTAGAATTGGGCTTCGAAAGTATCTCGCTCCCCCTTGAGTTATATCCAATCTCTTCGTAAGTCTTCAAAAGAGGTGGGCATGTCAGGGTGAAGGATAGTGTATGGAACATCTCCTTCCATGACAGGCTCAATGATTACCGGGAGAGTGGAGGGGTAAGGCATCATAAGACTCTGAGCACGAGTTCGTACCCATTTGAGGTAAGGCTCAAGAGGGATGGAATCTTTGTGCCCCAAAGTCTTGCTATCCACCTTGTTTAACATCCTCCAAGCTTGGATGAATTTTTGGCGAAGACCTTGATCATTGTTATCATAGTCAAATACCAAACCTTGAATCAGCATCTCATGCGGGCCATCCCTTCGGGCATAACCAAACTGTCTTAAGGCTAAGCAAAGGTTGTAGGTGATTCCTCCCCTAATTCCAAGTAAAGGGACATTAGGAAATTCTCCACAATGATCGACAATGATAACATTCTCTTTGGATCGGGAGCACCAATGAATGTCTGAATGTTTGAGCGTCATCAACCTTTGTGACCACCTCGAACCTTGCTCATTCCTTAATACAGATTAGGGAAGGTGCGAAAAAAACCACCTTGCCAAGATAGGGGTGCAACACATGAGAACACCTCTTTCCCTCATTGTGCGAGTGTGAAAAGAATGTAGGATATCTCCTAGCAATGTAGGCACCGGGTTACGGAATATGAATATTTTGACGGTGTTCACATCTATGAGTTGATCAAGATTTGGAAACAAAACCATCCCATAGATGAGGAGAGCCACAATTTCCTCAAAGGCTTGCAAGTCCAAGGAATTCCAACAGATTTGGGCTTTCTCAAACAGAAACTTTGCTAGGAAACCTTTGACATAACTCCTTGTTTCCCAATGAGTTGTGACATCAGGTGAGTGCAAGTGTAGAGCTTGAGCAATCTCTTCTGGCTTTGGGTCTCTTTCTATATCGGTGAAAGGTAGTTGATTGAGAATGGGAATCCTCAAGAGTTGGGAGAATTCTTCCAAAGTAGGCACAAGTTGATAGTCGGGAAATATGAAACATTGGTGTAAAGGTTCAAAGAACTGAAAGAGCACCTTCATCATGTCCTCATCTGTGTTAGAAATGACCAAGTGGAGTAGGTGACCATGTCTCTCGGTAAATGGAGAGTTTTCAGGAATCCTTGAAGCTAGCTCCTTAAGTTGTGGAGGAATCCTTATAAGATTGACTTGAATAGTTTTCCTGCGAAGTGAATCCATATCCTACAAAACAAGAATAAAGATGAATCCCAAAATCCTTGAAATGGTTAGTGGATGTATATGATGTTGTGATACGGTGGCAGAACTGACTGTTTGATGTTGGTTTATGTTTTACGTTTTGTGTTTGCAAAATGTCGCGGTAAGCAAGAGTCGCCATCGACTTTTATTTTATCCAATCTTGGAAAGGAAAAAAGTATAGAAAAAATCCTTTTTCGAGATATTCTGAGTACGGGGGGTAGATTATAGAAAGGGAAGGTGTTAGCACCCTTTCTATCCATGGTTTTCCATGGGCTCTTAGGTACTTGCTCGTCTTTTTTAAAAATTGCTTGTGTATGTGCTTTGTTTTTGAAAAGTTTGACTTCGTGATAACCCTTGTAGCAGTCCTCAAAGGTGTGACGAAGTTGTTTTTTAAAATTTGTTTGAAAAGTGTAAGTCTGAAAAGTTTTGATTTGAGCAAGTACCTACTAGCATCTACCTACTCGAAAAAAGATTGTTTCTATTCTCGTTTCCTTTAGACAATGCTATCCTACTATTGAGAAATAGGTAGCACCGTCGTTGGAGTTGTAAGGGTCAATTCGAAAGGGACGTACGATCACTAAAGCAATATTAGGACACCTTAGCAATAACCCTAGAGTCTTAAGATCATATTCGAGGAAACATTTCTGATGCAATATTACTGAGGCAACATTTCCGAGGCGACATTCGAATGGGACTATTGATCTTTTTAGACAGGAGAGCAACCACTAAGACACCCTATTCTTAATGATCGTTTACCGAAGGCAACCAAAGTGAGAGAATACCCTAGGAGTGATATGCGCGAGTGATTTGTTTTCAGTTATTTATCTTTGCATATTAGGGTTTTCTAACCGTATTAATTTGTCATGCATTCTTGTCATACAATCCTATTAGCATACATCTAGACAGTTAAATATTTGCGGGAATTAAAAATGCGAGAAAATAAATCTACGCTATTACAAGGCTTCGGGGAGGGGGATTAATTACATAGCCAAAAACTCGGGGATTTAACGGTAAATAAAACCCTAAATTAAACTATTACAAACCATGAACAACTACAAAAGTATTGTCAAAATAAATAATAAGCGCGCGATAAATCAAATACGAAACGACTAGGGTTTTGACCCTTGACTAAGCCTATTTGCGAGTGATTTAAAAAAAGATGTT
Organism: Vicia faba; assembly: GCA_948472305.1. Classification (NCBI taxonomy): domain Eukaryota; kingdom Viridiplantae; phylum Streptophyta; class Magnoliopsida; order Fabales; family Fabaceae; genus Vicia; species Vicia faba. The sequence continues at coordinate 1,574,100,182 of OX451737.1, forward strand.
TTTGTTATTTAAGAAGATAATGAAACAATTAAATTAAAAAGAAAATCTTAAGTTCTAATTAATTTTAAATTGAAAAATAAATTAATTCACTCTAAAAACCTATTTTTGTATTTTTATTTATTTGAGAAAAAATAAAAGAATTAAATCAAGAGTATAACCTAATTTCTATTTGATTTTATTTATGAAAATAAATTACAATTTCCCTAAGTTAAACTAAATTAAATTACATTAACAAAATTAAATTTGATAAAAAAAATCTAATTCTAATTTTTTTGTGAATTCTTGATTTTATGATTTTATAAAAAAAATGATTAATTTGTTAATTAAAATTATTAGGGAAAAATATTGAAAAATAATTAAAAAGATAAAAAGAAATAAGAAAAAGAATAATGGGCCTGATAGCAATGCTGAAGAGGGGGTGCCAATATGATTTCTGGGCCCAAACAAATCCAAGCCCTTTTGACTTTGCCTGATCTAGTGCGTAGGTTGACTTGAGGTGTATAATGGACCTTCAATGGAAAGGCATTGGATCTTGGCTGAAGATGCGTTTGATGGTTGGATCTTGATGGCACATGGTGGAGGTTTGGACCTGTGGGGTACAGAATCATATAGAGAAAAAATACATGAAACAAATATTGGGACCTGGGGATCGAACCCAGGTCCTCACACTCAATACCAACACGCCTTACCATCTGTGCCACCTGCCTCATTCGTTAATATGACAATAATAATGCATAATATATAAAACACGATGATTAATTGGAAAAATGCGCGGAATTTCAAAACAACCATTGGTGCTCAGACACGTTGTCTTCTTCTTCCTTGTCCGTCGTATTAGACTGCAAACTTTTACCTACGGACATGGCTCCATAGCTAAAACCCTGCAAACTTCCAAAATCAAGAAAACGCATGATAAATTTAAGGTGAGCACATGGATCACTTCGCCTTGATCCCCTGAACACCATAGTCCCCCTTTTCTAGCCTAATTTTACTCGTACAGAGAAGCCCTAAAGCGGCTCCTCAAACCCTAGTAATGGTAATCTTGGCTATAGGCATCAAAACGCAAAATCAAATAAAAAAAACCTTCCAAATGACAATATAAACACAATGCAATGTTTTGGAATGATTAATTGTGTGTAAATTAAGATATCAGATTCAAGCTTGGAGGTGCAAACCGTGGGTCTGTAGATCACGATTCCGGACGTGGAAATGCTTGCAAATGATTGAGATCCCTTCTGGAGATGTCCAGGAGTCTATTGGTAGCCTTAGAATGGTTTGAATCACTCTCTAAGTTCAAGAACGATCATCCACTTTCTTGCAAATTTTTTAGTTTTCTGTTGGTGTTTTCACGACTGCCAACCTCTTTCTTTTGCTTTGTTTTTGTTCATTATATATCCCTCAATGAATTAGGGTTGCAAAACATATCCAATCTTCAAGCTTTGATGATATTTGATTTGATTCTTTAGCCATATGATATCTTTCTAAACTTGGCCTAATCAAGCTCTTTTTTTACCAATTTCCATTGATTCGAATTGATCTTGCAAGCTCATCATATCTTGGTTTCTAACCTATCAAAAAGACAAATCAAATCATATCTTTGATAATTTTAATCATTTACTTGATTTAATTCACTTTTTAATCAATGAAAAATCAAGATAAATTGAAAAATGGAGCAAACAATTGATGGATAAGTATTTGAGTCGTGGACCACATTATAATTGAGGTGCAAGCATAAAAAGTTGGGCCCATTTAGCAAAAAATGCAAATTTGAGCACATTTGACTTTTGGCAATTTTGCAAAAATGGTCAACTTGGCCAATGCATAACTCTCTCAATTTTGACCCTAGAGAGGTGTTCTTTGACTTTTTAGAAATATTAGGATGTCCTCTAAGCAACCCTTTTGGTATCATCTCAATTGAGTCTTCCATGTTCATGTAGGAAGCTTTGACCCAAAAGGTATTTTTGTTGACTTTTCAATATGACCTATAATGTCAAAATTCATATCTTTTTGTGAGTGTATATTTTAAACTTGGGAGCTGAAGATGAATTGTAGGGAATTTCATCCTCTTCAAAATGAGCTTTGGATAAGTCATTTCTGATAAAGTATGAGAAAGTTATTCTTGGTCAAAGTTGAGTTGACTTTTCCTGCAAAACCCTAATTTAGCAACTTTTGGGTTTTGATGAATTGTGAGCAATACTTGAGGAATCATGATCAACCCTTGATCAAATGATGGATAATACTTAAAAATGAGGATGTTGAACAAAAATCTTGAAGTTTAACTGTATGTGGGCCACAGTTGACTTTTGACCTAACATAGTTGATTTATAAGCATTTGAGCAATTGACTGAGCAAACTTCTTCTACAAGGCCTGAAACTTGACATGGATGATCTTGAGAACATATTAGGGCAATGGTGAGCATTTGATTCCTTTGTGTTTCACATATCTTAATGAAACTAGAAACCCTAATTTGAGGTATGTTTTCCTAGGAGAGAGTTTGTCTGGTCAACTCTTGAACTTCCTTGAGCAATTTGGGGTCCTCACTTGCCATGTGTTGAGAAATATGTGAGGGAAAATTTTGGGGTACAACAGCTGCCCCTGTTCAATCTTCTTAAACCGGAAGATGTAGATTGGCTCGTCTGTCTTTCGTGATCTGAAGGTGGAAGATGATTGAACACTAGAGTGCCCAGAAATTTACACTCGCATGAAGTGATATTTGACTTGTGATATCGGGAATGGGCTTATAGATGCCATTTGGTAGTTGCTAGAGAATTGTCGTAGATGGGCTTAAAGATGCCCATCCGAAGAGATGTCGATCGCACAAGAGATTCCTTTGCGAGAAACCCTGTACCTGTTGTTGAGGAGGACTTCGATGGGGAATGTTGGTCTCTGTCTTGGGAGAAATAGAGTTTTAGGAGCTTCAGTTGTCCGTTACTTTACTGGGGAATAATTCTGGTTTAGGAAGTGGAAGTGAACTGTGTGTTTGGTTGGGGTATATGCTGCACCGCGACTTTCTGGGGGAATGTGAAATCAATTGTGTTTGATCGGGTCCCGGTCTGACAGTGTTATGGACTGGTGTCTAGGGATAAGAGAGGAAGAACACCCAGATAGTAAGGTTAGGAGAAGGAACCTAGATAGTAGGATTACTTCGGTATGAAAGCCTGGATAGTAGGGCTGCGAGAAGGAACCTGGGTAGTAGGGTTACTTCGATATGAAAGCCTGGATAGTAGGGTTGTGAGAAGGAACATGGGTAGTAGGGTTACTTCGATATGAAAGCCTGGATAGTAGGGTTACTTCGAGATGAAAGCCTGGATAGTAGGGCTGCAAGAAGGAACCTGGATAGTAGGGTTAATTCGAGATGAAAGCCTGGATAGTTTGGCTGCGAGAAGGAACCTGGATAGTAGGGTTACTTCGAGATGAAAGCCTGGATAGTAGGGTTGTGAGAAGGGACCTGGATAGTAGGGTTACTTCGAGATGAAAGCCTGGATAGTAGGGCTGCAAGAAGGAACCTGGATAGTAGGGTTACTTCGAGATGAAAGCCTGGGTAGTAGGGCTGTGAGAAGGAACCAGGGTAGTAGGGTTACTTTGACATGAGAGCCTGGATAGTAGGGCTGTAAGAAGGAACCTGGATAATAGGGTTACTTCGATATGAAAGCCTGGATGGTAGGGCTTGTGAAGGAACCTGGATAGTAGGGTTACTTCAAGATGAAAGCCTGGATAGTAGGGTTGTGAGAAGGAACCTGGATAGTAGGGTTACTTCGAGATGAAAGCCTGGATAGTAGGGCTGTGAGAAGGAACCTGGATGGTAGGGTTACTTCGATATGAAAGCCTGGATAGTAGGGATATGAGAAGGAACCTGGGTAGTAGGGTTACTTCGATATGAAAGCCTGGATAGTAGGGCTGTGAGAAGGAACCTGGATGGTAGGGTTACTTTGAAGTGATCGTGTAGATTAGTTGACCCGTTTGGTTTCGGGAACTGAGTTTCCATTAGTCGTCTATAGATGTGACTTACATAATTGTTGGATTTGTTGAAGCTAAATGTCTTTCCTAAAAAGATAACAGGGTTAATTATATGCGATGCATGAAATGTGGGGTTAGATGATGTTCTCAAAATAAATGAGATAATGTTGTATATGATATGTATGCGCATGTCATGATGTATGAACATGCAATGCTAACGTCATAATCTGAGTCCGGGGAAAATAAACCCTGACTGTTGTTTGGAGAGTATGAGAAATGTTATTCTTGACTGTTGTAAAAAAACCATAGTTCCTCTACTTCTGTTGGGGATGATGAGCAAAGATGACTATGCTGGGGATTTGCCTCTCGTTTATGGATATTATGCTGAGGAGAGACTCTGTTGATAGATCTGCTGATTTGGAGAAATAAACTCCACCAGGGATGAATTTTCGTTGCTGGCGATAATGAATTTTGTTGGAGATTGAATTTCTTCTTGTGAGAGAAATAAACTCTGCTTGGGGAAAAATTTACTAACTCATTCGTGATCGTGAACCTCAGCTGGGGGGAGTTATGTCCTGTTCGGGAAAGCTAACATCACTATCTTTGGATACTTTTTACTCTGTGGGGAGTGTATGCACCACCACTTATGTTCTCAAGCTGACTCTACCCTTGTACCTGATGGATAAAGTAACTGTAAGGTTTGGGCACTTCTTGTTTTTCCCTGTTCCTGGAATTACGAGTAATTGCCTTTTGTTTCTTGTGTAAATATTTATGAGCAGCAATTATTTTCAAATGCATATATCAAAAATGAATCATTGGACGTTCTTGTAAAATAAAACAGAAAAAGCAAAAGAAAGAAATTAAAGTTTCGCAAAATGACTTGTATTGATTTTGAAATTGGCCTATAATAAGTTATTTTGTACAAAGAGGTTGACGTCCTAGTAAGAGAACTCCGCCGAAAGAAATTACAATTTGTGTAAAAGAAATAAAAACAACTATGTGAAATGATCCCATCGGGTTCCAACTCTGCTATTGCCTTTATATCTTCAAGCGTCTCATCACTTTGCTACTTGGTCGAAGGTGGATCAGATTGATTGGCGTCGTCTGAGCTTGATAGTTGATACTGAAGTCTGGTTACGAGATGATCCAATGAGACATAGTGTTACACTTCAATCCCTAATTTTTTCCTGGACCTCCCTTTCGGGTTTTTGGTCCACCAGGATACCCTTTTTTGCCCAAGTCGCCTTTTTAGGTTTTCGACTTGCCGGGTGTACAGTTTTTTTTCATTTTCATCCCTTACTTTTTCCCGAACCCTTTTGGTTCTCCGGGAATCCCTAATTTTTTCCTAGGCCAGTTAACCTAGCGGGTCTTTGTTCATGCGTAGTATCTTTTCACTATGTCTGCATTGACGGGGTGAGGAAGGTCGTCACCGTCCATGGTGGTTAGAATCATAGCTCCTCCCGAGAAAATGTTCTTAATCATAAATGGCCCTTCGTATGTGGGGGTCCATTTGCCCATGGGATCACCTTGCGGTAGTATGATGCGTTTGATCACCAGATCCCCGACTTGATATTCCTGACGTCTGACTTTCTTGTTAAAAGCCTTAATCATTCGCTTTTAATACGTCTGACCATGACAGATAGCAGTAAGTCTCTTTTCATCGATTAGATTCAGCTGATCAAGCCGGGTTTGGATCCAGTCCTCTTCGTTCAAACTTGCATCATTCATAATCCTGAGAGAGGGTATCTGGACTTCGATGGGTAGAACTGCCTCCATGCCATATACCAGAGAGTAGGGTGTTTCCCCTGTCAACGTCCGTGTTGAGGTACGGTACCCATGAAGAGCAAAGGGTAACATCTCGTGCCAGTCTTTGTATGTCACCGTCATCTTCTGCACAATCTTCTTGATGTTCTTGTTAGCCGCTTCAACAGCCCCATTCATCTTCGGCCGGTAGGGAGAAGAGTTATGATGCTGAATCTTGAACTGTTTGCAGAGCTTGGTGATCATCGTGTTATTGAGATTTGTACCATTGTCAGTAATAGTTCTCTCTGGGACACCATATCGACAGATCATATTGTGTCGTATGAACCGCGCCACGAAGTTCTTGGTTACTGTAGCAAAGGAAGTTGCCTCAACCCACTTCGTGAAGCAATCAATGGCTACCAGAATGAAGCGATGCCCATTAGACGCAGTAGGTCTGATCTCGCCAATCATATCAATACCCCACATCGCAAAAGGCCAAGGAGCCGTCAAAACATTCAGGGGAACCAGAGGTACATGCACCTTATCAGCATAGACTTGGCACTTATGACAGGTTCGAGAGTGCTGATAACAATCGGCTTCCATAGTGGACCAGTAGTATCCTGCCCGTAGGATTTTCTTCGCCAGGGTATGTCCATTGGAATGAGTTTCGAAGGTACCTTCATGTAATTCTACCATGATCCTTTCTGCCTCGCTCTTGTCCATACATCGCAGTAAGGTTGAATCATGGTTACGCTTATAGAGGATTCCATTGCTGATGAAGAACTTTGCAACGAACCTTCTCAGAAACTTCTTATCATTAATATATGCCCCCTCGGGGTATTCTTGAGCCTCAAGATACCTCTTTACCTCGTGAAACTAGGGTTTGTCTGCTACCTCTTCGGTGTCGATCTCATAGTAGTGTGCGGGTTCATCCAACCTCTCAATGGTAATCTGGGGAGCTTCATTGTCCCACCAAACTTTGAACATAGAAGACATAGTAGCTAACGCGTTCGCCAACAGATTCTCCTCTCTTGGGAAATGTTCAAAGGTTACCTCCTCAAAGTGTGGGAGCAATGTCAGTACATACTCTTTGTAGGGAATAAGATTCGGGTGCCTCGTATCCCACTCGCCTTTGATCTGACTTATCACCAGAGCGGAATCTCCGAATACACTCAAGAACTTAATCCTTAGGTCAATAGCAGCTCGAAGACCCATGATACACGCTTTATACTCCGCCATATTGTTGGTGCAGTTAAAATATAATCGGGCGGTGAATGGAGTATGACAGCCTTCGGGAGATATAATTACAGTGCCAATGCCATTACCCAATGCGTTCGAGGCTCCATCAAAATACATATACCATCAGGATCCCTCCTCGGGTCCTTCATCCGGTCCAGGTTCTTCGCAGTCGGTTACTAACATGATATTCTCATCTGGGTACTCGAAATTCATGGACTGGTAGTCATCCACGGCTTGATGCGCCAAATGATCCGCCAATACACTCCCCTTGATTGCTTTTTGGGTTGTGTATTGGATGTCATACTCGGTTAAGATCATCTATCATCTTGCTATTCTTCCGGATAAGGCAGGCTTCTCGAAAATATACTTGATCGGATCCATCTTTGATATTAACAAGGTAGCGTGAGTCAGCATATACTGTCTTAGTCGGTGAGCAGCCCATGCCAAAGCACAGCAAGTTTTCTCGAGCAATGAGTATCGGGTCTCACAGTCGGTAAACTTTTTGCTAAGGTAATAAATGGCGTGCTCTTTTCGACCAGACTCGTCATGCTGCCCCAGCACACACCCCATTGAATTGTCTAGCACTGTCAAGTATAATATCAAAGGTCTTCCTTTAACTGGAGGCATCATAATTAGTGGTTCTTGAAGGTATTCCTTGATTCTTTCGAAAGTGGTCAGGCATTCATCATTCCACTTTACCACTTTATCTTTCTTTAGAAGCTTGAAGATTGGCTCACGAGTAGTCGTCAGGTATGAAATGAATTGGGCGATGTAATTCAAACATCCCAAGAAACCTCTAACTTCATTTTCTGTGTGGGGAGCCGGAATCTCTTGTATGGCTTTTCCCTTTGCAGGTTCCACCTGAATACCTTTGTCACTAACAACAAAACCCAGAAGCTTACCAGACCTTACCCCGAAGGTACACTTATTTGGATTCAACCTTAGCATGTATGTCTTCAACCTGTCAAACAGTTTATGGAGATGAACAAGGTGCTCTTCCTCAGTCTGGGACCTGGCTATCATGTCATCAACATAAACCTCGATCTCGTGGTGAATCATATCATGGAACAAAGCGACCATGGCGCGTTGATAAGTTGCCCCAGCATTCTTCAACCCAAAAGGCATTACCTTGTAACAGAAGGTGCACCACTGTGTAACGAAGGTTGTCTTCTCCATGTCCTCGGGAGCCATCTTGATCTGGTTGTAGCCAGAAAAACCATCCATGAAGGAGAATATCTTGTGTTGCACGGTGTTGTCGACTAGAACATCAATGTGAGGAAGTGGGAAGTCATCCTTGGGGATTGCCCTGTTCAGATCTCTGTAGTCCACACACATTCGTACCTTACCGTCCTTCTTAGGTGCCAGAACAACGTTGGCAACCCACTGCGGATAAGAAGTGACAGCTAAGAATCCTGCGTCGAACTGTTTCATGACCTCTGCCTTAATTTTCTCTGACATTTCAGGGCGCATACGGCGGACCTTCTACTTTACCGGAGGGAAGTCTTCTTTAGTCGGCAGGCGATGTACCACAATATCAGTGTCCAAACCAGGCATGTCTTCATAGGACCAGGTGAAGATCTCAACATAGTCGTGTAGCATCTGTATTAACTGTTGTTTGTCACTAGGCTCCAGATTCACACCTATCTTAACCTCTTTCATGTCTTCCTCTGTACCCAAATTCACTGACTCAATTGGATCTTCATGAGGCTGTATGGCCCTTTCTTCCTGCTGTAATAGTCTAGAAAGTTCTCAAGGCACCTCACAATCGTCCTCACCTTCGTCCTCGGCTTGGTTGATCAGATTTTTGAAGTCATAACTGGCAGTAGCAGAGTTGTTACCAATGGGATCCAGAGTGGATATGGATCTGCAGTATGATACGTGAGTGTGTGTAAGAGAATAACTATTTTGATAAAGTGAGAGACAAAAAAGAAAAACAAGGAGCACAAAATTTGTAATGCAAGAAACGTCCAATGCTTTATAAATGATATATGAAATGACAAATAATAAGCCCTCACAAACAAAGCCAAGGTGCCTTGGGCAAGGCACCGGGCCGTAAAGTTTCAAATTGTTTATTAAAAATCTTAAAACAAAAGTCAATTACTACGGAATAAAAGAAACAGGTATGAAGTCCTTCGCCGTCCAGTTATTCGGTCCATCGTTGGTTGTTGGGTAGATCCAGCTGTCGATGTCTGAATCTTCTTCACTATCCTAAATTGCATTAACTCCCTGATTGCTGATGTGTAGAGGAGGTCTTCCAGCCCAAGCACGCCTAACAGCCCTTTGAGCCCCTGTAGTAAAGCCCAAACCAAATTTATCAGTTTTGTGAGTGAAATTAGGGAGCTGACCCCAATTGGTACACCCGCCTTCTTCAACCACAGCCCCGACATCCTTGAGAGAAGCTGTCTTCAGCGGAGGTTTACCGGTAGTAACTTCAATTGATGCCAATACCTGAGGGACCTCTTCAAAGTTCTGACAACGAGTTTCTATGAATTCCTTGTCCATCTCTACGTAGCGGAAGGAATTGAGGTGACTCACCATATATTCTTCTTCACCTTGTACCGTGACAATCTTTCCCTTCACTGGGTACTTCAGCATTTGATGGAGCGTGGAAGTAACTGCCCCAGCCCTATGGATCCAAGGACGACCCAGCAAGCAAGAATACGATGGCCTGATATCCATTACATAGAAGGTAGACCCAAAGGTCTGAGAACCCACTTTGACAGGGATGTCCACCTCCCCGTGCACCATTCTTTTTTATCTGTCAAAATCCCTTACCATAATGTTACTAGGCTTTAGAGTCAACCCTTCGCAATCCAAACGGTACAACGCCTTTTTCGACAGAACATTCAACGAATACCCGGTATCTACCAACACATGCACCATAGTGGTGCCCCTGCACTCAATCGAGACATGCAGAGCATCATTATGATTCCTCCCTTTAGGGGTCAGATCCGCATCTGAAAAATCGAGCCCATTATCAGCAGTCAGGCTGGCCACACAATCTTTGAACTGATCTGTAGAAGTTTCCTGCGGCACATGCGCAGTCTTCAGACATGTAATCAAAGCCTTCGCATGGGCTTCAGAATACAACAGCAGAGACAACATGGATATCTTTGACGGGGTCTTCCCCAGCTGCTCAACCATATTATAGTCACTTTTCTTGATAATTTCCAGTATTTCCTCTATTTCTTGTTTAGAGGCTTCCACGACGATTTTCTTAGGTGCCTCCGTCTGGGCAGGCTCACCTATAATTTCCTTGCCCCGAGTCCCAGATGGCTCAACAGCAGGGGTGATAACTGGAGTAAGAATAGGAATAGCAGCAGGTGTAATAACTAGAGTAGGAACAGGAGAAATGTCAGGAGTGTTGGTTGGAGCAGCGGTTGGAATAACAGTAGGCTTGATGATAGTCTTCGGAGAAATCTCGGGAGAGAAGACCCTTCCACTTCGAGTAACCTTACTAGTCCCGACAATATTACTGACATCAGTATCAGCTTCTTCATTCTTCAGATCTTTCTTAATACCATGATAGTACACATCAGCACCATAATGCCATGGGACAGCCTTGTCTGAGGTGTACGGGATGGGACCAGGGACAGTGATTATCAACGGAGCAATTCTTTGAACAGGTGTAATCCTAACAGGTCTTCTCGAGGAAACCTTGGAAGGATTGGCGGAAATGGTTATAATAGCGATGTCTTCAACGGGAATCATAGTATTCTCAAACAAAATCTCTTTATTATCCATCAGGCGCTGAACACCTGACTCCAACAAATGGCAACCGGAAGGTAGAATCGAACACATGTGGCAACCTTCACCATAACCCGGAAATAAACCGACCAACAGCAAATTCTTCTTAACAGTCATAAGAGGAGTGGAAATTTCTTCAACAGAGGTCACAAACAAATTAGTGTCAACAGCATTAACTCCACGGCCATGTTTGGTCATGGGAGCAGTTATAACATTCGGCTTTTCTAGAGCATCAAACTCTATCTCCTTGGCTTCGAGCAAGTCTTGTACCATGTTTCTCAGGGCCCAGCAATCATTTGTATCATGGTCAAGACTCTCAAAATGGTAGGCGCACTGCGCGTTGGGATTGTATTTGGGAGAAGTAGTGTTTGGATTCTTGGGAGCCTCTCTCAAGGTCGCTAAGTTGGATTTTAACAGATGAGGTAGAACTTCAGCCAAAGTCATGTTGATGCGGGTAAACTGTCGTTATGGTCTTTCCACCCTTTGTTGATTGTTGCATTGTGGAGCAATTGCGGGTCTTGGTATCACTATAGCATTTACCATTTGACGGTGTTCAGATCTTTTTTAGCCCCTCAGGCTATAGACAGCACTGGCTTCCTTCTTACCAGTAAAAGGCTTCTTTGTTGAACTCGAGGAGGCATCCTTCTGTATTTTACCACTCCAAATTCCAACTTCTACTCTCTCTCCAGTTAAAATCAACTCGATGAAACCAGATGATGAGCTGCCTATTAAGTGATTGAAGAACGGACCAGACAGCATCCCCAGAAACATGTCAACCAACTCCCTATCGGACAACGGGGGTTGAACTCTCCTAGCCAAGCCTCTCCACTTTTGAGCATAGTCCTTAAAACCTTCACCTGAAACCATGTACATACTCTGGAGTTGAGTACGAGTGGGATCAAGGTCGGCATTGTACTGATACTGCTTGTAGAAAGCAGCAGCAAGATCTTCCCAGTTTCGGACACTGGCTCCCTCCAACTGGTAGAACCATTCAAGCTAAGTCCCTGACATACTATCTTGAAAGAAGTGAACCCACGGATTTCTATCAGCTGTGTGGGGCTGGATCTTCCTGGAATACGAGCGGAGATGGAGTTTTGGACAGGACACCCCATCATACTTGGCGAAAACCAGAGCTTTGAACTTATGAGGGATGACAACTTCCGATACCAGTCCCAATTCTCTGAAATCCAAACCATGTATCTTCTGAACCTCCATAGCACTCAGACGGTCTTCTAGCTACTTGTACATATCCTCAGTAGGAGGATATTGCTCATCGTTGTAATCAGTATCATTGTCAGAAACTGCAGGACTATGATCTTTTTCCCTTTCTTGGTTCTCCATGTCCTTGGATGAAGAGGTCAGATCAGTTTGATGCTTCAACCTTTCTCCGAACCTTCTACCCATGTTCAGTATACCAGTCTTCTTCTTCTTCTTCTTCTTCCTCTCTTTCAGAATAAGGGTCTTCAAATCCTCCTGCCCCTTATCCAGACTTATGAACATCTGTTGGAACTGGGAGTTTTGTGCCTGAAGATCTTTGATGGCTTGATCGGAAGACATTTCTGCTGAAATAAATAGTGAAGAAGATGAGAAACCTGTAGTGGTACCTGTAATGATGTGTATGATAATGGGATGCGCATGTAATAATTTCAAAGACTTTGGGAGATTTAAATTTGCAAACCAAAATAAACAAAACTTTATTAGCTTAAACTTTGAGGGTTCACAATGCCTTTAAGGCTTTAAAATAAGTAAAATAAAGCAAATCTAAACTAGAAAATAAAAATCAAAAGTCCCATGGACGCTTTCTCTTTGTGCTGATATAGTCATTGATCATTCTTTCTTCCTCGAGCTGCCTGGTGAGCTTTAAAACCTTACTTTCTTGCTCATGGAACTGCTCCCGGTAAGTATCCCACTCATTCTTCAGCTGAATCCAAGACCTCTGTAATTCCCCAGGATCAGTGGGCATGTAAGGATAGAGAACCGTGTAAGGAATTCCCTCTTCATTAGTGGGCTCCACAATCACTGGTAACACTGTCGCATAAGGCATTGTAAGCTTCTAGGCACGAGCTCGGACCCATTGGAGATAAGGCTGCATAGGAAGGGAAGTCTTCGGTCCCAACTCTTCGGGGTCAGATCTGTTTACCATGCCCCAAGCTCGTATGAACCTCCGACGATGCTCCTTAACGTCATCCTTATAGTCGAATGCAATGTCCTCGAGAAGTAACTCATGGGGACCATCCCTTCGAGCACAACCAAATTGTCGCAAGGCTAGACAAAGACTGTAAGTTATACCCCCTCTGATACCAAGTAATGGGACATTAGGGTATCCCCCACAGTGGTCAATAACAACAGTGTCTTCCATAGCCCGAGAACACCAAAGAATATCCGTATGAGCGAGTGACATTATTCTGTGTGACCAACCCAAACCTTCTTCGTTCTTCAACACATACTTAGGGAGGTGAGAAATAAACCACCTCGACAGCAATGGCATGCAGCACATAAGAGTCGATCTTCTCTTCATAGTATGAGTATGGAGAGCATGCAAGATATCTCCAAGCAAGGTAGTCATTGGGTTGCGAGAAAGGAAGATCTTGACAGCATTCACATCTACAAAGGAGTCCGGATTAGGGAAGAGAACTAAACCATAGATGAGAAGAGCCAAGACATCTTTAAAAGCCTGAAAATCTAAATCATCCCAAAATAGTTGAGCCTGGTCTATCAGAAATTTGGCTAGAAAACCCTCAACTCCGCTTCGAGTTTCCCAATTGGATACCACATCGGCCCGTTTTAAATGCAAAGCTGAGGCAATGCCTTCTGGCCTAGGAACTTCTTCCATGCCTGTGAAGGGTACCTGTTCAAGAATGGATATGCCCAATAAATGATAGAATTCTTCCAAGGTGGGTACGAGCTGGTAATCTGGAAAGGTGAAGCAGTGATGCTCGGGATTGAAGAACTGAAAAAGTACGCTCATCATCTATTCATCAAGGTTTGAAGTAACCAAGCTGAGAAGTTTACCGTGTCTCTTGATGAAAGTAGAAGTTTCAGACACTCTAGATTCTAGCTCTTTAAGTTGGGCAGGTATCTGCACAAAGTTGACTCGGATGGTATTTCTGCGCATGGAAGCCATGATCTGCAAATCAGAACAAAGATAAATTCCCTTGGTCTTTGAAATGGTTAGTGTAATGAAGCATGAATGCAATGTTATGGTGCATGATGTCATGATAAACCACAGGTATAGCAAACACAAGTATTGCAGACACAGTCAAATCACACAAAGCCCTTAGGTTTAAGGCTTGCATGAGGTCAAAGGTAATACCCTCTTGAAGTTAAGTTGGTTTCAAACCTGTCCTAAAAAAGTAACCGGGTTCTAGAGGATCTCAATATCACTGACCATCCTCCATTGGTCATGGTTTCAGCTCACGCAATCTTTTCTTGCGGCCAAAATTATTCCGAGTGTATGGTCTTAATGAGTGTAGCATCGAGTATCAACCAGTTCTCAGCTCTACACCGAGGCCGGCTATCTCACTACTTTCTAATGGCCAAGTTGGGCAATTAAAGGTTCTAAGGTCAGTTGATGCTTAACGACACCACGTAGCGGCCCCGTATTCTCCTCGTTTCTCCACAAGGGATATCGGTACCGACCAAAGTGCCACATTAACGTAGCTACTGCTTCAACTGTATCGGTCTATGTCGTACAGTTCCCTCACAGTCTATTGCTACTTACCTAAAAGGTGTTCCCCATATCCGGGTATAGGATCTATAGTAACCCCAAACAGAACCCTCAAAAATAAAGCAAACAAAGCAATCAAGAGAAGCAATTATGGTGAACTAGATCATAAGGTATACCCCACTTATTAACTCCCCAACAGAGTCGCTTGTTCCGTGATACAGTGGCAGAATCGACTATTTGATGCTGGTTTACGTTTTTCGTTTTGTGTTCGCAAAATGTCGCGGTAAGCAAGAGTCGCCACCGACTTTTATTTTATCCAATATTGGAAAGGAAAAAAAGTACGGAAAAAATCCTTTTTCGAGATATTCTGAGTACGAGGGGTAGATTACAGAAAGGGAAGGTGTTAGCACCCTTTCTATCCATGGTTTTCCATGGGCTCTTAGGTACTTGCTCATCTTTTTCAAAAATTGCTTGTGTATGTGCTTTATTTTTGAAAAGTTCGACTTCGTGATAACCCTTGTATCAGTCCTCAAAGGTGTGACGAAGTTGTTTTTGAAAATTTGTTTGAAAAGTGTAAGTGTGAAAAGTTTTGATTTGAGCAAGTACCTACTAGCATCTACCTACTCGAAAAAAGATTGTTTCTATTCTCGTTTCCTTTAGACATCGCTATCCTACTATTGAGAAATAGGTAGCACCGTCATTTGAGTTGTAAGGGTCAATTCGAAAGGGATGTACAATCACTAAAGAAATATTATGACACCTTAGCAATAACCCTAGAGTCTTAAGATCATATTCGAGGCAACATTTCCAAGGCAACATTCCTGAGGCGACATTCGAATGGGACGTTTGATCTTTTTAGACAGGAGGGCAACCATTAAGACACCCTATGCTTAATGATCGTTTACCGAAGGCAACCGAAGTGAGAGACTACCCTAGGAGTGATAAGTGCGAGTGATTTGTTTTCAGTTATTTATCTTTGTACATTAGGGTTTTCTAACCGTATTAATTTGTCATGCATTCTTGTCATACAATCCTATTAGCATACATCTAGACAGTTAAATATTTGCGGGAATTAAAAATGCGAGAAAATAAATCTACGCTATTACAAGGCTTCGGGGAGGGGGATTAATTACATAGCCAAAAACCCGGGGATTTAACGGTAAATAAAACCCTAAATTAAACTATTACAAACCATGAACAGCTACAAAAATATTGTCAAAATAAATAATAAGCGTGCGATGAATCAAATACGAAACGACTAGGGTTTTGACCCTTGACTAAGCCTATTTGCGATTGATTTAAAAAATATGTTTTTGTTATTTAAGAAGATAATGAAACAATTAAATTAAAAAGAAAATCTTAAGTTCTAATTAATTTTAAATTGAAAAATAAATTAATTCACTCTAGAAACCTATTTTTGTATTTTTATTTATTTAAGAAAAAATAAAAGAATTAAATCAAGAGTATAACCTAATTTCTATTTGATTTTATTTATGAAAATAAATTACAATTTCCCTAAGTTAAACAAAATTAAATTACATTAACAAAATTAAATTTGATTAAAAAAAATCTAATTCTAATTTTTTTGTGAATTCTTGATTATATGATTTTATAAAAAAAATGATTAATTTGTTAATTAAAATAATTAGGGAAAAATATTGAAAAAGAATTAAAAAGATAAAAATAAATAAGAAAAAGAATAATGGGCCTGATAGCAATGCTGAAGAGGGGGGGTGCCAATATGATTTATGGGCCCAAACAAATCCTAGCCCTTTTGACTTCGTCTGATCTAGTGCGTAGGTTGACTTGAGGTGTATGATGGACCTTCAATGGAAAGGCATTGGATCTTGGCTGAAGATGCGTTTGATGGTTGGATCTTGATGGTACATGGTGGAGGTTTGGACCTGTGGGGTACAGAATCATATAGAGAAAAAATACATGAAACAAATATTGGGACCTGGGGATCGAACCCAGGTCCTCACACTCAATACCAACACGCCTTACCACCTGTGCCACCTGCCTCATTCGTTAATATGACAATAATAATGCCTAATATATAAAACATGATGATTAATTGGAAAAACGCGCGGAATTTCAAAACAACCACTGGTGCTCAAACACGTTGTCTTCTTCTTCCTTGTCCATCGTATTAGACTGCAAACTTTTACCTACGGACATGGCTCCATAGCTAAAACCCTACAAACTTCCAAAATTAAGAAAACGCATGATAAATTTAAGGTGAGCACATGGATCACTTCGCCTTGATCCCCTGAACACCATAGTCCCCCTTTTCTGTCCTAATTTTACTCGTACAGAGAAGCCCTAAAACGACTCCTCAAACCCTAGTAATGGCAATCTTGGCTATAGGCATCAAAACGCAAAATCAAATAAACCAAAACCTTCCAAATGACAATATAAACACAACGCAATGTTTTGGAATGACTAATTGTGTGTAAATTAAGAAATCAGATTCAAGCTTGGAGGTGCAAACCGTGGGTCTATAGATCACGATTCCGGACGTGGAAATGCTTGCAAATGATTGAGATCCCTTCTGGAGATGTCCAGGAGTCTATTGGTAGCCTTAGAATGGTTTGAATCACTCTCTAAGTCCAGGAACAATCACCCACTTTCTTGCAAATTTTTGAGTTTTCTTTTGGTGTTTTCACGATTGCCAACCTCTTTCTTTTGCTTTGTTTTTGTTCATTATATATCCCTCAATGAATTAGGGTTGCAAAAGAGATCCAATCTTCAAGCTTTGATGATATTTGATTTGATTCTTTAGCCATATGATATATTTCTAAACTTGGCCTAATCATGCTCTTTTTGTACCAATTTCCATTTATTCGAATTGATCTTGCAAGCTCATCATATTTTGGTTGCTAACTTGTCAAAAAACAAATCAAATCATATCTTTGATAATTTTCATCATTTACTTGATTTAATTCACTTTTTAATCAATGAAAAATCAAGATAAATTGAAAAATGGAGCAAACAAATGATGGATAAGTATTTTAGTCGTGGACCACATTATAATTGAGTTGCAAGCATAAAAAGTTGGGCCCATTTAGCAAAAAATGCAAATTTGAGCACATTTGACTTTTGGCAGTCAAACTTTTGGCAGTCAAACTTCAAGATTTTTGGTCAACATTCTCATTTTGAAGTATTATTCATCATTTTATCAAGGGTTTATCATGATTCCTCAAGGATTTCTCACAATTCATCAAAATCCAAAAGTTGTTAAATTAGGGTTTTGTAGGAAAAGTCAACTCAACTTTGACCAAGCATAACTTTCTCATACTTTATCAAAAATGACACATCCAAATCTCATTTTGAAGAGGATGTAATTCCCTACAATTCATCTTCATCTCCCAAGTTCAAAATATGCACTCACAAGAAGATATGAATTTGGACATTATAGGTCATTTTGAAAAGTCAACAAAAACACCTTTTAGGTCAAAGCTTCATACATGAACATGGAAGACTCAATTGAGATGAGACCAAAAGGGTTGCTTAGAGGACACGTTAATCTTTCTAAAAAGTCCAAGAACACCTCTTTAGGGTCAAAATTGAGGGAGTTGTGCATTGGCCAAGTTGACCCTTTTTGCAAAATTACCAAAAGTCAAAAGTGTCCAAAAATGCATTTTTTTTTTGTCAAATGGGCCCAACTTTTTATGCTTTCACTGAGTTTGTAATGTGACCCACGACCCATGAGCCCTTCCACTTGTCATTCTTTTATTTTTGTTATTTATTTTGATTTTATTTCATTTAAATCAAATAAAATCAATATAAAATAATGAAAATATCAAAAACTCATTAAATCTTGAGATTTTGTGCATGATTAGGTTCATTATACAACTGGAGACAAGATCAAATCGTGCAAGGCTTGATATGGACACAAAAAGATTGAATTTTATTGTTTTGGAAAGATTTGGTGCAAGGATTGAATCATGAATCAATATTCATAATTGGAAGTGATTTGATACAAAGTTGCAACCCTAATGCACTCTAGTATACATAAGGAACAAGTGCAGACCAAAAGAAAGAGGCTAGAGGCGTGCAAAGGCAAAGAACAAATTGAAAAAATTCAAGAAAAAAGTGCAAACTTATTTCCAAGTTTCAGGCCATCTCAAGCCATTCTAATCATACCAATCAATTGCTGGACTCCCCAGGATCGTGTTTCAATTGCTAGCAAGCTTCCCCACCCCTTGAAACACCCTGTAAGAGTCGCACGGTTTGTCTTTTTTCTTGAATTCGAATATCTTGATTCTAGCATATTTAACATGATTGATTGGCATTTTTTAATCCTTGAGATGTTTGCAAGCTAACGGTTATATTTAATTGCATTTTTGTTGACTGAACACGAAACTTCCATGGCTAGGGTTCTTTCTTTGTTTTTAGGAGTTTTGTGTACAGGGAAAATTGGTCATTAATAATGGTACCATGATGCTCGTGAGGTTGCAACGAGTAGATTGGTACCATTGGTTTTCATTTATCATGTGTGTACAAGATTTTGGAGTGAACAGGGGTTGTAGCTACACTCAAATGTCTGTAGGTAAAAGCTATGAAACTTACAGTGACGGTGAGAGGAAGAAGACGGTTACGTGGCGTTCCCTGACTTGCCAGTTTGAATTTCGCGCGTCTTACAATATAACATTTTGCTTTTATTATATTATAATTGTTGTTGATCATATGTACAACTAATCATTCTGGCTCAGCTGGCAGCGTGGCAAGGGGATAATGCTCAAGGACCTGGGTTTGATCCCCAGGTCCCAACATTTGCTTCATATTATTTTTCCTTAGATGATCAGGTGCGCTGGTACCCCATGTGTCCACCATGCATCATCAGCATCCAACCATCAGGTCACCAACAAGCCAGATCTAAGGCCTTCCCAATGAAGAACCACCATGCGCCCCAGTCAAGCATGTGCAGGGGATTGGACAAAGTCAACAAAGGCCTGAGCTTGTTGGGCTTAGATTTGCAAACAGCACCCCCCTTTTGCTAAAAGCTACCAGGCCCATTCTTTTTTATTTTCTATTTATTTCTTTCATTTATTTAATTAGCTTAATTATTTTTAACCAAAATTAATTTCTTTTTTCACAAAAAAATCATAAAATCAAGAGTTTGTAAAAAATTAGAATTAGTTTGTTTTTTATCAAAATTAATTTAATCTAGTTTCATTTAATTTAGGGTAATTCTAACTTTTTTTTATATAATTAAAATCAATTAGAAAAATTAGGGTTAGATTCTTGATTTAATTTTTATTTCTTTTCTCAAAAATAAAAAACACAAAAATAGGTTAATTTAATTATTTTTCTTAACTAAAATTAATTAGTGATTAGGTTATTTTTATTCAATTGAACTTTATTTTCTTAAATAACAAAAACGACAAAAAATGATTTTTCTTTTTAATTATGATTAGGCTTGGTTGGGGTCAAAACCCTAATTATTTTGCATTCGATTCATCACGCGCGTTATTATTTTTTGCAATATTGATGTAACTGTCCACGGTATGTAATAGTTTAATCTAGGACTTTTCTTTTATTTATCGTCTTTTACGGGTTTTTTTGCTATGTAATTAATCCCCTCCCCGAAGCCTTGTAATAGCGTAGTTTTATTTTCTCGCATTTTAAATTCTCGCAAATATTAACTATTTAGATGTATGTTAATAGGATTGTATGACAAGATTGCATGATAATTTAAAACGGCTAGAAAACCCTAATGTGCAAAGATAATAACTGAAATCAAATCACTCGCACATGCGCACTCTTAGGGTATACTCTCACTTCGGTTGCCTTCGGTAAACAATCATTAAGTATAGGGTGTCTTAGTGGTTGCCCTCCTGTCTAAACAAAGATCAAAAGTCTCGTTCAGAAATGTTGCCTCAGAAACGTCGCCTTGGAAATGTTGCCTCAAATATGATCTTAAGACTTTAGGGTTATTACTAAGACTTTCTAAAATTGCTTTAGTGATTGTACGTCCCTTTCGGATTGACCCTTACAACTCCAACGACGGTGCTACTTATTTTTCAATAGTAGGATAGCGCTGTCTAAAGGAAACAAGAATAGAAACAATCTTTTTTCGAGTAGGTAGATAACTGTTAGGTACTTGCTCAAAACAACAAACTTTTCACACAAACACTTTTCAAACAAAGTTTTCAAAAACAACTTCGTAACACTCTTGAGGATAGAAACAAGGGTTAAAACGAAGTAAGACAAAACTTTTCAAAACAAACACGCATAAGCAATTTTAAAAAAGATGAGCAAGTACCTAAGAGCCCATGGAAAACCATGGATAGAAAGGGTGCTAACACCTTCCCTTTCTATAATCTACCCCCCGTACTCAGAATATCTCGAAAAATGATTTTTTCTATGCTTTTTTCCTTTCCGGTAGGGTGAAATAAAAGTCGATGGCGACTCTTGCTTACCGCGACATTTTGCGAATAAAAAACGCAAAACACAAACCAGCATTTTCAAAACAGTCGGTTCTGCCACCGTACCACAGAACTGGCGACTCTGCTGGGGATTCATAAGTGGGGTATACCTTAGGATCTAGTTCATCATAATTGCTTGTCTTGTTTGTTTTGTTTGCTTTACTTTTAACGGCTTTGTTTGGGAGTTACTATAGATCCTAACCCGGATCTGGGGACACCTTTTAGGTAAGTAGCAATAAATTGTGAGGGAACTGTATGGCGTAGACCGATACGGTTGAAGCAGTATCTACATTGATGTGGCACATTGGTTGGTACCGGTATCCCTTGTGGAGAAACAAGGAGAATATGGGGCCGTTACATGTGTCGTTAAGCATCAACTGACCTTAGAACCCTTAATCGACCAACTTTGCCATTAGAAAGTAGTGAGATAGCCGGCCTCGGTGTAAAGCTGAGAATTGGTTGATACTCGATGCTACACGCATTGAGACCATACTCTCGAGATAGTTCCGGACGCAAGAAAAGATTGTGTGAGCTGAAACCGTGACTGATGGAGGATGGTCAGTGATATTGAGAACCTCTAGAACCCGGTTACTTTTGCTAGGACAGGTTGAAACCAACTAAACTTCAAGAGGGTAATACCTTTGACCCCATGCAAGCCTTAAACTTAAGGGCTTTTATGTGACTTGTTTGCCTTTGTCATGCCTGTTATCTGCTGTACTTGTTGTTTTTTATCATGACATCATGCATCATAACATGGCATTCATACTTCATTATACTAACCATTTCAAAGACCAAGGGAATTTATGTTTGTTCTGTTTTACAGATTATGGCTTCCATACACAGAAATACCACCCGAGTTAACTTTGTGCAAATACCTGCTCAACTTAAAGAGTTAGCCTCAAGAGTTTCTGAGACTTTTATGTTCATTAAGAGACATGGTCAGCTTCTTAGCCTGGTTACCTCAAAGTTTGATGAGGAGATGATGAGTGTACCCTTCACAGGTATGGAAGAGGTTCCTAGACCAGAAGACATTGCCTCAGCTTTGCATCTGAAGCGGGCTGATGTAGTATCCAATTGGGAAACACGGAGCGGAGTCGAAGGTTTACTAGCCAAATTTCTGATAGACTAGGCTCAACTATTTTGGGATAATTTGGATTTTCAGGCTTTTGAAGATGTCTTGGATCTCCTTATTTATGGTTTGGTTCTCTTCCCGAATTCGGATTCCTTTGTAGATGTGAACACAGTCAAGATTTTCCTTTCTCGCAATCCTGTGCCTACTCTACTGGGTGATATCTTGCATGCCCTCTACACTCGTACTGTGCGAAGAAGAGTGACTCTTATGTGTTGCATGTCGTTGCTGTCAAGGTGGTTTATTTTGCACCTTCCCAAGTCTGTGCTGAAGAACGAAGAAGGTTTGGGTTGGTCCTACATAATAATGTTACTTGCCCATACAGACATTCTTTGGTGTTCCCGGGCTATGGAAGACACTGCCGTTATTGATTGTTGTGGGGGATACCCTAATGTCCCGTTACTCGGAATCAGAGGGGGAATAACCTACAATCCTTGTCTAGCTCTGCGACAATTTGGTCGTGCTCGGGGAGATAGTCTCCATGAGCTGCTTCTTGAGGATATTGCATTTGACTATGAGGAGGATGTTGAGGGTCACCTCCGGAGGTTTATACGAGCTTGGGGCATGGTGAACAGATCTGACCACCAAGAGCTGGGACCAAGGACTTCCCTTCCTATGCAGCCTTATCTCCAATGGGTCCGAGCTCGTGCCCAGAAGCTTGGGATGCCTTATGAAGCCGTATTGCCAGTGATTGTGGAGCCCACTAATAAAGAAGGCGTTCCTTACACGGTTCTTTATCCTTACATGCCCACTGATCATGGGACATTGCAGAGGTCTTGGATTCAGCTGAAAGAGGAAAGGGATACTTATCGGGAGAAGTACCATGAGAAAGAAAGGAAGATTTTGAAGCTCACCAGGCAGCTCGAGGAAGAAAGAGTGATCAATGACTACGTCAGCACCAAGAGGAAGCATCCATGGGACTTTTGATTTTGATTTTTCTAGTTTAGATTTGTTTTCCATTTATTTCTTTGTAACACCTTAAAGGCATTGTTGAACCTTTTACAAGTTGATCTAATAAAGTTTGTTTATTTTTGGTTTGCAAATTTAAATTTCCCAAAGTCTTTGAAATCATTACATGCGCATCCCATTATCATGCACGCCATTACAGGTTTCTCATCTCCTTCGCTGTTTATTTCAACATAAATGTCTTCTGATCAAGCCATCAAAGATCTTCAGGCACATAACGCCCAATTCCAACAGATGTTCTTAAGCTTGGATAAAGGGCAAGAGGACCTGAAGACCCTTATTCTGAAAGAGAAGAAGAAGAAGAAGAAGAAGAAGAAGAAGAAGAAGGTCGGTATTCTAAACATGGGTCGAAGATTCGGAGAAAGGATAAGACAATCAGCTGATCTGACTTCCTCATCCAAGGACGGGGAGAACCAAGAAAGGGTAAAGGACCCTAGTCCTGCAGTTTCTGATAACCATATAGATTATGATGATGAGCAATACCCTCCTGCTGAGGATAGGTACAAGCCGCTAGATGACCGTATGAGTGCTATGGAGATTCAGAAGATCCCTGGTTTGGATTTTAGAGACTGGGATTGGTATCGGGAGTGATGATCCCTCATAAGTTCAAAGCTCCAGTTTTTGCCAAATACGATGGAGTATCCTGTCCAAAACTCCATCTCCGCTCGTACGTCCGGAAAATCCAACCTCACACTGCTGATAAAAATTTATGGGTACACTTCTTTCAAGATAGTCTGTCAGGGACTCAACTTGAATGGTTTTATTAGTTGGAAGGAGCTAGTGTCCGAAACTAGGAAGACCTTGTTGCTGCTTTTTACAGGCAGTATCAGTATAACGCCGACCTTGCTCCCACTCGTACTCAGCTCCAGGATATGTCTATGGGTGCAAATAAAGGTTTTAAGGACTATGCTCAAAAGTGGAGAGATTTGGTTGGAAGAGTCCAACCCCCTTTGTCTGATAGGGAGTTGGTTGACATGTTTCTAGGGACTCTATCTGGTCCATTTTTCAATCATCTGATCGGCAGTTCGTCATCTGGGTTTACTGAGTTGATCTTGACAGGAGAGAGAGTAGAGGCCGGTATCCAAAGTGGTAAGATACAGAAGGATACTTCGTCAAGTGTAGTAAAGAAGCCTTTCACCGGTAAGAAAGAAGCTAGTGCAATCTACGGCCCGAGGGGCCAAGGCAGACCTGAACACCGTCAAGTAGTAAATGCGGTAGTGATATCAATACCTACAGTTGCTCCACAATGCAACAATAAATAAAGGATGGAAAGACCACAGAGGCAGTTCACTCGGCTCAATATGACCTTGACTCAAATTCTACCACAATTATTGAAGACTAATCTGGTAACTCTGAGGGAAGCCCCGAAGAACCCCAACACCACATCTCCCCACTATAACCTGAATACTCGTTGCGCCTATCACTCTGAAAGTCCAGGTCATGATACAAACAACTGTTAGGCCTTGAAAAACAAGGTGCAAGACTTGATCTAAGCCAAAGAGATTGAGTTTGACGCTCCGGAGAAGCCCAACGTCATAACTGCTCCCATGCCCGAACATCGTCATGGAGTAAATGTTGTGGACGATGATTTATTTGTGACCTCTGTGGAAGAAATTTCTACTCCTTTGATGACAGTAAAGAAGAATTTGCTATTGGCCGGTTTATTTACGGGTTATGGTGAAGGTTGCCACATGTGTTCAATTTTGCCTGCTGGTTGCCACTTATTGAAATCAGGTGTTCAACGCCTGATGGATAACAAAGAGATCCTGTTCGAAAAGTCTTTGATTCCCTTAGTTCCAATTGAAGATGTTGCCATCATAACCATTTATGCCAATCCTTCCAAGGTTTCCTCGAGAAAACCTGTTAGGATTACACCCGTCCCAAGAATTGCTCCGTTAATAATTGTTGTCCCTGGTCCTATCCCATACACTTCAGATAAGGTTGTCCCTTGGCACTATGGTGATGACATGTATTACCATGGAGTTAAACAAGACTTAAAAAGCGAGGAAGTTGATGTTGATGTCAGCAATATTGTCGGGGCCAGCAAGGTCACTAGAAGTGGAAGACTCTTTTCTCCTAATATTTCCCCTCCGGATGTCCATAAACATGTTGTCATTCCATCTGCTAGTACATTAACTACTATCCCATTTCCTATTCCATTCATCACCCCTGTCGCTAAGCCATCTGGGACTTGGGGCAAAGAAATCATAAGTGAGCCCTCCCGGACGGAGGCACTTAAGAAGATCATTATAGAAACCTCGAAATAAGAGATAGAAGAAATTCTGAAGATTATCAAGAAGAGCGACTACAATGTAGTCGAGGAGCTGGGGCAGACCCCGTCAAAAATCTCCATGTTGTCCTTATTATTGTGTTCTGAAGCCCATGCAAAGGCTTTAATTGCATTCCTCGTGACTGCGCATGTTCCACAGGAAACTTCAGCCGATCAATTCAAAGATTGCGTAGCTAGCCTGACTGCTGACAATGGGTTGGGTTTCTCAGATGCAGATCTGACTGCTAAAGGAAGGAATCATAATGATGTTCTGCACGTCTCGATCGAGTTCAGGGGCACTACTATGGCCCATGTACTAGTGGATACCGGGTCCTCTTTGAATGTTTTGCCAAAGAAAGCATTAGACCGTCTGGACTATGAAGATTTGATTCTAAAGCCGAGCAATATTGTGGTCAGAGCTTTCGACGGGTCAAAAAGGATGGTGCACGGGGAGGTGGACATCCTTGTTAAAGTTGGCTCTCATACTTTTGCATCGACCTTTTATGTGATGGATATTAGACCATCATATTCTTTCTTGCTGGGTCGCCCTTGGATTCATAAGGCTGGGGCAGTGACTTCCACGCTCCATCAAATGTTGAAATATCTGGTAAAGGGGGAGATTTTCACGGTACGAGGTGAAGAGGAGTATATGGTGAGTCATCTTAATTCCTTTCGCTACATAGAGATGGATGGGGAATTCATTGAAACCCCTTATCAGAACTTTGAGGAGGTCCCCTAGACCTTGGCGTCAACTGAAGTTGCTACCGACAAACCTCCGATGAAGATGGATTCTCTCAAGGATTCCAGGGCTGTAATCAAAGAAGGGGCTCAAAAAGCTATTAGGCGCGCGCGGATTGGAAGACGTCCTCTGCATATCAGCAATCAGGGAGTTAATGCAATTGAAGATGGTAAAGAAGATTCAGATATCGACAGCTGGATCTACCCAACGACCAATGGTGGATTGAGAAATTGGACGGTGAAGGACTTCATACCTGTTTCTTTTGTTCCATAGTAACTGACTTTTGTTTTAAGATTTGTAATAAACAGTTTGAAACTTTATGGCCTGGTGCCTTGCCCGAGGCGCTTTGGCCTTGCTTGTGAGGGCTTATTATTTGTCATTTTCATATATCATTAATAAAGCATTGGACGTTCTTGCATTACAAATTGTGCGCTCCTTGTTTTTCTTTTCTGTCTCTCACTTTATCAAAACAGTTATTCTCTTACACACACTCACATACCATAATGCATATCCATATCCACTCTGGATCCCATTGATAACAACTCTGCTACTGCCAGTTATGACTTCAAAAATCCGATCAACCAAGCCGAGGACAAAGGTGAGGATGATTGTGAGGTGCCTGGAGAACTTTCTAGACTGTTACTACAGGAAGAAAGGGCCATACAGCCTCATGAAGAGCCAGTTGAGTCAGTAAATTTGGGTACAAAGGAAGACAGGAAAGAGGTTAAAATAGGTGCAAATCTGGAGCCTAGTGTCAAACAACGGTTGATACAGATGCTACGCGATTATGTTGAGATATTCGCTTGGTCTTATGAAGATATGCCTGGTTTGGACACTGATATTGTGGTACACCGCCTGCCAACTAAAGAAGATTGTCCTATGGTAAAGCAGAAGGTTCGTCGTATGCGCCCCGAGATGTATGAGAAAATCAAAGTTGAGGTCATGAAACAGTTTGACGCGGGATTTTTAGCTGTCACTTCTTATCCACAGTGGCTTGCCAACGTTGTTCTGGTGCCTAAGAAAGATGGTAAGGTACGGATGTGTGTGGACTATAGAGATCTGAACAGGGCAAGCCCCAAGGATGACTTCCCACTTCCTCACATCGATGTTCTGGTCGACAACACCATGCAGCATAAGATCTTCTCCTTTATGGATGGTTTTTCTGGCTACAATCAGATCAAGATGGATCCCGAGGACATGGAGAAGACAACCTTCGTTACACAGTGAGGCACCTTCTGTTACAAGGTAATGCCTTTCGGGTTGAAGAATGCTGGGGCAACTTATCAGCGTGCCATGGTCGCTTTGTTCCACGACATGATTCGCCGTGAGATTAAGGTTTATGTTGATGATATGATAGCTAGGTCCCAGACTGAGAAAGAGCACCTAGATCATCTCCAGAAACTATTTGACAGGTTAAGGACGTACAAGTTGAGGTTGAACCCAAACAAGTGCACCTTCGGGGTAAGGTCTGGTAAGCTGCTGGCTTTCATCGTCAGTGATAAGGGTATTCAGGTGGACCCTGCCAAGGTAAAAGCCATACAAGAGATGCTGGCTCCCCGCACAGAAAAGGAAGTTAGAGGCTTTTTGGGACGTCTGAACCACATTGCCTGATTCATTTCACATCTGACTGCTACTTGTGAGCCAATCTTCAAGCTGCTGAAGAAAGATCAAGTGGTAAAGTGGAATGATGAATGCCAGACCGCTTTCGAGAGAATCAAAGAATATCTTCAAGAACTGCCAATTTTGATGCCTCCAGTTAAAGGAAGACCTTTGATTTTATACTTGACATGCTAGATAATTCAATGGGGTGCGTGCTGGGGCAGCATGACGAGTCTCGTCGAAAAGAGCACGATATTTACTACCTTAGCAAAAAATTTACCGACTGTGAGACCCGATACTCATTGCTCGAGAAAACTTGTTGCGCTTTGGCATGGGCTTCTTGCCGGCTGAGACAGTATATGCTGACTCATACTACCCTATTGATATCAAAGATGGATCCAATCAAGTATATCTTCGAAAAGTCTGCCTTATCCGGAAGAATAGCAAGATGGTAGATGATCTTAACTGAGTATGACATCCAATACACCACCTAAAAAGCAATCAAGGGGAGTGTATTGGTGGATCATTTGGCGCATCAGGCCGTGGATGACTACCAGTCCATGAATTTCGAGTTCCCGGATGAGAACATCATGTTGGTGACCGACTGTGAAGAACCTGGACCAGATGAAGGACCTGAGGAAGGACCTCGATGGTTTATGTATTTTGATGGAGCATCAAATGCATTGGGTAATGGCATTGGCGCTGTGATCATATCTCCTGAGGGCTGTCATACTCCATTCACTTCCCGATTATGTTTTAACTGCACCAACAATATGGCGGAGTATGAAGCATGCATCATGGGTCTTCGAGCTGCTATTGACCTAAGGATTAAGTTCTTGAGGGTATTTGGAGATTCCGCTCTGGTGATAAGTCAGATCAAAGGCGAGTGGGATACGAAGCACCCAAATCTTATTCCTTACAAAGAATACATACTGACATTGCTCCCGCACTTTGAGGAGATAACCTTTGAACACTTCCCCAAAGAAGAGAACCAGCTGGCGGACGCGCTAGCTACCATGTCTTCTATGTTCAAAGTAAGGTGGGATAATGAAGCTCCCCAGATTACCATTGAGAGGTTGGACGAATCCGCACATTGTTGTGACATTGAGACTGAAGAGGTAGCAGATAAACCCTGGTTTCACGAAGTAAAGAGGTATCTCGAGGCTCAAGAGTACCCCGAGGGTGCATCTGTTAATGATAAGAAGTTTCTGAGAAGGTTCATTGCGGAGTTCTTCATCAGTAATGGGATCCTCTATAAGCGTAACCATGATTCAACCTTACTGCGATGTGTGGACAAAAGCGAGGCATGAAGGATCATGGCAGAGTTACATGAAGGTACCTTCGGAACTCATTCCAGTGGACATACCATGGCAAAGAAGATCCTACGGGCAGGATATTATTGGTCCACTTTAGAAGCCGATTATTATCAGCACTCTCAGGCCTGTCATAAGTGTCAAGTCTATGCTGATAAGGTGCATGTACCTCCAGTTCCTCTGAATGTTTTGACAGCTCCTTGGCCTATCGCAATATGGGGCATCGATATGATAGGTGAGATCAGACCCACTGCGTCTAACGGACATCATTTCGTTCTGGTAGCCATTGATTATTTCACGAAGTGGGTCGAGGTAGCTTCCTTTGCTACAGTAACCAAGAATGTTGTGGCGCGGTTTATCTGACACAATCTGATCTATCGATATGGTGTACCAGAGAGGATCATCATGGACAATGGTACAAATCTCAATAATACGATGATCACCGAACTCTGCAAACAGTTCAAGATACAACATCATAACACTTCTCCCTACTGGTCGAAGATGAATGGGGTTGTTGAAGCGGCTAACAAGAACATCAAGAAGATTGTGCAGAAGATGACGGTGACCTACAAAGACTGGCATGAGATGTTACCATTTGCTCTTCACGGGTACCGTACCTCAGCACGGACGTCGATAGGGGCAACACCTTACTCTTTGGTGTATGGCATGGAGGCAGTCCTACCCATCGAAGTCTAGATACCCTCTCTCAGGATTATGAAGGATGCAGGTTTGAACGAAGACGACTGGATCCAAACCCGGCTTGATCAGCTGAATTTAATCGATGAAAAGAGACTTACTGCTATTTGTCATGGTCAGACGTATCAAAAGCGAATGATCAAGGCTTTTAACAAGAAAGTCAGACGTCAAGAATATCAGGTCGGGGATCTAGTGATCAAACGCATCATACTACCGCAAGGTGATCCCAGGGGCAAGTGGACCCCCACATACGAAGGGACATTTGTGGTTAAGAACATTTTCTCGGGAGGAGCCGTGATTCTAACTACCATGGATGGTGACGACTTTCCTCACCCCGTCAATGAAGACATAGTGAAAAGATACTACGCATAATCAAAGACCCACTAGGTTGACTGGCCTAGGCAAAAATAAGGGCTTCCCGGCGAACCAAAAGGGTTCGGGCAAAAATAAGGGATGAAAATGAAAAAAAATGTACACCCGGCAAGTCGAAAACTTGAAAAGGAGACTTGGGCAGAAAAGGGTATCCTAGTGGACCGAAAACACGAAAGGGCGGTCCAGACAAGAATTAGGGATTAAAGCGTAACACTATGTCTCATTGGATCATCTTGCAACCAGACTTCGGTAACGACTATCAATCTCGGACAACGCCAATCAATTTGATCTACCTTCGACCAAGTAGCAAAGTGATGAGACGCTCGAAGATATAAAGGCAATAGCAGAGTTGGAACCCGATGGGATTGTTTCACATAGCTGTTTTTCTTTCTTTTACACAAATTGTATAATTTATGTTCCCTCGGCGATGTTCTCTTACTAGGACGTCAGCTTCTTTGTACAAAACGCATGTTACAAGCCAATCTCAAAAATCAATACAATTCATTTTCACAAGAAATTTCAACTTGTTTTTTCTTTTTCTGTTTTGTTTTGCAAGAACGTCCAATGATTCATTTTTTATATATGCATTTGAGAATAAATGTTGCTCATAAATATTCACATGAAAAGAAAAAAAAGACAATTACTCGTAATTCCAAGAACAGGGGAAAACAAGAAGTGTCCAAACCTTACAGTTGCTCTACCCACCAGGTACAGGGATAGAGCCAGCTTGAGAATATAACTAAATGTACATACACTCCCCGCAGAGTAGGAAGTATCCAATACAGTGGTGTTAGCTCTCCCCAGCTGAGGTTCGTAATCACAAATGAGTCGGCAAAATTCTCCCCAAGCAGAGTTTATCTATCACCAGCAATAGAAGTTCACCACCAACTGAGTTTATTTCTCCAAATCAGCAGATCGCCCAACAGAGTATCTCTCTTCCCCGCAAAGCCATGCTCCCGCAGAGTTATTCTCAAACAGAGTCTCTCCCGGTGAAATATTCTCGAGCAGAACAGACGTAAGTCTCCACCTAATCATCTTCGATCATTATCCCCAGCGAAAACGAAGAACTCAACTCCTTATACTCTCCAACAGCAGTCCGAAATTTATTCTCCCCGTCGGAGAATATCACAAGAACATTGCATATCCATACATCGTGGCATGCACATATGCATCATACGGCACAATCTCATTTATTTTGAGAACATCATTACTCAATACATTTCATACATCATGACATTACATACGACTAATTCTTTACCTTTCAGGGAAAGATGCAATCAAGTTCTCGTAAGTTTTCATTGGTTCAGTCAAATCGATACTAAGATTGTTATTCCAGTTCAAGCTATGAAGCCCGGAAATCGACCGAATAATATCTTGATTTCTCCAAAATGCTACGTAGCCTGGAATCGACCAGGTAGTAGTGCATCTTAAATACAAGCTATGAAGCCTGGAAATTGACCGGAAAATAGCTTAACCCTCAGCAAGTTATTGTGAAGCCTGGAAATCGACCAGATAGCAGTAAAAGATACCATGAAGCCTGGAATCGACCAAACAGTGGTATAAGACACCGTGAAGCCTAGCGCACGACCAGATAACAGTATAAGACGTTGTGAAGACTGGATCGTGACCAGATAGCAGCAAAGGACACTGAAGCCTGGGACACGACCAGATAACAGTATAAGGTACTGCGAAGCTTGGACTTCGACCAAATAGCAGTTTACTCGGCCAATTACTATGAAGGTCGGAAATCGACCGGATATTAGTATACCTTAAATTCAAGTTGAAACCTGGATACGAACGGATAACCACTTGATTCCTTCTTAAGCCTGGAGCACGACCAGATAAGAATTAAGAAATTGCAAAACCTGGAGCACGACCAGATGGCAGCTCATTGTCACCTCCTCGACTAAGAGATAATTCCCCAGTAGAGTAACGGACAACTGAAGCTCCTAAAATTCTACTTCCCCTAAGACAGAGAACAGCATTCCCCAGCGAAATCTTCCTCAACAACAGGTATACGGGTTCTCGCAAAGGAATCTCTTATGCGATCAGCATTTCTTCAGATGGAATATTTAAGCCCATCTTCCGTTGTTGACTCCCAAATGGCATCTATAAGCCCATTCCATATATCGCAAGACAAATACCACTTCATGCGAGTGCAAATTTCTGGGCACTCTAGTGTTCAATCATCTTCAACCTTCAAATCACGAAAGGCAGACAAGCCAATCTACATCCTCAGGTTTAAGAAGATTGAACAGGGGCAGTTGTTGTACCCTAAAATTTTCCCTCCCATATTTGTCAATACATGTCAAGTGAGGTCCTCAAATTGCTCAAAGAAGCCCAAGAGTTGGCCAGACAAACTCTCTCCTAAGGCAGTCTACTCCAAATTAGGGTTTCCTTTTGCATCAAGATGCTTGAGTCCAAAGGATTCCAAATGCTCACCATTGTCCTAATATGTTCTCAAGATCATCCATGTCAAGTTTCAATCCTTGTAGAGGAACTTTGCTCAGTCAACTACTCAAATGTCTGAAAATCGATTGTGCTGGGGCAAAAGTCAATTGTGGCTCACATACAGTCAAACTTCAAGATTTTTGGTCAACATTCTCATTTTGAAGTATTATTCATCATTTGATCAAGGGTTTATCATGATTCCTCAAGGATTGCTCACAATTCATCAAAATCTAAAAGTTGCTATATTAGGGTTTTGTAGGAAAAGTCAACTCAACTTTGACCAAGCATAACTTTCTCATACTTTATCAAAAATGACCCATCCAAAGCTCATTTTGAAGAGGATGTAATTCCCTACAATTCATCTTCAGCTCCCAAGTTAAAAATATGCACTCACAAGAAGATATGAATTTGGACATTATAGGTCATTTTGAAAAGTCAACCAAAACACCTTTTGGGTCAAAGCTTCATACATGAACATGGAAGACTCAATTGAGATGAGACAAAAAGGGTTGATTAGAGAACACCTTAAGCTTTATAAAAAGACCAAGAACACCTCTCTAGGGTCAAATTGAGGGAGTTATGCATTGGCCAAGTTGACCCTTTTTGCAAAATTACCAAAAGTCAAAAATGTCCAAAATTGCATTTTTTGTCAAATGGGCCCAACTTTTTATGCTTTCACTGAGTTTGTAATGTGAACCACGACCCATGAGCCCTTCCACTTGTCATTCTTTTATTTTTGTTATTTATTTTGATTTTATTTCATTTAAATCAAATAAAATCAATATAAAATAATGAAAATATCAAAAACTCATTAAATCTTGAGATTTTATGCATGATTAGGTTCATTATACAGCTGGAGACAAGATCAAATCATGCAAGGCTTGATGTGAACACAAAAAGATTGAATTTTCTTGTTTTGGAAAGATTTGGTGCAAGGATTGAATCATGAATCAATATTCATAATTGGAAGAGATTTGATACAAAGTTGCAACCCTAATGCACTCTAGTATACATAAGGAACAAGTGAAGACCAAAAGAAAGAGGCTAGAGGCATGCAAAGGAAAAGAACAAATTGCAAAAATTCAAGAAAAAAGTGCAAACTGATTTCCAAGTTTCAGGCCATCTCAATCCATTCTAATCATACCAATCAATTGCTGGACTCCCCAGGATCGTGTTTCAATCGCTAGCAAGCTTCCCCACGCCTTGAAACGCCCTGTAAGAGTCGCACGGTTTGTCTCTTTTCTTGAATTCAAATATCTTGATGCTAGCATATTTAACATGATTGATTGGCATATTTTTAATCCTTGAGATGTTTTCAAGCTAATGGTTATATTTAATTGCATTTTTGTTGACTGAACACAAAACTACCATGGCTAGGGTTCTTTCTTTGTTTTTAGGGGTTTTGTGTATAGGGAAAATTGGCCATTAATAATGGTACCATGATGCTCGTGAGGTTGCAACGAGTAGATTGGTACCATTGGTTTTCATTTATCATGCGTGTACAAGATTTTAGAGTGAACAGGGGCTGTAGCTACACTCAAATGTCTGTAGGTAAAAGTTATGAAACTTACAGCGACGGTGGGAGGAAGAAGACGGTTACGTGGCGTTCCCTGACTTTCCAGTTTGAATTTCGCGTGTTTTATAATATAACATTTTGCCTTTATTATATTATAATTATTGTTGACCATATGTACAACTAATCATTCTGGCTTAACTGGCAGCGTGGCAAGGGGATAATGCTCAAGGACCTGGGTTCGATCCCCAGGTCCCAACATTTGCTTCATATTATTTTTCCTTACATGATCAGGTACGCTGGTACCCCATGTGTCCACCATGCATCATCAACATCCAACCATCAGGTCACCAACAAGCCAGATCTAAGGTCTTCCCAATGAAGGGCCACCATGCACCCCAGTCAAGTATGTGCAGGGGATTGAACAAAATCAACAAAGGCCTGAGCTTGTTGGGCTTAGATTTCCAAACAGCACCCCCCTTTTGCTAAAAGCTACCAGGCCCATTCTTTTTTCTTTTCTATTTATTTCTTTCATTTATTTAATTAGCTTAATTATTTTTAACCAAAATTAATTTCTTTTTTCACAAAAAAAATCATAAAATCAAGAGTTTGTAAAAAATTAGAATTAGTTTGTTTTTATCAAAATTAATTTAATCTAGTTTCATTTAATTTAGGGTAATTCTAACTTTTTTTTATATAATTAAAATTAATTAGAAAAATTAGGGTTAGATTCTTGATTTAATTTTTATTTCTTTTCTCAAAAATAAAAAACACAAAAATAGGTTAATTTAATTATTTTTCTTAACTAAAATTAATTAGTGATTAGGTTATTTTTATTCAATTGAACTTTATTTTCTTAAATAACAAAAACGACAAAAAATGATTTTTCTTTTTAATTACGATTAGGCTTGGTTGGGGTCAAAACCCTAATTATTTTGCATTCGATTCATCACGCACGTTTATTATTTTTTGCAATATTGATGTAACTGTCCACGGTATGTAATAGTTTAATCTAGGACTTTTCTTTTATTTATCGTTTTTTACGGGTTTTTTTTTTGCTATGTAATTAATCCCCTCCCCGAAGCCTTGTAATAACGTAGTTTTATTTTCTCGCATTTTAAATTCTTGCAAATATTAACTGTTTAGATGTATGTTAATAGGATTGTATGACAATATTGCATGATAATTTAAAACGGCTAGAAAACCCTAATGTGCAAAGATAATAACTGAAATCAAATCACTCGCACATGCGCACTCTTAGGGTATACTCTCACTTCGGTTGCCTTTGGTAAACGATCATTAAGTATAGGGTGTCTTAGTGGTTTCCCTCCTATCTAAACAAAGATCAAAAGTCTCGTTCGGAAATGTTGCCTCGGAAACATTGCCTCGGAAACGTCGCCTCGGAAATGTTGCCTCAAATACAATCTTAAGATTTTAGGGTTATTACTAAGACGTCCTAACTTTGCTTTAGTGATTGTACGTCCCTTTCGAATTGACCCTTACAACTCCAACAACGGTGCTACCTATTTTTCAATAGTAGGATAGCGCTTTCTAAAGGAAACAAGAATAGAAACAATCTTTTTTCGAGTAGGTAGATAACTATTAGGTACTTGCTCAAAACAACAATCTTTTCACACACACACTTTTCAAACAAAGTTTTCAAAAACAACTTCGTAACACTCTTGAGGACAGAAACAATGGTTAAAAGGAAGTAAGACAAAACTTTTCAAAACAAACACGCACAAGCAATTTTAAAAAAGATGAGCAAGTACCTAAGAGCCCATGGAAAACCATGGATAGAAAGGGTGCTAACACCTTCCCTTTCTATATTCTACCCCCCGTACTCAGAATATCTCGAAAAAGGATTTTTTCTGTGCTTTTTTCCTTTCCGGTTGGATGAAATAAAAGTTGGTGGCGACTCTTGCTTACCGCGACATTTTGCGAATAAAAAACGCAAACGCAAACCATCATTTTCAAAACAGTCGGTTCTGCCACCGTACCACAAACTGGAATAGAAATCTTAGTATCGATTTGACTGAACCAGAGGAAGGCCTTGAATTAACTTTGACTGGCATAGTAATCAGGAGAATCTTAGTATCGATTCAACCGATCTAGACGAAAAGCTTGGGCTAACTTTGACTGGCATAGTAATTAGGAGAATCTTAGTAGCGATTCAACTGACCCGGACGAAAGTCTTGGAACGTCTTCCACTGGCATAGTAATCAGAGAGATTTTAGTGTCAACCTGTCTGACCCAGGGAAAATCGGGTTAACTTTGACTGGCATAGTAATCATGAGAATCTTAGTAGCGATTCAACTGACCCAGACGAAAGTCTTGTAACGTCTTCCACTGGCATAGTAATCAGAGAGATCTTAGTGTCGACATGTCTGACCCAGGGAAAATCTTGGGTTAACTTTGACTGGCATAGTAATCAGGAGAATCTTAGTAGCGATTCAACTGACCCAGACGAAAGTCTTGGAACGTTTTCCACTAGTATAGTAATCAGAGAGATCTTAGTGTTGACCTGTCTGACCCAGGGAAATCTTGGGTTAACTTTGACTGGCATAGTAATCAGGAGAATCTTAGTAACGACTCAACTGACCCAGACGAAAGTCTTGGAATATCTTCAACTGGAATGGTAATCAGAGAGATCTTAGTGTTGACCTGTCTGACCCAGGGAAGATCTTGGGTTAACTTTGACTGGCATAGTAATCAAGAGAATCTTAGCATCGATTCAACTGACCCAGACGAAAGTCTTGAAATATCTTCCACTGGAATGGTAATTGGAGAGATCTTAGTGTCGACCTATCTGACCCAGGGAAAATTTTGTGAGGACATCTTTCTGAGGAAAAATCCTAGAATAGCCCTTTGTTAGACGTAGCTTGTTGATTTGATCTTTTCCCTGAAAGGTAAAGAGTTAGTCGTATGAAATTTCATGATGTATGAAATGCATTGTGATGATGTTCTCAAAATAAATAAGATTGTACTGTATGCAATATGTATGTGCATGCCATGATGTATGAATATGGGATGTTATTGTGGTATTTCTTAGTCGGGGAAAATAAATTCCAGATTGCTGATGAAGATTATGGGGAAGCTGAATTCTTCATTTCCGCTGAGGATGGTGAATGAAGATGACTATGTTGGGGATTTACTCATTTTTGTTTGCGAATATTCTGCCGGGGAGAGACTTTGCTTGAGAATAACTCTGCGGGGGAATAACTTTGTTAGAGGGTGAACTTCCATAGCTGGAGTAATAAGTTCTGTTGGGGGTTAAGCTTCTGTGTTCAGAGAAATAAACTCTTCTTGGGAGACAACTTTATGAACCGCTTGTGATTTATAAAATTTGGTTGGGGAACAGATGTCGACTCTCTGAGGGAGCCTTGTTGGGGATAGTGACTCTTGTTTGAGGAAGCCAATGATAAAGTTTTGATTTCCCCTACTCTATGGGGGAGTGTAGACGTCACGGGATTGTAATGATGACCTGGTTTCAAAACTGTCTTTGCCCCTGTACCTGCTGAACAGAGTAATTGTCGGGCTTGACATGATTTTTTTAGTTTTTGCCCTTGTTTCTTAAGTTACGAGCAATTGTCTTTCCGTTTCCTATGCAGATATTTGTGAATAGCGATTATATTCAAATGCATATATCAAGAATAAATCATTGGACTTTTTTGCAAGACAAAACAGAAAAAGACAAACAAATGGTTTTGTAAAAATGACTTGTATTAATTTCTTGAAGTTGGCCTATAACAGGCATTTTTGTACAAGGAAACTGACGCTCTAGTAAGAGAACGCCGCCATGAAAAAGAAAGTTATACAATATTGTGTACAAAGAAAAGGAAACAGTTATATGCAATAATCCCATTGAGTTTCAATTCTGCCATTGTCGCTATATCTTCGAGTGTCTCATCACTTTGCTACTTGTCAGAAGCTGACTGGATTGATTGGTGTCGTTCGAGCTTGATAGTTGATACGAAGGTCTGGTCGTAAGGTGATCCAATGGGAAATAGTGATACACTTTACATCCCTAACTTTTGCCTGGACCGCCATTTCGGGTTTTCAGTCCACCGGGATACCTTTTTTTTCCCAAGCTGCCTTTTCAGGTTTTCGACTTGCCGGGTGTACAGATTTTTTCGTTTTCATCCCTAATTTTTTCCCGAACCCTTTTGGTTCGCCGGGAAGTCGTATTTTTTCCTAGGCCAGTCAACCTAGCGGGTCTTTAATCATGCGTAGTATCTTTTCACTATGTCCGCATTGACAGGGTGAGGAAGGTCGTCATCATATGTGGTGGTCAGAATCATGGCTCCACCCGAAAAAATGTTTTTGATCACAAATGGCCCTTCATATGTGGGATTCCATTTGCCCCTGGTATCACCTAGTAGCAGTATGATGCGCTTGATCACTAGATCCCCGACTTGATACTCTTGGCATCTAACTTTTTTGTTGAAAGCCTTGATCATCCGTTTTTGATACATTTGACCATGATAGACAGCAGTAAGTCTCTTCTCATCGATCAGATTCAGTTGATCAAGTCGAGTCTGGATCCAATCGTCTTTGTTCAAACTCGCATCCTTCATAGTCCTTAGAGAAGGTATTTGTACTTCAATAGGTAGGACTGCCTCCATGCCATATATCAGCGAGTAGGGTGTTTCCCATGTCGATGTTCGCGCGGACGTGCGGTACCCATGAAGAGCAAATGGTAACATCTCATGCCAGTCTTTGTATGTCACCATCATCTTCTGTATGATCTTTTTGATGTTCTTGTTAGAAGCTTCGACGGTGCCATTCATCTTCGGTCGGTAGGGAGAAGAGTTATGATGATGTATCTTGAATTGCTTACAGAGTTCGGTGACCATCGTGTTTTTGAGATTGGTACCATTGTCCGTGATGATTCTCTCTGGCACACCGTAATGGAAAACCAGATTATGCTTGATAAACCGCGCCACAACGTTCTTGGTAACAGTAGCAAAGGAGGCAGCTTCAACCCACTTCGTGAAGTAATCAATGGCCACCAGGATGAAGCGATTCCCATTGGAAGCGGTACATCTAATCTCTCTGATCATGTCAATGTCCCACATAGTATCTTGCTCGTAGGATCTTCTTAGCCATGGTATGTCCACTTGAATGGGTTCCGAAGGTACCTTCATGTAGATCTTTCATAATCCTCTCTTCTTTGTTCTTGTCTACACACCGCAGTAAGGTAGAATCATGGTTGCGCTTGTAGAGGATTCCATTACTGAGGAAAAATTTCACGGCGAACCTTCTCAGAAACTTCTTATCGTTAACAGATGCCCCCTCGGGATACTCCTGAGCCTCAAGATACCTTTTTACTTTGTGAAACCAAGGTTTGTCTGCTACCTCTTTAGTATCAACCTCACAGCAGTACGCTGGTTCATCCAACCTCTCGATAGTGATTCGGGGAGCTTCGTTGTCCCACCTAACCTTGAACATAGAAGACATGGTAGCTAGCGCATCTGCTAACTGATTCTCCTCTCGTGGGAAATGTTCAAAGGTTACCTCCTCAAAGTGTGGGAGGAATGTCAGTATGTTCTCTTTGTACGAGATGAGATTCGGGTGCTTCGTATCCCGTTCTCCCTTGATCTAACTTATCACCAAGGTTGAATCCCCAAAAACGTTTAAGAACTTGATCCTCAGGTCAATGGCCGCTTTGAGACCCATGATGCATCCTTCATACTCCGTCATGTTGTTGGTACAGTTGAAGCATAGTCGGGCGGTGAAAGGAGTATGACAGCCCTCGGGAGATATAATTACAGCACCAATGCCATTACCGAATGCATTCGAGGCTCCATCAAAAACCATGGTCCATCGGGATCCTTCTTCAGGTCCTTCATCTGGTCCAGGTTCTTCATAGTCAATCACTAGCATAATATTCTCGTCTGGGAACTCAAAATTCATGGACTGGTAGTCATCCACGGCCTGATGGGCCAAATGATCAGCTAATACACTTCCCTTGATTGCTTTCTGGGTTGTATATTATATATCGTATTCGGTTAAGATCATCTGCCATCTTGCTATTCTTTCGGAGAGAGCGGGCTTCTCGAGGATGTACT
Source organism: Vicia faba (assembly GCA_948472305.1). Taxonomy (NCBI): domain Eukaryota; kingdom Viridiplantae; phylum Streptophyta; class Magnoliopsida; order Fabales; family Fabaceae; genus Vicia; species Vicia faba. Next base: position 1,574,140,085 of record OX451737.1, read on the forward strand.
TGATTGGTTAACATACCTAGGAAAAAATAAGGGCATCCCGGTGAATCAAAAGGGTTCGGGCAAAAATTAGGGATATATATAAAAATATTATACACCTGACAAGTCGAAAACCTGAAAAGGCGGCTTAGGCAAAAAAGGGTATCCTGGTGGACTGAAAACCTGAGAGGGCGGTCCAGGCAAAAATTAGGGATTAAAAGCATACGACTATGTCCCGTTGGATCACTTACATGCAAGCTTTATTACCAAAGTTGAAAGTTCAAATGGTCCAATCAACTTCTTCTGATGGCAAGGGACGGGATGTTCAAAGACATAGGGGCAATATCAGAGTTTGGAACCCAATGAGATCACTTACACATGGCTACATATATTTGTTTTCACCTTGTACTCCTTTCATTTTTACAACGACTTCATCTTACTAGGATTTTCGTCTCTCTGTACAAAATCGCATGTTTATAGGCAAATTAAATACATATTAAAGTTCAAACTTTTTGTGTTCTTTTTTGTTTGCAAAAACGTCCAATGACTAAATTAAATGAACATATGCATATGAAGATGATTAATTGTTAACAAATGTATGCATAAGAACAGGAATAAGCATTTACTCAAGATTCTAGGAGTCGGGATGACACTCAACCTGCCTATGAATCCCCACAAAGCTATGAGCTTATCCCCACAGATAATCTTCACAAATTTATCTTCAACAAAGACACATACACCACCATTTCCCTGATATATCGCTTTAGCAGATAAAAGAAAACGATCAGTATAATTCAAGGAAACACTCTTCCCCAACTGAGTTTGGTCATCCAAAACTGAAAAAGAAACCTTGTAGAGTTCTTATCTTTAGCAAATTCATGCTCCCCAGGGTTTATTTCCCTAACAACCTAAAAATCCCCCAGCTTTAGCCTATTCCTCAGACTACTACAAATCACTAGCAAAATTCCTCTCCCCGATAAAATTTCCACTATCCCGAGTAAGTTACTGCAAAACCTGGAATTCGACCAGATACCAGTTAACTATTCTCCCCAGACAAGTCGGCAGTTTAACCATCTCATTTATCCCTAGTCAAGATATCTAAGAATTAAATTCCCCAGTAGAACAGTGAACAACTGATGTTCCTGAACTATATTCCCCAAACAGAGATCAATATCCTCAACGGAGTTTCCTCAAACAAGTAAGAAGGAATAACCAGCGAAAGCATTCTAGACAAGATTGAAGATACACATACTCTTCATACCCCAGCAATAAGTCAGGGATTTATTTTCCTTGACAAGTATATACTTCAATACATCTCATATCATTTACAAATATCATGCCATATGCATACAAAACACATATATCACAATCTCATTTATTTTGAGAACATCATTACATAATGCATTCCATACATCATGACATTGCATACACCTAACTTTTTACCTTTTATGGAAAAGATCAATCAACATACAGACGTCACCAATTACTCATATGACCCAACAGTCTTCTCAAAGGCTTCATCGGACAAAGGTGTTGTACCCAAATTTTTACCCCTAAGATTCCTCTATCATATCGTATCAACTCAATCACAACAAGATCACACACTAGGGTTTGGGTCTTCTCCTTATCTTTAGATTTGCCCATGGGGAATCACCAAGCACCTTGATTTGTATCTTGTTGTCATCTATGTTTTGATTAACTTTTAACTAATAAATACAATGTATGTTTTCCCTAATTGTTGATATCATAGGTGAAAGCACAACACATTCTAGCAAGTTGATCCTTAGGTTCATGAGTTTATCTTCATGCCTTCTTCAACAAAGCTTCATTAAGATTCAAGCTTCATTATTGAAGATATTTTGAAGTAATATCATGACAAAGTCTATTATGATTCATCATGCCTCAAGTTGTCAAAAATAATTCAAAGGTACAAGGGTTGATTGAAGAAGTTTGACCTAATTGGACAAGTTCTTGATTCATTGATCACGAGTGCATATTTCCCTCAATTCTCAATATTTGGAAGTGGTTATGGTTTATATGGTTCCTTATTATCATCCTTAACAACTTATATTTATATGACAAAAGTATTTGTGCAAGAAAGTTGATCAAAATTGTAAAAGGATTTCTAAGGTATCTTGTTGCTCTATGAGCTAAGGTTTTGAACTTCAAAGGGGTATATCTTGATCATATTTTGGTATTTTTGAGTGATTCCAAATACATCTTTCTCTTCAAAGGGTTAAAAACAAATCACTTCAAAACTTTCAAGGAAATTTTGTGTGGAAGGTACCTAATGATGAAGAAAGATTACAATTCTTCTAGATGAATCATCAAATTCCCTTATGTGACTTCAAAAGATCATAACTTGGTCAATTTTTATGTTCTTGAGCCCATTATTTTTCCATAATGATCTTAAATATATGGAATTCAACCCTTCTTTTAAGTGCAAAGTGTGAAAATGGATAGAAGATGCCCTAAGGATGCAAAAGATTCTAGGTCATTTCATGATTTTTTGCCAACTTCAACAAGTCATAACTCTCTCAGTTTTTGGAGATTTTAAATGGTTCAAGTCTCAAAATTCCATTCAAGAGATCTACTTTATGCCATATTTTTTGGTAAAGAGAAAATTTCAAGTGGAAGGCCATGTTTGGATGCAAGACATTATAAGTCATTTTTTATGAAAAAACTTAGAAATTTTCTAAGTATAGAAAGTCAACCTCTTTTTCTCAACTTTGACTCATTACAATTTTTAGCTCAAGCATCCATTTGATGTCATTCCTTGCACATTGTAAAGCTTGTGATCCCATCTTTCTAAAGCTTCAAGAATCATGTCCTAAGACTCCTTGAGCTAAGAATGCCATTGATTTGAATTTGGTAACTTGAAATTGAAGTTTCTTCATAAGTCAAATTTTGAAATTCATGTTTTGGCTTCTAAACATCAAATTAGCATGCATTTTTGGTCTAAACATGTTTAACCAACTTTCCAAAGTGGATTAGAGCCTTAAAACGCAAGGATTGGATGAGTTTTGATGCAAAACAGATCACACCTTACTCGTGTATCAAGTCCACATAATTTCCCTCCAAACTTCATCATTTCACACGCTTGAACATTCAAACAGCTTCCTTATAAATAGAGGGTCATGCCTCATTCATTTTCTCAAGCTTAGAGAGTCAGAATCACCCTGCCAAACTCCCTCTTCAACAAAATTTTCTGCAACTTCGAATTTTCTCTTATAGCCTTTCTCAATCATTTTTCTTTGTCAATTCATCTTCCTTGAACCTCACTGAAGCTAACAGAAGAAGAATTAAGCTCTAAAACCCCATGAATCGTGCTAGCCAAGTCAAGTTTCAGAGCTTTGCAACTTAATTTTAATAGGTAGATTCCTTCACCAATTCTCTTAAACATTGATACTATTATGAAGCTCTCATCATCCTAATTCTAGTCGCAATAATTGTTTTCAACTGGAAGTACATTTTTACCATGAAAATTCAAATCCCTTTTCAAAACTTCTCTTCCAACACGACTGAGCTACATCTTATATAAATTTTTCGCGAAGGTACCATTGGAATCGTCTTGAAGAGACGAAGCAAATGGTATCGGTCTCGTCTTCTAATTTTACTGTTTCTGAAACCTGCAGATTTCATTGGCTGGAGGTTGAAGATGACCAACGTGTCATCTATCAACCAATGAAAGCGTGTCACGCTTATTTTTCAAAAATTTAATTTAATTAATGATCTTGTGTTTATTCCACTAAAGACCGTGATATGCACAACGCGTTTAATCCATTGGATTAGCTTACTAATGTGTTTTAAATCTCATTCATTGGTCCATATTTTTTTGACTTTATTTTTTATTTCTGATTTTTATATTTAAATTGTTATAAATTTCAAAAAATCATAGAAAATTCATTTCTGATTCAAAAATTATAAAAAAATTCACAAAAATATTTTCAAATATCATCTTTCTAAATTTTACATTTTCATAATTTTATTTTTAGATTTGATATTTTTATAATTTTCTTTGTTTTGGTTTGTTTTTAATTACTTAAAAAATACTTTTGAATATTTTTTTAATTCTGAAAAAATTCATCAACATCATTTCCATTATTTCTTACCTTCTGAATTTTTTTTAGAATTTTATTTTGACTTCTACTATTTTTGATCTTTTTTCCATTTATTTGAGCAAGTTTAATTAGTTTAAAAATAGTTTCTGACTTTAAAAAATTACCAAAAAATGTATATAAACATTTGAGTATATTTCTGATTTTTCTATGGCGTCATTTGATTTTTCTTGATTGATTTGAATATAATTTCCATTTCCCCCTCTTATTTTCATTTTAAAATCATTTTTAAAAACCTTTTTCTTTATTTTAAATACAATTTTATTTTTTTGTATATATTCTGGCTGATCTTGGACTATAAAATTTTGATCATGAGCTTTATTAACATCATTTGATCCATGGTCTTGAGTCTAACTTCATAAAAATAGATGAATGATTTTAATAATAGTTTGATTTTGTTTTGTTCAAATGTGGTTTAATTCTTCTCCCATCCCTCTTCGTCTTATCTCCTTCTTATTGTGTCATATGTTGTTAGAGGATGATGTACATATCATCTCTCCAAGCATAGGACACATAAATTGCTTGTGACCGGCCTCAAAATAGGTGCGACTTCTATATAAGTCCACTTACGATTGCTTAACATAGCGCTAAATTTTGTCCCAATTCGAGAAATGATCATTCGTGGCCCAAACCCATGTTTGTAAGCCCAAGTATGTTGATTTGAATCCTTTGATCCAATAACTTTGAAATTCATTGTTAGGAGGCTTTGGTTTTATCAATCCTCTAATGAATCTTCATAAACTTTGGTTAAAGTGAATCACTTAAACATCATTGATCATTTATTATTGCCTTGAGAATTTTGAATGGGTGATATACTTGACAAAAAGAAAATGAAACTTGTTGTTGAGAGGCTTTGATTTTATCAATCTTCTAATGAGTTTCAAATGTAAGTTTCAAGATGGTCATTCAACTAACCTCTAATTTCTAGCAGTTTACTTTATTTTGTGCTTTTTATTTTATGCTTTTACTTTAAGCACATTTATTTTAGCATTTACATTTCATGTTATTTTCATCTTTGCTCATTTGAGCATTTTTCTTTTATGTCATTTTTATTTTATTCATTCGAGCTTCTCATTTCTTTTTTTGAAGATACTTAGTAATCAACTTGAACCCCAAAAAACTTTAATGTCACTTGGACTACTTGATTACTATCCTTGGCATTATGGAGATTGTGGACTTCTTGGACTTAGGTTTCATTGTCATCCAGAAAGAATTGAAGTTGACCTTGATAGAGTAAAAGCAATTCAAGAAATGCCTGCGCCAAGGACTGAAAAGCAAGTTAGAGGCTTCCTTGGGCGGTTGAATTACATTTCTAGATTCATTTCCCACATGACAGCAGCGTGCAAACCGATCTTTAAGTTGTTAAAGAAAGATCAAGGTTGCGTGTGGATGGAAATTTTCCAAAAGGAACTTGAAAGTATCAAAGAATATCTGCTTGAACCTCCTATATTGCTCCCTTCCATTGAAGGAAGACCATTAATCATGTATCTGACAGTGTTGGATAATTCTATGGGCTGTATTTTAGGACAACAGGATGAAACATGAAAGAGAGAATATGCCATCTACTATCTCAGTAAGAAATTTACTGACTGTGAGTTGCGGTATTCTATGCTGGAAAAAACATGTTGTGCTCTAGCGTGGGCAGCAAAGCGGTTGTGGTAATATAAGTTGAATCATACTACTTGGTTGATTTCCAAAATGGATCCAATTAAGTATATCTTTGAAAACTCTACCCTTACTAGGCGAATTGCCCGTTGGTAGATGTTGTTGTTTGAATACGATATTGAATATTGCACCAAGAAGGCTATAAAAAGTGGTGTGCTGGAGGATTATCTTGCTCACCAACCGGTTGATGATCATCAATCTGTCAAGTTTAATTTCCCTGGTGAGGATATGATGTTCTTAAAAGTAAAAGATTGTGATGAGCCTTTTCTTGGGGAAGGTCCTGATCCTAAATCCCGGTGGGGTATGGTATTTGATGGGGATGTGAATGCTTATGGGAAAGGAATTGGCGTTGTAATTATTACTCTTCACGAATCAACTATTCCTTTTACCGCAAGGCTGACATTTGATTATACCAATAATATGGAAAAGTATGAGGCTTGTATCATGGATCTCGAGGAAGCCATTGATATCAGAATAAAAGTTCTAGATGTGTATGGTGATTCAGCTTTAGTAGTTAATCAGATTAAAGGAGAATGGGATACTCGTCACCCTGGCTTGATCCCTTACAAAGATTATGCTAGAATTTAATACCCTTCTTTAACAAAGTTGAATTTCATCATATTCCCGGAGACGAAAATAAAATGGCGATGCCTTGGCAACTCTAGCTTCTTTATATCAAGTGAATACTTGGAATGATGTGCCTCGTATCACAGTGCGACATTTGGATATACTGGTTCATGTGTTCGCAGAAGAGGAAGTGTCAGATGATAAGCCTTGGTATTATGATATCAAGCATTTTCTCTAGACTCAAGAATACCTGACTAGTGCTTCAAATAAAGTTAGAAATACATTGAGAAGGTTGGCAGGTAGCTTTTTCCTTAATGAAAATGTGATGTTTAAAAGAAATTATGACATGGTCTTACTCAGATGCATGGATAGACACGAAGCAGACATGTTGATGCATGAAATCAATAAAGGTTATTTTGGTACCCATGCCAATGGACATTCAATGGCAAAGAAGATGCTTAAGGCAGGTTATTATTGGTTGACAATGGAATCTGACTGTTACAAATTTGCAAAGAAGTGCCATAAATGCCAGATTTATGCTGACAAAATTCATGTGCCTCCAATGCTTCTCAATGGTATTTCATCCCCATGGACTTTCTCTATGTGAGGTATTGACATGATTGGAATGATTGAACTAAATGCGTCAAATGGACATCGCGTTATCTTGGTGGAAATTGACTACTTCACCAAGTGGGTGGAAGAAGCTTCATATGCTAATGTCACTAAACGGGTGGTAGTGCATTTTATCAAGAATAATCTGATATGTCGGTATGGTGTGCCAAGCAGGATTATCACCGACAATGGCTCAAATCTGAATAACAAGATGATGACTGAACTTTATGAAGAGTTCAAGATTGTCCACCACAATTCATCTCCTTACAGGCCAAAGATGAATGGGTTTGTTGAAGTTGCTAATAAGAACATCAAGAAGATCATCCAGAAAATGGTTATTACTTACAAAGATTGGCATGAGATGCTCCCTTTTGCTCTGCATGGGTATCGAACATATGTCTGCACTTCAACAAGGGAAACCCCGTTCTCTCTTGTATATGGCATGGAAGCAGTGCTCCCCGTTGAGGTTGATATTCCCTCCTTACGCGTGATAATGGAAACCAAGTTGTCAGAAGCTGAATGGGTCCATAACAGATTTGACCAGTTAAATTTAATTGAAGAGAAAATAATGACGGCCTCGTGCTCAGGAAGATCATGTCTGTTAACGCTAATTCTAGGGGCAAGTGGACTCCCAATTTTGAAGTCCCATATGTTGTCAAGAAACCCTTCTCTGGTGGTGTATTAATTCTTGAAACAATGGATGGTGAGGAGTTCCCACATCATTTGAATGTTGATGCAGTCAAGAAATACTTCACCTAGAAAAATAAAAAGAACAACCCGCTAAGACGAAAACCCAAAAAGGGCGGCTTAGGCAAAAGAGGAGCGTCTCGGTAGGCCAAAAACCTGAAAGGGTGGTCTAGTCAAAAATTAGAGACATAAATAGAATATATGTTCCCGGTAGGGTGAAAACCCGCAAGGGCAATCTAGGCAAAAGGTAGGGATTTCCTGGCAAGTAACTGCATCAAACAAGACTTGATCATTTAAGCAATAATCTTCTTGGATCCTCACCAATCTTCAACCAAAGTCTCTGCTCAGGAATTCAAAGTTTTTAGGGAGAATAGTGGGCATTGTATTTCAATGTATCTTTTCCAATGTATATTACCATTTTCCAAACTTTGTAATCATCTATGGAGTCTTGCCATTTGCAGACTACCATTCTATTAATAAAGTTTGAGCTTTTATCCATTCTTTTCAATTCTTATTTTATTCAGCTTACAATGACTTTATTTATTATTGATGGTAATTTTCAAAGCAAACAGATTAAATAACAAAATTTGTTTTTTTAAAAGAATTTACAAATCACTTCTTGCTTTAGATTTTGTGACTTAAGGAGAACAAAAATAGTGGCTCCAGGAATGGACGAACTAAAAATTTTTTTGGAGGTCTGAATTCCCAAGGAGGACTCTCCCATGTCACTTTTGCTGGTGCGAGTATGACCTTCTTGAGTTTCTCTAATAATTGAAGTATGGTGCGGTATTGGGGTTGTGATCCCATTTTTCCCCAGTCAAGTCTTGGTACATTCTAATTTTGGGTTTGCATGATATGAAGTCTCTACCCCAGATTCCCCAGTAAGGTCTTCACTCGCATGGCGAAAGTCTCTTCCCTCTTGGTGTGCTGAGATGGAACCATTTGCAAAACATCACCCTTTGCAGTGCTAGAATTTTTTTGTTGTTGTTTGTTTTCCCGGCAACTAGACAAGGGCAATGTCTTTTCTAAGAAATGATGAAACAGTTGTCAACTCTTTGGGTTTTCTCCTACCAAGTGCTAGATTTGATTTAAAATCCCCATAAGTTTGATTTCTTGCTGTAACATTTGATTTCTTAAATCCCTGGGTAAGGTTATCCCCGTAAAGTTTCATAATTTCTCCCCAGAGAAATTGGTGCAATCATCACCCTCAGTATTGAAGAATGTATCTCGGTGCCCCCTCGACGATGTGTTGTTATCCTCCCTGATGAAGATAGTACAATATCTCTAGCTGATGTCTCGGTAATATGGTTTTGTGTTCCCTAGTAAAGTCAATATGGCAATCCCCAATAGAAGTACAGACTGTGAAACATTTTCTTTCTCCCCTTTGAAGTCTGTGTGATATTCCCCGGTGAAGCCTAGAGGAAGTTTTTATATCCATATATTTGTATTGGTTTATTGTTATGATTCTGTTCTTTTCCAATAGAGTTAAGCCGTGAAATAGGAATTTTTTTCCTCAGTTGGTGCTTACTTTCTCATGAAATTTTCATCTTGGATGTGATTTAGCTGAGTATTGGTTGTACCCAAGTTGGTTTTGTCTGGTTGTCCCCAGTGTTATACGTTTATTTTATCAGCATATACATGATGACATTCATACATTCATACATACATCATGCATAGTTCATTTTTAGAAAATCATTGCTCATGTGCATCCAGTAATATTTTGTTGGCATATTACCCTGTTTTACAGAGTTGTGTTATCCTCTCTCCAATAGAGTGTTAGCCTTAAGCAGAAAGTGTATATACTTTCAATTTCCCCACTGAGTTATTCCTCATGGAAGAATTTTGCTTTAGACTTCCTATCAGCTCATTGTCTGAAAAGAACATGGTTCCTTCTTGAGTATTTCTCATGAGATGTTATTCTGGTTGACTGTTTCACTCCGGTTTATTTCTGATTTGGATGGGTGGTCCCCCAACAATGTTATTATTTTGATTTCTACAAGTTTCGAGCCCTAGTTCGAGAATGTTCATTTTATTTTACACGTGAAGATTATATCTCCTCAATAGGAATATATTGGCATTTCCCCAGGAGGTCATATTTCTCTCCTCAGGAAATTGTTATATGCAATTCCTCCTCATAACAGCAAGTGGCATGTCTCTTTATTTGAGCAACCTGTACTTCCCCAATAAGTCTGACAGTTCCCAGAGAAGATTCAAATTTGTTACTTCAATGAATGGTAGCCTTGTCATTATGGAAGGTAGTTCGTTGATGAGATTTGTTACTCTAATGAATGGTAACCTTGTCATTATGTAAGGTAGTTTGTTATTGAGATTTGTTACTCCAATGAATGGTAGCCTTGTCATTGTGGAAGGTAGTTCGTTGTCCAAATTTGTTACTCCAATGAATGGTAACCTTGTCATTATGGAAGGTAGTTTGTTGCTGAGATTTGTTACTCCAATGAATGGTAGCCTTGTCATTATGGAAGGTAGTTTGTTGTTGAGATTTGTTACTCCAATGAATGGTAGCCTTGTCATTATGGAAGATAGTTTTTTGTCAAGATTTGTTACTCCAATGAATGGTAGCCTTGTCATTATGGAAGGTAGTTTGTTGTTGAGATTTGTTACTCCAATGAATGGTAGCCTTGTCAATATGGAAGGTAGTTCATTATGGAGATTTATTACTCTAATGAATGGTATCCTTATCATTATGGAAGCTAGTTTGTTGTTGAGATTCATTACTCCAATGAATGGTAGCCTTGTCATTATGGAAGGTAGTTCGTTATTGAGATCTTTTTCCGATGAATGGTAGCCTTGTCATTATGGAAGGTAGTTCGTCGTTGAGATTCTATTGCTCTGAAGAAGTTCATTTGTTCCCGGTTGTGAGTAATGGTGTTGATTATCATTACCACCCTGATATTGGTATTTGCTGGTATTATCTTACCACTTCTTTCCTGATGGGTCGATGTTACATTTTTCTATCTCCTCAGTGAGCGGATAGTTTGCAGTCATCTGTCGATCACTTTTATCCTTTACTTTCTCTCCTAAATCTTTGAGTTGATGATGATTTATCTCCTATTTAGGCTTTACCCTAATAGAGTCGGGTCTCTGGTTCACTAGTAATTTATTTTCTTGGTCGGTTCTTCCTTTTGATCCTGTTTTATTTGCTACATCCCCAGCAGGGTCTTGCGTCCTTTTTAGATTTGTTCATTTGCATTCATAATAATAAGCATTGCATGGCATCTTAGGGCCAAAAATAGGGCTTGTTTTATATTTAAGTATCTTCGATCGCCTCGACACGAAGATTTTTAACCTTCGCATCTCCAGATAGAATACACTTAAATAAGGGCAGCTTTTGTACCCCAATTTTTGCCCCTAAGATTACTCTATCATATCATATCAACTTAATCACAACAAGATCACACACTAGGATTTGGCTCTTCTCCTTATCTTTAGCTTTGCCCACGGGGAATCATCAAGCACCTTGATTTGTATCTTGTTGTCATCTATGTTTTGATTAAATTTTAACTAACAAATATAATGTATGTTTTCCCTAATTGTTGATATCATAGGTGAAAGCACAACACATTCTAGCAAGTTGATCCATAGGTTCATGAGTTTATTTCCATTCCTTCTTCAATAAAGCTTCATTGAGATTCAAGCTTCATTATTGAAGATATTTTGAATTAATATCATGACAAAGTCTATTATGATTCATCATGCCTCAAGTTGTCAAAAACAGTTCAAAGGTACAAGGGTTGATTGAAAAAGTTTGACCTAATTGGACAAGTTCTTGATTCATTGATCACAAGTGCATATTTCCCTCAATTCTCAATATTTGTAAGTGTTTATGGTTTTTATGGTTCCTCATTATCATTCTCAACAACTTATATTTATATGACAAAAGTATTTGTGCAAGAAAGTTGATCAAAATTGTAAAAGGATTTCTAAGGTATCTTATTGCTATAGGAGCTAGGGTTTCGAACTTCAAAGGGGTATATCTTGCTCATCTTTTGGTATTTTTGAGTGATTCCAAATACATCCTTCTCTTAAAAGGGTTATCAACAAATCACTTCAAGAGTTTCAAGGAAATTTTGTGTGGAAGGTACCTAATGATGAAGAAATATTATAAGTCTTCTAGATGAATCAGCAAATTCCCTTATGTGATTTCAAAAAATCATAACTTGGTCAATTTTTATCTCCTTGAGCCCATTCTTTTTCCATAATGATCTTAAAGATATGGAATTCAACCCTTCTTGTAAGTTCAAAGTGTGAAAATGGATAGAAGATGCCCTAAGGATGCAAAATATTATAGGTCATTTTATGAAATTTTTGCTAATTTCAACAAGTCATAACTCTCTCAATTTTTGGAGTTTTCAAATGGTTCAAATCTCAAAATTTCATTCAAGAGATCTACTTCATGCCATCTTTTTTGGTCAAGAGAAAATTTCAAGTGGAAGGCCATGTTTGGATGCAAGACATTATAAGTCATTTTTGATGAAAAAACATAGAAAATTTCTAAGTATAGAAAGTCAACCTCTTTTTCTCAACTTTGACTCATTATAATTTTCAGCTCAAGCATCCATTTGATGCCATTCTTTGAACATTGTAAAGATTGTGATCTCATCTTTATAAAGCTTCAAGAATCATGTCCTAAGACTCCTTGAGCTAAGAATGCCATTGATTTGAATTTGGTAACTTGAAATTGAAGTTTCTTCATAAGTCAGATTTTGAAATTCATGTTTTGGCTTCTAAACATCAAATTAGCACACGTTTTTGGTCTAACATGTTTAACCAACTTGCCAAAGTGGATTAGATCCTTAAGACCAAGGATTGAATGAGTTTTGATGCAAAACAAATCACACCTTACTCGTGTATCAGGTTCACACGATTTCCCTCCAAACTTCATCATTTCACACGCTTGAACATTCAATTAGCTTCCCTATAAATAGAGGGTCATACCTCATTCATTTTCTCAAGCTTAGAGTGCCAGATTCACCCTTCCAAACTCCCTCTTGAACCAAATTTTATGCAACTTCGAATTTGCTCTTACAACCTTTCTCAATCATTTTTCTTTGTCAATTCATCTTCCTTGAACCTCACTGAAGCTAACAGAAGAAGAAATAAGCTCTAAAACTCCCTGAATCTTGCTAGCCAAGTCAAGTTTCAGAGCTCTGCATCTTAACTTTAATAGGTAGATTCCTTCACCAATTATCTCAAACTTTGATACTATTATGAAGCTCTCATCATCCTGATTCTAGTCGTAACAATTGTTTTTAACTGGAAGTATGTTTTGACCATGAAATTTCAAATCCCTTTTCAAAACTTCTCTTCCAAAACGACTGAGCTACAACTTATATAAATTTTTCGCGAAGGTACCATTGGAATCGTCTTGAAGAGACGAAGCAAATGGTAACGGTCTCGTCTTCTAATTTTACAGTTTTTGAAACCTGCCGATTTTGTTGGCTCGAGGTTGAAGATGATTAATGTGTCATCTATCAACCAATGAAAGCGTGCCACACTTATTTATCAAAAATCTGATTTAAGTAATGATCTTGTGTTTATTCCACTAAAGACCATGATATGCACAACACATCTGATCCATTGGATTAACTTATTAACGCGTTTTGACTCTCATCCATTAGTCCACATTTTTTTGACTTTATTTTTTATTTCTCATTTTTATATTTAAATTGTTTTAAATTTCAAAAAAAGCATAGAAAATTCATTTCTGATTCAAAAATTATGAAAAAATTCACAAAAATATTTTCAAATATTCTCTTTCTGAATTTTATTTTTTCATAATTTTATTTTTAGATTTGATATTTTTTATATTTTTTCTTTATTTTGGTTTGTTTTTAATTATTAAAAAAATACTTTTGAACATTTTTTTAAATTCTGAAAAAATTCATCAACATCAATTCCATTATTTCTGACCTTGTGAATTTTTTTCAGAATTTTATTTTGATTTCTACTATTTTTGATCTTTTTTGCATTTATTTGAGAAATTTTAATTAGTTTAAAAATAGTTTCTGAATTTAAAAAATTACCAAAAAAATTATATAAACATTTGAGTATATTTCTAATTTTTCTATGGCCTCATTTGATTTTTCTTGGTTGATTTGATTATAATTTCCATTTTCCCCTCTCATTTTCATTTTAAAATCATTTTTAAAAACCTTTTTCTTTATTTTAAATACAATTTTCTTTTATTGTATATATTTTGGCTGATCTTGGACGATGAAATTTTGATCATGAGCTTTATTAAAATCATTGGATCCATGGTGTTGAGTCTAACTCCATAAAAATGGATGAATAATTTTAATAATAATTTAATTATATTTTTTTGGTTCAAATGTGGTTTAATTATTCTCACATCCCTCTTCATCTTATCTCCTTCTTATTGTGTCATATGTTGTTAGAGGATGATGTACATATCATATCTCCAAGCATAGGACACATAAATTGCTATTGATCAGCCTCAAAATAGGTGCGACTTCTATATAAGTCCACTTGTGATTGCTTAACATAGCGCTAAATTTTATCCCAATTCAAGAAATGATCATTCGTGGCCCAAACCCATGTTTGTAAGCCCAAATATGTTGATTTGAATACTTTGATCCAATAACTTTGAGATTCATTGTTAGAAGGCTTTGGTCTTATAAATCCTCTAATGAATCTTCATAAACTTTGGTCAAAGTGAATCACTTAAACATCATTGATCATTTATTGTTGTCTTAAGAATTTTGAATGGATGATATACTTGACAAAAAGCAAATGAAACTTATTGTTGAGAGGCTTTGATTTTATCAATCTTCTAATGAGTTTCAAATGCAAGTTTCAAGATGGTCATTCAACTAACATCTAATTTCTAACAATTGTCTTTATTTTGTGCTTTTATTTTATGCTTTTACTTTAAGAACATTTATTTTAGCATTTACATTTCATTCTATTTCCATCTTTGCTCGTTTGAGCATTTTTCTTTTGTCATTTTTGCTCATTCGAGCTTTTCATTTCTTTTTTTGAAGATACTTAATAATCAACTTGAATCCTAAAAAACTTTAATGCCACTTAGACTACTTGGTTACTATCCTTGGCATTATGGAGGTTGTGGACTTCTTGGACTTATGAGTAGAGACCTTAATCTACCTTGTGACCTTAGATGTTATTTTTTCTGGAGTTCTTGGGGTTTACCCCAAGACATTGGGTTGTTTGTTTGTTTTGTATGCAGGTGATTGTGATTACATGCTTTGTCTGTGATCTGGTATTCATTTGTATACAGTCGTTACTCTGCCCAATTTTTGTGAATACTTAATGTAAGTGAAGCTTGGTTTCTTAAGAGGTTTAGTATCTTTTCTTGCTTGGTTTCAATCCAAAGGATTGGAATTCTACATTGACTCATTATGTCAAGTGTTGGCTTCTTGTTGGTTAGACAGTTCTTTTCCCCTAACTTTTACTTTATGCCTTAGGATAGTCCCTTCATCTCCTCCCATCTTCTTTAATTTCAAAGTTTTCTCCCACCTTTTGAAAACTCTTCTTGTTTTTAAACTTGAACCGCTTTCATAATAAACTTGGACTTATGTCCATGTATTTTCAAAATATTTTCTTAATAAAACTTTAATCAACTTAATAATACCATGACATTTTTGTGAAAATACTAAAAGTCAATCAATCTCATTCAAACTATTTTGCCACTTTGGCTTTTTACTTTAAAATTTTCTCAAAAAGATTAGTCTCTTGTCAATCCTTGTAGTGATGCGAACTACTATACTTCTACGATATATAGTGAAGTGAGATATTTTCCACTTGGGTGTTGAGCGAAGCTTTGTTGATTTTTAAAATCCAAGTCATATCCTCCACTTTGAGATGACGCAAATTCTCCTTTATCATAATTGTGGATAGTAAGTATGGTTTCCACTCGGATAAGACGATGACGTCTTGTATTTTAAAATTAAACCAACACGCTTGTGTTTTAAATTTTTTTAAAGGTGTACTATATGTACCTTGATCCCCTATTGCACGGAAGGTGGTACGTAGGCACTAAAGGTTCGCAACCGCGGCGGGTTTAAAAATCATAAAAAATACTTCTTTTCTCATCTTTACAATCTATTTTTTATACAACATTTATAACCAAAATACACAGATTTTCAAAGAGGTTCCTGCAGAGTACCATAGATGTTTAGGATGCTAATACCTTCCCTTTGCATAACCAACCCCCGAAGTTAGATTCTCTCCCCCTCTTTTTGGGTTATTCGCTATTTTCCAATTTCTTTGGAAACAATTAAGCGCGGTGGCAATTTTTGTTTTGATCTATGCGAGTCGAGTCAATCTAATGGCTTAGTCTCAACGTATCTACCGCTACAAAAGGGATATTTAAGAAATTTCCTCAGAAGGTCATTCCAAAACAAGACATTTGCTGGTTTAGCTTAAATCGCCTAAAGATTTATTTTTATTCTTTTCCGGTGGACACTTTTTCTGGTTCAGATTTATTCTAATTCTTTTTCAGTTAAAGGCAAATACAAGACATCTGCTGGTTCAACTTAAACCGCCTAAAGATTTATTCTGATTCTTTTCCGGTAGACACTTTTTCTGGTTCAGATTTATTCTGATTCTTATCCGGTTAAAGGAAAATACAATACATTTGATGGTTCGACTTAAATCGCCTAAAGATTTATTCTGATTATTTTCCGGTGGACACTTTTTCTGGTTCATATTTATTATGATTCTTATCCAGTCAAAGACAAACACAGACACTTCTATTGGTTCAGTTTATATCGACCAAAGATTTATTCTGATGCTTTTCCACTAGACACTTTTTTTGGTTCAACTTAAATCGACTAAAGATTTATTCTGATTCTTTTCTAGTTAAAGACGACACAAGACATTTGTTGATTTAGTTTAAATCAACCAAAGATTTATTCTAATACTTTTCCAATAGACACTTCTTCTGGTTCAGTTTAAATCGACTAAATATTTATTCTGATTATTTTCCAGTTAAATACAGACGCAAACATCTTCAGGCTCAATTTAAATCAAGCGTAGATTTATTCTGATACTTCTTCAGATACAGTCGAGCGAAGACTCATTCTGATACTTCTATCAACAATTACCTATGGATGGCATCTATAAGCCCATCTCCGGCGATTTTTTTTCACCCCTCCAAATGGCATCTTTAAGTCCATTTCCAACATAATCAACAAACAATTTCACTTCGTGCACATGCGAGTGCAAATTTCTGGGCACTTATGTGTTCAATCATCTTCTACCCTCAAGTCACGAATGGCGAACAAGCCAATCTAACTCTTCAGGTTTAAGAAGATTGAACATGGGAAGCTGTTGTACCCCAAAATTTTCCCTCTCTATTCTCAAGACATTTCTCACAAAAGATCTCAAATGCTCAAGAAGTTCCAAGAGTTTGATCAGACAAGCTCACCTCCTAAGCACTGAGCCTCTAAATTAGGGTTTTGTTTTTCTCAAGGACAATTTAACTTTTGATGCCTCAAATTACTGTCATGGTTCATTATAGGTCTCCAATATTGAACATACCAAGTTTCAAGTCTTGCACTACAAATTTGCTCAATCAATTGCTCAGATGACTGGAAATCAATTGTATTGGGTAAAAAGTCAAATGTGGTCAATATACAGTCAAATTTCATGATTTTTGGCCAACATCAACATTTTGAAGTCATATTCATCAATTGATCAAGTGTTGATCACAATTATTCAAGAAAAACACTCAAATCATCAAAGGGGCAAAATTGTCGAAATTAGGGTTTTGACTAAGAATAAGTGATCATTGACTTTTGACCTAGTACATGACCTAATGGGTTGAAGTATAATCTCAAGGAATAAAACAAAATATCTTGACCTAAATTCATGGCTCAAATCATTTCTCAAGTTCAATGGATTGATAGTTGAATTTTTGATCAACTGATGAAAAGTCAACTGATACACAAAAAGTCAAACTTTGACTTTTTTATCAACATTAAGTTTCAAAGATCAAGATTATCAAGATACTCAAAAATATAAAACTTTATCATCAAGAATTAAGAAATTCAATAAAGTCCACAAAAAGTCAAATTTTTCAATACATAGAAAATTTCTAAGTATTTTTTAACCTTGATAATTTTAATACTTCATGATAATTTTTCACCAAGATGTAAGATGATTCAAGGAAAACTTTCAACATGAAAGTTGTAGATCTTGATGAACTCTACAAATTTTTATTATAGGTTTTATGTCCAAAAAATTCTTAGATTTGAAGATATAAACCCATGAAGTCATGACATTTTTCATAAAACACTTAGTGAAAATTTTGGCAAGTTAGCTAGATTTTTTTGTCCCAACTTCTTGGTAATTTTTCACCTAGATCCAATTTGATTTAGTCAAAGTGGTCAACATAAAGGTTGTAGACAATGTTTCAAGCTTTCCAAAATGTCCAAGAACTTGAAGAGATCATGCTTGATCTAGGATAATCAAAGAGAAGACGTTGGATATCCATTCTTAAATTTTAGGTCATTTTGATGATGAACACTTGATCAAATCTCAAGCCATGCTGCATAAATCTTACTTTGCAGGCTTCTAACTTGAAAATCACTCCATAATTAATTGTTTAAACAACTGTTAGAGCTATGATCCAAGCATTTGAGCCATTGCCTAAGAGATTCATCCATTTTTGGCACAAAGTAACATTGTCATTCTTGTAAAGTTGCTTTAATTACAAAGTCAACTTGTATTGAGCCTCTAACTTGTTTGTTATGAACACACTCAACATACAAGATCAAATAAGCATGTTTAAAGCCTCTAACTACTCTATATTGCTTTGTACTTCACCTTGGAACAATGTTTGTCAAGATTGCTTCAAAAACAAGTCAAAAAACCATAACATGTGATCTTGTGAATCTGATCACTTCAAGCCCTCAAACCTATTGCCTATAAATAGAGGCACTATTTTGCAAGTCAAACATGAACGCACAAGCCTTGAAACTCCCTCAAACACTCCCAAACTAAAAATTGCTCTCAAACTCCATTTTTGTGGCATTTCTGACGTTGAATTCCAAACTCACATTTCACTCGTGCGTTCTCACTCAAAGTTAATCACAAAGCTTCCATACATCATTTAGAACCTATCAAGGACCTTGTTACACAATTGTAACACCTCCATCACCATCATTCATTTCCAAAAATAGTCATCTGCACATTGACTTCTACAAGAAAATTCAAGCACTCTCAGCATAAGGTAAGCTTTGCATTAGCTTCCTAGGAGTCTAGTGAAGCTATCCAGACCATCAGAACACTTCCAGGAGTGCTCAAACTTCAAACACAATTTCCAATTTTGAGGTAAGTTTTCTCAACTTTGAACTTCTCATACAAGCATCATTAATAGTTATTTTGTAAAGATAAAATGTAGACATCATTATCGTGAAGCTAACCATGCCCTTAGTTTTCATTTATCTTGCCTGAGTGATGTGAATTTTGAAGTCGAAGTTACAGAAAAATTAGGTCAAAATTTGGTACCAACAGAAGTTCGTGTTCATCTTTGAGTGTTAACTAAGTTATTTACATATTTGAAATCATGATGAAATTTCTAACAAGTTTGATGTTTACACTTTATGAAATGGTTGAGAAATGAGTGAGTTTGAAATTCAAAAATGGATGGCGCGAGGAAGAAGATGAAGTACAGTTAGAAGCAAGTTCATTTTATAGTTGTTTCATAAACTAATGAATGAATCACCAGCCTAGTGGTTAAAGCGCGCGTCTGTTACCTATGGAACCTGGGTTCGAGCCCCAGCGTCCCATTTTGTTATTTTTCTAACAATTTTTTGTTCCTTGTTTTGTTCTAGCGCGTTTGGGTCTCCCTGGCTTTGGGCCTTAGAATTTTTTCCTTTCTATCACCCCCACTTTACTTGATTCAGACGCAGGCCTATCACTTTTTTTATTAATTTCTAATTTCAAATAAAAAAAACAAAATGTTGTTTTAGGCCTAACCTTTTTACTACTTCTTCACACCCTATTTTAATTTTTAACATCAGGCCCAACTTTTTATTTTTTTATTTTTTTATTTTTTTATTCATTTATTTTATTTTTTACTTAATAAAATACAAAAGTATATATAATATAATTAGATTAAAAATATTTTTGTTTTTATTTTATTTTACTTCACTTATTTTTAAACAAATAAAACCTCAAAATTATTTTTTTCTAGACAACTAAATTAGACTTAGGATTTATTTTTAATTAACTTAGACTTTAGGTTTTGTTAAATAATTAATTAACTTACCTTTTAAATTAATTAGTTTAATTAGGTTAATTAAAACTTTTTCCATAAAAAGCCATAAAAACAATTTTCTTTTCTTTATCGTTACATTTTTTGTACATTGTATTATTTCGCATTACAATTTATGTAATTGTCAAAGCATTGTAATAGCAATTAGGGTTTATTTTACTTATCATCCCCGTTTGTAAATTTGTATTCCCCATCCCCAAAAGTATTGTAATAGCGTAGGACATTTAAATTCCACAATTTATCGCTTTCCATATTATTTCTAGTAATTAGGGTTTGCATGAAAAGGCTAAAATCAACCCTAGCAAAACCCTTCAAAGATAATATACATGAAAACAAAACACCTTGTACACATGCACCTCTAGGGTAACCCACACTTTTTGTCTCAAATATAAACAGTCATGTCCCTCGAACTTGGGATGTTTTAGCAAATACCATCGATTAAAAGATTGTAGTCCCTCGATGATCCTTCAATGTTGCCTTCAGTGAATAATCTTAGTCCCTTACGACAATTGCTAAAATACCTTACAAGTTGCTTTTTATGAATGTACGATGACCCATGCTTGTCCCTTACATCCAATGATATGGCTCTCTACCCACTAATGATGGACAAGCACTATCTAAAGGAGGAGGAAAAGAACAAAGACTTTTTGAGTAGGTAGATTGCTCGTAATTGCTTGCTCACAAACAAAACCATTTACATCTCACACTTTTAAAACACTTTTCAAAATGAGCATTTTGTATACATTCTCAACGATACGAGAATCATTGCAAAATTACCTTACATTGGCATTTTCAAACATCTTTCCAAACACTCATTTTCAACAAATATTTTCAAAACCAACACTTTGTATACGTTCTCAACGATACGAGAATCATTGCAAAGTTTTCCAAACTTAGGCGTTTTCAAAATATTTTCAAACATACACAAACACAAAGTATTTCAAAGTGAGCCAGCAATTAAGAGCCCGTAGATAACTACGTATGAAAAGGGTGCTAACACCTTCCCTTTTCATAACCTGCCCCCGAACTCAAGAAAATTCTCAAAAGGTATTTTCTGTTCTTTTCACCCTTTCCTTTATTTGGATAAAATAAAAATTTGTGGCGACTCTTGCTATCCGTAACATTTGCGATAAAACGAAAAACACCCAAGTCAGTTCTCTCACAGTATTACAACAAGGAATCACCAATGGTTTCTTTATACTTCCATCAACTACAACTAGGTATTTTTATTTAGGGTATTGCTTGAATTGGACTATCCCCTGATCTACCAATTTTTGTAACATCTTCTCAAAAGCTTCATTGTGTTCCAAGAGGAACCCACATTCAAACAGATATTCTTTCAAAAGGTTTATCGGGGCCTTTACTTATCTGGCTGCCCCCAAGTGAATGACCACCTCAATTGCATTCACCACTGGTCCACCATACGGAGGCATGGTATTTGTTTTGGTATTTGATTTGTCAAAGGTGATATCTTGGGAATCCAATAAATTTTGAACCTTATGTTTGAAGGCCCAACATTTTTCTATGGTATGCCTGGGAGAATTGGCATGATTCTCGCACCTGGAATTTGCATCGTACTTTGGTGGGAGTGCCCCAATTGGAGGAGCTAGTGGATTTTTCTCTACCAAAGATGCCATGAGCAGATGTTGCAGTAATTGACTGTGAGGCATGGGGAGAGGATCAAATCTTCTCGGAGGCCATTCAAACCTGTTATGTTGTTGCTGCTCCCGTGGAATTACCAATGGCTATTATGCCCTTGGGTGCGATGTGACAACATTAATTTCTCCTTTCTTCTTTTTAGAGAAGTTAGAAACGTGTCTTTTTAAACTATAAGGGGTACTAGATGATTCCCATTGTATCTTACCACTTTTTATGCCTGCTTCAATCCTTTCACCAATAGTTACAGAATCAGAAAATCTGGAAGATATGTTTCCTACCATCTTATCATAGTACAACCCTTGCAAAGTACCCATGAACATATCGACTAATTCTTTCTCCATGAGTGGTGGTTATACACGGGCTTCCATTTCTCTCCATCTCTAAGCATACTCCTTGAAATACTCCTCTTTCTTCTAAGACAAGTTTTGTAGTTGCATACGGTTAGGCTCCATGTCCAAATTGTACTTGTATTGTCTCAGGAAAGCGTCAGCAAGATTCGCCCATGTTTGGATATGAACCTGCTCCAATTGCATGTAACAATCTAGGGATGCCCCACTCAAACTGTCTTAGAAACAATGGATCATCAACTTCTGATCTTGAGCATAAGCATGCATTTTCCGACAGTACATGCGTAGATGGTTCCTCGGGCATGTGAGTCCCTTATATTTTCTAAAGTCAGGTACTTTGAATTTTGGAGGGATCACCACATGAGGAATTATACCCATTTCAAAAGCATCAACATCGAAAGAATCATAACCTTCCACAACCTTCAACCTTTCTTCAAGAGCTTTATATTGATTGAGCGCCAAGCGATTCTCAACAATCTTAGGTTGGTGTTCCTGAGTAACACCTTCCAAATCAAGATCTCCATATTGTAGGTTTATGTAATTATCCGCATTGTTGACCAGAATCTACAAAGTATGGAGTGCCCCTACCTTCGGTGGAGGTGGGAGAAACCCTTCAGTATTGGCTTGTCTGACCTCTTGTTGAGCTACGGTTGACTTTAGAGGTCCTGATTCTGGCTCTTTTCTTGGTTGGTGACCGCTCGATACACCAATAGTTTGGGCTACTTCATCAAAGGCTGCCCTAGGAATTTGTTCTTTTCACTTGATGATTTCTTCAAGGCTAGAAGAAGTTGGCTAATATATCCCTTCATCGAGTCGATGTTGCCTTTCACCTGCTCCAAATCTTCCTTGAATGTGGCTTGATTCTCCTTGATCTGTTCCATCACTTTCTTTTGATGGGCTCTTGTTATATACGATGGTCGAAGAGGTGGTGCTTTCTTACTAATGATTTAACTGGAGAATGTTTTTTTTTAAATGATAAGTTTTTGTATGAGTTATGAAATGCACGGATGCGTATGAATATGCTAAGAGTTTCATTTTTGAATTTCTTATTCACTAGGATTCTTTTTTCATATATTTTTTATATATCTATTTTTTTAGGTTTTGCGTTTTACTGGTGAGCATCTCAAAAACAAATACACAACGAGATATAGAAACAAAAATTTTATTGATATAATAATTGTCTTTAAAAAGATAATACAATTCAGATATTGAAAAATATTCTATCCAAACATCAAAATTAAATAGCTGAGGGAAACAAAAAATCTTTTAAGTACACCTGCAGATTTCTGCTATGAAGTCATTGACCATAGTTCTACAAAGCTTGAGGAAGTCTTCAACGTGTTTTGGGAGCGGTACCATCACATTTTCCGCATCTCTCAAACTTCTAGGGATGTCATTAATGAGATTGTTGGCTAAGAAGGCGAGTCTTGCATTTTTGTCTTTATAGAAATGATATTCATGGTAGAGGTCCGGAATTATCTTATGATTATCCTTTCCTGCTTTGGCGATATTTGCATATTGTTCTTTCCAATATAATTTTTTAGCCCTTATCTTTGTATAGAGTCTCCTCCGTATGAGGAAATTCTTTCATAAGTCTTCTAACTCATGACAAACTTGCTCATATTCATCAATCTTTTGGGCGAGAAGTCTTTCTTCCCTCATCCTCTTGAGATGTTCCTTTACATCTGATTCTCGACTATCTTGGAGTCTCGTAGTCAGGTACTGCATTTCCTCTTCTTGATCTAAAGAGGCTTGTTCCAAACTTTAGATTTGAGCTCTCAAATTCTCTTCCATCTCCTTTTTGTCTTGCATTGCCTTTTTGTACCACCTAGTTAGCCTCCCAATTTGACTAGCAGCATCTTCCAAACGTTGGTTGTGAGAATCCAAGTTGAAAGTATCACTCAACAATGCTTCGGTCAAACGTTTTCGCTTAAGACTCTCCTTTTTCAAATGCTTCACGATCTTTCTGAATTTGTTGATATCAGGACTCAAGCCCGTGTTGCATCTGTATTTTCTCCTTAGCTAAGTTATGGAGGTTAAGCTCCAATTCTTCTTTATCCTTTTGAGCTTGATTAAAGGCTTTCTTCAAGTTGTTTATCTCTTTTAAGGATATAGGAAGAGGATCTGGGACATATGGCTTCTACTCAGGATTGACGTCAAATGGTAACTTAATGACTTACACCCTATCCAAAACCCATTGAGTGTAAGGTTCTTTCGCCACAACATTCTTCCTTTCAGAATTTCTTTTTCTAACCCTATCCCAAGCTCAGATGATCTCATTGAAAAACTCTCGATCATTTTTGTCCATGTCATGAATGATTAATTATTGAAGTTGTTCATCAGAGGGTTTATCCTCCAAAGGGTACCCAAGTTATCGCAAAGCCAAAGTAGGGTTGTAATTGATGCAACCACGTGGCCCAATTAGCGAAACATTCAGAAAATCTCCTTAACTATAAATGATATCTCCAATATTTATCTTTCTTGCATACCACAACATAGAATCAGCAGTAAGAGACCTTAAGTTTTGAGGACACTCGTATCTCATCAGATTCGGAACCATGTAGTCTTCCTTATAAAGATGAGTCATAAACCAAGAATATAAGAGTGAGATACAACAATTTAGTATACCCATCCCCTTTTCGTAACAAGTGTGAAGAGCATAGTAAATATCAGCAAGTAAAGCAGGAGTTGGGCCCGCATTCAAAGCTTTTGCGCCCCAAAATACACTAATAGTTGCAGGGTCAATATAGTCCAAAGTCCGCGGAAACAAAATTACACCAAAGACAAGTATCCCTAAGAAATCAACACAAGGCTCTCATTATTTGTTATTGGCAAAAGAAAGGGCTTTAGCTTCCAAATATTGTCTTCTAACCCCTTGTATATCACCTTCTTTTTTGTAATTAAGTGAAAATTCCGGATAAGGGATCCCTAAACCATTTGCTAAGTCCTTAATGTCAATAATTTGTCCAATTCCCACATATGCTTTTCCCGTAGAAAAATTCAAAAGTCTATCAAATTCTTCCAAAATCGGCGCTAGCTGAAAGTCTTGAAAGGTAAAGTACCTCAACGGAGGATCGTAGAACTGAACCAAGGCAGAAATAGCATCCAATTATACATCCACTTTTGTCAACTCAAGGGTATCCCCATAACAGCGAGTAAACATTTTCAAAGATTTCTCATACAGTTTCCCTTTGATGGTCTTGATCTTTTTCATATCTGGCTTGGCGGCACTAATACGGACAAGTTGTTTCCCTATGGCATTCATTTTTAAGACACTTCACCAAAAACCTTTAATTATTTTTTTAATCCTGTGAATAAGACAAACAAAAAGAATGGAGAATAATGAATATGTGAAATGCAAGATGTATGAATGCATGATTGAGTGGCATAGTAACATGATTTATCAAAAGGTATCCTTAGTTGGTAGGCTCCTAGTTTTGTCCTATAGATATTCTACCCACCCCATAAGGTGGTTTCCTTGAGGGTATCATGGATAACACCAGAGGGAAATGTAACACCCAAATTCTACCCGATAATATAAATGTAAATCAGAGTTATAAAAATTATACAACTGAATCATGATGCCACAAATTCAACTTAAAAACCACTGCATTCAACATGGATACATAACACTTTAAAACTTCGGATGAACCAGCAGCAAAATAAATTAATCCTTTAAATCAACAACTTGAACAACTATGCAGCGGAATCATAATAACATCTTTATCCAACATGAAAGCAACCTCTAAATAACAAGTACTTAATAACAATCAACTTAAAGTTCAACAAGTGAGATAACAAATACTAAAGCAACTAGCGTTCATCCCCCCCGAGTGTTACGTATCAGAGCAATGACACCGACTCGAACTACTGAAGGTCAACCACCTTCACTCTGGATTACCTGCACGTTACCAACATAAGGGTAACATTCAAACATAAGGGGTGAGATATAAAACACTATAATAGAACGTATGATAAAAATTATATTGGAATCAGTTCATGCAAACATCACCACTTCACAACTTATAAACAACAACAATCACAACAGCTATCAATAAAACACAACAATTAATTCATCAACACAACAACTCAATCATACAACTTGAAATGAGACTTAATACTAAGCGAATGCATGTGGTACCATTGGAGAAGAACTCCTATCTTAAAAATAGAGGAGAACTCCCATCTTAGAAATTTCCAATTAATAGAGGCATAAGCCTTCTTCGCAGTTTGACAATTCAGGCCATCACAGAGTATGCAAATGCATGTGACTCAATGAATGCACTATCACATACTCACAACAATCATCATCCATCGTAAGGCATAAGCCCACATAAACACTACTACCAGTAAATAGAGGTAATTCATCATCATGTAAATTCCCTGCAACTTCGCATTATCAACGAGAATTCACAACAGCAATCACAACATCACAACAACTCAACATAAATCAACATTGGCCATAATCCAATAATGTCAATCAACAATTCAGTCATTAACATAATCGAACAATAACTTAACAATAATTTCACATAGCACGGTTAACGACCAAAAACACAGCATGTGCGGGCAAAAGGGATAGGGAACTGCGTGCCCCTCGACATGCATAACAACTAGGACAACATAACAACTAATATATACTCCTCGACACATATTGATAAAAATAGGGCAACAACCAACCTATGCTCCTCGACACATCCTACAACCTAATTCTGCTAAAAAATCCAACGCATCATTCCCCGACACGCCTCGCAGCCTAAAATGCCACTCGGTACCTACTACTTTAGTATCCTCCCCAGCCACTAATTTGGCCAACAACACAGTCTCGATATAACGTCTTAACGACCACACCACTATAATTCATAACTTCCAGCCAACCGCTTGAAATAACACAGTGACGGGCAACTATATTCCTATCGATAGATTCGTTCATTATACAAGACCGACTACAACAATAATTCCTAACTTCCTACCAACTGCTCGAACCACTACAACATCGTAACGACCATACCATTATACCGACCACAACAACCTAACGACCACAACAACAGACAATAATCTACACTAACCTACTCATCGACTCTATCGGCTAGTCATGCAGACAACACAAAACATCCACAACGTAATAGAATGGGCATCTTCCCTTAACAGGTTCAGCAACATCACGTGCAACAATCATAATTACGACTAATTCTCCATAACAAACATCATAAATCCCATTATAAGGTCAGAACCCCACCCTTACCTGGATTGAAGATTGCCCAACCAAAGCTTCGGCCGTAATCCTTGATTCGCTCTACTCGACACCAGGTAGCTTACTCCTCATCCGCGCAGCTCTACCGGTCAGCATATAGAAATCCTTATTCTCCAACTAAAACAAATCCTTGTGTTAGCTTCTCCTTATATAACAATCCTCTTGGGCCTAACCTACACCCCCACTTTACTACTTCTAACTAATAGCATAAGTCCAACATTATTTCATATATTCCTTTTAATTCCTCACTATAATTATTATTAATTGTGATACGGTGGCAGAACCGAATGTTAAATACTAGTTTTGTGTTTGTGTTCGCAAATGTCGCGGTAAGCAAGAGTCTCCACCGACTTTTATTTTATCCAAAAAGGAAAGGGTGAAAAGAACATAAAATTAACTTTTTTCAAGATTTCTGAGTAAGGGGGGTAGATTATGGAAAGGGAAGGTTTTAGCACCCTTTCTATCCATGGTTTTCCATGGGCTCTTAGGTACTTGCTCATTTTATAAAATTGCTTTCGTGTTTGTGTGTTTGAAAATCTTTGAGAAATGCCTTAGTGCAGAGATTCACTTTATGGTAACTCTTGTATCAGTCCTCAAGAGTGTGATAAAGTGTTTTTGAAAACTTTGTTTGAAAAGTGTTTGAAAGTGTGTAAAAAGGATTGTTTAAGCAAGTACCTAACAGTTATCTACCTACTTGAAAAAAGATTGTTCTTTTCCTCCTATCCTTTAGACTGTGTTATCCTATTATTGGTGAGTAGGTAACCCTAGTCGTTGGATGTTGAGGGACTATCGAAAGGGACGTAATGGTAATTGAAGGCAACATGTAAGGATACCTTAGCATTTCAAAGGGACTATCATCATAAGATCAATTCTCGTAGACAACTCGAGGGGCGTTTAGGGACTATGATCTTTATGACGATTTTAACCGAGGGTCTTTGCTAAGAGTATCCCTACTTTTCGAGGGACATGACCATTGTTTCCGAAGGCAACCGAGTGAGGGATACCCTAAGGGTGCATGTGTGCAAAAGTGTGTTTTTTCAGATATATTTATCTTGAATTTTAGTGATCTACAGATTGATTGATTAATCATACAGGCCTAGGTTGCTAGCAATTTATATACATGCATATACAATATAAAAGCAAGAAATAGAAGTCTTACGCTATTACAAGGCTTTGGTGTAGATACATAAGGAATTGACTGAAAGTATAAAGAGCAGAAATTAAAATCATAATTAAGCTATTACAAACCGGGCACATTTGCATAATTAACAAAATAATGCTAAAGCAAATAAAAGCGCACGTTAATTGAAAATGCGTCTAAAATCCTAAGTGAAAGGAATTTTTGTTTGTTTTTGGTATGAAAAGAAATTGAATTAAAAAATCCTAAGTCTATTTAATTTTAGTTTTTTTAAGAAAATATTAAAATAGTTAATTAATTAATTGACAAAGTTAATCTAATGTAAAAAAGCTAAACCTAATGTTTTTATGGTATTTTTTTTAGTGTTAGTTAGAGTTTAGAAAACGTAAGGACCAACAACCAAACAAAAGGTGAAATCGAAAGACCAAAACAATAAGGGAAAAATAAAGTGCATTCTTGAAGGTAATGCCTGGATCAAAAAGGCCTGGATTGCTCTTCGATCTAATGAGCTGATTGAAGACCTCATTCGAGGGTCTTGGGGGTGCTGCAAGCAAAACGTTAGAAATTGAAACTATGAGCCTTAGATCGAAGAAGCTTGGGAGAATGTGCATCTGGGGCGTTCAATCGGGATGTGACATCCTTCAATCTGGGATGCTGGACCTGCAAGGAAGTTCGTTAGAAATTGAAAATACAAGGCCTGGGATACTGGATCCTAGTCCTTTCGATTGCATGAATTCCTTTTCGCCCCCTGAGCTGTTTTCTCATTCGAAAGGCATGACACCTACTTTTACTCCTGCAGATTGGTTAATTCAAAACTAAATAATACAGAAAAAACATCCTATTCGAAATCAATCCTTGAACCCGGATCTGGGTTGGTTTCGATTTGTCACAGTCAGGATCATGGATTTCTAAAGTAATCAGCCTCAAAAAACTCTCTCCATGGCGTTCAAATGCATGAACACCGCAGCTTGCGTACACTTTATTAAACCATTCACAAATAATAACAAAAACTATGAATATGCAATTATGAGTCTAATTCAAGATTTAAATGGGATCAAATATTTTTACCACTGGAGACGTCTGGATCTGGATGAAAGGTGTGAGATGGATGGGGGCACGGACGAGTGTACGCCTGTATGAATTCCAAGAACTTGAGCAGAGTGTCAACCTGGGCGGAAGGTGCCTACAACAGAGTCTGGACTTTCGTGGGGAAGGCTGGTGTTTTTCTTCTGAGGCAGCTTCCGTGAGTTTTTTGTCTGGCCCTTTGTGTGGCTGCTATACGTGTATGAATTCCCCTCGTATCCATCCCATTTTTCGTGTGAGGTCATAAGGTTTATATAGACAAAGGAATTAAGTCAATATTTGTGTATCGTATCTTGGCCCATTATGATGAAGATATTTGATTTGATTTCTTCATAAAGACTTGCTATATTTGATTTTCATACGTTACTGCCAGTCTGTTATGAGCTATTTGGGCCTCCAACATGATGAAAATCAAAAGCTAACTTACAGATCCACTTCCCTTCGATGGAGCCTCCCCCTGCTTCGATTGCTTCAAAGTCCCAATTCGAATTACTCCAGCTTCAATGTTATAACCCCTTCGATTGAGACTTCCCCTGCTTTGATTGCATATTTACAAGGACAACATGCCATTTTGAGCTTGGGGTGAACCTGGACAGGTTAGGATATGTATTTTTACTTAGTCATGCAAGCCTAGTTCATTCCTTCGAATCTTCCTTCTTTGCCAGCTTCAAAGTCCAATTTATTCAGCACATTCCCTATTAGACAACTTCGACCAGCCCTTGACCTTATGGTGAGTCTAAATTATGATTCAAAGTATTCAGAGCTTCCTTCATCAAAGCATCTTGGATCAAGAAAAACTCTACACTGAAATTCCATTTGAAAGTCATATCATTTTGATGTTCTGATTGAGGTAAAGTCTGAAGTTTCAGTCGAAGGACCTTTTGGAATGACAATCGAAGGACCTTCTGAAGTGCCAGTCAAAGGACCTTTTGGAATGCCAATCGAAGGGCCTTTGTCCATACGAATTGAATGACCTTTGTCCAGATACCAATCGAAGGATCTTATTGCAAGGCTAATCGAAAGGCTTTGCTGAAATACCAATCAAAGGGTACCTATTAAAATGCCAATCAAAGCTGCCTTGTTTGAGAAGCTAAATTGAAGGATTCCTTGCCATGTCAATCGAAAGGCTTGGCCACCATGCCAATCGAAGGGCTTGGCCATGAGGCCAATCGAAAGGCCTTGTTCAGGCACCAATCGAATGATACTTTGTTTTGCTCTCTTTGATTTCCTTCATTTTGGACTAATCGAAGTGACGCTAAAATGCCAAACGAAGACACCTTTGTTAAGATGCCAATCGAAAGACATTGTTAAGATGCCAATTGAAAGACACCTTATCGAAGGACACTTTGACCAACTTCAAAATTTGTTATTCTTCTTCAAGCAAATGTTTGAAACCACCCAGGTTAGAGAAGATCTTCTAAAACTTGAGAGGGAAAATTTTGGGGTACAACAGCTGCCCCTGTTCAATCTTCTTAAACCTGAAGATGTAGATTGGCTTGTCTGCCTTTCGTGATCTGAAGGTGGAAGATGATTTAACACTAGAGTGCCAAGGAATTTGCACTCGCATAACACTGATGGTTGACGATTTCGGGAATGGGCTTACAGATTCCATTTGGAGAAGATGACAGAGAGTCATTGGAGATGGGATTAAAGATGCCATCCAGAGTAGATGTTGACTTCATAAGAGGTCTCTTTGTGGGGATCCATGTTCATGTTGTCTGAGGAGGAGTCTACTGGGGATGTTGATTTCTGTTGTTTTCCTGTTTGAAGAAAACTCTGTGGGGAGTAGAGTCTAGGAGCTTCAGTTGTCTGTGGATCTACTGAGGGGTTATCTCTGGATTGGAGAGAGGAAAGTTTGTTGTTTTCTGGTTGAAATCCAGGCTTGGTAGTAATTTGTTGGGGAGAATGAAATTAACTTCTACCTGGAAACGTATCAGAAGAAACCTGTGTAGGGCTATTTCAGGATGAGTCCGGGTAAGACGTCATCTGGAAGTGTATAAGAAGGAACCTGGGTAGGGTTGCTTCAGGAGATATATGAGAGGGAGCGTAGGTAGGGCAGCTTCAGGATGAGTCTGGGTAAAACTAAATCTGGAAATTGTAAGAAGGAACCTGGGTAGGGTTGCTTCAGGATGAGTCTGGGTAAAACTACATTTGGAAATTGTAAGAAGGAACCTGGGTAGGGTTGCTTCAGGATGAGTTCGGGTAAAACTACATCTGGAATGAGAAGGAACCTGGGTAGGGCTTCTTCGAGATAAGTCCGTGTAAAACTTCAAGAGGAGACTGGGTAGGGCTGCTTCAGAATAAGTTCGTGTAAAACTTCAGAAGGAGCCTGGGTAGGGATGCTTCGGGATAAGCCAGTGTAAAACTTCAGAAGGAGCCTAGGTAGGGCTGCTTCGGGATAAGTCCGTGTAAAACTTTAGAAAGAGCCTGAGTAGGGTTGCTTCGGGATAAGTCCGTATAAAACTTCAGAAGGAGCCTGGGTAGAGCTGCTTCGAGATAAGTCTATGTAAAACTTCAGAAGGAGCCTGGGTAGGGCTACTTTCGGATAAGTCTGTGTAAAACTTCAGAAGGAGCCTGGGTAGGGCTGCTTCAGAATAAGTCCGTGTAAAACTGTATCTGGAGATTGTGAGAAGGAACTTGGGTAGGGTTGCCTCATGAAGATCCCGTGTAAAGCTGTATTTGGAAATCAGAAGAGACCCATGTAAGATTTTTTCATGTTGAGCCCGTGTAAAGTTGTATTTGGAAGTTAGAAGAGACTTGTGTAAGATTGTTTCATGTTGAGCCCGTGTAAAGTTGTATTTGGAAGTTAGAAGAAACCCGTGTAAGATTACTTCATGATGAGCCCGTGTAAAGCTGTATTTGGTCGCGCATATGATTACTCTATTTTGTTTCAGAAGCTAATCTTAGACATATTAAAAATAGTTGATGATAAATATCTGTTGATTGATCTTTCTTGAAAAGGTAAAGCGTTAGCTGTATGCAATGTCATGATGTATGAAATGCATTGTGTAATGATGTTATCAAAATAAATGAGATTGGGATGTATGCATTTATACTGCAGATGCTATGATGCTTGTTTAATGATGTATAAATGCAATATGTGAATGTATCGGTTATTCTATTGTAGCACTATTAAATTAGGGAAAA
This sequence comes from Vicia faba, assembly GCA_948472305.1. Lineage (NCBI taxonomy): Eukaryota > Viridiplantae > Streptophyta > Magnoliopsida > Fabales > Fabaceae > Vicia > Vicia faba. The sequence continues at coordinate 1,574,172,618 of OX451737.1, forward strand.
TAAATCCCTGATTGCAGCTGGCGATGAAGAATGTAGGTCTTCAGATTTTGTTGAAGTTGAACTGCAGGGAGATGATCTTCTGTTGTTAGAGGAATAAACTCTGTTGGGGAAGGAAAGCTTTGTGCACTGCCTGAGGATTTTATGAAATCCTATTAGGGAATCTTGATAAGTTTGACGACTTCACTGGGGAAAACCTAATGTTTGAGCAGTAGTTGGAGATTCCTGTTTTGCCGGGGATACAAGAACGCATGACATCACTAGGCTGTAAACTGAGGATATAGCGGCGACCTTGTGTAAGATGCCCCTGCCTCTATACCTGCTGGAGAAAGTACCTGTGGAGACTTTGTGGATGGTTTAGTGGCATCCCAACTCCTGGGGTGCTTGGTAAATGCTGATCAGGATGATAAGTCTCCTACTGATATACAAGTGACAAGATAATGGGACATAGTCGTACGCTTTAATCCCTAACTTTTGTCTGGACTGTCTTTTCAGATTTTCAGTCCACCGGGATACGCTTTTTTGCTCAAGCCACCTTTTCAGGTTTTCAACTTGTCGGGTGTATAATTTTTTTTTGTTTTTATCCCTAATTTTTACCCGAACCCTTTTGGTTCGTCGGGATGCCTTTATTTTTGCCTAGGCCAGTCAACTTAGCGGGTCCTTATTCATGCGTAGTGTTTTCCGACTATGTCCATGTTCACCGGGTACAGAGAATTGTCATTGTCCATAATGGTAAGTGTTGCCACACTTCTAGAAGATGTTTGTTTGATCATACATGATTCGTGGCTGGGATTCATACCCAATGCCCCAAGTGATTCAGATGGAGATCTTCCCCTGGCTATTTGGCATCTTTGAGAGATTCCTTGAATCTTGACTTGACTGCCCTGGATGATGGACAATGATCATGCCGTGCCCCTTGGTTGGAAGTGTTTCTCCACTTGAGGTGATCCTTTTCATTGAGAAGGTTTTGTTCACTGAATATTCATTGTGTGAATTTCTCTGCCCTTTGAACAATTAACCATATGCAAACAATGTTATTTAAAGAATGCAAAGCTCATGTCTGTCTTGAAATATTTTTTTTGAAAATGTGATTTTCGTAGTAAAACAAAATTCGCAAGAATGTGATATCAACTCATAATCTACAGCAGACCTTACAGGAGTCAGGATACCTTTGTAATAGTATGCTCTCGAACTAACCCATGCTTTAGCTAGGACTTTTAAGGATTGTAATGTGGCCTGGTTTACGGTTTAAAAAACAAAGGATAAAGGCTCAAAATTTATTTGTATCCACCCGTTCTTCGTGATGTTCTTCAGTCCTATGCTCAGTTAAGTGTGCATTTTGAATCCCAATTGAGTTTGGCATCTTGTCCTTGATATTCTGGTGATAATTCAACAATTGAGCGTTTGTTTGAAGAATGCTGTCATTTTTGTAACCTTTTCCTTTTTTTCGAGGATTTGTAGTAACCTCTTCTCTTTTTTTATTTATTTTGCGATCCCTGTCTTTTTCCTGAACTATTTATTTTCTGATTACAGTCAGCGGGATGCCCCAGTTTTTTTCTTAAGTCTCCTTCATAGGTTTTTACTTAATGGGTTTTTCTTTTGAAACATAATGACTGTTTTCCTTAATGATTATGCGGAACCATCACCATCTTTTGGAGAGAATCTTCTACACTATTTGTCGTGTATGAAGGGAAAGTTTGCGATTGAATGCACATCTGAATTAACTGAGAAAACTACCCTGCCCCAGGTTATGATTAAGAGTTTTAATTTTTGTGAAAAGAAAACTCCTACTTCTTAGGCTCAAAGGAGTTGACTAGGGATTATCTTCCTTATAACTCCACTATTTAGGCTTTGAAACAATGTTTGTACATCGTCAGCGGGGTCTGTTCAAAAGCATATTGTAGAGATTGTGGTATCGTTCTCGTCATCCTCCCTCTAAAGGCTTAGAGCTTTTGGTAGAGAGTTGAATATCACAAAAGGAAAGCAGTTTAAATATAGTGAAAACAAATTAATTCAAGACAAACATGTGTAATGCATTAATGAAATAATAAATTTTGACATGACAATAATTGTTTGAACAACAAATGAAATTACAAATGAAAATTCAAATGAAAAAAATGCTTTAAATCCTAGCCATGATTTAGCATGGGAGCAGTGACCACGTTGGGAGTCTTAGGAGGGTCGAACTCAATCTCCTTGGCATCAATCATATTTGGAATCTTGTATTTTAGCGCCCAACAATCGTTAGTGTTGTGCCCCAGACTGCCAGAATGATAGGCACACCTTGCATCAGGATTGTAGTTAGGAGAGGAAGTCTTAGGGTTTGGATGAGGACCTATTACCGTAACCAGATTCATCTTCAACATGTGTTGCAATGCTTGTAACAGTGGCATGTCGATTTGGGTAAATTGTCTCCTAGGCTCGTCTTACCTTCGCTGATTACCCCATTGTTGTGGTCGTTGCATGCATACCGAATTAGAGACCAACACTGCCCTCATAGATTATTGGTAGTATGCCTTGTTACGACTCTTCTGGCCATGCACAACATTGGCTTCCCTCTTACCACCAAATGGTTTCTTCTCAGCATTAGAAGACGCGACCATCAGGATCTTCCCACTCCTGATACCACTTTCGATCCTCTCTCCAGTCAGAACCATCTCTGTGAACCCGGATGAGGAACTCCTAATCAGAAAATTGAAGAATGGGTCTGTCAGAGTGCCCATGAACATGTCTACCATTTCACGATCATTCAGAGGAGGTTGTACTCTGCCAACTACATCCCTCCATTTTTGTTCATATTCCTTGAACCCTTCTCTTGAGGCCATGGACATATTCTACATTTGCACTTGAGTTGGTGCCAAGTCAGTGTTGTATTGGTACTGCTTGTAGAAAGAAGTAGCCAAGTCTTCCCAGGTATGGATTCAGTTCCTTCTAGTTGATAGAACTAATCCAGTTGAGTGCCATTCAAACTTTCTTGGAAGTAATGGACCCATAAATTCTGGTCAGCAGTGAGGCTGGATATTCCTAACATAGGACCTCAAGTGAAGTTTGGGACATGAAACACTGTCATATTTTGCAAAGATGGGGACCTTGAACTTTGGTGGGATGACCACTCTAGGAACCAGCCCCAGTTCTTCAAAATCCAGACCAGGCACCCTTTGGATCTCCATGGCATTGAGTCAATCCTCCAGTCGTTTGTATTTATCGTCATCAAGAGGATACTGCTCCTCAGAATAGTTAGGTTCATCTTCTTCAGACGTTGGATTTTTGTCTCCTTCATCTGATTCCTCATCGTCTTCCTCTTGATTACCTCCTCCCTTTGATGGAGTTGTAAAATCTAGAGCTCGGTTAACTGGACTTCTTCTTCCCACACTCAAAACACGAACTGGTTTCTTTGCCCTCTTAGCCTTCTTTTTGACGATCAGAGCTTTCAGGTCTTCTTGCCCCTGGGTCAGAGTCAGGAACATTTGTTGAAACTGGGCATTTTGAGCCTGAAGGTCTTTGATTGTTTGTTTAAGAGCCATTTCTTTTGTTGAAATAAATAGCGAAAATATGAGAAACCTCTACTAGAAGACCTGTTATGAAATGGTATGCATGAAATGTTTTCAAGGATCTCGCGGGGTAAATAAGAGAAATGTTAGGCGTAGAACTTTACAACTTTGATCAAAGAACTTTGTATCATTGAGTTTCCTTCTATGAGAGTCAAGCTCACCATATCAAGTGGGTTATAGCCCCTGACTCAAGTTGTCATGTTTGGTCTTTTGACGACATTAGCTAGAGGAAAATAAATCTCATTTGCCCCTTGTTAGATGCCTGATTTACAATAACCTGCATCACAAACCCTTGAGATCCTTGAAATGGTTAAGGAAATGTTGCAGCATGATGTTATGATGTGTATGCTATGCGTTAAGCAAAAATGTAAGGTGACAAACACAACCCTGGAAAGAATTCAAGTTGTTAGACAATGAAGGCAAAAAAGTCACACTAGTAGCCTTAGGTTTAGGCTTACATGGGGTTTGTAGGTAAGTACCCTCTTGAAGTTTAGTTAGCTCAACCTGTCTTAGAAATAGTAGCCGGGTTCTAAGGAGTATCAATATCACTGATCTTCCTTTATCGAGTTATTTCAGCTTAGCAATCTTTTCTTGCGGCCAAAACATCTCGAAAGTCCGATCTCGATGAGCGTAGCATCGAGTATCAACCAATTCCCAACTTTACACTGAGACCGGCTATCTCACTAATTTCTAATGGCCAAGTTTGTTCAACTAAGGTTCTAAGGTTCGTTAGTGCTTCACGACACCACGTGGCGTCCCCATATTCTCCTCGATTCAACACAAGGGATACCGGTACCAACCAAAGTGTCACACCAACACAACCATCGCTTACACCATATCGGTCTAAGTCGTACAGTCTCCATGATCTATTGTTGTTTACCTAAAAAGTTTCCCCAGATCCGGGTGTAGGATCTATACAAGAATACCCCAACAAACCTTTAAAAGTAAAGCAATTAAAGCAAACAAAGAAAGCAATTTAAAATTGTCTAGACCCTAAGGTAAACCCCACTTTTTAATATTTCCCCAGCAGAGTCGCCAGTTCTGTGATACGCTGGCAGAACCGACTGTTAAATACTAGTTTTACGTTTGTGTTTGCAAATGTCGCGGTAAGCAAGAGTCGCCACCGACTTTTCTTTTATCCAAAAAGGAAAGGGTGAAAAGAACAGAAAAAGACCTTTTTTCGAGATTTCTGAGTAAGGGGGTAGATTATGGAAAGGGAAGGTGTTAGCACCCTTTCCATCCATGGTTTTCCATGGGCTCTTAGGTACTTGCTCATTTTCTAAAATTGCTTTCGTGTTTGTGTGTTTGAAAAGCTTTGAAAAATGTCTTAGTGCGTGATTCACTTTATGGTAACTCTTGTATCAGCCCCCAAGAGTGTGATAAAGTGTTTTTGAAAACTTTGTTTGAAAAGTGTTTGAAAGTGTGTAAAAAGGATTGTTTGAGCAAGTACCTAACAGTTATCTACCTACTCAAAAAAAGACTGTTCTTTTCCTCCTATCCTTTAGACCGTGTGTTGTACCCCAAAATTTGCCCTCCCATTTTTTACTCAAGATGTTATCCCAGGGTTTCTTTTTTACTCAATTTGGCTCAAAAGTTGATCAAATAGATTTTCTTCCTAGGCAATCAGTCAGCAATTAGGGTTTTGCATTTCTCAAAGGTTTGCCTAATCCATGGCCCAGATAACTGCAAAGGCATTTGTGTGATCTTATTTGCTTTCTTAACTATAATCTTCTGAAGATTGATGTTACTTTTGAGGGCATATTATGTTTGAATAAGGTGCAAAGTTTAAGGCTATCATCTTTAAGCAAATCATGATTGATGTTTCAATTAATCACTTAGGTTTGAGCTTCTAAAAATTTATTTTGTTTAAAGGTGCAAGGTACATGATTTATCCTATTAGTTTGTGTTTACTTGAAGTACAAGTTATCAAGCTAGGATGCTTATTCAAGACATTCAAACCAAGAATTGCAAAATTAAAATAAAACTCAGAAGTTTTGGACAATAAATTTGCATTGTTACTCAAGCTTTATTCATTACAGTTTGGTAGGTCTTTTTTACAAATAATTATAAGTTATTACAAAAATTACAAATGCAAAGTTTAAATCTACAAAGGAAATTGGCTTCTTCTTCAAGACTCCTTGCTTCATCCTCAAGAAATTCCCCATTTGCTAGCCTTTGTCTTGCTTGCCATTTATTTGTACATGTGGCAAAAGAAAAGAAAAATTAGCAAGCATCATGGAAAATTCCAAGCAAAAATTAATGGTTAAGATATTTTTTCATTTCATCATGAGGGTTTATCTTTGGAATTAGATTAGGAGGGGTTTATTTTTAATCATGGGCCATTTCTCCCAATTGCAAATCACAAAAGGTTGCATTTTTGGTTCACAAAAAAAGAGAAAGGGGAAATTGCTAACACTGCCTTGAAACAAGCAAGAAAACTGCCAAGCATAGCCAATGAATGAGCAAACATAAGCCAAGTCAATGCAGCCCCAATTAAAGCAAAGGCAGGTTGCTAAGGCAGTAAAATAGAAAATAGTAGTATGAACAAAAACAGGCTGCAAGCAGCACAGCAAAGCAACATATACTATAAACAGCAGCTACACTTAAAGCAGATCAATAAGCAACTCAAAACAAACAAAGATAACAACAAACTAGACAATATCACTAAAACCCTATGCCTCATCATTTCCCTAAAGAACATAAACCCTTCAGAAATTCATCAAAAGCAAAATGCTTTATCTCACAAAGAGGGGAAAGAGGAAAGATATCACTTATCCAGTAAATGCCAAGACAAGCAGGTTGCTATAAGCAACAGTCCAAGAAGACCTGCTCCAAAAGCCTCCCTATGTTGCCCATAGCAGTCCAAAAACCTGTCCAAAATTCTACCCAAAAGCATGTCAACATAAACCATAGCAACTAGTCTACAATACAGTCCAAAAAATGCCCAGACTTGCACCAAAATAGAAACAGTCCAAGCTGCACTCAAAAGCCAAACACTAAAAAAGGGCCAAAACTGTCAAAAATTCAAAGTGGTTTTTCCCTCCCATTTTTTTACCCTAATCAAAGAACAAGTTTACTGTTTTATAGAGGAGAGAGCCATCAGATTAAAACAGAGATTCATCACCAAGCAAAACAAGCACAGAACGAGCAAAAGATATCAAAAACCACAAAAACTCAGAACAAGAGGTTTAACAAAATCTTTTGTTCCAAGCCAATTGAAAGATCATAATACCATCTCCAAACCAGAAAAAATATCATCAAACCATTTCCAAAGCAATTGAAATATCATCATATCATTTCCAAACTACCAGAACATGAACAAACCATCTTCAAACCACAACTAAAACATCACTGAAACCTCACAAAAAAAACCAGATACAAAACTAGCAAAAATATCAAAAGCCACAAAAACTCAGAACAAGAGGTTCAACAAAAATCTATTGTTTCAAACCAACTGAAGCATCATCAACACCACCATCCGACCATCATAAAAAAACAGCAAATAACAAAAAAACACATAACCTAAAATCCATTATTCCAAACTTGTCATCAAACCCAGCAAATCAGTGGCAAACCAATAAACAACAAGAACCCTAATCCGATAAATAGGGTAATACAAGTTCAGAAGAAGAAAAAGTAATACAAGTTCAGAAGAAGGAAAAATAATACAAGTTCAGAAGAAGAAAAATTAATATAAGCTCAGAAAGAGAAAGAAATCGCCCACAACATAAAGTCAGAATCGTCTTACCAAAAGAACGTCAGAAGGTAAGTAGGGTTATAGATCTGGACCTCACCAAGTGATCTCTTTCTTCTCTTTCCTTCCTTCTTTGAATTTCCCGTTGCATGCATCACTAGCTTCGCTGTTTCCATCAAACATAAACTAGGGTTTTCTTTTTACCCTTTCTAGATTTAGAGCCATCAAGTGGAAATCTGTAGAAATAAGTCACAAATTAGTAACTAGCATTAAGATAAGATTATAAAAGTATAGAAAAATGGAGTTTTGAGACACGCCGCCGCCGTCACCGCCGTGAGGTAATTTCCGGCGCGGCCAAAGGGTCTTCTCCAGTGAAGGCACATAGCAAGGGAGAGGAGAGAGGACAGAGCGTTGAAGAGAGAGAAATAAAGTGGAGTTATGAAACTTGGCTCCATGAGTAAGCAGTTTTGTTTTGTTTAACGACAATGCTCCGGTCCAATCTGGTGGTGACATTTGTCACCACCTCTTTAGCTGTCCAGAGCGATTCCCTGCTTGCCACCCCATGATAGTATGAGGCGCCCTCATCATCTGTCCCCTTGATCAGTTATTACACCCTCTCAACGTGTCTTAGACGCATGCCTTAAGTACACCTCCAGGGAGTTGCTGTACTGGATTAGCCAGAAGCATTTGGGCTTACTATCTTTTTGCATCCCCTTTTTACTTATGTCACAGGCCCATTTCTACTTTCTTCTTTATATTTTTTGTTTGTTAATATTTTCCTTTTTTTCATCATTTGATTTTTATTTCTTCAGCATATGTTTAAAAAAATGTAAATATATTAATATTTGTTTTAAATAATTATTAAATTTAAAATAATTTTTGTTTGATATTATTAACTAAGTCCTTAATTAGTTTTATCAAATGAAAAAAGTTTTAACCTAAATAATTATTTAACGGTTTGGACTTGTATTGTGTGATTTAAATATTTATTTCTTACTATTACCCCATTCATTAATTTGTACCCCCATTCCCGAAGCTCTGTAATAGTGTAGAATTTCAATTTCCGCATTTTTATTGTTTTACTTATTATTGTATAGTAATTAGGCGTGTATGGCAAGATTAAAAAAAATCAATTGCTAGTTAACCTAATTTCAAAGATCAAATTAACTTGAATCAAACACACTTTTTCACACACGCACCTCTAGGGTAACCTCGCTCGTTGCCTCGGAAATACAGTCATGTCCCTCGAGTATGGGCGTTTTAGCAATGACCCTTCGATAAAAAAAGATTGTAGTCCCTCGATGACCCTCGACGTTGCCTTCGATAAAACGATCTCGTCCCTTACAAAAATTGCTAAAGCGTCACATAAGTTGCTTTCGATGACTGTAAAATTGACCCGCGCCTGTCCCTTGACATCCAACGATGGGGCTTCTTACCAAATCAATGGTAAGATAGCTACATTAAAAGGAGGAAGAAAAGAACCTTGAGACCTTTTAAATAGGTAGATTCGCTCCTAGTTGCTTGCTTGCTGACGACACAAACCTTTTACACCAACACTTTCATCTCAAAACATTTCCAAAAGACAAAACCTTTTGTATACGTTCTTATAGAGACGAGAACCATTACAAAGAGATTTTTTCAAAACACTTTCCAAAACACAATCCACAAACACATCTTTGAACCATCTTTCGAAACAAAACTTTGTACGCGTTCTTATAGAAACGAGAATCATTACAAAGAGATTTTTCAAAACCCACACCACAAGCACACTGTCAAAATAAAAGCAAGTGATCTAAACAAGTAACTAAGAGACCATGGAAAACCATGGGTGAAAAGGGTGCTAACACATTCCCTTTTCATAATCTACCCCCCGAACCCGAGAAATAATCTCGAAAGGTCTTTCCTGTGCTTTTTTACCTTTCCTTTTGGATAAAAGAAAAGTCGGTGGCGACTCTTTCTATCCGCACAAATGCGATCGAAACACAAAACATCAAGTCAGTTCTCCCATCGTATCACACTGTGTTATCCTACTATTAGTGAGTAGGTAACCCTAGTAGTTGGATGTTGAGGGACTATCGAAAGGGATGTAATGGTCATTGAAGGCGACATGTAAGGATACCTTAGCATTTCAAAGGCACTATCATCATAAGATCATTTCTCGTAGGCAACTCGAGGGACGTTTAAGGACTATGATCTTTATGACAATTTTAACTGAGGGTCTTTGCTAAGAGTATCCCTATGTTTCGAGGGACATGACCATTGTTTCCGAAGGCAACCAAGTGAGGGATACCCTAAGGGTTCATGTGTGCAAAAGTGTTTTTTTTCCAGATATATTTATCTTGAATTTTAGTGATCTATAGATTGATTGATTAATCATAGAGGCCTAGGTTGCTAGCAATTTATATACATGTATATAAAATATAAAAGCAAGAAATAGAAGTCCTACGCTATTACAAGGCTTTGGTGTAGATACATAAGGAACTGACTGAAAGTATAAAGAGCGGAAATTAAAATCCTAATTAAGCTATTACAAACCGGGAACACTTACATAATTAACAAAATAATGCTAAAGTAAATAAAAGCACGCGTGAATTGAAAATGCGTCTAAAATCCTAAGTGAAAGGAATTTTTGTTTGTTTTTGGTATGAAAAGAAATTGAATTAAAAAAATCCTAAGTCTATTTAATTTTAGTTTTTTTAAGAACATATTAAAATAGTTAATTAATTAATTGACAAAGTTAATCTAATGTAAAAAAAAAGCTAAACCTAATGTTTTTATGGTTTTTTTAGTGTTAGCTAGAGTTTAGAAAACGCAAGGACCAACAACCAAACAAAAGGTGAAATCGAAAGACCAAAACAGTGAGAGAAAAATAAAGTGCATTCTCGAAGGTAATGCCTGGATCAAAAAGGCCTGGATTTCTCTTTGATCCAATGAGCTGATCGAAGACTTCATTCGAGGGTCTTGGGGGCGCTGCAAGCAAAATGTTAGAAATTGAAACTGTGAGGCTTATATCGAAGAAGCTTGGGAGAATGCGCGTCTGGGGCATTCGATCGAGACGTGACATCCTTCAATCTGGGATGCTGGACCTGCAAGGAAGTTCGTTAGAAATTGAAAATACAAGGCCTGGGATACTAGATCCTAATCCCTTCGATTGCACGAATTCCTTTTCGCCCCCTGAGCTGTTTGCTCATTCGAAAGGCATGACACCTGCTTTTAGTTCTGCAGATTGGTTAATTCGAAACTAAATAATACAGAAAAAACGTCCCATTCAAAATCAATCCTTGAACCCATATCTGGGTTGGTTTCGATTTGTCACAGTCAGGATCATGGACTTCTAAAGTAATCAGCCTCGAAAAACTCTATCCATGGGGTTCAAACGCATGAACACTGCAGCTTGCATACACTTTATTAAATCGTTCACAAATAATAACAAAAACCGTGAATATGTAATTATGAGTCTAATTCAAGATTTAATTGGGATCAAATATTTTTACCACTGGAGACGCCTGGATCTGGATAGAAGGTGTGAGATGGCTGGTGGCACGAACGAGTGTACTCCTGTATGAATTCCAAGAACTCGAGCGGAGTGTCAACCTGGGTGGAAGGTGCCTGCAACGGAGTCTGGACTTTCATGGGACAGGCTGGTGTTTTTCTTCTGAGGCAACCTCCGTGCGTTTTTTGTCTGGCCCTTTGTGTGGCTGCTAGGCGTGTATGAATTCCCCTCATATTCGTCCCCTTTTCGTGTGAGTTCATAAGGTTTATATAGACAAAGGAATTAGGTCAATATTTGTGTATCAAATCTTAGCCCATTATGATGAAGAGATTTGATTTGATTTCTTCATAAAGACTTGCTATATTTGATTTTCATACGTTACTTCCAGCCTGTTATGAGCTGTTTGGGGCTCCAACATGATGAAAATCGAAAGCTGACTTACAGATCCACTTCCCTTTGATGGAGCCTCCCCCTGCTTCGATTGCTTCAAAGTCCCAATTTGAATTACTCCAGCTTCGATGTTACAACCCCTTCGATTGAGACTTCCCCTGCTTCGATTGCATATTTACAAGGACAACATGCCATTTTGAGCTTGGGGTGAACCTGGACAGGTTAGGATATGTATTTTTACTTAGTCATGCCAGCCTAGTTCATTCCTTCGAATCTTCCTTCTTTGCCAGCTTCAAAGTCCAAATTATTCAGCACATTCCCTATTAGATAACTTCTATCAACCCTTGACCTTGTGGTGAGTCTAAATTCTGATTCAAAGTATTCAGAGCTTCCTTCATCAAAGCATCTTAGATCAAGACAAACTCAGCACTGAAATGCCATTCGAAAGTCATTTCATTCTGATGTTCTGATTGAGGTAAAGTCTGAAGTTTCAGTCGAAGGACCTTTTGGAATGCCAATCGAAGGACCTTCTGAAGTTCCAGTCGAAGGACCTTTTGGAATGCCAATCGAAGGGCCTTTGTCCATACCAATCGAAGGATCTTGTTGCAAGGCTAATCGAAAGGCTTTGCTGAAATGCCAATTGAAGGGTACCTGTTAAAATGCCAATCGAAGTTGCCTTGTTTGAGAACCTAAATTGAAGGATTCCTTGCCATGTCAATCGAAAGGCTTGGCAAGGAATCCTTCAATTCAGCTTCTCAAACAAGGCAGCTGCGATTCATACAGGCATCGTCTCAACAGTAAGATTATCTCGTACTTGTAAATCATCCATATGAATCACATGAGATGGATCAGAAATATACTTCCGGAGCTGTGACACATGAAACACATCATGCAAATTCGAAAGATTAGGCGGTAAAGCCACTCTATAAGTAACATTTCCAACTCTTTCTAAAATCTGATATGGACCAATAAAACAAGAAGTGAGATTCTTAGACTTCAATGACTACCCAACACCAGTTACAGGTGTAACTCTAAAAAACACATGGTCACCTGCTTAAAATTCTAAATCTTTCCTTCGCTTGTCATGATAACTCTTCTGTCTACTTTGGGAAGCTTTCATCTTTTCCTGAATCAACTTCACCTTCTCAGTAGTCTCACGAACAAGATCGGGTCTGAGCACTACACTTTCTCCAGATTCATGCTAACATAACAGAGTTCTACATATCGACCATACAACACTTCAAAAGGTTTCATCCTAATACTATAATGGTAATTGTTATTATAAGTGAACTCTATTACTGGAAGATAAGTATCCCACGAACCTCCCTGTTCAAGAACACATGCTCTCAACAGATCCTCCAACGATTGAATAGTCCTTTCTGTCTGTCCATCCATCTGAGGATGATACGCCGAACTCAACCTCAACTTAGAACCCAACACTCCTTGCAAACTCTTCCAAAAATCAGAAGTAAACCTCGAATCCCTATCCGACATGATGCACAAAGGAACACCATGTAGCTTCACAAGTACACTAGTGTAAATCTCATCCAGCTTCGACACTGGAAAACTGATGTTAATAGGAATAAAACGAGCCTACTTTGTAAGCCTATCAACAATCACCTAAATCAAATCATGTCCTCTTAAAGTATTAGGTAACCCCATCACAAAGTCCATCGAAATGTTATCCCATTTCCATTCTGGAACTTCTAACGGTTGCATTAACTCTGCAGGCTTCTGATGTTCCACTTTAGACTTCTGACAAGTCAAACACGCATACACAAACCGATCCACACCACTCTTCATCCCCGACCATCAAAACAAATTCTTCAAATCCTGATACATCTTTTTAGCTCCTGGATGAATACTCAGTTTACTTCTATGACTCTCTTCAAGTATCACTTTCTTCATCTCCGCATCATTAGGAATCCAAATCTGATTACAAAATCTCAACACACCTTGCGCATCCAACTGAAAATCACTATTCTCAAACTCATCGATCCCAATCATCAAATCTACCAGTTTCACATCTAACTTCTGAGCTTCTCTGATACTATCCAGAAAATCATTATTAATCTTCAACATTCCCAACATAACACTCTGCGGTGTCACTTCTCAAACTAAGCTCATATCTATGAACTGCTCAATTAATTCCAATTCTTTAACCATCATTGTTGACATATGTAAAGTCTTTCGACTCAATGCATCAGCTACCACATTCACTTTTCCTGGATAATAATTCAAACCAAAATCATAATCCTTTAACAACTCCAACCATCTTCGTTGTGTCATATTCAACTCCTTCTGATCAAATAGATACTTTAAGCTTTTATGGTCACTAAACACTTCAAATCTAGAACCATAAAGATAATGCCTCCAAATCTTCAACACAAAAACAACTACAGCAAGCTCTAAATCATGCGTAGGATAGTTCTTCTCATGAGTCCTCAACTGCCTTGACGCAAAAGAAATTACCTCATCAATATGCATAAGCAAACCTCTTAAACCCATCTTAGAAGCATCACAATATACTACAAAAAGTTCTCCTAGATTAGGTAGCGTTAAAATCGGAGCCGACGTCAATCTTTTCTTCAATTCCGTAAAAATTTCTTCGCACTGAACATCCCACACAAAATATCTACCTTTCCAAGTCAACTTAGTCAACGGAAGTTCCAACTTAGAGAAACCTTCAATAAACCTCTATAATAACCAGTTAATCCCAAAAAGCTTATAATATTCGTAGCCGACTTCAGAGTTTCCCATTGCAACACAACATCTACTTTTGATGGGTCTACAGTAATGCCACTACCTGAGATCACATGACCAAGAAAGCTAATCTCCCTTAACCAAAATTCACACTTAGACAACTTTGCATACAACTTCTTCTCTTTCAAGACTTGCAATACTATTCTCAAGTGTTCTGCATGTTTTTCTTCTGACTTAGAGTAAATTAAAATGTCATCAATGAACACCACCATAAATCGATCCAAATAAGTATGAAATATGCAATTCATGTATTCCATGAATACTCTCGGCGTGTTAGTAACACCGAAAGGCATCACCGAATACTCATAATGTCCATAACGCATTCTGAAAGTTGTCTTTTGAATATCTTCACCCTTCACTTTAATCTGATGATATCCCGACCTCAAGTCAATCTTACTAAACACACAAGCACCTACCAATTGATCCATCAAGCCATCTATTCTTGGAAGCGGATACTTGTTCTTAATCGTCACTTTATTCAACTGCCTGTAATTAACACTGTGATCGGTGGATCTGGAACTGACTGTTTAACGCTGGTTCGCGAAATGTCGCGGAAGCAAGAGTCGCCACCGTCTTTTATTTTCTCCAAATGGAAAGGACAAAAGCACAGAAAAATTCCTTATAGAGATTGCTCTCGGTTCGGGAGGTAGATTATAGAAAGGGAAGGTGTTAGCACCCTTTCTATCCATGGTTATCCATGGGCTCTTAGATACTTGCTCATTGTGTTTTCAAAAATGGTTTGTTTGCTTTTCAACTGTGGGTTTTAAAAAGTTTCTTTGAAAATTCCAGTTCGACTCTTGTATCGGTCCTCAAGAGTGTTTGAAAAGTTGCTTTTGAAAGCTTTTTGAAAAGGTGTCGGTGTGAAAAGTATTTTTGATTTGTTTTTGAAATTAGAGCAAGTATCTAGAGTTGTCTACCTAACCTAAGGAATTCGTCTGTGTAAATGTCCTTTAAAGTAGTGCCATCCCATCATTGAGAGGTAGGTCGCACCACCGTTGGAGGTGTTCGGGTCAATTCGAGGTTCGGGACATGGTGATCACCAGAGCAATGGGAAGACACCTTAGAAGCTACCCTCATGCCAGGTTCCCGGATCATGAGGACTTACTAAGACATCCTCTACTCGACGATCACCTTTCGAGGCAAGGCAACAGTGAGGCGTACCCTAGGGGTGGTGTGTGCGATTCGTGTGTCAGATTCAATTATCTTTGTCTTGTCATGTTATGAGTGATTTACGCGTCGTTTTATTTAAGGCCATTCATTCTTGCATGCTTTATTTAACAGTTAAAAGTTGCGAGGAAAAGTAAATCTAAAGCTATTACAAATGGCGCGGGTCCACATCGCCAAAATTAACCAGGACCCGATTTGACGGAAAATAAAGAATTAAAAGAAAATAAAGTGCGGGAAGTATTTACAAGGCTTCGGGAGAGGTACATAATTATTTAAATGACATAAAAATAAAGATGCGAAGAAATAAGAAATTACGAACGAAACGAGGGCGTTGGACCTTTTTGCAAAAAATTAAATTACATGATGAAATTAATTAATTAATTAAAGAAAGACTTGTTTTTGGTATTTTTATGTATTTTGAGATTTAATAGAAAAAGAATTAATTAAAATTAAAATAAAAGGCAAACCCTAATTCTAGTTATTTTTTAATTTATTAAGAAATATGTTGAACTTTGACCTAATTTAAACCTAAGTTATTTTCATGCAAATTTGATTATAAAAATAAATAAAATAAATAAATATTATTGTGGAAAAGAAAAATAAAAAAAGGAATAAAACATTGATTAAACCTAATTCTATGTTTTTTTATATTTTTATTGTGAAAAGAATTAAAATTGCAACCTATTTTAAACTAATTAATTTCCAAGCATTTATTTACAAGAAAATATTAAAATAAAAATATTTATCATGTTTTTTATCTTTTTTGATTTTTAGGCATTTTTTATATTTTTGTAGAAATAATTAATTAAAGCAAAACAATAAAGAAAACAAAATATAAATTGAAAATAAAATATAAGAAAAATGGCAAACCAAGGGGGGTGGTAGTCCCCAATTGTGAGGTGTAATCTTGAATAAGCTGGCCCAACAACCTGGGTCCGTTTGACCTTTTCCAGGTAGCATGCTAGCACTTTGACCAAGCTTATGATACGCTTTCAATCTATGCCCTTGATTTGATCTCCAAGGACACATGGCTGTGGGATGCTGGAAGGCATATGGTACATCTTGACGTTGGCGCTGCATGGGAACACACATGGAAAAATAATATGGAGATAATACAGACCTGGGGCTCGAACCCAGGTCTTGGATGTTAACACATACAACACTTGCCAACTGAACCAAACAACGCATGTTAACATATTATAACAAATAAATAATAAAAAGGAAAACAAAGGCATTAGTGGATCCTGCGCGCGAACATTCAAACCAGTGTATCACTTGTTGCCACGACTCCATCTTCTTCATGTTCCTGAAAACAAAAACATGAGGCAACGGTTTTTTATGCGTTGTCTTAGGCATGCTATTAGAAAATAGCGATTAGGTCTCAAGCATTCATAAATTGGGCGCGATAGTTGCGTCTTCTTCGTCCAGATGCGATGAGTTGGATGGTGGTGGTCTCAAGGGATAATTTTGCCTCGTTTCGAAAGCCCCAAATTAAGGTCCTGTAAACCCTAGAATTCAAGCATGGTGAAATCGTATACACAACACAAAAACGCAATTGAATACGTTGGTTAGCATCAGAATATCATAATGGACATGAATCAATGAATAAAAAATGCAAAAGATGCGGGAATCATGATGCACGATTGTGAATTTTCCTTGATGCAGTTCCGGTTCAATATACCAGTTCTTTAAGCTTTGAGGAATGATATGGATTAGAACACGTTCAGGAACCTTCAAGGAAGCTAATGGAATGGTTTTTATGCCTTGAATCGCCTTGTAAAGATGATTTCAGTTTTGACTTTTTTTGACAATTTTCCAAGTTTGTTCTTAGTTCTTCTGCGCAGCTTAGCCTCTATCTTGATTAGGGTTATGTTTCTTGTATATGTAGGAACAATTAGGTTAAGAAAAACCCAATCAAATCCATTGCCTTTATTGATTTTGGAAATTTGATTTCTTAAGATCTTTTTCATATCTTTTCCATGTGTTCTTTGTTCAAATCATATCCAATTGCTCCAATTCTTTCCTTATTTGCATATGCACGAAATATTGAGTCTAAAACATGTATAAAAAGATTGGTTAGGGTGAATTAAATATTTTTCATATATTTAAATGATTTAAATGAATTAATATAAATAAAAATTCAAATAAATAAATAAAAAATGAGAAAATACTTCCCTTTGGTCCAAGTGGTCGTGCATATGCTTGGGATGATGAATCATGGAAGAAAAATGGGCCCATTAGCAATTTTAGGTTATTTGAATTAATGTTGACTTTTCAAAATATCCAAAACTTTCCCAACTTCCACAAGGCATAACTTGCTCAATTTTTAAGCTTTTCTCATGTTCTTGGACATTTTGGAAAGGTCTTTGAGTCCTCTAACCAATGCCTTTGGTCCCATGTCATTTTGATTTACCAATCTCAAGTTATGGCCTTTGACTTAAAGTCCCTTTTTGTTGACTTTTGAAAATGACCTATAATGTTGAAATTGATAACTTTTTGTGAGAGCATTTCTTGGACTTGAAGTATGAATATGAGTTGTAGGAAATGTCTTTCTCTTCAAAATGAGCTTTGGATGGAATTTTTCTGATAATCCATGTGAAAGTTATGCCCTGGTCAATTTCAGTTGACTTTTTCAACTGTCCAAATAAGGAAACTTTTGCATCTTGATGATTTCTGAGCCAAATTTTGAGAATCATGATCAAGCATTGATCAAATGATGTTTGTGGCTTCAAAATGATATGTTGACCAAAAATTTGAACTTTTGACTGTCAAATGACCATTTTGCCCCTACAGTTGACTGTAGTGCAATTTAGGGTTTTGACTGTGCAATTTTGAGCTGAATGCATTGAAACTTGATATGAGGATACTTGACCATATTTGTAAGCATGTGAGACTTGATTGGGCCTTTGAAAACTTCATTTTCTTGCTTAGAACACAAACCCTAGTTTTGACTGTATAGGAGGCCTTTGCACTATACAACCCTTGGGGAATTTTGCAACTTGACTTGGCATTTTCTTGAAGAATATGGGAGGGCAAATTTTGGGGTACAACAGTTGCCCCTATTCAATCTTCTTAGACCTGAGGATGCAGATTGGCTGACGTGCCTTTCGTAATCCGAGGGTAGAAGATGATTGGACACTAGAGTGCCCAGAAATTTGCGCTCACATAGTGGCAGTGTGGTGGGAATGGGCTTATAGATGCCATTTAGAGGTTGCTGGATAGGATGATGGGCTTATGGGTGCCATCTGGATGTTGATTGCGTAGGAGATTCCTTAGCGAGAACCTGCATACCTGCAAAACAGAAAATGAGTACCTGACACGTTGCAGGAGCTGATTTCAGATGCTTGGCCTAGATATGTCCTGACTGGTTACAGGAGCTGAGTCTGGGGCTTCACTAGATGATGAATGAACCAGGGATGGTTACTACCTTAGCATGAATGGTAAGGGGACCTTGGGTGATTTTAACTTCAACAACGCTCGTTGAGAAAATCTTGGTGGGAATTACCATCTTTGCAGGATCGGGAAGAGAACCATAGGTCATTATAATCTGAAAAGGGAATTGTCACCTCACTCACCGTCGGAGAGGGAACTATCTGGAAAGGAACTATCACCTCACTCACCGTCGGAGAGGGAACTACCTGGAAATTATCACCTCACTCACCGTCGGAGAGGGAAACATAGGAGACTATCCCCTCACTCACCGTCGGAGAGGGAACCATCTGGGATAACTTCTACTGAGTCTTCGTCAGAAAAATCTGTTGGGAGTCGATTTAGCTGGACTAGAGAAGGCCTTGGACGGGATAACAACAGAGAATCTTAGGGTCGATTAACTGAACCGGTCTAGGTCTTGAAATGTCTTCAACTGGAATAAGTGTCAGAACGTCGCCATATCTGGTTCATATCTGGACTATATCTGGAAGGGAATCTGGAAGCAGCATCAGAACGTCACCATATCTGGTTTACATCTGAAACTATATCTGGAAGGAAATCTGGAAGCAGTATCAGAACGTCACCATCTCTAGTTTACATCTGAAACTATATCTGGAAGGAAATCTGGAAGCAGTATCAGAACGTCACCATATCTGGTTTACATCTGAAACTATATCTAGAAGGAACTCTGGAAGCAGCATCAGAACGTCACCATCTCTGGTTTACATCTGAAACTATATCTGGAAGGAAATCTGGAAGCAGTATCAGAACGTCACCATCTCTAGTTTACATCTGAAACTATATCTGGAAGGAAATCTGGAAGCAGTATCAGAACGTCACCATATCTGGTTTACATCTGAAACTATATCTAGAAGGAACTCTGGAAGCAGCATCAGAACGTCACCATATCTGGGTCATATCTGAAACTATATCTAGAAGGAACTCTGGAAGCAGCATCAGAACGTCACCATCTCTGGGTCATATCTGAAACTATATCTAGAAGGAAATCTGGAAGCAGTATCAGAACGTCACCATATCTGGGTCATATCTGAAACTATATCTAGAAGGAAATCTGGAAGCAGCATCAGAACGTCACCATCTCTGGTTTACATCTGAAACTATATCTGGAAGGAAATCTGGAAGCAGTATCAGAACGTCACCATCTCTAGTTTACATCTGAAACTATATCTGGAAGGAAATCTGGAAGCAGTATCAGAACGTCACCATATCTGGTTTACATCTGAAACTATATCTAGAAGGAACTCTGGAAGCAGCATCAGAACGTCACCATATCTGGGTCATATCTGAAACTATATCTAGAAGGAACTCTGGAAGCAGTATCAGAACGTCGCCATCTCTGGGTCATATCTGAAACTATATCTAGAAAGAATTGCGATAGTTGATAGTAATCATTTTTGTATTGATCTTTTTCCTGAAAAGGCAAAACATAATTGTATGCAAAATCATGATGCATGAACTGTATGTCTTCAAAATTAATGAGATTCGTGTAGTATGATGCATATGCATGCTATAATGTATGAAGATGTGATGTTTATGAATGTATTTTTGTCTTAGGAAAATAAATCCTTGACGGGTGCCGGGAAGTCACTCCTGGGCTGATGTTGAAGAATAGGTTTTGCTTCCGCCGGGGATGATAGTTGCAAGAATTCCGATAGGAGAAGATAACTCTATTGGGGAATAAACTTGGCGAATGTGTTACTCTGCGGGGAGACAAATACTCTAGTAATCTTGCTGGGGAGCAATACTCTGTGGGGAGAGAGACACTCTGTTGATTGTTGATAGTAACTTGCTGAGGATATCCTTGTTGTTGGAAGTGTTGATGGACTTCGCTGGGGATACGAAGGCTTCGTTGACGACGCTCTTTCCGTGGCTTTTGGCTGAGGATAACCCAGTTATATCCTGTTAGGGAAATAACTCTTTGAATAAAGCCGGGAGACGCATTCGTGCTCTGCGAGGATAAGCTTCCAAAATCAACTGGGGATAAGCTTACTGCTTGGGGAGATGGATTCCAACTTTCCTGGGGAAGCTGGATTGGACTCTCCTGGGGAAGTATTGAACTGTATTGGTTATGTTCTTCAACGGAACCTACCCTGATACCTTGGAGGACCGAACAATCAGATTGCTTAGACAACTCTTTATTGCCCCTGTTTCTGATGCGGGAGAGGAAGATACCTGTGGAGGTGCTTGATGATTGTTGATGGACAAACCTCCTTCTGGTAGGCAAGTGACGAGATGACAGGACATAGTCGTACGCTTTAATCCCTAACTTTTGCCTGGACCGCCCTTTCGGGTTTTCAGTCCACCGGGATACCCTTTTTTGCCCAAGCCGCCTTTTCAGGTTTTCGACTTGTCGGGTGTACAGTTTATTTTCATTTCATCCCTTATTTTTGCTCGAACCCTTTTGGTTCGCCGGGAAGCCCTTATTTTTGCCTAGGTGTGTCAACCTAGCGGGTCTTTGATTTTGCGTAGTATTTTTTCGACTATGTCCACGCTCTCAGAATATAGGGAGTTGCCCCTGTTAGAAGTGTTTGGTTGCCCTGCTACCAGAAGATGTATGATTAGGCAAGATTCGTTGCTGGAGTTCCCCAAGTGGCTCAGGCGGAGATTTGTCCCAGGCTATTTGGCCTTTGAGAGATTCTCCGAATCTTGATTGGGTTGCCCCAGATGATGGGCCATGATCATGCCGTGCCCCTCGGTTGGAAGTGCTTTTGTTCACTAGGTATTCCTCGTGCGAATTTCCCTACTGTTCAAACAAAAAGTCATATGCAAACAAAGTTATGTTAAAAATGCAACGTTCATGTCTGTCTTGAAGATTTTAAAAATGCATTTTGTCGTAAAACAATGTGATGTCAACTCAAGATTTTACAGCGAGCCTTCAGGAGTCAGGATACTTTTTGTAACAGTATGCTTTCGAACTAACCCATGCTTCAGCTAGGACTTTTAAGGGTTATAACGTGGCCTGGTTCATGGTTCAAGAAACAAAGGATAAAGGCTCAAATTATTTGTACCCACCCGCTCTTCGTGATGTTCTCCAAACCTAAACTCAGTTGATCGTGCGTTAGACCTTGCTGGAGTCTTTGCTTTGATGTTCCAATAATGGTTCAGATGTTGATGATTTCTTTTGAATAGGCAGTCATTTTTCTCTTTTTTGTTGTTGAGGGTTTGTAAGACCTCTTTCTTGTCTGATTTTGTTATCCCTTTCTTTTTTTGCCTGAACTGTTTCCTTTTTTGGAATTACAGTCAGCGGGATGCCCCAGTTTTGTAAGTCTCCTTCATGGGTTTTGACTTAATGGGTTTTTCATTTTTTGAGATAATGACTGCCTGTCCTTGTGATTTATTCAGAACCATCACTGTCTTTTGTTTTGTAAGGACTCCTTTGGTGCCATTTGTTATGCACTTGGATCAACTGAGAGAACTACCCTGCCCCAAGTTATGATAGAGGGTTTTAAATTTCGAAAAGAAAAACTCCTACTTCTTTGGCTCAGAGGGGTTGACGAGAGATTATCATCCTTATAACTCCAGTGTTTAGGGATTGAAACAATGCATGTACCTCATCAGTGGGGTCTGTTCAAAAGCATACTGTAACGATCGTGGTATCTTTTTCGTCATCCTCCCTCAAGAGGCTTAGAATTTCTTAATCAAGAGTTGATCATCAAAAAATATGAAATCAGTTTGAATATAGCGAATGCGAATATATTGCTTCAAAACAGACATATGCGATGCATTAATGAAATAACAACGTTTAACATGAATAAATGTTTGAACAGTCAAAAGAAAGTTACAACTCGAAAATTCTAATAAACAAAAGTCTTCTCATCTCAGGGCTTGTTACTTCAAATGGTGAATCCGGTAGGGATGGTAGAAACATTCAGCCTGACCATCTTGAGTGAACTCCAGTGCTCCTTCATCAATCAGGTCCTGGATTTTGTTCTTCAGAGCCCAACACTCATTTGTATCATGTCCTGGACAGGCAGAGTGGTAGGCACACCTTTTATTGGGATCATAAGTAGGATGTGCTGTGTTGGGGTTATGGGGATGAGCCCTTAATGTGATCAGGTTCAACCTCAACAGGCGTTGTAAAGCTTGAAACAGCGACATGTTAAGCTGGGTGAATTGCCTCCTGGGCTTGTTTGGCTGAAGCTGGTGAGGTTGATGCTGAACCTGTGACACTGGAGCCATTTGAGGAGCTCTCCCCTTACCTCCTTGTCTCAAAGATGGTTGAATGATGACTAGACTTTCAACCTTAGATGTTTGCCCCAGTTGGTTATTCTGAAGCAGTTGGTTGATGAGAACTCCGAGCTCTTCTTGTCTTTGAGCTAACCCTTGAATGGCAGTCCCCTGCCCCAGCATCTGGGCTTTCAATGCATCCACTTCAGCTTGCAGATGTTTCAGCCGTTCATCCTCAGCGCTGTTCCTGACTAAAGTCTCCCTGAGAAGTGTCCTTAGCTCTTCCTGCCCCTTGGATAGATTCAAGAGGATTTCCCCGAACCGAGTCTCTTGAGCAAGAAGGTCCTGGTTATCTTGTTGGGAAGCCATTGCTGAAATAAACAGCGCAGATGGTAAGTGACCTGCAACAAGGGTACCTGTCATGCAATGATGTGTATGATATGCATGCGATGTTTTCAAGGATCTCGCGGGGTAAACAAGAAAATTGTTAGAGTTGGGATCCGGTAGCTTGATTGAAGGAAACCCATGTTATTGAGAATTCTTCTTCAAGGGTCAAAGGCTCACCATATCCAGTGGGTCATAGCCCCTGACATCCTTGGCTAGGGCAATCTTCTTCCAGTGTCAAAGCTCACCATATCAAGTGGGTCATAGCCTCTGACAACCTTGGCTAGAGGAAAATAAATCCTCTTTGCCTCTTGCTAGATGTTTGATTTATCATGACCTGCATCGCAAGCCTTTGAGATCCTTGGAATGGGTTAGGATGTATGCAATGGTATGATGTCATGATGCATGGGGTAATGTAAGTAACCCTGTTATGAGCCCTTATTAAGGACTATAAACAAAACCTGCAAGCAAACTCAGTACACCCTGTTATGAGTCCTAATTAAGGACTTTAAACAAACCCTGCAAGAGATTCAGTATACTTGTCATGAGTCTCAATTAAGGACTAAAACAAACCCTGCAAGAAACTCGGTAAACCTGGTTATGAGTCCTAGTTAAGGACTAAAACAGAAACCTGCAAGAAGTTCATGTGTTAGATAACAAGCATGCAAGTAGTCAAGTACGAAGGCACACAAGTCACACAAAAGAGAAACCCTTAGAGTTTAAGCCAGCATGGGGTCTGGGTATTACCCTCTTGAAGTTGGTGGGCTCAACCTGTCCTAATCAAAGTAACCGGGTTCTAAGGTTCCCAATATCACTGGATTGCTTTCATTGTTCATCGTTTCGATTTAGCCACTGAACTGGCGACCGAAATATTCCAGGAAAGCAACCCTCAATTGAGTGTAGTATCGAGTATCAACCATCCTCGGACTGCACCAAAGTCAGTTATCTCACTACCCTAAAGAGGCCAAGATAGTTCAATTAAGGTTCCTAAGGTCTGTTGATGCTTCATGACACCACGCGGAGGCCCCGTACTCTCCTTGACTGAACTCAAGGGTTACCGGTACACACCAAAGTGCCACATCAACGTAGCAGACTGTTTCAACCATGTCGGTATACCCCGCACAGTTCCCTCACAGCCTTGTTGCTACTTTCTAAGAAGGTATCCCCCAGATCCGGGTTAGGATCTATAGAACTCCCAAGCAACCCACAATAATAAAGCAAGCAAAGAAGACAATTGAAAACACAGTGATCTTAATCCTAAGGTACACCTCACTTTAAGTTTAGTCCCCAGCAGAGTCGCCAGTTCTGTGACCGGTGGATCTGGAACTGACTGTTTAACGCTGGTTCGCGAAATGTCGCGGAAGCAAGAGTCGCCACCGTCTTTTATTTTCTCCAAATGGAAAGGACAAAAGCACAGAAAAATTCCTTATAGAGATTGCTCTCGGTTCGGGAGGTAGATTATAGAAAGGGAAGGTGTTAGCACCCTTTCTATCCATGGTTATCCATGGGCTCTTAGATACTTGCTCATTGTGTTTTCAAAAATGGTTTGTTTGCTTTTCAACTGTGGGTTTTAAAAAGTTTCTTTGAAAATTCCAGTTCGACTCTTGTATCGGTCCTCAAGAGTGTTTGAAAAGTTGCTTTTGAAAGCTTTTTGAAAAGGTGTCGGTGTGAAAAGTATTTTTGATTTGTTTTTGAAATTAGAGCAAGTATCTAGAGTTGTCTACCTAACCTAAGGAATTCGTCTGTGTAAATGTCCTTTAAAGTAGTGCCATCCCACCATTGAGAGGTAGGTTGCACCACCGTTGGAGGTGTTCGGGTCAATTCGAGGTTCGGGACATGGTGATCACCAGAGCAATGGGAAGACACCTTAGAAGCTACCCTCATGCCAGGTTCCCGGATCATGAGGACTTACTAAGACATCCTCTACTCGACGATCACCTTTCGAGGCAAGGCAACAGTGAGGCGTACCCTAGGGGTGGTGTGTGCGATTCGTATGTCAGATTCAATTATCTTTGTCTTGTCATGTTATGAGTGATTTACGCGTCGTTTTATTTAAGGCCATTCATTCTTGCATGCTTTATTTAACAGTTAAAAGTTGCGAGGAAAAGTAAATCTAAAGCTATTACAAATGGCGCGGGTCCACATCGCCAAAATTAACCAGGACCCGATTTGACGGAAAATAAAGAATTAAAAGAAAATAAAGTGCGGGAAGTATTTACAAGGCTTCGGGAGAGGTACATAATTATTTAAATGACATAAAAATAAAGATGCGAAGAAATAAGAAATTACGAACGAAACGAGGGCGTTGGACCTTTTTGCAAAAAATTAAATTACATGATGAAATTAATTAATTAATTAAAGAAAGACTTGTTTTTGGTATTTTTATGTATTTTGAGATTTAATAGAAAAAGAATTAATTAAAATTAAAATAAAAGGCAAACCCTAATTCTAGTTATTTTTTAATTTATTAAGAAATATGTTGAACTTTGACCTAATTTAAACCTAAGTTATTTTCATGCAAATTTGATTATAAAAATAAATAAAATAAATAAATATTATTGTGGAAAAGAAAAATAAAAAAAGGAATAAAACATTGATTAAACCTAATTCTATGTTTTTTTATATTTTTATTGTGAAAAGAATTAAAATTGCAACCTATTTTAAACTAATTAATTTCCAAGCATTTATTTACAAAAAAATATTAAAATAAAAATATTTATCATGTTTTTTATCTTTTTTGATTTTTAGGCATTTTTTATATTTTTGTAGAAATAATTAATTAAAGCAAAACAATAAAGAAAACAAAATATAAATTGAAAATAAAATATAAGAAAAATGGCAAACCAAGGGGGGTGGTAGTCCCCAATTGTGAGGTGTAATCTTGAATAAGCTGGCCCAACAACCTGGGTCCGTTTGACCTTTTCCAGGTAGCATGCTAGCACTTTGACCAAGCTTATGATACGCTTTCAATCTATGCCCTTGATTTGATCTCCAAGGACACATGGCTGTGGGATGCTGGAAGGCATATGGTACATCTTGACGTTGGCGCTGCATGGGAACACACATG
This sequence comes from Vicia faba, assembly GCA_948472305.1. NCBI lineage: Eukaryota > Viridiplantae > Streptophyta > Magnoliopsida > Fabales > Fabaceae > Vicia > Vicia faba. The sequence goes on from OX451737.1 coordinate 1,574,198,741, forward strand.
GAAAAATAATATGGAGATAATACAGACCTGGGGCTCGAACCCAGGTCTTGGATGTTAACACATACAACACTTGCCAACTGAACCAAACAACGCATGTTAACATATTATAACGAATAAATAATAAAAAGGAAAACAAAGGCATTAGTGGATCCTGCGCGCGAACATTCAAACCAGTGTATCACTTGTTGCCACGACTCCATCTTCTTCATGTTCCTGAAAACAAAAACATGAGGCAACGGTTTTTTATGCGTTGTCTTAGGCATGCTATTAGAAAATAGCGATTAGGTCTCAAGCATTCATAAATTGGGCGCGATAGTTGCGTCTTCTTCGTCCAGATGCGATGAGTTGGATGGTGGTGGTCTCAAGGGCTAATTTTGCCTCGTTTCGAAAGCCCCAAATTAAGGTCCTGTAAACCCTAGAATTCAAGCATGGTGAAATCGTATACACAACACAAAAACGCAATTGAATACGTTGGTTAGCATCAGAATATCATAATGGACATGAATCAATGAATAAAAAATGCAAAAGATGCGGGAATCATGATGCACGATTGTGAATTTTCCTTGATGCAGTTCCGGTTCAATATACCAGTTCTTTAAGCTTTGAGGAATGATATGGATTAGAACACGTTCAGGAACCTTCAAGGAAGCTAATGGAATGGTTTTTATGCCTTGAATCACCTTGTAAAGATGATTTCAGTTTTGACTTTTTTTGACAATTTTCCAAGTTTGTTCTTAGTTCTTCTGCGCAGCTTAGCCTCTATCTTGATTAGGGTTATGTTTCTTGTATATGTAGGAACAATTAGGTTAAGAAAAACCCAATCAAATCCATTGCCTTTATTGATTTTGGAAATTTGATTTCTTAAGATCTTTTTCATATCTTTTCCATGTGTTCTTTGTTCAAATCATATCCAATTGCTCCAATTCTTTCCTTATTTGCATATGCACGAAATATTGAGTCTAAAACATGTATAAAAAGATTGGTTAGGGTGAATTAAATATTTTTCATATATTTAAATGATTTAAATGAATTAATATAAATAAAAATTCAAATAAATAAATAAAAAATGAGAAAATACTTCCCTTTGGGCCAAGTGGTCGTGCATATGCTTGGGATGATGAATCATGGAAGAAAAATGGGCCCATTAGCAATTTTAGGTTATTTGAATTAATGTTGACTTTTCAAAATATCCAAAAATTTCCCAACTTCCACAAGGCATAACTTGCTCAATTTTTAAGATTTTCTCATGTTCTTGGACATTTTGGAAAGGTCTTTGAGTCCTCTAACCAATTCCTTTGGTCCCATGTAATTTTGATTTACCAATCTCAAGTTATGGCCTTTGACTTAAAGTCCCTTTTTGTTGACTTTTGAAAATGACCTATAATGTTGAAATTGATAACTTTTTGTGAGAGCATTTCTTGGACTTGAAGTATGAAGATGAGTTGTAGGAAATGTCTTTCTCTTCAAAATGAGCTTTGGATGGAATTTTTCTGATAATCCATGTGAAAGTTATGCCCTGGTCAATTTCAGTTGACTTTTTCAACTGTCCAAATAAGGAAACTTTTGCATCTTGATGATTTCTGAGCCAAATTTTGAGAATCATGATCAAGCATTGATCAAATGATGTTTGTGGCTTCAAAATGATATGTTGACCAAAAATTTGAACTTTTGACTGTCAAATGACCATTTTGCCCCTACAGTTGACTGTAGTGCAATTTAGGGTTTTGACTGTGCAATTTTGAGCTGAATGCATTGAAACTTGATATGAGGATACTTGACCATATTTGTAAGCATGTGAGACTTGATTGAGCCTTTAAAAACTTCATTTTCTTGCTTAGAACATAAACCCTAGTTTTGACTGTATATGAGGCCTTTGCACTATACAACCCTTGGGGAATTTTGCAGCTTGACTTGGCATTTTCTTGAAGAATATGGGAGGGAAAATTTTGGGGTACAACAAACACAAAGCCCCATACTTCCATCTTTCTTCTTTACTAACAAGACTGGAGCTCCCCACGATGATACACTCGGTTTCACAAACTTCTTTTCAAGTAACTCTTCCAATTGCTCCTTAAATTCTGACAATTCAGATGCAAACATCTTGTATGGTGCCGTAGAAACAGGTCTGATACCAGGTACAAGATCAATAGAAAATTCAACTTCTCTCTCTAGCAGTACATTAGGAATTTCATCAGGGAAAACTTCAGGAAATTCACACACCATCTTCAATTCTTTAATTATAGCTTGATTCTCGACATATAGCAACGCCATCAACAAAAACATTTGAGCTTCTTCTTGCATCAACTTCCTCAGCTGCCTAGCAGACAACAGGCCAGCTTCCTCTTCCTCAAGAGTAGAAAACCTCACAGACTTGTTATAACAATTAATATGAACATAGTTATACTTTAACCAATTCATATCCAGAATCACATCCAACCCTCTTAACGGTAAACAAACCAAATCAAAAACAAAGTCTCTGTCAAAAATCGACAAAGGACACTTTAAACACACAAAAGAAGTAGTCACTGACCCCTTGGCTGGAGTGTCGACGACCATCTCTCCATTCATAGAAGATAACATAAGACCCAATCTTTCAACACAATCAGCAGCAATAAAGCAATGAGTAGCACTGATATCAATAATAGTAATTAAAGGAGTACTATTAATGAAACGTGTACCTATGACGAGTCTGTCCTCAGTAGCTGCATGATCCTCGACCAAAGCGAACACTTTACCACTGGTTTGCGCCTTCTTTGATTTCTGACACTGGCTACCAATGTGTCCATCTTCACCATAATTGAAACAAATCACCTCCTTATGCTTGCACTCAGATATAACATGTCCAGACTTACCATAACGGAAACACATCTTCACCTCAACAGCATACACATTACTCTTATGCCCAGTTTTTCCACATTTGAAACAAACCACACCAGCAGAAGCATCTCCCCCACTAGTCCTCTGACCCTGAGCAACTTCCTGTTTACCTTTACCAGCTGGGGCATCATAAGGCTTACCACGATTATGTTGGTGCTTACCCCTTTTCTCACTGATAATCTTGTATTGAGCATTATTATCCTCTTCATAAATCCTGCAACTATCAATCAAATTAGCAAAGACACAGATCTTTTGGTATCCAACTGCCTTCTTAATCTTTGGGCGTAACTCGTTCTCAAACTTGATGCACTTAGAAAACTCAGCATTTGCCTCACTATAGTGCGAATAAAACTTAGCTAACTCAGCAAATTTTGCATCATACTCAACAACTGACATACTCCCTTGCTTCAGCTCAAGGAATTTAATTTCCTTCTTACCATGAACGTCTTCAGGGAAATACTTCCTCAGAAATTCGCTACGAAACACAGCCCAAGTGACATTATCACCTGCAGCTTCCAACCTCTGACACGTCTCTAGGCACCAGTCATCAGCCTCGACTGCTAGCATATGAGTACCATACCAAACCTTCTGCGCTGGAGTTTAGTCCATCAGACGGAAGATTCTATCAATCTCTTTCAACCAATCTAATGCTCTGTCAGGATCATACATTCCTTTGAACGTAGGCAGATTCTCCCTCTGGAAAGTCGCCAAACTACGAGATCCAGCATTCCCATCAGCATTCGGCTGATTCTCCAAAGTATGAATCATTGCTTCTAAATCAGCAGTAAGTGCAGAATCATTCCTTCCAGCCATCTCAACTTATCACTACAACATAAACAACGGTTAGAACTGAAATTAACAATACTCGATTGTTAAACAACTTATGACTCGACAACTTGGTCGGACCGACCGACTTTGCTCTAATACCAACTTTGTAATACCCCAATTCTACCCGACAATATAAATGTAAATCAGAGTTATAAAAATTATACAACGGAATCAAGATGCCACAAATTCAACTTAAAAAACCATTGCATTCAACATGGATACATAACACTTTAAAACTTCGGATGAACCAGCAGCAAAACAAATTAATCCTTTAAATCAACAACTTGAAAAACTACACAGCAGAATTATAATAACATCTTTATCCAACATGAAAGCAACCTCTGAATAACAAGTACTTAACAACAATCAACTTAAAGTTCAACAACTGAGATAACAAATACTAAAGTAACATAAATCAACATTGGTCATAAGCCTATCATATCAATCAGCGATTCAGTCATTAACATAATCAAACAACAACTTAACAATAATTTCACATTTCACGGTTAACGACCAAAAATGCAGCATGTACGGGCAAAAAGGATAGGGAACTACGTGCCCCTCGACATGCACAACAACTAGGACAACATTATAACAAATATATACTCCTCGGCATGTACTAAGAAAAACAGGGCAATGACCGACCTATTCTCCTCGACACGTCCTGCAACCTAATTTTGCTCGGAAATCCAACGTATCATTCCCTGATACGCCCCGCAGCCTAAACGTCGCTCGGTACCTACTACTTCAGTATCCTCCCCGGCCACTAATTCGGCCAACAACACAACCTCGATATAACTTCTTAACGACCATACCACTATAATTCATAACTTCCGGCCAACTGCTCAGAATAACATAATAAAGGGCAATTATATTCCTATCGATAGATTCGTTCATTATATAAGACCGACTACAATAATAATTCCTAACTTCCTACCAACTGCTCGAACCACTACAACATCGTAACGACCATACCATCATACCGACCGCAACAATCTAACAACCACAACAACAAGAAACAATCTACACTAACCTACTCATGGACTCTATCGACCAGTCATGCAGACAACACAAAACATCCACAACATAACGGAATGGGCATCTTCCCTTAACAGGTTCAGCAACATCACGGGAGAGAATCATAATTACGAACAATTCTCCATAACAACATCGTAAATCGCATTATAAGGTCAGAACCCCACCCTTACCTAGATTGAAGGTCGCTCAACCAAAGCTTCGGCCATAATCCTTGATTCACTCTGCTCGACACCGTGAAACTTGCTCCTCGTTCACGTAGCTCTATCGGTCAGCATGCAGAAATCCTTATTCTCCAACTAAAACAAATCCTTGTGTTAACTTCTCCTTATATGACAATCCTCTTGGGCCTAACCTACACCCCCACTTTACTACTTCTAACCAATAGCATAAGTTCAACAATATTTCATATATTCTTTTCAATTCCTCATTATAATTATTATTAATCAACTAATTAATTAATTAATAATAATCCAAAAACTTATATCAATAATTCTCAACATCTCTCAACTTCACAAATAATCCAAAAAACAATTTAATTAAATAATTAATTAATTAAATTATGAGTGTTACATGAAAGGCACAAGGGCCTCCTTTAAGTGGAGCCTCTTTGTAGACAGAAACTTTCGTCTCTAATGTCGTGAAAAGCATCACCATGAGTTTTTAGTTTAGGGTGTATACAAAAAGTCATAGGTTTCATTCCAAAGTCCTACCCCCAAAAAGGATACCCCTTGAGACATTTCCTTTTTTGAATTTCACCGACTCTAGGAGAAGTCGTCACAAAAACTCAAAGGGATGATGTATCCCCTTGGCCAATAGACGAATCTTCTTTCTAAGGTTTTTGAAAATATATTTTTGAAATAAAATCTCGCCAGAAATAAATATAATATGACAAAGAAAATGTAAATAAGAATGAATAAACCAAAATAATAAATTAATGTAAAGAAATAACAAAAATAAAAACCCTAAAAACCCTAAATCCAAAGAAAGGCTTTTAACCCTAGGGTTGAGTCCCCAGCAGAGCCGCCAACTGTAATAACCGGTTAAAAAATAAGAGTTGTCACCATTAATTTTTATCCCAAGGAAGGGAATATAACGGATAACCATAATTTGATCAGAGATTCTAAGTTGCTGACTTGTTTTAGATGAAGGGAAGGTGTTAGGCACCCCTCATCTACCTTGTTCAAAAGGATACTAGGGTTTAGGTTTGTGGTTTAGGGATAGAATTTTAATTTTAATTAGGGGAACTCGCCACAATTTTAAGTTGTATGCCTATGTATCCTCTTATGAGGTATCAAAGTCCCAATTCGTAGATCGTAGTTGTGATACGGTGGCAGAACCGACTATTTTGAAATGCTGGTTTGCGTTTTGCATTTTGTGTTTGCAAAATGTCGCGGTAAGCAAGAGTCGCCACCGACTTTTATTTCATCCAACCGGAAAGGAAAAAAGTACGGAAAAAAAAATCCTTTTTTGAGATTTTGAGTATGGGGGGTAGATTATATAAAGGGAAGGTATTAGCTCCCTTTCTATCCATGGTTTTCCATGGGCTCTTAGGTCCTTGCTCATCTTTTAAAATTGCTTGTGTATGTGCTTTGTTTTGGAAATGTTTTACTTCGTGATAACCCTTGTATCAGTCCTCAAAGGTGTGACAAAGTTGTTTTGAAAATTGTTTTGAAAATGTGTAAGTGTGAAGAGTTTTGATTTGAGCAAGTACCTACTAGCATCTACCTACTCGGAAAAAGATCGTTTCTATTCTCGTTTCCTTTGGACAATGTTATCCTACTATTGAGAAATAGGTAGCACCGTCGTTGGAGTTGTAAGGGTTAATTCGTAAGGGACGTACGATCACTAAAGAAATGTTAGGACGTCTTAGTAATAACCCTAAAGTTTTAAGATCATATTCGAGGCAACATTTCCGAGCAGGACATTTGATCTTTGTTAGACAAGAGGGCAACCACTAAGACACCCTATACTTAATGATCGTTTACCGAAGGCAACCGAAGTGTGAGTATACCCTAAGAGTGATATGTGTGAGTGATCTGTTTTCAATTATTTAGTCTTTCCACATTAGGGTTTTCTAACTGTAATAAATTATCATGCAATCTTGTCATTCAATCCTATTACATACATATAGACAGTGAAATATTTGCAGAGATTAAGATGCGAGAAAGTAAATCTACGCTATTACAAGGCTTCGGGGATGGGGATTAATTACATAGCCAAAAACTCGAAAAAATAAGCGATAAGTAAAAGCCCTAAATTAAACTATTACATACCAGTGAGCAGTTACAACAATATTGGCAAAAATAAATAATCAGCGCGCAGCGAACTAAATGCGAAGCGACTAGGGTTTTGACCCTTGACTAAACCTAATTGTAATTGATTAAAGTAAACATGTTTTTTTGTCATTTTTGTTATTTTAAGAAAGTAATGAAATAAATGAATTTATAAAAAAAATCCTAAATTCTAATTAATTTTAATTGTGAAAGAAATTAGAATTGCCTTAAACTAATTAAACTAATTACTTAAAAAAACATTTATTAAGCAAATAAGTCTTCGTTTTGTGATTTTTGGTTGGTTAATTTTAGAAAAAAATAATTTTGGTGTTGATAAAGAAAACAGAATAATTAAAGAAAAGAAAATTTAAAGAAAAATAATGGAAATAACCAAGTGAGCCTGCTGTCAACAGATCTGGTTCTGGCTGATGGGGTCCAGAAGATGGTGGCCCTCAGAAGATGGGGGTACTGGATCTGATCCTGGAAGTTGGATCTAATAGATGATGACCCTCGGAAGATGGGGTGCGCTGGATCTAGTTCTGAATAGGATCTAGAAGATGATGGCCTGCACGTGCTGGATTTGGTTCTGACTGGGATCCAGAAGATGATGGCCTGCACGTGCTGGATCTGGTTCTGGCTGGGATCCAGAAGATGATGCGCTGGATTTAGTTCTGACTAATGGATCAGAAAGAAGGTGCATTGGATCTGATGCTGGCTGGTGGATCCAGAAGGTGATGATCCTCAGAAGATGCACGTGTTGGCTCTGGCGAAAACAAAGGAGAAAATACCAAAAGCTCACGCCTGGGATCGAACCCAGAACGATGAGCTTCTGACTTCCTTCTTCTGACCAACTGCGTTGGATGTTAGTTTATTAATATAATAGAAACAAACAATATATATTATATCTACAGGTTTCTGGCCAGAATAATGCGCCAGAATTTGAATCAGTCAGGCAGGCTGTGACACGCTATTGTCTTCTTCCCTAGAACCGTCGTTTAAAGTTATGAACTTTTACCTACAGACATGTCACTGTAGCTACAAACTTGTAACTTTCAATCATCAAGAAAATGCATGCTAAATGAATTCTAATTACCTGGTTCTGTTTGTCTTGAACCAACGAACACTGTTGTACTACTTTCTTGAACCAATTTTACTCTATCTTGCAATTCTAGGCATGGAAAGGCTTGAATCTGATTGGAAATTGCTCCTGGAATGTCCAGCAACCTATTGGCAACCTGAGAATGGCACGAATTGACCTCTAACACCGAAATTGGACCACCACTTTTCTTGCAATTTTTCAGTTTTTTCTTTCACCTCTGCACGACTGTCTCCTCCCTCTTTTTGGTCTGCCTTTGTTTTCTATTTATAATAGAGTGCCTTAGGGTAACAATTTGCATCATATCTTTTCCATTTATGGAGATTGACCATTGATTTATTCCTTGCACCAAATCTTTCCAAAACAAGCATTTTCAATCTTTTTCTGTCCATATGAAGCCTTGCACGATTTGATCTTGCCACCAGCTGTATAATGACTCTAATCATGCACAAAATCTCAAGATTTAATTGATTTTTGATATTTTTATTATTTTATATTGATTTTATTTGATTTAAATGAAATAAAATCAAAATAAATAAAAAATGAAAGAACGGAAAGTGGAAAGGCTCATGGGCCGTGGATCACATCACAAGCTCAGTGCAAGCATAAAACGTTAGGCCCATTTAGCAAAAAATGCAATTTTGGACACATTTGACTTTTTGGCAATTTTGCAAAAATGGTCAAATTTGACAAGGCATATCTCTTTCAATTTTGACCCTATGAGGGTCCTCTGGGACTTTTTAGAAAGCTTAGGATGTCCCCTAAGCAACCCTTTTGGTCTCATCTCAATTGAGTCTTCCATGTTCATGTATGAAGCTTTGACCCAAAAAGGTGTTTTGGTTGACTTTTCAAAATGACCTATAATGTCCAAATTCATATCTTCTTGTGAGTGCATATTTTGAACTTGGGAGCTGAAGATGAATTGTAGGGAATTGCATCCTCTTCACAATGAGCTTTAGATGGGCCATTTCTGATAAAAAAGAAAACATCTATGTGAAACAATCCCATTGGGTTCCAACTCTGTTATTGCCTTTATATCTTCAAGCGTCTCATCACTTTGCTACTTGGTCGAAGATGGATCGGGTTGATTGGCATCGTCTGAGCTTGATAGTTGATACTGAAGTCTGGTCGCAAGATGATCCAATGAGACATAGTGTTACGCTTCAATCCCTAATTTTTGCCTGGACCGCTCTTTCGAGTTTTCAATCCACCGGGATACCCTTTTTTGCCCAAGCCGCCTTTTCAGGTTTTCGACTTGTCGGGTGTACAGTTTTTTTCATTTTCATCCCTTACTTTTGCCCGAACCCTTTTGGTTCGCCGGAAAGCCCTTATTTTTGCCTAGGCCAGTCGACATAGCGGGTCTTTGATTATGCATAGTATCTTTTCACTATGTCTGCATTGACGGGGTGAGGAAGGTCGTCACCATCCATGGTGGTTAGAATCATATCTCCTCCCGAGAAAATGTTCTTAACCATAAATGGCCCTTCGTATGTAGGGGTCCATTTTCCCCTAGGATCACCTTGTGGCAGTATGATGCGTTTGATCACCAGATCCCCAACTTGATATTCTTGACATATGACTTTCTTGTTAAAAGTCGTGATCATTCGCTTTTGATACGTCTAACCATGACAAATAGTGGTAAGCCTCTTTTCATCAATTAGATTCAGCTAATCAAGTTGAGTCTGGATCCAGACGTCTTTGCTCCGACCCGCATCCTTCATAATCCTGAGAGAGGGTATCTCGACTTTGATGGGTAGGACTGCCTCCATGCCATACACCAAAGAGTAGGGTGTTGCCCTTGTCAACATCCGTGCTGAGGTACGGTACCCATGAAGAGCGAATGGTAACATCTCGTGCCAGTCTTTGTAGGTCATCGTCATCTTCTGCACAATCTTATTGATGTTCTTGTTAGCTGCTTCAACGGCCCCATTCATCTTCGGCTGGTAGGGAGAAGAGTTATGATGCTGAATCTTGAACTGTTTGTAGAGCTCGGTGATCATTGTATTATTAAGATTTGTACCATTGTCCGTAATGATCCTCTCTGGTACACCATATCGACAGATCAAATTGTGTCGGATAAACCGAGCCACGACGTTCTTGGTTACTGTAGCAAAGGAAGTTGCCTCAACCCACTTTGTGAAATAATCAATTGCTACCAGAATGAAGTGATGCCCGTTAGACGCAGTAGGTCTGATCTCGCCGATCATGTCGATGCCCCACATTGCAAAAGGCCAAGAAGCTGTCAAAACATTCAGAGAGACTGGAGGTACATGCACCTTATCAGCATAGACTTGGCACTTATGACAGGTCCAAGAGTGCTGATAACAATCGGCTTTCATAGTAGACCAGTGATATCCTGCCCGTAGGATTTTATTCTCCATGGTATGTCCACTGGAATGAGTTCCGAAAGTACCTTCGTGTAGGTCTTCCATGATCCTTTCTGCCTCGCTCTTGTCTATGCACCGCAGTAAGGTTGAATCATGGTTACGCTTATAAAAGGATACCATTACTGATGAAGAACTTTGCAATGAATCTTCTTAGAAACTTCTTATCATTAATAGATGCCCCCTCGGGGTATTCTTGAGCCTCAAGATACCTCTTTACCTCGTGAAACCATGGTTTATCTGCTACCTCTTCAGTCTCAATGTCACAGCAATATGCGGGTTCGTCCAACCTCTCGATGGTAATCTGGGGAGCTTCATTATCCCACCTTACTTTGAACATAGAAGACATGGTAGCTAGCGTGTCCGCTAACTGGTTCTCCTCTCTTGGGAAGTGTTCAAAGGTTATATCCTCAAAATGTGGGAGCAATGTCAGTACATATTCTTTGTAAGGAATAAGATTTGGGTGCTTCGTATCCCACTTGCCTTTGATCTGACTGATCACCAGAGCAGAATCTCCGAATACACTCAAGACCTTAATCCTCAGGTTAATAGCAGCTCGAAGACCCAGGATACACGCTTCATACTCCACCATATTGTTGGTGCAGTTAAAACATGATCAGGCGGTGAACGGAGTATGACAGCCCTCAGGGGATATAATTATAGTGCCAATGCCATTACCCAATGCGTTTGAAGCTCCCTAAAAATACATAGACCATCGGGATCCCTCCTAGGGTCCTTCATCTGATCCAGGTTCCTCGCAGTCGGTCACCAACATGATGTTCTCATCCGGGAACTCGAAATTCATGGGCTGGTAGTCATCCACGGCCTGATGTGCCAGATGATCCGCCAATACACTCCCTTTGATTTCTTTTTAGGTTGTGTATTAGATGTCGTACTCAGTTAGGATCATCTGCCATCTCGCTATTCTTCCGAACAAGGCAGGCTTCTCGAAGATATACTTGATTGGATCCATCTCTGATATCAACAAGGTGGTGTGAGTCAACATATATTCTCTCATCCGGCGAGCAGCCCATGCCAAAGCGTATCAAGTTTTCTCGAGCAATGAGTATCAGGCCTCACAGTCGGTAAACTTTTTGCTAAGGTAGTAAATAGCATGCTCTTTTCGGCCAGACTCATCATGCTGCCCCAGCACACACCCCATTGAACCGTCTAGCACTGTCAAGTATAAAATCAAAGGTCTTCCTTCAACTGGAGGCATCCGAATTGGTGGCTCTTGAAGGTATTCCTTGATTCTCTCGAAAGCGGTATGGCATTCCTCATTCCACTTTACCACTTGATCTTTCTTCAGCAGCTTAAAGATTGGCTCACAAGTAGCAGTCAGATGTGAAATGAACCTAGCGATGTAATTCAGACGTCCTAAGAAACCTCTGACTTCTTTTTCTATGCGGGGAACTGACATTTCTTGTATGGATTTTACCTTTGCATGGTCCACCTGAATACCTTTATCACTGATGACGAAAACCAGAAGCTTACCAGACCTTACCCCGAAGGTACACTTGTTCGGATTCAATCTCAGCTTATACGTCTTCAACCTGTCAAACAGTTTCTGGAGATGATCAAGGTGCTCTCCCTCAGTCTGGGACCTGGCTATCATGTCGTCAACATAAACCTTGATCTCATGGTGAATCATATCGTGGAACAAAGCGACCATGGCGCGCTGATAAGTTGCCCCAGCATTCTTCAACCCGAAAGGCATTACCTTGTAACAGAAAGTTCCCCATTGTGTAATGAAGGTTGTCTTCTCCATGTCCTCAGGAGCCATCTTGATCTGGTTGTAGCCAGAAAAACCATCCATGAAGGAGAAGATTTTATGTTGTGCGGTGTTGTCGACTAGAACATCAATATGAGGAAGTGGGAAATCATCTTTTGGGCTTGCCCTGTTAAGATCTCTATAATCCACACACATTCATACCTTGTCGTCCTTCTTAGGCACCGGAACAACATTAGCAACCCACTGCAGATAGGAAGTGACAGCTAAGAATCCTACGTCGAACTGTTTCATGACCTCTGTTTTGATTTTCTCTGACATTTCAGGGCGCATATAGAGGACATTCTGCTTTATCAGAGGACAGTCTTCTTTGGTCGGCAGGCGGTGTACAATAATATCAGTGTCCAAACCAGACATATTTTCGTAGGACCAGACGAAGATCTCAACATAGTCGCATAACATTTGTATCAACCGTTGCTTGACACTAGGCTCCTGTGATCGGTGGAAATAGAACTGACTGTTTTGGAATGCTGGTTCGCGTTTGCGTTTCGCAAAATGTCGCAGTAAGCAAGAGTCGCCACCGTCTTTTATTTTCTCCAACAAGGAAAGGACAAAATCACAGCAAAATTCCTTTTCGAGATGTTTCTCGGGTTCGGGAGGTAGGTTATAAAAAGGGAAGGTGTTAGCACCCTTTCTATCTGTGGTTATCCACGGGCTCTTAGGTACTTTCTCACTATGTTTTCAAAATGTTTTGCTTTTCTTGTGTTTGTGGGTTTTGAAAAAAGTTTTGTTTGAAAACTTCGATTTAACTCTAGTATCTGTCCTCAAGAGTGTATGAAGTGTTTGTTTGAAAAACTTTTGTTCGAAAAGTGTAAGTGCGAAAAGTATTTTTGTTTTGAAAGAGCAAGTACCTGAGAACCTCTACCTACTCAAAAGAAATTAAGCTGTGTAAATGTCCTTTAGACAGTACTATCCCACTATTGAGAAGTAGGTAGCACCGTCGTTGGAGTTTCGGGTCAATTCGATTATAGGGACATGTGGTCACTAAAGCAATGGTAGGACGCCTTAGCGGTAACCCTAATGTCCTAGATCATTTTTTTTCCGAGGCAACCGTTTCGAGGCAACTTTGATCTTTAGACAGGAGGGCGACCTCTAAAACATCCTATACTCAATGACCACGTCGAGGCAACCAAGTGAGCCGTACCCTAAGAGTGGCATGTGCGAGTGTGTCAAGTTTCAGTTTATATTATCTTTGTACATGTTATGGTGAGCTACGATTGATTTTATTTTAAGGATAAGTCTTGTCATGCATAGCCTAGTTAGCATACATCTAACAGTTAATAGTTGCGGAAAGTAAAACTAAACTATTACAAGGCGTCGGGTATTTACATTGCCAAAAACAAACCCTTGGAAAGTAAATTGCGGAAAATAAATGAAAGCGATAAAAAGTCCTAATTAAAGCTATTACATCCTCGGAGCAAATACAATTATATGGATCAAAATAATTATGAATCAAGAATAAACACACGCGCGAGAAAAAATTGAATCGGAAAGTTTTTTAGGGTTTTGACCCTTTTTTGAGAAAGAAGGAAGTTTTTTATTATTTTGCATTTAATTAAATTAAACCTAGACTAATTAATTAATAAAAAAGAAATATTTTTGGTTTTTTAAATGTCTCAAGGAAATAAATAAAAAATAAAATGATTAAAATTTATTAAAAACCCTAATTCTACATTAATTTTATTTATTGTGAAAATATTAAAATTAACCTAATTAAAAAAACTAAATTAATTATGTTAGTATTTATTTACAAAAATAACTAATTAAATTTAATAAATAAAAATATTATATTTTTTATGTTTTCTGAAATTTTTTTAGGAAAAATAATTATTTGGTTAATTAAGTAATAATAATAATAATTAATAATAAAACAATTAAATGAAAAATATAAAAGAAGAAAAAAAAGAATAAACCCAGGGGGTGATGGGCCCAAAGAGGAGGTGTATTTGGAATTCTGAAGGCCCAATTATATTCCAGCCACGTTGACTTTTGTGATTATCCACATGCTTGTTGACTGGGGAGTATAGTGATCTCCCATTCATGTCCATTGGATCTATGCCTGGAGACATCTGGCGCCTGGGAATTGGAGGTGTATGATGGACCCCCTTTTGAAATCTGTACAAGAATATCTGAAAAATAAAAGTAACAAGGTTTTGGGGGGACCTGGGATTCGAACCCAGGTCCCAATGCTTCCAGACCAACGCACCAACCACTCCACTACGCTGCTTTACTTGTTATTGAAATCAGTGGCAATTATTATATATAAAAAACAATCAATATACTGTAAATAAAACAAAACGCGCGCTTTTTCAAATTGGCCAATGTGATCGGTGGATCTGGAACTGACTGTTTAACGCTGGTTCGCGAAATGTCGCGGAAGCAAGAGTCGCCACCGTCTTTTATTTTCTCCAATTGGAAAGGACAAAAGCACAGAAAAATTCCTTAAAGAGATTGCTCTCGGTTCGGGAGGTAGGTTATAGAAAGGGAAGGTGTTAGCACCCTTTCTATCCATGGTTATCCATGGGCTCTTAGGTACTTGCTCATTGTGTTTTCAAAATTGTTTGTTTGCTTTTCAATGTGGGTTTAAAAAGTTTCTTTGAAAAATTTCAGTTCGACTCGTACGTCAGAGTGTTTGAAAAATTTGCTTTGAAAGCTTTTGAAAAGTGTTGGTGTGAAAAGATTTCAGTTTGTTTTGAAGAGAGCAAGTATCCATGAGTCGTCTACCTACCCTAAGGAATTCGTCTGTATAAATGTCCTTTAAAGTAGTGCCATCCCACCATTGAGAGGTAGGTAGCACCACTGTTGGAGGTGTTCGGGTCAATTCGAGTTTGTAGGGACATGGTGATCACCGGAGTAATGGGAAGACACCTTAGAAGCTACCCTCATGCCAGGTTCCCGGATCATGAGGACTTACTAAGACGTCCTCTACTCGACGACCACCTTTCAAAAGGCAACAGGTGAGGCGTACCCTAGGGGTGGTGTGTGCGAATTGTGCGTCATGTTTCAGTTATTTGTCTTGTCATGTTTATTTGTGTTCTACGCTTGATTTTAATTAAGACATTCATTCTTGCATGCTTTTTAACAGTTATATATTTGCGGGAAAATAAATCTAAACTATTACAAATGGCGCGGGTCCACATCGCCAAAATTAAACCGGACCCGATTTGGACTGAAAAATAAATAAAGCGAATAAAAATGCAAGAAATAAAATTATTACAAGGCTTTGGGACATGTACATAATTATAATAAGCGACAAAGTAAAATGCGCGAAACAAAATAATTAAAGCGACGGGCGTTGGACCCTTTTGCAAAATATCAAATTAATGAGGAATTAAAATGAAAGTTAAAAATTAAATGTTTTTTGGTATTTTTGTGTTTTTTAAGATTTAAAAGAAAAAGAACTTTTTAGAATGAAATTTGAAATGCAAATCCTAATTCTAATGTTTTTTAGTTATCGTGAAAATGTTATATTAATCTAAATTAAACCCTAATTTTTACTTATGTACATTTAATTATAAAAATAAAATAAATAAATAAATAATATTGTGATAAAAAAAAGGAAAATTTAAAAGGTATAAAAAGTCATTAAACCTAATGCTATATTTTTGGATTTTTAGTTATTAAGAAAGTAGTAAAATCTAACCTAAATGCAACCCTAATTAGTTTACAAGTTTAATTATGAAAATTACTAATATTATGGCAAAAAACAAGGAAAGTTAAAAGGAATAAAAAAGTCATTAACCTAATGCTATATTTTTGGATTTTTTTATGGAAGAAAGAATTAAAGTTAAAACCTATTTTACTAAATTTATTTACATGTTAATTATTTACAAGAAAATAAACAAAATAAATATTTTTTATGTTTTTATCCTTTTTCTGATTTTTTGTGATGTTTTTATATTTTGTAAAGAAAACAATTAATTAATTAAAACAATGAAAATAAATAGCCTAATAATTAAAAAAACAATAAAACATGAAAAGAAAAGCAAACCAGGGGGGTAGCCCCAATTTAGGAGGTAAGGCCTTAGCATTTCAGGCCCATTTATGTTATGGCCTTGCTGACTTTTTGCTAGCCTGCTTCAGCGTTGACTGGAGTTTATTGTGCTCCTTTGCATCCAAGCCTTTGATTTGAACTGGTGGGACGCGTGGACGAGTGAGATGGTGAGCGTATGGTATACTGGGACGCTCATGCTGCATGGGATTTTACATTGAGGAAAAATATGAAGGAAAGTCAGGACCTGGGTCTCGAACCCAGGTCACGTGGATTGCCAATACACCTCATTGCCACCGGATCACTAACACGCATTTGTTAAATAAACATACAATGAATAATATAATATAAAACAATGCATCAGTGGTTTAAAGCGCGAAAATTCAAATTTATCCAATCAGTACACGCCACTTCATCATCTTCCCCATGGCTTCGTTTTGCCTGAAAAGAACAAAAGTATTAGGCAACGGTTTTTACACCGTTGCAGAAAGTGGCATACGAGAAAATAACGATTAGGCCCTGAGGCCCTATAAATTAATCGCGATGACGGATTCTTGTTCGTTGGAGTGTGCCGGTTTGAATGGTCTAAGTCTGGAAAGCTAATTTTTCTTCAATTGAAAAGCCCTAATTCTGAGCTTTATGAACCCTAAAAAATTAACAATGGTAAACATCCATATACGGCACGAAAACAAAATTGGATCACATGGTTAGCTTCAGAATATGCTTATTAGTATGAATGCATCAATAAAAAACAATGAGAATGCCTTAAACATGGAACACGATCATGCATTTTTCTGGAAACTGTTTGAGTTCATGATACCGGTTCCAGGCGTTTTGGCTTGTTGTTTGTGATTGGTACACGTTCAGAATTAGTCAAGGAAGCTATTGGAATAAGACTTAGGGCTTCAATCCTCCTCTCAGGTTGATTTCAGATTTGAGTTTTTATCCAAAAATTTCAATGTTGCAATCAGCTTTTTAGCGCAGCCTATAGTCCAAGGCTTAGGGTCTGACTCAGTGCTTATGATGGAAGAGAATTAGCTTGCTAGCTGGCCTTGATTTATGCTCATGAGAGAACAAGTCCTAGGGTTTTCACCATTAACCAATTTTCCTTCTTTTAAGCCAAGACCAAGACTTAGTGTGCAATTTAACCCTAGCATAAGTTTGTGAGCTGGCCCATGATACATGGAAGTTGTCCAAATTCAAATGACACTATTCCATTGGTTTTTGAATTTTATTTGAATTTTTAAAGATTTAAAATGAATTAAATTATCAAAAATTAAATAAAATAGAAAAATCAATATTTGGTCTTGAAATTAATCATGGGACACGTGTGTGGCATGACAAGGATGAATCAAGTGGAAGAAAGTGGGCCCTTTTGTCAAAAATTGGAGTTTCAAGGATAGTTGACTTTTGCCATTTCACAAAAATTTCCCAACTTCTACAAGGCATAACTTGCTCAATTTTTAAGCTTTTCACATGTTCTTGGACATTTTGGAAAGGTCTTTGAGTCCTCTAACCAATGCCTTTGGTCCCATGTCATTTTGATTTACCAATCTCAAGTTATGGTCTTTGACTTAAAGTCCCTTTTTGTTGACTTTTGAAAATGACCTATAATGTTGAAATTGATAACTTTTTGTGAGAGCATTTCTTGGACTTGAAGTATGAAGATGAGTTGTAGGAAATGTCTTTCTCTTCAAAACGAGATTTGGATGGAATTTTTCTGATAATCCATGTGAAAGTTATGCCCTGGTCAATTTCAGTTGACTTTTTCAGCTGTCCAAATATAGCAACTTTTGCATCTTTGATGATTTCTGAGCCAAATTTTGAGAGTCATGATCAAGCATTTATCAAATGATGTTTGTGGCTTCAAAATGATATGTTGACCAAAAATTTGAACTTTTGACTGTCAAATGACCATTTTGCCCCTACAGTTGACTGTAGTGCAATTTAGGGTTTTGACTGTGCAATTTTGAGCTGAATGCCTTGAAACTTGATATGAGGATGTTTGACCATGTTTGTAAGCATATGAGACTTGATTGGGCCTTTGAACACTTCCTTTTCTTGATCAGCACACAAACCCTAGTTTTGACTGTATGGGAGACTGTTGCACTGCACAACCCTTGGGGAATTTTGTGACTTGGCTTGGAAATTTCTCGAGGAATATGGGAGGGCAAATTTTGGGGTATAACAGTTGCCCCTGTTCAATCTTCTTAGACCTGAGGATGCAGATTGGCTGACGTGCCTTTCGTAATCCGAGGGTAAAAGATGATTGGACACTAGAGTGCCCAGAAATTTGCGCTCACATAGTGGCAGTGTGGTGGGAATGGGCTTATAGATTCCATTTAGAGATTGATCGCGTAAGAGATTCCTTAGCGAGAACCTGCATACCTGCAAAAGAAAAAATGAGTACCTGACACGTTGCAGGAGCTGATTTTAGATGCTTGGTATAGATGTGTCCTGACTGGTTACAGGAGCTGAGTCTGGAGCTTCAAACGCTGATGAATGAACCAGGGATGGTTACTGCCTCAGCATGGATGGTAAGAGAACCTTGGGCGATTTTAACTTCAACAACGCTCGTTGAGAAAAATCTTGGGTGTCTTCTACTGGAATAAGAATCAGGGAGATCTTAGGGTCGATCTGACTGAACCAGAGGAGGCCTTTGACTGGATAAGCATCAGGAAAATCTTAGGGTCGATTTAACTGAACCGGTCTAGGTCTTGAAATATCTTCAACTGGATAAGCATCAGGGAGATCTTAGGGTCGATCTGACTGAACCAAGAGAAGGCCTTTGACTGGATAAGCATCAGGAAAATCTTGGGACGATTTAACTGAACCGGTCTAGGTCTTGAAATGTCTTCAACTGGATAAGCATCAGGGAGATCTTAGGGTCGATCTGACTGAACCAGAGAAGGCCTTTGACTGGATAAGCATCAGGAAAATCTTGGGACGATTTAACTGAACCGGTCTAGGTCTTGAAATGTAGCTTGAGAACTTAACTGGATCTTTCCTGAAAGGTAAAAGTCAGTCATATGCAATGCATGATATGGATCAAGCAATGATGTTCTCAACATAAATGAGATTTGTAAGATATGATGTGTACATGCATGCTATAATGATGTATGTGATGTTTCATGTATATTTTTGTCTAGGAAAGTGAATCCTTGACGGGTGCCGGGAAGTCGTATCCTGGGCTGATGTCGAAGAATAGATTTTGCTTCCGCTGGGGATGATAACTGCAAGGATACCGGTAGGAGAAGATGACTCCATTGCGGAATAAACTTGGCGAATGGAAGATTCTGCGGGGAGAAAAGATATTCTAGCGATCATGCTGGGAAGCAATACTCTGTGGGGATAGAGATGCTTTGCTGAGTGTTGATAGCAGTAATTTGCTGAGGATGTCTTTGTTGTTGGAAGTGTTAATGGACTTCGCTGGGGATAGGAAAGAACTATGTTGACGATGACCTTTCCGTGGCTTTTGGCTGAGGATAACCCAGTTATATCCTGTTAAGGAAATAACTCTTTGAATAAAGCCGGACGACGCGTTCGTGCTCTGCGAGGGGATAAGCTTCCAGAATCTACTGGGGATAAGCTTACTGCTTGGAGAGATGAATTCCAATTTTCCTGGGGAAACTGGATTGGACTCTTCTGGGGAGTTTTGGAATGTAATTTTATAAGTTGAAAGGGGGAACCTATGTAGGGTTGCATGCTGATGAGTTTGTGTAAAACTGTATCTGAAATGGAGAAGGAACCTGGGTAGGGTTACTTTGATGATGAGTTCGTGTAAAACTTCGTTTTTTTGGAAAGGGAGAACCTGTGTAGGGTTTCTGGGTGACGAGTCCATGTAAAACTGCATCTTGAAGAGAGGGAACCGATGTAGGGTTGCTTGGTGAGGTAAGTTCATGTAAAACTTCTTGATGAACCGGGGTGAGGTTATCTTGAGCTAAATCCATGTAAGACTTCTGGGGGGAACCAGGGTTAGGTTGCCGCAGGATAAGTTCGTGTAAAACTTCTTGACGAACCGAGGTAAGGTCATCTTGAGATAGGTCCATGTGAGACTCTTGGAAGAACCGGGGTTAGGTTACGGCAGGATAAGTTTGTGTAAAACTTCTTGATGAACCGGGGTTAGGTCATCTTGAGATAGGTCCATGTGAGACTCTTGGAGGAACCGGGGTTAGGTTACGGCAGGATAAGTTTGTGTAAAACTTCTTGATGAACCGGGGTTAGGTCATCTTGAGATAGGTCCATGTGAGACTCTTGGAGGAACCGGGGTTAGGTTACGGCAGGATAAGTTTGTGTAAAACTTCTTGATGAACCGGGGTTAGGTCATCTTGAGATAGGTCCATGTAAGACTTCTGGAGGAACCGGGGTTAGGTCACTTCGGGATAAGTTCGTGTAAAACTTCTTGACGAACCGGGGTAAGGTTACTTGTGATAAATCCATGTAAGATTTCTGGAGGAACCGGGGTAAGGTTATTTGGATAAGTTTGTGTAAAAACTTCTGGAGGAACCGGGGTAAGGTTATTTGGTTGAGTTTGTGTAAAAATCTCTGGAGGAACCGGGGTAAGGTTACTTGGATAATTTTGTGTAAAAACTTCTGGAGGAACCGGGGTAAGGTTGCTTCGGGATAAGTTTGTGTAAAACTTCTTGATGAACCGGGGTTAGGTCATCTTATGGAGGAGGAGTCTGTGTATGACTTTGTCTGAAGGTTGAGCAGAAACCGGTGTTGGGTTGCATGATTTTGATTAAGTGGATAATTGTCCTGTTTGGTCTCGGACGTTAGCCCACGATCTGGAATTTGTAAAGGTAGATGGTAATCATTTTTATGTTGATCTGTCCTTTGTAATTTGGTTGACAGAGCAATTGGATCGCCTGGATAGCTCATTATTGCCCCTGCTTCGGAGGTGAGGGAAGAGGATACCTGTGCGGGTGATCGACAAATCTTCGGGTAGGCAAGTGACGAGATACCGGAACATAGTCGTACGCTTCGATCCCTAACTTTTGCCTGGACCGCCCTTTCGGGTTTTCAGTCCACCGGGATACCCATTTTTGCCCAAGCCACCTTTTCAGGTTTTCGACTTGCCGGGTGTACATGTTTTTCGTTTCATCCCTTCATTTTGCCCGAACCCTTTTAGCTCGCCGGGAAGCCCTTATTTTTGCCTAGGTATGTCAACCTAGCGGGTCTTTGATTATGCGCAGTATTTTTTCGACTATGTCCATGCTCTCAGAATGTAGGGAGTTGCCCATGTTGGAAGCATTTTGCCATGCCCCAGATAATGAGCAATGTGCCCCTTGATTGGAGGTTCTTCTGTTCACAAGGTGTTCATCGTGCGAATTTCCCTGCTTGTTCAAACAAGTAGTCATATGCAAACAAGGTTATTTTAAGAATGCAAAAGTCTATGTCTGTCTTGAATTTTGAAAATGCATTTTTTGTAATACAGTGCGATGTCAACTCAATATTTTACAGCAAACCTTCAGGAGTCAGGATACCTTCGTAACAGTATGCTTTCGAACTAACCCATGCTTCAGCTAGGACTTTTAAGAGTTATATCGTGGCCTGGTTCACGGTTTAAGAAACAAAGGATAAAGGCTCAAATTATTTGTACCCACCCGCTCTTCGTGATGTTCTCCAAACCTAAACTCAGTTGATCGTGCGTTAGACCTTGTTTGAGTCTTTGCTCTGATTTTCCGGTGATGATTCGGATATTGAATGTTTATTTGAATAGGCAATCATCCCCTTTTTTGTTGAGGGTTTGTGAGACCTCTTTTTTTTTTTTTTGATTTAGTTATCCCTTTCTTTTTTTTTTGCCTGAACTGTTTCCTTTTTGGGATTACAGTCAGCGGGATGCCCCAGTTTGGTAAGTCTTCTTTATTGGTTTTGACTTTTTGGGCTTTTCATTCATGAATTTTTTTTTGATAATGACTGCCTGTCCTTATGATTGTTCGGAACCATCACTGTCTTTTGTTTTTGAAAAACTCATTTAGTGACATTCATTGTGCACTTGGATCGACTGAGAGAACTACCCTGCCCCAGGTTATGATTAAGGGTTTTGATTTTCGAAAATACAAACTCCTACTTCTTTGGCTCTGATGGGTTGACGAGGGATTATCATCCTTATAACTCCAGTGTTTAGGAATTGAAACAATGCCTGTACCTCATCAGCGGGGTCTGTTCAAAAGCATACTGTAAATTGTGGTATTGTTTTCGTCATCCTCCCTCAAGAGGTTTAGAATTTTCAATTAAGAATTGACCATCGCAAAAAATATGAAAGCAGTTTTAAGCATAGTAAACATAATTAATTCAAGACAGACATGTGTAATGCATTCATGAAATAAAAGAGTTTAACACAATAATTGTTTATCTGAACAAGAAAAGGAAAAATACAACTTGAAATCAAATGAACAAAAATTTAGCCATGCTTTGGCAATGGAGCGGTGATCACGTTGGGAGTCTCCGCAGGCTCGAACTCGATCTCTTTGGCATCGATCATGTTCTGAATTTTGTACTTCAGTGCCCAACAGTCCTCAGTATCGTGCCCCGGGCTATCAGAATGATAGGCACACCTTGCTTCTGGATTGTAGCTAGGAGAGGAGGTCTTAGGATTGGCAGGAGGGTTGATTACTGCAATCAGGTTCATCTTCACCATATGCTGCAATGCTTGTGACCAAGGCATGTTAATGTTGGTGAATTGCCTTTTAGGCCCTTCCGGCCTTTGCTGGTTTCCCCTTTGTGGTTGACGGCGTGGTGCAGAACCAGAGATCATGACTGCCCCTGCATGTTGATCACGGCGACTCTTTTGACTGTATACAGCATTGGATTCCTTCTTTCCCGTGTAAGGTTTTTTATGAATATCAGAAGGTGTGGCCTCTTGAATCTTCCCCGACTTGATACCAGCTTCAATTCTTTCGCCAGTCAGGATGAGGTCGGTAAATCCAGCAGATGAGTTACCAATGAGGTGATTGAAGAATGGCCCGGATAGGGTCCCCAAGAACATATCAACGAGTTCCCGGTCAGTTAACGGAGGTTGCACCCTTCCAGCAAGGTCTCTCCATCTTTGTGCGTACTCCTTGAAACCTTCACTTGACCCCAACGACATACCCTGGAGTTGGGTACGTGTGGGAGCAAGGTCGGCATTGTACTGGTACTGCTTATAGAAAGCAGTCGCCAACTCCTCCCAGTTACGAACTTTGGTCCCATCCAGTTGATAGAACCATTCGAGGTGAGTCCCTGAAAGACTTTCCTGGAAGAAGTGGATCCACAAGTTCTTGTCTGCTGAGTATGGTTGGATTTTTCGAACATAAGACCTGAGATGCAACTTGGGACAAGACGCCCCGTCATACTTGGTAAAGGATGGTGCCTTGAACTTCCGAGGAATAATCACACCAGTTGACAAACCCAGATCTCCAAAATCCAGCCCAGGTACCTGTTGGATCTCCATAGCATTCAGCCTATCCTCCAACCGTTTGTACTTGTCCTCAGCCGGAGGGTACTGTTCGTCGTTGAAATCTGTCTCGCTGTCGGAGACCACTGGACTAGGCACCTCTCTCTCATGGTGACTGCTTTCCCTCACAGATGGGGTTGTCCCCTCAGTTTCCTCCTGCGGTGTATTCCCAGATCTGCGTCTAGGGCTGAACAGAACAATCCTCTTCTTCTTCTTGTCCTTCTTCAAAAACAAAGCCTTCAGATCTTGTTGACCCTGAGCCAAGCCTTTGATCAGCTCCTGAAATTGGGCGTTCTGCGCCTGAAATTGGGCGTTCTGCGCCTGAAGAGCCTTGATAGATGCCTCGGTTGATGATTCAGGATTCATGACGAGACTGCTGAAATAAACAGCGAAGAAGGTAAGCAACCTGCAGAGGAAGGGTACCTGTTATGTAATGATATGTATGATATGCATGCAATGATTTCAAGGACCTCGTGGGGTAAACAGAGAAACTTGTTAGAGTTGGAAACTGGCAACTTGATTGAAAGTACTTCATGTTGTTGAGAGTCCTTCGTCACGGGTCAAAGGCTCACCATATCCAGTGGGTCATAGCCCCTGACTTTAGTCATCATGTCTGGTTTTGATTTCCAAACAACCTTGGTTAGGGAACCTTCTTCAGGAGTCAGAGCTCACCATATCAAGTGGGTCATAGCCTCTGACAACATTGGCTAGAGGAAAATAAATCCTCTTTGCCCCTTGCTAGATGTTTGATTTATATGACCTGTATCACAAGCCCTTGAGATCCTTGAAATGGGTTAGGAGGTATGCAATGGTATGATGTCATGATATGCATGGGGTAATGTGAGTAACCCTGTTATGAGTCCCAATTAAGGACTATAAACAGACCCTGCAAGAAATTCAGTATACTTTGTTATGAGTCCCAATTAAGGACTATAAACAAAACCTGCAAGAAATTTGGTAAACCTTGTCATGAGTCCTAGTTAAGGACTATAAACAAAACCTGTAAGTAGTTCATGTGTCAGCTAACAAGCATGCAAGTAGGCAAGTACAAAGGCACACAAGTCACACAAGAGAAACCCTTAGAGTTTAAGCCAGCATGGGGTCTGGGTATTACCCTCTTGAAGTTGGTGAGTTCAACCTGTCCTAATCAAAGTAACCGGGTTCTAAGGTTCCCAATATCACGGGATTGCTTTCATTGTTCATCGTTTCGATTTAGCCACTGAACTGGCGACCGAAATATTCCAGGAAAGCAACCCTCAATTGAGTGTAGTATCGAGTATCAACCAACCTCGGACTGCACCAAAGTCAGTTATCTCACTACCCTAAAGAGGCCAAGATGGTTCAATTAAGGTTCCTAAGGTCTGTTGATGCTTCATGACACCACATGGAGGCCCCGTACTCTCCTTGACTGAACTCAAGGGTTACCGGTACACACCAAAGTGCCACATCAACGTAGCAGACTGTTTCAACCATGTCGGTATACCCCGCACAGTTCCCTCACAGCCTTGTTGCTACTTTCTAAGAAGGTATTCCCCAGATCCGGGTTAGGATCTATAGAACTCCCAAGCAACCCACAATTTAAAGCACACAAGGAAAACAATTGAAAACACAGTTATGAACTAGCCCTAAGGTATACCTCACTTTAAGTTTATCCCCAGCAGAGTCGCCAGTTCTGTGATCGGTGGATCTGGAACTGACTGTTTAACGCTGGTTCGCGAAATGTCGCGGAAGCAAGAGTCGCCACCGTCTTTTATTTTCTCCAATTGGAAAGGACAAAAGCACAGAAAAATTCCTTAAAGAGATTGCTCTCGGTTCGGGAGGTAGGTTATAGAAAGGGAAGGTGTTAGCACCCTTTCTATCCATGGTTATCCATGGGCTCTTAGGTACTTGCTCATTGTGTTTTCAAAATTGTTTGTTTGCTTTTCAATGTGGGTTTAAAAAGTTTCTTTGAAAAATTTCAGTTCGACTCGTACGTCAGAGTGTTTGAAAAATTTGCTTTGAAAGCTTTTGAAAAGTGTTGGTGTGAAAAGATTTCAGTTTGTTTTGAAGAGAGCAAGTATCCATGAGTCGTCTACCTACCCTAAGGAATTCGTCTGTATAAATGTCCTTTAAAGTAGTGCCATCCCACCATTGAGAGGTAGGTAGCACCACTGTTGGAGGTGTTCGGGTCAATTCGAGTTTGTAGGGACATGGTGATCACCGGAGTAATGGGAAGACACCTTAGAAGCTACCCTCATGCCAGGTTCCCGGATCATGAGGACTTACTAAGACGTCCTCTACTCGACGACCACCTTTCAAAAGGCAACAGGTGAGGCGTACCCTAGGGGTGGTGTGTGCGAATTGTGCGTCATGTTTCAGTTATTTGTCTTGTCATGTTTATTTGTGTTCTACGCTTGATTTTAATTAAGACATTCATTCTTGCATGCTTTTTAACAATTATATATTTGCGGGAAAATAAATCTAAACTATTACAAATGGCGCGGGTCCACATCGCCAAAATCAAACCGGACCCGATTTGGACTGAAAAATAAATAAAGCGAATAAAAATGCAAGAAATAAAATTATTACAAGGCTTTGGGACATGTACATAATTATAATAAGCGACAAAGTAAAATGCGCGAAACAAAATAATTAAAGCGACGGGCGTTGGACCCTTTTGCAAAATATCAAATTAATGAGGAATTAAAATGAAAGTTAAAAATTAAATGTTTTTTGGTATTTTTGTGTTTTTTAAGATTTAAAAGAAAAAGAACTTTTTAGAATGAAATTTGAAATGCAAATCCTAATTCTAATGTTTTTTAGTTATCGTGAAAATGTTATATTAATCTAAATTAAACCCTAATTTTTACTTATGTACATTTAATTATAAAAATAAAATAAATAAATAAATAATATTGTGATAAAAAAAAGGAAAATTTAAAAGGTATAAAAAGTCATTAAACCTAATGCTATATTTTTGGATTTTTAGTTATTAAGAAAGTAGTAAAATCTAACCTAAATGCAACCCTAATTAGTTTACAAGTTTAATTATGAAAATTACTAATATTATGGCAAAAAACAAGGAAAGTTAAAAGGAATAAAAAAGTCATTAACCTAATGCTATATTTTTGGATTTTTTTATGGAAGAAAGAATTAAAGTTAAAACCTATTTTACTAAATTTATTTACATGTTAATTATTTACAAGAAAATAAACAAAATAAATATTTTTTATGTTTTTATCCTTTTTCTGATTTTTTGTGATGTTTTTATATTTTGTAAAGAAAACAATTAATTAATTAAAACAATGAAAATAAATAGCCTAATAATTAAAAAAACAATAAAACATGAAAAGAAAAGCAAACCAGGGGGGGTAGCCCCAATTTAGGAGGTAAGGCCTTAGCATTTCAGGCCCATTTATGTTATGGCCTTGCTGACTTTTTGCTAGCCTGCTTCAGCGTTGACTGGAGTTTATTGTGCTCCTTTGCATCCAAGCCTTTGATTTGAACTGGTGGGACGCGTGGACGAGTGAGATGGTGAGCGTATGGTATACTGGGACGCTCATGCTGCATGGGATTTTACATTGAGGAAAAATATGAAGGAAAGTCAGGACCTGGGTCTCGAACCCAGGTCACGTGGATTGCCAATACACCTCATTGCCACCGGATCACTAACACGCATTTGTTAAATAAACATACAATGAATAATATAATATAAAACAATGCATCAGTGGTTTAAAGCGCGAAAATTCAAATTTATCCAATCAGTACACGCCACTTCATCATCTTCCCCATGGCTTCGTTTTGCCTGAAAAGAACAAAAGTATTAGGCAACGGTTTTTACACCGTTGCAGAAAGTGGCATACGAGAAAATAACGATTAGGCCCTGAGGCCCTATAAATTAATCGCGATGACGGATTCTTGTTCGTTGGAGTGTGCCGGTTTGAATGGTCTAAGTCTGGAAAGCTAATTTTTCTTCAATTGAAAAGCCCTAATTCTGAGCTTTATGAACCCTAAAAAATTAACAATGGTAAACATCCATATACGGCACGAAAACAAAATTGGATCACATGGTTAGCTTCAGAATATGCTTATTAGTATGAATGCATCAATAAAAAACAATGAGAATGCCTTAAACATGGAACACGATCATGCATTTTTCTGGAAACTGTTTGAGTTCATGATACCGGTTCCAGGCGTTTTGGCTTGTTGTTTGTGATTGGTACACGTTCAGAATTAGTCAAGGAAGCTATTGGAATAAGACTTAGGGCTTCAATCCTCCTCTCAGGTTGATTTCAGATTTGAGTTTTTATCCAAAAATTTCAATGTTGCAATCAGCTTTTTAGCGCAGCCTATAGTCCAAGGCTTAGGGTCTGACTCAGTGCTTATGATGGAAGAGAATTAGCTTGCTAGCTGGCCTTGATTTATGCTCATGAGAGAACAAGTCCTAGGGTTTTCACCATTAACCAATTTTCCTTCTTTTAAGCCAAGACCAAGACTTAGTGTGCAATTTAACCCTAGCATAAGTTTGTGAGCTGGCCCATGATACATGGAAGTTGTCCAAATTCAAATGACACTATTCCATTGGTTTTTGAATTTTATTTGAATTTTTAAAGATTTAAAATGAATTAAATTATCAAAAATTAAATAAAATAGAAAAATCAATATTTGGTCTTGAAATTAATCATGGGACACGTGTGTGGCATGACAAGGATGAATCAAGTGGAAGAAAGTGGGCCCTTTTGTCAAAAATTGGAGTTTCAAGGATAGTTGACTTTTGCCATTTCACAAAAATTTCCCAACTTCTACAAGGCATAACTTGCTCAATTTTTAAGCTTTTCACATGTTCTTGGACATTTTGGAAAGGTCTTTGAGTCCTCTAACCAATGCCTTTGGTCCCATGTCATTTTGATTTACCAATCTCAAGTTATGGTCTTTGACTTAAAGTCCCTTTTTGTTGACTTTTGAAAATGACCTATAATGTTGAAATTGATAACTTTTTGTGAGAGCATTTCTTGGACTTGAAGTATGAAGATGAGTTGTAGGAAATGTCTTTCTCTTCAAAACGAGCTTTGGATGGAATTTTTCTGATAATCCATGTGAAAGTTATGCCCTGGTCAATTTCAGTTGACTTTTTCAGCTGTCCAAATATAGCAACTTTTGCATCTTTGATGATTTCTGAGCCAAATTTTGAGAGTCATGATCAAGCATTTATCAAATGATGTTTGTGGCTTCAAAATGATATGTTGACCAAAAATTTGAACTTTTGACTGTCAAATGACCATTTTGCCCCTACAGTTGACTGTAGTGCAATTTAGGGTTTTGACTGTGCAATTTTGAGCTGAATGCCTTGAAACTTGATATGAGGATGTTTGACCATGTTTGTAAGCATATGAGACTTGATTGGGCCTTTGAACACTTCCTTTTCTTGATCAGCACACAAACCCTAGTTTTGACTGTATGGGAGACTGTTGCACTGCACAACCCTTGGGGAATTTTGTGACTTGGCTTGGCAATTTCTCGAGGAATATGGGAGGGCAAATTTTGGGGTATAACAGCCAACCATGTGATAACACATCATCGTCTTCAACCTTTTTCTGCATAGTTAGAATCAGATAGCGGGGGTTTTTAACCCCCACTAATTTCTGCAAGGAAAAATAGCGAATAGAACCACAGTACATATAAATATTTCACGAGGTATGGGTCTTGATCGTCTTGGTCTCACGATCTCAACCATGTGTCTCACTAGTCCCAATTTTTCCTGGATTGAAAAGCCCTAATTTAAAGCTCAGGAACCCTAGAAATTTGATCATGGTATCTTTCGATTCAGGGCATTACAGTTTAATTCAATCATGCCATTAGCTTTGTATGGTCCCTAGCAATGCAAAACAATCACAAAAACATGTTAAATGTGCATGAATCAAGATATATAATTCTGAATAAGAAAGGCAAACTGTGAAACTGTCTGTGACGATTCTTTGAGCTTTAATGCCTGAGTTTGATTGTAAAACACTCTTGGGACCTCCTGCAATATGTTTGAATGAATAGTACGCCTTGAATCGGCCTAGATTGCAAGAATAGGTTTTCAATTTTCTTGGAATTTCTTGAATATGACAGGGTCGTTTCTGCAACTTTCAATCATCCCTTAGGGTATGGTTTGCTTGCTTGCATATAAGGGAAACAAATTAGGTCAAAAAATTGGATCCAATCCATGTGCATTGATGTTTAAATCTTTGATTGAAAATCAAATATTCTTGATTTTTCATGATTGAACAATGTTGCCAAAATTGGATTTTTTTGTATCTTTGACTTGTGCACGAATTTTCCAGCATGTTTTGATCAGATTTGCTTCACAAGTTGATTTAAAAAATCAAATCTTCTACTTTCATATAATTTAAATTAATTAAAAATCCAATTAATAAATAAAAATAAGAAAATAAATCCCATTTAGCTTGGTGGGTCGTGCATAGGTCATGGGTGAAGTTTTAAGAAGAGATTTGAGGCCCATTAGCAAAAAGAAGGTGTTTTGAGCAAAGTTGACTTTTGCAAATTCATAAAAATTTCCCAACTTCTCCAATGCACAACTTGCTCAATTTTGATCATATGACCATGTTCTTGGACATTTTGGAAAGCTCTTGAAGTCCTCTAACCAATGCCTTCGGTTCCATGTCATTTGGATTTACCAATCTCAAGTTATGGCATTTGACTCAAAGTGTACTTTTGTTGACTTTTTAAATTGACCTGTAATGTCAAAATTGGTAACTTCTTGTGAGTGCATTTATTGATCTTGGAGTGTGAATACGGATTGTAGGAAATTGCATCCCCTTAAAAATGAGCATTGGATGGAATTTTTCTGATAAAACATGAAAGAGTTATGCCCTTGTCAAAGTACAGTTGACTTTTCTGTTGTCCAAAAATAGTAACTTTTGCACCTTGATGATTTTTTGAGCTATTCTTATGAAATCATGATCAAGACTTGATCAAATGATGATTGTGAACTCAAAATAAGATGTTGACCAAAAATTCTGACTTTTGACTGCAAAATGACCATTTTGCCCTTGCAGTTAACTGTAGATCAAACGGAGCTTTTGACTGTGCACATTGGCACTGTGAGTCTTGCAACTTGGCATGTAGGTGCTAGAGAATGTATATAGGCCTATGAGACTTGATTGAACCATTGAAAACCCCAAATTCCTTGAAAGAACCAAAACCCTAATTTCAGTTGTCTTAGGAGGTGATTTGACCGTCTACCTCTTGAGCCATCTTGAGTAATTTGAAGATCATCCTTGACATATCTTGAGGAATATGGGAGGGAAAATTTTGGGGTACAACAGTTGCCCTTGTTCAATCTTCTTAAACCTGAGGATGTAGATTGGCTTGTGTGCCTTTCGTGATCCGAGGGTGGAAGATGATTGAACACTAGAGTGCCCAGAAATTTGCACTTGCATGGTTTAGTATCAGCAATGTGATGTCAGGAATGGGCTTACAGATGCCATTTGGAAAGATGATGGATAGGAGGATGGGCTTGTAGATGCCATCTGGAGATTGTTGGTTGGTAGTTTTGTCTTTGTTGACAGGTTGTCTTCATTGACGTGTTGTCTTCATTGACGGGTTGTCTTCATTGACTGATTGTCTCTATTGACGGGTGTCAGAAAAATCTTTAGGAATCGACTTAACTGATTTTGTCTCCATTGACTGTGTTTGGATCAGAAAAATCTTTAGGAATTGATTTAACTGGTTTTGTCTCCTTTGACTGGATTAGCATCAGAAAAATCTTTAGGAATCGATTTAACTAATTTTGTCTCCATTGACTGGCTTCAGAAAAATCTTTAGGAATCGATTTAACTGGTTTTGTCTCCATTGACTGGCTTCGCCTCAGAAAAATCTTTAGGAATCGATTTAACTGGTTTTGTCTCCATTGACTGGCTTCGCCTCAGAAAAATCTTTAGGAATCGATTTAACTGATTTTGTCTCCATTGACGGGCTTCGCCTTAGAAAAATATTTAGGAATCGATTTAACTTATTTTGTCTCCATTGACGGGCTTCGCCTTAGAAAAATCTTTAGGAATCTATTTAACTGATTTTGTCTCCATTGACTGGCTTCGCCTCAGAAAAATCTTTAGGAATCGATTTAACTGATTTTGTCTCCATTGACTGGCTTTGCCTCAGAAAAATCTTTAGGAATCGATTTAACTAATTTTGTCTCCATTGACTGTGTTCGCATCAGAAAAATCTTTAGGAATCGATTTAACTGATTTTGTCTCCATTGACTGAATTTGTCTCTTTTGACTGGATTTGTATCAGAAAAATCTTTAGGAATCGATTTAACTAATTTTGTCTCCATTGACTGAATTTGTCTCTTTTGTCTGGATTTGTCTCCTTTGACTGTATTAGTATCAGAAAAATCTTTAGGAATCGATTTAACTAGTTTTGTCTCCTTTGACATAACTGAGAATTTAACTGCATCTTTCCTGAAAGGTAAAGGTCAGTCATATGCAATGCATGATATGGATCAAGCAATGATGTTCTCAACATAAATGAGATAGTATGGTATAATGCGTATATGCATGTATCATGATGTATGAAAATGTGATGTTTTAGCTGGGGAAAATAAATCCCGGAGCTGCTGGAGAATAGAGTTGAATTCTTCATTTCCACTGGGGATGATGAACGAAGATGATCGCAGGAATAAACCTGTAGGAGAAGATGACTCTGTTGGGGAATAAACCTGGTGAAGAGATTACTCCAAGGGGAATTACTCTGTGGGGAAGAGATGCTTTGCTGAGATTTTAACGACAACTCCGCTGGGGATTCTGTTGATAAGCTATGTTGGGGATTTTGATGATGAACTCCGCTGGGGATAGAGAGAACTTCGCTGGGGATGATCTTTCCGTTGCAACTTGTTGAGGATGACCCAGTTAGACTCTTGTGGGGGGGGTAACCTTTGAATTTGGCCGAGGAGATGCATTTGTACTCTGCAGGGGACAAGCTTCCAGGATCTACTGGGGAAGATAATTCAACTCTAGCGGGGAAGCTTTATTAGACTGCGCTGGGAAATGGCTCCACTGGGGGTATCTTGTATTTCATCGGGGAACATTCTTATATTCCGTCGAGGAATATTAAGACTGCCGGGGATGCTTGCTGAGGAATATCTGTGTACTCTGTTAGGGAATATTAAGACCTTCTGGGGATACCCAACTTTTGATGGTAGACCAACTCTGCTTGGGGGAGAGTATTACTGATTTGTTCATGGTTGCAAGTCTCAGTGGGGGATAGCTACCATTACTGTCTTACTCTTGGGGAGTGAAGGTATCTTGGTCATATTCTTCAGCCGAACCTACCTTGGTACCTTGGTGGATAGAGCAGCTAGATCGCTTAGACAATTCTTATTGCCCCTACTTCCGATGTCACCCGTAATTAGTCCTTTGTTTCGCATGCAAATATTTATGAACAGCAATTAATGTCAAATGCATATATCAAAAATGAAACTTTGGACGTTCTTTGCAAAACAAAACAGATAAAGAAAAAAGAAATTTGCAATTTGTCTGAAAAATGAACTTGTATTGATTTTGAATTTTGCCTGAAGATAGGCGTTTTGTACAAGAGGTTGACGTCCTAGTAAGAGAACGCCGCCGAACAAATAGAATTTATACAAAAGGAAAACAAAACAGTTATGTGAATAATCCTACTGGGTTCCAACTCTATTATCGCCTTTATATCTTCAAGCATCTCATCACTTTGCTGCTTAGTTGAAGATGAATATGATTAATTGGTGTCGTCTGAGCCTGCTAGTCGATACCAAAGTCCGGATGCGAGGTGATCCAATGAGACATAGTGTTACGCTTATCCCTAACTTTTGCCTGGACCGCCCTTTCGGGTTTTCAGTCCACCGGGATACCCATTTTTACCCAAGCCGCCTTTTCAGGTTTTTGACTTGCCGGGTGTACTGATTTTTTTTATTTTTTATTTTCATCCCTTATTTTTGCCCGAACCCTTTTGGTTCACCGGGAAGCCCTTATTTTTGCCTAGGCCAGTCGACCTAGCGGGTCTTTAATCATGCGTAGTATCTTTTTACTATGTATGCATTGGCGGGGTGAGGAAGGTCGTCACCATCCATGGTGGTTAGAATCATTGCTCCTCCTGAGAAGATGTTCTTAACCACAAATGGCCCTTCGTACGTAGGGGTCCATTTTCCCCTGGGATCACCTTGAGGTAGAATGATACGCTTGATTACCAGGTCCCCGACTTGATACTCTTGTCTTCTGACTTTCTTGTTAAATGCCTTGATCATCCGTTTTTGGTACGTCTGACCATGAAAAATAGCAGTGAGTCTCTTTTCGTCGATTAGGTTTAGTTGATCAAGCCGGGTCTGGATCCAGTCGTCTTCGCTTAAACCCGCATCTTTCATGATCCGGAGAGAGGGTATCTAAACTTCAATGGGCAGGACTGCCTCCATGCCATATACCAAGGAATAGGGTGTTGCCCCTGTTGACGTCCGTGCTGAGGTACGGTACCCATGAAGAGCAAATGGTAACATCTCGTGCCAATCTTTGTAGGTCACTGTCATCTTCTGCACAATCTTCTTGATGTTTTTATTAGCTGCTTCTACAGCCCCATTCATCTTTGGCCGGTAGGGAGAAGAGTTGTGGTGTTGTATCTTGAATTGCTCGCAGAGCTCAGTGATCATCTTGTTGTTAAGATTGGTACCATTATCCGTAATAATCCTCTCTGGTACACCGTATCGATAGATCAGGTTGTGCCGAATGAACCGTGCCACGACGTTCTTGGTTACGGTAGCAAAGGAAGCTGCTTCAACCCACTTTGTAAAGTAATCAATTGGTACCAGGATGAAACGATGCTTGTTGGATGTCGTAGGTCTGATCTCACCGATCATATCAATGCCCCACATTGCAAAAGGCCAAGGTGCTGTCAAGACGTTCAAAGGAACCGGAGGAATGTGCACCTTATCAGCATAAATCTAGCACTTATGACATGTCCGAGAATGCTGATAACAGTTGACTTCCATTGTGGACCAGTAATATCCTGCCTGAAGGATTTTCTTTGCCATGGTATGTCCACTGGAATGCGTTCCGAAGGTACCTTCATGCAGCTCTGCCATGATCCTTTCTGCCTCAATCTTATCCACACAACGCAATAAGGTTGAATCATGATTTCATTTGTAAAGGATGTCGTTGCTGATGAAGAACTTTGTTGCGAATCTTCTCAGAAACTTCTTGTCATTAACAGATGCATCCTCGGGGTATTCTTGAGCCTCAAGGTACCTCTTTACTTCATGATACCAAGGTTTTTCTGTTACCTCTTCGGTCCCAAGATCACAATAATGTGCAGGTGTTGTACCCCGAAATTTGCCCTCCCATATTCTTCAAAGTTTTGGCAAACATCCTCCTCAAATGGTTCAAAGTCTACTCAAGGGCTACACAGTCAACCATCCTCCTAAGCCAGTCAAATTAGGGTTTTGATTCTTGCAAGGAAGTTGAGGTTTTCAAGGGCTCAATCAAGTCACATGTGCTCATACACATTGTCAAGCACCTACATGTCAAATTTTAAGGCTCACAAGGTCAAGTTGCACAGTCAAAAACCCTAATTGCTCAACAGTCAAATGTAGGGGCAAAATGGTCATTTGGCAGTAAAAAGTCAAAAATTTTGGTCAACATCTTATTTTGAAGCCACAATCATCATTTGGTCAAGTCTTGACCATGATTTCACAAGAATGGCTCAAAAATCATCAAGGTGTCAAAAGTTTCTATTTTTGGACAGATGAAAAGTCAACTGTAACTTGACCAAGGCATAACTTTTTCTTGGTTCATCAGAAAAATCCCATCCAATGCTCATCTTGAAGAGGAAGACATTTCCTACAATTCATATTCACATTCCAAGTCCAAGAAATGCTCTCACAAAAAGTTGTCAATTTCAACATTATAGGTCATTTTCAAAAGTCAACAAAAAGGCACTTTAAGTCAAAGACCATAACTTGAGATTGGTAAATCAAAATGACATGGGACCAAAGACATTGGTTAGAGGACTTCAAGACCTTTCCAAAATGTCCAAAAACATGTCCATAGCTTCAACATTGAGCAAGATATGCATTGGAGAAGTTGGGAAATTTTTGTGAAATGGCCAAAATCAATTATCCTTGAAACTTCATTTTTGACAAAAGGGGCCCACTTTTTCCACTTGTTTCAGCTTGGCCATGCTTCCCACGTGTCCCACAAATTATTTCAAGATTTAAAATTAATTTTTCCATTTTTATTTAATTTTATTTGATTTAATTCATTTTAAATCTTTTAAAATCAAATAAAAATCAAGAAAATTAATTAAAGGGGATATTTTGTATTGAAATGCTTTGATACACCACCATGACCATTCCAAATTCGTGCAAAGGGTTAAATCAAGCAAGAATTCAAATTTTGGCACAAAGATGGAAAGTGCTTCAATGGAGGTTATGGCAAATCCCAAACATGAATGCATAAGGTTAATGGCCTTAATTCTGATCAAAAACTCATTACATAATACATATGCAAGCTATCACAAGCAGAATTCACGACCTAAAAAGCTCCAAAACGGCCATACACTTTTAGAAATTTCAAAGAAGAGAAACTGAAAACCTAGTTGCAGTGCCTCTCAAGCCTCCATTCCAATCCAAACACATTCCTGGTATCCCAAGGAAGCTTTTGCAATCAAAAACCAATCCAAACGTGCCCAGAATCTTAGAACTCAGGCCAAACGGTTTGCATTTTTTTCTTGAATTCGATATAATCATTCATGCGTTTTTGACATTTTTTTTGAATTGATTTATACTCATAGGGACATCCTGAAGCTTTTGGTACCATTCAATTGAACAATAGCATCCCATATCAAAAACTGTCATTGATGGACATTAGGTTTTCAGAAGCTCAAAATTAGGCGTTTACACATATGGTAAAATCAAACTATCAAATGTATGCCATTGAAATCGTGACATCCAAACGAACACAACCATGACCTCGCGCTCAATTTATGTTCAAGCATGTGCTATTCGCTATTTTTGCAGGTTGTGTTTAGTGGGGGTTTAAAACCCCCGCTATTTCATTCATGTTACAGGTACAAACGGAGAAGAAGGCTGAGGTGTCCAGGCGTGAGTGGAAGGTTCAAATCCACGCGCGCATTTTTTTGTTTTTTAGCATATAACGTCTTTATTCTATATAATATTTCGTTTCCATGTTATTTACAAACACGTGCAATGGATCAGATGGTAGGAAGGTGGTTTGGTAAACGCTGGGACCTGGGTTCGATTCCCAAGTCCCCTCACAATTCCCATATTATTTTTCATTTGACTTTCCTGTGCAGCGCTCCAAGGAAGGTTCATCATAGGCCTCACAGATCCAACAAGC
The DNA here is from genome assembly GCA_948472305.1 of Vicia faba. NCBI lineage: Eukaryota > Viridiplantae > Streptophyta > Magnoliopsida > Fabales > Fabaceae > Vicia > Vicia faba. Next base: position 1,574,235,822 of record OX451737.1, read on the forward strand.
CAGGTGTCTTTAAGTCATATCCAAAGGCCACAAAAGAGGCTTACCATATGCTTCAGTCAATGGATGCACACGCAAGCAGGAAAAGTCAACGAGGCCTTTGCCTCAATGGGCCTGAATTCCAGCATTTCACCCCCATTTCTGGCCCAACACCCCTTCCATTTGGTTCATTATTTTCCTTTCATTTTATTTGTCAATTTAATTTCTTCCCCTTTTTTTTTATTATTAGTAATTAATCAATTAAACATTTTCATAAAAAACCAAAAAATATAATTAACACTTTTATTATTATTATTTATTATTTTGTAAATAAACCATAATTGAACTAGTTTTTTTAATTAGGCCATTTTAACCTTCTTTTTAATAATTAAAATAGATTTAGATTTAGGTTAACCTATAATTTTATTTCTTTTTCTATTTTATTTCATAAAAAACATAAAAACAAAAAAAAATATTTCCTTTTAATTAAATTAAATTAATTAATCATTAATTAGTTCCCATTTCATTTTAATTATAAAAAAACCAAAAAAATTAATTTCCTTTTCTTAAAAGGGTCAACACCCTTGGACTTTCCCGATTAATTTATTCGCGCGCATTTAATTGCTTCGATTATTATGTAATTGCTCCGGACATGTAATAGTAATTAGGACCTTTACTGTTTTTATTTACTTTCCGCATTTTTATTAAAACGGGTCTTTGTAATTTGGCGATGTATAGACCCGCGCCTTGTAATAGCGTAGGATTTACGTTTTCCGCAATTTACTTTCCGCACCCCTTTTAACTGTTAACTTGTATGAAAGAATGCATGCTAATTAAAAACAAGCGTAGCTCACAATAATGCCCTGATCAAAGATAAACTTGACATGAAAGCAACACACAAATACACACACCACTCTTAGGGTACGCCTCACTGTTGCCTTACCTTCGAAAAGTGGTCGTCGAGTATAGGACGTTTTAGTAAGTCCTTATGTCCATGACATGATCCAGTTGCCTCGAAACGGTTGCCTCGGAATAAAAAAAAGGATCAATGGCATAAGGGTAGCTTCTAAGGTGTCCTACTGTTGCTCTGGTGACCACACTGTCCCTACAAACGAATTGACCCGAACACCTCCAATGGTGGTGCTACCTACCTCTCAATGGTGGGATGGCACTACCTTAAGGACATTTACACATCCTAATTCCTTAGGGTAGGTAGATGACTCATAGATACTTGCTCTATTTCAAAAAAACAAATCAAAACTCTTTTCACACCGACACTTTTCAAAAAGCTTTCAAAACAATTTTTCAAATACTCTTGAGGACTGATACAAGAGTCGATCTGAAATCTTTAAACGAAACTTTTTCAAACCCACTCACACTTGAAAAACAAACACTTTTGAAAACACAAATGAGCAAGTATCTAAGAGCCCATGGATAACCATGGATAGAAAGGGTGCTAACACCTTCCCTTTCTATAAATCTACCTCTCGAACCGAGAAACATTCTCATAAGGAATTTTGCTGTGCTTTTGTCCTGTTCATGTTGGAGAAAATAAAAGGCGGTGGCGACTCTTGCTTACCGCGACATTTCACGAACCAGCGTTAAACAGTCAGTTCCAGATCCACCGATCACAGAACTGGCGACTCTGCTGGGGGAACTTATAAAAATGGGGTGTACCTTAGGACTAAGATCACTTGTGTTTTCAATTGTTGTGTTTGTTTGCTTTATTATTGTGGGCTGCATCGGAGTTACATAGATCCTAAACTGGATCTGGGGATACCCTGTTAGGTAGCATAAGCTGTGAGGGACCTGTCCGGCGTAGACCGACATGGGTGAAACAGTGGCTACGTTGGTGTGGAACCTTGGTCTGTACCGATATCCCTTGTGTTGCAACGAGGAGAATATGGGTCTTCTGAGGAGTCATTAAACACCAACCGACCTTAGAACCCTAATTGACCCAACTTGGCCATAGAACAGTAGCAGTATGCTACACCCATTGAGGCTAAACTCTCGCGATGGTTCTGGCCGCAAGAAAAGATTGCGATGCTGGAGTTATGACCGATTGAGGGTAGTCAGTGATATTGGGATCCTCTAGAACCCGGTTACTTTTGATTAGGACAGGTCTTAACCAACAAACTGAAAGAGGGTAGTACCTGAACCCCATCTTGGCCTAAACTCTAAGGGCTTGTCTTGTGTGACTTGTGTGCCTTATCATGTTTGCCTTTGTGAATATTTGTGGTGTGCTTTATCATAACATCATGCCATCATAAACATTGCATGCATCCTGCATAAGGACTGACCATTTCAAAGACAAGAGGGTTTCACCTTTGCTCTGTTTTGTAGGACGTCATGATGCATGTGCGAAGGAACACTATCCGGTTCAATTTTGTTCACCCACCTGAGTTGCTTGAAGAGTTGGTTAGCAGAATTCCAAATACTACTTCCTTCATCCAGAGGCATGGTTCTCTTCTCAGTTTAGTCACAGCAAAGTGGGACCAACAACTGATGAGTGTCCTGACCCAGTTTTATGACCCTCTGTACCAGTGCTTCACCTTTCAAGACTTCCAGCTGGTCCCTACCCTGGAAGAGTTCTCTGATTTGCTTGGCATCCCTATCTTGGATCAGACTCCCTTCACTGGTTGGGAAAAGACTCTTAGACTTGAGGAGATTGTTACAGCCCTTCCCTTGACCAACCAGGAGGTAATGGATAACTGGGTGACTAGGAGCAAGGTTAAGGGTTTCTTGGCCAAGTTTCTGATTGGAAAGGCTAACAGTTTCTGGAATGACCTGGACTTTAGGGCGTATGAAGACATTCTGGCTCTCTTAATCTATGGTCTAGTCTTGTTTCCTAATCCTGATAACTTCATTAACGTCACTGCCATAAAGATCTTCATGTCTCGGAACCCTGTGCCCACTCTCTTAGGTGACATCTTGCAACAACTTTATGCTCGTACTGCCCGAAGACGAGGAACTCTGTGGTGTTGTATTCCTTTGTTAGTGATGTGGTTTATTTCGCACCTCCCTAAGTTCGTGCTGAAGAACCAAGAAAGAAGAGGCTGGGCTCATAGGTTAATGTCTCTCACTGATAAAGACATCATTTGGACTCTCAGAGGTTTGGATGAGGTAGCTGTTATTGATCGTTGTGGAGAATATCCTAATGTTCCTTTTATTGGTACCCAAGGAGGGATCTCTTATAATCCATGTTTAGCTCTCCGTCAGTTTGGAAGAGCCAGAAGAGCAGGACCTCATGAGATGTTGGTGCCTCACATCAGTTTTGAGTTTCAGGTAGATAGTGACGAACTGCGCCGTAGATTCATCAAAGCTTGGGACAGAATTCACAAAGCTGACCCACAAGAGCTGGGACCAAAGACTTCTCTACCTATGGAAGCCTACTACAGATGGGTCTGCATCCGCGCTCAGAAGTTAGGTATGCCATATGAAGCTGTCAGGCCTATCATTCTTGAAGGTCCTGATGGAGATGGGGTTCCTCCAATTGTTCTCCCTCCTCAGATACCCACTGATATTGATACACTAAAAAGGTCTTGGGCGCAACTGCGAGAAGAACGGGATTCTTATCGGGAAAAGTTCAACGAGCAGGAATTGAAGATCCAGAAGCTGACAACGCAGTTGGAGAACGAGCGAACCCTAAATGACTATATCCGTACTGAAAAGAGGAGGCCATGGGAGCACTGATGGGCTTTGGATGTTTCTTTTACAGCTTTATTTCCTTTTCAGTATTTTCATTCTTGTAACGCCTAAGGGCAGATTGTTGAACAATTTAAAGTTTAAATCTAATAAAGTGTGTTCTTTTGTTTACAAAGTTGACTCCCGATTGTCTTTGAAAACATAATTCATACGCATTTCATTCATCATATGCATTACAGGTACCTTTTTTCTACAGGTTGCTTAATCTTCTTCGCCGTTTATTTCAGCACTCAAGCATCATGAATCCTGAACTCACTACCGAGCAAGCTATCAAGGCCCTCCAGGCCCAGAATGCCCAATTTCAGGAGATGGTCATGAACTTGGCCCAGGGACAACAAGAGCTGAAGGCTTTGCTTCTGAAGAAGAATAAGAAGAAGAAGAGGACTGTGTTATTCAACACTGGGCGCAGACTCGGGAACACATTGCAGAATGAAGCTGAGAGGACCACTCCATCTGTGGGGGAAGGTAGTCACCAAGGGAGAGAGGTCCCTAGTCCTGTGGTCTCTGACACTGAGACAGACTTCAACGATGAACAGTACCCTCATGCTGAGGACCGGTACAAGTAACTGGAGGACAGGTTAAATGCTATGGAGATTCAACGTGTGCATGGGTTGGATTTCGGAGACTTGGGGTTATCTTCTGGGGTGGTGATCCCGCACAAGTTCAAGGCGCCTGCCTTTGTGAAGTATGACGGGGCCTCCTGTCCTAAGATGCACCTCCGTTCTTATGTAAGGAAGATCCAGCCTTACACAGCAGACAAGAACTTATGGATCCACTTCTTCCAGGAAAGTCTTTCAGGGACTCACCTCGAATGGTTCTATCAGCTGGATGGAACCAACATTCGTAACTAGGAGGATTTGGCCACTTCTTTTTACAAGCAGTATCAATATAATTCCGACCTCGCTCCCACGCGTACCCAACTCCAGGGTATGTCACTGGGAACGGGTGAAGGTTTTAAGGAGTACGCACAGAAGTGGAGGGATCTGGCTGGCAGGGTGCAGCCACCATTGACAGATCGTGAGCTAGTGGATATGTTCTTGGGGACCCTATCTGGTCCATTATTCAATCATCTCATTGGTAATTCCTCTGTTGGGTTTACAGACCTGATCCTGACTGGTGAGAGGGTCGAGGCTGGTATAAAATCGGGAAAGATACAGAAGGGTGCCTCCTCAAATGCTGAAAAGAAGCCCTTCAAGAAGGAGGCCAGTGCTGTGTATGGTCCAAGAATGTAAAACAAACCTGAACGCCGCCAAGCTGTCAACGCGGTGGTTATTTCTAAACCTGCTGCTGCTCCACAATAGTACAACCAACCCAGAGCTGAGAGGCCCAAACGGCAGTATACTCGGCTCAGCATGACTCTCTCTCAGATCCTGCCGCAACTACTGTCAACTAGCCTAGTAACTGTCAAAGAGGCTCCAAAGATGGTAAACACAGCATCTCCGAAATACAACCCCAATGCCCGTTGCGCGTATCACTCTGATAGCCCGGGACATTCTACTGATGATTGTTGGGCCCTGAGGAATAAGGTTCAGGACCTTATTGATGCCAAGGAGATACAGTTCGAGGCGCCCGAGAGGCCAAATGTTGTGACCGCTCCCATGCCCCAGCATGGAGTGAATGCTGTTGAGGAGGATTTGTATGTAGCTTCTATGGATGATGTTGCTACTCCGCTGCTGACTGTCAAGAGGAACCTGTTGCTAGTCGGTTTATTTCTGGGATGTAGCAAAGGTTGCCCTTTATATGCTGATTCCCCTGCTGGTTGTTCTTTGCTGAAATCAGGCGTCCAAAACCTGATGGATAGTAAAGAGATCTTGTTCAAGAAGACTGCCGTTCATGCTGCCCCTGTTGAAGAAGTTACAATTATTACCATTTTCAATAACCCTTCCAAGGCTCCTTCAAATAAGCCTGTCCAAATTTTGCCTGTTCACAAGATTTCTCCCATCACCATTACTGTTCCGGGGCCCATCCCCTACAAGTCTGATAAAGCTGTCCCGTGGCACTATGGGGCAGATGTTTATGTTATGGGAGTGAAGCAAGAGTTCAATGCTGGTACCAGTGTCACCAACATCACTGGGCCTGCTAAGGTCACTCGTAGTGGAAGACTGTTCTCACCAGACATTGCTCCTCCAGTAATTCAGAGGCCTCTTGTCATCACACATGTCAGTGTGCTTGTTTCCCCCCCCCCCTAATCAAGTTTCCACCCCTGCTGCCGAGTCATCTGACGCTCGGGGCAAGGGAATTGCTGCTGATATGCCTGCCCGGACGGAGGCACCAAAGACCATTGTTGAGGCTTCCAAGCAAGAGATGGAAGAGATCCTCAAGATTATAAAGAAAAGTGATTTCAACGTCGTTGAACAGTTGGGGCACACCCCCTCTAAAATCTCCATGCTATCACTGTTGCTGTGTTCAGAGGCCCATGCCAAGGCCCTGATTGCTTTCCTGAAGACGGCCCACGTACCCCAAGAAACGTCCGCTGATCAATTCACCGACTGTGTGGCCAACTTAACCGCTGATAATGGTCTGGGTTTCTCTGATGCGGATCTGACGGCCAAGGGGAAGAACCACAATGATGCCCTGCATGTCTCCATTGAATGCAGGGGCACTACTCTTGCTCACGTGCTGGTTGACACGGGTTCTTCACTGAACGTACTACCCAAGAAGGCTCTAGACAGGCTGGACTGTGAAGGTTTAGAGCTCAAACCAAGTAACATTGTTGTTCGGGCCTTTGACGGGTCCAAAAGGATGGTACATGGCGAGGTTGACATCCCGATCAGAGTTGGTTCGCAGGTATTTGATTCAAAATTCTACGTGATGGACATCCGTCCATCCTATTCTTGTTTGCTGGGTTGCCCGTGGATCCACAAGGCTGGAGTTGTGACTTCAACTTTACATCAGAAGCTCAAATACCCGGTCAGGGGGAAGATTGTAACGGTGCAAGGGGAAGAGGAATACATGGTCAGCCACCTCAACTCCTTCAGGTACATAGAAATTGATGGGGAGTTCATTGAGACCCCCTTTCAACATTTTGAAGAGGTGCCACAAACATTGGCAGCAGCAGAAGCAGTGGTTGAAGAGGGTTCTCCCTTGAAGATGGCCTCCTTAAAGGACGCCCGGGCTGTGATTGAAAAAGGTGAATGTGCAAACTGGGGCAGGCTCCCTGATTTTACTCCTAAGACTGACAAGTTTGGGCTGGGTTTCACTGCAGAAGCTCAGAAGGCTGTGCGCAAGGCAAGGATTGGAAGACCTCCTGTGTTCATCACCAATCCAGGAGTGAATGCTATTGGGGATGAAGACGAAGTGGAAGAATCCGAGTTTGACAGCTGGATCTACCCAACGACCTATGGTGGACCTAGCAACTGGACCGCAAAAGACTTTACACCCATTACTTTTGTCACCCAGTAATGAACTTCTTTGTTTTGGATTTGTAATAAACAATAATTTGAAACTTTATGGCCCGGTGTCTTACCCGGGGCACCGTGGTTTTATTTGTGAGGGCTTTTATTTGTCACTTTCATATATCATGAATAAAAGCATTGGACGTTTTTCACATTTCAAATCTTGCACTCCCTTTCTTTCTTTCTTTATATATTGCAAAACAACTGTATTTACACACACTCACTCATACAGGTTTCAATCCACTCTGGATCTCACCGGTAACGACTCTGCTACTGCCAGTTATGACTTTGAAAATCTGATCAACTTAGCCGAAGACGAAGGTGAAGATGATTGCGAAGTGCCTGGAGAACTTGCAAGACTGTTACTCCAGGAAGAGAGGGCCATTCAACCACATGAAGAGCCAGTGGAAACGGTAAATCTGGGTACTGAGGCAGACAAAAAGGAAGTTAAGATTGGTGCCAATCTGGAGCTCAGCGTGAAACAACGGTTGGTTCAGATGCTGCATGATTATGTGGAGATCTTTGCCTGGTCCTACGAAGACATGCCTGGGTTGGATACTGACATTGTGGTCCATCACTTGCCTACCAAGGAAGAATGCCCTCCGGTTAAACAAAAGGTCCGCCGTATGCGTCCAGAGATGTCCGAGAAGATCAAAGCTGAGGTTATGAAGCAATTTGATGCCGGGTTTCTAGCAGTGACTTCTTACCCTCAGTGGGTTGCCAATGTGGTGCCGGTACCGAAGAAAGATGGTAAGGTCAGAATGTGTGTCGATTACAGGGATCTGAATAGGGCAAGCCCCAAGGATGACTTCCTCTACCTCACATTGACGTTCTGGTTGACAATACTGCTCAGCACAAAGTGTTCTCCTTCATGGACGGCTTTTCAGGTTATAATCAGATCAAGATGGCTCCTGAAGATATGGAAAAGACTACCTTTGTTACTCAGTGGGGCACCTTCTGCTACAAGGTCATGCCATTCGGGTTAAAAAATGTTGGGGCAACCTACCAACATGCCATGGTTGCTTTATTTCATGACATGATCCACCATGAGATAGAAGTATATGTCGATGATATGATTACAAGGTCCCAAACTGAGGAGGAACACCTTGACCATCTACAGAAGCTGTTTGACCGTCTGAAGTTGTACAAACTAAGGTTGAATCCGAATAAGTGCACATTTGGGGTAAGATCTGGAAAGTTGCTAGGCTTCGTCGTAAGCGACAAAGGTATTCAAGTGGACCCTGCCAAGGTTAAAGCCATTCAAGAGATGCCGGTTCCTAAGACAGAGAAAGAAGTCAGAGACTTCCTAGGACGTCTGAACTACATTGCCTGATTCATCTCGCACCTAACTGCTACTTGTGAACCAATCTTCAAGCTGCTGAAGAAAGATCAGGTAGTACGTTGGAATGATGAATGTCAGGCCGCTTTTGACAGAATCAAAGAGTATCTCCAAGAACCACCCATTCTTATGCCACCGGTTGAAGGGAGACCTCTAATACTATACTTGACAGTACTTGACAGCTCAATGGGGTGTGTGCTGGGGCAGCATGACGAGTCTGGCCGAAAAGAGCATGCCATTTATTACCTTAGCAAAAAGTTTACCGACTGTGAGACCCGATACTCACTGCTCGAGAAAACTTGCTGCGCTTTGGTATGGGCTGCTTGCCGGCTGAGACAGTATATGCTGACTCACACTACCTTGTTGATTTCAAAGATGGATCCAATAAAGTACATATTCGAAAAGCCTGCTCTGTCTGGAAGAATAGCAAGATGGCAAATGATCTTGACAGAATACGACATCCAGTACACAACTCAGAAAGCCATCAAGGGAAGTGTATTGGCAGACCACTTGGCACACCAGGCAGTGGATGACTATCAGTCAATGAACTTTGAGTTTCCAGACGAGAGCATCATGATTGTGACTGATTGTGAAGTACCTGGACCGGATGAAGGACCTGAGGAAGGATCCCGATGGTCCATGCACTTTGACGGAGCCTCCAACGCTTTGGGTAATGGTATCGGCGCTGTGATCATATCCCCTCAAGGCACTCATACTCCACTTACTGCCCAGTTATGTATCAACTGCACCAACAACATGGAGGAGTATGAGGCATGCATCATGGGTCTTCAAGCTGCGATTGACTTAAGGATCAAGTTTCTGAGTGTCTTCGTAGATTCCGCTCTCGTGATCAATCAGATCAAAGGCGAGTGGGATACGAAACACCCAAATCTCATTCCTTACAAAGAGTGTGTGTTAACGTTGATCCCCCATTTCACAAAGATAACTTTTGAACACTTCCCAAGAGAGGAGAATCAGTTGGCGGACGCGTTAGCTACGATGTCTTCCATGTTCAAAGTCAAGTGGGACAATGAGGCTCCCCGGATCATCATCTGGAAACTGGACGAACCTGCATATTGTTGTGATCTTGAGGCTGAGACAGTGACTGAAAAACCCTGGTATCATGAGGTGAAGAGGTATCTGGAAGCTCAAGAATACCCTGAAGGTGCATCTGCCAACGACAAGAAGTTTCTGAGAAGGTTCGCAGTGAAGTTCTTCCTCAGCAATGGCATTCTATACAAGCGAAACCATGATTCGACCTTACTGCGTTGTGTGGATAAGACTGAAGCAGAAAGGATCATGGCAGAGCTACATAAAGGTACCTTTGGAACACATTCTAGTGGACACACCATGGCAAAGAAAATCCTTCGGGCAGGATATTTCTGGTCCACAATGGAAGCCGACTGCTACCAACATTCCTGGACATGTCATAAATGCCAGATTTATGCAGATAAGGTGCATGTTCCTCCAGTTCCTCTGAATGTCTTGACTGCACCTTGGCCTTTTGCAATGTGGGGCATTGATATGATCGGCGAGATTAAACCTACGGCATCCAACGGGCATCGCTTCATCCTAGTGGTGATTGATTACTTTACAAAGTGGGTTGAAGCAGCCTCTTACGCTACAGTAACCAAGAACGTCGTGGCACGGTTCATTCGGCATAACCTGATCTGTCGATACGGTGTCCGGGAAAGGATTATTACGGACAATGGTACCAATCTTAATAACAATATGATCACTGAGCTCTGCGAGCAATTTAAGATACAGCACCACAACTCTTCTCCTTACCGGCCGAAGATGAATGGGGCTGTAGAAGCGGCAAATAAGAATATCAAGAAGATTGTGCAGAAGATGACAGTGACCTATAAAGATTGGCACGAGATGTTACCGTTCGCTCTTCATGGGTACCGTACCTCAGCAAGGACGTCAACGGGGGCAACTCCTTTTTCCTTGGTCTATGGCATGGAGGCAGTCTTGCCAATTGAAGTCCAGATACCCTCTCTCCGGATAATGAAGGATGCAGATCTGAGCGAAGATGACTGGATCCAAACTCGACTTGATCAATTAAACCTAATTGATGAAAAGAGACTCACTGTTATATGTCATGGTCAAACGTACCAAAAACGGATGATCAGGGCATTTAACAAGAAAGTCAGACCACAAGAGTATCAAGTTGGGGACCTGGTAATCAAGCGCATCATCCTTCCTCAGAGTGATCCCAGGGGCAAATGGACCCCCACCTACGAAGGGCCATTTGTGGTTAAACATGTGTTCTCAAGAGGAGCCATGATTCTAACCACCATGGATGGTGACGACCTTCCTTACCCCGCCAATGCAGACATAGTAAAAAGATACTACGCATGATAAAAGACCCGCTAGGTTGACATACCTAGGCAAAAATTAGGGCTTCCTGGAGAACCAAAAGGGTTCGGGCAAAATGAGGGATGAAATAAAAAAAATCTGTACACCCGGCAAGTCGAAAACCTGAAATAGCGGCTTGGGCAAAAATGGGTATCCCGGTGGACTGAAAACCCGAAAGGGAGGTCCAGGCAAAAGTTAGGGATTAGAGCGTAATACTATGTCTCATTGGATCACCTTGCATCCAGAATCCGGTATCAGACATCAAGTTCAGACGGCATGGATCAATCAGCTTCATCTTCAACCGAGCAGCAAAGTGATGAGACACTCGAAGATATAAAGGCGATAGCAGAGTTGAAACCCAGTGGGATTATTCTTTTCACACAGCTGTTTTGTTTTCCTTGTACAAATTGTATAAACTCTGTTGTTCGGCAGCGTTCTCTTACTAGGACGTCAGCCTCTTGTACATAAATGCCTATTCACAGGCAAATTCAAAAATCAATACAAATTCACATTTCAAACCAATTGCCAATTGTTTTTTCCTTTTTGTTTTGCGAAGAACGTCCAATGTTCAATTTTTGATATATGCATTTGACACTAATTGCTAACTCATAAATATTTGCATGCAAAACAAAGGATTAATTACAGGTGACATTAGAAACAGGGGCAATAATGAGTTGTCTAAGCGATCTAATTGTTATGTCCACCCAGGTACCAAGGTAAGTTCGGCTGAAGAATGTAACCAAGATATCTTAATTCCCCAGAGAGTGAGCCAAGATTCAACAATACTCTCCCCTAGCAGAGTTAATCTCCAATCAGCCCTAACAAGGCACAGTATCTCCTAGCAAGTCAGTGGTACTCTCCCCAAGCCGAGTTAGTCTACTGTCAGCCTTAAAGAAGTTGGGTATCCCCAGCAGACCTCAACATTCCTCAGCGGAGTATACAAACATTCTTAACAAGCATCCTCGGCAGTCTTGATCTAAGATTGTTCCCCGGCGGTATACAGACATTCAGTGGAGCCACTTCCCCAGTATATCTCAAAAATTTCCCCAGGAGAGTCCAGTCCAATCTGAAAAGTTTCCCCAGGAAAGTGGAATCCATCTCCCCAGTAGTAAGCTTATCCCCAGTAGATTCTGGAAGCTTATCCCCTGCAGAGCAAACGCGTCTCCCCGGTTTTATTCAAAGGTTATTTCCCCACCAGGATATAACTGGGTTATCCTCAGCCAATTGCCACGGAAAGATTGTCCTCGACGAAGTTCTTCCGATCCCCAGCGGAGTTCATTTTCCAACAAAACATCAACGGTATCCCCAGCGGAGTTATCATCAACCTCATCAAGGTATTTCTCTCCCCACAGAGTTCACTCCCCGCAGAGCAATCTATTCACCAAGTTTATTCCCCAACGAAGTCCTCTTCTCCTATCGGTTTATTCTTGCAACTATCATCCCCAGCGGAAACAGCGAAGCTCTATTCCACATCAGCCCAGGATTTAACTTCCCGGCACCCGTCAAGGATTTACTTTCCTAGACAAAAGCATACATAAACATCACATATTCATACATTATAGCATGCATATACGCATCATGGACACACAATCTCATTTATTCTGAGAACATCACGCATGTCATACATCATGACATTACATACAGCTGACGTTTTGTCTTTTCAGGACAAAGGTCAGTACAAAGATGATTACCATCAACGGTCGCAACTAAAGATCTGATTCCTGTATCTTGCCAGGGTGTATCTGTTGACGACTATTCTAGACTCGATTCCTGTATCCAGCCAGGGCACGTCTGAAGAGTTCGAGGATCCGATTCCTGTATCTTGCCAGGGTGTATCTGTTGACGACTAACATTACCAGACTCGATTCCTGTATCCTGCCAGGGCACGTCTGAAGAGTTTGAAGATCCGATTCCTGTATCTTGCCAGGGTGTATCTGTTGACGACTACATTACCAGACTCGATTCCTGTATCCTGCCAGGGCACGTCTGAAGAGTTCGAAGATCCGATTCCTGTATCTTGCCATGGTGTATCTGTTGACGACTACATTACCAGACTCGATTCCTGTATCCTGCCAGGGCACGTCTGAAGAGTTTGAAGATCTGATTCCTGTATCTTGCCAGGGTGTATATGTTGACGACTATATTCCAGACTCGATTCATGTATCTTGCCAGGGCACGTCTGAAGAGTTCGAAGATTCGATTCATGTATCTTGCTAGGGTGTATCTGTTGACGGCTACATTACCAGACTCGATTCCTGTATCCTGCCAGGGCACGTCTGAAGAGTTCGAAGATCTGATTCCTGTATCTTGCCAGGGTGTATCTGTTGACGACTACATTACCAGACTCGATTCCTGTATCCTGCCAGGGCACGTCTGAAGAGTTCGAAGATCCGATTCCTGTATCTTGCCAGGGTGTATCTGTTGACGACTACATTACCAGACTCGATTCTTGTATCCTTCCAGGGCACGTCTGAAGAGTCTAAAGATTCGATTCCTATATCCAGCCAGGGCATATCTACCTAAAGAGTTTGAAGATCAACTCCTGTAACAGGCCAGGTAATTATTTTCTTTCTCAGGTACGCAAGTTCTCGCTAAGGAATCTCTTATGCGATCGACACCCAGATGGCATCTATAAGCCCATCCACATACCAACAGTTCCAAATGGCATCTATAAGCCCATTCCCGACAAGGTTCTGTCACACCCCCAGATGGCATCTGTAAGCCCATCCTCCTATCCACTATCTCTCCAAATGGCATCTGTAAGCCCATTCCCGCTATCACACTGCTGATACTCAACTATGTGAGTGCAAATTTCTGGGCACTCTAGTGTTCAATCATCTTCTACCCTCAGATCATGAAAGGCACACAAGCCAATCTACCTCCTCAGGTCTAAGAAGATTGAACAGGGGAAACTGTTGTACCCCAAAATTTGCCCTCCCATATTCTTCAAAGTTTTGGCAAACATCCTCCTCAAATGGTTCAAAGTCTACTCAAGGGCTACACAGTCAACCATCCTCCTAAGCCAGTCAAATTAGGGTTTTGATTCTTGCAAGGAAGTTGAGGTTTTCAAGGACTCAATCAAGTCACATATGCTCATACACATTGTCAAGCACCTACATGTCAAATTTCAAGGCTCACAAGGTCAAGTTGCACAGTCAAAAACCCTAATTGCTCAACAGTCAACTGTAGGGGCAAAATGGTCATTTGGCAGTCAAAAGTCAAATTTTTTGGTCAACATCTTATTTTGAAGACACAATCATCATTTGGTCAAGTCTTGACCATGATTTCACAAGAATGGCTCAAAAATCATCAAGGTGTCAAAAGTTTCTATTTTTGGACAGATGAAAAGTCAACTGTAACTTGACCAAGGCATAACTTTTTCTTGGTTCATTAGAAAAATCCCATCCAATGCTCATCTTGAAGGGGAAGACATTTCCTAAAATTCATCTTCACATTCCAAGTCCAAGAAATGCTCTCACAAAAAGTTATCAATTTCAACATTATAGGTCATTTTCAAAAGTCAACAAAAAGGCACTTTAAGTCAAAGACCATAACTTGATATTGGTAAATCAAAATGACATGGGACCAAAGACATTGGTTAGAGGACTTCAAGACCTTTCCAAAATGTCCAAAAACATGTTCATAGCTTCAAAATTGAGCAAGATATGCATTGGAGAAGTTGGGAAAGTTTTGTGAAATGGCCAAAATCAATTATCCTTGAAACTTCATTTTTGACAAAAGGGGTCCACTTTTTCCACTTGTTTCAGCTTGGCCATGCTTCCCACGTGTCCCACAAATTATTTCAAGATTTAAAATTAATTTTTCCATTTTTATTTAATTTTATTTGATTTAATTCATTTTAAATCTTTTAAAATCAAATAAAAAAGAAAATTAATTAAAGGGGATATTTTGTATTGAAATGCTTTGATACACCATCATGACCATTCCAAATTCGTGCAAAGGGCTAAATCAAGCAAGAATTCAAATTTTGGCACAAAGATGGAAAGTGCTTCAATGGAGGTTATGGCAAATCCCAAACATGAATGCATAAGGTTAATGGCCTTAATTCTGATCAAAAACTCATTACATAATACATATGCAAGCTATCACAAGCAGAATTCACGACCTAAAAAGCTCCAAAACGGCCATACACTTTTAAAAATTTCAAAGAAAAGAAGAGAAACTGAAAACCTAGTTGCAGCGCCTCTCAAGCCTCCATTCCAATCCAAACACATTCCTGGTATCCCAAGGAAGCTTTTGCAATCAAAAACCAATCCAAACGTGCCCAGAATCTTAGAGCTCAGGCCAAACGGTTTGCATTTTTTCTTAAATTCTATATAATCATTCATGCGTTTTTGACATTTTTTTTGAATTGATTTATACTCATAGGGACATCCTGAAGCTTTTGGTACCATTAAATTGAACAATAGCATCCCATATCAAAAACTGCCATTGATGGACATTAGGTTTTCAGAAGCTCAAAATTAGGCGTTTACACATATGGTAAAATGAGACTATCAAACGTATGCCATTGAAATCGTGACATCCAAACGAACACAACCATGACCTCGCGCTCAATTTATGTTCAAGCATGTGCTATTCGCTATTTTTGCAGGTTGTGTTTAGTGGGGGTTTAAAATCCCCGCTATTTAATTCATGTTACAGGTACAAACGGAGAAGAAGGCTGAGGTGTCCAGGCGTGAGTGGAAGGTTCAAATCCACGCGCGCATTTTTTTGTTTTTTAGCATATAACGTCTTTATTCTATATAATATTTTGTTTCCATGTTATTTACAAACGCGTGCAATGGATCAGATGGTAGGAAGGTGGTTTGGTAAACGCTGGGACCTGGGTTCGATTCCCAGGTCCCCTCACAATTCCCATATTATTTTTCATTTGACTTTCCTGTGCAGCGCTCCAAGGAAGGTTCATCATAGGCCTCACAGATCCAACAAGCCAGGTGTCTTCAAGGCATATCCAAAGGCCACAAAAGAGGCTTACCATATGCTTCAGTCAATGGATGCACACGCAAGCAGGAAAAGTCAACGAGGCCTTTGCCTCAATGGGCCTGAATTCCAGCATTTCACCCCCATTTCTGGCCCAGCACCCCCTCCATTTGGTTCATTATTTTCCTTTCATTTTATTTGTCAATTTAATTTCTTCCCCTTTTTTTTTTTATTATTAGTAATTAATCAATTAACCATTTTCATAAAAAACCAAAAAATATAATTAACACTTTTATTATTATTATTTATTATTTTGTAAATAAACCATAATTGAACTAGTTTTTTTAATTAGGCCATTTTAACATTCTTTTTAATAATTAAAATAGATTTAGATTTAGGTTAACCTAGAATTTTATTTCTTTTTCTATTTTATTTCATAAAAAACATAAAAACAAAAAAATATTTTCTTTTAATTAAATTAAATTAATTAATCATTAATTAGTTCCCATTTCATTTTAATTATAAAAAAAACCAAAAAAATTAATTTCCTTTTCTTAAAAGGGTCAACACCCTTGGACTTTCCCGATTAATTTATTCGCGCGCATTTAATTTGTTCGATTATTATGTAATTGCTCCGGACATGTAATAGTAATTAGGACCTTTACTGTTTTTATTTACTTTCCGCATTTTTATTAAAACGGGTATTTGTAATTTGGTGATGTATAGACCCGCGCCTTGTAATAGCGTAGGATTTACGTTTTCCGCAATTTACTTTCCGCACCCCTTTTAACTATTAACTTGTATGAAAGAATGCATGCTAATTAAAAACAAGCGTAGCTCACAATAATGCCCTGATCAAAGATAAACTTGACATGAAAGCAACACACAAATACACACACCACTCTTAGGGTACGCCTCACTGTTGCCTTACCTTCGAAAAGTGGTCGTCGAGTATAGGACGTTTTAGTAAGTCCTTATGTCCATGACATAATCCAGTTGCCTCAAAACGGTTGCCTCGGAATAAAAAAAAAGGATCAATGGCATAAGGGTAGCTTCTAAGGTGTCCTATTGTTGCTCTGGTGACCATAATGTCCCTACAAACGAATTGACCCGAACACCTCCAACGGTGGTGCTACCTACCTCTCAATGGTGGGATGGCACTACCTTAAGGACATTTACACAGCCTAATTCCCTAGGGTAGGTAGATGACTCATAGATACTTGCTCTATTTCAAAAAAACAAATCAAAACTCTTTTCACACCGACACTTTTCAAAAAGCTTTCAAAACAATTTTTCAAATACTCTTGAGGACTGATACAAGAGTCGATCTGAAATATTTAAACGAAAATTTTTCAAACCCACTCACACTTGAAAAGCAAACACTTTTTAAAACACAAATGAGCAAGTATCTAAGAGCCCATGGATAACCATGGATAGAAAGGGTGCTAACACCTTCCCTTTCTATAAATCTACCTCCCGAACCGAGAAACATTCTCATAAGGAATTTTGCTGTGCTTTTGTCCTGTCCATGTTGGAGAAAATAAAAGACGGTGGCGACTCTTACTTACCGCGACATTTCGCGAACCAGCGTTAAACAGTCAGTTCCAGATCCACCGATCACAGCAGGTTCATCCAATTTCCAAATAATGATCCGGGGAGCCTCATTGTCCCATTTGACTTTGAACATAGAAGACATCGTAGCTAACGCGTCCACCAACTGATTCTCCTCTCTTGGGAAATGTTCAAAGGTTATTTCCTCAAAATGGGGAAGCAACGTCAATACATACTCCTTGTAAGGAATAAGATTTGGGTGTTTCGTATCCCACCCGCCTTTGATCTGACTGATCACGAGAGCGGAATCTCCGAAGACACTCAGAAACTTGATCCTTAGGTCAATTGCAGCTTGAAGACCCATAATGCATGCTTCATACTCCACCATGTTGTTGGTGCAGTTGAAACATAGTCGGGCGGTGAGCGGAGTATGAGAGCCTTTAGGAGATATGACCACAACACCAATATCGTTACCCAAAGCGTTTGAGGCTCCATCAAAGTGCATAGACCATCAGGATCCTTCCTCAGGTCCTTCATCCGGTCCAGGTATTTCATAATCAGTTACTACCATGATATTCTCGTCTAGAAATTCAAAGTTCATAGACTGGTAATCATCCACTGCCTGATGTGCCAAATGGTCTGCCAACACACTTCCCTTGATTGCTTTTTGAGTCGTGTACTGGATGTCATACTCAGTCAAGATCATCTGCCATCTTGCTATTCTTCTGGACAAGGCAGGCTTTTCGAAGATATACTTGATTGGATCCATTTTTGAAATCAGTAGAGTAGTGTGAGTCAACATATACTGTCTTAGCCGGCGAGCAGCCCATACCAAAGCGCAACAAGTTTTCTCGAGCAGTGAGTATCGGGTCTCACAGTCGGTAAACTTTTTGCTAAGGTAATAAATGGCATGCTCTTTTCGGCCAGACTCGTCATGCTGACCTAGCACACACCCCATTGAGTTGTCCAGTACTATCAAATATAAGATTAGAGGTCTCCCTTCAACTGGTGGCATAAGAATAAGTGGCTCTTGGAGATACTCTTTGATTCTTTCGAAAGCGGCCTGACATTCATCATTCCAACGTACTACTTGATCTTTCTTCAGTAGCTTGAAGATTGGTTCACAAGTAGCAGTTAGGTGTGAGATGAATCGGGCAATGTAGTTCAGCCGTCCTAGAAAGCCTATGACTTCTTTATCTGTCTTGGGAGCTGGCATCTCTTGTATGGTTTTCACTTTGGCAGGGTCCACTTGGATACCTTTGTCGCTTACGACGAAACCTAGTAGTTTTCCAGATCTCACCCTGAAGGTGCACTTGTTCGGGTTTAATCTCAGCTTGTACAGTTTCAACCGATCAAACAACTTCTGTAAATGGTCAAGGTGTTCCTCCTCAGTTTGGGACCTTGCAATCATATCATCGACATATACTTCAATCTCGTGATGGATCATATCATGAAACAGAGCAACCATGGCACGCTGATACGTTGCCCCAGCATTTTTCAACCCAAAAGGCATGACCTTGTAGCAAAAGGTGCCCCACTGAGTAACGAAAGTGGTCTTCTCCATGTCTTCGGGAGCCATCTTTATCTGATTATAACCGGAGAAACCGTCCATGAAGGAGAATACCTTATGCTGAGCGGTGTTGTCAACCAGAACGTCGATGTGAGGCAGAGGGAAGTCATCCTTTGGGCTTACCCTGTTCAAATCCCTGTAGTCAACACACATTCTGACCTTACCATCCTTCTTCGGCATTGGAACCACATTGGCAACCCACTGAGGGTAAGAAGTCACTGCTAGAAAACCGGCGTCGAATTGTTTCATAACCTCAGCTTTGATTTTCTCGGACATCTCTGGACACATACGGCGGACCTTCTGTTTTACCGGAGGGCATTCTTCCTTGGTAGGCAGGTGATGAACCACAATGTCGGTATCCAACCCAGGCATATCTTCGTAAGACCAGGCAAAGATTTCCACATAGTCATGCAACATCTGAATCAACCGTTATTTCACACTAGACTCCAGATTCGCACCGATCTTGACTTCCTTTTTGTCTGTCTCAGTACCCAGATTCACTGTTTCCACTGGCTCCTCATGTGGCTGAATGGCCCTCTCTTATTGAAGTAGCAGTCTCGCAAGCTCACCATGCACTTCGCAATCATCTTCACCTTCGTCTTCGGCTAAGTTGATCGGATTTTCAAAGTCATAACTGGCAGTAGCAGAGTCGTTACCAGTGAGATTCAGAGTGGATTGGGACCTGTATATGTGAGTGTGTGTAAATAGCTGTTTTGCAATATATAATAAAGAAAGACAAGGAGCGCAAGATTTGAAATGCAAAAAACGTCCTATGCTTTTATTAATGATATATGAAAATGACACACAAAAGCCCTCACAAATGAAGCCACGGTGCCACGGGTAAGACACCGGGCCACAAAGTTTCAAAACATTGTCTATTACAAATTCAAAACAAAAGAGTTCATCACTGAGTGACAAAAGTAATTGGGATGAAGTCTTTCGTTGTCCAGTTGTTTGGTCCACCATTGGTCGTAGGGTAGATCCAACTGTCGAATTCGGATTCCTCCACGTCATCTTCGATGGCATTTACTCCATGTTTGGGCATGGGGGCAGTCATAACATTAGGCCTCTCGGGCGCCTCGAACTCAACCTCCTTTGCATCGATTAGGTCCTGAACCTTATTCCTCAAAGTCTAGAAATCATCTGTATTATGCCCCGGGCTGTCAGAGTGATAAGCGCAGCGGGCGTTAGGATTGTACTTTGGGGATGTAGTATTCGGATTCTTAGGAGCTTCCCTTGGAGTCACCAAATTGGTTGTCAGTAACTGCGGTAATATCTGGGACAAGGTCATGCTAAGGCGAGTGAATTTCCTTCTAGGTCTCTCACCCCTTTGTTGGTTGTGATGCTGAGGAGCACCAGCAGGTTTTGAAATGACCACCACGTTGACAGCTTGGCGGTGTTCAGATCTATTTGGTCTCCTTGAACCATAGACAACACTATATTCTTTCTTGAATGGTTTCTTCTCGGTGTTCGATGAGGCACCTTTCTGTATCTTCCCGACCTTGATACCAGCTTCAATTCTCTCACCAGTCAAGATAAGGTCTGTAAACCCGGCTGAAGAGTTTCCAATCAAATGGTTAAAGAACGGACCAGACAGGGTCCCCAGAAACATATCAACAAGTTCACGGTCAATTAAAGGCAGCTGCACCCTTCCGGCAAGGTCTCTCCACTTTTGAGCATACTATTTAAATCCTTCACCCGTCCCTATTGACATACCCTGGAGTTGGGTACGCGTAGGAGCGAGGTCGGAATTATATTGATACTGCTTATAGAACGCAGTAGCCAAATCTTCCCAGTTACGGATACTGGCTCCATCCAGCTGATAAAACCATTCCAGCTGAGTCCCTGAAAGACTGTCCTGGAACAAATGGATCCACAAATTCTTATCAGCTGTGTAAGGCTGGATCTTCCTTACATACGACCGGAGGTGCAGCTTTGGGCAGGAGGCTCCGTCATATTTGGCAAAGGCAGGTGCCTTGAATTTATGGGGAATCACCACCCCAGAGGATAAGCCTAGGTCTCCAAAGTCCAACCCGGACACATTTTGTATCTCTATAGCGCTTAAGCGGTCCTCCAATTGTTTGTACCTATCCTTAGCAGGAGGATACTATTCTTTATCATAATCCGTCTCGTTGTCGGAGACCACGGGACTAGGAACCCTTCTCTCTTGTGGGTTGTCTTTCCCTACAGATGAGGTAGTCAGCTCAACCTCATTTTGCAATCCATTCCCAAATCTGCGTCCAGTGTTGAATAAGACGGTCCTCTTCTTCTTCTTCCTCTCTTTCAGAATCAGAGTCTTCAAATCCTGTTGACCCTGGGCTAGGCTCATAACCAACTCTTGGAACTGGGCGTTCTGGGCCTGGAGGGCCTTGATAGCTTGTTCAGTGGAAGGTTCAGTAGACATGATGATTGCTAAAATAAACAGCGAAGAAGATAAGTGACCTGAAAAGGGGGTACCTATTATGCATATGATGAAATGAAATGCGTATGATTTATGTTTTCAAAGACAATCGGGATTCAACTTTGTAGACAAAAAGGAAACACACTTTATTAGATTTAACTTCGGAATTTAAATTGTTCAACAAATTGCCTTTAGGCGTTACAAGAATGAAAATACAAAAAAGTAAATGAAACCATAAAAGAAATCCTCAAAAGTTCCTCAATGTTCCCATGGCCTCTTCTTCTCAGTGCGGATATAGTCATTCAGGATCCGCTCGTTCTCCAATTGCTTAGTCAGCTTCTGGATTTTCTGTTCTTGTTCGTTGAACCTTTCCCGATAAGAATCCCGTTCTTCCTGTAGTTGCGCCCAAGACCTTTTCAGTGTGCCAACATCAGTGGGCACATGAGGATGGAGAATAGTTGGAGGAACCCCGTCTTTATCAGCAATTTCAAGAATAATAGGCCTGACAGCTTCGTATGGCATACCTAACTTCTGAGCACGGGTGCAGACCCATCTGAAATATGACTCCATAGGCAGAGAAGTTTTTGGTCCCAGCTCATGCGGGTCAGATTTGTGAACTCTATCCCAAGCCTTGATGAATCTACGACGCAGCTCGTCGCTATCTACCTGAAAATCAAAGACGATATGAGGTATCAACATCTCATGAGGCCCTTCTCTTCTGGCTCTTCCAAACTGACGGAGAGATAAACATGGGTTATAAGAGATTCCTCCATGGGTCCTGATCAATGGAACATTAGGATACTCTCCACAACAATCAATGACGGCCACCTCATCTAAGCCTCTGAGAGTCCAAATAATGTCTTTATCAGTAAGAGACATTATCCTATGAGCCTAGCCCCTTCCTTCTTTGTTCTTCAGCACAAACTTAGGGAGGTGTGAAATAAACCACCTCGCCAATAAAGGAGCATAACACAACAAAGTTCCCCGTCTTCGGGCGGTACGAGTATAGAGCTGATAAAGTATATCACCCAAGAGAGTGGGTACAGGGTTCCGAGAGATGAAGATCCTTATGGAATTAACATCAACAAAGGTGTCGGGATTTGGAAACAATACTAGATCATAGATTAAGAGATCCAGAATGTCTTCGTACGCCCTGAAGTCTAAGTCATTCCAGAAACAATTAGCTTTGCCAACCAGAAACTTAGCCAAAAAGCCCTTAACTCCACTTCTAGTCTCCCAATTAGCCATTACTTCTTCTTTGGTCAAGTGAAGGGCTGCAACAATCTCTTCAGGCCTAAGAGTCTTTTCCCAACTAGTAAATGGAGTCTGCTCCAAAACAGGGATACCAAGCAACTCAGAGAAATCTTCCAGGGTAGGGACCAGCTGGAAGTCTTGAAAGGTGAAGCAATGGTATAACGGATCATAAAACTGGACCAGGACACTTATCAGTTGTTGGTCCCACTTTGAAGTGACTAAATCGAGAAGAGAACCATGCCTCCTGATGAAGGAGGTAGTGTCTGGAATCCTGTCAACCAATTCCTTAAGCAAAGTAGGTGGTTGAACAAAGTTGAGCCGGATAGTATTCCTACGCATGGGCATCATGATGTCCTACAAAACAGAGCAAAGATGAAACCTTTTTGTCTTTGAAATGGGTTAGTCCTTATGCAGGATGTATGCAATGTTATGATGCTATGATGTTATGATAAAGGCACACCACAAGTATTCACAAAAGGCAAACATGGTAAAGGCACACAAATCACACAAAAGCCCTTAGATTTCAGGCTGGCATGAAGTTTATGTACTACCCTCTTTCAGTTTCAGTTGGTTAAGATCTGTCCTAGAAAATAGTAATCGGGTTCTAGAGGATCTCAATATCACTGACTACCCTCAATCGGTCATAATTTCCAGTTTGGCAACCTTTTCTTGCGGCCGAAACCATCGCGAGAGTTTAGCCTCAATAAGTGTAGCATACTGCTACTGTTCTATGGCCAAGTTGGTCAATTTAAGGTTCTAAGGTCAGTTGGTGCTTAATGACTCCTCAGAAGACCCATATTCTCCTCGTTCCAACACAAAGGATATCGGTACAGACCAAGGTGTCACACCAATGTAGCTACTGCTTCACCCATGTCGGTCTACGCCGGATAGGTCCCTCACAGTTTATTGCTACTTACCTAAAAGGGTACCCCAGATCCGAGTTAGGATCTATAGAACTCCGATACAAGCCCACAAAATTAAAGCATACAATTGAAAACAAGAGTGATTTAATCCTAAGGTACACCTCACTTATAAATAGTCCCCAGCAGAGTCGCCAGTTCTGTGATCGGTGGAAATAGAACTGACTGTTTTGGAATGCTGGTTCGCGTTTGCGTTTCGCAAAATGTCGCGGTAAGCAAGAGTCGCCACCGTCTTTTATTTTCTCCAATAAGGAAAGGACAAAAGCACAGCAAAATTCCTTTTCGAGATGTTTCTCGGGTTCGGGAGGTAGGTTATAGAAAGGGAAGGTGTTAGCACCCTTTCTATCTGTGGTTATCCATGGGCTCTTAGGTACTTGCTCACTATGTTTTCAAAATGTTTTTCTTTTCTTGTGTTTGTGGGTTTTGAAAAAAGTTTTGTTTGAAAACTTCGATTTAACTCTTGTATCTGTCCTCAAGAGTGTATGAAGTGTTTGTTTGAAAAACTTTTGTTCGAAAAGTGTAAGTGCGAAAAATATTTTTGTTTTGAAAGAGCAAGTACCTGAGAACCTCTACCTACTCAAAAGAAATTAAGTTGTGTAAATGTCCTTTAGACAATACTATCCCACTATTGAGAAGTAGGTAGCACCGTCGTTGGAGTTTCGGGTCAATTCGATTATAGGGACATGTGGTCACTAAAGCAATGGTAAGATGCCTTAGAGGTAACCCTAATGTCCTAGATCATTTTTTTTCGAGGCAACCGTTTCGAGGGAACTTTGATCTTTAGACAGGAGGGCGACCTCTAAAACATCCTATACTCAATGACCACGTCGAGGCAACCAAGTGAGGCGTACCCTAAGAGTGGCATGTGCGAGTGTGTCAAGTTTCAGTTTATATTATCTTTGTACATGTTATGGTGAGCTACGATTGATTTTATTTTAAGGATAAGTCTTGTCATGCATAGCCTAGTTAGCATACATCTAACAGTTAATAGTTGCGGAAAGTAAAACTAAACTATTACAAGGCGTCGAGTATTTACATCGCCAAAAATAAACCCTTGGAAAGTAAATTGCGGAAAATAAATGAAAGCGATAAAAAGTCCTAATTAAAGCTATTACATCCTCGGAGCAAATACAATTATATGGATCAAAATAATTATGAATCAAGAATAAACACACGCGCGAGAAAAAATTGAATCAGAGAGTTTTTTAGGGTTTTGACCCTTTTTTGATAAAGAATGAAGTTTTTTATTATTTTGCATTTAATTAAATTAAACCTAGACTAATTAATTAATAAAAAAGAAATATTTTTGGTTTTTTAAATGTCTCAAGGAAATAAATAAAAAATAAAATGATTAAAATTTATTAAAAACCCTAATTCTACATTAATTTTATTTATTGTGTAAATATTAAAATTAACCTAATTAAAAAAACTAAATTAATTATGTTAGTATTTATTTACAAAAATAACTAATTAAATTTAATAAATAAAAATATTATATTTTTTATGTTTTCTGAAATTTTTTTAGGAAAAATAATTATTTGGTTAATTAAGTAATAATAATAATAATTAATAATAAAACAATTAAATGAAAAATATAAAAGAAGAAAAAAAAGAATAAACCCAGGGGGTGATGGGCCCAAAGAGGAGGTGTATTTGGAATTCTGAAGGCCCAATTATATTCCAGCCACGTTGACTTTTGTGATTATCCACATGCTTGTTGACTGGGGAGTATAGTGATCTCCCATTCATGTCCATTGGATCTATGCCTGGAGACATCTGGCGCCTGGGAATTGGAGGTGTATGATGGACCCCCTTTTGAAATCTGTACAAGAATATCTGAAAAATAAAAGTAACAAGGTTTTGGGGGGACCTGGGATTCGAACCCAGGTCCCAATGCTTCCAGGCCAACGCACCAACCACTCCACTACGCTGCTTTACTTGTTATTGAAATAAGTGGCAATTATTATATATAAAAAACAATCAATATACTGTAAATAAAACAAAACGCGCGCTTTTTCAAATTGGCCAACCATGTGATAACACATCATCATCTTCAACCTTTTTCTGCATAGTTAGAATCAGATAGCGGGGGTTTTTAACCCCCACTAATTCCTGCAAGGAAAAATAGCGAATAGAACCACAGTACATATAAATATTTCGCGAGGTATGGGTCTTGATCGTCTTGGTCTCACAATCTCAACCATGTGTCTCACTAGTCCCAATTTTTCCTGGATTGAAAAGCCCTAATTTAAAGCTCAAGAACCCTAGAAATTTGATCATGGTATCTTTCGATTCAGGGCATTACAGTTTAATTCAATCATGCCATTAGCTTTGTATGGTCCCTGGCAATGCAAAACAATCACAAAAACATGTTAAATGCGCATGAATCAAGATATATAATTCTGAATAAGAAAGGCAAACCGTGAAACTGTATGTGACGATTCTTTGAGCTTTAATGCCTGAGTTTGATTGCAAAACACTCCTGGGACCTCCTGCAATATGTTTGAATGAATAGCACGCCTTGAATCGGCCTAGATTGCAAGAATAGGTTTTCAATTTTCTTGGAATTTCTTGAATATGACAGGGTCGTTTCTGCAACTTTCAATCGTCCCTTAGGGTATGGTTTGCTTGCTTGCATATAAGGGAAACAAATTAGGTCAAAAAATTGGATCCAATCCATGTGCATTGATGTTTAAATCTTTGATTGAAAATCAAATATTCTTGATTTTTCATGATTGAACAATGTTGCCAAAATTGGATTTTTTTTGTATCTTTGACTTGTGCACGAATTTGCCAGCATGTTTTGATCAGATTTGCTTCACAAGTTGATTTAAAAAATCAAATCTTCTATTTTCCTATAATTTAAATTAATTAAATGAATTAATATTAATTAAAAATCCAATTAA
Source organism: Vicia faba (assembly GCA_948472305.1). Taxonomy (NCBI): domain Eukaryota; kingdom Viridiplantae; phylum Streptophyta; class Magnoliopsida; order Fabales; family Fabaceae; genus Vicia; species Vicia faba. Next base: position 1,574,262,144 of record OX451737.1, read on the forward strand.
TCAATAAAAATAAGAAAATAAATCCCATTAAGCTTGGTGGGTCGTGCATAGGTCATGGGTGAAGTTTTAAGAAGAGATTTGAGGCCCATTAGCAAAAAGAAGGTGTTTTGAGCAAAGTTGACTTTTGCAAATTCATAAAAATTTCCCAACTTCTCTAATGCACAACTTGCTCAATTTTGATCATATGACCATGTCCTTAGACATTTTGGAAAGCTCTTGAAGTCCTATAACCAATGCCTTTGGTCCCATGTCATTTGGATTTACCAATCTCAAGTTATGGCATTTGACTCAAAGTGTACTTTTGTTGACTTTTGAAATTGACCTGTAATGTCAAAATTAGTAACTTCTTGTGAGTGCATTTCTTGATCTTGGAGTGTGAAGACGGATTGTAGGAAATTGCATCCCCTTTAAAATGAGCATTGGATGGAATTTTTCTGATAAACCATGAAAGAGATATGCCCTTGTCAAAGTACAGTTGACTTTTCTGCTGTCCAAAAATAGTAACTTTTGCACCTTGATGATTTTTTGAGCTATTCTTATGAAATCATGATCAAGACTTGATCAAATGATGATTGTGAACTCAAAATAAGATGTTGACCAAAAATTCTGACTTTTGACTGCAAAATGACCATTTTGCCCTTGTAGTTGACTGTAGATCAAATGGAGCTTTTGCTTGTGCACATTGGCACTGTGAGTCTTGCAACTTGGCATGTAGGTGCTAGAGAATGTATATAGGCCTATGAGACTTGATTGAACCATTGAAAACCCAAAATTCCTTGAAAGAACCAAAACCCTAATTTCAGCTGTCTTAGGAGGTGATTTGACTGTCTACCTCTTGAGCCATCTTGAGTAATTTGAAGATCATCCTTGACATATCTTGAGGAATATGGGAGGGAAAATTTTGAGGTACAACAGCTCCATATTTGCACCTATTTTGACCTCTCCTGTCTTCCTCTGTACCCAAATTTACTGATTCAACCGGATATTCATGAGGTTGTATGGCCCTCTCTTCCTGCTACAACAGTCTATCAAGTTCCCCAGGCACCTCACAATCATCCTCACCTTCGTCCTTAGCTTGGTTGATCGGATTTTTGAAGTCATAACTGGAAGTAGCAGAATTGTTATCAATGGGATCCAGAGTGGATGTGGATCTGCATTGTCATACGTGAGTGTGTATAAGAGAATGGCTATTTTTGATAAAGCGAGAGACAGAAAAGAAAAACAAGGAGCACAAAATTTGTAATGCAAGAAACGTCCAATGTTTTATTAATGATATATGAAATGACAAATAATAAGCCCTCACAAGCAAAGCCATGGTGCCTCGGGCAAGGCACCGGGCCGTAAAGTTTCAAACTGTTTATTACAAATCTTAGAAAAAAAAGTCAATTACTGCGGAATAAAAGAGACAGGTATGAAGTCCTTCGTCATCCAGTTGTTTAGTCCACCATTGGTTGTAGGATAGATCCAGCTGTCGATGTCTGAATCCTCTTCATTATCCTCAATTTCATTAATTCCCCGATCGCTGATGTGCAGAGGAAGTCTTCCAATCTTTGCGCGCCTAACAGCCTTATGAGCCCCTTCTTCAATTACAGCCCTGGTGTCCTTGAGAGAAGCCATCTTCAGTGGAGATTTGTTGGTAGCAACTTTAGTTGATGCCGAGAACTGAGGGACCTCTTCGAAATTTTGACAAGGCGTTTCTATGAATTCCCCATCCATCTCTATGTAACGGAAGGAATTGAGATGGCTCACCATATACTCTTCCTCACCTCGCACCGTGACAATCTTCCCCTTCACCGAATATTTCAGCATTTGATGGAGTGTGGAAGTCACTGCCCCAGCCTTATGAATCCAAGGACGACCCAACAAGCAAGAATACGACAGCTTGATATCCATTACGTAGAAGGTGGACCCAAAGGTCTGAGAACCCACCTTCACAGGGATGCCCACCTCCCCGTGCACCATTTTTTTTGACCCATCAAAAGCCCTTACCACAATATTACTTGGATTTAGAATCAAACCTTCACAATCCAGACGGTCTAGTGCTTTCTTTGGCAGAACATTCAGTGAGGATCTGGTATCTACCAGCACATGGGCCATAGTGGTGCCCTTGCACTCGATCGAGACGTGCAGAGCATCATTATGATTTCTCCCCTTAGGGGTCAGGTCCGCATCTGAAAAACCTAGCCCATTGTCAGCAGTCAGGCTGGCTACACAATCTTTGAACTAATCGGCTGAAGTTTCCTGCGGCACATGTACGGTTTTGAGGAATGCAATTAAAGCCTTTGCATAGGCTTCAAAACACAACAACAAGGACAACATGGAGATCTTTGACGGGGTCTTCCCCAGCTGTTCGACCATGTTGTAGTCGCTCTTCTTGATAATATTTAATATTTCCTTCATCTCTTGTTTAGAGGTTTCTATAATGATCTTCTTAGGTGCCTCTGTCCGGGCAGGCTCACCTATAATTTCTTTGCCCTGAGTCCCAGATGGCTCGGCGACAGGGGTGACAACTGGAGTAGGAATTGGGACAGTAGTTGATGTACTAGTAGACGGAATGACAATAGGTTTGTGGACAGTCGGAGGGGAAATCTCAGGAGAAAAGAGTCTTCCAATTCTGGTGACCTTGCTTGTCCCAACAATATTACTGATATCCATATCGGCTTCTTCAGCCCTCAAATCTTGTTTAACACCATGGTAATATACATCAGTATTGTAATGTCATGGGATAGCCTTATCTGAGGTATATGGGATGGGACCCGGAGCGGTGATTATTAACGGAGCAATTCTTGGAACGGGTGTAACCCTAACAGGTTATCTCGAGGAAACCTTGGAAGGGTTAGCGGAAATGGTGATAATGGCAACATCTTCAAACGAAATCATAATCTTCTCAAACAAAAGTTCCTTATTATCCATCAGGCGATGAATACCTGACTTCAATAAGCAACAATCAGAAGGTAGAATGGAACACATGTGGCAACCTTCACCACAACCCAGAAATAAACCGGCCAATAACAAATTCTTCTTAACCGTCATCAAAGGAGTAGAGATCTCTTCCACATAGGTCACAAACGAATCGGTGTCCACAGAATTGACTCCACGACTATGTTTGGGCATAGGAGCAGTTATAACGTTTGGTTTTTCCGGAGCATCAAACTCAATCTCTTTAGCTTCCAGGAAATCTTGCACTTTATTCCTCAGAGCCCAGCAATCATTTATATCGTGGCCAGGACTCTCGGAATGGTAGGCGTACTGCGCGTTGGGATTGTATCTGGGAGAAGCAGTGTTTGGATTCTTGGGAGCCTTTTCAAGGTTGCCAAGTTGGATTTTAACAGATGAGGCAGAACTTCAGCCAAAGTTATATTAATGTGGGTAAACTGTCGTTGTGGTCTTTCCACCCTTTGCTGATTGTTGCATTGTGGAGCAACTGTTGGTCTTGATATCACTACAGAATTTACCGCTTGACGGTGTTTAGGTCTGCTTTGGCCCCTCGGGTCGTAGACTGCATTAGCTTCCTTTTTACCGGTGAAAGGCTTCTTTACTGCACTTGATGAAGCATCCTTTTGTATTTTACCACTTCAGATACCAGCTTCCACTCTTTCTCCAGTCAAAATTAATTCGGTAAACCCAGATGACGAACTACCGATCAAGTGATTGAAAAATGGACTAGATAGCGTCCCTAGAAACACGTCGACCAACTCCCTATCAGCCAAACGGGGTTGGACTCTTCCAGCTAAGTCTCTCCACTTTTGAGCATAGTCCTTAAAACCTTCACTTTCACCCATAGACATACCCTGGAGCTGAGTACGAGTGGGAGCAAGATCAGCGTTATACTGATACTGTTTGTAAAAAGCGGCAGCAAGGTCTTCCTAGTTTCGGACACTGGCTCCTTCCAACTGATATAACCATTCAAGTTGAGTCCCTAACAGACTATCTTGAAAGAAGTGTACCCACAAATTTCTATCAGCGGTGTGTGGTTGGATTTTTCTTATGTAGGAGCGGAGATGGAGTTTTGGACAGGATACTCCATCGTACTTGGCAAAAATAGGAGCTTTGAACTTATGAGGGATCACCACTCCCGATACCAGCCACAGTTCTCCAAAATCCAGACCAGGGATCTTCTGAATCTCCATAGCACTTAGACGGTCTTCTAGTTGCTTGTATTTATCCTCAGCAGGAGGATATTGCTCGTCGTCGTAATCCGTATCGTTATCAGAAACTACTGGACTAGGGTCCTTTACCCTTTCTTGGTTCTCCCCGTCCTCGGATGAGGAGGTCAGATCAGCTGATTGTCTTATCCTTTCTCCGAATCTTCTACCCATGTTCAGAATACCAGCCTTCTTCTTCTTCTTCTTCTCTTTCAGAATAAGGGTCTTCAGGTCCTCTTTCCCTTTAGCCAAACTTATGAACATCTGTTGGAATTGGGCGTTCTGTGCCTGAAGATCTTTGATGGCTTGATCGGAAGACATTTCTGCTGAAATAAACAGCGAAGAAAGTGAGAAACCTGTAGGGGTACCTGTAATGATGTGCATGATAATGGGACGCGCATGTAATGATTTCAAAGACTTTGGGAGATTTAAATTTTCAAACCAAAAATAAACAAAACTTTATTAGCTTAAACTTTGAAGGTTCACAATGCCTTTAAGGCTTTACAAAATAAGTAAATGAAACAAATCCAAAACTAGAAAAGAAAAATCAAAAGTCCCATGGACGCTTCCTCTTTGTGCTGATATAGTCATTGATCATTCTTTCTTCCTTGAGCTGCCTGGTGAGCTTCAAAATCTTCCTTTCCTGCTCATGGTACTTTTCCCGGTAAGTGTCCCGCTCATTCTTCAGCTGAATCCAAGACCTCTGCAACTCCCCAAGATCAGTGGGCATGTAAGGATAAAGAACCGTGTAAGGAATGCCTTCTTCATTAATGGGCTCCACAATCACTGGTAGTACAGCCTCATAGGGCATCCCAAGCTTTTGGGCACGAGCTCGGACCCATTGGAGGTAAGGCTGCATAGGAAGGGAAGTCCTTGGTCCCAGCTCTTGGGGGTCAGATCTGTTCACCATTCCCCAAGCTCGTATAAACCTCCGGCGGTGCTTCTTAACATCCTCCTTGTAGTCAAATACAATATCCTCAAGAAGTAGTTCATGGGGACCATCTCTCCGAGCACGACCAAATTGTCGCAAAGCTAGACAAGGATTGTAAGTTATACCCCCTCTGATTCCAAGCAATGGGACATTAGGGTATCCACCACAACGATCAATAACAGTAGTGTCTTCCATAGCCCGGGAGCTCCAAAGAATATCTGTATGGGCAAGTGACATTATCCTGTAGGACTAACCCAAACCTTCTTCGTTCTTCAACACAGACTTAGGGAGGTGCGAAATAAACCACCTCGACAACAGCGGCATGCAACACATAAGAGTCCCTCTTCTTCGTACGGTACGAGTATAAAGGGCATGTAAGACATCACCCAGCAGGGTAGGCACATGATTGCGAGAAAGGAAAATCTTAACAGCATTCACATCTATAAAGGAATCCGGATTTGGGAAGAGAACCAATCCATAGATAAGGAGAGCCAAGATATCTTCAAAAGCCTGAAAATCCAAATTATCCCAGAATAGCTGAGCCTGGTCTATCAGAAATTTAGCTAGAAAACCTTCGACCCCGCTTCGAGTTTCCCAATTGGATACTACATCAGCCCGTTTCAAATGCAGAGCTAAGGTAATGTCTTCTGGTCTAGGAACTTATTCCATACCTGTGAAGGGTACCTGTTCAAGGATGGATATGCTCAATAGGTGAGAGAACTCTTCCAAGGTGGGAACCAGTTGGTAATCTAGAAAGGTGAAGCAATGATGCACAGGATCGAAAAACTGGAAAAGTACACTCATCATCTGCTCATCAAGATTTGAGGTGACCGGGCTAAGAAGTTGACCATGCCTCTTAATGAACATAGAAGTCTCAGAGACTCTCGAGGCTAGCTCTTTAAGTTGGGCAGGTATTTGCACAAAGTTGACTCGGATGGTATTTTTGCGCACGGAAGCCATAATCTGCAAAACAGAATAAAGATAAATTCCTTTGGTCTTTGAAATGGTTAGTATAATGAAATATAAATGCCATGTTATGATGCATGATGTCATGATAAACCACTGGTATAGAAAACAACAAGTATTGCAAGCATAGTCAAATCACATAAAACCCTTAGGCTTAAGGCTTGCATGAGGTCAAAGGTAGTACCGTCTTGAAGTTAAGTTGGTTTCAACCTGTCCTAACAAAAGTAACTGGGTTTTAGAGGATCTCAATATCACTGACCATCCTCCATCGGTCATGGTTTCAGCTCACGCAATCTTTTCTTGCGGCCGGAACTATCTCGAGAGTATGGTCTCAATGAGTGTAGCATCGAGTATCAACCAGTTCTCAGCTTTACACCGAGGCTAGCTATCTCACGACTTTCTAATGGCCAAGTTGGTCGATTAAAGGTTCTAAGGTAAATTGATGCTTAACGACACCACGCAGCGGACCCGTATTCTCCTCGTTTCTCCACAAGGGATACCGGTACTAACCAATGTGCCACATTAATGTAGCTATTTCTTCAACCGTATCGGTCTATACCGTACAGTTCCCTCAGTCTATTGCTACTTACCTAAAAGGTGTCCCCAGATCCGGATTAGGATCTATAGTAACTCCCAAACAAAACCCTTAAAAGTAAAGCAAACAAAACAATCAAGAGAAGCAATTATGATGAACTATATCCTAAGGTATACCCCACTTATTAAAGTCCCCAGTAGAGTCGCCAGTTCTGTGATACGGTGGCAGAATTGACTGTTTTGAAATGCTGGTTTGTGTTTTATGTTTGCAAAATGTCGCGGTAAGCAAGAGTCGCCACTGACTTTTATTTCATCCAACTGGAAAGAAAAAAAGTATAAAAAAATCCTTTTTCGAGATTTTGAGTACGGGGGTAGATTATAGAAAGGGAAGGTGTTAGCACCCTTTCTATCCATGGTTTTCCACGGGCTCTTAGGTACTTGCTCATCTTTTAAAATTGCTTGTGTATGTGCTTTGTTTTGGAAATGTTTTACTTCGTGATAACCCTTGTATCAGTCCTCAAAGGTGTGACGAAGTTGTTTTGAAAATTGTTTTGAAAATGTGTAAGTGTGAAGAGTTTTGATTTGAGCAAGTACCTACTAGCATCTACCTACTCGAAAAAACATCGTTTCTATTCTCGTTTCCTTTGGACAAAGCTATCCTACTATTGAGAAATAGGTAGCACCGTCGTTGGAGTTGTAAGGGTTAATTCGTAAGGGACGTACGATCACTAAAGCAATGTTAGGACGTCTTAATAATAACCCTAAAGTCTTAAGATCATATTCGAGGCAACATTTCCGAGTGGGACATTTGATCTTTGTTAGACAGGAGGGCAACCACTAAGACACCCTATACTTAATGATCGTTTATCGAAGGCAACCGAAGTGTGAGTATACCCTAAGAGTGATATGTGTGAGTGATCTGTTTTCAATTATTTAGTCTTTGCACATTAGGGTTTTCTAACTGTATTAAATTATCATGTAATCTTGTCATTCAATCCTATTACATGCATCAAGATAGTGAAATATTTGCAGAGATTAAGATGCGAGAAACTAAATCTACACTATTACAAGGCTTCGGGGAGGGGGATTAATTACATAGCCAAAAACCCGTAAAAATAAGCGATAAGTAAAAGCCCTAAATTAAACTATTACATACCAGTGAGCAGTTACAATAATATTGGTAAAAATAAATAATCAGCGCGCGACGAATTAAATGTGAAGCGACTAGGGTTTTGACCCTTGACTAAACCTAATTGTAATTGATTAAAGTAAACATGTTTTTTTGTCATTTTTGTTATTTTAAGAAAGTAATGAAATAATTGAATTAAAAAAAATCCTAAATTCTAATTAATTTTAATTGTGAAAGAAATTAGAATTGCCTTAAACTAATTACTTAAAAAAAACATTTATTAAGCAAATAAGTCTTCTTTTTGTGATTTTTGGTTGGTTAATTTTAGAAAAAAAATGATTTTGGTGTTGATAAAAAAACAGAATAATTAAAGAAAAGATAATTTAAAGAAAAATAATGGAAATAACCAAGTGAGCCTGCTGTCAGCAGATCTGGTTCTGGATGATGGGGTCCAGAAGATGGTGGCCCTCATAAGATAGGGGTACTGGATCTGATCCTAGCAGGTGGATCCAACAGATGATGACCCTCAGAAGATGGGGTGTGCTGGATCTAGTTCTGAATGGGATCCAGAAGATGATGGCCTGCACGTGCTGGATCTGGTTCTGACTGGGATCCAGAAGATGATGGCCTGCACGTGCTGGATATGGTTCTGGCCAGGATCCAGAAGATGATGCGCTGGATCTGGTTCTAACTAATGGATCAGAAAGATGGTGCACTGGATCTGATGTTGGCTGGTGGATCCAGAAGGTGATGATCCTCAGAAGATGCACGTGCTGGCTCTGGCAAAAATAAAGGAGAAAATACCAAAAGCTCACGCCTGGGATCGAACCCAGAACGATGAGCTTCTGACTTCCTTCTTCTGACCAACTGCGCTCGATGTTAGTTTATTAATATAATAGAAACAAACAATATATATCAGATCTACAGGTTTCTGGCCAAAATAATGCGCCAGAATTTGAATTAGTCAGTCAGGCTGTGACACGCTATTGTCTTCTTCCCTGGAACCGTCGTTTAAAGTTCTAAACTTTTACCTACAGACAGGTCATTATAGCTACAAACCTGTAACTTTCAATCATCAAGAAAACACATGCTAAATGAATTCTAATTACCTGGTTATGTTTGTCTTGAACCCACGAACACTATGGTACTACTTTCTTGGACCAATTTTACTCTATCTTGCAATTCTAGGCGTGGAAAGGCTTGAATATGATTGGAAATTGCTCCTGGAATGTCCAGCAACCTATTGGCAACCTGAGAATGGCACGAATTTACCTCTAACACCGAAATTGGGCCACCATTTTTCTTGCAATTTTTCAGTTTTTTCTTTCACCTATGCACGACTGTCTCCTCCCTCTTTTTGGTCTGCCTTTGTTTTCTATCTATAATAGAGTGCCTTAGGGTAAAAATTTGCATCATATCTTTGCCATTTATGGAGACTGACCATTGATTTATTCCTTGCACCAAATCTTTCCAAAACAAGCATTTTCAATCTTTTTCTGTCCATATGAAGCCTTGCACGATTTGATCTTGCCACCAGCTGTATAATGACTCTAATCATGCACAAAATCTCAAGATTTAATTGATTTTTGATATTTTCATTATTTTATATTGATTTTATTTGATTTAAATGAAATAAAATCAAAATAAATAAAAAATTAAAGAATGGCAAGAGGAAAGGCTCATGGATCATGGATCACATCATAAGCTCAGTGCAAGCATAAAAAGTTAGGCCCATTTAGAAAAAAAATGCAAGTTTTGACACATTTGACTTTTTGGCAATTTTGCAAAAATGGTCAACTTTGACAAGGCATATCTCTTTCAATTTTGACCCTATGAGGGTTCTCTGGGACTTTTTAGAAATATTAGGATGTCCCCTAAGCAACCCTTTTAGTATCATCTCAATTGAGTCTTCCATGTTCATGTATGAAGCTTTGACCCAAAAAGGTGTTTTTGTTGACTTTTCAAAATGACCTATAATGTCCAAATTCATATCTTCTTGTGAGTTCATATTTTGAACTTGGGAGATGAAGATGAATTGTAGGTAATTTCATCCTCTTCACAATTATATTTGGATGGGCCATTTCCGATAAAATATGAGAAAGTTATGATTGGTCAAAGTTGAGTTGACTTTTCCTACAAAACCCTAATTTAGCAACTTTTGGGTCTTGATGAATTGTGAGCAATCCTTGAGGAATCATGATCAACCCTTGGTAAAATGATGAATGATACTTCAAAATGAGGATGTTGACCAAAAATCTTGAGGTTTGACTGTATGTGGGCCACAGTTGACTTTTGACCTAGCACAGTCGACTTCTAGGTATTTGAGCAATTGACTGAGCAAACTTCCTCTGCAAGGCTTGTAATTTGTCATGGATGATCTTGATAACATATTAAGACAATAGTGAGCATTTGGGATTCTTTGGACTCAAGCATCTTGATGCAAAATGAAACCCTAATTTGAGGTAGACTGCCTTAGGAGAGAGTTTGTCGGGTCAACTCTTGAACCTCCTTGAGCAATTTGAGGACCTCACTTGACATGTATTGAGAAATATGGGAGGGAAAATTTTGGGTTACAACAGTAGTTGTTTGGTTAGTATTTTTATAGATTATGGAAATTTCTCGAATTCTCCTTGAACTAAGTCTAGGTGTGTGAATAGAGGAATTGTAGACAAAGTTTGTAGTCAATAAAAAATATCTCCATAATCCTTTTTGAAAATATATATAGGTTTGAATTAAGTTAGTAGAAAATTGTTAGTAATTTGTCGGTTAGATGTTTTCAAATATATTATGTAATATGAGAACAAATATTTTTAATGCATCAGAAAAACGAATTTAATGCAATTAAAGTATTAAAAAATGAGTTAGTATTTAAATAAAAGAATTTGAATTAAAAAATAAAAAAATTTAAAATTTATTAAATATTAAAAATATTAATTATAATATAAAATAAGTAAATGAAATATAAAATATATAAAAAATTAATTTTAACAAAAATGCAGGAGGGTGTACTTTGTTAGTTGGCTAGTAAAATGTCGCGGTGTGAATAATAGGACCCTAAATCCAGATATTGGATTTAGGCCCAAATCACAGGGGGTGCAAAATTAGTTAACAAAAGTAAATAAAAAAAGTTAGGGGTACGTATAGAGATGGGATTGGCCCAAAACGAAACTGTTATGAGCCGTTAGCTCCTGTGTACGTGCGTTCATATATTTATGGTGGACTAGCAGGAAAACCATCGCCTGATGGTGATCATGTGACTCCCTGAGGTTAACTCAGAGGCATTGATCAAGAGTACACATAATGGATGGTGTTGATGAGCACTTTGACTAGAGAGTATGGTAAGGTTACACATGGGGTAGCATAAATCATTATATATTTAACTTTGTTCCACTTTCTTCATTTTTTGTTCTCGCCTCTCTCTCTCTCTCTCTCTCTCTCTCTCTCTCTTTTTCTATGTGCGTGTGTGTCTCTTCTCTCTTCACCAGACAAACTTCTAGAGAGAGAGAGTCTCTGACCTGTCTCTAGACAATAACCCACCATAAATCTCCTTGGTCGTGCCGGCCGCCGCGAATTACCCTAAAACCACCATAAAACCCAGTATTTCAGTTGATATTCAACCGAAATATTCATCCCAAACCCACAACTTAGAGCCCTAGGACAAACTCTAGGAACCCTAACCCTATGTTCATACAAACCCCAATGAACCCTAGAGTTTTGGATAAACCCTAACCATATTTTTAAGGAACCCTAAGAACCATAACCCTAAGATTTTTCCAGAAAACCCCAAAATTAAACACAAATCGTAGAGATTCAATAATTAATCCTTAGCTAAGTGAATCGGATTACCTCTCCCGCAATGATTCTTCTTGTATTTGTCCTTTTCTGGTTTTCTGATTCTCCTTACTAATATCTTTTTCTTGTTTTATAGGTGTGTGGAATGATGGCGCGACAGTGGTGTAGCTCAGATCTAGGGTTTCAAAAATTGAAACCCAGATCCCTCTTCTGCTTCTCCTTGATCTCTTCTTCTGTTCGCCCAAAACTCTAACTTAGAAAATTTTTTAGGGTTCTATTTATAGGCTAGTTTTAGAGATAGATTTGGAAGTTTTTGCTTGGTTTGGCATTACAATCAGATTTGTTTAGAAATTAGAGATTTGATTTGTTTAGAGATTGATTTTATAAATGATGTGATTTGTGTAATTGGAAGATTTTCTTTATAAATTGATGTGTTTGGACTATATTGTATCTAAATCCAATGTAAAGTGTTTCTGCAATATTGAATTCATTTTGATTCTCTTGAGATTTGATTTGTTTTCGTCATTCAGGATCTGGGTTTGGGTTGCGTAGGGATGAAGAAGAACAAGAACAACGCCACAGATGATGCATTAGGGTTTCTCCCTTGAGTTGACTCTGGTCAACATAATAATAAAAATAATAATAATATAAACAAAATAATAACAATGTACGTTTAATAATAATTATAATAATAAATATAATAAAATAGTAATAATAATTGAATATTTGTAATAAATAAATAAAAATTTAAATAAATGTTGACTTTAGTCAACAAAAAAACTGTCATAATGGGCTTAAAAATAAACTGATATGGACCTGCAATTATCCAAAAACATCTCTTGTTCTTATATTTAAACACGTGCCTTAGAAATCATAATGGGTCAGCAAATTTTCTGACCACACCCCCTTCATTATTTGTTCGAAATGAACCGCAAACCCTTAATGGGCCTGAGAAAGAAATGTTAATGGGCCATCAACATTCCATACGCACACCCCTCTTTCTATTATTAAACAAACCTTTAATGGGCTGAAATCAAAACAACAAATACACCCATCTCTAATTATAAGAAAAACTTAATGGGCCATCAGATTTTGATGGTCCATTTTGAGACAATACACCCCTTTTATGCGTGTAAACCCCCTTCCCAATAAATCCCAAGAGTACACCAATTAAAACAAGAGAATTTTATAATTTTGGAAACATAGTAATAATATTGAAATACAAATAAAATGAACATTGAAATCGACGGGGAAAATTTAGGGTGTGACAGCTGTTGTGTTTGTGTTGAAACATTGGAGGCATTATTTATTTGGGCGAGATTTGATGTGTTTAATGACCACAAGAGTTTGAAGTATCTGGTTGATCAGAAAGATTTAAATATGAGGCAAAGAATATGGTTAGAACTCTTGAAGGACTATGATTTTGGTTTAAATTACCATCCGGGTAAAACGAATGTTGTAGTTGATGCTTTGAGTAGGAAATATTTGCACATGTCGATGTTGATGGTGCGATAGTTAGAATTACTTGAGCAATTTCGAGATTTGAGTTTAGTTTGTGAAAATAATTATTCTAGTTGTAAGCTTGGTATGTTGAAGCTTACTTGTGGCATTCTAGATGAGATTCGAGAAGGTCAGAAATCTGATTTGGGTTTGGTGGATCGATTGACGTTGATCAATCAAGGTTGAGGTGGTTATTTTCAAATTGATGAGAATAGTATCATGAGGTGTCGTGATAGAGTTTATGTTCCAGATATAGAGGATTTAAAGAAGAGGATTATTAAGGAAGGACACCGTAGTGGATTGAGTATTCATCCTGGAGCTACTAAGGTGTATCAAGATTTGAGAAAACTATTTTGGTGGCAAGGTATGAAGAAAGAGATTGCCGAATTTGTGTATTCTTGTTTGACTTGTCAAAAGTCAAAGATTGAACATCAGAAACTGTATGGATTGTTGCAACTGTTATCCATTTTTGAGGGGAAGTGGGATAGCATTTCTATGGATTTTGTTTCGGGTTTTCCGAGGTCTTCGAGTAATTGTGATTTTGTTTGGGTTATTGTGGATAAAATAACAAAATTTGCTCACTTTATTCGAACTAGGATGGATTATTTGATGGAAAGGTTTGCTAAGTTGTATATTGAGAAGGTTGTGAGTTATCATGGTGTTTCGTCGAGTATTGTTTTCGATAGATCCAAGGTTTACTTCGAATTTTTGAGGAGGTTTGCAAAGTGCTTTGCGTATGAAGTTGCGTTTGAGTTCGGCGTATCATCCGCAAACAGGTGGTCAGACTAAAAGGACGATTCAGTCACTTGAGGATCTTTTGAGAGATTGTGTTTTGGATCAAGGAGGTTCTTGGGATAGTTACTTGACTTTGATTAAGTTTACTTATAACAACAATTCCAATACAAGTATTGGACTGACACCGTTTGAGGCTTTCTATGGATGAAGGTGTAGGACGCCTTTGTGTTGGTATGAATCTGGTGAGAGTGTTGTGGTTGGATCTGAGATAGTTCAACATAATAAATATAAGATTAAGATGATTCAAGAGAAGATGAAGGCTTCCCAGAGACGTCAGAAGAGTTATCATGATAAGAGGAGGAAAGCGCTTGAGTTTGAGAAGGATGATCATGTGTTTCTTATAGTTACTCTGGTAATGGTGTTGGTAGAGCTTTGAAGTCGTGTAAGTTAACACCATGTTTTATTGGTCCGTATCAGATTTCCGAGATAGTAGGTAAAGTGTCATATCAGATTTCTTTTCCATTGTCACTTGCTAATCTCCATAATGTATTTCATGTGTCTCAGTTGAGGAAATACATTGCAGATCCGTCTCATGTTGTCCAATTGGATGATGTGTAAGTAAGAGATAATTTGACCATTGAGACATCACCTATGCGGATATAGGATATATAAGTGAGGCAACTATGAGGTAAATAAATCACTTTGGTGAAAGTGGTTTAGGGAGGACCGACATATGGTAATATGACTTGGGAGCTTGAGAGTCAGATGAAGGATTTTTATCCTGAGTTGTTTGTTTGAGGTAATTTTCGAGGACAAAAATATTTTAAGTGGGGGAGAGTTGTAACATCATGATTTTTATTAAATATTCTATTATTCATTTATTTATTATGTGGTATGATAATTATTTAATTAATTAATTATTTAATCATGTGACTATGTGCTAATTGGGTTATTTGGGTCATTTGGGTCATTAAGTGTGATAATAGAAATAAGCTATTAGGCCTAACTATGATGAATAGAAGTAATAAAGAGGGTGTGTGTAAGAAAGTCCATTAGTTATATGATAATAGTTAGTAAGGAAACTATGTTAGAGATTCATTTGTGAAAAAACAAGAGAATAAGAGAAAGACACGAGAGAAGAGAAGAAGCAAGGGAGAAAAGAGAAGAAAAAAGAGAAGAGGCAACCATAGAGTATTCAACCTAAGAGGTAATGGTAGGTATTCATGTTGTTATGGGTGTATGATGTATGTGATGGGTAGTAACATGATAGGTGTTGTTGATTTAAATTTCTAGAATCTTACATGTTAGGGCTTGTGTAGAAATCTATGAAATTGATAAGATTTGATGTGTTGAATGAGATAGAATGAGCTCATTTTAGAATGATAAGTTGTTGCTAAAATTGATAAGCATGATGATTTATGGTGATTTTAAGAAGGAAATTTGTGTGGGTTTTAAGTTAGAAAATGCATAAATATCATGTTTATGCAGTATGTGTCGACTCACGCAGAGGGGAGGGCTGACCTGAGCATACTCGCGAGGCAGAGTCTCTCTATCAAACAGAAACGCATCGATGCATAAAGGTTATGATTCGATGCATAGGTGATTAAAAGGCTCATTATGAGTCGACTCATGGGTCGACCTGAGCAGGCCCGAGTGACATCCAATATTTTTGATTGATTTTTGTAACGGGCATAACTTTTGAACCGTAACTCCGTTTTAGGCATCATTCGAAGCGTTAGGAAGCTAATGCAATAAAATTTAAGATAGAACTAGGTTTTTTTGAATTGGATCATTGGATCATTATGTGATTATGTAAAGTGACGTGTATTTTTGTATATGTATGTAATGAATAGGTGAAATATGAATAACATGTGTTTGTATTGTTGCTAAATGTTATTCGTGATATGTGTGATTGGTACATGCTATGTGAATTCATTGTTGGTGATGACACCATTATATATGTTGTTTGTGCAAAGTGGGATAATTTATTGTGATGGATTATTGTGGTATGGATGTATGATTAAGGTTTGGTGATAATCTTAATTACATATGTTGGTTGTTTTGCACATGCATTCATGGGGAGCTTATACTCCAGATTTATGGGAAGCTTATTCTTCCATTGATGGAGGGATTATACTCTTAGGGATCTTATACTCCTATTGGTGGCTTGGTCCTATGTAGGGATCAGGAGCAAGGTGAACCTGATGTTCATGTTTGGTACCACATGCATGAGTCACATTGAGTTGCATTGGAGTCACATTTGTTGTTATGTGATGTTTTAATTTGATGTGTAACACATGATAATTGGTTTAATTATTACATTGAGGTTACATTGTGTAACACCCCAAAAATCATAATCAATTATTTAATTAGTTAATTGTGATTATTTGGAATTATTATGATTTATATGATGCATCACAGTGTTTGGTGATGGTATGTTATGGAATAGTGTTGGAGTAATAATATACGAGGACTATTTAATAGTTTATAATTATTTAGAATTTAAATAATTATTTGGGATTTATTGGATTTGATAATAATAATTAGAATTATTATTATAAAGGAAATTATGGTGTAGAAACAAGAAGGGATAAATGGTAAAGTAATATGGAATAAGTGAGGACATGATGGGAAGACCAATATTAGGGGTCCAAAGGTTAAGTTTGTATAAGGAAGGTTTGAGAATTTTGATCGCTTATTTTGTACGATAGTTTTTGAGAGAAAGAGGCAGAGGCAGATCTAGGGCACAAATGGGCGAGAAGGAGCATAGGAGTTTCGGTAGAGCACGGAGAGGATTCGATTGCTAGTAATAATTTCTAATGTAAGGGGTTTAATTGTGTTTATTATAATTGATATCGGGTCAAAGTGTTGGTAGCTTGTGTTTTGTGTGTTGATTTTGATGAGGATTGATGAAATTGGGGAAAAAACCATGTGTTGAATGAATGAATGAATGAATGAATGAATGAATGAATGAATCCTTGATAAATGTGTGATGTTGAGACCTTTAAATAAGTGTTATAGGCTGTTAATAATATTATATAATCATAGGATTTCGAATTCTTAAACTCAGACTTTTTATGGAATCAAATTCAGAGGTACGAAAGACCTCCAACCATGGAAAATCGTAGGTAGGAGACGTGTTGTCTGGTTAGCATTTCCAGACGATGTAGAGGTGACGCAAAGGCGACGCAAGCGTCTCCGGGTGATGGATGGCAGAAGCGATGCAGCAAAAATCTTCAAAACATTGTAACTTGAATTTCAGGAGCCCGTTTTATGCGACGTTCGAAGCACTGGAGAGCTAGCGTGATGTACTATATTAAGATTGAATTACATGAGTGATTTGATGCATTATTCCAATATCTATATGTTTATGAGATTTATTTATTACATGTTATTATACCATGATGTGTTATTTTAATGATAAACATGATGTTGATTATGATGATTGTTGTACCCCAAAATTTGCCCTTCCATTTCCTCAACATTTTCTCATCACAAGACCCTTGAAGATCAAGATCCAGTTAGGGTTTCCTCTGCTCAAGACTTATCCTTGCACTGTGGACTCAAATTAGGGTTTGTGTTTGCCCAAGGATGTTTTGACTTAAAATGCCTAAGATGACTTTCATGCTTCATGTTGGACTCCCAAGTTTATCCTCACCAAGTTTCAAGTCCTGATTCCAAGTTTTGCCCAGTCAATTGGACAGTTGACCTAGAAATCAGCTGTATTGGGGAAAAAGTCAACTGTGGCCAATTGACAGTCAAATCTCATGAAATTTGACCCACATCAACATTATGAAATCATATGGACCATTTGATCAAGTTTGGATCACAATTCCACAAGAAATTTGATCAGATCATCAAAAGGGCAAAATGGTTATTTTTAGGGTTTTGACTGCACAAAGGCAATTTTTAACTGTTTGACCTAGCCAATGGCAAATCAAGCTCACATATGGACTCAAGGACTCAATGAAATGGTCTTGACACATTCATCAAGCTCAAAAGATCCCAAGTACACAAGATTGACAGTTGAATTTCCCAGTCAATTGATCAATTTTGACTGTACACTGAAAAGTCAAACTTTGACTTTTTGGTCAAAATCAAGAGTCAAGATTCATTTTTCATCAAAATATGCCAAATCATGAAACTTTTTCACCAAGAAATCACAAAATGCAAATTAGGGTTAGAAAATGGAATTTTTCATAACTTAGAATTTTTCTAAGTTATGAAAAACCCTAATTTTTTCCCAACTTTGCCCCATCTTTTCACCAAGATCCATTTGGATTCAAACAAAAGTCAAAACATGAAAGTTGTAGCTTGTTGCATAATCTACAACTTTGATTCACAAAGTTTTCTCATTTGAAGCTTGTATCTCAAGTTACAATTTTTTGAATAAGGGCACTAAACCATTTTTAACTTAGTGAAATTTTAACCTATTTTGACAAGGTTTTCTACCCCACTTCAAGGCCATTTTTCATACCCTTCCACTTGGAATTTCAATTTGCATTTCAAAGATGGATTGTAGTATACATTCCAAGCTTTCCAAAATGTCCAAGAACTTCTCAAACAACCTCATAACTTGAGATATTCGAATTTCACAAGTTGGCAAAAATTCACTTTTGTTCTTCATCAAAACATGTCCATAACCTTACCATTTGAAACTCAGCATGCTTTAGGCAGGATTACAGGTCCTTAAACCAAGTTGCACTCAATAATTTAATGCTTATTCATTGTGCCAAGGCCATGTTCTTTGTGTTCTAACATTGCATAGTGGATTGATCTCAAAGTAGATAAAGTGCTTTATCCATTTTTGTAAAAAGCTAGCTTTATGTCAAATTGAAATCCAAGCAAGTACAGTTAGGATCTCATTGGCACAAGTTTAGGAGCTAATTTCACTGATCAAGAGAGGCTTATGCAGCACCTTAGGGGGTCCTCTACTGACCTAGAAAGCCAAGTTGCATTTGTTTGCTTCACATAGAAGAAAAGTCCATAACTTGTACCAACTCTCTCTTCAGCTTACAAGCACAAGAAAGAAGTTATCAAACACCTTACACATAACATATCCAAGCTTTGGCACGAGTCCTTGACCTCTCAAGCACCCTCCATCTCAGAATCATCCTCAAACTGCAAAAACAGGGTTGCCTCTGCAGTTTGAGTGCCAACTCCCATTTCCCTCGAGCATTCTTACCAAAATCAATCCATACACACTCCCTAGCATATATGCAAGCTAACCATGACCTAAAACCTGACCTGTAATCTCTCTAACAGTTTCCACCATTTTCATTTTTTCCTCTTGCAGTTGAAGTTCCACAGCTCGATACAAGAAGTTTCAAGACAAAGTAAGCACTGAAAAAGCATCCCTGGACCTCAAGGAAGCTTTTCCAATCATTACCTTGCACTAGAAGTTCCTCATTCTCCAGATAGAAGTTCAACTGCACAGGTAAAACTTTGAACTCGTATCTCTCTTATCATGCATCTTTAGTCTTAAGTTTGTGAAGAAACAAGGTTCTACTCATAGCCCTGAACATGTACATATCTTTACATTTCATTTCTTTTGCCTGAGTAGAGAGAATTTGGAGTTTGAAAATGGTAGAAAAATTAGGTTAGGATTTGGGGGAGTAGAAATTCTCCCTCATCTTAGAGAGTTAGGTCAAGTTCCATACATGGTTAGAATCGTCTCTTCATGCTGAACATTTGTTGTGTTATGAGTTTTTGCTAAAAAGCCAGGAATCAAGAGTTAGAAGAAGCTGAACATGGCGCGCGTTTTTTTCAAACATTTGTGCTGGAGGTTGAAGACAGTGGCATTGGGCTGGGCTTGTGTGTTTTTTCTTATTCACACCACATATTTGCTATTACACCCCCTGAGCCCATTTGCTTTATTTTTATTCTTTTTTTGACTTTTTCTTTTTTGATTGACTTTGTTTATTTTTTCTCATGACATTAAAAAAAATAAAAATATTTTTTCCATCATTTTTTGAATATATGGCATATTTATTTGATTTATTTCTTTTGTTTGTATATAAATATTATATATATACTAGTATTAGAATAAATAGAAAAATAGTGTAAATACATTTTTTATTTTTATTTACCTTCTGAAAATATTTCACATAAAAATACTTTTTTTATTTATTTTGCTAAAATATTAAATATATATTATTTTGTGTATAATACATATTTAAGACTTAATATATATATATATATATGTTTATCAATATATTTAAGTTAAAATATAAAAATACTTGAATTTTTCATTTTTATTAATATTTGATACAAAAATACTTTTTTTCATAATATACTTCATTTTATTTTATTTTTGTACATAATCAATAAATACTTGTATTAAATTAGATAATAATACATTTTCTTTAAAATTAGGGTTTTTGCCCTAAATTCAAAATACTCCAAAAAAATAATATATTTTTATTTTCTTTTCTCTTTTACATAAATAATATTTTTTCATACATATACAAAACATTTCTTTTGCATCTTGCATTCTTATTTAATTTTTGTACATTATTTACATTGCAAATATTCAAATTGATGTAATAATTTAGATTTAAATTCTTGTCAATATCCCCATTTGAACATTTGTACCCCCCTTCCCATATTTGGTTTTGTAATAGCTTAGTAAATTTATTTTCGCACTTTATTGCTTTCTAATGATAACATGTTAGAATTAGGGTTTGTATGTGAAAAACGATAAAAAATAGTTATGACCTAATCTCAAGATAAACAAGCATGAAAATGGACACACAAATCACACTTGCACCCCTTAGGGTATTCCACTTGTTGCCTTTCAAAATTGGGCCATATTGTATGTTGAACTTCTTTGGGCAAAGCAAACAATTTGAATGATCATAGTCCCTCGATAAAAACCTTTCAAAACAAACAAAAACAAATGATCAAGTCCCTTAAAGAAAATGCCCAAAGACATTTAACGCCGTTGCAATTATGGTCTAAACGATGACCCGCGCCTGTCCCTTTCACATCCTAACATAAGGTTGTCCACCAAATTCAATGGTGGAACAAACTTGTTAAAAGGGTTAAAACATAGCAGTAATCTTTTGAGAAATTTAGGAGTAGATAACCTCTTAGTTACTTGAACCAATCTTGCAAAATAAAACACTTGCCTAATTTCAAAACTACACCTCACAACACTTTCAAAACAAACTTCAAAAAACAAATGAAAACCTTTTTCAAAAGACATACACCTTGGTATACATCCCCACATGGATCATTACAAAGGTTGCCACAACATTGGCCTCTTTTCAAAATATTTTCAAACACACACACACTCAAGCACCATTTCAAACAATTGAAAACAAAAGGCAAGTGATCTAAGCAAGTAACTAAGAGCCCATGGATAACCATGGATAGAAAGGGTGCTAATACCTTCCCTTTCTATAATCTACTCCCCGAACCCAAGAAAACATCTCAAAAGGTTTTTTGCTGTGCTTTTTAACCTTTCCTTAGGATAAAATAAAAAGTCGGTGGCGACTCTTGCTCAACCGAAACATTTGCGAAAACAAACGCAAAACCTCAAGTCAGTTCTCCCACCGTATCACAATGATTTACTGTGGTTATTTGTTAATGATGTTGTTGTGACATAAATGATGTGATTCATGATGATAATTTGGTGATATGCATGTGCAAATACAATACATACTATTATGGTTATTTTATGATGGTTTTGGTGATAAGTTGTATTGTGAAGAACTCGTGTTGAAATTGATGAAAGTACTATGTTGAATTATCGTGAGTTGGTGTATATAATGCTTATAATATTATGTAGTTGTTGTATAGTGATTCTATGTTGAAAACTATGAGGATTGAGACTGTTTTAGTGTAACATCGCAAGAGCATTTGGGACTGAGCAGGTGCAGGATCTCAATAGGTAATTGTTTTCTAGTGTGCATCGTCGGGCAATGAAGGAGGCGTCACCGGGCGACGGAACTTTGCTAGGTCGCCACCAGGAAAAAGTAGGAGGCGATGGAAGGCACATAAAAGAATGGCTACTAGAGTGCTTCGCTCGTACCTTATCCATTTGATGTAGGAGCGAAAGGAGTTTCGTCGGGCGAGCAAGAGTCTTCGTCAGGCGATGATGTCCAGAATTGAGACGCTGAGTTGGAATTTCTTAGAAGAGTCATAACTTGAGTTTTAGAACTCTGTTTGAGGTGTCATTCGAAGCGTTGGATAGCCAACACAATGAAATTTATTTAGGGGGTAGTAAAATTAAGAATAGGAAGTATATCCCCAATATACATATTATAATGAAGTTAGGTTCCCCGTGTTGGATTGTGATAATGTTAGTTTATAAAAGATGATTAGAAGATAATAATTATGATACCTTATATAATATGAGGACATGATGATGAGTTGTATGTTATGATGATGCTTGGATAATATTATGATAATGATGTTGTGATTATGATATGATTGTTTTTTATGGTGATATGATGTCATGATGATATGATGATAATGATGTTGTGATGATGATATGATTATTTTGTATGGTGATATGATGTCATGATGATATGACGATAATGATGTTGTGATGATGATATGATTATTTTCATGATGCTATCGTGATAATGATGTTGATGGCCTAAATTGGAATAGTGTTGAAGGCTTATGCCTTGCGGTTGTATAATTGTGTTGTTGCATGTTGATGTTGTATTCATTCATTGGTGATGGCTTATGTTATGTTGTTATCCTGGAATGGCATTGTGTTGAGGGCTTATACTCTGATGTTGCCCAATTGGCACTATGTTAGGGGCTTATGCCCTATTGGTACCACATACATTTAGATGTTGTCGGTTGTATTGCATTGTACTGCCTTGATTTGATGTCGTGTTATATGAATGAAGAATGTATTTTCGATGATTTATGATGAAGACGTGCATATGTTATTATGATACAAAGGTGTGAGTATAATACTTGGTAAATGATGATGTACATATTTCATGATTAGTTTTGTTTATAACTACTATATCTTTTGTAATGAATTTTATTACTCACCCTTTATGTTTGAATGTTGCCTCCACGTGGGTAACACACATGTGACCGAGAATAGTCTGTAGAAGCGTGAGGATAGCTTGGAGTCTTTAGTGTGTTTCTCTTGGATATAGAGAGTCTTGCTCTGATACGTAACACGATATTTGGGAGCTTGCTATGTTTTTGCATTGTTTTATTGTTATGTATCTTAATTCAAGCTTATGTTGAACCACAAATTTTATGGAGAATGTTGTTATTAAAGTTGTGGTGTTATGAAAATGAATAATTGGATATTTCCGATGTGTAAATGATTCTTTTATGAGAAATGAAGTAATAAATTTATTTGAAATGTTATAAATTTTTGAAGATGAGACATCCTACTTGTGTACTCTGATATATTTTCATATATTATATTATAATTATTTATATGGGAAAGTGGGGTGTTACAATTGGTATCAGAGCAGGTCGGTTCGTCTGACCAGGTCGTCTAATGTTGTTTGTTCCTTAGTACGTGACATGTGTGTGCAACACTGTCGGTACTTGCTTATTTTTCTAACTTTTTATCTGCGGGAGTTGGTTTGAAACAAGTGGGGGAGAAGCTTTTGCTTCTCTGAGATAGTTAGAGGATAAATTTTAGAACTTGTGAAAGCATTAAGAATATTTGGATTAGTTTGTTGTGGTGTTTATTGAGGACATTTTGAGTTAATCTAAGTCAGAATAAGGGAATGTTAAATATTGTGATTTGAATTACAATGTTAAAAGGGAAGAAACTTTATGCTAAGTTGTCAAGGTGTAGATCATATTTTGAGAAGGTGAGTTTTCTTGAGCATGCTATTTCAGGTGATGATATTTGTGGATCCATCCCAAGTAGATACAGTTCTACATTTAGAGACTCCCAAGTCGGTTATAGAGACAAGAAGCTTCTTTGGCTTAACTAGTTATTGTCGCATCTTGTTTGAGACGAGGTCAAGTACGAAATGTTGTAAATGAAAGAATTGAGGGAATGAGATGTTTGGTACTAGGAAGGATGTAAAGATATTGGAGAAGCACGTGGAGATGCAACTTATGCTGAATAAGAATGATTAGAGTGACAAAGGTTAATTGGACCGTGGTGTTGTAGGTAAATTTGAGCATAAGTTCAAAAGAAAATGTTATTATAGTTTAATGATGGTTTATGCGCCATCATGGTTGTCGGCTACCTATTGATAAATTGAGGAACTGATCACCCTTATTCTCTTGTTGGTAGTAGACGGGATCATGTTGGATGGGATAGACTTATCTTATTAGTTTAATGGTGTGTAAAGTGTTTGACGTTCTATCAAGAGGATATTCACTCATCATTTCGGGTGAACCTAATGAATAAGTAACCGTGAAAGAGTTGGGACTTATTGAACAATTCAGAGAGTTAAGGTTGTACGCAAGCTAACATTGTAGAGTGGAAAGTTGAAGTTATCAAAAGTGAACAATGATTTTCTAGTGGGTATTAAAGAGAGTCACATGTTATAGTTGAAACTTGTGGATCTGATGGTTAATGGAAATTGAAATGAGGACAATAAATTTAAGGTAGATAATCATAGTAGCGCAGCTGAAGCATGATGTGGTGCAGTTCGTTATGCGTGTGTGACTTGTTATGAGTTAAGGGTTAAACATCGGAAGCCTATGGGAATGATGCAAACCATTGGGAAATCCAGAATGGAAGTGATAAGTGAGAGGTTTATATATTATTCGAGTCACCTCCATGTCAATAGATGTATCGAGTTACATGTTCAATTGATAAATTGTAGCATTGTTATACTAATGTTGTGTGCCAATGTTGTCAATGTTATGGTTACATTGATGTTCTTATGACGGTGTTACTGTGTGGTGAAATGATAGAGACGATGTTCTTATCCTGAAACTCCATGTTCTTAAATTATGTTGTTACCTCGTTGTCGGGGTTGGAGTTCGAGTAGCTCATGTTCAAGAGTGAATGAGATCCTAGAATTATGGGACAAGGAGTGAATGAACCTATGCATTCATAACTCGGTAGCGTTGTATCTTGTTATATTATTGTGGTTAACAACGTGGAGTGTTGATTAATGATGATCGAAATGTTGCCAAACGTGATGCGGAAGTTGGAGAGGAAGATGCGAGATTCATATCAAGAGTTGTGTACATCAAGTAAATTTTCGAGGACGAGAATTATTTAAGTGTGGGAGAGTTGTAACACCCCAAAAATTATAATCAATTATTTAATTAGTTATTTGTGATTATTTGGGAATTATTATGATTTATACGATGCATCACGGAGTTTGGTGATGGTATGTTGTGGGGGTAGTGTTGGAGTAATAATATACGAGGAGTATTTGATTAGTTTATAATTATTTAGAATTTAAATAATTATTTGGGATTTATTGGATTTAATAATAATATTTAGAATTATTATTATAAAGGAAATTATGGTGTAGAAACAAGAAAGACTAAATGGTAAAGTAATGTGGAATAAGTGAGGACATGATGGGAAGACCAATATTAGGGGTCCAAAGGTTAAGTTTGGTATAAGGAAGGTTTGAGAAATTTGATCGCTCACTCTTTATGATAGTTTTTGGGAGAAAGAGGCAAAGGCAGAGTTAGGGCACAAAGGGGCAAGAAGGAGCATAGAAGTTTCAGAAGAGCACAAAGAGGATTTGATTGCTAGCAATAATTTCTAAAGTAAGGGGTTTAATCGCGTTTATTATAATTGATATCGGGTTAAAGTGTTGGTAGGTTTTGTTTTGTGTGTTGATTTTGATGAGGATTGATGAAATTGGGGGAAAATCCTATGTTGAATGAATGAATCCTTGATAAATGCGTGATGTTAAGACCTTTAATAAGTGTAATAGGCTGTTAAGAATATTGTATAATCATAGGATTTCGAATTCTAAAACCGGGACTTTTTACGGAATCGAATTCGGAGGTTCGGAAGGCCTCCAACCATGGAAATCATAGGGAGGAGAAGTGATGTCTGGTTAACATCATCGGGCGATGTAGAGGCGACGCAAAGGCGACACCAAATTCGTCGGGCGATGCAAAGGCAGCGCTGGGCGACGGATGGCAGAAGCGTTGCAGCAAAAATCTTCAAAACACCGTAACTTGAGTTTCAGGAATCTGTTTTACGCGCCGTTTGAATTGCTGGAGAGCTAATGTGATGTACTATACTAAGATTGAATTACCTGAGTGCTTTGATGCATGATTCCAATATCTATATGTTTATGAGATTGATTTATTACATGTTGCTATACCATGATGTGTTATTTTAATAATAAACATGATGTTGATTATGATGATTTACCGTGGTTATTTGTTAATGATGTTGTTGCGACATGAATGATGTGATTCATGATGATAATTTGGTGATATGCATGTGCAAATGTAATAAATACTATTGTGGTGATTTTATGATGGTTTTGGTGATATGTTGTATTGTGAAGAACTCATGTTGAAATTGATGAAAGCACGATGTTGAATTGCCATGATCTGGTGTATATAATGTTTATAATATTGTTTATAATATAATGTTTCCAATAAGTTTGTATCAATCTATTAATCATTTTGTTTCATTGATTTATCTTGTATAATTTGTATATCCGAGTTTCCAATAAGTTGTTTTTAGACGACTTATCCAGTTAATTGCTCCCGCATCAAATTTTTTTAAAAACAATTAATTTCTAGATTCGTGTCTTGAAATATTTTTTGTGCCTATATTCATCCCCCTTTATAAATACTGATGCACTATTTCTACAATGCATTATAAGCGTCAAATGTTCATTCCTTGAAACCACTCACCATTTTCTGTACATTACTCTCCTCGCCTTTGATAAAGCATTCAGTTTGCGTCATAATTTATGCAATGAAAGTCACCAGCCTCTGTGTGAGGGACTCGTTGAAGTGTTTGCCCCTTAAACAATTCAAGAACACCCATACAAACATTTCTTGGTTTGAATGTATGACTTTGATGGTTTCTTTGTTAAAATGGGGGGATACACTCCCTTGACGACTCAGAGGACCCTTGAAATACATCGAAGAAGCTTGTTGTTGATATATTTCAATGCTTTCTTGCAGAGAACTAGTGGATTAATTTCTTCAACATGCCCTAGTAACTGGGAACCAATACACATGGTAGGTTAATTTATCATCCCAATTCGTCGTCCTTGAAAGTGTTAGAGAGTAACTTGCACTTTAAGGAATTGTTAGCGCCAATGATAGCCATATGGGTGTTGATGGAGGCAACATGCTCCTGATGGCCACTCTTTCCGTCAAACTTTGTCAATGAGGGAGGTTTGAAATTTTCTAGCATGACCCCTCTCCTTCAAAAATATGGCGAGGGCCATGACTTCGATTTCCTCAAGTGGATCAACCTCTTGTTGTCGATGTTGAAGGTTGACAATGTTGTCTTTCAAAACTTGTTTGTGTTGCCACAACTTTTCCACAACAACTTTCATTTTTACTATAGCCTGGTATTTACTGTTAGAACTGCTATTGACTGGCGTGGCTCCTCACGTTTGTACCATATTGAGAGTGGAAATCGAGGTTGTTTCCAAAGTGAATATAAGTTTGACTTAGGTTAGTTTTATTAGGGTCCCATAGTTGACGCCATTTGTATTTGCTAAAGCACGATACTTTAGATAAAGAAGTTATTCACGTAAAAATCGTAAGCGACTATATTTTTCCCTATATTTTGTGTATATGACCTCTTGGCTTGGGGTTAGGGAATTTATAGAGATTTAATGGACTCGACTAGGAAAAGGCTTTCAGAGTTTCCCCAACAAAAACGTGGGAATGGAAAAAACTGGCTCTTCCTTAAATTGCATGGAAACTGGCTTCCTTCATTGATTGGTCTCTCTTAATCTTTCTTCCACAAACACCTCATAAATCACGTGCGACAAGTGAGACAAACCATGCATTTCAAATCCAAATCAGATCCAAATCCTATCAGACTGATTATCATATGTTTTAGACAACCTCTTCCCATCAGACTCCTAGGTCATTTAATAGAATAAGTCTATTTCAAATGCTAAACTCGCTTCCATCATGAGCTACTTAGTATGGATCACCCCCTTTAGATCCAATAAAATATCCCAATCCAAAAATTATAATTAATATAATAGCAAGAATAAAATAAACATTAAAAATTACTAAATTAACCATGATTTAAGTGCCACACTTTTTTTCCCAATAGTAACCGTTTTTATATAAAAGGTAAGATATAGATAGTATCTTTAATGGTTACGAATCATTGACAAGTAGTACTATCTTTATACTTAGATGCATATAACTAAAATCTATTTATGAATAACTAAAGAAGAAATAAAAAAAAGAAAGAATGAGGTTGAGAAGTCGCATTGACTCATGCGCGGTAAGCAACGTTTTATTTCACATTTTCCGCCAAAACCATCTATAAATTTTGAACCCAAAAAACAACACCCGCGCCTCACACTCTCACCTCAGTTCACTTCCCTCCTTTTTTCATTTTCTCATTCCCCAAATAAATATTCACTTCACAAAACCCTAGCTTCACCCCAATTTCACAACAATGGCCAAACAATCCAAATCCAAGAAACACGAATCCTTCGGCAAAGGCAAAGTCACCCCAATCCAGATCGCCTTCATCGTCGATCGTTATCTCTGCGACAACAATTTCACTGAAACGCGAAAATCGTTCCGGATCGAAGCTTCGTCACTCATAGCCAATTCTCCAATTAGCGAGGTTTGTAATTAGTAATTAGTAATTACTAATTACCCCTTTTTGTTAAAGTTTGGATTTTTATTTATTTTTATATGTTTGATTGGTTTTTAGGTGCCCAAGAGTTTGATGAGTTTAGGTGAGATGCTTCATGAGTATATATGTTTGAAGGAGCAGAAAGTGATGTTGGATCAAGAAAGGGTTTATATGGAGCAAGAGAAGAACCGGGTTCAGATGTTTTTGCATGGGGTGCAGAATGTTATGAATGTTTATAATGCTAGTAAGAATATTTCATTGACGAATGTTGCTATGCCGAATGGGAACTCTGTGGCGGTTCCTCAACAGAAAATTGGTGAGGAAGTGGTTTTCTTGATTAATCAGGGTTTGAATTTTGGTGTTTTTTTTTTTTTTTTGGTTTTAGGTTGGGTTCTGTTTATGTTCATGTTAGAATGAGTTGATTATCAGAAACAGTTTGAATTGCATGAGTAGTTTGTTGTGATTTGTTATATTGTTGAGAATTGTGATGAGATCTTGTTGATGTTTATGCAACCCGGAGTCTTGACATTGCGATATATTTGAAAACCCTAGATATAACCTTTTGCTCGTTGGTTGAATTGTAGTTGTGTTTGTTTGTAGGCTGTAATTCTTAACAAATGATTATGTCTTAAACTTTACATGGCAATCGTTTTCTTTGACTATTTGAAGAACAGTGTTATGTTTCATTTTGGTGTATTTGTATGAATTGATTTGTATTTGAGACAATTAAGTAAAACTTATGATACTAGGTTTCTTTTAATTCACCATGTTTTGATTCTGATTAACCATTGAGAGTTGTACATTTAATCACTTAGTCACACTTTGCTTCTTTTGTGTTTTAAGTGTGCGTGTTGCGATTGTTTGCTGGAGTTTATTTGCTTCAATTGGAATGAAAACTGATTTAACTTTCAACTTTCAGGTGTTCCCAGTGCTCCTGTTACTGCCACTGCCACCACTTCAACACAAAACACATCAAATATGCTATCAGTGCCTCAGTCTAACAACACAAATGCAGAGAATGGAAACTTTTCAACACCCATGATTAGTGTATCTGACAGAAAGAGAAAAGATACTAGAACAGTGGATGCTCCTTCAGTTGCAAAGAGAGCGCGTGGTAGACCATCCTGTACTAGTAGGAAGGTTCCTGTCCTAGGTATAGTATACTTGTCTTCTAACTTGTTCATCTGATGCATATATATGTGCTAATCTTTTGTGAGATCATGATTATAATTTTGCTCTGTCCTCATCTCAGGTCAAAATACACTGCCACAATCAAACAGTGTTGTTAATAATCAAGAAGTTTATTATCCCTCTTCTGTAACTCAATCATCAGCTGCAAACTTTGTACCAAGTGGTTCACAAGTTCAAGGTTCTAGTGTTGTGAAATGCTTATTTAATCAGCCTCAGAAGTCTATCCCGAGCAACTCACAAGTTCCAAAGACTCCTCCAAGGGCAAATTCCAGTCATAGTGATACAAATATATCCCCGCCTGAGGTTACTCAGGTTCCACCTAGTAATGCAGAGACTACATCTACTTGTTACACTGTAATTTCAACCAAAAGAGTTATGGTTAGCCCTGCAAAGCAAATGGCTTATATAGAGAGTAGTCATTGCATTTCGCCTGTTAAACCGAATTCAGACAAGGCAATTAAGAGGGAACATGTAAGAAGCAGGTTGAACTTTGATTCCTCTGATATGCCTCAAAGGTTGGATTCTGACAAATCATTGCCTAATGAGATATCTACAACAGAGTCTAACTTATATGACATTGACTTCCCTAACTTTGATGCCCTTAGCATGGACTTTTCATTTGCTGAAATGTTAAATGATCTGGATTTTTCTTGTGAGGGTCTTGATTTTTCATGTGATCCAACACCAAGTCATTCAAATGATAATCAAGTTATATCTGATCAACCATCAACTATGGCAGAAGCTCTATCCGAGAAAGATATGAACATACAAGGTAATGAAACATTGATAACAACTTATTATCTACTTAGATTTGACCTAAACCACGATTTACTGATAAGTTGTCACTTTTGCAGGCACTGATTCCCTGACTGCGTCTGCATCTGACACAAGAAACATAACAATTTTAAGCCCAGGTAAATTTACTAAATTCTAACTATAACATCAAAGATCTTGATGTCATGATCATAAAACATTTGACATTTTGCATATCCAGCAGCAACATTAACTCATGTTTTATTTTTCTTTCAGAGAAAAAGCACCAGAGCTGTTCAGATCAGGAGAATTGTTGATTTGAGAGTTTGGAGAAAGACTCAGGCTTATTTGCTAGACATGCTTGCTGCAAGAGATTCCTATTTGCTAGACATAATATGGCTGCCCTTAATTTAGGAACACCATTATTTATTCCTTAGACTTAGGTCAATGGTCATTGGGGAAAAACTGAAACGACTTTTGTGTTTGTATATAAATTACTTTCTTGTTCTGGTTCTCTTAATTGATTAACTTTTAGTTGGGCTAATTAGATGCCAAACATGGTTCTGTCTGTGACTGAAGTTTAAATTCTTGTAGCAATATTTTTTCTGGTTGAAATGCTGTGAAACAGCTAAACTTTGTATTGAGAATTAAGAATGTAGTATTCATAATTTTAACAATTACCGAAATATATGACCCTATATAGAATTGTTTTTTTAAACAAGTTTTTTGTTTGACAGTGATTTGTCTCTGTTAGGGGACTTGTTGGATACATAATGTGAGTCATCTCCCAAGTTCATCAGTCATCTCCCAATTACTTTTTCTTATACTTGTATCTTAGCAGAAACAAACTTTTAGGTAAAATTAATTAGATTCTTTAAACACATTCAAATTTTTAGATCTGTGGAAAGACTTCAAGCACATGCTGTAGACACCAGAAGTCTAAGTTCCCTCCAATCAGCCCAAGAAAAATTTCCAGAATCAAAATTTCAATAATCATAGTACTAGAGAAAATATGGGACATTGTGTGACATCGTACAAAAAGATAAATCAACAATAAGATGAACCAATAGTTATTTTAGTAGACATGGTGAAGTTAAATGTGAAAAGAAGCCTATTTGATTAAGGCTTACCTGACATCATATTTAGATAAGCCTATAAACAAATAGTCGTACCTTAATGCATCCTTATACTTTACAAAAATTTTAAGCCAGATTCTCATAAGACATTGCCAATGTACAGAGGGTTCATAGCAGTCATTATGCACTCGGTTGCATACATCAATTCAAATAAATCTTTTAGTGGTAGAAGAAAAGTCAACCTACAATCTCATGACTTGAAGATCAATACTCACAATGCCTAAAGACATCATGGTTTTTGTTGTTACTAGGTTGTTTACATTATGACCTAATAAATAAGCAAAATAGAGAACTCTAAACAAAAAGCTGGAATAGCTCAGTTGGTTAGAGCGTGTGGCTGTTAACCACAAGGTCGGAGGTTCAACCCCTCCTTCTAGCGGTTTTGTTATTTTTACGAATTATACACATTTGCTCCATTCGTTACTTATCATTGACGAATCGCCATTGGATACTTCGACCACTAGTATTAATCCGTTCGTTCAATAAATGTGACGAATTGTACGGAAGCATATATCTCCCTTTCTACCTCAAAAGTGTGATGGTGCATACATATATCAATTGATCGTTAAATTTTGAAAGATGAAAATAGATATATTTTTCAAAACAATCTTATAGAAAGAGACAATATTTTCAAGAGGTTTTTATATTCTATTTTAATAGTTTTAAATGATAATTAATAAGTCAAATAAAATCAAATAAGTTGTCATAAGATTTTTGTAAACAATGGAAGTTAATGTTAATGATATTAATATCAAAATTTAATATTATATATAATAATTAATGACATGTTTAAATAAATTTTGATATAATATATTTATTAGTTAAACAAATAATATTTGTTTTATTATATAAAAAAATTGAATTTTATACACCTCAAAAAAGACGGCCATAAACTATAATAATAAAAAAAATCTTTTATAAAAAAAACATAGAAAATCTAATATCAACTCGCCTCCTTCGTCATCCAAGAAAGAAAATATGTTCCTCTTCAAAGAAAATTGAATCATTTTTCTCCATTATTCGGTTGCACGTGCTTCAATCAGAATTATGGAAAATGTTAATCAAGTTCAAAAAATCCCATTTTTTGATAAGATCTTAAGTTTTAGATTCAGGGGGAGATTGTTTAACTCAGGGGGAGCTTTCTAAATAATGCTCATATATCCCTTCCTTCTAAACTGTAAGTCTTAGACTCAGGAGGAGCTTACGCTAATCAGGAGAAGTTTTCGTCTTAACTCTAATTTGATTATGATATTACCTTGTAAAATTGTTACATCAAAATACATGGTTTTGTCATTATCAAAAAGGGGGAGGTTGTTAGAACAAGATTTTGATTCTACAATTAATCTCTGGGTTTTGATGATAGCAATACATATATTTTATATAAACAATTTTGTTTCTAATAGTTTCTTGAGTGTGCAAATTAGAGTTCTAATTTGATTCAGGACTGTTGTCTGAAGAATCATCAGATAACACACATCAGAAAGGCTATCACATCCACTTTTGAAGAAACATCAGTAGTTTCGAAGAATGCTGAATTGTCACCATAAATAAGATCTCAACGTGCACTTCCAAATAAGCTACTGCTTCAGAAGTCACAATATTCAAGAAGAAATAATTTTTATTAGAGCTGTTGCTCAAAGATCAGAAAATAAGATTGCACCAAAGAAATGATTTATGTTAGAGTTGTTGCTCAAAGATCAGAAAATGGGATTGCACCAAAAACAAGCTTTTACGTCAAAGACCTGAAGTCAAGATTTGTTCATCAGAAGAGCTGTTGTTCTAATTTTGAAGACAAAGTCAAGATTCTGAACACATCAATGAAAAGCTTCTACCTCTGAATCAAAAGTCAAAATTTGTTCATCAGAAAAGATGATGCTTCTAATTCTGAAGACAAAGTCAAGATTCTGAAGACTCAGATACTTTGTGGAATATGCGCACATCACTTCACATCAAAAAACATTCCGTCAGAAGTCAAATCATGGAAAGTTAGATCTTCTGGACTGATTAATATTCTGCATCATATAATCCATCAGAAGAAAAAGATCAAAAATGATATATTCTCAAGCCAATTTACTTTATTAGAAGGGATGTTCGTCAGAAGACAATATCATCAGAAATGAGTGCTAGAAGAGTTAGTACAAAAGTAAAATTACATATTCCATTCAAATGGATGTACTGTGTACTGTTTGTCTTCCACGATCATTTATTACCGTTATGGCAGCTGGTAATGAAAGTGACATGTGTAGTACTATAACGGTATACTTCCTCAACGCCTATATAAAGGATCAACTGTTCATTTGCAAACTTGCAAGACTTGAATTCAAGAACAGTAACACTACAAAAATCAATAAAAGAAAAGATCAAAGCAAGAAAAAGAAAAAGATCAAAACACAAGATTTGTTGCTCATTATTGTGTCAATATTATTACTTGCTAGAACACAAGAGCTGTTACTCATTACTATGTTGATATCACTACTTATTAAGAACACAAGAGTTGTTGCTCATAATTATGTTGTTATTGTAATGTGTTAGAACACAAGAGTCGTTGCTTATAATTATGTTGTTATTTTAATCTGTTAGAACACAAGAGTTGTTACTCATTATTGTGTTACTAATTTAAATTGTTTAAACATAAGAGTTGTTGCTCATATTTGTGTTAAACAATCAGGACTTAAACATTTGTGTAATCAGCTTATTAGAAGAAACATGTAAACACATTAATCAACTGTTGTTGATTGTCCTTGAGTGTCCGGGAAGGTTAGAACTCAAGAAGACATTGAGAAATCTCCTTCAAGGGACCACATAGGTCAGAAGCCTTAAGGAGTCAGTGGTCGTTACAACTCTTAGAGGACCGGGTAGGTCAAAATTATTAAGGGATCACTAATAGGATATCACTATTGTTGTTAGTCACCGACAGGTAGCCAGTGCATTTGTTAGTCCATGACAGGTAGCTCGTTCATTTATTAGTCACCGACGGATAGCCCGTGCAATTGTAATCAGATTGGTTATAGTGGATTAAGTCATTTTCTAATGCGAAATCACCTTGGCGGGTGAGCAAGATTAATATTTTCTAAGGTGAACCTGGCTAAACCGAACGTGTCAATATTTGTCTTATAACACATTGTTTCTAATTCTAATTATTTGTGTTGAGCACTTCTAAATGAAAAGTTTTAAAACCCAATTCAAACCCCCATTTCTTCTGTTTTTCTCAACCTTCAAATGATATTGTTTTGAAGTTGGTACACCCAGATACTCATTTATCGCTTTCTATAGCATAAGATGTTTAGGAAACTTTCCATTCGTACACATTTCATGCCATTCATTATTTTACATTGCTTGCTTATTGATTGAATCCTTTTAGTTCCCTTTTTACCTCCCAAATATGAGGAAACTTTTCATTGTTCATATATACCGGAGGCTACAATTCTTGTTTTAACTGGATTTCATTATGTTTAATCTTTTGTTTGTGTTGATTGTATGAAAGCATGAAAATGATCAAGGCATTTTATTTTGATTTTTATCACAACTACCTAACCAAATAGTCAATTCACCTTGTGAGTGTGTGAACTTTTGTTAACCCCTTTTGAGCCTTTTTGTCAACGTCCATGTTGTTTTTGAACTTGATGCTTGTCTATGAGTGTTTAGTTCACCTTTTTGGATGGATGTTAATTCTTTGTTTTCTTGAACCCTCAACCAAGATTTATGGTTTGAATTTTTGTCTTGACTTAGAAAGTAGGAGTATTCACACATTGATGTTTGTTGAATTCAAGTTGGGGAGAGAAATGTTTGCGCACTTATGTTGTTGGTTGCTATGCAGTTGTGAAAAAGAGAAGAAAAAGAAAGAAAAAAAAGTGAAAAAGAAAAAAAAAGGAAAAGAAATAAAAAAAGAGAGAAGTTTTGAAAAATAAAAATAAAAAGAGTATCAAACAGTTGTGCTAATGTAACGTGTGTTTTGTGTAACACTTGGGATGAAAGAAGAAGTTTGACTGAAATTTTGTGTTTTAACTTTTGTGAGTTGATCACTCCCTTAGGTTTAGGAAATTTTTTATTTAAATTAGCTTTAGGAATTACCCCTTATTTGTTAACCAAACCACATTATAACCTTAAAAAGCCCATGTGATTCTTTCCTTTGTATGTTCAATGTCAATTTTTGGATGAATGCATAATTTAGTCTTTTATTAGCCAGATTGTTGGATGAGTGTCAAATCCTCACCTTTGTGTGTTTTTCATCCCTCGATGAATTTTTTCTAGGTGTGATTCATGATTGTGCATGTTTTATTTTTATAATAACTAGTATAATTTTTTTACTTATGATTAGTTTCATTTTCATGTTGTCATTGTTGGATTGTGGTAAGCATTTACTTTGCTTGTGAGTTTTTGTATTGAACCATACATTTATTTTCAATTTTTAAAACCTGTTGATTCGTGATTCTTGGATTATCATCTTTTGTTATTTTGGTTGTTTGACTTTGTTTAAGGATAAACAATGTTTTAAGTTAGAGAGAGTTTGATAAGTTCCAAAATATAGTTATTTTGTATATAGTTTTGTGGCACTTATTGACTCTTGTTTATTAATATTCATAGAATAAACCCTATTTTGTTTGTAAATATACTTAGTTTGTGTATAGTTAAGTTTTTATGTATATAATGTATCATTTGGTAGTTTTCCATTCAATTTGTAGGTATTTGAGCATTGTTGGAGCAATGAGGAATAAAAGCTCCAATATGCACCATTTGATACAATAAATAAATATGGAAAAGAAAGAAAGCCATGAAAATAAATAAAGAAGTTATGTCTGTCAAGATTCACCGGGCGAAGCTGGGGCAAAAGGCATCACTTCTGACTCACCGGGCGAGCGAGGGGCGAGACCAAGGAGGATATTTTCTAGTATCTTTTGTCTTGGACGCACATTTGGTTCATAGAGCGAAGAATAATAAAAGCGTTGGGCAAGACTTCCTTTCGCCGGGCGAAGGTAGATATTTTCACCATTTTTGCGCGCATGGCACAGTCTGTGTGGGTGACTTAAGGTCTCTCACCGAGCGATGCATTTGGCTTGACGGGCGAGCATGTATTAACATAGTTTTATAAATTAATTTTCATTTCTCTTTTGTTAGGTTATGGTTTTGGGGGTATTTTTGTTCTCCTAACTCCATCAACTCATTTTTTGGTAGAGTAGCTTGAAAACAACATTAGGGTCTTGCATTCGGATGATTTAGATGATTCGGTAAAGTGGCAAGAAAAAGTAAGTAAGTATTTAATTTTATCATATCATCTCCACATGGATTAGTGCTACTGAATTTCCGTTCGACAAGTCTCGCATTTATGAGTTTGGTTTTGAATGGGTTTAAAGTAAATGCAAGAATTTAAACATATGAACAAGAAAAATAACTCATTTTTTGGAGATAAAAACTTATCAAGCATAAATTTACACTACTAAAAAAAAACTTAAACCTATCGACCAGTTGCACTCAACCTACAATACTCGTCAAAATCATCTTGTATCTCTTAAAATGTTCCACAATAGAGGTTATGTCTAACGCAAAGTTGGAGACAACCGTATTACTCGTGTTGACGATCTCTCTGCACAACACAAACAACATCAAGGCATTAAGCTCTGATACCCACAATAATTATTAGCTCTAAATCTATCTTTAGAATCTAGAAACTAATAGATATCAACCCCTAATTAAGATTTGTGAGGTATATGTATATAACAACCCAAATCCAAACATAAAGCAAAAAGTTAAGGAAGACATCAACAATGATTGGTAAAGCTATGTTTATACAACACCATGATCAATAAATATACATATGTTCAAAGTAAATATACAAACAAACCCAACAAAAGAGAAACACATAGAGAGAAAAAGAGGAAAACCACAAATCTCTCGTGTTGCCAGCGCCAATTGATGAGAAATCTAACTCCAGATCATCCATATGCAAGTTCCATTGTTTTTTTCTAGCTTCTTCTACCAAAAAATGATATTTGATGGTGTGGGTTCAAAAACTACCAAACCCATAACCTAAAAATGTTAATTTCCCCCTTTATAATGAGATTCTACCCAGGCCGTCTCGCCCGACGAGCCTGGGGCTCAAAACAATGGTTTCCACGCTTCTAGGTGCATTTTCATGCTTCTGGCTCACCTCTGCTTCTCCCGACGAACTCAGGGCGAGCCTGACAGTAAATTGGTGAATTCAACACTATTTCTGCCATAATTTGAGAATCGTAACTCCGATTTACGCATGGTCAGAAGTGTTGGAAAGCTTATTCAATGCTCTATCTTGAAATGCATAAATATCATTGGTTCAATACCTACAAAAATAATTAAATTCAATGATATTTATACGATAATGCAATATATACACTATAACATAAACTATGCTGAATATACACTAAAGTTGAGGTTTATTGATGAAAAGCAAATAATTAAGCCGATAAGTGCTAATTATTAACACTCAAATTCCCAACAATTTAGCACTCATCAATCTCTCCCCAACTTAAAACATTATTTATCCACAAACCAAGTTAAACAACTTAAAGAAACAAAATACGACAATCCAAGAATCACAAATCAACAGGTTTTGAAAATGAAAAACAAATGCATGGTTAAAAAGAAAATGGTACACACAAGAAAAAATACTTAACACTAAACTAAAAAGACAATATAAGCACGAAACAAATGCTAAATACAAAAATTATTCCAAACATTCCAAAACAACACGAGATCAAACGTGAATTACACCTAGAAAAAATTCATCGAGGGATGAAAAACACACAAACATGAGGAACTTAACACTCACACAATAATCTTGCAAACAAAAGACTAAATTATGCATTCATCCAACAATTTATATTGACAACATAAAAGCAAGTATCACAAGGACTTTCAAGGTTGTAATGTGGTTTGGTTAACAAACAACGGGAAATTTCTAAAGGTAATTGAAATAAAAACTTGCCTAATCCTAAGGGAGTGATAAATAAACAAAGTCTCAAGCACCAAAATTTCAATCAAACTTCTCCTTCTTTCCCAAGTGTTACACCAAAACACAATACATATTTAGCACAATTATTCGATACTTTTTTTCTTTTAAAACTTTTCTCTTTTCTCTTTTTTCTTTCTTTTCTTTTTTCACATTTTTTTCTTTTCTTTTCTTTTTCACTTCCTCATTGCAACCAACAAATAAATGAGAAAACATTTCTCTCCCCAACTTGAATTCAACCAACATCAAGGTGTGAATAATCCCTACTTTCTAAAGCAAGGAAAAAATTCAAACCATAAATCATGAGATAGTGGTCTACGTCGACGACATGATAGCCAGATCTCAGACCGAAGAAGAACATTTTGATCATCTACATAAACTGTTTGAAACACTGAAGAAGTACAAGCTGAGGTTGAATTCGAGCAAGTGCACCTTTGGGGCGAGGTCCGATAAATTCCTGGGTTTCTTCGTCAGCGGTAAAGGTATTGAAGTTTATCCTGCTAAATTCAAAGTTATCCAATAAATGTCCACTCCCCATACCGAGAAGGAAGTCAGAGGTTTCTTAGGATGACTAAATTACATTGCCTGATTCATTTCTCATTTAATTGCTACTTGTGAGTCGATCTTCAAGCTGCTGAAGAAAGATCATGGTAGTAAAGTGGAATGACAATTGCCAGACATATTTTAACAAAATCAAGGAGTACCTACAAGAACCTCCGATTCTGATGCCACTAGTTGAAGGAAGACCTCTAATCATGTACCTAACAATGCTAGAGAATTCAATGGGGTGTGTACTGGGCCAACATGACGAGTCTGGTCGAAAAGAGCATGCAATATACTACCTTAGTAAAAAGTTTACCGATTGTGAAACAAGATACTCATTGCTCGAGAAAACTTGCTGCACTTTAGCATGGGCTGCTCGCTGACTAAGACAATATATGTTGACTCATACCACCTTATTGATCTTTAAAATGGATTCCATCAAATACATATTCGAGAAGCTAGCTCTCTCCGGAAGAATCGCCCGATAGAAAATGGTTTTAACAGAATACGACATTCAACACACCACTCAAAAGGAAATCAAAGGAAGTGTACTGGCAGAACACTTGGCTCATCAAGCTGTAGACGACTATCAGTGTATGAATTTTGAGTTCCCAGACGAGAATGTTATGTTAGTTACAGATTGTGAAGAACCTGGACTGTATGAAGGACCTGAACCAGGATCCCGATGGACTATGGTTTTCAAAGGAGCTTCTAAGGCAATTGGAAACAGAACCGGTGCTGTAATTATCTCTCCTCAGGGTTGCCATACGCCTCTTCCCAATTTCGGACATTGGCTCTCTCTAGTTGGTAGAACCATTCAAGCTAAGTCCCTGACAGACTGTCTGGAAAGTGTTAGAACAAAGTTTGAATCTACTACCCTATATTTAAGTTTTGATGATAACAAAGTGAAAAGATATAGTATTTATAAGTTTCATGTATGAACTATCTGCTGCCTAAAAATATTATGTTCTGACTTGCAGATACTCTGATTGGTATAAGCAAGATCACATCTATTCAGCATCAGAACTTGATTTCAGACACCAGCATCAGAAGTTGCTAGATCAGAACGTCAAAATCAGATGATCAACTCACGTACATGCTGAAGCCTGATGAACAAGACTGCGCTCAACACTCTGATACAGAAACACAATAGTTCATCAGCAGCGAAGCAGAGTCAGAATGAGCCAAGCCAGAACTTGCGTTAAGTAAGCAACGATACTGTGCATTGAAAGCTAATTAATTCCAACGGCCTCATTCCAGACAAGATCTGCTCAATAAGGAAAGTTTGTAATTAGCATTGAATCAAGAATATTGCATCCAACGTTCATCATCTCGGTGCTATATAAACAAGGCTTTGAAGATTGAAATGGTTAATGCTCTGCAAATCTCTACACGCACAAAAGCTGAACCATAATCTTCGTCCTATCAGTTTTGCTAAACCACACACTCTGATATTCCATTACTGTTTAGCAATCTAGTTTCTAAGCTTCAATTTGTGTATACATCACAGTTGTGATACAGTTTTATAGAAAACATCCACACACATAGTTTTATCTCTTTGTAAGAAAGTGTTACCTTGACAAACCGGGTTGTGGTTTGAATCAAGAAGGCTTTAGCAGTTGTTAAAGCAGTCTGTAATATTCAGTTGAATATAGTGGATTAAGACCTCGTTGGAGAGAGGCAAAATCACCTTGACGGGTGGACTGGAGTAGTTTGAGATCAAACGAACCAGGATAAAAATATCGTGTTCATTGCATTAGATTTCAGTTTTACAATTCAACCCCCCTTCTTGTGTTTTTCACCACTTCAATTGGCATCAGAGCGCCTGGTTCTGAGCTAAAACACTTAACCGTGTCAGTACAAGATCCAGCGTCAGAAAAACACAATGGCAGGAAACAATTCTCACATCAGCAATGACAACAATGAGGACAGAGACAGATTCAGTGGCAAACCTCCAGTCTTTGATGGAGAAAACTTTGATTACTGGAAAGACAGAATTGAAAGCTTCTTTCTGGCACATGATGCTGATCTGTGGGATATGGTGACAGATGGATACACGCACCCTGTGAATGCAAGTGGTCAGAAGATTGATAGAAAAACAATGTCTGATCAACAAAAGCGTGACTTCAAGAATCACCACAAGGCCAGAACCATCCTCCTCAGTGCCATCTCCTATACTGAGTATGAAAAGATCTCCAACAGAGACACAGCAAAAAATATCTTTGATTCTCTCAGAATGACACATGAGGGCAACGTTCAGGTCAAAGAAACAAAAGCTCTGGCGCTCATTCAGAAGTATGAGGCGTTCAAAATGGAAGAATCTGAATCCATTGAAACTATGTTCTCTAGATTCCAGATTCTGGTAGCTGGTCTCAAAGTTCTGGACAAAGGATACTCTACTGCTGACCATGTCAAGAAAATCGTCAGAAGTTTACCCAAGCAGTGGAGGCCTATGGTTACTGCTCTGAAGCTAGCTAAAGATCTCAACAAAATCACTCTGGAGGAACTTATCAGCTCCCTCAGAAGTCATGAGATAGAGCTAGAAGCTGATGAGCCTCAGAAGCAAGGTAAGCCTTTAGCATTAAAATCTAACAGAAAATTTGAGTCTAAAGTTTTGCAGGCAGTTGAAGAAACATCTGATGGATCCTCATCAGAAGAAGACGAACTTTCCCTTCTCTCCAGAAGAGTAAATCAACTGTGGAAGCAAAGACAAAGGAAGTTCAGGAATCCCAGAAGATCTGATCAGAACGAGTCTTCTTCCAGATACAAAAGGACAGATTCTTCCTCTGGATACAGAAGATCTGAAGGCTTCTCCAGTAGCAAGAAGCCAAACACCAAAGACATCATCTGCTATGAGTGCAATGAGCAAGGACACTACAAGAGTGACTGCCCAAAGCTTCAGAGGGAAAAGCCCAAAAAGAAGTTTGGAAGAGAGAAGAAGAAAAGTCTCATGGCCACATGGGATGACTCTGACTCGTCTGAAGCTGACTCAGAATCAGATGATGATAGTGAAGCTTCTGAATCAGACTCAGAATCAGACACTGAAGAGGTATTTCCTAACTTCACTGTTAACTTTACAAAGGCTGAACTTGCTGAAAGCCTTAATGAGATTCTGGAACGTTATCAGCAAATTAGAGCTAAATTCAGAGACCTGAAAAGGAATCTTGAATCTGACTCTAATAAGTCTGAGAGTCTCAAATTGGAAAATTCTGAGCTGAGAAATAAGATTTCAAAATTAGAAAACACTTTACAAAACTCTCAGAAGGAACCAATTTCTGAAACTCCCAGCA
Organism: Vicia faba; assembly: GCA_948472305.1. Taxonomy (NCBI): domain Eukaryota; kingdom Viridiplantae; phylum Streptophyta; class Magnoliopsida; order Fabales; family Fabaceae; genus Vicia; species Vicia faba. The sequence goes on from OX451737.1 coordinate 1,574,304,502, forward strand.
ACGCTGATGAGATCATCAAGGAGTATGATCACAGTTTCTAGAAGTTCCTAGCTAAAAGCATAGATAGAAGCAGAATGGCTTCAATGATCTATGGAGTTAGCAGAAACGGCAGGAAAGGAATAGGATACCAAGGTAAGGTTCCTACACCAAAGAATGTCATGGACTTAACCATTAAACACACTCCTCTGAATTCACACTTTGTGTATGGTCACACACATGATATCAAATATACTAGCAGTAAGCACTCTGTGAAACCAAAATTCAACCAGAGTTTTGGTAAAACTAACAAATCAGGACCCAAGAAAATCTGGGTACCTAAGGATAAAATAATACATGTTGCAGATATCTTTAGCAGCAAGTCAGAAACACCAGTCATGGTACCTGGACTCTGGCTGCTCACGACACATGACGGGAAGAAGGCATATGTTCCAAAGCCTGGAACTTAAGCCTGGAGGCCATGTTGGCTTTGGAGGCAATCAGAGGGGAAAGATAATTGGCTCTGGAACTGTAGGTAATGGAAATCTTCCCTCTATTAATAATGTTCTGCTAGTAGATGGATTGATGCATAATCTGTTATCCATAAGTCAATTAAGTGATAACGGTTATGATATAATCTTTAATCAAAAATCATGTAAGCTGTTAGTCAGAAAGATGGGACTATCCTGTTTAATGGTAAGAGGAAAAACAACATTTACAAAATCAAACTTTCTGAACTAAAGAGTCAGAATGTAAAATGTCTTCTGTCTGTTAACAATGAGCAGTGGATCTGGCACAGAAGATTGGGGCATGTTAGTATGAGAAGAATATCTCAGATTAACAAACTCAATCTGGTCAGAGGACTTCCTAATTTGAAGTTCAATTCAGATGCTCTGTGTGAAGCATGTCAGAAAGGCAAATTTGCAAAACCTTCTTTTAAATCCAAAAATGTTGTTTCCACCTCTAAGCCATTAGAACTTCTGCACATTGACTTATTTGGACCAGTTAAAACTGCTTCAGTCAGTGGTAAGAAGTATGGGTTAGTAATCGTAGATGACTATAGCAGATGGACATGGGTAAAGTTCTTAAGACACAAAGACGAGTCACACTCTGTGTTTGTTACCTTCTGTAACCAAGTTCAGAATGAAAAGGATCTTAGAATCGTTAAAGTCAGAAGTGATCATGGTGGAGAATTTGAAAATAAAGATTTTGAGTCATTCTTTAATGACAGAGGCATTCTGCATGATTTCTCTTGTCCTAGAACTCCCCAACAAAATGGAGTTGTAGAACGAAAGAACAGAACATTGCAAGAAATGGCCAGAACCATGATCAATGAGACAAACGTTGCTAAGACCTTCTGGGCAGAGGCAATAAACACAGCGTGCTACATTCAGAATAGAATCTCAATAAGACCTACTCTGGAAAAGACTCCATATGAATTGTGGAAGAACAGAAAGCCCAACATTTCATATTTTCATCCATTTGGATGTACTTGCTTTATATTAAATACAAAGAATTATTTGAACAAGTTTGACTCTAAATCACAGAAGTGTATTATGTTAGGATACTCTGAACGCTCAAGAGGGTACAGAGTATACAATACAGAAACACAGATTGTGGAAGAATCAATCAGTGTTCGTTTTGATGACAAGCTTGACTCTGAAAAGTCAAAGCAGAATGAAGTTTTTGCAGGTATAGAAATTGAATTTGCAGGTTCTGAAGACAAGTCATCAGAAGCTCTCAACACAGACATTCCTTCAACGTCTGAAAGGAGCACTGCTAGAAATCCTACAACAGCTGCTGATCAACCTCAGAAGAGATTACCCAGAAGCAGCTTGGATCACCCAGAAGAGATTATCCTAGGAAGAAAGGAAGATCCAATCAGAACAAGAGCAAGCTTCAGAAACTCTGAAGAAACTCTTATGGGACTGGTGTCTCTGATTGAACCTTCTTCTATTGATGAAGCACTTCTGGATAATGACTGGATTCTGGCAATGCAAGAAGAGCTGAATCAATTCACCAGAAACGACGTATGGGATCTCGTTCCCAGACCAAAAGGATTCAACGTCATTGGAACAAGATGGGTGTTCAGAAACAAGCTAAATGAACAAGGTGAAGTCATCAGAAACAAGGCACGACTGGTTGCACAAGGTTATAGTCAGCAAGAGGGGATAGACTATACAGAAACCTTTGCCCCAGTCACCAGGTTAGAATCTATCAGACTTTTAATTTCATTTGCTGTTAATAGAGGCATCACTCTGTATCAGATGGATGTCAAAAGTGCATTCTTAAATGGTTATATAGAAGAAGAAGTTTATGTACACCAACCCCCAGGTTTTGAAAATACAAAACATCCAGAACATGTTTTCAAACTAAAGAAGTCACTGTATGGTCTGAAACAAGCTCCCAGAGCTTGGTATGAAAGGCTAAGTAACTTTCTGCTTGAAAATGAATTCACCAGAGGGAAAGTGGACACTACTCTATTCTGTAAATCAGTTAAGAGTGACATCTTAGTCTGTCAAATTTATGTTGATGATATTATTTTTGGTTCTACTAATCCTTCTCTTGGAAGAAAATTTGCTAAGTGTATGCAGGCAGAATTTGAGATGAGCCTCATGGGGGAACTGAAATTCTTTCTGGGAATTCAGATCAATCAAACTCCAGAAGGAACTTACATTCATCAGAGCAAATACATCAGAGATCTTCTGAAGAAATTTGACCTGTCAGAATGTAAGCCATCAAAGATTCCAATGCATCCCACGTGCATTCTGGAAAGAGAAGAGGTAAGCAAAAATGTAGAACAGAAAGTCTACAGAGGTATGATTGGTTCTCTCCTCTATCTGACTGCTTCAAGACCTGACATACTATTCAGTGTTTGTATCTGTGCTAGATTCCAATCAGATCCTAGAGAATCTCACTTAACAGCTGTTAAGCGAATTTTCAAGTATCTGAAAGGTACTACTAATCTGGGTTTGTTTTATAGAAAATCTAGTGATTACAGCTTAGTAGGCTACTGTGATGCTGATTTTGCTGGAGACAGAGTGGAACGTAAAAGTACTTCTGGAAGCTGCCAGTTTCTGGGAGAAAATCTGATCTCTTGGTCCAGCAAAAGACAATCAACAATTGCTCTGTCAACAGCAGAAGCTGAGTACATAGCAGCAGCAGGATGTAGCACACAAATGCTCTGGATGAAAAGTCAGCTTGAAGACTTCCAGATTTTTGAGAGTAACATTCCTATACTTTGTGATAATACTTCTGCTATTTGCTTAAGTAAGAATCCCATTTTACATTCTAGAGCTAAGCATATAGAAATAAAACATCACTTCATTAGGGACTATATTCAGAAAGGTATTTTGAACTTAAAATTTATAGATACAGACCATCAATGGGCTGATATCTTTACTAAACCCCTTTTAGAAGATAGGTTTAATTTCATTCTGAAACATCTCAGCATGAAAGTATGTCCAGAATGAAAATGTTTTAATTCCATACATTTACCTTCAGAATGTAATTATTTTACTGTGAACTTCTGATCAATCTCCTTTCAGAAAGATAGAACATGCAGATTGTATCAGATGCAAGTCTAAAGATCTGAGAGTCTAAGCTCAAAGACAGACGTGCTGATCACTACATCAAACAAGTGTCATCCAATCATCAGCATATCTCTGAAGCAGAACACGTGCACGCTTCTGAGAAGGCAAAGTGCTGATTGGGTGCATTGAGACACATGTCTGGTAACCGTTTTTAAGTATCTTTCTCAAATCCCCCAAAATCAGCAAGCATTTAATGAAAAGTAATCATGCTTTTAAATGGCAATCATGATTTTTCTCTCTCTTAAAAACGTTTATCTTTTCAAAATAGTTTTGAAAACTCTATTTAAGCACATTAATCTCTCATTCTTATTCTTTACGCTTTCTCACTAATACTCAAGCATTTTCTGCATATTTCTGAGTTCATCTCTTGCAAACCCTTTTTTTTCTCAGTTCATTCTCAAAACCCTTTTAGTGTGAACATGGCAACCTCCAGTAGCGTCTCTGCAGGTAATCATAAGAAAGCATCATCTGAGCAATATCAAGTGCCACTCAGAACTCTCCTCACTCCGGTGAAGAATCTAGAAGTGCTTTCTAAATTAATCATTGACTTTGAAAGCTTGAAGGAGAATGGTTTTGACCTAACTGAAGAAGTTAGGGCTCAAAAGTGGGAAAGGTATTTCGATAGGTTGGTTGGACCAACATTCCCAGCGCTGGTCAAGGAATTTTGGATTCACGCCAAGGTTTCAACACATCTAGTCATCTCCTCTGTTATGGGGAAGAAGATTGTGATTACTGAAGATCTCATTGCAAGGCTAATCGGTCAAAGTGGTGGTGGCGTCCGTTGTGTGGACATGGCTGAAAGATGTGCTGATATAGGTGTGGTAGCTAACAGGATTTTCACTCTTGGGTTGCCCAGCAACAAGATTAAGGATCTGAAGGATCATTTCAGAGTATGGGCTAAGATAATTCTGGGGTGCTTCAACCACAGGAAACCAACAAGTTCTCCTGATTACATAAATGTGGATCAGCAGTTTCTGATCTACTTTATTGATCAGAAGATAAAGATCAATCTGGCTCACTTCCTGTTCAACCACCTCAGAACCAGTGTAAAAGAAACAAGGGAAGAAGAAAGAACCAAGAGGGATTGGATACCTTTTGGAAGGTTGATATCAGATATTCTGACAGAGAATAGGCTGATTGAGCATCTGATAGAAGCTCAAGAGCTGAGCACTATTGAACCAACAATTGGGAAACCTCTGAACGCAAAGAACCTGAAAAAGATGAAGCTGATAGAGAATATTCAGAAGGAACCCAGAGCTACTTCCACTGCTGATATCTCCAGCAGAAGAGTGCCTCTGAGTGATTTTCCGTTATTTTCTGAAATTGAATCCAAACCAGAGGTGATTCTCAGGTACTTGGATGCGTACAAGGCAGATGGTACAGATCCAAAGCTGAATATCAGAGATCTGCATCAACCCCAACCAGAAGTGACTCTGAAGAAGACAAATAAGAGGAAGGCGCCATTAGAAGGATCATCTCAGCAGACTCCAAAGAAAAGAGGTATTTCATCTGCTGCCCCTGTTTCAAATTCTTTTACTATTCCAGCATCTATCCCTCCTCAAACCTCTCATAGAATATCAATTCCCATCCCTACCATTGATGAAACCGTACAAGAAGAAGACCCTTCTGAGGCATTAAAACTCAGAAGACCTAGAACCAAACACCCCAAACAACCAACAATTTCAACAACATCAGCACTTGACCAAGTGCTGTCTGATATTGATCAACATGCCTCTGATCAACCAAACTCTGAACCACAAAATGTTCCTCCTCCACAACCAGAACCAGAACCAGAACAACAACAACAACCACTCTCAGAAGAACCTCTGATCCCTGAGCAATCAGAGATTCCACCTCCCTCTCCCCAACCAGAAATAAATCCACCTTCACCACAAACAGAGTTTCACCACTCTGAAACTCCTTCCCCTCATCAATCTGAACCTCATTCACCTCAACCATCACCGCTGGCAATTCAGTTGCCATGTGGAACAACTGTTATCATGCCCCAGTTACCATCCTCATCAGAATCGACACCACCAAATACTCCCAAAACACCACCCACTCCAATCGAAATCTCTGATTCTGATACCCCTTCTCCAAAACAAACAGCTTCTCAGAAAACCTCTGAAAACCCCAGCAGGATTTTCATTGACTTAACCAGTCTTGACCGTCTTGCTGATCTAAAACACAAAATTGCCATCCCAAAACCAAAGCAACCAGATGTTGGCTCTGGTATTTTGAATTTTGAAACAGGTGTGCTGCAATGGATTGCCTCTTTGAAGCAAGTCTGTCTGGGGATGATTGACCCAGCTGCTTCTGATCAGCTCTGGTCACAATTCAGACTTTGGGTACGTGCTGAAGCCCTCAAGTTGCAGGATATCAACTATGAGCAGGCTCAACAAAATTTCAGCAAGCTTCTGAATGAAGTTGGAAGTATGCTTCTGAAAGAGGACGTGCTCCCTCTGGACAGTGAACCTTGGTCTGAGAAACAGCAAGCTGCAAAGGTGCAATCATCAGAAGAAGACAAGACCATTCAAGCTGAAGAAAGTCAAGCAGAGGATGTTGCTGAAAGTTCTGAGAAGCCTCCTGCTTCTGATGCTTCTCAAGCTGCCTTGGACAGGCAGACTCTGGAAGAACTAAGGCTGAATGACATGCGTCTGCAGCAGCGGATGGATGAAAACGATCAGAAGATGAAAGAGAGAATGGATGTGCAGGAAAACAAGATTGACACTGTTGTCAGCATGGTGCAAAAGCAGAATGAGACTGCTGAAAAGATTCAAGCCATGCTGGAGAACCTGTTCACACGCTTGCCTCCTCAACCTTAACCTTTTTTTTCATGCATGACCTTTTTTCCATGTTTTCCCTGATTTTCTGATGTACTGTTTGATTATGTTTTGTAATATTTTCTTGTTTTGATTCTGAACTATCTTAATATGATTAGTTTTTCTGATCTTAATTGTTTTAAGCACATCACCAACACTTTTTGATTGCTGACAAAAAGGGGGAGAACAAGAATGATATTTAAATCAATAACGGCTAACTAGACAGAAATTCTCAAACATTCTAACTCTATTACTTGAAATGTTTTTTCTGTTTTGTTTAAAGTCTACAGGCACAAGGAAGCTCCTGGACACTCTGAAGACTAGAAGCTCTGATCAATATGAAGTTGCTCTGATCAATATGAAGTTCTGATCCGCCCTAATATTCTGATCCAAAGCAAAGCTCTGACAAGAAAAGCTCTGAAGCTCTGCTTTGACATAAAGCTTCTGATAAGTCAAAGACTCTGGTACTCTGATGTTCAAAGAAAGGCAAAAAGATCTGATCCTGAAGAACACGTATAATCAAAGGGAAGTAATAAACTCAGGGGGAGTATCTCTCAACTCTGACATCTCCTTACTCCTTATACTTTTACTTCTTATTCTGATACATATTCCAGATACCTTTTCACGTTATTTTCATTTAAAATATCTAGTTTTTGTCATCATCAAAAAGGGGGAGATTGTTAGAACAAAGTTTGAATCTACTACCCTATATTTAAGTTTTGATGATAACAAAGTGAAAAGATATAGTATTTATAAGTTTCATGTATGAACTATCTGCTGCCTAAAAATATTATGTTCTGACTTGCAGATACTCTGATTGATATAAGCAAGATCACATCTATTCAGCATCAGAACTTGATTTCAGACACCAGCATCAGAAGTTGCTAGATCAGAACGTCAAAATCAGATGATCAACTCACGTACATGCTGAAGCCTGATGAACAAGACTGCGCTCAACACTCTGATACAGAAACACAATAGTTCATCAGCAGCGAAGCAGAGTCAGAATGAGCCAAGCCAGAACTTGCGTTAAGTAAGCAACGGTACTGTGCATTGAAAGCTAATTAATTCCAACGGCCTCATTCCAGACAAGATCTGCTCAATAAGGAAAGTTTGTAATTAGCATTGAATCAAGAATATTGCATCCAACGTTCATCATCTCAGTGCTATATAAACAAGGCTTTGAAGATTGAAATGGTTAATGCTCTCCAAATCTCTACACGCACAAAAGCTGAACCATAATCTTCGTCCTATCAGTTTTGCTAAACCACACACTCTGATATTCCATTACTGTTTAGCAATCTAGTTTCTAAGCTTCAATTTGTGTATACATCACAGTTGTGATACAGTTTTGTAGAAAACATCCACACACATAGTTTTATCTCTTTGTAAGAAAGTGTTACCTTGACAAACCGGGTTGTGGTTTGAATCAAGAAGGCTTTAGCAGTTGTTAAAGCAGTTGTTAAAGCAGTCTGTAATATTCAGTTGAATATAGTGGATTAAGACCTCGTTGGAGAGAGGCAAAATCACCTTGACGGGTGGACTGGAGTAGTTTGAGATCAAACGAACCAGGATAAAAATATCGTGTTCATTGCATTAGATTTCAGTTTTACAATTCAACCCCCCCTTCTTGTGTTTTTCACCACTTCAGAAAGAAGTGAACCCACAAATTTTTATCACCGGTGTGGGGATGGATCTTTTTGACATAAGAGAGGAGATAAAGTTTTGGGCAGGACACCCCATCATACTTTGCAAAAATTGGAGCTTTGAACTTCTGCGGGATGACCACTCCCGAAACCAATCCCAATTCTTTGAAATCCAACCTAGGTATCCTCTGGACCTCTATAGCACTCAAGCGATCTTCCAACTGCTTGTATCTATCCTCCGTGGGAGGATACTGCTCATCATTGTAGTCGGTATCATCGTCAGAAACTTCAGGACTAGGATCTTTCTCCCTTGTCTCTTCTTCTTGATTCTCCCATTCCTTGGATGAAGAGGTTAGATCGACTTGTTGCTTCAACGGCCCTCTAAACCTTATGCCTATATTCATAATATCGGCAACCTTCTTCTTTTTATTTTTCTCTTTCAAGATGAGGGCTGTGATATGGAGGGAGAACTGACTTGAGGGTTTCGCATTTTATTGCAAATGTTGCGGTTAGCAAGAGTCGCCGCCGACTTTTCTTTTATCCAAAAGGAAAGGTGAAAAAGCACAGGAAAGACCTTTGAGATTGTTTCTTGAGTTCGGGGGGTAGATTATGAAAAGGGAAGGTATTGGCACCCTTTTCATCCATGGTTTTCCATGGGCTCTTAGTTACTTGCTATATCATTTGCTTTTGTTTTGAAATTGTGCTTTGTGTGGTTTTTGAAAGTATTTTGTAAAAGAGGCCATTTCTTAGGCAATCTTTGTAATGATTCTCGTTCGTAAGAATGTATACAAAGATGTTTATCTTTTTGAAAATGTTTTCAATGTTTGTAAGATGTTTTAGAAATGTGTGTGTTTGTTTTTTGGAAAAATAGCAAGGATAGCTGCTTTGAAAAGGAGCAAGTAACTAGAAGTAATCTACCTACTCAAATGTATTTCTTGTTCATTTTCTTTTCCTTTGATATTGTTGTCTTACCATTGATTTGGTAGGCAACCCTATCTTTGGATGTAAACGGGACGGGCGTGGGTCATCGTATAACCATGATTAGCAATGTTGCAAAGTATCTTAGCATTTTTTAGGGACCAAGATTATTTTATAAGGCAACTTTGAATATCGTCATCGAGGGACTTATGATCTTATACTTGTTTGTTTTTGCCAAGATACTTCGCATGCGTAATATGGCCATTTTTATGTAAGGCAACCAAGTGGAGTAACCCTAAGGGTGCTTGTGTGAAAGTGTATTATTTTTCATGCTTGATTTTGTCTTGGATTAGGGTTTTCTATTTGATTTGTTTTGATCTTGCCATTCAAACCCTAATTACTAGCATGGTATATAAAAGCGGTAAATTGCGTAATTTAAAGATTACTACGCTATTACAACATTTTATGGGAGGGGGGTATACAAATTATGAATGGGGATGTGCAATAATGTAAATATAATTAAGCTATTACAACCAAATCGAATTTGTACGAACATTTGAATAAATAATATACAATATAAATATGCAATGGTATGTATGTAAGAAAAATATTTTTGTTTTGTTTTTCGTATAAAGAAGAGTTTTGAATTAAACCTAATAATATATAAAAAAAAAGAGGAAATTATTTCTTGAAAAGTGGTTAACCCTAATTTCTAACTTAAGAAAATAAAGTTCTTTAAGTATTATTTTTTGTGTATTTTTTTTGTCTTAAAACAATAAATAATATTTATGAAAATATTTAGTCTTTTTATATGTCAAAATAAATATTTACAAGTATGAAGAAAAAAGGATAAAAATATATCTAAGTCTATTTTATTTTACAAGTTTATTTAAGAAAAATAGTTAGTATATAATTTAATAAAAATATATTTTATGTGAAAATAAAAATAAAATAAATAAAATGCAATATTTATCATATTTTATATTTTTTATGATTTTTTATGCAAAAGAAAAATATTTAATGAAATAAACAAAAATAAAATAAATGAATGAAAATAAATTGGGCCAGGGGTGTCCTGAGTAACCAGGAGGTAACATTAGAAAAAAAACAAGCCCAAATGAACAAAAGCCCAACGCTGCAAAAAATGAGAAAAATGACAAAAATGAGAAAATATGCAAAAGGCAGGCACCAAGGCTCGAACCCATGACTTTGGCATTCTCAGCGCGCTGCCTTGCCACTGGGGTGGCTGTACATCCGTTAGTTCATATGAAATAAAAAAAACACATAACACATAATGCCTCCTTGCCCTGTACTTCATCTTCTTCCTCAAGCTAGCCAAAACCTCTGTATCTTTCTCATTTCTCCATGAAAATGGAAACTTCAAACATGAAAATGGTAGTACTTTTTCCCACGATTTCAACCATGTAACTCATGTAAACTATCAGTCAAAGATCAAAGCTAATTTCAATGGCCCTAACTTTAAACCTAATTTTTATAGAAATTTGAAATCTAAAATTCTCTATACATAATGATCCTAAATGAAATCTATGCACATGGTTGGCTTTAGCACAATAATATCTACATTTTCCTTTCACAAATCAAGACCAATGGATGTCTGTATGAAGAGATAGAAGTTAGAGTCCTTACCTCCTCCAGCTGAGATCGTGAATGGAGTTTGAGTGAGTTTTATAAAGGCCTGAAGATTCCTTTAGCTTGCCTGTACCTTCCTGAGTGTGTTCCAATCCTTGCCTTGCTTTGAAAGTGCCTGAATCTCTCTATCCAAGTCAACCTGCAAGCTTGAAATGAAAAAATGAAAGATGGAGAAGGAGGAGTTACAGTGAAGGGGTGATGGTCTGGAACACTTAGATATGAGGTAGGTTAAGTGTTTGAGTGATTAGAACTTGAAACGCACGAGTAGATTTTTGGATTGCTATGCTTGGTCTCAAACTGCAAAAACCTAATAATATATAAAAAAAAAGAGGAAATTATTTCTTGAAAAGTGGTTAACCCTAATTTCTAACTTAAGAAAATAAAGTTCTTTAAGTATTATTTTTTGTGTATTTTTTTTGTCTTAAAACAATAAATAATATTTATGAAAATATTTAGTCTTTTTATATGTCAAAATAAATATTTACAAGTATGAAGAAAAAAGGATAAAAATATATCTAAGTCTATTTTATTTTACAAGTTTATTTAAGAAAAATAGTTAGTATATAATTTAATAAAAATATATTTTATGTGAAAATAAAAATAAAATAAATAAAATGCAATATTTATCATATTTTATATTTTTTATGATTTTTTATGCAAAAGAAAAATATTTAATGAAATAAACAAAAATAAAATAAATGAATGAAAATAAATTGGGCCAGGGGTGTCCTGAGTAACCAGGAGGTAACATTAGAAAAAAAACAAGCCCAAATGAACAAAAGCCCAACGCTGCAAAAAATGAGAAAAATGACAAAAATGAGAAAATATGCAAAAGGCAGGCACCAAGGCTCGAACCCATGACTTTGGCATTCTCAGCGCGCTGCCTTGCCACTGGGGTGGCTGTACATCCGTTAGTTCATATGAAATAAAAAAAACACATAACACATAATGCCTCCTTGCCCTGTACTTCATCTTCTTCCTCAAGCTAGCCAAAACCTCTGTATCTTTCTCATTTCTCCATGAAAATGGAAACTTCAAACATGAAAATGGTAGTACTTTTTCCCACGATTTCAACCATGTAACTCATGTAAACTATCAGTCAAAGATCAAAGCTAATTTCAATGGCCCTAACTTTAAACCTAATTTTTATAGAAATTTGAAATCTAAAATTCTCTATACATAATGATCCTAAATGAAATCTATGCACATGGTTGGCTTTAGCACAATAATATCTACATTTTCCTTTCACAAATCAAGACCAATGGATGTCTGTATGAAGAGATAGAAGTTAGAGTCCTTACCTCCTCCAGCTGAGATCGTGAATGGAGTTTGAGTGAGTTTTATAAAGGCCTGAAGATTCCTTTAGCTTGCCTGTACCTTCCTGAGTGTGTTCCAATCCTTGCCTTGCTTTGAAAGTGCCTGAATCTCTCTATCCAAGTCAACCTGCAAGCTTGAAATGAAAAAATGAAAGATGGATAAGGAGGAGTTACAGTGAAGGGGTGATGGTCTGGAACACTTAGATATGAGGTAGGTTAAGTGTTTGAGTGATTAGAACTTGAAACGCACGAGTAGATTTTTGGATTGCTATGCTTGGTCTCAAACTGCAAGTTGTGACATGTTTTTGGTGATAGGGAGTTTTTGAGAGTTTCTGGCCTTGAGAAATCGTGTGTTAGGTTGCAATGTGTTTGTGTATAAGTATATAGAAGGTTTCAAGTCAGCTTCACAACAGATTTCTCAATTGTAGGCTTTTTGCTCTATTGCTTGTCCTTTAAGAAAAGTGAGGAGACAGCTCTCTATATGCTTGTACAAGCCTTCTTGGAGTTGGTACAATTCCTAGACAATTTGCTTTTAGTTTATAGGACTTGTGTGTATAGAGAGAACAGGTGCAAAGCTCAAGAAGTGAAAAGTTGCAAAAGTTATGCTTTACTAAAACGGCAATGACAACTTTGTGCCATTTATGGAATTAAAGCTTGGACAAAGACTCTTATGCTTGGATTAAGGCTTTATCAACTGTGTAAGCATTAAATTATGAATTGAGAAACAAGTTTGAGACCTGTAAAGCAAGGATTAGGCAGCATAGGTTCAGATTTGAATTTTGTTCTTCATGGAATGGCTTGAAATCAAAGTGAGAAATTACCAACTTCATCTCTTCGATTCTCCATACTCAAAAATAATCTCAAGGAGTTCTTGGACATTTTGGAAATCTTTAAATGTGATCTATAACTCATATTTGATATGCATTTCAAGATTCCTCTTGGAACTAGGTGAAAAGTTGCCATGAAGTTAGGTAAAAAACCTGCCTAAATTAGGGCAAAATTTCACTAAGTTATTTTAGTTCATGGGCATGTATTCACAAAATTATATCTTGAGATCCAAGCATCTTTAGGAGAAAATGTGTGAAGAAAAGTTGTATATTTCATGGAGATCTACAACTTTCATGTTGGGAACTTTCTTTGAATCATCTTGTATCATGGTGAAAAATTGGCTTAAAGTTGAGAAAAAAATAAGAAATTTTCTATACTAAGTGGCCCCAGATCCGGGTGTAGGATCTATAGTAACCCAAGCAAAACCCTTTAAGAATAAAGCAAACAAACAAGAAAGCAATTTTGAAATGACCTAGATCCTAAGGTATACCCCACTTTATTATTCCCAGCAGAGTCGCCAGTTCTGTGATACGGTGGCAGAACCGACTGTTTTTACTGGTTTGTGTTTTTTGTTTGCAAAATGTCGTGGTAAGCAAGAGTCGCCACCGACTTTTATTTCATCCAAAAAAGGAAAAAGAAAAAGAACAGAAAAAACATTTTTTGAGATGTTTCTGAGTACGGGGGGTAGATTATAGAAAGGGAAGGTGTTAGTACCCTTTCCATCCATGGTTTTCCATGGGCTCTTAGGTACTTGCTCATTTTGAAATTGCTTGAGTGTGCTTGCTTTAAAAAGTTTTGTTTTACTTCGTTTTAACCCTTGTTTCTGTCCTCAAGAGTGTTACAAAGTTGTTTTTGAAAACTTTGTTTGAAAAGTGTTTGGTGCGAAAAAATTGGTTTGTTTGAGCAAGTACCTAAGAACTAATCTACCTACTCGAAAAAGACTGTTCGTTTTCCTTTAGACAACACTATCCTATTATTAAGGAATAGGTAGCACCGTCGTTGTAATTTTAAAGGGACTATCGAAAGGGACGAAATGGTCATTGAAGGCAACATGTAAGGACACCTTAGCAGTTCAAAGGGACTGTCATCATATATTCGTAGGCAACATCGAGGGACAAGATCATTTCTCGTAGGCAACTCGAGGGTTGTTAAGGGACTATGATCTTTATGATGACTTTTAGATTGAGGGTCTTTTGCTAAGATATCCCTACGTTCGAGGGACACGACCATTATTTCCAAGGCAACCAAGTGAGGCAAACCATAGGAGTGAGCATGTGTGAGTGTAATTTTCAGTTAATTTATCTTTGCACATTTAGGGTTTTCTACCGTATTAATTTTCAGTTTGTCTTTCCATACAATCCTATTAACATACATCTAAGCAGTTTATAGTTTGCGGAATTAAAAGCAAGAAAGTTTAAAGTCCTAGCTATTACAAGGCTTTTGCAGATACATAATTATTTTGGACTAAAAATAAAAATGCGGATTTAAACCCTAATTACTATTACGACTTCGAAACAGTTACAATAATAAGAAAAGGAAATAAAAAAATGCGCGCGGCGAATTAAATGCGAGAATAATTTAGGAAACCTAAAAAATCTAATTGAAAAAAAGATTTACGTTAGTTTATTTTGAGAAAAATTAATTAGGTTATGTACAAATTAAAACCCTAATTTCTAATTAATTTAAATTATAATAAAGGAATTAAATTTTCCCTAAATTAAATTAAACTAATTAATTAAGGAAATAAAATATTTTTTTGAAAAAAAATGATTTTTATGTTTTTTTTTGATGATTTTTTGATTAAATAAAAAATAATGATTTTTTGGTGTTACTTTAATAAAGGAAAATAATTAGTAAAACAATTAAAAGAAAATTAAAATAGAAAAGAAAAGAATGTGCATGTGTTGTGCCAGCCCGAGAGTGCACCATAGTCCTTCATTATTTGAGGCGTTGGATCTGAATTATTGATACATCCAATGGCCAAATGGTGGTAGCGCATAGTAGGCGTTTTGGATGATGATGCATTGAATATGTAGAAACAAAGTAAGAAAACAAAATTTGCTGGGATGGTTAGTTGTATATATAATAACATAAATAAAATATAAAGGAAATAAAGTGGTCTTTCCCAAACGCGCGCGTGATTCAAATCACCCAATAGGATTCTGCCACCTAATTGTCTTCTTCCCTATAACTGCTATTTTTGGCCACACTTTTACCTACAGTCGTTTCCGTCACTAAAGGCTATAGTGACGGATTTTGTTCGTAGCCATAAACCTGTAAAATTCAAAAAAATGCAACACAAGCAGAATAAAATCAAACCAAAGACATGGATCAACTGCAAATCATCTTCTGAGCATGATAATACCCCTAATTTTATCCAATTTTGCCTTTATATAGAATTCCCAATTTGGGACCTCAAAACCCTAACAATGGTATCGTGCCATTCCTGCACTTAAACTTCAATCAAACCAATCATAAACATTGCAAATATGATAGCAAGCATGGATATATGATCAAAACATGTTTATGATGGATAAACCATTGAAAACGAATCTTGAAAAAAAGATGCAAACCGTGGCACTGTGAGGCGTGATTTCTGAAGGTTTTAAGGCTTAAGGATGATTGGAATGACTTCAGAACACGTCCAGGAACAAATTGTTGGCTTTGAAATTACTTGAAACGGCCTATGGAAGAGAATACAGTCTACACTTTTTCTTCCAAAATTTGCAATTTCTTCCTCTTGTTTTCACGACCCCAAAACCTCTTTTATGCTTTAGAGATGTTAGGTTTATATGATAGAATGATTTAGGTCAACAAAAACTGATTATATCTTTGCAAACTATGGAGATTTGATTTCATTCTTTTCCTTGTATGATTTGTTTCCAAAATAGACCAAATTAAGATCTTCTCCAATCAATTGGCTCTTTCATGAATTTTTTGATTTGCTAGATGTTCACGGACTCATAATATGCTCATAAAATCAAATCTTTGATTTTATTTGATTATTCTACTATTTAAATTGATTTATTTTGATTTAAATGGATAAAAATCAAAATAAATAATAAAAATAATAAAATAATATGTGGATAAGCTCACGGGTCGTGGGCCATCTTAGGAACAAGTTTCAAACAGGAAAACACGGGCCCATTTGGAAAAAAAAGTCATTTTGATCAATATTGACTTCATGCACATTTCCAAAAATTGGTCAATTTTGACAATACATATCTCCATCAACTTTAACCCTAAGAGGGTGTTCTTGGAATTTTTATAAATCTTAGTATGTCCCCTAAACAACCCTTTTGGTTTCATCTCAATTGGGTATTCCATGTTCATGTAAGAAGCTTTGACCCAAAAAGTGTTTTTGTTGACTTTTCAAAAGGACCTATAATGTAGAAATTCATATCTTTTGATGAGTGCATATTTTGAACTTGTGGGATGAAGATGAGTTGTAGGGAATTGCATCCTCTTCAAAATTAGCCTTGGATGGAAAATTTCTGATAAAGTATGAAGAAGTTATGCTTGGTCAAAGTTTGGTTGACCTTTCCCGAAAAACCCTAATTTAGCAACTTTTGGGTTTTGATGAGTTAGGAGCATTTCTTAAGGAATCATGATAAAACCTTGATCAAATGATGGATATCACTTCAAAATGTTGATTTTGACCAAAAATCTTGAAGTTTGACTCTATGTGGGCCACAATTGATTTTGACCTAGTTTAGTTGATTCTCAAGCATCTGAGCAGTTGACTGAGCAAACTTCTTGTGCAAGGCTTGAAATTTGACATGGAGAATCTTGGGAACATATTAGGACCTTGGAAAGCATTTTGGGCCTTTGTGATCCACACATCTTGGTGAAAGTGGAAACCCTAATTTGAGACACACTGCCTTAGGAGAGAGTTTGTCTGGTCAGCTCTTGGGCAAACTTGAGCAAATTGAGGACCTTTAGGAGTATGTAATGAGTAAAATGGGAGGGAAAATTTTGGGGTACAACAGCTGCCCTTGTTCAATCTTCTTAAACCTGAGGATGTAGATTGGCTCGTCTGCCTTTCGTGATCTGAAGGTGGAAGATGATTGAACACTAAAGTGCCTAGAAATTTGCATTCGCATGAAGTGATACTTGATTTGTGATATCGGGAATGGGATTATAGATGACATTTGGAAGTTGCTAGAGAATTGTCAGAGATGGGCTTAAAAATGCCATCCAATACGTGATAGAGTACCGTCGGAGATGGGCTTAAAGATGCCATCTAGAGGATGTTGATTTCCTGAGATATTCCTTTGATGAGAATCCATGCTCCTGTTGTTGAAGAGGAATCTGTTGAGGAATGTTGGTATCTGTCTTGGGAGAAATAGAATTTTAGGAGCTTCAGTTGTCCGTTACTCTACTGGGGAATTAACTCCGGAGGTGAATTGCATATCTGGTCAGTATATAGGCTGCTGTTGTACCCCAAAATTTGCCCTCCCATATTCTTCAAGATTTGTCAAAAGCATGCTTCAAAATTCCCCAAGGGTTGAACAGTTCAAGGGCCTCCTAACAGTCAAAATTAGGGTTTTAGTTCTGACAAAGTAAATGAAGTTTCCAAGGGTCAAATCAAGCCCCACATGCCTATAAACATGGTCAAGCATCCTCATACAAAGTTTCAAGACTTACAGCACAAAATTGCACAGTCAAAACCCTAATTGCACTACAGTCAACTGTAGGGGCAAAATGGTCATTTGACAGTCAAAAGTTCAAATTTTTGGTCAACATCTCATTTTGAAGCCACAAACATCATTTGATCAATGCTTGATCATGATTCTCAAAGCTTGGCTCAAAAATCATCAAGATGCAAAAGTTTCCATATTTGGACAGTTGAAAAAGTCAACTGTAAATTGACCAGGGCATAACTTTCACATGGATTATCAGAAAAATTCCATCCAAAGCTCATTTTGAAGAGAAAGACATTTCCTACAACTCCTCTTCATACTTCAAGTCCAAGAAATGCTCTCACAAAAAGTTATCAATTTCAACATTATAGGTCATTTTCAAAAGTCAACAAAAAGGGACTTTAAGTCAAAGGCCATAACTTGAGATTGGTAAATCAAAATGACATGGGACCAAAGGAATTGGTTAGAGGACTCAAAGAACTTTCCAAAATGTCCAAGAACATGAGCAAAGCTTAAAAATTGAGCAAGTTATGCCTTGTGGAAGTTGGGAAATTTTTGGATATTTTGAAAAGTCAACATTGCTTCAAATGACCTAAAATTGCTAATGGGCCTCTTTTTCTTCCACAATTCACTACCCAAGGCATGTACACGACCATTTGGCCCAAAGGGAAGTTCTTCATCATTTTTATTTTATTTATTTGAATTTTAATTACTAATAATTCATTTAATTAAGTAAAATATATGAAAAATATCAAAACTAGGTTTTCAAATCTTTTTATGCAAGACAATTACTCATGATTCACTAAGGATTTCGTGCCTATCAAAAGTGGAAAGAATTGGTGTAAATTGAGAGAGTTCTTCATGAAGAAATATTGAAAAAGATCCTAAAAAATCAAATCTTGAAAACCATTAAAAGCAAGGCTATGGGCTTGGATTATTGATCAAATACGTTATATATACAAAGGCAAACCTAACCCTAATGCTGATAACCATAAAGCTGCGCAAAAAAGCCATATGCAAACTTGAATTTTTTGAAGAAAACTCCAATACTGAAAATTGAGTTTTAGGACGATTCAAGGCCAAATATTTGTTCCATTAGCTTCCTGAGGCTTCAAGGAAAGTTTTCCAATCAAAATCAATCATCCTAACACCCTGAATTGGTAACACGATCGCAACCTGTACATAAAATATTTCATATTCGTACATCTCAATTCATGCATCTTTTGCGATTTTTAACATTTGATTTATGTTCATTATTCAATTCTGAAGCTAACTGCGTGGTCTGATTTTGTTTTCGTGCACCATGGAAGGATTCACCATTGTTATCATCTAGGGTTTTCTAAGTTCTAAATTGGGCGTTTTTAGCTATTGTAAAATTAGGACAGGCCAATACCATGAACGAATTCAGCGTGTTCAGACGAAAATAAATTGATCCTCGCGCCTAATTTATGAGGCCATATGGCCTATTCGCTATTCTTAGATATGGCGTATTTTGGGGGGGTTAAAAACCCCCGCTAACCATCTTTTGTTTCAGGAAAAAAGAACAAGCGAGGAAGAAGACGCTTAGGTGGCCATCAGTGATTGGGTCATTCAAATTCTCGCGCGAAAAAGAAGCATTAACGTTTGTTTATTTTATTATGTTTATTGATTATATTATCTACAGATAAACAAAGCAGCATGGTTGGCAAGCGTGTACGTTGGTAATCTCCAGGACCTGGGTTCGAGCCCCAGGTCCTCACCCTTTCCATATTATTTTTCAATTAATACTCCTATGCAATTTCAATACAGGGAACACCATACAACCTTTGATCCAGCTATGCCACGCGCCCACTGAGATTGATCCGTTGGCTCTGATCAGAGGAGCACCATGATCGTTGGTCAACACACATGCATGTTAGTCAAAAGGTCAACAAAGTCAGAAGCTTAATGGGCCTAAAGTGCTAATGAAAACCTCCCAAATGGGGATAGACCCCCCTAGGTTTGCAACATCTTTTCTATTTTATTTTATTATTTTGATTCAATTATTTCTTATTTTTAATTAGTTAATTAATTTAAATATTTTCATAAAAAATATAAAAAACAATATAAAAATCATAAAGACAAAAATAAGTATTTTTATTTAATATTTTAGTATTTTGTAAATAAAGCCTTTATTAATTAATTAGTTTTAATCTAGGGTTAACCTTAATATTTTTCAATAAAACTTAAAATTTGGTAGAATTAGGGTTTGTAATAATTTTTACCCTTTTTTCTTTTTTTCACTAATAATTAAATATTATTTATTTTTATAATTAAATTTGCATGTAAATAATTAGGTTAATTTAGGTTTAACTTTAATACTTTCTTAATAAACTAAAAAAAACAATTAGAATTAGGGTTAGTATTTTAATTTCAATTAATCTCATTAAATTCTCATAAATACAAAAAACCAAAAATAATTTCTTTTTTCTTTAATTTGATTAATAATAATTTAATTTCGTTAAAAAAGGGTCCAACGCCCTCGTTTCTAATTTTAATTCAATTCGCATATGTATTTCTTTTTCTTTTAATTATTCATGTACCTCTCCCAAAGCCGTGTAATTTTAATCTCTCGCACCTTTACTTTATTTCTTTATTTTTTCTGTCAAATTGGGTCCTGGAAATTTTGGCGATGTGGACCCGCGCCTTTTGTAATAGTTTAGAATTTTACCTTTCCGCAAATTTTTTAGCTGTTAAATAAATGCATGCAAGAATGAATGACGAAAATAAAAACAAACGCTTAGATCACCAATGACATGACAAGATAAAATAAATGAACACGACACATAAATCACACACCACCCCTCGGGTACGCCTCACTGTTGCCTTGCCTCGAAAGGTGATCGTCGAGTAGAGGATGTCTTAGTAAGTCCTCATGATCTGGGAACCTGGCATGAGGGTAGCTTCTAAGGTGTCTTCCCATTGCTCTGGTGATCACCATGTCCCGAACCTCGAATTGACCCGAACACCTCCAACGGTGGTGCTACCTACCTCTCAATGGTGGGATGGCACTACTTTAAAGGACATTTACACAGACGAATTCCTTAGGGTAGGTAGACGACTCTAGATGCTTGCTCTAAATTTCAAAACAAAACAAAATACTTTTCACACCAACACATTTTCAAAAAACTTTCGAAAGCAATTTTTCAAACACTCTTGAGGACTGATACAAGAGTCGAACTGAAATTTTCAAAGAAACTTTTTTAAAACCCACAATTGAAAAGCAAACAAACCAATTTTGAAAACACAATGAGCAAGTATCTAAGAGCCCATGGATAACCATGGATAGAAAGGGTGGTAACACCTTCCCTTTCTATAACCTACCTCCCGAACCGAGAGCAATCTCTATAAGGAATTTTTCTGTGCTTTTGTCCTTTCCATTTGGAGAAAATAAAAGACGGTGGCGACTCTTGCTTCCGCGACATTTCGCGAACCAGCGTTAAAACAGTCAGTTCCAGATCCACCGATCACAGAACTGGCGACTCTGCTGGGGACACAAACTTAAAGTGAGGTGTACCTTAGGGATAGTTCATAACTGTGTTTTCAATTGTTTTCTTTGCTTGCTTTAAATTGTGGGTTGCTTGGGAGTTCTATAGATCCTAACCCAGATCTGGGGGATACCTTCTTAGAAAGTAGCAACAAGGCTGTGAGGGAACTGTGCGGGGTATACCGACATGGTTGAAACAGTCTGCTACGTTGATGTGGCACTTTGGTGTGTACCGGTAACCCTTGAGTTCAGTCAAGGAGAGTACGGGGCCTCCGCGTGGTGTCGTGAAGCATCAACAGACCTTAGGAACCTTAATTGAACTATCTTGGCCTCTTTAGGGTAGTGAGATAACTGACTTTGGTGCAGTCCGAGGTTGGTTGATACTCGATACTACACTCAATTGAGGGTTGCTTTCCTGGAATATTTCGGTCGCCAGTTCAGTGGCTAAATCGAAACGATGAACAATGAAAGCAATCCAGTGATATTGGGACCCTTAGAACCCGGTTACTTCTGATAGGACAGGTTGAGCCCACCAACTTCAAAAGGGTACTACCCAGACCCCATGCTGGCCTTAAACCCTAAGGGCTTGTCTTGTGTGCCTTGTGTGCCTTACATGTTTGTCTTTGTAAATATCTGTGGTGTGTTTAATCATAGCATCATGACATCATCCAGCATCATATGCATTGATTAACCATTTCAGGGGTTCGAATCTTCATCTTTGTTCTTGTTTTGTAGGACATGGAAACTGTTCGTAGAAAGACAATTCAAGTCAGTCTTGTAAGAATCCCTCCTCAGCTTAAGGAACTTATATCCAGGATTCCCGAGAGCTCTTCATTCAGTGAAAGACATGGAAGTCTCATCAGCTTGGTCAATACCAACATTGAGGAAGATATGATAAAGGTCCTGTTCCAGTTCTTTGACCCTCTGCATCACTGTTTCACCTTCTTGGACTATCAGCTGGTACCTACATTGGAGGAGTTCTCCCGGCTCCTGAAGATCCCTATCCTTGATCAACTACCCTACAACGGTACAGAAAAGGAACCTAAGCTTGAAGAGATTGCTAAAGCCTTGCACCTACAGTCATCTGACCTCAAGGGACATTGGGAAGTTAGAAGTGGTATCAAAGGGTTCTTAACCAGGTTTCTGTTTGAAAAGGCCCATGAATGTTGGAACTCCCTTGACTTACAAGCTTTTGAAGAAGTTGTGGCCCTCCTTGTCTATGGTTTGGTGTTGTTCCCTAACCCAGATCATCTTATAGATATCAGCGCTGTCCAGATCTTTATGTCCAGGAATCCTATACCTACGTTGCTGGGGGACATCCTCCACTCATGTTACACTCGAACCATGAGAAAAAGAGGTGTCCTTATGTGTTGCACTCCTCTCCTGGGAAGGTGGTTTATTTCGCACCTTCCACAATCAGTCTTGAAGAACGAGCAGGGTTTGAGATGGTCACAACGGTTGATGACTCTTACACATGCAGATATACATTGGTGCCCTAGGTCTAGGGAGGATGTCACTATCATTGATCGTTGCGGGGAGTACCCTAATGTTCCTTTACTTGGAATCAGAGGAGGTATTACTTACAGCCCATGCCTGGCTTGGAGACAGTTTAGTTATGCTCGGAGGGATGGTCCTCATGACATGTTAATTCCTGACATAGTTTTTGACTTCGACAACGATACTCAAGGACTTCGCCAGAGATTTATCAGAGCCTGGAGGATGCCAAGTAGGATAGACAGTAAGACACTGGGGCACATGAACTCCATCCCGTTGGAACCTTATCTCAAGTGGGTACGAGCCCGCTCCTAGAAGTTAATGATGCCTTATCCTCATATGCTCCCTGTGATCAAAGAGCCAGTCTCGGAAGGAGAGGTGTCCTACACTATTCAGCACCCTGATATGCCCACATCCTGGGAAGAGATGCAGAAGAGCTGGATCCAGCTTAAGGAAGAACGAAATTCTCTTGAGACCAGTCTACATGCTAGTGAAAAGAAGGTCTTGGAGCTCACCCGCCTGTTGCATGAGGAGAGGAATCTCAACACTTACATAGCTCCAAAGAGGATGCGTAGTATATTTTGAGATTGATTTGCTTTTGTATTATTTTTGCCCATGAGGCTTTGATGTACTGAACAATTATTTCCTTAATGATAACGTGTGTTCCTTTTTGTCTACAACAAATTTGAACTTTCGAACCCCTGAATGCATTGCATAAACACATATCATTCATCATGTGCATAGCAGGTTTTCCTCTTTTCAGGTTGCTTACAGTTCTTCGCTGTTTATTTCAGCATCATGAATCCTGACTCATCATCAACCGAGATGTCCATTAAGGCTCTTCAGGCGCAGAATGCACAATTTTAGGAACTAATCATGGGTTTGGCTCAGGGCCAAGAGGAGCTAAAGGCTCTGCTCCTGAAGAAGGAGAAGAAGAAGAAGAGAAGGACTGTTCTGTTCAACTCGGGCCGAAGGTTTGGCAACACTCTGCAGAATGAAGAGGCTGGTTCTTCTATTGGCAAGGGTACTCCTCAAGCGGAAAAAGGTCCTAGTCCGGTAGTCTCTGACACCGAGACTGATTTTGATGAAGAGCAGTATCCTCCTACAGAAGACAGATACAAGCAGTTGGAAGACAGGTTGAATGCTATGGAGATACAACAGGTACCTGGGCTGGATTTCGGAGATTTGGGTTTGTCTACTGGTGTGATCATTCCTCGTAAGTTCAAAGCACCATCTTTCACTAAGTACGACGGGGCGTCTTGTCCCAAGCTACATCTCAGGTCCTACGTGCGGAAGATTCAACCGTACTCAGTGGATAAGAATTTGTGGATCCACTTCTTCCAGGAGAGTCTTTCAGGGACTCATCTCGAATGGTTCTATCAGCTGGATGGGACCAAGGTTCTTAACTGGGAGGAGTTGGCTACTGCTTTCTATAAGCAGTATCAATATAATGCCGACCTTGCCCCTACACGTACCCAACTCCAGGGTATGTCGTTAGGTTCAAGTGAAGGTTTTAAAGAGTACGCTCAGAAGTGGAGGGATCTGGCTGGCAGGGTGCAGCCTCCGTTGACTGATCGGGAGTTGGTAGACATGTTCTTGGGGACCCTATCTGGGCCATTTTTCAACCATCTTATCAGTAACTCGTCTGCAGGGTTTACTGATCTTATTCTGACTGGAGAGAGAATTGAGGCTGGGTTGAAGTCTGGTAAGATTCCGAAGGGTGCATCGTCTAGTTCTGAGAAGAAACCCTTCAAGAAGGATGCTAGTGCTGTGTACGGGTCCAGGAGACAAGAGAAATCTGAGCGCCGCCAATCTGTCAGTGCGGTAATGATTGCCAAGCCTGCTGCCGCTCCTCGGCCAACCAATCCTCAAAGGGCTGAAAGACCCCGGAGAGAGTTTACCCGTTTGAGCATGACCCTATCCCAAATCTTGCCGCAGTTACTATCCACCAATTTAGTGACTGTCAGAGAGGCACCCAAAAGTGTGAACACTGCCTCCCCCAAGTACAACCCAAATGCTCGTTGTGCTTATCATTCTGATAGCCCGGGGCATTCCACTGATGACTGTTGGGCATTAAGGAATAAGGTGCAAGACCTTATTGACGCAAAGGAGATACAGTTTGAAGCGCCTGAGAGGCCAAATGTGGTTACTGCTCCTATGCCTCAGCATGGGGTAAACGCCGTTGATGAAGATGTTTACGCTGTCTCTGTGAATGATCTAGCCACTCCCTTAATGACTGTCAAGAGGAGCCTACTGCTGGCCGGTTTATTTCCGGGTTGCAGTGAGGGTTGCCTATTCTGTGCTGTTTCCCTATCTGGTTGTCCCTTGCTGAAGTTAGGCATCCAAAGCCTGATGGACAGTAAGGAGATTATGTTCAAAAAGTCTGCTGTTCAGTTGGTTCCGGTAGAAGAAGTGTCTATGGTTACCATCTTCAATAATCCAATCAAGGCTCTCCCGAAGAAGCCTGTCCAAATCACGACTGTTGCACCTGTGGTTATTACTGTTCCGGGGCCTCTCCCCTACGTATCTGATAAAGCTGTCCCCTGGCATTATGGGGCAGACGTATATGTGAATGGAATCAAACAAGAATTCAACACTGGCGCCAGTATCTGCGATATCACTGGCCCAGCCAAGGTTACCCGCAGTGGCAGGCTCTTCTCGCCTGACATTGCACCGCCCGCTACTCGAAGACCCCTCCTTATAACACCTACAAGTGTACCTGTTCCTGTTACTGACCAAGTTGTTTCCCCTGCTGCCGAGTCATCCAATGCTCGGGGCAAAGGAATTGAAGATGAGCCTGCCCGGATGGAGGCACCGATACCTATAAATGCTGAGGCCTCCCAACAAGAAATGGAGGAGATTCTAAAGATAATAAAAAAGAGTGACTTTAATGTTGTGGAACAGCTGGGGCATACGCCCTCCAAGATCTCCATGCTCTCCTTATTGCTATGCTCCGAGGCCCATGCTAAGGCCTTGATCTCATTTCTCAAGACGGCCTATGTGCCACAGGAGACATCTGCAGTCCAGTTCACTGATTGCGTAGCAAATCTGACAGTGGACAATGGCTTGGGTTTCTCAGATGCTGACCTGACTGCGAAAGGAAGAGACCACAATGATGCCCTGCATGTCTCTATCGAATGCAGGGGCACTACTCTGGCACATGTATTGGTGGATACTGGTTCTTCCTTGAATGTTCTACCAAAGAAGGCTTTAGACCGCTTGGATTGTGAAGGCCTGGAATTAAAACCCAACAATATCATCGTCAGGGCCTTTGACGGTTCAAAAAGGATGGTTCATGGAGAGGTTGACATTCCTATTCGTGTGGGCTCTCAGGTGTTCGACTCTACCTTTTATGTGATGGATATCCGTCCATCGTACTCTTGTCTACTGGGTCGACCTTGGATCCATAAAGCTGGGGCAGTAACCTCTACCTTGCACCAGAAGCTGAAGTACCCTGTCAGAGGGAAGATTGTCACTGTACAAGGAGAGGAGGAGTATATGGTAAGCCATTTGAATTCCTTCAGATACATTGAGATGGATGGGGAGTTTATTGAAACCCCTTTTCAGCATTTCGAGGAGGTGCTTCCAATTTCAGCAGCAGCAGAAACAACAGTCGAAGAGGATGTTCCCTTGAAGATGGCTTCCCTGAAGGATGCCCGGGCTGTGGTTCAAAAAGGTGAATGTGCTAACTGGGGCAGGCTTCCCGACTTTACACAGAAAACTGACAAATTTGGACTGGGTTTTACTGCAGAGGGTCAGAAAGCTATGCGGAAGGCGAAGACCAGAAGACCTCCTGTGCTCATCACAAATCCAGGAGTGAATGCCGTTGGGGAGGATAATGAATTGGATGAAGCCGAGTTCAATAGCTGGATCTATCCAACGAATGAAGGCGGATTGACCAATTGGATCGTCAAAGACCATACTCCTGTTACTTTTGTTACGCAGTAATAAACTTTTTTGTTTTGTTGTTTGTAATAAACAATAAATAAACTCTGTGGCCCGGTGTCTTACCCGAGGCACCGTGGTTTTATTTGTGAGGGCATATAAATTGTCATTTCATATATCATAAATGAAAATCTTGGACGTTTTCTCGCATTACAAATCTTATGCTCCTTTTCTGTCTTTCTTTCCTTTACATATATTTCAAAACAGCTGTATTTACACACACACTCACACCTACAGGTTTCAATCCACTCTGGATATCACTGGTAACGACTCTGCTACTGCCAGTTATAACTTCGAAAATCCGATCAACTTAGCCGAAGACGAAGGTGAAAATGATTGCGAAGTGCCTGGCGAGCTTGCAAGACTGTTACTTCAGGAAGAGAGGGCAATTCAACCACATGAAGAGCCAGTGGAAACAATAAACTTGGGTACAGAGACAGACAGGAAAGAGGTAAATATTGGTGCCAACCTAGAGCTCAGCGTGAAGCAACGGTTGACTAAAATGCTACATGATTATATGGAGATCTTTGCCTGGTCCTACGAAGACATGCCCGGGTTGGATACCGATATTGTGGTCCATCACTTGCCTACTAAGGAAGACTGCCCTCCGGTTAAGCAAAAGGTCCGTCGTATGCGTCCAGAGATGTCTGAAAAGATTAAAGCCGAGGTTATGAAGCAGTTTGATGCCGGG
Organism: Vicia faba; assembly: GCA_948472305.1. Lineage (NCBI taxonomy): Eukaryota > Viridiplantae > Streptophyta > Magnoliopsida > Fabales > Fabaceae > Vicia > Vicia faba. The sequence goes on from OX451737.1 coordinate 1,574,331,529, forward strand.
TTCCTTGCAGTGACTTCTTACCCTCAGTGGGTTGCTAATGTGGTGCCGGTACCAAAGAAGGACGGCAAGGTCAGAATGTGTGTCGACTACAGGGATCTGAACAGGGCCAGCCCCAAAGATGACTTCCCTTTACCTCACATTAATGTCCTTGTTGACAATACAGCTCAGCACAAGGTGTTCTCTTTCATGGATGGCTTTTCAGGTTACAATCAGATCAAGATGGCACCTGAAGACATGGAGAAGACTACCTTTGTTACTCAGTGGGGGCACCTTCTGCTACAAGGTCATGCCTTTTGGACTAAAGAACGCTGGGGCAACCTACCAACGTGCCATGGTTGCTTTATTTCATGACATGATCCATCATGAGATAGAAGTGTATGTCGACGACATGGTCTCAAGGTCCCAAACTGAGGAAGAGCACCTAGATCATCTGCAGAAATTGTTTGACCGGTTGAAACTATACAAGCTGAGGTTGAACCCGAACAAGTGCACCTTCGGGGTGAGATCTGGGAAGTTGCTAGGCTTCGTTGTAAGTGATAAGGGTATTCAAGTGGACCCTGCCAAAGTCAAGGCTATTCAAGAGATGCCAGTTCCTAAGACAGAGAAGGAAGTCAGAGGCTTTTTAGGACGCCTGAATTACATTGCTCGCTTCATCTCACACCTAACTGCTACCTGTGAACCAATCTTCAAGCTGCTGAAGAAAGATCATGTAGTACGTTGGAATGATGAATGTCAGGCCGCGTTTGACAGAATTAAAGAGTATCTCCAAGAACCACCCATCCTTATGCCACCGGTTGAAGGGAGACCTCTGATACTATATCTGACAGTACTAGATAATTCAACGGGGTGTGTGCTGGGGCAGCATGACGAGTCTGGCCGAAAAGAGCATGCCATTTATTACCTTAGCAAAAAGTTTACCGACTGTGAGACCCGATACTCACTGCTTGAGAAAACTTGCTGCACTTTGGTATGGGCTGCTCGCCGGCTGAGACAGTATATGTTGACTCATACCACCTTGTTGATCTCAAAGATGGATCCTATAAAGTACATATTCGAAAAGCCTGCTCTGTCTGGGAGAATAGAAAGATGGCAAATGATCTTGACGGAATATGACATTCAGTACACAACCCAGAAAGCCATCAAGGGAAGTGTATTGGAAGACCACTTGGCACATCAGGCAGTAGACGACTATCAGTCAATGAACTTTGAGTTTCCGGATGAGAGCATCATGATAGTGACTGATTGTGAAGTACCTGGACCGGATGAAGGACCTGAGGAAGGATCCCGATGGTCTATGCACTTTGACGGAGCCTCCAATGCTTTGGGTAACGGTATCGGCGCCATAATCATATCACCTCAAGGCACTCATACTCCACTCACTGCCCGGCTATGTTTCAACTGTACCAACAACATGGCAGAGTATGAGGCATGCATCATGGGTCTTCAAGCTGCAATCGACTTAAGGATCAAGTTTCTGAGTGTCTTCGGAGATTCCGCTCTCGTGATCAATCAGATCAAAGGAGAGTGGGATACGAAACATCCAAATCTTATTCCTTACAGAGAATGTGTGTTGACCTTGATCCCCCACTTCACGAAGATAACCTTTGAACACTTTCTGAGAGAAGAGAATCAGTTGGCGGACGCGTTAGCTACAATGTCTTCTATGTTCAAAGTTAAATGGGATAATGAGGCTCCCCGGATCATCATCTGGAAACTGGATGAACCGACATATTGTTGTGATCTCGAGACTGAGTTGGTGACTGAGAAGCCTTGGTACCATGAGGTGAAGAGATATCTGGAAGCTCAGGAATACCCTGAAGGTGCCTCTGTCAATGATAAGAAGTTCTTGAGAAGGTTCGCATCAAAGTTCTTCCTTAGTAACGACATCTTGTACAAGCGAAACCATGATTCAACCTTACTGCGTTGTGTGGATAAGACTGAAGCAGAAAGGATCATGGAAGAGCTACATGAAGGGACCTTTGGTACACATTCCAGTGGACATACAATGGTGTTGGCTCCTAAATTCGACACCTTTGTTTTGTTGATGTCAGCCATTAAAGCTGAAAGATGTTTTCGACTGGCTAAGTCTGTCGAAATGCCCGTCGAAAGATGGCAAAGTACTTAGAAGATTTCTTCCAAGGGAGAAGTTGGTTGCCTTCGACGTCGAAGGAGTTTCTCGTCGAAGATGTCTCTCGACGAAAGTGTTCGATGGTTCAGAGTGGAGCAGTTTGAAATTCAAGCTTTTGGAGGGAAAACGGTTTCCAGCAGTTACCACGTGTAGCGTGCAAAGATCTGGAGCGTCGAACGTTGAGAACGTGCCAAGTGGAATCATCTCGAAGCAGTGTAACTGCCCGACGGTTACTTGGGATGTTTTAGTATAAATAGTAGTAGTCATGTAAGTTCTCGCGTGTGTTCACAATCCTATACAAAGTCACTCATATAGATTCGAGTACCCAGCGTGTGAGAAAGAATTGTTGAGAAATGTATGTGTGAAACACCAATTTTATTAATCAAAGTCATTTACTTTTCCAGAAATTTACTTGCTTTCCTCTTTACATTCCTGTCGAAGCCTTTTACTTTAAGCCTTGTTTATTTTACCAAGTCCTTTCTTCATGCAATTTACTTGAAACCTCTTTATTTCATTTAAAGCTTCTTTATTTAAAGCCTTATCCAGTTTAACCAAAACTTCAAAATCAACCTATGTCCTAGGATCAATCTGATCGATCCTGCGAGTAACCAAATAAGTAACCATTTGGAGGATCAGCGGTTGTTTACCAAATCCCAAGGTAAACAAATTGGCACACCTGATGGGACAGTGTGTTGATTGTTGAAAATAATCTCATCTTTTCGAATTGTATGTTATTGAGAAGTGGTAGAATATACACTAACGATAACAATACTGCCAGAAGAAGGGAAGAGATGGCGAATCCGCCAAACAATAACGAAATCCCACAAACGAATGTGGGAGCAACGGTTAGTACGACCGTAAGTGAAGCGACAAATGTTGGTTCGACACCAGCAGTATCGATCACAACCACGGGGCCAATACCTTCGTTAACAGGCCCCAGGATGCCTTTGGGAACTCCCCCACCAAGGGGAAATTTAGCCACAAGGCCTTTGGTTCCCCCAGGATTTATTCCATTCTATGGTATGCCAACTTCTGAAGTGGCAAGCCTGACGAATGCTGCGTCCACTTTTTCAGACCCTTTAGTGAGTGCCTCTTCGCCACTCCAAGGCTCTAGAGTAGGCATGGCGAATAGAAATAGGACTCAACTCTTAGGAGGAACGTCCCAAGTAGCCCATGGCCTTACAAATGCCTCGACAGCAGTCTTGAGGAAACAAATGGACGAAAGCAACCATGATATGGTGCAAATGTTGGCACAAACTTTGAGTACAGTGCTAAACCCTCTAATACAAAACACTACTCAATCGAATCAGCAAATGACAGCGCAAATGGCGCGCTTGGCTGATTTCTTTGGAGTACCCCAACCGATTCGACAGCCCCAAAGGGCGCAAATAAGGGGAAACCAGGGGATATTTTTAGAGGAAGAAACCACCATTAACCAGGCTCAACAGCCTGTCGAAGAAAACCTTAGGGCACGATTGGAACAACCTGTCGAGGAACCTAGGGTAATAACCCCAGAGGTAAGGTTAGTTAACAGAAACCAAAATGCTGACGAAGTGGTTCAGCATATCCAATACCAAAACATGGGTTTGGAAAACAATCTGGCAACCATGATTGAAAGGATCATGACTCAGAATGGGATGAACATGGGCTTTCGAAGGCCCAACTTTACATCTCCATTGTCAGAATACGTGTTACAAACGGACTTACCTCCTAGATGCAAAGTCCCCAAATTTACTAAGTTCTCTGGGGACACGACAGAATCTACTGTCGAGCATGTGGCGAGATATTTGATCGAAGCGGGTGACATTTCGAATAACGAAAACCTAAAGATCAAGTACTTCCCAAGTTCTTTAACAAAGAACGCTTTTACTTGGTTTACAACTCTCCCCCCCAATTCGATCCATCATTAGACCCAGTTGGAAAGATTGTTCCATGAACAATTCTACATGGGGCAAACCAAGATAAGCCTGAAAGAACTGGCCAGTGTGAAGAGACGTTTCACTGAACCTATAGACGAATATCTAAATAGGTTTAGGTTGCTCAAGGCGAGATGTTTTACACAAGTTCCAGAACATGAGTTGGTCGAAATAGCCGCAGGCGGTTTAGATTATTCCATCAGGAAGAAGCTAGACACCCAGTACCTAAGAGACATGGCCCAACTGGCCGATAGAGTTCGACAGGTAGAACGCCTCAAAGCTGAAAAAGCTAAGGCAACGAAAACTCACAAGAGAGAGAGGATAGCGTACGTTGAGATGGATGACGAAGATCTAGAATCCTTCGACGATACTTTAACTGTCGAAGAAGGAGAAGTCGATTTAGCAGAACTGAAACAAGGGCCACCATACTCTTGTAAACTGTTAGTCCCCTCAAATGGGAAAAATCCCATTGGTCCAGAAAGGACCAACGATAGGTTTCCAAAAAAGACTTATAGTTTTGACATCACAAAATGTGATGAAATATTCGACTTGCTGGTTAAAGATGGCCAAATGATAGTACCCCCAGGGGTAAAAGTGCCTCCTCTTGATCAAAGAAAGAAGAGAGGTTTTTGCAAATATCATAATTTTTTGGGCCATAAAACTTCTCAATGTTTTCTTTTCAGGAATCTTGTGCAAGACGCTATCGAAGAAGGGAGATTGAAGTTTGCTGACAAATCCCCCATGGCTGTCGACTCAAATCCATTGCAGGCTGAAGCCCACTATGCTGAACCCTCTGAGGTGAACGTGATAGAGGAAACCAGGATCCAGTCGAAGAAGCCAGGAATTACCATGGTCGAAGTCTCAAAGGACCACATAAACATTCCAATCTTTGGCAGTTTTTCTGGAAATTTATCCAGGAAGTCAATTGAAGCTGTCCAGAAAGCGGTCGAAAACCCGAAGTCGGAGACCGCTGAAGCACAAAAAACTGGATCAAAACCCAGTTCCCACTTGGCCACCATTCAAGGCCAGACGGAGAATCTGGAGATACAAATGAAGCAGTTAACTCTTGCTAACAAAGATACAATGAATATCAACATGGTCGAACTTTCTGACCCAAAAGCATCAGAAGAGGCCATGAGGCAAGAACAAACTAATAAGATTGCTTTCCCTCGGGAAAATGAAAACTTGGCAGATTTTCTACAAAGATGCCAGAAAAAGAAATCAGAGGTGATGCTGTGTCCAAGATGCAGTTCGATCTTTGATAAAAAAGCTGCTGAGCACATTCAAGGCGTAAGAGCAGCGAATAAGAGAAGGGAGAATGTTGACCTTCGACATGATCCCAGAAGAGCCTCCCAAAGAGGTTCTAACCAAGAAAAGAGGCCATTGACTTTTAGGCCTCCAACAAATGTGCCAGTAGATACTTGGTACAAAACCTCTGGTCGGAAAAGGACAAGTGAGGAGAAATGGCATTCTTTCGATGTGCCAAGAGGTTCCTCTTTGACTCAAAAGAAAGAGCCTCAAGTTGCTGCACCTAAGGTTGCACAAGTGTCCAGCAACTACAAAGGTAAAAATCCCATGTCTCGATCTCAATGGAGGAGATATCAAAGGAGACGAAAAGCTGAAAGGGAGGCTGCCAACGAACCAAAGGCAGAAACCAGTTCGAACGTTCCTCAAAGGAAGCAAAGGAAACCTCTAGAAAGGGAGCCAGTAACCAACAGGCTAGTTTGGCCTAACCAAAGTGAAATCGAAGACGAAGACGATGCTGAGTCTGATGATACTTTGGACATAATGGTGAATATAGTTTCAGTGCTGCCCAGAGAATTTAATCGACAGGTAGAAGTCGAAGCAAGTGACTGGGAAGTGGAGCAAGAAATGGCCAAACATAGGCCAGTGTGCTATTTTGTCATGGACAATGGCACTACTGAGGAACAAAATGGCTTCTTCGAGCCACCTACAGAGGCGATGAAAAATCACCTAAAGCCTTTATTCATAAGGGCTAAACTCGAAGAAACTACTGTGAATAAAATATTGGTGGATTGTGAGGCAACCATCAACATTATTCCTCACTCTATGCTAAGGAAAATTGGCAAAAGGGATGAGGACATTAAGCCTCACAACATGGTCCTGTCGAACTATGAGGGCGGCATAGGGACCACTATGGGAGTGATCCAGCTAGATATCAAAGTAGGGTCGATCCTTCGACCAACGATGTTTATGGTCATATCGGCCAAACCTAACTACAATCTTTTGTTGGGCCGTGAATGGATTCATGGTGTTGGCGCTGTGCCTTCATCAATGCACCAAAGGCTGCTGCTATGGCGTCCAGATGGGATGGTCGAAAACATAGAGGCAGATCAAAGCTATTACCTTGGCGAAGTGAATCACCTGGGTTTGGCAGATTTCGACAAGAACTTGGCTCACATAGGGCCATGTCCAACACCTGACTTCGACATGGCGCCAGCGCCAAACACTTTTTGTTCCCTATACCTGCATCCTGAGCATGGTTTCCAATGGGACAGAGAAGACTTGTCCCACATAGACTTCAGTGGGTTAACTGATATCCAACCAACTGGTTGGGGAAGCGAATTCAGTGATAATGACTGAGTCACAATCTTTGAAGCGAATTTCGGCTTATGTAGCCGAAACCAAGATGATAACGGCTCTCGAAGCCGAAGTAAAGTACATGGCCACACAGGCCAATGATCAACAATTATCTGCGGTAGGCCCAGGAAAGGATTTCGATCCAAAACCTCCTGATATCATGCCAGAAGAAATGCAGGAACAGAGGCTCGACGCCATCTATGACGATGAGCCTTTGGGCTTCGAAAAGGACCCCTTGGCGAACAACATTAAAATGTTAGCGCAAGACCCTTTAGAAGAAATCAACTTAGGCGAAGGATCAGAGAAAAGGCCAACTTACATCAGCGCCAAAATTGATCCAGAGCTTAGGTTGGAAGTAATCCAATTGCTGAAAGAGTTTAAAGACTGTTTTGCATGGGATTATGACGAAATGCCTGGTCTCGACAGAAGATTGGTAGAACTTCAGTTGCCAATCAAACCTTGGAAGAAGCCAATCAAGCAAAATCCAAGGCGCTTCGCTCCAGAAATACTGTCGAAGATCAAAACGGAGGTCGAAAGACTTCTGAAATGCAAATTCATCCGTGTTACAAGGTATGTCGAATGGATTGCAAACATTGTGCCAGTAATTAAGAAAAATGGTACGTTAAGGGTATGCATAGATTTCAGAGATTTGAATGCTGCTACACCCAAAGATGAATATCCTATGCCTGTGGCGGAAATGCTAGTCGATTCTGCCGCTGGCTATGAATACCTGAGTATGCTCGATGGTTATTCAGGATATAATCAAATATTCATTGCTGAAGAGGATGTGTCGAAAACAGCTTTTCGATGCCCTGGGGCCTTAGGCACTTACGAATGGGTAGTGATGCCTTTTGGCCTAAAAAACGCTGGGGCAACGTACCAGCGAGCAATGAATACTATCTTCCATGATTTTATTAACACTTTTATGCAAGTATATATTGATGACATTGTTATAAAATCTGTTTCCAGGAAGAATCATATTGACCACCTTCGACAATCATTCGAAAGAATGAGAGAACATGGTCTGAAGATGAACCCTTTGAAGTGTGCGTTCTGTGTGAAAGCTGGAGATTTCTTGGGCTTCGTTGTCCACAAGAAAGGAATCGAAATCAACCAGAACAAGACGAAGGCAATTTTGGAAGCGAAAGCGCCGTCGAATAAGAAGGAACTGCAATCTCTCTTAGGCAAGATAAATTTTTTAAGGAGGTTTATATCTAATCTAAGTGGGAAAACTCAGGCCTTTTCACCCTTACTGCGACTGAATAAAGAGGGGTTCGAATGGGGGCAAGAGCAACAAGACGCCTTCGACAAAATCAAAGGGTACCTCACTAAGCCACCTATTCTGGTGCCTCCTTGTAGCAATAGGAGTATGAGATTGTACATAGCTGCATCCGACAAAACTCTGGGAAGCATGTTAGCCCAAGAGGATGAGAATGGAGTCGAAAGACCCATTTATTATCTCAGTAGAGTTTTGAATGATGCAGAAACTAGATATAGTGAAGTTGAAAAATTGTGTCTATGTCTGTATTTCTCTTGTACAAAACTCAAGCAGTATATAAAACCAGTTGATGTGTATGTTTCGTCTCATTTTGATGTTTTCAAGTATATGTTGTCGAAACCTATCTTGCACAGTCGAATTGGCAAGTGGGCATTAGCATTAACTGAATATTCCTTGACCTTTATGCCTCTTAAGGCAGTAAAAGGACAAGTGGTTGCAGACTTCATAGTCGACCACTCAATTCAAGTCGAGGATATTAATTATGTGGAGATAGAGCCTTGGAAATTCTACTTCGATGGTTCCAGCCATAAAGATGGAACAGGGGTAGGAGTCTTGATTATTTCTCCAGATAAAATTCCAACAACATTCAAGTACAAAATATCAGGTTCTTGTTCGAACAATGAGGCTGAGTATGAAGCTCTAATTACTGGCCTTGAGATATTGTTGGAATTGGGGGCAACTCGAGTCGAAATCATGGGAGACTCAGAGTTAGTCATTAAGCAAGTCACAAAGGAATATAAATGCATAAGAGAGAATCTTATTATGTACTTTGTGATAGCAAATCGTTTATTGAAAAAATTTGAAACGATCAATATTCGACACATACCCAGAGTCAAAAATCAAATAGACAATGACTTGGCACAAATTGCATCTGGGTATAAGATTTCAAAAACGAGATTACAAAGAGCAATCGAAGTTCGAGAAAAGATAAAAGCAACTTGTCTATCACCATCAGACTTGGAATCGACGAGACTAGGATATGCTGATCACAGTAACTTCGAGATTTCGTTCATTGATAATTTGTCAGAGCAAGATTGGAGGAAACCCATTGTGGACTATCTCCAAAATCCAGGAGCTTCGACAGAACGAAAAACAAAGTACAGGGCGTTGAGTTATGCACTCATGGGTAATGAGTTATTCAAGAAAACGCCTGAAGGGGTATTGCTAAAATGCTTAAGTGAAACTGAGGCATACGTAGCCCTTTCGACTACGCATGCTGGGGCATGTGGGGCTCACCAAGCAGGCCATAAGATGAAATGGTTGTTGTTTCGACAAGGACTATATTGGCCCACTATGCTGAAAGATTGTGTTGAGTTCGCCAAGGGTTGTCAAGAGTGTCAAGTCCATACAGGCATCCAACATGTACCAGCAAGCGAACTTCACTCGATAGTGAAGCCTTGGCCTTTTAGAGGATGGGCGTTGGACCTCATTGGAGAGATTCGACCAGCATCATCAAAGAGTCAGAAATACATACTGGTAGGCATTGATTACTTTACTAAGTGGATCGAAGCTATCCCTTTAGTCAATGTAGACCAGGAAAATGTCATTGAATTTATTCAAAAGAACATTATCTTTAGGTATGGAATTCCTGAGACAATAACAACTGATCAAGGATCAGTTTTTACTGGTCGAAAGATGCAAGAATTTGCTCAGGAAACAGGTTTCAAACTCCTAACATCCACGCCTTATTATGCACAGGCGAATGGTCAAGTCGAAGCAGCTAACAAAGTGGTGATTGGCTTGATAAAGAAACATGTTGGGAAGAAACCAAAGAATTGGCATAAGACGTTAGACCAGATTCTGTGGGCTTGTCGAACGTCCCCAAAAGAAGCCACTGGTACAACACCGTATATGCTAACTTTTGGCCATGATGCAGTGTTGCCAGCAGAAATTTGTCTTCAATCTGCAAGAGTTCAGAGGCATTATGATATTCCTTCTGAAGTCTATTGGAATATGATGTTAGACGAACTGGTGGATTTAGACGAAGAGAGATTACGCGCTCTCGACCTACTCAGGCTTCAGAAGAAAAGGGTAGAAGACTCTTATAATAAAAAGGTAAAACCTAAGGTATTTTTGCCTGAAGAACTAGTTTGGAAGGTAATTCTTCCCATGGATCGAAGGGATCGAAGCATGGGGAAATGGTCACCCAAATGGGAAGGACCCTTCAGAGTTATCCAAACTTTTTCTGGTGGAGCCTATGAAGTCGAAGAGTTAGGTGGAGATAAAAGGCTCTTGAGAGTAAATGGTAAATATTTGAAAAAATACAAACCTACACTTCAAGAGATAAAAATAAAATAATAAAAGAACAAGACTAAATTAACCATAAAAATGCCAAAATGGAAATTTTATAAATTTCAGCCAAGATGGCAATGTTGTCGAATATAGATTACAAAATATGGTTACAAAAGAGAATCAATCAAAAGGGAATAGAGTCCTTGAGTCGAAGGTACTTGGCTTGCTGCAGCTCCAACCTTTTCTTGCACCAGGCGTTCTCCTGCACTAGTTTGGCAATCTGAGCGTCGAAGCCTTGGGCCTTCTCAGTGAATTCCAGGCCTTGTTTGATTTCAGTTTGGCTCTCGGTGTCTGAGATGGTCGAAAGAAGTTCCTCCTTGCGTATAGTGTTGGCATTTATCTTCGCCTCTATTTCTTCGATTTGTGCCCGGAAGGAAGCATTCTCTCGATCGATGGCATCGACTTCTTCCTGCGTAGATGCTTTTTGCTTCGACAACTCCGTAATTCGAGAAGTCGTATCCGAGACAGCAGTCCACGCAGAGGAGCTTTTGCCATACAACACCTCAAGCTGACTGTTAAACCCCCTTTGGCGCCTGTAATCTGCTGAGACTTGATCAATCATAGAGTGTAACTCCATGATCAAGCCTGAAACTTCTGGGGCTACAGCTAGCAAGTCGACAGCATTCAAGACATCCTTCAAGTATGATGGAGCAGTGGGGTCCCCCTCTAAAGCCTTCATCAAGTCCTTCTTGAAGAACTGGGCCTTAACCTTTGCCAAAGCTTCATCGAGAGGAGAGGTTTCAGTAGACTTCCCCGACAGGGTAGGAATCTCCTGACTAGCATCAGACGAACTCTTGCTCTCGATGATTGCGTTGAGATAGCTAACAGGGTCAGTTTGTTTCAAGAGTTCTAAGTCCTCTTTTGACCTGTGCTTCGTTGAGGTAACCCTTGCAACAGCATTGTCTTGGGTTTGAGGCTGTTGAGTGGTAGGTGCCTCGACTTGTTGCTCTTCGACTCGGACTGGGGCAGTACCAGCGTCACCTTGGTGCTCTTCGCTAGCGTCACCTGGGTGCCCTTCTCCAGTGTCACCTTGGTTCTCTTCGCCAGCGGCACCTTGATTTTCTTCGCCAGCATTGCCTTGGTCCCTTTCTTCATGATTCTCTTCTGACAGATCCACCACCTGAACCGCTTCTGGATGTTGTTCCTCCGTTTGAGGTTCCTCTGCTGGTTTTTCTACCGTTTTAGCATTGGCCTCATTTTCAGTATGGGCTTCGTCATTTCCCAAGCCTTTTTCTTGTGGCCTGCTGAGTTCAGCAGATTCCAGCGTTTCAGAGGTCCTTGGCGGAGAACTTTCAGTGGTGTCCTGAAAAAGGAAAGAAGACAAATCTTCAGAGATCGAAAGAGACACAATCGAATATGGGTATCTATACCTAAGTTATAAAAGGGTCTAAGAGATTACCTGTAAATTAGTTTCAGCCCCAGGGCTGGAATTGTCGCTTTCGACAGGCTTGTTAAGAAGAATGTTTAGTTCCTCCTCCGTTGGCTCCTCAATGATCACTGGAGGTGGCCTAGGCTTTCTCCCAGCAACCTTTATTCTGATGGTTCGACCTTCAGGAGCAGGAGCAGGAACAGAAGCATCCTTCGTCAACTTTCGCCTTTTTAGAGGGGCAGGAGGAGAATCACTTTCTTCATCGCTCCCAGATTCGACCACCAGTGCTGGCTGTTTCTTGGGCGAAGGTGCCTAGAAAACCAATGGGAATTCGATTTAATAATTGCATCGAAAGTCAAAAATCGAAAGCCAGGAGGAAATAATGAAGGTCTGGTTACCAATATAGAAGGCTTCTTCGAAGAGCCTTCCCCCTGTTGGTTGTTTGTGGTCTTCGCCGGCGCTGTAGTCTTCGCCGGCGATGGAGGTTTTGTTGAAGGGCCTCCTCCCTGTTGGCCTTCTGTAGCCTTCTTGGCTACAGGCTTTCGAACAACTGAAAGCAAATAAAAAGTTAACAGGCTAGCAGTCGAAAAGAAAACAAAGTAATGTAAAAGGATGAACTTACATTTCTTTATTTTGTCCAACACAAGGACAAAAGATTTCTGAAGCTCATCCATGAAGTCCTTCTCGTCGAAGAACTCCTCAGCATAATAGCTTTTCCACCACTCCTCGAAGGACGGTGAGCAAAGAAAATTGAGCTGGTAGTCAAACAACGAGAGAACTGTTCGACCAGCATATCTTCCGATATGCTTGATGGCAGCTTCTTCGGTGTAATCATTGCAGAAGTACAACATTGACTTCTCTCGTGGAAAAATCGGAGAAGGTAGGGTTTGGATAATACCAAACTGGCGAGATACCAGGTTTGGTTGGTATGCAATCAGACTCAAGTGAGTCTTAGAGCTCCTGAATCGAAGAGGCATGATCCTTGGTGTGAGGAACGCCTCCCACAGTATTGTATGTTCGTCAACATTAGGACCACTCGACGTCCTTGGATGTGGCCTTGTGAACCATGCTGGGCCTACCTGCCGTCGAGCAAATGGAGCCATAGTTGAAACAAACTCTTTCCTTCGAGCAAACATCAGAACGAAGTTGGTGAAGGTTTGCTGAAACTCCAGTCCATCTTCCATAGGTGTCAACAGAGCCAGCCTGGTTCCTTCGACGCGTCTGTTCGCTATCTCCGGAGCCTGCTCATTTATCTGAACCTTCTTAGGCAAGAAAGATTTGAAAGTGGCATTGAGCCACAGTTGGAGCAGCCAAAAAGGCCCAGCAAGTAGCAAACTGGCCCTGTTCTCGATAATTTTTAGAAGAGTTGCCCCATTGCTGATCGAATCATAGAGGCTAGCCAGAATCAGTTCTGCCAAACAGATATTTTGGCGATGATGCAGTTGAGTAGCGAGAGTGACCATCTTTTTGGTCACCTGTAAAGACTTCGAGCAAAATACAAAGCGAGTCAGCCATAGGGCTAGAAACGCTATGTGTTCGACATCCGACACAGCATCTGTCGACCTGTCGTGATAGTGGTTGATGAAAGTGGTGTATGTTGGTTTGGTGTCAGAGAAGCCAATTTGATCTTCCGACATCTCCTCCGGATCGAAGTAATCCCCGGTGGGTCGAAGGCCAGTAATAGCAGCCACATCGAAGAGTGTGGGGGTTAGCATCCCACAGGGAAGATGGAAAGTAAAGTGGGAGTAGTCCCAGAACAGCAGAGAAGCTATCAGCATCTCCGGAGAATAGTTCAAACCTGTCTTCGACAGCATCACCAGGTCGAAAATCCCCATATCCTTCCAGATCGAGGTTTGGTGCTTCTCCATCTTTTCTAGCCAAGCAACGTAATCAGGAGTAAGGCTAGGGCCAGACCTGAAGGCCCTAACACCTCTGTTGAAGAAGCGGAGGTCGATTTTTTCATGTGCAGGGTCTTCATTGTCTTCTGCGTCTCTCTTGGCGCATGCAACCGGTTTGAGTTTCTCAACTACCGGGAAATAGCTCTTGATCTTCATAGCCTCAGAGATACTTGGATACATGGGGCCAGACATAGCAAAGATCTGGTTGGAATATCCAACCGGGATCATAAGGTGGCGTGAGTAGGCATCGCGAACGGCGATGTCCAAGGGTTCAGGAACCCTTTGTTTGCCTGTAGAAGTTACTACTGGAGCAGTGACGAAAACCTTAGGTTTAGCGTTTTCAGATGGTACAGCAGCGCCAGGAGCATTGGAAGCAGATGCCATTGTTAGTGTTGAGGTTGAAGACGAAGTGAAGGAGGAAATGTTTTTGCAAAGATGACAAGTTGTATGAAAACAGAGAAGTTTGAAAGCTAGATGGCGTAAAAAGTCCCACAATGGGGTACTTACTGCTATTTATAGTAGTGGGGGAAAATCCCCAAAAACCGAGGACATTAAATGCCATTTAATTATTGCAGGAGCTAGTGGGACGCGTGGCAGCCCCCTGTTGTTTTAGCCGTTCTGCAGAAATAGAGGGACGCAGCGTGCGTCCTCGTTTTTGGGAATTGTCATAATGACAAATTCTGAAATGACGTTTGGTACTGCACGCCGTACTGAAAGTGACGTCCTAGGTACGGATAAATGATGGTTTTCTTGGGATTGCCAATAGTTGGTAGAAAACAACAAAAAGTGCACAAGTTAATTTGTGACTAAGCGTGAAAAGACAGGTGTCGAATGGCGTTTCAAAGAATGCTTTTTTCTTTCAGAGTCGAAATAAGGCATTCTTGGGGGGCAATTTGTTGGCTCCTAAATTCGACACCTTTGTTTTGTTGATGTCAGCCATTAAAGCTGAAAGATGTTTTCGACTGGCTAAGTCTGTCGAAATGCCCGTCGAAAGATGGCAAAGTACTTAGAAGATTTCTTCCAAGGGAGAAGTTGGTTGCCTTCGACGTCGAAGGAGTTTCTCGTCGAAGATGTCTCTCGACGAAAGTGTTCGATGGTTCAGAGTGGAGCAGTTTGAAATTCAAGCTTTTGGAGGGAAAACGGTTTCCAGCAGTTACCACGTGTAGCGTGCAAAGATCTGGAGCGTCGAACGTTGAGAACGTGCCAAGTGGAATCATCTCGAAGCAGTGTAACTGCCCGACGGTTACTTGGGATGTTTTAGTATAAATAGTAGTAGTCATGTAAGTTCTCGCGTGTGTTCACAATCCTATACAAAGTCACTCATATAGATTCGAGTACCCAGCGTGTGAAAAAGAATTGTTGAGAAATGTATGTGTGAAACACCAATTTTATTAATCAAAGTCATTTACTTTTCCAGAAATTTACTTGCTTTCCTCTTTACATTCCTGTCGAAGCCTTTTACTTTAAGCCTTGTTTATTTTACCAAGTCCTTTCTTCATGCAATTTACTTGAAACCTCTTTATTTCATTTAAAGCTTCTTTATTTAAAGCCTTATCCAGTTTAACCAAAACTTCAAAATCAACCTATGTCCTAGGATCAATCTGATCGATCCTGCGAGTAACCAAATAAGTAACCATTTGGAGGATCAGCGGTTGTTTACCAAATCCCAAGGTAAACAAATGGCAAAGAAGATCCTTCGGGCAGGATATTACTGGTCCACAATGGAAGCTGACTGCTACCAACATTCCAGGACATGCCATAAGTGCCAGATTTATGCAGACAAGGTGCATGTTCCTCCAGTTCCTCTGAATGTTCTGACTGCGCCATGGCCATTTGCAATGTGGGGCATAGATATGATCGGTGAGATTAAACCTACGGCATCTAATGGGCATCGCTTCATCCTAGTGGCGATCGATTATTTTACAAAGTGGGTTGAAGCAGCTTCCTACGCTACGGTAACCAAGACTGTTGTGGCACAGTTCATTCGGCATAATCTGATCTGTCGGTACGGCGTCCCAAAGAGGATCATTACAGACAACGGTACCAATCTGAATAACAAGATGATCACTGAGCTCTGCGAGCAGTTCAAAATACAGCACCACAATTCTTCTCCTTACAGACCGAAGATGAATGGGGCTGTAGAAGCAGCAAATAAGAACATCAAGAAAATCGTGCAGAAAATGACAGTGACTTATAAAGATTGGCACGAGATGTTACCATTCGCTCTACATGGGTACCGTACCTCAGCCAGGACGTCAACCGGGGCAACTCCTTTCTCTTTGGTTTACGGTATGGAGGCAGTCTTACCGATCGAAGTGCAAATACCCTCTCTCCGGATAATGAAGGATGCAAATCTGAACGAAGATGATTGGATCCAGACACGACTTGATCAGCTAAACCTCATTGACGAAAAGAGACTTGCTGCTATCTGTCATGGTCAGACATATCAGAAACGGATGATCAGGGCATTTAACAAAAAGGTCAGACCACAGGAATATCAAGTTGGGGATCTGGTAATCAAGCGAATCATCCTTCCTCAGAGTGATCCAAGGGGCAAATGGACCCCTACGTATGAAGGGCCATTTATGGTTAAGCATGTGTTCTCAGGAGGAGCCATGATTCTAACCAACATGGATGGTGACGACCTTCCTCACCCCGCCAATGCAGACATAGTAAAAAGATACTACACATGAAAAAGACCCGCTAGGCTGACATGCCTAGGCAAAAATTAGGGCTTCCCGGCGAACCAAAAGGGTTCGGGCAAAATGAAGGGATGAAAATGAAAAAATCTGTACACCCGGCAAGTCGAAAACCTGAAAAGGCGGCTTGGGCAAAAATGGGTATCCCGGTGGACTGAAAACCCGAAAGGGCGGTCCAGGAAAAAGTTAGGGATAAAAGCGTAATACTATGTCTCATTGGATCACTTTGCATCCAGAATCCGGTATCGGCACCAAGTTCAGACGGCATTGATCAGTCAGCTTCATCTTCAACCAAGGTCATCAAGTGATGAGACGCTCGGAGTTATAAAGGCAATAGCAGAGTTGAAACCCAGTGGGATCGTTCATTTCACACAACTGTTTTATTTTCTCTTGTACAAAATTTGTATAAACTCTTTTGTTCGTCGACATTCTCTTACTAGGACGTCAGCCTCTTGTACACAAAACGCCTATTTTCAGGCCATTCAAAAATCAATACAAATATATTTTTCAGTTAAAAGTGCCAATTGTTTTTCTTTTTCTGTTTTGTTTTGCGAAGAACGTCCAAGGTTCAATTTGTGATATATGCATTGACAATAATTTGCTAACTCATGAATATTTGCATGCGAAACAAAGAATTAATTACAGGTAACATTAGAAACAGGGGCAATAAAGAGTTGTCTAAGCAATCTAATTATTCTATCCTCCAAGGTACCAAGGTAGGTTCAGCTGAAGAACATAGCCAGATATCGTAATTCCCCAGAGAGTGTGTCAGCAAGCAGTACACTCTCCTCAAGCAAAGCTACTATCAACTTAAGGAAGTTGGGTATCCTCCCGCAGAGCTCAACATTCGCCAGCAGTACATGTATTCTTAAACAAGCATCCCCGGCAGTCTTGACCTAAAGATTGTTCCCCGGCGGTATATCAAACATTCAAAGGAATCAATTTCCCCGCAATTCAAAACCTCCCCAGGAGAGTCCAATCCAGTCCCCCAGGAAAGTTGGAATCATCTCCCAAGCAGTAAGCTTATCCCCAGTAGATTCTGGAAGCTTATTCTCGCAGAGCACGAACGCGTCCCTCGGCTTTATTCAAGAGTTATTTCCTTACCAGGATATAACTGGGTTATCCTCAGCCAAAAGCCACGGAAAGGTCGTCGTCAACACAGTTCGTCTTATCCCCAGCGAAGTCCATTAACACTTCCAACACAACAAGGGTATCCCCAGCAAGTTATTATCAACGCACAACAAAGTACCTCTTTCCCCACAGAGTTTTGTTTCCCAGCAAGATCGTTAGAGTACTTTTCTCCCCGCAGAATATTCCATTCGCCAAGTTTATTCCCCAACGGAGTTATCTTCTCCTACCAGTATTCTTGCAACTATCATCCCCAGCGGAAATAAAAGCTTATTCATCAACATCAGCCCAGGAGTGACTTCCCGGCACCCGTCAAGGATTTACTTTCCTAGACGAAAACATACCTAAACATCACATACATCATTATAGCATGCATGTACGCGTCATATCTTACAAATCTCATTTATGTTGAGAACATCATTGCTTGATCCATATCATGCATTGCATATGACTGACCTTTACCTTTCAGGAAAAGATTCAGTTAAATTCTCAATCATATTCCAAGACCTAGATCGGTTCAGTTAAATCGACTCCAAAGATTTCTTATCCAGTCAAAGGCCTTCTCTGGTCCAGTTAAATCGACCCCAAACAGATTTTTCTGATAAAAACCCAGTTAAAGACATTCCAAGACCTAGACCGGTTCAGTTAATCAACCCTAAGATTCTCTGTTTCTTATCCAGTCCAAGGCCTTCTCTAGTCTAGTTAAATCGACCCCAAACAGATTTTTCTGATAAAGACTCAGTAGAAGTTATCTATGGTTCTCTCCCCGATCCTGTGGAGTTGGTAATCCCAGATTTCGCTCAACGATTGCTGTTGAAGTGAAGTTATCCAAGGTTCTCTCAATGTTTGCTGTTGAGGTGGTAATCGCCTATGGTTCTCTCCTCGATACTGCGGAGGTGGTAATCCCAGATTTCGCTCAATGATTGCTGTTGAAGTGAAGTTATCCAAGATTCTCTCAATGATTGCTATTGAGGTTGTAGTCGCCTATGGTTCTCTCCCCGATACTGCGGAGGTGGTAATCCCAGATTTCGCTCAACGATTGCTGTTGAAGTTGAAGTTATCCAAGATTCTCTCAATGATTGCTATTGAGGTTGTAGTCGCCTATGGTTCTCTCCCCGATACTGCGGAGGTGGTAATCCCAGATTTCGCTCAATGATTGCTGTTGAGGTTGAAATTATCCAAGATTCTCTCAATGATTGCTATTGAGGTTTTAGTCGCCTATGGTTCTCTCCCCGATACTGCGGAGGTGGTAATCCCAAGATTCGCTCAACGATTGCTGTTGAAGTTGAAGTTATCCAAGATTCTCTCAATGATTGCTGTTGAGGTTGTAGTCGCCTGTGGTTCTCTCCCCGATACTGCGGAGGTGGTAATCCCAAGATTCGCTCAATGATTGCTGTTGAAGTTGAAGTTATCCAAGATTCTCTCAATGATTGCTATTGAGGTTGTAGTCGCCTATGGTTCTCTCCCCGATCCTGCGGAGGTAGTAATCATCCCAAGATTTTCTCAACGATTGCTGTTGAGGTTAAAGTCATCCAAGGTTCTATCACCGTTCCTGTTGAGGTAGTAACCATCCCTGGTTCATTCATCACCGTTTGAATCTCCAGATCCAGCTCCTGTAACCAGTCAGGACACATCTACACAAAGAATTTGAAGACCAGCTCCCGTAACAGGTCAGGTAATCATTTTTCTTTTTTGCAGGTACGCAAGTTCTCGCTAAGGAATCTCTTATGCGATCGACATCCAGATGGCATCTATAAGCCCATCCACCTTCCATCACCTCTTAGCATGGCATCTATAAGCCCATCATCCTATTCATCCATCTCCAAATGGCATCTATAAGCCCATTCCCATCATCACACTACTATGTGAGCGCAAATTTCTGGGCACTCTAGTGTTCAATCATCTTCCACCTTCGGATTACGAAAGGCACGTCAGCCAATCTGCATCCTCAGGTCTAAGAAGATTGAACAGGGGCAACTGTTGTACCCCAAAATTTGCCCTCCCATATTCTTCAAGATTTGTCAAAAGCATGCTTCAAAATTCCCCAAGGGTTGAACAGTTCAAGGGCCTCCTAACAATCAAAATTAGGGTTTTGGTTCTGACAAAGTAAATGAAGTTTCCAAGGGTCAAATCAAGCCCCACATGCCTATAAACATGGTCAAGCATCCTCATACAAAGTTTCAAGACTTACAGCACAAAATTGCATAGTCAAAACCCTAATTGCACTACAGTCAACTGTAGGGGCAAAATGGTCATTTGACAGTCAAAAGTTCAAATTTTTGGTCAACATCTCATTTTGAAGCCACAAACATCATTTTATCAATTCTTGATCATGATTCTCAAAGCTTGGCTAAAAAATCATCAAGATGCAAAAGTTTCCATATTTGGACAGTTGAAAAACTCAACTGTAAATTGACCAGGGCATAACTTTCACATGGATTATCAGAAAAATTCCATCCAAAGCTCATTTTGAATAGAAAGACATTTCTTACAACTCCTATTCATACTTCAAGTCCAAGAAATGCTCTCACAAAAAGTTATCAATTTCAACATTATAGGTCATTTTCAAAAGTCAACAAAAAGGGACTTTAAGTCAAAGGCCATAACTTGAGATTGGTAAATCAAAATGACATGGGACCAAAGGAATTGGTTATAGGACTCAAAGACCTTTCCAAAATGTCCAAGAACATGAGCAAAGCTTAAAAATTGAGCAAGTTATGCCTTGTGGAAGTTGGGAAATTTTTGGATATTTTGAAAAGTCAACATTGCTTCAAATGACCTAAAATTGCTAATGGGCCTCTTTTTCTTCCACAATTCACTACCCAAGGCATGTACACGACCATTTGGCCCAAAGGGAAGTTCTTCATCATTTTTATTTTATTTATTTGAATTTTAATTACTAATAATTCATTTAATTAAGTAAAATATAT
This sequence comes from Vicia faba, assembly GCA_948472305.1. Classification (NCBI taxonomy): domain Eukaryota; kingdom Viridiplantae; phylum Streptophyta; class Magnoliopsida; order Fabales; family Fabaceae; genus Vicia; species Vicia faba. The sequence goes on from OX451737.1 coordinate 1,574,351,769, forward strand.
GAAAAATATCAAAACTAGGTTTTCAAATCTTTTTATGCAAGACAATTACTCATGATTCACTAAGGATTTCGTGCCTATCAAAAGTGGAAAGAATTGGTGTAAATTGAGAGAGTTCTTCATGAAGAAATATTGAAAAAGATCCTAAAAAATCAAATCTTGAAAACCATTAAAAGCAAGGCTATGGGCTTGGATTATTGATCAAATACGTTCTATATACAAAGGCAAACCTAACCCTAATGCTGATAACCATAAAGCTGCGCAGAAAAGCCATATGCAAACTTGAATTTTTTGAAGAAAACTCCAATACTGAAAATTGAGTTTTAGAACGATTCAAGGCCAAATATTTGTCCCATTAGCTTCCTGAGGCTTCAAGGAAAGTTTTCCAATCAAAATCAATCATCCTAACGCCCTGAATTGGTAACACGATCGCAACCTGTACAGAAAATATTTCATATTCGTGCATCTCAATTCATGCATCTTTTGCGATTTTTAACATTTGATTTATATTCATTATTCAATTCTGAAGCTAACTGCGTGGTCTGATTTTGTTTTCGTGCACCATGGAAGGATTCACCATTGTTATCATCTAGGGTTTTCTAAGTTCTAAATTGGGCGTTTTTAGCTATTGTAAAATTAGGACAGGCCAATACCATGAACGAATTCAGCGTGTTTAGACGAAAACAAATTGATCCTCGCGCCTAATTTATGAGGCCATATGGCCTATTCGCTATTCTTAGATATGGCGTATTTTGGGGGGGTTAAAAACCCCCGCTAACCATCTTTTGTTTCAGGAAAAAAGAACAAGCGAGGAAGAAGACGCTTAGGTGGCCATCAGTGATTGGGTCATTCAAATTCTCGCGCGAAAAAGAAGCATTAACGTTTGTTTATTTTATTATGTTTATTGATTATATTATCTACAGATAAACAAAGCAGCATGGTTGGCAAGCGTGTACGTTGGTAATCTCCAGGACCTGGGTTCGAGCCCCAGGTCCTCACCCTTTCCATATTATTTTTCAATTAATACTCCTATGCAATTTCAATACAGGGAACACCATACAACCTTTGATCCAGCTATGCCACGCGCCCACTGAGATTGATCCGTTGGCTCTGATCAGAGGAGCACCATGATCGTTGGTCAACACACATGCATGTTAGTCAAAAGGTCAACAAAGTCAGAAGCTTAATGGGCCTAAAGTGCTAATGAAAACCTCCCAAATGGGGACAGACCCCCCTAGGTTTGCAACATCTTTTCTATTTTATTTTATTATTTTGATTCAATTATTTCTTATTTTTAATTAGTTAATTAATTTAAATATTTTCATAAAAAATATAAAAAACAATATAAAAATCATAAAGACAAAAATAAGTATTTTTATTTAATATTTTAGTATTTTGTAAATAAAGCCTTTATTAATTAATTAGTTTTAATCTAGGGTTAACCTTAATATTTTTCAATAAAACTTAAAATTTGGTAGAATTAGGGTTTGTAATAATTTTTACCCTTTTTTCTTTTTTTCACTAATAATTAAATATTATTTATTTTTATAATTAAATTTGCATGTAAATAATTAGGTTAATTTAGGTTTAACTTTAATACTTTCTTAATAAACTAAAAAAAAACAATTAGAATTAGGGTTAGTATTTTAATTTCAATTAATCTCATTAAATTCTCATAAATACAAAAAACCAAAAATAATTTCTTTTTTCTTTAATTTGATTAATAATAATTTAATTTCGTTAAAAAAGGGTCCAACGCCCTCGTTTCTAATTTTAATTCAATTCGCATATGTATTTCTTTTTCTTTTAATTATTCATGTACCTCTCCCAAAGCCGTGTAATTTTAATCTCTCGCACCTTTACTTTATTTCTTTATTTTTTCTGTCAAATCGGGTCCTGGAAATTTTGGCGATGTGGACCCGCGCCTTTTGTAATAGTTTAGAATTTTACCTTTCCGCAAATTTTTTAACTGTTAAATAAATGCATGCAAGAATGAATGACGAAAATAAAAACAAACGCTTAGATCACCAATGACATGACAAGATAAAATAAATGAACACGACACACAAATCACACACCACCCCTCGGGTACGCTTCACTGTTGCCTTGCCTCGAAAGGTGATCGTCGAGTAGAGGATGTCTTAGTAAGTCCTCATGATCCGGGAACCTGGCATGAGGGTAGCTTCTAAGGTGTCTTCCCATTGCTCTGGTGATCACCATGTCCCGAACCTCGAATTGACCCGAACACCTCCAACGGTGGTGCTACCTACCTCTCAATGGTGGGATGACACTACTTTAAAGGACATTTACATAGACGAATTCCTTAGGGTAGGTAGACGACTCTAGATGCTTGCTCTAAATTTCAAAACAAAACAAAATACTTTTCACACCAACACATTTTCAAAAAACTTTCGAAAGCAATTTTTCAAACACTCTTGAGGACTGATACAAGAGTCGAACTGAAATTTTCAAAGAAACTTTTTTAAAACCCACAATTGAAAAGCAAACAAACCAATTTTGAAAACACAATGAGCAAGTATCTAAGAGCCCATGGATAACCATGGATAGAAAGGGTGCTAACACCTTCCCTTTCTATAACCTACCTCCCAAACCGAGAGCAATCTCTATAAGGAATTTTTCTGTGCTTTTGTCCTTTCCATTTGGAGAAAATAAAAGACGGTGGCGACTCTTGCTTCCGCGACATTTCGCGAACCAGCATTAAAACAGTCAGTTCCAGATCCACCGATCACAGAACTGGCGACTCTGCTGGGGACACAAACTTAAAGTGAGGTTGCTTCGTGAGGAGTTTGGGTAAAACTGCATCTGAACCGAGAAGGAACCTGGGTAAGGTTGCTTTGTGAGGAGTTTGGGTAAAACTGCATCTGAACCGAGAAGGAACCTATATAAGGTTGCTTCAGGATAAGTCTGAGTGAAACTTCAGAAGGAACCTGAGTAAGGTTGCTCGTGATGAGTCTGTGTAGGGCTTTAGGAGGAACCTGGTGTGATACGGTGGGAGAACTGACTTGAGGGTTTTGCGTTTTATTGCAAATGTTACGGTTAGCAAGAGTCGCCACCAACTTTTCTTTTATCCAAAAGGAAAGGTGAAAAAGCACATGAAAGACCTTTGAGATTGTTTCTTGAGTTCGAGGGGTAGATTATGAAAAAGGAAGGTTTTAGCACCCTTTTCATCCATGGTTTTCCATGGGCTCTTAGTTACTTGCTAGATCACTTGCTTTTTGTTTTGAAATTGTGCTTTGTGTGGTTTTGAAAGTATTTTGTAAAAGAGGCCATTTTTTAGGCAATCTTTGTAATGATTCTCGTTCGTAAGAACGTATACAAAGATGTTTGTCTTTTTGAAAATGTTTTCAATGTTTGTAAGATGTTTTGGAAATGTTGATAAATGAGAGGGAAAATTTTGGGGTACAACAGCTTCCCATGTTCAATCTTCTTAAACCTGAAGAGTTAGATTGGCGAGTTTTGCCATTCGTGACTCGAAGGTGAAAGAATGATTGGACACTAGAGTGCCCAGAAACTTGCACTCGACGACGTGATGATAGAAGGAATGGGCTTACAGATGCCATTTGGAGAGGTGATAGAATCTTGTTGGAGATGGGCTTGTAGATGCCATCCAAGAATGTTTGTTGAATTGTAAGTTGTAAGCAGAATGACGTCTGTGTCTGGAGCGTATCTGAGCTGTATCCGAAACGTTGTAACCGAATGAGTATCAAAATGGCGTCCGTGTCTAGAGCGTATCTGAACTGTATCTATAAGCTGTATCTGAATGAGTATCAGAATGGCATCCGTGTCTGGAGCGTATCTGAACTGTATCTGAAAGTTGAATCTGAACGAGTATCAGAATGGCATCTGTGTCTGGAGCGTATCTGAACTGTATCTAAAAGTTGAATCTGAATGATTATCAGAATGGTATCCGTGTTTGGAGCATATCTGAACTGTATCAAGCAAGTTGAATCTGAATTAGTATCAGAATGGCATCCGTGCCTGGAGCGTATCTGAATTGTATCCGAAAGGTTGTACCGAAATGAGTATCGGAATAACGTCCGTATCTGGAGCGTATCTGAACTATATCTATAAGCTGTATCTAAATGTGTATCAGAATGGCATCCGTGTCTGGAGCGTATCTGAACTGTATCAAGTAAGTTGAATCCGAATGAGTATCAGAATGGCATCCGTGTCTGGAGCGTATCTGAACTGTATCTGAAAGTTGAATTTGAATGAGTATCAAAATGGCTTCCACGTCTGGAGTGTATCTGAACTGTATCTGATTGCATATTTGTCAATGGTAACTGTTAATCTTATCCTGAAAAGGGTAAAATGTTTAGCTAAAATACAAAGTTATGTTTGCATGAAATGTATGATGCAATGTATCCGTTTCATCAATGTTTATGATATATGGATGCAATGTATGCGTATGTGAGCTGATTTGCCGTATTGCTGTCTGTTTGAGGAAAATAAATCCCTGAATGCCGCTGAGGATATGTTGAATTTTTATGTCTTGAAGTTGAAGTACTGATGAACTTTTGTTGAGAGAAGTAAATTCTATTGTGAGGGTAATGCCATGTACTGCTTGTAAGATCTGCTTGGAGAATCCTGAGAAATTTGACGACTTCTACTGGGGATTAATAATTTGAAACTTTGTTCCGCTGGGGATTTAAATGACGTACTGTAGGGGATTTCTTATGGAATATCCTAGAGACATTTTCCTATTCTTTCAACCCATCAGTAATTGTCTTTCTTATTTTGTTTATTTGTATACAGTAATCATGTTCAAATGCATATGTTCAACAATGAATCATTGGACGTTTTTGTAAACAAAACACAAGTGTAAAGAAAAAGACAAATAGTTTTTGCACTTTCAAAGGGGTATCTTTGTATTGACTTTGAATAAACATTTTTGTACAAAGGGAACAAACATTCTAGTAAGAGAATGCTGTCGTAAAACAAGAAAAATTTGATACAAAGAAAGATAGCTATGTGTAATAATCCCATGGGGTTCCCATTCTGCTATAGCCTTCATATCTTCGAATATCTTGTCTATTTGTTGCTTCGTTCGAAGATGATTGAATTGATCAGAAACTCTGAGTTTGCCAGTGGAAGTCAAAGGTTGTCCGTCAAGTGATCTGACGGGACATAGTCATACGCTTTAATTCCCTAACTTTTGCCTGGACCGCCCTTTCGGGTTTTCAGTCCACCAGGAAACCCTTTTTTGCCCAAGTCGCCCTTTCGGATTTTCGACTTGCCGGGTATACAGATTTTTTTTATTTTATCCCTAATTTTTTCCTGAACCTTTTGATTCGTCGGGATGCCATTGTTTTGCCTAGATGTGTCAACCTAGCGGGTCTCTTATGCGTAGTATCTTTTGACAATGTCCATGTTCGTAGGGTATGGAAGGTCGTCGCCATCCATGGTGTTCAAGATCATTGCCCCACCGGAGAATATGTTTTTGATTACAAATGGTCCTTCATAGGTAGGAGTCCATTTGCCCCTGGAACACTTTGTGGCAAGATGATACATTTGATCACTAGATCCCCAACTTGATATACTTGACACCTGACTTTCTTGTTAAAAGCCTTGATCATCCGTTTTTGATACATTTGACCATGGCAAACAACAGTAAGTATTTTTTCATCAATCAAATTCAGTTGATCAAGTCGAGTCTGGATCCAATCGTCTTCATTCAAACCTGCATCCTTCATAATTCTCAGAGAGGGAATCTGAACCTTAATAGGTAGGACAACCTCCATGCCGTAAACCAAAGAATAGGGTGTTTCCCCGATTGATGTACGAGCCATGGTACGATAACCGTGGAGAGCAAACGGTAACATCTCATGCCAGTCTTTGTATGTGACTGCCATTTTTTGTATGATCTTCTTAATGTTTTTATTCGCAGCTTCGACAACACCATTCATCTTTGGCCGATAGGCAGAAGAATTATGATGTTGGATCTTGAATTGCTCGCATAAAGCGGTGATCACAGTGTTATTGAGATTTGTACCATTGTCAGTGATGATCCTTTCTGGGATACCATACCGACAAATAAGATTTTTCTTGATGAAGCGGGTAACAACGTTCTTGGTAACAGAAGTGAAGGAAGCTACTTCAACCCACTTTGTAAAATAATAAATGGCCACTAGGATGAAGTGGTGTCCATTGGAGGCTGTAGGCTTGATCTCTCCAATCATATCAATTCCCCATATAGCAAAGGGCCAAGGAGCCGTCAAGACATTCAGAGGAACCAGAGGTACGTGCACCTTGTCAGCATAAATTTGACACTTATGACAGGTTCAAGAATGTTGATAGCAATCTGCTTCCATGGTAGACCAATAATAGCCTGCCCGTAGGATTTTCTTCGCCATCGTATGCCCACTGGAGTGGGTGCCAAAAGTGCCTTCATGTAATTCAGCCATGATCTTTTCAGCTTCATCTTTATCCACACACCGAAGCAAAATGGAGTCATGATTGCTTTGTACAGAATGCTATTACTAAGGAAGAATTTAGCAGAGAATCTCCTTAAGAACTTTTTATCATTGATTGAAGCTCCTTCTGGATATTCTTGAACCTCGAGATACCTCTTGACTTCATGAAACCAAGGATGGTCCACTACCTCTTAAGTATTAATCTCGTGACAGTGTGCTGGTTCATCCATTCGTTGGATGGTGATTTGGGGAGCCTCGTTATCCCAATTAAGTTTAAATATAGATGACTTTGTGGCTAGAGCGTCTGCTAGCTGATTTTCTTCTCGCGGGAAATGCTCGAAGGTAATCTTCTCGAAATGTGGTAGTAATGTCAAAACATGTTCTTTGTAAAGGATAAGGTTTGGGTGCTTTGTGTCCCATTCCCCTTTAATCTGACTGATGATCAAAGCTGAATCTCCAAACACATCTAAGGATTTGATTCCCAAGTCTATGGCAGCTCTGAGACCAAAGATGCATGCTTCGTATTCTGCCATGTTATTTGTATAGTTGAAGCAAAGTCGGGAAGTAAAGGGAGTATGACACCCTTCCGAAGATATGAGTACAACGCCGATACCATTACCGAGTGCATTGGAGGCCCCATCAAAGAATAGGGTCCATCGGGATCCTTGTTCAGGTCCGTCATATGGCCTGATTTCTTCACAGTTGTCTAACGTCATGATGTCTTCATCCGGGAATTCAAACTTCATGGACTGATAGTCTTCTACAGCTTGGTCAGCAAGGTGATCAGCCAATACACTGCCCTTTATAGCTTTTTGGGTAGTATACTGTATGTCGTATTCTGTTAGGATCATCTGCCATCTATCTATTCTCCCTGAAAGAGCAGGCTTTTCGAAGATGTACTTTATCGGATCCATCTTAGATATCAATAAGGTAGTATGAGTCAACATATACTGTCTTAGCCGTCGAGCAGCCCATGCCAGAGCGCAACAAGTTTTCTCGAGCAGTGAATATCTGGTTTCGCAGTCGGTAAACTTTTTGCTCAGGTAATAAATAGCATGCTCTTTTAGGCCAGACTCGTCATGCTGCCCCAATACACACCCTATTGAGTTTTCTAAAACAGTCAGATACATGATTAAAGGTCTTCCCTCGACTGGTGGAATTAATACAGGAGGTTCTTGTAAGTATTCTTTGATTTTGTAAAAAGAAAATTGGCATTCATCATTCCATTTGACCACTTGATCTTTCTTCAATAGTTTGAAGATTGGATCACAAGTAGCTATTAGGTGAGAAATGAATCTGGCAATATAGTTCAAGCGTCCCAAGAATCCTCTGACTTCCTTCTCAGTACGAGGAGTAGACATCTCTTGTATTGCTTTAACTTTGGCAGGATCGACCTTAATACCTTTGTTACTGACGACAAAGCCTAGGAGTTTACCGGACCGTACTCCAAATGTGCGCTTGTTTGGATTCAACCTCAGCTTGTACTTCTTCAGTCTCTCAAACAACTTTTGTAAGTGATCAAGGTGCTCTTCCTCCGTTTGCGATCTGGCTATCATATCGTCTATGTAGACCTCTATTTCATGATGTATCATGTCGTAAAATGAAGCTACCATGGCGCGTTGATAGGTTGACCCAACATTCTTCAATCCGAATGGCATCACCTTGTAGCAGAATGTGCCCCACTATGTGACAAATGTAGTTTTCTCCATGTCCTCAGGTGCCATTTTGATTTGGTTATAACCTGAGAATCCGTCCATGAAGGAAAACACTTTGTATTGGACCGTATTGTCAACCAGGATATCAATGTGGGGGAATGTAAAATCATCTTTAGGGCCCGCCTTATTCAAATCTCTGTATCCACACACATTCATACTTTGCCATCTTTTTTAGGCACGGGAACAATGTTGGCAACCCATTGAGGGTAGGAAGTAACAACCAAGAATCCAGCATTGAATTGCTTCATGACCTCCGCTTTGATCTTTTCTGACATGTCAGGTCTCATACGGCGAACCTTTTGTTTTACTGGCGGATAATCTTCTCTTGTAGGCAAACGATGTACCACGATGTCCGTATCAAGTCCTGGCATGTCTTCATATGACCAGGTAAAGATTTCAACATAATCATGCAACCGCTGAATCAGACGCTCCTTGACACTGGGTTCCAGATTGGCATCCACCTTGACCTCTTTTTTATCCTCCTCGGTACCCAGGTTGATTGTATCCACAGGTTCCTCGTGAGGCTGAATGGTTCTTTCCTTTTGTTGTAGTAGTCTGGCAAGTTCCCCTGGTACTTCACAATCTTCCTCACCTTCGTCTTCGGCTTGGTAGATTAGATCCTCAGAGTCACAAAAGGCCATAGCAGTATCGTTACCCATGGGATCCAAAATGGAGGGGTACCTGCATTTGTGAGTGTGTGTGTGCGTAAGGGTATAGCCATCTTTAAAAGAAAATAAAATGTAAAAGAAAAACAATGAGCATAAAAGTTTGTATGCGAAAAACATCCATGATTCATTGAATGTCATATGAAGATGAAATAATAACCCTTACAAATGGACCATTGTGCCTCGGGCACGACACAAGGTTTTAAGAGTGCGAATTATTTTTTTGAATATTACAGATCCAATAAAATGTAAAGATAAATTACTGAGGGATGAAAGTTATTGGGACGAAGTCTCTAGCCTCTCAATTACGGAGTCCTCCATTGACAGTCGGAAAGATCCAATCCTCCAAGTTGCGATCCTCTTCACCATCTTCTACCGCATTGACCTCTCGGTTGCTAATCTTCAAGGGTGGCCCTCCAGCACGGGCACGACGTACAACCTTTTGAGCACTTGAATTGAAATCTAAGCCAAACTTTTCAGACTTATACGGGATATCCGGAAGTTTCCCCCAGATGGTGCGTCCACCTTCTTCTACTACTGCTTTGGCATCCTTCAGAGATGACATCCGGAGTGGAGGTCTTGTAATCTTGGGAATCTGGGACACATTCTTGGTTACTTCTACCTCTTGGGGGACCTCTTCGAAGTGTTGAAAAGGAGTTTCAATGAATTCGCCGTCCAATTCCACATACCTGAAGGAATTGAGATGGCTAATCATATATTCTTCCTCTCTGTGGACAGTGATAATCTTTCCTTGGACCGAATACTTCAACATCTGGTGCAATGTAGAGGTGACAACACCAACATTATGGATCCATGGTCGTCCTTGCAGACATGAGTAAGAGGGGAGGTTGTCCATTACATAAAAGGTTGAATTTAAAGTTTGAGTCCCAACCTTTATGGGGATATCCACCTCCCCGTGTACCATCTGAAGATGTGAAAAACACAAGAAGGGGGGGGGGGGGGGGGTTGAATTGAAAACTTGAAATCTAAAAGCTCAATAACACAGTATTTTTATCCTGGTTCGTTTGATCTCAAACTACTCCAGTCCACCCGTCAAGGTGATTTCGCCTCTCTCCAACGAGGTCTTAATCCACTAATCTCAAAAGATTACAATCACTACTTTAACAACTGTTAAAGTCTTTTTGAGTACAACCACAATCCGGTTAATCTCAAGGAACACTGTTTCAATGCAATTATACAAGATATGTGTTGTTGAGTTTCTAACAAAAACTGTTCATCACAACTGTGATAAATTACACAGGATTATAGCTTGGAAATATAGAGAATATTGCTTGCAGCTTTGAATATGCGTGAGTGGTAATATGGAAAAATCGTTATTGATTTTGAAAGATGACTTTGTTTATATAGGCAGTGGAATGACGTTGATCATAAATCATGTTTAATGTCATTAACACACTTTCCATTTGGAGAAGATCCTGTCTGAAAGAAGCAGTTGGAATTGATGTTGTCTTGAATGATCAGTAACGCTTCAGAATCTTATCTCCTTACTTGCTGATGACTCTTCAGAATATTGATGACTTGGAGTAACATGTTCTTGTTCAGAATCAAAGTTTACTTTGATTAAGCGCAGGTTCTGGTCATCAATCTTCAATGCATGTTCTGATTGCTTCAGCGTGTAGCTCTTATGGATGATCTTCTGATGCTGATATGATCAGAACTTATGCATACATAAAACATAATTTTTAAGGTGCATATTTGTTCTTTGTTTTTATTATTTATTCTTTGTATTTGTTATCATCAAAACTCTAACCAAGGGTTGTAGAATCAAACTATGTTCTAACAATCTCCCCCTTTTTGATGATGACAAAAACTAGATTTTTCAATTAAAAAAATAAAATAAAAGGTTTAAGAGAAACTCCCCCTGAGTTGATTACTTCCTTTAAGTTCCTTGAGCATTAGAGTTTAGCTGCATTTTTCATCAGAATTTGTACCTGTTCAAACTTTTCAGACGATAGAGATTAAGTAATTCAGAATGTTTGAGACTTTTGTCTCAGTAAACCATTATTGAAAATATCTTACTTTCTCCCCCTTTTTGTCAGTTATCAAAAAGGCAATATAATCAGAGCCAAAATAGTTGAATTATATTAAAAACAAGAAGCAATGATAAGTTCCAGAACAGAAGAGGTAAAAAATTAAGCGTTACAGATAAACAAATTTAAAATAGAAAAAAAATCTAAGAAGGAGGAGGAAGACGTGTGAACAAAGCTTCCAGCAAGCTCTTGATCTGAGTTTTAGATTCTTCTTGTTTTCCCAAGATGCTTTTAATCTCTTTGTTTGTGTCCTCCTACTTATCCAACCTTGCATGTATTAGAGCATTTTCTTTCTTCAACTCTTCCAGAGTTTGCATGACTGAGGATGGTGCTGGAGATTCTTCAGAGGTTGGACGTTGCTCAGAGCATCCTACAGCTTGTTCACAGTGAGCCATTTCCTCTGCTGTGATCATCTCTTCTGGAGCAGTAGTCAGGGAGAAACTTTCTAATTCTGGTTGAACTTCATCTGTGGGATGATGCTCTGTCCAGAGAGCATTATCCAGAGGGAGAATATCTTTCTTGAGTAGATGGCTCAGAACTTGGTCTTCAAAAGCCTTTAGCTTAGCACTAAAGTTCTGTTGAACCTGTTCATAACTCTGTTCCTTCAACTTCAGTGTTTTAGAACTAAGCCAGTTTCTGAATTTTGTCCATATATAATCAGAAGCAGCAGGATTAGTCATCTCTTGACTAGCATACCTCAAAGAATTTATCCATTCATGTATCCCTGTTTCAAAAATCAACAAACTTGTACCAACATCTGATGTGGTTTCAGTTGGTTTAGGTTTGGGAATGGCAGTTTTGTAAGATATAAAAGCTAGTCTTTTCAGCGCAATTGGATCAATGACAAGTCTTATGTTGTCAGCTGGACTGCTAGTGGGTGAAGCAGTGCGAGAGTCAGGTATGATGATTGGACTGGTAGGGGAGTTTGGTGGTGTGGATTCCAGAGAAGAAGGAATTTCTGGAATGTCGTGGATGGTGAGAGGCATGCGAATAGCAAGTGGTTATGTGATTCCAGGTATTCGGATTGTATCAGAATCTGAATGAGGTTCTTCAGATTGGTTTGTTGAAACATGGTGAGGTTCTGGTTCATGGATATCAGAAGATTGATTCCCAGAAGGTTGAGCTTCTGGTTGTTGTATTTCAGGTTGAGGTGATTGTGGAGAGTGAGGTTGCGGAATTTCTGGTGTGGTATCAGAGTTTGGATTTTCAGGGAGTTGAGGGTTTGGATTTTGTGGTACGGGAGATGAAAAGTCTTGGTCAAATGAATCAATATCAGACAGAACTTTGGCAAGTTCTGGTTGGGTTTGTTCAAAATTTGGATTATGAGAAAGGGAGTGAGTTTCATTTAGACCTAGAGTTTCTGATGGATCAAACCCTATGTGAAAGTCTTCAAATGTTTGTGGGGTTGGATGTTCTGGTTGAGTAGTTATGGTTTCAGATGTTGATATATTTATTGATTATAAAACAGGAACAGAGGAAGGATTACCTTTCTTTTTGGCAGCTTTTGGAGTCCTCTGAGATGGTCCTTCTGCTGCAGCTTTCCTCTTCTTGGTCTTCTTCAAAACAACTTCTGGAGCAGCATGATGCAAGTCCTGGATATTGATTTCTGGTGCAGTACCATCTTCCTTGCAAGCATCCAAATATTTGACTATTATTTCTGGCTTTGAGTCAATATCAGAAAATAGAGGAAAATCATCCAGAGGTATCCTCCTTGACGTGATGGTTGCATGAGAAGTAATAAAAGGTTCCTTCTTGATATTCTCAATGATTTTCATCTTCTTCATATTTTTTGCGTTCAGGGGCTTCCCAGCGGTTGCTTCCAGAGTGCTGATTTCCTGGGCTTCAGTCAAATGCTCTATCAGCCTATTCTCTGTCAGAATATCTGATATGAGTCTTCCTAAGGGTATCCAGTCCCTTTTGGTTCATTCATCTTCTCTTGTTTCCTTCACACTAGTTCTAAGATGATTAAATAACAAGTGTGGGAGGTTTACGTTAGTCCTCTTGGCAATGAAGTAGATCAGAAACTGCTGATCAATGTTTATATAATCAGGAGAGCTAGTTGGCTTCCTGTGGTTGATACACCCCAGAATAATTTTAGCCCAAATTCTGTGGTGATCCTTCAGATCTCTGATTTTGCTGGAGGGAAGTCCAAGAGTAAATATTTCCCTTGCAATAGAGCCTACGTCAGAGCATCTCTCAGTCATGTCAATGCATCTGACACCTCCACCATTGTAACCAATGAGCTTTGAAATTAGGTCTTCTGTAATGACAATTTTCTTCCCCATGACATAAGAGGTAACTTGATGATTTGAAGAAGAAGCATGTATCCAGAATTCTTTGACAAGAATTATAAATGTTGGCCCTAGAAGACGGTCAAAGTATCTGTTCCAGCCTTGAGCATTAATGTCTTCATACAGATTGAAGCCATTTTCTTGCAAGCTTTCAAAGTCAATAATCAGTTCTGAAAGAACTTCCAGATTATCAATGGGAGTGAGTAGCATTCTGTAAGGTTCTTCGTACTGTTCCATTGAAGCAGATTCCTGAGTACTGATTTTTTGGACGCTTGAAGAAGCCATTGTTCACACAAGATTTGAGGAAGATGAAAGGGGTTTTTTGAAAAAATGAACTTGAAACGATTGAAAGTATTTAGAGAGTAAAAAGAAGTGAATGTAAAAAGTGAGATTTGAGTTTAAATAGTTTTTCTTGAAAGCGTAAACAGTAAGAGAGAGAAATAATTAGTAATGATTATAAGCATTAATGACAACTGAAATTAGGGGACTCAAAGATACTGGAACGGTTACCTATGACGTGTGTCTCAATGCACCCAATCAGCGCTTTTGACCTTTCAGAAAAGTGAACGCATGTTCAGCCTCAGAAAGTAGCTGATGAATGGATGACAACTGTTTGATTATATGAACAACAAGCTTCTATCCTTGAAATGAAACACTCAGATCTTTATGGATATATTCTGATGCAATCTGTACTTCTAAAACTCTGAAGATAGGTTGATCAGTAGTTCACATAAGATAACAAAGTTCTGAAGGTTAAGATATGTAAATAAAACAATTTATTCTGGGCATAGCTTCATGCTGAGATGTTTCAGAATGAAGTTAAACCTATCTTCAGAAAGAGGTTTTGTAAAGACATCATCCCATTGATGGTATGTGTCAATGAATTTTAAGTTAAGAATCCCTTTCTGAATATAGTCCCTAATAAAATGATGTTTTATTTCTATATGCTTAGCCCTAGAATGCAAAATTGGATTTTTACTGAGACAAGTAGCAGAAGTATTGTCACAGAGGATAAGAATGTTACTCTCAAATATATTGAAGTCTTCAAGTTGACTTTTCATCCAGAGCATTTGCGTATTACATCCAGTAGCTGCTATGTATTCAACTTCTGCGGTTGATAGTGCTATTATGGACTGTCTCTTGCTGGTCCATGAGATCAGATTTTCACCCAGAAACTGGAAACTTCCAGAAGTGCTTTTACGTTCTACTCTATCTCCAGCGAAGTCAGCATCACAGTATCCTACTAAGCTGTAATCATTTGATTTTCTATAACACAAACCCAGATTAGCAGTACCTTTCAGATACTTGAAAATTTGCTTAACTGCTGTTAAGTGAGATTCTCTAGGATCTGATTGGAATCTAGCACATAAACAAACACTAAATAAAATGTCAGGCCTTGAAGCCGTCAGATAGAGGAGAGAACCAATCATACCTCTGTAAACTTTCTGTTCTACCTTTTTACTTACCTCTTCCTTTTCCAGAATGCACGTGGGATGCATTAGAATCTTTGAGGGCTTACATTTCGAGAGATCAAATTTCTTCAGAAGTTCTCTGACATATTTGCTCTGATGAATGTAAGTTCCTTCTGGAGTTTGGTTTATCTGAATGCCCAGAAAGAATTTGAGTTCCCCCATTAAGCTCATCTCAAACTCTGCCTGCATACATTTAGCAAACTCTCTTCTCAGATAGGGTTTAGTAGATCCAAATATAATGTCATCAACATAAATATGACATACTAACATGTCATTCTTAACTGTCTTACAGAATAAGGTTGTGTCCACTTTCCCTCTGGTGAATTCCTTTTCTAACAGGAAGTTACTTAGTCTTTCATACCAAGCTCAAGGAGCTTGTTTCAAACCATAGAGTGACTTATTTAGTTTGAAAACATATTCTGGATTTTTGGAATTCTCAAAACCAGGAGGTTGGTGCACATATACCTCTTCATCTATATAGCCATTTAAGAATGCACTTTTGACATCCATCTGATATAGAGTGATGCCTTTATTAACAACAAATGATATTAAAAGTCTGATAGATTTTAACCTGGCGACTGGAGCAAAGGTTTCTGTATAGTCTATTCCCTCTTGCTGACTATAACCTTGTGCTACCAGCCGTGCTTTGTTTCTGATGACTTCACCTTGCTCGTTCAGTTTGTTACTAAACACCCACTTTGTACCAATGACGTTGAATCCTTTTGGTTTGGAAACCAGATCCCATACGTCATTTCTGGTGAATTGATTTAGTTTCTCTTGCATTGCCAGAATCCAGTCATTGTCCAGAAGTGCTTCATCAATAGTTGTTGGTTCAATCAGAGAGACCAGTCCCATGAGGGATTCTTCAGAGTTTTTGAATGTTGATCTTGTTCTGATTGGATCATCCTTCTTTCCCAGTATTGTATCTTCTGGGTGATCAATGCTGCTTCTGGATAGTCTTTTCTAGAGTTGATCAACAGAAAGTGCTGGATTGCTTGAAGTAACTCTTTCTGATGTTAAGGGAGTGTCTTTTTTGAGAACTTCTGATGAGTTGTCTTCAGTACCTGTGAGTTCAACTTCCATACCTGCAAGGAATTCATTCTGCTTTGACTTTTGAGAGTCAAGCTTATCATCAAACCTAACAGTGATTGACTCTTCAACAATCTGTGTTTCTGTATTGTATACTCTGTACCCTCTTGAGCATTCAGAGTATCCTAACATAATACACTTTTGTGCTTTAGAGTTAAACTTGTTCAAATAATTTTTTGTATTCAGAATAAAGCATGTGCATCCAAATGGATGAAAATAAGAAATGTTGGGCTATCTGTTCTTCCACAATTCATATGGAGTCTTTTCCAGAATAGGTCTTATGGAGATTCTATTCTGAATGTAACACGCTGTGTTAATTTCCTCTTCCCAGAATATCTTAGCAACGTTAATCTCGTTGATCATGGTTCTGGCCATTTCTTGCAATGCTCTGTTCTTTCGTTCTACAACTCCATTTTGTTGGGGAGTTCTAGGACAAGAGAAGTCATGCAAAATGCCTTTTTCATTAAAAAATAATTCAAAATTTTTTATTTTCAAATTCCCCACCATGATCACTTCTGACTTTGAGTATTCTAAGATCCTTTTCATTCTGAACTTGGTTGCAGAAGGTAACAAACACAGAGCGTGACTCGTCCTTGTTTCTTAAGAACTTTACCCATGTCCATCTGCTATAGTCATCTACGATTACTAACCCATACTTCTTGCCACTGACTGAAGCAGTTTTTACTGGTCCAAATAAGTCAATGTGCAGAAGTTCTAATGGGTTAGAGGTGGAAACAACATGTTTGGATTTGAAAGCAGTTTTGCAAATTTGTCTTTCTGACATGCTTCACACAGAGCATCTGAGTTTAACTTCAAATTTGGAAGTCCTCTGACTAGATTGAGTTTGTTAATCTGAGATATTCTTCTCATACTAACATGCCCCAATCTTCTGTGCCAGACCCATTGCTCGTTGTTAACAAAAAGTAGGCATTTTACATTCTGACTCTTTAGTTCAGAAAGTTTTATTTTATAAATGTTGTTTTTCCTCTTTCCATTAAATAGGATAGTCCCATCTTTTAGACTAACAGCTTTGCATGAATTTTGATTGAAGATTATATCATAACCATTATCACTTAATTGACTTATGGATAACAGGTTATGCATTAATCCATCAACTAATAATACATTACTTATAGAGGGAAGATTTCCATTACCTACTGTTCCAGAGCCAATGATCTTTCCTCTCTGATTACCTCCAAAGCCCACGTAGCCTCCAGGCTTAAGTTCCAGGCTTTGGAACTTATGCCTTCTTCCCGTCATGTGTCGCGAGCAGCTAGAGTCCAGGTACCATGATTGGTGTCTTAGCCTTGCTTCTAAATATATCTGCTACATGTATAATTTTATCCTTAGGTACCCACATTTTCTTGGGTCCTGATTTATTAGTTTTACCAAAATTCTGATTGAATTTTGGTTTGACAGAATAATCACTACTTGTGTATTTTATGTCATGTGTGTGCCCATATGTAAAATGTGAATTGAGTGGTGTGCGTTTTATAACTAAGTCCATGGTATTTTTTGGTGAAGATACCTTACCTTGATATCCTATCCCTTTTCTGCCATTTTTGCTAACTCCATAGATCATTGAAGCCATCTTGCTTATGTCTATGTTTTTAGCTAGAAACTTCTGAAAGCTATGATCATACTCTTTGATGATCTCATCAGCATTGCTGGGAGTTTCAAAGATTGTTTCCTTCTGAGAGTTTTGCAAATCATTTTCTAATTTTGAAATTTTTTCTTTTAACTCAGAATTCTCTAATATGATACTCTCAGTCTTTTCAGAGTCAGAGGCAAGATTCCTTTTCAGGTTCCTGAATTTGACTCTGATTTGCTGATACCTTTCCAGAATTTCATTTAGGCTTTATGCAAGTTCAGCCTTAGTAAAGTTTATGGTAAAATCAGGAAATACCTTTTCAGTGTCTGATTCTGAGTCTGAACTAGAAGATTCACTGTCTTCTGATACATTTTACATGAGAGCTATGTTTGCTCTTTCATCATCTGATTCTGAGTCAACTTCAGATGTGTCAGAATCATCCCATGTAGTCATGAGACTTTTCTTCTTTTCCTTGAAGAACTTCTTTTTGAGATTTTCCTTCTGAGGCTTTGGGCAGTCACTTTTGTAATGTCCTTGCACGTTACATTCATAGTAGATGACGTCCTTGTTGTTTGGCTTTCTGTATCCTGAAGAACCATCAGATCTTCTGTGTCCAGAGGAAGACTCAGACTTTCTGTATCTGGAGGAGGATTCATTCTGATTCTCTGATCTTCTGGGATTTATGAACTTTCTTTGTATCTGCTTCCACAATTGGTTCACCCTTCTGGAGAGGAGAGATAGTTCATCCTCTTCTGATGAGGATCCATCAGAAGTTTCTTCCACAGCCTGCAAAATCTTAGAGTCATATTTTCTGTTAGATTTTAAAGCTAATGGCTTACCTTGCTTTCGAGGCTCATCTTCTTCTAGCTCTATCTCGTGACTTCTGAGGGAGCTAACAAGTTCCTCCAGAGAAATTTTGTTGAGATCTTTGGCTAGCTTAAGTGCTGTGACCATTGGCCTCCATTGTTTGGGCAAGCTTCTGATGATCTTCTTAACGTGATCAGCAGTAGAATACCCTTTGTCAAGAACCTTTAGTCCAGCAACAAGAATTTGGAATCTTGAAAACATAGTTTCTATTGATTCACTATCTTCCATCTTGAATGCCTCATACTTCTGAATGAGCGCAAGGGCCTTGGTTTCTTTGACTTGAATGTTTCCTTCATGCGTCATTCTCAGAGAGTCAAACATGTTCTTGGCAGTCTCTCTGTTTGATATTTTCTCATATTCTGAGTATGAGATGACGCTAAGAAGTATTGTTCTGGCGTTGTGGTGGTTTCTGAATTCACGCTTTTGCTGATCAAACATCATTTTTCTGTCTATCTTTTGACCACATCCATCCACTGGGTGCGTGTATCCATCAGTCACGCTTTCAATGCAATTATACAAGCTATGTGTTGTTGAGTTTCTAACAAAAACTGTTTATCACAACTGTGATAAATTACACAGGATTATAGCTTGGAAATATAGAGAATATTGCTTGCAGCTTTGAATATGCGTGAGTGGTAATATGGAAAAATCGTTATTGATTTTGAAAGCTGACTTTATTTATATAGGAAGTGGAATGATGTTGATTATAAAGCATGTTTAATGTCATTAACACACTTTCCATTTGGAGAAGATCCTGTCTGAAAGAAGCAGTTGGAATTGATGATGTCTTGAATGATCAGTAACGCTTCAGAATTTTATCTCCTTACTTGCTGATGACGCTTCAAAATATTGATGACTTGGAGTAACGTGTTCTTGTTCAGAATCAGAGTTTACTTTGATTAAGCGCATGTTCTGGTCATCAATCTTCAGCGCATGTTCTGATTGCTTCAGCGTGTAGCTCTTATGGCTGATCTTCTGATGCTGATATGATCAGAACTTCTGCATACATAAAACATAATTTTTAAGGTGCATATTTGTTCTTTGTTTTTATTATTTATTCTTTATATTTGTTATCATCAAAACTCTAACCAAGGTTTGTAGAATCAAACTATGTTCTAACACCATCCTCTTCGAGCCATCAAATGCCCTTACTACTATATTACTTGGCTTTAATGTCAGTCCTTCGCAGTCAAGTCCGTCAAGAGCTTTTTTCGGTAAAACATTCAAAGATGAGCCAGTGTCCACCGACATGGGCCAGAGTTGTGCCTCTACATTCCACATAGACATGTAATGCCTCATTGTGCTTTCTTCCCCTTGGTGTCAGATCAGCATCTGAGAAGCCTAGGCCGTTATCCACTGTCAAGCTGGCCACACAGTCTTGAAATTGACCAACAGACGTCTCTTGAGGCACATGAGCTGTTTTTAGGAATTTCACCAAGGCTTTCGCATGTGCCTCAGAACACAGTAGTAATGATAGTATGGAGGTTTTGGAGGGAGTTTGCCCCAACTGTTCAACTACGTCATAGTCGCTCCTCTTTATAATTTTTAGGATCTCCTCCATTTCTTTCTTGGAGGTCTCGTGGATAGTCAGTGATTGAGCCTTCGTCTGGACATGCTCCACTTGAATACTTTTTCCTCGAGTTTCAGCAGTAGGAGTGTTTGTAGGAATGATAACAGGAGTTGTATCGTCTTTGTCAATAGGAGCACTTGCAGAGATGATTACGGGTGCGAAAGTAACCTTTGGAGCAGCCACGGGTCCAGAAACTGCCTTTGGGGGAGAAATTTATGGAGAAAATATCCTACCGCTTCGGGTAATTTTACTAGTTCCGACAATATTGCTAATGTCAGAATCTTCTTCTTTGGAGTTTATCTCTTCGGCGGCCGGCCCATCTTGTTTGATACCATGGTAGTAAATGTCCCCACCGTAATTCCACGGTACAGTTTTGTGTGATTCATATGGGACTAGCCCAGGCATTGTGATTATTAGAGGAGTAGTTTTCGGAACCGATGTAATTCTAATGGGTCTTTTGGGGACCCTAGAAGAATTGGCGGAGATGGTAATGATTGAAACATCTTCAACAGGAATAGGTGAAACAGGAGTACTTTCAAACAAAATCTCTTTGTTGTCTATCAAGCGCTGAATGCCTGTTTTCAACAAAGGGCAATCAGTTGGTGAGGATAAGCAGAGGTGGCAGTCTTCATTACAACCTGGGAATACACCGGCTTTCAACAAGTTTATCTTAATGATTGGGAGTGGAGTCACGAGTTCATCAACTGTGATAACAAACAAATCTTCTTCAATAGCATTGGTGTTGTGAGCATGTCTGGGCATAGGAGCAGAAATGACGTTTGGCTTCTCGGGCGCATCAAACTCAATTTCTTTTGCTTCAATGAGGTCTTGTATTTTGTTCTTCAAGGCCCAACAGTTGTTAGTATCGTGACCAGGACTTTCGGAGTGATATGCGCAATGAGCGTTGGGGTGATAATGAGGGGACGCTGTGTTGGGGTTTTTTGGAGCTTCTTTCAAAGTTGCCAAATTGGATTTCAGAAGATGCGGTAATACTTGAGACAGAGTCATATTGATTCTGGTGAATTGCCTGACTGTCCTTTCCACCCTTGGTTGATTACTTCTTTGTTGATCAGACGTAGGCTTTGGAATCATAACAGCCCCTACCATTGGTCGGCGTTCGGCTCTCTCTTGGTTCCTTTGTGGATATACAACAACTACTTCTTTCTTCCTAATAAAAGTCTTCCTCACAGCTGTAGAAGAAGATGAATCCTTCTGAATCTTTCCACTTTTTATGCCAGCTTCCACCCTTTCTCTGGTCAGTATTAGTTCAGTAAATCCCGCAGATGAGCTTCCAATTAAATGGTTGAAGAAAGGGCCCGATAAAGTGCCTAAGAACATGTCCACCAATTCCCTTTCAGACAGAGGGGGTTGAACTCTTCCATCCAGATCTCTCCATTTCTGCGCGTAATCCTTGAAACCCTCATTGGAAGCTGTAGCCATACTCTGAAGTTGAGTACGGGTAGGCGCCAAATCAGAATTATATTGATATTGCTTGTAGAAAGTTGTGGCAAGATCTTCCCAATTATGGACGTTGGCTCTTTCTAGTTGGTAAAACCAGTCGAGTTGTGTTCCAGATAGACTATCTTGGAAAAAATGCACCCACAAGTCTTTATCAGCGGAGTGTGGTTGGATCTTTCTCACATATGATCGGAGGTGCATCTTAGGACATGACACTCCATCATATTTTGCAAACAAGGGCACTTTGAATTTCGGAGGAATCACAATCCCCGACACTAGTCCCAAATCCTCAAAATCTAAGCCTGTCACTTTTTGTATTTCCATCGCGCTCAAACGCTCTTCGAGATGTCTGTACTTATCATCAGCTGGAGGATACTGTTCCTCAGAGTAGTCTTCCTCTTCTTCCTCTTCTTCAGACTCTCACGGGACCGCTGTTTCCTTTCCTTTCCCCTCTCCTTCACCGGATGTTGTTGCAAAGTTCAAGGTTCTTCCAGTCTGCCCCTGAAATCTTCTCCCCATGTTTAGGACCCCGGTGACCTTCTTTGTTTTCTTTTTCCTCTCTTCAGCCAGCAGAGTCTTCAACTCTTCTTGCCCCTTGGCTAGGGTCATGAGCAACTTTTGAAACTGCATGTTCTGAGCTTGGAGATCTTTGACTGTTTGTTCAAGATCCATCTTACTGAAATAAACAGTAGAGAGATGAGGAGACTTGTTGCCAAAAGACCTGTTTATGTTATGATGAATGATATGTGTGTATGCAATGTTTTCAAGGATTTCGAAGATTCAAGTTCGTTTTAGACAAAAAGAAAACACACGTTATATTAAAAAGATAAAGTATGAGCACATCAATGCCCCTTGGACAAAATAATACAAAACTCTAAGATAAAAAAGTAGTGCACATCCTCTTTGGTGCAATGTAGGCATTTAGAGTCCGCTCCTCATGAAGTAGCCTAGTGAGTTCCAAAACCTTCTTCTCGCTTGTGTAGAATTGGGCTTCGAAAGTATCTCGCTCTCCTTTGATTTGTATCCAATCCCTTTGTAGGTCTTCAAGAGATGTGGGCATGTCAGGATCTAGGATAGTGTATGGAACATCTCCCTCCTTAACAGGCTCAATAATTACCGGAAGAATGGAAGGATAAGGCATTATAAGACTTTGAGCGCGGGTTCGTACCCATTTGAGGTAAGGCTCAAGAAGGATGGAATTCTTGTGCCCCAAAGTATTGCTATCCACATTGTTTAGCATCCTCCAAGCTCGGATGAATCTCTGGCGAAGGCCTTGATTGTCGTTGTCGTAGTCGAATACCAAACCTTGAATCAGCATCTCGTGCGGGCCATCCCTTCGAGCATAACCAAACTGTCTTAGAGCTAAACATGGGTTATAGGTGATGCCTCCCCTAATACCAAGTATAGGGACATTAGGGAATTCCCCACAATGGTCAACAATGATAACATTCTCTTTGGATCGGGAGAACCAATGAATATCTGAATGTTTGAGCATCATTAACCTTTGTGACCACCTTGAACCTTGCTCACTCTTTAAGACTGATTGGGGAAGATGAGAAATAAACCATCTAGCCAGGAGAGGAGTGAAACACATAAGGACACCTCTTTTCCTCATTGTGCGAGTGTGAAAAGAGTGTAGGATATCCCCTAGCAATATAGGCACCGGGTTGCGTGATATGAAGATTTTGGCGGTGCTCACATCTATGAGTTGGTTAGGATTGGGTAATAAGACCATCCCATAGATAAGGAGAGCCACAATTTCCTCAAAGGCTTTCAAGTCTAAGGAATTCCAACAACTTTAGGCTTTCTCAAAAAGGAACTTTGCTAAGAAGCCTTTGACACCACTTCTAGTTTCCCAATGAGTTGTGACATCAGATGAGTGCAAGTGCAGAGCTTGAGCAATCTCTTCTAGCTTTGGGTCTCTTTCCGTACCGTTGAAAGGTAGTTGATTGAGAATGGGAATCCTCAAGAGTTGGGAGAATTCTTCCAAAGTAGGCACAAGTTGATAGTCGGGAAATGTGAAGCAATGGTGCAAAGGATCAAAGAACTGAAAGAGCACCTTCATCATATCCTCTTCTGTGTTGGAGGTGACCAAGTTGAGTAGCCGACCATGTCTCTCGGTGAATGGAGAGTTCTCAGGGATCCTTGAAGCTAGCTCCTTAAGTTGTGGAGGAATTCTTACAAGGTTGAATTGGATAGTTTTGCTGCGAAGTGAATCCATATTCTACAAAACAAGAACAAAGATGAATCTCAAAAATCCTTGAAATGGTTAGTAGATGTATGTGATGTTCATGATGTCCATGATGTTATGTACATGTATGCATATACAAGCAAAGCAAACAAGTTCTTAGTTTAGGCTTGCATGGGGTTTTATAGGTAAGTACCCTCTTGAAGTTTAGTTGGCTTAAACCTGTCCTAATAATAGTAACCGGGTTCTAAGGAACTCAATATCACCGGATTGTTTCCTCGGTCATTGTTTCAGCTCAAGCCTCTTTAATGGCGACCGAAATATCCCAAGAAACCAACCCTCAATGAGTGTAGTATCGAGTATCTACCAACATCGGACTGCACCAAATCCGATCATATCACTACATCCTAAAGGCCAAGTTGGTCAAGTAAAGGCTACCGTATTCTCTTTGATTAACTCAAAGGCTACCGGTACCCACAAATATGTCACACTAACATAGCTATTTCTTAGACCATGTCGGTATACCCCACACAGTTTCCACAACGTATTGCTATTTACCTATAATGTATCCCAAATCCGGGTAGAGGACTCAAACCCAAACAAAGAACCATAATGTAAAGCATACAAGTCAAACAATGTAAGCAAATAAATGTGATCTAGCCCTAAGGTAATCCCACTTTCATTTAATTCCCCAGCAGAGTCGCCAGTTCTATGATACGGTGGGAAACTGCCTTGAGGGTTTTGTGTTTTATCGCAAATGTTGCGGTTAGCAAGAGTCGCCACCGACTTTTCTTTTATCCAAAAGGAAATGTGAAAAAGCACAGGAAAGACCTTTGAGATTGTTTCTTGAGTTCGAGGGGTAGATTATGAAAAGGGAAGGTTTTAGCACCCTTTTCATCCATGGTTTTCCATGGGCTCTTAGTTACTTGCTAGATCACTTGCCTTTTGTTTTGAAATTGTGATTTGTGTGGTTTTGAAAGTAATTTGTAAAAGAGGCCATTTGTTTAGGAAATCTTTGTAATGATTCTCGTTCGTAAGAATGTATACAAAGATGTTTGTCTTTTTGAAAATGTTTTCAATGTTTGTAAGATGTTTTGAAATGTGTTTGTTTGTTTTGGAAAATAGAAAGGCTAGTTGTTTTGAAATGGAGTAAGTAACTAGAAGTAATCTACCTACTCAAATGTCTTTCTTGTTCATTTTCTTTTCCTTTGATATTGTTGTCTTACCATTGATTTGGTAAGCAACCCTATCTTTGGATGTAAACGGGACGGGCGTGGGTCATCGTATAACCATGATTAGCAATGTTGCAAAGTATCTTAGCATTTTTGAGGGACTAAGATCATTTTGTAAGGCAACTTTGAATAGCATCATCGAGCGACTATGATCTTATATTTGTTTGTTTTGCCAAGATACTTTGCATGCGTAATATGGCCATTTTTGTGTAAGGCAGCCAAGTGGAGTAACCCTAAGGGTGCTTGTGCACAAGTATGTTATTTTCATGCTTGATTTTGTCTTGGATAAGGGTTTTCTATTCGATTTGTTTTTATCTTGCCATATAAACCCTAATTACTAGCATGGTATATAAAAGCGGTAAATTGCGTAATTTAAAGATTACTACGCTATTACAACATTTTATGGGAGGGGGGTATACAAATTATGAATGAGGATTTGCAATAATGTAAACCTAATTTAATCTATTACAACCAAATCGAATTTGTACAAGTATCTGAATAAATAATATACAATATAAATTAAATATGCAATGTTATGCAAGAAAAAGAAATTTGTTTTGTTTTTTATATGAAAAAGAGTTTTGAAATAAACCTAATAATTTAGGAAAAGGAAGTTATTTTTTTAGAAATTGGTCAACCCTAATTTTAATTTGTTAAAAAAAGAAATTAAGCTCTTTAAGTAATATTTTTGTGTATTTTTGTCTTAAAAAATAATAAATAATGATTATGAAATATTTTGGTACTATTACACGTTCAAATAAATATTTACAAGTGTGAGAAAAATAATAGATATTTAAACTAATTCTATTTTATTTTATACGTTTATTAAGAAAAATAATCAATATATAAATAAATAAAAATACCTTTTTATGAGAAAATAAGGTAAAATAAATAAAAGTGAAATATTTAACATTTTTATATTTTTTATGATTTTATAATTTTTAAGAAAAATATTTAATGAAATAAATAAAAATAAAATAAATGAATGAAAATAAATTGGACCAGGGGTGTCCTGAGTAATCAGGAGGTAATATTAAAAAAAAAAACATAAGCCCAAATGAACAAAAGCCCAGCGCTGCAAAAATGAGAAAAATGGCAAAAAAATGTGGGAAAATATGCAAAAGGCAGGCACCAAGGCTCGAACCCATGACCTTAGCAATTTCAGCGCGCTGCCTTGCCACTGGGGTGACTATACATCCGTTAGTTCAAATGAAAAAAAAATAGATAACATGAATCTCTTCCTGGCCCTGTACTTCGTCTTCTGACTCTACCTAGCCAGACCAACCATATCTCTCTCATTTCTCCATGAAAATGGAAACTTCAAACATGAAAATGGTAGTACTCTTCCCCACGATTTCAACCATGTAACTTATGTAAACTATCAGGTAATGATCAAATCTAATTTCAATGGCCCTAATTTTAAACCTAATTTTTACAGAAACTTGAAATCTAAAATTCTCCGTACACAATGAATATAAATGAAATCTATGAACATGGTTGGTTTTAGCACAAGGATATATACATTTTATCTTCACAAATCGAGACCAATGGATGCCTGTATGAAGAGATAGAAGTTAGAGTTCTTACCTCCTTCAGCTGAGATCGTGAATGGAGTTTGAGTGAGTTTTATGAAGGCCTGAAGATCCCTTTAGCTTGCCTGGACCTCCCTGAGTATGTTCCAATCTTTACCTTGTCTTGAAAGTGCCTGAATCTCCCTATCCAAGTCAACCTGCAAGCTTGAAAAAACAAAAATGGCAGATGGAGAAGGAGGAGTTACAGTGAAGGGATGATGGTCTGGAACACTTAGATATGATGTAGGTTAAGTGTTTAGGTGATTAGAACTTGAAACGCACAAGTAGATTTTTGGATTGCTATGCTTGATGCAAAACTGCAAGTTATGGCAGGTTTTTGGTGATAGAGAGTTTGGGAGAGTTTCTGGCCTTTAGAAATCGTGTTTTAGGTTGTAATGTGTTTGCGTATAAGTATAGAGAAGGTTTCAAATCAATTCCACAACAGGTTTATGAGTTATAGGCTTTTTCTCTATTGCTTACCTTTTAAGAAAAGTGAGGAGACAACTCTCTACATGCTTGTACAAGCTTGGTCTGAGTTGGTACAAGTCTTAGGTACTTTTCTTTTGGTTTATAGGACTTGTGTGTGCAGAAGGAACAGGTGCAAGGCTCAAGGAATTGACAAATGCAAAAATTGTGCTTTTCTAAAATGGAAGTGGCAACTTTGTGCCATTTATGGAATTAAAGCTTGGACAAAGGCTCTTATGCTTGGATTAAGGCTTTATCAACTGTGTAAGCATTAAATTATGGAGTGAGAAACAAGTTTGAGACCTGTAAAGCAAGGATTATGCAGCCTAGGTTTGGATTTGAATTTTGTTCTTCATGAAATGGCTTGAAATCAAAGTGAGAAATTGCCAACATCATCTCTTCGATTCTCCCTACTCAAAAATGATCTCAAGGACTTATTGAACATTTTGGAAAGCTTGTAATGTGATCTATAACTCATATTTGAAGTTCTTTTCAATATTCCTCTTGGAACTAGGTGAAAAGTTTCCATGAAGTTAGGTTAAAAACCTGCCTAAATTAGGGCAAAATTTCACTAAGTTATTTTAGTTCATGGGCACGTATTCACAAAATTATATCTTGAGATCCAAGTATCTTTAGGGAAAAATGTGTTAAGAAAAGTTGTAGATTTCATGGAGATCTACAACTTTCATGTTGGGAACTTTCTTTGAATCATCTTGTATCATGGTGGAAATTTGGCTTAAAGTTGAGAAAAAATAAGAAATTTTCTATACTTAGAAAAATTTCTAAGTTAAGAAAATTTCAAATTTCAAAACAAAATCTTCAATGTTTGATTTCTTGATGAAAAAGTTTCACATTTTGACATGTTTTGATGAATTGTGATCCTTGGCATTTGATTTTGACCAAAAAGTCAAAGTTTGACTTTTCAGTATACAGTTGACTTTTGATCAGTTGACTGCAAATTTCATCTGTCAATCCAATGAAATTGCAATGTTTTGAACCATGTAATTAGGTCAAGATGATACAATTGAACCCTTGAAATTATGCTTCAAACCAATTGGTCATTTGCTAGGTCAAAAATCAGAAATTGCCCTTTCTCAATCAAAACCCTAATTTTGACCATTTTGCCCTTTTGATGATTTGATCAAATTTCTTGAGGAATTGTGTTCCAAACTTGATCAAATGATACATATGAGTCTAAAATGTTGATGTGGACAAAAAATTATGAAGTTTGACTGTAAATTAGCCATGGTTGACTTTTTCCCCAATAAAGCTGATTTTTAGGTCAACTGTCCAGTTGACTGATCAAAAGTATGATCCAAGGCTTGAAACTTGACATGAGTAATCTTAGGGTCCCATAATGATGTTTGAAAGTCATATGAAGCATTGATAGTCCAAAAATCCTTGTGCAATTCCAAACCCTAATTTGGGATTATCAGTGCATGATGAGGTGCCTTGAGCTGGTCAAACCCTAATTCAATCTTGAGTCAAAGAGATCTTGTGAGAAAATCTTGATAAATGAGAGGGAAAATTTTGGGGTATAACACATGGGCAGGGCTACTTCGGGATAAGTCCGTGTAAAACTTTGGCAGGAACCTGGGTAAGGTTACTTTGGGCTAAGTCTGTGTAAAACTTCAAGAGGAACCTGGGTAAGGTTACTTTGTGATCAGTTCATGTGAAACTTCAAAAAGGACCCGAGTAAGGTTAGTTTGGGATAAGTTCGTGTAAAACTTCAGGAGGAACCCGGGTAAGGTTAATTTGGGATAAGTTCGTGTAAAACTTCAGGAGGAACCTGGG
This sequence comes from Vicia faba, assembly GCA_948472305.1. Lineage (NCBI taxonomy): Eukaryota > Viridiplantae > Streptophyta > Magnoliopsida > Fabales > Fabaceae > Vicia > Vicia faba. Next base: position 1,574,380,219 of record OX451737.1, read on the forward strand.
TAAGGTTACTTTGGGGTAAGTTCGTGTAAAACTTCAGGAGGAACCTGGGTAAGGTTACTTTGTGATAAGTTCGTGTAAAACTTCAGAAGGAACCTAGGTAAGGTTACTTTAGGATAAGTTCGTGTAAAACTTCAGGAGGAACCTGGGTAAGGTTACTTTGTGATAAGTTCGTGTAAAACTTTAGAAGGAACCTGTGTAAGGTTACTTTGTGATAAGTTCGTATAAAACTTCAGAAGGAACCTGGGTAAGGTTACTTTGGGATAAGTTCGTGTAAAACTTCAGGAAGAAATGTATGAGAAAGGACCCGTGTAAGATTTTTCAGAATAAAAGCGTGTGAAGCTTCATTTAGGAGAAACCCGCGTAAGATTGCTCCGTGACAAACTCGTGTAAAGCTGCTTTTGATCGTGCAGTTAATTACTATGTTTAGTTTCAGGAGCTAATCTTGAACTTGCTGGAAGTTGTTGATGATAACCATCTTTCCTGAAAAGGTACATGATTAATCGTATATGATGCATGAAATGCATTATATGATGATGTTCTCAAAATAAATGAGCTTATGCTGGACGCAATATGTATGTGCACGTCATAATGTATGAACATGAAATGCTATTGTGGCACGTCCGAGTTTGGGAAAACAAATCCCTGACTGCTGTTGGAGAGTACTGGAAATTATATTCCTGATCGTAGTAGAAAAAGTGGTTCTTCTACTTCCGTTGGAGATGGCGAACCGGAGATGACTATGCTGGGGATTTGCCCCTTGTTTACAGATATTATGCCGAGGAGAGACTCTGCTTAAGAACAACTCTGCGGGGGAATAATTCTGTTAGAGAGAGAAGCTTCCATAGATGAAGGGATAAACTCTGTTGGGGATTGAGCTTCTGTATCCAGAGAAATAAACTCTGTTCGGGAGAAAACTTTAAGACCCGCTTGCAATTATGAAATTCGATCGGGGAATATAGATGTCGATTCCCTGAAGGAACTTTGCTGGGGAACGTAGCTCCTATTTTGGGAAGCCGATGTCAAAGCCTTAGTTGCCTCTACTCTGTGGGGAGTGTAGATGTCACATGGTCGTATGCTAAGGATACAACAATGACTTTGCATCAGGACTTTTCTGCCCCTGTACCTGCTGGAGAAAGTACACACGGAGGCTTTGTGGATGCTGATCAGGATGATAAGTATTCTATTGATAAACAAATTATAAGATGACGGGACATAGTCGTATGCTTCAAATCCCTAACTTTTTCCTGGACTGCCCTTTCGGGTTTTCAGTCCACCGGGATACCCTTTTTTGCTCAAGCTGCCTTTTCAAGTTTTCGACTTTCCGGGTGTACATATATTTTTTGTTTTTATCCCTAATTATTGCCCGAACCCTTTTGGTTCGCCGGGATGCCCTTATTTTTTCCTAGGGCAGTCAACCTAGCGGGTCTTTGTTCATGCATAGAGATTTTCTGACTATGTCCATGTTCACCGAATACGGAGAATTATCACTGTCCATAGTAGTAAGTGTTGCCACACTACCAGAAGATGTTTGTTTGATCATACAAAATTTGTTGCTGGAATTCATGCCCAATGTCCCAAGTGATTCGGATGGATATCTGCGCCTGGCTATTTGGCATCTTTGAGAGATTCCTTGAATCTTGACTTGACTGCCCCAGATGATGGACAATGATCATGCCGTGCCCTCTTGGTTAGAAGTGTTTTTCCACTTGAGGTGATCCTTTTTATTGAGAAGGTTTTTGTTCACTAGATATTCGTCATGCGAATTTCTCTGCTGTTGAACAAATAGTCATATGCAAGCAATGTTATTTTAAGAATGCAAAGCTTATGTCTGTCTTGAATTTTAAAAATTCATTTTTTAGTAAAACAAGTTTTTTTTTTTGTAAAAGTGTGATGTCAACTCAGGATTTATAGCAAACCTTATAGGAGTTAGGATACCTTTTGTAACAATATGCTTTCGAACTAACCCATGCTTCAGCTAAGACTTTTAAGGGTTATAACGTGGCCTGGTTCACGGTTCAAGAAACAAAGGATAAAGGCTCAAATTTTATTTATACCCAACCCGCTCTTCGTGATGTTCTTCAGTCCTATGCTCAGTTAATTGTGCATTTAGATCCCGATTGAGTCTGAAATCTTTGCTCTGATACTTGGTGATGATTCAGAAATTGAACATTTGTTTTGAAAAGGCAGTCATTTTTGTAATCTTCTTTTTTTCGAGGATTTGTAGTAACCTTCTTTTTTTTGGTTTTCGTTATCCCTTCTTTTTCCTGAACTGTTTCTTTTGTGATTACAGTCAGCAGGATGCCCCAATTTTTCTCTTAAGTCTCCTTCATAGGTTTTGACTTAATGGGCTTTTATTTTGAGAGATAATGACTGCCTGTCTTGATGATTATACGGAACCATCACCGTCTTTTGTTTTGGAAGGATGTATTCGATGCCATTCATTGTGTACGAAGCGGAAAATTGTGACTGAATGCGCCTATGAATTAACTGAGAAAACTACCCTGCCCCAGGTTATGATTAAGGGTTTTAATTTGTGTGAAAAGAAAAAATCCTACTTCTTTGGATCGAAGGGGTTGACTAGGGATTATCTTCCTTATAAGTCCACTGTTTAGGATTTGAAACAACGCCTGTACATCGTTAACAAGGTCTGTTCAAAAGCATACTGTAGAGATTGTGGTATCGCTTTCGTCATCCTCCCTCTAAAGGCTTACATTTTTTTAGTCGAGAGTTGAATTTCACGAAAAGGAAATATAAAGCAATTTAAGCATAATGAAAACAAATTAATTCAAGACAGACATGTGTAATGCATTAATGAAATAATAGAGTTTAACATGACAATAATTGTTCGAATAAGCAAAGAAAATACAACTTCAGAATTTAAATGAACAAAAATGCTTTCAATCCTAGCCATGTTTTGGCAAGGGAGCAGTGATCACGTTGGGAGTCTCAAGAGGGTCGAATTTGATCTCCTTGGCGTTAATCATATTCTGAATCTTGTATTTTAGAACCCAACAATCGTTAGTATCGTGCCCCGGGCTACCAGAATGATAAGCACACCTTGCATCCGGGTTGTAGTTAGGAGAAGAAGTCTTAGGGTTCAGATGAGGGTTTATCACCGTAATCAGATTCATCTTCAACATGTGTTGCAATTCTTGTGACAATGGCATGTTGATTTGGGTGAACTGCCTTGGAGGTCTTTCCACCCTTGGCTAATTGTTTCGTTGTTGTGGTCGTTGTGTGCGTGTCAAATTAGAGATCAACACTGCATCCAAAGATTGGTGGTAGTTTGCCTTGCTACGCCCCTTTTGGCCATGCACAACATTGGCTTCCCTATTGCCACCAAATGACTTCTTCTCCGTACTCGAAGAGGTATTTTTCTGGATCTTACCACCTCGGATCCCAGCTTTTACTCTTTCTCTAGTCAGAATCAGCTCGGTGAAACCCGCTGACAAGATGCCGATCAAATGATTAAAAAATGGACCAGATAGCATCCCCAGAAACATATCAACCAACTCCCTATCAGACAACGGGGATTGGACTCTTCCAGCCAAGTCTCTCCACTTCTGGGCATAGTCTTTAAATCCTTCACTTGCCCCCATGGACATACTCTGGAGTTGAGCACGAGTAGGAGCCATGTCGGCGTTGTATTGATACTGCTTATAGAAAGCATCAGCCAAATCTTCCCAATTTCGGACATTGGCTCTCTCTAGTTGGTAGAACCATTCAAGCTAAGTCCCTGATAGACTGTCTTGAAAGAAGTGAACCCACAAATTTCTATCAGCGGTGTGGGGCTGGATCTTTCTGACATAAGAGCGGAGATGGAGTTTTGGGCAGGACACCCCATCATACTTTGCAAAAATTGGAGCTTTGAACTTCTGTGGAATGACCACTCCCGAAACTAATCCCAATTCTTCGAAATCCAACCTAGTTATCCTCTGGACCTCCATAGCACTCAAGCGATCTTCCAACTGCTTGTATCTATCCTCAATGGGAGGATACTGCTCATCATTGTAGTCGATATCATTGTCAGAAACTTCAGGACTGGGATCTTTCGCCCTTGTCTCTTCTTCTTGATTCTCCCCTTCCTTGGATGAAGAGGTCAGATCGACTTGTTGCTTCAACGACCCTCTAAACCATCTGCCTATATTCAGAATAGCGGAAACCTTCTTCTTTTTATTTTTCTCTTTCAAGATGAGGGCTTTCAGATCCTCCTGCCCTTTTGCCAGATTTATGAACATTTGCTGGAACTGGGCGTTTTGTGCCTGAAGGTCCTTGATGCTTTGTTCGGAAGACATTTTTGCTGAAATAAATAGAGAAGAATATGAGAAACCTGTAATGGCACCTGTAATGATGTGTATGATATGCATGCAATGTTTTCAAGGATCTCGCAGGGTAAACAAGAAACTGTTAGAATTTGATTGCAGCTTGATTGAAGAAACTTCGTGTCGTTGAGAGTCCTTCTTCAAGAGTCAAGCTCACCATATCGAGTGTGTCATAGCCCCTGACTCAAGATCCTTTGAAAACATTTGCTAGAGGAAAATAAATCCCCTTGCCCCTTGCTAGACGTCTGGTTCACCATGCCCTACATCGCAGACCCTTGAGATCCTTGAAATGGTTAGTATGATATGCCATGTTTATGATGTCATGATGTCATGATTATGTTGAGAAATCATAGGTATAACAAGCACAAACAAATCACACTAAGTCCTTAGGTTTAAGGCTTTCTTGAGTTTAAGGTAGTACCCTCTTGAAGTTGAATTGGTTCAGCCTGTCCTATAAATAGTAACCGGGTTCTAAGGGATCCTAATATCACTGACCATCCTTTATCGGGCATTGTCTCAGCTCAAGCAATCTTTTCTTGCGGCCTAAATATCCCGAAAGTCTGATCTCAATGAGTGTAGCATCGAGTATCAACCAATCCTCAGCTCTACACCGAGGCAGACTATCTCACTACTTTCTAATGGCCAAGTTTGTTCAACTAAGGTTCTAAGGTCCGTTAGTTCTTTATGATACCACGCGGCGGCCCCGTATTCTCCTTGTTTCCCCATGAAGGATACCGGTACCAACCAAATCGCCACACCAACACAGCTATCACTTAAACCATATCGGTCTACACCGTACAGTCTCCACGATTTATTGATGTTTACCTAATAAGTGGCCCCAGATCCGGGTGTAGGATCTATAGTAACCCAAGCAAAACCCTTTAAGAATAAAGCAAACAAACAAGAAAGCAATTTTGAAATGACCTAAATCCTAAGGTATACCCCACTTTATTATCCCCAACAGAGTCTCCAGTTCTGTGATACGGTGGCATAACCGACTGTTTTTACTGGTTTGCGTTTTTTGTTCGCAAAATGTCGCGGTAAGCAAGAGTCGCCACTGACTTTTATTTCATCCAACAAAGGAAAAGGAAAAAGAATAGAAAAAACATTTTTCAAGATGTTTCTGAGTACGGGGGGTAGATTATAGAAAGGGAAGGTGTTAGCACCCTTTCCATCCATGGTTTTCCATGGGCTCTTAGGTACTTGCTCATTTTGAAATTGCTTGAGTGTGCTTGCTTTGAAAAGTTTTGTTTTACTTCGTTTTAACACTTGTTTCTGTCCTCAAGAGTGTTACGAAGTTGTTTTTGAAAACTTTGTTTAAAAAGTGTTTGGTGTGAAAAAATTGGTTTGTTTGAGCAAGTACCTAAGAACTAATCTACCTACTCGAAAAAGATTGTTCGTTTTCCTTTAGACAATGCTATCCTATTATTAAGGAATATGTAGCATCATTGTTAGAATTTTAAAGGGACTATCGAAAGGGACGAAATGGTCATTGAAGGAAACATGTAAGGATACCTTAGCAGTTCAAAGGGACTGTCATCATATATTCGTAGGCAACATCGAGGGACAAGATCATTTCTCGTAGGCAACTCGAGGGACGTTAAGGGACTATGATCTTTATGATGACTTTTAGATTGGGGGTCTTTTGCTAAGATATCCCTACGTTCGAGGGACACGACCATTATTTCTGAGGCAACCAAGTGAGGCAAACCCTAAGAGTGAGCATGTGCGAGTGTAATTTTCAGTTAATTTATCTTTGCACATTTAGGGTTTTCTACCGTATTAATTTTCAGTTTGTCTTTCCATACAATCCTATTAACATACATCTAAGCAGTTTATAGTTTGCGGAATTAAAAGCAAGAAAGTTTAAAGTCCTAGCTATTACAAGGCTTTTGCAGATACATAATTATTTTGGACTAAAAATAAAAATGCGGAATTTAAACCCTAATTACTATTACAACCTCGAAACAGTTACAATAATAATAAAAGGAAATTAAAAAATGCGCGCGGCGAATTAAATGCGAGAATAATTTAGGAAATCTAAAAAATCTAATTGAAAAAAGATTTAGGTTAGTTTTTTTTGAGAAAAATTAATTAGGTTATGTACAAATTAAAACCCTAATTTCTAATTAATTTAAATTATAAAAAAGGAATTAAATTAAACTAATTAATTAAGGAAATAAAATATTTTTATGAAAAAAAATGATTTTTATGTTTTTTTGATGATTTTTTGATTAAATAAAAAATAATGATTTTTTGGTGTTATTTTAATAAAGGAAAATAATTAGTAAAACAATTAAAAAAAAATTAAAATAGAAAAGAAAAGAATGGGCATGTGTTGTGCCAGCCTGAGAGTGCACCATAGTCCTTCATTTTTGAGGCGTTGGATCTGAATTATTGATACATCCAATGGCCAAATGGTGGTAGCGCATCTAGGTGTTTTGGATGATGATGCATTGAATCTGTAGAAATAAAGTAAGAAAACAAAATTTGCTGGGATGGTTAGTTGTATATATAATAACATAAATAAAATATAAATGAAATAAAATGGTCTTTCCCAAACGCGCGCGTGATTCAAATCACCCAATAGGATTCTGCCACCTAATTGTCTTCTTCCCCATAACTGTTGTTTTTGGCCACACTTTTACCTACAGTCGTTTCTGTCACTAAAGGCTATAGTGACGGATTTTGTTCGTAGCCATAAACCTGTAAAATTCAAAAAAACGCAGCACAAGCAGAATAAGTTCAAACCAAAGACAATGGATCAACTGCAAATCATCTCCTGAGCATGATAATACCCCTAATTTTGTCCAATTTTGCCTTTATATAGAATTCCCAATTCGGGACCTCAAAACCCTAACAATGGCATCGTGCCATTCCTGCACTTAAACTTCAATCAAACCAATCAAAAACATTGCAAATATAATTGCAAGCATGGATATATGATCAAAACATTTTTATGATGGATAAATCATTGAAAATGAATCTTGAAAAAAAGATGCAAACCGTGGCACTGTGAGGCGTGATTTCTGAAGGTTTTAAGGCTTGAGGATGATTGGAATGGCTTCAGAACACGTCCAGGAACAAATTTTTGGCTTTGGAATTACTTGAAACGGCCTATGGAAGATAATACAGTCTGCACTTTTTCTTCCAAAATTTGCAATTTCTTCCTCTTGTTTTCACGACCCCAAAACCTCTTTTATGCTTTAGAGATGTTAGGTATATATGATAGAATGATTTAGGTCAACAAAAACTGATTATATCTTTTCCAATCAATTGGCTCTTTCACGAATTTTTTTATTTGCTAGCTGTTCATGGACTCATAATATGCTCATAAAATCAAATCTTTGATTTTATTTGATTATTATACTATTTAAATTAATTTATTTTGATTTAAATGGATAAAAAATCAAAATAAATAATAAAAATAATAGGTGGATAAGCTCAGGGGTCGTGGGCCATCTTAGGAACAAGTTTCAAACAAGAAAACATGGGCCCATTTGGAAAAAAAGTCATTTTGATCAATATTGACTTCATGCACATTTCCAAAAATTGGTCAATTTTAACAATACATATCTCCTTCAACTTTAACCATAAGAGGGTGTTCTTAGAATTTTTAGAAATCTTAGTATGTCCCCTAAATAACCCTTTTGGTTTCATCTCAATTGGGTCTTCCATGTTCATGTAAGAAGCTTTGACCCAAAAAGTGTTTTTGTTGACTTTTCAAAAGGACCTATAATGTAGAAATTCATATCTTTTGATGAGTGCATATTTTGAACTTGTGGGATGAATATGAGTTGTAGGGAATTGCATTCTCTTTAAAATGAGCCTTGGATGGAAAATTTCTGATAAAGTATGAAGAAGTTATGCTTGGTCAAAGTTTGGTTGACTTTTCCTTAGAAACCCTAATTTAGCAACTTTTGGGTTTTGATGAGTTAGGAGCATTTCTTGAGGAATCATGATCAACCCTTGATCAAATGATGGATATCACTTCAAAATGTTGATGTTGACCAAAAATATTGAAGTTTGACTGTATGTGGGCCACAATTGATTTTTGACCTAGTTTAGTTGATTCTCAAGCATCTGAGCAGTTGACTGAGCAAACTTCTTGTGCAAGGCTTGAAATTTGACATGGAGAATCTTAGAAACATATTAGGACCTTGGAAAGAATTTGGGGCCTTTGTGATCAACACATCTTGATGAAAGTGGAAACCCTAATTTGAGACACATTGCCTTAAGAGAGAGTTTGTCTGGTCAACTCTTGGGCAAACTTGAGGACCTTTAGGAGTATGTATTGAGTAAAATGAGAGAGCAAATTTTTTGGTACAACACCTAGGAAAAAAATAGGGGCATCCTGGAGAACCAAAAGGGTTCGGGCAAAAATTAGGGATATATATGTAATGATTGTACACCCGACAAGTCGAAAACTTGAAAAGGCGGCTTGGGAAAAAAAGGGTATCCCGGTGGACTGAAAACCCGAAAGGGAAGTCCAGGCAAAAGTTAGGGATTAAAGCATACGACTATATCCCGTTGGATCACTTATATCAAGCTTTATTACCAACATCAAGTTCAAATGGTACTGGTCAATTCAGTCAACTTCTTCCGACAATAAGGGATGAGATGCTCAAAGACATAGGGGCAATAGTAGAATTGAAACCTGGCGAGATCATTTACACATATCTATATGTTTTGTTTTACTTTGTACTCCTTTAATTTCACGACGATTTCCTCTTACCAGGATTTATGTCTCCTTGTACAAAAATCACTTGTTTATGGCAAACTATCAATATAAATACTATTTCAAATTCAAATTCTATTTTATTTATTTTTTCTTTTTTGTTTGCAAAAACGTCCAATGACTAAATTGAATGAACATATGCATATGAATATGGTTACTGTTAACAAATATATGCACAAAAACATGAATAAGCATTTACTCAAGACTCTAGGAATTGGGATAACGTCCAAGTCGTTCATAAGTCCCCACAATACAACCTCCATGGGATTATCCCCATAGAGTTATCTTCACAAACTCGACACATTCCCTGCAAGTCTAAAATACCCTAATCATACTCACCAGCAGATCCCCCTAGTGGACGAAGGAGGATGATCTTTTCCCCAACAATGTCGCCAACCTACGAAGTCCTAATCCTCGTCAGAGTATGTCATCAACACAGTTCATGGAAGTTCTCTTCCCCAGTTCAGTTTTTTCTCCAAAAACTGTAAAATTCCCCGCATAATTCATTTCCTCAGCAGAGTGTTTCTCCAACAAAGTTTATTTCTCCAGCAAGTTTTATTTCCCCAACAAAATACAATCTCCCCAGATCGAGTCTATTCCTCTGACTACCGCAAATCACCGGCAAAATCTCTCTCTCCAGCAAAGGGTAGTCCTGGCTGCTATCCCCAGATAGTTGCTACTGAATATGAAATCAGACAAAATATCAGTTAACCTTATCCTCCCCAGACGAGTAGGCATCCATATCGGAAACTTGGTCAGGCAACACCTCAGAAGGTTTTCCATCTCTTTAAACCCCAATCAGGGCATATAAGAATTAAACTCCTCAGTAGAGCGATGAACAACCAATATTCGTGAAATTTTCTCCCCAAACAGAAATCAACATCCCCCAACGAAGTATCCTCAAACAGAAAGCAGGAATTCCCAACATAAACATTCTAAACAAGATTGAAGAATTACTGTCTCCATCCCCAGCAGCAGTCAGGGTTCTATTTTCCACAGCAAGACGTTATACGAAGCTACCAACACGCTTTAGCGACATCTCACATCCATACATCATTTACAAATATCATAGCATATGCATACGAAACACATATAACACACTCTCATTTACTTTGAGAACATCATTACAGAATGCATTTCATACAACATGACATTGCATACAACTAACTCTTTATCTTTTCAGGTAAAGTCTACATACAGACGAATATCATCAACAACTTTCAAACATGTCGCAGATTAATTCCTGAAACAAGACAGGGCAACTACCTGTATGACCAAACACATATTAATTCCTGAAATAAGACAGGGTGACTATTTGTGGAAACAAGTTGTAGATCAATTCCCGAAACAGGACGGGGTGACTATCTACATGAACAGGTTGAAGATTAACTCCTGAAATAGGATGGGGAAACTATCTATACAACCGAGCAAAGATTAACTCCCGAAACAGGATGGGGAAACTATCTTTTATATATTTATGGCCAGATAAAGATCAATTCCCGAAACAGGACGGGGCGACTATCTTTATCACTAGGTGGTATGAACTCCCGAAATAGGATGGGTTTACCAACAAAAACAGATTGTAGATCACTTCCTGAAACAGGACGGAGTGACTATCTACATGACAAACACTTTCCTTCAGAGCATCATTCTAAAAATCATTTTCCTTCATAGATTTTTTCTGAAAATCATTTCCTTCAGAGCATCATTTTGAAAAGCATTTTCTTCAGAGATTCATTCTGAAAAGCATTTCCCCCAGATAGGATCAGATAGATTCATTCTGAAAAGCATTCCTCAGATACAGTCAAGCATAAACTCATTCTGATACTGCTATCAATAGTTACTTTGGATGGCATCTATAAGCCCATGTTCGACGACTCTCCTTCACCTCTCCGAATGGAATCTTTAAGCCCATTCAATCAATATTATCAACCAACAGCGTTACCTCCTGCACATGCGAGTGCAAATTTCTGGGCACTTTAGTGTTCAATCATCTTCTACCTTCAAGTCACGAATGACGAACATGCCAATCCAACTCTCTAGGTTTAAGAAGATTGAATAGGGGCAGCTGTTGCACCCTCTAATTTTCCCTCCCTTTTCTTCAAGACATTCTTCTAGGGTTCTTAAATGCTCAAAGTGGCTCAAGAATTGATCAGACAAATTCTCCCCGTAAGCAATGGGTCTACAATTAGGGTTTTGTGTTTCTCAAGGAAGATTGGGTTTACAAGGTCTCAAATGGGTTTCATGGTTCCTCATATGTATTGAAGAATGCTCATACCATGTTTCAAGTATTGCATTACAAGTTTGCTCAGCCAATGGCTCAGATGACTGAAAATCAATTGTATTGGATAAAAGTCAACTGTGATCAACATCCATTCAAACTTCAATATTTTTGGTCAACATAAACATTTTGAAGTCATAGTCGTCATTCTATCAAGGGTTGATCATGATTCCTCAAAAAAAGCCCTCAAATCATCAAAAGTCAAAAGTTGCCAAATTAGGGTTTCCTTAGAAGAAGTCAACTGAACTTTGACCAAGCATAACTCTCACATGCTTCATCAAATTTTCCCCAACAAAATATCATTTTAAAGGAAATTCAATTCCCTACAACTTTGTATCTCTAAGCTCAAGTCTAAAAAATGCTTCATTTGAGAGATATGAGTCAATACTATACATGTCATTTTAAAAGTCAACAAAAAGACACTTTTTGTCAAGGCAACTTACATCAAGATAAAATCTCCAAATGCAAAAATTATCAAAATAGGGATTATGGAGGACATCTTATGATTTCCAAAAAGTCTAAGATCACCTTCAAAAGATAAAAATGGAGAGAGTTATGACCATTGCAAGTTGGGAAATTTTGAGCAAATGCATGAAGTTCAAAGTGAGCAAGCTTGATATTTTAGGATATTGGGCTATTATTTCAGAGTCTAAACGTGTATTATACTCCTTATACACCTCCAATCTTGTTATTGCACCCCTTGACCTATTTTTATTTTAATTATTTTTGATTTATTCATTAATAATGCAAAATAAATAAAATAAAATACAAGGCCTTCTTACACAAAGACCAAGCCCATATCTTTACCCTAATTTCCATTATATAATCTCATTCTTTTCATACAAACAAGGACACGAAAAAACCTTGCTTCAAACTTGTCAAAAAAGATCAAAAATTTCAAGAACCCTAGAAATCTTGAAACCCTTGTTACAAACCCTTTCACTACAAAACAACCCTCTCATTCACTCATAACAATCATAGAGAGTAAGGTTGGGTCGGTTTTGATGTTCCAAAACACTTGAAACCCCATCGCATGTCATGTCCAATTTCACATTCTTGCAAATTCATGTTTTTAAATTTTGCTTTGTTTTAAGCCATATTGATGTTACTAACATATTTCTGAGATGTCTCTGAACAGGTTTGGACCATCGTAATGATCCCATGCATGCTGAATCATAGAATACCATGTTTGCTCCGATCTACCTTGTTTGATTCATAACTCAAAAACCATGGATCTTTAGACCAAAATAACCTTTCTATAGGATTCGTAGCCCTCGATTTAGGGGGGTAGGATATTTTTGGATCATTACTACTTTGTATTTTGCAGGTTTGATGGAAGCAGTCTACTGGAGAAGATGACCGGGGCTAGGGCTCCGATGCCTCTTCAGTTAATACATTCATGTTTGTAATATATATTTATGGTTTTATTTAAATAAAAGGATGTATAGCCGCCCCAGCGATAGAAGCGCGCGCGATAAGTCATTAGTGTCAAAGGGCCTGGGCTCGATCCAACCTTTTGCCACTTATTTTTCTATCATTTTCATGTTTTGCAAGTTTATTACAAAATGTGTTGGATGCATATCCTAACACCAAGGTGCGCTTGGCCTGATGGTGAATGTACTGTGTGAAGCTGCTGAGGGCGCGCGTTCAACACCCACCCCTACTCCTTTTGGTTTATTTCTTCTAATTCTCTATTCTTTTCACTCTTTCCCTCATTTCCTTTCAAATTAACAAAACCTAAACCCTTTTTTTAAACCCTAACATAAAACTATTTTTTAATAAAATCAAATAATTAATTTTAGGTTTTTTTATTTAATCAATGAATTTAGGGTTTAATAGGTTTTTCACTAAAACTGTTTTCTCTTAATTAAAATCAACTTAGATTTTAGGGTTTTGTTTAACTTAATTAATTAACTTTTTTTAACTAATTAAAATAAATTAAGTTTTAGGTTAATCATCAAACTTTTTCATCAAATAATCACAAAACAATTTTCTCTTTTCTTTTCCTTTTTACCGCTTCATGTACTTTATTATTTTCGCATTATTTTTCTGATTATGTAACTGCTACAGTATGTAATAGTTTAAATTAGGGTTTTACTTTATATCCCCCCCGATTTTTAATATTTGTTATCCCTTTCCCTAAGCTTTGTAATAGCGTAGAACCCTTTAATTTCTACCTTTACTTTCTGCATTTACCGCTTTCCTTATAACTGTTTAACTTAATAGGATTGTATGGTGTAATACGGTGGGAGAAATGACTTTACTAGTTTTGTGTTTTATCACAAATGTTACAGTTTAGCAAGAGTCGCCATCGACATTTCTTTTATCCAATAAAGGAAAGGGAGAAAAAAATAGGAAAGACCTTTCAAGAATTTTTTTGAGTAAGGGGGGTAGGTTATAAAAAGGGAAGGTGTTAGAACCCTTTTCATCCATAGTTATCTTCGGGCTCTTAGTTGTTAGCTCACTTTTGAAAATGCTTTTTGTGTAAGTGTATTTTGAAAATATTTTTGAAAAGATGCCTTAGTACGACGGACTTTGTAATGATTCTCGTATCGTTGAGAATGCATACAAAGTATTTTGTCTTTGAAAATATTTAGAAAAAAGAGAGTGTATGTGTGAGAAATTTTTTTTTTATGAGCAAACAACTATAAGCTATCTTACCATTAGTTTGTAGGTAGCCCCATCGTTGGATGTTTTGAGGGACGTGCGAGGGTCATCGTACAATTACGAAGGCAACTCGTAAGACGCTTTCACAATTACCTTAAGGTACTAAGATCATTTACCGAGGCAGCATCGAAGCGTCATTGAGGGACTATGATCTTTTAACCAAAGGGTCTTTGCTAAAACTTCTCACATTCAAGAGACGCGACTGTTTGTTTTCCGAAGGCAACAAGTGGGGGTACCTTAGAGGTGTGCGTGTATGAAGTGTGTTGTGTTTGCAGTTATTTATCTTGTATGTTAGGTTTTCTAGCGTTTGTCATTTATGTCTTATCATGCAGTCCTATTTAATCTAACAATTAAATATACATACAAGTGCGAAAAGTAAAAAATGCGGAAAGTAAACTACACTATTACATCACTTCGGGAATAGGGGAGTACAAACCAAACTTTTTGGAAAGGAAGTATAAAAGAGTCCTAATCATCTATTACATACTTTCAACAATTACAATATTGAAAAATGAAAAAAATAAGTGAATGCCCGGAGATAGAAGAGGGAAAGATATCTAGAAAACCCTAGAAAATTTCTAAGTATAAGGAAAAAGTTTTTGGTATTTTTGTTTAGAAAGATAATTGAATTATAAACCTAATTCTAATTATATTTTAATTAATAAAATAAACTTAAAGTGATTAAAATTAAATTAATTAAATTAAACAAAAAATAAATTAATTAATAAAACACCTAAATCTAATATTTTTGTGATTTTGTGATTTTATGATTAAATAAAGAAAAAAAATGACTAATAAGTATTAAAAAAATGAAATTCAAATGGGCCTGATTTAAAGTAAATGGGGGGTGCATTTCAAAACAAATCCCCAGGCCCATTAGCAAGAGGGCCCAGGCGCCTGGAGATCTGGTGAAGGCAGCTCCTTAGGGTGCATCGTGGTCATGATTGCTTTGAAGCATTGGATCTGGAGTTCTGGTGATTTGATGGTTCATATGCTATATACACCATGCGCTAGCTAGCTTCGTTTACACCAAATCTGAAACTAAAACAAAAAAAATGGAAAAAAGTCCCATGCCAGGCTCGAACCTGCGACTAATCATAGTTAAACCTTAAGAATGCGCGTGCCGCCACTGGGGTGGTTTGTACATCCGGTGGTATATCACAAACGAATGAATATATTACAAAATTCAATCATATTTTTAATTTTACACGCGCGTGCCCAGGTGGATTTGAATGAGCCCATCAGGTGATGACACTTGGGCCATCAGAGTCAGCACGCCGGAGTCAACCTTCCCGTTGTCTTCTCTGGCCTGGCCTTCTACCAAATCTTGCAATAATGCATTAAAACGAGAGATCTAATGATCTAGATCCATTAATCATCATCCTGAAAATCCAATGAAATGGTTAAGAAGATCTAAAACCCTTGTATTTTCCAGATCCAAACTCAATGACTTTTGAGCCCTAACAATGGCAGAATGCAATTTCAGTGTGAAACCTCACATGTAGCACGTCAAACCTGTCCTACTGATGCATATGAGCAGATCAAACATGTTAAGAATGATTAAAAACGCAAGAAAATGCAGTTTTAATTTGTACCAATTTCAAAAACCGACGTGATGCATATATCGTGTTTTGGCATTTGAGAAGTGTGGTTATGGATCTTGATCAACTCCTTTGATCTTCAGGAGGTGAATACAAGCCTTAGTTTGGCGTAAAACTTGCTGGAACAGGGAGATATAATTTTTACAATTTCTTTGAATTTGGAGAATTTTTTTGAGGTTTGTTATGCAATGTAATCATCATTTGATCTGCTTCTGTTTGCTTTATATAGAGTAATGTCTTGGGCTGACAAATATGGTATAAAACCAAGCCATGATGGCCTTAATAAAACAAGATAAAACAACTTTAAAACTTTCCAAACTTGAGATATTTCTTTCCATTTTGGCTTGCACGAATCTGGACATGTTGTCATGAGTTTGTATGGGCCTGTACGAGACTGAAAACAAAAGGCCCAAGCCTCCAAACATGGTTTAGATTTTTAATTGATTTTATTTATTTTAAATGAATAAAAATTCAAATAAAATAAATAAAAATCCTAAAAATGTGTGAATCCTTTTTAGAGGTCCTCCAAGGTGTCGTGAGTATGTTTGAACATAAAAAACTAGGCTCATTAGTTCAAAAATTCAATTTTGCTCATCTTGCATTTTATGAATTTCCTCAAAATTCCCCAACTTGTGAAACTCATAACTTGCTAGATTTTCATTATTTGAAGGTGATCTTTGACTTTTTGTAAATCTAAATATGTCCTCTACACTTTATCTTTTGATCATTTTTGCATTTGGAGACATTATCTTGATGTAAGTTGCCTTGACAAAAAGTGTCTTTTGTTGACTTTTGAAAATGACCTATAATGTATTAGTTCATATCTTTCAAATGAAGCATTTTTTGGACTTGAGCATAAAAAAAAAGTTGTATAGAATTGAATTTTATTCAAAATTGGATTTGTTTGGGGAAAAGTTGATGAAGCATGTGAAAGTTATGCTTGGTCAAAATTCAGTTGACTTCTCCTAAGGAAACCATAATTTGACAATTCTTGACCTTTGATGATTTGAGGGCTTTCCTTGAGGAATCATGATCAAACCTTGATCAAATTATAAATATCACTTCAAAATGTTGATGTTTACAAAAACATCTTGAAGTTTGACTGTATGTTGACCATAGTTGACTTTTTACCCAATATAGTTGATTTTCAATCATCTAAGCCATTGACTGAGCAGACTTGTGATGCAAGATTTGAAACTTGACATGAACCTTATTAAGTACCTATGAATAACCATGGAAATCATTTGAGATCTTTGTAAACCAAATTTACTTGAGAAAATCAAAGCCCTAATTGTAGACCTTTGGCTTAGGAGGTGAGTTGACTGGTCATCCCTTAAGATTCTTGAGTATTTTGGGAAGCTTTGAAGAATGTCTTGAAGAAAATGTAAGGGAAAATTTCGGGGTACAAAAAATTCCCCTGTTTAATCTTCTTAAACCTGAAGATTTAGATTGACATGTCCGCCATTCACAACCTGAAGGTAGAAGAGGATTGAACACTTACGTGCCCAGAAATTTGCACTTGCCTGTGCAAGAAGTGATGTTGTTGGTTGATTATACTAGAAATGGGCTTACGTATGCAATTTGGAGAGGTGACGAAGAGTCTTCGGAGATGGGCTTATATATGCCATCCAAAGTATCTGTTGACTTCGACTGGAAGAAGTATCAGAATAAATCTTTGGTTGGTTTAATCTGAGCTAGAAAATGTTGTTTTGACTTTAACTGGGAGAAGTATCAGAATAAATCTATGCTTGATTTAACATGAGCCAGAAAATGGCTTCAACTGGGAGAAGTATCAGAGTAAATCTATGCTTGATTTAACCTGATCCAGAAGATACCCATTCTATTTTTTATTTGGAAGAAGTATCAGAATAAACATATGGTTGATTTAAACTGAGCCAGAAAAATGTTTACTGGTAGAAGTATCAGAATAAATCATTAGTTGATTTAATTTGAGCTAGAAGCTATTTGTGACCATCTTTGACTGGAAGAAGTATCAGAATAAATCTTTGGTTGATTTAATCTGAGCTAGGATAAGTCTCTTTGTCTTTAACCAAAAGAAGTATCAGAATAAATCTTTGGTCAATTTAATCTGAGCCAGAAAAAGGTCCACTAGAAGAAGTATCAGAATGAATCGTTGATCGATTTAATCTGAGCCAGAGGATGCTTGTGCTCATTTTTATCTGGAATAAGTATCAGAATAAATCTATGGTTGATTTAATCTGATCCAGAAAATTTTTTTGACTGGAAGAAGTATAAAGATAAATACACGCTTGATTTAAACTGAGCCAGAAGATTTTTACGACCGATTCCAACAAATACACGCTTAGATTTTTACGCTTGATCTAAGCTAAGCCGGAAGAATGTCTACTAGAAGAATTATCATAATAAATCTATGCTCGATTTAAACAAAGCCAACAAATATTTATGCTTGACTTTAACTGGAAGAAGTATCAGAATAAATCCATGCTTGATTTAATCTGAGCCAGAAAATGTCTACGACCGTCTTCAACTAGAAGAAGTATCAGAATAAATCTATGGTCGATTTAATCTGAGACCAAGATATCCACGCTCTTCTTCAACTAAGAGATGTATCAGAATAGATCTATGGCCGATCTAAACTGGGCCAGAAGATGTTGTCCTTGAGAAGATTGTCTTGTCATACAAGTAGTTGACGATGTTTGTCTGTTTGATTGATCTTTTCCTGAAAAGGTAAAGAGTTAGCTGCATGCAATGTCATGATGTATGGAATGAATTGCATAACAATGTTCTCAAAATAAATGAGACGGTGTTATATGCATTTGGTATGCATATGCTATACTGTTCGTAAATGATGTATGAATGTGAGATGTTGTTGAAATGTATTTGTCAACTCAAGCAACATTTTTGTCTGAGGAAAATGAATCCCTGACTGTTGTTGGAGATGAAGAGTATGTGTATCTTCGATCTTCTGGGGATTGTCTCCGCTGGGGATTCCTGCTCTCTGTATGAGGGAACTCCGCTAGGGAATATTGGTTTCTGCTTGGGAAGAAGAGTTCAAAACTTTGGTTGTTCCTTGCTCTATTGGAGATTATAATTATTGTATACCCTGACTGGGGGTAAAAGAGATGGATATCCTTTCGACTCGTCTGGGGAGGATAAAGTTGATTGATATCTGGTCCAGTTCCAGGTTCTGTAGAAACTCTCTGGGGATGATAATCCGGGTTGTCCTTTGCTGGAGACAGGGATCCTGCTGGTAATCTATGGTAGAAGCAGACCCAAGCTGAGGAGATTGAACTTCACTGGGGAAATAAACCCTGTCGATGGAAATTTGAACTGCACTGGGGAAGTAAACCCTGTTGACGTAGGAATAATCTGCTGAGGGAAATTCCTTGCCGAGGAGAATGAGCTCTGCTGGAGAGAAGTAGTCTACAAGGGATTTTACAATTTTGAAAAATCAGTTGGGGAGAAGAATTTCCATAAACTGTAATGATTGGGATTCCATAGATGGGTGATATTACTTGTTGTACCCCAAAATTTGCCCTCTCATTTTACTCAAAACATACTCATTGAAATCCTCAACTTGCTCAAGGATGCCCAAGAGCTGACCAGACAAAGTCTCTCCCAAAGCAATGAACCTCCAACTAGGGTTTCCATTTTCATAAAGATGGGTGAGCTCCAAAGGCCTTATATGCTCCCCATAGTCCTAATATGTTCTCAAGACCCTCCATGTCAAGTTTCAAGCCTTGTACAAGAAGTTTGCTCAATCAACTGCTCAGATGCTTGAAAATCAGCTATATTAGGTCAAAAGTCAACTGTGGCCCACATACAGTCAAACTTCAAGATTTTTGGTCAACATCAAAATTTTAAAGTTATATCCATCATTTGATCAAGGGTTGATCATGATTCCCCAAAGAATGCTCCTAATTCATCAAAACTCAAAAGTTGCTAAATTAGAGTTTCTTAGGAAAAGTTAACCAAACTTTGACCAGGCATAACTTTTTCATACTTTATCATAAATTTCCCATCCAAGGCTCACTTTGAAGAGGATGCAATTATATACAATTCATATTCATCCCACAAGTTCAAAATATCCACTCATCAAAAGATATGAATTTCTACATTATAGGTCCTTTTGAAAAGTCAACAAATACACCTTTTGGGTCAAAGCTTCTTACATGAACATGGAAGACCCAATTGCGATGAAACTAAAAGGGTTGTTTAGGGGACATCCTAAGATTTCTAAAAAGTCCAAGAACACCTCTCTAGGGTTAAAATTGAGGGAGATATGTATTGTCAAAATTGACTAATTTTTGGAAATGTGCATGAAGTCAACATTTATCAAAATGACTTTTTTTCTAAATGGGCCCATGTTTTCTTGTTTGAAACTTGTTCCTAAGATGGACCACGACCCCTGATCTTATCCACCTATTATTTTTTATTTTAATTATTTATTTTGATTTTTTATTCATTTAAAGCAAAATAAATCAATTTAAATAGTAGAATAATCAAATAAAATCAAAGATTTGATTTTATGAGCATATTATGAGTCCATGGACAGCTAGCAAATAAAAAAATTTGTGCAAGAGCCAATTGATTGGAAAAGATCTTAATTTGGTCTATTTTGGAAACAAATCATACAAGACAAAGAATGAAATCAAATCTCCATAATTTGCAAAGATATGATTAGTTTTTATTGACCTAATTCATTCCAATATAAGGACATAACATTCTCAAGGAAAAAAAGGTTTTTGGGTCGTGAAAACAAGGAGGTCAACTTCAACTTTTTGTCAAAAAAAGTGTTGATCACATATTCCTATTTTGACTAATTCAAGCAATTCTAAGACCAGCAATCCGTTCCTGGACATTTCTTGAAGCTATTCCAATCGTCCTCCAGCCTTAAAACCTTTAGAAATCACGCCTCACAGTGCCACGATTTGCATCTTTTTTCAAGATTCGTTTTCAATAATTTATCCATAATAAACATGTTTTGATCATATATCTATGCTTGCTATCATATTTGCAATGTTTTTGATTGGTTTGATTGAAGTTTAAGTACAGGAATGGCACGATGCCATTGTTAGGGTTTTGAGGTCCCAAATTGGGAATTCTATATAAAGACAAAATTGGACAAAATTAGGGGTACTATCATGCTCAGGAGATGATTTGTAATTGATCCATGCCTTTGGTTTGAATTTATTCTGCTTGTGCTGCATTTTTGAATTTTACAGGTTTTTAGTTACGAACAAAATCCGTCACTACAACCTATAGTGACGAAAAACTGCTGTAGGTAAAAGTTCCCCATCTAAAATGACAGATCCATGAAGAAGGTGATGGCGTGGTGCTCACTAATTCGTCCATTCAAACCATTGGGAACCCACAACGCGTGCGTTTTTGACATGTGGCCATAGATCTTTATTTGCCTTATATTCATTTTGTATTAATTTGGTAACAATTAAAACACTTGGTTCAGTTGGCAAGGCAAGGCATGATAAGGCTTTAGTCCAAAAGGGGGTGGGTTCGATCCAGCCCTTTTGCAAAGTTAATTTTCACTAATTTTCCAATGCTCCAGGTCCCTGCGCGCTCCTCATGCACTTCCATCACCATACCACAAGATCTCATCATATCCAGATCTAACACTCAACACATGCAGACCATGGTGAACCCTCAAACGTGGCCAGCACTGGATCCAAAATGCCTAATTGGGCCAAAGGATTTGGGCTCAATGAAATTCAACCTACACCCCCATTCAACTTCTATACAGGCCTAATTTCGTTTCTCTTTTTATTTTATTTCCTTTATTTCTTATTTAATTATTTTATTAATTGTTTTCTTTTACAAAAATAACACAAAATCATTTTTTATCATTAAATCAAAAAATCACAAAAAAACATAAAAATTATTTTTTTTCATAAAAATATTTTATTTCCTTAATTAATTAGTTTAATTTAATTTAGGGCAATTTAATTCCTTTTTTACATAATCTAAAATAATTAGAATTAGGGTTTAATTTGTACATAACCTAATTAATTTTTTCTCAAAAAACTAACCTAAATCTTTTTCAACTAGATTTTCTAGGTTTCTTAATTATTTCTCGCATTTAATTTGCAGCGCACATTTTTTAATTCTTTTTTATTATTAATGTAACTGCTCCGAGTTTGTAATAGTAATTAGGGTTTAAATTCCGCATTTTTATTTTCAGTCCAAAATAATTATGTATCTGCAAAAGCCTTGTAATAGCTAGGACTTTAACTTTCCCTCATTTAATTTCCGCAAACTATAAACTGCTTAGATGTATGTTAATAGGATTGTATGGAAAGACTAATAGAAAATTAATACGATAGAAAACCCTAAATGTGCAAAGATAAATTAACTGAAAATTACACTCACACATGCTCACTCCTAGGGTTTACTCCACTCTGATTGCCTTCGGTAAACGGTCATGAAGTATAGGGTTTGTTAGTGGTTGTCCTCTAGCCCCTAAAGATCTAAAATGACCCATTCGAATGTTGCCTCGGAAAAAGATCTTTAATGCTTTAGGTTGATTACTAACATTTCCTAACATTACTTTTGTGATCGTATTTGTCCCTAAAAAAACTCCAACGACGATGCTACCTATTTCTCAATAATGGGATAACATTGCCTAAAAGGAAAACAAACAGAGCTTTTTCGAGTAGGTAGATTAGTTCCTAGGTACTTGCTCAAACAAACAAAAACTTTTTCACACCAACACTTTCCAAACAATGTTTTCAAAAACAACTTCGTAACACTCTTGAGGATAGAAACAAGGGTTAAAATGAAGTGAAACAAAACTTTTCAAAGCAAGCACACACAAGAAGTTTTCAAAATAAGCAAGTACCTAAGAGCCCGTGGAAAACCACATATGGAAAGTGTGATACGGTGGGAAGAACTGACTGTTTTTGACATGCTGGTTTGCGTTTTGCGTTTGTTTTTGCAAAATGTCGCGGTAAGCAAGAGTCGCCACCAAATTTTATTTTATCCAACAAGGAAAGGAAAAAAGCGCAGAAAAATTCCTTTTTCGAGATATTTCTGAGTACGGGGGGTAGATTTATAGAAAGGGAAGGTATTGGCACCCTTTCTATCCGTAGTTATCTACGGGCTCTTAGGTACTTGCTCATCATTTTCAAAATTGTTTTCTTTGTGCTTGTGGGTTTTGAAAAGTTTTTGTTTTAACTTCGATTTAACTCTTGCTTCTGTTTTCAAGAGTGTAATAAAGTGTTTTTGAAAACTTGTTTGTAAAAGAGTGTAAGTGTGAAAAATTTGTTTTATTTTGGATGAGCAAGTATCTAAGAACTATCTACCTACTCGAAAAAGGAATCGTTCTATGCTAATTTCCTTTGGACAATGCTATCCCACTATTAGTGAGTAGGTAGCACCGTCGTTGGAGTTTGAGGGTCAATTCGAAAGAGGGACATACGGTCACTAAAGCAATGTTAGGATGCCTTAGCGGTAACCCTAATGTCTTAGATCATTTGTTTGAGGCAACAATATCCGAGGCAACCGTTTCGAGGCAACTATGATCTTTTAGACAAGAGGACGACCTTTAAAACGACCTATACTCAATGACCGTGTACGAAGGAAACCAAGTTGGGTGTACCCTAAGAGTGCGCATGTGCGAGTGTGTCGTTTTCAGTTATTTTTATCTTTGCGCATGTTTAGGGTGATCTAATTTGATTTTAGATTAAGCATTCATTCTTGTCATGCAACCCCTATTATCAAACATCTAGCAGTTATAATTAGCAGAAATTAAAGTGCGGAAATTAAACTAAATTATTACAAGGCGTCGGGTATTTACATCGCCAAAAGCAACCCTTTGAAAATAAAATAAAGCGGTAAAAATAATAAATGTCCTATTTAAAACTATTACAAGCCGGGAGCAGATACATCAATAATTAAATAAGGAAGAATAAATCGCGCGAGTGAAATTATATCGAATGCGAATTAGGGTTTTGACCCTTTTAAAAGAAAAATATTTTTGTTGTTTTTATTTTAAGAAAAGAAATTAAATCCTAAAATTAACTACTAAATTAATTATTAAATAAAATGGAAAAAATAATTAATGACATGTTTTTGGAGTTTTGATTATTTTAAGAAGAAAATAAAAATAATTAAACTAAAGTTAAAACCTAATTAATTCTAATTGATTTTAAATATTTACAAAAAATAAATTAAAGTTATTCTAGAATTAAACCTAATTAATTAGTTAGTATTTATTAATAAAAAATAAAATTATGAATTTTATTTGGATGAAAAGTATTTTGGTGATTTTTGATAAAAAAAGAAATTTGTTATTGGTTAGCAAATTAATTAAATAAAATAAAACAACTAAAATAAAAAAGAAAATATATGAGAAAGAGTGAGAATGGGCCTTATTATGAGGTGTGCAAATAGCAAGAGATTTGGCCCAAATATGCTGATCCATTTTGACTTTTGGGATCCTGTACACGTGCATTGACTTGCTTATGGTGTGCCTCCAATACTTGACCACCAGATCTGGCCATCTGGCCATCTGGCACGCTGGATGGTGAGGAAGTATGATGGTCATCAAGCTGACATGTACACTGGATTATCTGCAAGAAAACGTTATTGAGAAAATAGGGGGACCTGGGATTCGAACCCAGGTCCTGAAGGGGATATACACGCTATGCCTGCCACTACACCATTTGTCTTCAGTTGTTAATATGGTACAAATAAATTATAATATAATAAAACAAGTTTCATTGGGTAAATATAAAAAATAGCGCGCCAGATTTGAACGGACTAATGGGGACGTGACACGCATTGTCCCTGTCCTCTGGACCGTGGCTAAAAGTCATAACATCTATACCTATGGATAAATGTCCGTCGCTATAGACAAGGGATCCTCCCAAATCTCCCACAGGCCATGGAAACGCATTCTAAAACCATGGTTGAGTTCGTCTCAACCTGCTGATCACAACCATAGCCATTATCATAGCCAATTTTTCCTGAAACAAAAAGCCCTAAAAACGAACAACAAACCCTAGCAATGGTGATCTGTGATATAGGTTAGATAAATGAAATTGGTTAATGTGAAAAGCTTGAAAATGGCATGGTGATCACAAATATGCAGTTATTTTGTATTAACAATGCCTAATTTATGAAATAGGAAATCAAGAACAGGGCGGACTCGTGAGGGACTTACAACGCTTGGGAGGGTCTAAAAATGCGTTGTCTTGATTGGTTTCGCTTCTGGGGATGGCCAGGAAGAGATTGAGACAAGTCTCAAGTCTTGAAAATGCCTCTATGACTGATTCCGATCTCACAATTTCTTGGTGTTTTTGCAAACTTTGTTCTGCCTCTAGAACTGTTTCCAACCCTGATTTCTGTCTGCATCGCTTCCTTATGTAATGCACAATGCATTAGGTTTGAATTTGCTGTCCAAATCTTCCTCTATCAATGCTTGAATATTTGATTTGATCCTCCATTAACACTTTCCAAATTTGATCCAAATCACACCTTTTTGTACCCACATGGCTTGATACGAGTTTGGAAGGATGCTAGTTGTGTAACAAAACCTGAAATGATCACAAGATCTTTAGTTTTTGATTTTATTTAATTTATTTTGATTTAATTCAAATTAATTCAAATAAAAATCAAAATAATTAATAAAATCATGATATAGACACACGGGCAAGGCTAGAGCACGTGGGCAATAATGCAAACTCAAAACAAGTGAAAAAGAATGGGCCCATTTGGCAAAATTTGAAGTTTTGGGTATAGTTGACTTTTGGCAATTTTGCAAAAAAGTCCAACTTCAACAATGCATAACTTATTCAATTTTGAACTTTTGGAGGTGTTCTTGGACTCTTTAGAAATCTTGAGGTGTCCTCTAATCAACCCTTTTGGTCTCATCTCATTTTAATATTCCATGCTCAAGTTAGAAACTTTGACAAAAAAGGTGTTTTTGTTCACTTTCAAAAATGAATTATAATGTCAAAATTCATAACTTCTTGTGAGTGCATATTGTGATCTTGGGGTATGAATATGGATTTTAGGTAATTGCACCCTATTCAAAATGAGCTTTGGATGGGTCATTTCTCATAAAGTATGAGAAAGTTATGCTTGGTCAAAGTTGAGTTGACTTTTCCTACAAAACCCTAATTTAGCAACTTTTGAATCTTGATGAATTTTGAGCAATCCTTGATGAATCATGATCAACCCTTGATAAAATGATGAAATATACTTTAAAATGAGGATGTTGACCAAAAATCTTGAAGTTTGACTGTATTTGGGTCACAGTTGACTTTTGCCCTAGCACAGTTGATTTTTGGACCTCTTGAGCAATTGAATGAGCAAAATTCCTCTGCAAGGCTTAAAACTTGACATGGATGATCTTAAGAACATATTAGGACATTGGTGAGCACTTGGGGTCACTTGGACTCAAGGATCTTGATGCAACACAAAACCCTAATTTGAGTAGACTGCCTTAGGAGAGAGCTTGTCTGGCCAACCCTTGGACTACTTTGAGCAATTTGGAGATCTTTCTTGCAATGTTTTTTTGAGAAATATGGGAGGGAAAATTTTGGGGTACAACAGATGCTCCTGTTCAATATTCTTAAACCTGAGGATGTAGATTGGTTTTCGTGCGTTTCGTGATCCGAAGGTGGAAGAGGATTGAACACTAGAGTGCCCAGAAATTTGCACTCGCATGATGTGGTGTCTGTCTTGCAATGTCGGGAATGGGCTTATAGATGCCATTTGGAAGAGTGTCGATTGCGTAAGAGATTCCTTAGCGAGAGCCGGTAGGCCTGTTATTGAGGAAGATTCTGCTGGGGAAGTCTGATCTTTGTTGAGGGAAAGTGTTGTACCCCAAAATTTGCCCTCCCATATTTCTCAAACTATTTCAAGAAAAATTCACAAGTCCAACCCGGCGCGTCATATTCAGGTATTCTATCGCCAAGATATCTCTGATAACATATTCTCAAATTCAGGTTCGGCTCAAGAGTTAATTCTTTAAAGAAGGTATCCGAATGTGTGAGTTTTCTTGAAGAAATATGGTGAAAAAGTGTGCTGAAAGTGCAGTTTTTACGCGCTAAAAAATTCATAACTTGAAGATCGTGACTCATTTTGAACCCGTTCCGGTGGCCAAAATTCCGTCTTGACATTATCTACGTTTTCATCTCTCACGGCTGGAAGCCAATTTCGATCAGAAGGTCTTCAAAAATGTGGATTTATCAAGTATTTTCGTGCAGAAAATTTGTGACAGAAGTTTATTTGCGTCATGTTCAAAAAATCATAACTTGGTCGATTTTCATCGTATCGAGCTGGTTCCGGTGCCAAAATTTCACAAATTGAGTCGGCTACATTTTCACAGAAGGTATTGAGTTCAAACGGTATTCAAAAGGCCTTGGTTTTTTGCTCAGAGTGCGTGACACGCTGAAAATCCTGAATGCTGAATATTATTTCATCTGAGCCGAAACTTCGAAAATTCATAACTCGGTCAATTTTTATCGGATTGGACTCATATTTTTACACAAGGTCACTGACTCATAGATCTACAACTTTGCTTCAAAAGTCGAGACCAAATTATGCACCGATCAATACCAGTTTTTTATTGAAGAACGTGTCAGAGCCGACACTGGAGCCCAAAATAAGTTTGTCTGAGCTGAAACTTCAAAAATTCATAACTAATTCACCTTTTATCCGATTGAGTCGATCTTTGGACAGGAGTTAGTTCTCGATGTCGGCTACATTTTGTTTTCACATTTCAACTTCAAAAAATGCACTTAAGTCCCTGCGATTTAGCCTGGAAAGTGACGAATTCAAGTGAATATTGGAGGCCCAATTGTACATTCAAAGCCCATTTTCTTTACCCTAATTTCCACTATATAATCATCTTCTTGTCACACAAACCAGAAAAAGAAAAAGAGGAGAAAAGAGAGGAGAAAAAAAGAAAACCCTTGCCACAACGCTGTCAGAATATCAAATTCTCTCAAGAACCCTAAAAACCTTGAAATCCTTATTACAAATCCCTCTCTCACTACAAACAAGCCATCTCAGTTACAAACCAACATCTTATTACTTCTTCAGTAAGGGTAAGGCTGGCTTGATCTCCATGATCCAAAGGGCATAAAAGCATTCATGTCACTACTTTTCCAGTAAGGGTAAAGTTGATTTGATCTCCATGATCAAAAGGGTATAATCATTCATACATGCCATATTGTGCCTAAACATTAAATTTCTTCATATATTGGCTTTATTTGCATTTTATGATTGTATTTGATGTGTTTGTGAGATTCAACACTGCAGATTTAGACAGGATCCCAGGCAGGTTCATTAAGGAACGTTGAGGCCAAAAGCCAAATGGCCAAAAGCCAAAAGCCAAATGGCCAGACTAGAACAACTTATGCA
Organism: Vicia faba; assembly: GCA_948472305.1. Lineage (NCBI taxonomy): Eukaryota > Viridiplantae > Streptophyta > Magnoliopsida > Fabales > Fabaceae > Vicia > Vicia faba. The sequence goes on from OX451737.1 coordinate 1,574,408,197, forward strand.
TGACACCAATACATGGCGAGGCAGATATTAAGCCAGAGATTAAGGGAACGTTGAAGCCAGAACACAAATGGCCAAAAGCCAAAAGCCAAAAGCCAATTGGCCAAAGTAGAACAACTTATGCATGAAACTCAATCCAATGGCCAAAGAATGCAGAACACGGTACTCAGGAGTCAATACTTCAAAAAAAACCTCCCCTTGGGCCAGACACCCCCTATGGTTTGCTCAATTTTTAATTTTTATTTGTTTTTCCTTTTTATTCTTTTAATTGTTTTTTTAATTGTTTTCTTTTAATTCCATAAAATAATTTTCATAATAAATATAAAATACAGAAAATCAAAAAAATGTTTATTTTATTAATATTAATTTTACTATTATTATTTTTGTAAATAAACTTTAAACAATTAATTAGATTAATTTAGGTTTCAAAACTTTAATATTTTTCTTAATAAATTAAATATGTAGAAATTAGGGTTTTTAACTTTTTCATCATTTTTTTTAATAAATAATTTTCTCATCATTATTATTATTATTAACTACTAATTTATTTTGTAAATAAACATGTACATAAATTCTTTAGTAAATTAAGTTAAACTTTAACATTTTTCTCAAATAATTAAAAATAACTTAGAATTAGGGTTTCTTTTAATTTTAATTTTAATTTTCTTATTTCATAAATAAAAAAAAAACCTAAAAAACACTTCTTTTATTTCAATAAATAATTAATTAATTTTTAATTTCATTTAATTTCTTTAAAGGGTCCAACGCCCTCGAACGTTCTATTTTTATTTCTTTCGCACATTTATTTTCTTTCAAATATTATGTAATTGCTCAAGCCATGTAACTCGGACATTTTATATTTCCCGCATTTTATTTCTTTATTTTATGTCAAATCGGGTCCTGGTTTAATTTTGGCGGTGTGGACCCGCGCCATTTGTAATAGTTTAGATTTATTTTCCCGCAAATATTTTAACTGTTAACCAAGCATGAAAGAATGTATGGACCATAATAAAATCAAGCGTAGATCACAATGAACATGACAAGACAAATATCAATGAACATGACACACGAATCGCACACACCACCCCTAGGGTACGCCTCACTGTTGCCTTGCCTTCGAAAGGTGATCGTCGAGTAGAGGATGTCTTAGTAAGTCCTCATGATCCGGGAACCTGGCATGAGGGTAACTTCTAAGGTGTCTTCCCATTGCTCTGGTGATCACCATGTCCCGAACCTCGAATTGACCCGAACACCTCCAACGGTGGTGCTACCTACCTCTCAATGGTGGGATGGCACTACTTTAAAGGACATTTACACAGACGAATTCCTTAGGGTAGGTAGGTTCTCGTAGATACTTGCTCTCTTCAAAACAAACTGAAATCTTTTCACACCAACACTTTTCAAAAGCTTTCAAAGCAAATTTTTCAAACACTCTGACGTACGAGTCGAACTGAAATTTTCAAAAGAAACTTTTTAAAACCCACATTGAAAAGCAAACAAACATTTTTGAAAACACATTGAGCAAGTATCTAAGAGCCCATGGATAACCATGGATAGAAAGGGTGCTAACACCTTCCCTTTCTATAACCTACCTCCCGAACCGAGAGCAATCTCTTTAAGGAATTTTTCTGTGCTTTTGTCCTTTCCATTTGGAGAAAATAAAAGACGGTGGCGTCTCTTGCTTCCGCGACATTTCGCGAACCAGCGTTAAACATTCAGTTCCAGATCCACCGATCACAGAAAGGAACTCGCCCGTAATTCAACTGAGGTGTCGAGATTTAGGAACTTACCCGTAATTCAACTGGGGGAAACATCTTCGTCGAGATTTAAGAACTCGCTCGTAATTCAACTGAGAAAACTTCTCTGCTGAGATTTAGGAACTCGTCTGTAATTCAATGGAGGAAAACTTTTGTCGAGATTTAGGAACTCGTCTGTACTTCAAGTGAGAAAACATCTCTATTGAGTTTTAAGAACTCGTCCGTAATTCAACTGGGAAAATATCTTCGTTGATATTTAAGAACTCGCCCGTAATTCAACTGAGAAAACTTCTCTGTCGAGATTTAGGAACCTGTCTATAATTCAACGGAGGAACATTTATGTCGAGATTTAGGAACTTGCCTGTACTTCAACTGAGAAAACATCTCTGCTGAGTTTTAAGAACTCGCCCGTAATTCAACTGGGGAAACATCTTCGTCGAGATTTAAGAACTCGCCCGTAATTCAACTGAGAAAACTTCTCTGCCGAGATTTAGGAACCTGTCTGTAATTCAACGGAGGAACATTTATGTAGAGATTTAGAAACTTGCCTGTACTTCAACTGAGAAAACATCTCTGCTGAGTTTTAAGAACTCGTCCGTAATTCAACTGGTGAAACATCTTCGTCGAGATTTAAGAACTCGCCCATAATTCAACTGAGAAAACTTCTCTGCCGAGATTTAGGAACCTATCTGTAACTCAACGGAGGAACATTTATGTCGAGATTTTGGAACTTGCCTGTACTTCAACTGAGAAAACATCTCTGCTAAGTTTTAAGAACTCGTCCGTAATTCAACTAGGGAAACATCTTCGTCGAGATTTAAGAACTCGCCCGTAATTCAACTGAGAAAACTTCTCTGTCGAGATTTAGGAACCTGTCTGTAATTCAACAGAGGAAAAATTTTGTCGAGATTTAGGAACTCGTCTGTACTTCAACTAGAGAAAACATCTCTACTGAGTTTTAAGAACTCGTCCGTAATTCAACTGGAGAAACATCTTCGTCGAGATTTAAGAACTCGCCCGTAATTCAACTGAGAAAACTTCTCTGCTGAGATTTAGGAACCTGTCTGTAATTCAACGGAGGAAAACTTTTGTCGAGATTTAGGAACTCGTCTGTACTTCAACTGAGAAAACATCTCTGTTGAGTTTTAAGAACTCGTCCGTAATTCAACTGGGGAAACATCTTCGTCGAGATTTAAGAACTCACCCGTAATTCAACTGAGACAACTTCTCTGCTGAGATTTAGGAACTTGTCTGTAATTCAACAGAGGAAAAAGCTTCATAGCTTTGAACTTGTGAGAATTTAACCGCATCCTTCCTGAAAGATAAAGGTTAGTTTTATGTAATGCATGATATGTATCAGGCAATGATGTTCTCAAAATAAATGAGATTGTGTCGTATGATGCGTATGCACGTCATGATGTATGGAAATGTAATGTTTTTAGCTGGGGAAAATAAATCCCGGGTAGCTGCTGGAGAAAAGAGTTGAATTCTTCGTTTCTGCTGGGGATAGAGAATGAAGATGATTGCAAGAATAAACTTGCAGGAGAGGATAACTCCGTTGGGGAATAAACTGATGAGGAGATTACTCTGTGGGGAAGAGATGCTCTGTAGAGGATTCCACTAATAAATTCAGCTGGGGATAAAATTACCGTTGCTGGTGGTACTGAATCCTATTGGGGATTCATGTTTCTGCTTGTAAAAGGAATGAACTCCGTTGGGGATGAATTTTCCAATAGCGACCTTACTGGGTATAACCTTTTAGGCTCTACTGGGGACAATCTGCCAGAGTCCACTGGGGATGATTCTCCAAACTTCATTAGGGAAACTTTTCCAGACTGCGCTGGGGAAACTTTCCAAACTCCACTAGGGATATTTTATACTCCGCCGGGGATGATAAGACTTTTCAGTGATGATGATAGATAAACTCTGCTTGGGGAGAATATTACCTGATTCATTCACGGTTGTGAGTCTCAGCTGGGGAGAGTTAACATTACTGCCTTTTCTTACTCTGCAGGGAGTGAAAGTATTTCAGCCATATTCTTCAGCTAAATTTACCTTGTACCTGATGGACAGAGCAATTGTACAGTTTGGACAATTCTTATTGCCCCTGTTTATGATATTACAAGTAATGGTCTTTTGTTTTGCATGTAAATATTCATGAGCAACAATTAATGTCAAATGCATATATCAAAAATGAACATTGGACGTTCTTTGCAAAACAAAACAGATAAAGGAAAAAAAACAGTTGAAATTTCTTTGAAAATGAATTGTATTGATTTTGAAGTTTGGCCTTTAAATAGGCGTTTTTGTATAAGAGGCTGGCGTCCTAGTAAGAGAACGCCGCCGAACAATAGAATTTATACAATTTATGTAAAATAAAACAGCTATGTGAATAATCCCACTTGGGTCTAACTTTGCTATTGCCCTTATGTCCTCGAGCATCTCATCACTTTGCTACTTGGTTGAAGGTAGATAAGATTGATTAGTGCCGTCCGAGCTTGATAGTCGATACCGAAGTCTGGTTGCAAGGTGATCCAATGAGACATAGTGTTACGCTTTGATCCCTAATTTTTGCCTGGACCGCCCTTTTGGGTTTTCAGTCCACCGGGATACCCTTTTTTGCCCAAGCCGCCTTTTCAGGTTTTCGACTTGCCGGGTGTACAATTTTTTTTCATTTTCATCCCTTATTTTTGCCCGAACCCTTTTGGTTTGCCGGGAAGCCCTTATTTTTTCCTAGGCCAGTCAACCTAACGGGTCTTTGGTTATGCGTAGTATTTTTCACTATGTCTGCATTGACGGGGTGAGGAAGGTCGTCACCGTCCATGGTGGTTAGAATCATAGCTCCTCCTGAGAAAATGTTCTTAACCACAAATGGCCCTTCGTAAGTAGGGGTCCATTTTCCCCTGGGATCACCTTGAGGTAAGATAATGCGCTTGATCACCAGATCCCCAACTTGATACTCTTGTCGTCTAACTTTCTTGTTAAATGCCTTGATCATCCACTTTTGATACGTCTGACCATGACAAATAGCAGTAAGTCTCTTTTTGTCGATTAAATTCAGCTGATCAAGCCGGGTCTGAATCCAGTCATCTTCGCTCAAACTTGCATCCTTCATAATCCGAAGAGAGGGTATCTGAACCTCAATGGGTAAGACGGCCTCCATGCCATAAACCAAGGAATAGGGTGTTGCCCCTGTTGACGTCCGTGTTGAGGTATGGTACCCATGAAGAGCAAAAGGTAACATCTCGTGCCAATCTTTGTATGTCACCGTCATCTTCTTGCACAATCTTCTTAATGTTCTTATTAGCGGCTTCTACAACCCCACTCATCTTCGGCCGGTAGGGAGAAGAGTTGTGATGCTGTATCTTGAACTGCTTGCAGAGCTCAGTGATCATCTTATTGTTGATATTGGTACCATTATCCGTAATGATCCTCTCTGGTACACCATATCGACAGATCAGATTATGCCGAATAAACCGCGCCATGATGTTCTTGGTTACAGTAGCAAAGGAAGTCGCTTCAACCCACTTTGTAAAGTAATCAATAGCTACCAAGATGAAACGATGCCCGTTAGATGTCGTAGGTCTGATCTCGCCGATCATGTCGATGCCCCACATTGCAAAAGGCCATGGAGCTGTCAAGACGTTCAGAGGAACTGGAGGTATGTGCACCTTATCAGCATAGACTTGGCACTTTTGACAGGTCCGAGAATGCTGATAACAATTGGCTTCCATTGTGCACCAATAATATCCTGCCCGAAGGATTTTCTTTGCCATGGTGTGTCCACTGGAATGAGTTCCAAAAGTACCTTCATGTAACTCTATCATGATCCTTTCTGCTTCGTTCTTATCCACACATCACAGTAAGGTCGAATCATGGTTACACTTGTAAAGGATGCCATTGCTGATGAAGAACTTCTCCGCGAAACTCCTCAGAAACTTCTTATCATTAACAGATGCACCCTCAGGTTATTCTTGAGCCTCAAGATACCTTTTCACCTCATGAAACCAGGGTTTATCTGCTACCTCTTCAGTCTCAATGTCACAGCAATGTGCGGGTTCGTCCAACCTTTCAATGGTAATCTGGGGAGCCTCATTGTCCCATCTGACCTTGAACATAGAAGACATCGTAGCTAGCGCGTCCGCTAACTGATTCTCCTCTCTAGGGAAGTGTTCAAAGGTTATCTCTTCGAAGTGCGGGAGCAATGTCAACACATACTCCTTGTAAGGAATAAGATTAGGGTGTTTCATATCCCACTCGCCTTTGATCTGACTGATCACAAGAGCGGAATCTCCGAAAACACTTAGAAACTTAATCCTTAGGTCAATAGCTGCTCGAAGACCCATAATACATGCTTCATACTCCGCCATGTTGTTGGTGCAGTTGAAACATAGTCGGGCGGTGAATGGAGTATGAGATCCTTCAGGAGATATGATCACGACGCCAATGCCATTTCCTAAAGCGTTTGAAGCTCCATCATAGTACATAGACCATCGGGATCCTTCCTCAGGTCCTTCACCCGGTCCAGGTGTTTCACAGTCAGTTACTATCATGATGTTCTCATCCGGGAATTCAAAGTTCATAGACTGGTAATCATCCACTGCCTGATGTGCCAAATGATCTGCCAACACACTTCCCTTGATTGCTTTTTGGGTCGTGTATTGATTGTCATACTCAGTCAAGATCATTTTCCATCTTGCTATTCTTCCGGACAAGGCAGGCTTTTCGAAGATATACTTGATTGGATCCATCTTTGATATCAATAGAGTAGTGTGAGTCAGCATATACTATCTCAGCCGGCGAGCAGCCCATGCCAAAGCGCAACAAGTTTTCTCAAGCAACGAGTATCGGGTCTCGCAGTCGGTAAACTTTTTGCTAAGGTAATAAATAGCATGCTCTTTTCAGCCAGACTCGTCATGCTGCCCCAGCACACACCCCATCGAATTGTCAAGTACTTTTAAGTATAAGATCAAAGGTCTCCCTTCAACTGGAGGCATCAGAATGGGTGGCTTTTGGAGATATTCTTTGATCCTTTCGAAAACGGCCTAACATTCATCGTTCCATCTTACCACTTGATATTTCTTCAGTAACTTGAAGATTGGCTCACAAGTAGCAGTTAGGTGCGAGATGAATCGGGCAATATAGTTCAGACGTCCCAGAAAGCCTCTGACTTCTTTTTCAGTTCGGGGAGCTGGCATTACCTGTATAGCCTTCACCTTTGCAGGATCCACTTGAATACCTTTATCACTTACAACGAAACCCAACAGCTTACCAGATCTCACCCCGAAGGTGCACTTGTTCGGGTTTAACCTCAGCTTGTACAACTTCAACCTGTCAAATAGCTTCTGAAGATGGTCAAGGTGTTCTTCCTCGGTCTGGGATCTTGCAATCATATCGTCAACGTATACTTCAATCTCATGATGGATTATGTCATGGAACAAAGCGACCATGGCGCGCTGATATGTTGCCCCAACATTCTTCAACCCGAACGACATAACCTTGTAGCAAAAGGTACCCCATTGAGTAACAAAGGTTGTCTTCTCCATATCTTCGGGAGCCATTTAAATCTGATTGTAACCGGAGAAACCATCCATAAAGGAAAAGACCTTATGCTATGCGGTGTTGTCAACCAGAATGTCGATATGAGGTAGAGGGAAATCATCCTTGGGGCTTGCCCTGTTCAGATCCCTATAGTCAACACACATTCTAACTTTACGATCCTTCTTCGGCACGGGAACCACGTTGGCCACCCACTGTGGGTAAGAAGTAACTGCTAGAAAACCGACATCAAACTATTTCATAACTTCAGCCTTGATTTTCTGAGACATCTCCAGGCGCATTCGGCGAACTTTCTGTTTTACTGGAGGACAATCTTCCTTGGTAGGTAGGCGGTGAACCACAATATCGGTATCCAACCCAAGCATATCTTCATAAGACCAGGAAAATATCTCAACATAGTCATGCAACATCTGAATCAGCCGTTGTTTAACACTAGGCTTCAGATTTGCACCGATCTTGACCTCTTTCTTGTCTACCTCCGTACCCAGATTTACTGTTTCCACTGGCTCTTCATGCGGCTGTATGGCCCTCTCTTCCTGAAGTAACAGTCTGGAAAATTCACCAGGCACTTCGCAATCATCTTCACCTTCGTCTTCGGCTAAGTTAATTGGACTTTCAAAGTCATAACCGGCAGTAGCAGAGTCGTTATCAGTGGGATCCAGAGTGGATGTAAACCTGTATATGTGAGTGTGTGTAAAATAGCTGTTTTGCAAGATAAAAAAGAAAAACAAGGAGCGCAAAATTTGAAATGCAAGAAAACGTCCAATGTTTTTATTAATGATATATGGAAATGACACACATAAATCCCTCACAAACAAAGCCACAGTGTCTCGGGTAAGGCACCGGGCCGTAAAGCTTAAAAATTGTCTGTTACAAATTCAAAACAAAAGTCTCATTACTGGGTAATAAAAGAAATTGGGACAAAGTCCTTTTCCGTCCAATTGCTTAGTCCGCCATCAGTAGTCGGGTAGATCCAACTGTCAAACTCAGATTCTTCAACATCGTCTTCAATGGCATTTACTCCTGAATTGCTGATAAACAAAGGAGGTCCTCCGATCCGTGCATGCCGTACAGCCCTTTGAGCTTCTACAGTGAAACCCAAACCAAACTTGTTAGTCTTGTGTGCAAAGTCAGGGAGTTGGCCCCAATTCGCACACCCACCTTTCTTAACAACAGCCCGAGCATCCTTGAGGGAAGCCATCTTCATTGGAGGATCTTCAGTGACAGTTTCAGTTGATGCCAGTGTCTGGGAGACCTCTTCAAAATGTTGAAACGGGGTCTCAATGAACTCCCCGTCCATTTCCATATACCGGAAAGAGTTGAGGTGGCTCACCATGTACTCCTCTTCTCCTCGTACCTTAACAATTTCCCCTTCACTGGGTATTTCAGCATCTGGTGAAGCGTAGAAGTCACTGCCCCAACTTTGTGGATCCACGGGCGACCCAACAAACAAGAATAAGATGGCCGAATATCCATCACATAGAATGTAGACGCGAAAATCTGAGAACCAACCTTAACTAGAATATCCACTTCTCCGTGTACCATTCTCTTGGACCCGTCAAAGGCCCTAACAACAATGTTGCTCGGCTTCAGCTCCAACCCTTCACAGTCTAACCGGTCTAGTGCTTTCTTAGGAAAAACGTTCAATGAGGACCCAATATCCACCAACACGTGAGCCAGAGTAGTGCCCCTGCACTCAATGGAGACATGCAGAGCGTCATTGTGATTCTACCCCTTAGCAGTCAAGTCTGCGTCGGAGAAACCCAACCCATTATCTGCTGTCAGACTAGCCACACAATCTTTAAACTGACCAGCTGATGTCTCCTGCGGCACATGTGCAGTCTTCAGGAAAGCAATCAGAGCCTTAGCATGGGCCTCTAAACACAATAATAAGGACAACATAGAGATCTTCGACGGGGTTTGCCCCAGCTGTTCGACTACATTGTAGTCGTTTTTCTTGATGATCTTTAAAATTTCCTCTATCTCTTGTCTAGAGGCTTCAGCAGTAATTTTCCTCGGTGCCTCCGTCCGGGCAGGCTCACCGGGGGTCCCTTTGCCCCGAGTGTCAGCTGACTCGGTGACATGGGTAAGAATGGGAACTTGAGCAGGGACAGTAGCAGATGTACTGACTGGCGTAATAATAACAGGCTTCCGAACTGTTGGCGGAGAGATCTCAGGGGAGAAAAGTCTTCCGCTGCGGGTGACTTTACTAGATCCAACAATATTGCTGACGTCAGTATCAACCTCTTCATCCTTCAAATCTTGTTTAACCCCATGATAATACACGTCAGCCCCATAGTGCCACGGGACAACCTTATCTGACGTATAGGGAATAGGTCTAGGAACAATAATGATCAAGGGAGCGATTCTTGGAACATATGTAATTCTAACAAGCTTTCTCGAGGAAGCCTTAGAAGAATTGTTGAAAATGGTGATTATAGCAACTTCTTCAATAGGAACCAAAGGAACAAAAGTCTTCTCAAACAGAATTTCTTTGTTATCCATCAGGCGTTGGACACCTGACTTCAATAGATGGCAACTGGTAGGTAGGACGGAACACATACGACAACCTTCGCCACAACCCGGAAATAAACCGGATAACAGAAGGTTCTCCTTCACAGTTATCAATGGAGTAGCAATGTCTTTCACAGAAACCACAAACGAGTCTTCATCTACAGCATTCACTCCATGCCTGGGCATAGGAGCAGTCATAACATTAGGCTTTTCAGGCGCTTCAAACTCAATCTCCTTAGCATCAATCAGATCCTGTACTTTATTCTTCAAGACCCAACAATCATTCGTATCATGCCCCGGGCTATCAGAATGAAAAGCACATCGGGCGTTCGGGTTGTACAACGGTGATGTTGTATTGGGATTCTTCGGGGCTTCCTTCAGAATCACCAAGTTGGTCTTTAGCAACTGTGGCAGAATCTGAGACAGGGTCATATGGAGCTGAGCGAATTGTCTTTGCGGCCTCTCGGTTCTTGGCTGATTGTTGCATTGTGTGGCAACAGTTGATCTCGATATAACAACCACATTGACTGCTTGGCTGCGCTCAGGTCTATTATGGCTCTTTGAACTGTAAACAACACTAGATTCCTTCTTAAAAGGATTCTTTTTGGTACTTGATGAAACACCCTTCTGTATCTTACCGCTCTTGATACCGACCTCAACTCTTTCCCCGATCATAATCAGCTTAGTAAACCCGGACGATGAACTTCAAATCAGATGGTTGAAATACGAACCAGACAAGGTCCCCAAAAACATATCCACCAACTCCTTGTCAGCCAGTGGGGGTTATACTCTTCCAGCAAGGTCCCTCTATTTCTGAGCGTAGTCTTTGAAACCTTCGCTCGCACCCGTAGACATACCCTGAAGTTGGGTACGCGTGGGAGCGAGGTCGGCATTGTATTGGTACTGCTTGTAAAAAGCAGCAGCAACATCTTCCCAATTACGGATACTAGCTCCTTCCAACTGGTAAAACCATTCAAGTTGAGTCCCTGAAAGACTATCTTGAAAGAAGTGGATCCAGAGGTTCTTATCAGCAGTGTATGGCTGGATCTTTCTAACATATGAGCAGAGGTGCAGCTTTGGACAAGAAACCCCGTCATATTTAGCAAAGATTGGTGCTTTAAACTTGTGGGGAATCACCACCCCAGATGACAAACCCAAATCACCAAAGTCCAATCCAGGTACCTTCTGGATCTCCATCGCACTTAACCGGTCTTCAAGCTATTTATATCTATCCTCAGCCGGAGGATACTGGTCTTCGTCAAAGTCAGTCTCGTTTTCAGATACCACAGGGCTAGGAACCCTCCTTTCTTCTTGGTTTTCTCCCCCTCCAGATGAGTGAGATAAATCAACATCCCGCAAATTGTTCTCGAACCTGCGACCCATGTTCAAGAGGACCGTCTTATTCTTCTTCTTCTTCTTATCCTTCAAGATAAGAGTCTTCAGATCTTGCTGACCCTTGGCCAAATTCATGAACATTTCCTGGAACTGAGCGTTTTGAGCTTGAAGAGCCTTGATAGCTTGATCAGTGGATGTTTCAGCAGACATGATGTGCTGAAATAAACAGCGAAAAAGATGAGAAACCTGTAAGGGTACCTGTAATGAGGTGCATGGGAATGAAATGCGTATGATATGATTCCAAAGACTTTGGAGATTCAAATTTGTAAACCAAAATGAAACACACTTTTATTAGATAAATAACTTGAAACAATGTTTGACAAATGCCTTTAAGGCGTTACAAAGAGAAAAACTGAAAAGTAAATCAAAACTAGAAATAACAAAAGACATCAGCGCTCCCATGGTCGTTTTCCGTTGGTGCTGACATAATCATTGAGGACCTTCTCATTCTCCAGCTGCCTTGTAAGCTTTAGAATCTTCCGCTCCTGCTCATGATACTTTTCTCTGTAAGTATCCTGCTCTTCTCTCAATTGGATCCACAACCTCTTTAATGCCCCAATGTCAGTTTGCATGTACGGATGTAGGATAGTATGAGGAACCCCTTCTTCATCAGCATTCTCAACAATTACCGGTAAGACAGCTTCGTACGGAATCCCTAGCTTTTGAGCACGTGTACGAACCCACTGGAGATATGGTTCCATCGGAAGAGAGGTCTTCATCCCTAACTCATGCGGATCGAACCTGTGTACCCTAATCCAAGCTCGTATGAACCTGCGGCGATGCTCCTCACTATCCCCTTGGAAGTCAAAGACAATGCTCGACATTAGCAACTAATGAGGTCCGTCCCTCCTAGCTCGCCCAAACTGACATAAGGCCAAACAAGGATTATAGGTAATCCCTCCTCGAATTCCAAGTAGTGGAACATTGGGGTATTCCCCACAGCGATCAATAATAGCTACTTCTTCCATGTCTTTAGTGCTCCAAATAATGTTAGTGTGAGCGAGATACATAATTCTGTAGGCCTAACCCATGCCTTCCTTGTTCTTTAAAACAAATTTGGGGAGGTGAAAAATAAACCACCTCGCCAGGAATGGTGCACAACACATAAGGGTCCCCCATTTTCGAGCAGTACGGGCATAAAGAGCGTGTAGAATATCACCTAAGAGAGTGGGCACCGGATTACGGGACATGAAGATCTTTACTGAGTTCACGTCGACGAAAGAATCTGAGTTAGGAAACAACACCAAACCATAAATGAGAAGAGCCAGGATATCCTCGAATGCTTGAAAATCCAAACTGTCCCAAAACTGATTAGCCCGATCAACCAAGAACTTAGCCAAGAAGCCTTTTGTCCCACTCCTAGTCTCCCAATTAGACATTACCTCAGCCTTTGTCAGATGGAGGGATGAAGCAATCTCTTCCGGCCTAAGGGCTTTCTCCCAACCTGTAAATGGCGTCTGCTCTAGAATAGAAATACCAAGCAGATCAGAGAACTCTTCCAAGGTAGGGACCAACTGATAGTCCGAGAAGGTGAAGCAGTGGTACAATGGATCAAAGAACTGGCACAAGACACTCATCATCTGCTCATCCATCCTAGAAGTGACCAAACCAAGGAGGTGACCATGTCTTCTGATAAAGGAGGAAGTATCTGGAACTTTGGAAACCAAATCTCTAAGCTGAGTAGGAACCTGTACAAAGCTGATCCGAATAGTGTTTCTACGTATAAAGGCCATGACCTACAAAACAGAACAAAGATGAATCCCCTATGTCTTTGAAATAGGTTAGTCTTGATGCAATATGCATGCAATGTCATGATGCATGATGTTATGATAGAAAAACACCACAAGTATTCACAAATAGAAAACATGGTAAGGGCAAGCAAGTCACACAGTAGCCCTTAGATTTCAAGCTGGCAAGGAGTTTAGGTACTACCCTCTTTCAGTTTAGTTGGTTTAAACATGTCCTAGTAATAGTAACCGGGTTCTAGAGGATCTCAAGATCACTGACCACCCTCGATTGGTCATAATTCCAGTTTGGCAACCTTTTCTTGCAGCCAAAATCATTGCGAGAGTTTGGTCTCAATGAGTGTAGCATACTGCTACTTTTCTATGGCCAAGTTGGTCAATTATAGGTTCTAAGGTCAGTTGGTGCTTAATGACCCCTTAGAAGACCCATATTCTCCTTGTTCCACCACAAGGGATATCAGTATAAACTAAAGTTCCACACCAACGTAGCTACTGCTTCAACCGTATCGGTCTACGCTGTACAGTTCCTTCACAGTCTATTGCTACTTACCTAAAAGGTATCCCCAGATCCAGGTTAGGATCTATAGTAACTCCGATTCAAACCCACAAAGATAAAGCATACAAATCAAGCAATTGAAAACATTATGATGAACTAATCCTAAGGTACAACCCACTTATCATCCCCAGCAGAGTCGCCAGTTCTGTGATACGGTGGGAAGAACTGACTGTTTTTGAAATGCTGGTTTGCATTTTGCGTTTGTTTTTGCAAAATGTCGCGGTAAGCAAGAGTCGCCACTGACTTTTATTTTATCCAACAAGGAAAGGAAAAAAGCGCAGAAAAATTCCTTTTTCGAGATATTTCTGAGTACGGGGGGTAGATTTATAGAAAGGGAAGGTATTAGCACCCTTTCTATCCGTAGTTATCTACGGGCTCTTAGGTACTTGCTCATCATTTTCAAAATTGTTTTCTTTGTGCTTGTGGGTTTTGAAAAGTTTTTGTTTTAACTTCGATTTAACTCTTGCTTCTGTTTTCATGAGTGTAATGAAGTGTTTTTGAAAACTTGTTTGTAAAAGAGTGTAAGTGTGAAAAATTTGTTTTATTTTGGATGAGCAAGTATCTAAGAACTATCTACCTACTCGAAAAAGGAATCTTTCTATGCTAATTTCCTTTGGACAATGCTATCCCACTATTAGTGAGTAGGTAGCACCGCCGTTGGAGTTTGAGGGTCAATTCGAAAGAGGGACATACAGTCACTAAAGTAATGTTAGGATGCCTTAGCAGTAACCCTAATGTCTTAGATCATTTGTTTAAGGCAACAATATCCGAGGCAACTGTTTCGAGGCAACTATGATCTTTTAGACATAAGGACGACCTCTAAAACGACCTATACTCAATGACCGTGTACGAAGGCAACCAAGTGGGGTGTACCCTAAGAGTGCGCATGTGCGAGTGTGTCATTTTCAGTTATTTTTATCTTTGCGCATGTTTAGGGTGATCTAATTTGATTTTAGATTAAGCATTCATTCTTGTCATGCTACCCCTATTATCAAACATCTAGCAGTTATAATTAGCAGAAATTAAAGTGCGGAAATTAAACTAAATTATTACAAGGCGTCGGGTATTTACATCGCCAAAAGCAACCCTTTGAAAATAAAATAAAGCGGTAAAAATAATTAATGTCCTATTTAAAACTATTACAAGCCGGGAGTGGATACATCAATAATTAAATAAGGAAGAATAAATTGCGCGAGTGAAATTATATCGAATGCGAATTAGGGTTTTGACCCTTTTAAAAGAAAAATATTTTTGTTGTTTTTATTTTAAGAAAATAAATTAAATCCTAAACTTAAGTACTAAATTAATTATTAAAAAAATGGAAAAAATAATTAATGACATGTTTTTGGAGTTTTGATTATTTTAAGAAGAAAATAAAAATAATTAAACTAAAGTTAAAACCTAATTAATTCTAATTGATTTTAAATATTTACAAAAAATAAATTAAAGTTATTCTAGAATTAAACCTAATTAATTCGTTAGTATTTATTAATAAAAAATAAAATTCTGAATTACAATTGGATGAAAAGTATTTTGGTGATTTTTGATAAAAAAAGAAAATTTGTTATTGGTTAGCAAATTAATTAAATAAAATAAAACAACTAAAATAAAAAAAGAAAATATATGAGAAAGAGTGAGAATGAGCCTTATTATGAGGTGTGCAAATAGCAAGAGATTTGGCCCAAATATGTTGATCCATTTTGACTTTTGGGATCCTGTACACATGCATTGACTTGCTTATGGTGTGCCTCCAATACTTGATGACCAGATCTGGCCATCTGGCCATCTGGCACGCTGGATGGTGAGGGAGTATGATGGTCATCAAGCTGGCATGTACACTGGATTATCTGCAAGAAAACATTATTGAGAAAATAGGGGGACCTGGGATTCGAACCCAGGTCCTGAAAGGGATATACACGCTATGCCTGCCACTACACCATTTATCTTCAGTTGTTAATATGGTACAAATAAATTATAATATAATAAAACAAGTTTCATTGGGTAAATATAAAAAATAGCGCGCCAGATTAGAACGGACTAATGGGGACGTGACACGCATTGTCCCTGTCCTCTACACCGTGGCTAAAAGTCATAACATCTATACCTACAGACAAATGTCCGTCGCTATAGATAGGGGCTCCTCCCAAATCTCCCACAGGCCATGGAAACGCATTCTAAAACCATGGTTGAGTTCGTCTCAACCTGCTGATCACAACCATAGCCATTATTATAGCCAATTTTTCCTGAAACAAAAAGCCCTAAAAACGAACAACAAACCCTAGCAATGGTGATCTGTGATATAGGTTAGATAAATGAAATTGGTTAATGTGAAAAGCTTGCAAATGGCATGGTGATCACAAATATGCAGTTATTTTGTATTAACAATGCCTAATTTATGAAATAGGAAATCAAGAACAGGGTGGACTCGTGAGGGACTTACAGCGCTTGGGAGGGTCTGAAAACGCGTTGTCTTGATTGGTTTCGCTTCTGGGGATGGCTAGGAAGAGATTGAGACAAGTCTCAAGTCTTGAAAATGCCTCTATGACTGATTTAGATCTCATACTTTCTTGGTGTTTTTGCAAACTTTGTTCTGCCTCTAGAACTGATTTCCAACCTTGATTTTTGTCTGCATCGCTTCCTTATGTAATGCACAATGCATTAGGTTTGAATTTGCTATCCAAATCTTCCTCTATCAATGCTTGAATATTTGATTTGATCCTCCATTAACACTTTCCAAATTTGATCCAAATCACACCTTTTTGTACCCACATGGCTTGATACGAGTTTGGAAGGATGCTAGTTGTGTAACAAAACCTGAAATGATCACAAGATCTTTAGTTTTTGATTTTATTTAATTTATTTTGATTTAATTAAAATTAATTCAAATAAAAATCAAAATAATTAATAAAATCATGATATAGACACACGGGCAAGGCTAGAGCACGTGGGCAATAATGCAAACTCAAAACAAGTGAAAAAGAATGGGCCCATTTGGCAAAATTTGAAGTTTTGGGTATAGTTGACTTTTGGCAATTTTGCAAAAAAGTCCAACTTCAACAATGCATAACTTATTCAATTTTGAACTTTTGGAGGTGTTCTTGGACTCTTTAGAAAGCTTGAGGTGTCCTCTAATCAACCCTTTTGGTCTCATCTCATTTTAATATTCCATGCTCAAGTTAGAAGCTTTGACAAAAAAGGTGTTTTTGTTCACTTTCAAAAATGAATTATAATGTCAAAATTCATAACTTCTTGTGAGTGCATATTGTGATCTTGGGGTATGAATATGGATTTTAGGTAATTGCACCCTATTCAAAATGAGCTTTGGATGGGTCATTTCTCATAAAGTATGAGAAAGGTATGCTTGGTCAAAGTTGAGTTGACTTTTCCTACAAAACCCTAATTTAGCAACTTTTGAATCTTGATGAATTTTGAGCAATCCTTGATGAATCATGATCAAACCTTGATCAAATGATTAAATATACTTTAAAATGAGGATGTTGACCAAAAATCTTGAAGTTTGACTGTATTTGGGTCACAGTTGACTTTTGCCCTAGCACAGTTGATTTTTGGACCTCTTGAGCAATTGAATGAGCAAAATTCCTCTGCAAGGCTTAAAACTTGACATGGATGATCTTAAGAACATATTAGGACTTTGGTGAGCACTTGGGGTCACTTGGACTCAAGGATCTTGATGCAACACAAAACCCTAATTTGAGTAGACTGCCTTAGGAGAGAGCTTGTCTAGCCAACCCTTGGACTACTTTGAGCAATTTGGAGATCTTTCTTGCAATGTTTTCTTGAGAAATATGGGAGGGCAAATTTTGGGGTACAACAGAAAGGGTTCTAACACATTACCTTTCTATAATCTACCCCCGTACTCAGAAACATCTCGAAAAAGGTTTTTTTCTGTTCTTTTTCCTTTTCCTGATTAGATAAAATAAAAGTCGGTGGTGACTCTTGCTTACCGTGACATTTGTAAACAAAAAACGCAAACCAGTATTAACAGTCGGTTCTGCCACCGTATCACAGAACTGGAGACTCTGCTGGGGAAGAGAATATAAATTGGGGTAAACCTTAGGATCTAGGTCATATTTAATTGCTTTCTCTTGATTGTCTCGCTTGCTTTATATTTATGGGAACTGTTTGGGTTATTTGATCCTATACCCGAATCGGGAAACACCTTTTAGGTAAGTAGCAATAAACTGTGAGGGAGCTGTGCTAGGGTATACCGACACGGTTGAAGCAGTAGCTACGTTGATGTGGTACTTTAGTTGGTACTCGTAACCCTTGAGTCAATCAGGGAGATGTACGGGGCCGCCGTGTGGTGTCAAAAAGCATCAACTGACCTTAGAACCTTTAATTGCACAACTTGGCCAGTAGGACGTAGCAAGATGGCCGACTTTGGTGTATGCCCAAGGTCGACAGATACTCGATGCTACACTCATTGAGGTTTGACTTCTGATTTTTGTTTGATTATGAGTCAATCATCGATTGAACAAGGCTTGGGGGAAAGATCAGTGATATTGAGATCCCTTTAGAACCCGGTTACATATTTATAGGACAGGTTGAACCAATCCAGCTTCAAGAGGGTATGACCTTAAAACTCAAGCAGGCCTTAAACCTAAGGACTTGGTGTGATTTTTCTGTGTTTGCTATACCTGTGATTTATCATGAAATCATAAACATCATACCATAGCATATTATACTAACTGTTTCAAGGGTTTCTAGGTCTCATCTTTGCTCTGTTTTGTAGGATATGACATCCGCCCGCAGGAACACTATTCAGATTAACCTAGTGAAAGTATCTCCCCAATTAAGGGACTTGGCAGTAAGGATTCTCGAAAGCTCTCCTTTCACTGAAAATCATGGTCGGTTGCTCAACTTGGTCACTGTAAAACCTGACGAAGAAATGTTGAAAGTGCTGTTTCAGTTCTTCGATCCTCCGCATCACTGTTTCACATTCTCGGATTACCAGTTAGTGCCTACTATGGAGGAATTTTCTCAATTATTAGGGATACCTATTCTTGATCAGCTACCTTTCAGCGGTACGGAAAGACATCCCAAACCTGAAGAAATTGCTAAAGCTCTATCCTTACAACGGTCCGACATAATGACAAATTGGGAAACCAGAGGGAGTGTTCAAGGAATTCCGGTTAAATTTCTGTTCGAGAAGGCTTACTATTTTTGGGATACCCTGGATCTACAAGCTTTTAAAGAGGTTTTGGCGCTCCTTGTCTACGGGATGGTACTGTTCCCTAATGCGGATCAACTCATAGATGTGAGCACAATCCAGGTTTTTTTGTCTCGGAATCCGGTACCTACATTACTCGGGGATATTCTACACTCTCTGCATGCTCGCACTCTAAAAAGAAGGGGGACCCTCCAGTGTTGCACTCCTCTATTGGTTTGGTGGTTTATTTCGCACCTACCCAAATCTACTTTGAAGAATTAAGAGAGGAATATCAACGCCTACATCACGCCAAAGAGGACGCGCTCATGGGAAACCTAGTCTTCTTTTTGTTTTATTTTGCTTAATTGTACCCTCAAAATACATTCTTTGTAACAATTCAAGATTACTAATACAATTCGCGTTTGTTCCTTTTTGTTTAAGCAAATTTGAGCCTTTAAGAACCCTTGAAAACATTTCATACATATCATACATATCATACATATCATTGCATAACATGATTCATAACAGGTTTCTCATCTCCTCCGCTGTTTATTTCAGCAGTGGCTCTTGAACAAACTGTGAAAGATCTTCATACTTAGAACATGCAGTTCCAGCAAATGATTGTGGCTCTGGCCAAAGGACAGGAAGAGCTAAAGGCTCTGATTGTTAAGAAGAACACTAAGAAGACCAAGAGGACAACTGGTGTGGCACATATGAGCAAAAGGTTCAGAGGGCCACCAAGACGGGTTGTTGATTTAGCTTCTTCATCTAAAGAGGGAGAGAATAAAGAGGGTGAAGTCAGAGAAGAGGACCCTAGTCTTAAAGAGTCTGACAATGAAACTTATTATAATGAGGAGCAGTACCCTCCAGCTTTTGAAAAGTATAAGCAGTTAGAAGAGTGTCTGAGTGCTATGGAAATCTAGAAGGTTCCTGGGCTGGATTTTGAAGAGTTGGGTCTGGTCTCACGGGTTGTCATCCCCCCAAAATTCAAGGCACCAATATTTTCTAAGTATGATGGGGTCTCTTGTCCTAAAATGCATCTTCGTTCTTATGTGAGGAAGATACAACCTCATACTGCTGACAAAGACTTGTGGGTTCACTTCTTCCAAGACAGTCTGTCTGGAACACAACTGGATTGGTTCTATCATCTGGAAAGAGCCAATGTTCGTAACTGGGAAGAGCTTGCTGCTGCATTTTATAAGCAATACCAGTATAATGCAGACCTCGCTCCCACCCATACACAACTCCAAAATCTGTCTATGGGTTCGAACGAGGGTGTTGAGGTAGAAATGTGCAAGACTAAGCCATTGGATTGGCTAGACTTTATACAAATCAAAATAAAAATCGCCACCGCGCTTTATTGTTTCCAAAGGAATGGGAAAAGAGCGAATAACCCAAAAAGAGGGGGAAAGATTCAAGGTAAGGGGGTTGGTTATGCAAAGGGAAGGTATTAGCACCCTAAACATCTACGGTACTCCACAGGAACCTCTTTGAAAAAATCTGTATATTTTGGCTATAAAAATGTGTTGTATATAAAATGGATGGTGGAGGTGAGAAAAGAAATATTTTTATGATTTTTGCACCCGCCGCGGTTGTGAACCTTTAGTGCCTACGTACCACCTTTCGTGCAATAGGGGATCAGGGTACACGTAGTTCCTCTTTTAAAAATTTGAAACACAAGTGTGTTGGTTGATTTTATGAGATAAGACATCATCGCAATTGTCCGTGTGAAAAACATACTTACTACCCACAATCATGAGAAAGGAGAATTTGCATCATCTCAAAGTGGAGGATATGACTTGGATTTTAAAATCAACAATGCCTCACTCAACACCCAAGTGGAAAATATCTCACTTCACTATATATTGTAGAAGTATAGTTGTTTGCATCACTACAAGGATTGACAAGAGTCTAATCTTTTGAGAAAAGTTTAAAGATAAAAGCCAAAGTGGCAAAATGGTTTGAAATGAGATTGATTGACTTTTAGTCTTCTCACAAAAAAAAGGTCAAGGTATTATTAAATTGATTGAAATTTATTTATGAAAATGTTTTGAAGATGCATGGACCTAAGTCCAAGTTTATTATGAAAATGTTTCAAGTTTCAAAATAAGAAGAGTTTTTTTTAAAGGAGGGAGAAGATTTTTTAAATAAAAGAAGATGGGAGGAGAAGAAGAGGATATCCTAAAGCATAAGGTAAAAGCTAGGGATAAGAACCATCTAACCAACAAGAAGCCAATACTTGACATTATGAGTCAATATAGAATTCCCATTCTTCGGATTGAAACCAAGCAAGCAAAGATACTAGACCTCTTGAGAGAACCAAACTTCAAGTGTTTTAAGTCTTCGCAAAAATTGGGCAGAGTAATGGCTGTATACGGGTTAATTCCAGATTACAAACAAAGTATGTAATCACAATAACCTGCACACAAAACAAACAAACAACCCAATGTCTTGAGGTAAACCTCAAGAACTCCAGACAAAATATCAAATAAAGTCACAAAGTCTCCAAGATAGGCCAAGGTCTCTAATCCTAAGTCCAAGAAGTCCATCACTCCATAATGCAAAGGATAGTAACCATGTAGTCCAAGTATCATTAATGATTTTTATGGTTCATGTTGATTATTAGGTGTCTTTAAAAAGAAAGAAAAGCTCAAGTGAGAAAAATAAAAATGACATAAAAGTAAATGCTCAAGTGAGCAAAGATGAAAGTAGCATGAAATGTAAAATGCTAAAAGTAAATGGTACATAAAGCATGAAAATAAAAGCATAAAGTAAAGTTAATTGTTAGTAATTAGTGGTTAGTTGGATGATCATCTTGAAACTTGCATTTGGAACTCATTAGAGGATTGGTAGAACCAAAGCCTCCACACAACAAGTTGCATTTGCTTTTTGTCAAGTATATCATCCATTTTGGAATTCTCACAAGGCAACATGTAATGATCAACGATGTTTAAGTGATCCGCGTTGACCAAAGGTGTTGTAGATCCATTAGAGGATTGGTAGAACCAAAGCCTCCATACAATGAATATCAAGGTTATTGGATCAAAGAGATCAAATTAACATACTTGGGCTTGAAATCATAAGTTTGGGCCACGAATGATCATTTATTGAATCGAGACAAAATTTAGCGCTATGTTAAGCAATCGTAAGTGGACTTATGTAGAAGTCACACCTATTTTGAGGCCGATCAATAGAAATCTATGTACTTCATGTTTGGATAAATGATATAGAGATCACCATCTCTTAACATGTAGCATAATTAAAAAAAGAAAGGGATAATATGAAGAGGGAGGGAAATGATAAGCTAATTTGGATCACCATTTCAAAATTCTTTCATCTTTAAATTCAACCACTCCTCTAGATGGATTAAAGCACTAAACATATCATTAATCCAAAACACTAAAAATGAATTAAATAATTCACTCTTAGGTAGATTTGAATTGATGAACATTTATCCAACTTCATCTACATCACAAAGTCCATTGAGTTTAAACACAAATTAGACATTTAAAATTGCAATCCAAACCAAAAATCAAAAGGAGTGAGTAGAAAAAGCATTTTGGATCAAAGCTGCCCCAAAACAAGGCAAAAAAGTGCATTTTGTCCCTGTTGTAAATCGATTGCACTATTGTGTAAATCGATTTACACAGTACAGTTTTCTAAAAATTATGCAAAATTGCTTCTGTGCAATCGATTGCACTACAGTGCAAATCGATTGCACACAGTTACAGTAGCAAAAACAACATTTTAAAAGGGCAATTTCTTATTCAAACTTTCCATCAAACACCTTATGATCATGGGTCCACTTGAGCACGAAAATTCCATCAAATTATGAGAAAATAACACCATTGAAATCACAAAATAATGCTCAAAGAATCAATCCCAAAGATCACCAAGAGATCACATTGTGAAAGATGAATTATCCAACTTACCAAAGGTAGATCTAGAGAATTATCAAAACAACTTCAAGAATTTGCTTCAATTCAACCACAAGAATCAATAGACCAAGCTTGGATGTTGAGAATTGATGGAGAAAAAGTGTTTGGATGAAGGTTTAGCTCAAAGATTAGTAAGCTTCAATGCAAAGCTTACTAACTTTTTGAAAATGGAGCTTTGAGTGAATTTGGTAGATGGAGAGAATTGAGAGATTTTTTAGCAAGGTGGATTTGGCTATCAAAAGCTTGAAATTTGAATGAAATGAGGGCTCTATTTATAGAGTTTAGGATTGGGATTAGTGGTAAT
Source organism: Vicia faba (assembly GCA_948472305.1). Taxonomy (NCBI): domain Eukaryota; kingdom Viridiplantae; phylum Streptophyta; class Magnoliopsida; order Fabales; family Fabaceae; genus Vicia; species Vicia faba. The sequence goes on from OX451737.1 coordinate 1,574,431,132, forward strand.
TTGGTAATTGATTCTTGGAGCCAAAATTTGAATTAATGATAACTCTTTCAAAAATTAGAGCCAAAATTTGAATTAATGATAATTCTTTTTAAAAATGAAAGATTGGCACTAAAATTTGAATTAATGATACATCTTTCAAAAATGAAGGAAAATTAGAGCCAAAAATTTGACAAGCTTGAAATGCTGATTTTTTTTTCAAATTTTCACGCTGTGCAATCGATTGCACTATAGTGCAAATCGATTTGCACAGTGTATTTTTCCAAAAATTGCGCAAAATTCACTTTGTGCAATCGATTGCACTCTAGGAGAAATCAATTGTACAGTGAAAAAAAATGAAAATTTTTTAATTCTTTTTCTTTGCAAATAGAGATTTTAGGGAAATAATACCAGAAAACCTTATTTGCCATATGCTTCGACTCGGTACCTACAAAATATAAATATGCAAAGACAAAGACAAATATTTTTTGTATTTTGATTAGAAGTTAGTCAACAACACAAGAACAAACTTAAAGATAGGATGCAAATGTGATGAATGAAGCTATTTATTAATGGTTGTGACTAAATGACAAAATATGGTATGAAGGTGCGACTGAAAAAGTTAGGGGAAAAATTTAGGGTACAACAGCTGCCCCTATTTAATTATCTTTTAGCCAGATAGGCGGAAAGTAATTAAATACAAACAGACCTGAATTTTGTCCCTGATACAATGAGATGATAGCATATGTTATGAATGAATGCAAGGACTTTTTTTTTGACACATATTTTTTTGAATGATGTATGAGATGAGACAGACTCTGTGGAAATATGGAAAGACTCGAAACTGGAAACTTATGGTAGATCAGATGAAATGACGTGGAAAGACACATCGGGGAACAACAAGATACATCTGGATATTTGTCAGGGTGACAAAGAGTAACCAGCGATACTTGGAAAAAAGAGATAAAACTCGAGAAGGCAAGCAGCGACACCCAAGAATGGCATTGAGTGAGGCGAGCAACTCTCTTGAAAAGACAATCAGAAACATCTAGAAGAACAACAGATGTGGGATGAGACCAAATCTGAAGCTACATCAGAGTCGTTCAGGAAAGACGCTGGACGGAAAAGAAACACGACATCCAATACTAGCTTTGAGTGAAGGGAAAAATCAATGTCTAATACTGGTTTTAGACGAGAGAAAAGATCACAACATCCAATACTGGCTTTGAATGAGTGAAAGAGATCTTGACATTCAATACTGGCTTTAAATGAAGGGAAAACTCAACGTCTAATACTGGCTTTAGACGAGAGAAAAGATCACAAGATCCAATACTGGCTTTGAATGAGTGAAAGAGATCTTGACATTCAATACTGGCTTTGAATGAAAGAAAAGCTCAACGTCTAATACTGGCTTTAGAAGAGAGAAAAGATCACAACATCCAATACTGGCTTTGAATGAGTGAAAGAGATCTTGACATTCAATACTGGCTTTGAATGAAGGGAAAAATCAACGCGTCCAATACTGGCTTTGGACGGCAGAAAAGGTAACAACATCCAATACTGGCTTTGGATGAAAAAAGAGAAACAACTCAAACTAACGTTTGCTTTGGTAGGTGCCAAGTAAGTTAGACTTTGATCTCAAGGTGACATGTCAACTGCAACAAGACCTCGAAAAATGCAAATGAGGATGAAACACTCTTGTTATGCATTATGTGTGAATGATTTATGCATGTAATTCCGACGTTTATGACAATGGAGTTTGACTATTTTGTGGAGAATAGTTTGGAAGTTTGATTCCTCAACACAGAGAACTCTGCCAAATTTGATTGGAAAGAAAAAAAATCTTGCGCCCAAATTTGTCACACTTGAAAACTGTGTTGAACTGATGATCTTCTGAAGAAGGATATGGAGAGCTGCTTGGGGATTTGTCTCAGATTAGATGACTGTTGAAGATAAACTGATCATGGCTTCAATCGAAAGTTGCTGGAAATAAGTTGATCACGGCTTCAGCTCTAAAATGACTATTGGAGATAAACTGATCATGGCTTCAGCTTCTGAAATGTTTGTTGGGAATAAACTGATCATGGCTTCAGTTCTGAAATGATTGTTGGAGATAAAATGACCATGGCTTCAGTTCTTGAGATAATTATTGTAAATAAATGCCCTGTATGAGTCTTGAAAATGATTTCCTGGCTGGCCAATTCTGAGAAAACTTGCATTGAGAAGTAAATCTTGAACTGATTCACAACAGGATCTGGAAGATACTTGCCCCTGATAGGGTCACTGACCAAGTTTCTCAACTTTTTGAAATTCCTTGATGAGGAAAGCTTGTTTGCAAGCAAAATTGTTTATTCAAACATGGTATTTTTAATGCAAAGTTCATGCAAAAGTTTTGAATCCAAAATCATTTTTGAAATGATGTTATTGGTGTATAGAAAATGCATCACTAGTTAAAACACAGTGGTTTATACTTTTAAAGTGAAAACAAAGGTATGAAACCAAAACAAATGATTCACAAAAGATCATAGGAGTCAGTTTACGCAACCTTGCCGTAGTATGCTTTCAAAAGAAACCTGGCTTCAATTAGGTATTTTGAGGGTTGTAACGTGGTCAGGTTCACGGTTTAAGAAATAAAGGATAAAGGCTCAAAGTTTATTTGTACCCAACCTAATATTTGTGATGTTCATCAGTCTTACGTTCAGTTAATTCAGAATATGCATTCAGGTTCCAAGAGATTTTGGAGTTGCACTGATGGTAGCAATAACAATGGCTCAGAAGCTAAAGGAATTATTGAGAATGACAGTCATTTCTTCTTACATATTTTGTTGTTTTGAGGACTTTTGTCAATTCTGGTGGAGAATTTTGAGGATTTGAAGACCTCTTCTGATTGAATTTATTATTCCCAACTTTTGCCTGAATTGTTTCATTTGAGATTACAGTCAGCAGGATGCCCCAGTTTTTTGCCTGAACTGTTTCATTTGAGATTACAGTCAGCGGGATGCCCCAGTTTTTTCCTGAACTGTTTCATTTGAGATTACAGTCAGCGGGATGCCCCAATTTTTGCCTAAGTCTCCTTCATAGGTTTTGACTTAGCGGGATTTTTCTGTTGATTTTTATTTTCATTTCATTTTTCCTTTTTTGGAAAGATAATGACTGCCTTGCTCAATGATTACGGGGAACCATCTTCGTCATTTTTTTGTTTGAGAGCATCTTTGACACTTCTTGCTGTGTGCAAAGGAAAGCTTGATCGCGACCTTTGTTGAAAGGTGTCGTGCATGATTTCTCTTGTAATTTAATGCACAACCAAATTAACTGAGAACTACCCATCCCCGGGTTAAGATTGCGGGTTTTTCGGTATAGAAAGAAACTCCAACTTCTAGGCTCAAAGGGGTGGACGAGGGATTAACTTCCTTATTTCTCCAGTGTTTGGGAGTTGAAACAATGCCTGTATATCCTCAGAAAAGTTTTATTCGAAAGCATACCAACAACAATTATGGGTATTTCGTTTTCATCATCCTCCCTCCAATCTTTGCATAAACAAAAGCTTGATAAAAGGAGTAAACAAGAGAAATATATTTGAAAGCAGTAAATGAAAATGATATGAATCAAAACATTGCAATTCTCATCTCATTAAACTTAACATGAAAGTATAAACATAATTTGAAAGCAACAATTTTAACATAAATACGGGAAAAATGCAAACAGAAAGAAACATGGCCTAGTGACTAACCAGTAACAAGGATGAGCTGTCCTGTCTGAAACACTGGCTTTAGGAAGTGACTTGAGGGTACCCTGACTCATTCTTCAGCCACTTTGTTTTGGCAAAGGATTGTTGATAACATTAGGACCTGCCTCCTTGAAAGTGAGAATATTTGCTTTCACCAATTCTTGCACTTTGTTTTTCAAAGCATAGCAGCTCTCTAAATCATGACCGACAGCTCCCTGATGAAATTCACAGTGAAGGTCAGATCTGAACCCGGATGGAGGGGGATTTTGAGGAATCAGAGGCCTAGTCGTAATTAATCCCTTCTGCACCAATGCAGGATACAATTCAGTGTATGTCATAGGGATGGGATCAAACTGAGCCCTATTCCGATTCTGATTCTGCATAATATTCTGTCGTTGAGGGACATGAACTGGTTGAGCATTGACCGCAGGAGTAACAGCTGCTACCTGTGGTTGATCAGTGTATTAAGGCCTACAGCGAGGTCCTCTTCTCTCAGTCGAGACATCATTGGCTTCTACCTCTTTCTTCTTCTGAAAGTTCCCAAGGTATTTATTTGCACCATTAGAAGATTCAGCAACTTTAGACACTTTACCATTCTTGATTCCTTCTTCTAATCTCTGGCCAATAGTCACCAGGTCTGTGAAGCTGGAGGACACACTACCAATCATCTTCTCCCAAAAGAAAGGGGACAAAGTATCCATGAACAAACCAATTATCTCTTTCTCTTCCAGAGGTGGTTCAACTTGAGATGCCAATTCTCTCCATCGTTGAGCATATTCCTTGAAAGATTCTTTCTCATTCTGAGACATATTTTGTAGTTGGCGACGATCAAGTGTCATGTCGAGGTTGTATTTGTATTTCTTTATGAAAGCATCAACAAGATCTTGGAAGCATTGGATACAACCTTTCTCAAGTCCCATATACCATTTCAATGAAGCTCCACTCAGACTGTCTTGGAAACAATGGATAAGCAGCTTGTCATTCCTTGTGTAAGCAGACATCTTTCGAAAGTACATCACCAAATGACTTCTTGGACAAGTGTTCCCCTTATATTTCTCAAACTCGGGAGTCTTGAACTTTGCAGGCATAACCAGATCAGAAACCAAGCACATATTGTTAGCATCAACACTGAAGAACTCATTTCCTTCCATAGCTCTGAGTCTCTTCTCCAAAGTTTGATACTGTTCTTTGAAATCTTCAAACTCACCGAAGTCTCCTTGACTCACACTTTGAGGAATGGAAGCATGGTGCTCAAAGAGAGGATTCCCAAAAGCAGCTTGTGCAGCAGGTTGACGAGAAGTAGTATGAACAAATGGCTGAGGTTCAGTGAAAACTGGAGCTTGAAAGACTGGTCAGGAAGAATGGCCAACCATTAAAGTAATTACAACAGGTGGAGAGTAATTCTGAGGTAACCGAAACTCTGGCCATGCAGTAGATGTATGCTGGATAGGTTGAGTGTCAACAACAGCAGTTGGGATTTCAGATATCACAGTCCTTAGAGGTGGCTCTCCTCTGGAAATCAAGAGTTGCATCATCTCAGTAAGTTTGGCCATGCCTGACTTTAACTCGTCGATTTCCATTCTGACTTCCATGTTGTGTTGTTCTTGGCTTTCCATTCTCAATCTGACAGCAGCTCTAGTCCCATAGTTGTGTTGAGGAATCAGCTTGACGGTAGACGACTAACTGGAAGAAAGAAGCAACTGGGAATAAGATCCTGAACAACCTGGATGTATGCAGAATGATGCAGAGGATGCAAATGATATGCAATGTTATGCAATGCACTGTACAGTAACAGGATCACACGGTTCAGAGTCACGAGCCTGGAGTTAAAGGTACAACCCATAAGGTATGGGCTAACTGTTATCACCTGCCGAACAAGTTTCTAAGAGGTTCCCAGAGTCTACATACTTCCTTTGGATATTACTAACATCCCGATTAACTCGGTAATTAACAATATTCTCAGGAAAGACTCGTCCGAGCGTAGTATCGCGTGACAACTATTTCCGGATTACTCCGTTATAGCTTTCGCACTACACCTAAAAGGCCAAGATGAGTTAGGTAATCTACGGTCCTCAGCTTCAGTAGGCACCCGGGTCGAAAGCAGTACGTCTTCCTGATTACTCGGTAAACGACACTACAGTCAAAGGGGCCTCCACTGAGTGGGGGATCTCATGCCTCCTTTTTTGGGATTACTCCCTCAAAGTTAACATGACTATACCGCCCGTCCTATCTTAAAGTTTTCCCAAGTCCGGGTATAGGACTTATGAGTAATCACCAAGCACCCTGTAAACCAGGAAAATCCAGACAAACATATATACAAAATATAACACATAAACAACAATAGCACATATACAGATATAAAAAAAGATAGGTTTAACCCACTTAGGGATGGACCAGCAAGAGGTCAATCTTTCCCCAGTGAAGTCTCCATTTTTCCCGTGGCAGTAGAAATGTGCAAGACTAAGCCATTGGATTGGCTAGACTTTATACAAATCAAAATAAAAATCGCCACCGCACTTTATTGTTTCCAAAGGAATGGGAAAAGAGCGAATAACCCAAAAAGAGGGGGAAAGATTCAAGGTAAGGGGGTTGGTTATGCAAAGGGAGGGTATTAGCACCCTAAACATCTACGGTACTCCGCAGGAACCTCTTTGAAAAAATATGTATATTTTGGCTATAAAAATGTGTTGTATATAAAATGGATGGTGGAGGTGAGAAAAGAAATATTTTTATGATTTTTGCACCCGCCGCGGTTGCGAACCTTTAGTGCCTACCACCTTTCATGCAATAGGGGATCAGGGTACACGTAGTTCCTCTTTTAAAAATTTGAAACACAAGTGTGTTGGTTGATTTTATGAGATAAGACATCATCACAATTGTCCGTGTGAAAAACATACTTACTACCCACAATCATGAGAAAGGAGAATTTGCATCATCTCAAAGTGGAGGATATGGCTTGGATTTTAAAATCAACAATGCCTCACTCAACACCCAAGTGGAAAATATCTCACTTCACTACATATTGTAGAAGTATAGTTTTTTGCATCACTACAAGGATTGACAAGAGTCTAATCTTTTGAGAAAATGTTAAAGATAAAAGCCAAAGTGGCAAAATGGTTTGAAATGAGATTGATTGACTTTTAGTCTTCTCACAAAAAAAAAGGTCAAGGTATTATTAAATTGATTGAAATTTATTTATGAAAATGTTTCAAAGATGCATGGACCTAAGTCCAAGATTATTATGAAAATGTTTCAAGTTTCAAAACAAGAAGAGTTTTTTTTAAAGGAGGGAGAATATTTTTGAAATTAAAGAAGATGGGAGGAGAAGAAGAGGCTATCCTAAAGCATAAGGTAAAAGCTAGGGATAAGAACCATCTAACTAACAAGAAGCCAATACTTGACATTATGAGTCAATATAGAATTCCCATTCTTCGGATTGAAACCAAGCAAGCAAAGATACTAGACCTCTTGAGAGAACCAAACTTCAAGTGTTTAAAGTCTTCGCAAAAATTGGGCAGAGTAATGGCTGTATACAGGTGAATTCCAGATTACAAACAAAGTATGTAATCACAATAACCTGCACACAAAATAAACAAACAACCCAATGTCTTGAGGTAAACCTCAAGAACTCCAGACAAAATATCAAATAAAGTCACAAAGTCTCCAAGATAGGCCAAGGTCTCTAATCCTAAGTCCAAGAAGTCCATCACTCCATAATGCAAAGGATAGTAACCATGTAGTCCAAGTATCATTAATGATTTTTATGGTTCATGTTGATTATTAGGTGTCTTTAAAAAGAAAGAAAAGCTCAAGTGAGCAAAATAAAAATGACATAAAAGTGAATGCTCAAGTGAGCAAAGATGAAAATAGCATGAAATGTAAAATGCTAAAAGTAAATGGTACATAAAGCATGAAAATAAAAGCGTAAAGTAAAGTTAATTGTTAGTAATTAGTGGTTAGTTGGATGACCATCTTGAAACTTGCATTTGGAACTCATTAGAGGATTGGTAGAACCAAAGCCTCCACACAACAAGTTGCATTTGCTTTTTGTCAAGTATATCATCCATTTTGGAATTCTCACAAGGCAACATGTAATGATCAACGATGTTTAAGTGATCCGCGTTGACCAAAGGTGTTGTAGATCCATTAGAGGATTGGTAGAACCAAATCCTCCACACAATGAATCTCAAGGTTATTGGATCAAAGAGATCAAATTAACATACTTGGGCTTGCAATCATAAGTTTGGGCCACGAATGATCATTTATTCGAATTGGGACAAAATTTAGCGCTATGTTAAACAATCGTAAGTGGACTTATGTAGAAGTCACACCTATTTTGAGGCCGGTCAATAGCAATCTATGTACTTCATGTTTGGATAAATGATATAGAGATCACCATCCCTTAACATGTAGCACAATTAAAAAAAGAAAGGGATAAGATGAAGAGGGAGGGAAATGATAAGCTAATTTGGACCACCATTTCAAAATTCTTTCATCTTTAAATTCAACCACTCCTCTAGATGGATTAAAGCACTAAACATATCATTAATCCAAAGCACCAAAAATGAATTAAATAATTCACTCTTAGGTAGATTTGAATTGATGAACATTTATCCAACTTCATCTACATCACAAAGTCCATTGAGTTTAAAGACAAATTAGACATTTAAAATTGCAATCCAAACCAAAAATCAAAAGGAGTGAGTAGAAAAAGCATTTTGGATCAAAGCTGCTCCAAAACAAGGAAAAAAAGTGTATTCTGTCCATGTTGTAAATCGATTGCACTATTGTGTAAATCGATTTACACAGTACAGTTTTCTAAAAATTGTGCAAAATATCTTCTGTGCAATCGATTGCACTACAGTGCAAATCGATTGCACACAGTTACAGTAGCAAAAACAGCATTTTAAAAGGGCAATTTCTTGTTCAAACTTTCCATCAAACACCTTATGATCATGGATCCACTTGAGCACGAAAATTCCATCAAATTATGAGAAAATAACACCATTGAAATCACAAAATAATGCTCAAAGAATCAATCCCAAAGATCACCAAGAGATCACATTGTGAAAGATGAATTATCCAACTTACCAAAGGTAGATCTAGAGAATTATCAAAATAACTTCAAGAATTTGCTTCAATTCAACCACAAGAATCAATTGACCAAGCTTGGATGTAGAGAATTGATGGAGAAAAAGTGTTTGGATGAAGGTTTAGCTCAAAGATTAGTAAGCTTCAATGCAAAACTTACTAACTTTTTGAAAATGGAGCTTTGAGTGAATTTGGTAGATGGAGAGAATTGAGAGATTTTTTAGCAAGGTGGATTTGGCTATCAAAAGCTTGAAATTTGAATGAAATGAGGGCTCTATTTATAGAGTTTAGGATTGGGATTAGTGGTAATTTGGTAATTGATTCTTGGAGCCAAAATTTGAATTAATGATAACTCTTTCAAAAATTAGAGCCAAAATTTGAATTAATGATAATTCTTTTTAAAAATGAAAGATTGGCACTAAAATTTGAATTAATGATACATCTTTCAAAAATGAAGGAAAATTGGAGCCAAAAATTTGACAAGTTTGAAATGCTGATTTTTTTTCAAATTTTCACGCTGTGCAATCGATTGCACTATAGTGCAAATCGATTTGCACAGTGTATTTTTCCAAAAATTGCGCAAAATTCACTTTGTGCAATCGATTGCACTCTAGGAGCAATCAATTGTACAGTGAAAAAAATGATTTTTTTTAAATTCTTTTTCTTTGCAAATAAAGATTTTAGGGAAATAATACCAGAAAACCTTATTTGCCATATGCTTCGACTCGGTACCTACAAAACACAAATATGCAAAGACAAAGACAAATATTTTTTGTATTTTGATTAGAAGTTAGTCAACAACACAAGAACAAACTTAAAGATAGGATGCAAATGTGATGAATGAAGCTATTTATTAATGGTTGTGACCAAATGACAAAATATGGTATGAAGGTGCGACTGAAAAAGTTAGGGGAAAATTTAGGGTACAACAGAGGGTTTCAAGGATTATGCTCAGAAGTGGAGAGATTTCACTGGAAGATTTCAACCTCCCTTGGCTGTCAGGGAGCTCGTGGATATGTTTCTGGGAACTTTGACTGGGCCATTCTTCAACCATCTGATCGGAAGTTCTTTGGCGGGTTTTACTGAACTGATCTTAACAGGAGAAAGAGTGGAAGCTGGAATTCGAAGTGGAAAAATTCCGAAGGATGCCTCTTCTAATGCTGCAAGGAAGCCGTTTGCAGGTAAAATGGAAGTCAATACCGTCTATAACCAAAATAATCAGAATCGAACCGAGTGCCATCCAACGGTAGGGGCTGTTATGATTCCCAAACCTGCACCTTCTCAGCAAAGAAACAATCAGCCAAGAGCCGAAAGACCAGCTAGACAGTTCACTCAGATCAACATGACGCTGTCTCGGGTTTTACTTCGTTTGCTGAAGTCCAATCTGGTTACTTTGAGGGAAGCTCCGAAGAATCCGAACACCACCTCTCCCTACTATAAACCGAATGCTCGTTGTGCTTACCATTCGGAAAGTCCAGGCCATGATACCAATGACTGCTGGGCTTTGAAGAACAAAGTACAGGATCTGATTGATGCTAAAGAGATTAAATTCGACCCTCCAGAGACTCCCAGCATGATCACTGCTCCTCTGCCAAAACATGGCTAGGATCGAAAGCATTTTTGTTCATTTGAATTCTCAAGTTGTATTTTCTTTTTTATTCAAACAATTATTTTCATTTCAAAACTTTGTTATTCCATTAATGCATTACACATGTTTGTCTTGAATTAATCTGTTTTTACTATGCTTAAACTTATCTATACTTCCTTTTCGTGATATTCAACTCTCGATTAAAAACTCTAAGCCTTAGAGGGAGGATGACAAAAATGATACCATAATCTCTACAGTATGCTTTTGAACAGACCCCGCTGACGATGTACAGGCGTTGTTTCAAATCCTAAACAGTGGAGTTATAAGGAAGATAATCTCTAGTCAACCCCTTCGAGCCAAAGAAGTAGGAGTTTTCATTTTCACACAAATTAAAACCCTTAATCATAACCTGGGGCAGGGTAGTTCTCTCAATTAATTCAAAGGCGCATTTAGTTACAATCTGCCGCTTCGTACATAATGAATGGCATCAAAGACGTCCTTCCAAAACAAAAGACGGTGATGGTTCCGTATAATCGTCAAGACAGGCAGTCATTATCTCTCGAAATAAAAGCCCATTAAGTCAAAACCTATGAGGGAGACTTAAGAGAAAAATTTGGGCATCCCGCTGACTGTAATCACAAAAGAAACAGTTCAGGCAAAAAGAAGGGATAACGAAAACTAAAAAAAGAGGTTACTACAAATCCTCGACAAAAAGAAGATTACAAAAATGACTTCCTTTTCAAAATAAATCATCACCAAGTATCAGAGCAAAGATTCCAGACTCAATCGGGATCTAAACGCGCAATTAACTGAGCATAGGATTGAAGAACATCACAAAGAGCGGGTTGGGTACAAATAAAATTTGAGCCTTTATCCTTTGTTTCTTGAACCGTGAACCATGCCACGTTATAACCCTTAAAAGTCCTAGCTGAAGCATGGGTTAGTTTGAGAGCATACTGTTACAAAGGTATCCTGACTCCTGTAGGCTTTGTTACGAATCCTGAGTTGATATCACATTCTTGCAAATTTCGTTTTACTACACAAAACACGTTTTCAAAAAAAATTTCAAGACAAACATGAGTTTTTCATTCTTTAAATGACATTGTTTGCATATGACTAATTGTTTGACAGCAGAGAAATCCGCACAATGGATATTCAATGAACAGACATCCTCTCAATGGACAGAATCACCTTAGCGGGAAAGAAACTTCCAATAACAGGTCTTCCATAAGCAAGGGGCATGACATGATGTCTAAACACACCTGGGACAGTCTCTCCAAAAGTGCCAAAACTAGGGGCAGATCCCCATCTGAATCGCCTAGGGCATTACACACGCATTCCAGCAACGAATCATGTGCCATCAATAAGACATTTTTGAAAGTACTATAACATAACACTATGGGCAGTGTGACAACTCTCTACATCCTGAAAGCGTGGACATAGTCGGAAAATACTATGCATGAAAAAAAAATAAAAAATTAAAAGACTCGCTAGGTTGACACACCTAGGAAAAAATAAGGGAATCCCGGTGAACCAAAAGGGTTCAGTCAAAAGTTAGGGATAAAAATGAAAAAAATCTGTACACCCGGCAAGTCGAAAACCTGAAAAGGAGGCTTGGGCAAAAAAGGGTATCCCGGTGGACTGAAAACCCAAAAGGGCGGTCCAGGAAAAAGTTAGGGATTTAAAATGTACGACTATGTCCCGTCACCTGTCTATCAGTGGAAGACTTATACCTTGGTCAACATTCATCAAGAGCACCAGAATCAAGAAACGGTTCAGATACGATCCAGATACGGATGTCATTCTGCTACTTATTCAAGATTTTGATACATCGAGAAACTGTTCAAATACGATCCAGATACGAATATCATTCTGCTACTTATTCAAGATTTTCATACATCAAGAAACGGTTCAGATACGATCCAGATACGGATGTCATTCTGCTACTTATTCAAGATTTTCATACATTGAGAAACATTTCAGGTACGATCCAGAGACGTATGTTATCCTGTACTTATTCCAGATTTCTCTTCTAGAAACAGTTCAGGTACGATCTAGAGACATATGTCATCCTGATACTTACTCCAGATTCTCCTCTAAATACAGTTCAGATACGATCCAGAGACGGATGTCATTCTGACACTTATCCAACACATATTTCAAATACAGTTCAAATACGATCCAGAGACGGATGTCATTCTGACACTCATTCAACATATGTTTCAAATACAATTCAGATATGATCCAGAGACGGATGTCATTATGACACTCATTCAACACATGTTTCAAGTACAGTTCAGATACGATCCAGAGACGGATGTCATCCTGACACTTATTAAATACATGTTCAAGTACCATCATGACATAGATCCATCCATAAAATCTCCGCATGTACTTTTTCCAGCATGGTACAAGGGGCAGAGACTGTTGGTAGCGAAGTCACTATCACATACAAGCCAGTGATACCTATATTCCCCACAGAGCCGAGACAACCAAGGTCCGACCTCCGTACCCCCAAGCAGGAATTCCTTCCCCAGCAGGTTCCTTCAGAAAGCTGATATCTGCATTCCCCAGCCGAGTTTTATAACCATGAGCAGTTTATAAAGCCATCTCCCAATCAGAGTTTATTCCTCTGACAGCGGAAGCTCAATCTCCAACAAATCTCTTCTCTCTAGCAATGGAAGTTCATCCCCAATTGAGTTTATTTCTCCAAATAAGCAGATCTTCCAACAGAGTATATCTCTTCCCCACAAAGTCATTCCCCCACAGGATTATTCTCAGACAGAGTCTCCTTCGGCAGAATGTTCTCAAGCAGAATGGATGTAAATCCCAAGCTAATCATCTTCGATCACTATCCCCAGCAGAAACGAAGAACTCAACTCCTTATACTCTCCAGCAGCAGTCTAGGATTTATTTTCCCCAGCTAGAGAATATCACAATAGCATTGCATATCCATACATCATGGCATGTGCATACATATTATACAACACAATCTCATTTATTTTTAGAACATCATTACTCAATACATTTCATACATCATGACATTACATACGACTAACTCTTTACCTTTCAGGGAAAGATGCAATCAAGTTCTCACAAGTTCTCTCTAGTTCAGTCAAACCGACACTAAGGTTTCTATTCCAGTTTAAAACATTCCAACACTTTTCAAGATTTTCTCTGGTTCAGTCAAGTCGACACTAAGGTTTCTATTCTAGTTGAAGATGTTCTAAGACTCTCGTATGGGTCATCCGAATCGCCGCTAAGATTCCCCTGATTTCTATACCAGTCAAAGTTATTCCGAGACCTTTCACTGGTTCAGTCAAATCGATACTAAGATTTCTCTCCCAGTTGAAGACAACTTGAGACCTTTCCCTGGTTCAGTCAAACCGATACTAAGATTTTTATTCCAGTTAAAAAAGCTATGAAGCCTTGAAACCGACCGGATAATAGTCAACCAACAATACATCATACTGTGAAGCCTGAAGCACGACCAGATAACAATAAAAAATACTACGAAGCCTGGAATCGACCAGATAGTGGTATATCTCAAGTTCAAGCTATGAAGCCTGAAAGTCGACCAGATAATATCTTAATTTCTACAAAATACTATGAAGCCTGGAATCAACCAGATAGTGGTATATCTCAAATTCAAGCTATGAAGCCCGGAAATCGACCAGATAATATCTTAATTTCCCCAAATTACTGAAGCCTAGAGCACGACCAGATAACAGTATAAGACATTGTGAAGTCTGGAGCACGACCAGATAGCGGCAAAAGACACTGTGAAACCTGGAGCACGACCAGATAACAATATAAGGTACTGCGAAGCTTGGAATTTGACCATATAGAAGTTTACTCGACCAATTACTATTGAAGCCTGGAAATGACCGGATGTTAGTATGCCTTAAATTCAATATAAAACCCAGATGCCACCAGATAACTACTTAATTCCTTCTAAAGCCTGAAGCATGACCAGATAACAGTTTTTGAGATTGCAAAGACTGGAGCACGACCAGATAGCAATTTTAATCTCATCTCTCCAGTAAGTCACTGTAAAACCAGGAGCATGACCAGATAGCAGTCAATCTTATTATCCTCAGCAAATCACTGTAAGGCCTGAAGCACGACCACATAGCAGTTCATTTTCATCTCCTCGACTAAGAGATGATTCCCCAGTAGAGTAATAGACAACTGAAGCTCCTAAAATTCCATTTCTCCCAAGACAAAGACCAAAATTCCTCAGCAGATTCCTCCTCAACGACAGGAATAGGAATTCTCATCAAAGGAATATCTCGGGAAATCAACATCCTCTAGATGGCATCTTTAAGCCCATCTCTCATGATTCTCTGTCATATCTTTCGGATGGCATCTTTAAGCCCATCTCCGATGATTCTTCGTCATATCTTCCAGATGGAATCTTTAAGCCCATATCCGGTGACCTTCCGTCATCTCCTCTAAATGGCATCTGTAAGCCCATTCCCAATACTACCTACACAGTCCAGCACCATCTCAGACGAGTGCAAATTTCTAGGCACTCTAGTGTTCAATCATATTCCACCTTCAGATTACGAAAGGCAGATAGCCAATCTACATCCTCAGGTTTAAGAAGATTGAACAGGGGCAGCTGTTGTACCCTAAAATTTTCCCTCTCATTTTACTCAAAACATACTCATTGAAATCCTCAACTTGCTCAAGGATGCCCAAGAGCTGACCAGACAAACTCTCTCCCAAAGCAATGAACCTCCAACTAGGGTTTCCATTTTCATAAAGATGGGTGAGCTCCAAATGCCTCATATGCTCTCCATAGTCCTAATATATTCTCAGGACCCTCCATGTCAAGTTTCAAGCCTTGTACAAGAAGTTTGCTCAGTCAACTGCTCAGATGCTTGAAAATCAACTGTATTAGGTCAAAAGTCAACTGTGGCCTACATACAGTCAAACTTCAAGATTTTTGGTCAACATCAACATTTTTAAGTGATATCCATCATTTGATCAAGGGTTGATCATGATTCCCCAAAGAATGCTCCTAATTTATCAAAACTCAGAAGTTGCTAAATTAGGGTTTCTCAAGAAAAGTCAACCAAACTTTGACCAGGCATAACTTTCTCATACTTTATCAGAAATTTCCCATCCAAGGATCATTTTGAAGAGGATTCAATTCCCTACAATTCACCTTCATCCCACAAGTTCAAAATATGCACTCATCAAAAGATATGAATTTCTACATTATAGGTCCTTTTGAAAAGTCAACAAAAACACCTTTTGGGTCAAAGCTTCTTACATGAACATGGAAGACCCAATTGAGATGAAACCAAAAGGGTTGTTTAGGGTACATCATAAGAATTCTAAAAATTCAAAGAACACCTCTCTAGGGTTAAAATTGAGGGAGATATGTATTGTCAAAATTGATAAATTTTTGGAAATGTGCATGAAGTCAACATTGATCAAAATGACTTTTTTTTCTAAATGGGCCCATGTTTTCTTATTTGAAACTTGTTCCTAAGATGGACCACGACCCATGATCTTACCCACCTATTATTTTATTATTTTTATTATTTATTTTTATTTTTTATTCACTTAAAGCAAAATAAATCAATTTAAATAGTATAATAATCAAATAAAATCAAAGATTTGATTTTATGAGCATATTATGAGTCCATGGACAGCTAGCAAATCAAAAAATTCGTGCAAGAGCCAATTGATTGGAAAAGATCTTAATTTGGTCTATTTTGGAAACAAATCATACAAGACAAAGAATGAAATCAAATCTCCATAATTTGCAAAGATATGATTAGTTTTTATTGACCTAATTCATTCCAATATAAGGACATAACGTTATCAAGGATAAAAAAGGTTTTTGGGTCGTGAAAATAAGGAGGTCAACTTCAATTTTTTGTCAAAAAAAGTGTTGATCACATATTCCTCCATAGACTGATTCAAGCAATTCCAAGGCCACCAATCCGTTCCTGGATATTTCTTGAAGCTATTCCAATCATCCTCCAGCCTTAAAACCTTCAGAAATTACGCCTCACAGTGCCACGGTTTGCATCTTTTTTTAAGATTCGTTTTCAATGATTTATCCATCATAAAAATATTTTGGTCATATATCCATGCTTGCTATCATATTTGCAATGTTTTTGATTGGTTTGATTGAAGTTTAAGTGCAGGAATGACACAATGCCATTGTTAGGGTTTTGAGGTCCCAAATTGGGAATTCTATATAAAGGCAAAATTGGACAAAATTAAGGGTAATATCATGCTCAGGAGATGATTTGCAATTGATCCATGCCTTTGGTTTGGATTTATTCTGCTTGTGCTGCATTTTTGAATTTTACATGTTTTTAGTTACGAAAAAAATCCGTCACTACAACCTATAGTGACGGAAAACCGCTGTAGGTAAAAGTTCCCCATCTAAAATGACAGATCCCTGAAGAAGGCGATGGCGTGGTGCTCACTGATTAGTCTATTCAAACCATTGGAAACCCACAACGCGCACGTTTTTGACATGTGGCCATAGATCTTTATTTGCCTTATATTTATTTTGTATTATTTTGTTAACAATTAACACACTTGGTTCAGTTCGCAAGGCAGGGCATGATAAGGCTTTAGTCCAAAATGGGGTTGGTTCGATCCAGCCCTTTTGCAAAGTTAATTTTCACTAATTTGTGTCTTCAAATCCAATGCTCCAGGTCCCTGCGCGCTCCTCATGCACTTCCATCACCATACCACAAGATCTCATCATATCCAGATCTAACACTCAACACATGCAGACCATGGTGAACCCTCAAACGTGGCCAACACTAGATCCAAACGCCTGATTGGGCCAAAGGATTTGGGCTCAATGAAATTCAACATACACCCCCATTCAGCTTCTATACAGGCCCAATTTCTTTTCTCTTTTTATTTTATTTCCTTTATTTCTTATTTAATTATTTTATTAATTATTTTCTTTTACAAAAATAATACAAAATCATTTTTTAGCATTAAATAGAAAAATCACAAAAAAACATAAAAATCATTTTTTTTCATAAAAATATTTTATTTTCTTAATTAATTAGTTTAATTTAATTTAGGGCAATTTAATTTCTTTTTTACATAATCTAAAATAATTAGAATTAGGGTTTAATTTGTACATAACCTAATTAATTTTTTCTCAAAAAACTAACCTAAATCTTTTTCAACTAGATTTTCTAGGTTTCTTAATTATTTCTCGCATTTAATTCGCTGCACACATTTTTAATTCTTTTTATTATTATTGTAACTGCTCCGAGTTTGTAATAGTAATTAGGGTTTAAATTTCGTATTTTTATTTTCAGTCCAAAATAATTATGTATCTGCAAAAGCCTTGTAATAGCTAGGACTTTAACTTTCCCGCATTTAATTTCCGTGAACTATAAACTGCTTAAATGTATATTAATAGGATTGTATGGAAAGTCTAATTGAAAATTAATACGGTAGAAAAACCTAAAAGTGCAAAGATAAATTAACTAAAAAATTACACTCGCACATGCTCACTCCTAGGGTTTACTCCACTTCGGTTTCCTTCGATAAACGGTCATAAAGTATAGGGTTTGTTAGTGGTTGTCCTCTAGCCCCAAAAGATCTAAAATGACCCATTCAGATGTTGCCTCAGAAAAAGATCTTTAAGGCTTTGGGATGATTACTAACATTTCCTAACATTGCTTTTGTGATCGTATTTGTCCCTTCGGATGTCCCTAAAAAACTCCAACGACGATGCTACCTATTTCTCAATAATGGGATAGAATTGTCTAAAAGGAAAACGAACAAACCTTTTTCGAGTAGGTAGATTAGTTCGTAGGTACTTGCTCAAACAAAAAAAACTTTTTCAACCAACACTTTCCAAACAAAGTTTTCAAAAACAACTTCGTAACACTCTTGAGGACAGAAACAGGGGTTAAAATGAAGTAAAACAAAACTTTTCAAAGCAAGCACACACAAGCAGTTTTCAAAATGAGCAAGTACCTAAGAGCCCGTGGAAAACCACAGATGGAAAGGGTGCTAACACCTTCCCTTTCTATAATCTACCCCCCGTACTCAGAAACATCTCGAAAAAGGTTTTTTCTGTTCTTTTTCCTTTTCCTGATTGGATAAAATAAAAGTCGGTGATGACTCTTGCTTACCGCGACATTTGTGAACAAAAAACACAAACCAGTATTAACAGTCGGTTCTACCACCGTATCACATTGCTGGAAATAAGACTATACTCCTTTATCTTCCAGGGCGATCTGTCGGGGAAATTGCGGGGAATGTATGAACTTGTGAAGATTACTTTGTAGGGATAATCTCATGGAAGTGACTCTGTGGGGATTTATGGATGGATCGGATGTTATCCCAACTCCTAGAGTCTTTAGTAAATGCTTATTCCTATCTTTATGCATATATTTGTTCACAGTCAATTGTATTCATATGCATATGCTCATTCAATTTTAGTTATTGGACGTCTTGCAAACAAAACAGAAAAAGTAAAAAAATGGAAAAGTTTGAATTTTGAATTTGTATTTTATTGATAGTTTGCCCATAAATGGGAGATTTTGTACAAAGAGATAGAGATCCCAATAAGGGGAAATCGTCATGAAATGAAAAGAATACAAAGTGTAAATAGGATAATAGCCGTGTGGAAATAATCTCGTCGGGTTCCGACTCTGCTATTATCCCTATGTCTTCGAGCATCTCATCTCTTACTGTCGGAAGAAATGGATTGAAATGATATGTACCGTTTGAACGTTGACTTTGGTAGTAAAGCTTGTTGTAAGTGATCTAATGGGGACATAATCGTATGCTTTAATCCCTAACTTTTTCCTGGACCGCCCTTTCGGGTTTTCAATCCACTGGGATACCATTTTTTGCCCAAGCCGCCTTTTCAGGTTTTCGACTTTCCGAGTTTATAGTCTTGTATATATCCCTGATTTTTTCCCGAACCTTTTTGGTTTGCTGGGATTCCCTTATTTTTGCCTAGGTCAGTTAACCTAGCGGGTCATTTTTATGTGTAGTATCTTTTGATTGTGTTTGCATTCACAGGGTGCGGGTAATCTTCACCGTCCATGGTGGTTAGTATCATAGCTCCACCAGAAAATTATTTTCTTGATTACAAATGGCCCTTCGTAAGTGGGAGTCCATTTTCCCCTGGGATCACCTTGTGGTAAAATGATGCACTTCATTACCAAGTCACCAGCTTGATATACCCGATGCTTGATCTTCTTATTGAATGCCTTGATCATGCGTTTCTGGTACATCTGATAGTGACAGACAGCCGCAAGACTTTTCTCGTCAATTAGATTTAATTGATCCAACCTGGTCTGAATCCACTCATCTTTGTCCAAGTCTGCGTCTTTCATAATCCTTAGAGAAGGAATCTGAACTTCGATAGGTAGGACAACTTCCATACCATGGACCAGAGAGAATGGGGTTGCCCTAGTTGATGTCCTTGCCGAGGTGTGGTAGCCATGAAGAGCAAACGTAACATCTCGTGCCAATCAATGTATGTCACAACCATCTTCTGTATGATCTTCTTTATGTTCTTATTGGCTGCTTCCACTGTGCCATTCATCTTTGGACGATATGAAGAAGAGTTATGATGCTTGATCTTGAACTGGGTGCAGAGCTTTGTGATCATTGTGTTGTTGAGATTGGTACCGTTGTTTGTGATAATCCTCTCGGGGATGCCATATCGACATATCAGGTTATGTTTGATGAACCGGGTGACCATATTCTTGGTAACAGAGGCAAATGAAGCTCCTTCCACCCATTTTGTAAAGTAATCAATGGCAACAAGGATGAAGTGATGTTCGTTAGAGGTCGTGGGCTTGATTTCTCCAATCATATCAATGCCCCACATCGTGAATGGCCAAGGAACAATCATGATATTCAAAGGCACTGGAGGCACATGAACTTTATCAGCATAAATTTGACACTTATGACATGTTCTTGAGTGGTGGTGACAGTCATTTTCCATAGTCGACCAATAACAACTAGCTCTCGATATCTTTTTAGCCATAGTATGCCAACTGGAGTGAGTGCCAAAGACACCTTCTTACATATCTTGCATAATTTCTTCTACTTCCTTCTTGTCCATACAATGAAGCAGGGTAAAATCATGATTGCGTTTGTATAAAATTCCATTACTCAAGAAGAACTTAGCCGAGAACCCCCGTATGAATTTCTTGTCATTGATGGATGTCCCTTATGGGTATTCTTGAACCTCGAGGTACCTTTTCACCTCATGAAACCAAGGTTTTTCCTCTACTCCATCAGTGTCAAAATCACAACAGTGGGCTGGATCATCGAATCTTTGAAGGGTAATTCTGGGAGCCTCATTGTCCCATCTAACCTTGAACATGGACGACATGGTAGCCAATGCGTTCGCCAACTGATTCTCTTCTCTTTGTATGTATTCAAAGGTAATCTCTTCGAAATGCGAGATCAAGGTTAACACATGCTCTTTATGAGGAATGAGATTCAGGTGTTTCATAGCCCAATCTCCCTTAACCTAACTGATCATCAAGGATGAGTCTCCACACACACTTAAGAACTTGATTCTCAGGTCAATAGCAGCCCTAAGACCCATGATGCACACTTCGTATTCCACCATATTATTCGTGCAGTCAAAGTAAAGTCTGGCAGTGAAGGGCGTATGGCAACCTGCAGGGGAGATGATCACATCACCGATTCCATTGCCAAGTGGATTGGAAGCTCCATTGAAAACCATAGTCCATCGGGATCCTAACTCAGGTCCTTCATACGGTCTGGGTCCTTCACAATCTGTTATTTGTATAATGTTCTCGTCCGGGAATTCGAAGTTCATAGACTGATAGTCGTTTATAGCCTGATGTGCCAAATGGTCGGCCAGTACACTTCCTTTGATTGCTTTTGAGTGGTGTACTGGATGTCGTATTTTGTTAAGACCATCTTCCATCGGGATATTCTTTCGGAGAGAGTTGGCTTCTCGAATATGTACTTGATGGGATCCATTTTAGAGATCAATAAGGTAGTATGAGTCAGCATATACTGTCTTAATCAGCGAGCAGCCCATGCCAAAGCGTAACAAGTTTTCTCGAGCAGTGAATATCTTGTTTCACAGTCGGTAAATTTTTTGCTAAGGTAGTATATTGCATGCTCTTTTCGACCAGGCTCGTCATGCTGCCCCAGTACACACCCCATTGATTTCTCTAGCAATGTTAAGTACATGATTAGAGGTTGTCCTTCAACTGGTGGCATCAGAATAGGAGGTTCTTGTAGGTACTCCTTAATCTTATCAAAAGTTATTTGATAGCCGTCATTCCATTTTACTACTTGATCTTTCTTTAGCAGCTTGAAGATTGGCTCACAAGTAGCAGTCAAATGATAAATGAAACGGGAAATGTAATTCAAACGTCCTAAGAAACCCCTGACTTCCTTTTTGGTACGAGGAGCTGACATCTCTTGAATGGCTTTAACTTTCGTAGGATAAACTCAATACCCCTACCACTGATGACGAAACCTAGGAGCTTACCAGATCTCACCCCAAAGGTGCACTTGTTCGGGTTTAACCTCAACTTATACTTCCTCAGTATTTCAAATAGTTTATGCAGGTGATCAAGATGCTCTTCTTCCGTTTGTGACCTAGCTATAATGTCATCAATTTAGACCTCTATCTCGTGGTGAATCATGTCATGAAATAAGGCTACCATGGCACACTGATAAGTTGCCCCGGTGTTTTTCAACCAAAAAGGAATAACTTTATAACAGAAAGTGCCCCACTGTATGAAGAAGGTAGTTTTCTCCATGTCTCCAGGCGCACTCTTTATCTGATTGTAACCTGAGAAGCCATCCATGAAGGAGAATACCTTGTGCCGAGCGGTGTTGTCGACCAGAACATCAATATATGGTAGTGGGAAGTCATCTTTGAGGCTTGCCCTGTTCAGATCCATGTAATCTACGCACATACGTAATTTGTAGTCTTTCTTTGGCACCAGAATAACATTAGAAACCCATTAAGGATATGACGTCACTGCTAAGAACCCTACGTTGAATTGCCTCATAACCTCAACTTTGATCTTTTCTGACATTTCAGGACATATTCGACGAAGCTTCTCCTTTATTGGAGTACAACCCTCTTTCATTGGCAGACAGTGAACTACAATATTGGTATCGAGTCCTGGCATATCTTCGTATGACCAAGCAAATATTTCAACATATTCATGCAGCATCTGGATTATCCTGCTCTCTAAGTTGGTACCGATCTTGACCTCTTTTCTGTCTGTCTCGGTACCCAAGTTTACAACTTTAACCGGCTCTTTATATAGTTGGATATACTTTTCTTCTTGTATTAAGAGTCTGGAAATCTCTCCAGGTATTTCACAATCTTCTTTACCTTCTTCCTCAGCTTGGTAGATCATATTTTCGAAGTCATATGCGGGAATAGCATAATTGTTATCAACGAGATCCAGAATGGATGAGGATCTTCAATGTAGTGTATGGGTGTGTGTAAGAACACATAGCTATTTGAAAAAGCAATAAGACAAAAGAAAGACAGATATCACAAGATTTGCATGTAAAACGTCCAATGTTTTTATTAAAAGATCAAATGTTTATGAATTATCGATCTTTAACAAATGAACCATTGTGCCCCTGGAAAGACACAAGGTTTAAAGTCATTGTTTATTATATAGACAAAAACTTTTGAAAACAATAAGACAGGAATAAAGCTATTACTCCTGACTAAAGGAGATGGGAAAGATGTCTTCTTCCTTCTAGTTATCCAGACCATCACCAATGATAGGGAATATCCAGCTGTTAAAGTCACAATCACTATTTGCATCCTCTATAGCATTGACCCCGTTATTGCTGATATGGAACAGAGGCCTCCCAACACGAGCTCGACGAATAACCCTCTGACCTTCTGTAGTAAATCCCAGACCAAACTTGTTAGATTTATAAGGGATATCAAGAAGCTGACCCTAAATAGTATTACCACCTTCTTCAATTGCATCCTTAGCATCTTTCAAGGAGGCCATATTGTGCAGAGTTTTGGTGATCTTCTGATTGGAAGAAATGTCTTCAACAACAACAGGATAAATCACTTCAAAGGTTTGACAGGGTGTTTCAGTAAATTCTCCGTCCATATCCATGTATCAGAACGAATTGAGGTGGCTGACCATGTACTCCTCCTCTCCACAGACAATAACAACTTTCCCATTTACCGAATATTTCAGTTTCTGGTGCAAGGTGGAGGTGACAGCACCTGCCTCATGGATCCAAGGGCGTCCCAATAAACAAGAGTAAGCTGGCCGGATGTCCATCACATAGAAGGTGGACTCAAATATCTGTGAACCCACCTTGATCGGGAGGTCTACCTCTCCATTCACCATTGTCTTTGATCCATCGAAGGCTCGAACTATGATATTGCTGGCTTCAGGACAACCCCTTCACAGTCTAGTCGATCGAGAGCGCCTTTGGGCAGAACATTCAGGGAAGATCCCATATCAATTAACACACGGGCCAATGTCGTGCCCCTGCATTCAATGGAGACGTACATGGACCTATTGTGATTCCTCCCCTCTAGGGTCAAGTCAGCATCGGAGAAACCCAAACCATTATCAGTTGCCAGACTGCCCACGTAGCTTCCAAATTGATCAACTGAAATATCTTGCAGCACATGAGCAGTCTTCAGGAACTTCACTAAAGCCTTTGCATGGGCCTCAAAACACAACAATAGCGATAACATAGATATTTTAGATGGGGACTGCCCCAGCTGTTCAACAATTTTATAATCACTTCGGCGAATGATCTTCAAAACCTCTTCCAAATCGTGTCCAGAGGTATCCTTGATCGTGGCTTCTTTTGGCACCTCCGTCCGGGCAGGCTCTATTACTAGATCTTTACCCTGTTCCCCAACAGTTGTCTTGGTAACCATAATTTGAGCAGGCTAAGAGATTTCCGGAGAGAAAATCCTCCCGCTTCTGGTAATTTTGCTAGTCCCCGCAATATTGACAATATTGGGATCAACTTCTTCATTCTCTTCATTATGCAACTCTTGCTTAACGCCATGGAAATAGACCTAAGACCCATAATTCCACGAAATAGCCTTCTCCGAGGAATATGAGACAGGCCCGTGTGTTGTGATAACTAAAGGAGCATCTTTCAGATTGGCGGTAATCCTTATAGGACCTTTGAAGGGGATCCTAAAAGGAGTCCCGGAGATAACAGACAAGTCTTGGCACAGATTCAGAATCTTCTCAATCAAAATCACATGTTCATCCATCAGACATTAAACACCTTCCTTCAGCAACCCGCAGCCGTTGGGTTGGACTGCACATCAATAACATCCTTCAACATAGCCCGGAAATAAACTGGCCTGTAACAAATTCTTCTTGATTGTAGAGAGGGGAGTAACCATATCATTGACAGAGGTAATATACAACACATCTTCAACAACACTTATGCCCTTGTCATGCTTAGGCATAGGTGCGGTAATCACATTTGGAGTCTCTGGAGGATCAAACTCAATTTCTTTATTATCAATCATGTCCTGAATCTTGCTCTTCAGAGCCCAACAATTATTGGTGTCATGACTAGGCCTGTTTGAATGATAAGCACACCTCGTGTTTGGATTATACTTTGGAGAAGAGGTGTTGGGATTCTAAGGAGGATCCCGCAGTGAAATGAGTTCAGCCTTAACAAATGCTGTAACGCCTGAGATAAAGGAATGCCAATTTTAGTAAACTTCCTCGGCAAAGCGTCTGGCCTTCGTTGATTAACCTGCTGTTGTTGTTGAGCAGGCGCTGGATTGGAAATTAACGTTGATCCTCCAGACTGGTGGAAACTACTTTCACAATGGATCTTCTAGATATAGACAACATTGACTTCCTTTTTACCTCCAAATGGCTTCTTCACAGCATTCAAAGATGTAGCCATTGGGATCTTCCCACTCTTGATACCACTTTCAATTCTCTCCCCTATCAAAATTATCTCTGTAAAACCCGACGAAGAGATTTTGATCAATAGACTAAAGAACGGTCCTGTCAGAGTGCCCATAAACATATCTACCATTTCCTGATCAGTCAAGGGAGGTTGCACCCTTCCAGCCAAGTCCCTCCATTTCTGTGCATATTCCTTGAACCCTTCATTAGAGCTCATGGGCATATTCTGCAATTGCACTCAAGTTGGTGCCAGGTTAGTGTTGTATTGATACTGCTTATAGAAAGCAACAACCAAGTCTTCCCAGGTGTGAATGTTGGTTCCCTCCAGCTGATAGAACCATTCCAGTTGAGTGCCAGCCAAAATTTCTTGGAAGAAATGGACCCATAGCTTCCGGCCAGCAGTGTGAGGCTGTATCTTCTGAACATACGACCTTAAATGGAGTTTAGGACAAGAGACCCCATCGTATTTGGCAAAGATAGGGACCTTGAACTTAGGTGGGATGACCACCCTCGAAACCAAACGTAATTCACCAAAATCCAGCCCAGGCGCTTTCTGGATTTCCATAGCCTTGAGTATGTCTTCTAACTGCTTATATCCGTCATTCGCAGGAGGTTACTGTTCATCAGAAAAGTCTTCATCTTCAGGAGTATTCTCAAAACCATGATTGTTCCGACCTTCATTTTTTATGCTTCTACCATCTTCATCATGGATGTCATCTTCTTCAGAGGAGATATCTTCCACTTGGTCTAGTTGAGCAGGAACATTAAACCTTCTCCCCATATTAAGGACAACAACCAACTTCTTGGTCTTCTTTTTCTTGGCGACAAGCGCCAACAACTCTTTTTTCCCCTGTTCCAGATTCATGAGAGTTTCTTGGAATTGTGCATGTTGAGCCTGGAGATCCTTTATAGTTTGTTCGAGGTCCATTTTTCTGCTGAAATAAACAACTATAAAATGAGAAACCTGTATGATAAACCTGTTATGAAATGATGCATGATATGTAAATGCAATGATTTCAAGGACCTTAGGAAATTTAAATTTTCTAACCAAGAGGAAAAAAACAAAGATTTTATTAGCAAAGTTCACATTACAATTTCCTTTTAGGCTTACTGTGATACGGTGGCCAGAACCGGGACGTGTTTCCCTATTTCGTTAAGGAATTTACTAGTTTGCGTTTTGCGTTTGTTTTCGCAAAATGTCGCAGTAAGAAAGAATCGCCACCGACTTTTATTTTATCCAACAAGGAAAGAAAAAAAGCATAGAAAAATTCCTTTTTTGAGATATTTCTGAGTACGGGGGGTAGATTATAGAAAGGGAAGGTATTAGCACCCTTTCTATCTGTAGTTATCTACAGGCTCTTAGGTACTTGCTCATCATTTTCAAAATTGTTTTCTTTGTGTTTGTGTGATTTGAAAAGCTTTTGTTTTGACTTCGATTTAACTCTTGCTTCTGTCTTCAAGAGTGTAATGAAGTGTTTTTGAAAACTTGTTTGTGAAAGAGTGTAAGTGTGAAAAAAGTTTTGTTTTGGATGAACAAGTATCTAAGAACTAATCTACCTACTCGAAAAAAGAATCGTTTTATGCTAGTTTCCTTTAGGCAATGCTATCCCACTATTAGTGAGTAGGTAGCACCGTCGTTGGAGTTTAAGGGTCAATTCGAAAAGGGACGTACAGTCACTAAAGCAATGTTAGGACGTCTTAGTGGTAACCCTAATGTCTTAGATCATTTATCCGAGGCAAAAATATCCAAGGCAACCATTTTGAGGCAACTTATAATCTTTTAGACAAGAGGGAGACCTCTAAAACAACCTATACTCAATGACCGTTTTAACAAAGGCAACCAAGTGGGAGTGTATCCTAAGAGTGCGCATGTGTGAGTGTGTCAATTTCAGATTACTTTATCTTTGCACATTTAGGGTGATCTAACTATTTTAAATTCAGACATTCATTCTCGTCATGCAAACCCTATTATCAAACATCTAGCAGTTAAATATTTGCAGAAATTAAAGTGCGGAATTTAAAACTAACTATTACAAGGCTTCGGGTATTTACATAGCCAAAAACAAACCCTTTGAAATTTAAAAGCGGTAAAAGTAAATAAATG
Organism: Vicia faba; assembly: GCA_948472305.1. NCBI lineage: Eukaryota > Viridiplantae > Streptophyta > Magnoliopsida > Fabales > Fabaceae > Vicia > Vicia faba. Next base: position 1,574,458,536 of record OX451737.1, read on the forward strand.
ACCTAATTTAATTATTACAAACCGGGAGCAGATACAATAATTGGATAAAAATAAAGCGCGCGATAAAATTAGATCGAATACGAGAACTAGGGTTTTGACCCTCTTAATTAAAAGAAAATGCTTTTTTTTTTGTTTTTTAGTATTTTTTAAGAAAAGAAATTAAGTCCTAAAATTAAATGCTAAATTAATTAGTTATTAAATTAATTAATGAAAAATAATTACAAGACCTATTTTTGGATTTTTATTATTTTAGGAAAGAAATAAAATAATTAAGTTAAAGTTAAAAACCTATTGATTCTAATTAGTTTTAATTATTTGCAAAATAAATTAAAGTTATCTAAAAAATAACCTAATTAATTTAATTAATATTTATTGATAAAAAATTAAAAATTCTGATTTTAATTGGGCATAAAATATTTTTGGTGATTTTTTTTGATAAAAAAAAAGAAAATAATTTTTGGTTAATAAAATAACTAAAATAACTAATTGAAATAAAATAAAGTATAAAGAGATAGAGATTGGGCCTGAGAAAATGGTGTGCCAATAGCAATTTTTGGGCCCATTAGTGCTGGAGTCCATTTGACTTTCTTGATCCTGTGTATTGCAATGACCCTGGCTTACGGTGTGCTTTCCATGGTGGCCACCAGATCTGGCCATCTGGCGCGTGGATGATGAGGGTGTACCATGGTTTTGGGTATTGCACATGCATGTGATAACCTGAAATAAATCAAGAAAAAGACCACAAATATTGAAGGCAGGGGTCGAACCCCTGACCTCATGCATTCCAACGCCTTAAGCATATGCCTGAGTACCACTGGGCTATTTTGTTTTCATTGTACATAAAATATATAATAATAATAATATATGAAAACAAGCATTAATGATATTTTTGCGCGCAAATTCAAATAAGCCAATGGAAGCTGGCCACGTATGCATCTTCTTCCATATACCGTGGCTAAAAGTTGAACAACCTATACCTACGGATAATGTCCGTCACTATAACCATGCCAATCCTCAAAATCACGTACAGACAATATAAACGACCACCAAGGCCATGGTTAGAACCGTCTCCTTCTTTTGAACACAACCGTACCATTCATGAAGGATAATTTTTCCTAAAATAAAAAGCCCTAAACCAAAGTCCGAAACCCTAACAATGGTGGATTTCGTTACAGACCATATAAATGAAATTGAGTAATGCCAAAAGTTTGCAAATGCTTCATAGGTTAAGAATATGCCATTAATTCAGGTTAACAATGCTTAAATTCCAAGATGCGAATTCAAGAACAGGGCGAGGTTATGAATGACTTATAGTGAGATTAGGGACCGGAACGGGCTTGTTCTTGATAGCTTTAGGTTCCTGAGAGTGCCGGGAAATAATTGGAATCAATAGCAAGCCTTGAGGATGCCTCTAAGTGGGATTTCGATCTCACACTTTTCTCTTGATTTTTCCAATTCTGTTCTTGCTCTCACACTTGCTTGTCACCCCTATTTTGATCTGCACGCACTCCTTATGTATTAGTGGAGGGATTAGGGTTGCAAAACTGGTTCAAATCTTCTTCTTTCAATGATTTTGGATTTGATTTGATACACTTTGAAGATCTTTCCAAACATGGCTTATTTTGAATCTTTTTGTGCTCACAAGCTTTGATGCAGATTTGAATGATGGCTAGCTATGATTTAAGACCTGAAATGATCACAAAATCCTTGTTATCAATGCTTTTGGTTTTTATTTGATTTTATTTGATTTAAATCCAATTAATTTAAATAAAAATCAAAATAAATAATAAAAATAAGATATGGACAAGTGGAAACGGCTAGAGCACGTGGGCTATGTTGACAACTCAAAACAGGTGAAAAGGATTGGGCCCATTTGGCAAAATTTGAAGTTTTAGGGATAGTTGACTTTTTGCAATTTTGCAAAAAGGGTCAACTTCACCAATGCATAACTTCCTCAATTTTGAACCTTTGGAGGTGTTCTTGGACTTTTTGGAAATCTTGAGATGTCCTATAAGCAACCCTTTTTGTCTCATCTCAATTTTATATTCCATGCTCATGTATGAAGCTTTGACAAAAAGATACTTTTGTTGACTTTTCAAAATGACCTATAATGTCCAAATTCATAACTTCTTGTGAGTGCATATTTTGAACTTGGGAGCTGAATATGTATTGTATGGAATTGCATCCTCTTCAAAATGAGCTTTGGTTGGGTCATTTATCATAAAATATGAGAAAGTTATGCTAGGTCAAATTTGGGTTGACTTTTCCTACAAAACCCTAATTTAGCAACTTTTGAGTCTTGATGAATTATGAGCAATCCTTGATAAATCATGATAAACCCTTGATAGAATGATGAAATATACTTCAAAATGAGGATGTTGACCAAAAATCTTGAAGTTTGACTGTATGTAGGTCACAGTTGACTTTTGCCCTAGCATAGTCGATTTTTAGGCCTTTGAGCAATTGATTGAACAAACTTCCTCTGCAAGGCTTGAAACTTGACATGGATGATCTTGAGAACATATTAGGACAATGTTAAGCATTTGGGACCACTTGGGCTCAAGTATCTTGATGCAACATGAAACCCTAATTTGGGGTAGACTGCATTAGGAGAGAGCTGGTCTGGCCAACCCTTGGGCTACCTTGAGCAACTTGGAGATCTTTCTTGCAATGTTTTGAGAAATATGGGAGGGAAAATTTTGGGGTACAACAGCTGCCCCTGTTCAATCTTCTTAAACCTGAGGATATAGATTTTCTTTCGTGCCTTTTGTGATCCGAAGGTGGAAGAGGATTGAACACTAGAGTGCCCAGAAATTTGCACTCGCATGAAGTGGTAATTGTCTTGTGATGTCGGGAATGGGCTTACAGATGCCATTTGGAGATTGCTGACGAGGAGACAGGCTTAAAGATGCCATCCTAAGAAGTGTCGATCGCATAAGATATTCCGTAGCGAGAGCTTGTATACGTGTTGTTGAGGCGGATTCCACTAGGGAAATAGAAATTTAGGAGTTTCGGTTGTCCGTTATTCTGATGGTAAGTCGTCTCAATTTGAATTTTAGAAACTGGTCCGTAATTCAACTGAGGAAACATCTCTTTCGATATTTAGGAACTCGTCCGTAATTCAACTGAGGAAACATCTCTGCTGAGATTTAGGAACTCGTCCGTAATTCAACTGAGGAAACATCTCTGTCGAGATTTAGGAACTGGTCCGTAATTCAACTGAGGAAACATCTCTGCTGAGATTTAGGAACTCTTCCATAATTCAAATTGAGGAAACATCTCTGCTGAGATTTAGGAACTCGTCCGTAATTCAACTGAGGGAACATCTCTGTCGAGATTTAGGAACTCGTCCAAAATTCAATTGAGGAAACATCTCTGCTGAGATTTAGGAACTCGTCCGTAATTCAACTAAGGAAACATCTCTGTCGAGATTTAGGAACTCGTCCGTAATTCAACTGAGGAAACATCTCTACTGAGATTTAGGAACTCGTTCGTAATTCAACTGAGGGAACATCTCTGTCCAGATTTAGGAACTCGTCCGTAATTCAACTAAGGAAACATCTCTGCTGAGATTTAGGAACTCGTCCGTAATTCAACTGAGGGAACATCTCTGTCGAGATTTAGGAACTCGTCCGTAATTCAACTGAGGAAACATCTCTGTTGAGATTTAGGAACTCGTCCGTAATTCAACCGAGGAAACACCTCTGTCGAGATTTAGGAACTCGTCCGTAATTCAACTGAGGATCCATCTCTGCCGAGATTTAGGAACTCGTCCGTAATTCAATTGAGGAAACATCTCCTTCGATATTTAGGGACTCATCCGTAATTCAACTGAGGAAACATCTCTGCTGAGATTTAGGAACTCGTCCGTAATTCAATTGAGGAAACATCTCTGCTGAGATTTAGGAACTTGTTCGTAATTCAACTGAGGAAACATCTCTGTCAAGATTTAGGAACTTGTCCGTAATTCAACTAAGGAAACATCTCTGCTGAGATTTAGGAACTCGTCCGTAATTCAACTGAGGGAACATCTCTGTCGAGATTTAGGAACTCGTCCGTAATTCAACTGAGGAAACATCTCTGTTGAGATTTAGGAACTCATCCGTAATTCAACTGAGGGAACATCTCTGTCGAGATTTAGGAACTCGTCCGTAATTCAACTGAGGAAACATCTCTTTCGAGATTTAGGAACTCGTCCGTAATTCAACCGAGGAAACATCTCTGTCGAGATTTAGGAACTCGTCCGTAATTCAACTGAGGATCCATCTCTGCCGAGATTTAGGAACTCGTCCGTAATTCAACTGAGGTAACATCTCTGTCGAGATTTAGGAACTCGTCTATAATTCAACTGAGGAAACATCTCTGCTGAGATTTAGAAACTCGTCCTTAATTCAACTGAGGAAACATCTCTGTCGAGATTTAGGAACTCATCCGTAATTCAACTGAGGAAACATCTCTGCTGAGATTTAGGAACTCGTCCGTAATTCAACTGAGGGAACATCTCTGTCGAGATTTAGGAACTCGTCCGTAATTCAACTGAGGAAACATCTCTGTTGAGATTTAGGAACTCATCCGTAATTCAACTGAGGGAACATCTCTGTCGAGATTTAGGAACTCATCCGTAATTCAACTGAGGAAACATCTCTGCTTAGATTTAGGAACTCGTATGTAATTCAACTGAGGAACCATCTCTGCCGAGATTTAGGAACTCGTCCTTAATGCAACTGAGGAAACATCTCTGTCGAGATTTAGGAACTCGTCCGTAATTCAACTGAGGAAACATCTCTGTCGAGATTTAGGAACTCGTTCGTAATTCAACTAAGGAAACATCTCTGTCGAGATTTAGGAACTCGTCCTTAATTCAATTGAGGAAACATCTCTGTCGATATTTAGGAACCCGTTCGTAATTCAACTGAGGAAACATCTCTGTAGAGATTTAGGAACTCGTCCGTAATTCAACTGAGGTAAAAGCTTCATAGCTTGATTTTGTGAGAATTTAGTCGTATCCTTCCTGAAAGGTGAAGGTTAGCTGTAAGTAATGCATGATATGCATTAGGCAAATGATGTTCTCAAAATAAATGAGATTATGTCGTATGATGCGTATGCCTGTCACGATGTATGGAAATGTGATGTTTTTAGCTGGGGAAAATAAATCCCAGATTGCTGCTGGAGAAAAGAATTGAACGCTTCATTTCCGCTGGGGATAGTGGATGAAGATGATTGTGATAATAATCCTGCAGGAGAGGATAATTTCGCTGGGGAGTAAACTGTCGAGAGAATGAATTTGTGGGGAAGAGATGCTCTGTGGAGGATTTCGCTGATAAATTCAGCTGGGGATGAATTACCGTTGCTGGTGATGATGAAACCTGTCGGGGATTGAATTTCTGTTTGTGAACTAACATCACTGTCTTTATCTTACTCTGCGGGGAGTGAATGTTACTGGGACGCATGCTGAGGATATCATGATGGCTTTGCATCGAGATTTTTCTACCCCTGTATCTGCGGGAGAAGGTGCCTGCGGAGGCCTTATGGATCGAGTGACATGTGTAAGTTTAAGATTGCGCCTAAGAGGGGGGGTGAATTAGGTGGTAGTCGATTTTTGATTTATTTTACACTTTCTGGTTTTGTTTTAGTGCTATGGAAAACGGTAAAGTGCAGAAAGTAAAGAGACACGGAGATTTATCCTGGTTCCTTCCACACCCCGGAAGTATGTCCAGTCCCCTTGAAAACATGCAAGAGATTTCACTATTTTGTTAGAACTTTTACAAGACTCTTCCTAGTCTTATCAACTAAAGACACTAACAAATACCAAGAACACCCTCTTGGATTTCCAATAAGTCTCTTGAGAACAATCCTCTCAAAAGATACCTCTTTTTTCCAACAATGGACAACAAGGTACAAAAGTATTCTAATACTTAATTCCAACAATCCTGGAAATAAGTTACACTTAGTATAATTATATGAAATATGATTTCTTGAAAGATGTTGATCACATAGAGTGACTTCAATGAAGTTTCTTCTTTCTTCTCTTGTAAGCAATTCAAACTGTAACACAATGGTTAGAAAATGCTCAAAGATTTCTGTTCTTATATGTGTGAAAGTGCAGAAAATCTTTGTTCTTAAAAAATAAGAAATATGAAGTTTGAATATTTTACAAAGTTTAGAATTATTTCATGAGAGAAGAGTTGTTTTATAATTTGAAAGATTTAGTATTTAAAGCAATCAAGATACCTTTCCAAATGGATACCACTTTTCTGTTTGTAGAACTTGAGAAGATGCAATGTATGACCATGCAACCATTGGAGAAAAGGTGTGAAGGATATCTTGAATCAAGTTCAGATTTTTCAAAAATTACAACGTGTAAATCGATTAGCATTAGATGTAAATCGATTGCACGACTTTGTAACGTTCTTGTTTTCAAAAAATTTGAAGTGTAAATCGATTTACATGATGTGTTAATCAATTTACTAGTGTTAAAAAATTAACTCAGTTCAGTAAACAATCGATTTACACTCCATGTAAATCGATTGCTGCCAGGGGCAATCAGATTTTGAAAAAACATGTGTAAATCGATTTACATGATGTGTTAATCTATTTACATTAGTGAAAAACTTAGAATTTGCTTTAAACTTTAAGTGAAGTGTTGTGGTAAGTGTGTATATCATTTTTGAGCATTTCTAATCAATTTAGTTCAAATGAGAATTGATATACTTGTTTGCTTGCCATGATCCTTGAAGCTTTGAGTGTATGATGCTTTAAGCTAATTCCACTTCTTTTTCCTTTTTGCCATAGTGCTTGTTTGTCTTTCATCAGAACTAAAGTTGAGTTGAGGCTTGAGATTACATTCTCCCCCTTTTGGATGATGACAAACCATCTTTCTTTATGAGTTGTTCAGAATTGGAGCAAAAGGAGTTTTCTCCCCCTAAGATAGATTTCTCCCCCTATGGAGAAAAAGATTTGAAAACTTGCCCTGTAAAGAAAACTGAAACAAACAACCATAAAGTGCTATCACATCCTTCTCCCCCTTTGACATTATCAAAAATAAGGGAAAGATGTAACATAAGATGATACTTATAACAATTTGAAACAAATATGAACATAAATCAAGATGCAAATTTCTAAAAATATCGTACGAAGTTCAAATATACATAATACAAAACTAACACTTTAAGTAATTATCAAACAAAAAACATAATGATGAATAACAGGAATTTAATAATATTGGTCAGGAAAATATTAGAAGGGTCCTTGATATGGAAACTGTTGTTGTAGAGGTGGTTCGGTGTATTGAGGAGGCGGAGGTGCTGGATTGTTTGGATCGTATGGAGGAATATGGAGATGTGAGTAGAGGTATGAAAACTGTTGGTTCACATCGTTCTGAAAAGCATCGATGCGAGAGGAGGTAGAATCATTTATCGCGGTCTATTGTGCATTGATGTTAGTGTTGAGAGATGCAAACTGTTGAGTCATATAATCCATAACATCTTGGTTGGTTGGACCAGAAGAGGCAGCAGGAGGAGGAACTTCATTTTCTTCTTCATCCGCATTATTGCCTTCATCACCTACAACATCCTCTCCAATATATGTGATGGTTTTTGCTTCAGAATCGAAATGAACACCCATCCGAGAATCAACATTTTTGATGGAGATCCTATTGCTGATTGGATCCATTTTAACCCTCTCAAACCCAGTAAAATCAGTATCAAATGCTTCCAAGATCCTTGTGATGAAGTATGCATATGGCCGAAAAGTAGCCCTTGTGGCAACTCTTAGCATATGCACTACAATCAGTTTAGCCCAGTTTACCAAAATGCCATTTTTCCTTGCATAGAGAATTTTCAATTCTAGATCGGTTACAGTACAGTGATTTCCTGCTCTAGGAAATAAAATATATACCATAAAATAATGAAACAATCTATCATCAATGTGAAAATTACCAGCACTCCAAGTGTCCCGAGCCGGAATAACACCGCCAAGACTACGGATCCGCTTTGCACGGTATTCTGCTTCTGACAACCGGCCAATGCTGTAGAAGAATTATCTCTTCCTATAATTTTCCCAGTCAGCATCCTCTGGGTCATAGAGAGAACTTCCAGTATATGGGATGTTCAAAATTCTGCCTATTGTTTTTGAATGCAGAGGAATTCTTGTTCCGAGCACATGGGTATAGCATTTGTTGTTATCATAATGCATGTTGCTGTAAAATACTCGAACTAGATCCGGATAATAGTAACCACGTGATGATATTAACGGTTCTAACCCATAAGCAATCAAATCCATTTGAAAAGTGAAGCATTCATCGGGAAAGGTAGATAACATACCGAATTTGGGAGCTGAAATTATTTTCTTTTGAAAGTGCTTGATGAATCTTTCACGTTGTGTATCTGAGAGGTACTCGAGCAATGAGTTTTCAGAGGCTGCAACAGTTTTCTTCTTTCCTTTTTCTGAGGCTGTTGCTTTCCTTTTGGGAGCCATGGTGATGGTTAGGGTTTTGAGTAAGGAAGATAGAAATTTTGGTGTTGTTATGAGATAGTGAGTGAGTTTTGGTGTTATGAGATAGTGAGGGAGTTTTGGTGAGATTAAATAGTAGAGTAGAGTAAGTGAGGTCTTTATGAGACTTAATTGAGTGGGATTGGTCAAGGTTACATGATTGGTCAAAAAGAAGGTGGGAGGTTGAAAGACAAGGTAAGGTTGACCAATATATTAAAGACTCATAAAAATATCACATGCTGAACAGGTGTAAATCGATTGGTGTGTAGGACCAATCGATTTGCATAGTGAAAAATTAAATAAAAACGCTTCAGTTTCAGTGGTAAATCGATTTACATACTTGATAAATCGATTTACACAAAAAAAATTTATTAAAATTTATTTTGGTTCAGTGGTAAATCGATTTACACACTTGGTAAATCGATTTACTTCTAAAAAAATTTTAAAACAATATTTTTAACATTTGAAACATTTTCTAAGCCCATATATGTACATTAATGTATAGTTAAGGATAGAGTGCACCTTATATATCTTGTTCATCTAGGATTCCGAGTTCACGACGAATTTTGAAGAATGTATCCTTTGCAAGTGGTTTTGTGAAAATGTCCGCGAGTTGATTTTGAGTGTCCACAAAAGTAATCTCGACATCTCCTTTGAGTACGTGATCTCTGATGAAATGGTGTCTGATGTCAATGTGTTTTGTCCGGGAATGCATAACTGGATTTTTTGTAATGTTGATCGCGCTTGTGTTATCACATCGAAGTGGAATGCATCCAAGGTTTACTCCATAGTCAAGTAACTGTTGTTTTAGCCAAAGAATTTGAGCGCATCCACTTCCAGCCGCAATGTATTCTGCTTCGGCAGTGCTGAGAGCGACGCTTGCTTGCTTTTTGCATGACCATGAAACCAAGGCATTTTCGAGAATGTGACATGTTCCACTTGTACTTTTGCAATCAGTCTTACAACCTGCATAGTCAGCATCAGAATAACCAACTAGATTGCACATACTACTTTTTGGATACCATAATCCGACGTTGGTTGTTCCTTTGAGATATTTTATTATGCGCTTGACTGCTGCAAGGTGAGACTCTTTAGGATTGGCTTGATATCTTGCACATAGGCAAATGCTGAACATGATGTTAGGTCTACTTGCTGTTAAATAGAGAAGAGAGCCAATCATTCCATGATACTTAGTTATGTCAATAGAGTTCCCTGATTCATCTGGATCAAGATAGGTGCCGGATCCCATAGGAATTGCACTTTCTTTGCTACTTTCCATCTCAAACTTCTTTATAAGGTCTTTGCAATATTTTGATTGGTTTATGAAGATACCGTGTTTGAGTTGCTTAATTTTAAGATCGAGAAAGAAATTCAATCTTCCCATCATAGACATCTCAAACTCTCCTTGCATCATAGATGAAAATTCCTTGCACATATTTTGGTTAGTTGAACCAAAAACAATATCATCTACATAGATTTGTACAAGTAAAGTATGATGATTAACATTTTTTATGAAGAGAGTGGTATCAACTTTACCCTTTACAAACCCTTTTTCACATAGGAATGCGCTTAGTCTATCATACCATGCCCTTGGTGCTTGCTTCAGCCCATAGAGAGCTTTCTTCAATTTGAAGACATGATTAGGATGTTTGAAGTCTTCAAATCCGGGAGGTTGCTTTACATAGACTTCTTCATTTATGAATCTGTTGAGAAATGCGCTTTTTACATCCATTTGAAAAAGTTCAAAGTCCAATGAGAATGCATATGCAAGTAATAGTCTTATTGCTTCCAAACGTGCTACCGGAGCAAAAGTTTCTTCAAAATCAATTCCTTCCTCTTGGTTGTATCCTTGAGCAACTAGTCTTTCCTTGTTTCGAGTGATTATACCATTTTCATCCATCTTGTTTTTGAATACCCATTTGGTTCCAATGATACGTTTATTTCCTGGATTAGGAACAAGTTCCCAAACTTCGTTCCGCTCGAATTGGTTTAGCTCCTCTTGCATGGCAAGGATCCATTGATCATCTTCTAGTGCTTGAGCCACTTTGGTAGGTTTAACTTGAGATACAAAATCCATATTTAAGCATGCATCCTTAAGATTTAGCCGAGTAGATACCCCTTTGCTAATATCTCCAATTATGTTGTCAATTGGATGATCACGATGAGTTCTCCATTCTTGAGGAAGACCATCATCATTTCCATTTTGATGTGAAAGTTCATGTGTTTGTTCCGGGTTGACAATTTTGCCACCTTCGCATGAATTTTCATGAGGTAAATCTATAGAATCATCATCATCACAAATAATAACTTCCTCCTTGGAGGTGTTAGATTCATCAAAAGAAACATGCATTGATTCTTCTATAGTTAAAGTTCTTTTATTGTAAATTCTAAAAGCTTTGCTAGAAAGGGAGTAACCAAGAAAAACACCTTCATCCGATTTTTCATCGAACTTACCGAGATTGTCTTTGTCGTTGTTAAGGACAAAACATTTGCACCCGAAAATGTGAAAGTGAGAGATATTTGGTTTTCTTCCTTTGTAAATCTCATATGGAGTTTTCTTTAGTATAGGTCTTATGATCACGCGATTGCTTACGTAACATGTCGTGCTTACCGCATCCGCCCAAAAATATTTAGGCAAACTTGAGTCACTTAGCATGGTTCTTGCAAGTTCTATCAAAGACCTATTTTTCCTTTCAACTACTCCATTTTGTTGTGGAGTTCTTGGTGCTGGAAAGTTGTGGAAGATCCCATTTTCTTCACAAAATTCTTCAAACAGACTGTTTTGGAACTCTCCACCATGATCACTTCGGATTGATGTTATCTTTAATGATTTCTCATTTTGAACTTGTTTTGAATATCACTTGAATTCCTTGAATGCGTCATTTTTATGCACTAAAAACAAAGTCCAAGTAAAACGGGAAAAATCATCTACAATAACTAAAGCATAAATGTTACCTCCGAAGCTTCTTGTTCTAGATGGACCAAAAAGATCCATGTGCAACAATTGAAGTGGTCTTGTTGAAACCACATTCTTTGGTTTGAAAGTTGATTTGGTTTGTTTGCCCTTTTGGCATGCACTACATAATTTGTCTTTGATGAATTTCATCTTTGGTAGACCAATAACTAAGTCATGCTTAACTAATTTGTTCAAGTGCTCCATGTGTATGTGAGCAATCCTCTTGTGCCATAACCAAGCGTCATTATTGTTTACCATGAGACATTGTACCTTAATAGAAAAATCATCTAAAGTAATCATAAAAATATTGTTAGATCTTATACCTTTGAGTTTTACCTCATTGGTTGCCTAATCCATAATTATGCATTCTTCTTTGTTGAATTTGATTTTGAACCCTCTATCGCAAAGTTGACTTATGCTAAGAAGGTTGTGCTTTAACCCTTCAACATAGAGAACATCCTCAATTTGAATGGATGGAGGTGTGCCAACTATTCCAACGCCAAGAATCTTTCCTTTGGTGTTGTCTCCATAGGTGACATACCCTTTGGCTTTATGTACTAGATATGAAAATTGGTGTACATCTTCTGTCATATGCTTTGAACATCCACTATCAAGATACCAAAGGTTTGATGTGGATTTCAAGCATACCTACAAAAACAAATTATTTCTTGTTAGGTACCCAAGTGGCCTTGGGTCCTTCATAGTTAATCCCCTTTTTCACCCATGCATAGTGTCCACTAGCCATACTGAAATTTCTAATATAGCATGCATTAGGTGTGTGTCCAATAATACCACAGTAAAAACAGTTTGGAACAAATTTTCTCTTGTATCTAGGAATTTGTTTTCTTTTAGATACATTAGGCTTTTTCTTTTGATGATTATGAACAACTTGCTTCTTTTCTACTATCTTGGGATTGGAACTATTACTAGCCTTTACAAAAACAGTGGGATTGTTACTTGGTTTCTTAGTATTCACATAGCCAAGACCTCTTTTATCATTTGGATAACGTTGTTGGCTTAGTAATCCTTCCAATCCTATTTGTCCTTTTTTATATCGTTCAATGACTCTTTTCAATTGAACAATTTGAAAGACATTTGATTCACACTTGGTGCATGCAAAGTTTTCCTTTTCTTTTATAAAATTCTGTTTTTGAAGATCAAAATCTTTAGTCATGATGTCAATTTTTTCGAGACAAATTAGAAGTTCTTTTTCTTGGCTTGACACCTTTTTGTATAAACTTTTGCATTCTTTCAAGAGTTCATCAATGGCACCTTGAACATCATCATCAAAAAGATTAAATTCATTACTAACCTCTTCTTCGTCGTCGGAGTGATGTGATGCCATTAAGGCTAAATTTGCACATTCGTCGCTTTCCGATTCTGATGTACTACTCATATCATTATCTTCCCATGCTATGTAGGCTTTCTTGTGTTTTGAGTCCTTTCCTTTGAATCCATTTTTCTTTGGGAGATTTGGACAGTTTGGCTTGATATGTCCTTGCTTTCCACATTCATAACATGAGACATCTTGTGTTGATGTGGAGGCTTCTCTTTTATTGAAGTGCTTTCTCTTATTTGCATGAGATCCGCCCTTGTCATTTCTGCCAAAAAACTTCCCAAGTCTTTTAACAAGAAGCATGAAATTTTCATCTTCTTCCAGATTGTCTTCTTTTACTACTTCCTTTGAATCAATTTTTAAAGCAATGTTTTTGGATTTCTTTTCTAGATTCTCATGTTTTTCAAGTCTACCGAGTTCCGTTTCGTATTCTTGAAGTTTGCCAAATAATGTAGCGGAAGTCATTGCAGAGAGACTCTTCTTTTCTGAGATTGTCGTTACCTTTGGTTGCCATTCCCTAGTCAATGATCTAAAAACTTTCAAGTTGAGTTCATCATTTGTCAAGGTTTTACCAAGAGCATTTAAGTGATTTGTTAAGTGGATGAATCTCTTTTGTAGGTCGAGAATGGTTTCTCCGGGATGCATTCGGAATAACTCGTATTCTTGACTTAAAGTATTCAGCCTTGATCTCTTAACTTCAACGGTTCCTTCGTGTGTTTGTACCAAGGTGTCCCATATTTCTTTCGCCGATTTACATGCAGATACACGAAAGAACTCATCCATGCATAGTGCACCTTGAAGTAGATTTACGGCCTTTTTATCATAGAGGACTTTTTTCTTGTCGTCATCATCCCATGCAGTTTTGGGTTTAGCCCTGCCGACACCGTTGATAACTGTTGTAGGAATGAATGGACCATTTTCTACAGCATCCCAGATTTCTTCTCCTTGTGATTCTAGATGCGCCCTCATGCGTATTTTCCAAAAATCAAAGTATTCGCCACAAAATAGAGGAGGCTTGTTGTTACTACCACCATCTCTGAAAATGGGTTGTTGATTTGCGGAAGCCATTCTGGATCTCTAGGAGCAGGTTACCTATAACCTGCTCTGATACCAATTGTAAGTTTAAGATTGCGCCTAAGAGGGGGGGTGAATTAGGTGGTGGTCGATTTTTGATTTATTTTACACTTTCTGGTTTTGTTTTAGTGCTATGGAAAACGGTAAAGTGCAGAAAGTAAAGAGACACGGAGATTTATCCTGGTTCCTTCCACACCCCGGAAGTAAGTCCAGTCCCCTTGCAAACATGCAAGAGATTTCACTATTTTGTTAGAACTTTTACAAGAATCTTCCTAGTCTTATCAACTAAAGACACTAACAAATACCAAGAACACCCTCTTGGATTTCCAATAAGTCTCTTGAGAACAATCCTCTCAAAAGATACCTCTTGTTTCCAACAATGGACAACAAGGTACAGAAGTATTCTAATACTTAATTCCAACAATCTTGGAAATAATTTACACTTAGTATAATTCTATGAAATATGATTTCTTGAAAGATGTTGATCACATAGAGTGACTTCAATGAAGTTTCTTCTTTCTTCTCTTGTAAGAAATTCAAATTGTAACACAATGGTTAGAAAATGCTCAAAGATTTCTGTTCTTATATGTGTGAAAGTGCAGAAAATCTTTGTTCTTAAAAAATAAGAAATATGAAGTTTGAATATTTTACAAAGTTTAGAATTATTTCATGAGAGAAGAGTTGTTTTATAATTTGAAAGATTTAGTATTTAAAGCAATCAAGATACCTTTCCAAATGGATACCACTTTTCTGTTTGTAGAACTTGAGAAGATGCAATGTATGACCATGCAACCATTGGAGAAAAGGTGTGAAGGATATCTTGAATCAAGTTCAGATTTTTCAAAAATTACAACGTGTAAATCGATTAGCATTAGATGTAAATCGATTGCACGGGTTTGTAACGTTCTTGTTTTCAAAAAATTTGAAGTGTAAATCGATTTACATGATGTGTTAATCGATTTACTAGTGTTAAAAAATTAACTCAGTTCAGTAAACAATCGATTTACACTCCATGTAAATCGATTGCTGCCAGGGGAAATCAGATTTTGAAAAAACATGTGTAAATCAATTTACATGATGTGTTAATCGATTTACATTAGTGAAAAACTTAGAATTTGCTTTAAACTTTAAGTGAAGTGTTGTGGTAAGTGTGTATATCATTTTTGAGCATTTCTAATCAATTTAGTTCAAATGAGAATTGATATACTTGTTTGCTTGCCATGATCCTTGAAGCTTTGAGTGAATGATGCTTTAAGCTAATTCCACTTCTTTTCCTTCTTGCCATAGTGCTTGTTTGTCTTTCATCAAAACTAAAGTTGAGTTGAGGCTTGAGACTACATATGAGGTGCTTGGTAACTGCCGATCAAAATGATAAGTCTTCTAAGTGACGAGATGACGAGACATAGTCATACGCTTTAATCCCTAACTTTTACCTAGACTGTCTCTTCAGATTTTCAGTCCACCGGGATACCCTTTTTTGCCCAAGCCGCCTTTTTAGGTTTTCGACTTGTCGGGTGTACAGATTTTTCTCTTTATCCCTAATTTTTGCCCGAACCCTTTTGGTTCGTCGGGATGCCCTTATTTTTGCCTAGGCCAGTCGACCTAGCGGGTTTTTGTTCACGCGCAGTATTTTCTGACTATGTCCACGCTCTCCGAGTGTAGGGAGTTGTCACTATCGGTAGTGTTGTGTTGCCATACTACCAGAAGACGTTCGTTTGATCATGCAAGATTCGTTGCTGGAACTCATGTCCAATTCCCCAAGTGATTCAGATGGAGATTTGTCCCTGGCTATTAGGCATCTTTGAGAGATTCCTTGAATCTTGATTTGACTGCACCAGATGATGGACAATGATCATGTCGTTCCCCTTGGTTGGAAGCGTTTTTCCACTTGAGGTGATCACTCTCGTTGGAGGAGGTTTTTGTTCACTAGATATTTGTCATGCGAATTTCTCTGCTGTTGAACAAATAGTCATATGCAAACAATGTTATTTTAAGAATGCAAAGCTTATGTCTGTCTTGAAGTTTGGAAATTCATTTTTTAGTAAAACAAGTTTTTTTTTTGTAATAGTGTGATGTCAACTCAGGATTTACAGCAAGTATTACAGGAGTCAGGATACCTTTTTGTAACAGTACGCTTTCGAATTAACCCATGCTTCAGCTAGGACTTTTAAGGGTTATAACGTGGCCTGGTTCACGGTTCAAGAAACAAAGGATAAAGGCTCAAATTTTATTTGTACCCACCCGTTCTTCATGATGTTTTTCGATCCTAAACTCAGCTAATTGTGCATTTAGATCCCGTTTGAGTCTTTGCTCTGATATTTCAGTGATGGTTCAGATACTGAGTTTATTTTGAACAGGCAGTCATTTTTGTTGAGAGTTTGTAGGATCTCTTTCTTTTTGATTTTATTATCCCTGTCTTTTGCCTGAACTGTTTCTTTTTGTGATTACAGTCAGCGGGATGCCCCAGTTCTTCTTAAGTCTCCTTCATAGGTTTTGACTTATTGGGCTTTTATTTTGAGAGATAATGACTGCCTGTCTTGACGATTATAGGGAACCATCACTGTCTTTTGTTTTGGAAGGACGTTCTTGAAGCCATTCATTATGCACCTAGATTAACTGAGAAAACTACCCTGCCCCAGGTTGTGATTAAGGGTTTTAATTTGTGTGAAAGAAAAAACTCCTACTTCTTTGGCTAAAAGGGGTTGACTAGGGATTATCTTCCTTATAACTCCACTGTTTAGGATTTGAAACAACGCCTGTACCTCATCAGTGGGGTCTGTTCAAAAGCATACTGTAGAGATTTTGATATCATTTTCGTCATCCTCCCTCTAAAGGGTTAGAGTTTTTTTAATCGAGAGTTGAACATCACAAAAATGATAGCAATTTGAATATAGTGAATACGAATGGATTGATTCAAAACATACATATGCAATGCATTGATAAAGTAATAAAGTTTTAACATGACTAAATGTTTGAACAATCAAAAGAAAATTACAAATTGAAAATTCTAATGAACAAAAGTCTTCTCGTCTCAGGATTTGTCACTTCAAATGGTGAGCCTTGGAGGATTGACAAGAACATTCCAGTTGACCATCTTGTGTGAATTCCAATGCTCCTTTATTGATTAGGTCTTGCATTTAGTTTTTCAATGCCCAGAAGTCATCAATATCATGCCCCGGGCTGTTGGAATGGTATGCACACCTTGCATCAGGATTGTAGTTTGGGGAGGCTATGTGGGGATTCTGAGGAGGGTCCCTTAACGTCACCAGATTCAATCTCAACAGGTGTTGTAAAGCTTGAGACAGTGACATGTTAAGCTCGGTGAACTGCCTTTTGGGTGTATCTGGCTTACTCTGATTAACCCGTTGCTTTTGGAAAGGTTGTGGTTTGACCCGTGAGGTAGTAGAAACTTGGAGAGGTCTATTTTTTACCAATCCAAACCCTTGTCTTCTTGGAGGTTGATTAATGACTTGGTCCCCGGTCTTAACTGTTTGCTTCATACTTTTGTATCCGTCATGATGAAGCTGATTGATAATGGTTCTCAACTCTTCTTGTTCCCGGGCTAAGCCTTGGATAAGGGTCATCTGCCCCAGCATTTGGGTTCTTATTGCATCTACCAAATCTTGCAGTTGTTCTAGCCGTTCGTCCTTATTGTCTTCAGGACTTTTCTTGACCAAGTTCCCAACGAGGAATGTTTTCAACTCTTCCTTCCCCTTGGACAGGTTTAGGAATATTTCCCTGAACTGAGTTTCTTGAAGATCTCTGGTGTCTTGTTGGAGAGCCATTGATGAAATAAACAGCGAGAACATGAGAGACCTGTACTGGGAGACCTGTTATGCAATGATATGTATGATATATGAATGTAATGTTTTCAAGGATCTCGTGGGGTAAACAAGAAACTGTTAGATTTTGAATTTTGCAGCTTTGATTGAAGAAACTTCGTGTCGTCAAGAGTCCTTCTTCAAGAGTCAAGCTCACCATATCGAGTGGGTCATAGCCCCTGACTCAAGTTATCGTGTTTTGATCTCTAGATGACATTGGCTAGAGGAAAATAAATCCCCTTTGCCCCTTGCTAGACGTTGGATTTACCATAACCTGCATCACAAACCTTTGAGATCTTTGAAATGGTTAAGGAAATGTTAAGGCATGATGTTATAATGTGTATGTTATGCGTTTAAGCAAAAGTACGAGGTAATGTAAACAAGTAAATTCGGAAAGAAATCCAAGGTATTGGATAAGGACTGTAAATAAAACCTGCAAGGAACTCTAGTTGTTAGGTAACAAACATGTGCAAGTAGTTCAAGTTGAAAGCACACAAGTCATACAATAGCTCTTAAATTTCAGGCTGGCATGGAGTTTAGGTATTACCCTCTTTCAGTTTAGTTGGTTTAACCTATCCTAGTAATAGTAACCGGGTTCTAGAGGTTCTCAATATCACTGACCATCCTCGATCAGTCATAATTCCAGTTTAGCAACCTTTTCTTGCAGCCGAAATCATCGCGAGAGTACGGTCTCAATGAGTGTAGCATACTGCTAATTTTCTATGGCCAAGTGGGTCAATTATAGGTTCTAAGGTCAGTTGATGCTTAATGACCCATTAGCAGCCCCATACTCGCCTTGTTGCTCCACAAGGGATATCGGTACCAACTAATGTGTCACACCAACGTAGCTACTGCTTCAACCGTATCGGTCTACACCGTACAGTTCCCTCACTGTCTATTGCTACTTACCTAAAAGGTGTCCCCAGATCCAGGTTAGGATCTATAGTAACTCCGATACAAAGCCCACAAAGATAAAGCAAACAAATCATACAATTGAAAACAATATGGTGAACTAATCCTAAGGTACACCCCACTTATATTTTCCCCAACAGAGTCGCCAGTTCTGTGATACGGTGGCCAGAACCGGGACGTGTTTCCCTATTTCATTAAGGAATTTGCTGGTTTGTGTTTTGCGTTTGTTTTTGCAAAATGTCGCAGTAAGCAAGAGTCGCCACCGACTTTTATTTTATCCAACAAGGAAAGGAAAAAAGCACAGAAAAATTTCTTTTTGAGATATTTTTGAGTACGGGGGGTAGATTATAGAAAGGGAAGGTATTATCACCCTTTCTATCCGTAGTTATCTACGGGCTCTTAGGTACTTGCTCATCATTTTCAAAATTGTTTTCTTTGTGTTTGTGTGATTTGAAAAGCTTTTGTTTTGACTTCGATTTAACTCTTGCTTCTGTCTTCAAGAGTGTAATGAAGTGTTTTTGACAACTTGTTTGTAAAAGAGTGTAAGTGTGAATTTTTTTTTTGTTTTGGATGAGCAAGTATCTAAGAACTAATCTACCTACTCGAAAAAAGAATCGTTTTATGCTAGTTTCCTTTAGACAATGCTATCCAACTATTAGTGAGTAGGTAGCACCGTCGTTGGAGTTTAAGGGTCAATTCGAAAAGGGACGTACAGTCGCTAAAGCAATGTTAGGACATCTTAGTGGTAACCCTAATGTCTTAGATCATTTATCCGAGGCAACAATATCCGAGGCAACCATTTCGAGGAAACTTATAATCTTTTAGACAAGAGGGCGACCTCTAAAACAACCTATACTCAATGACCGTTTTAACAAAGGCAACCAAGTGGGAGTGTATCCTAAGAGTGCGCATGTGCGAGTGTGTCAATTTCAGATTACTTTATCTTTGCACATTTAGGGTGATCTAACTGTTTTAAATTCAGACATTCATTCTTGTCATGCAAACCCTATTATCAAACATCTAGCAGTTAAATATTTGCAAAAATTAAAGTGCGGAATTTAAAACTAACTATTATAAGGCTTCGGGTATTTACATAGCCAAAAACAAACCCTTTGAAATTTAAAAGGGGTAAAAGTAAATAAATGACCTAATTTAATTATTACAAACCGGAAGCAGATACAGTAATTGGATAAAAATAAAGCGCGCGATAAAATTAGATTGAATGCGAGAACTAGGGTTTTGACCCTCTTAATTAAAAGAAAATGTTTTTTTTTGTTTTTTAGTATTTTTTAAGAAAATAAATTAAGTCCTAAAATTAAATGCTAAATTAATTAGTTATTAAATTAATTAATGAAAAATAATTACAAGACCTATTTTTGGATTTTTATTATTTTAGGAAAGAAATAAAATAATTAAGTTAAAGTTAAAAACCTATTGATTCTAATTAGTTTTAATTATTTTCAAAATAAATTAAAGTTATCTAAAAAATAACCTAATTAATTTAATTAATATTTATTGATAAAAAATTAAAAATTCTGATTTTAATTGGGCATAAAATATTTTTGGTGATCTTTTTTGATAAAAAAAAGAAAATAATTTTTGGTTAATAAAATAACTAAAATAACTAATTGAAATAAAATAAAGTATAAAGAGATAGAGATTGGGCCTGAGAAAATGGTGTGCCAATAGCAATTTCTAGGCCCATTAGTACTGGAGTCCATTTGACTTTCTTGATCCTGTGTATTGCACTGACCCTGGCTTATGGTGTGCTTTCCATGGTGGCCACCAGATATGGCCATCTGGCGCGTCGATGATGAGGGTGTACCATGGTTTTGGGTATTGCACATGCATGTGATAACCTGAAATAAATCAAGAAAAAGACCACAAATATTGAAGGCAGGGGGTCGAACCCCTGACCTCATGCATTCCAACGCCTTAAGCATATGCCTGAGTACCACTGGGCTATTTTGTTTTCATTGTACATAAAATATATAATAATAATAATATATGAAAACAAGCGTTAATGATATTTTTGCGCGCAAATTCAAATAAGCCAATGGAAGCTGGCCACGTATGCATCTTCTTCCATGTACCGTGGCTAAAAGTTGAACCACCTATACCTACGGATAATGTCCGTCACTATAACCATGCCAATCCTCAAAATCACGTATAGACAATATAAACGACCACCAAGGCCATGGTTAAAACCGTCTCCTTCTTTTGAACACAACCGTACCATTCATGAAGGATAATTTTTCCTGAAATAAAAAGCCCTAAACCAAAGTCCGAAACCCTAACAATGGTGGATTTTGTTACAGACCATATAAATGAAATTGAGTAATGCCAAAATTTTGCAAATGCTTCATAGGTTAAGAATATGCCATTATATCAGGTTAACAATGCTTAAATTCCAAGATGCGAATTCAAGAACAGGGCGAGGTTATGAATGACTTATAGTGAGATTAGGGACCGGAACAGGCTTGTTCTTGATAGCTTTAGGTTCCTGAGAGTGCCAGGAAACGATTGGAATCAATAGCAAGCCTTGAGGATGCCTCTAAGTGGGATTTCGATCTCACACTTTTCTCTTGATTTTTCCAATTCTGTTCTTGCTCTCACGCCTGCTTCTCACCCCTATTTTGATCTGCACGCACTCCTTATGTATTAGTGGAGGGATTAGGGTTGCAAAACTGGTTCAAATCTTCTTTCAATGATTTTGGAGTTGATTTGATACACTTTGAAGATCTTTCCAAACATGGCTTATTTTGAATCTTTTTGTGCACACAAGCTTTGATGCGAATTTGAATGATGGCTAGCTGTGATTTAAGACCTGAAATGATCACAAAATCCTTGTTATCAATGCTTTTGGTTTTTATTTGATTTTATTTGATTTAAATCCAATTAATTCAAATAAAAATCAAAATAAATAATAAAAATAAGATATGGACAAGTGGAAAAGGCTAGAGCACGTGGGCTATATTGCCAACTCAAAACAGGTGAAAAAGATTGGGCCAATTTGGCAAAATTTGAAGTTTTAGGGATAGTTGACTTTTTGCAATTTTGCAAAAAGGGTCAACTTCACCAATGCATAACTTCCTCAATTTTGAACCTTTGGAGGTGTTCTTGGAATTTTTAGAAAGCTTGACATGTCCTCTAAGCAACCCTTTTTGTATAATCTCAATTTTATATTCCATGATCAAGTATGAAGCTTTGATCTTTTAGTTGGCTCAACCTCTTGAAGTTTTAGTTGGCTCAACCTGTCCTAAAAGAAAGTAATCGGGTTCTAGGAGTCTTAGTATCATTGATCTTTCTCTTGGGCATTATTTCAGCTAAAGCATCTCATTTGCAACCAAAATATCCCGAGAGTCCGACCTCAATGAGTGTAGCATCGAGTATCAACCAACTTCAGTCTGCACCAAAGCCGGCTATCTCACTACCTTCTATTGGCTAAGTTATGTCAACTAAGGTTCTAAGGTCAGTTAGTGTTGTATGACACCACACAACAACCCAACATTCTCCTTGACTAAACTCAAGGGATACCGATACCCTGTGCTATGTACTGACCATCATGGACGGTGAAGATTTTTTGTAACCTGTGAATGCGGACTTAGTCAAAAGATACTACGCATAAAAGTGACCTGCTAGGTTGACTGGCCTAGGAAAAAATAAGGGCATCCTGGCGAACCAAAAGGGTTCAGGCAAAAATTAGGGATATATATGTAAATATTATACACCCGGCAAGTCGAAAACCTGAAAAGGCGGCTTGAGCAAAAAAGCGTATCCCGGTGGACTGAAAACCCGAAAGGGAAATCCTTGCAAAAGTTATGGATTAAAGCGTACGACTATGTCCCATTGGATCACTTACAATAAGATTTATTACCAACGTCAAGTTCAAATGGTACAAGTCAATTCAGTCAACTTCTTCTGACATCAAGGGATGCGGTGCTCTGAGACATAGGGGCAATAGAAAAATTGAAACCTGACGAGATCATTTACATATAGCTATATGTTTTGTTTTACTTTCTACTCCTTTCATTTCACAACGATTTCCTCTTACCAGTATTTATGTCTCTTTGTACAAAAACTGCTTGTTTATAGGCAAAATATCAATATAAATACTATTTCAAATTCAATTTCTGTTTTATTTTTTTTTTCTATTTTGTTTGCAAAAATGTCCAATGACTAAATTAAATGAACATATGCATATGAATATGGTTACTGTTAAGAAATATATGCATAAAAACATGAATAAGCATTTACTAAAGACTCTAGGAATTGGGATAACGTCCAAGTCATCCACAAGTCCCCACAGCACAACCTCCACAAGATTATCCCCATCGAGTCATGTTCACAAACTCGACACATTCCCCGTAAGTCTGAAATACCCTAATCATACTCACCAACAGATCCCCTTAGCAGACAAAGGAGTATGATCTTTTCCCCAATAATGTTTCCAACCTACTAAGTCCTAATGCTCGTCAGCGAGTATGTCATCAGCATAATCATGGAAGTTCTCTTCCCCAGTTGAGTTTATTTCTCCAAAAACTGTAAAATTCCCCTCAGAATTCATTTCGTCAGCAAGAGTATTCCTCAGCAGAGTGTTTCTCCAACAGAGTTTGTTTCTCCAGCAAGTTTTATTTCCCCAACAAGGTTTATTTCCCTAACAGGATATAGTCTCCCCAACTCGAGTCTATTCCTCTGACTACTGCAAATCACCGGCAAAATCTCTCTCTCCAGCAAAGGGCAGTCCAGGCTACTATCCCCAGATAGTTGTTACTGAATCTGAAACCAGACCAGATATCAGTTAACCTTATCCTCCCCAGACGAGTAGGCATCCATATTGGAAACTCAGTCAGGCAACACCTCAGAAGGTTATCCATCTCTTTTATCCCCAGTCAGGACATATAAGAGTTAAACTCCCCAGTAGAGCAATGAACGACCAATGTTCCTGAACTTTTCTCCCCAAACAGAAATCAACATTCCCTAATGGAGTATCCTCAAACAGAAAGCAGGAATTCCCAGCAGAAACATTCTTAACAAGATTGAAGAATTACTGTCTCCATCCTCAACAGCAGTCAGGGATCTATTTTCCCTAGTAAGATGTTATACAAAGCTACAAATATGCTTTAGCAACATCTCACATCCATACATCGTTTACAAATATCATAGCATATACATACGAAACACATATAACACACTCTAATTTACTTTGAGAACATCATTACGGAATGCATTTCATACATCATGACATTGCATACAACTAACTCTTTATCTTTTCAGGTAAAGTCTACAAACAGATGAATATCATCAACAATTTTCAAACAGGTCACAGATTAATTCCTGAAATAATAAAGGGCAACTATCTGTATGACCAGACACATATTAATTCCTGAAATAAGATAGGGTAACTATCTGTGAAAACAAGTTGTAGATCAATTCTCGAAACAGGACGGGGCGACTATCTACATGAACAGGTTGAAGATTAACTCCCGAAACAGGGCGGGGAAACTATCTATACAACCGAGCAAATATTAACTCCCAAAACAGGATGGGGAAACTATCCTTATATCTTTATATCTTTATGGACAAATAAAGATCAATTCTCGAAACAGGACGAGGCGACTATCTTTATCACCAAGTGGTATGAACTCTCAAAATAGGACGGGTTTACCAACAAAAATAGATTGTAGATCAATTCTCGAAACAGGACGGGGCGACTATCTACATGACAAACACTTTCCTTCAGAGCATCATTATGAAAAGAATTTTCCTTCATAGATTTATTCTGAAAAGCATTTCCTTTAGAGCATCATTCTGAAAAGAATTTCCTTCAGAGATTCATTCTGAAAAGAATTTCCCTCAGATAGGATCAGATAGATTCATTCTGAAAAGCATTCCTCAGATACAGTCAAGCATAGACTCATTCTGATACTTCTATCAACAGTTACTTTGGATGACATCTATAAGCCCATCTCCGACGACTCTCCGTCACCTCTCCGAATGGCATCTTTAAGCCCATTGAATCAATATTATCAACCAACAGCGTTACCTCCTGCACACGCGAGTGCAAATTTTTGGGCACTTTAGTGTCCAATCATCTTCTACCTTCAAGTCACGAATGACAGACATGCCAATCTAACTCTTCAGGTTTAAGAAGATTGAACAGGGGCAGCTATTTCACCCTAAAATTTTCCCTCCCTTTTCTTCAAGACATTCTTGTAGGGTTCTCAAATGCTCAAAGTGGCTCAAGAATTGATCATACAAATTCCCCCCCCCCCTAAGCAATGGGTCCACAATTAGGGTTTTGTGTTTCTCAAGGAAGATTGGGTTTCCAAGGTCTCAAGTGGGTTTCATGGTTCCTCATATGTACTCAAGAATTCTCATACCATGTTTCAAGCCTTTCATTACAAGTTTGCTCAACCAATGGCTCAAATGACTGAAAATCAACTGTATTGGGCAAAAGTCAACTGTGATGAACATACATCCAAACTTTAAGATTTTTGGTCAACATCAACATTTTGAAGTCATATTCATCATTTGATAAAGGGTTGATCATGATTCCTTAAGAAAAGCCCTTAAATCATCAAAAGTCAAAAGTTGCCAAATTAGGGTTTCCTTATAAGAAGTCAACTGAACTTTGACCAAGCATAACTTCCACATGCTTCATCAACTTTTCCCCAACCAAATATAATTTTGAAGGAAATTCAATTCCCTACAACTTTGTATCTCTAAGCTCAAGTCCAACAAATGCTTCATTTGAGAGATATGAGTCAATACATTACAGGTCATTTCAAAAGTCAACAAAAAGACACTTTTTGTCAAGGCAACTTACATCAAGATAAAGTCTCCAAATGCAAAAATAAAAAAAAATGAGGGATTGTATAAGACATCTTAAGCTTCCCAAAAAGTCCAACATCACCTTCAAATGATAAAAATTGAGAGAGTTATGACCATTGCAAGTTGGGAAATTTTGAGCAAATGCATGAAGTTCAAAGTGAGCAAGCTTGGTATTTTGGGCTATTGGGATATTAGTTCAGAGTCCAAACATGTATTATACTCCTTATACTCCTTATACACCTAAAATATTGTTCTTACACCCCTTAATTTATTTTTATTTCAATTATTTTTGATTTATTCATTAATAATGCAAAATAAATAAAATAAAATACAAGGCCTTCTTACACATAGACCAAGCCCATATCTTTGCCCTAATTTCCATTATATAATCTCATTATTTTCATACAAACAAGGACACGAAAAAACATTGCTTCAAACTTGTCAAAAAAGATAAAAAATTTCAAGAACCCTAGAAAACTTGAAACCCTTGTTACAAACCCTTTCACTACAAAACAACCCTCTCATTCACTCCTAACAATCATACAAAGTAAGATTGGGTCAGTTTTGATGTTCTAAAATACCTGAAACCCCATCGCATGACATGTCAAATTTTACATTCTTACAAATTCATGTTTTTTAATTTTGCTTTCTTTTAAGCCATATTGATGTTACTAACATATTTCTGAGATGTCTCTGAACAGGTTTGGACCATCATAATGATCCCATGCATGTTGAATCATAGAATACCATGTTTTCTCCGATCTACCTTGTTTGCTTCATAACTAAAAAACCATGAATCTTTAGACCAAAATAACCTTTCCATTGGATTCGTAGCCCTCGATTTAGGGGGTAGAATATTTTTGGATCATTAATGCTTTGTATTGTACAGGTTTGATGGATATTTTTGGATATTTTTGTATGGTTTCATTTAAATAAAAGGATGTATAGCCACCACAGTGATAGAAGCGCGCGCGATAAGTCATTGGTGTCAAAGGGCCTGGGTTCGATCCAGCCTTTTGCCACTTATTTTTTCTAACATTTTCATGTTTTTCTGATTTATTACAAAACATGTTGGATGAATATCCTAACACCAAGGCGCGCTTGGCCCAATGGTGAATGTATTGCGTGAAGCTGTTGAGGACGTGGGTTCAACACCCACCCCTACTCCTTTTTGTTTATTTCTTCCAATTCTCTATTCTTTTCACTCTTTCCCTCATTTCCTTTCAAATTAACAAAATATAAACCCTTTTTTTAAACCCTAACATAAAACCTTTTTTTAATAAACTCAAATAATTAATTTTAGGTTTTTTTATTTAATCAATGGATTTAGGGTTTTTTAGGTTTTTCACTAATTAACTATTTCTCTTAATTAAAATAAACTTAGATTTTAGGGTTTTGTTTAACTTAATTAATTAAATACTTTTAAATAATTAAAATCAACTAGGTTTTAAGTTAATCATCAAACTTTTTCATCAAACAATCACAAAACAATTTTCTCTTTTCTTATCCTTTTTATCGCTTCGCGTACTTTATTATTTTCGCATAATTTTTCCGATTATGTAACTGCTACGGTTTGTAATAGTTTAAATTAGGGTTTTACTTTCTATCCCCTCGATTTTTACTATTTGTAACCCCTTTCTCGAAGTTGTGTAATAGCGTAGGACCCTTTAGTTTATGCATTTACCGCTTTCCTTATAACTGTTTAGCTTAATAGGATTGTATGGCGTAATACGGTGGGAGAACTGAATTTACTGGTTTTGCGTTTTAGCAAGAGTCTCCACCGAATTTCCTTTTATCCAATAAAGGAAAAGGAGAAAAGAACAGGAAAGATCTTTCAAGAATTTTTTTCTAAGTAAGGGGGGTAGGTTATGAAAAGGTAAGGTGTTAGCACCATTTTCATTCGTAGTTATCTACAGGCTCTTAGTTGCTAGCTTACTTTTGAAAATGCTTTTTGTGTAAGCGTATTTTGAAAATATTTTTGAAAAGATGCCTTAGTGCGACGACGATGAACTTTGTAATGATTCTCGTATCGTTGAGATAGCATACAAAGTGTTTTGTGTTTGAAAATATTTAGAAAAAGAGTGTGTGTGTGTGTGTGTGTGTGTGTGTGTGAGAAATTCTTTTGTTTTATGAGCAAGAAACTATAAGCTATCTACCTACTCAAAAGGTCTTTGTTATTTTCCTCATTTCCTCTAGATAATGCTATCTTACCATTAGTTGGTAGGTAGCCCCATCGTTGGATGTTTTGAGGGACATGTGAGGGTCATCGTACATTCACGAAGGCAACTTGTAAGACGCTTTAGCAATTACCCTAAGGTACTAAGATCATTTACCGAGGTAACATCGAAGGGTCATCGAGGGACTATGATCTTTTAACTAAAGGGTCTTTGCTAAAACTTCTCACGTTCGAGAGACGTGACTGTTTGTTTTCCGAAGGCAACAAGTGGGGGAACCTTAGAGGCATGCATGTGCAAAGTATGTTGTGTTTGCAGTTATTTATCTTGTATGTTAGGTTTTCTAGCATTTGTTTTTTATGTCTTATCATGCAGTCCTATATAATCTAACTGTTAAATATACATACAAGTGCGGAAATTAAAAAATACAGAAAGTAAACTACGCTATTAAATCGCTTCAGGAATGAGGGAGTACAAACCAAAAATTGGGGAAAGGAAGTATAAAAGAGTCCTCATTATCTATTACATACTTTCAACAGTTACAATATTGGAAAGTGCAAAAAATTAAATGAATGCGCGGAGATGGAAGAGGGAAAGATATGTAGAAAACCTAGAAAATTTCTAAGTATAAGAAAAAAGTTTTTGGTATTTTTGTTTAGAAAGATAATTGAATTATAAACCTAATTCTAATTATATTTTAATTAATAAAATAACTTAAAGTGATTAATATTATATTAATTAAATTAAACAAAAATTAAATTAGTTAATAAAACACCTAAATCTAATATTTTTGTGATTTTCTGATTAAATAAAGAAAAATATGATTAATAAGTATTAAAAAAACTGAAATTCAAATGGGCCTGATTTAAAGTAAATAGGGGGTGCATTTCAAAACAAATCCCCAAGCCCATTAGCAAGAGGGCCTAGGCGCCTGGAGATCTGGTGAAGGCAGCTCCTTAGGGTGCAACGTGGTCATGATTGCTTTGAAGCATTGGATCTGAAAATCTGGTGATCTGATAGTTCAGATGCAATATACACCATGCGCGTGCTAACTTCGTTTGCACCAGGTCTGAAACTAAAACAAAACAAATGGAAAAAAGTCCCATGCCAGGCTTGAACCTGAGACCAAGCATAATTAAACCTTAAGAGCGTGCGTGCTGCTACTTGGGTGGCTTATACATCCGATGGTATAACACAAATGAATGAATATATTACAAAATTCAATCATATTTTTAATTTTACACGCGCGTGCCCAGGTTGATTTGGATGAGCCCATCATGTGATGACACTTGGGGCGCCGGAGTCAGCACGTCGGAGTCAACCTTCCAGTTGTCTTCTCCGACCTGGCCTTCTACTAAAACATGCAATAACACATTAAAACAAAAGATATAATGATCTTGATCCATTAATCATCATCCTGCAAATCCAATGAAATGGTTAAGAAGATCTAAAAACCCTTGTATTGCCCATATCGAAACTCAATGACTTTTGAGCCTTAACAATGGCAGAATGCGATTTTAGTGTGAAACCTAACATGTAGCACGTAAAACCTGTCCTACTGATGCATATGAGCAGATCAAACATGTTAAGAATGATTAAAAATGCAAGAAAATGCAGTTTCGATTTTTACCAATTTCAAAAACCTGCGTGATGCAGAGATCATGTTCTGGAGTTTGAGAAGTGTGGTTGTGGATTTAGATCAACTCCTTTGATCTTCAGGTGGTGAATGCAAGGCTTAGTTTGGCGTAAAACTTGCTGGAACAAGGAGATATGATTTTTACAATTTCTTTGAATTTGGAGATTTTTTTTTAGGTTTGTTATGAAATGTAATCGTCTTTGATCTGCTTCTGTTTGCTTTATATAGAGGAATGTCTTGGGATGACAAATATGGTATAAAACAAAGCCATGATGGCCTTAATAAAACAAGATAAAACAACTTTAGAACATTCCAAAATTGAGATATTTCTTTCCATTTTGGCTTGCACGAATCCGGACATGTTGTCATGAGTTTGTATGGGCCTGTTCTGGACTGAAAACAAAAGGCCCAAGCCTCCAAACATGGTTTACATTTTTATTTGATTTTATTTATTTTAAATGAATAAAAATTCAAATAAAAAAATAAAAATCCTAAAAATGTGTGAATTTTTTTAGAGGTCCTCTAAGGTGTTGTGAATATGTTTGAACATAAAAAACAAGGCTCATTAGTTCAAAAATTCAATTTTACTCATCTTGCATTTCATGAATTTCCTCAAAATTCCCCAACTTGTGAAACTCATAACTTGATAAGTTTTCATCTTTTGAAGGTGATATTGGACTTTTTTGAAAGCTCAAGATGTCCTATACACTTTCTATTTTGATCAATTTTGTATTTGAAGATATTATCTTGATGTAAGTTGCCTTGACAAAAAGTGTCTTTTGTTGACTTTTGAAAATGACCTATAATGTATAAGCTCATATCTTTCAAATGAAGCATTTTTTGGACTTGAGAATAAAAACAAAGTTTTAGAGAATTGAATTTTATTCAAAATGGGCTTTGGTTGAGGAAAAGTTGATGAAGCATGTGAAAGTTATGTTGGTCAAAGTTCAGTTGACTTCTCCTAAGGAAACCCTAATTTGACAATTCTTGACCTTTGATGATTTGAGGGCTTTCCTTGAGGAATCATGATCAAACATTGATAAAATGATGAATATCACTTCAAAATGTTGATGTTAACAAAAAAATCTTAAAGTTTAACTGTATGTTGACCATAGTTGACTTTTTACCCAATACAGTTGATTTTCAATCATCTGAGCCATTGACTGAGCAAACTTGTGATGCAAGATTTGAAACTTTACATGAACCTTGTTGAATACCTATGAAGAACCATGTAAATCATTTAATACCTTTTCAAACTAAATTTCCTTGAGAAACTCAAAACCCTAATTGTAGACCTTTGGCTTAGGAGGTGAGTTGACTGGTCATCCCTTAAGATTCTTGAGTATTTTGGGAAGCTTTGAAGAATGTCTTGAAGAAATTGGGAAGAGAAATTTTGGGGTACAACATATGGAAAGACATAAAAACAATCTTAGAAAACCTTAATTGCAAGATTAAAATAACTGAACATGAATCACTTTTCACACTTGCACCTCTAGGGTAACCCCACTTGTTGCCTCAGAAAACAGCCATGTCCCTCGAACGTGGGGACGCTTTAGCACTGTCCCTCGATTAAAAAAGATCGTAGTCCCTCTATGACCCTTCGATTCCTCCTTGGTAAACAATCTTAGTCCCTTACGATAAAATTGCTAAAGCGCCCCTACGAGTTGCCTTTATGACTATACGATGACCCGCGCATGTCCCTTCACATCTAACGATAGGGCTTCCTACTAACTAATGGTAGGATGACACTATCTAAAGGAGGAAGAAAATAACATGAAATACTTTGAGTAGGTAGATCGCTCTTAATCTCTTTCTCACAAAAACAAAACAAACATCTTTTTCACAAACACTTTTTCTGAAATATTTTAAAAAACAAACACTTTGTATGCATTCTTAACCAATACAAGAATCATTACAAAGTTGACTCACTATTGGCATTTTTCAAAATATTTTCAAACATACACAACACAAAGCAATTTTCAAAGTGAGTTATCGATTAAGAGCCCGTAGATAACTACAGATGAAAAGGGTGCTAACAATTTCCCTTTTCATAAACTACCCCCCGAACTCAGAATCAAGAAAGGTCTTTCTTGTTCTTTTCACCCTTTTCTTATTATATAAAAGAAAAGTCAGTGACGACTCTTGCTATCCGCAACATTTTCAATAAAATGCAAAACCAAAAGTCAATTCTCCCACCGTGTTACAAGAGGAAAACCACAAATCTCTCAGGTTTCCAGGACTGATTGATGAGAAATCTAACTCCGGATCATCCATATACAAGTTCCATTATTGTTTTCTAGCTTCTCCTACCAAAAAATGATCTTTGATGGTGTGGGATCAAAAACTACTCAACCCATAACCTAAAAATGTTATCTTTGCCCCTTTATAATGAGATTCTGCCTAGACCGTCTCGCCCGACGAGCATGGGGATAAAAACAGTATTTTTCATGCTTCTGGGTGCATTTCCACGCTTCTGGCTCGCCTCTGCTTTTCTCGGCGAGCTTGGGGCGAACCTGACTGCAAATTGGTAAATTCAACACTATTTCTACCATAACTTGAGAACCGGAACTCTGATTTACACACGGTCAGAAGTGTTGGAAAACTTATTCAATGCTCTATCTTGAAATGTATAAATATAATTGATTAAATTCCTACTAAAATGAGATAAAAACAATTAAACTAAATGATATTTACACAATAATGCAATATATACACTATAACATAAACTATACCGAATATACACTAAAGTTGAGGTTTATTTATAAAAAGCAAATGAATTAAGCCAATGAGTGTTAATTATTCACACTCAAATTCACAACAGTTTAACACTCATCAGGCGGATCACTGTCTGACTCCCTGCAACTGTAATTGGGTATACAAAGGGGTTATAGCACTTTATAGTACTAAAACTCTATGCAAATAAATAGGATCAGAGTCACTAACCGATAACCTTGCTATGAGTGTGTACGGGTAATGGGCTTAATGTGATTGCGCCTGAATGAAAAAGGATGAAAAATAGGATGAGTAAGTTTGGCCTAAACATAATGATATGATACAAGTTCGTTTGTATAGGAAGGAGACTTACAACCGCAAATGTAGAATGTGTTGTTACAATATCCTTAGTTTTCGAGTTAGTACCTTTCAGTACAATTGTGCCCAAAGTAAAGTTTATAGCCTAGAATAATCATCTGAGCATCACTATTTTTCCTATAAGCACAGGTTTTGCTTGAGGACAAGCAAAGGTTCAAGTGTGAGAGAGTTTGATAATGCTAAAACACACTGTATATTTGACTCGATTTACACATGTTTTGTTAGTTATTTTACCTCTATTTCTAATGTTATGTTGGTATTTTGTCCGTGTTTCAGGTACTTGACCATATGAGAGACATACATGAAGAAACAAAGCGAATCAGATGAAAAAAGGAAAAATAAGTGATTTTCACTCAACGAGACCAACATGGAGTTTTCCATAGAGGTATCCATGAGTTGTATGACGTGTCCCACGCCCCAACAGTCATAAGGACCAAGTCATGCCAGTTTTGTAAAGATGGTGTTCGCTACAAGAGGATGGCGTTCGCCATTCTTTATATTTCGCAGTAGTTGTAAAAGTGGGTTTGGCTTGGTCTTCCACTCCCTCCATCCATTCCTATATTCTCTCACACGAATTCACCAACCACCACTTAGAATTTTAGGGTTTTAGAGCATTATAAATAGGAGTTTCACTTTAATTTTCAAGCATCCAAGCTTAGCATAATCTTAAGCACTATATGTATCAGTTAAATTTATAACTCATCATATCAGGGGGTTATAACACCATTGAGAGTTGAGTTTGTATTGAGTTTGGAGCATTTACTTTGTCGAAGTTTAATCTTGCCGCCATTTACATTTCTTTTCAAGTTTTCCAACAATCTACTTTGTACCAGATTCAAGTCTCCTATTGGAGTAGGTTTTAGTTAATCACATTGCTTTTATTATATTGTCTCTTTATTTATTCACATGTTCTTGTTTTAATTTAATTCTTTATCTATCGATTGCATGCTTTAATTCCTATTTTCTAGGCCTATTATGTTTAATTTCATGTTAAATTTAATTGCTTTATCATTTGTTATAACCATGTCCGACTAAATTCAATTTCTTGTTGTTCTTTTAGAAATACTTATTGGGCTGTTTTGATTTTATACAGTTTTTCTAAACTTCATTTTATCGGTTACTACAAAAGTAGAACCATAAATATGCCGGGTAAGATCGAAATCCGTAAGGTACTAAAGATTAAAGTTGTTTAGCTTTTGATTAATAAACACCGCAAAAGCACTTTATTAATTAATTAGGAAAGTTTGATATTTTGAGAAAGTGATTCTAAAACTATTTTCGGACGCGTTTATAAGTTTAAAATCCGGTTGTTAGAGCGAAAGCCTGGAACTCTTTAAAGTCTAATTTTCCAATCAAAACTACTTCTTATCAGAGCAAAAGAAACTAATTTCTAAAAAAGGTCTTTACTTCTTTAAATCAAAATGCACCGGGAACGCGAGAGCGGACGTTATAAATTGGAGAGTAAAATCTAGTTCTGACTACACGACAATGACAATTCCTTTTTAATTAATTCTTTTTCAAAGGAGAAAACTTTTTCCCAAAGATAGTTTTAGGAACAATAAGAGTATCAACGAATTGATGAGATCCACATTCCAACATTTCATTAATGAATCACCTCAAGTTTATTATTTCATATTTTTTCCACTCCAATATTAATTTTGGACCGCCTTAGATAGACACCGTAACAATAGATAACGATAGATTGATCATTGGGTCTTTGTGAGTTCAACACTCTTTACATTACTCTGATATACTCCATATACTTGAAGAAATCACCCATCATAGTGTACCCTAGAAATATCCCTTCATCACTCTTGAGATCCATTTTTCTTCTTTGCTCACGATCAACCAAGATGTAGCATTTACTTCTAAAAACATGAAAGTATTTGACTGTAGGATTCCTTCCTTTCCGTAACTCATATAAAGTATTTAAAGTACTAGTCCTTAAGTAGACTATATTATTAATATAACATGCAATATTCATAGCTTCTTCCCAAAAATGATATGGTAAATTCTTAGCATGAAGCATGACTCTTGCTGATTCTTGCGGAGTACTATTTTTTCTCTCAATAACTCCATTTTGTTAAGGAGTGATGGGTGAGGAGAATTAATGACTAATACCTTTAGAGGCACAAAATTCAGAAACATTGTTGCTTTCAAACTCCATACCATGATCACTTCTGATCCTTACAATACCACTTTCTTTCTCTCTTTGAAGCTTTTGATACAACTCCTTGAAGACATCAAAGACTTCTGATTTTTCTTTGGTGAAACTTACCCAAGTGAGTTTTTAAAAATCATCAACAACAACATCAGCATACCTTGAAAAATCACTCTCTTTTCTCTCATCAAAACAAGTAATATCACTACATAACAAGACAAAATGCAAGGCAAGATTTTAACTTTCTTTTTTTTCTTCTGATTTATCCCCATCATGCCCTCCAACGGATCATTCGCTAAATGTCACTATTTCCCTCATCTTGAAACTCCTATTTAAACTCTTCATTTCATTCTTTCTATCACACACACGAGCTCTACTACTCTGTTAAGTCAGTTTCTATATTTTCACCTGTGATGCGGTTGGAGAACTGACTTGAGGTTTTGCGTTTGTGTTCGCAAATGTTGCGGTTAGCAAGAGTCGCCACCGACTTTTCTTTTATCCAAAAGGAAAGGTAAAAAAAGAACAGGAAAGACCTTTGAGATATTTTCTTGAGTTCGGGGGGTAGATTATGAAAAGGGAAGGTGCTAGCACCCTTTTCATCCATGGTTTTACATGGGCTCTTAGTTACTTGTTTAGATCACTTGCTTTGTTTTGTTTGAAATGGTGTTTGGTGTGGTTTTGAAAGTATTTTGAAAAGATGCCTTTGTTTAGGCAATCTTTGTAATGATTCTCGTTCGTAAGAATGTATACAAAGATGTTTGTCTTTTGAAAATGTTTTCCATGTTTTGTAAAAAAGTTTGAAATGTGTGTGTTTGTTTTGGAAAATAGCAAGGATTGTTTTTGAATTGGAGCAAGTAACTTAGGAGCTATCTACCTACTCAAATGTCTTTCTTGTGCATTTTTATTCCTTTGACATTGTTGACTTACCATTGATTTGGTAAGCAACCCTATCTTTGGATGTAAACGGGACAGGCGTGGGTCATCGTATAGCCATGATAGCAATGTTGCCAAGTATCTTAGCATTTTTTGAGGGACCAAGATCATTTTGTTTAGGCAACCTTTGAATAGCGTCATCGAGGGACTATGATCTTATATTTGTTTTGTTTTGCAAAGATACTTCGCGTGCGTAACATGGCCATTTTATTTTAGGCAACCAAGTGGGAGAAACCCTAAGGGTGCTTGTGTGCAAAGTGTGTCATGTTCATGCTTTTATCTTGCATTTAGGGTTTTCTATTTTACTTTGTTTTTGTTCTTGTCATGCAAACCCTTATTTACTAATCATGGTATAAAAGAGATCAATTGAGTAATTGTAAACTAAGCTATTACAACAATTTTTATGGGAGGGGGGATACAAGTTTGAATGGGGATTTTGCACAAATGTAAAGCTAAATATATTATTACAACCAAATCGAATTGCGCGAATTTAAATAAATAAAGTAAAAATATTTAAAATGCAATGCAATGTTCATATTAAAAAAATGTTTTTATGTCATGCTTTTTGTATAAAAGATATTTAATTTAAACCTAAAAAAGGAAAAAATATATATATAATTCTTTTTTTAAAGGGATGAAACCCTAATTTTTATTTAAAGAAAATAATGTTTCATATTTATTATTTTGTACATTTTTGTATGAGAAAATAATAAATAATATTATATTTAAATATTTTAAAAATTAAATATGTGTAGAAAATAAATATTTATGAATGTCAAAATGTATAATAAAAATGTTAAGTATTTTTTATTAAATTTACATAGTATTTAAGAAAATAAGTCCAATTTTAATTAAATAAACTAATTTTCAAGTAAAAATAAAATAAAATAAAATTGTAAAAATAAAGAAATTATTTTTAGGATTTTTTATTATTCAGAAAAAATAATCAAAAGCAATAAATATAAAAATATGAAAAAAATATGAAAAATATAAAAAAGTTCAGCCAGGGGGTGCAGATAACAAGTCAGGGGGTGTGATTAGCAACAACAAAAAGGCCCAAGGCACCAAAAAGCCCAAAACTTCATCCCTGTCCTTTGGCTAGCTTCCCTGCGCGCGTTTTAGTTCAAACCTGGATCTTGCTCATGCTTGCATAAAAACAAAAACTCATAACATGAAACATGTGGCATTTGAGCTCACGATTCCAACCATATAAATTATGTAACCTAACTCTAAAAGATCAAGGAGAATTTTGGAACCCCTAATTCATGACCTAAAAATTCCAGGGACTTCATGCTTCAAATTCTCTTAGCACAAGTAACATAAATGAAAAGTAATGATATGTACAATTTTGTCATGATGAGAGCTACATTTTTCCTTCACAAATCGTGGCTTGAGGTTGCCTATTCAGAGAGATAGAGTTTGAAAAAATACCTCTTTCAGCTGGATTCGAATAGGGCAATGTAGGGACTTTAATGGAGGCTTGATGATTGTTTGAGCTTCCCTGAACTTCCCTAAAGCTATTCCAATGCTTACCTTGCTTTGAGGATGGCTGGAACTCTCTGGACAAGTCAAGATGCAAGCTTCCAAAGTGAAAATGGTGGATGCTAAACAGGGGTTACAGAACCAGGGTGATGGCTTGGATTGCTTTTGTATGATGTATAGAAGGTGTTTGAAATGTTTAAACACAAAACGCATGAGCCAAATGAGAGTTGGCTGTGCTTTTGCAGATTCTGAGTGTTTGGGCAGTTTTGTGGAGTTTTTGAATTTCAGAGTGTTTCAGGTACAATCCAAGCGTGCTATGCCTTGTAACAAGTTTGCAAATATGTAGAGAAGTGATACAAAGTCATCCCTTACTAGCTGTGCAAGCTTTGGACCTTTTTGCAACTTTTCTTGCATTTGAAGTAAAGTGAAGTGAATAATCCCACATGCTTGTACTTGCTTGCTTGAGGGCTAATAAGAGTTGGTACACATTGCTTGAGACCTGTAGAATTTTCTTGCACCAAGGGGACAGGTCCAATGCTCAAGATTGACAAAGTTGCAAAAGTTGCCCTTTATGAAAATGGCATTGTGAACTTTTGGCCAAAAATGGAAATACCACTTGTGCAAAGTTTCAAAAGCAAAGATAAAGGCTTTAGCTTCTAAGTTTTCATTTAATTATGGAGTGTACAACAAGAATAGGACATGTAAAGCAAGATATAACCAACATAGGTGTGATTTGCAACTTGATGCTATGTGAAAAATGGCTTGAACAAAAGTGAGAAAATGCCAACTTCCCTTCTTCGATTCTCCCTACTCAAAAATTATCTTGGAGAGTTCTTGGACATTTTGGAAAGCTTGCAATATGCTCTATAATCCATATTTGAAATGAAATTTGAGATACCTATTAGAACTAGGTGAAAAATGTTCATGAAGTTGGGTCCAAAACCTGCCTAAATTAGGGCAAAATTTCACTAAGTTAAGAAGTTCATGGACCTATATTCACAAATTCATAACTTGAGATCCAAGCATCTTTTGGGAAAAGTTTGTGAAACAAAGTTGTAGATTTCATGGAGGACTACAATTTTCATGTTGGAAGTTTTCTTTTAATCAAAATGCATCATGGTGAAAAAGAGGTGAAAAGTTGGGGAAAAAATTAAAAAAAAATGTATACTTAGAAAAATTCTAAGTTATGAAATTTTTTCAAATTAAAACCCTAATTTTCAATTTTGAGTTCCTTGGTGAAAAAATTTCATATTTTGACATATCTTGATGAATTATGACCCTTGGCACTTGATTTTGACCAAAAAGTCAAAGTTTGACTTTTCAGTGCACAGTTGACTTTTGATCAGTTGACTGCAAAATTCATCTGTCAATCCAATGAACTTGAGATCTTTTAAACCATGTACATAGGTGAAGATGATTCCATTGAACCCTTGAAATCATGTTTGAACTCAATTGGTCATTGGCTAGGTTAAAAATCAAAAATTGCCCTTTCTCAGTCAAAACCCTAATTTTGACCATTTTGCCCTTTTGATGATTTGATCAAATTTCTTGAGGAGTTGTGATCCAAACTTGATCAAATGGTACATATGAGTCTAAAATGTTGATGTGGATAAAAAATTATGAAGTTTGACTGTAAATTGGCCATAGTTGACTTTTTCCCCAATACAACTGATTTTTAGGTCAACTGTCCAATTGACTGATAAAAAATGTGGTTCAAGGCTTGAAACTTAACATGAGCAATCTTAGGGATACAAGATGATGTATGAAAGTCACATGAAGCATTGGTGGTCCAAAATCCTTGTGAAAACTCAAACCCTAATTTTGGGTTATCAGTGCAAGATGAGATGTCTTGAGCTGACCAAACCCTAATCTTATCTTGAGTCCAAGAAGTCTTGTAAGAAAAGTCTTGACAAATGAGAGGGAAAATTTTGGGGTACAACAACTTCCCCTGTTCAATCTTCTTGAACCTGAAGAGTTATATTGGCGAGCTTTTTCGTTCGTGACTCGAAGGTAAAAGAGGATTGGACACTAGAGTGCCCATAAATTTGCACTCGACAAAGTGTAGTTGAGGGAATGGGCTTAAAGATGCCATTTGGAGAGGTGATGGAATATTGTTGGAGATGGGATTGTAGATGCCATCCAAGAGTGTTTGCTGAATTATATGTTTGTAAGTCAGAAGAATAAGTATCAAAATGGTGTCCGTGTCTGGAACGTATCTGAACTATATCTGGAGACTGAATCTGTATGAGCAATAGAATAGCGTCCGTGTTTGGAGCGTATCCGAGCTGTATCTGAATCTTGAAATCTGAATAAGGGTCAGAATGGCATCCGTGTCTGAAGCGTATCTGAACTGTATCTGAATGTTGAAGTCTGAATAAGTAACAGAATGTCATCCGCGCTTGGAGTGTATCTGGACTGTATCTTGAAGTCAAGGTCTGAATAAGTAACAGAATGCCTTACGTGTCTGAAGCATATCTGAACTTGAAATCTGAATGAGTATCAGGATGGCATCCGTGTCTGGAGCGTATCTAAATAGTATCTAAATAATTATCAGGATGGCATCCGTGTCTGGAGCGTATTTGAACTGTATCTGAAAGATGAATCTGAATAAGTGACAGGATGGCAACCGTGTCTGGAGCGTATCTGGACTGTATCTTAAAGTTGATGTCTGAATGAGTAACAGAATGGCTTCCGTGTCTAGAGCGTATCTGAACTGTATCTAAATGTTGAAGTCTGAATGAGTAACAGAAAGACTTCTGTGTCTGGAGTGTATTTATACTGTATCATGAAAGATGAATCTGAATAAGTGACAGAATGACTTCCGTGTCTGGAGTGTATCTGTACTGTATCTTGAGTCTTTGAACATTGTTAATGGTAGCTGTTAATCTTATCCTGAAAAGGGTAAAATGTTAGCTGAAACACAAAGTTATGATGCATGAAATGTATGATGCAATATATGTGTCTTATCAATGTTTATGGTGTATGGATGTAATGTATGTGCATGTAAGCCGATTCGCTGTATTGCTGAGGAAAATAAATCCTTGACTGCTGAGGATATGTGGATTCTTCATGTCTTGAAGTTGGAGTAATGACAAAAATTCTATTGCGAGCGATGTCATATACTACTTGAGTAATCTGCTTGGGGAATCCAGAGAATTTTGATGAATTCTGCTGGGAATTAATAAGGAGAATCTTTATTCTGTTGGGGAGCAATGAAAACTCTGGGGAAAAGCTTATTCCTGTTTGGAAAAAAGTTCAGGAGTTTCGGTCGTCGGCCACTCTACTGGGGAGTTATCCTAGGTTGAGGAGAAACAGAAGTTAACCATTATCCGGTTGATTTTTAGGTTTCAAGACAACTTGCTGGGGAATTTGGAGAAACTAAATGGTTTCCGCTGGGGATTGATAGTTTGAAATTTCAGCTCCGCTGGGGATTGATAGTTTGAAATTTCAGCTCCGCTGGGGATTAATAGTTTGAAATTTCAGCTCCGCAGGGGATTGATAGTTTGAAATTTCAACTCCGCTGGGGATCTTAATGATGTACTGTAGGGATTGCTCGTGGAATAGCCTAAAGACGTTTTCCTATTCTTTCAATCTGTCAGTAATTGTTGTTTTCCACTTTGTTTATTTGTAAACAGTAATTATGTTCAAATGCATATGTTCATTAATGAATCATTGGACGTTTTTGCAAATAAAAACACAAGTGTAAAGAAAAAAGGCAAATAGTTTTCTGTACTTTGAAAGAGATATCTTTGTATTTACTTTGAATAAGTATTTTGTACAAAGGAGACAGACATCCTAGTAAGAGGATGGTGTCATAAAAGTAAGAAAAATTTATACAAAGAAAGATAGCTATATGTGATAATCCCATGGAATTCCCATTCTGCTATAGCCTTCGTATCTCCGAATATCTTGTCCATTTGTTACTTCGTCCGAAGATGATTGAATTGATCAGAAGCTCCAAGTTTGTCTGTGAAGAGATTGTCCTTAAAGTGATCCGACGAGACATAGTCATAAGCTTTAATTCCCTAACTTTTTCCTGGACCGCCCTTTCGGGTTTTTGATCCACCGGGAAACCCTTTTTTGCCCAAGTCGCCCTTTCGGGTTTTCAACTTGTCGGGTGTACAAATTTTCTTATTTTATCCCTAATTTTTCCCCGAACCTTTTTGGTTCACCGGGATGCCCTTGTTTTTCCCAGGTGTGTTAACCTAGCGGGTCTCTTATGCGTAGTATCTTTTGACTATGTCTGCGTTCACAGGGTGTGGCAGGTCGTCATCGTCCATGGTGGTTAAGATCATTGCCCCACCAGAAAAGATGTTCTTGATTACAAATGGTCCTTCATAGGTAGGAGTCCATTTTCCCCTGGGATCACTTTGTGGCAAGATGATGCGCTTGATCACTAGATCTCCAACTTGATACACTTGGCGTATGACTTTCTTGTTGAAAGCCTTGATCATCCGTTTTTGATACGTCTGACCATGGCAAACAGTAGTAAGTCTCTTTTCATCAATTAAGTTCAACTGATCAAGTTGGGTTTGAATCCAATCATCCTCACTCAAACCCGCATCCTTTATGATTCTTAAAGAGGGGATCTGAACCTCAATAGGTAGAACAACCTCCATGCCATAAACCAAAGAATAGGGTGTTGCCCCAGTTGATGTGCGAGCCGTGGTACGGTACCCGTGGAGAGCAAACTGTAGCATCTCATGCCAGTCCTTGTAGGTGACTATCATTTTCTGTATGATCTTCTTAATGTTTTTATTCGCAACTTCGACGACACCATTCATCTTTGGCCGATAGGGGGATGAATTGTGATGTTGAATCTTGAACTGCTCGCACAAAGCGGTGATCATAGTATTGTTAAGGTTCGTACCGTTATCAGTGATGATCCTTTCTTGGATATCGTATCGGCAAATAAGATTCTGCTTGATGAAGCGGGCAACAACATTCTTAGTAACAGATGCGAAGGAAGCTGCTTTGACCCACTTGGTGAAATAGTCAATGACCACTAGGATGAAACGGTGTCCATTGGAGGCTGTAGGCTTGATCTCCCCAATCATATCGATTTCCCACATAGCGAAGGGACAAGGAGCTGTTAAGACATTTAGAGGAACCAGAGGCACATGCACCTTGTCTGCATAGGTTTGACACTTATGACAGGTTCGGGAGTGTTGATAGCAGTCAGCTTCCATGGTAGACCAGTAATAGCCTGCCCTTAGGATTTTCTTCGCCATCGTATGCCCACTAGAGTGAGTGCCAAAGGTACCTTCATGCAATTCAGCCATGATCTTTTCAACTTCAATCTTGTCCACATAACGGAGTATAATAGAATCATGATTACGTTTGTACAGGATGCCATTACTTAGGAAGAACTTAGCAGAGAATCTCCTTAGGAACTTTTTATCATTGATTGAATCTCCTTCTGGATATTCTTGAGCCTCGAGATACCTTTTGACTTCATGAAACCACGGCTGGTCCACTACTTCTTCGGTATTAATCTCGTGACACTGTGTTGGTTCGTCCATTCGTTCAATGGTGATCTGGGGAACCTCGTTATCCCAATTAAGTTTAAACATAGATGACATTTTAGCTAGAGCATCTGCTAGCTGATTTTATTCTCGCAGGAAATGCTCGAAGGTAATCTGATCGAAATGTGGTAGCAATGAAAAAACATGTTCTTTATAAGGGATAAGGTTTGGGTGTTTAGTGTCCCATTCTCCTTTGATCTGACTGATGAACAAAGTTGAATCTCCAAACACATCTAAAGATTTGATTCCCAAGTCTATGGCAGCCTTGAGACCAAAGATGCATGCTTCGTATTCTGCCATGTTGTTCGTACAGTTGAAGCAAAGTCTGACAGTAAAAGGAGTATGGCATCCTTCAGGAGATATGTGCACAACGCCGATATTGTTACCAAGTGCATTGGATGCCCCATCAAAGAACAGGGTCCATCGGGATCCTTGTCCAGGTCCGTCATATGGTATGATTTCTTCACCGTTGTCCAGTGTCATGATGTCTTCGTCAGGGAAGTCAAACTTCATGGACTGATAATCTTCTACAGCTTGATGAGCAAGATGATCAGCTAGTACGCTGCCCTTTATAGCTTTTTGGGTAGTGTATTGTATGTCATATTCTGTTAGGATCCTCTGCCATCTAGCTATCCTCCCAGACAGAGCAGGCTTCTCAAAGATGTAATTTATCGGATCCATCTTAGATATCAGCAAAGTGGTATGAGTCAACATATACTGTCTTAGCCGGCGAGCAGCCCATACCAGAGCGCAACAAGTTTTCTCTAGCAGTGAATATCTGGTTTCACAATCGGTAAACTTTTTGCTCAGGTAGTAAATAGCGTGCTTTTTTCAGCCAGACTCGTCATGCTGCCCCAGTACGCACCCCATTGAGTTCTCTAAAACGGTCAGATACATGATTAGTGGTCTTCCCTCGACTGGTGGCATCAAGACAGGAGGCTCTAGTAAATACTCCTTGATTTTATTGAAAGCAATCTGACATTCATCATTCCATCTAACTACTTGATCTTTCTTCAACAGTTTGAAGATTGGTTCACAAGTAGACGTTAGGTGAGAAATGAATCTGGCAATATAGTTTAGGCGTCCCAAAAAACCTCTGACTTCCTTCTCAGTGCAAGGAGAAGGCATTTCTTGTATCGCTTTAACCTTGGCAGGATCAACCTCTATGCCTTTGTTGCTGACAATGAAACCTAAGAGTTTACCAGACCGGACTCCGAACGGCACTTGTTCGGATTCAATCTTAACTTGTACTCCTTCAATCTCACAAACAGCTTTTGCAAGTGGTCAAGGTGTTCTTCTTAAGTTTGTGATCGGGCTATCATGTCACCTACGTAGACCTCTACCTCATGATGTATCATATCATGAAACAAAGCTACCATGGCGCGTTGATAGGTTGCCCCGACATTCTTCAGTCCGAATGGAATCACTTTGTAGCAGAACGTACCCCACTGTGTGACAAATGTAGTTTTCTCCATGTCCTCAGGTGCCATTTTGATCTGGTTATAGCCTGAGAATCCGTCCATGAAAGAAAATACTTTGTACTGGGCTGTATTGTCAACCAGGATGTCGATGTGTGGAAGTGGAA
The DNA here is from genome assembly GCA_948472305.1 of Vicia faba. Lineage (NCBI taxonomy): Eukaryota > Viridiplantae > Streptophyta > Magnoliopsida > Fabales > Fabaceae > Vicia > Vicia faba. Next base: position 1,574,502,545 of record OX451737.1, read on the forward strand.
AATCATCTTTAGGGCTGGCCCTGTTTAAATCTCTATAATCCATGCATATTCTTACTTTGCCATCCTTTTTAGGCACGGGAACAATGTTGGCCACCCATTGAGGATAAGAAGTAACTGCCAGAAATCCAGCATTGAACTGTTTCATAACTTCTGCTTTGATCTTCTCTGACATGCCAGGTCTCATGCGGCAGACCTTTTGTTTCACTGGTGGGCAGTCTTCTCTTGTGGGTAGACGATGTACCACGATGTCTGTATCGAGTCCCGGCATGTCTTCGTATGACCAGGCAAAGATCTCAACATAATCATGCAATAGCTGAATTAGGCGCTCCTTGAAACTCGACTCTAGATTGGCACCCACTTTGATTTCCTTTTTATCTTCCTCGGTACCCAAGTTGATTATATCCAACAGCTCCTCATGAGGCTGAATAGCTCTTTCCTCTTGTTGTAATAGTCTGGCCAATTCCCCTGGCACCTCACAATCTTCCTCACCTTCGTATTCGGCTTGGTAGATCAGATCTTCAGAGTCACTGAAGGCTATAGCAGTATCGTTACCCATGGGATCCGGAATGGAAGGGTACCTGCAGTTGTGAGTATGGGTGTGTGTAAGGGTATAGCCATCTTAAAACAATAAAATGTAAAAGAAAGACAATGAGCACAAAAGGTTTATATGTGAAAAAGCGTCCATGATTCATTGAATGCAATATGAAGATGAAATAAAAACCCTTACAAATGGACCATTGTGCCTCGGGTAAGACACAAGGTTTTTAAAGTGCGAATTGTTCGTGAATATTACAAGTCCAACAGAAATGTAAAAGATAAATTACTGAGAGATGAAATTTATTAGGATGAAGTCTCTGGCTTCCCAGTTGCGAAGTCCTCCGCCGATAGTAGGAAATATCCAATCTTCCAAGCTTCCATCCTCTTCATTGTCTTCTACTGCATTGACCCCTTGGTTGCTAATCTTCACAGGTGGCCCCCCAGCACGGGCGCGGTGCACAACCTTCTGAGCAGTTGAAGTAAACCCCAAGCCACACTTGTATGATTTGTACGGAATATCTGGAAGCTGCCCCCAGATGGTGCATCCCCCTTCTTCCACTACTTCCTTTGCATCCTTTAGAGATGACATCCGAGGTGGAGGTCTTGTGATCTTAGGAACCGAGGATACCGCCTTGGTCGCTGCTACTTCTGGAGAGACTTCTTCAAAATGTTGGAAAGGGGTTTCGATGAATTCGCCATCCAACTCCACATATCGGAAAGAATTCAGATGACTAATCATATACTCCTCCTCCCCGTGGACAGTTATGATCTTTCCTTGGACCGGGTATTTTAGCATCTGATGCAAGGTGGAGGTGACAACACCGACATTGTGGATCTAGGGGCGTCCCAACAGACAGGAATAAGAAGGATGGATGTCCATCACATAGAAGGTTGAGTTGAAAACCTGAGTTCCCACCTTTATTGGGATGTCCAACTCCCCGTGGACCATCCTCTTTGAACCATAAAAAGCTCTCACCACTATGTTGCTGGGTTTTAAAGTCATCCCCTTGCAATCCAATCTGTCAAGGGCTTTCTTCAGTAACACGTTTAAAGATGATCCAGTATCAACCAAGACATGGGCTAGGGTTGTTCCTCTACACTCCACGGAGACATGTAATGCCTCATTGTGTTTTCTCCCTCTGGGTGTCAAGTCAGCATCAGAGAAACCAGGCCATTATCAGCTGTCAAACTGGCCACACAGTCCTGGAACTGGTCAGCGGACGTTTCTTGTGGCACATGAGCTGTCTTCAGAAATTTTACTAGGTCCTTGGCATATGCTTCAGAGCACAGCAGCAGAGCTAACATAGAGATCTTGGAAGGGGTTTTCCCCAACTGTTCAACCACATCATAATCACTTTTCTTAATTATCCTCAGGATTTCTTCCATCTCCTTCTTGGATGTTTCAGGAATAACTAGTGATTGAGCCTTCATCCGGACAGGCTCCTCTTGAACGATCTTTCCTTTATTCTCAGCAGTGGAAGCAGGGATAGGAATTGTATTGTCTTTGTCGGTAAGTACACTTGCAGGTACAATCACAGGTACAACGGTAATCTTCGGAACGGCCACGGGTCCAAAGACTGCCCTTGGAGGAGCAATCTCTGGAGAGAAGATTCTTCCACTGCGGGTAATCTTGCTAGTTTCGGCAATATTTCTAATGTCAGAATTGTCCTCCTTGGAGCTTTCTTCTTCGGCAGTTAGTTCATCCTGTTTAATACTATGGTAGTAGATTTCTCCACTGTAATTCCATGGTATTGTTTTATCTGATTTGTACGGGGTCGGCCCGGGCATTGTAATCTTAAGTGGAGTAGTTTTTGGAGCAGGTGTAATCCTAACGGGTCTTTTAGGGGCCCTGGAAGGATTGGCGTAGATGGTTATAATTGAAACTTCTTTCACTGGAATGGGTGAAACAAGAGCATTCTCAAACAGAATTTCTTGGTTATCCATCAGTCGTTGGATACCTTTTTTCAACAGAGGGCAGTCAAATGATGAGGACAGGAAAACATGGCAGTCTTGGTCATAACCTGGGAAGATACCAGCTTTCAACAAATTCAACTTGATGGTCGGGAGCGGAGTTAACAGTTCATCCACGGCAGCAACAAATAAATCTTCTTCAATAGCGTTGGCATTGTGACCATGCCTAGGCATTGGAGCGGAAATAACATTTGGTTTCTCAGGCGCTTCAAACTCAACTTCCTTCGCATCTATCAGGTCTTGAATTTTATTCTTCAGAGCCCAACAGTTGTTGGTGTCGTGCCCTGGACTTTCATAATGGTACGCGCATCTGGCGTTGGGATGGTAATGAGGAGACACCGTATTAGGATTCTTTGGGGCCTCTTTTAGAGTGGCCAGATTCAGCTTCCGAAGATGTGGTAGAACTTGAGCTGGAGTCATGTTAATCTTGGTAAATTGCCGAACTGGCTTTTCTACCCTTTGCTGGTTATTTCTCGGCTGGTCTAATGCAGACTTCGGAATCATAACGGCCCCCACCGTTGGTCGGAGTTCAGTTCTTCCCTGATTCCTTTGTGAATAAACAGTAGATACTTCCTTTCTTCCATTGAAGGGCTTTTTCACAGTTGTAGAGGCAGACGCGTCTTTCTGAATTTTCCCACTTCTTATACCAGCCTCCACTCTTTCGCCGGTTAAAATCAACTCAGTAAACCCTACAGAAGAAATCCCAATTAGATGATTGAAGAAAGGACCTGATAGAGTTCCCAAGAACATGTCCACTAAATCCGTTTCAGATAGAGGGGGTTGCACCCTTCCGGCTAGATCTCTCCACTTTTGCGCGTAATCTTTAAAGCCTTCATTGGAAACCCTAGCCATACTCTGTAGTTGAGTACGGGTAGGCGCCAAGTCGGCGTTGTACTGATATTGTTTATAGAAAGCTGCTGCTAGGTCTTCCCAATTATGGACGTCAGCCCTTTCTAATTGGTAGAACCAATCAAGTTGCGTTCCTGATAAACTGTCTTGGAAAAAGTGGACCCACACGTCTTTGTCGGTAGAATGTGGCTGAATCTTCCTAACATACGATCAGAGGTGCATTTTAGGGCAAGACACCCCATCATACTTGGCAAATAGTGGAACTTTAAACTTTGGCGGGATCACAATTCCTGACACCAGCCCTAACTCTTCAAAATCTAGCCCCGGTACTCTCTGGATTTCCATAGCGCTTAGTCGCTCTTCAAGGTGTTTGTACTTGTCATCAGTCAGAGGGTATTTTTGTTCAGAGTAGTCCTCCTCTTCCTCCTCTTCTTCAGAATCTGATGGTACCGCCGTTTCTTTTCCTTTTCTTTCCCCTTCATCAGATATTGTGGGAAAATCTAAGGTCCTTCTGGCTTGTCCCTGAAACCTTCTGCCCATGATTACCACACCAGTTGGCTTCTTCTTCTTTTTCTCTTTCTCCTTTTCTAGCAGAGTCTTCAGCTCCTCTTGCCCCTTGGATAAGGTCATGAGCAACTGTTGAAATTGCGAGTTCTGAGCTTCCAGATCTTTGACCGTTTGTTCAAGATCCATCGTACTGAAATAAACAGTAGAGAGATGAGGAAACTTGTTGCAAAGACCTGTTTATGCTTATGATGAATGATATGTATTCATGCAATTCTTTTAAAGATTTAGAAATTCAAATTTGTTTTAAACAAAAAAGAAACACACGTCATATTAATAAAATATAATTTGAGTACATCAATGCCCCTTGAGCAAAATAATACAAAATTCTAAGGTAAAAAGACATTGCGCATCCTCTTTGGTGCAATGTAGGTATTGAGAGTCTGCTCTTCATGAAGTATCCGAGTGAGTTACAAAACCTTCTTCTCGCTTGCGTAGAATTGGGCTTCGAAAGTATCACGCTCTCCTTTGAGCTGTATCCAATCCCTTTGTAGGTCTTCGAGTGGTGTCGGCATGTCAGGATGTAGGATAGTGTATGGAACTTCTCCTTCCTTAACAGGCTCAATAATCACTGGGAGAATGGAGGGATAAGGCATCATAAGACTTTGAGCGCGGGTTCGTACCCACTTGAGGTAAGGCTCAAGAGGGATGGAATTCTTGTGTCCCAAAGTCTTGCTATCCACCTTGTTTGGCATCCTCCAAGCTCGGATGAATCTCTGACGAAGTCCTTGATCGTCATTGTCGTAGTCGAAAACCAAGCCTTGAATCAGCATGTCATGTGGGCCATCCCTTCGGGCATAACCAAACTGTCTTAGAGCTAAACACGGGTTGTAGGTGATGCCTCCCCTAATTCCAAGTAGAGGGACATTAGGGAATTCCCCACAACGGTCAACAATAATAACATTCTCTTTGGATTGAGAACACCAATGAATATCTGAATTTTTAAGTGTCATTAACCATTGTGACCACCTCAAACCTTTCTCATTCTTAAAGACTGATTGAGGAAGATGAGAAATAAACCATCTTTCCAGGAGAGGAGTGCAACACATAAGAACACCTCTTTTCCTCATTGTATGAGTGTGAAAAGAGTGTAGGATATCCCCAAGCAATGTAGGCACCGGGTTGCGAGACATGAAGATTTTGACAGGGCTTACATCTATGAGTTGGTCAGGATTAGGGAACAAGACCATCCCATAGATGAGAAGAGCTACAATCTCCTCAAAAGCTTGCAAGTCTAGGGAATTCCAACAACTTTGGGCCTTCTCAAATAGAAACTTTGCCAAGAAGCCTTTGACACCACTTCTAGTTTCCCAACGAGTTGTGACATCAGATGAGTGCAAGTGCAGGGCTTGAGCAATCTCTTCTGGCTTTGGATCTCTTTCCGTACCGTTGAAGGATAGTTGATTGAGAATAGGAATCCTCAGAAATTGAGAGAATTCTTCCAAAGTGGGCACAAGTTGATAGTCAGGAAATGTGAAGCAATGGTGCAAAGGGTCAAAGAACTAGAAGAGAACCTTCATCATATCCTCATCTGTGTTGGAAGTGACCAAGTTGAGTAGACGACCATGTCTCTCGGTGAATGGAGAATTCTCAGGGATCCTTGAAGCTAGCTCCTTGAGTTGTGGAGGAATTCTTACAAGGTTGACTTGGATAGTTTTCCTGTGAAGTGAATCCATAACCTACAAAACAAGAACAAAGATGAATCTCCAAAATCCTTGAAATAGTTAGAGAATGCATATGATGTTCATGATGTCCATGATGTTATGAATAAGTATATATGTACAAGCAAATCAAGCAAGTTCTTAGTTTAGGCTTGCATGGGGTCTCATAGGTAAGTACCCTCTTTAAGTTTAGTTGGCTCAACCTGTCCTAGCAATAGTAACCAGGTTCTAAGGAGCTCAATATCACTGGATTGTTTCCTTGGTCATTGTTTTAGCTCAAGCCTCTTTAATGGCGACCGAAATATCCCAAGAAACCAACCCTTAATGAGTGTAGTATCGAGTATCTACCAACTTCGGACTGCACCAAAGCCGGTCATCTCACTACATCCTAAAAGGCCAAGATGGTCAAGTAAAGGTTCTAGAAGTTCATTAGTGCTTCATGACATCACTCAGCGGCCCCATATTCTCTTTGATTGACTCAAATGCTACCGGTACCCACAAATATGTCGCACTAACATAGCTATTTCTTAGACCATGTCGGTATACCCCGCATAGTTTCCACAATGTATTGCTATTTACCTATAATGTTTCCCAAATCCGGGTAGAGGATTCAAAACCAAATAAAGAACCATAATTGTAAAGCAAACAAATAAAAAAATTGCAAGCAACTAAATGTGATCTAAACCCTAAGGTAACCCCACTTTTAGAATTTTCCCCAGCAGAGTCGCCAGTTCTGTGATGCGGTGGGAGAACTGACTTGAGGTTTTGTGTTTGTGTTCGCAAATGTTGCGGTTAGCAAGAGTCGCCACCGACTTTTCTTTTATCCAAAAAGAAAGGTAAAAAAAGCACAGGAAAGACCTTTGAGATGATTTCTTGAGTTCGGGGGGTAGATTATGAAAAGGGAAGGTGCTAGCACCCTTTTCATCCATGGTTTTCCATGGGCTCTTACTTGTTTAGATCACTTGCTTTGTTTTGTTTGAAATGGTGTTTGGTGTGATTTTGAAAGTATTTTGAAAAGAGGCCTTTGTTTAGGCAATCTTTGTAATGATTCTCGTTCGTAAGAATGTATGTAAAGATGTTTGTCTTTTGAAAATGTTTTCCATGTTTTTTAAAAAAGTTTGAAATGTGTGTGTTTGTTTTGGAAAATAGCAAGGATTGTTTTTAAAATGGACCAAGTAACTAAGGAGCTATCTACCTACTCAAATGTCTTTCTTGTGCATTTTTATTCCTTTAACATTATTGACTTACCACTGATTTGGTAAGCAACCCTATCTTTGGATGTAAACGGGACGGGTGTGGGTCATCGTATCGCCATGATAGCAATGTTTTCAAGTATCTTAGAATTTTTTGAGGGACCAAGATCATTTTGTTTAGGCAACCTTTGAATAACGTCATCGAGGGACTATGATCTTATATTTGTTTTGTTTTGCCAAGATACTTCGTGTGCGTAACATGGCCATTTTATTTTAGGCAACCAAGTGGGAGAAACCCTAAGGGTGCTTGTGTGCAAAGTGTGTCATGTTCATGCTTTTGTCTTGCATTTATGGTTTTCTATTTTGCTTTGTTTTTGTTCTTGTCATGCAAACCCTTATTTACTAATCATGGTATAAAAGCGATAAATTGCGTAATTGTAAACTAAGCTATTACAACAATTTTTATGGGAGGAGGGATACAAGTTTGAATGGGGATTTTGTACAAATGTAAAGATAAATATATTATTACAACCAAATCGAATATGCGCGAATTTAAATAAATAAAGTACAAATATTTAAAATGCAATGCAATGTTCATATTAAAAAAATGTTTTTATGTCATGCTTTTTGTATAAAAGATATTTAATTTAAACCTAAAAAAGGAAAAAATATATATATAATTCTTTTTTGAAAGGGATGAAGCCCTAATTTTTATTTAAAGAAAATAATGTTTCATATTTATTATTTTGTACATTTTTGTATGAGAAAATAACAAATAATATTATATTTAAATATTTTAAAAATTAAATATGTGTAGAAAATAAATATTTATGAATGTAAAAATGTATAATAAAAATGTTAAGTATTTTTTTATTATATTTACATAGTATTTAAGAAAATAAGTCCTATTCTATTTTAATTAATTAATTTTCATGTAAAAATAAAATAAAATTGTAAAAATAAAGAAATTATTTTTAGGATTTTTTATTATTCAGAAAAAATAATCAAAAGCAATAAATATAAAAATATGAAAAAATATGAAAAATATAAAAAAGTTCAGCCAGGGGGTGCAGATAACAAGTCATGGGGTGTGATTAGCAACAACAAAAAGGCCCGAGGCGCCAAAAAGCCCAGAACTTCATCCCTGTCCTCAGGCTAGCTTCCATGCGCGCGTTTTAGTTCAAACCTGGATCTTGCTCATGCTTGCATAAAAACAAAAACTCATAACATGAAACATGTGGCATTTGAGCTCACGATTCCAACCATATAAATTATGTAACCTAACTCTAAAAGATCAAGGAGAATTTTGGAACCCCTAATTCGTGACCTAAAAATTTCAGGGACTTCAAGCTTTAAATTCTCTTAGCACAAGTAACATAAATGAAAAGTAATGATATGTACAATTTTGTCATGATGAGAGCTACATTTTTCCTTCACAAATCGTGGCTTGAGGTTGCCTATTCAGAGAGATAGAGTTTGAAAAAATACCTCTTTCAGCTGGATTCGAATAGGGCAATGTAGGGACTTTAATGGAGGCCTGATGATTATTTGAGCTTCCTTGAACTTCCCTGAAGGTATTCCAATGCTTACCTTACTTTGAGGATGGCTGGAACTCTCTGGACAAGTCAAGCTGCAAGCTTCCAAAGTGAAAATAATGGATGCTGAAACAGGGGTTACAGAACCAGGGTGATGGCTTGGATTGCTTTGGTATGATGTATAGAAGGTGTTTGAAATGTTTAAACACAAAATGCACGAGCCAAATGAGAGTAGGCTGTGCTTTTGCAGATTCTGAGTGTTTGGGAAGTTTTGTGGAGTTTTTGAATTTCAGAGTGTTTCAGGTTCAATCCAAGCGTGCTATGCCTTGTAACAAGTTTGAAAATATGTAGAGAAGTGATACAAAGTCGGCCCTTACTAGCTGTGCAAGCTTTGGACCTTTTTGCAACTTTTCTTGCATTTGAAGTAAAGTGAAGTGACTAATCCCACATGCTTGTACTTGCTTGCTTGAGGGCTGATAAGAGTTGGTACACATTGCTTGAGACCTGTCGAATTTACTTGCACCAAGGGGACAGGTCAAATGCTCAAGATTGACAAAGTTGCAAAAGTTTCCCTTTATGAAAATGGCATTGTGAACTTTTGGCCAAAAATGGAAATACCACTTGTGCAAAGTTTCAAAAGTAAAGATAAAGGCTTTAGCTTCTGAGTTTGCATTTAATTAGGGAGTGTACAACAAGCTTAGGACCTTTAAAGCAAGATATAACCAGCATAGGTGTGATTTGCAACTTGATGCTATGTGAAAAATGGCTTGAACAAAAGTGAGAAAATGCCAACTTCCCTTCTTCGATTCTCCCTACTCAAAAATGATCTTGGAGAGTTCTTGGACATTTTGGAAAGCTTGAAATGTGCTCTATAATACATCTTTGAAATTAAATTTTAGATACCTCTCGGAACTAGGTGAAAAATGTCCATGAATTTGGGTCCAAAACCTGCCTAAATTAGGGCAAAATTTCACTAAGTTAAGAAGTTCATGGACCTATATTCACAAATTCATAACTTGATATCCAAGCATCTTTTGGGAAAAGTTTGTGAATCAAAGTTGTAGATTTCATGGAGGACTACAATTTTCATGTTGGAAGTTTTCTTTTAATCAAAATGCATCATGGTGAAAAAGAGGTGAAAAGTTGGGAAAAAATAAAAAAAGTTTTATACTTAGAAAAATTCTAAGTTATGAAATTTTTTCAAATTAAAACCCTAATTTTCAATTTTGAGTTCATTGGTGAACAAGTTTCATATTTTGACATATATTGATGAATTATGACCCTTGGCACTTGATTTTGACCAAAAAGTCAAAGTTTGACTTTTCAGTGCACAATTAACTTTTGATCAGTTGACTGCAAAATTCATCTGTCAATCCAATGAACTTGAGATCTTTTAAACCATGTACATAGGTGAAGATGATTCCATTGAACCCTTGAAATCATGTTTGAACTCAATTGGTCATTGGCTAGGTTAAAAATCAAAAATTGCCCTTTCTCAGTCAAAACCCTAATTTTGACCATTTTGCCCTTTTGATGATTTGATCAAATTTCTTGAGGAGTTGTGATCCAAACTTGATCAAATTGTACATATGAGTCTAAAATGTTGATGTGGATAAAAACTTATGAAGTTTGACTGTAAATTGGCCATAGTTGACTTTTTCCCCAATCCAGCTTATTTTTAGGTCAACTGTCCAATTGACTGATCAAAAATGTGGTTCAAGGCTTGAAACTTAACATGAGCAATCTTAGGGGTCCAAGATGATGTATGAAAGTCACATGAAGCATTGGTGGTCCAAAAATACTTGTGCAAACTCAAACCCTAATTTTGGGTTATCAGTGCAAGATGAGATGTCTTGAGCTGACCAAACCCTAATCTTGTCTTGAGTCCAAGAAGTCTTGTGAGAAAAGTGTTGACAAATGGATTTTGAGCTTGAATCGTGATCTACAAGTTTATGGATATTTCATGAAATTGCATTTTCAGTGATTTTCGCATCCATTTTCTCTTTGATATTGTATTGTTTGAGAAATTCATGAGCATTATGATGATCCTTGTTATGTTGTGAACAACTTTGATGTTTAGATCGCGCCAATTGGTTAAGTATCGAGAGAGAAATCTGGATTTGAAATCTGGAAGTTAGATTTGTTTTTGAACATGTTTAAATTTCATTCATGCAGTGGTTTTCGTGCCCTATTTTCTCTCTGATATATTCCTCATTTTTGAAAAATTCTTGATGCTATCGTATTCTACAGATTTTGATCTTGAATTTTGGTTTTAATTTCATCTCATTTCATTGAGAATCAAGAGAGATATCAAGCTAGGAACATTGCATGTTAAAACTGATTTTCGTGTTAGGATTTGGTTAGAGGACAGGGATGATAACTTGTTTCATTTTGATTGAACATGCTCAATACCTTTTGCAGCGCTTTTTCATCATAATAGTTGTTGTAGATCTGTTCATGATTTGAATTTTATTTCAATTTAATTGTTTTATCAATTTTATTTTAAATAGTTTCACTTATTCAAAAATTCCACAAAAAATATTTTTGAATTTATTTTTGGTCTACTTTATGCTTTTAATTTTTATTTTATCATTTTATCTTTTTTAGATGAATAATTAATTCATAGAGATTAATTAGGTGTTTTAAACAATTTTTAGCATTTATGATTTTATTTTCTAATTTTCATTAATCTTAAAAATCACAAAAAATACCCTTTGACTTCCCTAAGATGTTAGGTTAATCTTGAGATTTTTATCTCATTTTTATAACTTATTTTAAACTAATTTTAAAATTTGTGAAGTTTGAGTGTCTTTTTGCTAAATTTGCTTGCTTTTGTTACAAGTTTGATTTAATACTCTAATTTACTCAACTTGTAAAAGTCAAAACTAATTGGATAAAGGTCCTTGCATAATTTAAGATCATGAACATAACTTTTATTGAATTTTAAACATTGATCTTATATTTGTTCTCAAATTATTTTTCAAAACATGTCTAGTTTAGGCACTTTGCTAACTAGTCATGGTGTTTGCACTTCAAAATCATACTTCTTCTTCCATACAAGGACCATAAACTTTTTTTCTTACTTTAATAAGTCCTCATGGAGTTAAGTTTAATTTTTTTTGAATTTACAAGCCCTCTTTCTATTTTTAGCATAATTGTTGATTGAATTTATCAATTGTGACTTGTTTGAACTTCTTGCCTTTAATTCGCTATTGTGTGAAACTTTTTGGGGCTGAGTTTCGAGCTCATGATAGTCCCTGGATACTTTTAGAATATCATTAGCTTGGAACAATATAATTGATCACTTTTAGCTATTTGATGATCACTTTGTTTAAATTCCTAAATTGTGCAAGTTTGGAACCCTAGTTTGTAACTTTGGGTAAATCCTTTGAGCCAATCCTTGCCATGATTGTGTTTCATTGAGCTTTATAGAAATTAAGCTCAAGGATAACCTTATTAAAGTCTTGAGAATCATTTGATCTCCTTTAATCATTTTCTTATTTCATTTTGAGGTTGATCTTTTCTTATGCTTCTTTGTTGCTTGAGAAACCTATAAGGAACCAAGTTCCTTATTCCTTCTACTATTCTAATTATCATGTTTAGAAACTTTATTTCATGTCTATGAACCATTCAAGTTCTCTAACATCTCACCTTTGTTTAGAGGTCATTTACCAATCTTTTGAGGTCATGGTTTAGGAGAATGTGTTTATGCATTTCCAACTGAGTGCCAGTTTTTCAAAATAGTTGAAGTCCCTTTACTTATGGTTCTAATCTCATGCCTTATAACCTATAAATAAATTCTCCTTTTATTCTTTAATTGAAACTTCATTATCAATTCATCATGATGACAAGTTAGGAGCCACATTTGTTTGTTTTGAACTAGTTTATGTGTGATGTGTGATATATGTTTCTTGAGGACTTCAATGTCCAAAATTTTTGTGATTAATAATTGATCTTAACCTCTATTCTCATATCATTCCTAATTCTTGTTTTATCCTTGGTTAAGTACTCATTTACTAACCAATATGGTGATAAGTAAGAAGCTATATCTTCTTTTCTACTTGTGTTTTGAGCATTATTGTCTAATGATTGCCTCATGAGATTTTGTGCCATGTCCTATGAATTTATCTTGATGTAGGATAATTACCATAACTTCTAAGATCATTTAATTTTGTTTATTTAGATCACTTTGATTTTATGCATCAAAGGGACTATACTTTGCCATATATCATGACATTTGAGTATGTTGTCTTGTTGACATTTCTTGAGTCTTTAAGTTCATGATTTACATATTATGAGGGTTTCATCATGATACTATGTGTTGTACCCAAAAATTTTCCCTCTCATTTATCAAGATTATTCTCACAAGATCTCTTTGACTCAAGACTGGATTAGGGTTTGATCAGCTCAGGACATCTCATCTTGCATTGATGACCCAAAATTAGGGTTTGGGATTGCAAAAGGATTTTTGGACTATCAATGCTTCATATGACTTTCAAACATCATTATGGACCCCTAAGTTTACTCCTGACAAGTTTCAAGCCTTGAATCACATTTTTTATCAGTCAATTGGATAATTGACCTAAAAATCAACTGTATTGGGGAAAGAGTCAACCATGGCCAATTTACAGTTAAACTTCATAATTTTTTATCAACATCAACATTTTAGGCTCATATTTATTATTTGATCAAATTTCGACTACAATTCCTCAAGAAATTTGATCAAATCATCAAAAGGGCAAAATGGTCAAAATTAGGGTTTTGATTGAGAAAGGGGAATTTCTGATTTTTGACCTGGAAAATGACCAATTGATTTGAATCATGATTTCAAGGGTTCAATTGCATCATCATGACCTAATGACATGGTTCAAAACATTGCAAATCCATTGGATTGACAGATGAAATTTGCAGTCAACTGATCAAAAGTCAACTGTATACTGAAAAGTCAAACTTTGACTTTTTGGTCAAAATCAAATACCAAGGATCACAATTCATCAAAACATGTCAAAATGTGAAACTTGTTCATCAAGAAACCAAAGATTGAAGATTTGATTTTTGAAATTTGAAATTTTTCTTAAACTTAGAAATTTTTCTAAGTATAGAAAATTTCTTATTTTTTCTCAACTTTAAGCCAAATTTCCACCATGATGCAAGATGATTCAAAGAAAGTTCCCAACATGAAATTTGTAGACCTCCATGAAATCTACAACTTTTATTCACACATATTTCCCTAAAGATGCTTGGATCTCAAGATATAATTTTGTGAATACATGCTCATGAACTAAAATAACTTAGTGAAATTTTGCCCTAATTTAGGCAGGTTTTTGACCCAACTTCATGGCAATTTTTCACCTAGTTCCGAGAGGAATATTGAAATGAATTTCAAAGATGAGTTATAGAGCAAATTGCAAGATTTCCAAAATGTCTAAGAACTCCTTGAGATCATTTTTGAGTAGGGAGAATCGAAGAGATGAAGTTCGCAATTTCTCACTTTGATTTCAAGCCATTTCATGAAGAACAAAACTCAAATATGAACCTATAATGCCTAATCCATGCTTTACATGTCTCAAACTTGTTTCTCACTTAATAATTTAATGCTTACTTAGTTGAAGAAGCCTTAATCCAAGCACAAGAGTCTTTGTCCAAGTTTTAATTCCATAAATGGCACAAAGTTGCCATTGCCATTTTGGAAAAGCATAACTTTTGCAATTTTCACTTCTTGAGCATTGGACCTGTTTTCTCTGCACACACAAGTCCTATAAACCAAAATAAAGTTGTCTAGAACTTGTACCAACTTCAAGCAGGCTTGTACAAGCATGTAAGGTGTGGTCTCTTCACCTTTCTTAAAAAGCAAGTAAAAGTGCAAAAAGGACACAACTGAGAAATATGTTGAGGAGTGGATTTGAAAATTTCTCTATACTAATACGCAAACACATTACAACTTAGACAACGATTGCAAAAGGCCTAAAATACTCAAAAACTCCCTATCACCAAAAACCTGTCAAAAACTTGCAGTTTGAGCATAGCATAGCAATCCACAAGTTCACTCGTGCGTTTCAAGTTTTAATCACTCAAACACTTTACCTACCTCATATCTAGGTGTTCCAGGCCATCATCCCTCTAATGTAACACCTCCTTCTCCATCTGCCATTTTTGTTTTTCAAGCTTGCAGGTTGACTTGGATAGAGAGTTTCAGACACTTTCAAAGCAAGGTAAGGATTAGAACACACTCAGGGAGGTTCAAGCAAGCTAAAGGAATCTTCAGGCCTTCATAAATCTCACTCAAACTCCATTCACGATCTCAACTGAAAGAGGTAAGAACTCCAACTTTTATCTCTTCATACAGGCATCCATTGGCCACGATTTGTGAAAGGAAAATGTAGATATCATTGTGCTAAAGTCAACCATGTGCATAGATTTCATTTCTGATCATTATGTATAGAGAATTTTAGAATTCAAATTTCTGTAAAAATTAGGTTTGAAATTAGGGCCTTTAAAATTTGTTTTGATCTTTGATTGTTAGTTTCCATAAGTTACATGTCTGAAATCATGGGAAAGAGTATTATCATTTTCATGTTTGAAGTTTCCATTTTCATGGAGAAATGAGAGAGATATGCTTGGTCTGGCTAGCTAGACGAAGAAGACGAAGTACAGGGCAAAGGAAGCGTTTTGTGTTATCTATTTTTAGTTTCATTTGAACTAACGGATGTACAGCCACCCCAATGGCAAGGCAGCGCGCTGAAATTGCTAAGGTCATGGGTTCGAGCCTTGGTGCCTGCCTTTTGCCTATTTTCTCACATTTTTTTGCCATTTTTCTCACTAATGCAGCGCTGGGCCTTTGTCTCATTGGGCTTTATTTTTTTTCTGATGCTTACATGTTGTTTACTCAAGATACCCCCTGACCCATACATTTTATTTATTTGTTTTATTTTTATTTTTGTTTTATTAAATATTTTCTTTAATAAATAAAAATCACGAAAAATATAAATATGATAAATATTGCATTTTGATTTATTTTATTTTATTTTCACATAAAAAATATATTTTATTTTAACTATATACTAATTATTTTTTCTTAAACAAACTTTTAAAATAAAGTAAACTTAAGCATGTTTTATTCTTTTTCTTTCATACTTGTAAATATTTATTTTGACATATAAAAAGACTAAATATTTTCATACAATATTATCTATTATTTTTAATACAAAAAAATACACAAAAGAATAATACTTAAGGAACTTTATTTTCTTTTAAATTAGGAATTAGGGTTAACCATTTTTTTTCAAGAATTAATTTCTTTTTCTTAAGATATTAGGATTAGGTCAAAATTCTTTTGCATATGAAAAATAAAATAATTTCTTTTCCTTGCATATACATAATATTGCATATTTAAATATTGTATATTTTTTATTCAAATATTCGTACAAATTCAATTTGGTTATAATAGCTTAATTAGATTTACATTATTGCAAATCCCCATTCACAATTTGTATTCCCCCCTCCCATAAAATGTTGTAATAGCGTAGTAATCTTTAAATTACGCAATTTATCGCTTTTATATACCATGCTAGTAATTAGGGTTTGTATGGCAAGATCAAAACAAATTAAATAGAAAACCCTAATCCAAGACAAAATCAAGCATGAAAATAACACATTTACACACAAGCACCCTTAGGGTTTCTCCACTTGGTTGCCTTATATAAAAATGGCCATATTACGCATGCAAAGTATCTTGGCAAAACAAATAAATATAAGATCATAGTCCCTCGATGACGCTATTCTAAGTTGCCTTACAAAATGATCTTAGTCCCTCAAAAATGCTAAGATACTTTGCAACATTGCTAATCACGGTTATACGATGACCCACGCCCGTCCCGTTTACATCCAAAGATAGGGTTGCTTACCAAATCAATGGTAAGATAACAATGTCAAAGGAATAGAAAATAAACAAGAAAGACATTTGAGTAGGTAGATTACTTCTAGTTACTTGCTCCATTTCAAAACAACTATCCTTGCTATTTTTGAAAATAAACACACACATTTCAAAAACATCTTACAAACATTGAAAATATTTTCAAAAAGACAAACATCTTTGTATACATTCTTACGAACGGGAATCATTACAAAGATTGCCTAAAACAATGGCCTCTTTTACAAAATACTTTCAAAACCACACAAAGCACAATTTCAAAACAAAAAGCAAGTGATCTAGCAAGTAACTAAGAGCCCATGGAAAACCATGGATGAAAAGGGTGCTAATACCTTCCCTTTTCATAATCTACCCCCCGAACTCAAGAAACAATCTCAAAGGTCTTTCCTGTGCTTTTTCACCTTTCCTTTTGGATAAAAGAAAAGTCGGTGGCGACTCTTGATAATCGCAACATTTGCGATAAAACACAAAACTCTCAAGTCAGTTCTCCCACTGTATCACAAAACTGGCGACTCTACTGGGGGTTTCTATAAAAGTGGGGTTACCTTAGGGCTAGATCATATTTATTTTCTTACATTGTTTGACTTGTTTGCTTTACATTATGGTTCTTTGTTTGGGTTTGAAATCCTTTACCCGGATTTGGGATACATTATAGGTAAATAGAAATACGTTTTGGAAACTGTGCAGGGTATACCGACATGGTCTAAGCAATAACTATATTAGTGTGACATATTTGTGGGTACCGGTAGCCTTTGATTTAATCAAAGAGAATACGGGGCTGCTGAGTGATGTCATAAGCACTAATGAACTTCTAGAACCTTTTACTTGACCAACTTGGCCTTTAGAATGTAGTGAGATGACCGGCTTTGGTGCAGTCCAAAGTTGGTAGATACTCGATACTACACTCATTGAGGGTTGGTTTCTTGGGATATTTCGGTCGCCAGTAAAGAGGCTTGAGCTGAAACAATGACCAAGGAAACAACCTAGTGATATTGAGCTCCTTAGAACCCGGTTACTATTACTAGGACAGTGTTAAGCCAACTAAACTTCAAGAGGGTACTTACCTATAAAACCCCATGCAAGCCTAAACTAAGAACTTGTTTGTTTTGCTTGTATATGCATACTTGTACATAACATCATGGACATCATGAGCATCATATACATCACTAACCATTTCAAGGATTTTGGAGATTCATCTTTGTTCTTGTTTTGTAGGATATGGATTCACTTCGTAGGAAAACTATCCAAGTCAACCTTGTAAGAATTCCTCCACAAATTAAGGAGCTAGCTTCAAGGATCCATGAGAACTCTCCATTCACCAAGATACATGGTCGTCTACTCAACTTGGTAACCTCTAACACAAATGAGGATATGATGAAAGTGCTCTTCCATTTCTTTGATCCTTTGCACCATTGCTTCACATTTCCCGACTATCAGCTTGTGCCTACTTTGGAAGAATTCTCTCAACTCTTGAGTATTACCATTCTCAATCAACTACCTTTCAACGGTATAGAAAGAGATCCAAAGCCAGAAGAGATTGCTCAAGCTCTACACTTTCACTCATCTGATGTCACAACTCATTGGGAAACTAGAAGTGGTGTCAAAGGCTTCTTAACAAAGTTCTTGTTTGAGAAAGCCCAAACCTGTTGGAATTCCTTAGACTTGCAAGCCTTTGAGGAAATTGTGGCTCTCCTCATCTATGGGATGGTTTTGTTTCCCAATCCTGACCAACTCATAGATGTGAGTGCCGTCAAAATCTTCATGTCACGCAATCCGGTGCCTACATTTCTAGGGGATATCCTACACTCTTTTCACACTCGCAAAATGAGTAAAAGAGGTGTCCTTATGTGTTGCACTCCTCTCCTGGAAAGATGGTTTATTTCTCATCTTCCCCAATCAGTTTTAAAGAATGAGCAAGGTTCAAGGTGGTCACAAAGGTTAATAATGCTCAAACATTCAGATATTCATTGGTGCTCCTGATCCAAAGAGAATGTTATCATTGTTGACCGTTGTGGGGATTTCCCTAATGTATCTTTGCTTGGCATTAGGGGAGGCATCACCTACAACCCATGCTTAGCTCTAAGACAGTTTGGTTACGCCCAAAGGGATGGCCCGCACGAGATGTTGATTCAAGGTTTGGTATTCGACTACGACAACGACGGTCAAGGTCTTCGCCAGAGATTCATCCGAGCTTGGAGGATGCTAAATAAGGTGGATAGCAAGACTTTGGGACATAAGAATTCCATCCCTCTTGAGCCTTACCTCAGGTGGGTACTGACCCACACTCAAAGTCTTATGATGCCTTATCCTTCCATCCTTCCAGTGATCATTGAGCATGTCAAGGAGGGAGAAGTTGCATACACTATCCTACATCCTGACATGCCCACATCTCTTGAAGACCTACAAAGGGATTGGATACAGCTCAAAGGAGAGTGAGATACTTTCGAAGCCCAATTCTACGCAAGCGAGAAGAAGGTTTTGGAACTCACTAGGATACTTCATGAGGAGTAGATTCTAAATGCCTACATAGCACCAAAGAGGATGCACACTACTTTTTTATCTTAGAGTTTTGTATTATTTTGCCCAAGGGGCATTTATGTACTCAAACTTTATCTTATTAATATAACGTGTGTTTCCTTTTTGTCTAAAACGAACTTGAATCTTTAAAATCCTTGAAAACATTGCATATGCACATATCATTCATCATAACATAAACAGGTCTTTTGCAACGAGTTTCCTCATCTCTCTACTATTTATTTCAGTAAGATGGATCTCAAACAGACCGTCAAAGATCTCCAAACTCAAAACACGCAGTTTCAACAATTGCTCATAACCCTAGCCAAGGGGCAAGAAGAGTTGAAGACTTTGTTAGCTGAAGAAAGAAAAAAGAAAACAAAGAAGGTCATCGGGGTTTTAAACATGGGGAGAAGGTTTCAGGGACAGACTAGAAGAACCTTGAATTTCGCAACAACATCTGGTGAAGGAGAGGGGAAAGGAAAGGAAACAGCGATTCCGTTAGAATCTGAAGAGGAGGAAGAAGAGGAAGACTACTCTGAGGAACAATATCCTCCAGCTGATGATAAGTACAGACATCTTGAAGAGCGTTTGAGCGCTATGGAAATACAAAAGGTGCCAGGATTAGACTTTGAGGAATTGGGACTAGTGTCAGGAATCGTGATCCCACCTGTTGTACCCCAAAATTTTCCCTCTCATGTTTTCAAAGGTCTTCCCTTACATGGTTGGTCACAAACACTTTCCTAACGAAAATAAAGTTTTTTTGAAGATGAACAAAGTGTCTTTCGATTGGCATCTAGGAAAAGTCTTCGATTGGGTATCCAAAATCCTTCGATACAGGCTTGACTCATCAGTCTTCGATTGGGCATTTGGCACTCTTCGATCAAGCTTTGATTAGTAAGCTTCGATTAGGTGTTTGGAACCCTTCGATCAAGCTTTGGTTCGTAAGTCTTTGATTGAGCACTGGACCCCCTTCGATCAAGTCAATTTCACAATGCTTCGACTATGCATTAACTACTTCAGGCTTACCTTCGACTCACGAGGCAAGAATCTCCTACAAGATTGTTTCGATTCACAAAGGAAAAGGCCCCTCAACTTGCCAGCACACCAGGCAAGAGGCTCATTCGAAGAACATGTAAATGACTCATTCGAAGAACATTCAAAAGGTCCATTTGAAGAAGCATTCAAAGGGTCAATTCGAAGAACATTCAAAAGGTCCATTTGAAGAAGCGTTCAGAAGGCCCATTCGAAGGGCACATAAGAAGTCCATTCGAAGGAGGCAACTCAAGACCAATCGAAGAGCATGGCCTGGAGGCATTCAAAAATCAAAGGTGTCCAGGTTCATTCAAGATTCCAAAGAGACATGAATATTTCAAAAAAGTAAATCTTTTAATATGTCTGATTCTTGTCTCATGGCTTTAAGGGTCTGTTTAATTGGTTGTCTCTTGCCGTTACTAGACCATCATACTCCTATAAATACAAGGGCAAGCATATAGTGCAAGGGGGAACAGAAAACGGAGAAAAAGAAAGAGACGAGGATTTGGAGATACGCTGTCCACAAACTCACCAAAGGTTATCAACATTTTCATAAGTAATCCAAGCCAAAGCAGCCATTCAGCAAACATCTCCACACCCAGAGCCACAGATCATACATCTTTAATTGGTAAGAGTTTGCAAAACCAAACTTGCACCTTCATGACATTTAAATACACATTGCATATGTATTCTTGTTATTACTGATTATGTTGCATGTAAGCTAAAGTGCAAAGATGAGATCGTGCCATTGCTTGGGCACGATCTAAGTTTCTCCTTCAAATCTCAGGATAAAACAAACCCAGACCCAGATTCTGCAGATTCAAATTGAGGAAGGATTTGAATTGGGAGGAGATTCGAATCAGGGGGGTAAAGTCCCCCCTGGATCTTTAACATTTGTCTCGTTTTGCAGGAAATGTCTTCTTAGAATCTTGTTCAGAGCTTCGAAGCTTGGCAGCTTAGCTTCGAACTGGATCCAGGGTTCCCAGATCAAAGGATGAAATATTCAGATCAAACACCCCCAAAGTGCAGCCCCTCATGCACCTTCGATCAAGCCTCTTCACTGGATCGAAAGACAGCCCACACCTCTTTCGATCCAGGCCTCCAGAATTATACCTTTTTTGATTTACTGCCTGTTCCTTCGATTTCATCTTTGTTTTGACTATTTTATTTCTTTTTTTTAATCAACATAAAATCAACTAAAAAAAACCACAAAAACATTAGGCTAGTTTTTCTATTAAATTAACTTTGTTAATTAATCATTTAATTGTCTTAACATTTTCTCAAAACTAAAATTAAGAAGATTTAGATCATTTTCCCAAAATAAATTAAAACAACAAAAAGATTTTATTCTTAGGATTTTTAGAGATTATTTTCATATTCGCGCGCGTTTATTTTATTGTAACTGCCTACTGGTTTGTAATAGCTTAACTAAGACTTTTACACTTTACTGCTTTATTCCCCCAATTTTGGACATGTAAATAATCCCCCTCCCCAAAGCCTTGTAATAGCGTAGGATTTACAATTCCCGCACTTTAAATTCCTATACATATATTAACTGTTTAGATGTATGCTAACTAGGATTGCATGACAAGATCTAAAAACAAACGGTAGAACACCTAAATATACAAAGATAATGTAACTGAAAAACAATACACTCGCACATGCCACTCTTAGGGTACACCTCACTTGGTTGCCTCGAACGTGGTCATTAAGTATAGTATGTTTTAGAGGTCGTCCTCTTGTCCAAAGATCATAAGGTGCCTCGAAACGGTTGCCTCGGATAAAATGATCTAAGACATTAGGGTTACCACTAAGGCGTCCTAACATTGCTTTAGTGACCACACGTCCCTTAAATCGAATTGACCCGAAAACTCTAACGAAGATGCTACCTACTCCTCAATAGTGGGATGGCATTGTCTAAAGGACACTTGCACAGTCTAATTCCTTTTTGAGTAGGTAGATGTTCTTAAGTACTTGCTCCTTTTAAAAACAAAACAAAACTTTTCGCACTTACACTCTCTTCTAAAACAAAACTCTTTTCAAAACCCACAAACACAAAGAAAAGCAAACTTTTGAAAACATAGTGAGCAAGTACCTAAGAGCCCGTGGATAACCACGAATAGAAAGGGTGTTAACACCTTCCCTTTCTATAATCTACCTCCCGAACCCAAGAAATATCTCAAAAAGGAATTTTTCTGTGCTTTTGTCCTTTCCTTGTTGGATAAAATAAAAGACGGTGGCGACTCTTGCTTACCGCGACATTTTGCAAAAACAAACGCAAACGCGAACCAGCATTCCAAAACAGTCAGTTCTATTCCCACTGATCACAGAACTGGCGACTCTGCTGGGGATATTATATAAGTGAGGTGTACCTTAGGATTAGATCACTATGTTTTGAATTGTATGCTTTGTATGCTTTAATTTTGTGGGCTTGTATCAGAGTTCTATAGATCCTAACCCGGATCTGGGAATACCCTTTAGGTAAGTAGCAGTATACTGTGAGGGATCTGTCCGGTGTAGACCGACACAGATGAAGCAGTAGCTATGTTGGTGTGGCACCTTAGTCTGTACCGATATCCCTTGTGTTGGAACGAGGAGAATATGGGTCTTCTAAGGAGTCATTAAGCACCAATTGACCTTAGAACCTTAAATTGACCAACTTGGCCATAGAACAGTAGCAGTATGCTACACTCATTGAGACTAAACTCTCGCGATGATTCCGGCCGCAAGAAAAGGTTGCTAAACTGGAATTATGACCGATTGAGGGTAGTCAGTGATATTGAGATCCTCTAGAACCCGGTTACTATTTTTTAGGACAAGTCTTAACCAACTGAAACTGAAAAAGGGTAATACCTAAACTCCATACCAGCCTAAACTTAAGGCTATTTGTGTGACTTGTGTGCCTTCAAACTTGAACTACTTGCACATTCTTGTTATCTGACAACATGAGTTCCTTGTAGGTTTTGTTTACAGTCCTTATCTGATAATTTGGATTTATTGCAGGGTTTACTTACATCACTTCACACTTTTGCTTAAACGCATAGCATACACATCATAACATCATGCCTTAACATTTCCTTAACCATTTCAAGGATCTCAAGGGTTTGTGATGCAGGTTATGGTAAATCAAATGTCTAGCAAGGGGCAAGGGGATTTATTTTCCTCTAGCCAATGCCGTCTAGAGATCAAAACATGATAACTTGAGTCAGGGGCTATGACCCACTCGATATGGTGAGCTTGACTCTTGAAGAAGGACTCTTAACGACATGAAGTTTCTTCAATCAAATCCTAACAGTTTCTTGTTTACCCCGCGAGATCCTTGAAAATATTGCATACATATATCATACATATCATTGCATAACAAGTCTTCTAGTACAGGTCTCTCATGTTCTCGCTGTTTATTTCAGCAATGGCTCTCCAACAAGACAACCAAGATCTTCATACTCAAGAGACTTAGTTCAGGGAAATCTTCCTAAACCTATCCAAGGGGCAGGAAGAGTTGAGAACACTCCTCATGGGGAATTTGGTCAAGAAAAGTCCTGAAGACAATAAGGACGAACGGCTGGAACAACTGCAAGCTGAGTTCAGTACCATGAAAACCCAGATGCTGGGGCAGATGGCTCTTATCCAAGGCTTAGCTCGAGAACAAGAAGAGTTGAGAACCATGATCAACTAGCTTCATCAAGACAGATATAACAACATGAAGCAAACAGTCAAGGCTGGGGACCAAGTCATTGATCAACTTCTGAGAAGTCAAAGGTTTGGTTTGACGAAGAATAGACCTCTCCAAGTTGTTACTACCTCACAGGCCCAACAAATACCTTTCCAAGAACAATGGTTTGATCAGAGTAAGCCAAACATGCCCAGGAGGCAATTTACCAAGATCAACATATCACTGTCTCAAGCGTTACAACACATGTTGAAGGCATAGCTGATTACATTAAAGGCTCCTTTCCGGAACCCAAATACTTCCGCTCCTACCTTTCATCCCAATGAAAGGTGTGCATACCACTCTGACAGTCCGGGACATGACACAAACAACTGTTGGGCTCTGAAGAACAAGGTCCAAGACATGATTGATGCCAAGGAGATCAAGTTTGACCCTCCGGAGACTCCAAACATAATCACTGCTCCTATGACGAATCATTGAAAGCTTTTGTTCATTTGAATTTTCAAGTTGTAATCTCTTTGTTATTCAAACAATTATCTATTAATGCCAAACTTTGTTTCATTAATGCATTGCACATGTTTATCTTGATTTGATCCAATCATTTTCGTTACATTTAAACTATGCTTTTTACTCACTTTATGACAATCAACTCTTGCTAAAAGTTACAAGCCTTTAGAGGGAGGATGACGAAACAATACCATAATCTCATACAGTATGCTTTTAAACAAACCCCGCTGACGATGTACGGGCGTTGTTTCAAATCCTAAACAGCGGAGTTATAAGGAAGATAATCCCTAGTCAACCCCTTTGAGCCAAAGAAGTTGGAGTTTTTTCTTTTCACAAATTAAAACCTGTAATCACAACCTGGGGCAGGGTAGTTTGCTCAGTTGATCCAAGTGCACAATGAATGGCATCAAAGAAGTCCTTCCGAAACAAAAGACGGTGATGGTTCCGTATAATCGTAAGGACAGACAGTCATTATCTTTCGAAAGAAAAGCCCACTTAGTCAAAACCTATGAAGGAGACTTACAAAAAAAACTAGGGCATCCCGCTGACTGTAGTCACAAAAAGAAACAGTTCAGGAAAAATACAGGGATAATAAAATCAAAAATAGGTCCTAAAAACTCTCAACAAAAATGACTGCCTGTTCAAAATAAATTGTCAGTATCCGAACCATCACTAGAATATCAGAGAAAAGACTCAAACGGGATCTAATGCACGATTAGCTGAGTTTAGGATCGAAGAACATCACGAAGAACGGGTGGGTACAAATAAAATTTGAGCCTTTATCCTTTGTTTCTTAAACCGTGAACCAGGCCACGTTATAACCCTTAAAAAGTCCTAGTTGAAGCATGGGTTAGTTCGAAAGCATACTGTTACAAAAGGTATCCTGACTCCTGTAGGGCTTGCTGTAAATCCTGAGTTGACATCACATTTTACAAAATTTGCCTGTTTTACTGGAAAATGAATTTTCAAAAACTTCAAGACAGACATAAGCTTTGCATTCTTAAAATAACATTGTTTGCATATGACTATTTGTTCAACAGCAGAGAAATTCGCACGACGAATATCTAGTGAACAAAAAACCTTCTCAATAAAAAGGATCACCTCAAGTGGAAAAACACTTCCAATCAAGGGGCACGACATGATCATTGTCCATCATCTGGGGCAGTCAAGTCAAGATTCAAGGAATCTCCCAAAATGCCAAATAGTTAAGGGCAAATGTCCATCTGAATCAATTGGGGCATTGGACATGAATTCCAGCAACGAATCTTGCATGATCAAACACCTTCTGGTAGTATGGCAACACGAAACTACTGACAATGGCAACTCCCTACACTCTGAGAGCGTGGACATAGTCAAAAAGTACTACACATAATCAAAGACCCGCTAGGTTGACTGGCCTAGGCAAAAATAAGGGCTTCCCGGCGAACCAAAAGGGTTCGGGAAAAATAAGGGATGAAAATGAAAATCTATACACCCGGCAAGTCGAAAACCTGACAAGGCGACTTGGGCAAAAAAGGGTATCCCGATGGACTGAAAACCCGAAAGAGCGGTCCAGGCAAAAATTAGGGATCAAAGCGTATGACTATGTCCCGTCATCTCGTCACTGGCCTACCAGAAGAAGACTTGTCATTTTGACCGAAAGATACCAAGCACCTCATAGGTGGGGATAATACTGGGTCCACAGGGCCTCCGCAGGCACCTTCTCCCGTAAAAAACAGGGGCAAATAAGAATTGTCTGAACTGTACAAGTTGCTCTGTCCACCACATACCAAGGTATATATTCAGATGAAGAATATGACCAAGATACCGTCACTCCCCGCAGAGTAAAACAGTAATGACAACTCTCCCCCACTGAGACTCGCAACCATGAACGAATCAGCCATACTCTCCCCCAAGCAGAGTTTGTCTACCGTCAGCCCTAAAAAGGTTGGGTATCCCCAGAAGGTCTTAATATTCCCCATCGGAGTA
This sequence comes from Vicia faba, assembly GCA_948472305.1. NCBI lineage: Eukaryota > Viridiplantae > Streptophyta > Magnoliopsida > Fabales > Fabaceae > Vicia > Vicia faba. Next base: position 1,574,528,479 of record OX451737.1, read on the forward strand.
TAAGGATATTCCCCAGCAAGCATAAGAGTATCCCTGGCAGTCTTAATATTCCTCAACAGAATATAAGAATGTTCCCCGGCAGAATGCAAGATACCCCCAGTGGAGCCATTTCCCCAGCGCAGTCTAAAAAAGTTTCCCCAATGGAGTTGAATCATCTTCCTTAGTAGATCCTGGAAGCTTATACCCTGCGAAGCACAAATAAGTCTCCCCAACCAAATTCAGAGGTTATCCTCACAAGAGTCTAACCGGGTTATCCTCAGTAAGTTGCAACTGAAAGATCATCCCCAACGAAGTTCTTTCTATCCCCAGCGGAGTTCATCATCAAAATCCCCAACAGAGCTTATCAACGGAATCCCCAGCGGGGTTTATCATCAAAATCTCAGCAAAGTATCTCTTCCCCATAGAGTAATTCCCCTCAGAGTAATCTCTTCATCAAGTTTATTCCCCAACGGAGTTCTTTTCTCCTGCAGGTTTATTCTCACAATCATCTTCGTTCATTATCCCCAGCGGAAACGAAGAACTCAACTCTATTCTCCAGCAGCTCCGGGATTTATTTCCCCCAACTAAAACATCACATTCCCATACATCATGATACATGCATATACGCATCATACGAATACAATCTCATTTATTTTGAGAACATCATTGCCTGATCCATATCATGCATTGCATATGACTGACCTTTACCTTTCAGGAAAGATACAGTTAAAGTTCTCAATTACGTCGAAGACCCAACCGGTTCTTAAATCTCAATTGAATTATCCTCGGTTGAATTTCAGATAAGGTTCTCAATCTCGACGGTTCCCCTATGTCATAGTGTGGACGAGTACTATAACCTCAACGGTATACTCCATTGAGCACGAGTCAGTTCCTAGATCTTGATGTTCTCCTCCGTCATAGTATGGACAAGTTCTATAACCTCAGCGGTATACTCCCAGTGGGCACGAGACAGTTCCTAGATCTTGATGAAGATGTTTCCCTACGTCATAGTATGGACGAGTACTATAACCTCAACAGTATACTCCATTGAGCACGAGTCAGTTCCTAGATCTTGATGTTCTCCTCCGTCATAGTGTGGACAAGTTCTATAACCTCAGCGGTATACTCCCGGTGGGCACGAGACAGTTCCTAGATCTTGATGAAGATGTTTCCCTACGTCATAGTGTGGACGAGTACTATAACCTCAACGGTATACTCCATTGAGCACGAGTCAGATCCTAGATCTTGATGTTCTCCTCCGTCATAGTGTGGACAAGTTCTATAACCTCAGCGGTATACTCCCGGTGGGCACGAGACAGTTCCTAGATCTTGATGAAGATGTCTCCCTACGTCATAGTGTGGACGAGTACTATAACCTCAACGGTATACTCCATTGAGCACGATTCAGTTCCTAAATCTTGATGTTCTCCTCTGTCATAGTGTGAACAAGTTCTATAACCTCAGCGGTATACTCCCGGTGGGCACGAGACAGTTCCTAGATCTTGATGAAGATGTTTCCCTACGTCATAGTGTGAACGAGTACTATAACCTCAACGGTATACTCCATTGAGCATGAGTCAGTTCCTAGATCTTGATGTTCTCCTCCGTCATAGTATGGACAAGTTCTATAACCTCAGCGGTATACTCCCGGTGGGCACGAGACAGTTCCTAGATCTTGATGAAGATGTTTCCCTACGTCATAGTGTGGACGAGTACTATAACCTCAACGGTATACTCCATTGAGCACGAGTCAGTTCCTAGATCTTGATGTTTTCCTCCGTCATAGTGTGGGCAAGTTCTATAACCTCAGCGGTATACTCCCGGTGGGCACGAGACAGTTCCTAGATCTTGATGAAGATGTTTCCCTATGTCATAGTGTGGACGAGTACAATGACCTCAACGGTATACTCCATTGAGCACGAGTCAGTTCCTAGATCTTGATGTTCTCCTCCGTCATAGTGTGGACAAGTTCTATAACCTCAGCGGTATACTCCATTGAGCACGAGACAGTTCCTAGATCTTGATGAAGATGTTTCCCTACGTCATAGTGTGGACGAGTACTATAACCTCAACGGTATACTCCATTGAGCACGAGTCAGTTCCTAGATCTTGATGCTCTCCTCCGTCATAGTGTGGACAAGTTTTATAACCTCAGCGGTATACTCCATTGAGCACGACACAGTTCCTAGATCTTGATGAAGTTGTTTCCCTACGTCATAGTGTGGACGAGTACTATAACCTCAATGGTATACTCCATTGAGCACGAGTCAGTTCCTAGATCTTGATGTTCTCCTCTGTCATAGTGTGGACAAGTTCTATAACCTCAGCGATATACTCCATTGAGCACGAGACAGTTCTTAGATCTTGATGAAGATATTTCCCTATGTCATAGTGTGGACGAGTATTACAACCTCAACGGTATACTCCATTGAGCACGAGTCAGTTCCTAGATCTTGATGTTCTCCTCCGTCATAGTATGGACAAGTTCTATAACCTCAACAGTATACTCCATTGAGCACGAGACAGTTCCTAGATCTTGATGAAGATGTTTCCCTACGTCATAGTGTGGACGAGTACTATAACCTCAACAGTATACTCCATTGAGCACGAGTCAGTTCCTATATCTTGATGTTCTCCTCCGTCATAGTGTGGACATGTTCTATAACCTCAGCGGTATACTCCATTGAGCACGAGACAGTTCCTAGATCTTGATAAAGATGTTTCCCTACGTCATAGTGTGGATGAGTACTATAACCTCAACGGTATACTCCATTGAGCACGAGTCAGTTCCTAGATCTTGATGTTTTCCTCCGTCATAGTGTGGGCAACTTCTATAACCTCAGCGGTATACTCCCGGTGGGCACGAGACAGTTCCTAGATCTTGATGAAGATGTTTCCCTACGTCATAGTGTGGACGAGTACTATAACCTCAACGGTATACTCCATTGAGCACGAGTCAGTTCCTAGATCTTGATGTTCTCCTCCGTCATAGTCTGGACAAGTTCTATAACCTCAGCGGTATACTCCATTGAGCATGAGACAGTTCCTAGATCTTAATGAAGATGTTTCCCTACGTCATAGTGTGGACGAGTACTATAACCTCAACGGTATACTCCATTGAGCACGAGTCAGTTCCTAGATCTTGATGTTCTCCTCCGTCATAGTGTGGACAAGTTCTATAACCTCAGCGGTATACTCCATTGAGCACGAGACAGTTCCTAGATCTTGATGAAGATGTTTCCCTATGTCATAGTGTGGACGAGTATTACAACCTCAACGGTATACTCCGTTGAGCACGAGTCAGTTCCTAGATCTTGATGTTCTCCTCCGTCATAGTGTGGACAAGTTCTATAACCTCAGCGGTATACTCCATTGAGCACGAGACAGATCCTAGATCTTGATGAATATGTTTCCCTACGTCATAGTGTGGACGAGTACTATAACCTCAACGGTATACTCCATTGAGCACGAGTCAGTTCCTATATCTTGATGTTCTCCTTCGTCATAGTGTGGACAAGTTCTATAACCTCAGCGGTATACTCCATTGAGCACGAGACAGTTCCTAGATCTTGATGAAGATGTTTCCCTACGTCATAGTGTGGATGAGTACTATAACCTCAACGGTATACTCCATTGAGCACGAGTCAGTTCCTATATCTTGATGTTCTCCCCCGTCATAGTGTGGACAAGTTCTATAACCTCAGTGGTATACTCCATTGAGCACGAGACAATTCCTAGATCTTGATGAAGATGTTTCCCTACGTCATAGTGTGGACGAGTACTATAACCTCAACGGTATACTCCATTGAGCACGAGTCAGTTCCTAGATCTTGATGTTTTCCTCCGTCATAGTGTGGGCAAGTTCTATAACCTCAGCGGTATACTCCCGGTGGGCACGAGACAGTTCCTAGATCTTGATGAAGATGTTTCCCCCCAATTGAATTATGAACAGGTTCTTAAAACTCAGCTGAAGCATTCTCTCAGTTGAAGTACAGGCAGGTTCCTAAATCTCAACAAAGTTAGACTTCCCCAGCGGAATCTTCTACAATAACAGGTATGCAAGTTCTCGCTAAGGAATCTCTTATGCGATCGGCACTCCTGCAGATGGCATCTATAAGCCCATCCTCCTACCAACAATCTCCAAATGGCATTTGTAATCCCATTCCCCTCTCTAAGCAAATTTCTGGGCACTCTAGTGTTCAATTATCTTCCACCTTCGGATCACGAAAGGCTCAAAAGCCAATCTATATCCTCAGGTTTAAGAAAATTGAACAGGGGCAACTATTATACCGCAAAATTTGCCCTCTCATGTTTTCAAAGGTCTTCCCTTACATGGTTGGTCACAAACACTTGCCTAACAAAAATAAAGTTTTTTTGAAGATGAAGAAAGTGTCTTTCGATTGGCATCTGGGAAAAGTTTTCGATTGGGTATCCAAAATCCTTCGATACAGGCTTGACTCATCAGTCTTCGATTGGGCATTTGGCACTCTTCGATCAGGCTTTGATTAGTAAGCTTCGATTAGGTGTTTGGAACCCTTCGATCAAGCTTTGGTTCGCAAGTCTTCGATTGAGCGCTGGACCCCCTTCGATCAAGTCAATTTCACAATGCTTCGACTATGCATTAACTACTTCAGGCTTACCTTTGACTCACGAGGCAAGAATCTCCTACAAGATTGTTTCGATTCACAAAGGAAAAGGCCCCTCAACTTTCCAGCACACCAGGCAAGAGGCTCATTCGAAGAACATGTAAATGACTCATTTTAAGAACATTCAAAAGGTCCATTTGAAGAAGCATTCAAAGGGTCAATTCGAAGAACATTCAAAAGGTCCATTTGAAGAAGCGTTCAGAAGGCCCATTCGAAGGGCACATAAGAAGTCCATTCAAAGGAGGCAACTCAAGACCAATCGATGAGCATGGCCTGGAGGCATTCTAAAATAAAAGGTGTCCAGGTTCATTCAAGATTCCAAAGAGACATGAATATTTCAAAAAAGGAAATCTTTTAATATGTCTGATTCTTGTCTCATGGCTTTAAGGGCCTGTTTAATTGGTTGTCTCTTGCCATTACTAGACCATCATACTCCTATAAATACAAGGGCAAGCATACAGTGCAAGGGGGAACGGAAAAAGGAGAAAAAGAAAGAGACGAGGATTTGGAGATACGCTGCCCACAAACTCACCAAAGGTTATCAACATTTTCATAAGTAATCCAAGCCAAAGCAGCCATTCAGCAAACATCTCCACACCCAGAGCCACATATCATACATCTTTAATTGGTAAGAGTTTGCAAAACCAAAATTGCACCTTCATGACATTTAAATACACATTGCATATGTATTCTTGTTATTACTGATTATGTTGCATGTAAGCTAAAGCGCAAAGATGAGATCATGCCATTGCTTGGGCACGATCTAAGTTTCTCCTTCAAATCTCAGGATAAAACAAACCCAGACCCAGATTCAACAGATTCAAATTGAGGAAGGATTTGAATTGGGAGGAGATTTAAATCAGGGGGGTAAAGTCCCCCCTGGATCTTTAACATATGTCTCGTTTTGCAGGAAATGTCTTCTTAGAATCTTGTTCAGAGCTTCGAACTGGATCCAGGGTTCCCAGATCGAAGGATGACATATCCAGATCGAACACCCCCAAAGTGCAGCCCCTCATGCACCTTCGATCAAGCCTCTTTACTGGATCGAAAGATAGCCCACACCTCTTTCGATCCAGGCCTCCAGAATTATACCTTTTTTGATTTACTGCCTGTTCCTTCGATTTCATCTTTGTTTTGACTATGTTATTTCTTTTTTTTTAATCAACATAAAATCAATTAAAAAAACCACAAAAACATTAGGCTAGTTTTTCTATTAAATTAACTTTGTTAATTAATCATTTAATTATCTTAACATTTTCTCAAAACTAAAATTAAGAAGATTTAGATCATTTTCCCAAAATAAAATAAAACAACAAAAAGATTTTATTCTTAGGATTTTTAGAGGTTATTTTCATATTCGCGCGCGTTTATTTTATTGTAACTGCCTACTGGTTTGTAATAGCTTAACTAAGACTTTTACACTTTACTGCTTTATTCCCCCAATTTTGGACATGTAAATAATCCCCCTCCCCGAAGCCTTGTAATAGCGTAGGATTTACAATTCCCGCACTTTAAATTCCTATACATATATTAACTATTTAGATGTATGCTAACTAGGATTGCATGACAAGATCTGAAAACAAGCGGTAGAACACCTAAATATACAAAGATAATGTAACTGAAAAACAATACACTCGCACATGCCACTCTTAGGGTACACCTCACTTGGTTGCCTCGAACGTGGTCATTAAGTATAGGATGTTTTAGAGGTCATCCTCTTGTCCAAAGATCATAAGTTGCCTCGAAACGGTTGCCTCAGATAAAATGATCTAAGACATTAGGGTTACCACTAAGGCGTCCTAACATTGCTTTAGTGACCACACGTCCCTTAAATCGAATTGACCCGAAAACTCCAACGACGATGCTACCTACTCCTCAATAGTGGGATGGCATTGTCTAAAGGACACTTGCACAGTCTAATTCCTTTTTGAGTAGGTAGATGTTCTTAAGTACTTGCTCCTTTTAAAAACAAAACAAAACTTTTCACACTTACACTCTCTTCAAAAACAAAACTCTTTTCAAAACCCACAAACACAAAGAAAAGCAAACTTTTGAAAACATAGTGAGCAAGTACCTAAGAGCCCGTGGATAACCACGGATAGAAAGGGTGCTAACACCTTCCCTTTCTATAATCTACCTCCCGAACCCGAGAAATATCTCGAAAAGGAATTTTTCTGTGCTTTTGTCCTTTCCTTGTTGGATAAAATAAAAGACGGTGGCGACTCTTGCTTACCACGACATTTTGCGAAAACAAACGCAAACGCGAACCAACATTCCAAAACATTCAGTTTTATTCCCACCGATTGCACCACCGAAATTCAAAGTGCCTTTGTTTGCAAAATATGATGGGGTGTCATGTCCTAAAATGCATCTCCGATCATATGTGAGAAAGATCCAGCCGCACTCCGCTGATAAAGACTTGTGGGTGCATTTTTTCCAGGATAGCCTATCTGGAACATAACTCGATTGGTTTTACCAACTGGACATGGCCAACGTCCATAACAGGGAAGATATTGTCGCAGCTTTCTATAAGCAATACCAATATAATGCTAATTTGGCGCCTACCCGTACTCAACTTCAGAGTATCGCTATGGCTTCCAATGAGGGTTTCAAGGATAACCCGCAGACATGGAGAGATCTAGCTGGGAGAGTGAAACCCCCTCTGTCTGAAAGGGAATTTGTGGACATGTTCTTAGGCACTCTATCGGGCCCTTTCTTCAACCATCTGATTGGGAGCTCATCTGCAGGATTTATTGAGTTAATACTGATCGGAGAAAGGGTGGAAGTTGGCATAAAAAGTGGAAAGATTCAGAAGGATTCATTTGTCTCTACAGCTGTGAGGAAACCTTTCATTAGGAAGAAGGAGGTATTTGTTGTTTATCCACAAAGGAACCAAGGGAGAGCCGAACGCCGACCAATGGTAGGGGTTATTATGGTCCCAAACCCTACATCTAATCAACCAAGAAGTAATCAACCGAGGGTGGAGAGGCCAGTCCGGCAATTCACCAGAATCAATATGACTCTAGCCCAGGTTTTACCGCATCTTCTGAAATCCAATTTGGCAACTTTAAAAGAAGCTCCAAAGAACCCCAACACAGTGTCCCCTCATTATCACCCAAATGCCCGTTGCGCATATCATTCCGAAAGTCCGGGTCATGACTCTAACAACTGTTGGGCCTTGAAAAACAAAATTCAAGACCTTATAGAGGCAAAAGAGATTGAGTTTGATGCTCCCGAGAAGCCAAACGTCATTTTTGCTCCCATGCCTAGACATGGTCACCACACTAATGTTGTTGAAGAAGATTTGTTTGTTACCACAACCGTTGAACTTTTGACTCCACTCCCAATCATTAAGATAAGCTTGTTGAAAGCTAGTGTATTCCCGGGTTGTAATGAAGACTGCCATCTTTGCTTATCCTCACCAACTGTTTTCCCTTTGTTGAAAACAGACATTCAACGCTTGATAGACAACAAAGAGATTCTGTTTGAAAGTACTCCTGTTTCACTTGTTCCTGTTGAAGACGTTTCAATCATCACCATCTCCGCCAATTCTTCCAGGGTCCCCAAAAGACCCGTTAGAATTACATCGGTTCCAAAAGCTACTCCTATTATAATCACAATGCCTGGGCCAGTCCCGTATGAATCAGACAAAACTGTGCTGTGGAATTACGATGGGGACATCTACTACCATGGCATCAAACAAGATGGGCTGGCCGCCGAAGAGAGAAACTGCGAAGGAGAATACTCCAACATTAGCAATATTGCCGGAACCAGTAAGATTACCAGAAGCGGTAGAATCTTCTCTCCTGAAATTGCCCCCCCAAAGGAAGTTTTTGGACACGTGGTTGATCCAAAGGTTACTTCCGTACCAATCATCATCTCTGCAAGTGCTCCTATTAACGAAGACGATACAACCCCTACTATCATTCCTGACAACACTCCTGCTACTGAAACTCGAGGAAAAAGTATTTAAGTAGAGCCTGTCCAGACGAAGGCTTAATCACTGACTATCCCCGAGACCTCTAAGAAGTAAATGGAGGAGATCCTGAAAATAATAAAGAGGAGCGACTACAACATAGTTGAACAGTTGGGGCAAACTCCCTCCAAAATCTCCATGCTGGCATTGTTACTGTGCTCCGAGGCACATGCGAAAGCCCTGGTGAAGTTTCTAAAGACAGCCCATGTGCCACAAGAGACATCTGCTGACCAATTTCAAGATTGTGTGGCCAGCTTGACGGTGGATAACGGCCTAGGCTTCTCGGATGCTGATCTGACACCAAGGGGAAGAAAGCACAACGAGGCATTGCATGTATCTGTGGAATGTAGGGGCACAACTCTGGCCCATGTCTTGGTGGACACTGGCTCATCTTTGAATGTTTTACCAAAGAAAGCTCTCGACCGACTAGACTGCGAAGGACTGACGTTGAAACCCAGTAACATAGTCGTAAGGGCATTTAATGGTTCAAAGAGGATGGTACACGGGGAGGTGGATATCCCCATAAAGGTTGGGACTCAAACTTTCAACTCAACCTTCTATGTAATGGACATCCTCCTCTCTTACTCCTGTCTGCTAGGACGGTCGTGGATCCATAATGTTGGCGCTGTCACCTCTACACTGCACCAGATGCTGAAATATCTGGTCCAGGGTAAGATTATCACTGTCCACGGAGAGGAAGAATATATGATTAGCCACCTCAATTCCTTCAGGTATGTGGAATTGGACGGCGAGTTCATTGAAACTCCTTTTCAACATTTCGAAGAAGTCCCCCAAGAGGTAGCGGTAACCAAGACTGTGTCCCAAATTCCCAAGATTACAAGACCTCCACTCCGGATGTCATTTCTGAAAGACACCAAGGCGGTATTAGAGGAGGGTGGATGCACCATCTGGGGGCAACTTCCAGATATTCCATATAAATCTGACAAGTTTGGTTTAGGGTTCACTTCAGGTGCTCAGAAGGTTGTACGTCGTGCCCGTGCTGGAGGGCCACCCTTGAGGATTAGCAACCGCGAGGTCAATGCGGTGGAAGATGGTGAAGAAGATTGCAGCTTGGAGGATTGGATATTTCCAACTGTTAACGGAGGACTTCGCAATTGGGAGGCTAGAGACTTTGTCCCAATAACTTTCATCCCTCAGTAATTTATCTTTACATTTCTATTGGACTTGTAATATTCACAAACAATTCGCACATTTAAAACCTTGTGTCTTGCCCGAGGCACAATGGTCCATTTGTAAGGGTTATTATTTTATCTTCATATGACATTCAATGAATCATGGACGTTTTTCACATACAAATCTTTGTGCTCATTGTTTTTCTTTTACATTTTATTTTTTAAGGATGGCTATACCCTTACACACACCCACACTCACAAATGCAGGTATCCCTCCATTCCGGATCCCATGGGTAACGATACTACTATGGCCTTTTGTGACTCTGAGGATCTAATCTACCAAGCCGAAGACGAAGGTGAGGAAGATTGTGAAGTACCAGGGGAACTGGCCAGACTACTACAACAAGAGGAAAGAGCCATTCAGCCTCACGAGGAACCTATAGATACAATCAACCTGGGTACCGAGGAGGATAAAAAAGAGGTCAATGTGGGTGCCAATCTGGAGCCTAGTGTCAAGGAGCGTCTGATTCAGCTGTTGCACGATTATGTTGAGATCTTTGCTTGGTCATATGAAGATATGCCAGGACTTGATACAGACATCGTGGTACATCGTCTGCCAACAAGAGAAGACTGTCCGCCAGTAAAAAAAAGTCCACCGCATGAGACCTGATATGTCAGATAAGATCAAAGCGGAGGTCATGAAACAATTCAATGCTGGATTCTTGGCCGTCACTTCCTATCCTCAATGGATTGCCAACATTGTTCCCGTACCTAAAAAAGACGGCAAAGTACAAATGTGTGTGGACCATAGAGATTTGAATAGGGCAAGCCCTAAAGACGATTTTCCACTCCCCCACATCGATATCTTGGTTGACAATACGGCCAAGCACAAAGTGTTTTCCTTCATGGACGGATTCTCAGGTTATAACCAAATCAAAATGGCACCTGAGGACATGGATAAAACTACATTTGTCACACAGTGGGGCGCATTCTACTACAAGATGATGCCATTCAGACTGAAGAATGTTGGGGCAACCTATCAACGTGCCATGGTAGCTTTATTTCACGACATGATACATCATGAAATAAAGGTCTACATAGATGATATGATAGCCCGATCACAAACGGAGGGGGAGCACCTTGATCACTTGCAAAAGCTGTTTGAGAGATTGAAGAAGTATAGACTAAGGTTGAACCCAAACAAGTGCACATTCGGAGTACGGTCCGGTAAACTCTTAGGTTTTGTCGTCGGTAACAAAGGTATTAAGGTCGATCCTGCCAAGGTTAAAGCAATACAAGAAATGCCTGATCCTCATACTGAGAAGGAAGTCAGAGGATTCTTGGGACGCCTGAACTATATTTCCAGATTCATTTCTCACCTAACGGCTACTTATGAGCCAATCTTCAAACTATTGAAGAAAGATCAAGTAGTCAGATGGAATGATGAGTGCCAGGTTGCTTTTGACAAAATCAAAGAATACTTACAAGAGCCTCCTGTTTTGATGCCACCAGTCGAGGGAAGACCATTGATTATGTATCTGACTGTTTTAGAAAACTCAATGGGGTGTGTATTGGGGCAGCATGACGAGTCTGGCCGAAAAGAGCATGCTATTTACTACATGAGCAAAAAGTTTACCGACTGTGAAACCAGATATTCACTGCTCGAGAAAACTTGCTGCGCTCTGGCATGGGCTGCTCGCCGGCTAAGAGAGTATATGCTGACTCATACTACCTTGTTGATATCTAAGATGGATCCGATAAAATACATCTTCGAAAAGCCTGCTCTGTCTGGGAGAATAGCTAGATGGCAGATGATCCTGACAAAACACGACATACAGTATACTACCCAGAAAGCTATAAAGGGCAGTGTGCTAGCTGATCATCTTGCTCATCAAGCTGTAGAAGACTATCAGTCCATGAAGTTTGAATTCCCGAATGAAGACATCATGACATTAGACAACTGTGAAGAAATCAGACCATATGACGGACCTGAACAAGGATCCCGATGGACCATGTTATTTGATGGGGCATCCAATGCACTTGGTAATGGTATCGGCGCTGTACTCATATCTCCGGAAGGGTGTCATACTCCTTTTACTTCCAGACTTTGCTTCAACTGTACAAACAACATGGCGGAGTACGAAGCATGTATCTTTGGTCTCAGAGCTGCCATAGACTTGGGAATCAAATCCTTGGATGTGTTTGGAGATTCAACTTTGGTCATCAGTCAGATCAAAGGGGAATGGGACACTAAGCACCCGAACCTTATCCATTACAAAGAACATGTTTTGACATTGCTACCACATTTTGAGAAGATTACCTTTGAACATTTCCCGCAAGAAGAAAATCAGCTAGCAGACGCTCTAGCCACAATGTCATCTATGTTTAAACTTAATTGGGATAATGAGGCTCCCCAGATCACCATCAAGCGAATGGATGAACCATCACATTGTCACGAGATCAACACTGAAGAAGTAGTGGACAAGCCTTGGTTTCATGAGGTCAAGAGGTATCTCGAGGCTCAAGAATATCCAGAAGGAGCTTCAATCAATGATAAAAAGTTCTTAAGGAGATTTTCTGCTAAGTTCTTCCTTAGTAATGGCATCCTGTACAAACGCAATCATCATTCTGGTCCGGTGTGTGGATAAGATTGAGGCTGAAAAGATCATGGCTGAATTACATGAAGGTACTTTTGGCACCCACTCCAGCGGGCATACGATGGCAAAGAAAATCCTACGGGAAGGCTATTATTGGTCTACCATGGAAGCAGATTGCTATCAACACTCTCAGACCTGTCATAAGTGTCAAATTTATGTTGACAAGGTGCATGTACCTCCGGTTCCTCTGAATGTATTGACGGCTCCTTGGCCCTTTGCTATGCGGGGAATTGATATGATTGGAGAGATCAAGCCAACAGCCTCCAATGGACACCGCTTCATCCTAGTGGCCATTGATTATTTCACAAAGTGGGTTGAAGCAGCCTCCTTTGCCTTCATTACCAAGAATGTTGTAGCTCACTTCATCAAGAAAAACCTTATTTGCCGGTACGGTATCCCGAAAAGGATCATCACTAACAATGGTACAAATCTTAACAACACTATGATCACCGCCTTGTGCGAGTAATTCAAGATTCAGCATCACAATTCTTCTCCCTACCGACCAAAGATGAATGGTGTTGTCGAGGCTGCGAATAAAAACATTAAAAAGATCATACAAAAAATGACAGTCACATACAAAGACTGGCATGAAAGGCTACCATTCGCTCTCCATGGGTACCGTACCACGGCTCGCACATCAACCGAGGAAACACCTTATTCTTTGGTTTACGGCATGGAGGTTGTTCTACCCATTGAGGTTCAGATCCCCTCTCTGGGAATTATGAAGGATGCAGGATTGAATGAAAATGATTGGATCCAGACTCGACTTGATCAACTGAACTTAATTGATGAAAAGAGACTTACTGTTGTTTGCCATGGTCAGATGTATCAAAAACGGATGATCAAGGCTTTCAACAAGAAAGTCAGGCGCCAAGTATATCAAGTTGGGGATCTAGTGATCAAACGTATCATTTTGCCACAAAGTGATCCCAGGGGCAAATGGACTCCTACCTATGAAGGACCATTTGTAATCAAAAGCATATTCTCCGGTGGGGCGATGATCTTAACCACCATGGATAGCGACGACCTGCCACATCCTGCGAACGCGGACATAGTTAAAAGATACTACGCATAAGAGACCTGCTAAGTTGACACACCTAGGAAAAAATTAGGGATAAAATAAAAAAAATCTGTACACCCGGCAAGTTGAAAACCCGAAAGGGTGACTTGGGCAAAAAAGGGTTTCCCGGTGGATTCAAAACCCGAAAGGGCGGTCCAGGCAAAAGTTAGGGAATTAAAGCGTATGACTATGTCCTGTCGGATCATTTGATGGACAACCTTTGACTTCCACTGACAAACTCAGAGTTTTTGATCAATTCAATCATCTTTGAACGAAGCAACAAATAGACAAGATATTCAGAGATATGAAGGCTATAGCAGAGTGGGAACCCCATGGGATTATTACACATAGCTATCTTTCTTTGTATAAATTTTTCTTGTTTTATGGTAGCATTCTCTTACTAGAATGTTTGTCCCCTTTTGTACAAAAAAATACTTATTCAAAATCAATACAAAGATACCCCTTTGAAAATGCAAAAACTATTTGTCTTTTTCTTTACGATTGTGTTTTGTTTGCAAAAACGTCCAATGATTCATTGATGAACATATGCATTTGAACATTATTACTGTTTACAAATAAACAAAATGAGAAAGGCAATTACTGATAGGTTGAAAGATATGAAAATGTCTCTAGGCTATTGCCCAAGAAATCTCTACAGTATGTCATTTGAGTCCCCAACAGATTCGCCAGTTCTGTGATACGGTGGGAGAACTGACTTGAGAGTTTTGCGTTTTATCGCAAATGTTGCGGTTAGCAAGAGTCGCCACCGACTTTTCTTTTATCCAAAAGGAAAGGTGAAAAAGCACAGGAAAGACCTTTGAGATTTTTTCTTGAGTTCGGGGGGTAGATTATGAAAAGGGAAGGTATTAGAACCCTTTTCATCCATGTGTTGTACCCCAAAATTTTCCCTCTCATACTTCTCAAAACATCTCAAGTAAAGTCCTCAAATTGCTCAAGGAAGTCCAAGGGTTGACCAGACAAACTCTCTCCTAAGGCAGTCTACCTCAAATTAGGGTTTCATGTTGCATAAAGACACTTGAGTCCAAGGGATCCCGAATTCTCACCATTGTCCTAACATGTTCTCAAGATCATCCATATCAAGTTTCAAGCCCTCAGAGGAAGTTTGCTCAGTCAATTGCTCAAAGGCTTGAAAATCGACTGTGTTAGGGCAAAAGTCAATTGTGGCCCACATACAGTCAAACTTCAATATTTTTGGTCAACATCCTCATTTTGAAGTATTATTCATCATTTTATCAAGGTTTTATCATGATTCCTCAAGGATTGCTCACAATTCATCAAAACCCAAAAGTTGCCAAATTAGGGTTTTTGTAGGAAAAGTCAACTCAACTTTGACCAAGCATAACTTTCTCATACTTTATCAAGAATGACCCATACAAATCTAATTTTGAAGAGGATGCAATTCCCTACAATTCATCTTCAACTCCCAAGTTCAAAATATGCACTCACAAGAAGTTATGAATTTGGACATTATAGGTCATTTTGAAAAGTCAACAAAAACACATTTTTTGTCAAAACTTCATACATGATCATGGAAGACTCAATTGAGATGAGACCAAAAGGGTTGATTAGAGTACATCTTGAGCTTTCTAAAAAGTCCAAGAACACATCTCTAGGGTCAAAATTGAAGGAGTTATGCATTGGTGAAGTTGACCTTTTTTGCAAAATTGCCAAAAGACAAAAGTGGCCAAAATTGCAATTTTTGTCAAATGGGCCCAACTTTTTGTGCTTGTATTGAGTTTGTAACATGGTCCACGACCCATAATCCTTCCCACTTGCATTATTTTATTTTGGTCATTTGTTTTGATTTTTATTTCAATTAAATCAAATTAAATCAAAATAAAATCATGAAAATATCAAAATCATTTAAACATTGATTTAGAAAGATTTAAATAAGAATCAAATCATGATTAAATCACCTTAATTGAAAAAGATTTGGAGCAAATTTGTAACCTTAATCCATTCAAGGATACATATAGAACATTTGCAGACCAAAAGCACAGGGGTTAGAGGCGTGAAAAGAGAAGGAGAACTTTCAAAAAATCAAGAAAAAGTGGCAATCTGATTTCATAGTTCAAGGCTATCTCAAGACTTCCCAGCTATCTCATTCGCTTACTGAGTATTCATGGAGTCTATCCCAATCATCAACAGGCATTTTCGTGCCCAGAAACGCATTGTAAGTGCCTCACGACATCCTTAATTTTTTGGAATTGAATCTCATGAATTTGGCATTGTTAGCATATGTTATGGATATATTCTGAATCTTTCAGACATTTGCAAGCTAATGGTAATAATTAATTGCATTTTTGCTAACCATACAGAGATCCACCATTGTTAGGTTTTCTTTGTTCGTTTTAGGGTTTTCTCATGCAGGTAAAATTAGCCCAAAAGAGGGGTACCATGGTGTTCACAAGGCCAAGACAAACTGGCCTGTAGCGTTAGTTTTCATTTATCATGCTTGTATGAGATTCTGGAAATATGCAGGGGCTGTACCTACAGAAAATGTCTGTAGGTAAAAGTCATTTTACCTAAGATGATGGATGTTGGAGAAGATGATGGCGTGGCGTGGCCTGACTGGCCCATTCAAAAATTCGCGCGTTTAATATATCACTTTGCTTGTTTCCAATATAATGTTTATTTGATATTCCATATAAATCAAAACGCGTTGGTTTAGTTGGTCAGGAGGCATGTGGAAAAGCCAAAGGGCCTGGGTTCGAACCCCAAGTCCCCCATATTATTTCATAGTTTTATTTCTTGTATGATCAGGCGCGTATACAGGCAAGGAGACTACCATACTCCATCATCTTTCAACCATCATATTGCCCACGCGCTAGATCCAAGGGTTCATGATGGAGGTCTACCATGAACATCAGTCAAGCCAGTGCATTGGATCATGAGAAGTCAAACGTGGACCAAGGCTTTTGGGCTCAGATATGCTATGGACACCCCCCCCCCCCTTTTTCTTTGACACCAGGCCCAATTCTCTCTTTCTTTTCTTTTATATATTTTCTTTTATTTATTTATTTATTTGTTTAAATTATTTTCTCACACAAAAATTAATTCTTTTTTACAAAAACTCATAAAATCAATTTTCATCAAATTAGATTTAGGTTTTATTTTTATCAAATTTAATTTAATAATTAGTTTAATTTAATTTTAGGGTAATTTTAACCTTTTTGTAAATAAATTAAAATCAATTAGAAAATTAGGATTTGTTTGATTTAATTTTTATTTTCTTTTCTTAAAATAACCAAAAATACAAAAATAGGTCAAATTAATTATTTTTATTAATTTAAATTAATTAGTAATTAGGTTTGTATTTATTTAATTTAAAACCGGATTCTTTCTCAAAAATAATCAAAAACCACAAAAAATAATTTTTCTTGTAACTAGGTTTAGACGGGGTCAAAACCCTAATTTTTCTCTCGTTCTCGATTCATCGCGCGTTTATTCCTTTTTACGATATTGATGTAACTGCTCATGGTATGTAATAGTTTAATTAGGATTTTTATTTTATTTATCGTTTTACGGGTTTTTGCCTATGTAATTAATCCCCCTCCCCGAAGCCTTGTAATAGCGTAGTTTTGTTTCTCGCATTTTAATTTTCGCAAATATTATCTGTTAGATGTATGATAATAGGATTGCATGATAAGAATGTATGTTAATTTTAAAATGGTTAGCAAACCCTAAATGTGGAAAGAAAATAACTGAAATCAAATCACTCGCACATGCGCACTCCTAGGGTATGCTCTCACTTCGGTTGCCTTCGGTAAACGATCATTAAGTATAGGGTGTTTTAGTGGTCTCTCTTTTGTCTAAACAAAGATCAAATGTCCCATTCGAAAATGTTGCCTCGGAATGGTTGCCTCGAAAATGTTGCCTCGAATATGATCTTAAGACATTAGGGTTATTACTAAGATGTTCTAACATTGCTTTAGTGATCGTACGTCCCTTTCGAATTGACCCTTACAACTCCAACGACGGTGCTAACTACTCACTAATAGTGGGATAGCGCTGTCTAAAGGAAACAAGAACATAAACATTCTTTTTTCGAGTAGGTAGATGCTAGTAGGTACTTGCTCAAAATCAAACTTTTCCACACTTACATACTTTTCAAACAAAGTTTTCAAAAACACTTTGTAACACTCTTGAAGACAGAAGCAAGGGTTAAAACAAAGTAAAACAAAACTTTTTAAAACACACAAACACGGAAGCAATTTTAAAATGATGAGCAAGTACCTAAGAGCCCGTAGAAAACTACGGATAGAAAGGGTTCTAATACCTTCCATTTCTATAATCTACCCCCCGTACTCAAAATCTCGAAAAAGGAATTTTTCTGTGCTTTTTTCCTTTCCAGTTGGATAAAATAAAAGTTGGTGGCGACTCTTGCTTACCGTGACATTTTGCAAACACAAACGCAAAACGCAAACCAGCATTTTCTTAAAACAGTCCGGTTCTGCCACCGTATCACAAAACTGGCGACTCTGCTGGGGACTAAATAAGTGGAGTATACCTTAGGATTAATTCATCATAAATTACTTCTCTTGTTTGATTTGGTTGCTTTATTTTTGAGGGTTTTGTATTGGGAGTTACTATAGATCCTAACCCGGATCTTGGGAACACCTTTTAGGTAAGTAGCAATAAACTGTGAGGGAACTGTACGGCGTAGACCGATACGGTTGAAGCAGTAGCTACGTTGATGTGGCACATTGGTTGGTACTGGTATCCCTTGTGGAGAAACGAGGAGAATACGGGGATGCTATGTGTGTCTTTAAGCATCAACTGACCTTAGAACCTATAATTGACCAACTTGGCCATAGGAAGTAGTGAGATAGCCGGCCTCGGTGTAAAGCTGAGAACTGGTTGATACTCGATACTACACTCATTGAGACCATACTCTCGAGATAGTTTCGGCCGCAAGAAAAGATTGTGTGAGCTGAAACCATGACCGATGGAGGATGGTCAGTGATATTGAGAACCTCTAGAACCCGGTTACTTTTATTAGGATAGGTTGAAACCAACTGAACTTCAAGAGGGTAATACCTAGACCCCATGCAAGCCTGAAACTTAAGGGCTCTTGTGTGACTTGTTTGCCTTTACCATGTCTGTTATTTGCTATACCTGTTATGTGTTTTTATCATGACACCATGCATCATAACATAGCATGCATGCTTCATTATACTAACCATTTCAAAGACCGAGGGGATTTATCTTTGTTCTGTTTTGCAGATTATGGCTTCCATGCGCAGAAACACCGTCCGAGTTAACTTTGTGCAAATACCTGCTCAACTCAAAGAGTTAGTCTCAAAAGTTCCTGATGCTTCTTCATTCATTAGAAGACATGGTCAGCTTCTTAGCTTGGTTACCTCAAGGTTTGATGAGCATATGATGAGTGTGCTTTTCCATTTCTTCGATCATGTGCATCATTGTTTCACCTTCCCGGATTATCAGCTAGTTCCCACTTTGGAAGAGTTCTCTCACTTATTGGGCATATCAATCCTTGAGCAGATGCCCTTCACAGGTTTGGAAGAGACTCCTAAACCAGAAGACATTGCTTCAGCTTTGCATCTGACACGGGCTGATGTAATATCCAACTGGGAGACACGAAGCGGTGTAGAAGGTTTCTTAGCCAAGTTTCTAATAGATCAAGCTCAACTATTCTGGGATAACTTGGATTTTCAGGATTTTGAAGACATCTTGGCTCTCCTTATCTACGGTTTGGTTCTCTTTCCAAATCCAGATTCCTTTATTGATGTGAATGCGATTAAGATCTTCCTGTCTCGCAATCCTGTGCCTACTCTTTTGGGCGACATCTCGCATGCCCTCTACACTCGTACTGTGCGAAGAAGAGGGACCCTCATGTGTTGCATGCCTTTGCTGGCGAGGTAGTTTATTTCGCACCTCTCCAAGTCCGTGTTGAAGAATGAGGAAGGTTTAGGGTGGTCTTACAGAATAATGTCCCTTGCCCATACAAACATTCTTTGGAGTTCTAAGACTATGGAAAGCACTACTATCATTGATCTATGTGGGGGACACCCTAATGTCCCGTTGCTTGGAATTAGAGGGGGAATAACCTACAGTCCTTGTTTAGCTTTGCGACAGTTTGGTCGTGCCCGGAGAGACGGTCCTCATGAGCTACTTCTTACAGATATTGCCTTTGACTATAAGGAGGACGTTGACGAGCATGGCCAAAGGTTTATACGAGCTTGGGGCATGGTGAACAGGTCTGGCCCTTAAGAGCTAGGACCAAGGACTTCTCTCCCTATGCAACCTTATCTCCAGTGGGTCCGAGATCGAGCCCAGAATCTTGGGATGCCCTATGAAGCTATGTTGCCAGTGATTGTGGAGCCTACCAATGAAGAGGGAATTCCTTATACAGTCCTTTATCCCTACATGCCCACTGATCTTGGAGCATTGAAGAGATCCTGGATTCAGCTGAAGGAAGAGAGGGATACCTACCGGGAGAAGTATCATGAGCAAGAGAGGAAGATCTTGAAGCTCACCAGGCAACTTGAGAATGAAAGGACAATCAATGACTACGTCAGCACAAAGGGGAAGCGTCCATGGGATTTCTGATTTTGCTTTTTCTAGTTTAGATTTTTTTTCCAGTTATTTCTTTGTAAACACCTTAAAGGCATTGTTAAACATTTTTACAAGTTAATCTAATAAAGTGTGTTTTATTTTTGTTTTACAAATTTAAATCTCCCAAAGTCTTTGAAATCATTACATAGGCATCCCATTATCATGCACATCATTACAGGTATCATTACAGGTTTCTCATCTCCTTCGCTGTTTATTTCAGCACGAAATGTCTTCTGAAATACCTACCGATTAAGCCATCAAAGCTCTTCAGGCACAGAATGCCCAATTCCAAGAAATTTTCTTGAACTTGGCTAAAGGGCAAGAGGATTTGAAGACTCTCATCCTGAAGGAGAAGAAGAAGAAGAAGAAGGTGGTTCTTTTGAATATGGGTAACCGATTTGGGAATAGGTTGCGAAAGGAAGCTGATTTGTCTCTTTCATCCAAAGGAGAGGAGGACCAAGAGGAAGAAAAGTGTCCTAGTCCTGTAGTATCTGATAATGATACTGATTTTAATGATGAGCAATATCCTCCTGCTTAGGATAGGTATAAACAACTTGAAGACCATCTGAGTGCTATGGAAATTCAGAAGACACCTGGTTTGGACTTCGGAGATCTGGGACTGGCATCTGAGGTGGTGATCCCTCATAAGTTTAAAGCTCCGGTTTTTGCTAAGTACGATGGAGTATCCTGTCCAAAACTACATCTTCGCTCGTATGTCTGAAAAATCCAACCTTACACTGCTGATAGGAATTTGTGGGTATATTTCTTTCAAGATAGTCTGTCAGAGACTCAGCTTGAATGGTTTTACCAATTGGAAGGAGCTAATGTCCGAAATTGGGAGGACCTTGCTGCTACTTTTTACAAGCAGTATCAGTATAACGCCGACCTTGCTCCCACTCGTACTCAGCTTCAGGATATGTCTATGGGTGCAAGTGAAGATTTTAAGGACTATGCTCAGAAGTGGAGAGATTTGGCTGGAAGAGTCCAACCCCCTTTGTCTGACATGGAGTTGGTTGATATGTTTCTAGGGACGTTGTCTGGTCCATTTTTCAATCATCTGATCGGCAGTTCGTCATCTGGGTTTACTGAGTTGATCCTGATTGGGGAGAGAATAGAAGCTGGTATCCAAAGTGGTAAGATACAAAAAGGTACTTCATCAAGTACAGAAAAGAAGCCTTTCACCGATAAGAAAGAAGCTAGTGCAGTCTATGCTCGAGGAGCCAAAGCAGACCTGAACATCGTTAAGCAGTAAATGCGGTAGTAATATCAAGACCCACCGTTGCCCCACAACGCAACAGTCAGCAAAGAATGGAGAGACCGCAGAGACAGTACACTCGGCTTAATATGACCATGTCTCAAATTCTACCACAATTGTTGAATACTAACCTGGTAACTCTGAGGGAAGCCCCGAAGAATCCCAGCACCACATCTCCGGTATATAACCCGAACGCCCGCTGCGCCTATCACTCTGATAGCCCAGGTCATGATGCAAACAACTGTTGGGTCTTGAAGAATAAGGTGCAAGACTTGATCGAAGCTAAAGAAATTGAGTTTGACACTCCGGAGAAACCCAACGTCATAACCGCACCCATGCCCAAGAATGGCTCGGGAATCAATGCTATTGAGGTCGTCTCCACCACAGAAGATGCTGATGATGAAGAAGAGTCAGATATCAACAGCTGGATCTACCCGACTACCAATGGTGGATTGAACAACTGGACGGCGAAGGACTTTGTTCCCGTTTCTTTTATTACACAGTAATAGACTTTTGTTTTGAGATTTGTAACAGACTGTTTAAAACTTTACGGCCCGGTGCCTTGCCCGAGGCACCTTGGTTTTGTTTGTAAGGGCTTATTATTTGTCATTTTCATATATCATCAATAAAGCATTGGACGTTTTCTTGCATTACAAATTTTGAGCTCCTTGTTTTTCCTGTCTATCTCGCACTTTATCAAAACAGCTATTGTCTTACACACACTCACATATCATAATGCAGATCCACATCCATTATGGATCCCATTGATAACGACTCTGCTACTGCCAGTTATGACTTTGAGAGTCCGATCAACCAAGTCGAGGATGAAGGTGAGGATGATTGTGAGGTGCCTGGGGAACTTGCTAGACTGTTACTACAGGAAGAGAGAGCCATACAGCCCCATGAAGAGCCAGTAGAATCAGTGAATTTGGGTACAGAGGAAGACAAGAAAGAGGTCAAGATAGGTGCAAATCTGGAGCCTAGTGTCAAGCAACGGTTGATACAGATGCTACGCGACTATGTTGAGATCTTCGCTTGGTCTTATGATGATATGCCTGGTTTATACACTGACATTGTGGTACACCGCTTGCCTACTAAAGAAGATTGTCCTCTGGTAAAGTAGAAGGTTCGCCGTATGCACCCTGAGATGTCTGAGAAAATCAAAGCTAAGGTCATGAAACAGTTTGACGCCGGATTTTTAGCTGTTACTTCTTACCCACAGTGGGTTGCCAACGTGGTTCCGGTGCCTAAGAAGGATGGTAAGGTACAGATGTGTGTGGACTATAGAGATCTGAACAGGGCAAGCCCCAAAGACGATTTCCCACTGCCTCACATCGATATTCTGGTCGACAACACCATGCAGCATAAGGTCTTCTCCTTTATGGATGGTTTTTCTGGTTACAATCAGATTAAGATGGCTCCCGAGGACATGGAGAAGACAACTTTTGTTACACAGTGGGGCACCTTCTATTACAAAGTAATGCCTTTCGGGTTGAAGAATGTTGGGGCAACTTATCAGCGCGCCATGGTCGCTTTATTCCATGACATGATTCACCATGAGATTGAGGTTTACGTTGATGACATGATTGCAAGGTCCCAGACTGAGGAAGACCACCTTGACCATCTCCAGAAACTGTTCGACAGGTTGAAGATGTATAAGCTGAGGCTAAACCCGAACAAGTGCACCTTCTGGGTAAGGTCTGGTAAGTTGCTGGGTTTCATCGTTAGTGATAAAGGTATTCATGTGGATCCTGCAAAATTAAAGGCTATACAGGAGATGCCAGCTCCCCGAACGGAAAAAGAAGTCAGAGGCTTTTTGGGACGGCTGAATTACATTGCCCGATTCATTTCACATTTGACCGCTACTTGTGAGCCAATCTTCAAGTTGCTGAAGAAAGATCAAGTAGTAGAATGGAATGATGAATGTCAGGCCACTTTCGAAAGGATCAAGGAATACCTCCAAGAGCCACCTATTCAGATGCCTCCAGTTGAAGGAAGACCTTTGATTTTATACTTGACAGTACTGGATAATTCAATGGGGTGTGTGTTGGGGCAGCATGACGACTCTGGCCGAAAAGAGCACGCTATTTACTACCTTAGCAAAATGTTTACCGACTGCGAGACCAGATACTCGTTGCTCGAGAAAACTTGTTGCGCTTTGGCATGGGCTGCTCGCCGGCTGAGACAGTATATGCTGACTCACACTACCCTATTGATATCAAAGATGGATCCAATCAAGTATATCTTCGAGAAGCTTGCCTTGTCCGGAAGAATAGCAAGATGACAGATGATCTTAACTGAGTATGACATCCAATACACAACCCAAAAAGAAATCAATGGGAGTGTATTGGCGGATCATTTGGCGCATCAGGCCGTGGATGATTACCAATCCATGAATTTCGAGTTCCTGGATGAGAACATCATGTTGGTGACCGACTGTGAAGAACCTGGACCGGATAAAGGACCTGATGAAGGATCCCGATGGTCTATGTATTTTGACGGAGCCTCGAACGCATTGGGTAATGGTATTGGTGTTGTGATCATATCTCCTGAGGGCTGTCATACTCCGTTCACCGCCCGATCATGTTTTAACTGCACCAACAATATGGCGGAGTATGAAGCGTGCATCATGGGCCTTCGAGCAGCTGTTGACCTAAGTATTAAGTTCTTGAGTGTGTTCGGAGATTCCGCTCTAGTGATCAGTCAGATCAAAGGCGAGTGGGATACGAAACACCCAAATCTTATTCCTTACAAGGAGTATGTATGGACATTGCTCCCACACTTCGAGGAGATAACCTTTGAACACTTCCCGAAAGAGGAGAATCAGTTAGCAGATGCACTAGCTACCATGTCTTCAATGTTCAAGGTCAGATGGGACAACGAAGCTCCCCAGATTACCATCGAGAGGTTGGACGAACCCGCACATTGCTGTGACATCGAGACTGAAGAGGTAGCGGATAAACCCTGGTTCCACGAGGTAAAGAGGTATCTGGAGGTTCAAAAGTACCCTGAGGGTGCATCTGTTAATGATAAGAAGTTCTTGAAAAGATTCGTTGCGAAGTTCTTCATCAGTAATGGTGTTCTTTATAAGCATAACCATGATTCAACCTTACTGCGATGTGTGGATAAAAGTGAGGCAGAAAGGATCATGGCAGAGTTACATGAAGGTACCTTCGGAACCCATTCCAGTGGACATACCATGGCAAAGAAAATCCTACGGGCAGGATATTACTGGTCTACTATGGAAGCTGATTGTTATCAGCATTCTCGGACCTGTCATAAGTGCCAAGTCTATGCTGATAAGGTGCATGTACCTCCAGTTCCTCTGAACATCTTGACAGCTCCTTGGCCTTTTTCAATGTGGGGTATTGATATGATTGGCGAGATCAGACCTACTGTGTCCAACGGGCATCATTTCATTCTGGTGGCTATTGATTATTTCACGAAGTGGGTTGAAGCTGCTTCCTTTGCTACAGTAACTAAGAACGTCGTGGCGCAGTTCATCCGACACAATCTGATTTGTCAATATGGTGTACCAGAGAGGATCATTACGGACAATGGTACAAATCTCAACAATACGATGATCACCGAGCTCTGCAAACAGTTTAAGATACAACATCATAACTCTTCTCCTTACCGGCCGAAGATGAATGGGGTTGTTGAAGCGGCTAATAAGAACATCAAGAAGATTGTGCAGAAGATGACGGTGACCTACTGTCGTACCCCAAAATTTGCCCTCCCATATTCTTCAAGATTTGCCAAGATCAAAGGTTCAAAATCTCTCAAGGGTTGCACAGTCCAATTGCCTCCTAACAATCAAAAATTAGGGTTTTGGTTCTGGCAAAGAAATTGAAGTTTCCAAGGGTCCAATCAAGTCCCACATGCCTATAAACATTGTCAAGCATCCATATGCCAAGTTTCAGGACTCACAGCATCAAATGGCACAGTCAAAAACCCTAATTGCTTCACAGTCAACTGCAGGGAAAAATGGTCATTTGACAGTCAAAAGTTAAAATTTTTGGTCAACATCTTATTTTGAAGCCACAAACATCATTTGATCAAATCTTGATCATGATTCTCAAAAGCATGGCTCAAAAAGTCTCATGATGCAAAAGTTTCCATTTTTGGACAGTTGAAAAAGTCAACTGCAAATTGACCAAGGCATAACTTCTACATGGTTTATCAGAAAAATTCTATCCAAAGCTCATTTTGAAGAGAATGACATTTCCCACAACTCATCTTCACACCTCAAGTCCAAGAAATTCTCTCACAAAAAGTTATCAATCTCAACATTAGTTATAGGACCAAAGGCATTGGTTATAGGACTTCAAGACCTTTCCAAAATGTCCAAGAACATGATCAAAGCTTAAAAATTGAGCAAGATATGCCTTGTGGAAGTTGGGAACTTTTTGGGAATTTTGAAAAGTCAACTTTGCTTCAAATACCTCAAAATTGATAATGGGCCTCAATTTCTTCCATGAATCATCACCCAAAAGCTATGCACGACCCATTGACATCCAAGGGAGTTATTTTATCATTTTTGATTAATTATTTGAATTTTTATTATTATTAATTCACTTAATTAAAATTAAATATGAAAAAATAGCAAATCACACCTTTCAAATCTTTTTATGCAGAGATTTCACTCCTTATGTGCTCAATATCTCGTGTACCATTCAAAAAGGAAAGAATCTTCCATGATTTGGCATAATTGGCATGAAAAAGATTGAAGAAAAGATATGCAAAATCAAATATTCAAAGCATTGATTCAAGGACTTTGGGCTTGGTTTTTCTAACCTAATTCCATCTACATACATATGCAAACATAACCCTAATGCCTAATACACAGAAGCTGCGCTCAGAACACAAGAACACATTGCACTTTTTTTCACAAAAATCTCAAAACTGAAAACCTAGCTAGAGCTCGTTTCAAGGCCTAAAAGCTATTCCAAAAGCTTGCTAAGACATCCAGGAAGGGATTCCAATCAAAACCAAGTCTCCACGCACAAGGAATTGGTATAACAGAGTTGCTTTTCTTTCAAAATTATCCATAATCGTCTTTTGATTTCTAGGCATTTTCATGCATTTTAACCATTGAGTTATACTAACATGAGTGTTCTGAAGCTAATGGCATCCTTTAACTGAATTAATATTGCCTGTATGAGAAGTTGCCATGAACGTAGGTTAGGGTTTCAGAAGCTTCAATTTGGGGTTTTGCATATATGGTAAAATCAGGCCACGAAACCTGTACCATTGGATTCAGGACATCCAGACGAAGCAAAACCACACATCGCGCCCAATTTCTATTGCCCTATATTCTATTCGCTATTTTTCAGGTTTGGGGTTAGTGGGGGTTTAAAACCCCCGCTATATTTTTTTATTTTCAGGAAAAACGAAGAAGAAGGAAGGAGTCGCTGAGTTGTTGGACTATGGTTGGCCAATTTGAATGATTGGCGCGTTTTTGATTTGTTCAGCATAGTATTGCTTTTCCCATTATATTAATTGTGTTCCATTTAACTAACAAATATGCGCGTTGGTTCATGTGGTTGTTGAGTTGTCATGCAGGCAATGGGACCTGGGTTCGATTCCCAGGTCAATCTCAATGATTTTTGTCAAAACATGTTCCAGCGTTGCACTCATCCAATGGTTCATCATGCACCATCGCCTGTTTACTTGCCACGCGCCCAGGAGATCTCATCCAAAGGCCATCATGTGAATTCCACCATGGACCTCAGTCAATCATTCCACATGCACGCGCCAGAAAGTCAAAACAAGGCCTGATTCAATGGGCCTAATTACTTCAACAAACCTCCCAGATTGGGTCAGACACCCCATGGTTTGCATTATATTTCTTAATTTCTTTTTCTTTTCTTCTTTTTTTTTAATTGCTTTTTTTTGTTTTATTTAATTCACAAATTTAATTTTCATAATACAAAACCAGAAAAAAGTCAAAAATAAAAATATATTTATTTAATATTTAATTCATTAATATTTTTTTTGTAAATAAATCTTTTAATAACCAACTTAGTTAAATTAGGTTTTTATTTTAATGTTTTTCTTAAATAAACTAAAATATGTAGAAATTAGGTTTTTAGCATTTTTTTATCTTTTTCTTAATAAAATAATTTCTTCTTCTCATTATTATTATTAATTATTAATTATTTTGTAAATAAATATGTCATTAATTAATTAGGGTAAATTAGGTTAAAACTTAAATATTTTCTTTAACAATTAAAAATGATTTAGAACTAGGGTTTTATTTAATTTCTAATTTCAATTAATTTTCTTTATTTCATCAATACCAAAAAACATAAAAAATAACTCCTTTTCTTATTAAATAATTAATTAACTTTCAATTTCGATTTAATTTCTTTAAAGGGTCCAACGCCCTCGCATATCCGATTCTAATTTCTTTTCGCACGCGTATTCTTATGTTTCTTTTAAATCTTATGTAATTGCCAAAGCCTTGTAATAGTAATTAGGGAATTTATTTATTTTCCGCATTTTATTAAAAACGGGTCTTTGTTAATTTGGCGATGTATAGACCCGCGCCTTGTAATAGCGTAGGACCTTTATTTTCCGCATTTTAATTTCCGCACCTTTAAACTGCTAATCACATGAAAGAATGAATGAACCAAATAAAATCAAAGCGTAGCTCACCCAATGCATGATCAAGATAAAATATAACTGAAAATGATACACAAATTCACACACTACTCTTAGGGTACGCCTCATTGTTGCCTTGCCCCTCGAAACGTGGTCGTCGAGTATAGGACATTTTAGTAAGTCCTTATGTCCATGAACATGGCATAAGGGTAGCTTCTAAGGTGTCCTACTGTTGCTCTGGTGACCACACTGTCCCTACAAACAAATTGACCCGAACACCTCCAACGGTGGTGCTACCTACCTCTCAATGGTGGGATGGCATTACCTTAAGGACATTTACACAGCCTAATTCCTTAGGGTAGGTAGATGACTCATAGATACTTGCTCTAATTCAAAACAAATCAAAAACTCTTTTCACACCGACACTTTCAAAAAGCTTTCAAAACAATTTTTCAAACACTCTTGAGGACTGATACAAGAGTCGATCTGAATCTTTAAACGAAACTTTTTCAAACTCACTCACACTTTGAAAAGCAAACAAACATTTTGAAAACACAAATGAGCAAGTATCTAAGAGCCCGTGGATAACCACGGATAGAAAGGGTGTTAACACCTTCCCTTTCTATAAATCTACCTCTCGAACCGAGAGATAATCTCATAAGGAATTTTGTTGTGCTTTTGTCCTGTCCATGTTGGAGAAAATAAAAGACGGTGACGACTCTTGTTTCCGCGACATTTCGCGAACCAGCGTTAAACAGTCAGTTCCAGATCCACCGATCACAGAACTGGCGACTCTGCTGGGGATTCTTATAAAGTTAGGTGTACCTTAGGATAGTTCATAACTGTGTTTTCAATTGTTGTGCTTTGTTTGCTTTATTATTGTGTGTTGCATCGGAGTTACATAGATCCTAACCCGGATCTGGGGATACCCTGTTAGGTAGCATAAGCTGTGAGGGACCTGTCCAGCATAGACCGACATGGGTGAAGCAGTGGCTACGTTGGTGTGGCACCTTGGTCTGTACCGATATCCCTTGTGTCGTAACGAGGAGAATATGGGTCTTCTGAGGAGTCATTAAGCACCAACCGACCTTAGAACCTTAAATGGCCCAACTTGGCCAATAGAACAGTAGCAGTATGCTACGCCCATTGAGGCTAAACTCTCGTGATGGTTCTGGCCGCAAGAAAAGATTGCGATGCTGGAGTTATGACCGATTGAGGGTAGTCAGTGATATTGGGAGCCTCTAGAACCCGGTTACTTCTGATAGGACAGGTCTGAACCAACAAACTGAAAGAGGGTAATACCTAGACCCCATGCTGGCCTAAACTCTAAGGGCTTGTCTTGTGTGACTTGTGTGCCTTATCATGTTTGCCTTTGTAAATATTTGTGGTGTGCCTTATCATAACATCATGCCATCATGAACATTGCATGCATCCTACATAAGGACTGACCATTTCAAAGACAAGAGGGTTTCACCTTTGCTCTGTTTTGTAGGACATCATGATGCCTATGCGAAGGAATACTATCCGGTTCAACTTTGTTCACCCACCTGAGTTACTTGAAGAGTTGGTTAGCAGAATTCCAAATACTACTTCCTTCATCCAGAGGCATGTTTCTCTTCTCAGTTTAGTCACGACAAAGTGGGACCAACAGTTGATGAGTGTCCTGACCCAGTTCTATGACCCTCTGTACCAGTGCTTCACCTTTCAAGACTTCCAGCTGGTCCCTACCCTGGAAGAGTTCTCTGATTTGCTTGGTATCCCTATCTTGGATCAGACTCCCTACACTGGTTGGGAAAAGACTCTTAGGCTTGAGGAGGTTGCTGCAGCTCTCCCCCTGACCCATCAAGAAGTAATGGACAACTGGGAAACTAGAAGCAGAGTTAAGGGTTTCTTGGCCAAGTTCCTGGTTGGTAAAGCTAACAGTTTCTGGAATGACTTGGACTTTAGGGCATATGAAGACATCTTGGCTCTCCTAATCTATGGTCTAGTCTTGTTCCCTAATCCTGACAACTTCATTAATGTCACTGCCATAAGGATCTTCATGTCCCGGAACCCTGTGCCCACTCTCTTGGGTGACATCCTGCAACAACTTTATGCTCGTACTACCCGAAGACGAGGAACTCTGTGGTGTTGTATCCCTTTGTTGGTGAAGTGGTTTATTTCTCACCTCCCTAAGTTCGTGCTGAAGAACCAAGAAGGAAGAGGTTGGGCTCATAGGTTAATGTCTCTCACTGATAAAGACATCATTTGGACTTTCAGAGGTTTGGATGAGGTAGCTGTTATTGATTGTTGTGGAGAATATCCTAATGTTCCTTTGATTGGTACCCAATGAGGGATCTCTTATAATCCATGTCTAGCTCTTCGTCAGTTTGGAAGAGCCAGAAGAGCAGGGCCTCATGAGATGTTGGTGCCTCACATCAGTTTTGAGTTTCAGGTGGATAGTGACGAGCTGCGTCGTAGGTTCATCAAGGCTTGGGACAGAATTCACAAAGCTGACCCACAAGAGTTGGGACCAAAGACTTCTCTACCTATGGAAGCCTACTACAAATGGGTCCGCATCCGTGCTCAGAAGTTAGGTTTGCCGTACGAAGCTGGCAGACCCATCATTCTTGAGTATCCTGACAAGGATGGGGTTCCTCCAACTATTCTCCCTCCTCAGATACCTACTGATTATGAGACATTAAAGAGGTCTTGGGCGCAACTGCGAGAAGAACAGGATTCTTACCGGGAAAAGTTCAACGAGCAGGAATTGAAGATCCAGAAGTTGACAAAGCAGTTGGAGAATGAGCGAGCTCTGAATGACTACATCCGTACTGAGAAGAGGAGACCCTGGGATCAATGATGAGCTTTGGATGTTCTTTTACAGTTTCTATTTCCCTTTTCAGTATTTCCATTTTTATGTAACGCCTAAGGGCAACCTGTTGAACAATTTAAATTTCAAAGTTGAATCTAATGAAGTGTGTTCCTTTTTGTTTACAAAGTTGATTCCCGATTGTCTTTGAAAACATAAATCATACGCATTCCATTCATCACGTGCATCACAGGTACTCTTCTTTTCAGGTTGCTTAATGTTCTTCGCTATTTATTTCAGCATCATGAACCCTGAATCATCTACCGAACAGTCTATCAAGTCCCTTCAGGCTCAGAACACACAATTTTAAGATCTAATCATGGGTTTGGCTCAAGGTCAAGAGGAGCTGAAGGCTCTGCTGGTTCAGAAGAAGAAGAAGAAGAGAATTGTTCTATTCAACACGGGCCGAAGGTTTGGTAACACGTTGCAGAATGAGGAAGCTGGTTCTTCTGTAGGCAAAGACAGTCCCCAAGGGGGAAGGGCTCCAAGTCCGGTGGTCTCTGACAACGAGACTGATTTTAATGAGGAACAGTATCCTCCAGCTGAAGACAGATACAAGCAGTTGGAAGACCGTCTGAATGCCATGGAAATTCAACAAGTACCTGGTTTGGATTTCGGAGACTTGGGTTTATCTTCTGGTGTGATCATCCCGCACAAGTTTAAAGCACCATCTTTCACCAAGTATGACGGGGCGTCTTGCCCTAAGCTACACCTCAGATCCTATGTGCGGAAGATTCAGCCCTACACGGCTGACAAGAACTTGTGGATCCACTTCTTCCAGGAGAGTCTTTCAGGGACTCATCTCGAATGGTTCTATCAGCTGGATGGAACCAAGGTTCGTAACTGGGAGGAGTTGGCTACTGCTTTTTACAAGCAGTATCAA
Source organism: Vicia faba (assembly GCA_948472305.1). NCBI lineage: Eukaryota > Viridiplantae > Streptophyta > Magnoliopsida > Fabales > Fabaceae > Vicia > Vicia faba. Next base: position 1,574,560,125 of record OX451737.1, read on the forward strand.
TATAATGCCGACCTCGCTCCTACACGTACCCAGCTCCAGGGTATGTCGCTAGGATCGGGAGAAGGTTTTAAAGAGTATGCGCAGAAGTGGAGGGATCTGGCTGGCAGGGTGCAGCCACCATTAACCGACCGTGAATTGGTAGATATGTTCTTGGGGACCCTATCCGGGCCGTTCTTTAATCATCTCTTTGGCAACTCGTCTGCAGGGTTTACTGACCTCATTCTGACTGGGGAAAGGATAGAGGCTGGTATGAAGTCAGGAAAGATTCAGAAAGGTGCGTCTTCAAGTTCAGAGAAGAAACCTTTTAAAAAGGAGGCCAGTGTTGTGTATGGGCCTAGGAGGCAAGATAAACCAGAGCGCCGCCAAGCTGTCAACGCGGTGGTGATTGCTAAGCCTGTTGCCCCTCCTCGGCAACTCAACCAACCAAGGGCTGAAAGACCCAGAAGAGAATTTACTCGGTTGAGTATGACCTTGTCACAAATCTTGCCGCAGCTGCTATCGACCAACTTGGTGACCGTCAGAGAGGCTCCAAAGGTTGTGAATACTGCATCCCCCAAGTATAATCCAAATGCCCGTTGTGCTTATCACTCCGATAGCCCGGGGCATTCTACTGATGACTGCTGAGCCCTGAGGAATAAGGTGCAGGACCTTATTGATGCAAAGGAGATACAATTTGAAGCGCCTGAGAGGCCAAATGTTGTGACTGCTCCTATGCCCCAGCATGGAGTAAATGCTGTTGATGAAGATTTGTATGCAGTTTCTGTGAATGATGTGACTACCCCTTTGTTGACTGTTAAGAGGAACTTGCTGCTGGCCGGTTTATTTCCGGGTTGTAGCAAGGGTTGCCTTTTGTGTGCTGTTACCCCTACTGGTTGTCTGTTGCTGAAGTTAGGCATCCAAAGCCTGATGGACAGCAAAGAGATTTTGTTCAAGAAGACCGCTGTTCCTTTTGTTCCTATGGAAGAAGTATCTGTCGTTACAATTTTCAACAATCCAATCAAGGCTCCCCTGAGGAAGCCAGTTAAAATCATGACTGTTGCACCCATTGTTATTACTGTTCCGGGGCCCCTCCCCTATGAATCTGATAAGGCTGTCCCATGGCACTATGGGGCAGATGTATATGTACTTGGAATAAAGTAAGAGTTCAATACCGGTACCAGCATCAGCAATATCACCGGTCCAGCCAAAGTAACCCGCAGTGGCAGGCTCTTCTCGCCTGACATTGCGCCACCAACTATTCGAAGACCTCTCATAATAACGCCTGCAAGTGCGCCTGTTTCCACTTCTGATCAAGTTGCTTCCCCTGCTGCCGAGTCATCTAATACTCGGGGCAAAGGGATTGATGATGAGCCTGCCCGGATGAAGGCACCAAAGTCCGTGAATGTTGAAGCCTCCCAGCAAGAGATGGAGGAAATTCTTAAGATAATCAAGAAGAGCGACTTCAATGTCGTTGAACAGCTGGGGCATACACCCTCCAAAATCTCTATGTTATCATTGTTGCTGTGCTCAGAGGCCCACGCCAAGGCCTTGATTTCATTTCTGAAGACGGCCCATGTGCCACAAGAGACCTCTGCAGATCAATTCACTGACTGTGTGGCCAATTTGACAGCTGACAATGGTTTGGGTTTCTCGGATGCTGACCTTACCGCCAAGGGAAAGAACCACAATGATGCCCTGCATGTCTCCATTGAATGCAGGGGCACCACTCTTACTCACGTGTTGGTGGACACCGGTTCTTCCCTGAATGTGTTTCCCAAGAAGGCCTTAGACCGGTTGGATTGTGAGGGCCTAGAGTTGAAACCTAGCAACATCATTGTTCGAGCCTTTGACGGATCGAAGAGGATGGTCCATGGAGAAGTAGACATCCCAATTCGTGTGGGTTCTCAAGTATTTGACTCAACGTTCTATGTGATGGATATTCGTCCATCTTATTCCTGTTTGCTGGGTCGACCTTGGATTCACAAAGCTGGAGCAGTGACATCCACTCTACACCAGAAGCTCAAGTACCCTGTCAGAGGAAAGATTTTCACTGTGCAGGGGGAGGAAGAATACATGGTTAGTCATCTGAATTCCTTCCGGTATATCGAGATTGACGGGGAGTTTATTGAAACCCCCTTTCAGCATTTTGAAGAGGTACCTCCAACATTGGCAGCAGCAGAAACAGTGGTTGAAGAGGACTTTCCTTTGAAGATGGCTTCCTTGAAGGACGCCCGGGCTGTAATCGAGAAAGGTGAATGTGCTAACTGGGGCAGGCTCCCTGATTTCACTCCTAAAACTGACAATTTTGGACTGGGTTTTACTGCAGAGGCTCAGAGGGCGGTGCGCAAAGCTAGGATCGGAAGACCTCCTGTGCTCATCACCAATCCAGGAGTTAATGCTATTGGGGATGAAGACGAAGTGGAAGAATCGGAGTTCGATAGCTGGATCTACCCGACGACTGATGGTGGATTGAATAATTGGACCGCAAAAGATCATACACCTGTTACTTTTATTACGCAGTAATGAATTCCTTTGTTTTTGTTATTTGTAATAAACAATGAATTGAAACTTTATGGCCCGGTGTCTTACCCGGGGCACCGTTGGCTTCATTTGTGAGGGCTTATAACTGTCATTTTCATATATCATGAATAAAGATCTTGGACATTTTTTCGCATTTCAAATCTTGTGCTCCCTTTCTTTCTTTCTTTCTTTATATATTGCAAAACAGCTATATTTACACACACTCACCTACACAGGTTTCAATCCACTCTGGATCTCACTGGTAACGACTCTGCTACTGCCAGTTATGACTTCGAAAATCCGATCAACTTAGCCGAAGACGAAGGTGAAGATGATTGCGAAGTGCCTGGTGAGCTTGCAAGACTATTACTCCAGGAAGAGAGGGAAATTTAACCACATGAAGAGCCAGTGGAAACGATAAATCTGGGTACTGAGGCGGACAGAAAGGAAGTCAAGATTGGTGCCAATCTGGAGCTCAGCATAAAACAACGGTTGACTCAGATGTTACATGATTATGTGGAAATCTTCGCCTGGTCCTACGAAGACATGCCTGGGTTGGATACTGACATTGTGGTCCATCATTTTCCTACCAAGGAAGACTGCCCTCCAGTTAAGCAAAAAGTTCGTCGTATGCGTCCAGAGATGTCTGAGAAGATAAAAGCTGAGGTTATGAAGCAATTTGATACCGGGTTTCTTGCAGTGACTTCTTACCCTCAGTGGGTTGCTAATGTGGTACCGGTACCGAAGAAGGATGGTAAGTTCAGAATGTGTGTTGGTTACAGGGATCTGAACAGGGCCAGCCCCAAGGATGACTTCCCCCTACCTCACATTGATGTTCTGGTTGATAATACTGCTCAGCATAAGGTGTTCTCTTTCATGGATGGTTTTTCAGGGTATAATCAGATCACGATGGCTCCTGAAGACATGGAAAAGACTACCTTTGTTACTCAGTGGGGCACCTTCTGCTACAAGGTCATGCCATTCGGGTTGAAAAATGTTGGGGCAACCTACCAACGTGCCATGGTTGCTTTATTTCATGATATGATCCATCATGAGATTGAAGTGTACGTCGACGATATGATTGCAAGGTCTCAAACTGAGGAGGAACACCTTGACCATCTGCAAAAGCTGTTTGACCGTCTAAAGTTATACAAGCTGAGGTTGAATCCAAACAAGTGCACCTTTAGGGTAAGGTCTGGAAAGTTGCTAGGCTTCGTCGTGAGCGACAAAGGTATTCAAGTGGACCCTGCCAAGGTTAAAGCCATACAAGAGATGCCAGTTCGCAAGACAGAGAAAGAAGTCAGAGGCTTTCTAGGACGTCTGAATTACATTGCCCGATTCATCTCGCACCTAACTGCTACCTGTGAACCAATCTTCAAGCTGCTGAAGAAAGATCAGGTAGTACATTGGAATGATGAATGTCAGGCCGCTTTTGACAGAATCAAAGAGTATCTCCAAGAACCACCCATCCTTATGCCACCGGTTGAAGGGAGACCTCTGATACTATACCTGACAGTACTCGACAACTCAATGGGGTGTGTGCTGGGGCAGCATGACGAGTCTGGCCGAAAAGAGCATGCCATTTATTACCTTAGCAAAAAGTTTACCGACTGTGAGACCCGATACTCACTGCTCGAGAAAACTTGCTGCGCTTTGGTATGGGCTGCTCGCCGGCTGAGACAGTATATGCTGACTCACACTACCTTGTTGATTTCGAAGATGGATCCAATAAAGTACATATTTGAAAAGCCTGCCTTGTCTGGAAGAATAGCAAGATGGCAAATGATCTTGACAGAATACGACATCCAGTACACGACTCAGAAAGCCATCAAAGGAAGTGTATTGGCAGACTACTTAGCACACCAGGCAGTAGACGACTATCAGTCAATGAACTTCGAGTTTCCGGATGAGAGCATCATGATTGTGACTGATTGTGAAGTACCTGGACCGGATGAAGGACCTGAGGAAGGATCCCGATGGTCTATGCACTTTGATGGAGCCTCCAATGCTTTGGGTAACGGTATCGGCGCTGTGATCATATCCCCTCAAGGCACTCATACTCCACTCACTGCCCGACTATGTTTCAACTGCACCAACAACATGGCGGAGTATGAGGCATGCATCATGGGTCTTCAAGCTACGATCGACTTAAGGATCAAGTTTCTGAGTGTCTTCGGAGATTCCGCTCTCGTGATCAATCAGATCAAAGGCGAGTGGGATACGAAACATCCGAATCTTATTCCTTACAGAGAATGTGTGTTGACATTGATCCCCCATTTCACAGAAATAACTTTTGAACACTTTCCGAGAGAGGAGAATCAGTTGGCGGACGCGTTAGCTACGATGTCTTCCATGTTCAAAGTCAAATGGGACAATGAAGCTCCCCGGGTCATTATCTGGAAACTGGACGAACCGGCATACTGTTGTGATCTTGAGGCTGAGGTAGTGACTGAAAAACCCTGGTACCATGAGGTGAAGAGATACTTGGAAGCTCAGGAATACCCTGAAGGTGCGTCTGTCAATGATAAAAGGTTTCTGAGAAGGTTCGCAGCGAAGTTCTTCCTTAGCAACGGCATCCTGTACAAGCGAAACCATGATTCGACCTTACTGCATTGTGTGGATAAGACTGAGGCAGAAAGGATCGTGGCAGAGCTACATGAAGGTACATTCGGAACGCATTCCAGTGGACACACGATGGCAAAGAAAATCCTTCGGGCAGGGTATTTCTGGTCCACAATGGAAGCCGACTGTTACCAACATTCTCTGACATGTCATAAATGCCAGATTTATGCAGATAAGGTGCATGTTCCTCCAGTTCCTCTGAATGTCCTGACTGCACCTTGGCCTTTTGCAATGTGAGGCATAGATATGATCGGCGAGATTAAACCTACGGCATCCAACGGGCATAGCTTCATCCTGGTAGCGATCGATTACTTTACAAAGTGGGTTGAAGCAGCTTCCTATGCTACAGTAACCAAGAACATCGTGGCACGGTTCATTCGGCATAATCTGATATGTCGATACGGCGTCCCAGAAAGGATCATTACAGACAACGGTACCAATCTCAATAACAAAATGATCACTGAGCTCTGCGAGCAGTTCAAGATACAGCACCACAACTCTTCTCCCTACCGGCCGAAGATGAATGGGGCTGTAGAAGCAGCGAACAAGAACATCAAGAAGATTGTGCAGAAGATGACAGTGACCTATAAAGATTGGCACGAGATGTTACCGTTTGCTCTACATGAGTATCGTACCTCAGCAAGAACGTCAACCGGGGCAACTCCTTTTTCCTTGGTCTACGACATGGAGGCAGTCTTACCGATCGAAGTTCAAATACCCTCTCTCCGGATAATGAAGGATGCAGATCTGAGCGAAGATGATTGGATCCAGACACGACTTGATCAATTAAACCTAATTGACGAAAAGAGACTTGCTGCTATTTTTCATGGTCAGACGTATCAAAAACGGATGATCAGGGCATTTAACAAAAAGGTCAGACCACAAGAATATCAAGTTGGGGATCTGGGAATCAAACGTATCATCCTTCCTCAGAGTGATCCAAGGGGAAAATGGACCCCTACGTACGAAGGGCCATTTGTGGTTAAACATGTGTTCTCAGGAGGAGCCATGATTCTAACCACCATGGATGGTGACGACCTTCCTCACCCCGCCAATGCAGACATAGTAAAAAGATACTACGCATAACAAATACCCGCTAGGTTGACATACCTAGGCAAAAATTAGGGCTTCCCGGCAAACCAAAAGGGTTCGGGCAAAATGAGGGATGAAATGAAAAAATCTGTACACCCGGCAAGTCGAAAACCTGAAAAGGCGGCTTGGGCAAAAATGGGTATCCCGGTGGACCGAAAACCCGAAAGGGTGGTCCAGGAAAAAGTTAGGGATAAAGCGTAATACTATGTCTCATTGGATCACCTTGCATCCAGAATCCGGTATCAACATCAAGTTCAAACGGCATCGATCGATCAGCTTCATCGTCAACTGAGCAGCAAAGTGATGAGACGCTCGAAGACATAAAGGTGATAGAAGAGTTGAAACCCAGTGGGATTATTCTTTTCACATAGCTGTTTTGTTTTCCTTTTTGCAAGAAAATTGTATAAACTCTATATTCGGCGGCGTTCTCCTACTAGGACGTCAGCCTCTTGTACATAAACGCCTATTTACAGGCAAATTCAAAAATCAATATAAGTTCACTTTTCAGCTAAAATTGCCAATTGTTTTTCCTTTTCTGTTTTATTTTGCGAAGAACGTCCAAGGTTCAATTTGTGATATATGCATTTGACAATGATTGCTAACTCATAAATGTTTGCATACGAAACAAAGGATTAATTACAGGTAACATTAGAAACAGGGGCAATAATGAGTTGTCTAAGCAATCTAATTGTTCTGTCCACCAAGGTACCAAGGTAAGTGCAGCTGAAGAACATAACCAAGATATCTTAAATCCCCAGAGAGTGAGCCAGCAAGTCAATACACTCTCCCCAAGCAGAGTTATCCTGTCAGCCTTAAGGAAGTTGGGTATCCTCCAGCAGATCTCAACATTCCCCAGCGCAGTATATGAACATTCCTAACAAGCGTCCCCGGCAGTCTTGATCTAAGACTGTTCCCCGGAGGTATACCAGACATTCAGCGGAGCCACTTCCCCAATATACCTCAAAGAATTTCCCCCAGGAGAGTCCAGTCCGAAGTTTCCCCAGGAAAGTGGAATCCATCTCCCCAGCAGTAAGCTTATCCCCAGTAGATTCTGGAAGCTTATCCCCTGCAGAACACGAACGCATCTCCCGACTTTATTCAAAGGTTATTTCCCCACCAGGATATAACTGGGTTATCCTCAGCCAAAAGCCATGGAAAGATCGTCTTCGGCAAAGTCTTCTTCCCCAGTGGAGTCTATTAAAACTTCCAACATGACAACGGTATCCCCAGCGGAGTTACCATCAACGTCTCAACAGAGTACCTCTCTCCCCACAGAGTATTGTTCCCCAGCAAGGTCGCTAGAGTAATTTTCCCCTGCAGAGTAATCTCCAAGTTTATTCCCCAACGGAATCATCTTCTCCTACCGGTACCCTTGCAACCATCACTCCCCAGTGGAAACAAAGAATGCTATTCACATCAGCCCAGGATTTAACTTCCCAGCATCCGTCAAGGATTTATTTTCCTAAGACGAAAACATACATTCATAAACATCGCATTTCCATACATTATAGCATGCATATACGCATCATGAACATATAATCTCATCACGCATGTCATACATCATGACATCGCATACAACTAACGTTTTGTCTTTTCAGGACAAAGGTTAATACCAAGATGATTACCATCAACGGTCGCAACTAAAGATCTGATTCCTGTATCTCGCCAGGGTGTATCTATTGACGATCGATTCCAGACCCGATTCCTGTATCTTGCCAGGGTGTGTCTGAAGAGTTTGAGGATCCGATTCCTGTATCTTGCCAGGGTGTATCTGTTGACGACTAGCATTACCAGACCTGATTCCTGTATCTTGCCAGGGTGTGTCTGAAGAGTTTGAAGATCTGATTCCTGTATCTTGCCAGGGTGTATCTGTTGACGACTAGCATTACCAGACCCGATTCCTGTATCTTGCCAGGGTGTGTCTGAAGAGTTTGAAGATCTGATTCCTGTATCTTGCCAGGGTGTATCTGTTGACGACTAGCATTACCAGACCCGATTCCTGTATCTTGTCAGGGTGCGTCTGAAGAGTTCGAAGATCTGATTCCTGTATCTTGCCAGGGTGTATCTATTGACGACTATATTCTCCGGACTCGATTCCTGTATCTCGCCAGGGCACGTCTGAAGAGTTTAAAGATCCGATTCCTGTATCCAGCCAGGGCGCATCTACACAGAGTTTGAAGGCCAATTCCTGTAACAGGCCAGGTAATCACTTTCTTTCTCAGGTACGCAAGTTCTCGCTAAGGAATCTCTTACGCGATCGACAACCTCCCGATGGCATCTATAAGCCCATCTTCCTATCCATCAATCTCCAAATGGCATCTATAAGCCCATTCCCACCATCATACTGCTGACACTCTGCTATGTGAGTGCAAATTTCTGGGCACTCTAGTGTTCAATCATCTTCCACCTTCGGATTACGAAAGGCACGACAGCCAATCTACACCCTCAGGTTTAAGAAGATTGAACAGGGGCAACTGTTGTACCCCAAAATTTGCCCTCCCATATTCTTCAAGATTTGCCAAGATCAAAGGTTCAAAATCTCTCAAGGGTTGCACAGTCCAATTGCCTCCTAACAGTAAAAAATTAGGGTTTTGGTTCTGGCAAAGAAATTGAAGTTTCCAAGGGTCCAATCAAGTCCCACATGCCTATAAACATTGTCAAGCATCCATATGCCAAGTTTCAGGACTCACAGCATCAAATGGCACAGTCAAAAACCCTAATTGCTTCACAGTCAACTGCAGGGGCAAAATGGTCATTTGACAGTCAAAAGTCAAACTTTTTGGTCAACATCTTATTTTGAAGCCACAAACATCATTTGATCAAATCTTGATCATGATTCTCAAAAGCATGGCTCAAAAAGTCTCAAGATGCAAAAGTTTCCATTTTTGGACAGTTGAAAAAGTCAACTGCAAATTGACCAAGGCATAACTTCCACATGGTTTATCAGAAAAATTCCATCAAAAGCTCATTTTGAAGAGAATGACATTTCCCACAACTCATCTTCACACCTCAAGTCCAAGAAATGCTCTCATAAAAAGTTATCAATCTCAACATTATAGGTCATTTTCAAAAGTCAACAAAAAGGCACTTTAAGTCAAAGACCATAACTTGAGATTGGTAAATCAAAATGACATGGGACCAAAGGCATTGGTTAGAGGACTTCAAGACCTTTCCAAAATGTCCAAGAACATGATCAAAGCTTAAACACTGAGCAAGATATGCCTTGTGGAAGTTGGGAAATTTTTGGGAATTTTGAAAAGTCAACTTTGCTTCAAATACCTCAAAATTGCTAATGGGCCTCAATTTCTTCCATGAATCATCACCCAAAAGCTATGCACGACCCATTGACATCCAAGGGAGTTATTTTATCATTTTTGATTAATTATTTGAATTTTTATTATTATTAATTCACTTAATTAAAATTAAATATGAAAAAATAGCAAATCACACCTTTCAAATCTTTTTATGCAGAGATTTCACTCCTTATGTGCTCAATATCTCGTGTACCATTCAAAAAGGAAAGAATCTTCCATGATTTGGCATAATTGGCATGAAAAATATTGAAGAAAAGATATGCAAAATCAAATATTCAAAGCATTGATTCAAGGACTTTGGGATTGGTTTTTCTAACCTAATTCCATCTACATACATATGCAAACATAACCCTAATGCCTAATACACAGAAGTTGCGCTCAGAACACAAGAACATTGCACTTTTTTTCACAAAAATCTCAAAACTGAAAACCTAGCTAGAGCTCGTTTCAAGGCCTAAAAGTTATTCCAAAAGCTTGCTAAGACATCCAGGAAGGGATTCCAATCAAAACCAAGTCTCCACGCACAAGGAATTGGTAGAACAGAGTTGCTTTTCTTTCAAAATTATCCATAATCGTGTTTTGATTTCTAGGCATTTTTCATGCATTTTAACCATTGAGTTATACTAACATGAGTGTTCTGAAGCTAATGGCATCCTTTAATTGAATTAATATTGCATGTATGAGAAGTTGTCATGAACGTAAGTTAGGGTTTCAGAAGCTTCAATTTGGGGTTTTACATATATGGTAAAATCAGGCCACGAAACCTGTACCATTGGATTCAGGACATCCAGACGAAGCAAAACCACACATCGCGCCCAATTTCTATTGCCCTATATTCTATTCGCTATTTTTCAGGTTTGGGGTTAGTGGGGGTTTAAAACCCCCGCTATCTTTTTTTTATTTTCAGGAAAAACGAAGAAGAAGGAAGGAGACGCTGAGTTGTTGGACTATGGTTGGCCAATTTGAATGATTGGCGCGTTTTTTATTTGTTCATCATAGTATTGCTTTTCCCATTATATTAATTGTGTTCCATTTAACTAACAAATATGCGCGTTGGTTCATGTGGTTGTTGAGTTGTCATGCAGGCAATGGGACCTGGGTTCGATTCCCAGGTCCCCCATAATCTCAATGATTTTTGTCAAAACATGTTCCAGCGTTGCACTCATCCAATGGTTCATCATGCACCCTCGCCTGTTAACTTGCCACGCGCCCAGGAGATCTCATCCAAAGGCCATCATGTGAATTCCACCATAGACCTCAGTCAACCATTCCACATGCACGCGCCAGAAAGTCAAAACAAGGCCTGATTCAATGGGCCTAATTACTTCAACAAACCTCCCAGATTGGGTCAGACACCCCATGGTTTGCATTATATTTCTTAATTTCTTTTTATTTTCTTCTTTTTATTTTAATTGCTTTTTTTTTGTTTTATTTAATTCACAAATTTAATTTTCATAATACAAAACCAGAAAAAAGTCAAAAATAAAAATATGTTTATTTAATATTTAATTCATTAATATTTTTTTTGTAAATAAATTTTTTAATAACCAACTTAGTTAAATTAGGTTTTTATTTTAATGTTTTTCTTAAATAAACTAAAATATGTAGAAATTAGGTTTTTAGCATTTTTTTATCTTTTTCTTAATAAAATAATTTCTTCTTCTCATTATTATTATTAATTATTAATTATTTTGTAAATAAATATGTCATTAATTAATTAGGGTAAATTAGGTTAAAACTTAAATATTTTCTTTAACAATTAAAAATGATTTAGAACTAGGGTTTTATTTAATTTCTAATTTCAATTAATTTTCTTTATTTCATCAATACCAAAAAACATAAAAAATAACTCCTTTTCTTATTAAATAATTAATTAACTTTCAATTTCGATTTAATTTCTTTAAAGGGTCCAACGCCCTCGCATATCCGATTCTAATTTCTTTTCGCACGCGTATTCTTATGTTTCTTTTAAATCTTATGTAATTGCCAAAGCCTTGTAATAGTAATTAGGGAATTTATTTATTTTCCGCATTTTATTAAAAACGGGTCTTTGTTAATTTGGCGATGTATAGACCCGCGCCTTGTAATAGCGTAAGACCTTTATTTTCCGCATTTTAATTTCCGCACCTTTAAACTGCTAATCACATGAAAGAATGAATGACCCAAATAAAATCAAAGCGTAGCTCACCCAATGCATGATTAAGATAAAATATAACTGAAAACGATACACAAATTCACACACTACTCTTAGGGTACGCCTCACTGTTGCCTTGCCCCTCGAAACGTGGTCGTCGAGTATAGGACGTTTTAGTAAGTCCTTATGTCCATGAACATGGCATAAGGGTAGCTTCTAAGGTGTCCTACTGTTGCTCTGGTGACCACACTGTCCCTACAAACAAATTGACCCGAACACCTCCAACGGTGGTGCTACCTACCTCTCAATGGTGGGATGGCATTACCTTAAGGAAATTTACACAGCCTAATTCCTTAGGGTAGGTAGATGACTCATAGATACTTGCTCTAATTCAAAACAAATCAAAAACTCTTTTCACACCGACACTTTCAAAAAGATTTCAAAACAATTTTTCAAACACTCTTGAGGACTGATACAAGAGTCGATCTGAATCTTTAAACGAAACTTTTTCAAACTCACTCACACTTTGAAAAGTAAACAAACATTTTTTAAACACAAATGAGCAAGTATCTAAGAGCCCGTGGATAACCACGGATAGAAAGGGTGCTAACACCTTCCCTTTCTATAAATCTACCTCCCGAACCGAGAGATAATCTCATAAGGAATTTTGCTGTGCTTTTGTCCTGTTCATGTTGGAGAAAATAAAAGACGGTGGCAACTCTTGCTTCCGCGACATTTCGCGAACCAACGTTAAACAGTCAGTTCCAGATCCACCGATCACAGATTTGGCGACTCTGCTGGGGATTTTTATAAAGTGAGGTGTACCTTAGGTTCAAGAAGATTGAACAGGGGCAACTGTTGTACCCCAAAATTTGCCCTCCCATTTCCTCAATATTTTCTCACCACAAGACCCTTGAAGCTCAAGATCAAGTTAGGGTTTGCTCTACTCAAGACTCCTCCTTGCACTGTTGACCCAAATTAGGGTTTGTGTTTGCACAAAGATGTTTTGACCTGAAATGCCCAAAATGACTTCCATGCTTCATATTGGACTCACAAGTTTATCCATACCAAGTTTCAAGCCTTGATTCAAATCTTTGCCCAGTCAATTGGACAGTTGACCTAGAAATCAGCTGTATTGGGGAAAAAGTCAACTGTGGTCAATTGACAATCAAACCTCATGATTTTTGACCCACATCAACATTATGAACTCATATGAACCATTTGTTCAAGTTTGGATCACAATTCCACAAGAAATTTGATCAGATCACCAAAAGGGCAAAATGGTCATTTTTAGGATTTTGACTGCACAAAGGCAATTTTTGACTGTTTGACCTAGCCAATGACAAACCAAGCTCACATATGGACTCAAGGACTCAATGGCATTGTCTTGACATGTTCAACAAGTTCAAAAGATCCCAAATGCACAAGATTGACAGATGAATTTTCCAGTCAACTGATCAATTTTTGAATGTATACTGAAAAGTCAAACTTTGACTTTTCGGTCAAAATCAAGTGTCAAGATTCATTTTTCATCAAAACATGTCAAATCATGAAACTTGTTCATCAAGAAATCAAAAATCACAAATTAGGGTTTGAAATGAAGAAATTTCATCTTAGAAATTTTCTAAAGTTATGAAAATTCCTAATTTTTTCCTAACTTTGTCCCATCTTTTCATCAAGATACATTTGGATTCAAACAAAACTCAAAACATGAAAGTTGTAGTACATTGAAAAATATACAACTTTTATTCACAAAGTTTCCTCAAAAGAAGCTTGTAGCTCAAGTTACAATTTTTGGAACAAGGGTGCAAAACATTCTTAACTTAGAAATTTTTTGACCTATTTTAGGCAGGATTTTTGCCTAACTTCATGGCCACTTTTCACATGCTTCCACTTGGAATTTCAATTTGCATTACAAAGATGGATTGTAGTACACATTCCAAGCTTTCCAAAATGTCCAAGAACTTCTCAAACACCCTTGTGGTTAGGGAGAATCGAATTTGTCAATATGGGCAAAAGTCACTTTGATTCATGGCCAAAGGCATGTTCATACACTTTGCATTTTTGAAATCAGCTTGCACAAGATAGTTACAGGCCTCTAATATCATTTACACTCGATAATTAAATGTCAATCCATTGTGTTCTAGCATTATTTTGTGCATTTGGACATTACATGAAGAATTAAGCCATATTTGGAAAAAGTGACTTATCTATTCTTGTAAAGTATGGCTTTATGTCAAAACATGAATCAAAGAAGTACAATGCATATCTTCTAGGTACAAGTTATTGAACTAATCCCACTGATCAAGACTAACATTGGCAGCATGTTTAGGGGGCCTGCATAAGCTTGTAAACCAACTTGACAACTTTTGCTTACATTAGAAGAAACTTGGCATTTTGAATCACATCTCACATTGCTGCAAGAACAAGCCTAAGTAAACTTATTGAGCACATTCCAAACATCAAGCCTGACCTGAAACACGAGCCAACCACCTTCAATACCTCCCCAAACACAGAAACACCACTTTGCTGCACAAAATAGGGCATCCCTGCAGATTGAGTTGCACAACTCAGTTTGCTCGTGCGTTTTGGCCAAAGCTTGTTCATACACACTCCCTACCATCCATTGAAGTTATCCCAAGCCCTAGCTGCAGACTGTAACACCCCTAACCAAGCTTGCCATTTTCACTTTTTTTGTTTTGCAGGTTGACTTCTATAGCTCGATTCATTTAGTTTCAAAGCAAGCTAAAGGTTGGAGAAGCATCCCTGAACTTCAAGCAAGTTGTACAAGTCCTCAAGTTCCATTGAAAGTACCTCCATTGTCATACACGTATCAAGCTGAAACAGGTAAAACTTTGAACTTTTATCTCTCAATCTAGGAAGAGTTAGCCTTAGGTTTATGAATGAAAAATGCTCTACTCATGGCCCTGAAGCTACACATATAATTACTTTGCATTTATGTTGTGTGTACTGAGAGAATTTGGAACCTGAACATTAGAAAAAACTTAGGTCAGGAATTAGGGATGAAGAAATTCTCCTTCGTTTCTTAGAGTTAAGTCAAGTTCTTTATATGTCTGGATTCGTCTCTTGATGCTCTACATTTTTGGTGTTATGAGTTTTGCTTGAAAGTCCAAAAATCAGGATGTTTGAATCAGCATGAGAAACGCGCGTTTTTTAAACAAATTGGCTGGAGGTTGAAGAAGATAGACTTGGGTTGGGCCTGAGTTTTGTTTTCCTTTTTGCATCACTTTATTTCACATACACCCCCCCGGCCCATTGCATGATATATTTGTCATTTTTTTATTTTTTCCTTTTGATTTTGATTCTATATTTTTATTTAAGCATGAAAAAACATTAAAAATATTTTTCTCACATTTTTTGCATTTTATTTGGTATTTATTTTGTTTCATTTAGTTTATATGTAAATAAATATATAAATACTTTTATTTAAAATACTAGAAATAATACCAATACATTTTTATTTTCTGATTTTATTTTATTTTATCTCTTGAAAACATTTTCTAAAAAATATACTTTTTTTGTAAATAATAAATATTTTATTTTTGTACATATTTAATATATTTAGTAAATAATATAAATACTTATATATTTATTAGAATATTTAGGATAAAAACATAAAAATAATACATTTTTATTTTTATTAATATTTAACCTCAAAAATCACTTTTTTACAATATACTTCCTTTTTATTTATTTTTTGTATATAATTAATAAATATTGTATATATTAAATAATAAATACCTTTTTATTTACAAATTAGGGTTTTCCCCTAAAAACACAAAAATACCAAAAATTAATCCTTTTTATTTTTGTTTATTTGTCATATAAAAATACTTTTTTACATACATATAAAAATCATTTTTTGCATCTTGCATATTTATTGTATTTTATTTAATTATTATGCAATTAATTAATTTGTATATTCAATTTGGATGTAATATTTTAGATTTAAATTTCTCGCTAAATATCCCCATTTGAACATTTGTACCCCCCATCCCATAATTGTGTTGTAATAATTTAGGACTTTAAATTCCGCACTTTAAAGCTTTCTAAAAATGCCATGATAGACTTAGGGTTTTGTATGCAAAAATCAAATGACAAATAGCTTGACCTAATTCAAAGATAACAAAGCATGAAAATGAACAACACTAATCACACTTGCACCCCTAGGGTTACTTCACTTGTTGCCTTCAATAATGGGCCATGTTGCATGTTGAGTTTCTTTGGCAAAAACAAAACAATATCAAATGATCATAGTCCCTCGATGACGCTTTCGAAAGTTGCCTAAAAATGATCAAGTTCCTTAAAGGAAAAATTGCCCAAAGACACTTGGCACCATTGCAATCATGGTCTAAACGATGAGCCGCGCCCGTCCCGTTCACATCCTAACACAAGATTGTCCACCAAATACAATGGTGGAACAAAATTGTTAAAAGGGTTAAAACATAGAAAAAACCTTTGAGTAAATTTAGGAGTAGACAACTCTTAGTCACTTGAACCAACTTGTAAAAACACTTGCCTATTTTTCAAAACCACACATCACAACACACTTTCAAAACAACTTTCAAAAACATTGAAAACTTTTCAAAAGACATACACCTTTGTATACATCCAAACATGGGTCATTACAAAGGTTGCCACCACATTGGCCTCTTTTCAAAACATTTTCAAACCCACACACAAAGCACCATTTCAAACAATTGAAAGCACCATTTCAAACAATTGAAAATCAAAGGCAAGTGACCTAAGCAAGTAACTAAGAGCCCATGGATAACCATGGATAGAAAGGGTGCTAATACCTTCCCTTTCTATAATTTACTCCCCGAACCCAAGAAAAAATCTCAAAGGTTTTTGCTATGCTTTTTAACCTTTCCTTAGGATAAAATAAAAAGTCGATGGCGACTCTTGCTCAACCGAAACATTTGCGAAAACAAACGCAAAACCCAAGTCAGTTCTCCCACCGTATCACAGAACTGGCGACTCTGCTGGGGAAATTTTTTAAAGTGGAGTAACCTTAGGGCTTAGATCACCCTCTTGCATGACTAATTATTTGCTTTGATTGCTTTATATCTTGGCTCTCTTGTTTGGATTTGAAATCCTACGCCCGGATTTGGGGAAACATTCATAGATAGCAATACGTTGTGGAAACTGTGCGGGGTATACCGACACGGTTGAAGCAATAGCTATATTAGTGCGACATATTTGTGAGTACCGGTAACCCTTGAGTTCAATCAAGGAGAGTACGGGGCCGCTGAGTGATGTCACTAAGCACTAATGACCTAGAACCTTACTTGACCATCTTGGCCTTTCATTAGGGGTAGTGAGATGACCGGCTTTGGTGCAGTCCGAAGTTGGTAGATACTCGATACTACACTCATTGAGGGTTGTTTTCTTGGAATATTTTGGTCGCTAGTTAAGTGGCTAAACCAAAACAATGAACATGGAAAACAATCCAGTGATATTGAGCTCCTTAGAACTCAGTTACTATTTATAGGACAGGTTTTTAAGCCAACTACACTCAAGAGGGTACTTACCTATGAAACCCCATGCAAGCCTGAAACTAGGGTTTTGTGTGAATTGCTTGTACATGTGTTTTGTGCATACATCATAGACATCATAAAGCATCATATGCATTCACTAACCATTTCAAGGGTTTAGATCTTCATCTTTGTTCTTGTTTTGTAGGTCATGGAAATTCTTCGCAGGAAAACCATCCAAGTCAACCTTGTGAGAATCCCTCCTCAACTCAAGGAGCTCACATCCAGAATTCCGGAAAGCTCTCCCTTCAGTGAAAGACATGGTAGACTGCTCAGCCTAGTCAACACCAGCATTGAAGAGGACATGGTAAAGGTGTTGTTCCAGTTCTTTGACCCCCTTCACCACTGTTTCACTTTCCCCGACTATCAATTGGTGCCCACTTTGGAGGAATTTTCTCAAATCCTGAGAATTCCTATTCTTAATCAACTACCCTACAACGGTACGGAAAAAGAACCAAGGCCTGAAGATGTTACTCAAGCACTACACTTGCAACCATCTGACATCAAGGGCATTGGGAAACTAGAAGCGGTGTCAAAGGCTTCTTGGCAAAATTCTTGTTTGAGAAGGCACAAGAGTGTTGGAATTCATTGGATCTACAAGCCTTTGAAGAAATTGTGGCACTCCTCATTTATGGGTTGGTCCTGTTCCCAAATCCTGACCAGCTTGTAGATGTCAACGCCGTCAAGATCTTCTTATCCAGAAATCCAATACCAACATTGCTTAGGGACATTCTTCACTCATTTTACACACGAACAATGAGAAAGAGGGGTGTTCTCATGTGCTGTACTCCTCTCCTTGCAAGGTGGTTTATTTCGCACCTTCCACTATCTATCTTGAAGAATGACCAAGGCTTAAGGTGGTCACAACGGTTGATGACCCTCACTCACTCTGATGTACATTGGTGTTCTCGGTCCAGAGAAAATGTCATCATCGTCGATCATTGTGGAGAGTTCCCTAATGTTCCATTACTTGGCATTAGAGGAGGCATTACCTACAACCCTTGTCTAGCTTTGAGACAATTTGGATATGCACAGAGGGATGGCCCTCACGACATGTTGATTCCTGACCTAGTTTTTGACTTCAACAATGATGCGCAAGGACTTCGCCAAAGATTCATCAGAGCTTGGAGGATGCCTAACAAGGTAGACAGCAAGACACTGGGGCACAAGAACTCCATCCCTCTTGAGCCTTATCTCAAATGGGTACGAGCCCGAGCCCAGAGTCTAATGATGCCTTACCCTCATGTTCTCCCTGTGATTAAAGAGCCCGTTAAGGAAGGAGAGTTTCCCTACACCATCCTATATCCTGACATGCCTACATCGTGGGAGGAGATGCAGAAGAGTTGGATCCAACTCAAGGAGGAACGGAACACTTTTGAAGCCAGCTTCTACGCCAGTGAGAAGAAGGTTTTGGAGCTTACCCGCCGACTCCACGAGGAAGAGACCCTCAACACCTACATCGCACCAAAAAGGATGCGCAATGTCTTTTTACCTTGAGAAGTTTTTTGTAATATTTAGCCCATGGGGCATTTATGTACTGACAAATTTCTTCTTATTAATATGACGTGTGTTCTTTTTGTTTGCAACAATTTTGAATTTTCTAAATCCTTGAATGCATTGCATAAACAAACATATCATTCATCATGCGCATAAGAAGGTCTCCACACCAGGTTTCCTTATCTTTCTGCTGTTTATTTCAGTAAGATGGATCTCGAACAGACGGTCAAGGACTTGCAGTCTCAAAATTCACAGTTTCAACATCTCCTGATGACCTTGGCCAAAGGTCAGGAAGATCTAAAGGCCCTGCTGGGGAACAAGGAGCAAGTGAAAAAGAAGAAGAAGAGAGTCGGGGTGGCTACCCTAGGAAGAAGGTTTGAGGGTGAAGCCAGAAGAGTGCTTGAATTTCCCCCTACATCTGAAGAGGGAACCAGTAAAGGGAATGCAGCTGCGGTACCTTCCGAATTCGTAGCTGAAGAAGGAGAGGCTGAAGAAGACGAAGACTACTCTGAGCAATAATACCCGCCCGCCGATGACAAGTACAAAGGCTTGGAAGACAGGTTGGCAGCTATGGAGCTGCAGAGAGTTCTCGGTTTAGATTTCGAAGATTTGGGATTAGTTACTGGAATTGTGATTCCCCCGAAGTTCAAAGTGCCAGTTTTTGCAAGATATGACGGGCTGTCTTGCCCAAAAATGCATCTCAGATCATATGTAAGGAAGATCCAACCTTACACTGCAGACAAGAACCTTTGGATCCATTTCTTCCAAGATAGCCTTTCAGGGGCTCAACTCGAATGGTTCTATCAGCTGGATGGAGCCAGTATCTGAAACTGGGAGGACTTGGCCACTGCTTTTTATAAGCAATATCAGTATAATTCTGACCTCGCTCCCATGCGTACCCAACTCCAGGGTATGTCACTGGGGACGGGCGAAGGATTCAAGGAGTATGCGCAAAAGTGGAGAGACCTGGATGGTAGGGTGCAGCCACTGCTGACTGACCGTGAACTTGTTGACATGTTCCTAGGGACCCTGTCTGGTCCGTTCTTCAACCATCTGATTGGTAATTCTTCTGTTGGGTTTACAGATCTGATCTTGACTGGCGAGATAATAGAAGCTGGTATCAAGTCGGGGAAGATACAGAAAGGCGCCTCCGCGAGTACTGAAAAGAAGCCCTTCAAGAAGGAAGCCAGTGTTGTTTATGGTCCCAGAAGACAAATTTAGCCGGAACGCCGCCAAGCTGTCAATGCATTGGTAATTTCAAAGCCTCCTGCTGCTCCTCAGCAATACAACCAACCAAGGGGTGAGAGGCCCAAAAGGCAGTACACTCGGCTCAGTATGACCCTGACTCAGATTTTGCCGCAACTACTGTCAACCAATCTGGTAACTGTCAAAGAAGCTCCGAAGGTAGTGAACACAGCTTCTCCAAAGTACAACCCCAACGCCCGTTGCTCTTATCACTTTGATAGCCCGGGACATACTACGGACGATTGTTGGGCTCTGAGGAATAAGGTTCAGGACCTTATTGATGCTAAGGAAATACAGTTTGAGGCACCCGAAAGACCCAATGTTGTGACCGCTCCCATGCCCCAGCATGGAGTGAATTATGTGGAAGAAGACCGGTATGTGGCCTCCGTGGAAGAGATTGTTACTCCGTTGTTGACTGTTAAGAGGAACCTGTTGCTAGCCGGTTTATTTCTGGGATGTGGTAAAGGTTTCCTTCTATGTGCTGTTTCACCTGTTGGTTGTCCTTTGCTGAAATCAGGTATCTAAAGCCTGATGGATAACAAAGAAATCTTGTTCGAGAAGATTGTTGTTCCTGTTGTCCCTACTGAAGAAGTGTATATTGTTACTATTTTCAACAACCCTACCAAGGCTCCTTCAAAGAAGCCTGTCAAAATCATGTCCACTCAGAAGATTGCTCCTATCATCATCACTGTTCTGGGGCCTCTCCCTTATACATCTGACAAAGCTGTCCCTTGGCACTATGGGGAAGATGTTTATGTTCTTGGAGTAAAGCAAGAGTTTGATACTAGTACCGGCGTCAGTAACATCACCGGGCCTGCCAAGGTTACTCGCAGTGGTAGGTTGTTCTCACCAGATATTGTGCCTCCAGCTATTCAGAAACCTCTTGTCATCACACCTGCAAGTGTGCCTGCTTCCCTTCAAGTTCCTGTTTCTACCCCTGCTGCCGAGTCATCTGACGCTCGGGGCAAAGGGATTGCTATTGATTTGCCTTCCCGGACGGAGGCACCAAAGACAACCACTGTTGAAGCTTCCCAGCAAGAGATGGAAGAAATTCTCAAGATTATCAAGAAGAGTGATTTCAACGTAGTTGAGCAGCTGGGGCACACCCCATCAAAGATTTCTATGTTATCACTGTTGTTGTGTTCAGAGGCCCATGCCAAGGCCCTGATTTCCTTCCTGAAAACGGCCCATGTGCCATAAGAAACGTCTGCTGATCAATTTACCGATTGTGTGGCCAACTTGACTGCCGATAATGGTTTGGGCTTCTCTGACGCTGATCTAACTGCCAAAGGAAAGAACCATAATGACGCCCTGCATGTCTCCATTGAATGCAGGGGCACTACTCTTGCCCATGTGTTGGTAGACACCGGTTCTATATTGAATGTATTGCCCAAGAAGGCCCTAGACAGGTTGGATTGTGAGGGTTTAGAGCTCAAGCCTAGTAACATTGTTGTCCGGGCCTTTGACGGTTCGAAAAGGAT
Organism: Vicia faba; assembly: GCA_948472305.1. NCBI lineage: Eukaryota > Viridiplantae > Streptophyta > Magnoliopsida > Fabales > Fabaceae > Vicia > Vicia faba. The sequence goes on from OX451737.1 coordinate 1,574,581,567, forward strand.
GGTACATGGGGAAGTTGACATTCCAATCAGGGTTGGTTCTCAAGTTTTTGATTCTACTTTCTATGTGATGGATATCCGACCATCCTATTCTTGTTTGCTGGGTCGTCCATGGATCCACAAGGCTGGAGCTGTGACCTCCACACTACATCAAAAGCTGAAGTACCCGGTCAGAGGGAAAATTGTGACAGTTCAGGGGGAGGAAGAATATATGGTCAGCCACCTTAACTCGTTCTGGTATATAGAGATAGATGGGGAATTCATTGAAACCCCCTTTCAACACTTTGAAGAGGTGCCTCAGACACTGGCATCAGCTGAAACTATGATTGAAGACCCTCCTTTGAAGATGGCTTCCTTAAAGGATGCCCGGGCTGTGATTGAGAAGGGTGAGTGCGCAAACTGGGGCCGACTTCCTGACTTTACTCCGAAGACCGACAAGTTTGGTTTGGGTTTCACTGCAGAGGCTCAGAAGGCTGTTCGTAAGGCAAGGATTGGAAGACCTCCTGTGTTCATCACCAACCCGGGAGTGAATGCTATTGAAGACGACGTGGAGGAATCTGAATTCGACAGCTGGATTTACCTAACAACCGACAGTGGACCAAGCAACTGGACTGCCAAAGACTTCACACCTATTACTTTTGTCACTCAGTAATGAACTCTTTTGTTTTCAATTTGTAACAGACAATATTTTGAAACTTTTATGGCTCGGTGTCCTACCCGGGGCACCATGGCTTCATTTGTAAGGGCTTTTGTATGTCATTTTCATATATCATTAATCAAAACATTGGACGTTTGTTGCATTTCAAAATCTTGCGCTCCTTTTCTTTCTTTATTATATATTGCAAAACAGCTATATTTACACACACTCACCTATACAGGTTCCAATCCACTCTGGATCTCACTGGTAACGACTCTGCTACTGCCAGTTATGACTTCGAAAATCCGATCAACTTAGCCAAAGACGAAGGTGAAGATGATTGCGAAGTGCCTGGTGAACTTGAAAGAATGCTACTCCAGGAAGAGAGGGCCATTCAGCCACATGAAGAGCCAGTGGAAACGGTAAATCTGGGTACCGAGACAGACAGAAAGGAAGTCAAGATTGGTGTCAATCTAGAGCTTAGTGTGAAACAACGATTGATTCAGATGCTGCATGACTATGTGGAAATCTTTTCCTGGTCTTACAAATACATGCCTGGGTTGGATACCGACATTGTGGTTCATCACCTGCCTACCAAGGAAGAATGCCCTCCGGTAAAACAGAAGGTCCGCTGTATGCGTCCAGAAATGTCCGAGAAAATCAAAGCTGAGGTTATGAAACAATTTGACGCCGGGTTTCTAGCAGTGACTTCTTACCCTCAGTGGGTTGTCAACGTGGTTCCAGTGCCAAAGAAAGATGGTAAGGTCCGAATGTGTGTTGATTACAGGGATTTGAACAGGGCGAGCCCCAAGGATAATTTCCCTCTGCCTCATATCGACGTTCTGGTTGACAACATTGCTCAGCATAAAGTATTCTCCTTCATGGACGGCTTCTCCGGTTATAATCAGATCAAGATGGCTCCTGAAGACATGGAGAAGACTACTTTTGTTACTCAGTGGGGCACCTTTTTCTACAAGGTCATGCCCTTTGGGTTGAAAAATGCTGAGGCAACCTACCAACGTGCCATGGTTGCTTTATTTCATGACATGATCCATCACGAGATAGAAGTATACATCGACGATATGATTGCAAGGTCCCAGACTGAGGAGGAACACCTTGACCATCTACGGAAGCTGTTTGACCGTCTGAAGTTGTACAAACTGAGGTTGAACCCAAACAAGTACACCTTTGGCGTGAGATCTGGAAAATTGCTAGGCTTCGTCGTAAGCGACAAAGGTATTCAAGTGGACCCTGCCAAAGTGAAAGCCATACAAGAGATGCCAACTCCCAAGACAGAGAAAGAAGTCAGAGGCTTTCTAGGACGGTTGAACTACATTGCCCGATTCATCTCGCATCTAACTGCTACCTGTGAACCAATCTTCAAACTGCTGAAGAAAGATCAAGTGGTACGTTGGAACGATGAATGTCAGGCCGCTTTCGAAAAGATCAAAGATTATCTCCAAGAACCACCCATTCTTATGCCACCGGTTGAAGGGAGACCTCTAATCTTATACTTGACAGTACTTGACAACTCAATGGGGTGTGTGCTGGGGCAGCATGACGAGTCTGGACGAAAAGAGCACGCTATTTATTACCTTAGTAAAAAGTTTACCGACTGTGAGACCCGATACTCACTGCTCGAGAAAACTTGTTGCGCTTTGGTATGGGCTGCTCGCCGGCTGAGACAGTATATGTTGACTCACACTACTCTGTTGATCTCAAAAATGGATCCTATCAAGTACATATTCGAAAAGCCCGCCTTGTCCGAAAGAATAGCAAGATGGCAGATGATCTTGACGGAATATGACATCCAGTACACGACTCAGAAAGCAATTAAGGGAAGTGTATTGGCAGACCATTTGGCACACCAGACAGTGGACGACTACCAGTCAATGAACTTTGAATTTCCAAACGAGGATATCATGGTAGTAACTGATTGTGAAGTACCTGGACCGGATGAAGGACCTGAGGAAGGATCTCGATGGTCTATGCACTTTGACGGAGCCTTAAACGCTTTGGGTAATGGTATCGGCGCTGTGATCATATCCCTTAAAGGCACTCATACTCCACTCACTGCCCGGCTATGTTTCAACTGCACCAACAACATGGCGGAGTATGAGGCATGTATCATGGGTCTTCAAGCTACAATTGACTTAAGGATCAAGTTTCTGAGTGTCTTCGGAGATTCCGCTCTCGTGATCAATCAGGTCAAAGGCGAGTGGGATACGAAACACCCAAATCTTATTCCTTACAAGGAGTATGTGTTGACATTGATCCCCCACTTCGAGGAGATAACTTTTGAACACTTCCCAAGAGAGGAGAATCAGTTAGCGGACGCATTGGCTACGATGTCTTCTATGTTCGAAGTCAAATGGGACAACGAGGCTCCCCGAATCATTATCTGGAAATTGGACGAACCTGCATATTATTGTGATCTTGAGACCAAAGAGGTAACAGAAAAACCCTGTTATCACGAAGTAAAGAGGTACCTTGAAGCTCAAGAATACCCCGAAGGCGCATCTGTTAATGACAAGAAGTTCCTGAGAAGGTTTGCGGCAAAGTTCTTCCTCAGCAACGACATTCTCTACAAGCGAAACCATGATTCAACCTTACTGCATTGTGTGGATAAGACTGAAGCAGAAAGGATCATGGCAGAGCTACATGAAGGTACCTTCGGAACACATTCCAGTGGACATACCATGGCAAATAAAATCCTTCGGGCAGGATATTTTTGGTCCACAATGGAAGCCGACTGTTATCAGCATTCTCGAACTTGTCATAAATGCCAGATCTATGCTGATAAGGTGCACATTCCTCCGGTTCCTCTGAACATCTTGACAGCACCTTGGCCTTTTGCAATGTGGGGCATTGATATGATTGGCGAAATCAAACCTACGGCATCCAACGGGCATCGTTTCATCTTGGTAGCAATTGATTACTTCACAAAGTGGGTCGAAGCAGCTTCCTATGCTACCGTAACCAAGAGCGTCGTGGCACGATTCATTCGGCACAACCTGATCTGTCGATACGGTGTACCTGAGAGGATCATTACGGATAATGGTACCAATCTTAACAACAAGATGATCACTAAGCTCTGCGAGCAATTCAAGATACAGCACCACAACTCTTCTCCCTACCGGCCGAAGATGAACGGGGCTGTAGAAGCAGCGAATAAGAACATCAAGAAGATTGTGCAGAAGATGACAGTGACCTACAAAGATTGGCATAAAATATTACTGTTTGCTCTTCATGGGTACCGTACCTCAGCACGGACATCAACGGGGGCAACTCCCTTTTCCTTGGTCTATGGCATGGAGGCAGTCTTGCCTATTGATGTCCAGATACCCTCTCTCCGGATAATGAAGGATACAGGTTTGAGCGAAGATGACTGGATCCAGACTCGGCTTGATCAATTGAACCTAATTGACGAAAAGAGACTCACTGCTATTTGTCATGGTCAGACGTACCAAAAGCGGATGATCAGGGCATTTAACAAGAAGGTCAGACGACAAGAGTATCAAGTCGGAGACCTGGTAATCAAGTGCATCATTCTTCCTCAAAGTGATCCCAGGGGTAAGTGGACCCCTACGTACGAAGGGCCATTTGTGGTTAAACATATCTTCTCAGGAGGAGCTATGATCCTAACCACCATGGATGGTGACGACCTTCCTCACCCTGCCAATGAAGACATAGTAAAAAGATACTACACATGAATTAAAGACCTGCTAGGTTGACACACCTAGGCAAAAATAAGGGCTTCCCGGCGAACCAAAAGGGTTCGGGCAAAAATAAGGGATGAAATGAAAAAAATCTGTACACCCGGCAAGTCGAAAACCTGAAAAGGCGGCTTGGGCAAAAATGGGTATCCCGGTGGACTGAAAACCCGAAAGGGCGGTCCAGGCAAAAGTTAGGGATAAAGCGTAATACTATGTCTCATTGGATCACCTTGCATCCAGAATTCGGCATCAACTATCGGGCTCAGATGACTCCAATCAATCAGCTTCATCTTCAACTAAACAGCAAAGCGATGAGACGCTTGAAGACATAAAGGCGATAGCAGAGTTGGAACCCAGTGGGATTATTTTTCACATAGCTGTTTTGTTTCCTTTTCAAAAATTTGTATAAACTCTATTTTGCTCGGCGGCGTTCACTTACTAGGACGTCAACCTCCTATACATAAAACGCCTATTTACAGGCAAATTTCAAAATCAATACAAGTTCAATTTTTCAGACAATTTACCCATCGTTTTTTCTTTTTCTGTTTTGTTTTGCAAAGAGCGTCCAATGTTCATTTTTGATATATGTATTTGACACTAATTGCTAATCATAAATATTTGCATGCGAAACAAAGGACTAATTACAGGTGACATCAGAAACAGGGGCAATAAAGAATTGTCTAAGCAATTTAGTTGCTCTGTCCACCAAGGTACCAAGGTAAGTTCAGCTGAAGAATTTGACCAAAATACCTTCACTCCCCACAGAGTAAGACCAGATTCAGCAATACTCTTCCCAGGCAGAGTTTGGTCTCCCATCAACCCTAAAAAGGCACGGTATCTCCAGCAAGTCTGCAATACTCTCGCCAAGCAGAGTTAGTCTACTGTCAGCCTTAAGGAAGTTGGGTATCCCCAGAAGATCTCAACATTCCCCAGCGGAGTATTATACATTCCTCAACAAGCATCCCCGACAGTCTTAATATAAGATTGTTCCCCGACGGAATACAGACACCCCAGTGGAACCATTCCCCTGTACAGTCCAAAGTTTGCCCAGGAGAGTGGAATCCATATCCCCAGCAGGTCTTGAGGCTTATCCCCAGTAGATTCTGGAAGCTTATCCCCTGCAGAGTACAAACGCATCTCCCCGACTTTATTCAAAGGTTATTTCCCCACCAGGGTATAACTGGGTTATCCTCAGCTAATTACCACGGAAAGATCGTCCTCGGCGAAGTTCTTCCTATTCCCAGCGGAGTTCATCAAGTTCCCCAACATAACTTATTAGTGGAATCCCCAACGGAGCTCTCATCAAAACCTCGGCAAAGTATCTCTTACCACAGAGTAATTCCCCGCAGATTAATCTCTCCAACAAGTTTATTCCCCAACGGAGTCATCTTCTCCTACCGGTTTATTCTTGTAACCATCGTCCCCAGCGGAAACGAAGAACTCTACTCTTCAAAACATCTGCCCAGGATTCAACAAATTCCCAGCACTCGTCAAGGATTTATTTTCCTAGACGAAAATACATTCATAGACATTTCACATTTTATACATCCTGACGCATGCATATACGCATCATATCACACAATCTCATTTATTCTTAAGAACATCATGACATCATGCATCTCATACATCATGACATTGCATACAACTGATGCTTTACCTTTTCAGGAAAAGATCAATCCAAAGATGATTACTATCAACTATCGCAATTCCAGATTCGATACCTGTATCTAGCCAGGGCATATCTGTGAGTGATGGATTGTAGATTCGATACCTGTACCTAGCCAGGGCATATCTGTATGAATAGTTTGAAGATCAACCCCTGTAACAGGCCAGGAAATTATCTTTCATTCTCAGGTCAGAGGTTTACACCTGTATCCAGCCAGGAAAGCTATCTCTACCAACCTTTTGCAATTCCAGATTCGACACCTGTATCCAGCCAGGGCACATCTGAAGACGACCAATTACATATTCGATACATGTATCCAGCCAGGGCACATCTGAAGACGACCAATTCCAGATTCGATTCCTGTATCCAACCAGGGCATATCTGTGAGTATTTGATTGTGGATTCGACTCCTGTATCTAGCCAGGGCATATCTGTATGAAGAGTTTAGAGATTCGATACCTGTATCCAGCCAGGGCACGTCTGTAAACAACCTTTTGAAGTTCCAGATTCGATTCCTGTATCCAGCCAGGGAACATCTGTGAGCAACTAATTATAGATTCGATACCTGTATCCAGCCAGGGCATATCTGCATGAAGAGACTGAAGATCAACACCTGTAACAAGCCAGGAAACCATCTTCCTTTCTCAAAGTATGCAAGTTCTCGCTAAGGAATCTCTTACGCGATCAACACTTCCAAATGGCATCTATAAGCCCATTCCCGACAAGGTTTTGTCACGTCTCCAGATCGCATCTATAAGCCCATCATCCTATCCACCATCTCCATAAATGGCATCTATAAGCCCATCCCCGCCATCACATTGCTGATGCTCCGGTATGCGAGTGCAAATTTCAGGGCACTCTAGTGTCCAATCTCCTTTTACCCTCGAGTCGCGAAAGGCAAACTTGCCAATCTAACTCTTTAGGTTCAAGAAGATTGAACAGGGGCAACTGTTGTACCCCAAAATTTGCCCTCCCATTTCCTCAATATTTTCACACCACAAGACCCTTGAAGCTCAAGATCAAGTTAGGGTTTGCTCTACTCAAGACTCCTCCTTGCACTGTTGACCCAAATTAGGGTTTGTGTTTGCACAAAGATGTTTTGACCTGAAATGCCCAAAATGACTTCCATGCTTCATATTGGACTCACAAGTTTATCCATACCAAGTTTCAAGCCTTGATTCAAATCTTTGCCCAGTCAATTGGACAATTGACCTAGAAATCAGTTGTATTGGGGAAAAAGTCAATTGTGGTCAATTGACAGTCAAACCTCATGATTTTTGACCCACATCAACATTATGAACTCATATGAACCATTTGGTCAAGTTTGGATCAGAATTCCACAAGAAATTTGATCAGATCACCAAAAGGGCAAAATGGTCATTTTTAGGGTTTTGACTGCACAAAGGCAATTTTTGACTGTTTGACCTAGCCAATGACAAACCAAGCTCACATATGGACTCAAGGACTCAATGGCATTGTCTTGACATGTTCAACAAGTTCAAAAGATCCCAAATGCACAAGATTGACAGATGAATTTTCCAGTCAACTGATCAATTTTTGATTGTATACTGAAAAGTCAAACTTTGACTTTTTGGTCAAAATCAAGTGTCAAGATTCATTTTTCATCAAAACATGTCAAATCATGAAACTTGTTCATCAAGAAATCAAAAATCACAAATTAGGGTTTGAAATGAAGAAATTTCATAACTTAGAAATTTTCTAAGTTATGAAAATTCCTAATTTTTTCCTAACTTTGTCCCATCTTTTTATCAAGATACATTTGGATTCAAACAAAACTCAAAACATGAAAGTTGTAGTCCATTGCAAAATCTACAACTTTTATTCACAAAGTTTCCTCAAAAGAAGCTTGTAGCTCAAGTTACAATTTTTGGAACAAGGGTGCAAAACATTCTTAACTTAGAAATTTTTTGACCTATTTTAGGCAGGATTTTTGCCTAACTTCATGGCCACTTTTCACATGCTTACACTTGGAATTTCAATTTGCATTACAAAGACAGATTGTAGTAAACATTCCAAGCTTTCCAAAATGTCCAAGAACTTCTCAAACACCCTTGTGGTTAGGGAGAATCGAATTTGTCAATATCGGCAAAAGTCACTTTGATTCATGGCCAAAGGCATGTTCATACACTTTGCATTTTTGAAATTAGCTTGCACAAGCTAGTTACAGGCCTCTAATCTCATTTACACTCAATAATTAAATGCCAATCCATTGTGTTCTAGCATTATTTTGTGCATTTGGACATTACATGAAGAATTAAGCCATATTTGGAAAAAGTGACTTATCTATTCTTGTAAAGTATGGCTTTATGTCAAAACATGAATCAAAGAAGTACAATGCATATCTTCTAGGCACAAGTTATTGAACTAATCCCACTGATCAAGACTAACATTGGCAGCATGTTTAGGGGGCCTGCATAAGCTTGTAAACCAACTTGACAACTTTTGCTTACATTAGAAGAAACTTGGCATTTTGAATCACATCTCACATTGCTGCAAGAACAAGCCTAATTAAACTTATAGAGCACATTCCAAACATCAAGCCTAACCTGAAACACGAGCCAACCACCTTCAATACCTCCCCAAACACAGAAACACCACTTTGCTGCACAAAACAGGGCATCCCTGCAGATTGAGTTGCACAACTCAGTTTGCTCGTGCGTTTTGGCCAAAGCTTGTTCATACACACTCCCTACCATCCATTGAAGCTGTCCCAAGCCCTAGATGCAGACTGTAACACCCCTAACCAAGCTTGCCATTTTCACTTTTTCTGTTTTGCAGGTTGACTTCTATAGCTCGATTCATTTAGTTTCAAAGCAAGCTAAAGGTTGGAGAAGCATCCCTGAACTTCAAGCAAGATGTACAAGTCCTCAAGTTCCATTGAAAGTACCTCCATTGTCATACACGTATCAAGCTGAAACAGGTAAAACTTTTAACTTCTATCTCTCAATCTAGGAAGAGTTAGCCTTAGGTTTATGAATGAAAAATGCTCTACTCATGGCCCTGAAGCTACACATATAATTACTTTGCATTTATGTTGTGTGTACTGAGAGAATTTGGAACCTGAACATTAGAAAAAACTTAGGTCAGGAATTAGGGATGAAGAAATTCTCCTTCGTTTCTTAGAGTTAAGTCAAGTTCTTTATATGTCTGAATTCGTCTCTTGATGCTCTACATTTTTGGTGTTATGAGTTTTGCTTGAAAGTCCAAGAATCAGGATGTTTGAATCAGCATGAGAAACGCGCGTTTTTTGAAAAAATTGGCTGGAGGTTGAAGAAGATAGACTTGGGATGGGCCTGAGTTTTGTTTTCCTTTTTGCACCACTTTATTTCACATACACCCCCCTGGCCCATTGCATGATATATTTGTCATTTTTTATTTTTTCCTTTTGATTTTGATTCTATATTTTTATTTAAGCATGAAAAAACATTAAAAATATTTTTCTCACATTTTTTGCATTTTATTTGGTATTTATTTTGTTTCATTTAGTTTATATGCAAATAAATATATAAATACTTTTATTTAAAATACTAGAAATAATACCAATACATTTTTATTTTCTGATTTTATTTTATTTTATCTCTTGAAAACATTTTCTAAAAAATATACTTTTTTTGTAAATAATAAATATTTTATTTTTGTACATATTTAATATATTTAGTAAATAATATAAATACTTATATATTTATTAGAATATTTAGGATAAATACATAAAAATAATACATTTTTATTTTTATTAATATTTAACCTCAAAAATCACTTTTTTACAATATACTTCCTTTTTATTTATTTTTTGTATATAATTAATAAATATTGTATATATTAAATAATAAATACCTTTTTATTTACAAATTAGGGTTTTCCCCTAAAAACACAAAAATACCAAAAATTAATCCTTTTTATTTTTGTTTATTTGTCATATAAAAATACTTTTTTACATACATATAAAAATCATTTTTTGCATCTTGCATATTTATTGTATTTTATTTAATTATTATGCAATTAATTAATTTGTATATTCAATTTGGATGTAATATTTTAGATTTAAATTTCTTGCTAAATATCCCCATTTGAACATTTGTACCCCCCATCCCATAATTGTGTTGTAATAATTTAGGACTTTAAATTCCGCACTTTATAGCTTTCTAAAAATGCCATGATAGACTTAGGGTTTTGTATGCAAAAATCAAATGACAAATAGCTTGACCTAATTCAAAGATAACAAAGCATGAAAATGAACAACACTAATCACACTTGCACCCCTAGGGTTACTTCACTTGTTGCCTTCAATAATGGGCCATGTTGCATGTTGAGTTTCTTTGGCAAAAACAAAACAATATCAAATGATCATAGTCCCTCGATAACGCTTTCGAAAGTTGCCTAAAAAAGATCAAGTCCCTTAAAGGAAAAATTGCCCAAAGACACTTGGTACCATTGCAATCATGGTCTAAACGATGACCCGCGCCCGTCCCGTTCACATCCTAACACAAGATTGTCCACCAAATACAATGGTGGAACAAAATTGTTAAAAGGGTTAAAACATAGAAAAAACCTTTGAGTAAATTTAGGAGTAGACAACTCTTAGTCACTTGAACCAACTTGTAAAAACACTTGCCTATTTTTCAAAACCACACATCACAACACACTTTCAAAACAACTTTCAAAAACATTGAAAACTTTTCAAAAGACATACACCTTTGTGTACATCCAAACATGGGTCATTACAAATGTTGCCACCATATTGGCCTCTTTTCAAAACATTTTCAAACCCACACACAAAGCACCATTTCAAACAATTGAAAATCAAAGGCAAGTGATCTAAGCAAGTAACTAAGAGCCCATGGATAACCATGGATAGAAAGGGTGCTAATACCTTCCCTTTCTATAATCTACTCCCCGAACCCAAGAAAAAATCTCAAAGGTTTTTGCTGTGCTTTTTAACCTTTCCTTAGGATAAAATAAAAAGTCGGTGGCGACTCTTGCTCAACCGAAACATTTGCGAAAACAAATGCAAAACCCAAGTCAGTTCTCCCACCGTATCACAAGGGGCAAACAAGAAATGTCCAAACCTTACAGTTGCTCTACCCACCAGGCACAGGGACAGAGCCAGCTTGAGAATATGACTAAAGGAACATACACTCCCCGCAGAGTAAAAGGTATCTAAAAACATTGATGTTAATGCTCCCCAAGCAGAGTTCATCTATCACCAACAATGGAAGACTATCCCTAGCGGAGTTTATTTCTTCCACAAACAGAAACTCAATCCCCAACAAGGTTCATTATCTCCAACAACGGTAATTCATCCCCAGCCGAGGTTATTTCTCCGAATCAGCAGATCTTCTGGAAGAGTATCTCTCTTCCCCACAGAGTCATTATCTCACCAGTTTATTCTCCAACAGAGTTATTCTCCCGCCAATTTATTCTCAAATCATCTTCGATCGTTATCCCCAGCGAGAACGAAGAATTCAACTCCTTGCACTCTCCAGCAGCAGTCTGGGATTTATCTTCCCCAGCTAAAGAACATCACAAGAACATTGCATATCTATACATCATGGCATATGCATACGCATCATATAGCACAATCTCATTTATTTTGAGAACATCATTATTCAATACGTTTCATACATCATGAAATTACATACAACTAACACTTTACCTGTCAGGGAAAGGTACAATCAAAATCCTCACAAGTTTTCTCTGGTTCAGTTAAATCAATGCTAAAGATTTCTATTCTAGTTCAAGCTATGAACCCCGGATCCGACCGGATAGTATCTTGATTTCTCCATCATATTGTGAATCTCGGAGAACGACCAGATAACAGTATCAAATACCGCGAAGCCTGGAATTACCCAGATAGTGGTTTATCTTAAATTTAAGCTATGAAGCTCGGATTCGACCGGATAATAGTTTAATCCCCAGCAAGTTATTGTGAAGCCTGGAGAACGACCAGATAGCAATGCAAGTTACTGTGAAGCCTGGATTTGACCAGATAACAGTACACAGACACCATGAAGCCTGGAATCGACCAGATAGTGGTATATCATAAACACAAGCCGTGAAGCCCAGAAATCGACCGGATAATATCTTAACAAAGTTATTGTGAAGCCTGGATTACGACCAGATAGCAATATAAGACACCATGAAGCCTGGACTCGACCAGATAATGGTATAAGACATTGTGAAGCCTGGATTACGACTAGATAGCAGCCAAGAATACTACGAAGCCTGGAGTCGACCAGATAGTGGTATATCTTTAATGCAAGTTATGAAGCCCGGATTCGACCGGATAATATCTTGATTTCTCCGAACGCCATGAAGCCTGGATTCGACCAAATAATGGTATAATACATCGTGAAACCTGGATTACGACCAGATAGCGGTAAAAGACACTGAAGCCTGGGAGAACTGACTTGAGAGTTTTGCGTTTTATCGCAAATGTTGCGGTTAGCAAGAAATAAAACTACACTATTACAAGGCTTCGGGGAAGGGGATTAATTACATAGCCAAAAACCCATAAAATGATAAATAAAAGAAAAATCCTAATTAAACTATTACATACCATGAGCAGTTACATCAATATCGTAAAAAGGAATAAACGCACGATGAATCGAGAACGAGAGAAAAAATAGGGTTTTGACACCGTCTAAACCTAGTTACAAGAAAAATTATTTTTTGTGGTTTTTGATTATTTTTGAGAAAGAATCAGGTTTTAAATTAAATAAATACAAACCTAATTACTAATTAATTTAAATTAAGAAAAATAATCAATTTGACCTATTTTTGTATTTTTGGTTATTTTAAGAAAAGAAAATAAAAATTAAATCAAACAAATCCTAATTTTCTAATTGATTTTAATTTATTTACAAAAAGGTTAAAATTACCCTAAAATTAAATTGAACTAATTATTAAATTAAATTTGATAAAAATAAAACCTAAATCTAATTTGATGAAAATTGATTTTATGAGTTTTTGTAAAAAAGAATTAATTTTTGTGTGAGAAAATAATTTAAACAAATAAATAAATAAATAAAAGAAAATATATAAAAGAAAAGAAAGAGAGAATTGGGCCTGGTGTCAAAGCAAAAGGGGGGTGTCCATAGCATATCTGAGCCCAAAAGCCTTGGTCCATGTTTGACTTCTCATGATCCAATGCACTGGCTTGACTGATGTTCATGGTAGACCTCCATCATGAACCCTTGGATCTAGCGCGTGGGTAATCTGATGGTTGAAAGATGATGGAGTATGGTAGTCTCGCCTGTATACGCGCCTGATCATACAAGAAATAAAATTGAAATAATATGGGGGATCTGGGATTCGAACCCAGGCCCTTTGGCTTTTCCACATGCCTCCTGACCAACTGAACCAACGCATTTTGTTGTATATGGAATATCAAATAAACATTATATTGGAAACAAGCAAAGTGATATATTAAACGCGCGAATTTTTGAATGGGCCAGTCAGGCCACACCACACCATCATCTTCTCCAGCATCCGTCGTCTTAGGTAAAACGACTTTTACCTACAGACGTTTTCTGTAGGTACAGCCCCTGCATATTTCCAGAATCTCATACAAGCATGATAAATGAAAACTAATGCTACAGGCCAGTTCTTCTTGGCCTTGTGAACACCATGGTACCCCTCTTTTGGGCCAATTTTACATGCATGAGAAAACCCTAAAACGAACAAAGAAAACCTAACAATGGTGGATCTCTGTATGGTTAGCAAAAATGCAATTAATTATTACCATTAGCTTGCAAATGTCTCAAAGATTCAGAATATATCTATAACATATGCTAACAATGCCAAATTCATGAGATTCGATTCCAAAAAAGTAAGGATGTCGTGAGGCACTTATAGTGCGTTTCTGGGCACGAAAATGCCTGTTGATGATTGGGATAGACTCCTTGAATACTCAGCAAGCGAATGAGATAGCTGGGAAGTCTTGAGATAGCCTCAAACTATGAAATCAGATTGCCACTTTTTCTTGATTTTTTGAAAGCTCTCATTCTCTTTTCACGCCTCTAACCCTTGTGCTTTTGGTCTGCAGATGTTCTATATGTATCCTTGAATGGATTAGGGTTACAAATTTGCTCCAAATCTTTTTCAATTAAGGTGATTGAATCATGATTTGATTCTTATTCAAATCTTTCTAAATCAAGCAAACTCAATCTTTTTGTGTACAAGCAAGCCTTGCACGATTTGATCTCATTTCCAGCTATCCATGGACCTGAAATATGCACAAAATCTCAAGGTTTAAATGATTTTGATATTTTCATGATTTTATTTTGATTTAATTTGATTTAATTGAAATCAAAATCAAAATAAATGAAAAAAATAAAATAAGGCAAGTGGGAAGGATTATGGGTCGTGGACCATGTTACAAGCTCAATACAAGCACAAAAAGTTGGGCCCATTTGACAAAAATTGCAATTTTGGCCACTTTTGTCTTTTTGCAATTTTGCAAAAAAGGTCAACTTCACCAATGCATAACTCCTTCAATTTTGACCCTAGAGATATGTTCTTAGACTTTTTAGAAAGCTCAAGATGTCCTCTAAGCAACCCTTTTGGTATCATCTCAATTGAGTCTTCCATGTTCATGTATGAAGCTTTGACAAAAAAAGGTGTTTTTGTTGACTTTTCAAAATGACCTATAATGTCAAAATTCATAACTTCTTGTGAGTGCATATTTTGAAATTGGGAGATGCAGATGAATTGTAAGGAATTTCATCCTATTAAAAATGAGCTTTGTATGGGTCATTATTGATAAATTATGATAAAGTTATGCTTGGTCAAAGTTGAGTTGACTTTTCCTGCAAAAACCCTAATTTGACAACTTTTGGGTTTTGATGAATTGTGAGCAATCCTTGAGGAATCATGATCAACCCTTGATCAAATGATGAATAATACTTCAAAATTAGGATGTTGACCAAAAATCTTGAAGTTTGACTGTATGTGGGCCACAGTTGACTTTTGCCCTAGCATAGTCAATTTTCAAGCCTTTGAGCAATTGACTGAGCAAACTTCCTCTGTAGGGCTTGAAACTTGATATGGATGATCTTGATAACATATTAGGACAATGGTGAGAATTTGGGATCCCTTGGACTCAAGTGTCTTGATGCAACATGAAACCCTAATTTGAGGTAGACTGCCTTAGGAGAGAGTTTGTCTGGTCAACCCTTGGACTTCCTTGAGCAATTTGAGGACTTTACTTAAGATGTTTTGAGAAGTATGGGAGGGAAAATTTTGGGGTACAACACATGGATAAAAATGGTGCTAATACCTTCCCATTTCATAATCTACCCCCCGAACTCAAGAAACAATCTCAAAGGTTTTTCCTGTGCTTTTTCACCTTTCCTTTTAGATAAAAGAAAAGTCGGTGGCGACTCTTGCTAACCGCAACATTTGCGATAAAACGCAAAACTCTCAATTCAGTTCTCCCACCATATCACACTATGAAATATAAGATTTCATTTCATTCTTACTTGATCTTTATCAACCTCATTTGGTTTAAGACAAGTATTATCCATCATTAGATGATTTTGTTCATCAACTAGGTGACTTTTCTCGTGTAAGAAGTTTTAATCTTCTTACTTGGTTACTCATGAATCTAATCTTGATTTAAATTATTATAAAAGTCAAAAATTTCATAATTCTTCAATTATGCTCTCTTCTTTTGATCTTTACTTCTTAAATTGAACATTGCCTGCTTGCCTCCTTTGGCCATTTCCTTTGTGTGATATGTATGCATTATTTTCTCCATGCTTGTGATGTTTGAATGTGTGATCTTAGTGATAATTTGATAATGACTTGTGTGTTGTATCTCCATCTAAACATGTTCCCTCTTCATCTATAACTTTCTTGTGCTTCACCCACCTTTAGGAACATGTTATGGTTTGATTTTGCCCCAGTCTTGCCTCGACTTTTTGAATATGCTTAAGTGGTGATGCCTTAAGGTTATTAGAGGTCTTTGATGAGTTTTATCCTCATGTGTTTTCTCCTGACTTGTACATTTCTCCATCTTATCTCACTTCATCTCACCTTCTTATACCATGCTTAGTTAGACACTTGACACATGAATGCTCCTATGCTAGTATGCTTTCCTTTTTGAATTTTCTTGTGATCTTTAGATCTCTACCTCTTGTGCGTGACCTTTAGGGAATTATTTTGACATGTCTGAGTGTTATCTTTGATGTCATATTGTTTCCCCTTTTTGGTTTGTCACTTACTTGAGACACAAGTCTTATATTGTCACTTATCTACACTTCATCTTTTTCTACTATGCCTACTTGTTTGTTTAAGAGGATGCTTACATGTAATCTCTTTGTGATAGTTTATGATGTCTTAAACTATATTTATACTTAGGTATCTACCTCTTGTCTCATCCTTTCTTGCAGAATTTATCATGATGTGAAATTTTGTCTTCAAAATGCACACTTGCACTTCCATTTGCCTAATTAGGTAATAGTTAATTCTTTTTTACCTTTGTTGGCATGATTAGGATAGTCTAAGGTGTTTAACATGATAGGGTCATAAATTATATGGTATCTTGATGTGCTTTTATGCCATGCCTTTTGATTTCTCATTTTTACCTTCATTCTTCTTCTCCACTTCTTTAAGTTTGTTTGTGAGATCTCCATCTCTTTTGTATTTTTATCATCATGTCTTGTGTGATTGTTGATGTGTTATCATCTTACTTGTTTGATGCTTTGTCATTCATACTTGATGTTTTGTCATCTCTCACATGATGTTTTATCATCTATTATATGATGTTTTATCATCTCTTACACGATGTTTTGTAATCCTTCTCTTATCTTTGAGACTTGATATTTTGTCATCCTTTGCTTGATATTTTATCATCCCATACTTTATGTTTTGTCATACCTCTCTTTATGTGATGTTTTATCATCTCTTTTCTTATGTGTCTTATCACATTGTTTTATGTGCTTGATGTATTACTATCTTTGCCATACTTTATGTATTATCATCTTGGTGTGATGTTTTATCATATTTTCTTTCTTACGTGTTTAAGTATCTATCCTAATTGCATGTATGTTTATGTGATACTTGCTTTTTATCTTATCTAAGTATTATTGCTTGTTTCTTCTTCCTCTTCCTCTCATTTATGTGATTTCCATGTTCCCCATAGGATCTTTAGTTCACTCTTCTCTAAGTTTGAACTAAATAGACCTTAGGTTGGCATCCATGCATGACAACATTAGGTAGATCTCCCTCCTATCCCAAACTTAGGTCCACAAGCATGACAACTTATAGGATTGAGATCCCATTTTGCTAGTCTTTTCTATTTTGCATCCATGATTAAAAGAAAAACTCGTTTTCTTTCAAACTTCTCAAAACATTTAATAATAATCGATGAGAATCACACTTATACTAAGTATCGGAGATGATAAGTAGGTTTCTTCTTAATCTTATTATTCTTTCATTCTTAGTCTTTTATGTGGTTCAAATCTCAAAGACTCTTTTCATGGTTTAGTGGATAAGTGGCTAATATCTCTCTCTTGAGGTCAACTAACTATTATTCACAACAAAAATACCAACCAATACAAACCTTTTTGTCTTTGGACTTTTTCTTTTAAAACCCATTCAAAAAGGACATACTTCTCTAGCATTATTCATAAAAAACATACAACACACCAAACCTTTTGAGGTGAACTACGAGTGCCTTGATCCCTATTGCACGGTCGTTGGTACGTAGGCACAAGGTTCACAACCGCGACAAGCACAACTAATAAAAACTTTCTTTTTATATATACTTTGCATGCATTCCCTTAGATTTAGACTTAGATTTTTATACACCTTTAGATTTAAACAAACTTAAGTTGATTCTGTGGAGTTCCTCTGACGTGAGGGGTGCTAATACCTTCCCCTTGTGTAACCGACTTCTTTACCCTTTTTCTCTTGGTCGAGATGACCATGCTCCTTTCCTTGACTCAAGTTTACTCAGTGTTTCCTTTCCCTCTCTTGGGATAAATAACATTGATGGCGAATTTTCTGTCTTTTGCCTCCGTTCGTGCTTCGATAAAAATCCCAGACATGACAGCTGGCGACTCTACTGGGGAAGATAGACCAATTTCTGGTCCATCCTATGCAAGTCAGTCATAGCTTATGTATTTTTTTGTTCTTTAGGTGTTTTTTTTGGTTTATTTTTCTTTGCTTGTTTATATGCTTTCACGCATTACATCTTATTTCATGGTTTCCTATACTCTGGATTTTGTTGTTGTTTGTTGGGTTGGGATGTTACTATGAGGTAAAAGGCCCAATACCCAGGCCAGAGTTGTAAACTCTTAGGAACACTAGGACTAGAGTGGAGACATGACGACTATTGAACGAGGTCATACTAGTGGAGTCATGTGTGCCGCGCTCAGTTGAGGTTCAAATGGGGGTATTATTATCATAGGCGTCTATTGTTGCGATGATAGTACTTTCAGGTGGACCGATGTTTCTGAGTCACCCCTTGTCCTTACCTTGACCTAGACTTCACCCGTGAGTGGGGAGGGTTTGATTATACAGGTATCGTTGGTGACTTTGGTTCTGTTGATGACTATTGGGTTATCTTGGTGTATGTTTTGGACTTTTGATCTGGTGACATCCGATAGTTCAACAGTTCAAAATTTATCCAGTATTCTAGAAGCCTTGATCCTATACAGTTGTGGATCTACATGGTACTTGGTTCTTGTGTGTTATGAAGCTATGCTGGAATTTTGATCCTGCGTCACTCGGATGGTTCAAAGACAGTGCAGTCGTTATCCATTATGATGGAGACTTGATCCCAATATGTTTGCATTCATAAGCACTATTAATCTCATGTTAGTATACATGTTCTTTCCATTACCATGGAATCATCTTTATGAGTCTTGTGTTATGCTTTTCCACCTCTTACTGGATTAAAATCAAAATTAGAAGCACGTGGGTTCCTTGAAAAATGATTGAACATGGCATTGCATCCACTCATACAACGCATGCATCTTCATGCATTCATAACTTGTACTCAGAGACGAAGATCCTTATTCAGACTTGGTATTCTCTCCAGAATTGCAAACTTGACTTCTTACTGCTTCGTGCTCATAGATCAATTATGGAACAACCCGTGGGGAATTTAGCGAGACAAGGGTTCAGATGGGGGTTGTTTATGACAGATGTGCCATATGGCCCGTAGTCAGGAACTCTTGAAAGAGGAAAACAATCAATTGAAGACTTAAATGATTCTGGCTAAGGAAAATCTGAATACAGTGATCCTATACTTGCTGCTGCAATAGAAGCTATTATTCCTCCCCATCTTGTGGGATCTTTTTCAAATCACGAAGTATTTTATGGATCTCTTCCATAATATGGGATTTCTGGTTCTTATCACCAGTAACAAATATTTGTCTATTTTCTTACGCTCAACTATTTCCCGGGTCGCTTGAATTGTAGTTGGTTAAGCTTTATGCTTTAGGTCCTCTTCCTACAAAATTCCCTCCTAATTTCAATGTTAATGCTGCTAGATGTGTCTTCTATTATGGGGCATCTGGTCACGATATTGAGGACCACAAGGGTTGAAGTATAAAGTCCAGCATCTGTTTGGTATCTTTTCCAAAGTCCAATTCCTGTTTGGAAAATCGTTTCAGAATCTTCCTCTCAGCTAATTTTCACTTCTGTGAGGTAGAAGATGAGGTTGAAGGCGTCCTCGAATGCAGTATCTGATTGTTTACTCTGTGTAATAGAAGATGCTTTTGGTTACTAGTTGTGAATATATCTTCCGTAAAGTAGAAGACACTTGGTGGTTCAGTATGAAGGTTATCTTGGTAAAACATTCATCCCATCTTTTGATAGAATTCTTTATGAATATCATTTTGGGGCACTTGGCCATTCGGTTAAAGACGATATGTCATCCAGAGACAAGAATCGATATTGGATCAATTCAGAGACTGTTGTGTTTAGATCAGATTAGAAGGGGGATCTTTTGCCCAAGTGTGAATCAAGATTTCAGAAAGTCGTCAAAATGAATAAGTCTATACAGATTCAAGTCTCCTCAACAATGACAGTCATTGGTTTCTTTACTGCACTTTCATTTGTAATCCTGTTTGCTTGTTTAATCATTTCTTCTATGCAGAAACTTATCTATTTTTGAATTAAAAATATTAATGCAATAAGTATGTTTGTCATGAAGTAATCAATTCATTTACACTCATCCATTTGTTATCACTCATAAAATGATTTGCTTGCATATTGATGCCAACTTTACCAAGTCTCTTGCCTAGGCAAAGATTGGAGGGAGGATGACGATAATTGAAAAATGCAAAAATCTCTGGTTTGTATGCTTTTGAGTAAGACCCTACTGACGATGTACAAACATTGTTTCAAATACCCAAACACCAGAGAAATAAGGGAGTGAAACCCTCGTTAACCACTTTGAGCCTTGAAGTAGGAGTTTCTTTTCTATTCAGAAAAGCCCTCATTTTTAAACCCAAGGGCAGGGTAGTGTTCAGTTAATCTGATTGAATGTTCAAATTTCCAAAGGAGTGTCCTATTTAAGGATAACCATACTTTATCACTCACATTAGGAGGTCAGAAAAATCAAAACCACAATGGTTGTTCCCTCACACCAGGAGGTCTAGAAAGTCATGAAACCACAAATGATTATCCCTCACTGACCAAGGATTGAGGCAGTCACAATCTTTTCGACAAGTCAAAAATGAATCGAGGTCACACAATTTGTTCAAAAAAAGAAAGAAAGAAACAATGATGATAAAAAAATAAAGAAAGCCCGCTAAGTCGAAAAACATGAAAACGAGTGACTTGGGCAAAAATTAGGGCATCCCGCTGGACTTCAAAATCAAAATTCAAAAAGAATTTTTCCAGGATAAAGTTAGGGAACCGAAAAAGAATGAAAAACCTGAAAAAGAAAGGATTACTAAATAAAATCCTCAGCAAAGAACAAAGTCGTGTGATCATACACCAAAAAGCAAAGGTGAGTGTTTGTCGTGTCCAAAAAACTTCTTGGTTCCTCAACCATATCAAAATCCTCTTGAGATATGAGTGCTCGTATCAAGTTAATTGAACTTAGGACTGGAGAACATCATGGAGAATGGGTGGGTATCAAATAACTTTGAGCCTTAAATCTTTTTTTTTTGCAAAACTGTGAACCAAGCCATGTTAGAACCCTGAAATGTCCTAATTGAAGCATGAGTTAATTCGAAAGCATACTACAACGAGATAGCGTTTAACTGACTTCCAAAATGCATGCTAAATATCTATGATGGTATCATATGCTCGTCTTATCATTCTTAAAAATAAAAAGTTTTCAAGTGTTTCACTCTAAAAGTGATTCATCACAAGAAGACGCAATGTCATTTCCATATAAAACTTCAAGATTTACATAAGTATTGTATTAGAATTATCACTCTCATGATAAAAATTCTTCTGCATGCAAAACAACTTCCTGACATCAAAGGAGTTTACACAATGAGCTTCAGTGAAGAGCTTCATCTTATCAAAGAAGAGAGGATGGAATACTCTGTTCAATCAAAATCTAATCTATTTAAAGAGTTGATGATATCTAGGGGCGTGTTTTCCGAATACTCTGTTAAGCGCAAGCAGTTTGGTGTTTTACAAGTTTGAGTACCCTAAGGGGCATGTTTTTCAGAAAATCTGATGAGTATGAACAATGTGATGCTTTACTGTTTGAGTACCCTTAAAGGGAATGAAGTTTGCATATTTCCCCAATCTGGGACAGTCACATCATGAAATATCTTCAAAGTTGTACCAATCTGGGGCAATCATTTCAAGATTCGAAGAAACTTTCAAAGTGCCGAGTAATCAGGGTCGGTTACCTAAGCGTCGTTAAAGCTACTTCCAGCATTGTTTAGGCATGAGCAGTGTTCCAAAATACATAACAATGGGGAAACTTATCCATAATGGCACAAATCTCAGGAAGTCCTCTCGAGGTAAATATTTTCAAAAGTCAATCAATCTAAAGCAGTTACATCGAGATTCGACAAATCTCTCAGTGAACCAATTGTGTAAGAGAACTATTCAGAGCTTAAGGTATATTGGGGAAGTTCATCTCAATTCAGTACGGTACCATGTTTCTACTAGGGCCTTCTTAAGTAAATCTCCTTCATACTATACCTGGAGCACGTTTGGTGTGATTTGTTTTACAGGAACTATCATTCACTCGCTCATGTGTAAAGTTCCAATACCGGAACACCATCTTTCAAGATTACTATGGCATCCTAACTTGGGTCGTTTCCCCAAAAATGATGAAGTTTTTACTTCTCCCTAGTGAGTCCTCCCCAAGCAAAGGAATTATGGCTAAAAGTGTGACTAATTTGGAAATTCTTGGATGATTCCCCAACAATACTTGAAGTTTTCTTCTACCCAGCATCTCCAAGTGGAGAATCCTTGTCTGATAGTTTGTGATTAATGAGATTTCTTGGTAAAGAATATACATCCCCAATAGATATGTGGTATTTTTGTGTTAATGAGAGAAGGTTATTCCCTGAAGCAGATACATCTCATTCCCCAACAGAGATTTCAGGTTGAGAATTTTCTTATTC
Organism: Vicia faba; assembly: GCA_948472305.1. Taxonomy (NCBI): domain Eukaryota; kingdom Viridiplantae; phylum Streptophyta; class Magnoliopsida; order Fabales; family Fabaceae; genus Vicia; species Vicia faba. The sequence goes on from OX451737.1 coordinate 1,574,604,157, forward strand.
CCCAATCAGTCACTTCACCAAGATTTCTTGTTCAAGAACTCTCTCATCTCCCCAACGGAATCTTATCTTGAGACTCCTTATGTTGATAATATTTTCTCAGCCACCAACCAAGTCTGTTTGAGGATTGTTCATTTTTTCCAAGTTGAGTCATGTTGAAGATTATCTCTCCCCAGAAGAGGCTACTTTATGAGATCTCTTGCTCAGGATCTTTTATATCACCATCTAAGTTGTCCTATGTATATCTCTTACTTAGGAATTCTCATTTCCCCAGCTGAGTCGTTCCATTGAACATTCTTATTTAAGGATTCTCCCTTTTCCCCAGTAGAGTTTTATCTTGGAGCCTGATAAGTTTCATATCCCTAGAGGAGTGCGCAATTGTGAAATTTTACTGAGGTCTCAGATATCCCCGGGGAGACTCATTCTTATTGAAGATTGTTCGTAAATCCCTAGTTGAGTTTCTTACGCCAAGATTACCTCCTCTCCAACAAGAGTTATGTGCATAAGTTCTCTTATCTCTAGTTCAAATCCTCATATTCCCAATAGTACAAGTTTTTGTCATCCCCAGGAGAGAGGTTGACAATTTTTTCCTCAAGCAATCAGAGGTGAATTTTGATTCCTTGTAGGCCCTATGTTATTGGTGTCCTTGCCAGCAACACCCAATCTTCATTTGGCGTCCCTTATCAGAGTTTATAATTTTGATCTAATCTTCTCCAATAGAGTTTGAAATTTATTTTTGCAACTCCCCTTAGAGTGTGTAGCCCGTATTTACCGGTTACTCAGTTTGTTACTCCCCATAGAATTTCAGCTTTGCAGGGACTTCTTTCCAATGGTTCCTTCTATCTTCTTTTCTCCAGCAAAATTATGCATCATCACATTTCATCCTCATATTATATTGTTTCCATTTCTTTTTTGAACATTACTCCATGAAGGAATATGATAATTCAAACATGCATTGAAACATAAGCCATTGATGTTTCTATTTTCCTCAATGGATTTGCTTAGAACTTTCGATTGTATTCCCAACGAGGTCAATTTACCCTCAATATCCCGATTTCACCCCATACAAATATCCTTTTAATGTTACCATTTAAGAGGTTGAGTGTCTACACACTATCTTTGGTAATGGCTAGTTTCTCCCTGGTATATTTCTTCTCAGATTTAGTTTTTCCTACCTTTGACGGTTATTTTCAATGTCTATTGATATACCTTCTGAATACCAGTCTTGCCCTAATATTTATGCTTCAGCCTAGTATTATCTAGCTGCTCTTAGGTCGAGTTTTATCTCGTTACCTGTGCATGAAATCCAATTTTGTCCTGGTACTCATCTTTGGACTAGTTTTATCTAGTCTTCTTGAGCCGAGTTTTTACTTGTTATTTGTCTCTTTTATTCCCCGGGTTCATTCAACATCGTCCACTGTCTACCCTCAATTAAGACCATCAGGTGTCTTGTGAAATACACGCACTTTCTGTCACCCTGCTATAGGACCCAATGTCTATTGCTCTCCTATTGAGTACTTTTTTAGAGTCTAGTTTTATCTAGTTCCTCTTAGGTTGAGTTTTTATCTCATTACCTTATCTACACACCAGTTTCTACCTGGAGCATTCTTTATAGTACTCCCGGTGGCCGAGTTTTATCTCGATAACCTCTACTCGATCCCACCAGCGTTCAACTAGCATACTAATGATATACGTTCAATTTTATCTATCTTTTGTTGATCAAGACTAGTTTATTTCTGGTTTACCCATTCGGATCCGATACCTATTCGTATCTTTAGAGTCTAGTTTGATCTAGTCTTCTTGGGTTGAGTTTCATCTCATGATTGTAATCCGTGTTCCAGTTTTATCTTGACACATTCTTCTAAAGTCTAGTTTTATCTAGTCTTCTTGGGTTGAGTTTTATTTCATTTTTGTGCTATGTGGTTCAATTTTACCTTGCACATCCTTCTAGAGTCTAGCATCCACTAGTTCTCTTAGTGTAGGTCTAATCTTTACTTGGATTACCTATGGAGTCCAATCTCTTTTTGGCTCATCATTCAAATCCAATTTCTACTTGGTACATCTCTTGAGTCCAGTATTATCTGACACTCTTTGGTAATATTTAGTGTTCACTAATCTTCCCCTCTTTCACCAGCTTTCTTGGTATCATCCTTACAAAAATAAAATTACCCTTGTTGCTTTACTCTCTTATTCAAGATTGTAAGTTTTCGAGTTCTTTTAGTATTCAATCCTCTTCCACCTCGAACGTTCAAAAGTTATCGCTCTTTCTTACTTATCAGATTTAAGATGATTGAATATGGATAGATGTTGCACCCTAAAATTTACCCTTTTATTTTTAGAACTTTAAAGGCTTATGTTTCATCATAGGCATTCATATATTGTGATAGGATCAAGGTATTTTGGTTCCCAAGTTCCTCTGCAAGTTATGAAAAGTGGTTGTGTTGACAATCAATGCAAGGAGAGTATCGTGCCCTCAACTTTTGATTCACTCAAGCTACAAGGGTTTCTCATACCTCAAGACATCCCCATTGTCTTATTGATTCATCAGAAGTGTGAAAATTACAAGTGTTGATTTTTGAATCATTGTTCTCCTATTCACCCCTTGAGATTAGGGTTTTGGCAAGATGAAGTGTTTGATGCTTGTGTGGGCCAGATTTATGAAAAAATATCCTTTCATTGTCATATGAGACATCTTTGTTCTAATAATTTCTCATTATGTTCCTTGGAATTAGGATTTTGAGACTGGATCATCATCTCCTAGCACAAAGGACCAAAATTAGGGTTTTTGGTTCAATCAGGATATCTATGAAATTTTGGGAATCACTTGATGCCATGCTTATCTACACGTCCATGAACACCTATGATTGAATAATTGAGCATCAATTTTGATTGGAAGTAGTTCAATTGATCAATTGGGGTAAAACAGTCATTTGAGAAAAAGTCAACAAAAGTCAACCGTTGATCAAGAGGACTTATGGTCAAAGTTGAGGTCGATGACCATGTTTCAACATCATATGGCCTATGGTTGAAGGAATTCAAGAGAAAGGTTGATTTTGAAGCTAACTTGTTCATGAAGGTATCTTGGTGAAATTTGAAAATTTGCTAAGTGTGGAAACTCATAAGGCTTAATTTAAAAATTGCATAACTTTTTCATTTCTTATTGAAAATGTGCAAACTTTACATGGTTAGAAATATAAAAATAAGATCTACAACTTTGTCAGTGTGATACCATGTCCAAAAAATGATTATTTTGAGAGTTATAGTGCATAGAAAATCGCAACACTTAGTAAAATTTCCAAGGCATGTACATAAAGTTTGTTTTCTCCATGTATTAAAAAAATAACCATGTATTAAAAAAATATTTCGCAAATAACCGGGTTTCGGAAAAAATTACGCAAATAACCATGTTTGAGATGGCTCCACAAAGGAGGAGCCATCTCAATTGGCGCATGCACCTCCTTTTTTAAGGGAGGTGCCATCTCACTTGGCGCCTAAGTGCTTAGGGCATGCCCTAAGCCAAGTGAGATGTCGCCTATGTATAAATTTAGGGCAAAAAATTTTTTTTTTATTTTTTTTCCTGTGCGTTGCCTATTGGACAGAGATCAACAAAATGGACTTTTTATTAAAAAAATAATAATTACATTCAACTGTATTACATTAAAAGAACAGTAAAAAAAATGGATACAAAAAATACTGGGAAAAAAAAAGATACATCAGTGATCCCCAGGAACCCGGTAATGACCCCCGGTTCCGCATCCCCGTCCTCGCCTTTCTCTTGCTGGGTGCCGTCGTGTTTCCTGCTGCGGCAAGGTCGATGGCCCAGCGAAGTCAATGCGGTCCGAATCCATAAAATCAGTAAGATCTCCATATCTCAAAGATCCGCTCTGGTACAGTCGGTTACCCATACCCTCAAAGTTTGGTCGTGTTGGCGGTGGGTGGGGTTCCATGGTTGGTCGGTAGCATTGGTCGTCTGAGTATGGGGGGTAGAAAGGAAATGGATCTTGGGGTGTTTGGTATTGTGGATGTTGGGTTGTTTGGTGATATGGTGGTTGATGGTAGGTTTGGTCGGCTTGGTCATAATCTTCCGACATTCCCATATCAGGGCTAAGGCTGGATGTTGAGGGCTCCATATTGGGATATGTGGAAGACTGAAATTGTGTCTGGAGTATTTGGGTGTGCTGGTATTGGGGTTGGTATTATGGTTGGGTTTGAGGCATATCCGGGTATTGGTAGTTTGGTGGTGATTGTGGTTGGTAGTACGGCATTTGATTGTAGTTGTGTTGTGGTAGGGAATGTGGTTGGGTGTTTGTGGGTCTATTTCTTCTTGGGGGTTGGTTGGAGGTTGATGGGTTTTAGGTTTGTTGATGGGGAATCGAGGGTTGTGCCCATTGTGTGCGTGGTTCAACCAAGTACCTCGGATGAGACACGTGCATTTCTGGGTTACTAACCGACCTGTACCACGACATATATTGATCCGTGTGTCGCATGTTACCTTGAGTAAGGAAAATCGGGGATTGCAAGATGTAGCGGTGACGCCTTTGCCACATTTTACACCATTCCGGAGCAAAGTCTTTCCAGTTGGTAAGACCCCACTGGGCGTCGACCCTTTTAAGATGCCAGGGGTACAAATCTGTTGGATCACTTGGTATCTCTTGATGCATTCCGAACTGCATCTTCACACGGTCGTTGTGGTGCATCTCCATAATGTTGAACCGAATGAGTGCAGTCTTTGCAGTCCAAGTTGCTGCATCCTCTGGGTTTGGAGCATGGCCCAAACCCAAATATGGTCTCCAGACGAACTGCGATAAAATTTAAATCAGGTTAGCGCAAAAGTAATGTATAAATAATTAAAATGAACAAAAGTTAAAAGCTACGACGTACGTCATCTGGGCCTAAGTGATCCAACAGATTCCGGTAGAGTGCGACATTGAATCTTGGATTCTTTCCGTAATCCATACCCCTCACGCAGTACCTAAAGGAAATGAGAAACATGTTATTTTTAGCATATATTTTGGAAAGAGCAGAATAGTTATAAATGCTATAACTTAATGACTTACTTTGTTGCGTACGGGAAACCAAAAGTGTTGTTGTTGATGGGGTTTAAGGACTCCATCCTCCACCAACCCCAGGCTTGTAGTAAAAATGCGCACCCATAAAATGTACATTTTTCCTTGACTGCGTTTTTGCACAAGGAAATGTATAGGTGGGCTAATACTGCAGAACCCCAACTATATTTTCTAGTTTTTTCAAAATTTGTTAGTAAATGTAAGTACATAAAATTTACACTATTTCCCGTACTTTCGGGAAATAAAAATGTACCAAAAAGTATCATAAGATACGTTCTGGCTTTTACTACTCGGTCATTCTCTGAGGAATTTTCATTTAATTTCATACTTGCATAATGACGTTTCAGGTCAGTGAGTAGTATTCCCTGTCCTCTTGCTCCACCACCTTCTACCATATCCCTACCCAACAGTTCTTCACACTGTGAGTTGGGTTGTTGAACTGACCCGTTCACCGCCTTACCGTCGATAGGGAGGCCCAGTAGCATGTACACATCCTCGAGCGTGATGGTACATTCACCTATTGGTAGGTGAAATGTATGGGTCTCCGGTCTCCACCTTTCCAACATTGCAAGAATGAACTTTGAGTCAATGGTGCAGTTGGAGATATTTATCACATGTCCAAAACCTGCATATTCCAGATAAGGGACGATAAATGGGTCGGGAGCCAGGTAGTTGTGCGAACGGATTCTGAATCTTTTTGTGTCCTGAAATCATAACTTAACAAGTGTAAGATTATTTAAGATGAACAACACGTTATTTGAAGTATGAAAAATGTATAACCAAAGAAGAGACTTACAAATGCAGCAATGTTTTCCCTTGTGCCTCTGTGAGTATCACCCATTGTTAGAAGAGCCATTGTTCAGAATGCTTGAGAGTATGAAAGACTTAGGAAGAGATAGAGAGTATGATAGACTTAAGAAATATTTCGTAGCAGAGAGTGAGAGTTGTGTGGGTGTGAGAGATGTTTCATAAGGTATGTATTTATAGGCAAATAAGTTTGATGTAGTGGTTGCTTGTGCTTGCATGCCTGCGAAGTGTCACATTTGCATGCTTAGGGGGTTACACATATGCATGCATGCATTTACAAAAACTGTAAGGTGTCACTCTTGCAGGCTAGGTGGCAGCCCATGCATGTATCACGATTGGACAGTAAGGGAGGCGCCATTGGACTTGGCGAAAGAGTACAAAAATGAATGGTGTCGCCACCCCATTTGGCGAATAAGAGGTGTCATTTGTTACAGCATAGGCTTAGGCTACGTGACAGCCTTTGGGATTCCTTTCTTTATTGCATGCAAGGCCATTGGAGTTGATGGGTGGAGTCTTACACAAAACATGTATGTGTGCAGAATAGGGCCAGGATAGGTGGAAGCCTATGGGGTTTCATAAGCCCATGCGTGTATCACGATTGGACAGTAAGGGAGGCGCCATTGGACTTGGCGAAAGAGTACAAAAATGAATGGTGTCGCCACCCCATTTGGCGAATAAGAGGTGTCATTTGTTACATCATAGGCTCAGGCTACGTGACAGCCTTTGGGATTCCTTTCTTTATTGCATGCAAGGCCATTGGAGTTGATGGGTGGAGTCTTACACAAAACATGTATGTGTGCAGAATAGGGCCAGGATAGGTGGCAGCCTATGGGGTTTCATTATTGCATGTAATATTATTGGCAGCCTTGGGGGGTTGCATCCCTTACTTAATTGAAATTTTTAGCCTTACGTTTAACATAACATTGATTCACATAATCTGTCAAATCTTCCAACCTTCGAATCAGTCATCAAACCTTCAAACATTCCAGCATTCATACCTTCATACAATCAATAAACCTCAAACATTCCAACCTTCAAACCTTAAAACAATTCTACGCAATGGCCTCTTCACCACAATTTGTTGTCAAAGCACATTTCAACGGTGAGACATACATTTGTCCCACAGTTGGGTTTTTGTTTAGAAACACCGACAACGTTCGATTTCTCTTAAACGGGAAAGCCAATTTCTCGTACTTCAATAAAAGATTGGAGGCCAAACTTGAACGAGGCCCGGTATCCCAGATATTTTATCAGAATCTAGTTTTTTTGGAAACAACCAAGTAATTTTTTATAAGGTTGAAGTTCAAGATGACGAGGATCTCCAGAACATGATTTCCAGCCATGTCTATTCTGGATACGACTCTATTGAGTTGTACGTTTTGCTTCAAGAGCCTCCGGTGACACAGGAGGTAGAGCCTCCGGTGACACAGGAGGTTGATCCTTTGGAGAATGAACAAGATGAGGTAGATGCAGTTGATGATGAAGAAGAAGATAACGAGTTAGAGTTTGATGAAATGGTGAACGATGATTCTGATGATGATGGCATCCCAAGTATTCCTACAGACAAAATCTACACACCACCTCCGCACATGACAAACTTCAACATGGGCGGAGATGAACCTTCTACTGACTTGTTTTTCCAACCGTATATGCAGTCGGATGAAAATTTAAAAGAGAAGGACAAGTTTCGTAACAGAGAGGAATGCATCAGGGCCATTAAAAAATTTCACATGCTCAACTCGGTTGATTTTAAGGTGGATTGTGTCAACCCGGAAAGGTACAAGATCAAGTGTGTCCACCCTGACTGTATGTTCAAGCTGACCGCATCATACAGATTAAGGGGTGACTACTGGGTCATTGGTTCCATGACTACCCACACTTGTGTAAGTTCCACTCAATCACAGGACCACCGAAAACTCAACCATGATCTAATCTGTCAAGAAATCCTACCCCTGGTCAGCAACGACCCATCTTTGAAGGTGAAAACAATCGTCTCCCACATCACCACGGTTTTTAACTACACTCCGTCTTACCGTAAGGCGTGGTTAGCAAAGACTGAGGCGATTGAAAGGGTGTACGGAAACTGGGAGGAGTCATACCGAGAACTTCCCCGCTACCTAAATGCACTCAAGACATATTCTCCAGGTAGTGTTTATGTTCTGGAAACATTGCCAGCGTACGCCCAAGATGGTAGTCTACTGCATGGCAACGGAATATTCAGTCGCGTGTTTTGGGCATTTCAACCATGCATCACAGGGTTTGCATCATGCAAACCAATTCTACAAATTGACGGGACTTGGTTGTATGGGAAGTACAAAGGCACGCTATTGATGGAAGTTGCACAAGATGGCAACAATAACATTTTCCCCGTTGCGTTTGCCCTTGTCGAGGGGGAGACCGGTGGTGCTTGGAGCTTTTTCCTGAAAAATCTTCGTACACACGTGGCTCCTCAACCAGATCTCTGTTTGATCTCGGACAGACATGCCTCCATTGAAAGTGCCTACAATAATCCAGCAAATGGTTGGCATGACCCTCCTTCTACGCATGTCTATTGCGTCAGGCATATCGTCCAGAATTTCTCGAGGGAGGTCAAGGACAAAACATTGAGGAAAGCCATGAGGTCAAGGACTCCATGGAGCGTCTGACCGCATTCATCACGGCTTTCCTCAATGTTTTGTCCTTGACCTCCCTCGAGAAATTCTGGACGATATGCCTGACGCAATAGACATGCGTAGAAGGAGGGTCATGCCAACCATTTGCTGGATTATTGTAGGCACTTTCAATGGAGGCATGTCTGTCCGAGATCAAACAGAGATCTGGTTGAGGAGCCACGTGTGTACGAAGATTTTTCAGGAAAAAGCTCCAAGCACCACCGGTCTCCCCCTCGACAAGGGCAAACGCAACGGGGAAAATGTTATTGTTGCCATCTTGTGCAACTTCCATCAATAGCGTGCCTTTGTACTTCCCATACAACCAAGTCCCGTCAATTTGTAGAATTGGTTTGCATGATGCAAACCCTGTGATGCATGGTTGAAATGCCCAAAACACGCGACTGAATATTCCGTTGCCATGCAGTAGACTACCATCTTGGGCGTACGCTGGCAATGTTTCCAGAACATAAACACTACCTGGAGAATATGTCTTGAGTGCATTTAGGTAGCGGGGAAGTTCTCGGTATGACTCCTCCCAGTTTCCGTACACCCTTTCAATCGCCTCAGTCTTTGCTAACCACGCCTTACGGTAAGACGGAGTGTAGTTAAAAACCGTGATGATGTGGGAGACGATTGTTTTCACCTTCAAAGATGGGTCGTTGCTGACCAGGGGTAGGATTTCTTGACAGATTAGATCATGGTTGAGTTTTCGGTGGTCCTGTGATTGAGTGGAACTTACACAAGTGTGGGTAGTCATGGAACCAATGACCCAGTAGTCACCCCTTAATCTGTATGATGCGGTCAGCTTGAACATACAGTCAGGGTGGACACACTTGATCTTGTACCTTTCCGGGTTGACACGATCCACCTTAAAATCAACCGAGTTGAGCATGTGAAATTTTTTAATGGCCCTGATGCATTCCTCTCTGTTACGAAACTTGTCCTTCTCTTTTAAATTTTCATCCGACTGCATATACGGTTGGAAAAACAAGTCAGTAGAAGGTTCATCTCCGCCCATGTTGAAGTTTGTCATGTGCGGAGGTGGTGTGTAGATTTTGTCTGTAGGAATACTTGGGATGCCATCATCATCAGAATCATCGTTCACCATTTCATCAAACTCTAGGAAATTCAAACTCTAGATTGAATATCGTTAACAATTTAGGAAATTCAATATAGGAAATTACAACTGTTAACACAATTTCATCTGACCCATGCATCATCAACATTACATCACTGTCTGTTTTGACTTCCTCCAACCACACATTAGGTCTTCCTGTCGCATGCGAGGTTGTTGTTCGTTTTCGCTGGATCCTTCGAATTTTTTCCCCCTCCGCGATGTCTCCATCTAGCCACCGCATCAACTCCCGCTTCAGACGCTCCATGGAGTGAATGTGCCAGAATTTCATTTTCATCGCAGGTTTCGAGGCGGAGAATATAACGTAACCATCTCTGCTAAAAATCATAGGCGACGTCATTACGCAAATAACGGAGTACAAAATAAAAATACAGTGCGAGAAAGTGTGAGAAATTTCGAAGAAACGGACGAATTATTTATAAAACAGCATTTTGCCATAGTTTTGCCCTAGGCGCCAAGTGAGATGGCGCCTCCTCTCATTTTTAAGGAGCATGCGCCATCTCACTTGGCTAAAAGCCAAGGGAGGCGCCAAGTGAGATGGCGCCTAGGGAAAAACCCTAGGTGCATGCGCCAATTGAGATGGCTCCTCCTTTGTGGAGCCATCTGAAACATGGTTATTTGCGTAATTTTTTCCGAAACCCGGTTATTTGCGAAATATTTTTTTAATACATGGTTATTAATTAAAAAAATTCGCTTAATTTAAAAACTGCATAACTTTTTCATTTCTTATTGAAAATGTGCAAACTTTACATGGTTAGAAATATAAAAATAAGATCTACAACTTTGTCAGTGTGATACCATGTCCAAAAAATGATTATTTTGAGAGTTATAGTGCATAGAAAATCGCAACACTTAGTAAAATTTCCAAGGCATGTACATAAAGTTTGTTTTCTCCATGACCAGTTTTGAGGATTTAATTGGATTCAATTCAAAAAATCATCAACATCAGAATTAAAGCTTGAACCCTCCTCTCCAATTTTGATTCAAAGATCTTTCCATTTGGTGCATTATATATAGAAAGATACATTGTTTAGGTTTTGAAGCCTCAAGATGTCAATTTGCTAGCAAGCACGCGTGCCAGGCTTGGAATTTCATCAAAATATTTGTGGGCACATGTCCATAGTCATTTTTCTTGCTGAATCACACATCATTTTGAAAAGTGATCAACATCAAAGGTTAAATTTGAAGCTTCCTCTTCAAAATTATTTCAAACTTTTTTCCAGTTTGTGCATTATAGAGTGAGATATGATGCTTTGGATTCAAAGGCTCAAAAGGATACTTCTGGCTAGCATGATCAGCTAGATCACGCACGTAAGAGGCCTGGCCTTGCTTGGCCAGCCCTATTCTCATCATTTTTGTGCCAAGTTTTTAATACCTTGCAAGCTTCATTTTAAGTTTTCATCAACATCAATGTTGAAGCTTATGACCTCATCTTTCTAATGATCCAAAAATTATGAAAAACACACGAGTAAAAAGAGAGATATTGAGTTTTGGTTATGGCTGATTACATGGACATGCAAGGCAAGAAGGAAGAATTGTTTATTATACAGTCGAAAGAATTTGCCACATAATATTTACTATGTACTCTATGCACACACCTTATATCATGATCACATCATTTTCTTTCCACAAAAAGCCAAACAACCCTCATGATAAGCATGCATACGTGTTTCCCCCTCTTTTCTAAAAAGGCAATATTCCCTCCAATTCTCTCTCACCCCATGTGCAACATGCCAACTCACATATCTCACACAGATTTCACTCATTTCACTCTCTTTTCTCTCATCAAAACGCAAGCAATATCACTACATCACAAGACAAAACACAAGGCAATATCTTATCTTTCTCATTTTTCTGATTTATCCCCATCATACCCTTCAACGAATCTTTTGCTGAATGTCACTATTTCCCTCACCTTGAAACTCCTATTTAAACTCTTCATTTAATTCATTCCATCACACACATGAGCTCTACTCTCCTCTCAAGTAAGTTTCTATATTGTTCACTCTTGAAGCAATTTCCTTGGAAGCTCTTAACTCCCTTGCTCCAGATCTCAATTCTCACTCGTTTCTACTCATTTGAAGTTGAAGAAAGAAGATCAACAAGGTTTCTTTCTCTTGAGATCAGAGGCTTAGTGAATTTATTTTTTCACTTTGAGGTAAGTTACTTTGAACTCAAATATCTCATTTCAGCATGAATTGATGCTTTGAATCATGTTCATGATGTGTTAGTTGGTCAAACAATAGGTTTGATGTATTAATTTTATGGATTTTGAGCTCGAATCGTGATCTACAAGTTTTTGGATATTTCATGAAATTGCATTTTCAGTGACTTTTGCATCCATTTTATTTTTGATCATGCATTGTTTGAGAAATTCATGAGCATTATGATGATCCTTGTTATGTTGTGAACAACTTTGATGTTTAGATTGCGCCAATTGGTTGAGTATCAAGAGAGAAATCTGGATTTGAAATCTGGAAGTTAGATTTATTTTTGAACATGTTTAAATTTCATTGATGCAGTGGTTTTCGTGCCCTATTTTCTCTATGATGCATTCCTCATTTTGAAAAATCCTTGATGCTATCGTATTCTACAAATTTTAATCTTGAATTTTGGTTTTAATTTCATCCCATTTCATTGAAAATCAAGAGAGATATCAAGCTAGGAACATTGCATGTTAAAACTGATTTTCGTGTTAGGGTTTGGTTAGAGGACAGGGATGATGACGTGTTTCATTTTTATTGAACATGCTAAAGACCTTTTGCAGCGCTTTTTCATCATAATAGGTGTTGTAGATCTGTTCATGATTTAAGTTTTATTTCAATTTAATTGTTTTGTCAATTTTATTTTAAATAGTTTCACTTATTCAAATATTCCATAAAAAATATTTTGAATTTATTTTTGGTCTACTTTATGGTTTTAATTTTTATTTTATCATTTTATCTTTTTTAGATGAATAATTAATTCATAGAGATTAATTAGGTGTTTTAATCAATTTTTAGCATTTTTTATTTTACTTTCTAATTTTCATTAATCTAAAAAACCACAAAAATACCTTTTGACTTCCTTAAGATTTTAGGTTGATCTTGAGATTTTTATCTCATTTTTATCACTTATTTTAAACTTATTTTAAAATTTGTGAAGCTTGAGTGTCTTTTTTCTAAATTTGCTTTCTTATGATACAATTTTGATTTAATTCTAAAATTTTCTCAACTTGTAAAAGTCAAAACTATTTGGATTAGGGTCCTAGGACCAGTTAAGACCATGAAAATAATATTTATTGAATTTTAAACCTTGATTTATATTTTTTCTCAAATTGTTTTTCAAAACATGTCTAGTTTAGGCACTTTGCTAACTAGTCTTGGTGTTTGCACTTCAAAATCATACATCCTCTTCCATCCAAGGACCATAACCTTTTGTTTCTGACTTTTAGAAGTCCTTAGGAAGTTAAGTTTAATTTTTTTGAATTTAAAAGTCCTCTTTCTATTTTTAGCATAATGTTTGATTGAATTTGTCCATTGTGACTTGCTTGAACTTCTTGCCTTTAATTTGCTATTGTGTGAAACTGTTTGGGGTTGAGTATTGTGCTCATAATATTCCTTGGATACTCTTAGCATCTCATTAGCTTGTAACAATATAACTTATCTCTTTTATCTATTTGATGATCACTTTGTTTAAATTCCTAAATTGTGCAAGTTTGGAACCCTAGTTTGTAACTTTGGGTAAATCCTTTGAGCCAATCCTTGCATTGATTGTGTGTCATTGAGATTTAGAGACATTATAGCTCAAGGTTAGCCTTATTAAATGCTTTATAGGAATTTTATCCCCTTTAATCATTTTCTTATTTCATTTTGAGATTGATCTTTTCTTATGCTTCTTTGTTGCTTGAGATATAAGGTATGCACTTGTCAACCTATAAGGAACCAACTTCCTTATTAATAATTCTATTATAATTAGCATGTTTAGAACCGTGAGTTCATTTCTATGAACCATTCAAGTTCTCTAACATCTCACCTTTGTTTAGAGGTCATTTACCTATCTTTTGATATCATGGTTTAGGAGAATGTGTTTGTGCATTTCCAATTGAGTGCCAGTGATCCAAAATGTTTGAAGTCCCTTTACTTATACTTATTACCTCATGCCTTATAACTTATAAATAAATTATCCTTTTATTCTTATATTTACACTTCATTATCAATTCATCATGATGACAAGTTAAAAGCCACATTTGTTTGTTTTTGACCTAGTTTATGTGTGATGTGTGATATATGTTTCTCGAGGACTTAAATGTCCAACATTTTTATGCTTAAGTATTGATCTTAACCTATATTCTAATATCATTCCTCATGATTATTTGATCCTTGGTTAAGTACTCATTTACTAACCAATATGGTGATAAGTATGAAGCTATATCTTCTTTTCTACTTGTGTTTTGAGCATCACTATCTAATGATTTCCTCATGAGCTTCTGTGCCATGTACTATGAATTTATTTTGATGTTGGATACTTCCCATAACATCTAAGAGCATTTACTTTTATTTATTTAGATAATTTTGATTTTATGCATCAAAGGGACTATACTTTGCCATATACCATGACACTTAAGTATGTTGTCTTGTTAACATTTCATGAGTCTTTAAGTTCATGATTGACATCTTGTGAGAGTTTCATCATCATCCCATGAAATATAAGATGTCATTGCATTCTTACTTGATCTTTATCAACCACATTTGATTTAAGACAAGTATTATCTATCACTAGATGATTTTGTTCATCAACTAGGTGACTTTTATTGTGTAAGAAGTTTTAATCTTCTTACTTGGTTACTCATAAATCTCATCTTGAGTTAACTTATTATAAAAGTCACACATTGCATAATTCTTCAATTATTCTCTCTTCTTTTGATCTTTACTTCTTAAATTGAACACCGCTTCCTTGCCTCCTTTGGCCATTTCCTTTGTGTGACATGTATGCATTCTTTTCTCCATACTTGTGATGTTTGAATGTGTGATCTTAGAGATGATTTTCTAATGACTTGTGTGTTGTATCACCCTATAAACATGTTCCCTCTTCATCAATACCTTTCTTGTGCTTCACCCTCCTTTAAGAATATGTTAAGGTTTGGTTTTGCCTTAGTCTTGCCTCAAATTTTTGAATATGCTTAAGTGGTGATGCCTTAGGGTTATTAAAGGTCTTTGATGAGTGTTATACTCATGTGTTTTCTTCTGAATTGTACATTTCTCCATCTTATCTCACTTCATCTCACCTTCTTATACCATGCTTGGTTAGACACTTCACACATGAATGCTCCCATGCTAGTACGCTTGCCTTTTTGACTTTTCTTTTGATCTTTAGATTTCTGCCTCTTGTGTATGAACCTTAGGGAATTATTTTTACATGTCTAAGTGTTATATTTGATGTCATATGGTTTCCCCTTTTTGGTTTTCCACTTACTTGAGACACAAGTCTTATATTGTCACTTATCTATACTTCATCTTTTTCTACTATGCCTACTTGTTTGTTTAAGAGGATGCTAACATGTAATCTCTTGGTGATAGTTTATGATGTCTTAAACCATTTTTAGACTTAGGTCTCTACCTCTTGTCTCATCCTTTCCTGCATGTTTTTATCATGATGTGACATTTTGTCTTCTAAATGCACACTTGCACTTCTACTTGCCTAGTTAGGTAATAGTTCATTCTTTTTTACCTTTATTTCCATGCTTAGGATAGTCTAAGGTGTTTAACATGATACATTAATAAATTAGATGGTATATTGATGTGATTTTATGTCATGCCTTTTTATTTATCATCTTTACCCTCATGCTTCTTCTCCACTTCGTTAAGTTTGTTTGTGAGATCTCCATGTCTTTTGTGTTTTATCATCATGTCTTGTGTGATTGTTGATGTGTTATCATCTTACTTGTGTGATGCTTTGTCATTCATACTTGATGTTTTGTAATCTCTCACATGATGTTTTATCATCTATTATATTATGCTTTATCATCTCTTACATGATGTTTTGTCATCCTTCTCTTTTCTTTGAGACTTCATGTTTTGTCATCCTTTGCTTGATGTTTTATCATCCCATATTTGATGTTTTGTCATCTCTCTATTTATGTTATGTTTTATCATCTCTTTTCTCACATATTGTTTTATGTGTTTGATGTATTACCATGTATTATCATCTTGGTGTGATGTTTTATCATCTTTTCTTTCTTATATGCTTAGGTATATATTCTAATTGCATGTGTGTTTATGTGATACATGTTTTTTCTCTTATCTAAGTATTATTTCTTGTTTCTTCTTCCTCTCTTTTATGAGATTTCCATGTTCCCCATAGGATCTTTAGTTCAGTCTTCTCTAAAATTGAACTAAATAGACCTTAGGTTGGCTATTCATGCATGACAACATTAGGTAGATCTCCTTCCTATCCCAACCTTAGATCCACAAGCATGACAAATTATAGAATTGAGATCCCCTTTTTCTAGTGAATTCTATTTTTCATCCAAGATTAAAACAAAAACTCTTTTTCTTTCAAACTTCTCAAAACATTTAATAATAAATGATGAGAATCACACTTCTACTAAGTGTTGGAGATGATAAGCGGGTTTCTTCTCGATCTTATTATTCTTTCATTCTTAGTATTTTGTGTGGTTCAAATCTGAAAGACTCTTTTCATGGATAAGTGGAGAAGTGGCTAATATATCTCTCTTGAGGTCAACTAGTTATTATTCACAACAAAAATTCCAACCAATGCAAATTTTTGTCTTTGGACTTTTTCATTTAAAACCTTTTCAAAAAGGACATGCTTTGCTAGCATTGTTCATAAAAAAACATACAACACACCAAACCTTTTAAGGTGAACTACGAGTGCCTTGATCCCCATTGCATGGTCAGTGGTACATAGGCACAAAGGTTCGCAACCGCGGCAGGCACAACTAATAAAAACTTTCTTTTTGTATATACTTTTCATGCACTCCCTTAGCTTTAGACTTAGATTTTTATACACCCTTAGATTAGAATAAATTTAAGTGGATCATGTGGAGTACCACAGACGTGAGGGGTGCTAATACCTCCCCCTTGCGTAACCGACTTCCTTACCCCTTTTCTCTTGGTTGCAATGACCATGCTACTTTCCTTCCTTCAGGTTTACTAAGTGTTTCCTTTCCCTCTCTCGGGATAAATAACATTGATGGTGACTCTTCTGTCTTTCGCCTTTGTTCGCGCTTCGATGAAAATCCCAAACACGACAGCCGATTATCATACCCCAAATTTGCCCTACTGCTATCAATGGTTGATTCATGATAATTGATTATACTTTATGTATATTTGTATTTTTATTTCTAAGTTTTCTTTTAAAACGAGTGTATATCCATTTATTCCTTTAGGGGGTGTAATAGTTGAGAGGTACATGATTCAAGATGGGGTGTTTGTCTCAAAATGGACCATCAAAATCTGATGGCCCATTAAGGGTTTTTATTTACTTCAAATAATGAGAAGAATGGAGGTGCATTGCTATATATAGGAGATGTATGTTTCAAGAGGGCCATCAAAATTTGATGGCCCATTAAGGTTGTTTTTCTTTTTTCTATAAAATATAGTAAGGGGGTATCAGGCTGGCCCATTAAGGGTTTTTGTTCCGTTTTAAAAGAGAATATCTTTTAGGTTTGTAACAAAATGGGCCAACAAGCCCTACGATCCATATAACTACTGGATATAGGTGGTATGAATATCAAAATTGGACGGCCCACTCTTTTAGAGGCCCATGTTCATTTTGTTTGAAGACTATGTATAAGGGATGCTCATTTTTGAACAGACTGGCCCATTATAGTTTAGAGGCCCGTTTTCGTTGGCAAGAAGGGTGTGTGCATTTTTTGTGTGGACCGGATTGGACCATACCTGGTATTTCGAAGGCCCAATGGTTTCTTTTTATTGAGGTTGAACAAAGTCAAATGGAGATAAATTGTCTTTATTTATTTGATTGATTTTGATATTATTATTATTATTATAGTTATTATTATATTATTATTATTTTTATTAATTTTTGTTGACCGAAGTCAAAATTGAGGTTCAAGAAACCCTAATTCCCAATCTCATCCATGGCATCGTTGTTCTTCCTCTCTACGCTGCCACAAATCCAAGCCCAAGAATGCAAAAAAATAAAATAAACAAAATCAAATCAAATCACAAATTCATCAAAACAAATCTAACCGTATCAAATCCTTCATATATTACAATACAAAAATCATTCAGTTTATGAATCAAATCAAAAACAAATCTCAAGTTTACAGTACAAAATCAATTAGAAGTAAAATACACCCCCTTAAAATACTAAGTCCAAGTAAAATACACCCCACTGCGTTTTAATAAAAAAAATATTTTTTATTTTATATTTCATTTATTTTATTTATTATTATTTTTACATAATTAATATCTTTAATATTTAGTATTCTTTATATAAATTCTAAATTGTTAATTTTTTGTTTTTAATTCAAAATTCCTTTTTAAAAAATAATAACTCATCTTTAAATTGCATTAAAATTCTTTTTATCATGCATTACAATTATTTTTTCTGATATTATATAATATATTTGAAAACATCTAACCAATCAAATACTAACCACTTTTTTACTAACTTAATAAACTCAAGATATTTTTCAAAAAGGATTATGGAAATATCTTCAATCGACTGCGAACTTTGTCTACAAACTCTGTTATTCACACACCCAGACTTGGTTTAAGGAGAATTTAAGATGTTTTCATAATCCATAAAAAAACACCAACCAACAACTGCGAACTACGAATTGGGACTCTGATTCCTCATAAGAGGATACATAGGCATACAAATTAAAATCGTGGCGAGTTCCCATAGTAAAAATTAAAACCCTATTTCCTAAAAATTGCAGTTCTAAACCCTAGTATCCTTGTGAACAAGGAAGATGAGGGTGCCTAACACTTTCCCTTCATCTAAAAACGAGTCAAACAACTTAAAATCTCTGATCAAATTAGGGTTATTATTTATATTCCCTTCCTAAAGATAAAAATTAAGGGTGGAGACTCTAAACTTTCAAACCAGTTATTACATTTGGCGACTCTGTTGGAGACTCAACCCTAGGATTTAGAAGCCTTTTCTTTTGGTTTAGGGTTTTTTAGGGTTTTTCTTATTCTACTACATTTGCTTTATTTATTTAATTTTTGTATATTATTATGTTATTATCTTTTTATCATTTGTTGGCGGGATTTTTATTTTAAAAAATTATGTTCAAAAACCTTAGAAAGAAGGTTCGTCTATTGGCCAAGGGGATGCATTATCCATATGAGTTTTTGTGACGACTTCGCCTAGAGTCGGTGGAATTATAAAAAAGAAATATGTCTCAAGAGGCATCCTCTTGGAGGGTAGGAATTTGGAATGGAACCTATGAATTTTTGTATAACCCTTAAACCAAAAACTCATGGTAAAACCTTTTACGACCTTAGAGACGAAAGTTTCAGTCTACAAAGAGTCTTCGCTTAAGGGAGGCCCTTGTGTCTTTCCCTCTAGCGTAATCCATGACACCCTTAAGGAAACCATCTTATAGGAAGGGTATAATATACATAGGACAAAACTAGGAGCCTACCAACTAAGGATACCTTTTATAAATCCCGTTACTATACCACACGATCATGCATTCATACATTTTGCATCTCACATATTCATTACTCTCCATTATTTTGTTTGTTTGCCTTATTCACATGATTAGAAAAAATAATCAAAGATTTTTGTGAGTATCTTAAAAATGGATGCTAGGGGGAAACAATTTGTCTGTGTTATGCTGTCAAGCCAGATATGAAAAAAGATAATAATCATCAAGGAGAAACTGCCTGAAAGAGCCATGAAGATGTTAGTTCTTCCAATAGTTACTTTTTGGTTCGAATATTTTTCAATATATGAATTGTATTCCCTTTTGAGGATGATTATTATTAATGAAAGTACTTTTTTTCCATATTCGAATTGCGTATTCATTTCAAGATGCTCACCAATAAAAAGAAAAACCTAGAAAAAATATATATAAAGGAATCCAACGTGAATAAGACAAAGGTAAAAAACTTCAGCATATTCATACGCATCCATGCATTCACAAATATTGCATTTCATAAATTCATACAAAAACTTATCATTTTTCAAAAAAAACATTCTCTATTTAAATCATTGGTAAGAAAGCAACGCATTTCCGGCCGCCATATCAAATAAGAGCCCATCAAAAGAAAGTGATGGAACAGATCGAAGAGATCAAGCTGCATTCAAGGAAGATTTGGAGCAAGTGAAAGGCAATATCGACTCAATGAAAGGAGACACGAGACAAGTTCTTCTAGCCTTTAAGAACATCATTGAGAGACAAGAACAAATTCCTAGGGTAGTCTTTGAAGAAGTAACCTAAACTATTGGTACATCGAGCAGTCACCAAGCAAGAAAAGAATCAGATTTAGGATCTCTAAAGTCAATTGTAGCATAACAGGAGGTCAGACAAGCTGATACTCAAGGGTTTGTCCCACCTCCACCAAAGGTAGGGGCATCCCATACTTTGTGAATTCTGGTCAACAACACGGACAAATACATAGATCTACAATATGGAGACCTCGATTTGGAAGGTGCTACTCAGTCACACTAACCTAAGATGGTTGAGAATCCCTTAGCGCTCAGTCAGTATAAAGCTCTTGAAGAAAGGTTGAAGGTTGTGGAGGGTTACGATGCTTTTAACGTCGATGCTCTCGAAATGGATCTAGTTCCTGATGTGATGATCCCTCTAAAATTGAAAGTACACGGCTTTGGAAAATACAAGGGACTCATATGTATGAGGAACCATTTATGCATGTATTGCAGAAAGATGCATGCCTATGCTCAAGATCAGAAGTTGATGATCCATTGTTTCTAAGACAGTTTAAGTGGGGCATCTCTAGATTGGTACAAGCAATTGAAGCAAGTTCATATCCAGACATGGGAAAATATTGCCAATGCTTTCCTGAGACAATACAAGTACATCTTGGACATGGCACCTAACCATATGCAACTCCAAAACTTGTCTCAGAAGAAGGAGGATACTTTCAAGGAGTACGCTCAAAGGTGAAGGGAAATGGCAGCCCGTGTGCAGCCACCACTCTTGGAAAAAGAACTATTTGATATGTTCATGGGCACTTTGCAAGGGTTATACTATGATAAGATGGTAGGAAGCGGCTCCTCTGGATTCTCTGATTTGGTGACTATTGGTGAAAGGATTGAAGTTGGTGTAAAGAGTGGGAAGATACAAGGGGCATCATCTAGTACCCCTTATAGTTCAAAGAGACATGTTCCAAACTTCCTGAAAAATAAAGAAGGAGAAATTAATATTGTTGCATCACACCCAAGGGCGCAACAACCATTGTTAATTCCACGAGAACAACAACAGAACAAGTTTGAAAGACCTCCGAGAAGACATGATCCTCTCCCCATGCCGCACAGTCAATTATTGAAACACTTAATCAAGGCATCTTTAGTAGAACTAAAGCCTCTAGCTCCTCCAGTTGGGGCACTCCCACCAAAGTGCGATGCAAATGCCAGGTGCACGTATCATGCAAATTCTCCAGGGCATACTATAGAAAAATGTTGGGCCTTTAAACACAAGGTTCAGGATTTGTTGGACTCTTAGGATATCACTTTCAATAAACCAAATGTGAAAACAAACCCCATGCCTTCGCACGATGGACCAGCGATAAATGCAATTGATGTGGTCACTAACTTTGGGGTAGCCAGACAAGCAAAAGCCCCGATAAACCTTTTGAAGGAATATCTATTGGAGTGTGGGTTCTTATTGGAACATGATGAATCTTTTGAGAAGACATTGCAAAAACTAGTGGATCAGGGGATAGTCCAATTCGGGAGATACCCTAAAGAATACTATGTAGCTGCGATCGATGGAAGTGCAAAGAAGCCGTTGGTAATTCCTTAACAAGGGCCAAGCCATAATAAGAAGACTCTTGTGATCCCATGGAGAGAGTCAATATAAGCATCAGTAGTGATACCACGACAAACTCTAAGGGTACCAGTGGTTTCAAAGACTATGATGGTGATTAGGGGGACACCTCCTACCCCTTACGAAAGTAACAAAGTTGTACCTTGGAGTTATGATTCTACTGTATACGTCAATTTTTTAAAAAAGGAATGTGAACCATCGAGAATTCAACATCCGACAATCACAAATATAGCTGGAATAGGGGGCATGAGCTGCAGTGGTCAAATCTATGGTCCCAAACCACAAAAGAAGAATGACGTTGTAGCAAAGGATAAAGGGAGGTTGTGGCGGAGGCAAGCCAAGAACAAGAACCTCCAAGAAAAATATTTACTGACCAAGAGGCGGAAGAATTCCTGAAAATAATCAAGAGAAGTTCCTATAGGGTGGTGGATAAGTTGCACCAAACCCCGACCAAGATTTCAATACTCTCATTGCTCCTCAACTCAGAAGCGCATCGAGACTCTCTAATGAAGGTTCTAAGTTTTGCTCATGTTGTAGAGGAGATTACAGTAAACCAATTTGACAACATTGTATCAAATCTAACATCCATATCATATCTAGGTTTTAATGACAGTGAGTTGCCTCCACAAGGCAGAGCTTACAACAAGGAGTTGTATATTTCTATTCAGATAGGTACTACAAGCCTGTCCAGGGTGCTCATCGATACTGGTTTTGTCCTCAATGTGTTGCCAAAATCTAGCTTGATGAAGTTAACATTACATGGTATTGTAATAAGGCCTAGTTCCACGATAGTCAAAGCTTTTGACGGTTCTCAAAGTACAATGTTTGGAGAAGTGGATCTTTCTATCAAGATCGGCCCACATATGTTTTATATCACTTTTCAAGTAATGGATATAGAACCAGCGTATACATGTTTACTCGGACGAACTTGTATTCATGCAGCGGGGGCAATTACTTCAACTTTACATCAGAAATTCAAGTTCTACATTGAGGTAAGATTGATTATAATCGACGGTGAAGAGGACATATTTGTGAGTCACATAGAGTCCTATCGATATATCAGTACAGATGAAGACTGCACAGTGACACCATTTTAAGTCTTAGAGGTTGCTTCAATGGTAACCTTACCAGTGGAGAAAATCAAGAGACCTACTGTGACTTCATGAAGAGACTTGAAAACAGATGTGGAAGATGGCACCTCAAAAGGTTGGGGTAAACGTGTGGAGATACCCAAGAAAAAGAATTGTTTTGATTTGGGATATGAATCATCAAACGATACCCTGAAAGGCAAGGCACGGTTTCCTCATATCCAGGAGACTTTCATTAATAAAGGAACAGAGCTTGGCTGTAATACGGTGGGAGAATTGACTTTTTTTTGCGTTTTATTGCAAATGTTGCGGATAGCAAGAGTCGCCACCAACTTTTCTTTTATCCAATAAGGAAAGGGTGAAAAAAACAGGAAAGACCTTAATAGATTTTGAGTTCGGGGGGTAGGTTATGAAAAGGGAAGGTGTTAGCACCCTTTTCATCCGTAGTAATCTACGGGCTCTTAATCGCTTAGCTCACTTTGAAAATTTACTTTGTGTGTGTGTTTGAATTTTTTTTGGAAATTTGCCAATATAAGGAGAACTTTGTAATGATTCTTATATCGGTCCTCAATAATGTATACAAAGTGTTTTGGAAATATTTTGTTTTGAAAGTGTGATGTGAGGAATGTTGTGTTTTGAAAAGTTTGTGAGCAAGCGATTAAAAGTATCTACCCACTCGAGGTCGTTCTTGTACTTTTCCTTCTCCTTTAGATAGTGTTATCCGTACCATTAGTTGGTAGGAAGCCCTATCTTTTGGATGTGAAGGGACAGGCGAAGGATCATCGTATGGTCATCGAAGGCAACTTGTAAGAATGCTTTAGAAATTTCGTAAGGGACTAGATCATTTTTTGAAAGACAGCATCGAAGGGTCATCGAGGGACTATGATCTTTTACTCGAGGGTCTTTGCTAAAGCATCCCCACTTTCGAGACACTATGATATTTTATTCAAGGGTCTTTTCTAAAGCATCCCCACTTTCAAGGGACATGGCCGTTTATTCCGAAGGCAACAGAGAGAGGTTACCTTAAAGGTGTAAGTGTGCCAGTGTGTCCAATTCAATTATTTATCTTGAATTTATGGTTTTCTAGCATTTGGTTTTTTCTTGCCATACAAACTCTAATTACTAAGCAGTAATATAGAAAATATAGTAGCAGAAGGTAAAGGCAGAAATGTAAACCTAAAACTATTACAAGGCTTTGGGGAAGTTACATAATAGAGAAAGCGGGAAATAAAATCCTACAACTATTACATACTAGGAAGCAATTACATGATAATGAAAAATGCGGGAAAAAAAATAAAAGCTACGCTATTACAGTTGAACGCGCCCTAACACTTTATCTACCAAAATGAAAAAATAAGATGAAAATAGAAAGAGAAATGTTTTTGGTGATTTTTTATGAAAAGAATGATTTATGATAATTAATTAAATAAACCTAAAAAATCAAATTAGTTTTAAAATTGAAAAAGAAGGTTAATTAATTAAATTAAGAAAACCTAAAACCTAATTAATTAGGGTTTTTAGAAAAAAGGTTTTGTTGTTAATGGCTAAGGGAAAAATTAGGGTTAGCCAAGAAATACATAGGGGGAGAAAAATCAATAGAAAAGAGGGTTATAAACCAAAAAGAATGAGAAGTGCCAGGGGTGGGTGTTGAACCCACGCCCTTTGCCTTCTATAATGCTTGGCTTTCCACTGCGCCAACCATACGTTGATGTCTATGCGCTGCGTGCTACACAAAATAGAATAAAACCAGTAAAAAGTGTAAAACATGAAAAAAACCACAAAAGGCAGGGATCGAACCCACGCCCTGAGAGAGTAATGCCTTAGCATGCGCGCGCTTGCCATTGGGCTGGATGTGTTATCTGGTATATCACTGGAAACAAATAAATATATAATAAACTGAATTGACTGGACCGGAGAAGTGCTGGAGCCCTAGCTCCGGTCGTCTTCTCCGGCGAGCTCGTTTTTCAATCCTGCAAAATAAGAGAATTCAGCAATCTAGAGGTACCCTACCCCCCTAATTTGGGCTTTGCAAATTCAATGGAGGCATTGGTTTTGGATAATTCTCCCTGTACAAAGAGATATGAAGAAGACAACCTAAAACGGTGTAAACATGGCAAACCCTTGTCCGTTCTTTATGGGGGCCATGACATGGGTTTATCCTTCATATTGATACCTCAAAATCATGTTAATTAAGTTAGTATGCATTAAAACAACATGAAAATGACAATACGAATTTTATGAAAAAACAAAAACCGGTGATGCATAGCACGAGTCTCTGGCTCTTTGGATCATCACAATTGATCTATTCTTATCCTATGGTGTCCCTAAAGTCGAATGGGATGGTTGGCTTGCTTTGAAAGAGGCTGAAACTAGGGTTTGTAGTTTGCCCTAGTTTTTGATAATTTTTAGAATTTTGAAATGGTGATTTTTCTTGCAAGGGTTCGTGTCTTGTCTTTTCTCAATGAGGAGTATATATAGAGAGGAGAATTAGGTCAAACAAGTGTGGGCTTGGACCTTTGTATGAAAGCCTTTTATTTTATTTTATTTATTTTGAATTTAAATAAATAAAATAAAAATAAATGGAATAAAAATCCAAGGGGTGTATGAATAAGTTTAGAGGTTCACCATGAGTTAGAAAACACGTTTGGACCTTGAAACATAAGTCCATTAGCCCAAAAATTTAAGTTTGATCAATTTAGGTTTCATGCATTTTCTCAAAATTTCCCAACTTGCACCAATCACAACTCTCTCAATTTTTATCATATGAAGGTGATCTTGGACTTTTTGGAAAGCTTAAGATGCCCTCTACAATCTCTATGTTGATCATTTTTTTATTTGAAGATTTATCTTGATGTAAGTTCCCTTGACAAAAAGTGTCTTTTTGTTGACTTTTGAAATGACCTATAATGTTTTGGCCCATATCTCTCAAATGAAGCATTTTTTGGACTTGAGCTTAGAGAGACCAAGATGTATAAAATTGAATTTCCTTCACAATGAGATTTGGTTGAGAAAAGTCTGATGAAACATGTGAAAGTTATGCTTGGTCAAAGTTCAGTTGACTTCTCCTTAAGAAAACCTTAATTTGATAACTTTTGACTTTTGATGAATCTTGAGTTTTCTTGGTGAATCATGATCAACCCTTGATCAAATGATGAATATGA
Organism: Vicia faba; assembly: GCA_948472305.1. NCBI lineage: Eukaryota > Viridiplantae > Streptophyta > Magnoliopsida > Fabales > Fabaceae > Vicia > Vicia faba. The sequence goes on from OX451737.1 coordinate 1,574,630,051, forward strand.
CTTCAAAATGTTGATGTTGACCAAAAATATTGGAGTTTTATTGTATGTTGACCACAATTGACTTTTTGTTCAATATAATTGATTTTTAGCCATCTGAGCAATTGACTGAGCAACCTTGTGATGCAAGGCTTGAAATTTGGCATGAGCATTCTTAGAGACATATGGGGAACCATGAAATACACTTGAGGCATTAGAAGCCTAATTTTCCTTGAGAAAAGTGAAACCCTAGTTGTAGGTCAACTGCTTAGGAGGAGGATTTGTCTGGTCCAACCTTGAGTAGCCTTGAGCAATTGAAAAACCTAGGAGCATGAGGAGATATCTTGAAGAAAATGGGAGGGAAAATTTTGAGGTACAATATCTGCCCATGTTCAATCTTCTTAAACCTGAAGAGTTAGTTTGGCATGTCCGCCATTCGTGATCTTAAGGTGGAAGAGGATTGAACACTTAAGTGCCCAAAAATTTGCACTCGCATGTGCACAGAGTAACGTTGTTGGTTGATAGTACCGCTTGAATGGGATTAAAGATGCCATTCGGAGAGGTGATAGAGTTTCGTCAGAGATAGGATCATAGATGCCATCCAAAGTAATTGTTGATAAGAGTATCATAATGAGTCTATGTTTGACTGTATCCGAGAAGTATACTAGAATGAGTCTGTGTCCGACTGTATCTAGCAGATGCGATAGGAAGTGTCAGAATGAATCTTGTGTCTCGATTGTATCTGAAGGATGTTCTAGAATGAGTCTATGTCTTGACTGTATCTATAAGTGGACCAGAATGAGTCTTCTCCCGACTGTATCTGAGATCTGTGTTGGAATGAGCCTACACCTGGCTGTATCCGAGATTTATATTAGAATGAGTCTATGTCTTACTGTATCTAAAGAAGTACTAGAATGAATATCAGAACAGATCTATGTCTTGATCGTATCTGGACGGTATTTGGGAGATATATCAGAATGGATCTATTCTCGATCATATCTGAACTATATCTAGAATATGTACTAGAATGCATATTAGAATGGATCTATGTCTCTATCGTATCTGAACTGTATCTAGAATATGTATCAGAATGAGTATCAGAATGGATCTACGTCTTAATCGTATCTGAACTATATATTAAATATGTATTGGAATGAGTCTACGCCTGACCGTATCCAAAAGATCATCAGAATGAATCGTTGATTGATTGTATCTGAAGGATGATAAGTTGTTGATAATACTTATCTGTTTTGCGAACTAACCTGAAAGAAACAACATTAGTTTCATGCAATTTCATGACATATGTAATGCATTGTGTAATGATGCACTCATAGTTAATGAGAATTCTATATGCGTTTCGTATGCATATGCTACGATATTCTGTAGATGATGTATGGATGTAAGATGTCACTGACGACATCGGTAGCTTCGTATAGCATCTTTGCCTAGAACATCTTGTCTAGAACATCTTCGTCGGGGATTATTGCTTTCTGTTTAAGGATACTCCGCTGGGGATGTTCGACCTCTGCTTAGGGATGACAGAATTCCAGGAAAATTGGTTGTTTATCGTTCTTTTGAAGGACTTGATTCTTATGCACCCTGACTGGGGATAAAAGAGATGGATGATCCTATGATGTGTTATCTGACCCTGTTTCAGATATGGATGTCAACTCTTCTGGGGAGGACAAAGTTGAATGACATATGGCCCGAGAAGAGAATCCTGTCATGGAATTGCAATAATTGGAGAAATAAAATCTGTTGGGGAAATAAACCCTACTAGAGAAGAGAATTCTATCGAGGATTTTATGGTGTTGGAGAAATAAACTCCCTGGAGAATTAAATTCCTGCAAACTGTGTTGAGGAAATAATTTCTGATAGGGATTGGAATTTCATGGGCAATGTTGAGGAAGTTTCCACCGTATGTTGGGGAAATGATCAAACTTCCTCATATGCTAGTGGATCTATTTGGGACGGTGATCACGTCAAGCTATTCCTCAGGGATATGGAGGTGAACTGCTGGAAGATGCCCTAATTTCTATCCAAAGGCATATTAGACTCACTGAGGAATATATCTCTATCGAGGATGAGCTTGTGAAGGTAGCTCCGTGGGGATTTCTCTGTGGGGATTTGTGGGCAACTTGAACGCTATCCCAACTTCTAGAGTCTTTAGTAAATGCTAACCCTATTTTTATGCACATATTTTTTAACAGTAATCATATTCAAATGCATATGTTCATTCAATTTAGTCATTGGACATTTTGGCAAACAAAACAGAGAAAGTGAAACAATTTTGAATTATATTTGCATTGAAAGTTGGCCTATAAACAGACAGTTTTGTACAAAGAGACAAAGATTCTAGTAAGAGGTAATCATTGTAAAATTAAAAAAGGTACAAAGTAAAAACAGACAAAAACAACTATGTGGAAATGATCCCATCGAGTTTCAACTCTGCTATTACCCCTATGTCTTCAAGCATCTCATCACTTGTTGTTGGAAAAAGATGATTGAATTGATCTATACCATTTGGATTTGACATTGATAACAAAGCTTGTTGTAAGTAGATGATCCAACAGGACATAGTCGTATGTTTTAATCCCTAACTTTTTCCTGGACCTCCCTTTCGGGTTTTCAGTCCACCAAGATGCCCTTATTTTTGCCTAGGCTTGTTAACCTAGCGGGTCTCTTTTATGCGTAGTATTTTTTGACTATGTCCACGTTCACAAGGTGCGGGAAATATTCATCGTCCATGGTAGTAAGTATCATAGCACCGCCAGAAAATATCTTCTTGATCACAAATGGCCCTTCATATGTGGGAGTCCATTTGCTCCTGGGATCACGTTGTGGTAGGATGATACGCTCTATTATCAAGTCCCCAACCTGATATACCCGATGTTTGACTTTCTTGTTTGAGGATTTGGTCATACGCTTCTGATACATCTGACCATGATAAACAACCGCAAGCCTTTTCTCGTCGATCAAATTTAACTGGTCCAATCTAGTCTGAATCCATTCATCTTCGTTTAAATCTGCATCTTTCATAATCCTTAGAGAAGGAATCTGGACTTCGACAGGTAGGACAACTTCCATACTATAGACTAGAGAGAATGGGGTTGCCCCAGTTGATGTCTGTACTATAGTGAGATAGCCATGAAGAGCGAATGGTAGCATCTCATGCCAATCTTTATATGTCACTATCATCTTCTGCAAGATCTTCTTGATGTTCTTGTTGGTGACTTCAACAATGCCATTCATCTCCGGTCGATACAGAGAAGAATTATGGTGTTTAATCTTGAACTGCGTGCATAGTTCCGTGATCATAGTATTGTTAAGATTAGTACCATTGTCTGTAATAATCCTTTCGGGGATGCCATATTGACAGATGAGGTCATTCTTAATGAACCGGGCGACAACATTCTTGGTAACGGAGGTGAATGAGGCTGCTTCAACCCACTTGGTGAAATAATCAATAGCGACGAGGATGAAACAATGTCCATTAGAAGCAGTATGCTTAATTTCTCCAATCATATCAATTCCCCACATTGCAAACGGCCAAGGAGGAATCAAGACATTCAGAGGAACCAACGACACATGTACTTTGTCAGCATAAATCTGGCATTTGTGATAGGTTCTGGAATGACGATGGCAATAAGTTTCTATAGTCTACCAATAATAACCTGCTCTCAAAATAATTTTAGCCATCGTATGCCCGATGGAGTGAGTACCAATAATTCCTTCGTGCATATCTTCCATAATTTTCTCAGCTTCCTTTTAAAGCGGTAGAAATGTTGAGAGGAAGCCATTGGATTGACTTAACTCGCACAGATCAAATAAAAATTGCGACTGTGCTTTATTGTTTCCAAAGGAATGAGAAAAGAGCGAATAACCCAAAAGAGGGGGAGAGAATCTAGGTATGGGGTTGGTTATGCAAAGGGAAGGTATTAGCACCCTAAACATCTACGGTGCTCTGCATGAACCTCTTTGAAAAACTTGTGTATTTTGGCTATAATTGTTGTATACAAAAATGAATGGTGGAGATGAGAAAAGATATATATTTTTACAATTTTTGCACCCGTCGGGGTTGCGAACCTTTAGTGTCTATGTACCACCTTTTGTGCAATAGGGGATCGAGGTACTCGTAGTTCACCTTAAAAAAAATTTAAAACACAAGTGTGTTGGTTAATTTTAAGAGATGAGACATCATCGTCCTATCCGAATGGAAGAATATACTTACTATCCACGATTATGATAAAGGAGAATTTGCGTCATCTGAAAGTAGAGAATATAGCTTGGATTTCAAAATCAACAAAGCCTCACTCAACACCCGAGTGGAAAATATCTCACTTCACTATATATCGTAGAAGTATACTAGTCATATCACTATAAGGATCGACAAGAGTCTAACCTTTTGAGAAAAATTTTAAAGTAAAAAGCCAAAGTGGCAAAATGGTTTGAATGAGATTGATTGAATTTTAGTATTCTCACAAAAATGTCAAAGTATGATTAAGTTGATTAAAGTTTGTTTAAGGAAATAATTTTGAAAAGGGCATGGATCTAGGTCCAAGTTTATTATGAAAGCGGTTCAAGTTAGAAAACCAGAAGAGTTTTGAAAAGGAGGGAGAAGATTTTTGAAATTAAAGAAGATGAGAGGAGATGAAGGGACTATCCTAAAGCATAAGGTAAAAGCTAGGGAAAAGAACCGTCTATGTTAAGCAATCATAAGTGGACTTATATAGATCATTCTCCAACAATATGTAGTACAAGTGAGAAGGAGATAAGATGAAGAGGGAGGGGATAAGAATTGAATTCCATATTTGAACCAAAGAAATTAATCAAGCTATCATTAAAATCATTCATCCATTTTGGTGTAGTTAAACTCAACACCCAAGATCCAATGATGTTAATGAAGCTCATGATTAAAATTCCATAGTTCAAGATCAAACAAAATACATATAAAAATAACATTGCATTTAATAAACAAAATAAAATGAGAAAAATTATTTTTAAATTGTTTTAAAAAAGAAATAAAAGGCAAAATAGCAAACTATATTCAAAACATTAAAGAAAAATTAAAAGAGACCATAGAAAAGTCAGAAGTGATCTCAAATATATTTACAAAAATTTTAGCAATTTTTTTTAAAACAAAAAAGTATTTTTTAGAATTATTTAAAATCACTTAAGCAAGTAAAAATGATAAGAAATAAAAAATTCAGAATAAAATTCTAAATTTTTTCTTCAGAAAGTCAGAAATAAAGAAAATGATTTTAATGAATATTTTTAGAATTTAAAAATACCAAAAAGTATTTTTAAACAATTAGAAACAAGTTAAAGCAAAGAAAAAATCATAAAAAATATCAAATCTGAAAACAAATTCATGAAAAAATAAAAATCAGAAAGAGAATATTTCAAAATATTTTTGTGAATTTTTTCATAATTTTTGGGCCAGAAATGAATTTTCTATGATTTTTGAAGTTTGATGTAAAAAACAGAAAATAAAATAAAATTTAAAAAAAAGCGTCAGTAAACAGATCTAAAAGATCAGGCACGCTGTGCATATCATGGTCATCTTTGAAAATTACACCGAATCACTTTTTAATAATTAAAAACAACTAAAAATCTGACGCGTTGGATGGAGTCTGACTAATGGAAGTAATCAGATCCAAGGGCTCTCAAAACACGCGTATGATAAAGAAAACACACCGGATAGGATTTTAAAAAAAATATATGTCACGCCATCATTGGTTGAAGCACAACACATAGATTGTCTTCAACCTCCGGACGCCCTAGATTGGAGTTCCACAAACTGTAAAATTAGCCAACCAAACCAGTGCCATTAGATTTGTCTCTTCAAGACGATTCTAATGGTACCCTCGCACCAAATTTAAATAAACTGAGCAAGGCTTGATTTGAAAAAAATCAGAAATAATAGCGAGCACGAAGTTCTGGAATATCTCACTCAAATCTTAATGAAATCACAAATTGTAAGAAGCATGAGAATCAGAAGGATGAGGAGAGTAGATTAGTCTTTTATTAGGATTGATTTGACTAAGAAATCTACATGAACGAAGTAGCAGAAAGTTGCACCGAAACTGGACTTCTGTAGCTCAAAATAGGTCACGATTCTTAAAGGTAAGAGTATGGTTAGCTTCAGAGAAGTTTAATGGAGCTAACTGGATGAAGCTTTTGGTGATTTGGAGAGTGGAAATAAGAAAACAAATTCAAGCCTTAAGAGTTCAAATGAGATCTTGGCAGAGGTCAATTGGCTATCAAAAGCTTGTGGAAATAGGTGGAATGTGCATCTTATTTATAGGAGAGGATGAGGCAATGCTTAAGCATGCTAATGGGAGAGTAATTGAGTGAATTCATGTGAGTCTGAAACATGAGCAATGTGTGACTTTCTTAGCATTAAAACTCAGCCAAAACCTGCATTTCATGATGCTAAATGCTTTTGGAAAGTTGCTAAACATGATTAGAAGAAAAAACGCGTGAAAACTTTGTTTTAGAAGGCAAAATATGGATTTCAAATTCTGACTTGGAAGGAAAATTCAATTTCAAGTAGCTGACTTTGAACTCATGGTGTGCATGATTTAGGGAACCCTAGGACCGGATTCTTGATGCATTGGAAAGTTGAGGTAACATTATTTATAATGTTCCAAGAATGGGATCATTTTGATACTTGAGCTAGAAGTTGTGCTTGGTCAAAAATCAGAAAAAGGTGCTGACTTTTATACTTAGAAAAAATTCTAAGTTTTTCTTCAAAAATGACCCAAATTGTTTTGACTCCAAAAAAGGTCTTACTCAAACATTTTGCTTTGATCAATGACGCTAGCTTGAAGTGGACTTCTTAAAGAGTATTGTGAAACTTGTATCACTAAAAACTTCCACATATTGGACAAGTTATGATCCTTTGAATTTGATAAAAATCCATAAGGTGACCTATAATCTTTTGAGCTTTTAAGGAATCTTCTAACCATTTTCAAGTTTTGCACATAAAATAAGAGTTAAATTTCACTCTTAAGGTCATTGTGGAAAAATAATGGACTCAAGGAGATAAAAATTGATCAAGTTATGACTTTTTGAAGTGACATAAGGGAATTTGATGGCCTATCTAGAGGACTTGTAATCTTTCTTAACCATTAGTGATCTTTCATACAAAATTTGCTTGAAACTTTTGAAGTGATTTGTTGATAACCCTTTAAGGTGAAGCATATCTTTGGAATCACCCAAAAATATCAAAATGTGGACAAGATATAGCCATTAGAAGTTCAAAACCCTAACTCCTAGAGCATCAAAATGGCTTGGGAACCCCTTTCAATTTTGAAAATATTTCTTGTACAAATACTTTTGCTATGTGAAAAGATGTTGTTGTGGATGATAATAAGAACCTATAATAACAATAACAACTTCCAAATGTTAAGAATTGATGGAGTTATGCACTTGTGATCAAAGAATCAAGAACTTGTCCAATTAGGTCAAACTTCTTTGATCAAATTTTGCATCTTTTGACTTCCTTTGGCAATTGAAGCATGATGAATCGTAGTAGACCTTGTCATGACATTTATTTAAAGCACTCTCAATGGTGAAGCTTAAATTTCAATGAAGCTTTGTTGAAGAAGGCATGAAAATAAACTCATGAACCTATGAATCAACCTGATGAAGTGTGTTGTGCCCTCACCTATAGTATCATCATTTAGAGCAAACATTCATTATATTTGTTAGTTAAAAGTTATTCAACATAAGACAAATATGACCATAATGTACAAATTAAAGTGCTTGGTGGTCCCTCATGAGCAAACCTAAAGACAGGGAGAATAACCAACCCTAGTGTGATCTTGATATGATTGGATTGATATGAGATGATAGAGGAATCTTAGGGGTAAAAATTATGGTATAACACCTTTTTGTCCATACAACGAAGCAAAGTTGAATCATGATTGCACTTGTACAAAATTCCGTTGCTCAGAAAGAACTTGGTAGAGAACCTCCGTAGGAATTTCTTATCATTAATAGACGCCCCCTCAGGATACTCTTGAGCTTCATGGTATCTTTTCACTTCATGAAACCAAGGCTTTTCCTCTACTCCATTAGTGTCAACTTCGTAGCAATGTACTGGTTCGTCTAGTCTCTCAATAGTAATTTGAAGGGCTTCGTTGTCCCATCTGACTTTGAACATAGATGACATGGTAGCCAATGTGTCTGCCAATTGATTCTCTTCTCGTGGAATGTGCTCAAAAGTGATTTCTTCGAAGTACGGGATTAAGGCTAACACATGCTCCCGATAAGGAATGATATTTGGATATTTTGTATCCCATTCTCCCTTAGTCTTACTGATTACCAGGTGTTGCAACTGGTTTTTAAATCAGAGTCGTCACCCTTAATTTTTATCCTAAGGAAGGGAATATAAAGGATAACCCTAAAAGTTAGAGATTCTAGGTTTTTTGGACTCGGTTCTAGACGAAGAGAAGGTGTTAGGCACCCCTCATCTACCTTGTTCACAAGGATACTAGGGTTAGAAGCGCAAATTTTAGGAAATAGGGTTTTATGTTTATTAGGGGAAAAGGGTTTTAATTTTAATTAGGGAGACTCGCCATGATTTTAATCCTATGCCTACGTATCCTCTTATGAGGAATCAGAGTCACATTTCGTAGTTTGCAGGTTTGTTGGTGATTTTTATAAGATTGTGTAGAATTGCTTTTGAATTATCCTTGAACATTGTCTGGGTTGTAAATTGGGTGATCGTAGATGCAGTTTGCAATTTGATTCGAAGATAATGCTATTTAATCCTTTTTTGAAAATGATCTTGAAGTTTTTGTTATGTTAGTAGAAAAAGATTTTTGATGTTGGTTAGCTGTTTTGGTATTTGATTTGATTAAGATGCGGAGCGGGGGAGCCTGATATAGTCTCCTCGTCACGTGGCCAGATATTGATCACATGTCATTCGCGAATGGATTATTTGATGAATTGCGCGGGTTTAAATTATTTTATTTTGAATAATAAATCGGTAGATGATGTGTCGACTGATTTAATTATTCGAAGATGGACATCCTATTACTTATAAGATGTTTAAATTAATTATTCAAGAAATTTGTTTGATTGTTAAAGATAATTAAACTAACTAATCTAAATTAACTAAATCATAAAAAAACTAATTTGACTAACAAATTTAATTAACCTAAATAAACTAGAAAAAACTAGTTAATAAGTAAATCTAAGCGGGTGTAAGTTAGAGTGGGTGCTACGATAACTTGAAGATTAGGAACAATGAGCCCAAAAGTCCAATCTAAGAATTAATCAAGATCTAATTCTGATTTTAATTATTAGAAGAAGAAAAAAAATAAAAAATGACTTACAACATAAGGAGGGGCGGTTCGCCTCTTTATCATTCTAACAATCTTTTAACTTCTCAATTTTTGAGTTAGCCAATAGGATTTCGACAAGTGGCATCCCTGAATTGAAAATATAAAATAAAAAAACACCAGTATATATTACAGAACATAGAGTAAAGGTAGAAACAATAATACCTCTCTCTCTCTCTCTCACGATGAAGTATTTCTCATATTTTTCTCCACACTCTCTTTTCTTTCTCAAACTCCCATAACTCACAATGAAACAAACAAAATCGATAATAACAAAGTAAAATGCATAGTGGAAAGGATGGTACAAAACCTGACTTCGGCGGTGGTTCAGATCTGCGCGTGGCTTCCGTGGTGTCATGCAGTTTCGAGCAGATTCCGGCGTGAATGGGGAGGGTGTTTAGTCGCAGTTCCGGTGATTTGGTGACCCGGATTCAGCGGCGACAACACCACTTGTGTTGGTGCGCGGGTGCCAGAGAGGGGCAGTATGTAGTGGAATGCCATCGCGGTGCGTACGGATCTGGAGAAACTTGCGACTTTCATGGTTGAGAGAGGGTGTCCGCGGTGGATCAACGACAGATCTACAGAGACGCCGACTTGGGTTTGTTCACAGTGATGGATGGAGTGTGGTCACGGGAGCGGTTGCAAAAGCGGTGGCTGGCTGGAGCGTTGGAGGATGTTAGTGAGGATGATGGATCGCTGTAGATTATGGAATTGTTCGTGGTTTGCGTCACGATCCAATATTTCTTGTTTCTTTTGACTTTATATTTTCTCTACTTCCATTACATATGCTATTGCGGACATTTCGTTCTCTTTCTTCTTTCATTCTTGCATTATTTCTGTGAAACAAAACACAATAAACGAAAAAACAACAATGGTGGTTTTGAAGTTAATTTACGGGTATGATGATGTTGAAAGATTTGGAAGGTTTAACGTTTGACTTATTAAAATTGAAGTAGCTGCTTTGAAAGGAAGTAATGGTGATAAGGATGACTTGGTATTTTGACTGTAACAAAAACAAGACTTTGATAAATAGTGTTTTTTCTAAACCTTAAGAATTTTGGATTTGGGAGAGTTTATATGCACCGTGTGAAAAATTGGTGTTATTATGGTTCAAAAATTTTGTTGTGATAAAAGTAGTACTTTATTGGAGAATGAATGGACTATACATGAGTGTATGTATTAACAAAATATGTATAAAGGTGAAGGTTTTGTTGGTGCAAGGTGATGAAATTGAGGAAGAAGAGAGAAAATGAATAAATGCTATAAAGCTGTCACAAATGATTAAAGAGAATTGATTGTATTAAATATAAACCTAGTACATCTATTTATACACAAAAGTAGTAAAGATAAGGATGCCACATGGGGCCTAAAGAGAATATCCAATAAAAGGAAAATATTAAATTACTCTCTAATATCATCTCGTAATTTAGTAAATATTAGAAGTTAACAACACCAATTTCATCTCTCAAGCAAAGAAATTGGTCTGTTTTTATCGCCTTCGTCAGAACATCTGCCAGCTGCTTCTGAGTGCTACAGTGCATAACTTCTAACACTCCTTTCTGCACTTGACTTCTGAGAAAGTGATACTTCGTCTCAATGTGCTTGCTTCTTCCATGTAGAACTAGATTCTTGGCAAGATTGATTGCAGACTTGTTATCAATCAACAGCTTCAGAGGTTTCTTTATTTCAATCTTCAAATCCTCCAGAAGATTCAGAAGTCAGACAGCTTGACATGCAGCTATAACACTTGCAATGTATTCAGCTTCACATGTTGACAAAGCCACAACAGGTTGTTTCTTGGAACTCCAAGAAATTGGAGCTCCCAGGAACTTGAACAAGTACCCAGAAGTACTTCTTCAGTCAACTCTATCTCCACACCAATCAGAATCAGAATAACTCAGAAGTTCTGATTCAATCTTTTTTTCAGAAGGAAATAACACTCCATATTTCAGAGTTCCTTTTACATACCTCAGAATCCTGACAACAGCTTGGTAATGAGACCACTTTGGTTTACTCATGTATCTGCTGACCATTCCAACTGCATAGCAAATATCAGGTCTGGTATTACACAAATATCTCAGAGAACCAACCATCAGTTTGAAGGTTGTAGCATCCACATCCTCTCCATCAGAATTAGAGTCCAACTTCTGATTTGTATCAGTAGGTGTGATAGCAACCTTGCAATTTGCTAGCTCAATTCTCTTCAAAAGCTCTAGTTCATACTTCTTCTGATGTAAAATGATTCCTTTTTCAGAGTATATAAATTCCATCCCTAGAAAGAAACTCATTTTTCCAAGATCTGTCATCTCAAACACATTCATCAGAACTTTCTTGAACTCAACTGTCTCTTGTTCAGAATTTCCTGTGAGTAATATGTCATCAACATACAAACAGACCAGAATCATATTACCTTATGAAGTGTGCTGAACATAAACACCATACTCCATCTCACACTTCTGAAACCCTTGTTCCTTGAAAAATGAATCAATCTTTAAATTCCAAGCTCTGGGCGCTTGCTTCAGTCCATACAGAGCTTTATTTAACCTGTATACCATCCCTTCCTGATTCTTTTTCACAAATCCAGGAGGTTGTGACACATAAACTTCTTCCTGTAATGGGCCGTTCAGAAATGCAGACTTCACATCCAGATGTATCAAAGGCCAATTTCTGTTTGCAGCTAAAGTAATCACCAGTCTGATTGTTTCGTGTCTAGCTACAGGCGCAAACACCTCAAAGTAATATAGTCCAGGTTTCTGAAGAAAAACTCTGGCCACTAGTCTCGCTTTGTGTTTGCCAATTGATCCATCTGGCTTTAGCTTCTGCTTGAAAACCCATCTGACGCTGATGGCTTTCTTGCCTTTTGGAAGTTTTGTCAGCTTCCAAGTCTTGTTTCTTTCAATAGCCTCAAGTTCTTCTTTCATGGCATTCAGCCATACTTTCTTCTTGAGAGCTTCTTCAATACCCATTGGTTCAGAATCTACTAGCATGGCACACTGAACGATTTCTCCTTCAGAATCTACTTCAGTATCATGCAACATGCTAAAATCTGCAAACCTACTTGATATTCGTCTGATTCTTTGTGGCCTCTGATCTTGTTCTGAAGCTTCTCCAGAACTCGGAACAATGCTAGCTTCTGGACTTTGTCCAGAATTACCACCTTCAGCGTTACTTCTGGAAAAAATTTCTCCAGTCCCCATGTCTTCAAAGTTTTCCCTTCCAAAAGTATAATCACCACCAGATTCTGGATCATCATCAGAATCTGGATCAAAATCAGATCTACTATCAGAATCTCCCTGAGATTCTGACTCATCTTCAGAGTCTTCATCTTCTGACTCTGACTCATCTTCAGAACTTTCTGAAGAATCTTCAGAAACTAACACTGGTGTTGGCGCCACACCAGAATCTGATTGAAGCTTGTTCCAATCCCATGTTTCTGACTCTTTCACAATGACATCTCTGTTGATTTCAACTTTGTTGGTTTCTGGACAATAAAGCTTATAGGCACCTGTACTGTGGTACCCCACCAGTAACATTACTTTGCTTCTACCATCCAGCTTTTGTCTTCTAGCCTCTGGAACGTATTTGTAGCATACAGAACCAAACACCTTCAGATGGCTAACACTTTGCTTGTCTCTAGTCCATTTTTCTAAAGGAACAATTTCCTTCAGCTTCTTTGTTGGACACCTATTCAGAACATATGTTGATGTGGCAACAGCTTCTCCCCATAACATGTGAGGTAACTTCTTCTCTTTCAGCATACTTCTGGTCATATCAAGCAAAGTTCTGTTTCTTCTTTCAGCAAGACCGTTGTGCTGAGGAGTATATGGAGTAGTAACCTCATGTTCTATTCCATTCTCCTCACAGAACTTCTGGAACTCTGTAGAGTTATACTCACCTCCACCATCTGTTCTCAGAATCTTTAGCTTCTGACCACTCTACTTCTCAGCCTTCACCTTTAACTTCTGGAACTCAGTAAACACTTCATGCTTACCCATGTCATTCTTGTGAACTCATCCACAAAAGACACAAAATATTTGTTTCCTCCAAGTGAAGGTACTAGAAATGGTCCAGACACATCATAATGTACTACTCCCAGAGCATGCTTTACTCCGGGGGCTACTTCTGATGCAAATGGCAATCTGGGTTGCTTGCCTTTCATGCATATCTCACATGACTTCTGAGGCTTCACAATCTTCAAAATGCCATGTACGAGCTTCTTAGAACTTAGATGCCCTAAGCTTCTATAGTTCAAGTGCCCCAACCTCTTGTGCCACAACTTACTGTCACCTTCAGCGCCTTCTGCACTAAGACACTCTACTTCAGCTGTTTCTACATTCACCTTGAATGTTCTGTTGCTTCCCTGCTTAGACTTCATAATCAACTTATGATTAGAATCATACAACGTCAAGAGGTTGTCCTTCATAACCACTGAAAAACCTTTCTCAATAAGCTGACCTACACTCATCAGATTGCTTTTAATTCCAAGAACATACCAAACATCTTTGATCAAAATGTTCTTTCCATTCTTCACTCTGACTTTGACATTTCCCATACCTTCTGCATTAAGATACTTATCATCAGCACATCTGATCCTTATTCTCCTTCTGGAGTCAAAGTCTATCAACCATTGTTTGTTCTCAGTCAAGTGGTTTGAACAGCCAGTGTCCATATACCACCAATCTTCTGAACAGTTTCCATCAGAATCAGAAGCCATCAGTAGCACAGGTTCATCATCAGAATCTCCTCTGGCTATATTTGCTTCTTCTGATTTCCTTCCTCTATTTCTACAATCTCTGGCAAAATGGCCAAACTGTTTACAACAGTAACATTAAACCTTCTCCTGTCATACCTTTCCTTTCCCTTCTAATATTTCTTTTCATCAGAAGTTGAGGTTTCTGACTTCTGGAATTTATCACCATGTCCATTCTGCTTCTGGTCCTTCTTGACAAAAGAAGCTTTCAGAGCTTGCTCTACTTCCCTCTCAGAAGTTCTTTCAGTCAGACGCAACTCTTGCGCTTCTAGACTGTTTTGCAACTCTTCTATTCTCATGGTTTCCAGATTTTTAGAATGTTCAATAGAAACAACAATGTAATCAAACTGAGGAGTAAGTGACCTCAAAATATTTTCTATGATTACCTGTTCAAAAAGTGTTTCTCCACAAGCTTTCATCTCATTAGTGATCAGAATCATTCTGGAGATGTACTCAGAAACTTTCTCACTGTTCTTCATGTTGATATTTTCATATTGCTTTCGCAAGGACTGAAGCTTTACCTTCTTTACTGACATGTCACCACCATAACATCTGGCCAATATATCCCATGCTTCCTTCGACGTCGTCGAATCAACAATCTTCTCAAACACACTTTCATCCATACATTGATGGATATAGAATAGAGCTTTCTGATCCCTCTTCCTCGTAGCTCTTTCTGCTGATTTTTGTTCTTCAGTAGCATCTGCTGCAACTGGAACATAACCTTCAGAAATAAGGTCCAGAACATCCTGAGCACCAAACAACACACGCATTTGTATCTTCCTTCTGTTCCAGTTTTTGCCATCAAAAACTGGAAGTTTAGTGTTCAAACTACTGCCTCCATTCATCTTAAACCTTGCACAAAAAACTCAGATCTCAGATTCTCACTCAGTGTTTCCCAAACCCACAGAATCAGTGTGATTCTGTTTCAGATTTTTGTTCAAGATTCAAAAATCAAACACATATCTCACTATCACTCGTGTTTCCCAGAATTTTAGAACAAACCAAGAGCTCTATATACCAATTTGTTGGTGCAAGGTGATGAAATTGAGGAAGAAGAGAGAAAAGGAATAAATGCTATAAAGCTGCCACAAATGATTGAAGAGAATTGATTGTATTAAATGTAAACTTAGTACACCTATTTATACATAAAAGTAGTAAAGATAGGGATGCCACATGGGGCCTAAAGAGAATATCCAATAAAAGGCAAATACTAAATTACCCTCTAATAGGTTTCAAGTGTTTTGAAAAACAGCTTACTGTATGAAAAAAAAACGAAAAAAAGTATATGGAATTTGTATTGTGGAACTGTGTGAAAAAGTTTACTTTATATGAAGTATAATTTTTTGAAAGAACAAAATACCATCAGAATATGTTCATCATAAAAATAAAAAATAAGTTAAAAAATAAAATTTTAAAACTTAAAAATAAAGGGAGGGGTCTCATGTTAAATTAATTTAGATACATGTTTGTCTAATGATTAATTTGTTAATCATCGGTCAGAAATAAGAATTAACGCCAATAAAATTTGAAAAAAAGCAATTTTTTGGAGTTGCTGTCTGAATAGTCAACAACCCTATAATAAACCAAGAAAACAAAAAATTCTAAGAATTTGGAAAGATGAAATTGTTAATGAATTATGTCAGTTAGAAATTCTGGATGATTGTTGATGAAAAATTAGGACAACGATGAGTTCTATTTATAGAGTTAATTTAGGTTAAGATTTTTGGAGAGAAAGCTAGCCCAAAATGAATGACAGGCCCAAAGCCTGATCTTTAAAAAGGGAAAAAAATTAGTAAAAAAAATAGAAAAAATGTTAAAAAGTGCACTATAAGAGATTCAAACCCGTGATCTCATATATGCAAGTTTCATTCTTTACCAATTGTGCTATGTTACTTATTCGAAATAAAATGCCAATTGAAATTACATGAAGATGAGCAAATATTTATTTATTTAAAACTACAAATGATCTGAAATAAATCATTATATTTTTAAATAGGTTTGTAAGCGAATATTTTCTAAAAATCCAAGAATAATATAAAACCAATGTTTTAAATATTTTTTTGATCGTAGAAATAAAGGGCGGACAAATTTGGGGTATGACATCAGGGCTGAGTCCCTGTATACATTCAAGAACTTGATTCTCATATCGACAACAACTTTGATGCCCATGATGCATGCTTCATATTCTTCCATGTTGTTGGTATAGTCAAAGCAAAGTCTAGCGGTAAACAGCGTATGGCAACCTTTGGGAGAGATAATCACAACACCAGTTTCATTACCAAGTGCGTTGGAAGCTCCATCAAAAACCATAATCTATCGAGATCCTAATTCAGGTCCTTCATATGGTCCAGGTTCTTCGTAATTTGTAACTAGCATAATATTCTCATCCGAGAAATCAAAATTCATAGACTGATAGTCATCTACCACTTGATGAGCCAAATGATATGCCAATACACTCCCTTTGATTGCCTTCTGAGTAGTGTACTAAATGTCGTATTATGTAAAGACCATTTGCCATCTGACTATCCTTCCGGAGAGAACGGGTTTCTCAAAGTACTTTATTGAATCCATCTTAGAGATCAACAAAGTAGTACGAGTCAACATATATTGTCTTAGTCGGCGAGTGTGATACGGTGGGAAGAACTGACTGTTTTTGGAATACTGGTTCGCGTTTTGCGTTTGTGTTTGCAAAATTTCGCGGTAAGCAAGAGTCGCCACCGACTTTTATTTTATCCAACAAGGAAAGGAAAAAAGCACAGAAAAATTCCTTTTTCGAGATTTTCTAGGTACGGGGGTAAGTTATAGAAAGGGAAGGTATTAGCACCCTTTCTATCCGTAGTTATCTACGGGCTCTTAGGTACTTGCTCAATTGTTTTCAAAATTGTTTTCTTTATGCTTGTGGGTTTGAAAAAGTTTTTGTTTGAAACTTCGATTTAACTCTTGCTTCTGTCCTCAAGAGTGTAATGAAGTGTTTTTGAAAACTTTGTTCGAAAAGAAGTGTAAGTGTGAAAAGTTTTTGTTTTGAAAGAGCAAGTATCTAAGAACCATCTACCTACTCGAAAAAAAGAATCGTTCTATGCTAATTTCCTTTAGACAATGCTATCCCACTATTGATGAGTAGAGAGCACCGTTGTTGGAGTTTGAGGGTCAATTCGAATGAGCGACATACGGTCACTAAAGCAATGTTAGGATGCCCTAGCGGTAACCCTAATGTCTTAGATCATTTGTTTGAGGCAACAATATCCGAGGCAATCATTTCGAGGTGACTATGATCTTTTAGACAAGAGGGCGACCTCTAAAACGACCTATACTCAATGACCGTGTACGAAGGCAACCAAGTGGCGTGTACCCTAAGAGTGCGCATGTGCGAGTGTGTCGTTTTCTGTTTATTTTTGTCTTTGCACATGTTAAGGGTGATCTAATTTGATTTTAAGATTTAAACATTCAGTCTTGTCATGCAAAACCTATTATCAAACATCTAGCAGTTATAATTTGCGGAATAAAAATGCGGAAATTAAATTACAAGGCGTCGGGTATTTACATCGCCAAAAGCAACCCTTTGAAAATAAAATAATGCGATAAAATAAATAAATGTCCTATTTAACTATTACAATCCGTAAGCAGATATATAATTGGATAAAGAAAAATAAAGTGCGACACAAAATTAAATCGGATCTAAGATTAGGGTTTTGACCCTTTTGAAAGAACAATTTATTTATTTTTTGTTTTGTTGTTTTTATTTAAGGAGAGAAATTAAATCCTAAGTTAAATACTAAATTAGAAATTAAATAAATAAATAAAATGAAAAATAATTAATGACATATTTTTGGAGTTTTTTTTAATTTAAGAAAGAAACTAAAAATAATTAAATGAAATGACCTAATTAATTCTAATTAATTTTAGATATTTACAAAAATAAATTAAAGTTTCCTAGAATAAAAAAAACCTAAATTAATTAATTAGTATTTATAAAAAAATAATTCTGAAATTTATTGGGTAAAAATATTTTTTGATGATTTTTGATAAAAAGAAAAAATTATGATTGGTTAGTAATTAATAAAAATAAAGTAATTAAATTAACTAAACAAAATAAATAAATAAAAAAAGAGGAGGAATGGGCCTGATTAGGAGGTGTTCGAAGCAATTTTGTAGGCCAACAATGCTGATCCGTGTGGACTTTTTGGATCCAGTGCAGGCATGTTGACTTGGCTTTTGGTGGACTTCCAACATGGACCACCAGATCTGGCTCTTTGGCCATCTGGCGCTTGGATTGATGAGGGGGTATGGTATGGATTTGGCCCCTGCGCGCATGTGATAACCTGAAAAACAATAATATTGAGAAAGAGGGGGACCTGGGATTCGAACCCAGGTCCTGAAGGGATATCTATTGCCAAGGTTACCACTAAGCCACGCTGTTTTATTTGTTATAATAATGCAAGTAATATAATTTATATCAAAACAAAAATAATTTCCAGAAAATAAAAAAAAAACACGTAAAATATTTGAACTGGCCAATGGATGGATGACACGAGTTCATCCCTGTCCTCAAAACCCAGTAAATTTACCTCCGGATTTTCATCCGCAACTAAAAACGCAACATCATTCCAAAATCTTCCTCAGGCAATAAAAATGATTTTCAAGGGCATGGTCGTGTTCGTCTCAACCTCCTGGATACAACCATGTCCATCATATATCTCAATTTTACCTGAAGCAAAAATCCCTAAAAACAGAAGCAAAACCCTAGCCATGGCGTTTCATGATACAAAGCATATAAATCAAATTGGTTGTTGCCAATAGTTTGCAAATGATGTGAGGGTCAAGAATATGCAGTTATTTCATTCAATGGATTCAAGAATAGTGATTTGCGATTTCAAAAAGGAAACATATCTGTGATGTACTTACAGTGCTTTAGAACGCTTGGAAACGTGTGGTTAGGATTGTAATAGCTTCTGGAGATGGCCAGCAATCGATTGAGACAACTCTCGAGTCCTGAAAATGCCTCTAACCTTGATTTTGATCTCCCACTTTTTTGTGATTTTGCAAGTTTTTGTTCTGCCTCTACCAATGCTCTCTAACCCTGATTTTCGTATCCTTTGCTTGCTTATGTAATGTACATTGGATTAGGGTAACAAACTTGGTCCAAATCTCTCCATATTGATGATTGCATATTTGATTTGATTCTTCCATAAAAGCTTTCCAAACTTGGCCTAAATCACATCTTTTGGTAACCAATGCCTTTGATACAAATTTTATTGAAATAATAGTTGTATTTGGAGCCTGAAATAGCCAAAAAATCATGTGTTATCAATGTTTTAGATTTTATGTGTTTTTATTTGATTTAAAATGAATTAATTCAAATAAAAATAAAATTAAATAATAAAAATGTGATATGGACACATGGCTGTAGCTAGGGAACGTGGGCAATAAGGAAAACTCAAATCAAGTGAAAAAGGATGGGCCCATTTGGCAAAATTTGAAGTTTTGAGGATAGTTGACTTTTGGCAATTTTGCAAAAAAGTCCAACTTCAACAATGCATAACTTCTTCAATTTTTAACTTTTGGAGGTGTTCTTGGACTTTTTAGAAAGCTTGGGATGTCCTCTAACCAACCCTTTTGGTATCAGTTCGTTTTGATATTCCATTCTTGAGTTATAAGCTTTGACAAAAAATGTGTTTTTGTTGACTTTTAAAAATGACCTATAATGTCCAAATTCATAACTTCTTGTGATTGCATATTTTGAACTTGGGGTGTGAAGATGTATTGTAGGTAATTGAATCCTATTCAAAATGAGATTTGGATGGGTCATTTCTCATAAAGTATGAGAAAGTTATGCTTGGTCAAAGTTTAGTTGACTTTTCCTACAAAAACCCTAATTTAACAACTTTTGAATCTTGATGAATCTTGAGCAATCCTTGATGAATCATGATCAACCCTTGATCAAATGATTAAATATCCTCCAAAATGAGAATGTTGACAAAAAACCTTGAAGTTTGACTGTTTGTAGGTCATAGTTGACTTTTGCCCTAGCACAATCGACTTTTGGACCTTTGAGCAATTGACTGAGCAAACTTCCTTTGCAAGGCTTGAAATTTGACATGGATGATCTTGAGAACATATTATGACATTGGTGAGTATTTGAGGTCATTTGGACTCAAGAATCTTGATGCAACACAAAACCATAATTTGGGGTAGATTGCCTTAGGAGAGAGCTTGTCTGACCAACTCTTGAGCTACCTTGGGCAACTTAGAGATTTTTCCTGCAATGTTTTGAGAAATATGGGAGGGAAAATTTTGGGGTACAACAGCGAGCAACCTATTCCAAAGCACAACAAGTTTTCTCGAGCAGTGAGTATCTTGTTTCACAGTCGGTAAACTTTTTCTAAGGTAGTATATTGCATGCTCTTTTTGATCAGACTCGTCATGTTGCCTCAGTACACGCCTCATTGAGTTCTCTAACATTGTTAAGTACATGATAAGGGGTCTTCCTTCAACTGGAGGCATCAGAATTTGAGGTTCTTAGACACATTCTTTGATTTTGTCAAAAGCTATCTGACAATCTTCGTTCCACTTTACTACTTGATCTTTCTTCAGTAACTTGAAGATTTGCTCGCAAGTAGTAGTCAGATGGGAAATAAATCTAGCAATGTAATTCAGTCGTCCCGAGAAACCTATGACTTCCTTCTCAGTATGGGGAGCTGGAATTTCTTGAATGGCTTTAACCTTGGCAGAATAAACTTCAATACCTTTACCATCGACGACGAAACCTAGGAGTTTAGCGGATCTTACCTCAAAGGTTCATTTTTTTTGGATTCAACCTCAGCTTGTACTTCTTCAGTCTCTTAAAAAGCTTGTGTAGGTGGTCAAGATGTTCTTCTTCAGTCTGAGACATGGCTATCATGTCGTCAACGTCAACCTCCATCTCGTGATGGATCATGTCATGGAACAAAGCTACCATAGCACGCTGATATATTGCGCCGAAGTTCTTCAAACCAAAAGGCATAACCCTGTAACAGAAAGTGCCCCACTGTGTGACAAAGGTAATCTTCTCCATGTCTTCAGGTGCCATCTTGATTTGGTTATAACCAGAGAAGTCATCCATGAAGGAAAATACTTGCTGCTGAGCGGTATTGTCAACCAGAACATTAATGTAGGGAAGCAAAAAGTCATCTTTAGGGCTCACCCTGTTCAGATCTCTGTAGTCTACACACATACATAGCTTACCATCTTTCTTAGGTATCAGTACCACATTTGCAACCCACTGGGGATAGGATGTAACAGCTAAGAAACCTATGTTGAATTGCTTCATAACCTCAGCCTTGATCTTCTCAGACATCTCGGGACACATACAACCAAACTTTTTCTTGATTGGAGAACAACCTTCTTTCATCGGTAGACGGTGAACCACAATATCAGTATCAAGTCCTGGCATGTCTTCGTACGGCCAAGCAAAGATATCAACATAGTCATGTAACATCTCTATTAATCTATTTTTTACACTGTCTTCTAGGTTGGCACCTATCTTGACTTCTTTCTTGTCCTATTCAGTACCTAGGCTCACAACCTCAATTGGCTCTTCATGCGGTTGTATGGATCTTTATTCATGCATTAACAACCTAGCAAGCTCTCCAGGTACTTCAAAATCTTCCTCACCTTCGTCCTCGGCTTGGTGGATCAGATTTTCAAAGGCATAAGTGGCAATAACAGAATTGCTATCAATGGGATCCATGGTGGATATGAATACGCAATTTGTTGTGTGGGTGTGTGTAAGAACACATAACTATTTTTAAAGAAATAAACTAAATAAATAAAAAGAGCGCATAATTTGAATGTAAACGTCCAATGATTTATTAAATGAAAATATGTTAATGAAATATGATAACCCTAACAAATGAACCGTTGTGCCCCGGGTAAAGCACAAGGCTTAAAGTTATTGTTTTAAAATTACATAACCAAAACCTGAAAGTAAGAAAACAGAAAATAGCATTTACTCCTAACTAAAGGAGATTGGTATAACATCTTCAGTCTTCCAATTGTTGAGTCCGTTGCCGGTGGTAGGAAAAATCCAACTGTCTAGGTCATAGTCACTATCAACATCTTCTACAACGTTAATGATCTTGTCATGATTAGGCATATGAGAGGTAATCACAGTAGGAGTCTTAGGAGGGTCAAATTCAATTTCCTTGGAGTCAATCAGGTCTTAAATTTTATTTTTGAAAGCCCAACAACTATTTGTGTCATGTCCAGGACTATTGGAATGATATGCACATCTTACATTAGGATTGTACTGAGGAGAGAGGTGTTGGGATTCTAAGGAGGATCTCTAAATATAATAAGCTCTACTTTCAATAGGTGTTGCAATGCCTGAGACAATGGCATGTTGATCTTGGTAAATTGTCTTCTGGGTGCGTCTGACCGATGCTGATATTCTTGTTGATGTTGTTGCATTGGCGCATGATTAGAGATTATCACAACTCCCACAGACTGGTTGCAGTCACCTCTAGCACGAACCTTCTTGCCATACACATCATTAGCTTCTTTTTTCCCGTTGGAAAATCTTCTTCAGCATAGCAAGCACACAACAAAAATCTCAAGAGCATTTCCTCTCTCTCTCTCTCTCTCTCTCAAAAACTCATATTTTTCTGCATTTTCTTTCAAGAGATCCTTGCTCAAGTCTGCTCCTCTTACACAATCTACTCCACTGAAGCTTGAAGAAGAAGTAGTAGCAACATTCTCTTCCAAAACAGAGGCACCAAGTGGATTTATTTTCCACTCATTAAGGTAGAGCTTCGAATCCATTTCCCTTTCATGCTAACCCCAATCCTGCATTAAATTTTGTCCACATTGGATTTAGCTGGCCAAATCCTACATATGAGGTATAATCATGCGTGCATTTGTTGCTTGATTTTTGTACCATGAGTTTGCTCAAAATTATGTCTGTGTTACTGCTTTCATGCTCAGTTTATGATCAGATCATGCTTCATTTGATGAATCCATGCACGTTTTATTGTTCTATGCATTGAGAGGATGAATTTTGATGTTTGAATCAAGGGAAATGGTTGAGAATCGAATGAGAAAATTAAGTCAGAGATCTGTTTGTTGAAATGCTCGACTCATAATCATGTTCATCCACCCACCTTTTTGCCCTATTTTCTCTATGAATTATGCATAATTTTAGAAAATTTTTGATCCCATCGTATTCTACGCATTTTAATCTTGAAGTTTGATGTTTACATCTTGGGTTTTCATGGAGAAGCGTGCAAGATATCATGATCTGAAAATATTATTTTAAAACTGCAAAACGATAAGGGTTTGGTGTTTTGGTAGGGATGACTATGTGTCGTTTTTTATTGAACTTGTTCTAAAAACCTTCCACAACGCTTTCTGCTAATAACAGGTGTAATACACCTTAATTATATTTTAATTTTCTTTGTTTTCTCTAATTTTTTTTAATTCCTTTTCTTAATTCAAAAATCTTCACAAAAATATTTTAAACTCTATTTTCAACATATTTTCACATTCTGATTTTTATTTTTTAATTTTATCATTTTTCATGATTAAAAAAATTTAAGTAGTTTAATTAGGATTTTAATCATTCTATTTGTCTTAGAATTTTATTTTCCTATTCCTATTAAATAAAAAAATCCATAAAAAAATTTTTGAGCTTCTTTACGAGTCTCCTTCTGGAAAATAATTTTTTTCAATTTTACAAAATTTGTGGAGTTTAAATTAAATCATTTGTTTTGTTATATCACTTTTTTCATTGTTTTTTTTATATATTGTGTAAATAATTTTTGTTTAATTCTTTATTTTCGGATAAAATTCAAGAAAAATATACTTACTGATCCTTAGAATTTTCTTGAAATTTAGGGAGTCTTACACCAAATTTATTTGAATTTTAGATTAAATTGATTAATTTGAACTTAATTTGCTTTTTTAAGGTTTTATTTGATCATTCACATTGATGGCTTGGAATTTCTAACTTTCCATGCCTATAAAATCATAAATAAATTTGTTTAGAGTGCTTGTACAAGTTGAGATCATAAAAATCATTTTTATTGAATTTTAAAATATTATTTCATAATTTTTACAAATTGTTTTCCAAAACACCTCTAGTTTAAGCATTTTGCTAGATAGTTTCAATGTTTGCATTTTTAAATCAAGCCTCCACCTCAATCCAAGAATCCTAAATCCCATTTGTGACTTTTATAGATATTTAGGAAGTTAGGGTTTAATTATCATGTTTTTTACAATCCATTTTCCTTTTTTAAATCTAATTTTTGACTTAGGATTGTATTTAGGGCTTTACTTTTGATCAAGCTTTGTGATTAAGAACTTTTGTACATAACTCATGTTTAATTCTTGGCGTGGCATATATTACTGACTCGAGTCTTATTTTGGGACAAATTCTTCAACATCATTGGATCTTAGGTGTTGATAGGTTGAAAAACCAAATCCACCGAGATGGATGAATGATGTTGATGATATTTGAAACTAACTTTCATCTAACACATCCCATCCCCTTTCATCTTATCCATTTATCACTTGTACTATATGTTGTTAGAGAATGATCTATATAAAATTTCTCTAAACATGTGGAACAAAGATTGATATTGACCGGCCTCAAAATAGGTGTGAATTCTATATAAGTCCACTTACGATTGCTTAACATAGCGCTAAATTTTGTCCCGATTCAAGAAATGATCATTCGTGGCCCAAACCCATGTTTGTAAGCCCAAGTATGTTAATTTGAAACCTTTGATCCAATAAACTTGAGATTCATTGTTAGGAGGCTTTGGTATTATCAATCCTCTAATGAATCTTCATAAGCTTTGGTCAAAGTGAATCACTTAAACATCGTTGATCATTTATTGTTGGCTTGGGAATTTTAAATGAATGATGTACTTGACGAAAAGCAAATGAAACTTGTTGTTGAGAGGCTTGGATTTTATCAATCTTCTAATGAGTTTCAAATACAAGTTTCAAGATGGTCATTCAACTAAGTCCTAATTTATTAACTTAATTTTTATGCTCTTACCTTATGCTTAAGGACCATTTATTTTAGCATCTATATTTCATGCTATTTTCATCTTTGCTCACTTGAGCTTTTCATTCTCTTGAAAGAAGTGCACCCATAACTTCCTGTCAGCAGTGTGGGGTTGGATCTTCTGGACATAGGATCTCAAATAAATCTTAGGGCAAGAAACACCATCATACTTTGCGAAAATGGGAACCTTGAATTTATGAGGAATGAAAACTCCCGAGATTAAACCCAACTCTTCAAAATCCAGCCCAAGCACTTTCTGGATTTCTATAGCATTTAAACGATCTTCCAGCCGTTTATATTTTTCATCAGTGGGAGGATATTATTCATCAGAATAGTCTTCTTCCTCTCCATCAGGAATCTTGTTAGAACCAAGGTTTCTCCCCCTTTAAGCTTTGATACTCTTACCATCTTCCTCTTGATTGTCATCTTCATCTGATGGAATGTCAAAAGCTTGAACCTGCTTAGTTGGACCTCTGAGTATTCTTCCCATGTTGAAGATGTTGACTGGATTCCTAGTCTTCTTCTTCCCCTCTTTGGTGATGAGGTTATTTAGTTCTTCCCGTCCCTTTGGCTAAGTCCAGGAACATTTGTTGTAATTGAGCATTTTGGGCCTGAAGATCTTTGACGGTTTGTTCGAGAGCTGTTTTTTTACTGAAATAAACAGCAAGAAGATGAGAAAAACTGTCTTGGGAATACATGTCATGTGATGATATGTGTTGTACCCCAAAATTTTCCCTCTCATTTATCAAGTATTTTCTCACAAGATCTCCTTTGGTTCAAGACTGCACAAGGGTTGATCAGCTCAAGACACCTCCTTAAGCACTGATGACTGAAATTAGGGTTTAAGATTGCACAAATATAATTGAACTTTTAATGCCTCATATGAATTTCATGGATCATTATGGACCATCAAGATTGCTCATGTCAAGTTTCAAGTATTGGATCACATTTTTGCTCAATCAATTGATCAGTTGACCTAAAAATCAACTGTATTGGGGAAAAAGTCAACTGTGGTCAATTTACAGTCAAACTTCATAATTTTTTATCCATATAAACATTGTGAACTCCTACATGTCCTTTTATCAAGTTTGGACCACAATTCCTCAAGAAATTTGATCATATCATCAAAAGGGCAAAATGGTCAAAATTAGGGTTTTGACTGAGAAAAGGCAATTTCTGATTTTTGACCTAGAAAATGGTTATTTGGTTTGAGACATGATCTGAAGGTTTCAAATGCATCATTTTAACTTAATGGTATGGCTCAAAACTTCCCTCAAGATCAATTGATTGATAGTTGATTTTCAGTCAATTAATCAAAAGTCAATTGTACACTGAAAAGTCAAACTTTGACTTTTTGGACAAAATCAAGTGTCAAAGATCACAATTCATCAAAACATGTCAAAATATGAACCTTGTTCATCAAGAAATCAAAAAGTCAAGATTTCATTTTGAAAAGTCAAAGTTTCCAAACTTAGAAATTTTTCTAAGTGTTGAAAACTTCATATTTTTTCACAACTTTGAGCCATTTTTTCACCATGATACAAGATGATTAAAAGGAAACTTTCAACATGAAAGTTGTATATATCAATGAGATCTAAAACATTTCTTTAGACAACTCCTCCTAGAAATGCTTGGATTTCAAGTTATTAATCCATGAAATCATTTAGTGAAATTTTGAACATTTTGGTCAGGATTTTGACCTAACTTCTGGGCCAAGTTTCATATAGTTGCAATTGGATTTTGCAAAAGTGATTCAAAGAGGGGTCGTCGAGCATATTACAAGCTTTATAAAATGTCAAAGAACTCCTTGAGATCATGTTTGAGCAAAGAGAATCGAAGGCATGAAGTTGGCATTTCATTCTTGCATTATAGGTCATTTCCATGATGAACAAGAATTCAAATCCATGCCAGGCTACACAATCTTTGCTTTGCAGGCCTCAAACTTGCTTGGCACTCCATAATTAATATTTTGCACAACTGTTAGAGGCTTTAATCTAAGCATTCAATGCATTTCCCATGATTAATGCCATTTTGGGAAGAAAGTGCACTTTGCCATTTTTGAAAAGTAGCTTTTATGCAAAAAATTAGTTCTTGAGCTTTGCACTTGTTTTCTTCTGATCACACACAACCTATAACCCAATAGAAACTTTTCTAAAGCCTCTTGGAACTCAGGCCATGCTTGTACTATGCCTTGAAACCATATTCCCACTTTTCTTCAAAATCAAGTAACATAGCCATACGTCTATATCTTGTGCTTCTGACCCTATCAAGTGCTACAAACTTTTCCATACTTATGCACAAGTTGTTTGCAAGCTAAGAGAGGATTTTTAAGCCTCCAAGAACTCTCCCAAAACACCTTGCTACACAGAACTGTTCCACTTGACAATTTTGAGCCAAAACTCTCCATCTCCATTTTCCACTCGTGCGTTTTGATTCTTAACCATCCAGACACCTTACTTACATCAAACACAAGTGATCCAAGCCCCTGTTTCAAGACTGTAACTCCTCCATCACTATACACCATATCCAAAATTGAAGCTTACAACTTGACTTGAGTTGTGAGTTTCAGCCATCCTCAAAGCAAAGTAGGAGTTGAAATACATTCAAGGAGGTCCAAGCAAGCTACAGAAATCATCAGGCCATCTCAAAGGTTACTCAAACTCCATACACGACTCCAGCTGTAAGAGGTAAATTTTTAAACTTCTATCTCTTCATACAAGCATCATTTGATTATGGTTTGTGAGGATAAGATATCATTGCCACGAAGTTGTACATAGCCATAGTTTGCATTTATATGGCCTGAGCTTAGAGAATTTTGGAGTTGAAATTTCTGAAATTTTTAGGTTTTAAATTAGGGCCAGAAAAATTCTCACTCATCTTGGATTTATAGCTTTAGTTATTCATATGGTTGGATTCGTGGGAAGAAATGCCACAACTTTCATATTTGTACTTTCCATTTTTGTTGAGAGATGAAGAAGTTACAGGTACTCTAGCTGGCTGAAGGTTGAAGACGAAGTACATGCCTTGGAAGCATTTTATGTTATGTATTTATCATTTCATTTTAATAAACGAATGTATAGCCACCCTAGTGGTAAGGTAGCACGCTGGTAACCAAGAGGGCGTGGGTTCAACAGCCAGCGCGCTACCTTTTTTTTTCATTTCTCACATTTTCTCTCTTTTTTTTGTCACACAGCAGCGCCTGGGCCTCTCCTTTGGGCTTTTGTTCCTTTTTGTTGCTTCTAACCCCTGCCTTACTTTTGCACACCTGACCCAACTTTATTTTATTTATTTCATTTTTATTTATTTTCCTTCTTATTTTATTTTATTTTCAATTTTATTTTATTATTTTTATTACTATTATTATTATTATTATTATTATTATTATTATTATTATTATTATTATTATTATTATTTTTATTAATGAAAAAAATATAAAAATATTTTTATTTATTATTTACACTTATTTATTTTATTTTCTTTATAAAGACAAAAAAGAACAAAAACATTTTTCTTTTAATAAATAAATTTATTTTTTTAATTAATTAATATTTAGACTTAGGTTTAATTATCATTTTATTTTCCTAATTTAAATTAACTTAGAATTTAGGTTTCTCTTAATTAATTAATTTTCTCATTTTATTTTTATTAATTTAAAACCTTTTTCTTAAAAAAAAACCCTAAAAATCCGTTTTAAGTTAATTCCTTTTCTTAATTAGTTTAAGTTAATTTTATTTAATTTTCCTTAATCATTTTCTTTAATTAAGTCAAGACTAAACCCTTTCATAAAAAACAAACAAAATCATTTCTTTTTCCATTTTTGCATTCATGCATTTTATTTTCAATTTTGTTCAATATTCAATATGATTGTAATAGTTAATTAGATTTAATTTTCTTGCAAAAATCCCCATTTGTAAATTTTTACACTCCATCCCCTATTGATGTAATAGCTTAGTATTCTTATTTTCCGCAATTTAATGCTTTATATATAAATGTTAGTAAGTTAGGGTTTGTATGGAAAGATTAAAATCAACAAGTTAGCAAACCCTAATACAAGACAAATCAAGCATGAAAAAGACACACTTGAACACTTACACCCTTATGGTAAATCCACTTGCTGCCTTGAGAAATAAATGGTCATAATACACATGTAAGATGTCTTAGCAAAAACGAACAAAAATACAAGATCATAGTCCCTCGATGACGCTATAAATGTTGCCTTACAAATGATCTTAGTCCCTTAAATAAAATGCTAAGATATCTTACAACATTGCTATTCATGACTATACGATGACCCGCGCCCGTCCCTTTACATCCAAAGATAAGGTTATTTACCAATCCATGGTAAAACAACAATGTCAAAGGAAGGAGGAAATAAACAAGAAAGACTTTTTGAGTAGGTAGAATGTTCCTAGTTGCTTGTCATTTTCACACCAAAACATCCATGCTATTTTCAAAACAAACACCAACACATTCAAAACATCTTTCAAACTTGAAACATTTTCAAAAGATCAACACTTTGTATACATTCTTACGAACGAGAATCATTACAAAGTTTGCCTAAACGATGGCACCTTTTTCAAAATACTTTCAAAAACCACACAAAGCACATTTTCAAACAAAAGCAAGTGATCTAGCAAGCAACTAAGAGCCCGTAGATAACTAGGGGTGAAAAGGGTGCTAATACCTTCCCTTTTCATAATCTACCCCCCGAACTCAAGAAAACAACTCAAAGGTCTTTCCTGTTCTTTTCAGCCTTTTCTTTTGGATAAAAGAAAAGTCGGTGGCGACTCTTGCTAACCGCAACATTTGCGATAAAATGCAAAACGACCAAGTCAGTTCTCCCACCGCGTTACAGAACTGGAGACTCTCCTGGGGAGTCTTTTAAAAGTGGGGTTACCTTAGGGCTAGATCACATTTACTTTCTTTCATTGTTTTATTTATTTGCTTTACATTTTGGTTCTTTGTTTGGGTTTAAATCCACTACCCGGATTTGGGATACCTTATAGGTAAGTAGAAATACGTTGTGGAAAGTGTGTGGGGTATACTGACATGGTCTAAGCAATAGCTACGTTAGTGTGACATATTTGTGGGTACGGTAGCCCTTGAGTAGTCAAGGAGAATACAGGGCCATTGAGTGATGTCATGAAGCACTAACTGACTTTAGAACCTTTACTTGACCAACTTGGCCATTAGGACGTAGTGAGATGTCCAAATTTGGTGCAGTCCGAAGTTGGTAGATACTCGATACTACACTCATTGAGGTTTGGTTTTTTGGGATATTTCGGTCACCATTAAAGAGGCTTACACTGAAACAATGCCCGAGAAGACAAACCAGTGATATTGAGATCCTTTAGAACTCAGTTACTATTTCTAGGATAGGTTTGAGCCAACTAAGCTTCAAGAGGGTACTTACCTATAAGACTCCATGCAAGCCTAAACCTAAGGACTTGTTTGTTTTACTTGTACATATTTACTTGTACATAACATCATAAACATCATAACATCATAACATCATACTCATACTCACTAACCATTTCAAGGATTTTTGGGATTTATCTTTGTTTTTTTTGTAGGACATGGATTCTATTCGCAGGAAAACCATTCAAGTCAATCTCGTAAGGATCCCTCCCCGACTTAAAGAGTTATCATCAAGGGTTCCTGAGAATTCTCCATTTACCGAAAGACATGGTCGCCTCCTAAACTTGGTTACCTCCAACACTGATGAAGATATGATGAAGGTGCTCTTACAATTCTTTGATCCTTTACACCATTGCTTCACATTTCCCGATTATAAACTTGTGCCAACTTTGGAAGAATTCTACCAACTTTTGAGGATTCCAATTCTCAATCAACTACCTTTCAACAGTACGGAAAGAGATCCAAAACCAGAAGAGATTGCTCAAGCCCTACACTTGCAACAATCTGATGTCACAAATAATTAGGAAACAAGGAGTGGTGTCAAAGGTTTCTTAGCCAAGTTCTTGTTTGAGAAAGCTCAAGACTGTTGGAACTCTTTGGATTTGCAAGCTTTTGAGGAAATTGTGGCCCTTCTCATCTATGGTATGGTTTTGTTTCCAAATCCTAACCAACTCATAGATGTAAACACCATCAAAATCTTCATGTCTCGTAACCCGATGCCTACTTTATTAGGAGACATCCTACATTCTTTTCACTCTTGAACTATGAGAAAAAGAGGTATCCTCATGTGTTGTACTCCTCTCTTGGCAAGATGGTTTATTTCGCATCTTCCCCAATCTGTATTGAAGAACGAGCAAGGTTCAAGGTGGTCATATAGGTCGATGACGCTCAGACATTCAGATATTCATTGGTGTTCCCGATCTTTGGAGAATGTTACTATCGTCGACCATTATGGAGAATTCCCTAATGTCCCCCTAATTGGCATTAGAGGAGGTATCACTTACAACCCCTGCTTGGCCTTACGACAGTTTGGTTACACTCGAAGGGATGGTCCACATGATATGCTTATTCAAGGGTTGGTATTTGATTACGAGAATGATGACCAGGGTTACCGCCAGAGGTTTATCCGAGCTTGGAGGATGTTGAACAAGGTAGATAGAAAGACGCTAGGGCACACGAATTCAATCCCTCTTGAGCCTTATCTTAAATGGGTAAGAGCCTGTGCTCAAAGTATTATGATGCATTACCCCTCCTTTCTCCCAGTTATCATAAAGCCTGTTGTAGAAGGAGATGTCCCATACACTATCCTTCATCCTAACATGCCCACCTCTCTCGAAGACTTGCAAAGGGATTGGATACAGCTTAAGGGGGAGCGAGACACTTTCGAGGCCCAATTCTATGCCAATGAGAAGAAGGTTCTAGAACTCACCAAGCAGCTTCATAAAGAGCGGAGTTTGAACGCCTACATCGCACCAAAGAGGATGCGTTCAACTTTTTTTTGTCTTAAAGCTCTGTAAGACCAAAGAGGCATGTTGTGCTCAAACATTGATTTATTAATATAACGTGCGTTCCTTTTTGTCTAAAGCAAATTTAAATATCTAATTTCCTTGAAATCATTTGCATATGCATCTTCATTCATCATAACACAAACAGGTTTCTTACAACAGGTCTCCTTATCTTTCTACTGTTTATTTCAGTGAAATGGATATTGAACAGACAATAAAAGATCTCCAGGTGTAGAACGCCCAGTTTCAACAAATGTTCTTGACTCTGGAAAAAGGACAAGAGGATTTGAAAACTTTACTGATCAAAGAAAAGAAGAATAAAGCAAAGAAATCAACCGGTGTTTTGAATTTGGGAAGAAGGTTCAAAGGATAAACCTGACGGACTCTAGACTTTGCAACATCATTTGGTGAAGGGGACAACCAAGAAGGGAAAAACAAGGAAGTGGCTAACCATCCAGAATCTGAAGAGGAAGAAGAGGAGGATTATTCTGAAGAGAAGTATCCTCCAACTGACGACAAATACAAACAGTTGGAAGATCGCTTAAATGCTATGGAGATTCAGAAAGTACCCGGGTTGGATTTTTAGGAGCTGGGACTTGTCTCAGGGGTTATCATACCTTAGAAATTCAAGGTCCCCACTTTCGCTAAATATGACGGTGTCTCTTGTCCAAAGCTGCATTTGAGATCACACATCAGGAAAATTTAACCCCATACTGCCGATAAAGACCTATAGGTACATTTCTTCCAAGAAAGCTTGTTAGGGACGCAGTTGGATTGGTTCTATCAATTGGAAGGGACCAATATTTTCAATTAGGAAGACTTGGCTTCTGCCTTTTATAAACAATATCAGTATAATGCTGACTCAACTCCAACTCGGACACAGCTGCAAGGCATGTCCATGGGTGCAGGTGAAGGTTTCAAAACCTATGCTCAAAAATGGTGGGATCTCGCAAGAAGAGTCCAACCCCCTCTATCTGACCGGGAATTGGTGGATATGTTCTTAGGCACACTGTCTGGTCCATTCTTCAAACACTTTATCGGAAGCTCCTCGGCTGGATTTACTGAATTAATCATGACTGGCGAACGAGTAGAAGCGGGTATAAAAAGTGGCAAAATTCAAAAGGATGCATCCTCAAGCGCGTTGAAGAAACCATTTCCAAGGAAGAAAGAGGGTAATGTTGTGTACCATCAAAGGAATCAGGACAGAATTGAACTCCGTCCAACGGTAGGGGCCGTCATGATCCCTAAGCCTGCACCTATTCAACAAAGGAACAACCAGCCTATAACGGAAAGACCGGTAAGACAGTTTACCCGGATAAATATGAAGTTGTCTCAGGTCTTTCGCATTTGTTGAAATCTAATCTGGTGACCTTGCGGGAAGCTCCGAAGAATCCCAACATTGCCTCTCCCTGTTACAACCCAAACGCCCGTTGTGCTTACCACTCAGAAAGTCCAGGTCATGATACAAACGACTGTTGGGCTTTGAAAAACAAGGTGCAAGACCTTCTCGAGGAAAAAGAAATTGAATTTGACGCTCCCGAGATCCCAAATGTCATCACTGCTCCTATGCCCAAGCACGACCGTGGTATTAACACTATTGAAGTTGATGTGTTTATTACTGTTGTTGATGAGCTTGTTACTCCTCTCCCGACTGTCAAGAAGAACCTGTTGAAGGACGGTTTATTTCCAGGATATGGCGAAGGCTGCCACCTCTGTTTATCCCTACCAACTGGTTGTCATTTATTGAAAGCAGGTGTCAAGCGCCTGATGGACGACAAAGAGATTTTGTTTGAAAAGACTCTCGTTCCAACCATTGCTTACAGGGATGTTTCAATTGTAAGCATTTCCGCCAATCCTCCTAGGGTCTCCACCAAAAGACCCGTTAGGATTACATCTGTTCCGAAGGTGACTCCACTGATAATTACTATGCCAGGGCCAATCCCGTACTCCTCAGATAAAACTGTCCCCTAGAACTATGGTGGTGACGTCTATTACCACGGTGTCAAGCAAGATTAGCTGGCTGATGAAGACTCGGTTTTTGAGAGGGCTCACCTCGACATCGGCAACATTGTGGGAACCAGCAAAATAACCAGAAGTGGAAGAGTGTTCTCCCCTGAGATTGCTCCTTTGAAAACTGTTACCAGTCCTGTGATCATCCCTGCTTTTGTTCTTGTCGATACTACTACTACAGTTCCTGTGGTTACCCCTTCTGACACCCCTATCATCGAGTCGACCAAGACTCGGGGCAAAGGCATTTTGATTGAACCTGCCCGGATGAAGGCACAATCAGTATCTATCCCAGAGGCTTCCAAGAAGGAGATGGATTAAATTTTAAAAATTATAAAGAGAAGCGACTACAATGTAGTCGAACAGCTAGGGCAGACCCCTTAAAAGATTTATATGCTAGATCTAGTGTTGTGCTTCCAGGCTCATGCGAAAGCCTTGGTGAAATTTCTTAAAACTGCCCATGTGCCATAAGAAACCTCTGCTGACCAATTCGAAGACTGTGTGGCTAGTTTGACCGCTGATAATGGTTTGGGCTTTTCTGATGCTTCCTGACACCTAGAGGGAGGAAACACAATGAGGCGTTGCATGTCTCTGTCGAATGCAGGGGCACTACTTTGGCCTATGTCCTGGTAGATACTGGTTCATCATTGAATGTGCTGCCTAAGAAGGCTCTGGATTGACTAGACTATGAAGGCTTGACCTTAAAACCCAGCAACATAGTGGTAAGGGCCTTCAACAGTTCGAAGAGAATGGTGCACGGGGAGGTGGACATCCCCATTAAAGTTGGAACTCAGACCTTTGATTCAACTTTCTATGTAATGGATATTCGCCCTTCCTATTCTTGTTTATTGGGCCGACCTTGGATTCATGACGCTGGTGCCGTCACCTCTACATTACATCAGATGTTGAAATACCCAGTCAAGGGAAAAATCATCATTGTCCATGGAGAGGAGGAATATATGTGTTGCACCCCAAAATTTTCCCTCCTAATTTCTTTTATTTTGGCTTAGACCTTCGCATTCATTCGCATATATTCCATTAGGTCACTAACATAGCATGCACTGCATTCAATAAAGTGCTTGAGGTTCAAAGTTCAGTGGTTGTGCGATATTAGGGTTTCGTAGTGGTTAAGGCGTTCGTGTCTGATAAATGTTGATTTCTTATTCAGGCAGTGAGCAGTGGAATTAGGGTTGTGACCTGGGTCATTGAGAATTTATTTCTTCATCAAGACACGAGGCTATCATGGTTTATTTTCCTATATGAAATCAAAGCCAGGTTTTCGGTAATTGTGTTCCAATCGGGTTTTTCATCGAAGATCATGAGATTAGCGTTTGTTTTATCAAGGGACTTTCTCAGAAAGCCTTATATTGTGCGTCAGGAATTATTATCTTCAAGGGAATTTTTTAAGGATTTTAGCCTTACGTTTTCAAGTGGACATGTTTGTGACTTGAATTCTAAAAGTTGAAGCACAATACAAGATATAATGCGAGGGAGCATTGAGTGAGTTAGAACAATATGAATAAAGGATTTGATTTTGGGAAAAGTCAATATGGGGAAGTTATTTTCTTGGCTAAGTTCATGCATGAATATTGTTGATTCGGTTGAATGCTATGTCATAT
This sequence comes from Vicia faba, assembly GCA_948472305.1. Lineage (NCBI taxonomy): Eukaryota > Viridiplantae > Streptophyta > Magnoliopsida > Fabales > Fabaceae > Vicia > Vicia faba. The sequence goes on from OX451737.1 coordinate 1,574,665,726, forward strand.
CTTAAGTACAAGATTTATTCATCGTATATGTAAGTTGGTTGGAATTCATTCGTTGAGTCTTGAAGTGAAGTGTTCAGAGGATAATCAAGTGGAATCAAAATTTTGGTTTGTTTTCAAGAATTTGATTCATGTAAGTTTGGAAACCTTATTCATAAGTTTTTCTTAGAATTGTAAGTTACAAGTGTAAATTGCTAAGTTCAGAAGACAAATATTATTCATCATTGTTTCGTAAAGAATACAATTGTTCAAATTCAAGATTTCCAAACCCTACAACATTCACCAGTCAAAGTTTGAATCGACACCATTCATTCATTTACGGATGTTTGAACATTGTTAATTCAAAAAACAAAAGCTTATCGGCTTTTTTTTTTTCTGGGAATCTTCTGGATTCTTCTTAAGCATAATTCAACTGAATTGAGTTGTGATGCTAAAGATGTAATTAAGTTTAATGCTACTGTTCAGGTATCGTTCATATTGGAAAAATTAGTTTCACAACTTATTCCATACATTGAAAGATTACAAGATGATATGTTTAGTAAAATAGCTCTGCCAAAATACAAAGGTGGCTATCCTATCCATACACTAACGTGTGGCACCTAGCTTGTATGATGTGATATTCGTTGTTCTTCATGATCCAATAGTCCAGTTTACTCGAGTACCTTGAGATCATCATTGATTGAACTGTTTCTCCAGCAATCCAATATGACTTTCATAACATCAATATTTGGAAACGCATATTCATTTGAGATCTTGAAGACTCTTGGTGGGTTGACCGTAAAACCAGTGTAGTCTGCTTCTATTTGGTAGATATCTAAGATTCTGTTAACTCTACTCTTAATGATTCAATATCTGAAGTCCTGGATAAGATTGACGACTTCGAGGAAGAAATTCATAAAGTCAGGAAATAATTTGAGTTTTACAACCGAAACTCAACCCTGCATTAAAAATCAGAATTGGCAGCTCAGCTTATGAAAAGAGAAGTTCAAGAAAGAATATTAGAAATATAAGTAGGAGAATAAATCATAAGGAAGGCGTAAATATTTTCCAGCTTAGTGAATAACCAAAGAATCAGGGACTCAACATATCAGAATTTATAGCTCAGTATCAATCAGATCTTGACCATTCATTGTTATAGCCAAATTCAGATCCAAGGGCTATTATTCATCAGGATTCTAACTTCCCTAAACTAACAGATACAATTTAGCATCCAAAACTTTCTAACAGAATTCTAAATAAATTTCTAAACACTCCCCAACCCTGTAGAATGGATTCACAACCCCATAACCTGTTTTCTCTAACTGCCTTCTCTAACAGCTTTGAACCTCCTCTAACAACCTCTCAACAATAATACCATAAACAAGATTACTAACTCCTAACAGTCATAACCATGCTAACAAATCCCTAACTGTCAAACTAACCTAAAACTAACTTCTAACTACTTCTCAACAGAAAAAGAAAAGAGGATTCACAACAGAAATTCAGAGAAAAAAATCAAGGGTTCATGATTCATTCTCACCAAAACCTGCAACCATTCCCTTCAATCCCCTATGCAAATATTCATCTGCTTCTCTCCAATCACACTTCATTCTTAAATTTCTAAGAATCACCACAGAAAAACATTACTGAGTTCTCTCTGCTTCAATCCTTCAACCTTCATCATCTTCAATCCTCTTCGCTACATTTCCATCATTTTATTCATCACGCACACTCCATCGTGCTTCAGCGTCTGAGATCACCATCTCCTTTATGCTATTGTATCTGTTATTCATTCAACTTCTTCTACCTCATCATGGTTCACTAGTTCTCAAACAACAACCATAATAAATAGAAGAAACGAAATCAAGAAAGAAGAAGGGATTAGAAGAAGGAGAGATACATAAACAGCGTGAAACATTATCTCACCTCTGATTTCACATCTTCGCTATTGCTATTGAAGAATCACCATAACCATTATGCACTTCCAACCTTCTTCTTCGCACAACATCTTCTCAACATCACTACACCATCAATCTTGCATCTTCAAGCTTCTGCAGCAAACTACATAGCAACACCTTCAATTGTCTTCTACTCTCAACGATCCATCATCATCATCATCTCTTCTTCAACTAATCTTCAATTCAACAAGAACTACATCCTTCCATTGATTCATCTTCAAACTCCATCAACAACACTTCATCACCTGCATCAGATTGCAATCTTCAATCTTCACTTCCTCATTGCTACAAGCATCATCATCATAAATCTGTAATATCACTGTACCTCCAATCATCTCTACCATTTGTTTTTCCTAAACCTTTAGAGAGCCTTCGTCATCTTTCTGCAACGCGAACAACAACTACACCACAACTTGTCAACTAGGCGTACAGAGAGAAGAAGAGGAAATAGAGAACGAAACTAAGAGATTACCTGAATCTGCAACATCGCCAGAAATCACTCCCTACCGCCACCATAAGGGAAATTCATGGAGGAAGATGTGGGATTCGTGATCAAGAATTTAAAGGAAGTAGGGTTTGCGTTGATGTTTGTAGTGATTAGAGGAGGCTGATAGATGATTCACGATTGCGTTGGCCATCAGAAATCGCTCCGGCGAGGATTCAGAGAGAAATTTGGTCAAAGAAGGGATAAGGTTGAACGAATGGGGAGATGAAGAGTCACTAACCAAACGTGGTTGTTGCATCTAGGTGGTGTTTGGACTAGGCCATACGCATATCATGAGCCCATAATCTGTGTTTTTGGGAGTTGAACAAAAAAAGATATTGGACCAAATCTTTCTCCTTAGGCCTGGTGGTAAATTTTTGGCAGCTTGATAACATTGCCTTACAAAAACTGCTATTTAGACTCTTATATGATGGGCCTACAACACCTGAGCTTGCTACCCCATTGCTTGCCATTTGCACCCCCTGAATTTATTCTTTTAGTATTTTCTTTTAACTAATTTTGTTAATTGTTTAGACTTGTTTGAATTTTCTTTACATGATAAAAATAATAAATTCAAATATAAAAATTTGTTAGTTTTTATTTGAGATTTTAGGAATTTAATCCCGATTATCCGATTATATTTGAGATTGGTAATTCACCTTTGCTTGTTGAGATTTGAGTCTAATGCAGGTTTATTATGAGATATGTGAATGCGCTTGAGATTACGATTGTGATTTATTTTTGCATCGATGATGCATCGATACTTATTCCGAGCATTCGATTTCTGACTCTTTTCTTTGATTGGTGAAGCTGTTCGCGAAGATCGTCGGGTTTCTTTGTTTTTATAGGCTTTGATACAGATTGATATCCGTTTGGTGTTTTCCCTTGTTTATCTCATTCCGGTACTTTACTGTTTTTTAGATATCATGAGAAGTAGGAAATAAAGAGTGTGCGCTCAAAGTTGCTGTTTAAAGACCTGTAGTAGGCATTCTGCACTTTATTTTCTATATGTGTTGTGCTTGTGTTTGTTTCCTTGGTTGTTGATCGATGAGTCACTCAATTTAGGAATTGTGATCACGACTTCGCTCTCAGTGCATGCTCCCTATAGGATTTCATTGCTTTCCTTTATTTCTTATTGATTGATGAGTCACTCAATTTAGAAATTGAGATCACGACTTCGCTCTCATTGCATGTCCCCTATAGGATAGTTTTGTTAGACTTTCTTTGGCATGCTAACCTAGATAGGATCTCTCTAGGTGTGCTCTCTTGAGCTTATTGGCTTGTTTGTTTGATTCCATCTTTGTGTGCATGTTTTGAGATGACATACCCTCGGCATGTTCCCTTAGGAGCTCTCGATTCAACTATAGATGATGATTCGAGATAGACATAGTTTTAGGTGATAGACTCTTTCTATGCTCCTCTAGAACTTCTTGATTCATCTATAGATGATGAGTTAAGATAGACATTAGGATGGTTATCCAAGCATGTCAACATAGGGTAGAGATTTCTCTTCAAAACTCAATCATAGGACCACTATTGTATGATAACATTAGGGATAGATCTAGGTTAGTTTCCCTTAGATGTTTTCTGTTCTTTTACATCCTTGCATGTAAGACTAAAACTTTTTTTCTTGAAAAAAGCATAAAACATCTAACAATTTCCAAACCCTTCTTTAAGGTAAAAGCTATCAACCAATGCAAACTTTTTTTGCGCCTTTGGGGTTTTCTTTCAAACCTTTTTCAAAAGAACATGTTAATTCACTTATGTGCTAACGCGTAAATCTCCAAAGGTCGAGTTACGGCAGAAGGCGAAATTAATATTGTTCATTAAAAAATACAAAACCAACAAAACTTTTGAAGCTGAACTACGGCTGCTCTGATTCCTTAAAAGGAATACGTAGGCATCGGGGTAGGGCCGAGCGAGCATAACTTTTATTTTCCCTACATTCTTTTCTCCTTTCTTTTGCATGCATTCCCTGTATAACTTAGATATAGGTAAAATACACCCTTTGATTTGAACAACATGAGTGGATACCGTAGAGTACTACGGGCGTGTGGGGTACTAATACCTTCCCCTCACGTAATAGACTCCCTTACCCGTATCTCTTGGTCGTTCGACCTTGATTTCACCCTTATCAGGTTCACTCGATGTTTACCTTTCCCTTCATGTGGGATAAAAAACGTTCAATGGCGATTTCATTGATTTCATTATCAGTTGATTGTTCATCCAGTTGTTCCACCTGGCGACTTCACTGGGGACATATTGACCTATTGCTGGTCCATCCCGGAGTTGATCCTAGCTCTTGTTTTCTTTTCATTAGGTTTTTATTTTTGTGCTTTCAGTTTAATCATTTTGTACATGTTTATCTGCGCATATGTTTGCATTGCATTTTATTTCTTTCCATATCGATTATTTGTTGTGCTGGCTTTTGGTTTTCCATGTTGGGTGGGTGTTACAAGAGGTAAAAGGCCCAATACCCAGGCCAAGTGATAACCCTAGGAACCCTAGGAATAGAGTGGAACATGAACGACTAGTTGACTTAGGTCTCACTATCGCCGCCATGTCGTCCATGCTCAGATGAGGTACAAATGAGGGGCTATCATTTTCACGTAGGTGATATGGCGATAGTTTCTCAAGAGTACCCTCGATTCTGGGTTACCCGACCTTACCCTGACCTAGTTTTCACCCGTGAGTAGGGAGGGACTTGATTATTAGAGGTACAAATGGTGACTATGTTCTGATGGTGATTGTTGTTCTGTTGGTGACTATGGTTATTTGGTTATGTTCCATACCCTTGATCCTGATATATTCAACTTGTTCAGAGATTATACAACGGTTATTCATGGTACTTGGTTCCATTGTGTTATGAAATTGGTGTTGAACCTTTGATCCTATGATATCCGGATTATTCAGAAGATTTATACAGCAGTACCTGGATAATTGTACACTTGTCATGCTAAACTTTTGAACCTATGTTATTACACCTTGCATCATAGCATGCTTATTTTACACAAAAAAAGGAAATGTGTAAGATTGTATGTAAAAAAAAAGTTTGAACATAGCATTGCATCCACTCATTCACCTCATGCATTTTAATGCATCTTCATGCATCCATATCAGGTACTCAGAAGGTACTCAGAATGGGGAATCCTGATTCAGACTCGGTATTTTATTTTCAGAGCTGCGAATTTTGACTTCTCGACGCTTCGTGATCAGATTCAAGATATGGAACAAATTCGTGGGGAATTGGACGAGATGAAAGAACAGGTGGTATTTTTGATGCTAGACATGCAGGATTTGGTCCATGGACAAGAACTCTTGAAAGAAGAAAACACTAAGTTGAAGACTCAATTGAATTTGGTTATGGAAATTCTGGGGACAATGTTCAAGAAAGAAGATGTTTCTATGCCTGCTATAATAGGAGCTACCATTCCTCCCCATAATCTGGGGACTCTTTTAGGTCAGGGAGTATCTCCTCTACAACCATGAATTCCAGGATCCTCCCATCCACAACCAGTTGTCACTTCCCGAGAGGACCCAAAAGGCAAAGTCCGTCAGCAGAGGCCAAATTAGCCTGAACGAAAATTTGATCCTATTCCAATGTTGTATGCACAATTTCTTCCTCCCCTGCTATAATTTCATTTGGTCAAACTTCAAATCTTCACTACACATGAAAAACGCCCTCATGGCTTTGACAACAATGCTAGGTGTTAATTTCATTCAGGGGCACCCGACCATGATACTGAAGATTGCATAGCTTTTAAGCACCAAGTCCAGGACTTGCTTGATGCAGGGACAATTCTCTTCACTCCCGAAGGTCTGAGCGTGCAAGTCAATCTTATGCCAACTGCTACAAATAATAGGTTTACGCCTTCTCCTCTTCAAAGTTCAATCTCACGATCTGAATCACATCTTCCACAACTTATACTCTCAGATAGTTCTCACCAACAACCGTTTACAAGTTGTGGAAATCAGTCGGTTAATCAAAATCAGAATGTTCCTCATGTTCACCTAGCTCAGTGTGCTACTCAGCAGCAAACCTATCAACAAAGACATATGCGATAAGGTAAGCAAAAGGATAGGAAGCCAAAAAGGGTGTTCGACATTGTTCCCATGACTTATGGCCAGTTGTTCTCTCAGTTGCTCAAGCTTTCCTTGGTGGAACCCAAGCCACTGAAGCCTGTCATTCCTCCTTATTCTATGGATTTCAATCCTAATGTGCAATGTGATTACCATGCTGGGGCACTAGGCCATTCCATTGAAGACTGCGGGGCTTTCAAAGAAAATGTGCAAGACCTGCTTGATGCAAAGGCTATCAATTTCGGGCCAGCCAGTTAAATTTGAAGTCTCCTTTGACTCAATAAATGTCAAGACTTCCAGATCATCGTATGAAGTAATAAGTCCATACGAAGAATAGTCTCCTCAACGTGGAAATCTCTAGTTTCATTTGCAATTCTCATTTGTAATCTTTCCTGTTTGGTTAAGTACTTTCTTGTATGCAAAACTTGCTTATCATTGAATATTAATCACAATGCATTAAATTTGTTTGTCTTGAATTAATCCATTCGTATTCACTCATTAACGTTTTTATTTTCTTTTTGATACTTAACTCTTGTTAAATAAAGCAAAAAACCTCTGAAGGGAGGATGATGAGTGATATATCAAAAAATTTCAAACAGTGTGCTTTTGAATAAAAACCACGCTGACGATGTATAGGCCTTGTTTCAAATTCCCAAACACCAGAGATATAAGGGAGTGAAACCCTCGTCAACCCCTTTTGAACCTTGATGTAGGAGTTTCTTTTCTTGTCATAAAAAACCCTCACATTTAACTCGGGACAGGGTAGATTTCAGTTAATCTGATTGGGCGTTCAAAACTCATCGGGAGTACGCATCTAAGGATACAACAATGGTTATCTATTAAAAGGATAAGGAAAGTCAAAACCTCAATGGTTAACTCTCATCTATCAGCAGCGTGCATCAATGAGATGGTATCCCAATGGATATCTCTCGCACGTCAAGAGGTCAAAAGACGACGATACCATAACGGTTATTCCTCGTCAACCAAACAGCAAGGTAGTTACACCTTTTCAGCAAGGAACGACTCGGAATCACATGACCGATTCAAACAAAAGAAATGATAAAAGAAAGAGACAAAAAGCCCCGCTAAGTCGAAACTTCAAAAACAAGTCGCTTAGGCAAAAGTCAGGGCTTCCCGCTGGACTTCAACATCAAAATTCAAAAGGGTTTGTCCAGGCAAAATTTAGGGAAAGCGAAAAAGCACGAAAAGTAAAAAGGGATTACCGAATAAAAATACCTAGTAAGGAGCTAAGTCGTGTGATCAAACACCAAGAGTGAAAGAGGTGAGTGACTTTGGTGTCTAGAAAAAACTCATTTAATTCCTCGATCATTGTAAACTCTTCTTGAGAGATGAGTGCTCGTATTGGTTTAACTGATTGTAGAACTGGAGAACATCATGGAGAATGGGTGGGCACCAAATAATTTTGAGCCTTAAATATTTTTTTCTTCCTAAAACCATGAACCATGACACGTTACAACCTTCAAAAGTCCTAATTGAAGCATGGGTTAATTTGAAAGTGCACTGTAACGAGAGTACGATAATCTGACTCCTAGGAGGTTTGCTAATTTTTTGAGTTGGTATCACTCCATCCTTTTACTATCTTTTGTACAAAAAAATTCGATATTTCAATATCTTTTCAAAAGAGTTTTTAAACTTCAAGACAAACATGAGCTTTTCATTATAATTTTCGTTCTTAGAATAAACATTCTTTGCATATGAACAAGTGCTTAAACATCAAGTAAGTTTGCATAATGAGCATCAGATGAAAGTTTGATTATCTCAAAGGACAAATTGCTTCAAGATACCGTTGAAAGGTAAATCATTTGCAAGAATGATCTTAATCTGGGGCAAGACTTCTATTGACTCTGTTGAGTAAAAGAGTACCAGTTTGAGAAATAGTCTGAAAGATTGCAAAGGTTGATTGCCCAAAGTCTCTGTCGAGCAGTGGTGCATTACTTTCAGTTGGTCCCAAGGGACATATTGCTTCAAGTATTTGCTCGAGAACGAATCAGTTCAAGTCGAGAGTTATGGTTGTAGCCTACTTTTAAGACGTAGGTCAACCACCCTAAGGTTGTGTTATCTTCGAAAATCCTTAAGCTTATCATTTCTCTGTGAGCATGGGATGAAGAAAAGGTTTGTCAAGACTCTGGTGAGTAGGGACAAGCATGTTAAATACTATGTTGAGTAAGTGATAAGCCAATCTGAGGCATTAAAGTTGGGATTTTATCCCTCAAAAGTACAACCAAACTGGGGGGCAATTATGTCGATATTTGACAAATCTCTCTGAGAATTTGTTGATTAGAGGATAATCTTTTCAAAATATACAGATGCACGAGCATTCACTAAAGCATGGTTGAAACTGCTTCTAACTCTGGTAAGTCAGGAGCCGTATTCCAAAGTTCGTAATACTATGGTTGATTATCTTGTTGGTACAGATATCAAAAAGTTCTCTCGGGAAAATTTTCTTCAATACCCTACAAACTGGGGCAAGGAATTATGCAGGGGCATTTTCTCCTCTTCAAGGGTTAATCAGATTAAGTCCAGTCGCAGGCTAAATAACTTGTGACTTTGAAAACCATGTCGGGATAGTTATCTTCAACTCATTGGAGACTTAGGTCCATTTATTGATGTTCCTTCATCAGAAGTCAGGTTTATTATCTCTAGTTGAAGTGTGGATTATTATCCTAAGTAGGATATGAGCAACAATGCAAAGATCATTTAAAGTTGTTACCCATACAAGTTTAGTGATGGAAATGTTTTTCCCTATAAGGACGCCTTTCTCCAGTAAAGGATCCATTGCTACTTGAAAAAAAAGTTTGGCTGCTAAGGGGTATCTCTTCAGGTATTTTTATTCCCCAACGAAGCATTCCTCATTTCTCCAAAGGAGGAGAGTTATTCTTCTCTCTGAAAATTTAGAAGTTGTTTAAAGTCAAGATGATTTCTGTTCAGTAGACTGCAATTTATTTTTGTAGCATCTTCTCTAAAGTCCATTTTTTAGTGGCATTCCTCCCCGGAGCTGACACGATGAAGGTTGCAATCTTGTATCGCGGTTTTTACCCAGTGGTTGGTGGTTCAAATCGTTTATTCTTCAGTGATGTTCTCTATTCCAAACAAGGATATATTGCCATAATTTCTGTTTTTTGTAAGCACTTTTGGTCTTTTGTGATGAGAAGCGTTCCAACAAATGAATCAAGAAGGGTCTGTATGCAACCAACACGAGGATTTCTGTAGAATGGGATCCAATTTCTCCAGTGAACACTCACTTCTACTCAGAATAGAGTCATTCATCCCCAGTAAGGGCGTGCTCTCGCCCAGACATAATTATTTATCTCTAGTGAGAGTATGTTCATGTGTAATCCCCACTGAAGTCAACACTATTGATAAGAGTTTGTTTAAGAGTGTGTCCCTTCCAGAGGGCTTATCTCTGAAGAAGTGCATTCCAACAGGTCTTGTACAATCTTCTTCTTCAGCGCAGTCTACTTTGTTTTGCACAATCTGGGAAAGATCATTTCATTAGATTGTATACCTTTATTATATCCTCTTGGAGTCGATACCTTGCATCTCCGTGGTTGGCATTTATCTCCCTATTAAGGTTGACGTTCATCGTCTCTATGAAGTTCGTATCTTTTCTCCCCAGGGAAGTTTACCCAAGTCAGGTTTTCTTGAAGAGATGTTTGATCAACATGTTTGTTATGCCCAGTGGAGCAAGTCTCCTATTTTTTAGATCGTCATGCATAGACAAATGCCGTTTAGGGCTCTTTTATTCCTGGTGATGGAATATTGCTGAAATATTTCCTCGGTGGAGTTCTTAACCTCAAGCTTATGGTTCAAAGACGCCATTCCCTTCCTCAAGTGAAGATTGTTACCCTCGACGGTAGTATCCTCTGTGTGGCCTGGGTAGAATTCTTTTATTCAAGAATTTCTGCGATTGCCCAGTCGAAGTCATTTTTATCAAAGACTTACATCAGAAGTCCCAGTTCCCAGCAAGATTCTCTTTATCTTTGGAAAGAGATGTTGGATTCTTCCCCAGGAGATTCGGAGTTGGATCGGAGTTCAAAATTTTCCCTGAACCGCAATTTTTTTTTGCAGTATTCTCCCTAATAAAGGCACACTCTTACCCGAGTATTACTCTTTCTCAGTGTTGTCTGTTTCTTTGCAGGTTTTCTTGAAAGAAATGTTTTAATTCACTAACTGGAGATTCTTGATATACTCCCCTTAAAGTCAACATTCTACGGCTTCCCCAGTGAGGTTTGCACTTGTTCTCCCCATGAAGTATGTATTCTCCTACTTATGAGGGATGCGCTCCCTCTCTCTCCAATGCGGCCTGCTATATCAAAGTTCTTGAAGAGACTTATGTTTGCGTACGGGAGATTCTAGTTTGTTATCCTCATGAGGACGATCATCATCCACAATGAAATGATTTCTGCTCCCCAGTACATAACTTCTTGCCGGCTTGAATCTCACAAATATGGCTACACTCAGTGCAACCGGATATTATTGATGCTATCATCTAAAGGCCTTGTCCCCCCAGTGTATGAGGTAGTCTTTGTCCCCAGTCGAAGTCGAATTTTGAGGACCTGCCAGAGTAACTAGTCTCTTATTCCCCAGTGGAGCAAGCTATTACTTCCCTAGTGGAGAAAGTGTCTTATCTCCCCAGTGTGATGTGCATAAGAGTGCTAGTAATAACTCTTTCATCCTCGGTGACAAAAAAATTTATTGAGATATCACCAGTGGAGTTTTTATCCCAAGATGCTGGTTTCTTCCCCAAGTGAAGATTGTGTACCCAGACGGTGTTATCCCCAGTGTGGTCTGAGTAAAATTATTTTTATTTAAGAATTTTTATACTCCCCAATAGAAGTTATCTTTGTCAAGAAGTTCTGCGCGAGAAAGTTTCCATCCCCAGCGAATCTCTCTTCTTTCTAACAGAAGATAAAGAATTTGTTCCCCCAGGAAGTTGGGAGCCTGATCAGAATTCAATATTTTCTATGAACTGCAATTTATTTTTGCAAGTATTACTCCCAGGAAGTTATTTCTTCAATGTTATAAATCGTTCGAGGTTGATGGTTTTGAATCTCGGTTCCCCATTGAAGTTCATATTGCATGTTCTCTACAGAATATCAGATGCACAAGAATAATTGTTCGAAGGTTCATTGTCTTCCCATCATCCGAATGTTGATGTGATTTCCCCAGTGCATTGCTAAACATGCATAATTACATTGCACCATTACATTGCATCTACCCAAATGCGTAGCATTTCCATTGTATGGAGCATTATGCTAAAAAATTTTAAACATGCATGAGTATAAGTCAATTATGTTCACCCGTGGTAACCAGTTTGTTACGCACTCAGATTTGATTTATCTTCGTAACAAGCCTAGGGTGATTCCGTTATGTTTCCCCAGTGGAGTTTATTTTGATTCACCACCATTCGGGTCTTTTGGTATTTCTCTATTTCCCCAATAAGTCGTGGTTTTCTCTTGCCCTTGCAAGCCTTTGGTTATTTTACCCATGTTGGCTTTGCCATTAGAGTGCGAGTAAGAGTCGGTGTATAGCCTTTCTTACTTCTCAAGCATTTGAGTATCCATACTTGGTGTGTGGTAATTCAAATAATTTCCACTCTTGAAGAATTACACCCCGCCTTTGGCCTGAGGGATTTGGTAGTTCTTGCGTATTTGCAAATTTTTAAAGCCCAACGCTTGTTGGAAATCCTTGATTAGAGTCCCTACAGTTGGTCTCTTTTTTTAATCACAAGTTCTCCTTCGACCGGCGTTTTGTTTAAGTTCAATACATATGGGAATCTCCAGTAAGTTTGTGGTTTACACTTGCCCTTACAAGCCTTTGGTTATTTTACCCATGTTTGCTTTGCTGTTAGAGTGCGAGTGAGAGTCGGTGTATAGCCTTTCTCGCTTCTTAAGTATTTGAGTATCCATACTTGGTGTGTGGTAATTCATATGATTGCCACTCTCGAAGAATTACACCCCGCCTTTGGCCTGAAGGATTTTGTAGTTCTTGCGTATTTGCAACGTATCAAAAGCCCAACGTGTTTTAGCAATCCTTGTTAGAGTCCACTTTGACTGGTCTCTTTCTCTTGTAGATTTCACCTTTGATCGGTGCTCTTTGAAGGTCCTGCTTAGTCGGTTCCTTGTTTTGGTTTATCCGTGTTAGTCGAGTCCTCCTTTCGTTAGCTTAGCTAACCTTTTATGTTAAGAGTCCTTCAGTGTCTCTTCAAAGTCCAGTTGTCTGGCGTCCTTGTTTAGGCGAATGTGTCATTCCTTGTTGGGGCTTTCTTCAGTTAGTCTCATTCTTGTATTCACTATCAACTCCAAACATTTGTTTCTCGATGCTCAATTTCGCTCGTGTGTGTCTAACTCTGACCAAATATACATATCTTTATCCCTTGTGAGTTCTCCTTTGATTGGTGTTCTTTTCTTAAAATCCACCTTCGGCTGGTACCTTTTGTTAAGAGTCCCCTTCGGCTGGTCTCTTTTCGGTTGAAAGTTCTCCTTTGACCGACGTTCTTTTCTTAGGAATCTACCTTCGGCATAGTATTCCTTGTTAAAGACTCCCCTTCGGCTGGTTTCTTTACCCTTTGAAATCCACCTTCGGCTGGTACCTTTTGTTGAGAGTCCCCTTCGGCTGGTCTCTTTTCAGTTGAAAGTTCCCCTTTGATCGACGTTCTTTCCTTAGGAATCTACCTTCGGCATATTATTCCTTGTTAAAGATCCCATTCGGCTGGTTTCTTTACCCTTTAAAATCTACCTTCGGATGGTACTTTTTGTTGAGAGTCCCCTTCGACTGGTCTCTTTTCAGTTGAAAGTTCGCCTTTGATCGACGTTATTTCCTTAGGAATCTACCTCCGACATAGTATTCCTTGTTAAAGATTCCCCTTCAGCTGGTTTCTTTACCCTTAAAATCCACCTTCGGCTGGTATCTTTTATTGAGAGTCACCTTCGACTGGTCTCTTTTCAGTTAAAAAGTTCGCCTTTGATCGGCGTTCTTTAGGAATCTACCTCCGGCATAGTATTCCTTGTTAAAGATTCCCCTTCGGCTAGTTTCTTTACCCTTAAAATCCACCTTCGACTGATATCTTTTGTTGAGAGTCACCTTCAGTTGGTCTCTTTTCAGTAGAAAGTTCGCCTTTGATTGACGTTCTTTCCTTAGGAATCTACCTCCGGTATAGTATTCCTTATTAAAGATCCCCCTTAGGCTGGTATCTTTCCTTTGTAAGTTCGCCCTTGATCAGCGTTCTTTCCCCTTAAAATCCACCTTTGGCTGGTATTATTTGTGAAGATTCCTCTTCGGCTGGTTTCTTTACCCTTAAATCCACCTTCGGCTGGTATCATTTGTCAGGAGTCCCATTTGTTTGGTCTCTTTTCTTTGTAAGTTCGCCTTCGATCGGTGTTCTGTTCAGAGTCAATGTATATTTGCATGCTCAGTAAGTTCGCCTTCGATTGGTGTTCCTTCGTCAAAGCCTTCTTCAATCGATCTCTTTCTTGTGTATGTCTAACCTTGACCTGACATCCAAGAGATTTACTCAGCTGACTATTGTAATCCAAAAAACAAAAAAACAAAAAACAAAAAATATAATAATACTTGTCTAGCTTCAGAGCGCAAAATTTCGGGTTCTTTTAAGTATTTAATCTTCTTCTACATTGAAAGTTCGAAAGGCTGGCGCCAATCTCACCTCAGGTCTAAGACGATTAAATAGGGGCAGCTGTTGCACCCCAAAATTTTCCCTCCTAATTTCTTTTATTTTGGCTTAGACCTTCGCATTCATTCGCATATATTCCATTAGGTCACTAACATAGCATGCACTGCATTCAATAAAGTGCTTGAGGTTCAAAGTTCAATGGTTGTGCGATATTAGGGTTTCGCAGTGGTTAAGGCGTTCATGTCCAATAAAGGCTGATTTCTTATTCAGGCAGCGAGCAGTGGAATTAGGGTTATGACCTGGGTTGTTGAGAATTTCTTTCTTCATCAAGACACGAGGCTATCATGGTTTATTTTCCTATATGCGATCAAAGCCATGTTTTCGGTAATTGTGTTCCAATCGGATTTTTCATCGAAGGTCATGAGATTAGGGTTTGTTTTATCAAGGGATTTTCTCATAAAGCCTTATATTGTGCGTCAGGAATTATCATCTTCAAGGGAATTTTTTAAGGATTTTAGCCTTACGTTTTCAAGTGGACATGTTTGTGACTTGAATTCCAAAAGTTGAAGCACAATACAAGATATGATGTGAGGGAGCATTGAGTGAGTCAGAACAATATGAATAAAGGATTTGATTTTGGGAAAAGGAAATATGGGGAAGTTGTTTTCTTGGCTAAGTTCATGCATGAATATTGTTGATTCGGTTGAATGCTATGTCATATCTTAAGTACAAGATTTATTCATCGAATATGTAAGTTGGTTGGAATTCATTCGTTGAGTCTTGAAGTCAAGTGTTCAGAGGATAATTAAGTGGAATCAAAATTTTGGTTTGTTTTCAAGAATTTGATTCATGTAAGTTTGGAAACCTTATTCATAAGTGTTTCTTAGAATTGTAAGTTACAAGTGTAAATTGCTAAGTTCACAAGAAAAATATCATTCATCATCGTTTCGTAAAGGATACAATTGTTCAAATTCAAGATTTCCAAACCCTACAACATTCACCAGTCAAAGTTTGAATCGACACCATTCATTCATTTACGGATGTTTGAACATTGTTAATTCAAAAAACAAAAGCTAATCAGCTTTTTTTTCTTCGGGAATCTTCTAGATTCTTCTTAAGCATAATTCAACTGAATTGAGTTGTAATGCTAAAGATGTAATTAAGCTTAATGATACTGTTTAGGTATCATTCATATTGGAAAAATTAGTATCACAACTTATTCCATACATTGAAAGATTACAAGATGATATGTTTAGTAAAATAGCTCTGCCAAAATACAAAGGTGGCTATCCTATCCATACACCAAAGTGTGGCACCTAGCTTGTCTGATGTGATATTCGTTGTTCTTCATGAGCCAATAATCCAGTTTACTCGAGTACCCTGAGATCATCATTGATTGAACTGTTTCTCCAGCAATCCAATATGACTTTCATAACATCAGTATTTGGAAACTCATATTCGTTTGAGATCTTGAAGACTCTTGGTGGGTTGACCGTAAAACCAGTGCAGTCTGCTTCTATTTGGAATATATCCGAGATTCTGTTAACTCTACTCTTAATGATTCAATATCTGAAGTCCTGGATAAGATTGACGACTTCGAGGAAGAAATTCATAAATTCAGGAAATAATTTGAGTTTTACAACCGAAACTCAGCCCTGCATTAAAAATCAGAATTGGCAGCTCATCTTATGAAAAGAGAAGTTCAAGAAAGAATATCAGAAATATAAGCAGGAGAATAAATCAGAAGGAAGGCATAAATATTTTCCAACTTAGTGAATAACCAAAGAATCAGGGACTCAACATATCAGAATTTATAGCTCAGTATCAATCAGATCTTGACCATTCATTGTTATAGCCAAATTTAGATCCAAGGGCTATTATTCATCAGGATTCTAACTTCCCTAAACTAACAGAAATAGTTCAGCATCCAAAACTTCTAACAGAATTCTAAATAAATTTCTAAACACTCCCCAACCCTGCAGAATGGATTCACAACCCCCTAACCTGTTTTCTCTAACAGCCTTCTCTAACAGCTTTGAACCTCCTCTAACAACCTCTCAACAATAATAGCATAAACAGGATTACTAACTCCTAACAGTCATAACCATGCTAACAAATCCCTAACTGTCAAACTAACCTGCAACTAACTTCTAACTACTTCTCAACAGAAAAAGAAAAGAGGATTCATAACAGAAATTCAGAGAAAAAAATCAAGAGTTCATGATTCATTCTAACCAAAACCTGCAACCATTCCCTTCAATCCTCTATGCAAATATTCATCTGCATCTTTCCAATCACACTTTATTCTCCAATTTCTAAGAATCACCACAGAAAAACTTTACTGAGTTCTCTCTTCTTCAATCCTTCAACCTTCATCATCTTCAATCCTCTTCGCTACATTTCCATCATTTTCTTCATCACGCATACTCCATCGCACTTCAGCGTATGACATCGTCATCTCCTTTACGCTATTGTATCTTTTATTCATTTATCTTCTGCTACCTCATCATGGTTCACTAGTTCGCAAATAACAACCACCACTAATAGAAGAAACTAAATCAAGAAAGAAGAAGGGATCAAAAGAAGGAGAAATACATAAACAGCGCGAAACATTATCTCACCTCTGATTTCACATCTGCGCTATTGCTATTGAAGAATCACCATAACCATTCTACACTTCCAACCTTCTTCTTCACACATCATCTTCTATACATCACGACACCATCAATCTTGCATCTTAAAGGTTCATGCAGCAAACTACATAGTAACACCTTCAATTATCTTCTACTCTCAATGATCCATCATTGTCATCATCATATCTTCTTCAACTAATCCTCCAGTCAACAAGAACTGCATCCTTCCATTGATTCATCTTCAAACTCCATCAACAACACTTCATCACCTGTATTAGATTGCAATCTTCAATCTTCACTTCCTCATTTCTACAAGCATCATCATCATAAATCTGTAATATCATTGTGCCTCCAATCATCTCTACCATTTGTTTTTCCTGAACCTTTAAACCGGAGAGCCTTTGTCATCTTTCTACAACGCGAACAACAACTACACCACAACTTGTCAACTAGGCGTACAAAGAGAAGAAGAGGAAATAGAGAACGAAACCAAGAGATTACCTGAATCCGCAACATCGCCAGAAATCACTCCCTATCGCCTTCATAATGGAAATTCATGGAGGAAGATGTGGGATTCGTGATCTGGAATGTAAAGGAAGTAGGGTTTGTGTTGATGTTGTAGTGATTAGAGGAGGCTGATAAATGATTCACGGTGGCGTTGGCCATCGGAAATAACTCTGGCGAGGATTCAGAGAGAAATTTGGTCAAAGAAGGGATGAGGTTGAATGAATGGGGAGCTGAAGAGTCACTTACCCAATGTGGTTGTTGCATCTAGGTGGTGTTTGGACTGGGCCATACGCATATCATGAGCCCATAGTCTGTGTTTTTGGGAGTTGAACAAAAAAAGATATTGGACCGAATCTTTCTCCCTAGGCCTGGTGGTAAATTTTTGGCAGCTTGATAACACTGCCTTACAAAAACTGCTATTTGGACTCTTATATGATGGGCCTGCAGCACCTGAGCTTGCTACCCCACTGCTTGCCATTTGCACCCCCTGAATTTATTCTTTTAGTATTTTCTTTTAACTAATTTTGTTAATTGTTTAGACTTGTTTGAATTTTCTTTACATAATAAAAATAATAAATTCAAATATAAAAATTTGTTAGTTTTTATTTGAGATTTTAGGAATTTAATCCCGATTATTCGATTATATTTGAGATTGGTAATTCACCTTTGCTTGTTGAGATTTGAGTCTAATGTAGGTTTATTGTGCGATATGTGAATGCGCTTGAGATTTCAATTGTGATTTATTTTCACTTCGATGATGCATCGATACTTATTCCGAGCATTCGATTTCTGACTCTTTTCTTTGATTGGTGAAGCTGTTCACGAAGATCGTCGGGTTTTTTGTTTTGATAGGCTTTGCTATGGATTGATATCCGTTTGGTATTTTCACTTGTTTATCTCATTCCAGTACTTTACTGTTTTTTAGATATCATGAGAAGTAGGAAATAAAGAGCATGCACTCAAAGTCGCTGTTTAAAGACCTGTAGCAGGCATTCCGCACTTCATTTGCTATATGTGTTATGCTTGTGTTTGTTTCCTTGGTTGTTGATCGATGAGTCACTCAATTTAGGAATTGAGATCACGACTTCGCTCTCAGTGCATGCTCCCTATAGGATTTCATTGCTTTCCTTTCTTTCTTATTGATCGAAGAGTCACTCAATTTAGAAATTGAGATCACGACTTCACTCTCATTGCATGTTCCCTATAGGATAGTTTTGTTAGACTTTCTTTGGAATGCTAACCTAGATAGGATCTCTCTAGGTATGCTCTCTTGAGCTTATTGGCTTGTTTGTTTGATTCCATCTTTGTGTGCATGTTTTGAGATGACATACCCTCGATATGTTCCCTTAGGAGCTCTCGATTCAACTATAGATGATGATTCGAGATAGACATAGTTTTAGGTGATAGACTCTTGCTATGCTCCTTTAGGACTTCTTGATTCATCTATAGATGATGAGTTGAGATACACATTAGGATTATTATCCAAGCATGTCAACATAGGGTAGAGATTTCCCTTCAAAACTCAATCATACGACCACCATTTTATGATAACATTAGGGATAGATCTAGGTTAGTTTCTGGTGTACGGTGGCAGAACCGACTGTTTTGGAAAAATGCTGGTATGCGTTTTGCGTTTGTGTTTGCAAAATGTCGCGGTAAGTAAGATTCGCCACCGACTTTTATTTTATCCAACTGGAAAGGACAAAAGCATAGAAAAATTCCTTTTTTCGAGATTTTGAGTACGGGGGGTAGATTATAGGAAGGGAAGGTATTAGCACCCTTTCTATCCGTGGTTTTCCACGGGCTCTTAGGTACTTGCTCATCATGTTAAAAAAAATTGCTTCCGTGTTTGTGTGTTTTGAAAAGTTTTTGTTTTACTTCGTTTTAACCCTTGTATCAGTCCTCAAGAGTGTTACGAAGTGTTTTTGAAAACTTTGTTTGAAAAGAGTGTAAGTGTGAAAAAGTTTATTCTGAGCAAGTACCTACTAGCATCTACCTACTCGAAAAAAGAATGTTTCTGTTCTTGTTTCCTTTAGACAGTGCTATCCCACTATTAAAGAGTAGGTAGCACCATCATTAGAGTTGTAAGGGTCAATTCGAAAGGGACGTACAATCACTAAAGCAATGTTAGGACGTCTTAGTAATAACCCTAATATCTTAAGATCATATTCGAGGCAACATTTTCGAGGCAACCTTTCTGAGGCAACATTTCTGAGGCAACATTTCCGAACGGGACATTTGATCTTTGTTTATACAAGAGGGCAACCACTAAGACACCCTATACTTAATGATCATTTACCGAAAGCAACCGAAGTGATAGTATACCCTAAGAGTGCGCATGTGCGAGTGATTTAATTTCAAGTTATTATCTTTGCACATTAGGGTTTGCTAGCCATTTTAAATTAACATACAGTCTTGTCATGCAATCCTATTATCATACATCTAACAGTTAATATTTGTGAAAATTAAAATGCGAGAAATAAAACTACGCTATTACAAGGCTTCAGGGAGGGGGATTAATTACATAGCCAAAAACCCGTAAAACGATAAATAAAAGAAAATCCTAATTAAACTATTACATACCATGAGCAGTTACATTAATATCGCAAAAAATAATAAACGCGTGCGATGAATTAAGAACGAGAAAAATTAGGGTTTTGACCCCGTCTAAACCTAATTGAAAGAAAAATCATATTTTTTGTGGTTTTTGTGTTATTTTGAGAAATATAGAGTTTAATTGAATAAATAAAGAAAACCTAATGACTAATTAATTTTATTTGAGAAAAATAATTAAATTAACTATTTTTGTATTTTTGTTTTATGAAGAGAAAATAAAAATATAATCAAGAACCAACCTAATTTTCTAATTTGATTTTAATTATTTATAAAAGTTAGAATTACCCTAAAATTAAATTAAGCTAATATTAAATTAATTTTGACAAAATAAATAAAAACCTAAATTCTAAATTGATGAAATTGATTTTATAATTTTTTTTGTGAAAATAAAAGAAATTAGTTTGTGTTAGAAAGTAATTAAATAAAAGAAATTAAATAAAAAAAGAAAAATAAAAAAAGAAAGAAATAGGAAGATGGGCCTGGTGTTTGAGCAATAGGGGGGTCTTAATTGCAAATTCAAGCCCAAATGCGCCTAGCCCATGTTGACTTTCCAGATCCCATGCTGCAAGCTTGACTGAGATGTATTGTGGACCTCCATGTGATAAGACATTGGATCTACCTTGTTGGAGATCTATTGGCTGATTACGGATGGTGTATGGTGGTCATATGAGAAGCCTGCACACATGAACATACAAGGCAAAATAATATTGAACAAATAGGGGGACCTGGGGATCGAACCCAGGCCCTTTGGCTTTTCCTAACACACGCTGACCATCTGAGCTGTCTTGTTCTTTTGTATATATAATAACAAACAATTATTATAATGGAAAAACAAAATAACAATCATCAAAACGCGTGAATTTTTGAATGGGCGAATCACAGGATGCCACGCTATCATCTCCTTCCTCCCAACCGTTGCTAAAAGTTCTGCAACTTTTACCTACGGACAAAGGGTGTAGGGATAACTCTGGGCTTTTACAAAATACTGTACAAGCATGATAAATACACAACAATGGTACCAATTAACTCGTGGCAACCTCACGAGCATCATGGTACCTGTGATCGGTGGATCTAGAACTGACTGTTTAAAGCTGGTTCGCGAAATGTCGCGGAAGCAAGAGTCGCCACCGTCTTTTATTTTCTCCAAGTGGAAAGGACAAAAGCACAGAAAAATTCCTTAAAGAGATTGCTCTTGGTTCGGGAGGTAGATTTATAGAAAGGGAAGGTGTTAGCACCCTTTCTATCCATGGTTATCCATGGGCTCTTAGATACTTGCTCATTGTGTTTTCAAAAATGGTTTGTTTGCTTTTCAACTGTGGGTTTTAAAAAGTTTCTTTGAAAATTCCAGTTCGACTCTTGTATCGGTCCTCAAGAGTGTTTGAAAAATTGCTTTCGAAAGCTTTTGAAAAGGTGTCGGTGTGAAAAGTATTTTTGAATTTGTTTTGAAATTTAGAGCAAGTATCTACGAGAACCTACCTACCCTAAGGAATTCGTCTGTGTAAATGTCCTTTAAAGTAGTGCCATCCCACCATTGAGAGGTAGGTAGCACCACCGTTGGAGGTGTCCGGGTCAATTCGAATGTTCGGGACATGGTGATCACCAGAGCAATGGGAAGACACCTTAGAAGCTACCCTCATGCCAGGTTCCCGGATCATGAGGACTTACTAAGACATCCTCTACTCGACGATCACCTTTCGAGGCAAGGCAACAGTGAGGCGTACCCTAGGGGTGGTGTGTGATTTGTGTGTCGTTTTCAGTTATCTTGTCTTGTCATGGTATAGGTGATCTACGCGTTTGTTTTTATTTTTATCATTCATTCTTGCATGCCATTATTAACAGTTAAAAATTGCGAGAAATTAAAAGTTCTAAACTATTACAAAGGCGCGGGTCCACATCGCCAAATTTAATCCAGGACCCGATTTGACAAAAAGATAAAGAAATAAAGGAAAGTGCGAGAGATTATGAAATTACACGGCTTTGGGAGAATTACATAAATATTTAAAAGGAATAAAATAAAATGTGCGAATTGGAATTAAAATTGGAAGCGAGGGCGTTGGACCCTTTTTAATGAAATTAAATTAAAGGATTAAATTAATTAAAATTAAAAAGAAAAAGAAATTATTTTTTTATTTTTTTTGTATTTATGAGAATTTAATGAGATTAATTGGAATTAAAATGCTAACCCTAATTCTAATTGTTTTTTAGTTTATTAAGAAAGTATTAAAGTTAAACCTAAATTAACCTAATTATTTACATGCAATTTAATTATAAAAATAAATAATAGGAAATATTTAATTATTATGAAAGAAAAGAAAAAAAGATAAAAATTATTGCAAACCCTAGTTCTACCAATTTTAGATTTTTATTAAAAAATGTTAAGGTTAAAACCTAAATTAAAAAAACTAAGTTAATTAATGAACTTTATTTACAAAAATACTAAAAAATAAAAATATTTATTATTTTTTATCTTTTCTGACTTTTTGGTGTTTTTTTATATATTATGAAAATATTAAATTAATTAAAAAACAATAATTGAAAGAAAGTAAAAATAATGAAAAACAAAGAATGTAAAAAAAAAGTTTGCAAACCTAGGGGGGTGTTGTCCCCAGTTGTGAGGTGAAGCCCAGCAATTTAGGGCCCAATTATCCCTGGCTTGGTGGACTTTCCAGCTAGCATGCATAGGCCTTGACCAGGGTTTACCATGTTCTTCAATTATGACCTTCTGATTGTTTCCATTGAGCACGTGGAGGGCTAGATTTTGTGGACGTACGGTGGTCCATAACGTTGAAACTGCACACAAATATTAAAGGGAAAATAATATGAAAGGGGGTGGGGACCTGGGGCTCGAACCCAGGTCCCAGGGGTTACCACTGAGCGTGCTTGCCATTCGTGCTGCGTTGTTCATCTGTATATTAAATAACAAACAAATATTATAAGATAAAACCACACGTTAGTGCTTTTTAGCGCGAAATTTTAAATCACCCAATTGTTCCTTGCCACCTCGCCTTCTTCTTCTTCGTTCATTTTTTTTCTGAAACACAAAGAACATAGGCCACGGTTTTGTAAACGTTCCCTTATGCCCCTTTTTGGAAAATAGCGAATAGCTCGTGGAGGCTCATAAATTGAGCGTGAGGGTCCTATCTTTTTCGTCCAAGCGCGCTGAACATGGTCATGGAATTGAGGTCCTCTAATTTTACAGCGTTAAAAAACGCCCAATTCAAAGCTTGCAACACCCTAGAATATAACAATGGCAGATTCTCCAATAGTGCATAAAAACGCAATTAAAATATAGGGTTAGCTTCATAACACATTGCTTAGTATGAATATATAAACAAAATGCTATGAGAATGTCTCAAAATCAAAACACGAATATGCATTTTTATGAGAAAAAATTGACTTCTGTATACCAACTCAAAGGGCTATGCGTATGGAAATCTATCCAGTTAGACTCAGTGATGTCCTAGGAAGGCAATGGGATGAATTTCTTGGCTTGAATCGACCTCAAAGATGGTTTTCAGATTTGGAATTTTTAAGCAAAAACTCAAGTGTTGTTTCTTGTCTATGGCGCAGCTTCCAGTCTGTATGCATTAGGGTTGCACTTGGTATTTATGTGTGAAGGTTCTAGGGTTGAGAAACTGATCACAAATCCATGAATTGATGAAAAATATATTTGATTCTCAAGCCATTATTTTGCAATCTTTTTCCACATGTTTTTGATACAAATCATGTCCAATTCCATTGATTCTTTCTATATTTGGTTAGGCACGAAATCTTGGAGATATTATATGCATAAAAAGATTGAAAAACCTAGGTTTAGTATTTTTCATGTATTTTAATTATTTAAATGAATTATTAATAATAGAAATCCAAATAAATAAATACAAAATGAAGAAAAACTTCCCTTTGGGCCAAATGGTCGTGCACATGCCTTGGATAATGAATTGTGGAAGAAAAAGAGGCCCATTAGCAATTTTAGGTCATTTGAAGCAATGTTGACTTTTCAAAATATCCAAAAATTTCCAAACTTCCACAAGGCATAACTTGCTCAATTTTTAAGCTTTGCTCATGTTCTTGGACATTTTGGAAGGGTCTTTGAGTCCTCTAACCAATGCCTTTGGTCCCATGTCATTTTGATTTACCAATCTCAAGTTATGGCCTTTGACTTAAAGTCCCTTTTTGTTGACTTTTGAAAATGACCTATAATGTTGAAATTGATAACTTTTTGTGAGAGCATTTCTTGGACTTGAAGTATGAAGAGGAGTTGTAGGAAATGTCTTTATCTTCAAAATGAGCTTTGGATGGAATTTTTCTGATAATCCATGTGAGAGTTATGCCCTGGTCAATTTACAGTTGACTTTTTCAGCTGTCCAAATAAGGAAACTTTTGCATCTTGATGATTTTTGAGCCAAGCTTTGAGAATCATGATCAAGTTTTGATCAAATGAGGTTTGTGGCTTCAAAATGAGATGTTGACCAAAAATTTGAACTTTTGACCGTCAAATGACCATTTTGCCCCTACAGTTGACTGTAGTGCAATTAGGGTTTTGACTGTGCAATTTTATGCTGAAAGTCTTGAAACTTGATATGAGGATGCTTGACCATGTTTGTAGGCATGTGGGACTTGATTGAACCATTGGAAACTTCATTTACTTTGTCTGAAACAAAACCCTAATTTTGACTGTTAGGAGGCCCTTGAACTGTGCAACCCTTGGGGAGATTTGAAGCATAACTTGGCAATTTCTTGAAGAATATGGGAGGGAAAATTTTGGGGTACAACAGTACCCTTATCCATGGCCAATTGTATATGTAAAGAAAAACCCCAAAAACGAGCCAAGAACCCTAATTATGGCATCTTCCTCTACAGTTAATGAAAATGCAATTAAGTATTACCATTAGTTTGCAAATGTTTCAAGGATTCAGAATATGCAAATAAGTCATGCTAAAAGTGACAGAATGGTGATATTCGATTTCAAGAAAGCATGGATGTTGTGAGATGCTTACAACGCGTTTTTGGATGTTATGAGGCTTGCTAGTAATTGGAATAGGGTCCTTGGATGTCCAGCAAACGAATGGTGTGCCTGGAATGGCTTGAGGAAGCCTATAACTAGGAAATCAGATTACAACTTTTCTTTGAAGTTTTGAGATTTGTTCTTCTCTTTTCACGCCTCCAATTCCCTTGCTTTTTGATCTGCACTTGTTCTATATGTACCCTAGAATGAATTAGGGTTACAAACTTGTTTCAAATCTTCCTCAATTAAGATCATTGATTCAAGATTTGATTCTTATGCAAATATTTCCAAATCAAGCCAAATCAAATCTTTTTGTGTCCAAATGAAGTTTGCATGATTTGGTTCTTCTACCAGCTGTATAAGAGGCCTAAACATGCACAAAATCTCAAGCTTTGATTAGTTTTGATATTTTCATGATTTTATTTTGATTTTATTTGGATTAATTTGAAATAAAATCAAAATAAATGACAAAAATAAAAGAATGACAAATGGAAAGGATAATGGGTCGTGGGTCATGTTACAAACTCAATGCAAGCATAAAAAGTTGGGCCCATTTGACAAAAAATGCAATTTTAGGCACATTTGACTTTTGGCAATTTTATAAAAAAGGTCAACTTTGTCAATGCATAACTCCTCCAATTTTGACCCTAGAGATGTGTTCTTGGACTTTTTAGAAAGATTAAGATTTCCTCTAAGCAACCCTTTTGGTATCATCTCAATTGAGTCTTCCATGTTCATGTATGAAGCTTTGACAAAAAAGGTGTTTTTGTTGACTTTTCAAAATGACCTATAATGTCCAAATTCATATCTTCTTGTGAGTGCATATTTTGAACTTTAGAGCTGAAGATGAATTGTAGGGAATTGAATCCTCTTCAAAATGAGCTTTGGATAGGTCATTTTTGATAAATTTGAGGTAAATTTGGATAGGTCTATTCAAAACAAACAAAACTCTTTTCATACCGACACTTTTCAAAAAGCTTTCAAAACAACTTTTCAAACACTCTTGAGGACTGATACAAGAGTCTTTCTGAAATCTTTAAACGAAACTTTTTCGAACTCACTCACAATTGAAAAGCAAACCTTTTGAAAACACAAATGAGCAAGTATCTAAGAGCCCATGGATAACCATGGATAGAAAGGGTGCTAACACCTTCCCTTTCTATAAATCTACCTCCCGAACCGAGAAACATTTCACATAAGGAATTTTGCTGTGCTTTTGTCCTTTCCATATTGGAGAACATAAAAGACGGTGGCGACTCTTGCTTCCATGAAATTTCGTGAACCAACGTTAAACGTCAGTTCCAGATCCACCGATCACATCGAGGCTCAAGAGTATCCAGAGGGAGCTTCAGTCAATGATAAGAAGTTCTTGAGAAGATTCTCTGCTAAGTTCTTCCTCAGTAATGGCATTCTCTATAAGCGTAACCACGACTCTACTTTGCTTCGTTGCATAGACAAGAGTGAGGCAGACAAGATCATGGATGATCTACATGAAGGCACTTTTGGCACCCATTCTAGTGGTAACAGGATGGCTAAAAAGATCCTACGGGAGGGGTACTATTGGTCTACCATGGAAGAAGATTTCCATCAGCATTCACGAACCTATCATAAGTGTCAGATTTATGCTGACAAAGTACATGTGCCTCCAGTTCCTCTAAACGTCCTAACTGCTCCCTGGACATTCACGATGTGGGGAATCAACATGATTGGAGAAGTCAAACCTACAGCTTCTAATGGACACCGCTTCATCTTGGTGGCCATTGACTACTTCACGTAGTGGGTTGATGCAGCTTCTTTCGCTTCTATTACCAAGAACGTTGTGACCCGATTCATCAAACAAAATCTCATTTGTCGGTACGGTATCCCGGAGAGAATCATTACAGATAATGGTACCAATCTCAACAATACTATGATCACTGCACTATGCACACAATTCAAGATCCAACATCATAACTCTTCCCCTTACCGGCCGAAGATGAATGGCGTTGTAGAAGCCGCTAATAAAAACATCAAGAAGATCATACAAAAAATGGCAGTAACATACAAGGACTGGCATGAGATGTTACCATTCTCTCTCCATGGTTACCGTACCACGACGCGCACATCAACAGGGGAAACTCTCTTCTCCTTGGAATACAACATGGAAGCTGTTCTACCAATTGAAGTCCAAATACCTTCTCTGAGAATCATAAAGGATGCAGGGCTGAATGAAGATGAATGGATTAAAACTCGACTTGACCAGTTGAATTTGATTGATGAGAAGAGGCTTACGGCTGTCTGTCATGGTCAGATGTACAAAAAACGTATGATCAAAGCTTTTAACAAGAAGGTCAGACGTCAGATATACCGGGTTGATGACTTGGTAATCAAGCGTATTATATTACCACAAGGTGATACCAGGGGTAAATGGACTCCTACATACGAAGGACCATTTGTGATCAAAAGCATATTCTCTGGTGGAGCAATGATCTTAACCACTATGGATGACGACGACCTTCCGCATCCTGTAAACGCGGACATAGTAAAAAGATACTACACATGAATAAAGACCCGCTAGGTCGACTGTCCTAGGAAAAAATTAGGACATCCCGGTGAACCAAAAAGGTTTAGGCAAAAATTAGGGATAAAATACAAAAAAATCTGTACAGCCGGCAAGCTGAAAACCCGAAAGGGTGGCTTGGGCAAAAAAGGGTATCCCAGTGGACTGAAAACCCGAAAGGGCGGTCCAGGAAAAAGTTAGGGAATTAAAGCGTACGACTATCTCCCGTTGGATCACCTTACAGACAACCTTCAGTATCGACTGACAAGTTCAAACGGTGCTAATCAATCCAATCAGCTTCGGACAAAGCAGCAAGTGGACGAGACGCTCAAAGACATGAAGGCTATAGCAGAATGGGAACCCCATGGGATTATTTCACATAGCTATCTTTTCTTTGTATCAATTTTCATTTTCTACGACGACACTCCCTTACTAGGATGTTCGTCTCGTTGTACAAAAAATACTTATTTAAGTTAATACAAAGATATTCCTTTGAAAGTGCAAAACTATCTGTCTTTCTTTTATTTCTGTGTTTTGTTTACAAAAACGTCCAATGATTATTTTTGAACATATGCATTTGAACATGGTGTTGTACCCCAAAATTTTCCCTCCCATTTTTAATCAACACATACTAATTGAATTCCTCAACTTGCCCAAGGATGCCCAAGTATTGATCAGACAAATGCTCTCCTAAGACAATGAACCTCAAACTAGGGTTTCCATTTTCATAAATATGGGTGAAATCCAAAGGTATCATATTATATCCATATTCCTAATATGTTCTCAAGACCAAATTTCATGCCTTACACAAGAAGTTTTCCCAGTCAACCGCTCAGATGTTAGAAAATCAACTGTACTATGGCAAACGTCAATGGTGGTCCACATACAGTCAAACTTCAATATTTTTGGTCAACATCAACATTTTGAAGTGATATCCATCATTTGATCAAGGGTTGATCATGATTTCCCAAGGAAGGCTCCTAATTCATCAAAACTCAAAAGTTGCTAAATTAGGATTTCTTTAGAAAAGTTAACCAAACTTTGACCAAGCATAAGTCTCTCATACTTTATCATAAATTTCTCATCCAAGGTTAATTTTGAAGAGAATCCAATTCCCTACAACTCATCTTCAGCCCTCAAGTTCAAGAAATGCACCCATGGAAAGATATGAACTCAGACATTATAGGCCATTCTAAAAAGTCAACAAAAACATCTTTTGGGTCAAAGCTCCTTACACGAACATGGAAGATCCACTTGAGATGAAACTAAATAGGTTGCTTAGGGGACATCTTAAGCTTTCTAAAAAGTCTAAGAACACCCTCTTAGGGTCAAAATTGAGAGAGATATGCATTGTCAAAGTTGGCCATTTTTGGAAATTTGCCCAAAATTAACAATGCTCAAAATTGCATTTTTCCACATCGGCCCATCTTTTCAAGATTGAATCTCAATCCTAACATGGTCCACGACCTATGGGACCCCCATGAATTATTTACTCATTTATTTAATTTATTTTGACTTTTATTCATTTTAAAATCAAATAAATTCAAATTAAATCAAATTAAATCAAATTAAATCAAAATAAATCAAACTTATGGAATGAGATTTGTTTTGCATTGAATTGTAGATCATGCAAGCTGTATAATCTCAAGCAAATCGTACCAAGCCATAAACAAGAGGAAATCTCCAATTTTGGAAAGATTGGAATCAAAACTTCAAGGCCATTATTCTTTGGATTCTTGCCAACAATATTAACCTAATTGGACTCAATACATATACTGAAGCTTGGTGAACCCTAAAGGAGAGAATTTTCGTGCGCAGCCTGCCTCCAAAGCAAGAAACAAAACTCAAATTTTTGTCAAAAAGTGCAAGACCTATCTTCTTCCACAAGCCAATTCGAAGCATTCTGAAGGTCAAATCATATTCCTGGACGTTCATTGGGGAAATAGCAAGCATTATCAAGGCCTGAAGCATCAAGAAACGTGCACTAGCAACATCACAGTTTGTTCATATTTTTGAAATTGATTTTTGCAATTCACGCGTGATAAATGATTTATAAGTATATATTCATGTTTGTATCATCCTTTAGAATGTGTTTTCATATTTAATTGCATGTTTTGATTCCTGTAGGATGAAACGCCATTACTAGGGTTTATAAGGTCGTTTTAGGGCTTTCAAATGCAGGAATAATTAAATCTAAAGATGGATACTATCATGATCAGAGGATCAACCCCAATTGATCCAAGATCTTGAATCTAATTTATATTGCCTGGACATGATTTTTGAGATGCACAGGTTGTAGCTATGGCCAACGTCTGTAGGTAAAGGTCTTTACCTAAGACAACAGTCCCAACGAGGAAGATGAAGGTGTGGATGCATACCATTGGCTTGTTCAAAAATTCATGCGTTTTCTTAGGCATAGCGTTCTGTTTGTATTATATCCATTTTATTTGATTATATGTATGACTAACAATCCAGCACAGATGGAAAAGAGAGAGGTCTTAAGGCGTTCATGTGTAGGAGGTCAGGGGTTCGATCCCTGCCTCCTACATTTTATTTTCCTTAATATTTGCTTGCAGATCATATGCCTTGGATTCTAGCGTGTCAACCATACACCCTCCAAATCCAGCCAGTGAATCATCTTCAGATCCAGATCTAGCGCCCAATGGAGAGAAGTCCATGATGCACCTTCAAACATGGCCAGCACTGGATCCAAACGCAGGGTGGGCTTGCAAAGAAATCTGAGCTTGAAAATTCCAGTTCATACCCCCCAAGTTACTCATCATACCATGCCCAGTTTCCATTCTTTTTTTAATTTCTTTCATTTTTTTTATTTAATCATTTGTTTTAATTATTTTACAAAGAGAAAAAATCATTGTTTTTTAATTAAATCATAAAAATCAGAAAATTACAAAAAATATTAGATTTAGTCTTTTCTCATAAAAAAATATTTATTTGCACTAACTAGCTTAATTAGGTCAACTTAAATCTTTTTGTAATTAAAATTTAATAGAAATTAAGTTGATTTGCAAAATTAATTATTTTTCACAAAACAATCAAAATTTTTTTTCTTTATTCGTAAACTATTATTTTCTCAACTCGACATTAATTCCCCTTATATAATTTATCGCGCGCGTCTTTACTTTCATTATTTTTATTAATTATTGTAATTGTTCCAAGTTTGTAATAGTTAATTAGGTTTATTATTTCGTATTTATCATTTTCCCCGGTTTTTGATTATGTAATCCCCTCCCCAAAGCCTTGTAATAGCTAGGGTTTTAATTTCTCCCTTTTTAATTTCCACAACTGTGAAACTGCTAGATGTATGGACATTAGGATTGTATGCGAAAGATAAATAAATTTAAAACAATAGAAAACCCTAAATGCGCAAGATAAATGAAACTGAAATCAAACACTTGCACATGCTCACTCGTAGGGTTTTACCTCACTTGGTTGCCTCGGAAAATAATGGTCGTGTCCCTCAAACGTAGGGATACCTTAGTAAAAGACCCTAAATCTAAAAGTCGTCATAAAGATCATAGTCCCTCCTTGTCCCTCGAGTTTCCTACGAATTGATCATATGACGATAGTCCCTTCGAAATGCTAAGGTATCCTTACTTGTTACCTTCAGAGACCATTTCGTCCCTTCGAACATCCCTTTAAAAATCCAACGACGGAGGTACCTACTCCTTAATAGTAGGATAACACTGTATAAAGGAAATGAAAATGAACAAACTTTTTCGTGTAGGTAGAAATCTTAAGTACTTTCACAAAACAAAAACTTTTCACACAGACACTGTTTCAAAAATAGTTTTCAAAACCACTTCGTCACACTCTTGAGGACCGATACAAGAGTTATCACGAAGTAAACAAAACTGTTTTCAAAACAAGCACACTTAAGCAATTTAAAAAATAAGCAAGTACCTAAGAGCCCGTGGAAAACCACGGATAGAAAGGGTGCTAACACCTTCCCTTTCTATAATCTACCCCCCGTACTCAGAAATATCTCGAAAAAAGGTTTTTTCTGTTCTTTTTCCTTTTCCTTTGTTGGATGAAATAAAAGTAGGTGGCGAATCTTGCTTACCGTGACATTTGTGAATATAAAATGCAAACCAGTATAATAATCGGTTCTGCCACCGGCCACCGTATCATAGAACTGGCGACTCTGCTAAGGAAACTTGTAAAAGTGGGGTATACCTTAGGATCTAGGTTATTTTTTAAAAAATGCTTTCTTGTTTGCTTTGTCTGCTTTATCTTTGAGGGTTTTGCTTGGGTATTATTGAAGATCCTACACCTGGATTTGGGAACACTCTATAGGTAAACAGCAATAGATCATGGAGACTGTACGTCATAGACCGATATGGTTTAAGCGATGGTTGTGTTGGTGTGAAACTTTGGTTGGTACTGGTATCCTTCGTGTGGAAACGAGGAGAATACGGGGCCGCCGCGTGGTATCGTAAAGCACTAACGGACTTTAGAACCTTAGTTGAACAAACTT
This sequence comes from Vicia faba, assembly GCA_948472305.1. Lineage (NCBI taxonomy): Eukaryota > Viridiplantae > Streptophyta > Magnoliopsida > Fabales > Fabaceae > Vicia > Vicia faba. The sequence goes on from OX451737.1 coordinate 1,574,697,673, forward strand.
GGCCATTAGAAAGTAGTGAGATAGTCGGCCTCGATATAAAGTTGAGGATTGGTTGATACTTGATGCTACACTCATTGAGGTCGGACTTTCGGGATATTTCGGCCACAAGAAAATATTTCCTGGGCTGAAACAAAGCCCGATAAAGGATGATCATTGATATTGAGAATCCTTAGAATCCGATTACTTTTCTAAGACAGGTTTGAAACCAACTAAACTTCAAGAGGGTACCTACCTTTAACCTCATGCAAGCCTTTGAACCTAAGGTCTATTGTGTGCTTGGCTTGTGTGTGATTTACTCTGTTCGAACATAACATCATGCATCATAACATAGTTTTTATTCTCATTATACTAACCATTTCAAGGACCAAGGGAATTTATCTTTGTTCTGTTTTGCAGATCATGGCTTCCGCTCATAGAAACACTATTCAAATCAGCTTTGTGAGAATACCTCTCCAACTCAAAGAACTAGTATGAAGGGTTCCTAAAACTTCTGTGTTCATTAAGAGACATGGTCGACTTCTCAACTTGGTTACTTCAAGCTTTGATGAAAAGATTATAGGTGTACTCTTTCAGTTCTTTGATCCCAAGCACCACTGTTTCACCTTTCCAGACTATCAGTTGGTTCCCACCATGGAAGAGTTCTCTCAGTTATTGAATCTACCCATTCTTGACCAGATGACTTTCATAAGTTTAGAAGAGGTTCCTAAGCCAAAAGTCATTGCCTCAGCTTTGCATCTGAAATGGGCCGACGTGGTATCCAATTGGGAAACAAGAAGCGGAGTCAAGGGTTTTCTAGCCAAGTTCCTAATAGATAAGGCCCAGTTGTTTTGGGATGATTTGGACTTTCACGATTTTGAGGAGGTCTTTACCTTCTAATCTATGGGTTAGTAATGTTCCCTAATCCAGACTTATTCATAGATGTGAATTCCATCAAGATCTTCCTCTCTCGCAACCCTGTTCCTACCTTGCTCGGAGATATCTTGCACGCTCTCCATACTCGTACCATGAAGAGAAGAGGGGTTCGCATGTGCTGCATGCCATTGCTGTCGAGGTGGTTTATTTTTCACCTCCCTAAGTCAGTACTAAAGAATGAAGAAGGTTTGGGTTGGTCGCAAAGGATAATGTCACTTTCTCACACGGATATTCTCTGGTATTCCTGAGTTGTGGGAGATATTGCTATTATTGACCGCTGTGGGAAGTTCCCTAATGTCCCACTACTTGGCATTAGGGGAGGCATAACTTACAATCCTTGTTTGGCTCAGCGAAAATTTGGTTACTCTCGAAAGGATGGTCCTCATGAGTTACTTATCTAGGGCATTATGTTTAACTATGAGGATGATGTTCAAGGGTATCGCCAGAGGTTCATACGAGCTTGGGGCATGGTAAACATATATAACGCCAAGACTTTGGGGCCGAAGAATTCCATTCCTATGGAACCTTATCTCCAATGGGTACGAGCTCGCGCTCAGAAACTTATGATGCCCTAGATAGCCGCCTTACCAGTGATTGTGGAGCCCATTACTGAAGGGGATTTTCCCTACACGGTTCTTCATCCTGATATGCCCACTGATCTTGAAGAACTACAGAGGTCTTGGGTCCAGTTGAAGAAGGAGCATGATACTTATAGGGACCAGTTATATGCCTGGGAGAATAAGGTTTTAGAGCTTACAAAGCAGCTTCATGAGGAAAGAAGCCTTAATGCCTATCTCGGCACGAAGAGGAAGCATCCATGGGAAACTTAATTTTTTAGTTTTTAGAATTTTTAATTGTAACACCTAAGAGGCAATTGTACTTTGAATTCTACTAATAAAATCTTTGTTTCATTTTGGTTTGCAAATTTAAATTTCCCAAAAGTCCTTGAAATCATTGCATACGCATCCCATCCACAGCAATGCATAAATAGGTATCATTACAGACTTCTCATCTTCTTCGCTGTTTATTTCAGCAAAAATGTCTTCTGAACAAAGCATCAAAGATCTTCAGGCACAAAATGCCCAATTTTAACAGATGTTCATAACTCTGAAAAAAGGGAAGGAGGATCTGAAAGCCCTCATCTTGAAGGAGAAGAATAAAAAGAAGAAGGTCTCTGGTATTCTGAATATGGGCAGAAGGTTCAAGGGGGGCGTTAAAGCAACCAGTTGATCTGACCTCCTCATCCAAGGAAGGGGAGAACCAAGAAAGGGAGACAAGGGAGAAGGACCCTAATCCTGAAGTTTCTGACAATGATACAAACTACAATGATGAGCAGTATCCTCGCACTGAGGATAGATACAAGCAATTGGAAGATCGTTTGAGTGCTATGGAAGTCTAGAGGATACCTGGGTTGGATTTCGAAGAATTGGGATTGGTGTCGGGAGTGGTCATCCCGCAGAAATTTAAGGCTCTACTTTTCACAAAGTATGATGGGGTGTCTTGCCCAAAGCTCCATCTTCGTTCCTATGTAAGAAAGATCCAGCCCCACAACGCTGATAGAAACTTGTGGGTTCACTTCTTTTAAGATAGTCTGTCAGGGACTTAGCTTGAATGGTTTTACCAACTGGAGAGAACCAATGTCCAAAACTGGGAGGATCTAGCTGCTACTTTTTATAAGCAGTATCAATACAATGTCGACCTTGCCTCTACTCGTACTCAACTCCAGAGCATGTCCATGGGTGCAGGTGAAGGCTTTAAGGACTATGCGTAGAAGTGGAGAGACTTGGCTGGGAGAGTCAAACCCCTTTATCTGACAAGGAGTTGGTTGACATATTTCTTGGGACACTGTATGGTCCCTTCTTTAATCATTTGATTGGTAGCTCATCAACTGGTTTCATCGAGCTGATATTAACAGGAGAAAGGGTAGAATCTGGGATACAGAGCGGTAAAATACAGAAAGACACCTCTTCGAGTTTGGTAAAGAAGACCTTCACTAGTGAGAAGGAAGCCAGTGCTATCTATAGCCCAAGAGGTCAAAGCAGAGTTGAACACCATCCGACAATAAATGTTGTAATGATACCTAGGCCTGCGGCTGCTCCACAACGCAACAATCAACAAAGGGTAGAAAGAAAACAAAGGCAGTTTACCCGGATTAACATGACATTGACAGAGGTTCTACCCCATTTGCTGAGATCCAACTTAGCAACCTTGAAAGAGGCTCCCAAGAATCTGAATACCACATCTCCTCGGTACAATCCAAATGCTCGGTGTGCCTACCATTCTGAGAGTCCTGGTCACGATACAAATGACTGTTGGGCTCTAAGAATTAAAATACAGGATCTGATTGAAGCCAAGGAGATTGAGTTCGATGCTCCGGGGAAGCCCAATGTCATAACTTCTCCTATGACTAAGCACAATCGTGGAGTTAATGTTGTTGATACCGATCTATTTGTGACCTCAGTTGATGAAGTTTCTACTCCTCTTATGACTGTTAAGAAGAATTTTTTGTTGGCCGATTTCTGGGTTGTGGTGAAGGTTGCCACGTGTGTTCATCTCTGCCTTCTGGTTTCCATTTGCTGAAAACAGGTGTCCAACGCCTGATGGATACCAGAGAAATTTTGTTCGAGAAAACTTTGATTCCAATTGTTCCATTCGAAGATGTTACTATTATAACCATTTCCGCCAATCCTTTCAAGGTCTCCTCGAGAAGACCTATTAGGATTACACCCGCTCCAAGAGTTGCTCTGTTAATAATCACCTTTCTCGGTCCTGTCCCATACGCCTCGGGAAAAGCTGTTCCTTGGCATTATGGCGCCAATGTCTACTATCATGGTGTTAAACAAGATCTGAAGCATGAAGAGGCTGATCTCAATGTTAGTAAAATTGTCGAGACCAGTAAGATTACCATAAGAGGAAGGGTTTTCTCTCCCGAGATTTGCCTGAAGATTATCAATAAGCATGTCGTTATTTCACCTGCTATTCCTACTGGTACTTCAACAACTACTCCGGTTCTTTCTCCAATTGTCACTCCTACCATCGAGTCATCTGGGACCCGAGGCAAAGAAGCTATAGGTGAGCCTTCCCGGACGGAGGCACCTAGAAAAATTGTCGTAGAAGCCTCTAAGCAATAGATAGAGGAAATATTAAAAATAATTAAAAAGAGCGACTACAATGTGGTTGAGCAGCTGGGGCAAACCCACTCGAAGATATCCATGTTGTCTTTGTTGTTGTGTTCCGAGGCCCATACGAAGGCTCTAATCGCATTCCTCAAGACTGTGTATGTGCCGCAAGAGATTTCGGCTGATCAATTCAAAGACTGTTTAGCCAGCTTGACTGTTGACAATGGGCTGGGTTTTTTAGATGCTGACTTAACACTAAAATGCAGGGGCACCACTATGGCTCATGTGTTGGTGGATACCGGGTCTTCACTGAATGTTTTGCCTAAAAAGGCTCTTTATCGGTTGGATTATGAAGGCTTGACCTTAAAGCCTAGTAACATTGTGGTAAGGGCTTTTTACGGGTCGAAGAGAATGGTGCATGGGGAGGTGGACATCCATGTCAAGGTAGGCTCTACATCCTTTGAGTCCACCTTCTACGTGATGGACATCAGGCCGTCATATTCTTGTTTGTTGGGTCATCCTTGGATCCATGAAGCTGGGGCTATTTCTTCTACACTGCACCAAATGATGAAGTATCCGATGAAGGGGAAGATTGTCACTGTGCATGGCGAAGAAGAGTATATGATGAGCCACCTGAACTCCTTCAGGTATGTGGAGATGGACGGGGAATTTATAGAGACTCCTTGTCAAAACTTTGAAGAGGTTCCCCAGATTTTGGCATCGACTGAAACTACCACCAGCAACAAACCTCCTCTGAAGATGGCTTCTCTCAAAGACGCCAGAGCAGTGGTTGAAGAAGGTGGGTATACCAACTGGGGAAAACTCCCTGATTTTACTCATAAAACTAACAGGTTTGGTTTGGGCTTTACTTCAGGAGCTCAAAGGGTTGTTCGATGCGCTCGAGCTGGAGGACCTCCCCTACGCATCAGCAATCGGGGAATTAATGCCATTGAAGACAATGAGGAAGACTCTGACATTGACAACTGGATATACCCGACTACCAATGGCGGACCGAGAAACTGGACGGCTAGGGATTTTATACCAGTTTCTTTTATTCCTCAGTAATTGTCTTATTTGTTTCCCAAGATTGTAATAAACAATTTAAACTCTACATCCTTGTGTCTTGCCCGAGGCACATTGGTTTTATTTGTGAGGGTTATTATGTGTCATTTCATATATCATCAATAAAACATTGGACGTTCCTTGCATACAAATTTTGCGCTCTCTATTTTTCTTTTCTGCTTTCACTTTATCAAAACAACTATGCTCTTACACACACTCACGTATCATATTGCAGATCTATATCCACTATGGATCCCATTGATAACAGTTCTTCTACTGTCGGTTATGACTTCAAAAATCCGATCAACCAAGCCGAGGACGAAGGTGAGTACGATTGTGAGGTGCCTGGAGAACTTGCTAGACTGTTACAGCAGGAAGAGAGGGCTATATAGCCTCATGAAGAGCCAGTTAAGACGATAAACTTGGGCACGAAGGAGGACAGAAAGGAAGTCAAGATCGGCACAAATCTGGAGTCTAAGGTCAAACAGTGGTTGATATAGATGTTGCACGACTATGTTAAGATCTTCGCCTGGTCATATGAAGACATGCCCGGTTTAGACACTGACATCGTGGTACACCGCATGCCGACTAAAGAAGATTGTCCTCCAATTAAACAGAAGGTTCGCCGTATGCATCCTGAAATGTCAGAGAAGATCAAGGCAGAGGTCATGAAGCAGTTCGATGTAGGGTTCTTAGTTGTCACCTCCTATCCGCAGTGGGTTTCTAATTTCGTTACGGTACCTACGAAGGACGACAAGGTATGGATGTGTGTGGATTACAGAGACCTGGGTAGGGCGAGCCCCAAGGATGACTTCCCGCTTCCTCACATTGATGTTCTGGTTGACAACACCGTGCAACACAAAATATTCTCCTTCATGGACGGTTTCTTTGGATATAACCAGATCAAGATGGCTCCTGAAGACATGGAGAAGACAACCTTCATCACACAGTGGGACACTTTCTGTTACAAGGTAATGCCTTTTGGGTTGAAAAATGTTGGGGCAACCTATCAGCGAGCCATGGTCGCTTTGTTCTACGATATGATTCACAATGAGATCGAGGTTTATGTTGATGACATGATAGCCAGGTCCCAAACTAAAGAGGAGCACCTTGATCATCTACAAAAGTTGTTCGACAGATTGAAGATATACAAGCTGAGGTTGAATCCGAACAAGTTCACTTTCGGGGTAAGGTATGATAAGCTTTGGGGTTTCATCGTCAGTGACAAAGGTATTCAGCTAGACCCCGCGAAGGTAAAGGCCATATAAGAGATGTCGGCTCCCCGTACAAAGAAAGAAGTTAGAAGTTTCTTGGGACGCCTGAATTATATTTCCAGGTTCATTTCACATATGACTGCTACTTTTGAACCCATCTTCAAGATTCTGAAGAAAGATCAAGTGGTAAAATGGAATGACGAAATCCATACCGCCTTCTAAAGGATCAAAGAATATCTCTAAGAATCGCCAATTATGATGCCTCCGGTTGAAGGAAGACCTTTGATATTGTACTTAACAGTGCTAGACAATTCAATGGGGTGTGTGCTGGGGCAGCATGATGAGTCTGGTCGAAAAGAGCACACAATATACTACCTTAGCAAAAAGTTTACCGACTGTGAGACACGATACTCACTGCTCGAGAAAACTTGTTGTGCTTTGGCATGGGCTGCTGGCCGACTAAGACAGTATATGCTGACCCACACTACTTTGTTGATATCTAAGATGGACCCAATCAAATACATCTTTGAAAAGCCCGCTCTCTCCGAAAGAATAGCGAGATGGAAGATGATCTTAACGGAATATGATATATAATATACAACCCAGAAAGAAATCAAGGGAAGTGTATTGGCTGATCATTTGGCTTATCAAGCCGTGGATGACTACCAGTCCATGAACTTTGAGTTCCCAGACGAGAACATTATGCTGGTGACTGACTACGAAGAACCTGGACTGGATGAAGGACCCGAGGAGGGATCCCGATGGACTATGGTTTTTGACAGAGCTTCGAACGCACTTGGTAATGGCATCGGCGCTGTAATCATATCTCCTAAGGGATGTCATACTTCTTTCACTGCCCGACTATGTTTCAACTGCACTAACAACATGGTAGAGTATGAAGCCTGCATCATGGATCTCAAAGCCCCTATTGACCTCAGGTCAAAGGCGAATGGGATACGAAGAATCTAAATCTCATCCCATACAAAGAGCACGTGCTGACATTGATCCCACACTTTGAGGAGGTAACCTTTGAACATTTCCCACGAGAGGAGAATCAGTTAGCGGATGCGCTAGCTACCATGTCTTCTATGTTCAAAGTCAATTGGGACAACGAAGCTCCCCGAATCACCATCGAAAGGTTGGATGAACCATCACATTGTTGCGAGATTGATACCGAAGAGGTGGAAGACAAACCCTGGTTCCATGAAGTGAAGAAGTACCTTGAGACTCAAGGGTATCCCAAAGGGGCATCTGTCAACGATAAGAAGTTTCTGAAAAGGTTCGCTGCAAAATTCTTCCCTAGTAATAGAATCCTCTACAAGCGCAACCGTGACTCTACCTTACTACGGTGTGTAGACAAGAGCGAAGCAGAGAGGATTATGACAGATCTACATGAAGGCACCTTCAGAACCCATTCAAGTGGACATACCATGGCTAATAATATCCTACGGGCAGGATACTACTTATCCACTATGGAAGCATATTGTTATCAGCACTCCCAAACTTGTCATAAGTGCCAAATCTACGCTGATAAGGTGCATGTGCCTTCGGTTCCTTTGAACGTCTTGACAGCTCTGTGGCCTTTTACAATGTGGGGAATTAACATGATCGGAGAAATCAGGCCTACCGCTTCCAATGGATATCGCTTCATCCTAGTGGCCATAGATTACTTCACAAAATGGGTTGAGGCGGCCTCTTTTGCTACTATGACCAAGAACATTGTGGCGCAGTTTATTCGACATAATTTAATTTGTTGGTATGGTATGCCAGAGAGAATTATTACTGACAATGGTACAAATCTCAACTACACGATGATCACCGAGCTCTGTAAGCAATTCAAGAGACAACATCATAACTCTTCTCCCTACTGGCCGAAGATTAACGGCGTTGTTGAAGCGGCTAACAAGAACATCAAGAATATTATACAGAAGATGACAGTGACATACAAAGATTGGAATGAGATGTTACCATTCGCTCTTCATCGGTACCGTACCTCAGCACGGACGTTGATAGGGGCAACACCCTACTCTCTGGTATATGGCATGGAGGAAGTCCTACCCATCGAGGTCCAGATTCCTTCTTTAAGGATTATGAAAGATGTGGGTTTGAATGAAGACGATTGGATCCAAACTCGACTTAATCAACTAAATCTGACTGACGAGAAGAGACTTACTGCTGTCTGTCATGGTCAGACGTATCAAAAACGAATGATCAAGGCTTTCAACAAAAAAGTCAGACGTCAAGAGTATCAAGTCGGAGATTTGGTAATGAAGTGCATCATACTGCTGCAAGGTGATCCCAGGGGAAAATGGACTCTCACATACGAAGGGCCATTTATGGTTAAAAACATTTTCTCGGGTGGAGCTATGATTTTAACCACCATGGACGGTGACGACCTTCCTCACCCTGTCAATGCAGACATAGTGAAAAGATATTACACCTGATCAAAGACCCTCTAGGTTGACTGGCCTAGGCAAAAATAAGGGCTTCCCGGCGAACCAAAAGGGTTCAGGCAAAAGTAAGGGATGAGAATGAAAAAATCTGTACACCCGGCAAGCCGAAAACCTAAAAAGACAGCTTGGACAAAAAAGGGTATCTCGGTGGACTGAAAACCCGAAAGGGCAGTCCAGGAAAAAGTTAGGGATGTAAAGCGTATCACTATGTCCCATTGGATCATCTTGCGACCAGACCTCAGAATCAACTATCAAGCTCGAACAACATCGATCAACCTAATCGACTTCGGACAAGCAACAAAGATATGAGACGTTTGAAGACATATGGGCAATAGCAGAGTTGGAACCCAATGGGATTGTTGCACATAACTGTTTTTTTTTCTTTTTACACAAAATTGTATAGCTTTTATTTTTATGGAGGCGTTCTCTTACTAAAGCGTCAACCCACTTGTACAAAAATGCCTATTACAGGCCAACTTCGAAAATTAATACAAATCATTTTTACAAAACTATTTGTTTTTCTTTTTCTGTTTTGTTTTGCAAGAACGTCCAATGGTTTATTATTGACATATGCATTTGAATATGATTGATGCTCATAAACATTTACATAAGAAACGAAAATATAATTGCTCGTAACTTAAGAAACAGGGGAAAAAATAAGAAATGTCAAACCCAATAGTTACTTTGTCCAACAGGTACCAGGGCAGAGACAGCTTTGGAGCACAATCATCAGTACATACGACTTTGTAACATCTATACTCCCCACAGAGTAAAGGTAATCAAAGCATTGATATCAGCTTTCCCAAAACAGGGGGTAATCTCCCTAGCCAGGGTCTTTCAGAAACCTGACAGCTATATCCCCCCAGCTGAATTTCATAATCGCAAGTGGATCATCATAATTTTTATCGCCCCAAGCAGAGTCTATTTCTTTGAATACAAAATCTCAATCCCTGACAGAGCCTATTACTTCAGCTACGGAAATTCACCTTCCAAATTATTCCCCGCAGAGCTACTCTCAAACAGAGTCTCTCCCTGACGGAATATTCACAAACAACAAGGAGTAAATCTCCAGCGCAGTGATTTCCATTCACCATCCCCAGCGGAAGTAGAAGAACCACAATTTTGTACAACAGTCAGGAATACTATACTCTCCAGCAGCAGTCAGGGATTTATCTTCCCAGACTCGGACATGTCCCTAATAGCATTTCTTGTACATACATCATGACATGCACATACATATTACATACAACATAATCTCATTTATTTTGAGAACATTTATCTCACAAGGCATTTCATGCATCACACATATAATTAACCCTATTATCTTTTCAGGAAAGACAATTATCACCAACAATTCAAGCAGTTATACATGTCATATCTGCAGACAGCTAATCTACATGACCAAATGAAGAAACCCTACTATCCAGGTTCCTTCTCGCAACCCTACTATCCAGGCTTTCATCTCGAAGTAACCCTACCATCCAGGTTCCTTCTCATACGCCCTACTATCTAGGATTTCATCCTGAAGTAACCCTACTCTCCAGGTTCCTTCTCATAGCCCAACTATCCAGGCTTTTATTTCGAAGTAACCCTACTACCCAGGTTCCTTCTCATAACCCTACGACCCAGGTTCCTTCTTATAAGCCCTACTATCCAAGATTTCATCCCGAAGTAACCCTACTATCTAGGTTCCTTCTCACAACCCTACTATCCAGGCTTTCATTTCGAGGTAACCCTACTATCCAGGTTCCTTCTCATAGCCCTACTATCCAGGCTTTCATTTCGAAGTAACCCTACTATCTAGGTTCCTTCTTATAGCCCTACTATCCAGGATTTCATTTCGAAGTAACCCTACTATCCAGGTTCCTTCTTATAGCCCTACTATCTAGGATTTCATTTCGAAGTAACCCTACTATCAAGGTTCCTTCTCATAGCCCTACTATCTAGGCTTTCATTTCAAATTAACCTTACTATCCAGGTTCCTTCTCACAACCCTACTATCCAGGCTTTCATTTCGAAGTAACCCTACTATCCAGGCTCCTTCTCATAGCCCTACTATCCAGGCTCCCATTTCAAAGTAACCCTACTATCCAGGTTCCTTCTCCTTTATCTCCAGACAATAGTTTACAACACTGTAAGACCTAGACCCGACCAGATACGGTCAATTTCATAATTCCCTAGTAAGTCGCTGTGCAGCCTGGACCCTGACCAAATAGGCAGTTTACTTCCACCTCCTCAATCAGGAGTTAATTCCCTGGTAGAGTAATGGAAAACTGAAGATCCTATACTCCATTTCACGGGACATAAATCAACATCCCTCGGCGAAGTTCTCCTAAACAGTAGGTACCATAATTCTCACAAAGAAATCTCTTATGCGACCGATATCTTCTTTGGATGGCATCTTTAAGCCTATCTTTGACGATTCTCTGTCAACTTCCAAATGGCATCTGTAAGCCCATTCCCGATATCACCAATCATTATTACTTCATGCGAGTGCAAATTTATGGGCACTCTAGTGTTCAATCATCTTCTACCTTCAGATCACGAAAGGAAGACCAGCCAACCTACATCCTCAGGTTTAAGAAGATTGAACAGGGGCAGATGTTGTACCCCAAAATTTTCCCTCCCATTTTTACTCAACACATACTCATTTAATTCCTCAACTTGCCCAAGGATGCCCAAGGATTGATCAGACAAATGCTCTCCTAAGACAATGAACCACAAACTAGGGTTTCCATTTTCATCAAGATGGATGAACTCCAAAGGTCTCATATGCTCTCCATAGTCCTAATATGTTCTCAATACCATTCATGCCAAGTGTGGTGCGGTGGGAGAACCGACTTGAGGTTTTGCGTTTGTGTTTGCAAATGTTGCGGTTTAGCAAGAGTCGCCACCGACTTTTATTTTATCCAAAAGGAAAGGTAAAAAAGCACAGGAAATACCTTTGAGATTGTTTTTAGGTTCGGGGGGTAGATTATGAAAAGGGAAGGTGTTAGAACCCTTTTCATCCATGGTTTTCCATAGGCTCTTAGTTACTTGTTTTAGATCACTTACTTTGCTTTACAATTGTTTGAAATGGTGCTTTGTGTAGTTTTGAAAGTATTTTGAAAAGAGGCCTTTGTTTAGGCAATCTTTGTAATGATTCTTGTTCGTAAGAATGTATACAAAGATGTTTTGTCTTTTGAAAAATGTTTCAATGTTTTGAAAATTGTTTGGAAATGTTTTGAAATGTGTGTGTTTGTTTGAAAATAGCAAGGATTGTTTGCAAGTTTGATCAAGTAACTAGAAGCTATCTACCTACTCAAAAGTCTTTCTTATACATTTTTATTCCTTTGACATTGTTAACCTACCATTGTTTTTGGTAGATAACCCTATCTTTGGATGTTAAACGGGACGACCATGGGTCATCGTATGACCATGATAACAATATTGCCAAGTATCTTTAGCAAGTTTTGAGGGACTAAGATCATTTGTTTTTAGGCAACCAAGATAGCGTCATCGAGGGACTATGATATTTTGTTTTGTTTGATTTTGCCAAGATACCTAGCATGCATACCATGGCCATGTTTTAAGGCAACCAAGTGGGTGAAACCCTCGAGGTATTGTGTGCGATGTGTTGTCATTTTTCATGCATTTTTGTCTTGTGTTAGGTCATGCTATTTGTTTGATTTTTGTCTTATCATACAAACCTTAATTTACTAAACATGTATATAATGCGATAAATTGCGTAAAGTAAATCTAAATTATTACAACAATATTATGGGAAGGGGAATACAAGTTTTGAATGGGGATATTTGCACAAAATAAAACCCTAATTCACTATTACAACCCAATTGAATTTATTGTACAATAAATAAATAAGCAATTATTTAAATATGCAATAAAATGTAAATATGCAAAAAATGTTTTTTGTAATGGTTTTGTGTATGAGAAAAATAAATTATCTAAGTCCTAAAAATAAGAAGAAAAAAATATTATTGTTTTTGAAAGGGGAAACCCTAGTTTTGATTTAATAGAAAATATTGTTTTCTAATATTTATTTGTCCATTTTTTTGTTTAAGAAAAATAATAATAATATTATGTACAAATGTTAAAAATTAAAATATGTGAGAAAATAATATTTTATGTGTATAAAATGTAATAAAATATTAAGTATTTTATTATTATTTACAAGTTTATTTAAGAAAATAAATTCTATTAAACCTAATAAACTATTTTTATGCCATAAAAAATAATAAAAATAATAAAATAAAATGCAAAAAATTAAGAAAATATTTTTGGGATTTTTTAATGTTCAGAAAAAAAATAATAAAGTCAAAAATATAAAAATAACAAGAAAATATGAAAAATAACAAAATATGAATCAGAGGGGTGCAAAAGCAAAATGGGGGGTGTGAATAGAAACAGGCCCAAGGCCCTGGCCCAGGACAGCTTCGTCCCTGACCTCCATACAACAAATCTGGGTGCGCTTCCTCTTCAACCCGTATCTTGCTATTCTTTGCATAAAATCAAAAACTTATAACATGAAAAATATAGCTCATGATCACACGATTCCAATGATATAAAGAACATGACCTAACTCTAAAAGACCAAGGAGAATTTTAATGGCCCTAATTTCTGACCTAGTTTTTTCATGAACTTCCACAATCAAATACTCTTAGCTCAATTAATATAAATGGAAACTAAGCATATGTACAGCTCAAGTATGTTAAGGACTACATCTTTGCTTCACAAATCGTGACCTAAGGATGCCTAAATAGAGAGATAGAAATTTGAAAAATACCTTGTTCAGTTGAGTTTGGATATGGAAATTTGGGAACTTTGAGTGAGGCCTGAAGTTCTTGTGAGATTCCTTGAAGTCCCCTCAAGCTTCCCCAATGCTCAGCTTGCCTTGTAGATGCTTGAATCTTGCTGCACGAGTCAACCTGCAAACCTTCAAAGTGAAAATGGTGAAGCTTGAAAAAGGGAACACATTTGCAAGACAAGGGCCTGGACAGTTTAGGTGTGATGTATGGAATATGTTTGAAGCCTTGAAACAAAAAACGCACGAGCAAAATATGATTTGGCTAATGATTTGCAGAGATTGCCCTGTTTGGGCAGAAAATGGTGGTTTTTGTGTTTGTGGGTGTTTGAGGTGTTATGAATTCGTGTCTTAGGCTTGTTACAATATTCTGAGGTTGGTTCAAATGAGGCCAAGGCTTGCCTTTATCAAATGGATGAGTTCTATTGACTTTTGCAAGTTTCTTGCTTTTGAAGGAAAGTTGGAAGTGACAATGCCAAAGCCTGTACAAGCTTTCTTGCTAGCTGCACATAGTTGGTACAAGTTGCCTGATATTTATGGATATTGTTTGCATAAAAATATTAGGTCCATGGCTCAAGAATTACAAAATTGCAAAAAGCATACTTTATCAAAGTAGTATTATGAACTTTTTGCCATAAATGGATTAATTCATTGTGCAATGCTTCAAAGATCAGAACAAGACCATTATCCAATGCGTTTGCATTAAATTATGGAGTGTAGAAAGGATTAGGACATGTAAAGCCAAGTACAAGCATGTTTGAAACTGATTTGCAACTTGTATCATTGTAAAAATGCCTTGAACAAAAGTGATAAATTTCCATTTTTCTTTTCTTCGATTCTCCCTAACCATAAATGATCTTGGAGATTTCTTGGACATTTTGGAAATCTTGTAACATTCCTTATAATCCATCTTTGAAATGCAACTTGAGATTCCTCTTGGAACTAGGTGAAAAGTTGCTATGAAGTTAGGTCAAAAATCTGCCTAAACTAGGGCGAAATTTCACTAAGTTAAAAAGTTTAGGAACCCCTATTCATAAAATGATAACTTGAGATCCAAGCATCCTTTGGGAAAACTTTGTGAATAAAAGTTGTAGATTTCATGGAGGAATACAACTTTCATGTTGGAAGTTTTGTTTGAATCCAATTGTATCATGGTGAAAAAGTTGTGGAAAGTTAGAAAAAAATAAGAAATTTTTATAACTTAGAAAATTTCTAAGTTATGTAAAAATTTCAAATTGAAACCCTAATTTGAAAATTTGGTTTTCTTGATCAACAAGTTTCATAATTTGACATATCTTGATGAATTATGACCCTTGGCACTTTATTTTGACCAAAAAGTCAAAGTTTGACTTTTCAGTGTACAGTTGATTTTGATCAGTTGACTGAAAAATTCATCTGTCAATCCTATGCATTTGAGTTTTTTTGAACTATGTGATTAGGTCAAGATGATTCCATTGAGTCCTTGAAATCATGATTGAACCCAATTGGTCATTGGCTAGGTCAAAAATCAGAAATTTCCCTTTCTCAGTCAAAACACTAATTTTCCTATGGAAAGATATGAACTCAGACATTATAGGTGATTCCAAAAAGTTAACAAAAACACCTTTTGGGTCAAAGATCCTTACATGAACATGGAAGATCCACATGAGATGAAACCAAAGAGGTTGCTTAGGGGACATCCTAAGATTTCTAAAAAGTCCAAGAACACCCTTTTAGGATCAAAATTGGGATAGATATGCATTGTCAAAGTTGGCCATTTTTGGAAATTTGCCCAAAATCAATGCTCAAAATTGCATTTTTTCCACATGGGCCCATCTTTTCAAGATTGAATCTCAATCCTAACATGGTGCACGACCTATGGGACCCCCCCATGCATTATTCACTCATTTATTTAATTTATTTTGATTTTTATTCATTTTAAAATCAAATAAATTCAAATAAAATCAAATTAAATCAAAATAAATCAAACTTATGGAATGAGATTTGTTTTGCATTGAATTGTAGATCATGGAAGCTGTATAATCTCAAGAAAATCGTACCAAGCCATAAACAAGAGGAAATCTCCAATTTTGGAAAGATTGGAATCAAAACTTCAAGGCCATTATTCTTTGGATTCTTGCCAAAAATATTAACCTAATTGGATTCAATACATATACTGAAGCTTGGTGAACCATAAAGAAGAGAATTTTTGTGCGCAGCCTGCCTCCAAAGCAAGAAACAAAACTCAAATTTTTTGTCAAAAAGTGCAAGACTTATCTTCTTCCACATGCCAATTCGAAGCGTTCTGAAGGTCAAATCATATTCCTGGACGTTCATTGGGGCGATAGCAAGCATTATCAAGGCCTGAAGCATCAAGAAACGTGCGCTAGCAACATCACAGTTTATTCATATTTTTGAAATTGATTTTTGCAATTCACGCATGATAAATGATTTATAAGTATATATTCATGTTTGTATTATCCTTTAGAATGTGTTTGCATATTTAATTTCATGTTTTGATGCCTGTTGGATGAAACGCCATTGCTAGGGTTTATAAGGTCGTTTTAGGGCTTTCAAATGCAGGAATAATTGGATCTAAAGATGAACACTATCGTGATTAGAGGATCAAACCCAATTGATCCATGATCTTGAATCTAATTTATATTGCCTGGACATGATTTTTGAGATGCACAGGTTGTAGCTATGGCCAACGTCCGTAGGTAAAGGTATATACCTAAGACAACAGTCCCAGCGAGGAAGATGAAGTCGTGGCTGCATACCATTGGCTTGTTTAAAAATTCGCACATTTTCTTAGGCATAGCGTTTTGTTTGTATTATATCCATTTTATTTGATTATATGTATGACTAACAATCCAGCTAAGATGGAAAAGAGATAGGTCTTAAGGCATTCATGTGTAGGAAGTCAGGGGTACGATCCCTGCCTCCTACATTTTATTTTCCCTAATATTTGCTTGCAGATCTTGTGCCTTGAATTCCAGCGTGTCTACCATACACCCTCCAAATCCATCCAGTGGATCATCTTCAGATCCAGATCTAGCACCCAGTGGAGAGAAGTCCATGATGCACCTTCAAACATGGACAAAACTGGATCCAAACACACGGTGGGCTTGCAAAGAAATCTGGGCTTGAAAATTCCAGTTCATACGCCCCTGTCATACCCCAATCTTTGACCTAAGATCCCATTTTTACTTTGCATTTTTACACAAAAGTCAAGGTCACTAAATACAGTCGGTTTTAACCTCTCACCTTCGAGCATTGATTATGCAGAAATTGTCAAGTGTTTTGAACATTCTTAGCCTATGTATCACTAACTTCTAATCAAGCATGAAATGTGTGTTTTTTGTTTCTTTGATTTCATGTGCTGACAGGTCTCCTTCGATTCAACACCCTTCGATTGACTCTTAGTCTCCTTTGAATGCAAGTTTAGGTACATCCTTCGTTTGGATTTGAAACCTCCTTCGATTCAGCCTTTCGATTGGACAAGTTTACTACCTGCAAGCCTGCTTCAACTGGACAAGTTTACTGCCTGCAAGCCTGCTTCGACTAGACAAGTTTGCTGCCTGTAAGCCTACTTCGAATGGACAAGTTTACTGGCTACAAGCCTGCTTCGACTAGACAAGTTTGTTGCCTGCAAGCCTACTTCGATTTGGACAAGTGCTGCCTGCAAACCTACTTCGATCTGAATAAGTTTACTGCCTGCAAGCCTGCTTCGACTGGACAAGTTTACTGCCTGCAAGCCTGCTTCGACTGGACAAGTTTGATACCTACAAGCCTGCTTCGACTGGACAAGTTTACTGCCTGCAAGCCTGCTTCGACTGGACAAGTTTGCTTCCTGAAAGCCTACTTCGATTTGGACAAGTGCTGCCTGCAAACCTACTTCGATCTGGACAAGTTTGCTTCGACTGGACAAGTTTACTGCCTGCAAGCCTGCTTCGACTGGACAAGTTTGCTGTCTGCATGCTTTCTTCGTTTGGACAAGTTTCGATGGGACAAAGTAACCATCTCTATGCATCCTTCGAATCCACTTGCACCAAGGGGGTCTTGCACACTTTGCTTCATACAAGCTTCGTTTGAGCCAAGAGGTATCTTCATACAAGATTTAACTAAGTTCTTGCTTCCCTTGAAAAAGAGCCCTTCAACTCAGAAGCCAGGAACTTCCCTCATGCTAAAAAGACACAAGACAATGACTCCCTTTATGTTTGTTTCGATCCACATGCTTCGATTGGGCAATATGCTTCCTTCGAGCATGAGCTTTCGATTTGGCAGTTTGTTTCCTTCGATACAAGCTTCGACTGGGCATTAGCTTGTTTTGACCACAAGCTTCGACTGAGGGAAAGGCTTCCTTCGAATAAGTGTGTTTTGATCCCATTCTTGCATTTGACTCAAGACCAAGTCTCATTTTCAATGTTATGCTGCTTCCAAATCTTTACATAATCAGAGGCTTACACAAGTTTGTGATACATTTCCTAAGGGTTCGAAGGTTTATTCATGGGATAATACCATTCTTGGACAAATAGCCAAGTACAACACTCCAAAAATCTGTTGTTGCTGCTCCAATGCCTGCTGTAAGATGCCAAAACAACACAGAAAAAAACTGCTACAAAGCAGTCCTGCCACGCTGCTCCCATACTTGCACCAAATTGGCATATAAGCAATGTCCCTCGAAGGCTACAAAGAGCAGTTTACTCAAATTGTTCAAATTATTTTGTTTTCCCTCCAAAAGCTTCAGCCAACTTTGCCTATAAATAAGAGGCTCCAACACATGTTTAAGAGAGGATCTTTGGACCAGAGGAACGAATCCCCCAAATTTTCTCAAACACAACAAAACTCTCAAGTTCATCAACACTTGAGAAATCAAAACCCAGAATCCAAAACACTCATCTCTTTCGATTCTGAAGAACACCCCACACATAGAAGTTTGTTCAAACTCAAAGACAACCTTCTGTGACAACCCTTCGAACCAAAAGCAAACCCCCTGTGACTATTCTTCGAATTCTAGAAACGTCCAGGTAGCAGTTCAAGTTCGAATCCCACATCCATTAAAGACCTGAAGCAAGGTAAGTTATTCTTACCCTTGAACTTTTCGTTTCATGACATAACATGTAAATAATATTTTCGTTCGTTTCAAACATGTACATACCATTGTTCCTTTCGTTTCCACCCTTTTAACATGTTATTTTTCAAAGCTAACCCTTTCATTTTTTTTGCTTTCTGTTTACCTAAACTTGCTTTAACTGTTAAACTCTTTACCAAACAAATACTAGCATGGCCTCAGGCCATGTTTCCATTTAATGCTTTAAATGAAAGAAACAGGAAACAGGAAATAGGAAACGAAGCTTCTGGCTTCTATCCTCTTTCTCCAGGTCGAATGAAAGAGACAACCAGGAGTATGAAACGAAGCCTTTGGCTTCCACACTGACTTCCAGGCCCATCCAGAGACACGCTCACACTGATTTCACTGGCCCAATCGAAGAAGGAAACAAGGCAGAAAGGCCCAGCCAGAGGCACACTTGCACTAAGTCCAGGATCAGACGAAAGGCACTCCCATGCTGGTGCCAGCCTCCAATCGAAGTACATGACCTGACTGGTTCCAAATCCAAATCGAAAGACGTGACTTTGCTGTTGCTAGCCCCAATTGAAGGAGGCCAACAGAATGCAAATCGAAGGGTGCTCTTTCTTGAATCGAAATACACTCATTTTTCTTACTTTTATCTTATTTTTTTCCTTCATATTTTTTATGCCTTTCGATACGGTTGTAATAGCGTAGGATTTTATCTTTCTACATTTTATTTACTTTGTACAAATGCTAGTAATTAGGCGTGTATGGAAAGATAAAATCAACAAGTAAACAAACCAAGAAATCCAAAAACACTCTTTAATCCTTACTTGAATATATCTTAAAACCCGTAAAACACTCAACAAATCAAAACTCCCCCCAAGGGCATGTTATCCCCGTTCTACCGTGATACCGGTCGTGCCTATTTCTAGAATGTGTGTGTTAATGTCGCCCACTAAAAAACACAAACGAATCAACTTTTTTTCTAGAGGAACTACGGTGTTTTGATTCCTTCATTGGATACGTAGGCAAAGGGTCGCGAAACCCTCACGAACGCAATAATAAAAACTCATTTCTTTCCCCTTAAGAAAACATAGTTGTAGATAAATACACCCTTGTATATAACAAACAATTTCAACCAATAACAGATATTCCAAAAGGTTCTTGCGGAGTACTGCAGATGCATTGGGTGCTAATACCTTCCCATTGTATAACCAACCCCCGAACTCTTGATCTCTTTCAAAAAACGCATTGTATTTTCATTACTTTTAAGTATTATTTTACATTGCATGTTTTAGGGTTTTATTTCGCTCTTTTCCCTTTCCCCTTGGAAATAATAAAGCGCGGTGGAGACTCTTGCTTTTGCGAGTCGAGTTAATTAATAGCTCGATCTCCGATTTTCACCGCTACAGAATTGGAGACTCTGCTGGGGAAAGATTGACCTCTTGCTGGTCCATCCCTAAGTGGGTTAAGCCTAGTTTGTTTTATCTGTCTTATCATTATTTGATTGTTTGATTATATGTTTATATTGTGGTTATTTGGGTTTTTGCAAAGGACAAGTCCTATACCCGGACTAAGTTACACCTAGGAATAGGACGGGCGATATAGTCATGTTAACTTTGAGGGAGTAATCCCGAAGAAGGAGGCATGAAATCTCCCACTCAGTGGAAGCCCCTTTGAACGTAGTATTTGTTTACCGAGTAATCAGGAAGATATTATTGCTTTCGACCTAGGAGCCAGAGAAGCTGAGAACCGTAGAACCCTTAACCCATCTTGGCCTCTTAGGTGTAGTGCGGAGACTATAACGGAGTAATCCGGAAGTAGTTGTCACGCTATGCTGCACTCAGACGAGTTTCTCTTGAGAATATTTCTAATTATTGAGTAATCGGGACGTTGGTAATATCCGAAGGAGGAATGTAGACTCTGGGAACTTTTAGAACCATGTTTTACAGGTGTGATTAAACCTTTAGTACATACCTTGGGGATGTTTTTTACCTTTGACTCCATGCTCGTGACGTTGAACCTTTCGACTTTATTTGTGACCTTGCTTGTGGTTGTTGCATAGCCATACCTTCATGCATCCATGGAACCCGTTTTCACTTGATTTTCAAGGAATTTGGAAGTCTTTCTTTGTAAATATCACAAGTTTTGTCAAGCTCAATGGATCTTGGGTGTTGATGGGGGTGGAAACCTTAATCCACCAAAATGGATGATTGATCTTGATGATAACTTGATCAATGTTTGGAGCCAATTTAAAATTCATCTTCTATCTTCATACCTTGATGTTTACAACCTAATACCTTGAAGATAAAATAAAACTCTCTTTTACATTCACATATCATGCATCATTCTACATTTTTTGTTTCACTTTCAAAGGTCTTTTTCCAAGTCTTATTTTTTCCTTTGGTCTCACCAGTACAACACTCGCGCTAAGAGAACAATGGAGAATATCAAGCAAGAGGTTTCTGAACTCCGTAGAGAGATGACTAATTTGAAAGCTAGTGTGGAGCACTTAACTGGCTTGATTGAAATTCTGGTTTCCGCCCAAGTCCATCCTTCTAGGAGGGAGGAAGCGATGATAAAAGTCTTCACTGAAACTCTAGAATCATTATGAGAAGGTGATGGTTAATGCAACTAATGACTTTCCTGACAAGGTGAATGTGGGAGTGCGTCTAGAAGAAGATGTCGGGAAGGGATGTTCATATGAAGATGGTAGCTCAGCTAATGGTGTGAAGATGTTTGATAATAACTTTTCCAAGAAGAGAACCAGAGGAAGAAATAATCATCGTCAGAATCATCATGTTCATCAACAGAATCAGCAAGCTCCTAATCAGAGGAAAACCCCGTCTGATCCAATTCCAATTACCTACACAGAGTTGTTCCCTATCTTGATGCAGAGGAATTTGGTTCAGACCCGACCTCCACCGAAGGTTCCTGAGAAGATACATTGGTACTACAAAGCTGATTTGACTTGTACCTTTCATCAAGGTGCTCCTGGGCATGACTTGGAGGGTTGCTTTGCTTTGAAGATTGAGGTTCAGAAGTTGGTCAGAAGTGGTGTCTTGTCATTCAAGGACGTTGGTTTTGAAGTTCAAATCAAGCATGCGCCGAAGAGTAAACACGATTGATGGTGACTTTAATTTTTGAAGGATGTTTTCGGTAATTCAAGTCCAGATGGAAAGCCTTCCCAGATTATTAACTTATTTCTGCTTTTTGTAATTTTTCTTGTTTATCAAAACATTGTTTGCATGTAAGAACTTGTTTGCATCTGAATGATTATCTTAATACAATGAGTATGTTTGTCTTGAAGAAATTCATTTGTTTCACTCATATTTATTTTCAAATTTTAAATTTCTTTTTGCATTATGATACCAACTTGTTGCCCATTCTCTGGCCTAGGCAGAGATTGAATGGAGGATGATAATCTAAAAAACACAAAATCTCTGGTTGTGTGCTTTTGAATAAAATCTTGCTGACGATGTACAGGAATTATTTCAAATCCCTAAACACCGGATATATAAGGAAGATAATCCCTTACTAACCCCTTTTGAGCCTTTGAAGTAGGAGTTTCTTTTCTATACAAAAAACCTCGAATTTTAACATGGGGCAGGGTAGTTTTTCAGTTAATCCGATTGAGTGTTCAAAATTCATAAGGAAGATATTTCTGAAGAGAAACTACGAGGGCTATCCTTCATGTATAATGAAGCCATAAGATGTGGAATCACAATGTTATCCCTCATTCATCAAGAAACGAGGAAGTCGCAATCCTCTCAACAAGCAAATACAAGCTAATGTCACACTTTTGTTCAAAAAATAAAAAAAATCAAGAAGAAAAAAAAAAGAAAGCCTGCTAAGTCAAAAATTTGAAAACGTACGGCTTAAGCAAAAATTAGGAAATCCCGCTGGACTATCAATTCAAAAGAATTAGTTCAGGCAAAAGTTAGGGAAAATAAAATTGCAAAGAAAGGACTACAAAGAAAAGTCCTCAGCAAAGAACAAATTGGTGACTACAAACACGAAGACATAAGGGTGGTTTCTACTCCGAAAGCCTCGCCATTTCCTTAACCATCACAAAATCCTTTTGAGAGATGAACGCTCATGTTGAATTAACTGAACATAGGGTTGGAGAACATCACGAAGAATGGGTGGGCACCTATAAATTTTGAGCCTTAAAAATCTTTTTTCTAAAAACCATGAACCAGGCCACGTTACAACCTTCAAAAGTCCTAATTGAAGCAAGGTTATTTTGAAAGCATACTTCAATGAGATAGTGTTCCTGACTCCCATGAATGTTCTAAATAGTTATGTTGGTATCATATGTTTTTCCTATATAAAAATAAATGGTGCTCTAACTCGCAAAATTTGTGCGATATCTTTTCAAAATCTTCAAGACTTACATAACTGTTGCATTAGAATTTTCATTCTCATAATAAACTTTTTCTAACTGCAAAACATTTGTTTGATATCAAGGAAGCTCACATATAAGCACTAGTGATGAGTTTATTCTTTTAAGGCCTAAAACTATGTTGAGTAATTGGCGGATCATTTCAAGAAAAAAATCATATCCAGGGGCATGTCACCTGAAGACCTTGAGCACAAACATGTTGCTTCTCCCAGTTAATGCTTTCCCAACTTGTTTACCCTTTTGGGGCGAAATTTGAAGACTTTTTTGTTCCAAGTACAGTCAATCTGGGGCAATCACGTCGAGATTCGACAAATCTCTCTAAGAGTTTGAAGACACTAGAGCATTGTGGATGTCAGGTCTTTTGTAAAATCCTCTTGAGACGATTTCTTATCATCAACCATATAGCTTGGGGCATTTTAGAAGTGAAGTTATTCGCAAGAATTGTCGGGCATCACGCAGCTTATCAGCAGTAAACTTGGGGCATCCAAAATTAGTCTCAGGGGCAATACAAATTTGTCAAGATATGTGATATGTATTGCACACATTATCAGAGGGTGGTGTTCCCAATATCTTCAGCTAAGCAAGACTTTTTCCAACTGAAGCATTATTCGTGTTGTTATCCTTTCAATGGATTGTTGATGATAGAAGACTGGACTTTGGGGTTTTCTACCAAAAAAATATCTTCCTCTCCAAAGAGATTTAAGCCTTGTAAAAGGACCTTACTCCAATGATGACTTTTGTTCTATCTCCAGTAATGTTCCCATCCTGTTGAGATTAGCCGAGTGTCGAGTTATACTATGATGTCTTATCATCTCCAGTTTATCTTTTCTATCTGTTTTGTCAATCATATACATGACATTCATTTATTCATTCACACTTGCATCATGCACGCACATTTGTATTTGTTGATGTCATTGAGTTCGTATACCTTGGTTATGTCTATTCAAATAGTGTATTTGCTCTCCTCAAATAGAGTGTCAACTTAAGCAGGAAGTGTATCCTTTCTAATTCCCCACTGAGTTTATTCATCGTGGAAGAGTTGTTGCTTTAGCCTTCCTTTCTGTCTCAGGACAGGATAATTCTCATTTGAGTTTATTCCTCATTTGGTAGGGTCTTGTTTGATTGTTTCTCTCCAATTTGTTCTTGGATTGCGTTTTGTCTATTACAGATGCTTCTTGGTGAATCTCTCTAGGCTATGAAACCTAGATGGAGAGTGCATTTATTTTGCAATTTAAATACCTGGTCTCCTCAGGAAGGATTTATTCATGGTTCCCCATTGAAGATGAACTTTATTCCCTAGTAGTGTTATCATAACATTCTTCTGGAATATCGACGTGACGACAAGCGATTGACTCTTTATTTGAGTAGTTTGATCATTTCTGAATTTCTTTATGACAAATGGAGGTCTCTTCATGAGCAGTTTGTCCATCCTCGATGAAATTATTGATTCTCACCTCCAGCAATATCTTCATGATATTTTGTCGGTATCTTTGAAAAACAGCAAGCGGCGGTCTCTTCATGAGCAACTTGTATGTTATTGATACCTTTGAAAAACAAAGTGGCGGTCTCTTCATAAGAAACTTGTATGTTATTGATACCTTTGAAAACAACAAGCGGCGGTCTCTTCATGAGCAACTTGTATGTTATTGTTACCTTTGAAAAAACAGCAAGTGGCGGTCTCTTCATGAGCAACTTGTGTGTTATTGTTCTCTTGAAAAACAACAAGCGGCGGTCTCTTCATGAGCAACTTGTATGTTATTGTCACCTTTGAAAACAACAAGCGGAGGTCTCTTTATGAGCAACTTGTATGTTATTGTTACTTTTGAAGAAAATAGCAAGCGGCAGTCTCTTCATGAGCAACTTATGTGTTATTGTTACCTTTGAAAAACAGCAAGCGGCGGTCTCTTCATGAGCAACTTGTATGTTATTGTTACTTTTGAAAAAAACAGCAAGCGGTGGTCTCTTCATGAGCAACTTGTGTGTTATTGTTATCTTTGAAAAACAGAAAGCGGCGGTCTCTTCATGAGCAACTTGTGTGTTATTGTTCTCTTGAAAAACAACAAGCGGCAGTCTCTTCATGAGCAACTTGTATGTTATTAATATCTTTGAAAACAGCAAGCGGCGGTCTCTTCACGAGCAACTTGTGTGTTATTGTTATCTTTGAAAAACAGCAAGCGGCGGTCTCTTTATGAGCAACTTGTGTGTTATTGTTATCTTTGAAAAACAGCAAGCGGCGGTCTCTTCATGAGCAACTCGTGTGTTATTGTTCTCTTGAAAAACAGCAAGCGGCAGTCTCTTCATGAGCAACTTGTATGTTATTAATATCTTTGAAAACAGCAAGCGGCGGTCTCTTCATGAGCAACTTGTGTGTTATTGTTATCTTTGAAAAATAGCAAGCGGCGGTTTCTTCATGAGCAACTAGTGTGTTATTGTTCTCTTGAAAAACAGCAAGCGGCGGTCTCTTCATGAGCAACTTGTATGTTATTGACACCTTTTAAAGATAGAAAGTGGCGGCCTCTTTATTTGAGAAGCTTGTGTATCCCCCAACAATAATGCAAATGACACCTCTTCGGAAAAGTTCCAGGGGGAAGCTTGTATTTTATCCTTTTGAAGCGATATCTTGGTTAAAGAAGAAATGTGTTACCGTTCTTGGTATAATTTAGAAGTCAGATGTTAATTTGCCAGTCTCAGTGCTGATGTCAATCATTTCCCTTCTCCAGTCTCAGTGCTGATGTAAATCATTCTTTTCCAGTCTCAGTACTGATGTTAATCATTTCTTTTTCCAGTCACAGTACTGATGCCAATCATTCGTCAGTCCCAGTGCTGATGTCAATCATTTTCCTTCTCCAGTCTCAGTACTGATGTAAATCATTTCTTTTCCAGTCTCGATACTGATGTAAATCATTAATTTCTTCCCTCAAAGTTATTCTCTAATAAGAGTCTCTCATTTTAAGTCTATGACTCTGTTTCCCCGGTAAGTTATAATCTGTTCCCCTGTGGGATTACTGTATAATGTGTTTGGTTTTTCCAGCAGTAGTTTGTCTCATACGGCATCATTCCTCATTAAATTCGAAATCTTACATTCATACCATATCATAAACATAATTGCGGTATCTTAAAGCCAAAAATTGTGTATTCTATATTTAAGTCCCTTCAATCTCATCGAAATGAAGATCCCAATCTTCATATCTCCAGATAGAAGAAACTTAAATAGGGGCAGCTGTCATACCCTAATTTTTGACCTAAGATCCCATTTTTATTTTTGCATTTTTATACAAAACTCAAGGTCACTAAATATAGTCGGTTTTAACCTCTCACCTTCGAGCATTAATTATGCAGAAATTGTCAAGTGTTTTGAACATTCTTAGCCTATGTATCACTAACTTCTAATCAAGCACGAAATGTGTGTTTTTTGTTTCTTTGATTTCATGTGCTGACAGGTCTCCTTCGATTCAACACCCTTCGATTGACTCTTAGTCTCCTTCGAATGCAAGTTTAGGTACATCCTTCGTTTGGATTTGAAACCTCATTCGATTCAGCCTTTCGATTGGACAAGTTTACTGCCTGCAAGCCTGCTTCGACTGGACAAGTTTACTACCTGCAAGCCTGCTTTGACTGGACAAGTTTGCTGCCTGCAAGCCTGCTTTGACTGGACAAGTTTACTGCCTGTAAGCCTGCTTCGACTGGATAAGTTTGCTGCCTGCAAGCCTACTTCGATTTGGACAAGTGCTGCCTGCAAACCTACTTCGATCTGGACAAGTTTACTGCCTGCAAGCCTGCTTCGACTGGACAAGTTTATTGCCTGCAAGCCTGCTTCGACTGGACAAGTTTGCTGCCTGCAAGCCTGCTTCGACTGGACAAGTTTACTTCCTGCAAGCCTGCTTCGACTGGACAAGTTTGCTTCCTGCAAGCCTACTTCGATTTGGACAAGTGCTGCCTGCAAACCTACTTCGATCTGGACAAGTTTACTGCCTGCAAGCCTGCTTCGACTGGATAAGTTTACTGCCTGCAAGCCTGCTTCGACTGGACAAGTTTGCCGCCTGCATGCTTTCTTCGTTTGGACAAGTTTCGATGGGACAAAGTAACCATCTCTATGCATCCTTCGAATTCACTTGCACCAAGGGGGTCTTGCACACTTTGCTTCATACAAGCTTCGTTTGAGCCAAGAGGTATCTTCATACAAGATTTGACTAAGTTCTTGCTTCCCTTGAAAAAGTGCCCTTCAACTCAGAAGCCAGGAACTTCCCTCATGCTAAAAAGACACAAGACAATGACTCCCTTTATGTTTGTTTCGATCCACATGCTTCGATTGGGCAATATGCTTCCTTCGAGCATGAGCTTTCGATTTGGCAGTTTGTTTCCTTCGATACAAGCTTCGACTGGGCATTAGCTTGTTTCGACCACAAGCTTCGACTGAGGGAAAGGCTTCCTTCGAACAAGTGTGTTTTGATCCCATTCTTGCATTCGACTCAAGACCAAGTCTCATTTTCAATGTTATGCTGCTTCCAAATCTTTACATAATCAGAGGCTTACACAAGTTTGTGATACATTTCCAAAGGGTTCGAAGGTTTACTCATGGGATAATACCATTCTTGGACAAATAGCCAAATACAACACTCCAAAAATCTGTTGTTGCTGCTCCAATGCTTGCTGTAAGATGCCAAAACAACACAGAAAAAAACTGCTACAAAGCAGTCCTGCCACGCTGCTCCCATACTTGCACCAAATTGGCATATAAGCACTGCCCCTCGAAGGCTACAAAGAGCAGTTTACTCAAATTGTTCAAATTATTTTGTTTTCCCTCCAAAAGCTTCATCCAACTTTGCCTATAAATAAGAGGCTCCAACACATGTTTAAGAGAGGATCTTTGGACCAGAGGAACGAATCCCCCAAATTTTCTCAAACACAACAAAACTCTCAAGTTCATCAACACTTGAGAAATCAAAACCCAGAATCCCAAACACTCATCTCTTTCAATTCTGAAGAACACCCCACACATAGAAGTTTGTTCAAACTCAAAGACAACCTTCTGTGACAACCCTTAGAACCAAAAGCAAACCCCCTGTGACTATTCTTCGAATTCCAGAAACGTCTAGGTAGCAGTTCAAGTTCGAATCCCACATCCATTCAAGGTCTGAAGCAAGGTAAGTTATTCTTACCCTTGAACTTTTCGTTTCATGACATAACATGTAAATAATCTTTTCGTTCGTTTCAAACATGTACATATCATTGTTCCTTTTGTTTCCACCCTTTTAACATGTTATTTTTCAGAGCTAACCCTTTCGTTTTTTTTGCTTTCTGTTTACCTGAACTTGCTTTAACTGTTAAACTGTTTACCAAACAAATACTAGCATGGCCTCAGGCCATGTTGCCATTTAATGCTTTAAATGAAAGAAACAGGAAACAGGAAATAGGAAACGAAGCTTCTGGCTTCTATCCTCTTTCTCCAGGTCGAACGAAAGAGACAACCAGGAGTATGAAACGAAGCCTTTGGTTTCCACACTGACTTCCAGGCCCAGCCAGAGACACGCTCACACTGATTTCACTGGCCCAATCGAAGAAGGCAACAAGGCAGAAAGGCCCAGCCAGAGGCACACTTGCACTAAGTCCAGGCTCAGACGAAAGGCACTCCCATGCTGGTGCCAGCCTCCAATCGAAGTACATGACCTGACTGGTGCCAAAGCCTAATCGAAAGACGTGACTTTGCTGTTCCTAGCCTCAATCAAAGGAGGCAAACAAAATGCAAATCGAAGGGTGCTCCTGCCTGAATCGAAATACACTCATTTTTCTTACTTTTATCTTATTTTTTTCCTTCATATTTTTTATGCCTTTCGATACGGTTGTAATAGCGTAGGATTTTATCTTTCTGCATTTTATTTACTTTGTACAAATGCTAGTAATTAGGCGTGTATGGCAAGATAAAATCAACAAGTAAACAAACCAAAAAATCCAAAAACACTCTTTAATCCTTACTTGAATATATCTTAAAACCCGCAAAACACTCAACAAATCAAAACTCCCCCCAAGGGCATGTTATTTCCGTTCTACCACGATACCGGCCGTGCCTATTGCTAGAATGCGTGCGTTAATGTCGCCCACTAAAAAACACAAACAAATCAACTTTTTTTCTAGAGGAACTACGGTGTTTTGATTCCTTCATTGGATACGTAGGCAAAGGGTCGCGAAACCCTCACGAACCCAATAATAAGAACTCATTTCTTTCCCCTTAAGCAAACATAGTTGTAGATAAATACACCCTTGTATATAACAAACAATTTCAACCAAAAACAGATATTCCAAAAGGTTCCTGCGGAGTACCGCAGATGCATTGGGTGCTAATACCTTCTCATTGTATAACCAACCCCATAACTCTTGATCTCTTTCAAAAAACGAATTGTATTTTCATTACTTTTAAATATTATTTTACATTGCATGTTTTAAGGTTTTATTTCTCTCTTTTCCCTTTCCCCTTGGAAATAATAAAGCGCGGTGGCGACTCTTGCTTTTGCGAGTCGAGTTAATTAATATCTCGATCTCCGATTTTCACCGCTACAGCCCCAAGTTACTCATCATACCAGGCCCAGTTTCCATTCTTTTTTTAATTTATTTCATTTTTTTAATTTAATCATTTGTTTTAATTATTTTACAAAGAGAAAAAATCATTGTTTTTTTAATTAAATCATAAAAATCAAAAAATTACAAAAAATATTAGATTTAGTCTTTTCTCATTAAAAACTATTTATTTGCACTAACTAGCTTAATTTGGTCAACTTAGATATTTTTGTAATTAAAATTTAATAGAAATTAAGTTGATTTGCAAAATTAATTATTTTTCACAAAACAATCAAAAAAAAATTTATTTATTCGTAAATTATTATTTTCTCAACTCGACATTAATTCCCCTTATATAATTTGTCGCGCGCGTCTTTACTTTCATTATTTTTATTAATTATTGTAACTGTTCCAAGTTTGTAATAGTTAATTAAGTTTATTATTTCGCATTTATCATTTTCCCCGGTTTTTGATTATGTAATCCCCTCCCCAAATCCTTGTAATAGCTAGGGTTTTAATTTCTCCCTTTTTAATTTCCACAACTGTGAAACTGCTAGATGTATGGACATTAGGATTATATGCGAAAGATAAATAAATTTAAAATAGTAGAAAACCCTAAATGCGCAAGATAAATGAAACTGAAATCAAACACTTGCACATGCTCACTCCTAGGGTTTTACCTCACTTGGTTGCCTCGGAAAATAATGGTCGTTTCCCTCGAACATAGGGATACCTTAGCAAAAGACCCTCAATCTAAAAGTCGTCATAAAGATCATAGTCCCTCCTTGTCCCTCGAGTTGCCTACGAATTGATCTTATGACGATAGTCCCTTCGAAATGCTAAGGTATCCTTACTTGTTGCCTTCAGAGACCATTTCGTCCCTTCGAACGTCCCTTTAAAAATCCAACGACTGAGCTACCTACTCCTTAATAGTAGGGTAGCACTGTCTAAAGGAAATGAAAAGACTTTTTTCGAGTATGTAGAAATCTTAAGTACTTGCCTAAAACAAAAACTTTTCACACAGACACTGTTTCAAAAATAGTTTTCAAAACCACTTCGTCACACTCTTGAGGACCAATACAAAAGTTATCACGAAGTAAACAAAACATTTTTCAAAAAAAGCACACTCAAGCAATTTAAAAAATGAGCAAGTACCTAAGAGCCTATGGAAAACCACAGATAGAAAGGGTGCTAACACCTTCCCTTTCTATAATCTATCCCCCGTACTCAGAAATATCTCGAAAAAAGGTTTTTTTCTGTTCTTTTTCCTTTTCCTTTGTTGGATGAAATAAAAGTCAGTGGTGACTCTTTCTTACCGCGACATTTGCGAATATAAACCACAAACCAGTACAATAGTCGGTTCTGCCACCGTATCACACATGGTTACTGTTTACAAATGAGCAAAAAAAAGGGGAACCGAAAATAGAAAGAAAAACACTAATGGCTTTAAGAAATAGGATAATATCTTTAGACCATTCCATAAAATCCCCCGCAGCTACTTTTCCAGCAAGAGCGGAAGCTGGGATATCCCACTACAGGATCGCTAACATATCTCTAGTATGCAGCCTAATTGTATCAAGCTGTCTCACATCCCCGACGGAACAAAACTTCCAGTTACCGCTCCAAAGATTCCCCAGTGAAAGTCGCCCAGTTTCTCAGGATTCCCCAGCAGGTTTTCACGAGGTCTATAAACAATGCACGACGTTTCCCTTACACAACAAAGTTTATTTCTCTAACAAATGGAAACTCATCAACACTTCAACTTCAACATGTGAAGACTTACACTCCTCATTCCCAGCGGTACTCAGGGATTTATTTTCCCCGACTCTAGCAACACTACGGCATAACAATTAATGTGTCCATACATTACATCCATATGTCATAGCATTGACAACATAAATGCATACAGCACGATCTCATTTATTTTGAGAAACGGAATTATACCATGCATTTCATACATCATGACATTGCATGCAACTAACCTTTCATCTTTTCAGGAAAGATCAATCAACAGAAAATTATTGTCAAATTTTCAACAAGTCAATTATAGATCAATTCCCAAGAAAGGACTATTCGACCATCTACATAACAGATATTTCCTTCAGACCCCTGCTGGTTCAGTTTAAATCTCTCAACGGTTTATTCTGATTCTTTCCCACAGAAGTTTTCTCTGGTTCAGATAAATCTCTCAATGATTTGTTCTGATTCTTCTCCAGATTCCTGCCATTTCAGTTTAGATCTCTCAACGGCTTATTCCGATTCTTTCCCACACACATTTTCCCTGGTTCATATAAATCTCTCAATGATTTATTCTGATTCTTCTTCAGATCCCTGCCGGTTCAGCTTAGATCTCTCAACGGTTTATTCTGATTCTTTCCCGCAGACGTTTTCTCTCGTTCAGATAAATCTCTCAATGATTTATTCTGATTCTTCTCCAGATCCCTGTCGGTTCAGTTTAAATCTCTCAACGGTTTATTCTGATTCTTTCCTGCATAAATTTTTTCTGGTTCAGATGAATCTCTCAATGATTTATTCTGATTCTTCTCCAAATCCCTGCTGGTTTAGATAAATCTCTCAATGATTTATTCTGATTCTTTCCTAGTAGGCACTTTCACTTGTTTAGATGAATCTCTCAAGGATTTACTCTGATTCTCTCCAGTTAAAGAATATTCAAGTCCTTTTTGGTTTAGTTTAAACCTCTCAACGGTTTATCCTGATACTTTCCAAATGAACATTTCTGGTTCAGATAAATCTCTCCAAGGTTTAATTTGATTCTTCCCAGTCAAACAACATACAAGACTTCTGCTAAATCGCTCCAAAGATTTATTCTAATTCTTTTCCAGTTGAAATCAAGTTCAGACTTAGTCCATTTTCTATCAACAGTCACCTTTGGATGGCATCTACAAGCCCATCTCCGGAAAATCACCCCCATTCCTGCAAATGACATCTATAAGCCCATTCACAATTCATCTTCGAGTGCAAATTTCCGGGCACTCTAAGTATTCAATCATCTTCCACCTTCAAGTCACGAATGGCGGATCCGCCAATCTAACTCTTCAGATTTAAGAAGATTAAACAAGGGCAGCTGTTGTACCCAAAAAATCCCCCTCTCATTTATCAAGTATGTTCTCATAAGATCTCCTTTGGTTCAAGATTGCATAAGGATTGATCAGCTCAAGACACCTCCTTAAGCACTGATGACTGAAATTAGGGTTTGAGATTGCACAAAGATAATTGAAATTTTAATGCCTCATATGACTTTCATGGATCATTATGGACCCTCAATATTTCTCATGTCAAGTTTCAAGTATTGGATCACATTTTTGCTCAGTCAATTGATCAGTTGACCTAAAAATCAACCGTATTGAGGAAAAAGTCAATTGTTGTCAATTTACAGTCAAACTTCATAATTTTTTATCCATATCGACATTATGAACTCCTACATGTCATTTGATCAAGTTTGGACCATAATTCCTCAAGAAATTTGATCAGATCATCAAAAGGGCAAAATGGTCAAAATTAGGGTTTTGACTAAGAAAAGACATTTTTTGATTTTTGACCTAGAAAATGGTTATTTGGTTTGAGACATGATCTCAAGGTTTCAAATGCATCATTTTAACCTAATGGTATGGCTCAAAACTTTCCTCAAGATCAATTGATTGATAGTTGATTTTCAGTCAACTGATCAAAAGTCAACCGTACATTGAAAAGTCAAACTTTGACTTTTTTGTCAAAATCAAATGTCAAAGATCACAATTCATCAAAACATGTCAAAATATGAAACTTGTTCATCAAGAAATAAAAAAGTCAAGATTTCATTTTGAAAAGTCAAAGTTTCCAAACTTAGAAATTTTTCTAAGTGTTGAAAACTTCATATTTTTCACAACTTTGAGCCATTTTTTCACCATGATGCAAGATGATTCAAAGGAAACTTTCAACATGAAAGGTGTATATCTCAATGATATCTAAAACATTTATTTACAAAACTCCTCCTAGAAATTCTTGGATTTCAAGTTATTAATCATGAAATTATTTAGTGAAATTTTGAACAATTTGGTCTGGATTTTGACCTAACTTCTAGGCCAAGTTTCATATAGTTCCAATTGGATTTTGCAAAAGTGATTCAAATAGGGGTTGTAGATCACATTACAAGATTTATAAAATATCCAAGAACTTATTGAGATCATGTTTGAGCAAAGAGAATCAAAGGCATGAAGTTGGCATTTCATTCTTGAATTATAGGTCATTTCCATGATGAACAAGAATTCAAATCCATGCTAGGCTGCACAATCTTTGCTTTGCAGGCCTCAAACTTGCTTGGCACTCCATAATTAATGTTTTGCACAACAGTTAGAGGCTTTAATCTAAGCATGCAATGCATTGCCCATGCTTAATACCATTTTGGGAAGAAAGTGCACATTGCCATTTTTGAAAAGTAGCTTTTATGCACAAAATCAGTTCTTAAGCTTTGCACTTGTTTTATTCTGATCACACACAACCTATAACCCAAAATAAACTTGTCTAAAGCCTCTTGGAACTCAGGCCATGCTTGTACTATGGCTTGAAACCATATTCCCACTTTTCTTCAAAATCAAGTAACATAGCCATAAGTCTATATCTTGTGCTTCTAACCCTCTCAAGTGTTGCAACTTTTTCCATACTTATGCACAAGTTGTTTGCAAGCTAAGAGAGGATTTTCAAACCTCCAAGAACTCTCCCAAAACACCTTACTACACAGAACTGTTCTACTTGACAGTTTTGAGTCAAAACTCCCCTTCTCTATTTCGACTCGTGCGTTTTGATTCTTAACCATCCAGACACCTTACTTACATCATACATAAGTGATCCAATCCCTTGTTTCAAGACTGTAACTCCTCCATCACTATCCACCATTTCCAAAACTGAAGCTTGCAACTTGACTTGAGTTGGGAGTTTCAGCCATCCTCAAAGCAAAGTAGGAGTTAGAATACATTCAAGGAGGTCCAGGAAAGCTACAAAAATCATCAGGCCATCTCAAAGGTTGCTCAAACTCCATACACGACTCCAGTTGCAAGAGGTAAATTTTCAAACTTCTATCTCTTCATACAAGCATCATTTGATTCTGGTTTGTAAAGATAAGATGTAGACATCATTGCCACGAAGGTGTACATAGCCATAGTTTACATTTATATGGCATGAGCTTAGAGAATTTTGGAGTTGAAGTTTCTGAAATTTTTAGGTTTTAAATTAGGGCCAGAAAAATTCTCACTCATCTTGGATTTATAGCTTTAGTTATTTATATGGTTGGATTCGTGGGAAGAAATGTCATAACTTTCATATTTGTACTTTCCATTTTTGTTGAGAGAAGAAGAAGTTACAGGTACTCTGGTTGGCTGAAGGTTAAAGACGAAGTACAAGCCTTGGAAGCATTTTATGTTATGTATTTATCATTTCATTTTAATAAACGGATGTATAGCCACCCTAGTGGTAAGGCAGCGCGCTGGTAACCAAGAGGGCGTGGATTCAACATCCAGCATGCTACCTTTTTTTTCATTTCTCACATTTTCTCTCTTTTTTTTGGCACACAGCAGCGCCTGGGCCTCTCCTTTGGGCTTTTGTTCCTTTTTGTTGCTTCTAACCCCCTGCCTTACTTTTGCACACCTGGCCCAACTTTATTTTATTAATTTTATTTATTTCCTTTCTTATTTTATTTTATATTCAATTTATTTTATTATTATTTTTTTTATTAATGAAAAAAATATAAAAATATTTTTATTTATTATTTACACTTATTTATTTTATTTTCTTTATAAAGACAAAAAAGAACAAAAACAATTTTCTTTTAATAAATAAATTTCTTTTTTTTAATTAATTAATATTTAGACTTAGGTTTAATTATTATTTTATTTTCCTAATTAAAATTAACTTAGAATTTAGGTTTCTCTTAATTAATTAATTTTCTCATTTTATATTTATTAATTTAAAACCTTTTTCTTAAAAAAAACCCTAAAAATTCTTTTTAAGTTAATTCCTTTTCTTAATTAGTTTAAGTTAATTTTATTTAATTTTCCTTAATCATTTTCTTTAATTAGGTCAAGACTAAACCCTTTCATGAAAAACAAACAAAATCATTTCTTTTTCCATTTTTGCATTCATGCATTTTATTTTCAATTTTGTTCAATATTCAATATGGTTGTAATAGTTAATTAGATTTAATTTTCTTGCAAAAATCTCCATTTTTAAATTTGTGCACCCCCTCCCCTATTGATGTAATAGCTTATTATTTTTATTTTCCTCAATTTAATGCTTTATATATAAATGCTAGTAAGTTAGGGTTTGTATGGAAAGATTAAAATCAACAAGTTAGTGTTAGAACAAAGTTTGAATCTACTACCCTAAGTTAAAGTTTTGATGATAACAAAAAGCAAGATTATATAAATTGTATGATTCATGTAAGACATATATGCTACCTAAAAATTATGTTTTGTTTTACAGAAACTCTGATAAGTATCAGCATAAGAATATCATCATCAGCATCAGAAGATGAATTATCAACATCAGCATCAGAGGATGTTATATCAGATGCCAGAATCAGAAGATTAAAGCATTTGTTTACGCTGAAGCTTGATGAACAGATCTGCGCGTAACAATCTACACTCTGATCAAGACAACAACAATTCATCAGCATCTAGCAGCGTCAGAATAAGCCAAAGCCAGAACACGCTTAATTGGCAACGGTACTGTGCATTCAAGACTCTTTATTATCAACGACATTATTCCAGACAAAGATCTGCTTAATATGGAAAGAATGTAATTGGCATTGAAACGGAATAACTGACTCCAACGTACCATTTTCCAATGCTATATAAACAAGCAAGTGAGGAATGAATTGGCTAATGCTCTACAACTCTCTACACGCCTAAAGCTATTCATATTCATCCTCATTCCCAGTTTGCTAAAAGCTCTCAAATTACCTATTCTATTGTTTTAGAATTCTAGTTCTCATAAGCTTAATTTGTGTAATATCACAGTTGTGATAAACAGTTTTGTAGAAAATATTCAACACACTTAGATTTCATTTATCTGTAAGAAAGTATTTCCTTGAGAAACCGGTTTGTGGTTTTGACTCAAGAAGGCTTTAGCAGTTGTTAAAGCAGTTGTAATATTCAGTTGAATATAGTGGATTAAGACCTCGTTGGAGAGAGGCGAAATCACCTTGACGGGTGGACTGGAGTAGTTTGAGATCAAACGAACCAGGATAAAAACAACGTGTTGTCTGCATTTGATTTCAAGTTTTACAATTCAATCCCCCTTCTTGTGTTTTTCACTTCTTCAATTGGCATCAGAGCGTCTGGTTTTGAGCTAAAACACTTAATCGTGTCAGTACAAGATCCAGCGTCAGAAAAACACAATGGCAGGAACATATCAACACAGCAGCAATGACAACAATGAAGATAGAGACAGATTCAGCGGCAAACCTCCAGTCTTTGATGGAGAGAATTTTGATTACTGGAAAGACAGAATTGAAAGCTTCTTTCTGGAACATGATGCTGATCTGTGGGACATGGTGACAGATGGATACACGTACCCAGTGAATGCTAGTGGTCAGAAGATTGACAGGAAGGCAATGTCTGATCAACAAAAGCGTGACTTCAAAAATCACCACAAGGCCAGAACCATTCTTCTCAGCGCCATCTCTTACGCTGAATATGAAAAGATATCCAACAGAGACACATCAAAGAACATGTTTGACTCACTTAGAATGACGCATGAAGGCAATATTCAGGTCAAAGAAACTAAAGCTCTCGCGCTTATTCAGAAGTATGAGGCATTCAAAATGGAAGAAAGTGAATCCATTGAAAGAATGTTCTCAAGATTCCAAATTCTGGTGGCTGGTCTCAAGGTTCTGGACAAAGGATACTCTACTGTTGATCATGTCAAGAAGATCCTCAGAAGCTTGCCAAAACAGTGGAGGCCAATGGTTACAGCGCTGAAGCTAGCTAAAGATCTAAACAAAATTTCTCTGGAGGAACTTATCAGCTCCCTCAAAAGTCATGAGATAGAGCTAGAAGCTAATGAACCTCAGAAGCAAGGTAAGCCTCTAGCATTAAAATCTAACAGAAAATCTGATTCTAAAGTTTTGCAGGCAGTTGAAGAAACATCTGATGGGTCCTCATCAGAAGAAGACGAACTTTCTCTCCTCTCCAGAAGAGTGAACCAACTATGGAAGCAGAGGCAAAGGAAGTTCAGGAATCCCAGAAGATCTAATTAGAATGAGTCCTCTTCCAGATACAGAAGGTCAGACTCTTCTTCTGGATACAGAAAATCTGAAGGCTCTTCAGGAAGCAGAAAGCCAAACACCAAGGACATCACTTGCTATGAATGCAACGAGCAAGGACACTATAAGAGTGATTGTCCAAAGCTTCAGAGGGAAAAGCCCAAAAAGATGTTTGGAAGAGAAAAGAAGAAAACTCTCATGGCTACATGGGATGAATCTGACTCGTCTGAAGCTGACTCAGAATCAGATGATGAGAGAGCAAACATAGCTCTCATGGCCAACATATCAGAAGACAGTGAAGCTTCTAAATCAGACTCAGAATCACACACCGAAGAGGTATTTCCTGACTTTGCAATTAATTTTACTAAGGCTGAACTTGCTGAAAGCCTTAACGAAATTCTGGAAAGATATCAGCAGATCAGAGTTAAATTCAGAAACCTGAAAAGGAATCTTGAATCTGACTCTGATAAAACTGAGAGTCTTAAATTGGAAAACTCTAAGCTGAAAAATAAAATTTCAGAATTAGAAAATGTTTTACAAAACTCTCAGAAGGAAACAATTTCTAAAACTCCCAGCAGCGCTGATGAGATCATCAAGGAGTATGATCATAGCTTTCAGAAGTTCCTTGCTAAAAGCATAGATAGAAGCAAAATGGCTTCAATGATCTATGGAGTTAGCAGAAATGGTAGAAAGGGAATAGGATACCAAGGTAAGGTTCCTACACCAAAGAATGTCATGGATTTAACTATTAAACACACTCCTCTGAATTCACACTTTGTGTATGGTCACACACTTGACATAAAATATACTAGTAGTATTTATTCTGTGAAACCAAAATTCAACCAGAGTTTTGGTAAAGCTAACAAATCAGGACCCAAGAAAATATGGGTACCTAAGGATAAAATAATACATGTTGCAGATATCTTTAGCAGCAAATCAGAAACACCAGTCATGGTACCTGGACTCTGGCTGCTCACGGCACATGACAGGAAGAAGGCATATGTTCTAAAGCCTGGAATTTAAGCCTGGAGGCCACGTAGGCTTTGGAGGCAATCAGAGGGGAAAGATCATTGGCTCTGGAACTGTAGGTAATGGAAATCTTCCCTCTATAAACAATGTTCTGCTAGTAGATGGATTAATGCATAATCTGTTATCCATAAGTCAATTAAGTGATAACGGTTATGATATAATCTTTAATCAAAAATCATGTAAAGCTGTTAGTCAGAAAGATGGGACTATCCTATTTAATGGAAAGAGGAAAAACAACATTTATAAAATCAAACTTTCTAAACTGAAAAGTCAGAATGTAAAGTGTCTTCTGTTTGTTAACAACGAGCAATGGATCTGGCACAAAAGATTGGGGCATGTTAGTATGAGAAGAATATCTCAGATTAACAAACTCAATCTGGTCAGAGGACTTCCTAATCTGAAGTTCAATTCAGATGCTCTGTGTGAAGCATGTCAGAAAGGCAAGTTTGCAAAACCTTCTTTCAAATCTAAAAATGTTGTTTCTACCTCTAAGCCATTAGAACTTCTGTACATTGACTTATTTGGACCAGTTAAAACTGCTTCAGTAAGTGGCAAGAAGTATGGGTTAGTAATCATAGATGACTATAGCAGATGGACATGGGTAAAGTTCTTAAGACACAAGGACGAGTCACACTCTGTGTTTGTCACCTTCTGTAACCAAGTTCAGAATGAAAAAGATCTTAGAATCGTTAAAGTCAGAAGTGATCATGGTGGAGAGTTTGAAAACAAAGATTTTGAGTCATTCTTTAATGACAAAGGCATTCTGCATGATTTCTCTTGTCCTAGAACTCCCCAGTAAAATCGAGTTGTAGAACGAAAGAACAGAACATTGCAAGAAATGGCCAAAACCATGATCAATGAGACAAACGTTGCTAAGATCTTCTGGGCAGAGGCAATAAGCACAACGTGCTACATTCAGAATAGAATCTCCATAAGACCTATTCTGGAAAAGACTCCATATGAATTGTGGAAGAACAGAAAGCCCAACATTTCATATTTTCATCCATTTGGATGTACTTGTTTTATGTTAAATACAAAAAATTATTTGAACAAGTTTGACTCTAAAGCACAGAAGTGTATTATGTTAGGATACTCTGAACGCTCAAGGGAGTACAGAGTATACAATATAGAAACACAGATTGTGGAAGAATCAATCAGTGTTTGTTTTGATGATAAGCTTGACTCTGAAAAGTCAAAACAGAATGAAGTTTTTGCAGGTATGGAAGTTAAATTTACAGGTTCTGAAGACAAGTCATCAGAAGCTCTAAATAAAAACACTCCTTCAACATCAGAAAGGAGCACTGCAAGCAATCCAGCAATAGCTGCTGATCAACCTCAGAAAAGACTACCCAGAAGCAGCATGGATCATCCAGAAGAAACAATCTTAGGAAGAAAGGAAGATCCAATCAGAACAAGAGCCAGCTTCAGAAACTCTGAAGAATCCCTCATGGGACTTGTTTCTCTGATTGAACCTTCCTCAATTGATGAAGCACTTCTGGACAACGACTGGATTCTAGCAATGCAAGAAGAGCTGAATCAATTCACCAGAAATGACGTATGGGATCTTGTTCCCAGACCAAAAGGATTCAACGTCATTGGAACAAAATGGGTGTTCAGAAACAAGCTGAACGAACAAGGTGAAGTTATCAGAAACAAAGCACGACTGGTAGCACAAGGTTATAGTCAGCAAGAGGGGATAGACTATACATAAACCTTTGCCCCAATCGCCAGGTTAGAATCTATCAGACTTTTAATTTCGTTTGCTGTTAATAAAGGCATCACTCTGTATCAGATGGATGCCAAGAGTGCATTCTTAAATGGATATATAAAAGAAGAGGTTTATGTGCACCAACCCCCTGGTTTTGAAAGTACAAAAAATCCAGAATATGTTTTCAAACTAAAGAAGTCACTATATGGTCTGAAACAAGCTCCCAGAGCTTGGTATGCAAGACTAAGTAACTTTCTGTTAGAAAAAGAATTCACCAGAGGGAAGGTGGACACTACCTTATTCTGTAAGTCAGTTAAGAATGACATCTTAGTCTGTCAAATTTATGTTGACGATATTATTTTTGGATCTACTAATCCTTCTCTTGGAAGAAAATTTGCTAAGTGTATGCAGGCAGAATTTGAGATGAGCCTCATGGGAGAACTGAAATTCTTTCTGGGAATTCAGATCAATCAAAATCCAGAGGGAACTTACATTCATCATAGCAAATATGTCAGAGAACTTCTGAAGAAATTTGATCTCTCAGAATGTAAGTCATCAAAGATTCCAATGCATCCCACGTGCATTCTGGAAAGAGAAGAGGTAAGCAAAAAGGTAGAACAGAAGGTCTACAGAGGTATGATTGGTTCTCTTCTTTATCTGACGGCTTCAAGGCCTGATATTTTATTCAGCGTATGCATTTGTGCAAGATTCTAATCAGATCCTAGAGAATCTCACTTAACAGCTGTTAAGCGAATTTTCAAGTATCTGAAAGGTACTACTAATCTGGGTTTGTTCTATAAGAAATCTAGTGATTACAGCTTAGTAGGTTATTGCTATGCTGACTTTGCTGGAGATAGAGTAGAGCGTAAAAGTACTTCTGGAAGCTGCCAGTTTCTGGGAGAAAATCTGATCTCTTGGTCCAGCAAAAGGAAATCCACAATTGCGCTATCAATAGCAGAAGCTGAGTACATAGCAGCAGCTGGATGCAGTACACAAATGCTCTGGATGAAAAGTCAGCTTGAAGACTTTCAGATTTTTTAGAGTAACATCCCTATACTCTGTGACAATACTTCTGCCACCTGCTTAAGTAAAAATCTTATTTTACATTCTAGGGCTAAGCATATAGAAATAAAACATCACTTCATTAGGGACTATATTCAGAAAGGAATTTTGAACTTAAAATTTATTAATACAGACCATCAATGGGTTGATATCTTCACTAAACCACTTTCTGAAGATAGGTTCAACTTCATT
Organism: Vicia faba; assembly: GCA_948472305.1. NCBI lineage: Eukaryota > Viridiplantae > Streptophyta > Magnoliopsida > Fabales > Fabaceae > Vicia > Vicia faba. The sequence continues at coordinate 1,574,739,495 of OX451737.1, forward strand.
CTGAATCATCTCAGCATGAAGGTCTTCCCAGAGTGAAAATGTTTTAATTTTATATTTTAACCTTCAGAATGTGTTTTCTTTTTACTGTGAACTTCTGATCAATCTTCTTTCAGAAAGCTAGACATGCAGATTGTATCAGAGTCTATCCATAAAGATCTGAGCGTCTCATTTCAAGGATAGATGTGCTGTTCACCAAATCAAACAAGTGTCATCCAGTCATCAGCTAATCTCTGAAGCAGAACACGCGTGCACGCTTCTGAGAAGGAAAAACGCTGATTGGATGCATTGAGACACATGTCTGGTAACCGTTCCAAATATCTTTCTCAAATCCCCCAAAATCAGCAAGCATTAAATGCACGTAATCATGAGTTAAATTGTAATCATGAGTTAATTCTCTCTCTTAAAACCGTTTACGTTTTCAAAACATCATTTGAAATCTATTTAAACGCCTTAACATCATTCATTAAATTTTTACCGTCTCTTGCAATCAACCAAATATTTTCTGCATTCTTACTTGTGTGTTCATCTTTTTCAAAGAAACCCTTTTTCAAGCTTTTCTCAAAGAAACCCTAGTGTGAACATGGCAACTTCTAGCAATGTTTCTGCAGGTTCTCAGCAAGACGCTTCATCTGAGCAATACCAGATTCCCTTCAGAACTCTACTTACTCCGGTGAAGAACTTGGAAGTTCTGTCTGAACTGATCGTTGATTTCACCAGTTTGAAAGATAATGGTTTCGATTTGACTGAAGAAATTAGGGCACAAGGATGGGAGAAGTATTTTGATAGGTTGGTGGGGCTAACATTCCCCATTCTGGTTAAGGAGTTCTGGATTCATGCATCTGCTTCAATGCATCAGGTTACATCATACATCATGGGGAAGAAGATAGTGATCACTGAGGATCACATTACTAGGCTGATTGGATACAACGGTGGTGGCATCCGCTATATTGACATGGCAGAAAGATCTGGAAACACTGGCTTAGTGGCTAGACAGATTTTCACTCATGGGGTTCCCAGCAGCAAGATCAGAGATTTGAAGGATCAGCACAGAATCTGGGCAAAGATCATCTTGGGTTGTTTAAACCACAGGAAGCCCACAAGCTCTCCTGACTATATCAACATAGATAAGCAATTTCTGCTCTATTTCATTGCTAAGAAGACCAAGATCAACCTTGCTCATCTTCTGTTCAATCATTTAAAGACCAGCGTCAAGGAGACAAGAGAAGAAGAGAAGACTAAAAGGGATTGGATACCCTTCGGAAGATTAATATCAGATATTCTAACTGAGAATAGGCTGATAGAACACCTTACAGAAGCACAGGAAATAAGTTCTCTGGAACCAGCGGTTGGCAAGCAGCTGAACGCCAAGAATCTGAAAAAGATGAAACTGATAGAGAATATCAGAAAAGAGCCCAGCGTCACTCCTCTTGCTGGCATCACCAGCAGAAGAGTCCCTCTGAGCGACTTTCCCATATTCTCTGAGATTGACTCTAAACCAGTCATCGTTCTCAGATACTTGGATGCGTGCAAAGCTGATGGCACAAATCCTGATCTGAACATCAAAGATCTGCACCAGCAAACTCCACAGGTTACCTTGAAGAAGAATAAGAAGAGAAAGGATGCTTCAGAAGGACCATCCCAGCAGACACCAAAGAAGAGAGGTAATCTATCTGCTGTTAATGTTTTAAATTCATCTGCTGTTCCAACATTGATTCCTACCCCAGCTTCATATGAACTCCCAATTCCCATACCAACTATTGATGACACTGAACCAGAGTTTGACCCTTCTGAGTCACTAACTCTCAGGAGATCCCGCACCAAAAATCCAAAACCCACAACATCAACAGAATCAGAACTTGATAAAGTTCTTTCTGAAATTGATCAACGTTCTTCCGCTCCCCTCTCAGAAAATCCAAACACTCAACCAGAAACTGCCCACTCACCTCAACCAGAACATACACTCTCACCCATACCAGAAATTCCACAACCTCCCTCTCCACAACCAGAAACTCCACCTCCCTCTCCATAACCAGAACTTAATCCACCTTCACCTCAACCATCATCTCCATAACCTGAGTCTCAACACTCTGAGTCTCACCACTCTGAGGCTCAAACCCCTGAACCTCATTCACCTCAAACCCCTGAACCTCATTCTCCTCAATCCTCTGAACCACAACCCTTGGCAATTCAACTGCCTTGTGGTACAACTGTAAACATACCCCAACTTCCATCCTCACCAGAAACTACCCCTCCAAATACTCCAAACAGTCCAATAATCATTTCTGATTCTCCCACTCCATCTCCCAAACAAAATACAGATGACCACAGCAAGACCTTCATTGACCTCACAGTCCTTGACCGCCTTGCTGACCTTAAAAACAAAATAGCCATTCCCAAACCCAAACAACTAGATGTTGGTTCTGGTATTTTGAATTTTGAAACAGACATGCAGAATTGGATTGCTTATCTAAAGCAGGTTTGTCCTGGAATGATTGATCCTGCTGCCTCAGACCAACTCTGGACACAATTCAGAATGTGGGTACGCGCTGAAGCCCTCAAGCTGCAAGACATAAACTATGAACAGGCTCAATAGAACTTCAGCAAACTGCTGAAAGAAGTTGAAGGTCCAGTCATGAGTCAGCTGCTGAAGGAGGAAGTGTTCTTTCTGGATAGTGAGCCACGGTCTGAAAAGCGTCCAGCTTCAAAAGTTCAGCCAGCAGAAGATCAGACAATTCAAGCTGAAGATGTTAGTCAAGCAGAAGATGTTGCAGAAAGCTCTCAGAAGCATCCTGTTTCTGACGTCTCTCAAGCTGCTTTGGACAGGCAGACTCTTGAAGAGCTGAAGCAGAATGATATTCATCTGCAGCAAAGAATGGATGAGAATGATCAAAGAATGAAAGAAAGGATGGATGTGCAAGATGGCAAGATTGATACAGTAGTCAGCATGGTGCATCAGCAGAAGGAAACTGCTGATCAGATCAAGAACATGCTAGAAGCTCTGTTCACACGCTTTCCACCCCAACCTTAGATTTTCATTCATGATGTTTTCATTGTTTTCTTTCCATGTTTTCTGTACTATCTTCTATGCTTTGAATTAAATATAACAGTTTTTCTGCTCTGGTCGTTTTAGCTTATATTACTTGCACTTTTTGATTGCTGACAAAAAGGGGGAGAAGAAGAATGATATTTTTCAATAACGGATTACTGAGACAAAAAGTCTCAAACATTCTAACACTCTCATATTCTTGAATGTTTCCTTGTTTTGCATAAGCTTACAGGTACAAGAAGTTAATTATCTCTGATACAATGAAGCTCTGCTCGAGTAAAACAAAGATCTGATGCTCAAAGAAAGTTCAAGAAAGATCTGATGCTAAAGGATTCAAGGAATTAAAAAGGGAAGTAATAAACTCAGGGGGAGTTTTCTGATCATAACTCTGATAGTTGTTTTCTTATCCCCTTAAGCTCTGATACCTTTTATTCCTCCTTATCTTTGATACTATTTAATTCTGATACAATTTATTAATTGGTTATCTCTGCTACTTTTCTCGCTAATTTTCAATTGAAAAATTCTAGTTTTTGTCATCATCAAAAAGGGGGAGATTGTTAGAACAAAGTTTGAATCTACTACCCTAAGTTAAAGTTTTGATGATAACAAAAAGCAAGATTATATAAATTGTATGATTCATGTAAGACATATATGCTACCTAAAAATTATGTTTTGTTTTACAGAAACTCTGATAAGTATCAGCATAAGAATATCATCATCAGCATCAGAAGATGAATTATCAACATCAGCATCAGAGGATGTTATATCAGATGCCAGAATCAGAAGATCAAAGCATGTGTTTACGCTGAAGCTTGATGAACAGATCTGCACGTAACAATCTAAACTCTGATCAAGACAACAACAATTCATCAGCATCTAGCAGCATCAGAATAAGCCAAAGCCAGAACATGCTTAATTGGCAACGGTACTGTGCATTCAAGACTCTTTATTATCAACGACATTATTACAAACAAAGATCTGCTTAATATGGAAAGAATGTAATTGGCATTGAAACGGAATAACTGACTCCAACGTACCATTTTCCAATGCTATATAAACAAGCAAGTGAGGAATGAATTGGCTAATGCTCTACAACTCTCTACACGCCTAAAGCTATTCATATTCATCCTCATTCCCAGTTTGCTAAAAGCTCTCAAATTACCTATTCTATTGTTTTAGCATTCTAGTTCTCATAAGCTTAACTTGTGTAATATCACAGTTGTGATAAACAGTTTTGTAGAAAACATTCAACACACTTAGATTTCATTTATCTGTAAGAAAGTATTTCCTTGAGAAACCGGTTTATGGTTTTGACTCAAGAAGGCTTTAGTAGTTGTTAAAGCAGTTGTAATATTCAGTTGAATATAGTGGATTAAGACCTCGTTGGAGAGAGGCGAAATCACCTTGACGGGTGGACTGGAGTAGTTTGAGATCAAACGAACCAGGATAAAAACAACGTGTTGTCTGCATTTGATTTCAAGTTTTACAATTCAACCCCCCTTCTTATGTTTTTCACTTCTTCAGTTAGCAAACCTTAATACAAGACAAATCAAGCATGAAAAAGACACACTTGCACACTTACACCCTTAGGTTAAATCCACTTGTTGCCTTGAGAAATAAATGGTCACAATACGCATGTAAAATGTCTTAGCAAAAACGAACAAAAATACATGATCATAGTCCCTCGATGACGCTATAAATGTTGCCTTACGAATGATCTTAGTCCCTTAAAGAAAATGCTAAGATATCTTACAACATTGTTATTCATGACTATACGATGACCCGCTCTCGTCCCTTTACATCCAAAGATAAGGTTATTTACCAATCCATGGTAAAATAACAATGTCAAAGGAAGGAGGAAATAAACAAGAAATACTTTTTGAGTAGGTAGAATGTTCCTAGTTGCTTGCTTATTTTCACACCAAAACATCATTGTTATTTTCAAAACAAACACCAACACTTTCAAAACATCTTTCAAACTTGAAACATTTTCAAAAGATCAACACTTTGTATACATTCTTACGAACCAGAATCATTACAAAGTTTGCTTAAACGATGACACCTTCTTCAAAATACTTTCAAAAACCACACAAAGCACATTTTCAAACAAAAGCAAATGATCTAGCAAGAAACTAAGAGCCCGTAGATAACTTCGGATGAAAAGGGTGCTAATACCTTCCCTTTTCATAATCTACCCCCCGAACTCAAGAAAACATATCAAAGGTCTTTCTTATTCTTTTCAGCCTTTCCTTTTGGATAAAAGAAAAGTCGGTGGCGACTCTTACTAACCACAACATTTGCGATAAAACGCAAAATGACCAAGTCAGTTCTCTCACCGTGTTATAATATGCATGGTATGTCGATGCATATCCAATGTTTTCAAGGATCTCGCATGATAAACAAAAATGAAATGTTAGAAATTGAGTCCGGCTGCAACTTTGTCTGAAGAACTTTGAGTCTTTATCTTTGAATAGCCTTCTATAAGAATCAAGCTCACCGTGTCAAGTGGGTCCTAGCCTCTGACTCAAAAGGTTATACTCTGGTCTTTGACGGCATCTGGCTAGAGGAAAATAAATCCTCTTTCCCTTTGCTACAAGTATGATAAACATGCACCACAGGTCCCTAAGATCCTTGAAATGATTAGTAAAAATGCTATGATGTTATGATGTCGTGATGTTATGCTTAAATATATAGAACACACAAGTAAATCACACAAGAGCCCCAAGTTTAATGGCTTGTATAAGGTCTGTAGGTAAGTATCCTTTTCTATAGAAGTTAAGTTGGCTCAACTTGTCCTAAAATAGTAACCAGGTTCTAGGAGTCTCATATCACCAATCTTTCTCACAAGTTTTATTTTAGCACGACAACTGACTTGCCACCAAAATATCCCGAAAGTCGAACCTCAATGAGTGTAGTATCGAGTATCAGCCAACTTTGGATTGCACCAAAGCCAACTATCTCAGTACCTTCTAATGGCCAAGATGGGTCAATTAAGGTTCTAAAAGTCATTTAGTACGTATGACACCACACGGCAGCCTAGTGTTATCCTCGACTGACTCAAGGAACACCAGTACAAACCAAGTGTCACACTAACATAGCCATCACTTCAACCATATCGGTCTACACCGTACAATTTCCATGATTTATTGCTACTTACCTAAGGCATCCATAGATCCAGGTGTAGGATCTTTGCAAGAAATTAAACCCAAGTAACCCTCAAAGATAAAGCAAACAATGCAAGTAAATAAAGAAAATGAAAGTGATATAAGACTATAAGGTAACCCCTCATTTTATGTTATCCCCAGCAGAGTCGTCAGTTCTGTAATACGGTAGGAGAACTGAATTGTTTTTGCATTTTATCGCAAATGTTGCAGATAACAAGAGTCACCATCAACTTTTCTTTTATCTAATAAGGAAAGGGTAAAAAGAACAGGAAAGACCTTGATAGATTTTGAGTTCAGGGGGTAGGTTATGAAAAGGGAAGGTGTTAGCACCCTTTTCATTCGTATTTATCTATGGGCTCTTAATCGCTTAGCTCACTTTGAAAATTTGCTTTATGTGTGTGGTTGAAAATATTTTGAAATTTGCCAATGTAAGGAGAACTTTGTAATGATTCTTGTATCGGTCCTCAAGAATGTATACAAAGTGTTTTGAAAATATTTTGTTTTGAAAGTCTGATGTGAGAAATGTTTTGTTTTGAAAAGTTTGTGAGCAAGCGATTAAAAGTATCTACCCACTCGAGGTTGTTCTTGTACTTTTTCTTCTCCTTTAGATAGTGTTATCCATACCATTAGTTGGTAAGAAGCCCTATCTTTTGGATGTAAAGGGACAAACGAAGGGTCATCATACGATCATCGAAGGAAACTTGTAAGAATGCTTTAGCAATTTCGTAAGGGACTAGATCATTTTTTGAAAGGTAGTGTCGAAGGGTCATCGAGGGATTATGATCTTTTATTCGAGGGTCTTTGCTAAAGCATCCCCACTTTGGAGGGACATGACCATTTATTCCGAAGGCAATGAAGAGAGGTTACACTAAAGGTGCAAGTGTGCTAGTGTGTTCAATTCAATTATTTATCTTGAATTTAGGGTTTTCTAGCGTTTGATTCTATCTTTCCATATTGTTGTACCCCAATTTTTCCCCTAAGATTCCTCTATCATCTCATACCATCACAATGCAACAAGATCACACATTAGGGTTTGGGTACTTCTTCTACTTCATCCTATCTTTAGGTTTGTTCATGAGCGATCACCAAGCACCTTGAATTGTGTATCTTGTACATATACTCTTTTGACTAACATCAAAATATGTATATATATCTTTTTGCAGGTCATCTTATAGGTAATGGCACAATTGCATGTATCTTACCATCTCCTGGCACAGAGGATCAAAATTAAGGTTTGGAATTTAATCAGGAAATCTCTAACTTTTTGGAAAATATTGTATTCCATGTTTCTCTACATGTTCATTAGCATCTATGATTTGAAATTTGATCATCAATTTTGGTTTGGAAAGGTTCAATTGACAAAAGGGGGGTAAATTGGTCATTTTGTCAGAAGTCAACCAAAGTAAACTGTTGACCAAGTGGAATTTTGTTCAACTATCAATTCAATGTCCCTATTTTTATATTTCATGGTCAATGGTGGCATAAAATCAAGAGGAAGTGTGAATCGGAGATAACTTGTTGATGAAGTTATTTGAAATTTTGGATTTCTTTCTAAGTATTCATAGTGTTGAACTTTGATTGGTCATAACTTTCTCAATTTTTATTGAAAATGTACAAAATTTACATGCCTGGAAAGAGGATACAAAATTCTTCAAATTTGTATAGAGGCCTTAAGTTCAAAAAGTGAAAGGAAAAAAGTTATGGAGTTTGGAAGTTTTTGGACACTTAGTGAAATTCCAAATTTGCACAAAAATCTGATTTCTTCATGGCTAATTTTGAATGTCCATTTGGGCTCAAATAAAAAAGTTGGCAACATCAAAGTTGGAGTTTGAAGTATTATCTTTACTTTTGGTTCAAGAATCATCTTAAATGGTCAAGTGCAGGGAGAGATATAATGCTTAGGATTTGGAGCCTGGAGATGGCATTTTGCCCAGTCACGTGCGCACCAAGCCAAGCATTTCATCAAACAGTTCATGGGCATACCTTCACCATCATTTTTCTCCTTGAAATATTAATTATTTTGAAAAATGTCCAACATCAAAGATCAAGGTCTATATGTTATGAACAACTTTTCTTCAGGAATCTTCTCAAAATAGTTCCTACATTTCAAGATATGATCATGAGAAGTAGATGGCATGTAAGATGAATTTTGCCTAACAACAAGGCAAGTCACGCACACACGAAGCCAGGCATTCCAGCAAACACATGATGTGCATACATTCATGGCTACTTATCTCATTGTTTCAAGCTTTGTTTTAAAAATATCTGAACATGAAAGTAAGAGTATGTAATGCCCTCTCCAATTTTGACTCAAATTTTGTCTCATTCCACCCACTATGGAGAGAGATATAATGATATGAAGTTATGATCATGATTTTGGTAAAACCTGCATGGAAATGCATGGGATTTGTATCAACCAAGCCACCAGCTTTCCAGCTCACATGCCTATGCTTTGCTCACTTACCCAAAAACGACTGTCAAAAGTTCAAAATGGAGGCAAAACGCAAAACCACTTGCTTCTCACATTTTCTTACCTCTTTTGCCCTCACTCTCTTTTCATCACTCAATATAAGAAAGCCACATTCAACATATTAAGCACACAACAAAGTTCTAAAGAGCATTTCCTCTCTCCCTCATGAAATTCCTCTCTCTCTCTCTCTCTAAAACTCATATTTTTCTGCATTTGCTTTCAAGAGATCCTTGCTCAAGTCTACTCCTCTTGCACAATCTACTCCATTGAAGCTTGAAGAAGAAGTAGTAGTAGCATTCTCTTCCAAAATAGAGGCACCGAGTGGATTTATTTTCCACTCATTAAGGTAGAGCTTCGAATCCATTTCCCTTTCATGCTAACCCCAATCCTGCATTAAATTTTGTCCACATTGGATTTAGCTGGCCAGATCCTACATCTGAGGTATAATCATGCGTGCATTTGTTGCTTAATTTTTGTACCATGAGTTTGCTCAAAATTTTGTTCGGGTTACTACTTTCATGCTCAGTTTATGATCAGATCATGCTTCATTTTATGAATCCATGCACGTTTTATTGTTCTATGCATTGAGAGGATGAATTTTGATGTTTGAATCAAGGGAAATGGTTGAGAGTCGAATGAGAAAATTAAGTCAGAAATCTGTTTGTTGAAATGCTCGACTCATAATCATGTTCATGCATCCACCTTTGCTCCCTATTTTCTCTATGAATTATGCATAATTTTAGAAAATAATTGATCTTATCGTATTCTATGCATTTTAATCTTGAAGTTTGTTGTTTACATCTTGGGTTTTCATGGAGAAGCTCGCGAGATATCATGATCTGAAAATCTTATTTTAAAACTGCAAAACAATAAGGGTTTGGTGTTTTGGTAGGGATGACTACGTGTCATTTTTTTTATTGAACTTGTTCTAAAAACCTTCCACAGCGCTTTCTGCTAATAACATGTGTAATACACCTTAATTATATTTTAATTTTCTTTGTTTTCTCTAATTTTGTTTAATTACTTTTCTTAATTCAAAAATCTTCACAAAAATATTTTAAACTCTATTTTCAACATATTTTCATTTTCTAATTTTTATTTCTTAATTTTATCATTTTTCACGATTAAAAAAATTTAAGTAGTTTAATTAGGATTTTAATCATTCTATTTGTCTTAGAATTTTATTTTCCTATTCCTACTAAATAAAAAAATCCATAAAAATTTTTTTGAGCTTCTTTACGAGTCTTCTTCTGGAAAATAATTTTTTTTCAATTTTACAAAATTTGTGGAGTTTAAATTAAATCATTTTTTTTGTTATATCACTTTTTTCATTGTTTTTTTTATATATTGTGTAAATAATTTTTGTTTAATTCTTTCTTTTCGGATAAAATTCAAGAAAAATATACTTACTGATCCTTAGAATTTTCTTGAAATTTAGGGAGTATTACACCAAATTTATTAGAATTTTAGATTAAATTGATTAATTTTGAACTTAAATTCCTTTTTTAGGGTTTTATTTGATCATTCACATTGATGGCTTGAAATTTCTAATTTCCCATGCCTATAAAATGATAAATAAATTTGTTTAGAGTGCTTGTACAAGTTGAGATCATAAATATCATTTTTATTGAATTTTAAAATATGATTTCATAATTTTTACAAATTGTTTTCCAAAACACCTCTAGTTTAAGCATTTTACTAGATAGTTTCAATGTTTGCATTTTTAAATCAAGCCTCCACCTCAATCCAAGAATCCTAAACCCCATTTATGACTTTTATAGATCTTTAGGAAGCTAGGGTTTAATTATGATGTTTTTTACAATCCATTTTCCTTTTTTAAATCAAATTTTTAACTTAGGATTGTATTTAGGGTTTTACTTTTGATCAAGCTTTGTGATTAAGAAATTTTGTACATAGTTCATGTTTAATTCTTGGCATGGCATATATTACTGACTTGAGGCTTATTTTGGGATAAATTATTCAACATCATTGGATCTTGGGTGTTGATAGGTTGAAAAACCAAATCCGCTGAGACGGATGAATGATGTTGACGATATTTGAAACTAAATTTCATCTAACACATCCCCTCCCCTTTCATCTTATCCATTTATCACTTGTAATATATGTTGTTGGAGAATATCTATATATAATTTAGCTAAACATATGGCACAAAGATTGCTATTGACCGGCCTCAAAATAGGTGCGACTTCTATATAAGTCCACTTATGATTGCTTAATATAGCGCTAAATTTTGTCCCGATTCAAGAAATGATCATTCGTGGCCCAAACCTATGTTTGTAAGCCCAAGTATGTTAATTTGAAACCTTTGATCCAATAAACTTGAGATTCATTGTTAGGAGGCTTTGGTCTTATCAATCCTCTAATGAATCTTCATAAGCTTTGGTCAAAGTGAATCACTTAAACATCGTTGATCATTTATTGTTGCCTTGAGAATTTTAAATGAATGATATACTTGACAAAAAGCAAATTAAACTTGTTGTTGAGAGGCTTGGATTTTATCAATCTTCTAATGAGTTTCAAATGCAAGTTTCAAGATGGTCATTCAACTAACTCCTAATTTCTAACAATTAACTTCATTTTTATGCTCTTACCTTATGCTTAAGCACCATTTATTTTAGCATCTATATTTCATGCTATTTTCATCTTTGTTCACTTGAGCCTTTCATTTTCTTGTTGAAGATACCTAATAACCAACTCGAACAATAAAAGCTTTAAGGTTACTCAGACTATTTGGTTACTATCCTTGGCATTTTGGAGTTATGGACTTATTGGACTTAAGATTAGATGCCTTTACCTACCTTGAGACCTTGTGATCTTAACTGTTATTTTGTCTGGAGTTCTTGGGGTTTACCCCAAGAAATTGGGTTGTTTGTTTGCTTTGTGTGCAGGTTATTTTGATTACAGGCTTTGCCTATGATCGGGAATTCATCTGTATACAGTCGTTACTCTGCCTAATTTTTGTGAAGACTTAATGCAATTGAAGCTTGGTTTTCTTAAGAGGTTTATTATATTTGCTTGTTTGGTTTCAAACCAAAGGATGGAAATTCTATCTTGACTCATTATGTCAAGTGTTGGCTTCTTGTTGGTTAGATGGTTCTTTTCCTTAAGCCTTTACCTTATGCTTTAGGATAGTCCCTTCATCTCCTCCCACCTTCTTTAACTCCAAAAATCTGCTCCCTCCTTTTGAAAACACTTCTTGTTTTAAACTTGAACCGCTTTCACAATAAACTTGGACTTAGGTCCATGAATTTTCAAAATATTTTTTTAAATCAAAATTTAAGCTATTTAACAATACTTTGACCTTTTTATGAGAAGACTAAAAGTCAATCAATTTCATTCAAACCATTTTGCCACTTTGGATTTCTACTTTATAACTTTTCTCAAAGGATTAGACTCTTGTCAATCCTTATAGTGATGCGAACTATTATACTTCTAGTGAAGTGAGATATTTTCCACTTGGGTGTTGAGCGAGGTTTTGTTGATTTTAAAATCCAAGCCATATCCTCCACTTTGAGATGACGCAAATTCTCCTTTCTCATAATCGTGGGTAGTAAGTATGTTCTTCCACTCAAATAAGACGATGATGTATCGTCTCTTAAAATCAACCAACACACTTGTATTTTAAATTTTTTTAAAGGTGAACTACGAGTATCCTGATCCCCTATTTCACATAAGGTGGTACTTAGGCACTAAAGGTTTGCAATCGTGGCAGGTGCAAAAATTGTAAAAAATACTTCTTTTCTCATCCCCACAATCTATTTTTTACACAACATTCGAGTATCCTGATCCCCTATTTCACAGAAGGTGGTACTTAGGCACTAAAGGTTCGCAACCGTGGCGGGTGCAAAAATTGTAAAAAATACTTCTTTTCTCATCCCCACAATCTATTTTTTACACAACATTTACAGCCAAAATACACAGATTTTCAAAGAAGTTCCTACGGAGTACCATAGATGTTTAGGGTGCTAATGCCTTCCCTTTACATAACCAACCCACGAACTTAGATTCTCTCCCCCTCTTCTTGGGTTATTCACTCTTTTCCCTATTCATTTGGAAACAATAAAGCACCGCGGAGATTTTTATTTGATTTGTGCAAGTCAAGTCAATCCAATGTCTTAGTCTCAACATTTCTACCGCTATAGAAAAATGGAGACTTCGCCGGGGAAAGATCGACCAATTGCTGGTCCATCCCTAAGTGGGTTAAGCATATCTTTGTTTATTTGAGTATGTGCTATTGTTGTTTATATGTTATCTGTTGTGTATGTGTTTTTCTGGATTTTCCTGGTTTTCAGGGTGCTTGGTGATTTCTCATAAGTCCTCTACCCAGACTTGGTTAAACTTAAGATAGGACGGGTGGTATAGTCATGTTAACTTTGAGGTAGTAATCCCAAAAAAGGAGGCATGATATCCCCCACTCAGTGGAGGCCCCTTTGACTGTAGTGTCGTTTACCGAGTAATCAGGAAGACGTGTTGCTTTCAACCTGAGAGCCTGCTGAAACTGAGGACCGTAGAACCTTTAACCCATCTTAGCCTTTTAGGTGTAGTGCAAAAGCTATGACGGAGTAATCTGGAAATGGTTGTCATGTGGTACTACGCTCGAACGAGTTTTTCCTGAGAATATTACTAATTATTGAGTCAATCTAGAAGTTGGTAATATCCGAAGGAAGGATGTAGACTATGGGAAACTCTTAGAACCTTGTTCGGCAGGTGATAAATTTTTAGATCATACCTTGTGGGCAGTACCTTTGACCTTATGCTCGTGACGTTGAACCTATGAACCCCATGTTTGTGATCTTGAGTGTGATTGTTGCATCATGCATTCATGCACCCATGAGCATCCTTTAAAACATTTTGTTTCAAGGGACTTAATGTTGACTCTTTGTGAATATCTCAGGTACTTTTTGACCATGGATTTTGGAAAAAGAAAGACTAGGAAGTACAATTTCAAAGATCCCAAGATAGATGAGTTGATGAGTCTGATTCCCGAGATCGAGAGTTCTACAGATTTTTAGAGGAAGTATGGTTCCATCGTGTCTCTTATGAAGCTCAGGATGAAGGAGGATATTCTCTTAACTTTGGTCCAGTTCTATGATCTAATGTATCGATGCTTTACTTTCCCTGATTATCAGTTGATGCCTACATTGGAGGAGTATTCTTGTCTACTGGGTTTACCTATTATCGATCGTGTTCCTTTCACCGGTTTGGAAGGGAAGCCAAAGTCCCATGAGATTGTTGCTTTGGTGCATTTGGGGAAATCTGATATTGAGGCCCACATGACTACCATAGGAGGGATCAGAGGATTACCTGCTCATATTTTATTGGATAAAGCTTGCTATTTCGCTAGGATAAAGAGTATGGTTGCTTTTGAGGCCATCTTTGCTCTACTTGCTTATGGGTTGTTCTTATTTCCCAATGTCGACAAATTTGTGGATATCAATGCCATCATGATCTTTTTGATAGGGAATCCAATCCCTACATTATTAGGTGATGCTTATTACTTTATTCATATTCGGGATTCTTACCATGGAGGGATGATCATTTGCTGCACGCCTTTATTGTATCAATGGTTTATTTCTCACTTACCTCGGTCTGATGCCTTCTGAGATGTCAGGAAGGAACCTCGTTGGGCTTCGAAGATTATGTCCCTTACTCATTCAGATATTGTTTGGTATCATCAGGCTTACTATGATGTGGATATTATCGATAGTTGTAGTAGTTTCCTAAATGTACCTCTTCTTGGTACAAAGGGAGGAATTAACTAAAATCATGTTCTTGCATGACGACGGCTTGGATATCCGATGAGGGATAAGCCAAATAGTGTTCATCTGAGTGGTATATTCCTTAAAGAGGGAGAGGTTCATAAGAAAGCTAAGGAGGAGATTGCAAAGGCTTGGCGTCATATTCACAGGAAGAGTAGAAAGGAATTGGGACCTAGAGGGGTTGTTTCTTTGGAGCCTTATCTTCAGTGGATGCAAGCAAGAGCCATCCAATTGAAGATGACATATTCCCGTGAAGCACCTATGCATGATATGTTTGTGAAGACCACTCCTCCCCTATTAGATGATGTGGAAGAGCTTCAGCTTTCCCTAGTCAGGATGCAGCAGAAAAGGAGGCTTGGAAGAATAAGTGTCAGACTATAGAGGTGTCTTACCGAGCAGATCTAAAGGAGAAAGATGACCTGATTGAGATTATCGAGAGTTGTGTTGTAGAGATGATGGAGAAGAAAGAGGATTTATTTTCCTCTCGGGCTCGATCAGGACTTAGTTATTCACTTCCCTACTTTGGTGATTAGAAAGTGTTTGCTGACAGGTATGTAGAAGAGAACAAGCAGTTGAAGGCTCAGATTGCAAGACTCACAGGAAAGCATTAGTGTGTGGAGTGATCTTCATAAGCTTTGCTTTTTTAGGATTTTAGATTCTATCTCCTCTTGCACTTGGGATTCTTGAAACATGTACTAAAAAGTTGTAATCCATTTTGAAGTTATTATAATGAGATTTTCAGTATTTCAAAATGTGTTGGTACTTCAATATTTGCAAAATTGTCTATAATTCTTTGAGTCCCTTGAAATATTAATAATGATAAAATAAATCATGCGCATTGCATATCATGCATCATCTTGTACATATTTATTGCATTTATGTTCATATCCATGTGTCTTACTCTGTTTCTCTACTTCATTCAAAAGCAAGTTGTCTCACCAGTACAATACTCAGGCTAATTCCAGGAAGAAAATGGATAATCTTGAACAAGAGAATCGCGAGCTGCATGAAGAGGTTACTACCCTGAAGGCCGGTATGGCCAATCTGACTGCTTTGATGGAATCATTGGTGTCTTCTCAAAATGAGCCACCACTTGCTCAGCCTTAACAAACAATGATTGCTTCTGAAGCTCTGACAGTTCCTGTATCTGTTACTCCAGTTACTGTTGTTCAGAATATTATGCCTCAGGGTTATCCATGGGGAATGCCAGAGAACTTCATGCCAAAGGGTTACAATCTTGACACTCAAGTTGCTTCATTTTCTCAAACTAATTTTGTTTCTGCACCTCCTGTAGTGCATGTTACTCCTATGGCTAGAAAAAAGATCCACTATACTGCACCTCCTTCGGTGAATGTTATACCATTTGTGATTGATGAAGTTTATCGTCCTGCTCCTCCTCCAAGTGAAAGTATGGGTTTCTATGACCGTTTGGATGATTTTCAAGACTAGTTCAATCAGATGCAGAAGGAAATGAAGGCCCTTCATGGTAAAGAATTGTTTGGAAAGAATGTCAGCGAACTCTGTCTAGTTTCCAATGTAAAGGTCCCAGCAAAATTTAAAGTACCAGAATTTGAGAGGTACAAGGTAAACTCTTGCCCTCGTGACCACCTTGTGACGTATATTAGGAAAATGTCTATCCATATTAATGATCAGCGTTTTCTCATTCATTTCTTCCAAGATAGTTTAACTGGTGCTTCTCTGAAGTGGTATATGAGTCTGGACAGTGGTAATATACATACCTTCAATGATCTGGGAGAAGCCTTTATCAAGAAGTACAAGTATAATATGTTCATGGCACCTGACCGTGAACAGTTAAGGGCAATGGCTCAGAGAGACAAGGAGTTGTTCAAAGAATATGCACAGAGATGGCGCGAGATAGCTGCCAAGGTAGTGCCACCTATGGGAGAACAAGAAATGACCAAGGCCTTCCTAAAAAGCCTTGTATAATTTTATTATGAAAGGATGGCCGCCAACGCGCGAAGGGATTTTACCGAAATGGTAAGTATGGGTGTTCGTTTGGAAGAGGTTGTTAGAGAATGGCGTTTGACTAAAGATGAAGGGACGAAGAAGCCTTCATTTGGGTTCTCCCCAAATAAAGAAAGCAAAGTGAATACTGTTATTGGGGATAGAAAGATTAGGCCACCCAGAAGAAATCAGTGATATCAGCAACAGGTTACTTTTGTGACTTCTGTCGTCAATGTAGCTCTAACCATTGTTTCCTATCAAAGACCACCTCCACATGGAAATCAAGGGCAAAGTCAGAAGAGATAAGCTTTTGACTCCATTCAATGAGATATGCAGAGTTTTTCCCAGCTTTGATTCAGACACTACTACGAAAATGGGCTTTCACAGCGCTTTTTTTTGCCCTTTAAAAGCGCTTAAAAGCGCTGCCGTAGCCAGCGCTGCCGTAGGCTACGAAAGCGCTTTTTTCTGGCCAAAAGCGCTGTCGTAGGTGGACCTATCCCAGCGCTTTTTCCTTAAAAAGCGCTTTGATAGGGGGGTCTTTCCCAGCGCTTTTTGAAAAGCGCTTTGATAGGTGTGCTATTTAAATTTTTTTTATTTATTTATCAGGCCTTTTACAGCGCTTTTTATGGAAAAAGCGCTTTGATAGGGGGGTCTTTCCCAGCGCTTTTTCCATAAAAAGCGCTTTGATAGGGGTTCTATTTAATTTTTGTTTTTTTATTTATCATGGCTTTTACAGCGCTTTTTATGGAAAAAGCGCTTTGATAGGGGGGTCTTTCACAGCGCTTTTTCCATAAAAAGCGCTTTGATAGGGGGTTTCTATTTAATTTTTTATTTATTTATCCTGCCTACGAAAGCGCTTTTTAGCCAAAAGTGCTTTCGTAGCTCATACAAATTTTTTAAAGTGAAACCTATAATTTGAGGTTCCCTGTGCGGCCTGTAATTTTTTTTTGGTCCAATAATTTAACCTGTAATTCAATCCTTATCTATACATATATTTTAAGAAATCGGTATTATATTAACAGAAACCGGTATACCATATAATATTCAATCCTTATCTATATATATGTAACTAAATCATATATAACTAAATTTGTAACCATATATACATTTGTAACCATAACTAAATCACATACAAAGTATCGTGTTAATTTGTAACCATATATATATACATATGTAACTAAATCATATATAATTACATCGAAAATAATGCTCCACCGACACGGTCGTCATCCTGCAAAGTATGAATATGAACAACACGGTAAATTAAACAAACAATATTAAAGGCTCCAACACAATCAAACTAACACGTACAATAATATTTTATTCATACCCATCAGAATAATCTGTTTTCAACATAAAATTGACATATTTCCTCTTTGACTTCTTCCACTTGAACTTTCGTGTACGACATAGTATAGAGGTCATCAAAGTACTACATAAGAAATTATTACTTCAGTATATGCATGATGTTATTAAATGTAGAAATCATACAAAATTATTCTAAGTTATAAATCCATACCGTGCTTGGAATCTCTACTTGATTTTTATGAAGGATTTCTTTCATAAACCTCAAGCAAAAGTATCTGCAATCTACATCGTTATTCTGTAACGGACACTGCATAGAAAAACAGAATATATTTTATAGTTGTCGTGTAATTTTATCAAGTAACATAACTATTATTATAAGCAACTAATTTTGTACCTGCACTTTGATCCAAGTAATATTTGATGATTTACTCCGGGGTACCTGTGCGTCCCTTTGACTACGAAATATTTGTATTGATCTAAGAAAATAAAAACATATATTTAGATCAATCTCACAGAAATAATTAAATATATAAATATACACGAATAGTTAGAACGATCTCACTTACTGATCAACAGTTTCCTTCATAGCGGGATAGTTAGTCCATTCCCCGTCTACCGAATTCAGAAAGTACACAACTTCTTTAATCGGATCGATAGCCAACAACAACCAGTGTTTTCTAAAAATTTAAGCAACAGTTTAGAAGAAAAGTTTCTACGCAAAATAAACAAAGATATATTAGAATAAATGAAAAACTCACCCCACTGGAACAATGTTATACGGCAAAATAAACAAGCTATCCGGGTTGCCGACGTAGGCCGTGTATCGATTCACTAAGTACTCCCTAACTGAACCCGGTTCCCTGACAATTGTCGCTCCACTGACAATATGGGCAGACAAGAAATGGAAGCGTCTTGCCAATACAGTCTCGTGCATTTTTTTATCGTACAACAACCTTAAATAAAAACATATAAACATTAGACTATTTTCATTGAAATGTGTAAATAAATTGTTCAACTAATTAAATGATATATTTATCGGAATACCGGATGTATGCGTGAACATTGCCGATGCCTAATTCACCATGCGTCATAATCTCAGTCATTTCGTCCATTCCTATCGTTTCTTGGCAATCAAGACCAAAGATATCTGCATCCATAAGGATTTGACGAATACCACCTGACTTCAAATCTGAGGTTTCCAAAAGTACACTAAGTGAATTCCGATATCGAGGTACAAAAACGCCTCTTCCCCCGCCTCTTCCCCCCTTATGCATTGACTTTTTCGGGGGTGGTCTGC
The DNA here is from genome assembly GCA_948472305.1 of Vicia faba. Taxonomy (NCBI): domain Eukaryota; kingdom Viridiplantae; phylum Streptophyta; class Magnoliopsida; order Fabales; family Fabaceae; genus Vicia; species Vicia faba. The sequence continues at coordinate 1,574,758,525 of OX451737.1, forward strand.
TACGAACAGGCTGGGTCACTTGTTGTGACACTTTCGTAGATACCTAACAATCATATAACTTAGGTAAATTATAAAATCGTTCAGTTTTAAATTCATATCATATAATAAACAATTTAAGTGTACCTCTGGAATTGATGCCATAGACTCGCCGCCTTGCTGCAAAATCTCCTTACCCTTATTAGCGGGTTTTGTAGGAGGCTAATATTAAAAAATAATTAACTTAACGGTTTAGAATTGACATTTGAAATCTAAATGATTCATATTAACGGTTTTAAACATACCTCATCATCAATGAAAATGAGGTCCAAGGGCCATGCAACAAACGACCCTACTGCGTCTCGCACCGATCTTATATCCAAGGCCACGTCAGGTACCGGTACCAACGCATCGGGATCAATAAGATAATCTACTGATACTCTCAGGTGTCCAGCCGGGATCGGTGTATTATGAATTAAATCTCCCAAAGTGTTGTACACTTTTCCCTTGCCAACAAGGTGATAATCTGATGCCATTACGTATAGTTGGCAAGATGAAATGCCCTAAACCAATATGCATACATATTACTTTTAATTCAATAATAGAAAGAGGTGGAATAAAAATGAGAAACTTGAACAATAGAGATTTATCAATATATTTATAATTACCTCAGGAAATTTATTCAGACGGTTGATACTAGCGTTATCACTAGTTTCTTTCGCCATTGCCGCATTGCCCTTTTCCCTCATTAATACCTCTTTATCTCTTTCCAATGCATTGACTTTTGCTTGTAATTCCATAAGTACATTCATCACTTCTGCATTGGTAGGATTTCTTTTCCGAGGATGCTGGTAGAAAGAGGTTGGAGTCACACCATGACCTTTACCCCTCACCCGACCGGAATACTCAGGAACATTCAGTGCTTTACTAAGTACGCTCCTCGTATCCTGGTCGTCACCGGTGGACTCCGTTTGTGACAATGTCTCCTGAAAATAATGGAGATAAAAAAATCAATTAAATAGTCATAAAAATTTGATTTAATTAAAGACACAATGTTATACTTACGCATTCATCATAAATTCTTAGAACACTTGGATCAACAGCTTGATTCTTGCCCACACGAGCTTCCTTCCACAGCAAATGTGCTGGAAGTGAGGTTTCATCACTTTTCGTCTCCTCTAACTATGCATAGAAACAAACGGTTAGATCGTCAAATACAACACATTTAGACAATTAATAAGAACATATCATTTCTATTTATTACTTACAATTTTTTCCTCTAAGCGTGCATATCCCAAACGCCCTTTTTTGTATGGATACGCGGGCTTTGATGCTCTCTCACTATTTTTGGCACTCTTTTGCCGGAATTCGTCATCTCTTTGTCTAATAAACTCAGTCCAATCTTCTTGTTTAATGAAAAGATTATACTTTTCTGGCCTTCCGGCCGGGAACTCTTCCAGCCACTTTCCTTTGTCATCCTTAAGATAGGTGTTCGTCAACAGATTTTTCCACCCTCTAAATCTTTTCCCGGCCAACCCAAGTACGAAGCCTTTACGCTCATCTGGAACGTTAAAAGACCGCTGCGTATAAACCATATAAACATATAAGTAATTTAAAAACCATATAAACCATATAAACATATAAGTAGTTTAAAAACCATATACACCATATAAACTTATAAACTTATAAACATATAACCATATAAACCATATAACATACATACCTTAACATCTTCCCAAAACATTTCTTTTCCTTGCTGCTTCACATTGTTTCTCATTCCATCTAGATATGGAGATTGGCACATGCATACGAACAAGTGTACCAACGTAGCTTGTGAATTTTGAAGCATTAACCCCAACTACTTGATTTGAATGATTCCAATCTACATTATATATCACTCCCTTATCTCTAGCACGAATGATTTCGCGCATTATGGTGATGCCTCGTGCAACATCATTTGCTGAAGTATCATCCGCTGCATGATTTGATTCTTGTGAGTTTTCATGATCTTGTTGGTTTCCTGGTGGATTTTCTTGTTGGTTTCCTTGCGGGTTTTCTTCATTGCTAGCCATTAGACCTGTAACAAAAGTCAAACAAGCACATTAGTACACTACATGAAAATGGATAGTCGAAAAAGATATGAATATCACTAAAGGAACTCAAAATTGAATAAAATGCTAAAAAACCAAACTTGCAAGAAATAAACCTCACCATCAGCTCCGGAAACATTGTTCTACTAAATAAACACTAGTCACATTCGCAAAAATTCAAAACGGTTCAAAAGATATGCCAAAAATTCAAAACATTATTCACATATTACTTACAATATTAGGCTATAATTATAATAATACCTTTTTCACTAACGTCTCTTTCTTTTCTTGGTAGCAATATATTTTACGCTTCTGTTAACAACTCGGATGGTTGGATTGATCCAAATACCCTCATTATGATCATCTCTAGTACAAGGTTCATTCTCATTTTGATCGTTTCTTGTACAAGATTCAATGCCAACGCCAATATCACCTTGATCTCCAATGTTTTCATCAATTACTTTGTTAGACAAAAGCACTATAGACCATTTCGTACTTGTCGGATCATTGACATAGAACACTTGTTTAGCCTGAGAGGCTAGAATAAAAGGTTCATCTTTGTACCCCACCCTATTGAGATCCACTTGCAAAAATCCTGACTTATCCATTCGTACGCCATTATTATTTTCAACCCATTTGCAATCAAATACAGGAATCTGAAACTTCCCGTAATCAAACAACAAAATGCGCTCGATAACCCCAAAATATGACAGATTTGCAAATTTCGGGTTTAAGTCATTCGCACTTGATATGTGCATCGCTTCAGCTACCAAGGTAACACCACTATTCTGCATAGTACTTTTATCATCCTGTTCTTTGGTATAAAATGTGTATCCATTAATTGCGTATGCGCTATAAGAAAACACAATCATACTTGGACCATATGCTAAACATCTCAACCTTTCTGTTACTGAAGCAGGATCCGAATGATACTTTGAATAAATTTGTTCCTTAAACCACGGTATGAAACTTCGATTGTGCTCTCGTACTATCCAATTCTCATTTCTATTCAGATTTAAACCTCGAAGAACACCCTTGTGCATTTCAGCATACGGCTCAACCTCAATCTCATTATGCAGAACATACAAATGCACCTGATCCCGTTCGACCATTGACACTGTCACAACTTTATTTCCAATTAGTCTTTTTCCTTCTTTTTTCTCGACAATATGAGATTTGGGGAGTCCAATTGATTGAACATTTGACAGATATTCAGTGCAAAACTCAACCGCTTCTTCAACAATGTATCGTTCCGCAATACAACCCTCCGGTCGACTTCGGTTTTTCACGTACCCTTTTAAAATTTTCATATAACGTTCAGCAGGGTACATCCATCTCATATAAGCTGGTCCGCACAACTGTGTCTCTTTGACAAGATGAACGACTAGATGAACCATTATGTCAAAAAACGAGGGAGGAAAATACATTTCAAGCTCACATAAAGTAACAACCACCTCTTTTTGCAATGTTGGTAAGATCGCAGGATCGATCACCTTGCTGCAAATTGACTTGAAGAAAAAACACAACTTAGTTATTGCGCTCCTTACTTTTTCTGGCAGAATAGAACGTATACCTATTGGTAGAAAATGTTCCATTATAACATGGCAATCATGAGTCTTTAAACTCTTTAACTTTAGGTCTTTCATTGACACAAGTCTTCTAATATCTGATGAGTAGCCTTCTGGAACTTTAACTTCACTGAGGAACTTACACAATATTTTCTTCTCCTTTCTAGATAGAGTGTAAACAGCAGGTGGTAGATATGTGCGTCTTCCTTTCGTCACGGGTGCCAATTCAGTTCTAATTCCCATGTTTAACATGTCCTTCCTTATGTTAATGCCATCCTTAGACTTTCCTTGTATATTGAGTAACGTACCAATAACACTATCAAATACATTTTTTTCAATATGCATAACATCGAGGAAATGTCTTACGTACAACGACTTCCAATATGGAAGTTCAAAAAAAATCGACCTCTTCTTCCACCCACTCGTGACAAGTCTATGTGCAAAAGGCTTGCCAAACTCAGTACTCACATCTTTCACCTTTTCAAAAATCTGATCACCTGTCAACATATGTGGAGCTCTACCGTGTTCTGCCTCTCCATTGAATGCCTTTCTCCACCCACGATAGTGATGATTAGAATTTAAGAATCTACGATGACCGAGAAAAACATTCTTCTGACAAAAGTTCAATCGCATCGTATCGGTTTCATCTTCACAAACAGGACACGCTTTTTGACCCTTAATGCTGTACCCTGATAGATTTCCGTACGCCGGAAAATCATTAATTGTTCCAAACAACATCGCCCTCAAGTTGAAACTTTCTTTCCTATACCCATCGTAAACCTCCACACCGGTCTCCCACAAAAACTTCAAATCTTCGACTAAGGGTGCCAAGTACACGTCTATGTCATTCCCTGGTTGTTTGGGCCCAGAAATTAACATAGATAGCATCATGTACTTACGCTTCATACATAGCCACGGAGGTAGGTTATATATCATAAGAATCACAGGCCAGGTGCTATGCGAGATACTTTGAATACCATGCGGGTTCATTCCATCAGTAGACAACGACAAGCGAAGATTTCTTGCTTCTTTTCCAAATTCAGGATAATCAATATCAACTTTCGTCCACTGTGGTGAGTCTGCCGGATGTCGCAACTTCCCATCAATAATTCTTTCATCTGCATGCCAAGTCAAGTGTCTTGAATCGGTCTCACTACGATACATGCGCCTAAATCTCGGAATTATAGGAAAATACCATAACACCTTTTCCGGAGACAACTTTTCCTTATATCGAGGGGCACCGCATTTAGGACACTCATTTAACACTGCGTACTCGTTTCGAAATAAAACGCAATCTTTTGGACATGCATGTATCTTTTCATAGCTCATGCCAATAGAGGACAACATCTTTTTGGCCTCATACGTTCGATTGGGAAGAACATTATCCTCTGGTAGCATTTCTTTCACGAGGGCTAATAACTGTGTGAAACTTTTATCCGACCATCCGTTGTCCGCCTTTAAGTTGTACAACTTTAACACCGCAGACAATCTTGTGAATTTTGTACAACCATCATACAACGGTTTCTCTGCATCGCTTACCAACCTCTCGAACATTTTGGGACAATCCTCAAGATCTTCTTCAAGCGCTTCTGCAATCTCTTCGACTCGATCATAATCGTATGCGTCTGCGAAATCCTCATTTAAAGCATACGTCGTATTATAACTCGATTCAACATTCCCGCTACTTTTCTCACCATGCAAATTCCAACATGCATAACTTCTATCAATTCCATGCATCAGTAAATGCGATTCCAACTGAACCGCGTCAACCCGTCTCCCATAACAGCATCTCAAGCAAGGACATATCATTCCATTGGGTTCTCTGGCGTGCGCAACGGCAAACTTAACGAATTCTGATACCCCATCCTCATACTCTTTCGACAATCGATTGGCAGTCATCCATTTTTTTTCCATGGTTTGACTATAGCAACTAATTAGTCACGCAACTATAGCAAAATAATAATTAATTACCTGTAAAGAAATTCAACATATCAGGTAATCAAATTCATAGTTATTCTTGCCTCACCTTAAGCATGTGCTAAACAACTCATAACTAATTACTAACTAGTGAAGTCGGATACTAGTGATTCAGTCTTGGATACAGGTAATAACAATTATATTCAAACAATAGTGAAGTCGGATTTCAAACCTTACGGTAAAGATTTCATCGGAGGAGAAGCAACCGGAAGATTTAGCAACGGAAAAATCCCGTCAGATATTTTTGGTATAGTCCTATAGTCCTAAATTCTAACATCTACACGCTAACTAATGTGTTGCATGGTTCATTGTGTTTAAGATTTTCATTGATGTTTGATGAATCTCTGAAACGTGCTCGTTTCAATGCTATCAATACTGCCATACTGCCATATACAGCCCTATACTGCCATAACAGTCTAAATATAAACAAAAACACAACCGCAGCTCATGAATTCCACTCAACTATAATCATTAGAAATTCACACTGAGCCGGAAAATAAAAGTAAAAACAATCAGTTATTCAAGTCAGTTCAAGAATAGGATAGAAACCTTTGAAAATGTTGAGAGCGTCCCGCGTACACTACGATCAAGGACAGTTCGAATTTCTTCAATCGGAGAAAGTTACCTCTCAGATGTTTCGAACTCTAAGAAACGCGGAGAATGAGCGTCGTACGTAAAACTACATTAGTCTACACTATAGTCATGTCGATGATACAAAAGTGCGTGAAATAACCTTAGACCAACATTCACTTATAACAAAAAATTCTAAGATAACTCACACGTAGGTATTCTTCCTCCAAGTAGGCGGTATTGGTCCAGTGAGAAGGTTTCCAGTAAGAAATCTACCACAAAAGAAAATAAAGATATCAATATAAAAAGGTTAATATTTATTGAGCTAGACTGAGCATTGAGGGAGATAAGCTAGTTATATTGAATCGATTTAGTTAACTGTCTTGAGGGACCGTTCTATACAGAAAAGTGTTTTAATCAAGGTTGTCAAGATCTCAATCTATATCTTAAAATCTTATTATTTTGCAATCTTACTCACCCCAATGATCCTGATCTTAAATAGAATTTTGTTGTAGCCAAATTGTAAAAAACAAATAGTAAAACTGTTGAAAACAAATACAATGAACTTGATCCTATGAATTAAAACTGAAGGTTGTAGCCAAACTGTAGAAAACAAATACCCCAATGTAAGAAACTGATCCTATGAGATAAACTAAGATATTCTAACATTAATAGTAGAGTAATGTAAGATTCTTTTCGTATATATATTCTCACACATTCGAGGGCAAGTGAGTATGCTTACAAATCAGTAATACTAGTAAGGTTCTAACTTCTAAATTGATTGTTTCAATCCTTGTTGAATGTTTAAAATCTTGATCATCAACCTATTTCAATTCTATTCTCCTATTTCATATCATATTGTTAACAGTTTCTTATTGGGATTTTGTGTACTGTTTTTTTTTCCTGATGGCTGCTTCTTTGGTATCAGGTGAAGAAAATTATCATCCATGCTATGCGTGATGTGGTTGAAAAATTAGAGAAAGCAAGGTTAGTGATTGCAAACTTCAGACTCTTTGTTTATGAAATTGTATACAGTATACTTGCATCTCTTGATTATCCTGTTTGCTTTGTTGTCAAAGGCATTGATAAATTAAATCCTATGTAAATTGATATTTGTTAGGTTCTCTAGACTAACAGAAAAAACAAGCATTGTTCTAAATTCCATCAGCTACGATCAATTAAAGGCATTGTGCTTATGCTATTGAACTTGTGTTCTTGAAGAAAACAAAAACAAAAACAAATAACCAATGAACCATAATTTGAAATATGATAAAACTGAACCTAGATGAAGTTTATCAATGATGAGAATGAACACAATGTTCAACAGTGTTCTCCCTTCCAACACCAGACAATATACATTTTAACAGAACAAAAAAAAAACAATAGCTACTTCCAGTACCTAGTTCTAATAGTTGCATTAACAAAAAATCTGAGTAAATGAACTTACTCTGTATTCTTTGAGGAAGTAGACGAAGACGAAGACAGTTTCACGGAGGAAGACGAAGACTTGCGACGACAGTGAGGACGGACGAAGACAGAGACAGTTTCACGGAGGAAGACGAAGACTTGCGACGACGGCCGGAGGACGGACGAAGACGGAGGAAGAAGGTTGGGGTTAGGGTTTTCTACGAAATCGTGTTTGTGGAAGAGAAGAAGAGCTATTGTACTGTGCGTTTGAAGAAGAGAAAAGAATGAATAATGTTATTTTGATGTTTTAATTTATTAAATTAAAAATAATATAAGCTATAACAGCGCTTTTGAAAGCGCTTTCATAGGGGGGCTTTTACCAACGCTTTTTAGGGTAAAAGCGCTTTCATAGGTCCAGCTATGCCAGCGCTTTTGAAAGCGCTTTCAAAGGCCAATCTTCCACAGCGCTTTTTAAAAAGCGCCTTCATAACCCTATTATTTCGTTTTTATTAATATTTTTATTTGACCTACCACAACGCTTTTAATGTAAAAAGCGCTTTCGTATCCCCCACCTATGCCAGCGCTTTTAAAAAAGCGCCTTCGTAGGTTTCCCTTTTTTTTAATTTTGTTTTTTGTGAAGGCTATGGCAGCGCTTTTTCAATAAGCGCTTTAGTAGAGGCGCTGCAAAAAGCAGTTTTTGGCGTAGTGAGAAAAAGTTAGTCCAGATTAGGCCATCCCTTGATATACCATCACCTTTGCCTTGGTATTATAAGGCGGACCAGATGTGTGCTTTTCATCAGGGAGCACCAGGGCACAATATTGAGAATTGTTATCCTTTAAAGTCCAAAGTACAAAATATGGTGAGATCTGGCCTCTTACCCTTTAAAGATGTTGGCCCTAACATGAAAGATAACCCTTTTGCCAAAGCATGGAGGAGAAAATGTTGTAAACATGGTTGCTGGTTGTCCAGGGGACTTTCGGATTTTTGATATCAACCTGGTTAGAGGTGATTTGGTAAAGATGCATGTTGACCCCTGCGAGTTTAGTTACTATACACATGACCATGCTGGTTGTGGTATTTGCAGTATAAATATACAGAGGTGTGATAAGATAAAAGCTAATCTTCAAGAAATGATGGATGAATGCCTCACTCATATAATCAGGCCTAGGGAAGAATACAAGGAAGATGTGAATATGGTCTACGGATGTCCCGGTGAATTCCATATTTTTAACGTGAATCATATGAATTATGATTTGGTGCAGTTGCACGCTACTTTCTGTCACATGGATGGTCAAGAAGAACACCATTATGGGTCTTGATGGATTTGCTACAGAGACTCTCGTGGTTGTTTCGTTGTGAGAAGGGGTATTCAGTTGTTATTGGATAATGGTACTATCAAAGTTTCAGGCCATATAGATGATTACAAGGGGATTAATGTGATTGAAGATTGCTTGGCTGAGACTGTGTTAGATGATGAGTATGCTTCTGCAGATGAATTCTTTTCCTTAGGTGAAGATATGTTCTCCAACAATGATTATGTGATGCCCAAGTATTCTGAAGAAGGGGTGAATGTTATTGTGCCTTGTTTCAGTGTTCCTGCCCCTATAGAGATTGAGTACTGTAGCAAGCCAGTTGTTGCTCCAGTAGTGATTTGCTTTCCAGGTCCTGTTCTTTACAAATCAGACAAATTCGTGCCATACAAATACAATGCTACAATCTTGGAGGATGGTGTGGAAGTTCCCATCCAACCTTTGTCTGGTGTCAATAATATTGTTGAGGCCAGCCGAGTGACTCGTAGTGGTCGTGTTTTCACACCTGTCACTCAAGGGAATGTTAATGCTGATAAGAAGGTTGTTGAAAGTGTTGAACCTAAGAGAGCAGTGGGGGAATCCAACGGTTCTACCCTATAAAAAGATATGGATGATATATTGAAGATTATCAAGATGAGCGACTACAGGATCATAAATCAATTTTTGCAGACACCATCAAAGATATCTATTCTAGCCTTGCTGATAAAATCTTCTGCCCACAGGGAATCTTTGATGAGAGTATTGGATCAAGCTTTCATGGAAAGTGATATGCCTTTGGACCAATTCAGCAGTGTGATAGGGAATATTACATCCTGCAATAACCTAAGTTTCTGTGATAACGAATTGCCTGACAAAGGAAGGAATCATAACTTGGCTTTCCATATCTCCATGAACTGTAAGAAATATTCTTTGTCCAATGTGTTGATTGACAATGGATCCACTTTAAATGTCATACCGAGGAGCACGCTTATGAAGCTGAAGTACCAATGAGCTCCCATGCGCCCAAATGGCATAATTGTAAAAGCTTTCGATGGATCAAGGAAGTCTGTTATTGGGGAAGTAGATCTGCATATTAACATAGGCCTGCACTTATTTCAAATTACTTTCCAAGTTATGGATATTGTGCCCGCTTACAGCTATTTCTTGGGACGACCATGGATACACGAGGCAGGGGATGTCACTTCAACTTTGCACCAAAAGCTGATGTTTGTTCGTGAAAGAAAGGTGGTCATCATAAATGGGGAACATGCATTGTTAATATCTCATTTATCCTCTTTCACTGTTGTGGAAGCGGATGAAGCTACGGTTGGAACTTAGTTCCAAGCTTTATCCATTGATAATATAAGGGGAAATGAGAATTTTATAGCTTCATTTAAAGATGCTCAGCAGGTTGTGCCTAATGGCCCTAGTAAAGTATGAGGGCGTATTGTTGACCCGCCGGTGAATAAGAATAGAGTTGGTTTGGGATTTTCTGTGAAGAATTGTAAAGATGAGAATATGAAGTCGAAGACTGCTTTGGGTAAATATCAGGATATCTTTCACAACGGAGGTTACCTTCATCCAATTGTTCCAAGGATCAATGTTATTCTGGAAGGTGAAAAAGAGCAAGAGATGCCGAACTACGTGACGCATGGGGTCAGAGTCCAAAATTGGATCACCATTGATGTTCCCTCTTGCATTCATATCTCAAATTATTTATTTTTTCTTTTCAAAAAACTTTCACTCTGCCTAAGGTGAAAGTTGATATTGTACGGGCTTATCTGTTTACTTTGATCTTTAAAATCAATAATAAAAGTTGTCTTTGATTCCCATATTGTGTCTTTATTTTATGATTTTTCTTGGAAAATGGTAATAAAAAAATCCTTTCAAAATGAATAATAACTATAATTAAATCTGCATAATCACTTGCTATATGTGCCAGTTTCTAAAAGCAATCATAAATCATATGTGCAGATTAATTAAAAAACCTGTTGAATACAATGACCTTGCACCCTCTCCCAACTTTGAATATCCCGCGTATGTGGCCTAAGAAGAAGAATATGATGAAATCCCTGAAGAGGTTTCACAGTTGCTTGAGTGGGAGGAAAGTTCCATTCAGTCGTATAAAGAGCCATTAGAGACAACCAATTTGGGTTCAGAGGAAGATTTGAAAGAAGTAAAGATTGGAGCATTGCTTCATTCGGACGTGAAGAGCAGGTTGATTTAATAGTTGAAAGAGTACGTGGATATATTTTCTTGGTCATACCATGACATGTCGGGGTTGGATATTGATATTGTGGAACATCATTTTCCGCTAAAGCCATAATGCCCACCAATCAAGAAGAAATTGCAAAGAACTCACCCTGATATGGTAGTGAAAATTAAAGAAGAAGTTTTAAAGCATATTAATGTCGGTTTTCTTGTGACATCAGTGTACCCTTAGTGGATTTCCAATATTATCCCAGTACCAAAGAAATACGGAAAAGTTCGTATGTGCGTTGATTATAGAGATTTAAACAAAGCTAGTCCAAAAGATGATTTTCCATTGCCACATATTGATATGTTAGTTGATAGCACAAAATAATTCAAAGTATTGTCGTTCAAGGATGGATTTTCTGGATATAATCAAATCAGAATGGCTCTTGTGGACATGGAAAAAACAATGTTTATCACACCCTAGGGAACATTCTGTGACAGAGTGATGGCCTTCGGGTTGAAGAACGCTGGTGCAACGTACCAGAGGGCTATGACAACCTTATTCCATGATCTGATGCACAAGGGAATTGAGGTATATGTTGATGACATGATTGCTAAATCCCAGACTGAAGAAGGGCATATAAAAGATTTGTTGAAATTGTTTCAGCATTTAAGAAAGTATCGTCTCCGCTTGAATCCAAATAAATGCACCTTTGGTGTTCGATCAGGAAAATTGTTAGGTTTCATTATCAGCCAATAAGGAATTGAAGTTGATCCTGATAAAGTTAAGGCAATTCAAGAAATTCCAGTGCCAAGAACTAAAAAGCAAGTTAGACGCTTCCTTGGGAATTTGAATTACATTTCCAGATTTATTTCCCATATGACTGCAACGTGTGAGCCGATCTTTAAGCTGTTAAAGAAAGATAAAGGTTGTGTATGGACAGATGATTGCCAAAGGGCATTTGAAAGTATTAAAGAGTATTTGTTGGAACCTCCTATCTTGCTCCCGCCTGTTGAAGGAAGACCATTGATTATACATCTGAAAGTGTTAGATAATTCTACGGGAAGTATTTTGAGACAACAAGATGAAACAGGGAAGAAGGAATATTCCATTTATTATCTCAACAAGAAGTTTACTGATTTTGAGTCACGGTATTCTATGCTGGAAAAGACATGTTGCGCTCTGGCCTAGGCGGCAAAGCGGTTGCAGAAATATATGTTGAATCATACTACTTGGTTGATTTCCAAAATGGATCCAATTAAGTATGTTTTTGAAAAGCCTGCTCTCACTAGGAGAATTTCCCATTGGCAGATGTTGTTGTTTGAATATGATATTGAATACCGTACTCAGAAGGCTATAAAAGCAGTATGTTGGCAGATTATCTTTCTCACCAACCGGTTGATAATTATCAGTCTGTTAGATATGATTTCCTTGATGAGGATGTTATGTTTCTGAAAACAAAAGATTCTGATGAACCTTTTCCTAAGGAAGGTCCTGATCCTGAATCCCAGTGGGGTATGGTATTTGATGGAACTATGAATGCTTATGGGAAATAAATTGGTATTTGATTCCACTAATAACATGGCAGAGTATGAGGCTTGTATCATTAGTCTCAAGGAGGCAATTGATCTCAGAATCAAAACTCTAGATGTATATGGCGACTCAGTTTTGGTAATAAATCAGATTAAAGGAGAATGGGATACTCGTCACCCTGGCTTGATCCCTTACAAAATTATGCTAGAAGATTATTACCCTTCTTAATAAAGTTGAGTTCCATCATATTCCCAGAGATGAAAATCAGATGGAAGATGCATTGGCAACTCTGGCTTCTATGTATCAAGTGAATACTTGGAATGATGTTCCCTGTATCACATTGCGATGTTTGGATAGACCAGCTCATGTGTTTGCAACAGAGGAAATGTCGGATAAGAAACCTTGGTATTATAATATCAAACATTTTCTTTAGACTCAGGAATACCCAGTTGGTGCGTCAAATAAAGATAGAAAGACATTGAGAAGGTTGGCAGGTAGCTTTTTCCTTAATGAAGATGTACTATACAAAAGAAATTATGATATGGTCTTTCTCAGATGCATGGGTAGAAATTAAGTAGACATGTTGATGCATTAAAACCATGAAGGTTCCTTTAGTACTCATGCCAATGGACATTCGATGGGAAAGAAGATGCTTAGGGCAGGTTAATATTGGCTGGCAATAGAATCTGACTGTTATAAATTTTCAAATAAGTGCCATAAATTCTAGATTTACACTGACAAAATTCATGTGCCTCTGACGCTTCTCAATGTTATTTCTTCCGCCATGGCCTTTCTCTATGTCGGGTATTGATATGATTGGAATGATTAAACCAAAGGCGTCAAATGGACATCATTTTATCTTGGTAGCAATAGACTACTTCACCAAATGGGTGGAAGCGGCTTCATATGTTAATGTTACTAAGCAGGTGGTAGTGCGCTTTATCAAGAACAATCTCATATGTCGGTATGGTGTGCCAAGCAGGATTATCATCGACAACAGCTCAAATCTGAATAATAAGATGATGACAGAACTTTGTGAAGAATTAAAGATTTCCCATCACAATTCATCTCCCTACAGGCCAAAGATGAATGGGGTTGTTGAAGTTGCTAATAAAAACATTAAGAAGATCATCCCGAAAATGGTTGTTACTTATAAAAATTTGGCATGAGATACTCCCTTTTACTTTGCATGGGTATCGAACATCTATCCGTGCATCAACAGGGGAAACCCCGTTCTCTCTTGTGTATGGCATGGAAGTAGTGCTCCCCGTTGAGATTAAGATTCCATCTTTACGTGTGATAATGGAAACCAAGTTGACAGAGACTGAATGGGTCCAGAACAGGTTTGACCAATTGAATTTGATTGAAGAAAATAGAATGAAGGCCTTGTGCCATGGCTAGTTATACCAAAAGAGAATGAAGAAAGATTTTGATAAGAAGGTCAAGCCTCGTGAATTCAGAGAAGGCGACCTCGTACTCAAGAAGATCATGTCTTTTAATGTTGATTCTAGGGGAAAGTGGACTCTGAATTTTGAAGGCCCATATGGTGTCAAGAAAGCCTTCTCTGGTGGTGCATTAATTCTTGAAACTATGGATGTCGGGGAGTTAGCATGTCCTCTAAATACTGATGCAGTCAAGAAATGCTTTGCCTAAAGAAATAAAAGAACAGCTCGCTAAGTCAAAAACCCGAAAGGGCGACTTAGGCAAAAAGGAGCGTCTCGGTAGGCTGAAAACCCGAAAGGGAGGTCTAGGCAAAAATTAGAGGCTTAAACAGATTAAATTCTCCCACTAGGTTGAAAACCCGCAAGGTCAACTTAGGCAAAAGTTAGGGATTTCATGGCAAGTAACTGCGTCAGACAAGACTTAATTATTGAAGCAACAATCTTCTTGGACTCTCACCATACTTCAACAGAAGTCATTTCTCAGGAATTTAAAGGTGTTAGAGAGAATAGTGGTCATTGTATTTCAATGTATCTTTTCCAATATATATTACCATTTTCTAAACTTTGTAATCATCTATGGAGTCTCACCATTTACAGACTACCATTCTATTAATAAAGTTTGAGATTTTATCCAATTCTTTGCAATTCTTATTTTATTCTGCTTACAAAGACTCCATTTATTACTGATAATAATTTTCAAAACAAAAAGATTAAATAACAAAAAAAAATTTGAAAAGAATTTACAAATTACTTCTTACTTTAGAGTTGATGACTCAAGAGAAACAAAAATGGTGATTCCAAGGATGGGCGAACTCTGAAATTGTGGAAGTATGTATTCCCCAGGAAGGTTCTCCCAAATTCACTTTTGCTGATATACATATGATCTTCTTGTGTTTCTCAGATAGTTGGAATTGATACCAATTGATGCATGGTGCGGTGATTGGGTTTGTGATCCCATTTTCCCCAGTCAAGTCTTGGTTCGTTTTGATTTTGGGTTTGCATGGCCTGAAGTCTCTACCCTAGATTCCCCGGTGAGGCCTTTGCTCATACGACAAAAGGTCCTTCTCCCTTTGCGGACTGAGATGAAATCATTTGCAAAACATCGCGCTTGGTAGTGATGGCATTGTTATTGTTGTTTATTTCCCAGGAAACTAGACAAGGGAAATATCTTTTCTAAGAAGTGTTGAAACAGTGGTCAACTTTTTGGGTTTTCTCCCTCCAAGTGTTGGGTGTGATTTAAAATCCCCATAATTTTGATTTCATATTATATTGTTTGACTTCTTAAGTCTCCCAAGAAAAGCATGAGACAACGTATCCCTCTGAAAATGGCTATCCTCGTGAGGTTTCATAATTTCTCCCCAGAGAAGTTTGTGTAATCATCACTCTTGGTATTTAAGAATGTAATTTGGGCTCCACTAGATGATGTGGTGTTGTACTCTCCAATGAAGTCAGCACGAAACCCCCAGTTGAAGTCTCGATGATGTAGTTTTTTTATCTTCCCTAGTGAAGTCAATATTACCATCTCCAGTGAAAGTCTAAATGTTAAAACATGTGTTTTCCCCATTGAAGTTTGTGTGAAATTCCCCAGTGAAGCTTGGAGAAGGATGTCATATCCCTGTATCTGTTTAAATTTACTGTTTTAAGTTGATTATTTTCGGATTATGTTTCCTCCCATGGGATTTAAGCTGTGAAATAGGAATTCACTTCCTCAGTTGATGCTTGCTGTCTTTTGGGAATTTTGATCCTGGATTTAACTTAGTCGAGTGTTAACTTTACCCAAGCTGGTTTTATCTGGTTACTCCCAGTACTGTATGTCTGTTTTGTCAGCATATACATAATAAAATTCATACATACATCTTGCATAGCTGAACTTAAAATTCATTTCTCATTTGCATTCATTATATTTTATTATCATATTACCCTATTTGAAGAGGTATGTTACCCTCTCTCCATTAGATCGTCAACTTTAAGTAGAAAGTGTATATTCTTTCAACTTCCCACTGAGTTATCCCTCGTGGAAGATTTTTTCTTTAGCCTTCCTATTCAGTCCTTTATCTGAGTGGAACAAGATCCCTTTTTGAGTTTACTTCTCATCAGGTGCTATCTCGGTTGATTGTTTCATACCGGTTTATTTCTGGTTTGAATCTATGGTCCCCGACAATGTTATTTTGATTTCTGTAAACTTTGAGCCCTAGTTTGAGAATGTGCATTTATTTTGGCATAAGAAGACTTTAGCTCCTCAGTAGGAATATATTACCATTTTCCCAGGAAGCCATATTGCTTTCCCCGAGAAGTCATTATTATAACTCCTTCTCATAATAGCAAATAGCATGTCTCTTTATTTGAGCAATTTGTACTTCCCCAGTAAGTCTGTTAGTGCCCCAAGAAGATTGAGATTTTTGTTACTTCGGTGAATGGTAGTCTCGTCATTATGGGAGATAGCTCGTTGTTGAGATTTATTACTCCAATGAATGGTAATATCGTCATTATGGGAGATAGTTCATTGTTTAAATGTGTTACTCCAATGGATGGTAGTCTCGTTATTATGGGAGATAATTCATTGTTTAGATTTTCTACTCCGATGAATGGTAGTCTCGTCATTACGGGAGATAGTTTGTTATTGAGATTTGTTACTCCAATGAATGGTAATCTCTTCATTATGGGAGATAGTTTGTTCTTGAGATTTTTTACTCCAATGAATGGTAGTCTCATCATTATGGGAGATAGTTCGTTGTTAGGACTTTGTTTACTCTGATGGATGGTAGTCTCGTCATTATGGAAGATAGTTCCTTGTTGAGATTTGTTACTCTGATGAATGGTAGTCTCGTCATTATGGGAGATAGTTTGTTGTTGAGATTTGTTACTCCGATGAATGGTAGTCTTGTCATTATGGGAGATAGTTCGTTGTTGAGATTTGTTACTCCAATGAATGGTAGTCTCATCATTATGGGAGATATTTCGTTGTTGAGAATTTGTTTACTCCAATGGATGGTAGTCTCGTCAGTATAAGAGATAGTTCGTTGTTGATATTTGTTACTCCGATGAATGGTAGTCTCGTCATTATGGGAGATAGTTCGTTATTGAGATTTGTTACTCCAATGAATGGTAATCTCGTCATTATGGGAGATAGTTCGTTATAGATATTTTTTACTCCAATGAATGGTGGTCTCGCCATTACGGGAGATAGTTCGTTGTTGTGACTTTGTTTACTCTAATGGATGGTAGTCTCATCATTATGGGAGATAGTTCAGTGTTGAGATTTGTTACTCCGATGAATCGTAGTCTCGTCATTATGGGAGATAGTTCGTTGTCGTGATCCATTTTACTCTGAAGAATTCATTTGGTTCCGGTCATAAGTACTAATGATAATCATTTGTTACTTACCCTAATATTGGTGTTTACCAGTATTATCTTACCACTTTCTTTCTCGGTGGGCCGACGTTATTTTTTTTTGTTGCTATTTTCTCAATGAGTGGATAGTTCACAGTTATCTGTCGATCACTGTTATCCTTTACCTTCCCTCCTCAATATTTGAGTTGATGATGCTTTATCTCCTACTTGGGCTTTACCCCAATAAAGTCGAGTCTTTTGTTCATCAGAGATTTATTTTCCTGGTCGGAATTTCTTTTAAGTCTTTATTTTATTTCATGCATCCATAGTGGAGTCCTATGTCACTTTTTGAATTTGTTCATTTGCATTCATAATCATAAGCGTTGCATGGCATCTTTGGGCCAAAAATAGGGCTTGTCTTATATTTAAGTATCTTCAATCACATCGACACGAAGATTTTAACCTTCGTATCCTCGGATAGAAGACACTTAAATAAGGGCAACTGTTGTACCTCAATCGTTGCCCCTAAGATTCCTATATCATCTCATACCATCACAATGCAACAAGATCACACATTAGGGTTTAAGTACTTCTTCTACTTCATCTTATCTTTAGGTTTTTTCATGAGAGATCACCAAGAACCTTGAATTGTGTATCTTGTACATATATCCTTTTGACTAACATCAAAATATGTATATATGTATTTTTGTAGGTCATCTTGTAGGTAATTGCACAATTGCATGTATCTTACCATCTCCTAGCACAGAGGATCAAAACTAGGGTTTGGAATTTAATCAAGAAATATCTGACTTTTTGGACAATATTTGATTCCATGTTTCTCTACATGTTCATGATCATCTATGATTGAAAATTTTATCATCAATTTTGGTTTGGAAAGGTTCAATTGACAAAAGGGGGTAAATTGGTCATTTTGTCAGAAGTCAACCAAAGTCAACTGTTGACCAAGTGGAATTTTGGTCAATTATCAATTTAATGTCCCTATTTTCAAATTTCAAGGTCAATGGTGGCATAAAATCAAGAGGAAGTGTGAATTGGAGATAACTTGTCAATGAAGTTATTTGAAATTTTGGATTTATTCTAAGTGTTCATAGCGCTGAACTTTGATTGGTCATAACTTTCTCAATTTTTAGTGAAAATGTACAAACTTTACATGACTGGAAAGAGGATACACAATTCTTCAAATTTGTATTAGAGGCCTCAAGTCCAAAAATTGAAAGGAAAAAAAGTTATGGAGCTTGGAAGTTTTTGGACACTTAGTGAAATTTCCAAATTTGCACAAAAATCTGATTCCTTCATGGCTAATTTTGAATGTCCATTTGGGCTCAAATCGAAAAGTTGGAAACATCAAAGTTGGAGTTTGAATTATTATCTTAATTTTTGGTTCAAGAATCATCTTAAATGGTCAAGTGTAAAGAGAGATATAATGCTTAGGATTTGGAGCCTGGAGATGGCATTTTGCCCCGTCGCGCGCGCACCAAGCCAAGCATTTCATCAAACAGTTCATGGGGTATACCTTCACCATCACTTTTCTCCTTGAAATATTAATTATTTAGAAAAATGTCCAACATCAAAGATCAAGGTGTATGTGTTATGAACAACTTTGCTTCAGGAATTTTCTCAAAATAGTTCCTACATTTCAAGATAAGATCATGAGAAGTAGATGGCATTTAAGTTGAATTTTGCCCAGCAACAAGACATGTCACGCGTGCGCGAAGCCAGGCATTCCAGCAAACACATGATGTGCATACATTCATGGCTAATTATCTCATTGTTTCAAGATTTGTTTTAAAAATATTTGAACATGAAAGTAAGAGTATGTAATGCCCTCTCCAATTTTGATTCAAATTTTATCTCATTCCACCCACTATGGAGAGAGATATAATAAGATGAAGTTATGATCATGATTTTGGTAAAACCTGCATGGAAATGCATAGGATTTGTATCAACCAAGACACCAGCTTGCCAGCTCACACGCCCATGCTTTGCTCACTTACCCAAAACGACTGCCAAAAGTTCAAAATGGAGGCAAAACGCAGAACCACTTGCTTCTCACATTTTCTTACCTCGTTTGCCATCCCTCTCTTTTCCTCACTCTATAAAAGAAAGCCACATTCAGCATAGAAAGCACACAACAAAAATCTCAAGAGCATTTCCTCTCTCCCTCATGAAACTCCTCTCTCTCTCTCCAAAACTCAGATTTTTCTGCATTTGCTTTCAAGAGATCCTTGCTCAAGTCTACTCCTCTTACAAAATTTACTCCATTAAAGCTTGAAGAAGAAGTAGTAGAAACATTCTCTTCCAAAACAGAGGCACCGAGTGGATTTATTTTCCACTCATTAAGGTAGAGCTTCGAATCCATTTCCCTTTCATGCTAACTCTAATCCTGCATTAAATTTTGTCCATATTGGATTTAGCTGGCCAAATCCTACATCTGAGGTATAATCATGCGTGCATTTGTTGCTTGATTTGTGCTCCATGAGTTTGCTCAAAATTATGTTCGTGTTACTGCTTTCATGCTCAGTTTATGATCAGATCATGCTTTGTTTGATGAATCCATGCACGTTTTGTTGTTCTATGCATTGAGAGGATGAATTTTTATGTTTGAATCCAGGGAAATGGTTGAGAATCGAATGAGAAAATTAAGTCAGAAATATGTTTGTTGAAATGCTAGACTCATAATCATGTTCATGCATCCACCTTCGTGCCCTATTTTCTCTATGAATTATGCATAATTTTAGAAAAAAAATTATTCTATCATATTCTACGCATTTTAATCTTGAAGTTTGATGTTTACATATTAGATTTTCATGGAGAAAAGCGCGAGATATCATGATATAAAAATCTTGTTTTAAAATTGCAAAACGATAAGGGTTTGGTGTTTTCGTAGGGATGACTACGTGACATTTTTTTATTGAACATGTTCTAAAAACCTTCCACAGCGATTTCTGCTAATAACAGGTGTAATACACCTTAATTATATTTTAATTTTCTTTGTTTTCTCTAATTTTATTTAATTACTTTTCTTAATTCAAAAATCACCACAAAAATATTTTAAACTCTAATTTCAACATATTTTCATTTTCTGATTTTTATTTCTTAATTTTATCATTTTCATGATTAAATAAATTTAAGTAGTTTAATTAGGATTTTAATCATTCTATTTGTTTTAGAATTTTATTTTCCTATTCTTACTAAATAAAAAAATCCATAAAAATGTTTTTGAGCTTATTTATGAGTCTTCTTCTGAAAAAATAATTTTTATTCAATTTTACAAAATTTGTGGAGTTTAAATTAAATCATTTGTTTGGTTATATCACTTTTTTCATTGTTTTTTTTTATATATTGTGTAAATAATTTTTGTTCAATTTTTTCTTTTGGGACAAAATTCAAGAAAAATATACTTACTGATCCTTAGAATCTTCCTGAAATTTAGGGAGTCTTACACCAAATTTATTTGAATTTTAGATTAAATTGATTAATTTTGAACTTAATTTCCTTTTTTAGGGTTTTATTTGATCATTCACATTGATGACTTGAAATTTCTAACTTCCCATGCCTATAAAATCAGAAATAAATTTGTTTAGAGTGCTTGTACAAGTTGAGGTCATAAAGATCATTTTTATTGAATTTTAAAATATGATTTCATAATTACTACAATTTTTTTTCCAAAACACCTCTAGTTTAAGCATTTTGCTAGCTAGTTTCAATGTTTTCATTTTTAAATCAAGCCTCCACCTAAATCCAAGAACCCTAAACCCCATTTATGACTTTTATAGATCTTTAGGAATCTAGGGTTTGATTATCATGTTTTTTACAATCCATTTTCCTTTTATAAATCTAAATTTTGACTTAGGATTGTATTTAGGGTTTTACTTTTGATCAATCTTTGTAATTAAGAACTTTTGTACATAATTCTTGGAATGGCATATATTACTGACTTGAGTCTTATTTTGGGACCAATTCTTCAACATGATTGAATCTTGGGTGTTGATAGGTTGAAAAACCAAATCCATCGAGACAGATGAATGATGTTGATGATATTTGAAACTAAATTTTATCTAACACATCCCCTCCCCTTTCATCTTATCCATTTCTAACTTGTACTATATATTGTTAGATAATGATCTATATATAATTTCTCTAAACATGTGGCACAAAGATTTCTATTGACCAGCCTCAAAATAGGTGTGACTTCTATATAAGTCCACTTACGATTGCTTAACATAGCGCTAAATTTTGTCCCGATTCTAGAAATGATCATTTGTGGCCCAAGCCCATGTTTGTAAGCCCAAGTATGTTAGTTTGAAACCTTTGGTCCAATAAACTTGAGATTCATTATTAGGAGGCTTTGGTCTTATCAATCCTCTAATGAATCTTCATAAGCTTTGGTAAAAGTGAATCACTTAAACATCGTTGATCATTTATTGTTGCCTTGAGAATTTTAAATGAATGATATACTTGACAAAAAGCTAATGAAACTTGTTGTTGAGAGACTTTGATTTTATCAATCTTCTAATGAGTTTCAAATGCTAGTTTCAAGATGGTCATTCAACTAACTCCTA
Source organism: Vicia faba (assembly GCA_948472305.1). Taxonomy (NCBI): domain Eukaryota; kingdom Viridiplantae; phylum Streptophyta; class Magnoliopsida; order Fabales; family Fabaceae; genus Vicia; species Vicia faba. The sequence continues at coordinate 1,574,780,488 of OX451737.1, forward strand.
ATTTCTAACAATTAACTTCATTTTTATGCTCTTACCTTATGCTTAAGCACCATTTATTTTAGCATCTATATTTCATGCTATTTTCATATTTGCTCACTTGAGATTTTCATTTTATTTTTGAAGATACTTAATAACCAACTCGAACAATAAAATCTTTAAGGTTACTCAGACTATTTGGTTACTATCCTTGGTATTTTGGAGTTATGTACTTCTTGGACTTAGGATTAGAAGCCTTGACCTACCTTGAGACCTTGTGACCTAAACTATTATTTTTCTGGAGTTCTTGAGGTTTGCCCCAGGACATTGGGTTATTTGTTTGCTTTGTGTGCAGGTTATTTTAATTACAGGCTTTGTCTATGACCGGGAATTCATCTGTATACAACAGTTACTCTGCCCAATTTTTGTGAAGACTTAATGAAATTTAAGTTTGGTATTCTTAAGAGGTTTATTATCTTCGCTTGTTTGGTTTCAATCCAAAGGATGGGAATTCTATCTTGACTCATTGTGTCAAGTGTTGGCTTCTTGTTAGTTAGATGGTTATTTTCCATAAGTCTTTACCTTATGCTATAGGATAGTCCCTTCATCTCCTCCTACCTTATTTAATTCCAAAAATCTTTTCCCTCCTTTTGAAAACACTTCTTGTTTTAAAATTGAACCGCTTTCACAATAAACTTGGACTTAGGTCCATGCATTTTATAAATATTTTTTAAATCAAAATTTAAGCAATTTAACAATACTTTGACCTTTTTGTGAGAAGACTAAAAGTCAATCAATCTCATTCGAACCATTTTGCCACTTTGGCTTTCTACTTTAAAAAATTTCTCAAAAGATTAGACTCTTGTCAATCCTTGTAGTGATGTGAACTACTATACTTCTATGATATGTAGTGAAGTGAGATATTTTCCACTTGGATGTTGAGCGAGGTTTTGTTGATTTTAAAATCCAAGCCATATCCTCCACTTTGAGATGATGCAAATTCTACTTTCTCTTAATCGTAGGTAGTAAGTATGTTCTTCCACTTAGATAAGACGATGATGTCTCATCTCTTAAAATAAACCAACACACTTGTGTTTTAAAATTTTTTAAAGGTGAATTATGAGTACCTTGATCCCCTATTGCATAGAAGATGGTGCGTAGGCACTAAAGGTTCACAACTGTGGCGGGTGAAAAAATGTAAAAACTTTTTCTTTTCTCATATTTTTTTATACAATATTTATAGCCAAAATACACAGATTTTCAAAGAGGTTCATGTGGAGTACCATAGATGTTTAGGGTGTTAATACCTTCCCTTTGCATAGCCAACCCCCGAACTTAGATTATCTCCCCCTCTTTTTGGGTTATTCTCTCTTTTCCCTATTACTTTGGAAACAATAAAGCGTGGTGGCGGTTTTTATTTGATCTATGCGAGTCAAGTCAATCCAATGGCTTAGTCTCAACATTTCTACCGTTACACATACAAACCCTAATTACTAAGCAGTAATACAGAAATATAGTAGTAGAAGGTAAAGGCATAAATGTAAACCTAAAACTACTATAAAGCTTTGGGGCAGTTACATACTAGAGAAAGCGGAAAAGAAAATCCTACAACTATTACATACTAGGAAGCAATTACATGATAATGAAAAATGCGGGAAAAAATAAAAGCTACACTATTATAGTTGAACACGCCATATACACTTTATCTAATAAAATAAATAATAAGATGAAAATAGAAAAAGAAATGTTTTTGGTGATTTTTTATTAAAAGAATGATTTATGATAATTAATTAAATAAACTTAAAAAATATAATTAATTTTAAAATTGAGAAAGAAGGTTAATTAATTAAATTAAGAAAACTTAAAACCTAATTAATTAGGGTTTTTAGAAAAAAAAGGTTTTGTTGTTAATCGTTAAGTGAAAAATTAGGGTTAGCCAAGAAATACATAGGGGAAGAAAAATCAATAGAAAAGAGAGTTAGAAACCAAAAAGAATAAAAAGTGACAGGGGGTGGATGTTGAACCTACACCCTTTGCCTCCTGAAATTCATGGCTTGCCACTGCGCTAACCATGCGTTGGTGTCTATACGTTGCGTGCTACACAAAATAGAATAAAACCTGTAAGAATTGTAAAACATGAAAAAAGCCACAAAAGGCAGGGATCGAACCCACACCATGAGAGAGTAATGCCTCATCATGCGTGCGCTTGCCACTAGGGTGACTATGTCATCCGGTATATCAATAGAAACAAATAAACATATAATAAACTGAATTGACTGGGCCAGAGAAGCACCAGAGCCCTAGCTTCAGTCGTCTTCTCCGGTGAGCTCGTTTTTCAATCCTGTAAAATAAGAGAAGTCAGTGATCCAAAGGTATCCTACCCCCCTAATTTGGGCCTTGCAAATTCAATGGAGGTATTGGTTTTGGAAAATTATCCATGTACAAAGAGATAAAAAAGACAACCTAAAACAGTGTAAACATGGCAAACCATTGTCCGATCGTTATGGGGGCCATGTGTTGGGTTTATCCTACATATTGATACCTCAGAAGCATGTTAATAAAGTTAGTATGCATTAAAACAACATGAAAATGACAATATGGATTTTATGACAAAAACCAAAACTGGTGATGCATAGCACGAGTCTCAGACTGTTTGGATCATCACAATCGATCCATTCTTACCCTATGGTGTCCTTGAAGTCGAATGGGATGGCTAGCTTGCTTTGAAAGAGACTGAAAATAGGGTTTGTAGTGTTTTTGATCATTTTTGGAATTTTGGAATGGTGATTTCTCTTGTAAGGGTTCATGTCTTGTCTTGTCTGAATGAGGAGTATATATAGAGGAGAATTAGGTCAAATAAGTGTGGGCTTGGACCTTTGTATGAAAGCCTTTTATTTTATTTTATTTCTTTTGAATTTAAATAAGTAAAATAAAAAAGAAATGGATTAAAAATCCAAGGGGTGTATGAATAAGTTCAGAGGTTCACCATGATTTACAAAACACGTTTGGACCTTGAAACATAAGCCCATTAGCCCAAAGATCAAGTTTGATTAATTTAGGTTTCATGCATTTTCTCAAAATTGCCCAACTTGCACCAATCACAACTCTCTCAATTTTTATCATATGAAGGTGATCTTGGACTTTTTGGAAAGTTCAAGATGTCCTCTACAATCTCTATGTTGATCATTTTTTCATTTGAAGATTTATCTTGATGTAAGTTTTCTTGACAAAAAGTGTCTTTTTGTTGACTTTTGAAATGACCTATAATGTTTTGGCCCATATCTCTCAAATGAAGCATTTGTTGGACTTGAGCCTAGGGAGGCAAAGTTGTATAGAATTGAATTTCCTTCAAAATGTGCTTTGGTTGAGAAAAGTCTGATGAAGCATGTTAACGTTATGCTTGGTCAAAGTTCAGTTGACTTCTCCTTAAGAAAACCCTAATTTGGTAACTTTTGACTTTTGATGAATCTTGAGTTTTCTTGGTGAATCATGATAATCCATTGATCAAATGATGAATATGACTTCAAAATGTTGATGTTGACCAAAAATATTGGAGTTTGATTATATGTTGACCACAATTGACTTTTTGTCCAATACAGCTGATTTTTAGTCATCTGAGCAATTGACTGAGCAGCCTTGTGATGCAAGGCTTGAAATTTGGCATGAGCATTCTTAGAGACATATGAGGAACCATGAAATTAACTTGAGGCATTATAAGCCTAATTTTCCTTGAGAAAAGTGAAACCCTATTTGTAGGTCAACTGCTTAGGAGGAGGATTTGTTTGGTCCAACCTTGAGTAGCCTTAAGCAATTGAAAACCCTAAGAGCATGAAGAGATATCTTGAAGAAAATGGGAGGGAAAATTTTGGGGTACAACAATGGAGAACAAGTGGCAATGATATCTAACAAGGGAAACACCAAGGGAGAATCCAATTTCATCTGCGAATGTGCTCCAGGCGAAGAGCTCAAGAATTTGACAGCTAGGAGATTCCAGAGATCTTTTTCTTTCCAAAGTAATTTTTTCTTGTTTTGAAAGAACCTATGTCAAGCCCGAGGCATACAGGGAGCTTGTAAGGGTCCCCCAATTTGCTTCAAACAATATTCGCAATTAATAAAATTTATATTTCACATTCAATTAAGATCCATGTCTTTCTCTTGCATTTATTTTTTATATTTAAAAAATGGCAATACTTTTCTTCATATGCATTTTCCAAAATTCACATACTAAAATTGCACAAAAAAAGTGTAGATCCACGCCTAAAATCACCGACAATGTTACTGCTGCTATCCAATATAATTTTGATGCACCCATTAACCTAGCGGAAGAGGATGATGATGAAGATCTTAAACTCTCAAAAGAATTGGCAAGGGAAATAGAGCAAAAAGCTGACAATATACAACCATACCAAGAATCTATTGAGACCATTAACCTTTTCGCAAAGGAAGATCCAAAAGAGATCAAGCTAGGGGCAACATTGGAGGAAAGCGTCAAAGAAAGACTGATCAAGTTGTTACATGAATATGTGGATATATTTTCCCGGTCTTACAGAGATATGTCAGGATTATATACGGATATTATGGTGCATATACTACCTCTCAAGGAAGGTTCCTCTCCAGTTAGACAGAAACTCAAAAGAACTCGTTCAGACATGTCTAGCAAAATTCGAGAAGAAGTATTTAAACAATTTGATGCAGGGTTCTTAGCGGTGGTAGATTATCCACCTTGGATAGCTAACATTGTATCAGTGCCTAAAAAGGACGATAATGTGCGTATGTGTGTAGATTAACAGAATCTGAACAAAGCAAGTCCCAAAGACGATTTCCCATTACCTTACATAGATGTTTTGGTGGATAATACAACTCAAACTTCAGTGTTCTCATTCATGGATGGTTTCTCAGGCTATAATTAGATCAAAATGGCACTCGAGGATATGGAAAAGACTACTTTTGTGACCCCTTGGGGAACTTTCTGTTACAAGGTGATGCCTTTCGGTCTAAAGAACGCAGGAGCAACCTATCAACGCTCTATGGTCACACTAATTCATGATATGATTCACAAGGAAGTTGAGATATACGTGGATGATATGATTTCCAAATCCCATACGGAGGAAGATCACATCATTCACTTACAAAAATTATTTGAGCGTATGTGGAAGTTCAAACTAAGTTTGAATCTGAATAAATGTGCATTTGGTGTCAGGTCAGGCAAGTTACTGGGTTTTATTGTAAGTCAACATGGTATCGAGGTGGATCTAGACAAGGTGAAAGCCATACAAGAAATGCCAACTCCAAGGACATCAAAAGAGGTTCATGGTTTCTTAGGACAATTGAATTACATTTCAAGGTTCATATTGCACCTAATTGCTATGTGCGAGCCTATATTCAAATTACTTTGAAAAGATCAGACAGTGGTGTGGAATGATGATTGCCAGACAGCCTTCGAGACGATAAAGCAATATTTACAAGAGCCATCAATCTTAATGGCACCAGTTCTTGGGAAACCACTCATCATCTACTTAATGGTGCTTTAAGGGTCAATAGGATGTGTATTAGGGCAACATGATGAAACAGGTAGAAAAGAGCATGAAATCTACTACCTTAGAAAGAAATTCACTGACTGTGAAACCAGGTACTCACCCCTCGAGAAAACTTGTTGTACATTGGCTTGGGCTACTAAACGATTGAGGCGGTATATGTTAACTCACACCACGTGGTTAATAGAAAAAATGGATCCTTTGAAGTATGTGTTCAAAAAACTAGCTCTTACAGGAAATATTACCCGATGGAAGATGTTACTATCAGTGTATAACATCCAATATGTTACTCAAAAGGCCATCAAGGGTAGTGTACTAGCTGACCACCTAGCTCATCAGTCGTTTCCAGAATATCAACCAATGAAGTTTAACTTTCCAGACGAAGATGTCATGGTTATAGGTGACTACAAAATACCAGGAACCGACTAAGGACCTGAACCAGGGGCACGTTGGAAACTCATGTTTAATGGTGCTTGAAATGCACTAGGGCACGGTATTGGAGCAGTCTTGACTTCTCCAAAGAATTTTGATAAACCTTATACTGCAAGGTTATGCTTTGACTGCACCAACAATATTGCAGAATACAAAGCTTGTATCTTGGGTCTGGAAGCTTCCAAAGAACTAGGAATCAAACATCTTTAAGTATTTGGAGACTCAACATTAGTCATATACCAAGTAAATGGTGAATGAGACACTAAACATCCCAAATTGATTCCATATCGGGATCATGTTTTAAATCTAGCTACAGAATTTACCGAGATTACATTCAAGTCATATTTCTCGAGAAGAAAATCAGATGGCAGACGCCTTAGCAACTTTATCAGCCATGTTCAAAGTGACCTGGCCAAATCACGAACCACGCATTACAATTAGACATTTTGAAGAACCTGCACATTACCTCGCCATTGAAGAATGACCAGATAACAAGCCTTAGTTATTTGACATCAAATGGTATCTCGAGAAGCAAGAATATCCAAAAAATTCTTCTGTGATTGAAAAACGAACTCTGTGGAAGCTAGCTTTAAAGTTATTTTTAAATGGTGATGTGTTATACAAAAGAAACTACGATATGGTATTACTCAGGTGCATGGAGAAACATGAAGTAGATACGCTTATGAGAGAAATTCACGAAGGCACTTTTGGAACTCATACAAATGGACATGCCATGGCCAGAAAGGTCTTGCGAGCAGGCTATTATTAGTTGACGATGGAAGCTGATTACTACCATTATGCAAAGAAATGTCACAAATACCAAATCTATGTTGACAAAATGCATGTACCACCGACTCCATTGAATGTCCTGAGCTCTCCCTGGCCATTCTCGATGCAAGGAATTAATATGATAGGAATGATTGAACTGAAAGTCTTTAATGGAAACTGATTCATATTAGTTGTCATTGATTACTTCACCAAGTGGGTGGAAGTTGCGTCCTACGCAAATGTGACAAGACAAGTGGTTACTCGGTTCATCGAGCAAAATCTCATATGCAGATATGGGGTTCCTAGCAGGATCATTACAGATAATGGGTCCAATTTGAATAATAAAATTATGAAGGAGTTATGCGATGACTTCAAAATTGAGCATCATAATTCTTTACCATACCAACCCAAGATGAACGGGGCCGTTGAAGCTACCAATAAGAACATCAAGAAAATCATTCAGAAAATGGTGAAGACATACAAAGATTGGCATGAAATTCTTCCCTTCGCTCTACATGGCTATCGTACTTTCGTACGTACATCAATGGGTGCAACTCATTTCTCTCTAGTATACAGTATGAAGGCGATACTCCCTATTGAAGTAGAGATTCCATTGCTAATAGTTCTAATGGAAACCAAACTTGAAGAAACAAAATCGGTTTAGACACGACTTGATCAACTCAACCTCATTGAAGAAAAATGCCTGACAACTTTGTGCCACGGCCAGTTGTACCCAAAGTGGATGAAGAAAGCACTCAACAAGAAGGTTCTCCCCCGAGTGTTCAAAAAAGGATATTTGGTACTCAAGAAGATTCTACTACCTCACCTTGATTCACATGCTAAATTAACACCCAACTATGAAGGTCCATATGTGGTAAAAATAACATTCTCTGGCGGCAGTCTTATCCTCACAGCAATGGATGGAGAAGAACTGCCACATCCGGTAAATTCAGGTGCAGTAAAAAATACTATGTATAAAAAGATCACTAATTTCAAACCCTAAATGGGAGACTTAGGCAAAAAGGAGCGTTCCGGTGGATTGAAAACCCTAAAGGGAGATCTAGGAAAAAATTAGGGACATACACAAAATTCATCATCCCGGTGGATTGAAAACCCGAAAGGGTGATCCAGGAAAAAGTTAGGGATCTTATTCAAAAATAAAGAACAAAAAGTCCGCGATCTAATAACCACGACTACAACCACGAAGGAGATAGGTTGATCCAAATCATTTGACTCACAAGCAAAGGAGATTGAAGCTATCAAAAGAACATTGGAGAAACAGTAGTAGCAATTATTATTTTTATTTCCATTTTCTGTTTTAAAACTTTCTGTAATTACCTCTTTTAACGAATTGCATCTTGCACCCTCGCCTATTCAGAGACATATTTATCAATAAAACATTTACTTTTTTAATCATTCAATTGTGTTTTTCCATTTTCGGACTTGTTTGCAAATACTACGATTATTTCTTGTGAATACTACGTTGAAACCATTTTGGGGATTTGATAAATAAAAGCATTTGATATGACATCAAAAAGAATTTTGGGTTGAAAAACATTGAAAGAAAACCCACTCCTACATCCACGACTACGTCCACGCCTGTGATCACAGCCATATCCACGCATATGTCCGCAATAGCATCCACGCCCGCGCCTGCGATACAAATGTCAAAATCCTGCTGACACCATTCATCTTGTTCAAATCAATTCTAAATGCCACAATAATACAACATACAACGTTGGAGAAGACCAATGGTTTAAAAGGAGAGAACACAAATTTTTTTCACAACTAACATTTGGGGCATATACAAACATTACATTTGAGGCATATATAAAATACTCAGTGCATATGCATTTTGGGTTCCATATCATCTTAAGACATTATACATGGAATTTTTCAAATGCATTTTGGCTAAACTACAAACTTTTCTTAGGGTACCATTGGATTATCTAAACAAACAAACATCTTAGCTGAGAACAGACACAATTGGTGAACTCCGATCTTGTCTTTGGTCTAGTTATCTGAGATTTGTTTACTAAAAAAACACTCTTCAATTATCTACCCTCTAGGTTGTAATAGGTATGAGAGTTTTTGGGGTTACATTATTTATCCTCTAGGTCGTGATAAATACGTAAAACTACCCATGTATCGTTTATCCTCTAGGTCATGATAAACACACAAACTTTTCAATCATCTATCCTCTAGGTTGTGGTAGGTGTGCATATTATCGGATTTATTAATTCTCTAGGTCGTAATGAATACATAAGTATATCTTCATGTCATTTATCCTCTAGGTTGTGATAAACGCACAAAATTTTCAATCATTTATCCTCTAGGTTATGGTAGGTGTGCGAATTATCGGATTTATGTTATTCATTCTCTAGGTCGTAATGAATACGTAAGTCTATCTTTGTATTGTTTATCCTCTAGGTCGTGATAAACACACGATGTTTTTCAATTATCTATCCTCTAGGTTGTGGTAGGTATGCGAATTTACAGGGTTGTATTATTCATTCTCTAGGTCGTGATGAATACGTAAGCCTATCCCTGTATCATTTATCCTCTATGTCGTGATAAATGCATAGGGTCATCCTCGTTTTGTTTACTCTCTAGGTTTTAGTAAATATGTGAAATTTGTTATATAATTCACTGTGTTAGTCTCCATGCAACAATGTATTATCAAGCTATGTTTTTATTCATCCCCTAGGATGTGATGAATAGGAAAATCTATGTTTTAAAACTTACTATGTTAGTCTCAAAAAATTATTAAGTCAATTTTAAGACTAGAGTTATTTACCTCCTAGGCTATGGTAAATACGCGAAAAATCTTCGTTCACTTTTAAGCACTGACGAGTTATCCATGTCGTCGCATCCAAGTCAGATAAAAACTTTGGTTCAAACTCTGGTAAGATGATACATCACCATATATGCCTATTTTTCATACCCATAGGAATGTTATAGTGTGTCCATACAATCTATCAGACAAATTTTAGGGTCTTCCATTATTTAATAAACCTATGGTTCGAACGTGCGAGACCTACGTATGTCTGCACTATTCAATCGAAAAGGTAATTAAATAAGAGCAGCTGTCATACCCCGAATTTGCCCTACTGCTATCAATGGTTGATTCATGATAATTGATTATACTTTATGTATATTCATATTTTTATTTCTAAGTTTTCTTTTAAAAAGGGTGTATATCCATTTATTCCTTTAGGGGGTGTAATAGTTGAGAGGTACATAATTCAAGATGGGGTGTTTGTCTCAAAATGGACCATCAAAATCTGATGGCCCATTAAGGGTTTTTATTTACTTCAAATAATGAGAAGAATGGAGGTGCATTGTTATATAGAGGAGATGTATTTTTCATGCGGGCCATCAAAATCTGATGGCCCATTAAAGTTGTTTTTCTTTTTTCTATAAAATATAGTAAGGGGGTATCAGGCTGGCCCATTAAGGGTTTTTGTTCTGTTTTAAAAGAGAATATCTTTTGGGTTTGTTACAAATTGGGCCAACAAGCCCTATAATCTATAGAACTACTGGATAAAGGGGGTATGAACACCAAAATTGGACGACCCCCTCTTTTAGAGGCCCGTGTTCATTTTGTTTGAAGACTATGTATAAGGGAGGCTCATTTTTGAACAAACTAGCCCATTATAGTTTAGAGGCCCGTTTCCGTTGGAAAGAGGGGTGTGCATTTTTTGTGTGGACCAGATTGGACCATACCTGGTATTTCGAAGGCCCAATGTTTTCTTTTTGTTGAGTTTGACCAAAGTCAAATGGAGATAAATTGTCTTTTTATTTATTTATTGATTTTGCTACTATTATTATTATAATTATTATTATTATATTATTATTAATTTTTGTTGACCGAAGTCAAAATTGAGGGTCAAGATACCTTAATTCCCAATCTCATCAGTGGCACCGCTGTTGTTCCTCTCTACGCTAACACAAATCCAAGCCCAAGAATGCAAAAAAAAAAATTCAAATCAAATCACAAATTCATCAAAACAAATCTACCCGTATCAAATCTTTCATACATTACAATACAAAAATAGTTCAGTTTATGAATCAAATCAAAAACAAATCTCAAATTTACAGTAGAAAATCAATTACAATCTTTTCTGATCAAATTTTCACCCTAATCTTCAATCAATCTAAATTGTAACAACAATCAACATAATTTCCTAACCAGTTTAATTCTAAAAACTATAATTAAAAACCCTAAAACCATTTGAAGAGGGGGGATAAATCTTAAGGAACGAAAGGAAATTAGAGGAGAAAAAGTGATAACAGAAGAGAAGTATAATTCGTGAGCCAGCCTTCGTCCTTGAGATCTGGGTTTCAATTTATGAAACCCTAGATTTGTGCTTCAAGTCGCGCCTCCATCATCTTCGCCGCTGCCATCATTCTTCATACCTACAAATAGAGAAAAGAGGAAGGAGATTAGAAAAGCAAACCAGAAAGTCAGAAGAGGAATTGATACGACAAGATTCACTACATCAGACGGTAAGCCTAAGAACTCTTAGCTTAGGGTTGTATTTGTTTGAATCCATGATTCTATGTTTGGTTTAGATTTCTGGGTTTCTGAGGGGTTAGGGTTCATTAGGGTCCATGTTTAGGGTTAGGGTTCACCAGGTTTAGGGTTCTAATATTTAGGGCTTTCTGGGTTGTGGTTTGATTAGGGTTCTTCACAAACCCTTAGGGTTCTTAGGGTTTTAAGATTTGGTTGAAGATCTTCAACGATTCTGGGTTTCCTCACGGCGGAGCAGATGAACACATGAAGATTCTGGTTGAACTTCAACCAAAGATCTGGGGAGATAGGGTGCCCTACAGTGGCTAAAGGTTGGAGCCACCGACGGAAGCGATTTCTGGCCGACAGGGTGATTTCCGATCTCCTAGAGAGAAGCCAGAGCTTCTCTCTCTAAAAGTATAAAGTGTTTGTTGTTTTGGTGTAGAGAGGGGGAGAGAAGAGAAAAAATTGGATTTCAGCCCAGAGATTTTCTTTTATAATTCACTCTTATTCCCCATGTCCCTCTTACCGTGAACCTTTATCCCCTGCCCTTTGATTATCATCAGACATTCCTCAAACGTTCTCCCACCATAACCATATGCACTCACCCACATAAGGTTCAAACGGAATCTCCAACACTTATGATATTGGGCCTAAGCTCGTTCTGAATTGTTACTCCCTGTTATTGTTGTTTTACTACAACGCTAGAAAACACAACTCCCCTAGCACTAACGGGCCAAGTCTAATATCTGAATTTGGGTCCTTACCTTGTATACTCCTTAATTTTGCTACGTGGTGCAAATTTGTACCCCCTTGTGATTTGGGCCTAAATCCAATATTTGAATTTAGGGCCCTGTTATTTACACCCTCCTAAAATAAAAAGTCCAAGTAAAATACACCCCCTGCGTTTTAATAAAAAAAAATTATTTTTTATTTTATATTTCATTCATTTATTTTATTTATTATTATTATTACATAATTAATATCTTTAACATTTAGTATTCTTTATATAAATTATAAATTGTTAATTTTTGGTTTTTAATTCAAAATTCCTTTTAAAAAATAATAAATCATCTTTAAATTGCATTAAAATTCTTTTTATCATGCATTAAAATTATTTTTTTTCTCGATATTATATAATATATTTGAAAACATCTAACCAATCAAATACTAACCACTTTTTTACTAACTTAATAAACTCAAGATTATTTTCAAAAAGGATTATGGAAATATCTTCAATCGACTGCGAACTTCGTCTACAAATTCTGGTATTCACACACTCAGACTTGGTTTAAGGAGAATTTGAGATGTTTTCATAATCCATAAAAAACACTAACCAACAACTGCGAACTACGAATTGAGACTTTGATTCCTCATAAGAGGATACATAGTCATACGACTTAAAATCATGACGAGTTCCCCTAATAATAATTAAAATGCTATTTTCTAAAAATTGCAATTATAAACCCTAGTATCCTTGTGAACAAGGTTGATGATGGATGCCTAACACCTTCCCTTTGTCTAAAAACGAGTCAAAAAACTTAGAATCTATGATCAAATTAGGGTTATCCTTTATATTCCCTTCCTAAAGATAAAAATTAAGGGTGGCGACTCTAAACTTTCAAACCAGTTATTACACCAATCACAACACTTGAATTAGTGTTTTTTTACACACACACCACCTTAATTAAAGTGCTCAAAGTATTCCATGCCCATGATCATCTTCAACCTTTTGAACACATTATTTGTGACTCCCTTACTCAACAAATTAACAACTTGATCTTCACTTCTATAATATCTCAATCTTAACTTTCCTTCAATAAGAAGCTCCCTCAAGTAGTGAAACCTCATCTCAACATGCTTGCTCATCCCATGTGCAATTGGGTTCTTATAAAGATTAATAGTGGAAACATTGTCAACCAAGAGTGTAAGAGCCTCAGCCTCACTGCTTCCCAGCTCCTTCAATAGATCCATTAGCCACACGACTTGACACACACATAACAAAGCGACAATATACTCGATCTCACAAGACGAGAGTGCAACTACCAGATATTTCTTCGAATACCATGAGATTGGTGTTCCATCGAACATAAAGATATATACAGCTATAGACTTTTGATCATCTTTATCTCTGCACCAATTGGAATTGCTAAAACCGAGTAAATTGCCTTTTCTGCCCATATCCACTGCAGGAAAGAGAACTCCGCAACCAATAGATCCTTTTATGTATCTCGGGATTCTCTTGACTGCTACCAAGTGAGATACCTTCGGTCTCTCCATGAATCTACTTGTAATACCGACACTAAATGCCAAATTTGGTCGTGTATTGCACAAGTAACGTAATGATATAGTTAACCTTCTATATTGAGTTGGATCTATCTTTTTCTTATCTTCATTCTTTGACAGCTGCATCCTTGGTTCAGTTGGTGTAATAGCAACATTACAATGCTCCATTTCATACTTCTTCAATATCTCAAGAGCATGTCTCCTTTGAGGCATAAGCAATCCACTTTTGGACTTGTGGAACTCTATACCAAGGAAGTATGTTATGATACTGAGGTCACTCATCACGAATTATTTCATAAGTTCACTATTGAACTTATAAATACTCTTCTCGTTGCTACCCATAAGTAACAAATAATATATATATATATATATATATATATATATATATATATATATATATATATATATATATATATATATATATATATATATATATATATATATATACACACACACAAGAAAAGATTACTCTTTCATTTGTATCGGTCTTCTCATAAACTCCATGTTTGAATACATATTTCTTGAAGCCAACCTCAATTAGGAAACCATATATCTGTTTGTTCAAATCTCTTGGAGCTTGTTTCAATCCGTATAACACTTTTCTTAACTTGTAGAACCTCCCTTGTTGGTTTTTCACAACAAAACTAGAGGGTTGTTCAACATACACTTCGTCTTCAAGCCTTATGGTTTCAATTCTAGCAACCGGTGCAAATACATCATCAAAGTCTATGCTTTCTCTTTGCAAAAATCCCTTTGCAACTAATCGAGCCTTATGTTTAATTATTCCACCTTTGGGATTTGCCTTCACCTTATAGATCCATCTTACTCCAATCGACTTCTTTCCTTTCGGTAGATCAAACAACTCCCAAGTACTATTTTTCTCAATCGATTCCAACTCCTCCTTCATAGCATATATCCACTTTGGGTCACTCAAGGCCACTTATGTATAAACGGGTTTAGATTCGACCATCAGTGCAAAATGGATGAAATCACCATCATCATTGATTTTGTTGTCACATGATATCTCACAATCTTGGAGTCTTTGAGGCAAACCACTTTGACTATTTTGTTTTCTTACATTTTCATCAGTTCGAGCTTCGAAGACCGATGCTTTTGCACTTTTCGTTTCTCCATAATCTGAAATTTCAAACATGTAACCGGTTACAGGTTGTTGATAACCGGTTACACCCTGCTGGTAATTGGTTATAGTATGCTTGTAACTGGTTACAACCTTCTACAAAGGCTTAAATTCATCGATCACCATATCTCGGCTGATCAAAATCCTTTTGTTTGTAGCATCAAATAGCTTGTAACCTCCAGTGGAGTGATATCCTACTAGTATCATCATCCCTCCCTTATAATCCAACATCTTTATAAGCTGGCCCATAACATATTTATATGCCATAGAACTGAAAATTCTCAAATGGTTTAGATTCGGTTTGAATCCAGACGATGCCTCTTCCAGTGTTATCTTCTCAATCTTATTTTTAGGACACTTATTCAACAAATAGGCAATTGTGGATACCACTTCTCCCCATAACTATTTTGGAAAATGCTTCCATTTTAACATGCTTCTTACCATGTTCATAATCGATCAATCATTTATTTCGGTGACACCATTTTGTTGTGGTGTATAGGGCGGTACTACCTCGTGCACTATCCCCTGTTTATCACAAAACTTCCTAAATTCATTTGAGACATATTCACCTCCACCATCCATTTTGAGAACTTTGAGCTTGTGACCACTTTGCTGCTCAACTATGGATTTGAACTTCTTAAACACTTAGAATACCTCATCCTTTCTCTTGATTAGGTATGACCATAGCCTTCTACTATAATCATCGATAAAAGTGAAAAAATATTTACTGCCACCAAATGAATCAACTTGCATCGGCCCACACACATCAGAGTACACCACCTCAAGGTGATGCTTGGTTCTACAACCTGCATCCTTGGTGAATTTACCCTTGTGTTTCTTTGCTTGCACACACTCTTTAGAAATCTCAATTGGTTTGTTGATGAATGGTAACCCGATTACATCCCGTTCTTTTGCAGTGCATTAAAATCTCAAAAATTGAGATGCCTAAGATGGTATTTCCACATCCACTCTTCTCGACTTGCCGCTATAGCAAGACACCTATGATCGATAGCCTTTAACTCAATCTTGAAAGTTCTATTGGCAACAATATGAGCTTTAAGGACCAAAACCCTGTTTGGATCCATACAGCACAACATCTTGTCTTCCATACAAATCTTGTAACCCTTCTCAAGTAATTTTCCAATACTTAGAAGATTACATTTGATTCCTGGAACATACAACACATCTTTGATCAAGGAATATCCACCATCCCTTTTCATGATCCAAACATCACGGATCCCTTCGATCGCTAAAGTGGTGTCATCCATGAATTTCACTTTGTTCTTTGTGGCTTAATTGATTTTGACAAACCAATCCTTCCTCTCTGTTATAAGCGTAGAACAACTAGAATCCAAATAACATTCCTCGTTGCACTGTACTCCTTCTCTCACAGTCACCATAATGTTTTCTTCTGCATATGTTTCTGCAATATTCTCGAAACTGCTGCTGCTACATTCACCTTCCGTGATCATGACCAATTGTGTATTCTTTTCATCATCCTCTTGTCTTGCAACCTTAACTTTATCTCCTTGAGATGACCTCTTGTTCGCGTTGCAATCTCTTGTAAAATGATCTTACTTTTGACCATTGTAGCATTGTACCTTGCTCTTGTCATACTTTACTCTTTCGCCTTTAAATTTTCCCTGACCACCATTTTTTACCGCAACTTCTCTCACCCTTTTGACAAGTCGAACTCTTCAAATTTTAAGATTCTTTTCCACCAAAATTATGAAAATTACCTTTACTCTTCATGGTCTATTTTCCTTTTGACTTCTTGTTCTTCTCATTGAACCGAGCTTGCAAAGCGATCTCCGCATTTTCCGTGTTGTTATTTCTATCCTCCATCCTTTGCTCATGAGTCTAAAGAGAGATTTGAAGCTCGTATTTTCTCAATGTCGCAAGATCCTTCGATTCCTCAATCACCACTAAAATGTTGTTAAATCTTGTCGTTAAAAAACGCAAGAATTCGACATAAAATTCTGCACATAAATAGTTTCTCCATATGACTTAATTTGGTTCGCCAATCGCGTAATTCTAGTCACATAATCGTTGTTCGTCTTCTTTTTCTCCATTTGATAAATTCAAATCAACATTTATGAGTTTTTAACCTCATCACCTTTATCTTATCAGCCCCTACATATGCCTTTTTCTAAGATTTCCCACGCTTTTTTTGATGACTCGCAATCACAAACTTTCTCAAAGTTGTTACCATCTACACATTGATGGATAAAAAATAATGCCTTGTAATCTTTCTTCTTTTCTTCTTTATGCGTTGGCGTACATCAGTTGCACCTTTGATAAGGGGATTCACCCTATTTTTTATCACTTCAAGAACATCTTGGTAGCCAAACAACATCTTTATTTGCTTGCACCATTTGTCATAATTCTCCGCATCAAGGAGTGGTGGGTTTGTAGGGATTCTATCATTGTAGATCAAATTCATGTTGCACACTATGTGTTTATGGATCAGAATGCCAAATGTTGGAACATTCAATCACACAATTGGTAAATGATGGAGAATTTAAGTATGAGGAGAAAGAGATAGTGAGAGAGAAGGAGAGAGAGAGAGAGATAATTAAGGGTGACAATATTATTTTTGCATTAATAATGATGAGGATGCCTCCAAGACATTTATACAAACATTACAAAGTGATTGGGACATAAAACACAATAAAAAAACTAGAAAAAGCTAAAAGTCGGGCCTGTAACCGGTTACCCAAAACCTGTAACCGATTACAGTTGGTAAATACTAGAAAAATATAATCAGGTGTTACCGGTTACGCCAATTCTAAAAGTGATTTTTTTAAACTCATAAGTAATTTTTCTCCCGCATGTAGGGGTGGAAAACAGGCATGTCCGTCCCGAAAAAGCCTGCAAAAAAATAGGACGGGGTGGGACGGGCATAGTTGAGGATGAGGGTCTAAAATCTAAGCCCGTCCCGCAAAAAAGTGAGTGCGGAGCGGAGAAAGCCCGCAGACACTGCACCTTTTAGGCCTAAAAATATAAAATTTTATGCTAATAATCATATCCACAAAAGTCCGCAAAGAAAACGGGATGGGACGGTTACATTAGAGGGTGAAGACCTAAATTCTTGGCCCACCCCGCACTAAAGTGCAGGTAAAACGGGCATGCCCAATGGGTCGGACCTGTTTTACCACCCCTATCCGCATGTAACTAATTACACTCCCGTATTAACCGATTATAACACTTGAATTAGTGTATTTTTACGCAACAATAAAATCACAAATCTTCATTGCTAGTAACTTCTTTCACAATTCAATTTAAAAAAATCCACGAATTTGTTAAAATGATTGTTTCCATTCTTCTTTGTTCCGTTTTTATTGTCTAGTTAAATTCTTCTTTTTTATTTTTTATTTTTAGAAAGGTGTAAAATTATTTTTCTATCAAATATTTCTGATTTATTATTCTTGTTTGTAAAAATGCTAAAATTTGACTTAAATATAAAGTAAATCTAGGTATTGCAAATTTACGTGAATATTGAAACTTTTAAATATCTAATATATAATTTTTGAGTTATAGTTTTTGAGTTATAATTTTTAAATTATAATTCTTCCCGTAAAACATCATCAACACATATAACCACCATAAAACATCTAAGCTTTAACACCACAACTCCAAACTCGTTCACACCTACAACAAATAACACAAGCACCTTTCTCATAGCTTCCTCAACCAAGCCGTTACAACAACAGCTCACCGCCGCCGGATCCGCACCTTGCTCCGCCGGAATCATAACCTCCTTGTCCTTTGTTTTTTTATTCTTGCTTCATCGATTTGCTTTTATTGATGTTATTTGTTTTGTGTAAAAATGGTTGGTTTTGAAGTTTTTGATGTGAGTTTTATTGTTATTGTGTTGTTGTATTGTAATAAAATAGTTTATTAAATATTGATCATTTCTGGCGAATTATAATTTTATAAACATTCAAATTATGACATTAGACCAATTATACCAATTGAATATTCAATGACAAATTAAGTGAATGTAGCATTTGAAAGTATATGGCCTAACCTTGTTCAACGAATGAGATTGAGATTTTGGTTAATTTCTTTCGTTCTCCAGATGATTCTAAGACTAAAAGATTGAGATTTTGTTTGGATTTTTTTATGACCTATATGTTTGCACTGACCTTTGTCATCTACTTATTTAAATAACAACTTCAGACTTCTTTTAAATAAGAATTTCAGAACAAGCATCTTTGTGACAGGTTAATCACAAATCTTAAGGTGATAGGTGAGTGAGTTCTCCCACTTATATATGCTTAAATCTCCACATTTCTATTCAATGTAAAATTATTTCTCCACTTACTCACACTTGCTATATTATTCTAACACATTTTACCTACACAAAATTATTATTTTTTTATTTTTAAATTTTGATGTTTCAAATTCAAGAAGTTTTTATAAATTGTTGATCTAGAGTTAGTTTCTAATTTTTTGATTAGTTTGGAAGTAACAGTTTCTCGTATATTTGACTTCGATTTGATTTGTTTTTCATGATAGGATAATTTAATTCAATTGTTTTATTAAATTTTATTTGTTTAATATGATTTTGTTTTAAATTTGTTTTTGGTAATTGTTATGAATTTAGTTGGTTTTAAATTTGTTGTTTGTAATCGTTATGAGTTAAATTGTTATGAATTTATTGCTCAATTACATGTCTTATTGTTTAATAAGACTTCGTTTTTTACTTTTAAAACTATGATAATTGGTGTTCTGTTTGCTGATTAGTTTAGTTTTTTTTTTTGAATTGCAGTTAAGAGAAAATAGAAAAAACAAATTTCTATATGGTTTATGATTTAGATTTTATTTGTATAAAAATTTGTGATAATTTATTTTTTCTTATTGGTATTAATTACCCCTATTTCTGCTAAATGGAGGTTGAATATGAGAATATTGTGTACATGTATATAAAATTACTTGCAACTTTTTTTGGAGCTTGGGTTATCATAATTCAATAATTATGTATTGTGAAGAGAAAACTTTTTATACGAATGAATGAGAAGAATTGTAACTGAACAAAAGCTTTAATAATTGGATGAAAAGACTATTTGAATTAAAAACCGTTATGTTTTTTTTCCAATGCATTAGAATTAATTAATTGATAAGTTATAATTAAGATAGTGTAATTACTTTTAGTGTTATGAAATAAGGTCTCTAAATTGATTTAGTTAAAATAATTAAATAATTATGGTGATAATCGTTGGAAATTCACTATAAAGTCTATGATGAATTTCTAAGAGTTTAATTCTGCTCACAAACCGTGAAAACTTTATTATTCAACTGTAAAATACTGTGAATGACTTGTTTAAATTGTTTTTAAAAAAATAGGGGTTAATCCTCTCTTTATAACTGAGCTTACACCCTAAACCTAAAGTCCAAAATATCTTTTTGTTACTAAATCAAATCTAATTTATTTTAGACTTAAATCAAATTTATTTAAATCTAAATAAATTAAATTTTTTCGACACATAGTTTCGACACAGTCAATTACAATTTAACAATAATTAATAAATTTTAAAAATTATGTAATTTTCATAGAAATTATGATAGATTCAAAGTCTAGGTTAAGATTTGGAACCGTGAAAATGGACGGAATTGTCACATCAAAAATCTTGAATATTATTATATCAAATTTTAATATATATTATGGTTTATATGTTCAATAGTTAAATAAAATTGAGATTTAACATTATCTTAATTTTGTCACGGAATCAAATATTTTAGAAATAGATATTTTAACATTATCTTAACTTTGCCACTTACAATTGAAATATTTAGATTTTTTTGTTCTTCTTTCATGTGATTAAATTAAATGCAATGAATTGAATTTTATTTTATTTCATTTATAATAATAACAATTAACACTTATGTCATATAATTGATTCATATATTTTTACCAACAAATTAACAATAATATTATATATAATAATAATATTATATATAATAATAATAATAATGTTATATATATAATAATAATAATTATAAATACTAATGATATATATTTTTACCAACAAATTAACAATAATGTTATATATATAATAATAATAATTATAAATACTAATTATATGATAATAGTCTATGTTGGTTAATTCATTCATAACCATAATTAAAATTAATTCATAATGCCACGTGTTTTAAACTTCCAAAATCGTAAAATTTTGCTTTCACGAATCCAATACTTAGTAACTCTAACCCATAATATTCACTTTAATGTCGACAATAAATCAAGTTAATTTATTAACCTTAGATTATACATTTATTATGTTTTAGAATAAAAAATAAAATCAAATTAGTTTATTGAGACTATTTATGTACATTTATTATATTTTATAATAAGAAACACTTATTAATTATAAATTACCACAAAATATTTTTATTTTCAAATATTATACAAGTGAATTCGTTTTTTTTAACTTCTCTTTATATATATATATATATATATATATATATATATATATATATATATATATATATATATATATATATATATATATATATATATATATATATATATATATATATATATATATATATATAAATTATAAAACTTCCTTATATTTACTATTTACTTCCTAAAATATACAAAAAAAAAATTAAAATAATTTTTTAATTATATTAGAAATATTCTTTATATGAAAGTTGGTATTAGTATTTAATAATTTAAAGACGGTCTCTCTATTACGATTTTGTTAAAAAAATTACATTTTCTAAAAAAAAATTATACATGACACAATTTTAAAAAAATATTTTACATTTAATATTATATTTCTAAATCATATTTTTGAATGATTATAAATTATCAATAATAGAAAATATAATATAATATTTTTGATATATTTTAATTTGATGTTAAAAATATAAAAATTAAAATTATACACAATAGTATACAAATAATCGTAAGCACAATAAATAATATCACACAATTAAATTTAGTAACCACTTTTTTTTTTATAAAAAATGTGACAAAAGATTACAAATGCTTATAATAAGAGACATAGTCCATTTTTTAAAACCATATTCTACATTCTAAAATAGTGGTCAATATTTGTAAAAACAAATCTGAAATGAATTATTTATTTGATATATTTATTTTTAATTTTAATTTTTATATAAAATTATATTTTCTATTCAAAATATTTTTATTTATTATTCTTATATTTTTTAATATTAATCAATCTCGTGCGAACGTGCAAGTCTATTTTTAAAAAATATCATATATTTTATAGAAACATGAAGGTTAGCTGAGCAATACCACGTGCGGTTGCATTAAAATTGAAGTGAGATAAATATATATTTTTAAATAATAATTGAAATGAATAAATTAATAAAGTCAAATAACAAATATTTTATATTTAATTTCATATAAATAACAAATATTTTTAAAGAAAAAAATTGACTTGAAAAAACATTAGCTTTTTTAATTATAAAAAGGTAATATTTATACTAAAAAATTATACAAATATTTATTTTTATAAAAATAACATGAGACAATTATGATTAGTGAATACACAAATTTTTTATGATTACACAAATTTGTTATTCTTTTTAAAATGATTCAATAAAAACTATGCGACATAAAAGCTATGTTGCATCATAGGTTTGGTCACGTTGGAAATCTCAGCAAATTCTAATGAGTTAAAAATATGACAATAATAATGATACATTATTAATATCAATATGGTAAATAAAAAATAATGGATCATACTAATAAGTGATATGAAGACGCTCTTTAAGGATATCAAATATGGAAAATATTCTTTACAAAAATTATTAAATTTAAATTCCAATGCATTAAATACACACATTTCTAAAAACATTTATCACTTTAAACACTTAAAGAGTGTTCAAAGAGCATTGATTAGCATTTCCCAAAAATAATAAATATTAATAATAAATATTTAATATTTTTAATAATAATAATAATAATATATTATTATTATTATTATATTTAATTTATGAATTTTTAAAATAGAAAAAATCTTGCACATTTATGTATGATGTATATTGTCAAAATAATTCTTAGGAATTAAAAATAAAAAAATATTCATTAAAGCATTTTTTAACGTCCCAAAATAAATAAAAAATTGACGGTTTGTTTTACACCAATATGAATCAGAACTGACTCATAACCAATGAGTACCCACAAAAAATACCCTCAATGAGTAGGGTAAAAACTCACAAAATAGGTACAGATACGAACACAAGTAATTATCCATTAAAATAAGCGGTTATGAGTGTGGACACGAGTGCGTTAGTACCCACCCCGCTCCATACCCGCACTTCATATTTATATAGTATCATTTGTATTATTATATACAAATGCACATATATCAATTTTTAAAAACATATCACTATTAAACTATTACATATTTTAATAAAAGTGTTTATTTATTTCTTAACTCAACAATAACATCTATAACTTTTTTTAATGTTGTTAAAAAAACTTAAAATTATATGATAATTTGTAATTAATTGATTGAATTTTACTATAAATGTGGGTAAACAGGTGCGGGTATGGGTATTGAGATACCCATAGAGTATGAGTACGGGTATGAACATTTGTGTTCACGCGAGTTTGGACTCGGGTACGAGGATTTTTTCAAAGCATAGGTATGGGGACCGGAATTATTTCACAAATATTTAATTATCTATATTTAAGTATCCCAAAGTCCATTTTTCTTATATTGCAATAAGGCATAAGATAGGTCAACAGATTACACCAGTAAAATACAACCATATATCCAATGTTCTATAAAACAAAGATATAATGATATATTTTTGTTCTTAATTTCCACATAAAAACTTAAAAAACAAAAAAATCTAACAACTTCACACATAAAAACGATATTGCACGACTCGTGCGAACATACGGATCTCTTATTAGTTTGATATTATTTGACAATATAAGAGATCAACTTGGACGTTTTAAAAAAAAGAGGATCAAAATAAACTCAGAGGTATATGTACGAGAATAAAAAGAATATTAAATCTATTTTTTATTATTTAAAGATTGAAAGTTTTAAATTAGAGACTTTATAATTTATGGATTGTAATTTTCTTATTCTTCAATTGAAAGAATGAAGACAAAAATGATGAATATTTACGTTCTGAATATTTTAGTTTTGTTTTTAAAGTAATAATCATGCTAAATAACTAAAATTAGAATTAAACAAGAAAAGAAAGTGTTAATGACACAAAACTCTACAAGTTCAATGAATATTTTTGAGCAGGATGTACGGGATTGAGTATTATATGTAAGGGTATTTGTAGTCTTGTTTGAACGGTTCTGATGTTAAAAATTATCTGAACTGTAAGAGAAAAAAATATGTGGTTTAGTTTGGTTCGATTGACTTTTAAAAAAAATTCGAACTAAACTAAATCAAATCAATGCGGTTTGGTTCGGTTCAATTGGTTCAATTTTTTATAAATATTTTATTGAACCATACATACACATATATAATAACATAACTTTGTATTTACTCATTCACACACTACCAAATAATAACAAAAACCATTATATTTGGACAACAACTTCTCATTTAATATGTAAAAATTAGATTAGACAAAAGTGGAATAATAACCATAAAATAATAGCACAAAACAATATAGAAGAGATGAGAGATTAGTAATGATGAAAAAGAAAGAACATAAGAGATGAGAGAGAAGATGTGCGATAAAAACAAAATTGAAAAAGAAAATATTTGCATAAAAATGAGAAGTGAAAAAGAAAATATATATAAGAGTAGAGATTAGAGAAGAAGAGACAAGAAGTATCCGGCGAAGAAGACACAATAATGTTAGAAGAAATTTGAGAAGACTGGAATTGAAACTATAAGTGTAAGGATGAGAAAACTATTCGTAATCATAAGACAAAAGTATAATAGGTTTAGGTTTAGGTTGGATGTGAGTTAAGTAAAATTTAAATTGAAACATAATGCGATTTGATTCGGTTTGTAAAATACAAACCGCAAACCAAACTAAACCGGATTGTACCGTTTTATTAAAAGATGATCCAAGTGCATCTGAATCAAATGTAATTTTTTACGGTTTCAATTTAGTTTGATTTGTAATTTTTTATTAGATTGATTTGATTTCGAACACCCTTAAGTATATGCATTTCATCTTCATGCAATTAAGACCACTAATTACTTGTAAAATCAACCGTTAGAGTTGTTAATGAGACAACCTAACTTATTATTTTCAATCATTGACTATAAAAAACTGAGATATCATTGTTGGTGCACAAAGAAGAGATGAAAGACAAAAGAAATATATTTAATGACGGATACAAAAATAAGGAATAGTGATTTACAATGAATTACATTGACCTACCTCACTAGGCTATTTATACACAAAATTAGGATATAATAAAATCCTAAATATCCTCTGACAAAGATATAAAAAGATCTAAAAAATATTCCTAAAATATAAATTAATATATTAATATCTAAAAAAGATATTCCTAAAATATAAATTAATTCTAGCACCATCCCTTAATTTATATTTACCCAAAACTAACAACACCAATTTCATTCCTCAAACTAAGAAATTGATCAGTCTTGATAGCCTTTGTTAGAACATCTGCTAGCTACTTCTGGGTGCTACAGTGCACAACTTCTAATATTCCATTCTGAACCTGATTCCTCAGAAAGTGATACTTGGTCTCAATGTGCTTGCTTCCCTCATGCAACACTGGGTTCTTGACAAGATTGATTGCATACTTATTATCAGTCATCAGCTTCAGAGGTTTATTTACCTCAATCTTCAAATCTTGCAGCAAGTTCAGAATCCACACAACTTGGCATGCAGTCAGAGTGCCTGTAATATATTCAGCTTCACAGGTTGACAGCGTAACAACAGGTTGCTTCTTGGAACACCAAGAAATATGATCTCCCAGAAATTTGAATAAGTACTCAGAAGTACTTCTTCTGTCAACTCTATCTTCGCACCAATCAGAATCTGAATAACTCAGAAGTTCTGATTCGATCTTTCTTCTGGACGGAAATAACACTACATACTTCAGAGTTTCCTTCACATACCTCAGAATCCTGACAGCAGCTTGATAATGAGACCACTTTGGTTTACTCATAAATCTGCTAACCATTCCAACTGCATAGCAAATATCAGGTCTGGTATTACACAAACACCTTAGAGAACCAACCATTTGTTTGAAGGTTGTAGCATCCACATCATATCCATAAGAATCAGAGTCCAACTTCTGATTTGTATCAGCATGTGTGATAGAAACTTTGTAATTATCTAGCTTAAGTCTCTTCAGAGGCTTAAGTTCATACTTCATCTGATGCAAAATGATTCTTTTTTCAGAGTACATAAATTTCATCCCTAGAAAGAAACTCATTTTTCCAAGATCTGTCATCTCAAACTCATTCATCAGAACCTTCTTGAACTCAACTATGCCTTGTTCAGAATTTCCTATGAGCAATATGTCATCAACATACAAACATACCAGAATCATATTACCTTCTGAAGTATGCTGAACATAAACACCATACTCCATCTCAAACTTCTGAAATCCTTGTCCCTTAAAAAATGAATCAATCTTCAAATTCCAAGCTTTGGGCGCTTGCTTCAATCCATACAAGGCTTTGTGTAATTTGAACACCATCCCTTCCTGATTCTTTTTCTCAAATCCAGGAGGTTGTGATACGTATACCTCTTCTTGTAATGGACCATTCAGAAATACAGATTTTACATCTAAGTGCATCAGAGGCCAATTCTTGATAGCAACTATTGCAATCACTAGTATGATTGTTTCATGTCTCGCTACAAGTGCAAACACTTCAGAGTAATCTAGGCCAGACTTCTGTAGAAAGCCTCTTGCTACTAATCTTGCTTTGTGTTTGTCAATTGATCCATCTGGCTTTAGCTTCTGTTTGAAAACCCATCTAACGCTGATGGCTTTCTTGCCTTTTGGAAGTTCTGTCAGCTTCCAAGTCTTGTTTCTCTCTATAGCATCAAGTTCTTCTTTCATGGCCTACAACCAGACTTGATGCTTAAGAGCCTCTTTCGTACTCACGGGTTCAGAGTCTACTAACATTACACACTAAATAACTTCTCCTTCGGAGTCTACTTCAGTGTCTTGCAACATGTCAAACTCTGTAAATCTTCTTGGGATGCTTCTGACTCTTTGTTGCCTCTGAAATGGAACTTTAGGACCGTGGACACCAGAACTTTCCCCTTCAGAAGCTCTTGCTTCATAATTTTGACTTTCTCCAGAACCTTGACTGTCTTCAGAGTCTAGAAAATTCCCAGAGTCTGAATCACCATCGGAGTCAGAGTCGGAATCATCTTCTCCTTCTATATCTTCTTCAGAGTCGGGATCTTTACCAGCTTTAGAAACAAGTGTTTCTGACTTTTCTTTATAAGTTCTCTCATCAGAGTCAGGACAAGACCTTTCCCAATTCCAAACTTCTGATTCTTTTTCAATAACGTCTCTACTGAACTAAACTTTGTTAGTTTCTGGACAATAAAGTTTGTATGAACCTGTATTGTGGTACCCCACCAGTAACATTACTTTACTTCTATCATCCAACTTCTGTCTTCTGGCTTCTGGAATATGTTTGTAACATACATAACCAAACACCTTCAGATGACTAACACTTTTCTTATCTCCAGTCCACTTCTGAATAAGAACTATTTCCTTCAATTTCTTCGTTGGACATCTGTTGAGCACATAACATGCATTGGCAACAGCTTCTCCCCACAGAGTATGATAAAGCTTCTTCTCTTTCAGCATGCTCCTCACCATATCAAGCAAGGTAAGATTTCTTCTTTCAGCAAGACCATTGTGTTGAGGAGTATAGGGAGCAGTAACCTCATGCTTAATTCTATTATCCTCATAGAATCTTATGAATTATGTGGAGTTATACTAACCACCACCATCAGTTCTAAGAATCTTCAGAGTCTTGCCACTCTAATTCTCAACTTTCAGTCTGAACTTCTTGAATTTAGCAAACACCTCGTGTTTGAACTTTATGAGAGATACCCATGTCATTCTGGAGAACTCATCAACAAATGACAAAATATTTATTCCCTCCAATCGATGCTACTGGAAATATGGACCGCACACATCAGAATGCACTACTCCCAAGGCATGCTTTGCTCTTTGAGATACTTTTGATGCAAATGGTAATCTCGGTTGCTTCCCTTCCATGCACACCTTGCATGAATTCTCAGGCTTCTTGATTGTAGGAATTCCATTTATCAGATTCTTTGATTTCTGTTATACCCCAAAATTTGCCCTCTCATTTTATCAAGATTTCCCCTCACAAGACTCTTTGGACTCAAGACCAGATTAGGGTTTGCTCTGCTCAAGACATCTCCTTGCACTGTTGACCTGGAATTAGGGTTTGAGTTTGCACAAGGATTTTTGGGCTTCCAATGCTTAAAGTGACTTTCATACTTCATGTTGGACCTATAATATTGTTCATACCAAGTTTCAAGCTTTGAATCAAATTTTTGCCCAGTCAATTGGACAGTTGACTTACAAATCAGCTGTATTGGGGAAAAAGTCAATTGTGGCCAATTTAGAGTCAAACCTCATAATTTTTTATCCACATCAACATTATAGACTCGTATGGACCATTTGATCAAGTTTGGACCATAACTCCTCAAGAAATTTGACCAGATCTTCAAAAGGGCAAAATGGTCATTTTTAGGGTTTTGACTGCAGAAGGGAAATTTCTGATTTTTCACCTAGCCAATGGCAAATTGAGTTCAAGCATGGATTCAAGGAATCAATGGATTCACAAGGTTCAAAAGATCTCAACTGCATTGGATTGACAGGTGAATTTTCCAGTCAACTGATCAAAAATCAACTGTACACTAAAAAGTTAAACTTTGACTTTTTGGTCAAAATCAAGTGCCAAAGGTCATTTTTCATCAAGATGTGTCAAAAAATGAAACTTGTTCACCAAGAAACCTAATTTTGCAAATTAGGGTTTAAAATGGAAAATTTTCATAACTTAGAAATTTTCTAAGTTATGAAAATTTCTTATTTTTTCCCAACTTTGCCTAACATTTTCACCATGATGCAATTGGATTCAAAGAAAACTTCCAACATGAAGGTTGTAGTCCTCCACAAAATTTACAACTTTTATTCACAAAGTTTTCCCAAATGATGCTTGGATCTCAAGTTATGATTTTATGAACAAGGGTCCAAAAACTTTCTAACTTAGTAAAATTTTGCCCAAGTTTAGGCAGGATTTTGACCAATCTTCATGGCAATTTTTCACATAGTTCTACTTGGAATCTCAAAATGCATTTCAAATATGGATTGTAGAGAATTTTACAAGATTTCTAAAATGTCCAAGAACTCTCCAAAATCGTTTATGGTTAGGGAGAATCGAAGGTTTGAATTTGGCAAAATGTCACTTTGATCCATGGCATTTTTCACTATGCTACAAGTTGCAATTTCTATCCAGCCTTGTTTGTACTTGCTTACAGGTCCTTAAAATCTTCCACACACAAAAATTGAATGCAAACACATTGGTTAGAGGTATTTTTCTGAGCTTTAGAGGATTACACAAGGGTTTAATCCATTTTTGGCAAAAAGGCAACAATGCTATTTTCATAAAGCACAACTTTATGCATTTTTGTTTCTCTTGAGCATTGGACCATTATTTCACAGCAAACAATGTCCACAAAGATAGGGAAAAGTATACCAACTTTGTACAGACCCTAAGCTAGATGGTACAAGCCTTTGCATAGTCACTTCTCATTTTTGCTTCAAAACCAAGAAACCTTGCAAAAACCACAGAACTCTTGTATCTGATATAACCAAGTGTGGTAACCATTCCAAACAAGTTTTGCATATCATGTTGAGCCAAAAAAATGAGCTAGCCAGTCCTCAATCACCCTTGAATACCAAAACACCATCTTCTTGCAAAATAGGGCAACTTCTGCATTTTGATTTCAAAAACAAAAACTACTCGTGCATTTTTCCCCAAACCTCTTCCAACACACTCCATACAACCCACCTAAGCTCTCCCAACCATTGGCCAGTGACTGTAACTCCATTTACAAGCTTCACCATTTCTGAATTCTGACTGTGCAGGTTAACTTCTACAAGCTTATTCAAGCAAGTTCAAAGCCAACTAAGCATTGGGGAAGGTCAGAGGAAGTTCAAGCAAGCTCACAAGCATCTCAGGCCTCACTGAAAACCCCTACATTGCCATACTCGAGTTCAACTGAAACATGTATTTTCCAACTTTCTATCTCTCTATTTAGGAATCATTAGGCTTAGGTTTGTGAATAAAAAATATAGTACTCATTGCCCTTAAGCTGTACATATGCATAGATTTCATTTAAGTTAACTGTGTTGGGAGAATTTGAATGATGAACTTTCTGAAAAAGCTAGGTTAGAAATTAGTGCCAGAGAAATTCTCTTTGGTCTTTGAGAGTTATTTAAGTTTTTTATATGGTTAGAATCGTATGATCATGCTCTATAAATTTCATGTTGCAAGTTTTTGTTTTTCAGCACAAATGCAGGATTTCCAGTTTTGAGTACAAGCGCGCGTTTTTGTTTGGCCAGAGGTTAGAGATGAAGTGATCTGGGCTGGGCTTGGTCCTGGCTTGCTTTTGACACCCTCATTTCTGTTATTTACACCCCTCAGCCCATTTGTTTATTTTTTGCATATTTTTCTATTTCTTTTTTCATTTTTGACTTTATTTTATTTTTCTAAACATAAAAAAAATATCAAAAATATTTTTCTTAAAATTTCACATTTTTATTATGTTTTTTTATTTTTATTTTGGCTTAGTATTTAGTTTATTAAGTTTAATATATTTGTTTTCTTAAATACAAAACTTGTAAATAATACAAAAAATATTATATTTTTATTTTTTATTATTTATATACTTAAATAATATTTTTCTCATTATTTTTATTTTTTAACATTTGTATATATTTTTATTTATTTTATTATACATAAATAATATAATTAATATATATACTTTCTTAAAACAAATTAGGGTTTCCACCCTTAATAAAAATAACCATTACTATTTTTAATATTTTTGTACATTAAATAGTTTATTTTTACATACATAAAAATAATACAAAAATATTTTTTGCATATTTATAATATATTGCATATTTATTTAATTCTCCATTTAAATATTGTCTATTTATTTATTTGCAAAGAATTCAACTTGGTTGTAATAATTGATTTAGGGTTTTATATTTTCTTGCAAATAATCTCCCATTCAAAATTGTATCCCCTCCCCATATCAATGTTGTAATAGTTGTAGATTTACTTTTATGCATTTATAGCTTTCAAATATGCATGTTAGAGATTAGGGTTTGTATGCAAAAGTCCAAAATCAAACAAATAGCTAGACCTAATACAAGACCAAAAAAAGCATGAAAATGACAACACAATGCACACAAGCACCCTTGGGGTTTCACCCACTTGTTGCCTTTAAAATGGCCATGGTATGCATGCTAGGTATCTTGGCAAAACAAAAACAAAAACAAAAGATCATAGTCCCTCGATGACGCTATCTTGGTTGCCTATACAAAAATGATCTAGTCCCTCAAAATTTGCTAAGATACTTAGCACAATTGCTATCATGGTCAATACGATGACCCGCGCCTGTCCCGTTTAACATCCAAACACAAGGTTGTTTACCAAATGCAATGGTAAAAAAACAATGTCAAAGGGTTAAAAATGTGTAGGAAAGATCTTTGAGTAGGTAGGTAGATGCTCCTAGTTACTTGATCAAACTTGCAAACATCCTTGCTATTTTCAAAAACACATCACAATACAATTTCAAAACATTTCCCAAAACAAACTTTCAAACATTGAAACATTTTTCAAAAGACAAAACACTTTTGTATACATTCAAACAAGAATCATTACAAAGGTTGCCACAACGATGGCCTCTTTTCAAAATACTTTCAAAACCACACACAAAAGCACCATTTCAAACAATTGAAAAGCAAAAGCAAGTGATCTGAAACAAGTAACTAAGAGCCCATGGAAAACCATGGATGAAAAGGGTGCTAGCACCTTCCCTTTTCATAATCTACCCCCCGAACCCAAGAAAATATCTCAAAAGTCTTTCCTGTGCTTTTTGACCTTTCCTTTGGATAAATAAAAAGTCGGTGGCGACTCTTGCTAAACCAAAACATTTACGAACACAAACGCAAAACCTCAAGTCAGTTCTCTCACCGTATCATAATTTCATATACCCTAAGCTTCTGAAATTCAGATGGCCGAATCTTCTGTGCCATAACTCACTCTCCTTGAGAACACTTCTTGCACTAAGACATTTAGAGTCTGCAATTCTAACATTCACCTTGAATGTTCTATTCCTTCCCTGTTCTGACTCCAAAATCAGCTTCTGATTACTGACATACAACTTCAGAAGATTTTCCTTCATGGTAACCGAAAAGCCTTTCTCAATCAGTTGTGCCACACTCATCAGACTGCTTTTCATGCCAGGTACATACCGCACATTCTGGATCACTGCTGCTTTCCCATTGTTTAGAACGACTCTGACATTTCTCATACCTTCTGCATTGATGTATTTATCATCAACACATCTGATCTTTGTACTCTTCCCAGAATCAAAATTAACCAACCATTTCTTTTTTCCAGTAAGATGGTTTGAACATCCTGTATCCATATACCACCATTTTGATGAATTCATATTATCAGATTCAGAAGCCAACAATAGCACAGGTTCATCATCAGACTCTTCTATAGCTATATTTTCTTCTCTTGACTTCCTTTCTTTGTTTGACCAACAATCTTTGGCATAGTGACCAAAGTTCTTACAACAGTAACACTGGATATTCTTCTTGTCAAACTTCTCCTTTCCCTTCTGGACATTCTTCCGCCTATCAGAGTTTGAAGCTTCTGACCTTTGACAACCATTATTTTTCTTCCTGGATTCTGACCAAGTCTGCTTCTGATACTTCTTACCAGAAGTTACTTTCAGAGTCTGCTGCTCTACTTCCCTCTCAGAAGTTCTCGCAGTCATATGCAACTCATGCGCCTCTAGACTACTTTACAGCTCTTCAATTCTCATGGTGCTCATATCTTTGGAATGTTCAATTTCTACCACAATGTAATCAAACTGAGAAGTTAAAGATCTCAAGATCTTCTCAATGATTACTTGTTCAGAAAGGGTTTCTCCATAAACTTTTATCTCATTATGATCAGAATCACTCTAGAGATGTACTCAGAAACCTTCTCGTTGTCCTTCATGTTGAGATTCTCATATTGCTTTCAGAGAGACTAAAGCTTCACCTTCTTCACTGATGCGTCACCACCGTAATATCTGACCAGTCTGTCCCACGCAGCCTTTGCTATTTCAGAATCAACAATCTTCTTAAACACATTCACATCCACACATTGACGGATGTAGAACAACGTCTTCTAATCTTTCTTCATTAGCGCCTTCTGTGTTATCTTTTGTGCCTCTGTTGCGTCTGCTTCTAACAAACCATAGTCATCGGTGACAAGATCTTACACATCTTGAGAACCAAACAACACGCGGATTTGGATCTTCCAACGATTCCAGTTTTTGCCATCAAATACTGGAAGCTTGGAATGGATACCGTCGTCGTTTCCGTTCATCTTCTACCTTGTGCAATTTACGCAAAAACTCAATAAAGTAGTGTTTCCCAAATTACACAGATTCAGAATATTGTAATCACAATACTTTTCCCGTGGGTTTCGAACCAGAGCTCTAGATATCAATTGTTAGTGCACAAAGAAGAGATGAAAGGTAAAAGAAATATATTTAATGATGGCTACAAAAATAGGGAATAATGATTTATAATAAATTATATTAATTTACCTCACTAGGTTATTTATACACAAAATTAGGGTATAATAAAATCCTAAATATCCTCTAACAAAGATATAAAAAGATCTAAAAAGATATTCCTAAAATATAAATTAATATATTAATATCTAAAAAAAATATTTTTAAAATATAAATTAATTCTAACAATCCTCACGCCATTATTTAAAAGTAGGTAAATTTTCTGAAATAAACATTTAAAAATGAGACAAAGTCACAATGTCTAGAAGATGAGACCTAGTCATAGTTTTATACAAAATCAACTAGCAAAATATCCATGCATATATAGAAAGTATATATATATATATATATATATATATATATATATATATATATATATATATATATATATATATATATATATATATATATATATATATATATATATATATATATATATATATATATATATATATATATATATATATATATATATATATATATATATATATATATATATATATATATATAAAAATTCATTAAAAATATGCCTGCGATTTAAAAAATGACAATTTATAAAAATTAATAAAATATTATTAAATCCAAAGTTAGAACAAGAGACATGTATGATAACATACCCTAATCTTGACAGATCAAACTGGACAAAAACTTTTATTTATATATATATATATATATATATATATATATATATATATATATATATATATATATATATATATATATATATATATATATATATATATATATATATATATATATATATATATATATATAAAGGTTCATACCACTTTACCTTCCGTAATATACACGAATTTTGATTTAATTTATATATTTTTTTTAAATCATTCTCTATAATTTTTTTGATTTACTCTCTTAAACATACAAATTAAATATTAAATTTAGGGGATAAATCATATTTTTTTACAAGAGGTAATTTTTTGGACTTAAAAGACAAAAAATATAAAATTTTAACATTTTAAAAGATGATATTTCTTTTACAGGAGATAACTTATAATCGGCTATATCTATATTACATAAGGTATTGTATATTTACTCAAATATAAAATTCTCTTTTTCTTTGTTATTTTTTAATAAAACTCTTTTTTAATTTCAAAGTACATTAATGATTTTTTTTAATCCATATATCATTTATAAAGAGTTGCATCTTTTAATTTCTACAATTCACATTAAATAATGATATATAAACATTGATAATTCTCAAATAAGGATAAATATGTAAAATTGTATAAATAATCAATAAATTTATTAATTCAATCAACCTTTTTAATTCCCATAATTTTCTCTATGAAATCTTATATTTAGAGACTAATGTAGTATTACATATTTATAATTTTTTAAATTTTTGATAGTTTTTTGTTGCCAAAATTTTGGAGGCCTAAAATTTTAACTTTAGTTGCTCTGCTCATGGGTTGACCCTGAATAGAAATGATAAGTGTAAATTGTACTTATTTTTGTATATGAGTTTTTTTTACATTTATTGATTCTTTTGTTAATATTCTTTGAATAAATCTCCGCCTTGTGTGTAAATATGTATACTTTGCATATTATTGAGTTTTTGTGTAAATAATGTACCATTTGATAGTTATAATGTCTTTTTGTATGATTTGTCGTATATTTGGAGCATTAAGGAATAAAGTGTCGAAAGCATAACTCCAAATATGCAGTTTTGGACCATTTGTTCAGAGAAGCCCGCTTAGCACGGTTTGAAGTGCGCTACAAGCTGTTTTGCGCAATTTGGCAGATGCTAAGTTTTTGAGCTTGCTAAGCGCGGATAACCCACTTAGCGGGATTTAGGCAGTTTGATGTGTAAATTTAGACGCAGTCCGCTTAGCACGCTGAGGCCGTTTAGCGCGGTCTATTAAATTTTGTTTTATAACATTCATTTAATTCATTTGTTAGGGTATGAAGCTTTGGGTATTTTTGTCCCAACTTCATCACCCTCCATTTTTTGATGATTGAGCTTAAAAAACAATAATGGAGTTTGCATATGGATCATTCGGAGTCAAATTTCTCATTGATCGGAGCTGACAATTTGAAAGATGTTTGGTTCCTCTTCTCTTCTTCTCTTTATATTCTCTATTTGTTGGAGTTTGTATGTAACTTTACCTTGATTATATGTATATTTATTTCTCATAGTTGTTGCACCCCAAAATTTACCCTCTTATTTTTAGAACTTTAAAGGCTTATGTTTCATCATATGCATTCATACATTGTGATAGGATCAAGGTATTTTGGTTCCCAAGTCCCTCTGCAAGCTATGAAAGATGATTGTGTTGACAATCAGTGCAAGAAGGGTCTCATGCCCTCAATCTTTGAGTCACTCAAGCTACAAGGTTTTCTTATACCTCAAGACATCTCATTTATCTATTTGATTCATCATAAGTTTGAAATTACAAGTGTTAATTTGTGAATCACATCTTTCCTATTCATCTCTTGATATTAGGGTTTTGGCCAGGTGAAGTGTTTGATGCTTGTGTAGGACAAATTCATGACGTATTATCCTCTCATTGTCATATGAGGCACCT
The DNA here is from genome assembly GCA_948472305.1 of Vicia faba. Taxonomy (NCBI): domain Eukaryota; kingdom Viridiplantae; phylum Streptophyta; class Magnoliopsida; order Fabales; family Fabaceae; genus Vicia; species Vicia faba. The sequence goes on from OX451737.1 coordinate 1,574,816,500, forward strand.
TTGTTCAAAGAATTCCTCATCATGTTCCTTAGAATTAGGATTTGGAGCTTTGATCATCACCTCCTAGCACAAAGGACCAAAACTAGGGTTTTAGATTTAATCAGGATATCTCTGACTTTTTGGGAAAGACTTGATTCCATGCTTCTCTACATGTTCATAAGCATCTATGATTGAAGGATTGAGCATCAATTTTGGTTAGAAGAGATTCAGTTGATCAATTGGGGATAAAACAGTCATTTGAGCTGAACTAGCATTGTTCATAAAAAACATAACAAGCGAAAAATATTGAGCTGAACTACAACGCTCTGATTCCTTAAAATGGATATATAAGCATCTGGTCATGGGGCTCAGCCGAGCGAAACTTTGTAAATATTTCCTTCTTTTCCTCGTGTTTTCTTTTGCATGCATTCCCGCTTTGCATTTTCCTTTTTAGCATTAAGCTTTAGACTTAGATTTTTATACATCCTTAGATTAGAATAAACTTAAGTGGATCCTGTGGAGTACCACAAACGTGAGGGGTGTTAATACATTCCTCTTGTGTAACCGACTTCCTTACCCTTTTCTCTTGGTCGTGATGACAATGCTCCTTTCTTTCCTTCAGGTTTACTCAGTGCTTATTTTCCCTCTCTTGGGATAAATAATATTGATAGCGACTCTTCTGTCTTTTCGCCTTCGTTTGTGCTTTGATGAAAATCCCAGATGCGACAACGGTGTTGTATGAAACTCATTTTATAAATCAATATTGACGATTGCTTGCTTTATTTGGGTTTGAGTTGTTGTAGACATGTACGGTTCGAATCTAAATTTAGGATGAACATCTATTAGGTTTTAGATTCTAGAAATAGATTTAGGCTTAATATTCATATGGGTATCAGTTCTTAATGCCTCCATGTTATTTGTGTTGCGCTGATAGATTTTTGACGTGAGTAATACAGTTGTTGTCTCACTTTGTGTTAGAGGTAACCTCTGTGTGAGAGATACATGATAATGTTGACAAGTGATTTAGGTTGCGTACAATTCAGTGATAAGTTTAAGTATTTGATAGGATAGATGAAGTACAAACCTGAAAGATTTCTTTCTCTCCAAAGAATGTATTTATTTTCTGTTGATAACTTTTACCTTTTATACCTCAAACCTATTTTTACTCATACTCATAAACACGGAAATTATCGAACGATAATTCAGTAGCACTGATCTCTGTGGATATAATAAAACGCGGAATACTTCCAATCTTTTGCTTTCTGATTTACTGCGTCAACAAAATGGAATTTTTTCTGGGAGTTGGTATTTTTATTGGATCGCATTGCGATATTTTCTATGTTTTTGAGTTTTGTACATAATGTCTATATTGTCTATATTGTATATTTGTATATGTTTAACACACTTGTATATTTGTACATGTTTTGTATACTTGTGCATTTACTTGTCTATGTTTATCATACTTGTGAATTTGTACATGTTTTTCATACTTGTCAATATTTGATTATATTAGCTTTAGACTTGTTTTGTGTTTGATTTCCATACTTATGCATATGTGTTTTCTTGTTGTTCAAGTGTTGTTGTAAATTTTGTTCTCGTAACGTTTGTTCAAGTGTTTGGTTATGACACTTTCTTTAGGTTTGCGCGGTGAGGCAACACCGTTGCATGATTTGAGGAAGTTACTAGCTAGCACAATAAAGGCGTCCAACTAATAACGTAAAACAAGCATATTTTATTGTTTTTAGTTACTTTATTGTTTTTCATTGTAGTAGTTTAGGTAGTGTGGTGAATGTTTGTTAAACAAGTTGAAATTGGACAAGTTTTAAAGTTTTAAGCAGTGATGTGCCTGCTTAGCGAGCCCTGCTGCTCCATTCTTCTCTTTTCAACTTGTTTATCCACTTTCACCCGGTCTTTTAGTATGTAAATAATAGTTTGTTTTAATGTGTTATTTTTGTGTTTTTCCAAGAGCTTTTTTTAGTATCTTGAGGAAATTTGTATGATTGTAAAGTTTGTATATGTAGCAGATGAGGTTATGTAAGTGATAATGGAGTTAACATGAAAATGCAGTGTTGTTTTGTTTTTTCTGTGTTTTTCTGCTATCGCTAAGTGCACTTAGCTGTGTTGAGCCAGTGAATCCTTTTTGTTTCACTCTCCCTCCTTTTTTCCACTTTCACCAAGGTCTTAGATTAGTAAATAACCGTAATATTACTAATTCTTTTGATGTTGTTTAGACTCAAATTTTGGTCGGTTAACTTGAAGTTTCTTGAGGTGATTTTCTGAGTTTGATCATTTTCTGTGTTTTTGAACTCGATGCTTGTCTATGAGTGTTTAGTTCGCCTTTTTGAATGAATGTTGATTCTTTTTTTTCTTGAACCCGTAACCATGATTTATGGTTTGAATTTTTACCGTGCCTTAAAAAATAGGGAGTATCCACACTTTGATGTTTGTTGACTTCAAGTTGGGGAGAACAATGTTTGCTTGCTTATGTGTTGGTGTCTATGAAGTTGAGAAAAGGAAAAAGAAAAGAAAAAATGTGAAAAATAAATGAAAAGAAAAATAAAGAAAGAAAATGAAAAAAGCTTTGAAAGAGAAAAACAAAAAGAGTAGAATAATTGTGCTAATAAGTTATGTGATTGGTGTGACAATTTGGGAATTTGGAAGAAGTTTGATTGAATTTTTAGTGCTTGAAATTTGAGAGTTGATCACTCCCTTAGGTTTAGGCAAGTTTTAGTTTTGATTAGTGTTGTACCCCAAAATTTTCCCTCCCATTTCCTCAACATTTTCTCATCACAAGACCCTTGGAGCCCAAGGTCCAGTTAGGGTTTCCTCTGCTCAAGACTTCTCCTTGCACTGTTGACCCAAATTAGGGTTTGTGTTTGAACAAAGATATTTTGACCTAAAATGCCTAATATGACTTTCATACTTCATTTTGGACTCCCAAGTTTATCCATACCAAGTTTCAAGTCTTGATTCCAAATTTTGCCCAGTCAATTGGACAGTTGACCTAGAAATCAGCTATATTGGGGAAAAAGTCAACTATGGCCAATTGACAGTCAAATCTCATGAAAATTGACCCACATCAACATTATGAACTCATATGAACCATTTGGTCAAGTTTGGATCACAATTCCACAAGAAATTTGATTAGATCACCAAAAGGGCAAAATGGTCATTTTTAGGGTTTTGACTGCACAAAGGCAATTTTTGACTGTTTGACCTAGCCAATGGCAAAAAAAAACTCACATGTGGACTCAAGGACCCCATGGAATTGTCTTGACATGCTCAACAAGTTCAAAAGATCCCAAATACACAAGATTGACAGTTGAATTTCCCAGTCAATTGATCAATTTTGACTGCATACTGAAAAGTCAGACTTTAACTTTTTGGTCAAAATCAAGTGTCAAGATTCATTTTTCATCAAAACATGCCAAATCATGAAACTTGTTCATCAAGAAATCAAGAATTGCAAATTAGGGTTTGAAATGAAGATTTTTCATAACTTAGAATTTTTCTAAGTTATGAAAAACCCTAATTTTTCCTAACTTTGTCCCACTTTCTCACCAAGATGCATTTGGATTCAAGCAAAAATCAAAACATGAAAGTTGTAGCCTATTGCAAAATCTACAACTTTGATTCACAAAGTTTTCCCAAAAGAAGCTTGTAGCTCAAGTTACAATTTTTGGAACAAGGGTACCAAACCATTCTTAACTTAGAGAAAATTTGACCTATTTTAGACAAGGTTTTTACCTAACTTCAAGACCATTTTTCACATACTTCTACTTGGAATTTCAATTTTCATTTCAAATATGGATTGTAGTACACATTCCAAGCTTTCCAAAATTTCCAAGAACTCATCAAACAACTTCATGGTTAGAGAGAATCAAATTTTGCAATATGGGAAAAACTCACTTTGTTCATGACCAAATTACATGTCCATACACTTAGGCAATTTTGAACTCAGCTTGCATTTCTTGATTAAAGGCCCTAAATCCCTTTTGCACTCATAAATTTAATGCAAACTCTTTGTGCCAAGACCATATTTTATGTGTTCAAGCATTACCTAAAGGATTAGTCCCAAATTAGAAAAAGCATAATGTCCATTTTTGCAAAAGTGAACTTTATGTCAAAATGCAAATCCAAGCAAGTACAGTTAAGATCTCTTTGGCACAAGTTTATGAGCTAATTACACTGATCAAGACTAAGTAGTGCAACATAGATTGGGGGCCTGCATCAGTCTAGAACACCAACTTGCCATCTCTTGCTTAAGTGTGAAGAAACATAGTATAACATACAAGAACTTTCATCTCAGCTAACACAAGCTTAAGAAAAGACTTTGTACACTTTCTAAACATCCTAACTGAGCTAGAACACGAGTTAACCACCTCCATTGCCTTCAAAAACACAGAATCACCCTCAAACTGCCCAAACAGGGCATCCCTGCAGTTTGAGTTCCATAGCTCAAACCTTCCATGCATTCTTGCTAAAAACACTTCAAACACATCCCACAACATCCCTTGAAGCTATTTCAAACCTCAAACACGACCTGTGACACTCCCATTCAACATCACCATTTTCATTTTCTTGTTTTGCAGTTGAAGTTCCATAGCACGATTCAAAAGGTTTCAAGACAAAGTAAAGCTTGGAATAGCATCCCTGGACATCAAGGAAGCTGTACCAATCATCACCTTGCATTGAAGACACCTCCATCACCAGATACAACTTCAACTGAACAGGTAAGTTCATGAACTCGTATCTCTCTATCCAGGCATTGTTAGCTTTAGGTTTGTGAAGAAAACATGTCACATTCATAGTCCTGAACATGCCCATGTAATTAGATTTCATTTATATTATGTATGCTTAGAGAATTTTAAGTCTGAACATTGAATAAAATTTAGGTCAGGAATTGGGGGAGAAGAAATTCTCTCTCATTTCTGAGAGTTAGATTGACTTCTTTATATGTCTAGAATCGTGGCTTCAAGCTCTACAGGTTTCATGTTGGAAGATTTGGCAAAAGATCAAAGAATCAGGAGTTAGGGATTTGAGAAGAAAGGCGCGTGTTTTTGAATATGTTTGTCTGAAGGTTGAAGACAGCAACCTTTAGGTTGGGCCTGATTTGTCATTTCTGTTTACACCCTATTTTCACTTTTTAACCCCCCTGGCCCTTTATGCTTATTTTTATGATTTTTTGATCTTTTCTTTTTTGTCTTGACTTATTTATTTTTTCTTATAATATTAAAAATATAAAAAAATATTTTTACACCATTTTCATATTTATTAGGCTTTTATTTGTTTAAGTTGATATTTGTACATAAATAAATATATAAACATACCTTTATTTAGAAAATACTAAAATAGTGCAAACACATTTTATTTTCCATTTTTATTTTATTTTACCTTCTGAAAATATTTTATATAAAATATACTTTTTTTTATAAATATTAAATATTATTATTTTGTATATATTCAATATATTTAATAAATAATACAAATATATATATATATATATATATATTTAGGTTATAATACAAAATATACACATTTTTATTTTTATTAATATTTAATATTAAAAATACCTTTTTTACAAATATACTTCATTTCTATTTTATTTTTGTATATAATAAATAAATATCGTACATATTAAATAATTAATACTTTTATTTAATAAATTAGGGTTTTGCCCTAAATGCATAAAAAATCCAAAAAAATAATACTTTTTTATTTTGTTTATTTGATACATAAAAATACCTTTTTTCATACATATAAAAAAAAAACATTTTTTGCATCTTGCATGTTTATTCTATTTTCATTTAATTATTGTACATTAATAATTTGTATAATTCAATATTTGATGTAATAGTCTAGGTTTAAATTCCTTGTCAAAATACCCCCCATTTGAACATTTGTACCCCCCTTCCCATATTGTGTTGTAATAGTTTAGGACTTTATTTTTTGCACTTTAATGCTTTCTAATTATACCATGTTAGAATTAGGGTTTGTATGCGAATCAAAAACAACAAAAATAGTTTGACCTAATTTCAAGATAAACAAGCATGAAAATGGACAACACTAATCAAACTTGCACCCCTAGGGTATTCCACTTGTTGCCTTCAATAAATGGGCCATATTGCATGTTAGGTCTCTTTGGGCAAAACAAAACAATTCAAATGATCATAGTCCCTCGATGACGCTTTCGAAAGTTGCCTAAAAATGATCAAGTCCCTTAAAAGAAAACATTGCCCAAAGATACTTGGCACCATTGCAATTATGGTCTAAACAATGACCCGCGCCCGTCCCTTTCACATCCTAACATAAGATTGTCCACCAAATGCAATGGTGGAACAAACTTGTTAAAAGGGTTAAAACATATCAATAATCTTTGAGAAATTTAGGAGTAGACAATCTCTTAGTTACTTGAATCAAACTTGCAAAACAAAACACTTGCCTATTTTTCAAAACACAGCTCACAACACTTTCAAAACAAACTTTCAAAAACAAATGAAAACCTTTTCAAAAGACATACACCTTTGTATACATCCCAACATGGATCATTACAAAGGTTTCCACCACATTGGCTTCTTTTCAAAACATTTTCAAACCCACACACAAAGCACCATTTCAAACAATTGAAAATTAAGGCAAGTTGATCTAAGCAAGTAACTAAGAGCCCATGGATAACCATGGATAGAAAGGGTGCTAATACCTTCCCTTTCTATAATCTACTCCCCGAACCCAAGAAAACATCTCAAAGGTTTTTGCTGTGCTTTTTAACCTTTCCTTAGGATAAAATAAAAAGTCGGTGGCGACTCTTGCTCAACCGAAACATTTGCGAAAACAAACGCAAAACCATAGTCAGTTCTCCCACCGTATCACAGAACTGGCAACTCTGCTGGGGAATGTTTAAAAGTGGAGTAACCTGAGGGCTTAGATCACCCTCTTGCATGACTAATTGTTTGTCTTGATTTCTTTATATCTTGGCTCTCTTGTTTGGGTTTGCAATCCTACACCTGGATTTTGGGGAAACATTCATAGATAGCAATGTGTTGTGGAAACTGTGCGGGGTATACCGACACGGTCGAAGCAATAACTATATTAGTGCGACATATTTGTGAGTACCGGTAACCCTTGAGTTCAATCAAGGAGAGTACGGGGCCGCTGAGTGATGTCACTAAGCACTAATGACCTAGAACCTTACTTGACCATCTTGGCCTTTTATTAGGGGTAGTGAGATGACCGGCTTTGGTGCAGTCCGAAGTTGGTAGATACTCGATACTACACTCATTGAGGGTTGTTTTCTTGGAATATTTTGGTCGCTAGTTAAGTGGCTAAACCAAAACAATGAACAATGAAAACAATCCAGTGATATTGAGCTCCTTAGAACCCGGTTACTATTTATAGGACAGGTTTTTAAGCCAACTACACTCAAGAGGGTACTTACCTATGAAACCCCATGCAAGCCTGAAACTAGGGTTTTATGTGATTTGCTTGTACATATGCTTGTGCATACATCATAAACATCATAAAGCATCATATGCATTCACTAACCATTTCAAGGGTTTAGATCTTCATCTTTTTCTTGTTTTGTAGGTCATGGAAATTCCTCGCAGAAAAACCATCCAAGTCAACCTTGTGAGAATCTCTCCTCAACTCAAGGAGCTCACCTCAAGAATTCGGGAAAGCTCATCCTTCAGTGAAAGACATGATAGACTGCTCAGCTTAGTCAATACCAACATTGAAGAAGACATGATGAAAGTGCTATTCCAGTTCTTTGACCCTCTTCACCACTGTTTCACTTTCCCTGACTACCAGTTGGTACCCACTTTGGAGGAATTTTCTCAACTCCTGAGAATTCCTATCCTCAATCAACTACCTTTCAACGGTACGGAAAAGGAACCAAAGCCGAAAGATGTTGCTCGAGCATTACATCTACAGCCTTCTGACATCAAGGGGCATTGGGAAACTAGAAGTGGCGTCAAAGGTTTCTTAGCAAAATTCTTGTTTGAGAAGGCACAAGAGTGTTGGAATTCATTGGACCTACAAGCCTTTGAAGAGATTGTGGCACTCCTTATCTATGGGTTGGTCTTGTTCCCAAATTCTGACCAATTGGTAGATGTCAACGCCGTCAAAATCCTCTTGTCCAGAAATCCAATACCAACATTGCTTGGGGACATTCTTCACTCATTTTACACACGAACAATGAGAAAGAGGGGTGTTCTCATGTGCTGTACTCCTCTCCTTGCAAGGTGGTTTATTTCGCACCTTCCACAATCTGTCCTGAAGAATGACCAAGGCTCAAGGTGGTCCCAACGGTTGATGACTCTTACTCACTCTGATGTACATTGGTGTTCTCGGTCCAGAGAAAATGTCATCATCGTCGACCGTTGCGGAGAGTTTCCTAATGTTCCTTTACTTGGAATCAGAGGAGGTATCACCTACAACCCTTGTCTAGCTTTGAGACAATTTGGATATGCACGAAGAGATGGCCCTCACGACATGTTGATTCCTGACCTAGTTTTTGACTTCGACAATGATGCGCAAGGACTTCGCCAAAGATTCATCAGAGCTTGGAGGATGCCCAACAAGGTTGATAGCAAGACACTGGGGCACAAGAACTCCATCCCTCTTGAACCTTACCTCAAGTGGGTACGAGCCCGAGCCCAGAGTCTAATGATGCCTTATCCTTATGTTCTCCCTGTGATTAAAGAGCCCGTCAAAGAAGGAGAGGTTCCCTACACCATCCTACATCCTGACATGTCTACATCGTGGGAGGAGATGCAGAAGAGTTGGATCCAACTCAAGGAGGAACGGAACACTTTTGAAGCCAGCTTCTACGCCAGCGAGAAGAAGGTTTTAGAGTTCACCCGCCGACTCCATGAGCAAGAGGCCCTCAACACCTACATTGCGCCAAAGAGGATGCGCAACGTCTTTTTACCTTGAGAAGTTGTTTTATTTGGCCATGGGGCATTTATGTACTAACAAATCTTTTCTTATTAATATGACGTGCGTTCTTTTTTGTCTGCAACAATTGTGAATTTCTAAAACCCTTGAATGCATTGCATAGATAGCATCTCATGCATCATGTGCATAACAGGTACCATTTTTTTCTACAGGTTGCTTAATCTTCTTCGCTGTTTATTTTGGAACAGTCATCATGAATCCAGATTTCTCCAGTGAGCAAGCAATCAAGGCCCTTCAGGCCCAAAGTTCCCAGTTTCAAGAAATGGTCCTGAGCCTGGCCCAAGGTCAGCAAGAGTTGAAGGCTCTACTCCTAAAGAAGAAGAAGAAGAAGAGGACTGCGTTATTCAACACCGGATGCAGGTTTGGGAACACACTCCATAACGAGGCTGATCCAACTACTTCCTCTGCAGAGAAAGACAGTCCCCAGGGGGGAGGAGCTCCTAGTCCTGCAGTCTCTGACAACGAGACGGACTACAATGACGAACAATACCCACCTGTTGCTGACAGATACAAGCAATTAGAGGACCGCTTGAGCGCCATGGAGATTCAGAATGTGCCGGGGCTGAATTTCGGAGATTTGGGGTTGTCCTCTGGGGTAGTAATCCCACACAAGTTTAAGGCTCCTGCCTTTGCCAAATATGACGGGGCCTCCTGTCCAAAGCTGCATCTAAGGTCGTACGTAAGGAAGATCCAACCTTACACGGCAGATAAAAATCTTTGGATCCACTTCTTCCAAGATAGCCTTTCGGGGTCACAGCTTGAGTGGTTCTACCAACTAGATGGAACTAGTATCCGACATTGGGAAGATTTGGCAACCGCATTTTATAGACAATATCAATACAATTCTGACCTCGCTCCTACGCGTACCCAACTTCAGGGTATGTCCCTGGGAATGGGCGAAGGGTTCAAAGAATATGCACAAAAATGGAGAGATTTGGCTGTCAGGGTGCAGCCTCCATTGACTGATCGTGAGCTGGTTGATATGTTTCTAGGGACCTTATCTGGTCCATTCTTAAATCATTTGGTTGGTAACTCCTCCGCTGGGTTTACGGATTTGATCCTGACAGGTGAAAGGATAGAAGCTGGCATCAGGTCAGGAAAGATACAAAAAGCTGCCTCCGCAAGTACTGAGAAGAGACCTTTCAAGAAAGAAGCAAGTGCCGTCTATGGTCCTAGAAGACAAGTCAAGCCAGAAAGCCGCCAAGCCGTCAATGCCTTGGTCATTTCAAAGCCTGTTGCTGCTCCTCAGCAGTACAATCAACAAAGAGGTGAAAGGCCCAAGAGGCAGTATACTCGGCTGAGTATGACCTTGTCACAAATCTTACCGCAACTGCTATCCACCAACTTGGTGACCATCAAAGAGGCTCCGAAGGCCGTGAACACTGCATCTCCTAAATATAACCCAAATGCCCGTTGTGCTTATCATTCTGATAGCCCCGGGCATACTACTGATGATTGCTGGGCCCTGAGAAATAAGGTGCAAGACCTTATCGATGCGAAGGAAATTCAGTTTGAGGCGCCTGAGAGGCCAAATGTTGTAACTGCTCCTATGCCCCAGCATAGAGTAAATGCCGTCGAGGAAAATTTGTATGCTGTTTCGGTGAATGATGTTGCTACCCCTCTTTTGACTGTTAAGAGGAACTTACTACTAGCCAGTTTATTTCCGGGCTGTAGCAAGGGTTGCCTCCTGTGTGCTGTTATCCCTACCGGTTGTCCGGTGCTGAAATCAGGCATCCAAAGCCTGATGGATAGCAAAGAAATTCGGTTCAAGAAAACTGCTGTTCCATTTGTTTCCGCTGAAGAAGTATCTGTCGTCACAATTTTCAACAATCCTACCAAGGCTCCCCCAAGGAAGCCAGTCCAAATTATGTCTGTTGCATCCATTACCATTACTGTTCCGGGGCCTCTCCCCTATGAATCTAACAAGGTTGTCCCATGGCACTATGGGGCAGACGTGTATGTGCTTGGAGTGAAGCAGGAGTTCAACATCAGTACCAGTATTAGTAACATTACAGGTCCCGCCAAGATTACTCGCAGTGGCAGGCTCTTCTCACCCGACATTGCACCGCCAGTTATCCGAAAACCTCTTATCATCACACCCGCAAGTGTGCATGTTCCAAATCAAGTTCCTGTGTCTACTACTGCCGCCGAGTCCTCTGATGCTCGGGGCAAAGAAGTTGCTACCGATTTGCCTGCCAGGACGGAGGCACCAAAAAAGACTGCTGCTGAAGCCTCCCAACAAGAGATGGAGGAAATCCTTAAAATCATTAAAAAGAGTGACTTCAATGTTGTTGAACAGCTGGGGCATACCCCCTCCAAAATCTCTATGCTATCATTGCTGTTATGCTCAGAGGCCCATGCGAAGGCCCTGATTTCATTTTTGAAAACGGCCCATGTGCCGCAAGAGACCTCTGCAGATCAATTCACTGACTGTGTGGCTAATTTGACAGCTGACAATGGTTTAGGGTTCTCAGATGCTGACCTTACCGCCAAAGGGAAAAATCACAATGATGCCCTGCATGTTTCCATAGAATCTAGGGGCACTACTCTCGCACACGTGTTGGTGGATACCGGTTCTTCCCTGAATGTTTTGCCCAAGAAGGAATTGGATCGCTTGGATTGTGAGGGCCTGGAATTGAAACCTAGTAACATCATTGTTAGAGCCTTCGACGGTTCTAAGAGGATGGTGCACGGTGAGGTAGACATTCCTATTCGTGTGGGTTCCCAAGTCTTCGACTCAACGTTCTATGTAATGGATATTCGTCCATCTTACTCCTGCTTGTTGGGTCGACCCTGGATTCACAAGGCTGGGGCAGTAACATCCACTCTACACCAAAAGCTCAAATACCCTGTCAAAGGGAAGATTGTTACTGCGCAGGGCGAGGAGGAATACATGGTTAGTCACTTGAATTCATTCCGGTATATCGAGATGGACGGGGAGTTTATTGAAACCCCCTTTCAGCATTTTGAGGAAGTACCTCCAACTTTGGCGTCAGCTGAGACAGTGTTTGAAGAAGACTTTCCCTTGAAGATGGCTTCCCTGAAGGATGCCCGGGCTGTAATCGAGAAAGGCAATTGTGCAAACTGGGGTCAGCTTCCTGACTTCACTCAAAAGACCGACAAGTTTGGGCTGGGCTTCACTACAGAGGCTCAGAGGGCTGTGCGCAAGGAAAAGATCAGGAAGGCTCCGGTGTTCATCTCCAACCCAAGGGTGAATGCTATCGAGGAGGACGTAGAGGAAGCGGAGTTTGACAGTTGGATCTATCCAACCACCAACAACGGACCGAGCAACTGGACGACAAAGGATTTTACACCTATTACATTTGTCACGCAGTAATTAACTCTTTTATTTTCAATTTGTAACAAACAATATGTTGAAACTTCTATTGGCTCGGTGTCCTACCCGGGGCATCGTAGCTCCATTTGTGAGGGCTTTTTGTATGACATTTCCATATATCATTAATCAAAACATTGGACGTTTGTTGCATTTCAAATCTTGTGCTCTCTTTTTTCTTTCTGTGTTATATATTGCAAAACAGCTATATTTACACACACTCACTTATACAGGTTTCAATCTACTCTGGATCTCACTGGTAACAGCTCTGCTACCACCAGTTATGACTTCGAGAATCCGATCAACTTGGCCGAAGACGAAGGTGAAGATGATTGCGAAGTGCCTGGTGAACTCGCAAGACTGCTACTCCAGGAAGAGAGGGCCATTCAGCCGCATGAAGAGCCCGTGGAAACAGTGAACCTGGGTACTGAGACAGATAGAAAAGAAGTCAAGATTGGTGCCAATCTAGAGCTCAGTGTGAAGCAACGATTGATCCAGATGCTGCATGACTACATGGAAATCTTTGCTTGGTCTTACGAAGACATGCCTGGTTTGGATGCCGATATTGTGGTTCATCACCTGCCTACCAAGGAAGACTGCCCTCCGGTAAAGCAAAAGGTCCGCCGTATGCGCCCAGAGATGTCCGAAAAGATCAAAGCTGAGGTTATGAAGCAATTCGATGCCGGGTTTCTAGCAGTAACTTCTTACCCTCAGTGGGTTGCCAACGTGGTGCCAGTACCGAAGAAGGACGGTAAGGTCAGAATGTGTGTTGACTACAGGGATTTGAACAGGGCCATCCCCAAGGATGACTTCCCCCTACCTCACATCGACGTTCTTGTTGACAATACTGTTCAACACAAGGTGTTCTCCTTCATGGATGGTTTTTCAGGGTATAATCAGATCAAGATGGCTCCGGAAGATATGGAAAAGACTACCTTTGTGACTCAGTGGGGCACCTTCTGCTACAAGGTCATGCCGTTCGGGTTGAAAAATGCTGGGGCAACCTACCAACGCGCCATGGTTGCTTTATTTCATGATATGATCCATAATGAGATTGAGGTATATGTTGATGACATGATTGTAAGGTCTCAAACTGAGGAGGAACACCTTGACCATCTGCGGAAGCTGTTTGACCGATTGAAGTTATACAAGCTGAGGTTGAATCCCAACAAATGCACCTTTGGGGTGAGGTCCGGAAAATTGCTAGGCTTCATTGTAAGCGATAAAGGTATTCAGGTGGACCCTGCCAAGGTAAAAGTAATACAAGAGATGCCGACTCCAAAGACAGAGAAAGAAGTCAGAGGCTTTCTGGGACGACTGAATTACATAGCCCGATTCATCTCACATTTAACTGCTACCTGTGAGCCAATCTTCAAATTGTTGAAGAAAGATCAGGTAGTACGTTAGAACGATGAATGTCAGGCCGCTTTTGAAAATATAAAAGAGTATCTCCAAGAGCCACCCATTCTTATGCCACTAGTGGAAGGGAGACCTCTGATACTATACTTGACAGTACTTGACAATTCAATGGGGTGTGTGCTGGGGCAACATGACGAGTCTGGCCGAAAAGAGCACGCTATTTATTACCTGAGCAAAAAGTTTACCGACTGTGAGTCTCGGTACTCACTGCTCGAGAAAACTTGCTGCGCTCTAGTATGGGCTGCTCTCCGGCTGAGACAGTATATGTTGACTCACACTACTTTGTTGATTTCAAAAATGGATCCAATCAAGTACATATTCGAAAAGCCTGCTCTGTCTAGAAGAATAGCAAGATGGCAAATGATCTTGACAGAATATGACATCCAGTACACGACTCAAAAAGCAATCAAGGGAAGTGTATTGGCAGACCATTTGGCACACCAACCTGTGGACGATTACCAATCCTTGAACTTTGAATTTTCGGACGAAGATATCATGGTAGTAACGGTTGTGAAGTGCCTGGACCGGATGAAGGACCTGAGGAAGGATCCCGATGGTCTATGCATTTTGACGGAGCCTCGAACGCTTTGGGTAATGGAATCGGCGCTGTGATCATATCCCCCAAAGGAACTCATACTCCACTCACCGCCCGACTGTGCTTCAGCTGCACCAACAACATGGCAGAATATGAGGCATGTATAATGGGTCTTCAAACTGCAATCGACTTAAGGATCAAGTTTCTGAGTGTCTTCGGAGATTCCGCTCTCGTGATCAATCAGATCAAAGGCGAGTGGGATACGAAACACCCGAATCTTATTCCCTACAAGGAGTATGTGTTGACTTTGCTTCCCCACTTTGAAGAGATAACTTTTGAACACTTCCCAAGAGAGGAGAATCAGCTAGCGGACGCATTAGCTATGATGTCTTCAATGTTCAAAGTCAAATGGGACAATGAGGCTCCCCGGATCATTATCTGGAAATTGGACGAACCGGCATACTGCTACGATCTTGAGGCCGAAAAGGTGACTGAAAAACCCTGGTATCATGAGGTGAAGAGATACTTGGAAGCCCAGGAATACCCTGAAGGTGCATCTGTCAATGACAAGAAGTTCATGAGAAGGTTTGCGGCAAAATTCTTCCTCAGTAACGACATTCTCTACAAACGGAATCATGATTCAACTCTACTGCGTTGTGTGGATAAGGCTGAAGCAGAGAAGATCATGATATAACTGCATGAAGGTACATTCAGAACACATTCCAGTGGACACAACATGGCAAAGAAAATCCTTAGGGCAGGATATTTCTGGTCCACAATAGAAGCCGATTGTTACCAACATTCTCGAACTTGTCATAAATGCCAGATCTATGCTAATAAGGTGCACATCCCTCCGGTTCCTCTGAACGTCCTGACGGCACCATGGACTTTTGCAATGTGGGGCATCGATATGATCGGTGAGATCCGACCGACGGCATCCAACGGGCATCGCTTCATCTTGGTAGCGATCGATTACTTCACGAAGTGGGTTGAGGCAGCTTTCTACGCCATGGTAACCAAGAGCGTTGTGGCACGTTTCATCCGGCATAACCTGATCTATCGGTACGGCGTCCCGGAAAGAATCATTACGGACAATGGTACCAATCTCAATAACAAGATGATCACTGAGCTCTGCGAGCAATTCAAGATACAGCACCACAACTCTTCTCCTTACCGGCCGAAGATGAATGGGGCTGTAGAAGCAGCAAATAAGAACATTAAGAAAATTGTGCAGAAGATGACAGTGACCTATAAAGATTGGCACGAAATGTTACCGTTTGCTCTTCATGGGTACCGTACCTCAGCAAGGACGTCAACCGGGGCAACTCCTTTTTCCTTGGTCTATGGCATGGAGGCAGTCTTGCCAATTGAAGTCCAGATACCCTCTCTCCGAATAATGAAGGATGCAGACTTGAACGAAGATGACTGGATCCAAACTCGACTTGACCAATTAAACTTGATTGACGAAAAGAGACTCACTGCTATCTGTCATGGTCAGACGTATCAAAAACGGATGATCAGGGCATTTAACAAGAAAGTCAGACCACAAGAGTATCAAGTTGGGGACCTGGTAATCAAACGCATCATCCTTCCTCAAAGTGATCCCCGGGGCAAATGGACCCCTACGTACGAAGGGCCATTTGTGGTTAAACATGTGTTCTCAGGAGGGGCCATGATTCTAACCACCATGGATGGTGACGACCTTCCTCACCCCGCCAATGCAGACATAGTAAAAAGATACTACGCATGAATAAAAGACCCGCTAGGTTGACATACCTAGGCAAAAATAAGGGCTTCCCGGCGAACCAAAAGGGTTCGGGCAAAAATAAGGGATGAAATGAAAAAATCTGTACACCCGGCAAGTTGAAAACCTGAAAAGGCGGCTTGGGCAAAAATGGGTATCCCGGTGGACTGAAAACCCGAAAGGGCGGTCCGGGAAAAAGTTAGGGATAAAGCGTAACACTATGTCTCATTAGATCACCTTGCATTCAGAATTCGGCATCAACTATCTGGCTCAGACTTCGGCATCGATCAATCAGCTTCATCTTCAACTAAGCAGCAAAGTGATGAGACGCTTGAAGACATAAAGGCGATAGCAGAGTTGGAACCTAGTGGGAATGTTGTGCACATAGCTGTTTTGTTTCCTTTTTAAAATTGTATAAACTTTATGATGTTCGGCGGTGTTCTCTTACTAGGACGTCGGCCTCTTGTACAAAAACGCCTATTTTCAGGCAAATTTCAAAATCAATACAAGTTCACTTTTCCAAACAAATTGCCCATTGTTTTTTTCTTTTTTCTGTTTTGACTTGCGAAGAACGTCCAATGTTCATTTTTGATATATGCATTTGACATTAAATTGCTGATTCATAAATACTGGCATATGAAATAAAAGACTAATTACAGGTGACATCAGAAACAGGGGCAATGTAAAGTTGTCTGATGCAGTCTGGTTGCTTTGTCCGCCGAAGTACCAAGGTAGGTTCAACTGAAAAATGTGACCAAGTTATCTCAACTCCCCACAGAGTAAGACAAGATATCAACATTCCCCAGCGGAGTATAGGCATTCATCAGCAAGCATCCCCGGCAGTCTTGATCTAAGATTGTTCCCCGGCGGAATACAGACACCCCAGTGAAACCATTTACCAGTACAGTCTGAAGGTTTCCCCAGGAAAATCGGAATCCGTATCCCCAGCAGGTCTTGAAGCTTATCCCCTGCAGAGTACGGGAGTCTCCCCCGAGCTTTATTCAAAGTTATTCCTCACAAGGGCTTATAACTGGGTTATCCTCAGCTAATTACCACGGAAGATCGTCCTCGGCGAAATTCTTTCAATCCCCAGCGGAGTTCATCAAAGTTCCCCAACATAACTTATCAACGCAATCCCCAGCGGAGTTTATCATTGTCATCCCTAGAGGAGTTTATCATTGTCATCCCCAGAGGAGTTTATCATTGTCATCCCCAGAGGAGTTTATCATTGTCATCCCCAGAGGAGTTTATCATTGTCATCCCCAGAAGAGTTTGTCTTTGTTACCCCCAGCGGAGTCCATCATTGAAATCCTCGGTGAAGCTCTCATCAAGCTTCAGCAAAGTATCTCTTCCACAGAGCATTTCCCCACAGAGCAATCTCTCCAACAAGTTTATTCCCCAACAGAGTTATCTTCTCCTACCAATATATTCTTGCAACCATAATCCCCAGCGAAAGCAAAGAACTCTCTTCTTCAATGTCAGCCCAGGATTTAATTCCCCGGCCGGTCGTCAAGGATTTATTTTCCTAGACAAAAATACATTCATAAACATTTCACATTTCATACATCTTGCTTACATACATGATAAAGTGCATACAACACTATATCATTTTGAACATCATGACATCATGCATTTCATACATCATGACATTGCATACAACTGATGTTTTGCCTTTTCAGGGAAAAAGACAACCTAAAAGACAACTACCTTCAACTATCACAATTCCGGATTCGATTCCTGTATCCAGCCAGGGCACATCTGAAGAGTTCAAAGATTCGATTCCTGTATCCAGCTAGGGCATATCTATTGACGACTATTTCCAGACTCGATTCCTGTATCTAGCCAGGGCACGTCTGAAGAGTTTGAAGATTCGATTCCTGTATCCAGCCAGGGCATATCTATCAGCTGTCACCATTCTAGATTCGATTCCTGTATCCAGCCAGGGCACATCTGAAGAGTTCGAATATTCGATTCCTGTATCCAGCCAGGGCATATCTGTCTACAACCAATTCCAGATTCGATTCCTGTATCCAGCCAGGGCATATCTGTTGACAACTATTTCCAGATTCGATTCCTGTATCCAGCCAGGGCATATCTGTGAGCAACCGAGTGTAGGTTCGATTCCTGTATCTAGCCAGGGCATATCTGCATGAAGAGATTGAAGATCAAACACCTGTAACAAGCCAGGAAAACATCTGTCTTTCTCAAAATACACAAGTTATCGCTAAGGAATCTCTTATGCGATCAACACTTCCAAATGGCATCTATAAGCCCATTCCCGACAAAGTTCTGTCACGTCTCCAGATGGCATCTATAAGCCCATCTACCTATCCACCATCTCTCCAAATGGCATCTGTAAGCCCATTCCCGACATCACATTGCTGATACTCCAACATGCGAGTGCAAATTTCCGGGCACTCTAGTGTCCAATCTCCTTTTACCCTCGAGTCACGAAAGGCAAACTTGCCAATCTAACTCTTCAGGTTCAAGAAGATTGAACAGGGGCAACTGTAGTACCCCAAAATTTGCCCTCCCATTTCCTCAAAATTTTCTCATCACAAGATCCTTGGAGCCCAAGGTCCAGTTAGGGTTTCCTCTGCTCAAGACTTCTCCTTGCACTGTTGACCCAAATTAGGGTTTGTGTTTGAACAAAGATATTTTGACCTAAAATGCCTAAGATGACTTTCATACTTCATTTTGGACTCCCAAGTTTATCCATACCAAGTTTCAAGTCTTGATTTCAAATTTTGCCCAGTCAATTGGACAGTTGACCTAGAAATCAGCTGTATTGGGGAAAAAGTCAACTATGGCCAATTGACAGTCAAATCTCATGAAAATTGAACCACATCAACATTATGAACTCATATGAACCATTTGGTCAAGTTTGGATCACAATTCCACAAGAAATTTGATCAGATCACCAAAAGGGCAAAATGGTCATTTTTAGGGTTTTGACTGCACAAAGGCAATTTTTGACTGTTTGACCTAGCCAATGGCAAAAAAAACTCACATATGGACTCAAGGACCCCATGGAATTGTCTTGACATGCTCAACAAGTTCAAAAGATCCCAAATACACAAGATTGACAGTTGAATTTCCCAGTCAATTGATCAATTTTGACTGCATACTGAAAAGTCAGACTTTGACTTTTTGGTCAAAATCAAGTGTCAAGATTCATTTTTCATCAAAACATGCCAAATCATGAAACTTGTTCATCAAGAAATCAAGAATTGCAAATTAGGGTTTGAAATGAAGATTTTTCATAACTTAGAATTTTTCTAAGTTATGAAAAACCCTAATTTTTTCCTAACTTTGTCCCACTTTCTCACCAAGATGCATTTGGATTCAAGCAAAAGTCAAAACATGAAAGTTGTAGCCTATTTCAAAATCTACAACTTTGATTCACAAAGTTCTCCCAAAAGAAGCTTGTAGCTCAAGTTACAATTTTTGGAACAAGGGTACCAAACCATTCTTAACTTAGAGAAAATTTGACCTATTTTAGACAAGGTTTTTACCTAACTTCAAGACCATTTTTCACATACTTCCACTTGGAATTTCAATTTGCATTTCAAATATGGATTGTAGTACACATTCCAAGCTTTCCAAAATGTCCAAGAACTCATCAAACAACCTCATGGTTAGAGAGAATCGAATTTTGCAATATGGGAAAAACTCACTTTGTTCATGACCAAATTACATGTCCATACACTTAGGCAATTTTGAACTCAGCTTGCATTTCTTGATTAAAGGCCCTAAATCCCTTTTGCACTCATAAATTTAATGCAAACTATTTGTGCCAAGACCATATTTTATGTGTTCAAGCATTACCTAAAGGATTAGTCCCAAATTAGAAAAAGCATAATGTCCATTTTTGCAAAAGTGAACTTTATGTCAAAATGCAAATCCAAGCAAGTACAGTTAAGATCTCTTTGGCACAAGTTTATGAGCTAATTACACTGATCAAGACTAAGTAGTGCATCATAGATTGGGGGCCTGCATCAGTCTAGAACACCAACTTGCCATTTCTTGCTTAAGTGTGAAGAAACATAGCATAACATACAAGAACTTTCATCTCAGCTAACACAAGCTTAAGAAAAGACTTTGTACACTTTCTAAACATCCTAACTGAGCTAGAACACGAGTTAACCACCTCCATTGCCTTCCAAAACACAGAATCACCCTCAAACTGCCCAAACAGGGCATCCTTGCAGTTTGAGTTCCATAGCTCAAACCTTCCATGCATTCTTGCTAAAAACACTTCAAACACATCCCACAACATCCCTTGAAGCTATTCCAAACCTCAAACACGACCTGTGACACTCCCATTCAACATCACCATTTTCATTTTCTTGTTTTGCAGTTGAAGTTCCATAGCACGATTCAAAAGGTTTCAAGACAAAGTAAAGCTTGGAATAGCATCCCTGGACATCAAGGAAGCTGTACCAATCATCACCTTGCATTGAAGACACCTCCATCACCAGATACAACTTCAACTGAACAGGTAAGTTCATGAACTCGTATCTCTCTATCCAGGCATTGTTAGCTTTAGGTTTGTGAAGAAAATATGTCACATTCATAGCCCTGAACATGCCCATGTAATTAGATTTCATTTATATTATGTATGCTTAGAGAATTTTAAGTCTGAACATTGAATAAAATTTAGGTCAGGAATTGGGGGAGAAGAAATTCTCTCTCATTTCTGAGAGTTAGATTGACTTCTTTATATGTCTAGAATCGTGGCTTCAAGCTCTACAGGTTTCATGTTGGAAGATTTGGCAAAAGATCAAAGAATCAGGAGTTAGGGATTTGAGAAGAAAGGCGCGTGTTTTTGAATATGTTTGTCTGAAGGTTGAAGACAGCAACCTTTAGGTTGGGCCTGATTTGTCATTTCTGTTTACACCCTATTTTCACTTTTTAACCCCCCTGGCCCTTTATGCTTATTTTTATGATTTTTTGATCTTTTCTTTTTTGTCTTGACTTATTTATTTTTTCTTATAATATTAAAAATATAAAAAAATATTTTTACACCATTTTCATATTTATTAGGCTTTTATTTGTTTAAGTTGATATTTGTACATAAATAAATATATAAACATACCTTTATTTAGAAAATACTAAAATAGTGCAAACACATTTTATTTTCCATTTTTATTTTATTTTACCTTCTAAAAATATTTTATATAAAATATACTTTTTTTTATAAATATTAAATATTATTATTTTGTATATATTCAATATATTTAATAAATAATACAAATATATATATATATATATATATATATATATATATATATATATATATATATATATATATATATATATATATATATATATATATATATATATATATATATATATATATATATATATATATATATATATATATATATATATATATATATATATATATATATATATATATATATATATATATATATATATATATATATATATATATATATATATATATATATATATATATATATATATATATATATATATATATATATATATATATATATATTAATATATTTAGGTTATAATACAAATTATACACATTTTTATTTTTATTAATATTTAATATTAAAAATACCTTTTTTACAAATATACTTCATTTCTATTTTATTTTTGTATATAATAAATAAATATTGTACATATTAAATAATTAATACTTTTATTTAATAAATTAGGGTTTTGCCCTAAATGCATAAAAAATCCAAAAAAATAATACTTTTTATTTTGTTTATTTGATACATAAAAATACCTTTTTTCATACATATAAAAAAAACATTTTTTGCATCTTGCATATTTATTCCATTTTCATTTAATTATTGTACATTAATAATTTGTATAATTCAATATTTGATGTAATAGTCTAGGTTTAAATTCCTTGTCAAAATATCCCCCATTTGAACATTTGTACCCCCCTTCCCATATTATGTTGTAATAGTTTAGGACTTTATTTTTCGCACTTTAATGCTTTCTAATTATACCATATTAGAATTAGGGTTTGTATGCGAATCAAAAACAACAAAAATAGTTTGACCTAATTTCAAGATAAACAAGCATGAAAATGGACAACACTAATCACACTTGCACCCCTAGGGTATTCCACTTGTTGCCTTCAATAAATGGGCCATATTGCATGTTAGGTCTCTTTGGGAAAAACAAAACAATTCAAATGATCATAGTCCCTCGATGACGCTTTCGAAAGTTGCCTAAAAATGATCAAGTCCCTTAAAAGAAAACATTGCCCAAAGATACTTGGCACCATTGCAATTATGGTCTGAACGATGACCCGCGCCCGTCCCTTTCATATCCTAACATAATATTGTCCACCAAATGCAATGGTGGAACAAACTTGTTAAAAGGGTTAAAACATAGCAATAATCTTTGAGAAATTTAGGAGTAGACAATCTCTTAGTTACTTGAATCAAACTTGCAAAACAAAACACTTGCCTATTTTTTAAAACACACCTCACAACACTTTCAAAACAAACTTTCAAAAACAAATGAAAACCTTTTCAAAAGACATACACCTTTGTATACATCCCAACATGGATCATTACAAAGGTTGCCACCACATTGGCTTCTTTTCAAAACATTTTCAAACCCACACACAAAGCACCATTTCAAACAATTGAAAATTAAGGCAAGTTGATCTAAGCAAGTAACTAAGAGCCCATGGATAACCATGGATAGAAAGGGTACTAATACCTTCCCTTTCTATAATCTACTCCCCGAACCCAAGAAAACATCTCAAAGGTTTTTGCTGTGCTTTTTAACCTTACCTTAGGATAAAATAAAAAGTCGGTGGCGACTCTTGCTCAACCGAAACATTTGCGAAAACAAACGCAAAACCATAGTCAGTTCTCCTACCGTATCACAATTAGCTTTATAAATTTCCCCTTGTTTGTTAACTAAGCCACATTACAACCTTGAAAATTTCTTTTAATTCTTGTTTTTCTGTTTTCAATATGATTTTTTGGATTAATGCATAATTTTGTCTCTTGTTTGCAAGATTGTTGGATGAGTGTCAAGTTCCTCACTTTTGTGTATCTTTCATCCCTCGATTAATTTTTGTTACGTGTGATTCATGATGTGAGCTTGTATTGTTTTAGAATGACTCGCATGATTTTTGTACTTAAGATTTGTTTCATTTTCATGTTGTCATTATGGGAATATGGTAAGTTTTTCCTTGCATGTGCATTTTTGTTTGAACCATACATTTGTTTTTTTTTTTCGAAACTTGTTGATTCATAATTATTTGATTGAATACTTTTTCTTCTTTAAGTTTGTTTAGCCTTGTTTGAGGGTAAACAATGATGTAAGTTGGGGAGAGTTTGATAAGTGCAAATTGTAGTTATTTTTGTATATAAGTTTTGTTGCACTTATCAATTATTTTGTTAATATTCTTTGAATAAATCCATTCTTTTTATGTAAATATGTATACTTTGCATATTATTGAGTTTTTGTGTAAATAATGTACTTGTTGTACCCCAAAATTTTCCCTCTCTTTTCTCAAGACATTTCTCACAAAGATTTCCAAAAGCTCAAGTTTGCACAAGTACAATTGGACTTTTAATTCCCCATGTAGTTTACATGGATCATATTGGGCTCTCAAGCATCAAATCAAAGAAGAGCAAGTTTGCTTCAATCCATAAGCTTCGACTGAGCATTGGCTTCCTTTGATCAAGCTTGGTTCACAAGTTTCGATTGTGTATTGGCTTCCTTCGAGCAAGCTTGGTTCATAAGCTTCGATTGGGCATTTGGCCTCCTTAGAACAAGTTTGGTTCATAAGCTTCGATTAGGCACTGGCTTCCTTCGAGCAAGCTTGGTTCACAAGCTTCGATTGTGCATTGGCTTCCTTCGAGCAAGCTTGGTTCACAAGCTTTGATTGGGCATTGGCTTCCTTCGAGCAAGCTTAGTTCATAAGCTTCGATTGGGAACTGGCTTCTTTCAAGCAATCTTGGTTTATAAGCTTCGATAGGGCATTTGGCTTCCTTCGATCAAGCTTGGTTCGATCCCCAAGCTTCGACTGGGAAATGGCTTATGTGATACAGTGGCAGAACCGACTGCTATACTGGTTTGCATTTTGTATTCGCAAATGTTGTGGTAAGCAAGAGTCGCCACCGACTTTTATTTCATCCAACAAAGGAAAGGAAAAAGAACAGAAAACCTTTTTTCGAGAGTTTCTGAGTAAGGGGGTAGATTATAGAAAGGGAAGGTGTTAGCATCCTTTCTATCTGTGGTTTTCCACGGGCTCTTAGGTACTTGCTCATTTTTGAAATTGCTTGTGTGTGTTTTGCAAAAAGTTTTGTTTAACTTCGTGATAACTCTTGTATCTGTCCTCAAGAGCGTGACAAAGTCGTTTTTGAAAACTGTTTTGAAAAGTGTTTGTGAAAAAAGTTTTATTGTTTTGAGCAAGTACTTAAGTTTTTCTGCCTACTCGAAAAAAGACTGTTCATTTCCTCGTTTCCTTTAGACAGCGCTATCCTACTATTAAGGAGTAGGTATCCCTATCGTTGGAGTTTTAAGGGACATTCAAAGGGACGAAATGGTCACTGAAGGAAACATGGAAGGATACCTTAACATTTAGAAGGGACTATCATCATAAGATCATTTCTCGTAGGCAACTCGAGGGACAATGAGGGACTATGATCTTTATAAGGACTTTGAATTGTGGGTCTTTGCTAAGATATCCCTACGTTCGAGGGACATGACCATTATTTCCTAGGCAACCAAGTGAGGCAAACCCTAGGAGTGAGCATGTGCATGTGTGTTTTGTTCAGTTAATTATCTTTGCACAATTAGGGTTATCTACCTTTTTAATCGTTGATTTATCTTTCGCATACAATCCTAACATCCATATATCTAGCAGTTTAATAGTTGCGGAATTTTAAAAAAAAGTGCGAGAGTTTAAAGTCCTAGCTATTACAAGGCTTTTGGGCAGATACACAAATATTTGACTGAAAATAAGGATGCAGGAATTGAAATCCTAATTAATCTATTACAAACTTGAAACACTTACAATATTTTGAGTTAAAAGAAAATAAAGGTGCGCGCGACGAGTTAAATACGAGAATAAATTAGAAGCCTAAGAAAAAAAAACCTAATTAATTAAAAGATATTTTTGTGTATTTTTTATTGAGAAAATTAAATATTTGTGAATTAAACCTAATTTATCTAATTAATTTTAATTATGAAAACAATCAAGTCAATATCATTAAATTAATTAATTTCCAAAAAAAAAACTAGTTTTAATGAAAAAACCTAATTCTACATTTTTGTGGTTTTCTTGATTTTATGATTTAATAAAAAATGATTTTTTGAAATTAAAAAAAAACAAAAATAATTAAAACAATAAAAAATAAAATAAGAAATTAAAACAAAAGTGTAAAATGGGCCTGATATCAGAAGTAAACTGGGGGTACGTTATTGAATTTCATTGAGCCCAAATCCTTTGGCCCAATCAGGCGTTTGGATCCAGTGCTGACCACGTTTGAGGGTGCACCATGGACTTCTCTCCACTGGGCGCTAGATCTGGATCTAAGGATGATCCACTGGCTGGATTTGGAGGGTGTATGATAGCTTTCCTGGGTATTGCACGCTGGATCCTGTAAAGAAATAAAGGAAAAAATGAAAAAGCTCACGCCTGGGATCGAACCCAGGACATGAGCTTCATACCTCTCTCCCTTGACAAACTGCGCTAGCTTGTTTATCTGTTAGCATAATGAACAAACAATAATATAATAGAAAGGCACGCCTTATGCCCAAAAGCGCGCATAATTTCAAACTGGCCAGTGGTTATCAAGCACGTCATCATCTTCTCCCCTGGGTTGTTGTTATAGACATCAACCTTTTACCTACGGACACCAACTGTAACTACAACCCTGTGAAACAACCGGCTGAAAATCATCAAATAATGAAGTCTCCATCGAACGTCTTTTATCCCACATGGAGGGAAAGGTAAACATCGAGAAAACTTGAGAAGGGAGAAGTCACGGTCTTGTGATCGATAGATTGGGTAAGGGAGTCTGTTACGCGAGGGGAAGGTATTAGCACCCCACACGCCCGTAGTACTCTACAGTATCCACTCTTGTTGTCTATCTTATGGGTGTGTTCAATCTGTGCTTACTGTTTACTATACTACTAAAGGGAGAATGCATGCAAAAGAAATGAAAAAAAATGTAGGGAAAATAAAATTGTACTCGCTTGGGCCCTACCCCAATGCCTACGTATCCTTTTTGAGGAATTAGAGCTACCGTAGTTCGACTCACATGTTTTTGTTTGTTTTGTGTTTTTTATGGACAATGTTAATTCCGCCTTCTGCCGCAGCTCGATCTTTGGAGACTTATGCGTAGGTACAAAAGTAAATTAATCATGTCCTTACCTGAAAAGGTTTTTAGAGAAAAGGTACTCGAGCGTACAAAGTGGTTTGAATTGGTTTGTGTTTTATTACCTTGAAAAAGGATTTAAGTGAGATTAGCATGTTTTTTATTTGCTAAGAAAAGAAGTTTTTGTTTTATATGCAAGGATGCAAAAAGGGAAGGACAAGAGTCTATGGGAGACTATCTTATTTCTAACCTAATGTTAGCATGCATGGTTTACAACCTAAGGTCTAACTTGCATTCGAACGAAGCAAGTGCATCCTAAGGGAACATGGTATGTATAAGGATAAAGCAAACAAGCTAATAAGATCAAGAGAGCACACCTAGAGAGATCCTATCTAGGTTGGTATGCC
This sequence comes from Vicia faba, assembly GCA_948472305.1. NCBI lineage: Eukaryota > Viridiplantae > Streptophyta > Magnoliopsida > Fabales > Fabaceae > Vicia > Vicia faba. Next base: position 1,574,843,210 of record OX451737.1, read on the forward strand.
AAAGAAAGTCTAACAAAACTATCCTATAGGGAACATGCAATGAGAGCGAAGTCGTGATCTCAATTTCTAAATTGAGTGACTCATCGATCAACAAGAAATAAAGGAAAGCGATAAAATCCTATAGGGAGCATGCACTGAGAGAAAAGTCGTGATCTCAATTTCTAAATTGAGTGACTCATCGATCAACAAACAAAGAAACAAACACAAGCACAACACATATAGCAAATGAAGTGCGGAATGCCTTCTACATGTCTTTAAATAGCGACTTCGAGCGCACACTCTTTATTTCCTACTTATCATGATATCTAGAAATCAGTAAAGAAATGTAAAAAAATGAGAAATGAGGAGTAAAATAGATTTGCGATGATACCGAACGGAGAAGGTCCGTTGCCTCTTCAAAACCATGCAAGCGATAAGAGAACTCTGCATAAAGCTTCCTTGAATTCCCTTGAAAAAATTATGCCCTTAGTCAACTCTAAAACTTCTTGAAACTCCTCACTCATGCCCTTTTCGCTTCGCAATATCACCATAATAATTGACAAAAAAAAATTGGAACAAGTAAGAGACATTATTGAAAATAAATAACACCAAGGGGGGTGAAATTCTGGATCAGGAGTGACATATAAGAGACTTAAGGCCCCATCAGCCTGAATCTACAAGGATTATTTTTGTAAGGGAATCAATTTATGCCAAAAAGTCCATAAGCCTAAGGAATAACCAGTTCAGCCCATCAACAAAACAAAACTATCAGTCATTTCAATTATCTACCAAATTTATTATCTTTATTTTAAGTTGTAAAAAAAACAAAAAAAATCATGACAATTAGATGGGATACTGTGCGTTTGATCTTTGTTTAGGGTTGAGAAGTGTTAATTGAGATACACAAGGTCCTCTTCTTCGAATCAGAGCGGCGCCGCAAGCAAACTCTCCATCTCCGATGAGCTCCTTCCATTCTGAATCTGTCTTCCACTCGAACTTTCACTCCCAAGCTCAAGCTTCACCATTGTTATCGAAGCTCTATCCCAGCGATTTCGACGTGCCATGAATAGGAGGCCCAAAACTCTTCTTCCTTAATTTCGGGTGTCACCTCTTCTTTATCTTCCTATGCTTTCTGATTCACCACCTTAATCGCTCATACACGGCTTCTCCTGCTCAAAGGTGCAGTGTTACAGAGGCTGAGCAACGCGGCCTTCCCACCGTTTTAAAGATCGTGATGCTACCAGAGAAAGTCTGATGCCGGTCAGTTACCGTTTTGCGTTTGTTCCCTTCTTTTCTTCTTCTCCATTCTATTATGCTTCCTCTATTTTTTGGTTCTCTGAGTTTTGGTGTCGTGTTGTTGCGATGAAGAATGCAGCCGAAGAAGTATCGAAGTGAGCGCGCAATGCGGTTACTGACTTGATGTTTTATTATGATTTCGTGAAGCTGAAAGCAAGGTGAAATTGATGAATGTTGAGGATGATACAACGAGATTGCAGAATTTATTGAAGTGGTGATATTGGTGAGTGAATTCAGAGAGAGGAAGATTCAGTTCCAGTTCCAGAGAGAGTTTTGATGATGAAGATGCGAAGGTTCTGAGAGATTTTTTTGAGAACGATTGTTGTTGGATATTCTTGAAGTGTGGATACAGAGGAGAAGAGAGAATTGAGAGCATGATGGGGAGAGCCGAAAGAGATCTTTTTTCACATCCTTTTTTGGTGATTTTTTCTACTGATTTTTTGTAGCCTTCTGTAACTGACTTTCTGTTATTCTTCTCTTCTGAACCGTGTCCCTCCTTCTTTTCCCTTCAATATTTTATATGTTTTTTTTCTGTTTTATTTCTCTGTTATACCTTTTCCATTTCCTTTCTGTTGCCAATCATCTTTTTCTTTTCTGTTGAGATGCGGTTAGAAATTGGTTAGGAAATTCTGTTTAGAAATTTGTTATGGTTATAGATTGACAATTAGGGGTTGCTAGAGAGCAGTTATGGTAGTTAGTTGGTTGGCTGGTATGGTTTTGGATTATAATTCTGTTGGGAAAACGGTTGGGGAATTCTGTTATGGAATTATTTGTTTAGAAATTCTGTTTTGGTTGGAGGAAGGCAAAATTCAGTTAGAATTCTGTTAGTTTGTTAGGATGGTTAGTTACAGGGTTGTTTCCGTTTTCTGTTAGCGATGTTGTTTAGAGTTGGTTGGAGTAAGGATGTTTAGAGGAAGTTTTGTTAAATATTTGCTGAGCTGTCCTGGCCTGCATCTGTCCATGGCTTGAGTTTGCATTCATAGGATAATTAACAGTTGAGTTGCAATATGTATGTGTTGTATCCCAAAATTTTCCCTCTCATTTTACTCAATACATACTCCTAGAGATCCTCAATTTGCTCAAGTTTGCCCAAGGTTGACCAGACAAACTCTCTCCTAAGGCAGTGTGTCTCAAATTAGGGTTTCCATTTTCATTAAGATAGGTGGACTCCAAATACCTCATATGCTCTCCATGGTCCTAATATGTTCTCAAGACCCTCCATGTCAAATTTCAAGCACTGCACAAGAAGTTTGCTCAATCAACTGCTCAGATGCTTGAGAATTGACTGTATTAGGTCAAAAGTCAACTATGACCCACATACAGTCAAACTTCAAGTTTTTTGGTCAACATCCACATTTTGAAGTGAATTTCATCATTTTATTAAGGGCTGATCATGATTCTTCAAGGAATGCCCTAAATTTATCAAAACCCAAAAGTTGCTAAATTAGGGTTTCTCAAGAAAAGTCAACCAAACTTTGACCAAACATAACTTTTTCATACTTTATCAGAAATTTTCCATCCAAGACTCATTTTGAAGAGGATGTAATTACCTATAATTCATTTTCATCCCACAAGTTCAAAATATGTACTCATCAAAAGATATGAATTTCTACATTATAGGTCCTTTTGAAAAGTCAACAAAAACACCTTTTGGGTCAAAGCTTCTTACATGAACATGGTAGACCCAATTGAGAGGAAACCAAAAGGGTTGTTTATGGGACATCCTAAGCTTTCTAAAAAGTCCAAGAACACCTTCTTAGGGTTAAAAATGAGAGAGATGTGTATTGTCAAAGTTGACCAATTTTTGGAAATGTGCACGAAGTCAACATTGATCAAAATGACTTTTTTCCAAATGGGCCCATGTATTATTGTTTGAAACTTGTTCCTAAGATGTCCCACGACCCCTGATCTTATCCACCTATTATTTTATTATTTTTATTATTTATTTTGATTTTTTTATCCATTTAAATCAAAATAAATCAATTTAAATAGTAGAATAATCAAATAAAATCAAAGATTTGATTTTATGAGCATATAATGAGTCCATGAACAGTTAGCAAATAAAAAAAAATCGTGAAATAGCTAATTGATTGGAAAAGATCTTAATTTGGTCTATTTTGGAAACAAATCATACAAGGAAAAGAATGAAATTAAGTCTCCATAATTTGCAAAGATATGATCAGTTTTTGTTGACCTAAATCATTCTATCATATATACCTAACATCTCTAAAGCATAAAAGAGGGTTTGGGGTCATGAAAACAAGGGGAAGAAATTGCAAATTTTGGAAGAAAAAGTGCATACTGTATTCTCTTCCATAGGCCGTTTCAAGTAATTCCAAAGCCAACAATCTGTTCCTGGACGTGTTCTGAAGCCATTCCAATCATCCACAAGCCTTAAAACCTTCAGAAATCACGCCTCAGTGCCACAGTTTGCATCTTTTTTCAAGATTCATTTTCAATGATTTATCCATCATAAACATGTTTTGATCATATATCCATGCTTGTTATCATATTTGCAATGTTTTTAATTGGTTTGATTGAAGTTTAAGTGCAGGAATGGCACTATGCCATTGTTAGGGTTTTGAGGTCCCAAATTGGGAATTCTATGTATTTTCAAAATTGACCAATTTTAGGGGTATTATCATGCTCGGGAGATGATTTGCAGTTGATCCATGTCTTTGGTTTTAATTTATTCTGCTTGTGCTGCATTTTTTTTTTGAATTTTACAGGTTTATGGCTACGAACAAAATCTGTCACTATAGCCTTTAGTGACGGAAACGACTGTAGGTAAAAGTGTGTCCAAAACAACAATTATGGGGAAGAAGACAATTAAGTGGAAGAATCCTATTGGGTGATTTAAATCACACACGCGTTTGGGAAAGACCACTTTATTTCCTTTATATTTTATTTATGTTATTATATATATAACTAACCATCCCACCAAATTTTGTTTTCTTACTTTGTTTCTACAAATTCAATGCATCATCATCCAAAACACCTACCATGCGCTACCATCATCTGGACATTGGATGCATCAATAATTCAGATCCAACGCCTCAAACAATGAAGGACTATGGTGCACTCTCAGGCTGGCACAACACAGGCCCATTCTTTTCTTTTCTATTTTATTTTTTTTAATTATTTTACTAATTATTTTCCTTTATTAAAATAACACCAAAAAATCATTATTTTTTATTTAATAAAAAAATCATCAAAAAAACATAAAAAATCATTTTTTTTCATAAATATATTTTATTTCCTTAATTAATTAGTTTAATTTAATTTAGGGAAAATTTAATTCCTTATTTATAATTTAAATTAATTAGAAATTAGGGTTTTAATTTGTACATAACCTAATTAATTTTTCTAAAAAAAAAACTAACCTAAATCTTATTTTCAATTAGATTTTTTAGGTTTCCTAAATTATTCTTGCATTTAATTCTCCGCGTGCATTTTTTAATTTCCTTTTATTATTATTGTAACTGTTTCGAGGTTGTAATAGTAATTAGGGTTTAAATTCCGCATTTTTATTTTCAGTCCAAAATAATTATGTATCTGCAAAAGCCTTGTAATAGCTAGGACTTTAAACTTTCTTGCTTTTAATTCCGCAAACTATAAACTGCTTAGATGTATGTTAATAGGATTGTATGGAAAGACAAACTGAAAATTAATACGGTAGAAAACCCTAAATGTGCAAAGATAAATTAACTGAAAATTACACTCGCACATGCTCACTCCTAGGGTTTGCCTCACTTGGTTGCCTCGGAAATAATGGTAGTGTCCCTCGAACGTAGGGATATCTTAGCAAAAGACCCTCAATCTAAAAGTCATCATATAGATCATAGTCCCTCAATGTCCCTCGAGTTGCCTACGAGAAATGATCTTGTCCCTCGATGTTGCCTACGAATATATGATGACATTCCCTTCGAACTGCTAAGGTATCCTTACATGTTGCCTTCAATGACCATTTCGTCCCTTTCGATAGTCCCTCAAACTCCAACGACAGTGCTAACTATTCCTTAATAATAGGATAGCACTGTCTAAAGGAAAACAAACAGTCTTTTTCGAGTAGGTAGATTAGTTCTTAAGCACTTGCTCAAAACAAACAAACTTTTTCACACCAAACACTTTTCAAACAAAGTTTTCAAAAACAACTTCGTAACACTCTTGAGGGCAGAAACAAGGGTTAAAACGAAGTAAGATAAAACTTTTCCAAACAAGCACACACAAGCAATTTCAAAATGAGCAAGTACCTAAGAGCCCGTGGAAAACCACGGATAGAAAGGGTGTTAATACCTTCCCTTTCTATAATCTACCCCCCGTACTCAGAAACATCTCGAAAAAGGTTTTTTCTATTCTTTTTCCTTTTCCTGATTGGATAAAATAAAAGTTGGTGACGACTCTTGCTTACCGCGACATTTGCAAACAAAAAACGCAAACCCGTATTAACAGTCGGTTATACCACGGCATCACAGAACTGGCGACTCTGTTGGGGATTAAAATAAAGTTGGGTTTACCTTAGGATATAGGTGTGATACGGTGGGAGAACTGACTTGATGTTTTGCGTTTATGTCCACAAATGTTGCGGTTTAGCAAGAGTCGCCACCGACTTTTCTTTTATCCAATAAGGAAAGGTGAAAAATCACAGGAAAGACCTTTCGAGATGTTTTCTTGAGTTCGGGGAGTAGATTATGAAAAGGGAAGGTATTAGAACCCTTTTCATCCATGGTTTTCCATGGGCTCTTAGTTACTTGCTAGATCACTTGCTTTTGTTTGAAAAATGTGCTTTGTGTGGTTTGGAAAGTATTTTGAAAAGGTGTCATCGTTTAGGCAAACTTTGTAATAGTTCTCGTTCGTAAGAACGTATACAAAGTGTTGAGCTTTTGAAAATATTTCAAGTTTTGGAAAGATGTTTGGAAAGTGTATGGGATTTTTTCGAAAATAGCAAGGATGTTTGTTTTGAAATTGAGCAAGTAACTAAAAGTAATCTACCTACTCAAAAGGTCTTAGATGTGTTTTTCCTCCTCCTTTAGATGTTGCTATCTTACCATTGATTTGGTAAGAAGCCCCATCGTTGGATGTGAAGGGACCGGCATGGGTCAGCGTATGACCATGATAATAATGTTGTGAGATGACTTATCACTCTTCCTTTAAGGACTAAGATCATTTTGAAAGGAAACTTTGATAGCGTCATCGAGGGACTATGATCTTTTTTCGATTTGTCTGTGCTAAGACCTCCCACATGCATAACATGGCCATTTTTAGGCAACAAGTGGAATTACCCTAAGTGTGTAAATGTGCGAGTGTGCTTGATTACATGCATAATTTGTCTTAATTAGGGTGATCTATTTATCAATGTTCATATCTTGTCATACACCCTAATTACTAGCATATATTGAAAGCAATAACAATGCAAAAATGTAAAGTCCTACGCTATTACAATATTTAGGGGGATGGGGGTACATATTTATGAATGAGGGTTGCAAGTTAAAAATTCTAGGTTACCATCACAACCATATTGAATAGGTAAGAATGTACAGGAAATGTAAAGTGTTTGTCTATTTAGAAAAGTAACCTTTGTTTAAGAAAATATATTTTTTGTCTTTTTATGTTAAAAGAAAATATAACATGCAAACATAAAATATTTTTGGTGTTTTTTGTTTTGATTAACAATAAAAAATAATATGATGGGAAAATAAGAAAGAAAGAAAACATAATCAGCGCAAAGTGCTGAAAATAGAAGAAGTCAGAAGTTCTGACTCTGCCTTGTTGCACAAACAGAAACATGTTAGCAAAATATAGAAGTTCAGAAGTTATGGACCTTCTGAGGACTCAGAAGTTTTTAGAAGTTCTGATGCAACTGTCAGAACTTTGTGTCTTTCCATGCCAGTCAGAACATCTGCAGCTTAGTCATTTACATGACAGAAGTTACATGCATAATAGTTATGACAAATTTCATGAAATATCAGAAGCATGAATCAGAAGCAACATGTATTTGCTAATTCTAATTCTGAACCCTAATTTCTTTATGAAACTCTGGACTGGGATTCCTTCTTACTTAGGCAGGCAGATACATGAATTTTCAGAATATGTACGTCATCAGGATCAGAATATCTACATTGTGCTAAATATGCAAAATATGGAAATGCTTAGTCAATATGATGAAGGTCAGTAGAAAACTTACCTTGCTGCTGGAAAGGATTCTGTTTACTGGAGGGTGTTCTTGAATTCTGGTGATGTTCTAAGTAGCTTCTTCACGTGCTCAGCAGGATGGAAGTTTACATCTTCTGGGACAGCTAAGGGGTGAAGTTCTGATCCTTTTGAAATGGATATTGGTGGGGAATGTGTTACTGTTTGATTACAGAATTTGGGATGGCTTTAATCAAGAATACTTGAGGAAAAGTGGAGTTTGAATATAAGGAATCAATGCTAAGATTTTGGTATCTTGTGTTTATAGTTTCCTGGGTTCTTGGAATTTTGCAGTGATTCAAAGCCTTCTTTCTCAATTCTCTCACTTCTTTCACAAATATTTTTGGCCTCTTTCAATTTTTGGACCCTTTCCCAGTGGTCAATGGTGTTCTATTTATAGGCAAAGTTTTTGCAGTTGGGGCGGTCAAGTGGCACCAACATCATACACTAGATGCTGACTTACTCTTGAAGTAAGCTTAAATAAGTCAGGGTCCAACGTATTCAAGTTGGATGGTTAACAGCGCCTCAGCTGGATTTGGCAGCGTGAATTAATGAAAATTAGAAACAACGAGTGGGTCTAGCATACTTTTGCACATAAATTTGTCTTCCCAAGGCAGTAGGGGTACACGTGGTATGAATCCCTTGGATAAAGACTCAGAGGCGGTTGTGAGCATTAAATGAGTTCCCATGTGAAACTCTGCACCCTTTCTTAATTATGGATTAGAAGTTCTGCTTCAGTGTAGCATATTATCTTCTGATCCTCTTATCTTCTGACTCCAGCATGTTCTGAAGGATCCTTCAGAACTTCCAGTATACTTACAACACGCTTTGTAACCTTCTTTGTTTTAACTTTGCATATTCTGACTGAACCTTTGTGAACACTGGCCCATAAGTTCTGACCAAACACTGTCTTGAGAACACCCAGAATTTGCTGAATGTGAACACTGGCTCAGAAGTTCTGAAATTGTCATATTTCTTAAATACTTAGAAAATTTTCTAAGTTTTTAGAATTTGATTCTTCCAAAATAAAATCTGACTTTTGAAACTCTTGACGAAGCAAACTTCATATTTCAACATGTCTTGATGAGATATGATTTTTGAGATTTGATTTTGATCCAAAAGTCAAAGTTAGACTTCTTAGTGCGTAAATGACCATTTTGCCCTTGTGAATGGTTTGCTTGGAAAAATTGATAACTCAAGGCTTGGAATTGGATGAGAGGAAATTTGAGGATCCAGGGTGATTCCTTGATAAATGAGAGAGAAAATTTTGGGGTGCAATAGCTGCCCATGTTCAAACTTCTTGAACCTGAAGAGTTAGATTGGCGGATCCGCCATTCGTGACTTGAAGGTGAAAGATGATTGAACACTAGAGCGCCCAGAAATTTGCACTCGAAGATGGATGGTGAATGGGCTTATAGATGCCATTTGGAGGAATGTTGGTAAATGCTGGAAGAAGTAACAACACAAATCTCTTGTTGATTTATACTAAACTTGATGTTTTACCTGTGAGAAAATGGGTTAATGAAATGCATATTCTTGCATGATGTCCAACAGATGTGGTATCATGCTAAATGCATTGGCATGTACATGCTATGATGTATGAATGTGAAATGTGTGTTTTTGTCCGGGAAAATAAACCCCTGACTGCTGCTGTGGAAATTCTTGGGGTTGAATCCCTGATTGTTTGTTGGAAATGAAGAATATGCATTTCTCCAAATCCTATTGAAGGGATGCTTTTGTTGGGGAACATCGCTCAAATATCAACTGTTATCTAGTCGGATCCAGGCTTCAAAGTTGTTGAGGACGAAGTAGTCAGTTGCTATCTGGTCGGATCCAGGTTTCATGGCAACTTACTAAGAAGAGATGCATTAACTGTTATCTGATCGGATCCAGGATTTGTAGGAAATTCCTTGAAATTGAATATTCATCTGGTCGAGTCCAGGTTTCACGGTCTTTTAGAAAGCTGTACTATTATCTGGTCGAATCCAGGCTTCATAGTGTCTTTTTAGGAATCAGGATTAATTGTTATCTGGTCGGGTCTAGGATTTACAATATACTGTTTAAAAACTGTTATCTGGTCGGGTCCAGGCTTTACAGATTTCTTTGATGAGGTCAATTGTTATCTAGTCGGGTCCAGCCTTCACAATGAGCTGGTTGAAAACTATTATCTGGTTGGGTCCAGGCTTTACAGATTTCTTTGATGAGGTCAATTGTTATCTGGTCGGGTCCAGGCTTCATAATGAGCTGGTTGAAAACTATTATATGGTCGGGTCCAGGCTTTACAGATTTCCTTGATGAGGTCAATTGTTATCTAGTCAGGTCCAGGCTTCACAATGAGCTGGTTGAAAACTGTTATCTGGTCGGGTCCAGGCTTTGCAGATTTCTTTGATGAAGTTGATTGTTATCTGGTCGGGTCCAGGCTTCACAATACACTGCTTGGGGATTTAGTTGTTATCTGGTCAGTTTCCAGGTTTCACATCTAATCTCTGAGGGTGATTGCTATCTGGTCGGGTCCAGGCTTCGCCACGACTTTCTTGAAAGGATGGAAATGAAAACTGATATTTGGTCGGGTCCAGGTTTCTCAGCCATTTGTTGGGGATAGAAAGGCAACTCTACTGGGGAAAAGAAGTTAAAACCTTGGTCGGATTAAGTTTAGGTTCTTCTATATATTTGAAGGGTTAGGCTATTATCTAGTTGGGTCCAGGTTTCATAGCATTTTGAGATCATTTGTTATCCGATCGGGTCCTGGTTTCACTAACTCAAGAAGTCAAACTGCTATATGGTCGGGTCCAGGCTCCAGTAATAACTTGAAAATTGTGCTAATATATGGTCGGATCCAGGCTCCATAACATTTCTCGATAAAGGCTTTGGAAGGATTTACTGGGGATCATGGATTGTGGCCCTGTGATTAGTAGTCTTTTGAAAGGGGAATTTAAACTGGAGAGTATAGACTCAGTCGGGTAAGGCAGACTCAGTTTAGGGAGGATACACCCAACTGGGGAGGACGGGCTCAGCCGGGGATGAAGGGCTCATCTGGGGAGGATAGATTCTATTTAGAGAAAATAGCCTTGGTCGGAGAAGATGTACTCAGCTAGGCAATTTGGACTCAACTGGGGAATTTGTACTTCGCTGGGGAATAAAATCTTGGTTGGAAGATATACTCTGTTGGGGATAGAAACCTCGGTTTGGGGAAGATATACTCAGCTGGGCAATTTGGACTCAACTGGGGAATTTATACTCCGCTAGGGAATAAAATCTTCGGTTGGAGAAGATATACTCAACTGGGAATGATGGGCTCGCTGGGAGTATATACTCAGATGGGGAAGATATACTCAGCTGGGGAAGATATACTCAGCTGGGCAATCCGTGGTGTCTTGACTGTTGTACATTGAGAAATTTGCACTTGGCTGGGGAAATAACTCTGTTGGAGAAATAAACCATGTTGAGGAGGTGAATTCCTTTTAGGAAGAGATCTCCTAGGCTTTAGCTGGGGAGAAAGTTGTCAAGAGGTTGAGACTCTGGCCGAGGATTATCCCGTGTAAGGAGATTGTGGGCAACTCCATTGGTGAAAAGTTTATTGTCACCGCCCTGGTGGGGATAATGATGATGAGATAAATTTGTGGGGCTATTTCACATACATTAAAAGAGATGCTTACTGCTTCTGTGCACTGATGTTCTGTTATTGATGCTGCTGCTTAGCAGGACATATGTGCCAAATGGTTTTAATTATGTTCATATGTATATGTTCATTCAATTTTAGTCATTGGACAAATTTGCATTCAAAACAAAGACACAAAATTTTGCACTTCAAAGTGTATTTGTATTGATATTTTTCCCATGAATAGGCGTTTTTGTACATAGAGACGGAAATCCTAGTAAGAGGAAATCGCCAAAAGGAAAAGCAAAATTGAGAGATGAAAACTAATAGGCATGTGAAATGATCTCATTGCCCTCCAGCTCTATTATTGCCCCAATGTCTTCGAATATCCTTTGATGTTGATCGAAATCGATTGGATTGATCCTGGACCATTTGAACTTGGACCTTGGTGATAGAATTGACTGTGTTGATTTCACGGGACATAGTCGTACGCTTTTAATCCTTAATTTTTTCCTGAACCGCCCTTTCGGGTTTTCAGTTCACCAGGATACCCTTTTTTGGCCAAGTCGCCCTTTCAGGTTTTCAACTTGTCGGGTGTACAATCTTTTGCATATATCCCTAATTTTTTCCCAAACCTTTTGGTTTTCCAGGATGCCCCCTTTTTGCTTAGGTGTGTCAACCTAACGTGTCTCTTATGCGTAATATTTTTTAACTATGTTCGTGTTTACCGGATGCGGGAAATCTTCGCCATCCATGGTAGTCAGCATTATGGCACCTCCAGAGAAAAGTCTCTTGACAACAAATGGCCCTTCATAGGTGGGAGTCCATTTTCCTCTGGGGTCACTTTGTGGTAAAATGATGCGTTTTATCACCAGGTCACCAACTTGATATACTCGAGGCTTGACCTTTTTGTTGAAAGCCTTGATCATCCGTTTTTGATATGCCTGACCATGGAAAATAGCAGCTAATCGTTTTTCATCGATCAAGTTCAGCTGATCCAATCTCGTTTGAATCCACTCGTCTTCGCCTAGACCTGCCTCAATCATAATCCTCAGCGAGGGAATTTGAACTTCCACTGGCAAAACAGCTTCCATGCCATAGACTAGAGAGAAGGGGGTTGCCCCAGTTGATGTTCTAGCTGAAGTATGGTAGCCATGTAGCGCGAATGGAAACATTTCATGACAATCTTTATAGGTCACTAACATATTTTGCATAATCTTCTTGATATTTTTGTTGGCTGCTTCGACTACGCAATTCATTTTCGGTCTATACGGAGAAGAATTGTGATGCTTTATCTTAAACTGAGTGCACAACTCCCTGATCATGGCATTGTTGAGGTTAGTCCCATTGTCGGTGATGATCCTTTCAGGGATACCAATTTCGTTACCTAAGGCGTTGGAAGCCCCATCGAATACCATAGTCCATCGGGATCCTTGTTCAGGTCCGTCATACGGTCTAAGTTTCGCACAGTCGGTTACCAGCATGATATTCTCGTCAAGGAAGTCGAAGTTTTCATTGACTGATAATCATCCACGGCTTGATGGGCCAAATGATCTGCTAGTACACTTCCTTTGATGGATTTTTGATTCATATATTGAATGTCGTACTCAGTTAAGATCATTTGCCATCTGGCTATTCGTCCGGAAAGGGCAGGTTTCTCGAAGATGTACTTAATTGGATCCATCTTAGAAATCAACAAAGTGGTATGAGTTAACATGTACTGCCTTAGCAGGCGAGCAGTCCACGCTAAAGCACAACAAGTTTTCTCGACCAATGAATATCTGGTTTCACAGTCGGTAAACTTTTTGCTTAGGTAGTAAATTGCATGCTCTTTTCAGCCAGACTCGTCATGTTGGCCCAAAACACACCCCATAGAATTCTCTAGTACTGTCAAGTACATGATCAAGGGTCTTCCTTCAACTGGAGGAATGAGAATAGGAGGTTCTTGTAGGTATTCCTTGATTTTGTCAAAAGCAATTTGGCATTCATTGTTCCACCTGACTACCTGATCTTTCTTCAAGAGTTTGAAGAGTGGCTCACAAGTAGCAGTTAAGTGTGATATGAAACGGGCGATGTAATTGAGACGACCCAAGAATCCTCTAAATTCTTTTTCAGATAGAGGGACTGGCATTTCTTGGATGGCCTTGATCTTGGCGGGATCAACTTCAATGCCTTTTATTGCTGACAATAAAACCTAGAAGCTTTCCAGAGCATACTCCAAACGTGCACTTGTTAGGGTTTAACCTCAGCTTGTACTTCTTTAGTCTTTCGAATAGTTTGTGCAGGTGACTGAGATGTTCTTCTTCAGTTTGTGATCTGGCGATCATATCATCCACATATACTTCTATCTCATGATGAATCATGTCATGAAATAAAGCAACCATAGCCCTTTGATATGTTGCCCCTGCATTCTTTAATCCGAATGGCATGACCTTGTAGCAGAAGGTGCCCCATTGTGTAATGAAAGTAGTTTTTTCCATATCTTCGGGAGCCATCTTTATTTGATTATAGCCTGAGAAGCCATCCATGAATGAGAAGACTTTATGCTGAGCAGTGTTATCGACTAAGACGTCAATGTGTGGTAGAGGGAAATCATCCTTGGGGCTTGCCCTATTCAGATCCCTATAGTCTACGCACATACGAACTTTTCCGTCTTTCTTTGGCACTTGCACTATGTTGGCCATCCATTGAGGATATGATGTCACAACTAGGAATCCTGCATCAAACTGTTTCGTTACTTCGACCTTGATCTTTTCAGACATGTCATGCCTCATGCGACGGACTTTTTGTTTAACTGGAGGGCAGTCTTCTTCCACAATGTCAGTATCCAACCCAGGCATATATTTATACGACCAAGCAAATAATTCCATATAATCATACAACATCTGAACCAAACGACTTTTGACACTGCTTTCCGAATTAGCATCGATCCTGATTTCCTTCTTATCTGACTCAGTACCCAAGTTGATAATTTCAATCGACTCTTCATGTGGTTGAATAGATTTTTCCTCTTGTAACAGAAGTCTGACTAGTTCTCCTAGTATGTCACAATCTTCCTCGCTTTCGTCTTCAGCTTGGTTGATAGGACATTCAGAGTCATAGTTGGCAATATTAGAGTTGTCGACAATAGGATCCAGAGTGGATGTAGACCTGCAGGAGTGTGTGTGTGATACGGTGGCAGAACCGATTGTTTAATGCTGGTTTGCATTTTGCGTTTTGTGTTTGCAAAATGTCGCAGTAAGTAAGAGTCGGCACTAACTTTTATTTTATCCAATCGGAAAGGAAAAAAGTACAGAAAAAATCATTTTTCGAGATATTCTGAGTACGGGGGGGGGGGGGGGGGGGGGGGGGAGATTATAGAAAGGGAAGGTGTTAACACCCTTTCTATCTGTGGTTTTCCACGGGCTCTTAGGTACTTGCTCATTTTTAAATTGCTTGTGTGTGCTTGCTTTGAAAAGTTTTGTTTTACTTCGTTTTAACCCTTGTTTCTGTCCTCAAGAGTGTTACGGAGTTGTTTTTGAAAACTTTGTTTGAAAAGTGTAAGTGTGTAAAGTTTGATTTGAGCAAGTACCCATTAGCATCCACCTACTCGAAAAAAGATCGTTTCTGTTCTTGTTTCCTTTAGACAGTGCTATCCTACTATTGAAAAATAGGTAGCACCGTCGTTGGAATTGTAAGGGTCAATTCGAAAGGGACATACGATCATTAAAGCAATGTTAGGACATCTTAGTAATAACCCTAGAGTCTTAAGATCATATTCGAGGCAACATTTTCGAACGGGACTTTTGATCTTGGTTAGACAGGAGGGAAACCACTAAGACACCCCATACTTAATGATCGTTTACCGAAGGCAACCGAAGTGAGAGTATACCCTAGGAGTGCACATGTGCGAGTGATTTGATTTCAGTTATTATCTTTGCACATTAGGGTTTTCTAGCCGTTTTAAATTATCAAGCAATCTTGTCATACAATCCTATTAACATACATCTAAACTGTTAATTATGCGAGAATTAAAATGCGACAAAATAAAACCTACGCTATTACAAGGCTTCGGGGAGGGGATTAGTTACATAGCCAAAAAACCCGCAAAAGACGATAAATAAAGAAAATCCTAATTTAAACTATTACATACCGTGGACAGTTACATCAATATTGCAAAAAATAATAAAAACGCGCGATGAATCAAATGCAAAGTAATTAGGGTTTTGACCCCAACTATACGTAATTGCAATTTTAAAGGAAAAATCATTTTTTGGTCGTTTTTGTGTTATTTGAGAAAATAAAGCTCAATTGAATAAAAAAACTAATTACTAATTAACTTTAATTTAAGAAAAATAATTAAATTAACCTATTTTTGTATTTTCTATTTTTGAGAAGGAAATAAAAATTAAATCAAAAGTCTAACCCTAATTTTTCTAATTGATTTTAATTATAAAAAAAAAGTTAGAAATTCCCTAAATTAAATTAAACTAATATTAAATTAAATTTGATTAAAAAAAAACCTAATTCTAATTTTTTTGTAAAACTCTTGATTTTATGATTTTGTAAAAAGGAAATTAATTTTGTTAAAAAAATAATTAAGCAAATTAATTTAAATAAAAGAAAAAATAGAGAAAAGAGAGGAATGGGCCTGATAGCATTAGCAAAAAGGGGGGGTGCTGTTTGCAATTCTGAGCCCAACAAGTCTAGGCCTTGTTGACTTCTCCCAATCCTGTGTGCATGCTTGACTCAGGCGCATGGTGGACCTTCATTATGGGCACATTGGATCTTGCCAGGAATACATCATATGGCTAATGTTGAGAGTACACGGAACACGCTTGAGGACGGGAAGCACTGGATTGACCTGCATTTATTGAGAAAATAATAAAATGCACACGCCTGGGATTGAACCCAGGACGTGTGCATCAAAGGCCAACATCCTCACCATCTGCGCTATCATGTTAGTTGTAATAATAATGAAACAAATAAACTATAATGCAAACAACGTGCCACGCCTCCCAAAATGCGTGAAATTTAAACTGACCATTCACACACTGCCATGTCATTGTCTTCTTCATTGATTCTGTCGTTTTAGGTAAAAGACTTTTACCTACGGACATCAAGCGTAGGTATAGCCCCTGTGCATTTCCAAAATCTTGTACACGCATGATACATGAAAACCAATGGTACCAATCAACTTATTTCAACCTCACGAGCATCATGGTACAATTATTGATGTCCAATTTTCCCTGTATGAGAAATCCCTAAAAACGAAGCACAAACCCTAGCCATGGCAGCTTGATGTACAGTCAATAAAAATGCAATTGAATATAGTCATTAGCTTGCAAACATCTCAGAGATTATAAATATGCAAATCAATCATGCTAAATATGCCAGAATTAATATATTCTAATTCAAGAAAAGGTGCAAACCGTGTGACTGCTATGATGCGTTTTAGGGCGTGGGTAGGCTTGCTAACGATTGAAACACGATCCTGGGGCGTCCAACAATTGATTGGTATGGTTAGAATGGCTTGAGATGGCCTGAAACTTGGAAATTGGTTTGCACTTTTTTATTGAGTTTTTGCAATTTGTTCTCTGCCTTTGCACGCCTCTAGCCCCTCCTTTTGGTCTGCATTTGTTCCTTATGTATACTAGAGTGCATTAGGGTTAGAGTTTGTATCAAATCGTTTCCAATTATGAAGATTGATCCATGATTTCATCCTTGCACCAAATCTTTCCAAAACAAGCAATTTCAATCTTTTTGTGTCCATATGGAGCCTTGCACGATTTGATCTTGTCTCCAGTTGTATAATGGACCTAATCATGCACAAAATCTCAAGATTTAATTAGTTTTTGATATTTTCATTATTTTATATTGATTTTATTTGATTTAAATGAAATAAAATAAAAAAAATAAAAAAAATAAAAGAATGACAAGTGGAAGGGATCATGGGTCGTGGGTCACATTACAAACTCATTGCAAGCATAAAAAGTTGGGCCCATTTGGCAAAAAATGCAATTTAGGACACATTTGACTTTTGGCAATTTTGCAAAAAGGGTCAACTTGGCCAATGCATAACTCCCTCAATTTTGACCCTAGATAGGTGCTCTCGGACCTTTTAGAAATTTTAAGATGTCCTCTAAGCAACCCTTTTGGTCTCATCTAAATTGCGTCTTCCATGTTCATGTATGAATCTTTGACCTAAAAGGTGTTTTTGTTGACTTTTCAAAATGACCTATAATGTCCAAATTCATATCTTCTTGTGAGTGCATATTTTGAACTTGGGAGCTGAAGATTAATTGTAGGTAATTACATCCTCTTAAAAATGATCTTTGGATGGGTCATTTTTGATAAAGTATGAGAAAGTTATGCTTGGTCAAAGTTGAGTTGACTTTTCCTATAAAACCCTAATTTAGCAACTTTTGAGTTTTGATGAATTGTGAGCAATCCTTGAGGAGTCATGATCAACCTATGATCAAATGATGAATAATACTTCAAAATGAGAATGTTTACCAAAATTTTTGAAGTTTGACTGTATATGGGCCATAGTTGACTTTTGCCCTAGCACAGTCGATTTTCAGGCCTTTGAGCAATTGACTGAGCAAATTTTCTCTGCAAGGATTGAAACTTGACATGGATGATCTTGAGAACATATTAGGACAATGCTGAGCATTTGGGATCCTTTGGACTCAAGCATCTTGATGCAAAATGAAACCCTAATTTGAGGTAGACTATCTTAGGAGAGGGTTTGTCTGGTAAACTCTTGGACTTCCCTGAGCAATTTGAAGACCTTACTTGACATGTATTGAGAAATATGGGAGGGAAAATTTTGGGGTACAACAGCTGCCCCTGTTCAATCTTCTTAAACCTGAGGATGTAGATTGGCTTGCCTGTCTTTTGTGATCTGAAGGTGGAAGATGATTGAACACTAGAGTGCCCAGAAATTTGCACTCGCATGAAGTGGTACTTGTCTTGCGATATTGGGAATGGGATTATAGATTCCATTTGGAAGTCAAGGACAGAAGATGGGCTTAAAGATGCCATCCTAAGAAGTGTTGATCGCATAAGAGATTCCTTTGCGAGAACCCGTATACCTGTTGTTGAGGAGGATTTTGCTGGGGACACGCTGGTCTCAATCTTGGGAGAAATAGAATTTTAGGAGCTTTAGTTGTCCGTTACTCTACTGGGGAATCCTCTCTTAGTTGAGGAGGTGCCAATGAACTGATATTTGGTCGTGCTCCAGGCCTTACAGTGATTTTCTGAGGAAAATAAGACCAACTGCTATCTGGTCGTGCTCTAGGTTTTACAGTGACTTACTGGGGAGATGAGATTAAACTTGCTATCTAGTCGCCCTCCAGGCTTTGCAATTTCTCAATTCTTATCAGGTCGTGCTCCAGGCTTCAGAAGGAATTAGGTGGTTATCCGGTCGCATCCGTGTTTCAACTTGAATTTAAGGCATACTAATATCCGGTCGATTTCTGGGCTTCATAGTAATTGGCCGAGTAAACTGCTATTTGGTCGAATTCGAAGCTTCGCAGTACCTTATACTGTTATCTGATCGTGTCCCAGGTTTCAATGTCCTTTGCCGCTATCTGGTCGTGCTCCAGTCTTCACAGCGTCTTATATCGTTATCTGGTCATGCGCCAGGCTTCACGGTGTCTTATACCACTGTCTGGTCGATTCCAGGTTTCATGGTATCTTGTATTGCTATCTGGTCGATTTCCAGGCTTCACAATAACTTGTTGGCGGGTTAAGTTGTTTTCTGGTTGATTTCCAGGCTTCATAGCTTGTATTTAAGATATACCACTATCTGGTCGATTCCAGGCTTCATCGTATTTTGGAGAAATCAAGATATTTTCCGTCGATCTTCGGGCTTCATAGCTTGAACTGAAATAGAAATCTTAGTATCGATTTGACTGAACCAGAGAAAACTTGTGAGAACATGATTGCATCTCTCCCTAAAAGGTAAAGAGTTAGTCGTATGTAATGTCATGATGTATGAAATGTATTGAGTAATGATGTTCTCAAAATAAATGAGATTGTGCTGTATGATGCATATGCGCATGCCACGATGTATGGATATGCAATGTTCTTGTGATATTCTATGGCTGGGGAGGATAAATCCCGGACTGCTGTTGGAGAGTATAAGGAGTTGAGTTCTTCGTTCTCGCTGAGGATAGTGACCGAAGATGATTAGCTGGAGACTTGCGTCTGTTCTTCTCGAGAATATTCCGCCGGGAGAGACTCTGTTTGAGAGTAATCTTGTGGAAGAATGACTTTGTGGGGAAGAGAGATACTTTGTTGGAGGATATGCTGATTTGGAGAAATAAACTCAGCTGGTGGTGAGCTTCTATTGCTAGTGATAGATAAATTATGCTTGGGGAGAATTTTACTGACTCATTCGCGATTATGAATCTCGGTTGGGGAGAGCTAACACCACTGTCTTTGGATACTTCCTACTCTGCAGGGAGTGTATGTACCTTTAGTCATATTCTTAAGCTAGCTCTATCCCTGTACCTGGTGGGTAGAACAACTGTAAGGTTTGGACACTTCTTGTTTGCCCCTGTTCCTAGAATTGCGAGTAATTGTCTTTTGTTTCTTATGTAAATATTTATGAGCAACAATTATTCTCAAATGCATATATCAAAAATGCATCATTGGATGTTCTTGCAAAACAAAACACAAAAAGAAAAACAAGTTTGAAATTTATTGTGAAAATGAATTGTATTGATTTTTGAAGTTGGCCTGTAACAAGCGTTTTGTAGAAGAGGCTGACATCCTAGTAAGAGAACGTCACCGAAGGATAGAAATTATACAATTTGTGAAAAAGAAAGAAAAACAGCCATATGAAACAATCCCGCTGGGTTCCAACTCTGCTATTGCCTTTATATCCTCAAGCATCTCATCACTTTGCTACTTGGTCAAAGGTGGATCAGATTGATTGGTGTCGTCTGAGCTTGATAGTCGATACCAAAGTCTGGTCGCAAGATGATCCAATGAGACATAGTGTTACGCTTCGATCCCTAATTTTTGCCTGGACCGCCCTTTCAGGTTTTCAGTCCACCGGGATACCCTTTTTTGCCCAAGCCGCCTTTTAAGGTTTTCGACTTGCCGGGTGTACAGTTTTTTTTCATTTTCATCCCTTACTTTTTCCCGAACCCTTTTGGTTTGCCGGGAAGCCCTTATTTTTTCCTAGGCCTGTCAACCTAGCGGGTCTTTGATTATGCGTAGTATCTTTTCACTATGTCTGCATTGACGGGGTGAGGAAGGTCGTCACCATCCATGGTGGTTAGGATCATAGCTCCTCCCGAGAAAATGTTCTTAACCACAAATGGCCCTTCGTATGTGGGGGTCCATTTGCCCCTGGGATCACCTTGCGGTAGTATGATACGTTTGATCACCAGATCCCCGACTTGATATTCTTGGAATATGACTTTCTTGTTAAAAGCCTTGATCATTCGCTTTTGATACATCTGACCATGACAAATAGCAGCAAGTCTCTTTTCATCAATTAAATTCAGCTGATCAAGTCGGGTCTGGATCCAGTTGTCCTCGTTCAAACCTACATCCTTCATGATCCTGAGAGAGGGTATCTGGACTTCAATGGGTAGGACCGCCTCCATGCCGTATACCAAAGAGTAGGGTGTTACCCCTGTTGACGTCCGTGCTGAGGTGCGGTACCCATGAAGAGCAAATGGTAACATCTCATGCCAATCTTTGTAGGTCACCGTCATCTTCTGCACAATCTTCTTGATATTCTTGTTAGCCGCTTCAACAACCCCATTCATCTTCGGCCGATAGGGAGAAGAGTTGTTATGCTGAATCTTGAACTGTTTGCAGAGTTTGGTAATCATTGTATTATTGAGATTTGTACCATTATCCGTAATGATCCTCTCTGGTACACCATATCGACATATCAGATTGTGTCGGATAAACCATGCCACGACGTTCTTGGCTACTGTAGCAAAGGAAGCTGCCTCTACCCACTTCGTAAAATAATCAATGGCCACCAGAATGAAGCGATGTCCATTGGACGCAGTAGGCCTGATCTCGCCGATCATGTCGATGCCCCACATTGCAAAAGGCCAAGGAGTTGTCAAAACTTTCAGAGGAACCAGAGGTACATGTACCTTATCAACATAGAATTGGCACTTATTGTAGCGATAAAAAATGTAGCGGGGTAAATCGGAGATCGAATTATTGATTAATTCGTCTCACAAAAGCAAGAGTCGCCACCGCGCTTTATTGTTTCCAAAGGAAAAGGGAAAAGAGCGAAATAAAACCCTAAATATGCAATGTAAATAATAATAAAATACAAAGCGTTTTTTTTTTTAAAAGAGATCTTATGGTTCGGGGGTTGGTTATACAATGGGAAGGTACTAGCACCCAATGTATCTATAGTACTCTATAGGAACCTTTTGAAATATCTGTTTTATTTAAAATTGATTGCTTGATTGAAAATAAATCGTTTTAGCCAAAACAGGATACGAACGGTTTTTTGAAGTCGCGACGACCTAATGTCGAAGTTTTTGCTTAAAGGGGCGTAAATTTTGAAAAGGGTGAATATTTGAGGAAAAATTATCCTAAGTTTTAATGAAAATGCGAAAATTCGCGCAGTTAGACTTGAGGACATGAAGTCAACAAATTTACTATTTTTTCCTTTGGATTTAAGCATAAACCGAATAAACAAATAAATACACGGACAAAATATGCGAATAACGATTAAATAACGATAATCTAAATGGTGGAATAAATGATGCGAATAATGCGTTTTTTATGATTTTTGGTTTAATGTTAACGGGAAGAAAGTATTTTAATTTTTTTACGCATTTGGATAAGGATAAAAAACAAAAGAATTATTTAACGAGGACGTAATTTTTTTTTTTTTTTAGTTTTAAGTTATTAAGTTTTTGATATATTTTGATATTAATATTAATAAGACAAAAAAATGAGTTAATAAAATATTTTTTAGTTTTTTCTATTTTTATGTTTTTTAGAGTTTTTGATATCTTATGTCTTTTTTAATATAAATAAAAGTATTACTTTAAGGATTCTTTAATGATTAAATTAAATTAAAACTTAATGCTACTAACTTAAGCCTAATTTTAAAAAGATACTAAGATTACTAAATTAAATCCTAAGAGTTTAAATTAATAAAATGGTCCATTATTAAAATGCTTTAAATTACATCTCTTATTTTTTATTAACTAAATTAAAACTTAAACTAATAAGATTCTAAGGGGGGTAATCAAATAGAGAGAAATGTATTAAAAGGAGGTGAATAAATAAGTCAACATGGGCTAAAAGATTTTGATAGGGCCCAGATCAAAATTGAAGACAGGGGGGTGCACAAAGAGGTCGTGGGCTTAAGCTGGGAAAAGAGGGGTGAGGCCCATAAGTTTGTCA
Source organism: Vicia faba (assembly GCA_948472305.1). Taxonomy (NCBI): domain Eukaryota; kingdom Viridiplantae; phylum Streptophyta; class Magnoliopsida; order Fabales; family Fabaceae; genus Vicia; species Vicia faba. The sequence goes on from OX451737.1 coordinate 1,574,865,660, forward strand.
AAGTTTAGGGTTAGTTTTATGTTTAACAAATTGGGATTAGGGTTAGTCTTGGGCAGAAACGGAGCGCCTCTTCTTCGCATCTTCTTCTTCGCATCTTCTTCTTCACACTTGCCCTTGAACCTTGCTGTCTCTCCTTGCCATGGCCACCCACTCCAACTCCTCTTCCCTCCAGTTGAACGAGATAAAGGGACGGCTACGGATTCAGTAAGAAACGCGATTGATTTCATTAACGCTTAATTCGTTTTTGCATGTTGATTTTGATTCCACGATTTCTATTCTGTTTGACCTTTATTGTTAATTCTTACACTTGATTGTTAATGTTTGATTGAGGATGTTCAAAGAAATAAAAGGAGAAGGGACCGTTACCTAGGTGGAGACGGAGGAGGAGACTAGGAGCGACGGAGGCCAGGCGGCGAGGAGAGGGGAAGCGAGCCCGCTACGGTGACCGGTATTATGCGATTTTCTTCTCTTGTTGTTGTCACTGTATTGTGATGCTTCTTCTCCTTGTTGGCCTTGGTACTGTACTTCTGTTTGTCTTCTTCTTCTTGAACGTGATGCTGCTTCTCTTTTTCTTCTTTGAATGGGTTACTGTTTCTCTTCTTCTTGTTGAAACTGCTACTGTACGATGTATGTTGGCCTGAATAGTTGTTTTTTTGGTATGATGTTGGCTTGAGTAATTGTTTTTTTTGAAAGGCCAGTGATGGTAATACTGAGGCCTAGCCTGTTGCCTTAGGAACTGGTTCTGGCTTGGGTCGTTTCAGGTTTTTGGATTGATGATGTTCAAGCTTGAATAATAGTTTGACATGGTGATGAATATGGTGATTACGTGCTAGTTGGATGGGTTTGATGGAAACAGGCGCATAAGTCTTTTCTAGGCCATATGGATGGTGTGGTTTGAACTGGTTCTTGTGTGAGATTATTTTTGATATTTCTTTGATAACAGGATGATGATGTTGGCTTGAATGGCTCAATCAATTTTGCAAAGTTTTGGTGTATGGTTGAAATAGTTTTTGACAGTATATGGGATACCTATGCAGGTTTGCTGAGCTTTGTATGTTTTTTCTGATAACTCCTTTTTTCTCTAAGTTTTTTGAGGGCTTGGATATATCTCTCTCATATTGGTTTCCTTTGGTTATTGTTATAACAACTTCCCTCTCTCCTTCTCGTTACAGGCTGGAAGTTTTTTTGAAAATATGCTTTGGGATTTCCTGGGAATTCTGCACTAGACTGTCCCTCTAATTTGTTTCTATTCTTCTTTTATGTTATTATCTCTACTGGCTATATTTTAATTTGTCTTGTATATCCTTTTTCTGCCTATGCCAAGCCTGTAAAACCCACACTTCTCCCTCTCTTTTTCTCTCAGTATAGCTTTGATAAAAAAAGTGATAAGTTGTACTTTTTCTGAAACTGCAAATGGCCAGAAAATGATGGAAATGGAATGTCCATATTGCTTGCATATGTAGTTAAACTGCATGTTTTCCTCTAATACAAAAGCTTGTTTTGTTTTTCTGCTGTGTGGGCATTGGTTACGTTAGCATGCTTGCATATGTAGTTCATGCAGGGCTTTGTATGCTTATGCTGTATGTTTTTGAAATTGCATTTGGGATTTGAAAAAAAATGTAGTTAATTTAAACATGCAATTTTTGGACAAAATAAACTTGTGCATTCATTTAAAATTCCTTTCTTTTTTTGTGAACCGGGAGAAATCCCGTGATTTGCAAAAAAGAGTAACTGATTCCGGCCATTGCTTTTAATGATGAAACTTTAATAATTTCGCTTTTTAATCATTTATTCGAATTCTAATCTCTTTTTTTAATTTTGCAGGTAACATTAAGTGAGCAGACAAAACGCATTGGATCGGAAGTTTTAGAATTAGGAATATTAGATTAGTTTTTTTATTTCATTTTAGTTTTTTTTGTAAATTTATTATTGTAATTTATTGTAATAGATACAATATTTACATAATAACTGTACAATTAGAAAAATGAATAAAAAACACTATTCGCCAATTAAGTTCTTCCTTATCTTTAATTATTTATTTATCGTTTACAATTCTTTAAACGAATAATAATTGAAAACGAATTTCAATTACCTACATTCAGAATAATAAACAGATAAATAAATAAGTATCATTGATCAATTAATAGCCTCAATTATTTAATCCTTCATCCATAACTTTCTAAACTATAATAATTAAAATAAGGTTTCAATTATTTAATTTAGAATGACAAATGATTAAAAAATCGTTATTGACCAATGAACTTTTTTTTTTCCGAATATTTATTATATTATTCATAAACCTTTAAATTATGTAATAACTAAGAATAAATTCCAGTTATTTAAATTTAAGATAGTGAGTAATAAATAAATACTGTCCGCACAATTAATGCGCCTCTTCTCTAATGTTTATTTTATTATCTATACATCTTTAAATTACATAATAATCGAAAACGAATTTCAATTATTTAAATTTAAGATAATAAATAATTAATAAACATCATTTTAGCACGAATCGATTAAATGATTTAATGTTCAGCATAAATAGCTCTTGGCCTGAAAAAGTTATGAATTTTAAAATCGATGGATCAAAATACTGTAATGTAATGATGCAGGTAGGAGACGATATCTTAGGTCAAAATTTGGGGTACAACACTTATGACAGGTTCGAGAATGCTAATAACAATCGGCTTCCATAGTAGACCAATAATATCCTGCCCGTAGGATTTTATTTGCCATGGTATGTCCACTGGAATGAGTTCCGAAGGTACCTTCATGTAGCTCTGCCATGATCCTTTCGGCCTCACTCTTGTCCACACATCGCAGTAAGGTTGAATCATGGTTATGCTTATAAAGGATACCATTACTGATGAAGAACTTCGCAGCGAATCTTCTCAGAAACTTCTTATCATTAATAGATGCCCCCTCGGGGTATTCTTGAGCCTCAAGATACCTCTTTACCTCATGAAACCAGGGTTTATCTACTACCTCTTCAGTCTCAATATCACAACAATGTGCGGGTTCATCCAACCTCTCGATGGTAATCTAGGGAGCTTCATTGTCCCACCTGACTTTGAACATAGAATACATGGTAGCTAGCGCGTCCGCTAACTGATTCTCCTCTCTTGGGAAGTGTTCAAAGGTTATCTCCTCAAAATGTGGGAGCAATGTCAGTACGTATTCTTTGTAAGGAATAAGATTTGGGTGCTTTGTATCCCACTCTCCTTTGATCTGACTGATCACTAAAGCAGAATCTACGAATACAATAAAGAACTTAATCCTCAGGTCAATAGCAGCTCGAAGACCCAGGATACATGCTTCATACTCCACCATATTGTTGGTGCAATTAAAACATAATTGGGCGGTGAACTGAGTATGACAGCCCTCAGGAGACATAATTACAACGCCAATGCCATTACCCAATGCGTTTGATGCTCCATCAAAATACATAGACCATCGGGATCCTTCCTCAGGTCCTTCACCTGGTCCAGGTTCTTCACAGTCGGTCACCAACATGATGTTCTCATTCGGGAACTCGAAATTCATGGATTGGTAGTCATCCACGGCCTGATGCGCCAAATGATCCGCCAATACACTCCCCTTTATTTCTTTTTGGGTTGTGTATTGGATGTCGTACTCGGTTAGGATCATCTGCCATCTTGCTATTCTTCCGGACAGGGCAGGCTTTTCGAAGATATACTTGATTGGATCCATTTTTGATATCAACAAAGTGGTGTGAGTCAGCATATACTGTCTCAGCCGGCGAGCAGCCCATGCCAAAGCGCAGCAAGTTTTCTCGAGCAGTGAGTATCGGGTCTCACAGTCGGTAAACTTTTTGCTAAGGTAGTAAATAGCGTGCTCTTTTCGGCCAGACTCGTCATGCTGCCCCAGCACGTACCCTATTGAATTGTCCAGTACTGTCAAGTATAAAATCAAAGGTCTTCCTTCCACTGGGGGCATAAAAATTGGCGGTTCTTGAAGATATTCATTAATTCTTTCGAAAGCGGTCTGGCATTCATCATTCCACTTTACCACTTGAACTTTCTTCAGCAGCTTGAAGATTGGCTCACAAGTAGCAGTCAGATGTGAAATGAACCTGGAGATGAAATTTAGACGTCCCAAAAAGCCTCTAACTTCCTTTTCTGTGCTGGGAGCCGGCATCTCCTGTATGGCTTTTACCTTGGCAGGGCCCACCTGAATACCCTTATCACTGATGACGAAACCCAGTAGCTTACCAGACCTTACCCCGAAGGTGCACTTGTTCAGGTTTAACCTCAAATTGTACATCTTCAACCTGTCAAATAGTTTCTGGAGATGATCTAGGTGCTCTTCCTCAGTCTGGGACATGTCTATCATATCATCAACATAAACCTCAATCTCATGGTGAATCATGTCATGGAACAAAGCGACCATGGTGCGCTGATAAGTTTCCCCAGCATTCTTCAACCCGAAAGGCATTACCTTGCAACAGAAGGTGCCCCACTGTGTAACGAAGGTTGTCTTCTCCATGTCTTCAGGAGCCATCTTGATCTGGTTGTAGCCAGAAAAACCATCCATGAAGGAGAAGATCTTATGATGCGCGGTGTTGTCGACCAGAACATTGATGTGAGGAAGTGGGAAATCATCCTTGGGGCTTGCCCTGTTCAGATCTCTATAGTCCACACACATCCGTACCTTACCATCCTTCTTAGGTACCGGAACAACGTTGGCAACCCACTGCGGATAAGAAGTGACAGCTAAAAATCCCGCGTCGAACTGTTTCATGACCTCAGCTTTGATTTTCTCAGACATCTCAGGGCGCATACGGCGAACCTTCTGCTTTACCAGAGGACAATCTTCTTTGGTTGGTAGGCGGTGTACCACAATATCAGTGTCCAAACCAGGCATGTCTTCATAGGACCAGGCGAAGATCTCAACATAGTCGCGTAGCATCTGTATCAACCGTTGTTTGACACTGGGCTCCAGATTCGCACCTATCTTAACCTCTTTCCTGTCTTCCTCTGTACCTAAATTCACTGACTCGACTGGCTCTTCATGAGGTTGTATGGCCCTTTCTTCCTGCAGTAACAGTCTAGCAAGTTCTCTAGGCACCTCACAATCATCCTCAACTTCGTCCTCAGCTTGGTTGATCGGATTTTCGAAGTCATAACTGGCAGTAGCAGAGTTGTTATCAATGGAATCCAGAGTGGATATGGATCTGCATTATGATACGTGAGTGTGTGTAAGCGAATAGCTGTTTTGATAGAGTGCGAGATAGAAAAGAAAAACAAAGAGCGCAAGATTTGTAATGCAAGAAAACGTCCAATGTCTTATTAATGATATATGAAAAATGAAAAATAATAAACCCTCACAAGCAAAGCCAAAGTGCCTCGGGCAAGGCACCGGGCCATAAAGTTTCAAATTATCTATTACAAACTCTTAAAACAAAAGTCAATTACTGTGGAATAAAAGAAACAGGTATGAAGTCCTTCGTCGTCCAAGTGTTTAGTCCACCATTGGTTGTAGGGTAGATCCAGTTGTCGATGTCTGAATCTTCTTCACTATCCTCAATTGCATTAATTCCCTGATTGCTGATGTGTAGAGGAGGTCTTCCAATCCGTGCACGCCTAATAGCCCTTTGAGCCCCTGTAGTAAAACCCAAACCAAATTTGTCAGTTTTGTGCGTGAAATCAGGGAGCTGACCCCAATTTGTACACCCACCTTCTTCAATTACAGCCCTGGCATCCTTGAGAGAAGCCATCTTCATCGGAGGTTTGTCGGTAGCAACTTCGGTTGACGCAAAAGTCTGAGGGACCTCCTCAAAGTTCTGACAAGGGGTTTCGATGAATTCCCCATCCATCTCCACGTATCAAAAGGAATTGAGATGACTCACCATATACTCTTCTTCACCTTGTACTGTGGAAATCTTTCCTTTTACCGGGTATTTCAGCATTTGATGGAGCGTGGAAGTCACTGCCCCAACCTTATGAATCCAAGGGAGACCCAACAAGCAAGAATATGATGGCCTGATATCCATCACATAAAAGGTGGATGCAAAAGTCTGAGAACCAACTTTAACAGGGATGTCCACCTCCCCGTGCACCATCCTTTTTGACCCATCGAAAGCCCTGACAATAATATTGCTCGACTTTAGAATCAAACCTTCATAGTCCAGACAGTCTAATGCTTTCTTTGGCAGAACATTCAATGAGGACCCGGTATCCACCAGTACATGGGCCATAATGGTTCCACTACACTCGATCGAGACGTGCAGAGCATCATTATGATTTCTCCCCTTAGCAGTCAGATCTGCATCTGAGAAACCCAACCCATTGTCGGCAGTCAGGCTAGCTACGCAATCTCTGAATTGATCGGCTGAAGTTTCCTGCGGCACATGTGCAGTTTTGAGGAATGCAATTAAAGCCTTTGCATGGGCTTTAGAACACAACAACAAGGACAACATGGAGATTTTTGACAGGTTTTGCCCTAGCTGCTCGACTACGTTATAGTCGCTCTTCTTGATAATCTTCAAAATTTCTTCTATCTCTTGTTTCAAGGTTTCTACAATGATCTTCTTAGGTGCCTCCGTCTGTGCAGGCTCATCTATGATTTCTTTGCCCCGAGTCCTAGATGGCTCGGCGATAGGGGTGATAACTAGAATAGGAACTGGGATAGTAGTTGATGTACTAGCGGATGGAATGGCAACAGGTTTATGGACAGTCGGAGGGGAAATATCGGGAGCAAAGAGTATTCCACTTCTGGTGACCTTGCTAGCCCCAACAATATTGCTGACATCAACATCAGCTTCCTCACTTTTTAAGTCTTGTTTAACTCCATGGTAATACACATCAGCACCATAGTGCCAAGGGACAACCTTATCTGAAGTGTATGGGATAGGACCAGGGACAGTAATTATTAACGGAGTAATTCTTGGAACATGTGTAATCCTAACAGGTTTTCTCGAGGAAACCTTGGAAGGATTGGAGGAAATGGTTATGATGGCAACATCTTCAATTGGAACCAATGAAATCATAGTCTTTTCGAACAATATCTCTTTATTATCCATTAGGCGCTGAACACCTAATTTCAATAAGTGGCAACCAGCAGGCAGAATTGAACACATGTGGCATCCTTCACCACAACCTGGAAATAAATCGGCCAACAACAAATTCTTCTTAACTGTCGTCAAAGGAGTAGAAATTTCTTCCACAGAGGTCACAAATAAATCATCGTCTATAGAATTTACTCCATGACCATGTTTGGGCATGGGAGCAGTTATGACGTTGGGCTTCTCCGGAGCATCAAACTCAATCTCTTTGGCTTCGATCAAGTCTTGCACTTTGTTTTTCAAGGCCCAACAGTTGTTTGTATCATGACCTGGACTTTCAGAGTGATAGGCGCAGCGGGAATTCGGGTTATAATGAGGAGAAGCAGTTTTGGGGTTCTTCGGGGCTTCCCTTAGAGTTACCAGATTGGTCTTCAATAATTGTGGTAGAATTTGAGACAAGGTCATATTGAGCCGAGTGAACTGCCTCTGGGGTCTTTCCCCCCTTTGTTGATTTTTGCATTGTGGAGCAACTGTGGGTCTTGATATCACTACCACATTTACTGCTTGACGGTGTTCAGGTATGCTTTGGCCCCTCGGGTCGTAGACTGCACTAGCTTCTTTCTTACCGGTGAAAGGCTTATTTACTACACTTGATGAAGTATCCTTCTATATTTTACCACTTCTAATACCAGCTTCTACTCTTTCTCTAGTCAAAATCAACTCAGTAAACCCAGATGACGAATTGCCGATCAAATGGTTAAAAAATGGACCAGATAGCGTCCCTAGAAACATGTCAACCAACTCCCTATCAGACAAGGGGGTTGGACTCTTCCATCCAAGTCTCTCCACTTTTGAGCATAGTCTTTAAAACCTTCACTTGTACCCATAAACATACCCTGGAGCTGTGTACGAGTGGGAGCAAGGTCGGTGTTATACTGATATTGCCTGTAAAAAGCAGCAACAAGGTCTTCCCAGTTTAGGACATTGGCTCCTTCCAACTGATAAAACCATTTAAGTTGAGTCCCTAACAGACTATCTTGAATGAATTGTACCCACAAACTTTTATCAGTAGTGTGAGGTTGGATTTTTCTGACGTACGAGCGGAGATGGAGTTTTGGACAGGATACTCCATCGTACTTGGCAAAGACCGGAGCTTTGAACTTATGAGGGATCACCACTCTCGATACCAGCCCCAGCTCTCCGAAATCCAAACCAGGGATCTTCTGAATCTCCATAGCACTCAGCCGGTCTTCCAGCTGCTTGTACCTATCCTCAGCAGGAGGATATTTCTCATCATCGTAATCCATATCATTATCAGAAACTGCAGGACTAGGGTCCTTTACCCTTCCTTGGTTCTCCCCGTCCTTGGATGAGGAGGTCAGATTAGCTGATTGTCTTATCCTTTCTTTGAATCTTCTACCCATGTTCAGAATACCAACCTTCTTCTTCTTCTTTTTCTCTTTCAGAATCAGGGTCTTCAAATCCTCTTGCCCTTTAGCCAAGCTTAAGAACATCTGTTGGAATTGGGCGTTCTGTGCCTGAAGATCTTTGATAGCTTGATCAGAAGACATTTCTGCTGAAATAAACAACGAAGAAGATGAGAAACCTATAATGGTACCTGTAATGGTGTGCATGATAATGGGATGCGCATGTAATGATTTCAAAGACTTTGGGAAATTTAAATTTGCAAACCAAAAATAAACAAACTTTATTAGATTAACTTGTAAAAGGTTCAACAATGTCTTTAAGGCGTTACAAAAGAAGTAAATAAAACAAGATCTAGAACTAGAAAAATCAAAATCAAAAGTCTCACGGACGCTTCCTCTTTGTGCTGACGTAGTCATTGATCACTCTTTCTTCCCCGAGCTTCCTGGTGAGCTTCAAAATCTTCCTTTCTTGCTCGTGGTACTTCTCCCGGTAAGTATCCCTTTCCTCTTTCAGCTGAATCCAAGATCTCTGCAACTCCCCAGGATCAGTGGGCATGTAAGGATGTAGAACTGTGTAAGGAACACCCTCTTCATTGGTAGGCTTCACAATTACTGGCAATACGGCTTCATAGGGCATCCCAAGCTTCTGGGCACGAGCTCGAACCCACTGAAGATAAGGCTGCATAGGAAGGGAAGTCCTTGGTCCCAGCTCTTGGGGGTCAGATCTGTTCACCATGCCCCAAGCTCGTATAAACCTTCGGTGATGCTCCTTAACGTCTTCCTTGTAGTCAAATGCAATATCCTTAAGAAGTAGCTTGTGGGGACCATCTCTCCGAGAGCGACCAAATTGTCGCAAAGCTAGACAAGGATTATAGGTTATTCCCCCTCTGATTCCATGCAATGGGACATTAGGGTATCCCCCACAATGATCAATAACGACAATGTCTTCTAAAGCTCGGGAACACCAAAGAATGTCTGTATGGGCAATTGACATTATTATGTAGGACCATCCCAAACCTTCTTCATTTTTCAGCACAGACTTAGGGAGGTGAGAAATAAACCACCTCGACAGCAACGACATGCAACACATGAGAGTTCCTCTTCTTCGTATGGTACGAGTATAGAGGGCATGCAAGATATCACCCAGCAGAGTAGGCACTGGATTGCGAGAAAGGAAAATCTTGACCGCATTCACATCTATAAAGGAATCTGGATTCGGGAAGAGGACCAACCCATAGATAAGGAGAGCCAAAATATCTTCAAAATCCTGAAAATCCAAATTATCCCAGAATAGCTGAGCCTGGTCTATCAGAAATTTGGCTAGGAAACCTTCGACCCTGCTTCGTGTTTCCCAATTGGATACTACATCAGCCCGTTTCAGATGCAGAGCTGAGGAAATTTCTTCTGGTCTAGGAATCTCTTCCATACCTGTGAAGGGTACCTTCTCAAGGATGGATATGCCCAATAAGTGAGAGAACTCTTCTAAAGTGGGAACCAGCTGGTAATCTGGAAAGGTGAAGCAATGATGCACAAGATCGAAGAACTGGAAAAGCACACTCATCATCTGCTCATCAAGCTTTGAGGTGACCAGGCTAAGAAGCTGACCATGTCTCTTAATGAACATAGAAGTCTCAGAAACTCTTGAGGCTAACTCTTTAAGTTGAGCAGGTATTTGCACAAAGTTAACTCGGATGGTATTTCTGCGCACGGAAGCCATAATCTGCAAAACAGAACAAAGATAAATTCCCCCGGTCTTTGAAATGGTTATTGTAATGAAGTATGAATGCCATGTTATGATGCATGATGTCATGATAAAGAAACAACATGTATAACAGATAACAGGCATGGAAAAGGCAAACAAGTCACACAAAGCCCTTAAGTTTAAGGCTTGCATGAGGTCAAAGGTAGTATCCTCTTGAAGTTCAGTTGGTTTCAACTTGTCCTAGCAAAAGTAAACAAGTTCTAGAAGTTCTCAATATCACTGACCATCCTCCATCGGTCATGGTTTCAGCTCACGCAATCTTTTCTTGCAGCCGGAACTATCTCGAGAGTATGGTCTCAATGAGTGTAGCACCGAGTATCAACCAGTTCTCAACTATATACCGAGGCCGGCTATCTCACTACTTTCTAATGGCCAAGTTGGTCGATTAAAGGTTCTAAGGTCAGTTGATGCTTAACGACACCACGCAGCGGCCCCGTATTCTCCTCGTTTCTCCACAAGGGATACCGGTACCAACCAATGTGCCACATCAATGTAGCTACTGCTTCAACCGTATCGGTCTATGCCATACAGTTCCCTCACAGTCTATTGCTACTTACCTAAAAGGTGTCCCCAAATCCAGGTTAGGATCTATAGTAACTCCCAAACAAAAACCTTTAAAAGTAAAGCAACCAAAATAAACAAGAGAAGCAATTATGATGAACTAGATCCTAAGGTATACCCCACTTATTAACTCTCCAGCAGAGTCGCCAGTTCTGTGATACGGTGGCAGAACCGACTATTTAATGCTGGTTTGCATTTTGCGTTTTGTGTTTGCAAAATGTTGCGGTAAGCAAGAGTCGCCACCGACTTTTATTTCATCCAATCGGAAAGGAAAAAAGTACAGAAAAAATCCTTTTTCGAGATATTATGAGTACGGGGGGTAGATTATAGAAAGGGAAGGTGTTAGCACCATTTCTATCCGTGGTTTTCCACGGGCTCTTAGGTACTTGCTCATTTTTAAATTGCTTGTGTGTGCTTGCTTTGAAAAGTTTTGTTTTACTTCGTTTTAACCCTTGTTTCTGTCCTCAAGAGTGTTACGAAGTTGTTTTTGAAAACTTTGTTTGAAAAGTGTAAGTTTGAAATGTTTGATTTGAGAAAGTACCTATTAGCATCCACCTACTCGAAAAAAGATCGTTTCTGTTCTTGTCTCCTTTAGACAGCGCTATCCTACTATTGAAAAATAGGTAGCATTGTCGTTGGAATTTTAAGGGTCAATTCGAAAGGGACGTACGATCATTAAAGAAATGTTAGGACATCTTAGTAATAACCCTAGAGTCTTAAGATCATATTCGAGGCAACATTTCCGAACGGGACTTTTGATCTTGGTTAGACAGGAGGGCAACCACTAAGACACCCCATACTTAATGATCGTTTACCGAAGGCAACTGAAGTGAGAGTATACCCTAGGAGTGCACCTGTGCGAGTGATTTGATTTTAGTTATTATCTTTTCACATTAGGGTTTTCTAGCCGTTTTAAATTATCATGCAATCTTGTCATACAATCCTATTAACATACATCTAAACAGTTAATTATTTGCGAGAATTAAAATGCGAGAAAATAAAACCTACGCTATTACAAGGCTTCGGGGAGGGGATTAATTACATAGCCAAAAAACCCGCAAAAGACGATATATAAAGAAAATCCTAATTTAAACTATTACATACCGTGGACAGTTACATCAATATTGCAAAAAATAATAAAAACGCGCGATGAATCGAATGCAAAGTAAGTAGGGTTTTGACCCCAACTATACCTAATTGCAATTTTAAAGGAAAAATCAATTTTTTGGTCGTTTTTGTGTTATTTGAGAAAATAAAGCTCAATTAAATAAAAAAGCTAATTACTAATTAATTTTAATTTAAGAAAAATAATTAAATTAACCTATTTTTGTATTTTCTATTTTTGAGAAGGAAATAAAAATTAAATCAAAAGTATAACCCTAATTTTTCTAATTGATTTTAATTATATAAAACAAGTTAGAATTTCCTTAAATTAAATTAAACTAATATTAAATTAAATTTGATAAAAAAAAACCTAATTCTAATTTTTTTGTAAAACTCTTGATTTTATGATTTTGTAAAAAGGAAATTAATTTTGTTAAAAAAATAATTAAGCAAATTAATTTAAATAAAAGAAAAAATAGAGAAAAGAGAGGAATGGGCCTGATAGCATTAGCAAAAAGGGGGGTGCTGTTCGCAATTCTGAGCCCAACAAGTCTAGGCCTTGTTGACTTCTCCCAATCCTGTGTGCATGCTTGACTCAGGCGCATGGTGGACCTTCATTGTGGGCGCATTGGATCTGGCCAGGAATACATCATATGGCTAATGTTGAGAGTACACGGAACACGCTTGAGGACGGGAAGCATTGGATTGACCTGCATTTATTGAGAAAATAATAAAATGCACACGCCTGGGATCGAACCCAGGACGTGTGCATCAAAGGCCAGCATCCTCACCATCTGCGCTATCATGTTAGTTGTAATAATAATGAAACAAATAAACTATAATGAAAACAACGTGCCACGCCTTCCAAAATGTGTGAAATTCAAACTGACCATTCACACACTTCCACGCCATTGTCTTCTTCATTGATTATTTCGTTTTAGGTAAAAGACTTTTACCTACGAACATCAAGCGTAGGTATAGCCCTGTGCATTTCTAAAATCTTGTACACGCATGATAAATGAAAACCAATGGTACCAATCAACTCATTTCAACCTCACGAGCATCATGGTACCATTATTGATGTCCAATTTTCCCTGTATGAGAAATCCCTAAAAACGAAGCACAAACCCTAGCCATGGCAGCTTGATGTACAGTCAATAAAAATGCAATTGAATATAGTCATTAGCTTGCAAACATCTCAGAGATTATAAATATGCAAATCAATCATGCTAAATATGCCAGAATTAATATATTCTAATTCAAGAAAAGGTGCAAACCGTGTGACTGCTATGATGCGTTTTAGGGCGTGGGTAGGCTTGCTAACGATTGAAACACGATCCTGGGGCGTCCAGCAATTGATTGGTATGGTTAGAATGGCTTGAGATGGCCTGAAACTTGGAAATTGGTTTGCACTTTTTTATTGAGTTTTTGCAATTTGTTCTCTGCCTTTGCACGCCTCTAGCCCCTCCTTTTGGTCTGCATTTGTTTCTTATGTATACTAGAGTGCATTAGGGTTAGAGTTTGTATCAAATCTTTTCCAATTATGAAGATTGATCCATGATTTCATCCTTGCACCAAATCTTTCCAAAATAAGCAATTTCAATCTTTTTATGTCCATATGGAGCCTTGCACGATTTGATCTTGTCTCCAGCTGTATAATGGACCTAATCATGCACAAAATCTCAAGATTTAATTAGTTTTTGATATTTTCATTATTTTATATTGATTTTATTTGATTTAAATGAAACAAAATCAAAATAAATAACAAAAATAAAAGAATGACAATTGGAAGGGCTTATGGGTCGTGGGTCACATTACAAACTCAGTGCAAGCATAAAAAGTTGGGCCCATTTGGCAAAAAATGCAATTTAGGACACATTTGACTTTTGGCAATTTTGCAAAAAGGGTCAACTTGGCCAATGCAGAACTCCCTCAATTTTGACCCTAGTGAGGTGTTCTTTGACCTTTTAGAAAGCTTAAGATGTCCTCTAAGCAACCCTTTTGGTTTCATCTCAATTGAGTCTTCCATGTTCATGTATGAAGCTTTGACCTAAAAGGTGTTTTTGTTGACTTTTCAAAACGACCTATAATGTCCAAATTCATATCTTCTTGTGAGTGCATATGGCTTAAAAGTCAATTATCAAAATATTATAGACAAACAGGTTCTTGAATTGATTAGAAAAAAAAAACCAGTAGATTACTCCTCAATGAAGGAGATGGGCACAAAGTCCTTTGTATGCCAATTGTTGGGCTTCCCTTCGGTTGTTAGGTAGATCCAATCTTTAAAAGCACATTCATCATCGGAGTCCTCTACAACGTTCACTTCATGACTTTTGAGGTGGAGAGGCGGCTTTCCAGTGCGAGCACCTCTAATTTATTTCTGAGCTTTGGAGGTGAAACCTAACCCAAATTTGTCTGTCTTGAATGGGATATCAAGGAGTTGACCCCACATCTCATTGTTTCCTTTTTCTACCACAGCACAGGCATCCTTAAGAGAAACCATGTTGGGGATAACTTTATCGGCTCTAGGAGTGTCAGAGGAGATTTTGGTAGTGGCTACAACTTCAAACGTCTGGCAAGGAGTTTCTATGAAATCGCCATCCATTTCTATGTATTTGAAATAATTGAGATGGCTTACCATAAATTCTTCTTCACCGCAAACAGTGACAACCTTCCCTTGGACTGGATATTTTAACTTTTGGTGGAGAGTAGAAGTTACTGCACCTGCCCCATGGATCCATGGCGCCCAAGCAAGCAAGAATACGCAGGCCGTATTTCAATTATATAGAATATGGAGTTGAAAATCTGTGAACCAACCTTAATTGGGAGATCCACCTCTCCATGAACCATTCTTTTCGATCCATCGAATTCCCTCACAACAATATTACTTGGCTTCAAAACCAAACCTTCACAGTCTAGCCGATCTAAAGCGCCTTTAGGTTACACATTTAAAGATGAGCCTGTGTCCACCAAAACATGTTCCAGAGTGGTCCCCTTACATTCAACAGAAACGTGTAAGGCTTTATTGTGATTCTTTCCCATGGGAGTTAAATCTGCATCAGAGAACCCCAGACCATTGTCAGCTGTCAGACTTGCTACGCAGTTCTCAAATTGGTCGGTTGTGGTTTCCTCAGGCACATGAGCCTTTTTCAAGAACTTAATCAAAGCTTGTGCATAGGTGTCGAAACATAGCAATAAGGACAACATTGATATTTTTGAAGGGGTTTGCCCCAACTGCTCTACTATTTTGAAGTCGCTTTTCTTGATGATCTTCAGGATCTCCTCCATCTCTTGAGTGGATGGTTCTTCCATAACAAACTTTTTAGCAGGTGCCTCTTCCCTAGCAGGCTCACTTTCTTTCTCTTTCCCTCTAGTACTGGCACCAGCATTGCCATTGGTTATGCGGATTAGAACTGTGGTAGTGGTTGGTGGTGAGATAACAGGGGAAAGACCCTTCCTGTTCTTGTGACTTTACTAGAACCAGTAATATTAGTAACACCAGCTTTATTATCATCAATATAAGAATCTTGTTTTACCCCATGGTAATAAACCTCGGCACCGTGATTCCATGGTACCGCTTTATCAGAGGTGTATGGAACAGGTCCGGCAGCAGTGATTATGAGATGAGCAATGATTGGATTGTTCGAAATCCTGATAGGACCTTTGGATGAGATCCTAAGAGGTTTGTTTGAAATTTTTATGATGGCCAAATCTTCAACTTTTTCGATTGAATTTTTGATGGCGGGAATCTTTTCGAATAGAATTTCGCGGCTATCCATTAGGCGCTGTATTCCTTTTGTTCAGTTCTTCACACCCATCAGATTGTCTCATACAGCTCACAGTCTTTTTCACATCCAGGGAAAGTCCCAGCTTTCAACAGATTATTCTTGATTACATTCAACGGAGTAGTTAATTCTTCAACAGAGGCAATGAAACTTGTATCTTCGACGTCATTAACACCTTTGTCGTGCTTCGGCATTGGAGTGGTAATTACATTTGGCGTCGTAGGAGGATCAAATTCAATAGTCTTGTTGTCAATTAAGTCTTGGATTTTGTTCTTCAAAGCCCAACACTGATCAGTCTCATGCCCGAGGCTGTTTGAATGGTAAGCGCACTTTGCATTTGGATTATATCTCGGTGACGAGGTGTCAGGGTTGGCGAGAGGATCCCGCATTGTTACCAAATTGGCCCTGAGCAGATGTTGAAGGGATTGAGATAATGACATGCCTAACTTTGTAAACTGTCTTCTTGGAGCTCCAACCCGTTGATGATTGGTAGGTGGTCTCTAAGTAGCAGTCGGATTGGAGATTCGGACAACATTGACAGATGGATGATTATTCATTTTGGTATGGGTCTTTGCTCTATACACAACATTAACTTCTTTCTTCGCGGCAAAAGGTTTCTTGACAGGATTGGGAGTGGAAGTATATGCCACAAAGATCTTTCCACTTTTAATGCGACTTTCAACTCTCTCACCAGTTAGGATCAATTCAATGAAACCAGAAGAAAAGCAGCCAGCCAACAGATTAGAGAAAGGACCAAATAATGTGCTCATGAACATGTCAATGTGTTCCCTATCAGTCAAGGGAGGTTGGACCCTACTAGCAAGGTCTCTCCACTTATGCACATATTCCTTAAATCCCTCATTCTTCGCCATGGTCATACCTTGCAATTGAACCCTTGTCGGCGCCAAGTCGGTGTTGTACTGATATTGATGGTAGAAGGCAGTAGCTAGACCCTCCCAAGTATTTATGTGAGAGCCATCCAACTGATAAAACCATTCAAGTTGTGTTCCAGCCAGACTCTCTTGAAAAAAGTGAATCCAGAGTTTTTATCTGCGGTGTGCGGTTGTATCTTGCGCACATAGGACTTCAAATGGAGATTTGGGCAAGAAACCCCATCGTATTATGCAAAGGTTGGTATTTTGAACTTGTAGGGCATGACTACCCCAGAGATTAAGCCCAAATCGTCAAAATTTAAACCGGGAATAGCTTGGATTTCAACCGCTTTCAACTTGTCTTTAGCTGCTTGTATTTGATGTCTGCGGGTGGATATTTTTCATTGAAATAATCATCATCAGATTCTTGGTCATTAATACAGTCGACCTGAGTACTCTTGATCTCACCAATTTGGTTTTCGTCCTCCTCTGATGAATCTTCCTCTATTGGAATTTGACGGATTGTCTCCTTGAACCTTTTACCTATGTTGAGTATAGCTTTATTCTTTGGCTTCTTCTTAGTGGCCAGCAGAGCCATCATATCTTGTTTCCCCTTGGCCAGGGCGAGTAAAGCTTCATGAAATTGAGAATTTTGGGCCTGGAGTTCCGTCACAGTTTTCTCTAGATCCATCTTGCTGAAATAAACAACAGAGATATAAGGAAACCTGTTATGCAAACACCTGTCATGTCATGATGCATGAATATGAAATATGCAAATGATTTCAAGGATTTAAATTTGTATAAAAAAAGAGTGAACAAATGTTAACTTGCATTTAAAGAGTTCTGATTTTAATACAAACACGCCTCTTGGGCTTACAACAACAGAAATATAAAGTAAAATCCTAAGACAAAAGTTGTGCGCATCTTCTTTGGCGCAATGTAGGTGTTTAAGCTCCTTTCTTCATGCAGCTTCCTTGTAAGCTCTAATATCTTCTTCTTGCTCTCATAGAACTTAGCTTCAAAGGTGTCTCCTTCTCCTTTTAACTGAATCCATGCATTTTCCAAATCTTCACGAGAAGTAGGCATATCAGGATAGAGGATAGTATGTGGAACGTCTCCTTTAACTATTGGCTCAATGGTAACAGGTAAGATGGCTTCATAAGGCATCTTAAGACTTTGAGCACGAGCCCTCACCCATTTAAGATAAGGCTCCAAAGGAATGGAATTCTTACGCCCCAACGTCTTGCTATCAACTTTGTTAACCATACCCCAAGCTCGTATAAATATTTGACGGTGTTGTACCCCAAAATTTTCCCTCCCATATTTCTCAAAACATTTCAAGTAAGGTCTTCAAATTGCTCAAGGAAGTCCAAGGGTTGACTAGACAAACTCTCTCCTAAGGCAGTCTACCTCAAACTAGGGTTTCATGTTGCATCAAGATACTTGAGTCAAAGGGATCCCAAATTCTCACCATTGTCCTAATATGTTCTCAAGATCATCCATGTCAAGTTTCAAGCCCTACAGAGAAAGTTTGCTCAGTTAATTGCTCAAAAGCCTGAAAATCGACTATGCTAGGGCAAAAGTCAACTGTGGCCCAAATACAGTCAAACTTCAATATTTTTGGTCAACATCCTCATTTTGAAGTTTTATTCATCATTTTATCAAGGTTTGATCATGATTCCTCAAGGATTGCTCACAATTCATCAAAACCCAAAAGTTGTTAAATTAGGGTTTTGTAGGAAAAGTCAACTCAACTTTGACCAAGCATAACTTTCTCATACTTTATCAAGAATGACCCATCCAAATATAATTTTGAAGAGGATACAATGCCCTACAATTCATCTTCAGCTCCCAAGTTCAAAATATGCACTCACAAGAAGTTACAAATTTGGACATTATAGGTCATTTTGAAAAGTCAACAAAAACACCTTTTTTTGTCAAAGCTTCATACATGAGCATGGAAGACTCAATTGGGATGAGACCAAAAGGGTTGCTTAGAGGACATCTTTAGCTGTCTATAAAGTCCAAGAACACCTCCATAGAGTCAAAATTGAGTAAGTTATGCATTGGTGAAGTTGACCTTTTTTGCAAAATTGTCAAAAGTCAAAAGTGCCTCAAATTGCAATTTTTGTCAAATGGGCCCAACTTTTTGAACTTGTTTTGAGTTTGTAACATGGTCCATGAGCCCTAACTCTTCCCACTTGCCTTTATTTTATTTTTTCCATTTATTTTTATTTTTTATTTCAATTAAATCAAATTAAATCAAAATAAATCATGGAAATATCAAAAACATTTTAGCCTTGAGATTTTATGCGTATTTCAGGTCCCTTATACAGCTAGCAACAAAATAAAATTGTGCAAGGCATGTTTGTGCATGAAAATATTGATTTTTGGCTTATTTTGGAAAGATCTTCATGAGAATCAAATCATGATCAAATACCATAATTGAAAAAGATTGGAGGCACATTTGTAAACCTAATTCGATCATTGGTATATAGTGGACAACGGCAGACCAAATGCACAGGGTTTAGAGGCGTGTAAGAGGAAGAACAAACTTCAAAAAATCAAGAAAAAGTGGTGATCTGTTTTCCTATTTCCAGGTACTTTCAAGCCTTGCCAAGCATCCCTTTTGTTTCCTGGGCATTCAAGGAGTCCATAGCAATCAAAAGCAAGCCTTCTCGTGCACTAGAACTCGTTGTAAGTGATCCACGAACTCGACATATTCTTGAAATCGAATATCATTGTTTAGGCATTTTTAGCATGAATAATGTATATATTATGAATCCTGAAAGCATTTGCAAGCTATTCATAACCGTTAATTGCGTTTTTGCTAACCCTATAGAGATATGCCATTGTTAGGGTTTTTTGTCTCCTTTTGGGATCTTCTTGTACAGGTAAAATTGGCCCAAAATACAGGTACCATGATGCTCACCAGGCTAAGGCGAATTGGTCTGTAGCGTTAGATTTCATTTATCATGCTTGTAGGTGATTTTGGAAACTGCAGGGGTTATAGCTACGGACCTTTGACTGTAGGTAAAAGTCCATGACTTTTACCAACGGAGAGAGGAAGAAGAAGACCTGCGTGGAACCACCCCATTTGCCCGTTTGAATTCTGGCGCGAGCTTTTTGTCTTGTCCTCCACTAACTCACGTTATTACATATTATTAATTGTTATTATTTCATAGACAAATGAGCAGCGTGGCACAATTGGCAACAAGGTGATGGTTTGAAGCTTGAGGACCTGGGTTCGATCCCAGGCCCAAACAAAAACGCTATTTTCTTGTTTTCTTGTTACATATCCAATACACCCTTGGTCCAAGCATCCACCTTACGCCTTCAACCCTTAGCCAACCAGATGTCCACGCGCTGGATCCAAAGGTCACCATATGAGGGTCTACCATAGTCCCTAGTCAAAGTGCAGCGCTGGATCCAGGAGAGTCAACGTGGACCCTTGCTTTTGGGCCCCAAAGATGCTATTGGCACCCCTCCATTTGCTGATTACAAGGCCCATCTTCTCTCTTTTCTTTTTTAATTTCTCTTTTAATTACTTAATTTAATTTATTTTTTTACTAACAAAAAATTAATTCTTTTTATCAAAAAAATCATAAAATCAATTTTCACCAAATTAGATTTAGGTTTTATTTTTTATCAAAAATTAATTTAATTAGTTTATTTAATTTTAGGATAACTTTAATTTGTATTTGTAAATAAATTAAAATAAATTAGAAACTAGGGTTTTTGTTTAATTTAATTTCTATTTTCTTTTCTTAAAAAATAACCAAAACATAAAATAGGTAAAAAATAATTAATTTTCTTAATTTAATTTAATTAGTAATTAGGTTTGCTTGTATTTAATTTAAAACCTTATTTTTTTTGAAATAATCAAAAACAACAAAAAATGATTTTTCTTTTAATTAGGTTTAGACGGGGTCAAAACCCTAATTTCTCTCGTTCTCGATTCATCGCACGCATTTCTTTAGTTTTACAATATTGATGTAACTTCTCATGGGATGTAATAGTTTAATTAGGATTTTTCTTTTATTTATCGTTTTACAGGTTTTTGGCTATGTAATTAATCCTCCCTCCCCGAAGCCTTGTAATAACTTAGCTTTATTTTCCGCATTTTAATTTCCGCAAAGATTAACTGTTAGATGTATGATAATAGGATTATATGACAAGAATGTATGTTAATTTTAAAACGGTCAGCAAACCCTAAATGTGCAAAGATAATAACTGAAATTGAATCACTCGCACATGCGCACTCTTAGGGTATACTCTCACTTCGGTTGCCTTCGGTAAACGATCATTAAGTATGGGGTGTCTTAGTGGTTGCCTCAGAAAAGTTGCCTCGAATATGATCTTAAGACTTTAGGGTTATTACTAAGACGTCCTAACATTGCTTTAGTGATCATACGTCCCTTTCGAATTGACCCTTACAACTCCAATAATGGTGCTACCTACTCACTAATAGTGGGATAACGCTGTCTAAAGGAAACAAGAACAGAAGCATTCTTTTTTCGAGTAGGTAGATGCTAGTAGGTACTTGCTCAAAATCAAACTTTTTACACTATACACTTTCAAACAAACTTTTCAAACAAAGTTTTCAAAACGACTTCGTAACACTCTTGAAGACAGAAGCAAGGGTTAAATCGAAGTAAAACAAAAACTTTTCAAAACACACAAACACAGAAGCAAATTTTTTGATGAGCAAGTACCTAAGAGACCATGGAAAACCATGGATAGAAAGGGTGCTAACACCTTCCCTTTCTATAATCTACCCCCCGTACTCAGAAACATCTCGAAAAAGGTTTTTTCTGTTCTTTTTTCCTTTTCCTTTGATTGGATAAAATAAAAGTCGGTGGCGACTCTTGCTTACTGCGACATTTTGTGAACACAAACGCAAAACGCAAACCAGTATTAAATAGTCTGGTTCTGCCACCGTATCACAGAACTGGCGACTCTGCTGGGGATTTAATAAGTGGGGTATACCTTAGGATCTAGTTCATCATAATTGTTTCTCTTGTTTGATTTGATTGCTTTACTTTTGAGGGCTTTGTATTGGGAGTTACTATAGATCCTAACCCGGATCTGGGGGACACCATTTAGGTAAGTAGCAATAAACTGTTATTGAACTGTACAGCATAGACCGATACAGTTGAAGCAGTAGCTACGTTGATGTGGCACATTGGTTGGTACCGGTATCCCTTGTGGAGAAATGAGGAGAATATGGGGCTGCTATGTGTGTCGTTAAGCATCAGCTAACCTTAGAACCTATAATTGACCAACTTGGACATAGGAAGCAGTAAGATAGTTGGCTTCGGTATAAAGCTGAGAACTGGTTGATATTCGATACTACACTCATTGAGACCATACTCTCGAGATAGTTCCGGCTACAAGAAAAGATTGCGTGAGCTGAAACCATGACCGATGGAGGATGGTCAGTGATATTGAGAACCTCTAGAACCCGGTTACTATTATTAGGACTGGTTGAAACCAACTGAACTTCAAGAGGGTAGTACCTAAACTCCATGTAAGCCTGAAACTTAAGGGCTCTTGTGTGACTTGTTTGCCTTTACCATGTCTGTTATCTGCTATACCTGTTGTGTGTTTTACCATGACATCATGCATTATAACATAGCATGCATACTTCATTACACTAACCATTTCAAAGACCGAGGGGATTTATCTTTGTCCTGTTTTGCAGATTATGGCTTCCATATGCAGAAACACCATCCGAGTTAACTTTGTGCAAGAACCTGCTCAACTCAAAGATTTGGCCTCGAGAGTTTCTAATACTTCTTCATTCATTAGGAGACATGGTCAGCTTCTTAGCTTGGTTACCTAAAAGTTTGATGAGCATATGATGAGTGTGGTCTTCCAGTTCTTCAATCCGGTGCATCATTGTTTCACCTTCTCGAATTATCAGCTAGTTCCCACTTTGGAAGAGTTTTCTCACTTATTGGGCATATCCATCCTTGAGAAGACACCCTTCACATGTTTGGAAGAGACTCCTAGACTAGAGGACATTGCTTCAGCTTTGCATCTAAAAAGGGCTGATGTAGTATCCAACTGGGAGACATGAAGCGGGATTGAAGGTTTCTTAGCTAAGTTTCTGATAAATCAAGCTCAACTATTCTGGGACATTTTGGACTTCCAGGCTTTCGAAGACATCTTGGCTCTCCTTATCTACGGTTTGGTTCTTTTCCAGAATCCAGATTCCTTCATAGATGTGAATGCGGTTAAGATCTTCCTGTCTTGCAATCCTGTGCCTACTCTTCTAGGTGATATTTTGCATGCCCTATATACTCGTACTGTGCATAGAAGAGAGACCCTCATGTGTTGTATGCCGCTGCTGGCGAGGTGGTTTATTTCGCACCTCCCCAAGTCCATGTTGAGGAATGAGGAAGGTTTAGGATGGTCTTACAGGATAATGTCCCTTGCCCATACAGACATTCTTTGGAGGTCCAAGGCTATGGAAAGAGTCGCTGTCATTGAACGATGTGGGGAATACCCTAATGTCCCGCTGCTTGGAATTAGAGGGGGAATAACCTACAGTCCTTGTTTGGCTTTACGACAGTTTGGTCGCGCTCAGAGAGACACTCCTCATGAGCTACTTCTTACAGATATTGTCTTTGACTACAAGGAAGATATTGATGAGCCTCACCGCAGGTTTATACGAGCTTGGGGCATGGTGAATATGTCTGATCCTCAAGAGCTAGGACCAAAGACTTCTCTCCCTATGCAACCTTACCTCCAGTGGGTCCGAGCTCGAGCTCAGAAGCTTGGGATGCCTTATGAAGCTGTGTTGCCAGTGATTGTAGAGCATACTAATGAAGAGGGAGTTCCTTATACGATCATTTATCCCTATATGCCTACTGATCTTGGGGCATTGAAGAGATCCTGGATTCAGCTGAAGGAGGAAAGGGATACCTACCGGGAGAAGTATCATGAGCAAGAGAGGAAGATCTTGAAGCTCACGAGGCAACTTGAGAATGAAAGGACGATCAATGACTACGTCAGCACGAAGGGGAAGCGTCCATGGGATTTCTGATTTTTGCTTTTCTAGTTTTAGATTTGTTTTTCATTTACTTTGTTGTAACACCTTAAAGAAATTGTTAAACATTTTTACAAGTTTAATCTAATAAAGTTTGTTTATTTCTTGGTTTACAAATTTGAATCTCCCGAAGTCTTTGAAATCATTACATACGCATCCCATTATCATGCACACCATTACAGGTACCATTACATGTTTTCTCATCTTCTTCGCTGTTTATTTCAGCACGAAATGTCTTCTGAAATGCCTACCGATCAAGCCATCAAAGTCCTTCAGGCACAGAATGCCCAATTCCAAGAGATGTTCTTGAACTTGGCTAAAGGGAAAGAGGATTTGAAGACTCTCATCCTGAAGGAAAAGAAGAAGAAGAAGAAGAAGAAGAAGAAGGTTGTTCTGCTGAGTTTGGGCAAAAGGTTTGGGGATAGGTTGAAACAACAAGCTGATATGTCCTTTTCATCCAAAGGAGAGGAAGACCAAGAAGAAGAAAAGGGCCCCATTCCTGCAGTTTCTGATAACGATACGGATTACGATGAAGAATAGTATCCTCCTACTAAGGATAGGTACAAACAACTTGAAGACCGGCTGAGTGCTATGGAGTGTCAGAAGATCCCTGGTTTGGATTTTGAAGAACTGGGACTAACATCTGGGGTGGTTATCCCTCATAAGTTCAAGGCTCCGGTTTTCGCCAAGTATGATGGAGTATCCTGTCCAAAACTCTATCTCCGCTCGTACGTCCGAAAAATCCTACCTTACATTGCTGATAGAAATTTGTGGGTGCATTTCTTTCAAGATAGTCTATCAGGGACTCAACTTTAATGGTTTTATCAATTGGAAGAAGCCAATGTCCGAAAATGGGAGGACCTTGCTGCTGCTTTTTACAAGTAGTATCAGTATAACACCGACCTTGCTCCCACTCGTACTCAGCTTCAGGGTATGTCTATGGGTGCAAGTGAAGGTTTTAAGGACTATGCTCAAAAGTGGAGAGATTTGGCTGGAAGATTCCAACCCCCTTTGTCTGATAGGGAGTTGGTGGATATGTTTCTAGGGATATTGTCTGGTCCATTTTTCAATCATTTGATCGGCAGTTCGTCATCTGAGTTTACTGAATTGATTTTGACTGGGGAGAGAGTAGAAGCTGGTATCCGAAGTGGTAAGATACAGAAGGATACTTCATCAAGTACAGTAAAGAAGCCTTTCACCAGTAAGAAAGAAGCTAGTGCAGTTTATAGCTCGAGGAGCCAAAACCGACCTGAACGCCGTCAAGTAGTGAATGCAGTAGTAATATCAAGACCCACCGTTTCCCCACAACGCAACAATCAGCAAAGAATGGTGAGGCCACAGAGACAATACACTCGGCTCAATATGACCTTGTCTCAAATTCTACCATAATTGTTGAAGACCAACCTGGTAACTCTGAGGGAAGCCTCGAAGAATCCCAGCACCACATCTCCGCTGTATAACCCGAACGGCCATTGCGCCTATCACTCCGATAGCCCGGGTCATGATACGAACAACTGTTGGGCTTTGAAGAATAAGGTGAAAGATTTGATTGAAGCTAAAGAGATTGAGTTTGACGCTCCGGAGAAACCCAACGTTATAACTGCTCCTATGCCCAAGCATGGTCATGGAGTAAATGCTGTGGACGATGATTTATTTGTGACCTCCGTGGAAGAAGTTTCTACTCCTTTGATGACAGCTAAGAAGAATCTATTGTTGTCCGGTTTATTTCTAGGTTGTGGCGAAGGTTTCCACCTATGTTCAATCCCGCCTGCTGGTTGCCATTTATTGAAATCAGGTGTTCAACGCCTGATGGATAACAAAGAAATCCTTTTCGAGAAGACTTTGGTTCCGTTAGTTCCAATTCAAGATGTTGCCATCATAACCATTTCCGCCAATCCTTCCAAGGCTTCCTCGAGAAAGCCTGTTAGGATTACACCCATTCCAAGAATCTCTCTGTTAATCATTACTATTCCTTGTCCTATCCCATACACTTCGGATAAGGCTGTCCCTTGGCACTATGGGGACGATGTGTATTACCATGGGGTTAAGCAAGACTTAAAGATTGAAGAAGCTAATGCTGATGTCAACAATATTGTCGGGGCTAGCAAGGTCACTAGAAGTGGAAGAATCTTCTCTCCCGAGATTTCCCCTCCGAATGTTCAAAAGCCTGTTGCCATTCCATCTGCCAGTACATCAGTTACTGTTCCAATTCTCACTCCAGTTATCACTCCTGTCGCCGAGTCATCTGGCACTCGGGGCAAAGAAATCACAGGTGAGCATGCCTGGATGGAGTACCTAAGAAGATCATTGTAGAAACCTCTAAGCAGGAGATAGAGGAAATTCTGAAGATTATCAAGAAGAGCGACTATAACGTAGTCGAGCAGCTGGGGCAGACCCCGTCAAAAATCTCCATGTTGTCCTTGTTATTGTGTTCGGAAGCCCATGCAAAGGCTTTAATTGCTTTCCTAAAAAATGCGCATGTGCCGGAGTAAACTTCTGCCGATCAATTCAAAGACTGTGTAGCTAGTTTGACTGCCGACAATGGGTTGGGTTTCTCAGACGCCAATCTGATAGCTAAAGGAAGAAATCATAATGATGCTCTGCACGTATCGATTGAGTGTAGGGGCACTACTCTGGCCCACATACTGGTGGATACTGGGTCCTCATTAAATGTTTTGCCAAAGAAAGCATTAGACCGTATGGACTGTGAAGGTTTGATTCTAAAGCCGAGTAATATTGTGGTTAGGGCTTTCGATGGGTCGAAAAGGATGGTGCACGGGGAGGTGGACGTCCCTGTTAAAGTTGGCTCTCAGACTTTTGCATCTACTTTCTATGTGATTGATATCTGACCATCTTATTCTCGCTTGTTGGGTTGCCCTTGGATTCATAAGGCTGGGGCAATGACTTTTACGCTCCATCGGATGTTGAAATATCCAGTAAAAGGGAAGATTGTTACGGTGCAGGGTGAGGAGGAGTACATGGTGAGTCATCTTAACTCCTTTCGCTATGTGGAGATGGATGGGGAGTTCATCAAAACCCCGTGTTAGAACTTTGAGGAGGTCCCCCAGACTCTGGCGTCGACTGAAGTTACCACTGACAAACCTCTGATGAAGATGGCTTCCCTCAAGGATGCCAGGGCTGTAGTTGAAAAAGGTGGGTGTGGAAATTGGGGTCAGCTCCCTAACTTTGCACACAAGACTGGCAAGTTTGGTTTGGGTTTTACTGCAGAGGCTCAAAGGGTTGTTCGGCACGCGCGGATTGGAAGATCTCCTCTGCACATCAGTAATCAGGGAGTGAATGCAATTGAAGATGATGAAGAGTAAGATATCGACAATTGGATTTACCCGACTACCAACAGTGGATTGAACAACTGGACGGCGAAAGACTTCATACCCGTTTCTTTTATTACACAGTAATTGACTTTTGTTTTGAGATTTGTAACAGACAGTTTGAAACTTTACGGCCTGGTGCCTTGCCCAAGGCACCTTGGTTTTGTTTGTGAGGGCTTACTATCTATCATTTTCATATATCATCAATAAAACATTGGACGTTTTCTTGCATTACAAATTTTGCGCTCCTTGTTTTTCCTTTCTATCTCGCGCTTTATCAAAAACAGCTATTGTCTTACACACACTCACATATCATAATGCAGATCCACATCCACTCTGGATCCCATTGATAACAACTCTGCTACTGCCAGTTATGACTTTGAAAATCCGAACAACCAAGCCGAGGACGAAGGTGAGGATGATTGTGAGGTGCCTGGAGAACTTGCTAGACTGTTACTACAGGAAGAAAGAGCCATACAACCCCATGAAGAGTCGGTTGAATCAGTAAACTTGGGTACAGAGGAAGACGGGAAAGAAGTCAATATAGGTGCAAATCTGGAGCCTAGTGTCAAACAACGGTTGATACAGATGCTACGCGACTATGTTGAGATCTTTGCTTGGTCTTATGAAGATATGCCTAGTTTAGACACTGATATTGTGGTTCATCGCCTGCCAACTAAAGAAGACTGTCCTCTGGTAAAGCAGAAGGTTCGTCGTATGCGCCCCGAGATGTTTGAGAAAATCAAAGCTGATGTCATGAAGCAGTTTGACGCCGGATTTCTAGATGTTACTTCTTACCCACAGTGGGTTGCCAACGTTGTTCCGGTGCCGAAGAAGGATGGTAAGGTACGGATGTGTGTGGACTATAGGGATCTGAATAGGGCGAGCCCCAAAGACGATTTCCCATTGCCTCACATCGATGTTCTGGTCGATAACACCGCGTAGCATAAGGTATTCTCCTTTATGGATGGTTTTTCTGGTTACAATCAGATTAAGATGGATCCCGAGGACATGGAGAAGACAAATTTTGTTACACAGTGGGGCACCTTTTGTTACAAGGTAATGCCTTTCGGGTTGAAGAATGCTAGGGCAACTTACCAACATGCTATGGTTGCTTTGTTCCATGACATGATTCACCATGAGATTGAGGTTTACGTTGATGACATGATTGCAAGGTCCCAGACTGAAGAAGAGCACCTTGACCATCTCCAGAAGCTATTTGACAGGTTGAATATGTACAAGCTAAGGTTAAACCCGAACAAGTGCACCTTCGGGGTAAGGTCTGGTAAGCTGCTGGGTTTCGTCGTTAGTGATAAAGATATTCAAGTGGATCCTGCAAAGGTGAAGGCTATACAGGAGATGCCAGCTCCCCACACAGAAAAGGAAGTCAGAGGATTTTTGGGACGTCTGAACTACATCGCCCGATTCATCTCACATCTGACTGCTACTTGTGAGCCAATCTTCAAGCTACTGAAGAAAGATCAAGTAGTAAAATGGATTGATGAATGTCAGACCGCTCTCAAAAGGATCAAGGAATACTTACAAGAGCCACCTATTCTGATGCCTCCAGTTGAAGGAAGACCTTTGATTTTATACTTGACAGTACTTGATAATTCAATGGGGTGCGTGCTGGGGCAACATGACGAGTCTGGCCGAAAAGAGCACGCTATTTACTACCTTAGCAAAAAGTTTACCGACTGTGAGACCCAATACTCACTGCTTGAGAAAACTTGATACGCTTTGGCATGGGCTACTCGCCGGTTGAGACAGTATATGCTGACTCACACCACCTTATTGATATCAAAAATGGATCCAATCAAGTATATCTTCGAAAAGCCTGCCTTGTCCGGAAGAATAGCAAGATGGCAAATGATCTTAAATGAGTACGACATCCAATACACAACCCAGAAGGAAATTAAGGGAAGTGTGTTGGCGGA
Source organism: Vicia faba (assembly GCA_948472305.1). NCBI lineage: Eukaryota > Viridiplantae > Streptophyta > Magnoliopsida > Fabales > Fabaceae > Vicia > Vicia faba. The sequence goes on from OX451737.1 coordinate 1,574,894,515, forward strand.
TCATTTGGCGCATCAGGCTGTGTATGATTACCAATCCATGAATTTTGAGTTCCCGGATGAGAACATCATGTTGGTGACCGACTGTGAAAAACCTAGACCGGATGAAGGACCTGAGGAAGGATCCCGATGGTCTATGTATTTTGATGGAGCTTCACACACGTTCGATAATGGCATTGGCGTCGTGATCATATCTCCTGAGGGCTGTCATACTCCGTTTATCGCCCGATTATGTTTTAACTGCACCAACAATAAGGCGGAGTATGAAGCGTGCATCATGGGCCTGCGAGCTGCTATTGACCTAAGGATTAAGTTGTTGAGTGTATTCGGAGATTTTTCTCTAGTGATCAGTCAGATCAAAGGCGAGTGGGATACGAAGCACCCAAATATTATTCCTTACAAAGAGTATGTAATGACGTTGCTCCCACACTTCGAGGAGATAACCTTTGAACACTTTCCAAGAGAGGAGAATCAGCTGGTGGACGCGCTAGCTACCATGTCTTCTATGTTCAAAGTCAGGTGGGATAATGAAGCTCCCAAGATTACCATTGAGAAGTTGGACGAACCCTCACATTGTTATGATATTGAAACTGAAGAGGTGGCAGATAAACCCTGGTTTCACGAGGTGAAAAGGTATCTTGAGGCTTAAGAGTACCCCGAGGGTGCATCTGTTAATGATAAGAAGTTCTTGAGGAGGTTCGCTGCAAATTTCTTCATCGGTAATGGGATCCTTTACAAGCGTAACCATGATTCGACCTTACTGCGATGTGTGGACAAGAATGAGGCAGAAAGGATTATGGCAGAGTTACATGAAGGCACCTTCAGAACTCATTCCAGTGGACATACCATGGTGAAGAAAATCCTACGGCAGGATATTATTGGTCTACTATGGAAGCCGATTGTTATCAGCACTCTCGGACTTGTCATAAGTGCCAAGTCTATGCAGATAAGGTGCATGTACCTCCAGTTCCTCTGAATGTTTTGAAGCTCCTTGGCCTTTTGCAATGTGGGGAATCGATATGATTGGCGAGATCAGACCTACTGCGTCTAATGGCCATCTTTTCATTCTGGTAGCAATTGATTATTTCACGAAATGGGTTGAAGCAGCTTCCTTTGCTACAGTAACCAAGAACGTCGTGGCGCGGTTCATCCGACACAATTTGGTCTGCTGATATGGGGTACCGGAGAGAATCATTACGGACAATGGTACAAATCTCATCAATACAATGATCATCGAACTCTGCAGACAGTTTAAGATACAGCATCACAACTCTTCTCCCTACCGGTCGAAGATGAATGGGGCTGTTGAAGCGGCTAATAAGAACATCAAGAATGTTGTGCAGAAGATGATGGTGACATACAAAGACTGGCACGAGATGTTACCATTCACTCTTCATGGGTACCGTACCTCAGCATGGACCTCGACAGGAGTAACACCTTACTCTTTGGTTTATGGCATGGAGGCAGTCTTACCCATTGAAGTCCAGATACCCTCTCTCCGGATTATGAATGATGCAGGTTTGAGCGAGGACGATTGGATCCAGACCCGATTTGATCAGCTGAACTTAATCGATGAAAAGAGACTTACTGCTATTTGTCATGGTCAGACGTATCAAAAGCGGATGATCAAGGCATTTAACAAGAAAGTCAGACGACAAGAGTATCAAGTCGGGGGTCTAGTGATCAAACGCATCATAGTGCCACAAGGTGATCCCAGGGGCAAATGGACCCCCACGTACGAAGGGCCATTTGTGGTTAAGAACATTTTCTCAGGAGGAGCTATGATTCTAACCACCATGGATGATGATGACCTTCCTCACCCCGTCAATGCAGACATAGTGAAAAAATGCTACGCATAAATCAAAGACCCGCTAGGTTGACTAGCCTAGGCAAAAATAAGGGCTTCCCGGCGAACCAAAAGGGTTCGGGCAAAAGTAAGGGATGGAAATAAAAAAAACTGTACACCTGGCAAGTCGAAAACCTGAAAAGGCGGCTTGGGCAAAAAAGGGTATCCCGGTGGACTGAAAACCCGAAAGGGAGGTCCAAGAAAAAATTAGGGATCAAAGCGTGACACCATGTCTCATTGGATCATCTTGCAATCACACTTCGGTATTGACTATCAAGCTCAGACGGCGCCAATCAATCTGATCTACCTTCAACCAAGTAGCAAAGTGATGAGATTCTCGAAGACATAAAGGCAATAGAAGAGTTGGAACCCAGTGGGATTGTTCACATATCTGTTTTTTATTTGTTTTTCAGAAATTGTATAATTTCTATCTTTCGGCGGCGTTCTCTTTAGGACGCCAGCCTCTTGTACAAAAAGCCTATTGCAAGCCAACTTCAAAATCAATACAATTCATTTTACAATAAATTTCAATTTTTTTTCTTTTCCTGTTTTGTTTTGCAAGAACGTCCAATGATTCATTTTTGATATATGCATTTGAAAATAATTGTTGCTCATAAGTATTTACATACGAAACAAAAGATGATTACTCGTAATTCCAGAAACAAGGGCAAACAAGAAATGTCCAAACCTTACAGTTTCTATATTCACCAGGTACAAGGATAAACCCAGCCGAAGAATATGACTAAAAATGCATACACTCCCCACAAAGTAAAAGGTATCTAAAAACATTGGTGTTAATTCTCCCCAAGCAGAGTTCATTTGTCACCAGCACTAGAAGACCATCCCCAGTGGAGTTTATTTCTTCCACAAACAGAACTTTACCCCAGACAAAGTTCATCACCACCAGCAACGGTAATTCATCCCTAGCCGAGGTTATTTCTCCAAGTCAGCAGACCTTCTGGCAAAGTATATTTCCCCCACAGAGTCATTCTTTCACCAGTTTATTCTCCAGCAGAATTATTCTCCTACCAAGTTATTCTCAAATCATCTTCGATCGTTATCCCAAGTGAGCGAAACTCTTTATATTCTCCAGCAACAGCCCGTGATTTATTTTCCCCAGCTAAAGAACATCATAAAAACATTGCATATCCATACATCATGGCATGCACATACGCATCATACAGTACAGTCTCATTTATTTTGAGAACATCATTGCTCAATACATTTCATACATCATGGCATTACATAGGACTAACTCTTTACATTTCAGCAAAACAATTAAATCCTCACAAAGTTCAAGCTATGAAGCCCGGGTATGACCGAATAGTATCTTGATTACTCCATCGTATTGTAAAGCCTGGAGAATGACCGAATAATAGTATCAGAATACCGCGAAGCCTGGACTCGACCAGATGGTGGTATCTTTTAAACAAGCTATGAATCCTGGATTCGATCAGATAGTAGTTTAATCCCCAGCAAGTTGTTGTGAAGCCTGGATCACGACCAGATAGCAATACAAGGACACCATGAAGCCTGGAATCGACTAGATAGTGGTATATCATAAACACAAGCCGTGAAGCCCGGAAATCGACCGGATAACAGCTCAACAAGTTATTGTGAAGCCTGGATTACGACCAGATAGCAATACAAGACACCATGAAGCCTGGATTCGACTAGATAATGGTAGAAGACGTTGTGAAGCCTGGATTATGACCAGATAGCAGCCAAGAATACTACGAAGCCTGTAGTCGACCAGATAGTGGTGTATCTTTAATGCAAGTTATGAAGCCCGAATTCGACCAGATAATATCTTGATTTCTCCGAACGACATGAAGCCTGGATTCTACCAGATAATGGTATATTACATCGTGAAGCCTAGATTACGACCAGATAGCGGTAAAGACACTGAAGCCTGGGATTATGACTAGATAATAGTAAGGGACACTGTGAAGCTTGGATTTCGACCAAATAGCAGTCTACCCGGCCAATTACTATGAAGCCCGGAGTCGATCGAATATTAGTAGGCCTTAAAATCAAATGGAAGCCCGAATGCGACTGGATAACCACTTGATTTCTTCTGAAGCCTGGATTTTGACCAAATAAGAAGTAAGGTATTGTGAAGCCTGGAATCGACCAGATAGCAGTACAGGACACCATGAAGCCTGGATTCGACCAGATAATGGTATGAAACATCGTGAAGCCTGGATTACGACCAGATAGTGGTACAAGACAATGTGAAGCTTAGATTTCGACCAAATAGCAGTTTTACCTGGACAATTACTAAGAAGCCCGGAGTCGGTCGGATATTAGTGTGCCCTAAATTCAAGTTAAAACCCGGATGCGACCGAATAACAACTTAATTCCTTCTGAAGCCTGGATTACGACTAGATAAGAATTGAGAAATTGCAAAGCCTGGATTACGACCAGATAGCAAGTTTAATCTTGTCTCCCCAGTAAGTCACTGTAAAGCCTGGAGCGCGACCATATAGCAGTCGATCTTATCACTATGAAGCCTGAATCACGACCAGATAGTAGTTCATTTTCACCTCTTCGACCAAGAGACGATTCCCCAGTAGAATAACAGACGACCGAAGCTCCTAAAATTCAACTTTTCTCAAGACAGAGAACAACATTCCCCAGCAAAATCTTCCTCAACAACAAGTATGCAAGCTCTCGCTAAGGAACCTATTATGCGATCGACACTACTTCGGATGGCATCTTTAAGCCCATCTTCCGTCATCAATCTCCAAATGGAATCTATAAGCCCATTCCCGACATCACAAGACAAGTACCACTTCATGCGAGTGCAAATTTCTGGGCACTCTAGTGTTCAATCATCTTCCACCTTCGGATCACGAAAGGCAAGAAAGCCAATCTACATCCTCAGGTTTAAGAATATTGAACATGGGCAGTTGTTGTACCCCAAAATTTGCCCTCCCATATTTCTCAAAACATTTCAAGTAAGGTCTTCAAATTGCTCCTGGAAGTCCAAGGGTTGACCAGACAAACTCTCCCCTAAGGCAGTCTACCTCAAACTAGGGTTTCATGTTGCATCAAGATACTTGAGTCAAATGGATCCCAAATGCTCACCATTGTCCTAATATGTTCTCAAGATCATCCATGTCAAGTTTCAAGCCCTACAGGGAAAGTTTGCTCAGTCAATTGCTCAAAAGCCTGAAAATCGACTATGCTAGGGCAAAAGTCAACTGTGGCCCACATACAGTCAAACTTCAATATTTTTGGTCAACATCCTCATTTTTAAGTTTTATTAATCATTTTATCAAGGGTTGATCATGATTCCTCAAGGATTGCTCACAATTCATCAAAATCCAAAAGTTGCTAAATAGAGTTTTGTAGGAAAAGTCAACTCAACTTTGACCAAGCATAACTTTCTCATACTTTATCAAGAATGACCCATCCAAAGCTCATTTTTAAGAGGATGAAATTCCCTACAATTCATATTCATCCCCTAAGTTCAAAATATGCACTCACAAGAAGTTACAAATTTGGATATTATAGGTCATTTTGAAAAGTCAACAAAAACACCTTTTTTGTCAAAGCTTTATACATGAGAATGGAAGACTCAATTGAGATTAGACTAAAAGGGTTGCTTAGAGGACATCTAGAGATTTCTAAAAAGTCCAAGAACACCTTCATAGATTCAAAATTAAGGAAGTTATGCGTTGGTGAAGTTGACCTTTTTTACAAAATTGTCAAAAGTCAAAAGTGCCTCAAATTGCAATTTTTGTCAAATGGGCCCAACCTTTTGCACTTGTTTTGAGTTTGTAACATGGTCCACGAGCCCTAATTCTTCCCACTTTCCTTTATTTTATTTTTTCCATTTCTTTTGATTTTTTATTTCAATTAAATCAAATTAAATCAAAATAAATCATGGAAATATCAAAAACATTTTAGCCTTGAGATTTTATGCGTATTTCAGGTCCCTTATACAGCTAGCAACAAAATCAAATCGTGCAAGGCATGTTTGTGCATGAAAAGATTGATTTTTGGCTTATTTTGGAAAGATCTTCATGAGAATCAAATCATGATCAAAGACCATAATTGAAAAAGACTAGAGGCACATTTGTAAACCTAATTCCATCATTGGTATATAGTGGACAACGGCAGACCAAATGCACAGGGTTTAGAGGCGTGTAAGAGGAAGAACAAACTTCAAAAAATCAAGAAAAAGTGGTGATCTGTTTTCCTATTTCCAGGTACTTTCAAGCCTTTCCAAGCATCCCTTTCGTTTCCTAGGCATTCAAGGAGTCCATAGCAATCCAAAGCAAGCCTTCTCATGGACTAGAACTCGCTGTAAGTGATCCATGAACTCGACATATTCTTGAAATCGAATATCATTGTTTAGGCATTTGTAGCATGAATCATGTATATATTCTGAATCCTGAAAGCATTTGCAAGCTATTCATAACAGTTAATTGGGTTTTTGCTAACCCTATAGAGATATGCCATTGTTAGGATTTTTTGTCTCATTTTGGGATCTTCTTGTACAGGTAAAATTGGCCCAAAATACAGGTACCATGATACTCACCAGGCCAAGGTGAATTGGTCTGTAGCGTTAGATTTCATTTATCATGCTTGTAGGTGATTTTGGAAACTGCAAGGGTTATAACTACGGACCTTTGACTGTAGGTAAAAGTCCATGACTTTTACCAACGAAGAGAGGAAGAAGAAGACCTGCGTGGCACCACCCCATTTGCCCGTTTGAATTCTGGCGCGCGCTTTTTGTTTTTTCCTCCACTAACTCACGTTATTACATATTATTAATTGTTATTATTTCATAGACAAATGTGCAGCGTGGCACAGTTGGCAACAAGGTGATGGTTTGAAGCTTAAGGACCTGGGTTCGATCCCAGGCCCCAGCAAAAATGTTATTTTCTTATTTTCTTGTTACAGATCCAGTACACCCTTGGTTCAAGCATCCACCATACGCCTTCAACGCTTATCCAGCCAGATGTCCACGCGCTTGATCCAAAGGTCACCATATGAGGGTCTACCAAAGTCCCTAGTCAAAGTGCAGTGCTGGATCCAAGAGAGTCAACGTGGACCCTTGCTTTTGGGCCCCAAAGATGCTATTGGCACCCCTCCATTTGCTGATTACAAAGCCCATCTTCTCTCTTTTCTTTTTTATTTTCTCTTTTAATTAATTTATTTAATTTATTTTTTTACTAACACAAAAATTAATTCTTTTTATCAAAAAAATCATAAAATCAATTTTCACCAAATTAGATTTAGGTTTTATTTTTTATCAAAAATTAATTTAATTAGTTTATTTAATTTTAGGATAACTTTAATTTGTCTTTGTAAATAAATTAAAATAAATTAGAAACTAGGGTTTTTTTTTAATTTAATTTCTATTTTCTTTTCTTAAAAAATAACCAAAACACAAAATAGGTAAAAAATAATTAATTTTCTTAATTTAATTTGATTAGTAATTAGGTTTGCTTGTATTTAATTTAAAACCTTATTTTTCTTGAAATAATCAAAAACAACAAAAAGTGATTTTTCTTTTAATTAGGTTTAGACGGGGTCAAAACCCTAATTTCTCTCGTTCTCGATTCATCGCATGTATTTCTTTAGTTTTTCAATAATAATGTAACTGCTTATGGGATGTAATAGTTTAATTAGCATTTTTCTTTTATTTATCCTTTTACGGGTTTTTGGCTATGTAATTAATCCCCCCTCCCTAAAGCCTTGTAATAGCTTAGCTTTATTTTCCGCATTTTAATTTCCGCAAAGATTAACTGTTAGATGTATGATAATAGGATTACATGACAAGAATGTATGTTAATTTTAAAACGATTAGAAAACCCTAAATGTGAAAAGATAATAACTGAAATTGAATCACTCGCACATGCGCACTCCTAGGGTAACTCTCACTTCAGTTGCCTTCGGTAAACGATCATTAAGTATAGGGCATTTTAGTGGCCGCCCTCTTGTCTAAACAAAAGATCAAAGTCCCTCGAAAATGTTGTCTCAGAAATGTTGCCTCGGAAATGTTGCCTCAAATATGATCTTAAGACATTAGGGTTATTACTAAGATGTCCTAACATTGCTTTAGTGATCGTACGTCCCTTTCGAATTTACCCTTACAACTCCAACGATGGTGCTACCTACTCACTAATAGTGGGATAACGCTGTCTAAAGGAAACAAGAACATAAGCATTCTTTTTTCGAGTAGGTAAATGCTAGTAGGTACTTACTCAAAATCAAACTTTTTACACCATACACTTTGAAACAAAGTTTTCAAACAAAGTTTTCAAAACGACTTCGTAACACTCTTGAAGACAGAAGCAAGGGTTAAATCGAAGTAAAACAAAAACTTTTCAAAACACACAAACACAAAAGCAATTTTTTTGATGAGCAAGTACCTAAGAGCCCATGGAAAACCATGGATAGAAAGGGTGCTAATACCTTCCCTTTCTATAATCTACGCCCCCGTACTCAGAAACATCTCGAAAAATGTTTTTTTTGTTCTTTTTCCTTTTCCTTTGATTGGATAAAATAAAAGTCGATGGCGACTCTTGCTTACCGCGACATTTTGCAAACACAAACCCAAAACGCAAACCAATATTAAATAGTCCGGTTCTTCCACCGTATCACAGACGGTAACCTTGGGTATCACTTTCGTAGTTAAGTGCAATTCCTTGGATGAGTACCTCATGAGGGCCATCTCTCCTAGCGTATCCAAATTTTCGCAAAGCTAAACAATGGTTGTAAGTAATGCCTCCCATAATTCCAAGTAGAGGGACATTAAGGAATTCCCCACAATGGTCAATGATGGTAATGTCTTCCAAAGAGCGATAATACCAACGGATATTAGCATGTGAATGTGACATCAATCTTTTAGACCATCTCATACCTTGTTCATTCTTCACCACGGATCGAGGTAGGTGCAAAATAAACCACCTAGACAAAAGAGAAGTGCAACACATCAGAGCCCCTCTTTTCTTCAAAGTGCGAGAGTGAAGAGAATGCAATATGTCTCCAAGAAATGTAGGCACCGGATTACGAGATATGAAAACCTTGATCGCATTTACATCTATAAATTGGTCAGGATTTGGAAAAAGTACCAACCCATAGATGAGAAGAGCCAAAATTTCCTCAAAGGCTTGTAGATCCAAAGTATTCCAACACTCTTGAGCCTTCTCCAACAAAAACTTTGCTAGGAACCCTTTGGCACCGCTCCTTGTTACCCAATTTGCTACTATGTCATATGGTTGCACATGTAGAGCTCGAGCAATTTCCTCAGGTTTAGGGTCTCTTTCAATACCGTTAAAAGGTAACTGATTAAGAATAGGGATCCCCATGAGTTGAGAAAATTCTTCTAAAGTGGGAACAAGTTGGTAATTAGGAAAAGTGAAGCAATGATGCGAAAGGTCGAAAAATTGGACGAGCACCTTTACCATATCTTCTTCAATACTTGAGGTAACCAGACTAAGGAGTCGACCATATATTTTGGTGAACGAAGAATCTTCAGGGACCCTTGATACTAAATCCTTAAGTTGTGGAGGTATCCTCACAAGATTGACTTGGATAGTGCTCCTACAAGCGGAAGCCATGTCCTACAAAACAACACAAAGATAAATCCGAAAATCCTTGAAATGGTTAGTGATGTTTATGATGCTTATGATGTTTATGATGTTATGTACAAGTGTATATACAAAGCAAACAAGTCCTCAGTTTAGGCTTGCATGGGGTTTCAGGTAAGTACCCTCTTGAAGTTTAGTTGGCTCATCTTGTCCTAGTTAAAAGTAACCGAGTTCTAAGGGATCTCAATATCACTGATCTTTACCCCAAGTTTCGTTCGATAAGCGATTGACTCGCAACCAAACAAAACTCAAGAGTCAAACCTCAATGAGTGTAGTATCGAGTATCTACCAACTTCGGACTGCACCAAAGCCGGTCATCTCACTACGTCCTAATGGCCAAGTTGGTTAAGTAAGGTTCTAAGGTCAGTTGATGCTTTACGACACCACGTGGCGGCCCCTTACTCTCCATGATTGACTCAAGGGTTACCGGTACCAACCAAAGTGCCACATCAACGTAGCTACTGCTTCAACCGTGTTGGTATACCCCGCACAGTTCCCTCACAGTTTATTGCTACTTACCTAAAAGGTATCCCCGAATCTGGGTGTAGGATTTAAAACAAACCCAAACAAGGAACCAAAATGTAAAGCAAAGAAATCAAACAATGTAAGCAAGTAAGTGTGATCTAACCCTAAGGTAACCCCACTTTAAGGGTTTAAATCCCCAGCAGAGTCGCCAGTTCTATGGTACAGTGGGAGAACTGACTTGAGGTTTTGCGTTTATGTTCGCAAATGTTGTGGTTTAGTAAGAGTCGCCACCGACTTTCCTTTTATCCAATAAGGAAAGGTGAAAAAGCACAAGAAAGACCTTTCGAGATGTTTTCTTGAGTTCGGGGGGTAGATTATGAAAAGGAAAGGTATTAGAACCCTTTTCATCCATGGTTTTCCATGGGCTCTTTGTTACTTGCTAGATCACTTGCTTTTGTTTGAAAAATGTGCTTTGTGTGGTTTGGAAATTATTTTGAAAAGGTGCCATCGTTTAGGCAAACATTGTAATAGTTCTCGTTCGTAAGAACGTATACAAAGTGTTGAGCTTTTGAAAATATTTCAAGTTTTGGAAAGATGTTTGGAAAGTGTATGTGATTGTTTCGAAAATAGAAAGGAGGTTTGTTTTGAAATTGAGAAAGTAACTAAAAGTAATCTACCTACTCAAAAGGTCTTAGATGTGTTTTTCTTCCTCCTTTAGATGTTGCTATCTTACCATTGATTTGGTAAGAAGCCCCATCGTTGGATGTGAAAGGACCGGCATGGGTCATCGTATGACCATGATAGCAATGTTGTGAGATGACTTAGCACTTTTCCTTTAGGGACTACGATCATTTTGAAAGGCAACTTTGATAGCGTCATCGAGGGACTATGATCTTTTTTCAATTTGTTTGTGCTAAGACCTCCCACATGCATAACATGGCCATTTTTAGGCAACAAGTGGAATTACCCTAAGGGTGTAAATGTGAGAGTGTGCTTGATTGCATGCATAATTTGTATTAATTAGGGTGATCTATTTATCAATTTTCATATCTTGTCATACACCCTAATTACTAGCATATATTGAAAGCAATAACAGTGCAATAATGTAAAGTCCTACGCTATTACAATATTTAGGGGGATGGGGGTACATATTTATGAATGGGGGTTGCAAGTTAAAAATTCTAGGTTACCATCACAACCATATTGAATAGGTGAGAATGTATAGGAAATGTAAAGTGTTTGTCTGTTTAGAAAAGTAACCTTTGTTTAAGAAAATATATTTTTTGTCTTTTTATGTTAAAAGAAAATATAACATGCAAACATAAAATATTTTTGGTGTTTCTTGTTTTGATTAACAATAAAAAATAATATGATGGCAAAATAAGAAAGAAAGAAAACATAATCAGCGCAAAGTGCTGAAAATAGAAGAAGTCAGAAGTTCTGACTCTGCCTTGCTGCACAAACAGAAACATGTTAGCAAAATATGGAAGTTCAGAAGTTCTGGACCTTCTGAGGACTCAGAAGTTTTTAGAAGTTCTGATGCAACTGTCAGAACTTTGCCTCTTTCCATGCCATTCAGAACATCTGTAGCTTAGTCATTTACAGGACAAAAGTTGCATGCATAATAGTTATGACAAATTTCATGAAATATTAGAAGCATGAATCAGAAGCAACATGTATTTGCTAATTCTAATTTTGAACCCTAATTTCTTTATGATACTCTAGACTGGGATTCCTTCTTACTTAGGCAGGCAGATACATGAATTTTCAGAATATGTACACCATCAGGATCAGAATATCTACATTGTGCTAAATATGCAAAATCTGACAATGCTTAATCAATATGATGAGGGTCAGCATAAAACTTACCTTGCTGCTGGAAAGGATTCTATGAACTGGAGGGTGTTCTTGAATTCTGGTGATGTTCTGAGTAGCTTCTTCACGTACTCAGTAGGATGGAAGTTTACAACTTCTGGGATAGCTAAGGGGTGAAGTTCTGATCCTTTAGAAATGGATATTGGTGGAGAATGTGTTATTGTTTGATTACAGAATTTGGGATGGCTTTAATCAAGAACACTTGAGGAAAAGTGGAGTTTGAATATAAGGAATCAATTATAAGATTTTGGTATCTTGTGTTTATAGTTTCCTGGGTTCTTGGAATTTTGCAGTGATTCAAAGCCTTCTTTCTCAATTCTCTCGCCTCTTTCATAAATTTTTCTGGCCTCTTTCAATTTTTGGACCCTTTCTCAGTGGTCAATGGTGTTCTATTTATAGGCAAAGTTTTTACAGTTGGGGCAGTCAAGTGGCACCAACATCATATGCTTGATGCTGACTTTCTCTTGAAGTAATCTTAAATAAGTGGGGGTTCAACGTATTCAAGTTGGATGGTTAACAGCACCTCAGCTGGATTTGGCAGCGTGAATTAATGAAAAGTAGAAACAGCGCGTGGGTCTAGCATACTTTTGCATAGAAATTTGTCTTCCCAAAGCAGTAGGGGTATACGTGGTGTGAATCCCTTGGATAAAGAATCAGAGGCGGTTATGAGCATTAAATGAGTTCCCATGTGAAACTCTGCACCTTTTCTTAATTCTGGATTAGAAGTTCTGCTTCAGCGTAGCATATCATCTTCTGATCCTCTTATCTTCTGACTCCAGCATGTTCTGAAGGATCCTTCAGAACTTCCAGTATACTTACAACACGCTTTGTTACCTTCTTTGTTTTAACCTTGAAAACTCTGACTGGACCTTTATGAACACTGGCCCAGAAGTTCTGACCAAACTTTGTCTTGAGAACACCCAGAATTTGTTGAATGTGAACACTGGCTCAGAAGTTCTGAAATTGTCATATTTCTTAAATACTTAGAAAATTTTCTAAGTTTTTAGAATTTGATTCTTCCAAAATAAAATTTGACTTTTGAAACTCTTGACGAAGCAAACGTCATATTTCAACATGTCTTGATGAGATTGATTTTTGAGATTTGATTTTGATCCAAAAGTCAAAGTTAGACTTCTTAGTGCGCAAATGACCATTTTGCCCTTGTGAATGGTTTGCTTGGAAAAATTGATAACTCAAGGCTTGGAATTGGATGAGAGGAAATTTGAGGATCCAGGGTGATTCCTTGAGAAATGAGAGGGCAAATTTTGGGGCCGCCGCACGATGTTGGGGCCGTCGTGAAGCACTAACGGACCTTAGAACCTTAGTTGAACAAACTTGGCCATTAGAAAGTAGTGAGATAGCCGGCCTCGATATAGAGTTGAGGATTAGTTGATACTCGATGCTACACTCATTGAGATCATACTTTCGGAATATTTCGGCCGTAAGAAAAGATTGCTTGAGCTGAAACAATGCCCGATAAAGGATTGTCAGTGATATTGAGATCCCTTAGAACCTGATTACTATTTATAGGACAGGCTAAACCTATCCAACTTTAAGAGGGTACTACCTTAAACTCAAGAAAGCCTTAAACCTAAGAACTTGGTGTGATTTGTTTGTGCTTGTTATCCTGTGATTTCTCAACATAATCATGACATCATGACATCATAAACATGGCATATCATACTAACCATTTCAAGGATCTCAAGGGTCTGTCGTGTAGGTCATGGCGAGCCAGACGTCTAGCAAGGGGAAAGGCGATTTATTTTCCTCTAGCCGATGTTGTCAAAGGATCTTGAGTCAGGGGCTATGACCCACTCGATATGGTGAGCTTGACTCTTGAAGAAGGACTCTCAACAACACGAAGTTTCTTCAATCAAGTTGCAATCAAATTCTAACAGTTTCTTGTTTACCCCGCGAGATCCTTGAAAACATTGCATGCATATCATACACATTGTGATCGGTGGATCTGGAACTGACTGTTTAATGCTGGTTCGCGAAATGTCGCAGAAGCAAGAGTCGCCACCGTCTTTTATTTTCTCCAAATGGAAAGGACAAAAGCACAGAAAAATTCCTTATAGAGATTGCTCTCGGTTCGGGAGGTAGGTTATAGAAAGGGAAGGTGTTAGCACCCTTTCTATCCATGGTTATCCATGGGCTCTTAGATACTTGCTCATTGTGTTTTCAAAAGTGTTTGCTTTTCAATTGTGAGTGAGTTTGAAAAAGTTTCGTTTAAAGATTTCAGATCGACTCTTGTATCAGTCCTCAAGAGTGTTTGAAAAGTTGTTTTGAAAGCTTTTTTGAAAGTGTCGATGTGAAAAGTATTTTTGATTTGTTTTTGAAATTAGAGCAAGTATCTAGAGTTGTCTACCTACCCTAAGGAATTCGTCTGTGTAAATATCCTTTAAAGTAGTGCCATCCCACCATTGAGAGGTAGGTAGCACCACTGTTGGAGGTGTTCGGGTCAATTCGAGGTTTGGGACATGGTGATCACTAGAGCAATAGGAAGATACCTTAGAAGCTACCCTCATGCCAGGTTCCCGGATCATGAGGACTTACTAAGACATCCTCTACTCGACGATCACCTTTCGAGGGCAAGGCAACAGTGAGGCATACCCTAGGGGTGGTGTGTGATTTGTGTGTCGTTTTCATTTATATTTATCTTGTTCATGTCGGGGGTGATCTACGCGTTGCTTTTATTTTGACATTCATTCTTGCATGCATTTATTAACAGTTTAAAAAGTTGCGAGAAATATAAAGTTCCTAAACTATTACAAAGGCGCGGGTCCACATCGCCAAATTAAATCCAGGACCCGATTTGACATAACATAAAGTAAAGTGCGAGAAATATAAATATCGAATTTACATGGCTTTGGGAGAATTACATAAAAGGAGGAAATAAAATAAACGCGCGAATTGGAATTACGATCGAATGCGAGGGCGTTGGACCCTTTTTAATGAAATTAAATTACAAATTAACTAAATTAAAATAAAAAGAAAAGATTTTTGAGTTTTTTGGTGTTTATGGAATTTTAATGAGAAGATTTATGGAATTCAAAACTTAATTCTAGTTATTTTTAATTATTAAGAAAAAATATTAAAATTGAACCTAAAATTAAACCTAATTAATTAATGCAGTTTTATTTACAAAAATAAATAATTAATTATTAATAATTAATATGGTGAAAAAAGGAAAAAAAGATAAAAGTGCTTAAAACCCTAATTCTACAAATTTTTAGGTTTATTGAGAAAATATTAAAATTAATCCTAGAATTTAAAACTAAATTAATTGGTACAATTTATTTACAAAGATATTAAAATAAAATATATTTGTTTTTTTTTGTCTTTTCTGGTTTTTATATTATTTTTATATTTTATGAAAATAAATTAATTTAAAGATTTAAATGAAAATTAACAAAACAAATAAAATAGAAAAATATGAAGAAAAAAAATGAAAAAAAACAAACCCATGGGGGGTTCTGTCCCCAAACTGGAGGTTTTGTCCCAGCAACTTAGGCCCAATGTCTATGGCCTTATTTGACTTTTATGCTGGCGTGTGGCTTCGTTGACTGATGCCTATGCTACTCTTCAAATCTGGACCTTTGGATGGGGATCATGGGGCGCGTGGCACGTTTGGATCAGGGGTTGTATGGTAAGCCCCTGGAATATATGCTGCATGGGAATATAGAAAAGAAAATAATATGGGAAAGGGAGGGGACCTGGGAATCGAACCCAGGTCCCAGAGGTTACCAATCCCACGCCTGACCAGTGGAGCTGTTAATACGCGTTGTACATAGAATAGCAAATAAATAATATAATAGAAAATTGGTTAGTGGCCTAAAAAAATACAAAAACGCGCGCTGAATTCAAATTGCTCAATCAGGTGATGCCACATAATCTTCTTCTCCACTCGTTCGTGTTTTACCTGAAAAACAACAGTTAGATAGCGGGGGTTTTGAACCCCCACTAAACAGTGCATATGAAAATAGCGAATAGAATATGGTGGCTCATAAATTGAGCGCGAGGTATGGAAACGATTGGCCATGAGTTTCTGATTCTGATGGTGTGGGTCTCGGGTCTTAATTTTTCCATAGAAGTAAACCCCCAATTTCACAGTTTTGTAACCCTAGCAATCTTCCATGGTGATTCTTCATACGATGCGTGAAAACTCAATTAAAACACATGGTTAGCTTTAGAATGGTTAACTGAATATAAATCAAACATTAAAAATTAACAATAATGCGTGAATCATGATGCAAGAACATGGAAAAAAGTATGAACAGGACGGGGTTATTCTACCAATTCTTCGCGTTAGAGATGATGGTTTTGATCCAGAAACTTTCCTTGAAGTCTCAGGAATGCAATGGAATGATTATTTTGTCTTGAAACCCTTTGTAATCACGTTTTCAGTTTTGGAATTTTTCACAAAAATTTCAATGTTTCTCTTCAACTTTGGGCGCAGCTTGGAGGTCTCTTCCACTAGGGTTTGCTTCTGGCTTATGTATGGAATGATTAGGGTAAAGATTTTGATCCAAAAACCCTTTGCATTGATGGAAAGATATTTGATTTTCATGGCATATATTTTCATATCTTTTCCATGCATATTTGATACCAATCATGTCCAATCTTCCTGATTCTTTCCATATCAAATAATGCACGAAATTTTGAAGATATTCCATGCATAAAAAGATTTGAAAAGCTTGCTTTGGTATTTTTTCCATATTTTAATTAATTAAATGAATTATTAGCAATTAAAAATTCAAATAAATAAATAAAAATGATGAATAAATTCCCTTTGGGCCAAATGGTCGTGCACATGCTTTGGATGATGAATCTTGGAAGAAAATGTGGCCCATTAGCAATTTTAAGACATTTGAAGCAAAGTTGACTTTTCAAAATATCCAAAAATTTCCCAACTTCCACAAGGCATATCTTGCTCAATTTTTAAGCTTTGATCATGTTCTTGGACATTTTGGAAAGGTCTTGAAGTCCTCTAACCAATGCCTTTGGTCCCATGTCATTTGGATTTACCAATCTCAAGTTATGGCCTTTGACTTAAAGTACCTTTTTGTTGACTTTTGAAAATGACCTATAATGTTGAAATTGATAACTTTTTGTGAGAGCATTTCTTGGACTTGAAGTGTG
This sequence comes from Vicia faba, assembly GCA_948472305.1. Taxonomy (NCBI): domain Eukaryota; kingdom Viridiplantae; phylum Streptophyta; class Magnoliopsida; order Fabales; family Fabaceae; genus Vicia; species Vicia faba. The sequence goes on from OX451737.1 coordinate 1,574,911,450, forward strand.
AAGAGGAGTTGTAGGAAATGTCTTTCTATTCAAAATGAGCTTTGGATGGAATTTTTCTGATAAACCATATGGGAGTTATGCCTTGGTCAAGTTACAGTTGACTTTTTCAACTGTCCAAATATGGAAACTTTTGCATCTTGAGACTTTTTGAGCCAAGCTTTGAAAATCATGATCAAGAATTGATCAAATGATGTTTGAGGCTTCAAAATGAGATGTTGACCAAAAATTTGAACTTTTGACTGTCAAATGACCATTTTGCCCCTACAGTTGACTGTAGGGCAATTAGGGTTTTTGACTGTGCAATTTTGTGCTGTAAGTCTTGAAACTTGACATGAGGATGTTTGACCATATTTGTAGGCATGTGGGACTTGATTGGACCCTTGGAAACTTCATTTTCTTTGTTAGAACCAAAACCCTAGTTTTTGACTATTAGGAGGCCCTTGAACTATGCAACCCTTGGGGAGATTTTGAAGCTTTGACTTGGCAAATTTTGAAGAATATGGGAGGGAAAATTTTGGGGTACAACAGTTTCCCCTGTTCAATCTTCTTAGACCTGAGGATGCAGATTGGCTGACGTGCCTTTCGTAATCTGAAGGTGGAAGATGATTGAACACTAGAGTGCCCAGAAATTTGCGCTCACATAGTAGTGTGATGGTGGGAATGGGCTTATAGATGCCATTTGGAGATTGATGGATAGGATGATGGGCTTATAGATGCCATGCTAAGAGGTGATGGATAGGTGGATGGGCTTATAGATGCCATCTGGATGTTGATCGCGTAAGAGATTCCTTAGCGAGAACTTGCGTACCTGCAAAAGAAAAATGATTACCTGACCCGTTACAGGAGCTGGTCTTCAGATTCTTTGTATAGATGTGTCCTGACTGGTTTACAGGAGATGGGTCTGGATCTTCAAAAGGTGATGAATGAACCAGGGATGGTTACTACCTCAACAAGAACGCTGAGAGAACCTTGGGCGACTTCAACCTCAACAGTAACACTGAGAGAATCCTGGGCGACTTCAACCTCAACAGTAACACTGAGAGAATCTTGGGCGACTTCAACCTCAACAGTAACGCTGAGAGAATCTTGGGCGACTTCAACCTCAACAGTAACGCTGAGAGAACCTCGGACGTCTTCTACTGAGTCTTCATCAGGAAAATCTTTTAGGGGTCGATTTAGCTGGACTAGAGAAGGCCTTTGACTGGATAAGAAACAGAAAAATCTTAGGGTCGATTTAACTGAACCGGTCCAGGTCTTGAAATCTTCAACTGGATAAGAAACAGGGAGATCTTAGGGTCGATCTGACTGAACCAGAGAAGGCCTTTGACTGGATAAGAAATAGGAAAATCTTAGGGTCGATTTAACTGAACCGGTCTAGGTCTTGAAATCTTCAACTGGATAAGAAACAGGGAGATCTTAGGGTCGATCTGACTGAACCAGAGAAGGCCTTGGACTGGATAAGAAACAGGAAAATCTTAGGGTCGATTTAACTGAACCGGTCTAGGTCTTGAAATCTTCAACTGGATAAGAAACAGGGAGATCTTAGGGTCGATCTGACTGAACTAGAGAAGGCCTTGGACTGGATAAGAAACAGGAAAATCTTAGGGTCGATTTAACTGAACCGGTCTAGGTCTTGAAATCTTCAACTGGATAAGAAACAGGGAGATATTAGGGTCGATCTGACTGAACCAGAGAAGGCCTTAGACTGGATAAGAAACAGGAAAATCTTAGGGTCGATTTAACTGAACCGGTCTAGGTCTTAAAATATAGCTGAGAACTTAACATGGATCTTTCCTGAAAGGTAAAGGTCAGTCATATGCAATGCAGGATATGAATCAAGCAATGATGTTCTCAACATAAATGAGATTTGTAGGATACGATGCGTATATGCAGGCTGTAATGTATGAAAATGCGATGTTTATGAATGTATGTTTTCGTCTTAGGAAAGTAAATCCTTGACGGATGCCGGGAAGTCGCTCCTGGGCTGATGTTGAAGAATAGCTCTTGTTTCCGCTGGGGATGATAGTTGCAAGAATACCGGTAGGAGAAGATGACTCCGTTGGGGAATAAATTTGGCGAATGGATTACTCTGCGGGGAGAACATTATTCTAACGATCCTGCTGGGAAGCAATACTCTGTGGGGAGAGAGGTATGCTGTTGAAATGTTGATGGTAATTTTGCTGGGGATACCATTGTTGTGTTGGAAGCATTAATAGACTTCGCTGGGGATAAGAAGACTTCGCCGAGAACGATCTTTCCGTGGCTTTTGGCTGAGGATAACCCAGTTATATCCTGGTGAGGAAGTAACTCTTTGAATAAAGCCGGGAGACGCGTTCATGCTCTACGGGGATAAGCTTCCAGAATCTACTGGGGATAAGCTTAATGCTTGGGGAGATGGGTTCCAACCTTTTTGGGGAAACTGGATTAGACTCTCCTGGGGAAGTTTTGAACTGTATCGGGGAAGTGACTCCATTGAATGTTTGATATACCGCCGGGGAACAATCTTTAGACCAAGACTGCCAGGGATGCTTGTTAAGAGTAACTGTATATTGCTGGGGAATGTTGAGATCTGCTGGAGGATACCCAACTTCCCTAGGGTTGACTGTAACTTTGCTCGGGGAGAGTGTACTGACTTGCTGGCTCACTCTCTGGGGAATTAAGATATCTGGTTATGTTCTTCAGCCGAACTCATCTTGATACCTTGGAGGACAGAACAATTAGATTGCTTAGACAACTCTTTATTGCCCCTGTTTCTAATGTTACCTGTAATTAATCCTTTGTTTCGTATGCAAATATTCATGAGTTTAGCAAATTATTGTCAATGCATATATCACAAATTGAACCTTGGACGTTCTTCGCAAAACAAAACAGAAGAAGGAAAACAATTGAAAATTTTAACTGAAAAGTGTATTTGTATTGGTTTTGAATTTGCCTGTAAAATAGGCGTTTATGTACAAGAGGCTGACGTCCTAGTAAGAGAACGCCGCCGAACAAAAGAGTTTATACAATTTGTACAAAAGAAAATAAAACAGCTGTGTGAAATGAATGATCCACTGGGTTTCAACTCTGCTATCGCCTTTATATCTCCGAGCGTCTCATCACTTGATGACCTTAGTTGAAGATGAAGCTGACTGATCGATGCCGTCTGAACTTGATGTAGATACCGGATTCTGGATGCAAAGTGATCCAATGAGACATAGTATTACGCTTTATCCCTAACTTTTGCCTGGACCGCCCTTTCGGGTTTTCAGTCCACCGGGATACCCATTTTTGCCCAAGCCGCCTTTTCAGGTTTTCGACTTGCCGGGTGTACAGATTTTTCATTTCATCCCTTCATTTTGCCCGAACCCTTTTGGTTCGCCGGGAAGCCCTAATTTTTGCCTAGGCATGTCAGTCTAGCGGGTCTTTTTCATGCGTAGTATCTTTTTACTATGTCTGCATTGGCGGGGTGAGGAAGGTCGTCACCATCCATGTTGGTTAGAATCATGGCTCCTCCTGAGAACACATGTTTAACCACAAATGGCCCTTCGTACGTAGGGGTCCATTTGCCCCTTGGATCACTCTGAGGAAGGATGATTCGCTTGATTACCAGATCCCCAACTTGATATTCCTGTGGTCTGACCTTTTTGTTAAATGCCCTGATCATCCGTTTCTGATACGTCTGACCATGACAGATAGCAGCAAGCCTCTTTTCATCGATAAGGTTTAATTGATCAAGTCGTGTCTGGATCCAATCATCTTCGTTCAGATTTGCATCCTTCATTATCCGGAGAGAGGGTATTTGCACTTCGATCGGTAAGACTGCCTCCATACCGTAGACCAAAGAGAAAGGAGTTTTCCCGGTTGACGTCCTGGCTGAGGTACGGTATCCATGTAGAGCGAACGGTAACATCTCGTGCCAATCCTTATAAGTCACTGTCATCTTCTGCACGATTTTCTTAATGTTCTTATTTGCTGCTTCTACAGCCCCATTCGTCTTCGGTCTGTAAGGAGAAGAGTTATGGTGCTGTATCTTAAACTGCTCGCAGAGCTCAATGATCATCTTGTTATTGAGATTGGTACCGTTGTCTGTAATGATCCTTTCTGGGATGCCGTATCGACAGATCAGGTTATGCCGAATGAACTGTGCCACAACAGTCTTGGTTACCGTAGCATAAGATGCTGCTTCAACCCATTTCGTAAAATAATCAATTGCCACCAGGATGAAGCGGTGCCCATTGGACGCTGTAGGTTTAATCTCACCGATCATATCTATGCCCCACATTGCAAACGGCCAAGGCGCAGTCAGAACATTCAGAGGAACTGGAGGAACATGCACTTTGTCTGCATATATCTGGCATTTATGGCATGTCCGGGAATGTTGGTAGCAGTCAGCTTCCATTGTGGACCAGAAATACCCTGCCCGAAGGATCTTCTTTGCCATAGTGTGTCCACTGGAATGTGTCCCGAAGGTCCCTTCATGTAGCTCTTCCATGATCCTTTCTGCTTCTGTCTTATCCACACACCGTAGTAGGGTCGAATCATGGTTTCGCTTATACAGGATGTCGTTGCTAAGGAAGAATTTCGTTGCGAACCTTCTCAGAAACTTCTTGTCGTTGACAGATGCACCTTCAGGGTATTCCTGAGCTTCCAAGTATCTCTTCACTTCATGGTACCAAGGCTTCTCAGTCACCAATTCAGTCTCGAGATCACAACAGTATGCCGGTTCGTCCAGTTTCCAGATGATGATCCGGGGAGCCTCATTGTCCCATTTGACCTTGAACATGGAAGACATCGTAGCTAACGCGTCCGCCAACTGATTCTCCTCTATTGGAAAGTGTTCAAAGGTTATCTCTGTAAAGTGGGGGATCAATGTCAACACATATTCTCTGTAGGGAATAAGATTCGGATGTTTCGTATCCCACTCTCCTTTGATCTGATTGATCACAAGAGCGGAATCTCCGAAGACACTCAGAAACTTGATCCTTAAGTCGATCGCAGCTTGAAGACCCATGATGCATGCCTCATACTCCGCCATGTTGTTGGTACAGTTGAAACATAGCCGGGCAGTGAGTGGAGTATGAGTGCCTTGAGGGGATATTATCACAACACCGATACCGTTACCCAAAGCATTGGAGGCTCCGTCAAAGTGCATAGACCATCGAGATCCTTCCTCATGTCCTTCATCCGGTCCAAGTATTTCACAATCAGTCACAATCATGATGCTCTCGTCCGGAAACTCGAAGTTCATTGACTGATAGTCGTCTACTGCCTGATGTGCCAAGTGGTCTGCCAATACCCTTCCCTTGATGGCTTTCTGGGTCGTGTACTGAATGTCATATTCTGTCAAGATCATTTGCCATCTTGCTATTCTCCCAGATAGAGCAGGCTTTTCGAATATGTACTTTATAGGATCCATCTTTGAGATCAACAAGGTAGTGTGAGTCAGCATATACTGTCTCAGCCGGCGAGCAGCCCATACCAAAGCGCAGCAAGTTTTCTCAAGCAGTGAGTATCGGGTCTCATAGTCGGTAAACTTTTTGCTAAGGTAATAAATAGCATGCTCTTTTCGGCCAGACTCGTCATGCTGCCCCAGCACACACCCCATTGAGTTGTCGAGTACTGTTAGGTATAATATCAGAGGTCTCCCTTCAACCGGTGGCATAAGGATGGGTGGTTCTTGGAGATATTCCTTGATTCTGTCAAAAGCAGCCTGACATTCATCATTCCAACGTACTACCTGATCTTTCTTCAGTAGCTTGAAGATTGGTTCACAAGTAGCAGTTAGGTGCGAGATGAACCGAGCAATGTAATTCAGGCGTCCTAAAGAGCCTCTGACCTCTTTCTCTGTCTGCCTCAGTACCCAGATTTATTGTTTCCACTGGCTCTTCGTGTGGTTGAATTGCCCTCTCTTCCTGAAGTAACAGTCTTGCAAGCTCGCCAGGCACTTCGCAATCATCTTCACCTTCGTCTTCGGCTAAGTTGATCGGATTTTCGAAGTCATAACTGGCAGTAGCAGAGTCGTTACCAGTGAGATCCAGAATGGATTGAAATCTGTATGAGTGAGTGTGTGTAAATACAGTTGTTTTGGAATATATAAAGGAAGGAAAGAAAGAAAAGGAGCATAAGATTTGAAATGCGAGAAAACGTCCAAGATCTTTATTCATGATATATGAAATGACAATTTATATGCCCTCACAAATGAAGCCACGGTGCCCCGGGTAAGACACCGGGCCATAGAGTTCAATTTATTGTTTATTACAAATAACAAAACAAAGAAGTTTATTACTGCGTAACAAAAGTAACAGGAGTATGGTCTTTGGCAATCCAATTGGTCAATCCGCCCTCAGTCGTCGGGTAGATCCAGCTATTGAACTCTGACTCTCCCACTTCATCTTCATCTCCCACAGCATTCACTCCTGGGTTGGTAATAAACACAGGAGGTCTTCTAGTCTTTGCCTTCCGCATAGCTTTCTGACCCTCTGCAGTAAAACCCAGTCCGAACTTGTCAGTTTTCTGTGTAAAATCAGGAAGCCTGCCCCAGTTAGCACATTCACCTTTCTTGACCACAGCCCGGGCATCCTTCAAGGAAGCCATCTTCAAAGGAACATCCTCTTCGACCACCGTTTCTGCTGCTGCTAAAGTTGGAGATACCTCTTCGAAATGCTGAAAGGGGGTTTCAATAAACTCCCCGTCCATCTCAATATACCTGAAGGAATTCAAATGGCTCACCATATACTCCTCCTTTCCCTGCACAGTGACAATCTTTCCTCTGACGGGGTACTTGAGCTTCTGGTGCAGGGTAGAGGTCACTGCCCCAGCTTTGTGGATCCAAGGTCGACCCAGTAGACAAGAATAAGATGGACGGATATCCATCACATAGAAGGTAGAGTCGAATACTTGAGAACCCACACGGATAGGAATGTCCACCTCTCCATGAACCATCCTCTTGGAACCGTCAAAGGCTCTGACGATAATATTGCTAGGTTTCAGCTCCAGGCCCTCACAATCCAAATGGTCTAAGGCTTTCTTGGGTAGCACATTCAGGGAAGAACCAGTGTCCACCAATACGTGCGCCAGAGTAGTGCCCCTGCATTCAATAGAGACATGTAGGGCGTCATTGTGGTCTCTTCCCTTGGCAGTAAGGTCAGCATCTGAGAAACCCAAGCCATTGTCCGCTGTCAGATTTGCTACGCAATCAGTGAATTGGACAGCAGATGTCTCCTGTGGCACATGGGCCGTCTTGAGGAATGAGATCAGGGCCTTAGCATGGGCCTCTGAGAACAGTAATAAGGAGAGCATTGAGATCTTGGAGGGTGTATGCCCCAGCTGCTCGACAACATTAAAGTCACTCTTCTTGATTATTTTCAGGATTTCCTCCATCTCTTGTTGGGAGGCCTCAGCAGTTACAGGTCTTGGTGCCTCCATCTGGGCAGGGTCATCTTCAATCCCTTTACCCCGAGCATTAGATGACTCGGCAGCAGGGGAAATAACTTGATCAGAAACAGGAACATGTACACTTGCAGGTGTTATAGTGAGGGGTCTTCGAATAGCGGGCGGTGCAATGTCAGGCGAGAAGAGCCTGCCACTGCGGGTAACCTTTACTGGACCAGTGATATTGTTGACACTAGTGCCAGTGTTGAATTCTTGCTTAATTCCATTCACATACACGTCTGCCCCATAGTGCCAGGGGACAGCCTTATCAGATTCGTAGGGGAGAGGCCCCGGAACAGTAATAACAACAGGTGCGACAGTCATGATTTGAACATGCTTCCTTGTGAGAGCCTTGATTGGATTATTAAAGATTGTAACAACAGAAACTTCTTCTATCGGAACCAACTGAACAGCAGACTTATTGAATAGAATCTCCTTGCTGTCCATTAGGCTTTGGATGCCTAACTTCAGCAAAGGACAACCAGATAGGGAAACAGCACAGAAGAGGCAACCTTCACTACAACCCGGAAATAAACCGTCCAGTAGTAGGTTCCTCTTGACAGTCATTAAGGGAGTAGCCACATCATTCACAGAAACAGCGTATACATCTTCATCCACAGCATTTACTCCATGCTGGGGCATAGGAGCAGTCACCACATTTGGCCTCTCAGGCGCTTCAAACTGTATCTCTTTTGCGTCAATAAGGTCTTGCACCTTATTCCTTAAGGCCCAATAGTCATCAGTGGAATGCCCCGGGCTATCAGAATGGTAAGCACAGCGGGCATTTGGATTGTATTTGGGAGAAGCCGTATTCACAACCTTTGGGGCCTCTCTGACAGTCACTAAGTTGGTGGATAGCAACTGTGGCAAGATTTGTGATAGAGTCATACTCAAATGGGTGAACTCTCTTCTAGGTCTTTCAGCCCTTGGAGGATTGGTTTGCCGAGGAGCGGCAGCAGGCTTAGCAATCATTACCGCATTGACAGATTGGCGGCGCTCAGGTTTTTCTTGTCTCCTAGACCCATATACAGCACTGGCCTCCTTTTTGAAGGGTTTCTTCTCAGAACTTGACGATGCACCCTTCTGAATTTTACCAGACTTCATCCTAGCCTCTATTCTCTCCCCAGTCAGAATAAGATCAGTAAACCCTGCAGATGAGTTACCGATAAGATGGTTGAAAAATGGCCCAGATAGGGTCCCCAAGAACATGTCTACCAACTCCCGGTCAGTCAACGGAGGCTGCACCCTGCCAGCCAGATCCCTCCACTTCTGTGCATACTCTTTAAAACCTTCACTTGACCCTAGCGACATACCCTGGAGTTGGGTACGCGTAGGAGCAAGGTCGGCATTATATTGATACTGCTTATAGAAAGCAGTAGCCAACTCCTCCCAGTTACGAACCTTGGTCCCATCCAGCTGATAGAACCATTCGAGATGAGTCCCTGAAAGACTCTCCTGGAAGAAGTGGATCCACAAGTTCTTGTCCACTGAGTACGGTTGAATCTTCCGCACGTAGGATCTGAGATGTAGCTTGGGACAAAGACGCCCTGTCATACTTGGTAAAAGATGGTGCTTTGAACTTATGAGGAATGATCACACCAGTAGACAAACCCAAGTCTCCGAAATCCAGCCCAGGCACTTGTTGGATCTCCATAGCATTCAGTCTGTCCTCCAACTGCTGCTTGTACCGGTCTTCAGCCGGAGGATACTATTCCTCATCAAAATCAGTCTCGTTGTCAGAGACTACCGGACTATGACCTTTTCCCTCTTGGGGACTACCCTTGCCTATAGAAGAACCAGCCTCTTCATTTTGCAGAGTGTTGCCAAACCTTCGGCCTGAGTTGAAAAGAACAGTTCTCTTCTTCTTCTTCTTCTTCTTCTTCTCCTTCTTCAGGAGCAGAGCCTTCAGCTCTTCTTGGCCCTGAGCCAATCCCATGATTAGTTCCTGAAATTGCGCATTCTGCGCCTGAAGAGCCTTGATGGACATCTCGGTTGATGATGAGTCAGGATTCATGATGCTGAAATAAACAGCGAAGAACGGTAAGCAACCTGAAAAGAAGAAAGCCTGCTATGCACATGATGAATGATATGTGTTTATGCAATGCAATCAAGGGTTCGAAAGTTCAAATTTGTTGTAGACAAAAAGGAACACACGTTATCATTAAGGAAATAATTGTTCAGTACATCAAAGCCTCGTGGGCACAAATTACAAAGCAAATCAATCCCAAAAGACACTACGCATCCTCTTTGGAGCTATGTAGGTGTTGAGATTCCTCCCCTCATGCAATAGGCGGGTGAGCTCCAGGACCCTCTTTTCACTAGCATGTAGACTGGTCTCAAGAGAATTCCGTTCTTCCTTAAGCTGGATCCAGCTCTTCTGCATCTCTTCCCAGGATGTAGGCATGTCAGGATGCTGAATGGTGTAGGACACTTCTCCTTCCAAGACTGGCTCTTTGATCACAGGGAGCATGTGAGGATATGGCATTACTAACTTCTGGGAGCGGGCTCGTACCCACTTGAGATAGGGTTCCAATGGGATGGAGTTCCTGTGCCCCAGTGTCTTGCTGTCTATCCTACTTGGCATCCTCCAGGCTCTGATAAATTTCTGGCGAAGTCCTTGGGCATCGTTGTCGAAGTCAAAAACTATGTCAGGAATTAACATACCGTGAGGGCCATCCCTCAGAGCATAACCAAATTGTCTCCAAGCCAGGCATGGGCTGTAAGTAATACCTCCTCTGATTCCAAGTAAAGGAACATCAGGGTACTCCCCGCAACGATCAATGATAGTGACATCCTCTCTGGACCGAGGGCACCAATGTATATCTGCATGTGTAAGAGTCATCAACCGTTGTGACCATCTCAAACCCCGCTCGTTCTTCAAAACTGATTGTGGAAGGTGCGAAATAAACCACCTTCCCAGGAGAGGAGTGCAACACATAAGGACACCTCTTTTTCTCACGGTTCGAGTGTAACATGAGTGAAGGATGTCCCCCAGCAACGTAGGTATAGGATTCCTGGACATGAAGATCTGGACAGCACTAATATCTATAAGCTGATCTGGGTTAGGGAACAACACCAAACCATAGACAAGGAGGGCCACAACTTCTTCAAAAGCTTGCAAGTCAAGGGAGTTCCAACATTCATGGGCCTTTTCAAACAGAAACCTGGCTAAGAACCCTTTGATACCACTTCTAACTTCCCAATGTCCCTTGAGGTCAGATGATTGTAGGTGTAAGGCTTTAGCAATCTCTTCAAGCTTGGGTTCCTTCTCCGTACCGTTGTAGGGTAGTTGATCAAGGATAGGGATCTTCAGAAGCCGGGAGAACTCCTCCAATGTAGGTACCAGTTGATAGTCCAAGAAGGTGAAACAGTGATGCAGAGGGTCAAAGAACTGGAACAGGACCTTTATCATATCTTCCTCAATGTTGGTATTAACCAAGCTGATGAGTCTCCCATGTCTTTCACTGAATGAAGAGCTCTCGGGAATCCTGGATATAAGCTCCTTAAGCTGAGGAGGGATCCTTACAAGACTGATTTGAATTGTCTTTCTGCGAACAATTTCCATGTCCTACAAAACAAGAACAAAGATGAAGATTCGAACCCCTGAAATGGTTAGTCAATGCATGTGATGCAGGATGATGTCATGATGCTATGATTAAACACACCACAGATATTTACAAAGACAAACATGTAAGGCACACAAGGCACACAAGACAAGCCCTTAGGGTTTAGGCCAGCATGGGGTCTGGGTAGTACCCTCTTGAAGTTGGTGGGTTCAACCTGTCCTATTAGAAGTAACCGGGTTCTGAGGGTCCCAATATCACTGGATTGCTTTCATTATTCATCGTTTCGATTTAGCCACTGAACTGGCAACCGAAATATTCCAGGAAAGCAACCCTCAATTGAGTGTAGTATCGAGTATCAACCAACCTAGGACTGCACCAAAGTCAGTTATCTCACTACCCTAAAGAGGCCAAGATAATTCAATTAAGGTTCCTAAGGTCTGTTGATGCTTCACGACACCACGCGGAGGCCCCGTACTCTCCTTGACTGAACTCAAGGGTTACCGGTACACACCAAGGTGCCACATCAACATAGCAGACTGTTTCAACCATGTCGGTATACCCCGCACAGTTCCCTCACAACCTTGTTGCTACTTTCTAAGAACGTATCCCCAGATCTGGGTTAGGATCTATAGAACTCCCAAGACAGTCCCACAATTTAAAGCAAACAAGTCAATACAATTGAAAATACAGTTATGAACTAAGCCCTAAGGTACACCTCACTTTAAGTTATATCCCCAACAGAGTCGCCAGTTCTGTGATCGGTGGATCTGGAACTGACTGTTTAACGCTGGTTCGCGAAATGTCGCGGAAGCAAGAGTCGCCACCGTCTTTTATTTTCTCCAAATGGAAAGGACAAAAGCACAGAAAAATTCCTTATAGAGATTGCTCTCGGTTCGGGAGGTAGGTTATAGAAAGGGAAGGTGTTAGCACCCTTTCTATCCATGGTTATCCATGGGCTCTTAGATACTTGCTCACTGTGTTTTCAAAAGTGTTTGCTTTTCAATTGTGAGTGAGTTTGAAAAAGTTTCGTTTAAAGATTTCAGATCGACTCTTGTATCAGTCCTCAAGAGTGTTTGAAAAGTTGTTTTGAAAGCTTTTTTGAAAGTGTCGGTGTGAAAAGTATTTTTGATTTGTTTTTGAAATTAGAGCAAGTATCTAGAGTTGTCTACCTACCCTAAGGAATTCGTCTGTGTAAATGTCCTTTAAAGTAGTGCCATCCCACCATTGAGAGGTAGGTAGCACCACCGTTGGAGGTGTTCGGGTCAATTCGAGGTTCGGGACATGGTGATCACCAGAGCAATAGGAAGATACCTTAGAAGCTACCCTCATGCCAGGTTCCCGGATCATGAGGACTTACTAAGACATCCTCTACTCGACGATCACCTTTCGAGGGCAAGGCAACAGTGAGGCGTACCCTAGGGGTGGTGTGTGATTTGTGTGTCGTTTTCATTTATATTTATCTTGTTCATGTCGGGGGGTGATCTAAGCGTTGCTTTTATTTTGACATTCATTCTTGCATGCATTTATTAACAGTTTAAAAAGTTGCGAGAAATATAAAGTTCCTAAACTATTACAAAGGCGCGGGTCCACATCGCCAAATTAAATCCAGGACCCGATTTGACATAACATAAAGTAAAGTGCGAGAAATATAAATATCGAATTTACATGGCTTTGGGAGAATTACATAAAAGGAGGAAATAAAATAAACGCGCGAATTGGAATTACGATCGAATGCGAGGGCGTTGGACCCTTTTTAATGAAATTAAATTACAAATTAACTAAATTAAAATAAAAAGAAAAGATTTTTGAGTTTTTTGGTGTTTATGGAATTTTAATGAGAAGATTTATGGAATTCAAAACTTAATTCTAGTTATTTTTAATTATTAAGAAAAAATATTAAAATTGAACCTAAAATTAAACCTAATTAATTAATGCAATTTTATTTACAAAAATAAATAATTAATTATTAATAATTAATATGGTGAAAAAAGGAAAAAAAGATAAAAGTGCTTAAAACCCTAATTCTACCAATTTTTAGGTTTATTGAGAAAATATTAAAATTAATCCTAGAATTTAAAACTAAATTAATTGGTACAATTTATTTACAAAGATATTAAAATAAAATATATTTGTTTTTTTGTCTTTTCTATTTTTTATATTATTTTTATATTTTATGAAAATAAATTAATTTAAAGATTTAAATAAAAATTAACAAAACAAATAAAATAGAAAAATATGAAAAAAGAATGAAAAAAAACAAACCCATGGGGGGTTCTGTCCCCAAACTGGAGGTTTTGTCCCAGCAATTTAGGCCCAATGTCTATGGCCTTGTTTGACTTTTATGCTGGCGTGTGGCTTCGTTGACTGATGCCTATGCTACTCTTCAAATCTGGACCTTTGGATGGGGATCATGGGGCGCGTGGCACGTTTGGATCAGGGGTTGTATGGTAAGCCCCTGGATTATATGCTGCATGGGAATATAGAAAAGAAAATAATATGGGAAAGGGAGGGGACCTGGGAATCGAACCCAGGTCCCAGAGGTTACCAATCCCACGCCTGACCAGTGGAGCTGTTAATACGCGTTGTACATAGAATAACAAATAAATAATATAAGAGAAAATTGGTTAGTGGCCTAGAAAAATACAAAAACACGCGCTGAATTCAAATTGCTCAATCAGGTGATGCCACATAATCTTCTTCTCCACTTGTTCGCGTTTTACCTGAAAAACAATAGTTAGATAGCGGGGGTTTTGAACCCCCACTAAACAGTGCATATGAAAATAGCGAATAGAATAAGGTGGCTCATAAATTGAGCGCGAGGTATGGAAACGATTGGCCATGAGTTTCTGATTCTGATGGTGTGGGTCTCAGGTCTTAATTTTTTCATAGAAGTAAACCCCCAATTTCACAGTTTTGTAACCCTAGCAATCTTCCATGGTGATTCTTCATACGATGCGTGAAAACTCAATTAAAACACATGGTTAGCTTTAGAATGGTTAACTGAATATAAATCAAACATTAAAAATTAACAATAATGCGTGAATCATGATGCAAGAACATGGAAAAAAGTATGAACAGGACGGGGTTATTCTACCAATTCTTCGCGTTAGAGATGATGGTTTTGATCCAGAAACTTTCCTTGAAGTCTCAGGAATGCAATGGAATGATTATTTTGTCTTGAAACCCTTTGTAATCACGTTTTCAGTTTTGGAATTTTTCACAAAAATTTCAATGTTTCTCTTCAACTTTGGGCGTAGCTTGGAGGTCTCTTCCACTAGGGTTTTCTTCTGGCTTATGTATGGAATGATTAGGGTAAAGATTTTGATCCAAAAACCCTTTGCATTGATGGAAAGATATTTGATTTTCATGGCATATATTTTCAAATCTTTTCCATGCATATTTGATACCAATCATGTCCAATCTTCCTGATTCTTTCCATATCAAATAATGCACGAAATTTTGAAGATATTCCATGCATAAAAAGATTTGAAAAGCTTGCTTTGATATTTTTTCCATATTTTAATTAATTAAATGAATTATTAGCAATTAAAAATTCAAATAAATAAATAAAAATGATGAATAAATTCCCTTTGGGCCAAATGGTCGTGCACATGCTTTGGATGATGAATCTTGGAAGAAAATGTGGCCCATTAGCAATTTTAAGACATTTGAAGCAAAGTTGACTTTTCAAAATATCCAAAAATTTCCCAACTTCCACAAGGCATATATTGCTCAATTTTTAAGATTTGATCATGTTCTTGGACATTTTGGAAAGGTCTTGAAGTCCTCTAACCAATTCCTTTGGTCCCATGTCATTTTGATTTACCAATCTCAAGTTATGGCCTTTGACTTAAAGACCCTTTTTGTTGACTTTTGAAAATGACCTATAATGTTGAAATTGATAACTTTTTGTGAGAGCATTTCTTGGACTTGAAGTGTGAAGAGGAGTTGTAGGAAATGTCTTTCTCTTCAAAATGAGCTTTGTATGGAATTTTTATGATAAACCATATGGGAGTTATGCCTTGGTCAAGTTACAGTTGACTTTTTCAACTGTTCAAATATGGAAACTTTTGCATCTTGAGACTTTTTGAGCCAAGCTTTGAAAATCATGATCAAGAATTGATCAAATGATGTTTGTGGCTTCAAAATGAGATGTTGACCAAAAATTTGAACTTTTGACTGTCAAATGACCATTTTGCCCCTGCAGTTGACTGTAGGGCAATTAGGGTTTTTGACTGTGCAATTTTGTGCTGTAAGTCTTGAAACTTGACATGAGGATGTTTGACCATATTTGTAGGCATGTGGGACTTGATTGGACCCTTGGAAACTTCATTTTCTTTGTCAGAACCAAAACCCTAGTTTTTAACTGTTAGGAGGCCTTTGAACTATGCAACCCTTGGGGAGATTTTGAAGCTTTGACTTGGCAAATTTTGAAGAATATGGGAGGGCAAATTTTGGGGTACAACACACATCATTACAGGTACCATTATAGGTTTCTCATCTTCTTCGTTGTTTATTTCAGCAAAAATATCTTCTGAACAAAGCATCAAGGACCTTCAGGCACAAAATGCCCAATTTCAACAGATGTTCATAAGTCTGGAAAAAGGGTAGGATGATCTGAAAGCCCTCATCCTGAAAGAGAAAAAGAAAAAGAAGAAGGATGCCAGTATTCTGAATATAGGCATAAGGTTTAGAGGGTCGTTGAAGCAACAAGTCAATCTGACCTCTTCATCCAAGGAAGGGGAGAATCAAGAAGAAGAGACAGGGGAGAAGGACCCCAGTCCTGCAGTTTCTGACAACGATACCAACTACAATGATGAGTAATATCCTCCTGCTGAGGATAGATACAAGTAGTTGGAAGATCGTTTGAGTGCCATGGAAGTTCAGAGGATACCTGGGCTAGATTTCGAAGAATTGGGATTGGTGTCGGGAGTAGTCATCCCGCAGAAGTTCAAAGCTCCAGTTTTTTCTAAGTATGATGGGGTGTCCTGCCCAAAACTCCATCTCCGCTCTTATGTCAGAAAGATCCAGCCCCACATCGCCGATAGAAATCTGTGGGTTCATTTCTTTCAAGATAGTCTGTCAGGGACTTAGCTTGAATGGTTCTACCAGCTAGAGAGAGCCAATGTCTGAAATTGGGAAGATCTGGCTGCTACTTTCTATAAGCAGTATCAATACAACGCCGACCTTGCTCCTACTCGTACTTAACTCCAGAGTATGTCCATGGGGGAAAGTGAAGGCTTTAAAGACTATGCACAAAAGTGGAGAGATATGACAGGGAGATTCTAACCCCCTTTGTCTGATAGGGAGTTGGTGGATATGTTCCTTGGTACGCTGTCTGGTCCGTTCTTCAATCACTTGATTGGTAGCTCCTCAGCTGGTTTCATCGAGCTGATATTGACTGGAGAAAGAGTAGAAGCTGGGATCCGGAGTGGCAAGATCCAGAAAAATACCTCTTCGAGTACAAAGAAGAAGTCATTTGATGGCAAGAGGGAAGCCAATGCTGGGCACGGCCAGAAGGGGCGTAGCAAGGCAGACTACCACCAATCTGTGGGGTAGTGCTGATCTCTAATTCGGCACGCGCACAACGACCACAACAACGAAAAAATCAGCCAAGGGTGGAATGAACTCAAAGGCAGTTCACCCAAATCAACATGCCACTGTCACAAGCATTGCAACACATATTGAAGATGAAGCTGATTACGGTGATAAACCCTCATCCAAACCCGAAGACTTCCTCTCCTAACTACAATCCGGAGGAAAGGTGTGCTTATCATTTTGACAGCCCGGGGCACGATACTAACGATTGTTGGGCGCTAAAATACAAGATTCAAAATATGATTAATGCCAAAGAGATCGAATTCGACCCTCCTGAGACTCCCAACATGATAACTGCTCCCTTGGAAAAACATAGCTAGGATTGAAAGCATTTTTGTTCATTTAAATTTTGAAGTTGTATTGTCTTTGCTTATTCAAACAATTATTGCCATGTCAAACTATATTATTTCATTAATGCATTACACATGTCTGTCTTGAATTAATTTGTTTTCATTATGCTTAAACTGCTTTATACTTCCTTTTCGTGATATTCAACTCTCGACTAAAAAACTGTAAGCCTTTAGAGGGAGGATGACGAAAATGATACCACAATCTCTACAGTATGCTTTTGAACAGACCCCGCTGACGATGTACATGCGTTGTTTCAAATCCTAAACAGTGGAGTTATAAGGAAGATAATCCCTAGTCAACCCCTTCGAGCCAAAGAAGTAGGAGTTTTTCTTTTCACACATATTAAAACCCTTAATCATAACCTGGGGCAGGGTAGTTTTCTCAATTAATTCAGAGGCGCATTCAGTCACAATCTGCCCTTCGTACACAATGAATGGCATCAAAGACGTCCTTCCAAAACAAAAGACGGTGATGGTTCCCTATAATCGTCAAGACAAGCAGTCATTATCTCTCGAAATAAAATCCCATTAAGTCAAAACCTATGAAGGAGACTTAAGAAAAAAATGGGGGCATCCCGTTGACTCTAATAACAAAAAGAAACAGTTCAGGCAAAAGACAGGGATAATAAAGTTAAAAAGAAAGAGGTCCTACAAACCCTCAACAAAAATGACTGCCTATTCAAAATAAACTGTCAGTATCCGAACCATCACTGGAATATTAGAGCAAAGACTCAAACGAGATCTAAATGCACAATCAACTGAGTATAGGGTCGAAGAACATCACTGTTGTACCCCAAAATTTGCCCTCCCATTTTTCATAGAAGATACAACCCTAGGGTTTCTTGGATATTCAAGTTGGTTCAGAAATTAATCAAACAGATTCTCTTCTGGGGCAGTAAATCAGCAATTAGTTTTTTTTGTGTTGCAATTCTCAAAAGAAAATGAGTTTTCAAAGATCCAATTGGCCTTCATAGGTCTTCATGCTTCCTCAAGGTTGTATTTATGATTTCTTCAAGCTACAAGATTTTGAGACGATTATGTCTGTTCATGGCCACATGTGATGTCACTCACAGGTTTATCTTCAAAGAATCGGAAGAAATTTGAGTTTGGAAGACTTTAAAATTATCAAATCATCGCAAGGCATTTGATTGATTTTGAATTTTCTTAAACACAATTTACTAAAAGGATAATGTTTGTTCTCAGAGAATTATTTTTTTGGGACAAGAGATGGAGGTTAAGACTGTGATTTAGGACAATCATGATTTTGGGATCCAGGTTGACCAGATGATTTACGTCCTTAAAACATCTATTTTGTTTAGGAAATGGAGTACAAAGTGCGTGTTTGTTTGAAATGCAGTTACAAAGTTATTGGGATTATTTGGAATTTAAGTTACCAGACTGGAGCATTTTATTTCAAATATCCTGATTGGGAACTTAAAAAAAAATCAATTAGGATGCGAAGAGAAATTACAAATTGTTGTTTATAAAGGATTTAAATTTATAAAATGACACAAGAATACTTTATGCTACAATTCAAGATTTTTCTCCAATTTCAAACACACCATCCACGATTGTTACAAAACTTCGAAGTCTTTTAATACTTTATGTTTTACAACTTATTGTATTTAAAGATAAATTGGTACAACTATTGGATACAATACATCAAAATACAAGAATGATCTTTCTAAGTTACAAAGAAAATCAAAGTGAATGTTTGGCCTAAGAGAACTAATCTATGTTTAAGTTGTTTGAAGACTGAAGTCATATCAGATTCCTTTGCTTATCTCCAAGACTTCCATGTTTGTCACGGATTTCTTGCGTTCTTTGCTTTGTCATCTCCAATTTTGCTCACATGAAAACAAGAGAAAGAAAGCATGATTAATACAAGATTATATGGGCATGAACAAGGAATTTTCCAAAAAAGTTATTTCATAAATTCATCATTAAGGTTTGCAACGTGGAATCAGAATGCTATTTATTTCATCACAACCTATTTCCCCCAGTTGCGAATCACAAGAAGGTTGCCCTTCTTGGTTCACAAAAAGAAGGAAAAAGAGAAATTCGCAAACATGATAGCCCAAGGCTGCACACAATAACAAAATGATACAACATTCCAAACAAACAACATCATCACAAATTGAAACAAGCAGCATCATCACAAACAAACAGCAGCATCACATACTGGACAAGCAGCGTCATCACAAACAAACAACATCATCACAAATTTTAACAAACAGCATCATCACAAACTGAACAAGCAGCGTCATCACAAACAAACAGCATCATCATAAGCTAAAACAAGGCAGCAGTGTGGCAAATATAACAAATAGCTAGATGTTAAATCAAACAAAATAGCAAGTCAACTTGCTCAAGAAACAAAGTATCATCATTTTCCAAGTGCTGCAAACCTTTCAGAATGGTAAAATAAGCAAAAGAGAAAATTTCTTTTATTTGTCATTAAGAGAGAAGAGAGGAAAGAGGTCACCTAGGCTACAGAATTGCCCAAAGCACATCCTACAAAAGCTCTGCTACAAAAAGAAGAGTTGCTGTAAACCCAAAATCAGAACAAAACCTGCTGTAAACCCAAAATCACCAAAAGGATGTAAACCCAAAATCAGAACAAAACCTGTTGTAAACCCAAAAATCATCAAAACTGCTAAAATCCAAAATCAGAAAAAACCTGCTGTAAACAAAAACTTGTTGTAGAGACCAAAGGAAAAAAGGCCACATCATAAGAAAAGGTTAATAAAAACAGAGAGGGCAATGGATTAAAGGGCCAACAAAAAGAGAATAATTATTCATTATTCAAACATAGTAACAGAGAGAGCAAGAACAAAACAACCTTCACAAAAATTCCAAAACCTGTTAACCATCACCAAAAATTCCAAAACCTGTTAACCATCACCAAAAATTCCGAAAAACCTGTTAACCATCATCAAGAACTCAGAACAACATAACCATCACCAAAAAATCCCAAACCTGTTAACCATCACCAAAAATTCCAAAAAAACTGTTAACCATCATCAATAACTTAGAACAACATAACCATCACCAAAAATCCCAAAGCCTGATAACCATCATCAAAACTTAGAACCAAAGAACCATCACCCGAAACACAGAAATAACACAATCATCATTCAACATTTGATAACCAAGAAAGAGATAACATACCATCCAAACCAGAAGAGCCCCACCCATATCCTCATCTCTTTCCCTCATAAATCATCTGCCACCACTGAATACCATCCTTAATCTCGCCTCTCCATTCCTATTTTGCAGAAGATCATGAAAAAACAGCAAGGCAAGGGAGAAGTTATAAAGCTCCAACAGGTATGAGTTCTCCCCCCATTCTCATACTTCCATAGCATAAGATTTGCATTTGTAAAGAACTGATGGGTAGTTAGAGAAGAAAAATCAATGAAAATCTGTAAGCTTTGAAAAGAACAAGAAAATCTTACCTTTTCAAAATCGCTAGGGTTAGATTAGGGAAACGAGAGAGTTATATTCCGGTAACAAAGAGGTTGAGGGAGGTCAAGGATGAGACGATTTTGGGTCTCTCTGATCTAAATCTGAATTCAACAGAAAAAGGGGTTTCAAAAAGATGTTAGCCGATGTGAGACAAAGAGGCGTGGGTGGTTACTGAAGAGAGCGATTCATTCGCGAGTGTTGTACCCCAAAATTTTCCCTCCCATATTTCTCAAAACATTTCAAGAAAGATCCTCAAAGTTGCTCAAGGTAGTCCAAGGGTTGGCCAGACAAGCTCTCTCCTAAGACAGTCTACCTCAAATTAGGGTTTCATTTTGCATCAAGATACTTGAGTCCAAGTGATCCCAAATTCTCACCAATGTCCTAATATGTCCTCAAGATCATTCATATCAAGTTTCAAGCCTTGCAGAGAAAGTTTGTTCAGTCAATTGCTCAAACGCCTGAAAATCGACTGTGCTAGGGCAAAGGTCAACTGTGGCCCACATATAGTCAAACTTCAAGATTTTTGGTCAACATCCTCATTTTGAAGTATATTTCATCATTTGATCAAGGGTTGATCATGATTCATCAAGGATTTCTCATAATTCATCAAGATTCAAAAGTTGCTAAATTAGGATTTTGTAGGAAAAGTGAACTCAACTTTGACCAAGCATAACTTTCTCATACTTTATGCGAAATGACCCATAAAAAGCTCATTTTGAAAAGGATGCAATTCCCTACAATCCATCTTCATCTCCCAAGTTCAAAATATGCACTCACAAGAAGTTATGAATTGGGACATTATAGGTCATTTTGAAAAGTCAACAAAAACACCTTTTTTGTCAAAGCTTCATACATGAGCATGGAATATCAAATTGAGATGAGACCAAAAGGTTTGATTAGAGGACATCTAAAAATTTCTAAAAAGTCCTGGAACACCTCCAAAGAGTCAAAATTGAGGAAGTTATTCATTGATGAAGTTGACCCTTTTTGCAAAATTGCCAAAAGTCAACTATCCCTAAAACTTCAATTTTTGCCAAATGGGCCCTGTTGTACCCCAAAATTTGCCCTCCCATAATCTTCAAAGTTATGACAAGCAAAAGCTTCAAAGTCTACTCAAGGGCTACACAGTCAACCATTCTCCTAAAGCCAGTCAAATTAGGGTTTTGGTTCTTGTAAAGAAGTTGAAGTTTTCAAGGGCTCAATCAAGTCACATATGCCCATATACATTGTCAAGCACCTACATGCCAAGTTTCAAGGCTCACAAGGTCAAGTTGCACAGTCAAAAACCCTAATTGCTCCACAGTCAACTGCAGGGGCAAAATGGTCATTTGGCAGTCAAAAGTCAAAAATTTTGGTCAACATCTTATTTTGAAGCCACAATCATCATTTGGTCAAGTCTTGACCATGATTTCACAAGAATGGCTCAAAAATCATCAAGGTGTCAAAAGTTTCTATTTTTGGACAGTTGAAAAGTCAACTGTAACTTGACCAGGGCATAACTTTTTCTTGGTTCATCAGAAAAATCCCATCCAATACTCATCTTGAAGGGGAAGACATTTCCTACAACTCATCTTCACATTCCAAGTCCAAGAAATGCTCTCACAAAAAGTTATCAATTTCAATATTATAGGTCATTTTCAAAAGTCAACAAAAAGGCACTTTAAGTCAAAGACCATAACTTGAGATTGGTAAATCAAAATGACATGGTACAAAAGACATTGGTTAGAGGACTTCAAGACCTTTCCAAAATGTCCAAGAACATGTTCATAGCTTCAAAATTGAGCAAGATATGCATTGGAGAAGTTGGGAAATTTTTGTGAAATGGCCAAAGTCAATTATCCTTGAAATTTCATTTTTTGACAAAAGGGGCCCACTTTTTCCACTTGATTCAGCTTGGCCATGCCTCCCACGTGTCCCACAATTTATTTCAAGATTTAAAATTAATTTTTTCATTTTTATTTAATTTTATTTGATTTAATTCATTTTAAATCTTTAAAATTCAAATAAAAATCAAAGAAATTAATGGAGGGATATATTTTGTGTTGAATAGCTTTGAATCACCTTGAAATACCTTCCAAATTCGTGCAAGGCCTATTATGGGCATAAAAATTCAAATTTTGACACAAAAGGCAAGTTGTTTCAATGTTGGTTATGGAAAAATCTCAAACATGAATGCAAGACTTCAATGACCATTATTTGGATTGATACACATTTCATTACTATATATACAAGCCTTCCCAACATCATTCAAAGATTAGTGTGTGCAGAAACGGCCAAGAGCAAAACCAAAAATTATTAAAAAAGTGAGAGTTCTAAAACATAGTTGCGAGCATCTTCAGATCAAAACAAGCACGTGGTTCTATTCCTTGCCACACCCTGAAGCTAAAGCAACCTTTGCCAAGTCCTGAGGCTCATACCGCGCTGTAAGTTCTTCCCAGGTCCCCCATAATTCTCATATCATTTTTGTTAACGCGTTCTTGTGCAGTTTCTTAAGTAGTTTCCACCATAAGCCTCACCCATCTAACAAGCCAAGTGTCATTGGAGGCAGATCTAAAGGCCCAGAACGCAAGAGTACTATGCTCTGGAGTCAGCGCATGCGTAGGCAACCGAAAAAAGTCAAATAAGGCTTCTTGTTGTTGGGCCAGAATTACTTCATAAAACCTCCATGAAGGCCATCTCACCCCCCTTGGGTTTATTTACTTTTTTCTTATTTTATTTTGTTTTGTCATTTTGTTTTCTTTTATTTATTTGCCTTATTTTATTTTTTTAATAATTAGCATAATTAACATATTTTCATAAAAAATCAAAAAAATAGAACTAACATCATTATTATTATTATTATTATATTATTTTGTAAATAAACATTAATTGAAATAGTTTAATTAGGCAATTTTGACTTTTCTTTTAATAATTAAAATAATTTAGAATTAGGTTGACTTAATTTCGTAAAAAACATAAAAAAACACAAAAATATATTTTCTTTTAATTAATTAGTTTAATTATTTAATTAATTGCATTTAATTGACAAAAAGACAAAAAATCAATTTCTTTTCTAAAAAGGGTCAACACCCTTAAGACGTTCCCGATTATTTTATTCGCGCGCATTTACTTTATTTGATTATTATGTAATTGCCTTCAAGAATGTAATAGTTAAATAGGGTTATCGCTTTATTTAATTTCCGTACTTATTTACTAAAAAACGGGTCTTTGTAATTTTTGGCGATGTATAGACCCGCGCCTTGTAATAGCGTAGGATTTATTTTTCCGCAATTTACTTTCTGCACCCCTTAACTGCTAAACTTGCATGAAAGAATGTATGTAAATAAAAACAACTCGTAGCTCACTAATTACAAAGACAAACATAACATGAATACAACACACAATGCACACACCACTTCTAGGGTACGCCTCACTCGTTGCCTTTGAAACGTGGTCGTCAAGTATAGGACGTCTTAGCGGTCCTTATGTCCATGATCCAGTTTCCTCGAAACAGTTGCCTCGAAACAGTTGCCTCGAAACAGTTGCCTCGAAACAGTTGCCTCGAAATAGTTGCCTCGAAAACGGTTGCCTCGGATTAAAAAAGGATCAAGGACATAAGGGTAGCTTCTAAGGTGTCCTACTGTTTCTTCGGTGACCACACTGACCCTACACTCGAATTGACCCGAACACCTCCAACGGTGGTGCTACCTACCACTCAATGGTGGGATAGCACTATCTAAAGGACTCTTACACAGCTTAATTCCTTAGGGTAGGTAGATGACTCATGGGTACTTGCTCTTTTCAAAAACAAACAAAATACTTTTCACACCTTACACTTTCAAAAACGTTTTCAACAATACTTCATACACTCTTGAGGACTGATACAAGAGTTACCTAGAAGTCTTCAAACGAACTTTTTCAAAACCCACTCACATTTGAAAAGCAAACAAATTTTGAAAACATAAGAGCAAGTACCTAAGAGCCCATGGATAACCATGGATAGAAAGGGTGCTAACACCTTCCCTTTCTATAAATCTACCTCCCGAACCGAGAAATGTTCTCATAAGGAATTTTGCTGTGCTTTTGTCCTGTCCATGTTGGAGAAAATAAAAGACGGTGGCGACTCTTGCTTCCGCGACATTTCGCGAACCAGCGTTAAACAGTCAGTTCTATTTCCACCGATCACAGAACTGGCGACTCTGCTGGGGATAATTTAAAGTGAGGTGTACCTTAGGACTAAGATCACTTGTGTTTTCAATTGCCTGATTTGTTTGCTTTAAAATTATTGGGCCTGTCTTGGGAGTTCTATAGATCCTAACCCGGATATGGGGGATACCTTCTTAGAAAGTAGCAACAAGACTGTGAGGGAACTGTGCGGGGTATACCGACATGGTTGAAGCAGTCTGCTACGTTGATGTGGCACTTTGGTGAGTACCGGTAACCCTTGAGTCCAGTCAAGGAGAGTACGGGGCCGCCGCGTGGTGTCGTGAAGCATCAACTGACCTTAGGAACCTTAATTGAACCATCCTGGCCTCTTTAGGGGTAGTGAGATAACTACTTTGGTGCAGTCCGAAGTTGGTTGATACTCGATACTACACTCAGTTGAGGGTTGTTTTCTTGGAATATTTTGATCGCCAGTTCAGTGGCTAAATCGAAACGATTAACACAGAAAACAATCCAATAATATTGAGCTCCTTAGAACCCGATTACTTTTGATAGGACAGGTCTGAGCCCACCAACTCCAAGAGGGTAGTACCTAAACTTCATGCTGGCCTAAACTCTAAGGGCTGTCTTGTGTGACTTGTGTGCCTTCGAACTTGACTACTTGCATGCTTGTTATCTGACACTTGAGTTTCTTGCAGGTTTTGTTTACAGTCCTTAATCTGGACTCATAACAGGGTTTACCTATATTACTCCACGCATAGCATAACATCATACCATCATACCATTGCATACATCATGCATAAGGACTAATCTATTTCAAGGATCTCAAGGGTTTGTGATGCAGGTCATGATGAATCAAAAAGTCTAGCAAGGGGTAAAGGGGATTTATTTTCCTCTAGCCAGGTTGATGACTTGAGTCAGGGGCTATGACCCACTCGATATGGTGAGCCTTGACTCTTGAAGAAGGACTCTCTACAATATGCAATTCCTTCAATCAAGCTACCGGATCCCAACTCTAACAATTTTCTTGTTTACCCCGCGAGATCCTTGAAAACATTGCATGCATATCATACATATCATTGCATTACAGGTACACTTATTGCAGGTCACTTACCTTCTTCGCTGTTTATTTCAGCAGTCATCATGAATCCTGAATCATCCAATGGACAAGCTATCAAGGCCCTCCAGGCCAAGAATGCCCAGTTCCAGGAGTTGATTATGAGCCTAGCCCAGGGTCAAAAGGAATTGAAGACTCTGATTCAGAAGAAGAAGAACAAGAGGACTGTTTTGTTCAACCCTAGACGCGGATCTGGGAACACCCTGCAAAATGAAGCTGAGAGGACTATTCCATCTGTGGGGGAAGGCAGTCACCAAGGGAGAGAGGTTCCTAGCCCTGTGGTCTCTGACACCGAGACAGATTTCAATGATGAACAATACCCCCTGCTGAAGACAGGTACAAACAGCTGGAGGACCGGTTAAATGCTATGGATATCCAACGTGTGCCTGGGTTGGACTTTGGGGACCTAGGTTTATCTTCTGGGGTGGTGATCCCTCACAAGTTCAAGGCACCTGCCTTTGTAAAGTACGACGGGGTTTCCTGTCCTAAGCTGCACCTCCGTTCATACGCAAGGAAGATCCATCCCTACACGGCAGACAAGAATCTATGGATCCATTTCTTCCAGGAGAGTCTTTCAGGGACTCAGCTCGATTGGTTCTATCAGTTGGATGGAACTAGTATTCGTAACTGGGAGGACTTGGCAACTGCTTTTTATAAGCAGTATCAATATAATGCCGACCTCGCTCCCACGCGTACCCAACTCCAGGGTATGTCACTTGGGACGAGTGAAGGTTTTAAGGAGTATACGCAAAGGTGGAGAGATCTGGTTGGAAGGGTGCAACCGCCCTTGACTGACCGTGAGCTCGTTGACATGTTCTTGGGGACCCTGTCTGGTCCCTTCTTCAACCATCTGATTGGAAATTCTTCTGCTGGGTTTACAGATTTGATCTTGACCGGGGAGAGGATCGAAGCTGGCATCAAGGCTGGAAAGATTCAAGAAGCTGCACCTTCTGATACTCACAAAAAGCCTTACACTGGGAAGAAAGAGGCCAATGTTGCGTACAGCCAAAAGGGTCGTCGTGATCAACATGTAGGGGCAGTCCAGATCTCTAATCCTAGGCCTGCTCAACAAGGACAGGGGCATCAACGTAAGGAGGTCGCACCCAAGAGACAATTCACTAAAATCAACATGTCACTGGATCAAGCGCTACAGCAAATGTTGAAGGCAGGGCTGATTACCTTGAGGGCTCCTCTCTGGAATCCAAACACCTCTGATCCCAACTACCATCCTAATGAGAGGTGCGCATACCACTCTGATAGCCCGAGTCATACTACGGACAACTGCTGGCCTTTGAAGAACAAGATTCAAGACACGATCGACGCCGGAGAGATTCAGTTTGAAGCGTCAGAGACTCCAAACATAATCAATGCTCCTTTGCCCAATCATTGAAGGCTTTTGTTTATTTGAATTTCTGAGTTGTAATTTTTTTGCTTATACAAACAATTAATGTCATAGCAAACTCTTTTATTTCACTAATGCACTGCATATGTCTGTTTTTGAATTAATCCAATTATTTTCATTATATTCAAATTGCTTTCATTTTTTGATGATCAACTCTCAATTAATAATTCTAAGCCTCTTGAGGGAGGATGACGAAAACGATACCACAATCTACATTATGCTTTTGAACGAACCCCGCTGATGAGGTACAGGCATTGTTTCAATTCCTAAACACTGTAGTTATAAGGAAGATAATCCCTCGTCGACCCCTTTGAGCCAAAGAAGTAGGAGTTTTTCTTTTCGAAAATTAAAACCCTTAATCATAACCTGGGGCAGGGTAGTTCTCTCAGTTGATACAAGTACACAACAAAGAAGTCCTTCCAAAACAAAAGACGATGATGGCTCCGAATAATCATAAAGACAGGCAGTCATTATCCCTCAGAAATAAAAACCCAATAAGTCAAAACCTATGAAGAAGACTTACAAAACTGGGGCATCCCGCTGACTGTAATCACAAAAGGAACAGTTCAGGTAAAAAACAGGGATAACGAAATCAAAAAGAAAAGAGGACCTGCAAACCCTCAACAAGGAAATGACTGCCTATTCAAAATAAAATGTCAACACCCGAACCATCATGGGAATATTAGGACAAAGACTAGAACAAGGTCTAACGCACGATCAACTGAGTTTAGGTTTGAAGAACATCACGAAGAGCGGGTGGGTGCAAATGTAATTTGAGCCTTTATCCATTGTTTCTTAAACCGTGAACCAGGCCACGCTACAACCCTTAAAAGTCCTAGATGAAGCATGGGTTAATTCGAAAGTATATGGTTACAAAGGTATCCTAACTCCTTAAGGCTCGCTGTAAAATCTTGAGTTGACATCACAGTTTACAAAAAAATTTAACTTGTTTTTATGAAAAATGCATTTTCAAAAACTTTAAGACAGACATGAGCTTTGCATTTTAATATAACATTGCTTGCATATGACTATTTGTTTGAACAGCATAGAAGTTCGCACGACGAATGTATAATGAACAAAAGCATCTCCAATCAAGGGGCATGGCATGATCATTGTCCATCATCTGGGGCAGTTAAGTCAAGATTCGGAGAATCTCTCAATAGGCCAACCAGCTTGGGGCAAATCTCCATCTGGATCACTTGGGGCATTGGACATGAATTCCAGCGATGAGTCTTGCATGAACGAACATCTTCTGGTAGCATGGCAACACAACACTACAACAGGGGCACCTCCCTACATCCTGAGAGCATGGACATAGTCGGAAAAAAAATACTACGCATGATCAAAGACCCGCTAGGTTGACACACCTAGGCAAAAATAAGGGCTTCCCGGCGAACCAAAAGGGTTCGGTCAAAAATAAGGGATGAAAATGAAAAATCTGTACACCCGGCAAGTCGAAAACCTGAAAAGGCGGCTTGGGCAAAAATGGGTATCCCGATGGACTAAAAACCCAAAAGGGCGGTCCAGGAAAAAATTAGGGATCAAAGCGTACGACTATGTCCCGTCATCTTGTCACTTGCCTACCAGAAGAAGATTTGTCAAATCGGCAGTCCTCAAGCACCTCTATAGGTACCTTCTCCTGCAGAAACAGGGGCAATAATGAGTTGTCCAAACGATCTAGTTACTCTGTCAACCAAGGTACCAAGGTAGGTTCGGCTGAAGAATGTAACCAAGTTACCTCAACTCCCCACAGAGTAAGACCAGATTTCAGCAATACTCCCCCGAGCAGAGTTTGGTCTCCCAATTAACCCTGAAAAGGCACAGTATCCTCCAGCAAGTCAGCGATACTCTCCCCAAGCAGAGTTAGTCTACTGTCAGCCTCAAGGAAGTTGGTTTATCCCCCAGAAGATCTCAATATTCCCCAGCGGAGTATACAGATCTTCCTAAGCAAGCATCCCCGACAGTCTTAATATAAGATTGTTCCCCGGTGGAATACAGACACACCAGTGGAGCCACTTCCCCAGTACAGTTCAAAAGTTTCTCCAGGAGAGTTGAATCAATCCCCCCAGTAGGAAGCTTATCCCCAGTAGATTCTGGAAGCTTATCCCCTGCAGAGCACGAACGTGTCTCCCCGGCTTTATCCAAAGGTTATTCCAAACCAGGGCTTATAACTGGGTTATCCTCAGCTAATAACCACGGAAAGATCGTCCTCGGAGAAGTTCTTCCTACCCCTAGCGGAGTTCATCAATTCCCTCAACAAAGCTTATCAACAGTATCCCTCAGCGGAGTTATCATCAAATTCTCAGTGAAGTATCCCTTCCCCACAGAGTATTCCCCGCAGAGTATCTCTCCAGCAAGTTTATTCCCCAACGGAGTCATCTTCTCCTACCGGTTTGTTCTTGCAACCATCATCCCCAGCGGAAACGAAGAACTCTGTTCTTCAACATCAGCCCAGGATTCAACTTCCCGGCATTCGTCAAGGATTTATTTTCCTAGACGAAAATACATTCATAAACATATCACCTTTCATACATCTTGCTTACATACACAATGCATGTACATACGCGTCATATCACATAAATCTCAGTTATTTTTTAGAACATCTTAAAATCATGCAGTTCATGCATCATGACATTGCATACAACTGATGTTTTGCCTTTTCAGGAAAAAGGTCAATCCAAAGACGATTACTATCAACTGTCGCAATTCCAGATTCGATACATGTATCTAGCCAGGGCATATCTACATTAAAGAGATAGCTTAGAAATGCTCCAGATATGGATGTTGTTCTTTTGCTTATTCAAAACTCCTTCTAGATATAGTTCAGATGTGACCCAGGCATGGCGACGTTCTGATACTTATTCCAGATTTCCTTTCAGAGATAGCTTGGAAATGCTCCAGATATGGATGCTGTTCTTTTTCTTATTCAAAACTCCTTCTAGATATAGTTCAGATGTGACCCAAGCATGGCGACGTTCTGATACTTATTCCAGATTTCCTTTCAGAGATAGCTTGGAAATGCTCCAGATATGGATGCTGTTCTTTTGCTTATTCAAGACTCCTTCTAGATATAGTTCAGATGTGACCCAGGCATGGCGACGTTCTGATACTCATTCCAGATTTCCTTTCAGAGATAGCTTGGAAATGCTCCAGATATGGATGATGTTCTTTTGCTTATTCAAGACTCCTTCTAGAGATAGTTCAGATGTGACCCAGGCATGGCGACGTTCTGATGCTCATTCCAGATTTCCTTCAGAGATAGCTTGGAAATGCTCCAGATATGGATGCTGTTCTTTTGCTTATTCAAAACTCCTTCTAGATATAGTTCAGATGTGACCCAGGCATGGCGACATTCTGATACTTATTCTAGATTTCCTTTCAGAGATAGCTTGGAAATGCTCCAGATATGGATGCTGCTCTTTTGCTTATTCAAAACTCCTTCTAGATATAGTTCAGATGTGACCCAGGCATGGCGACGTTCTGATACTTATTCCAGATTTCCTTTCAGAGATAGCTTGGAAATGCTCCAGATATGGATGTTGTTCTATTTCTTATTCAAGACTCCTTCTAGATATAGTTCAGATGTGACCCAGGCATGGCGACGTTCTGATACTCATTCCAGATTTCCTTTCAGAGATAGCTTGGAAATGCTCCAGATATGGATGCTGTTCTTTTGCTTATTCAAGACTCCTTCTAGAGATAGTTCACATGTGACCCAGGCATGGCGACGTTCTGATGCTCATTCCAGATTTCCTTCAGAGATAGCTTGGAAATGCTCCAGATATGGATGTTGTTCTTTTTCTTATTCAAAACTCCTTCTAGATATAGTTCAGATGTGACCCAGGCATGGCGACGTTCTGATACTTATTCCAGATTTCCTTTCAGAGATAACTTGGAAATGCTCCAGATATGGATGCTGTTCTTTTGCTTATTCAAGACTCCTTCTAGATATAGTTCAGATGTGACCCAGGCATGGCAACGTTATGATACTCATTCCAGATTTCCTTTCAGAGATAGCTTGGAAATGCTCCAGATATGGATGATGTTCTTTTGCTTATTCAAGACTCCTTCTAGATATAGTTCAGATGTGACCCAGGCATGGCGACGTTCTGATACTCATTCCAGATTTCCTTTCAGAGATAGCTTGGAAATGCTCCAGATATGGATGCTGTTCTTTTGCTTATTCGAGACTCCTTCTAGAGATAGTTCAGATGTGACCCAGGCATGGCGACGTTCTGATACTCATTCAGATTTCCTTTCAGATATAGCCTAGAGATGCTCCAGATCCGGACGCTATTCTATTGTTTATTCAGATTCAAACTTCTAAAGACAACTTAGAGATGCTCCATCCCGGATGCTATTCTATTGTTCAGTCGAGATACGATCCAGATTCGGATGACATTCTGTTACTCATGCAGTATGGATATACCCCAGACATGGCGGTCATTCTACCATTTATTCAGACGTCAGCAATCAGGCACATACTAGATATGCTCCAGACACGGAAGCTATTCTATTTCTTATTCAGATTCACCTATCCACCGTCTTTCCAAATGGAATCTATAAGCCCATTCCCGACAAGGTTCTGTCACACTTCCAAATGGCATCTATAAGCCCATTCCCGCTATCACACTGCTGATACTCTGCTATGTGAGTGCAAATTTCTGGGCACTCTAGTGTTCAATCATCTTCCACCTTCGGATCACGAAAGGCACACACGCCAATCTACATCCTCAGGTCTAAGAAGATTGAACAGGGGCAACTGTTGTACCCCAAAATTTTCCCTCCCATAATCTTCAAAGTTATGACAAGCAAAAGCTTCAAAGTCTACTCAAGGGCTACACAGTCAACCATTCTCCTAAAGCCAGTCAAATTAGGGTTTTGGTTCTTGCAAGGAAGATAAAGTTTTCAAGGGCTCAATCAAGTCACATATGCCCATATACATTGTCAAGCACCTACATGCCAAGTTTCAAGGCTCACAAGGTTAAGTTGCACAGTCAAAAACCCTAATTGCTCCACAGTCAACTGCAGGGGCAAAATGGTCATTTGGCAGTCAAAAGTCAAAATTTTTGGTCAACATCTTATTTTGAAGCCACAATCATCATTTGGTCAACTCTTGACCATGATTTCACAAGAATGGCTCAAAAATCATCAAGGTGTCAAAAGTTTCTATTTTTGGACAGCTGAAAAGTCAACTGTAACTTGACCAGGGCATAACTTTTTCTTGGTTCATCAGAAAAATCCCATCCAATACTCATCTTGAAGGGGAAGACATTTCCTACAAGTCATCTTCACATTCCAAGTCCATGAAATGCTCTCACAAAAAGTTATCAATTTCAACATTATAGGTCATTTTCAAAAGTCAACAAAAAGGCACTTTAAGTCAAAGACCATAAATTGAGATTGGTAAATCAAAATGACACGGGACCAAAGAAATTGGTTATAGGACTTCAAGACCTTTCCAAAATGTCCAAGAACATGTTCATAGCTTCAAAATTGAGCAAGATATGCATTGGAGAAGTTGGGAAATTTTTGTGAAATGGCCAAAGTCAATTATCCTTGAAATTTCATTTTTTGACAAAAGGGCCCCACTTTTTCCACTTGATTCAGCTTGGCCATGCCTCCCACGTGTCCCACAATTTATTTCAAGATTTAAAATTAATTTTTTTCATTTTTATTTAATTTGATTTGATTTAATTCATTTTAAATCTTTAAAATTCAAATAAAAATCAAAGAAATTAATGGAGGGATATATTTTGTGTTGAATAGCTTTGAATCACCTTGAAATACCTTCCAAATTCGTGCAAGGCCTATTATGGGCATAGAAATTCAAATTTTGACACAAAAGGCAAGTTGTTTCAATGTTGGTTATGGCAAAATCTCAAACATGAATGCAAGGCTTCAATGACCATTATTTGGATTGATACACATTTCATTACTATATATACAAGCCTTCCCAACCTCATTCAAAGATTAGTGTGTGCAGAAACGGCCAAGAGCAAAACCAAAAATTATTCAAAAAGTGAGAGTTCTAAAACATAGTTGCGAGCATCTTCAGATCAAAACAAGCACGTGGTTCTATTCCTTGCCACACCCTGAAGCTAAAGCAACCTTTGCCAAGTCCTGAGGCTCATACCGCACTGTAAGTTCTTCCCAGGTCCCCCATAATTCTCATATCATTTTTGTTAACGCGTTCTTGTGCAGTTTCTCAAGTAGTTTCCACCATAAGCCCCACCCATCCAACAAGCCAAGTGTCATTGGAGGCAAATCTAAAGGCCCAGAACGCAAGAGTACTATGCTCTGGAGTCATCGCATGCGTAGGAAACCGAAAAAAGTAAAATAAGGCTTCTTGTTGTTGGGCCAGAATTACTTCAGAAAACCTCCATGAAGGCCATCTCACCCCCCTTGGGTTTATTTACTTTTTTCTTATTTTATTTTGTTTTGTCATTTTCTTTTCTTTTATTTATTTGCCTTTTTTTTTTTTTAATAATTAGCATAATTAACATATTTTCATAAAAAATCAAAAAAATAGAACTAACATCATTATTATTATTATATTATTTTGTAAATAAACATTAATTGAAATAGTTTAATTAGGAAATTTTGACTTTTCTTTTAATAATTAAAATAATTTAGAATTAGGTTGACTTAATTTTGTAAAAAACATAAAAAAAACACAAAAATATATTTTCTTTTAATTAATTAGTTTAATTATTTAATTAATTGCATTTAATTGACAAAAAGACAAAAAATCAATTTCTTTTCTAAAAAGGGTCAACACCCTTAAGACGTTCCCGATTATTTTATTCGCGTGCTGTTTACCGTGGGAATTGGTAAACAACCGCTGATCTTCTAAAAGGTTAATTATTTGGTGACTCGCAGGATCGATCAGATTGATCCTAAGACATGGTTGATTTTGGGGTTTTGACTAAGTTTGATAATGGTTAAATGACAAGAAAATAAAGAAGCTTTATGTAAATTGCATGAAGAAGAAAACTTGACAGAATAAAGAAAGGCTTAAACTGAAGGCTTCGACTGGAAAAGTAAAGGAGAAAGCGAGTAAAGTTTCTGGAAAATAAATGACTTTGATTAATAAAGTGGTGTTTCACACATACATTCTCAACAATTCTTTCTCTCACGCTGGGTACTCGAATCTATATGAGTAACTTGTATATAATTGTGAACACACGCAAAAAACTGCGTGAACTACTAATATTTATACTAAACACATCCCAAGCAACCGCCGGGCAGTTACACTGCTTCGAGATGACTCCACTTGGCACGTTCACAGCGTTCAACGCTCCAGATCTTGGCACGTTGCACTTGGTAACCGCTGGGAACCGTTTTCCCTCCAAACGTTTGAATCTCAAACCGTTCCACTCTGAACAATCGAACACCTTCGTCGAGAATCACCTTCGACAAAAAACACCTTCGACGTCGAAGGCAACCAAATCCTCCCTTGGGAGAAATTCTCTAAGTACATTGCCATCTTCTGATGAGCATTTCGACAGACCCAGCTGGTCGAAACCATCCTTCAGCTTTAATGGCTGATATTAATAAAAACAAGGGTGTCGAATTTAGGAGCCAACAAATTGCCCCCCAAGAATGCCTTATTCCGACTCTGAAAAGAAAAAGGCATTCTTTGAAATTCCATTCGACACCTGTCTTTTCATTCTTAGTCACAAATTAAACTGTGCACTTTTTGTCTTCTACCAACCACTGACAATCCCAAGAAAAAGCCATCATTTCATCCGTACCTAGGACGTCACCTCAGTACGGCGTGCAGCGTGCCCAATGTCTTTTCACAAATTGTCATCATGACAATTTCCCAAAAACGAGGGCGCACGCTGCACCCTTTCATTTCTGCAGAACGGCTATGTCAACAGGGGGATGCCACGTGTCCCACTACCTTCTGCAACATTAAATGGCCTCGAATTTGGGGATTTCCAAACCACTATAAATAGCGCTAAGTACCCATTGTGGGACTTTTTCACGTTATCCTACCTTCAAACTTCCCTGAACACAAATTCTCTGCAAACTTGCAAACACCTTGTTCTTCACTTCATCTTCAACCTTAACATCAACAATGGCCTCAGGTTCCTCTACCGCTCCTAGTTCTAACATCCCTTCCAGAAATGCTAAACCCAAGATCTTCTCAACTGTCCCCATAGTTACCCCTATAGGCCAACGAAGGGTTCCTGAACCCCTAGAAACTGCTGAGCGTGAAGCTTATTCACACCAACTAATGATTCCGGTTGGATACTCCAACCAAATCTTCGCCATGTCTGGCCCGCTAACCCCATGCATCGATGAAGCCATGAAGATCAAAAGCTTCTTTCCAGTGCTTGAAAAGCTCAAACCTGTTGGATGCTCTAAAAAAGATGCAGAGGATAACGAAGATCCCGCTAAGGAGAAAATTGATCTTTGATTCTTCAATAGGGGTGTTAGGGCTTTCAGGTCTATCCCTAGCCTCACTCCTGACTACAGTGCTTGGCTGGAAAAAATGGAAAAAAGCCAGGCTTCGATCTGGAAGGATCTGGGGATATACGACCTAGTTATGCTGTCGAAGACGGGTCTCAACTACTCCCCTGAGATGCTGATAGCCTCCTTGCTTTTCTGGGATTACACTCATTTCACTTTCCACCTTCCTTGTGGAATGCTAACACCCACGCTTTTCGACGTGGCCGCCATCACTGGCCTTCGACCCACTGGGGATTATTTCGACCCAGAGGAAATGTTGGAGGATCAGATTGGATCCTCAGCTACGAAACCCACCTACACCACCTATATCAACCATTACCATGATAGGTCGACAGCCACTGTGTCGGATGTAGAGCATATCGCGTTTCTAGCCCTATGGCTGTCACGCTTTGTGTTCTGCACAAAGTCTTTACAGGTGACAAAGAAGATGGTCACCCTCGCCACCCAACTCCACCATGGCCAAAATATTTGTTTGGCAGAATTAATCTTGGCGAATCTGTACGAGTCGATCAATAGCGGAGCGACTCTGTTGAAGATCATTGAGAATAGAGCCAGTCTGTTGCTTGCAGGACCTTTTTGGCTACTTCAGCTGTGGCTCAATGCCACTTTCGAGTCTTTCTTACCTCAGAAGACTCAAATAAATGAGCAAGCTCCGGAGATAGCAAATAGGCGCATCGAAGGCACCAGATTAGCTCTACTGACCCCGACTGAAGATGGGCTGGAGCTTCAACAAACTTTTGCAAACTTCGTCTTGATGTTTGCAAGAAGAAAAGAATTTGTTTCGACCATGGCTCCCTTTGCTCGACGAAAGGTTGGTCCAGAATGGTTCACGAGGCCCCATCCTAAGTCGTCAGGTGACCCTCAGGTCGAAGAACATACAATAATGTGGGAAGCATTTCTCACACCTAGAATAATGCCCCTGCGCTTCAAGAGCTTCAAGACTCACTTGAGCTTGATCGCGTATCAACCAAACTTGGTCTCTCGCCAGTTTGGTATCATTCAAACACTTCCTTCTCCTATTTTTCCTAGGGAGAAATCCATGTTATATTTTTGCAACGACTATACTGAAGATGCTGCCACCAAGCATATCGGCAGGTATGCTGGTCGAACAGTCCTTTCACTGTTCGACTATCAGCTTAACTTTCTCTGCTCACCATCCTTCGAAGAGTGGTGGAAGAGTTACTACGCTGAAGAGTTCTTCAACGAGAAGGACTTTGTGGACGAACTTCAGAAGTCTTTTGTTCTAGTCCTGGACAAAATAAAGAAATGTAAGTTCACTCTTCCAAATTATTTTGTCTTTCCATTTCGACTGGTAGCCTGTTACATATAACTTGTCTTCTTTCCGTTGTTCGAAAGCCTGCAGCCAAGAAAGCTGCAGAAGGCCATCAGGGAGGAGGTCCCTTGACAAAACCTCCACCACCGGCGAAAACTATAGCACCGGAGGAAACTACAACAAGCCATCAGGGGGAAGGTCCTTCGAAAAAACCTTCAGCACCGGTAACCAGACCTTTATTATTTCTGGTTTTAACATTCTGGATTTCGATGTAGTGTTCTAAATCGAACTCCAATTGGTTTTCAGGCACCTTCACCCAAGAAACGACCTTCACTGACGGTCGAATCTGGGAGTGACGAAGAAGACGACTCTCCCCCCGCTCCTCTAAAAAGGCGAAAATTGAAGAAGGATGTTCCTTCTCCTGAGACTCGATCCACAATCAGAATAAAGGTTGCTGGGAGAAAACCCAGGCCACCTCCAGTAATCATTGAAGAGCCAACGGAGGAGGAACTAAATGTTTTGCTCAATAAACCCGTCGAAAGCGACAATTCCAGCCCAGGGGCTGAAGTTCCTTTGCAGGTAATTTCTTTGACCTTTTTTAACTCAGGTGTCGATGCTCGCGTTCGATTATGTCTCTTTCTAACCTAGAAGATTATTCTTCTTCTTTTTCCAGGAAACCACTGAAAGCTCAGCGCCAAAAACTTCTGAAACACTGGATTCTGCTGAACTCAGTAGGCCACAAGAGAAGGAATTGGCGAACGATGAAGCCAATGCTGAAACAGATGAAGCCAATGCTGAAATAGAAGACCAACAACCAAAGGAGATTCAAGTGGTCGATCTGTCGGAGGAACAACATGATGAAGGGGATCACGCTGATGCTGGCACTGCTGAAGTTCGAGTCGAAGATAGTCATGTCGATGCAGACGCTGCTCAACAGCTTCAACCCCAAAACAACGCTGCTGCAAAGGTTACCACCTCAACAAAGCATAGGTCCAAAGAAGACTTAGCACTCTTGAAGCAAACTGATCCCGTTGGCTATCTGAATGCCATTATCGAGAGCAAGGGAAGTTCGTCTGATATTAGTCAGGAGGCTTCTACTCAGTCGGGGAAGTCCACTGAGACTTCTCCTCTCGATGAGGCTTTGACGAAGGTCAAGGCCCAGTTCTTCAAGAAAGATTTGATGAAAGCTTTGGAGGGGGACCCTACTGCTCCGTCGTGTTTGGGAGCTGTTTTGAATGCAGTTGACTTGCTCGATGTGACTCCGGAGGTTTCGAGCTTTATCATGGAGTTATACTCCATTATTGATTAAGTCTCAGCAGACTATCGGCGACAGAGGGGCTTCAACAGCCAGCTTGAAGCGCTATATGGCAAAAGTTCTTCTGCCTGGACTGTTGTAGCAGAGACGACTTCTCGAATTGCAGAGTTGTCGAAGCAAAAGGCATCTAAGCAAGAAGAAATTGATGCCATAGATCGAGACAATGCTTCCATAAAGGCGCAAATCGAAGAGCTGGAGGCCAAGATGAATGCCAATACTAAGCGCAAGGAGGAGTTTCTCTCGACTGTTTCAGACACCGAGAGTCAAGCTGAAATCACACAAGGCCTAGAGTTTGCTGAGAAAGCCCAAGCCTTCGACGACCAAATTGCCAAGCTTGCCCAGGCGAATGCCTTGTGCAATAAAAGACTGGAGTTACAGCAGGCGAAGTACCTTCGACTCAAAGATTCCATCCCCTTCTGATTGACTCAGCCCTTTAACCATATATTGTAATATGTATTTGACAATATTGCCATTTTGGCTAATTTATAAAATTTTCCATTTTGGCTTATTTATGGTTAAATTAGTCATTACTTGCTATTTATTTTGATCTCTTGGAGCATAGGTTTATACTTTTTCAAATATTTGCCATTTACTCTCAAGAGCCTTTTATCTTCACCTAACTCTTCGACTTCATAAGCTCCACCAGAAAAAGTCTGGATAATTCTGAATGGTCCTTCCCATTTGGGTGACCATTTTCCCATGCTTCGATCCCTTCGATCCATGGGAAGAATCACCTTCCAAACTAATTCTCCAGGCGAGAATGCCTTAGGTTTCACTTTTTTATTGTAAGAGTCTTCTACTCTTTTCTTCTGAAGCCTTAGTAGGTCGAGAGCGCGCAGTCTTTCTTCGTCTAAATCTACTAGTTCGTCTAACATCATATCCCAATAAACTTAAGAGGGGATATCATGGTGTCTCTGAACCC
This sequence comes from Vicia faba, assembly GCA_948472305.1. NCBI lineage: Eukaryota > Viridiplantae > Streptophyta > Magnoliopsida > Fabales > Fabaceae > Vicia > Vicia faba. Next base: position 1,574,950,498 of record OX451737.1, read on the forward strand.
TTGCAGATTGAAGACAAATTTCCGCTGGCAACACTGCGTCATGACCAAAAGTTAGCCTATATGGTGTTGTACCTATGGCTTCTTTTGGGGACGTTCGACAGGCCCACAAGATCTGGTCTAACGTCTTATGCCAATTTTTTGGCTTCTTCCCAACATGCTTTTTTATCAAGCTAATCACTACTTTGTTCGCTGCTTCGACTTGACCGTTTGCCTGTGCATAATAAGGCATTGATGTTAGGAGTTTAAAGCCTATTTCTTGAGCGAATTCCTGCATCTTTCGACCGGTGAAAACTGATCCTTGATCAGTAGTTATAGTTTCAGGGATTCCAAATCTAAAGATAATGTTCTTTTGAATAAATTAAATGACATTTTCTTGGTCTACATTGACTAAAGGAATAGCTTCGATCCACTTAGTAAAATAATCAATGCCTACCAATATATACTTCTGGCTCTTTGATGATGCTGGTCGAATCTCTCCAATAAGGTCCAACGCCCATCCTCTAAAGGGCCAAGGTTTCACTATCGAGTGAAGTTCGCTTGCTGGTACATGATGGATGCCTGTATGGACTTGACATTCTTGACAACCCTTGGCGAACTCGATACAATCTTTCAACATGGTGGGCCAGTATAGTCCTTGTCGAAACAACAACCATTTCATCTTATGGCCTACTTGGTGAGCCCCACATGCTCCAGCGTGCGTAGTCGAAAGGGCTATGTATGCTTCGGTTTCACTTAAACACTTTAGCAATACCCCTTCAGGCGTCTTTTTAAATAACTCATTACCCATGAGTACATAACTCAACGCCCTATATTTTGTTTTTCGTTCTGTCGAAGCTACTGGATTTTGAAGATAATCCACAATGGGTTTCCTCCAATCTTGCTCTGACAAATTGTCTATGAACGAAATTTCGAAGTTACTTTGATCAGCATACCCTAGTCTTGTCGACTCCAAGTCTGTTGGTGACAGACAAGTTGCTTTTATCTTTTCTCGAACTTCGATTGCTCTTTGTAATCTCGTTTTTGAAATTTTGTACCCAGATGCAATTTGTGCCAAATCGTTGGCTATTTGATTTTCCAATCTGGGTATGTGTCGAATGTTGACCATTTCAAATTTTTTCAATAAACGATTTGCTATCACAAAGTACATAATGAGATTTTCTCTTATGCATTTATATTCTTTTGTGACTTGCTTAATGACTAACTCTGAGTCTCCAATTATTTCGACTCGAGTTGCCCCCAATTCCAACAATATCTCAAGGCCAGTAATTAGAGCTTCATACTCAGCCTCATTGTTCGAACAAGAACCTGATATCTTGTACTTGAATGTTTTTGGAATTTTTTCTGGAGAAATAATCAAGACTCCTACTCCTGTTCCATCTTTATGGCTGGAACCGTCGAAGTAGAATTTCCAAGTGTTGTACCCCAAAATTTGCCCTCCCATATTTCTCAAAACATTTCAAGAAAAATTCACAAGTCCAACCCGGCGCGTCATATTCAGGTGTTCTTTCCCCAAGATATCTCTGATAACGTATTCTCAAATTCAGGTTCGGCTCAAGAGATAATTCTTTAAAGAAGGTATCCGAATGTGTAAGTTTTCTTGAAGAAATATGGTGAAAAAGTATGCTGAAAGTGCAGTTTTTACGCGCTAAAAAATTCATAACTTGAAGATCGTGACTCGTTTTGAACCCGTTCCGGTGGCCAAAATTCCGTCTTGACATTATCTACGTTTTCATCTCTCACGGCTGGAAGCCAATTTCAATCAGAAGGTCTTCAAAAATGTGGATTTATCAAGTATTTTCATACAGAAAATTTGTGACAGAAGTTTATTTGCGTCATGTTTAGAAAATCATAACTTGGTCGATTTTCATCGTATCGAGCTGGTTCTTGCGCCAAAATTTCACAAATTGAGTTGACTACATTTTCGCAGAAGGTATTGAGTTCAAACAGTATTCAAAAGGCCTTCGTTTTTTGCTCAGAATGCATGACACGCTGAAAATCCTGAATGCTGAATACTATTTCATCTGGGCCGAAACTTCGAAAATTCATAACTCGGTCAATTTTTATCGGATTGGGCTCATATTTTTACACAAGGTCCCTGACTCGTAGATCTACAACTTTGCTTCAAAAGTCGAGACCGGATTATGCTCCGATCAATACCAGTTTTTTATTGAAGAACGTGTCAGAGTCGACACTGGAGCCTAAAATAAGTTTGTCTGAGCTGAAACTTCAAAAATTCATAACTAATTCACCGTTTATCCGATTGAGCCGATTTTCGGACAGGAGTTAGTTATCGATGTCAGCTACATTTTGTTTTCATATTTCAACTTCAAAAATTGCACTTAAGTCCCTGCGATTTAGCCTGGAAAGTGACGAACTCAAGTGAACATTGGAGGCCCAATTGCACATTCAAAGCCCATTTTCTTTACCCTAATTTTCATTATATAATCACCTTCTTTTCACACAAACCAGAAGAGAAAAAAAGAGAGAAAAAACCTTGCCACAACACTGTTAGAATATCAAATTCTTTCAAGAACCCTAAAACCTTGAAATCCTTATTACAAATCCCTCTCTCACTACAAACAAGCCATCACAGTTACAAACCAACACCTCACTACTTCTTCAGTAAGGGTAAGGCTGGCTTGATCTCCATGATCCAAAAGGTATAAAAGCATTCATGTCACTAATTTTCCAGTAAGGGTAAGATTGATTTGATCTCCATGATCAAAAGGGTATAATCATTCATACATGTCATATTGTGCCTAAACATTAAATTTCTTCATATATTGGCTTTATTTGCATTTTATGATTTTATTTAATGTGTTCATGAGATTCAATACTGCAGATTTAGACAGGATCCCATGCAGGTTCATTAAGGGACGTTGAGGCCAAAAGCCAAATGGCCAAAAGCCAAAATCCAAACGGCCAAAAGCCAAAAGCCAAAAGCCAAAAGCCAAATGGCCAAAAGAACAACTTATGCATGACACCAATACATGGCGAGACAGACATCCTGAGAAGATTAAGGAACGTTGAGGCCAGAACACAAATGGCCGACAGCCAGAATACAAATGGCCATAAAACCCAATCCAATGGCCAAAGAATGCAGACCACGGTACTCAGGAGTCAATGAACACGCACGTGATGCCAGAAAGTCAAACAAGGCTTTTTGTCTAATGGGCCAAATTGCTTCCAAAAAACCTCCCTTTGGGTCTGAATATCCCCCATGGTTTGCATTGTTTTTGATTTCTATTTGATTTTCTTTTAATTCTTTTAATGTTTTAATTATTTCTTTTAATTCCATCAAATAATTTTCATAATAAAAATAAAATACAGAAAAATCAAAAAAAAATGTTTATTGTTATTAATATTAATTTCATCATTATTTTTGTAAATAAACTTTAAACAATTAATTAGATTAATTTAGGTTTCAAAACTTTAATATTTTTCTTAACAAATTAAAATATATAGAAATTAGGGTTTTTAACTTTTTATCACTTTTCTTAATAAATAACTTTTTCTTATTATTATTATTATTAATTACTAATTTATTTTGTAAATAAACATATACATAAATATTTTAGTAAATTAGGTTAAAACTTTAATATTTTTTCATTAATAATTAAAAACAACTTAGAATTAGGGTTTCTCTTTAATTTTAATTTCTTTATTTCATAAATACAAAAAACATAAAAAAACATTTCTTTTCTTTTTTAATAAAATAATTAATCAACTTTTAATTCAATTTAATTTCAAAAGGGTCCAACGCCCTCGAACGTGCAACTTTAATTCATTCGCGCATTTATTCTTATTTTTTCTTTGTGAATATTATGTAACTGCTCAAGCCGTGTAATAGTAATTAGGAATTTATTTATTTTCCGCATTTTTTTATTAAAAACGGGTCTTTGTTAATTTGGCGATGTATAGACCCGCGCCTTGTAATAGCGTAGGATTTTACTTTCTGCATTTAAATTTCCGCACTCTTAAATTCTAATTGCATGAAAGAACGAATGGCCTAAATAAAAAAACAAGCGTAGATCACCATAATACTTGTGCAAGATAAAACATAACATGAAAACAATACACAAATTCACACACCACTCTTAGGGTACGCCTCACTGTTGCCTTGCCCTCGAAATGTGGTCGTCGAGTATAGGACGTTTTAGTGAGTCCTTATGTCCATTGATCTAGTTGCCTCGAAACAAGTTGCCTCGAAACGGTTGCCTCGGAATAGTTGCCTCGAAACGGTTGCCTCGGAATAAAAAGATCAATGGCATAAGGGTAGCTTCTAAGGTGTCCTAATGTTGCTCTGGTGACCACACTGTCCCTAACAAACGAATTGACCCGAACACCTCCAACGGTGGTGCTACCTACCTCTCAATGGTGGGATGGCACTACCTTAAGGACATTTACACAGCCTAATTCCTTAGGGTAGGTAGATGACTCATGGATACTTGCTCTAATTCAAAACAAATCAAAACTCTTTTCACACCGACACTTTCAAAAAGCTTTCAAAACAATTTTTCAAACACTCTTGAGGACTGATACAAGAGTCGATCTGAAATCTTTAAACGAAACTTTTTCAAACCCACACACATTTTGAAAAGCAAACACTTTGAAAACACAAATGAGCAAGTATCTAAGAGCCCATGGATAACCATGGATAGAAAGGGTGCTAACACCTTCCCTTTCTATAAATCTACCTCCCGAACCGAGAAACATATCTCATAAGGAATTTTGCTGTGCTTTTGTCCTTTCCTTGTTGGAGAAAATAAAAGACGACGGCGACTCTTGCTTCCGTGACATTTCGCGAACCAGCGTTAAACAGTCAGTTCCAGATCCACCGATCACAGAACTGGCGACTCTGCTGGGGAGTACTTAAAGTGAGGTGTACCTTAGGACTAAGATCATTTGTGTTTTCAATTGTCTGAATTGTTTGCTTTATTATTGTGGGTACTGTCTTGGGAGTTCTATAGATCCTAACCCGGATCTGGGGGATACCTTCTTAGAAAGTAGCAACAAGACTGTGAGGGAACTGTGCGGGGTATACCGACATGGTTGAAGCAGTCTGCTACGTTAATGTGGCACTTTGGTGTGTACCGGTAACCCTTGAGTTCAGTCAAGGAGAGTACGGGGCCGTCGCGTGGTGTCGTGAAGCATCAACTGACCTTAGAAACCTTAATTGAACCATCTTGGCCTCTTTAGGGTAGTGAGATAACTGACTTTGGTGCAGTCCGAGGTTGGTTGATACTCGATACTACACTCAATTGAGGGTTGTTTTCTTGGAATATTTCGGTCGTCAGTTCAGTGGCTAAATCGAAACGATGAACAATGAAAGCAACCCAATTATATTGAGACCCTTAGAACCCGGTTACTTTAATAGGACAGGTTTGAGCCCACCAACTTCAAGAGGGTAATACCCAGACCCCATGCTGGCCTAAACTCTAAGGGTTGTGGTGTGACTTGTGTGCTTTCATACTTGACTACTTGCATGCATGTTATCTGACACTTGAGTTTCTTGTAGGTTTTGTTTATAGTCCTTAATTGGGACTCATACCAGGGTTTACCTACATTACCCCATGCATAGCATAACATCATACCATTGCATGCATCCCGCATAAGGACTAACCCATTTCAAGGATCTCAAGGGCTTGTGATACAGGTCACGATGAACCAACATGTCTGGCAAGGGGCAAAGGGGATTTATTTTCCTCTAGCCAAGGTTGTCAGGGGCTATGACCCACTCGATATGGTGAGCCTTGACTCTTGAAGAAGGACTCTCAACAATATGCAGTGCCTTCCATCAAGCTACAAAATGCAAATTCTAACAATTTTTCTTGTCTACCCCGCGAGATCTTTGAAAACATTGCATGCATATATGCACATCATTGCATTACAGATACCCCTTTTACAGGTTGCTTACCTTCTTCGCTGTTTATTTCAGCCGATCGTCATGAATCCTGAATCATCTACTGAGCAATCCATCAAGGCCCTCCAGGCTCAGAACACCCAGTTCCAAGAGTTGATCATGAGTCTAGCCCAGGGGCAACAAGATCTGAAGACCCTGCTTTTGAAAAGGAAGAAGAAGAGGACGGTGCTGTTCAACCCTAGACGCAAATCTGGGAATGGATCACAAAATGAAGTTGAGCAAACTACCCCATCTGTTGGGAAAGACAGTCCCCAAGAAAGGGAGGTTCCTAGTCCGATGGTCTCCGACAACGAGACCGATTACAATGACGAACAGTACCCTCCAGCTGAGGACATGTATAAATAGTTGGAAGACCGGCTAAGTGCCATGGAGATACAAAAAGTGCCCGGCCTGGACTTCGAAGATCTAGGTCTGTCTTCTGGGGTAGTAATCCCGCACAAATTCAAAGCACCTGCTTTTGCAAAATATGACGGGGTCTCCTGTCCTAAGCTGCATCTCAGGTCATACATAAGGAGGATTCAGCCCTACACGGCTGACAAGAATTTGTGGATTCACTTCTTTCAGGATAGTCTGGCAGGGACTCAACTCGACTGGTTCTATCAACTAAATGGAGCCAACATCCGCAGCTGGGAGGACTTGGCCATTGCATTCTATAAACAGTACCAGTACAATGCCGACCTTGCTCCCACGCGTACTCAGCTTCAGGGGATGTCTATGGGTACAGGCGAAGGCTTCAAAGAATATGCTCAAAAATGGAGGGACCTTGCTGGAAGGGTACAACCACCTCTGACTGACCGCGAGCTCGTCGACATGTTCTTGGGGACCCTGTCTGGTCCATTCTTCAACCACCTGATTGGGAATTCTGCTGCTGGGTTTACAGATCTGATCCTGACCGGGGAAAGAATAGAAGTTGGCATCAAGTCGGGGAAAATACAGAATGGTGACTCCTCGAACACTGAGAAGAAACCATCCAAGAGAGAATCTAGTCCTGTCTATGGCTCAAGAGGGCAGAATAGGTCTGAACACCGCCAAGACGTCGACGCGGTGGTTATTGCAAAACCGGCCGGCGCTCCTCAGCGTCACAATCAACAAAGGGAAGAGAGACCTAAAAGGCAATTCACTCCCCTCGGCATGACCTTGTCATAGATATTGCCACAGTTGCTGGAAACCAAGTTGGTAACTCTCAGGGACCCTCCAAAGAATCCCAACAGGACGCCTTCAAGGTATAACCCCAATGTTCATTGCGCTTATCATTCTGACAGCCCGGGGCATGCTACAGATGATTGTTGGACTTTGAGAAACAAGGTTCAGGATCTGATTGATGCAAAGGAAGTCCAGCTCGACTCTCCAGAGGCTCCCAATGTGACCACTGCTCCCCTTCCCAAACATGGCTAGGATTGGAAACTTTTGTTCATTTGAATGTTCAGATTATAATTTTCTTTGATTGTTCAAACATTTTATTTCATGTCAAACTTGGTTATTTCATTAATGCATTACACATGTCTGTTTTGAAGTAATTATTTCGTATTCACTATATGCAAACTGTTTTCATATTTTTGTGATGATCAACTCTTGATTGAAAATTCTAAGCCTCTTGAGGGAGGATGACGAAAACGATACCACAATCTACAGTATGCTTTTGAACAGACCCCGCTGATGAGGTACAGGCATTGTTTCAATCCCTAAACACTGGAGTTATAAGGAAGATAATCCCTCGTCAACCCCTCTGAGCCAAAGAAGTAGGATTTTTTCTTTTCGAAAATTAAAACCCTTAATCATAACCTGGGGCAGGGTAGTTCTCTCAGTTGATCCAAGTGCATAACAAACAGCACCAAAGAGGTCCTTACAAAACAAAAGACAGTGATGGTTCCGAACAATCATACAGACAGGCAGCCATTACTTCTCAAAATAAAAACCCATTAAGTCAAAACCTATGAAGGAGACTTATAAAACTGGGGCATCCCGCTGACTGTAATTCCAAAAAGAAACAGTTCAGGCAAAAAACAGGGATAATGAAAGAAAAAGAAAGAGGTCTTACAAACCCTAAACTAAACAAAAATGACTGCCTATTCAAATAAACGTTCAACATCCGAACCATCACTGGAATTTCAGAGCAAAGACTCAAACAAGGTCTAACGCACGATCAACTGAGTTTAGGTTTGAAGAACATCACGAAGAGCGGGTGGGTACAAATAATTTGAGCCTTTATCCTTTGTTTCTTAAACCGTGAACCAGGCCACGCTACAATCCTTAAAAGTCCTAGCTGAAGCATGGGTTGGTTCGAAAGCATACTGTTACCAAAGGTATCCTGACTCCTTAAGGCTTGCTATAAAATATTGAGTTGACATCACATTTTACAAAATTTTCTTGTTTTATTAAAAAACTGCATTTCCAAAAACTTCGAAACAGACATAAGCTTTGCATTTTTAACATAACTTTGTTTGCATACGACTATTTGTTTGAACAACATAGAAGCTTGCACGACAAATATCGGATGAACAAAAGCACTCCCAAACAAGGGGCATGACATGGTCATTGTCCGTCATCTGGGGCAGTTAAGTCAAGATTCAGAGAATCTCTCAAATGCCAAATAGCCTGGGGCAAATCTCCGTCTAAGTCACTTGGGGCATTGGACGATCAAACGAAGATCTTCTGGTGGCATGAAAACACAACAACAGGGGCACCTCCCTACACTCTGAGAACGTGGACATAGTCGGAAAAAATACTACGCAAAATCAAAGACCTGCTAGGTTGACACACCTAGGCAAAAATAAGGGCTTCCCGGCGAACCAAAAGGGTTCAGGAAAAAATAAGGGATGAAATGAAAAAAATCTGTACACCCGGCAAGTCGAAAACCTGAAAAGGCGGCTTGGGCAAAAATGGGTATCCCGGTGGACTGAAAACCCGAAAGGGCGGTCCAGGCAAAAATTAGGGATCAAAGCGTACGACTATGTCCCGGTATCTTGTCACTTGCCTACTAGAAGAAGATTTGTCAAACGGCAGTCATCAAACACCTTCACAGGTACCTTCTTCTCCAACAGAAACTGGGGCAATAATGAGTTGTCTAAATGATCCGGTTGCCCTGTCCACTGAGGTGCCAAGGTAAGTTCAGCTGAAGAATGTAACCAAGATACCTTCACTCCCTGCAGAGCGAACGCGTCTCCCCGGTTTTATTCAAGGGTTATTTCTCCACCAGAGCTTATAACTGGATTATCCTCAGCTAAAAGCCACGGAAAGATCGTCCTCGGCAAAGTTCTTCTTATTCCCCAGCGGAGTTCATCAAAACTTCCAACAGAGCACAACAACGGTATCCCCAGCGGAGTTATCTTCATCAACCTCAGCAAAGTACTTCTCTTTCCCCACAAAGTTCACTCCCCGCTGTGATCGGTGGATCTGGAACTGACTGTTTAACGCTGGTTCGCGAAATGTCGCGGAAGCAAGAGTCGCCACCGTCTTTTATTTTCTCCAAATGGAAAGGACAAAAGCACAGAAAAATTCCTTAAAGAGATTGCTCTCGGTTCGGGAGGTAGGTTATAGAAAGGGAAGGTGTTAGCACCCTTTCTATCCATGGTTATCCATGGGCTCTTAGATACTTGCTCAATGTGTTTTCAAAATTGTTTGTTTTCTTTTCAATGTGGGTTAAAAAAAGTTTCTTTGAAGAATTTCAGTTCGACTCATACGTCAGAGTGTTTGAAAAATTTGCTTTGAAAGCTTTTGAAAAGTGTTGGTGTGAAAAGATTTTTGTTTGTTTTGAAGAGAGCAAGTATCTACGAGGACCTACCTACCCTAAGGAATTCGTCTATGTAAATGTCCTTTAAAGTAGTGCCATCCCACCATTGAGAGGTAAGTAGCACCACCGTTGGAGGTGTTCGGGTCAATTCGAGTTTTAGGGACGTGGTGATCACCAGAGCAATGGGAAGACACCTTTAGAAGCTACCCTCATGCCAGGTTCCCGGATCATGAGGACTTACTAAGACGTCCTCTACTCGACGACCACCTTTCGAAAGGCAACAGTGAGGCGTACCCTAGGGGTGGTGTGTGCGAATTGTGTGTCATGTTTCAGTTATTTGTCTTGTCATGTTTGTCGTGTTCTACGCTTGATTTTAATTAGGGCCATTCATTCTTGCATGCTTTTTAGCAGTTATAAAGTTTGCGAAAAATAAATCTAAGGCTATTACAAATGGCGCGGGTCCACATCGCCAAAATAAACCGGACCCGATTTAGCGGAAAATAAATAAAGCAATAAAAGTGCGATAAATAAATGTACATGGCCTTGGGAGAGATACAGAATTATAATAAGCAATAAAGTAAATGCGCAAAAGAAAATAATTAAAACAAAACTAGGGCGTTGGACCCTTTTGCAAACAATTAAAATTAATAAGGAATTAAAAATAAAAAAATAAATGTTTTTGGTATTTTTGTATATTTTAAGATTTAATGAGAAAAAGGAGTTAATCGAAATTAAATTAAAAGGCAAACCCTAATTCTAATATTTTTTTATTTATTATGAAAGAATTAAAATATAATCTACATTAAACCCTAATTTACTTATGTACAATTTTTAATTTATGAAAATAAATAAATAATATTATTATTCTGAAAAAAGGGGAAAATTAAAAAGAAAGAAAAAGTGTTTATTAACCTAATTCTATATTTTTTACATTTTTGTTAAAAAAGAATTAAACTTATAATCTAATTTACTAAATTATTTACATGTTTATTTGAAAATAATCATAATAAAATAAATATTATATTTTTTATATTTTCTGATTTTTGTGTGTTTTTGTATTTTTGTTAAAAATAATTAATTAAATAAACATAATTAAATAAAAGTAATTATTAAAACAAGAATAAAAATAAATAAAAAGATTAGGGAAGGCAAACCAGGGTGGGGTGTAGCCCCAGATTGTGAGGTACAGGCCTGGGAATTCTGGCCCAATTATTTGTGAGTTCGTTGACTTTTCCAGTTCGTATGCCAGCGTGTTGACTTGGTCCTAGCATGTTCTTTGCATCGTGGTCGTTGATCTGGTTGTGTAGGACGCGTGGATGGTCTGATGATGAGAGAACATGATGTACCTGGATGTTAGCATAGCATAGGATTTTACGTTGAAAAATAACATGGAATTTTGCCAGACCTGGGACTTGAACCCAGGTCATGAGAGTCACATGCACGCATCCTTGTCCACTGAGCCACTTGTATTTCATTTAACAAATAATAAACAATAAATAATATAAGAAGAAAACATTAGTGCCTTTGGAAATTCGCGCGAAATTTGAATGGATCAATCATTGTTTGACACGCCCTCTTCTTCCTCACCATCCCTGCAAAATAGAACACAGAGGCAACGGTTTTGTGTGTGTTTTCTTAGGGCCTCTATCAGAAAATAGCGAATAGCCCCTCGACGCTCATAAATTGAGCGCGAGGGGGTCATCCTCTTCGTCTTCAACCACTGAGTCCATTGGTGGTCATCTGGGGCTCTAATTTTGCTTTGTTATGAAAGCCCCAAATCTAAGAACCTGCAAACCCTAGCAATCGATCATGGCAAAACCTTATATACGATACGAAAATCAAATTGAAGGCAACAGTTAGCTTCACAATCAAACAAGGAACAAGAATCAACAATTAAACTTCATGAAAAATGCTTAGAACATGATATGCGTTTAAGAGTTTTTTGCTGTACAGTCAAAGGTCTCGTTACCAATTCTTGGGGTCTAAGTTGATGCTAATGATTGGAATGTGTCCAGCAATTGCCACTGAAGCTTTTGGAATAGGTTTGGAGGCTTGAATCGACCTCTAAGGCACTTTTCAGATTTGAGTTTTTAAGAAAAATTTTCAATATGCAATGGCTTGTTTGGGCGCAGCTTGCAGTCCCTTTGCATTAGGTTTACCTTCCTGATCATATAGTGAGTGATTAGGTTAAGAAAAATTGGACAAAATCCATTGCTTTGATGATTTTTGAATATTTGATTTCAAGGATCTTTTCCAATCTTTTTCTCATGTATTTTGTATCAAATCTGATCAATTAGCACCAAATCTTTCTCTATTAACATGTGCACGAATTATAGAAGCCAAATCATGCATAAAAAGATTTTTTTAGGTTAGGTTTATATTTTTCACATATTTAAAATGATTTAAATGAATTAATATTAATATAAATTCAAATAAATAATTAAAAAATGAGAAAATACTTCCCTTTGGGCCTAATGGTCGTGCATAGGCTTGGCATGAAGAAACTTGGAAGGAAAATGGGCCCATTTGCATTTTTGGATCATTTGAAGTAAAGTTGACTTTCAAAAATTTCCAAAAATTTCCCAACTTCCACAAGGCATAACTTGGTCAATTTTTAAGCTTTTCACATGCTCTTGGACATTTTGGAAAGGTCTTTGAGTCCTTTAACCAATGCCTTTGGTCCCATGTCATTTTGATTTACCAATCTCAAGTTATGGCCTTTGACTTAAAGTCCCTTTTTGTTGACTTTTGAAAATGACCTATAATGTTGAAATTGATAACTTTTTGTGAGAGCATTTCTTGGACTTGGAATATGAAGATGAATTGTAGGAAATGTCTTTCTCTTCAAAATGAGCTTTGGATGGAATTTTTCTGATAATCCATGTGAAAGTTATGCCCTGGTCAATTTCAGTTGACTTTTTCAGCTGTCCAAATATAGCAACTTTTGCATCTTTGATGATTTCTGAGCCAAATTTTAAGAATCATGATCAAGCATTGATCAAATGATGTTTGTGGCTTCAAAATGATATATTGACCAAAAATTTGAACTTTTGACTGTCAAATGACCATTTTGCCCCTACAGTTGACTGTAGTGCAATCTAGGGTTTTGACTGTGCAATCTTGAGCTGAATGCCTTGAAAATTGATATGAGGATACTTGACCACCTTTGTAGGCATGTGAGACTTGATTGGATCCTTGAAAACTTTCAATTCTTGATCAGAACACAAACCCTAGTTTTGACTGTATGAGAGACTGTTGCACTGCACAACCCTTGGGGAATTTTGTGACCTTGGCTTGACAAATCTTGGAGAATATGGGAGGGCAAATTTTGGGGTACAACAGTTGCCCCTGTTCAATATTCTTAGACCTGAGGATGCAGATTGGCTGACGTGCCTTTCGTAATCCGAGGGTAGAAGATGATTGGACACTAGAGTGCCCAGAAATTTGCGCTCACATAGTGACGGTGATGGGGGAATGGGCTTATAGATGCCATTTGGAGATTGCTGGATAGGATGATGGGCTTATAGATGCCATTTGGATGTTGATCGCGTAGGATATTCCTTAGCGAGAACCTGCATACCTGCAAAAGAGAAAATGAGTACCTGACACGTTGCAGGAGCTGATTTTAGATGCTTGGTATAGACGTGTCCTGACTGGTTACAGGAGCTGAGTCTGGAGCTTCAAACGCTGATGAATAAACCAGGGATGGTTACTGCCTTAGCTTGAATGGTAAGAGAGCCTTGGGCGACTTTAACTTCAACAACGCTCGTTGAGAAAAATCTTGGGTGTCTTCTACTGGAATAAGAATCAGGGAGATCTTAGGGTCGATCTGACTGAACCAGAGAGGCCTTTGACTGGGTAAGAATCAGGAAAATCTTAGGGTCGATTTAACTGAACCGGTCTAGGTCTTGAAACATCTTCAACTGGATAAGCATCAGGGAGATCTTAGGGTCGATCTGACTGAACCAAGAGAAGGCCTTTGACTGGATAAGCATCAGGAAAATCTTAGGGTCGATTTAACTGAACCGGTCTAGGTCTTGAAATATCTTCAACTGGATAAGCATCAGGGAGATCTTAGGGTCGATCTGACTGAACCAGAGAAGGCCTTAGACTGGATAAGCATCAGGAAAATCTTAGGGTCGATTTAACTGAACCGGTCTAGGTCTTGAAACATCTTCAACTGGATAAGCATCAGGGAGATCCTAGGGTCGATCTGACTGAACCAAGAGAAGGCCTTTGACTGGATAAGCATCAGGAAAATCTTTAGGGTCGATTTAACTGAACCGGTCTAGGTCTTGAAACATCTTCAACTGGATAAGCATCAGGGAGATCCTAGGGTCGATCTGACTGAACCAGAGAAGGCCTTTGACTGGGTAAGCATCAGGAAAATCTTAGGGTCGATTTAACTGAACCGGACAAAGTCTTGAAATGTGATTGAGAATTTAAACTGCATTTTTCCTGAAAGGTAAAAGTCAGTCATATGCAATGCATGATATGGATCAAGCAATGATGTTCTCAACATAAATGAGATTCGTATGATATGATGCCGTGCGTTATGCATGCTATGATGATGTATGTGAAGTTTTATGTATGTTTTTGTCTAGGAAAGTGAATCCTTGACGGGTGCCGGGAAGTCGTATCCTGGGCTGATGTTGAAGAATAGATTTTGCTTCCGCTGGGGATGATAACTGCAAGAATACCGGTAGGAGAAGATGACTCCGTTGCGGAATAAACTTGGCAAATGAAGGATTCTGCGGGGAGAAAGGATACTCTAGCGAACATGCTGGGAAGCAATACTCTGTGGGAAGAGGGATGCCTTGCTGAGTGTAGATAATAATTTGCTAGGGATACCCTTGTTGTTGGAAGTGCTGATAGACTTCGCTGGGGTAAGAAGACTTTGTCGACGACGCTCTTTCCGTGGCTTTTGGCTGAGGATAACCCAGTTATATCCTGTTAAGGAAATAACTCTTTAAATAAAGCCGGACGACGCGTTCGTGTTCTGCGAGGGGATAAGCTTCCAGAATCTACTGGGGATAAGCTTATTGCTTGGGGGAGATATGAATTCCAACTTTCCTGGGGAAACTGGGTTGGACTGGACTATTCTGGGGAAGTCTTGATATGCTGGGGAAGTGATTCCTTTGAATGTCTGGTATACCGCCGGGGAACAATCTTTAGACCAAGACTGCCGGGGATGCTTGTTAAGATTGTACGCTGCTGGGGAAGTATTGAGATCTACGGGAGGATACTCAATTTCCTTGATTTTTGATGATAGCTTGGAGAAGAATGTGTTGTTTTGCTGAACCACTCTCTGGGGAATTAAGATACTCGGTCATGTCCTTTAGCTGAACCTACCTTGGTACCTTGGAGGATAGAACAATTGGATTGTTTAGACAACTCTTTATTGCCCCTGTTTCTAGTGTCACCTGCAATTAATTCCTTTGTTTCGTATGCAAATATTTATGAGTTAGCAAATTATTGTCAATGCATACATCACAAATTGAACCTTGGACGTTCTTCGCAAAACAAAACAGAAAAAGAAAAAAACACTTGGCACGTTTAACTGAAAAATATATTTGTATTGATTTTTGAATGGCCTGAAAATAGGCGTTTTGTATACAAGAGGCTGACGCCCTAGTAAGAGGTACGCCGCCGATCAAAAGAGTTTATACAAGTTTTGTACAAAAGAAAATAAAACAGCTGTGTGAAAGATGAATGATCCACTGGGTTTCAACTCTGCTATTGCCTTTATAACTCCGAGCGTCTCATCACTTGATGACCTTGGTTGAAGGTGAAGCTGACTGATCGATGCCGTTTGAGCTTGATGTAGATACCGGATTCTGGATGCAAAGTGATCCAATGAGACATAGTTTTACGCTTTTATCCCTAACTTTTGCCTGGACCGCCCTTTCGGGTTTTCGATCCACCGGGATACCCATTTTTGCCCAAGCCGCCTTTTCAGGTTTTCGACTTGCCGGGTGTACAGATTTTTCCATTTTCATCCCTACATTTTGCCCGAACCCTTTTGGTTCGACGGGAAGCCCTAATTTTTGCCTAGGCATGTCAGCCTAGCGGGTCTTTTTCATGCGTAGTATTTTTTAACTATGTCTGCATTGGCGGGGTGAGGAAGGTCGTCACCATCCATGTTGGTTAAGATCATTGCTCCTCCTGAGAACACATGTTTAACCACAAATGGCCCTTCGTATGTAGGGGTCCATTTGCCCCTTGGATCACTCTGAGGAAGGATGATTCTCTTGATAACCAGATCCCCAACTTGATATTCCTGTGGTCTGACCTTTTTGTTAAATGCCCTGATCATCCGTTTCTGATACGTCTGACCATGACAGATAGCAGCAAGTCTCTTTTCGTCAATGAGGTTGAGTTGATCAAGTCGTGTCTGGATCCAATCATCTTCGTCTAGATTTGCATCCTTCATTATCCGGAGAGAGGGAATTTGCACTTCGATTGGCAAGACTGCCTCCGTGCCATAAACCAGAGAGAAGGGAGTTGCCCCGGTTGACGTCCTAGCTGAGGTACGGTACCCATGCAGAGCGAACGGTAACATCTCGTGCCAATCTTTGTAAGTTACTGTCATTTTCTGCACGGTCTTCTTGATGTTCTTGTTAGCTGCTTCTACAGCCCCATTCATCTTCGGTTTGTAAGGAGAAGAATTATGGTGCTGTATCTTGAACTGTTCGCAGAGCTCAGCAATCATCTTGTTGTTCAGATTGGTACCGTTGTCTGTAATAATTCGCTCAGGGACGCCGTATCGACAGATCAGATTGTGCCGAATAAACCGTGCCACAACAGTCTTGGTTACTGTAGCATAGGATGCTGCTTCAACCCACTTCGTAAAATAATCGATCGCTACTAGGATGAAGCGATGTCCATTAGATGCCGTAGGTTTGATTTCGCCGATCATGTCTATGCCCCACATTGCAAACGGCCAAGGCGCAGTCAGAACATTCAGGGGAACCGGAGGAACATGCACCTTATCTGCATAGATCTGGCACTTGTGGCATGTCCTGGAGTGTTGGTAGCAATCAGCTTCCATTGTGGACCAATAATATCCTGCCCGTAGGATTTTCTTAGCCATAGTGTGTCCACTGGAATGCGTACCAAAGGTCCCTTCATGTAGCTCTTCCATGATTCGTTCTGCTTCAGTTTTGTCCACACAACGCAGTAAGGTTGAATCATGGTTCCTCTTGTACAAGATGTCGTTGCTTAGGAAGAACTTTGCTGCGAACCTCCTCAGGAATTTCTTATCATTGACAGAGGCACCTTCAGGGTATTCCTGAGCTTCCAGGTATCTCTTCACTTCGTGGTACCAAGGCTTCTCAGTCACCAATTCAGTTTCGAGGTCACAACAGTATGCCGATTCGTCCAGTTTCCAGATGATGATCCGGGGAGCTTCATTATCCCATTTAACTTTGAACATTGAAGACATTGTAGCTAACGCGTCCGCTAACTGATTCTCTTCTCTTGGAAAGTGCTCAAAGGTTATCTCTGTAAAGTGGGGAATCAGGGTCAACACACATTCTCTGTAAGGAATCAAGTTTGGATGTTTCGTATCCCACTCTCCGTTGATCTGATTGATCACAAGAGCGGAATCTCCGAAAACGCTTAGAAATTTGATCCTTAGGTCGATCGCAGCTTGAAGACCCATGATGCACGCCTCATACTCCGCCATGTTGTTGGTACAGTTGAAACATAGCCGGGCAGTGAGTGGAGTATGAGTACCTTGAGGAGATATGATTATGGCGCCGATACCATGTCCCAAAGCATTGGATGCTCCGTCAAAGTGCATAGACCATCGGGATCCTGGTTCAGGTCCTTCATCCGGTCCAGGTACTTCACAATCAGTTACAATCATGATGTTTTCATCCGGAAACTCGAAGTTCATTGATTGGTAGTCATCTACAGCTTGATGAGCTAAGTGGTCTGCCAATACACTCCCCTTGATGGCTTTCTGGGTTGTGTACTGAATGTCGTATTCCGTCAGGATCATTTGCCATCTTGCAATTCTCCCAGACAGAGCAGGCTTTTCGAATATGTATTTTATCGGATCCATCTTTGAGATCAACAAAGTAGTGTGAGTCAGCATATACTGTCTCAGCCGGTGAGCAGCCCATACCAAAGCGCAGCAGGTTTTCTCAAGCAGTGAGTATCGGGTCTCACAGTCGGTAAACTTTTTGCTAAGGTAATAAATGGCATGCTCTTTTCGGCCAGACTCGTCATGCTGCCCCAGCACACACCCCATTGAGTTGTCAAGCACTGTCAGGTATAGTATCAGAGGTCTCCCTTCAACCGGTGGCATAAGGATAGGTGGTTCTTGGAGATACTCTTTGATTTTGTCAAAAGCAGCCTGACATTCATCGTTCCAACGTACTACCTGATCTTTCTTCAGCAGCTTGAAGATTGGCTCACAGGTAGCAGTCAGATGTGAGATGAATCGAGCAATGTAATTCAGGCGTCCTAAAAAGCCTCTGACTTCCTTCTCTGTCTTAGGAACTGGCATCTCTTGAATAGCTTTGACCTTAGCAGGGTCCACTTGAATACCTTTATCACTGACCACGAAGCCTAGTAACTTCCCAGATCTTACCCCGAAGGTGCACTTGTTCGGGTTCAATCTCAGCTTGTACAGTTTCAGCCGGTCAAACAACTTCTGCAGATGATCTAGGTGCTCTTCCTTAGTCTGGGACCTAGCGATCATGTCGTCCACATACACTTCGATCTCATGATGGATCATGTCATGAAATAAGGCAACCATGGCACGTTGGTAGGTTGCCCCAGCATTTTTTAATCCGAACGGCATGACCTTGTAACAGAAGGTGCCCCACTGAGTAACAAATGTAGTCTTTTCCATGTCTTCAGGTGCCATCTTAATCTGATTGTAACCTGAAAAGCCATCCATGAAAGAGAATACTTTGTGTTGGGCTGTATTATCAACAAGGACATCAATGTGAGGTAAGGGGAAGTCATCCTTGGGGCTGGCCCTGTTCAGATCCCTGTAATCAACACACATTCTGACCTTACCGTCCTTCTTAGGTACCGGCACCACGTTAGCAACCCACTGAGGGTAAGAAGTCACTGCAAGGAATCCCGCGTCAAACTGTTTCATGACCTCGGCTTTAATCTTCTCGGACATCTCTGGACGCATCCGACGAACTTTTTGTTTAACTGGAGGGCAGTCTTCCCTAGTCGGCAAATGATGGACAACAATATCGGTATCCAACCCTGGCATGTCTTCGTAGGACCAGGCAAAGATCTCCATATAGTCGTGTAACATCTTGGTTAACCGTTGCTTCACGCTGAGCTCTAGGTTGGCACCAATCTTTACCTCTTTTCTATCTGCCTCAGTACCCAGGTTTATGGTTTCCACCGGCTCTTCATGGGGTTGAATTGCCCTCTCTTCCTGAAGCAACAGTCTAGCAAGCTCGCCAGGCACTTCGCAATCATCTTCACCTTCGTCTTCGGCTAAGTTGATCGGATTTTCAAAGTCATAATTGGCATTAGCAGAGCTGTTATCAGTGAGATCCAGAGTGGATTGGAACCTGTATGAGTGAGTGTGTGTGTAAATACAGCTGTTTTGAAAATTATGTAAAAGGAAAGGAAAGACAGAAAAGGAACACAATATTTGCAGTGCGAAAAATACGTCCAAGATTTTCATTCATGATGTATAAAATGACAGTTTGTATGCCCTCACAAATAGAACCACGGTGCCTCGGGTAAGACACCGGGCCATAAAGTTTATCATTGTTTATTACAAAATATAACGAAACAAGGGAATTTATTACTTAGTAACAACAGAAACAGGGAGATTGTCCTTCGCACTCCAATTGTTGAGTCCTTCGTCAGTTGCCGGGTAGATCCAGCTATCAAATTCAGCATCGTCAACTTCCTCTTCATCACCAATAGCATTAACTCCATGAGCAGGCAGGGGAGATGTCACCACATTAGGCTTGTCAGATGCCTCAAACTGTACCTCCTTAGCGTCAATGAGGTCCTGCAGCTTATTCTTTAACGCCCAACAGTCATCGGTAGAGTGCCCCGGGCTTTCTGAATGGTAAGCACAACGAGCGTTCGGGTTGTACTTGGGAGATGCTGTATTTGGGAACTTTGGAGCCTCCCTGACAGTTACCAAATTGGTTGCGAGCAACTGTGGCAGGATCTGCGACGAAGTCATGCCTAGGCGGGTGAATTCTCTCCGGGGTCTTTCCACCTTCTGAGAATTGTTTGGCCGGGGAGCGGCAGCAGGCTTAGAAATCATTACCGCACTGACAGATTGGCGGTGTTCATTTCTTTCTGTTCTCCTAGAACCATACACGGCACTAGACTCCTTCTTAAATGGTTTCTTGTCCGAACTAGATGGTGCAGCCTTTGCAATCTTCCCAGACTTCAGCCCAGCTTCAATTCTTTCTCCAGTTAAGATCAAATCAGTGAAGCCAGCAGAAGAATTCCCAATGAGATGATTAAAAAACGGCCCAGATAGGGTCCCCAAGAACATGTCAACCAACTCCCGATCAGTCAATGGTGGCTGCACCCTGCCAGCCAGGTCTCTCCACTTCTGAGCGTACTCCTTAAAACCTTCGCTTGCACCTAACGCCATACCCTGGAGTTGGGTACGTGTGGGGGCAAGGTCGGCATTATACTGATACTGCTTGTAGAAAGCAGTAGCCAGCTCCTCCCAGTTACGAACTTTGGTCCCATCCAGCTGATAGAACCATTCGAGATGAGTCCCTGAAAGACTCTCTTGGAAGAAGTGGATCCATAGATTCTTGTCCGCAGAGTACGGCTGAATTTTCCGAACATAGGACCTCAAATGCAGCTTGGGACAAGATGCCCCGTCATACTTCGAGAAGGTGGGTGCTTTGAATTTGTGTGGGATAATTACACCAGTCGACAAACCCAGATCTCCGAAATCCAGCCCAGGTGCCTGTTGCACCTCCATAGCCTTCAACCTGTCTTCCAGTTGTTTATACCTGTCATCTGCAGGAGGATACTGTTCCTCATCAAAATCTGTCTCGTTGTCGGAGACCACTGGAGTAGGAACCTTTACTTCTGCCTGAGAAGGACTCCTACCAACAGAAGAACCAGCCTCTTCATGGTGCAGAGTATTACCCAACCTTCGGCCCGAGTTGAACAGAACAGTTCTTCTCTTCTTCTTTTTCTCCTTCTTCAGGAGCATAGTCTTCAGTTCTTCTTGGCCTTTAGCTAGACCCATGATTAGTTCTTGAAACTGCGCATTCTGCGCCTGGAGAGCCTTGATTGATGTCTCTGTTGATTCAGATCCGGGATTCATGATGCTGAAATAAACAGCGAAGAACTGTAAGAAACCTGAAAAGGGGAAAAACCTGCTATGCACATGATGAATGAGATGTGGTTATGCAATGCATTCAAGGGTTCGAAAGTTCAAATTCGTTGTAGACAAGAAAAGAACACACGTTATCATTAAAGAAATCATTGTTTAATACATCAAGGCCTCATGGGCAAAAGTACAAAAATCAAGTCAATCCCAAAATACACTGCGCATCCTCTTCGGAGCTATGTAGGTGTTGAGATTCCTCTCTTCATGCAACAGACGGGTGAGCTCCAAGACCTTCTTTTCACTGGCATGCAGACTAGTCTCAAGAGAATTCCGCTCTTCCTTAAGCTGGATCCAGCTCTTCTGCATCTCTTCCCAGGATGTGGGCATGTCAGGGTGCTGAATAACATGAGATACTTCCCCTTCCAAGACTGGTTCCTTGATTACCGGGAGCATGTGAGGATAAGGCATGACTAACTTCTGAGAGCGGGCGCGTACCCATTTGAGGTAAGGCTCCAAAGGGATGGAGTTCCTGTGCCCCAGTGTCTTGCTGTCTATCCTACTAGGCATCCTCCAAGCTCTGATAAATCTCTGGCGAAGTCCTCGAGTATCGTTGTCGCAGTCAAAAACTATGTCAGGAATCAACATGTCATGAGGACCGTCCCTCCGAGCGTAACCAAATTGTCTCCAAGCCAGGCATGGACTATAAGTAATACCTCCTCTGATTCCAAGTAAAGGAACATTGGGGTACTCTCCGCAACGATCAATGATGGTGACATCTCCTCTGGACCTAGGACACCAATGTATATCAGCATGTGTAAGAGTCATCAACCGTTGTGACCATCTCAAACCCCGCTCATTCTTCAGGACTGATTGTGGAAGGTGCGAAATAAACCACCTTCCCAGGAGAGGAGTGCAACACATAAGGACACCTCTTTTTCTCATGGTTCGAGTGTAACATGAGTGAAGGATGTCCCCCAGCAACGTAGGTATAGGATTCCTGGACATAAAAATCGGAACGGCACTGATATCAATGAGCTGATCTGGGTTAGGGAACAATACCAAACCATAAACAAGGAGGGCCACAACCTCTTCAAAAGCTTGCAGGTCAAGGGAATTCCAACATTCATGGGCCTTCTCAAACAGAAACTTGGCTAAGAACCCTTTGATACCACTTCTGACTTCCCAATGTCCCTTGAGGTCAGATGACTGTAGGTGCAAGGCTTTGGCAATCTCCTCAAGCTTAGGTTCCTTTTCTGTACCGCTGAAGGGTAGCTGATCAAGGATAGGGATCTTCAGGAGCCGGGAGAACTCCTCCAATGTAGGTACCAACTGATAGTCCAAGAAGGTAAAGCAGTGATGCAGAGGGTCAAAGAACTGGAACAAGACCTTAATCATATCTTCCTCAATGTTGGTGTTGACCAAGCTGATGAGGCTTCCATGCCTGTCACTGAACGAAGAGCTCTCGGGAATCCTGGATATAAGCTCCTTAAGCTGAGGAGGGATCCTTACCAGATTGACCTGAATTGTCTTTCTACGAGCAGTTTCCATGTCCTACAAAACAAGAACAAAGATGAAAATCCGAACCCCTGAAATGGTTAGTCAATGCATATGATGCTAGATGATGTCATGATGCTATGATTAAACACACCACAGATATTTACAAAGACAAACATGTAAGGCACACAAGGCACACAAGACAAGCCCTTAAGGTTTAAGGCCAGCATGGGGTCTGGGTAGTACCCTCTTGAAGTTGGTGGGCTCAACCTGTCCTAATCAAAGTAACCGGGTTCTAAGGTTCCCAATATCACGGGATTGCTTTCATTGTTCATCGTTTCGATTTAGCCACTGAACTGGCGACCGAAATATTCCAGGAAAGCAACCCTCAATTGAGTGTAGTATCGAGTATCAACCAACCTCGGACTGCACCAAAGTCAGTTATCTCACTACCCTAAAGAGGCCAAGATAGTTCAATTAAGGTTCCTAAGGTCTGTTGATGCTTCATGACACCACGCGGAGGCCCCGTACTCTCCTTGACTGAACTCAAGGGTTACCGGTACACACCAAAGTGCCACATCAACGTAGCAGACTGTTTCAACCATGTCGGTATACCCCGCACAGTTCCCTCACAGCCTTGTTGCTACTTTCTAAGAAAGGTATCCCCCCGATCCGGGTTAGGATCTATAGAACTCCCAAGCAACCCACAATTTAAAGCACACAAGGAAAACAATTGAAAACATAGTTATAAGCTAGCCCTAAGGTACACCTCACTTTAAGTTTATCCCCAGCAGAGTCGCCAGTTCTGTGATCGGTGGATCTGGAACTGACTGTTTAACGCTGGTTCGCGAAATGTCGCGGAAGCAAGAGTCGCCACCGTCTTTTATTTTCTCCAAATGGAAAGGACAAAAGCACAGAAAAATTCCTTAAAGAGATTGCTCTCGGTTCGGGAGGTAGGTTATAGAAAGGGAAGGTGTTAGCACCCTTTCTATCCATGGTTATCCATGGGCTCTTAGATACTTGCTCAATGTGTTTTCAAAATTGTTTGTTTGCTTTTCAATGTGGGTTAAAAAAAGTTTCTTTGAAGAATTTCAGTTCGACTCATACGTCAGAGTGTTTGAAAAATTTGCTTTGAAAGCTTTTGAAAAGTGTTGGTGTGAAAAGATTTTTGTTTGTTTTGAAGAGAGCAAGTATCTACGAGGACCTACCTACCCTAAGGAATTCGTCTGTGTAAATGTCCTTTAAAGTAGTGCCATCCCACCATTGAGAGGTAAGTAGCACCACCGTTGGAGGTGTTCGGGTCAATTCGAGTTTTAGGGACGTGGTGATCACCAGAGCAATGGGAAGACACCTTTAGAAGCTACCCTCATGCCAGGTTCCCGGATCATGAGGACTTACTAAGACGTCCTCTACTCGACGACCACCTTTCGAAAGGCAACAGTGAGGCGTACCCTAGGGGTGGTGTGTGCGAATTGTGTGTCATGTTTCAGTTATTTGTCTTGTCATGTTTGTCGTGTTCTACGCTTGATTTTAATTAGGGCCATTCATTCTTGCATGCTTTTTAGCAGTTATAAAGTTTGCGAAAAATAAATCTAAGGCTATTACAAATGGCGCGGGTCCACATCGCCAAAATAAACCGGACCCGATTTAGCGGAAAATAAATAAAGCAATAAAAGTGCGATAAATAAATGTACATGGCCTTGGGAGAGATACAGAATTATAATAAGCAATAAAGTAAATGCGCAAAAGAAAATAATTAAAACAAAACTAGGGCGTTGGACCCTTTTGCAAACAATTAAAATTAATAAGGAATTAAAAATAAAAAAATAAATGTTTTTGGTATTTTTGTATATTTTAAGATTTAATGAGATAAAAGGAGTTAATCGAAATTAAATTAAAAGGCAAACCCTAATTCTAATATTTTTTTATTTATTATGAAAGAATTAAAATATAATCTACATTAAACCCTAATTTACTTATGTACAATTTTTAATTTATGAAAATAAATAAATAATATTATTATTCTGAAAAAAGGGGAAAATTAAAAAGAAAGAAAAAGTGTTTATTAACCTAATTCTATATTTTTTACATTTTTGTTAAAAAAGAATTAAACTTATAATCTAATTTACTAAATTATTTACATGTTTATTTGAAAATAATCATAATAAAATAAATATTATATTTTTTATATTTTCTGATTTTTGTGTGTTTTTGTATTTTTGTTAAAAATAATTAATTAAATAAACATAATTAAATAAAAGTAATTATTAAAACAAGAATAAAAATAAATAAAAAGATTAGGGAAGGCAAACCAGGGTGGGGTGTAGCCCCAGATTGTGAGGTACAGGCCTGGGAATTCTGGCCCAATTATTTGTGAGTTCGTTGACTTTTCCAGTTCGTATGCCAGCGTGTTGACTTGGTCCTAGCATGTTCTTTGCATCGTGGTCGTTGATCTGGTTGTGTAGGACGCGTGGATGGTCTGATGATGAGAGAACATGATGTACCTGGATGTTAGCATAGCATAGGATTTTACGTTGAAAAATAACATGGAATTTTGCCAGACCTGGGACTTGAACCCAGGTCATGAGAGTCACATGCACGCATCCTTGTCCACTGAGCCACTTGTATTTCATTTAACAAATAATAAACAATAAATAATATAAGAAGAAAACATTAGTGCCTTTGGAAATTCGCGCGAAATTTGAATGGATCAATCATTGTTTGACACGCCCTCTTCTTCCTCACCATCCCTGCAAAATAGAACACAGAGGCAACGGTTTTGTGTGTGTTTTCTTAGGGCCTCTATCAGAAAATAGCGAATAGCCCCTCGACGCTCATAAATTGAGCGCGAGGGGGTCATCCTCTTCGTCTTCAACCACTGAGTCCATTGGTGGTCATCTGGGGCTCTAATTTTGCTTTGTTATGAAAGCCCCAAATCTAAGAACCTGCAAACCCTAGCAATCGATCATGGCAAAACCTTATATACGATACGAAAATCAAATTGAAGGCAACGGTTAGCTTCACAATCAAACAAGGAACAAGAATCAACAATTAAACTTCATGAAAAATGCTTAGAACATGATATGCGTTTAAGAGTTTTTTGCTGTACAGTCAAAGGTCTCGTTACCAATTCTTGGGGTCTAAGTTGATGCTAATGATTGGAATGTGTCCAGCAATTGCCACTGAAGCTTTTGGAATAGGTTTGGAGGCTTGAATCGACCTCTAAGGCACTTTTCAGATTTGAGTTTTTAAGAAAAATTTTCAATATGCAATGGCTTGTTTGGGCGCAGCTTGCAGTCCCTTTGCATTAGGTTTACCTTCCTGATCATATAGTGAGTGATTAGGTTAAGAAAAATTGGACAAAATCCATTGCTTTGATGATTTTTGAATATTTGATTTCAAGGATCTTTTCCAATCTTTTTCTCATGTATTTTGTATCAAATCTGATCAATTAGCACCAAATCTTTCTCTATTAACATGTGCACGAATTATAGAAGCCAAATCATGCATAAAAAGATTTTTTTAGGTTAGGTTTATATTTTTCACATATTTAAAATGATTTAAATGAATTAATATTAATATAAATTCAAATAAATAATTAAAAAATGAGAAAATACTTCCCTTTGGGCCTAATGGTCGTGCATAGGCTTGGCATGAAGAAACTTGGAAGGAAAATGGGCCCATTTGCATTTTTGGATCATTTGAAGTAAAGTTGACTTTCAAAAATTTCCAAAAATTTCCCAACTTCCACAAGGCATAACTTGGTCAATTTTTAAGCTTTTCACATGCTCTTGGACATTTTGGAAAGGTATTTGAGTCCTTTAACCAATTCCTTTGGTCCCATGTCATTTTGATTTACCAATCTCAAGTTATGGCCTTTGACTTAAAGTCCCTTTTTGTTGACTTTTGAAAATGACCTATAATGTTGAAATTGATAACTTTTTGTGAGAGCATTTCTTGGACTTGGAATATGAAGATGAATTGTAGGAAATGTCTTTCTCTTCAAAATGAGCTTTGGATGGAATTTTTCTGATAATCCATGTGAAAGTTATGCCCTGGTCAATTTCAGTTGACTTTTTCAGCTGTCCAAATATAGCAACTTTTGCATCTTTGATGATTTCTGAGCCAAATTTTAAGAATCATGATCAAGCATTGATCAAATGATGTTTGTGGCTTCAAAATGATATATTGACCAAAAATTTGAACTTTTGACTGTCAAATGACCATTTTGCCCCTACAGTTGACTGTAGTGCAATCTAGGGTTTTGACTGTGCAATCTTGAGCTGAATGCCTTGAAAATTGATATGAGGATACTTGACCACCTTTGTAGGCATGTGAGACTTGATTGGATCCTTGAAAAATTGCAATTCTTGATCAGAACACAAACCCTAGTTTTGACTGTATGAGAGACTGTTGCACTGCACAACCCTTGGGGAATTTTGTGACCTTGGCTTGACAAATCTTGGAGAATATGGGAGGGCAAATTTTGGGGTACAACACCCGCAAAGTAATCTATTCGCCAAGTTTATTCCCCAACGGAGTTATCTTCTCCGACCGGTATTCTTGCAATCATCATCCCCAACGGAAACGAAGAATCTCACTCTTCAACATCAGCCCAGGATTTGACTTCCCGGCATCCGTCAAGGATCTATTTTCCCAGACGAAGATACATTCATAACATCACATTGTTATACATCATGATACATGCATATACGCATCATATCATACAATCTCATGTGTTGAGAACATCGTTGCTTGATTCATATCATGCATTGCATATGACTGACCTTTACCTTTCAGGAAGGATACAGTTAAATGATCAGCTATGTAGACGAATACAGTCAAAAGAGACCAACCCAGTCAAAGAATCCAAATCCAGTTAAATCAATGCCTAAAGATTTCTCTGATCCAACTCGTCGTTATAGACACTTGTCGTTATAGACACTCGTCGTTATAGACACCCGTCGTTATAGACACCCGTCGTCATAGACACTCGTCGTCATAGACACCCGTCGTCATAGACACCCGTCGTGATAGACCCTCGTCGTTATAGACACTCATCGTCATAGACACTCGTCGTCATAGACACTCATCGTCATAGACACTCGTCGTCATAGACACTCGTCGTTATAGACATTCGTCGTTATAGACACTCGTCGTTATAGACATTCGCCATTATAGACACTCGTTGTTATAGACACTCGTCGTCATAGACACTCGTCGTCATAGACACTCGTCGTCATAGACACTCGTCGTCATAGACACTCGTCGTCATAGACACTCGTTGTTATAGACACTCGTCGTTATAGACACTCGTCGTTATAGACACCCGTCGTTATAGACACTCGTCGTTATAGACACTCATCGTTATAGACACTCGTCGTTATAGACACTCGTCGTTATAGACACTCGTCGTTATAGACACTCGTCGCCATAGACACTCGTCATCATAGACACTCATCGTTATAGACACTCGTCGTTATAGACACTCGTCGTTATAGACACTCGTCGTTAAAGACCACCCGTCCATGAAAATAACTTGTCAGTAGAGACAACTCACCAGCCTTTCTGAATTCCAGACTCGATTCCTGTATCCTGCCAGGGCACGTCTGAAGAGTTTGAGGATCCGATTCCTGTATCTTGCCAGGGTGTATCTGTTGACGACTAACATTACCAGACTCGATTCCTGTAACTTGCTAGGGCACGTCTGAAGAGTTTGAGGATCCGATTCCTGTATCTTGCCAGGGTGTATCTGTTGACGACTAACATTACCAGACTCGATTCCTGTATCTTGCTAGGGTACGTCTGAAGAGTTCGAAGATCCGATTCCTGTATCTTGCCAGGGTGTATCTATTGACGACTGTATTCTTCGGACTCGATTCCTGTATCTTGCCAGGGCACGTCTGAAGAGTTTAAAGATTCGATTCCTGTATCCAGCCAGGGCACATCTACATAAAGAGTTTGAAGATCAACTCCTGTAACAGGCCAGGTAATTATTTTTCTTTCTCAGGTACGCAAGTTCTCGCTAAGGAATCTCTTACGCGATCGACCACCTCCCGATGGCATCTATAAGCCCATCCACATACCTACACTTCCAAATGGCATCTATAAGCCCATCCTCCTATCCACCATCTCTCCAAATGGCATCTGTAAGCCCATTCCCGCCATCACACTGCTGATACTGTACTATGCGAGTGTAAATTTCTGGGCATTCTAGTGTTCAATCATCTTCCACCTTTGGATCACGAAAGGCACGCAAGCCAATCTACATCCTCAGGTTTAAGAAGATTGAACAGGGGCAATTGTTGTACCCCAAAATTTGCCCTCCCATATTTCTCAAAACATTTCAAGAAAAATTCACAAGTCCAACCCGGCGCATCATATTCATGTGTTCTTTCCCCAAGATATCTCTGATAACGTATTCTCAAATTCAGGTTCGGCTCAAGAGATAATTCTTTAAAGAAGGTATCTGAATGTGTAAGTTTTCTTGAAGAAATATGGTGAAAAAGTGTGCTGAAAGTGCAGTTTTTACGCGCTAAAAAATTCATAACTTGAAGATAGTGGCTCGTTTTAAACCCGTTCCGGTGGCCAAAATTCCGTCTTGACATTATCTACGTTTTCATCTCTCACGGCTGGAAGCCAATTTCAATCAGAAGGTCTTCAAAAATGTGGATTTATCAAGTATTTTCATACAGAAAATTTGTGACAGAAGTTTATTTGCGTCATGTTCAGAAAATCATAACTTGGTCGATTTTCATCGTATCGAGCTGGTTCTGGCGCCAAAATTTCACAAATTGAGTTGACTACATTTTCGCAGAAGGTATTAAGTTCAAACGGTATTCAAAAGGCCTTCGTTTTTTGCTCAGAGTGCATGACACGCTGAAAATCCTGAATGCTGAATATTATTTCATCTGGGCCGAAACTTCGAAAATTCATAACTCGGTCAATTTTTATCGGATTGGGCTCATATTTTTACACAAGATCCCTGACTCGTAGATCTACAACTTTGCTTCAAAAGTCGAGACCGGATTATGCTCCGATCAATACCATTTTTTTATTGAAGAACGTGTCAGAGTCGACACTGGAGCCCAAAATAAGTTTGTCTGAGCTGAAACTTCAAAAATTCATAACTAATTCACCTTTTATCCGATTGAGCCGATTTTCGGACAGGAGTTAGTTATCGATGTCGGCTACATTTTGTTTTCACATTTCAACTTCAAAAATTGCACTTAAGTCCCTGCGATTTAGCCTGGAAAGTGACGAACTCAAGTGAACATTGGAGGCCCAATTGCACATTCAAAGCCCATTTTCTTTACCCTAATTTTTATTATATAATCACCTTCTTTTCACACAAACCAGAAGAGAAAAAAAGAGAGAAAAAACCTTGCCACAACACTGTTAGAATATCAAATTCTTTCAAGAACCCTAAAACCTTGAAATCCTTATTACAAATCTCTCTCACTACAAACAAGCCATCACAGTTACAAACCAACACCTCACTACTTCTTCAGTAAGGGTAAGACTGGCTTGATCTCCATGATCCAAAAGGTATAAAAGCATTCATGTCACTAATTTTCCAGTAAGGGTAAGATTGATTTGATCTCCATGATCAAAAGGGTATAATCATTCATACATGCCATATTGTGCCTAAACATTAAATTTCTTTATATATTGGCTTTATTTGCATTTTATTATTTTATTTAATGTGTTCATGAGATTCAATACTGCAGATTTAGACAGGATCCCATGCAGGTTCATTAAGGGACGTTGAGGCCAAAAGCCAAATGGCCAAAAGCCAAAAGCCAAACGGCCAAAAGCCAAAAGCCAAAAGCCAAAAGCCAAAAGCCAAATGGCCAAAAGAACAACTTATGCATGACACCAATACATGGCGAGACAGACATCCTGAGAAGATTAAGGAACGTTGAGGCCAGAACACAAATGGCCGACAGCCAGAAAACAAATGGCCATGAAACCCAATCCAATGGCCAAAGAATGCAGACCACGGTACTCAGGAGTCAATGAACACGCACGTGATGCCAGAAAGTCAAACAAGGCTTTTTGTCTAATGGGCCAAATTGCTTCCAAAAAACCTCCCTTTCGGTCTGAATACCCCCCATGGTTTGCATTGTTTTTTATTTCTATTTGATTTTCTTTTAATTCTTTTAATGTTTTAATTATTTCTTTTAATTCCATCAAATAATTTTCATAATAAAAATAAAATACAGAAAAATCAAAAAAAATGTTTATTGTTATTAATATTAATTTCACCATTATTTTTGTAAATAAACTTTAAACAATTAATTAGATTAATTTAGGTTTCAAAACTTTAATATTTTTCTTAACAAATTAAAATATATAGAAATTAGGGTTTTTAACTTTTTATCACTTTTCTTAATAAATAACTTTTTCTTATTATTATTATTATTAATTACTAATTTATTTTGTAAATAAACATATACATAAATATTTTAGTAAATTAGGTTAAAACTTTAATATTTTTTCATTAATAATTAAAAACAACTTAGAATTAGGGTTTCTCTTCAATTTTAATTTCTTTATTTCATAAATACAAAAAACATAAAAAAACATTTCTTTTCTTTTTTAATAAAATAATTAATCAACTTTTAATTCAATTTAATTTCAAAAGGGTCCAACGCCCTCGAACGTGCAACTTTAATTCATTCGCGCATTTATTCTTATTTTTTCTTTGTGAATATTATGTAACTGCTCAAGCTGTGTAATAGTAATTAGGAATTTATTTATTTTCCGCATTTTTTTATTAAAAACGGGTCTTTGTTAATTTGGCGATGTATAGACCCGCGCCTTGTAATAGCGTAGGATTTTACTTTCCGCATTTAAATTTCCGCACTCTTAAATTCTAATTGCATGAAAGAACGAATGGCCTAAATAAAAAAACAAGCGTAGATCACCATAATACTTGTGCAAGATAAAACATAACATGAAAACAATACACAAATTCACACACCACTCTTAGGGTACGCCTCACTGTTGCCTTGCCCTCGAAATGTGGTCGTCGAGTATAGGACGTTTTAGTGAGTCCTTATGTCCATTGATCTAGTTGCCTCGAAACAAGTTGCCTCGAAACGGTTGCCTCGGAATAGTTGCCTCGAAACGGTTGCCTCGGAATAAAAAGATCAATGGCATAAGGGTAGCTTCTAAGGTGTCCTAATGTTGCTCTGGTGACCACATTGTCCCTAACAAACGAATTGACCCGAACACCTCCAACGGTGGTGCTACCTACCTCTCAATGGTGGGATGGCACTACCTTAAGGACATTTACACAGCCTAATTCCTTAGGGTAGGTAGATGACTCATGGATACTTGCTCTAATTCAAAACAAATCAAAACTCTTTTCACACCGACACTTTCAAAAAGCTTTCAAAACAATTTTTCAAACACTCTTGAGGACTGATACAAGAGTCGATCTGAAATCTTTAAATGAAACTTTTTCAAACCCAAACACATTTTGAAAAGCAAACACTTTGAAAACACAAATGAGCAAGTATCTAAGAGCCCATGGATAACCATGGATAGAAAGGGTGCTAACACCTTCCTTTTCTATAAATCTACCTCCCGAACCGAGAAACATATCTCATAAGGAATTTTGCTGTGCTTTTGTCCTTTCCTTGTTGGAGAAAATAAAAGACAGTGGCGACTCTTGCTTCCGCGACATTTCGCGAACCAACGTTAAACAGTCAGTTCCAGATCCACCGATCACACCAAGGCTCTATCTCCACATAATTAATACTCTCAACTTGAATTGAGTGGTCGACTATAAAGTCTGCCACCACTTGTCCTTTCACTGCCTTAAGAGGTATAAAGGTCAAGGAGTATTCAGTTAATGCTAGTGCCCACTTGCCAATTCGACTGTGCAAGATGGGTTTCGACAACATGTACTTGAAAACATCAAAATGAGACGAAACATACACATCAACTGGTTTTATATATTATTTGAGCTTTGTACAAGAAAAATACAGACATAGACACAATTTTTCAACTTCGCTATATCTAGTTTCTGCATCGTTCAAAACTCTACTAAGATAGTAAATGGGTCTTTCGATTCCATTTTCATCTTCTTGGGCTAACATGCTCCCCAAAGTTTTGTCGGATGCAGCTATGTACAATCTCATACTCCTGTTGCTACAAGGAGGCACCAAAATAGGTGGCTTTGTGAGGTACCCTTTGATTTTGTCGAAGGCTTCTTGTTGCTCTTGCCCCCATTCGAATCCCTCTTTGTTCAATCGAAGTAAGGGTGAAAAGGCTTGAGCTTTCCCACTTAGGTTAGATATGAATCTCCTTAAGAAATTTATCTTTCCTAACAGAGATTGCAATTCCTTTTTGTTCGATGGCGCTTTCGCTTCCAGAATTGCCTTCGTCTTGTTCTGATTGATTTCGATTCCTTTCTTGTGGACAACAAAGCCCAAGAAATCTCCAGCTTTTACACAGAATGCACACTTCAAAGGGTTCATCTTCAGACCATGTTCTCTCATTCTTTCGAATGATTGTCGAAGGTGGTCTATATGGTTCTTCCTGGAAATAGATTTTATAACAATGTCATCAATATATACTTGCATAAAGGTGTTAATAAAATCATGGAAGATGGAATTCATTGCTCGCTGATATGTTGCCCCAGCGTTCTTTAGGCCAAAAGGCATCACTACCCATTCGTAAGTGCCTAAAGCCCCAGGGCATCGAAAAGCTGTTTTCGACACATCTTCTTCAGCAATGAATATTTGATTATATCCTGAATAACCATCGAGCATACTCAGGTACTCGTAGCCAGCGGCAGAATCGACTAGCATTTCCGCCACAGGCATAGGATATTCATCTTTGGGTGTAGCAGCATTCAAATCTCTGAAATCTATGCACACCCTCAATGTACCATTTTTCTTAATCACTGGCACAATGTTTGCAATCCATTCGACATACCTCGTAACGCGTATGAATTTGCACTTCAGCAGTCTTTCGACTTCCGTTTTGATCTTCGAAAGTATTTCTGGAGCGAAGCGTCTTGGACTTTGCTTGATTGGCTTCTTCCCAGGTTTGATTGGCAACTGAAGTTCTACCAATCCTCTGTCGAGACCAGGCATCTCGTCGTAATCCCATGCAAAACAGTCCTTGAACTCTTTTAACAAATGGATTACTTCCAACCTGAGTTCTGGGTCAATTTTTGCGCTAATGTAAGTTGGCTTTTTCTCTGACCCTTCGCCCAAGTTGATTTCTTCTAAAGGATCCTGCGCTAGCATCTTGATGTTATTCGCTAAGGGGTCCTTTTCGAATCCTAAAGGCTCATCGTCGTAGATAGCGTCGAGCCTTTGTTCCTGCATCCCTTCTGGCATGATATCAGGAGGTTCTGGATCGAAGTCCTTTCCAGGACCTGCAGAAGGTAACTCTTGATCATTGGCCTGTGTGGCCATATATTTTACTTCGGATTCGAGAGCCGTTATCAACCTTGTTTCGACTACGTAAGCCGAAATTTGCTGCAAAGATTGTGACTCAGTCATTGTCACTGAATTCACTTCCCCAACCAGTTGGTTGGATATCAGTTAACCCACTAAAGTCAATGTGGGACAAGTCTTCTCTGTCCCATTGAAAACCATGCTCAGGGTGCAGGTATAGGGAACAAAAAGTATTTGGCGCTGGCGCCAAGTCGAAGTCAGGTGTTGGGCATGGCCCAATGTGAGCCAAGTTCTTGTCGAAGTCTGCCAGCCCTAGGTGATTTACTTCGCCCAGGTAATAGCTTTGGTCCGCTTCTATGTTTTCGACCATCCCATCAGGACGCCATAGTAGTAACCTCTGGTGCATTGATGATGGTACAGCTCCAACACCATGAATCCATTCACGGCCCAACAGAAGATTATAGTTAGGTTTGGCCGATATAACCATAAACATAGTTGGTCGAAGGATAGATCCCATTTTGATGTCCAGTTGGATCACACCCATAGTGGTCCCTATGCCGCCTTCATAATTCGACAGGACCATGTTGTGAGGCTTGATGTTCTCATCACTTTTGCCTATTTTTCTTAACATAAAGTGAGGGATGATATTGATGGTTGCCCCACAATCTACCAAGATTTTATTTACTGTGGTTTCTTCGAGTTTAGCCCTTATAAATAAAGGCTTGAGGTGATTTTTCATCGCCTCTGTAGGTGGTTCGAAGAACCCATTCTGCTCTTTAGTAGCGCCATTATCCATGACGAAATAGCACACTGGCCTATGCTTGGCCATTTCTTGCTCCACTTCCCAATCACTTGTTTCGACCTCCACCTGGCGGTTGAACTCCCTTGGCAAAACTGAGACTATGTTCACCATGATGTCCAAAGTGTCATCAGACTCAGAGCCATCTTTGTTATCAACTTCACCCTGGTTAGGCCAAACTAGCCTATTGGTTACTGGTTGTCTTTCCAGAGGCTTCCTCTGCTTTCTTTGAGGAACATTTGAACTGGATTCTGCCTTTGGTTCATTAGCAGCTTCCCTCTCAGCTTTTCGTCGCCTCTGGTATCTCCTCCATTGAGATCGAGACATGGGATTTTTCCCTTTGTAGTTGCTTGACACCTGGGTCACTTTGGGGGTAGCAACCTGAGGCTCTTTCTTATGTGTTAAAGATGAACCTCTTGGCACATCGAAGGAGTGCCATCTTTCCTCGCTTGGTCTCTTTCGACCAGATGTTTTGTACCATGTATCTACTGGTACATTAGTCGGAGGCCTGAAAGTCAGTGGCCTCTTTTCTTGGTTTGAACCCCTTTGGGAGGCTCTTCTGGGGTCATGTCAAATATCAACACTTTCCCTTTTTCTATTTGCTGCTCTTACACCTTGAATATGTTCAGCAGCCTTTTCGTCGAAGATCGAACTGCATCTAGGGCACAACATCACTTATGACTTCTTTTTCTGGCATCTTTGCAAGAAATCTGCCAGATTTTCATTTTCCCGAGGGAAAGCATTTTTGTTGGCTTGTTCTTGCCTCATGGCCTCCTCTGATGCTTTTGGTTCAGAGACTTCGACCATGTTGACATTCATGGTGTCTTTGTTGGCAAGAGTCAACTGCTTCATCTGAATCTCCAAGTCCTCTGTCTGGCCTTGAACTGCAGCCAAGTGAGAACTGGGTTTTGTTCCAGATTTTTGGGCTCCAACTGTTTCCAGCTTTGGGCTTTCGACCGCCTTTTGGACCGCTTCAATTGTCTTTCTGGATAGATTCCCAGAAAAACTGCCAAAGATTGGCATGTTGACATGGTCTTTTGAGACTTCGACCATTGTGATTCCTGGCCTCTTCGACTGGCTTCTGGATGCCTCGATCACGTTCACCTCTGAAGGTTCAGCATAACGGGCTTCAGCCTGCAACTGGTTAGAGTCCACAGTCATGGGGGTCTTGTCAGCAAACTTCAACCTCCCTTCTTCGATAGCGTCTTGCACAAGATTCCTGAAAAGAAAACATTGAGACGTTTTATGGCCCAGAAAATTATGATATTTACAAAAGCCTCTCTTCTTTCTTTGATCAAGAGGAGGCACTTTTACCCCTGGGGGTACTATCATTTGGCCATCTTTTACAAGCAAGTCAAAGATTTCATCACATTTTGTAATATCAAAACTATAAGTCTTTTTGGGGAACCTATCGTTGGTCCTTTCTGGACCAGTGGGATTTTTTCCACTTGAGGGGACTAACAGTTTGCAAGAATATGGTGGCCCTTGTTTTAGTTCCGCTAAATCGACCTCTCCTTCTTCGACGGTTATAGTTTCGTCGAAGGTTTCTGGATCTTCGTCATCCATCTCGACATACGCTATCCTCTCTCTTTTATGAGTTTTCGTTGCCTTGGCTTTCTCAGCTTTAAGGCGTTCTATCTGTCGAACTCTATCGGCCAATTGGGCCATGTCTCTCAGGTATTGAGTGTCTAACTTCTTCCTAATGGAATAATCTAAGCCGCCTGCGGCTATTTCGACTAACTCATGTTCTGGCACTTGTGTAAAGCATCTTGCTTTGAGCAACCTAAACCTATTTAGATATTCGTCTATAGGTTCAGTGAAACGTCTCTTTACACTGGCCAATTCTTTCAGGCTTATCTTGGTTTGTCCCATGTAGAATTGCTCATGGAACAATCTCTCTAACTGGGTCCAATGATGGATCGAATTGGGGGGGAGAGTTGTAAACCAAGTAAAAGCGTTCTTTGTTAAAGAACTTGGGAAGTACTTAATCCTCAGGTTTTCGTTGTTTGAAATATCTCCTGCTTCGATCAAGTATCTCGCCACATGTTCGACAGTAGATTCTGTCGTGTCCCCAGAGAATTTAGTGAACTTAGGGACTTTACATCTAGGAGGTAAGTCTGTTTGTAACACGTATTCTGACAGTGGGGATGTGAAGTTGGGCCTACGAAAGCCCATGTTCATCCCATTCTGCGTCATGATTCTTTCGATCATGGCTGCCAGATTATTTTCCAAACCCATATTCTGGTATTGGATATGCTG
The DNA here is from genome assembly GCA_948472305.1 of Vicia faba. NCBI lineage: Eukaryota > Viridiplantae > Streptophyta > Magnoliopsida > Fabales > Fabaceae > Vicia > Vicia faba. The sequence continues at coordinate 1,574,987,428 of OX451737.1, forward strand.
AACTACTTCGTCAGCATTTTGGTTTCTGTTAACTAACCTTACCTCTGGGGCTATAACCCTAGGTTCTTCGACAGGCTGCTCCAATCGTGCCCTAAGGTTTTCTTCGACAGGCTGCTGGACTTGGTTGATAGTGGTTTCTTCCTCTAAGAGTATACCTTGGTTTCCCCTTATTTGCGCCCTTTGGGGCTGTCGAATAGGTGGGGTACTCCAAAGAAATCAGCCAAACGCGTCATTTGCGCTGTCATCTGCTGATTCGATTGGGTGGTGTTTTGTATTAGAGGATTCAGCACTGTACTTAAAGTTTGTGCCAACATTTGAACCATATCATGGTTGCTTTCGTCTATTTGTTGCCTCAAGACTGCTGTCGAGGCATTTGTAAGGCCATGTGCTACTTGGGACGTTCCTCCTAAGAGTTGGGTCCTATTTCTGTTCTCCATACCTACTCCAGAACCTTGGAGTGGCGAAGAGGCACTCACTAAAGGGTCTGAAAAAGTGGACGCAGCGTTCGTTAGGCTAGCCAATTCAGACGTTGGCATGCCATAGAGTGGTTCTCGATTTTGACCGCCTGTCATAAATCCTGGGGGAACATAAGGCCTTGTGCCTAGATTTCCCCTTGGTGGGGGAGTTCCTAAAGGCACTCTGGGGCCTGTGAACGGAGGTAATGGCCCCGTCGTTGTGACCGTTACTGCTGGTGTTGAACCAGCAGTTATCGCTTCACTTACGGTTGGGATAACCGTTGTTCCCACATTCGTTTGTGGGATTTCGTTATTGTTTGGCGGATTCACCATCGCTTCTCTTCCTCTGGCAGTATCGGTATTGTTAGTGTATATTCTACCACTTCTCAATAACATGCAATACTTCTCGAAAAAGATGATATTTTGTATAAAAAGGTTAAACTTCAAAATCAACACAAGGTCCCACCAGGTGTGCCAATTTGTTTACCGTGGGAATTGGTAAACAACCGCTGATCTTCCAAAAGGTTACTTATTTGGTGACTCGCAGGATCGATCAGATTGATCCTAAGACATGGTTGATTTTGGGGTTTTGACTAAGTTTGATAATGGTTAAATGACAAGAAAATAAAGAAGCTTTATGTAAATTGCATGAAGAAGAAAACTTGACAGAATAAAGAAAGGCTTAAAATGAAGGCTTCGACTGGAAAAGTAAAGGAGAAAGCGAGTAAAGTTTCTGGAAAATAAATGACTTTGATTAATAAAGTGGTGTTTCACACATACATTCTCAACAATTCTTTCTCTCACGTTGGGTACTCGAATCTATATGAGTAACTTGTATATAATTGTGAACACACGCGAAAAACTGCGTGAACTACTAATATTTATACTAAACACATCCCAAGCAACCGTCGGGCAGTTACACTGCTTCGAGATGACTCCACTTGGCACGTTCGACGCTCCAGATCTTGGCACGTTGCACTTGGTAACCGCTGGGAACCGTTTTCCCTCCAAACGTTTGAATCTCAAACCGTTCCACTCTGAACAATCGAACACCTTCGTCGAGAAGCACCTTCGACGAAAAACACCTTCGACGTCGAAGGCAACCAAATCCTCCCTTGGAAGAAATTCTCTAAGTACATTGCCATCTTCTGATGAGCATTTCGACAGACCCAGCTGGTCGAAACCATCCTTCAGCTTTAATGGCTGATATTAATAAAAACAAGGGTGTCGAATTTAGGAGCCAACACGTGCATTTACTTTATTTGATTATTATGTAATTGCCTTCAAGAATGTAATAGTTAAATAGGGTTATCGCTTTATTTAATTTCCGTACTTATTTACTAAAAAACGGGTCTTTGTAATTTTTGGCGATGTATAGACCCGCGCCTTGTAATAGCGTAGGATTTATTTTTCCGCAATTTACTTTATGCACCCCTTAACTGCTAAACTTGCATGAAAGAATGTATGTAAATAAAAACAACTCGTAGCTCACTAATTACAAAGACAAACATAACATGAATACAACACACAATGCACACACCACTTCTAGGGTATGCCTCACTCGTTGCCTTCGAAACGTGGTCGTCAAGTATAGGACGTCTTAGCGGTCCTTATGTCCATGATCCAGTTGCCTCGAAACAGTTGCCTCGAAACAGTTGCCTCGAAACAGTTGCCTCGAAATAGTTGCCTCGAAAACGGTTGCCTCAGATTAAAAAAGGATCAATGACATAAGGGTAGCTTCTAAGGTGTCCTACTGTTTCTTCGGTGACCACACTGTCCCTACACTCGAATTGACCCGAACACCTCCAACGGTGGTGCTACCTACCACTCAATGGCAGGATAGCACTATCTAAAGGACTCTTACACAGTATAATTCCTTAGGGTAGGTAGATGACTCATGGGTACTTGCTCTTTTCAAAAACAAACAAAATACTTTTCACACCTTACACTTTCAAAAAAGTTTTCAACAATACTTCATACACTCTTGAGGACTGATACAAGAGTTACCTAGAAGTCTTCAAACGAACTTTTTCAAAACCCACTCACATTTGAAAAGCAAACAAATTTTGAAAACATAAGAGCAAGTACCTAAGAGCCCATGGATAACCATGGATAGAAAGGGTGCTAACATCTTCCCTTTCTATAAATCTACCTCCCGAACCGAGAAACGTTCTCATAAGGAATTTTGTTGTGCTTTTGTCCTGTCCATGTTGGAGAAAATAAAACACGGTGGCGACTCTTGCTTCCGCGACATTTCGCGAACCAGCGTTAAACAATCAATTCTATTTCCACCGATCACAGGCCCAATCTTTTTCACTTGTTTTGAGTTGGCAACATAGCCCACGAGCTCTAGCCTTTGCCACTTGTCCATATCTTGTTTTTATTATTTATTTTGATTTTTATTTGAATTAATTCAATTTAAATCAAAACAAATCATATAAATCAAAATTATTGAAAACCAAAGATTTTTTGCTTGTTTCAGGCTATATTATACAGCTAGCAAACATTCAAACTCGTGCAAGGCATTATAGTGGACAAAAAGATTGAAAAAAACTATTTTTGGAATGATATTAAAAGTGAATCAAATCAAATCAAAAATCATTGAAGGAGAAAGATTTGGATGCAGTTATCAACCCTAATGCATTGCTGGGTACATATAGAGGGTGTGCAGACCTAAAAACAGGCTAGAGACAGGCGTATGAGCAAGAACAAAAACTGAAAAAAAACCAAGAAAAGTGGTAGATCGAAATCCCATTTAGAGGCAGTTTCAGGACCTTTCAACGATCCCAATCGACTCCTGGGAGTCTCTGCAAGCTAAAGCAATCAAGAACAAGTCCATTCCAGTCCCAAAACGCATTGTAAGTCCTTCATAACATAGCTCTATTCTTGATTTCGAATCTCATAATATAGGCATTGTTAAGATGAATTAATTGTATATTCTTGATCTATGTAACATTTGCAAGCTTCCTGCATCATTTAATTTCATTTATATGGCCTGTAGCGAAATTCACCATTGTTAGGGTTTTGGAGTTTGTTTTAGGGTTTTTGATTATAGGGACAATTGGCCTTCATGAATGGTACCTTTAGGTTCAGGAGGACGAGTCGAGTCCAACCATGGAATTAGATATTATTTCCATGGCCTGTGGAAGTTTTTTAGAAAACACAGGTCTATAGCAACGGACGTTTGTCCGTAGGTATAGGTCCTCAAGCTTTTAGCCACGGTGCAGGGAGGAAGACAAATATGTGGCCAACCATCATTCGCTCATTTGAATTTCGCGCGGAATTTCTCATTATTTTATTTGTTTTATATATTATCATTGTTTTGTAATATTATAACAACAAAAACAAATGGCGTAGTGGTAGCCAAGAAGCGTTTAAGGCATTGGAAGGCTGGAGGTCAGGGGTTCGATCCCTGCCTACAGCATTTGTTATTTTCACATTTTCTTGCAGGCAATCCAATGCGCGTACAAGCCTAATGCCCATCATACTCCCTCAGGATCTGGTATGCCAAGTGGCTGGATGGCCAAATCTGATGGCCATTCAGGAAGGAACACCATAAGCCAAGTCAAACGCATATGCACTGGAATCAAGAAGTCAAATGGATCTCACAATTATTGGGCCCAGGAAATTGCTTTTTACACCTCCCAGAATTGCTGTTTCAGGCCCATCTCTTATTCTTTCTTTTTATTTTTCATTTAATTAGTTTTATTTATTAAATTTAATTACTAACCAAATTATTTTCTTTTATCAAAAAAATCACAAAAATATTATTTTTTCACAAATTAGATCTAGATCTTATTTTTATTAAAAATAAATTAATTAATTTAATTAGGTTTATTAATTTAGACAATTTTAATTCTTTTTGCAAATAATTAAAATTAATTAGAATAAATAGGTTTTTATTACTAACTTAATTATTTTATTTCTTTCCTAAAATAACAAAAACTCAAAAGATATGTCATGTAATTATTTTCGTTAATTAATTTATTAACTAATTAATTTAGCGTTTAATTTTTAAAACTTAATCCTTTTCTTAAAAAATATTAAAAACAACAAAAAAACATTTTTTATTTTAAATTAGGATAGAAGGGTCAAAATCCTAGTTTCGCATTCAATCTAATTTGTCATCGCGCGCTTTATTATTTTTATCCAATTATTGTATCTGCTCACAGTTTGTAATAATTTAATTAGGACATTTATCTACTTTACCGCTTTTAATTTTCAAAGGGTTTGTTTTTGGCTATGTAAATACCCGAAGCCTTGTAATAGCGTAGTTTAATTTCCGCATTTTAAATTCCGCAAATTATTAACTGTTAGATGTATGAATAATTAGGGTTTGCATGACAAGAATGTATGACTAAATTTAAAACAGTTAGATCACCCTAAATGTGCAAAGATAAAATAAACTGAAATTGAATCATTCGCACATGCACACTCCTAGGGTACACTCCCACTTGGTTGCCTTCGGTAAACGGTCATTGAGTATAGGGTGCTTTAGTGGTCGTCCTTTTGTCCAAAGATCATAGTTGCCTCAGAAAGGTTGCCTCGGATATTGTCGCCTCGGATAAATGATCTAAGACATTAGGGTTACTACTAAGACGTCCTAACATTGCTTTAGTGACCGTACGTCTCTTTCGAATTGACCCTCAAAACTCCAACGTTGGTTCTACCTACTCATTAATAGTGGGATAGCATTGTCTAAAGGAAACGAACGTAGAACGATTCTTTTTTCAAGCAGGTAGATTAGTTCTTAAGTACTTGCTCAATCCAAAACAATTTTTTCTCACACTTACACTCTTTTACAAACAAAGCTTTCTAAAAACACTTCATTACACTCTTGAAGACAGAAGCAAGAGTTAAATCGAAGTTAAAACAAAAACTTTTTCAAAACCCACAAACACAAAGAAAACAATTTTGAAAATGATGAGCAAGTACCTAAGAGCCCGTAGATAACTACGGATAGAAAGGGTGCTAATACCTTCCCTTTCTATAATTTACCCCCCGTACTCAGAAATATCTCGAAAAAGGAATTTTTCTGTGCTTTTTTCCTTTCCTTGTTGGATAAAATAAAAGTCGGTGGCGACTTTTTCTTACCGCAACATTTTGCGAACACAAAAGCAAAACACAAACCAGCAAATTCCTTAACGAAATAGGGAAACCACGTCACGGTTCTCGCCACCGTATCACAGAACTGGCGACTCTGCTGGGGAGTTTATAAGTGGGGTGTACCTTAGGAATAGTTTATTATATTGTTTTCAATTGTTTGATCTGTTTGCTTTATCTTTTTGGGCATTGTATCGGAATTACTATAGATCCTAACCCGAATCTGGGGACACCTTTTAGGTAAGTAGCAATAGACTGTGAGGGAACTGTACGGCATAGATCGATACGGTTGAAGTAGTAGCTACGTTGGTGTGACACTTTAGTTGGTGCCGACATCCCTTGTGGAGGAACAAGGAGAGTATGAGGCTGCTAAGGGGTCATTAAGCATCAACTTACCTTAGAACCTATAATTGACCAACTTGGCCATAGAAAAGTAGCAGTATACTACACTCATTGAGGCCATACTCTCACGATGATTTCGGCCGCAAGAAAAGGTTGCTAAACTGGAATTATGACCGATCGAGGATGGTCAGTGATATTGAGAACCTCTAGAACCCGGTTACTATTACTAGGACAGGTTAAACCAACTAAACTGAAAGAGGATAGTACATAAACTCCATGCCAGCCTGAAATTTAAAGGCTATTGTGTGACTTGTTTGCCCTTACCATGTTTTCAATCTGTGATACCTGTGGTGTGTTTCTATCATGACATCATGCTACATGACATTGCATGCATATTTCATTAAACTAACCATTTCAAAGACCAAGGAGATTCATCTTTGTTCTGTTTTGCATATCATGGCATCTATGCGCAGAAATACTATTCAGATCAGCTTCGTGCAGATACCTGCTCAGCTTAGAGACTTGGTTTCTAAGGTTCCCGATACTTCTTCCTTTGTCATAAGACACGGTCATCTCCTCAGCCTGGTCACTTCCAAGATGGATGAGAAAATGATGAGCGTCTTGTTCCAGTTCTTCGACCCATTGCATCACTGTTTTACCTTCCCAGACTATCAGTTGGTCCCTACTTTGGAGGAGTTCTCTGATTTACTCGGCATATCTATTCTAGAGCAGACACCATTTACAGGTTTGGAGATAGCTCCTAGGCCAAAGGATATTGCTTCAGCCCTCCATCTAACAGAGGCTGATGTAGTATCTAACTGGGACATTCAGAGTGGGGTTAAAGGCTTCTTGGCTAAGTTCTTGATTGATCAAGCTCAATAGTTTTGGAATAGCTTGGACTTTCAAGCATTTGAAGACATCCTGGCTCTTCTTATCTATGGCCTGGTTCTGTTCCCAAATTCAGATTCTTTTGTCGACGTGAACGCGATCAAGATCTTCATGTCTCGTAATCCAGTGCCCACTCTCTTAGGTGATATTCTACATGCTCTTTATGCCCGTACTGCTCGGAGAAGGGGAACCCTTATGTGTTGTGCACCGCTGTTGGCGAGGTGGTTTATTTCTCACCTCCCCAAATCTGGATTGAAGAATGAGGAAGGAATGGGTTGGGCCTACAGGATCATGTCCCTTGCTCACACGGACATCATCTGGAGTACTAAGGATATGGAAGAGGTAGCTGTCATCGATCGCTGTGGGGAATACCCCAATGTTCCATTGCTTGGAATTAGAGGAGGAATAACCTATAATCCTTGTCTGGACTTATGACAGTTTGGACGGGCTCGAAGGGACGGTTCTCATGAGCTGCTACTTCCAAGCATTGTCTTTGACTTCTAGGGGGATGTTGAGGGACATCGCCGCAGGTTCATACGAGCTTGGGATAGGGTTAACAGGTCTGATTCGTATGAGCTTGGAATGAAGACTTCTCTCCCGATGCAACTGTATCTCCGGTGGGTTCGAGTCCGTGCTCAAAAGCTGGGGATGTCGTACGAAGATGTCTTGCCGGTAATTGTGGATCATGCTAATGAAGAAGGAGTTCATTGTATGGTCCTCCATCCATACATGCCTACTGACATTGGGGCATTAAAGAGGTATTGGATCCAGCTAAGGGAAGAAAGGGATACTTACAGAGAAAAGTATCATGAGCAGGAACGGAAGATCCTGAAGCTTACAAGGCAGCTAAAGAACGAGAGGGTCCTCAGCGATTATGTAAGCACAAAAGGAAAACGACCATGGGAGCGCTGATGTCTTTTGCTATTTCTAGTTTAGATTTGCTTTCTAGTATTTCTTTTGTAACGCCTTAAAGGCATTTGTTAAACATTGTTTCAAGTTTTTAATCTAATAAAAGTGTGTTTCATTTTGGTTTATAAATTTGAATCTCCCTAAAGTCTTTGAAATCATTTCATATGCATTCCATTCCCATGCACCTCATACAGGTACCCTTACAGGTTTCTCATCTTCTTTGTTATTTATTCCAGCACAACATGTCTTCTGAAACACCTACTGATCAAGCCATCAAGGCCCTACAAGCTTAGAATGCTCAGTTCCAGGAAATGTTCATGAACTTGGCCAAGGGTCAACAAGATTTGAAGACTCTTATCTTGAAAGACAAGAAGAAGAAGAAGAAGAAGAAGAAGACGGTCCTCCTGAATATGGGTCACAGATTTGGGAACAGGTTGCGAGAGGAAGTTGATTTGTCTCACTCATCTAGAGGGGGAGAGAATAAAGAGGAAAGGAAGGGTCCTAGCCATGTGGTTTCAGACAATGACACTGACTTTGATGAAGACCAGTATCCTCCTGCTGAGGATAGGTATAAGCCACTTGAAGATCGGTTGAGCGCAATGGAGATCCAGAAGACACCTGGGTTGGACTTTGAAGATTTGGGTTTGGCATCTGGGGTGGTGATCCCACACAAGTTTAAGGCTCCTGCCTTTGCTAAGTATGACGGGGTATCTTGTCCAAAGCTACACCTCCGCTCGTATGTCAGAAAGATTCAACCATGTACTGCTGATAGGAACCTCTGGGTTCATTTCTTTCAAGATAGTCTCTCAGGGACTCAACTTGAATGGTTCTATCAGCTAGAAGGAGCTAACGTCCGTAACTGGGAGGACCTTGCTGCTGCTTTTTACAAGCAGTACCAATATAATGCCGACCTTTCTCCCACACGTACCCAACTTTAGGGTATGCCTATGGGTTCGAGCGAAGGTTTTAAGGACTACGCTCAGGAATGGAGAGATCTTGCTGGAAGAGTACAACCCCCTCTGGCTGATAGGGAATTGGTGGATATGTTTCTTGGGACTTTGTCTGGTCCATACTTCAATCATTTGATCGGTAGTTCATCGTCTGGGTTCACTGAATTGATTATGACTGGGGAGAGAGTTGAAGCCGGTATCAAGAGAGGCAAGATACAGAAAGGTGCTTCGTCAAGTACAAAGAAGAAGCCTTTCAAGAAGGAGTAGTGCAGTTTATAGCTCGAGGAGCCAAAATCGACCTGAGCGCCGCCAAGCAGTTAATGCGGTAGTCATATCAAGACCAATTGTTTCCCTACAACGCAACAACCAGCAAAGAGCAGAGAGACTGCAAAGGTAGTATACTCGGCTCAGTACGACTCTATCTCAAATTCTGCCACAATTATTGAAGACCAACTTGGTGATTCCGAAGGAGGCTCCAAAGAATCCCAACACCACATCACCGCTGTATAATCTGAACGCCTGTTGTGCTTATCACTCTGATATCCCAGGGCATGATACCAATAACTGCTGGGCTTTGAAGAATAAAGTGCAGGATCTGATTGATGCTAAATAGATCGAGTTTGAAGCGCCGAAAAAACCTAATGTCATGACTGCTCCTATGCCCAAGCATGGAGTGAATGCTGTGGACGATGACTCATTTGTGACTTCCGTGAAAGACATTTCTACTCCGTTGATGACTGTGAAGAAGAACCTATTATTGGTCGATTTATTTCCGAGTTGTGGCGAAGGTTGCCACCTATGTTCCATCCTACCTACTGGTTTCCATCTATTGAAGTCAGGTGTCCAACGCCTGATGGATAACAAAGAAATCTTGTTCGAGAAAAATTTGGTTCCATTGATTCCTGTTGAAGATGTTTCCATAATCACCATTTCCACCAATTCTTCCAAGGCTTCCTCGAGAAAGCCTGTTAGAATTACATCTGTTTTGAGAATTGCTCCATTGATCGTCACTATTCCTGGACCTACCCCTTACACGTCAGATAAATCTGTCCCGTGGCACTATAGGGCCGATGTGTATTATCATGGGATTAAAAAAGACTTGAAGGATGAAGAGGTTGATACTGATGTGAGCAATATTGTTGGATCTAGTAAAGTCACCCGAAGCGGAAGACTTTTCTCTCTTGAGATCTCCCCACCAACTGTTCAGAAGCCTGTTGCTATTACACCTGCCAGTACATCTACTACTGTCCCTATTCATGTTCTAATCATTACCTCTGTCACCAAGTCATCTGACACTCAGGGCAAAGGGATCACCGGTGGGCCTGCCCAGACGGAGGCGCCGAAGAAGATTACTGTTGAAGCCTCTAGACAGGAGATAGCCGAAATTTTAAAGATCATTAAGAAAAGTGACTACAACATGGTCGAACAGTTGGGGCGAAGCCCGTCGAAGATCTCTATGCTGTCTTTATTGTTGTGCTCAGAAGCCCATGCTAAGGCTCTGATTGCTTTCCTGAAAATGGAGCATGTGCCGCAGGAGACATCTGCTGACCAATTCAAAGACTGTGTGGCTAGTTTGACCGCTGATAACGGGTTGGGTTTCTCCGACACAGATTTGACTGCCAAAGGAAAGAATCACAATGACGCTTTGCATGTTTCCATCGAGTGTAGGGGCACTACTCTTGCTCACGTATTGGTGGATACTGGGTCCTCGTTAAATGTTTTACCCAAGAAAGCATTAGACCGATTGGACTGTGAAGGGTTGGTTCTGAAGCCAAGTAATATTGTGGTTAGGGCCTTTGACGGGTCCAAAAGGATGGTACATGGAGAGGTGGATGTTCCTGTTAAGGTTGGTTCCCAGACTTTCGCGTCTACATTCTATGTGATGGACATCCGACCATCTTATTCTTGTTTGCTGGGTCACCCATGGATCCATAAAGTTGGGGCAGTAACTTCTACACTCCATCAGATGCTAAAATACCCAGTGAAAGGGAAAATTGTTACATTACGAGGAGAAGAAGAGTACATGGTGAGCCACCTTAATTCTTTTTGGTATGTGGAAATTGATGGGGAGTTCATTGAAACCCCGTGTCAACATTTTGAAGAAGTCCCCCAGACTCTGGCGTCGACTGAAATTGTTGCTGAAGATCCTCCGATGAAGATGGCTTCCCTCAAAGATGCCCGGGCTATTATTGAGAAAGGTGGGTGTGCGAATTGGGGCCAACTCCCTGACTTTGCACACAAGACTGACAAGTTTGGTTTGGGTCTTACTGCAGAAGCTCAAAGGGCTGTTCGGCGTGCGCGGATTGGAAGACCTCCCCTGCGTATTACAAATCCGGAAGTGAATGCAATAGAAGATGATGATGAAGAGTCTGAGTTTGACAGCTGGATTTACCCGACTACCGATGGTGGATTAAGCAATTGGACGGCGAAGGAATTCGTTCCCATTTCTTTTATTACACAGTAATCAGACTTTTTTTTGGACTTATAACAGACAATTTTAAATTTTACGACCCGGTGTCTTACCCGAGACACCGTGGTTTTGTTTGTGAGGGTTTAATATTTGTCATTTCCATATATCATCAATAAAAGCATTGGTCGTTTCTTGAATTATGAATTTTGTGCTCCTAGTTTTTCTTTTCTATCTTGAAAAACAGCTATTTTTCTTACACACACTCACGTATACAGGTCCACATCCACTTTGGATCCCACTGATAACGACTCTGCTACTTCCAGTTATGACTTCGAAAGTCCGATCAACCAAGCCGAGGATGAAGGTGAGGATGATTGCGAAGTTCCTAGTGAACTTGCTAGACTGTTAATTCAGGAAGAGAGGGCCATACAGCCGCATGAAGAGCCAGTGGAAATAGTAAATATGGGTACAGAGGTAGACAAGAAAGAGGTCAAGATCAGGGAAAATCTGGTGCCTAATGTTAAGCAATGGTTGATTCAGATGCTGCGTGACTATGTTGAGATCTTTTCCTGGTCTTATGAAGATATGCCTGGGTTAGATACCAATATTGTGGTTCACCGCTTGCCAACTAAGGAAGACTGTCCTCCAGTGAAACAGAAAGTTCGTCGAATGCGTCCAGAGATGTCTGAGAAAATCAAGGTTGAGGTTATGAAATAGTTTGATGCCGGTTTTCTAGCAGTTACTTCTTATCCGCAGTGGGTTGCCAACGTGGTTCTGGTGCCAGAGAAGGATGGTAAGGTTCGTATGTGTGTTGACTATATGGATCTGAACAGGGCCAGTCCCAAAGATGATTTCCATTTGCCTCATATCGACGTTCTGGTTGACAACACTGCACAACATAAGGTTTTCTTCTTTATGGATGGTTTTTCCGGTTACAATCAGATTAAAACGGCTCCCAAAGACATGGAGAAGACAAGCTTTGTCACACAGTGGGGTACCTTTTGCTACAAGGTCATGCCTTTCAGATTGAAGAATGCTGGGGCAACGTATCAGCGTGCCATGGTCGCTTTGTTCCACGACATGATCCATCATGAGATTGAGGTATATGTTGACGACATGATTGCAAGGTCTCAGACTGAGGAAGAACATCTTGACCATCTTCAGAAGCTATTTGACAAGTTGAAGTTGTACAAGCTGAGGTTAAACCCGAACAAGTGAACCTTCGGAGTGAGGTCTGGTAAGCTGCTGGGTTTCGTCGTTAGTGATAAAGGTATTCAAGTGGATCCTGCAAAGGTGAAGGCTATACAGGAAATGCCAGCTCCCCGAACAAAAAAAGAAGTCAGAGGCTAATTGGGACGCCTGAACTATATTGCCCGATTCATCTCACACCTGACTGCTACTTGTGAGCCAATCTTCAAGCTACTGAAGAAAGATCAAGTGGTAAGATGGAACGATGAATGTCAGGCCGCTTTCGAAAGGATCAAGGAATATCTCCAAGAGCCTCCTATTCTGATGCCTCCAGTTGAAGGGAGACCTTTGATCTTATACTTGACGGTACTCGATAATTCGATGGGGTGCGTGTTGGGGCAGCATGACGAGTCTGGCCGAAAAGAGCATGTTATTTATTACCTTAGCAAAAAGTTTACCGACTGTGAGACCCGATAATCACTGCTTGAGAAAACTTGTTGCGCTTTGGCATGGGCTGCTCATCGGCTGAGACAGTATATACTGACTCACACTACTCTATTGATATCAAAGATGGATCCAATCAAGTATATCTTCGAGAAGCCTGTCTTATCCGGAAGAATAGCAAGATAGCATATGATCTTGACTGAGTATGACATCCAATACACGACCCAAAAACCAATCAAGGGAAGTGTGTTGGCAGATCATTTGGCACATCAGGCAGTGGACGGTTACCATTCTATGAACTTCGAGTTCCCGGATTAGAACATCATGTTGGTAACTGACTGTAAACACCTGGACCGGATGAAGGACCTGAGGAGGGATCCCGATGGTCTATGTACTTTGATGGAGCTTCAAACGCTTTGGGTAATGGCATTGGCACCGTGATCATATCTCCTGAAGGCTCTCATACTCTGTTCACCGCCCGGCTATGTTTCAATTGCACCAACAATATGGCAGAGTATGAAGCATGCATCATGGGTCTTCGAGCAGCAATTGACCTACGGATTAAGTTCTTGAGTGTGTTCGGAGATTCCGCTCTCGTGATCAGTCAGATCAAAGGCGAGTGGGATACGAAGCACCAAAATCTCATTCCTTACAAGGAGTATGTACTGACGTTTCTTCCACACTTCAAGGAGATAACCTTTGAACACTTCCCTAGAGAGGAGAATCAGTTGGCGGACGCTCTAGCTACTATGTCTTCTATGTTCAAGGTCAGATGGGACAATGAGGCTCCCCGGATCACCATTGAGAGGTTGGACGAACCTGCACATTGCTGCGACATTGAGACTGAGGAGGTAGCAGATAAACCCTAATTTCATGAGGTGAAAAGGTATCTTGAGGCTCAAGAATACCCCGAGGGTGCATCTGTTAATGATAAGAAGTTTCTGAGGAGGTTCACAGCGAAGTTCTTCATCAGTAAGGGTATCCTCTACAAGCGTAACCATGATTCGACCTTCATGCGATGTGTGGATAAGAACGAGGCAGAAAGAATTATGGTAGAGTTACATGAAGGTACTTTCAGGACTCATTCCAGTGGACACACCATGGTAAAGAAAATCCTTCGGGCAGGATATTATTGGTCTACCATAAGTGCCAAGTCTATTCTGATAAGGTGCACATACCTCCAGTTCCTCTGAATGTCTTGACAGCGCCTTGGCCTTTTGCAATGTGGGGCATCGACATAATTGGTGAGATCATACCTACGGCATCTAACGGCCATCATTTCATCCTGGTAGCTATTGATTACTTTACAAAGTGGGTTGAAGCAGCTTCCTTTGCTACCGTAACCAAGAACATTGTGGCACGGTTTATTCGGCATAATATGATCTGTCGATATGGTGTACTAGAGAGGATCATTACAGACAATGGTACAAATCTCAACAATAAGATTATCACTGAGCTCTGCAAGCAGTTCAAGATACAACGTCGTAATTCTTCTCCTTACCGGCCGAAGATGAATGGGGTTGTTGAAGCGACTAATAAGAACATTAAGAAGATTGTGCAGAAGATGACGGTGACATACAAAGATTGGCACGAGATGTTACCATTTTCTCTTCATGGGTACCGTACCTCAGCGCGAACGTCAACAGGGGCAACACCATATTCCTTGGTATATGGTATGGAGGCAGTCTTGCCCAGTGAAGTCCAGATACCCTCTCTTCGGATCATGAAGGATGCAGGTTTGAGCGAAGATGACTAGATTCAGACCCGGCTTGATTAGCTGAACTTAATCGATAAAAAAAGACTTACTTCTATTTGTCATGGTCAAACGTATAAAAAGCGGATGATCAAGGCATTTAACAAGAAAGTCAGACGACAAGAGTATCAAGTTGGGGATCTGGTGATTAAGCGCATCATCCTGCCTCAAGGTGATCCCAGGGGCAAATGGACCTCTAGGTACGAAGGGCCATTTATGGTTAAGAACATTTTCTCAGGAGGAGCTATGATTCTAACTACCATGGATGGTGACGACCTTCCTTACCCCGTCAATGTAGACATAGTGAAAAAAGACTACGCATAATCAAAGACCCGCTAGGTTGACTGGCCTAGGCAAAAATAAGGGCTTCCCGGCGAACCAAAAGGGTTCGGGAAAAAATAAGGGATGAAAATGAAAAAATTTGTACACCCGGCAAGTCAAAAACCTGAAAAGGCGGCTTGGGAAAGAAAGGGTATCCCGGTGGACCAAAAACCCGAAAGGGAGGTCCAGGAAAAAATTAGGGATCAAAGCGTAACACTATGTCTCATTGGATCATCTTGCAACCAGACTTCAGTATCAACTATCAAGCTCGAACAGCACTAATCAATCTGATCTACCTTCAACCAAGTAGCAAAGTGATGAGATGCTCGAGGACATAAAGGCAATAGCGGAGTTGGAACCCTGTGGGATTATTCACATGGCTGTTTTTCTTTCACAAATTGTATAAAATCTATTGCTCGACGGCGTTCTCTTACTAGGACGTCAGCCTCTTGTACAAAAAACGCCTATTTACAGGCCAAACTTCAAAATCAATACAATTCATTTCCACAGATAAGTTTCAAATTTTTCTTTTTCTGTTTGGTTTTGCAAGAACGTCCAATGTTCATTTTTGATATATGCATTTGACATTAATTGATGCTCATGAATATTTACATGCGAAACAAAAGACGATTACTCGTAATATCAGAGACAGGGGCAAATAAGAATTGTCCAAATCGTGCAATTGCTCTGTCCACCAGGTATAGGGATAGATTCAGCTGAAGAACATGACTAAGGTACATTCACTCCCCGCGGAGTAAGAAAAAGACAGTAGTGTTAACTCTCCCCAACTTAGGCTCACAACCGCGAATGAATCGGCAATATTTCCCCCAAGAAGAGTTTATCTATCACCAAGCACCGGAAGACTATCCCCAACGGAGTCTAGAAGGCTATCCCCAGTGGAGTCTAGAAGACCATCATCAGTGGAGTTTGAAAAATTATCCCCAGCGGAGTCTAGAAGGCTATCCCCAGTGGAGTTTGAAAATTATCCCCAACGGAGTCCGAAAAATCTTCCCAAGCGGAGTTTGAAAAATCTTCCCCAGTGGAGTTTGAAAGATTATCCCCAGTAGTTTGAAAGATTGTCCCCAGTAGAGTTTAAAAGCTTATTCTCAATGAAGTCACAACTGGAAAATCATCCCCAGTGGAATTCATTCCTTTCACAAACAGAAACTCAATTCCCAACAGGTAATTAATCCCCAGCTAAACTTATCAGCGGAATCCTCAGCAGAGCATGTCCTCCCCATAGAGTCATTTCCTTGTCAGTTTATTCCCCAGCGGAGTTATCATCTCCCGCAGGTTTATTCTCACAATCGTCTTCATTCACTATCCCCAGCGGAAACGAAGAATTCAACTCTTTTCTCCAGCAGCTATCCAGGATTTATTTTCCCCAGCTAAAAACATCATATTTCCATACATCATGACACATGCATATACGCATCATACAACACAATCTCATTTATTTTGAGAACATCATTGCTTGATACATATCATGCATTACATACAGCTAACCTTTACCTTTCAGGAAATATACAATCAGATTCTCACAGAATTCAAGCTATGAAGCGTTTACCTCCGTTGAATAACGGATGACGGAAGTCTCCTAAATGTCAACAGAGATGTTTCCTTGGTTGAATAACGGATGACTGAAGTTCCTAAATGTCAACAGATATGTTTTCCTTAGTTGAATAACGGATGACTGAAGTTCCTAAATGTCAACAGAGATGATTCCTCAATTGAATAACAGACGATCGAAGTTCCTAAATGTCAACAAAGATGTTTTTCTCAGTTGAATAACGGACGATCGAAGTTCCTAAATGTCAAAAGAGATGATTCCACAATTGAATAACGGATGACTGAAGCTCCTAAATGTCAACAAAGATGATTCCTCAATTGAATAACGGATGACTGAAGTCTCCTAAATGTCAAGTAGAGATGTTGAATAACGGATGACGGAAGTCTCCTAAATGTCAGCAGAAATGTTTTCCTCAAGTTGAATAACGGATGATGGAAGTCTCCTAAATGTCAGCAGAGATGTTTTCCTCAGTTGAATAACGGATGACTGAAGTCTCCTAAATGTCAGCAGAGATGCTTTTATCAGTTGAATAACGGATGACTGAAGTTCCTAAATGTCAACAAAGATGTTTTGCTCAGTTGAATAACGGATGACCGAAGTCTCCTAAATGTCATAAGAGATGTTAACCTCAGTTGAATAACGGATGACTTAAGTCTCCTAAATTTCAGTAGAGATGCTTTTATCAGTTGAATAACGGATGACTGAAGTCTCCTAAATGTCAACAAAGATGTTTTTCTCAGTTGAATAACGGACGATCGAAGTTCCTAAATGTCAATAGAGATGGTTCCTCTGTAGAATAACGGACGATCGAATTTCCTAAATGTCAGCAGAGATGATTCACAAGCAGAATAAAGGACGGCTGAAGCTCCTAAAATTCTACTTCCCTCAACATAGATCAACATTCCCTAGTAGAATTTTCCTCAACAATAGGTATACAGGCTCTCGCTAAGGAATTTCTTATGCGATCGACGCTCCTCCAGATAGCATCTTAAGCCCATCCCCTCGTCAGCAATTTCCAAATGGCATCTGTAAGCCCATTCCCGATATCGCAAAATAATTACTACTTCATGCGGGTGCAAATTTCTGGGCACTCTAGTGTTCAATCATCTTCCACCTTCGGATCACGAAAGGCAAGCAAGCCAATCTACATCCTCAGGTTTAAGAAGATTGAACAGGGGAAGCTGTTGTACCCAAAAATTTGCCCTCCCATATTTCTCAAAACATTTCAAGAAAGATCCTCAAATTTGCTCAAGGTAGTCCAAGGGTTGGCCATACAAGCTCTCTCCTAAGGCAGTCTACCTCAAATTATGGTTTCATGTTGCATCAAGATACTTGAGTCCAAGTGATCCAAAATGCTCACCAATGTCCTAATATGTCCTCAAGATCATCCATGTCAAGTTGCAAGCCTTGTAGAGAAAGTTTGTTCAGTCAATTGCTCAAAGGCCTAAAAATCGACTATGCTAGGGCAAAAGTCAAATGTGGCCCACATACAGTCAAACTTCAAGATTTTTGGTCAACATCCTCATTTTGAAGTATATTTCATCATTTGATCAAGGTTTGATCATGATTTATCAAGTATTGCTCATAATTCATCAAGATTCAAAAGTTGCTAAATTGGGGTTTTGTAGGAAAAGTCAACTCAACTTTGACCAAGCATAAATTTCTCATACTTGATGAGAAATGACCCATCCAAATCTCATTTGGAATAGGATGCAATTCCCTACAATCCATCTTCATATCCCAAGTTCAAAATATGCACTCACAAGAAGTTATGAATTGGGACATTATAGGTCATTTTGAAAAGTCAACAAAAACACCTTTTTTGTAAAAGCTTCATACATGAGCATGGAATATCAAATTTAGATGAGACCAAAAGGATTGATTAGAGGATATCACAATCTTTCTAAAAAGTCTAAGAACACCTCCAAAGAGTCAAAATTGAGGAAGTTATGAATTTATGAAGTTGACCCTTTTTGCAAAATAGCCAAAAGTCAACTATCCCTAAAACTTCAACTTTTGCCAAATAGGCCCAATCTTTTTCACTTGTTTTGAGTTGGCAACATAGCTCACGAGCTCTAGCCTTTGCCACTTGTCCATATCTTGTTTTTATTATTTATTTTGATTTTTATTTGAATTAATTCAATTTAAATCAAAACAAATCATATAAAATCAAAATTATTGAAAACCAAAGATTTTTTGCTTGTTTCAGGCTTTACTATACAGCTAGCAAACATTCAAACTCGTCCAAGGCATTAGAGTGGACAAAAAGATTGAAAAAATCTATTTTTGGAATGATATTAAAAGTGAATCAAATCAAATCAAAAATCATTGAAGGAGAAAGATTTGGATGCAGTTATCAACCCTAATGCATTGCTTGGTACATATAGAGGGCGTGCAGGCCTAAAAACAGGCTAGAGATAGGCATATGAGCAAGAACAAAAACTGGAAAAAAAACCCAAGAAAAGTGGTAGATCGAAATCCCATTTAGAGGCAGTTTCAGGACCTTTGAACGATCCCAATCGACTCCTGGGAGTCTCTGCAAGCTAAAGCAATCAAGAACGGGTCCATTCCAGTCCCAAAATGCATTGTAAGTCCTTCACGACATAGCTCTGTTCTTGATTTCGAATCTCATAATATAGGAATTGTTATGATGAATTAATTGTATATTCTTGATCTATGGATCATTTGCAAGCTTCTTGCATCATTTAATTTCATTTATATGGCCTGTAGCGAAATTCACCATTGTTAGGGTTTTGGAGTTTGTTTTAGAGTTTTTGATTACAAGGACAATTGGGATTCATGAATGGTACCTTTAGGTTCAGGAGGACGAGACGAGTCCAACCATGGCATTAAATATTATTTCCATGGCCTGTGGAAGATTTTGAGAAAGCACAGGTCTGTAGCAATGGACGTTTGTCCGTAGGTATAGGTCCTCAAGCTTTTAGCCACGGTGCAGGGAGGAAGACAAATACGTGGCCAGCCATCATTCGCTCATTTGAATTTCGCGCGGAATTTCTCATTATCTTATTTATTTTATATATTATTATTGTTTTGTAATATTATAACAACAAAAAGAGATGGCGTAGTGGTAGCCAAGAAGCGTTTAAGGCATTGGAAGGATGGAGGTCAGGGGTTTGATCCCTGCTTCCAGCATTTGTTATTTTCACATTTTCTTGCAGGAAATCCAATGCGCGTACAAGCCTAATGCCCATCATACTCCCTCAGGATCTGGTATGCCAAGTGGCTGGATGGCCAAATCTGATGACCATTCAGGAAGGAACACCATAAGCCAAGTCAAACGCATATGCACTGGAATTAAGAAGTCAAACGGATCTCACAATTATTGGGCCCAGGAAATTGCTTTTTACACCTCCCAAAATTGTTGTTTCAGGCCCATCTCTTATTCTTTCTTTTTATTTTTCATTTAATTAGTTTTATTTATTAAATTTAATTACTAACCAAATTATTTTATTTTATCAAAAAAATCACAAAAATATTATTTTTCACAAATTAGATCTAGATCTTATTTTTATTAAAAATAAATTAATTAATTTAATTAGGTTTATTAATTTAGACAATTTTAATTCTTTTTGCAAATAATTAAAATTAATTCAAATAAATAGGTTTTTATTACTAACTTAATTATTTTATTTCTTTCCTAAAATAACAAAAACTCAAAAGATATGTCATGTAATTATTTTCGTTAATTAATTTATTAACTAATTAATTTAGCGTTTAATTTTTAAAACTTAATTCTTTTCTTAAAAAATATTAAAAACAACAAAAAAAAACATTTTTTATTTTAAATTAGGATAGAAGGGTCAAAACCCTAGTTTCGCATTCGATCTAATTTTTCATCGCGCGCTTTATTATTTTTATCCAATTATTGTATCTGCTCACAGTTTGTAATAATTTAATTAGGACATTTATCTACTTTACCGCTTTTAATTTTCAAAGGGTTTGTTTTTGGCTATGTAAATACCCGAAGCCTTGTAATAGCATAGTTTAATTTCCTCATTTTAAATTCCACAAATTATTAACTATTAGATGTATGAATAATTAGGGTTTGCATGACAAGAATGTATGACTAAATTTAAAACAGTTAGATCACCCTAAATGTGCAAAGATAAAATAAACTGAAATTGAATCATTCGCATATGCGCACTCCTAGGGTACACTCCCACTTGGTTGCCTTCGGTAAACGGTCATTGAGTATAGGGTGCTTTAGTGGTCGTCCTTTTGTCCAAAGATCATAGTTGCCTCGGAAAGGTTGCCTCGGATATTGTCGCCTCCGATAAATGATCTAAGACATTAGTGTTACTACTAAGACGTCCTAACATTGCTTTAGTGACCGTACGTCCCTTTCAAATTGACCCTCAAAACTCCAACGACGGTGCTACCTACTCACTAATAGTGGGATAGCATTGTCTAAAGGAAATGAACGTAGAACGATTCTTTTTTCAAGTAGGTAGATTAGTTCTTAAGTACTTGCTCAATCCAAAACAAATTTTTCTCACACTTACACTCTTTTACAAACAAATCTTTCTAAAAAGACTTCATTACACTCTTAAAGACAAAAGCAAGAGTTAAATCGAAGTTAAAACAAGAACTTTTTCAAAACCCACAAACACAAAGAAAACAATTTTGAAAATAATGAGCAAGTACCTAAGAGCCCGTAGATAACTACGGATAGAAAGGGTTCTAATACCTTCCCTTTATATAATCTACCCCCCGTACTCGGAAATATCTCGAAAAAGGAATTTTTCTGTGCTTTTTTCCTTTCCTTATTGGATAAAATAAAAGTCGGTGGCGACTCTTGCTTAACGCGACATTTTGCAAACACAAACGCAAAACACAAACCAGCACATTCCTTAACAAAATAGGGAAACCATGTCCCAGTTCTGGCCACCTTATCACAGCAAGGTAAGACAGGGACAGGGTAGTGAGGAAGTTTAGAAGAATTTAGCAAGTGGAAAAGATGAACAGAGAAGAACAGTGCCGTATGAATGAGAAGATAGACCAAACCCTAATTTTGTGTTATCCCTTAATCCGTGATTGGCATTTGGTTTAGGAGCTTGGGTTTTGGTTTGTTTTATTTGTGTTGGGTGACCCTTTACCTTTGCTACATAAGCCCATTTTTGTTCACTGCATACACCCCCCTTCATTTGTTTAATTCATAATTTTTGTTTACATCATTTATTTTGAATAATTTATTTTTTTGTTCCTAATTTGCTTCTTGATTAAACTTTTGCTATTAATTTCCCTTTGTTTCTTTTTCATGATACAAATGTTACAAAAAAATATAGAACATATTTCTATTTTATTTTTTTATTTTTTCATAATCAAAAAAATATAAAAATATAAATCTTTCATATGATTAATTAATTCTTTTCATCATGAAAAATATTAAAAGATAGAAAAAAATATATGCATTTTAATTTAATTTCTTTAGTTAAACATTTTCTTTAAATAATATCTTATTTTTTTCCTTTCTTCCTTACAAGTAAATATATAAAATTTTATTTCCATATTTCATTGGTTAATTTTATTTTCATAGATTATTGTAGCTTTAATTAATCGCGCAAAATTCGATTTGATTGTATTGCTTGTTATTTGGATCTTTCTATCGCATTTGACTCATCCCCATTTGTAAGAATTGTACCCCTATTCCCGAACACTTTGTAATAGCGTAGAATTTCAATTCCCGCAATTTACTGTTTTCCTTATACTGTATAGTAATTAGGCGTGTATGGCAAGATTCAAAAAAATCAATCGCTAGATGACCTAATCAAAGAATAAAATAACTTGAAACCAACACACTTTTTACATGCGCACCTCTAGGGTAACCTCGCTCGTTGCCTCGGAAATACAGTCATGTCCCTCGAATATTGGATGCTTTAGTAATGACCCTTCGATAAAAAAGATCGTAGTCCCTCGATGACCCTCGACGTTGCCTTCGATAAAACGATCTCGTCCCTTACAAAAATTGCTAAAGCGTCTCATAAGTTACTTTCGATGACTGTAAAATTGACCCGCGCCTGTCCCTTCACATCCAACGATGGGGCTTCTTACCAAATTAATGGTAAGATAGCCACATTAAGAGGAGGAAGAAAAGAACAATTTAAGACCTTTCGAGTAGATAGATTCGCTCCTAGTTACTCGCTTGCTCACGATAAAAACACTTTTACACCTACACTTTCATTTCAAAACATTTTCAAAAGACAAAACATTTTGTATACGTTCTTATAGAGACGAGAACCATTGCAAAACATATTTTCAAAACACTTTCCGAAATACAATTCACAAACACATCTTTGAACCACTTTTCGAAACAAAACTTTGTACGCGTTCTTATAGAAACGAGAACCATTGCAAAGAGATTTTTCAAAATACTTTCAAAGCCCACATCACAAGCACACTGTCAAATGAAAACAAGTGATCTAAACGAGTAACTAAGAGCCCATGGAAAACCATGGATGAAAAGGGTGCTAATACCTTTCCTTTTCATAATCTACCCCCCGAACCCGAGAAATAATCTCGAAAGGTCTTTCCTGTGCTTTTTTACCTTTCCTTGGGATAAAAGAAAAGTCGGTGGCAACTCTTGCTATCCGCACAAATGCGATCGAAACGCAAAACATCAAGTCAGTTCTCCCACCGTATCACAGAACTGGCGACTCTGCTGGGGAGATTTTATAAAAAGTGGGGTTACCTTAGGGTTAGACCACCTTTACTCGCTTTCATTATTTGATTTGTGTGCTTTATATTCAGTTCTTTGTATTGGGTTTGCTTTGATCCTCCACCCGGATCTGGGACTCATTTTTAGGTAAATAACAATAGATTGTAGAGACTGTACGGTGTAGACCGATATGGTTGAAACAATGGATATGTTAGTGTGACGCATTTGTGGGTACCGGTATCCCTCGTGGTGAATCGAGGAGAATACGGGGCCTCTGAGTGGCGTCATGAAGCACTAATTGACTTTAGAACCCTAATTGAAAAAACTTGGCAATTAGGACGTAGTGAGATAGCCGGTTTTGGTGTAGAGCTGAAAATTGGTTGATACTCGATACTGCACTCATTGAGGCTAGACTTTTGGGATATCTCGGCCGCAAGAAAAGATTGTTATGCTGAGACAATGCCTAAGAGAAAGGTCAGTGATATTGAGATCCTTTAGAACCCGATCACTATTGCTAGGACAGGTTGAGCCAACTAAAACTTCAAGAGGGTACTTACCTACAAACTCATGCAAGCCTAAAACATAGGGATATGTTTGTTGTGTGTGTATATGTTTGCTTGTACATAAACATCATAAACATCATCAACATCATATGCATGCTCACTAACCATTTCAAGGATTTAGAAATTTATCTTCGTTTTTGTTTTGTAGGATATGAATTCTCTCCGAAGAAACACCATCCGAATCAGCTTTGTAAAAGCACATCCTCAACTTCAAGAGCTAGCTTCAAGAGTGCCCGGGGATTCTCCTTTTACCAAGAAGTATGGTCGACTCCTCAGTTTGGGTACATCCAACTTCCAAGAAGAGATGATGTGTGTACTATTCCAATTCTTTGATCTCGTACATCATTGTTTCACTTTCTCGGACTATCAGTTGGTACCTACACTGGAAGAGTTCTCTCTACTCTTAGGGGTGCCCGTGCTTAATCAGATACCGTTCACCGGTCTAGAAGGGATTCCAAAACCTGAAGTCATCTCCGAAGCTTTACATGTGAAGAGGGCCGACGTCATAGCCAATTGGGAGACAAGAAGTGGGGTTAAAGGATTTTTAGCTAAGTTTCTATTGGAAAAAGCTCGTTCGTTCTAGGATGACATGGATTTCCAAGCTTTAGAAGACGTGCTAGCTCTCCTCATTTATGGTTTGGTTCTGTTTCCTAATTCGGACCAATTCATAGACGTTAATGCCATCAAAGTATTTCTCTCTCGCAATCCTATACCCACGTTGCTAGGAGACATCTTGCATTTCCTTCATACCCGTACCATGAAGAAAAGAGGTACCCTTTTGTGTTATATACCCCTACTTGCTAAGTGGTTCACTTCACACCTGCCTCAGTCAGCATTGAAGAACGAGCAAAGATTGACTTGGTCTCAAAGGATGATGTCTCTCTCCCATGCTGATATTCGTTGGTGCTCGAGATCCTTGGAAGATATTTCTATCATTGACCACTGTGGGGAGTTCCCTAATGTACCTCTGTTAGGTATTAGGGGAGGTATCACCTACAACCCGTGTTTAGCTCTTCGGCAGTTTGGGTATGCCCGAAGAGACGGCCCTCATGAGATGCTCGTCCAGGGTTTGGTCTTCGACTACGACAAATAAGATCAAGGTTATCGCCAGAGGTTTGCACGTGCTTGGGGAATGGTGAACAAGGTGGACAGTAGGACTTTGGGACATAAAAACTCTATCCCTCTCGAGCCTTACCTTAAGTGGGTACGGGCTGGTGCTCAGAATCTCTTGATGCCTTACCCTTCCATCCTTCCTGTCATCATTAAGCCTGTTATTGAAGGAGACATCCCATACACCATTCTTCATCCTGACATGCCTACCTCTCTCGAAGACCTGCAGAAAGCTTGGGTTTAGTTAAAGGAAGAGAGAGACACCTTTGAAACCCAGTACTACGCCAGTGAGAAGAAGGTTCTGGAGCTCACCAAACTACTTCATGAAGAGAAAAATCTGAATACCTACATTGCTCCAAAGAGGATGCGTTCGGTCTTTTTGTCTTAAGAGTTTTTTTGCTATGTTTTGTAAGCCCAAGGAGGCATGATGTATTCAAACTTGGTTTTATTTAATATGACGTGTGTTCTTTTTTGGTTTGGACAAGTTTAAATCTCTAAATTTCCTTGAAATCATTTGCATATTGCATCCTCATTCATCATAACATCATACAGGTTTCTCATAACAGGTTGCCTTATCCTTCTACTGTTTATTTCAGTGAGATGGATGTTGAACAGACTGTGAAAGATCTTCAGGCGCAGAATGCCCAGTTTCAACAAATGCTCATGGCTCTGACAAAAGGACAAGAGGAGTTGAAGACTCTGCTAGCCAAAGAGAAGAAGAAGAAAACGAAGAAACCAACTGGAGTTGTGATCATGGTAAGAAGGTTTAAAGGGCAGACCAGGCGAACCTTGGACTTTGCAACATCATCAGGTGAAGGAGATAATCAAGGAGCCGAGACCCAGGAAGTGAACAACGACCCAACATTCGAAGGAGAGGAAGAGCCTGATTACTCTGAGGAGCAATATCCTCCCGCTGATGATAAATACAAACAGCTAGAGGATCGTTTGAATGCCATGGAGATTCAAAGGGTACCCGGTTTGGACTTTGAAGAATTAGGACTCATCTTAGGGGTTGTCATCCCACAGAAATTCAAGGTCCCAACTTTCGCCAAGTATGATGGTATCTCTTGCCCAAAACTACATCTGAGGTCATATGTCAGAAAGATTCAACCCCGCACGGCTGACAAAAATCTGTGGGTGCATTTCTTCCAGGAGAGCTTATTTGGGATGCAGTTAGATTGGTTCTACCAATTAGAAGGGTCCAATGTTTGCAACTGGGAAGATTTGGCTGCCACTTTCTACAAACAGTATCAGTATAATGCTGATTTGGCCCCGACCAGGACACAGTTGCAAAGTATGTCTATGGGAACAGATGAGGGTTTCAAAACCTATGCTCAAAAATGGAGGGATCTCGCAGGCAGGGTCCAGCCCCCTCTATCCGACAGAGAATTATTGGATATGTTCCTTGGCACCTTGTCAGGACCATTTTTCAATCACCTGATTGGGAGTTCTTCATCTGGGTTTACCAAATTAATCATGACTGGTGAGCGGGTCGAAGCCGGTATAAAAAGTGGCAAAATTCAAAGAGATGCATCCTCAAGTATGGTGAAGAAACCTTTTGTTGGAAAGAAGGAGGTCAGTGCTGCGTATGACCATAGAAATCAAAACAAAACCGACCGTCGTCCGGCAGTAGGGGTTGTTATGATCTCTAATCCTGCGCAAAATCAGCAGCGAAATTATCAGTGCAAACCAGAAGCGCCCATGAGACGATTTACCCGGATTAACATGACCATGTCTCAAGTTTTGCCACACCTTCAAAGGACCAATCTGGAAATTTTAAAGGAAGCTCCCAAGAACCCCAATACTACTTCTCCTTGCTACAACCCGAACGCCCGATATGCCTATCATTCTGAAAGCCCGGGGACAAATGATTGTTGGGCCTTAAAGAATAAGGTGCAAGACCTTATCGATGCGAAGGAGCTTGACTTTGAGCCCCCATAAACGCCTAATGTAATAACGGAACCAATGCCCAGACATGGCCAAGGTATCAACGCCATTGATGATGATCGTTTTGTTTCCTCCGTGAATGACTTGGTTACTCCTCTGTTGACCATTAAACAAAATCTACTACAAGCCGGTTTGTTCCCAGGTTGCGATGAAAATTGCCACCTTTGCAAACATCTGCCGAACGGTTGTTTGTTACTAAAGAAAGGCGTCCAACGCCTGATGACTAGTAAAGAAATCCTATTTGAAAAGCTACCTCTTATCAAAAGCTCTTATCAAGATGTTTCGATAATCACCATTTCCGACAATCCTCTCAGGGTCTCCACCAAAAGACCCGTCAGGATTACATCACTACGCCAAGACTAATGCCATACTCCTCAGATAAAGATGTTCCCTGGAGTTATGAGGCTGATGTTTATTACTACAGCGTCAAACAAGATCAGTTGGCTGTCACAAATGAAGTTGCGAGAGATATTGATCCTGATATCGGTAACATCACTGGAACCAGCAAAATAACAAGAAGTGGAAGAGTCTTCTCACCTGAGATTTCTCCAAAGGCCATTGTTACTCATGTGATCATCACTACTGCCACTCCTACCGACACCGCCAGTGATACTTCTGCTGATATCCCTACTGCCGATACCAGGGGCAAAGAGGCTTTGGTTGAGCCTGCCCAAGCAAGAGAACATCCCGAAGTCATCCTTGAAGCTTCTAGAAAAGAAATAGAAGAATTCCTGAAGATAATCAAGAAAAGTGACTACAACATTGTAGAACAATTGGGGCAGACCCCCTCGAAGATATCATTGTTGTCCTTACTTTTGTGCTCTGAAACTCATGCCAAAGCCTTAGTAAAGTTTCTTAAGACCGCTCACGTGCCCCAAGAGACCTCCATCGACCAATTTAAAGACTGTGTGGCCAGTCTAACTGCTGATAATTGATTGGGATTTTCCGATGCTGATTTAACCTCTAAGGGAAGGAAGCACAACGATGCCTTACATATTTCCATTGAATGCAGGGGCACCACACTTGCTCATGTTTTGGTGGATACCAGTTCATCATTGAATGTCTTGCCCAAAAATTCCCTCGATCGGCTGGATTATGAGGGACTCATCTTGAAACCTAGTAACATCATAGTAAGGGCCTTTAATGGTTCCAAGAGGACAGTGCACGGAGAAGTTAGTATCCCCATAAAAATTGGGACTCAGACTTTTGACTCAATTTTCTATGTGATGGACATCCGCCCTTCGTACTCTTGTCTGTTGGGTCGACCTTAGATCCATGGTGCTGGTGTCGTCACTTCCACCCTACACCAGATGCTAAAATACCCGATCAGAGGGAAGATTGTCACAGTTCACGAAGAAGAGGAATACATGGTTAGCCATTTGAACTCTTTCAGGTATGTTGAAATGGATGGTGAATTCATAGAGACTCCCTGTCAGAACTTTGAGGAGGTTCCAGCAACGATCGGAGTAACCAAGTCTACTCCAAAGGTCCCGAAGATTACCAGACCTCCGCTAAAGATGGCTTCATTGAAAGATGCTCGAGCAGTAGTCGAAGAGGGAGGATGTACTATTTGGGGTCAGCTTCCGGATATTCCCTACAAGTCTGACAAATTTGGGTTGGGGTTCACTTCAGAGGCTCAGAAAGTTGTTCGACGTTCTCGCGCTGGGGGACCACCTCTGCGTATCAGCAATCAAGGAGTCAATGCAATAGAAGATAGTGTTGGCAGCTGTGACATGGATGAATGGATTTTCCCAACCATCGGCGGAGGGCTCAACAATTGGGAGGCGAAAGATTTCATTCTTATTACTTTTATTCAAGAGTAATTGTCTTTTAATATTTTCAGGCTTGTAATATTCAAACAATTCAGACCTTTTAAAACCTTGTGTCTTACCCGAGGCACAATGGTCCATATGTAAGGGTTGTCACTTCATTCTCATATGTATTAATGAATCATGGACGTTTTTGCATCAAATTTTGTTTTCTTTGTCTTTTCTTTCTCATATTTTTATTTATTTCAAAGGTATCTATGCTCTTACACACACTCACATATTGAAAATGCAGATCTACGTCCACTTAGGATCCCATGGGTAACAGTTCTGCTATGGCCAATTGTAACTTTGAAAATCCGATCTACCAAGCCGACGACGAAGGTGAGGAAGATTATGAAGTGCCAGGAGAGTTGGCCAGGTTGTTACAACAAGAAGAAAAGACCATTCAGCCACACGAAGAGTCGGTCGAAACAATTAACTTGGGAACTGAGGAAGATAAGAAAGAGGTCAAGGTGGGTGCCAACTTGGAACCTAATGTCAAGGAGCTTCTGATTCAGTTATTGCACGACTATGTTGAGATCTTCGCCTGGTCATACAAAGACATGCCAGGACTGGATGCAGACATTGTGGTACATCGTCTGCCTACAAAGGAAGATTGTCCCCCAGTAAAGCAAAAGGTTCATCGTATGAGACCCGATATGTCTGAAAAGATCAAAGCAGAAGTTATGAAGAAATTCAATGCTGGATTTTTGGCTGTCACCTCTTATCCCCAATGGGTGGCCAATGTTGTTCTCGTACCTAAGAAAGACGGTAAAGTGCGGATGTGTGTGGACTACAGAGATTTGAATAGGGCAAGCCCCAAAGATGATTTCCCACTTCCCCACATCGACATCTTAGTTGACAATACAGTGCAACACAAAGTGTTTTCCTTCATGGATGGCTTCTTGGGCTACAACCAAATCAAAATGGCGCCTGATGATATGGAGAAAACGACTTTTGTTACACAGTGGGGCACTTTCTGCTATAAGGTCATGCCATTCGGACTGAAGAATGATGGGGCAACCTATCAACGCGCTATGGTAGCTTTATTTCATGACATGATACACCATGAGATAGAAGTCTACATAGACGATATGATAGCCAGATCGCATACGGAAGAAGAGCACCTTGACCACTTACAGAAGCTGTTTGAGAGGCTGAAGAAGTAAAAGTTGAGATTGAATCCAAACAAGTGCACATTCGGAGTACGGTATGGTAAACTCCTGGGTTTTTTCGTCAGCAACAAGGGTATCGAAGTTGATCCTGCCAAGGTTAAAACGATACAAGAAATGTCGTCTCCTCGTACTGAGAAAGAAGTTAGAGGGTTCTTGGGACGTCTGAATTACATAGCCAGGTTTATTTCTCACTTGACAGCTACTTGTGAACTAATCTTCAAACTCCTGAAGAAAGATCAAGTAGTCAGATGGAACGACGAATGCTAAGTTGCTTTTGACAAAATCAAAGAATACTCGCAAGAACCTCCTGTGTTGTTGCCACCTGTCGAGGGAAGGCCATTGATCTTATATCTAACTGTTTTAGAAAACTCAATGGGGGTGTGTGTTGGAGCAGCATGCGAGTCTGGCCGAAAAGAGCATGCTATTTATTACCTGAGCAAAAAGTTTACCGACTGTGAAACAAGATATTTACTGCTCGAGAAAACTTGTTGTGCTATGGCATGGGTTGCTCGCCGGCTGAGACAGTATATGCTGACCCACACTACTTTGTTGATATCTAAAATGGATCCGATAAAGTACATCTTTGAGAAGCCTGCTCTTTCTGGGAGAATAGCAAGATGGCAGATGATCCTGACAGAATATGACATACAATATACTACCCAAAAAGCTATAAAGGGCAGTGTATTGGCTGATCATCTTACTCACCAAGTTGTAGAAGACTATCAGTCCATGAAGTTTGAATTCCCGGACGAGGACATCATGACGTTAGACGACTGTGAAGAGATCAGGCCATATGACGGACCTGAACAAGGATCCCGATGGACCCTATTCTTTGATGGGGCATCCAACGCACTTGGCAATGGTATCGGTGTCATACTCATATCTCCTAAAGGATGTCATACTCCCTTTACTTCTAGACTTTGCTTCAACTGTACAAACAACATGGAGGAATACGAAGCATGCATCTTCAGTCTCAAAGCTGCTATAGACTTGGGGATCAAATACTTGGATGTATTTGGAGATTCAAATTTGGTCATTAGTCAGGCCAAAGGGGAATGGGACACCAAACACCCAAATCTTATCCCTTATAAAGAACATGTGTTGACATTTCTGCCGCATTTCGAGAAGATTACCTTTGAGCATTTCCCGCGAGAAGAAAATCAGCTAGCAGACGCATTAGCTACAATGTCATCTATGTTTAAACTTAATTGGGATAACGAGGCTCCTCAAATCACCAATGAGCGGATGAATGAACCATCCTACTGTCACGAGATTAATACCGAAGAAGTAGTGGACCAGCCTTGGTTTCATGAAGTCAAGAGGTATCTCGAGTCTCAGGATATCTAGAAGGAGCTTCGGTGAATGACAAGAAATTCTTTAGAAGGTTCTCGGCTAAATTCTTCCTTAGTTACGGCATTTTGTACAAACGCAGTCATGACTCTGTATTGCTTCGGTGCGTAGACAAGTTTGAGGCTGAAAGGATCATGGGTGAACTACACGAAGGCACTTTTGGTACACATTCCAGTGGGCATACAATGGCAAAGAAAATCCTACGGGCAGGCTATTATTGGTCTACCAAGGAGGCAGATTGCGGTCAACACTCTCGAACTTGCCATAAGTGCCAAATCTATGCCGAAAAAGTACATGTACCTCTGGTTCCTATGAATGTCTTGACGGCTCCTTGGCCCTTTTCTATGTGGGGAATCGATATGATTGGGGAAATCAAGACAATAGCCTCCAATGGACATCACTTTATCTTAGTGGCCATCGACTATTTTACAAAGTGGGTTGAGGCAGCTTCCTTTGCTTCCGTTACTAAGAATGTGGTCGCCCGGTTCATCAAGCAGAATCTCATATGTAGGTACGGTATCCCAGAGAGAATCCTCACTGATAATGGTATAAATCTGAATAATACTATGATCACCGCCTTGTGCGAGCAATTCAAGATTCAGCATCATAATTCTTCCCCTTACCGGCCAAAGATGAATGGTGTTGTAGAAGCTGCTAACAAAAACATTAAGAAGATCATACAGAAAATGACAGTCACATATAAAGACTGGCATGAGATGCTACCGTTCGCTCTCCATGGGTATCGTACCATAGCTCGCACATCAACTGGGGCAACACCTTATTCTCTCGTATACGGCATGGAAGCTGTCTTGCCTATTGTGGTCCAGATCCCCTCTCTAAGAATCATGAAGGATGTTGGTTTGAATGAAGAAGATTGGATTCAGACTCGGTTTGACCAACTAAACTTGATTGATAAGAAGAGGCTTACAGCTATCTGTCATGGTCAGATGTACCAAAAACGCAAGATCAAAGCTTTTAATAAAAAGGTCAAACGTCAGGTATATCGGGTCGGTGATTTGGTAATCAAGCGTATCATTTTGCCACAAGGCGATCCCAGGGGAAAATGGACCCCTACATATGAAGGGTCGCTTGTAATCAAAAGCATTTTCTCTGGTGGAGCAATGATCTTGACTACTATGGATGGCAACGACCTCCTTCACCCTGTAAATATGGATATAGTTAAAAAAATACTACGCATGATCAAAGACCCGCTAGGTTGACTGGCCTATGCAAAAATAAGGGCTTCCCGGCGAACTAAAAGGGTTCAGGAAAAAATAAGGGATGCAAATAAAAAAATCTGTACACCCGGCAAGTCGAAAACCTGAAAGGGCGGCTTGGGCAAAAAAGGGTATCCCAGTGGACTGAGAACCCGAGAGGGCAGTCCAGGCAAAAGTTAGGGATTAAAGCGTATGACTATGTCCCATTGGATCATCTGGCAAACAATCTCCAGCGTCAACCAATCAATTCAATTGGCTATAAATCCATCCAATCGACTTCGCCGAGGCGACCAGCGGACAAGACATTCAGAGACATGAAGGCTATAGCAGAACGGGAACCCCATGGGATTATTTCACATAGCTATCTTTTCTTTGTATTAGTTTTAATTTTTTTACGACGACATTCTCTTGCTAGAATGCTCGTCTCATTGTACGAAAAACACTTGTTCAAGTTAATACAAAGATATCCCTTTTGAAAGTGCAAAACCATCTGTTTTTTTTTATGTTTTATTTACAAAAACGTCCAATGATTTATTTTTGAACATATGCATTTGAACGTGATTACTGTTACAAATAAATAAATAAAAACGGAAAGACAATTACTAATGACTTTAAGAGATAGAATAATATTTGTAAGCCATTCCATAAAACCCCCTCAGGCGCTTTCTCCAGCCAGAGCAAAAATTTCCAACCTCTGGTCCAAAATGTCCCCAGCAAGTTGCCCAACTTCTCAGATTTCCCCAGCAGGATATCACAGGCAATGACTGGCTTTTCCCTTCTGCAACAGAGTTTATACTTAGAAATTCACCCATCAGTGTTTCAAAAGGAGATTTATTTTCCCCGCTTCCAACAACGCTACGGCACAAACAATCTTTAATTCCATACATTTGCATCCATACGTCATAACATTGACAACTCAAAGTGCATACAGTGCATTCTCATTTATTTTGAGAGGCAAACATCACATCATGCATCGCATACATCATAGCATTGCGTACAATTAACTCTTCACCTTTTACAAGAAAGAGCCGTTGGACAGTTATTATCAACAAACTTCCGACAGACACAAATTTTCAACAAGTCAAATACATATCAGTTTCCGAGAGAAGGCTGGTTTTCACTGGTTCAGATAAATCTCTCAACGGTTTATTCTGATTCGTCTCTAGAGTATTTCACTGGTTCAGATAAATCTCTCAACGGTTTATTATGATTCATCTCCAGATTTTTACTGGTTCAGATAAATCTCTCAACGGTTTATTCTGATTCATTTCCAGATTTTACTGTTTCAGATAAATTTCTCAACGGTTTATTTTTATTCATTTCCAGATTTTACTGTTTCAGATAAATCTCTCAATGGTTTATTCTGATTTGTCTCCAAATTTTTACTGGTTCAGATGAATCTCTCAACGGTTTATTCTGATTCGTCTCCAGATTTTTACTGGTTCAGATAAATCTCTCAATGGTTTATTCTGATTCGTCTCCAGATTTTTACTGGTTCAGATAAATCTCTCAACGGTTTATTCTGATTCGTCTCCAGATTTTTACTAGTTCAGATAAATCTCTCAACGATTTATTCTGATTCGTCTCCAGATTTTTACTGGTTCAGATAAATCCTTCAATGATTTATTCTTATTCATTTCCAGATTTTTACTGGTTCAGATAAATCTCTCAACGGTTTATTCTGATTCATCTCCAGATTTTACTGGTTCAGATAAATCTCTCAATGATTTATTCTGATTCGTCTCCAGATTTTTAGTGGTTCAGATAAATCTCTCAACGGTTTATTCTGATTCATCTCCAGATTTTACTGGTTCAGATAAATCTCTCAACGGTTTAATCTGATTCGTCTCCAGATTTTTACTAGTTCAGATAAATCTCTCAATGATTTATTCTGATTCGTCTCCAAATTTTTCACTGGATCAGATAAATCTCTCAACGGTTTATTCTGATTCGTCTCAAGATTTTTATTTCATTTGTTTCAGATAAATCTCTCAATTGTTTATTCTGATTCGTCTCCAGATTATTTCTTTGTTTCAGATAAATCTCTCAACGGTTTATTCTAATTCGTTCTCTGTTCAGATCCAGTTCAAACTTTCCGTCAACAATCACCTTTGGATGGCATCTATAAGCCCATCTCTGACAATTCTCCTATGTTTCTCCAAATGACATCTTTAAGCCCATTTCCATACACAATCAAACCAGCACGTCATCAAGTGCAATTTTCTGGGCACTCTAGTGTTCAATCATCTTCTACTTTCAAACCACGAACAACAAACATGTCGATCTCGCTTTTCAAGTTTAAGAAGATTGAACAGGGGCAGCTGTTGTACCCCAAAATTTTCCCTCCCATTTTTCATAGAAGATACAACCCTAGGGTTTATTGATATTCAAGTTGGTTCAGAAATCGATCAGACAGATTCTCTTCTGGAGCAGTAAATCAGCAATTAGTTTTTTTTTTTGCAATTCTCAAAAGAAAATGAGTTTTCAAAGATCCAATTGGCC
This sequence comes from Vicia faba, assembly GCA_948472305.1. Taxonomy (NCBI): domain Eukaryota; kingdom Viridiplantae; phylum Streptophyta; class Magnoliopsida; order Fabales; family Fabaceae; genus Vicia; species Vicia faba. The sequence goes on from OX451737.1 coordinate 1,575,022,109, forward strand.
TTCATAGGTCTTCATGCTTCCTCAAGGTTGTATTTATGATTTCTTCAAGCTACAAGGTTTTGAGACAATTATGTCTGTTCATGGCCACATGTGATGTCGCTCACGGGTTTATCTTTAAAGAATCGGAAGAAATTTGAGTTTGGAAGACTTTAAAATTATCAAATCATCGCAAGGCATTTGATTGATTTTGAATTTTCTTAAACACAGTTTACTAAAAGGATAATGTTTGTTCTCAGAGCATGATTTGTTTGGGACAAGACATGGAGGTTAAGACTGTCATTTAGGACAATCATGATTTTGGGATCCAGGTTGATCAGATGATTTACGTCCTTAAAACATCTATTTTGTTTAGGAAATGGAGTACAAAGTGCGTGTTTGTTTGAAATGCAGTTACAAAGTTATTGGGATTATTTGGAATTTAAGTTACCAGACTAGAGCATTTTATTTCAAATATCCTGATTGGGAACTTAAAAAAAAAAATCAATTAGGATGCGAAGAGAAATTACAAATTGTTGTTGATAAAGGATTTCAAGTTATAAAATGACACAAGATTACTTTATGCTACAATTCAAGATTTTCTCCAATTTCAAACACACCGTCCAAGATTGTTACAAAACTTTGAATTCTTTTAATACTTTATGTTTTACAACTTATTGTATTTAAAGATAAATTGGTACAACTATTGGATACAATACATCAAAATACAAGAATGGTCTTTCTAAGTTACAAAGAAAATCAAAGTGAATGTTTGGCCTAAGAGAACTAATCTATGTTTAAGTTGTTTGAAGACTGAAGTCATATCAGATTCCTTTGCTTATATCCAAGACTTCCATGTTTGCCACAGATTTCTTGTGTTCTTTGCTTTGTCATCTCCAATTTTTCTCACATGAAAACAAGAGAAAAAAAAGCATGATTAATACAAGATTATATGGGCATGAACAAGGAATTTTCCAAAAAGTTATTTCATAAATTCATCATTAAGGTTTGCAACGTGGAATCAGAATGCTATTTATTTCATCACAACCTATTTCCCCCAGTTGCAAATCACAAGAAGGTTGCCCTTCTTGGTTCACAAAAAGAAGGAAAAAGAGAAATTCGTGAACATGATAGCCCAAGGCTGCACACATAACAAAATGATACAACAGTCCAAACAAACAGCATCATCATAAATTAAAACAAGCAACGTCATCACAAACAAACAGCAGCATCACAAACTGGACAAGCAGCGTCATCACAAACAAACAGCATCAATACAAATTGAAACAAACAGCATCATCACAAACTGAACAAGCAGCGTCATCACAAACAAACAGCATCATCATAAGCTAAAACAAGGCAACAGTGTGGCAAATATAACAAATAGATAGATGGTAAAATCAAACAAAATAGCAAGTCAACTTGCTCAAGAAACAAAGTATCATCATTTTCCAAGTGCTGCAAACCTTTCAGAATGGTAAAATAAGCAAAAGAGAAAATTGCTTTTATTTGTCATTGAGAGAGAAGAGAGGAAAGAGGTCACCTAGGCTAAGAATTGCCCAAAGCACATCCTGCAAAAGCTCTGCTACAAAAAGAAGAGTTGTTGTAAACCCAAAATCAGAACAAAACCTGCTGTAAACCCAAAATCACCAAAAGGCTGTAAACCCAAAATCAGAACAAAACCTACTGTAAACCCAAAAATCATCAAAACTGCTAAAATACAAAATCAGAAAAAACCTGCTGTAAACAAAAACCTGTTGTAGAGACCAAAGGCAAAAAGGCCACAACATAAGAAAAGGTCAATGAAAATAGAGAGGGTGATGGATTAAAGGGCCAGCAAAAAGAGAACAATTATTCATTATTCAAACATAGTAACAGAGAGAGCAAGAACAAAACAACCTTCACAAAAATTCCAAAACCTGTTAACCATCACCAAAAATTCCAAAACCTGTTAATCATCACCAAAAATTCAGAAAAACCTGTTAACCATCATCAAGAACTCAGAACAACATAACCATCACCAAAAATTCCAAAACCTGTTAACCATCACCAAAAATTCCAAAAAAACTGTTAACCATCATCAAGAACTCAAAACAACATAACCATCACCAAAAATCCCAAAGCCTGATAACCATCATCAAAACTCAGAACCAAAGAACGATCACCCAAAACACAGAAATAACACAATCATCATTCAAAATTTGATAACCAAGAAAGAGATAACATACCATCCAAGCCAGAAGAGCCTCGCCCCCATCCTCATCTTTTTCCCTCATAAATCATCTGCCACCACTGAATACCATCCTCAATCTCGCCTCTCCATTCCTATTTTGCAGAAGATCACGAAAAAACAGCAAGGCAAGGGAGAAGTTATAAAGCTCCAACAGGTATGAGTTCTCCCCCCATTCTCATACTCCCATAGCATAATGTCTGCATTTGTAAAGAACTGATGGGTAGTTAGAGAAGAAAAATCAATGAAAATCTGTAAGCTTTTAAAATAACAAGAAAATATTACCTTTTCAAAATCGCTAGGGTTAGATTAGGGAGACGAGAGAGTTATATTCCGGTAACAAAGAGGTTGAGGGAGGTCAAGGATGAGACAATTTTGGGTCTCTCTGATCTAAATCCGAATTCACCAGAAAAAGGGGTTTCAAAAAGATGATAGTCGCTGTGAGACAAAGAGGCGTGGGTGGTTACTAAAGAGAGTAATTCATTCGCGAGGTAAGACAGGGACGGGGTAGTGAGGAAGTTTAGAAGAATTTAGCAAGTGGAAAAGATAAACAGAGAAGAACAGTGCCGCATGAATGAGAAGATAGACCAAACCTTAATTTTGTGTTATCCCTTAATCCGTGATTGGCATTTGGTTTAGGAGCTTGGGTTTTGGTTTGTTTGATTTATGTTGGGTGACCCTTTACCTTTGCTACATAAGCCCATTTCTGTTCACTGCATACACCCCCCTTCATTTGTTTAATTCATAATTTTTGTTTACATCATTTATTTTGAATAATTTATTTTTTTGTTCCTAATTTGCTTCTTGATTAAACTTTTGCTATTAATTTCCATTTGTTTCTTTTTCATGATACAAATGTTACAAAAAAATATAGAACATATTTCTATTTTATTTTTTTATTTTTTCATATTCAAAAAAATATAAAAATATAAATCTTTCATAGGATTAATTAATTCTTTTCATCATGAAAAATATTAAAAGATAGAAAAAAATATATGCATTTTGATTTAATTTCTTTAGTTAAACATTTTCTTTAAATAATATCTTATTTTTTTCCTTTCTTCCTTACAAGTAAATATATAAAATTTTATTTCCATATTTCATTGGTTAATTTTATTTTCATAGATTATTGTAGCTTTAATTAATCGCGCAAAATTCGATTTGGTTGTATTGCTTGTTATTTGGATCTTTCTATCGCATTTGACTCATCCCCATTTGTAAGAATTGTACCCCATTCCCGAACACTTTGTAATAGAGTAGAATTTCAATTCCCGCAATTTACTGTTTTCCTTATACTGTATAGTAATTAGGCGTGTATGACAAGATTCATAAAAATCAATCGCTAGATGACCTAATCAAAGAATAAAATAACTTGAAACCAACACACTTTTCACACGCGCACCTCTAGGGTAACCTCGCTCGTTGCCTCGGAAATACAGTCATGTCCCTCGAATATGGGATGCTTTAGCAATGACCCTTCGATAAAAAAGATCGTAGTCCCTCGATGACCCTCGATGTTGCCTTCGATAAAATGATCTCGTCCCTTAGAAAAATTGCTAAAGCGTCTCATAAGTTGCTTTCAATGACTGTAAAATTGACCCGCGCTTGTCCCTTCACATCCAACGATGGGGCTTCTTACCAAATTAATGGTAAGATAGCCACATTAAGAGGAGGAGGAAAATAACAATTTAAGACCTTTCGAGTATATAGATTCGCTCCTAGTTACTCGCTTGCTCACGATAAAAACACTTTTACACCTACACTTTCATTTCAAAACATTTTCAAAAGACAAAACGTTTCGTATACGTTCTTATAGAGACGAGAACCATTGTAAAACATCTTTTCAAAACACTTTCCAAAATAAAATTCACAAACACATCTTTGAACCACTTTTCTAAATAAAACTTTGTACGCGTTCTTATATAAACGAGAACCATTGCAAAGAGATTTTTCAAAATACTTTCAAAGCCCACATCACAAGCACACTGTCAAATGAAAGCAAGTGATCTAAACGAGTAACTAAGAGCCCATGGAAAACCATGGATGAAAAGGGTGTTAATACCTTCCCTTTTCATAATCTACCCCCCGAACCCGAGAAATAATCTCGAAAGGTCTTTCCTGTGCTTTTTAACCTTTCCTTGGGATAAAAGAAAAGTCGGTGGCGACTCTTGCTATCCATATAAATGCGATCGAAACGCAAAACATCAAGTCAGTTCTCCCACCGTATCACAATCACGAACAAATGGTGGGTACAAATAAATTTTAAGCCTTTATCCTTTGTTTCTTGAACCGTGAACCAGGCCATGTTATAACCCTTAAAAGTCCTAGCTGAAGAATGGTTTAGTTCGAAAGCATATTGTTACAAAAGGTATCCTGACTCATATAAGGTTTGCTATAAATCCTGAGTTGACATCACACTTTTACAAAAAAAACTTGTTTTACTAAAAAATGAATTTTCAAACTTCAAGACAGACATAAGCTTTGCATTCTTAAAATAATATTGTTTGCATATGACTATTTGTTCAACAGCAGAGAAATTCGCATAACGAATATCTAGTGAACAAAAACCTTCTCAATAAAAAGGATCACCTCAAGTGGAAAAACACTTCCAACCAAGGGGCACGGCATGATCATTGTCCATCATCTGGGGTAGTCAAGTCAAGATTCAAGGAATCTTTCAAAGATGCCAAATAGCCAGGGGTAGATCTCCATCTGAATCCCTTGGGGCATTGGGCATGAATTCCAGCAAAGGATCATGTACAATCAAACAAACATCTTCTGGTAGTGTGGGAATACTCACTACTATCGACAGTGACAACTCCCTACACCCTGAGAGCGCGGACATAGTCAGAAAATACTACGCATGAACAAAGACCCGCTAGGTTGACTGGCCTAGGAAAAAATAAGGGCATCCCAATGAATCAAAAGGGTTCAGGAAAAAATTAGGGATAAAAACAAAAAAGATTTGTACACCCGGCAAGTCGAAAACCTGAAAAGGCGGCTTGGGCAAAAAAGGGTATCCTGGTGGACTGAAAATCTGAAAAGACAGTCTAGGAAAAATTTAGGGATTAAAGCGTAGGATTATGTCCCGTCATCTTGTCACTTGCCTATCAGTAGAAGACTTATCATTCTGACCGGCAGTTACCAAGAACCTCATAAGTTGGGATAACACTCAATCCACAAGGCCTCTGCAGGAACTTTCTCCAGCAGGTACAGGGGCAGAAAAGTCCTTATGCAAAGTCATTGTCGTATCCTCAGCATACGACCCTGTGACATCTACACTACCCACAGAGTAGAGGCAACTAAAGCTTTGACATCGGCTTCCCCAAACAGGAGCTACATTCCCCAACAAAGTTCCTTCAGAGAATCGACATATATATTCCCCGATCGAATTTCATAATCACAAGCGGGTCATAAAGTTTTCTCTCGAACAGAGTTTATTTCTCTGAATACAGAAGCTCAATCCCCGACAGAGTTTATCCCTTCAGCTATGGAAGCTTCTTTCTCCAACAGAATTATTCCCCCGCAGAGTTGTTCTCAAGTAGAGTCTCTCCTCAGCAGAATATCCGTAAACAAGGGGCAACAGCATAGTCATCTCCAGTTTTCCATCTCTAGCGGAAGTAGAAGAACCACTTTTTCTACTATGATCAGGAATTTAACTTCCAGTACACTCTAACAGCAGTCATGGATTTATTTTCCCAAATCGTATGTGCCACAATAGCATTTCATGTTCATACATCATGACGTGCGCATACATATTGCATCCAACATAAGCTCATTTATTTTGAGAACATCATCATACAATGCATTTCATGCATCATATACGATTAATCATGTACCTTTTCAGGAAAGATGGTTATCATTAACAAATTCCAGCAAGTTCAAGATTAGCTCCTGAAACTAAACAGAATAATTATCTACGCGACCAAATGCAGCTTTACACGGGTTCGTCACGAAGCAATCTTACACGGGTTTCTCCTAAATGCATCTTTACACGGGTTTATCCTGAAAAATCTTACACGGGTCCTTTCTCATACATTTCCGAATGAAGTTTTACACGAACTTATCATAAAGTAACCTTACCCAGGTTCCTTCTGAAGTTTTACACGAACTCATCCCAAAGTAACCTTACCCAGGTTCCTCCTGAAGTTTTACACGAACTCATCCCCAAGTAACCTTACCCAGGTTCCTTCTGAAGTTTTACACGAACTTATCACAAAGTAACCTTACCCAGGTTCCTCTTGAAGTTTTACACAGACTTATCCCAGGGTGACCTTACCCAGGTTCCTTCTGAAGTTTTACAGACTTATCCCAAAGTAACCCTACTCATGTTCCTCCTGAAGTTTTACACGAACTTATCCCAAAGTAACCTTACCCAGGTTCCTTCTGAAGTTTTACACGAACTTATCCCAAAGTAACCTTGCCCAGGTTCCTTCTGAAGTTTCACACGAACTTATCACAAAGTAACCTTACCCAGGTTCCCCCTAAAGGACTACACAGACTCATCACGAGCAACCTTACCCAGGTTCCTTCTGAAGTTTCACTCAGACTTATCCCAAAGCAACCTTACCCAGGTTCCTTCCCATAAGCCCTACTGTCCAAGGCATTCATTTCAAAGAAACCCTACGACCCAGGTTTCTTTTCTCTTACCTCCAGACGACATTTTACAACACTGTAAGACCTGGACCTGATCAAACACGATTGATTTCGCATTTCCCTAGTAAGTCGTGATGCAGCCTGTACACTGACCAGATATGCCGTTCACCTCCGGAGTTAATTCCCCAATAGAGTAACGGACAACTGGAGCTCCTAAAATTCTATTTCTCTCAAGACAAATACCAACATTCCTCAGTAGATTCCTCATCAACAACATGAACAGGGCTTTCATCGAAGGAACATCTCAGGAAATCAACATCCTTTAGATGGCATCTTTAAGCCCATCTCCGACGATTCTCCTTCATATCTTCCGGATGGCATCTTTAAGCCCATCTCCGACTATTCTCCGTCATATCCTCCAAATGGCATTTGTAATCCCATTCCCGATACTACCTACACAGTCCAGCACCATCTCAGACGAGTGCAAATTTTTGGGCACTCTAGTGTTCAATCATCTTCCACCTTCAGATTACGAAAGGCAGACAACCAATCTACATCCTCAGGTTTAAGAAGATTGAACAGGGGCAGCTGTTGTACCCCAAAATTTTCCCTCTCATTTTACTCAATACATACTCCTAGAGATCCTTAATTTGCTCAAGTTTTCCCAAGAGTTGACCAGACAAACTCTCTCCTAAGGCAGTGTGTCTCAAATTAGGGTTTCCATTTTCATTAATATAGGTGGACTCCAAAGACCTCATATGCTCTCCATGGTCCTAATATGTTCACAAGACCCTCCATGTCAAATTTCAAGCACTGCACAAGAAGTTTGCTCAGTCAACTGCTCAGATGCTTGAGAATCGACTGTATTAGGTCAAAAGTCAATTGTGGCCCACATACAGTCAAACTTCAAGATTTTTGGTCAACATCCACATTTTGAAGTGACCTTCATCATTTTATTAAGGTTTGATCATGATTCTTCAAGGAATGCCCTAAATTCATCAAAACCCAAAAGTTGTTAAATTAGGGTTTCTCAGGAAAAGTCAACCAAACTTTGACCAAGCATAACTTCTTCATACTTTATCAGAAATTTTCCATCCAAGGATCATTTTGAAGAAGATGCAATTACCTACAATTCATTTTCATCCCACAAGTTCAAAATATATACTCATCAAAAGATATGAATTTCTACATTATAAGTCCTTTTGAAAAGTCAACAAAAACACCTTTTGGGTCAAAGCTTCTTACATGAACATGGAAGACCCAATTGAGAGGAAACCAAAAAGGGTTGTTTATGGGATATCCTAAGCTTTCTAAAAAGTCCAAGAACACCTTCTTAGGGTTAAAAATGAGAGAGATGTGTATTGTCAAAGTTGACCAATTTTTGGAAATGTGCATGAAGTCAACATTGATCAAAATGACTTTTTTCCAAATGGGCCCATGTTTTCTTGTTTGAAACTTGTTCCTAAGATGGCCCACGACCCCTGATCTTATCCACCTATTATTTTATTTTTTTTATTTTTTATTTTTATTTTTTATCCATTTAAATCAAAATAAATCATTTTAAATAGTAGAATAATCAAATAAAACCAAAGATTTGATTTTATGAGCATATTATGAGTCCATGAACAGCTAGCAAATCAAAAAATTCGTGCAAGAGCTAATTGATTAGAAAAGATCTTAATTTGGTCTATTTTGGAAACAAATCATACAAGGAAAAGAATGAAATGAAATCTCCATAATTTGCAAAGATATGATCAGTTTTTGTTGACCTAAATTATTCTATCATATATACCTAACATCTCTAAAGCATAAAAGAGGGTTTGGGGTCGTGAAAAAAAGGGGAAGAAATTGCAAATTTTGGAAGAAAAAGTGTAGACTGTATTCTCTTCCATGGGCCGTTTCAAGTAATTCTAAAGCCAAAAATTTGTTCCTGGGCGTGTTCTGAAGCCATTCCAATCATCCTCAAGCCTTAAAACCTTCAGAAATCACGCCTCACAGTGGCACGGTTTGCATCTTTTTTCAAGATTCATTTTCAATGATTTATCCATCATAAACATGTTTTGATCATATATCCATGCTTGCTATCATATTTGCAATGTTTTTGATTGGTTTGATTGAAGTTTAAGTGCAGGAATGGCACGATGCCATTGTTAGGTTTTTAGGTCGCAAATTGGGAATTCTATGTATTGTCAAAATTGACCAATTTTAGGGGTATTATCATGCTCGAGAGATGATTTGCAGTTGATCCATGTCTTTGGTTTGAATTTATTCTGCTTGTGATGTGTTTTTTTGAATTTTACAGGTTTATGGCTACGAACAAAATCCGTCACTATAGCCTTTAGTGACGGAAACGACTGTAGGTAAACTTGTGGCCAAAACAACAATTATGGAGAAGAAGACAATTAGGTGGCAGAATCCTATTGGGTGATTTGAATCACACGCGCGTTTGGGAAAGACCACTTTATTTCCTTTATATTTTATTTATGTTATTATATATACAACTAACCATCCCAGCAAATTTTGTTTTCTTACTTTGTTTCTACAAATTCAATGCATCATCATCCAAAACGCCTACCATGCGCTACCACCATCTGGCCATGGGATGTATCAATAATTCAGATCCAACGCCTCAAACAATGAAGGACTATGGTGCACTCTCAGGCTGGCACAACACAGGCCCATTCTTTTATTTTTTATTTTATTTATTTTTAATTGTTTTACTAATTATTTTCCTTTATTAAAATAACACCAAAAAATCATTATTTTTTATTTAATAAAAAAATCATCAAAAAAACATAAAAAATCATTTTTTTCATAAAAATATTTTATTTCCTTAATTAATTAGTTTAATTTAATTTAGGGCAAATTTAATTCCTTCTTTATAATTTAAATTAATTAGAAATTAGGGTTTTAATTTGTACATAACCTAATTAATTTTTCTAAAAAAAACTAACCTAAATCTTTTTTTTCAATTAGACTTTTTAGGTTTCCTAAATTATTCTCGCATTTAATTTGCCGCGTGCATTTTTTAATTTCCTTTTATTATTATTGTAATTGTTTCGAGGTTGTAATAGTAATTAGGGTTTAAATTCCGTATTTTTATTTTCAGTCCCAAATAATTATGTATCTGCAAAAGCCTTGTAATAGCTAGGACTTTAAACTTTCTTGCTTTTAATTCCGCAAACTATAAATTGCTTAGATGTATGTTAATAGGATTGTATGGAAAGACAAACTGAAAATTAATACGGTAGAAAACCCTAAATGTGCAAAGATAAATTAACTGAAAATTACACTCGCACATGCTCACTCCTAGGGTTTGCCTCACTTGGTTGCCTCGAAAATAATGGTTGTGTCCCTCGAACGTAGGGATATCTTAGCAAAAGACCCTCAATCTAAAAGTCATCATAAAGATCATAGTCCCTCAATGTCCCTCGAGTTGCCTACGAGAAATGATCTTGTCCCTCGATGTTGCCTACAAATATATAATGACAGTCCCTTCGAACTGCTAAGGTATCCTTACATGTTGCCTTCAATGACCATTTCGTCCCTTTCGATAGTCCCTCAAACTCCAACGAAGGTGCTACCTATTCCTTAATAATAGGATAGCGTTGTCTAAAGGAAAATGAACAGTCTTTTTCGAGTAGGTAGATTAGTTCTTAAGTACTTGCTCAAAACAAACAAACTTTTTCACACCAAACATTTTTCAAACAAAGTTTTCAAAAACAACTTCGTAACACTCTTGAGGGAAGAAACAAGGGTTAAAACGAAGTAAGACAAAACTTTTCCAAACAAGCACACACAAGCAATTTCAAAATGAGCAAGTACCTAAGAGCCCGTGGAAAACCACGGATAGAAAGGGTGCTAACACCTTCCCTTTCTATAATCTACCCCTCGTACTCAGAAACATCTTGAAAAAGGTTTTTTCTGTTCTTTTTCCTTTTCCTGATTGGATAAAATAAAAGTCGGTAGCGACTCTTGCTTACCGCGACATTTGCAAACAAAAAACGCAAACCAGTATTAACAGTCGGTTCTGCCACCGTATCACAGTATGTATTCTGGCCTTTTTTAGAATGTTTGCACTGTTACTTGATTTTTTTGTTTTCGAAATTTGAATGTGCCCATGTCTGAGTTTAACTTCTTGTGTGTGAATAAACACGTTGTAGTTATTAGACGTTTGATTTAGCCTTGATCCTGATCGAATGCTTGAGAATATCTTGAAACCTGTTGCATAACCAGACCCAGACTGTATTTAATTGTATGTGCTGAGAATTCAAATTGCCATATTGCTTTCATGTTGTTTTGGATGACATATGTTTGAATGCTTGGAATTAAAGGGGCTGGATGATGTTTGGGTTGCCGCTTATGCCGAAACTGACATGGTATGCTTGGTTTTTTGCATATTCAATTGTGATTTTCAAGCATGGAATTGGGTGCTAGCAAGGGAGATAATGGCATGGTAGAGTACCCTTTCGGCTCATTTCAAGGCTTGAAGAGAATGTAATTATGGCAGACGACAAAGAGTTTGAAGCATGGAGGCTTATCATGGAAGATTTTGAAGTATGAAGAGATAGGGTTTAGGATAGATATAAGAACTTCTTTTTTGTAATTTTTTTGAGTTGTAATGTTTGTGACATGAGGTTACCTTGTAATGGTAATGGTTAATGTAAAGGAAACAGTGTAATCTTGCAAGGTTCAAGTGAATGTAAACAGTGATTTCTAACTTGTACTTCAAAAAAAATTGAATAAGAACCTTGGATGAAAGTTTGATGAATGACGTACTTTTATAGTGATCTTGAATGGAATTGAATGACCATGGATGAATTTTGATGGAGCTTGCATAAGATTGAACACAGCTATGGGTGATATCCCCCGATGATACTCATATTTTTATTTTCTCGTACAAGAACCAAGGATTATGTCATGTAGCTTAAGCAACATGTGTATCCATTGATAGACGAAAGGTGATATTAATACAAAATGTAATGCCTTCGACAAAACCCTTTGATGAAGATACAACCCTAACCTCGTGACTTGGATACACGTTGATGAGGAACTGACTTGAGATGTAAAGAAGAGCCAAAATCCTAACTTGAAGCTTTCTTAATTGAAACATTGACAAAAACCCTAAGCACTTAATATTGAGAACATTTGATGAGGACGGAGAACCTTGTAGCTTAATGAACATAACCCTAACTCTAGACCTTGATCGTTGAAGAAACAATTTAAATTATCCTTGAACGTAGAAGAGAGCCTCAAAACCAAAGAGAAACCCTAATTATTCAATATCTTTGATCCAGAAGAATGACCCTCGGTGAAATTGGATGGAGAAGACCTTGTATCTTGATGTAGAGAAGAAGAGAATAACCCCGTAACTTAATGATAAAGAAGTTCATGAAATAAAACCCTAGCTTCACACAAATGATTGATAGAGAGATCACTTGAAACAAGCTTATGCGAAGATGAGAGCCTTGAAGCATACAACAACCCTAATTCCTCGAAATCCCTGATCCCATGCCAAATTATTGACTAGTGATGCATGATATGTTAGATGATCTAATGAAGGTTATGTACATGAGAAAAATGCAAAATGCATAAGCCAGATAAAAGTAAAGGGGATAGGGAAAATTTGGGGTATTACACCCTCCAAATATCAAAAATCAATGTCAGGCATGATAAATCAATTCCAAGCATACAGATCAACTCATTTTGATCTCACGAGTATGATGGCATCCCTCTTTTGCCCTGATTTTACCTGCATCAAAAATCCCTAAAACACGACCTCAAACTCTAATAATGGAAACTATCAATACATACGCTAAAACTCCTAATTAATCATACCAATACGTTATAAATGATGATACAAATATGAAGGAATGCTTATAAATTATTTATGATGCGTAAATTTACATAACCAAATTCAAAAAAGATGGCAAACCGTGACGCTGTAAAGTGGTGATTTCTGGATCTTTCACGCGTGCAAACAATGCTGCTAGCCTCAGGAGATGTCCAAGAGTGGATTGGTGGTCTTGAATCATCTTGAATGGTCCTGTGGAATGAAATCCGATCCTCACTTTTTTTGCAAAAAATCAATTTTTGTTCTGACGATTTTCACCATTCAAACCTTGTTCTTTTGCCTTGGTTGCGTTGTGTATATGTAATGGAGTGTATTAGGTCAACAAAAAACAACTTGAATCTTGAAATTTATGGAGAAAAGATCTTGATTAATTCTTGCATTATTTGTTTCCAAAATAAGCCAAATCATTCCATTCTTGATCCAATCATCCTTGATACGATGTGATCCTGATATGCCAGCCTATATCATCCTCATCCAATGCCAAAATCAGTCCAAAAGAAATTTACATGATTTATTTTGATTTTATTTGATTTTATTTGAATTTTAAATGAATAAAATCACAATAAATCAAATAAACAATTTAATGAGGCATGGAGTGGTACATGGGTCGTGGACCATGTTAGGAATAAGTTACAAGCATAAAAAGTTGGGCCCATTTGAAGAAAAATGCATTTTGGGCATTGTTGACTTTGGGCAAATTTCCAAAAATAGCCAACTTTAACAATGCACATCTCTCTCAATTTTGACCCTAAGATGGTATTCTTGGACTTTTTAGAAAGCTTGAGATGTCCCCTAAACAAACCTTTTGGTTTCATTTCAATTAAATCTTCCATGCTCATGTAAGAAGCTTCGACCCAAAAGTTGTTTTTGTTAACCTTTTGAAATGACCTGTAATGTCTGAATTCATATCTTTTCATGAGTGCATTTTTTGAACTTGAGGGATGAAGATGAGTTGTAGGGAATTGGATCCTCTTAAAAATGAGCCTTGGATGGGGAATTTATGATAAAGTATGAGAAAGTTATGTCTGGTCAAAGTTTGGTTGACTTTTCCTATAGAAACCCTAATTTAGCAACTTTTGAGTTTTGATGAATTTGGGGAATTCCTTAAGGAATCATGATCAACCCTTGATCAAATGATGTATATTACATCAAAATGTTGATGTTGACCAAAAATCATGAAGTTTGATTGTGTGTGGGTCACAATTGACTTTTGACCTAACACAATTAATTTTCAGGCATTTGAGCAGTTGACTGAGCAAACTTCTTGTGCAAGGCATGAGACTTGACATGGATATTCTTGAGAACATATTAGGACCATGGAAAAGACTTGAGACTTTTGGAGTTCACCCATTTTGATGAAAATGGAAACCCTATTTTGAGGTTCATTGCCTTAGGAGAGCATTTGCCTGATCAATCCTTAGACATCCTTGGGCAAGTTGAGGATTCCAATGAACATATGTTGAGTAAAATGAGAGGGCAAATTTTGGGGTACAACAGCTCCCTTCGAAGCAACCTGCTTCGACCCACCTCTAAACCCTTTGAGCAACCTGCTTTGAAGAACATTGATCAAATCTCATAACCTTATCCCCCAAATCTCACTTTTCAGGCTATTTTGCGTCTAAATCTTTACATAATCAGAAGCTTACACAAATTTGTGATGCATTACACAAAGATTCGAAGCTTTATCCACTGGATTGTACCATTTTTGGATGAAATGGCAAAAAGCTACGTGTCTATTTTCATAAAGATTACTTTAATCACAAAGTCATCTTCTTGAGCTCCCAACCTGATTTTATCTGAACACAAGCAAGGTTGAAACTAGAAGTAACAGGTCTAAGGCCTCCAACAACTTCAGACCATGCTTGTACAACACATTGAAACTTGTTTTACACCTTTCTTCAAAAAAGTAAGTCACCTAGTCAAAACCCTACGACAGAGAGATCCCTTGTGTAAAACATCTCTAACCTTTTCTCTATAAATATAAAGACCATTTAAAAATCAAAGGGCCAGATTCTGGTTGTGTTGAAAAATCTTCAAACACTCCCAAACTCAAAAAACTCAGAACCTGCACACAAGCATAAAACTTGGCACATCCTGACTTTACATAAAAATCTCAAATCCCTCCATGCGTTAGTGAGCCTTTCGATTCACTCCCTAGCTCCCATATACCAGCCATTTGATTCACTCCCTAGCTTCCATATACCAGCCTTCCGATTCACTCCCAACTTCATATACCAGCCTTTCGATTCAGTGAACTTTAAAGCAAGGTAGTGATCCCACTAGCTTCATGGAGGTCGAAGCAGGCTTAATCCATCATCAAACTGTTCCTGGAGGTTCTGTCGAAGTCCCTCAAGTTTCACTCCAAGAGGTAATTTTTCTTAAACTTGGAACTCTTCATTCAAACAACATTTGTATATACTTTGTGAAGGAAAAATGTAGATATCATGTCTAGGAAGCTAACCATGTCCATAGTTTTGATTATCATTGCTTGTACATTAAAAATTTCATCTTTGAACAGTTAAGTATTAGTTTTGGTATTGAACAAAATTCATGCTAGCTTTAGATCCATAGCTGTTGAAAATCATGTGGTTAGGTTCATATTTAAATCTTAGGCAGATTTGATGTTTTCATCTTTCAATTTGGCTGAGAAATGAAGCTTTTCAAAGCTTAACATTGGATTTATGCATTCTTGCGCTTAAAGGAAGAGGACGAAGCCATGTTTAAGCATTCAAAAATGAGTTCATTTTATATTTAGTGCAAGCTGTATAACCAACAGATGAAACAGACTACCCCAGTGGTACAAATTGCGTGCGCTAAAGCCTTTCCATGTAGAAGGTACTAGGTTCAAGCCCCAACGAGACTTTTTGTCATTTTTCATATTTTCTCACTTTGTCTTGTTTGCAGGAAGCACACCTGGGCCTCCACAGTTGGGCTTCGACATTTTTATGTTTCTGACCCCCTGCTTACTAACAAATAGGCCCTGAGCCCAAACACAAAATTGTTTTCTACACAAAAACACCAAAAATATTTAAATTATTTAGTTTATTTTATTTAACTTCTTACAATAAAAAAGACCAAAAACATTTTCCTATTTATTTTATTTTCTTTAACTTAATCTTAATTTTTCTTTAGTTTAATTAAATTTCCTTTTAGTTAAATAGACCAAAATCTTTCTTTAACAAAATCAAAACAAATTCATTTTCTTTTCATTCATGTCTTGTACATTATATTCCTTTCAATTCTTATACATTATTCAAGTTTAATATGGTTGTAATAGATGATTAGGTTTAATTTCTTGCAATCCCTATTTGTAAATTTGTACACCCCATCCCCAAGTGATGTAATAGCATAGTAAATTTACTTTCTACAATTTATCGCTTCCATATAAATGCTAGTAATTAGGGTTTGTATGGAAAGATAAAATCAATGCCTATAAAACACTAATCTAAGACAAAATCAAGCATGAAATACAAAACACTTGCACACTTGCACCTCTAGGGTTAACTCCACTTGTTGCCTTGAGAAAATGGTCATAATATGCATGTGAGACGTCTTAGCAAACACAATAAAAAATACAAGATTATAGTCCCTCGATGACGCTACGCATGTTGCCTTACAAATGATCTTAGTCCCTCAAGAGAAATGTTAAGATATCTCACAACATTGCTATTCATGACTATATGATGACCCACGCCCGTCCTTTTACATCCAAAGATAAGGCTTCTTACCAATCAATGGTAAGATAGCAATATCAAAGGAATGGAGAAATGAACAAAATACTTTTGAGTAGGTAGAACGTTCTTAGTTGCTTGCTCACAATCCATCTTCAAAACAAACAACTTTTCAAACACACCAAACACTTTCAAAACATGAAATATTTTCAAAAGTACAACACTTTGTATGCATTCTTATAGATATGAAAATCATTACAAATTTTACCTAAACGAAGGCGCTTTTCAAAAATACTTTCAAAATCCACCACAAGCACATTTTCAAACAAAGCATTTTCAAGTGATCTAGAAAGCAACTAAGAGCCCATAGATAACTATTGATGTAAAGGGTGCTAACACCTTCTCTTTTCATAATCTACCCCCCCTCCCCCGAACTCAAGAAAACATCTCAAAGGTCTTTCCTATTCTTTTCACCCTTTCCTTATTGGATAAAAGAAAAGTCGGTGGCGACTCTTGCTATCCGCAACAATTGCGATCAAATTCAAAACAACCAAGTCAGTTCTTCCACCGTATTATAGTACCATTTGATATTTTTAATGTATTTTTGTATTTATCGCATATTTGGAGCATTGAGGAATAAATTGTCGAAGGCACGACTCCAAATATGCAGTCTTGGAAGATTTGTTCAAGGAAGCCCGCTTAGCGCGGTTTGTAGCACGCTACGAGAATTTTTGTGCAGTTTGGCAGAATCTAAGTTTTTGAGCCCGCTAAGCGCATATAGCTCGCTTAGTGTGATTTACGCGGTTTGATGTGTAAATTTAGGCGCAACCCGCTTAGCGCACTGAGGCCGCTTAGCGCATTCTGCTGAATTTTGTTTTATAACATTCATTTCATTCATTTGTTGGGGTATGGAGTATTGGGTATTTTTGTCCCAACTCCATCACCCTCCATTCTTTGATGATTGAGCTTAGAAAACAATAATGAAGCTTGTATCTAGATGATCCAGAGTCAAATTTCTCATTGATCGGAGTTGACAATTCGAAAGATGTTTGGTTCCTCTTCTCTTTTTCTCTTTGTATTCTCTATTTTTCGGAGTTTGTATGTAACTTTACCTTAATTATATATATATATTTATTGCTCATGGTGTTGTATGAAACTTATTTTATAAATCAATATTGATGATTGCTTGCTTTATTTGGGTTTGAGTTGCTTCAGACATGTACAATTCAAATTCAAATTTAGGATGAACATCTATTAGGTTCTAGATTCTAAAAACAGATTTAGGCTTAATATTCATGTGGGTATCGGTTCTTAATGCCTCTGTGTTATTTGTATTGCACTGAGAGATCGCCGACGTGAGTAATGCAGTTGTTTTCTCACTATGTCTTAGAGATAACCTGTGTGTGAAAGATACATGATAATGTTGACAATTGATTTAGGTTGCGTACAACTGAGTGATAAGTTTAAGTATTTGATAGGGTAGATGAAATGAAAACCTAGAAGAGTTCCTTCCTCTCCAAAGAATCTATTTATTTTCTGTTGATAACTTTTACCTTTTATACCTCTAACCCATTTTTACTCAAACTCATAAATGCGGAAATTGTAGAACGAAATTTCAGTAACACTGATCCCTGTGGATACGATAAAACCCGAAATACTTCTAATATTTTGCGTCAAAAATAAGTCACAACAACGAAAAAAGGAATGGGTTTTTGTAAAGGATTTCATAATTTGTAGATGTGAGATGAAGTCTGAAGTGAAGGCATTGGTGAAGACGATCGACTTTAAAACCATAACATGTAAAAAAGAATACATTGTGAGTCTGGCTCGTCACTAAGGTTCACCAATCTCCCATCTACTATTTCTTACTCATGATGGATTCGTTCTATTTATATTCACACCCTTGGATGGGAAAATTTCACCTACTTGAAAGCGCTTTCAAAATAAGCATGCAATACAGAGTAACCATATTCCATCGACTTTGTATACTCCTTAGTCAAGTTAGTATTTTTTGAATGCTTCTCACTGAGGTCATTTTGAGCCTTCTTTAACCTTTCCAGGACTCATTTAAGGATGCCTCCAACTTTATTACCGTCCTTTGAGAAGAATCTAAAGTACCATTCCCTTTTGCAAATGTAGCTTTAGCATCAGATAAGGCCTTATGTGGTGATGATAGTGCTAGAACCCTCTCCCTTATTCCCCGGGTCAGCAACGACACCTTCTCAGCCAATAAGTGAGGATACCCGAAAGCTCGCACTTCATCGTTGATCTCCTACAAGAAGTTTCCTTCTGTAAGTATCTCATTAGCAAACTAATCTCGTTCGATAACTAATCTATCAATGCACTTTACATGCACCTTTTTTTCCTCTAAAAGACGGCCAAACATGAAGATCTCGTATTTTTTTACAGCTTCAAAAGCCAAGAGAGAAAAAACCTTACACATCTAGTGCATCATTTCTCCTATTTATTCTTGATGAAGAACCTTATTCTTACTCGAGATGTAAGCATAATCCTCATCAGAGACAAAGGAATGAAGCTATGCCTAACCATCAAAGGACCTGGTTGAGGAAAGAGTAACAACGATAAGCTAGCCAGGGTCATTGACAAACTTCCTAGTTTTGTTTTCATTATTCTAGTTATTTTTGAAGAGGATCTAATTCCAAGCTCACATCATTGACTCCTCCCAATGGGAGACCCTAATTGATTTGATTCGGTGACAAGTTTAAGACCTCTCCCTCCACCGATTAATTAAGAGTGATTTATGCCTCATATAATTCTGCAACAAGATGGGTAGGAGTGTCCAGATCACTAGGGCTCCATGAAATATGGGCCTTGGAAGCCAGGGGAATAATTTTAGGTGTCATTCTCATTTAAAGCAGTCTTATGTGATAATCTATCTTATCTGCAAGCACAAGAAAAACGACCAATAAAAACGCTCAATTAGAAACATCAAGACAAAGGAAAAGAAAGTTTTTATACTCTCATCAAATATGTCACGTCTCTCCTCTTTGGAGGCGACCTCCACTAGTAATTGTGTCCTTATGTATAATTTATTTTCTTCTTCAACACCTTCGTAGAGGACCCAACACCATCAACAAAGTTTAAGACCTCCAAGAAAGCAACCAACTTGTTCTTCAGGTAAGTCTCTTCTCGATACAAGTCGTTAGGAAGGTAGGTATAAGTCCCAGACCTCGCTATAAAATGGTTCTGACACTAGAATTTCGGGAATATGTCTGTTAACTCCTGAATTCGACACCTACTATATATTGGCCTTATAGGCCAAAAATAGAAAAGAAAAAGCCAAGCTGGAAAAAACTTAGAGGAAATAGCTGTTACAAATTGGTCTTCGACCAAACCTCACCATCAGGCCTTTGACGGGAAAAGTCCTGTGGCCTTCGACTAGAGGAACAAACCTTCGTGTCAGCACCAAAGGCGAAGGATATTTGAATTTGAAGATTGGAGGGAAATGTTGTTCGCCAACAGTTAAAGGAAAGCGATGTGGATGGAAGATAGAGGTCGAGGGACATGTAGAGGACACTTGTCTTCATCTTAGAGCAAAGCCATCCCCCAAAGGTTACGTATTTTTAGTATAAAATAGGAAGTCTGTGTAGTTTTTCCGGCTGTTCAACCTATTGTGCTAGTTACTCAAATATTGTCCAAGTACCCGCTGTGTGTGAAAGGATAAACTGAGAAATGTACGTTGGAAACACCACTTTTCATTAATAAAGTATTTTTTACATTGCTTTGATCTTATTTTGCAAAGTTACTTTTCCTGCAATCTTTACCCTGCATTTATATTAACTTTCTTACTTTCCAAAACCACAAGCATCTTATCTTTGGTCGAACGTGCGTTCTTCCTAGATATCTATTTTTACATCAAACCAACATAAAAATTAGCATATGTTCTGGGATCAATCTGATCGATCCCGCGAGTAACCAAAAGGACTTTCCTTTTTGAAGGATCAGCGGTTATTTACCAAAAACCACGGTAAACAAATTGGCACACCTGGTGGGACATTGCTAGTTTTTATCATCTATTTGTTCATGTTATTGCTTTCCTTTTATAAGTATACAACGTTGCATGTTATTAAGAAGTGGTAGAATAACCAACGAGTGTACTGTTAGGAAGAGAAATAGCGAAAGTAGAATGGCTAATGAGCCAAATCATGGAGAAATACCTCCACCAAATACTACTGGAACAGCGGTTATGACTACCGTGGGAGAAAATATCGCAACTGTTGTTGGTTTAGTACCAACGTTAACCACAAATCAAACAGGACCCTTACTTTCGTATGTGGGTCCTAGAGGTCCTTTAGGAACGCCCTCACCAAGGGCAAATCCAGGATCTCGACCATACATTCCCCCAGGATTCTTGACAGCCTGGATGGGTTGAGAACATCCATATGACATGCCAACCACTGAAATGGCTAGCCTTATGAACGTTGCATCTACTTTTTCATAACCTTTGGTGAGTGCATCATCACCATTACAGGGATCTGGAGCCAGTATGGAAAATTTGGGTAGAAACCAGATTTTAGGAGGACCATCACATGCTATACCAAGCCTCATAAATGCTTCTACAGCAATTTTGAGGCAACATATGGATGAAAGCAACCATGATATGGTGCAAATGTTGGCACAAACTTTAAGTACAGTGCTGAACCCCCTAGTTCAAAATACTACCCAGTCGAATTAACAAATGGCATCACAAATGACGCGCATGGCTGAATTCTTTGGGGTACCCCAAACTATTCAACAACCCCAGAGAATACCAATAAGAGTAAACCAAGGGGTAATCGTGGAAGAAGATTTAACCGTTAATCAAAATCCACAGATCCCTAGAGTAGGAATAGAACAACCTAGGGTCAAAATGCCTCGAAATCCCCCACCAATCCCTAGAGAAATTGATCAAGGAGTGATTATTGTAAATAGGAACCAAAATGCTGATGAATTGATACAGCAAGTTCGACACCAAAATTATGGAACAAACAATAATCTGACTTCCATGATCGAAAGGATTATGATTCAGAATGGGATGAACGTTGGTTTTCACAGACCAAACTTCACATCCCCATTGTCAGAATATATTCTGCAAACAGACTTACCCCCTAGGGGAAAAGTTCCCAAGTTTACCAAATTCTCAGGGGATACGACAGAATCTACTGTCGAACATAAGGCGAGATATTTGATAGAGGCTGGGGAAATAGCAAACAACGAAAACCTTAGGATTAAATATTTCCAAAGTTCTCTAACAAAGAATGCTTTTACTTGGTTCACTACCCTCCCAGCCAATTTGATCCACAATTGGAATCAATTGGAAAGATTGATCCATGAACAATTTTACATGGGACAGACCAAAATAAGTCTAAAAGAATTGGCTAGTGTGAAGAGAAGATTCACTGAGCCAATAGATGAGTATCTAAATAGGTTTCGATTACTTAAAGCCAGATGCTTTACCCAAGTGCCTGAATATGAATTGGTCGAAATGGCAGCAGGGGGGCTGGATTATTCCATTAGGGAAAAGTTAGATACCCAATACTTGAGAGACATGGCTCAGTTGGCCGATAGAGTTCGACAAGTAGAACGCCTTAAAGCTGAAAAGGCTAAGGAGACCAAAACTCATCGAAGAGAAAGAGTAGCCTATGTCGAAATGGACGATGACGATCAAAGACATCTAGTGACCCTATAAATGTCGAAGAAGGCGGGATAGATTTAACGCAATTAAAATAAGGGCCTCCATACTCTTGTAAATTACTAGTACCCTCAAATGGAAAAAATCCTGTAGAGTCTGAAAGAAGCAGTGATAAATTTCCTAAGAAAACATATAGTTTTGACATATCTAAATGTGATGAAATATTTGATTTATTAGTCAAAGATGGCCAAATTATAGTTCCCCTAGGGGTAAAGGTGCCTCCTTTAGAATAAAGAAAGAAAAGAGGTTTTTGTAAATACCACAATTTTATGGGCCATAAAACCTCACAATGTTTTCTTTTCAGGGATCTTATTCAACAAGCACTTAAAGAAGGAAGGCTAAAGTTCGCTGATAAGCCAGCGATGAAAATTGACGCAAACCCGCTGCAGACGGAGGCACATTATGCTGAGCTAGTCGGCATTCATATGGTTGAAGTCTCTGAAGACTTCGTTAACAAGCCCGTCTTCGGCAGTTTTACTGGAAACATATCCAGGAAAACTATTGAAGGAGTGAGAAAGGCCACTGAAGGCCTAAACCTGAACAAATTGGCTGCCTAAGGCTCAAACAAAAAGGCCACTGAAGGCCTGAATTTGAATAAAGGAGGTGTTGGAGGCTCGAGCAAAAGGGTTACTGAAGACCCAAACAGAAACAAAGGAGTTGCTGGAAGCTCCAATAGAAGGACCACTATAGGTTCTTACTTGGCTGTTGTGAAAGGTTCGATAGAGAACTTGGAGGCCAAAATGCAGAACATGAATCTCGTTGCCAAGAGTAACATGGAGGTCAACATGGTCAAAGTCTCTGATGCTAAGGCTTCAGAAGAGGCTATTCGACAGGAAGAAGTGAATAAAATGGCATTTCCAAATGAGAACAAAGATCTGGCAGACTTTTTACACTTATGCCAGAAGAAAAAATCGGAGGTGATGCTATGTCCCAGATGCAGCTCTATTTTCAACAAGAAAGCCGCAGAACACATACAAGGTATGAGAGTTGTGAAAGCAAAATGGGGCACCAATGCCCAACCAAAAATGGGTCCAAAAGTCAGATTCTATCCCAGTAGGGGACATAAAAAAGGACCCATGAACCAGGTAAGGAGGACACCAACTTATAGGCCTCCAACTAATGTACCTATAGATACTTTGCTTAACACCATGGGCAGAAAGAGGCCTAATAAAGAAAAGTGGTAGATGTTCGACGTGCCAAGGGGCTCCTCTTTGGACTACAGAAAAGAGTACCATGCCTCTACCTCAAATAAAATGGCTCACATATCGAGCAATTACAAGGGGAAGAACCCCATGTCTCGTTCACAATGGTAGATATTCCAAAGACGGCGAAAAGCCGCGAAGGAGGCTTCAAGACAGACATAAGCTTTGCATTCTTAAAATAATATTGTTTGCATATGACTATTTGTTCAACAGCAGAGAAATTCGCATAACGAATATCTAGTGAACAAAAACCTTCTCAATAAAAAGGATCACCTCAAGTGGAAAAACACTTCCAACCAAGGGGCACGGCATGATCATTGTCCATCATCTGGGGTAGTCAAGTCAAGATTCAAGGAATCTTTCAAAGATGCCAAATAGCCAGGGGTAGATCTCCATCTGAATCCCTTGGGGCATTGGGCATGAATTCCAGCAAAGGATCATGTACAATCAAACAAACATCTTCTGGTAGTGTGGGAATACTCACTACTATCGACAGTGACAACTCCCTACACCCTGAGAGCGCGGACATAGTCAGAAAATACTACGCATGAACAAAGACCCGCTAGGTTGACTGGCCTAGGAAAAAATAAGGGCATCCCAATGAATCAAAAGGGTTCAGGAAAAAATTAGGGATAAAAACAAAAAAGATTTGTACACCCGGCAAGTCGAAAACCTGAAAAGGCGGCTTGGGCAAAAAAGGGTATCCTGGTGGACTGAAAATCTGAAAAGACAGTCTAGGAAAAATTTAGGGATTAAAGCGTAGGATTATGTCCCGTCATCTTGTCACTTGCCTATCAGTAGAAGACTTATCATTCTGACCGGCAGTTACCAAGAACCTCATAAGTTGGGATAACACTCAATCCACAAGGCCTCTGCAGGAACTTTCTCCAGCAGGTACAGGGGCAGAAAAGTCCTTATGCAAAGTCATTGTCGTATCCTCAGCATACGACCCTGTGACATCTACACTACCCACAGAGTAGAGGCAACTAAAGCTTTGACATCGGCTTCCCCAAACAGGAGCTACATTCCCCAACAAAGTTCCTTCAGAGAATCGACATATATATTCCCCGATCGAATTTCATAATCACAAGCGGGTCATAAAGTTTTCTCTCGAACAGAGTTTATTTCTCTGAATACAGAAGCTCAATCCCCGACAGAGTTTATCCCTTCAGCTATGGAAGCTTCTTTCTCCAACAGAATTATTCCCCCGCAGAGTTGTTCTCAAGTAGAGTCTCTCCTCAGCAGAATATCCGTAAACAAGGGGCAACAGCATAGTCATCTCCAGTTTTCCATCTCTAGCGGAAGTAGAAGAACCACTTTTTCTACTATGATCAGGAATTTAACTTCCAGTACACTCTAACAGCAGTCATGGATTTATTTTCCCAAATCGTATGTGCCACAATAGCATTTCATGTTCATACATCATGACGTGCGCATACATATTGCATCCAACATAAGCTCATTTATTTTGAGAACATCATCATACAATGCATTTCATGCATCATATACGATTAATCATGTACCTTTTCAGGAAAGATGGTTATCATTAACAAATTCCAGCAAGTTCAAGATTAGCTCCTGAAACTAAACAGAATAATTATCTACGCGACCAAATGCAGCTTTACACGGGTTCGTCACGAAGCAATCTTACACGGGTTTCTCCTAAATGCATCTTTACACGGGTTTATCCTGAAAAATCTTACACGGGTCCTTTCTCATACATTTCCGAATGAAGTTTTACACGAACTTATCATAAAGTAACCTTACCCAGGTTCCTTCTGAAGTTTTACACGAACTCATCCCAAAGTAACCTTACCCAAGTTCCTTCTGAAGTTTTACACGAACTCATCCCCAAGTAACCTTACCCAGGTTCCTTCTGAAGTTTTACACGAACTTATCACAAAGTAACCTTACCCAGGTTCCTCTTGAAGTTTTACACAGACTTATCCCAGGGTGACCTTACCCAGGTTCCTTCTGAAGTTTTACAGACTTATCCCAAAGTAACCCTACTCATGTTCCTCCTGAAGTTTTACACGAACTTATCCCAAAGTAACCTTACCCAGGTTCCTTCTGAAGTTTTACACGAACTTATCCCAAAGTAACCTTGCCCAGGTTCCTTCTGAAGTTTCACACGAACTTATCACAAAGTAACCTTACCCAGGTTCCCCCTAAAGGACTACACAGACTCATCACGAGCAACCTTACCCAGGTTCCTTCTGAAGTTTCACTCAGACTTATCCCAAAGCAACCTTACCCAGGTTCCTTCCCATAAGCCCTACTGTCCAAGGCATTCATTTCAAAGAAACCCTACGACCCAGGTTTCTTTTCTCTTACCTCCAGACGACATTTTACAACACTGTAAGACCTGGACCTGATCAAACACGATTGATTTCGCATTTCCCTAGTAAGTCGTGATGCAGCCTGTACACTGACCAGATATGCCGTTCACCTCCGGAGTTAATTCCCCAATAGAGTAACGGACAACTGGAGCTCCTAAAATTCTATTTCTCTCAAGACAAATACCAACATTCCTCAGTAGATTCCTCATCAACAACATGAACAGGGCTTTCATCGAAGGAACATCTCAGGAAATCAACATCCTTTAGATGGCATCTTTAAGCCCATCTCCGACGATTCTCCTTCATATCTTCCGGATGGCATCTTTAAGCCCATCTCCGACTATTCTCCGTCATATCCTCCAAATGGCATTTGTAATCCCATTCCCGATACTACCTACACAGTCCAGCACCATCTCAGACGAGTGCAAATTTTTGGGCACTCTAGTGTTCAATCATCTTCCACCTTCAGATTACGAAAGGCAGACAACCAATCTACATCCTCAGGTTTAAGAAGATTGAACAGGGGCAGCTGTTGTACCCCAAAATTTTCCCTCTCATTTTACTCAATACATACTCCTAGAGATCCTTAATTTGCTCAAGTTTTCCCAAGAGTTGACCAGACAAACTCTCTCCTAAGGCAGTGTGTCTCAAATTAGGGTTTCCATTTTCATTAATATAGGTGGACTCCAAAGACCTCATATGCTCTCCATGGTCCTAATATGTTCACAAGACCCTCCATGTCAAATTTCAAGCACTGCACAAGAAGTTTGCTCAGTCAACTGCTCAGATGCTTGAGAATCGACTGTATTAGGTCAAAAGTCAATTGTGGCCCACATACAGTCAAACTTCAAGATTTTTGGTCAACATCCACATTTTGAAGTGACCTTCATCATTTTATTAAGGTTTGATCATGATTCTTCAAGGAATGCCCTAAATTCATCAAAACCCAAAAGTTGTTAAATTAGGGTTTCTCAGGAAAAGTCAACCAAACTTTGACCAAGCATAACTTCTTCATACTTTATCAGAAATTTTCCATCCAAGGATCATTTTGAAGAAGATGCAATTACCTACAATTCATTTTCATCCCACAAGTTCAAAATATATACTCATCAAAAGATATGAATTTCTACATTATAAGTCCTTTTGAAAAGTCAACAAAAACACCTTTTGGGTCAAAGCTTCTTACATGAACATGGAAGACCCAATTGAGAGGAAACCAAAAAGGGTTGTTTATGGGATATCCTAAGCTTTCTAAAAAGTCCAAGAACACCTTCTTAGGGTTAAAAATGAGAGAGATGTGTATTGTCAAAGTTGACCAATTTTTGGAAATGTGCATGAAGTCAACATTGATCAAAATGACTTTTTTCCAAATGGGCCCATGTTTTCTTGTTTGAAACTTGTTCCTAAGATGGCCCACGACCCCTGATCTTATCCACCTATTATTTTATTTTTTTTATTTTTTATTTTTATTTTTTATCCATTTAAATCAAAATAAATCATTTTAAATAGTAGAATAATCAAATAAAACCAAAGATTTGATTTTATGAGCATATTATGAGTCCATGAACAGCTAGCAAATCAAAAAATTCGTGCAAGAGCTAATTGATTAGAAAAGATCTTAATTTGGTCTATTTTGGAAACAAATCATACAAGGAAAAGAATGAAATGAAATCTCCATAATTTGCAAAGATATGATCAGTTTTTGTTGACCTAAATTATTCTATCATATATACCTAACATCTCTAAAGCATAAAAGAGGGTTTGGGGTCGTGAAAAAAAGGGGAAGAAATTGCAAATTTTGGAAGAAAAAGTGTAGACTGTATTCTCTTCCATGGGCCGTTTCAAGTAATTCTAAAGCCAAAAATTTGTTCCTGGGCGTGTTCTGAAGCCATTCCAATCATCCTCAAGCCTTAAAACCTTCAGAAATCACGCCTCACAGTGGCACGGTTTGCATCTTTTTTCAAGATTCATTTTCAATGATTTATCCATCATAAACATGTTTTGATCATATATCCATGCTTGCTATCATATTTGCAATGTTTTTGATTGGTTTGATTGAAGTTTAAGTGCAGGAATGGCACGATGCCATTGTTAGGTTTTTAGGTCGCAAATTGGGAATTCTATGTATTGTCAAAATTGACCAATTTTAGGGGTATTATCATGCTCGGGAGATGATTTGCAGTTGATCCATATCTTTGGTTTGAATTTATTCTGCTTGTGATGTGTTTTTTTGAATTTTACAGGTTTATGGCTACGAACAAAATCCGTCACTATAGCCTTTAGTGACGGAAACGACTGTAGGTAAACTTGTGGCCAAAACAACAATTATGGAGAAGAAGACAATTAGGTGGCAGAATCCTATTGGGTGATTTGAATCACACGCGCGTTTGGGAAAGACCACTTTATTTCCTTTATATTTTATTTATGTTATTATATATACAACTAACCATCCCAGCAAATTTTGTTTTCTTACTTTGTTTCTACAAATTCAATGCATCATCATCCAAAACGCCTACCATGCGCTACCACCATCTGGCCATGGGATGTATCAATAATTCAGATCCAACGCCTCAAACAATGAAGGACTATGGTGCACTCTCAGGCTGGCACAACACAGGCCCATTCTTTTATTTTTTATTTTATTTATTTTTAATTGTTTTACTAATTATTTTCCTTTATTAAAATAACACCAAAAAATCATTATTTTTTATTTAATAAAAAAATCATCAAAAAAACATAAAAAATCATTTTTTTCATAAAAATATTTTATTTCCTTAATTAATTAGTTTAATTTAATTTAGGGCAAATTTAATTCCTTCTTTATAATTTAAATTAATTAGAAATTAGGGTTTTAATTTGTACATAACCTAATTAATTTTTCTAAAAAAAACTAACCTAAATCTTTTTTTTCAATTAGACTTTTTAGGTTTCCTAAATTATTCTCGCATTTAATTTGCCGCGTGCATTTTTTAATTTCCTTTTATTATTATTGTAATTGTTTCGAGGTTGTAATAGTAATTAGGGTTTAAATTCCGTATTTTTATTTTCAGTCCCAAATAATTATGTATCTGCAAAAGCCTTGTAATAGCTAGGACTTTAAACTTTCTTGCTTTTAATTCCGCAAACTATAAATTGCTTAGATGTATGTTAATAGGATTGTATGGAAAGACAAACTGAAAATTAATACGGTAGAAAACCCTAAATGTGCAAAGATAAATTAACTGAAAATTACACTCGCACATGCTCACTCCTAGGGTTTGCCTCACTTGGTTGCCTCGAAAATAATGGTTGTGTCCCTCGAACGTAGGGATATCTTAGCAAAAGACCCTCAATCTAAAAGTCATCATAAAGATCATAGTCCCTCAATGTCCCTCGAGTTGCCTACGAGAAATGATCTTGTCCCTCGATGTTGCCTACAAATATATAATGACAGTCCCTTCGAACTGCTAAGGTATCCTTACATGTTGCCTTCAATGACCATTTCGTCCCTTTCGATAGTCCCTCAAACTCCAACGAAGGTGCTACCTATTCCTTAATAATAGGATAGCGTTGTCTAAAGGAAAATGAACAGTCTTTTTCGAGTAGGTAGATTAGTTCTTAAGTACTTGCTCAAAACAAACAAACTTTTTCACACCAAACATTTTTCAAACAAAGTTTTCAAAAACAACTTCGTAACACTCTTGAGGGAAGAAACAAGGGTTAAAACGAAGTAAGACAAAACTTTTCCAAACAAGCACACACAAGCAATTTCAAAATGAGCAAGTACCTAAGAGCCCGTGGAAAACCACGGATAGAAAGGGTGCTAACACCTTCCCTTTCTATAATCTACCCCTCGTACTCAGAAACATCTTGAAAAAGGTTTTTTCTGTTCTTTTTCCTTTTCCTGATTGGATAAAATAAAAGTCGGTAGCGACTCTTGCTTACCGCGACATTTGCAAACAAAAAACGCAAACCAGTATTAACAGTCGGTTCTGCCACCGTATCACAGTATGTATTCTGGCCTTTTTTAGAATGTTTGCACTGTTACTTGATTTTTTTGTTTTCGAAATTTGAATGTGCCCATGTCTGAGTTTAACTTCTTGTGTGTGAATAAACACGTTGTAGTTATTAGACGTTTGATTTAGCCTTGATCCTGATCGAATGCTTGAGAATATCTTGAAACCTGTTGCATAACCGGACCCAGACTGTATTTGATTGTATGTGCTGAGAATTAAAATTGCCATATTGCTTTCATGTTGTTTTGGATGACATATGTTTGAATGCTTGGAATTAAAGGGGCTGGATGATGTTTGGGTTGCCGCTTATGCTGAAACTGACATGGTATGCTTGGTTTTTTGCATATTCAATTGTGATTTTCAAGCATGGAATTGGGTGCTAGCAAGGGAGATAATGGCATGGTAGAGTACCCTTTCGGCTCATTTCAAGGCTTGAAGAGAATGTAATTATGGCAGACGACAAAGAGTTTGAAGCATGGAGGCTTATCATGGAAGATTTTGAAGTATGAAGAGATAGGGTTTAGGATAGATATAAGAACTTCTTTTTTGTAATTTTTTTGAGTTGTAATGTTTGTGACATGAGGTTACCTTGTAATGGTAATGGTTAATGTAAAGGAAACAGTGTAATCTTGCAAGGTTCAAGTGAATGTAAACAGTGATTTCTAACTTGTACTTCAAAAAAAATTGAATAAGAACCTTGGATGAAAGTTTGATGAATGACGTACTTTTATAGTGATCTTGAATGGAATTGAATGACCATGGATGAATTTTGATGGAGCTTGCATAAGATTGAACACAGCTATGGGTGATATCCCCCGATGATACTCATATTTTTATTTTCTCGTACAAGAACCAAGGATTATGTCATGTAGCTTAAGCAACATGTGTATCCATTGATAGACGAAAGGTGATATTAATACAAAATGTAATGCCTTCGACAAAACCCTTTGATGAAGATACAACCCTAACCTCGTGACTTGGATACACGTTGATGAGGAACTGACTTGAGATGTAAAGAAGAGCCAAAATCCTAACTTGAAGCTTTCTTAATTGAAACATTGACAAAAACCCTAAGCACTTAATATTGAGAACATTTGATGAGGACGGAGAACCTTGTAGCTTAATGAACATAACCCTAACTCTAGACCTTGATCGTTGAAGAAACAATTTAAATTATCCTTGAACGTAGAAGAGAGCCTCAAAACCAAAGAGAAACCCTAATTATTCAATATCTTTGATCCAGAAGAATGACCCTCGGTGAAATTGGATGGAGAAGACCTTGTATCTTGATGTAGAGAAGAAGAGAATAACCCCGTAACTTAATGATAAAGAAGTTCATGAAATAAAACCCTAGCTTCACACAAATGATTGATAGAGAGATCACTTGAAACAAGCTTATGCGAAGATGAGAGCCTTGAAGCATACAACAACCCTAATTCCTCGAAATCCCTGATCCCATGCCAAATTATTGACTAGTGATGCATGATATGTTAGATGATCTAATGAAGGTTATGTACATGAGAAAAATGCAAAATGCATAAGCCAGATAAAAGTAAAGGGGATAGGGAAAATTTGGGGTATTACACCCTCCAAATATCAAAAATCAATGTCAGGCATGATAAATCAATTCCAAGCATACAGATCAACTCATTTTGATCTCACGAGTATGATGGCATCCCTCTTTTGCCCTGATTTTACCTGCATCAAAAATCCCTAAAACACGACCTCAAACTCTAATAATGGAAACTATCAATACATACGCTAAAACTCCTAATTAATCATACCAATACGTTATAAATGATGATACAAATATGAAGGAATGCTTATAAATTATTTATGATGCGTAAATTTACATAACCAAATTCAAAAAAGATGACAAACCGTGACGCTGTAAAGTGGTGATTTCTGGATCTTTCACGCGTGCAAACAATGCTGCTAGCCTCAGGAGATGTCCAAGAGTGGATTGGTGGTCTTGAATCATCTTGAATGGTCCTGTGGAATGAAATCCGATCCTCACTTTTTTTGCAAAAAATCAATTTTTGTTCTGACGATTTTCACCATTCAAACCTTGTTCTTTTGCCTTGGTTGTGTTGTGTATATGTAATGGAGTGTATTAGGTCAACAAAAAACAACTTGAATCTTGAAATTTATGGAGAAAAGATCTTGATTAATTCTTGCATTATTTGTTTCCAAAATAAGCCAAATCATTCCATTCTTGATCCAATCATCCTTGATACGATGTGATCCTGATATGCCAGCCTATATCATCCTCATCCAATGCCAAAATCAGTCCAAAAGAAATTTACATGATTTATTTTGATTTTATTTGATTTTATTTGAATTTTAAATGAATAAAATCACAATAAATCAAATAAACAATTTAATGAGGCATGGAGTGGTACATGGGTCGTGGACCATGTTAGGAATAAGTTACAAGCATAAAAAGTTGGGCCCATTTGAAGAAAAATGCATTTTGGGCATTGTTGACTTTGGGCAAATTTCCAAAAATAGCCAACTTTAACAATGCACATCTCTCTCAATTTTGACCCTAAGATGGTATTCTTGGACTTTTTAGAAAGCTTGAGATGTCCCCTAAACAAACCTTTTGGTTTCATTTCAATTAAATCTTCCATGCTCATGTAAGAAGCTTCGACCCAAAAGTTGTTTTTGTTAACCTTTTGAAATGACCTGTAATGTCTGAATTCATATCTTTTCATGAGTGCATTTTTTGAACTTGAGGGATGAAGATGAGTTGTAGGGAATTGGATCCTCTTAAAAATGAGCCTTGGATGGGGAATTTATGATAAAGTATGAGAAAGTTATGTCTGGTCAAAGTTTGGTTGACTTTTCCTATAGAAACCCTAATTTAGCAACTTTTGAGTTTTGATGAATTTGGGGAATTCCTTAAGGAATCATGATCAACCCTTGATCAAATGATGTATATTACATCAAAATGTTGATGTTGACCAAAAATCATGAAGTTTGATTGTGTGTGGGTCACAATTGACTTTTGACCTAACACAATTAATTTTCAGGCATTTGAGCAGTTGACTGAGCAAACTTCTTGTGCAAGGCATGAGACTTGACATGGATATTCTTGAGAACATATTAGGACCATGGAAAAGACTTGAGACTTTTGGAGTTCACCCATTTTGATGAAAATGGAAACCCTATTTT
Source organism: Vicia faba (assembly GCA_948472305.1). NCBI lineage: Eukaryota > Viridiplantae > Streptophyta > Magnoliopsida > Fabales > Fabaceae > Vicia > Vicia faba. The sequence goes on from OX451737.1 coordinate 1,575,054,841, forward strand.
GAGGTTCATTGCCTTAGGAGAGCATTTGCCTGATCAATCCTTAGACATCCTTGGGCAAGTTGAGGATTCCAATGAACATATGTTGAGTAAAATGAGAGGGCAAATTTTGGGGTACAACAGCTCCCTTCGAAGCAACCTGCTTCGACCCACCTCTAAACCCTTTGAGCAACCTGCTTTGAAGAACATTGATCAAATCTCATAACCTTATCCCCCAAATCTCACTTTTCAGGCTATTTTGCGTCTAAATCTTTACATAATCAGAAGCTTACACAAATTTGTGATGCATTACACAAAGATTCGAAGCTTTATCCACTGGATTGTACCATTTTTGGATGAAATGGCAAAAAGCTACGTGTCTATTTTCATAAAGATTACTTTAATCACAAAGTCATCTTCTTGAGCTCCCAACCTGATTTTATCTGAACACAAGCAAGGTTGAAACTAGAAGTAACAGGTCTAAGGCCTCCAACAACTTCAGACCATGCTTGTACAATACATTGAAACTTGTTTTACACCTTTCTTCAAAAAAGTAAGTCACCTATTCAAAACCCTACGACAGAGAGATCCCTTGTGTAAAACATCTCTAACCTTTTCTCTATAAATATAAAGACCATTTAAAAATCAAAGGGCCAGATTCTGGTTGTGTTGAAAAATCTTCAAACACTCCCAAACTCAAAAAACTCAGAACCTGCACACAAGCATAAAACTTGGCACATCCTGACTTTACATAAAAATCTCAAATCCCTCCATGCGTTAGTGAGCCTTTCGATTCACTCCCTAGCTCCCATATACCAGCCATTTGATTCACTCCCTAGCTTCCATATACCAGCCTTCCGATTCACTCCCAACTTCATATACCAGCCTTTCGATTCAGTGAACTTTAAAGCAAGGTAGTGATCCCACTAGCTTCATGGAGGTCGAAGCAGGCTTAATCCATCATCAAACTATTCCTGGAGGTTCTGTCGAAGTCCCTCAAGTTTCACTCCAAGAGGTAATTTTTCTTAAACTTGGAACTCTTCATTCAAACAACATTTGTATATACTTTGTGAAGGAAAAATGTAGATATCATGTCTAGGAAGCTAACCATGTCCATAGTTTTGATTATCATTGCTTGTACATTAAAAATTTCATCTTTGAACAGTTAAGTATTAGTTTTGGTATTGAACAAAATTCATGCTAGCTTTAGATCCATAGCTGTTGAAAATCATGTGGTTAGGTTCATATTTAAATCTTAGGCAGATTTGATGTTTTCATCTTTCAATTTGGCTGAGAAATGAAGCTTTTCAAAGCTTAACATTGGATTTATGCATTCTTGCGCTTAAAGGAAGAGGACGAAGCCATGTTTAAGCATTCAAAAATGAGTTCATTTTATATTTAGTGCAAGCTGTATAACCAACAGATGAAACAGACTACCCCAGTGGTACAAATTGCGTGCGCTAAAGCCTTTCCATGTAGAAGGTACTAGGTTCAAGCCCCAACGAGACTTTTTGTCATTTTTCATATTTTCTCACTTTGTCTTGTTTGCAGGAAGCACACCTGGGCCTCCACAGTTGGGCTTCGACATTTTTATGTTTCTGACCCCCTGCTTACTAACAAATAGGCCCTGAGCCCAAACACAAAATTGTTTTCTACACAAAAACACCAAAAATATTTAAATTATTTAGTTTATTTTATTTAACTTCTTACAATAAAAAAGACCAAAAACATTTTCCTATTTATTTTATTTTCTTTAACTTAATCTTAATTTTTCTTTAGTTTAATTAAATTTCCTTTTAGTTAAATAGACCAAAATCTTTCTTTAACAAAATCAAAACAAATTCATTTTCTTTTCATTCATGTCTTGTACATTATATTCCTTTCAATTCTTATACATTATTCAAGTTTAATATGGTTGTAATAGATGATTAGGTTTAATTTCTTGCAATCCCTATTTGTAAATTTGTACACCCCATCCCCAAGTGATGTAATAGCATAGTAAATTTACTTTCTACAATTTATCGCTTCCATATAAATGCTAGTAATTAGGGTTTGTATGGAAAGATAAAATCAATGCCTATAAAACACTAATCTAAGACAAAATCAAGCATGAAATACAAAACACTTGCACACTTGCACCTCTAGGGTTAACTCCACTTGTTGCCTTGAGAAAATGGTCATAATATGCATGTGAGACGTCTTAGCAAACACAATAAAAAATACAAGATTATAGTCCCTCGATGACGCTACGCATGTTGCCTTACAAATGATCTTAGTCCCTCAAGAGAAATGTTAAGATATCTCACAACATTGCTATTCATGACTATATGATGACCCACGCCCGTCCTTTTACATCCAAAGATAAGGCTTCTTACCAATCAATGGTAAGATAGCAATATCAAAGGAATGGAGAAATGAACAAAATACTTTTGAGTAGGTAGAACGTTCTTAGTTGCTTGCTCACAATCCATCTTCAAAACAAACAACTTTTCAAACACACCAAACACTTTCAAAACATGAAATATTTTCAAAAGTACAACACTTTGTATGCATTCTTATAGATATGAAAATCATTACAAATTTTACCTAAACGAAGGCGCTTTTCAAAAATACTTTCAAAATCCACCACAAGCACATTTTCAAACAAAGCATTTTCAAGTGATCTAGAAAGCAACTAAGAGCCCATAGATAACTATTGATGTAAAGGGTGCTAACACCTTCTCTTTTCATAATCTACCCCCCCCCCCCCCTCCCCCGAACTCAAGAAAACATCTCAAAGGTCTTTCCTGTTCTTTTCACCCTTTCCTTATTGGATAAAAGAAAAGTCGGTGGCGACTCTTGCTATCCGCAACAATTGCGATCAAATTCAAAACAACCAAGTCAGTTCTTCCACCGTATTATAGTACCATTTGATATTTTTAATGTATTTTTGTATTTATCGCATATTTGGAGCATTGAGGAATAAATTGTCGAAGGCACGACTCCAAATATGCAGTCTTGGAAGATTTGTTCAAGGAAGCCCGCTTAGCGCGGTTTGTAGCACGCTACGAGAATTTTTGTGCAGTTTGGCAGAATCTAAGTTTTTGAGCCCGCTAAGCGCATATAGCTCGCTTAGTGTGATTTACGCGGTTTGATGTGTAAATTTAGGCGCAACCCGCTTAGCGCACTGAGGCCGCTTAGCGCATTCTGCTGAATTTTGTTTTATAACATTCATTTCATTCATTTGTTGGGGTATGGAGTATTGGGTATTTTTGTCCCAACTCCATCACCCTCCATTCTTTGATGATTGAGCTTAGAAAACAATAATGAAGCTTGTATCTAGATGATCCAGAGTCAAATTTCTCATTGATCGGAGTTGACAATTCGAAAGATGTTTGGTTCCTCTTCTCTTTTTCTCTTTGTATTCTCTATTTTTCGGAGTTTGTATGTAACTTTACCTTAATTATATATATATATATTTATTGCTCATGGTGTTGTATGAAACTTATTTTATAAATCAATATTGATGATTGCTTGCTTTATTTGGGTTTGAGTTGCTTCAGACATGTACAATTCAAATTCAAATTTAGGATGAACATCTATTAGGTTCTAGATTCTAAAAACAGATTTAGGCTTAATATTCATGTGGGTATCGGTTCTTAATGCCTCTGTGTTATTTGTATTGCACTGAGAGATCGCCGACGTGAGTAATGCAGTTGTTTTCTCACTATGTCTTAGAGATAACCTGTGTGTGAAAGATACATGATAATGTTGACAATTGATTTAGGTTGCGTACAACTGAGTGATAAGTTTAAGTATTTGATAGGGTAGATGAAATGAAAACCTAGAAGAGTTCCTTCCTCTCCAAAGAATCTATTTATTTTCTGTTGATAACTTTTACCTTTTATACCTCTAACCCATTTTTACTCAAACTCATAAATGCGGAAATTGTAGAACGAAATTTCAGTAACACTGATCCCTGTGGATACGATAAAACCCGAAATACTTCTAATATTTTGCGTCAAAAATAAGTCACAACAACGAAAAAAGGAATGGGTTTTTGTAAAGGATTTCATAATTTGTAGATGTGAGATGAAGTCTGAAGTGAAGGCATTGGTGAAGACGATCGACTTTAAAACCATAACATGTAAAAAAGAATACATTGTGAGTCTGGCTCGTCACTAAGGTTCACCAATCTCCCATCTACTATTTCTTACTCATGATGGATTCGTTCTATTTATATTCACACCCTTGGATGGGAAAATTTCACCTACTTGAAAGCGCTTTCAAAATAAGCATGCAATACAGAGTAACCATATTCCATCGACTTTGTATACTCCTTAGTCAAGTTAGTATTTTTTGAATGCTTCTCACTGAGGTCATTTTGAGCCTTCTTTAACCTTTCCAGGACTCATTTAAGGATGCCTCCAACTTTATTACCGTCCTTTGAGAAGAATCTAAAGTACCATTCCCTTTTGCAAATGTAGCTTTAGCATCAGATAAGGCCTTATGTGGTGATGATAGTGCTAGAACCCTCTCCCTTATTCCCCGGGTCAGCAACGACACCTTCTCAGCCAATAAGTGAGGATACCCGAAAGCTCGCACTTCATCGTTGATCTCCTACAAGAAGTTTCCTTCCGTAAGTATCTCATTAGCAAACTAATCTCGTTCGATAACTAATCTATCAATGCACTTTACATGCACCTTTTTTTCCTCTAAAAGACGGCCAAACATGAAGATCTCGTATTTTTTTACAGCTTCAAAAGCCAAGAGAGAAAAAACCTTACACATCTAGTGCATCATTTCTCCTATTTATTCTTGATGAAGAACCTTATTCTTACTCGAGATGTAAGCATAATCCTCATCAGAGACAAAGGAATGAAGCTATGCCTAACCATCAAAGGACCTGGTTGAGGAAAGAGTAACAACGATAAGCTAGCCAGGGTCATTGACAAACTTCCTAGTTTTGTTTTCATTATTCTAGTTATTTTTGAAGAGGATCTAATTCCAAGCTCACATCATTGACTCCTCCCAATGGGAGACCCTAATTGATTTGATTCGGTGACAAGTTTAAGACCTCTCCCTCCACCGATTAATTAAGAGTGATTTATGCCTCATATAATTCTGCAACAAGATGGGTAGGAGTGTCCAGATCACTAGGGCTCCATGAAATATGGGCCTTGGAAGCCAGGGGAATAATTTTAGGTGTCATTCTCATTTAAAGCAGTCTTATGTGATAATCTATCTTATCTGCAAGCACAAGAAAAACGACCAATAAAAACGCTCAATTAGAAACATCAAGACAAAGGAAAAGAAAGTTTTTATACTCTCATCAAATATGTCACGTCTCTCCTCTTTGGAGGCGACCTCCACTAGTAATTGTGTCCTTATGTATAATTTATTTTCTTCTTCAACACCTTCGTAGAGGACCCAACACCATCAACAAAGTTTAAGACCTCCAAGAAAGCAACCAACTTGTTCTTCAGGTAAGTCTCTTCTCGATACAAGTCGTTAGGAAGGTAGGTATAAGTCCCAGACCTCGCTATAAAATGGTTCTGACACTAGAATTTCGGGAATATGTCTGTTAACTCCTGAATTCGACACCTACTATATATTGGCCTTATAGGCCAAAAATAGAAAAGAAAAAGCCAAGCTGGAAAAAACTTAGAGGAAATAGCTGTTACAAATTGGTCTTCGACCAAACCTTACCATCAGGCCTTTGACGGGAAAAGTCCTGTGGCCTTCGACTAGAGGAACAAACCTTCGTGTCAGCACCAAAGGCGAAGGATATTTGAATTTGAAGATTGGAGGGAAATGTTGTTCGCCAACAGTTAAAGGAAAGCGATGTGGATGGAAGATAGAGGTCGAGGGACATGTAGAGGACACTTGTCTTCATCTTAGAGCAAAGCCATCCCCCAAAGGTTACGTATTTTTAGTATAAAATAGGAAGTCTGTGTAGTTTTTCCGGCTGTTCAACCTATTGTGCTAGTTACTCAAATATTGTCCAAGTACCCGCTGTGTGTGAAAGGATAAACTGAGAAATGTACGTTGGAAACACCACTTTTCATTAATAAAGTATTTTTTACATTGCTTTGATCTTATTTTGCAAAGTTACTTTTCCTGCAATCTTTACCCTGCATTTATATTAACTTTCTTACTTTCCAAAACCACAAGCATCTTATCTTTGGTCGAACGTGCGTTCTTCCTAGATATCTATTTTTACATCAAACCAACATAAAAATTAGCATATGTTCTGGGATCAATCTGATCGATCCCGCGAGTAACCAAAAGGACTTTCCTTTTTGAAGGATCAACGGTTATTTACCAAAAACCACGGTAAACAAATTGGCACACCTGGTGGGACATTGCTAGTTTTTATCATCTATTTGTTCATGTTATTGCTTTCCTTTTATAAGTATACAACGTTGCATGTTATTAAGAAGTGGTAGAATAACCAACGAGTGTACTGTTAGGAAGAGAAATAGCGAAAGTAGAATGGCTAATGAGCCAAATCATGGAGAAATACCTCCACCAAATACTACTGGAACAGCGGTTATGACTACCGTGGGAGAAAATATCGCAACTGTTGTTGGTTTAGTACCAACGTTAACCACAAATCAAACAGGACCCTTACTTTCGTATGTGGGTCCTAGAGGTCCTTTAGGAACGCCCTCACCAAGGGCAAATCCAGGATCTCGACCATACATTCCCCCAGGATTCTTGACAGCCTGGATGGGTTGAGAACATCCATATGACATGCCAACCACTGAAATGGCTAGCCTTATGAACGTTGCATCTACTTTTTCATAACCTTTGGTGAGTGCATCATCACCATTACAGGGATCTGGAGCCAGTATGGAAAATTTGGGTAGAAACCAGATTTTAGGAGGACCATCACATGCTATACCAAGCCTCATAAATGCTTCTACAGCAATTTTGAGGCAACATATGGATGAAAGCAACCATGATATGGTGCAAATGTTGGCACAAACTTTAAGTACAGTGCTGAACCCCCTAGTTCAAAATACTACCCAGTCGAATTAACAAATGGCATCACAAATGATGCGCATGGCTGAATTCTTTGGGGTACCCCAAACTATTCAACAACCCCAGAGAATACCAATAAGAGTAAACCAAGGGGTAATCGTGGAAGAAGATTTAACCGTTAATCAAAATCCACAGATCCCTAGAGTAGGAATAGAACAACCTAGGGTCAAAATGCCTCGAAATCCCCCACCAATCCCTAGAGAAATTGATCAAGGAGTGATTATTGTAAATAGGAACCAAAATGCCGATGAATTGATACAGCAAGTTCGACACCAAAATTATGGAACAAACAATAATCTGACTTCCATGATCGAAAGGATTATGATTCAGAATGGGATGAACGTTGGTTTTCACAGACCAAACTTCACATCCCCATTGTCAGAATATATTCTGCAAACAGACTTACCCCCTAGGGGAAAAGTTCCCAAGTTTACCAAATTCTCAGGGGATACGACAGAATCTACTGTCGAACATAAGGCGAGATATTTGATAGAGGCTGGGGAAATAGCAAACAACGAAAACCTTAGGATTAAATATTTCCAAAGTTCTCTAACAAAGAATGCTTTTACTTGGTTCACTACCCTCCCAGCCAATTTGATCCACAATTGGAATCAATTGGAAAGATTGATCCATGAACAATTTTACATGGGACAGACCAAAATAAGTCTAAAAGAATTGGCTAGTGTGAAGAGAAGATTCACTGAGCCAATAGATGAGTATCTAAATAGGTTTCGATTACTTAAAGCCAGATGCTTTACCCAAGTGCCTGAATATGAATTGGTCGAAATGGCAGCAGGGGGGCTGGATTATTCCATTAGGGAAAAGTTAGATACCCAATACTTGAGAGACATGGCTCAGTTGGCCGATAGAGTTCGACAAGTAGAACGCCTTAAAGCTGAAAAGGCTAAGGAGACCAAAACTCATCGAAGAGAAAGAGTAGCCTATGTCGAAATGGACGATGACGATCAAAGACATCTAGTGACCCTATAAATGTCGAAGAAGGCGGGATAGATTTAACGCAATTAAAATAAGGGCCTCCATACTCTTGTAAATTACTAGTACCCTCAAATGGAAAAAATCCTGTAGAGTCTGAAAGAAGCAGTGATAAATTTCCTAAGAAAACATATAGTTTTGACATATCTAAATGTGATGAAATATTTGATTTATTAGTCAAAGATGGCCAAATTATAGTTCCCCTAGGGGTAAAGGTGCCTCCTTTAGAATAAAGAAAGAAAAGAGGTTTTTGTAAATACCACAATTTTATGGGCCATAAAACCTCACAATGTTTTCTTTTCAGGGATCTTATTCAACAAGCACTTAAAGAAGGAAGGCTAAAGTTCGCTGATAAGCCAGCGATGAAAATTGACGCAAACCCGCTGCAGACGGAGGCACATTATGCTGAGCTAGTCGGCATTCATATGGTTGAAGTCTCTGAAGACTTCGTTAACAAGCCCGTCTTCGGCAGTTTTACTGGAAACATATCCAGGAAAACTATTGAAGGAGTGAGAAAGGCCACTGAAGGCCTAAACCTGAACAAATTGGCTGCCCAAGGCTCAAACAAAAAGGCCACTGAAGGCCTGAATTTGAATAAAGGAGGTGTTGGAGGCTCGAGCAAAAGGGTTACTGAAGACCCAAACAGAAACAAAGGAGTTGCTGGAAGCTCCAACAGAAGGACCACTATAGGTTCTTACTTGGCTGTTGTGAAAGGTTCGATAGAGAACTTGGAGGCCAAAATGCAGAACATGAATCTCGTTGCCAAGAGTAACATGGAGGTCAACATGGTCAAAGTCTCTGATGCTAAGGCTTCAGAAGAGGCTATTCGACAGGAAGAAGTGAATAAAATGGCATTTCCAAATGAGAACGAAGATCTGGCAGACTTTTTACACTTATGCCAGAAGAAAAAATCGGAGGTGATGCTATGTCCCAGATGCAGCTCTATTTTCAACAAGAAAGCCGCAGAACACATACAAGGTATGAGAGTTGTGAAAGCAAAATGGGGCACCAATGCCCAACCAAAAATGGGTCCAAAAGTCAGATTCGATCCCAGTAGGGGACATAAAAAAGGACCCATGAACCAGGTAAGGAGGACACCAACTTATAGGCCTCCAACTAATGTACCTATAGATACTTTGCTTAACACCATGGGCAGAAAGAGGCCTAATAAAGAAAAGTGGTAGATGTTCGACGTGCCAAGGGGCTCCTCTTTGGACTACAGAAAAGAGTACCATGCCTCTACCTCAAATAAAATGGCTCACATATCGAGCAATTACAAGGGGAAGAACCCCATGTCTCGTTCACAATGGTAGATATTCCAAAGACGGCGAAAAGCCGCGAAGGTGACTCTGACTCTGGCAAGAAGAATGTGGGTCGAATGACGAAGGTGACTCTGACTCTGACGATACTTTAGACATCATGGTGAACGTCATATCAGTGCTGCCTAAGGAATATAATTGTCAGGTCGAAGTTGAGGAAACCGACTTGATGGTCGAACAAGAAATGGCCAGACATAGGCCAATGTGTTACTATATAATGAATAATGGATGCATGGAAGAGCAGAACGCTTTCTTCGAGCCACTAACTGAGGCGATGAAAAATCACCTCAAGCCCCTATTCATCAGAGCGAAGATAGGGGAAGTGACTATAAACAAAATCCTGGTTGATTGTGGAGAGACCATAAACATAATTCCATAATCTATGCTGGGAAAACTAGGAAAAGGGGATGCTGACATCAAGCCCCACAACATGGTCCTCTCCAATTATGAAGGAGGCATCAGAACCACAATGGGAGTCATACAACTAGATCTCAAGGTGGGATCAATCCTTCGACCCACCATGTTTATGGTGATCTCAGCAAAACCAAACTATAATCTGCTCTTGGGTCGAGAGTGGATACATGGCATCAGTGCAGTGACATCCTCGATGGATCAGAGGGTCATGGTATGGCGTACTGATGGTATCGTGGAAAACATCGAGGTAGATCAAAGCTACTACCTAGGCGGAGTTAACAGCATCGGGAAGAATAACTTTGACGGGAATTTGGCTCATATAGGGCCATGCAGTCCTCCTGAATTCGATTTGACTCCAGCACCCAATGCTTTCTACTCTCTTTATCTACACCCTGACTACGGTTTTCAGTGGGATAGAGAGGACTTGTCAAACATCGACTATGGAGGAGTTGATGATATACAGCCAACAGGCTGGGGAAGTTAGTTTGGTGATGATGACTGAGTCACAAGCTCTACAAAAGATTTCGACATATGTAGCTGAAAATAGAATGATAGCGGCCTTAGAGGCTAGAGTCAAGTACATGGCTCATGAAGCCAATGAACAGGTATCTTCCCAAGAAGGCCCTGGGAAAGATTTCGACCCAGAACCTCCTGACTTGGAAGAGAAAGAAGTGTGAAATCAGAGGTTAGATGCCATTTATGATGATGAACCTCTGGGTTTCGAAAAGGATCAATTGGCAGATGGTGTTAGAATGCTAGCACAGGACCCCTTAGAAGAAGTAAATCTAGGCGAAGGTCCGATAAATAAGCCAATGTATATTAGCGTAAATATAGATTCAGAACTCAGGGTCGAAATGATCCAATTATTAAAAGAGTTCAAGGATTGCTTTGCGTGGGATTATGACGAAATGCTTGGTCTCGACAGAAGCTTGGTGGAACTTCAATTACCAACAAAACCTAGAAAGAAGCCTGTCAAGCAAACTCCAAGGCGCTTTACACCAGAGATTCTGTCGAAAATCAAAATGAAAGTCGAAAGACTACTGAAATGCAAGTTCATCCGAACGATCAAGTATGTCAAATGGATTGCAAATATTGTACTTGTTATAAAGAAAAATGGTACTTTAATGGTGTGCATTGACTTCAGAGATCTGAATGCTGCAACACCCAAAGATGAATATCCAATGCTTGTGGCGGAAATGCTTGTCGATTCTGCCGCTGGTTTTGAGTACATGAGTATGCTTGACGGATACTCTGGATATAATCATATTTTTATTGCTGAAGAAGATGTGTCGAAAACATCTTTCTGTTGCCCTGGTGCCTTAGGCACTTACGAATGGGTAGTGATGCCTTTTGGCCTAAAAACGCAGGGGCAACATATCAAAGAGCGATGAACTCTATCTTCCATGATTTCATTGAGACTTTTATGCAGATTTACATTGATGATATTGTTGTCAAATCTGTTTCAGGGCAGGCTCACATGGACCATCTTCGACAATCCTTTGAGAAGATGAGGCACTATGGCCTGAAAATGAATCCTCTGAAGTGCACTTTTGGTGTCAAAGCAGGGGACTTATTAGGCTTTGTGGTCCATAAAAATGAGATCGAGATAAACCAGAACAAGACCAAAGCTATTTTGGAAGCCAAAGCGCCAACCAACAAGAAGGAATTGTAGTCTCTACTTGGGAAGATAAATTTCCTAAGGAGATTTATATCCAACCTTAGTGGGAAAACGCAGGCCTTCTCGCCACTACTTCGACTCAGCAAAGGAGAATTTGAATGGGGGCAAGAACAGCAAGAGGCCTTCAATAAAATCAAAGAGTACCTCATCAAGCCACTAATTCTGGTACCTCCTTGTAGAGATAGGAGTATGAGATTGTACATAGCTTCATCTGATAAAACCTTAGGGAGCATGTTAGCTCAAGAGGATGAGAATGGTGTCGAAAGACCCATTTACTACCTCAGTAGAGTTTTAAATGATGCGGAAACTAGATATAACAAAGTTGAAAAACTATGTTTATGTCTTTACTTTTCATGTACAAAACTCAAGCAATATATTAAACCAGTTAATGTTTACGTTTCGTCTCATTTTGATGTTTTCAAATATATGTTGTCGAAACCCATTTTGCACAACAGAATTGGAAAATGGGCACTTGCATTAACTGAGTATTCATTAACCTTTATGCCTCTCAAGGCTGTGAAAGGTCAAGTGGTAGCAGACTTTATAGTTGACCACTCAATAACAGAAGAATCAATAAATTATTTGGAGATTGAACCTTGGAAGTTATACTTCGACGGTTCTAGTCATTAATACGAAACTGGAGTAGGGGTTCTCATTATTTATCCAAACAAAATTCCAACGACATTTAAGTACAAGATCGAAGGAGATTGTTCAAATAATGAGGCTGAATACGAAGCTTTAATTGTAGGCCTTGAAATCTTATTGGAATTGGGGGCAACTCGAGTCGAGATAATGGGAGACTCAGAATTATTCCTAAAATAAGTTATGAAAGAATATAAATGCATAAGAGAAAATCTTATCATGTATTTCGTAATAACCAGTCATTTTTTGAAGAACTTCGAAGTGGTTAATATTCGACATATACCCAGATTGGAAAATCAAGTGGCTAATGATTTAGCATAGATCGCTTCCGGGTATAAAGTTTCGAAAGAAAAACTACGACAAGCAATCGAAGTTAGAGGAAGAGTAGCATCCACTAAGTTGTCTCCAATAGATTTGGAAACAACAACGTTGGGATACACTGATCATGAAAACTTTGAGATTTCGTTCATAGACAATCTAACAGAACAAGATTGGAGAAAGCCTATAGTGGATTATTTACAAAATCCAGTGGCTTCGACAGAGTGAAAGATAAAGTATAGGGCACTAAGCTATGTACTAATGGGAAATGAATTGTTCAAGAAAACACATGAAGGTGTGCTGCTGAAATGCCTAAGCGAAACAGAAGCATACATAGCTCTTTCGACTACACACTCCGGGGCATGTGGAGCACATCAAGTAGGCCATAAGATGAAATTGTTGTTGTTTCGACAAGGATTGTATTGGCCAACTATGTTAAAAGATTGTATTGAGTTTGCAAAAGGATGTCAAGAATGTCAAGTGCACACAGGCATCCATCATGTACCGGCAAGCGAAACTCATTCGATTGTGAAACCTTGGCCTTTTAGAGGTTAGGCTTTAGATCTTATTAGAGATATTCGACCAGCATCCTCTAAAAGCCAGAAATACATATTGGTGGGCATTGATTATTTTACTAAATAGATCGAAGAAATTCCTTTAGTCAATGTAGACCAAGAAAATGTCATTGAATTTATTAAAAAGTACATTATATATAGATTTGGAACCCCTGAGACAATAACGACAAATCAAGGATCAGTCTTTACTGGTCTAAAAATGCAAGAATTTGCTACAGAAATGGGATTCAAATTGTTAACATCTACACCTTATTGTGCACAAGTTAACGGCCAAGTCGAAGCAGCAAATAAGGTAGTAATCAGTTTAATAAAGAAACATGTGGGAAAGAAACCAAGAAATTGGCACAAGACGTTGGACAAGTTCTATGGGCTTGTCGAACCTCGCCTAAAGAGGCTACAGGAACAACACCATTTCGCCTAACTTATGGTCATGATGCAGTACTGCCAGCAGAAATTTGTCTACAGTCAACGAGGGTTCAAAAACATCAGGATATTCCTTTTGAAGTTTATTGGAATATGATGTTAGACGAATTGGTTGATTTGGATGACGAAATATTGAAAGCCTTAGACCTCTTAAGATTACAAAAGAAATGGGTCGAGAAATCCTATAATCGAAAAGTAAAGCCTAAGGCATTTTTGCCTGAGGATTTAGTATGGAAGGTAATTCTTCCAATGGATCGAAAAGATAGAACTATGGGAAAATGGTCCCCTAAGTGGGAAGGTTCTTTCAAAATTATCCAAATTTTCTCTGGAGGAGCCTATGAAATCGAGGAGTTAAGTGAAGATCAAAGGCTTCTAAGATTAAACGGTAAATACTTGAAAAGTATAGACCTATGCTTCAAGAGGTTAAAATAGAAAAAGTATAGTCACAGTCGAAATAAGCTAAAAGCCAAAATGGAAATTTAAATTTCATTAAAAATTTCCAAAATGGCTGAGTCATTACAATAAGTGATTATGCAGATATATAGACAGAATTCAAAAGGGGAGATTGGCCTTGATCTGGAGGTATTTAATCCTCTGTAATTCCAGACACCGTTCGCAAAGATCCTTCGACTGATGAAGGGTTTCAAGTTTAGCATCAAGCGTTTGGGATCGATCAGCATGCTTCAACCCTTCAACAAGTTCCTCCTGGCTTTCAGACTCAGTATTAGTGGCAAGAAGTTTTTCCTTCCTTTTATCATTGGCGATAATTTTAGCCTCCAATTCTCTGATCTGCGCCTTCATTTTAGTCGTGTCTCGATCGATCTCCTCAGCTTCTTTTTGCCTAGCTTCTTGAGCCTTAGATAGTTCTTTTACTTTGGAAGCTGATTCAGTAGCAGCATGCCAAGAAGCAGCTACATGCCTGTTGGCCTCTTCGATCTCGCGAACAAGAGTCCTTCGACGATTGTAGTCCGCTGACACTTGGTCAATAATGGAAGTTAAATCCAGAATGACGTTGGCTACGTCTGGAGAAGCAATGAGGAGATCAACAGCCCTCAAGGTGGTCTTTAGAAAGGAAGGAGCAGTAGGTTCTCCCTCCAAGGTTAGCATTAAGTCTCTTTTGAAAATTTGTGCTTTAACCTTCTGAAGTGCCTCATCAAGAGGGGAGGTCGAAGTAGACTTTCCGGACGCAGTCGAGACACTATGGTCAGAAGAACTTTCTCGCCCTTCAAGAATGGCAGTCAAGTAGCCCAGAGGATTTTGCTGTTTCATCAAGGCCAAATCTTGTTTGGTTCGAGACCCCATCGAAGGGGCACCCTCATTGGTGGCAGTAGCCACATTAACCACTTGTGTGGGAATATGGGCAGTTTCAGTGTTTGTCAGATTTTGGGCCCCTTCAGTAGAACCTTCTATGCCATCAGCATCTGGAATTCTTCCGTCCTGATTTTCCCCCTCCAACATATTTCCCTTTCTATTACAGTTACGACACCAGCGGCCTCCTCCTCTTCACCTGCCTGTGCATCACCTAGAGGAGCCCTAGTTTCTTCTTGTTCGCTTATAGGGCCTTCTTCGTTTGCTTCCTCTATGGTCTCATATTGAGGCCCAGAAGTTTGGTTCACCTCATCAGCGGAGCTAACAAAGGAGCCTTTTGCTGAAGAAGGCCTATAAGTGGGATCTCCCTCATTATTCAGCTGAGTGGAAGATCCCTCGATAGGAGTGGGAGCTTATTTCGAAGTGCCGGAAGTATCCTGAAGATTAAGAAATGTCATTCTCAGAATTCTTATGAAAAATGGGTTAGTTCAGGAAATAAGCAGATGGAGGTCGAAGTAAATACCTGAAGATGAACTTCGACACCAGGGTTGGAATTGTCGCTCTCACTAGGGTTGTTTAGCCTAGCGGCTACCTCTTGCTCAATAGGTTCTATGATGACTACAGGAGGAGGCCTTAATTTGGTAGCTGTAATTTTAATTTTTGTTTTGGGACGAGGCTCAGGTGCGGGAACTGCTTTCTTCAATTTTTGTCTCTTCAGAGGAACAAGAGGAGACTCCTCTTCTTCATCACTAGATATTTCAATTTCCTGAACCTTCCTTTTCTTGGGAGTGGTTTTCTGAGCATCCAGGAAGATAAGAGTCAAAGACATCATCATCTGTATCATAAAATAGAAAAGGAGAAAGGTACAATAGAAAGTAAATATCTTTGGCAAAGGGTTAACAGAAGGGTTTCCCCTTTTGGCGCTTTCAGCAGTCTTTTTTGTGCTGGTCCTCTTGATAGCTATACAAGAAACAAATATAAGGTGACATCGCATGATTGAATCTAAGACAAGGAAATAAAAAGAAATAAAATATTACCTTTCTTAATCTTGTCATGGACCAGTTTGAACGCCTCGCGAAGGTGGTGGGCGAAATCCTTCTCGTCGAAGAATTCCTCATTATAATATTGCCTCCACCACCCCTCAAAATTGGGCGAACACATGAAATTGAGAGTGAAGTCGAACAAAGTCAGTACGGTCCGACCAACGCCTACCAATGTTCTTGGTAGAAGCATCCTCTGAGTAATCTACATTATAAAATAATAGCAGTTTTTCCCGAGAGTAAATAGGAGATAGGAGTGACTGGACAATACCGAATTATCGAGAGACAAGATTCGGTTAATAAGCAACCAAACTTAATTGATTCTTCGAACTCTTGAATATCGGTGGCATTATTCTTGGTCAAAGAAACGACTCCCAAATGGCCACATATTCGTCCTCCAAGTCTTCCTCATCAGTTGAAGGAAATGGCCTGGTAAACCATTATGGGCCAACTTTTCGACTGGCGAAGGGAGCCATGGTCGAAACAAAATTTTTGCGCTCTGCAAACATCATCACAAAGCTGGTAAAGGCATTTTGAAATTGCCGACCTTCGTCAGTCGGAGTCAGCAAAGCTAGCCTGGTGCCTTCAACCCTCCTGTTCAAAATTTCTGGGGCTTCTTCGTTTATCGTATTCTTTTGGGGGAGAAAAGATTCGAAGGTGGCGTTGAGGTCAAAGTTGAAGAAGCCAAAGAGGGCCAAAAAGGAGAAAGCTTGCTCTGTCTCCTATGACTTTGAGTTGAGTCACACCATTGCTGATGGACTCATACAGATTGGCCAGATTCAATCAGCCAAGCAAAGAGGATAGCCGTGATGAAGCTGCGTTGCGAGCGTGAGCATCTTCTTAGTCACTTGAAGTGACTTGGTGCAGAAGACAAATCGAGACAGCCACATAGCCAAGAAAGCTATGTGTTCAACCTCCGACACAGTACTGCAGAATTTATCATGAAAATGGTTGATGAATGTGGTGTATGTGGGATTTGTAGCTGAAAACCCAATGGTATCTTCAGATAAGTCCTCTGAATCGAAGTAGTCACCAGTTGGTCGAAGGCCGGTGATTGCTGCTATGTCGAAGAGAGTTGGATTCACCATTCCACAAGGAAGGTGAAATGTGAAGTGGGCGATGTCCCAGAAATATAACGAAGACACCAACATAAGAGGGCAATAAGACAACCCTGTCTTCGACAACATCACCAAATCGTAAATCCCCATTTCCTTCCAAACTAGGGTTTGCGCCTTCTCCATCTTATTCAGCCAGTCTAAATACTCAAAAGAGAGACTAGGGAACGATCGAAAGATCCTGTTCCCTTTGTTCATGAATTGAAGGTTAATGTCCTCCTTTGTCTGAGCGTGTTGCAAGTTAGCTGGAGTCGCATCCTTAGGATCATTCATGGGCTTCTTCGCATAACCTATGGGTTTGAGCCTGGGGTGAGTGGGGAAGAAAGCACGATTCTTCATGGGATCCTCGACGCATGCAGATAGAGGGACATACATGGCATATAGAGTCTCATGACATCTAACAGGGATGAGGAGCTGGGAATCATATGCCTCACGCCATTCTCTAGTCATGGGTTCAGAAAAGAAACGTGGCCCCTCAGCCGAAGCAGAAGAAGAGTTTGTGGGGAAGATTTTTGGTTAACATTGTACGCCAGTCACATTCTTAGGTTTGGTGTTGTTGGGAGCGTTAGAAAGGAAATCCATTGTTATGAAATAGTAAGGAACGAAGATGACGGTGTAAGGTGTTTTTCTTTTCTGCAAAGGAGATAAAAATGCTAAGTGTTGTGAAAGTTCCAAAATAGAAGGTTCAAGGATATTTATAGTGTCCAAAGGGAAGTGTGTCTTGTCAAAGCCATTTAATGCTATGGACGTAGTGGGGAACGTGGCAAGCTGTAAAGCAATAATCGTGCAGATGATGGGAAACGTTTGACATGCTTGCCTAGGTTCTAGGAGTAATGGTCATCATGGCAGCATGGTAACGGCTGATTGAAAAGACGTCTTGGGAAAAGAGTAATGATGGTTCTGAGTATGGCAGTTGTTGGAAGGAGAAAAGCGCACGTTAAGCCTTTTGTGGACAACAAGGGGGACAGGTGTCGAATAGAAAGATCAGAGAATTACTATTTCTTTTGGCGTCGAAATAGACATTCTCGGGGGGCAATTTGTTGGCTCCTGAATTCGACACCTACTATATATTGGCCTTATAGGCCAAAAATAGAACAGATAAAGCCAAGCTGGAAAAAACCTAGAGGAAATAGCTAAGTTACAAATTGGTCTTCGACCAAACCTCACCATCAGGCCTTCGACGAGAAAAGTCATGTGGTCTTCGACTAGAGGAACAAACCTTCGTGTCAGCACCAAAGGCGAAGGATATTTGAATTTGAAGATTGGAGGGAAATGCAGTTCGCCAGCAGTTAAAGAAAAGCGACATGGATGGAAGATAGAGGTCGAGGGACATGCATAGGACAATTGTCTTCATCTTAGAGCAAAGCCATTCCCCGACAGTTACGTAGTTTTAGTATAAATAGAAAGTCTGTGTAGTTTTTCCAGGTGTTCAACCTATTGTGCTAGTTACTCAAATATTGTACAAGTACCCGCTGTGTGTGAAAGGATAAACTGAGAAATGTACGTTGGAAATACCACTTTTCATTAATAAAGTATTTTTTACATTGCTTTGATCTTATTTTGCAAAGTTACTTTTCCTTCAATCTTTACCCTGCATTTCTATTAACTTTCTTACTTTCCAAAACCACAAGCATCTTATCTTTGGTCGAACGTGCGTTCTTCCTATATATCTATTTTTACATCAAACCAACATAAAAATTAGCATATGTTATGGGATCAATCTGATCGATCCCGCGAGTAACCAAAAGGACTTTCCTTTTTGGAGGATCAGCGGTTGTTTACCAAAAACCACGGTAAACAATGTCAGAACATCTCGAAGGAATATTGAGATGAACATTGCATATGCTAGCATGAGCGACCTCTATCTGTAAGGGGATTAACCAGGTAATAATGCTCTTTGAAAATTTTCATACTATGACTATACACCTTGAACACCTTCTTTCCATGTCCAAGAAAGAGCAAACCTTAAACCCGTCCTAAATAAGACGAACTACGTTGAATGTTAAAAATATAAAAAAAGAGTATTAGGGTTGACACATTCTTCTTGTATTCACATTAGTACTAGAAAACTTTGAAAAGGATGGACACATCCTTCTTACTTATAATATAACCTTTTACCCTTTTCCAGAAGAAGCACCCCCAAGTTCGAGGAGGCACCAACCCGGTAAAAGCATGGTCTAGGCATCATTTCCTAGAAAATACACTAACAATTTTCAGTGTCTCCTGGTCCTCCCATGACACTAGATATTTTTCTCCCGACTATTCGTAGCAACTTTATGATTGTTTCGCTCTATTTCAGTCTCATTGCCAACATATAAAAAGGAATGGTTGTAAGTATAAGAACAAGATTGAGATTCTAACCACATTATTACTTTCGTGTCGGTAAGATCATAACCAAAAGCGTGAGATGCACCTTGATGTATGTATGATCCTTTAATTTTTGCATGTAGTTGTTTTCGACAATTTGATTTGTCAAGGGAAAAGTTGGGAAAGAAAAATCCCTAGCAATTTCCATTGAGACGAGGCCACCAACCTCCCTTCCACTTCAGTAGTAACGTTTTCTATCGATTCTTCCATAACTATCCTCACATGAAATATGGAAAATGATAAACACGTCTAAGAGAAAAAAGATGATGATTGTTATCTTTATATAATCGTTATTCCTGGTACTCGCATGCGAGTCAAACTAGAGTGCCCCAAAGGATGTCAAAACACTAACTATCAGAAAAATGTATCACAAAATAGGGTTGAAAGTAGATGGGGGAAATAAGATAATCTCTGGATTTTCACAGGTAGCGAAAGCAGAAAGAAAGGAAAGTTCACCCTTGAATCTATTTATATTGCTTGGTCAACTGTCACACGATCACCATCCCAAAACATGGGGAAGTCCACCTGCCCCCACTCACCATTCTTCTCCTCTTCCATGAAGGGAAGGCTGGTTCGCAAAGACAAATCAATCCTCACTTCACTAAATATTAGAATGGACTTGGGAGAAATTGTTCCGGGGTAGCCGAAAGCTCAATGACGAAGGCTCAGTTGTAAGACCCAATTTAGAATATGCACTTAATAGACAGAGGAATAGGCAAGACCTCGTTAAATGGCGGACACTCGACCCCAACCACTTATGTATCGTTCGTTGTTTGATTTGATCATACGACTCCCCGCATCTCATGTTGGGTTAGACAAATTATTTTAACCGTCTACTATAAGCCCAATGACACTTCATTTCATGTATTATCTCACTCTCACTCTCAAAATACTTCTCTACAATTTCACTTATTAGAGTGTTAGAATATTAACCTTACAAATTTGTTCTACTCCGCCGCACCAAAAACTCTCTCCACTGCACCAGAAAATCTCATTCCCTCAACATTATATATTTGTCATTCCACCTAAAAACACTTAATTGAATAAAATATTGCTCTATTTTGACGAGCCACCTATAAATTTCCATTGCATTAAATATTAGAAAACTTCAAAAGAGCTCTAACTTAGATTATGTTTTGTTCCTTAATCTTGCATCGCAATGACATCCTGATCATGATTTTTTTGAAGCAATAAACAGTAACTTTGGATTAGTCGCTAGGTGTCACGCTCATGGTAGTGTAACGAAGTGAGTTAAGTATATAATAATTTATTATGACTGAATACACTTAAATAAAAATAATTTTAACAATAAATACCATAGATTAAACTTTGAACCCAATATAAGAGATTCAATTTTCCACCATCTCACACTTTCAAACTTTGCTTTCAACGACGACAAAGTGAAATTTGTTACCCCACACGTTACCCCACAAATGTCAAAGGCGCTTCCATTTTTCTCTCAGAAATTATTCAAAAACAAAGATGCCACCGATACAATATATGCAAGTAATCAACTTATACATGAATATGAATTTTAAACGTGAAAATTAAACAAATAGTAAAGTTGACTTCTATAACTTAATTTACAAGAAGCCTCTAAAAGTCGTTAATGCAAACCTCCAAACACGTCTTACATATCGTCAATAACCATGCACGCCCATATCAACCATCAAAAGGTTACAATTCAACGATCAAAACGTATAATAAAAAAATATAAAACCAAACTTTTTAAGAATCGTCTTTGTTTTATTAGTTATTAAAAATCAAAGGGTTAATCATTTTATCTCCAATTATAAAGATGATTTCTAGTTTATTTATGTAACTTTTTTTTTTTAAAATCAATCTTGCTATTTGAAGATTATGTCGTTTTAAATTTTATAAAGTTTTTGTTTTTAAAATCAATATTGTAATTTGTGTTGGTGCAAGGTAATGAAGTAAGAGAAGAAGAATGAACAAAAATGATAATAATACTACTGTTGTATTATAAAATAGAGGAGATAGAATTGAGTACAATATTGATAGCTAGTATAGCATATTTATATCAAATATTGAAAATGTCAAAAGACCATATTAAAAGAATAAGCATTAGGAATTGTAGACATTAACTAAATTATATTTTCAATACCACCACTTAATTTAGATATTCTATCAGAAGCTAACAACACCAATTTCATCTCAAGCAAAGAAATTGATCTGTTTTAACTGCCTTCGTCAGAAGATCTGCTAGTTGTTTCTGAGTGCTGCAGTGCAGAACTTCTAACACTCCTTTCTGCACTTGACTTCTGAGAAAATGATACTCCGTCTCAATGTGTTTTGCTTCTTTCATGTAGAACTGGATTCTTGGCAAGATCAATTGCAGATTTATTATCAATCATCAACTTCAGAGGTTCCTCAACTTCAACCTTCAGATCATGCAGGAGATTCAGAAGCCAAACAGCTTGACAAGCAGCTACAACACCTGCGATATATTAAGCTTCACATGTTGACAGAGACACGACAGGATGTTTCTTGGAACTCCAAGAAGTGGGACCTCCCAAAAATTTAAACAAGTATCCAGAAGTACTTCTCCTGTCCACTCTATTTCTCAGCCTTCACTTTGAACTTCTGGAACTCAGTAAACACTTCATGCTTGAACTTGATGAGTGTTACCCATGTCATTCTTATGAACTCATCCACAAAAGACACAAAATATTTATTTCCTCCAAGTGAAGGTATTGGAAATGGTCCACACACATCAAAATATACTACTCCCAGAGTATGCTTTGCTCTGGGGGCTACTTCTGATGCAAATGGAAATCTGGGTTGCTTGTCTTTCATGCATATTTCACATGACTTATCAGGCTTCACAATCTTCGAAATACCATGTACAAACTTCTTAGAACATAGATGCCCTAGGCTTCTATAGTTTAAATGCCCCAATCTCTTATGCCACAGCTTACTGTCATCTTCAGCGCCTTCTGTACTAAGACATGTTGCTTTAGCTGTTTCTACATTCACTTTGAAAGTTTTGTTACTTCCCTGTTTAGACTTCATAATCAACTTCTGATTGGAATCATACAACGTCAGGAGATTGTTTTTCATAACAATTGAGAAACCTTTTTCAATCAGCTGACCCACGCTCATCAGATTGCTTCTAATACCAGGAACATACTAAACGTCTTTGATCAGAATGTCTTTCTCATTCTTCACTCTAACTCTGACATCTCCCATACCTTCTGCATTAAGATACTTATCGTTGGCACATCTGATCTTTGTTCTCCTTCTGGAGTCAAAGTCTGTCAGCCATTATTTATTTTCAGTTAAGTGATTTGAACAACCAGTGACCGTATATCACCAATCTTCTGAGCATTTTTCATCAGAATCAGAAGTCATTAGTAACACAAGTTCATCATCAGAGTTTCTCTTAGCCATATATGCTTCTTCTGATTTCCTTTCCTTGTTTGACCTACAATCTCTGACAAAATGGCCAAATTATTTACAAGAGTAACATTGAACCTTCTTTTTGTCATACCTCTCCTTTCCTTTATGATATCTCTTATCATCAGAAGTTAAGGTTTTTGACTTCTGGAATCTATCACCACATCTATTCTGCTTCTGGTCTTTCTTGGCAAAAGAAGCCTTCAGAGCTTGCTCAGCTTCCATCTTAGAAGTTCTCTCAGACAGACGTAACTCTTGTGCTTCTAAGCTTCTTTGCAATTCTTCTATTCTCATAGTTTCCAGATCTTTAGAATGTTCAATAGAAACAACAATGTAATCAAACTGAGGAGTAAGCGACCTCAGAATCTTCTCTATGATTACCTGTTCAGATAGAGTTTCTCCACACGCCTTCATCTCGTTCGTGATCAGAATCACTCTGGATATATATTCAGAAACTTTCTCACTGCTCTTCATGTTCAAGTTCTCATATTGCTTTCGCATGGATTGAAGCTTCACCTTCTTTACTGATGCGTCACCACCGTAACATCTCACCAGTAAATCCCACGCCCCTTTTGACGTTGTTGAATCAGCAATCTTCTCGAGCACACTTTCATCCACACACGGATGGATATAAAACAGAGCTTTCTGGTCCCTCTTCTTCATCACCCTCTCAGCAGTTCTCTGCTGCAGCTGGTACATAACCATCTATAACCAGATCCATAATATCCTGCGCGCCAAACAGTACACGCATTTGTATCACCCATCTGTTTCAGTTTTTGCCATTAAAAATTGGGAGTTTGGTGTTCAAACTACTGCCTCCACTCATTTTAAACCTTGCGCAGATTTTTCAGATCTTCACACACACTGTTTCACAACCCACAAAATCAGATTCTGTTCAGATTTTGTTCAAGATTTCAACAGAAAATCAATGAGCCAAAATCAAATACACAGCTCACAATCACTCGTGTTTCCCAGAAAAAGCAGAACCAAGTGCTCTAGATACCAATTTGTTGGTGCAATGTAATGAAGTGGGAGAAGACGAATGAAGAAAAATGATAACAATACTATTGCTGTATTATAAAATAGAGGAGATAGAATTGGGTACAATATTGATAGCTAGTATAGCATATTTATACAAAATATTGAAAATGCCAAAAGGTCTTATTAAAGAATAAACATTGAGAATTGTAGACATTAACTAAATTATATTTCCAATAATTTGAAGATTATATTATTTTAAATCCTGTAAATTATTTTATTTTTTTTTGTAAAATCAACCTTGTCCAGTCATGTTTTAGAGGATTTAAAATGACAAAATCTTCAAATTTATAGGGTTTAAAATGACAGAATCTTCAAATAATAAGATTGGTTTTAAAAATAAATTTTTTACAATGTCTAAAAGAACAGAAACTTCAAGTAACACGATTAGTTTTACAATAATTTTTTTTATAGAGAATAAACCAAAAATCGTCTATATGACAAAAAAATAAAATCAGAGGCGGATGCATGTAGAAGAGTAAGGGGGCTCAAGCCCCCACAAAGGAAAACTAATTACATAATTGTATATAATACATTGTTTGAATAAATAATGATTATCTAATAATAAGTTCTAACGTGTCCACCGGATGGATGTAGATACAAGGTTCCATAAAGGAAAATAATTATCTATAATACATTGTATGAAATACATGATTATATCTAGGGTTAATACCTATTTTCACCTCTAACATATGGGGTGTATTTGAAAAACTCAGTGAACGCTTCTTATCACTAGACCAATGCATTTTCTTTGTTACAAATATTCATCAATAAATATTCATATCATTAACATATTAATTACAATTATCAATAAATTTTCTTAACTAGTTGGTTTAAATGATTTTTAAAAAAATGTTTTACATATTTTATCTTTTACTGTAACTTTTTTTAAATTTTAAATTTTCAAAAATCACTTAAATTTAAAAAAATCACTTAAATTTTCAAAAATCACTTAAATTTAAAAAAATAAGTTAAATTTAAAAAAATCACTTAAATTTTCAAAAATCACTTAAATTTAAAAAAATCACTTAAATTTTCAAAAATCACTTAAATTTAAAATCACTTAAATTTTCAAAAATCACTTAAATTTTCAAAAATCACTTAAATTTAAAAAAATCACTTAAATTTAAAAAAATAAGTTAAATTTAAAAAAACACTGAAATTTTCAAAAATCACTTAAATTTAAAAAAATCACTTAAATTTTCAAAAATCACTTAAATTTAAATCACTTAAATTTAAAATCACTTAAATTTTCAAAAATCACTTAAATTTAAAAAAATCACTTAAATTTTCAAAAATTACTTAAATTTAAATCACTTAAATTTAAAATCACTTAAATTTTCAAAAATCACTTAAATTTAAAAAAAAATCACTTAAATTTAAAAAAATAAGTTAAATTTAAAAAAATAACTTAAATTTTCAAAAATCACTTAAATTTAAAAAAATCACTTAAATTTTCAAAAATCACTTAAATTTAAATCACTTAAATTTAAAATCACTTAAATTTTCAAAAATCACTTAAATTTAAAAAAATAAGTTAAATTTAAAAAAATCACTTAAATTTTCAAAAATCACTTAAATTTAAAAAAATCACTTAAATTTTCAAAAATCACTTAAATTTAAATCACTTAAATTTAAAAAAATCACTTAAATTTTAAAAAATAAATTAAATTTAAAAAAATTACTTAAATTTTCAAAAGTCACTTAAATTTTAAAAAATCACTTAAATTTAAATCACTTAAATTTTCAAAAATCACTTAAGTGATTTTTGAAAATCACTTAGTTTTGAAAATCACTTAGTTTTGAAAATTTAAGTGATTTTTGAAAATTTAAGTGATTTTTGAAAATTTAAGTGATTTTAAATTTAAGTGATTTAAATTTAAGTGATTTTTGAAAATTTAAGTGATTTTTTTAAATTTAAGTGATTTTTGAAAATTTAAGTGATTTTTTTAAATTTAACTTATTTTTTTAAATTTAAGTGATTTTTTTAAATTTAAGTGATTTTTGAAAATTTAAGTGATTTTAAATTTAAGTGATTTAAATTTAAGTGATTTTTGAAAATATAAGTGATTTTTTTAAATTTAAGTGATTTTTGAAAATTTAAGTGATTTTTTTAAATTTAAGTGATTTTTTTAAATTTAAGTGATTTTTTTAAATTTAAGTGACTTTTGAAAATTTAAAATTTAAAAAAAGTTACAGTAAAAAGATAAAATATGTAAAATATTTTTTTAAAAATTATTTAAACCAACTAGTTAAGAAAATTTATTGATAATTGTAATTAATATGTTAATGATATGAATATTTATTGATGCATATATGTAATAAAGAAAATTCATTGGTTTAGTGGTAAGAAGTGTTCACTGCATACAGTATGTCCATGGTTTGATTCTTGCTGAAGGACAAAAAATTTTTAACTTTGAATTAACACTCAATTAATAAAATATTAATATAAATGTCATATGGAATTAAAAATTAAAAATTACAACTAATCAAACCAACTAATCAAGTCATGTCATTAAAATAATAATAAAAATATAACAAAAATATAAGTCACATCAGGCTTTTAGGTAATGTGGCATCCTCAAGATAAAAACTGAAACTTTTCAAATACACTCCATATGTCTGGGTGTAAATAGGTATTAATCCTTATATCTAATACTAAGTTCTACCTTAACCCATTCTCATAATAATATTTTTGTTATCTATTTTAAACAATTCTTCTAAGAAAATAAGTTTAAAAAATTAAAAGAGATAAACTAATTTATTATTACTACTTATCTTTTATAACATAAGCACTCATTCTGTATATTTCACCTTTTTTAAAGAAAAATTACAATTTAGTTTATTTGTCTATTTTATGTATTAATATATCTAAAATACTTGTTTTATATGTATATAGTTCATTTTAGTTTTTCATTTTTCAAAATACTTCATGATATTAAGTTAGATTTATTTAAAAAATAAATATTAAATAAATATATCTATTCATTAGAAAATGTGTTTATATTTTTTATTTTAATAAAAAAATTAATTTATAATTATTAATTACTTGTTTACATTCGTATATTTTAAAAAATATACAGAAACATTTAAAGATTTAATTTTGGACAAATGTTTCGCAGACTTGGCCAAATTTTGCACGTTCCAAAACGTCATTAAGTCCAATACAACTGCGCGTTTTAGTTTTTCCACTTCATATTCATCTATTTATAACACCATACGATGCCATTTCCAAATTATAGTTCTCAATATATCTTCAACTCTTCTCATTGCATATGTTTAGTAGAAGCATGTCTTTCTCAAAGAAACTAACATTGGTTTTATTACTTTCTTCTTTTCTCATCCATGCATCTTTTGGTAACTACTATATTGTATTCTACTATTTTTCTTTCATGTTTTTCTTATGATATGTATATTAAACGTAGTCATGAATTTTGCAGCTGAGATGGTATGCGAGGATTTGCCGAAAGAAGTGTGTACTTTTTCGATAGCTTCATCTGGGAAGAGATGTTTGTTGGAGACGCAGAAAGGAATCAATGGTGAAATTGAGTATAAATGTAGAACATCTGAAGTTGTGGTGGAGAGAATGTTGGAGTATACAGAGACAAATGAGTGTGTGGGAGGATGTGGTGTTAGTAGTATTGAAAGTCCTTAGTAATTTCAAATGCGCGTTGAAGCTTATGAGAGCATTATGTTAGAAATAACTTATTAAATAAGTGCTTCTAAAATTTGGAATTTGAAAATTTCGAAAAGGAAACCAATTTCAGGATTTGAAGAAATCGATTTCCATAACTAAATTTAGTTTTTCATTTATGTTTGTTATAGTGGAAATCGATTACACCTTTTGATGAAATCGATTTCTAGCCCATGTTTTGGGCTTTTTGGCCTGATTTTGGGTCTATTTTGTTTCCAATGTAATTTTGTATCCACTATAAATACTCCCTCATGGAATATTGTAATTATTTAATGCCAATTTGAATATTCTTCTCTCTCTCTCTCTCTCTCTCTCTCTCTCTCTCTCTCTCTCTCTCTCTCTCTCTCTCTCTCTCTCTCTCTCATTTTCCTTAATTTCACTTCATCTTCCTCAATCATCCATCACCCTCCATTAATTCACCCTTCAACCTTTGTGATTGTTCCAACATTTGGCATCAAGAGTCTATGTTCTGATCCATTATTCCGCTGCAATAATGACTACTGTTTTCAATGACAAAATTCCTACTGTGATCGGTGGATCTGGAACTGACTGTTTAACGCTGGTTTGTGAAATGTCGCGGAAGCAAGAGTCGCCACCGTCTTTTATTTTCTCCAACATGGACAGGACAAAAACACAGCAAAATTCCTTATGAGATAGTTTCTCGGTTCGGGAGGTAGATTTATAGAAAGGGAAGGTGTTAGCACCCTTTCTATCCATGGTTATCCATGGGCTCTTAGATACTTGCTCATTTGTATTTTCAAAAGTGTTTGCTTTTCAGATGTGAGTGGGTTTGAAAAAAGTTTCGTTTAAAGATTCAGATCGACTCTTGTATCAGTCCTCAAGAGTGTTTGAAAAATTGTTTTGAAAGCTTTTTGAAAGTGTTGGTGTGAAAAGAGTTTTTTATTTGTTTTTTAATAGAGCAAGTATCTATGAGTCATCTACCTACCCTAAGGAATTAGGCTGTGTAAATGTCCTTAAGGTAGTGCCATCTCACCATTGAGAGGTAGGTAACACCACCGTTGGAGGTGTTCGGGTCAATTCGTTTGTTAGGGACAGTGTGGTCACCAGAGCAACAGTAGGACACCTTAGAAGCTACCCTTATGCCATGTTCATGGACATAAGGACTTACTAAAACGTCCTATACTCGACGACCACGTTTCGGGGGGCAAGGCAACAGTGAGGCGTACCCTAAGAGTGGTGTGTGAATTTGTGTATTGCTTTCAGTTATGTTTTATCTTGTCATGGTATCGTGAGCTACGCATTGTTTTTATTTTTGGCCATTCATTCTTTCATGCGAAGTTTAGAATTTAAAAGTGCGGAAAGGAAAGTCCTACGCTATTACAAGGCGCGGGTCTATACATCGCCAAATTAACAAAGACCCGTTTTGAAATAAAATGTAGAAAATAAATAAATCCCTAATTACTATTACAAGGCTTGAGCAATTACATGATATTTGAAACGAAAAATAAGGACAAACGCGCGAAAAGAAATTAGAATCGAATGTTCGAGGGCGTTGGACCCTTTAAAGAAATTAAATGGAATTAAAAATTAATTAATTATTTAATAAAGGAAAGAAGTTATTTTTTTTAGTTTTTGGTATTTATGGAATAAAGAAAATTAATTAAAATTAGAAATTAAATAAAACCCTAGTTCTAAGTTGTTTTTAATTATTAAAAAAAATTTAAAGTTTAAAACCTAATTTACCCTAATTAATTAATTACATGTTTATTTATAAAATTAATTAATAGTTAATAATAATAAGAAGAAGAAATTATTTATTAAGAAAAAGAATAACAATGCTAAAAACCTAATTTCTACGTATTTTAGTTATTTAAGAAAAACATTAAAATTTTAACCTAAATTAATCTAAATTGATTATTAAAAATTTATTTACAAAAAATATTAATGAAATAAATATTAAATAAACATATTTTTATTTTTTGATTTCTGATTTTTTCTGTATTTATCATGAAAATTATTTTGTGAATTAAAAGAAAACAATTAAAAAAACAATTAAAAGAATAAAAAAGGAAAAACAATGAAAGAAAAAAATTAAAAGATTGAGCAAACCCTGGGGGTGTCTGGACCTAAAGGGAGGTCTTTGTAGAGCAATTTGGCCCATTGAATCAGGTCCTTTTTGACTTTCTGGCGTGTGCATGTGGTAAGGTTGACTGAGGTGCATGGTGAGCCTCTTTGGTGGACTTCAGATTGGAGCTTCTGGACGCGTGGCAAGCCAGATGGTGAGGTTGTATGATGAACCTTTGAGGGCATGCTGTATAGAATCATATTGAGAAAAAAATTATGGAAGAAGTGGGGGACCTGGGAATCAAACCCAGGTCCCAATACCTGCAAGCCAGCGCACCAACCATCCAAGCTATTGAGTCACTTTGTTATTATTATGGGACATGATTAATATAATAGAAAAAACAATATTATGCTGGAATAACAAAAAAAACGCGCCAATGTTTAAACTATCCAACCATGTCCAGACACGCATGCATCGTCTTCATCTTTTTCCTGGAAATGATATCAAATAGCGGGGGTTTTAAACCCCCACTAACTGCAAAGCATAAAAATAGCGATTAGCATATGAGTAAACATAAAAAGGGCGCGAGGTGGTTGTTCAATTCGTCCTGATGTCCTGATTTCAAAGGTACCAGTTTGGATGGCCAATTTTTCCTTATGTGTAAAACCCCAAATTGAAGCTTCTGAAACCCTAACCTACGTTAATGGTGGATTCTTGTACAGGCAGTCTTAGTTCAATTGAGTAGTACCATTAGCTTCAGAGCATTCATGTTAGTATAAATCAATCAACAAAATGCATGAACAATGCTTAAAAATCAAAACACGATAATGGATAATTTGATGAAAAGTAAGACATCGTTCTACCACTTCTTTGGGTATGGAGGCCTGGATCTGATTGGAAACGCTTCCTAGGTCGTCCAGCAATGTATTGGAATAGCTTTTAGGCCTTGAAACGTGCAGCAGCTATGAAAACAGTTTCCAATATTTTGTCCAAAATTGCAAGTTTGTTCTTGATTCTCTGCGCAGCTTCTTGTCTATGAGCATTAGGTTAGCTTTTGTATATGTAATTGAATAGAATTAGGTCAAAAAGCCAGCCAAAAATCCATCCATTTATGATTTTGAATATTTGATTTTCCATATCTTTTTTTCAATCTTTTTCATGCCAATTATGCCAAATTTGGATGACTTTATCCTTGGTGATTGATACACGAGATATTGAGGTCATAATGAGTGAATTGGCTGCACAAAAGGATTTGAAAAACATGATTTAGTATTTTTCTCATAATTAATTTTAATTAAATGAATTAATAAGATTAACAATTCAATTAATTAATTAAAAATAAGAAAATAACTCCCTTTTAGGTCAATGGGTCGTGCATGGCCTTTGGGTAATGGTTCATGGAAGAAATTGAGGCCCATTAGCAATTTTGAGGCATTTGAAGTAAAGTTGACTTTTCAAAGTTCCCAAAAATTTCCCAACTTCCATAAGGCATATCTTGCTCAATTTTTAAGCTTTGATCATGTTCTTGGACATTTTGGAAAGGTATTGAAGTCCTCTAACCAATGCCTTTTGTCCCATGTCATTTTGATTTATCAATCTCAAGTTATGGTCTTTGACTTGAAGTGCCTTTTTGTTGACTTTTGAAAATGACCTATAATGTTGAGATTGATAACTTTTTGTGAGAGCATTTCTTGGACTTGAAGTGTGAAGATGAGTTGTAGGAAATGTCATTCTCTTCAAAATGAGCTTTGGATGGAATTTTTCTGATAAACCATGTGGAAGTTATGCCTTGGTCAATTTGCAGTTGACTTTTCAGCTGTCCAAAAATAGAAACTTTTGCATCTTGAGACTTTTTTAGCCATGCTTTGAGAATCATGATCAAGAATTGATCAAATGATGTTTGTGGCTTCAAAATAAGATGTTGACCAAAAATTTTGACTTTTGACTGTCAAATGACCATTTTGCCCCTGCAGTTGACTGTGAAGCAATTAGAGTTTTTGCCTGTGCCATTTGATGCTGTGAGTCTTGAAACTTGGCATATGGATGCTTGACAATGTATGTAGGCATGTGGGACTTGTTTGGACCCTTGGAAACTTCAATTTCTTTGCCAGAACCAAAACTCTAATTTTTGACTGTTAGGAGGCAATTGGACTGTGCAACCCTTGAGAGATTTTGAACCTTGATCTTGGAAAATCTTGAAGAGTATGGGAGGGAAAATTTTGGGGTACAACAGTTGCCCCTGTTCAATCTTCTTAGACCGGAGGATGTAGACTGGCTGGCGCCTTTCGTAATCCGAAGGTGGAAGATGATTGAACACTAGAGTGCCCAGAAATTTGCACTCACATTGTAGAGTATCAGCAGCGTGATAGCGGGAATGGGCTTACAGATGCCATTTGGAGAGATGATGAGAAGGAGGATGGGCTTATAGATGCCATCTGGAGTTGTGACAGAGCCTTGTCGGGAATGGGCTTACAGATGCCATTTGGAGACTGTTGGTATGTGGAGAGATGGGCTTATAGATGCCATCGGGAGGTTGTCGATTGTGTAAGAGATTCTTTAGCGAGAATTTGCGTACCTGAAAAAAAAGATAATTACCTGGCCTGTTACAGGAGTTGATCTTCAAACCCTTTATGTAGGTGTACCCTGGCTGGATACAGGTATCGAATCTTTAAACTCTTCAGACGTGCCCTGGCGAGATACAGGAATCGAGTCCGGAGAATATAGTCGTCAACAGATACACCCTGGCGAGATACAGGAATCGGATCTTTGAACTCTTCAGACGTGCCCTGGCGAGATACAGGAATCGAGTCTGGTAATGTTGGTCGTCAACAGATACACCCTGGCGAGATACAAGAATCGAATCTTCGAACCCTTCAGACGCACCCTGGCGAGATACAGGAATCGAGTCTGGCAATGCTGGTCGTCAACAGATACACCCTAGAGAGATACAGGAATCGGATCTTCGAACCCTTCAGACGCACCCTGGCAAGATACAGGAATCGGGTCTGGTAATGTTAGTCGTCAACGGATACACCCTGGCAAGATACAGGAATCGGATCCTCAAACTCTTCAGACGCACCCTGGCAAGATACAGGAATCGGGTCTGGTAATGTTATTTATCAACGGATACACCCTGGCAAGATACAGGAATCAGATCCTCAAACTCTTCAGACGCACCCTAGCAAGATACAAGAATCGGGTCTGGTAATGTTAGTCGTCAATGGATACACCCTGGCAAGATACAGGAATCAGATCCTCAAACTCTTCAGACGCACCCTGGCAAGATACATGAATCGGGTCTGGTAATGTTAGTTGTCAACAGATACACCCTGGAAAGATACAGGAATCAGATCCTCAAACTCTTCAGACGCACCCTGGCAAGAACAGGAATCGGGTCTGGTAATGTTAGTCGTCAACAGATACACCCTGGCAAGATACAGGAATCGGATCCTCAAACTCTTCAGACGCACCCTGGCAAGATACAGGAATCGGGTCTGGTAATGCTAGTCGTCAACAGATACACCCTGGCAAGATACAGGAATCGGATCCTCAAACTCTTCAGACGCACCCTGGCAAGATACAGGAACCGGGTCTGGTAATGCTAGTCGTCAACAAATACACCCTGGCAAGATACAGGAATCGGATCCTCAAACTCTTCAGACGCACCCTGGCAAGATACAGGAATCGGGTCTGGTAATGCTAGTCGTCAACAGATACACCCTGGCAAGATACAGGAATCGGGTCTGGTAATGTTTAGTCGTCAACAGATACACCCTGGAAAGATACAGGAATCGGATCCTTAGTTGCGACCGTTGATGGTAATCATCTTGGTATTAACCTTTGTCCTGAAAAGAGAAACGTTAGTTGCGTGTAATGTCATGATGTATGACATGCGTGATGAGATTGTATGTTCATGATGCGTATATGCATGATGTAATGTATGAAAATGCGATGTTTATGAATGTATGTTTTCGTCTTAGGAAAATAAATCCTTGACGGATGCCGGGAAGTTAAATCCTAGGCTGATGTAGAGCTTTTGTTTCCACTGGGGAGTGATGATTGCAAGAATACTGGTAGGAGATGATGACTCCGTTGGGGAATAAACTTGGAGATTACTCTGTGGGGGAAAATTATTCTAGCGATCTTGCTGGGGAACAATACTCTGTGGGGAGAGAGGTACTCTGTTGAGATGTTGATGATAACTTCGCTGGGGATACCGTTGTTATGCTCTGTTGGAAGTTTTAATAGACTCCGCTGGGGATAAGAAGACTTCGCCAAGGACGATCTTTCCGTGGCTTTTGGCTGAGGATAACCCAGTTATATCCTGGTAGGGAAATAACCTTTGAATAAAGCCGGGAGACGCGTTCGTGCTCTGCAGGGGGGAAGCTTCCAGAATCTACTGGGGATAAGCTTCCTGCTGGGGAGATGGATTCAGCTTTCCTGGGGAAATCTTCAGACTGGACTCTCCTGGGGAAATCTTGAACTGTATTGGGGAAGTGACTCTACTGAATGCCTGGTATACCGCCGGGGAACAATCTTAGGTCAAGATTGCCGGGGATGCTTGTTAAGAATGTTCGTATATTGCGCTGGGGAATGTTGAGATCTGCTGGAGGACACCCAAATTCCTTAAGGCTGACAGGATAACTCTGCTTGGGGAGAGTGCATTGACTTGCTGGCTCACTCTCTGGGGACTTAAGATATCTTGGTTATGTTCTTCAGCTGAACCTACCTTGGTACCTTGGTGGACAGAGCAATTAGATCGCTTAGACCACTCATTATTGCCCCTGTTTCTAATGTTACCTGTAATTAATCCTTTGTTTTGTATGCAAATATTTATGAGTTTAGCAATTAGTATTAAATGCATATATCACAAATTGAACCTTGGACATTCTTCGTAAAACAAAACAGAAAAAAGGAAAAACAATTGGCAATTGATCTGAAAAGTGATTTTGTATTGATTTTTGAATTTGCTTGTAAATAGGCGTTTATGTACAAGAGGCTGACGTCCTAGTAGGAGAACGCCGCCGAATAAAAGAGTTTATACAATTTTGTGAAAAAGGGAAAACAAAATAGCTGTGTGAAGAAAGAATAATCCCACTGGGTTTCAACTCTGCTATTGCCTTTATATCTTCGAGCGTCTCATCACTTGGCTGCTCGGTTGACGATGAAGCTGATTGATCGATGCCATCTGAACTTGATAGTTGATACCGGATTCTGGATGCAAGGTGATCCGATGAGACATAGTATTACGCTTTAATCCCTAACTTTTGCCTGGACCGCCCTTTCGGGTTTTCAGTCCACCGGGATACCCATTTTTGCCCAAGCCGCCTTTTCAGGTTTTCGACTTGCCGGGTGTACAAATTTTTTTCATTTCATCCCTCATTTTGCCCGAACCCTTTTGGTTCGCCGGGAAGCCCTAATTTTTGCCTAGGTATGTCAACCTAGCGGGTCTTTTTATCATGCGTAGTATCTTTTTACTATGTCTGCATTAGAGGGGTGAGGAAGGTCGTCACCATCCATGGTGGTTAGAATCATGGCTCCTCCTGAGAACACATGTTTAACCACAAATGGCCCTTCGTACGTAAGGGTCCATTTTCCCCTGGGATCACTCTGAGGAAGGATGATGCGTTTGATTACCAGATCCCCAACTTGATACTCTTGTGGTCTGACCTTTTTGTTAAATGCCCTGATCATCCGTTTTTGATACGTCTGACCATGACAAATAGCAGCGAGTCTCTTTTCGTCAATTAGATTTAACTGATCAAGTCGAGTCTGGATCCAGTCATCTTCGCTCAAATCTGCATCCTTCATTATCCGGAGAGAGGGTATCTGGACTTCAATCGGTAAGACTGCCTCCATGCCGTAGACCAAGGAAAAAGGAGTTGCCCCGGTTGACGTTCTTGCTGAGGTACGGTACCCATGAAGAGCGAATGGTAACATCTCGTGCCAATCTTTATAGGTCACTGTCATCTTCTGCACAATCTTCTTGATATTCTTATTCGCTGCTTCTACAGCCCCATTCATCTTCGGTCGGTAGGGAGAAGAGTTGTGGTGCTGTATCTTGAATTGCTCGCAGAGCTCAGTGATCATCTTGTTGTTAAGATTGGTACCGTTGTCTGTAATGATTCTTTCAGGGACGCCGTATCGATAGATCAGGTTGTGCCGAATGAACCGTGCCACAACATTCTTGGTTACTGTAGCGTAAGAAGCTGCTTCAACCCATTTTGTAAAGTAATCGATCGCTACCAGGATGAAGCGATGCCCGTTGGATGTTGTAGGTTTAATCTCGCTGATCATATCTATGCCCCACATTGCAAACGGCCGAGGTGCTGTCAAGACATTCAGGGGAACTGGAGGAACATGCACCTTATCTGCATAAATCTGGCATTTATGACATGTCCGAGAATGTTGGTAACAGTCAGCTTCCATTGTGGACCAGAAATATCCTGCCCGAAGGATCTTCTTTGCCATGGTATGTCCACTGGAATGTGTTCCGAAGGTACCTTCATGTAGCTCTGCCATGATCCTTTCTGCTTCAGTCTTATCCACACAACGCAGTAAGGTCGAATCATGGTTTCGCTTGTACAGAATGTCGTTGCTGAGGAAGAACTTCGCTGCGAACCTTCTCAGAAAATTCTTGTCGTTGACAGATGCACCTTCAGGGTATTCCTGAGCTTCCAAGTACCTCTTTACCTCATAATACCAGGGTTTTTCAGTCACTACCCCAGCCTCAAGATCACAATAATATGCCGGTTCGTCCAGTTTCCAGATGATGACCCGATGAGCCTCATTGTCCCATTTGACTTTGAACATGGAAGACATCGTAGCTAACGCGTCCGCCAACTGATTCTCTTCTCTTGGGAAATGTTCAAAAGTTATCTCTGTGAAATGGGGGATCAGTGTCAACACACATTCTCTGTAAGGAATAAGATTCGGATGTTTCGTATCCCACTCGCCTTTGATCTGATTGATCATGAGAGCGGAATCTCTGAAGACACTCAGAAACTTGATCCTTAAGTCGATCGCAGCTTGAAGACCCATGATGCATGCCTCATATTCCGCCATGTTGTTGGTGCAGTTGAAACATAGTCGGGCAGTAAGTGGAGTATGAGTGCCTTGAGGGGATATGATCACAGCGCCGATATCGTTACCCAAAGCGTTGGAGGCTCCATCAAAATGCATAGACCATCGGGATCCTTCCTCAGGTCCTTCATCCGGTCCAGGTACTTCACAATCAGTCACAATCATGATGCTCTCGTCAGGAAATTCAAAGTTCATTGACTGATAGTCATCTACTGCCTGGTGTTCCAAGTGGTCTACCAATACACTTCCTTTGATGGCTTTCTGAGTCGTGTACTGGATGTCGTATTCTGTCAAGATCATTTGCCATCTTGCTATTCTCCCAGACAGAGCAGGCTTTTCAAATATGTACTTTATCGGATCCATCTTTGAGATCAACAAGGTAGTGTGAGTTAGCATATATTGTCTCAGCCGGCGAGCAGCCCATACCAAAGCGCAGCAAGTTTTCTCGAGCAGTGAGTATCGGGTCTCACAGTCGGTAAACTTTTTGCTAAGGTAATAAATGGAATGCTCTTTTCGGCCATACTCGTCATGCTGCCCCAGCACACACCCCATTGAGTTGTCAAGTACTGTCAGGTATAGTATCAGAGGTCTCCCTTCAACCGGTGGCATAAGTATGGGTGGTTCTTGGAGATACTCTTTGATTCTGTCAAAAGCGGCATGACATTCATCATTCCAACGTACTACCTGATCTTTCTTCAGCAGCTTGAAGATTGGTTCACAAGTAGCAGTTAGGTGCGAGATGAATTGAGCAATGTAATTCAGACGTCCTAGAAAGCCTCTGACCTCTTTCTCTGTCTTAGGAACTGGCATCTCTTGAATGGCTTTAACCTTGGCAGGGTCCACTTGAATACCCTTGTCACTTACGACGAAGCCTAGCAACTTTCCAGATCTTACCCCGAAGGTGCATTTGTTCGGGTTCAACCTCAGCTTGTACAGTTTCAGACGATCAAACAGCTTCTGTAGATGGTCAAGGTGTTCCTCCTCAGTTTGGGACCTTGCGATCATATCATCGACATACACTTCAATCTCATGATGGATCATGTCATGAAATAAAGCAACCATGCCACGTTGGTAGGTTGCCCCAGCATTTTTCAATCCAAATGGCATGACCTTGTAGCAGAAGGTGCCCCACTGAGTAACAAAGGTAGTCTTTTCCATATCTTCAGGAGCCATCTTGATCTGATTATAACCTGAAAAACCATCCATGAAGGAGAATACCTTGTGCTGAGCAGTATTATCAACCAGAACATCAATGTGAGGCAAGGGGAAGTCATCCTTGGGGCTGGCCCTGTTCAGATCCCTGTAATCAACACACATTCTGACCTTACCATCTTTCTTCGGTATCGGCACCACGTTGGCGACCCACTGAGGGTAAGAAGTCACTGCTAGAAACCCGACATCGAATTGCTTCATAACCTCAACTTTGATCTTCTCGGACATCTCTAGACGCATACGACGGACCTTTTTCTTAACCGGAGGGCAGTCTTCCTTGGTGGGCAAATGATGGACCACAATGTCGGTATCCAACCCAGGCATGTCTTCGTAGGACCAGGCAAAGATCTCCACACAATCATGTAACATCTGAATCAACCGTTGTTTTACGCTGAGCTCCAGATTAGCACCAATCTTAACTTCCTTTCTATCTGTCTCAGTACCCAGATTTATCGTTTCCACTGGCTCTTCATGTGGTTGAATTGCCCTCTCTTCCTGGAGTAACAGTCTTGCAAGCTCACCAGGCACTTCGCAATCATCTTTACCTTCGTCTTCGGCTAAGTTGATCAGATTTTCGAAGTCATAACTGGCAGTAGCAGAGTCGTTACCAGTGAGATCCAGAGTGGATTGAAACCTGTATGAGTGAGTGTGTGTAAATACTGCTGTTTTGCAATATATAAAGAAAGAAAGAAAGAAAGGGAGCACAAGATTTGAAATGCGAAAAAACGTCCAAGATCTTTATTCATGATATATAGAAATGACAGTTAATGCCCTCACAAATGAAGCCAACGGTGCCCCGGGTAAGACACCGGGCCATAAAGTTTCAGTTTATTGTTTATTACAAATAACAAAAACAAAGGAATTCATTACTGCGTAACAAAAGTAACAGGTGTATTATCTTTTGCGGTCCAATTGCTAGGTCCACTGTCGGCCGTTGGATAAATCCAGTTGTTGAACTCTGATTCTTCCACTTCGTCTTCATCCCCAATAGCATTCACTCCATGGTCGGGCAGGGGAGCTGTTACCACATTAGGCTTCTCAGGTGCCTCAAACTGTACCTCCTTCGCATCAATAAGGTCCTGCACCTTGTTTCTCAGGGCCCAGCAATCATCAGTAGAATGCCCCGGGCTATCGGAGTGATAAGCACAGCGGGCATTTGGATTATATTTAGGAGATGCCGTGTTCACAATCTTCGGAGCCTCTCTGACGGTCACCAAGTTGGTCGATAGCAATTGCGGCAAGATTTGTGACAAGGTCATACTAAGCCGAGTGAATTCTCTCCTGGGTCTCTCAGCCCTTGGTTGGTTAGGTTACCGAGGAGCGGCAGCAGGCTTTGCAATCACCACCGTGTTGACAGATTGGCGGCGCTCTGGTTTATCTTGCCTCCTAGGCCCATACACAACACTGGCCTCCTTTTTGAAAGGCTTCTTCTCAGAACTTGAAGACGCACCTTTCTGAATCTTTCCTGACTTCATACCAGCCTCTATCCTTTCCCCAGTCAGAATAAGGTCTGTGAATCCTGCAGATGAATTGCCAATGAGATGATTAAAGAACGGCCCGGATAGGGTCCCCAAGAACATATCTACCAATTCACGGTCGGTTAATGGTGGCTGCACCCTGCCATCCAGGTCCCTCCACTTCTGCGCATACTCTTTAAAACCTTCTCCCGATCCTAGAGACATACCCTGGAGTTGGGTACGTGTAGGAGCGAGGTCAGCATTATATTGATACTGCTTGAAAAAAGCAATAGCCAACTCCTCCCAGTTACGAACCTTGGTTCCATCCAGCTGATAGAACCATTCGAGATGAGTCCCTGAAAGACTCTCCTAGAAGAAGTGGATCCACAAGTTCTTGTCCACTGTATACGGCTGAATCTTCCGCACATAAGATCTGAGGTGCAACATAGGGCAGGACGCCCCGTCGTACTTTGCGAAAGATGGTGCTTTAAACTTGTGCGGGATGATCACACCAGAAGATAAACCCAAGTCTCCGAAATCCAAACCAGGAACTTGTTGAATTTCCATGGCATTCAGACGGTCTTCCAACTGCTTGTACCGGTCTTCAGCTTGAGGATACTGCTCCTCATTAAAATCAGTCTCGTTGTCAGAGACCACCGGACTTGGAGCCCTTCCCCCTTGAGGACTGTCTTTGCCTACAGAAGAACCAGCTTCCTCATTCTGCAGTGTGTTACCAAACCTCCGGCCTGTGTTGAATAGAAAAATTCTCTTCTTCTTCTTCTTCTTAACCAGCAGAGCTTTCAGCTCCTCTTGACCTTGGGCCAACTCATAATCAGCTCTTGGAATTGTGCGTTCTGCGCCTGAAGGGCCTTGATAGACTGCTCGGTAGATGATTCAGGGTTCATGATGCTGAAATAAACAGCGAAGAACAGTAAGCAACCTGAAAAGAAGAGTACCTGTGATGCACACGATGAATGATATGTGTTTATGCAATGCATTCAAGGGTTCCAAAGTTCAAATTTGTTGTAGACAAAAAGGAACACACGTTATCATTAAGGAATAATTGTTCAGTACATCAGGGCCTCATGGGCAAAACATTATAAAAGTAAATCAATCCCAGAAGACACTGCGCATCCTTTTTGGAGCAATGTAAGTGTTGAGATTCCTCTCCTCGTGCAGTAGGCGGGTGAGCTCCAAGACCTTCTTCTCACTAGCATGTAGACTGGTCTCAAGAGAATTCCGTTCTTCCTTAAGCTGGATCCAGCTCTTCTGCATTTCTTCCCAGGATGTAGGCATGTCAGGATGTTGGATGGTGTAGGACACCTCTCCTTCAAATACTGGCTCTTTGATCACAGGGAGAACATGAGGGTAAGGCATTACTAACTTCTGGGAGCAGGCTCGTACCCACTTGAGATAAGGCTCCAACGGGATGGAGTTCCTGTGCCCCAGTGTCTTGCTGTCTATCCTACTTGGCATCCTCCAAGCTCTGATAAATCTCTGGCGAAGTCCTTGTGCATCGTTGTCGAAGTCAAAAACTATGTCAGGAATTAACATGTCATGAGGACCGTCCCTCCGAGCATAACCAAACTGTCTCCAAGCCAGGCACGGGTTGTAAGTAATACCTCCTCTGATTCCAAGTAAAGGAACATTAGGGTACTCCCCGCAATGATCAATGATAGTGACATCCTCTCTGGACCGAGAGCACCAATGTATATCAGCATGTGTAAGAGTCATCAATTGTTGTGACCATCTCAAACCCCGCTCATTCTTCAAGACTGATTGTGGAAGGTGCGAAATAAACCACCTTCCCAGGAGAGGAGTGTAGTACATAAGAACACCTCTTTTTCTCATGGTTCGAGTGTAACATGAGTGAAGGATGTCCCCAAGCAACATAGGTATAGGATTCCTAGACATGAAGATCTGGACGGCACTGATATCTATAAGTTGATCGGGATTCGGGAACAAAACCAATCCATAGACAAGGAGGGTCACAACTTCTTCAAAGGCTTGTAAGTCAAGGAAGTTCCAATATTCTTGGGCCTTCTCAAACAGAAACTTGGCTAAGAACCCTTTGATACCACTTCTAACTTCCCAATGTCCCTTGAGGTCAGATGATTGTAGGCGTAGTGCTTTAGCAATCTCTTCAAGTTTGGGTTCCTTTTCCGTACCGTTGTAGGGTAGTTGATCAAGGATAGGGATCTTCAGAAGTCGGGAGAACTCTTCCAATGTAGGCACCAGTTGATAATCCAGGAAAGTAAAACAGTGGTGCATAGGGTCAAAGAACTGGAACAGGACCTTTATCATATCTTCCTCAATGTTGGTGTTGACCAAGCTGATGAGTCTTCCATGTCTTTCACTGAATGAAGAGTTCTCGGGAATCCTGGATATAAGCTCCTTAAGCTGAGGAGGGATCCTTACAAGGCTGATCTGAATTGTCTTTCTGCGAACAGTTTCCATGTCCTACAAAACAAGAACAAAGATGAAGATTCGAACCCCTGAAATGGTTAGTCAATGCATATGATGTTGTATGATTTCATGATGCTATGATTAAACACGCCACAAATATTCACAAAGGCAAACATGGTAAGGCACACAAGTCACACAAGACAAACCCTTAGAGTTTAGGCCTGCATGGGGTCTGGGTATTACCCTCTTGAAGTTGGTGGGCTCAACCTGTCCTATCAGAAGTAACCGGGTTCTAAGGGTCCCAATATCACTGGACTGTTTTCATTGTTCATCGTTTCGATTTAGCCACTGAACTGACGACCAAAATATTCCAAGAAAACAACCCTCAATTGAATGTAGTATCGAGTATCAACCAACCTCGGACTGCACCAAAGTCAGTTATCTCACTACCCTAAAGAGGCCAAGATGGTTCAATTAAGGTTCCTAAGGTCAGTTGATGCTTCACGACACCATGCGGAGGCCCCATACTCTCCTTGACTGAACTCAAGGGTTACCGGTACACACCAAAGTGCCACATCAACGTAGCAGACTGCTTCAACCGTGTTGGTATACCTCACACAGTTCCCTCACATCCTTGTTGCTACTTTCTAAGAAGGTATCCCTAGATCCGGGTTAGGATCTATAGAACTCCCAAGACAGTCCCACAATAATAAAGAAAACAAGCACAACAATTGAAAACACAAGTGATCTTAGTCCTAAGGTACACCTCACTTTAAAAGATTTCCCCAGCAGAGTCGCCAGTTCCGTGATCGGTGGATCTGGAACTGACTGTTTAATGCTGGTTCGCGAAATGTCGCGGAAGCAAGAGTCGCCACCGTCTTTTATTTTCTCCAACATGGACAGGACAAAAGCACAGCAAAATTCCTTATGAGATAGTTTCTCGGTTCGGGAGGTAGATTTATAGAAAGGGAAGGTGTTAGCACCCTTTCTATCCATGGTTATCCATGGGCTCTTAGATACTTGCTCATTTGTGTTTTTAAAAGTGTTTTCTTTTCAGGTGTGAGTGGGTTTGAAAAAAGTTTCGTTTAAAGATTCATATCGACTCTTGTATCAGTCCTCAAGAGTGTTTGAAAAATTGTTTTGAAAGCTTTTTGAAAGTGTTGGTGTGAAAAGAGTTTTTTATTTGTTTTTGAATAGAGCAAGTATCTATGAGTCATCTACCTACCCTAAGGAATTAGGCTGTGTAAATGTCCTTAAGGTAGTGCCATCCCACCATTGAGAGGTAGGTAGCACCACCGTTGGAGGTGTTCGGGTCAATTCGTTTGTTAGGGACAGTGTGGTCACCAGAGCAACGGTAGGACACCTTAGAAGCTACCCTTATGCCATGTTCATGGACATAAGGACTTACTAAAACGTCCTATACTCGACGACCACGTTTCGGGGGGCAAGGCAACAGTGAGGCGTACCCTAAGAGTGGTGTGTGAATTTGTGTATTGCTTTCAGTTATGTTTTATCTTGTCATGGTATCGTGAGCTACGCGTTGTTTTTATTTTTGGCCATTCATTCTTTCATGCGAAGTTTAGAATTTAAAAGTGCGGAAATTAAAGTGCGGAAAGGAAAGTCCTACGCTATTACAAGGCGCGGGTCTATACATCGCCAAATTAACAAAGACTCGTTTTGAAATAAAATGCAGAAAATAAATAAATCCCTAATTACTATTACAAGGCTTGAGCAATTACATGATATTTGAAACGAAAAATAAGGACAAACGCGCGAAAAGAAATTAGAATCGAATGTTCGAGGGCGTTGGACCCTTTAAAGAAATTAAATGGAATTAAAAATTAATTAATTATTTAATAAAGGAAAGAAGTAATTTTTTTTGGTTTTTGATATTTATGGAATAAAGAAAATTAATTAAAATTAGAAATTAAATAAAACCCTAGTTCTAAGTTGTTTATTTATAAAATTAATTAATAGTTAATAATAATAAGAAGAAGAAATTATTTATTAAGAAAAAGAATAACAATGCTAAAAACCTAATTTCTACATATTTTAGTTATTTAAGAAAAACATTAAAATTTTAACCTAAATTAACCTAAATTGATTATTAAAAATTTATTTACAAAAAATATTAATGAAATAAATATTAAATAAACATATTTTTATTTTTTGATTTCTGATTTTTTCTGTATTTATCATGAAAATTATTTTGTGAATTAAAAGAAAACAATTAAAAAAACAATTAAAAGAATAAAAAAGGAAAAACAATGAAAGAAAAAAAATTAAAAGATTGAGCAAACCCTGGGGGTGTCTGGACCCAAAGGGAGGTCTTTGTAGAGCAATTTGGCCCATTGAATCAGGCCCTTTTTGACTTTCTGGCGTGTGCATGTGGAAAGGTTGACTGAGGTGCATGGTGAGCCTCTTTGGTGGACTTCAGATTGGAGCTTCTGAACGCGTGGCAAGCCAGATGGTGAGGTTGTATGATGAACCTTTGAGGGCATGCTGTATAGAATCATATTGAGAAAAAAATTATGGAAGAAGTGGGGGACCTGGGAATCGAACCCAGGTCCCAATACCTGCAAGCCAGCGCACCAACCATCCAAGCTATTGAGTCACTTTGTTATTATTATGGGACATGATTAATATAATAGAAAAAACAATATTATGCTGGAATAACAAAAAAAACGCGCCAATGTTTAAACTATCCAACCATGTCCAGACACGCATGCATCGTCTTCATCTTTTTCCTGGAAATGATATCAAATAGCGGGGTTTTTAAACCCCCACTAACTGCAAAGCATAAAAATAGCGATTAGCATATGAGTAAACATAAAAAGGGCGCGAGGTGGTTGTTCAATTCGTCCTGATGTCCTGATTTCAAAGGTACCAATTTGGATGGCCAATTTTTCCTTATGTGTAAAACCCCAAATTGAAGCTTCTGAAACCCTAACCTACGTTAATGGTGGATTCTTGTACATGCAGTCTTAGTTCAATTGAGTAGTACCATTAGCTTCAGAGCATTCATGTTAGTGTAAATCAATCAACAAAATGCATGAACAATGCTTAAAAATCAAAACACGATAATGGATAATTTGATGAAAAGTAAGACATCGTTCTACCACTTCTTTGGGTATGGAGGCCTGGATCTGATTGGAAACGCTTCCTAGGTCGTCCAGCAATGT
Source organism: Vicia faba (assembly GCA_948472305.1). Classification (NCBI taxonomy): domain Eukaryota; kingdom Viridiplantae; phylum Streptophyta; class Magnoliopsida; order Fabales; family Fabaceae; genus Vicia; species Vicia faba. The sequence continues at coordinate 1,575,099,550 of OX451737.1, forward strand.
ATTGGAATAGCTTTTGGGCCTTGAAACGTGCAGCAGCTATGAAAACAGTTTCCAATATTTTGTCCAAAATTGCAAGTTTGTTCTTGATTCTCTGCGCATCTTCTTGTCTATGAGCATTAGGTTAGCTTTTGTATATGTAATTGAATAGAATTAGGTCAAAAAGCCAGCCCAAAATCCATCCATTTATGATTTTGAATATTTGATTTTCCATATCTTTTTTTCAATCTTTTTCATGCCAATTATGCCAAATTTGGATGACTTTATCCTTGGTGATTGATACACGAGATATTGAGGTCATAATGAGTGAATTGGCTGCACAAAAAGGATTTGAAAAACATGATTTAGTATTTTTCTCATAATTAATTTTAATTAAATGAATTAATAAGATTAACAATTCAATTAATTAATTAAAAATAAGAAAATAACTCCCTTTTAGGTCAATGGGTCGTGCATGGCCTTTGGGTAATGGTTCATGGAAGAAATTGAGGCCCATTAGCAATTTTGAGGCATTTGAAGTAAAATTGACTTTTCAAAGTTCCCAAATATTTCCCAACTTCCACAAGGCATATCTTGCTCAATTTTTAAGCTTTGATCATGTTCTTGGACATTTTGGAAAGGTATTGAAGTCCTATAACCAATGCCTTTGGTCCCATGTCATTTTAATTTATCAATCTCAAGTTATGGTCTTTGACTTGAAGTGCCTTTTTGTTGACTTTTAAAAATGACCTATAATGTTGAGATTGATAACTTTTTGTGAGAGCATTTCTTGGACTTGAAGTGTGAAGATGAGTTGTATGAAATTTCATTCTCTTCAAAATGAGCTTTGGATGGAATTTTTTTGATAAACCATGTGGAAGTTATGCCTTGGTCAATTTGCAGTTGACTTTTCAACTGTCCAAAAATAGAAACTTTTGCATCTTGAGACTTTTTGAGCCATGCTTTGAGAATCATGATCAAGAATTGATCAAATGATGTTTGTGGCTTCAAAATAAGATGTTGACCAAAAATTTTGACTTTTGACTGTCAAATGACCATTTTGCCCCTACAGTTGACTGTGAAGCAATTAGGGTTTTTGCGTGTGCCATTTGATGCTGTGAGTCTTGAAACTTGGCATATGGATGATTGACAATGTATGTAGGCATGTGGGACTTGTTTGGACCCTTGGAAACTTCAATTTCTTTTCCAGAACCAAAACCCTAATTTTTGACTATTAGGAGGCAATTGGACTGTGCAACCCTTGAGAGATTTTGAACCTTGATCTTGGCAAATCTTGAAGAGTATGGGAGGGCAAATTTTGGGGTACAACACCTACCAACCTATCAATTCTTGATTCAAAGAATTATGACAAGTGGTGCAAATAAATGAAAGTTTTGTTTGTGTATCAAGACGTTTTTGAGGTGATCAAGGATGATGTTACACTACTTGGGGACAGAAGCTACAGAGGCTCAAAAGTTTGCATTCAAGGAAGGGAAGAAGAAAGACTACAAAGCTCTCTTCTTGATTAATTCTTTGGCGATGGTGACAACTTCGAAAAAGTTGGCGATTGTGATTCGGCAAAGCAAGCTTAGGACATCTTAGAGAAAGCTTATGCATGGGCTCATAAAGTGAAGGTTGTGAGGTTACAAACTCACAAGACGCAGTTCGAGTTAACCCAAATGAAAAAAAGGAAACGATAAACGAATATGTGATGCGTATTACACGATTGGTGAATCAAATCAAGTCGTATGTTAAAACTGTCACAGAGAAAAATATTGTGTCGAAGATCTTGCGTTCTTTAACGCCAAGATTCGACAACATTGTAGTGGCAATTGAAGAATAGAAGGACCTTTCAACATTGAGAAAAGATGAGCTTCAAAGCTTCCTTGAGACTCATGAACAAAAGATGAATGAAAGGGAAACAATAAAGCTAAAGCGAAGATTGCTTTATAAGCTCGGTTCAATGAGAAGAGTAAGAGATCTAAAGGGAAATGTGCTTATAGAGGGAAGTCAAATTTCTATAATTTTGATGGAAAAGATCTACAATATTTGAATGTTTTGACGGGGTAAAGGACTGAGAACGACTCCAAAGGTGGTGGTCAAGACAAGGTTATCAAGAGGCCCAACAAGAGCAATGTTCGATGCTATAGGTGTCAGAATCTTGGTCACTACGTAAGTGTTGGAACATGTCCATGTTCCAATATGTTGAATTTAAAAATTTCTAAAGTCCCACATTGTTAGAATATCTTTTTGGTTGAATAAAACCATTTAGTCCCACATTGCTCATGTGAGAAATATTAACTACCTTACTTCCCTATATAAGGAGTGCACATGTTTCATTTCAAACCACACCAAAAACTATTCTATTAGTTTTTTCTTCCTCACTCTCATAACTTTGTGTCTCTCGAATTGTCGAAGCGCCATCTTCTTCCCCTTTCTTCCTACTCGTTGAATTTTCCGAGTATTTTCTTGAATTCTCTTTAGAGAATTATGTTAATTTCTCCTCATTTGAGTTGAGAAAATTTTCAAGTTTAATCTTTTGGATTCTCTTTGGAGAATTATTTGAATTTCTCTTTGTTGGAGAAATTATTGAGTGGTCAAATGACCATTATTAATTTCTCTTTGGAGAATTATTTGAGTTTCTTTTTGTTTGAGAAATTATTATGACTGGTCTTTGTACCAAATAATACAAGTGGTGTTGATACCATATTTGAATGGTCTTGTACCATCAGAGGGTGTATTTCTAGACCGATTATCTATCATGCAAGTAGTAATCGTACATTATAGAATATAGTTGTTTTATCTTGGAGGCGGAGCGGTAGTTTGACTGTTTTGCATAATTTTGAGCAGTACCGTGAAATGTCTTAAAGAGAGCGACCTAGTCCGCGACTCAACCTGGTAATTTCTTTGGTGGAAAATATTTTAAAATCTGAAATCAACAATTTTAAGACGTTTCAAACTGCCATGACTACCGAAGAAATTATTGATTCTTTTGCGGATATTGTCTTTGAAAAATCATTCATGTTTGAGAGATGTCACTTCAAACGTTGGCAATAAAAGATGAAGTTCTTAATGTTGAAAAAAGTTGCTAACGTTCTGATTGATGACATTCTGTTGCTCCTACTGAATCAATCCAACAAACTAACGGTAGTAAATCTGGAGATTTAGAAGGAACAATTAATAGTGTTGAAGTTGAATCTGTTGCACAGATTAAAGCGAATGATTTACAGCATAGTAAAGAAATCACCTTATAGAAAGACAATGAAAATCTCTACAAAATCATATTTTGAATAGACTCGCAGATGATCTGTATGATAATTACAGTTGATGTGATACTGCAAAACAATATTGAGAGACTCAAAAAATGAAGTATGACGTAGAAGCTGGAGCAAAGAAGTATGTTGTTAGCCTCTACTTTAAGTATCAAATGCAAAAATCTAAGGTCGATGGAGGCTCAATGTTACGAACTTCAAAAGATTGCTTAAAAGATCATCACAAAAGGTATGTGTTTAAATGAACAATTTCAAATTGGTTTTATTATTGACAAACTACCCCATAGTTTGAATGTTTAAAAAAACAAAAAGGGAATCTTAGAGACAATATCAAAAAAGAAAAGTCTTGGTTGTTTCAAACAACAAAAAGAAATTCGATGTAGTTCTGAAGCCATTTGGCAAATGATTAAAGAATCAGAACCGCAATATTGTGAACCGAATTAAGAATGAGAATCCTTCTATGATCCCAATAGCTCTAACTAGGCAAAAACCACCAGCTAAAAGAAATGACGTTGGTTTCCCTTTGTTTTAACTATGGAAAATCAAGTCATATGACTGAGAAATATAGAAGTAAGCTTGAACTTGGTGTTGTCCCTAATGCACATGTCAACCTGACTAATGGGCAATTTATTGCTATGGTCATTGAAATTAACATGGTTGATGGATATGCTGATTGGTGGATAGACACACGTGTCTCTCGTTGTGTTTGTTATGATCGTGTTATGTTTAAACATACACGAATACTAAAGATAAGAAAGTGTTGTTGGGAGATGGTCAGACCACGAATGTTGTTGGAATTGTAGACATGGAGCTAAATTTCACATTCAAAAAGACTTTAATCTTAAGGAACGTTATCCATGTTCCTAAGATTAGAAAGAATATTGTTTCTGGTTTTCTTTTAAATAAGACAGGGTTTAGTCAGTCTATTGGGGTATATTTGTACGCCATTACGAAGAATGAAGTTTATATGTTTAAATTTTTTGTAAAGAATTTGACAATGATATAATAAGAATTTGTAGTGATAGATTAACTGTATGATTCTAGTTTATTAATGAATTTTACACATGAAATTGTACATGAAACGACTGCACCATACTATCTTGCAATGAATGGTAAAACAAAAAGAAATAATAGAACTCTTACTGAACTTGTTGTTGCAATTATGATAAATTCTGGTGCTGTACCTCACTGGTGGGGGAAATTTTATTGACTGTTTACTATGTCTTGAATAGAGTCCCCAAGTCAAAATGTAAGATCTCTCCTTATGAGATATTAAAGAAAAGACAACCAAACTTGTCTTATTTGAGAACTTAGGGTTGTCTGACTTATGTTAGAATTCCGAATCTGAAACGAGTTAAACTCGCTAGTAGAGCATATGAATATGTTTTCATTCGGTATGCAGCAAACAGTAAAGCATATATGTTTTATGACCTAAAGGAAAAAGTGATCATAGAATCAACTGATGTTGAATTCTATGAAGACAAATTTCCTTTCAAATTGAGAAATAGTGGGGGTACATAATTGTTGCACCCCAAAATTTGCCCTCCCATATTCTTCAAGAAATTGCCAAGTCAAGCTGCAAAATTCCCCAAGGGTTGCTCAGTGCAAAGGTCTCCTATACAGTCAAAACTAGGGTTTATGTTCTGATCAAGAAATTGAAGGTTTCAAGGGCCCAATCAAGTCTCATATGCCTACAAATGTGGTCAAGCATCCTCATATCAAGTTTCAAGGCATTCAGCTCAAAATTGCACAGTCAAAACCCTAAATTGCACTACAGTCAACTGTAGGGGCAAAATGGTCATTTGACAGTCAAAAGTTCAAATTTTTGGTCAACATATCATTTTGAAGCCACAAACATCATTTGATCAATGCTTGATCATGATTCTCAAAATTTGGCTCAGAAAATCATCAAGATGCAAAAGTTACTATATTTGGACAACTGAAAAAGTCAACTGAAATTGACCAGGGCATAACTTTCACATGGATTATCAGAAAAATCCCATCCAAAGCTCATTTTGAAGAGAAAGACATTTCCTACAATTCATCTTCATATTCCAAGTCCAAGAAATGCTCTCACAAAAAGTTATCAATTTCAAAATTATAGGTCATTTTCAAAAGTCAACAAAAAGGGACTTTAAGTCAAAGGCCATAACTTGAGATTGGTAAATCAAAATGACATGGGACCAAAGGCATTGGTTAGAGGACTCAAAGACCTTTCCAAAATGTCCAAGAACATGAGAAATGCTTAAAAATTGAGCAAGTTATGCCTTGTGGAAGTTGGGAAATTTTTGGATATTTTGAAAAGTCCACTTTGATCCAAATGACCTGAAAATGCTAATGGGCCCATTTTTCTTCCATGATTCATCATTCCAAGCATATGCACGACCACTTGGCCCAAAGGGAAGTATTTTCTCATTTTTTATTTATTCATTTGAATTATTATTTATATTAATTCACTTAAATTATTTAAATACATGAAAAATATCTAACTTGCCTAAACCAATCTTTTTATACATGTTTTAAGGTCAAGATTTCGTGCACATGCTAATTAGGAAAGATTTGAGGTGATTGGATGCAAGTTGATACAAGAACATGTGAAAAAAGATTCAAAAAAGATCCTTAACAAATCAAATCTCCAATTCATGAATTCAAGAGATTTTGGGCAATGTTTCTAACCTAATGCATTCCATACAAATACTAGATCATAAACCTAATGCTAGGAGACAAAAAGCTGCGCAGAAAGAGCCATTGAAAACTTGAAAAAATAGCCAAAAAACTCAATACTGAAAATCGATTTGCAGGTGGTTTCAAGCCAAGATTTTGATCCCATTGGCTTCCTGAAGCTTCAAGGAAACGATTCCAATCCAGATCATCCATTATAACGCCAGGAATCGGTAAAACGAGGGCCAACTGTATCAAGAAAAACTCATAAGCGTACATCACGATTCATGCATCCATTATCACTTTTAATGCTTGATTTACATTCCTCATGAGATTCTAAAGCTAACCATCGTGTTTAATTGCATTATTACGCTGTATATAAGATTTTACCATGCGTGGCTTTTAGGGTTTTCAGCGTTTTGAATTGGGGTTTTTGAGATAAGGAAAAATTGAGATTCCAGGCCACCACCATTGCAATCAGCAGACCTAGACGAAGAAGAAACACTTGTCGCGATCAATTTATGATCCCTACAGCGATGTTCGCTATTTTTCCAAAGGTCACCTAATGAAACGCGTCTGAAACCGTTGCCTTTGTGTTTTGTTTTTACAGGGATGGTGAGGAAGATGACCTCGTGTCACACAGTGGTTGGTCCGTTTAAAAAAGTGGCGCGCAGACCCACTAACGCTTTGTTTTTCTTTCATATTATTTCTTTGTTATTAATATATCAAAAGAACTTAATGGCTCAGCTGGCAAGGTGTGATTGTTACTAACCCTCATGACCTGGGTTCAAGTCCCAGGTCTGTATAATTCCTATATTATTTTTCGTTGATAATTCCTATGCAGGCACAACATTGATGCACACCATGCTCCATCATCATCCAAGCGTCCACGCGTCTAGAATGCTCAGATCAAGGGCATAGGTGGGATGAACATCCTAAAACCCCAGTCAATGTGCCACATAATGCCTGGAAAAGTCAACGAATTTCAAGTTTAATGGGCCAGAATTTCACAATAAAACCTCCACTTTGGGGACTTCCACCCCCCTGGTTTGTCATTCTTTATTATTTTTATATTTTATTTTCAATTATTGTTTTATTTATTTTATTGCTTTGATTTAATTAATTAACTATTTTTTTTCATAAATATAAAAATACCCCAAAAATTCAGAAAAGACAAAAAATGCAATAAATATTTTAGTTTAATATTTTCTTGTAAATAAATGCTTGGAATTTAATTAGTTTAAAATAGGTTTTAATATTAATTCTTTTCACAATAAAAATCTAAAAAATGAAGAATTAGGTTTAATAAATTTTATTCCTTTTTAATTTTCCTTTTCACCCTAATATTATTTATTTATTTATTTTCATAATTAATTGTACATAAATAATTTAGGTTTAAATTAGGTTATATTTTAATATTTTCATAACAAACTTAAAAACCATTAGAATTAGGGTTAGTTAATTTCAATTAATTCTTTTTTCTTTTAAATCTTAAAAAAAACATAAAAATACCAAAAAAACAAAAACATTTAATTTTAATTTTAATTCCGTTATTAATTCAATTTTGCAAAAGGGTCCAACGCCCATATTTTTAATTGTTTAATTTCGCATATTTATTTTATGTCGTTTAAATACTTATGTAACTCTCCCAAAGCCGTGTAAACAATTGCTCGCACTTTTATTTCTTTTACTTTATTTATTTTCTGTCAAATCGGGTCCTGGTTAATTTTGGCGATGTGGACCCGCGCCATTTGTAATAGTTTAGAATTTACTTTTCCCGCAAATATCAACTGTTAAACAAAGCATGCAAGAATGAATGGCCTTAAAAATAAAATCAAGCGTAGATCACAATGAACATGACAAGACAAATATCAATGAAAATGACACACAATTCGCACACACCACCCCTAGGGTACGCCTCACTGTTGCCTTTCGAAAGGTGATCGTCGAGTAGAGGATGTCTTAGTAAGTCCTCATGATCCGGGAACCTGGCATGAGGGTAGCTTCTAAGGTGTCTTCCCATTGCTCTGGTGATCACCATGTCCCGAACCCTCGAATTGACCCGAACACCTCCAACGGTGGTGCTACCTACCTCTCAATGGTGGGATGGCACTACTTTAAAGGACATTTACACAGACGAATTCCTTAGGGTAGGTAGGTTCTCGTAGATACTTGCTCTAATTTCAAAACAAATTCAAAAATACTTTTCACACCAACACATTTTCAAAAGCTTTCAAAGCAAATTTTTCAAACACTCTAACGTACGAGTCGAACTGAAATTTTTCAAAGAAACTTTTTTTAAAACCCACATTGAAAAGCAAACAGACCATTTTTGAAAACACAAATGAGCAAGTATCTAAGAGCCCATGGATAACCATGGATAGAAAGGGTGCTAACACCTTCCCTTTCTATAATCTACCTCCCGAACCGAGAGCAATCTCTTTAAGGAATTTTTCTGTGCTTTTGTCCTTTCCATTTGGAGAAAATAAAAGACGATGGCGACTCTTGCTTCCGCGACATTTCGCGAACCAGCGTTAAACAGTCAGTTCCAGATCCACCGATCACAGAACTGGCAACTCTGCTGGGGACCCTTTATAAAGTGAGGTGTACCTTAGGGTTAGTTCATAACTGTGTTTTCAATTGTTTTCCTTGTGTGCTTTAAATTGTGGGTTGCATCGGAGTTACATAGATCCTAACCCGGATCTGGGGATACCCTGTTTAGGTAGTATAAGCTGTGAGGGACCTGTCCGGCGTATACCGACATGGGTGAAGCAGTGGCTACGTTGGTGTGGCGCCCCGGTCTGTACCGATATCCCTCGTGTTGAAACGGGGAGAATATGGGTCTTCCAAGGAGTCATTAAGCACCAACCGACCTTAGAACCTTACATGACCCAACTTGGCCATTAGAACAGTAGCAGTATGCTACGCCCATTGAGGCTAAACTCTCGTGATGGTTCCGGCCGCAAGAAAAGATTGCGATGCTGGAGTTATGACTGATTGAGGGTAGTCAATGATATTGGGATCCTCTAAGAACCCGGTTACTTTGACAGGACAGGTATGAACTAACAAACTGAAAGAGGGTAATACCTAGACCTCATGCTGGCCTAAACTCTAGGGGCTCTTTTGTGTGACTTGCGTGCCTTCGTACTTGCCTACTTGCATGCTTGTTAAACTGACACATGAACTACTTGCAGGTTGGGTTTATAGTCCTTAATTGGGACTCATAACAGGGTTACTAAGTCTTGCAGGTGTTGTTTATAGTCCTTAATTGGGACTCATAACAGGGTTACTAAGTCTTGCAGGTTTTGTTTATAGTCCTTAAATGGGGACTCATAACAGGGTTTACTAAGTTTCTTGCAGGTTTTGTTTATAGTCCTTAATAGGGACTCATAACAGGGTATACTAAGTTTCTTACAGGTTTTGGTTTACAGTCCTTAATTAGGACTCATAACAGGGTTTACTGAGTGTTTTGCAGGTTTTCTTTAGTCCTTAACTGGGACCCATGACAGGTTTACTAAGTTTCTTGCAGGTTTTGGTTTGCAGTCCTTAATGGGGACTCATAACAGGGTTACCTACATTACCCCATGCATCATGACATCATACCATTGCATACATCCTAACCCATTTCAAGGATCTCAAGGGCTTGTGATGCAGGTCACGGTGAATCAACTATCCTAGCAAGGGGCAAAGAGGATTTATTTTCCTCTAGCCAAGGTTGTCAGGGGCTATGACCCACTTGATATGGTGAGCTTTGACACTTGAAGAAGGTTCCCCTAACCAAGGTTGTTTGGAAACCAAAACCAGACATGATGACTAAAGTCAGAGGCTATGACCCACTGGATATGGTGAGCCTTTGACCCTTGAAGAAGGACTCTCAACAATATGCAGTGCCTTCAATCAAGCTACCGGTTCCAAATGCTAACAAATTTTCTTGTTTACCCCGCGAGGTCCTTGAAAACATTACATGCATGTCATACTCATCATTGCATAACGAGTATCCTTGTTGCAGGTCACTTACCTTTCCCGCTGTTTATTTCAGCAATGGCTCAACAAGATAATCAGGACTTTCTTGCTCAAGAGACTCGGTTCGGGGAAATCCTCCTGAATCTATCCAAGGGGCAGGAGGAGCTAAGAACACTTCTCATGGAGACCTTCGTCAGGAACAATGCTGAGGATGAAAAGCTGGAACACCTACAAGCTGAGGTGGATGCATTGAGGGTCCAGATGCTGGGGCAGGTGACTGCCATTCAAGGGTTAGCTCAAAGACAAGATGAGCTCTGGTTTCTCGTCAACCAACTGCTTCAGGGTAACCGACTGGGGCAAAAGTCTAAGGGTAAAAAGCCAGTCATCGTTCAACCACCTTTGAGACAAGGAGGTAAGGGGAGAGCTCCTCAAATGGCTCCAGTGTCACAAATTCAACATCACAACCAACAAAAGAGCGAGAGAAGGCAGTTCACTCGGCTCAGCATGACCTTATCCCAGATATTGCCACAGTTGCTGGAGACCAAGCTGGTAACTCTAAAAGAAGCTCCGAAGAACCAAAATACAACGTCACCGAAGTATAACCCCAACGCCCGCTGCGCTTATCACTCTGACAGCCCGGGGCATACTGCAGATGATTGTTGGAGCTTGAAAAATAAGATCCAAGACATGATCGACGCTGGAGAGATTCAGTTCGAAGTACCTGAGACTCCGAACCTAATCACTGCTCCCTTGCCAAATCATGGCTAGGATTGAGAAATTTTTGTTCATTCGAATGTTCAAGTTGCAATTTTCTTTTGTTCAAACATTTATTCATGTTAAACATTGTTATCTCATTAATGCATCGCATATGTCTGTTCTAAAACAATATATTCGTATTCACTAAATGCAAATTATTTTCATATTTTTTCCTGATGATCAACTCTTAATTAATAATTCTAAGCCTCTTGAGGGAGGATGACGAAAACGATACCGCGATCATTACAATATGCTTTTGAACAGACCCCGCTGATGAGGTACAGGCATTGTTTCAAATCCTAAACACTGGAGTTATAAGGAAGATAATCCCTCGTCAACCCCTCTGAGCCAAAGAAGTAGGAGTTTTTCTTTTCGAAAATTAAAACCCTTTATCATAACCTGGGGCAGGGTAGTCTCTCAGTTGATCCAAGTGCATAACGAATGGCACCAAAGAGGTCCTTACAAAACAAAGAAAGACAGTGATGGTCCTAAATAATCAATAAAGAAAGGCAGTCATTACTTCTCAAAATAAAAACCCATTAAGTCAAAACCTATGAAGGAGACTTACAAAACTGGGACATCCCGCTGACTGTAATCACAAAAAGAAACAGTTCAGGCAAAAAAAAATAGGGATAATAATAAAAGAAAGAAGAAAGAGGTCCTACAAACCCTCAACAAAAAATGACTGCCTATTCAAAATAAGTTATCAACATCCGAATCATCACCGGAAAATCAGAGCAAAGACTCAAACAAGGTCTAACGTATGATCAGCTGAGTTTAGATTTGGAGAACATCACGAAGAGCGGGTGGGTACAAATAAAATTTGAGCCTTTATCCTTTGTTTCTTAAACCGTGAACCAGGCCACGTTATAACCCTCAAAAGTCCTAGCTGAAGCATGGGTTAGTTCGAAAGCATATTGTTACGAAAGGTATCCTGACTCCTTAAGGCTACGGTAAAATACAGAGTTGACATCACGTTTTACAAACAATCACTTGTTTTATGAAAAAATGCATTTTCAAAATCTTCAAGACAGACATAGGCTTTGCATTTTTAACATAACTTTGTTTGCATATGACCTTTTGTTTGAACAGCAGGGAAATTCGCACAATGAAAGTCTAATGAACAAGAGTATCTCCAAGAACCACCTATCCTTATGCCACCGGTTGAAGGGAGACCTCTGATCCTATATCTAACAGTGCTCGACAATTCAATGGGGTGTGTGCTGGGGCAGCATGACGAGTCTGGCCGAAAAGAGCATGCCATTTATTACCTTAGCAAAAAGTTTACCGACTGTGAGACCCGATACTCACTGCTTGAGAAAACTTGCTGCGCTTTGGTATGGGCTGCTCGCCGGCTGAGACAGTATATGCTGACTCACACTACCTTGTTGATCTCAAAAATGGATCCTATAAAGTACATATTCGAAAAGCCTGCTCTGTCTGGAAGAATTGCGAGATGGAAAATGATCTTGACGGAATACGACATTCAGTACACAACCCAGAAAGCCATCAAGGGCAGTGTATTGGCAGACCACCTGGCACATCAAGCTGTAGATGATTATCAGTCCATGAACTTCGAGTTTCCGGATGAAAGCATTATGATTGTAACTGACTGTGAAGTACCTGGACCGGATGAAGGACCTGAACCGGGATCCCGATGGTCTATGCACTTTGATGGAGCCTCCAATGCTTTGGGAAATGGTATCGGCGCCATAATCATATCTCCACAAGGTACTCATACTCCACTCACCGCCCGACTGTGTTTCAACTGTACCAACAACATGGCGGAGTATGAGGCGTGTATCATGGGTCTTCAAGCTGCGATCGACCTAAGGATCAAATTTCTAAGTGTCTTCGGAGATTCCGCTCTTGTGATCAATCAGATCAAAGGAGAGTGGGATACGAAACATCCAAACCTGATTCCTTACAGAGAATGTGTGTTGACCCTGATTCCCCACTTCACAGAGATAACCTTTGAGCACTTTCCAAGAGAAGAGAATCAGTTAGCGGACGCGTTAGCTACAATGTCTTCAATGTTCAAGGTTAAATGGGATAATGAGGCTCCCCGGATCATCATCTGGAAACTGGACGAACCGGCATACTGTTGTGATCTCGAAACTGAATTGGTAACTGAGAAGCCTTGGTACCACGAAGTGAAGAGATATCTGGAAGCTCAGGAATACCCTGAAGGTGCCTCTGTCAATGATAAGAAATTCCTGAGGAGGTTCGCAGCCAAGTTCTTCCTTAGCAACGGCATATTATATAAGCGAAACCATGATTCAACCTTACTGCGCTGTGTGGATAAGACTGAAGCAGAAAGAATCATGGAAGAGCTACATGAAGGGACCTTTGGTACGCATTCCAGTGGGCACACTATGGCTAAGAAAATCCTACGGGCAGGATATTATTGGTCCACAATGGAAGCTGACTGCTACCAACATTCCAGGACATGCCACAAGTGTCAGATTTATGCAGACAAGGTGCATGTCCCTCCAGTTCCCCTGAATGTTCTGACTGCGCCTTGGCCATTTGCAATGTGGGGCATAGACATGATCGGTGAGATAAGACCTACGGCATCTAATGGACATCGCTTCATCCTAGTGGCGATTGATTATTTTACGAAGTGGGTTGAGGCAACATCATATGCTACGGTAACCAAGACTGTTGTGGCACGGTTCATTCGACATAATCTGATCTGTCGATACGGCGTCCCTGAGCGAATTATTACAGACAACGGTACCAATCTGAACAACAAGATGATCGCTGAGCTCTGTGAACAGTTCAAGATACAGCACCACAATTCTTCTCCTTACAGACCGAAGATGAATGGGGCTGTAGAAGCAGCAAATAAAAACATCAAGAAAATCGTGCAGAAAATGACAGTGACTTACAAAGATTGGCACGAGATGTTACCGTTCGCTCTGCATGGGTACCGTACCTCAGCTAGGACGTCAACCGGGGCAACTCCTTTCTCTCTGGTTTATGGCATGGAGGCAGTCCTGCCGATCGAAGTACAAATTCCCTCTCTCCGGATAATGAAGGATGCAAATCTGAACGAAGATGATTGGATCCAGACACGACTTGATCAACTCAACCTCATCGATGAAAAGAGACTTGCTGCTATCTGTCATGGTCAGACGTATCAGAAACGAATGATCAGGGCATTTAACAAAAAGGTCAGACCACAGGAATATCAAGTTGGGGATCTGGTAATCAAGAGAATCATCCTTCCTCAGAGTGATCCAAGGGGCAAATGGACCCCTACGTACGAAGGGCCATTTGTGGTTAAGCATGTGTTCTCAGGAGGAGCAATGATATTGACCAACATGGATGGTGACGACCTTCCTCACCCCGCCAATGCAGACATAGTTAAAAAATACTACGCATGAAAAAGACCCGCTAGGCTGACATGCCTAGGCAAAAATTAGGGCTTCCCGTCGAACCAAAAGGGTTCGGGCAAAATGAAGGGATGAAAATGAAAAAATCTGTACACCCGGCAAGTCGAAAACCTGAAAAGGCAGCTTGGGAAAAAATGGGTATCCCGGTGGACTGAAAACCCGAAAGGGCGGTCCAGGCAAAAGTTAGGGATAAAAGCGTAATACTATGTCTCATTGATCACTTTGCATCCAGAATCCGGTATCTACATCAAGTTCAGACGACATCGATCAGTCAGCTTCATCTTCAACCAAGGTCATCAAGTGATGAGACGCTCAGAGTTATAAAAGCAATAGCAGAGTTGAAACCCAGTGGGATCATTCATATTTCACACAGCTGTTTTATTTTCTTTTGTACAAAACTTGTATAAAATCTCTTGTTCGGCGACGTTCCTCTTACTAGGACGTCAGCCTCTTGTACACAAAACGCCTATTTACAGGCCATTCAAAAATCAATACAAATATATTTTCAGTTAAACGTGCCAAGTGTTTTTCTTTTTCTGTTTTGTTTTGCAAAGAACGTCCAAGGTTCAATTTGTGATATATGCATTGACAATAATTTGCTAACTCATAAATATTTGCATACGAAACAAAAGAATTAATTGCAGGTGACACTAGAAACAGGGGCAATAAAGAGTTGTCCGAGCAGTCTAATTGTTCTATCCTCCAAGGTACCAAGGTAGGTTCAGCTAAAAAACAGGACCAGTGTACCTGAATTCCCCAGAGAGTAAGCCAAACAGTACATTCCTCTCCAAGCAAAACTATCAAAAGGAAGTTGGGTATCCTCCTGTAGATCTCAATACCTTCCCCAGCAGCATATATTCTTAACAAGCATCCCCGGCAGTCTTGGTCTAAAGATTGTTCCCCGGCGGCATAACATTCGAAGGAATCACTTTCCCAGCATATCAAAAGTTCCCCAGGAAGGTTGGAATCCACATATCCCCAAGCAGTAAGCTTATCCCCAGTAGATTCTGGAAGCTTACCCCCTCGCAGAGCACGAACGCGTCGCCCGGCTTTATTCAAAGAGTTATTTCCCTACTAGGATATAACTGGGTTATCCTCAGCCAAAAGCCACGGAAAGAGCGTCCTCGACGTAGTTCTTTCCTATCCCCAGCGAAGTCTATTCACACTTTCAACAACAAGACATCCTCAGCAAATTATTATCAACAATTCAGCAAAAGTATCTCTCTTCCCACAGAGTGTGGCTTCCCAGCATGGTCGCTAGAGTATCTTTTCTCCCCGCAGAATCTTCCATTTGCCAAGTTTATTCCGCAAACGGAGTCATCTTCTCCTACCGGTATTCTTGCAGTTATCATCCCCAGCGGAAGCAAAATCTATTCTTCAACATCAGCCCAGGATACGACTTCCTGGCACCCGTCAAGGATTTACTTTCCTAGACGAAAAACACATTCATAAAACGTCACATACATCATTATAGCATGCATAGACGCATCATATCACCCCAATCTCATTTATTTTTGAGAACATCTTAAAATCAGGCAATTCATGCATTATGACATTGCATACAACTAATTCATTACTTTTTCAGGAAAGAACGATCAACAGATAAAAGTCTTTACCCGTTGAGGTAGTAATCGTCCCAGATTCCTTCATCATTCTGCTGAGGTAGTAATCGTCCCAGATTCCTTCATCATTCTGCTGAGGTAGTAATCGTCCCAGATTCCTTCATCATCCTGCTGAGGTAGTAATCGTCCCAGATTCCTTCATCATTCTGCTGAGGTAGTAATCGTCCCAGATTCCTTCATCATCCTGCTGAGGTAGTAATCGTCCCAGATTCCTTCATCCTTCTGCTGAGGTAGTAATCGTCCCAGATTCCTTCATCATCCTGCTGAGGTAGTAATCGTCCCAGATTCCTTCATCATTCTGCTGAGGTAGTAATCGTCCCAGATTCCTTCATCCTTCTGCTGAGGTAGTAATCGTCCCAGATTCCTTCATCATTCTGCTGAGGTAGTAATCGTCCCAGATTCCTTCATCATTCTGCTGAGGTAGTAATCGTCCCAGATTCCTTCATCATTCTGCTGAGGTAGTAATCGTCCCAGATTCCTTCATCATTCTGCTGAGGTAGTAATCGTCCCAGATTCCTTCATCATCCTGCTGAGGTAGTAATCGTCCCAGATTCCTTCATCATTCTGCTGAGGTAGTAATCGTCCCAGATTCCTTCATCATCCTGCTGAGGTAGTAATCGTCCCAGATTCCTTCATCCTTCTGCTGAGGTAGTAATCGTCCCAGATTCCTTCATCATTCTGCTGAGGTAGTAATCGTCCCAGATTCCTTCATCATAGATTTGGAGTAGCAATCGTCTCAGATTCCTTCATCACATCCTTATAAAAAAAAAACTCCTCTGGTTCAGTCAGATCGACCCTAAGATCTCCCTGATTCTTGTCCAGTTGAAGATTTCAAGACCCAGACCGGTTCAGTTAATCGACTTCAAAGATTTCTTATCCAATCCCAAGCCTTCTCTAGTCCAGCTAAATCGACTCCCAACAGATTTTTCTGATAAAGACTCAGCAGAAGTTATTCCAGATTACAATCTCCTACGGTTCCCTCTCCGACGGCGAGTGAGGTGATAATTCCTTTTCAGATGTTTCCCTCTCCGACGGTGAGTGTGAGGTGATAGTCTCCTATGGTTCCCTCTCCAACGGCGAGTGAGGTGGTAAGTCCTTTTTCAGATGTTTCCCTCTCCGACGGTGAGTGTGAGGTGATATTCTCCTATGGTTCCCTCTCCAACGGCGAGTGAGGTGGTAAGTCCTTTTTCAAATGTTTCCCTCTCCGACGGTGAGTGTGAGGTGATATTCTCCTATGGTTCCCTCTCCAACGGCGAGTGAGGTGGTAAGTCCTTTTTCAGATGTTTCCCTCTCCGACGGTGAGTGTGAGGTGACAATTCCCTTTCAGATTATAAGTGCCTATGGTTCTCTTCCCGATACTGCAAAGATGGTAATTCCCGCTAAGATTTTTCTCAACGAGCGTTATTGAGGTTAAAATCGCTCAAGGTTCTCTTACCATTCATGCTAAGGTAGTAACCATCCCTGGTTCATTCATCTCCGTTTGAAACTCCAGACTCAGCCCCTGTAACCAGTCAGGACACATCTATACCAAGCATCTGAAAACCAGCTCCTGCAACGTGTCAGGTACTCATGTTTCTTTTGCAGGTATGCAGGTTCTCGCTAAGGAATCCCCTATGCGATCAACATCCAGATGGCATCTATAAGCCCATCATCCTATTCATCAACCTCTAAATGGCATCTATAAGCCCATTCCATCATTGCACTGCTACTATGTGAGCGCAAATTTCTGGGCACTCTAGTGTTCAATCATCTTCCACCCTTGGATTACGAAAGGCACGTCAGCCAATCTGCATCCTCAGGTCTAAGAAGATTGAACAGGGGCAACTGTTGCACCCCAAAATTTGCCCTCCCATATTCTTCAAGAAATTGCCAAGTCAAGCTGCAAAATTCCCCAAGGGTTGCTCAGTGCAAAGGTCTCCTATACAGTCAAAACTAGGGTTTGTGTTCTGATCAAGAAATTGAAGGTTTCAAGGGCCCAATAAAGTCTCATATGCCTACAAATGTGGTCAAGCAT
The DNA here is from genome assembly GCA_948472305.1 of Vicia faba. Classification (NCBI taxonomy): domain Eukaryota; kingdom Viridiplantae; phylum Streptophyta; class Magnoliopsida; order Fabales; family Fabaceae; genus Vicia; species Vicia faba. Next base: position 1,575,117,212 of record OX451737.1, read on the forward strand.
CCTCATATCAAGTTTCAAGGCATTCAGCTCAAAATTGCACAGTCAAAACCCTAAATTGCACTACAGTCAACTGTAGGGGCAAAATGGTCATTTGACAGTCAAAAGTTCAAATTTTTGGTCAACATATCATTTTGAAGCCACAAACATCATTTGATCAATGCTTGATCATGATTCTCAAAATTTGGCTCAGAAAATCATCAAGATGCAAAAGTTACTATATTTGGACAATTGAAAAAGTCAACTGAAATTGACCAGGGCATAACTTTCACATGGATTATCAGAAAAATCCCATCCAAAGCTCATTTTGAAGAGAAAGACATTTCCTACAATTCATCTTCATATTCCAAGTCCAAGAAATGCTCTCACAAAAAGTTATCAATTTCAAAATTATAGGTCATTTTCAAAAGTCAACAAAAAGGGACTTTAAGTCAAAGGCCATAACTTGAGATTGGTAAATCAAAATGACATGGGACCAAAGGCATTGGTTAGAGGACTCAAAGACCTTTCCAAAATGTCCAAGAACATGAGAAATGCTTAAAAATTGAGCAAGTTATGCCTTGTGGAAGTTGGGAAATTTTTGGATATTTTGAAAAGTCCACTTTGATCCAAATGACCTGAAAATGCTAATGGGCCCATTTTTCTTCCATGATTCATCATTCCAAGCATATGCACGACCACTTGGCCCAAAGGGAAGTATTTTCTCATTTTTTATTTATTCATTTGAATTATTATTTATATTAATTCACTTAAATTATTTAAATACATGAAAAATATCTAACTTGCCTAAACCAATCTTTTTATACATGTTTTAAGGTCAAGATTTCGTGCACATGCTAATTAGGAAAGATTTGAGGTGATTGGATGCAAGTTGATACAAGAACATGTGAAAAAAGATTCAAAAAAGATCCTTAACAAATCAAATCTCCAATTCATGAATTCAAGAGATTTTGGGCAATGTTTCTAACCTAATGCATTCCATACAAATACTAGATCATAAACCTAATGCTAGGAGACAAAAAGCTGCGCAGAAAGAGCCATTGAAAACTTGAAAAAATAGCCAAAAAACTCAATACTGAAAATCGATTTGCAGGTGGTTTCAAGCCAAGATTTTGATCCCATTGGCTTCCTGAAGCTTCAAGGAAACGATTCCAATCCAGATCATCCATTATAACGCCAGGAATCGGTAAAACGAGGGCCAACTGTATCAAGAAAAACTCATAAGCGTACATCACGATTCATGCATCCATTATCACTTTTAATGCTTGATTTACATTCCTCATGAGATTCTAAAGCTAACCATCGTGTTTAATTGCATTATTACGCTGTATATAAGATTTTACCATGCGTGGCTTTTAGGGTTTTCAGCGTTTTGAATTGGGGTTTTTGAGATAAGGAAAAATTGAGATTCCAGGCCACCACCATTGCAATCAGCAGACCTAGACGAAGAAGAAACACTTGTCGCGATCAATTTATGATCCCTACAGCGATGTTCGCTATTTTTCCAAAGGTCACCTAATGAAACGCGTCTGAAACCGTTGCCTTTGTGTTTTGTTTTTACAGGGATGGTGAGGAAGATGACCTCGTGTCACACAGTGGTTGGTCCGTTTAAAAAAGTGGCGCGCAGACCCACTAACGCTTTGTTTTTCTTTCATATTATTTCTTTGTTATTAATATATCAAAAGAACTTAATGGCTCAGCTGGCAAGGTGTGATTGTTACTAACCCTCATGACCTGGGTTCAAGTCCCAGGTCTGTATAATTCCTATATTATTTTTCGTTGATAATTCCTATGCAGGCACAACATTGATGCACACCATGCTCCATCATCATCCAAGCGTCCACGCGTCTAGAATGCTCAGATCAAGGGCATAGGTGGGATGAACATCCTAAAACCCCAGTCAATGTGCCACATAATGCCTGGAAAAGTCAACGAATTTCAAGTTTAATGGGCCAGAATTTCACAATAAAACCTCCACTTTGGGGACTTCCACCCCCCCTGGTTTGTCATTCTTTATTATTTTTATATTTTATTTTCAATTATTGTTTTATTTATTTTATTTCTTTGATTTAATTAATTAACTATTTTTTTCATAAATATAAAAATACCCCAAAAATTCAGAAAAGACAAAAAATGCAATAAATATTTTAGTTTAATATTTTCTTGTAAATAAATGCTTGGAATTTAATTAGTTTAAAATAGGTTTTAATATTAATTCTTTTCACAATAAAAATCTAAAAAATGAAGAATTAGGTTTAATAAATTTTATTCCTTTTTAATTTTCCTTTTCACCCTAATATTATTTATTTATTTATTTTCATAATTAATTGTACATAAATAATTTAGGTTTAAATTAGGTTATATTTTAATATTTTCATAACAAACTTAAAAACCATTAGAATTAGGGTTAGTTAATTTCAATTAATTCTTTTTTCTTTTAAATCTTAAAAAAAACATAAAAATACCAAAAAAACAAAAACATTTAATTTTAATTTTAATTCCGTTATTAATTCAATTTTGCAAAAGGGTCCAACGCCCATATTTTTAATTGTTTAATTTCGCATATTTATTTTATGTCGTTTAAATACTTATGTAACTCTCCCAAAGCCGTGTAAACAATTGCTCGCACTTTTATTTCTTTTACTTTATTTATTTTCTGTCAAATCGGGTCCTGGTTAATTTTGGCGATGTGGACCCGCGCCATTTGTAATAGTTTAGAATTTACTTTTCCCGCAAATATCAACTGTTAAACAAAGCATGCAAGAATGAATGGCCTTAAAAATAAAATCAAGCGTAGATCACAATGAACATGACAAGACAAATATCAATGAAAATGATACACAATTCGCACACACCACCCCTAGGGTACGCCTCACTGTTGCCTTTCGAAAGGTGATCGTCGAGTAGAGGATGTCTTAGTAAGTCCTCATGATCCGGGAACCTGGCATGAGGGTAGCTTCTAAGGTGTCTTCCCATTGCTCTGGTGATCACCATGTCCCGAACCCTCGAATTGACCTGAACACCTCTAACGGTGGTGCTACCTACCTCTCAATGGTGGGATGGCACTACTTTAAAGGACATTTACACAGACGAATTCCTTAGGGTAGGTAGGTTCTCGTAGATACTTGCTCTAATTTCAAAACAAATTCAAAAATACTTTTCACACCAACACATTTTCAAAAGCTTTCAAAGCAAATTTTTCAAACTCTCTGACGTACGAGTCGAACTGAAATTTTTCAAAGAAACTTTTTTTAAAACCCACATTGAAAAGCAAACAGACCATTTTTGAAAACACAAATGAGCAAGTATCTAAGAGCCCATGGATAACCATGGATAGAAAGGGTGCTAACACCTTCCCTTTCTATAATCTACCTCCCGAACCGAGAGCAATCTCTTTAAGGAATTTTTCTGTGCTTTTGTCCTTTCCATTTGGAGAAAATAAAAGACGGTGGCGACTCTTGCTTCCGCGACATTTCGCGAACCAGCGTTAAACAGTCAGTTCCAGATCCACCGATCACAATAATCGAGTCACATTCCTGTGATAAGAAGCACAGAAAGCAACGACAATGTAGAAATAGAACTTCGATGAAGTAAACGAGTAAGAGTTGCTAAAGACTATAAGCCTGATTATGCGGCTTATAATGTAGAAGAAGATCCAATGAATATTCAAGAAGCCTTGTCATCTCGGTATGTTTAGTTATGGCAAGAAGCTATCAATGATGAGATATAATCTCTAGAATCTAACAAGACCTGACACTTAGTAGACTTGCCTGCTGGTTGCAAACCAATCGGTTGTAAATGGGTTTTGAAAAAGAAATTAAAACAAGATGGAACTATTGATAAATTCAAGGTTCGTCTTGTTGCCAAGGATTTTAGACAGAGAAAATATATATTTCTTCGACACCTTTTTTCCTGTCACTAGAATTACATCTATTAGGGTACTTATTTCAATAGCTGCTATTTATAACTTAATTGTACACCAAATGGATGTTAAAACAACTTTTTTAAACGGTGACTTAGAAGAAGAAATCTATATGAAACAACCGGAAGGGTTTGTGATCTATGGATAAGAAAACAAGGTCTATAAGTTAGATAAGTCTTTGTGTGGGCTAAAACAAGCTCCAAAGTAATGACATGTAAAGTTTGATAACTTAATGATATCAAATGTGTACAAAGTGAATGAAAGTGACAAATACATTTATTAAAAATTTGAGAATTGTATTTGCACTATCATATGTCTATATGTAGATGATCTACTCATATTTGGATCAAACATTCAGGCCATTAATGATATGAAATCATTGTTGTGCAACAACTTTGATATGAAAGACCTCAGAGAAGTGAGTGTGATTCTTGGTATCAAGATCATAAAATCCGAGCAAGGAATTTCTTTGGATCAATCACAATATGTGAAAAAGATCTTAAAGAAATATAATTACTTTGATATTAAACCTGTGAGCACACCAAATGATCCAAGCGTGAAGCTGTTTAAGAACATTAGTGAAAGTGTTAGACAAACAGAACATACGAGCATCATTGGAAGTCTTAGGTATTCCATTGATTGTACTAAACCCGACATTGCATATGTCGTGGGATTATTATGCGGGTTTACTAGTAGACCGAGTAATGAATATTAGCAAGCTATTGAGCGAGTCATACGATACCTTAAAAGGACCATGAATCTCAGTTTACATTATCAGAGATTTCCTATTGTACCTGAAGGATACAATGATGCAGATTGGAATACCTTATCAGATGATTCCAAAGAAACTAGTGGCTATGTATTCAACATAGCTAGAGGATTTGTATCTTGGAAATCAAAGAAATATACTATCCTGAGAATATAGCATTAGCGACTGCTAGTGAAGAAGCAAGTTGGTTAAGATGCTTGCTAATTGAGATTCCCTTATGGGAAAAACATATGTCAGTTATGTTGATCCACTGCGATAGTACCGCGACTATTGCAAAAATTAGAACCGTTATTACAATGGTAAAAGACGTCAAATAAGAAGAAAGCACAACACTGTTAGAGATTGTATCTCTAAAGGAGCTGTAAGAGTGGATCATGTACGCACTGATGAAAATTTAGCAGATCATTTGACGAAAGGATTAGCTAGAGAGAAAGTCTATAATACATCACATAATATGGGACTAATGCCTATAGGAAAATGAGTTGCTCATGATGGTAACTCGACCTAAATGACTGGAGATCCCAAGAAATAGGTTCAATGGGTAATAATAAGTTGTGAGTAATATGAGATGATCATGCAAGTAAAGCATGAATCCTGAAGTAATAAGAGGATGAGATGATAGAAACTCTTAATGAGATCTATACTCTGTATGAATGAGTACCTAGACTGCATGAGTACTCTTGATAGACTCACCTATGTGATTGTGGAACTTAGGCCGGTTCCTATGGAATTTCGAGGCAGAATTCCTAGAGCCTTCATTAAATTGGGATACACGTGCAGGGCCATTAAAGCACGGGGTATTAGAATACACCTTAAGAAAAGGTTGTGTGCGGGTTTGATATCTAAGATAGAGTTTAAGACATTTGTGTCACTCTTGTTGAATTGGAATCCTACTTGCTATGCAAAGGTTCAAGTCGTAGACACCTTTATTTATGCACAATCTTAGAAACGTTTGACATTACTTCTAAAATCAATTTTTTTAAATTCAAGTGGGAAATTGTTGGAACATGTCCATGTTCCAATATGTTGAATTTAAAAATTTCTCAAGTCCCACATTGTTAGAATATCTTTTTGGTTGAAAAAAACCATTTAGTCTCACATTGCTCATGTGAGAAATATTAACTACCATACTTCCCTATATAAGGAGTGCACATGTTTCATTTCAAATCACACCAAAAACTATTCTATTAGTTTTTTCTTCCTCACTCTGATAACTATGCGTCTCTCGAATTGTCGAAGCGCCATCTTCTTCCCCTTTCTTCCTACTCGTTGAATTTTCCGAGTATTTTCTTGAATTCTCTTTAGAGAATTATGTTAACTTCTCCTCATTTGAGTTGAGAAATTTTCAAGTTTAATATTTTGGATTCTCTTTGGAGAATTATTTGAATTTCTCTTTGGAGAATTATTTGAATTTCTTTTTGTTGGAGAAATTATTATGAGTGGTCAAATGACCATTATTAATTTCTCTTTGGAGAATTATTTGAGTTTCTTTTTGTTGAGAAATTATTATGACTGGTCTTTGTACCAGATAATATGAGTGGTGTTGATACCATATTTGAATGGTCTTGTACCATCATAGGGTGTATTTTTAGACCGATTATCTATCATGCAAGTAGTAATCGTACAGTATAGAATTTGGCTGTTTTATCCTGGAGGCGGCGCGGTAGTTCGACTGCTTTGTATAATTTTGAGCAGTGCCGCGAAATGTCTTAAAGAGAGCGACCTAGTCCGCGACTCAACCTGGTAATTCCTTCGGTGACAAATATTTTAAAATCCGAAATCAATGGTAAGTGAATGTAGTGTGAAGTCGAGAAAATCTCGTGGAGATGAGACTAATGTTGCAAGATAAGATGTGGATGATTATAACACGCTTTTTATTGTGATCATGGAGGAGAATCATGGCTGCAAGAATATATAAGTTTTGAAGAGAATTTTATATTTTAATATAAAAGCTTTAAATGATACTTAATAAAGAAAAAAATCTAATAAGTCGCCATTAAAATTTTTCTATTAATGCTTATGCGTCTTTTCTAAATTCTCAAAAGATATTATCCATATCTAAGGCTCTGCTAGGGTTTTTTAGAAATGTTTGAACCTCCATCAGTGCCACCACCAGTGCCACCAGTAACACCAGTTTTCGTTCCTCTAATTAATGGATGTAATGAGAACAACATAATAAGCTTGAGTAAGGTGCTGGCAGGAGTGCAGAATAATAAGTTAAGCAATGAGATCTCGTATAAAAACAATTATTGGAGAACTCAACGTATCCATGCATGAAGGTGGAGACAGAAAAGATCAAGAGGTGTATGAGCAGATGGAATTAATTTGGAGGGCATGAAAGTTGAGGAGTGCATGGATGGTGGATAAGAATGTCCACAATTTTTCTATCTTCATGGGAGGAGAAGAGAATACATAGACCATGGAGGCGATACAAAGCCTTGGAAACAAGTTTGAAACATATGTGAGTGAGGAAATACATCATTAATATCATTGACTTGAGAAATTACTACTATCTTGTGACTTTCTGTAGAATATTAATCAGAATTTGTATACTTTTAACTTCTTGTATATTGCTCTTGTTTTTTTTAAATAAATTACACACACTTGGTCTTTTATAGACTCAAACAAAACTTTTATAATTCTAAAACAGTAAATTAAACAACATAACTGCTACATAACTACAAAAGAAAACTAATGCCTTTCCTACTCCCATAGTTAATACTAATCATTTATTTCTAACCCATTTAATGTTTTATTTCAACAAAACTCCTCCTTAAACATTAAATGCTTCTTTGATCCAGCATCCCAATCATCTTTCTGCCTCTTTCGAATACTTCTCTTAATAGTGGTTTTGTGAAGATATCAGCTGCTTGGTCTTTGCTTGCCACATGCCTTGGTTCCACGCTTCCTTCTTTCACATGTTCACGTATGAAGTGAAATCGAACGTCTATATGCTTGCTTCGTTCATGATTGACTGGATTCTTCGCCAACTCAATAGCTGATTTGTTGTCCACGTGTATTACTGTTTGACCTTCCTGCTTCAGCCTCATCTTACTTGTCAACCTTCTGAGCCATACAGCATGACACACACACCAGGATGCTGCCACATACTCTGCCTCACACGTTGAAAGTGTCACTATTGGATGCTTCTTTGATAGCCAAGTGAAAGCTGTGTTTCCCATGAAAAACACGTATCCTGCAGTGCTCTTTCGATCATCAATGTCTCCACACCAGTCATTGTCAGAATATCCAACTAGCTTGTAGTCTTCAGTCTTTGAATAAAACATCCCAAGTGATACTGTTCCTTGGATGTATCTCAGAATTCGTTTCAGCGCTTTCCAGTGTGTGTGAACTGGCTCCTCCATGAATCTGCTCACTATGCCAACACTAAGTGAAATATCTGGCCTTGTGCATGTGAGATATCGAAGGCTGCCTACCAAGCTTCGATATTTACTTCCTTCGACTCATTCTCCTCCATCAAACTTCGACAGCTTTGTGCCTGGCTCCATTGGCGTCGAAATTGGGTTCCAATTCTTCATTTTATACTTTTCTAGGATTTCCTTTGCATACTTTTCTTGTGATATGAAAATCTCAGCTTCTTCCTGTCGAACCTCCAGACCAAGAAAAAATCTCATCAGACCTAAGTCTGTCATTTCGAATTCTCTTGTCATGGTGTTTTTGAAGTCTTCGATCATCTTAACATTATTGCCTAGAAAAATGAGATCATCAATGTACAGAGCCACAAGTAATAAATCACCTCCATTTTTCTTCACATAGAGCGCTGGTTCATAGGGGCATTGCTCGAATCCACTCTCCTTAAAATATGTATCAATGTGTGTGTTCCATGCCCTAGGTGCTTGCTTCAGTCTATACAATGATTTCTTCAGTTTCAGCACCTTCTTCTCTTCTCCAGCCTTCATATAACCAAGTGGTTGTTCGACATAGATTTTTTCTTCGAGCACACCATTCAAAAATGCTGTCTTGACATCCATTTGAAATATTTGCCATTTGAACTGAGCAGCTTGAGAGATGAGCAATCGAATTGTCTCCATTCTTGCAACAGGCTCAAACACTTCGTCATAGTCAATGCCAGCTTTCTGCTTGTATCCCTTTGCAACCAGTCGTGCTTTGTATCTTTCGATCTCTCCTTGGGCGTTCATTTTTTTCTTAAATACCCACTTTACACCAATGGGTTGACTTCCTTTTGGTAATTCGACCAGCTCCCAAGTTTTGTTGTGTTCGATTGCTTTAATTTCTTCGTCCATGGCGTTTTTCCACTTCTCATCTCTTAATGCTTCTTCAACACTTATGTTTTCAGCATCTGCCAGAAGGCACACAAGATGCACCTCACTTGTTGACTCATACAGATCTTGCAAACTTCTTATTCTGGGTTGTAGAGGTTCATCTATATCTTCTGTTTCTTCATGTTCTTCTGGAGTGTTTGTTGGTACAACTATAATTATTTCTTCGACTGTGTCACCAGCCTCTGTCGAAGTGTTCCAGTCCCACTTGCTGGCTTCATTCATTCGAACGTCTCTGCTTACAACCACTTTCTTACTTATGGGATTAAAAAGCTTGTACCCCTTTGTCTTCTCATCATATCCAATGAATATGAACTTCTGACTTTTGTCTTCGAGCTTTGTTCTTCGTTGGTCTTGTATATGTGCATAAGCTATGCTACCAAAAACTTTTAGATGAGAGATTGTTGGCTTCTGTCCACTCCATGCTTCTTGTGGTGTTTTGTCTTCCAGCTTCGATTGTGGACACCTATTCTGAATGTAAACAGCACATTGTACTGCTTCTGCCCAAAACTCTTTCAGCATACTCTTGCTTTTAAGCATTGATCGAACCATATCAAAGATAGTTCGATTCTTCCTTTCAGCCACACCATTTTGCTGAGGTGAATATGGCGCAGTAAGGAATCTTCTTATGCCCTGTTCTTCACAGTACTTCATAAAGGCAATCGAAGTATACTCTCCTCCTCTATCTGATCGAATTGATTTGATGTTTATTTCTGTTGCCTTTTCCACCATTACTTTGAATTTCTTGAGCACTTCTAGTGCTTCAGATTTTTCTTTCAGAAAATAGACCCAGGTTTTTCTCGAGTAGTCATCAATGAAGGAAATGAAATACTTCTTTCCACTGAAGGATTCTGGAGTAATTGGCCCACATATATCAGTATGTATCAGTTCGAGTATTTGTTTAGCTTGATACTCTGCCTTCTTCTGAAATGAGGTTCTGGTTTGTTTGCTGAGCACACATTCCTCACAGAATTTTCCTTCGAACTCCATGTCTGGCAACCCATGCACCATGTTCCTTTTCGCCAATCTTCTCAGACCAGCATGATGTAGGTGACCAAAGCGCATGTGCCACAGTGACGCTTTGTCTTGCACTTCGATCTGCAGACATTTCTCTCGAATGTTCCTCAAGTTAAGTTTGTACATTCGATTTCTCTCCATTTCGACAGCAGCGATTAGATATCCTGTTTTGTCCTTCAACTGCAGTTTTTGATCTTTCATCAGGATCGAAGCACCCTTTTCAGTGAGTTGTCCCAGACTTAATATGTTGGTCTTAAGGTCTGGTACATAGTAGACATCTTCGATTGACCCAATCAAGCCATCCTTCTGCAAATAGCTGATTGTGCCCTTTCCTTCAACTTTTACCTTCGATGCATCTCCAAAAGACACGCTGCCATCTTCAACTCCCTTCATATCTTTAAACAGGTGTTTGTAACCACACATGTGATTACTTGCTCCTGAGTCAAGATACCAAATACTGTCATTGGTGTTGATTTCGTTTTGGGCCATCAGGAGAAACCCTTCATTCGATTCAGCTTCCAAAGCCAGATTGGTTGTCTCTTCAGTCTTCTTTTCATTTCGACAGTCTTTTGCAAGATGTCCCACTTTGTCACAGTTGTAACATTTATAGGAGTTGCAATCCTTCGCGTAATGGCCATACTTGCCACACTTGTAGCATTCGAAATTTGAATAATTCGAACGACCACCTCTTTGGCCACGTCCTCTGCTACGCTAGTTTTGTTGGCTCGAATTTCCTCTTTCGAAGTTACTGCCTCTACCACTTCGACCACTGTCACGTCCTCCACGTCCACGTCCTCTTTCTCGAAAGTTGTTCAAGAAGAGTACTTTTTCATCTTTCGATTCTTTTGTTTGGTTTGCTTCTTCGTCTGCCTCTTCTTTCTTCTTCATCTTTCTTTGTTCATGTGCTTCGAGCGAACCAGTGAGCTCTTCGATTGAGAGCGTCGAAAGGTCCTTCAATTCTTCTATTGCACACACCATATTTTCAAACTTGTCTGTTAAACATCTTAAGATCTTTTCAACAACTCTTGCATCAGCTACTGTCTCGCCATTTCTTGTGAGTTGATTCACCACTTTCTGCACACGAGTGATGTAATCTAATACATTTTATGTATCCTTCATTTGTGTCCTCTCCAATTCGCCACGAAGCGTTTGGAGTCGAACCTGCTTCACTCTGTCTGCTCCTTTGAACACCTTCTCTAACGTGTCCCACGCTTGTTTCGACGTAGTCGAACTAGCAATCTTCTCAAAGCCTGATTCATCCACAGTCCTGAACAACATATATAGTGCTGTTTTGTCCTTCGCTCGCGTCTCTTTCAACGCCTTCGTTTGGGCTGCTGTATATCCTCCAATTTCTGTTGGTTCTTCAAACCCATCATTGGTCACTTCCCACGCATCTAGAGATCCAAGAAGAGCTTTCATTTGGATGCTCCAGTTTTCATAGTTTGACTTCGTTAGCCGTGGTAACGACATTTGGTTCATCATGTTCGCCATGAGCTCTGATGCCAATTTGTAGAATATTAATCAGACTTTGTATACTTTTAACTTCTTGTATATTGCTCTTGTTTTTTTTTAAAATAAATTACACACACTTGGTCTTTTATAGACTCAAACAAAACTTTTACAATTCTAAAACAGTAAATTAAACAACATAACTGCTACATAACTACAAAAGAAAACTAATGTCTTTCCTACTCCCATAGTTAATACTAATCATTTATTTCTAACCCATTTAATGTTTTATTTCAACACTTTCATGCATGAAGAGGATAAAAGTGCAACACTTTCGGATGGTCCATGGTTCATATACGATCATTACCTAACTATCAAAGATTGGAGTTCTAACTTCCATCTTAATAGCAATTCCATTGAGAATGTTACAGTTTAGATTAGAATATTAGGTCTTGGGATCAAATATTATGATCCAAAAGTTCTCTATTTCACTGGAAATAGAGTGGATCGGGCGATGAAAGTTGATAAGAACACTTTACAATAGGAATGAGTAAAGTATGAGAGAATATGTGTGGAAGTGAATCTAACCAAGCTATTGTTAGCTATGTTTACTATCAAAGGAAGGAAATATAAAATTGAATATGAGGGGTTACATCTCTTGTGCTTAAAGTGTGAGAAGTTTGAACACTACAAAGAAGGGTGTCAGGTGCAGATTAAAGGAAAAGAAGTGTTGGATGGTCATATGCATCAACAAAATCAGATAGTGGAGAGGAATTCAATGGTGACGGTGAACACGAGTGTGGAAGAAGCTAAAGGAGATGGCCCTTGGCATGTGGTGCAGAAGCAGCGGAAAGGGCGAAGAATGTCAGAGAATAGAAAAGGAAACAAGGCGGTGACATTTACTGCGGGTGGTGCAAAAACGAGATCCAGGTTTTCCACATTAATGAGAGACGTGGGAGAAACAAGTGGAATATTTAAAGAGAGTGAGAATGTTCGTGAAATAGAAAAGGAAATAAATAATAATGTTAATTTGCATGGTACAAATAAGGTAATTGATGATGGGACTGTTTTGAGAAAAGTAAGTATGGGAGACAAGTCAAATGAAGCTTTAATTGCTTCCTTAACAAAATTAGTTGTTAATGATATGAAGACAACTCATACTTTTTATTCTTGATTCAACAGAACTCTCACATTCAGAAGCGGAAGGTAGATGTCTAAAGGCTAACAAGAAGGACATGGTCAACATGCACATTGAGGGAGATAAGAGCATGTAATATGAAATAGATGAAATAGTTAAAGAAACTTCTGAGGAAGTAGCAACATAAGATTAGAATTTATCTCTTTCTCATTGAACCTGTTATGATGAATACAAACCAAAACATTATCATCTAGAACTGTAGAGGAGCAGCAGGAAAAGAGTTCCATAGATATGTTAAACACTTCATTGATGTTTATAAACCTATCATGTTAGTGATTGTGGAAACTAGATCAAACATAGGATTTATGAGAGGCTAGATAAAGCTATCAGTAATGAAAGTTAGAGATTACAATTTCATGAGGCTAATGTCAAAGTCTTAATGAGAGTGGACTTTTATGACCACCACCCTATCATGATTTCCCTTGCGAGCAATCAATATGTGAGGGTTCCAAAACACTTCAGATTTGAGAGTGCCTGGATGGTTGATGAGAATAACAAGGATCAACTTCTAGGAATATGAAAGGTGGATGATGAGCTTATTGTGAATCCGAAGAAGATTGAAGCAGATGGGGAGGATTGGAGTTTCCATACTTTAAATCACATGCAAAAAATGAAGAGGGAAATTATGGCCAGATTGAATGGTGTGCAAAAACACCTTTGGTCAGAATAATCCTAGAAGCATGCAACTCTTGGAGAGGAAGCTTCAATATGACCTGAATATAATCCTTAAGCAGGAGGAACTCATGTGCTTCCAAAGATCAAGGGCTAAATGGCTTGCTGATGGTGACATGCATACGAAATACTACCATTTGAAGACTGTTACTAGAATGGGGAGAAATAGGATTGTTATGTTGAAAGATGAAACTGGCAATTGGACAGAAAATGAAGAACAACTTAGAGCTATGGTGAACAATTTTTATAAAAGCTTGTTCACTGAGAATGTTGGCGGTATTCTAGAGGTGGTATGTTAAAAATTATAGTGTTGCAGGATTCTGCAGAGAAAATTACTTATCGTCACTTTTTGTACTATAGTTCTACTGGTGGATGACCATTGAAAAACTTTTTTTTTTTTAATTTACCAAACACTTCTTACACTTAATCTTAGCATTACAAAGCCTTTATATAGACTTGAATGAAACTGATAGAGAATACAAATAGATTGCTAATCAAGATGAGGACTCTTTAGTTCTCTCAATTTTAATGATACAACTCTACCATAAATCTAAATAAAGACAATCATTATAATGTGATGGTTACAATTCTCTCATAATGCTTCCTAAAGATAGTGGTGGTTACAACACATTAATTTTAACACTCCCCCTTAATGTGTTGCTCTTTAACTCCCATTGCTTCTCTAAGTTGCTGAAATCTTCCTCTTGGTAGTGCTTTAGTAAAAATGTCTGCAAGCTGCTCTTGTGAATTGCAGAACACTAACTGCACATCACCATCTTCGATCACACTTCGAATGAAGTGGTGCTTTATATTAATATGTCTTGTTCGACTGTGGAAAATTGGATTCTTCGCCACGGCTATTGCTGATTTATTGTCACAGTGAAGCAGCAAACTTTCTTCTTGCTTTTCTCCGATATCTTCAAGTATTCTTCTTAACCACAATGATTGTTGTGTAGCCAAATCAGCTGCCAAATATTCTACTTCAGCTGAAGATTGCGCTACAGTATCTTGTTTCTTCGAACACCAAGAAATTACTCCTGAACCCAGGCTGAACACATAACCGAAAGTGCTTTTCATGTCATCAACACTTCCAGCCCAATCACTGTCACAGTAGCCTTTAACTTCGAGTTTAAAATTCTTTTCAAACCTGATTCCATGTTCCATGGTTCCCATGACATACCTTAGAACTCTTTTTGCTGCTCCAAGGTGTAAGTGACTCGGTTTACTCATAAACCTTAAGAGTAAACTAGCAGCAAACATTAAATCGGGCCTTGAAGTTGTAAGATAAAACAAGCTTCCAACCAAACTTCTATACATACTTGCATCTACTAATCTTCCACCATTTTCCTTCTTTAATTTTTCATTCACCAATAAAGGAATATCAACAGGTTTGCAGCCATTCATGCCAAACTTTTTCAAAATATTTTCAGCATATCTCTTTTGACAAATAAAAACTCCATATTCATCTTGGTAAACCTCAATACCAAGAAAATGATGCAGCAAGCCAAGATCACTCATCTCATATTTTTTCATCATTTCTATTTTAAAATTTTCAACCATTTTCTTGTTGTTACCCGTATACACCAAATCATCAACATAAAGGGAAACAAGAAGGATATCATCTTTACCTTGATGCTTCACATACAAGGTATGCTCACTTTGACTTCTTTCAAATTCTTGTTGAATGAAGTAGCTGTCAATTTCACTATACCATGCTCTCGGGGCTTGTTTCAACCCATAGAGAGCTTTCTTCAACTTGTAAACTTTTTCCTCTTGGCCTTTAGTCACAAAGCCTTGAGGTTGCTGCACATATACCTCTTCTTTTAATTCTCCATTCAGGAAAGCTGACTTCACATCAAGTTGGTACATGTTCCACCCTTTCTGAGCTGCTAATGCAATAACTGTTCATACACTATCCAATCTTGCAACTGGGGCAAAAGTTTCACTATAGTCAATTCTAGGCTGTTGTGCATAGCCTTTTACTACCAATCTAGCCTTGGCTCTTTGAATTGACCCATCTAGATTATGCTTCAATTTGTACACCCACTTTACTCCAATAGCTTCTTTGTCATTTGGCTTTTCAACTAACTGCCATATTTTGTTTTTCTTAATGGCATTTATTTCTTCTTGCATCGCATTCCTCCAAACATCTTCTTTGATTGCTTCATCAAAATTTTCTGGTTCCACAACACAATAGTTGCATCTTGCGTAAATATCACTCAAATCCTTCAATTTTATTGGAGTTGAGCTGAGAGATGATGAACTTGAAATTTGTGAACTTGGAGAGGATGAGGAACTTGGTGTACATGGAGCTGGTTGCTCATTATCAAGTGTTGGGTTTTGTTGTTGTAACATGATTGCAAGGACTGTTTTCTCCTTTGTTTTGTCTTCTTCCCAATTCCAAGAAGCGTTCTCATCAAATACAACATCCCGGCTAATGATCACCTTGTTTGTCTTCAAGTTGTAAAGTTCATAGCCCTTTGACATGGAACTATAGCCAATAAAGACACATCTTTCACTTGTTTCTTCTAGCTTTGTCCTCTTTTGTTTAGGAATTTGAGCATACCAAACACACCCAAAAATTTTAAGATGGTTCACTGACGGTGTTCTTCCACTCCAGGCTTCAAATGGAGTCTTTTTCCACACGGCCTTTGTTGGACACCTGTTCATCAAATACACAACAGTGTTAACGGCCTCGGGCCAAAAGGTTTTAGGAAAACCTTTCTCAAGTAGCATAGACTTCGCCATCTCCATCACGGTTTGGTTCTTTCTTTCAGATACACCATTTTACTAAGGTGTATATCCAACAGTGAGCTGTCTTTCAACACCTTCATCTTCACAAAATTTATGAAATTCATTTGAGGTGTACTCCTTCCCTCGATCACTTCTCAGCATCTTTATAAATCTTCCACTTTGTTTTTCGATTAATGCTTTAAATTTCTTAAAGATTACAAACGCTTCAGATTTTTGTCTCATGAAATATACCCAAGTCATGCGGGTAAAGTCGTTAATAAACAAGATAAAGTACCTATTTTTGCCATGAGACAAAGTATTCATAGGGCCACACACATCTGTGTGTACAAGTTCCAACACTTGTTTAGCTCTCCATGCACCTTCCTTTGGAAATTGTTGTCGGTGGTGTTTGCCAAGCACACAACCTTCGCACACACCAGATTTTTCTTCGATTCTTGGCAGCCCATACACCATCTTCTTTTGATAGAGTAACTTGAGGCTTTCGTAATTCAAATGCCCAAGTCTCATGTGCCATAAACATGAGTCATTCTCTTCTCTGGCCATCATGCTTACATTTTTCTCATAGTTAAAAGATAGTGGAAAGCTCCTGTTGCTAGTCATCTTCATAACGACAACACTTCTTCTTTCTGAGTCAAAAATTTTGTACTCGTTATTCTCAAAGTTTAGAGAATAGCTGTGCTCCAGAAGTTGTCCAATGCTAAGAAAATTTTCATCTAATTCCGGTACATAGAGCGTGTCATGTATGACTTTGCTTCCTTGCTTTGTGGTGACTCCAATGCTTCCTTTCCCTTTCACTACGACATGTTCTCCATTGCCCAATTTAACTTTTGAGCCAAATGAAGAATCAATGTTTATAAATGCTTCCTTCTGTCTGATCATATGGTTGCTACAGCCGCTGTCCAAATACCATACATTTTTACCTTCTTCATACAATGCTTTTTGACAAGCAAAAAATAAATTTCCTTCATCAGATTCTCCTTCTGCGTACGAAGCATGTTGTTGATTTTCAAGACAACAATCCTTTTGAAGGTGCCTGAATCTCTTGCAATTGTGGCATTGTGGTTTACCTTTGTTCCAACAATCCTTCTCGTCATGAGTACTGCTGTTACAAATTTTGCACCATTTGTTTGATGCTCCATTCCATCTTCTGCCATTTGCGCTTATTCCAGATCTGCCACGTGAGTTTCAACCTCTACCTCTGCCTCTTCCAAATCTGCCACCTCTAGAAGACTCACCTCTAGTTTGTATTTGGGGCTTATTTTCACCATTGTTGGGCTGAATGTTGAGTTTAGATTGAAAGGCACTCTCGATTGATTTTTCAGAATGTCGTAACATCCTTTGCTCGTAGGATCTCAAAGACCCCATCAACCCTTGAACACTCAAGGTTGATAGATCCTTGGTTTCTTCCATTACCCCCACCATTGGGTCAAATCTTGCTGTCAAACTGATCAGAATTTTGTCAACAATTCTGTGATCTTCTATCGTATCACCATGTAACTTCATCTGATTCACCAACTCAGAGAGTCTATTGAAGTATTCGTTCAGGCTCTCGTTCTCCTTCATCCTTTCATTTTCATAATCTCTCTTAAGAGATTGAAGCTTCACCGTTCGCACCTTTGAGTCTCCTTCGAACTCTTGTTGTAGGATACTCCAGGATTCTTTCGATGTTTTAGCTCTCATAATCCTTGGGAAGATGGATAGAGAGACCCCTCTTTGAATCATCCCGAGAACTCCAGCATCAATGATCTTCTTCTTCTTCAATTCTTCAAGTCGTTGGCTTGATTCTTCAGCCTTTTCTTTTGATTTTTCAGCCTCTGTCACCGCCGGTTCTTCATAGTCGTTTTTGACATACTCTAGAACATCCAAAGATGTGAATAGAGTCTCCATTTTAACAGTCCAAAAATCATAGTTCTCTCCTTCAAATAGAGGAACTTTGACATTGATGTAAGTTACGAAAGGGTTGTTTGTGAAAGCCATAACTGTTGTTATTTTTGTTGCAGCTGCAAGGATCTGCAGCTCTGATACCACTCTGTTGGCGGTATTCTAGATGTGGTATGTTAAAAATTATAGTGTTGCAGGATTCTGCAGAGAAAACTACTTATCGTCACTTTTTGTACTATAGTTCTACTGATGGATGACCATTGAAAAACTCTGCTTTTTTTTTAATTCACCAAACACTTCTTACACTTAATCTTAGCATTATAAAGCCTTTATATAGGCTTGAATGAAACTGATAGAGAATACAAATAGGTTGCTAATCAAGATGAGGACTCTTTGGTTCTCTCAATTTTAATGATACAACTCTACCATAAATCTAAATAAATACAATCATTATAATGTGATGGTTACAATTCTCTCATAATGCTTCCTAAAGATAGTGGTGGTTACAACACATTAATTTTAACAAAGAAGGATAGTTTGGACTATTGGAGGCAAACAACGATCACATTCTCTAGTGTTGATCTTCAAGATATTACCAAGATGGATAGTTATGTAAGCAATGAGGAGATTAAAAAGCCCATGTTTGATATGAAGCCTTGGAAAGCTCCTGGTCCAGACGGTTTTCCAGCAGGATTCTATCAAAGAATGTGGGACGTGGTTGGTACTAGTGTTTGCAGCTTTGTTAAAAAGGTATGGGAGAATTTTGAAGATATTGGCATGGTCAACTAAACTGACATTTATCTCGTTTCCAAGGTGGATCACCCCCATACTATGATGCAATTTCGGCCTATTTCCTTGTGCAATACAGTTACAAAGTTATTAGTAAGATTATTGTTGGAGATTAAAGAATTACATGAATCTCCATAGCAAACATGTTTTGTACCTAGGAGATCCATGTTGAGTAAACTTTAATGTCATTAGTAATAAGTTCTCATATTAAATATGGTAGTAGGAAGATTAAGAATCAATATAATTTGGAAGGACAAAAGTTAGTAAGTTATGATAGTTTTTATTAGTAGCAGTTAACTTTTGGAATTGTAAAAGTCATTGGGTCTATATAAGGACCAAGAGTGTATTTTATTTAACAAGCAATAAACAAAAAGGTTTACCTCTTTCTCAAAATAAATCACATGATGAAGTCTGCTTCTTTATATTAATTTGGTATCAGATCTCATGGCAAACATGATGAATCAAATGACGGCTAACGAAGTCAAATTATGAAAACTGGAGTATCCAAATGAAAGCTCTTCTTGGATCTCTAGACGCGTGGGATGTGACCCATGAAGGGTTTGAAGAACCAACAGAAGTTGGGGGATATACGACAGCTCAAACAAAGGCGTTGAAAGAGACACGATCGAAGTACAAAATGTCATTATACATGTTGTTCAGGGCTGTAGATGAATCAGGCTTCGAAAAAATTGCTGGTTCGACTACATCGAAACAAGCGTGGGACACGTTAGAAAGAGTGTTCAAAGGAGCAGATCGAGTGAAGCAAGTTCGACTCCAAACTCTTCGTGGCGAATTGGAGAGGATACAAATGAAGGATACAAAAATTGTATATGACTACATCACACGTGTGTAAAAGGTGGTCAATCAACTCACTAGAAATGGAGAGACAATAACTGATGCACCAGTTGTTGAAAAGATCTTGAGATCTTTAACAGATAAGTTTGAGAATATTGTGTGTGCAATAGAAGAGTCGAAGGACCTTTCGGTGCTCTCAGTCGAAGAGCTCGTTGGTTCTCTCGAAGCACATGAACAACGAAAGATGAAAAAGAAAGAAGAAGCAGTCGAAGAAGCAAATCAAACTAAGGAATCGAATAAAGACGAAAAGGTACTCTTTTCTCAAAAATTTCGAGGAAGAGGACGTGGACATGGAGGTCGTGACAGTGGTCGAAGTGGTAGAGGTAGCAACTTTGAAAGAGGACAATCGAGGCAACAAAATTGGCATGGCAGAGGACGTGGTCAAAGAGGTGATCGTTTGAATCATTCCAAATTCGAATGCTACAAGTGTGGGAAGTATGGTCATTACGCGAAGGATTACAACTCCTACAAATGTTACAACTGTGACAAAGTGGGACATCTTGCAAAAGACTGTCGAATCGAAAAGAAGATTGAAGAAACAACCAACCTAGCCTTGGAAGCTGAATCGAATGAAGGCTTTCTCCTGATGGCTCAAAACAAAATCAACACCAATAATGACAATGTTTGGTATCTTGACTCAGGAGCAAGTAATCACATGTGTGGTTACAAACACCTGTTTAAAGATATGAAGAGAATTGAAGATGGTAATGTGTCTTTTGGAGATGCATCGAAAGTGAAGGTCGAAGGAAAGGGAACAATCAATTACATGCAGAATGATGGCTTGATTGGATCAATCGAAGACATTTACGATGTACCAGATCTCAAGACCAATATATTGAGTCTGGGAAAACTTACAGAAAAAGGTGTTTCGATACTTATGAAAGATCGAACACTGCATTTGAAGGACAAAGTAGGACATCTGATTGCACAGTCGAAATGGAAAGAAATCGAATGTACAAACTGAACTTGAGGAACGTTCGATAGAAATGTATGCAAATCGAAGTGCAAGACAAAGCGTCACTATGGCATATGTGCTTTGGTCATCTACATCATGTTGGTTTGAGAAGGTTGGCGAAAAAGAACATGGTGCATGGACTACCAGACATGGATTTCAAAGGAAAGTTTTGTGAAGAATGTGTGCTCAGCAAACAAACAAGAACATCATTTCAAAAGATGGCAGAGTATCAAGCTAAACATATTCTCGAATTGATACATACTGACATATGTGGGACAATCACTCCAGAATCCCTCACTGGAAAAAGGTACTTCATTTGTTTTATTGATGACTTCTCAAGAAAAACCTGGGTTTACTTCCTGAAAGAAAAATCTGAAGCATTAGAGGTGTTCAAAAAGTTCAAAGTAATGGTGGAGAAGGCAACAGACAGACACATCAAAGCAATTCGATCTGACAGAGGAGGTGAGTATACTTCGATGGCCTTTGTGAAGTACTGTGAAGAACAAGGCATAAGGAGATTCATAACTGCACCATATTCACCTCAGCAAAATGGTGTGGCTGAAAGGAAGAATCAAACTATTCTTGACATGATTCGATCAATGCTCAAAAGCAAGAACATGTCGAAAGAATTCTGGGCAGAAGCAGTACAATATGTTGTTTATGTTCAGAATAGATGTCCACATTCGAAGTTAGAAGACAAAACACCACAAGAAGCATGGAGTGGACAGAAGCCAACCGTTTCTCATCTCAAGGTATTTGGTAGTATAGTTTATGCACATTTTTGTACCCCAAAATTTTCCCTCTCATTTATCAAGATTTTCCTCACAAGACTCTTTGGACTCAAGAAAAAATTTAGGGTTTGCTCAGCTCAAGACATCTCCTTGCACTGATAACCTGAAATTAGGGTTTGAGTTTGCACAAGGATTTTTGGACCATCAATGCTTCATGTGACTTTCATACACCATCTTAGACCCCTAAGATTGCTCATACCAAGTTTCAAGCCTTGAATCACATTTTTGCTCAGTCAATTGGACAGTTGACCTAAAAATCAATTGTATTGGGGAAAAAGTCAATTATGGCCAATTTACAGTTAAACTTCATATTTCTTGATCCACAACAACATTTTAGACTCATATTCACCATTTGATCAAGTTTGGATCATAACTCCTCAAGAAATTTGATCAAATCATCAAAAGGGTAAAATGGTCAAAATTAGGGTTTTGACTGAGAAAGGGCAATTTCTGATTTTTAACCTAGCCAATGACCAATTTGGTTCAAGCATGATTTCAAGGACTCAATGGCATCATATTGACCTAATTTCATAGTTCAAAATATCTCAAGTTCTTGGATTGACAAATGAATTTTCCAATCAACTGATCAAAAGTCAACTGTAAACTGAAAAGTTAAACTTTGACTTTTTGGTCAAAATCAAGTGCCAAGGGTCATAATTCATCAATATATGTCAAAATATTAAACTTGTTGACCAAGAAAACCAATTTTGAAAATTAGGGTTTTGAATTTGAAATTTTTTCATAACTTAGAATTTTTTTAAGTATGGAAATTTTCTTAGTTTTTCCCAACTTTTCACCACTTTTTCACTATGATTCAATTGGATTCAAAGAAAACTTAAAACATGAAAGTTATAGTCCTCCATAAAATCTACAACTTTGATTCACAAAGTTTTCCCAAAAGATGCTTGGATCTCAAGATATGAATTTGTGAATAGGGGTCCATAAACTTTTTAACTTAGTGAAAATTTGCCCTAATTTAGGCAGGTTTTTGACCCAACTTCATGGGAATTTTTCACCTAGTTCCAAGAGGTATCACTAAATGCATTTCAAAGATGTATTGTATAGCATGTTGCAAGCTTTCTAAAATGTCCAAGAACTCTCCAAGATCATTTGTGGTTAGGGAGAATCGAAGAAGAGAAATTGGCATTTTGTCACTTTTATTCAAGCCATTTTCACAATGCATCAAGTTGCAAATCTAATCAAGCATGCTTGTACCTTGCATTACAGGTACTAAACTCCTTCTACACTCCATAATTAAATGCCAACTCAGTGTATAATGGCTTTATTTTGGCTTTTGAAGCATTATACAAGTTGTAATTCCATTTTTGGCCAAAAGTGCACATTGCCATTTTCATAAAGGCAAGCTTTTCCAACTTTATAAACCTTGAGCCTTGGACCTGTTCTTTTGTTACAAGAAATGTCCACAGATATCAAGAAATGTTTACCAACCCTTGGCAGCCCTAGAACTAGCCAGTACAAGCATGTTGGCTCAAGTCACCTCACTTTTCTTCAAAAGCAAGAAAAGTTGCAAAAGTCCAAAGAACTTGTACATCTGATAAATGGTGGACTTGGTATCATTCTATACATTTGGACAAACTTATCACAAGGCTAGACACGAATGCTTGACCTCTGAAACATTCCAAAACTCCAAAACTCCAAATTTCTGCCCAACATCGCAGTTTCTGCAAAATTATAGCAAGCTCAATATTTACTCGTGCGTTTTGCCTTGTAACACTACAAACACCTTCCATACATCCTACCAAAGCTATCCAAGAAATCATCCTGCAACTGTGTGCTCTGTTTCAGCCTTTGCCATTTTCACTTTGGAAGGTTGAGCTTGACTTCTACAGGGAGTTTCAGCCATCCACAAAGCCATCTAATCATTGGAATAGCTTGAGGGAACTTCAAGGAAGCTCACACGATCACCAGGCCTCACTCAAAGTCCCCACATTGCCATATCCAAATCCAGCTGAAGGAGGTATTTTTCAAAACTCTATCTCTCTATTTAAGCATCCTCAAGCCACGATTTGTGAAGCAAAAATGTAGTCTCTAGCATGGTTAAGCTGTACATATGCATAGTTGTCATTTATATTAACTGAGCTAAGAGAATTTGAATGTTGAGCATGCTGGAAAAATTAGGTCAGAAATTAGGGGTTATAAAATTCTCTCTGATCTTTGAGAGTTAGGTCACAAATTTTATATCATTGGAATCGTGAGATTACAAGCTACATGTTTTATGTTATGATTTTTTGATTTTATGCAAGCAATAGCAAGTTACAGTTTGAAGGCAGAAACGTGCGCATGGAAGAAGCCAAGGACAGGGACGAAGCTGATGATCTGGGCCTTGGCGCCTTGGGCCTTCTGTTTTTGTTTCTCACACCCCCCTGACCACTATTTACACCCCTTTGCTTATTTTGTTTATTTTTTCATATTTTCTTTTCATTTTTATATTTATTGATTTTATTTATTTATTTGAATCACAAAAATCATGAAAAATATTTTCTTTATTTTATTTTATTTTTTTTGCATAAAATAATAGTTTACTAGGATAATATGCTTTATTTTCTTAAATAAATTGTAAATATATTTAATAAATACTATACATTTTTTATTTTATTATTTTTTCACATAAAATATTATTTTCATACATATTTTAATTTTTAATATTTTTACATAATATTATTTATTATTTTCTTAAACAAAAAATGAACAAAATAATAAAAGGAAACATATTTTTCTTTTAATTTGAAAACTAGGGTTTCATCCCTCCAAAAATAATATTATTATTTTTCCTTTTTTTTAGGGCTTAAATAAATCATTTTTCTCTTACGAAAAAAAAACAAATACAAAACATTTTTGCATAAAGATATTTGCATTGCATATTTAAATATTTGTATATTTATTTATTTTTGCACATTATTCAATTGGGTTGTAATAGTATTTTAGGGTTTATTTTTGTGCAATATCCCCCATTCAAAAACTTGTATTCTCCTTCCCATAATAATTGTTGTAATAGCTTAGTTTACTTTTATGCAATTTATCGCATTTATACCTTGTGTAGTAAATTAGGGTTTTGCATGATAAGACCAAAAACAAACAAATAGAATGAACTAATACAAGACAATCAAAGGCATGTAAAATGACACACATTGCACATAAGCACCCTTAGGGTTTCACCCATTTGGCTGCCTAAACAAAATGGCCATGGTATGCATGCAAAGTATCTTGGCGAAACAAAACAAAAATAAGATCATAGTCCCTCGATGACGCTATCAAAAGGTTGCCTAAAACAAAATGATCTTGGTCCCTCAAAATGCTAAAGATGCTTGGCAACATTGCTATCATGGTCATACGATGACCCACGCCCGTGCCGTTTAACATCCAAAGATAGGGTTGTTTACCAAATCAATGGTAAATCAACAATGTAAAAGGAATAAAAAAGATGCATAGGAAAGACATTTGAGTAGGATAGATAGTTCCTAGTTACTTTCTCTCTTCCAAACAATCCTTGCTATTTTCAAAAAAACACAACACATTTCAAAACATTTCCAAACAACTTTCAAAACATTGAAACATTTTTCAAAAGACAAACATCTTTGTATACATTCTTACGAATGAGAATCATTACAAAGATTGCCTAAACAAAAGGCCTCTTTTCAAAATACTTTCAAAATCACACCAAACACAAAGCACCATTTCAAACAATTTCAAAAGCAAAGCAAGTAACTAAGAGCCCATGGAAAACCATGGATGAAAAGGGTGCTAGCACCTTCCTTTTTCATAATCTACCCCCGAACTCAAGAAAACATCTCAAAGGTCTTTCCTGTGCTTTTTTACCTTTCCTTTTGGATAAAATAAAAGTTGGCGGTGACTCTTGCTAAACCGAAACATTTGCGACGAAATACAAAACCTCAAGTCAGTTCTCCCACCGTATCACAGAACTGGCGACTATGCTGGGGAATATTCTAAAAGTGGGGTTACCTTAGGGTTTAGATCACCTTTATTTTATTACAATTGTTTGCCTTGTTTGCTTTACACTTTGGTTCTATTTGTTTGGGTTTGAATCCTCTACCCGGATTTGGGAAACATTATAGGTAAATAGCAATACGTTGTGGAAACTGTATGGGGTATACCGACACGGTCTAACCAATAGCTATGTTAGTGTAACATATTTGTGGGTACCGGTAGCCTTTGAGTCAATCAAAGAGAATACGGGGCCGCTGAGTGATGTCATGAGGCACTAACGAACTTCTAGAACCTTTACTTGACCAACTTGGCCTTTTAGGATGTAGTGAGATGACCGACTTTGGTGCAGTATGAAGTTGGTAGATACTCGATACTACACTCATTGAGGGTTGGTTCCTTGGAATATTTCGGTCGCCAGTAAAGAGGCTGAATTGAAACAATGAACAAGGAAACAATCCAGTGATATTGAGCTCCTTAGAACCCAGTTACTATTTCTAGGACAGGTTGAGCCAACTAAACTTCAAGAGGGTACTTACCTATGAAACCCCATGCAAGCCTAAACTGGGAACTTGTGTGATTTGTTTGTACATATATACTTGTGCATAACATCATGGACATCATGAGCATCATATGCATCCACTAACTATTTCAAGGATTTTGGAAATTCATCTTTGTTCTTGTTTTGTAGGATATGGAGTCACTTCACATGAAAACTATCCAAGTCAACCCTGTACGAATTCCTCCACAACTCAAGGAGCTAGCTTCAAAGATTCCTGAGAACTCTCCATTCACCGAGAGGCATGGTCGTCTACTCAACCTAGTCACTTCCAACACAGAGGAAGACATGATGAAAGTTTTTTCCAGTTCTTTGACCCTTTGCACCACTGCTTCACATTTCCTGACTACCAGCCTGCGCCCACTTTGGAGGAATTTTCTCAACTCTTGAGGATTCCTATTCTCAATCAACTACGTTTCAACGGTACAGAAATAGATCCAAAGCCATATGAGATTGCTCAAACCTTGCACTTGCACTCATCTGATGTCACAACCCATTGGGAAACTAGAAGTGGTGTCAAAGGCTTCTTGGTAAAGTTTTTGTTTGAGAAGGCCCAAAGCTGCTGGAATTCTTTAGACTTACAAGCTTTTGAGGAGATTGTAGCTCTTCTCATTTATGGGATGATCTTGTTCCCTAATCCTGACCAACTCATAGATGTGAGTGCTGTCAAAATCTTCATGTCACGCAATCCGGTGCCTACATTGCTTGGAGATATCTTGCACTCTTTTCACACTCGTACAATGAGGAAAAGAGGTGTTCTCATGTGTTGCACTCCTCTCCTGGCAAGATGGTTTATTTCTCATCTTCCCCAATCAGTGTTGAAGAATGAGCAAGGTTTGAGGTGGTCACAACGATTGATGACTCTTACACATTCAGATATTCATTGGTGTTCTCGATCCAAGGAGAATGTTATCATCATCGACCGTTATGGGGAATTCCCTAATGTCCCTCTACTTGGCATTAGGGGAGGCATCACCTACAACCCCTTCTTGGCTCTAAGACAGTTTGGTTATGCCCAAAGGGATGGCCCACATGACATGCTGGTTCAAGGCTTGGTTTTCGACTTCGACAACGATAATCAATGACTTCGTCAAAGGTTCATCCGAGCTTAGAGGATGCCAAACAAGGTAGAAAGTAAGACCTTGGGACACAAGAATTCCATCCATCTTGATCCTTACCTCAAGTGGGTACGAACCCACGCCCAAAGTCTTATGATGCCTTACCCCTTAGTTCTCCCAGTGATTATAGAGCCTGTTAAGGAAGGAGAGGTTCCATACACCCTCCTACATCCTGACATGCCAACATCACTCGAAGATCTACAAAGGAGTTGGATACAGCTCAAGGGAGAACATGATACTTTTGAAGCCCAATTCTACGCTAGAGAGAAGAAGGTTTTAGAACTCACTCAGTTACTTCACGAAGAGTAGACTCTCAACACCTACATTGCACCAAAGAGGATGCGCAACATCTTTTTATCTTAGAATTTTGTACTATTTTGCCCTAGGGGCATTGATGTAAACAAATTCTTTTTTATTAATATAACGTTTGTTCCTTTTTGTTTGACACAAATCTGAATTTTTTTAAATCCTTGAAAGCATTACATGAATACATATCATTCATCATATGCATAAACAGGTCTTTATAAGAAGTTTCCTCATCCCTCTACTGTTTATTTCAGCAAAATGGATCTTGAACAAACGGTTAAAGACTTGCAAGCTCATAATTCACAATTTCAACAGCTACTCTTGACTTTGGCAAAGGGGCAGGAGGAGCTCAAGACTCTACTAGAGAAAGAAAAAGAGAAAAAGAAGAAGAAGCGAGTCGGTGTAGTTATCATGGGCAGAAGGTTTGAAGGACAAGCTAGAAGGGCCTTTGAATTTCCATCAACCTCTGAGGAAGGGGAAAGAAAAGGTAAAG
Source organism: Vicia faba (assembly GCA_948472305.1). Lineage (NCBI taxonomy): Eukaryota > Viridiplantae > Streptophyta > Magnoliopsida > Fabales > Fabaceae > Vicia > Vicia faba. Next base: position 1,575,145,001 of record OX451737.1, read on the forward strand.
AAACTGCAGTGCCTTCAGATTCTAAAGCTGAAGAAGAGGACTACTCTGAACAATAATACCGTCCGGCCGATGACAAATATAAAAACCTGGAAGAGCGTCTAGCTGCTATGGAAGTACAGAGAGTATCGGGGCTGGACTTTGAGGAGTTAGGTTTGGTGTCTGGAATAGTAATCCCGCCAAAGTTTAAGGTGCCACTATTTGCTAAGTATGACGGGGTGTCTTGTCCCAAGATGCACCTCCGCTCATATGTTAGGAAGATGCAGCCACATTTTGTAGACAAAGACTTGTTGGTTCACTTTTTCCAGGACAGTTTGTCAGGAACGCAGCTTGATTGGTTCTACCAGTTGGAGAGAGCAGATGTCTATAATTGGGAAGACTTGGCGGCCGCCTTCTATAAATAGTATCAATACAACACCGACTTGGCACCAACCCGTACTCAACTCAAGAGTATGGCTATGGTGTCCAATGAGGGCTTCAAAGACTACGCCCAAAAGTGGAGGGATTTAGCCGGAAGGGTGCAACCACCTTTATCTGAAAGGGAACTAGTGGACATGTTCTTAGGAACTATGCCAGGTACTTTCTTTAATCACCTGATTGGAAGCTCCTCTGTAGGATTCACTGAATTGATTCTAACTGGCGAAAGGGTGGAAGCCGGTATTAGAAGCGGGAAAATTTAGAAAGACGCGTCTACCTCTGCAGTTGCAAAAAAGCCTTTCACTGGAAGGAAGGAAGTGTCTGCTGTCTATGCACAGAGGAGTCAGGGGAGAACTGAACGACGGCCGACAGTGGGGGCCGTTATGATTCAAAAGTCTGCATCAGACCAACCAAGAAACAACTAGCCAAGAAATGATCAGCCGAGAAATAACCAGCAAAGGGTGGAAAGGCCTGTAAGGCAATTCACCAAGATAAACATGACTCCAGCTCAAGTCCTACCACATCTTCTGAAGTTGAATTTGGCCATGCTAAAAGAGGCCCCTAAAAATCCCAATACTGCATCTCCACACTACCATCTGAATGCCAGGTGTGCTTACCATTCTGAAAGTCCAGGGCACGACACCAACAACTGTTGGGCTCTGAAGAATAAGATTTAAGATTTGATCGATGCAAAGGAAGTTGAATTTGAAGCTCCTGAGAAACCAAATGTTATCTCCGCTCCAATGCCTAGGCATGGACACAATGCCAGTGCTGTGGAAGAAGATCTGTTTGTTTCTACTGTGGATGAACTGTTAACTCCTCTCCTAACCATTAAGTTGAGTTTTTTGAAAGCTGGGGTTTTCCCAGGTTGTGATAAAGATTTCCGTATTTGCCTGTCCTCATCATTTGACTGTCTTCTGTTGAAGAAAGGTATCCAACAACTGATTGATAATCAAGAAATTTTGTTTGAGAAAGCTCTTGTTTCACCCATTCTAGTTCCAGAAGTTTCAATAATAACCATATACGCCAATCCTTCCAGGGTTCCTAAAAAACCCGTTAGGATTACATCTGCTCCAATGACTACTCTGTTGAAGATAACAATGCCCGGGCCAGCCCCATACAAATCAGATAAAATGGTACCGTGGAACTATGGTGGAGAAATCTACTACCACGGTGTCAAACAGATTGAACAAATTGCTGAAGAAGAGAGTTCTAAAGAAGACAATTCTGACATTATTAACATTGCCGGAACAAGCAAAATTACTCGTAGTGGAAGAATTTTCTCTCCAGAGATTGCGCCTCCAAAGGCAGTCTCTGGACCCGTGGCCGTTCCAAAGATTACAACTGTACCAGTGATTACACCTGCAAGTGTACCCGCCAACAATGACAACGCAATTCCTATCCCTACTTCCGCTGTTGAGAATAAAGGAAAGAATTTTCAAGAGGAGCCTGTCCTGATGAAGGCTCAGTCACTAGCTATTCTTGAGACAACCAAGAAGGAGATGGAAGAAATCCTGAGGATAATTAAGAAAAGTGATTATGATGTGGTAGAACAAATGGGGAAGACCCCCTCCAAAATCTCTATGTTAGCCCTGTTGTTGTGCTCTGAGGCACATGTTAAAGCTTTGGTAAAGTTTCTGAAGACGGCTCATGTTCCACAAGAGACGTATGCGGATCAATTCCAAGAGTGTGTGGCCAATATGATAGCCGACAATGGCCTGGGTTTCTCTGATGTTGACTTGACCTCCAAAGGGAGAAAACACAACGACGCACTACATGTCTCAGTGGAGTGTATGGGAACCACCATAGCCCATGTTTTGGTTGATACTGGATCATCCTTGAACGTCTTGCCAAAGAAAGCCCTGGATAGACTGGATTATGAGGGGCTGACTTTAAAACCCAGCAACATCATTATGAGAGCATTTGACGACTCTAAAAGGATGGTCCATGGGGAGGTGGACATCCCGATCAAGGTGGGTACCCAGACGTTCAATTCAACATTCTATGTGATGGACATCCTTCCTTCTTACTCTTGCCTGTTAGGACGCCCCTGGATTCACAACTTCGGTGCTGTCACCTCGACTTTGCATCAAATGTTGAAGTACCCTGTCCAAGGGAAAATCATAACTATCCATGGTGAAGAGGAATGCATGATTAGTCATCTAAATTCTTTCCGATATGTAGAATTGGATGGCGAATTCATTGAGACCCCTTTCCAACATTTTGAAGAAGTCTCTCAGGAAATAGTGGCGACCAAAGCAATATCGTCAACTCCTATAATCACAAGACCTACACCTAGGATGTCTTCTCTAAAAGATGCAAAGGCGGTAGTGGAAGTAGGCGGATCCACCATCTGGGGACAGCTTCCAGACTTTCCTTACAAATCAGACAAGTTCGGCCTGGGATTTACTTCGACTGCTCAGAAAGCTGTGCGCCGCGCCCGTGCCGGAGGGCCACCTGTGAAGATCAACCACCAAGGGGTTAATGCACTAGAGGACAGTGAAGAAGATGGCAGCCTAGAAGACTGGATATTCCCTACTGTCGTCGGAGGACTGTGCAACTGAGAAGCAAAAGACTTTGTTCCGATTACTTTCATACTGCAATAATTTATCTTTTCCATTTCTGTTGGATCTGTAATAATTCACAAACAATTCATACTTTTTTAACCTTGTGTCTTACCCGAGGCACATAGGTCCATTTGTAAGGGTTCTTATTTCATTTTCATATGTCATTTTAATGAATCATGGACGCTTTTTCATATAAACCTTTTGTGCTCATTGTCTTTCTTTTAAATTTTGTTGTTTTAAGATGGCTATGCCCTTACACACACATACACTCACAAATGCAGGTACCCTTCCACTCCGGAGCCCATGGGTAACGATACTGCTATAGCCTTCAGTGACTCTGAAGATTTGATCTACCAAGCCGAATATGAAGGTGAGGAAGATTGTGAGGTGCCAGGGGAATTGGCCATATTACTGCAACAAGAGGAAAGAGAAATTTTTCCTCATGAGGAGCTGTTGGATACAATCAACTTGGGTACTGAGGAAGACAAGAAGGAAATCAGAGTGGGTGCCAATCGAGAGCCGAGTGTCAAGGAGCGCCTAATTCAGCTGTTGCATGAATATGTTGAGATCTTTGCCTGGTCATACGAAGACATGCCGAGACTTGATACAGACATTGTGGTACACCGTCTACCCACAAGAGAAGATTGTCCACCAGTGAAACAAAAAGTCTGCCGCATGAGACCTGACATGTCAAGGAAGATCAAAGCAGAAGTTATGAAACAATTCAATGCTGGATTTCTAGCCGTTACTTCCTATCCACAATGGGTTGCTAACATTGTTCCCATGCCTAAAAGGACGGCAAAGTCAGAATGTGCGTGGATTACATAGACTCAAACAGGGCCAACCCTAAAGATGACTTTCCACTTCCGCACATCGACATCCGAGTTGACAATACAGCTCAACACAAAGTATTTTCTTTCATGGACGAATTCTCAGGCTATAACCAGATCAAAATGGCACCTGAGGACATGGAGAAAACTACATTTGTTACACAGTGCGGTACGTTCTTCTACAAAGTGATGCCATTCGGACTGAAGAATGACGGGGCAACCTATCAACGCGCCATGGTAGCTTTGTTTCATGATATGATACATCATGAGATAGAGGTCTACGTAGATGACATGATAGCCCGATCAAAAACTGAAGAAGAACACCTGGATCACTTGCAAAAGCTGTTTGTCAGGTTGAAGGAGTACAAGCTAAGGCTAAACCCGAACAAGTGCACATTCGGAGTCCGGTCTGGTAAACTCTTGGGTTTCATTGTCAGCAACAAAGGCATCGAGGTTGATCCTGCCAAAGTCAAAGCTATACAAGAAATGCCTACTCCTCGCACTGAGAAGGAAGTCAGAGGTTTCTTGGGACGCCTAAACTACATTGCTAGGTTCATTTCTCACCTAACATCTACTTGTGAACCAATCTTCAAGCTGTTGAAGAAAGATCAGGTGGTTAGATGGAATGATGACTGTCAGATTGCTTATGATAAAATCAAGGAGTATTTACAAGAGCCTCCTGTCTTGATGCCACCCGTCGAAGGAAGACCGCTAATCATGTATCTGACCATCCTAGAGAATTCAATGGGGTGCGTATTGGGGCAGCATGACGAGTCTGGCCGAAAAGAGCATGCCATTTATTACCTTAGCAAAAAGTTTACCGACTGTGAAACCAGATATTAACTGCTCGAGAAAACTTGCTGCGCTTTGGTATGGGCTGCTCGCCGGCTGAGACAATATATGTTGACTCATACCACTTTGTTGATATCTAAGATGGATCCGATAAAATACATCTTCGAGAAACCTGCTTTGTCTGGAAGGATAGCTAGATGGCAGATGATCCTAACAGAGTATGACATACAGTACACGACCCAAAAAGCTATAAAGGGCAGTGTGCTAGCCGATCATCTGGCCCATCAAGCTGTAGAATATTATCAATCCATGAAGTTTGACTTCCCTGACGAAGACATCATGACATTGGATAACATTAAAGATTTCAGACCATATGACGGACCTGAACAAGGATCCCGATGGACCCTGTACTTTGATGGGGCATCCAATGCACTTGGTAACGGTATCGATGATGTGCTTATATCTCCAGAAGGATGCCATACTCCTTTTACAACCAGACTTTGCTTCAACTGTACGAACAACATGGCAGAATATGAAGCATGCATCTTTGGACTCAAGGCTGCCATAGACTTGGGAATCAAATCTTTAGTTGTGTTTGGGGACTCAACTTTGGTCATCAGTCAGATCAAAGGAGAGTGGGACACTAAGCATCCAAACCTTATTCCTTACAAAGAACATATCTTGACATTGCTACCACATTTCGAGAAGATTACCTTCGAGCACTTCCCGCGAGAAGAAAATCAGCTAGCAGATGCCCTAGCTATAATGTCATCCATGTTTAAACTTAATTGAGATAAGGAGGCTCCCCAGATCACCATTGAATGGATGGACGGACCAGCACACTGTCACGAGATTAATACCGAAGAAGTAGTGGACCAGCCTTGGTTTCATGAAGTCAAAAGGTATCTCGAGGCGCAGGAATACCCAGAATGAGCTTCAGTCAACGACAAAAAGTTCTTAAGGAGATTCTCAGCTAAGTTCTTCCTGAGTAATGGCATCTTATACAAATGCAATCATGATTCTTTTCTGATCCGTTGTGTGGACAAGATTGAAGCTGAAAAGATCATGGATGAATTGCATGAAGGTACATTTGGAACTCACTCTAGCGGGCATACGATGGCTAAGAAGATTCTAAGGACAGGCTATTACTGGTCTACCATGGAAGCAGACTGCTATCAACATTCTCGGACCTGCCATAAATGTCAAATCTATGCAGACAAGGTACACGTGCCCCCGGTTCCTCTAAATGTCTTAACAGCTCCTTGGCCATTCGCTATGTGGGGAATCGACATGATTGGAGAGATCAAGCCTACAGCCTCCAATGGACACCTCTTCATTCTAGTGGCCATTGATTATTTCACAAAGTGGATCAAAGCAGCTTCCTTCGCATCCGTGACTAAGAATGTTGTTGCTCGCTTCATCAAACAGAATCTCATTTTCCAGTACGGTATCCCAGAAAGGATCATCATTGATAACGGTACAAACCTTAACAATACTATGATCACCGCCTTGTGCGAGCAGTTAAAAATTCAACATCACAATTCATCTCCCTATCGGCCAATGATGAATGGTGCAGTTGAAGCTGCGAACAAAAATATCAAAAAGTTCATATAGAAAATGACACTCACCTACAAGGACTGGCATGAGATGCTACCGTTTGCTCTCCACGGGTACCGTACCATGGCTCGTACATCAACTGGGGCAACACCCTATTCTTTAGTTTATGGCATGGAGGCTGTTTTACCTATTGAGGTTCAGATCCCCTCTTTGAGAATCATAAAGGATGCATGTTTGAGTGAAGACGATTGGATTCAAACCCGGCTTGATCAACTTAACTTAATTGATGAAAAGAGACTTACTGCTATTTGTCATGGTCAGACATATCAAAAACGGATGATCAAGGCTTTCAACAAGAAAGTAAGACGCCAAGTATATCAAGTTGGAGATCTAGTGATCAAGCGTATTATCTTACCGCAAAGTGATCCCAGGGGAAAATGGACTCCTACCTATGAAGGACCATTTGTAATCAAGAACATCTTTTCTGGTGGGGCAATGATCTTAACCACCATGGACGGTGACAACCTGCCACACCCTGCGAATGCAGACATAGTCAAAAGATACTATGCATAAGAGACCCGCTAGGTTGAAACACCTAGGCAAAACAAGGGCATCCCGGAGAACCAAAAGGTTCGGGCAAAAATTAGGGATAAAATAAATAAAAAATTTATACACCCGGCAAGTTGAAAACCCGAAAGGGCGACTTGGGCAAAAAAGGGTTTCCTGGTGAATCTAAAACCCGAAAGGGCGGTTCAGGCAAAAGTTAGGGAATTAAAGCGTATGACTATGTCTCATCGGATCACTTTAAGGATAATCTCTTCACTAGCAAACCTGGAGCTTCTGATCAATCCAATCATCTTCGGACGAAGCAACGAATGGACAAGATATTCAGAGATATGAAGGTTATAGCAGAATGGAAACCCCATGGGATTTTTTACACATAGCTATCTTTCTTTGTATAAATGTTTCTTATCTTTGTGACACCATCCTCTTACTAGGATGTTTGTCTCCTTTGTACAAAATACTTACTCAAAGTTAATACAAATATAAATCTTTAAAGTGTAGAAAACCATTTGTCCTTTTCTTTTTACACTTATGTTTTATTTGCAAAAACGTCCAATGATTCATTAATGAACATATGCATTTGAACATAATTACTGTTTACAAATAACCATAAATGAAAAATAACGATTACTGACAGGTTGAAAGGATAGGAAAATGTCTTTAGGCTATTCCATGAACAATCCCTACATTACATCATCTAGATCCCCAACGGAGCTAAATTTCAAACCCTTAATCCCCATCAGAGTTAAAACTTCAAACTATCAATCCTCAGCGGAGCCAAAATTTCCAACTATCAATCCTCAGCGGGAACTATTCAGTTTCTCTAAATTCCCCAACAAGTTATCTTGAAGCCTGAAAACCAACCAGATGACAACTTCTGATAATTCCCCAGTAGAGTGGCAGATAAACCAAACTCCTAGACCTACTCCCCACCAAGATAGCTTTCTTCCCCACAGAGTTTTTATTTCTTCCCAACAGAATGAAGATTCTCATTCTTAATTCCCCGCAGAAGTCATAAGAGTTTTCTCTATTCCTCAATAGAACAGGGATTCCCATTGTGTAATCCCCGGTAGAAGTCATCAAAATTCTCTGGATTCCCCAAGCGAATTACTCAAGCAGTATATGGCATTGCTCGCAGCAGATTTTGGTTAATACTCCAACTTTAAGACATGAAGGATCCCTATATCCCCAGGAAAGTCATCAAGGATTTTTAATCCCTGTTATACCCCAAAATTTGCCCTCCCATATTCTTCAAGAAATTGCCAAGCCAAGTCACAAAATTCCCCAAGGGTTGCACAGTGCAAGGGCCTCCTAAACAGTCAAAATTAGGGTTTTGAGTCTGATCAAGAAAAGGAAGTGTTCAAAGGCCTAATCAAGTCTCATATGCTTACAAACATGGTCAAGCATCCTCATATCAAGTTTCAAGGCATTCAGCTCAAAATTGCACAGTCAAAACCCTAAATTGCACTACAGTCAACTGTAGGGGCAAAATGGTCATTTGACAGTCAAAAGTTCAAATTTTTGGTCAACATATCATTTTGAAGCCACAAACATCATTTGATCAATGCTTGATCATGATTCTCAAAATTTGGCTCAGAAAATCATCAAGATGCAAAAGTTTCCTTATTTGGACAGTTGAAAAAGTCAACTGAAATTGACCAGGGCATAACTTTCACATGGATTATCAGAAAAATTCCATCCAAAGCTAATTTTCAAGAGAAAGACATTTCCTACAACTCATCTTCATACTTCAAGTCCAAGAAATGCTCTCACAAAAAGTTATCAATTTCAACATTATAGGTCATTTTCAAAAGTCAACAAAAAGGGACTTTAAGTCAAAGGCCATAACTTGAGATTGGAAAATCAAAATGACATGGGACCAAAGGCATTGGTTAAAGGACTCAAAGACCTTTCCAAAATGTCCAAGAACATGAGAAAAGCTTAAAAATTGAGCAAGTTATGCATTGGAGAAGTTGGGAAATTTTTGTGAAATGGCAAAAGTCAACTATCCTTGAAACTTCAATTTTTGACAAAAGGGCCCACTTTCTTCCACTTGATTCAGCCTTGTCATGCCACACACGTGTCCCATGATTAATCTCAAGATCAAACATTGATTTTTCTATTTTATTTAATTTTTGATAATTTAATTCATTTTAAATCTTTAAAAATTCAAATAAAATTTAAAAATCAATGGGATAATGTCATTTGAATTGGAATAGCTTCCATATATCATGTGCCAGCTCACAAACTCATGCTAGGGTTAGATTGTACACCAAGTCTTGGTTTTGCTAAAAAAGGGGAAAGTTGGTTAATGGTGAAAAACCTAGGACTAGTTCTCTCATGGGCATAAATCAAGGCCAGCTAATGACCTAATTCCCTTCCCTCATAAGTGCTGAGTCAAAACCTAATGCCAAGACACTAAATGCTGCGCTCAAAAGCTCATTGAAAACTTGGAATTTTGACTTAAAAACTGAATTCTGAAATCATTGCTAGAGGTGAATTCAAAGCACAAAACCTATTCCAAAAGCTTCCTTGGCAATTCCTGAACGTATTCCAATCCCTAACATCAACTCAAGCCCCAGGAATTGGTACATAGAACCTTCCCTGTACAGCAAAAAAGTGATGATCGTGTTTTCAGTTTTAGACATCCTCATTGCATTTTAATTATATATTCTTGTTCCTTGTGATGTTTTAAAGCTAACCAGCACCTTTAATTGTATTTTTATTTGCCATACACGATGATGCCATGAGTGAAATTTAGGGTTTTCAGAGGTTGAATTTGGGGCTTTTGCAAAGAGGAAAAATCAGGACTCCAAACCACCACCATTCAATTTGGCATGCTTGGACGAAGAAGAAGCCATGGTCGCGATTAATTTATGAGTTGCATAGCTCTAATCGCTATTTTCTGAAAACGTCCCTAAGGCCACGCGCATAAAACCGTTGCTTTTGTTTTTGTTTTACAGGGATAGTGTGGAAGACGAAATCGTGGCAGTGTATGATACGCTAATTCAAATCAGCACGCGTTTTTGTGCTTTTTAGTGGCCACTAACCAATTTTTATTTTTGTTATTTATTTGTTGTTATATGTACAAAGCGTGCGTTGTAGCTCAGCTGGCCAAGTGTGATGTTGGTGACTCCCATGACCTGGGTTCAAGTCCCAGGTCTGTATAATTTCCAATATTCTTTTTCAATGTAAATTCCCATGCAGCGCTAGTGTTAAGGCATACCATGTTCCATCATCATCCAAGCATACACGCATCCAAGAGAATCCAAATCAAGGGCTGAAGATTGATGAACGCTGTAGGCTTGAGTCAATGCACCATATATGATTCAAAAAAGTCAATAAGGCCAAAATCAATTGGGCTAGATTGCTGGGCTCAGACCTCCAAATTGGGACTTCCACCCCCCTGGTTTGCATTTCTTTTTATTTTTTTTATTTTATATTTAATTGCTATTTTATTTTCCTGAATTGTTTTAATTTAAGTAATTATTTTTTTTCACAAATATAAAAAACATCATAAAAAAAATCAGAAAAGACAAAAATGTGATAAATAATTTTTATTTTAATTATTTCCTTATACATAAATTAGCATGTAAATAAATTCAATTTAAATTAGGGTTTGCAATATTAGTTCTTTTTTCCATAAAAAAATCCAAAAATATAGCATTAGGTTTAATAACTTTTTATTCCTTTTAATTTTCCTTTTTTTTTGCCATAATATTAGTGATTTATTTATTTTCATAATTAAACTTGTAAACTAATTAGGGTTGCATTTAGGTTAAATTTAATACTTTCATAATAAACTTAAAAATAATTAGAACTAGGTTTAACATTTCATTTTGGTTTTTAATTAATTCTTTTTTTATTAAATCTCAAAAAACACAAAAATACTAAAAAACATTTTCTTTTAACTCTTAATTTTAATTCCTTATTAATAATATTTTGCAAAAGGGTCCAACGCCCTCGTTCGTAATTTATTTTATTCGCACATTTGTTTTATTTCGCTCAAATAATTATGTATCTCTCCCAAAGCCGTGTAAACAATTGCTCGCACTTTTATTTCTTTCGCTTTATTTACTTTCCGTCAAATCGGGTCCGGTTTAATTTTGGCGATGTGGACCCGCGCCATTTGTAATAGTCTTAGATTTATTTTTCCCGCAACTTTTAACTGTTAACAAAAGCATGAAAGAATGTATGGACTTAAAATAAAATCAAGCGTAGAACATCAATACATGACAAGACAAATATCAATGAAAACGATACACAAATCGCACACACCACCCCTAGGGTACGCCTCACTGTTGTCTTGCCTTTCGAAAGGTGATCGTCGAGTAGAGGATGTCTTAGTAAGTCCTCATGATCCGGGAACCTGGCGTGAGGGTAGCTTCTAAGGTGTCTTCCCATTGCTCTGGTGATCACCATGTCCCTACAAACTCGAATTGACCCGAACACCTCCAACGGTGGTGCTACCTACCTCTCAATGGTGGGATGGCACTACTTTAAAAGACACTTACACAGACGAATTCCTTAGGGTAGGTAGGTTCTCGTAGATACTTGCTCTCTTCAAAAACAAACTGAAATCTTTTCACACCAACACTTTTCAAAAGCTTTCGAAGCAAATTTTTCAAACACTCTGACGTACGAGTCGAACTGAAATTTTTCAAAGAAACTTTTTAAACCCACATTGAAAAGCAAACAAACAATTTTGAAAACACATTGAGCAAGTATCTAAGAGCCCATGGATAACCATGGATGGAAAGGGTGCTAACACCTTCCCTTTCTATAACCTACCTCCCGAACCGAGAGCAATCTCTTTAAGGAATTTTTCTGTGCTTTTGTCCTTTCCATTTGGAGAAAATAAAAGACGGTGGCGACTCTTGCTTCCGCGAAATTTCGCGAACCAGCTTTAAACAGTCAGTTCCAGATCCACCGATCACAGAACTGGCGACTCTGCTGGGGAATTAAACTTAAAGTGAGGTATACCTTAGGGCTAGGTCATAACTATGTTTTCAATTGTCTTCTTTGCTTGCTTTATTATTGTGGGTTGCTTGGGAGTTCTATAGATCCTAACCCGGATCTGGGGGATACCTTCTTAGAAAGTAGCAACAAGGCTGTGAGGGAACTGTGTGGGGTATACCGACATGGTTGAAACAGTCTGCTACGTTGATGTGGCACTTTGGTGTGTACCGGTAACCCTTGAGTTCAGTCAAGGAGAGTACGGGGCCTCCGCGTGGTGTCGTGAAGCATCAACAGACCTTAGGAACCTTGATTGAACTATCTTGGCCTCTTTAGGGTAGTGAGATAACTGACTTTGGTGCAGTCCGAGGTTGGTTGATACTCGATACTACACCCAATTGAGGGTTGCTTTCCTGGGATATTTCGGTCGCCAGTTCAGTGGCTAAATCGAAACGATGAACAATGAAAGTGATCCCGTGTTATTGGGAACCTTAGAACCCGGTTACTTTGATTAGGACAGGTTGAACCCACCAACTTCAAGAGGGTAATACCTAGACCCCATGCTGGCTTAAACCCTAAGGGTTTCTCTTGTGTGACTTGTGTGCCTTTGTACTTGCCTACTTGCATGCTTGTTAGCTGACACATGAACTACTTGCAGGTTTTGTTTATAGTCCTTAACTAGGACTCATGACAAGGTTAACCAAATTTCTTGCAGGTTTTGTTTATAGTCCTTAACTGGGACTCATAACAGGGTTACTAGATCTCTTGCAGGTTTTGTTTATAGTCCTTAATTGGGACTCATAACAAAATATACTGAATTTCTTGCAGGGTCTGTTTATAGTCCTTAGTTGGGACTCATAACATGGTTTACCTACATCACCCCATGCATAGCATGACATCATACCATTGCATACATCCTAACCCATTTCAAGGATCTCAAGGGCTTGTGATACAGGTCGTGATGAATCAAACATCTAGCAAGGGGCAAAGAGGATTTATTTTCCTCTAGCCAAGGTTGTCAGGGGCTATGACCCACTGGATATGGTGAGCCTTTGACCCTTGAAGAAGGGCTCTCTACAACAGGAAGTTCCTTCAATCAAGTTGCCAGTTTCCAACTCTAACAAATTTCTCTGTTTACCCTGCGAGGTCCTTGAAATCATTACATGCATGTCATACATCTCATTGCATTGCAGGTGTCCCCTTGGACAGGTTGCTTACCCTTCTTCGCTGTTTATTTCAGCCGATCGTCATGAATCCTGAATCATCAGCTGAGCAGTCCATCAAGGCCCTCCAGGCTCAGAACGCCCAGTTCCAAGAGTTGATCCTGAACTTAACCCAGGGGTAACAAGATCTGAAGGCTCTGCTCTTGAAGAAAGAAAAGAAGAAGAGGAGGACTGTTTTGTTCAGCCCTAGACGCAGATCTGGGAACACCCCGCAGGATCAAGCTGAGAGGACAACTCCATCTGTGGGGAAAGGCAGTCATCAAGAGGAAAGGGTTCTCAGTCCAGTGGTCTCTGATAATGAGACAGATTTCAACGACGAACAGTACCCTCCGGCTGAGGACAAGTACAAACAGTTGGAGGATAGGCTGAATGCTATGGAGATCCAACAGGTACCGGGGCTGGATTTTGGAGATCTGGGTTTGTCAACTGGTGTGGTTATTCCTCGGAAATTTAAAGCACCATCCTTTACCAAGTATGACGGGGCGTCATGTCCCAAGTTACATCTCAGGTCCTATGTTCGGAAGATTCAACCATATACGGTGGACAAGAACCTGTGGATCCACTTCTTCTAAGAGAGTCTTTCAGGGACTCATCTCGAATGGTTCTATCAACTAGATGGGACCAAGGTTCGTAACTGGGAGGAGTTGGCTACTGCTTTCTACAAGCAGTATCAGTATAATGCCGACCTTGCTCCTACGCGTACCCAACTCCAGGGTATGTCGTTAGGATCAAGTGAAGGTTTTAAAGAATATGCGCAGAAATGGAGGGATCTTGCTGGAAGGGTACAACCACCTCTGACTGATCGGGAACTTGTCGATATGTTCTTGGGGACCCTGTCTGGTCCGTTCTACAACCACCTAATTGGGAATTCGTCTGCTGGATTCACAGATCTTATCTTGACTGGAGAGCGAATAGAAGCTGGCATCCGATCTGGGAAAATTCAAGAGGCTGCACCCTCTGATAAAAAGCCTCATCATGGAAAGAAAGAATCCAATGCTGTGCACGGTAAAAAGAGCCGTCATGAGGCAGGGGCAATCCAGATCTCCAATCCTGGACCTGCTCAACAAGGACAGGGGCAGCAGCGCAAGGAGAAACGACAGTATACCAAACTCAACATGCCGCTGGATCAAGCACTGCAACAAATGTTGAAGGCAGGGCTGATCACTTTAAGGGCTCCTCTTCGGAATCCGAATACTTCTGCACCCAACTATCATCCCAACGATAGGTGCGCATATCATTCTGATAGCCCGGGGCATACTACGGACAACTGTTGGCCTCTCAAGAACAAAATTCAAGACATGATCGACGCCGGGGAGATTCAGTTTGAAGTGCCTGAGACTCCGAACATAATCACTGCTCCGTTACCCAATCGTTGAAGACCTTTTGTTTATTTGAATTTCTGAGTTGTGTTTTTCTTTGCTTATACAAACAATTAATGTCATAGCAAACTCTTTTATTCTATTAATGCATCGCATATGTCTGTTTTGGGAATTAATACAATTGTTTTCATTATATTCAAAATTCTTTTCATATTTTTTCTGATGATCAACTCTTGGTTAATAATTCTGAGCCTCTTGAGGGAGGATGACGAAAACGATACCATAATCTACAGTATGCTTTTGAACAGACCCCGCTGATGAGGTACAGGCATTGTTTCAATTCCCAAACACTAGAGTAATAAGGATGATAATCCCTCGCCAACCCCTCTGAGCCAAAGAAGTAGGAGTTTTTCTTTTCGAAATTTAAAACCCTTAATCATAACCCAGGGCAGGGTAGTCTTCTCAGTTGATCCAAGTGCACAATGAATGGCACCAAATGAGTTTTTCCAAAAAAAACAAAAGACAGTGATGGCTCCGAACAATCATAAGGACAGGCAGTCATTATCAAAAAATCATAAATGAAAAGCCCATTAAGTCAAAACCCATGAAGGAGACTTACAAAACTGGGGCATCCCGCTGACTGTAATTCCAAAAAAGGAAACAGTTCAGGCAAAAAAGAAAGGGATAACAAAAAATCGAAAGAAAGAGGTCTCACAAACCCTCAACAAAAAAAGGGAGATGACTGCCTATTCAAATAAATTGTCAACATCCGAACCATCACCGGAAAATCAGAGCAAAAAAACTCAAACAAAGTCTAACGTATGATCAACTGAGTTTAGGTTTGGAGAACATCACGAAAAGCGGGTAGGTACAAATAATTTGAGCCTTTATCCTTTGTTTCTTAAACCGTGAACCAGGTCATGATATAACCCTTAAAAGTCCTAGCTGAAGCATGGGTTAGTCCGAAAGCATACTGTTACGAAAGGTATCCTGACTCCTTAAGGCTTACGGTAAATACGGAGTTGACATCACGTTTTACAAACAATCACTTGTTTTATGAAAAAAAACGCATTCACAAAATCTTCAAGACAGACATAAGCTTTGCATTTTTAACATAACTTTGTTTGCATATGACTTTTTGTTTGAACAGCAGGGAAATTCGCACGATGAATACCTAGTGAACAAAAGCAATTCCAATCAAGGGGCAGACGTGATTATTGTCCATCATCTGGGGCAATTCAGTCAAGATTTGGAGAATCTCTCAAAGGCCAAATAGCCTGAGGCAAATCTCCGCCTAAGTCACTTGGGGCATTGGACAAGAATTCCAGCAACAAATCTTGCACGATCAGACATCTTCTGGTAATATGGCTACACAATGCTACTAACAGGGGCACCTCCCTACATTCTGAAAGCACGGACATAGTCGAAAAAATACTACGCAAAATCAAAGACCCGCTAGGTTGACACATCTAGGCAAAAATTAGGGCTTCCCGGCGAACCAAAAGGGCTCGGGCAAAATGAAGGGGTGAAATGAAAAAATCTGTACACCCGGCAAGTCGAAAACCTGAGAAGGCGGCCTGAGCAAAAATGGGTATCCCGGTGGACTGAAAACCCGAAAGGGCGGTCCAGGCAAAAATTAGGGATCAAAGCGTACGACTATGTCCTGTCATCTTGTCACCTGCCTACCAGAAGAAGGTTTGCTCATCAACAACTATCAAGCACCTCCACAGGTATCTTCCGCTCCCACATCAGAAACAGGGGCAATAATGGATGGTCTAAGCAATCTGATTGTTCTATCCTCCAGGGTATCAAGGTAGGTTCCGTTGAAGAACATAACCAACACAGTTCAACACTTCCCCAGGAGAGTCCAATCTAGTCTCCCCAGGAAGGCTGGAATTCATATCCCCAAGCAGCAAGCTTATCCCCAGTAGATTCTGGAAGCTTATCCTCTCGCAGAGCACGAACGCGTCGTCCGGCTTGGTTTAAAGAGTTATTTCCTCAACAGGATATAACTGGGTTATCCTCAGCCAAAAGCCAAGGAAAGGTCGTCGTCAACGTAGTTCTTTCCTATCCCCAGCGAAGTCCATCAATACTTCCAACATAACAACGGTATCCTCAGCAAGTTATCAACAACGCAGCAAGGCATCCCTCTTCCCACAGAGTATTGCTTCTCAGCATGGTCACTAGAGTATCTTTTCTCCCCGCAGAATCCGTCATTTGCCAAGTTCATTTCCCAACGGAGTTATCTTCTCCTACCGGTATACTTGCAACTATCATCCCCAGCGGAAGCAAAATCTATTCCTCAACATCAGCCCAGGATACGACTTCCCGGCACCCGTCAAGGATTTATTTTCTTAGACAAATATACATTCATAAACATCACATCTTCATACATTATAGCATGCATATGCGTCATACTACACGAATTTCATTAATTTTGAAGACATACAGTTCATGCATCATGATTAGGCATACAATTATGTTTTGCCTTTTCAGGAAAAAGATCAATACAAAAGCGATTACTATCAACCATCGCAATTCTCTTCTAGATATAGTTTCAGATATGACCCAGAGATGGTGACGTTCTGATGCTGCTTCCAGATTTCCTTCTAGATATAGTTTCAGATATGATCCAGAGATGGTGACGTTCTGACGCTGCTTCCAGATTTCCTTCTAGATATAGTTTCAGATTTGACCCAGAGATGGTGACGTTCTGATGCTGCTTCCAGATTTCCTTCTAGATATAGTTTCAGATATGATCCAGAGATGGTGACGTTCTGATACTGCTTCCAGATTTCCTTCTAGATATAGTTTCAGATATGACCCAGGCATGGCGACGTTCTGATACTGCTTCCAGATTTCCTTCTAGATATAGTTTCAGATATGACCCAGGCATGGCGACGTTCTGATACTGCTTCCAGAGTTTCTTTCTAGATATAGTTTCAGATATGATCCAGAGATGGTGACGTTCTGACGCTGCTTCCAGAGTTTCTTTCTAGATATAGTTTCAGATATGATCCAGAGATGGTGACGTTCTGACGCTGCTTCCAGATTTCCTTCTAGATATAGTTTCAGATATGATCCAGAGATGGTGACGTTCTGATACTGCTTCCAGATTTCCTTCTAGATATAGTTTCAGATATGACCCAGGCATGGCGACGTTCTGATACTGCTTCCAGATTTCCTTCTAGATATAGTTTCAGATATGACCCAGGCATGGTGACGTTCTGATGCTGCTTCCAGATTTCCTTCTAGATATAGTTTCAGATATGATCTAGAGATGGTGACGTTCTGATACTGCTTCCAGATTTCCTTCTAGATATAGTTTCAGATATGACCCAGGCATGGCGACGTTCTGATACTGCTTCCAGATTTCCTTCTAGATATAGTTTCAGATATGACCCAGGCATGGCGACGTTCTGATACTGCTTCCAGAGTTTCTTTCTAGATATAGTTTCAGATATGATCCAGAGATGGTGACGTTCTGACGCTGCTTCCAGATTTCCTTCTAGATATAGTTTCAGATATGATCCAGAGATGGTGACGTTCTGATACTGCTTCCAGATTTCCTTCTAGATATAGTTTCAGATATGACCCAGGCATGGCGACGTTCTGATACTGCTTCCAGATTTCCTTCTAGATATAGTTTCAGATATGACCCAGGCATGGCGATGTTCTGATACTGCTTCCAGAGTTTCTTTCTAGATATAGTTTCAGATATAACCCAGGCATGGCGACGTTCTGATACTGCTTCCAGAGTTTCTTTCTAGATATAGTTTCAGATTTGACCCAGAGATGGTGACGTTCTGATGCTGCTTCCAAATATCCTTCCAGATATAGTTTCAGATTTGACCCAGAGATGGTGACGTTCTGATGCTGCTTCCAGATTTCCTCCCAGATATAGTCCAGATATGAACCAGATATGGCGACGTTCTGACACTTATTCCAGTTAAAGATGTTTCAAGACCTAGACCGGTTCAGTTAAATCGACCCTAAGATTTTCCTGATTCTTATCCAGTCAAAGGCCTTCTCTGGTTCAGTCAGATCAACCCTAAGATCTCCCTGATGCTTATCCAGTTGAAGATATTTCAAGACCTTGTCCGGTTCAGGTAAATCGACCCTAAGATTTTCCTGATGCTTATCCGGTCAAAGGCCTTTCTGGTTCAGTCAGATCGACCCTAAGATCTCCCTGATTCTTATCCCAGTAGAAGACATCCAAGATTTTTTCTCAACGAGCGTTGTTGAAGTTAAAGTCGCCCAAGGTTTTCTTACCATTCATGCTAAGGTAGTAACCATCCCTGGTTCTTTCATCGCCGTTTGAAGCTCCAGACTCAGCTCCTGTAACCAGTCAGGACACATTTATACCAGGCATCTAAAAAACAGCTCCTGCAACGTGTCAGGTACTCATTTTCTGTTTTGCAGGTATACAGGTTCTCGCCAAGGAATCTCTTACGCAATCAAACATCCAGATGGCATCTATAAGCCCATTCCACTATCACTGCCACTATGTGAGCGCAAATTTCTGGGCACTCTAGTGTCCAATCATCTTCTACCCTCGGATTACGAAAGGCACGTCCGCCAATCTGCATCCTCAGGTCTAAGAAGATTGAACAGGGGCAACTGTTATACCCCAAAATTTGCCCTCCCATATTCTTCAAGAAATTGCCAAGCCAAGTCACAAAATTCCCCAAGGGTTGCACAGTGCAAGGGCCTCCTAAACAGTCAAAATTAGGGTTTTGAGTCTGATCAAGAAAAGGAAGTGTTCAAAGGCCTAATCAAGTCTCATATGCTTACAAACATGGTCAAGCATCCTCATATCAAGTTTCAAGGCATTCAGCTCAAAATTGCACAGTCAAAACCCTAAATTGCACTACAGTCAACTGTAGGGGAAAAAATGGTCATTTGACAGTCAAAAGTTCAAATTTTTGGTCAACATATCATTTTGAAGCCACAAACATCATTTGATCAATGCTTGATCATGATTCTCAAAATTTGGCTCAGAAAATCATCAAGATGCAAAAGTTTCCTTATTTGGACAGTTGAAAAAGTCAACTGAAATTGACCAGGGCATAACTTTCACATGGATTATCAGAAAAATTCCATCCAAAGCTCATTTTGAAGAGAAAGACATTTCCTACAACTCATCTTCATACTTCAAGTCCAATAAATGCTCTCACAAAAAGTTATCAATTTCAACATTATAGGTCATTTTCAAAAGTCAACAAAAAGGGACTTTAAGTCAAAGGCCATAACTTGAGATTGGAAAATCAAAATGACATGGGACCAAAGGAATTGGTTAAAGGACTCAAAGACCTTTCCAAAATGTCCAAGAACATGAGAAAAGCTTAAAACTTGAGCAAGTTATGCATTGGAGAAGTTGGGAAATTTTTGTGAAATGGCAAAAGTCAACTATCCTTGAAACTTCAATTTTTGACAAAAGGGCCCACTTTCTTCCACTTGATTCAGCCTTGTCATGCCACACACGTGTCCCATGATTAATCTCAAGATCAAACATTGATTTTTCTATTTTATTTAATTTTTGATAATTTAATTCATTTTAAATCTTTAAAAATTCAAATAAAATTTAAAAATCAATGGGATAGTGTCATTTGAATTGGAATAGCTTCCATATATCATGTGCCAGCTCACAAACTCATGTTAGGGTTAGATTGTACACCAAGTCTTGGTTTTGCTAAAAAAGGGGAAAGTTGGTTAATGGTGAAAAACCTAGGACTAGTTCTCTCATGGGCATAAATCAAGGCCAACTAATGACCTAATTCCCTTCCCTCATAAGTGCTGAGTCAAAACCTAATGCCAAGACACTAAATGCTGCGCTCAAAAGCTCATTGAAAACTTGGAATTTTGACTTAAAAACTGAATTCTGAAATCATTGCTAGAGGTGAATTCAAAGCACAAAACCTATTCCAAAAGCTTCCTTGGCAATTCCTGAACGTATTCCAATCCCTAACATCAACTCAAGCCCCAGAAATTGGTACATAGAACCTTCCCTGTACAGCAAAAAAGTGATGATCGTGTTTTCAGTTTTAGACATCCTCATTGCATTTTAATTATATATTCTTGTTCCTTGTGATGTTTTAAAGCTAACCAGCACCTTTAATTGTATTTTTATTTGCCATACACGATGATGCCATGAGTGAAATTTAGGGTTTTCAGAGGTTGAATTTGGGGCTTTTGCAAAGAGGAAAAATCAGGACTCCAAACCACCACCATTCAATTTGGCATGCTTGGACGAAGAAGAAGCCATGGTCGCGATTAATTTATGAGTTGCATAGCTCTAATCGCTATTTTCTGAAAACGTCCCTAAGGCCACGCGCATAAAACCGTTGCTTTTGTTTTTGTTTTACAGGGATAGTGTGGAAGACGAAATCGTGGCAGTGTATGATACGCTAATTCAAATCAGCACGCGTTTTTGTGCTTTTTAGTGGCCACTAACCAATTTTTATTTTTGTTATTTATTTGTTGTTATATGTACAAAGCGTGCGTTGTAGCTCAGCTGGCCAAGTGTGATGTTGGTGACTCCCATGACCTGGGTTCAAGTCCCAGGTCTGTATAATTTCCAATATTCTTTTTCAATGTAAATTCCCATGCAGCGCTAGTGTTAAGGCATACCATGTTCCATCATCATCCAAGCATACACGCATCCAAGAGAATCCAAATCAAGGGCTGAAGATTGATGAACGCTGTAGGCTTGAGTCAATGCACCATATATGATTCAAAAAAGTCAATAAGGCCAAAATCAATTGGGCTAGATTGCTGGGCTCAGACCTCCAAATTGGGACTTCCACCCCCTGGTTTGCATTTCTTTTTATTTTTTTTATTTTATATTTAATTGCTATTTTATTTTCCTGATTTGTTTTAATTTAATTAATTATTTTTTTTCACAAATATAAAAAACATCATAAAAAAAATCAGAAAAGACAAAAATGTGATAAATAATTTTTATTTTAATTATTTCCTTATACATAAATTAGCATGTAAATAAATTCAATTTAAATTAGGGTTTGCAATATTAGTTCTTTTTTCCATAAAAAAATCCAAAAATATAGCATTAGGTTTAATAACTTTTTATTCCTTTTAATTTTCCTTTTTTTTGCCATAATATTAGTGATTTATTTATTTTCATAATTAAACTTGTAAACTAATTAGGGTTGCATTTAGGTTAAATTTAATACTTTCATAATAAACTTAAAAATAATTAGAACTAGGTTTAACATTTCATTTTGGTTTTTAATTAATTCTTTTTTTATTAAATCTCAAAAAACACAAAAATACTAAAAAACATTTTCTTTTAACTCTTAATTTTAATTCCTTATTAATAATATTTTGCAAAAGGGTCCAACGCCCTCGTTCGTAATTTATTTTATTCGCACATTTGTTTTATTTCGCTCAAATAATTATGTATCTCTCCCAAAGCCGTGTAAACAATTGCTCGCACTTTTATTTCTTTCGCTTTATTTACTTTCCGTCAAATCGGGTCCGGTTTAATTTTGGCGATGTGGACCCGCGCCATTTGTAATAGTCTTAGATTTATTTTTCCCGCAACTTTTAACTGTTAACAAAAAGCATGAAAGAATGTATGGACTTAAAATAAAATCAAGTGTAGAACACCAATACATGACAAGACAAATATCAATGAAAACGATACACAAATCGCACACACCACCCCTAGGGTACGCCTCACTGTTGTCTTGCCTTTCGAAAGGTGATCGTCGAGTAGAGGATGTCTTAGTAAGTCCTCATGATCCGGGAACCTGGCGTGAGGGTAGCTTCTAAGGTGTCTTCCCATTGCTCTGGTGATCACCATGTCCCTACAAACTCGAATTGACCCGAACACCTCCAACGGTGGTGCTACCTACCTCTCAATGGTGGGATGGCACTACTTTAAAAGACACTTACACAGACGAATTCCTTAGGGTAGGTAGGTTCTCGTAGATACTTTCTCTCTTCAAAAACAAACTGAAATCTTTTCACACCAACACTTTTCAAAAGCTTTCGAAGCAAATTTTTCAAACACTCTGACGTACGAGTCGAACTGAAATTTTTCAAAGAAACTTTTTAAACCCACATTGAAAAGCAAACAAACAATTTTGAAAACACATTGAGCAAGTATCTAAGAGCCCATGGATAACCATGGATGGAAAGGGTGCTAACACCTTCCCTTTCTATAACCTACCTCCCGAACCGAGAGCAATCTCTTTAAGGAATTTTTCTGTGCTTTTGTCCTTTCCATTTGGAGAAAATAAAAGACGGTGGCGACTCTTGCTTCCGCGACATTTCGCGAACCAGCTTTAAACAGTCAGTTCCAGATCCACCGATCACAATCCCCAATAGTTGTCAAGGACTTCTGTAATCGGTGGGAAAGAGAACTGACTGTCTTGGAATACTGGTTCGCGTTTTGCATTTGTTTTCGCAAAATTTCGCGGTAAGCAAGAGTCGCCATCGTCTTTTATTTTATCCAACAAGGAAAGGAAAAAAGCACAGAAAAATTCCTTTTTCAAGATGTTTCTCGGGTCCGGGGGGTAGATTATAGAAAGGGAAGGTGTTAGCACCCTTTCTATCTGTGGTTATCCACAGGCTCTTAGGTACTTGCTCAAAGTGTTTTCAAAATTTTCTTTTCTTTGTGTTTGTGGGTTTGAAAAGAGTTTTTGTTTGAAAGGAGTGTAAGTGCGAAAAGTTTTGTTTTGTTTTAGAAGGAGCGAGTACTTAAAAACCATATACCTACTCGAAAAAAGAATTAAACTGTGCAAATGTCCTTTAGACAATGCTATCCCACTATTGAGGAGTAGGTAGCGTCGTTGTTGGAGTTTTAAGGGTCAATTCGATTAAGGGACGTGTGATCACTAAAGCAATGTTAGGGCGCCTTAGCGGTAACCCTAATGTCTTAGATCATTTTTCCGAGGCAACCGTTTCGAGGCAACTATGATCTTTGGACAAGAGGGCGACCTCTAAAACTTCATATACTCAATGACCACGTTCGAAGGCAACCAAGTGAAGTGTGCCCTAAGAGTGCGCATGTGCGAGTGTATTATTTCGGTTAATTTTATCTTTACACATGTCATGGGTGAGCTATGTTGCTTTTAGGTTAAAGATTTAATCTTGTCATGCATTCCCTATTATCAAACATCTAACAGTGTATAGTTGCGGAAATAAAATTGCGGAAATTAAATCTAAACTATTACAAGGCGTCGCGTATTTACATCGCCAAAGACAAACCCTTTAATTTAAATTGCGGAAAGTAAAATAAAGCGATAAATAATTAAAGTCCTAATTAAAAGCTATTACATACCGGAAGCAATTACAATATTGGAATCAAATGGATAGCGTGCAAGAAAATTAAATCGGCGCGTTTTTTAGGGTTTTGACCCTTTTTGAAAAGAAAGCATTTTTTTTTGTTATTTTTGAATTTATGGAAATTAAATCTAAGTTAATAATTAAATTAAATGAGCTAATTAATTAAATAATATTTCTTTTGGATTTTTGAGTATTTAAGGAAATAAAATAAATTGGTTAAAGTTAATAAAAAAACCTAATTCTACATTAATTTTAATTATTGCAAAATTATTATTGTTATTTCCTAATTAAAACTAAATCAATTAAATTAATTTATTTACAAAAATAAAAGGATGAAATTAATTTTAATAAATAAAAATAATATTTTTTGTGTTTTCTGATTTTATGAGGAAACTTAATTATTTGGTTAATGGTAATAAAAATAAATAATAAAACAAATAAATAAAGATAAGAAAAAGGAAAAAAAAATAAACCAAGGGGGGTGTTGGGCCCAATAAGAGGTAAATCTGGTAATTGTTTGGCCCATTTGCAACAAGCCTCAATGACTTTTCTGGATCCCACGTGACACGTTGACTGGGCACCATGGTGGGTTTGCAATCTTGGCCATTGGATTTGGCCTGGAGGCCATCTGGCAAGTGATCCAGTGATGATGCATGGTGTACCATAATGACTGAAGCGCGCTGGATCTGCTGAAGAAAAATAATAATAGCCAATATGGGGGACCTGGGATTCGAACCCAGGTCCCATGAGACTTTGACATAGTGCGCTTACCAACTCAACCATCATGCTTATTTGTTATTATATTGGATGAATAATATTATAAGGGAAAAGCACATAATATACTGGAATTTAAAAAACGCGCGAAATTTATTTGAATGGGCCAATGAAGACGAGCCACGTCTTCGTCTTCTGCAACAAATCCTGGTTTCCTTACCTGCGGATTTTTATCCGCAGCAAGATCCGTGGCTTGCTTCTAAAATGAATTCCAGGCCATATAAATACAAACTAAGACCATCATCATGTTCGTCTCTCCTCCCTGAATACAACCACGACCATTATTTGTCCCAATTTTTCCTGCAAAACAAACGCCTAAATGCAAACCTCCAAAACCCTAGGTTCGGGTATGGTGATATAGCACATGAAAACAAAATTAAATGATGCAGAAAGTTTGGAAATTGAATGACAAGCATGATTATACCAGTGATTTGTCAAAAAGATGCAAGAATCGGAGGTTGTAATTTCGTGTACAGGGCTATGTTCAGGACGACTTACAGTGTATTTCAGGTGGTTTCAGAGCTTGTGAATGATTGCAATCGCTTCAGTGATTGTCAGGCAAGAAGATAGCGTTGAGATTTTGGGTTGAATTGGCCTCCAACCAAGATTTTGATCTCACACTTTTTCAAGCTTTTTTCAAGTTCTGGTTTTTTGATTTGGCAGCTTTCAGGTCGTGTCCTTGGATCCTTTGCATCGTGTGAGTATAAGGGAAGCAATTAGGTTTAATTTTGGGCCTTGAATCCATGTGAATTGATGATTGAAGATTTGATTTTATTCTCCATTAACAAAGCTTCCAAATATGTCCAAATCCAATATTTTATGCACAAGATAGCTTGATACGAGTTTGATTGTGTCCATCATGATAATTGAAAGCTGTAATGATAAAAAAGATATCAAGTTATCAATTTTTAGATTTTATTTAGATTTAAATTGATTTAAATTGATTTAAAATGAATTAATTCAATAAAAATCAAATAAAATAGAAAAATTAATAAATGGACATAAAACTAAAGATAGGACACGTGTGTGGTTTGAAAAGATCAAATCAAGTGGAAAAAAGTGGGTCCATTTGTCAAAATTTAAAGTTTTGGGGATAGTTGACTTTTGGCAATTTTGGAAAAATGCCCAACTTCAACAATGCATAGCTTCTTCAATTTTGAACTTTTGGAGGTGTTCTTTGACTTTTTAGAAACCTTGAGATGTCCTATAACCGACCCTCTTGGTCTCATCTCACTTTGATGTTCCATGCTCTAGTTATAAGCTTTGGAAAAAAAGTGTTTTTGTTGACTTTGAAAAATAACCTATAATGTCCAAATTTGTAACTTCTTGTGAGTGCATTTATTGATCTTGGGGTGTGAAGATGGATTGTAGGAAATTTCATCCTCTTCAAAATGAGCTTTTGATGGGTCATTTCTCATAAAATATGAGAAAGTTATGCCTGGTCAAAGTTGAGTTGACTTTTCCTGCAAAACCCTAATTTAGCAACTTTTGAATATTGATGAATTTTGAGAAATCCTTGATGAATCATGATCAACCCTTGATCATATGATGAATTATACTTCAAAATGAGAATGTTGACAAAAAATCTTGAGGTTTGACTGTTTGTAGGCCACAATTGACTTTTGCCCTAGCACAGTCGATTTTTGGACCTCTTGAGCAATTGACTGACCAAACTTTCTCTGCAAGGCTTGAAATTTGACATGGATGAACTTGAGAACATATTAGGGCATTAGGGAGCACTTGAGGCCATTTGTATGTAAGGACTCTGATGCAACACAAAACTCTAATTTTGAGATTGACTGCCTTAGGAGGTAGCTTGACTGTCCAACTTCTTGAGCAACCTTGAGCCATTTGGAGGTTATTCTTGACATGTCTTGAGAAATATGGGAGGGAAAATTTTGGGGTACAACAGTTTCCCCTGTTCAATTTTCTTAAACCTGAGGATATAGATTGGCCTTCAAGCCTTTCGTGATCCGAAGGTGGAAGATAATTGAACACTAGAGTGCCTAGAAATTTGCACTCGCATGACGTAGTATCAGCATTGTGATGATGGGAATGGGGTTACAGATGCCATTTGGAGATTGTTGGTAGGATGATGGGCTTACAGATGCCATCTGTAGGAGCGTCGATCGCATAAGAGATTCCTTAGTGAGAACTTACATACCTGTCGTTGTAGAAGATTCCGCTGGGGAAGCCTGGTTTTTATTGAGATTTAGGAACTGTCTGGTCTTCAACGTAGTATACCGTTGAAATTACAGAACTCGTCCACACTATGTCATAGGAAAACATCAAGATCTAGGAACTGTCTGGCCTTCAACGTAGTATACTATTGAAATTAGAGAACTCGTCCACACTATGACGTAGGGAAGCATCTTCATCAAGATCTAGGAACTGTCTAGTATTCAACATAGTATACCATTGAGATTATAGAACTCGTCCACACTATGACAGAGGAAAACATCAAGATCTAGGAACCGACTAGTATTCAACATAGTATACCGTTGAGATTATAGCACTCGTCCACACTATGACGTAGGGAAACATCTTCATCAAGATCTAGGAACTGTCTAGTATTCAACGTAGTATACCATTGAGATTATAGAACTCGTCCACACTTTGACAGAGGAAAACATCAAGATCTAGGAACCGACTAGTATTCAATGTAGTATACCGTTGAGATTATAGCACTCGTCCACACTATGACATAGGGAAACATCTTCATCAAGATCTAGGAACTGTCTGGTCTTCAACGTAGTATACCGTTGAAATTAGAGAACTCGTCCACACTATGACGGAGGAAAACATCAAAATCTAGGAACCGACTAGTATTCAACGTAGTATACCGTTGAGATTATAGCACTCGTCCACACTATGACGTAGGGAAACATCTTCATCAAGATCTAGGAACTGTCTAGTATTCAACGTATTATACCGTTGAGATTATAGAACTCGTCCACACTTTGACGGAGGAAAATTGTCGAGATTGAGAACCTTATCTGAAATTCAACCGAGGATAATTCAGTTGAGATTTAAGAATCGGTCAGGTCTTTGACTGCTGAGAACTTAACTGCATCCTTCCTGAAAGGTAAAGGTCAGTCATATGCAATGCATGATATGGATCAAGCAATGATGTTCTCAAAATAAATGAGATTGTGTTGTATGATGCGTATATGCATGTATCATGATGTATGGAAATGTAATGTTTTAGCTGGGGAAAATAAATCCCGGAGCTGCTGGAGAATAGAGTTAGATTCTTCATTTCCGCTGGGGATGATGAACGAAGATGACAAACTTGCAGGAGAGTATAACTCCGTTGGGGAATAAACTGATGAGAAGATTACTCTGAGGGGAATTACTCTGTGGGGAAGAGATGTTCTACTGAGAATATCACTGATAAATTCTACTGGCGATTCCGCTGATAAGCTCCGCTGGGGATTTCAATGATAAACTCCACTGGGGATGGATTACCGTTGCTGGTGATATTAAATCTGTTGAGGATTGAATTACTGCTTGTGAAAGGAAAGAACTTCGCTGAGGATGATCTTTTGGTTGCAACTTGCTAGGGATAATCCTGTTAGACTCTTGTGGGGATAACCCTTATGAATTTGACTGGGGAGATTTATTTTGTACTCCGCTGGGGAACATTCTTATACTCCGTTGGGGAATATTAAGACCGCCGAGGATATCAAGCCTTTTTGGTGCTAATGGTAGGTGAACTCTGCTTGGGGAAAGCATTGCTGATTCGTTCATAGTTGCAATTCTTAGCTGGGGGAGAGCTACCATTATTGTCTTGCTCTGCGGGGGGTGAAAGTACCTTAGCCATATTCTTCAGCTGAATCTACCTTTGTACCTGGTGGATAGAGCAACTTGTACAGCTTGGACAAATCTTATTGCCCCTGTTTCTGCGGGAGAAGGTGCCTGCAGAGGCCCTATGGATCGAGTATTATCCCCACCTATGAGGTGTTTGGTATCTTTCGGTCAAAATGACAAGTCTTCTTCTGGTAGGCCAGTGACGAGATGACGAGACATAGTCGTACGCTTTGATCCCTAATTTTTGCCTGGACCACCCTTTCGGGTTTTCAATCAACCGGGATACCCCCTTTTTGCCCAAGCCGCCTTTTCAGGTTTTCGACTTGCCGGGTGTACAAATTTTTCATTTTTATCCCTTATTTTTTCTCGAACCCTTTTGGTTCGCCGGGAAGCCCTTATTTTTGCCTAAGCCAGTCAACCTAGCGGGTCTTTATTCATGCGCGGTATTTTCTGACTATATCCATGCTCTCAGGGTGTAGGGAGGTGTCACTGTCAGTAGTGTTGTGTTGACATACTATCAGAAGATCTTCGTTTGATCATGCAAGATTCGTTGCTAGGATTCATGTCCAATGCCCCAATTGATTCAGATGGAGATTTGCCCCTGGCTATTTGGCATTTTGAGAGATTCCTTGAATCTTGACTTGACTGCCCCAGATGATGGACAATGATCATGCCGTGCCCCTTGATTGGAAGTGTTTATGTTCACTAGATATTCTTCGTGCGAACTTCTCTGCTGTTTGAACAAATAGTCATATGCAAACAATGTTATTTTAAGAATGCAAAGCTTATGTCTGTCTTGAAGTTTTTGAAAATGCATTTTTTCAGTAAGATAGGAAAATTTTGTAAAATGTGACGTCAACTCAGGATTTACAGCAAGCCCTACAAGAGTCAGGATACCTTTTGTAACAGTATGCTTTCGAACTAACCCATGCTTCAGCTAGGACTTTTAAGGGTTATAACGTGGTCTGGTTCACGGTTTAAGAAACAAATGATAAAGGCTCAAATTTTATTTGTACCCACCCATTCTTCATGATGTTCTTCAATCCTAAACTCAGCTAATCGTGCATTAGATCTTGTTTGAGCCTTTGCTCTGATATACCAGTGATGGTTTGGATACTGACAATTTATTTTGAACAGGCAGTCATTTTGTTGAGAGTTTGCAGAATCTCTTCCCTTTTGGTTTTTATTATCCCTGTTTTTTGTATGAACTGTTTCTTTTTGTGATTACAGTCAGCGGGATGCCCCGGTTTTTCTTAAGTCTCCTTCACAGGTTTTGACTTATTGGGCTTTTATTTTGAGAGATAATGACTGCCTGTCCTTACGATTATACGGAACCAACACCGTATTTTGTTTCGGAAGGACTTCTTTGATGCCATTCTTTGTGCACCTGGATCAACTGAGAAAACTACCCTGCCCCAGGTTATAATTAAGGGTTTTAATTTGTGAAAAGAAAAACTCCAACTTCTTTGGCTCAAAGGGGTTAACTAGGGATTATCTTCCTTATAACTCCACTGTTTAGGATTTGAAACAATGCCTGTACCTCGTCAGTGGGGTCTGTTCAAAAGCATACTGTAGAGATTTTGATATCATTTTCGTCATCCTCCCTCTAAAGGCTTAGAATTTTTTAATCGAAAGTTGATCATCACAAAAAATGAAAGCAATTTGAATATAGTGAAATACGAATGGATTGATTCAAAATAGTCATATGCAATGCATTGATAAAGTAATAAAGTTTGACATGAATAAATGTTCGAACAATCAAAAGAAAATTACAACTTGAAAATTCTAATGAACAAAAAGTCTTCTCGTCTCAGTACTTGTCACTTCAAATGGTGAACCTTGGGGGGATGGCAAAAGAATTCAATCTGACCGTCTTGTGTGAGTTCTAATGCTCCTTCATCAATCAGGTCTTGTACCTTGTTCCTCAAAGTCCAACAATCATCCGTATCATGCCTCGGACCATCAGAGTGATAAGCACAGCGGGCATTAGGGTTATACTTTGGTGATGTAATGTTGGGATTCTTAGGAGGGTCCCTTAATGTTACCAGATTCAATTTCAACAGGTGTTGTAAAGCCTGAGACAACGACATGTCAAGCCTGTTAAATTGCCTCCTAGGCATATTTGGCTTACTCTGATCAAACAGTTGTTCTTGGCGAGGTCGTTGTTGGACCTCTGAAGTAGTAACAACTTGGAGAGGTCTATTATTCATCAAACCAGACCTTTGACTTCTCGGAAGTTGATTAGTGACTTGGTCCCCGGCCTTGACTATTTGCTTTATGTCGTTGTATCTGTCTTGACGAAGCTGGTTGACAATGGTTCTCAGCTCTTCTTGCTCCCGAGCTAAGCCTTGGATAAGAGCCATCTACCCCAACATCTGGGTTTTCATGGCACTGAACTCAGCTTGTAGTTGTTCCATCTGTTCATCCTTATTGTCTTCAGGACATTTCTTGACCAAGTTCCCCATGAGGAGTGTTCTCAACTCTTCCTGCCCCTTGGATAGGCTTAGGAAGATTTCACTGAACTAAGTCTCTTGAGTATGAAGATCTTGGTTGTCTTGTTGGAGAGCCATTGCTGAAATAAACAACGAGAACATGAGAGACATGTACTGGAAGACCTGTTATGCAATGATATGTATGATATATGTATGCAATGTTTTCAAGGATCCCGCGGGGTAAACAAGAAACTTGTTAGAATTTGAATTTTGCAGCTTTGATTGAAGAAACTTCATGTTATTAAGAGTCCTTCTTCAAGAGTCAAGCTCACCATATCGAGTGGGTCATAGCCCCTGACTCAAGTTATTGTTGTTTGATCTCTAGACAACCTTGGCTAGAGGAAAATAAATCCCCTTTGCCCCTTGCTGGACATTTGATTTACCATAACCTGCATCACAAACCCTTGAGATCCTTGAAATGGTTAAGGAAATGTTAAGGCATGATGTTATGATGGGTATGCTATGCGTTTAAGCAAAAGTGTGAGGTGATGTAAGTAAACCCTGCAATAAATCCAAATTATTGGATAAGGACTATAAACAAAACCTGCAAGGAACTCATGTTGTCAGATAACAAGAATGTGCAAGTAGCTCAAGTTTGAAGGCACACAAGTCACACAAAAAGCCTTAAGTTTAGGCTGGCATGGAGTTTAGGTACTACCCTCTTTCAGTTCAGTTGGTTTAAACCTCTCCTAAAAATAGTAACCGGGTTGTAGAAGATCTCAATATCACTGACTACCCTCAATCGGTCATAATTCCAGTTTAGCAACCTTTTCTTGCAGCCAGAATCATCGCGAGAGTTTAGTCTCAATGAGTGTAGCATACTGCTATTGTTCTATGGCCAAGTTGGTCAATTTAAAGGTTCTAAGGCCAGTTGGTGCTTAATGACCCCTTAGATGACCCATATTCTCCTCGTTCCAACACAAGGGATATCAGTACAATCTAAAGTGCCACACCAACGTAGCTACTGCTTCAACCGTATCGGTCTACGCCGTACAGTTCCCTCACAGTTTATTACTACTTACCTAAAGGGTATCCCCATATCTGGGTTAGGATCTATAGAACTCCGATACAAGCCCACAAATATAAATCATACAAAGCATACAATTGAAAACACAATGATCTAATCCTAAGGTACACCTCACTTATTAATATCCCCAGCAAAGTCGCCAGTTCTGTGATCGGTGGGAAAGAGAACTGACTGTCTTGGAATGCTGGTTCGCGTTTTGCGTTTGTTTTCGCAAAATGTCGCGGTAAGCAAGAGTCACCACCGTCTTTTATTTTATCCAACAAGGAAAGGAAAAAAGAACAGAAAAATTCCTTTTTCGAGATGTTTCTCGGGTCCGGGGGGTAGATTATAGAAAGGGAAGGTGTTAGCACCCATTCTATCTGTGGTTATCCATGGACTCTTAGGTACTTGCTCAAAGTGTTTTCAAAATTTTCTTTTCTTTGTGTTTGTGGGTTTGAAAAGAGTTTTTGTTTGAAAGGAGTGTAAGTGCGAAAAGTTTTGTTTTGTTTTAGAAGGAGCAAGTACTTAAGAACCAGCTACCTACTCGAAAAAAGAATTAAACTGTGCAAATGTCCTTTAGACAATGCTATCCCACTATTGAGGAGTAGGTAGCGTCGTCGTTGGAGTTTTAAGGGTCAATTCAATTAAGGGACGTGTGGTCACTAAAGCAATGTTAGGACGCCTTAGTGGTAACCCTAATGTCTTAGATCATTTTTCCGAGGCAACCATTTCGAGGCAACTATGATCTTTGGACAAGAGGGCGACCTCTAAAACTTCCTATACTCAATGACCACGTTCGAAGGCAACCAAGTGAGGTGTACCCTAAGAGTGCGCATGTGCGAGTGTATTGTTTCGGTTAATTTTATCTTTATACATGTCATGGGTGAGCTATGTTGATTTTAGGTTAAAGATTTGATCTTGTCATGCATTCCCTATTATCAAACATCTAACAGTGTATAGTTGCGGAAATTAAATTGCGGAAATTAAATCTAAACTATTACAAGGCGTCGCGTATTTACATCGCCAAAGACAAACCCTTTAATTTAAATTGCGGAAAGTAAAATAAAGCGATAAATAATTAAAGTCCTAATTAAAAGCTATTACATATCGGAAGCAATTACAATATTGGAATCAAATGGATCGCGTGCAAGAAAATTAAATCGGAGCGTTTTTTAGGGTTTTGACCCTTTTTGAAAAGAAAGCATTTTTTTGTTATTTTTGAATTTATGGAAATTAAATCTAAGTTAATAATTAAATTAAATGAGCTAATTAATTAAATAATATTTTTTTTTGGATTTTTGAGTATTTAAGGAAATAAAATAAATTAGTCAAAGTTAATAAAAAAACCTAATTCTACATTAATTTTAATTATTGCAAAATTATTAATGTTATTTCCTAATTAAAACTAAATCAATTAAATTAATTTATTTACAAAAATAAAAGGATGAAATTAATTTTAATAAATAAAAATAATATTTTTTGTGTTTTCTGATTTTATGAGGAAAATTAATTATTTGGTTAATGGTAATAAAAATAAATAATAAAACAAATAAATAAAGATAAGAAAAAGGAAAAAAAAAGAATAAACCAAGGGGGGTGTTGGGCCCAATAGGAGGTAAATCTGGCAATTGTTTGGCCCATTTGCAGCAAGCCTCAATGACTTTTCTGGATCCCACGTGACACGTTGATTGGGCACCATGGTGGGTCTGCAATCTTGGCCATTAGATTTGGTATGGAGGCCATCTGGCAAGTGATCCAGTGATGATGCATGGTGTACCATAATGACTGAAGCGCGTTGGATCTGCTGAAGAAAAATAATAATAGGCAATATGGGGGACCTGGGATTCGAACCCAGGTCCCATGAGACTTTGACATAGTGCGCTTACCAACTCAACCATCATGATTATTTGTTATTATACTGGATGAATAATATTATAAGGGAAAAGCACATAATATACTGGAAATTAAAAAAATGCGCGAAATTTATTTGAATGGGCCAATGAAGACGAGCCACGTCTTCGTCTTCTTCAACAAATCCTGGTTTCCTTACCTGCGGATTTTTATCCGCAGCAAGATCCGTGGCTTGCTTCTAAAATGAATTCCAGGCCATATAAATACAAACTAAGACCATCATCATGTTCATCTCTCCTCCCTGAACACAACCATGGCCATTATTTGTCCCAATTTTTCCTGCAAAACAAACGCCTAAATGCAAACCTCCAAAACCCTAGGTTCGAGTATGGTGATATAGCTCATGAAAACAAAATTAAATGATGCAGAAAGTTTGGAAATTGAATGACAAGCATGATTATACCAATGATTTATCAAAAAGATGCAAGAATCGGAGGCTGTAATTTCGTGTACAGGGCTATGTTCAGGACGACTTACAGTGTGTTTCAGGTGGTTTCAGAGCTTGTGAATGATTGCAATCGCTTTGGTGATTGTCAGGCAAGAAGATAGCGTTGAGATTTTGGGTTGAATTGGCCTCCAACCAAGATTTCGATCTCACACTTTTTCAAGCTTTTTTCAAGTTTTGGTTTTCTGATTTGGCAGCTTTCAGGTCGTGTCCTTGGTTCCTTTGCATTGTGTGAGTATAAGGGAAGCAATTAGGTTTAATTTTGGGCCTTGAATCCATGTGAATTGATGATTGAAGATTTGATTTTATTCTCCATTAACAAAGCTTCCAAATATCTCCAAATCCAATATTTTGTGCACAAGATAGCTTGATACGAGTTTGATTGTGTCCATCATGATAATTGAAAGCTGTAATGATCAAAAAGATATCAAGTTATCAATTTTTAGATTTTATTTAGATTTAAATTAATTTAAAATGAATTAATTCAATAAAAATCAAATAAAATAGAAAAATTAATAAATGGGCATAAAACTGAAGATAGGACACGTGTGTGGTGTGACAAGATCAAATCAAGTGGAAAAAAGTGGGCCCATTTGTCAAAATTTGAAGTTTTGGGGATAGTTGACTTTTGGCAATTTTGGAAAAATGCCCAACTTCAACAATGCATAACTTCTTCAATTTTGAACTTTTGGAGGTGTTCTTGGACTTTTTAGAAACCTTGATATGTTCTATAACCAACCCTCTTGGTGTCATCTCATTTTTATGTTCCATGCTCAAGTTATAGGCTTTGGAAAAAAAGGTGTTTTTGTTGACTTTCAAAAATGACCTATAATGTCCAAATTTGTAACTTCTTGTGAGTCCATTTCTTTATCTTGGGGTGTGAATATGGATTGTAGGAAATTTCATTCTCTTCAAAATGAGCTTTGGATGGGTCATTTCTCATAAAGTATGAGAAAGTTATGCCTGGTCAAAGTTGAGTTGACTTTTCCTACAAAACCCTAATTTAGCAACTTTTGAATCTTGATGAATTTTGAGCAATCCTTGATGAATCATGATCAAACCTTTATAAAATTATGAATTATCCTTAAAAATGATAATTTTGACAAAAAAATCTCTAGGTTTGACTGTTTGTAGGCCACAATTGACTTTTGCCCTAGCACAGTCGATTTTTGGACCTCTTGAGCAATTGACTGACCAAACTTTCTCTGTAAGGCTTGAAATTTGACATGGATGAACTTGAGAACATATTAGGGCATTGGGGAGAACTTGAGGCCATTTGGATGTAAGGACCCTGATGCAACACAAAACCCTAATTTTGAGATTGAATGCCTTAGGAGGTAGCTTGATTGTCCAACTTCTTGAGCAACCTTGAGCAATTTGGAGGTTCTTCTTGACATGTCTTGAGAAATATGGGAGGGAAAATTTTGGGGTACAAAAACTTCTTATCCTCAACAGTCAAGGATTTATTTTCCCAGGCAGCAGTCAAGGATTTATTCTCCTCAACAAAACAGCTAATCAGCTTACATGCACATACATTACATTCATATATCATAAACATTGATAAGGCACATATATTGCATCATACATTTCATGCAACATAACTTTGTGTTTCAGCTAACATTTTACTCTTTTCAGGATAAGATTAACAGCTACCATTAACAATGTTCAAAGATTTCAGATACAGTATAGATACACTCCAGACACAGAAGTCATTCTGCTACTCATGCAAAACTCAACCCTTAGATACAATACAGATACACTCCAGACACGGAAGTCTTTCTGTTACTTATTCAACTTCTAGTTCAGATACACTCCAGACACAGAAGTCATTCTGCTACTTATTCAGATACCAGTCCAGATACGCTCCAGACACGGAAGCCATTCTGTCACTCATTCAAATTCAGAATTCAGATACAGTCCAGATACGCCCCAGACACGGTTTCCATTCTTCCACTTATTCTGATTTCCCCAAGCTCAGAGATGCTCTAGACACGGATGCTATTCTGTTGCTCATTCAGATTCAGTCTTCAGATACAACTCAGATACATTCCAGATACGGACGCCATTCTGATGCTCATTCTTTTGGCTTACAACAAACATTCTTGGATGGTATCTACAAGCTCATCTCAAACAAAATTCTATCACCTCTCCAAATGGCATCTTTAAGCCCATTCCCTCGACTATACTTTGACGAGTGCAAATTTACGAGCACTCTAGTGTCCAATCATCTTTTACCTTCGAGTCACGAACGACAAAACTCGCCAATCTAACTCTTCAGGTTCAAGAATATTGAACAGGGGAATCTGTTGTACCCCAAAATTTTCCCTCTCATTTATCAAGATTTTCCTCACAAGACTCTTTGGACTCAAGACAAATTTAGGGTTTGCTCAGCTCAAGACATCTCCTTGCACTGATAACCTGAAATTAGGGTTTGAGTTTGCACAAGGATTTTTGGACCATCAATGCTTCATGTGACTTTCATACACCATCTTGGAGCCCTATGATTGCTCATACCAAGTTTCAAGCCTTGAATCACATTTTTGCTCAGTCAATTGGACAGTTGACCTAAAAATCAACTGTATTGGGGGGAAAGTCAACTATGGCCAATTTACAGTCAAACTTCATAATTCTTGATCCACAACAACATTTTAGACTCATATGCACCATTTGATCAAGTTTGGATCACAACTCCTCAAGAAATTTGATCAAATCATCAAAAGGGCAAAATGGTCAAAATTAGGGTTTTGACTGAGAAAGGGCAATTTCTGATTTTTAACCTAGCCAATGACCAATTGGGTTCAATCATGATTTCAAGGACTCAATGGCATCATATTGACCTAATTGCATAGTTCAAAAGATCTCAAGTTCATTGGATTGACAGATGAATTTTCCAATCAACTGATCAAAAGTCAATTGTACACTGAAAAGTCAAACTTTGACTTTTTGGTCAAAATCAAGTGCCAAGGGTCATAATTCATCAAGATATGACAAAATATGAAACTTGTTGACTAAGAAAACCAATTTTGAAAATTAGGGTTTTGAATTTGAAAAATTTTCATAACTTAGAATTTTTCTAAGTATGGAAATTTTCTTCCCCCCCCAACTTTTCACCACTTTTTCACCATGATGCAATTGGATTAAAAGAAAACTTCCAACATGAAAGTTATAGTACTACATGAAATCTACAACTTTGATTCACAAAGTTTTCAAAAAAGATGCTTGGATCTCAGGATATGAATTTGTGAATAGGGGTCCATAAACTTTTTAACTTAGTGAAAATTTGCCCTAATTTAGGCAGGTTTTTGACCCAACTTCATGGGCATTTTTCACCTAGTTACAAGAGGTATCTAAAAATGCATTTAAAATATGGATTTTAGATCATGTTGCAAGCTTTCTAAAATGTCCAAGAACTCTCCAAGATCATTTGTGGTTAGGGAGAATCGAAGAAGAGAAATTAGCATTTTGTCACTTTTATTCAAGCCATTTTCACAATGCATCAAGTTGCAAATCTGATCAAGCATGCTTGTACCTTGCATTACAGGTCCTAAACTCCTTCTACACTCCATAATTAAATTCTAATTCAGTGGATAATGGCTTTATTTTGGCTTTTGAAGCATTGTACAAGTTGTAATTCCATTTTTGGCCAAAAGTGCACATTGCCATTTTCATAAAGGCAAGCTTTTCCAACTTTACAAACCTTGAGCCTTGGACCTGTTATTTTGTTACAAGAAATGTCCAT
Organism: Vicia faba; assembly: GCA_948472305.1. NCBI lineage: Eukaryota > Viridiplantae > Streptophyta > Magnoliopsida > Fabales > Fabaceae > Vicia > Vicia faba. Next base: position 1,575,182,712 of record OX451737.1, read on the forward strand.
AGATATCAAGCAATTTTTACCAACCCTTGGTAGCCCTAGAACTAGCCAGTACAAGCATGTTGGCTCAAGTCACTTCACTTTTCTTCAAAATCAAGAAAAGTTGCAAAAGTCCAAAGAACTTGTACATCTGATAAAGGGTGGACTTGGTATCATTCTATACATATGGACAAACTTATCACAAGGCTAGACACGATTGCTTGACCTCTGAAACATTCCAAAACTCCAAAACTCCAAATTTTTGCCCAACATCGCAATTTCTGCAAAATTATGCAAGCTCAATATTTGCTCGTGCGTTTTTCCTTGTAACACTTCAAACACCTTCCATACATCCTACCAAAGCTATCCAAGCAATCATCCTGCAACTGTGTGCTCTATTTCAGCCTTTTCCATTTTCACTTTGGAAGGTTGCAGCTTGACTTCTACAGGGAGTTTCAGCCATCCACAAAGCCAACTAAGCATTGGAATAGCTTGAGGGAACTTCAAGGAAGCTCACACGATCCTCAGGCCCCACTCAAAGTCCCCATATTGCCATATCCAAATCCAGCTGAAGGAGGTATTTTTCAAAACTCTATCTCTCTATTTAAGCATCCTCAAGCCACGATTTGTGAAGCAAAAATGTAGTCTCTAGCATGGTTAAGTTGTACATATGCATAGTTGTCATTTATATTAACTGAGCTAAGAGAATTTTAATGTTGAACATGCTGAAAAAATTAGGTCAGAAATTAGGGGTTTTAAAATTCTCTCTGATCTTTGAGAGTTAGGTCACAAATTTTATATCATTGGAATCGTGAGATTACAAGCTACATGTTTTATGTTATGAGTTTTTGATTTTATGCAAGCAATAGAAAGTTACAGTTTGAAGGCAGAAACGCGCGTAGGGAAGAAGCCAAGGACAGGTACGAAGCTGATGATTTGGGCCTTGGCGCCTTGGGCCTTCTGTTTTTGTTTCTCACACCCCCTGACCACTATTTGCACCCCCTTTGCTTATTTTGTTTATTTTTTCATATTTTCTTTTCATTTTTATATTTATTGCTTTTATTTATTTATTTGAATCACAAAAATCATGAAAAATATTTTCTTTATTTTTTGCATTTTATTTTATTTTTTATTTTATTTTTTGCATAAAATAATAGTTTACTAGGATAATATGCTTTATTTTCTTAAATAAATTGTAAATATATTTAATAAATACTATACATTTTTTATTTTATTATTTTTTCACATAAAATATTATTTTCATACATATTTTAATTTTAAATATTTATACATAATATTATTTATTATTTTCTTAAACAAAAAATGAACAAAATAATAAAAGGAAACATATTTTTCTTTTAATTTGAAAACTAGGGTTTCATCCCTCCAAAAATAATATTATTATTTTTCCTTTTTTTAGGGCTTAAATAAATCATTTTTCTCTTACAAAAAAAAAACAAATACAAAACATTTTTGCATAAGGATATTTGCATTGCATATTTAAATATTTGTATATTTATTTATTTTTGCACATTATTCAATTGGGTTGTAATAGTATTTTAGGGTTTATTTTTGTGCAATATCTCCCATTCAAAAACTTGTATCCCACTTCCCATAATAATTGTTGTAATAGCTTAGTTTACTTTTACGCAATTTATCGCATTTATACCATGTGTAGTAAATTAGGGTTTTGCATGATAAGACCAAAAACAAACAAATAGAATGACCTAATACAAGACAATCAAAGGCATGTAAAATGACACACATTGCACATAAGCACCCTTAGGGTTTCACCCATTTGGTTGCCTAAACAAAATGGTCATGATATGCATGCAAAGTATCTTGGCAAAACAAAACAAAAATAAGATCATAGTCCCTCGATGACGCTATCAAAAGGTTGCCTAAAACAAAATGATCTTGGTCCCTCAAAATGCTAAAGATGCTTGGCAACATTGCTATCATGGTCATACGATGACCCACACCCGCCCCGTTTAACATCCAAAGATAGGGTTGTTTACCAAAGATAGTTCCTAGTTACTTGCTCTCTTCCAAACAATCCTTGCTATTTTCAAAAACACACAACACATTTCAAAACATTTCCAAACAACTTTCAAAACATTGAAACATTTTTCAAAAGACAAACATCTTTGTATACATTCTTACGAATGAGAATCATTATAAAGATTGCCTAAACAAAATACCTCTTTTCAAAATACTTTCAAAATCACACCAAACACAAAGCACCATTTCAAACAATTTCAAAAGCAAAGCAAGTGATCTAAGCAAGTAACTAAGAGCCCATGGAAAATCATGGATGAAAAGGGTGCTAGCACCTTCCCTTTTCATAATCTACCCCCCGAACTCAAGAAAACATCTCAAAGGTCTTTCCTATGCTTTTTTACCTTTCCTTTTGGATAAAATAAAAGTCGATGGCTACTCTTGCTAAACCGAAACATTTGCGATGAAACGCAAAACCTCAAGTCAGTTCTCCCACCGTATCACACACATGTACCAGATCTACAAAGAACAAAGCTTGAGGACAAAGTCAAAAGTACATATTCATTGGATATGATGAGAAGACGAAAGGGTACAAGCTCTTCGATCCCACAAGCAAGAAAGTGATCGTGAGTAGAGATGTTCGAATGAACGAAGCCAACAAGTGGGACTGGAACAATTTGAAAGAGGTTATTGACGCAGTCGAAGAAACAACTGTAGCTGTAACAACAAGTATTCCAACAGAACATGATGAAACTGAAGATTAAGATGAACCTCTACAACCCAGAATGAGAAGTTTGCAAGATTTGTATGATTCAACAAGTGAGGTGCATCTTGTGTGTCTTCTGGCAGATGCTGAAAACATCAGTGTCAAAGAAGTGTTACGAGACAAGAAGTGGAAAAGTGCCATGGACGAAGAGATTAGAGCAATCGAACGCAACAATACTTGGGAGCTAGTCGAATTGCCAAAAGGTAGTCAACCCATTAGTGTAAAGTGGGTATTCAAGAAAAAGATGAATGCTCAGGGAGAAATCGAAAGATTCAAAGCACGACTGGTTGCGAAGGGATACAAACAGAAAGCAGGAATTAACTATGACAAAGTGTTTGCGCCTGTTGCAAGAATGGAGACAATTCGATTACTCATTTCTTAAGCTGCTCAATTCAAATGGCCAATATTTCAAATGGATGTCAAGACAACATTTTTGAATGGTGTGCTCGAAGAAGAAATCTATGTCGAACAACCACTTGGATATATGAGAATTGGAGAAGAGAATAAGATGTTGAATGTAACGCCCGAAAATTCATTAAATTAATTAAAATGAATTATTAAGGATTTAAATTGTTGGAATTTAGTCGAAGAAGAATTTTTGGAATAATTATTAGGAGCATTATTGGATTGTTAGAATTGATAATTGAATAATTAGTCAATTTAGTCAAGATAATTTTAATATTGGATTTAATGTTGATTTTAATAGAATATTATTTTATTAGTTGGGTCAAGTGGGGTGTGTGAATTAGCAAGATTAGGAATAGAATTAATAGGCCCATTAAAGTTACTAGTAGACCTATTATTATATTAGATTATAATATACAGAGGTTAGCAACCAAAAGCAAAACAATTATCACGTAGCACTAGAAGAAGCAAGGGTTTGGAGGCACCAAGTGGGAGGCAAGCAAATTTAGAGAACTCGCCGTCAAACCAGTAGCAGCTTCAACCGGAGAATTCGACCGACCGAAAAACCAAAAGGTAAGGTTGGGGTTCGGATTTTATAACCGGGAATATGATGTTTGATATGTGGGTTGGAGGATTGTTGTTTTTGTTCTTGAATTGAATAATGTATGATGAAGATTTGATGCATTTGAATGAATAATGACGTTATGATATTATTTGATCGATGTAGTAAAAGAGTATAATGTTAGGTGATGATTTAGTATGTTTATAATGAGGTTTGTAGGACTGTAATTAGATTCCTGTAGTGAAATTACAGTAGAAAATGCAGAAAATTATGCATAAAATCGCAGGATGCGTCAACCTCAAATTGGATGAGTCGATGCAAGGAGGCTGTTAGACTCAGGATGAGTCGATGCATGGAGGGTTTACATCGATGCATGGTGAGTATAAGACTCAGGATGAGTCGACGCGAAGAGAGGATGTGTTGACACATGAGTGTGTGAGACTCAAGATGAGTCGACCGGTGCGATGCATGTGTCGATACATGCTGTGATTTGAAGCAGGATGTGTCGATCCAAAGAGTTTTGTGTCGATACATAATGCTGGATTTTTGACAGAATTGACTTTTAATTGTTGTAACTTGAGTTTTAGGATGTTGTTTGAGATGTCGTTCAAAGCATTGATTAGCTAACACGATGAATATTATTCTAGATGATTTAAATGATGGATAAGAAGTGTAAATCCAGTAACCAAATTAGGATTTAGAATTAATTCTCGTAGATGATTGTTGTGCTGTTTTTGGGACATATTGACGAATATGAGATGTTAGAGACTGCTGTTAGAAATATGACAGTAGGATTAGTGACAGTAAGGATATAAATTAGCAGAATAACAGGATAGGTTACTGCACTATTATTATACAGTTGAGTATTAGTGAGATTTTATTGATGAAGTTGTGTTCGATGATTTTTATGATAATAAATGATGTTTAATAAATTAATTTGATGTTATGAGATGTTATTGTTTTGAGATAATTGAGATGTGATTGAATATGTGAAGTGTTAGGCTTATTTCCAGTGATGCAGGGGTCTAGGCGAATGCCTCGTAATGAAGTTTGTGGTGAATGATATATCTGTGACGTTGTATGTTACATGAGTCTCATACATTTGCATTTTGTGAAGGCCTGTATTGGAGGATTTGTGAAGTAGGCTTATGCCTTGTGCCTTTATTGATTGGCAATTAGTGCAGAGGGCTGAAGCCCTGTTGGTACCACATGCATATGCACAGTTGTGTCGCATTCGAATTGCATTTTGAATCGCTAATGATAATTGTGAATGTTTATTGATTGTTGTGTGTTGTTGAGAAGCGGTGAAGTTTATAATGCTCTTGTCTAATATATTAATTATCATAATCTTATTTATATTATTCGATGTCTCACCCCTTTATTTGTTTCTCCGTTGCCTTTGTACTGGTAACGTGCAGGTAACGAGGAGTAGAGACTTAGTAGCTTGTTGTTGTCGTTGCTCTGATACGTAGCACTCGGGGGGGATGAAGGCTTATTTGATTTTATGATGTTTTAAGTTTAATTCAAGTTGTTGTTTTAAGAAGTTGTTTTCTGTGAATTAATTTGTTTAAAAGATGCTATGTTTCCTTTGAACTTTTAAAGTTATGAATCCGCTGCATATTTATGGAATCAAGTTGAAATACTTTTGAAGACTAATAAATTGTTATAAGTTCTTTGGATCAATATGTGCTATGTATCTATGATGATAGGTTTTATGTTGTTGGTTTTGGAATGAGAATGTAATGCCCCATATTTGCGGAAATTTTTGGCACTCTGATTTTAATATAACTGTGGGGTAGATTTGGGGTGTTATATTAGTGGTATCAGAGCAGGTCGGTCCGTCCGGCCAAAGTTGTTGAGTCTTTAACAATCGAGTATTATTGATTTTTTTTTACCATTGTTTGTGTTTGCGTTGGTGGAATCTCCAACGGGAAACGAGGACAAGGTACCAGAGGTACGTGTTCCATCGATAGAACTTCATTAGTTGTTATTATTGTTGTTGGATGAGTTGAAATAGAATTGCACGTGTGCGTTAGATTTTAATTATAGTAAGTTGTGATTATATCGTAAGGCTAGAGGTGGAGGCGAAGTTAAGGGAAGTGGTGTCGGATGAATTTTTGAGGACGAAAATATTCTAAGTTGGGGAGAGTTGTAACGCCCGAAAATTCATTGAATTATTTAAAATGAATTATTGAGGATTTAAATTGTTGGAATTTAGTCGAAGAAGAATTTTCGGAATAATTATTAGGAGCATTATTGGATTGTTAGAATTGATAATTGAATAATTAGTCTATTTAGTCAAGAGAAATTAATATTGGATTTAATGTTGATTTTAATAAAATATTATTTTATTAGTTGGGTCAAGTGGGGTGTGTGAATTAGCAAGATTAGGAATAGAATTAATAGGCCCATTAAAGTTACTAGTAGACCTATTATTATATTAGGTTATAATATATAGAAGTTAGCAACCAAAAGCAAAACAATTATCACGTAGCAGTAGAAGAAGCAAGGGTTTGGAGGCACCAAGTGGGAGGCAAGCAAATTTAGAGAACTCGCTGTCAAACCAGTAGCAGCTTCAACCGGAGAATTCGAACGACCAAAAAACCAAAAGGTAAGGTTGGAGTTTGGATTTTATAACCGGGAATATGATGTTTGATATGTGGGTTGTAGGATTGTTGTTTTTGTTCTTGAATTGGATAATGTATGATGAAGATTTGATGCATTTGAATGAATAATGACGTTATGATATTATTTGATCAATGTAGTAAAAGAGTATAATGTCAGGTGATGATTTAGTATGTTTATAATGAGGTTTGTAGGACTTTAATTAGATTCCTGTAGTGAAATTACAGTAGAAAACGCAGAAAATTATGCAGAAAATCACAGGATGCGTCAACCTCAAATTGGATGAGTCGATTTAAGGAGGCTGTTAGACTCAGGATGAGTCGATGCATGGAGGGTTTGCGTCGATGCATGGTGAGTATAAGAATCAGGATGAGTCGACGCGAAGAGAGGATGTGTCGACACATGAGTGTGTGAGACTAAAGATGAGTCCACCAGTGCGATGCATGTGACGATACATGTTGTGATTTAAAGCAGGATGTGTGGATCCAAAGAGTTTTGTGTCGATACATAATGCTGGATTTTTGACAGAATTGACTTTTAATTGCTGTAACTTGAGTTTTAGGATGCTGTTTGAGATGTCGTTCAAAGCGTTGATTAGCTAACGCGATGAATATTATTCTAGATGATTTAAATGATGGATAAGATGTGTAAATCCAGTAACCAATTTAGGATTTAGAATTAATTCCCGTAGATGATTGTTGTGCTGTTTTTGGGACATATTGACGAATATGAGATGTTAGAGACTGCTGTTAGAAATATGACAGTAGGATTAGTGACAGTAGGATTAGTGACAGTAAGGATATAAATTAGCAGAATAACAGGATGGGTTACTGCACTATTATTATACAGTTGAGTATTAGTGAGATTTTATTGATGAAGTTGTGTTCGATGATTTTTGTGATAATAAATGATGTTTAATAAATTATTTTGATGTTATGAGATGTTATTGTTTTGAGATAATTGAGATGTGATTGAATATGTGAAGTGTTAGGCTTATTTCCAATGATGCAGGGGTCTAGGCGAATGCCTCGTAATGAAGTTTGTGGTGAATGATATATCTATGACGTTGTATGTTACACGAGTCTCATACATTTGCATTTTGTGAAGGCCTTTATTAGAGGATTTGTGAAGTAGGCTTATGCCTTGTGCCTCTATTGATTGGCAATTAGTTAAGAGGGTTGAAGCCTTGTTGGTACCACATGCATATGTACAGTTGTGTCGCATTCGAATTGCATTTTGAATCGCTAATGATAATTGTGAATGTTTATTGATTGTTGTGTGTTGTTGAGAAGCGGTGAAGTTTATAATGCTCTTGTCTAATATATTAATTATCATAATCTTATTTATATTATTCGATGTCTCACCCCTTTATTTGTTTCTCCGTTGCCTTTGTACTGGTAACATGCAGGTAACGAGGAGTAGAGACTTAGTAGCTTGTTGGTGTCGTCGCTCTGATACGTAGCACTCGGGGGGGATGAACGCTTATTTGATTTTATGATGTTTTAAGTTTAATTCAAGTTGTTGTTTTAAGAAGTTATTTTCTGTGAATTAATTTGTTTAAAAGATGCTATGTTTCCTTTGAAGTTTTAAAGTTATGAATCCGCTGCATATTTATGGAATCAAGTTGAAATACTTTTGAAGACTAATAAATTGTTATAAGTTCTTTGGATCAATATGTGCTATGTATCTATGATGATAGGTTTTAATGTTGTTGGTTTTGGAATGAGAATGTAATGCCCCATGTTTGCGGAAATTTTGGCACTCTGATTTTAATATAACTGTGGGGTAGATTTGGGGTGTTACATTAGTGGTATTAGAGCAGGTCGGTCCGTCCGGCCAAAGTTTTTGAGTCTTTAACAATCGAGTATTATTGATTATTTTTTTACCATTGTTTGTGTTTGCGTTGGTGAAATCTCCAACGGGAAACGAGGACAAGGTACCAGAGGTACGTGTTTCGTCGATAGAACTTCGTTAGTTGTTGTTATTGTTGTTGGATGAGTTGAAATAGAATTGCATGTGTGCGTTAGATTTTAATTATAGTAAGTTGTGATTATATCGTAAGGCTAGAGGTGGAGGCGAAGTTAAGGGAAGTGGTGTCGGATGAATTTTCAAGGACGAAAATATTCTAAATTGGGGAGAGTTGTAACGCCCGAAAATTCATTAAATTATTTAAAATGAATTATTGAGGATTTAAATTGTTGGAATTTAGTCGAAGAAGAATTTTCGGAATAATTATTAGGAGCATTATTGGATTGTTAGAATTGATAATTGAATAATTAGTCAATTTAGTCAAGAGAAATTAATATTGGATTTAATGTTGATTTTAATAGAATATTATTTTATTAGTTGGGTCAAGTGGGGTGTGTGAATTAGCAAGATTAGGAATAGAATTAATAGGCCCATTAAAGTTACTAGTAGACCTATTATTATATTAGGTTATAATATATAGAGGTTAGCAACCAAAAGCAAAACAATTATCACGTAGCAGTAGAAGAAGCAAGGGTTTGGAGGCACCAAGTGGGAGGCAAGCAAATTTAGAGAACTCGCCGTCAAACCAGTAGCAGCTTCAACCGGAGAATTCGACCGACCAAAAAACCAAAAGGTAAGGTTGGGGTTCGGATTTTATATCCGAGAATATGATGTTTGATATGTGGGTTAGAGGATTGCTGTTTTTGTTCTTGAATTGGATAATGTATGATGAAGATTTGATGCATTTGAATGAATAATGACGTTATGATATTATTTGATCGATGTAGTAAAAGAGTATAATGTTAGGTGATGATTTAGTATGTTTATAATGAGGTTTGTAGGATTGTAATTAGATTCCTGTAGTGAAATTACAGTAGAAAACGCAGAAAATTATGCAGAAAATCGCAGGATGCGTCAACCTCAAATTGGATAAGTCGATGCAAGGAGGCTGTTAGACTCAGGATGAGTCGATGCATGGAGGGTTTGCGTCGATGCATGGTGAGTATAAGAATCAGGATGAGTCGACGCGAAGAGAGGATGTGTCGACACATGAGTGTGTGAGACTCAAGATGAGTCGACCGGTGCGATGCATGTGTCGATACATGCTGTGATTTGAAGCAGGATGTGTCGATCCAAAGAGTTTTGTGTCGATACATAATGCTGGATTTTTGACAGAATTGACTTTTAATTGCTGTAACTTGAGTTTTAGGATGCTGTTTGAGATGCCGTTCAAAGCGTTGATTAGCTAACGCGATGAATATTATTCTAGATGATTTAAATGATGGATAAGAAGTGTAAATCCAGTAACCAATTTAGGATTTAGAATTAATTCCCGTAGATGATTGTTGTGCTGTTTTTGGGACATATTGACGAATATGAGATGTTAGAGACTGCTGTTAGAAATATGACAGTAGGATTAGTGACAGTAAGGATATAAATTAGCAGAATAACAGGATGGGTTACTGCACTATTATTATACATTTAAGTATTAGTGAGATTTTATTGATGAAGTTGTGTTCGATTATTTTTGTGATAATAAATGATGTTTAATAAATTATTTTGATGTTATGAGATGTTGTTGTTTTGAGATAATTGAGATGTGATTGAATATGTGAAGTGTTAGGCTTATTTCCAGTGATGCAGAGGTCTAGGCGAATGCCTCGTAATGAAGTTTGTGGTGAATGATATATCTGTGACGTTGTATGTTACATGAGTCTCATACATTTGCATTTTGTGAAGGCCTGTATTGGCGAATTTGTGAAGTAGGCTTATGCCTTGTGCCTCTATTGATTGGAAATTAGTGAAGAGGGCTGAAGCCCTGTTGGTACCACATGCATATCCACAGTTGTGTCGCATTCTGTGATCGGTGGGAATAGAACTGACTGTTTTGGAATGCTGGTTCGCGTTTGCGTTGGTTTTTGCAAAATGTCACGGTAAGCAAGAGTCGCCACCGTCTTTTATTTTATCCAACAAGGAAAGGACAAAAGCACAGAAAAATTCCTTTTCAATATGTTTCTCGGGTTCGGGAAGTAGATTATAGAAAGGGAAGGTGTTAGCACCCTTTCTATCTGTGGTTATCCACAGGCTCTTAGGTACTTGCTCACTATGTTTTCAAAAGTTTGCTTTTCTTTGTGTTTGTGGGTTTTGAAAAGAGTTTTTTTTTTTAAGAGAGTGTAAGTGCGAAAAGTTTTGTTTTAGTTTTCAAAAGAGCAAGTACTTAAGAACCTCTACCTACTCAAAAAGGAATTAGACTGTGCAAGTGTCCTTTAGACAATGCCATCCCACTATTGAGGAGTAGGTAGCATCGTCGTTGGAGTTTTCGGGTCAATTTGATTTAAGGGACGTGTGGCCACTAAAGCAATGTTAGGACGCCTTAGAGGTAACCCTAATGTCTTAGATCATTTTATTCGAGGCAACCGTTTCGAGGCAACTTATGATCTTTGGACGGGAGGGCGACCTCTAAAACATCCTATACTTAATCACCACATTCGAGGCAACCAAGTGAGGTGTACCCTAAGAGTGGCATGTGCGAGTATATTGTTTTTCAGTTACATTATCTTTGTATATTTAGGTGTTCTACCATTTGTTTTCAGATCTTGTCATGCAATCCTAGTTAGCATACATCTAAACAGTTAATATATGTATAGGAATTTAAAGTGCGGGAATTGTAAATCCTACGCTATTACAAGGCTTCGGGGAGGGGGATTATTTACATGTCCAAAGTTGGGGGAATAAAGCAGTAAAGTGTAAAAGTCTTAGTTAAGCTACTACAAACCAGTAGGCAGTTACAATAAAATAAACGCGTGGAATCTGAAAATAACCTCTAAAAATCCTAAGAATAAAATCTTTTTGTTGTTTTATTTTATTTTGGGAAAATGATCTAAATCTTCTTAATTTTAGTTTTGAGAAAATGTTAAGATAATTAAATGATTAATTAACAAAGTTAATTTAATAGAAAAAACTAGCCTAATGATTTTGTGGTCTTTTTTAATTGATTTTATGTTGATTAAAAAAAAGAAATAAAATGGTCAAAACAAAGATGAAATCGAAGGAACATGCAGTAAATCAAGAAAGGTATAATTCTGGAGGCCTGGATCGAAAGAGGTGTGGGCTGTCTTTCGATCCAGTGAAGAGGTTTGATCGAAGGTGCATGAGGGGCTGCACTTTGGGGGTGTTCGATCTGGATATGTCATCCTTCGATCTGGGAACTCTGGATCCAGTTCGAAGCTAAGCGGCTAAGCTTCGAAGCTCTGAACAAGATTCTGAGAAGATATTTCCTGCAAAACGAGACAAATGTTAAAGATCCAGGGGGGACTTTACCCCCCCTGATTCGAATCTTCTCCCAATTCGAGTCCTTCCTCAATTGGAATCTGGGCCTGGGTTTGTTTTATCCTGAGATTCGAAGGAGAAACTTAGATCGTGCCTCAGCAATGGCACAATCTCATCTTTGCGCTTCAGCTTACATGCAACATAATCAGTAATAACAAGAATACATATGCAATGTGTATTTAAATGTCATGAAGGTGCAATTTTGGTTTTGCAAACCCTTACCAATTAAAGATGTATGATATGTGGCTCTAGGTGTGGAGATGTTTGCTGAATGGATGCTTTGGCTTAGATTACTTATGAAAATGCTGATAACCTTTGGTGGGTTTATGGGCAGCGTATCTCCAAATCCTCCCTGTTTTTCTTTCTCCTTTTTTTTTGTTTTCTGGCACTGTATGCTGGCCCTTGTATTTATAGGAGTATGATGGTCTAGTAACGGCAAGAGACAACCAATTAAACAGGCCTTTAAAGCCATGAGACAAGAATCAGACATATTAAAAGATTTCCTTTTTTGAAATATTCATGTCTCTTTGGAATCTTGAATGAACCTGGACACCTTTGATTTTCGAATGCCTCTAGGCCATGCTCTTCGATTGGTCTTGAGTTGCCTCCTTCGAATGGACTTCTTATGTGCCCTTCGAATGGGCCTTCCGAATGCTTCGAATGCTTGATTTGAAAAGAATCACTCTGGTCGAATCATCTCTTGTGGAGTTAGCACTACTAAAAAAAAGACATTTGAGAAAAGGTTTTTACATCGGGTATCAAAATATATGATGTAAAAAATACAATTAACAAACTTTTTACATCAGGTATTTATTTGCAATGATATAAAAAATATGAAAAAAAATATATTTCGCTACCTATTACATCGGGCAAACGCATCCACCGATGTAAAAAGTTTTCAGAAAAAAATACGGTGGCATTTTTGTAAATAAGAAACAAGGTAGTAGAAATATTAATAAAAAACATGCAACATATTACATCGGTTGACTAAAAACCGATGTAATATCTTCACAACAGATATTAATATAAAAAATAAATTAAAGAATAAATTAATTTTTTTGCAACTTATTACATCGGGTATTACAATGCACCGATGTAATAGGTGCATTGTAAAAAAAAAAGTCAGAAAAAAAACTTGTCAACCCTTACATCGGGTATTACAATGCACCGATGTAATAGGTGCATTGTAAAAAAAAAAACTTGTCAACCCTTACATCGGGTATTACAATGCACCGATGTAATAGCCATCCAACCCTTACATCGGGTATTACAATGCACCGATGTAATAGGTGCCAAACCCTTATTTCCCAAACAGTAGAAAAATTACAACTCCATCGTTATTCTTCCACCACTCCATCGCGCCGCGCCCTGTTCTGAAAAACCGTCTTCCTCAACCTCGCTTCCGATTCCGATTCTGCATGCCCGCCCGATTCCGATTGCCACCGCGACTGCCTTATGCCCGCCCGATTTCGATTCGGTAATATTCTTTGACCGCCGTTTCGGGTCTTCCTCTTCGACCGCGGTGGTTTCCGTTCGCAAACAAAATGTGTTTCACTTCACACGCAAACAAAAAATGGCCCTCTTCTTCTTCGTTTTTCCTATAGTCGCTAAAACCCAAATCAAATATTCTTTTCCTTCAATTCACGCTGCACGTTTCTCCAGCCGCTGACGCTTCTTTCTCAACCTCTCTGAGTATAAGCAAATATGCCCTCGCCAGAGTACCTGCGAGAGACTCTTTAGCACTCACTAGAGAAAGGTTCGTCCGACGTTTCCTTCTTTAAGTTTTCTTTTATGTGCCCTGTATTTTTGTTTCGTTTCATCTTTGTCCTGATCTTGTTTTGTCTTTGTTTTTCTATTAAAACATTCAAAAAATTAGGGGTTAATTTTGAATGATCTTGGTCTGGATGTTGTTTCACATGACTACCTCTTTCTCTATCTCATTCTTATTATTCTTGATTGAAGATTTCAAAATTAGGGATTTTTTATTTTAGGAATTCTAAGTCTTATTTTCTTTTAAAAGAAGATAATCTACTCATTAATTTAATTATAATTTTCCCTAAAGTTTTTCTAGTGCTGTATATAAAGTATTTTGACGTGTCTAGAGTTTATATTAATTCTTTTTACTTTTCTATGATTGGAAGCTTATGCGTGATAGAATGGGTAATTGGCTTTTGGAAATTACTGGAAGTGAAGAATCTACTGCAAGATGGTATACGGTGAGTGGGAAAATGTTAGTTATTGTCTCATCTACATTTTTCATTTACAGGGCTAGTGTGAATCGGATCACACATATTTTAATTTTGACAATATTAATTTGGATGATGTTTTAATCATGATAAATGCTAAGTGTCAACTGTCAAATGCCAAATTCCATTAGAGAAATTTCATAGAAGACATATTTCTTTATCATAAAATGGTGAAACTTTGTCATCTTATATTTCTTTAACATAAAATGGTTAAAATTTGTTACAGATTGGTAAGACATATCATGTTAAATGTTAACTTTAAACTAGCAAACTTGTTTTTCTTTACCATAAATGTTTTGCATACTTTCCTTTGTAAAGCATCTTTTGACGAGTGATTTGATTAATTTTCTTTAGTTTTAGGATTGATCGTTCACAAATGACCAACATGTATTCTTCCGGAGGAAGCGGTGCTTACGGCCAATCAAACACAATTCAATCCAGTTATGGTCAAAACATAAGTGTTTTGAAGTATTTCAAGAAAATCTCTTGAAAGTTTTCATGAATTTAATGATACCACGTAAAGTTCCTATCTCTCAATACTTTTCACTAAAACACACTTATTTTGTTTCATAAATAAATATCATACTTAAAGCATGTATTTTTGTTTATAGTTTGTTAGATTATGAGGTTGATTTTAGATTTGGCTACTGTAGTTGAGTACTAATTAATCCAGAGCTTCTGTTGGAGGACATGATTTTTCTAAGCATTTTGCAGCTTCAAGGCATTCAGGTATTAGGTAGTTCTCAAGATGCTGATGTTGGTAGATATAGTGCTCATAAAACTTTTGCTCAGTATGGAGGACAATAACTTATGTTTATGGGTAAGTATTTATATATAATTGTGATGAAAAGTTACGTGATGAAAACAGAGTGTGTCACTTACTACCATTAATTCATGGGTAAGTATTTATATATAATTGTGTTTTATATTATTTAATTTTGATAACATATATATTTTATGTGACTTTTCTGTTTCCACACACACATACAGGAGACATTGGCAATTAATAGTCATGTGTCCAAGAGACAATTTAGTTGTCGTATTTTGTTCACTTCATCGAGAAATTGACCATCACACGAAGAAAATTATTACAAAGTAAGTTTATCTTTCATGTGACTTTCATTGACAACTAATAGTTATGTCATTTTTCATCGGCGAGTAAATTTAGCTATGTGATGTTTATCTTTCTGTATTAGTTCTTTCGGGATTCATCAAATGGCAAATGGAAATAGAAAAAAGGCTACATGGCTTCATCCCAATGTAAGTGTCATGTAAATTGTAATTATATAGTTAAATTTATGATAAGTATTCACTAATTATGTCATTCAATTGTAGACAAGGCAACAACATAACTCTAATGATTGTGGATACTATGTGATGAAAAATATGTTGGATATTGTCTCTGCTAATATAACCGAGAATTGGATGCAGGTACTAAAAATAACTTTACTTTGTTATTTACTTTTTATTTTTCGACTTAATATGAATTTTTAAAAATTAACTCTATATTGTTATATTTATGTATTATAGGTATTTGATGACCCAACAGAATTAACACAAGATGATTTGTATGATTTGCGACTTCGTTGGACAAAATGTTTCTTTGAGTTACATGAAAATTAAGTTTATCTTGGTGAGTTTTATAGAATTGTATAAGTTGTGGTTTTTGCACAATACATATGGTTTTTGCACATTTATTGAGTTTCTTGATTTTTTTGCTGATGTTAATTGTTATTATTTATTGTCAGGCAATGTGATTTTGGTGTTGTCTACCGAAGATTTTATATTGGTAATTTAAGTTTGGAAACTTATAAATAGTTGAATATTTTTGTATATTTTGTGAATAATATGTAATTGTAAGTTTTGAAAAAAGACTTATAAATAGTTGAATATTGTTGTATATTTTGTGAAGAATTTGTAATTGTAAGTTTGTTTGTTGTAATACAATACAAGTTTGCAATACAATTGTTCAATTTGTAAGTTTGTTGTAAAAAATATGAAAACATCGACCTAGATGTGATATATGTGATGTTGGAAAGCTATGAAATCTATATAGCGACATAAATATAGTCTGTGTGATATTGGAAAAATATGAAAAAATGGGTACAAATTATATTTGTACAGGGAAACATCCAGAAAATAAATAATCTATTCCAAAAAAATTTCATACATTTTACATCGGTTATTAGTAAAAACTGATGTAAAAACTTTCAAAAGGGGACTTTTTACATCGGTTGGGGATAATAACCGATGTAAAAAGTCGCGTCACTGGGGACTTTTTACATCGGGTATTACTTCCAACCGATGTAAAAAACTGGATCAATTTTTTTAAAAAATGTGCATAATAATTGTTTCTTACATCGGTTCATATATTATAACCGATGTAAAAAAGAGACTTTTTACATCGGGTATTACTTCCAACCGATGTAAAAAACTGGATCAATTTTTTAAAAAATGTGCATAATAACAGGTTATTACATCGGTTCTGATATTATAACCAATGTAAAAAGGGACTTTTTACATCGGTCCCAGAACCGATGTAAAAAGTCCCTGATTTACTATATCGCCTGACTTTACATCGGACCCAAAACCGATGTAAAAAGTCAATTTCACCCGATGTAAAAAGTCATTTCTGCACTAGTGTAGGAACAGAAAAGGCAAGAATTTGGCCTTTAACTCAGGAATTGAATCCACAATCAACTGAATTCTTGCCATATTTGCAAGGAAAACATGCCATTTTCTCAAGTTCAGTGTACCTGGACATGTTTTTTTGAGTGCCCTCTTGATGGCCCCTTTCAAATGGCCTGGAAGGAGTTCTTCAAATGGCCCATTGTCCAAATATCAATCGAAGGGTATTTATCAATCGAAGAGTCCTTTGCTACGCCAATCGAAAGATCTTGTTCATGCTAATCGAAGGACATGGTTAACATGCCTGTCGAAGCTTCCTTGACACAATGCTAAATCAAAGGATCCCTTGGCATGCCAATTGAAAGGCTTGGCCCAGGATGCCAAACGAAAAGGTCTTTCAAAATTCCAATCGAAGGCCTTGACATAATGCCAATCGAAATGCTTGTCCATAATGCCAATTGAAGCATTTTTGGAATGTCAATCGAAAGGATTGGCCATAATGCCACTCGAAGGGAATTATCCATGCCAATCGAAAGGCTCCTTCAGAATACCAATCGAAGTGTCTTTCAGAATGCCAATCGAAAGGTACTTAAAGCACCACTCAAAAATTTTCTTTTTCCTTAGGCAAGGGTTTGTGACCAACCATGTAAGGGAAGACCTTTGAAAACATGAGAGGGAAAATTTTGAGGTACAACAGTTGCCCCTGTTCAATTTTCTTAAACCTGAGGATATAGATTGGCTTTCGAGCCTTTCACGATTCGAAGGTGGAAGATAATTGAATACTAGAGTGCCCAGAAATTTGCACTCGCATGGTGTAGTATCAGCATTGTGATGTCGGGAATGGGCTTACAGATGCCATTTGGAGATTGTTGGTAGGAGGATGGGAGTTGTCTCGTGCGAGAACTTGCATACCTGTTGTTGTAGAAGATTCCGTTGGGGAAGTCTATCTTTGTTGATATTTAGGAACCTGTCTATACTTCAACTGAGAGAATGCTTCAGCTGAGTTTTAAGAACCTGTTCATAATTCAATTGGGGGGAAACATCTTCATCAAGATCTGGGAGTTGTCTCGTGCTCAATGGAGTATACCGTTGAGGTTATAGAACTTGTCCACACTATGACGGAGGAAAACATCAAGATCTAGGAGCTGACTCGTGCTTAATGGAGTATACCGTTGAGGTTATAGTACTCGTCCATATTATGACATAGGGAAACATCTTCATCAAGATCTAGGAACTGTCTCGTGCTCAATGGAGTATACCGCTGAGGTTATAGAACTTGTCCACACCATGACGGAGGAGAACATCAAGATCTAGGAACTGACTCGTGCTCAATGGAGTATACCGTTGAGGTTATAGTACTCGTCCACACTATGACGTAGGGAAACATCGTCATCAAGATCTAGGAACTGTCTCGTGCTCACCGGGAGTATACCGTTGAGGTTATAGAAGTTGTCCACACTATGACGAAGGAGAACATCAAGATCTAGGAACTGACTCGTGCTCAATGGAGTATACCGTTGACGTTATAGTACTCGTCCACACTATGACGTAGGGAAACATCTTCATCAAGATCTAGGAACTGTCTCGTGCTCACCGGGAGTATACCGTTGAGGTTATAGAACTTGTCCACACTATGACGGAGGAGAACATCAAGATCTAGGAACTGACTCGTGCTCAATGGAGTATACCGTTGAGGTTATAGTACTCGTCCACACTATGACGTGGGGAAACATCTTCATCAAGATCTAGGAACTGTATCGTGCTCACCGGGAGTATAC
Organism: Vicia faba; assembly: GCA_948472305.1. NCBI lineage: Eukaryota > Viridiplantae > Streptophyta > Magnoliopsida > Fabales > Fabaceae > Vicia > Vicia faba. Next base: position 1,575,200,994 of record OX451737.1, read on the forward strand.
CGTTGAGGTTATAGAACTTGTCCACACTATGACAGAGGAGAACATCAAGATCTAGGAACTGACTCGTGCTCAATGGAGTATACCGTTGAGGTTATAGTACTCGTCCACACTATGACATAGGGAAACATCTTCATCAAGATCTAGGAACTGTCTCGTGCTCAATGGAGTATACCGCTGAGGTTATAGAACTTGTCCACACTATGACGGAGGAGAACATCAAGATCTAGGAACTGACTCGTGCTCAATGGAGTATACTGTTGAGGTTATAGTACTCGTCCACACTATGACGTAGGGAAACATCTTCATTAAGATCTAGGAACTGTCTCGTGCTCAATGGAGTATACCGCTGAGGTTATAGAACTTGTCCACACCATGACGGAGGAGAACATCAAGATCTAGGAACTGACTCGTGCTCAATGGAGTATACCGTTGAGGTTATAGTACTCGTCCACACTATGACGTAGGGAAACATCTTCATCAAGATCTAGGAACTGTCTCGTGCTCACCGGGAGTATACTATTGAGGTTATAGAACTTGTCCACACTATGACGGAGGAGAACATCAAAATCTAGGAACTGACTCGTTCTCAATGGAGTATACCGTTGAGGTTATAGTACTCGTCCACACTATGACGTAGAGAAACATATTCATCAAGATCTAGGAACTGTCTCGTGCTCAATGGAGTATACCGCTGAGGTTATAGAACTTGTCCACACTATGACGGAGGAGAAAATCAAGATCTAGGAACTGACTCGTGCTCAATGGAGTATACCGTTGAGGTTATAGTACTCGTCCACACTATGACATAGGGAAACATCTTCATCAATATCTAGGAATTGTCTCGTGCTCACCGGGAGTATACCGTTGAGGTTATAGAACTTGTCCACACTATGACGGAGGAGAACATCAAGATCTAGGAACTGACTCGTGCTCAATGGAGTATACCGTTGAGGTTATAGTACTCGTCCACACTATGACGTAGGGAAACATCTTCATCAAGATCTAGGAACTGTCTCGTGCTCAATGGAGTATACCGCTGAGGTTATAGAACTTGTCCACACTATGACGGAGGAGAACATCAAGATCTAGGAACTGACTCGTGCTCAATGGAGTATACCGTTGAGGTTATAGTACTCGTCCATACTATGACGTAGGGAAACATCTTCATCAAGATCTAGGAACTGTCTCGTGCTCAATGGAGTATACCGTTGAGGTTATAGAACTTGTCCACACCATGACGGAGGAGAACATCAAGATCTAGGAACTGACTCGTGCTCAATGGAGTATATCGTTGAGGTTATAGTACTCGTTCACACTATGACATAGGGAAACATCTTCATCAAGATCTAGGAACTGTCTCGTGCTCACCGAGAGTATATCGTTGAGGATATAGAACTTGTCCAAACTATGACGGAGGAGAACATCAAGATCTAGGAACTGACTCGTGCTCAATGGAGTATACCGTTGAGGTTATAGTACTCGTCCACACTATGACGTAGGGGAACCGTCGAGATTGAGAACCTTATCTGAAATTCAACCGAGGATAATTCAATTGAGATTTAAGAACCGGTTGGGTCTTCGACGTAATTGAGAACTTTAACTGTATCTTTCCTGAAAGGTAAAGGTCAGTCATATGCAATGCATGATATGGATCAGGCAATGATGTTCTCAAAATAAATGAGATTGTATTCGTATGATGCGTATATGCATGTATCATGATGTATGGGAATGTGATGTTTTAGCTGGGGACAATAAATCCCGGAGCTGCTGGAGAATAGAGTTGAGTTCTTCATTTCCGCTGGGGATGATGAACGAAGATGATTGTGAGAATAAACCTGCAGGAGAAAAGAACTCCGTTGGGGAATAAACTTGATGAAGAGATTACTCTGAGGGGAATTACTCTGTGGGGAAGAGATGTTCTACTGAGGATTTTAACAATAAACTCCATTGGGGATTCCATTGATAAGCTCTGTTGGGGATTTTGATGATAAACTCCGCTGGGGATAGATTACCGTTGCTGGTGATATTGAACCTGTTGAGGATAGAAGTCCTGCTGGGGGGAAAGAAAGAAATTTGTTAGGGATAATCTTTCCGTTGCAACTTGCTGAGGATAACCTTCTGAATTTGGCTGGGGAGATTTATTTGCACTCTACAGGGGATAAGCTTCCAGAATCTGCTGGGGAAGACGATTCAACTCTGTTTGGGAAAGCCCATATTTTTAGACTGCGCTGGGGGAATGTCTCCATTAGGGTATCTTGTATTCCTCCGGGGAACATACTTATATTCTGTTGGGGAATATTGAGACTGCCAGGGATGCTCTTATGCTTGCTGGGGAATATCTTTATACTCCGCTGGGGAATATTAAGATCTTCTGGGGATACCCAGCCTTTTAAGCGTTGATGGTGGATGAACTCTGCTTGGGGAGAGTATTACTGATTTCTACATAGCTGCAAGCCTCGACTGAGAAATCTATCCCTTTTACTCTATGGGGAGTGACGGTATCTTGGTCATATTCCTCAGCTGAACCTACCTTGGTACCTTGGTGGACAGAGCAACTAGACCGCTCGGACAATTCTTATTGCCCCTGTTTCTGATATTATCAGTAATTCGTCCTTTGTTTCGCATGTAAATTTTTATGAGCAGCAATTAGTGTCAAATGCATATATCAAAAATGAACATTGGACGTTCTTTGCAAAACAAAACAGATAAAGGAAAAACAATTTGAAATTTGTATTGATTTTGAATTTTGCCTGTAAATAGGCACTTTTGTACAAGAGGCTGACGTCCTAGTAAGAGAACGCCGCCGAACAAATAGGATTTATACAATTTGTGAAAAGAAAACAAAACATCTATGTGAATAATCCCACTGGGTTCCAACTCTGCTATTGCCTTTATATCTTCAAGCATCTCAACACTTTGTTGCTTAGTTGAAGATGAAATTGATTGATCAGTGTTGTCTGAGCTTGATAGTTGATACCGAAGTCTGGATGCAAGGTGATCCAATGAGACATAGTATTACGCTTTAATCCCTAAATTTTGCCTGGACCGCCCTTTCAGGTTTTCAGTCCACCGGGATACTCATTTTTGCCCAAGCCGCCTTTTCAGGTTTTCGACTTGCCGAGTGTACAGATTTTTATTTTCATCCTTTATTTTTGCCCGAACCCTTTTGGTTCGCCGGGAAGCCCTTATTTTTGCATAGGCCAGTCAATCTAGCGGGTCTTTGATTATGCGTAGTATCTTTTCACTATGTCTGCATTGACGGGGTGAGGAAGGTCGTCACCATCCATGGTAGTTAGAATCATAGCTCCTCCTGAGAAGATGTTCTTAACCACAAATGGCCCTTCGTAAGTAGGGGTCCATTTTCCCCTGGGATCACCTTGAGGTAGAATAATGCGTTTGATTACCAGATCCCCAACTTGATACTCTTGTCGTCTAACTTTCTTGTTAAATGCCTTAACCATCCGTTTTTGGTACGTCTGACCATGACAAATAGTGGTAAGTCTCTTTTCTTCAATTAGATTTAGCTGATCAAGTCGGGTCTGGATCCAGTCGTCTTTGCTCAAACCTGCATCTTTCATGATCCTAAGAGAGGGTATCTGAACTTCAATAGGCAAAACTGCTTCCATGCCATAAACCAAAGAATAGGGCGTTGCCCCTGTTGACGTCCGTGCTGAGGTACGGTACCCATGAAGAGAAAATGGTAACATCTCGTGCCAGTCTTTGTAGGTCATTGTCATCTTCTGCACAATCTTTTTAATGTTCATATTAGCCGCTTCAACAGCCCCATTCATCTTCGGCCGGTAGGGAGAAGAGTTGTGGTACTGTATCTTGAATTGCTCGCAGAGCTCAGTGATCATTTTGTTATTAAGATTGGTACCATTGTCCGTAATGATCCTCTCTGGTACACCGTATCTACAGATCAGGTTGTGCTGAATGAACCGTGCCACGATGTTCTTGGTTACCGTAGCAAAGGAAGCTGCTTCAACCCACTTCGTAAAGTAATCAATCGCTACCAGGATGAAACGATGCCCGTTGGATGCCGTAGGTCTAATCTCGCCGATCATATCAATGCCCCACATTGCAAAAGGACAAGGTGCCGTCAAAACATTCAGAGGAACTGGAGGAATATGCACCTTATCAGCATAGACCTGGCACTTGTGACATGTCCGAGGATGCTGATAACAGTCAACTTCCATTGTGGACCAGTAATATCCTGCCCGGAGGATTTTCTTTGCCATGTTATGTCCACTGGAATGAGTTCTGAAAGTACCTTCATGCAGCTCTGCCATGATCCTTTCTGCTTCAATCTTATCCACACAACGCAGTAAGGTTGAATCATGGTTACGTTTGTAAAGAATGCCATTGCTGATGAAGAACTTTGCCGCGAACCTTCTCAGAAACTTCTTATCATTAACAGATGCACCCTCGGGGTATTCTTGAGCTTCAAGGTACCTCTTCACTTCATAATACCAAGGCTTTTCTGTTACCTCTTCGGTCTCAAGATCACAACAATGTGCAGGTTCATCCAATTTCCAAATAATGATCCGGGGAGCCTCGTTGTCCCACTTGACTTTGAACATAGAAGACATCGTAGCTAACGCGTCTGCCAGCTGATTCTCCTCTCTGGGGAAGTGTTCAAAGGTTATCTCCTTGAAATGGGGAAGTAACGTCAATACATACTCCTTGTAAGGAATAAGGTTTGGGTGTTTCATATCCCACTCGCCTTTGATCTGACTGATCACGAGAGCAGAATCTCCGAAGACACTCAGAAACTTAATCCTTAGGTCAATTGCTGCTCGAAGACCCATGATGCATGCTTCATACTCCGCCATATTGTTGGTGCAGTTGAAACATAGTTGGGCGGTAAACGAAGTATGAGAGCCTTTAGGAGATATGATCACAGCGCCAATGCCATTACCCAAAGCGTTCGAAGCTCCATCAAAATGCATAGACCATCGGGATCCTTCCTCAGGTCCTTCATCCGGTCCAGGTGTTTCACAATCAGTTATCAACATGATATTCTCGTCCGGGAATTCAAAGTTTATATACTGGTAATCATCCACTGCCTGATGTGCCAAATGGTCTGCCAATACACTTCCCTTGATTGCTTTTTGAGTTGTGTACTGGATGTCATACTCAGTCAAGATCATCTGCCATCTTGCTATTCTTCCGGACAAGGCGAGCTTTTCGAAGATATACTTGATTGGATCCATCTTTGAAATCAATAGAGTAGTGTGAGTCAGCATGTACTGTCTCAGCCGGCGAGCAGCCCATGCCAAAGTGCAGCAAGTTTTCTCAAGCAGTGAGTATCGGGTCTCACAGTCGGTAAACTTTTTGCTAAGGTAATAAATAGCATGCTCTTTTCGGCCAGACTCGTCATGCTGCCCCAACACACACCCCATTGAGTTGTCAAGTACTGTTAAGTATAAGATCAGAGGTCTCCCTTCAACTGGTGGCATTAGAATGGGTGGTTCCTAGAGATACTTTTTAATTCTTTTGAAAGCGGCCTGACATTCATCGTTCCAGCGTACCATTTGATCTTTCTTCAGCAGTTTGAAGATTGGCTCACAAGTAGCAGTTAAGTGCGAGATGAATCGGGCAATGTAGTTCAGACGTCCTAGAAAGTCTCTGACCTCTTTCTCTGTCTTGGGAGCTGGCATCTCTTGTATGGCTTTTACTTTGGCAGGGTCCACTTGAATACCTTTGTCGCTCACGACGAAACCCAGTAGCTTACCAGATCTCACCCCGAAGGTGCACTTGTTCGGGTTCAACCTCACTTTGTACAACTTCAACCGGTCAAACAGCTTCTGTAGATGGTCAAGGTGTTCCTCCTCAGTTTGGGACCTCGCAATCATATCATCGACGTATACTTCAATCTCATGATGGATCATGTCATGAAACAAAGCAACCATGGCACGCTGATACGTTTCCCCAACATTTTTCAACCCAAAAGGCATGACCTTGTAGCAAAAGGTACCCCACTGAGTAACAAAAGTGGTCTTCTCCATGTCTTCGGGAGCCATCTTTATCTGATTATAACCGGAGAAATCATCCATAAAGGAGAAGACCTTATGCTGAGGAGTATTGTCAACCAGAACGTCGATGTGAGGTAGAGGGAAGTCATCCTTAGGGCTTGCCCTGTTCAAATCCCTGTAGTCAACACACATTCGGACCTTACCATCTTTCTTCGGTACCAGAACCACATTGGCAACCCACTGAGGGTAAGAAGTTACTGCTATAAAACCGGCATCAAACTGTTTCATAACTTCAGCCTTGATTTTCTCAGACATCTCTGGGCGCATACGGCGAACCTTCTGTTTCACCAGAGGGCAGTCTTCCTTGGTAGGCAGGCGATGAACCACGATGTCGGTATCCAACCCAGGCATATCTTCGTAAGACCAGGCAAAGATCTCAACATAGTCATGCAGCATCTGAAGCAATCGCTGTTTTACACTAAGCTCTAGATTTGCACCGATCTTGACTTCCTTCTTGTCTGTCTCAGTACCCAGATTCACTGTTTCAACTGGCTCTTCGTGTGGCTGAATGGCCCTCTCTTCTTGGAGTAGCAGTCTTGCAAGTTCACCCGGCACTTCGTAATCATTTTCATCTTCGTCTTCGGATAAGTTGATCGGATTTTCAAAGTCATAACTGGCAGTAGCAGAGTCGTTACCAGTGAGATCCAGAGTGGATTGGGACCTGTATATGTGAGTGTGTGTAAAATAGCTGTTTTACAATATATAATAAAGAAAAACAAGGAGCGCAAAATTTGAAATGCAAGGAACGTCCAATGCTTTTATTAATGATATATGAAAATGGTACACAAAAGCCCTCACAAATGAAGCCACGATGCCCCGGGTAAGACACCGAGCCATAAAGTTTAAAAATATTGTCTGTTACAAACTCAGAATAAAGAGTTCATTACTGGGTAATAAAAGTAAGAGGGATAAAGTCCTTTGCTATCCAGTTGCTTGGTCCACCGTTGGTCGTAGGATAGATCCAGCTGTCGAACTCATATTCCTCCACGTCATCTTCGATGGCATTTACTCCCGAGTTACTGATGAACACAAGAGGTCTTCTAATCTTTGCACTTCGAACAGCCCTTTGAGCTTCTGCAGTGAAACCCAAACCAAACTTGTTAGTCTTCTGAGTGAAATCAGGAAGTCGGCCCCAATTTGCATACTCACCCTTCTCAATAACAGCCCGGGCATCCTTTAAGGAAGCCATCTTCATAGGTGAATCTTCAATCACAGTCTCAGCTGATGCTAGTGTCTGAGGAACCTCTTCAAAGTGTTGAAATGGGGTCTCAATGAACTCCCCATCCATCTCTACATACCAGAACGAGTTGAGGTGGCTGACCATGTACTCCTCCTCCCCTTGAACTGTCACAATCTTGCCTCTAATCGGGTACTTCAACTTCTGGTGGAGCGTTGAGGTTACGGCTCCAGCTTTGTGGATCCATGGACGACCCAGCAAACAAGAATAGGATGGCCGAATGTCCATCACGTAGAATGTAGAATTGAAGACCTAAGAACCAACTTTAATTGGAATATCAACCTCACCATGCACCATCCTTTTAGACCCATCAAAGGCCCGGACAACAATGTTACTTGGCTTCAGCTCCAACCCTTTGCAATCCAACCTGTCTAGAGCTTTCTTGGGCAAGACGTTCAATGAGGAACCAGTGTCAACCAACACATGTGCAAGAGTAGTGCCCCTGCATTCAATGGAGACATGCAGGGCATCGTTATGGTTCTTCCCTTTAGCAGTCAGATCAGCGTCGGAGAAACCCAAACCATTATCAGGAGTTAAATTGGTCACACAATCGGTAAACTGATCAATTGATGTCTCTTGTGGCACGTGGGCCGTCTTCAGGAAGGTAATCAGAGCCTTGGAATGGGCCTCTGAATACAACAACAGTGATAACATAGAAATCTTGGATGGGGTTTGCCCCAGTTGCTCACCTACATTATAATCACTCTTCTTAATAATCTTCAAAATCTCTTCCATCTCCTGTTTGGAAGCTTCAACAGTGATTGTCTTTGGCGCCTCCGTCTGGGCAGGCATATCAGTGGTTATCCCTTTGCCCCGAGCGTTAGATGACTCGGCGACAGGGGTAGGAATATGAACTTGATCAGGAATGGAAGTAGGTACACTTGCAGGTGAAATGACAACAGGTCTTCGGGCAGCTGGTGGAGCAATATCAGGTGAGAAAAGTCTACCGCTGCGGGTGACTTTAGCAGGTCCAGTAATGTTGCTGACGCTGGTATCAGCATCAAACTCTTGCTTAACTCCAAGAACAAAAACATCTGCCCCATAATGCCAAGGGACAGCTTTGTCAGAGGTGTAGGGGATGGGCCCCGGGACAACGATGATTACGGGTGCGATCTTCGGAACAGGCGTAATTCTAACAGGCTTCCTCGAGGGAGCCTTGGGAGAATTGTTGAAAATGGTAATGATGGCAACTTCTTCAGTAGGAACAAATGGAACAACAGTCTTTTCAAATAGGATCTCTTTACTATCCATCAGGATTTGGATATCTGACTTCAAAGATGGGCAACCAGTAGGTAAAACAGAACACATATGGCAACCTTCGCCACAACCCGGAAATAAACCGGCTAGCAACAGGTTCTTCTTGACAGTCATCAGAGGCGTAACAATATCATCCATGGAAACTACAAACAAGTCTTCCTCTACAACATTTACTCCATGTTTGGGCATGGGAGCAGTCACAACATTAGGCCTCTCGGGCGCCTCAAACTCAATCTCCTTTGCGTCAATTAGGTCTTGCAACTTGTTCTTCAAAACCCAACAATCGTCCGTATTATGCCCCGGGCTATCAGAGTGAAAAGCACAGCGGGCATTAGGGTTATACCTTGGTGACGCTGTATTTGAATTCTTTGGAGCTTCTTTTAGGGTCACTAGATTGGTCTTCAGTAACTGTGGCAGAATCTGAGACAAAGTCATGCTGAGACGAGTGAATTGCCTTTGAGGTCTCTCGTCCCTTTGTTGGTTGTGATGTTGAGGGGCACCAGCAGGTTTTGAAATAACAACCGCATTGATAGCTTGGCGGTGTTCAGGTCTATTCTGTCTTCTTGAACTGTAGACTGCACTAGACTCTTTCTTAAATGGTTTCTTCTCGGTGCTCGATGAGGCACCCTTTTGTATCTTCCCAGCTTTAATACCAGCTTCAATCCTCTCACCAGTCAAGATAAGGTCTGTAAATCCGGCTGAAGAGCTTTCGATCAGATGATTAAAGAACGGACCTGACAGGGTCCCCAGAAACATATCGACAAGTTCATGATCAGCCAAAGGTGGTTGCACCCTTCCGGCAAGGTCTCTCCATTTTTTAGCATACTCTTTAAATCCTTCACCCGCCCCTATTGACATACCCTGGAGTTGGGTACGCGTAGGAGCGAGGTCGGAGTTATACTGATACTGCCTATAGAATGCGGTAGCCAAATCTTTCCAGCTACGGATACTGGCTCCGTCCAACTGATAGAACCACTCAAGCTGAGTCCCTGAGAGACTGTCTTGAAAGAAATGGATCCATAAGTTCTTATCAGCAGTGTAAGGTTAGATCTTCCTCACATATGACCGGAGGTGCAGCTTTGGACAGGAAGCTCCATCATACTTGGCAAAGGCGGGTGCCTTGAACTTATGGGGAATCACCACCCCAGATGATAGACCTAGATCTTCAAAGTCCAGACCAGACACCTTCTGTATTTCCATAGCGCTCAAACGGTCCTCCAGCTGTTTGTACTTATCCTCAGCAGGAGGATACTGTTCTTCATCATAGTCCGTCTCGTTGTCGGAGACCATAGGGCTAGGAGCCCTCCTTTCTTGTGGACTATCCTTCCCCCCAGATGAGGTGGTCAGATCAACTTCATTCTGCAGCCCGTTTCCAAACCTGCGTCCAGTATTGAACATGATGGTCCTCTTCTTCTTCTTCTTCCTCTCTTTCAGAATCAGGGTCTTCAAGTCCTGCTGACCCTTAGCTAGGCTCATGACCAACTCTTGAAATTGGGCATTCTGGGCCTAGAGGGCCTTGATAGCTTGCTCAGTGGAAGGTTCAGTAGACATGATGATTGCTAAAATAAACAGCGAAGAAGATAAGAGACCTGTAAAAGGGTACTTGTTTATGAAGTGCATGATATGAAATGCGTATGATTTATGATTTCAAAGACAATCGGGATTCAAATTTGTAAATAAGAAAGGAAACACACTTTATTAGATTTAACTTCAGAATTTAAATTGTTCAACAAATTTCCCTTAGGCGTTACAAGAATGGAAATACTGAAAAGTAAATAAAACTGTAAAGGAAATCATCAAAGGTCCATCAATGCTTCCATGGTCTCTTCTTCTCAGTGCGAACATAATCATTCAGGATCCGCTCATTTTCCAGTTGCTTAGTCAGCTTCTGGATCTTCTGTTCTTGTTCATTGAACCTCTCCCGATAAGAATCCTGTTCTTCCCGTAGTTGCATCCAAGACCTCTTCAGTGTGCCAATATCAGTAGGCATATGAGGATGGAGAATAGTTGGAGGAACCCCGTCTTTATCAGCAACTTCAAGAGTAACATGCCTGACAGCTTCATATGGCATACCTAACTTCTGGGCACAGATGCGGACCCATCTGAGATATGGCTCCATTGGCAGAGAAGTCTTTGGTCCCAACTCATGTGGGTCGGATTGGTGAACTCTATCCCAAGCCCTGATGAATCTACGACGCAGCTCGTCGCTGTCTCCCTGAAAATCAAAGATGATATGAGGCATCAACATCTTATGAGGCCCTTCTCTTCTGGCTCTTCCAAACTGACGGAGAGCTAAACATGGGTTATAAGAAATTCCTCCATGGGTTCTGATCAATGGAACATTAGGATACTCTCCACAACGATCAATGACAGTCACCTCATCCAAGCCTTTGAGAGTCCAGATAATGTCATTATTAGTAAGAGACATTACCCTATAAGCCCAGCCCATTCCTTCTTTGTTCTTCAGTACAGACTTAGGGAGGTGCGAAATAAACCACCTTGACAATAAAGGAGCACAGCACATCAAAGTTCCCCGCTTTCGAGCACTACGAGCATAAAGCTGATGAAGGATATCACCCAAGAGAGTGGGTACAGGGTTCCGAGAGATGAAGATATTTATGGCATTAACGTCAACAAAAGTGTCAGGATTTGGAAACAATACCAGACCATAAATTAAGAGAGCCAGAATGTCCTCGTACGCCTTGAAGTCTAAGCTATCCCAGAAGTAATTAGCTTTGTCAACCAGAAACTTAGCCAAAAAACCCTTAGCTCCACTTCTAGTCTCCCAGTTAGCCATTACCTCTTCTTTGGTCAAGTGAAGGGCTGCAGCAATTTCTTCGGGCTTAAGAGTCTTTTCCCAACCAGTAAATAGAGTATGCTCCAAAACAAATATACCGAGCAACTCAGAGAATTCTTCCAGGGTAGGGACCAGCTGGAAGTCTTGAAAGGTGAAGCAATGGTATATCGGATCATAAAACTGGACCAAGACGCTTATCATTTGTTCGTCCAATTTTGAGGTGACTAAACTGAGAAGAGAACCATGCGTCCTGATGAAGGAAGTAGTGTCTGGAATCCTGACAACCAACTCTTTAAGCAAAGTAGGTACTTGAACAAAGTTGATTCGGATAGTATTCCTACGCATGGGCATCATGATGTCCTACAAAATAGAGCAAAGATGAAACCCTCTTGTCTTTGAAATAGGTTAGTCCTTATGCAAGATGTATGCAATGTTATGATGTTATGATGTCATGGTAAAGGCACATCACAAGTATTCACAAAAGGCAAACATGGTAAAGGCACACAAGTCACACAAAAGAGCCCTTAGATTTCAGGCTGGCATGAAGCTTAGGTACTACCCTCTTTCAGTTTCAGTTGGTTAAGACCTGTCCTAAAAAATAGTAATTGGGTTCTAGAGGATCTCAATATCACTGACTACCCTCAATCAGTCATAATTCCAGTTTAGCAACCTTTTCTTGCGGCCGAAATCATCGCGAGAGTTTAGTCTCAATTAGTGTAGCATACTGCTACTGTTCTATGGCCAAGTTGGTCAATTTAAGGTTCTAAGGTCAGTTGGTGCTTAATGACTCCTTAGAAGACCCATATTCTCCTCGTTCCAACACAAGGGATATCGGTACAGACCAAGGTGTCACACCAACGTAGCTACTGCTTCATCCGTGTCGGTCTACGCCAGACATATCCCTCACAGTTTATTGCTACTTACCTAAAGGGTATCCCCAGATCCGGGTTACGATCTACAGAACTCCGATACAAGTCCACAAAATTTAAAGCATACAAAGCATACAATTGAAAACACAATTGATCTAATCCTAAGGTATACCTCACTTATAAGAATCCCCAGCAGAGTCGCCAGTTCTGTGATCGGTGGGAATAGAACTGACTGTTTTGGAATGCTGGTTCGCGTTTGCGTTTGTTTTCGCAAAATGCCGCGGTAAGCAAGAGTCGCCATCGTCTTTTATTTTATCCAACAAGGAAAGGACAAAAGCATAGAAAAATTCCTTTTCGAGATGTTTCTCGGGTTCGGGAGGTAGATTATAGAAAAGGAATGTGTTAACACCCTTTATATCCGTGGTTATCCACGGGCTCTTAGGTACTTGCTCACTATGTTTTCAAAAGTTTGCTTTTCTTTGTGTTTGTGGGTTTTGAAAAGAGTTTTGTTTTTGAAGAGAGTGTAAGTGCGAAAAGTTTTGTTTTGGTTTTCAAAAGAGCAAGTACTTAAGAACCTCTACCTACTCAAAAAGGAATTAGACTGTGCAAGTGTCCTTTAGACAATGCCATCCCACTATTGAGGAGTAGGTAGCATCGTCGTTGGAGTTTTCGGGTCAATTCGATTTAAGGGACGTGTGGCCACTAAAGCAATGTTAGGACGCCTTAGCGGTAACCCTAATGTCTTAGATCATTTTATCCGAGGCAACCGTTTCGAGGAAACTTATGATCTTTGGACAAGAGGGCGACCTTTAAAACATCCTATACTTAATGACCACATTCGAGGCAACCAAGTGAGGTGTACCCTAAGAGTGGCATGTGCGAGTATATTGTTTTTCAGTTACATTATCTTTGCATATTTAGGTGTTCTACCGTTTGTTTTCAGATCTTGTCATGCAATCCTAGTTAGCATACATCTAAACAGTTAATATATGTATAGGAATTTAAAGTGCGGGAATTTTAAATCCTACGCTATTATTACAAGGCTTCGGGGAGGGGGATTATTTACATGTCCAAAATTGGGGGAATAAAGCAGTAAAGTGTAAAAGTCTTAGTTAAGCTATTACAAACCAATAGGCAGTTACAATAAAATAAACGCGCGCAAATCTGAAAATAACCTCTAAAAATCCTGAGAATAAAATCTTTTTGTTGTTTTATTTTATTTTGGGAAAATGATCTAAATCTTCTTAATTTTAGTTTTGAGAAAATGTTAAGATAATTAAATGATTAATTAACAAAGTTAATTTAATAGAAAAAACTAGCCTAATGTTTTTGTGGTCTTTTTTAATTGATTTTATGTTGATTAAAAAAAAGAAATAAAATGGTCAAAACAAAGATGAAATTGAAGGAACATGCAGTAAATCAAGAGAGGTATAATTCTGGAGGCCTGGATCGAAAGAGGTGTGGGCTGTCTTTCGATCCAGTGAAGAGGTTTGATCGAAGGTGCATGAGGGGATGCACTTTGGGGGTGTTCGATCTGGATATGTCATCCTTCAATTTGGGAACTCTAGATCCAGTTCGAAGCTAAGCTGCTAAGCATCGAAGCTCTAAACAAGATTCTGAGAAGATATTTCTTGCAAAACGAGACAAATGTTAAAGATCCAGGGGGACTTTACCCCCCCTGATTCGAATCTCCTCCCAATTCGAGTCCTTCCTCAATTGGAATCTTCTGAATCTGGGACTGGGTTTGTTTTATCCTGAGATTTGAAAGAGAAACTTAGATCGTGCCCCAGCAATGGCACGATCTCATCTTTGTGCTTCAACTTACATGCAACATAATCAGTAATAACAAGAATACATATGCAATGTGTATTTAAATGTCATGAAGGTGCAATTTTGGTTTTGCAAACCCTTACCAATTAAAGATGTATGATCTGTGGCTCTGGGTGTGGAGATGTTCGCTGAATGGCTGCTTTGGCTTGGATTACTTATGAAAATGCTGATAATCTTTGGTGGGTTTGTGGGCAGCGTATCTCCAAATCCTCCCTGTTTTTCTTTCTCTTTTTTTTCTTTCTGGCACTGTATGCTGGCCCTTGTATTTATAGGAGTATGATGGTCTAGTAACGGCAAGAGACAACCAATTAAACAGGCCTTTAAAGCCATGAGACAAGAATCATACATATTAAAAGATTTCCTTTTTTGAAATATTCATGTCTCTTTGGAATCTTGAATGAACCTGGACACCTTTGATTTTCGAATGCCTCCAGGCCATGCTCTTCGATTGGTCTTGATTTGCCTCCTTCGAATGGACTTCTTATGTGCCCTTTGAATGGGCCTTCCGAATGCTTCGACTGCTTGATTTGAAAAGAATCACTCTGGCCGAATCAGCTCTTGTGGAGTTAGGAACAAAAAAGGCAAGAATCTAGCCTTTAACTCAGGAATTGAATCCACAATCAACTGAATTCTTGCCATATTTGCAAGGAAAACATGCCATTTTCTCATGTTCAGTGTACCTGGACATGTTTTTTTGAGTGCCCTTTGCTACGCCAATCGAAAGATCTTGTTCATGCTAATCGAAGGACATGGTTAACATGCCTGTCGAAGCTGCCTTGACACAATGCTAAATCAAAGGATCCCTTGGCATGGCAATTGAAAGGCTTGGCCCAGGATGCCAAACGAAAAGGTCTTTCAAAATTCCAATCGAAGGCCTTGACATAATGCCAATCGAAATGCTTGTCCATAATGCCAATTGAAGCATTTTTGGAATGTCAATCGAAAGGATTGGCCATAATGCCACTCGAAGGGAATTATCCATGCCAATCGAAAGGCTCCTTCAGAATACCAATCGAAGTGTCTTTCAGAATGCCAATCGAAAGGTACTTAAAGCACCACTCAAAAAATTTCTTTTTCCTTAGGCAAGGGTTTGTGACCAACCATGTAAGGGAAGACCTTTGAAAACATGAGAGGGCAAATTTTGGGGTACAACACATTCGAATTTCATTTTGAATTGCTAATGATAATTGTGAATGTTTATTGATTGTTGTGTGTTGTTGAGAAGCGGTGAAGTTTATAATGCTCTTGTCTAATATATTAATTATCATAATCTTATTTATATTATTCGATGTCTCACCCCTTTATTTGTTTCTCTGTTGCCTTTGTACTGGTAACGTGCAGGTAACGAGGAGTAGAGACTTAGTAGCTTGTTGGTGTCGTCACTCTGATACGTAGCACTCGGGGGGGGGGGGGGGGGCGGGGGATGAACGCTTATTTGATTTTATGATGTTTTAAGTTTAATTCAAGTTGTTGTTTTAAGAAGTTGTTTTCTGTGAATTAATTTGTTTAAAAGATGCTATGTTTCCTTTGAAGTTTTAAAGTTATGAATCCGCTGCATATTTATGGAATCAAGTTGAAATACTTTTGAAGACTAATAAATTGTTATAAGTTCTTTGGATCAATATGTGCTATGTATCTATGATGATAGGTTTTTATGTTGTTGGTTTTGGAATGAGAATGTAATGCCCCATGTTTGCGGAAATTTTGGCACTTTGATTTTAATATAACTGTGGGGTAGATTTGGGGTGTTACATTAGTGGTATCAGAGCAGGTCGGTCCATCCGGCCAAAGTTGTTGAGTCTTTAACAATCGAGTATTATTGATTATTTTTTTTACCATTGTTTGTGTTTGCGTTGGTGGAATCTCCAACGGGAAACAAGGACAAGGTACCAGAGGTACGTGTTTCATCGATAGAACTTCGTTAGTTGTTGTTATTGTTGTTGGATGAGTTGAAATAGAATTGCATGTGTGAGTTAGATTTTAATTATAGTAAGTTGTGATTATATCGTAAGGCTAGAGGTGGAGGCGAAGTTAATGGAAGTGGTGTCGGATGAATTTTCGAAGACGAAAATATTCTAAGTTGGGGAGAGTTGTAACGCCCGAAAATTCATTAATTTAATTAAAATGAATTATTGAGGATTTAAATTGTTGGAATTTAGTCGAAGAAGAATTTTCGGAATAATTATTAGGAGCATTATTGGATTGTTAGAATTGATAATTGAGTAATTAGTTAATTTAGTCAAGAGAAATTAATATTGGATTTAATGTTGATTTTAATAGTTATTTTATTAGTTGGGTCAAGTGGGGTGTGTGAATTAGCAAGATTAGGAATAGAATTAATAGGCCCATTAAAGTTACTAGTAGACCTATTATTATATTAGGTTATAATATATAGAGGTTAGAAACCAAAAGCAAAACAATTATCACGTAGCACTAGAAGAAGCAAGGGTTTGGAGGCACCAAGTGGGAGGCAAGCAAATTTAGAGAACTCGCCGTCAAACCAATAGCAGCTTCAACCGGAGAATTCGACCGACTGAAAAACCAAAAGGTAAGGTTGGGGTTCGGATTTTATAACCGGGAATATGATGTTTGATATGTGGGTTGGAGGGTTGCTGTTTTTGTTCTTGAATTGAATAATGTATGATGAAGATTTGATGCATTTGAATGAATAATGACGTTATGATATTATTTGATCGATGTAGTAAAAGAGTACAATGTTACGTGATGATTTAGTATGTTTATAATGAGGTTTGTATGATTGTAATTAGATTCTTGTAGTGAAATTACAGTAGAAAATGCAGAAAATTATGCAGAAAATCGCAGAATGCGTCAACCTCAAATTGGATGAGTCGATGCAAGGAGGCTGTTAGACTCAGGATGAGTCGATGAATGGAGGGTTTGCATCGATGCATGGTGAGTATAAGACTCAGGATGAGTCGACACAAAGAGAGGATGTGTCGACACATGAGTGTGTGAGACTCCGGATGAGTCGACCGGTGCGATGCATGTGTCGATACATGCTGTGATTTGAAGCAGGATGTGTCGATCCAAAGAGTTTTGTGTCGATACATAATGCTGGATTTTTTACAGAATTGACTTTTAATTGCTGTAACTTGAGTTTTAGGATGCTGTTTGAGATGCCGTTCAAAGCGTTGATTAGCTAACGCGATGAATATTATTCTAGATGATTTAAATGATGGATAAGAAATGTAAATCCAGTAACCAATTTAGGATTTAGAATTAATTCCCGTAGATTACCGTTGTGCTGTTTTTGGGACATATTGACGAATATGAGATGTTTGAGACTGCTGTTAGAAATATGACAGTAGGATTAGTGACAGTAAGGATATAAATTAGCAGAATAACAGGATGGGTTACTGCACTATTATTATACAGTTGAGTATTAGTGAGATTTTATTGATGAAGTTGTGTTCGATGATTTTTGTGATAATAAATGATGTTTAATAAATTATTTTGATGTTATGAGATGTTGTTGTTTTGAGATAATTGAGATGTGATTGAATATGTGAAGTGTTAGGCTTATTGCCAGTGATGCAGGGATCTGGGCGAATGCCTCGTAATGAAGTTTGTGGTGAATGATATATTTGTGACGTTGTATGTTACATGAGTATCATACATTTGCATTTTGTGAAGGCCTGTATTGGCGGATTTGTGAAGTAGGCTTATGCCTTGTGCCTCTATTGATTGGCAATTAGTGAAGAGGGCTGAAGCCCTGTTGGTACCACATGCATATGCACAGTTGTGTCGCATTCGAATTGCATTTTGAATCGCTAATGATAATTGTGAATGTTTATTGATTGTTGTGTGTTGTTGAGAAGCGGTGAAGTTTATAATGCTCTTGTCTAATATATTAATTATCATAATCTTATTTATATTATTCGATGTCTCACCCCTTTATTTGTTTCGCCGTTGCCTTTGTACTGGTAACGTGCAGGTAACGAGGAGTAGAGACTTAGTAGCTTGTTGGTGTCGTTGCTCTGATACGTAGCACTCGGGGGGGGGATGAACGCTTATTTGATTTTATGATGTTTTAAGTTTAATTCAAGTTGTTGTTTTAAGAAGTTGTTTTTTGTGAATTAATTTGTTTAAAAGAGGCTATGTTTCCTTTGAAGTTTTAAAGTTATGAATCCGCTGCATATTTATGGAATCAAGTTGAAATACTTTTGAAGACTAATAAATTGTTATAAGTTCTTTGGATCAATATGTGCTATGTATCTATGATGATAGGTTTTTATGTTGTTGGTTTTGGAATGAGAATGTAATGCCCCATGTTTGCGGAAATTTTGGCACTCTGATTTTAATATAACTGTGGGGTAGATTTGGGGTGTTACATTAGTGGTATCAGAGCAGGTCGGTCCGTCCGGGCAAAGTTGTTGAGTCTTTAACAATCTAGTATTATTGATTATTTTTTTGTACCATTGTTTGTGTTTGCGTTGGTGGAATCTCCAACGGGAAACGAGGACAAGGTACCAGAGGTACGTGTTTCGTCGATAGAACTTCGTTAGTTGTTGTTATTGTTGTTAGATGAGTTGAAATAGAATTGCACGTGTGCGTTAGATTTTAATTATAGTAAATTGTGATTATATCGGAAGGCTAGAGGTGGAGGCGAAGTTAAGGGAAGTGGTGTCGGATGAGTTTTCGAGGACGAAAATATTCTAAGTGGGGGAGAGTTGTAACGTTCGGAAATTCATTAAATTATTTAAAATGAATTATTGAGGATTTAAATTGTTGGAATTTAGTCGAAGAAGAATTATCGGAATAATTATTAGGAGCATTATTGGATTGTTAGAATTGATAATCGAATAATTAGTCAATTTAGTCAAGAGAAATTAATATTGGATTTAATGTTGATTTTAATAGAATATTATTTTATTAGTTGGGTCAAGTGGGGTGTGTGAATTAGCAAGATTAGGAATAGAATTAATAGGCCCATTAAAGTTACTAGTAGACCTATTATTATATTAGGTTATAATATATAGAGGTTAGCAACCAAAATCAAAACAATTATCACGTAGCAGTAGAAGAAGCAAGGGTTTGGAGGCACCAAGTGGGAGGCAAGCAAATTTAGAGAACTCACCGTCAAACCAGTTGCAGCTTCAACCGGAGAATTCGACCGACTGAAAATCCAAAAGGTAAGGGTGGGGTTCGGATTTTATAACTGGTAATATGATGTTTGATATGTGGGTTGGAGGATTGTTGTTTTTGTTCTTAAATTGGATAATGTATGATGAAGATTTGATGCATTTGAATGAATAATGACGTTATGATATTATTTGATCGATGTAGTAAAAGAGTATAATGTTAGGTGATGATTTAGTATGTTTATAATGAGGTTTGTAGGACTGTAATTAGATTCCTGTAGTGAAATTACAGTAGAAAACGCATAAAATTATGCAGAAAATCGCAGGATGCATCCACCTCAAATTGGATGAGTCGATGCAAGGAGGCTGTTAGAATCAGGATGAGTCGATGCATGGAGGGTTTGCATCGATGCATGATGAGTATAAGACTCAGGATGAGTCGACGCGAAGAGAGGATGTGTCGACACATGAGTGTGTGAAACTCAGGATGAGTCGACCAGTGCGATGCATGTGTCAATACATGCTGTGATTTGAAGCAGGATCTGTCGATCCAAAGAGTTTTGTGTCGATACATAATGCTGGATTTTTGACAGAATTGACTTTTAATTGCTGTAACTTGAGTTTTAGGATGCTGTTTGAGATGTTGTTCGAAGCGTTGATTAGCTAACGCGATGAATATTATTCTAGATGATTTAAATGATGGATAAGAAGTGTAAATCCAGTAACCAATTTAGGATTTAGAATTAATTCCCATAGATGATCGTTGTGCTGTTTTTGGGACAGATTGACGAATATGAGATGTTAGAGACTGCTGTTAGAAATATGACAGTAGGATTAGTGACAATAAGGATATAAATTAGCAGAATAACAGGATGGGTTACTGCGCTATTATTATACAGTTGAATATTAGTGAGATTTTATTGATGAAGTTGTGTTCGATGATTTTTGTGATAATAAATGATGTTTAATAAATTATTTTGATGTTATGAGATGTTGTTGTTTTGAGATGATTGAGATGTGATTGAATATGTGAAGTGTTAGGCTTATTGCCAGTGATGCAGGGATGTAGGCGAATGCCTCGTAATGAAGTTTGTGGTGAATGATATATCTGTGACATTGTATGTTACATGAGTTTCATGCATTTTCATTTTGTGAAGGCTTGTATTGGCGGATTTGTGAAGTAGGCTTATGCCTTGTGTCTCTATTGATTGGCAATTAGTGAAGAGGGCTGAAACCCTGTTGGTACCACATGCATATGCACAGTTGTGTCGCATTCGAATTGCATTCTGAATCGCTAATGATAATTGTGAATGTTTATTGATTGTTGTGTGTTGTTGAGAAGCGGTGAAGTTTATAATGCTCTTGTCTAATATATTAATTATCATAATCTTATTTATATTATTCGATGTCTCACCCCTTTATTTGTTTCGTCGTTACCTTTATACTGGTAACGTGCAGGTAACGAGGAGTAGAGACTTAGTAGCTTGTTGGTGTCGTCGCTCCGATACGTAGCACTCGGGGGGGGGGGGGGGGGGGGGGGGTGAACGCTTATTTGATTTTATGATGTTTTAAGTTTAATTCAAGTTATTGTTTTAAGAAGTTGTTTTCTGTGAATTAAGTTGTTTACAAGATGCTATGTTTCCTTTGAAGTTTTAAAGTTATGAACCCGCTGCATATTTATGGAATCAAGTTGAAATACTTTTGAAGACTAATAAATTGTTATAAGTTCTTTGGATCAATATGTGCTATGTATCTATGATGATAGGTTTTTATGTTGTTGGTTTTGGAATGAGAATGTAATGCCCCATGTTTGCGGAAATTTTGGCACTCTGATTTTAATATAACTGTGGGGTAGATTTGGGGTGTTACATTGAAACTGAAGAAAACGCTGTATGGGCTGAAGCAAGCACCTAGAGCATGGAACACACGCATTGACACGCATTTCAAAGAGAATGGGTTCGAGCAATATCCTTATGAACCTGCCCTCTATGTGAAGAGAAATGGAAGTAATGTATTACTTGTTGCTCTCTATGTTGATGACCTTATCTTTCTAGGCAGTGATGTTCAGATGATCAAAGATTTCAAGAGCAGCATGACAAGCGAATTCGAAATGACAGACTTAGGTCTGATGAGATTATTTCTTGGTCTGGAGGTTCAACAAGAAGAAGCTGGAATCTTTATCTCACAAGAAAAATATGCAAAGGAAATCCTAGAAAAATATAAAATGAAGAATTGCAATCCAACTTCGACGCTAATGGAACCAGGTGCAAAACTGTCAAAGTTTGATGGAAGAGAATGGGTTGAAGGAAGAAAATATCGAAGCTTGGTAGGTATCCTTCGATATCTCACATGCACAAGGCCAGACATTCCACTAAGTGTTGGCATTGTAAGTCGATTCATGAAGGAGCCAGTACACACACATTGGAAGGCGCTGAAACGAATTCTAAGATACATCCAAGGGACAGTATCACTAGGAATGCTTTATTCAAAAGCAGAAGACTACAAGTTAGTTGGTTATTCTGACAGTGACTGGTGCAGAGACATTGACGATCGAAAGAGCACCTCTGGATATGTGTTTTTCATGGTAAACACATCATTTACTTGGCTATCGAAGAAGCAAGCTATAGTAACAATTTTGATGTGTGAAGCTGAATATGTGGCAACATCCTGGTGCGTATGTCATGCAGTATGGCTCAGAAGGTTGATAAGAAAGATGGAGCTAAAACAGGAAGGTCCAACAATAATACAAGTGGACAATAAATCAGCTATCGAATTGGCAAATAATCCAGTGAATCATGAACAAAGCAAACACATTGATGTTCGATTTCACTTCATTCGTGAACATGTGAAGGAGAGAAGTGTCGAATTGAGGCATGTAGCAAGCAAAAACCAAGCAGCGGATATTTTCACAAAACCACTATCAAAAGAGATCTTCGACAGAGGCAAGAAGATGATAGGAATGCTGGATGGAAGAAACATTTAAGTTTACAGAGGAGTTTTGTTGAGTAAACTTTAATGTCATTAATAATAAGTTTTCATATTAAATATGATAGTAGGAAGATTAAGAACCAACGTAATTTGGAAGGACAAAAGTTAGTAAGTTATGATAGTTTTTATTAGTAGCAGTTATCTTTTGGAATTGTAAAAGTCATTGGGTCTATATAAGAACCAAGAGTGTATTTTATTTAACAAGCAATAAACAAAAAGGTTTGCCTCTTTCTCAAAATAAATCACATAACGAAGTATATCAATCCATACATGAGAATATTATCACTGCGAAAGAAGCCATGTATACAATGGATAAAACCATAGGTAAAAGAAGCTATTTTGCAATAAAAGTGGATTTATTCGAGGCTTACGATAAGCTGAGTTGGAAATTTTTTTGGTGCATTATACAAGAAATTAATATCCCAAGCAATATGATGAACTTGATCATGCATGGAGTTAGGAGTGGAGACAAATGTTAATTGGAATGGGTCTCGAAGCTCCTTCTTTCGACTGCAGCGCGATATTCGCCAAGGAGATCCTATATCTCCTTACTTGTTTATGCTCTGCATGGATAAGTTATCGAATTTGATAGAAGCTGAAGTGATGAATAAGAACTGAGAATCTATTAAGCTAGGTAAGCAAGGGGTTTCAATCTCCCACCTTATGTTTGCAAATAACTTGCTTCTGTTTGGTGAAGCTAATGAGAAGTAACTACAGTGCGTTATGGAGACTTTGAGGTGGTTTTCCAACATGCCAGGATAAGAAGTTAGCCAAGAGAAAACCAGCATCCTGTTTTCAAGTAATGTTTCACGAAGCATGCAGATGAAGTTGGCCCAAATATCGAACTACAAGGTCACTAGAATTTTTGGTAAATACCTTGAAGTGCCTCTTAGTGGGAAAAAGCTTGGTAAGAAGGATTTCTAGTATATAGTGGACCAAACTGCACTGAAGCTTAGCAGTTGGAAGCAAAATAATCTTTCTTTGGCAGGAAGTATAACACTAGCTGAAAGTGTGATAGAAGGTGTTCCTCTCTATCCGATGATGACCACAAAACTCTCTAAAGCATGCATTGAGGAAATCCATAGCATGCAGCAGAAGTTTATCTGGGGTGATTCAAATGAGCATCGTAAAATTCATGCTATAGGATGGGATACTCTCACTAAACCTAAAGCCTTGGGTGGTATTGGGTTGAGGAACTTTGATGTGTTAAACTCAGTTTGTATTATGAAGCTTGGTTGGAAGATGTATAACCAAGCATCGGATCTCTGGGGAAACATTCTGCGCAACAAGCACATTCAAAGAGACAATGGTGATATTACTAAAGCTAGGAATTATGACTCTAGCCTCTGGAAGGATATCACAAAGAGTCTTCCAGGTCTGCTTCAAATATGTTTTTGATGTGTTGGTGATGGAAAAAGTATTAATGCTTGGGAGGATAATTGGTTGGGTAAGAATTATTGTCTGCAAAATTTTGAGGTGACAATTCCAAATGATCTTTGTGGAGCCAAAGTGTGTGACTTAGTTAATGAAAACGGTGACTAGAATATTGATATCCTGTAAGATTGGATGTCGGGGCAATGTATTGACAAACTTCATTCGTGTGTTCCTCCGCGAGAAGACAATTTACTGATGTTTTTATTTTGCAAGAACTAGCAATGATGAGTTTTCCTTAAAAGAGGTGTTTAATGAAGTTTCAGGCTTCAACTTTGATCATGAAGGTGATGATGTTTGGACTACTATCTGGAGATTAGTTGCTCCCGAGAGATATCAAAGTTTCATTTGGCTACTCTATCATGATAGTTTACTCACAAACTTCATCAAAAGTAGGAAGGGTTTAAGTAGTGCTTCGTGTAAGTTGTATGGCAATCCTTGCGAAACAACGCTGCATTCCTTACGTGATTGCTTAAAATGCATGCAAGTGTGGATGAGTATTGTGCCAAGCCACATCATGGGTGAATTATTTTGGGAGGATTTCAACACTTGGATGAATATGACGGTTAAATACCATGGAGAAATTAACAAGGAGTGGATCAGTATACGGGCCATTATTTTCCATGCTTTGTGGTCCTAGAGAAACAAGGAAGAGCATATGGAAAATTATGAAAAACCTATTGACCTGATTGTGCATCTGTTAAATCGGAAACATGATTATGATGATGCGTGTGATATCTTCAAGAAAACATTAGGTCTGGAAAATGGGAATAGATTATTAGGGTGGAAGCCTCCTACTCCATGTATGGTTAAACTAAATACAGATGGAGCAAGAAAGGATAATAAAGTCTCAAGTTTGGGAGGACAAATCAGAGATCATATGGGTAGTTGGATCAATGGTTTCTCCAAGAATTTGGGTTTGTGTAATGCTTTACTAGCAGAGTTCTGGGGAGTGTATGAAGGTCTTAGAATTTTGAGAGATTTAGGTCTAAGTAGGGTGGAGGTTAACATTGATCCTTAGATCGTGGTTAATGCTATTCGGGAAGGCGACATAAGTAAAGAGGAGTGTAGGACAGTGCTCCGAGATATTTGTCACTTAATTCATGAACATGATCTTGTAATAACCTCTCATAGTTTTAGGGAAACCAACAGGTGTGCAGACGCCCTAACAACCATTTGATGTTCTCGTAGTCAATTTTATATCTACGATAAAGCTTCATATACTCCAAGGTTTATCCTAGATGATGATTTACTATGTTTACACACTCCATGAGGTGACATTTTGTAGTTTCTTTTCATTTTTGGGCTTCAGCCCTCTCTTGTACCAATTTTTTTTGTTACTAATGCTAAAAATTATTTGAAATATAAAATATGATGATATAAACAAACAAAATTGTTCCAGTTCGTTCAAAATTCCAATAACGAAGAGACCAAATCATAGATCCAAAGTCATAAGATGTTAAAGGTACAATGCACCCAATACTGAAGACCATACTCGATCCACACCATAGACGATTAGTCACAATTAGATATCATCTAATGGTTTCCCATGTTCCAAGTCAAAAAGCAAGGAGATATCTAACAACCCCGTCATATATAAGAGATTCCACGCTAGACCCGATGTACGTTCGAGTCATAACTTACTATATTTTTTTATTGTTCATTCACTCACTTGAGTGTTAGAGTGTTAAACTTGCATGTCCACCCCCTCTCTGTCGTATCAGAAGTTTTCTCCACCACACCAAGGCTCTATTCCATCACTTCACTATATATTTTTGGTTCCCTAATGGAACATTGACGCTATATGTGTCAATCGAGTGCTGATTCATACAAAATCAAAAATCGTATCTCTCTGATTCAAAATCACAAACTACTATAATGAGTATTGTACCCCAAAATTTTCCCTCTCACTTATCAATAATTTGCTCAACAAGATCTCCTTAGCTCAAGGCTGCACTAGAGTTTGATCAGCTCAAGACACCTCCTTAAGCATTGATGACCAAAATTAGGGTTTGAGTTTGCACAAGGACTTTTGAACTTCCAATGCCCCATATGAATTTCATGGATCATTATGGACCCCCAAGATCACTCATGTCAAGTTTCAAGCTTTGAATCACACTTTTGCTCAGTCAATTGAACAATTGACCTAAAAATTAGTTGTATTGGGGAAAAACTCAACTATGGCCAATTTACAGTCAAACTTCATAATTTTGATCCACATCAACATTTTAAACTCATATGTATCATTTTATCAAATTTGGACCACAATTCCTCAAGAAATTTGATCAAATCTCCAAAAGGGCAAAATGGACAAAATTAGGGTTTTGACTGAGAAAGGGCAATTTCTGATTTTTGACACCAGCAAGTGGTCAATTGGTTTAGGGAATGATCTCAAGAGTCCAATTGCATCATTTTGACCTAATGGCGTGGTTCAAAATATCGCAAGTCTATTGGATTGACAGATGAATTTTCCAGTCAACTGATCAAAAGTCAACTGTATACTGAAAAGTCAAACTTTGACTTTTTGGTCAAATTCAAGTGCCAAAGATCATAATTCATCAAAACATGTCAAAATATGAAACTTATTCACCAAGAAATCAAAAAGTCAAGATTTCATTTTGAAAAGTCAAAATTTCTAAACTTAGAAATTTTTCTAAGTGTTGGAAATTTCATATTTTTTCATAACTTTGAATAAACTTTTTACCACGATTCAAGGTGATTCAAGATAAAATTCCAACATGAAAGTTGTAGATCTCTATGAAATCTACAACTTTTCTTCACACAACTTCTTCCAAAAATTCTTGGATCTCAAGTTATAATTTTATGAACACGTGGTCATGAAACTAAACACTTAGTGAAATTTTTCCCTAATTTGGTCAAGATTTTGACCAAACTTCATGGCACTATTCATATAGTTCCAAGGGTAATCTTCAAAAGAAATAAAAAGATGGGTTGTAGAGAACATTTAAAGCTTTCCAAAATGTACAAGAACTCCTTGAGATCATTCTTGAGTAGGGAGAATCGAAGAGATGAAGTTAGGGTTTTATCACTTTAATTACAAGTCATTTTAGTGATGAACAAAATTCAAATTCAAACTATGCTGCATAAACACTACTTTGTAGGCTCAAACTTGTTAGGCACTCCATAATTAATGGTTTACACAGCTGTTATAGGCCTCACTTCAAGCATTCAAGGCATGGGCATGCTTTATATCCATTTTTGGAAGAAAGGTCACATTGCCATTTTGATAAAGTGACTTTTTGTACAAAACTTGTTCTTGAGCCTTGCACTTGTTGTCTTCTGATCAAACATGTCCTACAACTCATGATAAATGTTTCAAACACTTACAATCATTCATCCCATGCTTGTACCTCTTCTTGAAACTTGTTTCCCTCTTTTCTTCAAAATCAAGTAACCTAGCCAAAAGCTAAGGACTTATACTTCTGACTTGCCAATGCACTCAAACACTTTTGTTTATACATACACAAGACATTTGACACAAGGAGACAAATGCTCAAGCCTTGAAAGAACCCAGAACTTAGAATCACACTTCACACTTCCATTTTCTCACAAACTGGCCAAAAACTTAAAACTCATAATCTACTCGTGCATTTCTTGGCCTTTTGGTTTCTAAAGTTTCTAAACATCATATAGAAGTGACCCCACACCCTGTTATAGAACTGTAACACCATTAACACCATCCTCCATTTTCAAAAACTCAGCTCTTCACATTGACTTCTCCAGACCATTTCAGTCATCAATTGTTCAAGTTAATCATTGCATTAGCTTCCTGGGACCTCAAGGGAGCTAACTTGATCATCACCATCACTTGAAATAAGCTCAAACTCAAAACACGATTTCCAATTTTGAGGTCAGTTTTCTAACTTTGGAACTCTTCATACATGCATCATCAATGATTTATTTGTGAACAAAACATGTAGATATCATTGCCTTAAAGCTAATTGTGTCCATAGTTTCCATTAATTTTGCTTGAGCTTAGAGAATTTTGAAACTGAAATTTCTGAGATTTTTAGGGTTCAGATTAGGGCCATTAAAATTTTTGCTTATCTTTGATCTATAGTTTTAATGCTTTACATTTTTGAAATCGTGAGGAAATTTGCTACAAGTTTCATGTTTACAGGTTTCATTTTTGTTGAGAAATGAGCAAGTTACAGTTGGTCTGGCTGGAGGTTGAAGATGAAGTTATCAGGGCGCATTTTGCCTTGTATATTTATTGATTTGCCTATGTTAATAGATGTATAACCACCCCAGTGGTAGAAGCGCGTGCCTGTAACCTTTGGGACCTGGGTTCGAGCCCTAGTGGTACCTTTTGTATTTTTTTTTACATATTTTGCATTCCTGACTTTTTTGCAAGCGCCCGAGCCTTATTGGGCTTGTATTGATTTTTTTTTTACTAACCCCCTTGCAGGTTGTTTGCACCCCTGGCCCAATTTATTATATTTTTCTTATTTTTATTTTATTTATTTTCTTCATATATTTTCCTAATACTGAAAAATCATAAAAATACAAAAAATGATAGATTTATATTTTGATTTAGTTTATTTTATTTTTTCCTCATAAAAAATATTTTATTTAACTATATCTTATTTATTTTTACTAACTTATCTTGTAAATTAAAAAAAAAACTATGTTAGTATTTATTTTTCTTTTACACCTATTAAAATATATTTATTTTAATATTAAAAAAGGACAAAAATATTTTATAATACTATAAATATTTTCAAGACAAAAATATCAAAAAAATACTTTTCTTAAACTTATTTTCTTTTAATCAATTAATGAATTGGGATTTTTATTAATTTATTTTCTTATTAAATTTAGGTTTAATTAATTATTTTCTTTAGTTAATTAGGTTAAAACAATCTCCCTCCTTTCTCTAAAAAATCCAAACAAATATCCATTTACTTCACATTTTGCATTTTTGTACATTTATTCATTTTGTACATTGTATTCATTTAATTCCTTGTACATTGATACCAATTCAATATGGTTGTAATAGACTAACTAGGTTTACATTCTTGCAATCCGCATTTACAAATTGTACATCCCCTCCCCACAAATGTTGTAATAGCGTAGTAATTTTAAATTCCATAATTTATCGCTTTATATATAACATGATTAGTAATTAGGGTTTGTATGGAAAGACTAAAACCAATACTTAGAAAACCCTAATTCAAGATAAAAACAAGCATGAAAATAATACATTTGCACACAAGCACCCCTAGGGTTATTCCACTTGGTTGCCTTATACAAATACAAGATCATAGTCCCTCGATGACGCTATCTAAGTTGCCTTTCAAATGATCTTAGTCCCTAAAAAAGAATGCTAAGATACCTTGCAAACATTGCTAATCATGGTTATACGATGACCCACGCCTGTCCCGTTTACATCCAAAGATAGGGTTACTTACCAAATCAGTGGTAAGATAACAATGTCAAAGGAAAAGAAAATGAACAAGAAAGACTTTTGAGTAGGTAGAATTCTCCTAATTACTTGCTCAATTTCAAAACAAACATCCTTGCTATTTTCAAAACAAACACCTACACTTTCAAACATCTTACAAACTTGAAAACATTTTCAAAATATCAAACATCTTTATATACATTCTTACAAATAAGAATCATTACAAAGATTGCCTAAACAATGACCTCTTTACAAAATACTTTCAAAAACCACACCAAGCACAATTTCAAATAAAAGCAAGTGATCTAGCAAGTAACTAAGAGCCCATGGAAAACCATGGATGAAAAGGGTGCTAATACCTTGCCTTTTCATAATCTACCCCCCGAACTCAAGAAATAATCTCAAAGGTATTTCCTATGCTTTTTCACCTTTCCTTTTAGATAAAATAAAAGTCGGTGGCGACTCTTGCTAACCGCAACATTTACGATCAAACGCAAAACACCCAAGTCAGTTCTCCCACCGCATCACAGAACTGGCAACTCTGCTGGGGAATATTCTAAAAGTGGGTTACCTTAGGGTTAAATCACATTTAATTGCTTTCATTTTTTGACTTGTGTGCTTTACATTATGGTTCTTTGTTTGGGTTTGAATCCTCTACCCGAATTTGGGATACCTTATAGCTAAGTAGCAATACATTGTGGAAACTGTGCGAGGTATACCGACATGGTCTAAGCAATAACTACGTTAGTGCGACATATTTGTGGGTACCGGTAGCCCTTGAGTTAATCAAGGAGAATACGGGGCTGCTGAGTGATGTCATGAATCACTAATGAACTTTTAGAACCTTTACTTGACCAACTTGGACATTTAGGATGTAGTGAGATGATCGGCTTTGGTGCAGTCCAAAGTTGGTAGATACTCGATACTACACTCATTGAGTTTTAGTTTCTTGGGATATTTCAGTCGCCATTAAAGAGGCTTGTGCTGAAATAATGACCAAGGAAACAAACCAGTGATATTGAGCTCCTTAGAACCCGGTTACTATTATTAGGACAGGTTTGAGCCAACTAAACTTCAAGAGGGTACTTACCTATGAGACTCCACGCAAGCCTAAACCTAAGGACTTGTTTGCTTTGTTTGTATATACATACTTGTACATAACATCATGAACATCATAATATCATACTCATTCACTAACCATTTCAAGGATCTTGGGATTTATCTTTGTTCTGTTTTGTAGGATATGGATTCTCTTCACAGAAAAACTATTCAAGTCAATCTTGTAAGGATCCCTCCACAACTTAAGAAGCTAGCATCAAGAATTCCTGAAAACTCTCCATTCACCGAGAGACATGTTCGCCCACTCAACTTGGTCACCTCCAACACAAATGAGGACATGATGAAGGTGCTCTTTCAGTTCTTTGACCCCTTACATCATTGCTTCACATTTCCCGACTATAAACTTGTGCCTACTTTGGAAGAATTCTCCCGACTCCTGAGGATTCCCATTCTCAATCAACTACCTTTCAACGGTACGCAAAGAGACCCAAAGCCAGAAGAGATTTCTCAAGCTCTACACTTGCAATCATCTGATGTCACAACTCATTGGGAAACAAGGAGTGGTGTCAAGGGTTTCCTAGCAAAGTTCTTGTTTGAGAAAGCCCAAAGCTGTTGGAATTCCTTGGATCTACAAGCTTTTGAGGAAATTTTGGCTCTCCTCATATATGGGATGGTTTTGTTTCCAAATCCTCACCAACTCATAGATGTGAACACCGTCAAAATCTTCATATCCCGCAACCCGGTGCCTACATTGCTAGGAGACATCCTACACTCTTTTCACACTCGCACAATGAGGAAAAGAGGTGTCCTTATATGTTGCACTCCTCTCTTGGAAAGATGGTTTATTTCGCATCTTCCCTAATCTGTATTAAAGAATGAGCAGGGTTTAAGGTGGTCACAAAGGTTGATGACACTCAAACATTCAGACATTCATTGGTGATCTCGATCCATAGAGAATGTTACTATTGTCGACCGTTGTGGAGAGTTCCCTAATGTCCCTTTACTTGGCATTAGGGGAGGTATCACCTACAACCCCTGCTTAGCCTTAAGACAGTTTGGTTACGCCCGAAGGGATGGCCCGCATGAGATGCTGATTCAAGGTTAGGTATTTGACTACGAGAACGACGATCAAGGTCTTCACCAGAGATTTATCCGAGCTTGAAGGATGTTGAACAAGGTAGATAGAAAGATATTGGGGCATAATAATTCCATCCCTCTTGAGCCTTACCTCAAATGGGTACGAACCGTGCTCAGAGTCTTATGATGCCTTATCCCTCCATTCTCCCGGTAATCATTTCGCCTGTTATGGAAGGAGATGTTCCATACACTATCCTACATCCTGACATGCCCACCTCTCTTGAAGACCTACAAAGGGATTGGATACAACTCAAGGGGGAGAGAGATACTTTCGAATCCAAATTCTACGCAAGTGAGAAGAAGGTTTTGGAACTCACTAGGCTACTTCATGAGGAGTAGACTCGGAATGCCTACATTGCACCAAAGAGGATGCGTACTACCTTTCTATCTTAGAGTTTTTGTATTTGTTTTGCCCAAGGAGGCACTGATGTACTCAAGCTTTAATTTATTAATATAACATGTGTTTCCTTTTTGTCTAAAACAAATTTGAATCTTAAAATCCTTGAAATCATTGCATATGCATTTACCATTCATTATAACATAAGCCAGTTTCTTGCAACAAGTCTCCTCATATCTCTACTGCTTATTTCAGTAAGATGGATCTCGAGCAAACGGTGAAATACCTCCAAGCTCATAATGCACAGTTTCAACAGTTGTTCTTAACTCTAGCCAAAGGACAAGAAGACTTGAAAACCTTGATGGATGATGAGAATAAAAAGAAGACAAAGAAGATAACCAGAGTTCTAAACATGACAAGAAGATTCCAAGGGCAGACAAGAAGGGCCTTAGACTTTGCAACGACATCCGGTGAGAAAGAAAATCAGGATGGGAAGGGAAAAGAAACAGTTGTCCAGTCAGAGTCAGAAGAGGAAGAGGAAGAAGAAGACTATTCTGAAGAATAATACCCTCCAGCTGACGACAAGTATAAGCATCTAGAAGAACGGTTGAGTACGATGGAAATCCAAAAAGTTCCTGGCTTGGACTTTGAGGAAATGGGTTTAGTATCGGGGATTGTCATTCCTCCAAAATTCAAAGCACCTGTGTTCGCTAAGTATGACAGAGTCTCATGCCTCAAAATGCATCTCTGGTCTTATGTGAGGAAAATCCAACCTCATACCGCTGATAAAGACGTATGGGTACACTTCTTCCAAGACAGTCTGTCTGGAACTCAACTTGATTGGTTTTATCAGTTAGAAAGAGAAAATGTTCATAACTGGGAAGATCTCACTGCAGCCTTTTACAAACAATACCAATACAATGCTGATCTTGCACCTACCCGTACTCAATTATAGAGTATGGCCATGTGTGATACGGTGGGAGAACTGACTAGTGTTTTGCGTTCGTATTCGCACTTGTGCGGTTGAGCAAGAGTCTCCACCGACTTTTTATTTTATCCTAAAGGAAAGGTTAAAAAAAGCACAGCAAAAACCTTTTGAGATATTTCGTGGGTTCGGGGGGTAGATTATAGAAGGGGAAGGTATTAACACCCCTTCTATCCATGGTTATCCATGGGCTCTTAGGTACTTGCTTAGATCAATCTTGCCTTGGTTTTCAATTGTTTGAAATGGTGCTTTGTGTGTTGTTTTGAAAATGTTTTGAAAAGATGCCTTATGCTAGGCTAACCTTGTAACAATTCTTTACTCGAATGTTTTACAAAAGGTGTTTTATCTTTTCGAAAAGAGATGTTTCAAGGGTTTGAAAAGTTGATTTTTGAAAGTGTTTGTGAAGTGGGTTTTCAAATTAGGCAAGTGTTTTTGCAAATTGATCTCAAGTAACTAAGAGTTTTGTCTACCCTATTGTACTCAAAGGTTTTTGTCATGTTTTAACCCCTTTTAACAATTTTGTTCTACCATTGAAATTGGTAGGCAATCTTGCATTTAGGAAGTTTATTCGGGACGGGCGCGGGTCATCGTATGGACCATGAATGCAATGGTGCCAAGTGTCTTTGGCAATTTATTTTGAAGGGACTATGATCATTCCATTTAGGCAACACTTTGAGGGACTTACGATCATTTGATTTTGTTTTGCCAAAGATACTCGACGTGCAAGCATGGCCCATTTTGGAAGGCAACATGTGGGATTACCCTAGGGGGTGCAAGTGTGATTGTGTATTGATTACATGTATTTGTCTTGTATTAGGTTATCTAGCGTTTTATTTTATGTACATACAAACCCTAGGTCTAACCATGGTATAATTGAAAACTGTAAATTGCGGAATGTAAAATCTACGCTATTACAAGATAGTGTCCGGGAGTGGGGGTATAAATATACAAGGGGATGAGACTTATAGTACCCAAATAAATTACAACCAAATCGAGGTCGCAATCAAACGTAAACATCGGATATACAAATATAAGATAAAAATTTATATAAGGCAATGTGAATGTATTTGTGTAAGTGTACAAGTGTATATGTATATGAATTGTGCGATTATTTACAAGCGCGAATTTGTGGAATTGAAACGTATTAGGTTTTTTGACCTAGAGAAGTGTTTTAAATGAATCTTTGATTTATATGGCTTTGATATGTATAAAGGAAGAAAAGTGTTTTTAATTCAAATTTTAATTAAATTGTATTATTCATAAAAAAGAAAGTATTTTAATCACATATTTATTAATTTTAAAATTAGAGAAATGCATATATTGTTATGTACAAATATGTATATTAATTAAAAAAGGTTTTCAACTTTAATTATATGATAAAAAATGATATATATTATTTTATATACAAATATATTTTAATGTGTATTAAGAAATATTTTCAAATTAATTATGTATAAAAAGTATCTTATTATTTTATATACAAATATACATAAAAGAAAAAAAAGATGTTTAACTACATGATAAAAAAAAAGGGTATGATATTATTTATGATTTTTGTGACAAAAAGAGTTTGTATAATATAAATAATATTGGTTAGTATTAATGAAAATATTTGATTAGAAAAATGAAAATCTTAATGGGCTTAGGCGCAGAGTGGAGTGGGTAAGGCCCATGTTAATCTGGAAACAAGAATTAGGGTTAGGGATGTTATTCAGTTGAGGCGAAAATGCTTAGGGTTGACAGCGGCGCCGTTCATAAGTTCATCTTCTCCGATCATCTTCACTTCCCTGAATGCTTCCTCCGGCCACCAGCGTTACTCCCGAACTCTCTTCCCTCCAAGGCGTAAGCTTCGCGTCCTCTTGATTTAAGGTTCGATTACAACGCTTTATGTTCTTATCTCTTTTCCCCTTTTTTACGAATTGCATGTTTTTGATTTGAATTTTTGACTCTTAAATCTGTGTTATTGTGAGGTGGTGGAGAAAGAGAGGGAGAAAATTCACTACCTGATCTTGGAGATGGAGAAGAGGTGGAGGGCGTGATGCTTAGGAGGCCGGAGATTCGGTGATGAGGCTGGAAGCTTGCTTGGATGCTTTCCTGGTATTCTTGTATATTTCTTTTGCTTATTAGGGTTTTGATGATGACTTATGCTGAGAACCCCTTTTTTCACTTCTTTATCCCTTCTTCTGTGCCCCTGAATATTTGCTTATGTTGCCCTGAACGTGCTTCCTTCTTCTTCTTCTCTCGTGTTGCCTTTGCTTCTGTTTGTCTTAAATATTTTTGAACAGTTGTTGCCTTTGACTATGATGCTTCGGATTGTTGCTTTGAACTGGATGTCTTTTGAGATTTATCGCCCAATGATGTTCATGCTGAGGGCTTAGGAATTGGTTTCGTGCTTGACAGTAAGTTTTGACAAGTTATGCTTTTGAGTTTGATAGACTTTTGGCAGGATAAGGCCTTGAATGGTGTTTTGAGACAGGGGTTCTGGTTTATCAGTTTGGCAATTCTGTTTAAGGTTATGTGTTGACAGTATGCTCTTGCATTTTTGGTTTGGATGATGTATTTGATAACTTGGGAGATCCTGGACAGGTATGAGGTTATGGCCTATGCTGGTTTTGTTTTACAGTATGGTTGAGGGGTTATGTTTCAGTTTTAGTTTTTTGTGTTTTTTGGATTTGAACTGGTTTAACAAGGCTTCAAGTTATGGTTTTTGTGAGACTTTTGCTAATGGGCTTGTGTTTGATCTGGACAGTAGGCAGGTTATTGGAGCATTAGCAGGTTATGTGAGGGGTTTTCTTCTATCTGGTGTGAGGTTTGAGATGTGTTTTGATAACTTGTGTATTTTTTAGACAGGTATGAGCTTATGGCCTATGCTCGTTTAGTTCTGAGTTATAGGGTGATATTGGTGCTTGGCTCAATCAGTATGTTTTCTTGTGTTCTTTTGTCCTCTTCCTATTGGTCTTTGGCGCCCAACCTTATTTCAAACTTTGGTCTTCCCTTTGATCCACGCTTGCTGGGTAGTTTGACAAAATTTCTTGGCACCTTTTCCTTTTTTGGTAACTGTCTACGCTGTGTAGTTTTGAACAATGCTGAATTGTATCCTCTTCTTTGTATATCTTTTCTGTCTTGTTATACTGCCTATGCCTAAGACCTGAACTCTGCTGCTTTATCTCTCTTTTTCCTCTCCAAAGTACAGTTAATATATTATTATATGATTTATGTTGTACTTGGTTCTGAAGGGGCCTATGGGGAAATGATGATTTAAGGTTTTAGCTGCTTGCATACCATTTCGCTTTTGACAGCTTTGCTACACTTTTGCATTTCTTTGGTATCTTGGGATTTGACTTTGACAGCAATTGTGCTTTTGGGTAATCCTTGAGTAAACTTTAGGCATTTTGACAGTAACTTCCCTTTTGCTTTGGATAGAAAGTTGAAATTGGATTTTTTTAGTTTAGTTTGAATTTGAAGTTGAGATTCTATGCAGTCTTGAATTTTGGAACTTATACTTTTGACATTTGCATTTCATGAACAAAAAACTTCCCTCTCTGTGAACCGGGAGAAATCCCGCGATTTGCAGAGAGGGTCAACTGATCCCAGTCAGTGGCCTCTAATGATGAGCGAATTTTTAATAGTCTTTTCCAATTTCAATTGCTTTCTGACTTCCTCTTTCTTTTTGCAGATAATAAAAAAAAATGGAGCACCGGCATGAAGTGGAGAATGAAGAATTTAGAAATAGGATAGAATTTTTATTTTCAGTTTAATTCTTGTACATTATTATTATTTAAATACTTTGTAATAAATATTAGTATCCAAATAATAACAATTGTAACAATTATTAAATGTGAAATAAAAATTCCATTGATATTTAATTTTCTTTCGATTCCTTTTCTTTAATTGTTTATTTGTTATTTATAGTTCCTTAAAATAAAATAAAATGAAGGTTTAAACTTCAAATATTTTAATTCTTAGAATCATAAATAATCAACTAAACCTTCAATGATCAAAATAAATGAATTCGACGTATCCATTATTCAAAGCAACGCACAGTCGAACACAAAAACTTAATCAGATGCAATCCTTTTTTCACTGATCCTTTTGCCAAGCACTGTAATTCCATATTGCACGCATCCCCTTTTGACTGGTGAATTCCAACCAACTGCCTCATTTACTGATTAAATCAAGATAACGCGAATTTTAACCCGAATCTCGGAATAAACTGCAAAGTGTGGTAGAATTTAAATTCTTCTGAGAATATGCCCATAAAACCTTAATTTCTGATTAAATGCTAGATAACGCTCGCCTGATCAAAATTGAACCAAAAATCATCCCAACCCTAAGCCAACTGTATGAGACAAATCAGAGCTCTGAACATCAGTAAAAACCCTAATTTTGCTTGACTGTCAAGAAAAGTCCGTTTGTCCGATTCTTGCGCCAGTTTGAAAAGTCAGGAAATGTCTGAAGCTGAGATTGTTTGTAGCAAAATGCGAGGGCAAATTTCGGGGTACAACAGTTGCCCCTGTTCAATCTTCTTGGACCTGAAGAGTTAGATTGGCAAGTTTGCCTTTCGCGACTTGAAGGTAAAAGGAGATTGGACACTAGAGTGCCCGGAAATTTGCACTCATCAAAGCACTGGATGCGGGAATGGGCTTAGAGATGCCATTTGGAGATGGGCTTAACGATGCCATCTAGGAGAGTGACAGAAACTTGTCGGGGATGGGCTTAAAGATGCCATCCGGAAGGGAACATTAGGAAGGTGTCCGAGCTTTGGACCGTTTCTGAATCGGGGGTCTGAACAAGCAATAGGTTGACATCCGTTGTTGGGAGGAACCTGCAAGCTGTTTTCAGGAAGTCGCATTTAAACAGGTTGATAGATTAACATCCGTTACTTGGGAAGAATCCATGAACCGCTTTCAGAAGTCTGGAAGAAGAAACTGAACAAGTGACAGGTTAACATCCGTTTATTTGGAGAAACCGTGAACTGTTTTCAGAAATCTTGAAGTTGAATCAGCAATAGAGCAGCATCCGTTGTTGGGAAGCTTCCGTAAACTGAATTCAAAGGTGCATCTGAACAAGCTGATAGATTAACATCCGTTACCTGGGAAGAATCCATGAACTGTTTTCAGAAGTCTTGAGAAGAATCTGAACAAGTGATAGGTTAACATCCGTTTACTTGGAGAACCCGTGAACTATTTTCAGAAATCTTGAAGTTGAATCAGCAATAGAGCAGCATCCGTTGTTGGGAAGCGTCCGTAAACTAAATTCAAAGGTTGCATCTGAACAAGCTGATAGATTAACATCCGTTACTTGGGAAGAATCCATGAACTGTTTTCAGAAGTCTTGAGAAGAATCTGAACAAGTGATAGGTTAACATCCGTTTACTTGGAGAACCCGTGAACTATTTTCAGAAATCTTGAAGTTGAATCAGCAATAGAGCAGCATCCGTTGTTGGGAAGCGTCCGTAAACTAAATTCAAAGGTTGCATCTGAACAAGCTGATAGATTAACATCCGTTACTTGGGAAGAATCCATGAACTGTTTTCAGAAGTCTTGAGAAGAATCTGAACAAGTGATAGGTTAACATCCGTTTACTTGGAGAACCCGTGAACTATTTTCAGAAATCTTGGGATTGAATGATTTTAGTTTGTCGACTGATCTTACCTGAAAAAGGCAAAGAGTTAGTTGGATGCAATGCTATGATGCATGACACAATGTATATCATGGTTTTATGAATGTAAATGGATGTGCATGTAAGCTGGAGAGCTGTCTTGCATAGGATAGATGAACCCGGGACATCGGAAGATAGAAGTATCTTGACTGCTGCCGGGGAAAATAAGTCCTGGGTCGTTACTGGGGAACCTGGAGCTTGGGTTGTATACCAATCTTCTGGGGAATTCCTGAAGTCTTCTACCGGGGAGTATCAAACTAGTGGACTTAATGCTGGGGGGCCAGATTGAGAATCTTCAGCTGGGAGAGAAGTATCTCTGGAGATTTCACTGGGGCACTCAAGATTTTTCTTCTTAAAAACTCTGTGGGGAGAAGGCTTAAAAGTCTGACTCCGCCGGGGATTGTCCATTTGAAGCTTTTGATCTGCTGGGGATACTGAAGCTTAAACTCTGAGGAAAAATGATTTCCGGAAGATTCTTTGGCTGGGGATTTGCAAAGATAAACTCCTCCGGGGATAGTATTGATAACTTATTGTTGGGGGAATTTTGAGGAACTCCGCTGGGGATGGGAAGAATTCTGGCGAGCGCGACCTCCCCTGGTGGTTAGCTGAGGATAACCCAGTTATAAGCCTTTGTGAGAATAATTTTGAATAAAACTCGGAAGGGACGTCCGTACTCTGCGGGGAATACCTTTCAGAACCTTACTGGGGGTAAGCTTCGAGAGTCTACTGGAGATAGACCTCAAGGTTTGTCAGGGATGTGGATTACAGATCTCGAAGGATTTCCTTTGAAAGGGTATCAAAATGTCCGTTTGTGCTTTCGTCCTATCTGTAATCCTCCTTCTTGGGTTAAATTAGGAAGTGACCATGTTTCAAATGCATATGCCTATCTAACAAAACACTGGACGTTTCTCAAAAATAAAACAAATAGTGTAAGAGAAAAAGAAAAAGAAAAAGGGAAATGACACAAATTTTGGTGAGAGCATTCGTATTGATTTTCTTTGAGTATATTTGTACAAAGGAGACAATCATCCTAGTAAGAGGATCTCGTCGTAAATATTTGAAAAATTATACAAAATAAAGATGGCTATGTGAAATAATTCCATGGGATTCCGTTCTGCTGCAGCTTTCACAACTCTGAATCTCTGTCCATTCAATGCTTCGTTTGACGATGGCTGGACTGATCAGAAACCTGGAGCCGGTTGATGAAGAGATTGTCTTTGAAGTGATCCGACGAGACATAGTCATACGCTTTAATTCCCTAATTTTTGCCTGAATCGCCCTTTCGGGTTTTCGATCCACCGGGAAACCCCTTTTTGCCCAAGCCGCCCTTTCGGGTTTTCGACTTGCCGGGTGTACGGATTTTTGTTTTTATCCCTAATTTTTGCCTGAACCGCCCTTTCAGGTTTTCGGTTCACCGGGATACCCATTTTTGCCCAAGCCACCCTTTCGGGTTTTCGACTTGTCGGGTTATTTTATGCGTAGTATCTTTTGACTATGTCTGCGTTCGCAGGGTGTGGCAAATCGTCGCCATCCATGGTGGTCAGAATCATTGCACCACCAGAAAATATGCTTTTGATTACAAATGGTCCTTCATATGTAGGAGTCCATTTGCCCCTGGGATCACTTTGCGGTAAGATAATCCGCTTGACTACTAGATCTCCGACTTGATACACTTGACGTCTGACTTTCTTATTGAAGGCCTTGATCATCCGTTTTTGATACATCTGACCATGGCATATAGCAGCAAGTCGCTTTTCGTCGATCAGATTGAGTTGATCAAGTCGGGTCTGCATCCAATCATCCTCATTCAAACCTGCGTCCTTCATAATCCTTAGAGACGGGATCTGAACTTCCATAGGCAAAACAGCTTCCATGCCATAGACCAAAGAAAATGGGGTTGCCCCAGTTGAAGTACGTATCGTCGTACGGTATCCATGCAGCGCAAACGGCAACATCTCATGCCAGTCTTTGTAAGTGACTGTCATTTTCTGAATAATCTTTTTAATGTTTTTGTTCGCAGCTTCAACAGCACCGTTCATCTTCGGCCGATAGGGAGATGAATTGTGATGATAAATCTTGAACTGTTCGCATAATACAGTGATCATTGTATTATTCAGATTTGTACCGTTGTCTATGATAATCCTGTCTGGAACACCGTACCGACATATGAGATTTTGCTTGATAAAGCGGGCAACCACATTTTTGGTGACGGAGGCGAAGGAAGCTGCTTCGACCCATTTAGTGAAGTAGTCAATGGCAACCAGGATGAAGCGATGTCCGTTGGAAGCCGTGGGTTTGATCTCTCCAATCATATCAATGCCCCACATTGCAAAGGGCCATGGAGCAGTTAGGACGTTGAGGGGAACCGGAGGGATATGAACTTTGTCAGCATAGACTTGACACTTGTGACAAGTACGGGAATGTTGATGGCAGTCAGCCTCCATGGTAGACCAATAATAGCCTGCCCTTAGGATCTTCTTGGCCATTGTATGCCCGCTCAGGTGAGTGCCAAATGTGCCGCTGTGTATATCAGTCATGATTAACTCTGCTTCAGCCTTATCAACACATCGGAGTAATACACAATCATGGCTTCGTTTGTAAAGGATGCCGTTGCTCAGGAAGAACTTAGCAGCGAATTTCCTTAAGAACTTCTTGTCATTCACGGAAGCTCCTTCAGGATAATCTTGGGTCTCGAGATACCTTTTGATTTCATGGAACCAAGGTTGTTCCACTACTTCTTCGGTATTAATCTCGTGACAATGTGCGGGTTCATCCATTCGCTCGATGGTGATTTAGGGAGCCTCGTTATCCCAGTTGAGCTTAAACATGGAGGACATTGTGGCTAGAGCATCTGCCAGCTGATTCTCTTCTCGCGGAAAGTGCTCGAAGGTAATTCGCTCGAAATGAGGCAACAATGTCAGAACATGCTCTTTGTATGGAATAAGATTAGGATGCTTGGTATCCCAATCTCCTTTGATCTGGCTGATGACCAAAGCCGAGTCCCCGAATACGATCAAAGATTTGATCCCCAAGTCTATAGCAGCCTTGAGACCAAAGATGCAGGCTTCATACTCCGCCATATTGTTTGTGCAGCTGAAGCAAAGTCGGGCTGTGAAAGGAGTGTGGCATCCTTCCGGAGAAATAAGTACTGCGCCAATGCCGTTTCCAAGTGCATTTGAAGCACCATCAAAGTACAGGGTCCATCGGGATCCCTTTTCGGGTCCGTCATACGGCCTGTCGCCTTTAATATTGTCCAAACTCATGATGTCCTCGTCTGGGAAATCAAATCTCATGGGCTGATAGTCTTCGATAGCCTGATGAGCCAGATGGTCAGCTAATACACTCCCTTTTATAGCTTTTTGGGTGGTGTACTGGATGTCATACTCGGTCAAGATCATTTGCCATCTGGCTATCCTTCCAGATAAAGCGGGCTTTTCGAAGATATATTTGATAGGGTCCATTTTGGATATCAACAAGGTAGTATGAGTCAACATATACTGTCTTAGTCGGCGAGCAGCCCATACCAAAGCGCAGCAAGTTTTCTCGAGCAGTGAGTAGCGAGTCTCACAGTCGGTAAAATTTTTGCTAAGGTAATAAATAGCATGCTCTTTTCGACCAGACTCGTCATGCTGGCCCAAAACACACCCCATTGAGTTATCCAAGACGGTCAAATACATGATCAATGGTCTTCCTTCGACGGGTGGCATCAGAATAGGAGGTTCTAGCAAATATTCCTTGATTCTATCAAAAGCAGCTTGGCAGTCGTCGTTCCATTCAACTACCTGATCTTTCTTCAAGAGTTTGAAAATTGGCTCACAGGTAGAAGTCAGATGTGAAATGAATCTGGCAATATAGTTTATGCGCCCCAAGAAACCTCTAACCTCCTTTTCAGTACGGGGAGCAGGCATCTCTTGTATTGCTTTTACTTTTGCCGGATCGACTTCAATGCCTTTGTTGCTCACAATGAATCCCAGGAGTTTACCAGACCTAACTCCAAAAGTGCATTTACTCGGATTCAGCCTGAGCTTGTATTCTTTCAATCTGGCAAACAACTTTTCCAGATGTTCAAGGTGCTCTTCCTCTGTTTGTGACCGAGCTATCATATCGTCTACGTAAACTTCAATCTCATGATGTATCATGTCATGAAATAGAGCTACCATGGCGCGTTGATAAGTTGCCCCTGCGTTCTTCAGCCCGAACGGCATCACTTTGTAACAGAAAGTGCCCCATTGCGTGACAAAAGTTGTTTTCTCCATGTCCTCGGGGGCCATTTTGATTTGATTGTAGCCCGAGAATCCGTCCATGAAAGAAAACACCTTATGCTGAGCTGTATTGTCGATCAGGATGTCAATATGAGGTAGCGGGAAATCATCCTTAGGGCTGGCCCTATTCAAATCCCTGTAGTCCACACACATTCTGACCTTGCCATCCTTCTTAGGCACTGGCACAATATTAGCGACCCATTGAGGATAGGACGTAACAGCCAGAAAGCCAGCATTGAACTGCTTCATCACTTCTGCTTTGATTTTTTCGGACATGTCAGGCCTCATTCGGCGAACTTTTTGCTTGATCGGTGGACAGTCTTCTCTTGTGGGGAGACGGTGAACCACGATGTCGGTGTCTAGGCCCGGCATGTCTTCATAGGACCAAGCGAAGATTTCGACATACTCATTCAGTAACTGTACCAGGCGTTCCTTGACTTCTGGTTCCAGGTTGGCACCCACTTGCACCTCCTTCCGATTCTCCTCGGTTCCCAAGTTAATAGTTTCCAACGGCTCTTCATGCGGTAAGATGGCCCTTTCCTCTTGTTGCAGGAGTCTGGCTAGTTCCCCGGGTACTTCACAACCTTCGTCATCTTCATATTCGGCTAGATTGACCAGGTCTTCCGAGTTATTGAAAGATACAGTAGAATAGTCACCCATGGAATCCGGAGTGGATGGGTACCTGCATTGGTGAGTGGTGGGTGTGTGTAAGGGATAGCCATCCTTAAACAACAACAAAAAATGCAAAAGGAAAGAAAATGAACACAAGCAGTTTATCAAATGAAAAACGTCCAATGAATCATTAAACATGGCATATGAATATGAAAGATAGTCAAAACCCTTACAAGTGGACCTACATGCCCCGGGTAAGGCAGGAGGCGGAAAGATAGCGTACGGATTGTTTGAAAGTAAAATATTACAGACCAAATAGAAAATGTTTGATAGATAAATTACTGAGGAATAAAAGTGATGGGGACAAAGTCCTTAGCCTCCCAATTGCTCAACCCTCCTCTGACAGTTGGATGAATCCACTCTTCAAAGTTGCTTTCTTTGTCTTCATCTTCCAGGGCGTTGATCCGGTAAGGGGAAATCTTGACTGGCGCTCTCTCAATCTTTGACCGGCGCATAGCTTTCTGGCCAGCGGTGGTGAAACCTAATCCAAGCTTATCAACCTTATGCGGAAAATCGGGTAACTGCCCCCACGCTGAATTCTTTCCTTCCTTAACTGCAGCCCTTGCATCCTCCAGAGATGCCATCCTGGCCATCTGTCTTGGTGTCTCAGCTGCCAACTTCGCCACTGCTATCTCAGGAAGTACTTCTTCGAAATGTTGAAACGGTGTCTCAATGAACTCCCCTTCGACCTCCACATACCGGAAAGAATTTAAATGGCTAATCATGTACTCTTCTTCGCCGTGGACAGTAATGATCTTTCCCTTTACAGGATATTTCAGCATCTGGTGCAAGGAGGAGGTGACCGCTCCAGCATGGTGTATCCAAGGTCTACCCAGCAGGCAGGAGTATGATGGACGGATGTCCATTACATAGAAAGTGGATTTAAACACCTCGGTACCTATCTTGACAGGAATTTCAACTTCTCCATGGACCATTCTTTTCGACCCATCGAAAGCTCTGAC
Source organism: Vicia faba (assembly GCA_948472305.1). Taxonomy (NCBI): domain Eukaryota; kingdom Viridiplantae; phylum Streptophyta; class Magnoliopsida; order Fabales; family Fabaceae; genus Vicia; species Vicia faba. The sequence goes on from OX451737.1 coordinate 1,575,245,040, forward strand.
GACAATATCACTCGGCTTCAATTTCAACCCTTCGCAATCTAGCCGGTCCAAGGCCTTCTTAGGCAAAACATTCAGCGATGAACCGGTATCAACCAAAACATGCGCAAGGGTGGTTCCGCGACACTCGATTGAAATATGCAACGCATCATTGTGATTCCGGCCTTTAGGGGTCAGGTCAGCATCAGAAAAACCTAATCCATTGTCTGCAGTCAGACTAGCCACGCAATGTTGAAATTGATCTGCAGAGGTTTCTTGGGGCACATGAGCTGCCTTTAGAAACTTAATCAAAGCTTGAGCGTGCGCTTCTGAGCAAAGCAACAGTGCCAGCATGGAGATCTTAGAGGGGGTTTGCCCCAACTGCTCCACTACATCATAATCACTTCTCCTGATTATCCTCAAAATCTCGTCCATTTCTTTCTTGGAGGCTTCTGGAATCACCAAAGGTTGAGCCCTCGTCCTGACGGGCTCATCTTGTATTCCCTTTCCTTTATCGGCAATGGTAGGAGAGACAGCACTAGGAACGAAAATTTCTTCAATCAAAGGAGTTCTAGCAGAGAGCTTTACTGGTGCAGGGAGGACTTCTTTAGCTGACGAGGGTCCAAAGACTGCTTTTGGAGGAGCAATCTCTGGAGAAAATATCCTCCCACTCCTGGTGATTTTGCTGGCGCCCGCAATGTTACTAATGCTGGCTTCATCATCATCTGAATCTTCTTCAATTACCTCGATTTGCTTGATACCATGGTAGTAGACATCACCACCATAGTTCCAAGGTATCGACTTCTCGGAGACATAGGGACCAGACCCTGGCATTGTTATCTTCAAAGGTATAGACTTTGCAGCTGGTGTAATCTTAACTGGCTTTTTGACGGCCTCGGAAAGATTTGCGTGAATGGTTATGATTGAGATATTTTCAACATGAACCGGAACAGCAGGAACTTTTTCGAACAAAATTTGTCGGCTATCCATGAGGCCTTGGATGCCTTCCTTTAATAGCGGACAATCAAACGCAGAGAGTGGCAACAGTAGCAGTCTTTTTTACATCCCGGAAAGATCCCGGCCCTTAACAAATTCAACTTAATGGTTAACAGTGGAGTAGTCAGATCACTAATGTCAGCAACATACAGATCCTCTTCACTGGCATTGACATTCCGACCGTGCTTCGGCATAGGTGCAGATATCACATTGGGTTTTTCTGGAGCGTCAAACTCTACCTCTTTAGCCTCTATCAGGTCCTGGATCTTATGCTTGAGTGCCCAACAATCGTTGGTGTCATGTCCAACACTGTCTGAATGATAGGCGCACTTAGCATTGGCATGATAATGTGGAGAGGATGTATTTACATTCTTTGGCGCCTCCTTGATAGTGGCAAGATTCAATTTCAACAGATGGGGAAGCACCTGCGCTGGAGTCATATTAATACGGGTGAACTGCCGGTGTGGCCTTTCCACCCGTTGCTGGTTTGGTCTGGATTGGTTGTAGCGAGGCGGCTCACTTGGAGTGCTCTGAATCATCACGGCCCCCACAGTTGGCCGACACTCCATCTTCCCTACTCTTTTCTGAGAATATACCATAGTTGTCTCCTTCTTAAACGGCTTCTTCTCAACACTTGCAGCGACACCCTTCTGAATCTTTCCTGACTTGATGCCAGCCTCAATTCTTTCACCTGTTAAGATCAAATCGGTAAACCCTGCAGAAGAGTTACCAATTAAATGATTGAAAAATGGCCCAGATAGGGTCCCAAGAAACATATCAACGAGCTCACGATCGGTTAAAGGAGGCTGCACCCTGCCAGCCAAATCCCTCCATTTTTGTGCGTATTCCTTGAATCCCTCACTTGTTCCTAGCGACATACCCTGAAGTTGGGTACGGGTAGGAGCAAGATCATAATTATACTGGTATTGTTTATAGAAAGCGGTGGCCAAATCTTCCCAATTTCTGACACTGGTTCCTTCTAACTGATAAAACCATTCCAACTGAGCTCCCGACAGGCTGTCTTGAAAGAAATGAATCCAGAGATTTTTATCTGCTGTATAGGGTTGAATCTTTCTCACATAGGACCTGAGATGCATTTTGGGGCAGGACAGCCCGTCATACCTTACAAACACCGGCACCTTGAATTTTGGAGGAATCACAATTCCGGCAACCAAGCCATGTCTTCAAAATCCAGACCCGGTACCCTTTGCAATTCCATGGCAGCCAGTCTGTCATCTAAACCCTTGTACTTATCATCAGCTGGAGGGTACTGTTGGTCAGAATAATCTTCATCCTCTTCAACCTCTTCCTCCTCTGCCTCAGACTCGGAAGGCACCGCAACTCGATCTCTTTTACTAGTCCCTTCATCAGAAGTAGGAGGAAATTCAAGCACCCTCCGAGCTTCTCTGTCAAATCTTCTCCCCAAAGTAGCCACTCCGACCCTCTTTTTCTTCTTCACTGGGTCCTTGTTTTCCAGATGAGCCTTGATATCCTCTTGACTCTTGACCAAGGTCATCAAGAGTTGCTGGAACTGTGCATTCTGGGCTTGTAGGTCTTTGACTGTTTGCTCGAGATCCATCCTACTGAAATAAACAGCAGATAGATAAGGAAACCTGGAGTGAGACCTGCTTATGCACATGATGAATGGTATGCTGATGTATGCAATGCATTCAAGGATTTAGGACATTCAAAATTGTTTCAGACAAAGAAGAACGCACGTCATATTAATAAGAAGAAATCTGTTAGTACATAAATGCCCCATGGGCCAAATGTTACAACATAAACTTCTCAAGGCAGAAAGACATTGCGCATCCTCTTTGGTGCGATGTAGGTATTGAGGGCCTCTTGTTCATGGAGTTGGCGGGTAAGCTCTAGAACCTTCTTTTCACTGGCGTAGTAGCTAGCTTCGAAAGTGTTCCGTTCCTCCTTGAGCTGAATCCAACTTCTCTGCATTTCCTCCCACGATGTAGGCATGTCTGGATGCAGGATGGTGTAGGGGACCTCTCCTTCATTGACGGGCTCCTTAATCACTGGGAGTACATGAGGATAAGGCATCATTAGACTTTGGGCTTGGGCTCGTACCCACTTGAGATAGGGCTCAAGAGGGATGGAGTTCTTGTGTCCCAGAGTCTTGCTATCAACCTTGTTGAGTTTTCCCCAAGCTCTGATGAATCTTTGGCGAAGTCCTTGCGCATCGTTGTCGAAGTCAAAAACTAGGCTACGAATCAACATGTCATGAGGGCCATCCCTCCGTGCATATCCAAATTGCCTCAAAGCTAGGCAAGGATTGTAGGTGATACCTCCTCTAATTCCAAGTAAAGGGACATTAGGAAATTCTCCGCAACGATCGACGATGATGACATTTTCTCTGGACCGAGAACACCAATGCACATCAGAATGAGTGAGAGTCATCAATCGTTGGGACCACCTTATACCTTGATCATTCTTCAAGACAGATTGTGGAAGGTGCGAAATAAACCACCTTGCGAGGATAGGAGTACAGCACATGAGAACACCCCTCTTTCTCATTGTTCGTGTGTAAAATGAGTGAAGGATGTCTCCAAGCAATGTTGGTATTGGATTTCTGGACAAGAAGATTTTGACAGCGTTGACATCTACCAATTGGTCAGGATTTGGGAACAAGACCAACCCATAGATAAGGAGTGCCACAATCTCTTCAAAGGCTTGTAGGTCCAATGAGTTCCAACATTCTTGTGCCTTCTCCAACAAGAATTTTGCTAAGAATCCTTTGACGCCGCTTCTGGTTTCCCAATGCCCCTTGATTTCAGATGGTTGCAGATGTAATGCTCGAGCAACATCTTCAGGCTTTGGTTCCTTCTCCGTACCGTTGAAGGGTAGTTGATTAAGGATAGGGATTCTTAGGAGTTGAGAAAACTCCTCCAAAGTGGGCACCAACTGATAATCAGGGAAAGTGAAGCAATGGTGAAGGGGGTCAAAGAACTGGAATAGCACTTTCATCATGTCTTCCTCAATGTTGGTGTTGACTAGGCTGAGCAGTCTACCATGTCTTTCACTGAAGGATGAATTTTCCGGAATTCTGGAAGTGATCTCCTTGAGTTGAGGAGAGATTCTCACAAGGTTGACTTGAATGGTATTTCGGCGAGGTATTTCCATGACCTACAAAACAAGAACAATGATGAAGATCCAAACCCTTGAAGTGGTTAGTAAATGCATATGATGCTTCATGATGTTTATGATGTATGCATAAAACATATGTACAAGCAAATCACACCAAACCCTAGTTTCAGGCTTGCATGGGGTTTCATAGGTAAGTACCCTCTTGAGTGTAGTTGGCTTAAAAACCTGTCCTATAAATAGTAACCGGGTTCTAAGGAGCTCAATATCACTGGATCGTTTTCATTGTTCATTGTTTTGGTTTAGCCACTTAACTGGCGACCAAAATATTCCAAGAAAACAACCCTCAATGAGTGTAGTATCGAGTATCTACCAACTTCGGACTGCACCAAAGCCGGTCATCTCACTACCCCTAATAAAAGGCCAAGATGGTCAAGTAAGGTTCTAGGTCATTAGTGCTTAGTGACATCACTCAGCGGCCCCGTACTCTCCTTGATTGAACTCAAGGGTTACTGGTACCCACAAATATGTCGCACTAATATAGCTATTGCTTAGACCGTGTCGGTATACCCCGCACAGTTTCCACAATGTATTGCTATCTATGAATGTTTCCCAAAATCCGGGTGGAGGATTGTAAACCCAAACAATAGAGCCAAAGTATAAAGCAAGCAAATCAAACAATTAGTCATGCAAGAGGGTGATCTACGCCCTAAGGTAACCCCACTTTAAAATAGTCTCCCCAGCAGAGTCGCCAGTTCTGTGATACGGTGGGAGAACTGACTAGTGTTTTGCGTTCGTATTCGCACTTGTGCGGTTGAGCAAGAGTCGCCACCGACTTTTTATTTTATCCTAAAGGAAAGGTTAAAAAAAGCACAGCAAAAACCTTTTGAGATATTTCGTGGGTTCGGGGGGTAGATTATAGAAGGGGAAGGTATTAGCACCCCTTCTATCCATGGTTATCCATGGGCTCTTAGGTACTTGCTTAGATCAATCTTGCCTTGGTTTTCAATTGTTTGAAATGGTGCTTTGTGTGTTGTTTTGAAAATGTTTTGAAAAGATGCCTTATGCTAGGCTAACCTTGTAACAATTCTTTACTCGAATGTTTTACAAAAGGTGTTTTATCTTTTCGAAAAGAGATGTTTCAAGGGTTTGAAAAGTTGATTTTTGAAAGTGTTTGTGAAGTGGGTTTTGAAATTAGGCAAGTGTTTTTGCAAATTGATCTCAAGTAACTAAGAGTTTTGTCTACCCTATTGTACTCAAAGGTTTTTGTCATGTTTTAACCCCTTTTAACAATTTTGTTCTACCATTGAAATTGGTAGGCAATCTTGCATTTAGGAAGTTTATTCGGGACGGGCGCGGGTCATCGTATGGACCATGAATGCAATGGTGCCAAGTGTCTTTGGCAATTTATTTTGAAGGGACTATGATCATTCCATTTAGGCAACACTTTGAGGGACTTACGATCATTTGATTTTGTTTTGCCAAAGATACTCGACGTGCAAGCATGGCCCATTTTGGAAGGCAACATGTGGGATTACCCTAGGGGGTGCAAGTGTGATTGTGTATTGATTACATGTATTTGTCTTGTATTAGGTTATCTAGCGTTTGATTTTATGTACATACAAACCCTAGGTCTAACCATGGTATAATTGAAAACTGTAAATTGCGGAATGTAAAATCTACGCTATTACAAGATAGTGTCCGGGAGTGGGGGTATAAATATACAAGGGGATGAGACTTATAGTACCCAAATAAATTACAACCAAATCGAGGTCGCAATCAAACGTAAACATCGGATATACAAATATAAGATAAAAATGTATATAAGGCAATGTGAATGTATTTGTGTAAGTGTACAAGTGTATATGTATATGAATTGTGCGATTATTTACAAGCGCGAATTTGTGGAATTGAAACGTATTAGGTTTTTTGACCTAGAGAAGTGTTTTAAATGAATCTTTGATTTATATGGCTTTGATATGTATAAAGGAAGAAAAGTGTTTTTAATTCAAATTTTAATTAAATTGTATTATGCATAAAAAAGAAAGTATTTTAATCACATATTTATTAATTTTAATATTAGAGAAATGCATATATTGTTATGTACAAATATGTATATTAATTAAAAAAGGTTTTCAACTTTAATTATATGATAAAAAATGATATGTATTATTTTATATACAAATATATTTTAATGTGTATTAAGAAATATTTTCAAATTAATTATGTATAAAAAGTATCTTATTATTTTATATACAAATATACATAAAAGAAAAAAAAGATGTTTAACTACATGATAAAAAAAAGGGTATGATATTATTTATGATTTTTGTGACAAAAAGAGTTTGTATAATATAAATAATATTGGTTAGTATTAATGAAAATATTTGATTAGAAAAATGAAAATCTTAATGGGCTTAGGCGCAGAGTGGAGTGGGTAAGGCCCATGTTAATCTGGAAACAAGAATTAGGGTTAGGGATGTTATTCAGTTGAGGCGAAAATGCTTAGGGTTGACAGCGGCGCCGTTCATAAGTTCATCTTCTCCGATCATCTTCACTTCCCTGAATGCTTCCTCCGGCCACCAGCGTTACTCCCGAACTCTCTTCCCTCCAAGGCGTAAGCTTCGCGTCCTCTTGATTTAAGGTTCGATTACAACGCTTTATGTTCTTATCTCTTTTCCCCTTTTTTACGAATTGCATGTTTTTGATTTGAATTTTTGACTCTTAAATCTGTGTTATTGTGAGGTGGTGGAGAAAGAGAGGGAGAAAATTCACTACCTGATCTTGGAGATGGAGAAGAGGTGGAGGGCGTGATGCTTAGGAGGCCGGAGATTCGGTGATGAGGCTGGAAGCTTGCTTGGATGCTTTCCTGGTATTCTTGTATATTTCTTTTGCTTATTAGGGTTTTGATGATGACTTATGCTGAGAACCCCTTTTTTCACTTCTTTATCCCTTCTTCTGTGCCCCTGAATATTTGCTTATGTTGCCCTGAACGTGCTTCCTTCTTCTTCTTCTCTCGTGTTGCCTTTGCTTCTGTTTGTCTTGAATATTTTTGAACAGTTGTTGCCTTTGACTATGATGCTTCGAATTGTTGCTTTGAACTGGATGTCTTTTGAGATTTATCGCCCAATGATGTTCATGCTGAGGGCTTAGGAATTGGTTTCGTGCTTGACAGTAAGTTTTGACAAGTTATGCTTTTGAGTTTGATAGACTTTTGGCAGGATAAGGCCTTGAATGGTGTTTTGAGACAGGGGTTCTGGTTTATCAGTTTGGCAATTCTGTTTAAGGTTATGTGTTGACAGTATGCTCTTGCATTTTTGGTTTGGATGATGTATTTGATAACTTGGGAGATCCTGGACAGGTATGAGGTTATGGCCTATGCTGGTTTTGTTTTACAGTATGGTTGAGGGGTTATGTTTCAGTTTTAGTTTTTTGTGTTTTTTGGATTTGAACTGGTTTAACAAGGCTTCAAGTTATGGTTTTTGTGAGACTTTTGCTAATGGGCTTGTGTTTGATCTGGACAGTAGGCAGGTTATTGGAGCATTAGCAGGTTATGTGAGGGGTTTTCTTCTATCTGGTGTGAGGTTTGAGATGTGTTTTGATAACTTGTGTATTTTTTAGACAGGTATGAGCTTATGGCCTATGCTCGTTTAGTTCTGAGTTATAGGGGTGATATTGGTGCTTGGCTCAATCAATATGTTTTCTTGTGTTCTTTTGTCCTCTTCCTATTGGTCTTTGGCGCCCAACCTTATTTCAAACTTTGGTCTTCCCTTTGATCCACGCTTGCTGGGTAGTTTGACAAAATTTCTTGGCACCTTTTCCATTTTTGGTAACTGTCTACGCTGTGTAGTTTTGAACAATGCTGAATTGTATCCTCTTCTTTGTATATCTTTTCTGTCTTGTTATACTGCCTATGCCTAAGACCTGAACTCTGCTGCTTTATCTCTCTTTTTCCTCTCCAAAGTACAGTTAATATATTATTATATGATTTATGTTGTACTTGGTTCTGAAGGGGCCTATGGGGAAATGATGATTTAAGGTTTTAGTTGCTTGCATACCATTTCGCTTTTGACAGCTTTGCTACACTTTTGCATTTCTTTGGTATCTTGGGATTTGACTTTGACAGCAATTGTGCTTTTGGGTAATCCTTGAGTAAACTTTAGGCATTTTGACAGTAACTTCCCTTTTGCTTTGGATAGAAAGTTGAAATTGGATTTTTTTAGTTTAGTTTGAATTTGAAGTTGAGATTCTATGCAGTCTTGAATTTTGGAACTTATACTTTTGACATTTGCATTTCATGAACAAAAAACTTCCCTCTCTGTGAACCGGGAGAAATCCCGCGATTTGCAGAGAGGGTCAACTGATCCCAGTCAGTGGCCTCTAATGATGAGCGAATTTTTAACAGTCTTTTCCAATTTCAATTGCTTTCTGACTTCCTCTTTCTTTTTGCAGATAATAAAAAAAAATGGAGCACCGGCATGAAGTGGAGAATGAAGAATATAGAAATAGGATAGAATTTTTATTTTCAGTTTAATTCTTGTACATTATTATTATTTAAATACTTTGTAATAAATATTAGTATCCAAATAATAACAATTGTAACAATTATTAAATGTGAAATAAAAATTCCATTGATATTTAATTTTCTTTCGATTCCTTTTCTTTAATTGTTTATTTGTTATTTATAGTTCCTTAAAATAAAATAAAATGAAGGTTTAAACTTCAAATATTTTAATTCTTAGAATCATAAATAATCAACTAAACCTTCAATGATCAAAATAAATGAATTCGACGTATCCATTATTCAAAGCAACGCACAGTCGAACACAAAAACTTAATCAGATGCAATCCTTTTTTCACTGATCCTTTTGCCAAGCACTGTAATTCCATATTGCACGCATCCCCTTTTGACTGGTGAATTCCAACCAACTGCCTCATTTACTGATTAAATCAAGATAACGCGAATTTTAACCCGAATCTCGGAATAAACTGCAAAGTGTGGTAGAATTTAAATTCTTCTGAGAATATGCCCATAAAACCTTAATTTCTGATTAAATGCTAGATAACGCTCGCCTGATCAAAATTGAACCAAAAATCATCCCAACCCTAAGCCAACTGTATGAGACAAATCAGAGCTCTGAACATCAGTAAAAACCCTAATTTTGCTTGACTGTCAAGAAAAGTCCGTTTGTCCGATTCTTGCGCCAGTTTGAAAAGTCAGGAAATGTCTGAAGCTGAGATTGTTTGTAGCAAAATGCGAGGGCAAATTTCGGGGTACAACACCATGGTTTCAAGTGAAGGCTTCAAGGACTATGCGCAAAAATGGAGGGACTTGGCCGGAAGAGTACAACCTCCCCTATCTGAAAGATAATTAGTATACATGTTCTTGGGCACCTTGTCTGGTTCCTTCTTTAATCACTTGATTAGGAGTTCATCAGTGGGTTTTACCGAACTGATATTGACCGGAGAAAGAGTAGAGGCCGGGATAAAAAAATGGAAAGATTCAAAAAGATGCATCCTCTACTGTGGTAAGGAAGCCATTCATCGGAAAGAAAGAAATGGTTGTTGTATATCCTCAGAGAAATCAAGATAGGGCCGAACGTCGTCCAATGGTGGAGGTTGTTATGATTCCTAAACTTGCGCCTGATCAACAAAGAAACAACCAACCAATAATGGAAAGACCAGTCAGACAGTTCACCAGAATTAACATGAAACTATCTCAGGTATTACCACATCTGTTAAGATCCAACCTAGTGACTTTGAAAGAAGCTCCAAAGAACCCTAACATAACCTCTCATCACTATCATCCTAATGCCCGCTGTGCATACCACTCTGAGAGTCCTGGCCATGACACTAATAACTGTTGGGCTCTAAAGAACAAAGTACAAGACCTTCTTGAAGCCAAAGAGATCGAATTCGATGCGCCAGAAAAGCCCAATGTCATTTCTTCCCCTATGCCCAAACACGGCCATAATGCCAACGCCATTGAAGAAGATATGTTCGTTACGTCAGTTGATGAACTTATGACCCCACTCTTGATTATCAAAAAGAATTTATTGAATGCCGGTGTTTTCCCAGGTTGTGATGAAAGCTGTCATTTCTATTTGTCCTCATCAACCAGCTGTCCTTTGTTGAAAACAGACATTCAGTGCCTAATAGATAACAAGGAGATTTTATTCGAGAAGATTTCTATTCCAACTGTTTCTTATAATGATGTTTCCATCGTTACCATTTCCACCAATTCTTCCAGGGTCTCCATCAAAAGACCCTTTAGAATTACATCAGTTCCAAAAGCAGCTCCTTTGATAATTACAATGCCTGGACCAATCCTTTATTTGTTAGACAAAACTGTACCATGGAATTATGGAGGGGATCTCTACTACCACGGTATCAAGCAAGATTGTCCAGCTGCCGAAGATTTAAGTTCTGAGATGGTTGACTCCAATATTAGTAATATTGCAGGGACTAGCAAGATTACCCGAAGCGGAAGGATATTCTCTCCAGAAATTTCTCCCCCAAAAGCAGTTTTTGGACCCGTAATCATTCATGTTGTTGTTGCTCCTCCAGAGGTTATTCACAGTCCTACAATCATCTCTGCTAGTGTTCCAACTGAAAAAACTGTTACAATCCCTGTTATCACTCCTACTGACATTCCTGCTGTCGAGTCAACCGAGACTCGAGGTAAAGGTATTCTGATTGAGCCTGTCTGGAAGAAGGCACAGTCAATTGCTATTCCTGAGACTTCCCATAAAGAGATGGAGGAAATCCTAAAGATTATAAAAAGAAGCGACTTCAATGTAGTCGAACAATTGGGGAAAACTCCATCAAAAATTTCCATGTTGGCTCTATTACTATGCTCCGAGGCTCATGCAAAGGCCTTGGTAAAATTCCTCAAAACTGCCCATGTACCCCAAGAACATCTGTCGATCAGTTCCAAGACTGCGTAGCCAGCTTGACTGCAGATAATGGTTTAGGTTTCTCGGATGTTGATTTAATGCTAAGAGGGAGGAAGCATAATGAGGCATTGCGCGACTCAGTGGAATGCAGGGGCATGACTCTGGCTCATGTCTTGGTTGACACTGGTTCGTCTTTGAATGTGTTGCCTAAAAAGGCTCTTGATAGGCTTAACTGCGAAGGATTGACATTGAAATCGAGCAACATAGTAGTGAGGGCCTTTGACGGCTCAAAAAGGATGGTGCATGGGGAAGTGGATATCCGCATAAAGGTTGGAACCCAAACATTTGATTCAACTTTTTATGTAATGGATATCCGCCCTTCATATTCCTGCTTGCTAGGCTGACCGTGGATTCACAATGTTGGCGCTGTTACCTCTATGTTGCACCAAATGCTGAAATATCCAATTCAAGGGAAGATTGTGATCGGTGGATCTGGAACTGACTGTTTTAAAGCTGGTTTCGCGAAATGTCGCGGTAAGCAAGAGTCGCCACCGTCTTTTATTTTCTCCAACAAGGAAAGGACAAAAGCACAGAAAAATTCCTTATTGAGATTTGTTTCTCGGTTCGGGAGGTAGATTATAGAAAGGGAAGGTGTTAGCACCCTTTCTATCCATGGTTATCCATGGGCTCTTAGATACTTGCTCATTGTGTTTTCAAAAGGTTTGCTTTTCAATTGTGAGTGGGTTTTGAAAAAAGTTTCGTTTGAAAAATTTCTAAGTAACTCTTGTATCTGTCCTCAAGAGTGTATGAAAAAATTTGTTTGAAAACTTTTAGAAAGTGTAGGTGTGAAAAGTATTTTGTTTGTTTTTGAGATGAGCAAGTATCTATGAGAATCTACCTACCCTAAGGAATAAAGCTGTGTAATTGTCCTTTAGGTAGTGCCATCCCACCATTGAGAGGTAGGTAGCACCACCGTTGGAGGTGTTCGGGTCAATTCGAGTTTGTAGGGACATGGTGATCACTAGAGCAATGGGAAGACACCTTAGAAGCTACCCTCATGCCAGGTTCCCGGATCATGAGGACTTACTAAGACATCCTCTACTCGACGACCACCTTTCGAGGGGCAAGGCAACAGTGAAGCGTACCCTAGGGGTGGTGTGTGAATTGTGTGTCATTTTCAGTTTATTGTTTGTCTTGTCATGCATTGGTGATCTACGATTCGATTTTATTTTTGGGCATTCATTCTTTCATGTTATGGTTTAACAGTTAAAAGTGCGGGAATTTAAAGTGCGGAAAGGATAAAAGTCCTACGCTATTACAAGGGCGCGGGTCTACAACGCCAAATTAATCCAGACCCGATTTAAAATAAATTGCAGAAAAGAAATGTCTAATAGCTATTACATGGCTTTGGTACAAGTACATTATATTCACAAAAGAAATAAATGAAACGCGCGAAAAAGAAAATAATCAAATGCGAGGGCGTTGAACCCTTTAAAGGAATTAAAATAATTAAGTTAAAATAATTAAGTTAAATAAAAGAAATGACTTATTTTTATGTTTTTTTTGATTTATGACATTAAAGAAACTTTAAACTAATTAAAAGTCAAGTAATTAATTCTAATTTTAATTGTTTTTAATTTATTAAAGAAAATGCATTAAAGTTAAAACCTAAAACTTAAACTAATTAATTACAAAATTTATTTACAAAAAATTAATGATTAATGAAGCTTATAATAAAATATTTAATTAATTAAAAAAAGGGAAAAAAGTATTAAAGACCTATTTTTGTTATTTTTTGGTTTATTAAAAAAAGGAATTAAATTGCCTAAAGTTAAATCTAAATTATTTACATGCGAATTTATTTATGAAAATTAATACTAAAATAAAATTATTATTTATTTTTTATCTTTTCTGATTTTTTTGGGATATTTTTATATTTCTTGAAAAAAATAATTAATTAAATTAAAATAATAAAGAAAATAACATAATAATAAAATATAAGAAAAATTAAAAAAATTGCAAACCAGGGGGGGGGGGGGGGTAGAAGCCCCAAATTGGAGGTTTTGATCCAGTAATTTTGGCCCATTTAGCATTGGTCCGTTTGACTTTTCTGAATAGCGTACACATGCGTAGACTTGGATTCACCGTGTTCTCCAATCTACACCCTTGGACTGCTCTTGAGATGAACGTGGCAAAGCCTGGTTTGGGGGCGCATGGTGCACTTTTGGAACGTGTACTGCATTGGAACAATTTAAACAAAACAATAGAAATGAAATGGGGGGACCTGGGATTCGAACCCAGGTCCCAGCACTTACCAACCAACGCCTTAACCAACTGATCCACTAGCGCGCTTTGTATATCATATGAGAAAGAAATAATATAAAATAAAATGCGTGTTAACGTTATAAAATAAAAAAAGCGCGCGCTGGATTCAAACCAGCCATTCACAACACGACACATAATCGTCTTCTCTACTGTGCCTGCAACAAAAATGGAATAGCGGGGGTTTTGAACCCCCCCAAAACTCAAGCTATTTAAAAATAGAGAATAGGCCATGCCTAAATATAAATTGAGCGCGACAGTTAAAAACGAATCCTCATGTTGCCACGATTTCATTCCTACCAGTTTCAAAGTCCAATTTTTCCACATAACTAAATCCCTAATTTTAAGCTTTAGGAACCCTAGCTTTTGTTCATGGTGAAATCGTGCATAGGCTTGGAAAATCCAATTGAATCATGCTAACAGCTTCAGAAACATCAGATTAGTCCAAATCCATGATCACAAATGATAAATATGGCATAAATATTGAAATACGAATACCAAAAATTTCAATGAAAGTTGGGTTTGGTTATACCTGTTCTTGGCGTTTGAAGGTCTGAAATTGATGTCTATCGTTTCCTTAAGGTGTCAGTAACCTATTTTGATGAGAATGAGAGGTTGAAACGGGCTCTAGAAGTGTTTTCAGTTTTTAAAATTCTTGGCAAAAATGCAAGTTTTCTATCAAAGTTCCTGCGCAGCTTGGAGTGTAAAATCTTGTTCTCATCATTTGTATATACCCTAGCAATATGTTTGGATGGGAGTTATGGTCAATAACACCTTGCTTTGATGGTTTGGATTTTCTCATAAACCACCATTATCAACTTTCCAATTTTGCTTCATTTTTGAATTTTTGCCTTGATTAAGCCTTAGCACGAAAAATGATAGGCACATAATGGTGTTTCAAGGCTAGTCAAAGCCAAAATATCCCTCTTAAATCAATTTTTGAATTTCTTTTGATTTTAAAAGATTTAAAACTAATTAAATCCAATAAAAATCAATAAAAATGAAAAAATTAATAAAAAATCTGAAATAAAAGATGGGACACGTGGGAAGCATGGTCAAGTTAATTCAAGTGGAAAAAGTGGGCCCCTTTTGTCAAAAATGAGATTTCAAGGATAAATGATTTTGGCCATTTCACAAAAATTTCCCAACTTCTCCAATGCATAACTTGCTCAATTTTTAAGCTTTGCTCATGTTATTGGACATTTTAGAAAGGTCTTGAAGTCCTCTAAACAATTCCTTTGGTCCCATGTCATTTTGATTTACCAATCTCAAGTTATGGCCTTTGACTTAAAGTCCCTTTTTGTTGACTTTTGAAAATGACCTATAATGTTGAAATTGATAACTTTTTGTGAGAGCATTTCTTGGACTTGAAGTATGAAGATGAGTTGTAGGAAATGTCTTTCTCTTCAAAATGAGCTTTGGATGGAATTTTTCTGATAATCCATGTGAAAGTTATGCCCTGGTCAATTTCAGTTGACTTTTTCAACTGTCCAAAAATAGAAACTTTTGTGTCTTGATGATTTTTGAGCCAAGTTTTGAGAATCATGATCAAGCATTGATCAAATGATGTTTGTGGCTTCAAAATGAGATGTTGACCAAAAATTTGAACTTTTGACTGCCAAATGACCATTTTGCCCCTACAGTTGACTGTAGTGCAATTTAGGGTTTTGACTGTGCAATTTTGAGCTGAATGTCTTGAAACTTGATGTGAGGATACTTGACCATATTTGTAGGCATGTGAGGCTTGATTGGGCCCTTGAAAACTTCATCTTCCTTGTGAGAACCAAAACCCTAGTTTGACTGGCTTCAGGAGGGTGGTTGATAGTGTAGCCTTTGAGTAGACTTGAACCAATTGTGGATGATTCTTGTCAAAACTTTGAAGGTTATGGGAGGGCAAATTTTGGGGTGCAACAGTTGCCCCTGTTCAATTTTCTTAGACCTGAGGATGTAGATTGGCTGACGTGCCTTTCGTAATCCGAGGGTAGAAGATGATTGAACACTAGAGTGCCCAGAAATTTGCGCTCACATAGCAGCAGTGTGATGGAAATGGGCTTATAGATGCCATTTAGAGGTTGATAAATAGGATGATGGGCTTATAGATGCCATCTGGATGTTGATCGCGTAGGAGATTCCTTAGCGAGAACCTGCATACCTGCAAAAGAAACATGAGTACCTGACAAGTTGCAGGAGTTGATTTCAGATGCTTGGTATAGATGTGTCCTGACTGGTTACAGGAGCTGAGTCTGGAGCTTCAAACGGCGATGAATGAACCAGGGATGGTTACTGCCTTAGCATGAATGATAAGAGAATCTTGGGCGACTTTAACTTCAACAACGCTCGTTGAGAAAAATCTTGGGTGTCTTCAACTGGATAAGCATCAGGGAGATCTTAGGGTCGATCTGACTGAACCGGGGAAGGCCTTTGACTGGATAAGAATCAGAAAAATCTTAGGGTCGATTTAACTGAACCAAGCAAGGTCTTGAAATCTTCAACTGGATAAGAATCAGGGAGATCTTAGGGTCGATCTGACTGAACCAGAGAAGGCCTTTGACTAGATAAGAATCAGAAAAATCTTAGGGTCGATTTAACTGAACCAAGCAAGGTCTTGAAATCTTCAACTGGATAAGAATCAGGGAGATCTTAGGGTCGATCTGACTGAACCAGAGAAGGCCTTTGACTGGATAAGAATCAGAAAAATCTTAGGGTCGATTTAACTGAACCAAGCAAGGTCTTGAAATCTTCAACTGGATAAGAATCAGGGAGATCTTAGGGTCGATCTGACTGAACCAGAGAAGGCCTTTGACTGGATAAGAATCAGAAAAATCTTAGGGTCGATTTAACTGAACCAAGCAAGGTCTTGAAATCTTCAACTGGATAAGAATCAGGGAGATCTTAGGGTCGATCTGACTGAACCAGAGAAGGCCTTTGACTGGATAAGCATCAGGAAAATCTTAGGGTCGATTTAACTGAACCGGTCTAGGTCTTGAAATATCTTCAACTGGATAAGCATCAGGGAGATCTTAGGGTCGATCTGACTGAACCAAGAGAAGTCCTTTGACTGGATAAGCATCAGGAAAATCTTAGGGTCGATTTAACTGAACCGGACAAGGTCTTGAAATATCTTCAACTGGATAAGCATCAGGGAGATCTTAGGGTCGATCTGACTGAACCAAGAGAAGGCCTTTGACTGGATAAGCATCAGGAAAATCTTAGGGTCGATTTAACTGAACCGGACAAGGTCTTGAAATATCTTCAACTGGATAAGCATCAGGGAGATCTTAGGGTCGATCTGACTGAACCAAGAGAAGGCCTTTGACTGGATAAGCATCAGGAAAATCTTAGGGTCGATTTAACTGAACCGGACAAGGTCTTGAAATATCTTCAACTGGATAAGCATCAGGGAGATCTTAGGGTCGATCTGACTGAACCAAGAGAAGGCCTTTGACTGGATAAGCATCAGGAAAATCTTAGGGTCGATTTAACTGAACCGGACAAGGTCTTGAAATATCTTCAACTGGATAAGCATCAGGGAGATCTTAGGGTCGATCTGACTGAACCAAGAGAAGGCCTTTGACTGGATAAGCATCAGGAAAATCTTAGGGTCGATTTAACTGAACCGGACAAGGTCTTGAAATATCTTCAACTGGATAAGCATCAGGGAGATCTTAGGGTCGATCTGACTGAACCAAGAGAAGGCCTTTGACTGGATAAGCATCAGGAAAATCTTAGGGTCGATTTAACTGAACCGGTCTAGGTCTTGAAATGTGATTGAGAACTTCAACTGCATCTTTCCTGAAAGGTAACAGTTATATGCAATGCATGATATGGATCAAGCAATGATGTTCTCAACATATATGAGATTTGTAAGATATGATGTGTCTATGCATGTTATAATGACGTATGTGATGTTTTATGTATGTCTTTGTCTAGGAAAGTGAATCCTTGACGGGTGTCGGGAAGCCGTATCCTGGGCTGATGTTGAAGAATAGATTTTGCTTCCGCTGGGGATGATAACTGCAAGAATACCGGTAGGAGAAGACGATTCCGTTGCGGGATAAACTTGGCAAATGGAGAATTCTGCGGGGAGGAAAGATACTCTAACGACCATGCTGGGAAGCAATACTCTGTGGGGATAGAGATGCTTTGCTGAGTGTTGATAATAGTTTGCTGGGGATAGGAAGACTTTGTCGACGACGCTCTTTTCGTGGCTTTTGGCTGAGGATAACCCAGTTATATCCTGTTAAGGAAATAACTCTTTAAATAAAGCCGGACGACGCGTTCGTGCTTTGCGGGGGACAAGCTTCCAGAATCTACTGGGGATAAGCTTGCTGCTTGGGGAGATGAGTTCCAACTTTCCTGGAGAAACTGGATTGGATTCTTCTGGGGAAGTATTGAACTGCGGGGGAAGTGATCCCTTTGAATGCTTGTATGCCGCCGGAGAACAATCTTTAGACCAAGACTGCTGGGGATGCTTGTTAAGAATATATGCTGCTGGGGAATGTTGAGACCTGCGGGAGGATACCCAACTTCCTTAAGGTTGATAACTGCTTTGTTTGAGGAGAGTATACTGCTTGCTGGCTCACTCTCTGGGGAATTTAAGATGCCTGGTTATGTTCTTTAGCTGAACCTACCTTGGTACTTTGGAGGATAAAACAATTAGATTGCTTAGACAAATCCTTATTGCCCCTGTTTCTAATGTCACCTGTAATTAATCCTTTGTTTTGTATGCAAATACTCATGAGTTAGCAAGCTATTGTCAATGCATATATCACAAATTGAAACTTGGACGTTCTTCGCAAAACAAAACAGAAAAAGAAAAACAATTGGCACCTTTTAACTGAAAAGTATATTTGTATTGATTTTTGAGTGGCCTGTAAATAGGTGTTTTGTATACAAGAGGCTGACGTCCTAGTAAGAGAACGCCGCCGAGCAAAAGAGTTTATACAAATTTTGTACAAAAGAAAATAAAACAGCTGTGTGAAATGAATGATCCCGCTGGGTTTCAACTCTGCTATTGCCGTTATATCTCCGAGCGTCTCATCTCTTGATGACCTTGGTTGAAGGTGAAGCTGACTGATCGATGCCGTCTGAACTTGGTGTAGATACCGGACTCTGGATGCAAGGCGATCAATGAGACATAGTATTACGCTTTATCCCTAATTTTTGCCTGGACCGCCCTTTCGGGTTTTCAGTCCACCGGGATACCCATTTTTGCCCAAGCCGACTTTTCAGGTTTTCGACTTGCCGGGTGTACAGATTTTTTTTATTTCATCCCTTCATTTTGCCTGAACCCTTTTGGTTCGCCGGGAAGCCCTAATTTTTGCCTAGGCATGTCAGCCTAGCGGGTCTTTTTATGCGTAGTATCTTTTTACTATGTCTGCATTGGCGGGGTGAGGAAGGTCGTCACCATCCATATTGGTTAATATCATTGCTCCTCCTGAGAACACATGCTTAACCACAAATGGCCCTTCGTACGTAGGGGTCCATTTGCCCCTTGGATCACTCTGAAGAAGGATGATTCGCTTGATTACCAGATCCCCAACTCGATATTCCTGTGGTCTGACCTTTTTGTTAAATGCCCTGATCATTCGTTTCTGATACGTCTGACCATGGCAGATAGCAGCAAGTCTCTTTTCATCAATGAGGTTGAGCTGATCAAGTCGTGTCTGGATCCAATCATCTTCGTTCAGATTTGCATCCTTCATTATCCGGAGAGAGGGTATCTGTACTTCGATTGGTAAGACTGCCTCCATGCCGTAGACCAAGGAGAAAGGAGTTGCCCCGGTTGACGTCCTAGCTGAGGTACGGTACCCATGTAGAGCGAACGGTAACATCTCGTGCCAATCTTTATAGGTCACTGTCATCTTCTGCACGATTTTCTTGATATTTTTATTTGCTGCTTCTACAGCCCCATTCATCTTCGGTCTGTAAGGAGAAGAATTGTGGTGCTGTATTTTGAACTGTTCGCAGAGCTCAGCGATCATCTTGTTGTTCAGATTGGTACCGTTGTCTGTAATGATTCTCTCAGGGACGCCGTATCGGCAGATCAGGTTATGCCGAATGAACCGTGCCACGACATTCTTGGTTACTGTAGCGTAGGAAGCTGCTTCAACCCACTTTGTAAAGTAATCGATCGCTACAAGGATGAAGCGATGCCCATTAGATGCCGTAGGTCTGATCTCACCAATCATGTCAATGCCCCACATTGCAAAAGGCCAAGGTGCGGTCAGAACATTCAGGGGAACTGGAGGAACATGCACCTTGTCTGCGTAAATCTGGCACTTGTGGCATGTTCTGGAATGTTGGTAGCAGTCAGCTTCCAATGTGGACCAGTAATACCCTGCCCGAAGGATCTTTTTAGCCATAGTGTGCCCACTGGAATGTGTACCAAAGGTCCCTTCATGTAGCTCTTCCATGATCTTTTCTGCTTCCGTTTTATCCACACAACGCAGTAAGGTTGAATCATGGTTTCGCTTGTACAAGATGCCGTTACTAAGGAAGAACTTTGCCGCGAACCTCCTCAGGAACTTCTTATCGTTGACAGATGCACCTTCAGGATACTCCTGAGCTTCCAGATATCTCTTTACTTCATGGTACCAAGGCTTCTCAGTCACCAATTCAGTCTCGAGGTCGCAACAGTATGCCGGTTCGTCCAGTTTCCAGATGATAATCCGGGGAGCCTCATTATCCCATTTAACCTTGAACATAGAAGCCATTGTAGCTAACACGTCCGTCAACTGATTCTCTTCTCGTGGGAAGTGTTCAAAAGTTATTTCTGTGAAGTGGGGGATCATTGTCAACACACATTCTTTGTAAGGGATAAGATTCGGATGCTTCGTATCCCACTCTCCTTTGATATGGTTGATCACGAGGGCGGAATCTCCGAAGACACTCAGAACCTTAATCCTTAAGTCAATCGCAGCTTTGAGTCCCATGATGCACGCCTCATACTCCGCCATGTTGTTGGTGCAGTTGAAACATAGCCGGGCGGTGAGTGGAGTATGAGTGCCTTGAGGGGATATGATTATAGCGCCAATACCGTTACCCAAAGCATTGGAGGCTCCGTCAAAGTGCATAGACCATCGGGATCCTGGTTTAGGTCCTTCATCCGGTCCAGGTACTTCACAATCAGTCACAATCATGATACTTTCATCCGGAAACTCGAAGTTCATTGACTGATAGTCATCTACGGCCTGATGTGCCAAGTGGTCTGCCAATACACTTCCCTTGATGGCTTTCTGGGTCGTATACTGAATGTCATATTCTGTCAAGATCATTTGCCATCTTGCAATCCTCCCAGACAGAGCAGGATTTTCGAATATGTACTTTATAGGATCCATCTTTGAGATCAATAAGGTGGTGTGAGTCAGCATATACTGTCTCAGCCGGCGAGCTGCCCATACCAAAGCGCAGCAAGTTTTCTCGAGCAGTGAGTATCGGGTCTCACAGTCGGTAAACTTTTTGCTAAGGTAATAAATGGCATGCTCTTTTCGGCCAGACTCGTCATGCTGCCCCAGCACACACCCCATTGAGTTATCAAGTATTGTCAGGTAAAGTATCAGAGGTCTCCCTTCAACCGGTGGCATAAGGATGGGCGGTTCTTGGAGATACTCTTTGATTCTGTCGAAAGTAGCCTGACATTCATCATTCCAACGTACTACCTGATCTTTCTTCAGTAGTTTGAAGATTGGCTCACAGGTAGCAGTCAGGTGTGAGATGAATCGAGCAATGTAATTCAGGCGTCCTAAAAAGCCTCTGACTTCCTTCTCTGTTCTAGGAACTGGCATCTCTTGAATAGCTTTAACCTTGGCAGGGTCCACTTGAATACCCTTGTCGCTCACAACGAAGCCTAGCAACTTCCCAGATCTTACCCCGAAGGTGCACTTGTTCGGGTTCAACCTCAGCTTGTACAACTTTAGACGGTCAAACAGTTTCTGCAGATGATCCAGGTGTTCTTCCTCAGTCTGGGACCTTGCGATCATGTCATCAACATACACTTCTATCTCATGATGGATCATGTCATGAAATAAAGCAACCATGGCACGTTGGTAGGTTGCCCCAGCGTTCTTTAGTCCAAAAGGCATGACCTTGTAGCAGAAGGTGCCCCACTGAGTAACAAATGTAGTCTTTTCCATGTCTTCAGGTGCCATCTTGATCTGATTGTAACCTGAGAAACCATCCATGAAAGAGAACACCTTATGCTGAGCTGTATTATCAACAAGGACATCAATGTGAGGTAGAGGGAAGTCATCTTTGGGGCTGGCCCTGTTCAGATCCCTGTAGTCAACACACATTCTGACCTTTCCATCTTTCTTTCGTACCGGCACTACATTAGCAACCCACTGAGGGTAAGAAGTTACTGCAAGAAATCCGGCATCAAACTGCTTCATAACCTCGGCTTTAATCTTCTCAGACATCTCTGGACGCATACGGCGGACCTTTTGCTTAACCGGAGGACAGTCTTCCTTAGTTGGCAAATGATGGACCACAATATCGGTATCTAATCTGGGCATATCTTCGTAGGACCAGGCAAAGATCTCCATATAATCATGCAGCATTTTAGTCAACCGTTGCTTCACGCTGAGCTCTAGGTTGGCACCAATCTTTGCCTCTTTCTTGTCTTCTTCAGTACCCAAGTTTATTATTTCCACTGGCTCTTCATGGGGTTGAATTGCCCTCTCTTCCTGTTGTAACAGTCTTGCAAGTTCGCCAGGCACTTCGCCATCATCTTCACCTTCGTCTTCGGCTAAGTTGATCGGATTTTCGAAGTCATAACTGGCAGTAGCAGAGTCGTTACCAGTGAGATCCAGAGTGGATTGAAACCTGTATGAGTGAGTGTGTGTGTAAATACAGCTGTTTTGCAATATATAAAGAAAGGAAAGAAAAGGAGCGCAAAATTTGAAATGTGAAAAACGTCCAATGCTTTTATTTATGATATATGACAGTGACAAACAAAAGCCCTCATAAACAAAACCACGGTGCCCCGGGTAAGACACCGGGCCATATAGTTTCAAATTATTGTTTATTACAGATCCAAAACAAAGAAGTTCATTACTGGGGAACAAAAGTTATGGGTGTAAAGTCTTTAGCAGTCCAATTGGTCAATCCACCGTCGGTCGTCGGGTAGATCCAGCTATCGAACTCTGACTCTTCCACTTCGTCTTCCTCTCCAATAGCATTCACTCCTGAGTGGGTGATGAGCACAGGAGGTCTTCCAATTCTCGCCTTGCGCACTGCTTTCTGAGCTTCCGTGGTGAAACCCAGCCCAAACTTATTAGTCTTAGGAGTAAGATCAGGGAGCTTGCCCCAGTTTGTACATTCACCTCTTTCGATCACAGCCCGGGCGTCCTTTAAGGAGGCCATCTTCAAAGGAGAAACCTCTTCATCCACTGCTTCTGCTGCTGCCAATGTTTGTGGCACCTCCTCAAAATGTTGAAAGGGGGTCTCAATGAACTCCCCATCCATTTCTACGTATCTGAAGGAGTTGAGGTGGCTAACCATGTACTCCTCTTCCCCTTGCACTGTTACGATCTTCCCCCTGACCGGGTACTTGAGCTTCTGATGCAACGTGGAGGTCACAGCTCCAGCCTTGTGGATCCACGGGCGACCCAGCAAACAAGAATAGGATGGACGGATGTCCATCACATAGAATTTCGAATCAAATACCTGTGACCCAACCCTGATTGGGATATCCACCTCGCCATGTACCATTCTTTTGGACCCGTCAAAGGCCCGGACAACAATGTTACTTGGTTTGAGCTCCAGACCTTCACAGTCCAGCCTATCCAGAGCCTTCTTGGGCAGCACATTTAATGAAGAACCTGTGTCAACCAGCACGTGAGCAAGAGTAGTGCCCCTGCATTCAATGGAGACATGCAGGGCATCATTATGATTCTTCCCTTTTGCTGTCAGATCGGCATCAGAGAAATCCAGGCCATTGTCAGCGGTTAGGTTGGCCACACAGTCGGTGAACTGGTCAGCAGACGTCTCTTGGGGTACGTGGGCTGTCTTTAAGAAAGCAATCAGAGCCTTGGCGTGGGCCTCTGAACACAGCAGCAGTGACAACATGGAGATTTTAGAGGGGGTGTGCCCCAGCTGTTCCACAACGTTGAAATCACTTTTCTTTATTATCTTGAGGATTTCTTCCATTTCCTGCCTGGAAGCCTCAACAATGGTCTTCGGCGCCTCCATCCGGGCAGGCACATCTGCAGCAATCCCCTTGCCCCGAGTATCGGATGACTCGGCAGCAGGGGTGGATATTTGGTCAGGGGGAGAGACAGGCACACTGGCAGGTGTGAAGACCAAAGGCCTATGAATTACTGGAGGAGCAATGTCTGGCGAGAACAGTCTTCCACTACGAGTGACCTTAGCAGGCCCAGTGATGTTGGAGATACCAGCATCAATGTTGAACTCTTGTTTCACACCCAGAACGTAAACATCTGCCCCATAGTGCCACGGGACAGCCTTATCAGACTTGTAGGGGATGGGCCCCGGGACAGTAATGGTGATGGGAGCAATCTTGTGAACTGGCAAAATTTGGACGGGCTTCTTTGAAGGAGCCTTGGAAGGGTTGTTGAAGATGGTAACAATTGAAACTTCTTCAACAGGAGCAGCAGGAACAGCAGTCTTTCTGAACAAAATCTCTCTACTATCCATCAGGTTTTGGACGCCTGACTTCAGCAGAGAACAACCAGCAGGGGAGGCAACACATAGAGGGCAACCCTTGCTACATCCCGGAAATAAACCGGCTAGCAACAGGTTCCTCTTAACCGTCAGCAGCGGAGTAGCAACATCATCCACCGAAGCTACATACAAATCCTCCTCAACAGCATTCACTCCATGCTGGGGCATGGGAGCGGTTACAACATTCGGCCTCCCGGGCGCCTCAAACTGTATTTCCTTTGCATCAATAAGGTCCTGAAACTTATTCTTTAGGGCCCAGCAGTCATCTGTGTTGTGTCCCGGACTATCAGAGTGGTAAGCACAGCGGGCATTTGGATTAAACTTGGGGGACGCAGTATTTGGAAACTTTGGCGCCTCCCTGACAGTCACTAAATTGGCGGATAGCAACTGTGGCAGGATCTGCGACAAAGTCATGCTTAAGCGGGTGAATTCTCTCCGGGGTCTTTCAACCTTCTGAGTATTGTTTGGCCGGGGAGCGGCAGCAGGCTTTGCAATCATTACCGCACTGACAGATTGGCGGCGTTCAGGTCGCTCTGGTCTCCGGGAGCTATATACAGCACTAGCCTCCTTTTTGAAGGGTTTCTTTTCAGCACTGGAGGAGGCAACCTTCTGTATCTTCCCCGATTTTATACCAGCCTCGATCCTTTCACCAGTCAGGATCAGATCAGTAAACCCAGCAGAGGAATTACCAATGAGATGATTGAAAAATGGACCAGATAGGGTCCCCAAAAACATATCTACCAGCTCCCGGTCTGTCAATGGTGGCTGCACCCTGCCAGCCAGATCTCTCCATTTCTGGGCGTACTCCTTAAAACCTTCACCCGACCCTAGCGACATACCCTGGAGCTGGGTACACGTAGGAGCGAGGTCGGAATTATATTGATACTGCTTGTAAAAAGCAGTGGCCAGATCCTCCCAGTTACGAATGTTGGTCCCATCCAGCTGATAGAACCATTCGAGGTGAGTCCCTGAAAGACTCTCCTGGAAGAAGTGGATCCAAAGGTTCTTGTCTGCTGTGTAAGGCTGGATCTTCCTTACGTAAGAACGGAGGTGCATCTTGGGACAGGAAGCCCCGTCATACTTCACAAAGGCGGGTGCCTTGAACTTGTGTGGAATCACCACCCCAGTAGATAACCCCAAGTCTCCGAAATCCAGTCCAGGCACACGCTGAACTTCCATAGCTTTTAATCTGTCCTCCAACTGCTTGTACCGGTCTTCCGCAGGAGGGTACTGTTCGTCGTTGAAGTCTGTTTTAGTATCAGAGACCACAGGAGTAGGGACCTCCCTTTCTTGGTGACTACCTTCCCCCACAGATGGAGTAGTCCTCTCAGCCTCATTTCGCAAGGTGTTCCCGAGTCTGCGCCCAGTGTTAAATAGCACAGTCCTCCTCTTCTTCTTAGTCTTCTTCAGAAGCATGGTCTTCAACTCTTGTTGACCCTGAGCCAAGCCCTTGATCAGCTCCTGAAATTGGGCGTTCTGCGCCTGAAGAGCCTTGATAGATGCCTCAGTTGATGATTCAGGGTTCATGATGCTGAAATAAACAGCGAAGAACGGTAAGCAACCTGAAAAGAAGAGTACCTGTAATGCATATGATGAATGAGATGCGTATGAATTATGTTTTCAAAGACAATCGGGAATCAACTTTGTAAACAAAAAGGAACACACTTCATTAGATTCAATTTTGCAGCTTAAATTGTTCAACAGGTTGCCCTTAGGCGTTACATGAAAGGAAATACTGAAAAGGGAAATAAAACTGTAAAAAAGAACATCCAGAGTTCCTTATTGATCCCATGGTCTCCTCTTCTCAGTACGGATGTAGGCATTCAGGGCTCGCTCATTCTCCAATTGCTTTGTCAGCTTCTGGATCTTTAATTCCTGCTCGTTGAACTTTTCCCGGTAAGAATCCCGTTCTTCTCGCAGTTGCGACCAAGATCTCTTCAACGTCTCATAATCAGTGGGTACCTGAGGAGGGAGGACAGTTGGAGGAACACCATCCTTGTCAGAAGACTCAAGAACGACAGGTCTGACAGCATCATACGGCATACCTAACTTCTGAGCACGGATGCGAACCCATTTGTAGTAGGCTTCCATAGGTAAAGAAGTCTTTGGCCCTAACTCTTGTGGGTCAGCTTTATGAACTTTGTCCCAAGCCTTGATGAACTTACGACGCAGCTCGTCACTATCCACCTGAAACTCAAAACTGATGTGAGGCACCAACATCTCATGGGGCCCTGCTCTTCTTGCTCTTCCAAACTGACGGAGTGCTAGGCATGGATTGTAAGAGATCCCTCCTTGAGTACCAATAAGAGGAACATTAAGGTATTCTCCGCATCGATCAATAACAGCTATCTCATCCAAACCTCTGCAAGTCCAAATGACGTCTTTATCGGTGAGAGACATTAACCTGTGAGCCCATCCTTTTCCTCCCTGGTTCTTCAGTACGAACTTAGGGAGGTGCAAAATAAACCACCTCACCAACAAAGGGATACAACACCATAGGGTTCCTCGTCTTCGGGTAGTACGAGCATGAAGTTGTTGCAAGATGTCACCCAAGAGAGTGGGTACAGGATTCTGAGAGATAAAGATCCTTATAGCAGTGACATTGATGAAGTTGTCAGGATTGGGAAACAAGACTAACCCATAGATTAAGAGAGCCAAGATGTCTTCATATGCCCTAAAGTCCAGGTCATTCCAGAAACTGTTAGCTTTACCCACCAGAAATTTGGCCAAGAAACCCTTAACCCCGCTTCTAGTTACCCAATTGTCTGTTACTTCCTGATGTGTCAAGGGAAGAGCTGCAGCAACATCCTCAAGCCTGAGGGTCTTTTCCCAGCCAGTGAAAGGAATCTGATCCAAGATAGGGATACCAAGTAAATCAGAGAACTCTTCCAGGGTAGGGACCAGCTGGAAGTCTTGGAAGGTGAAGCACTGGTACAGAGGGTCATAGAACTGGGTCAGAACACTCATCAACTGTTGATCCTGCTTTGCAGTGACTAAACTGAGAAGAGAACCATGCCTCTGGATGAAGGAGGTGGTATTTGGAATTCTGCTAACCAACTCTTCAAGCAACTCCGGTGAGTGAACAAAGTTGAACCGGATAGTATTCCTTCGCACAGGCATCATGGTGTCCTACAAAATAGAGCAAAGATGAAACCCTCTTGTCTTTGAAACGGTCAGTCCTTATGCAGGATGTATGCAATGCTCATGATGTTATGATGCTATGATAAAGCACACCACAAATAGATACAAAGGCAAACATGGTAAGGCACACAAGTCACACAAAGCAAACCCTTAAAGTTTAGGCCAGCATGAGGTCTAGGTACTACCCTCTTTCAGTTTGTTGGTTCATACCTGTCCTAATCAAAAGTAACCGGGTTCTTAGAGGATCCCAATATCATTGACTACCCTCAATCGGTCATAACTCCAGCATCGCAATCTTTTCTTGCGGCCAGAACCATCACGAGAGTTTAGCCTCAATGGGCGTAGCATACTGCTACTGTTCTACAGGACAAGTTGTGTCAATTAAGGTTCTAAGGTCTGTTGGTGCTTAATGACTCCTTGGAAGACCCATATTCTCCTCGTTACGACACAAGGGATATCGGTACAGACCAAGGTGCCACACCAACGTAGCCACTGCTTCACCCATGTCGGTCTACGCCGAACAGGTCCCTCACAGCTTATGCTACCTAAACAGGGTATCCCCAGATCCGGGTTAGGATCTATGAAACTCCGATGCAACCCACAATTTTAAAGCAGACAAGGAAAACAATTGAAAACACAGTTATGAACTAGCCCTAAGGTACACCTCACTTTATAAAGTATCCCCAGCAGAGTCGCCAGTTCTGTGATCGGTGGATCTGGAACTGACTGTTTTAAAGCTGGTTTCGCGAAATGTCGCGGTAAGCAAGAGTCGCCACCGTCTTTTATTTTCTCCAACAAGGAAAGGACAAAAGCACAGAAAAATTCCTTATTGAGATTTGTTTCTCGGTTCGGGAGGTAGATTATAGAAAGGGAAGGTGTTAGCACCCTTTCTATCCATGGTTATCCATGGGCTCTTAGATACTTGCTCATTGTGTTTTCAAAAGGTTTGCTTTTCAATTGTGAGTGGGTTTTGAAAAAAGTTTCGTTTGAAAAATTTCTAAGTAACTCTTGTATCTGTCCTCAAGAGTGTATGAAAAAATTTGTTTGAAAACTTTTAGAAAGTGTAGGTGTGAAAAGTATTTTGTTTGTTTTTGAGATGAGCAAGTATCTATGAGAATCTACCTACCCTAAGGAATAAAGCTGTGTAATTGTCCTTTAGGTAGTGCCATCCCACCATTGAGAGGTAGGTAGCACCACCGTTGGAGGTGTTCGGGTCAATTCGAGTTTGTAGGGACATGGTGATCACCAGAGCAATGGGAAGACACCTTAGAAGCTACCCTCATGCCAGGTTCCCGGATCATGAGGACTTACTAAGACATCCTCTACTCGACGACCACCTTTCGAGGGGCAAGGCAACAGTGAAGCGTACCCTAGGGGTGGTGTGTGAATTGTGTGTCATTTTCAGTTTATTGTTTGTCTTGTCATGCATTGGTGATCTACGATTCGATTTTATTTTTGGGCATTCATTCTTTCATGTTATTGTTTAACAGTTAAAAGTGCGGGAATTTAAAGTGCGGAAAGGATAAAAGTCCTACGCTATTACAAGGGCGCGGGTCTACAACGCCAAATTAATCCAGACCCGATTTAAAATAAATTGCAGAAAAGAAATGTCTAATAGCTATTACATGGCTTTGGTACAAGTACATTATATTCACAAAAGAAATAAATGAAACGCGCGAAAAAGAAAATAATCAAATGCGAGGGCGTTGAACCCTTTAAAGGAATTAAAATAATTAAGTTAAAATAATTAAGTTAAATAAAAGAAATGACTTATTTTTATGTTTTTTTTGATTTATGACATTAAAGAAACTTTAAACTAATTAAAAGTCAAGTAATTAATTCTAATTTTAATTGTTTTTAATTTATTAAAGAAAATGCATTAAAGTTAAAACCTAAAACTTAAACTAATTAATTACAAAATTTATTTACAAAAAATTAATGATTAATGAAGCTTATAATAAAATATTTAATTAATTAAAAAAAGGGAAAAAAGTATTAAAGACCTATTTTTGTTATTTTTTGGTTTATTAAAAAAAGGAATTAAATTGCCTAAAGTTAAATCTAAATTATTTACATGCGAATTTATTTATGAAAATTAATACTAAAATAAAATTATTATTTATTTTTTATCTTTTCTGATTTTTTTGGGATATTTTTATATTTCTTGAAAAAAATAATTAATTAAATTAAAATAATAAAGAAAATAACATAATAATAAAATATAAGAAAAATTAAAAAAATTGCAAACCAGGGGGGGGTAGAAGCCCCAAATTGGAGGTTTTGATCCAGTAATTTTGGCCCATTTAGCATTGGTCCGTTTGACTTTTCTGAATAGCGTACACATGCGTAGACTTGGATTCACCGTGTTCTCCAATCTACACCCTTGGACTGCTCTTGAGATGAACGTGGCAAAGCCTGGTTTGGGGGCGCATGGTGCACTTTTGGAACGTGTACTGCATTGGAACAATTTAAACAAAACAATAGAAATGAAATGGGGGGACCTGGGATTCGAACCCAGGTCCCAGCACTTACCAACCAACGCCTTAACCAACTGATCCACTAGCGCGCTTTGTATATCATATGAGAAAGAAATAATATAAAATAAAATGCGTGTTAACGTTATAAAATAAAAAAAGCGCGCGCTGGATTCAAACCAGCCATTCACAGCACGACACATAATCGTCTTCTCTACTGTGCCTGCAACAAAAATGGAATAGCGGGGGTTTTGAACCCCCCCAAAACTCAAGCTATTTAAAAATAGTGAATAGGCCATGCCTAAATATAAATTGAGCGCGACAGTTAAAAACGAATCCTCATGTTGCCACGATTTCATTCCTACCAGTTTCAAAGTCCAATTTTCCACATAACTAAAGCCCTAATTTTAAGCTTTAGGAACCCTAGCTTTTGTTCATGGTGAAATCGTGCATAGGCTTGGAAAATCCAATTGAATCATGCTAACAGCTTCAGAAACATCAGATTAGTCCAAATCCATGATCACAAATGATAAATATGGCATAAATATTGAAATACGAATACCAAAAATTTCAATGAAAGTTGGGTTTGGTTATACCTGTTCTTGGCGTTTGAAGGTCTGAAATTGATGTCTATCGTTTCCTTAAGGTGTCAGTAACCTATTTTGATGAGAATGAGAGGTTGAAACGGGCTCTAGAAGTGTTTTCAGTTTTTAAAATTCTTGGCAAAAATGCAAGTTTTCTATCAAAGTTCCTGCGCAGCTTGGAGTGTAAAATCTTGTTCTCATCATTTGTATATACCCTAGCAATATGTTTGGATGGGAGTTATGGTCAATAACACCTTGCTTTGATGGTTTGGATTTTCTCATAAGCCACCATTATCAACTTTCCAATTTTGCTTCATTTTTGAATTTTTGCCTTGATTAAGCCTTAGCACGAAAAATGGTAGGCACATAATGGTGTTTCAAGGCTAGTCAAAGCCAAAATATCCCTCTTAAATCAATTTTTGAATTTCTTTTGATTTTAAAAGATTTAAAACTAATTAAATCCAATAAAAATCAATAAAAATGAAAAAATTAATAAAAAATCTGAAATAAAAGATGGGACACGTGGGAAGCATGGTCAAGTTAATTCAAGTGGAAAAAGTGGGCCCCTTTTGTCAAAAATGAGATTTCAAGGATAAATGATTTTGGCCATTTCACAAAAATTTCCCAACTTCTCCAATGCATAACTTGCTCAATTTTTAAGCTTTGCTCATGTTCTTGGACATTTTAGAAAGGTCTTGAAGTCCTCTAAACAATGCCTTTGGTCCCATGTCATTTTGATTTACCAATCTCAAGTTATGGCCTTTGACTTAAAGTCCCTTTTTGTTGACTTTTGAAAATGACCTATAATGTTGAAATTGATAACTTTTTGTGAGAGCATTTCTTGGACTTGAAGTATGAATATGAGTTGTAGGAAATGTCTTTCTCTTCAAAATGAGCTTTGGATGGAATTTTTCTGATAATCCATGTGAAAGTTATGCCCTGGTCAATTTCAGTTGACTTTTTCAGCTGTCCAAAAATAGAAACTTTTGTGTCTTGATGATTTTTGAGCCAAGTTTTGAGAATCATGATCAAGCATTGATCAAATGATGTTTGTGGCTTCAAAATGAGATGTTGACCAAAAATTTGAACTTTTGACTGCCAAATGACCATTTTGCCCCTACAGTTGACTGTAGTGCAATTTAGGGTTTTGACTGTGCAATTTTGAGCTGAATGTCTTGAAACTTGATGTGAGGATACTTGACCATATTTGTAGGCATGTGAGGCTTGATTGGGCCCTTGAAAACTTCAGCTTCCTTGTGAGAACCAAAACCCTAGTTTGACTGGCTTCAGGAGGGTGGTTGACAGTGTAGCCTTTGAGTAGACTTGAACCAATTGTGGATGATTCTTGTCAAAACTTTGAAGGTTATGGGAGGGCAAATTTTGGGGTGCAACAAAGATCATCACCGTTCATGGAGAAGAAGAGTATATGATCATCCATATCAATTCCTTCAGATATGTGGAATTAGATGGTGAATTTATTGAAACTCCATTCTAACATTTTGAAGAAGTCCCACAAGATGTGGCAGTGACCAAGGCTGTGTCTCAAGTTCCCAATATTACAAGACCTC
Organism: Vicia faba; assembly: GCA_948472305.1. Lineage (NCBI taxonomy): Eukaryota > Viridiplantae > Streptophyta > Magnoliopsida > Fabales > Fabaceae > Vicia > Vicia faba. The sequence goes on from OX451737.1 coordinate 1,575,276,776, forward strand.
CACTCAGAATGTCATCTTTGAAGGACGCCAAGGCAATGATAGAAGAAGGTGGGTGCACTATTTGGGGTCAACTCCCAGATATCCCATACAAATCTGATAATTTTGGCCTGGGTTTCACTTCAGGTGCCCAGAAGGTTGTACGTCGTGCTCGCGCCGAAGGACCACCCTTGAAGATCAGCAACCACCAAGTCAGCATCGTGGAGGATGATGAAGACATCCACAACCTGGAGGATTAGATCTTTCCAACTGTCAGTGAAGGGCTCAGCAACTGGGAGGCTAGAGATTTTTTCCTGATCACATTTATCCCACAGTAATTTGCCTTTACATTTTGTTGGATTTGTAATATTAAAACAACTCAGACTCTTAAAACCTTGTGTCTTACCCGAGGCACAATGGTCCATTTATAAGGGTTATTATCTTATTTCCATATGACATCAATGAATCATGGACGTTTTTGCATACAAATTTTGTGCTCATTGTTTTTTCTTTTTACATTTTCATTTATTTCAAAGATAGTTATACCCTTACACACACTCACACTCACAATGCAGGTCTACATTCATTCGGGATCCCATGGGTAACAGTTCTGCTATGGCCTTCTGTGACTCTAAAAATATAATCTACCAAGCCGAAGACGAAGGTGACGAAGATTGTGAAGTACCAGGGGAACTTTCCAGATTACTACAACAAGAAGAGAGAACCATTCAGCCCCACGAGGAACCCGTGGATACGATCAACCTAGGTACCGAAGAAGACAAAAGAGAAGTTAAGGTGGGTGCCAATCTAGAACCCAGTGTAAAGGAACGTCTAATTTAGTTGCTACACGAGTATGTTGAGGTCTTTTCCTGGTCGTATGAAGACATGCCAGGACTTGATGCATATATTGTGGTACATCGTATGCCTACAAAAGAGGATTTCCCACCAGTAAAGCAAAAGGTTCGTCGTATGCGGCCTGACATGTCAAAGAAGATTAAATCTGAAGTCATGAAACAATTCAACGCTAGATTCTTAGTCGTCACCTCTTATCCGCAATGGGTTGCTGTGATACGGTGGGAGAACTGACTATGGTTTTGCGTTTGTTTTCGCAAATGTTTCGGTTGAGCAAGAGTCGCCACCGACTTTTTATTTTATCCCAAGGAAAGGTTTAAAAAGCACAGCAAAAACCTTTTAGATGTTTTCTTGGGTTCGGGGAGTAGATTATAGAAAGGGAAGGTATTAGCACCCTTTCTATCCATGGTTATCCATGGGCTCTTAGGTACTTGCTTAGATCAACTTGCCTTGGTTTTCAATTGTTTGAAATGGTGCTTTGTGTGTGGTTTTGAAAATGTTTTGAAAAAGATGCCTTGTCTAGGCTACCCTTGTAATAATTCTTTACTCGAATGTTTTACAAAAGGTGTTTGTCTTTTTGAAAAGATGTTTCAAGGTTTTTTTTGAAAGTTTGTTTTGAAAGTGTGGTTTGAAAAATAGGCAAGTGTTTTTGTTTTGCAAGTTGACAAGTACTTAAGAGCTATCTACCCTAAAGTTCTCAAATATTTTTGCTATGTTTTAAACCTTTTAACAATTTTGTTCCACCATTGCATTTGGTGGACAATCTTGTGTTAGGATGTGTGTTCGGGACAGGCGCGGGTCATCGTTTAGACCATAATTGCAATGGTGCCAAGTATCTTTGGGCAATTTTCCTTTAAGGGACTTGATCATTTTTTAGGCAACTTTCAAAAGCGTCGTCGAGGGACTATGATCATTTGATTGTTTTGTTTTGCCCAAAGAGACCTAACATGCAATATGGCCCATTTATTGAAGGCAACAAGTGGAATACCCTAGGGGTGCAAGTGTGATTAGTGTTGTCCATTTTCATGCTTGTTTATCTTGAAATTAGGTAAAACTATTTTTTGTTGTTTTTGATTCGCATACAAACCCTAATTCTAGCATGGTATATTTAGAAAGCAATAAAGTGCGAAAAATAAAGTCCTAAACTATTACAACACAATATATGGGAAGGGGGGTACAAATGTTCAAATGGAGGTATTTTGACAAGGAATTTAAACCTAGACTATTACATCAATATTGAATTATTTACAAGATAATTGATTGCACAAATTAAATGGAAATAAAATAAATATGCAAGATGCAAAAAGGTTTTTTATATGTATGAAAAAAAAGTATTTTTATATGTCAAATAAACAAAATAAAAAGTATTATTTTTTTGGAGTTTTTTTATGTTTTTAGGGCTAAACCCTAATTCATTAAATAAAAGGATTAATTATTTAATATATACAAATATTTAATAATTATGTATAAGAATAAAATAAAAATGAAGTATATTTGTAAAAGGGTATTTTTAATATTAAATATTAATAAAAAAAAAAGTGTGTATATTTTGTATTTTTAACCTAAATATATTAATATATATATATATGTATTTATATTATATGATAAATATATTAAACATGTATAAAAAATATAATATTTAATATTTACAAAAAAAGTATTTTTGATATAAAATGTTTTCAAAAGGGAAAATGAAATAAAAATCAGAAATAAAATATATTTGCATTATTTTTTTCTAGTTATTCTAAATAATAGTACTTATATTATTTATGCACAAAAACTAAATAAGACTAATAAATATCAAAATAAATGCAAAAAATGTGGAAAAAAAGATTTTTATATTTTTTCATACTTAAATAAAAATATAGAAATGAAATCAAAAGGAAAAAATGGAAAATGATAAGTAAAAACCAAAATGGGCCAGGGAGGTTCAAAAGCAAAAGCAAGGTGCAAATAAGAAAACTAGAACAAGCCCAGCCCAATAGGACCTTCTTCAACCTCTGGCCAGAACCTTTGTCAAAAACGCGCGCTTTGCACAATGATTCAAACCTCTGAATTCCTGGACTTTTAGCACAAACTTACAACATAAGAAATGTTAAGCATCAAGCCACGATTCTGGACATGTAAAGAACTCATCCTAACTCTCAGAAATGAGAGAGAATTTCATCATTCCCAAATCTTAACCTAACTTTTTATCAATATTCAGACCTTAAATTCTCACAGCATATGCAAAATAAATGAAAAGTAAAGGTATGTACAGTTTCAGGGGCATGAGTAGAACACTTTTTATTCACAAACCTAGAGCTAACAATGCCTACATTGAGAGTTAGAAGTTCAAGAATATACCTGTTCAGTTGGAGTCGTGTCTGGCAATGGAGGAGTTTTCAGGGCAAGATGAAGATTTGTACAGCTTGCCTGAAGTGTAGTGATGCTATTCCAATGCTTGGTGTGTTTTGAATCGTGCCAAATCAAGCTGCAGAAGTCCACCTGCAAGATAGAAAAATGGAAATGGCAAATGGTGCTATGGCTGTTACAGTCTCAGTTCAAGGTTTGGAATAGTTTATATGGATATTATGGAATGTGTTTGAAGTGTTTTTTGCAAGAATGCATGGAAGGTTTGAGCTATGGAACTCAAACTGCAGGGATGCCCTGTTTTGGGCAGTTCAATGGTGATTCTGTGAATGAGATGGTGTTGGGGATGGTTGGCTCGTGTTCTAGCTCAGAATGGATGTTTAGAATATGTTTGACAAGTTTGCTTAAGGTTGTGTTAGCTGAGATGAGAGTTGGTCTGTGTTATGGCAAGTTTCTTACACTTTAAGCAAGAGATGGCAAGTTGGTGTTCTAGACAGGTAGAGGCCCCCAATCTATGATGCACAACTTAGTCTTGATCAGTGCAATTAGTCCATAAACTTGTGCCAAAGAGATCTTAACTGTACTTGCTTGGATTTTCTTTAGACATAAAGTGCAACTTTTCCAAAATGGATATAATGCTTTATCTAAAAATGGATTAAACTTGCATACAATGTCCAAACTCATAGAACAACACCTTGGCACAAAGGATTGGCATTAAATTAAGGAGTGTAATTGAGATAAAAGACCTGTAATCAAGGAAAGCATGCTGAATTCAAAATGGCACAAATGTATGAACATGTAACTTGGCCAAATCAAAAGTGAGTTTTTCCCATATTACCAAATTCGATTCTCTCTAACCATGATGTTGTTTGATGAGTTCTTGGACATTTTGGAAAGCTTGGAATGTGTACTATAATCCATCTTTGAAATTCAAATTGAAATTCCAAGTGGAAGCATGTGAAAAATGGTCTTGAAGTTAGGCAAAAACCTTGCCTAAAATAGGTCAAATTTTCTCTAAGTTAAGAATGGTTTGGTACCCTTGTTCCAAAAATTGTAACTTGAGATACAAGCTCTTTTTGGGAAAACTTTGTGAATAAAAGTTGTAGATTTTGCAATAGGCTACAAATTTCATGTTTTGACTTTTGCTTGAATCCAAATGAATCTTGGTGAGAAAGTGGGGCAAAGTTAGGAAAAAATTAGGGATTTTCATAACTTAGAAAAATTCTAAGTTATGAAAAATCTTCATTTCAAACCCTAATTTGCAATTCTTGATTTCTTGATGAACAAGTTTCATGATTTGGCATGTTTTGATGAAAAATGAATCTTGACACTTGATTTTGACTAAAAAAGTCAAAGTTTGACTTTTCAGTATACAGTCAAAATTGATCAATTGACTGGGAAATTCAACTGTCAATCTTGTGTATTTGGGATCTTTTGAACTTGTTGAGTATGTCAAGACAATTCCATGGGGTCCTTGAGTCCAAATGTGAGCTTGGTTTGCCATTGGCTAGGTCAAACAGTCAAAAATTGCCTTTGTGTAGTCAAAACCCTAAAAATGACCATTTTGCCCTTTTGGTGATCTGATCAAATTTCTTGTGGAATTGTGATCCAAACTTGATCAAATGGCCCATGTGAGTTCATAATGTTGATATGGGTCAATTTTCATGAGATTTGACTGTCAATTGGCCATAGTTGACTTTTTCCCCAATACAGCTGATTTCTAGGTCAACTGTCCAATTGACTGGGCAAAATTTGGAATCAAGACTTGAAACTTGGTATGGATAAACTTGGGAGTCCAATATGAAGCATGAAAGTCATCTTAGGCAATTTTGGTCAAAACATCTTTGTGCAAACACAAACCCTAATTTGGGTCAACAGTGCAAGGAGAAGTCTTGAGCAGATGAAACCCTAACTGGATCTTGAGCTCCAAGGGCTTAGTGATGAGAAATCAATGAGAAATGGAAGGGAAAATTTTGGGATACAACAGTTGCCAATGTTGTTCCTGTGCCCAAAAAGGACGGCAAAGTGTGAATGTGTGTGGACTACGGAGATTTGAATAGGGCAAGCCCTAAGGATGACTTCCCACTTTCTCACATTGACATTCTAGTTGACAATACGGCACAACACAAAGTGTTTTCCTTCATGGAAGGTTTCTCAGGCTACAACTAAATCAAAATGGCGCCTGAGGACATGGAGAAAACAACCTTTGTCACGCAATGGGGCATATTCTGCTACAAGGTTATGCCATTCGGACTGAAGAATGCTGGGGCAAACTATCAGCATGCCATGGTAGCTCTATTTCACGACATGATACATCACGAAATAGAGGTCTATATGTACGACATGATAGCTAGATCTCAAATAGAAGAAGAGCATCTTGATCATTTACAGAAACTGTTTGAGAGGCTAAAGAAGTACAAGCTGAGGTTGAACCCAAATAAATGCACGTTTGGAGTAAGGTCTGGTAAGCTTCTAGGCTTTGTCGTCAGCAATAAGGGTATTGAAGTAGATCCTGCCAAGGTGAAAGCGATATAAGAGATGTCTTCTCCTCGTACTGAGAAGGAGGTCAGAGGATTCTTGGGACGTTTGAACTATATTACCAGATTCATTTCTCACCCGACATCTACTTTTGAACCAATCTTCAAGTTACTGAAGAAAGATCAAGTAGTCAAATGGAATGATGAGTGCCAAATTTCTTTCGACAAGATCAAAGAGTACTTACAAGAGCCTCCTGTTTTGATGCCACCGGTCGAGGGAAGACCATTGGTCATGTATCTGACCATTTTGGAAAATTCAATGGGGTGTGTGTTGGGGCAGCATGACGAGTCTGGCCGAAAAGAGCATGCTATTTACTACCTGAGCAAAAATTTTACCGACTGTGAAACAAGATATTCACTGCTCGAGAAAACTTGCTGCGCTCTGGCATGGGCTACTCGCCGGCTAAGACAGTATATGCTGACTCATACTACCTTGTTGATATCTAAAATGGATCCGATAAAATACATCTTCGAGAAGCCTGCTCCCTCTGGGAGAATAGCGACATGGAAAATGATCATGACAGAATATGACATACAGTATACTACCCAGAAAGCAATAAAGAGAAGTGCGCTAGCTTATCACCTTGCTCACCAAGTTGTGGAAGACTACCAGTCCATGAAGTTCAAATTCCCAGATGAAGACATCATGATGGTAAACAACTGTGAAGAATTCAGGCCATATGACAGACCTGAACAAGGATCCCGATGGACCCTGGTTTTTGATGGGGAATCTAACGCACTCGACAATGGTATCGGTGTTGTACTCATATCTCCGGAAGGATGTCATACTCCTTTTACTGCAAGACTCTGCTTCAATTGTATAAACAACATGGCGGAATACGAAGCGTGCATTTTTGGTCTCAAAGCTACCATAGATTTGGGGATCAAATCCTTAAATGTATTCAGAGATTCAGCTTTGGTCATCAGCCAGATCAAAGGGGAATGGGACACCAAATACCCAAACCTTATCCCTTACAAAGAACATGTTTTGACGTTGCTCCCATATTTTAAGGAGATTACCTTCGAGCATTTCCCGCAAGAAGAAAATCAGCTTGCAGACGCACTAGCCACAATGTCGTCCATGTTTAAACTTAAATGGGATAACGAGGCTCCCCAGATGACCATTGAACGAATGGATGAACCAGCACACTGTCACGAGATTAATACTGAAGAAGTAGTGGACCAGCATTGGTTTCACGAAGTCAAGAGGTATCTCGAGGCTCAAGAATATCCAGAAGGAGCTTCAGTCAATGATAAGAAGTTCTTAAGGAGATTCTCTTCTAAATTCTTCCTTAGTAATGGAATTCTTTACAAACGCAACCATGAGTCTGTGTTACTTAGATGCGTAGACAAGGTTGAAGTTGAAAGGATCATGGCTGAGTTACATGAAGGCACTTTTGGTACCCATTCCAGTGGGCATACGATGGAAAAAAAAATCCTACGGGCAGGCTATTACTGGTCTACCATGGAAGCAAATTGCTATCAACATTCTCGAACCTGCCACAAGTGTCAGATTTATGCTGACAAAGTGCACGTACCTCCGGTTCCTCTAAATGTCTTGACGGCTTCTTGGCCCTTTGCTACGTGGGGGATCGATATGATTGGGGAAATCAAGCCAATAGCCTCCAATGGACAGCGCTTCATCTTAGTGGCCATTGACTATTTTACCAAGTGGTGGAGGCAACTTCTTTCGCTTCTGTTACCAAGAATGTTGTCGCCCGGTTCATCAAGCAGAATCTCATCTGTCGTTATGGTATCCCAGAGAGGATCATCATAGACAATGGCACGAATCTTAACAACACTATGATCACCGCCTTGTGTGAACAATTCAAGATCCAGCATCACAATTCTTCCCCTTACCGGCCAAAGATGAATGATGTTGTCGAAGCCGCAAATAAGAACATTAAAAAGATCATACAGAAAATGACAGTCACATACAAAGACTGGCACGAGATATTACCATTCGCTCTCCACGGGTATCGTACCACAGTGCGCACATCAACCAGGGCAACACCCTATTCTCTAGTATACAGCAAGGAGGCTGTCTTACCTATTAAGGTCCAGATCCCCTCTCTGAGAATTATGAAAGATACAGGGTTGAACGAAGACGATTGGATCCAAACTCGACTTAATCAACTAAACTTGATTGATGAGAAAATAGCTTATTGCTGCCTGTCATGGTCAAATGTACCAAAAACGGATGATCAAGGCTTTCAACAAAAAGGCCAGATGCCAAGTATATCAAGTTGGAGATCTGGTGATCAAGCGTATCATACTGCCGCAAGGTGATCCCAGGGGCAAATGGACTCCTACGTACGAAGGACCATTTGTAATCAAAAACATATTCTCTGGTGGAGCAATGATCTTAAACACCATGGATGGTGACGACCTTCCGCACCCTGCGAACGCAGACATAGTCAAAAGATATTATGCATAAGAGACCCGCTAGGTTGACACACATAGGCAAAACAAGGGCATCCCGACGAACTAAAAAGGTTCGGGCAAAAATTAGGGATAAAACAAAAAAATATGTACACCCGGCAAGCTGAAAACCCGAAAGGGCGGCTTGGGCAAAAAAGGGTTTCCCGGTGGACTGAATACCCAAAAGGGCGGTCCAGGAAAAAGTTAGGGAATTGAAGCATATGACTATGTCATGTTGAATCACCTTACGGGTAACCTGACAAACTCAGAGGTTCTGCTCAATTCAATCATCTTCGGACGATGCAACAAATAGACAAGATGCTCAGAGATATGAAGGCTATAGCAGAATGGGAACCCCATGGGATTATTGCACATAGCTATTTTTTCTTTGTATCAAAATTTTAATTTTTTAAGACAACATTCTCTTACTAGAATGTTTGTCTCATTGTATAGAAATACTTACTCAAAGTCAATACAAAGATATTCCTTTGGAAGTGCAAAACTATCTGTTTTTTCTTTACTCTTGTTTTGTTTACAAAAACGTCCAATGATTTATTTTTGAACATATGCATTTGAATATAATTACTGTTTACAAATAAACGAAATAGAAAGACAATCACGGATGGCTTTAAGAGATAAGGAAATCACTCTAAGCTACTTCCATAAATCCTCCACAGTATGTAGTTTAATCGCCAGCGGAACAAAGCTTCCAGTCGTTAATCCCCAGTAGAAGTCATCCAATTTCTCAGGATTCCCTAATAGGATTTTACAAGCAGCACACGACATTTACCTTACAACAAGAGTTTATCTCTCCAAAGAGGAAATTCATCAACACTTCGACTGTACAACATGAAGACTTACACCCCATATCCTCAGCAGCAGTCAGGGATTTATTTCCCCCAATCCAACAATAGTGCAGCAGATTAGCTCACATACGCATACATCGCATCCATATATCATAAACATTGATAACACGAATGCATTATACCATGCATTTCATACAACATGACTTTTCATTTTAGCTAACATTTTACCCTTTTCAGGATAAGGTTAACAACTACCATTAACAATGTTCAAAGTTTGCAGATACAGTTCAGATACGCTCCAGACACGGATGTCATTATGATACTCATTTAGATTCAGCTTTCGGATACAGTTCAGATACGCTCCAGACACGGATGCCATTCTGATACTCATTCAGAATCTCTTATACAGTTCAGATATGCTCCAGACACGGATGTCATTCTGATACTCATTCAGATTCAGCTTTCAGATACAGTTCAGATATGCTCCAAACACGGATGTCATTCTGATACTCATTCAGATTCAATCTTTTAGATATAGTTCAGATACGCTTCAGACGCGGATGCCATTCTGATACTCATTCAGATTCAGCTTTCAGATACAGTTTAGATACGCTCCAGACACGGACGCCATTCTGATACTCATTCTTTCAGCTTACAAATACGATTCAGAAATCATTTCTAGATGGCATCTAAAAGCCCATCTCCAACAAATTTATATCGCCTCTCTAAATGGCATCTTTAATCCCATTTCCTCTGCCATCACATCATCGAGTGCAAATTTCTAGGCACTCTAGTGTCCAATCATCTTCCACCTTCGAGTCACGAATGAAAAAACTTGTCAATCTAACTCTTCAGGCTTAAGAAGATTGAATAGGGGAAGCTGTTGCACCCTAAAATTTTCTCTCTCACTTATCAAGAATTTGCTCAACAAGATCTCCTTAGCTCAAGGTTGCACTAGGGTTTGATCAGCTCAAGACACCTCCTTAAGCATTGATGACCAAAATTAGGGTTTGAGTTTGCACAAGGATTTTTGAACTTCCAGTGCCCCATATGACTTTCATGGATCATTATGGACCCCCAAGATCACTCATGTCAAGTTTAAAGCTTTGAATCACACTTTTGCTCAGTCAATTGAATAGCTGGCCTAAAAATCAATTGTATTGGGGGAAAAGTCAACTATGGCCAATTTACAGTCAAAATTCATAATTTTTTATCCACATCAACATTTTAAACACATATGTATCATTTGATCAAGTTTGGACCATAATTCCTCAAGAAATTTGATCAAATCTTCATAAGGGCAAAATGGTCAAAATTAGGGTTTTGACTAAGAAAGGGTAATTTCTGATTTTTGATATCAACAAATGGTCAATTGGTTTAAGGCATGATCTCAAGAGTCCAATTGAATAATTTTGACCTAATGTCATGGTTCAAAACATTGCAAGTCCATTGGATTGACAAATGAATTTTCCAGTCAACTGATCAAAAGTCAACTGTATACTGAAAAGTCAAACTTTGACTTTTTGGTCAAATTCAAGTGCCAAAGATCACAATTCATCAAAACATGTCAAAATATGAAACTTCTTCATCAAGAAATCAAAAAGTCAGGATTTCATGTTGAAAAGTCAAAATTTCTAAACTTAGAAATTTTTCTAAGTGTTGGAAATTTCATGTTTTTTCATAATTTTGAGCAAACTTTTCACCATGATGCAAGATGATTCAAGAGAAAATTCCATCATGAAATTTGTAGATCTCCATGAAATCTACAACTTTTCTTCACACAACTTCTTCCAAAAATGATTGGATCTCAAGTTATAATTCTATGAACATGTGGTCATGAAACTCAACACTTAGTGAAATTTTGCCCTAATTTGGTCAGGATTTTGACCCAACTTCATGGAACTTTTTCATATAGTTCCAAGGGGAATATTCAAAAGCAATTAAAATATGGGTTTTAGAGTACATTTCAAGCTTTCCAAAATGTTCAAGAACTCCTTGAGATCATTCTTGAGTAGGGAGAATCAAAGAGATGAAGTTAGGGTTTTATCACTTTAATTACAAGTCATTTTAGTGATGAACAAAATTCAAATTCAAACTATGCTGCATAAACACTACTTTGCAGGCTCAAACTTGTTAGGCACTATTTCCAGTGATTTCTGGTAAACAACCGCTAGTCTTCCAAACTATCGAATAAACTTACTGACTGTTATTCAATTTCTCTGGTAACTCGCAGGATCGACTAGATTGATCCTAGGACTTGTTGGTCATTAGGGTAACTCTCACGATCGAACAGGTATTCATGGTTGGTATTTAGAGTGTTGTGTAGGTGTTTGACTTATTTCGATTTCTCTCTTTAAAGATCTAAAGGTGTAATCAAAATATATGTACGCGAAAACTAAATTGCATGAATAAATGTTAATTGTAAAGACATATAAAATTCATAAAAGACAAGTAAATGGCTTCGAATTATAAAAACAGTTAATGTAAAAGATGTTCTGGAACGTAAAAGATTCGAAATACGAAGAAAGCGTTTAATGCAAGAAATCTGTAAAATGACTTTAAGTAAAAGAGGCGTTCGAAGGATAAAACTTGAAGGTAAAGGCATGAAAAGTATGACAGTTTTCTGAAATGTAAATTGTTTGAAATGGAAAGAAAGCATTTAAATGTAAGGCATCAATGAAAAGATTTCGAATAAAAAGACTTTAAATGAGAAAACTTGTAAATGGTATTTGGCAGAAAGATAAAGGAAAGTTCTTGAAATGATAAAGGGTCTTCATTAAATCATAAACATGTGGTGCTATCATACGTACATTGCTCTTGCATTCGTTTCCCTTGCCATGTGGTAATTTGAATGTTTACTGAGTATTTAGTACAATAGATATGACACACGAAATCCTAATACTAAGACTTCTATTTATACTAATTCGACCATAACGGTCTTGCTATAAGATTATGCCACGTTCAGAACATGCAGGACAATGCCTCTCTCTTGTTTCCACGTGTCTCCAAATGCTCCAGCACATAAATTTCAAACTTTGAATGTCCCGCTTGCATTTGAATTTCAAATGTTTTGGTACTTCTCCGCTTCGAACGCACTTCTCAGACACAACCTTGTTGTCATTTCGAGACTTCTTTAGATATGTTCCCATAATTGCCACTCGAAGCTCTAAGCTTTGATATGCTCATTCGAAACACTGCTTCTGCTATTTCGAAACATGACGCTTTGTTTCATTTCGATCGAAACGTTCAATTCACTTGGCTTCTAATAATATTATCAAAATCTTCAGCCAACAAAATGCCCCTTTAAAATATGTATTTCGATCTCTCTGAGAAATACTTATTTTAAACTTCTACACAAGATTTTGATGCGACCTTCGAATCATCGTAACATTTAATGCATTTGACTCAAGTCACGTCAATCATAACACTTTCTGGATTCCTTAACCGCCTGGAGCCACTTCACAGTATGGTGCAGTTACAAAACAATGATTATCTTTAATCACGCCTATTAACCATGTTAACTTTACGCCACCTCTTCATCAAACCAACCCATGATTTCCACGTATCACAACCTTATTCAGTGGATGCTTAAACTTCCACATTATAAAACATCATCAACTTAGTCTTTTTCTTTTCTTTCCACATTCTGAATCTTTTATCCTTCTTCTCTCGCCAAAAAACCCTAAGCTTTCAACATTCTTCAAAAATGTCTTCTTCTACTTCATCCCAACTAAAAAAGGTTTCCAAGAAGAAAGGAAAGACCGCAGGAACTATCATGGAAAGTAAAGTTATTACTCACCAAGGTCAATCCGTTCTTGCTCCCCAGATGATCTCAAAGGAGAAAGAAATGCTTTATGCATCTCAGGTACTCATTCCTACCATCACTGCTGGTAAGAGGTTAGCTTTAATGGGCCCTCTTACGGTTTGAAGGGAGCGCCTCTCAAGCCTCTATCGAAACCACTGACAAAGTGACTCTATCCGAAACAACAACCATTGCTGCAACAACAACAACAACAACAATACCAACAACAACCAGTGTTCCAACTCCAACGGTAATCACTTAGCCTTGATGTTTCGAATTCACTCATGTTTTATGGTTTGCATCTAACTCTTTGTTTAAATCTTTTCAGACCAACAAACTTCCTCCTACTACTCCCAAGAAGCGAAAATCAAACACCACTGGGGAAGACCCCAAGGCTGGAGGAAACTTACCAACTGCTTCGAAGAAGAAGCAGAAGAAGGATATTTCGAAAAGTACCGTTCCAACTAGTGTCTCTGGACTTGATTCCAGGGATGCTGCTCCCTCACCCAAATCCAAAATTCCACCTTCGACCTCCAACGTAATGTTGGAACGCATAGCTAGTAACCTCTCCTCCGAGAGTCCACAGGTAAATTGAACTTTAAATCTCTTTGAAAATAATAATTTCTTATTACCTTGGTGCATGTTTTTAACATTCTTTTGCTCCTTGCAGAACATCTTGAATCCAGCTTCCACTACTTCGAACTCACCATCCAAAGCTACTGCTCCACTCAATTCCTCTCCTCAAGGAGATTCCAGCAACCTTGTACAGAACAAAGGTTCTTCCAATATGGAGGTTCTGGCTGGAACTTCTAAACAGTTGGATGATCAAAGTACCTCTCCTCCTCTGAAAGAGACAAACGAAACACCACTTCAAACATCTGAAGAGGATTTGCAAAGAGCTTCTCTTCAAAAGTCCCCTCTTGAAACCCTTCAAGAGGATCCAAAGGACACTCAAACTGAAGGAGAGAAAGTTGATTCTGGCCAAAGAGACGAAGAATCTGCAGACGAAGAGTCTGAGGAGGAGGATGCCAATGATGGTTCGACTGCTGGGACGGAGTCCAATGCAAATAGCAGTGAAAAAGAAGACATCGAAGTGGTGGACTTGGATGATAATGAAGAAGATCATGAGCATGAAACGAATGAAGGGGATGGTGATGCAACCAACAAACCCATGGAGGTTGAAATGGACGTGACTCCCCTACGTGTGGAACTCCCTCAATCCTCTTTGTCTCGAATGACTGACGAGGAGCTTGCACTCCTGAGACGAAATGACCCTATTGGGTACATGAAGGCAAAGTTGGCTCAAAGGGACATCCCACTTGCTAGGGCTGGCACAAGTTCGACCAGCTATCCTCTTCCCACAGATGAAAGAATTGTACTTCTTAATAAGATCAGGAAAACAATTCTCAACGTGGATATATTCGAAGTGCTCAAACAAGATAACACTGCTTGCTATACTATGAAGGAGTTGCTTACAAAGGTCAATCTTGCTACCCGCTCCTTGCCAGTTAGTACTATCTTGTTCGATCTTCAGTCTTTGCTGGACAACGTAACTGGTTACCTTCTCCAAGATGAATCTGCTGCCAAGAAGGTTCAAGAAAAACGCATTGCAATGGATGCTGCTTATGAACAAGCTTCGAAACTCTCTCAAGAAGCTGAGGATCAAGCTATGCATCTAAACAGGCGAAAACTGATTATGAGGCTCGAGCTGAGTCCATACTTCTTTAGGAAAGGCAGATTCTGGAACTTCAACAGAAGGTTAAGGAGGCTAAAGAACAACAAATAGCCTTCGAAACCAATACTGTTGGTAACCAATTCGAAGATCTTCTCAACCAGGGGCTTGCAGAAATGGAAACTGTAGAACAACTTAAAGGAGAAGTGGCAATCTTGGAAGGAGCCAAGCGTTTCGCTCAGCAGAGACTTGAATCTTTTCGGAGCACTTTCAACAGATTGAAAAATAATTCTTATTTCTAAATTTCAGTGTTTATTTGATTACAATTTGGTTTTTTATATGTAATATTCGAACAACGCCATTTTGGCATCTCAACTTGCCATTTTGGCATTTTTATAATATTTTGGTTACGTTGTTACTATTCAAATCTCCTGCAGGCGTGGCTTATATTTCTTTAAATATTTCCCATTAACCTTTAGGATACGCTTATCATCCATCAGTTCTTCGATTTCGTATGCATTGTTTGAGAATACTTTTAATATTCGAAAAGGTCCTTCCCAATGAGGTGACCATTTACCTAGTGTTTTATTTTTCTTGTCCATGGGCAATATAACCTTCCAGACTAAGTCATTAATAATGAATACTTTTTTCTTCACCCTTTTGTTGTATGTCCTGGCCACTCTTTCTTTTTGTCTCATCAAAATTTTCCAATGCATGTAATCTAATTTCGTCCAACTCAACTAATTCATTCATCATTATTTCCCAATATAATGCAGCTGGGATTTCGTTTTGTCTCTGAATTCGAACTGATTGTAGATGAATTTCTACTGGCAGCACTGCATCATGACCAAATGTGAGTTGGAAAGGCGTAGTGTTAGTAGCTTCCTTAGGAGATGTTCTACAGGCCCATAATATTTGGTCCAAAGTTTTGTGCCAGTTTCTTGGCTTTTTACCAATATGTTTCTTGATTAACCCTATTATTACTTTATTGGCTGCTTCGACTTGACCGTTTGCTTGAGCATAATATGGCGTTGATGTTAGCAATCTAAATCCCATTTCTTGGGCAAATTCTTGCATCTTTCTACCAGTAAACACAGAGCCTTGGTCCGTGGTTATGCTCTCTGGCAATTCGAACCTATATATAATGTGTTTCTGTATAAACTCAATAATAGCCTCTTGATCAGCGACTATTAATGGTATAGCTTCGATCCACTTGGTAAAATAATCTATTCCTACCAAGATATATTTCTGTCCTTTGGACGAAGCAGGATTTATTTCTCCTATCAAATCCAATGCCCATCCTCTAAATGGCCATGGTTTGATGATCGAATGCAACTCACTTGCAGGGGCATGTTAAATCCCTGCATGTTTCTGACATTCCTCACATCCTTTAGCAAAGTCTATGCAATCTTTGAGCATGCTAGGCCAATACAAGCCGTATCGAAATAACAGCCATTTCATTTTATGGCCTGCTTGATGTGCCCCACATGCCCCATTGTGGACTTCTGACAATGCTAAGTATGCCTCACTTTCTCCTAGGCATTTCAATAATACACCCTCTTGGGTCTTTTTGAACAATTCGTTCCCCATGAGGAGATATGACAATGCTCTATATTTTGTCTTTCTATCCACATTCAAAGTTGGGTTTGCTAAATAACTTATCAGTGGACTTCGCCAATCTGCATCTGACAAAGTGTTTATGGCTAATATTTCGAATCCCTGTTTCTCAGCATATCCCAATTTCATACTTTCCAGATCCGATGGTGTGAATCTAGTAGCCATAACTCTACCCCTTAATTCAACTAAATCCATAAAGTTCCTGGTAGAAACTTTATAACCCGAAGCCAATTGTGCTAAGTCATTTGCTTCTTGGTTCTCTATTCTTGGTATGTGTTGAATATCCATGTATTCAAATTTCCTTAGTAGCCTATTGACTATGACGAAGTATATCATCAAGTTTTCTTTTATGCATTTATATTCCTTTGTAATTTGTTTGACCACTAATTCTGAGTCTCCTTTAATTTCGACTCTAGTTGCCCCCAATTCCAACAAAGCTTCAAGGCCAACAATGAGCGCTTCATACTCAGCTTCGTTATTCGAGCAACGAGGACCATCTAACTTATACTTGAATTTTGTTGGAATTCCTTCAGGAGAAATTAGAAGGACTCTAACACCACTTCCATTCCTGTGGGTTGAACCATCAAAGTACAATTTCCATGGTTGCATTTCGACGTAACTCATGACAGTTTGCTCAACCAATGAATGGTCCACAATGAAGTCAGAAATCACTTGACCTTTCACAGCTTTTAAAGGCATGAAAGTCAAAGAATACTCTGTTAAGGCTAAATCCCATTTACCAACTCTGTTATGCATTATTGGTTTTGAAAGCATGTGTTTAATGACATCGAAATGAGATGAAACATAAACATCAACAGGCTTTATATAATACTTGAGTTTCATACAAGAGAAATACAAACAGAGACATAGCTTTTCTAAATTGCTATATCTGGTCTCTGCATCGTTTAGTACTCTACTTAAATAGTATATGGCTCTTTCGATACCATTGCTATCTTCTTGTGCTAACATACTACCTATACTAACTTCAGAGGCAGATATGTACAATCTCATGGGCTTCCCCCATGAAGGTGGAGACAAAATAGGAGGCTGAGAGAGGTATCTTTTTATCCTGTCAAATGCCTCCTGGTGGGCTTCGTTCCATTCGAAGGCTTGGCCTTGCTTTAGACGAAGCAATGGAGAGAAAGCTTGGGTTCTTCCACTCAGATTCGAAATGAATCTTCTGAGGAAATTAATCTTCCCTAGCAGAGATTGCAATTCCCTTTTTGACGTAGGTGCTTTCGTCTCCATTATGGCTTTGGTTTTGTTCTGGTTGATCTCAATCCCTTTCTTGTGAACCACAAAACCAAGGAAATCTCCAGCCTGCACAAAAAATGCACATTTAAGGGGATTCATCTTTAAGCCATGTTTTCTCATTCGTTCGAATGATTGGCTCAAATGATGCAAATGTGTTTCTGCAGATATAGATTTGATGACTATATCATCAATATACACCTGCATAAAGGTTTCAATGAAATCATGAAAAATTGAATTCATTGCCCTTTGATAAGTTGCCCCAACGTTCTTTAAACCAAAAGGCATCACCACCCATTCGTAGGTGCCTAAGGCTCCTGGGAAACGAAATGCTGTCTTTGCAACATCTTCTTCAGCAATGAAAATCTGATTATACCCAGAGTATCCATCTAACATACTCAAGTATTCGAACCCTGCAGCAGAATCTACTAGCATTTCTGCCACAGGCATGGAATATTCATCTTTAGGGGTTGCAGTGTTTAAATCCCTAAAATCTATGCAAATTCTTAAAGAACCATTTTTCTTAATAACAGGTACTATATTTGCTAACCATTCAACGTACCTTGTGGTTCTGATGAATTTGCAATGCAACAACCTTTCGATCTCAGCTTTAATCTTCGTGAGAACCGCTGGTGCGAATCTTCTGGGAGTTTTTTTGATGGGCTTCTTGCCATCTTTGATTGGCAGTCTGTGTTCGACCAACTCCCTCTTTAAACCAGGCATCTCGTCATAATCCCATGCGAAGCAATCTTTGTTTTTCTTGAGGACTTCGATTACCTCCTCCTTGAGACCTGGGCTAAGTTTTGCACTTATGTAGGTTATTCTTTTTGTTTTTTCATCCCCTAAGTTGACTTCTTCGAGTGGATCTTGTGCCAACATTTTGGCACCTGAGTCTATGGGGTCCCTTTCGAAGCCTAAGGGTTCTTTATCGTAGATGGCATCCAACCTTTGATCCATCTCAAATTCTTTGAAGGGTGAGCATTTCGAGCCATCCCCACTTACTTCGTTCATCTTTACAGTTAATTTGTTTATTTCAGCCTCTAAGGCCGCTTTTGATTCATTCTCAGCCATATAGGCCGAAATCCTTTCGAAAAAGGTAGACTCAGTCATGGATAAGGTTGTCGAAGTCCCAGCCTGCTGGCCGTTTTTGTATAGTGATTTCGACTCCCTCTTCTTCACTGATTATTGTTCTATCCCAGTAAAGGCCATCATGGCGAAGGGTCATGTAGTAGTGGGCGTTTCTGGTTTCGTTAATTTCGTCATTTGGAACACACGGAGCAATCTTTGCCAGATGTTTATCATAATCCCTCTTGTCAACTAAATTGACTGTTGACATAAAGTAACTCTGGTCTGCTTCGATGTTTTCCATGATTCCATCATCTCTCCATAGAACTAGTCGCTGATGCATTAACGAAGGAACCGCCCCTACGCCATGGATCCACTCCCTTCCCAGCAATAAGTTATAGTTGGCCTTGGCTTCGATCACCATAAACATGGTGGGCCTACAGCTTGAGCCTATTGTCAATTCCAACTGGACCACTCCCAGTGTTTTGCCCACTTTCCCCTCATAATTGGACAGAACCATATTATGGGGCTTGATGTCTCCTTCGCGGATCTCTAATCTTTTCAGCATGAAGTGGGGTATCAAATTGACTGCAGCACCCCCATCCACTAGAACCTTGTTCACACCATGGGCACCAACTTTTGCCCGAATAAATAGTGGCTTAAGATGGTTCTTCATAGCAGGTTCTGGACGTTCGAAGAACGCATTTTGCTCCTCGACAGCCCCATTGTCCATCACATAGTAGCACACAGGCCTATGCTTCATCAAATCTGTGGTATCTTCTTCCTCATATTCATCAATTTCGGTTTCCTTCTCAAATTCACAGGGAAGCACAGATACCACGTTACAGTTTAGGTTGAATGAAGACTCCCCCTCCGATTCGAAGTTATCTGTTATCATATCTTCATCTTCTTCTGGGCCTGGAGTGTATTCCTTTGGTTCATCCAGTTGCACTTCAGAGAAAAGCTTCCTATTAACTGGAGGTTTGTCTTCAGTTTGATTTTTTGGTGTGGGTTTATTGGTGCTAGATTCACCTTGGTTCTTTGTTGAAGTGACCCCTTTGTTTGCCACAGCTTCCCTCTCAGCCTTTCGAATCCTTTGTTGCCTGCGCCACTGGGATCTCGACATGGGGTTCCTTCCTTTGTAGTTTTCTAATCTTACCTCCTCCCTTTTTGCTATGTTGAATTGCCTTCTGTATGTCATAGCATGGCGTGCATTTCGCTCGGTGTTTCTCCATCTGTCTTTGCCTTTGTCATTTCTGACTTGCAACCATCTGTCGGTTGGCACTTCAGCAGGGAGTTTGAAAGTCACTCTTCGAGCAGCCTTGGGGTGAGGGCTATCAGGCCTTCGTTGTTTGTGTCTGCTGTCGAAACGTGGGCCCATCTGGACAGTTTCTTGATGGTTCCAGCAAGGGGCGAAGGGAATCGTTTCGAAAGCTCTGGCCATGCTTTGATCATACACGGCAGAACACCTTGGGCAAATCAAGCACTTGGTTGCCCCTTTGTAGCAGCGAAACACAAATTCCAGCAAACTTTCTCCAGCCTTGGGATAACACCTGAAAAGTTGGTTATCCTGGCGCCAATTGTTGCCAGTTCGAGCCTTCTGTACCCTCTCGAAATTCGCAGCGATTCTCTGATTGCAGAGGATGCTGCACCTAGGGCACAATATCATGCCTGTATCTCCTTTGTGGCATGCCATGAGGTAATCCTTGAGACTAGCATCTCCAGCGTGATTATCCTCCATTTTATACTTCTCTTTTTCTAAGTATTTTTCTACCTCCTCCATCTCAGAGCGAGGCCTCTCCATATCCACCATATTTATCTCAACATCTTCCCCCTTAGCTTCATCATCTCCCCATCCTGTGGGTTTTATATCTTCAATGTGGACCTTCGAACTCTCTGGGGCAGAATATTTGACCAAATAGTCAAATTTTCCACTGGGTTCCCCTAGAGTGTCCCATATTTCCTTCTGAGGGGAAGTTGGCTTCGTGATTTGGACTTTCTCCAATTCCAGCCTCAGGCCTTCAGTGACCTGTGTTAGTTCTTGGTTTTGATTTTCCTGGCCTTCAGTAGCCTGGGTTTCTTTTGCAACAGCTACAGGTGCTGCTTCAATCGAAGTCTCTGGTATCTTCTGGATGTCTTCAGTGACCTCCTTATCGACTTCGACCATCACCCAACTTTCGTTTTCGGTATCTTTCTCTCCTATTGGGACATCAATTTGGTCAGCTTCCACCATGTTAATCTCTCCAATGCATGCAGGCTCGGAGTAGTTGGTGTCTGCGACGTCCAAAGGATCTTCGTCCACTTTCATCTTTGCCTTATCAGCAAACTTCAGTCTGCCATCTTTGATTGCATTCTGGATTAGGTCCCTGAAAAGAAAACACTGTGAGGTTTTGTGGCCTAGGAAACTATGATATTTGCAAAATCCTCTCTTCTTTCTTTGATCTAAAGGAGGTATTTTGACATTTGATGGCACAATGAGTTGGTCATCTTTGACAAGTAAATCAAAAATCTCGTCATATTTAGTGACATCGAAGGTATAAACCTTCTTTGGGAATTTGTCACTTTTCTCATTTTCAACAATCTCTTTCCCTTTTGTGGGAACTAATAATTTGCAGGAATAAGGTGGTGCCTGTTTTAATTCAGCGAGGTCGATTTCGACCTCTTCGAATTCGAATTCAGGATAGTCCTCTGCTTCTTCAGTTCCAACGTAGGAGATCCTTTCTTTCTTGTTATTTTTGAAGACTCTGGCCTTTTCGGCTTTTAGCCTTTCGACCTGTCGAACCCTATCGGCTAACTGAGCCATGTCCCTTAAATATTGAGTGTCTAGTTTCTTTCGAATAGAGTAATCCAAGCCACCAGCGGCCATTTCGACTAACTCATGTTCAGGCACTACTGTGTAACATCTGGATTTCAAAAGCCTAAATCTATTCAGATAATCATCTATGGGTTCAGTGAACTTCCTCTTGACACTGGCTAACTCCTTCAAGCTTATCTTCGACTGTCCCACGTAAAACTGTTCATGGAATAATCTCTCCAAAAGAGCCCAAGTATCAATGGACCCAGAAGGCAAAGTGGTAAACCACGTGAAGGCGTTTTTAGTCAGGGAACTTGGGAAGTATTTGATCCTGAGATCTTCATTATTGGCTATATCTCCCGCTTCGGTTAGATATCTGGCTATATGTTCGACTGTTGACTCATTGGTATCCCCAACGAACTTTGTAAATTTAGGGATTTTATATCCCCTTGGCAAATCAGTATGCATTATGCAATCTAATATAGGAGAAGCATAATTTGGCCTCCTCATTCCTGTATTGAGGCCATTTTGGGCCATGACTCTCTCTATCATGGTGGTTAGATTGTTTTCTGCCAATATGTTATCGTTTCGAATTCTATGAACGACTGCATCAGCATCTTGATTTCGACCCACCATGACAACCCCCCTAGGTTGTTCTTCTCGAAACTCTGGGACTTCCAGCCTTTCAACCCTTGCCCCTGGTTCCATAATTTCTCTTTGTGGGCCTGGGACTATTGGGGCTTCTAGCCTTGGTGCCCTTTCCCCCAAGTTAACTTCTTCTCTAGGTGGTCTATAAATTGTGTCGTTAGCAACTTGTTCCACAACAGGCATGTTTGCTCAAATTCCCGCCTGATTCTGCCTACGCCTTTCTGGGGGAGCAAAGAAATCTGCTATTCGACTCATGTTATCAGCGTTTTCCCTGTTTGTCAATCACATTTTGTACTATTGGGGCAAATATTTCCTGCATTGTTTGTGCTAACACCCCTATCATATTATGGTTACTGTCATCCATCAATTGCCTAAAAGCCAACTGGTTTTCTGTGGTTAAAATAGGCATTGTGCTATAACCCACTGACCCTTGGTTATTTGTCATAAACTGATTCGCCCCAGACCCAGACCCTAATTATGGTGATGAATTCGATGTGGAATTGTGTAAACCTGCCATAAAGGAAGTGGGCATTCCATAAGAGGAATTTCTGGTTCTATTACCATCGAAACCGGGTGGTCTAGTTAGTGGAGTGGCGAAATGGGATTGTGTCCCTGATGGTGGAATGAATCCCCCAGGATAACCAATGGTTCCAGTATTTCCTAAGATCGAACTATTAGTTGATATGCCACTTACTCCATTAGTGGTTATATTACTGGTTGAAGACGCAACAGACTGTGCATTCGAAGGGATCACATTAGATGTTCCCATCGAAGTGGATACACTAGTGCCTGTTGTATGTGGGGCATCTTGTTCAAACGTTTTCTTCTGGATAAGGGCTGGTTGCTGTTGGTTATTTTACCACTTCTTAGGTTCATAAAACAGCAAACTTCTTAGGTTCCAACGTTTTTTATAATGGTTATGTCTCAACAATCTTTATTTCTAATGTCCAATTATTGGTCCCACCGGGTGTGCCAATTTGTTTCCAGTAATTTCTGGTAAACAACCGCTAGTCTTCCAAACTATCGAATAAACTTACTGACTGTTATTCAATTTCTCTGGTAACTCGCAGGATCGACTAGATTGATCCTAGGACTTGTTGGTCATTAGGGTAACTCTCACGATCGAACAGGTATTCATGGTTGGTATTTAGAGTGTTGTGTAGGTGTTTGACTTTTTTCGATTTCTCTCTTTAAAGATCTAAAGGTGTAATCAAAATATATGTACGCGAAAACTAAATTGCATGAATAAATGTTAATTGTAAAGACATATAAAATTCATAAAAGACAAGTAAATGGCTTCGAATTATAAAAACAGTTAATGTAAAAGATGTTATGGAACGTAAAAGATTCGAAATACGAAGAAAGCGTTTAATGCAAGAAATCTGTAAAATGACTTTAAGTAAAAGAGGCGTTCGAAGGATAAAACTTGAAGGTAAAGGCATGAAAAGTATGACAGTTTTCTGAAATGTAAATTGTTTGAAATGGAAAGAAAGCATTTAAATGTAAGGCATCAATGAAAAGATTTCGAATAAAAAGACTTTAAATGAGAAAACTTGTAAATGGTATTTGGCAGAAAGATAAAGGAAAGTTCTGGAAATGATAAAGGGTCTTCATTAAATCATAAACATGTGGTGCTATCATACGTACATTGCTCTTGCATTCGTTTCCCTTGCCATGTGGTAATTTGAATGTTTACTGAGTATTTAGTACAATAGATATGACACACGAAATCCTAATACTAAGACTTCTATTTATACTAATTCGACCATAACGGTCTTGCTATAAGATTATGCCACGTTCAGAACATGCAGAACAATGCCTCTCTCTTATTTCCACGTGTCTCCAAATGCTCCAGCACATAAATTTCAAACTTCGAATGTCCCGCTTGCATTTGAATTTCAAATGTTTTGGTACTTCTCCGCTTCGAACGCACTTCTCAGACACAGCCTTGTTGTCATTTCGAGACTTCTTTAGATATGTTCCCATAATTGCCACTCGAAGCTCCAAGCTTTGATATGCTCATTTGAAACACTGCTTCTGCTATTTCGAAACATGACGCTTTGTTTCATTTCGATCGAAACGTTCAATTCACTTGGCTTCTAATAATATTATCAAAATCTTCAGCCAACAAGCACTCCATAATTAATGGTTTACACAGTTGTTATAGGCCTCACTTCAAGCATTCAATGCATGGACATGCTTTATATCTATTTTTGGAAGAAAGGTCACATTGCCATTTTGATAAAGTGACTTTTTGTACAAAACTTGTTCTTGAGCCTTGCACTTGTTCTCTTCTGATCAAACATGTCTTATAACTCATGATAAATGCTTCAAACACTTACAATCACCCATCCCATGCTTGTACCTCTTCTTGAAACTTGTTTCCCTCTTTTCTTCAAAATCAAGTAACCTAGCCAAAAGCTAAGGACTTATACTTCTGACTTGCCAATGCACTCAAACACTTTTGTTTATACATACACAATCCATTTGACACAAGGAGACAAATGCTCAATCCTTGAAAGAACCTAGAACTCAGAATCACACTTCACACTTCTATTTTCTCACAAACTGGCCAAAAACTTAAAACTCATAATCTACTCGTGCGTTTCTTGGCCTTTTGGTTTCTAAAGTTTCTAAACATCATATAGAAGTGACCCCACACCCTGTTATAAAATTGTAACACCATTAAGACCATCCTCAATTTTCAAAAACTCAGCTCTGCACATTGACTTCTCCAGACCATTTCAGTCATCCATTGTTCAAGCTAATCATTGCATTAGCTTCCTGGGACCTCAAGGGAGCTGACCTGATCATCACCATCACTTGAAACAAGCTCAAACTCAAAACATGACTTCCAATTTTGAGGTCAGTTTTCTAACTTTGGAACTCTTCATACAGGCATCATCAATGATTTATTTGTGAACAAAACATGTAGATATCATTGCCCTAAAGCTAATTGTGTCCATAGTTTCCATTAATTTTGCTTGAGCTTAGAGAATTTTGAAACTGAAATTTCTGAGATTTTTAGGGTTCAGATTAGGGCCATTAAAATTCATGCTTATCTTTGATCTATAGTTTTAATGCTTTACATTTTTGAAATCGTGAGGAAATTTGCTACAAGTTTCATGTTTACAGGTTCCATTTTTGTTGAGAAATGAGCAAGTTACAGTTGGTCTGGCTGGAGGTTGAAGATGAAGTTATCAGGGCGCGTTTTGCCTTGTATATTTATTGATTTGCCTATGTTAATAGATGTATAACCACCCAGTGGTAGAAGCGTGCGCCTGTAACCTTTGGGACCTGGGTTCGAGCCCTAGTGGTACCCTTTTGCATATTTTTTACATATTTTGCATTCCTGACTTTTTTGCAAGCGCCCGAGCCTTATTGGGCTTGTCATGATTTTTTTTACTAACCCCCTTGCAGGCTGTTTGCACCCCTGGCCCAATTTATTATATTTTTCTTATTTTTATTTTATTTATTTTCTTAATATATTTTCCTAATACTGAAAAATCATAAAAATACAAAAAATGATAGATTTATATTTTGACTTAGTTTATTTTATTTTTTCCTCATAAAAAATATTTTATTTAACTATATTTTATTTATTTTTACTAACTTATCTTGTAAATTAAAAAAAAACTATGTTTGTATTTATTTTTCTTTTACACCTATTAAAATATATTTATTTTAATATTAAAAAAGGCCAAAAATATTTTATAATACTATAAATATTTTCAAGACAAAAATATCAAAAAATACTTTTCTTAAACTTATTTTCTTTTAATCAATTAATGAATTAGGATTTTTATTAATTTCTTTTCTTATTAAATTTAGGTTTAATTAATTATTTTCTTTAGTTAATTAGGTTAAAACAATCTCCCTCCTTTCTCTAAAAAATCCAAACAAATATCCATTTACTTCACATTTTGTATTTTTGTACATTTATTCATTTTGTACATTGTATTATTTAATTCCTTGTACATTGATACCAATTCAATATGGTTGTAATAGACTAACTAGGTTTACATTCTTGCAATTCCCATTTACAAATTGTACATCCCCTCCCCACAAATATTGTAATAGCGTAGTAACTTTAAATTCCACAATTTATCGCTTTATATATAACATGATTAGTAATTAGGGTTTGTAAGGAAAGACTAAAACAAATACTTAGACAACCCTAATTCAAGATAAAAACAAGCATGAAAACCATATATTTGCACACAAGCACCCCTAGGGTTATTCCACTTGGTTTCCTTATACAAAATGGCCATATTACGCATGTGGGGTATCTTAGCCAAAACAAGCAAATACAAGATCATAGTCCCTCGATGAAGCTATCTAAGTTTCCTTTCAAATGATCTTAGTCCCTAAAAAAGAATGCTAAGATACCTTGCAAACATTGCTAATCATGGTTATACGATGACCCACGCCCGTCCCGTTTACATCCAAAGATAGGGTTACTTACCAAATCAATGGTAAGATAACAATGTCAAAGGAAAAGAAAATGAACAAGAAAGACTTTTGAGTAGGTAGAATACTCTTAATTACTTGCTCAATTTCAAAACAAACATCCTTGTTATTTTCAAAACAAACACCTACACTTTCAAACATCTTACAAACTTGAAAATATTTTCAAAAGATCAAACATCTTTGTATACATTCTTACAAACAAGAATCATTACAAAGATTGCTTAAACAATGGCCTCTTTACAAAATACTTTCAAAAACCACACCAAGCACAATTTCAAACAAAAGCAAGTGATCTAGCAAGTAACTAAGAGCCCATGGAAAACCATGGATGAAAAGGGTGCTAATACCTTCCCTTTTCATAATCTACCCCCGAACTCAAGAAATAATCTCAAAGGTCTTTCCTATGCTTTTTCACCTTTCCTTTTGGATAAAAGAAAAGTCGGTGGAGACTCTTGCTAACCGCAACATTTGCGATCAAACGCAAAACACCCAAGTCAGTTCTCCCACTGCATCACAATGAGCTTGCTTGAAGAAGAAGATGATGATTGATCCAGTTTCCAATGACAAACAGGTTCCTCAACCTTAAGATATTATTCTTTCCTCTCTGTTGTTTCGATCGATGAAGGATCATCCATTGATAAAGAACCTTCACCTAAATCTCCTCTAACTCACCGATGGCGAGTGAAAGGCATGAAGATAACAAAAATATCTTAGGATTTTAAATCATTGAGAAATTGGATGGGACTGTAAGAACAAGATTTGATTCTGTAATGTTATCTCTGAGTTTTGATGATAACAAATGAGTATGATTGTATGAACCATTTTGTTTTACTAATGTTTGTTATTGTTGAGTACTTAACAAAAAAGTTCTGCTTATGATGGATGGCGTGACCAAGACATTAGAAGAGAATTAATACCACTTCTTTGCTACATAAGTTCTGTTGAACAATAGCAAGACACTCCAGAAGATTCTGAAGTGTAAGCCCTGATATTTGTCTGAAGAAACCAATCAAAAGATCTGAAGACAGAAGTTGTTACTTATGTCCAGATGTGAAGACTCAAGCTTCTAAATACAACATGTTCTAAGGAAACCAGTCAGAAGATCTGAAGACAGAAGCTGTTACTTAAGTCCAGATGTTGAAGACTCACGTTTCTAAAAGACAGTGTGCTTCAAAGAAACAAAGTTAGAAGATCTAAATATGAAGTTTCTACTCAAGTCCAGATGCTAAAAAATTAGTTTCTAAAAGACAACTTATTCCAAAGAAGACAAAGGTAAAAGATCTGAAGACAATGCTTCTAACTAAAGTCCAAATGCTGAAGACTTTGTGTTTCTAATAACAAGGTTCTGAAGATAAGGATTCTTAAAGAACCAAGTTCTAAAGATTCTAAAGACAGAAGGTTTGAATATTCCAAAGACTTGAAGTTCTAAAGGTCCAAGGTTCGCTACAACGGGTTCTCATGACCAAGTGTTAAAGACTCTAAAGACTCTGAAGACTTGAAATTCTGAAGACCTAATGATAGGTTCCCACTTCTAAACTCATGCTCGCAGAAGCCTCTGAAGCACGTAAGGAAAGAATATAATGGTAACATAGTACAATGGTACACAGTACGTAAAGCTTTATGCCACTAACTCTCCACTAACTTGAAGTGTGGAAGAGATAAGGACGTAGCAGTACTATTTGTAACTAATCTTTTTCAAATAGCCAACGACTCTATTTTACTTGGCTATATAAGAAAAGAATTGTATGCTTAAACTGTTGATGAGCTTGTTGTAGGCTACTTGGCTGGGTGCTAAAAGCTGCAAGTTGCAAGTAATAAGTTATTGGTGTTCAATGTTAAAAAGAAAAGCTATCATTATTATAACACAACCAAAAAGCTATCATCCACTATAACAATATGAAGAATTCTACAAGATGTTATTCAATCTACCAATCATATACATCTTAGAAGAATCATGAAAAAGCAAGTAGTTGTTGCTCATATCTTGCTTAATGAAGAAAGACGATAAAGATGAAGAATTATTCAAGATGTAATTCAAACCATCAATCATATACATCTTGACAAAATTATGAAGAATCAAGGATTTATTTCTCATAGCTTGCTCAACAAAGAAGATGAAGACAAGAAGACTATAAGATGCCGCACTTAACTTAGATTAGATTCATTTTTGTAGAAATATGTATAACATAAGAGTTATTGCTCAGATTGTGTTATTTCTTAAGATCTTCATGTAAATTTTTTGTACACAAGAGTTGTTGTTCAAAATTTTGTCAAACAATATATACTTAAATTAGGAGTAATCTGCTTGATAAGAAGCACTCATGTAATCTCCAGAAAAACAATTATGTTTAAAATTGGTTGGTTCCTCAAGTGATCGAGTGAAGATCAGAAGATTTGAGAAGACTTTGGCTGCGGCCATCATAGATGAATCCTGGTAGTAGATTCTATTAGATCAATGGTAGTCATATCTCATAGTTGAATGAGTGAAGGTCAGCCTTTTGAGATCACTGATGGATATCATTGGAAGGAAATCCTGACAGGAGATTCTGGAGAATCAGATTCTATTGGGTTAAGGAACGTTATATCTGGTTTGGATCCTTGAGCACTTCATTGGATATTAGTCATCGATAGTTTCCCGTGAGATTATAATCAAATTGATTATAGTGGATTAAGTCCTTGAGTTCAAGGAGAAATCACCTCGAAAGGGTGGACTGGATTAGCTTGGGGGTTTCTCAAGTGAACCAGGATATATCGCGCGTTCTTTACTTTTGCATATGCTTTAGAGTTTATGTTTCCTGAACTTATTTAGAAGTGTTACTTAGAAGTAACAATCAGAAGCATTTTTCAATGAATAATTCTTAGAAGCGGAAAACCCAATTCAAACCCCCCTTTCTTGCATTTTCTTCACACCTTTTGGGACTTCCAATGTGATACATCCATTAGTAGTAAGACCACCATAAAAAACCATTCAATATCATGAAACCTGGTTAATGATGGGAGCTCTTACATCTTATGTACCATTGGAATCTTCATGAGATTATGGTTCCACGACTGAGATTTGAAGCATGCGTTACTGTTTTACAAGTTTTTGAAGAAAGAAGCACAATTTGAGTGTACCGAATAGTGAAATATGCTCATCCATATCTCTAAATACGACATTGTTAACACCACCAATTTTCTCCAGATCGATTGTAAGAGTAGTTTTGTTAGTCTACTTTTCCATCTCTTCTGAAGTAGTTAGCATCGTCCTCATATGAGAGGTATATTCCACAGAGAGTCCAATGTATTTTATATCCAAAGTGTTAGTCGTGCCAAAAACACGTTATCAGAAGATAGATAAAGCAACATTGGCATTGGTGAGCCCATTTCGAAAGTTGAGATGTTACTTCTTGGTGCATGTAGTCGTTGTTTGCATTGTTCCACCTTAAAAACAAGTCCTTTATAGACCGAATCTAGCTGAACAGTTGAAAAAATGGCCAGTCAAACTTTTTGAGTTTAACGTCTCTTTCGAACCCAAGAAAGTGTTGAAAGTTTAATTGTTTGCTGAGTTCATGACGAAAATGACTTTAGGTGTATCCGAACTAGTTCATACCTAGGTCGTGTTCATATAATATTCATCAAATAGGAGAGGGATTGAGGTCGTCCTCTTATTGAATAATGAAACTGAGTTGATAATTGAAGTATCTTTATGTTTTGAATTCCCCATAACCAACAATAATGATGAATATGAAGCACTCATCGCGGATCTCACTCTTGCAATCGAGAAGGGGACATAAAACATCAAGTTATGAACAAACTTACAAATAGTGGTGTCATAGGTCAATAGATAGTATCAAGCAAAAATCTTTATTGTAGTGATACTTCAACCTAACTAGAGAAATGTTAGCAAAATTAAAATATCATGAAATCCTGCTCGTACCAAGAGAACATAATATTAGTGCATACGTCTTTTCTAAACTCGCAAGCACCAAAACCTCAAGTATCAACCGTTCCTTCATCCAGAAAACCTGAGAAATCTAAGCATCAAAACTCGAAAAGTGATAATGGCAGAAGTAACAGACATCTCACAACCCTTTTGGATCTCACCCATTGTGACATACATTGGACATGGTACACTATCTACCGATTCTAATGAAACATATCTTGTGAAAATAAAGGTTAATCAAAATCCATAATTAGAGAAGTATTATACATAAGAATCCTACTAACCCCCTGGTTAAATTCCCCGAAGGAGAAGAAGTCATGTACACCCTTGCTAAGGTGCATGAAAGAATTGTTGAACAACACCTCATAGCTCAAGCTCTAGCAAAAAATTTCCCCAGAGAAGAATATCATTGACCGTCATTGGTCAAAGACCCCAAGGAATATCTAAAGAAGTGCAAATGATGCCAGAAGCACATAAGTGTTCATAACACTCCCCCATCAGAGATCATGTGTTGATATCACCCTTTCGACTCACTTACGAGATTGAAGCCGTCACCCCTATCGAGATAAGAGAAATGAGTCAGAGGATGAGACACCCCTTAGAGGAAGACAACACACAAGTCATAAGAGAAGATGTGGATTTTGTGGAAGAAAAGAGAACTTGTACCACCCTCATGAGTGCCTTTGTGAAACATACAACCATGGTCTGGTACAACGAATAAGTAAAATCTCGAGAGTTCCATCCTGACGATCTGGTGTTAAGACAAGCCGACATTGGAGGAAAGAATGATGGAGATGGTAAAATTGCTGCAAATTGGGAATGACCATACAAGATCAGGGCTAGCATTGAAAATGGATCATACACTATGGAGACCCTACATGGAGAATAAAGCATAAGCCTAAGTCTTCCCTAGGTTGTTTGTATGCAAATTGCAAATGATTATTTGATGTTATACTTCAATAGGAGTATTGAAATAACCTTTGTTGAATTATATACTTGTATTTTCCAAATGAAGGATATGATGTATGATTAACCAAGCAGTGGATCCTTGGATAAGTAGACCTTACTTCAGGTTTTCACTTGGGGGCAAGGAAGGGGAACCGACCTTTGGTCAGGCATGGTACCGGAGATGTCAAAACAAAGTGGATGCGCAATCGTGCATGTTGGCGATAAAATGAAATAAAACCATGAAAGACTATACGATGAAATAAAATTGTTAAATACTATACGATGAAATAAAATCATGAAAATCTATATGATGAAATAAAATAATAAAATACCCTAAAATGAAATCATAAAAGTCTACGTAACAAAATAAAGTTGCGCAAAGCCAAATAATAAACATAGCATGACAAGAAGAAGCGAATAAAATAAATTTAACAACAGTAAGTGAAATAATTATAAAGCAGCATGAGATATCCAAGAAACATTATTATAATTGTGAAAATCGACAAAAAATACAATTATAAATTATCAAGAACAACATAGCTCATTCCTCATCACCCACTAATTTTCCCTCCCTAACTTCTTTCTCCAGATCTAGTTGTTCATAAGGAATCTCCATAATGGGGTAGAGTAAATCCACCCAATTCAGAGCATTTTGGAAGGTAGCATGCATATCATTAATGTTGTCATTAAGGGAGGCATCATGATCCTTATTCACCTCCATTAGGCTCTCCTCATTAGCCGTCACCTCCTTGAAACGTCCTTCCATCTCTTTTTGAAGGGAAATATCAACCTCCTCAACATTGAAATAAAAATAAGAAGTTAGGGCTTCCAAGACTTCTCCCAACTCTTTCTCAATATTTCTTGAGGATTTCTCTTTATCATGAAGAATTTAGAAAGTTTGAAGGCAAAATGGGAAATTTGGTTACATCATAGAGTAATTCCCTCTGGGATAGGTTTCTCTAACTTAGACTTTTTTGCTAGGATTTTCCTCTTGAGCTTAATCTTTGCCACAATCAATTTTGATAGCTTTGTC
Organism: Vicia faba; assembly: GCA_948472305.1. NCBI lineage: Eukaryota > Viridiplantae > Streptophyta > Magnoliopsida > Fabales > Fabaceae > Vicia > Vicia faba. The sequence goes on from OX451737.1 coordinate 1,575,308,945, forward strand.
GGCAGAAGACATAAAATGGTCATGCGAGTTTTTGCTCCAACATTTTTAGGATGACCACCTCTGACACAACCTATCATATTTCCTGACTTGAGTCAATTGTGTTTACTCATTAAGTAGAGCATTCCCCTCCCCCCTAGGTTACTCTTGCCTCTGCCTCTGTCGGAGTCAGATTGGAGTCTAGAGAAAGGGGATGAATATTCTTTCTTTTCTGCATGAGCTTTCTTCCTTTTAAAAATTTCATAGACCACACCCATGTTTTTTGAAAGGAAAAATAAATAAGAATGTCAGAAGCAGTTGCTTCTAACTGATCGAGTATCTATGTATCACCTCTTTGATGTACTACATATTTGTGGCCTAATCTATCGCAAAGGAGACTAAATCCTCTTTCACTGACTCCTCTTTCAATGTCAAAGAGTTAGAAGCAAATGTATAACATTTTGGAGGCTGGAAGAAATGATCTCAGGCCCAACATTTATTAATTTTTTTCTCAATTTCAACTAGTCTAAACAAGGGGGCCCTAAAAGGGGGGCCATATTAAAGAAGAATTAAGAATGAGCTTCTCAATTTGGGGAAGTAAACAAGAAGTGACGATCTTTCAGTTTTTTCCCAACTTTCAAAATAAATGTCAAACACCTTCATCGATTGACGAAGCGATAATAACCCTTTCCTTGATTCTTTTCGAGAAGAAGTACATGTAATGTTGAATATGTAAAAGAATAATGCCAAAGTAGACACTCCTCCCTGATACTCACACCAATATTGAAATACCTTTATAAAGGCCCAAGCTACTGGGTGCAGTTTTGACGAAGCGATTCTCAAATGATTTAATACTTCCACCTCAAAACCATTGAAGGGTAGTTTAAAACTAATTCTGAAGAACATACATTCATAGAGAGACACATAACATTTGTTGAAAGAGATACGCACCCTATTACTAGGGTCTACGTGAAAAATAGACCAAAATATCGAGCGACATCACCAGAAAATACGAGACCTTGTCGATCATTTCGAGCCATATCTACCCACTGTTAACAAAAGGATAATTTTCGTCATGAATTTGAGAATAACCCTGAAAATTGAAATGCTCCCTAACCTCCTTGCCACTAGGTTCTCGACCATTAAAATATCTAAAATCTTTAATGAAGGTATGAGCGTTGAGGTAATCACGATACGCCTTAATAGAATCAAGATCCATAGTGGACAACATGGAAGAGGAAGGACCAACACCGACCTCCCCAACAATGAGAAGATCCAGGTTTATCCGCTCGACTCCTGTAGAGGCATTCATATTTTAACTAAAGTAAGGACTCAAGGGTTTACTACCATCTTTGATGGAACCCCAAATAGAATCAGAATTATTACTAAGAACAATAAGGGTTGAAAGGGGATGAACGACTCCCAAAAGAGCGACATTCAACATTTTTTGGTCTACTACCCAAATGTGAGATGAAGCATCATTTATATCACAATAATTAAATATTTCTATAACATTTAAAAAATCATCTTCTACGTTATTCATGGTTAAAACAAGAAAAGAAACAAAAATTTCAAACAAGAAGTAGTATCTAGAAGGAATATCGAGCTTATTAGAGTTTGATTACTAAACAATTTTGAAACTAAAGAAAAAGGGTGGAATGAAAGAAGAAATAGAAAATAATGGATTGAAAAAAGTGAGAGATATAGTAAGAAGGAATCACAACAACTGAGAGAAAAAGACAGAGATGATCTGGACATGTTACTTATTAATGAGATTAAAGTTATTATTTTGCGAAGTCTAGACCTAAATTTTCTCAAAAGAATATGAGCCTAAGTTATTCAATACCATTTTCATCATGTTTATAAATTTTTTGTATAAATTATTATAATGCATGACAATTTTATGCAAATAATTAAAATTTTCAAATGAATTTCCATAATAACCACCCTTTCCACATGATTCTCAAAGTAACCCACTTCCAAACAAAAAAATTGGAACGAAGAAGTGTCATCAGATAAATTGGCGCCTCCATTTAAAAAACAAGAGGTGTAACCAATTGAATTGGCGACTGCATGTGGTGTAGCCAATCGAATTAGGATGAATCAATCACGAGCGCAAAGAGTTAGGGTACTTAGCGGGTGTAAAATTGATGACTTGTATGACCAACCCGGACGTCCTCATTAGTGTTAATTTTGTTTTCATATATAAAATTAATTTAAATTAAATATTAGTATTCTTTGTTTAGTTTTTTATATAACTTTTTTTTATTAAAAAACACAATACACTCACGCACCAGATGAATTGGCGCTAACTCTTTTTCTTTCAACATGGCCGCCATTTGATTTGGCTACACTACATGTAATCACGAATTTAATTGGCGACACCCTTGTTTTTTCAATGGAGGCGCCAATTCATCTGACGCATCCTCTTCGTTCTATTTTTTTGTTCGAAAGGTAGTTTACTTTGGGAATTATGTGAGAAAGATGGTTATTATGGGAATTTATTTGAAAATGTTAGTTAATTACATAAAATTTTCTATAATTATCTATTAAATTTAAAATTATATTTATTTAATTAATTATTATACTGTTGAACTGAGATTCAATTGATTGGACCAATTAAATCATAATACTACACATCAGTTTGACTTTTCAGTTCAATTTTTTAAAAATTACTCTAACAGTTATAAGTAGGGGTGGATAACGGGTCGGATTGGACGAGTTCAGGCCATAAACCACGATTGATTCAACAAGTCTCATTTTCGCTCAATTCTTAAATTCGTTTTGCCGGGTTAGGTTAAGACATATTACAGATTATTTTGGCCAAATTATTCGAATTATTTGACTTATTTATTTTTAAGACTAATGCCATTATTGGATCTTGACATATATTTTACCTTGTATTTCAATTTTTAAATGTAAAAATATGTCAAAAATTTAAATTGAGCAATATAAAGTTTATATGCATTAAAAATAAATAAAAAATAATTATAAATAAAATTACACATTTTAATAAAATTACACATTTATTTTTTAGTTACAATTGAAATTGCTTGTTTAATAAATAGTCTTGAATCACTCACTGAAAATTCAAAATAGATTATAATCAAACGTAAAAAATGAATGGGTATGAGTGAGAGAAATTTCTACGTAAAGTTATTATCCACAAACTTATTTAAATGAACCAAACCCATTCATATAGACTCACTTGAAATCGAGGTTTGGATTTGATCAACTTTTAATCCATCTTAAACTAATTCAGTTCACTTTTTCGAATTTGATTACCGCAGATTTTTACTGGTTTATGTTAGTGCGTGAGTCACTTTTAATGATGAAAAAAAGAGAGAATAATAAAGGAAATAATAATTTATATTATTGAATTGTACAAATAATGATACACACTATGATTATTTATATACAACCCTAATTGAGTTTGGGCTAACACAACTTGAATTATATTTAAATATTAAATCTAATCAAATCTAATTTAATTTAATATTTTAACACACTCCCATAATCCAAGTTGTCGAACATCCTAAAAAATAGTCAATCTGAACTATTCCTAATTTCTTTCTGTCGATCTTCAATCCTTTGGTGAAAATGTCGGTCAACTGTGCTTCACTTGAGCAATGCCTAACTTCAAGTTCACATTGATTTACTTTTTCCCTCAAGAAGTGAAACCTCGCTTTAATATGTTTACTTCTTCCATGCAGAATTGGATTCTTCGCCAAATTTATGGATGACTTGTTGTCGATTTGCAATACTAGAGGTTTCTTCACTTCGACATTCATTTCTTCAAGTACAGATCTGATCCAAATTGCTTGACATGCAGCATAGAATCCTACTATATATTCATCTTCACACGATGACAATGCCACCACAGGTTGCTTCTTCGAACACCATAAGATTGAGGCACCAAATACTTGAAAGAAATATCCACTTGTGCTTCTTCGATCTTCCTTATCTCCACACCAATCAGCATCTGAAAAACAATTTACTATTGCTTCTTTGCCTTCAGAATCTCGTTGAAATAGTATTCCATAATTTATTAAACCCTTCAAATATCTCAGATTTTTTCTTGCAGCCTTCATATGTGACACTCTTGGTTCACCCATATATCTGCTTACTAATCCGACTGCGAAACATATATCAGGTCGACTGTTGCACACATACCTCATAGATCCCATAATCTGCTTGAAAAAAGTTGCATCGACTTTGTCTTCCTCTCCATTATTCTCCAACTTCACATTTGGCTCGATAGGTGAGGGTGCAGGATTTGAATCATCCATTCTGAATCTCTTGAGTATCTCTTTGACATACTTTCTTTGATGTAGCACCATACTTTGCTTCAACATTTGAAATTCCATGCCTAGAAAATAAGATAATTTTCCTAGATCCGACATTCAAATTCCTTTGTCATCAGCTCTTTGAACTTCGACAAATTCTCCAAACTATTTCCAGTTACTAGCAAGTCATTAACATACAAGCAGATGATTGTTATATTTTGTGCTACAACCTGAACATAGACACCATACTTTGATTTGTATTTGACAAGTACCAATTCGACTAGGTATGAGTCGATCTTCTTGTTCCATGCTCTAGGTGCCTGCTTAAGGCCATAGAGCGCTTTGTGTAATCTACATACTTTACTCGCTTCCTTCTGAATCACAAACCCAGGAGGTTGTGTGACATAAACTTCTTCGTCTAAAGGACCATTCAGAAATGCTGATTTCACATCTAGATGGAATGTCGACCAACCTTGGTTGCATGCCAAAGCTACCACTAGTCGAACTGTCTCTAATCATGCTACTGGAGAAAATACTTCAGAGTAGTCGAGTCCTACTCATTGAAGAAAACCTCGAGCTACTAATCTTGCTTTATGTCTTTCTATTGACCCATCTGCATTGTGTTTCAACTTGAACACCCACTTTACTTCGATAACTTTTGTATGTTCTGGCAATTCGACTAACTTCCATGTGTTGTTTATTTCGATTGCCTGTAACTCTTCGACCATAGCTAACTTCCACTTTTTAATCTTTAAAGCTTCTCTGTAGTTAATTGGTTCAACACCTGCAAGTAAAGCAAAATGAACTAATTCTCCATCTGATGTGATTTAATCATCACCCACCACTTCATAATCATGAAGTCTTGTTGGAAGAACTCTATTTCTTTGGGGTCTTTGGCTTGTTTTAGCCACAACCTCTTCGACTTCGATTGTGTCGGGAGTGTCAGCAACTGCTTCTTCTTCGACTTCAACTGGATTCTCAACAATTCCTTCGACCTCTGCTTCATCAGTTTCTTTGTCGAAATCAAAGTTCATTAATGGCTTGTTAGTTGAATTGCTAGAATTTCAATCCCAGGCAGAATTTTCATTAATCAAAATATCTCAACTCAACACATTCTTCTCATTAACTAGATAGAATAGTCTGTATTCACCAGTTTTATGATATCCTACCAGAATCATAAATTCACTCTTGTCATCAAGCTTCCTTCTCATTGCATCAGGAACATGCTTGTAACACATAAAGCCAAACACCTTCAAATGACTTACTGATGGTCATTTGCCACTCCACACTTCTTCAGGAACCTTGTTCTTAAATATATTAGTAGGACACCTATTCAATATATAAACTGCAGATGACAGTGACTTATAAAGATCGACACGAGATGTTACCGTTCGCTCTACATGGGTACCGTACCTCAGCAAGGACGTCAACCGGGGCAACTCCTTTCTCCTTGGTCTACGGAATGGAGGCAGTCTTACCGATCGAAGTGCAGATACCCTCTCTCTGGATAATGAAGGATGCAGATCTGAGCGAAGATGATTGGATCCAGACACGACTTGATCAGCTAAACCTTATTGATGAAAAGAGACTTGCTGCTATTTGTCACAGTCAGACGTATCAAAAACGGATGATCAGGGCATTTAACAAAAAGGTTAGACCACGAGAATATCAAGTTGGGGATCTGGTAATCAAGCGTATCATCCTTCCTCAGAGTGATCCAAGGGGCAAATGGACCCCTACATATGAAGGGCCATTTGTGGTTAAGCATGTGTTCTCAGGAGGAGCCATGATTCTAACCAATATGGATGGTGACGACCTTCCTCACCCCGCCAATGCAGACATAGTAAAAAGATACTACGCATGAAAAAAAGACCCGCTAGGTTGACATACCTAGGCAAAAATTAGGGCTTCCCGGCGAACCAAAAGGGTTCGGGAAAATGAAGGGATGAAATGAAAAAAATCTGTACACCCGGCAAGTCGAAAACCTGAAAAGGCGGCTTGGGCAAAAATGGGTATCCCGGTGGACTGAAAACCCGAAAGGGCGGTCCGGGCAAAAGTTAGGGATTAAAGCGTAATACTATGTCTCATTGGATCACTTTGCATCCAGAATCCGGTATCAACGTCAAGTTCAAAAGGCATCAATCAATCAACTTCATCCTCGACTAGGTCATCAAGTGATGAGATGCTCGAAGATATAAAGGCGATAGCAGAGTTGAAACCCAGTGGGATCATGCTTTTCACACAGCTGTTTATTTTCCTTTGTACAAATTGTATAAACTCTTTTGTTCGGCGGCGTTCTCCTACTAGGACGTCAGCCTCTTGTACATAAACGCCTATTTTTCAGGCAAATTCAAAAATCAATATAAATACACTTTTTAGTTAAAATTGCCAAGTGTTTTTTTCTTTTTTCTGTTTTGTTTTGCGAAGAACGTCCAAGGTTCAATTTGTGATATATGCATTTGACGCTAATTGCTAACTCATAAATATTTGCATACGAAACAAAGGATTAATTACATGTGACATTAGAAATAGGGGCAATAATGAGTGGTCTAAGCGATCTAATTGCTCTGTCCACCAAGGTATCAAGGTAGGTTCAGCTGAAGAACACAACCAGTATATCTTAATTCCCCAGAGAGTGAGCCAGCAAGTCAGAGCACGCCCCCCAAGCAAAGTTATATTATCAGCCTTAAAGAAGTTGGGTATCCTCCAGCAGATCTCAACATTCCCCAGCAATATACAAACATTCTTAACAAGCATCCCCGACAGTCTTGACCTAAAGATTGTTCCCCGGCGGCATATCAAACATTCAACGGAGTCACTTCCCCAATATAGTTCAAATTTTCCCCAGGAGAGTCCAACCCAGATTTCCCCAGGAAAGCTGAATCATCTCCCCAGCAGTAAGCTTATCCCCAGTGGATTCTGGAAGCTTATCCCCTACAGAGAACGAACGCGTCCCCCGGCTTTATTCAAAGGTTATTTCCCTACCAGGATATAATTGGGTTATCCTCAGTCAAAAGCCACAGAAAGATCATCCTCAGCGAAGTCTTCTTATCCCCAGCGAAGTCTATTAACACTTCCAACATCAACGGTATCCCCAGTGAGATTACCATCAACGTCTCAGCGAAGTATCTCTTCCCACAGAGTAATTCCCCGCAGAGTAATCTCTTCGCCAAGTTTATCCCCCAACGGAGTTATCTTCTCCTACCAGTATTCTCGCAATTATCATCCCCAGCGGAGACAACAAAGCACTATTCTCCAGCATCAGCCCAGGATATGACTTCCCGGCATCCGTCAAGGATTTACTTTCCTAGACCAAAACATACATTCAAAAACATCACATACATCATGATACATGCATAAACGCATCATACCTTACAATCTCATTTATGTTGAGAACATCATTGCTTGATCCATATCATGCATTGCATATGACTGACCTTTACCTTTCAGGAAAGATCCAGTCAAGTTCTCAGCTATGTTCAAGACTTTAGCCTGGATCAGTTAAATCGACCCTAAGATTTTCCTGATTCTTATCCAGTCAAAGGCCTTCTCTAGTTCAGTCAGATCGACCCTAAGATCTCCCTGATTCTTATCCAGTTGAAGATATTCCAAGACCTTGCCCGGTTCAGTTAAATCGACCCTAAGATTTTCCTGATTCTTATCCAGTCAAAGGCCTTCTCTGGTTCAGTCAGATCGACCCTAAGATCTCCCCGATTCTTATCCAGTTGAAGATATTCCAAGACCTTGCCCAGTTCAGTTAAAACGACCCTAAGATTTTCCTGATTCTTATCCAGTCAAAGGCCTTCTCCGGTTCAGTCAGATCGACCCTAAGATCTCCCTGATTCTTATCCCAGTAGAAGACATCCAAGATTCTCTCATCGTTACTGTTGAGGTTGAAGTCGCCCAAGATTCTCTCATCATTCTGCTGAGGTTGAAGTCGCCAAAGATTCTCTCATCATTCTGCTGAGGTTGTAGTCTCCTAAAGATTCTCTCAGCGTTCCTGTTAAGGTAGTAATCATCCAAGATTCTCTCAGCGTTCCTGTTGAGGTAGTAGTCGCCCAAGGTTCTCTCAGCGTTCCTGTTGAGGTAGTAATCGCCCCCAGATTCTCTCAGCGTTCCTATTGAGGTAGTAATCGCCCCGGATTCTCTCAGCGTTACGGTTGAGGTAGTAATCGCCCAAGGTTCTCTCATTATCCCGTTGAGGTAGTACCCATCCCTGGTTCATTCATCACCTTTTGAAGCTCCAGATTCAATTCCTGTAACCAGTCAGGGCACATATACATAAGAGTTTGAAGACCAACTCCTGTAACAGGTCAGGTAATCATTTTCTTTTTTAGGTACGCAAGTTCTCGCTAAGGAATCTCTTACGCGATCGACACCCAGATGGCGTCTATAAGCCCATCCACTCATCCATCATCTCTTAGCATGGCATCTATAAGCCCATCATCCTATTCATCAATCTCCAAATGGCATCTATAAGCCCATTCCCACCATCACACTACTATGTGAGCGCAAATTTCTGGGCACTCTAGTGTTCAATCATCTTCTACCTTCGGATTACGAAAGGCACGTCAGCCAATCTACATCCTCAGGTCTAAGAAGATTGAACAGGGGCAACTGTTGTACCCCAAAATTTGCCCTCCCATATTCTTTAAGATTTGCAAAGAGCATGCTTCAAAATCTCCCAAGGGTTGCACAGTTCAAGGGCCTCCTAACAGTCAAAAACTAGGGTTTTGGTTCTGACAAAGAAATTGAAGTTTCCAAGGGTCCAAACAAGTCCCACATGCCTATAAACATGGTCAAGCATCCACATGCCAAGTTTCAAGACTTACAGCACAAAATTGCACAGTCAAATGCCCTAATTGCTCAGCAGTCAACTGTAGGGGTAAAATGGTCATTTGACAGTCAAGAGTTCAAATTTTTGGTCAACATCTTATTTTGAAGCCACAAACATCATTTGATCAATTCTTGATCATGATTCTCAAGGAATGGCTCAAAAAGTCTCAAGATGCAAAAGTTTCCATATTTGGACAGTTGAAAAAGTCAACTGTAACTTGACCAAGGCATAACTTCCACATGGATTATCAGAAAAATTCCATCCAAATCTCATTTTGAATATAATGACATTTCCTACAACTCCTCTTCACACTTCAAGTCCAAGAAATGCTCTCACAAAAAGTTATCAATCTCAACATTATAGGTCATTTTCAAAAGTCAACAAAAAGGCACTTTAAGTCAAAGACCATAACTTGAGATTGGTAAATCAAAATGACATGGGACAAAAGGAATTGGTTAGAGGACTTCAAGACCTTTCCAAAATGTCCAAGAACATGATCAAAGCTTAAAAATTGAGCAAGATATGCCTTGTGGAAGTTGGGAAATTTTTGGGAATTTTGAAAAGTCAACTTTGCTTCAAATGCCTCAAAATTGCTAATGGGCCTCAATTTCTTCCAAGAATCATTATCCAAAAGTTATGCACGACCCATTGACCCAAAGGGGAGTTATTTCATCATTTTTTATTAATTATTTGAATTTTTAATGTTATTAATTCATTTAATTCAAATTAAATATGAAAAAATACTCAAGCATGCATTTTAAATCTTTTTATGCAGCTAATAGGTCTATCATAACCTCAAGATTTCGTGCACACTCAATATGGTAAGAATTGCCAATGATTGGCATGATCTTCACATGGAAAAGATTGGAAAATATACCATTAAAAATCAAATATTTGATTCATGATTACAAAGGTTTTGGACTTGTTTTGCAAACCTAAAACACTCCTCATAAAAGTCAAAACACAACCCTAATGCTCAGGACCAAGAGGCTGCGCCCAAGAACACCATACACTTTGCACTTTTCTCCTAAATTTTTCAAAACTGAAAACATAGTTTGAGGGTGTTTCAAAGCCTCAAAACCATCCCAATTCATTCCTGACGCATCAAGAGAACTTTTCCAATCAAAACCAAGCTTCCACACGCAGAGAAACGGTAGAACGCCATAGCCCTGTTCAAGGAAATTCTCATAATCGTATTTTGATTCATGTGCATATTTCATACATTTTAAACGTTGATTCATGTTAATGCGGATCTTCTGAAACTCATGGTACCATTTAATTGCTCTAACCGTGCCTGTAGCGAATTATGCCATTAAAATTTTCTAGGGTTGCAGAAGACGTGAATTGGGGTTTCTCTCGTCTGGTAAAATTGAGCCACAAGACCTATATCATTGAACTCAGGGCATCTGGACGATTCAATTCCATAGGTCGCGCCCTTTTTATATTTGCGTATGGCCTAATCGTTATTTTTGCAGGTTGAAGTTAGTGGGGGTTTAAAACCCCTGCTATCTGATTTGTATTTACAGGCAAAGAGATGAAGAAGATGCCTATGTGTCATGACGTTAAAGGGCAGTTCAAATCCTGGCGCGCGTTTTGTTGAAATTCCAGAATAGTGCTTATTTTCCATTATAATATTTGCGTTCCATATAATAAACAAAGAGCGCGCTTAACACAGTTGGTAAACACGCTGGCAAGTAGGTATTGGGACCTGGGTTCGATTCCCAGGTCCCCTCCCTTCTCAATATTATTTTGCTTTCCATACTTCCATGCAGCGTCCCCTTCAGTGGTCTACCATACACTCAATGCCATAGCTTGCCAAATGTCCCAAAAGATGAATCTGAAGGTCAGGATGAGAGGTCCAGGATACACACAGGTCAACGCCTCCACACACAAGCCAGGAAAGTCCACGTGGGCTAGCATTTCATGGGCCAGATTGTCTGCAATATACCTCCAAAAGGGCCAACAAACCCCCCTATGTTTGTATTTCCTTTCTCATTCTTTTTTCTTTTTGTTTGTTTTAATTTAATGATTTTTTTCTTTTAATTCATAAAATAAGTTTTATAAAATAAAAATACAAAAAAATCAGAAAGTCAAAAAATAAAAATAAATTGTATTATTTAATTCATCAATGTTTTATTTCATAAATAAATTTAATAATTTACTTAGTTTTAATTTTAGGTTTTAACTTTAACTTCTTTTTCTTAAATAAATTAAAAAAACATAAAAATTAGGGTTTCTAGCTTTTTATTCTTTTTTAATAATTAAAATTTCTTCTTATTATTATTAATAGTTAATTATTTTTGTAAATAAACTTGTAATTAAATAATTAGGTTAAAACTAGGTCAAACTTAAACATTTTTTTAATAAATTAAAAATAGTTTAGAATTAGGATTTTAATTCCATTTAATTTTCTTATTAAATTCCATAAATACAAAAACTCCAAAAAAACAAGTTCTTGCTTTTATTTAATTTAATTAATCTACAATTTCGATTTAATTTCTTTAAAAGGGTCCAACGCCCTCGCACTCTCGATTTTATTTCTTTTCACACATTTACTTTTATTTCCTTTTTTAAACTTCATGTACTTACCCCAAAGCCTTGTAATAGATTAATTAGGATATTTATCTTTCCGCATCTTTATTTATTTCAAATCGGGTCTTGGTTTAATTTGGCGATGTAGACCCGCACCTTTGTAATAGCGTAGGACTTTTATCTTCTCGCATCTTTTAACTGTTAATAACTTGCATGAAAGAATGAATGCCAAAAATAAAAACAAAGCGCAGATCACCAATGCATGACAAGATAAACATAATTGAAAATGACACACAATTCACACACCACCCCTAGGGTACGTCTCACTGTTGCCTTGCCCCTCGAAAAGTGGTCGTCGAGTAGAGGATGTTTTAGTAAGTCCTCATGTCCATGAACATGGCATGAGGGTAGCTTCTAAGGTGTCTTCCTATTGCTCTGGTGACCACACGGTCCCGAACCTTCGAATTGACCCGAACACCTCCAACGGTGGTGCTACCTACCTCTCAATGGTGGGATGGCACTACCTCAAGGACATTTACACAGACGAATTCCTTAGGGTAGGTAGATGACTCGTAGATACTTGCTCTAATTCAAAACAAATCAAAAAAACTTCTTTTCACACCGACACTTTGCAAAAAGATTTCAAAAACAACTTTTCAAACACTCTTGAGGACTGATACAAGAGTCGAATTGAAATTTTAAACGAAACTTTTTCAAACCCACTCACCTTGAAAAGCAAACAAACAATTTTGAAAACACAAATGAGCAAGTATCTAAGAGCCCATGGATAACCATGGATAGAAAGGGTGCTAACACCTTCCCTTTCTATAAATCTACCTCCCGAACCGAGAACTAATCTCAATAAGGAATTTTTCTGTGCTTTTGTCCTTTCCATTTGGAGAAAATAAAAGACGGTGGCGACTCTTGCTTCCGCGACATTTCGCGAACCAGCGTTAAATAGTCAGTTCCAGATCCACCGATCACAAATACTTTTGCAAATTCTTTTGCTTCAACATGCATCTCGCCATATCTAATATGGTTCTATTTCTTCTTTCAGCAATCCCATTATGTTGATGTGTATAAGGAGCAATTACCTCATGATAAACACCATGTTCTATACAGAAATCTTCAAACATCTTGGATGTGTATTCGCCACCTCCATCTGTTCGCAGAACTTTGATCTTCTTCTCACTCTGGTTTTCGACAAGTATCTTGAATCTCTTAAAGATTTCGAATACTTCATCCTTTTGTTTGATTACATAGATCCATAACTTTCGACTAAACTCATCGACAAACGAAACAAAATATATGTTTCCACCAATTGTAAGTTCTTCGAATGGACCACATACATATGAATGCACCTGTTGTACCCCAAATTTTGACCTAAGATACCATCTCCCATCTGCATCGTTTGATTTTTAAAATTCATAACTTTTTCGAGTCGAGAGCTGTTTATTTTTTGAACGCTAAATTTATTAATCGATCAATGCTAAAAAAATGTTTATTAATTATTTATTATCTTAAATTTAAATAATTGGAATTTATTTTCAATTATTATATAATTTAAAGATTTATAAATAATAAAATAAATATTTGAAAAGAGGTTTATTAATTGATCAAACAATGTTTATTAATTATTTATTATCCTAAATTTAAATAATTAGAATTTGTTTTCAGTTATTATATAATTTAAAGATTTATGAATAATGAAATAAACATTTGAAAAGGAGTTTATTAATTGATCAAGCAAGATTTATTTAATTATTTATTATTCTAAGTTTAAATAGTTGAAATTTTATTTTCAGTTATTATAATTTAGAAGAATTAAAAATAGTGAAGTAAATAATTGAAGTTATTAATTGAACAATGATGTTTATTTATTTGTTTATTATTCTGAATTTAAGTAATTGAAATTGATTTTCAGTTACTATATAATTTAAAGAATTATAAACGATAAATAAATAATTGGAAAGAAGAAAGAATTAATTGGTAAAATATTGGAATTTTATTTACTTTATTCTAATTATTACAATTGTTATTTAAATATTGTATTATTTACAAAATATTTACAATAACAATTATATAAAATGCTTAAAGTAAAATAAAAACTATTCTAATTTTTCCTAAATTCTAAATCTTCATCTTCTATCCAATGCTTCTTTGTTTGCTCATTTAAATTTTACCTGCAAAACAATTAAAAGAAAAAGTCAGAAATAAATAAATAATTAAAAGCAGAAAATTATTTTTAGTGTTCATCATTAAAAGCAAACGGCTGGAATCAGTTTTTACCCTTTTTGAAAATCGCGGGATTTCTCCCGGTTCACAAAAAGGGATGGATTTTATTTTCAAAAGGAATGCACAATTTACAGATGCACAAATTCATTTTGTTTTCAAAACTGCATAATTAAAATCAATTACATTTTCAAAAGTCCACTGCATAAATTAACATCATATGCATAGCAACAGCATATGCAAGTCACATATGCATTTTCAAAACCAAAGCCAACGTAAACATGCCATGCATATAGGAAGATGCCAAAACAATAGGCTCCTCTACTGTTACATTGCAAGTCAAAGAGGATATGCAATTTTAAAACCAATTTGCAAGCAAAACATTTCCATTTACATCATTTTCCAGCACTATTGCTTTTTCAGAACAAAATGCATAACATATCATTTTTATGTCAAATTTGTATTGAGGAGAGAGAAGAGAGATAGAAGTTTGGTTTTACAGGTTTTGGTTTAGGCAGGAAGAGGATAGAAACAGAACAGCAGTAACTCTGTAAGAAATAGAAAGCATAAGAAAGGAATACAAACAAACTGTTGGAGCAGTAGAGGTGCAGAAGGCCAAGGAATATAGTAAAATATTCAAACCTGAGCCATCAAACATATGCCAAGCAACGGTTATAACATAACACAAACCCCTTCAAAAAGAAGAAGAGTCCATAACCTGAAAGAGGCCTCAAACCAAAACTGATTTCAAAACTGAAACTACAACATAAGCCATACACGCCTAACCTGCATAAAAAACCAACATGGCCTAAAGAACCATAACCTGTTGAAATAAACCAATTTCCATCAACCTTAAAACCATTTCAAAACCATAGAACCTACTGCATAAAACCAGTAAAACCATCACACAAATCAAAACCATGTCAAATACCATGGCCTAAACCAGATGCTAAACCTGCATAAACCATCAAACCATATGGCCTAAAAACCATTGACCTGCTATCTCATAAACTACAAACCTGCTACCATAACCATTTTTCAAAACCTCAACCATGGCCTAAACCATACACAACCTGCATTAAAACCATAAACCAGTTTCCATCAACATACATAAAACCAAAAACAAGTAAGAACCTACTGTCCTAAACCATCAAACCTCAAACCATATCAAAACCATTAACCTGCATATACCAGTTAGAACCTACTGCATAAAATCATTCCAAACCTGCCATCTCCAACATAAACAACAACCATGGCCTAAAACCATTCCCAAATCTGCATACACCAGTAACACCGGCCTAAACCATACACAAACATATAGCATAAACCAGGAAAAACATCAAAACCTTATGGCCTAAAGAACCATAAAAACTGTCAAAACCATGGCTTAAACCATAAAACCTGTGAGCTCTGTCAAAACCAAAAGGCTTCAGTATTCATCATAGGCCAACATTAACAAAGGCAACAAAATCATAGAAAGAAGAAGAAAGAAGCTAGTCAAAACCACTTTTCAACATTAGCATCAAGGCAACATAAACGTTCAAGGTCAACAGTAGGCGAGAAGAAGAAGAGGAAAAGCATACAGTAAAGCCTCAAACATTCATCATAGGCTAATACAACAAGGCGACAGAATCACAGCAAGCAAGCAGAATAAGAACGAAATACCGGTAGTCCGAAGCAAGCTCACGGCGTCAACCTTTCCTTCCGTCCGGCCTCCTAGCTCGCCCCTACCTCCCTCCTCCGTCTCCAGGTAACATGTCCCTTTCTTTTTCTTTCAAGTACCTCAATAACCATTAATAATTGGAGAATTAGAATCAGAAATAGGTATAAAATCAACACATGCAAAAATCGTAACAAAACCCTAACGAATTAATTTGGAAATTTTACCGTGATTCCATCGCCCTGGCTTTCGTTGGAGGGAAGAGGAAGGCAGAGGATACTGGTGGCCGTTGGGACAGAGGAAAACTCAGAGACTCAGAAGCGCGAAGAAGACGAAGAGAGATCGAGGAAGACGAGAAAGAACAAGCGCCGTTCTGTAAACCTAAACCCTTTGTTTAACCCTAATCCCACTAAACCTAATTGATTACCCTAAAACAAAATTGCAATATGTTTGGACCAAACCCGTCTCACTGCATAAGCCCAATGAACTCCTTAGCGCACCCCCCATCTTTTTGTTACCTCTGATTAGGCCCCCTTAAAACTTTTTTTGGCCCATCACTCTATTATCCACCCTTTTATTTCTTTAATACTTCTTTCTATTGATTTCTTTTATTTCCTTTTTTTTAGAATTTTATTAATTTAGTAATTAGTAATTTAATCAAATAGATGTAATTTAATTAAAACAAGTTTAATATTAGACCAATCTTTATTAATTTCACTTTAGAATTAATTTAGAAAAATTGAATATTATTTTCATTAGGTTTAATCAATAAACTTTTAAGTTTTACTTTAGTTTAGATTTAGTTACTAAGTAATACTTTATATTAATACTAATACAAAAATATAAAAAAAATAGAAATTTTAAGAACTAAAAAAAATATTTTTATTTATTTTTAGTTAATTCTCTTGCTTTATCCATATTAAAAAATACATATAATAAAAAACTTAAAAAAACATTTTATTAATTCTCTTGCGTTATTAATATTAAACAAAAATCCAAAAATGCATATTTACACCATTTAGTCTTTTATTTAATTGTTGTATATCATTTATCTATCAGAATTTTCTGTTTATTTGTTTATTCTGTTTACCTCTAAATCCAAGGGAAAAACGATTAAATTTGTTGACTTCATGTCCTCAAGTCCGATCACGTGAATATTTTGCATTCCATTAAAACTTAAGACAATTTTCCCCCCAAAAACTCAATCTTTTTCAAAACTTATACCGTTCAAGCCAAAACTTCGACATTAGGTCGTCGTATCTTCAAAAACCCGTCCATACCCCTTTTCGGCCAAAACAATTTATTTCTTAATCAAACGGTCAATTTTAATAAAACAGATATCTCAAAAGGTTCCTATAGAGTACTATAGATACATTGGGTGCTAATACCTTCCCACTGTATAACCAACCCCCGAACCACAGGTCTCTTTTCAAAACGCCTTGTATTTCTACTTTTTTAAAAAGTATTATTTTACATTGCATATTTAGGGTTTTATTTCGCTCTTTCCCCTTTTCCCTTGGAAATAATAAAGCGCGGTGGCGACTCTTGCTTTTGTGAGACAAATTAATCAATAATTCGATCTCCGATTTACCGCGCTACATTTTTTATCGCTACAGAATTGGCGACTCTGCTGGGGAAAGATTGACCTCTTGCTGGTCCATCCCTAAGTGGGTTAAGCCTAATTTGTTTTATCTGTTTTATTATTATTTGATTTGCTTGATTATGTGTTTAAATTGGGGTGTTTGGGTTTTTTGCAAAGGACGAATCCTATACCCGGATTAAGCAACACTTAAGGAATAGGACGGGCGGTACAGTCATGTTAACTGAGGGAGTAATCCCGAAGAAGGAGGCATGAGATCCCCCACTCAATGGAAGGCCCTCTTGAACTTAATATTTGTTTACCGAGTAATCGGGAAGACATTATTATTTTCGACCTAGGAGCCCGAGAAGTTGAGGACCGTAGAACCCTAACCCATCTTGGCCTTTTTAGGTGTAGCACGGAGACTATAACGGAGTAATTCGGAAGTAGTTGTTACGCGATGCTACGCTCGGACGAGTGTCTCTTGAGAATATTGCTAATTATTGAGTAATCAAGACGTTGGTAATATCCGAAGGAGGAATGTAGACTCTGGGAACTCTTAGAACATTGTCTTACAGGTGCGATTGAACCGTTAGTACATACCTTTGGTGGGATTTACCCTCGACTCCATGCTGAACGTTGAACCTTTGAACCCCATGTTTGCAAACTTGTGTGTAACTGTTGCATTATCATTCATTCATGCATTCATCAACATTTTTGTAAAAAAAAACTTATTTTTCAAGGAACTTCGGAATGGTTTTTGCAGACATCTCAGGTTATTATGGAATTTGGAAGGAGAAACACTCAAAGCTTTAGTTTTAAGGAGCCCGAGATTGAAGAGCTGAAGAGTTTGATTCCGAAGATCGAGAACCCAACGGATTTTTAGAGAAAGTATGGGTCCATTATACCTCTCATGAAGCGCAAGATGAAGGAAGGCATTCTTAATACGTTGGTTCAATTCTACGATCCTTTGTACCGATGTTTCACCTTTCCGGATTACCAGTTGATGCCCACCTTAGAAGAGTATTCCTACATACTTGGTCTGCCGATCACCGACCGTGTTCCTTTTTCTGGCTTAGAAGAGGAACCCAAATCTCACGAGATAGCGACCATCACCCATTTGAAGAAGTCAAAGATAGAGGAGAACATGACTACAAAAGGGGGAATCCGAGGCTTGTCTGCGCAGTTTTTGTTGAGGAAAGCTCATCATTTCGCTGAGATAAAAGATACTATTGCCTTTGAAGACGTGTTTGCTTTACTCGCTTATGGTCTATTCTTGTTCCCTAACGTTGATAAGTTTGTGGATATCAACGCCATCCGAATTTTCTTGATTGGAAATCCGGTCCCTACGCTGCTAGGAGATACCTACTACTCCATCCATCTTCGAAACTCTTATCAAGGAGGGATGATTATTTGTTGTGCACCGTTGCTGTATCAGTGGTATGTTTCGCATCTACCTGGGTCTGATGTTTTCTGGGATCTCGAGAAGGAGCCGCAACGGGCGCCAAAGATTATGGCTCTCACTCATTTCGACATTGATTGGTATAATCGAGTTTACTATGACGTGAAGATCATCGATAGCTATGGTGCTTTTCCTAACGTGCCTCTTCTTGGTACGAGAGGTGGAATCAACTATAACCCTGTTCTCGCGCGCCGTCAGTTTGGGTACCCGATAAGAGATAAGCCAAACAACATCCATGTGAGTGGTTTCTTTCTACAGGAAGGACAATATCATCAGGCAGCTAAGAGGGAGATCGAAGGAGCTTGGCGCCACATCCATAGGAAAGGGAGAGAGATGTTAGGACATAGGGGTGCCGTTTCTTTGGAACCTTACCTACAATGGGTCCGTGCTAGGGCTTGTGCTCTCAAGATGCCCTATAAAATTGAGAAACCTTTATTCCCTACCGTTGCATCATCATCTGTTGTTATCCCTATCGCGAATATAGGAGAATACCAAGGAAATCTGGCCAGGATGAAGTCCGAGAGAGATGCTTGGAAAGAAAAGTACAATATGTCTGAATATGAGAATTGAGTCCTGACTCGACAGCTAAAGGAAAAGGAGGAGTTACTCTTTATTCAAGACGGCTGGTTCATTGATCATGATGAGAAGCTTCGTCAAAAGGATGTTTTACTGAAGAAGTATGCTAGTGAAAGGAAGAGAAAGAGGGAAGGGTTGGTAAGCGTTGCTCTTGTTCCTATTCCACAAAAGGAAATCATTGATCGACTGGTAGCTGAGAAGAAAGAGATGGAAGACTTTTATGAAACGAAGATCAAGAAGCTCCGTTTACAGTTGGTGTTTGGTCCTTCATCTGATGATTCTGAGTGATCTTTAGCTTTCAGTTTTATTTTTATTGATGTTATTTTGTAAAACTTTGTAAAAGGGCTTCATGTTCCGAATTTGTAATTTATTGCTTTATTATGGGCTTCATGCTCCGAAGTTGTAATTTACTATTTTATTATGGACTTCATGTCCCAAAGTTGTAATTTACTGTTTTATTATGGGCTTCATGTTCCAAAGTTGTAATTTACTGCTTTTATTATGGACTTCATGTTCCAAAGTTGTAATTTATTGCTTTATTATGGACTTCATGTTCCAAAGTTGTAGTTTACTGCTTTTATTATTGGGTTGTTATCCCAAAGTTGTAATTTATTGTTTTGTTATTCCAAAGTTGTAAGTTGTAGTTTACCGCTTTTGATTAATGGATTGAGTTTTTGTTGTTCCAAATTCCTTTACCATTGATATGTGCAAAATTATCGAAGCTCCTTGAAAAACTATTAAAATGAATTGTCATTTGCATCGCACATCATGCATCATCCGACATTCCACTTCACATGTTTTCTAGATTCTTATCCTTGTTTCTTTTCCCACTCTAAAGGGTTATCAAGTTGTCTCACCGATACGACACTCGAGCCAATCGTCAGAGGAAGATGGAAGATCTGGAACAGGAAAACCATGAGCTTCGTGGGGAAGTTGCTACCCTTCGTACTGAGATGGAAAAGTTAACTGCGTTAGTGGAAAGTTTGGTGGCTGTTCAGAATCAGCCATCGACTACGGCTGCTGAGATTCAGACTTCAACTCCAGTGGTTTCCGAGATTGTCACCGTTCCAACATCTGTGACTCAAATCAGCTCTCCGCTTCAACATCAGATGCCGAAAGGTTTTCCGTGGGGAATGCCTTACAACTTTGTGCCAGAGGGGGTATCAGCCTGCCGTACAACCTTTGTTTCAACCTGCTTTGTCTCCTCCTCAACTAGAGACAACTGCCATGCCGCCGATAATCCCGTCTGTAACACATTTTCCCGCAACCGGTAATGACAATTGTCGCTCCTGTGGTTCACTCTGTGCCATACTTGAATGAACCTACTTATCCTGCCGAGCCTGCTGAAAGTTTGGGTCTTTTTGATAGAATGGAAGAATTTCAAGATCAGTTCCAAGAAATGCAGAAGGAGCTCAGAGCGTTAAAGGGGAAGGATTTGTTTGGGAAGAACACGCATGACCTTTGTTTAGTTCCGAATGTCAAGATTCCAGCAAAATTCAAAGTTCCAGACTTTGAAAGATATAAGGGTGATTCGTGTCCTCGAAGTCATTTGACTATGTACGTGAGAAAGATGTCTACGTATTCCGATGATCATGACTTGTTGATTCACTATTTTCAAGACAGTTTGACGGGTGCTTCTCTAAAGTGGTATATGGGTTTAGACAATATTCGAATCCGCAACTTCAACGATCTTAGCGAAGCTTTTGTCCACCAGTATAAGTATAACATTGACATGGCACCAGACAGGGATCAACTCCGGGCGATGTCGCAGAGAGACCGAGAATCTTTTAAGGAGTACGCCCAGAGGTGGCGTGAAATTGCTGCTCAAATCTATCCACCTCTTGAGGAGAAAGAGATGACGAAGATATTTTTGAAGACTTTAGGTTCCTTTAACTATGAGAGAATGATCGCCATCGCACCCAGTGACTTCACCGAAATGGTAAGCATGGGCATACGGTTAGAGGAAGGGATTCGTGAAGGGAGTTTGGTTAAAGAATGAAGTCCGTCTAGCGGTACTAAGAAGTTTGGAAGTGTTTTACCGAAAAGAAAAGAGCAGGATGTCAGCGCATTGTTCCCAGGGAGACCAAGGAGAGGTTACTCTCACGTTGAGGCAGTCACTCCGGCTGTCCGCCCAGCTTTGATGACCCCAGCTCATCAAACCCCACCAACTCAACAACGGCCATTTTAGCAGCAGCCTCGACAACAGGCTTATCCATTCAACAATCAGAACCGTTCACCAAGAAAACCGCAGTTCGATGCCATTCCTATGACTTATACTGAATTGTTCCCTGCTCTTATCAGAAAGAATCTCATAACGACAAAGCCTCCTCCTGTCGCACCAAATAGTACTTCTCCGTGGTACAAGGCGGATCAGTTTTGTGAATATCATCAAGGGTCGTCGGGGCACAACCTTGAGAATTGCTTTGCTCTGACGGCGGACGTGTAGAGGTTGATTAAGAATGGTATCTTGTCTTTCAAGGATGTTAATTCAAATGTTAGAGATAATCCCTTGCCTCGACATGGGGCAGCTTCAGTGAATATGGTGGAAGGTTGTCCGGGGAAGTTTCGAGTTTTTCAAGTTGAACACATAAGAGAGTCGTTGATCAGGTTACATCAGAGTTTGAGAAGACTTGCCTTTGTTAGGCATCAGCATGATTATGATGTTTGTGAGTTTTGTTCAAGGGAGGTTGATTGCCCCATTGTGAAGGAGGATATTCAAAAGTTGTTAGACCAGAGAGTTATCACTATTACGTATGACAAAAATCCGGAGGATGAAGTGAATGTTATAATTCCACAATTCAATTTGCCTGAATCAGTAGAGATCGTTTACGACATTCAGATTGCACCTGTTGATCCTTTGATTATTTATCCACCTGGTCCTGTGCCTTACAACTCAGACCAAGCTGTGCCGTACAAGTATAATGCCACAATGATTGAGAATGGGGTAGAAGTCCCTATACCAACGAGACCGTCTTTTGTAAACATTGCTGATGTGAGTAGAGTTACGAGAAGTGGACGTGTCTTTGCAGCAGTACCTTTGAAGAGACCAGAAGTTCAAGTCAGGAGACCCATACCGCCAGAAATTCCAGCGAGAAATGTTGAACCAAGGGTTGAGATAGGCCGATCCAATGAACCTATCCCTCGCCCCGAGGATGATGAGATTCTGAAGCTTATCAAGAGAAGTGAATATAAGATTGTGGACCAACTTTTGCAAACTCCTTCCAAGATTTCTTTGCTTGCTTTACTGAGAGATTCTGGTGCCCATAGAGAGGCTTTGATGAAGGTCTTGGACCAGGCGTTCGTGGATCATGATGTGACGGTTGACCAATTTGATGGAATTGTGGGAAATATTACTTCGTGTAACAATCTTGGTTTCAGTGATGAAGAACTTCCGGAGGAGGGGAGAAACCATAATATGGCTTTGCATATCTCAATAAGTTGTGGAAATGATACTTTGTCAAGCGTGTTGATAGATACAGGTTCGTCGTTGAATGTGATGCCCAAGACTACATTATCTCGGCTCTCATATCCAGGTACTCCTATGAGACCCAGTGGGGTAATCGTTAAAGCGTTTGATGGTTCTAGGAAGACTGTCATTGGTGAAGTAGATCTTCCTATAGTAATTGGTCCTCATACTTTTCAAATCACTTTCCAAGTAATGGATATTCGTGCTGCCTACAGTTGCTTATTGGGTCGTCCATGGATGCATGATGCAGGGGCAGTCACTTCCACGCTCCATCAGAGACTGAAGTTTGTGAGGCATGGGAAGCTAGTAATGATCGGTGGAGAGCAGGCTATGGTGGTAAGCCATTTATCATCCTTCTCTTTTATTGATGCTGATGAGGATGTTGGAACCCAGTTCCAAGGTCTATCTGTTGCTAAGAATGGTATGAAGAAGCAAGGGGCATCCATTTCTTCTTTTGAGGATGCGCGACGAGTGGTGGAAAGTGGTTCGGCCGAAGGATGGGGCCAGGTGTTGACTTTGCCCGAGAACAAATCTGGAGAAGGTCTTGGTTTTCGTCCCGTGTCTGCGAGAGTCAAGCAAGAGGTGGTTGTTCGTCCGATTCAAGAGGTTTTCCGAAGTGCAGGTTTTATACATCCTGAGGTTGATGCTATCATAGGGGACGATTCCGAGGAGGATTTACCCGATTTTGTGACGCCTGGATTGGCTTGCCAAAACTGGATAGCTGTTGATGTTCCTGTCGTGATGCACATTTCCGAGTAATGTTTTGTTTTGTTTTTTTGAAAACTTTCGCTATGCCCAAAGCGAAAAGTATTTTGTGTCGGGCTATGATAAAAATAAATCCTTTTGCTCTGCCCAAGGCAAAAGAGAAATGTCTGGGCCCTTTGTTTCAAGTATTTCCCTTCAATGAATAAAAATGTTATTTTGTCCACTACTGTTTTATTTTTCACATTTTTTTTCTGGGAAATAGCAATGAAAATTAATTGGTAGTAATAGGAAATATAATAACCTTTTGTTTTATTTGCACAAATCGATTTCTAAAATAAAGCATAATCATATGTGCAGATTAATCCATGACTTAACCATCAAAAACAATGATCCTATGCCCTCTCCCAACTTTGAATTCCCTGTGTTCAGAGCCGAAGAAAAGGATAGTGAAGAGATTCCTGTTGAAATTTCCCGTTTGCTTGAGCATGATGAGAAGATCATTCAACTGTTTGAAGAACCTTTAGAGTTGGTCAACTTGGGTGATGAAGAAGATAGAAAGGAAGTCAAGGTCGAAGCATTGCTTATCCCAGAGGTCAAAGAGAAGATGTTGAAGCTTCTCAAAGAGTATGTTGATGTGTTTGCTTGGTCCTACCAAGATATGCCGGGTTTGGACAACGATATTGTGGAGCATCGTTTACCGTTGAGACCTGAATGTCCGCCGATTAAGCAGAAGCTGAGAAGGACTCGTCCCGATATGGCTGACAAGATCAAAGAAGAAGTTCAAAAGCAGATTAATGCAGGTTTCCTTGTTACATCGGTCTATCCTCAGTGGTTAGCCAATATAGTGCCTGTTGCAAAGAAAGATGGCAAGGTTCGGATGTGTGTAGACTATCGAGATCTAAATAGAGCTAGCCCAAAGGATGACTTCCCATTACCGCACATTGACGTTTTGGTCGACAGTACCGCCAAGTTCAAAGTCTTTTCTTTCATGGATGGTTTCTCTGGTTACAATCAAATCAAAATGGCACCAGAAGATATGGAGAAGACCGCTTTCATTACACCTTGGGGAACATTTTGCTATCGGGTTATGCCGTTTGGTTTGAGGAATGCTGTTACGGCATACCAAAGGGCCATGACTGCTTTGTTCCATGACATGATGCATAAGGAGATCGAAGTGTATGTGGATGACATGATTGCGAAATCACAGACTGAGGAAGATCATTTGGAACACTTGTTGAAGTTATTCCAGCGCTTGAGAAAGTATAAACTCCGTCTGAATCCCAACAAGTGCACTTTTGGTGTTCGTTCTGGAAGACTTCTGGGTTTCATTGTCAGTCAGAAAGGTATTGAGGTAGATCCTGATAAAGTCAAAGCTATTCGGGAAATGCCCGCACCCAAGACGGAAAAACAAGTAAGAGGATTCCTTGGGAGACTGAACTATATTTCCAGATTTATATCTCATATGACTGCCACCTGTGGGCCGATTTTCAAGCTTCTCCGAAAGAACCAAGGATGTGTGTGGACAAAAGATTGTCAGAAAGATTTTAATAGCATCAAAGAATATTTGCTTGAACCTCCCATTTTGATTCCTCCGGTGGAAGGAAGACCTTTGATTATGTACTTGACTATATTGGAAGACTCTATGGGATGTGTGATTGGTTAACAAGATGAGACTGGAAGAAAGGAACATGCTGTATATTATCTGAGTAAGAAATTCACAGACTGTGAGTCTCGATACTCATTGCTTGAGAAAACCTGTTGTGCTTTGGCTTGGGCTGCTCGCCGTCTGCGCCAGTATATGATTAACCACACCACTTGGTTGATCTCCAAAATGGATCCGATCAAGTATATCTTTGAGAAACCCGCCTTATCTGGAAGAATAGCCCGTTGGCAAATGTTGTTATCTGAATATGACATTGAGTATCACACTCAGAAAGCAATCAAAGGGAGTATTTTAGCCGATCATTTGGCTCACCAACCAATTGACGATTATCAATCCATCAAGTTTGATTTCCCAGATGAAGATGTTATGTACTTGAAAGCTAAAGATTGTGAAGAGCCGTTACCTGAAGAAGGACCTGATCCCGAATCGCATTGGGGTTTGATATTTGACGGAGCTGTGAATTCTTATGGAAATGGAATTGGGGCAATCATCGTCACTCCCCGAGGTACTCATATCCCGTTCACGGCGAGATTGAAGTTTGACTGCACGAACAACATGGCGGAATATGAGGCATGTATTATGGGTCTCGAAGAAGCAGTGGATCTAAGGATTAAGATTCTTGATATTTACGGAGATTCGGCATTGGTAATTAATCAAATCAAAGGAGAGTGGGAGACTCGTCATCCTGGGTTGATCCCTTACAAAGACTATGCTAGAAGATTGTTAACTTTCTTCAATAAGGTGGAATTACATCATATCCCTAGAGATGAGAACCAAATGGTTGATGCTTTAGCTACTTTGTCTTCAATGTTCCAAGTGAATGGTTGGAACGATGTGCCTACAATCCGAGTTATGCGCCTCGATAGACCTGCTCATGTGTTCTCAGTAGAAGAGGTTACCGACGACAAACCGTGGTTCTATGACATTAAACGTGTTCTTCAGACTCAAGAGTACCCGCCTGGGGCATCCAATAAAGATAGGAAGACATTGAGAAGATTAGCAAGCAGTTTCTTCCTTAATGAAGAGGTTTTGTATAAGAGGAATTATGACATGGTCTTGCTCAGATGCGTAGACAGACGTGAAGCAGACATGCTAATGCAAGAAGTACATGAAGGATCCTTTGGCACTCATGCCAACGGACATGCAATGGCTAGAAAGATGTTGAGAGCTGGTTACTATTGGATGACAATGGAATCTGATTGCTGCAAGTATGTGAAGAAATGTCATAAATGTCAGATTTATGCGGACAAGATACATGTGCCACCGACCCTCCTCAACGTTATCTCTTCACCTTGGCCTTTCTCTATGTGGGGCATTGATATGATTGGAATGATTGAACCCAAAGCTTCAAATGGTCATCATTTCATCTTGGTAGCGATCGATTATTTTACTAAATGGGTGGAAGCAGCATCTTATGCTAATGTAACCAGACAGGTGGTAGTCAGATTTATCAAGAATCAAATCATTTGTCGATACGGCATCCCGAGCAAGATCATCACGGATAATGGTTCGAATTTGAATAACAGGATGATGAGAGAGCTTTGTGAAGAGTTCAAGATCGAACATCATAATTCTTCTCCTTACAGACCGAAGATGAATGGAGCTGTTGAAGCTGCTAACAAGAATATCAAGAAGATTGTCCAGAAGATGGTGGTAACTTATAAAGATTGGCATGAAATGCTTCCGTTTGCTCTGCATGGATACCGTACTTCAGTTCGAACTTCAACAGGCGCAACCCCATTTTCCCTAGTTTATGGTATGGAAGCAGTACTCCCCGTGGAGGTTGAGATTCTGTCTCTGAGAGTGTTAATGGAAGCTAAACTTTCTGAGGCCGAATGGTGTCAAAGTAGATATGATCAGTTGAATTTAATTGAAGAGAAGAGATTGACGGCGTTGTGTCACGGTCAATTGTATCAGCAGAGAATGAAGAAGGCTTTTGATAAGAAGGTTCGACCGCGCGAGTTCAGAGAAGGTGACCTTGTGCTCAAGAAGATATTATCTTTCCAACCTGATTCTAGGGGCAAGTGGGCCCCGAATTATGAAGGAACGTATGTCGTTAAGAGAGTTTTCTCTGGAGGTGCTTTGTTTCTCACCAATATGGACGGTGAAGAACTCCCGCGTCCCTTGAACGCCGATGCAGTCAAGAAGTATTTCGCTTTGATTTGAGTTGACAGTTCACTAAGTTGAAAACCCGAAGGGGCGTCCTAGGCAGGCTTTTGGTCAGACCCGTCCTGGCACTTGAGCACATTTCGGAATTCGAAGTTGTTAGGGAGAATAGTGATCATGGTTTTTTGTGTAACCTTTTTATTTCATGTACTATTTCCCAAACTTTTGTAAACCGTTGGAGTCGCATTGTTAGCGAACTACCATCTTATTAATGAAATTTGAGCATTTACCTTTTGTGGGAAAAATTTTAATTTTTATGGAAATATTTGAAATAAAGTTATTTAAAGTATTTTTATTTTAAAATGCGTCATAAATAATGAAAGGAATATTAACAGTTGTTCCGAGGATGGTCAAGCCATGAAATGCAACAGTACAGTAGTTTATCCTTGCATGATGAACATGTCTTATTTCAAAATCGTCATGAGGTGTTGGTTGTGTAAGCTTGTGTTTCTGGTGGTACTAAGTTTGGTGACTCCCCAACTGTTCCAGTTAATATTTGTTTCAGTTATCTTTATTTGAGCAGATTTCGGAAGTATGGTACGCTTTGTCTCTTGCCAGTGGTCTATTGGTATTGTAAGATTGGATTTGAATGCTTTTCTCCTCAGAAGATTTGAGCCTTGTAGCGTGATACGCTCTGACGTTGCTTTGGGGTTCCAGTTCCAGTTATCTTCCGTCTTTTTTTTAGGATTGGCCGAGTATCTATCATGCTGTGACATCTTATTATCTTCAAGATATTCCATCTGTTCGTTTTGTCAGCATAACATTCATTTATTCATTTACACTTATATCACGCATACATATTCACATTTGCCATCGATTTTGGTTTGTACTTTGTTTATTCAAATAACGTACATGTTTCTTTCCAAGTAGAAGGTTAGCTTAGGCAGAAAATGTGCTTCCTTTCTAAATTCGCCAACTGAGCTAATCCTCATGGATGATTTTTGATTTAGCTCACCTTGTCCATTTCTGGATAGGATGAATTCCCCAATCAAGTTACTTTCTCATTGGTTGGAGTCTTGCTTGACTGTTTTCTCTCTAGTTATTCCTGGATGAAGTTGTTGTCTCTTGCGTAGGCTATCTCATGATTTTCCCCAGTGAAGTCGCGACCTAGACGTATGGTGCATTTATTTTATACATTTAAGTATGTGATCTCCTCGGGAAGGTTTGATTCATTATTCTCCTTGATGAAGATTTTATTCTCTGCCAGTGTCATCGCAACTTCCTTCTGAGTTACTTTTCGGAAAACGACAAGCGGCAGCTCTTCACGAGCAACTTGTACGTTATTATTATTTTTGGAAAACGACAAGCGGCATCTCTTCACGAGCAACTTGTGCGTTATTATTATTTTTGGAAAACGACAAGCGGCAGCTCTTCACGAGCAACTTGTGCATCATTATTATCTTGTGGAAAACGACAAGCGGCAGCTCTTCACGAGCAACTTGTGTGTCATTATTATCTTGTGGAAAACGACAAGCGGCAGCTCTTCACGAGCAACTTGTGCGTTATTATTATTTTTGGAAAACGACAAGCGGTAGCTCTTCACGAGCAACTTGTGCATTATTATTTTGGAAAACGGCAAGCGGAAGTCTCTTTATTTGAGCAACTTGTACGTTATTATTTTTCTGGAAGACAGCAAGTGGCAGCTTCTTTATTTGAGCAGCTTGTATGTTATTGGTATTTTCTTTGGAAAACAGCAAGTGGAGGCTTCTTTATTTGAGCAACTTGTGTGTTATTGACACCCCTGGACGACAGCAAGTGGCAGCCTCTTTATTTGAGCAGCTTGTATGTCATAGTTTTTGGACGACAGCAAGTGGCAGCCTCTTTATTTGAGTAGCTTGTATGTCATAATATTTTTTGGGAAGACGGCAAGTGGCAGCTTCTTTATTTGAGCAACTTGCGTATCTACAATCTTCTTATTATATCAGCATTAATGAGTATATCTCCGGAAATCTCGCAGAGAAGTTTGTTATGAATCTTTACCTTCAGAAGTTGGTAATCCATCATCAGCAAAATTTGATACTCTCTGTCTATCTTTGACTTTGAGTTGTGAACTCACTGTTTTTGGGTCGATAATCTGTTTTATGGCCTATGCAAGATGCCTTCTTTGTTAGGGTCGGAGGTCGTATTCCCTCAATTTTATTCGCCGTCAAGAGTCTATCGTTTGAAATCGATGGCTCGTTTCCCCAGTAGTGTTTAATCCACGTCTCTGTGTTTTGTTGGTGTTTGATTCCTCCAGCATTGTCTTGTTTCATACAATATCTTTCTCTGTGAATTCAATCACTGCATTCATATCAAACATAATGGCGGTATCTTAGGGTAAAAATTTGCGTATTATGTATTTAAGTACCTTCAATCTCGTCGAAACGAAGATTTTAATCTTCATATCTCCGGATAGAAGAAACTTAAATAGGGGCAGCTGTTGTACCCCAAATTTTGACCTAAGATATCATCTTCCATCTGCATCGTTTGATTTTTAAAATTCATAACTTTTTCGAGTCGAGAGCTGTTTATTTTTTGAACGCTAAATTTATTAATCGATCAATGCTAAAACAATGTTTATTAATTATTTATTATCTTAAATTTAAATAATTGGAATTTATTTTCAATTATTATATAATTTAAAGATTTATAAATAATAAAATAAATATTTGAAAAGAGGTTTATTAATTGATCAAACAATGTTTATTAATTATTTATTATCCTAAATTTAAATAATTAGAATTTGTTTTCAGTTATTATATAATTTAAAGATTTATGAATAATGAAATAAACATTTGAAAAGGAGTTTATTAATTGATCAAGCAAGATTTATTTAATTATTTATTGTTCTAAGTTTAAATAGTTGAAATTTTATTTTCAGTTATTATAATTTAGAAGAATTAAAAATAGTGAAGTAAATAATTGAAGTTATTAATTGATCAATGATGTTTATTTATTTGTTTATTATTCTGAATTTAAGTAATTGAAATTGATTTTCAGTTACTATATAATTTAAAGAATTATAAACGATAAATAAATAATTGGAAAGAAGAAAGAATTAATTGGTAAAATATTGGAATTTTATTTACTTTATTCTAATTATTACAATTGTTATTTAAATATTGTATTATTTACAAAATATTTACAATAACAATTATATAAAATGCTTAAAGTAAAATAAAAACTATTCTAATTTTTCCTAAATTCTAAATCTTCATCTTCTATCCAATGCTTCTTTGTTTGCTCATTTAAATTTTACCTGCAAAACAATTAAAAGAAAAAGTCAGAAATAAATAAATAATTAAAAGCAGAAAATTATTTTTAGTGTTCATCATTAAAAGCAAACGGCTGGAATCAGTTTTTACCCTTTTTGAAAATCGCGGGATTTCTCCCGGTTCACAAAAAGGGATGGATTTTATTTTCAAAAGGAATGCACAATTTACAGATGCACAAATTCATTTTGTTTTCAAAACTGCATAATTAAAATCAATTACATTTTCAAAAGTCCACTGCATAAATTAACATCATATGCATAGCAACAGCATATGCAAGTCACATATGCATTTTCAAAACCAAAGCCAACGTAAACATGCCATGCATATAGGAAGATGCCAAAACAATAGGCTCCTCTACTGTTACATTGCAAGTCAAAGAGGATATGCAATTTTAAAACCAATTTGCAAGCAAAACATTTCCATTTACATCATTTTCCAGCACTATTGCTTTTTCAGAACAAAATGCATAACATATCATTTTTATGTCAAATTTGTATTGAGGAGAGAGAAGAGAGATAGAAGTTTGGTTTTACAGGTTTTGGTTTAGGCAGGAAGAGGGTAGAAACAGAACAGCAGTAACTCAGTAAGAAATAGAAAGCATAAGAAAGGAATACAAACAAACTGTTGGAGCAGTAGAGGTGCAGAAGGCCAAGGAATATAGTAAAATATTCAAACCTGAGCCATCAAACATATGCCAAGCAACGGTTATAACATAACACAAACCCCTTCAAAAAGAAGAAGAGTCCATAACCTGAAAGAGGCCTCAAACCAAAACTGATTTCAAAACTGAAACTACAACATAAGCCATACACGCCTAACCTGCATAAAAAACCAACATGGCCTAAAGAACCATAACCTGTTGAAACAAACCAATTTCCATCAACCTTAAAACCATTTCAAAACCATAGAACCTACTGCATAAAACCAGTAAAACCATCACAAAAATCAAAACCATATCAAATACCATGGCCTAAACCAGATGCTAAACCTGCATAAACCATCAAACCATATGGCCTAAAAACCATTGACCTGCTATCTCATAAACTACAAACCTGCTACCATAACCATTTTTCAAAACCTCAACCATGGCCTAAACCATACACAACC
This sequence comes from Vicia faba, assembly GCA_948472305.1. Lineage (NCBI taxonomy): Eukaryota > Viridiplantae > Streptophyta > Magnoliopsida > Fabales > Fabaceae > Vicia > Vicia faba. The sequence goes on from OX451737.1 coordinate 1,575,340,446, forward strand.
TGCATTAAAACCATAAACCAGTTTCCATCAACATACATAAAACCAAAAACAAGTAAGAACCTACTGTCCTAAACCATCAAACCTCAAACCATATCAAAACCATTAACCTGCATATACCAGTTAGAACCTACTGCATAAAATCATTCCAAACCTGCCATCTCCAACATAAACAACAACCATGGCCTAAAACCATTCCCAAATCTGCATACACCAGTAACACCGGCCTAAACCATACACAAACATATAGCATAAACCAGGAAAAACATCAAAACCTTATGGCCTAAAGAACCATAAAAACTGTCAAAACCATGGCTTAAACCATAAAACCTGTGAGCTCTGTCAAAACCAAAAGGCTTCAGTATTCATCATAGGCCAACATTAACAAAGGCAACAAAATCATAGAAAGAAGAAGAAAGAAGCTAGTCAAAACCACTTTTCAACATTAGCATCAAGGCAACATAAACGTTCAAGGTCAACAGTAGGCGAGAAGAAGAAGAGGAAAAGCATACAGTAAAGCCTCAAACATTCATCATAGGCTAATACAACAAGGCGACAGAATCACAGCAAGCAAGCAGAATAAGAACGAAATACCGGTAGTCCGAAGCAAGCTCACGGCGTCAACCTTTCCTTCCGTCCGGCCTCCTAGCTCGCCCCTACCTCCCTCCTCCGTCTCCAGGTAACATGTCCCTTTCTTTTTCTTTCAAGTACCTCAATAACCATTAATAATTGGAGAATTAGAATCAGAAATAGGTATAAAATCAACACATGCAAAAATCGTAACAAAACCCTAACGAATTAATTTGGAAATTTTACCGTGATTCCATCGCCCTGGCTTTCGTTGGAGGGAAGATGAAGGCAGAGGATACTGGTGGCCGTTGGGACAGAGGAAAACTCAGAGACTCAGAAGTGCAAAGAAGACGAAGAGAGATCGAGGAAGACGAGAAAGAACAAGTGCCGTTATGTAAACCTAAACCCTTTGTTTAACCCTAATCCCACTAAACCAAATTGTTTAGCCTAAAACAAAATTGCAATATGTTTGGACCAAACCCGTCTCACTGCATAAGCCCAATGAACTCCTTAGCGCACCCCCCATCTTTTTGTTACCTCTGATTAGGCCCCCTTAAAACTTTTTTTGGCCCATCACTCTATTATCCACCCTTTTATTTCTTTAATACTTCTTTCTATTGATTTCTTTTATTTCCTTTTTTTATAGAATTTTATTAATTTAGTAATTAGTAATTTAATCAAATAGATGTAATTTAATTAAAACAAGTTTAATATTAGACCAATCTTTATTAATTTCACTTTAGAATTAATTTAGAAAAATTGAATATTATTTTCATTAGGTTTAATCAATAAACTTTTAAGTTTTACTTTAGTTTAGATTTAGTTACTAAGTAATACTTTATATTAATACTAATACAAAAATATAAAAAAAAAAATAGAAATTTTAAGAACTAAAAAAAACATTTTTATTTATTTTTAGTTAATTCTCTTGCTTTATCCATATTAAAAAATACATATAATAAAAAACTTAAAAAAACATTTTATTAATTCTCTTGCGTTATTAATATTAAAAAAAAATCCAAAAATGCATATTTACACCATTTAGTCTTTTATTTAATTGTTGTATATCATTTATCTATCATAATTTTCTGTTTATTTGTTTATTCTGTTTACCTCTAAATCCAAGGGAAAAACGATTAAATTTGTTGACTTCATGTCCTCAAGTCCGATCACGTGAATATTTTGCATTCCATTAAAACTTAAGACAATTTTCCCCCCAAAAACTCAATCTTTTTCAAAACTTATACCGTTCAAGCCAAAACTTCGACATTAGGTCGTCGTATCTTCAAAAACCCGTCCATACCCCTTTTCGGCCAAAACAATTTATTTCTTAATCAAACGGTCAATTTTAATAAAACAGATATCTCAAAAGGTTCCTATAGAGTACTATAGATACATTGGGTGCTAATACCTTCCCACTGTATAACCAACCCCCGAACCACAGATCTCTTTTCAAAACGCCTTGTATTTCTACTTTTTTAAAAAGTATTATTTTACATTGCATATTTAGGGTTTTATTTCGCTCTTTCCCCTTTTCCCTTGGAAATAATAAAGCGTGGTGGCGACTCTTGCTTTTGTGAGACGAATTAATCAATAATTCGATCTCCGATTTACCCCGCTACATTTTTTATCGCTACAGCACCACTTCGAGAATGCAAGATGATCTCATTGACATAGTCGAAACGAAAGAATTTCTGGATTTCTTTCCCACTAAACAACCTTCACAAAGTTTTCCAGGCATCTCAAGGCTTGGAATACCAGTAACCATATCTTGAGTAATCAGTTGATTAAGTGATCGAAAATTCAAATGTTCATACCTCAAATTCCACAATCAACTATCCTTGTGGTCGATAATAATTTTCAAACATTGAACTTCTGTCGAACTAATCATAGTCTTAAATATCCTATTCTTCGACAATGGAGATTTTAAGACCAAATTGTTCTTGGTGTCGAATAATTTTAAAACTCCATCTTTCATGACAACTAAGAAACCTTTTTCGACTAGTTGTCCAACACTTAGAAAGTTACGTTTTATTCCAGGTACATAGAGCACATCTTTGATCATAGCTTTCCCTCCATTACTCATTTGAAAGACTATGTTGCCAGTACCTTCTGCTTGCAACAAACTATTATCAGCAAGTTTTACCTTGCTCTTCTTCGACTCGTCAAAATCTGCCAACCACTCCTTTCGACCAGTCATGTGGTTCGAGAAGCCTGAGTCGAGAAACCGGATCTTGGATTCAACATGGTTATCTGCAACTGCAACCATAACCACCATATCACCTTCAAAATCATCTGAATCTTGGCGTGCAAGGTTCGCTCCTTCATCCTTGCCTATCGATCCCTTGTCTTTTCTATACCAACAATTCTTGGCCAAGTGTCTCCACTTTTCACAGTTATAACATTGCATACCTTTCTTATCTTCTTTGTCCTTTCGATAGTTTCCTCCTCCCCTTTTCGAGGATTCAGAAGATCTATCTTCGACCTTATTCTTATGGGGATTCGACCATGACTTCTTGCCATGAGTCTTGTCGAACTTGCCTTTGAATTTGTTGGAACCACCATCCTTTTTCCATAACTGGGCTTGCAATGCCTGTATTGAGTCCTGAACTCCTTTCCCTTCGACAATCCTCATCTCATGCGCCTCCAACGAACCAACCAAATCTTCCACTTTAGTGGTTTCAAGATTGTTTGATTCTTGAATAGCTACGATAACGTGATCAAAGTGAGAGGTCAACGTTCTCATTACCTTCTCAACCATCATCTTATCAGTAATGGTTTCACCACAACTCTTCATGAGATGGACAGGTTTCTGAACCTTCGACACATATTCTGCAACTTTTTCATCTTCTCCCATAAAAAAAACTCATATTATTGACGTAAGGTTTATAATTTGGCAATCTTGACTTTCTCACCTCCTTCATAATACTTCACCAGAATATCCCATGTCTCCTTCGTCGTTTCAACATGAGAGATTCTGTCGAAATTAGCAGCATCGACAGTCGTTTGAATGCAATAAGCAGCCTTGCAATCTTTCTTCTTGACTTTGTTGTGAGCTTTTTTCTGTTCGTCGGTTGCATTTGCAGCCAACGCAGGAACGCTGTCGGTAACCACTTCTAAGGTTTCATGGAAGCCAAACAAGGATTGCATCTATTTTTTCCATCAGATCCAATTTTTGTCGTCAAGCATTGGAAGAGAATTTAGAATATCCTTATCACTAGCCATCTTCACAGTGGTTGATTCATTTGCCCTAGAAACACCATCTCTGACGTGAAATTCTTGAAAACTTGATCAAGAACAATAACCGGAAGCTCTAATACCAATTTGTTAGTGCGTGAGACACTTTTAGTGAGGAGAGAAAAAAAGAATAATAAAAGAAATAAAAATTTGTATTATTGAATTGTACAAATAATGATACATACTATAATTATTTATATAAAACCCTAATTAAGTTTGGACTAATACAACTTAAATTATATTTAAATATTAAATCTAATCAGATTCAACATTTTATTGTTTATTGTCCAACTAAGTATTTTCTTAGTTGTCAAGCATTTAGGTCCAAATAAAATAAAATCGTCGTAATCGTAAAAAATCCTGATTTTTATGCATCGTAATCGTAGGTGACTGTTTCCTATCGATGTGTTAAAGTCTTTGTCATTGTATTCTTTGTAGGTGACTGTATTTTAAAACAAATTGTAGTAGGGGTAATAGAAATAAATATGTCAATAAAGATTTTTGAGCTAGTATATATGCTAAAAATCATTGACTATTTGATTATTTGATTTTACGAAGTAATTAGTGGTCTTGCATGAAGATCAAAAGTAGTACTCAATCATTGACTATTTGATTAAAAAACCGAGATATCCTCGAGGCATGAATTAAAAAGTTGGTAAGTTCTAAAAGGAAAACGTTTGAAAATGAGACCTAGTCACAATGTCTAGAAGAAGAGACCTAGTCACAATGTCTAGAAGATGAGACCTAGTCATAGTTTATACAAAATCGACTAGGAAAACTTCCATGCGTTTACATATATTAGATTGTCGTCTTGTGATTCGCATAAATAATTATTTTTTTATAATAGTTAATATTTAATTTTTTTATTTACATATAAAAGAATTTGTATGTGATTTATATTATGTTTGCAAAAATAAAAATAAAAATATATTTTGAAATTACAAATACTTAAAATAAAAATATAAAATTAAATGAAAAAATAATACCATTGTAAGATAATATACAGTGTTGTGTAGATAACTTCATCCATATGTGTTACAATTCAAAATGAAAAGAATTAACACTATATGAATTAGAAGAAGTTATAATATGAAAAACAATATCATTTAATATATATATATATATATATATATATATATATATATATATATATATATATATATATATATATATATATATATATATATATATATATATATATATATATATATATATATATATATATATATATATATATATATATATATATTATGATATTTTTTTTAGAAAGGAAGGATCTAAGGTCTAAACTTAGAGAGAAACTAAACACAAATAACATAATCTATAATATATCAGAGAATAAAGGTAAAAGATCAGTTGGACACTTCTCATAATTCTTCAATCCGTGATCGTGACTTAAACTCAAATTAGCTACGATGTCAACATAAAAATTGACTTCTCAATATACATTAGTAATTCAGACTTTCCAATCAGATTTTTTTTTATTAATAACCATGTATTAAAATAATATTTCGCAAATAATCGGGTTTCAGAAAAAATTACGCAAATAACCATGTTTCAGATGACTCCCCAAAGGAGGAGCCATCTGAAATGGCGCATGCACCTAGCATTTTGCCCTAGGCGCCATCTCACTTGGCGCCTCCCTTGGCTTTTAGCCAAGTGAGATGGCGCCTCCTCCTTAAAAGTGAGAGGAGGCGCCATCTCACTTGGCTCCTAGGGCAAAATGCTCTTTTATAAATAATTCGTCCGTTTCTCCGAAATTTCTCACACTTTCTCGCACTGTATTTTTATTTTGTACTCTGTTATTTGCGTCATGACGTCGCCTATACTTTTTAGCAGAGATGGTCACATGCGACAGGAAGACCTAATGTGTGGTTGGAGGAAGTCAAAACAGACAGTGATGTAATGTTGATGATGCACGGGTCAGATGAAATTGTGTTAACAGTTGTAATTTCCTAGATGGAATATCGTTAATTATTCTTGTACGCGTTTTATTAATTGTAGTAAAATCTGTTAACGAAAAACCCAAATGTTTACAACACAATCATGAAAAGATTTTATGTATTACAATATTTATGTGGTCGAGGCAGACGCCCGATTCAGACAGTTTTTGCGATTGTGTCCGACCTGACGGCATAAACCACACTTTCTTTCCAACCTGTCAAGATCGTCCATTTCTGTTGTGATGCGCTTACTTTTGGGACAACCCTTCTTGTTCCTTCGCATTTGGTCATTGTGCCACACTATTTCATCGTCGTATTCAGGCCAATAATCTGGTTTTGCTACCAAAGGAAAGTTGTTGTTGTAAACGTTGAGCAACGTTTCATATTTGTAAACGTTTGACAGAAGTTGCAGCGCGTCTTGATGGATATGAGCACAAGCGACAATGACATGAGAGCAAGGCATACGAAATGCTTGAAACCTGCCACAATCGCACCATTGAGAAGGTAAAATGACCCTATATTCTTGTCTTGGCAGGCCTTCATTGTGGTTGATTGTCTCTTTCACAATGAAGTTGTGGCCGTGTCGGTCAAACCGTATAACCATGTGAGTGTTGGCTTTAGCACTTTCAGCCTTAATGTATTTCATGCAGCTTTCACTCCATAGTTGTCCAGATTGCAACACCGCATTCCACATTTCACCTCTTTTGGCAAATAACACAGCCATCCTAAAATACGTAGATTTTACCAAGGCAGTGATTGGGAGGTTTCGTATGCCTTTAAATACCCCATTCATTGATTCAATAAGATTCGTTGTCATATGCCCCCATCTTTGGCCATTGTCGTATGACCTAGTCCATTTTTCCACTGGAATATTGTCGATCCACCTACCGGCTTCCGGATTAGACAAACGGATCTCGTTGCGGTAATATTTGAATGTGGGTTGTGTCAATGCATATCCCGCATTCATAACCGCTTTCCTCAATGTTTTGTCCTTGATCTCCCTCGAGAAATTCTGGACGATATGCCTAACGCAATAGACATGCGTAGAAGGAGGGTCATGCCAACCATTTGCTGGATTATTGTAGGCACTTTCAATGGAGGCATGTCTGTCCGAGATCAAACAGAGATCTGGTTGAGGAGCCACGTGTGTCCGCAGATTTTTCAGGAAAAAGCACCACCGGTCTCCCCCTCGACAAGGGCAAAGGCAATGGGGAAAATGTTGTTGTTGCCATCTTGTGCAACTTCCATCAATAGCGTGCCTTTGTACTTCCCATACAACCAAGTCCCATCAATTTGTATAATTGGTTTGCATGATGCAAACCCTGTGATGCATGGTTGAAATGCCCAAAACACACGACTGAATATTCTGTTGCCATTTAGTAGACTACCATCTTGGGCGTATGCTGGCACTGTTTCCAGAACGTAAACACTACCTGGAGAATACGTCTTGAGTGCATTCAGGTAGCGGGGAAGTTCTTGGTATGACTCCTCCCAGTTTCCGTACACCCTTTCAATCTCCTTAGTCTTTGCTAACCACGCCTTACGGTAAGACGGAGTGTAGTTAAAAACCGTGGTGATGTGGGAGATGATTGTTTTCACCTTCAAAGATGGGTCGTTGCTTACCAGGGGTAGGATTTCTTGACAGATTAGATCATAGTTGAGTTTTCGGTGGTCCTGTGATTGAGTGGAACTTACACAAGTGTGGGTAGTCATTGAACCTATGACCCAACAGTCACCCCTTAATCTGTATGATGCGGTCAGCTTGAACATACAGTCAGGGTGGACACACTTGATCTTGTACCTTTCCGGGTTGATACGATCCACCTTAAAATCAACCGAGTTGAGCATGTGGAATTTTTTAATGGCCCTGATGCATTCCTCTCTGTTACGAAACTTATCCTTCTCTTTTAAATTTTCATCCGAATGCATATACGGATTGAAAAATAAGTCAGTAGAAGGTTCATCTCCTCCCATGTTGAAGTTTGTCATGTGCGGAGGTGGTGTGTAGATTTTGTTTGCAGGAATACTTGGGATGCCATCATCGTCGGAATCATCATTCACCATTTCGTCAAACTCTAACTTGTTATCTTCTTCTTTATCATCAACTGCATCTACCTCAGCTTGTTCATTCTCCAAAGGATCAACCTCCTGTGTCACCTGAGGCTGAGGCTGAGGCTCTCGCAGCATAACGTACAACTCAATAGAGTCGTACCCAGAATAGACATGGCTGGAAAACATATTCTGGAGATCCTCGTCATCTTGAACTTCAACCTTATAAAAAATTACTTGGTTGTTTCCAAAGAAAACTGGATTCTGATAAAATATCTGGGACACCGGGCCTCGTTCAAGTTTGGCCTCCAATCTTTTTTTGAAGTACGAGAAATTGGCTTTCCCGTTTAAGAGAAATCAGATGTTGTCTGTGTCTCTAAATAAAAACCCAGCGGTGGGACAAATGTATGTCTCACCGTTGAAATGTGCTTTGACGACAAATTGTGGTGCGGAGGCCATTGCGTAGAATTGTTTTAAGGTTTGAAGGTTGGAATGTTTGAATTTTATGAGTGATTCGAAGGTTGGAATGTTTGAGGTTTATTGATTGTATGAAGGTTTGAATGCTGTAATGTTTGAAGGTTGGAATGTTTGAATTTTATGAGTGATTCGAAGGTTGGAATGTTTGAGGTTTTTTGATTGTATGAAGGTTTGGATGTTGTAATGTTTGAAGGTTGGAATGTTTGAACTTTACGAGTGATTCGAAAGTTTATATGTTTGATTGTTTGCAGGTTTGAAGGTTTGGTTGTAAGAACGTTTGAAGGTTGGAAGATTTGACAGATTATGTGAATCAATGTTATGATAAACGTAAGGCTAAAAATTTCAATTAAGTAAGGATGCAACCCCCCAAGACTGCCAATAATGTTACATGCAAGGAATCCCAAAGACTGTCACGTAGCCTGAGCCTAGGCTGCAACAAAGGACACCTCTTATTCGCCAATTGGGGTGGTGACACCATTCATTTTTGTACTCTTTCGCCAAGTCCAATGGCCCTTCCCTTACTGTCCAATCGTGGTACATGCATGCAGATATATAACCCCTAGGCTGCCACCTAGCCTGCCCATAGTCTGCACCTATACATGTATGTTGTAAGTCTCCTCCCATCACCTCTAATGGGCTTACATGCACTCAGGCAAGGAATCCCAAAGGCTGTCACGTAGCCTGAGCCTAGGCTGCAACAAAGGACACCTCTTATTCGCCAATTGGGGTGGCGACACCATTCATTTTTGTACTCTTTCGCCAAGTCCAATGGTGCCTCCCTTACTATCCAATCGGGGTACATGCATGCAGATATGTAACCCCCTAGGCTGCCACCTAGCCTGCCCATAGTCTGCACCTATACATGTATGTTGTAAGTCTCCTCCCATCACCTCCAATGGGCTTACATGCACTCAGGCAAGGAATCCCAAAGGCTGTCACGTAGCCTGAGCCTAGGCTGCAACAAAAGACACCTCTTATTCGCCAATTGGGGTGGCGACACCATTCATTTTTGTACTCTTTCGCCAAGTCCAATGGCGCCTCCCTTACTGTCCAATCGGGGTACATCCTTAGGCTGCCACCTAGCCTGCAAGAGTGACACCTTTCATTTTTTGTACATGCATGCATTCATATATGTAACCCCCTAGGCTGCCACCTAGCATGCAAGAGTGACACTTCGCAGGCATGCAAGAACCAGCAACCACTATATGAAATTTATTTGCTTATAAATACATACCATATCATACATCTCTCACACCCACACAAGTCTCACTCTCTGCTACGAAATCTTTCATACTCTCTTAAACTTTATAAGTCTATCATACTCTCTATCTCTTCCTAAGTCTTTCATAATCTCAAGCATTTTAAACAATGGCTCTTCTAACAATGGGCGATACTCACAGAGGCACAAGGGAAAACATTGCTGCATTTGTAAGTTTCTTTTTTGGTTATACATTTTTCATACTTCAGATAATGCGTTGTTCTTCTTACTTAATCTTACACATGTTACATTATGAACTCAGGACACAAAAAGATTCAGAATTCGTTCTCACAACTACCTGGCTCCCGACCCATTTATCGTACCATATCTGGAATACGCAGGTTTTGGACATGTCATAAAGATCTCCAACTGCACCATTGACTCGAAGTTCATTCTTGCAATGTTGGAAAGGTGGAGACTAGAGACCCATACATTTCACCTACCAATAGGTGAATGTACCATCACACTAGAGGATGTGTACATGCTACTAGGTCTCCTTGTCGACGGTAAGGCCGTGAACGGGTCGGTTCAATAACCCAACTCTCAGTGTGAAGAACTGTTGGGCAGGGATATGGTAGAAGGTGGTGGTGCAAGAGGTCAGGGAATACTACTCACTGAGCCGAAAAGTCATTATGCAAGTTTGGAATTAAATGAAAATTCCTCCGAGAATGACAGGGTAGTAAAAGCCAGAACTTATCTTATGATACTTTTTGGTACATTTTTATTTCCCGAAAGTACGGGAAATAGTGTAAATTTTATGTATTTACATTTACTAAGAAATTTTGAAAAAACAAGAAAATATATTTGGGGTTCTGCAGTTTTAGCCCACCTACACAGTTCCTTGTGCAAAAATGCAGTCAAGGAAAAATGTACATTTTATGGGTGCGCTTTTTTATTACAAGCCTGGGGTTGGTGGAGGATGGAGTCCTTAAACCTCGTCAACAACAACACTTTCGGTTTCCCGTACGCAACAAAGTAAGTCATCAAGTTATAGCATTTATAACTATTCATCTCTTCCCCAAATATATGCTAAGAATAAAATGTTTCTCATTTCCTTTAGGTACTGCGTGAGGGGTATGGATTACGGCAAGAATCCAAGATTCAATGTCGCACTCTACCGCAATCTGTTGGATCACTTAGGCCCAGATGACGTACGTCGTAGCTTTTAACTTTTGTTCATTTAAATTATTTATACATTACTTTTGCGTTAACCTGATTTAAATTTTATCGCAGTTCGTCTGGAGACCATATTTGGGTTTGGGCCATGATCCAAACCCGGAGGATGCAGCAACTTGGACCGCGAAGACTGCAATCATTCGGTTCAACATTGTGGAGATGCACCACAGCGACCGTGTGAAGATGCAGTTCGAAATGCATGAGGAGATACCAAGTGATCCAACTTGTTTGTCCCCATGGCATCTTAAAAGGGTCGACGCTCAGTGGGGTCTTACCAACTGGAAAGACTTCGCTCCTGAATGGTGTAAGATGTGGCAGAGGCATCACCGCTACGTCTTGTAATTCCCAGTTTTCCTTAATCAAGGTGATATACGACACACGGATCAATATTTGTCTTGGTACAGGTCGGTCAGTAACCCTGAGATGCACGTGTCTCATCCAAGGTACTTGGTTGACCCACGCACACAATGGGCACAACCCTCGTTTCCACATCAACAAACCCAAAACCCATCAACCTCCCACCAACCCCCAAGAAGAAACAGACCCACAAACACCCAACCACAGTCCCCACCACAACACAACTACACTCAAATGCCACACAACCAACCACAATCACCACCACACTACCAATACCCCGATATGCCTCACACCCAACCACAATACCAATCCCAATACCAGCACACCCGCATACCCCACACACAATTTCAGTCTTCCGCATATCCCAATATGGGCCCCTCAACATCCAGCCTTAGCCCTGATATGGGAATGTCGGAAGATTACGAACAAACCGACCCAGCCTACCATCAACCACAATATCACCAAACCACCCAACATCCTCAATACCAAACACCCCAAGATCCATTTCCTTTCTACCCACCGTACTCAGACGATCAATGCTACAGACCCACTATGGAACCCCACCCACCGCCAACACGACCAAACTTTGAGGGTATGGGTAACCGATTGTACCAAAGTGGATCTTCTAGATATGGAGATCTGACTGATTTTATGGATCTGGACTGCATTGACTTCGTTGGGCCATCGACCTTGCCGCAGTAGGAAACACAACGACACCTAACACGAGAAAGGCGAGGACGGGGATGTGGAACCGGGGGTCATTACCGGGTTCCGGGGGATCACTGATTTATCTGTTTTTTTTCCTGTATTTTTTTATCCGTTTTTTTTTCTTTCTGTTTTTTTATCTGTTATTTTAATGTAATACAGTTGGATGTAATTTTTTTTTTTTAATAAAAAGTCCATTTTTTTGATCCTCTATCGAACACGCAACACACCGGACAAAAAAAAAATCACATTTTGCCCTAAATTAACACCTAGGAGCCATCTCACTTGGCTTAGGGCATGCCCTAAGCACATAGGCGCCAAGTGAGATGGCGCCTCCTCTTAAAATATAGTTGCATGCGCCATTTCAGATGGCTCCTCCTTTGGGGAGTCATCTGAAACATGGTTATTTGCGTAATTTTTTCCGAAACCCGGTTATTTGCGAAATATTATTTTAATAATTGGTTATTAATAAAAAAATTCAAATTTTGGGGTACAACACCTCCTCATGTCGTTATGAATATTGAGATACATTGCATATGCTGGCATTAGCGACCTCTAAAAGGGGAGTAACCATGTAATATCGATCTTTGAAAATTTTCATACTATTAGTATACACGTTGAACATCTTCTTTCCTTGTCAAAGAGAGAGAAATCCTTGAACCTGTCCTAAATTAGACAAACTACGTTGAATGTTCAAAAGGTGAAAAAAATAGTTAGGATTGACGCATTCTTTGTATTCACATTAGTAATCAAAAACTTTGACATAGGTCCAACTCACCGAGCGTAGTGGCTAAGGAACTACCCAATGGTGGTTAAGAGCGTCTACTACAAATTCGTTAAAAGTAAGTTAGAAGCCTATCAGAGATAAAAACATTAATGAAAAGGAAGGATACATCCCTTACTTATGGAACAAACTTTTCCACCCTTTTGCAGGAGCACCCTATAGTCTGAGAAGGGACTTACCTCGGTAAAAGCACGATCTAGACCTCCTTTCCTAACGAATAGTCCAATAATGTCCAGGGCCTCCCGGTCCTCCCATGACACTAATTCTTCCTCCCATTTATTCCTAACAAATTGATAACTATTTTGCTCTATTTTTGTCTCATTGCCAATATATAAAGGAACAACTCTAAGTATAATAACAAAATTCATTTTCTAACCACCACATTAGTTTCATGTTTGTAAGACCATAACCAAAATCGTGACGATGTACCTTGATGCATGTATAAGCATCTCATTTTTACTTGTAGTTGTTTTTGACAATTGGATATGTCAAGGGAAATGTTGGGAAAGTAAAACTGCTGGTAATTTCCATTGAGTCGAGGCCACCAACCTCCCTTCTATCTTCACTAGTAACGTATCCTCTCGATTCTTTCATAATTATCCTCACAGGAACTGTGGTAAATGATAAACAAGTACAAGGAAAAACAGGGATGTTGATATTTACATTTAGATAATAGAAATTCTTGATACCTACACGCGGTTAAACCCTCAGAGTTCCCCGAATAATGTCAAAACAGTAACTAGCAGAAAACTATATCACAAAATAGGGTTGAAAGTAGATTGGGAAATGAGAGAATCTCTGGAATTTCACAAGCAGGAAAAGCAGGAAGAAAAGAAATTTTGCCCTTGAATCTCTTTCTATTGTCTGGTTAACTGCCATACAATCACCATGACGGAACATGGGGAAATGTATTTGTGTTATCAAATGCCATGATGGGACCTCCATTTTCTTAAGTATTCAAGTAATCTAAAAGTGCCACTTTTACCATCAGACTTAGGGGCACATGTTGAATTCGGTATGTGAAAAATTGCCGTCACAAGATAAACATTTAATGTGCATGTTCCCAAGGCCACATGCCCCCACTCACCATTATTCTCCTCTTTCATGAACCAGAGGTTGACCCAAAAAGACAAATCAATCCTTGCTTTGCCAAATCCTAGGAAGGACTTGGGGGAAACTGTTTTGTGGCGGTCAGCGGCCCAATAAGGAAGGCTCAATCCAGAATATCCATGTAGCAAACAGAGTAATAAGTGAGACACCGTCATGCCAGACACTTGATCCCAAGTGCTTATCCATCATTAATTATTTGATCTGATTAGACAACTTCCCACATCTCATATCGAGTTAGACAAAAACTGTTTTAACCGTCCACTATATATAAGCCCAAAGACACATCATTTTAAGTATTATTTCACTTCCACTCTCAAAGTACTTCTCTATGATTTCCCTGAATGAATAAAATGTTAATCTTACAAATTTTCCCTGTTCCGCTGCACCAGAACCTCTCGCCACTGAATCGAAAGAGCTCATTCCCTCGACCTTAAGTATTTCTCGTTACACTTCAAACACTTCATCTTCAATTAAAAGAAATGACTCCCCTCAAAGTATTGTTGTCTCAAATATTTAATCTTATATTGAACTCAAATTATCTAAACCGTAAATATATTTACTCAGTTAACGTTTCTTAATAGAATTGATTAAAAATAAAATCAAATATATATGTAGCGGTAGAAATGTTTAAGACTAAGCTATTGGATTGACTAGACTTGTACAAATCATAATAAAAATCACCACCTCGCTTTATTATTTCCAAAGGAATGGAAAAAGAGCGAATAACCCAAAAGAGGGGGAAAGATTCAAGGTAAGGGGATTGGTTATGAAAAGGGAAGGTATTAGCACCCTAAACATCTACGGTACTCCGTAGGAACCTCTTTGTAAAATCTGTATATTTCAGCTATAAAATGTTGTATAAAAATAGATGGTGAAGGTGTGAAAAGAAATAGTTTTTATGATTTTTTGCACGCGCCACAGTTGCGAACCTTTAGTGCCTACGTACCACCTTTCGTGCAATAGGGGATCAGGGTACACGTAGTTCACCTTTAAAAAATTTTAAACACAAGTGTGTTGGTTAATTTTATGAGATAAGACATCATCGTCATTGTCCGTGTGAAAAAAATACTTACCACCCACAATCATGAGAGAAGAGAATTTGCAACAACTCAAAGTGGAGGATATGGCATGGATTTTAAGATCAACAATGCCTCACTCAACACCCAAGTGGAAAAATATCTTACTTTACTACATATTGTAGAAGTATAGTTATTTGCATCACTATAAGGATTGCCAAGATTTCAATCTTTTTGAGAAAATTTTAAAGATAAGAGCCAAAATGGCAAAATGGTTTGAATGAGATTGATGGCTTTCAGTCTTCTCACAAAAATTTCAAGGTGTTATTAAGTTTCTTAAAGTTTGTTTACGAAAATGTTTTAAAAATGCACGGACCTAAGTCCAATTTTATTATGAAAGTGGTTCAAGTTTAGAAATAAAGAATTTTCAAAAGGGGGGAGAAGATTTTTTAAATTAAAGAAGATGGGAGGAGATGAAGGGACTATCCTAAAGCATAAAGTAAAATCTAAGGAGAAGAATCATCTAACCAACAAGAAGCCAATACTTGACATTATGAGTCAAGATAGAATTCTCATTCTTTGGATTGAAATCAAGCAAGCAAAGATACTAGACCTCTTGAGAGAACCAAACTTCAAGTGCATTAAGTCTTCACAAAAAATTGGGAAGAATAACGGTTGTATACAGATGAATTCCATATTACAAACAAAGTATGTAATGACAATAACCTGCACACAAAACAAACAAACAACCCAATGTCTTGAGGTAAACCTCAAGAACTCCAGACAAAATATTAACTAAGGTGACAAGGTCTCCAACATTTGCCAAGGTTTCTATTCCTAGGTCCAAGAAGTCTAATACTCCATAATGCCAAGGATAGTAACCAAATAGTGCAAGTATCATTAATGTTTTTTATGGTTCATGTTAATTATTAAGTGTCTTCAAAAAGAAAAGCTCAAGTGAGCAAAATAAAAAATGACATAAAAGTAAATGCTCAAGTGAGCAAAGATGAAAATAGCATGAAATGTAAATGCTAAAGTAAATGGTACATAAATTAAAAACATAAAATAAAATCATAAAATAAAGTCAATTGTTAGAAGTTAATGGTTAGCTGGATGACCATCTTGAAACTTGCATTTGAAACTCATTAGAAGATAGGTAGAACCAAAGCCTCTCAAAAACAAGTTGCATTTCCTTTTTGTCAAGTATATCATCCATTTAAGAATCCTCAAGACAACATTTGAATGGCCAACTGTTGTACCCCAAAATTTTCCCTCACATATTCTTCAAGGTTTGTCAAGAATCGTCTTCAAATTACTCAAGATGGCTCAAAAGGGTTGTACAGTCAAACTACTTCCTAAGACAGCTGAAATTAGGGTTTTGGTTCTTTCAAGGAATTTGGGGTTCTCAATGGTACAATCAAGTCTCATAGGCCTATATACATTCTCAAGCACCTACATGCCAAGTCTCAAGACTCACAATGCCAATTTGCACAGTCAAAAGCTCCATTTGATCCACAGTCAACTGCAAGGGCAAAATGGTCTTTTTGCAGTCAAAAGTCAGAATTTTTGGTCAACATCTCATTTTGAGTCCACAATAATCATTTGATCAAGTCTTGATCATGATTCCACAAGGATAGCTAAAAAATCATCAAAGATGCAAAAGTTACTATTTTTGGACAGTAGAAAAGTCAATTGTATATTGACCAGGGCATAACTTTTTCATGGTTCATCAGAAAAATCCCATCCAATGCTCATTTTGAAGGGGATGCCATTTACTACAATCCATCTTCACACTCCAAGTTCAAGAAATGCTCTCACAAGAAATTATCAATTTTTACATTATAGGTCAAATTCAAAAGTCAACAAAAGTACACTTTGAGTCAAAGGCCATAACTTGAGATTGGTAAATCCAAATGACATGGGACCAAAGGCATTGGTTAGAGGACTTCAAGAACTTTCCAAAATGTCCAAGAACATGTTCATATGATCAAAATTGAGCAAGTTGTGCATTGGAGAAGTTGGGAAATTTTTAGGAATTTGCAAAAGTCAACTTTGCTCAAAACACCTTATTTTTGCTAATGGGCCCCAAATCTCTTCTTGAAACTTCATCCATGGCCTATGAACGACCCATCAAGATTAATTGAATTTATTTTCTTATTTTTATTGATTAATAGGATTTTTAATTAATATTAATTCATTTAATTAATTTAAATTATAGGAAAATACAAGATTTGATTTTTTCAATCAATTTGTGAAGCAAATGTGGTCAAGATATGCTGGCAATTTCGTGCTCAAAGTCAAAGATACAAAAAATCCAAAATTGGCAACTTTGTTCAATCATGAAGATTCAAAAATATTTGATTTCCAATCAAAGATTCAATCATCAATTCAATGGATTTTTGCCCAGTTCTTGACCTAATTCAATTGCCTTATATACAAGGAAGCAAACCCTGGCCTTGAAGACGTGAAAAAGCTGCAGAAAGAAAGCCATAGCATATTGAAAGATTCCAAGAAAATTGAAAACTGACTTTGGCATTCCAGGGCGATTCAAAAGGTTTTATTGAATCTAATACATTGCAGGAGGTCCCAGGGACAATTTGCAATTGAATTCACGTGCTAAAACTCAAGAAATCACTGAAAACAGAACCACGGTTTGCACTTATTATCCAAAATCGTATTGCTTAATTCATGCATATTTAACATGATTTCTTGATTGTTTTGCATTGCTAGAGGTCATACCAAGCTGATGGAATGGTTTAATTGAACTGAAACGCCATAAATCAAAAGTTGCCATGATCAATTTCTAGGGTTCTTAAGCTTTGAAATTGGGGCTTTGCAATCCAGGAAAAATTAGGACGAGTGATACATATGAATGAAATCGTGAGAACAAGACGAATCTAACCCACCCATCGCGAAATATTTATGTTCATCATGCTGCTAATCGCTATTTTTCCTCGTAGCATATAGTGGGGGTTAAAAACCCCCGCTATCTAATATTACTTTTGTAGGAACAACGAAGAAGAAGAGGACGTGTTAGCGTCCCATTGGCTTATTCAAAAAACGCGTGTTTACTTTTTTATTTACAGCGTTTTAGTTTGTTTCATATATAATAATTGTCTTTTATTCTAATATCAATTGAGACAACGTGGTGGAGTGGTTGAGCAAGCATCCAATGAACATTGGGACCTGGGTTCGAATCCCAGGTCCCCCCCAAAACGCTTATTCTATTTTTTTCTTAACATATTCTTGTGCAGCTTTCCAAAAGAGACCCACCATGTGCTTCACATCCCAGCGCGCCAAGTGGCCTCAAGCTTAGAACCAATGGCCAGGATGGAGTGACTACCATAGTCCCTGGTCAATGCATGGGTGAACGATCCAAAAAAGTCAAAGAGGCTGGAAATAATTGGGCTTGAGAATTGCATAGCATACCTCCTAATTGGGCCAACACCCCCTGGGTTTATTCTTTCCTTTTTTTTTTCTTTTATATCTTCCATTTAATTATTTTACTATTAATTATTATTATTATTATTTAACTAACCAAATTAATTTTTCATAATAAAATCAGAAGATTAAAAAATATATTATTTTTATTATTACTTATTAAAATTAATTTCACCCTTTATTATTTTTGTAAATAAATACTAACATCATTAATTTAGTTTAATTAGGGTTAATTTTAACTTTTTTTACAATAAATAAAATTAACATAGAATTAGGGTTTTTACTAACTTTTGACTATTTTTTATTTATTTCCTTGAGACATTAAAAAACCAAAAATATTTCTTTTTATTAATTAATTTGTTTTAGGATTAATTTAATTAAATGCAAAATAGATAAAACTCCTTTCTTTCTCAAAAAGGGTCAAAACCCTAAGAACTTCTCCGATTCAATTCTTTTCGCGCATATTATTTTTGATCATTATTATGTAATTGTTCCGAGGATGTAATAGCTTTAATTAGGACTTTTTATCGCTTTCCTTTAATTTCCCGCAATTTACTTTTCAAGGGTTTGTTTTTGGCGAAGTAAATACCCGATGCCTTGTAATAGCGTAAATTTATTTTCTGCAACCATTAACTGTTAGATGTATGTTAACTAGGCTATGCATGACAAGACTTATCTCTGAAATTAAAATCAACCCGTAGCTCACCATAACATGTGCAAAGATAACTTAACTGAAACCTGACACACTCGCACATGCCACTCCTAGGGTACGCCTCACTTGGTTGCCTCGACGTGGTCATTGAGTATAGGGTGTTTTAGAGGTCGCCCTCCTGTCTAAAGATCAAAGTTGCCTCGGAACGGTTTCCTCGGATAAAAATGATATAGGACATTAGGGTTACCGCTAAGGCGTCCTACCATTGCTTTAGTGACCACATGTCCCTTAATTGAATTGACCCGAAAACTCCAACGACGGTGCTACCTACTTCTCAATAGTGGGATAGTACTGTCTAAAGGACATTTACACAACTTAATTTCTTTTGAGTAGGTAGAGGTTCTTAGATACTTGCTCTTTCAAAACAAAAATACTTTTCGCACCTACACTTTTCTGACAAAAGTTTTCAAACAAATACTTCATACACTCTTGAGGACTGATACAAGAGTTAAAATCAAAGTTTTCAAACAAACTTTATCAAAACCCACAAACACAAGAAAAGCAAAACATTTTTGAAAACATAGTGAGCAAGTACCTAAGAGCCCATGGATAACCACGGATAGAAAGGGTGCTAACACCTTCCCTTTCTATAATCTACCTCCCGAACCGAGAAACATATCGAAAAGGAATTTTGTTGTGCTTTTGTCCTTTCCTTGTTGGAGAAAATAAAAGACGGTGGCGACTCTTGCTTACCGCGACATTTCGCGAACCAACATTCCAAAAACAGTCAGTTCTATTTCCACCGATCACACCAACGATGTTTAAGTGATCCGCGTTGACCAAAATTTATGAAGATCCATTGGAGGATTGGTAGAACCAAAGCCTTCTAACCATGAATCTCAAGGTTATTGGATCAAAGGGATCAAATTAATATACTTGAGCATACAAACATAGGTTTGGGCCACAAATGATCATTTTCTCAAATCGGGACAAAATTTAGCGCTATATTAAGCAATCGTAAGTGGACTTATGTAGAAGTCGCACCTATTTTGTGGTCGGTCAATAGCAATCTATGTACTTCATGTTTGGGTAAATTATATAAAGATCATTATCCCATAACATGTAATACAATAAGAAAGGGGGATAAGATGAAGAGGGAAAGGGATTAGAGTTTCAAATATCATCAACATCATTCGTCCATTTTAATGGCTTTGGTTTATGAACCTATCAATACCTAAGACCTAATGATGTTGAAGAATTTGTCTCAAAATATGTCTCAAGTCAGTACCACATGATATTTCAAGAATTAAACAAGAATCATGTACAAAAGCTTTCAATTACATGCATTGATCAAAGGTAAAACCCTAAATACATACCTAAATCAAAAATAGTTTTAAAACATGAACACTTATTTACCTCCTTATATCTTCCTCTATGATGCATGAAATGTCACAAACTTTGAATTAAAAATGAAGAGGACACTTCATACTCCAACTTTCATGTTCAAAATTTTTCAAAATGAAACTTGAATCAATGAGATATTTGGCCATGAATGTGTGCTTACAAATTGTTTGATAAAATGCCAAGCCTGACTGGGCTTGCTGCGTGCACGTGAGGCCTTGCTGGGCAAAAAATTCAGCTTGCATGGTACCTTATTCTCACAATTATATCTCAAAATGTAGGAAGAATTTGGAGAAACTTTCTGAAGCAAAGGTGTTCCTCACATTTAGGGCTTGATCTTTGATGTTGGACATTTTTAAAAATAATGAATATTTCTCATAGAAAAGTGATGATAAATGCGCCCCCACAACATGTTTGATGAAATTCCTGCCTAGCGCGCGTGACATGCCTTGTACTGGGCAAAAATTTAGTTTTCAGCTCAAAATCCTAATCACCATATCTTTCTCTACACTTAACCATTTGAGATGATTCTTGAATGAAAAATAAAGATAAAACTTCAATCTTAAACTTTCATGTTGCCAACCTTTTGATTTGAGTCCAAATGGTCATTCAAAAATGGACAAGAAAAAGTCAGATTTTTGCAATTTTAACTAAAATTTCACTAAGTGTCAAAAACTTCCAAGCTTCGTAACTTTTTTTTCTTTTCACTTTTTAGACTTGTGGCCTCTCCTACAAAGTTGGAGAATTTTTCATCCTATTTCTAAACATATAAAGTTTTCATATTCTCAATAAAAATTGAGAAAGTTATAGCCAATCAAAATTCAACCCTATGGATACTTAGAAAATTTTCAAAACTTCAAATAACTTCCTTGACAAGTTGTCTCCAATTCACACCTCATCTTGAAGTTTTTGCCAATATTGACCATGAAATGTGAGAATAGGGATACTGAATTGATAGTTGACCAAAAGTTCACTTGGTCAACAACTGACTTTGACCATCTTTTGACAAAATGATTATTTTATCCCTTTTAATCAATTGAATCCTTTCAAGCCAAAGTTGATGATCAAACTTCCAATGATAGAAGCGCATGACTATGTAGAGAAGTATGGGATCAAGAATTACCCAAAAATCTAAAGATCTCCTGATTAAAATCCAAACTCTAGTTTTGATCCTCTGTGCTAGGAGATGGTGAGATGACTGCAATTGTGCCATTACCTACAATATGATGTTTCAAGAAACAAAATATACACATTTTGAGGTTAGTTAGAAGCATATATATATACAAAGATACACAATTCAAAGTGCTTCAAGATGCTTCGTGATTCCCATAAGTAAACCTAAAGACAGGATGCAGTAGGAGAAAAACCCCAAACCCTAGCTTGTGATTTGGTTGCATTGTGATATCATGAGATGATAGAGGAATCTTAGGAGCAAAAATTAGGGTACAACAATATACATTTTATAAGCTGAGACAACATAAACTACTCCTTATAAAATTAAGGGTAATTTATCGTTAATGATCTATATCAATAAAATTTTATCACATAAAATTAATTTTTAAATTCACATATTAATGAGAAATTTTAAGATATTGAGTCCATGTCTTTTCTAACTTAAAAAAAAATTCACACTTACATATCAACACCTTCTAACTTAAAAATCAAATTATATATTATTTTCTTGATTTTATTTAAATTCTTTAAAATTTTAGATTAATATGTGATTTTAAAATTTTATTTTATATAACAAAATTTGATTGATACACATTACTCTTAAATTTTACAAAAAAATAAGTAAGAATTTAGCTTCTTATAAACAATAAACAATAAAGATTAAACAAACTTGCTTTCAACGACGACAAAGTGAATTTTGTTACCCCACAAATGTTAAACGCGCTTCCATTTTTCTCTCAGAAATTATTCAAAAACAAAGATGCCACCGATACAATATATGCAAGTAATCAACTTATACATGAATATGAATTAAACGTGAAAATTAAACAAATAGTGAAGTTGACTTCTATAACTTAATTTACAAGAAGCCTCTAAAAGTCGTTAATGCAAACCTCCAAACACGTCTTACATATCGTCAATAATCATGCACACCCATATCAACCACCAAAGGTTACAATTCAACGATCAAAACGTATAATAAAAAAATATAAAACCAAACTTTTTAAGAACCGTCTTTGTTTTATTAGTTATTAAAAGTTAGACACCAAAAAGTTATGTAAAACTAAAAACAATGACATTTCGTAGAGTTGGCCAAATTTTGCACCTTCCAAACACGTCATTAAGTCAAACGCGCGTTTTAGTTTTACCACTTCATTTTCGTCTATATATAACACCATATGATGCCATTTCCATATCATAGTTCTCCATATATCTTCAGCTCTTCTCGTTACATATACATACAAGACGTCGAAAAAGAGAAAAACCTTTGTTTAGTAGAACCATGTCTTTCTCAAACAAACTATCATTGGTTTTATTACTTTCTTCTTTTCTCATCCATGCATCTTTTGGTATGTATATTATAGTCTACTATTTTTCTTTGATATTTTGTTATGTTATGTATATTAAAGTTAGTGATGAACTTTGCAGCTGAGATGATATGCGAGGAGTTACCGAAAGAAGTGTGTAGTTTCTCAATAGCTTCATCTGGGAAGAGGTGTTTGTTGGAGACAGAAAAAGGAGTGAAAGGTGAAATTGAATATGAATGCAGAACATCGGAAGTTGTGGTGGAGAGAATCTCAGAGTACATAGAGACAGACCAATGTGTTGAAGCATGTGGTGTTGATAGAACTTCTGTTGGTATTTCATCTGATGCTTTCTTTGAGCCACACTTCACTGCCAAACTTTGCTCACCATCTTGCTACCAAAAGTGTCCCAATATTGTTGATCTTTTCTTCAATTTGGCTGCGGGAGAGGGTAAGAGTTATTCATTGATAATCCTAATGCACTATTGTCCTAGTATTTTTGTTAATTAGCAATAGATAACAACTAAACTTGCATTGATGTGGCGAATAACAGGAGTGTTTTTGCCGGAACTATGTGAGAAACACAGGAGCAACCCTCGTCGTGCTATGGTTGAGCTTGTGAGTTCTGGAGCTGCATTTGGACCCGTTTCTGCTCTTTCAGAAGACATTGTGGTGGCACCTGCACCTTCTCCTCTTTGATTCTGGAGAATGAGTGTTAATTTATATATTCCTACTATGTTACTACTATTTTAGAGGATATATATATAGAGGGAAGTATGAGTTTCTTATTATGGAATTTGTTTTGATCAATGTAATAATCAAGCTTGAGTTGAGCATGTTATTTTTAACAACAATGCTTTTCACATTTTCACCTTATTTGAGATGGTGAGAAATCGTTGTTGACATTCACCGATAGCAACCCATCATCACATTCGCTTCGCTTTTGCACTAACAGATGATATTCGATTACATTGAAGCCAACCTTAGTGGTATGCAAGACATTCTACAATACAAGATTTCACAGTTTTTCAAAATTAATCTATGGTAAAAAGTCTCTATGGTAAAAAATTTGCTATCGTTTCACAATCAATTATATCTATTCTTCCACAGAACCCACAGTAGCGTAGCCACACGAACCTGCCAAACTCCTGCAAATGTTCATTGACAAGTTCTTTGTCGAATTGTAATAATGTCAGCCCCGCAGTGTTCCAGCAGGTCTGCCGCATGTTGGACATCTCCACCACACCAAAAAGACATCACTCCTCTAATTTTCCACTCGTGACTTTCATCCGTATAACTTCTGACAACCTTACTGTGTTTAACTTGTGGAACCGTACGAGGAGCCTAATCAATAATTCCATGGAAATCGGGAACCACCTATTATGTCAAAAAAAATTTAAAAGTGCTCCAAACCGAAGTCATTTCTATCAAGGATTTAGAATTAGGCTTGAAAGCCCCAACCATGGTATTAAAAAATGATCACAGTCACTTAAAAGTTTTCTCGTTTTCGGTTAGTACAGATGTCGTGACACTGACCGAAGTCGTTGCAACTAAGATTTTAGAAAAAAGATGTGATCGCATAGAGGTTTTCACGATTACAGGTGTCACGACATTGATTGTCATCATCACGGTGTGAATTAAGTACAAATTATTTTATAATATAAAAACAAATATATGTTAAAACCGTTTTGTCATTCCTGTTTTTGCGGTTGCAGACTGTTTTTTAAAACCCTAGTCGCTGTGTGAATTAACCACAATTTATTATTTAACATAAAACGGTGATAACAATATTGATAACGGCATTTACCGATACCATTTTATTAGAATGTTTTTGCGACTGCATACCGTTTTCTAAAACTCAATCTATGAACCACAAATGCATTTAAAATTTACTTGTTACCAAGAGTCATCACCCGAAGATCCGAAGGTTTATTTGTTACCAAGAGTCATCACCCGAAGATCCGAAGGGTGAGTGAATAAATTCAAATATGCTTTAATCAAGGTCGCATAGTTTTTTTTCCACAAACAAATTTAACTCATTTCATTAGTGAAGGTTGTTCAATACAAGGAGGTCACAAATGAAAAATACTATGTCTAGTCCAAGAATTAACAGTTTTAGCTAACAAGTGAGCAACCAATTTTTTTTTTGGCGTTTAACAAACTCTACCTGAAAGTTGGGATGAGATTTTAATAAACTCTTAATAAAACATATGATTAAACTAAATTTAGAACTACAAGTATAGTTGGCATGAATTGCTTGGACCACCATTTAAGAATCACTTTCAAATTGTGAAGTCAACCTTCTCTATGATAAACGTATTTTGAGGAAGACAAAGCTCTAAGTAATAAGAAGGCAGAGATGTTATTCAAAGACAAAGTATCATTATTCAAGATTTTAGTTTCAAGCTACACTACGCCAAAAACTGCTTTTTGCAGCGCCTCTACTAAAGCGCTTATTGAAAAAGCGCTGCCATAGCCTTCACAAAAAACAAAATTAAAAAAAAGGGAAACCTACGAAGGCGCTTTTTTAAAAGCGCTGGCATAGGTGGGGGATACGAAAGCGCTTTTTACATTAAAAGCGCTGTGGTAGGTCAAATAAAAATATTAATAAAAACGAAATAATAGGGTTATGAAGGCGCTTTTTAAAAAGCGCTGTGGAAGATTGGCCTTTGAAAGCGCTTTCAAAAGCGCTGGCATAGGGTCTGATGCTACTAAAGCGCTTTTTAGGCTAAAAGCGCCGTGGTAGCTCAAATATCAAAATTAAATAAAATGAAAAGCGCTCTTTAGGAATACCTCATTCATCTGTTCCATTTAGCAAAGCTTCATACGAATACCTCATTCATCTGTTTTCATCTGTATACGAATACCTCTTTAGGAATACCTCATTCTCTCGTTTTCATATGTATACGAATACCTCATTCATCTGTTCCGTTTAGCAAAGCTTCACCGCCACCATCAACCCATTGCGCCGCCGTCAATATTTCTCCATCCCAGAACAAAGGTAATTTTCTCTCTCCATTTCTCTTTAATCTCTAGTTTTCTTAAAATTAACTTCCAATTTTCATCTCAATTGAATTCACATGTTATAAATCTTCATGTTATAGGAATCAATAGGGTTATAATTGGATTATTTTTCATCTTATTTGAATTCACATGGGTCATCCTTTATGTTTATAATACTGCTTAATATGTGCACTCACAAACTGTTTGTGAAAATGCCTCAACAGCTTTCTTCTATAATTATGTTAGCATAGCTTGCACAATTTCTTCTATAATTAACTACTGACCGCCCCATTTCAAACTGCAATAGCAGCACATGTTACTATTTCTATTTTCTACTTGATTTTAACTTGAAAGATATGCAAATGTTCCTATGACTTTTGAAATAAGTGAATTTGACATGCTACCAATTGATTTATTAGAAAAATTCAACATTCTACGTTGGTTAACGATAATGTTTTTGTTTCCTCGCAGGTTCTTTTAACGTGGAAATTCTTGATTTTCAACTTTCATTTCGTTTGATTGTTTTGGACTCTGCTAAAGCTCGGTAAGTCTGTGATTTTACGTCCAAGTTGTTATGCACAATTGCTTCTAAATTTTGTAATTGTTGATTCTTTGAATTTACATTGATGTTCTTAATGCCTTCTATGTAGCACTAACATATTGGATTTACACGACATTGACGTAATTGTTGATTCTTTGAATTTACATTGATGTTCTTAATGCCTTCTATGTAGTCACATTTAATCACATTCATTTTCTTAAAGTTGTATCGTGTTTACTCGAAGTCGTTGATGTGTTTGGTGTCTGTTTTTGTGCTTATTACATGTTACCTTTGTTGTGTTTGTGTATTTGTCCATGTTGTGTTCTAAATTGCGGCCTGCATCTGCATTTGTGGCCGTGGCCACATTATTGTTGTTGCGGTATCCTCCGCATTGCAGTGTGATATAAAATCACATGTGTATTTCAAACTCCTCTCAATTAGTATTCACGTCGCAACAAGCACAATGAGTTGAGACTGTATTTGAGACAGTATCAATTGCATTTGAATTGGCTTGTTTTTAATTGGCCTGTACAAAAGGGTTGTTTCCAATTTTATGACTTTTATTGGCAAGGAATGCGTGCTGTTTCAGATTTCCATAAGCATATGTTACATGAAAATTTCAAAGCATTAGCAAAGTTTAAATATTTGATAATTAATGAATATTATCTCCTATCTTAGATTGTAAAAGAAGTGTATATAAAAAATTAATATAGGTGCAGGAATGAAAACCATGATTGAACATATATCTACTTTTTTTCCTGCAACATAATAAGTAGTAGTATAATACACAACAATAGTTATATTAAAAAATAATATATTACAGGTTAAATGAGTTAAATTAGTTAGCGTGTAGATGTTAGAATTTAGGACTATAGGACTATACCAAAAATATCTGACGGGATTTTTCCGTTGCTAAATCTTCCGGTTGCTTCTCCTCCGATGAAATCTTTACCGTAAGGTTTGAAATCCGACTTCACTATTGTTTGAATATAATTGTTATTACCTGTATCCAAGACTGAATCACTAGTATCCGACTTCACTAGTTAGTAATTAGTTATGAGTTGTTTAGCACATGCTTAAGGTGAGGCAAGAATAACTATGAATTTGATTACCTGATATGTTGAATTTCTTTACAGGTAATTAATTATTATTTTGCTATAGTTGCGTGACTAATTAGTTGCTATAGTCAAACCATGGATAAAAAATGGATGACTGCCAATCGATTGTCGAAAGAGTATGAGGATGGGGTATCAGAATTCGTTAAGTTTGCCGTTGCGCACGCCAGAGAACCCAATGGAATGATATGTCCTTGCTTGAGATGCTGTTATGGGAGACGGGTTGACGCGGTTCAGTTGGAATCGCATTTACTGATGCATGGAATTGATAGAAGTTATGCATGTTGGAATTTGCATGGTGAGAAAAGTAGCGGGAATGTTGAATCGAGTTATAATACGACGTATGCTTCAAATGAGGATTTCGCAGACGCATACGATTATGATCGAGTCGAAGAGATTGCAGAAGCGCTTGAAGAAGATCTTGAGGATTGTCCCAAAATGTTCGAGAGGTTGGTAAGCGATGCAGAGAAACCGTTGTATGATGGTTGTACAAAATTCACAAGATTGTCTGCGGTGTTAAAGTTGTACAACTTAAAGGCGGCCAACGGATGGTCGAATAAAAGTTTCACACAGTTATTAGCCCTCGTGAAAGAAATGCTACCAGAGGATAATGTTCTTCCCAATCGAACGTATGAGGCAAAAAAGATGTTGTCCTCTATTGGCATGAGCTATGAAAAGATACATGCATGTCCAAAAGATTGCGTTTTATTTCGAAACGAGTACGCAGTGTTAAATGAGTGTCCTAAATGCGGTGCCCCTCGATATAAGGAAAAGTTGTCTCCGGAAAAGGTGTTATGGTATTTTCCTATAATTCTGAGATTTAGGCGCATGTATCGTAGTGAGACCGATTCAAGACACTTGACTTGGCATGCAGATGAAAGAATTATTGATGGGAAGTTGCGACATCCGGCAGACTCACCACAGTGGACGAAAGTTGATATTGATTATCCTGAATTTGGAAAAGAAGCAAGAAATCTTCGCTTGTCGTTGTCTACTGATGGAATGAACCCGCATGGTATTCAAAGTATCTCGCATAGCACCTGGCCTGTGATTCTTATGATATATAACCTACCTCCGTGGCTATGTACGAAGCGTAAGTACATGATGCTATCTATGTTAATTTCTGGGCCCAAACAACCAGGGAATGACATAGACGTGTACTTGGCACCCTTAGTCGAAGATTTGAAGTTTTTGTGGGAGACCGGTGTGGAGGTTTACGATGGGTATAGGAAAGAAAGTTTCAACTTGAGGGCGATGTTGTTTGGAACAATTAATGATTTTCCGGCGTACGGAAATCTATCAGGGTACAGCATTAAGGGTCAAAAAGCGTGTCCTGTTTGTGAAGATGAAACCGATACGATGCGATTGAACTTTTGTCAGAAGAATGTTTTTCTCGGTCATCGTAGATTCTTAAATTCTAATCATCACTATCGTGGGTGGAGAAAGGCATTCAATGGAGAGGCAGAACACGGTAGAGCTCCACATATGTTGACAGGTGATCAGATTTTTTAAAAGGTGAAAGATGTGAGTACTGAGTTTGGCAAGCCTTTTGCACATAGACTTGTCACGAGTGGGTGGAAGAAGAGGTCGATTTTTTTTGAACTTCCATATTGGAAGTCGTTGTACGTAAGACATTTCCTCGATGTTATGCATATTGAAAAAAATGTATTTGATAGTGTTATTGGTACGTTACTCAATATACAAGGAAAGTCTAAGGATGGCATTAACATAAGGAAGGACATGTTAAACATGGGAATTAGAACTGAATTGGCACCCGTGACGAAAGGAAGACGCACATATCTACCACCTGCTGTTTACACTCTATCTAGAAAGGAGAAGAAAATATTGTGTAAGTTCCTCAGTGAAGTTAAAGTTCCAGAAGGCTACTCATCAGATATTAGAAGACTTGTGTCAATGAAAGACCTAAAGTTAAAGAGTTTAAAGACTCATGATTGCCATGTTATAATGGAACATTTTCTACCAATAGGTATACGTTCTATTCTGCCAGAAAAAGTAAGGAGCGGAATAACTAAGTTGTGTTTTTTCTTCAAGTCAATTTGCAGCAAGGTGATCGATCCTGCGATCTTACCAACATTGCAAAAAGAGGTGGTTGTTACTTTATGTGAGCTTGAAATGTATTTTCCTCCCTCGTTTTTTGACATAATGGTTCATCTAGTCGTTCATCTTGTCAAAGAGACACAATTGTGCGGACCAGCTTATATGAGATGGATGTACCCTGCTGAACGTTATATGAAAATTTTAAAAGGGTACGTGAAAAACCGAAGTCGACCGGAGGGTTGTATTGCGGAACGATACATTGTTGAAGAAGCGGTTGAGTTTTGCACTGAATATCTGTCAAATGTTCAATCAATTGGACTCCCCAAATCTCATATTGTCGAGAAAAAAGAAGGAAAAAGACTAATTGGAAATAAAGTTGTGACAGTGTCAATGGTCGAACGGGATCAGGTGCATTTGTATGTTCTGCACAATGAGATTGAGGTTGAGCCGTATGCTGAAATGCACAAGGGTGTTCTTCGAGGTTTAAATCTGAATAGAAATGAGAATTGGATAGTACGAGAGCACAATCGAAGTTTCATACCGTGGTTTAAGGAACAAATTTATTCAAAGTATCGTTCGGATCCTGCTTCAGTAACAGAAAGGTTGAGATGTTTAGCATATGGTCCAAGTATGATTGTGTTTTCTTATAGCGCATACGCAATTAATGGATACACATTTTATACCAAAGAACAGGATGATAAAAGTACTATGCAGAATAGTGGTGTTACCTTGGTAGCTGAAGCGATGCACATATCAAGTGTGAATGACTTAAACCCGAAATTTGCAAATCTGTCATATTTTGGGGTTATCGAGCGCATTTTGTTGTTTGATTACGGGAAGTTTCAGATTCCTGTATTTGATTGCAAGTGGGTTGAAAATAATAATGGCGTACGAATGGATAAGTCAGGATTTTTGCAAGTGGATCTCAATAGGGTGGGGTACAAAGATGAACCTTTTATTCTAGCCTCTCAGGCTAAACAAGTGTTCTATGTCAATGATCCGACAAGTACGAAATGGTCTATAGTGCTTTTGTCTAACAAAGTAATTGATGAAAACATTGGAGATCAAGGTGATATTGGCGTTGGCATTGAATCTTGTACAAGAAACGATCAAAATGAGAATGAACCTTGTACTAGAGATGATCATAATGAGGGTATTTGGATCAATCCAACCATCCGAGTTGTTAACAGAAGCGTAAAATATATTGCTACCAAGAAAAGAAAGAGACGTTAGTGAAAAAGGTATTATTATAATTATAGCCTAATATTGTAAGTAATATGTGAATAATGTTTTGAATTTTTGGCATATCTTTTGAACCGTTTTGAATTTTTGCGAATGTGACTAGTGTTTATTTAGTAGAACAATGTTTCCGGAGCTGATGGTGAGGTTTATTTCTTGCAAGTTTGGTTTTTTAGCATTTTATTCAATTTTGAGTTCCTTTAGTGCTATTCATATCTTTTTCGAGTATCCATTTTCATGTAGTGTACTAATGTGCTTGTTTGACTTTTGTTACAGGTCTAATGGCTAGCAATGAAGAAAACCCGCAAGGAAACCAACAAGAAAACCCACCAGGAAACCAACAAGATCATGAAAACTCACAAGAATCAAATCATGCAGCGGATGATAATTCAGCAAATGATGTTGCACGAGGCATCACCATAATGCGCGAAATCTTTCGTGCTAGAGATAAGGGAGTGATATATAATGTAGATTGGAATCATTCAAATCAAGTAGTTGGGGTTAATGCTTCAAAATTCACAAGCTACGTTGGTACACTTGTTCGTATGCATGTGCCAATCTCCATATCTAGATGGAATGAGAAACAATGTGAAGCATTGAAGCAAGGAAAAGAAATGTTTTGGGAAGATGTTAAGGTATGTATGTTATATGGTTTATATGGTTATATGTTTATAAGTTTATAAGTTTATATGGTGTATATGGTTTTTAAACTACTTATATGTTTATATGGTTTATATGGTTTTTAAATTACTTATATGTTTATATGGTTTATACGCAGCGGTCTTTTAACGTTCCAGATGAGCGTAAAGGCTTCGTACTTGGGTTGGCCGGGAAAAGATTTAGAGGGTGGAAAAATCTGTTGACGAACACCTATCTTAAGGATGACAAAGGAAAGTGGCTGGAAGAGTTCCCGGCCGGAAGGCCAGAAAAGTATAATCTTTTCATTAAACAAGAAGATTGGACTGAGTTTATTAGACAAAGAGATGACGAATTCCGGCAAAAGAGTGCCAAAAATAGTGAGAGAGCATCAAAGCCCGCGTATCCATACAAAAAAGGGCGTTTGGGATATGCACGCTTAGAGGAAAAAATTGTAAGTAATAAATAGAAATGATATGTTCTTATTAATTGTCTAAATGTGTTGTATTTGACGATCTAACCGTTTGTTTCTATGCATAGTTAGAGGAGACGAAAAGTGATGAAACCTCACTTCCAGCACATTTGCTGTGGAAGGAAGCTCGTGTGGGCAAGAATCAAGCTGTTGATCCAAGTGTTCTAAGAATTTATGATGAATGCGTAAGTATAACATTGTGTCTTTAATTAAATCAAATTTTTATGACTATTTAATTGATTTTTTTATCTCCATTATTTTCAGGAGACATTGTCACAAACGGATTCCACCGGTGACGACCAGGATACGAGGAGCGTACTTAGTAAAACACTGAATGTTCCTGAGTATTCCGGTCGGGTGAGGGGTAAAGGTCATGGTGTGACTCCAACCTCTTTCTACCAGCATCCTCGGAAAAGAAATCCTACCAATGCAGAAGTGATGAATGTACTTATGGAATTACAAGCAAAATTCAATGCATTGGAAAGAGATAAAGAGGTATTAATGAGGGAAAATGGCAATGCGGCAATGGCGAAAGAAACTAGTGACAACGCTAGTATCAACCGTCAGAATAAATTTCCTGAGGTAATTATAAATATATTGATAAATCTCTATTGTTCAAGTTTCTCATTTTTATTCCACCTCTTTCTATTATTGAATTAAAAGTAATATGTATGCATATTGGTTTAGGGCATTTCATCTTGCCAACTATACGTAATGGCATCAGATTATCACCTTGTTGGCAAGGGAAAAGTGTACAACACTTTGGGAGATTTAATTCATAATACACTGATCCCGGCTGGACACCTGAGAGTATCAGTAGATTATCCTATTGATCCCGATGCGTTGGTACCGGTACCTGACGTGGCCTTGGATATAAGATCGGTGCGAGACGCAGTAGGGTCGTTTGTTGCATGGCCCTTGGACCTCATTTTCATTGATGATGAGGTATGTTTAAAACCGTTAATATGAATCATTTAGATTTCAAATGTCAATTCTGAACCGTTAAGTTAATTGTTTTTTAATATTAGCCTCCTACAAAACCCGCTAATAAGGGTAAGGAGATTTTGCAGCAAGGCGGCGAGTCTATGGCATCAATTCCAGAGGTACACTTAAATTGTTTATTATATGATATGAATTTAAAACTGAACGATTTTATAATTTACCTAAGTTATATGATTGTTAGGTATCTACGAAAGTGTCACAACAAGTGACCCAGCCTGTTCGTAGCAGACCACCCCCGAAAAAGTCAATGCATAAGGGGGGAAGAGGCGGGGGAAGAGGCGTTTTTGTACCTCGATATCGGAATACACTTGGAGTACTTTTGGAAACCTCAGATTTGAAGTCAGGTGGTATTCGTACAATCCTTATGGATGCAGATATCTTTGGTCTTGACTGCCAAGAAACGATAGGAATGGACGAAATGACTGAGATTATGACGCATGGTGAATTAGGCATCGGCAATGTTCACGCATACATCCGGTATTCCGATAAATATATCATTTAATTAGTTGAACAATTTATTTACACATTTCAATGAAAATAGTCTAATGTTTATATGTTTTTATTTAAGGTTGTTGTACGATAAAAAAATGCGCGAGACTGTATTGGCAAGACGCTTCCATTTCTTGTCTGCCCATATTGTCAGCGGAGCGACAATTGTCAGGGAACCGGGTTCAGTTAGGGAGTACTTAGTGAATCGATACACGGCCTACGTCGGCAACCCAAATAGCTTGTTTATTTTGCCGTATAACACTGTTCCAGTGGGGTGAGTTTTTCATTTATTCTAATATATCTTTGTTTATTTTGCGTAGAAACTTTTCTTCTAAACTGTTGCTTAAATTTTTAGAAAACACTGGTTGTTGTTGGCTATCGATCCGATTAAAGAAGTTGTGTACTTTCTGAATTCGGTAGACGGGGAATGGACTAACTATCCCGCTATGAAGGAAACTGTTGATCAGTAAGTGAGATCGTTCTAACTATTCGTGTATATTTATATATTTAATTATTTCTGTGAGATTGATCTAAATATATGTTTTTATTTTCTTAGATCAATACAAATATTTCGTAGACAAAGGGACGCACAGGTACCCCGGAGTAAATCATCAAATATTACTTGGATCAAAGTGCAGGTACAAAATTAGTTGCTTATAATAATAGTTATGTTACTTGATAAAATTACACGACAACTATAAAATATATTCTGTTTTTCTATGCAGTGTCCGTTACAGAATAACGATGTAGATTGCGGATACTTTTGCTTGAGGTTTATGAAAGAAATCCTTCATAAAAATCAAGTAGAGATTCCAAGCACGGTATGGATTTATAACTTAGAATAATTTTGTATGATTTCTACATTTAATAACATCATGCATATACTGAAGTAATAATTTCTTATGTAGTACTTTGATGACCTCTATACTATGTCGTACACGAAAGTTCAAGTGGAAGAAGTCAAAGAGGAAATATGTCAATTTTATGTTGAAAACAGATTATTCTGATGGGTATGAATAAAATATTATTGTACGTGTTAGTTTGATTGTGTTGGAGCCTTTAATATTGTTTGTTTAATTTACCGTGTTGTTCATATTCATATTTTGCAGGATGACGACCGTGTCGGTGGAGCATTATTTTCGATGTAATTATATATGATTTAGTTACATATGTATATATATATGGTTACAAATTAACACGATACTTTGTATGTGATTTAGTTATGGTTACAAATGTATATATGGTTACAAATTTAGTTATATATGATTTAGTTACATATATATAGATAAGGATTGAATATTATATGGTATACTGGTTTCTGTTAATATAATACCGATTTCTTAAAATATATGTATAGATAAGGATTGAATTACAGGTTAAATTATTGGACCAAAAAAAAATTACAGGCCGCACAGGGAACCTCAAATTATAGGTTTCACTTTAAAAAATTTGTATGAGCTACGAAAGCGCTTTTGGCTAAAAAGCGCTTTCGTAGGCAGGATAAATAAAAAAAAAATTAAATAGAAACCCCCTATCAAAGCGCTTTTTATGGAAAAAGCGCTGTGAAAGACCCCCCTATCAAAGCGCTTTTTCCATAAAAAGCGCTGTAAAAGCCATGATAAATAAAAAACAAAAATTAAATAGAACCCCTATCAAAGCGCTTTTTATGGAAAAAGCGCTGGGAAAGACCCCCTATCAAAGCGCTTTTTCCATAAAAAGCGCTGTAAAAGGCCTGATAAATAAAAAAAAAATTTAAATAACACACCTATCAAAGCGCTTTTCAAAAAGCGCTGGGAAAGACACCCCTATCAAAGCGCTTTTTAAGGAAAAAGCGCTGGGATAGGTCCACCTACGACAGCGCTTTTGGCCAGAAAAAAGCGCTTTCGTAGCCTACGGCAGCGCTGGCTACGGCAGCGCTTTTAAGCGCTTTTAAAGGGCAAAAAAAAGCGCTGTGAAAGCCCATTTTCGTAGTAGTGCTATTGCATTTTAAGAAGGTATAATGATAATATTTACCTTCACTAAAGTCTTAGATGCTCAAGTATTCTAATCAATCATTGCATAAACCATTCATGTTCATGACAAATGTTTTAAAATTAATTTTCAATATTTCTACCGAGTAAGTCGATTTATCTCTTAGGAAAATCGATTTACCATTGAAGAAAAACATTTCCAGAAGCGAAAATTCAAATTTTGCACTAAGTAAATCAATTTACCACTTAGAGAAATCGATTTACCACTGTTTATTTTTAAAATTTTGTTAACGTTAACAGTATGAAATCGATTTTCATAAGGAAATTGATTTTTCATATTTCGGCATGCACAACGGTAAAGAAAATTTTAGATACTTTGGTGGAAACTCATGAAGGAACCACTGAAGTTAAAATATTGAGATTAAATACATTGAGTCAAGAATACAAACTATTTAGAATGCAGCCCAAGAATCAATCCTCGACTTTCAAAAAAGATTCGGGCACTTGGCAAATCATTTGAATGCACTTGGTAAGACTTTAACTAATTATGAACTTAATCTTAAAATGCTTAGATCATTAACCATGGAATGACAAACAAAAATGACGGTAATATCCAAGAAGAAGAATCTATCCACAATAACTTCTGCAACTTTATTTGGAAAACTTCAAGAATACGAGACGGAACTTGCAAGACTTAAAAAGCATGAAATCCAAGTAAAAGATTCAAAAGACATTGCTTTAATGAAGAGTATCAAAAATCATGATAGCAATCAAGAGGATGAATCCAATAGTAGTGAAGATGATGATCTTATCAAGAAGATTAAAAAGTTTCTACGAAAAGAAAGAAAAAGGGAAGCACCAACAAGGAAGGTTACATGCTTTGAATGTGGGGAAAAGGGACATGTTAAAAGTGAATGTCCTACACTTGAAAAGAAGAAGAATTATTTCAAGAGAAATAAAGAAAAGAAGTCAAAGAAAGCATATATGGAACGGGAAAATTCATCTTCCGATTTCGAAAGCAATCAACGTATTAACATTGCATTAATGGATTCACACCACTCTGATGATGAAAAAGAAGAGGTTAGTAATGAATTTTCTCTTTATGATAATGATGTTCAAGGTTCGATTGATGAACTTCTCAATGAATGTAAGAACTTCTATAAAATAGTGTCAATTCAAAAGGTACAAATTATATCTCTTGAAGAAAAGATTGACACCATGAAAAAGAATTTTGAAATTGAAAAATAAAAACTTACATGCAAAGAATGTGATTCACTTTCCTTCTGAATTGTTCAATTAAAGATAATCCTTGAAAGATATGAAAAAGGACAAGTTGGATTGGACAATATCCTTAGTCAACAAAGGTACTCAAATGATAAAAGTGGTCTTGGTTATTCTAAATCTAAACCAAGTATTAATAAAATTATTTTTATTAAAGCAAGTAATCATTCCAACAAGGAAAACATGAACAAAGCACAAAAGGTTCATCATCATCATCATAATAAGAGATTTCTTAAAAAGAAATCTTATGTTCCTAGATATAGAAGTAATTTTATTTCTAGATGTTTATATTGTGATATAAGTGGCCAAACACCTAATGCTTGCTATGTTAGAAGTGTTAGTGTGGCAAGGGAGAATTATGTGTGGGTGTCATACTCTAAAATTGCCCTACTGATATTACTAATCAAGTTATTCTTTTTTATTACTAATTTTGGCACTATTATATTTTTGTTACTAACTTATGTTTAGAATCAATGGGGGGTATAATATCATAATAGGGGTGTGTGTTTTTTATTCTTTTCTCAAAGGGCTCATTGCTTCAATTTTTTAGATTGGTCCATCAATTTTTCTTTGGAAGGTCCATTAGCTCTTGTAAGTTTGACCGAAGTCAACATTTAATTATTATTTGGTTATTATTATTGACATAAAAATTTCTATTATTACTATTATCAATATTATTAGTTAAAATTATTAAATAATTATCTTATTATTAACAATTATTTTTATTTTTATTTTTATTTTATAATCTAAGAAATTTGGACCAAGTCAAACTAGGGTTTTCAACCCTTCTTCTACGGCGGCGCGTTTTTGTGCTTCTTCTTCACTAAATCACTGAAGCCCAGTACAACAAAGTCCAAAAAGTCAAACAAATCAAATCTTCGCATAATTAAATCGAAAATTGAAAGTTTTTATACAGTAAAATGAATCAAATATTACTAACAGAATCAATACAAATCAATTACAATAGATCAGAATCTTTTCTAAATAGAAATCAATCTTCAATCTTCTCTGATTTTTAACTAAATCAAATTGTAATGACAATTACAAATTATTTCCTAACTTATCTAAATCTAAAACCTATAAATAAGAATCCTAATTCTAAATTGGGGGAGGAATAAATTATAACAGAAAAAAGAGGAGTATAAGCAGAATTTGCGAGTCAACCTTCTTGCTTGAGATATGGGTTTCAATTTCTGAAATCGTAGATCTATGTTTCAATCCCTCGATGCTGCATCATCTCCGCCGCACCGTGTACATGTGAAACAAAGAAAGAATAAGAGATTAAAAGGGAGAATCAGAAAACCAGAAAAGGACTAATACATGAAGAATCACTGCAGCAGACAGTAACTGTTATAACATAGCTTAGGGTTATATTTGTTGAATTGATTGAATGATTGGTGTTTTAGTTGTGTTTAATTGTATGATTCTGGTTAATTAGGGTTTTCCAGGTTTAATTTTGGGTTTAGGGTTAGATTTAGGGTTCATATGAAGAACCTTAGGGTTAGGGATGATACACATTGAAGGTTTCTGGGCTTAGGATAGATTAGGGTTCTTCACGAACCCTTAGGGTTCTTGGGGATGGATAAAGATTACCTAGCGTTCACAGGGTTATGGGTTAATGTTCATAGGTTTCTGGGTTTTTGCTTAAATATGGATGAATATGGTTCGGTGTTTGTATGAAGGTGTGAAGATTCACGGTGGTTCATGGTAGTTTCTGGAATTTGGTATGAATGCCACCGACGAGGCAATTTCCGACACGGCGGAATTCTAGAGAGAAGGCATAGCCTCTCTCTCTAGAAATGTACAAAGGGTCTGTGTTGTGTTTGTGTAGAGAGAGGAAGAGATCGGAAAAATGATCCCAACGCTCAATGTTCAGCTTTTATAATATTCCCTCAGTCCCTTGAAGCACGCTAGGTGGCTCCTTTAAAGCCCCTGGATAAGATGACCATTGACCAATCATCTACGCTCTCACCCACCATGTCCCTTAGTCAAGTTTCAATCTCAGCATTCGTTCCGTTTACTTCTGATCAATGCTCCGGAATTCACTTATGGGAGCCTTTTGATTAAAATCAAATGGTTCAAGCCTCGCTACCTCACCACAACGCCATGCACCCTCCCTTACGTTGTTCAAACGGGCCTAGAGTCTGTCTTGGGCCAAGCCCAATTCTAATCACACCCCCTGTTTTGCTTCATCAACTATAATTCTTACCCCCTGCGCTATTGGGCCAAGTCTAACATCTGGACTTGAGCCCTTATTTCCTACACCCCTCAGTTTTGCTACCCAGTTCAAATTCACACCCCCTATGTTTTGGGTCTAAATCCAATATCTAGATTTAGGGCCCTGTTATTCATATCCTCTAAGATAACTAGCCAAATTGTTTTCGCACCCCCTTGCATTTTTAATTAAAATCAATTTATTTCTATAACTTTATCTATTTATTCATTTATTTACTATTTTTATATTATTTTGCATAATTAATGCATAAATATTTAATATAAATTCTAAATTTATTTTATTAATTTAAATTATTTTATATTACTAACTCATTCAAATGTTTAATTGCATTAAAATTATTTTTGTCATACTTTAAAAATCTTTATTTTCCAAATGCATAAAAATATTTTTTAATATTTGAAAATATCTAACCAACAAAATACTAACAATTTTTCTACTAACTTACTAAACTCAAGATATTATTTTCAAAAAGGATTATGGATATATTTCTCATTAGCTGCAAACTTCGTCTAACAACTCCGCTATTTTCAACCTAGACTTGGTTTAAGGATTAATTCGAGATATTTCCATAATCCATAAAAAACACCAGCCAACAACTACGAACTACGAACTACGAATTGGGACTATGATTCCTCATAAGAGGATACATAGGCATACAACTTAAAATCGTGGCGAGTTCCCTCAATAAAAATTAAAACCCTATTTTCTGAATTCTAAATCGAAACCTTAGTATCCTTGTGAACAAGGTAGATGAGGGGTGTCTAACACCTTCCCTTCGTCTAAAAACGAGTCAACAACTTAGAATCTCTGACCAAATTAGAGTTATCTTTTATATTCTCTTCCCTAGGATTAAAACTAATGGTGGTGACTCTTATTTTAAAACCGGTTATTACAGTGGGTCAAGAAAGGAACTAACTAAAATGGACCCAAAGCACATTGGGATCAAAGTCAAACTTAATTTATTTTGTAGGTTTGCTTGTGGACCACATTAAATCTATATTGTTTTGATATGTGGTAGCTCTAAACATTTGAAGGAAGATATAAACTAACTTTCAAATTAAGCTCTAAATTCCAAGGTTTATTTCAAAAATGGGGAATACCTTAAAGGAAGAATTCTTGGCTTAGGCAAAGTTAAAGCACTAACTTTCATATCCATTGAAGATATACTTTATGTTGAAGGACTAAAACATAATCTTCTAAGTATAAATCAACTTTGTGATAATGGATTCAAGTTAATCAAATGATGAATGTTTGATGAAGTCACTCATAAGGTAAAACTCAAAGGTATAAGACTAATCAATATTTGCTTATGTTCTATGTTGAATGATTAATGCATGTTTATAATTGTATTATCTTTCACCCATCTTTCCATTCTTTTTAATAATGTCAAAGGGGGATAAAGGTGTTATGTGTTATGCTTGTGTATTTCCTTGTCTTACACTTTTAAGGTAAAAAGACTCCTTCAAGATGATCAAGTAAACATGATTGTAAGCTTCACATATTAATATTGAGTTATACATTTTAGGGGGAGAAATCTTCTGAAAATTACAAAGCATCAAGAGGAATGTTTATCATCATCGAAAATGGGGAGAATGTGAAGTCAAGCTTCTCTATGATAAATTTATTTTGATGAAGACAAAGCTCCAAGTAATAAGAAAGCAAAGATGTTATTCAAAGACAAAGCATCATGATTCAAGACTTTGATTTCAAGTTATTGCATTTCAAGAAGGAATAATAATAATATTTACCTTTACTAAGGTCTTAAATGCTCAAGTATTCAAATCAATCATTGCATAAACCATTCATATTAATGGCAAATGTTTTAAAACTAATTTCCAAGATTTCTACTGAGTAAATCGATTTACCTCTTAGGGAAATCGATTTACAATTGAAGCAAAACATTTCTGTAAGCCAAAAATCACATTTTACACAAAGTAAATTGATTTACCACTTAGGGAAACCGATTTACCACTGTTTGTTTTTGAAATTTTGTTAACGTCAACAATATGAAATCGATTTTTATAAGAGGGAAATCGATTTTCTGTATTTCGGCATGTACAGCAGCAAAGGAAATTTGAGATACTTTGTTGGAAACTCACGAAGGAACCACTGAAGTTAAAATATCGAGATTAAATACATTGAGTCAAGAATACAAACTATTTAGAATGCAGCCCCAAGAATAAATCCTCGACTTTTAAAAAAGATTCGTGCACTTGACAAATCATTTGAATACACTCAGTAAGACTTTAACTAATGATGAACTTAATCTTAATGTTCTTAGATCTTTAACCAGGGAATGGCAAACAAAAGTGACGGTAATATCCTTGAAGAAAAATCTATCCACAATGACTTCTGCAACTTTGTTTCGAAAACTTCAAGAATGTGAGATAGAACTTGCAAGACTTGAAAGGCCTGAAATCCAAGTAAAAGATTCAAAAGACATTGCTTTAAAGAAGAGTATAAAAAATCATGATAACAATCAAGAGGATGAATCCAATAGTAGTGAAGATGATGATATTGTCAAGAAGATTGAAAAGGTTCTTCGAAAAGAAAGAAAAGGGGAAGCACCAACAAGGAAGGTTACATGTTTTGAATGTGGGGAAAAGAGACATGTTAAAAGTGAATGTCCTACACTTGAAAAGAAGAAGAAATATTTCAAGAGAAATAAAGACAATAAGTCAAAGAAAGCATATATATAATGGGAAAAATTCATATTTCGATTCTGAAAGCAATCAACAAGTTAATATTACATTATGGCTCCATATCACTCCGATGATGAAAAAGAAGAGGTTAGTAATGAATTTTCTCTTTATGATAATGATGTTCAAGGTGATATTGATGAACTTCGCAATGTATGCAAGAATTTCTATAAAATAGTGTCCACTCAAAAGATACAAATTATATCTCTAGAAGAAAAGATTGACACCATGGAAAAGAATTTTGAAATTGAAAAAAAAATCATACATGTAAATAATGTGATTCACTTTCCTTTTAAATTGTTCAATTAAAGAGAATCTATGAAAGATATGAATAAGGACAAGTTGGATTGGATAATATATTTAGTCAACAAAGGTATTTAAATGATAAAAGTGGTCTTGGTTATTCTAAATCTAAACCAAGTACAGATAAAATTATCTTTGTTAAAGCAAGTAATCAATCCAACAAGGAAAACATGAACAAAGCACAAAAGGTTCATCGTCATCATCATAATAAAATATTTACAAAAAATAAATCTAATGTTCCTCGATATAGAAGTAATTTTATTCCTACATGTTTTTATTATGGTATAAGTGACCATAAACGTAATGCTTAATATCTTATAAATGTTAGTGTGGCAAGTAGGAATTATGTGTGGGTCAAGAAAGGAGCTAACTATGATGGACCCAAAGCTTATTGGGTACATAATAAAACTTAATTTGTTTTATAGGTTTGCATGAGGACCACTTTAAGTCTATGTTGTTTTTCTAAGTGGTGGCTCTAAGCATTTTATGGGAGACATAAACTAACTTTCAAATCAAGCTCTAAAGTCCAAGGGTTATTTCAACGATGGGGAATACCTTATTAGAAGAGTTCTTGACTTAGGCAAAATTGAAGCACTAACTTTCAAATCCATTGAAGATGTAATTTATGTTGAAGGATTAAAGCATAATCTTCTAAGTATAAATAAACTTTGTGATAAAGGATTCAAGTTCATCAAAGGATGAATGTTTGATGAAGTCACTCATGAGGTTAAACTCAAAGGTATAAGAATAATCAATATTTGTTTATGTTCTATGTTCTATGTTCAATGATTAATGCATGTTTATCATTTTATTATCTTTCACCCATCTTTCCCTTGTTTTTGATAATGTCAAAGGGGGGAAAGGTGTTATGTGTTATGCTTGTGTATTTTATTGTCTTACACTTTAAGGTACAAAGACTACTTTAATATGATCAAGTAAACATGATTGTAAGCTTCACATATTAAGGGGGAGTTATACATCTTAGGGGGAGAAATTTTCAGAAAATTACCAAGCATCAAGATGAATGTTTGTCATCATCAAAAAGGGGGAGAATGTGAAGTCAAGTTTCTCTATGATAAATGTCTTTTGATGAAGACAAAGCTCCAAGTAACAAGAAGGCAAAGATGTTATTCAAAGACAAAGCATCGTGATTCAAGACTTTGGTTTCAAGCTATTGCATTTCAAGAAGGTATAATAATAATAATAATATTTACCTTCACTAAATTCTTAAATGCTCAAGTATTTAAATAAACCATTGCATAAACTATTTATGTTCATGGCAAATGTTGTAAAACTATTTTTCAAGATTTCTATTGAGTAAATAGATTTACCTCTTAGGGAAATCAATTTACCACTGAAGCAAAACATTTCCAGAAGCGAAAAATCACATTTTGCA
The DNA here is from genome assembly GCA_948472305.1 of Vicia faba. Classification (NCBI taxonomy): domain Eukaryota; kingdom Viridiplantae; phylum Streptophyta; class Magnoliopsida; order Fabales; family Fabaceae; genus Vicia; species Vicia faba. Next base: position 1,575,383,536 of record OX451737.1, read on the forward strand.
CTAAGTAAATCGATTTACCACTTAGGGAAACCGATTTACCACTGTTTATTTTGAAATTTTGTTAACGTTAACAGTATGAAATTGATTTACATAAGAGGGAAATAGATTTGACAATTTATTTACATAAGAGGGAAATTGATTTCCTTGTTGTCCAAGATTGTTTGAAGCAAGAGGTTGAAAGTGAGAGAAATGTTCTCATTTCAACTTGGTTGATCCAAGAGGATTGTTTTTTGTGGTATTGTTGTTATAATATTGTAGGAAAAGTCTTGGTATAAGGCTTGTACAAAGATCTGACAATAGTGAAATATATCTCATATTGAAAGGGGACTGAAGTAATCTCAGACTGTGAGGGGAATCAGGATACATCCTTGTGTTCTTTACTTTTCCGCATTTATCGCTTTTCATCTTAAATCATAACCAGAAAAGAAAGAAACACATTTCTTAACTCATCACCAAACCAAAAAAATAAGAATAATTTGTTTCTAAAACCAGATAAATTTTTAAAGTCTTAATTCACTCCCTCTTAGGCGCACTCAATACTAACACAAATATCACATAATCCAATTGCACTTGAATGACTGTCTGCACCACTTCTTTCAAAGCCATGGTTTCAGCTTCCATGCTCGAGTAAAGGCCAAAATCTCATGATATATCCGCAATAATAAATATACCATAACAATCTCTAAAGCACCCCCGCTATTTGTTATTCCTCTTTTATTATTGAACCCAACATCAATTTTACACTCCACCCTCCCTACATTCGGTGGATGTCAAACTATTTGGTAGTTATGATCGACATTACCACTGTCATAGACTTTTTGAGCTTGAAACTAATCTTGCCAAGTAAGAAATGCCTTCATACCTAACTGAGTCGCATCACTCCTTTCATTGTTCCATATCCAGTTATTTTTATTATTAAGCACCAAAATCATAACAACAACCCTACCTACTACCTGCTTATCCTCTTTACTACAAATATCATGAATCATGGCCTTAGTATTAAAATTTTGAAATCGAGGATCTATAATAGAATACAAACAGGCTATCCTCCATCTATATTGATTGTTATACATCAAAAGAGTACATGCCACTCATCTTCCTCCCCAACTTCACACAATTGACAATTTCGAAGACATGGAACAAAGTGTTGACGGAGTTTAGTCCAAGTTAATCACGGTCACAAAGTTGACAATTGTTATTTACAAAATTTTAGTTTTATAAAGAAAGGCGATAATTAACAAATAGTTTTAACAAAAAACACACATGTTATGAAACACATACTCTGAGATGAAAACAAACACCTATATTTATGTGTGCGTGTGTGTGTACATCACGGAAATATTAGGCCCGACCGGGTAGTGTAATCGGTGAACGAAATGATGAAAACAATAGTCGGTTCGATGGAGGAGGTACCCAGGATGCAACCCGGGTATAGAGTACTGGAAAATCATCATTTCTCCGGGTAGCAGCCCCTATGTACCTTAGACCTGACTAGGGGAGGAGACCGAGAATCCTTCCCATGGCCAGTCATCTACTCGGCGCATTAATGCTCGTAACCGCCAATGTCGCATTTACTGCAACGTTACACAACTTTAATCCCCTCTATTCATAGAGACGACTGAGGTTACATAGTTATGGAACTCAAGAGTCACTCATTAACTGAGGCTTTTGATGATGAAAGGAGGAATACTATATAAGGGGATCCCATAAGATAGATAAGCAAGACACTTCTCTTGGGCCAATACGCACACTGATGTAACTCCCAAATTCCCAATAATCCTACAAACCCACTTTCGTGGCTTTCCTCTGCTCCACAGAGGAAGTCGGCCGAATATTTGTTCTATGCAAGAACAATATGTATGTATATATATATATATATATATATATATATATATATATATATATATATATATATATATATATATATATATATAATTTTTTGGTCCCTCTAAATATCTCAAATTTCGTTTTTAGTCTCTCTAAATTTTTCCTTCAAAGAATGGTTCTAAAACTTATTTAACCCATATCTATATCTCTCTCTCTCTCTCTCTCTATATATATATATATATATATATATATATATATATATATATATATACACTACAAGAAAAATGATAGATTGGGACGGTTATTTTGGCTGATTACGACGGTTAAAACCGTCGCAATTTACAATCTACGACGGTAGAAGTACCGTCGCAGAATCGTGCGTCCCCAGCCTATTTCGCGACGGTTGCAAAAACTGTCACGCACAACAGATAGCGACGGTTATATACCGTCGTGAATTTGACTTTATTTTTTGGTTTTGTTGTTGTTTGCGACGGTTATTCTACCGCCGTAGGTTAGAAATTGCGGCGGTTTTAACCGTCGTAATCTGATTTATAAATTTCAAATAATATTTTTATTTAAATTATTATTTAGTAAAATAATTTTAAATATAATATTATTTTACTATAATATTTTACTATTATATTTAAATTATTATTTACTTTAATATTTTTTTATTTATAGTATTTTATTTTATTTTCTATCACTTTTCAACATAATAAAGTTAATTACAATAAAAACATTTAATATCAAATAATCATCAATAATATCAAAAAAATGTGATCAAAGGTAAAAAGAAGTGCAAATTTTACCAATAAACAAGAAAAATTCAAATATCATCAAAGGCCAAATTTCATTTTAATATTTACATTGGTTTGCTACAACTTGAGAGAATTACAAAAAATGTTACAATATTCTACAAAATTCATGAAAGAAACCTCATAAACCCTAAAAAAATTAAATAGGAATAGGACAAGTATATATCTCAGAGATCATAAACATACAAGATACAAACTTTTCAACAATTACAACTAAAATCAAAATCATTTTTCCTTCAAAAACTAATCAAAACTGGTCTTTGTTCTTTTATAGCAATTTCGCGTGCAGTATGAACTGCACTATAAACGGCAAGAGCATCATTTCCATCTACTCTGATACTCCATATCCCATAAGCTTGACCTTTCACCACAATGCCATCACCTAATCAAAACACCGAAGTCAATCATATAGACTTGAGAAAATTATATAGAGTCTGTTTGAATAAACAACTTAAGTAGGAAGAATTTGTATAGAGTACTTCGAAATTGTTCTTCGACAGGGGTACTAATGGCGCATCCGTTGTTACGACATATGAAAACAACTGGTGCCTCCATTACTGCTGCAAAGTTCAAAGCAGCATGAAAATCTCCCTACAATATTTCAAATATCAGCTAGAAGCATAATGATGCGTTATTCTATAATTACGTTCTTAAGAGAGATTGTTGGCTCATATTCATCATTACTAACCTCACTAGTACTTCCATCTCCACAAAAAGTGACTGCACAAGCACTTTTTCCGTCCATTTTAAGCGAATAAGCAGCGCCTACAGCTTGAGGAAGCTGTGTTCTGAATTTCTTGCCAAACAACATGAGCTTGTTCAGAAAAAAATGTCACGAATTAACAATTGCAACTATTTTTAACATGTTTATTACATTATGGCATATATGTCTTACGCAATAGGCGATGAAACTGTGAAGTAATTGTGTTTGTTAGAGCCGTAGTGTATTGGCATTTGTCTTCCTTTACCCAAATCGTTTGTATTTCCAAAGCATTGGTGAGCAAATTGTTGCAGAGTGAAACCGCGCCATAACAGAACTCCAGGCTCCCGGTACTAGCAAAAATGTAAAATAGCAAAATAAAAAATTTGGAAATGAATTTGAGAAGAAGAATGAGGGAATTTCAATGCCTTGGAGAAGAAGCAAACCTGAGGCAAGATAACATCATGAGAAGAAAGTGCAGCTGCTGATGCAATGTTAACAGCTTCTTCTCCTGATGTAGTGAGGTAGAAGGAAATTCTTCCTTGCCTCTGCAGCTCATAGAATATGCTATCCATTGTTTGAAGAGTGACCATCTCAGAATGCATTCTCACAGCCAATTCCTTGCTAACCTGTTGAAATATGGTCCATAAGTTTCTTCAACAAAATTCTAAGAAGCTCGGATACATATTACGACACGACATTGATTCGGAGATATGATATGATATGACATACCTGAACAAAAGAAATCAAGGGTAACAAAGCATTGTAGCAATCCATGCTAAACAAACCTCATAAACCCTAAAAAAATTAAATAGGAATAGGACAAGTATATATCTCAGAGATCATAAACATACAAGATACAAACTTTTCAACAATTACAACTAAAATCAAAATCATTTTTCCTTCAAAAACTGAAAATACAACCAATAAATAACAAAAAATATAAAAAAAACTGATAGATTTATACTATGAACAGTTTAAACGATAATAATAATGATAACACCTGAACTTCAGAAAGCTTTCCTTAATTGAGAACTTTGAAAAGGGCAAAACCCGCCGGCGTTTCAAATAGTACCAGCATTTTACCAGATTTTCAACAAACCTGAAAAACAAATCATCAAATCTTGCGTTAATAGAGTGTGAATGAAACGATAAGGAGAAAGAAGAAAGATGAAATGAAGACGAGAGCTTCGTAGAGAGCGAAAAGTATTGACCTTTATTTAGACTGGTTTTGCGGTGGCGTCCTTCAGAAGATAGAGAAATAAAAGGAAGTGAGAGACATGATTTGCGGGAGGGGAATAATCCACGAGAACACAGAAAACTCACCTCTAATATTCTTTCATCTCTGAGCATTTTCTCGGTAAGCTCTGCGCTTTCTTTTTGAAGTTCTTGAAGATTTATGCTCTATTTCTCAGTAACTTAAATCTATCATCATCATCATCGTTACGGTTTTCGGCAGTTTCCTCCGCGGCTCATAATGAATCGACAACGCATCTTCTTCGACGCTTCACCATGAAGAGTAACAATCCGCATCCTAAACCTTTATGCGTCATCGATCGTTTTCATCAACTGCAAACAGAAACAGAATCGACCGGATTCCGCGGAACTCATAAAAGAAGATATGGAAAAACAAGTAAGAAAGAAGAAGTAACGATACCTTTGAATCTTTCGTCGCCGAGAATCATCTTTACAACCGTCTTTGAATCCGTTGAGATCGATTGTCTAACACTCTTCTTCCCATCCGTTCATGGTGTCGAGATGCAATTCTTGCTTCGCTGGGGTTTGCGTTTGAGCGTAGATAAAAGGAATGAAATGTCTGCTTAGATGAAAAGGGATGAAGCCCCGGGAATCGCCTGCTGAAACTCCTTCTCTGCCATTTAATTGCGTCTTGAAGCTCCTAAGGTTTCTACTGTTGATTAGATTTTGGAAGAACGAGGATTGATGAAAACCAAAGGCAGATTTGGAAGCGTGGCATCAAGACAAAGAGGACAAAGGGATAATTTCGAAGAATGGAAGCTTCACCATTCTAGGCGCAACATCGTACTTCCGGCGGTGGTTCTTTGCTTCAATCGGATAAAAAGCTCTTTCACAAAACCTAATCCTCTTTCAATTTTGTTTGTTACTCCTATTTTGTTTTTTTATATTTTTATTTGTTGTTTAAAAATGAATTACTAACATTTTGTGATATCATATATATATATATATATATATATATATATATATATATATATATATATATATATATATATATATATATATATATATATATATATATATATATATATATATATATATATTATTTGCTAACTTAAAATAATAAAATAAAAGATAAAAAGATAAAACTTCTTTCTTAAAATTAGAAATGTGGATGGAATTAAAATCTTAAATAAATAAAGAAGAAAAATATAAAGGAAATTGTAATTTAATAAATAAAATTATGAAAATCTTAAAATAATATTGATGGGTGTGAAAATTTATTTTGTTGGTAATTTATTTTATTATTATTATTATTATTATTATTATTAATAAAAGAGAAAAAGAAGGGGAAATGAAAGAAAAAAAGTGGGAAAGTAAAAGAATAAAAAAAAGTAGCGATTATGATTGGCTAATGTAGTTACGACAGTTCACCTAATTGTCGCGGATGTGAAAAGAGGGCGGTTTTTTGGTAACTGTCGCAATTATGTTACTCATAATGCTTGAAAATCTACGACGGTTGAGCCTAACCGTCGTGACAACTGTCGTAATTCAGGAATAAGGACGGTTTTGTGGGAACTGTCGCAATTTATGTGTCGTAAATCTCTTTTTTTCTTGTAGTGATATATATATATATATATATATATATATATATATATATATATATATATATATATATATATATATATATATATATCAGGGAACTATAAGGGCCACCTCTTAATGATGTCAAGTCATAAATGCATAGATATAAATAGGGACTCCCACTTGAGAGATAAGCAAGACAATCTTCTTGAGTTGATGCACACATTCATCGTGTAACACGAATCCCTTAAGCTCTACAATCTCTCCTGACAAGGATACATAGAGAAAAAATTATTCATACATCAAAGTCACACATATATAGTTGCAACCTCGTTGGATTAACTTTCGGAAGGTGATCCAAACGTGTTTTACAGGAACATTTGTCGCTCACCATGGGGTCTAGGTAAAAATTTATCAGGCCACAGAACAACCTACCTCTCTCGTTCTCAAACATGTATGGTGAATCACCCAGAAGTGAGGACCGCCACTGAACATGGCCCAATTGTTAGCAATGGTAGAAGCCTTAAGACAACAAAATAAAACACTTCAAGATAACTTTAATTTGTCAGCAAACTGTGCCTTAATATACTTTACATAAATTTTTCTGGTTGTTGAATTTTTTATAAATTAGCTACGCTTTTAATTATTAATTAGCTACAAAATTTAATGGGTTCAAGTATGATTTTGACTTTAGCCACGTTACATGTTACGTCAACATCTTTGTCACGCTGACACTGCCACGTGTTAGTGTCACGATAGCTCTGTTAACAGACGTTAGCAGGAGGAACCAAAAGTGTGGATGGAAATTTTAGAGTGACCATTATTTGAAGGAAATGTTTAGAGGGACTAAAAACAAAATCCTCTATATTTAGAGGGACCAAAAACATATTTAATCCTAAAATTAAAGACGTTTTCACTTTTTAAACGACAAATTACTTGTAAAATATGACTAATCATCGTATATAAACCTATTATTGAACTTTGCAGATATAAATATAAGTTAACAAACAAAAAATCTCATCGGTTTTCTATGAAAACATGTGAGGGTGACTAAAACTGTTTGAATTTAAAATAGAAGGACCAAAACATTTTGAATTTAAAATAAGGGGACTAATTTCGTGAGTCAGACTAAATATAGGGGGACTAAAACTGTAAAATAAAGAGTAATGCTATATAGTAAGAATCAATTGAATAGGAAAGACAAAAATGTATACTTGTCTTTGTTTTAGTATATAATTTTAAATTTCTTTTAAATTTCTTTTCTTTCTTAATAGAAATTATGCAATAGTTATAGTAATGAATGATTCAGATTTAATTCTTGTCTTTCTTACTTTCATACTTTCTTACTAGTAAGCATTTTTCTAAAGTAAAAGAATATTTACTCACTACCAATTTTTTATACAGAATTTCTCTTTACACCTAGTAGTAGTGATTTTCACCACTGAAAACCTAAAAATACCTTTCGGATATGAAAATTCGAACGCACCTCCCAGCATGTTTCGGATGTACATATCCGAAGACACCCTTTTTAACATGTTTTAATACTTAAACGTTGGATGCAAAATTTTAGAGGTTCTTTTGAATATACACATCCGAAACAACCTGTACAAATGTTTCGGATATGCATAGCCGAAACTTCCTCAGTTTGTGTCATTTTTGTTTAAAACTACATCAATACAAATACCTTATAAACAGACAATTTTTTAATGATTTTTTTCCCGAAAATATGAAACGAACATAACAATACGGACACGGCGATTAGATTAGATGTTCAGACATAGGAAAACATAATTTAGTGCATAAGTAGTTCGGAAAGTACGTAATGTCAAAATATTACATCGGTAACAAAAACAATACATATCATAGGCTACTACTACTGTGTATGCCTAATCCTAACCCCCTGTGACCTCATCTGCCTCCTATATTGTGTCGCATTGGATGTCTACCTAACCATCATTTCAACGATGGCAACCGCCTCAGGACCGTCCATCTCGATAATCCCAACATCCAATGCGTCCTGCCCAAGTAGGTGGATGCTATGACATATCGGTAAAAGATCAGTGGCATGGTCATCCTCTCCCTATTGGTTCTCCAAGAGCTCCTCATGAGCTGGCCTAGGTGGACGGCCAGGACCATCTGGTGTTATGATAAGGTGTGACACCTTAAAGAACCATGTCACGTAACCCTCTGCACAATGCCAACTCTGGAATGCCGACATCATCTGATACTCCTGTGGAACCAAATAATTCTCCCAATCCTTGAAGATTCCATCAAGATCCCGCCGGACCATGGTGTCAGAAGCATCTTGAAAAGGAGACCTCAGTATCTTCTGCATATAGCCAAATTATCGGATACATTATTCCGGAATATATCTAACCATAAAATTAGACCCATATGCTAGCCTCCTCGAGTATAATGAGATGGGATTGAATGGGACAACATCTCTGTAATCCTCAAATGGCGTCCATTTGATATCATTATGATTAGTACAATCAAGAAACACCCGTTAAGGAGACACTTTGTGATTCCCTCAGTGGAGTACATACTTTGCATCCCTTGGCATGCCGTGAGTATAAATCAGATCTGGTTCGAGACCATGAATACGGTGGAAGTGACAGATTATCCAGCTCTAAAACAACAATTAGATAATATGTAAGTACAAATTATAAAAATCAAATTAAGGTTAATAGTTTAACAGAAAGGTACCGTGAGGAGTGTGCAAGAGCCAGTGAGTTATCTAATCCTTTAGTTTGAAGCTTCATTCAGCTTCTGGTATAGGTATAATAAGATGGCAGCCCCCCAGTTTCACTCAAGAATTGTACTCAGATCCATAAAATACCAGAGGTATGTCACATCTACGTAGTATGGACTTTTATCTACAAAGAGGGACGCGCCAATCAAAAACATAAAGTAACATTATAAAGTACAATCTCGATGGTACCGGACAAACACCCCGTCACCCTCATCCCCGACCCCTACTGCTGCAACCAGATGCTCCTCATATAGTTCCTTCAGGTAAGAGAACTTTGCATGCGACCCATTTATGGTTTTGCAGTCCTCAATTTCCCTATATGAATCAGCTCCCGGTTACTCAATCATCCATTCAATCACCTCGGCTTATGGTACCTTGTGATGGTTATGTAACCTATCTCTGATAGGTAGGTGGAGTAAGCAAGTAACATCATCAAGTGTGATCGTCATCTCCCCAACAGGAAAGTGAAAATACGACGTCTCCTTGTGCCACCTTTCGGTAAATGCATCCTGCATGTCGTGGCTTATAGTATTGTAACCAGTACAACATAGTCCGACAAGTCTGGATCCAACCACGAGCACATGGAACCAAGCAGCCGCATGTATAAACAATTCAAATATTTTCCGCGAGTGATTCATATACTTAATTGGAAATCGTTCCTGAAACACAAAAAAAAATAGCCATTAAATTTTTATTTTTGAGTAAACCTTTAAAATGAAAAAGTGCAACCAAAAATGTATCTCTCCATCTCAAACATACCGAGCGACATGATCATTATAGTAGATCAAGAGGGAGGTGTCATAAGGCCCTCCTGGATAGCCCTAGTTTTCCTCCTCGTGTACCTCAACATACTCGGGTACCTCATCCCCCTCAGGTACCTAAAAAATGATCGGATACATCATCCCCCTCGGGTACCTCATCGGGTACCTGCTCATGAGCACGAGAGGTAGACTCCTCTGTGCAGAAGAAGAAGCTCCAGGCAATTCCTCCCTTCGTACTCGACCCCGTCCTGGAGGCCTGTTAACCTACTGCTTAGCTATCTCTCACCGAGCAGAGGCAATATGGCTTGACTTGCCTTGTCTCAAACGATTGGACGATTCCTGGTTGTCAGCCATTTTCCTGAAGAATTAATTATAATTGTTAATATCAATGTTAAAAATAACAACTCAGGCAAGAATTCGCATGTGCGCTTCCGGAACTAGTCCAGGGGGATTTCAAATGTGCACATGTGAAACCACTTGCGAACAACCATTTTCATGAAGCAACTTCTTCTTGCCCTAAAACATCCAAATACTTTTTTTTGTCATCCATACACCAACATTTAACTATTCTAATAATAATCTATGATTGTTAAATATACCGTCGCAAAATAAATATTAGGGACGGTTGGTGTCAACTGTCGTAAACACTGTCTCTATATGTCAATTACGACAGTTATCACATAACTGTCGCAATTTTTGTGTCGTTAAACACTAATTTTCTTGTAGTGACAATGTCATTTCTACTAACTAATCTAATACACTATTATAACATTGCATACTGAATTAAATGAAAATAGAGGAAAGTTACACAAACTTGGAGCCTTGGAGATGAGTTGGAATGAATTGAAAAGAGTTGAAACGGAGAGATGAGTGAAAATGACTGAGTTTTTCAACTTTTGATAGTAGAAATATAGGGTTTGGAACAGAAATGTAAAGTTTTTGTGTTTGAATAGAAATTGATATGTTTTGTTTGTGGTTTTGAAAACAACAGAATGACTTCGAATGTACATCTCCAAAATTATAAATTTTGAGATGAATTCGAAGATACACATATAAAATCACTTTTTTTTAATAAAATAAAATAACTTCGGATATACACATACGAATATATATTATTATCACATACAGTAAGTTTGGATATACATACCCAAAATCTAAGAATATTTTGAAATTTTCACCAAAGATTTTAAAAAACTACACAAAATGTTAAAAAGAATTATTATTATTTTTTTATATCACAAGCATAACTACTTGTAGATAGTTAAATTACCCTAAAGTGCCGCCGATACAGTGACATTAGGCAAGTTATTGGTGAATATGAATTAGACGTGAATAATAAACTAATAGTGAACTTGACTTCTATAACCTAGTTTACCGGAAACTTCTAAAAGTCGTTAGTTCAAACCTCCAAACACGTCTTAAATATCTTCAACAATCACGCACCCGTATCAACCACTAATAGCTACAATTCAACTATCAAAATATTAGAAAATACATAAAACCCAAATGCGTCATAAAGTCCAATAGAAACGCGCGTTTTAGTCTATATATATAACTATATGTTGCCTTTTCCAAATCATAATTCTCAATATATCTTTCAACACTTCTCATTCAGTACATACACACAAAGAGAAAAACCTGTTTTTTTTTTCTTCCTTAAACTATACCATTTTTTGAACCATGTCTTTCTCAAACAAACTATCATTGGTTTTATTACTTTCTTCATTTCTCATCCATGCATGTTTTGGTATGTATATTATATTCTACTATTTTTCTTTGATATTTTGTTATGATATGTATATTAAAGTTAGTGATGAACTTTGCAGCTGAGATGATATGCGAGGAGTTACCGAAAGAAGTGTGTAGTTTCTCAATAGCTTCATCTGGGAAGAGGTGTTTGTTGGAGACAGAAAAAGGAGTGAAAGGTGAAATTGAATATGAATGCAGAACATCTGAAGTTGTGGTGGAGAGAATCTCAGAGTACATAGAGACAGACCAATGTGTTGAAGCATGTGGTGTTGATAGAACTTCTGTTGGTATTTCATCTGATGCTTTCTTTGAGCCACACTTCACTGCCAAACTTTGCTCACCATCTTGCTACCAAAAGTGTCCCAATATTGTTGATCTTTTCTTCAATTTGGCTGCGGGAGAGGGTAAGAGTTATTCATTGATAATCCTAATGCACTATTGTCCTAGTATTCTTGTTAATTAGCATAGATAATAACTAAATTTGCGTTGATGTGGCGAATAACAGGAGTGTTTTTGCCGGAACTATGTGAGAAACACAGGAGCAACCCTCGTCGTGCTATGGTTGAGCTTGTGAGTTCTGGAGCTGCATTTGGACCCGTTTCTGCTCTTTCAGAAGACATTGTGGTGGCACCTGCACCTTCTCCTCTTTGATTCTGGAGAAAGAGTGTTAATTTATATATTCCTACGATGTCACTACTATTTTAGAGGATATATATAGAGGGAAGTATGAGTTTCTTATTATGGAATTTGTTTTGATCAATGCAATAATCAAGCTTGAGTTGAGCATGTTATTTTTAACAACAATGCTTGTCACACTTTCACCTTATTTGAGATGGTGAGAAATCGTTGTTGACATTCACCGATAGCAACCCATCATCACATTCGCTTCGCTTTTGCACTAACAGATGATATTCGATTACATTGAAGCCAACCTTAGTGGTATGCAAGACATTCTACAATACAAGATTTCACAGTTCTTCAAAATTAATCTATGGTAAAAAGTGTCTATGGTAAAAAATTTGCTATCGTTTCACAATCAATTATATCTATTCTTCCACAGAACCCACAGTAGCGTAGCCACACGAACCTGCCAAACTCCTGCAAATGTTCATTGACAAGTTCTTTGTCGAATTGCAATAATGTCAGCCCCGCAGTGTTCCAGCAGGTCTGCCGCATGTTGGACATCTCCACACCAAATAAATTTCCACCACTATATTAGACGGAGCCGACATGGTTTTAATTTGATTCACTCCTCTAAGCTTCCACTCGTGACTTTCATCCGTATAACTTCTGACAACCCTACTCTGTTTAACTTGTGGAACCGTACGAGGAGCCTAATCAATAATTCCATGGAAATCGGGAACCACCTATTATGTCAAAAAAAATTTAAAAGTGCTCCAAACCGAAGTCATTTCTATCAAGGATTTAGAATTAGGCTTGAAAGCCCCAACCATGGTATTAAAAAATGATAGCAGTCGCTTAAAAGTTTTTCCGTTCGGTTAGTGGAGATGTCTCGACACTGACCGCGATCGTTGCAACTAGGATTTTGAAAAAAATGTGATCTCATAGAGGTTTTCACGATTATAGGTGTCATGACATTGATTGTCGTTGCCACAGTGTGAATTAAGTACAAATTATTTTATAATATAAAAACGGTGATTATGATATCAGTACAAGTATATGCTAAAACCGTTTTGTTACTGTCGTTTTTGTGGGTGTAGACTATTTTTTAAAACCCTAATCGCTGTGTGAATTAACCATAATTTATTCTTTAACATAAAACAGTGATAACAATATCGATATCGGTATTTGTCGATACCGTTTTGTTAGAACGTTTTTGCGGGTGCAAACTAGGGTTTTTAACCCTTCTTTCACGGCGGCGCGTTTTTGTGCTTCTTCACTAAACCATTGAAGCCCGGTACAACAAAGTCCAGAAAATCAAACAAATCAAATTTTCGCATAATCAAATCGAAAATTACAAGTTTTTATACAATCAAACGAATCAAATATTACAAATAGAATCAAATCCTAATCTAATTTCTAATAGAATCAATACATATCAATTACAATAAATTATAATATTTTCTAAACACAAATCAATCTTTAATCTTCTCTGATTTCTAACTAAATCAAATTGTAATGACAATTACAAATTATTTCCTAACTTATCTAAATCTAAAACCTATAAATAAGAATCCTAATTCTAAATTGGGGGAGGAAGAAATTATAGCAGAAAAAAGAGGAGTAGAAGCAGAATATGCGAGTTAACCTTCTTGCTTGAGATCTGGGTTTCAATTTCTGAAACTGTAGATCTGTGTTTCAATCCCTCGCCGCTGCATCATCTTCGCCACACCGTGTACCTGTGAACCAAAGAAAGAAGAAGAGATTAAAATGGAGAATCAGAAAACCAGAAAAGGACAAATACATGAAGAATCATTGCAGCGGACGATAACCCTTATAACATAGCTTAGGGTTATATTTGTTGAATTGATTGAATGATTGGTGTTTTAGTTGTGTTTAATTGTATGATTCTGGTTGAAATTAGGGTTTCTAGGTTTGATTTTTGGATTAGGGTTACGTTTAGGTTTCATATGAAAAACCTTAGCGTTAGGGATCATATGCATTGAAGGTTTTTGGGTTTAGGATAGGTTAGGGTTCTTCGCGAACCCTTAGGGTTCTTGGGGATGGATGAAGATTTCCTAGGGTTCACGGGGTTATGGGTTAATGTTTATAGGTTTCTAGGTTTTGGCTTGAATATGGATAAATATGGTTCGGTGTTTGTATGAAGGTATGAAGATTGACGGTGGTTCATGGTGGTTTTTGGAATTTGGTATGAATACCACCGACGGGGCAATTTCCGACATAGAGGAATTCTAGAGAGAAGGCAGAGCCTCTATCTCTAGAAATGTACAAAGGGTTTGTGTTGTGTGTCGTACCCCAAATTTTTCCCACCTTTATTTTCAAGATTAAAAACATAAGACCTTTTAATTAGGAATGGTTCAACAATATCTGATGGCCCATTCTTAAATTCAAGTCAACTAGAGGGTGTATTTTAATTCGGAAAAGTGGAGCTTTCTAAATCGGGAAGACCCATGTATCTGTCAACTAGAGGTTTTCACGATTACAAGTGTCACGATATTGATTGTCGTCGTCATAGTGTGAATTAAGTACAAATTATTTTATAACGGTGATTATGGTATCAGTATAAATATATGCTAAAACCGTTTTGTCATTGTCGTTTTCGCGGTTGCAGACTGTTTTTTAAAACCCTAATCGCTGTGTGAATTAGCCACAATTTATTCTTTAACATAAAACGGTGATAACAATATCGATATCGACATTTACCGATACCATTTTGTTAGAACGTTTTTGCGGTTGGCTGCAGACCATTTTCTAAAACTCAATCTATGAACCACAAATGCATTTATAATTTATTTGTTACGAACAGTCATCATCCGAAGATCCGAAGGGTGAGTGAATAAATTCAAACATGCTTTAATCAAGGTCGCATAGTTTTTTTCCACAAACAAATTTAACTCATTTCATTAGTCAAGGTTGTTCAATACAAGGAGGACGCAAATGAAAAGTACTACGTCTAGTCCAAGAATTCACAGCTTTAGCTAACAAGTGAGCAATCAAATTCGTTTGGCGTTTAACAAACTTTATCTGAAAGTTGGGATGAGATTTTAATAAACTCTTAATAAAACATATGATTATACTAAATTTAGAACTACCACTATAGTTGGTATGAATTGCTTGTACCACCATTTAAGAATCACTTTCAAATTGTGAAGTCAACCTTCTCTATGATAAATGTGTTTTGAGGAAGGAAAAGCTCCAACTAACAAGAAGGCAAAGATGATAATCAAAGACAAAGCATCATGATTCAAGACTTTGGTTTCAAGCTATTGCATTTCAAGAAGGTATAATGATAATATTTACCTTCACTAAAGTCTTAGATGCTCAAGTATTCAAATCAATCATTGCATAAACCATTCATGTTCATGGAAATTGTTTTAAAACTATTTTTCAAGATTTCCACGGATTAAGTCGATTTTACCTCTTAGGAAAATCGATTTACCATTGAAGCAAAACATTTTCAGAAGCGAAAATTCACGTTTTGCACTAAGTAAATCAATTTACCACTTAGGGAAATCGATTTACCACTGTTTGTTTTTGAAATTTTGTTAATATTAACAGTATGAAATCGATTTTCATAAGAGGGAAGATTTTCCGTAATTCGGCATGCACAACAGTAAAGGAAATTTGGGATACTATGCTCCTGCAATCATGATCTTCAGCTTGAGTTAAAGATTGAGATATATTCTCCTGAAATTCATATGCATATCGAAATAAATTAGTGGTGATTAAAACTCATAAATTCTTTATGTTAATAAACTTTTGATTAATTAAAGGAATACTGATATACTTATACATTACTCATAAATTTGAAGCACATCTTCCTTAACAACTCCATCCTTACCCACACGAGCAACCTTCCATAGAACATGTTCTAGAAGAGATGTTTCTTGACTTTTCTCCTCTTCTAACTACACATTAAGAGAAATAAAAAGATCAATTGTAACACATGATGAACAAGTATATAATAGCATTTATATATACTTACCATTCTTTGTTGTAAGCGTACATATCCCATATGCCCTTTTTTGTATGGATATGGGGGACTTGATGTTTGTTGGCGATTTACGGCACTCACATTCTAAAAATCTGAGGTTCTTCGTTTTTCTTTAAAGGTTTCCCATTCTTCAGGTGAAATCAAGCCTGCGTACGTCCTTGGAAGTTCTGCATCGATAAATCATAATAATCACATGCCATGTGGTATGTGAGATACTTGGAAGACCATGCAGATTCATTCCATCAGTAGATAATGCCAAGCGAAGGTTTCTGGCTTCTCCTCCAAAATCAGGAAAATCATGATCAATTTTCGACCACTGTGGTGAATCTGCCGGATGCCGAAACTTTCCATCAATAATTCTTTCATCTGCATACCAAGTCAAGTGTCTTGCATCGGTTTCACTATGAAACATGTGTGTAAATCTCGGAATTATAAGAAAGTATCATAAGACTTTTGCCGGAGACAATTTTTTCTTATATCGAGATAAACCATATTTAGAGCAATCATTTAACGATGCATATTCGTTTCGAAACAAAATGAAATTATTTGGACAAGCATGTCTTTTATCATAGCTCATGCCAATAGAGCACGACATTTTTTTGGCCTCATAGGTTCGATTAAGAAGAACATTATCCTCCGAAAACATATCTTTCATAAGGACTAATAACTCTGAAACTTTTATCCGACCATCCATTGTCCGCCTTTAAGTTGTACAACTTTAATACCGCATACAGTCTTGTGAATTTAGTTCAACCTTTATACAACAATTTCTCTACATCGCTTAACAACCTCTCAAACATTTTGGGACAATCATGAAGATATTCTTCAAGTGCTTCTGCAATCTCTTCGACTCGATCACAATCGTATGTATCTGTGCCATTGTCGTCTGAAGCATATATCGTACTATCCCCCGATTCAACATTCCCGTTAGTTTTCTCACTGTGAAATATCCAACATGTATAACTTAAATCAATTCCATTCCTCAGTAAATGAGATTCCTACCCAACTGCATTAACCTGACCCCCATAACAACAACCCAAGAAAGGACATTTCATTCGACTGGGATTTTCGGCATGTTCAACAGCAAACTTAATGAATTCTAATACCCCATTCCCGTACTCTTTTGACAATTGATTGGAAGACATCCATTTTTTATTCATGGTTTTACTACTAAGTATGCTAAACAAAAACACTATAATTATTCACGCAGCTATAACAAAAGAATAACTAATTACCTGTAGAGAAGTCTGCAACTTCTGGAACCACACAGTGTAAGATTCTTGGAACGATCAGAAATTCACTTTTCATAAGAGAAATCGAAGATGCAGCAACGATGATGAAATCAGGAAGCGACTACACATAAAATGAGAAATCAACTAATGTTACAACCAAAATTATCATTTGAAACCAAACGATATAACACAAAAGATGTCTAGATTTGGTAGTAAGAAAGAGAATTATTGTTTCTACCAATTACACAGATTTCTTATCATAAAGCTATACTAATACAAAAAAAAAGCATTAAATCAATGTAGTTACTTTAGATCATGATTCATATGCAAATAAATGCATTGAGATTGGACTCAGAGTAGTCAATAAAGGCCAATAGCGGTGATATCCCGCTATAGCGGAGCGGAGGCTGACCGCTATTAGAAGAGACTTAGCGGTGCTGAACACTATAGTGGGAAAGTGGAGCTACCGGAAAACCATCAATATCATAACCAAGATTCCCATCCTTCAAGTCAAACTCGAATACAACCAAAACAGTCACCGAAACTTCTTCAAATTGAAACCAACAAAACCATGACATACAATAAATTCACTCCACATAAAACTCAAGAGAAGTATTGTCGATACACATTAAAATCGAAAACCTTGCAGATTCAACACAAACAAAACATAAAGTCCACATAAATTTCGATATCCGATTTCAATAACACTCCAAACTAACGCAACATTCGTCAATCCTATTCAAATTCAACAAAGTATTAAGACAAGACTAACATCCTACTCCAACACAACCAGGAAAACACAATTACACAAAATTTTAACAATATCGACACAAACCAACAAGCTCAAAAATCAAACAGAATTAGCATATTCAAGGCTGACGAATCATTTTCTCAGATTAAAATCAAACATCATATCATTTTGAACTGAAAAGACCATGCAATCAAATCGATATTTTCACAGATCCATTAATATATCAGTTCAAACTCAAATTTGTAACAGTTATTTATCACAGAAACTTGAAAACAACTTACATCAAAAGAAATCGAAACTTACCGAAATTTCGAAATGATCAGAACAATTGAAGATGTGATTTATTGTCGAACTGAAACAAAGGGAGTTGTTCTGGATGACTTACGATTGTTGTTTGTGGAGATGAATTTGTGAGGATAGCGAGTGAATTGAGTAGAGGTTAAAGGGAAGAGAAAACTGCTGAGCTTGTTCAACAGGGGAGAGCGTTTGATGCTATGAACCATAACGAAGGAGGAGGTGTTAATCGTTGAAGAGCTGGAGAGGCAGAGAAGGTTGTGCAGTCTTAAGTTGTTAAAAGAGATGATGAAGTAACCAGAAGAAAAAGGGAATTACGATGGTGGAAGTCGCACGAAGGAAGATGTTTTGAGAGAATATGGAAAAAATCTGAATTTTAGGGTTTTCGTATTTTTAATTTAGAAATTAGAAATTAATGAACTTAGGCAGCGCTTTTTGAAGAGCTTTCTGATGTATTTCCTTTAGCAGTGTTTTTCATTAAAAAAAGCACTTTCTGATGTATGGCCTATAGCAGCGCTTATATGAAGCGCTTTTTAAACACATCCTTTAGCACCACTTTCTAGAAGCACTTTCTAAAGTGTGGGTATGTATGGCCTTAAGCAACACTTTTTAGAAGCGCTTTCTAAAGTAAGTCTTTATCAGTGTTTTTTCTCAATTTTATTTAAAGTTATAGCAGCGCTTTCGGAAAAAGCGATGTCTATAATCTGCTGCCTAAAACAAATTTTGTAGTAGAAAACGCTTTCTAAAGTGTGGTTTTAGCAGCGCTTTTTAGAAGTGCTTTCTAAAGTAAGCCTTTAGCAATGCTTTTTCTCAATTTTTTTAAAGCTATAGCAGCGCTTTGGGAAAAAAGCGATTCTATAATGTGCTGCCTAAAACAAATTTTGTAGTAGAAAGCGCTGCCTAAAGTGTGGCTTTAGAAGCGCTTTGGGTCTATGGCAACACTTTTTACTGTTGGACCTATAGCAGTGCTTTGAATTTAGGCAGCGATTTCTAGAAGAATCTTTTATTTCAATTTTAATTGACCTTAGGCAACGCTTTCATAAAGTGCTGCCTAAAGTGTGGCTTAGGCAACACTTTTTCTTAACTTTAAGCGGCACTTTTTTATAAAGCGTTGTCTAATGTATATAGTTTTAAATTTTCAAATTTTATCGGGATATATAACAACGCTTTGGTATAGAAACATTGTCTAAGGTGTGCTGCCTAAAAGCAGTTTTGGCGTAGTGTTAAGAAAAAGAAAGATTTAATAACCAGCAGAAACAACATATAAAGACTTGACGACACATAAAAACAACGAAAAACATAAACTAAATCTAAATCAGTAAATGAAATACTATAAAGCAAGGAAAAACAGGAAATCTATCTAGAAAGCAAGTAAAGTCCCCCTCCCTCACTTAAACCAAACATTGTGCTTAATGTTTTGATAAAAGGTGAGAAAGGAAAAGAAGAACCTAGTGGAGACTATTGCAGGCATGCAGGGTCACCACCCCCTGTCCTGGAACAAATCTCTAAGCTAAGTAGAGTTTCTCAATATGTATCGTCAATGCAGTATTTGACTCCCTTAGTTGCTGGATCTTGCCCATGATGGATGCCTGGTAGGCCTATGTGATGTTGTTAGCGGATGTCAGACGCTCAATTGCATCCTGTTGGCGCAGGGTACTATTGGCATGGGTAAGTTGAGTCCGTAGTATCGACTCTAAGGATCTCTAATTCTGAGCATACGACTCTCGCATATAAGCCCATATACCCTGTTGACGTGTATATAACATGGCATAATCAACATCTTGAGGGATGTCCTCAGTTTGGGTCCTGTGACCCAAGGTGGTGCCTGTAAAATGATCAGAAACATGTGGCTTATGATGTGGGTCAGAAAAATAGGTTGGTGGAGAGCGACGGGTAGATGAAACATGTTCCTGCCTATTAAGCTCATCATCAGTATCATTACATGCTTCTGCATTAGCAGGAACTATTGTGAGTAAGGGGCTGGTATATTTGGAAGCATCAATGTTATAAGTCTAATTGGCCGTTACCCACACGTTAGTTCCTGAAGGCCAAGGAAAAAAAATACTTTTAACAACCTCATTATGTATCATAAGGTGGTGCCCACCCTCTCTTAGGTTTCTACATAACCACATGTTTCTGACACGCTAAATATCAAGGGTGTAGGGCAGCAGAGGCTCTAAATCATCAAGTTCTGCATCAAGGTCTTGGGAACGAGCCAAGGAAATAATCAAGCCTCCAAACAATATAGTGTATCTTTAGAAGTGCTAGCTCTCATGTGAGCTGTCATGAAAGGTGTCAAATTTACATGTCTTCCGACAAGAGCAGCCTGCAAATAAAACATTTCTTTACCATTTGTTTTGTTAGTGTTATCCCGACCAAAAATAGTGTCTGCCAAAATTTGGCGCAAATAGCGGATGAACGGGTTATGGATGGTCGAAGCATGATTCCCCTCAATGGAATTAGTTGTCAAACTTTTAATCTCATTCCAATACACAAAAGCCTCATTTTCCCACTCCGACTCAAGTGGAGCCTCACAAGGTATTCCCTCCCCGTGGGAAAGATTCAACATTTCTACAATTTCATCAGTAGTGAATTGATACCCAGTGTTAAACATACAAATATTTATGGGTCTTGTGCTACTTGCAGTCTCGAGTCTAACTTTGTAAATAAGTGAACTAAAAAATTCACGCGTTAACAGTGCATAAGTGGAATCTCTATGTTCAAATAAACTACAGAAGCCTGAGTTATCAACCAAGTAATACACATCATTGTAAATGCCTAAAATATGTAGGCAAGTGTTATCAGAATATCTTGTGGGAGTAATGTCCCAATCGGATAGTGATTCAAACTTGTTCCTCTGTCGGGTACCGGCATCTCCCTCTCGGAAAATCATCTCAAAATTTCCTTCAGCCATTGATGTCAAGGATGAAGGTTTTTGTGAATTTGGGGTTTTCCTATAAATTAAGGGTTTTGTGGATATTTGTAGGAGAAAGAAATATTTTTATAGAAGGAAATTGGGGGAACTAGGGAAGGTTAAAGGATTCTGTGAGTTATTGGAAGTAATTTGAGTGAGTGGAGTTATGGTGAGTGTTAATGAAGAAAGATAGTGGTTAGGAGGTGAAGAAAATAGTGAAAATGGTGGAAGTGGGGTTGTTTCTGCTTCTATTCGTGTTTGAACACATGGCGTTCGCCATAAGGGCCCTGGAAATCGCCATGTGTCATAGTTCGCTGATGGGCTCATTTTATGGAGTCTTTTGCGCTTTTGTTTTTCTATTTGGATTCATACCTCTTTCTGCTTTGCACAACTAATAATAGTAATAATAATCATAAACAAGGGTTAGTTGCATAATGATAATAAAAAAATTTAAGAAACTTTTCCCAAAAACTTAATGAAAATTAAAGTATAATAATCCTGAAGATTTTTCGAAAAAGATAGTAAATAAAGTTTAAACGTGAAAATAAATCTAATAACGGCCAGGAAAAATATAATGACGAAAAAAATGACGGTGAAATAAATCTAATAAATGACTAAATAGACTGATAAATAGGATCAAGCATCTGATGTGGACGAGATGCATGAATCTCAAAAAGTTGGCGTCAGAGACTGAGAATCTCATGGGAAAGGTAATATGCCTCCTCTGAACGAGTGGCATCAGAAATCATCATCCACTGTGTGATGTCTCTGATTTCCTCACGAAGAGTAGTAATCTTCTGGCGTATGATGATAAGCTCGCAATCTCGATCACTTCCTTCTATAGAACCAGTGGAGGAAAAAGTAGTAGCCATATTTGAGAAAGGTAAAGGGTGATATTTTGGTGTAGGCGGAGCAGTTGGCCTAAGAGGTATTTCGCCTTGGTATTCCAAAGCATAAATCCAATTTTCTCTATTTTGGACATTTTTTGTTTCTGGGTTTGGCAGGTAGAAGTGTTGGATGACTTCATTATCAATGATGATTTTGTACTCATTAATCTTGAAGTAAACTCGACGTACCATGCCCTTTACAAGACAATGATCTAAGTCCATAAGTGTAAAGCCATAATAGGGTACTAAATGGGATAGCTTGTTTTGGAGTCCAAGGGCAGAAGCAATTTGGATAGTAGTCCCTCCTACATGGATTGGTCCTACTGAATATAAGGTTATCTAGTTTAGGTTATCAATGAGGAAGGTGCCAGAGACGACATGATCAGATTCAGTGATGCAATAAAGGATAAATATTTCTTCTTCACTCACAGGCTCATTGGTGTCACTTCAACCAAACAATGCCTGGGCCAAAATCATATGGAAATACCTAAGAGTTGAGTTATGGATATGGTTTTAAAATTGGATGGATGGATCATGATTTCCTTTATTGGTGATATAATTCTAGAAGGTGTCTAAGGTTTCTTGCATATTAAGGTTAACAAGAACTTCATATGCGGCTGCTGGGCCAGTTAGAAATCTTTAGAGGTTACCTAAATCTTGGTGGTTTAGCCTATACTCTTTCCCAAATATCCTAAAAGAAATTTTACTGCGCTTGAATCCACGACCTACATCAGGCTTGTAAACTAGTAACCCGAGGAAATCGAGGGTGAGGTTTCGATAGGTGATATTTTTAGCTTCTTTAAACTCATCCCGATCTAGTTGGCTACTCATATGGCTAATGTTAGACTCAATCCCTATGGCTAAACTTATAGGTAACATAGGTCTCTCAGATAAGACTGTGTAGTGGTTCCTTTGGTTGTCATC
Organism: Vicia faba; assembly: GCA_948472305.1. Taxonomy (NCBI): domain Eukaryota; kingdom Viridiplantae; phylum Streptophyta; class Magnoliopsida; order Fabales; family Fabaceae; genus Vicia; species Vicia faba. The sequence continues at coordinate 1,575,406,556 of OX451737.1, forward strand.
TATGAATTGGATCTCCATGTCATCAAAGTTTTGCATCCTGAAAATTTGGTTAGAATAAGCTTCCTGAAATGTAAGAAATCGCACAAGTTAGTCATATTAGAAGAAATAATTCATTGTGTCAAAAGAAAAATAATGAAAAAAGGAAAACCATGGGTTTCCTCCCATGCATCGCTTTGTTTCATGTCGGGAGCTTGACTAAGGATATGGTTTAAGTTCCATACGTAGTTTTCAAGGCCATTTATCTAGCCATCTCTCATATCCTTGACCTTTCCTTTTCTTTCCACTGCAGAGTGGTTCATTTCTTGGATATGGGGGAGGTTTGGTTTTTTATCTTAAGCATTTGATTCTTAGGTTTTGCGTCAACTCCCTCACTTGTAAAAGTCAAGGTTTTATTTTTAAAAACTCTAGTTCCATGTTTCCCAAATTTCTCTCTTATATGCGGGGCTTTATACTTTTATGACTGCGAACCTATCTTGATTTCTAAGGAATCTGGTGAAGAAACATTTTTAATCTTTGGTTTACCGCGTTTCTCCTTAATCGTATCATTTTCTCCCTTAAGGTTTTCAACTGGTTTTTCACTACTTGTTATCGTAACATCTTCATGGCTTCTAATGGGGAATCCTAAAGGTGCTTGTGTAAGCAGTATTATTTTTGTCCCTAATTCCTTATTGCTAGTTACTAGAGATTCTATCGCATTGTTTAGTTTCTTAATGGTTTCATTAACATGGAGAAATTAGTTTCTAAATTCCTTATTATGGATGATTTGTGTTGCCAACAAACACTACAAGAAATATGGTCCCCAGCGACATATATTAGCGACGTGGTTATCACGTGAGTAATAAATGCAGTTGCGACGTGATAACCACGTCACAAACATATTTTAATGATAAATAAAGCAAGTCAGAGAAGTTTGTATAGTAAAAAAATCAGCGACGTGTCTTACACGTCGCTACAGAAGGGGGAAATTTGAAATTTGGTAGCGACGTGATATCCACGTCGCTACATTAAAGGGGGGAAAATAAAGTTGGTTGATGACAGGGTTGCAGAGTGGGAAAGAGAATAATATTTCTGTTTAGTGTGTAGCGACGTGAGTATCACGTGGCAATGTTGCGACGTGACAGTCACGTCGCTACTTGATGTTTACATCTCCAAAATTCTTATCCGTTACAACGTCTGGTGTATTCCTTTCCTCTTCCTTTCTTCTTCCTTTCCTCTTCCTTTCTTCTTCCTTTCTTCTTCCTCTCAAATTTTTATTTCCAAATCCCCAAATCAAATTTCCTCCATCCCAAATTGTTGAAGAAAAATAAGGTATTCATATTTTGATAAATTTTTATTTCATTTGTTCATTATTTATTATACTGTTAATAAATATTAAAAAGGGTATTTGTTCATTTGTTCATTATTTGTAGAGAAATTTGAAGAAGAACACCAAGAGCTACACAAGAAGAAGCAAATTAAGTGAAGAAATTATATAGAGGTATTTATACATTTTTTTTATATTTTATATGTATTATATAGATTAGTAGTATATGTATTTTGTTTATGTGAATTAAAAAAATATTTTACTTAATTTTAGTTTTAGGTTAATTAGTATTATAGGTTAATGTTTAAAATAAAATGAAAATTAGAATGTTTTATATATTAATATATTATTAAACAGAAATATTATTGTTAATATATATAGGTTAATATTTATTAATATTATTGCATGTTATATAGACATATAAAAAAAATTTGTTAGTATATACGTATAAAATAAAAAAAAATTGAATATATATTAAAATAAAAAATTTTAGAAAACATAAAATTAAAAGTCTTATTTTTTATAGATGTATATATATATGTTAACACATAAATTTAATAACATATTTAAAAACAAAAATGTATATTATATTTATTATAATAGTTTTATTTTTTTATTTATATGTTAAAGATATGGAAAAAAAAAATTATATATTAAAATAAGAATTTATAAAAAATATAATTAAAAAAAGAGTATATATATTATATTATTATTTTAATATTATTGTTATATATATAATAAAAAGTATATATGTTGCATTATTTGTTTTCTAATATTATTGTTATATATATAATAAAAAGTAAATATGTTATATTATTGTTTTTTGATATTATTGTTATATAATAAAAAATTATATATTTTACATTTGAATATTTATTTATATGTTAGTATATATATAAAAAAGCAAAATTTATATTTTTAAGAATAGTATTAAATAGTTTAAGAATAATATTATTAAGTTGATTAATATTTCTAATGAAAAAGACAATGATTGTATAAATGTGCAGTATGGAATATTATCGGTATTATCGTAGTTGGATGTACGATAGAACATATCCAGGAAGAAGTGGACTTAAACCCAATTTTATAGTAGGAGTTGATGGGTTTATTAAGTGGGCGTTTGCTCAGGATTGTTGTCGAAGCGAATGAGGGGTTAGATGTCCCTGTCTTAAATGTGAATGTAGACCAATAATTAGTGACCCAGAGGAAGTAACACGTCATCTGCATAGAAGGGGATTCATTGAAAATTATTGGGTTTGGACGTATAATGGTGAAGAACTACCAGTTAATGTACCAGAGACTAGCAACACGCATGCTTCAAGTAGTCGACCGGTTATGGAGTATGAGGAGAACTTTAATTTGATCGGTGACATGGTTGAGGATGCTTTTGGTGTGAACGTGACATATGATGAACTTGGAGATTTTGACGGGGAAGAGTTACCGAATGAGGAAGCGCAAAGATTTTATCAATTATTGAACGAGATGAATACGCCGTTGTTTGAGGGGTCGTCAGACTCAAAGCTATCAATGTGTGTGAGATTATTGGCCGCTAAGTCAAATTGGAATGTTTCTGATCAATGTCTGGAACATTTTGCAAAAATGATGTTGGACTCCACCGCTACGAAAGACAACTTGCCTACAAGTTATTATGATGCAAAGAAGTGGGTGTCGAAGTTGGGTTTAAAAGTAAGAAAGATTGACTGTTGCATTAACGGTTGCATGTTGTTTTATGACAATGAGTTTGGTACTCAAGATGGATCGTTAGAGGAGTGTAAGTTTTGTAATAGTCCAAGATATCAAGTTCGCAGTAGAGCCATTAACAGCAAGCAAAAGCGTGTAGCAGTAAAATCCATGTTTTATCTTCCTATAATACCAAGGTTAAAAAGAATGTTTGCTTCAATGCACAGTGCAAGTCAAATGACATGGCATCATACAAACCAAACAAATTCTGGCACTATGCGACATCCATCTGATGGTGAGGCATGGAAGCACTTTGATCGGACACATCCAGATTTTGCTGCAGAACCTAGAAATGTCATGCTTGGATTATGCTCTGATGGATTTTCCCCATACGTGCAAGCGTCAGGAAGTGCGTATTCTTGTTGGCCAGTTATTGTAACACCTTACAACCTCCCTCCTGAGATGTGCATGATAAAACCATACATATTTTTGACGTGTGTTATTCCAGGCCCGCACAGTCCAAAAGCCGGAATTGATGTGTACTTACAACCTTTAATTGATGATTTGAAGAAGATGTGGATTGGAGAATGGACTTATGATATATCCCGTAAACAGAACTTCACATTACGAGCTGCCTTGATGTGGACCGTTAATGACTTTCCAGCATATGGCATGTTGTCTGGTTGGGGTACGCATGGAAAAATGGGTTGTCCGCATTGCATGGGATACACCAAAGCATTTACGTTGGATAAAGGTGGGAAAAGCTCATGGTTTGACTGTCACCGCAGATTCCTACCAGCAAATCATCCATATAGAATAAACAAGACAAATTTTAAAAAAGATGTACGAGAGAAAGATTTGCCTCCGCCTTGATTGCCACCAGGGGTTATATGGAACCAAGTATGTGAACTACCAAAATTTACAGATACTAGCAAAGCATGCCGAATTGAAGGATACGGCGTCACCCACAATTGGACAAAAAGAAGTATATTTTGGGATCTTCCGTATTGGAAAGATAATTTGTTGCGCCATAATCTTGATGTTATGCATATTGAGAAGAATTTTTTTGATAATGTATTTAACACAGTGATGGATGTGACAGGAAAACAAAAGATAATGAGAAGGCCAGACAAGACATGGGAATTTGGTGTAATCGAAGAGAGTTGGAGTTGAAGCCTCAACCGAATGGAAAATTATTAAAACCCAAGGCTTGTTTCAGTCTGACTTCCCAAGAAGCTAAAGCGGTTTGTCGATGGTTAAAAGAATTGAGAATGCCCGATGGGTATTCATCAAATTTAGCAAGGTGTGCTGACCCTAACACTGGAAAATTACATGGTATGAAAAGTCATGATTGTCACATTTTTATGGAACAGTTGCTACCAATTGCATTTGGATCGCTACCCAAACATGTTCTTGACCCACTAACTGAAATTAGTCAATTTTTTAGAGATATTTGTGCGTCAGCTTTAAAAGTGGAAGACATCATTAAGTTGGACCAAAACATTGCACTCATTCTTTGTAAGTTGGAACAAGTATTTTCGCCTGGTTTCTTTGACTCCATGGAACATTTACCTGTGCATCTTGCATATGAAGCTTATCTTGGTGGACCTGTTCAATATAGGTGGATGTATCCGTTTGAAAGGTTCATGGGTGATTCAAAGAGATCGGTGAAAAATAAAGCTAGAGTAGAAGGATCTATATGTGCACATTACTTGCATCGGGAAACATCACATTTTTGCAGTCACTATTTCAATCACTTGATGTTAACTTCTAGAATCATACGGAATCCTGTAAATGTCAATCAGAGGAGTCAATTCACCTTATCAGTCTTTGCGCTTCCAGGTCGACCTTCTGGAAAGAAGGGTGTGCATTGGTTGACCCAAAAAGAAATGAAATCTGCACATGTCCATGTCTTGATCAACTGCGTTGAAGTTAAACCATATCTTGAGTAAGTTTACCAAAAGTTTTTAAACTTATGGTGTGTGTATACCAAACTTATTAAACTTATTGTGTGTTTTTTGTAGGGAATTTAACAATGCCTATTTTCATAGTACCGGGGTACAGTCAACATCAGGTGTCATTCATGCTCAATTTCCCTCATGGTTCAAGCAAACATTGTCTAGCGTTCTTGCACTAACTCCAGAAATACTCCATTTGAGAAACTTGGCAGAAGGCCCTATCCAAAGCGCAAATGATTGGCACACATACTTCGTGAACGGATATAAATTTCACACTGAGGCATGGACCGAAGGGAAAAAAACCATAAATAGTGGTGTTTTTGTAAAAGGAGTTACAGATGGCGGTGAAGACGACTTCTATGGATTTGTTAAACATATCTACGAGTTGGTATACAATTACTTGGACACGGAAAATAAAGTTGTCTTGTTTTATTGTGAATGGTATGATCCAACTAGAGGCACAAAGATAGACAAGTCATATGGTTCTGTCGAGATTCAAATGAACCGGAGATACAAAGAATATGACCCTTTCATAATGTCACATATTGTTGTTTAGTTTCGCGCCGAGTCGGACGGCTGCCAAGGTTATTAATTATATAATCCAGCAGATGTATAAATCATCTTGGAGGAACTTTGGCGAGGTTAAAAATAAAGAAGAATGGTTTAAAAAATTTAAGGTATTGTTATTTATTTAAGTTGTAAATTTAATATATTTTTTTAGTATTGTTATTTAAGTCACATTTTAATGATAATTACTTAACTTTTTATTTTAATGTCATACAACATTGCAGGAAAAATGTGTGTGGGATCCGTTGAATGAGAAAATTATGGAAAAAATCTATTATAGCAGAACTTCTAGAAGATTTTCTGATATAATGCGGCGGGTTAGGGAGAATTATGAGCTGCATGGTATCCGTCCTAACTGGATAGGCGTAGAGGTTTTTGGCGAACTTCGTACATATTGGGGTTCGCCAGAATTCAAGGCCAAATCCGAAAATTTTAAGAAGATGAGGGCATCCGAAAAGGGGGGATGTGTCAATACTGTTGGAAGTATTAGCACTGCAGAGCATGTCCGGCGGATGGTAAATATTACTAATTTTTTAAGTTATATATATTTTTATTCATAATATTTTTTACTAGTTATTTTTAAATTTATTGTTTAGACTAAGGAGATGGGGAGACCACCATTGATCATTGAGTTGATTACGAGGACTCGGACAAAGAAATCGGGAGGTTTTGTCGACGAGCGCACAAATAGAGCTTTTGTAAGTAATTTAATTTATGTTTTTTTAAAGTTAATAACAAAAATAGTGACGTTATTTTCACGTGGCAATCTATAAGTTGTGGCGTGATTATCATGTGGCAACTGATAAATTGCCACGTGACTGATTTTCATGTGGCAACTGATAGATTGCCACGGGAAAATCACGTGGCAATTCATAAGTTGATTTGTGAAAATCACGTGACAAATTTTTAATATATTTGAATTTAGTATAATTTAATATATAAATGTTTTAATTTAGCATAAATTTAATATATATATATATATATATATATATATATATATATATATATATATATATATATATATATATATATATATATATATATATATATATATATATATATATATATATATATATATATATATATATATATATATATATATATATATATATATATATATATATATATATATATATATATATATGTAATTTTTTTTTAATTTTATTATTTAATGTATGTGTAGGATGATTATCAGACATTGCTAGCACGTTTTCTGGAACACAATCCTCAATATAGGCCAACAGAAGGGGAGCCGCTTAATGGTGATGTTGATTTCTATATTTGGAATGAGGTTGTTAATGGAAAAGGGCCTAATGGTTGCTTTTTTACGGGAGGAAATTTGGCCGCCGGCTTGAGAGTTGGTGATCGTAATCTGTTTCAACGACTTAGAGATGGAGAGGGAGGGTCACGTCAACCGAATCTGACACAGGTTCAACTTGAAACAGTAAGACAATTGGCGGCAAGTGAAGTGAGACGCGAAATGGAGGCCCAAATAACGACAATGAGGCAAGAGCAGGAGCAGCAGTTAGAGATCATGCGGAAGAGGCAATCTGATATGGAGGAGCAGATGAGACGGTTTATGCAAGGTGGTGGAAATCAAAATGTTCCTGATACACAACCGGATGATGACGAAATTGATGATTTTGATCTTGATAATTATCCAGGTGAAGATGCCCCGTGAAAACATTTTATTTATTTCGTTTTTAAATTTGCATTTATGTAAGATATTTATTTTTATCATTTTAAATTATTAAATTATATAACATTTTATTATATGACTTTATTTTATAAAATTCTATTATTCGAATATATAATAAAATACTATTATTCTAATAATTTTAATATATAAATTTTATTATATAAATTTTATTATTTAAATTTTATTATATAAATTTTATTATATAAATTTTATTATTTAAATTTTATTATATAAATTTTATTATTTAAATTTTATTACATAAATTAATTAATATAAAAAATAATTACTAAAAAAAATTTTAAAAAATAAAAACGTCACCTGTAGCGACGTGGGAATCATGTCACAAATTAGTGAAATGATTCTCACGTCGCAACTAAAGCTGCTATGTCAGATTTTATATTCCCTAAAATAAAGCTGTTGCAACGTGAATACCACGTAACAACTTTGTGACATGGGAATCACGTCGCTACTGGCTTGCCACTGGCTCCCCAGCGACATAAGTCTCCACGTCGCTATTTTTGTTTTGCCACGTGATTTTGATGTTTGCCACGTGATTTTCACGTGGCAAATAAGCTTCTTTTTTGTAGTGAAACTCCGCATCACAGATTCTAGTCTAGAGAGGGTTTGCGTGTTAACAAAATTCTCTACTAATATTTTGAGGTTTGATTTATAGGGATATTACGGTCCTCGAAATACTTAACATGGCCAATATAGGAAAAATTTGGGTAATCCATAGAAGTGTTCTTTAATCTAAACGGTGTAACAATGAAGTTACGATATTTGACGTGATTGATCCCCGATAACGACGCCAAAAACTTGACGTGGTATTTCGCAAGTGCACGAAAGATATCAGAGTAATGCAAAGAGCGTCGAACCCACATAAACTTTATGGTCAAGCTATCGTTATCTATTGCTAATATGTTAATTTAAGGCAAATAGAAATAAATGTTTGGTTGTGCAAATAAAGTAGTAAAATTAATTCAGACTTGATAAAAAAATACGTGAGAATTAAAAGTAGAAAATAAATAAACTCAGACAAATAATACTAGAATGAGATTCTCTTAAATTAATTGTACTTCTATTATTTCTAAATAGGACTATTTTATGAGAAATATTTTCTGCTATGGAAATAATTAATTGAACAGGAACTGTCATTTTCACGTATTCAAAATCAGATTTACTCTCTAAATTATACTATCCACTGCCACAGTGGCAGATGCTTTTTTGCGTTAAAGTAGTAAAATATATTTTAAGAAATTAAACTCTTTACTCAGTTGAAAAGTAATTTTGATTGAAAAGTTTAAATTAAAAGGGTTTCAGGCATTTGCTCAGGTAACCGGATCCTAAACATATAAATGCGTGCATTCGTAAATAGTTTTAAAATCACTTTCTAAAAATATTATACTTTCCTAATAAATTAACAAATTTCTTTCGCGGTATTTATTAACCAAGAACAACCCAATTTTTTTCTATAGTTTCGGACGACTTTCAATCTTACCCGACGTTTTCACTTCCCCAATTTCGTAGTGACAAATTAAAATTAAGTTGGAAAAACTGCATTAAAATCAAAACAACACACAATTTAAATCCTAAAGAAATAACAAACTTGTACTATCAAAAGATGATCTTCGCATTCCAACATCACCAAATTAGCCGGACATAGTCACAGTAGGCAAATAAACAGTTGATCGGAATGCAAAATCGAACATGACAGTAAATTTAATAAAATTAGTTTAGAAATCTAAATTGCATAGGAAGTAAAAGCGAGATAAGCAAGACGGGAAAATAGAGAGCAAGATAAATAAAGCATAAAATACTGAATAAATTAAGAACTTGCTCCAAAAAGAGGCTTTAATTCTGATACAACTGGAATAACTTCGAATAAAAAAACTGCGAGATAAAGTGCTTCAAATAAAAGTGCTCCAATCTTAAACACAACAAAAAGTTGAACGGTTCTATAACCCCTCAATGTGATGGGTTATAGCTTTTAATCGGTATTTTGTGCCTAGAGTTATGCTAAGGTTGGATTTCCCAAAAGTGAAACCAAAATGCCTATTTATAGAAAACTAAAACCTTAAAAATCATATTGGCAGTTGCATAAAGCGTGGGCGAAAATATAGGAGAGAAAGTAGATACTTGGAGACCAATCGAAGCTCATTTGTAATTGCTTCACGTCAACAACGTATGGAGATCGCCACCGACAATATGGAGAACGCCACGCTCTCAGAATGGCCACGACTTGGTCTTTTGACCATTAGCACGTGGACCACTCATAACCACCTGCATGGTGGTTGCCATGAGTATAGAATACTCTATTTTCCTCCGTTTTTCGTTTGTTTCGCTTCGTTTTTTTGCATATGAATTCTAAATGGTAAAATACCTTAAACACACAAATATTAACATAAAAAGGGAAATGTAAAGCAAAATAACATTAAAACATGCACAAATCAAGTCAAATATATAATGTAATTAGGTGTCATCATAATCATGCACGCATATGCATCCACCAAATGCATGCACACAATTTGGCTCGCTGGCAATTGTCTTCTTACAACAGTGTACATGCATGCATTAATTACACACAGGTGAAAAAGGTTAGGATTTAGTGTTAAAGATCAAATACCTTATGTTCACGTGGATTTTTCCTTGACGTGTGCTTTTAGTTTCACCTTATATGTAAAGGGTAAAACTTTTAGTCTGTAACTCTCTCTTAGGTTTGATAGGTGAGAGTCAATGCTTTGTTGTGCTTACTTGATAAATATGTTGTTTTGGAAATCTTGTTTGATTTTTCTTGTTCAGCATGGACTAGTATATGTTGCTGAACATGTTCTTCCATTGCTTATGCCACTCCTGACTGCTCAACAACTCAATGTTCTATAATATTCTAAATATAATGTTTTTGTCAAGAATATTCTCAAGTAATATTTTTTCCTTCAAAATATTTGTCATCCTCTAATTATTAAACACTAGTAATAAATTCTACATATAGCCAGATTGTGAATTTTTTATTAATAACCATGTATTAAAAAAATATTTCGCAAATAACCGGGTTTCGGAAAAAATTAGGCAAATAACCATGTTTCAGATGGCTCCACAAAGGAGGAGCCATCTCAATTGGCGCATGCACCTAGGGTTTTGCCCTAGGCGCCATCTCACTTGGCGCCTCCCTTGGCTTTTAGCCAAGTGAGATGGCGCATGCTCCTTAAAAATGAGAGGAGGCGCCATCTCACTTGGCGCCTAGGGCAAAACTAGGGCAAAATGCTGTTTTATAAATAATTCGTCCGTTTCTTCGAAATTTCTCACACTTTTTCGCACTGTATTTTTATTTTGTACTCCGTTATTTGCGTAATGACGTCGCCTATGATTTTTAGCAGAGATGGTTACGTTATATTCTCCGCCACGAAACCTGCGATGAAAATGAAATCCTGGCACATTCACTCCATGGAGCGTCTGAAGCGGGAGTTGATGCGGTGGCTAGATGGAGACATCGCGGAGGGGGGAAAAATTCGAAGGATCCAGCGAAAACGAACAACAACCTCGCATGCGACAGGAAGACCTAATGTGTGGTTGGAGGAAGTCAAAACAGACAGTGATGTAATGCTGATGATGCATGGGTCAGATGAAATTGTGTTAACAATTGTAATTTCCTAGATTGAATATCGTTAATCATTGTTGTATGCGAAAACCCTAATGTAATTTCCTAGATTGAATTTCCTAAATTGTGTTAACAGTTTTATTAACGGAAAACCCTAATGTTTACAACACAAATATTGAAAAGATTTATTGTATTACAATATTTATGTGGTCGAGCCAGACGCCCGATTCGGACAGTTTTTGCGATTGTGTCCGACCTGACGGCATAAACCACACTTTCTTTCCAACCTGTCAAGATCGTCCATTTTTGTTGTGATGCGCCTACTTTTGGGACGACCATTCTTGTTCCTTCGCATTTGGTCATTGTGCCAAACTATATCGTCATTGTATTCAGGTCAATAATCCGGTTTTGCCACCAAAGGAAAGTTGTTGTTGTAAACAGTGAGCAACGTTTCAGATTTGTAAACGTTTGAGAGCAGTTGAAGCGCGTCTTGATGGGTATGAGCACAAGCAGCAATGACATGAGAGCAAGGCATACGAAATGCTTGAAACCTGCCACAATCGCACCATTGAGAAGGTAAAATGACCCTGTATTCTTGTCTTGCCAGACCTTCATTATGGTCGATTGTCTCTTTCACAATGAAGTTGTGGCTGTGTCGGTCAAACCGTGTAACCATGTGAGTGTTGGCTTTAGCACTTTCAGCCTTAATGTATTTCATGCAGCTTTCACTCCATAGTTGTCCTGATTGCAACACCGCATACCACATTTCACCTCTTTTGGCAACCATTTGCTGGATTATTGTAGGCACTTTCAATGGAGGCATGTTTGTCCGAGATCAAACAGAGATCTGGTTGAGGAGCCACGTGTGTCCGAAGATTTTTCAGGAAAAAGCTCCAAGCACCACCGGTCTCCCCCTCGACAAGGGCAAACGCAACGGGGAAAATGTTGTTGTTGCCATCTTGTACAACTGCCATCAATAGCGTGCCTTTGTACTTCCCAAACAACCAAGTCCCGTCAATTTGTAGAATTGGTTTGCATGATGCAAACCCTGTGATGCATGGTTGAAATGCCCAAAACACGCGACTGAATATTCCGTTGCCATGCAGTAGACTACCATCTTGGGCGTACGCTGGCAATGTTTCTAGAACATAAACACTACCTGGAGAATATGTCTTGAGTGCATTTAGGTAGCGGGGAAGTTCTCGGTATGACTCCTCCCAGTTTCCGTACACCCTTTCAATCGCCTTAGTCTTTGCTAACCACGCCTTACGGTAAGACGGAGTGTAGTTAAAAACCGTGGTGATGTGGGAGATGATTGTTTTCACCTTCAAAGATGGGTCGTTGCTGACCAGGGGTAGGATTTCTTGACAGATTAGATCATGGTTGAGTTTTCGGTGGTCCTGTGATTGAGTGGAACTTACACAAGTGTGGGTAGTCATGGAACCTATGACCCAGCAGTCACCCCTTAATCTGTATGATGCGGTCAGCTTGAACATACAGTCGGGGTGGACACATTTGATCTTGTACCTTTCCGGGTTGACACGATCCACCTTAAAATCAACCGAGTTGAGCATGTGAAATTTTTTAATGGCCCTGATGCATTCCTCTCTGTTACGAAACTTGTCCTTCTCTTTTAAATTTTCATCCGACTGCATATACAGTTGGAAAAACAAGTCAGTAGAAGGTTCATCTCCGCCCATGTTGAAGTTTGTCATGTGCGGAGGTGGTGTGTAGATTTTGTCTGTAGGAATACTTGGGATGTCATCATCGTCAGAATCATCGTTCACCATTTCATCAAACTCTAACTCGTTATCTTCTTCTTCATCATCAACTGCATCTACCTCATCTTGTTCATTCTCTAAAGGATCAACCTCCTGTGTCACCGGAGGCTCTACCTCCTGTGTCATCGGAGGCTCTTGAAGCAAAACGTACAACTCAATAGAGTCGTATCCAGAATAGACACTAGTGCAGAAATGACTTTTTACATCGGGTGAAATTGACTTTTTACATCGGTTTTGGATCCGATATAAAGTCAGGCGATATAGTAAATCAGGGACTTTTTACATCGGTTCTGGGACCGATGTAAAAAGTCCCTTTTTTACATCGATTATAATATCAGAACCGATGTAATAACCTGTTATTATGCACATTTTTTAAAAAATTGATCCAGTTTTTTACATTGGTTGGAAGTAATACCCGATGTAAAAAGTACCTTTTTTACATCGGTTATAATATATGAACCGATGTAAGAAACAATTATTATGCACATTTTTTTAAAAAATTGATCCAGTTTTTTACATCGGTTGGAAGTAATACCCGATGTAAAAAGTCCCCAGTGACGTGACTTTTTACATCGGTTATTATCTCCAACCGATGTAAAAAGTCCCTTTTTGAAAGTTTTTACATCAGTTTTTACTAATAACCGATGTAAAATGTATGAAATTTTTTTGGAATAGATTATTAATTTTCTGGGTTTCCCTATACAAATATAATTTGTACCCATTTTTTCATATTTTTCCAATATCAAACAGACTATATTTATGTCGCTATATAGATTTCATAGCTTTCCAACATCACATATATCACATTTAGGACGATGTTTTCATATTTTTCACAACAAACTTACAAATTGAACAATTGTATTGCAAACTTGTATTGTATTACAACATACAAACTTACAATTACAAATTCTTCACAAAATATAAAACAATATTCAACTATTTATAAGTCTTTTTCAAAACTTACAATTACATAATATTCACAAAATATACATATACAAAAATATTCAACTATTTCTAAGTTTCCAAACTTGAATTACCAATATAAAATCTTCGGTAGACAACACCAAAATCATATTGCCTGACAATAAATAATAACAATTAACATCAGCAAAAAAAATCAAGAAACTCAACACATGAGCAAAAACCACATGTATTGTGCAAAAACCACAACTTATACAATTCTATAAAACTCACCAAGCTAAACTTAAGTTCCATGTAACTCAAAGAAACATTTTGCCCAACGAAGTCGCAAATCATACAAATCATCTGGTGTTAATTCTGTTGGGTCATCAAATACCTATAATACATAAATATAACAATATAGAGTTATTTTTAAAAAATTCATATTAAGTCGAAAAACAAAAAGTAAAGAACAAAGTAAAGTTATTTTTAGTACCTGCATCCAATTCTCGGTTATATTAGCAGAGACAATATCCAACATATTTTTCATCAAATAGTATCCACAATCATTAGAGTTATGTTGTTGCCTTGTCTACAATTGAATGACATAATTAGTGAATATTTATCATATATATTTAACTATAGAATTACAATTTATATCACACTTACATTGGGATGAAGCCATGTAGTTTTTTTTCTATTTCCATTTGCCATTTGATGAATCCCAAAAGAACTAATACAGAAAGATATAAACATCACATAACTAAATATACTCGCCAATGAAAAATCACATAACTATTAGTTGTCAATGAAAGTCACATGAAAGATAAACTTACTTTGTAATAATTTTCTTCGTGTTCTGGTCAATTTCCCGATGAAGTGAACAAAATACGACAACTAAATTGTCTCTTGGACACATGACTATTAATTGCCAATGTCTCCTGTACGTGTGTGTGGAAACAAAAAAGTCGCATAAAATATATATGTTATCAAAATTAAATAATATAAAACACAATTTCATAAAAATTCTTACCCATGAATTAATGGTAGTAAGTGGCACGCTCTGTTTTCATCACGTAACTTTTCTAGCACGGAATTTTTAACATCTTGAGATTTCGCTACATTATCATTATAAATACACCTAGCAGGGTCCATAAATCCATATAATTCTGAAATGGAATTCTCAAGACAAACACGATGAATATACCTGAATAATTTTAAAATTAACATTAGAATCAAAGTGATGAGAGATATAACATATTAATAGAGATTGACTTTAATAAAACAATAAAATGTACTTACGTGCACCAAATTTGAAGAATAGACACGTCAAGCCAATGACCTAAACCCACCAATAACTCTCTGATACATTTAGCTGAAACATAAAAATTAGAGACACTCGCACAATGACTTAAATGTATTGCCAAATGGTTATCATCCAATTTCAAAACCATGAGTAACAATCTCTGAACATCATCAACTTCCACGTCTTTTGTGCTCTCTTTTGTGCTTCCCTTTGCAGCTGAACAACTTCCTTTTCCGCTTCCATCAATAATTTCCAATTTTTGAATGCATTTAATATCACATGTGCTTTGTGATAAACCCATAGACTTAAGTGTCTCCATTAATGATTGCTGAAACATCTTACGCTCTTCAACCAACTTTTCTTCAAGTTCAGCTCTAAGTTTTGTTTCCAATATTGCAAGTTGTTCATTTACGTCGATATGTTGACTTTTTCTTCCAAAGTAAGTGCTTTGTTTATGGTCTATGCGAATAGCATGCACATCATCCCCTTCGTTTTCTTCAATGAATGTAGTCACATTTGTTGAGAAAGGATGAGTTTCAGAAATATCAAGATTCTCATCATGATTTTCGTCACTATCATGGACCTTTCATTGTAAAACCACTGACCACTTTTTATTAGAAGGATCTGTGACATAAAACACTTGTTTTGCTTGAGATGCCATGATGAATGGTTCGTTCGCATAAGCTAACTTGCTAAGATCAACCAGTGTAACTCCAAATTCATCGATTCTGACACCACTGTTGATATCAATACATTTGCATTTAAATACAGGAACTTTAAACACAACATAATTAACTTCCCAAATCTCTTCAATCACCCCAAAGTACGGTGTAGATGCCATAACCGGGTTTTTATCTGATACAAGCCTCTTGACATTTGATGAGTAACCATGCGACACTTTGATACTTTGTAAACACTCACAAAAACTTCTTTTCTCTTTTTTAGACAAAGTGTAGCAGGCAGGAGGCAAATATGTCTTGTTACCTATATATTGTGGGGTTAACTCTTCTCGTATACCCATCAAACCCAAATCCAGACGAGCATTAATACCATCTTTTGTCTTGCCTTGAATGTTGAGAAGTGTTCCGATTACACTATCGAATACATTTTTCTCCACATGCATCACATCAATACAATGTCTTACATCAAGACTAGACCAATATGGAAGATCGAAGAAAATCGATCTCTTTTTCCATACATTTTTCACAGTAGATCGTTTTTGGTACTTTCCAAAGATAACATCAAGTCCCTGTTGTCACTGATAAACTTCCTCTCCAGACAAGGGCTTTGGAGCAACACCATGCTCTTGTTCCCCATTGAAAGCTTTCCGCAATCTACGATATGGATGATAACGTTTTAGAAATTTTCGATGCCCGAGATAAACGGTCTTCTTTCCTTTTTCAAGTTGATGGTAACAAGTGTCTTTTTCACATATAGGACACGCATTATGCCCTTTAACTTTATACCCAGACAAATTACCATATGCCGGAAAATCATTGATGGTGCAAAACAACATGGCACGCATATTGAAATGTTCGCCAGAATACGCATCAAAAACATCCACCCCTTCCTCCCACATCACTCTTAAATCATCAATCAGTGGACTTAGATAAACGTCTATGTCATTTCCTGGTTGTTTTGGGCCCGATATCATCATCGATAACATAATATATTTACGCTTCATGCACAGCCTAGGAGATAGGTTGTAAATCATCAAGAGAACAGGCCAAGATTTATGGTTAGTACTCAGATTACCGAACGGATTCATTCCATCAGTAGCAAGTCCAAGTCTAAGGTTTCTCGACTCTTTGCCAAAATTTGGAAACAAAGAATCTATTTTCTTCCATTGCAAAGAATCAGCTACATGACGAATTTGTCCATCATATTTTCTTTCTTCTGCATGCCATCTAAGATTCCTTGCGTCATCTGCATTGGCGAATAATCTCTTGAACCTTGAAATTATTGGTAGGTACCATACCACTTTCGCAGGAGGACCCTTTTTTACCACCTCATCATCAATTGACTCACCATCTTTCTTTTTGTAGCGTGAAGCCTTACACTTTGGACAATGATTATACTTTTCATACTCTTTTCTGTATAATATGCAATCATTAGGGCATGCATGTATCTTTTCATACTCCAAACCCATTGGACACAATATTTTCTTCGCCTCATAATAACGACTTGGCATTACATTACCTTCTGGAAGCATTTCGGTCAACAATTCAAGCAACTCGGTAAAACTTTTGTCAGTCCACCCATTCTTTGCCTTCAGATTAAATAATTTTAACACGGCTGACAGACGTGTAAATTTTTTGCATCCCGGGTACAATGGTTTATCCTTGTCATTGCATATAGTATCATACGTATGTGCCATCTTAAACGAATCTTGTCCAATATCACGCATCATGTCTTCTAGACGATCATCCATTTCTACACTAACATCATCTCTTTGAGACACGTTTGACTTTGCTACTACTTCACCGTGCCATATCCATTTTGTATAACTTTGACAAATCCCTACACAAATTAGATGATCCATGATTTCTTTCTTACTACGTTTTGGTTCTTTATTTGCACAACGAATACATGGACAGAGAAAAAGCGTAGGAAGACTTTTGTCAGCATTACTTTCAGCAAACTGTAGAAATTCCATCACTCCATGTTCGTACTCGTCACTTAATCGATTAGCTCTCATCCAACTACGATCCATAACTATGTTCACACGAAGGAAGGTCTGACGAACGGTGTGTCCGCGGCTGCGCTACTTCACGGAGATTCTGAGATTGCAAGTTGCGCTGCTTCGCGGAGAAAGAAAAATAGAATCAAATTTCAATGGCAAGGTGATAACTCTATTAAGTTTGATAGGTTAAAGATAAACAATGTGTTTCTGAGAGGACCATTAATTCTTTTGTCATAGGTTTCTAAATTTTCCACTTCTTTTATTTGGTGAGCATAAAAATATGAGAAAGGGATTCAAATATAATAGTATAATAATAGGAGCAACGAATTGATAAGCAAAATTTGGCAAAACATTGGTTTTAAACCAAATATCGTTGAACAACTATTTGGTAACATAATTAGAATATTAATTATTTATAAAAATTTAGATACTCCCTTCCACTATTTCTCTCTTTTCAATCTCTTCTTACAATCTAACATACTTTAAATATAAACTCAAAGAGGAATAATGCTAATCACCCATTTTAAGAGTCTAAACTATGAACTTTGGTCTAGTACCTAACAACATTGGCCAGATCGCTTATAAAAAAATTTATAGCCAGATCTACTAAACAGGAGCAGGAGCATTATAATATTACCAAATTCATTCAAGCATTATAATATTATTATCTAAAAATTATGCAATTTCCATCCAAACACATATTTTAATTTTGCGTTTAATAATATTTATATTTATCAATTAATTTATATTTTATGGATTAATTATAACTTATTTTAGAGAGTGGAGTTGAAAAAAAAATTAATTAAATTAAAATAATCTGTTTGGTGTTGATAAGACTTCTTAACTTAAAAATAATAATTGGATTAGTTACACAAAACACAACTCACTCCACCTAGTGCACCTTTACTTCACAATTCCAACTCACTCCAAATTCATTGCAAGTTAACTCATTCTTTTTAATTAATTAACCTAATAATACCTAGCTATTAGTAAACAATAATTCATTCTTAAAAAAAAGTCCCTTTTACTTTCACTTGATTTGATGCCATAACTATTAATTATTCTCTAATCTCACCTTTTAATAAATAAATAAAAAATAAAAAATCATATTGGAACTAGTTGACCAAATTAGCATGATGCTGTCTCAAACTGGAGTGGTTCTTTTGAAGAATCTCTCTCACTTTCTGAGCATAGCAGGTTCACCTGAATCACTTAGTTTCTTCATTTATGTACCAATTTTTCATCTCATTTTCTAAAGCTTGAATTTTCTCTCTATTTGTAGCAAAAAAACATCATTATTCTTGTCGAAACAAAAACATGTTTTTTTTTGTTTTTTTTTTATATTTTTATGTTATGAAGTTGAAACTGTTTATGCTCTAAGTTCTTCATCTGAAACCAATGGTGGCAGCAAAACTAAACCTCACAACTTTAGCAGACAGAAAACCATATTGTCATGGTCAAAATCTAAATTTAAGAGAGAAGATGAGAAAGAGGCTAGGGTAAGGAGCATTATAATATTACCATATAACAGAAAACTCAGTAAACAAACCACGTTATAGCTGCAGTAAACAAACCAATGCATCAAGGATAACGGAAAACTCACTTACAGTTGAAACCCACGATGAATCGGCGGCTAGGAATAAGTTGAAACGGCGAGGTGACGGTGAGCCGTTGAAACGGCGGTGAATCGGGCGGCGACGGTGAGCCGTTGATGGTGTTGGGTGTTGGAGGCAGTAGGCGTCGCGGAAACGGTGGTGGCGGCGACGGTGTTGGCAGCGGTAGCGTCGTGGAAAAATGGGTCGGAGAATGGGTCGATGGAAAAAATGGGTAGATGTACAGTGTTCGAGTATAAAAGTAAATTGTTTTTATACTTTTTTACCTCGGTGGAAGTTGCAACCAATACAAGGGCTGGGGCTATTACATCGGTGGAAAGTCCCACCGATTTAATATTTTTTTTTTTTTTAAGTTAGGCTATTACATCGGTGGAAAGTCCCACCGATTTAATATTTTGATTTTTTTTTACACGCGTTAGGCTATTACATCGGTGGACTTTCCAACCGATTTAATATATATTTTTTTTACGTTAGGCTATTACATCGGTGGAAAGTCCCACCGATTTAATATTTTGCTTTTTTTTTTCACGCGTTTTTATAATTTTTTAATACGTTTTAAAAATTAATTCAAGTTATGGCTATTACATCGGTGGGAAGTCCCAACCGATGTAATATCTTCTTCTTCTTTTTTTTTACACGCGTTTTTATTATTTTTTTAATATATTTTATATATTAATTCAAGCTATCATTTTTTACATCGGTTTTTATTTAAACCGATGTAATATATGTCTTATATTTTTTTAACGTTTTTGTCACCTTGTTTCTTATTTACAAAAATGCCACCGTGTTTTTTTTCTGGATATCTTTTACATCGGTGGATGAGATTGCCCGATGTAATAGGTGACGAAAAAAAAATTTCCCTTATTTTTTATATCATTGCAAATAAATACCTGATGTAAAAAGTTTGTTAACTGTATTTTTTACATCACCTATTTTGATACCCGATGTAAAAACTTTTTCTCAAATGTCTTTTTTTTAGTAGTGAGACATGGCTGGAAATCATGTTCTGGAGATCCTCGTCATCTTGAACTTCAACCTTATAAAAAATTACTTGGTTGTTTCCAAAAAAAACTGGATTCTGATAAAATATCTGGGATACCGGGCCTCGTTCAAGTTTGGCCTCCAATCTTTTCTTGAAGTACGAGAAATTGGCTTTCCCGTTTAAGAGAAATCGAACGTTGTCGGTGTTTCTAAACAAAAACCCAATTGTGGGACAAATGTATGTATCACCGTTGAAATGTGCTTTGACAACAAATTGTGGTGAAGAGGCCATTGCGTAGAATTGTTTTAAGGTTTGAAAGTTGGAATGTTTGAGGTTTATTGATTGTATGAAGGTATGAATGATGGAATGTTTGAAGGTTTGATGACTGATTCGAAGGTTGGAAGATTTGACAGATTATGTGAATCAATGTTATGTTAAACGTAAGGCTAAAAATTTCAATTCAGTAAGGGATGCAACCCCCCAAGGCTGCCAATAATATTACATGCAATAATGAAACCCCATAGGCTGCCACCTATCTTGGCCCTATTCTGCACACATACATGTTTTGTGTAAGACTCCACCCATCAACTCCAATGGCCTTGCATGCAATAAAGAAAGGAATCCCAAAGGCTGTCACGTAGCCTGAGCCTATGCTGTAACAAATGACACCTCTTATTCGCCAAATGGGGTGGCGACACCATACATTTTTGTACTCTTTCGCCAAGTCCAATGGCGCCTCCCTTACTGTCCAATCGTGATACATGCATGGGCTTATGAAACCCCATAGGCTGCCACCTATCCTGGCCCTATTCTGCACACATACAAGTTTTTTGTAAGACTCCACCCATTAACTCCAATGGCCTTGCATGCAATAAAGAAAGGAATCCCAAAGGCTGTCACGTAGCCTGAGCCTATGCTGTAACAAATGACACCTCTTATTCGCCAAATGGGGTGGCGACACCATACATTTTTGTACTCTTTCGCCAAGTCCAATGGCGTCTCCCTTACTGTCCAATCGTGATACATGCATGGGCTGCCACCTAGCCTGCAAGAGTGACACCTTACATTTTTTGTAAATGCATGCATGCATATGTGTAACCCCCTAAGCATGCAAATGTGACACTTCGCAGGCATGCAAGCACAAGCAACCACTACATCAAACTTATTTGCCTATAAATACATACCTTATGAAACATCTCTCACACCCACACAACTCTCACTCTCTGCTACGAAATATTTCTTAAGTCTATCATACTCTCTATCTCTTCCTAAGTCTTTCATACTCTCAAGCATTCTGAACAATGGCTCTTCTAACAATGGGCGATACTCACAGAGGCACAAGGGAAAACATTGCTGCATTTGTAAGTCTCTTCTTTGGTTATACATTTTTCATACTTCAAATAACGTGTTGTTCATCTTAATTAATCTTACACTTGTTAAATTATGATCTCAGGACACAAAAAGATTCAGAATCCGTTCGCACAACTACCTGGCTCCCGACCCATTTATCGTCCCTTATCTGGAATATGCAGGTTTTGGACATGTGATAAAGATCTCCAACTGCACCATTGACTCAAAGTTCATTCTTGCAATGTTCGAAAGGTGGAGACCGGAGACCCATACATTTCACCTACCAATAGGTGAATGTACCATCACGCTCGAGGATGTGTACATGCTACTGGGCCTCCCTATCGATGGTAAGGCGGTGAACGGGTCGGTTCAACAACCCAACTCACAGTGTGAAGAACTGTTGGGTAGGGATATGATAGAAGGTGGTGGAGCAAGAGGGCAGGGAATACTACTCACTGACCTGAAACGTCATTATGCAAGTATGGAATTAAATGAAAATTCCTCAGAGAATGACCGAGTAGTAAAAGCCAGAACGTATCTTATGATACTTTTTGGTACATTTTTATTTCCCGAAAGTACGGGAAATAGTGTAAATTTTATGTACTTACATTTACTAACAAATTTTGAAAAAACTAGAAAATATAATTGGGGTTCTGCAGTATTAGCCCACCTATACAGTTCCTTGTGCAAAAACGCAGTCAAGGAAAAATGTACATTTTATGGGTGCACATTTTTACTACAAGCCTGGGGTTGGTGGAGGATGGAGTCCTTAAACCCCATCAACAACAACACTTTTGGTTTCCCGTACGCAACAAAGTAAGTCATTAAGTTATAGCATTTATAACTATTCTGCTCTTTCCAAAATATATGCTAAAAATAACATGTTTCTCATTTCCTTTAGGTACTGCGTGAGGGGTATGGATTACGGCAAGAATCCAAGATTCAATGTCGCACTCTACCGGAATCTGTTGGATCACTTAGGCCCAGATGACGTACGTTGTAGCTTTTAACTTTTGTTCATTTTAATTATTTATACATTACTTTTGCGCTAACTTGATTTAAGTTTTATCGCAGTTCGTCTGGAGACCATATTTGGGTTTGGGCCATGCTCCAAACCCAGAGGATGCAGCAACTTGGACTGCAAAGACTGCACTCATTCGGTTCAACATTGTGGAGATGCACCACAGCGACCGTGTGAAGATGCAGTTCGGAATGCATCAAGAGATACCAAGTGATCTAACAGATTTGTCCCCTGGCATCTTAAAAGGGTCGACGCCCAATGGGGTCTTACCAACTGGAAAGACTTTGCTCCGGAATGGTGTAAGATGTGGTAGAGGCGTCACCGCTACATCTTGCAATCCCCGGTTTTCCTTACTCAAGGTAACATGCGACACACGGATCAATATATGTCGTGGTACAAGTCGGTTAGTAACCCAGAAATGCACGTGTCTCATCCGAGGTACTTGGTTGACCCACGCACACAATGGGCACAACCCTCGATTCCCCATCAACAAACCTAAAACCCATCAACCTCCAACCAACCCCCAAGAAGAAACAGACCCACAAACACCCAACCACATTCCCCACCACAACACAACTACAATCAAATGCCGTACTACCAACCACAATCACCACCAAACTACCAATACCCGGATATGCCTCAAACCCAACCACAATACCAACCCCAATACCAGCACACCCACATACCCCAGACACAATTTCAGTCTTCCACATATCCCAATATGGCGCCCTCAACATCCAGTCTTAGCCCTGATATGGGAATGTCGGAAGATTATGACCAAGTCGATCAAACCTACCATCAACCACCATATCACCAAACAACCCAACATCCACAATACCAAACACCCCAAGATCCATTTCCTTTCTACCCCCCATACTCAGACGACCAATGCTACCGACCAACCATGGAACCCCACCCACCGCCAACACGGCCAAACTTTGAGGGTATGGGTAACCGACTGTACCAGAGCGGATCTTCGAGATATGGAGATCTTACTGATTTTATGGATTCGGACCGCATTGACTTCGCTGGGCCATCGACCTTGCCGCAGCAGGAAACGCGACGGCACCCAGTAAGAGAAAGGCGAGGACGGGGATGCGGAACCGAGGGTCATTACCGGGTTCCGGGGGATCACTGATGTATCTTTTTTTTTCCCAGTATTTTTTGTATCCATTTTTTTTACTGTTCTTTTAATGTAATACAGTTGAATGTAATTATTTTTTTTTAATAAAAAGTCCATTTTGTTGATCTCTGTCCAATAGGCAACGCACAGGAAAAAAAATATAAAAAAAAATTTTGCCCTAAATTTATACTTAGGCGCCATCTCACTTGGCTTAGGGCATGCCCTAAGCACTTAGGCGCCAAGTGAGATGGCGCATCCCTTAAAAAAGGAGGTGCATGCGCCAATTGAGATGGCTCCTCCTTTGTGGAGCCATCTCAAACATGGTTATTTGCGTAATTTTTTCCGAAACCCGGTTATTTGCGAAATATTTTTTAATACATGGTTATTAATAAAAAAAATTCCCAGATTGTTATCGTGTTATTTATGCCCACAAAACACAAAAGGTGTTCACAATTAGAAGCACATACTTTGATGTGTAGCAAAGCAGAAACCAGAAAATCTTAGTTAAAGAAATGTCTCACACTAAGGCATGTCATTTCTGCATTGGAACAATGTTG
Organism: Vicia faba; assembly: GCA_948472305.1. NCBI lineage: Eukaryota > Viridiplantae > Streptophyta > Magnoliopsida > Fabales > Fabaceae > Vicia > Vicia faba. The sequence goes on from OX451737.1 coordinate 1,575,430,674, forward strand.
CGGAGGAGATTAATATGAATTTGGAAATAAGTCTGAGTGTATTGGAAGAAAATTTTTTAGAATCAACATCCAAAAAAAGTGTTTACGAATGTTGGTTTCAAAAAGGAAAACATTTGAGAATTATAAGACACCTAGTAAAAATGCATGGATTTTTAGGATCCACATGTTAAAGCCACAAGATATTGATTTACTCATTAACTTTAATTTGTCAAAAGACTATGCCTTAATATATTTTAAATAAATTTTTTGATTGTTGAATTTGTTATAAATTAGCTACGATTTTAACTATTAATTAGCTACAAAATTTTATGGATTCAAGTATGATTTTGACATTAGTCATCTGACATGCCACGTCAACATCTTTGTCACGCTGGCACTGCCACGTGTTAGTGTTATGTCAACTCTGTTAACAAACGTTAGCAAGAAGAATCAAAAGTGTGAATTAAAAATATTAGAAGAACCATTGTTTGAAGTAAATGTTTAGAGAGACTAAAAACAAAATCCGTTATATTTAGAGGGACCAAAAATATATTTAACCCTAAAATTAAAGATGTTTTCACTTTTTAAACGACAAATTACTTATAAAATATGACTAATCATCGTATATAAACTTATTATTGAACTTTGCGGATATAAATATAAGTTAACAAACAAAAAATATCATTGATTTTCTATGAAAAACATGAGAGGGTGACTAAAACTGTTTGAATTTAAAATTGAAGGACCAAAACAGTTTGAATTTAAAATAAGTGGACTAATTTCGTGAGTCAGACCAAATATAGGGGGAGCAAAACTGTAAAATAAAGAGTGATACTATATAGTAAGAATCAATTGAATAAGAAAAACAAGAATGTATACTTGTCTTTGTTTTAGTATATAATTTTAAATTTATTTTAAATTTCTTTACTTTCTGAATAGAAATTATGGAATAGTTATAGTAATGAATGATTCAGATTTAATTCTTGTCTTTCTTACTTTCATACTTTCTTACCAGTAAACATTTTTCTAAAATAAAAGAATGTTTATTCACTACCAATTTTTTATAGATAATTTCTCTTTACACCTAGTAGTGGTGATTTTCATCACTGAAAACCCAAAAATATCCTTTGGATATGCATATCCGAACGGACCTCCCAGCATGTTTCGAATGTGCATATCCGAAGACACCCTTTTTTAACATGTTTTAATACTTAAATGTTGGATGCAAAATTTTAGAGGTTGTTTCGGATATACACATCCGAAACAACCTATACAAATGGACAAATTTTATAGCTACATAAATACAAATACCTTATAAATGGACAATTTTTTTATGATTTTTTCGATAATATGAAAAGAACATAACAATATGGACATAACAATCAGATTAGATGTTCAGACATAGGGAAATATAATTTAGTACATAAGTTGTTCGAAAAGTGCGTAATGTCAAAATATTACATCAGTACAAAAAATAATATATAACATAGGATATTGCTACTGCGTATGCCTAATCTTAACCCCCTGTAACCTCATATGACTCATATATTGCGCTACACTAGATGTCTACCTAACCATCCTCTCAACGATGGCAACCTCCTCAGGATCGTCCATCTCGTTAATCCCAACATCCAATGCCTCCTGCCCAAGTAGGTGGGTGCTATGACAGATCAGTAAAAGATCAGTGGCATGGTCATCCACAGCCTCTTGGTTCTCCAAGAGCTCCTCATGAGCTGGCCTAGGTGGACGACCAGGACCATCCAATGTGATAGGGTGTGACACGTTAAAGAACCATGTCACATAATCCTATGCGCAATGCCAACTCTGGAATGCCGGCATCATCTGATACTCTCGTGGAATCAAATAATTCTTCCAATCCTTAAAGATTTCATCAAGATCCCACCGGACCATGGTGTCAGGAGCATTCTAAAAAGGAGACCTCAGTATCTTCTGCACATAGCCAAACTGCCGGATACATTATTCCAGAAGATACTTGACCATAAGATTTGACCCACATGCTAGCCACCCCGAGTATAATGAGATAAGATCGAATGGGACAACATCCATGTAATCCTCAAATGGCGTCCATTTGACGTCATCATGATTAGTACGATCAAGATACACCTGGTAAGGCGACACTTTGTGGTTCCCTCTATATAGTACATACTTTGCAGCCTTTGGCATATCGTGAGTATAAATCAGATATGGTTTGAAACCATGAATATGGTGGAAGTGAGAGATTATCCAGCTTTGAAACAATAATTAGATAATATATAAGTACAAATTATAAAAATCAAATTAAGGTTAATAGTTTAAATGAAAGGTACCGCGGCGAGGAGCGTGCAAGAGCTAGTGAGTTGTCTCGTCCTTTAGTTTGAAGCTTCACTCATCTTCTGGTATAAGTATACTAAGATGGTGACCCCCCAGTTTCACTCACGAGCTGTACTCAGATCCATAAAATACCAGAGGTATATCACATCTACGTAGTATGAACTTTTGTCCACAAAGAGGGACGTGCCAACTAAAAACATGAAGTAACACTGTAAAGCACAATCTCGGTGGTACTGGACAAAAACCTCGTCACCCTCATCCTCGGTCCTTACTGCTGCAATCAGATGCTCCTCATATATTTCCTTCAGGTAAGAGAACTTTGCATGCGACCCATTTGTGGTTTTTCAGTCCTTAGCTTCCCTATATGGATCAACTCAAAGATACCCAATCATCCATTCAACCGCCTCAACTCGTGGTACCTTGTGATGGTTATGCAACCTACCTTTGATAGGTAGGTGGAGCAAGCAAGCAACGTCATCAAGTATGATCGTCACCTCCCCAACAGGAAAGTGGAAATACGACGTCTCCTTGTGCCACCTTCCGACAAATGCACCCTGCATGTCGCGGCTTTTAGTATTGTAACAAGTACAACATAGTCCGACAAGTCCAGATCCAACCATGGCCACATGGAACCAAGCAGCCGCATGCATAAATAATTCAAATATTTTTCACAAGTGATTCACAGACTTAATTGGAAACCGTTCCTGAAACAAAAAAATAATAATAACCGTTAAATTTTTATTTTTAGTAAACCTTTAAAATGAAAAATTGCAACTAAAAATATACCTCTCCATCCCAAACATGCCGAGCGACATGATCATTATAGTAGATCAAGAGGGAGGTGTCATAAGGCCCTCCTGGATAGCCCTGGTGCGCCTCCTCGGATACCTCAACATGCTCAGGTACCTCATCTCCCTCGGGCACCTCAAAATGCCCGGGTACATCATCCCCCTCGGGTACCGCATTGGGTACCTGCTCATGCGCACGAGAAGTAGACGCCTGAGACAGGCGACTCCTCTATGCAGTAGAAGAAGAAGCGCCAGGAAATTCCTCCCTTCGTACCCGACCCCGTCCTCGAGGCCTGTTAACCTACTGCTTTGCTATCTCTCGCCGAGCAGAGAAAATCTGGCTTGGCATTCCTTGTCTCAAACGATTGGACGAGTCCTGGTTGTCAGCCATCTTCCTGAAAAATTAATTATAATTGTTAATATCAATGTTAAATAAAACAGCTCAAGCAAGAATTCGCATGTGCGCTTCTGAAACTTGTCCAGGGGGATTTCAGATGTGCACATGTAAATCCACCTGCGAACAACCATTTTCAAGAAACATCTTGTTCTTGCCCTAAATGATCCAAATAATTTTTTTTTTGTCATTCAAACACCAACATTTAACTATTCTAATAATAATCTACACAATGTCATTTCTACTAACTAACCTAATACACTATTATAACATTGCATACTGAATTAAATGAAAATGGAGGAAACTTACACAAACTTGGAGTCTTGGAGATGAGTTGGAATGACTTGAAAAGAGTTAAAATGGAGAGATGGGTGAAAATGACTGAGTTTTTCAACTTTGAATACTAGAAATATAGGGTTTGGAGCAGAAATGTAAAGTTTTTGTGTTTGAATAGAAATTGATATGTTCTGTTCGTGGTTTTGAAAATAACAGGGTGACTTCGGATGTACATCTCCGAAATTATAAATTGTGGGATGAATTCGGAGATGCACATATAAAATCACATTTTTTTGACAAAATAAAATAACTTCAAATATACACATGCGAATACACATGCGAATACACATTTATTGTCAAGTATGGTGTATTTCGATATGAATATCCGAAATCTGAGAATATTTTAAAATTTTCACAAGAGATTTAGAAAAAGTACACTAAATATTAAAAGAAAATCTTTTTTATATATTCCGAGGATAACTACTTGTAGATAGTTAAATTCCCCTAAAGTGCCGCCGATACAGTGACATTAGGCAAGTTATTGGTGAATATGAATTAGACGTGAATAATAAACTAATAGTGAACTTGACTTCTATAACCTAGTTTACCGGAAACTTCTAAAAGTCGTTAGTTCAAACCTCCAAACACGTCTTAAATATCTTCAACAATCACGCACCCGTATCAACCACTAATAGCTACAATTCAACTATCAAAATATTAGAAAATACATAAAACCATTTCACCAAATACTTTTATATAAAAATTGTCTTTGTTAATATTATTTATATTAAAATCAAAGATATTAGTAGACTTTTCACCATCCAAACGCGTCATAAAGTCTATATATATAACTATATGTTGCCTTTTCCAAATCATAATTCTCAATATATCTTTCGACACTTCTCATTCACAACATACACACAAAGAGAAAAACCTGTTTTTTTTCCTTCCTTAAACTATACCATTTTTTGAACCATGTCTTTCTCAAACAAACTACCATTGGTTTTATTACTTTCTTCATTTCTCATCCATGCATGTTTTGGTATGTATATTATATTCTAGTATTTTTCTTTGATATTTTGTTATGTTATGTATATTAAAGTTAGTGATGAACTTTGCAGCTGAGATGATATGCGAGGAGTTACCGAAAGAAGTGTGTAGTTTCTCAATAGCTTCATCTGGGAAGAGGTGTTTGTTGGAGACAGAAAAAGGAGTGAAAGGTGAAATTGAATATGAATGCAGAACATCTGAAGTTGTGGTGGAGAGAATCTCAGAGTACATAGAGACAGACCAATGTGTTGAAGCATGTGGTGTTGATAGAACTTCTGTTGGTATTTCATCTGATGCTTTCTTTGAGCCACACTTCACTGCCAAACTTTGCTCACCATCTTGCTACCAAAACTGTCCGAATATTGTTGATCTTTTCTTCAATCTGGCTGCTGGAGAGGGTAAGAGTTATTCATTGATAATCCTAATGCACTATTGTCCTAGTATTTTGGTTAATCAGCAATAGATAATAACTAAACTTGCATTGATGTGACGAATAACAGGAGTGTTTTTGCCGGAACTATGTGAGAAACACAGGAGCAACCCTCGTCGTGCTATGGTTGAGCTTGTGAGTTCTGGAGCTGCATTTGGACCCGTTTCTGCTCTTTCAGAAGACATTGTGGTGGCACCTGCACCTTCTCCTCTTTGATTCTGGAGAATGCGTGTTAATTTATATATTCCTACTATGTTACTACTATTTTAGAGGATATATATAGAGGGAAGTATGAGTTTCTTATTATGGAATTTGTTTTGATCAATGTAATAATCAAGCTTGAGTTGAGCATGTTATTTTTTCATTTGAATGTTTTTTTAAGGAAATTAAAATATTTAAGAGTTTGAGACGACTCTGTTGAGAACACGCTAAACTCAAGTGTTATTTCTCCTACAGTTATGCAACTAATTAACAATATGTCACTCTTAGCACATGTTACAAGCTTGAATTCTAGTTTGATAAACAAAAAAATTGCTATCGTTTCACAATCAATTATATCTATTCTTCCACACAACCCACAGTAGCGTAGCCACACGAAACCTGCCAAACTCCTGCAAATGTTCATTGACAAGTTCTTTGTCGAATTGCAATAATGTCAACCCCGCAGTGTTCCAGCAGGTCTGCCGCATGTTGGACATCTCCACCACACCAAAAAGACATCACTCCTCTAATTTTCCACTCGTGACTTTCATCCGTATAACTTCTGACAACCATGCTGTGTTTAACTTGTGGAACCGTACGAGGAGCCTAATCAATAATTCCATGGAAATCGGGAACCACCTATTATGTCAAAAAAAAATTTAAAAGTGCTCCAAACCGAAGTAATTTCTATCAAGGATTTAGAATTAGCCTTGAAAGTTCCAACCATGGTATTAAAAAATGATCGCAGTCGCTTAAAAGTTTTCTCATTTTCGGTCAGTACAAATGTCGCGATATTGACTGCGGTCGTCGCAATTAGGATTTTAGAAAAAAGATGTGATCGCATAGAGGTTTTCACGATTACAGGTGTCACGACATTGATTGTCGTTATCACAGTATAAATTAAGTACAAATTATTTTATAATATAAAAACGGTGATTATGATATCAGTACAAATATATGCTAAAACCGTTTTGTTACTGTAGTTTTTGTGGGTGCAGACTATTTTTTAAAACCCTAATCGCTGTGTGAATTAACCACAATTTATTCTTTAACATAAAACGGTGATAACAATATCGATATCGGTATTTGTCGATACCGTTTTGTTAAAACGTTTTTGCGGTTGCATACCATTTTCTAAAACTCAATCTATGGACCACAAATGCATTTATAATTTATTTGTTATGAACAGTCGTCACCCGAAGATCCGAAGGATGAGTGAATAAATTCAAACATGCTTTAATCAAGGTCGCATAGTTTTTTTTCCGGAAACAAATTTAACTCATTTTATTAGTCAAGGTTGTTCAATACGAGGAGGCTGCAAATAAAAAGTACTACGCCTAGTCCAATAATTAACATCTTTAGCTAACAAGTGAGCAACTAAATTCGTTTGACATTTAACAAACATTATCTGAAAGTTGGGATGAGATTTTAATAAACTCTTAATAAAACATATGATTAAACTAAATTTAAAACTACCACTATAGTTGGCATGAATTCCTTGAACCACCATTTAAGAATCACTTTCAAATTGTGAAGTCAACCTTATCTATGATAAACGTATTTTGAGGAAGACAAAACTCCAAGTAATAAGAAGGTGTGATACGGTGGCCAAAACCGGGACTGTTTTTTATGAATTTGTTGGTTTGCGTTTTGCGTTTGTGTTCGCAAAATGTCGCGGTAAGCAAGAGTCGCCACCGACTTTTATTTTATCCAACAAGGAAAGGAAAAAAGCACAGAAAAATTCCTTTTTTCGAGATATTTCTGAGTACGGGGGGTAGATTATAGAAAGGGAAGATATTAGCACCCCTTCCATCCGTAGTTATCTACGGGCTCTTAGGTACTTGCTCATCATTTTCAAAATTGCTTCTTTGTGTGCTTGTGTGATTTGAAAAGTTTTTATTTGACTTCGATTTAACTCTTGCTTCTGTCTTCAAGACTGTTACGAAGTGTTTTTGAAAACTTTGTTTGTAAAGGAGTGTAAGTGTGAAAAAGTTTGTTTAGATTGAGCAAGTACCTAAGAACTAATCTACCTACTCGAAAAAAGAATCGTTCTATGTTTGTTTCCTTTAGACAACGCTATCCCACTATTAATGAGTAGGTAGCACCGTCGTCGAAGTTTTGAGGGTCAATTCAAAAGGGACGTACGGTCACTAAAGCAATGTTAGGACGTCTTAGTAGTAACCCTAATGTCTTAGATCAATTATTCGAGGCAACAATATTCGAGGCAACCATATCCGAGGCAACCATTCCGAGACAACTTTGATCTTCGGACAAAGGACGACCACTAAAATATCTTATACTCAATGACCGTTTACCGAAGGCAACCAAGTGGGAGTGTACCCTAGGAGTGCGCATGTGCGAGTGATTCAATTTCAGATTATTTATCTTTGCACATTTTAGGGTTATCTAACTGTTTTAAAGTTTTACATACATTCTTGTCATGCATCCTAATATCATACATCTAACAATTTAATATTTTGCGGAATTAAAAGTGCGGAAATTAAACTACGCTATTACAAGGCTTCGGGTATTTACATAGCCAAAAACAAATCCTTTAAAAGTAAAGCGATAAATGAAAAGTAAAAGACCTAATTAACTATTACAACTTGTGAGCAATTACAATAATAGGATAAAAATAAATAACGAAGCGCGCGATGAAATTTAAATCGGGAGAGAACTAGGGTTTTGACCCTTTTTAACCTAATTTAAAAGAAAAATGTTTTTGTTGTTTTTATAAAAAGGAATAGGTTTTAAAATTAAATATACAAATTAATTAGCTAATTAAATTAATTAATAAAAATAATTACATGGCCTATTTTTTTGGGGTTTTGTTATTTTTAAGAAAAGAAAATATAATTAAATTTAGACAAAACCATAATTTTCTAATTATTTGTTAATTTATTTGCAAAAAGAATTAAAGTTATCTAAAATTAACAACCTAATTTAATTAATTAATTTTTGATTAAAAAAAAATAAAGTCTAAACCTAATTTGGTGAAAAATATTATTTTTGTGATTTTTTGATAAAAAGAAATAATAATTGTGTTAGTAAATAAAATAAATAAATTAATCTAAAAAGAAAAGGAATAAGAAATTGGGCCTGAAAATAGCAATTTGGGGGGGGGGGGGGGGGGGGGGGGGGTGGAAATCAGATTTCTGGGCCCAAAGTAAGGAAGTCCACGTTGACTTCCAGAAATCCCATGCATTTGCTTTGACTATGCCTTTGGTGTTCCTTCAGTGATGGCCCTTGGATCTGGCCATCTGGCCACTTGGCAGGCTGGATTAAGGGTGTATGATAGGCCTTGGACTTGTACGCGCATGGAATCTGTAGAAAATAATTCAAGAAAAATGCAAACGTTGGAGGCAGGGGTCGAACCCCTGACCTCAAGCTCTCCAACGCCTTAACGCTTGCCTGGCTACCACTGGGCCATTTGTGTAGTTGTTATAATAATACAAAATAATAATCAAATATTAAAAAGGTCATATATATCAATTCAGCGCGCGAAAATTCAAATGATAGAATGGGAAGGTGCCAGCTAATCATCTTCTTCCCTTCTCCGTGGTAAAAGTCCCAGACTTTTACCTACGGACGTTTGTCCGTCACTATATCCCCGCCATTTCTCAAAATCAAGCATGAGTAAGATAAATTCAAAAACTAAAGCCAATGGATGGCTTCGTCTGGACCTGCTGTACACAATGGTACCCCTTTCATAGCCTAATTTTGCCTGTAAACGAAGATCCCAAATCGAAGCAAGAAACCCTAATAATGGTGAAATCCAATATAGGCCATGAAAATACAATTGAATATTACAGAAAGCTTGCAAATATGATGTGTGAACAATAATATACAATTATTTTATGCTACAAGTATAAGAATGATGTTGTTCGATTTCAAAAAAAGAAGCAATGTCGAGGATGACTTACAGCGTATTTTTTGTACTAGAAAAGGCTTGTTCTTGATTGGTATATGTTGCTTATGATCCCAGGAAACGATTGGAATGATCAAGAAGCTTTGAAATTTCCTAGAACAATGAATTCGAGTTTGCACTTTTTTGGTGTTTTTTCAAGTTTGGTTCTCCTTGTTGCACCTCTCTCTAGCCTTCTTTTGGGTCTGCACACGTTCTTTATGTACGGAGGAATGTATTAGGGTTCCAAAACTGATCTCAATCTTCCTCCATCAATGAATTTGATTTTGATTTGATTCTCTTGAATATCATTCCAAAAATAGCCTAAAACCAATCTTTTTGTCCACACCAATGCCTTGCACGATTTCAAATACTTGCCAATTGGATTTGAGACCTGAAACAAGTACAAAATCTTGAGTTTTCAATGCTTTAGATTTTCTCATGATTTATTTTGATTAAAATTGATTTAATTCAAATCAAAATCAAAATAAATAATAAAAACATGATAATGACAAATGGCAAGGGCTAGGGCTCTTGGACTATGTTTCCAACTCAAAACAAGTGAAAAAGATTGGGCCCGTTTAGCAAAAATTGCATTTTTAGGTATGGTTGACTTTTAGCAATTTTGCAAAAAAGGTCAACTTCACCAATGCATAACTTCCTCAATTTTGACTCTTTGAAGGTGTTCTTGAACTTTTTATAAAGCTTGAGATGTCCTCTAAGAAACTCTTTTGGTCTCATATCAATTTGATATTCCATGCTCAAGTATGAAGCTTTGAAAAAAAAGGTGTTTTTGTTGACTTTTCAAAATGACCTATAATGTCCAAATTCATAACTTCTTGTGAGTGCATATTTTGAACTTGGGAGATGAAGATGGATTGTAGGGAATTGAATCCTATTCAAAATGAGCTTTGGATGGGTCATTTATCATAAGGTATGAGAAAGTTATGTTGAGTTGACCTTTTCCTACAAAACCCTAATTTAGCAACTTTTGAGTCTTGATGAATTATGAGCAATCCTTGATGAATCATGATCAACCCTTTATCAAATGATGAAATATACTTCAAAACGAGGATGTTGACTAAAAATCTTAAAGTTTTACTGTATGTGGGCCATAGTTGACTTTTGCCCTAGCACAGTTGATTTTCAGGCCCTTGAGCAATTGACTGGGCAAATTTCCTCTGTAGGGCTTGAAACTTGACATGGATGATCTTGAGAACATATTAGGACAATGTTGAGCATTTGGGATCCCTTGGACTCAAGTATCTTGGTGCCACATGAAACCCTAGTTTTGAGGTAGACTACCTTAGGAGAGAGCTTGTCTGGTCAACCCTTGGACTTCCTTGAGCAACTTGAGAATCTTTCTTGAAATGTTTTGAGAAATATGGGAGGGCAAATTTTGGGGTACAACAGAAGGCAAATATGTTATTCATAGATAAAGCATCATGATTCAAGACTTTGATTTCAAGCTATTTCATTGCAAGAAGGTATAATGATAATATTTACCTTCACTATAGTCTTAGATGCTCAAGTATTCAAATCAATCATTGCATAAACCATTCATGTTCATGGCAAATGTTTTAAAACTGTTTTTCAAGATTTCTACTGAGTAAGTCGATTTATCTCTTAGGAAAGTCGATTTACCATTGAACCAAAACATTTTCGGAAGCAAAAATTCACATTTTGCATTAAGTAAATCAATTTACCACCTAGGGAAATCGATTTACCACTTTGTTTTTGAAATTTTGTTAACGTTAACAATATGAAATCAATTTTCATAAGAGGGAAGTCTATTTTTCGTATTTCGGCATGCATAACGGTATAGGAAATTTGGAATACTTTGGTGGAAACTCATGAAGGAACCACTGAAATTAAAATATCGAGATTAAATACATTGAGTCAAGAATATAAACTATTTGGAATGCAGCCCCAAGAATCAATCCTCGACTTTCAGAAAAGATTCGTGTACTTGGCAAATCATTTGAATACACTCGATAAGACTTTAACTAATTATGAACTTAATCTTAAAATGATTAGATCATTAATCAGGGAATGACAAATAAAAGTGACGGTAATATCCAAGAAGAAGAATCTATCCACAATGACTTCTGCAACTTTATTTAGAAAACTTCAAGAATACGAGATGGAACTTGCAAGACTTGAAAAGTATGAAATCCAAGTAAAATATTCAAAAGACATTGCATTAAAGAAGAGTATCAAAAATCATGATAGCAATCAAGAGGATGAATCCAATAGTAGTTAAGATGATGATCTTATGAACAAGATTAAAAAGATTCTAAGAAAATAAAGAAAAAGGGAAGCACCAACAAGGAAGGTTACATGTTTTAAATATGGGGAAAAAGGGCATGTTAAAAGTGAATGTCCTACACTTGAAAAGAAGAAGAAATATTTCAAGAGAAATAAAGAATAGAAGTCCAAGAAAACATATATAGAACGGGAAAATTCATCTTTCGATTTCGAAAGAAATCAACGTGTTAATATTGCATTAATGGATTCACACCACTCCGGTGATGAAAAATAAGATATTAGTAATGAATTTTCTCTTTATGATAATGATGTTCAAGGTTCTATTGATGAACTTCTCAACGAATGTAAGAATTTGTATAAAACAGTGTCAACTCAAAAGATACAAATTATATCTCTTGAAGAAAAAAATTGACACCATAAAAAAGAATTTTGAAATTGCAAAACAAAAACTTACATGCAAAGAGTGTGATTCACTTTCCTTCCGAATTGTTCAATTAAAGGAGAATCCTTGAAAGATATATGAAAAAAGGACAAGTTGGATTGGACAATATCCTTAGTCAACAAAGGTACTCAAATGATAAAATTAGTCTTGGTTATTCTAGATCTAAATCAAGTACTGATAAAATCATCTTTATTAAAGCAAGTAATCATTCCAACAAGGAAAACATGAACAAAGCACAAAAGGTTCATCATCATCATAATAAGAGAATTTCTTAAAAAGAAATCTTGTATTCCTAGATATAGAAGTAATTTTATTCCTACATATTTATATTGTGATATAAGTGGCCAAACACCTAATGCTTGCTATGTTAGAAGTGTTTAGTGTGCCAAGAGGGAATTATGTGTGGGTGTCAGTACCCCAAAAATTTCTCTACTGATATTACGAATCAAGTTATTCTTTTTTGTTACTAATTTTTGGAACTATTATATTTTTTGTTACTAACTTATATTTAGAAACCATGGGGGTATAATTTCATAATAGGAGTGTGTGTTTTTTTCTTTTTCTCAAAGGGCTCATTGCTTCAATTTTTTTAGATTGACCCAAGAATTTTTCTTTGGAAGGCACATTAGCTCTTGTAAGTTTGACCGAATTCAACATTTAATTATTATTTGATTATTATTATTGACATAACAATTTCTATTATTATTATTATTATTATTATTATCAATAGTTATTAGTTAAAAATTATTAAATAATTATCTTATTATTTACCAATTTATTTTTATTTTTATTTTATAATCTAAGAAATTTTTGACTAAGTCAAACTAGGGTTTTCAACCCTTCTTTCACGGCGGCACGTTTTTGTGCTTCTTCACTAAACCACTGAAGCCCGGTACAACAAAGTCCAGAAAATCAAACAAATCAAATCTTCGCATAATCAAATCAAAAATTACAAGTTTTTTATACAATCAAACGAATCAAAATATTACAAATAGAATCAAATCCTAATCTAATTTCTAACAGAATCAATACATATCAATTGCAATAAATTAGAATCTTTTCTAAACACAAATCAATCTTTAATCCTCTCTGGTTTTCTAACTAAATCAAATTGTAATGACAATTACAAAATATTTCCTAACTTATCTAAATCTAAAACCTATAAATAAAAATCCTAATTCTAAATTGGGGGAGGAAGAAATTTATAACAGAAAAAAAGAGGAGTAGAAGCAGAATCTGCGAGTTAACCTTCTTGCTTGAGATCTGGGTTTCAATTTCTGAAACTGTAGATCTGTGTTTCAATCCCTCGCCGCTGCATCATCTTCGCCACACCGTGTACCTGTGAACCAAAGAAAGAAGAAGAGATTAAAAGGGAGAATCAGAAAACCAGAAAAGGACAAATACATGAAGAATCACCGCAGAGGACGGTAACCCTATAACATAGCTTAGGGTTATATTTGTTGAATTTATTGAATGGTTGGTGTTTTAGTTGTGTTTAATTGTATGATTCTGGTTGGAATTAGGGTTTCTAGGTTTGATTTTGGGATTAGGGTTACGTTTAGGGTTCATATGAAAAAACCTTAGGGGTTAGGGATCATATGCATTGAAGGTTTCTGGGTTTAGGGATAGGTTATGGTTCTTCACAAATGCTTAGGGTTCTTGGGGATGGATGAATATTTCCTAGGGTTCACGGGGTTATGGGTTTAATGTTCATAGGTTTCTGGGTTTTTGGCTTGAATATGGATAAATATGGTTCGGTGTTTGTATGAAGGTATGAAGATTCACGGTGGTTCATGGTGGTTTCTGGAATTTGGTATGAATGCCACCGACGGGGCAATTTCTGACACGGAGGAATTCTAGAGAGAAGGCAGAGCCTCTCTCTCTAGAAAATGTACAAAGGGTCTGTGTTGTGTGTCATGCCCCAAATTTTCCCCACCTTTATTTCCAGGATTAAAAACATAAGACCTTTTAATTAGGAATGGGTTCAACAATATTTGATGGCTCATTCTTAAATTCAAGTCAACTAGGGGGTGTATTTTAATTTGGGAAAGGGGGCTTTCAAAATCGGAAAGACCCATGTATCCGTCAAACTAGAGGTTTTCACGATTACAAGTGTCACGATATTGATTGTCGTCGTCACAGTGTGAATTAAGTACAAAATTATTTTATAATATAAAAAACGGTGATTATGGTTAGTAGTATAAATATATGCTAAAACCATTTTTTCACTGTCGGTTTTTCGCGGTTGCAGACTGTTTTTTAAAACCCTAATCGTTGTGTGAATTAGCCACAATTTTATTCTTTAACATAAAACGGTGATAACAATATCGATATCGACATTTACCGATACCATTTTGTTAGAACGTTTTTGCGGCTGGCTGCATACCGTTTTCTAAAACTCAATCTATGGACCACAAATTCATTTATAATTTATTTGTTACGAACAGTCATCACCCGAAGATCTGAAGGGTGAGTGAATAAACTCAAACATGCTTTAATCAAGGTCGCATAGTTTTTTTTCCATAAACAAATTTAACTCATTTCATTAGTCAAGGTTATTCAATACAAGGAGGCCGCAAATGAAAAGTACTACGTCTAGTCCAAGAATTAACAACTTTAGCTAACAAGTGAGCAATCAAATTCGTTTGGCGTTTAATAAACTCTTAATAAAACATATGATTATACTAAATTTAGAACTACCACTATAGTTGGCATGAATTGCTTGTACCACCATTTAAGAATCACTTTCAAATTGTGAAGCCAACCTTCTCTATGATAAATGTGTTTTGAGGAAGGCAAAGCTCCAACTAACAAGAAGGCAAAGATGATATTAAAAGACAAAGTATTATGATTCAAGACTTTGGTTTTCAAGCTATTGCATTTCAAGAAGGTATAATGCTAATATTTACCTTCACTAAAAGTCTTAGATGCTCAAGTATTCAAATCAATCATTGCATAAACCATTCATTTTCATGGCAAATATTTTAAAACTATTTTTTCAAGATTTTCCATGGATTAATTCGATTTTACCTCTTAGGAAAATCGATTTACCATTGAAGCAAAACATTTCCAGAAGCGAAAATTCACGTTATTCACTAAGTAAATCAATTTACCACTTAGGGAAATTGATTTACCACAATTTGTTTTTGAAATTTTGTTAATGTTAACAGTATGAAATCGATTTTCATAAGAGGGAAATCGATTTTTCCGTAATTCGGCATGCACAACGGTAAAGGAAATTTGGGATATTATGCTCCCTGCAATCATGATCTTCAACTTGAGTTAAAGATTGAGATAGATTCTCCTGAAATTCATATGCATATCGAAATAAATAGTGGTGATTAAAACTCATAAATTCTTTATGTTAATAAACTTTTGATTTAATTAAAGGAATACTGATATACTTTATACATTGCTCATAAATTTGAAGCACATCTTCCTTAACAACTCCATCCTTACCCACACGAGCAACCTTCCATAGAACATGTTCTAGAAGAGATGTTTCTTGACTTTTCTCCTCTTCTAACTACACATTAAGATAAATAATAAGATCAATTGTAACACATGATGAACAAGTATATAATAGAATTTATATATACTTACCATTCTTTGTTGTAAGCGTACATATCCCATATGCCCTTTTATGTATGGATATGGGGGGACTTGATGCTTGTTGGCGATTTACGACACTCACATTCTAAGAATCTGAGGTTCTTCGTTTGCCTTTAAAGGTTTCCCATTCTTCAGGTGAAATCAAGCCTACGTACGTCTTTAGAAGTTCTGCATCGATAAATCATAATAATCACATGCCATGTGGTATGTGAGATACTTTGAATACCATGCAGGTTCATTCCATTAGTAGATAATGCTAAGCGAAATTTTCTTGCTTCTCCTCCAAAATTAGGAAAATCATTATCAATTTTCGACCACTGTGGTGAATCTGCCGGATGCAGAAACTTTCCATCAATAATTCTTTCATCTGCATACCAAGTCAAGTGTCTTGCATCGGTTTCACTATGAAACATGTGTGTAAATCTCAGAATTATAATAAAGTATCATAAGACTTTTGCCGGAGACATTTTTTTCTTATATCGAGATAAACCATATTTAGGGCAATCATTTAATGATGCATATTCGTTTCGAAATAAAATTAAATTATTTGGACAAGCATGTATTTTATCATAGCTCATGCCAATAGAGCACAACATTTTTTTGGCCTCATAGGTTCGATTAAGAAGAACATTATCCTCCAAAAACATATCTTTCATAAGGACTAATAACTCTGAAACTTTTATCCGACCATCCATTGTCCACCTTTAAGTTGTACAACTTTAATACCGCAGACAGTCTTGTGAATTTAGTTCAACCTTAATAAAACAATTTCTCTACATCACTTACCAACCTCTCAAAATTTTTGGGACAATTATGAAGATCTTCTTCAAGTGCTTCTGCAATCTCTTCGACTCGATCACAATCGTATGTATCTGTGCCATTGTTGTCTGAAGCATATATCGTACTATCCCTCGATTCAACATTCCTGTTACTTTTCTCACAGTGAAATATCCAACATGTATAACTTAAATCAATTCCATTCCTCAGTAAATGAGATCCCTACCCAACTGCATCAACCTGACCCCCATAACAACAACCCAAGAAAGGACATTTCATTTGACTGGGATTTTCGGCATGTTCAACAGTAAACTTAATGAATTCTAATACCCCATTCCCGTACTCTTTTGACAATTGATTGGAAGACATCCATTTTTTATTCATGGTTTTACTACTAAGTAAGCTAAACAAAAACACTATAATTATTCACGCAACTATAACAAAAGAACAACTAATTACCTGTAGAGAAGTCTGCAACTTCTGGAACAACACAGTGTAAGATTCTTGAAACGATCGGAAATTCACTTTTCACAAGAGAAATCGAAGATGCAGCAACGATGATGAAATCAGGAAGCGACTACACATAAAATGAGAAATCAACCAATGTTACAACCAAAATTATCATTTGAAATCAAACGATATAACAAAAAAGATGTCTAGATTTGGTAGTAAGAAAGAGAATTATTGTTTCTACCAATTACACATATTTCTTATCATAAAGCTAGACTAATACCAAAAAAAAGCATTAAATCAATATAGGTACTTTAGATCATGATTCATATGTGTTGTACCCCAAAATTTGCCCTCCCATATTCTTCAAGAAATTGCCAAGTCAAGCTTCAAAATTCCCCAAGGGTTGCACAGTGTAAGAGCCTCCTGAACAGTCAAAATTAGGGTTTTGGTTCTGATCAAGAAAATGAAGTTTCCAAAGGTCCAATCAAGTCCCACATGCCTATAAACATGGTCAAGCATCCTCATATCAAGTTTCAAGACTTTCAGCATAAAATTGCACAGTCAAAAACCCTAATTGCACTACAGTCAACTATAGGGGCAAAATGGTCATTTGACAGTCAAAAGTCCAAATTTTTGGTCAACATCTCATTTTGAAGCCAAAAACATCATTTGATCAATGCTTGATCATGATTATCAAAGCTTGGCTCAAAAATCATCAAGGTGCAAAAGTTTCCTTATTTGGACAGTTGAAAAAGTCAACTGTAAATTGACCAGGGCATAACTTTCACATGGATTATCAGAAAAATTCCATCCTAAGCTCATTTTGAAGAGAAAGACATTTCCTACAACTCCTATTCATACTTCAAGTCCAAGAAATTCTCTCACAAAAAGTTATCAATTTCAACATTATAGGTCATTTTCAAAAGTCAACAAAAAGGGACTTTAAGTCAAAGGCCATAACTTGATATTGGTAAATCAAAATGACATGGGACCAAAGGCATTGGTTAGAGGACTCAAAGACCTTTCCAAAATGTCCAAGAACATGAGCAAAGCTTAAAAATTGAGCAAGTTATGCCTTGTGGAAGTTGGGAAATTGTTGGATATTTTGAAAAGTCAACATTGATTCAAATGATCTAAAATTGCTAATGGGCCTCTTTTTCTTCCACAATTCATTATCCAAGGCATGTGAACGACCACTTGGCCCAAAGGGAAGTTTTTCTTCATTTTTTATTTATTTATTTGGATTTTTATTATTAATAATTCATTTAAATTAATTAAAATACATGAAAAATATTAAACCTAATGTTTCAAATCTCTTTATGCATATAATATCTCCAAGATTTTGTGTAAGTCAGATTAGGAAAGAATTGAAGCTAATTGGACATGATTTGGTAGCAAAAGCATGTGAAAAAGATTGCAAAATAATGGCTTGAAAATCAAATATTGCATAATCAATTCCTTGATTCTTTTGATCAGATTTTTGACCTATTTGGTTCCATACATAAGCTTGATCAAGACCTAATGCTCAAAAAACCTCGAAGCTGCGCTACAGACCAAGAATTAAACTTGAGTTTTTGGTTGAAAAATTAAAATCTGAAAACCAAGTTCTAGGACGATTCAAGGCCAAAGAGTTGTTCCAATAGCTTGCTGAGGCTTCAAAGAAGAAATTTGGATCAAAACCATAAGCTTCCACCCCCAGAAACGTGAGAACGATCTCACCCTGTACAGAAAATATTTGATATTCGTGCATCTCAATTCATGCATATTCAACAATTTTTAATATGTGATTTGTGTTCATTATTCAATTCTGAAGCTAACTGTGTGGTTTGATTTTGTTTTCGTGCCCCATATGAGGATTCACCATTAGAGACATCTAGGGTTTCCAGGTTTTCAATTTAGGCGTTTCTCATCCCTGTAAAATTAAGGCATATCAATACCATGAATAAAACCAGCAGGTTGGGACGAATTGGAAAAGACCATCGCGCCTAATTTATGTGGCCGGATGGCCTAATCGCTATTATCAGAACAAGCTTGTTTTGAGGGGGTTCAAAACCCCTGCTAACCGTTTTCTATTTTTCAGGAAAAACAAAACCATGAGGAAGACGACCCTGTGGCATCAGCTGATTGGCTCATTTAAAATTTCGCGCTAAAAGTCCACTCGCGTTGTGTTTTATTTTATATTAATTATTGGTTATTATGTAAACAAAGAATTCAAGCAGCGCGTTTGGTAAAGTGTAAGAATGGTAATCCTCATGACCTGGGTTCGAGCCCCAGGTCCTCTTATCTTTCATATTATTTTTCCTCTAATCATTATCCCATGCAGTTTCAATGATAAAGTCCACCATACATCTCCCAAATCAAGCCAGCCACGCGTACGCCAAGGTCAATCAGAAGGCCACCGTTTAAGGAACATCATGGACGTGAGTCAAAGGCACTGCATGCTGGCATGGAAGTCAACGAGGCCAAAGGCCATTGGGCCCAGATTGCTAAAGTTTCACCTCACAACTGGGGACAACACCCCCCTTAGGTTTGCAATATTTTTTTTTCATTCTTTTTTATTTCAATTATTATTGTTTTTTTAATTAATTTAATATTTTCATAATATATAAAAAACCCCAAAAAAATCAGAAAAGATAAAAAATAATAAATATGTTTATTTTATTATTTTTGTAAATAAATTGCATTAATTAATTTTAGTTATTAAATTAGGTTTAATTGTAATATTTTCCTTAATAAAAATCTAAAATTGGTAGAACTAGGGTTTGATTAATTTTTTATCCTTTTTTCTTTTCTTTCATAATAATTAAATATTTCCTATTATTTATTTTTGTAATTAAATGACATGTAAAATAATTAGGTTTAATTTTAGGTTAAAGTTTAATACTTTCTTAACAAATAAAAAAATTTAGAATTAGGGTTAGTTTCTCAATTTCATTTAATTCTTTTCCCCATTTAAATCTTAAAATACCAAAAACAAATTTCTTTTCATTTTAATTTTATTAATTTAATAATCATTTAATTTAATTCCATTAAAAAGGGTCAAACGCCCTCGTTTTTAATTCTTGTTTAATTCGCATATTTATTTCTTCTTCGTATAATTTTTATGTATCTCTCCCAAAGCCGTGTAATTAATTTCTCGCACTTTACTTCATTTCTTTATTTTTCCGTCAAATCGGGTTCTGGAAATTTTGGCGATGTGGACCCGCGCCTTTTGTAATAGCTTAGAATTTTTACCTTCTCGCAATTTTTAACTGTTAATAATGGCATGCAAGAATGAATGATTAAATAAAAACAAACGCGTAGATCACCATGACATGAACAAGACAAAAATAAATGAAAACGATACACAAATCACACACCACCCCTAGGGTACGCCTCACTGTTGCCTTGCCTCGAAAGGTGATCGTCGAGTAGAGGATGTCTTAGTAAGTCCTCATGATCCGGGAACCTGGCATGAGGGTAGCTTCTAAGGTGTCTTCCCATTGCTCTGGTGATCACCATGTCCCGAACCTCGAATTGACCCGAACACCTCCAACGGTGGTGCTACCTACCTCTCAATGGTGGGATGGCACTACTTTAAAGGACATTTACACAGACGAATTCCTTAGGGTAGGTAGACGACTCTAGATACTTGCTCTAATTTCAAAAACAAATCAAAAATACTTTTCACACCAACACATTTTCAAAAAGCTTTCGAAAGCAATTTTTCAAACACTCTTGAGGACTGATACAAGAGTCGAACTAGAATTTTCAAAGAAACTTTTTAAACCCACAGTTGAAAAGCAAACAAACAATTTTGAAAACACAGTGAGCAAGTATCTAAGAGCCCATGGATAACCATGGATAGAAAGGGTGCTAACACCTTCCCTTTCTATAATCTACCTCCCGAACCGAGAGCGATCTCTTTAAGGAATTTTTCTGTGCTTTTGTCCTTTCCATTTGGAGAAAATAAAAGACGGTGGCGACTCTTGCTTCCGCGACATTTCGCGAACCAGCGTTAAACAATCAGTTCCAGATCCCCCGATCACAGAACTGGCGACTCTGCTGGGGAAATATTTATAAAGTGAGGTGTACCTTAGGGTTAGTTAATAACTGTGTTTTCAATTGTATTGACTTGTCTGCTTTAAATTTGTGGGTTGCATGGGAGTTACATAGGTCCTAACCCGGATCTGGGGATACCCTGTTTAGGTAGCATAAGCTGTGAGGGACCTGTCCGGCGTAGACCGACACGGGTGAAGCAGTGGCTACGTTGGTGTGGCACCTTGGTCTGTACCGATATCCCTTGTGTTGCAACGAGGAGAATATGGGTCTTCTAAGGAGTCATTAAGCACCAACAACCTTAGAACCTTAAATGACACGACTTGGCCATTAGAACAGTAGCAGTATGCTACGCCCATTGAGGCTAAACTCTCGTGATGGTTCTGGCCGCAAGAAAAGATTGCGATGCTGGAGTTATGACCGATTGAGGGTAGTCAATGATATTGGGATCCTCTAAGAACCCGGTTACTTTGATAGGACAGGTATGAACCAACCAACTGAAAGAGGGTAACACCTAGACCTCATGATGGCCTAAACTCCAAGGGCTTCTCTTGTGTGACTTGTGTGCCTTCGTACTTGACTAATTGCATGCGTGTTATCTGACACATAAGCTACTTGCAGGTTTTGTTTATAGTCCTTAACTGGGACTCATAACAGGGTTTACTAGGTCTCTTGCAGGTTTGGCTTATAGTCCTTAATTGGGACTCATAATAAAGTATACTGAATTTCTTGCAGGGTTTGTTTATAGTCCTTAATTGGGACTCATAACAGGGTTTACCTACATCACCACATGCATAAGCATGACATCATACCATTGCATACATCCTAACCCATTTCAAGGATCTCAAGGGCTTGTGATGCAGGTCATGATAAATCAAACATCCAGCAAGGGGCAAAGAGGATTTATTTTCCTCTAGACAAAGTTGTCAGGGGCTATGACCCACTTGATATGGTGAGCCTTTGACCCTTGAAGAAGGACTCTCAACAATATGCAGTGCCTTCAATCAAGCTACCAGTTCCAATTCTAATCAATTTTCTTGTTTACCCCGCGAGGTCCTTGAAAACATCGCATGCATATCATGCATATCATTGCATAACAGGTACCCTTTCTCTGCAGGTTGCTTACCTTCTGCGCTGTTTATTTCAGCATCATGAATCCTGACTCATCATCAACCGAGACGTCTATGAAGGCCCTCCAGGCTCAGAATGCCCAGTTCCAAGAGCTGATCATGAATTTGGCCCAGGGGCAACAAGATCTGAAGACTCTGCTCCTGAAAAAGAAGAAGAAGAGGACTGTTTGGTTCAGCCCTATACGTAGACCTGGGAATACACTACAGATTGAAACTACTCCATCTGTGAGGGAAGGCAGTCACCATGAGAGAGAGGTGCCTAGTCTAGTGGTCTCCGACAACGAGACAGATTTCAACGACGAACAATACCCTCCTGTGGAAGACAAGTACAAACAGTTGGAAGACCGTCTAAATGCCATGGAAATTCAACAAGTACCTGGTTTGGATTTCGGAGATTTGGGTCTAACTTCTGGCGTGGTGATCCCACACAAATTCAAAGCACCCTCTTTTGCTAAGTACGATGGCACATCCTGTCCCAGGCTGCATCTCAGGTCTTATGTGCGGAAGATTCAACCGTATACTGTGGACAAGAACTTGTGGATCCACTTCTTCCAGGAGAGTCTTTCAGGGACTCATCTCGAATGGTTCTATCAGCTGGATGGGACCAAGGTTCATAACTGGGAGGAGTTGGCTACTGCTTTCTATAAGCAGTATCAATATAATGCCGACCTTGCCCCTACATGTACCCAACTTCAGGGTATGTCGTTAGGTTCAAGTGAAGGTTTTAAGGAGTACGCTCAGAAGTGGAGGGACCTGGCTTGCAGGGTGCAGCCTTTGTTGACTGATCGGGAGTTGGTAGACATGTTCTTGGGGACCCTGTCTGGTCCATTCTTCAACCATCTGATTGGGAACTCTTCAGCTGGGTTTACAGATCTGATCTTGACTGGGGAGAGGATCGAAGCTGGTATCAAGGCTGGGAAGATACAGAAGGACGCTTCATCGAGCACCGACAAAAAACCTTTTAAGAAGGAATCCAATGCCGTCTATGGTTCAAGGAGACAGAATAGACCAGAACGCTGCCAAGCTGCCAATGCAGTGGTGATCTCTAAACCTGCTGGTGCTCTTCAACATCACAACCAACAAAAGAGCGAGAGAAGGCAGTTCATTCGGCTTAGCATGACCTTATCCCAGATATTGCCACAGTTGCTGGAGACCAAGCTGGTAACTCTAAAAGAAGCTCCGAAGAATCAAAATACAACGTCACCGAAGTATAACCCCAACGCCCGCTGCGCTTATCACTCTGACAGCCCGGGGCATACTACAGATGATTGTTGGAGCTTGAAAAATAAGATCCAAGACTTGATTGACGCAAAGGAGATTGAGTTCGAGGCGCCCGAGGCTCCCAACGTGATCACTGCTCCCATGCCAAAACATGGCTAGGATAGAAAGCACGTTCTTGTTCATTTGAATTCAAGTCGTATTTTTCTTTGTTTATTCAAACAATAATATTCATGTCAAACATTGTTATTTCATTAATGCATTACATATGTCCGTTTTGAAGTAATTATATCGTATTCACTATATGCAAATTATTTTCATATTTTTTCTGATGTCAACTCCTGATCTAAAATTCTAAGCCTCTTGAGGGAGGATGACGAAAACGATACCATAATCTACAGTATGCTTTTGAACAGACCCCGCTTATGAGGTACATGCATTGTTTCAATCCCTAAACACTGGAGTTATAAGGATGATAATCCCTCGTCAACCCCTCTGAGCCAAAGAAGTAGGAGTTTTTCTTTTCGAAATTTAAAACCCTTAATCATAACCTGGGGCGGGTAGTCTCTCAGTTGATCCAAGTGCATAACGAATGGCACCAAAGAGATCCTTACAAAACGAAAAAAGACAGTGATGGTTCCGAATAATCAATAAAGAAAGGCAGTAATTATCTCAAAAAATAAAAAACCCATTAGGTCAAAACCCATGAAGGAGACTTACAAAACTGGGGCATCCCGCTGACTGTAATTCCAAAAAAGGAAACAGTTCAGGCAAAAAAGAAGGGGATAACAAAAATCAAGAAAGAGGTCATACAAACCCTCAACAATAACCAAAAAAGGAATGACTGCCTATTCCAAATAAATCATCAATATCCGAACCATCACCGGAAAATCAGAGCAAAGACTCAAAACAAGGTCTAACGTATGATCAACTGAGTTTAGGTTTGGAGAACATCACGAAGGGCGGGTGGGTACAAATAAAATTTGAGCCTTTATCCTTTGTTTATTAAACCGTGAACCAGGCCACGTTATAACCCTCAAAAGTCCTAGCTGAAGCATGGGTTAGTTCGAAAGCATACTGTTACGAAAGGTATCCTGACTCCTTAAGGCCTATGGTAAATACGGAGTTGACATCACGTTTTACAAACATTCACTTGTTTTATGAAAAAGAATTCATTTTCAAAATCTTCAAGACAGACGTAAGCTTTGCATTTTTGACATAACTTTGTTTGTATATGACTTTTTGTTTGAACAGCAGGAAAATTCGCATGATGAATACCTAGTGAACAAGAGTACTTCCAATCAAGGGGCAGGTATGACTATTGTCCATCATCTGGGGCAGTCCAGTCAAGATTCGGAGAATCTCTCAAAGAACAAATAGCCTGGGGTAAATCTCCGCCTGAGTCACTTGGGGCATCCCAACAATAAATCTGGCTTGATCAAACACCTTCTGGTAGCATGACAGAACACTTCTAAACAGGGGCAGCTCCCTATATTCGGAAAGCATGGACATAGTCGAAATAAATACTACGCAAAATCAAAGACCCGCTAGGTTGACATACCTAGGCAAAAATTAGGGCTTCCCGGCGAACCAAAAGGGTTCGGGCAAAAATAAGGGCTGAAATGAAAAAAATCTGTACACCCGGCAAGTCGAAAACCTGCAAAGGCGGCTTGGGCAAAAATGGGTATCCCGATGGACCGAAAACCCGAAAGGGCGGTCCAGGAAAAAGTTAGGGATCAAAGCGTACGACTATGTCATCTTGTCACCTGCCTACCAGAAGTAGGTCTGTCCATCAGCAAGCTATCAGCACCTCCCAGGTCTTCCTCTCCCACCTCAGAAACAAGGGCAATAATGAGTTGTCCAAACGATCTAATTGCTTTGTCCACCAAGGTACCAAGATAGGTTCAGCTAAAGAACATAACCGGCATATCTTACTTCCCCAGAGAGTACGTCAGCAAGTCAATACACTCTCCTCAAGTGAAGCTACTATCAAACTTAAGGAAGTTGGGTATCCTCCCGCAGGTCTCAACATTCCCCAGCAGTATACATGCATTCTTAACAAGCATCCCCGGCAGTCTTGGTCTAAAGATTGTTCCCCGGCGGTATACCAGCATTCAGTGGAGTCATCTTCCCGACACAGTTCAAAACTTCCCCAGGAGAGTCCAATCTAGTTCCCCAGGAAAGTTGGAATCCATCTCCCCAAGCAGTAAGCTTATCCCCAGTAGATTCTGGAAGCTTATCCCTCGCAGAGCACGAACGCGTCTCCCGGCTTTATTCAAAGAGTTATTTCCTTACCAGAATATAACTGGGTTATCCTCAGCCAAAAGCCACGGAAAGATCGTCTTCGACGAAGTCTCCTTATCCTCAGCGAAGTCCATTAACACTTCCAACACAACAAGGGTATCCCCAGCAAGTTATTATCAACAACTCCAGCAAAGTATCTTTCTCCCCACAGAGTATTGCTTCCCAGCAAGATTACTAGAATACTTTTCTCCCCGCAGAGTAATCCATTCGCCAAGTTTATTCCCCAACGGAGTCGTCTTCTCCTACCGGTATTCTTGCAACTACCATCCCCATCAGAAGCAAAATCTATTCTTCAACATCAGCCCAGGAGTGACTTCCCGGCATCCGTCAAGGATTTACTTTCCTAAGACAAAAACATAATATTCATAAACATCTTCACATACATTATAGCATGCATATACGCATCATATCTTAAATCTCATTTATGTGGAGAACATCATTGCTTGATCCATATCATGCATTGCATATGACTGACCTTTACCTTTCAGGAAAGATTCAGTTAAGTTCTCAAGCTACATTCCAAGACCTTGTCTGGTTCAGTTGAATCGACTCTAAAGATTTTCCTGGTTATTATCCATTCAAAGGCGTTCTCTGGTCTAGTTAAACCGACTCCTAAAGGTTTTTCTTTTGAAAGACTCAGTTGAAGACTCCAAAGACCTTGTCTGGTTCAGTTAAATCGACTCCAAAGATTTTCCTGGTTATTATCCAGTCAAAGGCGTTCTCTGGTCTAGTTAAACCGACTCCTAAAGGTTTTTCTTTTGAAGACTCAGTTGAAGACTCCAAAGACCTTGTCTGGTTCAGTTGAATCGACTCCAAAGATTTTCCTGGTTATTATCCAGTCAAAGGCGTTCTCTGGTCTAGTTAAACCGACTCCTAAAGGTTTTTCTTTTGAAAGACTCAGTTGAAGACTCCAAAGACCTTGTCTGGTTCAGTTAAATCGACTCCAAAGATTTTCCTGGTTATTATCCAGTCAAAGGAGTTCTCTGGTCTAGTTAAACCGACTCCTAAAGGTTTTTCTTTTGAAGACTCAGTTGAAGACTCCAAAGACCTTGTTTGGTTCAGTTAAATCGACTCCAAAGATTTTCCTGGTTATTATCCAGTCGAAGGCGTTCTCTGGTCTAGTTAAACCGACTCCTAAAGGTTTTTCTTTTGAAAGACTCAGTTGAAGACTCCAAAGACCTTGTCTGGTTCAGTTAAATCAACTCCAAAGATTTTCCTGGTTATTATCCAGTCAAAGGCGTTCTCTGGTCTAGTTAAACCGACTCCTAAAGGTTTTTCTTTTGAAGACTCAGTTGAAGACTCCAAAGACCTTGTCTAGTTCAGTTAAATCGACTCCAAAGATTTTCCTGGTTATTATCCAGTCAAAGGCGTTCTCTGGTCTAGTTAAACCGACTCCTAAAGGTTTTTCTTTTGAAGACTCAGTTGAAGACTCCAAAGACCTTGTTTGGTTCAGTTAAATCGACTCCAAAGATTTTCCTGGTTATTATCCAGTCGAAGGCGTTCTCTGGTCTAGTTAAACCGACTCCTAAAGGTTTTTCTTTTGAAAGACTCAGTTGAAGACTCCAAAGACCTTGTCTGGTTCAGTTAAATCGACTCCAAAGATTTTCCTGGTTATTATCCAGTCAAAGGCATTCTCTGGTCTAGTTAAACCGACTCCTAAAGGTTTTTCTTTTGAAGACTCAGTTGAAGACTCCAAAGACCTTGTCTGGTTCAGTTAAATCGACTCCAAAGATTTTCCTGGTTATTATCCAGACGAAGGCGTTCTCTGGTCTAGTTAAACCGACTCCTAAAGGTTTTTCTTTTGAAGACTCAGTTGAAGACTCCAAAGACCTTGTCTGGTTCAGTTAAATCGACTCCAAAGATTTTCCTGGTTATTATCCAGTCAAAGGCGTTCTCTGGTCTAGTTAAACCGACTCCTAAAGGTTTTTCTTTTGAAGACTCAGTTGAAGACTCCAAAGACCTTGTCTGGTTCAGTTGAATCGACTCCAAAGATTTTCCTGGTTATTATCCAGTCAAAGGCGTTCTCTGGTCTAGTTAAACCGACTCCTAAAGGTTTTTCTTTTGAAAGACTCAGTTGAAGACTCCAAAGACCTTGTCTGGTTCAGTTAAATCGACTCCAAAGATTTTCCTTGTTATTATCCAGTCAAAGGCATTCTCTGGTCTAGTTAAACCGACTCCTAAAGGTTTTTCTTTTGAAGACTCAGTTGAAGACTCCAAAGACCTTGTTTGGTTCAGTTAAATCGACTCCAAAGATTTTCCTGGTTATTATCCAGTCGAAGGCGTTCTCTGGTCTAGTTAAACCGACTCCTAAAGGTTTTTCTTTTGAAAGACTCAGTTGAAGACTCCAAAGACCTTGTCTGGTTCAGTTAAATCGACTCCAAAGATTTTCCTGGTTATTATCCAGTCAAAGGCGTTCTCTGGTCTAGTTAAACCGACTCCTAAAGGTTTTTCTTTTGAAGACTCCAAAGACCTTGTCTGGTTCAGTTAAATCGACTCCAAAGATTTTCCTGGTTATTATCCAGTCGAAGGCGTTCTCTGGTCTAGTTAAACCGACTCCTAAAGGTTTTTCTTTTGAAGACTCAGTTGAAGACTCCAAAGACCTTGTCTGGTTCAGTTAAATCGACTCCAAAGATTTTCCTGGTTATTATCCAGTCAAAGGCGTTCTCTGGTCTAGTTAAACCGACTCCTAAAGGTTTTTCTTTTGAAGACTCAGTTGAAGACTCCAAAGACCTTGTCTGGTTCAGTTAAATCGACTCCAAAGATTTTCCTTGTTATTATCCAGTCGAAGGCGTTCTCTGGTCTAGTTAAACCGACTCCTAAAGGTTTTTCTTTTGAAGACTCAGTTGAAGACTCCGAAGACCTTGTCTGGTTCAGTTAAATCGACTCCAAAGATTTTCCTGGTTATTATCCAGTCAAAGGCGTTCTCTGGTCTAGTTAAACCGACTCCTAAAGGTTTTTCTTTTGAAGACTCAGTTGAAGACTCCAAAGACCTTGTCTGGTTCAGTTAAATCGACTCCAAAGATTTTCCTGGTTATTATCCAGTCGAAGGCGTTCTCTGGTCTAGTTAAACCGACTCCTAAAGGTTCTTCTTTTGAAGACTCAGTTGAAGACTCCAAGACCTAGACCGGTTCAGTTAATCGACTCCAAAGATTTCTCTGCTTCTTATCCAGTCCAAGGCCTTCTCTAGTCCAGTTAAATCGACCCCAAACAGATTTTCCTGATAAAGGCTCAGTAGAAGTTATCCAAGATTCTCTCAATGATTGCTATTGAGGTTGTAGTCGCCTATGGTTCTCTCCCCGATACTGCGGAGGTGGTAATCCCAGATTTCGCTCAATGATTGCTGTTGAAGTGAAGTTATCCAAGATTCTCTCAATGATTGCTGTTGAGGTTGTAGTCGCCTATGGTTCTCTCCCCGATACTGCGGAGGTGGTAATCCCAGATTTCGCTCAATGATTGTTGTTGAAGTGAAGTTATCCAAGATTCTCTCAATGATTGCTATTGAGGTTGTAGTCGCCTATGGTTCTCTCCCCGATACCGCGGAGGTGGTAATCCCAAGATTCGCTCAATGATTGTTGTTGAGGTTGAAGTTATCCAAGATTCTCTCAATGATTGCTGTTGAGGTTGTAGTCGCCTATGGTTCTCTCCCCGATCCCGCGGAGGTGGTAATCCCAAGATTCGCTCAACGATTGCTGTTGAAGCTGAAGTCGTCCAAGGTTCTCTCACCGTTCCTGTTGAGTTAGTAACCATCCCTGGTTCATTCATCACCATTGGAAGCTCCAGATTTAGCTCCTGTAACCAGTCAGGACACATCTACACAAAGAATTTGAAGACCAGCTCCCGTAACAGGTCAGGTACTAATTTTTTCTTTTACAAGTACGCAAGTTCTCGCTAAAGGAATCTCTTATGCGATCAACATCCAGATGGAATCTATAAGCCCATCCACCTTCCTTCATCTCTTAGCATGGCATCTATAAGCCCATCATCCTATCCAGCAATCTCTAAATGGCATCTATAAGCCCATTCCACCATCACACTGCTACTATGTGAGCGCAAATTTCTGGGCACTCTAGTGTTCAATCATCTTCCACCCTCGGATTACGAAAGGCATGTCAGCCAATCTGCATCCTCAGGTCTAAGAAGATTGAACAGGGGAAACTGTTGTACCCCAAAATTTGCCCTCTCATATTCTTCAAGAAATTGCCAAGTCAAGCTTCAAAATTCCCCAAGGGTTGCACAGTGTAAGAGCCTCCTGAACAGTCAAAATTAGGGTTTTGGTTCTGATCAAGAAAATGAAGTTTCCAAAGGTCCAATCAAGTTCCACATGCCTATAAACATGGTCAAGCATCCTCATATCAAGTTTCAAGACTTTCAGCACAAAATTGCACAGTCAAAAACCCTAATTGCACTACAGTCAACTGTAGGGGCAAAATGGTCATTTGACAGTCAAAAGTCCAAATTTTTGGTCAACATCTCATTTTGAAGCCACAAACATCATTTTATCAATGCTTGATCATGATTCTCAAAGCTTGGCTCAAAAATCATCAAGGTGCAAAAGTTTCCTTATTTGGACAATTGAAAAAGTCAACTGTAAATTGACCAGGGCATAACTTTCACATGGATTATCAGAAAAATTCCATCAAAAGCTCATTTTGAAGAGAAAAACATTTCCTACAACTCCTAATCATACTTCAAGTCCAAGAAATGCTCTCACAAAAAGTTATCAATTTCAACATTATAGGTCATTTTCAAAAGTCAACAAAAAGGGACTTTAAGTCAAAGGCCATAACTTGATATTGGTAGATCAAAATGACATGGGACCAAAGGCATTGGTTAGAGGACTCAAAGGCCTTTCCAAAATGTCCAAGAACATGAGCAAAGCTTAAAAATTGAGCAAGTTATGCCTTGTGGAAGTTGGGAAATATTTGGATATTTTGAAAAGTCAACATTGATTCAAATGACCTAAAATTGCTAATGGGCCTCTTTTTCTTCCACAATTCATTATCCAAGGCATGTGCACGACCACTTGGCCCAAAGGGAAGTTTTTCTTCATTTTTTATTTATTTATTTGGATTTTTATTATTAATAATTCATTTAAATTAATTAAAATACATGAAAAATATTAAACCTAATGTTTCAAATCTCTTTATGCATATAATATCTCCAAGATTTTGTGTAAGTCAGATTAGGAAAGAATTGAAGCTAATTGGACATGATTTGGTAGCAAAAGCATGTGAAAAAGATTGCAAAATAATGGCTTGAA
Organism: Vicia faba; assembly: GCA_948472305.1. Taxonomy (NCBI): domain Eukaryota; kingdom Viridiplantae; phylum Streptophyta; class Magnoliopsida; order Fabales; family Fabaceae; genus Vicia; species Vicia faba. Next base: position 1,575,461,529 of record OX451737.1, read on the forward strand.
AATCAAATATTGCATAATCAATTCCTTGATTCTTTTGATCAAATTTTTGACCTAATTGGTTCCATACATAAGCTTGATCAAGACCTAATGCTCAAAAAACCTCGAAGCTGCGCTACAGACCAAGAATTAAACTTGAGTTTTTGGTTGAAAAATTGAAATCTGAAAACCAAGTTCTAGGACGATTCAGGCCAAAGAGTTGTTCCAATAGCTTGCTGAGGCTTCAAAGAAGAAATTTGGATCAAAACCATAAGCTTCCACCCCCAGAAACGTGAGAACGATCTCACCCTGTACAGAAAATATTTGATATTCGTGCATCTCAATTCATGCATATTCAGCAATTTTTAATATGTGATTTGTGTTCATTATTCAATTCTGAAGCTAACTGTGTGGTTTGATTTTGTTTTCGTGCCCCATATGAGGATTCACCATTAGAGACATCTAGGGTTTCCAGGTTTTCAATTTAGGCGTTTCTCATCCCTGTAAAATTAAGGCATATCAATACCATGAATAAAACCAGCAGGTTGGGACGAATTGGAAAAGACCATCGCGCCTAATTTATGTGGCCGAATGGCCTAATCGCTATTATCAGAACAAGCTTGTTTTGAGGGGGTTCAAAACCCCCGCTAACCGTTTTCTATTTTTCAGGAAAAACAAAACCATGAGGAAGACGACCCTGTGGCATCAGCTGATTGGCTCATTTAAAATTTTGCGCTAAAAGTCCACTCGCGTTGTGTTTTATTTTATATTAATTATTGGTTATTATGTAAACAAAGAATTCAAGCAGCGCGTTTGGTAAAGTGTAAGAATGGTAATCCTCATGACCTGGGTTCAAGCCCCAGGTCCTCTTATCTTTCATATTATTTTTCCTCTAATCATTATCCCATGCAGTTTCAATGATAAAGTCCACCATACATCTCCCAAATCAAGCCAGCCACGCGTACGCCAAGGTCAATCAGAAGGCCACCGTTTAAGGAACATCATGGACGTGAGTCAAAGGCACTGCATGCTGGCATGGAAGTCAACGAGGCCAAAGGCCATTGGGCCCAGATTGCTAAAGTTTCACCTCACAACTGGGGACAACACCCCCCTTAGGTTTGCAATATTTTTTTTTCATTCTTTTTTATTTCAATTATTATTGTTTTTTTAATTAATTTAATATTTCCATAATATATAAAAAACCCCAAAAAAATCAGAAAAGATAAAAAATAAAAAATATGTTTATTTTAGTATTTTTGTAAATAAATTGCATTAATTAATTTTAGTTATTAAATTAGGTTTAATTGTAATATTTTCCTTAATAAAAATCTAAAATTGGTAGAACTAGGGTTTGATTAATTTTTTATCCTTTTTTCTTTTCTTTTATAATAATTAAATATTTCCTATTATTTATTTTTGTAATTAAATGGCATGTAAAATAATTAGGTTTAATTTTAGGTTAAAGTTTAATACTTTCTTAACAAATAAAAAAATTTAGAATTAGGGTTAGTTTCTCAATTTCATTTAATTCTTTTCCCCATTTAAATCTTAAAATACCAAAAACAAATTTCTTTTCATTTTAATTTTATTAATTTAATAATCATTTAATTTAATTCCATTAAAAAGGGTCCAACGCCCTCGTTTTTAATTCTTCTTTAATTCGCATATTTATTTCTTCTTCGTATAATTTTTATGTATCTCTCCCAAAGCCGTGTAATTAATTTCTCGCACTTTACTTCATTTCTTTATTTTTCCGTCAAATCGGGTTCTGGAAATTTTGGCGATGTGGACCCGCGCCTTTTGTAATAGCTTAGAATTTTTACCTTCTCGCAATTTTTAACTGTTAATAATGGCATGCAAGAATGAATGATTAAATAAAAACAAACGCGTAGATCACCATGACATGAACAAGACAAAAATAAATGAAAATGATACACAAATCACACACCACCCCTAGGGTACGCCTCACTGTTGCCTTGCCTCGAAAGGTGATCGTCGAGTAGAGGATGTCTTAGTAAGTCCTCATGATCCGGGAACCTGGCATGAGGGTAGCTTCTAAGGTGTCTTCTCATTGCTCTGGTGATCACCATGTCCCGAACCTCGAATTGACCCGAACACCTCCAACGGTGGTGCTACCTACCTCTCAATGGTGGGATGGCACTACTTTAAAGGACATTTACACAGACGAATTCCTTAGGGTAGGTAGACGACTCTAGATACTTGCTCTAATTTCAAAAACAAATCAAAAATACTTTTCACACCAACACATTTTCAAAAAGCTTTCGAAAGCAATTTTTCAAACACTCTTGAGGACTGATACAAGAGTCGAACTGGAATTTTCAAAGAAACTTTTTAAACCCACAGTTGAAAAGCAAACAAACAATTTTGAAAACACAGTGAGCAAGTATCTAAGAGCCCATGGATAACCATGGATAGAAAGGGTGCTAACACCTTCCCTTTCTATAATCTACCACCCGAACCGAGAGCGATCTCTTTAAGGAATTTTTCTGTGCTTTTGTCCTTTCCATTTGGAGAAAATAAAAGACGGTGGCGACTCTTGCTTCCGCGACATTTCGCGAACCAGCGTTAAACAGTCAGTTCCAGATCCACCGATCACAGAACTGGCGACTCTGCTGGGGAAATATTTATAAAGTGAGGTGTACCTTAGGGTTAGTTCATAACTGTGTTTTCAATTGTATTGACTTGTCTGCTTTAAATTTGTGGGTTGCATGGGAGTTACATAGGTCCTAACCCGGATCTGGGGATACCCTGTTTAGATAGCATAAGCTGTGAGGGACCTGTCTGGCGTAGACCGACACGGGTGAAGCAGTGGCTACATTGGTGTGGCACCTTGGTCTGTACCGATATCCCTTGTGTTGCAACGAGGAGAATATGGGTCTTCTAAGGAGTCATTAAGCACCAACAACCTTAGAACCTTAAATGACACGACTTGGCCATTAGAACAGTAGCAGTATGCTACGCCCATTGAGGCTAAACTCTCGTGATGGTTCTGGCCGCAAGAAAAGATTGCGATGCTGGAGTTATGACCGATTGAGGGTAGTCAATGATATTGGGATCCTCTAAGAACCCGGTTACTTTGATAGGACAGGTATGAACCAACCAACTGAAAGAGGGTAACACCTAGACCTCATGATGGCCTAAACTCCAAGGGCTTCTCTTGTGTGACTTTTGTGCCTTCGTACTTGACTAATTGCATGCGTGTTATCTGACACATAAGCTACTTGCAGGTTTTGTTTATAGTCCTTAACTGGGACTCATAACAGGGTTTACTAGGTCTCTTGCAGGTTTGGCTTATAGTCCTTAATTGGGACTCATAATAAAGTATACTGAATTTCTTGCAGGGTTTGTTTATAGTCCTTAATTGGGACTCATAACAGGGTTTACCTACATCACCCCATGCATAAGCATGACATCATACCATTGCATACATCCTAACCCATTTCAAGGATCTCAAGGGCTTGTGATGCAGGTTATGATAAATCAAACATCCAGCAAGGGGCAAAGAGGATTTATTTTCCTCTAGACAAAGTTGTCAGGGGCTATGACCCACTTGATATGGTGAGCCTTTGACCCTTGAAGAAGGACTCTCAACAATATGCAGTGCCTTCAATCAAGCTACCAGTTCCAATTCTAATCAATTTTCTTGTTTACCCCGCGAGGTCCTTGAAAACATCGCATGCATATCATGCATATCATTGCATAACAGGTACCCTTTCTCTGCAGGTTGCTTACCTTCTGCGCTGTTTATTTCAGCATCATGAATCCTGACTCATCATCAACCGAGACGTCTATCAAGGCCCTCCAGGCTCAGAATGCCCAGTTCCAAGAGCTGATCATGAATTTGGCCCAGGGGCAACAAGATCTGAAGACTCTGCTCCTGAAAAAGAAGAAGAAGAGGACTGTTTGGTTCAGCCCTATACGTAGACCTGGGAATACACTGCAGATTGAAACTACTCCATCTGTGAGGGAAGGCAGTCACCATGAGAGAGAGGTGCCTAGTCCAGTGGTCTCCGACAACGAGACAGATTTCAACGACGAACAATACCCTCCTGTGGAAGACAAGTACAAACAGTTGGAAGACCGTCTAAATGCCATGGAAATTCAACAAGTACCTGGTTTGGATTTCGGAGATTTGGGTCTAACTTCTGGCGTGGTGATCCCACACAAATTCAAAGCACCCTCTTTTGCTAAGTACGATGGGACATCCTGTCCCAGGCTGCATCTCAGGTCTTATGTGCGGAAGATTCAACCGTATACTGTGGACAAGAACTTGTGGATCCACTTCTTCCAGGAGAGTCTTTCAGGGACTCATCTCGAATGGTTCTATCAGCTGGATGGGACCAAGGTTCATAACTGGGAGGAGTTGGCTACTGCTTTCTATAAGCAGTATCAATATAATGCCGACCTTGCCCCTACACGTACCCAACTTTAGGGTATGTCGTTAGGTTCAAGTGAAGGTTTTAAGGAGTACGCTCAGAAGTGGAGGGACCTGGCTTGCAGGGTGCAGCCTCCGTTGACTGATCGGGAGTTGGTAGACATGTTCTTGGGGACCCTGTCTGGTCCATTCTTCAACCATCTGATTGGGAACTCTTCTGCTGGGTTTACAGATCTGATCTTGACTGGGGAGAGGATCGAAGCTGGTATCAAGGCTGGGAAGATACAGAAGGACGCTTCATCGAGCACCGACAAAAAACCTTTTAAGAAGGAATCCAATGCCGTCTATGGTTCAAGGAGACAGAATAGACCAGAACGCTGCCAAGCTGCCAATGCAGTGGTGATCTCTAAACCTGCTGGTGCTCTTCAACATCACAACCAACAAAAGAGCGAGAGAAGGCAGTTCATTCGGCTTAGCATGACCTTATCCCAGATATTGCCACAGTTGCTGGAGACCAAGCTGGTAACTCTAAAAGAAGCTCCGAAGAATCAAAATACAACGTCACCGAAGTATAACCCCAACGCCCGCTGCGCTTATCACTCTGACAGCCCGGGGCATACTACAGATGATTGTTGGAGCTTGAAAAATAAGATCCAAGACTTGATTGATGCAAAGGAGATTGAGTTCGAGGCGCCCGAGGCTCCCAACGTGATCACTGCTCCCATGCCAAAACATGGCTAGGATAGAAAGCACGTTCTTGTTCATTTGAATTCAAGTCGTATTTTTCTTTGTTTATTCAAACAATAATATTCATGTCAAACATTGTTATTTCATTAATGCATTACATATGTCCGTTTTGAAGTAATTATATCGTATTCACTATATGCAAATTATTTTCATATTTTTTCTGATGTCAACTCCTGATCTAAAATTCTAAGCCTCTTGAGGGAGGATGACGAAAACGATACCATAATCTACAGTATGCTTTTGAACAGACCCCGCTGATGAGGTACATGCATTGTTTCAATCCCTAAACACTGGAGTTATAAGGATGATAATCCCTCGTCAACCCCTCTGAGCCAAAGAAGTAGGAGTTTTTCTTTTCGAAATTTAAAACCCTTAATCATAACCTGGGGCAGGGTAGTCTCTCAGTTGATCTAAGTGCATAACGAATGGCACCAAAGAGATCCTTACAAAACGAAAAAAGACAGTGATGGTTCCGAATAATCAATAAAGAAAGGCAGTCATTATCTCAAAAAATAAAAAACCCATTAGGTCAAAACCCATGAAGGAGACTTACAAAACTGGGGCATCCCGCTGACTGTAATTCCAAAAAAGGAAACAGTTCAGGCAAAAAAGAAGGGGATAACAAAAATCAAGAAAGAGGTCATACAAACCCTCAACAATAACCAAAAAAGGAATGACTGCCTATTCCAAATAAATCATCAATATCCGAACCATCACCGGAAAATCAGAGCAAAGACTCAAAACAAGGTCTAACGTATGATCAACTGAGTTTAGGTTTGGAGAACATCACGAAGGGCGGGTGGGTACAAATAAAATTTGAGCCTTTATCCTTTGTTTCTTAAACCGTGAACCAGGCCACGTTATAACCCTCAAAAGTCCTAGCTGAAGCATGGGTTAGTTCGAAAGCATACTGTTACGAAAGGTATCCTGACTCCTTAAGGCCTATGGTAAATACGGAGTTGACATCACGTTTTACAAACATTCACTTGTTTTATGAAAAAGAATGCATTTTCAAAATCTTCAAGACAGACGTAAGCTTTGCATTTTTGACATAACTTTGTTTGTATATGACTTTTTGTTTGAACAGCAGGAAAATTCGCATGATGAATACCTAGTGAACAAGAGTACTTCCAATCAAGGGGCAGGTATGACTATTGTCCATCATCTGGGGCAGTCCAGTCAAGATTCGGAGAATATCTCAAAGAACAAATAGCTTGGGGCAAATCTCCGCTTGAGTCACTTGGGGCATCCCAACAATGAATCTGGCTTGATCAAACACCTTCTGGTAGCATGACAGAACACTTCTAAACAGGGGCAGCTCCCTACATTCGGAAAGCATGGACATAGTCGAAATAAATACTACGCAAAATCAAAGACCCGCTAGGTTGACATACCTAGGCAAAAATTAGGGCTTCCCGGCGAACCAAAAGGGTTCGGGCAAAAATAAGGGCTAAAATGAAAAAAATCTGTACACCCGGCAAGTCGAAAACCTGCAAAGGCGGCTTGGGCAAAAATGGGTATCCCGATGGACCGAAAACCCGAAAGGGCGGTCCAGGCAAAAGTTAGGGATCAAAGCGTACGACTATGTCATCTTGTCACCTGCCTACCAGAAGTAGGTCTGTCCATCAGCAAACTATCAGCACCTCCCAGGTCTTCCTCTCCCACCTCAGAAACAGGGGCAATAATGAGTTGTCCAAACGATCTAATTGCTTTGTCCACCAAGGTACCAAGATAGGTTCAGCTAAAGAACATAACCGACATATCTTACTTCCCCAGAGAGTACGTCAGCAAGTCAATACACTCTCCTCAAGCGAAGCTACTATCAAACTTAAGGAAGTTGGGTATCCTCCCGCAAGTCTCAACATTCCCCAGCAGTATACATGCATTCTTAACGAGCATCCCCGGCAGTCTTGGTCTAAAGATTGTTCCCCGGTGGTATACCAGCATTCAGTGGAGTCATCTTCCCGACACAGTTCAAAACTTCCCCAGGAGAGTCCAATCTAGTTCCCCAAGAAAGTTGGAATCCATCTCCCCAAGCAGTAAGCTTATCCCCAGTAGATTCTGGAAGCTTATCCCTCGCAGAGCACGAACGCGTCTCCCGGCTTTATTCAAAGAGTTATTTCCTTACCAGAATATAACTGGGTTATCCTCAGCCAAAAGCCACGGAAAGATCGTCTTCGACGAAGTCTCCTTATCCCCAGCGAAGTCCATTAACACTTCCAACACAACAAGGGTATCCCCAGCAAGTTATTATCAACAACTCCAGCAAAGTATCTTTCTCCCCACAGAGTATTGCTTCCCAGCAAGATTACTAGAATACTTTTCTCCCCGCAGAGTAATCCATTCGCCAAGTTTATTCCCCAACGGAGTCGTCTTCTCCTACCGGTATTCTTGCAACTACCATCCCCAGCAGAAGCAAAATCTATTCTTCAACATCAGCCCAGGAGTGACTTCCCGGCATCCGTCAAGGATTTACTTTCCTAAGACGAAAACATAATATTCATAAACATCTTCACATACATTATAGCATGCATATACGCATCATATCTTAAATCTCATTTATGTGGAGAACATCATTGCTTGATCCATATCATGCATTGCATATGACTGACCTTTACCTTTCAGGAAAGATTCAGTTAAGTTCTCAAGCTACATTCCAAGACCTTGTCTGGTTCAGTTGAATCGACTCCAAAGATTTTCCTGGTTATTATCCAGTCAAAGGCGTTCTCTGGTCTAGTTAAACCGACTCCTAAAGGTTTTTCTTTTGAAAGACTCAGTTGAAGACTCCAAAGACCTTGTCTGGTTCAGTTAAATCGACTCCAAAGATTTTCCTGGTTATTATCCAGTCAAAGGCGTTCTCTGGTCTAGTTAAACCGACTCCTAAAGGTTTTTCTTTTGAAGACTCAGTTGAAGACTCCAAAGACCTTGTCTGGTTCAGTTGAATCGACTCCAAAGATTTTCCTGGTTATTATCCAGTCAAAGGCGTTCTCTGGTCTAGTTAAACCAACTCCTAAAGGTTTTTCTTTTGAAAGACTCAGTTGAAGACTCCAAAGACCTTGTCTGGTTCAGTTAAATCGACTCCAAAGATTTTCCTTGTTATTATCCAGTCAAAGGCATTCTCTGGTCTAGTTAAACCGACTCCTAAAGGTTTTTCTTTTGAAGACTCAGTTGAAGACTCCAAAGACCTTGTTTGGTTCAGTTAAATCGACTCCAAAGATTTTCCTGGTTATTATCAAGTCGAAGGCGTTCTCTGGTCTAGTTAAACCGACTCCTAAAGGTTTTTCTTTTGAAAGACTCAGTTGAAGACTCCAAAGACCTTGTCTGGTTCAGTTAAATCGACTCCAAAGATTTTCCTGGTTATTATCCAGTCAAAGGCGTTCTCTGGTCTAGTTAAACCGACTCCTAAAGGTTTTTCTTTTGAAGACTCCAAAGACCTTGTCTGGTTCAGTTAAATCGACTCCAAAGATTTTCCTGGTTATTATCCAGTCGAAGGCGTTCTCTGGTCTAGTTAAACCGACTCCTAAAGGTTTTTCTTTTGAAGACTCGGTTGAAGACTCCAAAGACCTTGTCTGGTTCAGTTAAATCGACTCCAAAGATTTTCCTGGTTATTATCCAGTCAAAGGCGTTCTCTGGTCTAGTTAAACCGACTCCTAAAGGTTTTTCTTTTGAAGACTCAGTTGAAGACTCCAAAGACCTTGTCTGGTTCAGTTAAATCGACTCCAAAGATTTTCCTTGTTATTATCCAGTCGAAGGCGTTCTCTGGTCTAGTTAAACCGACTCCTAAAGGTTTTTCTTTTGAAGACTCAGTTGAAGACTCCGAAGACCTTGTCTGGTTCAGTTAAATCGACTCCAAAGATTTTCCTGGTTATTATCCAGTCAAAGGCGTTCTCTGGTCTAGTTAAACCGACTCCTAAAGGTTTTTCTTTTGAAGACTCAGTTGAAGACTCCAAAGACCTTGTCTGGTTCAGTTAAATCGACTCCAAAGATTTTCCTGGTTATTATCCAGTCGAAGGCGTTCTCTGGTCTAGTTAAACCGACTCCTAAAGGTTCTTCTTTTGAAGACTCAGTTGAAGACTCCAAGACCTAGACCGGTTCAGTTAATCGACTCCAAAGATTTCTCTGCTTCTTATCCAGTCCAAGGCCTTCTCTAGTCAAGTTAAATCGACCCCAAACAGATTTTCCTGATAAAGGCTCAGTAGAAGTTATCCAAGATTCTCTCAATGATTGCTATTGAGGTTGTAGTCGCCTATGGTTCTCTCCCCGATACTGCGGAGGTGGTAATCCCAGATTTCGCTCAATGATTGCTGTTGAAGTGAAGTTATCCAAGATTCTCTCAATGATTGCTGTTGAGGTTGTAGTCGCCTATGGTTCTCTCCCCGATACTGCGGAGGTGGTAATCCCAGATTTCGCTCAATGATTGCTGTTGAAGTGAAGTTATCCAAGATTCTCTCAATGATTGCTATTGAGGTTGTAGTCGCCTATGGTTCTCTCCCCGATACCGCGGAGGTGGTAATCCCAAGATTCGCTCAATGATTGTTGTTGAGGTTGAAGTTATCCAAGATTCTCTCAATGATTGCTGTTGAGGTTGTAGTCGCCTATGGTTCTCTCCCCGATCCCGCGGAGGTGGTAATCCCAAGATTCGCTCAACGATTGCTGTTGAAGCTGAAGTCGTCCAAGGTTCTCTCACCGTTCCTGTTGAGGTAGTAACCATCCCTGGTTCATTCATCACCATTGGAAGCTCCAGATTTAGCTCCTGTAACCAGTCAGGACACATCTACACAAAGAATTTGAAGACCATCTCCCGTAACAGGTCAGGTACTCATTTTTTCTTTTACAAGTACGCAAGTTCTCGCTAAAGGAATCTCTTATGCGATCAACATCCAGATGGTATCTATAAGCCCATCCACCTTCCGTCATCTCTTAGCATGGCATCTATAAGCCCATCATCCTATCCAGCAATCTCTAAATGGCATCTATAAGCCCATTCCACCATCACACTGCTACTATGTGAGCGCAAATTTCTGGGCACTCTAGTGTTCAATCATCTTCCACCCTCGGATTACGAAAGGCATGTCAGCCAATCTGCATCCTCAGGTCTAAGAAGATTGAACAGGGGAAACTGTTGTACCCCAAAATTTGCCCTCCCATATTCTTCAAGAAATTGCCAAGTCAAGCTTCAAAATTCCCCAAGGGTTGCACAGTGTAAGAGCCTCCTGAACAGTCAAAATTAGGGTTTTGGTTCTGATCAAGAAAATGAAGTTTCCAAAGGTCCAATCAAGTCCCACATGCCTATAAACATGGTCAATCATCCTCATATCAAGTTTCAAGACTTTCAGCACAAAATTGCACAGTCAAAAACCCTAATTGCACTACAGTCAACTGTAGGGGCAAAATGGTCATTTGATAGTCAAAAGTCCAAATTTTTGGTCAACATCTCATTTTGAAGCCACAAACATCATTTGATCAATGCTTGATCATGATTCTCAAAGCTTGGCTAAAAAATCATCAAGGTGCAAAAGTTTCCTTATTTGGACAGTTGAAAAAGTCAACTGTAAATTGACCAGGGCATAACTTTCAGATGGATTATCAGAAAAATTCCATCCAAAGCTCATTTTGAAGAGAAAGACATTTCCTACAACTCCTCTTCATACTTCAAGTCCAAGAAATGCTCTCACAAAAAGTTATCAATTTCAACATTATAGGTCATTTTCAAAAGTCAACAAAAGGGACTTTAAGTCAAAGGCCATAACTTGAGATTGGTAAATCAAAATGACATGGGACCAAAGGCATTGGTTAGAGGACTCAAAGGCCTTTCCAAAATGTCCAAGAACATGAGCAAAGCTTAAAAATTGAGCAAGTTATGCCTTGTGGAAGTTGGGAAATTGTTGGATATTTTGAAAAGTCAACATTGATTCAAATGACCTAAAATTGCTAATGGGCCTCTTTTTCTTCCACAATTCATTATCCAAGTCATGTGCACGACCACTTGGCCCAAAGGGAAGTTTTTCTTCATTTTTTATTTATTTATTTGGATTTTTATTATTAATAATTCATTTAAATTAATTAAAATACATGAAAAATATTAAACCTAATGTTTCAAATCTCTTTATGCATATAATATCTCCAAGATTTTGTGTAAGTCAGATTAGGAAAGAATTGAAGCTAATTGGACATGATTTGGTAGCAAAAGCATGTGAAAAAGATTGCAAAATAATGGCTTGAAAATCAAATATTGCATAATCAATTCCTTGATTCTTTTGATCAGATTTTTAACCTAATTGGTTCTATACATAAGCTTGATCAAGACGTAATGCTCAAAAAACCTCGAAGCTGCGCTACAGACCAAGAATTAAACTTGAGTTTTTGGTTGAAAAATTGAAATCTGAAAACCAAGTTCTAGGACGATTCAAGGCCAAAGAGTTGTTCCAATAGCTTGCTGAGGCTTCAAAGAAGAAATTTGGATCAAAACCATAAGCTTCCACCCCCAGAAACGTGAGAACAATCTCACCCTGTACAGAAAATATTTGATATTCGTGCATCTCAATTCATGCATATTCAGCAATTTTTAATATGTGATTTGTGTTCATTATTCAATTCTGAAGCTAACTGTGTGGTTTGATTTTGTTTTCGTGCCCCATATGAGGATTCACCATTAGAGACATCTAGGGTTTCCAGGTTTTCAATTTAGGCGTTTCTCATCCCTGTAAAATTAAGGAATATCAATACCATGAATAAAACCAGCAGGTTGGGACGAATTGGAAAAGACCATCGCGCCTAATTTATGTGGCCGGATGGCCTAATCGCTATTATCAGAACAAGCTTGTTTTGAGGGGGTTCAAAACCCCCGCTAACCGTTTTCTATTTTTCAGGAAAAACAAAACCATGAGGAAGACGACCCTGTGGCATCAGCTGATTGGCTCATTTAAAATTTCGCGCTAAAAGTCCACTCGCGTTGTGTTTTATTTTATATTAATTATTGGTTATTATGTAAACAAAGAATTCAAGCAGCGCGTTTGGTAAAGTGTAAGAATGGTAATCCTCATGACCTGGGTTCGAGCCCCAGGTCCTCTTATCTTTCATATTATTTTTCCTCTAATCATTATCCCATGCAGTTTCAATGATAAAGTCCACCATACATCTCCCAAATCAAGCCAGCCACGCGTACGCCAAGGTCAATCAGAAGGCCACCGTTTAAGGAACATCATGGATGTGAGTCAAAGGCACTGCATGCTGGCATGGAAGTCAACGAGGCCAAAGGCCATTGGGCCCAGATTGCTAAAGTTTCACCTCACAACTGGGGACAACACCCCCCTTAGGTTTGCAATATTTTTTTTTCATTCTTTTTTATTTCAATTATTATTGTTTTTTAATTAATTTAATATTTTCATAATATATAAAAAAAACCCCAAAAAATCAGAAAAGATAAAAAATAATAAATATGTTTATTTTAGTATTTTTGTAAATAAATTGCATTAATTAATTTTAGTTATTAAATTAGGTTTAATTGTAATATTTTCCTTAATAAAAATCTAAAATTGGTAGAACTAGGGTTTGATTAATTTTTTATCCTTTTTTCTTTTCTTTCATAATAATTAAATATTTCCTATTATTTATTTTTGTAATTAAATGGCATGTAAAATAATTAGGTTTAATTTTAGGTTAAAGTTTAATACTTTCTTAACAAATAAAAAAATTTAGAATTAGGGTTAGTTTCTCAATTTCATTTAATTCTTTTCCCCATTTAAATCTTAAAATACCAAAAACAAATTTATTTTCATTTTAATTTTATTAATTTAATAATCATTTAATTTAATTCCATTAAAAAGGGTCCAACGCCCTCGTTTTTAATTCTTGTTTAATTCGCATATTTATTTCTTCTTTGTATAATTTTTATGTATCTCTCCCAAAGCCGTGTAATTAATTTCTCGCACTTTACTTTACTTCATTTCTTTATTTTTCCGTCAAATCGGGTTCTGGAAATTTTGGCGATGTGGACCCGCGCCTTTTGTAATAGCTTAGAATTTTTACCTTCTCGCAATTTTTAACTGTTAATAATGGCATGCAAGAATGAATGATTAAATAAAAACAAACGCGTAGATCACCATGACATGAACAAGACAAAAATAAATGAAAACGATACACAAATCACACACCACCCCTAGGGTACGCCTCACTGTTGCCTTGCCTCGAAAGGTGATCGTCGAGTAGAGGATATCTTAGTAAGTCCCCATGATCCGGGAACCTGGCATGAGGGTAGCTTCTAAGGTGTCTTCCCATTGCTCTGGTGATCACCATGTCCCGAACCTCGAATTGACCCGAACACCTCCAACGGTGGTGCTACCTATCTCTCAATGGTGGGATGGCACTACTTTAAAGGACATTTACACAGACGAATTCCTTAGGGTAGGTAGACGACTCTAGATACTTGCTCTAATTTCAAAAACAAATCAAAAATACTTTTCACACCAACACATTTTCAAAAAGCTTTCGAAAGCAATTTTTCAAACACTCTTGAGGACTGATACAAGAGTCGAACTGGAATTTTCAAAGAAACTTTTTAAACCCACAGTTGAAAAGCAAACAAACAATTTTGAAAACACAGTGAGCAAGTATCTAAGAGCCCATGGATAACCATGGATAGAAAGGGTGCTAACACCTTCCCTTTCTATAATCTACCTCCCGAACCGAGAGCGATCTCTTTAAGGAATTTTTCTGTGCTTTTGTCCTTTCCATTTGGAGAAAATAAAAGACGGTGGCGACTCTTGCTTCCGCGACATTTCGCGAACCAGCGTTAAACAGTCAGTTCCAGATCCACCGATCACAATATGCTAATAAACGCATTGAGATTGGACTCAAAGTAGTCAATAAAGGCCAATAGAGGTGATATCCCGCTATAGCGGAGCGGAGGCTGACCGCTATTAGAAGAGACTTAGCGGTGCTGAACACTATAGCGGGAAAGTGGAGCTACCGGAAAACCATCAATATCATAACCAAGATTCCCATCCTTCAAGTCAAACTCGAATACAACCAAAACAGTGACTGAAACTTCTTCAAATTGAAACCAACAAAACCATGACATACAATAACTTCACTCCACATAAAACTCAAGAGAAGTATTGTCGATTCACATTAAAATCGAAAACCTTGTAGATTCAACATAAACAAAACATAAAGTCCACATAAATTTCGATATCTGGTTTCAATAACACTCCAAACTAACGCAACATTCGTCAATCCTATTCAAATTCAACAAAGTATCAAGACAAGGCTAACATCCTACTCCAACACAACCAGGAAAACACAATTACACAAAATTTAACAATATCGACACAAACCAACGAGCTCAAAAATCAAACAGAATTAGCATGTTCAAGGCTGGCGAATCATTTTCTCAGATTAAAATCAAACATCATATCATTTTGAACTGAAAAGACCATGCAATCAAATTGATATTTTCATAGATCCATTAACATATCAGTTCAAACTCAAATTTGTAACAGCTATTTATCACAGAAACTTGACAACAACGACAACAACTCACATCAAAAGAAATTGAAACTTACCGAAATGTCGAAATGATCAGAACAATTGAAGATGTGATTTATTGTCGAACTAAAACGAAGGGAGTTGTTCCAGATGACTTACGATTGTTGTTTGTGGAGATGAATTTGTGAGGATAGCGAGTGAATTGAGTAGAGGTTGAAGGGAAGAGAAAACTGTTGAGCTTGTTCAACAGGGGAGAGCGTTTGATGCTATGAACCACGACGAAGGAGAATGTGTTAATCGTTGAAGAGCTGGAGAGGCGGAGAAGGTTGTGCAGTCTTAAGTTGTTCGAAGAGATGATGAAGTAACCAGAAGTAAAAGGGAATTACGATGGTGGAAGTCGCACGATGGAAGATGTTTTGAGAGAATTTGGAAAAAATCTGAGTTTTAGGGTTTTCGTATTTTTAATTTAGAAAATAGAAATTAATGAACTTAGGCAGCGCTTTTTGAAGAGCTTTCTGATGTATTTCCTTTAGCAGTGTTTTTTCATTAAAAAAAGCACTTTCTGATGTATGGCCTATATGAGCGCTTTTTAAACACATCCTTTAACACCGCTTTCTAGAAGCACTTTCTAAAGTGTGGGTATGTATGGCCTTAAGCAGCACTTTTTAGAAGCGCTTTCTAAAGTAAGCCTTTAGCAGTGCTTTTTCTCAATTTTGTTTAAAGTTATAGCAGTGCTTTCGAAAAAAAGCGATGTCTATAATGTGCTGCCTAAAACAAATTTTGTAGTAGAAAGCGCTTCCTAAAGTGTGGCTTTAGCAGCGCTTTTTATAAGCACTTTCTAAAGTAAGCATTTAGCAATGCTTTTTCTCAATTTTTTTAAAGCTATAGCAGCGCTTTGGGAAAAAAACGATTCTATAGTGTGCTTCCTAAAACAAATTTTGTAGTAGAAAGTGTTGCCTAAAGTGTGGCTTTAGAAGCGCTTTGGGTCTATGGCAACGCTTTTTACTGTTGGACCTATAGCAGCGCTTTGAATTTAGGCAGTAATTTCTAGAAAAATCTTTTATTTCAATTTTAATTGACCTTAGGCAGCGCTTTCATAAAGCGCTGCCTAAAGTGTGGCTTAGGCAACACTTTTTCTTAACTTTAAGCAGCACTTTTTTATAAAGCGCTGTCTAATGTATATAGTTTTAAATTTTCAAATTTTATCGGGACATATAACAATGCTTTGGTATAGAAACATTGTCTAAGGTGTGCTGTCTAAAAGCAGTTTTGGCGTAGTGTTAAGAAAAAGAAAGATTCAATAACCAACAAAAACAACATATAAAGACTTGACAACACATAAAAATAACGAAAAACATAAACTAAATCTAAATCAGCAAAAGAAATACTATAAAGCAAGGAAAAACAGGAAATCTATCTAGAAAGCAAGTAAAGTCCCCCTCCCACACTTAAACCAAACATTGTGCTTAATGTTTTGATAAAAGGTGAGAAATGAAAAGAACAACCTAGTGGAGACTATTGCAGGCCTGCAGGGTCACCACCCCCTGTCCTGGAACAAATCTCTAAGCTAAGTAGAGCTTCTCAATATGTATCATCAATGCAGCATTTGACTCCCTCAGTTGCTGGATCTTACCCATGATGGATGCCTGGTAGGCCTATATGATGTTGTTAGCGGATGTCAGACGCTCAATTGCAGCCTGTTGGCGCATGGTACTATTAGCATGGGTAAGTTGAGTCCATAGTACCGACTCGAAGGATCTCTGAGTCTGAGCATACGACTCTCACATATAATCCCACATACCTTGTTGACGTGTATATAACATGGCATAATCAACATCTTGAGGGATGTCCTCAGTTTGGGTCCTGTGACCCAAGGTGGTACCTGTAAAATGATCAGAAACATGTGGCTTATGATGTGGGTCAGAAAAATAGGTTGGTGGAGAGCGACGGGAAGATGAAACATGTTCCTGCCTATTAGGCTCATCATCAGTATCATTACATTCTTCTGCATTAGCAGGAACTATTGTGAGTAAGGGGCTGGTATATTTGGAAGCATCAATGTTATAAGTCTAATTGGCCGTTACCCACACGTCAGTACGTGAAGGCCAAGGAAAAAAATACTTTTAACAACCTCATTATGTATCAAAAGGTGGTGCCCACCCTCTCCTAGGTTTCTACATAACCACATGTTTCTGACACGCTAAATATCAAGGGTGCGGGGCAGCAGAGGCTCTAAATCATCAAGTTGTGAATCAAGGTCTAGGGAATGAGCCAAGGAAATAATCAAGCCTCTAAATAATATAGTGTATCTTTAGAAGTGCTAGCTCTCACATGAGTTATCATGAAAGGTGTAGAATTTACATGTCTTCCGGCAAGAGCAGCCTACAAATAAAACATTTCTTTACCATTTGTTTTGTTAGTGTTATCCCGACCAAAAATAGTGTCTGCCAAAATTTGGCGCAAATAGCGGATGAACGGGTTATGGATGGTCGAAGCATGATTCACCTTAATGGAATTAGTTGTCAAACTTTTAATCTCATTCCAAAACACAAAAGCCTCATTTTCCCACTCCGACTCAAGTGGAGTCTTACAAGGTATTCCCTCCCCGTGGGAAAGATTCAACATTTCTACAATTTCATCAGTAGTGAATTGGTACTCAGTTTTAAACATACAAAAATTTATGGGTCTTGTGCTACTTGCAGTCTCAGGTCTAACTTTGTAAATAAGTGAACTAAAAAATGCACGCGTTAACAATGCATAAGTGGAATCTCTATGTTCAAATAAACTACAGAAGTCTGAGTTATCAACCAAGCAATACACATCATTGTAAGTGCCTAAAATATGTAGGCAAGTGTTATCAGAATATCTTGTGGGAGTAATGTCCCAATCAGATAGTGATTCAAACTTGTTCCTCTGTTGGGTACCGGCATCTCTCTCTCAGAAAATCATCTCAAAATTTCCTTCAGCCATTGATGTGAAGGATGAAGGTTTTTGGAATTTGGGGTTTTCCTATAAATTAAGGGTTTTATGGATATTTGTAGGAGAAAGAAAGATTTTTATAGAAGGAAATTGGGGGAATTAGGGAAGGTTAAAGGATTTTATGAGTTATTGGAAGTAATTTGAGTGGGTGGATTTATGGTGAGTGTTAATGAAGAAAGATAGTGGTTAAGAGGTGAAGAAAATAGTGAAAAATGGTGGAAGTGGGGTTGTTTCTGCTTCTATTCGTGTTTGAACACACGGCGTCGTGGCGTTCGCCATAGGGGCCCTGGAAATCGCCATGTGTCATAATTCGCTGATGGGCTCATTTTATGGAGTCTTTTGGGCTTTTTTTTCTATTTGGATTCATACCCCTTTCTGCTTTGCACAACTAATAATAGTAATAATAATCATAAACAAGGGTTAGTTGCATAATGATAATAAAAAAAATTTAAGAAACTTTTCCCAAAAACTTAATGAAAATTAAAGTATAATAATCCTGAAGATTTTTCGAAAAAGATAGTAAATAAAGTTTAAACGTGAAAATAAATCTAATAACGGCCAGGAAAAATATAATGACGAAAAAAATGACGGTGAAATAAATCTAATAAATTACTAAATAGACTGATAAATAGGATCAAGCATCTGATGTGGACGAGATGCATGAATCTCAAAAAGTTGGCGTCAGAGACTGAGAATCTCATGGGAAAGGTAATATGCCTCCTCTAAATGAGTGGCATCAGAAATCATCATCCACTGTGTGATGTCTCTGATTTCTTCACGAAGAGTAGTAATCTTCTGGCGTATGATGATAAGCTCGCAATCTCGGTCACTTCCTTCTACAGAACCAGTGGAGGAAAAAGTAATAGCCATATTTGAGAAGGGTAGAAGGTGATATTTTGGTGTAGGCGGGGCAGTTGGCCTAAGAGGTATTTCGCCTTGGTATTCCAAAGCATAAATCCAATTTTCTCTATTTTGGACATTTGTTGTTTCTGGGTTTGGCAGGTAGAAGTGTTGGACGACTTCATTACCAATGATGATTTTGTACTCATTAATCCTGAAGTAAACTCAACGTACCATGTCCTTTACAAGACAATGATCTAAGTCCAGAAGTGTAAAGCCATAATAAGGTATTGTGATACGGTGGGAGAACTGACTTGGGTTTTGCGTTTGTTTTCGCAAATGTTTCGGTTGAGCAAGAGTCGCCACCAACTTTTTATTTTATCCTAAGGAAAGGTTAAAAAGCACAGCAAAAACCTTTGAGATGTTTTCTTGGGTTTGGGGGGTAGATTATAGAAAGGGAAGGTATTAGCACCCTTTCTATCCATGGTTATCCATGGGCTCTTAGTTACTCGCTTAGATCACTTGCCTTGCATTTTCAATTGTTTGAAATGGTGCTTTCAATTGTTTGAAATGGTGCTTTGTGTGTGGGTTTGAAAATGTTTTGAAAAGAGGCCATTTGTTGTGGCAACCTTTGTAATGATCCATGTTTGAATGTATACAAAGGTGTACATCTTTTTGAAAAGTTTTCAATATTTTTGTAAGTTGTTTTGAAAGTGTTTTTGAAAGTGTTGTGGAGTGTGGTTTTGAAAAGTAGGCAAGTGTGTTTTGCAAGTTTATCAAGTAACTAAGAGTTGTCTACCCCTAAATTTACTCAAAGGTTTTTCCTATGTTTTAACCCTTTTAACAATTTTGTTCCACCATTGTATTTGGTGGACAACCTTGTGTTAGGATGTTAACGGGACGGGCGCGGGTCATCGTTTAGACCATGATTGCAATGGTGCCAAACGTCTTTGGCAATTTTTCCTTTAAGGGACTTGATCATTTTTAGGCAACTTTCGAAAGCATCGTCGAGGGAATATGATCATTTGATTTGTTTTGTTTTTGCCAAAGAAACTCAACATGCAACATGGCCCATTATTGAAGGCAACAAGTGGAGTAACCCTAGGGGTGCAAGTGTGATTGGTGTTGTCCATTTTCATGCTTTTTTGTCTTTGAATTAGGTCAAACTATTTGTTGTTTTTGATTTGCATACAAACCCAAAGTCTATCATGGCATATTTAGAAAGCTTTAAAATGTGGAATTTAAAGTCCTAAGTTATTACAAAATAGTCATGGGGATACAAATGTTCAAATGGGGATGAGACTTAAATAGGAGAGTGGTGTCCCAATATTTACAACCAAATCGAATCAATCGCAAATGTAATATGTATCGATGTATAGGAATAAGTAAATGTGTATGTGTAAATGTATTTGCGTAAGTGTATATAATTATTTACAAGTGAAATAAAAATAATGAAAAAAGGTTGATTTTGGATATTTTCATGTTTAGGGCAAAACCCTAATTTTTGCAAATAAATAGTATTTATTATTCATCATATACAATATTTATTAATTATGTACAAAAAATAAATAAAAAGGAAGTATATTGTAAAAAAGTGATTTTTGAGGTTAAATATTAATAAGAAAAAAAAGTATTATTTTTATGTTTTTATCCTAAATATTATAATAATTATATAAGTATTTGTATTATATATTAAATATACACAAAAATAAAATATTAATTATTTTACAAAAAAAGTATATTTTTTTAGAAAATGTTTTCAAAAGATAAAATAAAATAAAATCAGAAAATAGAATGTATTTTGTATTATTTTTTAGTATTTTCAAATAAAAGTATATATATTTATTTATATGTACAAGTTCAAATAAAAGCAAATAAATTCAAAATAAATGCAAAAATGTATGGAAAATATTTTTAATATTTTTTATGTTTTGACAAAAAATAAACAAGTCAGAAACAAAAAGAAAAAAATCAAAAATGATAAAAATAAAGCACAATAGGCCAAGGGGGTGTATGTGTGAAAAGGTGGTGTAAATAGAAAAAAAAAACTCAGGCCCAGCCCAAGGAGGCTTCTTCAACCTCCAGCCACACTTCTGTCAAAAACGCGCGCCATTCATGCCTCGTTCAAACATCCTGGTTCTTTGATTTTCAGCCAAAACACACAACATGAACTATGTAGAGCATTAAATCACGAACTCATACATATAAAAAAGTTGTTCTAACTCTCAGAAATGAGAGAGAATTTCCTCTCCCCCAATTTTTAACCTATGTTTTTTTCAATGTTCATGTCTTAAATTCTCTCAGCACACACAATATAAATGGAAAGTGAGGATATGGGTGGCTTCAGGGACATGAGTAGGATATAACTTCTTCACAAACCTAAGCCTAGATATGCTTGGATAGAGAGATATAAGTTCAAACTTTTACCTGTTCAGCTTGAATCGTGTACAATAATGGAGGCACTTTCAATGCAATGTGAGGACTTCTATAGCTTGCTTGAAGTTCAGGGATGCTTCTCCAACCTCTAGCTTGCTTTGAAACTAGCTGAATCGAGCTATGGAAGTTCACCTGCAAAGTTGAAAACTGAAAATGGCAAATGCGGTTAGGGATGTTACAGTTTGTGTTTAATGCTTGGGATAGCTTAAGTGGGTGATATGGAACATGTTTGAACTCTTTTTGGCCAAAGTGCACGAGTGGAAAGGTTTATAGAAGTCAAGTTGCAGAAGGGACTCTGTTTTTTGCAGTAGGATGGTGTTTCTGTGAATGAGGAGGTATTGAAGGTGGTTAGGTCGTGCCTTAGGTCAGTTATGAAGTATGCAATGTGTGGAGAAAGTTTGCTTTAGTTAGTTCTTGCAGTAATGTGAGATCTTGTTCAAAATGCAAGTTTTCTTCCTTCTTAAGCCAAAAATTCCAAGTTAGGTTACAGGCTCATACATGCCCCTCAAACATGCTGCAAAGTTTGTTCTTGATCAGTGGGATATGTCCATACATTTGTGCCTCAGAGATTTCTTTGTACTTCAAAGATATGTGAACTTGACATAAAGTGCTTCTTTTCCAAAATGGCAAAAATGCTTTATCCATTTTAAGACTAATCCTTCATGTAATGACCAAATGCATAAAATAACATCTTGGCACAATGGTTTAGCATTGAATTATTGAGTGTTAATGGGATTAGAGGCCTGTAACCTAGCTTGTGCAAGCTGAGTTTGAAAATGCATAGTGTATGAACATGAAATTGGTCAAGAACAAAAGTGACTTTTGCCCAACTTTGCCAATTCGATTCTCCCTAACCACAAGGGTGTTTGAGAAGTTCTTGGACAATTTGGAAAGCTTGGAATGTGTACTATAATCCATATTTGTAATTCAAGTTGAAATTCCAAGTGGAAGCATGTGAAAAGTGGCCATGAAGTTAGGCAAAAATCCTGCCTAAAATAGGTCAAAAAATTTCTAAGTTAAGAATGTTTTGCACCCTTGTTCCAAAAATTATAACTTGAGCTACAAGCTTCTTTTGAGAAAACTTTGTGGATCAAAGTTGTAGATTTTTCAATGGACTATAACTTTCATGTTTTGAGTTTTGTTTGAATCCAAATGTATCTTGATGAAAAAATGGGACAAAGTTAGGAAAAAATAAGGAAGTTTCATAACTTAGAAAAATTCTAAGTTATGAAATTTTCTCATTCTAAACCCTAATTTGCAATTTTTGGTTTCTTGATGACAAGTTTCATAATTTGACATGTCTTGATGAAAAATGAATCTTGGCACTTGATTTTGACCAAAAAGTCAAAGTTTGACTTTTCAGTATAGAGTCAAATTTGGATCAGTTGACTGGAAAATTCATCTGTCAATCTTGTGCATTTGGGATCTTTTGAACTTGTTGAACATGTCAAGACAATGCCATTGGGTCCTTGAGTCCATATGTGAGCTTGGTTTGCCATTGGCTAGGTCAAACAGTCGAAAATTGCCTTTGTGCAGTCAAAACCCTAAAAATGACCATTTTGCCCTTTTGGTGTTTTGATCAAATTTCTTGTGGAATTGTGATCTAAACTTGATCAAATGGTCCATATGAGTTCATAATTTTGATGTGGGTCAAAAATCATGAGGTTTGACTGTCCATTGGCCACAGTTGACTTTTCCCCCAATACAGCTGATTTCTAGGTCAACTGTCCAAATGACTGGGCAAAGATTGGAATCAAGGCTTGAAACTTGGTATGGATAAACTTGTGAGTCCAACATGAAGCATGAAATTCATTTTGGGCATTTTAGGACAACACATCTTTGTGCAAACTCAAACCCTAATTTGGGTCAACAGTGCAAGGAGGAGTCTTGAGCAGAGCAAACCCTAGCTTGATCTTGAGCTCCAAGGGTCTTGTGGTGAGAAAATATTGATGAAATGGGAGGGCAAATTTTGGGGTACAACAGGTATTAAATGGTCTAGCTTGTTTTGGAGTCCAAGGGTAGAAGAAATTTGGGTAATAGTCCCTCCTACATGGATTGGTCCTACTGAATATAAGGTTATCTAGTTTAGGTTATCTATGAGGAAGGTGCCAGACACGACATGATCAAATTCAGTGATGGAATAAAGGATAAATATTTCTTCTTCACTCACATGCTTACTGGTGTCACTTCGACCAAACAATGCCTAGGCCAAAATCATATGGAAATACCTAAGAGCTGAGTTATGGATATGGTTTGAAAATTGGATGGATGGATCATGACTTCCTTTATTGGTGATATCATTCTAGAAGGTGTCTAAGGTTTCTTGCATATTAAGGTTAACAAGAACTTCATATGCGGCTGCTGGGCCAGTTAGAAATCTTTATAGGTTACCTAAATCTTGGTGGGTAAGCCTATACTCTTTCCCAAATATCCTAAAAGAAATTTTACTGCACTTGAATCCACGACCTACATCAGGCTTGTAAACTAGTAACCTGAGGAAATCGAGGGTGAGGTTTCGATAGGTGATATTTTTAGCTTCTGCAAACTCATCCCAATCTAGTTGGCTACTCATATGGTTAATGTTAGACTCAATCCCTATGGCTAATCTTGTAGGTAACATAGGTCTCTCAGATAAGATTGTGTAGTGGTTCCTTTGGTTGTCATCTATGAATTGGATCTCCATGTCATCAAAGTTCTGCATCCTGAAAATTTGGTTAGAATAAGCTTCCTGAAATGTAAGAAATCACACAAGTTAGTCATATTAGAAGAAATAATTCACTGTGTCAAAAGAAAAATAATGAAAAAGGAAAACCATGGTTTTCCTCCCATGCATCGCTTTGTTTCATGTCGGGAGCTCGACTAAGGATATGGTTGAAGTTCCATATGTGGTTTTCAAGGCCATTTATCTAGCCATCTCTCATATCCTTGACCTTTCCTTTTCTTTCCACTGCAGAGTGGTTCATTTCTTGGATATGGGGGAGGTTTGGTTTTTTATCTTAAGCATTTGATTCTTAGGTTTTGCATCAACTCCCTCACTTGTAAAAGTCAAGGTTTTGTTTTTAAAAACTCTAGTTCTATGTTTTCCAAATTTCTCTCTTATATGCAGGGATTTATACTTTTCTGACAGCGAACCTATCTTGATTTCTAAGGAATCTGGTGAAGAAACATTTCTAATCTTTGGTTTACCGCATTTCTCCTTAATCGTATCATTTTATCCCTTAAGGTTTTCAACTGGTTTTTCACTACTTGTTATCGTAACATCTTCATTGATTCTAATGGGGAATCCTAAAGGTGCTTGTGTAAGCAGTGTTATTTTTGTCCCTAATTCCTTATTGCTAGTTACTATAGATTCGATCACAGTGTTTAGTTTCTTAAGGGTTTCATTAACATGGAGAAATTAGTTTCTAAATTCCTTATTATGGATGATTTGTGTTGCCAACAAACTCCGCATCACAAATTCTAGTATATAGAGGGTTTGCGTGTTAACAAAATTCTCTACTAATATTTCGAGGTTTGATTTATAGGGATATTACGGTCCTCGAAATACTTAACAGGGCCAATATAGGAAAAATTTGGGTAATCCATAGAAGTGTTGTTTAATCTAAACGGTGTAACAACGGAGTTACGATATTTGACGTGATTGATCTTCGACAACGACGCCAAAAACTTGACGTGGTATTTTGTAAGTGCACGAAATATATCAGAGTAATGCAAAGAGCGTCGAACCCACATAAACTTTATGGTCAAGCCATCGTTATCTATTGCTAATATGTTAATTTAAGGAAAATAGAAATAAATGTTTGGTTGTGCAAATAAAGTAGTAAAATTAATTCAGACTTGATAAAAAATTACGTGAGAATTAAAAGTAGAAAATAAATAAACTCAGACAAATAATACTAGAATGAGATTCTCGTAAATTAATTGTACTTATATTATTTCTAAATAGGACTATTTTATGGGCAATATTTTCTACTATGGAAATAATTAATTGAACAGAAACTGTCATTTTCACGTATTCAAAACCAGATTTACTCTCTAAACTATACTATCCACTGCCACAGTGGCAGATGCTTTTTTGCGTTAAAGTAGTAAAATATATTTTAAGAAATTAAACTCTTTACTCAGTTGAAAAATAATTTTAATTGGAAAGTTTAACTTAAAAGGGTTTCAGGCATTTGCTCAGGTAACCGGATCCTAAACATATAAATGCATTCGTAAATAATTTTAAAATCACTTTCTAAAAATATTATCCTTTCCTAATAAATTAACAAATTTCTTTCACGGTATTTATTAACCAAGGACAAACCAATTTTTTTCTATAGTTTCGGACGACTTTCAATCTTACCCGACGTTTTCACTGCCCCACTTCCGTAGTGACAAATTAAAATTAAGTTGGAAAAACTGCATTAAAATCAAAACAACACACAATTTAAATCCTAAAAAAATAACAAACTTGTACTATCAAAAGATGATCTTCGCATTCCAACATCACCAAATTAGCCGGACATAGTCACAGTAGGCAGATAAACAGTTGATCGGAATGCAAAATCGAACATGACAGTAAATTTAATAAAATTAGTTTAGAAATCTAAATTGCGTAGGAAGTAAAAGCGAGATAAGTAAGACGGGAAAATAGAGAGCAAGATAAATAAAGCATAAAATACTGAATAAATTAAGAACTTGCTCCAAACAAAGGCTTTAATTCTGATACAATTGGAAATAACTTCGAATAAAAAAACTGCGAGATAAAGTGCTTCAAATAAAAGTGCTCCAATCCTAACAACAACAAAAAGTTGAACGGTTCTATAACCCCTCAATGTGATGGGTTATAGCTTTTAATCGGTATTTTGTGCCTAGAGTTATGCTAAGGTTGGATGTCCCAAAAGTGAAACCAAAATGCCTATTTATAGAAAACTAAAACCTTAAAAATCATATTGGCAGTTGTATAAAGCGTGGGCGAAAATATAGGAGAGAAAGTAGATACTTGGAGACCAATCGAAGCTCATTTGTAATTGCTTCACCTCAACAACGTATGGAGATCGCCACCGACAATGTGGAGAACGCCACGCTCTCAGAATGGCCACGACTTCGTCTTTTGACCATTAGCACGCGGACCACTCATTTCCACCTGCATGGTGGTTGCCATGAGTATAGAATACTCTATTTTCCTCCGTTTTTCGTTTGTTTTGCTTCGTTTTTTCGCATATGAATTCTAAATGGTAATAAATACCTTAAACACACACAAATATTAGCATAAAAAGGAAAATGTAAAGCAAAATAACATTAAAACATGCACAAATCAAGTCAAATATATAATGTAATTACGTGTCATCATAATCATGCACGCATATGCATCCACCAAATGCATGCACACAATTTGGCTCGCTGGCAATTGTCTTCTTACAACAGTGTACATGCATGCATTAATTACACACAGGTGAAAAAGGTTAGGATCTAGTGTTAAAGATCAAATACCTTATGTTCACGTGGATTTTTCCTTGACGTGTGCTTTTAGTTTCACCTTATATGTAAAGGGTAAAACTTTTAGTCTGTAACTCTCTCTTTGGTTTGATAGGTGAGAGTCAATGCTTTGTTGTGCTTACTTGATAAATATGTTGTTTTGGAAATCTTGTTTGATTTTTCTTGTTCAGCATGGAGTAGAATATGTTGCTGAACATGTTCTTCCATTGCTTATGCCACTCCTGACTGCTCAACAACTCAATGTTCAACAATATTCTAAATATAATGTTTTTATCAAGAATATTCTCAAGTAATATTTTTTCCTTCAAAACATTTGTCATCCTCTAATTATTAAACTCTAGTAATAAATTCTACATATAGCCAGATTGTTATCGTGTTATTTATGCCCACAAAACACAAAAGGTGTTCACAATTAGAAGCACATACTTTGATGTGTAGCAAAGCAGAAACCAGAAAATCTTAGTTAAAGAAATGTCTCACACTAAGGCATGTCATTTCCGCATTGGACCAATGTTGCGGAGGAGATTAATATGAATTTGGAAATAAGTATGAGAGTATTGGAAGAAAATTTGTTAGAATCAACATCCAAAAAAAGTGTTTACGAATGTTGGTTTCAAAAAGGAAAACATTTGAGAATTATAAGACACCTAGTAAAAATGCATGGATCTTTAGGATCCACATGTTAAAGCCACAAGATATTGATTTACTCATTAACTTTAATTTGTCAAAAGACTATGCCTTAATATATTTTAATAAATTTTTTGGTTGTTGAATTTGCTATAAATTAGCTACGATTTTAACTATTAATTAGGTACAAAATTTTATGGATTCAGGTATGATTTTGACATTAGTCATATGACATGCCAAATCAACATCTTTGTCACGCTGACACTGCCACGTATTAGTGTCACGTCAACTCTGTTAACAGACGTTAGCAAGAAGAATCAAAAGTGTGAATTAAAAATATTAGAAGAACCATTTTTTGAAGTAAATGTTTAGAGAGACTAAAAACAAAATCCTCTATATTTAGTGGGACCAAAAATATATTTAACCCTAAAATTAAAGATGTTTTCACTTTTTAAACGACAAATTACTTGTAAATATGACTAATCATCGTATATAAACTTATTATTGAACTTTGCAGATATAAATATTAGTTAACAAACAAAAAATATCATTGATTTTCTATGAAAAACATGAGAGGGTGACTAAAATTGTTTGAATTTAAAATTGAAGGACCAAAACAATTTGAATTTAAATTAAGGGGACTAATTTCGTGAGTCAGGCCAAATATAGGGGAAGCAAAATTGTAAAATAAAGAGTGATACTATATAGTAAGAATCAATTGAATAAGAAAAACAAGAATGTATACTTGTCTTTGTTTTAGTATATAATTTTAAATTTATTTTAAATTTCTTTACTTTCTGAATAGAAATTATGGAATAGTTATAGTAATGAATGATTCAGATTTAATTCTTGTCTTTCTTACTTTCATACTTTTTTACCAGTAAACATTTTTCTAAAATAAAAGAATGTTTATTCACTACCAATTTTTTATAGATAATTTCTCTTTACACCTAGTAATGGTGATTTTCATCACTGAAAACCCAAAAATACCCTTCGGATATGCACATCTGAACGGACCTCCCAGCATGTTTCGAATGTGCATATCTGAAGACACCCTTTTTAACATGTTTTAATACTTAAATGTTGGATGCAAAATTTTAGAGGTTGTTTCGGATATACACATCTGAAACAACCTATACAAATGGACAAATTTTATAGCTACATCAATACAGATACCTTATAAACGGACAAATTTTTTATGATTTTTCGATAATATGAAAAGAATATAACAATATGAACATAACAATCAGATTAGATGTTCAGACATAGGGAAACATAATTTAGTACATAAGTTGTTCGAAAAGTGCGTAATGTCAAAATATTACATCAGTACAAAAAACAATATATAACATAGGATACCACTACCGCGTATGCCTAATCTTAACCCCCTTTAACCTCATATGACTCATATATTGCGCTGCACTAGATGTCTACCTAACTATCCTCTCAACGATGGCAACCGCCTCAGGACCGTCCATCTCGATAATCCCAACATCCAATGCCTCCTGCCCAAGTAGGTGGATGCTATGACAGATCAGTAAAAGGTCAGTGGCATGGTCATCCTCGGCCTCTTGGTTCTCCAAGAGCTCCTCATGAGCTCGCCTAGGTGGACGGCCAGGACCATCCAATGTGATAGGGTGTGACACGTTAAAGAACCATGTCACGTAATCCTATGCGCAACGCCAACTCTGGAATGCCGGCATCATCTGATACTCTTGTGGCACCAAATAATTCTTCCAATCCTTGAAGATTTCATCAAGATCCCGCCAGACCATGGTGTCAGGAGAATTCTGAAAAGGAGACCTCAATATCTTCTACACATAGCAAAACTTTCGGATACATTATTCCAGAAGATACCTGACCATAAGATTTGACCCACATGCTAGCCACCCGAGTATAATGAGATAAGATCGAATGGGACAACATCCATGTAATCCTCAAATGGCGTCCATTTGATGTCATCATGATTAGTACGATCAAGATACACCTGGTAAGGAGGCATTTATGATTCCATCTGTATAGTACATACTTTGCAGCCTTTGGCATATCGTGAGTATAAATCAGACCTGGTTCGAAACCATGAATATGGTGGAAGTGAGAGATTATCCAGCTCTGAAACAATAATTAGATAATATATAAGTATAAATTATAAAAATCAAATTAAGGTTAATAGTTTAAATGAAAGGTACCGTGAGGAGCGTGCAAGAGCCAGTGAGTTGTCTCGTCCTTTAGTTTGAAGCTTCATTCAGCTTCTGGTATAAGTATACTAAGATGGTGACCCCCAGTTTCACTCACGAGCTGTACTCAGATCCATAAAATACCAGAGGTATGTCACATCTACGTAGTATGAACTTTTGTTCACAAAGAGGGACGTGCCAACCAAAAAAATGAAGTAACACTATAAATCACAATCTCGGTGGTACTGGAGAAAAACCTCGTTACCCTCATCCTCGGCCCTTCAGATGCTCCTCATATATTTCCTTCAGGTAAGAGAACTTTGCATGCGACCCATTTGTGGTTTTGCAGTCCTTAGCTTCTCTATATAGATCAGCTCTCAGACACCCAATCATCCATTCAACCGCCTCAGCTCGTGGTACCTTGTGATGGTTATGCAACCTACCTTTGATAGGTAAGTGAAGCAAGCAAGCAACGTCATCAAGTATGATCGTCACCTCCCCAACAGGAAAGTGGAAATACGATGTTTCCTTGTGCCACCTTTCGGAAAATGCACCCTGCATGTCGTGGCTTTTAGTATTGTAACAAGTACAACATAGTTCGACAAGTCCGGATCCAACCATGGCCACATGGAACCAAGCAGCCGCATGCATAAACAATTCAAATATTTTCTGCAAGTGAGTCATAGACTTAATTGGCAACCGTTCCTGAAACAAAAAATAATAATAACCGTTAAATTTTTATTTTTAGTAAACCTTTAAAATGAAAAAGTGCAACCAAAAATATACCTCTTCATCCCAAACATGCCGAGCGACATGATCATTATAGTAGATCAAGAGGGAGGTGTCATAAGGCCCTCCTGGATAGCCCTGGTGCGCCTCCTCGGATACCTCAACATGCTCGGGTACCTCATCCCCCTCGCGTACCTCAAAATGCTCGGGTACATTATCTCCCTCGGGTACCGCATCGGGTACCTGCTCATGCGCACGAGAGGGAGACGCCTGAGACAGGCTACTCCTCTATGCAGTAGAAGAAGAAGCTCCAGGAAATTCCTCCCTTCGTACCCGACCCCGTCCTCGAGGCCTGTTAACCTACTGCTTTGCTATCTCTCGCCGAGCAGAGACAACCTGGCTTGGCCTGCCTTGTCTCAAACGATTGGACGAGTCCTGGTTGTCAGCCATCTTCTTGAAAAATTAATTATAATTGTTAATATCAATGTTAAATAAAACAGCTCAAGCAAGAATTCGCATGTGCACTTTTGAAACTTGTCCAGAGGGATTTCAGATGTGCACATGTAAATCCACCTGCGAACAACCATTTTCAAGAAACATCTTCTTCTTGCCCTAAATCATCCAAATAAATTTTTTTTGTCATCCAAACACCAACAATTAACTATTCTAATAATAATCTACACAATGTCATTTCTACTAACTAACCAAATACACTATTATAACATTGCATACTGAATTAAATGAAAATGGAGGAAACTTACACAAACTTGGAGCCTTGGAGATGAGTTGGAATGACTTGAAAAGAGTTAAAATGGAGAGATGGGTGAAAATGATTGAGTTTTTCAACTTTGATTACTAGAAATATAGGGTTTGGAGCAGAAATATAAAGTTTTTGTATTTGAATAGAAATTGATATGTTCTGTTCGTGGTTTTGAAAACAACAGGGTGACTTCGGATGTACATCTCCGAAATTATAAATTGTGGGATGAATTCGAAGATGCGCATATAAAATCACATTTTTTTGATAAAATAAAATAACTTCGAATATACACATGCGAATACACATGTTATTGTCAAGTATGGTGTATTTGGATATGAATATCCGAAATCTCAGACTATTTTAAAATTTTCAAAAGAGATTTAGAAAAAGTACACTAAATATTAAAAGAAAATCTTTTTTATATATTCCGAGGATAACTAGTAGATAGTTAAATTCCCCTAAAGTGCCGCCGATACAGTGACATTAGGCAAGTTATTGGTGAATATGAATTAGACGTGAATAATAAACTAATAGTGAACTTGACTTCTATAACCTAGTTTACCGGAAACTTCTAAAAGTCGTTAGTTCAAACCTCCAAACACGTCTTAAATATCTTCAACAATCATGCACCCGTATCGACCACTAAAAGCTACAATTCAACTATCAAAATATTAGAAAGTACATAAAACTCAAATGCGTCATAAAGTCCAATAGAAACGCGCGTTTTAGTCTATATATATAACTATATGTTGCCTTTTCCAAATCATAATTCTCAATATATCTTCCAACACTTCTCATTCAGAACATACACACAAAGAGAAAAACCTGTTTTTTTTTCTTCCTTAACTATATCATTTTTTGAAACACCACTACGCCAAAAATAAGTTTTAGCACCACACATAAGAAAGCGCTTTTAGTAAAAAGCGCTGCTGTAGGTTTTAAAAAAAATTCGCTTAAAAAAAGCGCTTTCAAAGGGTGCCTTAAGAAAGCGCTTTTCAAAAGCGCTGCTAAAGGTCACTCTTAGAAAGCGCTTTTTGAGAAGCGCTGCTAAAGGGTGCCTTTCAGAGGGTACCTTAAGAAAGCGCTTTTCAAAAGCGCTGCTAAAGGTTAGCCTTAGAAAGCGCTTTTACAAAAGCGCTGCTAAAGATGACCTTTAGAAAGCGCTTTTAAAAGCGCTGCTATAGGATATGCTACGAAAGCGCTTTTACATTAAAAAGCGTTGTTATAGGTGACGTTTAGAAAGCGCTTTTAAAAGCGCTTTCGTAGGTAGTTTTATAAAAAATATCAAAAATTCGTATCATCACTTTTCTATTGTTCTTCACGAAATCATCAAAGCCGTAAACCAGAGCTCTGCCGCCGTTAGCATCTACGAGCAGATTTTCGTCATGATCACCACTTGCCACTTTTCTATTCGTCATCAGGACCTCTGCCTCCGTCTTCTTCTTCAGGACCACCGGGGCAGTTTCAGGACTTCTTCATCAGGACCTCCGCCTCCGTTCATCAATACTCTTTCATCAGAACAATGACCAGCTCTAGGTATTTCAATTTCTAGTATAGTTTTGTATGAATAAATTGTTCTATGCTTGCTTTGATTCTAATTTCTAGAATAGTTTTGTATGAATAAAGATGTGACTATCTTCTAATATGCTTCATATGCTTCATCTCACTGCAAGTATTCAGGTCTGGGAAAAATACAAAACACATAAATCAAAAGGAAATCAAAGAGAGAAAGATATAGTTTTATATTATTAAGAGTTCAAGATATTTTATACATGAATTTTAAAAGAGTTAAGATATAAAATTTAACCTTGAGTGGAATGGTGGTAGTGAACTTAGGAGATAGAGAAACATTCAAGATCAAAGATGGTGGCAGTGAATAAAACCAACAAACATAGGTTACTGTGAGATGGATGTGCTGCTAGGGTTAGAAACAAGGATTAAGGTTGAAACATATATAGAATTCAAAATCTAAATTGGGTTGGGTTGTATGAACTAGACTAGGTTAGGATTAGATTGGATCTGTCAGTTTCATATATCTAATAAGAAATTTCAAATTTGAAATATCTAAAAAAGAAAATAGATTATTTTTACAACTTCTATGGAATAAATATTAGTAGAAAACAATACATTTTCATGTGCTTTTTATTTTATCAAACATCATTTATATTAACAAGTTGTGCATTGCTAAAACAAGCTAAGAGAGAAATAATAGAGAGCGTAACAAAATATTTAATAAAGGTAGCCATATATATATTGTTAACTCTATTAATATATTGTTTTTTTCGTGTGCTTTTTATGATTGATTTTGAGAAATGATAGTTTCTTATTTATGGTTTCTTGTGTTATACTTGTGTACTAAAGTAGTTGATAGAATAAAATGAATTTAGTGAAAAGTATTGAGTATTGGTTTTGTTATATGGTTGTGCAAGAGCAAGTGCAAGTTTTGAGTATTGGTTTTGTTTTCTAATTTATCATTTAGCTCAGATTAACTCAGAAACTGTAAACCATGGATAAGACATGGATGTATTCCAATCGATTGTCGAAAGAGTACGAGAACGGGGTATCGGAATTCGTTAAGTTTGTTGTTGTGCACGCCGAAGACCCCGGTCGAATGACATGTCCTTGTTTGTGTTGCTGTTATGGGAATCGGGTTGACGCGGTTCAGTTGGCATCGCATTTAATACGGTATGGAATTGATAGAAGTTATACATGTTGGAATATGCATGGTGAGAAAAGTGACGGGAATGATGAATCGGGGGATAATAGGACCTATGCTTCAAACGAAAATGGCACAGATACATACGATTATGATCGAGTTGAAGAGATTGCAGAAGCGCTTGAAGAAGATCTTAATGATTGTCCCAAAATGTTCGAGAGGTTGGTAAGCGATGCAGAGAAACCGTTGTATAATGGTTGTACAAAATTCACAAGATTGTTTGCGGTATTAAAGTTGTACAACTTAAAGGCGGGCAATGGATGGTCGAATAAAAGTTTCACAGAGTTATTAGCCCTTATGAAAGATATGCTACTAGAGGATAATGTTCTCCCCAATTGAACGTATGAGGCCAAAAAGATGTTGTACTCTATTGGCATGAGCTATGACAAGATACATGCATGTCCAAAAGATTGCGTTTTGTTTCGAAACGAGTATGCATCGTTAAATGAGTGTCCTAAATGCGGTGCCCCTCGATATAAGAAAAAGTTGTCTCCGGCAAAAGTCTTATGGTATTTTCCTATAATTCCGAGATTTAGACGGATGTATCATAGTGAAACCGATTCAAGACACTTAACTTGGCATGCAGATGAAAGAATTGTTGATGGAAAGTTTCGACATCCGGCAGATTCACCACAGTGGATGAAAATTGATAATGATTATCCTGAATTTGGAAAAGAAGCAAGAAACCTTCGCTTGGCATTGTCTACTGATGGAATGAACCCACACGGTATTCAAAGTATCTCGCATAGCACATGGCCTGTGATTCTTATGATTTATAACCTACCTCTGTGGCTATGTATGAAGCGTAAGTACATGATGTTATCTATGTTAATTTCTGGGCCTAAACAACCAGGAAATGACATAGACGTATATTTGGAACCTTGAATCGAAGATTTGAAGATTTTGTGGGAGAACGGTGTGGAGGTTTAGGATGGGTATAGGAAAGAAAGTTTCAACTTGAGGGCGATGTTGTTTGGAACAATTAACGATTTTCCAGCCTACGGAAATCTATCCGGGTATAGCATTAAAGGTGAAAAAGCGTGTCCTATCTGTGAAGATGGAACCGATACGATGCGATTGAAACTTTGTCAGAAGAATGTCTTTCTCGGTCATCGTAGATTCTTAAATTCTGAACATCAATATCATGGATGGAGAAAAGCGTTCAACGGAGATACCGAACAACGTAGAGCTCCGCCTGGTGTGATCGGTGGGAATGAGAACTGACTGTTTTTGGAATGCTGGTTCGCGTTTGCGTTTGTTTTCGCAAAATGTCGCGGTAAGCAAGAGTCGCCACCGTCTTTTATTTTATCCAACAAGGAAAGGAAAAACGCACAGAAAAATTCCTTTTCGAGATGTTTCTCGGGTTCGGTAGGTAGATTATAGAAAGGGAAGGTGTTAGCACCCTTTCTATCTGTGGTTATCCACGGGCTCTTAGGTACTTGCTCACTATGTTTTCAAAAAGTTTTATTTTCTTTGTGTTTGTGGGTTTTGAAAAGAGTTTTGTTTTTGAAGAGAGTGTAAGTGCGAAAAGTTTTGTTTTTGTTTTCAAAAGAGCAAGTACTTAAGAACATCTACCTACTCAAAAAGGAATTAAACTGTGCAAATGTCCTTTAGACAATGCTATCCCACTATTGAGGAGTAGGTAGCATCGTCGTTGGAGTTTTCGGGTCAATTTGATTTAAGGGACGTACGGTCACTAAAGCAATGTTAGGATGCTTTAGCGGTAACCCTAATGTCTTAGATCATTTTTATCGAGGCAACTTATGATCTTTGGACAAAAGGACGACCTCTAACATATCCTATACTTAATGACCACGTTCGAGGCAACCAAGTGAGGTGTACCCTAGGAGTGGCATGTGCAAATGTGTCAATTTTCAGTTATATTATCTTTGCATGTCATGGTGAGCTACTGTTGATTTTAAGTTAAGAGTTAATCTTGTCATGCAGAGCCTAGTTAGCATACATCTAAACAGTTAATATATGTACAGGAATTTAAAGTGCGGGAATTGTAAATCCTACGCTATTACAAGGCTTCGGGGAGGGCGATTATTTACATGTCCAAAATTGGGGAATAAAGCAGTAAAGTGTAAAAGTCTTAGTTAAGCTATTACAAACCAATAAGCAGTTACAATAAAATAAACGCGCGTGAATCTGAACATAACCTATAAAAATCCTAAGAATAAAATCTTTTTGTTTTTTTATTTTTATTTTGGAGAAAATGATCTAAATCTACTTAATTTTAGTTTTGGAAAAATGTTAAGATAATTAAAAGATTAATTAACAAAGTTAATTTTATAGAAAAAACTAGCCTAATGTTTTTTTGTGTTTTTGATTTTATGTTTTAATGTTAATTAAAAAGATAAAAAGATGTTAATGAAAACAAAAATAAAATACAAGGGGGATCCTTCGATCCAGGGAAAAAAAGGAGCCTAGAGCCAAGGAGGGAATGGAAGCTTCGATCCAAACAGGGTCATGGTTCTTTCAATTGGGCCAGGAAGTGGGCATGAACAACCTTCGATCCAGGGAAGGGGATTTTCCTTCGATCCTGGGAAAAAATGCCTTCTTCGATCCAGGAGAACTATGAGAAGCTTCGATCCAGAGAAGGTGTCTCATTCGATCTGGGATGCTATACCTGCAAAAGTATGTTAGCAAAATAAAACTCAGGACCTGGTATCGAATCCCAGGCCCTTCGATCCTACGTGCGCTGAGTCTTTTCAGGCTAAATCTGCAGCAAATGTTAGCAAACGAAGAACATGACCTGGGGCCAAACCCAAGCCCTTGGACTCTGTCTAGGATGGCAAATCGAATGGGATAGAAAATATGGAGGTGTTATGCAAAATGAAAAGTTTTGACAATTTACCCTCTCTTACCAGCAGATTGGGTACTGGCTGGATGGGAGCACTTTCAATCTGAGGGCTTCTGGGCGTAGGCACCTTCGATCTGAAGGACTGCTTTGGCTTGAAAATTTTTGACAACCTTTGATGGATTGTATGGGCAGCACCTCTCCAATGTTTTTTTCGTTCTCTGTCCCTGCCCTCTGTTTTGTTTCTGCAGAGTTTCCTTTTCTTTTCTATAATTTTTGTAATGTTTTTGTTCCACCCTGTAATGTGCCACTGGCCCTTGTATTTATAGGAGTGTGAGGGTCTAGTAACGACAAGAGACAGCCATTTAACCCGGCCATTAAAGCCATGAGACAAGAATCAGACACATTAAAATATTTCCTTTTTTGAAACATTCGTGTCCCTTGAATGAACCTGGACGCTTCTGACTTTCGAATGTCTTCAGGCCCTGCTCTTCGATTGGTCTTGATTTGCCTCCTTCGAATGGGACTCCTTCTGCTTCGACTGCTTGATTTGAAAAGAGTCACTTTGGTCGAATCAGCTCTTTAGGAACAGAAAAGGCAAGAATCTGGCCTTTAACTCAGGAATTAAATCCACAATCAACATTTAATTATTTCTATATTTGCAAGGGAAACATGCCATTTTCTCATGTTCAGTGTACTTGGACATGTTTTTTTGAGTGCCCCCTTGATGGCTTTGTTAACAGGCCAGTCGAAAGGCTTTGTTAACAGGCCAATCGAAAGGTTTTGTTCATGCTAATCGAAGGACATGGTTAACATGCATGTCGAAGCTGCCTTGACACAATGCTAAATCGAAGGATCCCTTGGCATGACAATCGAAGGACTTGACATAATGCCAATCGAAGTGCTCGTCCAGAATGCCAATCGAAGTGCTTGTCCATGCCAGTCGAAATGCTCCTTCAGAATACCAATCAAAGGGTCTTTCAGAATGCCAATCGAAGGGTCTTTCAGAATGCCAATCGAAGTGCTTGTCCATAATGCCAATCGAAAGGCTCTTTCAGAATACCAATCGAAGTGCTTGTCCATAATTCCAATCGAAAGGCTCTTTCATAATACCAATCGAAGGGTCTTTCAGAATGCCAATCGAAAGGTACTTAAAGCACCACTCAAAAAATTTCTTTTTCCTTAGGCAAGGGTTTATGATCAACCATGCAGGGGGAAGACTTTGGAAAACATGAGAGGGCAAATTTTGGGGTACAACACCTGGATTGACAGGTGATCAATTATTTGAAAAGGTGAAAGATGTGAGTATTCAGTTTGGCAAGCCTTTTGCACATAAAGTTGTTACAGGTGGGTGGAAGAAGAGGTCGATTTTTTTTGAATTGCCATATTGGAAATCTTTGTACGTAAGACATTTTCTTGATGTTATGCATATTGAAAAAAATGTATTTGACAGTGTTATTGGTACGTTACTCAATATAAAAGGGAAGTCTAAGGATGGTGTTAAAGCAAGGGAGGACATGGTAGAGATGGGAATAAGAACTGAATTGGGACCCGTGAAAAAAGGAAGACGAACATATCTACCACCTGTTGTTTACACTCTATCCAGAAAGGAGAAAAAAATATTGTGTAAGTTCCTAAGTGAGGTTAAAGTTCCAGAAGGCTACTTATCAAATATTAGAAGACATGTGTCTATGCAAGACCTCAAGTTAAAGAGTTTAAAGACGCATGATTTCCATGTTATAATGGAACATTTTCTACCGATAGGTATACGTTCTATTCTTCCAGAAAAAGTAAGAAGCGCAATAATTAAACTGTGTTTTTTCTTCAAGTCAATTTGCAGCAAGGTGGTCGATCCTGAGATCTTACCAACATTGCAAAAAGAAATAGTTGTTACTTTGTGTGATCTTGAAATGTATTTCCCTCCCTCGTGTTTTGACATAATGGTTCATCTTGTCGTTCATCTTGTCAAAGAGACACAACTGTGCGGACCAGCTTATATGAGATGGATGTACCCTACTAAACGTTATATGAAAATATTAAAAGGGTATGTGAAAAACCGAAGTCGACCAGAGGGTTGTATTGCTAAACGATATATTATTGAAGAAGCGGTTGAGTTTTGTACTGAATATCTGTCAAATTTTCAATCAATTGGACTCCCCAAATCTCTTGTTGTTGAAAAAAAAGAAGGTAAGAAGCTAATTGGAAATAAAGTTGTGACAGTATCAATGGTCGAACGGGATCAAGTGCATTTGTATGTTCTGCATAATGAGCTTGAAGTTGAGCCGTATGTTGAAATTCACAAGGGTGTTCTTCGAGGTTTAAATCCGAATAGAAATGAGAATTGGATTGTACGAGAGCACAATCGAAGTTTCATACCATGGTTTAAGGAACATATTTATTCAAAGTATCGTTCAGATCATGCTTCAGTAACAGAAAGATTGAGATGTTTAGCATACGGTCCAAGTTTAGTTATGTTTTCTTATAGCGCATATGCAATTAATGGATACACATTTTATACCAAAGAACAGGATGACAAAAGTACTATGCAAAATAGTGGTGTCACCTTGATCGCTGAAGCAATGCATATATCAAGTGTGAAGGACTTAAACCCAAAATTTGCAAATCTGTCATATTTTGGGGTTATCGAGCGCATTTGGATGTTTGATTACGAGAAGTTTCAGATTCCTATATTTGGTTGCAAGTGGGTTGAAAATAATAATGGCATACGAATGGATAAGTCAGGTTTTTTGCAAGTGGATCTTAATAGGATGGGGTACAAAGATGAGCCTTTCATTCTAGCCTCTCAAGCTAAACAAGTGTTCTATGTCAATGATCCGACAAGTACGAAATGGTCTATAGTGCTATTATCTAACAAAGTAATTGATGAAAGCATTGGAGATCAAAGTGATATTGGTTTTGACATTGAATCTTTAACCATAACTGATCAAAATGATAATGAATCATGTATTAGAAACAATCATAATGAGGGTATTTGGATCAATCCAACTGTCCGCGTTGTTAAGAGACGAGTAGAACACATTCCTACCAAGAAAAGAAAGAGACCTTAGTGAAAAGGGTAATAGTATATATAATTATAGCCTATATCATTCAATAAAATTTAATTTGTCATTTCATTTTTATTTGTCATTTCATTTTTATTTGTCATTTCATTTTTATATTTGTCATTTCATTTTTATTTGTCATTTCATTTATATTTGTCATTTCATTTTTATTTGTCATTTCATTTTTATTTGTCATTTCATTTTTATTTGCCATTTTATTTTTATTTTTGTCATTTCGTTTTTAATTTTTTTCATTATTACAGGTCAAATGGCTAGTAATCAAGAAAACTCAAAAGATGCAAATGCTCCTGAAAATGCTCCTGAAAATACTCCAGAAAATACTTCAGAAAAGACTTCAGAAAAAGATATTACACGAGGTATAACTATTATGAGGGGAATCATCCGTGATAGAGATAGAGGAGTAACATATAATGTAGATTGGAATGATAATGACCAACTAATTGGGTCTAATGCTGCAAAGTTGACAAGCTACATGGGTACGCTTGTTCGTATACACATTCCG
The DNA here is from genome assembly GCA_948472305.1 of Vicia faba. Taxonomy (NCBI): domain Eukaryota; kingdom Viridiplantae; phylum Streptophyta; class Magnoliopsida; order Fabales; family Fabaceae; genus Vicia; species Vicia faba. Next base: position 1,575,501,267 of record OX451737.1, read on the forward strand.
ATCACCACTCCTAGATGGAAAAGAGGAGAGTTGGATGAGGCTAAGGAGAAAGTTTGGACTGAGATAAAGGTACATATATGGTTTTTGTTATTTGCTTTATCTTGACGATAATATGTGTTTAAATTTCTTTTACTAACACACTTTATGCGTATGTTTTTTTGTAGAGGTCTTTTAACATTGAAGATACCCGTAAAAAGTATATAATGGGTTTGGCTGGAAAAAGACACAGAGGGTGGAGAACATTTTTAACAAACAAGTATCTTAAAGATGATGAAGGAAATTTTCTTGAAGAGGATCCGGAACGTCCAAAGAAATATGAGAACTTCATTACACCTGAAGAATGGGTTGGTTTTGTAGGCCAAAGAAGAGACGAGAATTTCAAGAAAGTGAGTGCTATGAATCGCGAGAGAGCGTCAAAACCCGCATATCCATACAAAAAAGGGCGTTTGGGATATGCTCGCTTAGAGGAAAAAATTGTAAGTAAATATAAACTCTACGATCTTATTAATTCTCTTAATGTGTTATAATTGATGATCTTAATACTTGTGTCAATGCGTAGTTAGAAGAGACGAAAAGTGACGCAACATCACTACCGACACATTTGTTGTGGAAGGAAGCCCGTGTGGGCAAGGATCAAGCTGTTAATCTCGATATTCAACATGTGTACGATGAATGTGTAAGTATAAGATTGTGTCTTTAGTTAAATCAATTAATGTTTATTAATATTTAAATAATTTTTTATCTCCACTAATAAATTTCGATATGTAAATGAATTACAGGAGACCTTATCACAATCCGTATCCCCAGGTGAGGATCATCAAGATACCAGGAGCGTACTTAGTCGAGCACTAAATATTGCTGAGTATCCGGGTCGGGTGAGGGGTAAAGGTCATGGTGTGACTCCAACCTCTTTGTATAAGCATCCAAGGAGAAGAAATCCTAGCAATGCAGAAGTGATGTAAACATTGCAGGATTTACAAGCTCAAGTCCATGAATTGCAGAAGGATAAAGAGAGATATATGGCGGAAAAGAGCAGTTCACAATTGAAAGAAACTAGTGACAAAGCTAGTATCAACTGTCAGCATAAATTTCCCGAGGTAATTTTCAATATATATCAGTTATTATTATAGAATATTTTTAGTCACTTCTAACGGTTATTATTGGTTTAGGGCATTTCATCTTGCCAGTTATACCTATCGTCGCCGACTTATCGACTAGTTGGCAAGGGAAAAGTCCATAACACTTCGGGAGATTTACTTCACCATAGACCGCTTCCGGATGGACACATGAAAGTATCGGTTGACATTGCTTTAGATATGGATGCGTTGCTGCCGGTACCCGACATTGTTGCTGAGACCACATTGCTGCGAGATGCAATAGGATCTTTTGTTGCATGGCCATCGGACCTTATTTTCATAGATGATCAGGTATGTTGAAAACAATTATGAATCTTTAAGTATTCAACTATCAGTTCTGACCTCAGTTATTTCCACGGTAATTATAGACTCCTACAACACCCGCATCTAAGGGTAAAGGGATTTTGCGGCACGACGAGTCTGATGTATCACAAAAAGAGGTACGTTTAAAGTGTTAATTATATGATCCGAATAAAAAACTGCATAATTTTATAATTTAATTGAGTCTATATGATTTTTAGGTACCTTTTCAAGGGTCACAACAAGTGAGCCAGAAGATCGTTGGTGTACCACCCAAGAAAAGGGTGCCTACTAGATTTTCCCCTCGATACCGGCAGTGTCTTGAAACAATAGTGGGAACAACAAATTTGATGGATGGTGGTATTCGTCAAATGGATATGGATCAAGGTATCTTTGGTTTTCCTTGCACCGAAATAATTGGACATGAGGACGTGGAACAGATTTTCCGTCATAAAGAATTGGGCGTCAGTATTATGCACGCATACATCCGGTAACCCCCATCTTTATATTATGTAATTAGATGAAATCTTTTTTAAACATTTCAATGAATATAGTCTAATATTAATTATGTTTTTATTTAAGGCTGTTATATGACAAATTGATGCGCGAGAATCAATTGTCAAACAGATTCCATTTCGCGTATTCCTCCCGTGTCAGCAGAGCGACAATTGGTAGGGAACCGGAATCAGTAAGAGAGCACTTAGTCGAAAGATTCATGGCAACTGGAAGTACAAAAAGCTTATATCTTTGGGCGTATAATACTATTCCTACATGGTTAGATTTTCATTCTAAGTTCATTTTAATATTTGTAATTTTTGCGTAGAAAATTTTCTTCTAAACTGATGTTTTAGTTTATAGACGTCACTGGTTGTTGGTTGCTATCGATCCTATAAAAGAAGTGGTCTATTATCTGAATTCAGTTGATGGTGATTGGACAAATTATCCGGATATGAAGTTAATGATTGATACGTAAGTGAGATTATTCTAAATATTTGTGTGTGTTTATATATTTAATTATTTATGTGACATTGTTCTAAATATATATTTTTATTTTGTTAGAGCGATACAAGTATTCCGGTGTCAAAGAGAAGCTCGGGTATGACGGTCTAAATCAAACAACATTAATTGGATCAAAGTGCAGGTATATTAATTTCCACTATTTTGCTTATAATATTTATGCTATTTGATAAAACAATACAACTATATATTCTTATTTGTTTTTCTATGTAGTGTCCTCAACAACAAAACGGTATAGATTGCGGATACTTCGTTATGCGGTTTATCAAAGAAATCATTCAACTGAATCAAAGAGAGATTCCAGTCACGGTATGGATTTATAACTTAGGATTTGTTTTATTATTTCTCGGATATTTCATATAATTTTTTACTTTTAACTAAATCATGCATATTATGTTTTGTTATGTAGTACTTCGATGAGTACAAATGTGCATATTACACGAAACTTCAGTTGGAAGAAATCAAAGAGGAATTGTGTCAATATTTTATTGAGAAGAGAATCATATAAGGACTGGTTTAGTTGTTGTTAGGGTTGATTTTGTAAGACTGATTTTGAGTTACAATGCTGATAACAATGGTTTATATATATTTTGAGGTACAAAAATGGTGTATATATATTTTGGATTACAATGGTATACAATGCATTACCGCGGTTTATGAATTACAGGTTATGGCAACTGATTTATATAAATAATATGCTGCAAACAATGCAGGTATATGAATTATATAAATTATACCTCTAAAAAAACACCCTATGAAAGCGCTTTTTGAAGAAAAACGCTGCCTTAGGTAGACCTATGAAAGCGCTTTTTCACATAAAGTGTTGTCTAAGATAAACATATGACAGCGCTTTTCCAGGAAAAAATGCTGCTAAAAGACAAACTATGAAAGCTCTTTTCCAGAAAAAAGCGCCACCAATGAAAGCGCTTCTTCATAAAAAAGCGCTGCCAAAAGCCTACTTAAGAGAGCGCTTTTTAGAAAAAGCGCTGCCAAAAGCCTACTTAAGAGAACGCTTTTTAGAAAAGGCGCTGCCAAAAGCCTACTTAAGAGAGCGCTTTTTAGAAAAAGCGCTGCCAAAAGGGTACTTAAGAGAGCGCTTTTTAGAAAAAACGTTGTCATAGGTAGACCTACGAAAGCGCTTTTCATTAAACAAAAAGCGCTGTTAAAACCTATAGCAGCGCCACCTTAGAAAGCACTTTTAAGCGCTTTTAAAGGCAAAAAGCGCTTTCGTAGGTCTTTTTTGGCGTAGTGCATGTCTCTCTCAAACAAACTATCATTGGTTTTATTACTTTCTTCTTTTCTCATCCATGCATCTTTTGGTATGTATATGATATTCTACTATTTTTCTTTGATATTTTGTTATGTTATGTATATTAAAGTTAGTGATGAACTTTGCAGTTGAGATGATATGCGAGGACTTACCGAAAGAAGTGTGTAGTTTCTCAATAGCTTCATCTGGGAAGAAGTGTTTGTTGGAGACAAAAAAAGGAGTGAAAGGTGAAATTGAATATGAATGCAGAAGATCTGAAGTTGTGGTGGAGAGAATCTCAGAGTACATAGAGACAGACCAATGTGTTGAAGCATGTGGTGTTGATAGAAGTTCTGTTGGTATTTCATCTGATGCTTTCTTTGAGCCACACTTCACTGCCAAACTTTGCTCACCATCTTGCTACCAAAAGTGTCCGAATATTGTTGATCTTTTCTTCAATTTGGCTGCTGGAGAGGGTAAGAATTTTTCATTGATAATCCTAATGCGCTATTGTCCTAGTATTCTTGTTAATTAGCAATAGATAACAACTAAACTTGCATTGATGTGGCGAATAACAGGAGTGTTTTTGCCGGAACTATGTGAGAAACACAGGAGCAACCCTCGTCGTGCTATGGTTGAGCTTGTGAGTTCTAGAGCTGCATTTGGACCCGTTTCTTCTCTTTCAGAAGACATTATGGTGGCACCTGCACCTTCTCATCTTTGATTATGGAGAAAGAGTGTTAATTTATATATTCCTACTATGTTACTACTATTTTAGAGGATATATATAGAGGGAAGTATGAGTTTCTTATTATATCAAGCTTGAGTTGAGCATGCTATTTTTTAATTGAATGTTTTTTAAGGAAATTAAAATATATTAAGAGTTTTATAAATTTTTAAAGTGGTTAGAACATCCGCGGAAGAGGAATGGAATTCCTGGTAGGATTCTTGCCGCTCGAGGAGTAGAGCCCTCAGGAGATCGTCCAAAGCCTGAATCCAGTCTCGGGTATTTTGCATGTTGCCACCCGTACTTTCAGATAAGGGTTATTATACAAGTCAACTATTATCGTACAGTGATGATCGAAATAACTTTACTGTTGGTGATCCCTTTTCGAGTTCCTTCGTTCCAGTCCAGCGGCGGAAGGGGAGACTTAGATCTTGTCTTCTTTCGCTTGGTTTCCCCAGGTGGTGTGGTTGGGGAGTAGAGACCTCGATCGCCTACTGAGCTTGGACTGGTAAGCTCTGGGGCCTCTTTCCTTCCCCTGTGTTCCTCCCCCCGCTTCCTAAAGTACTTTCCTTTGGCTTGGAAGGCAGCCACTTATTATGGAATGACATATATGATGATGATGGTAGCTATTTGCCTAGCCTCTGGTACATATTTTTTTTAATATTATTTACCATCCTTAACAGATGACTTACATTGTAGAGAAAGGTTTATCTAACTAGTTAGGGAGTTTGGCTGACCACCCAGCTTTCTGACGCTTTCTCGACGGTAGGTACCCAACGTCGCCAAATAAATTAGCCTCTCCTTCTTCCTCAATAGATTTACTTCTTTTCTCAAGTTTTGTTTCTCTTTCAGTTGGTGATTGGGGATTGGCATAGTTCCCGTCTTCCCCATTTTTGGCCAAAGAAAAAGAAGGGGAATTCCACTCAATTTGATGGTATAAATGAAAATTAAATTATTTAAACAACTTAATTATATTTTTTAAATATCTATACCACTCATCTACAATTCTAAAATAGGTCCTATTAATCTCATAGTATATTTCAAATTTTACATTAATATGCATTGAATGATTCCACCAACACATAAATATTAATTTTTTATTACTAAGCCAAAGTGGTAAAAGAATGCAACGGTTCCAATTATTATCACCCTTCCAATTTGAAAATATCCATTCTACTATGACATTCTTGCATAGATAAATGTGTTATTACTCTAAGTATGAGTCGATCTTCTTGTTCCATGCCCTAGGTGCCTGTTTGAAGCCATAAAGCGTTTTATACAATTTATATACTTTACTCGTTTTCTTCTGAATCACAAATCCAGGAGGTTGTGTGACATAAAATTCTTCGTCTAAAGGACCATTCAAAAATACTGATTTCACGTCTAGATGAAATGTTGACCAGCCTTGGTTGCATGCCAATGCTACTACTAGTCGAACAGTCTTTAATCTTGCTACTAGAGCAAATACTTCAAAGTAGTCAAGTCCTGCTCTTCGAAGAAAACCTCGAGCTACTAATCTTACTTTATATCTTGCTATTGACCCATTTGCATTGTGTTTCAACTTGAACACCCACTTTACTTCAATAGCTTTTGTATGTGTTGGCAATTCGAATAACTCCCATGTGTTGTTTCTTTCGATTGCCTGTAACTCTTCGACCATAGCTAACTTCCATTTGTTAATCTTCAAAGCTTCGCTATAGTTGTTTGGTTCAGCACCTGAAAGTAAAGCAAAATGAACTAATTCTCCATTTGGTGTGATTTCATCATCACCCACCACTTCATAATCATGAAGTCTTGTTGGAAGAACTCTATTTCTTTAAGGTCTTTGGCTTGTTTCAACCACAACCTCTTCGACTTCGACTGTGACGGGAGTGTCAGCAACCGCTTCCTCTTCGACTTCGACTGTATTCTCAATAATTCCTTCGACCTCTACTTTATTAGTTTCTTCATCGAAATCAAAGTTCATTAATGATTTGTTAAATGAATTGCTAGAATTCCAATCCCAGGCAAAATTTTCATTAATCACAATATCTCGACTCAACACAATCTTTTCATTAACTGGATTGAATAGTCTGTATGCACCAGTTTTATGATATCCTATCAGAATCATAGGTTCACTCTTGTCATCAAGCTTCCTTCTCCTTGCATCAGGAACATGCTTGTAACACATAAAGCCAAACACCTTCAAGTGACTTACTGATGGTCGTTTGCCACTCCACACTTCTTCAGGAACCTTGTTCTTCAATATCTTAGTAGGACACCTATTCAAAATATAAACTGCAGTCGAAACAGCTTCTCCCCGTAAAGATTTTGGCAAATTCTTTTGCTTCAGCATGCATCTTGCCATATCTAATATGGTTCTATTTCTTCTTTCAGCAATTCCATTATGTTGAGGTGTGTAAGGAGCAGTTACCTCATGATCAACACCATGTTCTGCATAGAAATCTTCAAACATCTTAGATGTGTATTCGCCACCTCCATATGTTCGTAGAACTTTGATCTTTTTCTCACTCTGATTTTCGACAAGTATCTTGAATCTCTTAAAGATTTCGAATACTTCATCCTTTCCTTTGATCACATAGATCCACAGCTTTCAACTAAACTCATCGACAAAGGAAACCAAATATCTATTTCCACCAATTGTATGTTCTTCAAATGGACCACATACATCTGAATGCACCACTTCGAGAATGCAGGATGATCTCATTGACATAGTCGAAACGAAAGAATTTCTAGATTGCTTTCCCACTAAACAACCTTCACAAAGTTTTTCAGGAATCTCAAGACTTGGAATACCAGTAACCATATCTTGAGTAATTAATTGGTTAAGTGATCGAAAATTCAAATGTCCAAACCTCAAATGCCACAACCAACTATCCTTGTGGTCGACAACAGTTTTCAAACATTGAACTTTTGTCGAACTGATCATAGTCTTAAATGTCCCATTCTTCGACAATGGAGATTGTAAAACCAAATTGTTCTTAGTGTCGAACAATTTCAAAACTCCATCTTTCCTGACAACTAAGAAACCCTTTTCAACTAGTTGTCCAACACTTAACAAGTTGCATTTCATTCCAGGTATATAGAGCATATCTTTGATCCTAACTTTCCCTCCATTACTCATTTGAAAGACTATGTTGCTAGTAGCTTCTGCTTGCAACAAACTATTATCAGCAAGTTTTACCTTTCTCTTCTTCGAATCGTCAAAATCTGCCAACCACTCCTTTCGACCAGTCATATGGTTCGAGCAAACTGAGTCGAGAAACCAGATATTAGATTCGACATGGTTATCTACAACTGCAACCATAACCATCATACCACCTTCAGAATCATCTGAATCTTGGCGTGCAAGGTTCACTCCTTCGTCCTTGCCTTTCGATCCCTTGTCTTTACTGTACCAACAATTCTTGGCCAAGTGTCCCCACTTTTCACAGTTATAACACTGCATAACTTTCTTATCTTCTTTGTCCTTTCGATAGTTTCCTCCTCCCCTTTTCGAGGATTCAAAAGATCTATCTTCGACCTTGTTCTTATGGGAATTCGACCAAGAATTCTTGCCATGAGTCTTGTCGAACTTGCCTTTGAATTTGTTGGAACCACCATCTTTTTTCCATGATTGAGCTTGCAGTGCCTGTATCGAGTCCTGAACTACTTTCCTTTCGACAATCCTCATCTCATGCGCCTCCAACGAACCAACCAAATCTTCCACTTTAGTGGTTTCAAGATTGTTGGATTCTTGAATAGCTACGATAATGTGATCAAAGTGAGAGGTCAACGTTCTCATTACCTTCTCAACTATCATCTTATCAGTAATGGTTTCACCACAACCCTTCATGAGATGGATGAGTTTCTGAACCTTTGACACATATTCTGCAACTTTTTCATCTTCTCCCATCGAGAACAACTCACATTTTCGACGTAAGGTTTGTAATTTAACAACCTTGACTTTCTCACCTCCTTCAAAATACTTTACTAGAATATCCCATGCCTCCTTCGTTGTTTCAGCATGAGAGATTCTGTCGAAGTTAGCAGCATCGCCAGCCGCTTGAATGCAATAAGCAGCCTTGCAATCCTTTTTCTTGACTTCGTTGTGGGCTGATCACGACTTTATGAGTCTGTCGGGATACTAACTGCAAGTATACAGTTCAGTCATTCTAGTTTTAAAAGATTATCGAATCCACAGAGACTGAGGATCAATCGCATACGATCTAATGCTACAGTTTGTCTAACTAAGCGATGAATATTCGATTTTTGGGGGAAACAGTTTAATTAAAAATAATAGTACTAGTTATATCGGTATGTGATAATCGGACTTAGGGAATTCGGTGAATCGCTTGGCCTATAAAGTATTTCAGTAAAAGCTAATTGTTTAAAAACCTGAGACATACACTCCCGTGTTCATGAAATAAGTTATGCTACTAAACCTAGTGGATGCACTTTAAATTTAATAACACTTTTTGAAAACAATTTGAATTTAATTAATTTATTAAAACACTCTCGTGTATTTAAAAATTAATGTTTCGTTACCACTATCTGGGTTGAACCCCAGCTCTCGCATGCAGGTTCTTGCCTTAATTAATTTCCCACTCTCGTGGCAAAATCGTGTTAATTAACCTCTCACTCTCGTGACAAGGTTAGTTAAATTAATCTTGGAAATTGGAAACCAGAAATTATTTTATAAATATTTTTGGCTAAGGTATCACTGAATTCTTTTAGTTCTTACGGGTCACATACCGGTATTAATAATTTAGCCGGACATAATTAACTTGAAAGCAATACAATTCAAAATATAATTCATAACAACAATTGGCATAATATAAAAACTGAATAAATATTAATTGCAATAAAAACCTGGAATCAAAGTTGCTATGGTAATCTTGAAGTATTACAATAATCTTTGAGCTTGATTGCAGTAAATAATTCGTGTTAATTCTTAAAGGAAGAATTAACACTTAAAACTAAAAACTAAAACTTGGAATGAAAATTACAGTAATGTAGAAAAAACTCTAAAACAAGGAAATAGAAATAATGCATAAAAATAGAAATTTGGTCTGTAGAAAATTCTTCGACCCCTGAACTATGCACTGGTACACATATATATAGCATAGGAAAATCAGCAGTTAAGCATCCTTGATGAAGTCTTCAATGGAGAAAATATAGGAGCACTAATAGTGGTGGCAGAAAAAATAGGAGACTCAGCAGAAAAAGGGAGAACGAGTCTGCCCTTAATGCCCACGTCTCAATCCATGTATAACGTCCACCTTCACGCGCGTGACGGTCGTCACAGGTGGGTGACGGTTGTAACGCGCTGAAGTAGTGCATTACGCTCGTCAGTGGTGTGTGACGAGCGTTTCGTCATGTTGGGGGGTGTTACGCCCGTCACAAGGATGTGACGACCGTCACTGTTCCAAAAGATCTAAACTTTGTATTTTTTTATTCTTTTTCTCTTTGTTTATTGTCTAGCCTTCTTCATGTTGTCCTTTTCCATCGGTTTGAGTCGACAAATGTTATACCTGTAAAAAGACAAATAATCTCGGAATAATCGGGGGTTAGACGACTTAATGAAATATAAAATCGGTAAAAAGCATGGTAATTATATGATATGTTTTCTCGTTATCAAATTCCCCCATACTTAAACCTTTGCTTGTCCTTAAGCAAATAGTCATTCGAAAGGTCTGACAAGTTTTTGTCAAGCGCATAAGCATGACATACCTTTGATTTTTAAAGTAGTTTCGGGAAGTCCTCGTTGGTTCGGCCGATACTTGAGTAAAACACTAAAGATACACTAATGACACAAGCAATAAGCTTAGCCGTAGACTTCCGTTTCGAACGAGCTATCCAACAGTTCCGTTATAATTCTGCCCGGAGTTCCTCGTATCTATTTCTCCCGGTTTCATTCTGGCGCAATCACATTAAGCCCTTTGTCTTAGCACGCACGTAGTGGAGTAACCGGTTAGTGAATTTGATCCTTTTAGCACGGGGTCTGGTACATGAATGTGGCAACCCTATATATGTTATCCAAATTGGAGGTTGTGGGGGATCGGGCCGTAGCACGCCCTACCGAGTTCAGAACCAGATACCTCTGAACTAACCAACACTGGATTCCTTCATTATTTGCTCAGCTCTTATATGTGCCCGTCTATTTTGGTACACAAATTTTCTTTTCTTTTAGCAGCGAGATAGGAAGGATATTTTTAGAATCAGGCATCAAACACTTATATTCATCGATTCTCCACGTGGTTTATGTCAAGACGGTGCTGACTGCTAGTATAAACTACTAGGGGTTACTTCTAGAACTTGAAACTCCAGATATCGGTATAATGGTTATTGAAACGGATCGCGTAAGTAGGAAGTCTACGGTGTCAGAACCGTATCGATCTTGTTATGTCGTTTTCGGCTTCCTCAACTGGGATTTCGTTAAAATAGGTATGTCGGGCTAATGCGAAGATTAAAAAAATTCGATATGGCTAAATAAAGCGAAGAATTTGAATTGAGACATATCGTAAAAATTTACTAGTTTATAAAAGATGGAAAGGTACCTCTCCCACACTAAATCCGACATTGTCCTCAATGTTGCGGTATATAGGCGGGGAAGTACAATTACAAAAACAAACGGAAAGGAAATGAAACAGAAAAAATAATGAACTACATAGAGAATTAAATAAAACTACTGGTGACCACGTCCTCTACTCCTGGTGCGAGAGCGCCTATTAGGAGTGGCTTATGTGTTAGTATCCTGGTAACCAGGGGTGCTGACGTCCAGCCTTAAGGCGTTGAGCTCTGACAGGGCCTCATCCAACCTCTCATTCATGCTCCGCTGTCCAGTCAAGATCTGAGTGTTTTGAGGGCATAGATACTCATATTGCTTCTGCTGTCTTCTTTCAAGCGCTGCGCTCATTTGATTTTGCTGGTTGTTGGCCATAGTGCATGCAAAAGATTTAATCGTGAAAATGGTTTGAAATGTGGATTGAGTAGTGGGCTGATGGAGTTTAAGTGTTGGAGTGTTGGAATTTGAGAGAAAATTTGAATGGGTACTGTTACGGATTTGGGAAAAAGGGAAGAATGAATGGAAAGTGGAAAGGTTTTTGTAATAGCAGAATATGCTATTGGGAGCGCGTGACGACCGCCACAATGGGCTGACGGGTGTAACACGGTGAAACGCGTGTTACACTCGTCATGGGGACGTTATGATCGTTACGGGTGCAAAGAATCATATTTATGAAATGGACGAAACAGTATAATTCCAAAACATTATAACACAATAATTCAATACATGTAGAATATTTCCAATATACATCGTATAACAAAATTTTGCAAAATGATAACATGATAAGTGAATATAATATTAGATGAGCTCCTACAGCCAATTGTCGCGATTTTGGGCACTTGTTTTGGCATGGTTAGGAAGTGTAAATACCGTGACTACTTCGTCCCTTATCAAGTAATCGAAGGGTGCAGGACCTAGGTTACCTATTATTCGTATGTGGAAACAAAAATCAATGTTTATAGGGCGGATTGAAACAAATTGTGTGCACCTATGTAGCTGGTATCTAAGTCTGAGGGCGTTAGCAATCATGGTAACAAGGTCTCCTATGATGATTGGTTCGCTAGGGTTCTCAGCAATGCGGGTAAATGTCTGCATCAGGAATGGCACTGCATTTACAGGTCGACCCTGGGTCATGCACTGCAGCAAAAAATCTCATCTTTAGATACGGCAGTGCGGTTCTGTTCTTTTCCAAAAATGGTATGTGCTAGAATATTATGGAAATAACGGATAGCAGGGTTGTGTATTTCATTATTATCCATGCTATCCGGCTCATGGTGGTAGTTCCCGGTTTAAGTCCCCCAAAAGTAGTCTAGCTCAAAATCCATTAACTCTGCCTGGGTGGTAGAAAATGCAAAAGGTCCACAAGGGAATCCTAGAAGGTTGGCTAATTCTTTATGGGTATAAGCAAATTCAATACCAAACAATCCGAAGGCTATAAATCCCTTTCTAGTTCTGAAACCGCGCTCGGGTATATGAACTAAAGAGCTCAGAAACTCAAGGGTGAGCTCGCGGTATGTAACAAACCTAGATTTAATGTGGGCTTTTTCCACCCCAGCTGGCTAAACAGATAATGGACATTATCCTTAATGCCTAAAGTGTCCATTGGTGGTTCATCATAATATAAGGTCATACCAACATTGCTGTGTGATAATTCCTCAAACCTCCTCATTTCGTTCCTGCCTCTAGAAGTGGTTTCCATAGTAAATAGCAAAGGGGGAAAGCAAATCAGGGGAGAAGGTAGGATAGAAAAAGACTTTTCCAGAAAACCTGTAAAGTTGATTGAAAATCAGCAGCAGTTGTATAATTTTTTTTTTAGAAAAGATGAAAAAGAAAATAATGAAAATAATGCTTTAAAAGAAAACGAATATAGAAACGGAATAAAAAGTTAAAGACAAAAACAGACAGAAACAAACAGATGGGTAGCCTCCCACGCAACACTTTGTTTAACGTCATAAGCCCGACGAACATGAGTGTAAGCACTCATGGTGGTTCTCTCGAGGATGACTCCTCGGTTGAACTTTTAGTAGTTGTCATTTTCCATGGCCACTTATCAAGCCATCTCACATATCCCTCACCTTTTCTTTTCTTTCTTCTGTGGGGTGGTTCATTCTTCTGAACTTGTGGTGGTGGTTCTGGATCTATCCTAAGTATCAACTTTTCAAGTTTGGGCTTAGTGATTTCATCCACCACCTCAAAGGTTAACCTTACCTTCTTAACAGTAATTATATCCCTAGTTTCACGGTCCTCTAATTTTCTCTTTTTATGCAAGACTTCCAACAAGGGTGCATTAGTGTGGATATTTTCCAATACCTTCACATACGTTTTAGATTTGGAGTCTATCTGAGCTTCCATAAAACTTTTCGAGAAAGGAAACGGTGGGGTATAGGGGTGAGGCATAACAATAGGTGCTCCCTTTTCTACCTCTTCTACAACCTCCCTTTTAGATGGTGTTGGAGGATTTTTCTTAATCTTTACTCTTTCCTCGTCTGAACTCTCCTCATCCACATCATCACTCTCCTCAACCTCATTATCGCTCTCCTCAACCTCATTATCGCTCTCCTTAGGATTTTCAACCAATTTTTCACTACTGGTTGTTACAACATCCAATTTCTCCTCAGGGAAGGGTCCTAGAGGGTTTTGTTCAAGCTGGGAGATTTGGGTCTCTAAGGCTATGTTCTGGGTCGCGAGCGAGTCAACCACAGTGGTCAGTTGCCTGAGGTTTTCACTGTTTTGAAGACTTTGTTTTCTAAACTCTTCGTTCTGGATAGTTTGTGTCTCTACAAAGTGCTCCATCAGAGATTCTACCCTAGAGTGAATTAGCGTCACGTCGGAATCCTCCATTGATGTTTCGAAGTCGAAATCATGCGATTCTTCTGATTCTTCAAATTGAGATAGAGTCGCATTTTGTGTTTCCGTAAAGTGCTTTGTCATCATTGATATTTCATTAAAATTTCCCATTAATATTTCGAGGTCGGATTTATAGGATACTTGCGTCTCCTCGAAATATTGGGTGTAGTGATTGTAGGGGAAATTTGGTTGAGGATAAGTTTGGTTGGATCTATAATATTCTTGCGATTCCTCAAAATTTTAGGATTGATAGTTGGAAAGGTAATTCGGGTGAGAATGAGTCTGTGATGCATTGAAATTCTCCAATAGTATTTCGAGGTCGGATTTATGGGATTCTTGTGATTCCTCGAAATACTCAGAGTGGGGGTTGTAAAAACAATTTGGGTGATACATAGTAATTGGGACAAGATTTGTAGATGCAAAGGCTCGCTTCGGGAGTGAGTATTTGGCATACAAATCGAAAGAGGGTTTCTGTTGCCTAGTCTAAACGCGCAACATAAGAATCGTACTTAATTGATTAATCAGTCCCCGGCAACGGCGCCAAAAACTTGATCGGAAATTTAGGAGTCTGTCGGGATACTAACTGCAAGTATACAGTTCAGTCGTTCTAGTTTTAAAAGATTATCGAACCCACAAAGATTGAGGATCAATCACATACGATCTAATGCTACAGTTTGTCTAACTAAGCGATGAATATTCGATTTTTGGGGGAAACAGTTTAATTAAAAATAATAGTACTAGTTATATCGGTATGTGATAATCGGACTTAGGGAATTTGGTGAATCGCTTGGCCTATAAAGTATTTCGGTAAAAGCTAATTGTTTAAAAACCTGAGACATACACTCTCGTGTTCATGAAATAAGTTATGCTACTAAACCTAGTGGATGCACTTTAAATTTAATAACACTTTTTGAAAACAATTTGAATTTAATTAATTTATTAAAACACTCTCGTGTATTTAAAAATTAATGTTTCGTTACCACTATTTGGGTTGAACCCCAGCTCTCGCATGCAGGTTCTTGCCTTAATTAATTTCCCACTCTCGTGGCAAAATCGTGTTAATTAACCTCTCACTCTCGTGACAAGGTTAGTTAAATTAATCTTGGAAATTGGAAACCAGAAATTGTTTTATAAATATTTTTGGCCAAGGTATCATTGAATTCTTTTAGTTCTTACGGGTCACATACCGGTATTAATAATTTAGCCGGACATAATTAACTTGAAAGCAATACAATTCAAAATATAATTCATAACAACAATTGGCATAATATAAAAACTGAATAAATATTAATTGCAATAAAAACCTGGAATCAAAGTTGCTATGGTAATCTTGAAGTATTACAATAATCCTTGAGCTTGATTGCAGTAAATAATTCGTGTTAATTCTTAAAGGAAGAATTAACACTTAAAACTAAAAACTAAAACTTGGAATGATAATTACAGTAATGTAGAAAAAACTCTAAAACAAGGAAATAGAAATAATGCATAAAAATAGAAATTTGGTCTGTAGAAAATTCTTCGACCCCTGAACTATGCACTGGTACACATATATATAGCATAGGAAAATCAGCAGTTAAGCATCCTTGATGAAGTCTTCAATGGAGAAAATATAGGAGCACTAATAGTGGTGGCAGGAAAAATAGGAGACTCAGCAGAAAAAGGGAGAACGAGTCTGCCCTTAATGCCCACGTCTCAATCCATGTATAACGTCCACCTTCACGCGCGTGACGGTCGTCACAGGTGGGTGACGGTCGTAACGCGCTGAAGTAGTGCATTACGCTCGTCAGTGGTGTGTGACGAGCGTTTCGTCATGTTGGGGGTGTTACGCCCGTCACAAGGATGTGACGACCATCACTGTTCCAAAAGATCTAAACTTTGTATTTTTTTATTCTTTTTCTCTTTGTTTATTGTCTAGCCTTCTTCATGTTGTCCTTTTCCATCGGTTTGAGTCGACAAATGTTATACCTTTAAAAAGACAAATAATCTCGGAATAATCGGGGGTTAGACGACTTAATGAAATATAAAATCGGTAAAAAGCATGGTAATTATATGATATGTTTTCTCGTTATCATGGGCTTTTTTCTGTTCTTCGGTTGCATTTGTAGACAATTCCAGAACACCGTTGGTAACCACTTCTAGGGTTTCATGGAAGCCAAATAAGGATTGCATCTATTTTTTCCATCAAATCCAATTTTTACCATCAAGCATTGGAAGAGAATTTGGAATGCCCTTATCACTAGCCATCTTCGCAGCGGTTGATTTACTTCCCCTAGAAAAACGACCTCTGACGTGAAATTCTTGAAAACTTGATCAAGAACAATAATCGGAAGCTCTAGATACCAATTTGTCAAATGCAAATTAGAGTATGGTGTCTATGTTCAGGTTGTAGCACAAGATATAACAATCATCTACTTGTATGCTGATGACTTGCTAGTAACTGGAAATAGTTTAGAGAACTTGTCGAAGTTCAAAGAGCTGATGACGAAGGAATTTGAAATGTCGGATCTAGGAAAATTGTCTTATTTTCTAGGCATGGAACTTCAAATTTAGAAGCAAGGTATGGTGCTACATCAAAGAAAATATGTTAAAGAAATACTCAAGATATTCAGAATGGATGATTCGAATCCTGCATCCTCACCTGTCGAACCAAATGTGAAGTTAGAGAAGAATGGAGAGGAATACAAAGTCGATGCAACTTTGTTCAAGTAAATTGTGGGATCTCTGAGGTATGTGTGCAATAGTCGACCTGATATAGGTTTCGCAGTCGGATTAGTAAGAAAATATATGGCTGAACCAAGAGTGCCACATATGAAGGCTGCAAGAAGAATCCTTCGATATTTGAAGGGTTCAATAAATTGTGGAATACTATTTCGACGAGATTCTGAAGGAAAATAAGCAATAGTTAATTGTTTTTTAGATGCTTATTATTGTGAAGATAAGGAAGATCGAAGAAGCACAACTGGATATTTATTTCAAGTATTTGGTGCCCCAATCTCATGGTGTTCGAAGAAGCAACCTGTGGTGGAATTGTCATTGTGTGAAGCTGAATATATAGCGGGATCCAATGCTGCATGTCAAGCAATTTGGATCAGATCTGTACTTGAAGAAATGATTGTCGAAGTGAAGAAACCTCTAGTATTGCAAATCGACAACAAGTCAGCCATAAATCTGGCGAAAAATCCATTTCTGCATGGAAGAAGTAAACATATTGAAGCAAGGTTTCACTTCTTGAGGGAAAAAGTAAATCAAGGTGAACGTGAAGTAAGGCACTGCTCAAGTGAAGCACAGTTGGCCGACATTTTCACCAAAGGATTGAAGATCGACAGATTCCTGAATTTGAGAAAGAAATTAGGAATAGTTCAGATTGACTATTTTTGAGGATGTTCGACAACTTGGGTCATGGGGGTGTGTTGAAATATTAAATTAGATTAGATTAGATTTGATTAGATTTAATATAATCCAAGTTGTGTTAGCCCAAGCCCAATTAGGATTGTATAAAAATAGTCATAGTGTGTATCATTATTTGTACACTTGAATAATACAAATCCTTATTTTCCTTTATTATTCTCTCTTTCTCTCCTCACTAAAAGTGCCTCACGCACTAACAACTACCACTATAGTTGGCATGAATTCCTTGTACCACCATTTAAGAATCACTTTCAAATTGTAAAGTCAACCTTCTCTATGATAAACGTATTTTGAGGAAGACAAAACTCCAAGTAATAAGAAGGCAAAGATGTTATTCAAAGATAAAGCGTCATGATTCAAGACTTTGGTTTCAAGCTATTGCATTTCAAGAAGGTATAATGATAATATTTACCTTCACTATGATCTTAGATGCTCAAATATTCAAATCAATCATTACATAAACCATTCATGTTCATGGAAAATGTTTTAAAACTATTTTTCAAGATTTCTACTGAGTAAGTCGATTTACCTCTTAGGAAAGTCGATTTACCATTGAAGCAAAACATTTCCAGAAGCGAAAATTCACATTTTGCACTAAGTAAATAAATTTATCACTTAAGGAAATCGATTTACCACTGTTTGTTTTTGAAATTTTGTTAACGTTAACAGTATGAAATCGATTTTCATAAGAGGGGATTTTCACTCATCCAACAATCTTGCAAATAATATACTAAATTATGCGTTCATCCAAAAATTTACATTGAAAATATAAAAGCAAGAATCTCAAGGGCTTTTCAAGGTTGTAATGTTGATTGGTTAACAAACAAGTGATAAGTCCTAAAGTTAATCGAAACAAAAGTTTGCCTAAACCTAAGGGAGTAATTACTTCCACAAATTTTCGAATAATAGAATTTCAATCAAAATTCTTCTTCATCACAAGTTTCACACCAACACACATCACTTATTAACACAACATTATTCCATACTCTTTTTTATTTTTCTTTTTTCAATGATTTTTCAATTTTTCTCTTTTCTTTTTCTATCACTTCTTTTTCACATTTTTTTGTCTTTCTTTTCTTTTTATATTCAACCTCATAGCAACCAACCAATAAATACATAATCGTTTTTCTCCCCAACTTGAATTCAACCGTATCATTATGTGAATACTCCTTACTTTCTATGGAAAGGTAAAAATTCAAACCAAAACAATGGTTGAGGTTTAAGAAAACAACGAATCAACATCCATTCAAAATGAAACAAGGTGAATTAACTTATTTGACCAAGGCAGTTATGCTCAAAATGAAACAAAAAATGCCTTGATCTTGTTCAAACTTTCATACAATCAACACGAACAAAAGATTAAGCATGATAAAATCCAGTTAAAACAAGAAATGTGGTCTCCAGCATATGTGAACAATGGAAAGCTACCTCGCAAAAAGGGTAGGAACTAAAGTGATTCACAAATGAACAAGTATACAAAAGAATGAATGACATAAAAATTGTAAAAAGTCTAAGTATCATGAATATGCTAAAGTATAGAAAGCGATAAACACATACCTCGAGCGTGTACAAAACTTTAACAAAATCATTACCACGCATTCGCAAGTCGAAACGGTCAAACTTGACAAATCACATCAACATTCTACAAGTTACCGGACCAAAACTTGAGTCCAAACAATAACAAAAGAAAAATTAGAAAAATAATACTCCTACAAATATTCAATGTACAAAATTTACAATATACAATGAAGAAAACTCCTCAAGCTAAACACAATAAGCTTTTGGAAAACACAAATGACATAACAAAACAAATAGAAATAACAATATGAAAACCAGGTGAAAATGAATAAACAAGTTGAAAAGTGAAGATTTGAAATTCAGAATATTTCCTTATTTCAACTTGTTAAAACATAAATCACCACACACATAAACAAATACAAACAAACATTCTTGTTTTACGTCGTAAGCTCAACGCCTTTATTGTGCGAGCTAGTAACCTCCTCTCATCATGCCATGGTGTTGTACCCCAAAATTTTCCCTCCCATATTCTTCAAGATTTGCCAAGTCAAAGCTTCAAAATCTCCTCAAGGGTTGCACAGTTCAAGGGCCTCCTAACACTCAAAAATTAGGGTTTTGGTTCTGACAAAGAAAATGAAGTTTCCAAGGGTCCAATCAAGTCCCACATGCCTATAAACATGGTCAAGTATCCTCATACCAAGTTTCAAGACTTACAGCACAAAATTGCACAGTCAAAAACCCTAATTGCACTACAGTCAACTGTAGGGGCAAAATGGTCATTTGACAGTCAAAAGTTCAAATTTTTGGTCAACATATCATTTTGAAGCCACAAACATCATTTTATCAATGCTTGATCATGATTCTCAAAGCTTGGCTCAAAAATCATCAAGATGCAAAAGTTTCCATATTTGGATAGTTGAAAAAGTCAACTGTAACTTGACCATGGCATAACTTTCACATGTATTATCAGAAAAATTCCATCCAAAGCTCATTTTGAAGAGAATGACATTTCCTACAACTCCTCTTCACACTTCAAGTCCAAGAAATGCTCTCACAAAAAGTTATCAATTTCAACATTATAGGTCATTTTCAAAAGTCAACAACAAGGGACTTTAAGTCAAAGGACATAACTTGAGATTGGTAAATCAAAATGACATGGGACCAAATACATTGGTTAGGGAACTCAGAGACCTTTCCAAAATGTCCAGGAACATGATCAACTCTTAAAAATTGAGCAAGTTATGCCTTGTGGAAGTTGGGAAATTTTTGGATATTTTGAAAAGTCAACATTGCTTCAAATGACCTAAAAATGCTAATGGGCCTCTTTTTCTTCCACAATTCATCATCCAAAGCATGTGCACGACCATTTGGCCCAAAGGGAAGTTTTTATCATTTTTATTTTATTTATTTGAATTTTTAAATGCTAGAAATTCATTTAATTAATTAAAATATATGAAAAATACTAAACCTAGGTTTTTAAATCTTTTTATGCATGATATACACTCAATATTTCGTGCATGGTTAGATTTGGAAAGAATCAATATGATTTGTCATGATTTGGTAGCAAATATGCATGAAAAGATTGAAAAATATTTTGCCATGAAAATCAATATCCTCTCCATCAATTCCTTGATCCTTTGGCTCTGAATTCTTACCCTAATCGTTCACATATACATACTAATGCAAACCCTACTCCTAAGAACCTCCAAGCTGCGCCATAGACAAAGAACAAAACTTGAGTTTTTGCCAAAAAAGTTGAAAACTGAAAACTAGGTTTTAGGGCTTTTCAAGGTCAAATAATCACTCCATTAGCTTGCCAAGGTTGCCAGGAGACGATTCCAATCAATAACTTTGTCCCATACTCGAGGAGGTGGTATATCTGAGTCAAGCTTTGCACGAAAAATTCCATAATCGAATCATGAATCTCATGCATTTTTCGTGCGTTTTCTTTATTGATTTATATTCCTTGATTAATTCTGAAGCTAACCACAAGGTTTAATTGAGTTTTTATATACTATACACGAATCTGCCATTGTTGTCTTTTAGGGTTTTCAAAGCTTTGAATTGGGGTTTCCCAGTTAAAGAAAAATTAGAACCTCACAGTACCATGACTGGATTCAGCGTGCTTGGACGATTCTAAAGCAACCCTCGCGCTCAATTTATGAGCTACCACGAGCTAATCGCTATTTTGAAATATGGTATAGTTGGGGACGGTTCAAAACCGTTGCTAATGATTTTTTGTTTCAGGAAAAAAACAAAGCCAAGGAAGAACAAGGGTATGTGGCCAGCGTTGATTGGTTCATTTAAATTCGCGCGCGGAAATCCCACTAACCCTTGTTTTCTCTTATGATATTTGTTTGCTATTACATAATCAAAGCACGTTGGATAGCTCAGTGGTAAAGCGTAGCATTGGTAATCTCCAGGACCTGGGTTCGAGCCCCAGGTCCCCCTCCCATTCCATATTATTTTTCTAATTGTGTTTGTGTGTAGCTTACTCCCAGAATTCCACCATACATCCCTCAAATCCAGCTTGCCACTTGGCCAATGGAAACAATCTGAAGGCCCTGATCTGAAGAACATGGTAAACCTGAGTCAACGCACCTACACGCGTCCTGAAAAAGTCAATCAGGCCAGAAATTAATGGGCCTGAAATACTGGATTATACCTCTCAACTGGGGACAGAACCCCCCAAGGTTTGCAAGTTTCTTTTATATTTTTTCATTTTTTATTTGATTCATTTATTTCCTTTTAATTAATTTCTTTAATTTAGTTTATTTTTCATAAAAATATAAAAACAATATAAAAATCAGAAAAGACAAAAAATAAGTATTTTTATTTAAATGTTATTTTTTGTAAATAAATATTATTCATTGATTTTAGCTATTAAATTAGGTTTAATTCAAGCATTTTTTTAATTAATCTAAAATTAGTAGAATTAGGGTTTTTAATCAATTTTTATCCTTTTTCTTTTCTTTTCATTAATAATTAAATATTATCTATTTTTATAAATCAAATTGCATGTAAATAATTAGATTGATTTTAGGTTTAATTTTAATATGTTTTCTTAACAAATAAAAATGGTAGAATTAGGGTTAATATTTTAATTTCATTTAATCTTTCTCATAAAAATTCATAAATCCAAAAAATACCAAAAAAAAAAACAATTTCTTTTTTCATCTTTATTTAATCAATTTGATAATTTAATTTAATTGCATTAAAAAGGGTCCAACGCCCTCGTTTCTAATTTTAATTCATATTCGCGCATTTTATTTATTTCTTGTAAATATTAGTGTAATTCTCCCAAAGCCGTGTAATTTCATAATTTCTCGCACTTTACTTTATTTCTTTATTTTTCTGTCAAATCGGGTCCTGGTTTAATTTTGGCGATGTGGACCCGCGCCTTTGTAATAGTTTAGAACTTTTATTTCCCGCAATTTTGTAACTGTTAAATAAATGCATGCAAGAATGAATGATTAAATAAAAACAAACGCATAGATCACTTTGACATGAACAAGACAAAATAACTGAACATGACACACAAAGTCACACACCACCCCTAGGGTATGCCTCACTGTTGCCTTGCCTCGAAAGGTGATCGTCGAGTAGAGGATGTCTTAGTAAGTCCTCATGATCCGGGAACCTGGCATGAGGGTAGCTTCTAAGGTGTCTTCCCATTGCTCTGGTGATCACCATGTCCCGAACCTCGAATTGACCCGAACACCTCCAATGGTGGTGCTACCTACCTCTCAATGGTGGGATGGCACTACTTTAAGGACATTTACACAGACGAATTCCTTAGGGTAGGTAGACGACTCTAGATACTTTCTCTAATTTCAAAACAAATAAAAAAAATACTTTTCACACCGACACCTTTTCAAAAAGCTTTCGAAAGCAATTTTTTCAAACACTCTTGAGGACTGATACAAGAGTCGAACTGAAATTTTCAAAGAAACTTTTTAAAACCCACAGTTGAAAAGCAAACAAACCTTTTTTGAAAACACAAATGAGCAAGTATCTAAGAGCCCATGGATAACCATGGATAGAAAGGGTGCTAACACCTTCCCTTTCTATAATCTACCTCCCGAACCGAGAGCAATCTCTATAAGGAATTTTTCTGTGCTTTTGTCCTTTCCATTTGGATAAAATAAAAGACGGTGGCGACTCTTGCTTCCGCGACATTTCGCGAACCAGCGTTAAACAGTCAGTTCCAGATCCACCGATCACAGAACTGGCGACTCTGCTGGGGATAAACTTATAAAGTGAGGTGTACCTTAGGGTTAGTTCATAACTGTGTTTTCAATTGTATTGACTTGTCTGCTTTAAATTTGTGGGTTGCATGGGAGTTACATAGATCCTAACCCGGATCTGGGGATACCCTGTTTAGGTAGCATAAGCTGTGAGGGACCTGTCCGGCGTAGACCGACACGGGTGAAACAGTGGCTACGTTGGTGTGGCACCTTGGTCTGTACCGATATCCCTTGTGTTGCAACGAGGAGAATATGGGTCTTCTGAGGAGTCATTAAGCACCAACAACCTTAGAACCTTAAATGACCCAACTTGGCCAATAGAACAGTAACAGTATGTTACGCCCATTGAGGCTAAACTCTCGTGATGGTTCTGGCTGCAAGAAAAGATTGCGATGCTGGAGTTATGACCGATCGAGGGTAGTCAATGATATTGGGATCCTCTAAGAACCCGGTTACTTTGATAGGACAGGTATGAACCAACCAACTTCAAGAGGGTACTACCCGGACCCCATGTTGGCCTTAAACCCTAAGGACTTGTCTTGTGTGACTTGTGTGCCTTCCAACTTGACTATTTGCATGCTTGTTATCTGACACTTGAGTTTCTTGCAGGTTTTGTTTATAGTCCTTAATAGGGACTCATAACAGGGTATACTAAGTTTCTTATAGGTTTCGGTTTGCAGTCCTTAATTAGGACTCATAACAGGGTTTACCGAGTTTCTTGCAGGTTTTGTTTTTAGTCCTTAACTGGGACTCATGACAGGTTTTACTTGAGTTTCTTGCAGGTTTCTGTTTATAGTCCTTAATAAGGGCTCATAACAGGGTTTATTCATATTACCCCATGCATCATGACATCATACCATTGCATACATCCTAACCCATTTCAAGGATCTCAAGGGCTTGTGATGCAGGTCATGATGGATCAAACATCTAGCAAGGGGCAAAGAGGATTTATTTTCCTCTAGCCAAAGTTGTCAGAGGCTATGACCCACTTGATATGGTGAGCTTTGACTCCTGAAGAAGGTTCCCCTAGCCAAGGTTGTTTGGAAAGCGAAATAAGGTTGATGACTTGAGTCAGGGGCTATGACCCACTTGATATGGTGAGCCTTTGACCCTTGGAAGAAAGAATCTCAACAAATATGAAGTTCTTTCAGTCAAGCTACCGAATCCCAGCTCTAACAAATTTCTTGTTTACCCCGCGAGGTCCTTGAAAACATTGCATGCATACATAAACATCATAACAGGTATCCTTGCTGCAGGTCACTTACCTCTCTCGCTGTTTATTTCAGCAATGGCTTCCCATCAAGATAACCAGGACCTTCACACTCAAGAGACTCAGTTCAGGGAAATCTTCCTAGGCCTATCCAAGGGGCAGGAAGAGTTGAGGACACTCCTCATGGGGAATCTGATCAGAAAGAGTCCTGAAGATGACAAGGACGAACAGCTGAAACGTCTACAAGATGAGGTAGACACATTGAAAACTCAGATGCTGGGGCAAAGGGCCCTCATTCAAGGTTTAGCCCAGGAGCAAGGAGAGCTGAGAGCCATGATCAGCCAGCTTCCTCAAGGCATGAAGCAACCAGCCCAAATCAGGGACCAGGTCATGGAACAGCTTCCAAGAAGGAAAAGGTCGGGTCCAATGAATAGACCTCTCCGAGTTGCTACTACTTCTCAGGTCCAACAACGACCTCGCCAAGAACAACGGGTTGATCAGAACAGGTCGGACGAGCCTAAGAGACAATTCACTTACATCAACATGTCATGGTCACGAGCTTTGCAGCACATGTTAAGGATGAACCTGATTGCGGTGATCAACCCTCCTGCAAATCCAAAGACTTCCTCTCCAAATTACAACCCAGAAGCAAGGTGCGCTTACCATTCTGGTAGCCCGGGGCACGATACTGAGGACTGTTGGGCACTGAAGTACAAGATTCAGAATATGATCGATGCTAAAGAGATCGAGTTCGAGCCCGCCGAGACTCCCAACGTGATCACTGCTCCCTTGCCGAAACATGGCTAGGATTGAGAAATTTTTGTTCATTCGAATGTTCAAGTTGCAATTTTCTTTTGTTCAAACATTTACTCATGTTAAACATTGTTATTTCATTAATGCATCGCATATGTCTGTTCTGAAACAATATATTCGTATTCACTAAATGCAAATTATTTTCATATTTTTTCTGATGATCAACTCTCAATTAATAATTCTAAGCCTCTTGAGGGAGGATGACGAAAACGATACCATAATCTACAGTATGCTTTTGAACAGACCCCGCTGATGAGGTACAGGCATTGTTTCAATCCCTAAACACTGGAGTTATAAGGATGATAATCCCTCGTCAACCCCTCTGAGCCAAAGAAGTAGGAGTTTTTCTTTTCGAAATTTAAAACCCTTAATCATAACCTGGGGCAGGGTAGTCTCTCAGTTGATCCAAGTGCATAACGAATGGCACCAAAGAGGTCCTTACAAAACAAAGGAAGACAGTGATGGTTCCGAATAATCAATAAAGAAAGGCAGTCATTATCGCAAAAATAAAAAAACCCATTAAGTCAAAACCCATGAAGGAGACTTACAAAACTGGGGCATCCCGCTGACTGTAATTCCAAAAAGGAAACAGTTCAGGCAAAAAAGAAAGGGATAACAAAAATCAGACAAGAAAGAGGTCTTACGAACCCTCAACAAAAAAGGAATGACTGCCTATTCAAAATAAGTTATCAACATCCGAATCATCACCGGAAAATCAGAGCAAAGACTCAAACAAGGTCTAACGTACGATCAACTGAGCTTAGGTTTGAAGAACATCACGAAGAGTGGGTGGGTACAAATAATTTGAGCCTTTATCCTTTGTTTCTTAAACCGTGAACCAAGCCACGTTATAACCCTTAAAAGTCCTAGCTGAAGCATGGGTTAGTTCGAAAGCATACTGTTACGAAAGGTATCCTGACTCCTTAAGGCCTACAGTAAATACGGAGTTGACATCATGTTTTACAAACATTCACTTGTTTTATGAAAAAAGAATGCATTTTCAAAATCTTCAAGACAGACATAAGTTTTGCATTTTTGATTTAACATTGTTTGCATATAATTATTTGTTTGAACAGCATAGAAATTCGCACAACGAATGCCTAATGAACAGAAGCACTTCCAATCAAGGGGCATGATATGATCATGGTCTATCATCTGGGGCAGTTAGGTCAAGATTCGGAGAATCTCTCAAAGTCCAAATAGCCTGGGGCAAATCTCCACCTGAGTCACTTAAGGCATTCCAACAACGAATCTTGCCTGATCAAACACCTTCTGGTGGCATGGCAAAACACTTCTAACAGGGGCAACTCCCTACATTCTGAGAACATGGATATAGTCGAAAAAGATACTACGCATAATCAAAGACCCGCTAGGTTGACACACCTAGGCAAAAATTAGGGCTTCCCGGTGAACCAAAAAGGTTCGGGCAAAAATAAGGGATGAAATGAAAAAAATCTGTACACCCGGCAAGTCGAAAACCTGAAAAGGCGGCTTGGGCAAAAATGGGTATCCCGGTGGACTGAAAACCCGAAAGGGCGGTCCAGGCAAAAGTTAGGGATCAAAGCGTACAACTATGCCCTGTCATCTTGTCACCTGCCTATCAGAAGAAGGTTTGTCCATCAACAACTATCAGCGTCTCACAGGTCTTCCTCTCCCACCTCAGAAACAGGGGCAATAAAGAGCTGTCTAAGCGATCTAGTTGCTCAGTCCATCAAGGTACCAAGGTAGGTTCAGCTAAAGAACATAACCAGCATATCTTAAATCCCCAGAGAGTGAGCCAGCAAGCAGTATACTCTCCTCAAGCAAAGTTATACTATCAAACTTAAGGAAGTTGGGTATCCTCCCGCAGATCTCAACATTCCCCAGTAGTATATGTATTCTTAACAAGCATCCCCGGCAATCTTGGTCTAAAAGATTGTTCCCCGGCGGTATATCAAACATTCAATGGAGTCACTTCCCCGGTACAATTCAAAACTTCCCCAAGAGAGTCCAATCTAGTTCCCCAGGAAAGTTGGAATCCATCTCCCCAAGCAGTAAGCTTATCCCCAGTAGATTCTGGAAGCTTATCCTTGCAGAGCACGAACGCGTCCCCCGGCTTTACTCAAAGAGTTATTTCCTTACCAGGATATAACTGGGTTATCCTCAGCCAAAAGCCACGGAAAGGTCGTCGTCAACACAGTTCTTTCTTATCCCCAGCGAAGTCTATTAGCACTTCCAACACAACAAGGGTACCCCCAGCAAATTATTATCAACATCTCAGCAAAGTATCTCTCTCCCCACAGAGTATTGCTTCCCAGCAAAATCGTTAGAGTACTTTTCTCCCCGCAGAATAATCCATTCGCCAAGTTTATTCCCCAACGGAGGTATCTTCTCCTACCGGTATTCTTACAACTCTCCTCCCCAGAGGAAGCAAAATCTATTCTTCAACATCAGCCCAGGAGTGACTTCCTGGCACCCGTCAAGGATTTATTTTCCTAAGACAAAAGATACATTCATAAACATCACATACATCATTATAGCATGCATATACGCATCATATCTTACAAATCTCATTTATGTCGAGAACATCATTGCTTGATCCATATCACGCATTGCATATGACTGACCTTTACCTTTCAGGAAATATTCAGTTAAGTTCTCAATCATATTTCCAAGACCTAGTCTGGTTCAGTTAGATCGACTCCAAAGATTTCTCTGTTTCTTATCCAGTCAAAGGCCTTCTCTGGTTCAGTCAGATCGACCCTAAGATCTCCCTGTTTCTTATCCAGTTGAAGACATTCAAGACATAGACCGGTTCAGTTAAATCGACTCCAAAGATTTCTCTGTTTCTTATCCAGTCAAAGGCCTTCTCTGGTTCAGTCAGATCGACCCTAAGATCTCCCTGTTTCTTACCCAGTTGAAGACATTTCAAGACCTAGACCGGTTCAGTTAATCGACCCTAAGATTTTATGTTTCTTATCCAGTCCAAGGCCTTCTCTAGTCCAGTTAAATCGACCCCAAACAGATTTTCCTGATAAAGACTCAGTAGAAGTTATCCAAGATTCTCTCAATGATTGCTGTTGAGGTTGTAATCGCCTATGGTTCTCTCCCCGATACTGCGGAGGTAGTAATCATCCCAAGATTCGCTCAACGATTGCTGTTGAAGTTGAAGTTATCCAAGATTCTCTCAATGATTGCTTTTGAGGTTGTAGTCGCCTATGGTTCTCTCCCCGATACTGCGGAGGTAGTAATCATCCCAAGATTCGCTCAACGATTGCTGTTGAAGTTGAAGTTATCCAAAATTCTCTCAATGATTGCTGTTGAGGTTGTAGTCACCTATGGTTCTCTCCCCGATACTGCGGAGGTAGTAATCATCCCAAGATTCGCTCAACGATTGCTGTTGAAGTTGAAGTTATCCAAGATTCTCTCAATGATTGCTGTTGAGGTTGTAATCGCCTATGGTTCTCTCCCCGATACTGCGGAGGTAGTAATCATCCCAAGATTCGCTCAACGATTGCTGTTGAAGTTGAAGTTATCCAAGATTCTCTCAATGATTGCTGTTGAGGTTGTAGTCGCCTATGGTTCTCTCCCCGATACTGCGGAGGTAGTAATCATCCCAAGATTCGCTCAACGATTGCTGTTGAAGTTGAAGTTATCCAAGATTCTCTCAATGATTGCTGTTGAGGTTGTAGTCGCCTATGGTTCTCTCCCCGATACTGCGGAGGTAGTAATCATCCCAAGATTCGCTCAACGATTGCTGTTGAAGTTGAAGTTATCCAAGATTCTCTCAATGATTGCTGTTGAGGTTGTAATCGCCTATGGTTCTCTCACCGTTCCTGTTGAGGTAGTAACCATCCCTGGTTCATTCATCACCGTTTGAAGCTCCAGATTCAGCTCCTGTAACCAGTCAGGACACATCTATACGAAGAGTTTGAAGACCAGCTCCTGTAACAGGCCAGGTACTCATTTTTCTTTTTGCAGGTACGCAAGTTCTCGCTAAGGAATCTCTTACGCGATCAACAGCCAGATGGCATCTATAAGCCCATCCACCTATCCATCATCTCTTAGCATGGCATCTATAAGCCCATCACCCTCCTCATCAATCTCCAAATGGCATCTGTAAGCCCATTCCCCACCATCACACTACTATGTGAGCGCAAATTTCTGGGCACTCTAGTGTTCAATCATCTTCCACCCTCGGATTACGAAAGGCACGTCAGCCAATCTGCATCCTCAGGTCTAAGAAGATTGAACAGGGGCAACTGTTGTACCCCAAAATTTTCCCTCCCATATTCTTCAAGATTTTCCAAGTCAAAGCTTCAAAATCTCCCCAAGGGTTGCACAGTTCAAGGGCCTCCTAACAGTCAAAAATTAGGGTTTTGGTTCTGACAAAGAAAATGAAGTTTCCAAGGGTCCAATCAAGTCCCACATGCCTATAAACATGGTCAAGTATCCTCATACCAAGTTTCAAGACTTACAGCACAAAATTGCACAGTCAAAAACCCTAATTGCACTACAGTCAACTAAAGGGGCAAAATGGTCATTTGACAGTCAAAAGTTCAAATTTTTGGTCAACATATCATTTTGAAGCCACAAACATCATTTTATCAATGCTTGATCATGATTCTCAAAGCTTGGCTCAAAAATCATCAAGATGCAAAAGTTTCCATATTTGGACAGTTGAAAAAGTCAACTGTAACTTGACCAGGGCATAACTTTCACATGGATTATCAGAAAAATTCCATCCAAAGCTCATTTTGAAGAGAATGACATTTCCTACAACTCCTCTTCACACTTCAAGTCCAAGAAATGCTCT
Organism: Vicia faba; assembly: GCA_948472305.1. NCBI lineage: Eukaryota > Viridiplantae > Streptophyta > Magnoliopsida > Fabales > Fabaceae > Vicia > Vicia faba. The sequence goes on from OX451737.1 coordinate 1,575,531,081, forward strand.
CACAAAAAGTTATCAATTTCAACATTATAGGTCATTTTCAAAAGTCAACAAAAAGGGACTTTAAGTCAAAGGCCATAACTTGTGATTGGTAAATCAAAATGACATGGGACCAAATACATTGGTTAGAGAACTCAAAGAACTTTCCAAAATGTCCAGGAACATGATCAAAGCTTAAAAATTGAGCAAGTTATGCCTTGTGGAAGTTGGGAAATATTTGGATATTTTGAAAAGTCAACATTGCTTCAAATGACCTAAAAATGCTAATGGGCCTCTTTTTCTTCCACAATTCATCATCCAAAGCATGTGCACGACCATTTGGCCCAAAGGGAAGTTTTCATCATTTTTATTTTATTTATTTGAATTTTTAAATGCTAGAAATTCATTTAATTAATTAAAATATATGAAAAATACTAAACCTAGGTTTTTAAATCTTTTTATGCATGATATACACTCAATATTTCGTGCATGGTTAGATTTGGAAAGAATCAATATGATTTGTCATGATTTGGTAGCAAATATGCATGAAAAGATTGAAAAATATTTTGCCATGAAAATCAATATCCTCTCCATCAATTCCTTGATCCTTTGGCTCTGAATTCTTACCCTAATCGTTCACATATACATACTAATGCAAACCCTACTCCTAAGAACCTCCAAGCTGCGCCATAGACAAAGAACAAAACTTGAGTTTTTGCCAAAAAAGTTGAAAATTGAAAACTAGGTTTTAGGGCTTTTCAAGGTCAAATAATCACTCCATTAGCTTGCCAAGGTTGCCAGGAGACGATTCCAATCAAGAACTTTGTCCCATACTCGAGGAGGTGGTATATCGGAGTCAAGCTTTGCACGAAAAATTCCATAATCGAATCATGAATCTCATGCATTTTTCGTGCGTTTTCTTTATTGATTTATATTCCTTGATTAATTCTGAAGCTAACCACAGGGTTTAATTGAGTTTTTATATACTATACACGAATATGCCATTGTTGTCTTTTAGGGTTTTCAAAGCTTTGAATTGGGGTTTCCCAGTTAAAGAAAAATTAGAACCTCACAGTACCATGACTGGATTCAGCGTGCTTGGACGATTCTAAAGCAACCCCCGCGCTCAATTTATGAGCTACCACGAGCTAATCGCTATTTTGAAATATGGTATAGTTGGGGACGGTTCAAAACCGTTGCTAATGATTTTTTGTTTCAGGAAAAAAACAAAGCCAAGGAAGAAGAAGGGTATGTGGCCAGCGTTTATTGGTTCATTTAAATTCGCGCGCGGAAATCCCACTAACCCTTGTTTTCTCTTATGATATTTGTTTGCTATTACATAATCAAAGCGCGTTGGATAGCTCAGTGGTAAAGCGTAGCATTGGTAATCTCCAGGACCTGGGTTCGAGCCCCAGGTCCCCCTCCCATTCCATATTATTTTTCTAATTGTGTTTGTGTGTAGCTTACTCCCAGAATTCCACCATACATCCCTCAAATCCAGCTTGCCACTTGGCCAATGGAAACAATCTGAAGGCCCTGATCTGAAGAACATGGTAAACCTGAGTCAACGCACCTACACGCGTCCTGAAAAAGTCAATCAGGCCAGAAATTAATGGGCCTGAAATACTGGATTATACCTCTCAACTGGGGACAGAACCCCCCAAGGTTTGCAAGTTTCTTTTATATTTTTTCATTTTTTATTTGATTCAATTATTTCCTTTTAATTAATTTCTTTAATTTAGTTTATTTTTCATAAAAATATAAAAACAATATAAAAATCAGAAAAGACAAAAAATAAGTATTTTTATTTAAATGTTATTTTTTGTAAATAAATATTATTCATTGATTTTAGCTATTAAATTAGGTTTAATTCAAGCATTTTCTTAATTAATCTAAAATTAATAGAATTAGGGTTTTTAATCAATTTTTATCCTTTTTCTTTTCTTTTCATTAATAATTAAATATTATCTATTTTTATAAATCAAGTTGCATGTAAATAATTAGATTGATTTTAGGTTTAATTTTAATATGTTTTCTTAACAAATAAAAATGGTAGAATTAGGGTTAATATTTTAATTTCATTTAATCTTTCTCATAAAAATTCATAAATCCAAAAAATACCAAAAAAAAACAATTTCTTTTTTCATCTTTATTTAATCAATTTGATAATTTAATTTAATTGCATTAAAAAGGGTCCAACGCCCTCGTTTCTAATTTTAATTCATATTCGCGCATTTTATTTATTTCTTGTAAATATTAGTGTAATTCTCCCAAAGCCGTGTAATTTCATAATTTCTCGCACTTTACTTTATTTCTTTATTTTTCTGTCAAATCGGGTCCTGGTTTAATTTTGGCGATGTGGACCCGCGCCTTTGTAATAGTTTAGAACTTTTATTTCCCGTAATTTTGTAACTGTTAAATAAATGCATGCAAGAATGAATGATTAAATAAAAACAAACGCATAGATCACTTTGACATGAACAAGACAAAATAACTGAACATGACACACAAAGTCACACACCACCCCTAGGGTATGCCTCACTGTTGCCTTGCCTCGAAAGGTGATCGTCGAGTAGAGGATGTCTTAGTAAGTCCTCATGATCCGGGAACCTGGCATGAGGGTAGCTTCTAAGGTGTCTTCCCATTGCTCTGGTGATCACCATGTCCCGAACCTCGAATTGACCCGAACACCTCCAATGGTGGTGCTACCTACCTCTCAATGGTGGGATGGCACTACTTTAAGGACATTTACACAGACGAATTCCTTAGGGTAGGTAGACGACTCTAGATACTTGCTCTAATTTCAAAACAAATAAAAAAAATACTTTTCACACCGACACCTTTTCAAAAAGCTTTCGAAAGCAATTTTTTCAAACACTCTTGAGGACCGATACAAGAGTCGAACTGAAATTTTCAAAGAAACTTTTTAAAACCCACAGTTGAAAAGCAAACAAACCTTTTTTGAAAACACAAATGAGCAAGTATCTAAGAGCCCATGGATAACCATGGATAGAAAGGGTGCTAACACCTTCCCTTTCTATAATCTACCTCCCGAACCGAGAGCAATCTCTATAAGGAATTTTTCTGTGCTTTTGTCCTTTCCATTTGGAGAAAATAAAAGACGGTGGCGACTCTTGCTTCCACGACATTTCGCGAACCAGCGTTAAACAGTCAGTTCCAGATCCATCGATCACACATGGTATTGTCACACCGCGCAAACATAAATAAAGTATCCTAATAATCACACAACAAACATTACGAAAACGAGACAATTCACAACAATACGTGAAAACACATATATGCACAAATATCATATACAAGTTAATATATAATTTCTATACAACATATATATTAATTACAAAACTCAAAACAAAATAATTGTCGCAATGCGAAGATAATAGAACCAATCCTCGACAATGACGCCATTTTGTTAGAGCGGTGTAGCGGCAAGCAACAAAAGTTTTGAAAATATTTATCCGAGAATTTATCGTGTCCACAAAGATTAGTTATTGAATTGTCGTTCAACAAATATCTCGTTATTGAGTTTGGGGTTTGAATGGTATATAAAAGTATCAACAAAAAATAAATTTAAACAAAAGTAAAAACTAAGGAAGAACTTATCAAGCCTGCATATAATCTACTCATCACAGACTTATATCTATTGACCAGTTACATTCAACCTAACAATACTCATCAATGTCACTACGTATCACTCATAATCTAAGTCATTTCTAACCCAAATTAAGAGACCGGTTGTATCACCAAGGAAATTATCTCTCTACCTCCTCAACAACACAGAAGACAACTATGTAATTGCATATATGATCTCTCAGCACAACACAACGGCATAGAGGCATTAAGCTCTGATACCCAAGTAGCTGTCAACTCTAAATCTATCTCTAGAATCCAGAAACTAACAGATAATCATCCTATATAAGAATCTAAGCAGTATATGTCTATAACAACTCAAATCCCTATCACAGAGAAAAAATCCAGGACAACAATCGACAGATATATATAAAGAAAGTTTAATATAACTCCATGGGTGAAAAATATACATAAGTTCAGAGTAAATACATGTACAAACTCAACACATAAAGAATACACAAAGAGAAATAGAAATGAACCACAAATCTCCCGATTTGTTAGTGTAGATTGATGAGTGTTGTACCCCAAAATTTTCCCTCCCATATTTCTCAAGATATTGCAAGAAAAATCTCTAAGTGGCTCAAGGTTGCTCAAGAGTTGGTCAGACAAGCTATCTCCTAAGACAGTCAACCCCAAATTAGGGTTTTGTGTTGCATCAAGATCCTTGAATCCAAATGGCCTCAAGTGCTCCCCAATGTCCTAAAATGTTCTCAAGATCATCCATGTCAAGTTTCAAGCCTTGCAGAGGAAGTTTGCTCAGTCAATTGCTCAAAGGTCCAAAAATCGACTATGCTAGGGCAAAAGTTAACTGTGACCCAAATACAATCAAACTTCAAGATTTTTTGTCAACATTCTCAGTTTGAAGGATATTTCATCATTTGATCAAGGGTTGATCATGATTCATCAAGGATTGCTCAAAGTTCATCAAGACTCAAAAGTTGCTAAATTAGGGTTTTGTAGGAAAAGTCAACTCAACTTTGACCAAGCATAACTTTCTCATACTTTATGAGAAATGACCCATCAAAAGCCCGTTTTGAAGAGGATGAAAATTCCTACAATCCATCTTCATACCCCAAGATCAAAAAATGCACTCACAAAAAGTTATAAATTTGGACATTATGGGTCATTTTTGAAAGTCAACAAAAACACCTTTTTTTCCAAAGCTTATAACTTGAGCATGGAATATCAAAATGAGATGATACCAAAATGGTTGGTTTGAGGACATATCAAGCTTTCTAAAAAGTCCAAACACACCTCCAAAAGTTCAAAATTGAAGAAGTTATGCATTGTTGAAGTTGGACTTTTTTTGCAAAATTGCCAAAAGTCAACTATCCCCAAAACATCAAATTTTGTCAAATGGGCCAATTCTTTTCCACTTGATTTGAGTTTGCATCATTGTCCACGTGCCTTAGCTTCAGCCATGAGCTCATATTTCATTTTTATTATTTAATTTGATTTTTTATTGAATTTATTCATTTTAAATCAAATAAAATCATAGAAAATCCAAATAATTAAAAACTCTTGATTTATTGATTGTTTTAGGCTTTGTTTACAGCTAGCATCACCATGGAATTCGTATCAAAGCAAATCATGTGCAAAAAGATTAAATCAAACCAAATTTGGAAAGGTTTAAAGAGGAGATCAAATCAAATTCAAAGGCATTGATATGGGAAGATTTGATCCATAATTCTTACCCTAATACACTACACACTACATAAGCAAGCCAAAGGAGTCGAGATCAGGGTTGGCAATTGCAGAGAGAGGCAGAAAAAGATTTGAAAAAAGTCACAAAAAGCTTGAGACCGAAATCGTGTTTAGAGGTGTTTTCAAGGGCTGAGACATGTCCCAATCTCTTCCTGGGTGTTCACTCAATCTACCTGGATCAAAAGCAAGGTTGTTCAGACGTCCAAACGCGCTGTAAGTGTCACGATAACCACCCCTGTTCTTGATTTAGCAACTCTGAATTTAAGCATCCTTTTCATGAATCAATACCATATTCTGAATCTACATGACATTTGCAAGCGTTTGGTATTATCCTATTGCTTTTATCTGGCTTGAATGAAGAACCACCATAGCTAGGGTTCTTCATGTGTTTTTTGGGGTTTTCTATTTCAGGTAAAATCGTGACTCAAGAAGGGCATAACTTTGATCAGAAGGCCATAACGAATCCAACCTTGTTCTTAGAATGGATTTATATGGCCTGGAGGGAGTTTTAGCATAAGCCTGCGTCTTTTGCTGCGGATTCAAATCCGCAGGTAATGTTGTTACATGTCTGAGGACAGGGATGAGTGCGTGTCATCCTCCGGTTGGCCCATTCAAATATTTTTCGAGCATTTTATTTTTTCTGACCAATAATTGTTGTTTTGTTTTATTATTATTTTGTATTCATATAACAAATGGATCAAGATGGTGTAGTGGCAAGGCAAGCGCGTATCATCCCTCAGGACCTGGGTTCGAATCCCAGGTCCCCCACTTTCTCTATATTTTTCCTCTTCGGGTACTCCTATGCGTGCTTGAGTCTGCAGAACACCGTGCACCATCATCCATGCAATAGCCAGTTGGCCAAGGGCTATATCTGGTGGTCCAAGAGTGGATGTCCACCATAGTCCAAGTCCACGCATGCCCACTGGATTCCAAAAAAGACAACAAAGACCAGCTGTAATTGGGCTTCAGAATTGCTACTAACACCATATAAACAGGCCCAAACCCCTCCTTTCTTCTATTTATTTATTTTCTTTATTAATTTGTTTTTATTATTTTTATTTCATTTACTAACCAATCAAAAAATTCTTTTCTTTATCAAATAAAAAACCACAAAATATTTTTATTCAATCAAATTTTTATTTTTATTAATAAACACTAATTAATTAATTTAGATCTTAATCAGAGTAACTTTAACCTATTTGTTTGTAAATAATTAAAATTAAATTAGATTTAATTAGGTTTTAATTACTAACTTAATTATTTTATTTTTCTTTCTTAAAATAACAAAAACCCAAAAATAATTTATTTTTATTAATTTATTTATTTTATTTAATTTAGTAATTAATTTAGGTTAATTTCTTTCTTAAAATAAAAAATAACAAAAAGATATTTTCTCTTTAACCAAAAAGGGTCAAAACCCTAATCATGCGCTCGATTTAATTTCCCGCACGCGATTTATTTATTTTTATCCAATAACGTATCTGCTTCCGGTTTGTAATAGTAAATAGGACATTTATTTATTTTTACCGCTTTATTTATTTTTCAAAGGGTTTGTCTTTGGCGATGTAAATACCCGACGCCTTGTAATTTAAATTCCGCATTTTATTTCCGTAAATTATAACTGTTAGATGTTTGATAATAGGGATGCATGACAAGATTGAATGTTTTAACCTAAAGTCAAATTAGATCACCTTTAACATGTACAAAGATAAAAATAACTGAAAACGACACTCTCGCACATGCGCACTCTTAGGGTACACCCCACTTGGTTGCCTTCGTACGCGGTCATTGAGTATAGATCGTTTTAGAGGTCGCCCTCTTGTCTAAAAGATCATAGTCACCTCGAAATAGTTGCCTCGGATATTGTTGCCTCAAACAAATTATCTAAGACATTAGGGTTACCGCTAAGGCGTCCTAACATTGCTTTAGTGACCGTAAGTCCCTCATTCGAATTGACCCTTAAAACTCCAACGACGATGCTACCTACTCATCAATAGTGGGATAACATTGTCTAAAGAAAATTAGCATAAAACAATTATTTTTTCGAGTAGGTAGATGGTTCTTGGATACTTGCTCTTTCAAAAAACAAAACTTTTCGCACTTACACTCCTTTTCAAATAAAGTTTTCAAAACACTTCATTACACTCTTGAGGACAGAAGCAAGAGTCATATCGAATTTTTCAAACAAAATTTTTTTCAAATCCACAAGCACAAAGAAAACAATTTTGAAAACAATTGAGCAAGTGCCTAAGAGCCCGTGGATAACCACTGATAGAGAGGATGCTAATACCTTCCCTTTCTATAATCTACCCCCCGAACCCGAGAAACATCTCGAAAAAGGAATTTTTCTGTGCTTTTTTCCTTTCCTTGTTGGATAAAATAAAAGTCAGTGGCGACTCTTGCTTACCGCGACATTTTGCGAAAACAAACGCAAAACCAGCATTACAAAAAACAGTCAGTTCTTCCCAACGTATCACAATGAGCAATCCACCCCGGATCATCCGTATGCAAGCTTCAATGTTGTTTTCTAAGATAATCCTATCCCAAAAAATGAAGGTTGATGGAGTTGGGGTCAAAAATATCCAAAACCATACCCGAAAAATGTGTTTTTGGCCCTAAATACACATTTCTGACTGTCCAGGATCACCCGTTGACCAAAAAGCATCGCCCGACGACCAAAAAAACGTTTTTCCCACGCTACAACTCGCCTAGCGTCGCCCGACGACCAAATATTTCGCCCGACGATTGATGATAGAAGGTTAAAAAATCAGCACAACATTTTGCACCGTTTCAGGCATAACTTTTTGAACTGTAACTCTGATTCGCGTCCGGTTCGAAGCGTGGGAAAGCTTATTCAACGCTCTTTCTAAAAATGAAAAAATATAAACCAAATTAATGATTGTTTATTCTTTGATTTTGAGCCTTATTCGTTGATGAGTTGCTCAAAATCACGCGTTTGAAGTCGTGTCTTCGATACTTTATTTCTCATGCTCCAAATACGCATCAATACCTACAAAATGAATGGAAAAATATCAAACGGTACACTATGTACACAAAAAAATACAAACTAAATGTATTTATACAAAAGTCGGGTTTATTCAATGATATTAACAATAAAAAGTCGATAAGTGCAACAAAAAGTATATACAAAAATAGCTACAATTTGCACTTATCACTCTACTGACGTTCTATACTAGGTCGCTTTCAAATGCATGGTCATAGACGCCTCAAAAATGCTTTTGTTTAAAGGCACTATAGTTGGGTTTGCCAGCGAGCAGGTGAAGGTCCTAGGGCACTTGTCAGTAACAATCATGTTCGGAAATGGAGACAATGCCAAGTCCATAAAATTAAGGTATCTTATCGTGAATGCATCATCTCCTTACAACATAATAATTGAAAGGTCGGATTTCAATTCTTTGGAGGCCGCTCTATCCACTTTGTACCTTATCATGAAGTATCCATTACATGATGGACGAGTCGGAGTCATCAAAGGCAATCAGGGGTTGTGTCGCAAATGTTACAAAGATAATTTGAAGATGAAAAAAAACGGAGGGGAAGGGGGATCTACAAAAGAGGTTGGTGTGTTGAATCATGAGTAAAACAACTACACATATTTTTTAAAATTACCTAATGACATGAATTTATTAATAGTTCTACTATTAAATAATTAGAGTTTATTAGTGAGGTAGAAGTGTAAATATCAAAGTTTGTTAGAAGTTAGGTAGTTATTTAGTTAATTCAAGTAACTTATGAAGGAAATGCTCATAAATACTTGAGTAAATGTATTACATGAATGACTCATTTATTATTTAATAAAACAATGTTTATTCACTACTTCCCTCTCAATTCATCTATTTTTTCTTCCATTAATAAAATTTAGGTTAAGTTATAGTTTTTGTCCCCCTATTTTTTCTAATTCACGAAATTGATTCTTCTATTTTAAATTTTAACAGTTTTGATTCCTCTATTTTATATTTAAATAATTTTGGTTCCGTCTCTTACTTTTTCACTTAAAATTAAAAGTTAAATATGTTTTTGATCTCTTTAAATATTGCGAAATTCGTTTTTAGTCCTCCAAAATATTTCTTTTATATAATGGACCCTCTAAAATTTTTCATCTACAATTTTAATCCCTATTGCTAACGTCCGTTAAAAAAGATGACGTGACATTAACACGTGGCAGTGCAAGCTTTTAAAGATGACGACGTGACATACCACGTAACTAAGGGAAACCACATACTTGTTCCATAATATTTTGTAGCTAATTGACAACTAAATTCCTAACTAATATGTAGTAAATTCGTAACTAAAATTTTGTCTGCTTAATGGATTCATTTGTACCACTTTTGTGGATTTTTCTCATCACACTCTGATTTGAAAAGACCACTAGGTGGTTTTTTTCATCACAGTCTGTTTCCATATTATGCATGGAACTGTTCTTGGTACGTAGCTTAACTCTTTGGGACTCTTTCATTTATTCCAATGTCTAAAAATGAATGAAAATGTAACTTGGGCATAAGAGAAATTAATTATTGAAGAATATAATCTGGGTTGTTGGTGCAATGGAACGTGCTTGCATTTTTCTCCATATGTAGTGACTAATTCGACACTTCTTTGATACCAATATTGTTGAATAAACATTAAATGTGTTAGTAATAAGTTTTGCATTTAATTATGGTAGTATGAAGGACAATAGTTTAGTAAGTTATGATAGTTATTAGTAGCAGTTATGTTTATGTTTTAGAATTGTAAAAGTTTATTTGGGTCTATAAAAGACCAAGTGTGTAATTTATTTGACAAGAGCAATATACAAAATTTATACAGAAGTCTGATTCAAAATCTAACAATTTGGCATCAGAGCTCATGGAAAACATGATGAACCAAATGCCGTTACCACGACTAACGAAGTCCAATTATGAAAACTGGAGTATCCAAATGAAAGTTCTTCTTGGATCTCTAGACGCGTGGGAGGTGACCCATGATGGGTTTGAAGAACCAACAGAAGTTGGGGGATTTACAGCAGCTCAAACGAAGGCGTTGAAAGAGACGCGAGCGAAGGACAAAACGGCATTATACATGTTGTTCAGGGCTGTAGATGAATCAGGCTTTGAGAAGATTGCTAGTTCGACTACGTCGAAACAAGCGTGGGACACGTTAGAAAACGTGTTCAAAGGAGCAGATCGAGTGAAGCAGGTTCGAATCCAAACTCTTCGTGGCGAATTGGAGAGGATACAAATGAAGGATACATAAACTGTATCTGATTACATCACACGTGTGCAAAAGGTGGTGAATCAACTCACAAGAAATGGAGAGACAGTAGCTGATGCAAGAGTTGTTGAAAAGATCTTGAGATCTTTAACAGACAAGTTTGAAAATCTAGTGTGTGCAATAGAAGAGTCGAAGGACCTTTCAACGCTCTCAATCGAAGAGCTCACTGGTTCGCTCGAAGCACATGAACAACGAAAGATGAAAAAGAAAGAAGAAGCAGACGAAGAAGCAAACCAAACCAAGGAATCGAACAAAGATGAAAAGGTACTCTTTTCTCACAACTTTCGAGGAAGAGGACGTGGACGTGGAGGTCGTGACAGTGGTCGAAGTGGTAGAGGTAGCAACTTCGAAAGAGGACATTCGAGCCAACAAAATTGACGTGGCAGAGGACATGGTCAAAGAGGTGGTCGTTCGAATTACTCCAACTTCGAATGCTACAAGTGTGGGAAGTATGGTCATTACGCGAAGGATTGCAACTCCTACAATTGTTACAACTGTGACAAAGTGGGACATCTTACAAAAGACTGTCGAAATGAAAAGAAGACTGAAGAGACAACCAACCTAGCCTTGGAAGCTGAATCAAATGAAGGCTTTCTCCTGATGGCTCAAAACGAAATCAACACCAATGACAGTGTTTGGTATCTTGACTCAGGAGCAAGTAATCACATGTGTGGTTACAAACACCTGTTTAAAGACATGAAGGGAATTGAAGATGGTAGTGTGTCTTTTGGAGATGCATCGAAAGTGAAGGTTGAAGGAAAGGGCACAATTAGTTACTTACAGAAGGATGGCTTGATTGGATCAATCGAAGACGTTTACTATGTACCATATCTTAAGACCAACATATTAAGTCTGGGACAACTTACAGAAAAAGGTGCTTCGATACTGATGAAAGATCGAACACTGCAGTTGAAGGACAAAGCGGGATATCTGATTGCCGCTGTCGAAATGGAAAGGAATCGAATGTACAAACTGAACCTGAGGAACATTCGAGAGAAATGTCTGCAAATCGAAGTGCAAGACAAAGCGTCACTATGGCGCATGTGCTTTGGTCATCTACATCATGCTGGTTTGAGAAGGTTGGCAAAAAGGAACATGGTGCATGGACTACCAGACATGGATTTCGAAGGAAAATTCTGTGAAGAATGTGTGTTCAGCAAACAAACAAGAACCTCATTTCAAAAGAAGGCAGAGTATCAAGCTAAACATATACTCGAATTGATACATACTGACATATGTGGGCCAATCACTCCAGAATCCTTCAGTGGAAAAAGGTACTTCATTTCCTTCATTGATGACTTCTCAAGAAAAACCTGGGTCTACTTCCTGAAAGAAAAATCTGAAGCATTAGAAGTGTTCAAAAAGTTCAAAGTAATGGTGGAGAAGGCAACAGACAGACACATCAAAGCAATTCGATCTGACAGAGGAGGAGAGTATACTTCGATGGCCTTTGTGAAGTACTGTGAAGAACAAGGCATAAGGAGATTCCTAACTGCACCATATTCACCTCAGCAAAATGGTGTGGCTGAAAGGAAGAATCGAACTATTTTTGACATGGTTTGATCAATGCTCAAAAACAAGAACATGTCGAAAGAATTCTGGGCAGAAGCAGTACAATGTGCTGTTTATATTCAGAATATATGTCCACATTCGAAGTTAGAAGACAAAACACCACAAGAAGCATGGAGTGGACAAAAGCCAACAATTTCTCATCTCAAGGTATTTGGTAGCATAGCTTATGCACATGTACCAGATCAACGAAGAACAGAGCTTGAAGACAAAAGTCAGAAGTACATATTCATTGGATATGATGAGAAGACGAAAGGGTACAAGCTCTTCAATCCCATAAGCAAGAAAGTGATCGTGAGCAGAGACGTTCGAATGAACGAAGCAAGCAAGTGGGACTGGAACAATTCGACAGAGATTGCTGACACAGTCGAAGAAATAACTATAGTTGTACCAACAAGTATTCCAGAAGAACATGAAGAAACAGAAGATGGAGATGAACCTATACAACCCAAAATAAGAAGTTTGCAAGATTTGTATGATTCAACAAGTGAGGTGCATCTTGTGTGTCTTCTGGCAGATGCTGAAAACATCAGTGTTGAAGAAGCATTAACAGATAAGAAGTGGAAAAGTGCCATGGACGGAGAAATTAGAGCAATCTAACGCAACAATACTTGGGAGCTAGTCGAATTACCAAAAGGTAGTCAACCCATTGGTGTAAAGTGGGTATTCAAGAAAAAGATGAATGCTCAAGGAGAAATCGAAAGATTCAAAGCACGGCTGGTTGCGAAGGGATACAAACAAAAGGAAGGAATTGACTATGACGAAGTGTTTGCGCCTGTTGCAAGAATGGAGACAATTCGATTACTCATTTCTCAAGCTGCTCAGTTCAAATGGCCAATATTTCAAATGGATGTCAAGACAACATTTTTGAATGGTGTGCTCGAAGAAGAAATTTATGTCAAACAACCACTTGGATATATGAGAACTGGAGAAGAGAAGAAGGTGTTGAAACTGAAGAAATCACTGTATGGGCTGAAGCAAGAACCTAGGGCATGGAACACACGTATTGACACATATTTTAAGGAGAATGGATTCGAGCAGTGTCCTTATGAACCAGCCCTCTATGTGAAGAAAAATGGAAGTGACTTATTACTTGTTTCTCTTTATGTTGATGATCTTATCTTTCTAGGCAGTAATGTTCAGATGATCGAAGACTTCAAAAGCACCATGACAAGCGAATTCGAAATGACAGACTTAGGTCTGATGAGATTCTTTCTTGGTCTGGAGGTTCGACAAGAAGAAGCTGGAATTTTCATATCACAAGAAAAGTATGCAAAGGAAATCTTAGAAAAATATAAAATGAAGAATTGCAATCCAACTTCGACGCCAATGGAACCAGGTACAAAGCTGTCAAAGTTTGATGGAGGAGAACGGGTCGAAGGAAGCAAATATCGAAGCTTGGTAGGTAGCCTTCGATATCTCACATGCACAAGGCCAGATATTTCACTAAGTGTTGGCATAGTGAGTCGATTCATGGAGGAGCCAGTACACACACATTGGAAGGCGCTGAAAAAAATTCTAAGATACATCCAAGGAACAGTATCACTTGGGATGTTTTATTCAAAGACATAAGACTACAAGTTAGTTGGTTATTCTGACAGTGACTGGTGTGGAGACATAGAAGATCGAAAGAGCACTGCTGGATATGCGTTTTTCATGGGAAACACAACTTTTACTTGGCTATCGAAGAAGCAGCCTATAGTGACACTTTCGACGTGTGAAGCAGAATATGTGGCAGCATCCTGGTGCATCTGTCATGCAGTATGGCTCAGAAGGTTGATAAGCAAGATGGAGCTGAAACAGGGAGGTCCAACAATAATACAAGTGGACAATAAATCAGCTATCGAATTGGCAAGGAATCCAGTGAATCATGAACGAAGCAAACATATAGACGTTCGATTTCACTTCATTCGTGAACATGTGAAGAAGGGAAGCGTCAAATTAAGGCATGTAGCAAGCAGAAACCAAGCAGCGGATATCTTCACAAAACCACTATCGAAAGAAGTCTTCGACAGAGGCAAGAAGATGATAGGAATGCTGGATAGAAGAAGCATTTAAGTTTACAGAGGAGTTTTGTTGAATAAACATTAAATGTGTTAGTAATAAGTTTTGCATTTAATTATGGTAGTAGGAAGGACAATAATTTAGTAAGTTATGATAGTTATTAGTAGCAGTTATGTTTATGTTTTAGAATTGTAAAAGTTTATTTTGGTCTATAAAAGACCAAGTGTGTAATTTATTTGACAAGAGCAATATACAAAATTTATACAGAAGTCTGATTCAAAATCTAACAAATATTTCGATAGAAATCATACGTAATAATAAAAGAGAACATCAATCTAAAGAGAACTTATTCCGAACAAGACTGTCATTGTGCAATGCTCCATATATATTAAGAGAACTTTTCAATCCACCTCTTCAAATATAGAGGGATTATTGTAATATAACAGAAAACAAATTATTAAAAAAATCATTCCAGAAGCTAATTGAACTTCCCTTGTCAAAAGTTAGTTATACATGCGATGGTTTCTCGCAAGTACAATGCATTACCCCTCCAACAGATTGACTTGATTGCTGACATGGTAAAAGAAGGTATTCATTAAATCAAAGTTTCTATTTTTAAACAAGAAAAAGAAAAGTTAAACATACCTGTGCTAGAAACTCCTTCTGTATGGTAGAGTTGAGATCAATGTCAAATGAGACACCATCTGACGTATCCTGAAATTTAACTCTTAACAACTTGTCTGCATTAATGGTACCTGGACTTAAAGTTTCCATCTTGTGGAAGTTGATTACAAGCATTTGCTCCAAGGATGGAAAGCACACAGTAAAATTCCCAGAATAAAAGCATTTGAGTTATAGTAAATCTATAAGATACAAAACCTCGAGTTCCAAAAATATTATTTTTTCATCCTCATCTGATGCATCACCCTCATGAGACACTATCTCTTGTATTGATTCACAAGATAAAGTCAATTTATAAATTATTTAATCAATTATTTTAGTGCACGGTGACCAAGTTTTAATAAGTATTATGTCTTCTTAAAGCTCACATTGGACAAGAGAACTGCATATACATAAACGTTTATAAGTTTGGCATAGATTCCTAACACTTACGCCATTGGTGATGAATATATGTGACTTGAACTTAGTCGTTCACTATCACCACCCACCGGGGTGCAATTGAAGCTAGAATTCAAAGTCTCACATCAAATATTGCTAGGGTATACGTATGCACCATAAGCTACCATTTATAAAATCACTGTGTAAATAATTACTTTTGTGTTTGTCATGTTATAAAAAGATAACATCAATATGATATGTGGTATTTCGCAAGTGCACGAAAGATATTAGAGTAATAGTAAGAGTGTCAAACTCATAGAGACTTAATAGTCAAACTATTGTTATCTATTGTTATAGTGTTAATTTAAGACGAATAAAAATAAATGTTTAGTTGTGCAAATAAAATAGTAAAACTAATTCAGACTTGATAAAAAATTACGGGAGAATTAAAAGTAGAAAGACAAATAAACTCAGACAGATATTACTATAATGCAATTCTCATCAATTACCATACATCTATTATTTCTAAATAATATTATTTTAGGGGCAATATTTTCTGCTATGGAAAGAATTAATTGAACATGAGCTGTCGCTTTCGTGTATTCAGAATCATAATTTACTCTCTAAATTATACCGTCCACTATCACGGTGGCAGACGCTTTTTTGCGTTAAAGTAGTAAAACCTATTTTAAGAAATTAAACTCTTTACTCAGTTGAAAAGTAATTTTGATTGGAAAGTTTAACTTAAAAGGGTTTCAGGCATTTGCTCAGATAAACGGATCCTAAACCTATAAACGCGCGCGTTCGTAAATAGTTTTAAAATCACTTTTCAGAAATATTAGACTTTCCTAATTAATTAACAAAGTGCTTTCGCGGTATTCATTAACCAAGAAGAAATTAAATTTTGTCTATAGTGTCCGACGACTTTCGATCTTACCCGACGTTTTCACTATCCCATTTTCGTAATGACTGATTAAAATTAAGTTTGAAAAAACTGCATTAAAACCAAAATAACCCAGAATTTAAAACAAACTAATTACTATCAAAAGATGATCTTCACATTCCAACATCACCAAATTAGTCGGACATAGTCACTGTAAGCAAATAAACAACTGATCGGAATGCAAAATTGAACATGACGGTAACTGTAAAATGAACAGAAACACGTGGCTTATGGTGTGGGTTAGAAAAATAGGCTGTTGGAGAGAGACAAGCAGGTGAAACATGTTCCTTCCTGTTAAGCTTCTCATCAGTATCATTACCTGCTTCTGCGTTAGCGGGAACTACTGTAGGTAAGGGGCCGATATATTCGGAAGCATCAATGTTATAAGTCCAATTGGCCCTTACCCACACATCAATACGTGAAGGCCAAGGGAAAAAAATACTTTTAACAACCTCATCATGGATCATAAGGTGGCGTCCACCCTCTCTCCGATTTCTACAAAACCGCATGTTTCTGACACGCTAAATATCAAGGGTGCGGGGCAACAGAGGCTCTAAACCATCAAGTTGTGCATCAAGGTCCAGGGAACGGGCCAAGGAAGTAATCAAGCTTTCAAACATTATAGTGTCTCTCTTAGAAGTGCTAGATCTCATGTGAGCTATCATGAAAGGTGTCAAATTTACCTGTCTTCCAGCAAGAGCAACCTGCAAATAAAACATTTCTTTTCCATTTGTTTTGTTAGTGTTATCCCGACTAAAAATAGTGTCTGCTAACATTTGGTAAAAATAACGGATGGACGGGTTATGGATGGCCGAAGCATTATTCCCCTCAATGGAATTAGTTGTCAAACTTGTAATCTCATTCAAAAACACAAAAGCCTCATTTTCCCAAAGTGGAGCCTCAAAAGGTATTCCCTCCACGTGGGGAAGATTCAACGTTTCAGCAATTTCATCAGTAGTGAATTGATACTCAGTGTTAAACATACACAAATTTATGGTTCCTGCGGTACTAGCAATCTCAGGTCTAACTTTGTAAATAAGTGAACTCAAAAATTCATGCGTTAACAGTGCATAAGTGGAATCTCTTTGTTCAAATAAACTACACAAGCCTAAGTTATCAACCAAGTAATACACATCATTGTAAATGCCTAAAATACGCAGACAAGTGTTATCAGAATACCTTGTGGGAGTAACATCTTGATCAGATAGTGATTCAAACTTGTTCCTCTGTCGGGTACTAGCATCTCCCTCTCGAAAAATTATCTCTAAATTTCCTTCCGCCAATGATGTGAAGGAAGAAGGTTTTTTGTGAATTTGGGGTTTTCATAGAAGGAAATTGGGGGAATTAGTGGAAGGTTAAAGGATTTTGTGAGTTATTAGAAGTAATTTGAGTGGGTGGAGTTATGGTGAGTGTTAATGGAGGAAGATAGTGGGTAGGAGGTGAAGAAAATAGTGAAAAATGGTGGAAGTGAGGTTGTTTCGACTTCAGTTTGTGTTTGAACACAGGGCGTCGTGGCGTTTGCCACAGGGGCTCTTGCAATCGCCATGCGTCATAATTCCCTGACTGGCTCATTTTTGTGGAGTCTTTTGGGATTTTGTTTTGCTATTTGGATTTATACCCCTTTATTTTTTACACATCTAATAATAGTAATAATAATCATAGACAAGGGTTAGTTTCATAATGATAATAAAAAAATTTAAGAAACTTTTCCCAAAAACTTAATGAAAATTAAAGTATAATAATCTTGAAGATTTTTTGAAAAAGTTGGTAAATAAAGTTCAAACGTGAAAATAAATCTAATAATGGTTAAAAAATCTAATGACAAAAAAAGATGACGGTGAAATAAATCTAATAAATGACTAAATAGACTGATAAGTGGGATCAAGCATCTGATGTGGACGAGATGCATGAATCTCAAAAAGCTGGCGTTGGAGACTGTGAATCTTCTGGGAAAGGTAATCTGCCTCCTCTGAATGACTGGCGTCACAAATCATCATCCTCTGTGTGATGTCTCTGATTTCCTCTCAAAGAGTAGTAATCTCCTGGCGCATGATGATAAGCTCGCGGTCTCAGTCACTTTCTTCTACAGAATCAGTGGAGGAAAAAGTAGTAGCCCTATCTAAGAAGCGTAGAGGGTGATATTCTGGTGTAAGCGGAGCGGCTGGACTAAAAGGTATTTCTCCTTGGTATTCCAAAGCATAAATCCAATTTTCTCTGTTATGGACATTTATTGTTTCTGGGTTTGGCAGGTAGAAGTGTTGGACGACTTCATTATTAATGATGATTTTGTACTCATTAATCCTGAAGTAAACTCGATGTACCATTCCCTTTACAAGACAATCATCTAAGTCCAGAAGTGTACAACCTTAATAGGGTACTAAATGGGCTAGTTTGCTTTGGAGTCCAAGGGCGGAAGCAATTTGGGTAATAGTCCATCCTACATGGATTGGTCCTACAAAATATAAGGTTATGTGGTTTAGGTTATCTATATGGAAGGTTCCAGACGCGACATGATCAGATTCAATGATGCAATAAAGGATAAATAGTTCTTCTTCACTCACACACTCACTAGTATCACTTCGACCAAACAATGTCTGGGCCAAAATCATCTGGAAATACCTAAGAGCTGAGTTATGGATATGTTTTGAAAATTGGGTGGATGGATCAGGATTTCCTTTATTGATGATATCATTCCAGAAGGTGTCTAAGGTATCTTGCATATCAAGGTTAACAGGAACTTTAGATGCGGCTACTAGGCCAGTTGGAAATCTTAATAGGTTACCTAAATCTTGGTGGGTTAGCCTATACTATTTCCCAAATAGCATAAAAGAAATTTGACCGCGCTTGAATCCACAACCTACATCTGGCTTGTAAACTAGTAAGCTGAGGAAATCAAGGGTGAGGTTTCTGTAGGTGATATTTTTAGATTCTGCAAACTCGTCCCAATCTAGTTGGCTACTATATGGATAATGTTAGACTCAATCCCTATGGATAATCTGGTAGGTAGCATAGGTCTCTCAGATAAGGTTGTGTAGCGGTTCCTTTGATTGTCATCTCTGAACTGGATCTCCATGACATCGAAATTCTGCATCTTGAAAATTTGGTTAGAATAAGATATGTAGATTGATGAACATGAAATGTACAAAATCACACAAGTTAGTCATATTAGAAGAAATAATTCCTCGTGTCAAAAGAAAAATAATGAAAAAGGAAAACTATTGGTTTCCTCCAATGCAACACTTCGTTTCATGTCAGGAGCACGGCTAAGGATATGGTTTAAGTTCCATATGTGGTTTCCAAGGCCATTTATCCAGCCATCTCTCATATCCTTCACCTTTCCTTTTCTTTCCATTATAGAGTGGTTCATTTCTTGGATCTGGGGGAGGTTCGATTTTTTATCTTAATTTTGCGTCAACTTCCTCACTTGTAAAAGTCAAGGTTTTGTTTTTAAAAACTCTAGTTATATGTTTCTCAAATTTCTCTCTTATATGCGGGGATTTATACTTTCTGGCTGCGAACCTGTCTTTATTTCTAACGAATCTGGTGAAGAAACATTTCTAATCTCTGGTTTACTGCGTTTCTCTTTAATCATATCATTTTCTCCCTTAAGGTTTTGAACTGGTTTTTCACTACTTGTTATCGTAACATTTTCATGGCTTCTAATGGGGAATCCTAAAGGTGCTTGTGTAAGCAGTGATATTTTTGTCTCTAATTCCTTATTTCTAGTTACTAGGGATTCGGTTGCAGTGTTTAGTTTCTTAAGGGTTTCATTAACATGGAGAAATTGGTTTCTAAATTCCTTATTATGGATGGTTTGTGTTGTCAAAAAACTATGCATCACAGATTCTAGTCTAGAGAGGGTTTGTATGTTAACAAAATTCTCTACTATTATTTCGAGGTTTGATTTATAGGGATATTGCGGTCCCTCGAAATACTTAACATGGCCAATATAGGAAAAATTTGGGTAATCCATAGAAGTGTGCTTTAATCTAAACGATGTAACAACGGAGTTACAATATTTGACATGATTGGTCCCCGACAACGACGCCGAAAACTTGATGTGGTATTTAGCAAATGCACGAAAGATATTAGAGTAATGCAAAGAGTGCACGAATATAAATAAATGTTTGGTTGTGCAAATAAAGTAGTAAAATTAATTCAGACTTGATAAAAAATTACGGGAGAATTAAAAGTAGAAAAATAAATAAACTCAGATAAATAATGCTAGAATGAGATTCTCATAAATTAATTGTACTTCTATTATTTTTAAATAGGACTATTTTAGGGGCGATATTTTATGCTATGGAAATAATAAATTAAACATGAACTGTCGCTTTCACGTATTCAGAACCAAATTTACTTTCTAAATTATATTGTGCGCTGCCACAGTTGCAGATGCTTTTTTGTGTTAAAGTAGTAAAATATATTTAAAGAAATTAAACTCTTTACTCAGTTGAAAAGTAATTTCGATTGGAAAGTTTAACTTAAAAGGGTTTAAGGCATTTGCTCAGGTAACCGGATCCTAAACCTATAAACGCGTGCATTCATAAATAGTTTTAAAATCACTTTCAAGAAGTATTAGACTTTACTAATAAATTAACAAAGTTCTTTCGTGATATTTATTAACCAAGAAAAAACCAATTTGTTAATATATTGTTGGACGACTTTCGATCTTACCCGACGTTTTCACTGCCCCCACTTCCTTAGTGACATATTAAAATCAAGTTGGAAAAACTGCATTAAAACCAAAACAACACACAATTTAAATCCTAAATAAATAACAAACTTTTACTATCAAAAGATGATCTTCACATTCCAACATCACCAAATTAGCTGGACATTGTCACGGTAAGAAAATAAACAATTGATCAGAATGCGAAATCGAACATGACAGTAAATTTAATATAATTAGTTTAGAAATCTAAATTGCGAGAGAATTAAAAGTGAGATAAGTAAGACGAGAAAATAGAGAGCAAGATAAATAAAGCATAAAATACTGAATAAATTAAGAACTTGCTCCAAACAGAGACTTTAATTCCGGTACAACTGAAAATAACTTTGAATTAAAAACAGCGAGATAAAGTGCTTCAAATAAAAGTGCTCAAATCCTAACAACAACAAAAAATTGAACAGTTCTATAACCCCCCAATGTGATGGGTTATAGCTTTTAATCAGTATTTTGTACCTAGAGTTGTGCTAAGGTTGAATGTCCCAAAAGTGAAACCAAAATGCCTATTTATAGAAAATTAAAACCCTAAAAATCATATTGGCAGTTGCATAAAGCATGAGCAAAAATATAGGAGAGAAATATAGGAGAGAAAGTGGATACTTGGAGACCAATCGAAGCTCATTTATAATTGCTTCATGTCAACAACGTATGGAGAACACCATCGACCATATGGTGAATTCCATGCTCTCATAATGGCCACGACATGGTGTTTTGACCATTAGCGTGTGGATCACTCATGGCCACTTGCATGGTGGTCACCATGAGTGCAAAATACTCTATTTTCCTCTGTTTTTCGTATATTTTGCTTCATTTTTTCACGTATGAATTCTAAATGGTAAAATGCCTTAAACACACACAAATGCTAACATAAAAAGAGAAATGTAAAGCAAAATGATATTAAAACATACACAAATTAAATCAAATATATGATGTAATTACATGTCATCACAATCATGCATGCATGCATCCCACAAATGCATGCACACAATTGGCTTGGTAGCAATTGTCTTCTTACAACATTGTACATCATGCATTAATTATACACAGGTGGAAAAGGTTGGGATTTGGTGTTAAAGATCAAATACCTTGTGTTCACATGTTTTTTTCTTTGACGTGTGCTTTTAGTTTCACCTTATATGTAGAGCGTAAAACTTTTAGTCTGTAACTCTCTCTTTTGTTTGATAGGTTAGAGTCAATGCTTTGTTATGCCTACTTGATAAACATGTTGTCTTGGAAATCTTGTTTGATTTCTCTTGTTCAGTATGGAGTAGAATATGTTGCTAATCATGTTCTTCCATTGCTTATGCCACTCCTTACTATTCAACAACTCAATGTTCAACAATATTCCAAATATAATGTTTTTGTCAAGAATATTCTCAAGTAATATTTTTTCCTTCAAAATATTTGTCATCCTCTAATTATTCAACTCTAGTAATAAATTCTACATATAGCCAAATTGTTATCATGTTATTTATGCCCCAAAACACAAAAGGTGTCCACCACTAGAAGCACATACTTTGATGTGTAGCATGATATAAAGAAGCAGACTTCGTTATGTGATTTATTTTGAGAAAGAGGCAAATCTTCTTGTGTATTGCTTTTTAAATAAAATACGCTCTTGGTCCTTATATAGACCCAATGACTTTTACAATTCCAAAAGATAACTGCTACTAATAAAAACTATCATAACTTATTAACTTTTGTCCTTCCAAATTACATTGGTTCTTAATCTTCCTACTACCATATTTAATATGAAAACTTATTACTAATGACATTAAAGTTTACTCAACAAAACTCCGCTGTAAACTTAAATGTTTCTTCCATCTAGCATTCCTATCATCTTCTTGCCTCCGTCGAAGATCTCTTTTGATAGTGGTTTTATGAAAATATCCGCTGCTTGGTTTTTGCTTGCTACATGCCTCAATTCGACACTTCCCTCCTTCACATGTTCATGAATGAAGTGAAACTGAACATCAATGTGTTTGCTCGATAGCTGATTTATTGTCCACTTGTATTATTGTTGGACCTTCCTGTTTTAGCTCCATCTTTCTTATCAACCTTCTGAGCCATTCTGCATGACAGACGCACCAGGATGCTGCCACATATTCAACTTCATACGTCGAAAGTGTTACTATAGGTTTCTTCTTTGATAGGAAAGTAAATGTTGTGTTTCCCATGAAAACACATATCCATAAGTGCTCTTTCGATCGTCTAGGTCTCCGCACCAGTCACTGTCAGAATAACAAACTAACTTGTAGTCTTCTATTTTTGAATAAAACATTCCAAGTGATATCGTTCCTTGGATGTATCTTAGAATTCGTTTCAGCGCCTTCCAATGTGTGTGTACTGGCTCCTCCATGAATCGACTTACAATGCCAACACTTAGTGAAATGTCTGGCCTTGTGCATGTGAGATATTGAAGGCTACCTACCAAACTTCGATATTTGCTTCCTTCAACCCGTTCTCCTCCATCAAACTTTGACAGTTTTGCACCTGGTTCCATTGGCGTCGAAGTTGGATTGCAATTCTTCATTTTATATTTTTCTAGGATTTCCTTTGCATATTTTTCTTGTGAGATAAAGATTCCAGCTTCTTCTTGTTGAACCTCCAGACCAAGAAAGAATCTCATCAGACCTAAGTTTGTCATTTCGAATTCGCTTGTCATGGTGCTCTTGAAATCTTTGATCATCTGAACATCACTGCCTAGAAAGATGAGGTCATTAACATAGAGAGCAATAAGTAATACATTACTTCCATTTTTCTTCACATAGAGGGCATGTTCATAAGGACATTGCTCGAACCTATTCTCCTTAAAATATGTGTCAATGCGTGTGTTCCATGCCTTAGGTGCTTGCTTCAGCCCATACAACGCTTTCTTCAGTTTTAACACCTTCTTATCTTTTCCAATTCTCATATATCCAAGTGGTTGTTCGACATAGATTTCTTCTTCGAGCACACCATTCAAAAATGCTGTCTTGACATCCATTTGAAATATTGGCCATTTGAACTGAGCAGCTTGAGAAATGAGTAATCGAATTGTCTCCATTCTTGCAACAGGCGCAAACACTTCGTCATAGTCAATTCCTGCTTTCTGTTTGTATCCCTTCGCAACCAGCCGTGCTTTGAATCTTTCAATTTCTCCTTGAGCATTCATATTTTTCTTGAATACCCACTTTACACCAATGGGTTGACTTCCTTTTGGTAATTCTACTAGCTCCCAAGTATTGTTGCGTTCGATTACTCTAATCTCTTCGTCCATGGCACTTTTGCACTTCTTATCTCATAACGCTTCTTCGACACTGATGTTTTCAGCATCTGCCAGAAGACACACAAAATGCACCTCACTTGTTGAATCATACAAATCTTGCAAACTTCTCATTCTGGGTTGTAGAGGTTCATCTTCATCTTCAGTTTCTTCATGTTCTATTGGAATACTTGTTGGTACAGCTATAGTTGTTTCTTCGACTGCGTCAATAACCTCTGTTGAATTGTTCCAGTCCCACTTGCTTGCTTTGTTCATTTGAACGTCTCTACTCACGATCACTTTCCTGCTTATGGGATCGAAGAGCTTGTACCCTTTTGTCTTCTCATCATATCCAATGAATATGTACTTCTGACTTTTGTCTTCAAGATTTGTTCTTTGTTGATCTGGTACATGTGCATAAGTTATACTACCAAATACCTTGAGATGAGAAACTGTTGGCTTCTGTCCACTCTATGCTTCTTGTGGTGTTTTGTCTTCTAACTTCGAATATGGACATCTATTCTGAACATAAACAACACATTGTACTGCTTCTGCCCAGAATTCTTTTGACATGTTATTGCTCTTGAGCATTGTTTGAATCATGTCAAGAATAGTTCGATTCTTCCTTTCAGCCACACCATTTTGATGAGGTGAATATGGTGCAGTTAGGAATCTCCTTATGCCCTGTTCTTCACAGTACTTTACAAAGGCCATCGAAGTATACTCACCTCCTATGTCAGATCAAATTGCTTTGATATGTGTGTTTATTGCCTTTTCCACCATTACTTTGAACTTTTAGAACACCTTTAATGCTTCAGATTTTTCTTTCAGGAAGTAAACCCAGGTTTTTCTTGAGAAGTCATCAATAAAAGAAATGAAGTACCTTTTTCCACTGAAGGATTCTGGAGTGATTGGCCCACATATGTCAGTATGTATCAATTCGAGAATATGTTTAGCTTGATACTCTGCCTTCTTTTGAAATGAGGTTCTTGTTTGTTTGCTGAGCACACATTCTTCACAGAACTTTCCTTCGAAATCCATGTCTGGTAGTCCATGCACCATGTTCCTTTTCACCAACCTTCTTAAACCAGCATGATGTAGATGACCAAAGCGCATATTCCATAGTGACACTTTGTCTTGCACTTCGATTTGCAGACATTTCTCTCGAACGTTCCTCAGTTTCAGCTTGTACATTCGATTTCTTTCCATTTTGACACGGGAAATCAGATGTCCTACTTTGTCCTTTAAATGCAGTGTTCGATCTTTCATAAGTATCGAAGCACCTTTTTCTGTAAGTTGTCCCAGACTCAATATGCTGGTCTTGAGATCTAATACATAGTAAACGTCTTCGATTGATCCAATCAGGCCATCCTTCTGCAAGTAACTGATTGTGCCTTTTCCTTCGACCTTCACTTTAGATGCATCTCCAAAAGACACATTACCATCTTCAATTCTCTTCATATCTTTAAATAGGTGTTTGTAACCACACATGTGATTACTTGCTCCTGAGTCAAGATACCAAACATTTTCATTATTGGTGTTGATTTCGTTTTGAGCCATCAGGAGAAAGCCTTCATTCGATTCAGCTTCCAAGGCTAGGTTGGTTGTTTCTTCAATCTTCCTTTCGATTCAACAGTATTTTGAAAGATGTCCCACTTTGTCACAGTTGTAACATTTGTAGGACTTGCAATCCTTCGCGTAATGACCATACTTCCCACACTTGTAGTATTCGAAGTTGGAATGATTCGAACGACCACCCCTTTGACCATGTCCTCTGCCACGCCAATTTTATTGGCTCGATTTTCATCTTTCGAAGTTGCTACCTCTACCACTTCAACCACTTTCACGACCTCCACGTCCACTTCCTCGAAAGTTTTGAGAAAATAGTACCTTTTCGTCTTTGTTCGATTCCTTGGTTTGATTTGCTTCTTCAACTGCTTCTTCTTTCTTTTCATCTTTCGTTATTCATGTGCTTCGAGAGAACCAGCGAGCTCTTCGACTGAGAGCGTCGAAATGTCCTTCGACTCTTATATTGCACACACAATACTCTCAAACTTGTCTGTTAAAGATCTCAAGATCTTTTCAACAACTCGTGCATCAGTTACTGTCTCTCAATTTCTGGTGAGTTGATTCACCACCTTTTGCACACGTGTGATGTAGTCAGATACAATTTATGTATCCTTCATCTGTATCCTCTCCAATTCGCCACGAAGAGTTAGGAGTAGAACTTGCTTCACTTGATCTGCTCCTTTGAACACTCTTTCTAACGTGTCTCACGCTTGTTTCGACGTAGTCGAACCAGCAATTTTTTCGAAGCCTGATTCATCTACAACCCTGAACAACATGTATAATGTCGTTTTGTCCTTCGATCGCGTCTCTTTCAACGCCTTCGTTTGAGATGCCGTATATCCCCCAACTTCTGTTGGTTCTTCAAACCCTTCATGGGTCACATCCCACGCGTCTAGAGATCCAAGAAGAGCTTTCATTTGGATACTCCAGTTTTCATAATTTGACTTCGTTAGCCGTGGCAACGACATTTGATTCACCATGTTTTCCATGAGCTCTGATGCCATGTTGATATAAAGAAGCAGACTTCGTTATGTGATTTATTTTGAGAAAGAGGCAAACTTTCTTGTTTATTTCTTGTTAAATAAAATACACTCTTGGTCCTTATATAGACCCAATGACTTTTACAATTCCAAAAGATAACTGCTACTAATAAAACTATCATAACTTACTAACTTTTGTCCTTCCCAATTATATTGGTTCTTAATCTTCCTTCTACCATATTTAATATGAAAACTTATTACTAATGACATTAAAGTTTACTCAACATAGAAAAGCAGAAACAGGAAAATCTCAGTTAAAGGAATGTCTCACACTAAGGCATGTCATTGCCACATTGGAACAATGTTGCGAAGGAGATTAATATGAATTTGGAAATAAGTTTGAGAGTATTGGAAGAAAATTTGTTAGAATCGACATTCAAAGAAAGTGTTTACGAATGTTGGTTTCAAAAAGGAAAACATTTGAGAATTATAAGACACGTAGTAAACGTGCATGGAGCTTTAGGATCCACACGTTAAAACCACAAGATATTAGTTTACTCATTAACTTTAATTTGTCAACAAACTGTGCCTTAATATACTTTACATAAATTTTTCTGGTTGTTGAATTTTTTATAAATTAGCTACGATTTTAACTATTAATTAGCTACAAAATTTAATGGGTTCAAGTATGATTTTGACTTTAGCCACGTTACATGTCATGTCAACATCTTTGTCACGTTGGCACTGCCACGTGTTAGTGTCACGATAGCTCTGTTAACAGACGTTAGCAGGAGGAACCAAAAGTGTGGATGGAAATTTTAGAGTGACCATTATTTGAAGGAAATGTTTAGAGGGACTAAAAACAAAATCCGCTATATTTAGAGGGACCAAAAACATATTTAATCCTAAAATTAAAGACGTTTTCACTTTTTAAACGACAAATTACTTGTAAAATATGACTAATCGTCGCATATAAACCTATTATTGAACTTTGCAGATATAAATATAAGTTAACAAATAAAAAATCTCATCGGTTTTCTATGAAAACATGTGAGGGTGACTAAAACTGTTTGAATTTAAAATAGAAGGACCAAAACATTTTGAATTTAAAATAAGGGGACTAATTTCGTGAGTCAGACTAAATATAGGGGGAATAAAACTGTAAAATAAAGAGTAATGCTATATAGTAAGAATCAATTGAATAGAAAAGACAAAAATGTATACTTGTCTTTGTTTTAGTATATAATTTTAAATTTCTTTTAAATTTCTTTTCTTTCTTAATAGAAATTATGCAATAGTTATAGTAATGAATGATTCAGATTTAATTCTTGTCTTTCTTACTTTCATACTTTCTTACTAGTAAGCATTTTTCTAAAGTAAAAGAATGTTTACTCACTACCAATTTTTTATACAGAATTTCTCTTTACACCTAGTAGTAGTGATTTTCACCACTGAAAACCCGAAAATACCTTTCGGATATGAAAATTTGAACGCACCTCCCAGCATGTTTCAGATGTACATATCCGAAGACACCCTTTTTAACATGTTTTAATACTTAAATGTTGGATGCAAAATTTTAGAGGTTCTTTTGAATATACACATCCGAAACAACCTGTACAAATGTTTCAGATATGCATAGCCGAAACTTCCGCAGTTTGTGTCATTTTTGTTTAAAACTACATCAATACAGATACCTTATAAACAGACAAATTTTTTATGATTTTTTTTCCGAAAATATGAAACGAACATAACAATACGGACACGGCGATTAGATTAGATGTTCAGACATAGGAAAACATAATTTAGTGCATAAGTAGTTCGGAAAGTACGTAATGTCAAAATATTACATCGGTAACAAAAACAATACATATCATAGGCTACTACTACTGTGTATGCCTAATCCTAACCCCTTGTGACCTCCTCTGCCTCCTATATTGTGTCGCACTGGATGTCTACCTAACCATCATTTCAACGATGGCAACCGCCTCAGGACCGTCCATCTCGATAATCCCAACATCCAATGCGTCCTGCCCAAGTAGGTGGATGCTATGACATATCGGTAAAAGATCAGTGGCATGGTCATCCTCTCCCTATTGGTTCTCTAAGAACTCCTCATGAGCTGGCCTAGGTGGACGGCCAGGACCATCTGGTGTTATGATAAGGTGTGACACGTTAAAGAACCATGTCACGTAACCCTCTGCACAATGCCAACTCTGGAATACCGACATCATCCGATACTCCTATAGAACCAAATAATTCTCCCAATCCTTGAAGATTCTATCAAGATCCCGCTGGACCATGGTGTCAGAAGCATCTAGAAAAGGAGACCTCAGTATCTTCTGCATATAGCCAAATTGTCTGATACATTATTCCGGAAGATATCTGACCATAAAATTAGACCCATATGCTAGCCTCCTCGAGTATAATGAGATGGGATCGAATGGGACAACATCCCTGTAATCCTCAAATGGCGTCCATTTGATATCATCATGATTAGTACAATCAAGAAACACCCGTTAAGGATACACTTTGTGATTCCCTCAGTGGAGTACATACTTTGCATCCCTTGGCATGCCGTGAGTATAAATCATATCTGGTTCGAGACCATGAATATGATAGAATTGACAGATTATCCAGCTCTAAAACAACAATTAGATAATATGTAAGTACAAATTATAAAAACCAAATTAAGGTTAATAATTTAAATGAAAGGTACCGTGAGGAGTGTGCAAGAGCCAGTGAGTTATCTCATCCTCTAGTTTGAAGCTTCATTCAGCTTCTGGTATAGGTATAATAAGATGGAGCCCCCCCCCCCCCCCCAGTTTCACTCAAGAACTGTACTCAGATCCATAAAATACCAGAGGAATGTCACATATACGTAGTATGCACTTTTATCCACAAAGAGGGACGCGCCAATCAAAAACATAAAGTAACACTGTAAAGCACAATCTCGATGGTACTGGACAAACACCTCGTCACCCTTATCCTCGGCCCCTACTGCTGCAAACAGATGCTCCTCATATGGTTCCTTCAGGTAAGAGAACTTTGCACGCGACCCATTTATGATTTTGCAGTCCTCAACTTCCTTATATGAATCAGCTCCTGGTTACTCAATCATCCATTCAATCACCTCAGCTCATGGTACCTTGTGATGGTTATGTAACCTACCTCTGATAGGTAGGTGGAGTAAGCAAGTAACAACATCAAGTGTGATCGTCATCTCCCCAACATGAAAGTGAAAATACGACATGTCCTTGTGCCACCTTTCAATAAATGCATCCTGCATGTCGTGGCTTATACTATTGTAACCAGTACAACATAGTCCACCAAGTCTGGATCCAACCACAAGCACATGGAACCAAGCAGCCGCATGTATACACAATTCAAATATTTTCCGCGAGTGACTCATAGACTTAATTGGCAACCGTTCCTGAAACACAAAAAAAAATAGCCATTAAATTTTTATTTTTGAGTAAACCTTTAAAATGAAAAAGTGCAACCAAAAATATATCTCTCCATCTCAAATATACCGAGCGACATGATCATTATAGTAGATCAAGAGGGAGGTGTCATAAGGCCCTCCTGGATAGCCCTAGTTTGGCTCCCCGTGTACCTCAACATGCTCGGGTACCTCATCCCCCTCAGGTACCTCAAAATGATCG
Source organism: Vicia faba (assembly GCA_948472305.1). NCBI lineage: Eukaryota > Viridiplantae > Streptophyta > Magnoliopsida > Fabales > Fabaceae > Vicia > Vicia faba. Next base: position 1,575,561,436 of record OX451737.1, read on the forward strand.
GATACATCATCCCCCTCGGGTACCTCATCGGGTACCTGCTCATGAGCATGAGAGGTAGACTCCTCTGTGCAGAAGAAGAAGCTCCAGGCAATTCCTCCCTTCATACCCGACCCCGTCCTCGAGGCCTGTTAACCTACTGCTTAGCTATCTCTCATCGAGCAGAGGCAATATAGCTTGACTTGCCTTGTCTCAAACGATTGGACGAGTCCTGGTTGTCAGCTATTTTCCTGAAGAATTAATTATAATTGTTAATATCAATGTTAAAAAAAACAACTCAGGCAAGAATTCGCATGTGCGCTTTCGAAACTGGTCCAGGAGGATTTCAAATGTGCACATGTGAAACCACTTGCGAATAACCATTTTCAAGAAGCAACTTCTTCTTGCCCTAAAACATCCAAATACTTTTTTTTTGTCATCCATACACCAACATTTAACTATTCTAACAACAATCTACACAATGTCATTTCTACTAACTAATCTAATACACTATTATAACATTGCATACTGAATTAAATGAAAATAGAGAAAAGTTACACAAACTTGGAGCCTTGGAGATGAGTTGGAATGACTTGAAAAGAGTTGAAATGGAGAGATGAGTGGAAATGACTGAGTTTTTCAACTTTGGATAGTAGAAATATAGGGTTTGGAGCAGAAATGTAAAGTGTTTGTGTTTGAATAGAAATTGATATGTTCTGTTCGTGATTTTGAAAACAACAGGATGAATTCGGATGTACATTTCCGAAATTATAAATTTTGAGATGAATTCAAAGATAACATATAAAATCACTTTTTTTTAATAAAATAAAATAACTTCGGATATACACATGCGAATATATATATTATTATCAAATACAGTACGATTGGATATACATATCCAAAATCTAAGAATATTTTGAAATTTTCACCAAAGATTTTAAAAAACTACACAAAATGTTAAAAATTTTTTTTTTTTTTTATATCACAAGGATAACTACTTGTAGATAGTTAAATTACCCTAAAGTGCCGCCGATACAGTGACATAAGGCAAGTTATTGGTGAATATGAATTAGACGTGAATAATAAACTAATAGTGAACTTGACTTCTATAACCTAGTTTACCGGAAACTTCTAAAAGTCGTTAGTTCAAACCTCCAAACACGTCTTAAATATCTTCAACAATCATGCACCCGTATCAACCACTAAAAGCTACAATTCAACTATCAAAATATTAGAAAGTACATCAAACCATTTCACCAAATACTTTTATATAAAAATTGTCTTTGTTAATATTATTTATATTAAAATCAAAGACATTAGTAGACTTTTCACCATCCAAACGCGTCATAAAGTCTATATATAACTATATGTTGCCTTTTCCAAATCATAATTCTCAATATATCTTTTGACACTTCTCATTCAGAACATACACACAAAGAGAAAAACCTGTTTTTTTTCTTCCTTAAACTATACCATTTTTTGAACCATGTCTTTCTCAAACAAACTATCATTGGTTTTATTACTTTCTTCTTTTCTCATCCATGCATCTTTTGGTAACTACTATATTATATTCTACTATTTTTCTTTGATATTTTCTTATGATATGTATATTAAACATAGTCATGAACTTTGCAGCTGAGATGATATGCGAGGAGTTACCGAAAGAAGTGTGTAGTTTCTCAATAGCTTCATCTGGGAAGAGGTGTTTGTTGGAGACAGAAAAAGGAGTGAAAGGTGAAATTGAATATCAATGCAGAACATCTGAAGTTGTGGTGGAGAGAATCTCAGAGTACATAGAAACAGACCAATGTGTTGAAGCATGTGGTGTTGATAGAAGCTCTGTTGGTATTTCATCTGATGCTTTCTTTGAGCCACACTTCACTGCCAAACTTTGCTCACCATCTTGCTACCAAAAGTGTCCGAATATTGTTGATCTTTTCTTCAATTTGGCTGCGGGAGAGGGTAAGAGTTATTCATTGATAATCCTAATGCACTATTGTCCTAGTATTCTTGTTAATTAGCATAGATAATAACTAAATTTGCGTTGATGTGGCGAATAACAGGAGTGTTTTTGCCGGAACTATGTGAGAAACACAGGAGCAACCCTCGTCGTGCTATGGTTGAGCTTGTGAGTTCTGGAGCTGCATTTGGACCCGTTTCTGCTCTTTCAGAAGACATTGTGGTGGCACCTGCACCTTCTCCTCTTTGATTCTGGAGAATGAGTCTTAATTTATATATTCCTACGATGTCACTACTATTTTAGAGGATATATATAGAGGGAAGTATGAGTTTCTTATTATGGAATTTGTTTTGATCAATGCAATAATCAAGCTTGAGTTGAGCATGTTATTTTTAACAACAATGCTTGTCACATTTTCACCTTATTTGAGATGGTGAGAAATCGTTGTTGACATTCACCGATAGCAACCCATCATCACATTCGCTTCGCTTTTGCACTAACAGATGATATCCGATTACATTGAAGCCAATCTTAGTGGTATGCAAGACATTCTACAATACAAGATTTCACAGTTCTTCAAAATTAATCTATGGTAAAAAGTCTCTATGGTAAAAAATTTGCTATCGTTTCACAATCAATTATATCTATTCTTCCACAGAACCCACAGTAGCGTAGCCACACGAACCTGCCAAACTCCTGCAAATGTTCATTGACAAGTTCTTTGTCGAATTGCAATAATGTCAGCCCCGCAGTGTTCCAGCAGGTCTGCCGCATGTTGGACATCTCCACACCAAATAAATTTCCACCACTATATTAGACGGAGCCGACATGGTTTTAATTTGATTCACTCCTCTAAGCTTCCACTCGTGACTTTCATCCGTATAACTTCTGACAACCATGCTGTGTTTAACTTGTGGAACCGTACGAGGAGCCTAATCAATAATTCCATGGAAATCGGGAACCACCTATTATGTCAAAAAAAAATTTAAAAGTGCTCCAAACCGAAGTCATTTCTATCAAGGATTTAGAATTAGGCTTGAAAGTCCCAACCATGGTATTAAAAAATGTTCGCAGTCGCTTAAAAGTTTTCCCGTTTTCGGTCAGTACAGATGTCGCGACACTGACCACAGTCGTCGCAACTAGGATTTTAGAAAAAAGATGTGATCGCATAGAAGTTTTCACGATTACAAGTGTCACGATATTGATTGTCGTCGTCACGGTGTGAATTAAGTATAAATTAATTTATAATATAAAAACGAATATATGTTAAAACCGTTTTGTCATTTCTGTTTTTGCGGTTGCAGACTGTTTTTTAAAACCCTAGTCGCTGTGTGAATTAACCACAATTTATTATTTAACATAAAACGGTGATAACAATATTGATAACAGCATTTGCCGATACCATTTTATTAGAATGTTTTTGCGACTGCATACCATTTTCTAAAACTCAATCTATGAACCACAAATGCATTTATAATTTACTTGTTACCAAGAGTCATCACCCGAAGATCCGAAGGTTTATTTGTTACCAAGAGTCGTCACCCGAAGATCCGAAGGGTGAGTGAATAAATTCAAACATGCTTTAATCAAGGTCGCATAGTTTTTTTTCCACAAACAAATTTAACTCATTTCGAAGGTTGTTCAATACAAGGAGGTCACAAATGAAAAATACTATGTCTAGTCCAAGAATTAACAGTTTTAGCTAACAAGTGAGCAATCAATTTTTTTTTGGCGTTTAACAAATTTTATCTGAAAGTTGGGATGAGATTTTAATAAACTCTTAATAAAACATATGATTAAACTAAATTTAGAACTACCAGTATAGTTGGCATGAATTGCTTGTACCACCATTTAAGAATCACTTTCAAATTGTGAAGTCAACCTTCTCTATGATAAACATATTTTGAGGAAGACAAAACTCTAAGTAATAAGAAGGCAGAGATGTTATTCAAAGACAAAGCATCATTATTCAAGATTTTGGTTTCAAGCTATTGTATTTTAAGAAGGTATAATGATAATATTTACCTTCACTAAAGTCTTAGATGCTCAAGTATTCTAATCAATCATTGCATAAACCATTCGTGTTCATGACAAATGTTTTAAAACTATTTTTCAAGATTTCTACCGAGTAAGTCGATTTATCTCTTAGGAAAATCGATTTACCATTGAAGCAAAACATTTCCAGAAGCGAAAATTCAAATTTTGCACTAAGTAAATCAATTTACCACTTAGAGAAATCGATTTACCACTGTTTGTTTTTAAAATTTTGTTAACGTTAACAGTATGAAATCGATTTTCATAAGAGGGAAATTGATTTTTCATATTTCGGCATGCACAACGGTAAAGGAAATTTGTGATACTTTGGTGGAAACTCATGAAGGAACCACTGAAGTTAAAATATTGAGATTAAATACATTGAGTCAAGAATACAAACTATTTAGAATGCAGCCCAAGAATCAATCCTCGACTTTAAAAAAAGATTCGGGCACTTGGCAAATCATTTGAATGCACTTGGTAAGACTTTAACTAATTATGAACTTAATCTTAAAATGCTTAGATCATTAACCATGGAATGACAAACAAAAGTGACAGTAATATCCAAGAAGAAGAATCTATCCACAATGACTTCTGCAACTTTATTTGGAAAACTTCAAGAATACGAGACGGAACTTGCAAGACTTAAAAAGCATGAAATCCAAGTAAAAGATTCAAAAGACATTGCTTTAATGAAGAGTATCAAAAATCATGATAGCAATCAAGAGGATGAATCCAATAGTAGTGAAGATGATGATCTTATCAAGAAGATTAAAAAGTTTCTACGAAAAGAAAGAAAAAGAGAAGCACCAACAAGGAAGGTTACATGCTTTGAATGTGGGGAAAAGGGACATGTTAAAAGTGAATGTCCTACACTTGAAAAAAAGAAGAATTATTTCAAGAGAAATAAAGAAAAGAAGTCAAAGAAAGCATATATGGAACGGGAAAATTCATCTTCCGATTTCGAAAGCAATCAACGTATTAACATTGCATTAATGGATTCACACCACTCCGATGATGAAATAGAAGAGGTTAGTAATGAATTTTCTCTTTATGATAATGATGTTCAAGGTTCGATTGATGAACTTCTCAATGAATGTAAGAATTTCTATAAAACAGTGTCAATTCAAAAGGTACAAATTATATCTCTTGAAGAAAAGATTGACACCATGAAAAAGAATTTTGAAATTGAAAAATAAAAACTTACATGCAAAGAATGTGATTCACTTTCCTTCCGAATTGTTCAATTAAAGATAATCCTTGAAAGATATGAAAAAGGACAAGTTGGATTGGACAATATCCTTAGTCAACAAAGGTACTCAAATGATAAAAGTGGTCTTGGTTATTCTAAATCTAAACCAAGTATTAATAAAACTATTTTTATTAAAGCAAGTAATCATTCCAACAAGGAAAACATGAACAAAGCACAAAAGGTTCACCATCATCGTCATAATAAGAGATTTCCTAAAAAGAAATCTTATGTTCCTAGATATAGAAGTAATTTTATTTCTAGATGTTTATATTGTGATATAAGTGGCCAAACACCTAATGCTTGCTATGTTAGAAGTGTTAGTGTGGCAAGGGAGAATTATGTGTGGGTGTCATACCCTAAAGTTGCCCTACTGATATTACTAATCAAGTTATTCTTTTTTATTACTAATTTTGGCACTATTATATTTTTGTTACTAACTTATGTTTAGAATCAATGGGGGGTATAATATCATAATAGGGGTGTGTGTTTTTTATTCTTTTCTCAAAGGGCTCATTGTTTCAATTTTTTAGATTGGCCCATCAATTTTTCTTTGGAAGGTCCATTAGCTCTTGTAAGTTTGACCGAAGTCAACATTTAATTATCATTTGGTTATTATTATTGACATGAAAATTTCTATTATTATTATTATTATCAATATTATTAGTTAAAATTATTAAATAATTATCTTATTATTAACAATTATTTTTATTTTTATTTTTATTTTATAATCTAAGAAATTTGGACCAAGTCAAACTAGGGTTTTCAACCCTTCTTCTACGACGGCGCGTTTTTGTGCTTCTTCTTCACTAAATCACTGAAGCCCAGTACAACAAAGTCCAAAAAGTCAAACAAATCAAATCTTCGCATAATCAAATCGAAAATTGAAAGTTTTTATACAGTAAAATGAATCAAATATTACAAACAGAATCAAATCTTAATCTAATTTCTAACATAACCAATACAAATCAATTACAATAGATCATAATCTTTTCTAAACAGAAATCAATCTTCAATCTTCTCTGATTTTTAACTAAATCAAATTGTAATGAAAATTACAAATTATTTCCTAACTTATCTAAATCTAAAACCTATAAATAAGAATCCTAATTCTAAATTGGGAGAGGAATAAATTATAACAGAAAAAAGAGGAGTAGAAGCAGAATTTGCGAGTCAACCTTCTTGCTTGAGATATGGGTTTCAATTTCTGAAATCGTAGATCTATGTTTCAATCCCTCGATGCTGCATCATCTCCGCCGCACCGTGTACCTGTGAACCAAAGAAAGAATAAGAGATTAAAAGGGAGAATCAGAAAACTAGAAAAGGACTAATACATGAAGAATCACTGCAGCAGATAGTAACTGTTATAACATAGCTTAGGGTTATATTTGTTGAATTGATTGAATGATTGGTGTTTTAGTTGTGTTTAATTGTATGATTCTGGTTAATTAGGGTTTTCTAGGTTTAATTTTGGGTTTAGGGTTAGATTTAGGGTTCATATGAAGAACCTTAGGGTTAGGGATGATACGCATTAAAGGTTTCTGGGCTTAGGATATATTAGGGTTCTTCACGAACCCTTAGGGTTCTTGGGGATGGATAAAGATTACCTAGCGTTCACAGGGTTATGGGTTAATGTTCATAGGTTTCTGGGTTTTGGCTTAAATATGGATGAATATGGTTCGGTGTTTGTATGAAGGTGTGAAGATTCACGGTGGTTCATGGTAGTTTCTGGAATTTGGTATGAATGCCACCGACGAGGCAATTTCCGACACGGCGGAATTCTAGAGAGAAGGCATAGCCTCTCTCTCTAGAAATGTACAAAGGGCCTGTGTTGTGTTTGTATAGAGAGAGGAAGAGATCAGAAAAATGATCCCAACGCTCAATGTTCAGCTTTTATAATATTCCCTCAGTCCCCTGAAGCACGCTAGGTGGCTCCTTTAAAGCCCCTGGATAAGATGACCATTGACCAATCATCTACGCTCTCACCCACCATGTCCCTTAGTCAAGTTTCAATCTCAGCCATTCGTTCTGTTTACTTCTGATCAATGCTCCGGAATTCACTTATGGGAGCCTTTTGATTAAAATCAAATGGTTCAAGCCTCGCTACCTCACCACAACGCCATGCACCCTCCCTTACGTTGTCCAAACGGGCCTAGAGTCTGTCTTGGGCCAAGCCCAATTCTAATTATTGAATTAGGAGAGACTAAGAGACATTTAGGTTAAACCGTGTGTTATGAAAGCATTACGGAGACTTTATTATATAGAGAGAGATTACAACTAATTACACTATATAATCGATGTGGGACTATTCTACATACAAATATCAACACTCCCCCTCAAGCTGGAGCATATAAGTCAAATGCACCAAGCTTGCCACATATATAATTAGTTCTGAGGCTTCGCAGAGATTTTGTAAACACATCTGCCAATTGATCATTAGAGTTGACAAAGCTTGTGACGATGACGCCGGATTTGATCTTCTCTCTGACAAAGTGACAGTCTATCTCAATATGTTTGGTCCTCTCATGGAAGACTGGATTTGAAGCAATGTGCAATGCAGCTTGATTATCACATACAAGTGTCATTGGTCTTGCTTCTTCAATTTTAAGTTCTTTGAGCAACTGTTTTAACCAAATGAGTTCACATGTTGCCATTGCCATGGCCCTATACTCTGCCTCGGCGCTTGATCTTGCAACTACATTTTGTTTCTTACTTTTCCAGGATATAAGATTTCCTCCAACAAGTACACAGTACCCAGAGGTGGATCGTCTATCAATTGGTGACCCTGCCCAATCAGCATCAGAGTATCCAACTATCTGAGTATGTCCTTTATCTTCATACACTAAACCTTTTCCTGGAGCACATTTGATGTATCTTAGAATCCGGATAACAGCATCCATGTGTTCCTGACAAGGGGAATTTAAGAACTGACTTACCACACTGACTGCAAAAGAAATGTCTGGACGAGTGACTGTGAGATAATTCAACTTTCCAACCAATCTCCTATACCTTCCCGAGTCTGATAGAGACTTCCCCTGATTGGGTAGTAGTTTGACACTTGGATCCATAGGAGTATCAACTGGTTTAGCGTTCAACAAACCTGTTTCTTCCAAAATATCCATAGCATATTTCCGCTGAGAAATCACCAAACCATCTTTAGATTGGGCTACCTCAATACCCAAGAAATACCGGAGTTTACCAAGATCATTTGTTTGAAATTGATTTGAAAGATGTTGTTTCAACTGGAGTATTCCCGACTCATCACTACCAGTTATGACAATATCATCTACATACACAATAAGATAAATACACCCTTGTACTGAGTGACGATAAAAGACAGAATGATCAGCTTCACTACGGACCATACTAAATTGTTGTACTACAGTGCTGAATCTGCCAAACCAAGCTCTCGGAGATTGCTTAAGACCGTAAAGAGACCTGTGTAGCCTACAAACCATATTCGATGACTCCCCCTGAGCAACAAACCCAGGTGGTTGCTCCATATATACTTCCTCTTCAAGATCACCATGTAAAAATGCATTTTTGATGTCAAGTTGATGAAGAGGCCAGTGTCGAATGGCTGCAATGGCTAGAAGAAGTCTAACAGATGCCATCTTGGCTACAGGCGAGAAGGTATCACTATAATCCAACCCAAAAATCTGAGTGTATCCCTTGGCTACCAAGCGAGCTTTAAAACGATCAATCTTACCATCTAGACCAACCTTCACTGTATAAAGCCAACGACAACCTACTAAAGATTTTCCAGTGGGTAGAGGAACCAGTTCCCAGGTACCACTGCTTTGAAGAGCACACATTTCATCAATCATTGCTTGCCTCCACTCAGGGTGAGATAATGCTTCACCTGGAGATTTAGGAATAGAAACAGAAGACAAAGAGGACAAACAAGTATACTGCAAAGGGGAAAGACGATGATAGCATAAATCAATATAATGTGGAGAAGGATTTCGTGTTTGACGTATACCTTTGCGAAGGGCAATCGGAAGATCAGACTCAGGTTGCAGGATCGAATCCGGTGATGGCGATAGCGTCGGAGGAGAGTCTGCAATGACCTCAGGGACATGTACGACCTCAGGGACATGTACGACCTCAGGGACAGGTATGACAGACGTTGGTTTACGACGCTGATATGTTTGAAGTGGACGAGAAGTGGGGGGGTCAACCGTAGGGGTTTCTCGTGGGACAGGTTCCCTAGAATGATGGGGAATAATGGGAAATGGGACGTCCGGAAGAGGTGTGGGAGTACTTTCCTGAAGGGGTTCCGGAGTGACTTGGGTGGACGCAAAATATGGCACAGACTCGAAGAAGGTAACATCGGCCGATATCAGGTATCGTTGCAGAGTGTGTGAGTAGCAACGATAACCCTTTTTGGATCGATGATAACCAAGAAAGACACACTTTAGTGATCGAGCTGATAGTTTATCAAGACCAGGGGAGAGATTATGCACAAAACATGTAGACCCGAAGACTCGAGGAGGAATTGGATGAAGAGGAGAGTTTGGAAACAAGATTGAATGAGGGATTTTATTATTAAGGACAGATGAGGGCATGCGATTTATGAGATAACACGCTGTGAGCACAGCATCCCCCCAAAATCTGAGAGGGACATTACCATGGAGAAGTAGAGTCCGAGTGGTTTCTACGAGATGCCGGTTTTTGCGTTCGGCTATCCCGTTTTGTTGAGGTGTATGAGGACAAGATGTTTGGTGTAGAATACCATTGGATGACATAAAAGTTTGAAATTGTTGGGATAAATATTCACGAGCATTGTCACTTCTTAAGGTACGAATGGACAAACCAAATTGGGTTCTTATTTCTCGATAAAATTGTTCAAAAATAGAAAATAATTCAGATCTGTTTTTCATTAAAAATAGCCACGTGCAACGTGAAAAATCATCAATAAATGTTACAAAATACCTAGACTCAAAAGTAGACACAGTACGCGATGGACCCCAAACATCGGAGTGAACTAAAGCAAAAGGAGACGCAGCCCGTTTATTGACTCGATCAGGAAAGTGACTACGAGTATGTTTCCCTAATTGACAAGACTCACACTGTAAAGTGGATAATTTAGATAAACTGGGCACCAACTTTTGTAGTTTGGGAAGACTTGGATGACCTAACTGCGCATGTATAATGAGTGGAGAATTTGTGGTGGAGCATGTGGTAGATGACGTAGAGAAGTAGTAAAGGCCTTGAGACTCACATCCGACGCCAATCGTCTGTCCCGAACTTCGATCCTGCAGAATAACATCACTGTTAGTAAAAGTGATAGAACAATTAAGGGAACGAGTTAAACGACTGACTGACAGTAGATTAAATGGGCAATTGGGTACATATAGGACAGAAGTAACACAGAGAGATGGTAGAATTTGAACAGTACCGATCCCTTGGGATCGGGTTTGAGAACCATTTGCGGCAGTTATACTCGGTAAGAAACCAGAGGTAGAAAGGGAAGAGAAAAGATTTTTATTACCGGTAACATGATCAGACGCACCAGAGTCGAGGACCCAAGGACCAAGAGGAGATGATTGAGAGACGCAAACAGATGAATTACCAGTGTGTGCAAACGAAGCCGTGGAACCAGAGGTCTGGTTAGTCTGACACCACCTGAGAAAATCCTCGTAGCTTGGCGTAGGGTTCTGAAGAAAAGGTGAAGTCTGCATAGTGTATGACTTTTCGAGAGTACGACTTTCTGTGAGTCGAAAACGAAAGCCTAGGGCGGATCTGGAACCGGAGGAGGAAGGCGATTTTCCGAAGAAAAAATTTTTTTTTTTTTTTTTTTTGTGAACAGTAGCGGCGGCGGTGAACAGTAGTCCTCCAAAAAAAATTTTTTTTTTTTCGTGGACTGTGCTTGGCAGAGGTCGCTGGAAAAAAAAAGGTGAGGCAAACCAGAATGATGACACGGTTTGTAGAAGAAAATTTCTTACCGGAAGACAGTGGGTCAACCGGGTAAAACACGGCGAAGAATTGCCTCTTAGAAGGCTCTAGATACCATATTGAATTAGGAGAGACTAAGAGACATTTAGGTTAAACCGTGTGTTATGAAAGCACTACGGAGACTTTATTATATATAGAGAGATTACAACTAATTACACTATATAATCGATGTGGGACTATTCTACATACAAATATCAACACTAATCACACCCCCTGTTTTACTTCATCAACTATAATTCTTACCCCCTGCGCTATTGGGCAAAGTCTAACATCTGGACTTGAGCCCTTATTTCCTACACCCCTCAGTTTTGCTACCGAGTTCAAATTCACACCCCCTATGTTTTGGGCCTAAATCCAATATCTAGATTTAGGGCCCTGTTATTCATATCCTCTAAGATAACTAGCCAAACTATTTTCGCACCCCCTTGCATTTTTAATTAAAATCAATTTATTTTTATAACTTTATCTATTTATTCATTTATTTACTATTTTTATATTATTTTGCATAATTAATGCATAAATATTTAATATAAATTCTAAATTTATTTTATTAATTCAAATTATTTTATATTACTAACTCATTCAAATGTTTAATTGCATTAAAATTATTTTTGTCATACGTTAAAAATCTTTATTTTCCAAATGCATAAAAATATTTTTTAATATTTGAAAATATCTAACCAACAAATTACTAACAATTTTTCTACTAACTTACTAAACTCAAGATATTATTTTCAAAAAGGATTATGGATATATTTCTCAATAGCTGCAAACTTCGTCTAACAACTCCGCTATTTTCAACCTAGACTTGGTTTAAGGATTAATTCGAGATATTTCCATAATCCATAAAAAACACCAGCCAACAACTACGAACTACGAACTACGAATTGGGACTATGATTCCTCATAAGAGGATACATAGGCATACAACTTAAAATCGTGGCGAGTTCCCTCAATAAAAATTAAAACCCTATTTTCTGAATTCTAAATCGAAACCTTAGTATCCTTGTGAACAAGGTAGATGAGGGGTGTCTAACACCTTCCCTTCGTCTAAAAACGAGTCAACAACTTAGAATCTATGACCAAATTAGAGTTATCTTTTATATTCCCTTCCCTAGGATTAAAACTAATTGTGGTGACTCTTATTTTAAAACTGGTTATTACAGTGGGTCAAGAAAGGAACTAACTAAAATGGACCCAAAGCACATTGGGATCAAAGTCAAACTTAATTTATTTTGTAGGTTTGCTTGTGGACCACATTAAATCTATATTGTTTTGATATGTGGTAGCTCTAAACATTTGAAGGAAGATATAAACTAACTTTCAAATCAAGCTCTAAATTCCAAGGTTTATTTCAAAAATGGGGAATACCTTAAAGGAAGAATTCTTGGCTTAGGCAAAGTTAAAGCACTAACTTTCATATCCATTGAAGATGTACTTTATGTTGAAGGACTAAAACATAATCTTCTAAGTATAAATCAACTTTGTGACAATGGATTCAAGTTAATCAAATGATGAATGTTTGATGAAGTCACTCATGAGGTAAAACTCAAAGGTATAAGACTAATCAATATTTGCTTATGTTTTATGTTGAATGATTAATGCATGTTTATAATTGTATTATCTTTCACCCATCTTTCCATTCTTTTTAATAATGTCAAAGGGGGATAAAGGTGTTATGTATTATTCTTGTGTATTTCCTTGTCTTACACTTTTAAGGTAAAAAGACTCCTTCAAGATGATCAAGTAAACATGATTGTAAGCTTCACATATTAAGATTGAGTTATACATTTTAGGGGGAGAAATCTTCCGAAAATTACAAAGCATCAAGAGGAATGTTTATCATCATCGCAAATGGGGAGAATGTGAAGTCAAGCTTCTCTATGATAAATGTATTTTGATGAAGACAAAGCTCCAAGTAATAAGAAAGCAAAGATGTTATTCAAAGACAAAGCATCATGATTCAAGACTTTGATTTCATGTTATTGCATTTCAAGAAGGAATAATAATAATATTTACCTTTACTAAAGTCTTAAATGCTCAAGTATTCAAATCAATCATTGCATAAACCATTCATATTAATGGCAAATGTTTTAAAACTAATTTCCAAGATTTCTACTGAGTAAATCGATTTACCTCTTAGGGAAATTGATTTACAATTGAAGCAAAACATTTCTGTAAGCCAAAAATCACATTTTACACAAAGTAAATTGATTTACCACTTAGGGAAACCGATTTACCAATGTTTGTTTTTGAAATTTTGTTAATGTCAACAATATGAAATCGATTTTTATAAGAGGGAAATCGATTTTCCGTATTTCGGCATGTACAGCAGCAAAGGAAATTTGAGATACTTTGTTGGAAACTCACGAAGGAACCACTGAAGTTAAAATATCGAGATTAAATACATTGAGTCAAGAATACAAACTATTTAGAATGCAGCCCCAAGAATAAATCCTCGACTTTCAAAAAAGATTCGTGCACTTGACAAATCATTTGAATACACTCAGTAAGACTTTAACTAATGATGAACTTAATCTTAATGTTCTTAGATCTTTAACCAGGGAATGGAAAACCAAAGTGACGGTAATATCCTTGAAGAAGAATCTATCCATAATGACTTCTGCAACTTTGTTTCGAAAACTTCAAGAATGTGAGATGGAACTTGCAAGACTTGAAAAGCCTGAAATCCAAGTAAAAGATTCAAAAGAAATTGCTTTAAAGAAGAGTATCAAAAATCATGATAACAATCAAGAGGATGAATCCAATAGTAGTGAAGATGATGATATTGTCAAGAAGATTGAAAAGGTTCTTCGAAAAGAAAGAAAATGGGAAGCACCAACAAGGAAGGTTACATGTTTTGAATGTGGGGAAAAGGGACATGTTAAAAGTGAATGTCCTACACTTGAAAAGAAGAAGAAATATTTCAAGATAAATAAAGACAATAAGTCAAAGAAAGCATATATATAATGGGAAAAATTCATATTTCGATTCTGAAAGCAATCAACAAGTTAATATTACATTATGGCTCCACATCACTCCGATGATGAAAAAGAAGAGGTTAGTAATGAATTTTCTCTTTATGATAATGATGTTCAAGGTGATATTGATGAACTTCGCAATGTATGTAAGAATTTCTATAAAATAGTGTCCACTCAAAAGATAAAAATTATATCTCTAGAAGAAAAGATTGACACCATGGAAAAGAATTTTGAAATTGAAAAAAAAAAATCATACATGTAAATAATGTGATTCACTTTCCTTTTAAATTGTTCAATTAAAGAGAATCTATGAAAGATATGAAAAAGGACAAGTTGGATTGGATAATATATTTAGTCAACAAAGGTATTTAAATGATAAAAGTGGTCTTGGTTATTCTAAATCTAAACCAAGTACGGATAAAATTATCTTTGTTAAAGCAAGTAATCAATCCAACAAGGAAAACATGAACAAAGCATAAAAGGTTCATCGTCATCATCATAATAAAATATTTACAAAAAATAAATCTAATGTTCCTCGATATAGAAGTAATTTTATTCCTACATGTTTTTATTGTGGTATAAGTGACCATAAACGTAATGCTTAATATCTTAGAAATGTTAGTGTGGCAAGTAGGAATTATGTGTGGGTCAAGAAAGGAGCTAACTATGATGGACCCAAAGCTTATTGGATACATAATCAAACTTAATTTGTTTTATAGGTTTGCATGAGGACCAATTTAAGTCTATGTTGTTTTGCTAAGTGGTGGCTCTAAGCATTTTATGGGAGACATAAACTAACTTTCAAATCAAGCTCTAAAGTCCAAGGGTTATTTAAACGATGGGGAATACCTTATTAGAAGAGTTCTTGACTTAGGCAAAATTGAAGCACTAACTCTCAAATCCATTGAAGATGTACTTTATGTTGAAGGATTAAAGCATAATCTTCTAAGTATAAATAAACTTTGTGACAAAGGATTCAAGTTCATCAAAGGATGAATGTTTGATGAAGTCACTCATGAGGTTAAACTCAAAGGTATAAGAATAATCAATATTTGTTTATGTTCTATGTTGAATGATTAATGCATGTTTAACATTTTATTATCTTTCACCCATCTTTCCCTTGTTTTTGATAATGTCAAAGGGGGGAAAGGTTTAATGTGTTATGCTTGTGTATTTTATTGTCTTACACTTTAAGGTACAAAGACTCCTTCAAGATGATCAAGTAAACATGATTGTAAGCTTCACATATTAAAGGGGAGTTATACATCTTAGGGGGAGAAATTTTCAGAAAATTACCAAGCATCAAGATGAATGTTTGTCATCATCAAAAAGGGGGAGAATGTGAAGTCAAGCTTCTTTATGATAAATGTCTTTTGATGAAGACAAAGCTCCAAGTAACAAGAAGGCAAAGATGTTATTCAAAGACAAAGCATCGTGATTCAAGACTTTGGTTTCAAGCTATTGCATTTCAAGAAGGTATAATAATAATAATAATAATATTTACCTTCACTAAATTCTTAAATGCTCAAGTATTCAAATAAACTATTGTATAAACTATTTATGTTCATGGCAAATGTTGTAAAACTATTTTTCAAGATTTCTATTGAGTAAATAGATTTACCTCTTAGGGAAATCGATTTACCACTGAAGCAAAACATTTCCAGAAGCGAAAAATCACATTTTGCACTAAGTAAATCGATTTACCACTTAGGGAAACCGATTTACCACTGTTTATTTTGAAATTTTGTTAATGTTAACAGTATGAAATTGATTTACATAAGAGGGAAATAGATTTGCCAATTTATTTACATAAGAGGGAAATTGATTTCCTTGTTGTCCAAGATTATTTGAAGCAAGAGGTTGAAAGTGAGAGAAATGTTCTCATTTCAACTTGGTTGATCCAAGAGGATTGTTTTTGGTGGTATTGTTGTTATAATATTGTAGGAAAAGTCTTGGTATAAGGCTTGTACAAAGATCTGGCAATAGTGAAATATATCTCATATTGAAAGGGGACTGAAGTAATCTCGGGATGTGAGGGGAATCGGGATACATCCTTGTGTTCTTTACTTTTCGGCATTTATCGCTTTTCATCTTAAATCATAACCAGAATAGAAAGAAACACATTTCTTAACTCATCACCAAACCAAAAAAATAAGAATAATTTGTTTCTAAAACCGGATAAATTTTTAAAGTCCTAATTCACCCCCTCTTAGGCGCACTCAATACTAACACAAATATCACATAATCCAATTGCACTTGAATGACTGTCTGCACTGCTTCTTTCAAAGCCATGGTTTCAGCTTCCATGCTCGAGTAAAGGCCAAAATCTCACGATATATCCGCAATAATAAATATACCATAACAATCTCTAAAGCACCCCCGCTATTTGTTATTCCTCTTTTATTATTGAACCCAACATCAATTTTACACTCCACCCTCCCTACATTCGGTGGATGTCAAACTATTTGGTAGTTATGATCGACATTACCACTGTCATAGACTTTTTGAGCTTGAAACTAATCTTGCCAAGTAAGAAATGCCTTCATACCTAGCTGAGTCGCATCACTCCTTTCATTGTTCCATATCAAGTTATTTTTATTATTCCAAAGCACCAAAATCATAACAACAACCCTACCTACTACCTACTTATCCTCTTTACTACAAATATCATGAATCATGGCCTTAGTATTAAAATTTTGAAATCGAGGATCTATAATAGAATACGAACATGCTATCCTCCATCTATATTGATTGTTATACATCAAAAGAGTACATGCCACTCATCTTCCTCCCCAACTTCACACAATTGACAATTTCAAAGACATGGAACAAAGTGTTGATGAAGTTTAGTCCAAGTTAATCAAGGTCACAAAGTTGACAATTGTTATTTACAAAATTTTAGTTTTATAAAGAAAGTCGAGAATTAACAAATAGTTTTAACAAAAAACACACATGTTATGAAACACATACTCTGAGATGAAAACTAACACCTATATTTATGTGTGTGTGTGTGTACATCATGAAAATATTAGGCCCGACCGGGTAGTGTAATCGGTGAACGAAATGATGAAAACAATAGTCGGTTCGATGGAGGAGGTACCCAGGATGCAACCAGGGTATAGAGTACTGGAAAATCATCATTTCTCTAGGTAGTAGCTGTTGTACCCCAAAATTTTCCCTCCCATATTCTTCAAAGTTTTGACAAGCATCATCTCAATTTGCTCAAAGTCTACTCAAGGGTTGCACAGTTCAAACACCCTCCTAAGCCAGTCAAATTAGGGTTTTGGTTCTTGCAAGGAAGTTGAAGTTTTCAAGGGCTCAATCAAGTCCCATATGCTCATATACATTGTCAAGCACCTACATGTCAAGTTTCAAGGCTCACAAGGTCAAGTTGCACAGTCAAAAACCCTAATTGCTTCACAATCAACTGCAGGGGCAAAATGGTCATTTGGCAGTCAAAAGTCAAAAAATTTGGTCAACATCTTATTTTGAAGCCACAATCATCATTTGGTCAAATCTTGACCATGATTTCACAAGAATGGCTCAAAAATTATCAAGATGCAAAAGTTTCTATTTTTGGACAACTGAAAAGTCAACTGTAACTTGACCAAGGCATAACTTTTTCATGGTTCATCAGAAAAATCCCATCCAATTCCCATTTTGAAGGGGATGACATTTCCTACAACTTATCTTCACATTCCAAGTCCAAGAAATTCTCTCACAAAAAGTTATCAATTTCAACATTATAGGTCATTTTCAAAAGTCAACAAAAAGGCATTCTAAGTCAAAGACCTTAACTTGAGATTGGTAAATCAGAATGACATGGGACCAAAGGCATTGGTTAGAGGACTTCAAGACCTTTCCAAAATGTCCAAGAACATGTTCATATGATCAAAATTGAGCAAGATATGCATTGGGGGAGTTAGGTAATTTTTGTGAAATGGCAAAGGTCAACTATCCTTGAAACTTCAATTTTTGACAAAAGGGCCCACTTTTTTCATCTTGGTTCAGCCTTGTCATGCCACCCACGTGTCCCATGACCCATTACAAGACCAAACATTTATTTTTACATTTTTATTTAATTTTTATGGATATAATTCACTTTAATCCATAATAATTCAAATAAAAATTAAAAAAATGAGTTAAATGGTATCTTTGAGTTTGAATGACCTTGATGTATCAGAATCACATACCAAATTCGTGCCAAGCCTATTATGAGCATGAAATTCAAATTTTGGACAAAAATGGCAAAAGCTTTAATGGTGATAAAGAGGAAATCTCAAGACTTCATTGCAAGGGTTTAAGGCTCATGATATCGATTGATTCTCATTCAGAACCATATATGCAAGCCTCTCATACATAATTCAAGACCTAGAAACCTCTGAACGGCAACCCTAATTCTCTCAAAATTCTCCAAAGTTGACAAATTCGAATTTGTTTTTCTAGCAAGTTTCAAGGAGTTTTAAGCATTCAATCGTGTTCCTGGGCATAGCAGCAATCATTCCCAACTCTTACACGAAGCCAAATCATCCCTGATCGTGCTCCCTAGCTCTCATTGGTTTGTTAAATTTCTTGAATTCGTTTTTCATATTTCATGCATCATTAATTGTTTTTGATTGTTTGTGTGAACTCAGGATACCTATTAGAATGTATTTGATGCATAGCATGCAAGCTTTAACGCAGGAGTAAGGACCTGCCATTGCTAGGGCCGTTTTTGTTATCTTCTTCGAAACTCACCGTACAGTCGTTTTCAGGCCAAAACAATGGCACCATTGAATCCGCAGGGGTCGAATTAGGGTGACAAGGTCTTTCTTTTGCTTTGATTTTGCCTATTTTTGCAGGATCGGCCATGGTGCTTGCCGGAGAAGACGACCGGAGCTAGGGCTCCGGCGTCGTTGACTGATGTGGACTCAGGCGTGGCTGGCGTGGCACGATAGCGCATTCTGATTCGTTCACATGTTACACCTGGGCCCCACGCGTGTTGACTGTGTTTAAAAATTCAAATATGCCACGTTTTCATTTTTAACCAATTGATTGCAGAGTATAGACACCAAAGACAGCTAGCTTAGTTGGCAACGTGTTGGTTGATTTCTCCAGAGGGCATGAGTTCGATTCTTGGCCCTGGCATTTTCTCCTTACCTTTCTTCATAATTAACATGCTTTCTATATTTTCTATTTTTTTTATTTATATTTTCATCCTAATTTAGTTTATCTTTAAATAATCTTCTCATGCATTTAAAAAATCACAAAAATATTTTCCTTTTGCATTTTAATCAGAAAAATGTTTATTTAATTTTTGACATTAAAATTAATATTTTTGCATGCATATTTTAATTAATTGTTAAATAATCATTAAATTGACTTTTAATTGCTTTTAATTATCAAAATTGATCCAGAAAATTACCAAAAATTATTCTATCATTAAATTAACATAACTAACTTTTTTTCATAAAAAATCAAAAGAGAACTAATATTATTATTATTATTAATTTCATTTTATTTTTGTAAATAAATACTAATAAATTGATTTAAGTTTAATTAGGCAACTTTAATTAATTTTTCTTAATAACTAAAATAAATTTAGAATTAGGTTTTTATTAACTTTTAATTTTAATTCCTTCATTTTATTTTCATTAAAAAACATAAAAAACATTTCTCTTGTAAATAATTAAATAGTTAGATTTAGGTTTAATTTTAATTTAGTACAAAAGGACAAAAACTCATAATTTTCTCAAAAGGGTCAAAAAACCCTAGGACATTCCAATTTAATTTCTATTCGCGCGTTATTTTTATATTGTGATTATTATGTAACTGCTTCCAAGAATGTAATAGTAATTAGGTTTACCGCTTTCTTTACTTTCCGTATTTTACCAAAACGGGTCTTTGTTTTTTTTGGCGATGTATAGACCCGCGCCTTGTAATAGCGTAGAATTTACATTTTTGCAATTTATTTTCCGCACCCCTAACTGTTAAATGCATGAAAGAATGTATGTAAATAAAATTAATCCGTAGCTCACAAATAACATGTACAAAACATTAACTGAAAAATAAAACACATGCACATGCCACTCTTAGGGTATGCCTCACTGGTTGCCTCGAACGTGGTCATCAAGTATAGGGTGTCTTAGAGGTCGCCCTTCTGTCCAAAAGATCCAGTTGCCTCGAAACGATTGCCTCGGATACAAAGGATCTAGGACATTAGGGTTACTTCTAAGGTGTCCTACCATTGCTTCGGTGACCACACATGTCCCAATAATCGAATTGACCCGAACAACTCCAACGGTAGTGCTACCTACCTCTCAATGGTGGGATAGCACTATCTAAAGGACTCTTACACAACTTAATTCCTTAGGGTAGGTAGATCTCCTGGGTACTTTCTCTTTTCAAACAAACAAAAACAACTTTTCGCACCCCACACTTTCAAAAAGTTTTCAAACAAAACACTTCATACACTCTTGAGGACTGATACAAGAGTTACTTAGAAGTTTTCCAAACGTACTTTTTCAAAACCCACACACACTTGAAAAGCAAACAAATTTTGAAAACATAATAACAAGTACCTAACAGCCCATGGATAACCACGGATAGAAAGGGTGCTAACACCTTCCCTTTCTATAAATCTACCTCCCGAACCGAGAAACATTCTCAAAGAAGGAATTTTGCTGTGCTTTTGTCCTTTCCATATTGGAGAACATAAAAGACGGTGGCGACTCTTGCTTACCGTGACATTTCGCGAAACCAGCTAAAAAACAGTCAGTTCTATTTCCACCGATCACAGAACTGGCGACTCTGCTGGGGATGATAAAAGTGAGGTGTACCTTAGGATTAGATCATACTTATGTTTTCAATTGCTTTGCTTTGATTGCTTTATATTTGTGGGCTTTGCATCGGAGTTTCATAGATCCTAACCCGGATCTGGGGATACCCTTTTAGGTAGCATAAGCTGTGAGGGACCTGTCCGGCGTAGACCGACACGGGTGAAGCAGTGGCTATGTTAGTGTGGCACCTTGGTCTGTAGCGATATCCCTTGTGTTGCAACGAGGAGAATATGGGTCTTCTGAGGAGTCATTAAGCACCAACCAACCTTAGAACCCTAATGTGACCCAACTTGGCCATAGAACAGTAGCAGTATGCTACACCCATTTAGGCTAAACTCTCGCGATGGTTCTGGCCGCAAGAAAAGATTGCGACGCTGGAGTTATGATCGATTGAGGGTAGTCAGTGATATTGGGATCCTCTAGAACCCGGTTACTTTTGATAGGACAGGTTTGAGCCCACCAACTTCAAAGAGGGTAGTACCCAAAATTCATGCTGGCCTGAACTCTAAGGGCTATCTTTGTGTGACTTGTGTATCTTCAAACTTGACTACTTGCATGCTTGTTATCTGACACATGAGTTCCTTGCAGGTTTTGTTTACAGTCCTTAACCTGGACTCATAACAGGGTTTACTTACATCCATACATAACAACATAACATCATACCATTGCATACATCCTGCATAAGGACTAACCCATTTCAAGGATCTCAAGGGCTTGTGATGCAGGTCATGATGAATCAAACTGTCTAGCAAGGGGCAAAGGGGATTTATTTTCCTCTAGCCAAGGTTAATGACTTGAGTCAGGGGCTATGACCCACTCGATATGGTGAGCCTTGACTCTTGAAGAAGGACTCTCAGCAACATGAAGTTCCTTCAATCAAGCTACCCAAATTCAAATTCTAACAAGTTTCTCTGTTTACCCCGCGAGATCCTTGAAAACATCGCATACATACATACATATCATTGCATTGCAGGTACCCTTTTGACAGGTCACTTACCTTCTTCGCTGTTTATTTCAGCAGTCATCATGAATTCTGAATCATCCAATGAACAAGCTATCAAGGCCCTCCAGGCCCAGAATGCCCAGTTCCAGGAGCTGGTCATGAGCTTAGCCCAGGGACAACATGAATTGAAGACTTTGCTTTTGAAGAAGAAGAAGAAAAGGACTGTTTTGTTCAACCATAGACGCAGATCTGGGAATGGATCACAAAATGAGGCTGAGATGACCACCCCATCTGCTGGGAAAGACAGCCCACAAGGGAGAGAGGTTCCTAGTCCCGTGGTGTCTGACAACGAGACAGATTACAATGAGGAACAATACCCTCCCGCTGAAGACAGGTACAAGCAACTAGAGGACCGTCTAAATGCCATGGAGATTCAACAGGTGCTCGGGTTGGACTTTGGAGACCTAGGCTTATCTTCTGGGGTGGTGATCCCTCACAAGTTCAAGGCACCTGCCTTTGCAAAATACGACGGGGCTTCCTGTCCTAAGTTGCACCTCCGTTCATACGCAAGGAAGATCCAGCCCTACGCGGCAGACAAGAATCTATGGATCCATTTATTCCAGGAAAGTCTTTCAGGGGCTCAGCTCGAATGGTTCTATCAGCTGGATGGAACCAGTATTCGTAACTGGGAGGACTTGGCAACTGCTTTTTATAAGCAGTATCAGTATAATGCCAACCTCGCTCCTACGCGTACCCAACTCCAGGGTATGTCAGTAGGAATGGGTGAAGGATTCAAGGAATATGCGCAAAAGTGGAGAGACCTTGCTGGAAGGGTGCAACCACCTCTGACTGACCGTGAGCTTGTTGACATGTTCTTAGGGACCCTGTCTGGTCCGTTCTTCAACCATCTGATTGGGAATTCTTCTGCTAGGTTCACAGATATGATCTTAACTGGTGAGAGGATAGAAGCTGGTATCAAGTCCGGGAAGATACAAAAGGGTGACTCCTCGAACACTGAGAAGAAACCATTCAAGAAAGAGTCCAATGCTGCGTACAGTCAGAAGGATCGTCGTGACCAACACGTAGGGGCAGTCATGATCTCAGGTTCTGCATCACGCTGACAACCGCCAAAGGGAAATCAGCGAAGGCCAGACGAGCCTAAAAGACAGTTCACCAACATCAACATGCCATTGTCACAAGCATTGTAGCACATGTTGAAGATGAATCTGATTGCGGTGATCAACCCTCCTGCAAATCCCAAGACCTCTTCTCCAAATTACAACCCAAATGCGAGGTGTGATTATCATTCCGGTAGCCCGGGGCACGATACTGAGGATTGTTGGGCGCTGAAATACAAGATTCAGAACATGATTGATACTAAGGAGATCGAGTTTGAGCCTGCCGAGACTCCCAACGTGATCACTGCTCCTTTGCCCAATCATTGAAGGCTTTTGTTTATTTGAATTTCTGAGTTGTATTTTTCTTTGCTTATACAAACAATTAATGTCATAGCAAACTCTTTTATTTCATTAATGCACTACATATGTCTGTTTTTGAATTAATCCAATTATTTTCACTATATTCAAATTTCTTTCGTATTTTTTGTGATGATCAACGCTCGGTTAATAATTCTAAGACTCTTGAGGGAGGATGACGAAAACGATACCACGATCTACACTATGCTTTTGAACAGACCCCGCTGATGGGGTATATGCATTGTTTCAATTCCTAAACACTGGAGTAATAAGGAAGATAATCCCCCGTCAACCCCTTCGAGCCAAAGAAGTAAAAGTTTTTTCTTTTCGAAAATTAAAACCCTTAATCATAACCTGGGGGCAGGGTAGTTTTCTCAGTTGATCCAGGTGCACAACGAATGGCACCAAAGAAGTCCTTACAAAGCAAAAGACAGTGATGGCTCTGGATAATCATAAAGACAGGCAGTCATTACAAACAAAAAAAAACTAAAGCCCAATAAGTCAAAACCTATGAAGGAGACTTACAAAAACTGGGGCATCCCGCTGACTGTAATCCTAAAAGAAACAGTTCAAGCAAAAGTAGGGATAACATAATCAAAAAGAGAGAGGTCCAACAAACCCTCGACAAAAGGAAATGACTGCCTATTCAAAATAAACTGTCAATATCCGAACCATCACCAGAATATCAGGACAAAGACTCAAACAAGGTCTAATGCACGATCAACTGAGTTTAGGTTTGAAGAACATCACGAAGAACGGGTGGGTACAATTACATTTTGAGCCTTATCCTTTGTTTCTTAAACCGTGAACCAGGCCACGTTACAACACTTAAAAGTCCTAGCTGAAGCATGGGTTGGTTCGAAAGCATACTGTTACGAAAGGTATCCTGACTCCTTAAGGCTTGCTATACATCCTGAGTTGACATCACATTTTTACAAAATTTGCTCGTTTTACTGAAAAATACATTTTCAAAAACTTCGAGACAGACATAAGCTTTGCATTTTTTAAATAACATTGTTTGGATATGACTATTTGTTCAAACAGTATAGAAATTCGCACGAAGAATGTCTAATGAACAAAAGCACCTCCAAGCAAGGGGCATGGCATGATCATTGTCCATTATCTGGGGCAGTTAAGTCAAGATTCGGAGAATCTCTCAAAAGGACAACCAGCTTGGGGCAAATCTCCGTCTGAGTCACTTGGGGCATTGGACGATCAAACGAAGATCTTCTGGTGGTATGACGACACAACACTACTAACAGTGGCACCTCCCTACATCCTGAGAGCATGGACATAGTCTAAAAAATACTGCGCATAATCAAAGACCCGCTAGGTTGACACACCTAGGCAAAAATAAGGGCTTCCCGGCGAACCAAAAGGGTTCAGGCAAAAATAAGGGATGAAATGAAAAAAAATCTGTACACCCGGCAAGTCGAAAACCTGAAAAGGCGGCTTGGGAAAAAATGGGTATCCCGGTGGACTGAAAACCCGAAAGGGCGGTCCAGGCAAAAGTTAGGGATCAAAAGCGAACGACTATGTTCCGTCATCTCGTCACTTGCCTACCAGAAGAAGATTTTTCAATCGGAAGTCATCAAGAACCTCCACAGGTATCTTCTCCCACAGAAATAGGGGCAATAAGAATTGTTTGAACGATCTAGTTGCTCTGTCCACCAAGGTACCAAGGTAAGTTCAGCTGAAGAACATGACCAAGTTACCTCCGCTCCCCGCAGAGTAAGACAGGTTTCAGTAATGCTCTCCCCAAGCAGAGTTGGTCTCTCATCAACCCCGAAGAGGCACAGTATCCCTAGCAAGTTAGCAACGCTCTCCCCAAGCAGAGTTAGCCTACTGTCAGCCTTAAGGAAGTTGGGTATCCCTAGAAAATCTCAATATTCCCCAATGGAGTATACAGATGTTCCTAAGCAAGCATCCCCGGCAGTCTTGACATAAGATTATTCCCTGGCGGAATACAGACATCAAGTGGAACCACTTCCCAGTGCAGTCCAAAGTTTCCCAAGAGAGTTGAATCAATCTCCCCAAGTAGATTCTGGAAGCTCATCCCCAGTAGATTCTGGAAGCTTATCCCTGCAGAGTACGAATGCATCTCCCCGGCTCTATTCAAAGGTTATTCCCCACCAGAGCTTATAACTGGGTTATCCTCAGCTAATTACCACGGAAAGATCGTCCTCGGCGAAGCTCTTCCTACCCACAGCGGAGTTCATCAGAATCCTCAACAAAACATATCAACGGAATCCCCAACGGAGTTCTCATCAAAACCTCAGCGAAGTATCTCTTCCCAGAGTAATTCCCCGCAGAGTAATCTCTCCAACAAGTTTATTCCCCAACGGAGTCATCCTCTCCTACCGGTTTATTCTTGCAACCATCATCCCCCGCAGAAATGAAGAACTCTACTCTTCAACCTCAGCCTAGGATTCAACAAATTCCCAGCATTCGTCAAGGATTTATTTTCCTAGACGAAAATACATTCATAAACATCACATCTTCATACATTATACAACACAAATCTCATTTATTTTTGAGAACATCTTAAAATCATGCAGTTCATGCACCATGAAATTGCATACAACTGATGTTTTTCCTTTTCAGGAAAAAGGTCAATCCAAAGACGATTACTATCAACTGTCGCAATTCTAGATTCGATACCTGCATCTAGCCAGGGCATATCTGTGAGCGATTGATTGTGGATTCGATACCTGTATCTAGCCAGGGCATATCTACATTAAAGAAATTAAAGAGATAGCTGGGAAATGCTCCAGACATGGATGTTATTCTTTTGCTTATTCAGATTTTCTCTTCAGAGATAGCGTAGAAATGCTCCAGAGATGGATGTTATTCTTTTGCTTATTCAAAGTTTCAGATATAGCTGGGAAATGCTCCAGATATGGATGCTGTTCTTTTGCTTATTCAGATTTTCTCTTCAGAGATAGCGTAGAAATGCTCCAGAGATGGATGTTATTCTTTCGCTTATTCAAGAGTTTCCTTTCAAATATAGCTGGGAAATGCTCCAGAGATGGACGATATTCTGTTGCTTATTCAGAGTTTCTTATTCAGGGCTTCTTTTCAGAGATAACTTAGAGATGCTCCAACCAAGGATGTTATTCTATTGTTTATTCAGAGATTCTTTCTAGAGATGGTTCAGATGCGATCCAGACATGGCTACATTCTGATACTTATTCCAGACTCCCTTCTAGAGATAACTTAGAAATGCTCCGGACACGGATGTTATTCTATTGCTTATTCCAGATTCCCTCCTAGAGATGGTTCAGATGCGACCCAGACATGGCAACATTTTGATACTTATTTAGATTTCCTTTCAGATATAGCTTAGAGATGCTCCTGACCCGGATGCTATTCTTTTGCTTATTCAGATTTTCTCTCCAGTAATAGCTCAGAGATGCTCCGGACCCGGCTGTTATTCTATTGCTTATTCAGAGATTCCTTTCAGAGATGGTCTAGAGATGCTCCAGATCCGGATGCTATTCTATTGCTTATTCAGATTTCCTTCTAGAGATAGTTCAGATGCAACCCAGGCATGGCAACATTCTGATACTTATTCCAGATTCCGTCCAGAGATAGTTCAGATGCAACCCAGACATGGCGACATTTTGATACTTATTCAGATTTCCTTTCAGATATAGCTTAGAGATGCTCCTGACCCGGATGTTATTCTACTGCTTATTCAGATTTCTCTCCAGAGATGGCTTAGAGATGCTCCAGATCCGGACGCTATTCTATTGCTTATTCAGATTCAAACTTCTAAAGACAACTTAGAGATGCTCCATCCCGGATGCTATTCTATTGTTCAGTCCAGATACGATCCAGATTCGGATGACATTCTGCCACTCATTCAGATGCAGTATGGATATACCCCAGACCCGGCGGTCATTCTACTACTCGTTCAGACGTCAGCAATTAGATATATACTAGATATGCCCCAGACACGGAAGCTATTTTATTTCTTATTCAGATTCAACTATCCATTACAGTTCCAAATGGCATCTATAAGCCCATTCCCGACAAGGCTCTGTCACAGCTCCAGATGGCATCTATAAGCCCATCCTCCTATCCATCATCTCTCCAAATGGCATCTATAAGCCCATTCCCGCCATCACACTGCTGATATTCTACTATGTGAGTGCAAATTTCTGGGCACTCTAGTGTTCAATCATCTTCCACCTTCGGATCACGAAAGGCACGCTAGCCAATCTACATCCTCAGGTCTAAGAAGATTGAACAGGGGCAACTGTTGTACCCCAAAATTTACCCACCCATATTCTTCAAAGTTTTGACAAGCATCATCTCAATTTGCTCAAAGTCTACTCAAGGGTTGCACAGTTCAAACACCCTCCTAAGCCAGTCAAATTAGGGTTTTGGTTCTTGCAAGGAAGTTGAGGTTTTCAAGGGCTAAATCAAGTCCCATATGCTCATATACATTGTCAAGCACCTACATGTCAAGTTTCAAGGCTCACAAGGTCAAGTTGCACAGTCAAAAACCCTAATTGCTTCACAATCAACTGCATGGGCAAAATGGTCATTTGGCTGTCAAAAGTCAAAATTTTTGGTCAACATCTTATTTTGAAGCCACAATCATCATTTGGTCAAATATTGACCATGATTTCACAAGAATGGCTCAAAAATTATCAAGATGCAAAAGTTTCTATTTTTGGACAATTGAAAAGTCAACTGTAACTTGACCAAGGCATAACTTTTTCATGGTTCATCAGAAAAATCCCATCCAATGCTCATTTTGAAGGGGATGACATTTCCTACAACTCATCTTCACATTCCAAGTACAAGAAATGCTCTCACAAAAAGTTATCAATTTCAACATTATAGGTCATTTTCAAAAGTCAACAAAAAGGCATTCTAAGTCAAAGACCTTAACTTGAGATTGGTAAATCAGAATGACATGGGACCAAAGGCATTTGTTAGAGGACTTCAAGACCTTTCCAAAATGTCCAAGAACATGTTCATATGATCAAAATTGAGCAAGATATGCATTGGGGAAGTTGGGAAATTTTTGTGAAATGGCAAAGGTCGACTATCCTTGAAACTTCAATTTTTGACAAAAGGGCCCACTTTTTTCCACTTGGTTCAGCCTTGTCATGCCACCCACGTGTCCCATGACCCATTACAAGACCAAACATTTATTTTTACATTTTTATTTAATTTTTATGGATTTAATTCACTTTAATCCATAATAATTCAAATAAAAATAAAAAAATGAGTTAAATGGTATCTTTGAGTTTGAATGACCTTGATGTATCATGAATCACATACCAAATTCGTGCCAAGCCTATTATGAGCATGAAATTCAAATTTTGGACAAAAATGGCAAAAGCTTTAATGGTGATAAAGAGGAAATCTCAAGACTTCATTGCAAGGGTTTAAGGCTCATGATATCGATTGATTCTCATTCAGAACCATATATGCAAGCCTCTCATACATAATTCAAGACCTAGAAACCTCTGAAACGGCAACCCTAATTCTCTCAAAATTTTCCAAAGTTGACAAATTCGAATTTGTTTTTCTAGCAAGTTTCAAGGAGTTTTAAGCATTCAATCGTGTTCCTGGGCATAGCAGCAATCATTCCCAACTCTTATACGAAGCCAAATCATCCCAGATCGTGCTCCCTAGCTCTCATTGGTTTGTTAAATTTCTTGAATTCATTTTTCATATTTCATGCATCATTAATTGTTTTTGATTGTTTGTGTGAACTCAGGATACCTATTAGAATGTATTTGATGCATAACATGCAAGCTTTAACGCAGGAGTAAGGACCTGCCATTGCTAGGGCCGTTTTTGTTATCTTCTTCGAAACTCACCGTATAGTCGTTTTCAGGCCAAAACAATGGCACCATTGAATCCGCAGGGGTCGAATTAGGGTGACAAGGTCTTTCTTTTGCTTTGATTTTGCATATTTTTGCAGGATCGCCCATGGTGCTTGCCGGAGAAGACGACCGGAGCTAGGGCTCCGGCTTCGTTGACTGATGTGGACTCAGGCATGGCTGGCGTGGCACGATAGCGCATTCTGATTTGTTCCCATGTTACACCTGGGCCCCACACGTGTTGATTGTGTTTAAAAATTCAAATATGCCACGTTTTCATTTTTAACCAATTGATTACAGAGTATAGACACCAAAGACAACTAGCTCAGTTGGCAACGTGTTGGTTGATTTCTCCAGAGGGCATGAGTTCGATTCTTGGCCCTAGCATTTTCTCCTTACCTTTTTTCATAATTAACATGCTTTCTATATTTTCTATTTTTTTTTATTTTATATTTTCATCCTAATTTAGTTTATCTTTAAATAATATTCTCATGCATTTAAAAAATCACAAAAATATTTTCCTTTTGCATTTTAATCAGAAAAATGTTTATTTAATTTTTGACATTAAAATTAATATTTTTGCATGCATATTTTAATTAATTGTTAGATAATCATTAAATTGACTTTTAATTGCTTTTAATTATCAAAATTGATCCAGAAAATTACCAAAAATTGTTCTATCATTAAATTAACATAACTAACTTTTTTTAATAAAAAATCAAAAGAGAACTAATATTATTATTATTATTAATTTTATTTTATTTTTGTAAATAAATACTAATAAATTGATTTAAGTTTAATTAGGCAACTTTAATTAATTTTTCTTAATAACTAAAATAAATTTAGAATTAGGTTTTTATTAACTTTTAATTTTAATTCCTTCATTTTATTTTCATTAAAAAATATAAAAAACATTTCTCTTGTAAATAATTAAATAGTTAGATTTAGGTTTAATTTTAATTTAGTACAAAAGGACAAAAACTCATAATTTTCTCAAAAGGGTCAAAAAAACCCTAGGACGTTCCAATTTAATTTCTATTCGCGCGTTATTTTTATATTGTGATTATTATGTAACTGCTTCCAAGAATGTAATAGTAATTAGGTTTACCGCTTTCTTTACTTTCCATACTTTACCAAAACGGGTCTTTGTTTTTTTCGGCGATGTATAGACCCGCGCCTTGTAATAGCGTAGAATTTACATTTTTGCAATTTATTTTCCGTACCCCTAACTGTTAAATGCATGAAAGAATGTGTGATCGGTGGAAATAGAACTGACTGTTTTTTAAGCTGGTTCGCGAAATGTCGCGGTAAGCAAGAGTCGCCACCGTCTTTTATGTTCTCCAACATGGAAAGGACAAAAGGACAGCAAAATTCCTTATTGAGAATGTCTCTCGGTTCGGGAGGTAGATTTATAGAAAGGGAAGGTGTTAGCACCCTTTCTATCCATGGTTATCCATGGGCTCTTAGGTACTTGCTCTTATGTTTTCAAAAGATGTTTGCTTTTCAAGTATGTGTGGGTTTGAAAAAAGTTTCATTGAAAGATTTCTGAGTGACTCTTGTATCTGTCCTCAAGAGTGTTTGAAAAATTTGTTTTGAAAACTTTTGAAAGTGTCAGTGTGAAAAGTTTGTTTTGTTTTTTTGAAAGAGCAAGTACCCATGAGTCATCTACCTACCCTAAGGAATTAGGCTGTGTAAGAGTCCTTAAGGTAGTGCCATCCCACCATTGAGAGGTAGGTAGCACCACCGTTGGAGATGTTCGGGTCAATTCGATTAAGGGACAGTGTGGTCACCAAAGCAATAGTAGGACACCTTAGAAGCAACCCTAATGTCCTAGATCCTTTCTAATCCGAGGCAACCGTTTCGAGGCAACTGGATCTTAGACATAAGGGCGACCGCTAAAACACCCTATACTTGACGACCACTTTCGAGGCAACGAGTGAGGCGTACCCTAGAAGTGGCATGTGCATTGTGTGTTGTTTTCGTATTAACATTTATCTTGGATCATGCAATTATGAGCTACGAGTTGTTTTTAATTATCATACATTCTTTCATGCAATTTAGCAGTTAAGAGTGCGGAAAATAAAATACGGAAATGTAAAAGCTACGCTATTACAAGGCGCGGGTCTATACATCGCCAAAAAACAAAGACCCGTTTTTGATAAAGATGCGGAAAATAAAAAAAGCAATAAACCTAATTACTATTACATCCTTGGAAGCAGTTACATAATAATCAAAAATATAAAATAACGTGCGAAAGAATTAAATTGGAACGTCCTAGGGTTTTGGACCCTTTTAAGAAATTATGAGTTTTTGTCCTTTGCTTGAAATTAAATTAAAATTAAATCTAATTATTAATTAATTATTTACAAGAAAGATATTTTTTTGTGTTTTTTTGTATTTAATGAAAATAAAGAAATTAAAATCAAAAGAAAACCCTAGTTCTAAGTTTATTTTAATTATTAATGAAAATGTTAAAGTTAACCTAATTTAAACTAATTAATTAATTTACATGTTATTTGCAAAAATAATAGTAATTAATAATGATAATAATTAATTAAGAAAATATGAATAAAAATGTTAAAAAACCTAATTCTATATAATTTTTATTTATTAAGAAAAAAGTTAAAATTAAAACCTAAATTAAACTAAGTTAATTATTAGTATTTATTTACAAAAATAAGTTAATGGTGAAATAAATAAATAAAATATATTCACAATTTTGATTTTCTGATTTTTATTGGGAAAAATTAATTTGTGGTGAATTAATAATAATAATTAAAACAATTAAAAGAATTTTAAAAGAAAAGAAAATAAAATAAAACAAAGCAAACCAACGGGGGTGTGATGGCCCAAAGTGGAGGTTTTGTGAAGCAATTTTGGCCCAAGAGAAGTCTAAGCCTTGTTGACTTTTCATGATCACGTGCATGCTGGTTGACTGGGACACACCATGGACTCCATCTCTTGGCCACTGGATTGATGTTGAAAACACATGGAAAGCTATTGCTGGGCGTGCATGATAGAACATTGGATGATTGCTGCATTGGAACACGTTAGAACAAAAATTAACAATTATATAGGGGACCTGGGAATCGAACCCAGGTCCTAACGCTTGCAAGACACGTCCACAACCACTTAGCCATCTGCAATTGTTTGTAACAATAATGGATAGTGAAAATAATATGCCAAAACAACAATTATGCTGGGAATTTAAAAAAGGCGCGCGTCATATTTGTATACACCAATCATGTCCATCCACGCATCATCTTCTTCATCTGGCCTGAAACAAAAAGCAATCAAATAGCGGGGGTTTTAAACCCCCACAAAACAAAAGTGCCAAGAATAACGATTAGGCACACAAGCAATATAAAAAGGGCGCGATAGTGTCAATGGTTTCGTCTTGTTCTGACGAATTTATCCATATAGGTCTTGAGGTCTAATTTTACAGCATATGAAAAACCCCAATATGGAAGCTCTGAAACCCTAGCGTTTGTCCATGGTAGATTTCGATACAGGATGTTTCAACATAATTAATCCATACCAAAAGCTTCAGGAAGATGTCAGCAACACAAATCAATAATCAAAACATGTCAATGATGCATAAAAATTGAATTTCGATTATGGAAATGTTTGTTCAAACCGTGACTCTGTTTTACCGTTTCCTTGTGTATTAAAGCTTGTTCTTGATGGCAATGGATTCCTGGTAATGTCAGCAACACGTTGGAACCACTTTTAGGCTTTGAATTCACCTGGAATATTGATTTCAGTTTCACAATATTTCTTGAATTTTTGCAATTTGGTTATGGTTTTCTATGGCAGCTTTCACATTTTTTTGAATAGGGTTGGCTTCAGCATCTTTATGTGAAGAGAATTAGGTTAAAATTAAGCCCAACAATCCATTGCATTCATGTTTGAATATGTGATTGCCAATCCAATATTTTTTTAATCTTTTTTCAATGAAAACCTTGCCAAATTGGGAGATCTTGTCCCCTTGAGTGATGTACGAGACCTTCAGCATATATGGAGTGTATTTGCCTCATAAAAAGATTTGACAACCATGTTTTGATATTTTCCTACAATTAAAACCAATTAAATGAATTAATATTAATTTAAATTCAATTAATTAATTAAAAATAAGAAAATAAATCAAATTAAGTTCAATGGGTCGTACATAGGCTTTGGGCAAAGATTCAAGAAGGAATTTGGGGCCCATTAGCAAAAATGAAATGTTTTAGGCAAAGTTGACTTTTGAAAGTTCCCAAACATTTCCCAACTTCTACAATGCATATCTTGCTCAATTTTGAAGTTATGAACATGTTTTTGGACATCTTGGAAAGGTCTTGAAGTCCTCTAACCAATGCCTTTGGTCCCATGTCATTTTGATTTACCAATCTCAAGTTATGGTCTTTGACTTAAAATGCCTTTTTGTTGACTTTTGAAAATGACCTATAATGTTGAAATTGATAACCTTTTGTGAGAGCATTTCTTGGACTTGGAATGTGAATATGAGTTGTAGGAAATGTCATCCCCTTCAAAATGAGCATTGGATGGGATTTTTCTGATGAACCATGAAAAAGTTATGCCTTGGTCAATTTGCAGTTGACTTTTCAGCTGTCCAAAAATAGAAACTTTTGCATCTTGAGACTTTTTGAGCCATGCTTGTGGAATCATGATCAAGAATTGATAAAATGATGATTGTGGCTTCAAAATAAGATGTTGACCAAAAATTTTGACTTTTGACTGTCAAATGACTATTTTACCCCTGTAGTTGACTATGAAGCAATTAGGGCTTTTGACTGTGCAACTTGATGTTGTGAGTCTTGAAACTTGACATGTGGATGTTTGACAATGTATATAGGCATATGGGACTTGATTGGCCCCTTGAAAACCTCAGTTTCTTTGCAAGAACCAAAACCCTAATTTTGACTATGTTGGGAGGCAATTGGACTGTGCAACCCTTGAGAGATTTTGAATCATCTGGAGATTGATCTTGCCAAATCATGAAGAATATGGGAGGGCAAATTTTGGGGTACAACAGTTGCCCCTGTTCAATCTTCTTAGACCTGAGGATGTAGATTGGCTTGCGTGCCTTTCGTGATCCGAAGGTGGAAGATGATTGAACACTAGAGTGCCCAGAAATTTGCACTCGCATAGTAGAGTATCAGCAGTGTGATGGCGGGAATGGGCTTACAGATGCCATTTGGAAGGATGATGGATAGGAGGATGGGCTTATAGATGCCATCTGGAGCTGTGACGGGGCCTTGTCGGGAATGGGCTTATAGATGCCATTTGGAGACTGTTGGTATGTGGATGGGCTTATAGATGCCATCTAGGTGTCGATCGCGTAAGAGATTCCTTAGCGAGAAATTGCGTGCCTGAGAAAGAAAGATAATTACCTGGCCCGTTACAGGGGTTGATCTTCAAACTCTTTATGTAGATATACCCTGGCTGGATACAGGAATCAAATCTTCAAACTCTTTAGACGTGCCCTGGCTGGATACAGGAATCGAGTCCGGAATTAGTCGTCAACAGATATGCCCTGGCTAGATACAGGAATCGA
Organism: Vicia faba; assembly: GCA_948472305.1. Classification (NCBI taxonomy): domain Eukaryota; kingdom Viridiplantae; phylum Streptophyta; class Magnoliopsida; order Fabales; family Fabaceae; genus Vicia; species Vicia faba. The sequence goes on from OX451737.1 coordinate 1,575,596,232, forward strand.
ATCTTCAAACTCTTCAGACGTGCCCTGGCTGGATACAGGAATCGAATCTGGAATTAGTCGTCAACAGATATGCCCTGGCTGGATACAGGAATCGAATCTTCAAACTCTTCAGACGTGCCCTGGCTGGATATAGGAATCGAGTCCGGAATTAGTCGTCAACAGATATGCCCTGGCTAGATACAGGAATCGAATCTGGAATTAGTCGTCAACAGATATGCCCTGGCTGGATATAGGAATCGAATCTTCAAACTCTTCAGACGTGCCCTGGCTGGATACAGGAATAGAATCTAGAATTAGTCGTCAACAGATATGCCCTGGCTGGATACTCGAATCGAATCTTCAAACTCTTCAGACGTGCCCTGGCTGGATACAGGAATCGAATCTTCAAACTCTTCAAACGTGCCCTGGCTGGATACAGGAATCGAGTCCGGAATAGTCGTCAACAGATATGCCCTGGCTGGATACAGGAATCGAATCTTCAAACTCTTCAGACGTTCCCTGGCTGGATACAGGAATCGAGTCTGGAATAGTCGTCAACAGATATGCCCTGGCTGGATACAGGAATCGAATCTTCAAACTCTTCAGACGTGCCCTGGCTGGATACAGGAATCGAGTCCGGAATTAGTCGTCAACAGATATGCCCTGGCTGGATACAGGAATCGAATCTTCAAACTCTTCAGACGTGCCCTGGCAGGATACAGGAATCGAGTCCGGAATTAGTCGTCAACAGATATTCCCTGGCTGGATACAGGAATCGAATCTTCAAACTCTTCAGATGTGCCCTGGCAGGATACAGGAATCGAGTCCGGAATTAGTCGTCAACAGATCTGCCCTGGCTGGATACAGGAATCGAATCTTGAAACTCTTCAGACGTGCCCTGGCTGGATACAGGAATCGAATCTGGAATTAGTCGTCAACAGATATGCCCTGGCTGGATACAGGAATCGAATCTTCAAACTCTTCAGACGTGCCCTGGCTGGATACAGGAATCGAGTCCGGAATAGTCATCAACAGATATGCCCTGGCTGGATACAGGAATCGAATCTTCAAACTCTTCAGACGTGCCCTGGCTGGATACAGGAATCGAGTCCGGAATAGTCGTCAACAGATATGCCCTGGCTGGATACAAGAATCGAATCTTCAAACTCTTCAGACGTGCCCTGGATGGATACAGGAATCGAGTCCGGAATTAGTCATCAACAGATATGCCCTGGCTGGATACAGGAATCGAATCTTCAAACTCTTCAGACGTGCCCTGGCTGGATACAGGAATCGAGTCCGGAATTAGTCGTCAACAGATATGCCCTGGCTGGATACAAGAATCGAATCTTCAAACTCTTCAGACGTGCCCTGGCTGGATACAGGAATAAAGTCCGGAATTAGTTGTCAACAGATATGCCCTGGCTGGATACAGGAATCGAATCTTCAAACTCTTCAGACGTGCCCTGGCTGGATACAGGAATCGAGTCCGGAATTTTCCATGCAGATATGCCCTGGCTAGATACAGGTGTCGAATCCACAGGTAATCGCTCACAGATATGCCCTGGCTAGATACAGGTATCGAATCTGGAATTGCGACAGTTGATAGTAATCATCTTTGTATTGACCTTTTTCCTGAAAAGGCGAAACGTTAGTTGTATGCAATATCATGATGTATGAAATGCGTGATGTTCTCAAAATAAATGAGATTGTATGTTCATGATGCGTATGTGTATGCTATGATGTATGAAGATGTGATGCTTATGAATGTATTTTTGTCTAGGGAAATAAATCCTTGACGGATGCCGGGGAGTTAAATCCTGGGCTGATGTTGAAGAGTAGAGTTCTTCGTCTCCGCTGGGGATGATGATTGTAAGAATAAACCTGTAGGAGAAGATGACTCCGTTGAGGAATAAATTTTGTTGAAGAGATTATTCTGCGGGGAATTACTCTGTGGGAAGATATACTTCGCTGAGGTTTGATGATAACTCCGCTGGGGATTCCATTGATGAATTATGTTGGGGATTTGATGAACTCCGCTGGGGGATAGAAAGAACTTCGCCGGGGACGATCTTTCCGTGGCAATTGGCTGAGGATAACCTAGTTATATCCTTGTGGGGAAATAACCTTTGAATAAAGCCGGGGAGGCGCGCTCGTGCTCTGCAGGGGATAAGCTTCCAGAATCTACTGGGGATTATCTTCCTACTGGGGAGATTGATTCGACTCTCCTGGGGGATCTTTTGAACTGTACTGGGGAATGGCTCCACTGGATGTTCAGTATTCCGCCGGGGAACAATCTTAGATCAAGATTGCCGGGGATGCTTGCTTAGGCATATCTGTATGCTCCGCTGGGGAATATTGAGATCTTCTGGGGATACCCAACTTCCTTGAGGCTGACAGTAGACTACCTCTGCTCGGGGAGAGTGTTGCTGACTTGCTAGAGATATTGTGCCTTTTTAGGGCTGATTGGAGACCAACTGCTTGAGAGAGTATTGTTGAGTCTCATCTTACTCGGCGGGGAGTGAAGGTGTCTGGGTTACATTCTTCAACCGAACTTACCTTGGTACTTTGGTGGACAGAGCAATTAGATTGCTTAGACAACTCATTATTGCCCCTGTTTCTGATGTCACATGTAATTAGTCCTTTGTTTCGTATGCAAATATTTATGAGTTAGAAATTAGTGTCAAATGCATATATCAAAAATGAACATTGGACGTTCTTTGCAAAACAAAACAGAAAAAGGAAAATAATAGGCAATTTATCTGAAACGTGAATTTGTATTGATTTTTGAATTTTGCCTGTAAATAGGCGTTTATGTACAAGAGGTTGACGTCCTAGTAAGAGAACGCCGCCGAACAACAGAGTTTATACAATTTTGTGAAAAGGAAAACAAAACAGCTATGTGAAAGGCATAATCCCACTGGGTTCCAACTCTGCTATCGCCTTTATGTCTTCAAGCGTCTCATCACTTTGCTGCTCAGTTGAAGATGAAGCTGATTGATCGATGCCGTCTGAACCTGATGTTTGATACCAGATTCTGGATGCCAGGTGATCCAATGAGACATAGTATTACGCTTTAATCCTTAACTTTTGCCTGGACCGCCCTTTCGGGTTTTCAGTCCACCGGGATACCCATTTTTGCCCAAGCCGCCTTTTCAGGTTTTCGACTTGCCGGGTGTCCAGATTTTTTCATTTTTCATCCCTTATTTTTGCCCGAACCCTTTTGGTTCGCCGGGAAGCCCTTACGTTTGCCTAGGTGTGTCAACCTAGCGGGTCTTTTATTCATGCGTAGTATCTTTTTACTATGTCTGCATTGGCGGGGTGAGGAAGGTCGTCACCATCCATAGTGGTTAGAATCATAGCTCCTCCTGAGAAGACATGTTTAACCACAAATGGACCTTCGTATGTGGGGGTCCATTTGCCCCTGGGATCACTTTGAGGAAGAATGATGCGCTTGATTACCAGGTCCCCAACTTGATACTCTTGTGGTCTGACTTTCTTGTTAAACGCCCTGATCATCCGCTTTTGGTACGTTTGACCATGACAAATAGCAGTGAGTCTCTTTTCGTCAATTAGGTTTAATTGATCAAGTCGAGTCTGGATCCAATCATCTTCGCTCAGACCTGCATCCTTCATTATCTGGAGAGAGGGTATCTGGACTTCAATCGGCAAGACTGCCTCCATGCCATAGACCAAGGAAAAGGGGGTTGCCCCGGTTGACGTTCTTGCTGAGGTACGATACCCATGAAGAGCAAACGGTAACATCTCGTGCCAATCTTTATATGTCACTATCATCTTCTGCACAATCTTTTTGATATTCTTATTCGCCGCTTCTACAGCCCCATTCATCTTCGGCCGGTAGGGAGAAGAGTTGTGGTGTTGTATCTTGAATTGCTCACAGAGCTCAGTGATCATCTTGTTATTAAGATTGGTACCATTGTCCGTAATGATCCTCTCCGGGACGCCGTATCGACATATCAGGTTGTGTCGAATGAACTGTGCCACGACGTTCTTGGTTACGGTAGCGTAGGAAGCTGCTTCAACCCACTTTGTAAAGTAATCGATCGCCACTAGGATGAAGCAATGCCCGTTGGATGCCGTAGGTTTGATCTCGCTGATCATATCAATGCCCCACATTGCAAAAGGCCAAGGTGCAGTCAAGACATTCAGAGGAACTGGAGGAACGTGCACCTTATCTGCATAAATCTGGCATTTATGACATGTCCGAGAATGTTGGTAACAGTCGGCTTCCATTGTGGACCAGAAATATCCTGCCCGAAGGATTTTCTTTGCCATGGTGTGTCCACTGGAATGCGTTCCGAAGGTACCTTCATGCAGTTCTGCCATGATCCTTTCTGCTTCAGTCTTATCCACACAACGCAGTAAGGTTGAATCATGGTTTCGCTTGTAGAGAATGCTGTTGCTGAGGAAGAACTTTGCAGCGAACCTTCTCAGAAACTTCTTGTCATTGACAGATGCACCCTCGGGGTATTCTTGAGCTTCCAAGTACCTCTTCACTTCATGATAACAAGGTTTTTCAGTTACCTCTTCAGTCTCAAGATCACAGCAATATGCAGGTTCGTCCAGTTCCCAAATAATGATCCGGGGAGCTTTGTTATCCCATTTGACTTTGAACATAGAAGACATCGTAGCCAGCGCGTCCGCCAACTGATTCTCCTCTCTTGGGAAGTGTTCAAAAGTTATCTCTGTGAAATGGGGGATCAATGTCAACACGCACTCTTTGTAAGGAATAAGGTTTGGGTGTTTCGTATCCCACTCGCCTTTGATCTGATTGATCACGAGAGCGGAATCTCCGAAGACACTCAGAAACTTGATCCTTAAGTCAATTGCAGCTTGCAGACCCATGATACACGCCTCATACTCTGCCATGTTGTTGGTGCAGTTGAAACATAGTCGGGCAGTAAGTGGAGTATGAGTGCCTTTTGGGGATATGATCACAGCGCCGATGCCGTTACCCAAAGCGTTGGAGGCTCCGTCAAAGTGCATAGACCATCGGGATCCTTCCTCAGGTCCTTCATCCGGTCCAGGTACTTTACAATCAGTCACTACCATGATGTTCTCGTCAGGAAATTCAAAGTTCATTGACTGGTAGTCGTCTACTGCCTGGTGTGCTAAATGGTCTGCTAATACACTTCCTTTGATTGCTTTCTGAGTCGTGTACTGGATGTCGTATTCTGTCAAGATCATCTGCCATCTTGCTATTCTTCCGGACAGGGCAGGCTTTTTGAATATGTACTTGATTGGATCCATTTTTGAAATCAAGAGAGTAGTGTGAGTCAACATATACTGTCTCAGCCGGCGAGCAGCCCATACCAAAGCGCAGCAAGTTTTCTCGAGCGGTGAGTATCGGGTCTCACAGTCGGTAAACTTTTTGCTAAGGTAATAAATGGCGTGCTCTTTTCGGCCAGACTCGTCATGCTGCCCCAGCACACACCCCATCGAACTGTCAAGTACTGTCAAGTATAAGATTAGAGGTCTCCCTTCAACCGGTGGCATAAGAATGGGTGGTTCTTGGAGATACTCTTTGATTTTGTCGAAAGCGGCCTGACATTCATCATTCCAACGTACTACTTGATCTTTCTTTAGTAGCTTGAAGATTGGTTCACAAGTAGCAGTTAGGTGTGAGATGAATCGGGCAATGTAATTCAGACGTCCTGGAAAGCCTCTGACTTCTTTCTCTGTCTTGGGAACTGGCATCTCTTGTATGGCTTTAACCTTGGCAGGATCCACTTGAATACCTTTGTCACTCACAACGAAGCCTAGTAACTTTCCAGATCTTACCCCGAAGGTGCACTTGTTTGGATTCAACCTCAGCTTGTACAACTTCAGACGGTCAAACAGCTTTTGCAGATGGTCAAGGTGTTCCTCCTCAGTTTGAGACCTTGCAATCATATCATCTACGTATACTTCAATCTCATGGTGGATCATGTCATAAAATAAAGCAACCATGGCACGTTGGTAGGTTGCCCCAGCATTTTTCAACCCAAAAGGCATGACCTTGTAACAGAAGGTGCCCCACTGAGTAACAAAGGTAGTCTTTTCCATATCTTCAGGAGCCATCTTGATCTGATTATAACCTGAAAAGCCGTCCATGAAGGAGAACACCTTGTGCTGAGCAGTATTGTCAACCAGAACGTCGATGTGAGGCAGAGGGAAGTCATCCTTGGGGCTCTCCCTGTTCAAATCCCTGTAATCAACACACATTCGGACCTTACCATCTTTCTTTGGCACCGGAACCACATTGGCAACCCACTGAGGGTAAGAAGTCACTGCAAGAAAACCGGCGTCAAATTGTTTCATAACCTCGGCTTTGATTTTCTCGGACATCTCTGGACGCATACAACGGACCTTCTGTTTTACCGGAGGACAGTCTTCCTTGGTAGGCAGGTGATGAACCACAATGTCGGTATCCAACCCAGGCATGTCTTCGTAGGACCAGGCAAAGATTTCCACGTAATCATGCAACATCTGAATCAACCGTTGTTTCATACTGAGCTCCAGATTGGCACCAATCTTGACTTCCTTTCTGTCTGTCGCAGTACCCAGATTTACCGTTTCCACTTGCTCTTCATGTGGCTGAATGGCCTTCTCTTCCTGGAGTAATAGTCTTGCAAGTTCACCAGACACTTTGCAATCATTTTCACCTTCGTCTTCGGCTAAGTTGATCGGATTTTCGAAGTCATAACTGGCAGTAGCAGAGTCGTTACCAGTGAGATCCAGAGTGGATTGAAACGTGTTTAGGTTTGTGTGTGTAAATATAGTTGTTTTGCAAGATATATAAAGAAAGAAAGGGAGAACAAGATTTGAAATGCGAAAAACGTCCAATGTTTTTATTCATGATATATGGAAATGGCAAGTAATAAGCCCTCACAAATGAAGCCAACGGTGCCCCGGGTAAGACACCGGGCCATAAAGTTTCACATTATTGTTCGTTACAAATTTAAAAACAAAGGAGTTCATTACTGAGTAACAAAAGTAACAGGTATGTAGTCTTTAGCAGTCCAATTGTTCAGTCCACCGTCGGTCGTTGGGTAGATCCAGCTATCAAACTCAGATTCCTCCGCGTCGCCTTCAATAGCATTCACTCCCGGGTTGGTGATGAACACGGGAGGTCTTCCAACCCTTGCTTTACGTACAACCCTCTAAGCCTCTGCAGTGAAACCCAGCCCAAACTTGTCAGTCTTTGGAGTAAAATCAGGGAGCCTGCCCCAGTTTGCACATTCACCTTTCTCAATCACAGCCCGAGCGTCCTTCAAGGAAGCCATCTTCAAAGGAGAGTCTTCTTCAATCACTGTCTCTGCTGACGCCAATGTTGGAGGCACCTCTTCAAAATGTTGAAAGGGGGTCTCAATGAACTCGCCGTCCATCTCTATATACCGGAACGAGTTAAGATGACTAACCATATATTTTTCCTCCCCCTGCACTGTAACAATCTTCCCTCTGACAGGGTACTTAAGCTTTTGATGTAGAGTGGAGGTCACAGCTCCAGCCTTGTGAATCCAAGGACGACCCAGCAAACAAGAATAAGATGGACGAATGTCCATCACATAGAATGTTGAATCAAAGACTTGAGACCCAACCCGGATTGGAATATCTACCTCACCATGCACCATCCTCTTCGACCCGTCAAAGGCTCGGACAACGATGTTACTAGGCTTCAACTCCAAACCCTCACAATCTAACCTATCTAAGGCCTTCTTGGGCAATACATTCAGTGAAGAACCGGTGTCTACTAACACGTGTGCAAGAGTAGTACCCCTGCATTCAATGGAGACATGCAGGGCATCGTTATGGTTCTTTCCCTTGGCGGTCAGATCAGCATCAGAGAAACCCAACCCATTGTCAGCGGTCAAGTTGGCCACACAATCAGTAAATTGATCAGCAGATGTTTCTTGTGGCATATGGGCCGTCTTTAGGAAAGAAATCAGGGCCTTGGCATGGGCCTCTGAGCACAACAACAGTGATAGCATAGAGATTTTAGAGGGGGTGTGCCCCAGCTGCTCAACGACGTTGAAATCACTCTTCTTAATGATCTTGAGAATCTTTTCCATCTCTTGCTGGGAAGCTTCAACACTAACAGTCTTTGGTGCCTCCATCTGGGCAGGCATATCAGCAATCCCTTTGCCCCGAGTGTCAGATGACTCGACAGCAGGGGTAGAAACTTGATCAGGAGGGTAAACAGGCGCACTTGTAGGCGTGATGATAAGAGGTCTTCGGATGACTGGTGGTGCAATGTCAGGCGAGAAGAGCCTGCCACTGCGAGTAACGTTAGCGGGACCGGTGATGTTACTGATGCCGGTACTAGTATTGAACTCCTGTTTCACCCCGAGCACATAAACATCTACCCCATAATGCCATGGGACAACCTTGTCAGATTTATAGGGGAGGGGCCCCGGAACAGTAATGATGATAGGTGCAACAGACATGATTTTGACTGGCTTCCTCGGGGGAGCCTTGGTAGGATTGTTGAAAATGGTGACAATGGACACTTCTTCAGTAGGAATAACAGGAACAACAATTTTCTTGAACAAGATCTCTTTGCTATCCATCAGGTTTTGGACGCCTGACTTCAGCAACGGACAACCAGTAGGTGAAACAACACATAGAAGGCAACCCTTGCTACAACCCGGAAATAAACCGGCTAGCAACAGGTTCCTTTTTACGGACAACAACGGAGTCACAATATCATCCACAGAGGTTACATACGGGTCTTTCTCAACAGCATTCACTCCATGTTGGGGCATGGGAGCAGTCATAACATTGGGCCTTTCGGGCGCCTCAAACTGTATTTCCTTAGCGTCGATAAGGTCCTAAACCTTATTCCTCAGGGCCCAGCAATCATCAGTAGAATGCCCCGGGCTATCAGAGTGATAAGCACAGCGGGCGTTAGGGTTATACTTCGGAGATGTTGTGTTTACCACCTTCGGAGCTTCTCTGATAGTTACCAGGTTGGTTGACAGCAGTTGCGGCAGGATCTGTGACAAGGTCATGCTAAGCCGAGTGTATTCTCTTCTGGGTATCTCACCCCTTGGTTGGTTAGGTTGCCGAGGAGCGGCAGCAGGCTTTGAAATTACCACCGCGTTGACAGCTTGGCGGCGTTCCGGTTTATTTTGCCTTCTGGGACCATACACAGCACTGGCTTTCTTCTTGAAAGGCGTCTTTTCAGAACTTGAGGATGCACCTTTCTGTATCTTCCCCGATTTCATACCAGCTTCTATCCTTTCACCAGTCAGAATGAGGTTTGTAAACCCTGCATAAGAATTACCAATCAGGTGGTTGAAGAACAGCCCAGACAGGGTCCCCAAGAACATGTCCATGAGTTCACGGTCGGTCAACGGTGGCTGCACCCTGCCAGCCAGGTCTCTCCACTTTTGTGCGTACTCCTTAAAACCTTCTCCCGATCCTAGCGACATACCCTGGAGTTGGGTACGTGTAGGAGCGAGGTCGGCATTGTACTGATACTGCTTATAAAAAGCAGTAGCCAAGTCCTCCCAGTTTCGAATATTGGCTCCATCCAGCTGATAGAGCCACTCGAGTTGAGCCCCTGAAAGGCTATCCTGGAAGAAATGGATCCATAAGTTCTTGTCCACAGTATATGGTTGGATCTTCCGCATATAAGATCTGAGATGTAGCTTAGGGCAGGAAGCCCCGTCATACTTCGCAAAAGATGGTGCCTTGAACTTGTGTGGGATCACCACCCGAGAAGATAAACCCAGATCTCCAAAATCCAACCCAGGAACCTGTTGAATTTCCATGGCACTCAGACGATCCTGTAATTGCTTGTACCTGTCTTCAGCGGGAGGGTACTGCTCATCGTTGAAATCAGTCTCGTTGTCAGAGACCACAGGGCTAGGAACCCTTCCCCCTTGGGGACTGCCTTTGCCTACAGAGGAAGCAGCTTGGTCAGCCTCATTTTGCAGTGTATTGCCAAACCTTCGTCCAGTGTTGAATAGTACAGTTCTCTTCTTCTTCTTCTTTACCAGCAGAGCCTTCAATTCCTCTTGAGCTTGGGCTAAACTCATGATCAACTCTTGGAACTGGGCGTTCTGGGCCTGGAGGGCCTTGATGGATTGCTCAGTAGATGATTCAGGATTCATGATGATTGCTGAAATAAACAGCGAAGAACATTAAGCAACCTGAAAAGAAGAGTACTTGTGATGCACATGATGAATGGAATGCGTATGATTTATGTTTTCAAAGACAATCGGGACTCAACTTTGTAAACAAAAAAGGAAGCGCACTTTATTAGATTCAACTTTGAAATTTAAATTGTTCAACAGATTGCCCTTAGGCGTTACATAAAATGGAAATACTGAAAAGGGAAATAAGAACTGTAAAAGAACATCCAAAGCTCATCGGTGATCCCAGGGTCTCTTCTTCTCAGTACGGATGTAGTCATTCAAGGTTCGCTCGTTCTCCAATTGCTTTGTCAGCTTCTGGATCTTCAATTCCTGCTCATTGAACTTTTCCCGATAAGAATCCCGCTCTTCTTATAGTTGCGCCCAAGACCTCTTTAGTGTATCAACATCAGTAGGTATCTGAGGAGGGAGAACAGTTGGAGGAACCCCGTCTCTATCAGGAAACTCAAAGATGATGGGTCTGACAGCTTCGTATGGCATACCTAACTTCTGAGCATAGATGCGGACCCATCTGTAGTAGGATTCCATAGGTAGAGAAGTCTTCGGTCCCAACTCATGTGGGTCAGCTTTGTGAATTTTGTCCCAAGCCTTGATGAACCTACGACGCAGCTCGTCACTATCTACTTGAAACTCAAAACTGATGTGAGGCACCAACATCTCATGAGGCCCTGCTCTTCTGGCTCTTCCAAACTGACGGAGTGCTAGACATGGATTATAAGAGATTCCTCCTTGGGTACCAATCAAAGGAACATTAGGATATTCTCCGCAGCAATCAATAACAGCTACCTCATCCAAACCTCTGAGAGTCCAAATGATGTCATTATCAGTGAGAGACATTAACCTATGAGCCCAGCCTCTTCCTTCTTTGTTCTTCAGCATGAACTTAGGGAGGTGAGAAATAAACCACCTCACTAACAAAGGAGTACAACACCACAGAGTTCCTCGTCTTCGGGCAGTACGAGCATAGAGTTGTTGCAGGATATCACCCAAGAGAGTGGGCACAGGATTCCGAGACATGAAGATCCTTATGGCAATGACGTTAATGAAGTTATCAGGATTAGGAAACAAAACTAGACCATAGATTAAGAGAGCCAGAATGTCTTCATACTCCCTGAAGTATAAGTCATTCCAGAAACTGATAGCTTTACCAATCAGAAACTTGGCCAAGAAACCCTTAACTCTGCTTCTAGTCACCCAGTTGTCCATTACCTCTTTGTTGGTCAAGGGCAGGGCTGCAGCAATCTCCTCAAGCCTAGGAGTCTTTTCCCAACCAGTGAAGGGAATCTGATCCAAGATAGGGATACCAAGCAAATCAGAGAATTCTTCCAGGGTAGGGACCATCTGGAAGTCTTGAAAGGTGAAGCAATTGTACAAAGGATCATAAAACTGGGTCAAGACACTCATCAGTTGTTGGTCCCACTTCGCAGTGACTAAACCGAGAAGAGAACCATGCCTCTGGATGAAGGAAGTGGTGTTTGGAATTCTGCTAACCAATTCTTCAAGCAACTCAGGTGGGTGAACAAAATTAAACCGAATAGTGTTCCTTCGCACAGGCATCATGATGTCCTATAAAACAGAGCAAAGATGAAACCCTCTTGTCTTTGAAATGGGTCAGTCCTTATGCAGGATGCATGCAATAGTATGATGGCATGATGTTATGATAAAGCACACCACAAATATTCACAAAGGCAAAGAGGATAAGGCACACAAGTCACACAAGATAGCCCTTAGAGTTTAGGCTAGCATGAAGTTCAGGTACTATCCTCTTTCAGTTTGTTGGTTAAGACCTGTCCTATCAAAAGTAACCGGGTTCTAAAGGATCCCAATATCACTGACTACCCTCAATCGGTCATAACTCCAGCGTCGCAATCTTTTCTTGCGGCCAGAACCATCGCGAGAGTTTAGCCTCAATGGGTGTAGCATACTGCTACTGTTCTATGGCCAAGTTGGGTCAAATTAGGGTTCTAAGGTCGGTTGGTGCTTAATGACTCCTCAGAAGACCCATATTCTCCTCTTTGCAACACAAGGGATATCGGTACAGACCAAGGTGCAACACCAATGTAGCCACTGCTTCACCCGTGTCGGTCTACGCCGGACAGGTCCCTCACAGCTTATGCTACCTAAAAGGGTATCCCCAGATCCGGGTTAGGATCTATGAAACTCCAAGACAATGCCCACAATAATAAAGCAAACAAAACATTCAATTGAAAACATAAGTATGATATATCCTAAGGTACACCTCACTTTAAGTATTCCCCAGCAGAGTCGCCAGTTCTGTGATCGGTGGAAATAGATTTGACTGTTTTTTAAGCTGGTTCGCGAAATGTCGCGGTAAGCAAGAGTCGCCACCATCTTTTATGTTCTCCAACATGGAAAGGACAAAAGCACAGCAAAATTCCTTATTGAGAATGTCTCTCGGTTCGGGAGGTAGATTTATAGAAAGGGAAGGTGTTAGCACCCTTTCTATCCATGGTTATCCATTGGCTCTTAGGTACTTGCTCTTATGTTTTCAAAAGATGTTTGCTTTTCAAGTGTGTGTGGGTTTGAAAAAAGTTTCATTGAAAGATTTCTGAGTGACTCTTGTATCTGTCCTCAAGAGTGTTTGAAAAATTTGTTTTGAAAACTTTTGAAAGTGTCAGTGTGAAAAGTTTGTTTTGTTTTATTGAAAGAGCAAGTACCCATGAGTCATCTACCTACCCTAAGGAATTAGGCTGTGTAAGAGTCCTTAAGGTAGTGCCATCCCACCATTGAGAGGTAGGTAGCACCATCGTTGGAGGTGTTCGGGTCAATTCGGTTGAGGGACAATGTGGTCACCAAAGCAATAGTAGGACACCTTAGAAGCAACCCTAATGTCCTAGATCCTTTCTAATCCGAGGCAACCGTTTCGAGGTAACTGGATCTTAGACATAAGGGCGACCGCTAAAACACCCTATACTTGACGACCACTTTCGAGGCAACGAGTGAGGCGTACCCTAGAAGTGGCATGTGCATTGTGTGTTGTTTTCGTATTAACATTTATCTTGGATCATGCAATTGTGAGCTACGAGTTGTTTTTAATTATCATACATTCTTTCATGCAATTTAGCAGTTAGGAGTGCGGAAAATAAAATACGGAAAGGTAAAAGCTACGCTATTACAAGGCGCGGGTCTATACATCGCCAAAAAACAAAGACCCGTTTTTGATAAAGATGCGGAAAATAAAAAAAGCAATAAACCTAATTACTATTACATCCTTGGAAGCAGTTACATAATAATCAAAAATATAAAATAACGTGCAAAAGAATTAAATTGGAACGTCCTAGGGTTTTGGACCCTTTTAAGAAATTATGAGTTTTTGTCCTTTGCTTGAAATTAAATTAAAATTAAATCTAATTATTAATTAATTATTTACAAGAAAGATATTTTTTTGTGTTTTTTTGTATTTAATGAAAATAAAGAAATTAAAATCAAAAGAAAACCCTAGTTCTAAGTTTATTTTAATTATTAATGAAAATGTTAAAGTTAACCTAATTTAAACTAATTAATTAATTTACATGTTATTTGCAAAAATAATAGTAATTAATAATGATAATAATTAATTAAGAAAATATGAATAAAAATGTTAAAAAACCTAATTCTATATAATTTTTATTTATTAAGAAAAAAGTTAAAATTAAAACCTAAATTAAACTAAGTTAATTATTAGTATTTATTTACAAAAATAAGTTAATGGTGAAATAAATAAATAAAATATATTCACAATTTTGATTTTCTGATTTTTATTGGGAAAAATTAATTTGTGGTGAATTAATAATAATAATTAAAACAATTAAAAGAATTTTAAAAGAAAAGAAAATAAAATAAAACAAAGCAAACCAACGGGGGTGTGATGGCCCAAAGTGGAGGTTTTGTGAAGCAATTCTGGCCCAAGAGAAGTCTAAGCCTTGTTGACTTTTCATGATCACGTGCATGCTGGTTGACTGGGACACACCATGGACTCCATCTCTTGGCCACTGGATTGATGTTGAGAGACACATGGCAAGCTATTGCTGGGCGTGCATGATAGAACATTGGATGATTGCTGCATTGGAACATGTTAGAACAAAAATTAACAATTATATGGGGGACCTGGGAATCGAACCCAGGTCCTAACGCTTGCAAGACACGTCCACAACCACTCAGCCATCTGCAATTGTTTGTAACAATAATGGATAGTGAAAATAATATGCCAAAACAACAATTATGCTGGGAATTTAAAAAAGGCGCGCGTCATATTTGTATACACCAATCATGTCCATCCACGCATCATCTTCTTCATCTGGCCTGAAACAAAAAGCAATCAAATAGCGGGGGTTTTAAACCCCCACAAAACAAAAGTGCCAAGAATAACGATTAGGCACACAAGCAATATAAAAAGGGCGCGATAGTGTCAATGGTTTCGTCTTGTTCTGACGAATTTATCTATATAGGTCTTGAGGTCTAATTTTACAGCATATGAAAAACCCCAATATGGAAGCTCTGAAACCCTAGCGTTTGTCCATGGTAGATTTCGATACAGGATGTTTCAACACAATTAATCCATACCAAAAGCTTCAGGAAGATGTCGGCAACACAAATCAATAATCAAAACATGTCAATGATGCATAAAAATTGGATTTCGATTATGGAAATGTTTGTTGAAACCGTGACTCTGTTTTACCGTTTCCTTGTGTATTAAAGCTTGTTCTTGATGGCAATGGATTCCTGGTAATGTTAGCAACACGTTGGAACCACTTTTAGGCTTTGAATTCACCTGGAATATTGATTTCAGTTTCACAATATTTCTTGAATTTTTGCAATTTGGTTATGGTTTTCTATGGTAGCTTTCACGTTTTTTTGAATAGGGTTGGCTTCAGCATCTTTATGTGAAGAGAATTAGGTTAAAATTAAGCCCAACAATCCATTGCATTCATGTTTGAATATGTGATTTCCAATCCAATATTTTTTCAATCTTTTTTCAATGAAAACCTTGCCAAATTGGGATATCTTGTCCCCTTGAGTGATGTACGAGATCTTCAGCATATATGGAGTGTATTTGCCTCATAAAAAGATTTGACAACCATGTTTTGATATTTTCCTACAATTAAAACCAATTAAATGAATTAATATTAATATAAATTCAATTAATTAATTAAAAATAAGAAAATAAATAAAATTAAGTTCAATGGGTCGTGCATAGGCTTTGGGCAAAGATTCAAGAAGGAATTTGGGGCCCATTCGCAAAAATGAAATGTTTTAGGCAAAGTTGACTTTTGAAAGTTCCCAAAAATTTCCCAACTTCTACAATGCATATCTTGCTCAATTTTGAAGCTATGAACATGTTTTTGGACATCTTGGAAAGGTCTTGAAGTCCTCTAACCAATGCCTTTGGTCCCATGTCATTTTGATTTACCAATCTCAAGTTATGGTCTTTGACTTAAAATGCCTTTTTGTTGACTTTTGAAAATGACCTATAATGTTGAAATTGATAACCTTTTGCGAGAGCATTTCTTGGACTTGGAATGTGAAGATGAGTTGTAGGAAATGTCATCCCCTTCAAAATGAGCATTGGATGAGATTTTTCTGATGAACCATGAAAAAGTTATGCCTTGGTCAATTTGCAGTTGACTTTTCAACTGTCCAAAAATAGAAACTTTTGCATCTTGAGACTTTTTGAGCCATGCTTGTGGAATCATGAAGAAGAATTGATCAAATGATGATTGTGGCTTCAAAATAAGACGTTGACCAAAATTTTTGACTTTTGTCTGTCAAATGACTATTTTACCCCTGTAGTTGACTATGAAGCAATTAGGGCTTTTGACTGTGCAACTTGATGCTATGAGTCTTGAAACTTGACATGTGGATGTTTGACAATGTATATAGGCATATGGGACTTGATTGGACCCTTGAAAACCTCAGTTTCTTTGCAAGAACCAAAACCCTAATTTTGACTGTGTTAGGAGGCAATTGGACTGTGCAACCCTTGAGAGATTTTGAATCATCTGGAGATTGATCTTGCCAAATCTTGAAGAATATGAGAGGGCAAATTTTGGGGTACAACAGAATGTATGTAAATAAAATTAATCCGTAGCTCACAAATAACATGTACAAAACATTAACTGAAAAACAAAACACATGCACATGACACTCTTAGGGTACGCCTCACTGGTTGCCTCGAACGTGGTCATCAAGTATAGGGTGTCTTAGAGGTCGCCCTTCTGTCCAAAAGATCCAGTTGCCTCAAAACGGTTGCCTCGGATACAAAGGATCTAGGACATTAGGGTTACTTCTAAGGTGTCCTACCATTGCTTCGGTGACCACACATGTCCCGATAATCTAATTGACCCGAACAACTCCAACGATGGTGCTACCTACCTCTCAATGGTGGGATATCACTATCTAAAGGACTCTTACACAGCTTAATTCCTTAGGGTAGGTAGATCTCCTGGGTACTTGCTCTTTTCAAACAAACAAAAACAACTTTTCGCACCCCACACTTTCAAAAAGTTTTCAAACAAAACACTTCATACAGTCTTGAGGACTGATACAAGAGTTACTTAGAAGTTTTCCAAACGAACTTTTTCAAAACCCACACACACTTGAAAAGCAAACAAATTTTGAAAACATAAGAGCAAGTACCTAAGAGCCCGTGGATAACCACGGATAGAAAGGGTGCTAACACCTTCCCTTTCTATAAATCTACCTCCCGAACCGAGAAACATTCTCAAAGAAGGAATTTTGCTGTGCTTTTGTCCTTTCCATATTGGAGAACATAAAAGACGGTGGCGACTCTTGCTTACCGCGACATTTCGTGAAACCAGCTAAAAAACAGTCAGTTCTATTTCCACCGATCACAGTAGCCCCTATGTACCTTAGACCTGACTAGGGGAGGAGACCGAGAATCCTTCCAATGGCCAGTCATCTACTCGGCGCATTAATGCTCGTAACCGCCAATGTCGCCTTTACTGCAACGTTACACAACTTTAATCCCCTCTATTCATAGAGACGACTGAGGTTACATAGTTATGGAACTCAAGAGTCACTCATTAACTGAGGCTTTTGATGATGAAAGGAGGAATACTATATAAGGGGATCCCATAAGATAGATAAGTAAGACACTTCTCTTGGGACAATACGCACACTGATGTAGCTCCCAAACCCCCAATAATCCTACAAACCCACTTTCGTGGCTTTCCTCTGCTCCACAGAGGAAGTCGGCCGAATATTTGTTCTATGCATGAACAATATGTATGTATATATATATATATATATATATATATATATATATATATATATATATATATATATATATATATATATATATATATATATATATATATATATATATATATATATATATATATATATATATATATATATATATATATAATTTTTTGGTCCCTCTAAATATCTCAAATTTCGTTTTTAGTCTCTCTAAATTTTTCCTTCAAAGAATGGTCCTAAAACTTATTTAACCCATATCTATATCTAGCTCTCTCTCTCTCTCTCTCTCTCTCTCTCTCTCTCTCTCTATATATATATATATATATATATATATATATATATATATATATATATATATATATATATATATATATATATATATATATATATATATATATATCAGGGAACTATAAGGGCCACCTCTTAATGATGTCAAGTCATAAATGCATAGATATAAATAGGGACTCCCACTTGAGAGATAAGCAAGACAATCTTCTTGAGTTGATGCACACATTCATCGTGTAACACGAATCCCTTAAGCTCTACAATCTCTCCTGACAAGCATACATAGGGCAAAAATTATTCATACATCAAAGTCACACATATATAGTTGCAACCTCATTGGATTAACTTTCGGAAGCTGATCCAAACGTGTTTTACAGGAACATTTGTCGCTCACCATGGGGCCTAGGTAAAAATTTATCAGGCCACAAAACAACCTACCTCTCTCGTTCTCAAACATGTATGGTGAATCACCCAGAAGTGAGGACCGCCACTAAACATGGCCCAATTGTTAGCAATGGTAGAAGCCTTAAGACAACAAAATAAAACACTTCAAGATAACATCCAAACACTACAGACCCAGATGCCTCGGGACGAGGATATGGAGGAAGAACCCCTGGATCCTCAAGTGTTAGCAGAGGCCATGTGGGAGGACGTGGTACCAGAGAACTTCAATCCATCACCATTGGCATCTTTTGATGGCAAGAGTGACCCTCGGGAATATATCATTTTCATCAATAATCAGATGGATGAGACATTCAGAGATGTCACCTTACGTTGCTATATGAGTTTGTCGGGGTTCTCTGTCACCGGGTACTAAAACCTAACCCATAAGATGGTCCAGCATTTTGTGGCCAACAAGCATAGGGTGTCCACCACCAGCCTGTTCAATGTGAAACAATGTCCTTTTGAATCCCTTCACGAGTACATGGAAATATTTAACGAGCAAACCATAAATATTTCCCACCTAAATCAAGAAATGTTTGGGGGGGATTTTTCAGAAAGGGTTGAGGGCAGGCTACTTCAACGAGTCAGTGGCTCAAAAGCCGACCTCTAACACAGATGAAGTTATTAACCGAGTTGAGAGCTATATCAAGGGAAAAGAAAGTAATATGAAAAAAGTGACACCGGGATCCCAGAGAAAATATGCAAGCTAGGTCAGAGGGATTGTTATCTAAAAAGGAGCATAAAAGATTCCCAGCTCGAGAATGAAATGCACCGTGCCCAAGTCGAAGACCGTTCGATAGCAGTCCAGAGTCTTTTACACCACTCAACATAAGGAGAGTAGACATACTACGCGTTGTAGTTCATCTGGGACTGTTAGTTAAGTCACCTCGGCCATAAATGGCAGGCCCAATGACAGGAAGGGAGATGGTCCCTGGTGATCCTTTCATCGCATGAAAGGACACCATATAAAATATTTTCAATAACTAAAAAAGGAAATCTAGATACTCATTCAGCGCGACAAATTATTGTCCTACGTGAAGGACGATGGGGGTCGTCGAGAAAAAGAAGTCATTCTTGAAAAGAGACTGATTCGAAAGATCCACATACCAATAAGGAAAAAGGTACCAAGGAAGTACGTGAAACACGTGTGGCATGCCAGCTCGGAAAGGAAACCATCTCAGCAAGGAAAAGGTATGTCCTAAAAGTAATGCACGTTTTGCAAGACATGTCACCAAAAGCGACGGAACAAAATTCAGTAGCCATGAGCTTCTCAAGGCGAGATTCGAGGGACATATTGACTCATGAGAATGAACCAACGGTAATAAAGGTTTAGATACACGATTGGAGTGTCAAACGAGTACTGATTGATCCTGGAAGCTCCGTTGACGTTCTATACTGGGTCGCTTTCAAAGGCATGGTCATAGACACCTAAAAAATGCTTTTGTTTAAAGGCACTATAGTTGGGTTTGTCGGCGAGCAGGTGCAGGTCCTAGGGCACTTTCCAGTAACAATCTTGTTCGGAAATGGAGACAATGCCAATTCCATAAAATTAAGGTATCTTATCGTGAATGCATAATCTCCTTACAACATAATAATTGGAAGGTCGAATTTCAATTCTTTAGAGGCCGCTCTATCCACTTTGTATCTTATCATGAAGTATCCATTACATGATGGACGAGTCAGGGTCATCAAAGGCAATCAGGGGTTGTCTCGCAAATGTTACAAAGATAATTTGAAGATGAAAAAAAATGGAGGGAAAGAGGGATTTACAAAAGAGGTTGGTGTGTTGAATCATGACCAAAACAACTACAAATATTTTTTTAAATTACATAATGGCATGCATTTATTAATAGTTCTACTATTAAATAATTAGAGTTTATTAGTGAGTAGAAATGTAAATATCAAAGTTTTTTAGAAGTTAGGTAGTTATTTAGTTAATCCAAGTAACTTATGAAGGAAATGCTCATAAATACTTGAGTAAATGTATTACATGAATGAATCATTCATTATTTAATAAAACAATGTTTATTAACTACTTCCCTCTCAATTCATCTATTTTTTATTCCATTAATAATGTTTAGGTTAAATTATAGTTATTGTCCCTCTATTTTCTCTGATTCACGAAATTGGTCCCCCTATTTCAAATTTTAACAACTTTGGTCCCTCTATTTTAGATTTAAACAATTTTGGTCCCTTCTCTTACTTTTTCACTTAAAATTAAAGGTTAAATATGTTTTTGGTCCCTTTAAATATTGTGAAATTCGTTTTTAGTCCTCCAAAATATTTCTTTTACATAATGGACCCTCTAAAATTTTCCATCCACACTTTTAATCCCTATTGCTAACGTCTGTTAAAAAAGATGACGTGGCACTAACACGTAGCAGTGCGAGTTTTTAAAGATGATGATGTGGCATTCTACGTGACTAAGATAAACCACATACTTGTTCCATAATATTTCGTAGCTAATTGACAGCTAAATTTCTAACTAATCTGTAGTAAATTCGTAACTAAAATTTTGTCTGCTTAATGGATTCATTTGTACCACTTTTGTGGATTTTTCTCATCACAGTCTGATTTGAAAAGACAACTAGGTGGTTTTTTTCATCACAGTCTTTTTCCATATTATGCATGGAACTGTTCTTGGTACGTAGCTTAACTCTTTGGGACTCTTTCATTTATTCTAGTACGCCTGGTCGAATATCTTTTTCATTGCCATACGAAGAATCCTGAGGGACTAGTATGCCCTAGGTGCAACGTAATGAATGATCGAGGTGCCACAACAACATATCAGAAATTGTACCAAGAGAGGACTGGAAACAACTGGAGAAATGATAAAGAATTGCTGCCATACCCAAAAATGGGAGAAAGCTTGATGGGTTTTTTGGTTCGCTGTCATAAGGCAGGATCAGAAGTCTTAATGTGCCCATGGTGTAGCGCTTATTTATGATAGGAAGACAGCTGAAGCATTTAAGAAAATTCCATATGCTCAATGCTGGAACAATCAAAGGCATAGAAGGGGAATTCCAAAAAGGGTAGATATCCCACACCCCAAGGTGAATCGACAAGTCACCTTCAAGCCACCTGCCAACATCCCAACAGACAAGTGGTTAATGTCTGGTCAAAGCAAGCAAAGAGGAAAAGGTAGAGGTAAATGGAATAGTTTCGAGGAAGGTGGAAGAACATCGTGGGCATATCGAAGGCAATTCCAGTCAACAAAGCAACGAGCCTATGTGTATGAAAACTATAAGGGAAAAAACCCAATGACAAGGTCCCAATGGCAAAGATTCCAAAGGACCAAGAAGGCTCAAAGAGAACTTACAAGAAACAAAGCAGGGGAATCAAGTACGAATCAAATTGCGTTTGTTGCACCAGTCAAAGAGAAGTCCCCAACAGAAAAGAGGCTTTTTCCCCCAAAAAGACAGAGGTGTTTGTCGAAGAGCCAACCAATGTTGAGGATATGCTTACTGACAACTTCGATTCAGATGGGGAGTCTTCTCTGAATATCAATTATAATTTAGTTTCTGTACTACCACATGAATATGACCAAGTGACAGAGATATAAGATTCTGAAGAAGCAGATGCATTAGAAATGGTGAAGCACAAGCCTATGTGCTACTATGTTATGTATAATGGAGCAGTCAAAGAACAGAATGTGTTCTTTGAAAGACCAGACCAAGGTATGAAGAATCACCTGAAGCCTCTATTTATCAGAGGAAAGATTGAACAAGTGGGGATCAACAAAGTGATGGTAGATGAGGGTGCTGCTGTCAACTTAATGCCTCAGTTCTTGCTGAAGAGGATAGGTATGTATGATACAGATATAAAACCCCATAATATGGTGCTATCTAACTACGAAGGGAAAATTGGTCATAATATAGGCGTAGTTCAAGTTGATCTCACTGTAGGAACCATTACAAGACCAACCATGTTCATGGTCATATCGGCCAAGACAAATTACAACTTACTCTTGGGCCGTGAGTGGATTCACGCAATAGGCACAGTTCCCTCCTCAATGCACCAGTGTGTGGTAATTGAGAGAAGATGCAATTGTGGAAAACATCGAATCTGACCAAAGCTATTATATGGCGTAGGTTAACCAAGTTGATCGAAGGAATTTTGATTGAAACCTGGCCAACATAGGGCCTTGCAGTGCTGCATATGGCGCATATGCACCAAACAACAATGCTATGTATTTTCTCACCTTACATCCAAGACATGGATTTTGCTGGGATAGGGAGATTCTGGGGCAATAAGAAGATGCACTTGGACTCCCAGGGATACGGCCCACTGGCTGGGATGAAGAAGACAGTGATCATGTCTGAGTCCTCCTTCTTCAAAAGGATTTCAGCCTACTTGGCTGAAAACAAACTAAAATCGGCTTTGGAAGCTGAACTGAAGATTATGGCTATGCGGGCTAATGAAAAAGTAAATCATACAAAAGGACATGGGGTGTAATTCAAACCAAAACCCCCTGACAAAGAGAAGTTCGTCGAAGAAAAAGACCAAAGGCTGGACGCTATATACGATGATGGGCCTTTGGGATTCGAGAAGGATCTAGTGGCGTCGAACGCGAAGATGCTAGCACAAGATCCTCTTGAAGAAGTGGATCTAGGAAAATGGACTGTAAAAAGACCCACGTATGTCAGTTCGAAGCTTAGACCAGGATTAAAAGCAGAAGTGATCCAGTTTCTTAAGGAGTACAAAGATTATTTTTACTGGGACTATGAAGAAATGCCTGGTTTGAGCAGGGACCTAGTCGAACTGAAGCTGCCCATAAAGGATGCAAGAAGCCCATCAAGCAAACACCAAGGAGATTCACACCAGGGATTCTCTCAAAGATAAAAGAAGAAGTCGAAAGACTCCTACGCTGCAAGTTCATCCAGACCACAAGGTATGTAAAATGGATTGCAAATATAGTACCAATAATTAAGAAAAATGGATATCTTATAGTATGCATAGATTTTCATGATTTAAATTCTGCAACTCTTAAGGATGAATATCCAATGCCTGTGGCTGAAATACTAGTAGATTCTATTGCTGGTTTCGAATATCTTAGTATGCTTGATGGATATTCAGGATACAATCAGATTTTTATTGCAGAAGAAGATGTGCCAAAGACAACATTTCGATGCCCTGGGGCAATAGGCACCTATGAATCGGTGGTTATGCCATTTAGCTTAAAAATGCTGGGGCAACTTATCAAAGAGAAATGGATTCTATATTCCATTATTTCATTGAGACTTTCATGCAGGTCTATATTGATGATATAGTAGTAAAATCTATATTAGGATCTAGTTATTTGGATCACCTTCGCCAGTCATTCGAAAGAATGAGAAAACATGGCTTGAAAATGAATCCCCTTAAATGTGCATTCTTTGTGAAGGCAGGTGACTTTCTTGGCTTCGTGGTCCATAAGAAAGGCATAGAAATCAACCAAAACAAAACAAAAGCAATAATGGAAGAGAAAGCGCCATCAACAAAGAAAGAGTTGCAATCACTGTTGGGAAAGATAAACTTCTTGCGAAGATTTATATCAAACCTAAGTGGTCGAACTCAAGCATTCTCTCCACTCTTGCGACTGAAGCAAGGAGACTTCGTATGGAATGTAGAACACCAAGAGGCGTTCGATAAAATCAAACAGTACTTGGGGCATCCACCTATTCTATCACCTCCTCGAAGAGACAAGTGCACGAGGTTATACATATCTGCGTCGGATAAAACTATAGGAAGCATGCTGGCTCAAGAAGACAAAAATGGTGTCGAAATGGCCATTTACTACTTAAGTAGAGTACTGAATGACACAGAAACTAGATATAGTACAATAGAAAAACTATGTATTTGCTTGTACTTCTCATGTACCAAATTGAAATATTATATAAAGCCAGTCGATGTTTATGTTTCTTCACATTTTGATGTTATCAAGCATATGTTGTCTAAACCAATTCTACATAGTCGAATTGGTAAATGGGCATTGGCTCTAACAGAGTACTCTTTGACTTTCATGACTTTAAAAGCAATGAAGGGGAAAGTGGTATCTGATTTCATTATCGACCATGCATTGGTCAAAGTATCCCAGGATATTATGGAGTTAGAACCTTGGAAATTGTTCTTTGATGGTTCTACACATAAGGAAGGAAGTGGAGTTAAAATTCTAATTCTTTCTCCAGATAAAATTTCAACAAAGCTTAAGTACAAAATAGAAGGACCCCCTTGTTCAAACAATGAGGAAGAATATGAAGCACTGATAGCAGGACTTGAAGCTTTATTGGAATTGGGGGCATCTAGAGTCGAAATAATGGGTGACTCTGAATTAGTAATCAAACAAATTACTAAAGAATACAAGTGCATAAAAGAAAACTTGATACTTTACTTCGTGGTAGCAAACAAGTTGCTTCGAAATTTTGAGTATGTAGATATCAAGCACATCCCCATATTGAAGAATCAAGAAGCAAATGATTTGGCTCAGATCGCCTCAGGATATAAAGTATCAAAAGAAAGATTGGAAGAGTTGATCGAAGTGCGTGGCAAGGTACTAACTACTAAGCTTTCTCTAGCAGATTTAAAAAATTCAATTCTAGGTTATGCAAACGAAGTACATTTCGAGATATTAGCCATAGATAGCCTAGAAGATACAGATTGGAGAAGTCCAATAATAAATTACTTGAAAGATCCAACAACAAATACAGAAAGAAAGGTAAAATATCGTGCCTTATGTTATGTGCTAATAAGCAACAAATTGTTTAAGAAAAATCCAAAAGGAGTCTTGTTGAAATGCTTAAGAGAAAGTGAAGCTTATTTAGCATTAGAAAACGTGCATAGTGGGGCATGTGGAGCGCATCAAGCAGGTCACAAGATGAAGTGGATTTTTTTTCGATATGGCATGTATTGGCCTACAATTTTGAAAGATTGTATAGATTTTGCCAAAGGATGCCAAGAATGCCAGATTCATGCAGGAATTCAGCACGCTCCTGCAAGTGAACTACATTCAATTGTCAAGCCATGGCCTTTTAAAGGGTGGGAATTGGATTTGATTGGCGAAATTAGACCATCATCTTCAAATAATCAGAAATACATTTTAGTGGGAATAAATTATTTCACAAAATGGATAGAAGCAATACCTTTGGTAAATGTTGACCAAGAAAGTATTATCGAATTCATCCAGAGGCATATTGTTTATAGATTTGGAATCCCAAAAACCATTACAACAAATCAAGGATCAGTATTTACTGGTCGAAAGATGCAAGAATTCTCTAAAGACATGGGTTTCAAATTACTAACATCTACACCTTATTATGCACAAGCAAATGGACAAGTTGAAGCAACTAATAAGGTGATCATTGGGCTAATCAAGAAACATATGAGAATAAAGCCAAATAATTGGAACAAAACCTTAGATTAAGTCTTATGGGCTTGTCGAACATCCCCCAAAGAGGCAACAAACACAACTCCATTTCGTCTAACATTTGGACATGATGCAGTTTTTCCAGTGGAGATTTACTTACAGTCAGTCAGAATCCAAAGGCAAAATGAAATTCCCACAGATCTCTATTAGGAGATGATGATGATGAACAAATTGGTGGATTTGGATGAAGAAATGTTACATGCTTTAGAAATTCTAAGAAGACAAAAGGAAAGAATTGCCATAGCATATAATAAGAGAGTTATGGGCAAAGTATTCTCAAATGATGATCTGGTTTGGAAGGTGATTTTTCCAATTTATCCAAAGAATAAGTTATTAGGAAAGTGGTCCCCACATTGGGAAGGCCCCTTTCGAATCATTCAAACATTCATTAACAATGCCTATGAAATCGAAGAACTGGCAGAAGATCGAAGAATCTTGAAAATTAACGGTAAGTATTTGAAAAAATATAAACCTTTTATTCAAGATTTAAAAATTATAACAGAATAGTAAGGTAGTGAAATAACGAAGCCAACATGGTATAACATAAAGGGTGCCAAAATGGCTCTTTCAAAATATTACAAAAGGGAAGTTAAAATTTTAGTGGGACACATGTAAGGAGATCCTTTGCTTGATGAACATTTTTTGTGAGTTCCAAAGTTAAGACTATTCATCATAGCTAATGATGAAATTCATAGATACTCATACGGTTGTTAGACGTTTGAGGATCAGAAGTCGTTTTGATAATGACGTCATAATAAGTTGAAGCGGTTGAGGAATTGTTCAGAAGGTCGAAATTTGAGGAGATTGCAAAAAATATGCATTTCTGGTTTCGAAATGAATATTTCTTGGGGGCAATTTGTTAGCTGGAAATTTCGACTAAGTCAAAATTGAGCTGAAACAATGGTACTGAATATACTTGGATAGTTGTTTGGTTATTTTATTTTTTTGGAAACCAAGAAGATTTGAAATCGAAATTGATGGTTGGTTTATGAGTAAAGTATCATTCGAAATAAGGTATCATTTGAAATTCGAATTTGAATTAAAGTATTATTCGAGATAAGGTTCAAAATGTTACACTTCAAACATTATCAGATTTAGAACTTAAGATGGATAATCGAAGGGTTTTTAAATTCAAATGTTTATTCTTATCCAGAAGGATGCGTGGAATCTTTAGGATCATCAAAGACATGTCAGCAGGAAACGTGGCATTAATTCGTTAGGAGACCGTTAGGGTCAAACTTCTATAAATTGTAGCTTTTGTGTTTCAATTTAGTGTATTCACATCTTTGTAAAAAATACTCAAATATACTCAAAGTACCCGTGTTAGATAAACGAGTTAGCGAGAATGTACGTATGATGCACCATATTTTACAATTCAATGTCATTTACATGCAATGAAGTTTCTTCATGTTATTTATGTTCTTTATAATTTCCAGTTTAAACTAGTTTCTTCTTTATTACTTTCATAAAGAAGTTCCACTTCGACATACGAAGTGCTTCCTTTCATTTAAAAGAGATTATCACGAAAAACACGTTTTCTAAATACTAGAACACAATAATCCTGAGATTAATCTGATCAATCTCGCGAGTAACTGAATTCGTTAAGGGATTTAGAAGATCAGCGGTTGTTTACCAAATTCCAGGGTAAACACCTGCTCAACAATATTCTCAGCCATATTACATGGCATACGCACCAAGATTCTGCCACATACTCTACTTTACATGTCGAAAGAGTTACTATGGGTTTCTTCCTTGACAGAAGGTGAATACAGTGTTTCCCATGAAGAACACACATCCTGAAGTGCTTTTTCGATCATCTATGTCACCACACCAATCACTGTCAGAGTAGCCAGTCATTTTGTATTTTTCTGCTTTTGAATAAAACATTTGAAGTGGCACAGTTCCTTGGACATATCAAAGGATTCTCTTCAGAGATTTCCAGTGTGCAAAAACTGGTTCTTCCGTGAAACGACTAACAATTCCAACACTCAGCAAAAGATCTGGCCTTGTGCATGTGAGGTATCAAAGACTTCCCACCAAGCTTCAAAATTTGTTTGCTTTGATACGCTCTCCCCCATCAAATTTCAAAAGCTTTGCTCCTGGTTCCATTGGTTTCGAAATTGGATTGCAGCTTTCCATTTTAAATCATTTCAGGATATCTTTTGCATATTTTTCTTGTGAGATGAAGATTCCTGTTTCTTCTTGTCGAACCTCCAGACCAAGAAAGTATTTCATCAGGCCTAAATCAGTCATCTCAAATTCTTGTTTCATTGTGCCTTTGAATTCTTCTATCATCTGATTATTGTTGCCCAAGAAAATTCAGCCATCGACATAGAGAGCAACAAGCAATATTTTCTCTTTTTCCTTCTTCACATACATGGCATGCTCGTAGGGACATTGCTGAAATCCATTTTCTTTGAAGTATGTGTCCATTCGTGTATTCCATGCTCGTGGTGCCTGCTTAAGCCTACAAAGTTCCTTCTTTAGCTTTAGCAGCTTTGCTTTATTTTCGACTTTCATGTATCCAGGTGATTGTTCGACATAAACTTCATCTTCAAGCACGCCATTCAAAAAAGATGATTTGACATCCATCTGATTTATTTTCCATTTGTATTGAGCAGCTTGAGATATGAGCAGTCAAATCGTCTCCATTCTCGCAACAGGTGCAAACACTTCATCATAGTCGATTCCTGCTTTCTGCTTGTATCCTTTCGCCATAAGTTGCGCATTGTATCTTTCGATTTCACCTTGTGCATTTATCTTTTTCTTGAACACCCACTTCACACCAATTGTTTGACTTCCTTTCGGTAACTCTGCTAGTTCCCAAGTATCATTGTGTTCGATGGCCTTAATTTCTTCATTCATAGCATCCTTCCAATTTTTGTTTCTTATTGCTTCGTCGAAATTGACATCTTCAATGTCTGCCAACAAACATACGAGATGCACTTCTTTTGTGTTTTCATACAAGTCTTGTAAACTTCACAACGTGGGCTGTGAGAGTCCATCTTCATCATCAGAGTCTTCTGGTTCTGTCGAAGTGTTTTTCAATATAGCACCTGGTAATTCGACCATATCTCCAATCAAGTTTTTCCAGTCCCACTTGCTTCCTTCGTTTACTCGAACATCTCTACTCACTATCACCTTTTTGTTTATTGGGTTGAAAAGTTTGTAACCTTTTGTTTTCTCATCATACCCAATGAGTATGTATTTCTGACTCTTATCTTCCAGCTTTGTTCTTCTTTGATTAGGTACATGTGCATAAGCCACACTTCCAAACACTTTGAAGTGAGACACATTTGGCTTTTGTCCGCTCCAAGCTTCTTGAGGTGTTAAATCTACAAACTTCAAATGTTGACATTTATTCTGAACGTAGATTGCACATTGTACAGCTTCTGCCCAAAATTCCTTCGACATGTTCTTGCTCTTAAGCATTGATCGAACCGTGTCGAGGACTGTTCGATTCTTTCTTTTCGCCACAACATTTTGTTGAGGTGAGTATGTTGCAGTCGGAAATATCCTTATTCCTTGCTCTTCACAGTACTTCATAAAGGCCGTTGAAGTATACTCCCCACCTCTGTCTGATTGAAGAGCTTTGATGTGCTTGTATGTTTCTTTCTCCACCATTATCTTAAACTTATTAAATACTTCGAAGGCTTATGACTTTTCTTTCAGAAAATACACCCAAGTTTTCTTTGAGAAATCATCAATAAAGGATATAAAGTACCTTTTGCCACTGAAGGATTATGGGGTAATTGGTCCACATATGTCAGTGTGAATCAATTCCAGAATTTGTTTAGCCTGACATTTTTCCTTCCTTTGAAATGAGGTTCTTGTCTGTTTTCCAAACACACATTCTTCACAGAACTTTCCTTCAAATTCTACGTCTGGCAGTCCATGCACCATATTTTTCTTTGCTAACCTCCTTAGTCCAGCCTGATGTAGATGACCAAAACGTAGATGGCACAAGGATGCTTGGTCTTCGACATTGACTTGCAAACACTTTACTCGAATGCTTCTAAAATTCAACTTGTACATTCGATTTCTCCCTATTTCGACTTGAGCAACCAGACGTCATAACTTGTCTTTTAAGTGAAAACTTCGATCTTCCATGAGTATCGAATAGCCCTTTTCTGTGAGTTGTCCCAGACTCAAAATATTTGCTTTGAGGTTTGGTACATAGTACACATCTTGGATTGATCCTATCAAATCATCCTTCTACAAGAAACCGATTGTTCCTTTTCCTCCGACCCTTACTTTCGACGCATCTCCAAAGGAAACACGACCATCCTCAATTTTCTTTATTTCTTTGAACAAGTGCTTATGACCACACATATGGTTACTTACTCCTGAGTCCAAGTACCACATAGTGTCATTTTCTACATCTGCTTCCTTTTGAGTCATTAATAGAAATCCTTCATTCGATTTTGTTTCTAGGACAAGATTTGTTGTTTCTTCTATCTTTCTTCTGAGTCGACAATCTTTTGCAAGATGTCCCACTTTACCACAGTTTTAGAAATGGTAGGAGTTGCAATCTTTCGCATAGTGCCCATGTTTGTTACATTTGTAACATTCAATATTGTTGTAATTCGACCTACCACCTTTCTGGCCACGTCCTCTGCCACACCAGTTTTGTTGGCTTGACTGTCCTCTGTTGAAGTTGTTATTTTGGTAACTTCGACCACCATTACGTCCTCCACGGCCATGTCCTCTCCCACGGCAGTTTTGAGAGAAAAGTGCCTTTTTGTCTCTGTTGGGTTCTGCATCCTCAAGTGTCTCCTCATTCTTCTTTATTTTACGTTGTTCATGTGCCTCAAGTGAACCAGCGACTTCTTTGACAATGATTGTTGAAAGATCCTTCGCCTCTTCTATTGCACATACTATATTTTCGAACTTATCTGTCAAAGATCTCAGAATATTTTCGACAATACGAGCATCAATCATGGATTCTCCATTTCAATTGAGTTGATTTGCAACCATCTTCACACGAGTGATGTAGTCCGACACGGACTCTTTCTCCTTCATCTTCATTCTCTTAATTTCTCCTCGAAGAGTCTGCAAGCAAACTTGCTTGACTCTATTTGCTCCTTTGAAATCCTTTTCTAGCGTGTCCCACACTTCCTTCGACGTAGTCAAACCAGCAATCTTTTCGAAAACAGATTCGTTGACTGCTCTAAACAGCATGTACAATATTGTTTTATCCTTTACTGATGTTTCTTTCAACGCCTTTTTATGAGCAGCTGTTTGTCGTCGTATTTGATGGTTCTTCAAACCCATTTTTAGTTACTTCCCATACATTTAACGATCCAAGAAGCGCCTTCATCTGGATACTCCAGTTCTCATAATTCGACTTTGATAGTCGTGGCAGTGACATTTGATCCATCATATTTGTCATGCGCTCTGATACCAATTTGAGGAGAAAATGGGAGTGGACTCAAACTTGATTTCTTTTATAAAATGTCCAACTAACTTTTAATATGAATACAAAGTGATATATATATATATATATATATATATATATATAGATATTACAAGATAGAATATTAAATGTTACAGTATTAACTATTACTAGGTCCCTAAGGAATAAACTTCCCACTGCCCAAAGAGAATCTGTCTTTTGCATTATCCAATGCAGATTTGAATTTAACCAACAGAACCCACATAAACCTAATGATCAAGATATCGTTATCTATTACTACAATGTTAATTTAAGACGAATAAAAATAAATGTTTGGTTGTGCAAATAAAGTAGTAAAATTAATTCAGACTTGATAAAAACTTACAGGAGAATTAAAAGTAGAAAGATAAATAAACTCAGACAAATAATGCTAGAATGCGATTCTCATCAATTAATCATACTTCTATTATTTCTAAATAAGATTATTTTAGGGGAAATATTTTCTTCTATGGAAAGAATTAATTGAACATGAATTGTCGATTTCGCGTATTCAGAACCAAATTTACTCTCTAAATTATATCGTCCACTATCATGGTGGCAGGCGCTTTTTTGCGTTAAAGTAGTAAAACCTATTTTAAGAAATTAAACTCTTTACTCAGTTGAAAAGTAATTTTCATTGGAAAGTTCAACTTAAAAGGCTTCCAGGCATTTGCTCAGGTAACCAGATCTTAAACCTATAAACGCGGGCGTTCGTAAATAGTTTTATAATCACTTTCTAGAAATATTAGACTTTTCTAATTAATTAACAAAGTGCTTTGCGGTATTTATTAACCAAGAACAAACCAATTTTTGTCTATAGTATCAGCCAACTTTCGATCTTACCCGACGTTTTTACTGCCCCACTTTCGTAGTGACTAATTAAAATTAAGTTCGAAAAAACTGCATTAAAACAAAAATAACCCAGAATTTAAAATAAACTAAGTACTATCAAAAGATGATCTTCGCATTCCAACATCACCAAATTAGTCGGACATAATCACTGTAAGCAAATAAACAATTGATCGGAGTGCAAAATCGAACATGACGGTAAATTTAATAAAAGTAGTTTAAAAATCTATTTTGCGAGGGAAGTAAAAGTGAGATAAGTAAGACGAAAAATAGAGGACAAGATAAACAAAGCGTAAAATACTGAATAAATTAAGAAACTGCTCCAAACAGAGGCTTTAATTCTGATACAACTGTAAATAACTTCGAAAAACTGTGATCTAAAGTAATTCAAATAAAAGTGGTCCAATCCTAACAACAACAAAAACTTGAACAGTGCTATGACCCTAAATGTGATGGGTTATAGATTTTAATCGGTATTTTGTGCCTAGAGTTATGTTAAGGTTGGATGTCCCAAAAGTGAAACCAAAAGGCTTATTTATAATATACTAAAACCCCAAAAATCAAGTTGGTAGTTGTATAAAGCGTAGGCGAAAACATAGGAGAGAAAGTGGATACTTAGAGACCAAGCGAAGCTAATTTGTAACTGCTTCATGTCAATAACATATGGTGATCGCCACAGACCATATAGCGAAAGCCATGCTCTCAAAATGGCCATGACTTGGTCTTTTGACTGTTAGCGCGTGGACCACTCATGGCCACTTGCATGGTGAATGTCATGGTGGTCTCCATGAGTGCAGAATATTCTATTTTCCTCCGTTTTTCATTCATTTCTCTTTGTTTCTCCGTGTATGACTTCTAAACGGTAAAATACCTGAAACAAATACAAATACCAGCATAACAAGGGAAATGTAAAGCAAAATGACATTAAAACATGCATAAATCGAGTCTAATATACGGTGTAGTTACGTATCATCAAACTCTCTCACACTTGAACCATTGCTTGTCCTCAAGCAAAATAAAAGTAAACAGTGACAACAAATAGCACTTTAGGGTGTGAAGACTTTTCTTTGGACAAAATGATATCAAATAGGTACTAAATCACAAAAATAATAGTATTTTAATAACATATTCCACATTTTTGCAGGCATAAGTCTCTCTCATATACGAACCAGTCTGAATCATGTCATTATGCTTAAGCCTAACTTACTCATCCCATTTCACAACCTTTTTCATTCGGTTGCAATCACATTAAGCCTGTTATCCGTACACACTCATAGTAAGGCAAAGCAGTTTGTGATTCTGATCTTTTGCACGGGGGTTCTGGTACTTTTAAGCAGTGTAACCTTTTTTCTTACCTTATCGTAGTTGTGGGGGATCAGATCTTAATCCGCCCTACCAAGTTCAACACCAGAAACCTCTGAACCAACTAATAGAAGGTTTTTCTCTATTTTGTAGGTTCCACAACCGTTGGATTAAATAACCGGGTGAGGATCACCTAACTTAGAAGGCGCATTCCTTATTTTATTTAATTAAAGCAACAAAGAAAATTAGGTTCATTCACTTATATTCCTCGGCTTCCTCACGTAGAATATGCCCAAGTCTTCATAATCTGTGCTAAAATTGTCTAATAGCCCACATATTAAAAACAAACACTATTTATTTTTGCAAATTTTTTTCGTTATGGCACACTATGCCATATAAGGGAATAGACAACGTTTTTTTTGCCAAAGACAACGCTTTAAAGTGCTGCCTATTCCTGCACTGTTGTAAGTAAAGACCAATGATTTTTGTCAATGTAAAAACGCTGCTTAATGTAGCCTTTAGGCAGCTCTTTATTCAATAAACGCTCTCTAAAGGCCCATATAGACAACACTTCTTACATCATAAGCATTTTCTAAAGCATCCCTTTAGACAACGCCTTCCCTTTTGACAGCGCTTTTAAAAACGCTGTGTAATGTATATTTTTGTTCACTTTTTTTTTCTATTTTAGGCAGCACTCTCTAAAGTCCCTTTTAGGCAGCGCTTTTACTTTAGAAGAGCTTTCTAATGCACCCCTTTAGGCAGTACTTTCTTTAAAAGCGCTTTCTATTCCTCACAGACAGCGCTTTTTTGTTTAAAGTGTTGTCTAATATTCACAGATTTTTTAATATATATAGCTTATATTTTAAGCGC
Source organism: Vicia faba (assembly GCA_948472305.1). Classification (NCBI taxonomy): domain Eukaryota; kingdom Viridiplantae; phylum Streptophyta; class Magnoliopsida; order Fabales; family Fabaceae; genus Vicia; species Vicia faba. Next base: position 1,575,630,178 of record OX451737.1, read on the forward strand.
TCTCTGCAAATAATCACTTAAAATAAGCGCTGTGTTTCAAATTTACACCAAATTTCCTAAATTTGCAGCTTTAATCCAATAAATATGCACCAAATTTACATATTTATATTTACAACTTTATTCCAATATTTTATATGTACATAAATTTGATACAACTTCAATATATATATATATATATATATATATATATATATATATATATATATATATATATATATATATATATATATATATATATATATATATATATATATATATATATATATATATATATATATATATATATATATATATATATATATATATAAATGTACATATTATTATATTTTAGAGCTGCTATCTCTCTCCTATCTTCTCTACAAACAAAACAATGAAGAATCTCAAATGAACTTGTTAACTCTATATCTTTTACATAACTATTATAATTTAACACAAACCAATGTAACAAAAACAAATCAAGAATCCGTTATAACCTAGCATAAAAAATTTCCCAATTCATACCATGATACAAACAAAACTTTATTTGAATTTAAATCCAATACTATCATAACTAACATTCCATATATAACAACAACATTGAAATAGAGGGATTATTGTAAAATAACAGAAAACAAATTATTAAAAAAATAATTCCAGAAGCTAATTGAACTTCCCTTGTCAACAGATTGACTTGATTGCTGACATGATAAAAGAAGGTATTCATTAAATCAAAGTTTCTATTTTTAAACAAGAAAAAGAAAAGTTAAACATACCTGTGCTAGAAACTCCTTCTGTATGGTAGAATTGAGATCAATGTCCAATGAGACACCATCTGACGTATCCTGAAATTTAACTCTTAACAACTTGTCTGCATTAATGGTACCTGGACTTAAAGTTTCCATCTTGTGGAAGTTGATTACAAGCATTTGCTCCAAGGATGGAAAGCACACAGTAAAATTCCCAGAATAAAAGCATTTGAGTTATAGTAAATCTATAAGATACAAACCTCGAGTTCCAAAAATATTATTTTTTCATCCTCATCTGATGCATCACCCTCATGAGACACTATCTCTTGTATTGATTCACAAGATAAACTCAATTTATAAATTACTTAATCAATTATTTTAGTGCACCGTGACCAAGTTTTAATAAGTATTATGTCTTCTTAAAGCTCACATTGGACAAGAGAACTGCATATACATAAACGTTTATAAGTTTGGCATAGATTCCTAACACTTACGCCATTGGTGATGAATATATGTGACTTGAACTTAGTCATTCACTATCACCACCCACCGGGGTGCAATTGAATCTAGAATTCAAAGTCTCAAATCAAATATTGCTAGGGTATACGTATGCACCATAAGCTACCATTTATAAAATCACTGTGTAAATAATTACTTTTATGTTTGTCATGTTATAAAAAGATAACATCAATATGATATGGGGTATTTCGCAAGTGCACGAAAGATATTAGAGTAATAGTAAGTGTCAAATCCATAGAGACTTAATAGTCTAACTATTGTTATCTATTGTTATGGTGTGAATTTAAGACAAATAAAAATAAATGTTTAGTTGTGCAAATAAAATAGTAAAACTAATTCAGACTTGATAAAAAATTACGGAGAATTAAAAGTAGAAAGACAAATAAACTCAGACAAATATTACTATAATGCGATTCTCATCAATTACCATACTTCTATTATTTCTAAATAATATTATTTTAGGGGCAATATTTTCTGCTATGGAAAGAATTAATTGAACATGAGCTGTCGCTTAATTAATTGAACATGAGCTGTCGCTTTCGTGTATTCAGAATCAGAATTTACTCTCTAAATTATACCGTCCACTATCACGGTGGCATACGCTTTTTTGCGTTAAAGTAGTAAAATATATTTTAAGAAATTAAACTCTTTACTCAGTTGAAAAGTAATTTTGATTGGAAAGTTTAACTTAAAAGGGTTCCAGGCATTTGCTCAGATAACCGGATCCTAAACCTATAAACGCACGCGTTCGTAAATAGTTTTAAAATCACTTTCCAGAAATATTAGACTTTCCTAATTAATTAACAAAGTGCTTTCGCGGTATTCATTAACCAAGGAGAAATTAAATTTTGTCTATAGTGTCCGACGACTTTCGATCTTACCCGACGTTTTCACTATCCCATTTTCGTAATGACTGATTAAAATTAAGTTTGAAAAAACTGCATTAAAACCAAAATACCCAGAATTTAAAACAAACTAATTACTATCAAAAGATGATCTTCACATTCCAACATCACCAAATTAGTCGGACATAGTCACTGTAAGCAAATAAATAACTGATCGGAATGCAAAATTGAACATGACGGTAACTGTAAAATGAACAGAAACATGTGGCTTATGGTGTGGGTTAGAAAAATAGGCTGTTGGAGAGAGACAAGCAGGTGAAACATGTTCCTTCCTGTTAAACTTCTCATCAGTATCATTACCTGTTTCTGCATTAGCGGGAACTACTGTAGGTAAGGGGCCGATATATTCGGAAGCATCAATGTTATAAGTCCAATTGGCCCTTACCCACACATCAGTACGTGAAGGCCAAGGGAAAAAATACTTTTAACAACCTCATCATGGATCATAAGGTGGCGTCCACCCTCTCTCCGGTTTCTACAAAACCGCATGTTTCTGACACGCTAAATATCAAGGGTGCGGGGCAACAGAGGCTCTAAATCATCAAGTTGTGCATCAAGGTCCAGGGAACGGGCCAAGGAAGTAATCAAGCCTTCAAATATTATAGTGTCTCTCTTAGAAGTGCTAAATCTCATGTGAGTTATCATGAAAGGTGTCGAATTTACCTGTCTTCCAGCAAGAGCAACCTGCAAATAAAACATTTGTTATCCCGACTAAAAATAGTGTCTGCCAACATTTTGTAAAAATAGCGGAGGGACGGGTTATGGATGGCCGAAGCATTATTCCCCTTAATGGAATTAGTTGTCAAACTTGTAATCTCATTCAAAAACACAAAAGCCTCATTTTCCCACTCTGACTCAAGTGGAGCCTCAAAAGGTATTCCCTCCACGTGGGGAAGATTCAACATTTCAGCAATTTCATCAGTAGTGAATTGATACTCAGTGTTAAACATACGCAAATTTATGGTTCTTGCGGTACTAACAGTCTCAGGTTTAACTTTGTAAATAAGTGAACTCAAAAATTCACGCGTTAACAGTGCATAAGTGGAATCTCTTTGTTCAAATAAACTACACAAGCCTAAGTTATCAACCAAGTAATACACATCATTGTAAATGCCTAAAATACGCAGACAAGTGTTATCAGAATACCTTGTGGGAGTAACATCCTGATCAGATAGTCATTCAAACTTGTTCCTCTGTCGGGTACCAGCATCTCCCTCTCGGAAAATTATCTCTAAATTTCCTTCCGCCATTGATATGAAGGAAGAAGGTTTTTTGTGAATTTGGGGTTTTTATAGAAGGAAATTGGGGGAATTAGTGGAAGGTTAATGGATTTTGTGAGTTATTGGAAGTAATTTGAGTGGGTGGAGTTATGGTGAGTGTTAATGGAGGAAGACAGTGGGTAGGAGGTGAAGAAAATAGTGAAAAATGGTGGAAGTGGGGTTGTTTCGGCTTTTGTTTGTGTTTGAACACAGAGCGTCGTGGTGTTCGCCATAGGGGCTCTTGCAATAGCCATGCGTCATAATTCCCTGACGGGCTCATTTTGTGGAGTCTTTTGAGATTTTGTTTTTCTTTTTGGATTTATACTTATTTATGTTTTACACATCGAATAATAGTAATAATAATCATAGACAAGGGTTAGTTTCATAATGATAATAAAAAAAATTTAAGAAACTTTTCCCAAAAACTTAATGAAAAATTAAAGTATAATAATCCTGAAGATTTTTTTAAAAAGATGGTAAATAAAGTTCAAACGTGAAAATAAATCTAATAATGGTTAGGAAAAATCTAATGACAAAAAAAAGATGACGGTGAAATAAATCTAATAAATGACTAAATAGACTGATAAGTGGGATTCAGCATCTGATGTGGACGAGATGCATGAATCTCAAAAAGCTGGCGCTGGAGACTGTGAATCTTCTGGGAAAGGTAATCTGCTTCCTCTGAATGAGTGGCATCCCAAATCATCATCCACTGTGTGATGTCTCTGATTTCCTCTCAAAGAGTAGTAATCTCCTGGCGCATGATGATAAGCTCGCGGTCTCAGTCACTTTCTTCTACAGAACCAGTGGAGTAAAAAGTAGTAGCCCTATCTGAGAAGGGTAGAGGGTGATATTCGGGTGTAGGCGGGGCGGCTGGCCTAAAAGGTATTTCTCGTTGGTATTCCAAAGCATAAATCCAATTTTCTATTTTTTGGACATTCATTATTTCTGGGTTTGGCAGGTAGAAGTGTTGGACGACTTCATTATTAATGATGATTTTGTACTCATTAATCCTGAAGTAAACTCAACGTACCATTCCATTTACAAGACAATCATCTAAGTCTAGAAGTGTAAAGCCTTAATAGGGTACTAAATGGGCTAGCTTTCTTTGGAGTCCAAGGGCGGAAGCAATTTGGGTAATAGTCCCTCCTACATGGATTGGTCCTAAAAAATATAAGGTTATGTGGTTTAGGTTATCTATAAGGAAGGTGCCAGACGCGACATGATCAGATTCAGTGATGCAATAAAGGATAAATAGTTCTTCTTCACTCACACGCTCACTAGTGTCACTTCGACCAAACAATGTCTGGGCCGAAATCATCTTGAAATACCTAAGAGCTGAGTTATGGATATGTTTTGAAAATTGGGTGGACGGATCAGGATTTCCTTTATTGGTGATATCATTCCAGAAGGTGTCTAAGGTATCTTGCATATCAAGGTTAACAGGAACTTCAGATGCGGCTACTAGGCCAGTTGGAAATCTTAAGAGGTTACCTAAATCTTGGTGGGTTAGCCTATACTATTTCCCAAATAGCATAAAAGAAATTTGACCGCGCTTGAATCCATAACCTACATCTGGCTTGTAAACTAGTAAGCTGAGGAAATCAAGGGTGAGGTTTCAGTAGGTGATATTTTTAGATTATGCAAACTCATCCCAATTGGCTACTCATATGGATAATGTTAGACTCAACCCTTATGGCTAATCTGGTAGGTAGCATAGGTCTCTCAGATAAGACTGTGTAGCGGTTCCTTTGATTGTCATCTCTGAACTGGATCTCCATGTCATCGAAATTCTGCATCTTGAAAATTGGGTTAGAATAAGATATGTAGATTGATGAACATGAAATGTACGAAATCACACAAGTTAGTCATATTAGAAGAAATAATTCCATGTGTCAAAAGAAAAATAATGAAAAAGGAAAACTATTGGTTGCCTCCCATGCAACGCTTCGTTTCATGTCAGGAGCACGACTAAGGATATGGTTTAAGTTCCATATGTGGTTTCCAAGGCCATTTATCTAGCCATATCTCATATCCTTCACCTTTCCTTTTCTTTCCATTATAGAGTGGTTCATTTCTTGGATCTGGGGGAGGTTTGGTTTTTTATCTTAATCATTTGAGTCTTACGTTTTGCCTCAACTTCCTCACTTGTAAAAGTCAAGGTTTTGTTTTTAAAAACTCTAGTTCTATGTTTCTCAAATTTCTCTCTTATATGCGGGGATTTATACTTTCTGGCTGCAAACCTATCTTGATTTCTAAGGAATCTGGTGAAGAAACATTTCTAATCTCTGGTTTTCTGCGTTTCTCTTTAATCATATCATTTTCTCCCTTAAGGTTTTCAATTGGTTTTTCACTACTTGTTATCGTAACATTTTTATGACTTCTAATGGGGAATCCTAAAGGTGCTTGTGTAAGCAGTGATATTTGTGTCCCTAATTCCTTATTGCTAGTTACTAGAGATTCGGTTGCAGTGTTTAGTTTCTTAAGGGTTTCATTAACATGGAGAAATTGGTTTCTAAATTCCTTATTATGGATGGTTTGTGTTGTCAAAAAACTATGCATCACATATTCTAGTCTAGAGAGGGTTTGTGTGTTAACAAAATTCTCTACTAATATTTCGAGGTTTGATTTATAGGGATATTGTGGTCCCTCGAAATACTTAACATGGCCAATATAGGAAAAATTTGGGTAATCCATAGAAGTGTGCTTTAATCTAAACGATGTAACAACAGAGTTACAATATTTGACATAATTGGTCGCCGACAACGACGCCGAAAACTTGATGTGGTATTTAGCAAGTGCATGAAAGATATTAGAGTAATGCAAAGAGTGCACGAATATAAATAAATGTTTGGTTGTGCAAATAAAGTAGTAAAATTAATTCAGACTTGATAAACAATTACGGGAGAATTAAAAGTAGAAAAATAAATAAACTCAGACAAATAATGCTAGAATGAGATTCTCATAAATTAACTGTACTTCTATTATTTTTAAATAGGACTATTTTAGGGGAGATATTTTATGCTATGGAAATAATTAATTGAACATGAATTGTCGCTTTCACGTATTCAGAACCAAATTTACTTACTAAATTATATTGTCCACTGCCACAGTTGCAGATGCTTTTTTGCGTTAAAGTAGTAAAATATATTTTAAGAAATTAAACTCTTTACTCAGTTGAAAAGTAATTTTGATTGGAAAGTTTAACTTAAAAGGGTTTCAGGCATTTGCTCAGGTAACCGGATCCTAAACCTATAAACGTGTGCACTCGTAAATAGCTTTAAAATCACTTTCAAGAAGTATTAGACTTTACTAATAAATTAACAAAGTTCTTTCGCGATATTTATTAACCAAGAAAAAACCAATTTGTTAATATAGTGTCGGACGACTTTCGATCTTACCCGACGTTTTCACTGCCTCACTTCCTTAGTGACATATTAAAATCAAGTTGAAAAAACTGTATTAAAACCAAAACAACACACAATTTAAATCCTAAAGAAATAACAAACTTTTACTATCAAAAGATGACCTTCACATTCCAACATCACCAAATTAGCTGGACATTGTCACGGTAAGAAAATAAACAATTGATCGGAATGCGAAATCGAACATGACAGTAAATTTAATAAAATTAGTTTAGAAATCTAAATTGCGAGAGAATTAAAAGCGAGATAAGTAAGACGAGAAGATAGAGAGCAAGATAAATAAAGCATAAAATACTGAATAAATTAAGAACTTGCTCCAAACAGAGACTTTAATTCCGATACAATTGAAAATAACTTTGAATTAAAAACAGCGAGATAAAATGCTTCAAATAAAAGTGCTCAAATCCTAACAACAACAAAAAATTGAACGGTTCTATAACCCCCCAATGTGATGGGTTATAGCTTTTAATCAGTATTTTGTGCCTAGAGTTGTGCTAAGGTTGAATGTCCCAAAAGTGAAACCAAAATGCCTATTTATAGAAAATTAAAACCCTAAAAATCATATTAGCAATTGCATAAAGCATGAGCGAAAATATAGGAGAGAAATATATGAGAGAAAGTGGATACTTGGAGACCAATCGAAGCTCATTTATAATTGCTTCACGTCAACAACGTATGGCGAACACCACCGACCATATGGCGAATTCCATGCTCTCCGAATGGCCACGACTTGGTCTTTTGACCATTAGCGTGTGGATCACTCATGGCCACTTGCATGGTGGTCGCCATGAATGCAAAATACTCTATTTTCCTTTGTTTTTCGTCTATTTCGCTTCGTTTTTTCGCGTATGAATTCTAAATGATAAAATACCTTAAACACACACAAATACTAACATAAAAAGAGAAATGTAAAGCAAAATGATATTAAAACATACACAAATCAAATCAAATATATGATGTAATTACATGTCATCACAATCATGCATGTACACAATTGGCTTGGTAGCAATTGTCTTCTTACAACAGTGTATAGCATGCATTAATTACACACAGGTGGAAAAGGTTGGGATATGGTGTTAAAGATCAAATACCTTGTGTTCACATGTTTTTTTCTTTGACGTGTGCTTTTAGTTTCACCTTATATGTAGAGGGTAAAACTTTTAGTCTGTAACTCTCTCTTTTGTTTGATAGGTTAGAGTCAATGCTTTGTTATGCCTACTTGATAAACATGTTGTCTTGGAAATCTTGTTTGATTTCTCTTGTTCAGTATGGAGTAGAATATGTTGCTAAACATGTTCTTCCATTGTTTATGCCACTCCTGACTGTTCAACAACTCAATGTTCAACAATATTCCAAATATAATGTTTTTGTCAAGAATATTCTCAAGTAATATTTTTTCTTTCAAAATATTTGTCATCCTCTAATTATTAAACTCTAGTAATAAATTCTACATATAGCCAAATTATTATCATGTTATTTATGCCCCAAAACACAAAAGGTGTCCACTACTAGAAACACATACTTTGATGTGTAGCAAAGCAGAAACAGGAAAATCTCAGTTAAAGGAATGTCTCACACTAAGGCATGTCATTGCCACATTGGAACAATGTTGCGAAGGAGATTAATATGAATTTGGAAATAAGTTTGAGAGTATTGGAAGAAAATTTGTTAGAATCAACATTCAAAGAAAGTGTTTATGAATGTTGGTTTCAAAAAGGAAAACATTTGAGAATTATAAGACACTTAGTAAACATGCATGGAGCTTTAGGATCCACACGTTAAAACCACAAGATATTGGTTTACTCATTAACTTTAATTTGTCAACAAACTGTGCCTTAATATACTTTACATAAATTTTTCTGGTTGTTGAATTTTCTATAAATTAGCTACAATTTTAACTATTAATTAGCTACAAAATTTTATGGATTCAAGTATGATTTTGACTTTAGCCACATTACATGTCACATCAACATCTTTGTCACGCCGACACTGCCACGTGTTAGTGTCACGTCAACTCTGTTAACAGACGTTAGCAGAAAGAATCAAAAGTGTGAATTAAAAATATTAGAAGAACCATTGTTTGAAGTAAATGTTTAGAGAGACTAAAAACAAAATCCGCTATACTTAGAGGGACCAAAATATATTTAACCCTAAAATTAAAGATGTTTTCACTTTTTAAGCGACAAATTACTTGTAAAATATGACTAATCATCGTATATAAACTTATTATTGAACTTTGCAGATATAAATATAAGTTAACAAACAAAAAATATCATTGATTTTCTATGAAAAATATGACAGGGTGACTAAAACTGTTTGAATTTAAAATTGAAGGACCAAAACAGTTTGAATTTAAAATAACGGGACTAATTTTGTGAGTTGGACCAAATATAGGGGGAGCAAAACTGTAAAATAAAGAGTGATACTATATAGTAAGAATCAACTGAATAAGAAAAACAAGAATGTATACTTGTCTTTGTTTTAGTATATAATTCTAAATTTATTTTAAATTTCTTTACTTTCTGAATAGAAATTATGGAATAGTTATAGTAATGAATGATTCAGATTTAATTCTTGTCTTTCTTACTTTCATTCTTTCTTACCAGTAAACATTTTTCTAAAATAAAAGAATGTTTATTCACTACCAATTTTTTATCGATAATTTCTCTTTACACCTAGTAGTGGTGATTTTCATCACTGAAAACCCAAAAATACCCTTCGGATATGCACATTTGAACGGACCTCCCAGCATGTTTCAAATGTGCATATCCGAAGACACCCTTTTTTAACATGTTTTAATACTTAAATATTGGATGCAAAATTTTAGGGGTTGTTTCGGATATACACATCTGAAACAACCTATACAAATGGACAAATTTTATAGCTACATCAATACAGATACCTTATAAACGGACAAATTTTTTATGATTTTTTCGATAATATGAAAAGAACATAACAATATGGACATAACAATCAGATTAGATGTTCAGACATAGGGAAACATAATTTAGTACATAATTTGTTCGAAAAGTGCGTAATGTCAAAATATTACATCAGTACAAAAAACAATACATAACATAGGATACTGCTACTGCGTATGCCTAATCTTAACCCCCTGTAACCTCATATGACTCATATATTACGCTGCACTAGATGTCTACCTAACCATCCTCTCAACGATGGCAACCGCCTCAGGACCGTCCATCTCGATAATCCCAACATCCAATGCCTCCTGCCCAAGTAGGTGGATGCTATGACAGATCAGTAAAAGATCAGTGGCATGGTCATCCTCGGCCTCTTAGTTCTCCAAGAGCTCCTCATGATCTGGCCTAGATGGACGGCCAGGACCATCCAATGTGATAGGGTGTGACACGTTAAAGAACCATGTCACGTAATCCTATGCGCAATGCCAACTCTGGAATGTCGGCATCATCTGATACTCTTGTGGCACCAAATAATTCTTCCAATCCTTGAAGATTTCATCAAGATCCCGTCGGACCATTGTGTCAGGAGCCTTCTGAAAAGGAGACCTCGGTATCTTCTGCACATAGCCAAACTGCCGGATACATTATTCTAGAAGATACCTGATCATAAGATTTGACCCACATGCTAGCCACCCCGAGTATAATGAGATAAGATCAAATGGGACAACATCCATGTAATCCTCAAATGGCATCCATTTGATGTCATCATGATTAGTACGATCAAGATACACCTGGTAAGGCGGAACTTTGTGATTCCCTCTGTATAGTACATACTTTGCAGCCTTTGGCATATCGTGAGTATAAATCAGATCTGGTTCGAAACCATGAATGTGGTGGAAGTGAAAGATTATCCAGCTCTGAAACAATAATTAGATAATATATAAGTACAAATTATAAAAATCAAATTAAGGTTAATAGTTTAAATGAAAGGTACCATGAGGAGCGTGCAAGAGCCAGTGAGTTGTCTCGTCCTTAATTTGAAGCTTCATTCAGCTTCTGGTATAAGTATACTAAGATGGTGACCCCCTAGTTTCACTCACGAGTTGTACTCAGATCCATAAAATACCAGAGGTATGTCACATCTATGTAGTATGAACTTTTGTCCATAAAGAGGGACGTGCCAACCAAAAACATGAAGTAACACTATAAAGCACAATCTCAGTGGTACTGGACAAAATCCTCGTCACCCTCATCCTCGGCCCTTACTGCTGCAATCAGATGCTCCTCATATATTTCCTTCAGGTAAGAGAACTTTGCATGCGACCCATTTATGGTTTTGTAGTCCTTAGCTTCTCTATATGGATCAGATCCCAGATACCCAATCATCCATTCAACCGCCTCAGCTCGTGGTACCTTGTGATGGTTATGCAACCTACCTTTGATAGGTAGGTGGAGCAAGCAAGCAACGTCATCAAGTATGATCGTCAACTCCCCAACAGGAAAGTGGAAATACGACGTCTCCTTGTGCCACCTTTTGGAAAATGCACCCTGCATGTCATGGCTTTTAGTATTGTAACAAGTACAACATAGTCCGACAAGTCTGGATCCAACCATGGCCACATGGAACCAAGCATCCGCATGCATAAACAATTCAAATATTTTTCGCAAGTGATTCACAGACTTAATTGGAAACCGTTCCTGAAACAAAAAATAATAATAACCGTTAAATTTTTATTTTTAGTAAACCTTTAAAATGAAAAAGTGCAACCAAAAATATACCTTTCCATCCCAAACATGTCGAGCGACACGATCATTATAGTAGATCAAGAGGAAGGTGTCATAAGGCCCTCCTGGATAGCCCTGGTGCGCCTCCTCGGATACCTCAACATGCTCGGGTACCTCATCCCCCTCGGGTACCTCAAAATGCCTGGGTACATCATCCCCCTCAGGTACCGCATCGGGTACCTACTCATGTGCACGAGAGGTAGATTCCTGAGACAAGCGACTCTTCTATGCAGTAGAAGAAGAAGCTCCAGGAAATTTCTCCTTTCGTACCCGACCCCGTCCTCGAGGCCTGTTAACCTACTGCTTTGCTATCTCTCGCCGAGCAGAGACAGCCTGGCTTGACCTGTGTTGTACCCCAAAATTTTCCCTCTCCTTTTATCAAGATTTCTCATCACAAGACTCTTTGAACTCAAGACCAAGCTAGGGGTTGCTCTGCTCAGGACATCTCCTTGCACTGTTGACTTAAATTAGGGTTTGAGTTGGCACAAGTAATTTTGGACTTCTAATGCTCAAAGTGACTTTCATACTTCATGTTGGACCTATAAGATGGCCTCTACCAAGTTTCAAGCCTTGAATCAAATTTTTGCCCAATCAATTGGACAGTTGACCTAGAAATCAGTTGTATTGGAGAAAAAGTCAATTGTGGCCAATTTACAGTCAAACCTCATAAATTTTGACCCACATCAACATTATAAGCTCATATGAATCATTTTATCAAGTTTGGACCACGACTCCTCATGAAATTTGATCAGATCATCAAAAGGGCAAAATGGTCATTTTTAGGATTTTTTGACTGTATAAGGGCAATTTCTGATTTTTAACCTAGCCAATGGAAAATTGGGTTCAAACATGGATTCAAGGACTCAATGGCATCATCTTGACCTATTCACAAGGTTCAAAAGATCTCAATTGCATTGGATTGATAGATGAATTTTTCAGTCAACTGATCAAAATTTGATTGTACACTGAAAAGTCAAACTTTGACTTTTTGGTCAAAATCAAGTGCCAAGGGTCATTTTTCATCAAGATGTGTCAAAACATGAAATTTTTTCATCAAGAAACCCATTTTTGCAAATTAGGGTTTAAGATTGAAAAATTCCATAACTTGGAATTTTTAAGTTATGAAATTTTCTTAATTTTTCCAAACTTTGCCCAACATTTTCACCATGATGCAATTGGATTCAAACAAAACTTCCAACATGAAAGTTGTAGTACTACAAAAAATCTACAACTTTGATTCACAAAGTTTTCCAAAAGAAGCTTGGATCTCAAGTTATGATTTTTGGAACAAGGGTCCATGAAACTTTTAATTTAGTGAAATTTTGCCCTAATCTAGGCAGGATTTTGACCTATCTTCATGACCATTTTTCACATAGTTCCACTTGGAATATCAAAATTAATTTCAAATATGGATTGTAGAGCATGTTACAAGCTTTACAAAATGTCCAAGAACTCTCCAAAATCATTTGTGGTTAGGGAGAATCGAAGGCTTGAAGTTGGCAAAAACTCACTTTTGATCCATGGCATGTTCATATTGATATAAGTTGCAAACTCTAATCAGCCTTGTTCGTACTTGATTACAGGTCCCAAAACCCTTCCATACTTAATAATTAAATTCAAATCCATTGGTCTAAGGCTTTGTTTTGGTCATTAGAGGATTATACATTAGATTAATCCAAAAATAGTAAAAGGTAACTTTGCCATTTTTGTCAAAATCTTGCTTTATGTCAAATAGAATCCTTGAGCCTTGAACAAGATCTTGGACAGCAAACCAAATCCACAAACTTGGGGCCAAGCTTACACAATGTATGCAGGGTTAGAGCTAGCTTGTACATGCCTGCTCTTTGTCACTTCTCATTTTGCTTCATAACCAAGAAACTTGTCAAATACAAGACATCTTGCACATCTGTTAGAACCAACTTTTGCAAGCATTTGAGACAAGTTTCATATATCCCCTTGAGCCAGAAACACGAGCCTTTGAGTCCTTAAGCCTTCTAAAACACAAAATCACCTTCCATTGGGAAAACATGGCACTCCTTGCAGTTTGACTTCCATAGCAAAAACCCCTCGTGCGTGTTGCCTCAAACTTGTTCAAACACCTTCCATATAACCTATCCAAGCTATCCCAGCCCTTAAACATTGATTGTAACTCCATTTGCAAGGTTTACCATTTTTTATTTCAGCTTGTGAAGGTTGAGTTCTACAGGCTTGTTCAAGCACATTCAAGGCAAACTAGGCATTGGGGAAGGTCAGGGGAAGTTCAAGCAAGCTCCCAAACATCTCAGGCCTCACTGAAAAGTTCCACATTGTCATACACGAAGTCAACTGAAACAGGTTTTTGTCAACTTCCTATCTCTCTATTTAGGAATCATTAGGCTTAGGTTTGTGAATAAAAAATGTAGTATTCATAGCCACGAAGCTGTACATATGCTCAGTTTTCATTTAAGTTAAACGTGTTAAGAGAATTTGATCCATGAACTTCCTAAAAAAATTAGGTTAGAATTTAGGGCCAGAGAAATTCTCTCTGGTCTTTGAGAGTTAGATTAAGTTTCTTATATGATTGAATTCGTCTTGAAAAATGCTATAACTTTGATGTTATGGGTTTTTGCATTAGAGCACGTATGCAGGATCTGGCATTGTGTACAGGGCGCGCGCGTTTTTTGAACAAGAGGTTGAAGATGAAGTCTGTGGGCTGGGCTTGGTTTTGGCTTTGTTTTTGACACCCCCTCATTACTGACTGCACCCCCCTGGCCCATTTCTTCATATTTTTATATTTTTTGTATTTATTTTCGTTTCTGATTTTATTTTCTTATTTTCCAAACATAAAAAATATCAAAAAATATTTTTATAAATTTTCACATTTATTTTGTATTTTATTTTTATTTTTCTAACATAAAAATAATTTAATTAGTATATACTTTTATTTAATGAAAACTTGAAAATAATATATAATAATATTATACCTTTATTTTTTTATTCTTTATTTATTTATATTCAAATAATATTTTTCTAAATATATTTTTGTCTTGTATATATTTTATTTTATTTTTATTGTACATGACTAATATAATTAATATATATATATATATATATATATATATATATATATATATATATATATATATATATATATATATATATATATTAATCTTTCATATATACATTAAATATTTTTTACATACATAAAAAATGAACAAAAACTTTTTTGCATACTCATAATATTTGGCATGTTTATATTTAAATTGTTTATTTAATACTTGTCTATTTATTATTTGTACCATTTATTCAATTTGGATGTAATAGTAAATATTAGGGTTTTATTTTCTTGCAAATATCCCCCATTCAAAATTGTATCCCTCTCCCCATATCAAATGTTGTAATAGTGTAGATTTATTTTGCGCACTTTATGCTTATAAATATGCCATGATAGAGATTAGGGTTTGTATGCAAAAAATCCAAAATCAAATAAATATCTTGACTAATACAAAGATAAAAAGCATGTAAATTGACAACACAATACACACATGCACCCCTAGGGTTTCACCCACTTGTTGCCTTTAAAAGGGCCATGTTATGCATGTTGAGTACTTTGGCAAAACAAAAATAAAACAAAAGATCATAGTCCCTTGATGACGCTATCTTGGTTGCCTATACAAAATGATCTAGTCCCTCAAAAATTTGCTAAAGATACTTAGCATAATTGCTATCATGGTCCATACGATGACCCGCGCCTGTCCCGTTTAACATCCTAATACAAGGTTGTTTACCAAATGCAATGGTAAAACAACAATGTCAAAAGGGTTTAAAATGTATAGGAAAGATCTTTGAGTAAAATAGGGTACACAACTCTTAGTTACTTGATCAAAACTTGCAAAACATCCTTGCTATTTTCAAACACACCTCACAACACAATTTCAAAACATTTCCCAAAAACAAACTTTCAAACATTGAAATATCTTCAAAAGACAAACACCTTTGTATATATTCAAACAAGAATGATTACAAAGGTTGCCACAACGATGGCCTTTTTTCAAAACATTTTCAAAACCACACACAAAAGCACCATTTCAAACAATTGAAAAGTAAAAGCAAGTGATCTAAACAAGTAACTAAGAGCCCATGGATAACCATGGATGAAAAGGGTGCTTGCACCTTCCCTTTTCATAATCTACCCCCTGAACCCAAGAAAACATCTCAAAGGTCTTTCCTGTTCTTTTTGACCTTTCCTTTGGATAAAATAAAAAGTCGGTGGCGACTCTTGCTAAATCGAAACATTTGCAAACACAAACGCAAAAGCTCAAGTCAGTTCTCCCACCGTATCACAGAACTAGCGACTCTGCTGGGGAAAACTTTAAAAGTGGGGAAACCTTAGGGTTTATATCACCTTTACATGCTTATCTTGTTTGCTTTGATTGCTTTACATTTGGTTCTCTTGTTTGGGTTTGAATCCTCCACCCGGATTTTTGGTAAACATTCATAGGTAAATAGCAATACGTTGTGGAAACTGTACGGGGTATACTGACATGGTTGAAGCAATAGCTATATTAGTGCGACATATTTGTGGGTACCGGTAGCCTTTGAGTCAATCAAAGAGAATACGGGGCTGCTGAGTGATGTCATGAAGCACTAATGAACTCTTAGAACCTTTACTTGACCATCTTGGCCTTTTTAGGGGTAGTGAGATGACCGGCTTTGGTGCAGTCTGAAGTTGGTAGATACTCGATACTACACTTATTGAGGGTTGTTTTCTTGGAATATTTCGGTCGCCAGTTAAGTGGCTAAACTGAAACAATGAACACAGAAAATAATCCAGTGATATTGAGCTCCTTAGAACCCGATTACTATTTATAGGACATGTTGATCCAACTAACTTCAAGAGGGTACTTACCTATGAAACCCCATGCAAGCCTGAAGCTAGGAACTTGTGTGATTTGCTTGTACATATACTTGTGAATACATCATTGTTGTACCCAAAAATTTTCCCTCTCATATTTCTCAAGACATTGCAAGAAAGACCTCCAAGTTGATCAAGATTGCTCAAGAGTGGGTCAGACAAGTCATCTCCTAAGGCAGTCAACCTCAAATTTGGGTTTTGTGTTGCATCAAGATCCTTGAATCCAAATGACCTCAAGTTCTCCCCAATGTCCTAATATGTTCTCAAGATCATCCATGTCAAGTTTCAAGCCTTGCAGAGGAAGTTTGCTCAATCAATTGCTCAAAGGGTCCAAAAATCGACGGTGCTAGAGCAAAAGTCAACTGTGACTCAAATACAGTCAAACTTCAAGGTTTTTTGTCAACATTCTCATTTTGAAGGATATTTCATCATTTGATCAAGTTTTTATCATTATTTATCAAGGATTGCTCAAAATTCATCAAGACTCAAAAGTTGCTAAATTAGGGTTTTGTAGGAAAAGTCAACTCAACTTTGACCAAGCATAACTTTCTCATACTTTATGAGAAATGACCCATCCAAATATCATTTTGAAGAGGATGCAATTTCCTACAATCCATATTCATATACCCCAAGATCAAGAAATGCACTCACAAAAAGTTACAAATTTGGACATTATAGGTCATTTTTGAAAGTCAACAAAAACACCTTTTTTGCCAAAGCTTATAACTTGAGAATGGAATATGAAAATGCGATGAGACCAAAAGGGTTGGTTAGAGGACATCTCAAGATTTCTAAAAAGTCCAAGAACACTTCCAAAAGTTCAAAATTGAAGAAGTTATGCATTGTTGAAGTTGGGCATTTTTGCAAAATTGCCAAAAGTCAACTATCCCCAAAACATCAAATTTTGTCAAATGGGCCCATTCCTTTCCACTTGATTTGATCTTGTCACACTCCACACGTGTCTTAGCTTCAGCCTTGTGTCCATTTATTAATTTTTCTATTTTATTTGATTTTTTATTGACTTAATTCATTTTAAATCAATTAAAATCAAATAAAATCCAAATATTGATCACTTGGAATCTTTTTTTATTGTTATAGGTCTTAATTGTCATCATGGACATGATCAAACTCGTATCTCACCATATCATGAATAAAAAGATGGATTTTGGACAAGTTTGTAAAGTTATCAATGGAGGATCAAATCAAATCCTAAAACATCAATGCACAAAGATTCAATCCACAAAACTTGACCTAATCCAATGCTGCATACATATACAACACAAAGGCACACGAATGAGAGGTTGGAGGTTGCATAAACATCAAAAGCAAACTTGAGAAAACTTGGAAAAAGTTGGAAATTGAAATCACTCTTAGAGGCCAATTCAGGACCAAAGCTCAATGTGAATCAATTGCTGGACCTCCACTAAAGCGAAGCCAACTCAAAATCACTCCCGATACACGTTCTAAAGCGCTGTAAGTTTCTCTGAAAATCACTTTTCAGTTGAAATCGTATCCTCCTATTCTTGCACTTTTTTGGCAAAATCTTTACATATTCATGCTTATCGTTCAAATTAGAGGCATTCTGCATTATTTGATTGCGTTTTTATGAGCCATAGCCCTGTAACTGAACCTAGGGTTTTGGTAGTTTGTTTTTGGGCGTTTTTTTGTACAAGCGAAATCAAGATCCAAAAGGGACATAGACATACTCAGAATGTCCAGACGAATTGAACCATGGTTTTAGAATCAATTTCTATGGCCTAGAACTCGTTTTAGGATGGATCTATGGATTTAGCTGCGGATACAAATCCGCAGGTAAATATCCAGGGTTCAATGGAGAAGACGAAGACGTGGCCTTTTCCAATTCGTTGATTCAAATCTCGCGCGTGTTTTTTATAATTCTGGCATATTAATTGTTTTCTCCATATAATAATGATTGTCCATTATAATAACAAATGAAAAGCAGTGGCGCAGTGGTAGACGTGTTGTCCAATGGCTAACAGGACCTGGGTTCGAATCCCAGGTCCCCCAAATGCATATTGTTGTTTTTCTTCAGGTTATTCCATGCAAAGCCAGGCGTGTGGTTCACCATGCACCATCACCCAATCATCTGCCAGATGGCCCCAGGCCAGATCTGTTGGTCAAGAATAAATGTCCATCATGCTCCCTAGTCAACGTGCCACATGGAATTGCAAAAGTCAGCCATGCTTGCTTACAAATGGGCCTTGAAATTGCTAATCAGACCCCCTAATCAGGCCCATATATTTCTAACTTTCTCTATTTTCTTTATATTATTTATTTATTTGTTTGTTTATTATTTTTATTTTCCAATTAACCAATCAAACTTTTTCTCATAAAGTCAAAAACCAAAAAAATATATTTTATTTGTTAAAATTAATTTCAGTATTTTATTTTTGTAAATAAATATTAATTCAATTAATCTAGTTTAATTAGGGAATAACTTTTAATATTTTTTGCAATAATTAAAATTGATTTAGATAATTAGGTTTTACTAATATTGATTGATTTTTATTTCTTTAAATACTCAAAAATCCAAAAATATCATTTTTATTAATTAATTAATTTGTTTATTAATTTAATAATTAACCTAATTTAATTTCTTTTTAATTCAAAAAATAACAAAAAAATCATTTTCTTTCAAAGAAGGGTCAAAACCCTAAAAATTTGCCCGATTTAATTTCTCGCACGCGATCCATTTTTATTCAACATTGTATCTGCTTCCCGGAATGTAATAGTTTAATAGGACCTTTAATATTTTTATCGCTTTATTTATTTTCCGCATTTTAAATTCAAGGGTTGCTTTTGGCGATGTAAATACCTGACGCCTTATAATAATTAGATTTAATTTCCGCAACTTAAACTGTTAGATGTTTGATAAATAGGGAATGCATGACAAGATCAAATGTTTGAACCTAAAATCAACATAGCTCACCCAAGACACATACAAAGATAAAATTAACCGAAACAACACACTCGCACATGCGCACTCTTAGGGTACACCTCACTTGGTTGCCTTCGAACGTGGTCATTGAGTATAGGAAGTTTTAGAGGTCGCCCTCTTGTCCAAAGATTATAGTTGCCTCGAAACGGTTGCCTCGGAAAATAATCTAAGACATTAGGGTTACCGCTAAAGCATCCTAACATTGCTTTAGTGACCACACGTCCCTTAATCGAATTGACCCTTAAAACTCCAACGACGATGCTACCTACTCATCAATAGTGGGATAGCATTGTCTAAAGGACATTAGCACAGATTGATTCCTTTTTCGAGTAGGTAGATGGTTCTTAAGTACTTGCTCTTTTAAAATAAAATAAAAATTTTCGCACTTACACTTTTCAAACAAAAACTTCTTTCAAATCCACAAACACAAAGAAAAGCAAATTTTGAAAACACTTTGAGCAAGTACCTAAGAGCCCGTGGATAACCACAGATAGAAAGGGTGCTAACACCTTCCCTTTCTATAATCTACCCCCCGGACCCGAGAAACATCTCGAAAAAGGAATTTTTCTGTGCTTTTTTCCTTTCCTTGTTGGATAAAATAAAAGACGGTGGCGACTCTTGCTTACCGCGACATTTTGCAAAAACAAACGCAAAACGCGAACCAACATTCCAAAACAGTCAGTTCTTTCCCATCGATCACAGAACTGGCGACTCTGCTGGGGACGCTTAATAAGTGGGGTGTACCTTAGGAATAGTTCATAATGTTTTCAATTGCTTGACTTGTATGCTTTATATTTGTGGGCTTGTATCGGAGTTACTATAGGTCCTAACCCAAATTTGGGGGATACCTTTTAGGTAAGTAGCAATAAATTGTGAGGGAACTATACGGCGTAGACCGATACGGTTGAAGCAGTAGCTACGTTGGTGTGGCACTTTAGTATGTACCGATATCCCTTGTGGCGCAACGAGGAGAATATGGGTCTTCTAAGGGGTCATTAAGCACCAACTGACCTTAGAACCTTTAAATTGACCAACTTGGCCATAGAACAGTAGCAGAATGCTATACTCATTGAGACTAAACTCTCGATGATTCCGGCCGCAAGAAAAGGTTGCTAAACTGGAATTATGACCGATTGAGGGTAGTCAGTGATATTGAGATCCTCTAGAACCCGGTTACTATTTTTAGGACAGGTTTGAACCAACTGAACTGAAAGAGGGTAGTACCTTAGCTCCTTGCCAGCCTGAAATCTAAGGGCTCTCTGTATGACTTGTGTGCCTTTACCGTGTTTGCTATTTGTGGATACTTGTGACGTGCTTTCTATCATGACATCATGACATCATAACATTGCATACATCTTGCATTAGACTAACCTATTTCAAAGACATGAGGGATTCATCTTTGTTCTGTTTTGTAGGTCATCATGATGCCCATGCGTAGGAATACCATCCGGATCAACTTTGTCCAGGTTCCCACTATGCTTAAAGAGTTGGTTGCAAAGATGCCTGATACTACTTCCTTCCTCAGGAGACATGGTTATCTTCTCAGTTTGGTCACCTCCAAATTGGACGAGCAGATGATGAGTGTCCTGGTCCAATTCTATGATCCGCTGTACCATTGCTTTACTTTCCAGGACTACCAGCTGGTTCCCACCTTAGAAGAGTTCTCTGAGCTGCTCGGTATCTCTATTCTGGAGCAGACCCCGTTTACTGGTTGGGAGAAGATCCTTAGGCCCGAAGAGATTGCTTCAGCCCTTCATATGACAAAGGATAAGGTAATGGCTAATTGGGAGACTAGAAGTGGAGCAAAAGGCTTTCTGACTAAGTTTTTGGTTGGTAAGGCTAACTATTTCTGGGATAGTCTAGACTTCAAGGCATTCGAGGATATTCTGGCTCTTCTGATATACAGCTTAGTATTGTTTCTGAATTCTGACTCCTTTGTTGATGTGAATGTGATAAAAATCTTCATCTCTCGCAATCCTGTACCCACTCTCTTGGGTGACATTCTTCATCAGCTTTATGCTCGTACTGCCCGAAAGCGGGGAACCTTGATGTTTTGTGCTCCGTTATTGGCGAGGTGGTTTATTTTGCACCTCCCTAAATTAGTGCTAAAGAACAAAGAAGGTATGGGCTGGGCCTATAGGGTTATGTCTCTCTCGCATAATGACATCATTTGGACTCTTAAGGGTATGGACGAGGTGGCCGTTATTGATCGTTGTGGGAAGTACCCCAATGTTCCACTGATAGGAACCAATGGAGGAATTTCTTACAATCCGTGCTTAGCCTTACGTCAGTTTGGGAGAGCCAGAAGAGAAGGACCTCATGAGCTGCTAATGCCTAGTATTATCTTTGACTTTCAAGGGGATAGCGACGAGCAACGCCGCAGATTCATAAGGGCTTGGGATAGAGTTCACAGATCTGATCCACATGAGCTGGGTCCAAAGACTTCTCTTCCAATGGAGCCATATCTCAGATGGGTCCGTATCCGTGCCCAAAAGCTGGGTATGCCGTATGAAGCTGTCCTGCCTATTATTGTTGAAGTTGCTAATGAAGAGGGGGTTCTTCCTACCATCCTCCACCCTTACATGCCCACTGACATTGGGGCACTGAAAAGGTATTGGATGCAGCTGAGAGAAGAACGGGATGCTTACCGAGAAAAGTTTAACGAGCAAGAGCAGAAGATCCAAAGGTTGACTAGGCAGCTAGAGAACGAGCGGATTCTCAATGACTATGTCCGCACCGATAAGAAGAGACTATGGGAGCACTGATTGACCTTTGATTGTTTCTTTTCCAGTTTTTATTTACTTTTCAGTATTTCCATTCTTGTAACGCCCTGAGGGCATCAGTTGAACAATTTGAATTCCAAAGTTTATCTAATAAAGTGTGTTTTCTTTCTGGTTTACAAATTTGAATCTCTCGATTGTCTTTGAAATCATGTCATACGCATTTCATCCCATGCACTCCATAACAGGTACCCATTACAGGTCTCTTATCTTCTTCGCTGTTTATTTCAGCACTCATCATGTCTGCTGAACCTTCAACTGAGCAAGCAATCAAGGCCCTACAGGCCCAGAGTGCCCAATTCCAAGAGCTGTTCATGAATCTAGCCAAGGGTCAGCAGGATCTGAAGACCCTGATTCTGAAAGAGAAGAAGAAGAAGAAAAAGAGGACAGTCCTGTTTAACACAGGTCACAGGTTTAGAAACAGGCTACGGGATGAAGTTGATTTGACCACCTCATCTGGAGGGAAAGATAGTTATGAGGAAATAAGGGCTTCTAGCCCTGTGGTCTCCGACAATGATTTGGACTTCGACGAAGACCAGTATCCTCCGGCTGAGGATAGATACAAGCAACTGGAAGACCGGTTGAGTGCTATGGAAGTTCAGAAAGTGCCTGGTCTGGACTTTGGTGATCTGGGTCTATCATCTGGGGTTGTGATTCCCCACAAATTCAAAGCACCAGCCTTCGCTAAGTATGACGGAGTTTCTTGTCCGAAGCTGCATCTCCGGTCATATGTAAGGAAGATTCAGCCGTACACCGCTGATAAGAACCTATGGATCCACTTCTTTCAAGACAGTCTCTCAGGGACTCAGCTTGAGTGGTTTTACCAGTTGGACGAAGCCAGTATCCGCAGTTGGGAAGATTTGGCTACTGCTTTCTACACGAAGTACCAGTACAACTCTGACCTCACTCCCACGCGTACCCAACTCCAGGGTATGTCAATGGGAACGGGTGAAGGATTCAAAGATTATGCTCAGAAGTGGAGGGACCTCGCCGGAAGAGTGCAACCACCTTTGGCTGATCAGGAGCTTGTGGATATGTTTCTGGGGACCCTGTCTGGTCCATTTTTCAACCATCTGATTGGAAGCTCTTCGTCTGGGTTTACAGAGCTAATTATGACCGGTGAGAGGATTGAGGCTGGTATTAAGGCTGGTAAGATACAGAAGGGTGATTCATCGAGCACTGAGAAGAAGCCCTTTAAGAAAGAATCCAGTGCTGTCTACAGTTCGAAAATACAGAATAGACCTGAACACCGCCAAGTTGTTAATGCAGTTGTTATTTCAAAACCTGTTGGTGCTCCTCAACACAACAATCAACAAAAATACGAGAGACCTCGAAGGAAATTCACTCGTCTCAACATGACCTTATCTCAGATTCTGCCACAGTTGCTGAAGACCAATCTGGTGATTCCAAGGGAAGCTCCGAAGAATCCAAATACAACATCACCGAAGTATAACCATAATGCCCACTGTGCTTATCACTCTGATATCCCGGGGCATAATACAGATGATTGTTGGACTTTTAAGAATAAGATACATGACTTAATTGATGCTAAGGAGATTGAGTTCGAGGCGTCCGAAAGACCTAATGTTGTGATTGCTCCTATGCCCAAGCATGGAGTGAATGCTATAGATAAAGACTTGTTTGTGGTTTCTGTGAATGACATTGTTACCCCTTTGATGATTGTGAAGAAGAACCTTTTTCTAGCCGGTTTATTTCTGGGCTGTGACGAAGATTGCCATATGTGTTCTGTTCTACCTACCAGTTGCCATCTTTTGAAATCAGGTGTCCAATGCCTGATGGATAGTAAAGAAATTCTGTTTGAGAAGACTGTTGTTCCTCTAGTTCATACTGAAGAAGTTGCCATTATCACCATTTTCGACAATTCTTCCAAGGCTCCCTCGAGGAAGCCTGTTAGAATTACATATGTTCCAAGAATCACACCTGTAATCATCACTGTTCCGGGGCCCATACCCTATACCTCTTATAAAGCTGTCCCTTGGCACTATGGGGTTGATGTTTGTTGTACCCCAAAATTTGCCCTCATATTTTTCCACAAGAAATCACAGCTTCGGGCTTTTCTTGATTTTTCAGATTGGCGTAAGAATCAGTCAAACAGACTTTTCTTATCAGTCAGACAAAATTAGGGTTTTCATTGATTTTAAAGCAGTTCAGGCAGATTGCTAAGGTTTGTTTGAGTTAGCTCAGGTTTTGATCAGGCAGGCGCTTCTCTGACATTTAATCACAAAACTAGGGTTTTTATGCGCGCATTCTCAGAAAGAATTAATTTTACAGTTCTTTTCAGTTTGCTCTGAGATTTGGACTAAAGCATTTGGATTGAGTTTGCAGTGTTTGATTAAATCAGTAAAAGGAAAAGACATTTGGGCATGTGTTGATTTGACTGTGCATTGCTATGTTTAATTCGGAACGTCGGACGTTTGTCAATTATTTCTTTTTCTGAGTCAGAATAATTTGGATTTATTTCCAATTGTTTTAATTTAAGAAACTCAAATAATTAAAATAAACAATTGAATTGAAAAAAGAATTAACTGACAAAAAGGATTTCATTCATCTTTAATTGTTTTGTTACAATTTATTATTTGAACAAACTGTAAATTTATTTACATCTTTGCTTACAATAATAATAGTACAAATAATTGAAATGAAATAAAACTATCCTAAAAAATCCCTAAGTCTTCATCTTCTATCCATTGCTCCTTTGCTCAATTATTTTCATCTGCAAAACAAAGAAGAAAGAAAAAGTCAAATGCAGTCAAAATAATTAAGAGCAGACAGATAAAAAAGATCATCATTAAAAGCAACTGGCCGGAATCAGTTTGCCCTCTCTGTAAATCACGAGATTTCTCTCGGTTCACAAAGAGGGATAGAAATGCTTGCAAAAAAGTATGAATGCACAAAGTTGTAATATTGCACAATTTCAAAATGGTCAAACAAACTGCACATTTCAAAGTTTCAAAATCATTGCCAACAAAGTCCAAACTGAACTACAAAGTCACAATGTCAAACTAAGCCAAAGATATCAAAGCTGTCCAAAAGGATATGGAAAGATATCAAAGTACAAAGGGCTGTCAAAGAAGTACATAAAGTATGCAGGAAAGCAGGAATATGCAGAGTAAACCAACAATGCAAGCAAGGTTCAATTTCATCATTTTCAAGGCCATTTGCTTTTTCAGAAAACAGATTATAAGCAATATAATATGCTTTAATACTGGAGAGAGAAGAGAAAAAAGAAGAAAGAGGCTTACAGGCTTTAGGCTTTAGGAGATATAAAACAAACTGTAATAACACAGTACAAAAGAGGGAGGGAGAGATATCAAAAAGAAAAGAACACAAACTGTATCAAAATATACAGAGCTGCCTCCAAACCTTACAAAGGCCAGGAACCTGCATTAATCTCCAAGACCAAAACATTCAAAGATTCCAAACCTGCCAAGCCTCAAGCAAAAACCTGCCTGAAGCCTTTCAACCTGTAAAGCTTTCAACCAACCCAAAAAAGCTATACCAAGTCCCAACCTGTCAAACCTTAAACCAGACCTGCATAACTCAAGCCTGAAGCCTGCAGTAAAGGCCTCAAACAACACAAATTGTCCAGCCTGAAGCCTAAACCATACAAACCTAAACCTGTCAAGCTTCAACTTATCAAACAAAGCATAACCTGTCAAAACAAGCTCAACCTTCAAATCCCTTTCCAAAAACCAGAATCAATCCAACACATTCCAACCAAAACATCTAAGAGGCAACTCAAAACCATAATAATATTCAAAATCATAAGGCCCTCAGAAGATTTTCATCACAGGGCTAGTGCGTAGATATCAAAGATATCAGAATCATCAAGAACAATATCAACAGGCAACTCAGAAGCCAACAAGAAGAAGAAGAAAAGAAGCAATATTCAAGATCAATTCCAACAAGCATACAGAGGCAAACACTCAAGCTCTCATAACATCAAATGGTTCATCACTGAGCAAATCAACCACTCGTCCAAAGCTAAAAATCATCAAGGCAACTCAGCATCTCAGAGGCATACAGACACAAGCATACTCAAAATCAATAACAAGTATTCAAAGGCAACAGAAGCGAGTGAAAGTGAAGAAGATAAAGAAGGTTCTCAGACATCATCATCATAAAACCTAAAAAGGCAAATACGAGTACCAGAGTTTCCAAGCTAGCTCAGCCTCGCCATTCCCTCGCCTCCGGCCACCCTAAGCGCCTCCTTCTCCATCTCTCCTCCTCTCCAAGCAACGAGCCAGCAAAGGTATAAAACTTCTTTTTTCCTTTCTTCAAATACCTCGTACAAACACATAACAAAATCCAAGAATCAGAACAAATAAGAGCATGCAAGCTTAACAATCTAAGAACCCTAACGCGTTGAGATAAAAGTCGTACCTCTTTTTCATCGTCGTTTGAGTGAATGCGAGGAGGAGGATAGATGGTGGCGCTGGTTGGCTTTAGGCAAGAAGGATGTTATTCAGAATCAGTAACTTGGTGAAGGAGAAGAAGAGGATAGAAAGGAAGAAGAGCACCGCGCCTCTGTATACACCAAACCCTAGAATCCTCTTTATGAAACAAAAATAAACAACCCTTACAAAATAGTGTGAAACCACTTGGGCCTCTGCATTCCACACGCCTAAAGCCTATTGCAACTAAGCGCGTATACCCCTCCAATCTGGGATGCACCCCCCCTTTTGATTCCTTTACAAATCCATTTGGGCCAAGCAAGTCCCTAAGCCCATTTGATTTCTCTCAACATTTTTTTGTTATATACATTTTTTAAAAACTAATACCTTTTTACATATCACCTTTTTATTTAAAAAAAAAAAACTAACACAATAAATTGTTTACACTGAATTTCATTAACTCTTTTATTTTCTTTTTTATAACACAATTAAGTTTTGTAAAATAAAATGATATACTAAACTCTTTTTATATATAAACTTTTCTTAAATTACTCTTTTAGTTAGTATAATTATAAAATACATAAAAAATACTAACATAAAAATTAATTTCTTAAAACATTTTCTTTTCTTTGATTAAATCCTTTGTTTTGTACATACTTAACAAAAATACAAAAGGAATAGATAAATACTTAATTTTAACATTTTTCACCTTGTAAATAAATTACGTGCACTTACACATTTACAATACACAAATACATTGATACGTTTACATTTGCTTATCTTGTACATTTGATACATATGACATTTGCGATCGCAATTAGATTTGGTTGTAAATTATTGGACACTAATCTCCCATTTAAGTCTCATCCCCATTTGTAAATTTGTACCCCCACTCCCGGATACTTATTTGTAATAGCGTAGACTTTAAATTCCCGCAATTTAACGCTTTCAAATATGCCATGGTTAGACCTAGGGTTTGTATGTACATAAAATCAAACGCTAGATAACCTAATACAAGACAAATACATGAAATCAATACACAATCACACTTGCACCCCTAGGGTAATCCCGCTTGTTGCCTTCCAAAATGGGCCATGCTTGCACGTTGAGTATCTTTGGCAAGACAAAACAAATCAAAATGATCATAGTCCCTCGATGACGCTTTCGAAAGTTGCCTATCAAAATGATCATAGTCCCTTCAAGCAAATTGCCAAAGACACTTGGCACCATTGCATTCATGGTCCATACGATGACCCGCGCCTGTCCTGTTAACATCCTAATACAAGATTGTCCACCAAATACAATGGTGGAACAAAACTGTTAAAAGGGTTAAAACATGAGAAAAACCTTTGAGTAAATTTAGGGGTAGACGACTCTTAGTTACTTGACAAACTTGCAAAAACACTTGCCTACTTTTCAAACCACACTCCACAAACAAACTTCCAAAAACATTTGAAACATCTTTTCGAAAAGATACACACCTTTGTAAACACTCAAACACGAGTCATTACAACGGTTGCCTAAGACAAGGCATCTTCTTCAAAAACATTTTCAAAAACACACACACACACACCATAATTTCAAACAATTGAAAATCAAAGGCAAGTGATCTAAACAAAGTAACTAAGAGCCCATGGATAACCATGGATGAAGAGGGTGCTAATACCTTCCCTTTTCATAATCTACCCCCCGAACCCACGAAACATCTCCAAAGGTTTTTCCTGTGCTTTTTAACCTTTCCTTTAGGATAAAATAAAAAGTCGGTGGCGACTCTTGCTAAACCGAACAAGTGCGAAAACAAACGCAAAAACTCAAGTCAGTTCTCCCACCGTATCACAGAACTGGCGACTCTGCTGGGGAATATTCTAAAAGTGGGGTTACCTTAGGGTTTAGATCACCTTTACACTCTTGCCTTGATTTCCTTGATTGCTTTACTTTTTTGGTTCCTTGTTTGGGTTTGTTGTAAATCCTACACCCGGATTTGGGGCACCTTTTTAGGTAAATAGCAAAAAACTGTGAGGGAACTGTGCGGGGTATACCGACACGGTTGAAGCAGTAAGCTATGTTAGTGTGACATATTTGTAAGTACCGGTAACCCTTGAGTTCAGTCAAGGAGAGTACGGGGCCACTGAGTGATGTCATGAAGCACTAACGAACTCTTAGAACCTTAATTGACCATCCTAGCCTTTTTACGGGTAGTGAGATGACCGACTTTGGTGCAGTCCGAAGTTGGTAGATACTCGATACTACACTCATTGAGGGTTGTTTTCTTGGAATATTTTGGTCGCCAGTTAAGTGGCTAAACTAAAACAATGAACACAGAAAACAATCCAATGATATTGAGCTCCTTAGAACCCGGTTTCTATTTCTAGGATAGGATGAGCCAACTAACTTCAAGAGGGTACTTACCTACAAACCCCATGCAAGCCTAAACCTAAGGACTTGTTTGCTTTGTGTGAATATGTTTACCTGTATATACACTCACTTGCTTTCGCATGCATGTACATAACATCATGACATCATACCATAGCATTTTCAATAACCATTTCAAGGATCTCGAGGGTTCTTTTGATGCAGGGTTACGTTGAACCAGACGTCTACCAAAGGGAAAGAGGTTTCTCCTCTAAACAAATGCCATCAAAGATCAAGTGCAACAACTTGAATCAGGGGCTATGACCCACTTGACATGGTGAGCTTGATTCTCGTGGAAAGACATCCACCGATGCAAAGTTCTCCAACCAAAGATCAAGTGCAACAACTTGAATCGGGGGCTATGACCCACTTGACATGGTGAGCTTGATTCTCGTGGAAAGACATCCACCCGTGCAACGTTCTCCAATCAAAGATCAAAGTTCAACCTCTAACATTCTCTTGTGTTTACCCCAAGAGATCCTTGAAAGCATGCATCCACATATCATGCATTGCATCTTGACGATTTTTTCTTTTTCAGGTTTCCTTACTCTCCTACTGTTTATTTCAGTAAGAGATGGCTCTAGAAAGGACTGTCAAGGATATCCAGGACCAAAATGCTCAGCTTCAGGAGATGTTCTTGAACCTGTCCCTGGGGCAAGAGGAAGTGAAAGCTCTCCTCACAACGGGCATGATCCAGGGGAATTCAAACAATGCCAGGAGTGATCAGTTGGAAGCACTGCAGTCTGAGCTGACTACAATGAGGATCCAAATGATGGGGCAACTGGTGGGCCAGATGGCCCTAATCCAGGACTTGTCTCAAAGACAAGAGGA
The DNA here is from genome assembly GCA_948472305.1 of Vicia faba. Classification (NCBI taxonomy): domain Eukaryota; kingdom Viridiplantae; phylum Streptophyta; class Magnoliopsida; order Fabales; family Fabaceae; genus Vicia; species Vicia faba. Next base: position 1,575,660,011 of record OX451737.1, read on the forward strand.
ACTCAGAGTTCTCGTCAACCAACTGCTTCGGAACAACCAACTGGGGCAGACATCTGAGGTTGAGGAGCAAGTCACCACTCAACCCCCCTCCACTCAAGAAGACAAGGGGAAGGCTCCTCTGCTTGCTTCAGGGTCACAAGCCCAACAACAACCTCGCCAGCGTCAACGTGGTAATCGGTGTAAGCAAGAGACGTCGGGAAGACAGTTCACAGAGACTAACATACCGTCATCTCTAATACTAGAGCGCTTGTTAGAGGTCAATCTGACTGCTTTGAGGGATCCTATTCGGAAGCCCAGTACCTCCGCTCCTAACTATCATCCTGATGCATTTTGTGTGTACCACTCCTACAGCCCGGGACATGACACCGATGACTGTTGGGCCTTGAAGAACAAGATTCAAGATCTGATTGACATTGGAGTGCTGAGGTTCATGCCAGACGGCGAGATGAAAATCTTCCGTTGAGGAGTTCTCCACCTGATTTGACGAAGCTCAAACTGAAAGAATTTTGCTTCATTTGAATTTTCAAAGTTGTAATTTCTTTTGTTTTCAAACAATTAACTGTTGATGTTAAACTCTGTTTCATTAATGCATTGCATATGTTTGTCTTGAATTCATCCATTCGTTTTCACTACTCTTATGCTTTCTTTATGATATTTAACTCTTGATAAAAAGCTGCAAGCCTTTAGAGGGAGGATGAAGAAACAATATAGTAATCTCATACAGTATGCTTTTGAACAGACCTTGCTGATGATGTACATGCATTTCTTTCAATTCCCAAACACTGGAGTTATAAGGAAGATAATCCCTAGTCAACCCCTTCGAGCCAAAGAAGTAGGAGTTTTATGTTCTAAACAATCAAAACCTTTGATATAAACCTGGGGCAGGGTAGTATCTCAGTTAATTCAAAAGAAAATGCGCATTGAAGTCGCAAACTCTCAGTTCGTAAAACAACGAATGAAATCAAAAGCATTCCTTTGGAATCAAAAAACAAGGGTGGTTCCCTATCACATAGGCAGTCAATCTCTCAAAAGAGAAAAGCCCACCAAGCCAAAACCTGTAAAGGAGGCTTAAGAAAGCTGGGGCATCCCGCTGACTGTGATCTCAAAAACAGAAACAGTCAGGCAAAAGTTAGGGATAACAAATCAAAATCAAAATAGAGAGGTCATTACAAATCCTCAACAACATGAAAAATGTTGCAAAAGAAAAAAGGAGATGATGACTGTCTCCCCAAATTCAATTGGTGAACCATCACCCGAAAGTCGTTCCAAATTCGAATAGAGTACGACGCACAATTAACTGAGCTTAGGATTGAAGAACATCACGAAGAGCGGGTGGGTACAAATATACTTTGAGCTTTTATCCTTTGTTTCTTAAACCGTGAACCAAGCCATGTTACAACCCTTCAAAAGTCCTAATTGAAGCATGGGTTAGTTCGAAAGCGTACTGTTATAAAAGGTATCCTGACTCCTGTAAGGCTTTGCTCTAAATCTTGTGTTGATTTTGTCTTTGTTTTCTGCTAAAAAACGCATTTTTCAAAACTTCGAGACAAACATAAACTTTGCATTTGACTATTTGTTTGACAGCGAAAAAATTCATACAGCAAATGTTCGGAGGAATGAAAACTCTCTCAGTGAACAAAATCACTTCAAAAGGATGACACTTCCAACGACAAATCTCCTATCAACAAGGGGCATCACATGTCACTATCCAGTCAGCCTGGGGCAGTCCAGTCAAGGTTTCAACAGATCTTTCAAAGTTCAGTTAACCTGGGGCAGTCCAGTCAAGATTTCAACAAAATCTCTCAATTGTAGAGTAACCTGAAGAGACTCCTTCATCATCACTTGGGGCATTCGAATGTCAAAAGTGTCCAAAGATTCCTTCATCACCTGCTGGAAATTACAACCACCAACAGAATACTGTCACAATTCCAGATTCGATACCTGTATCTAGCCAGGGCATATCTGTGAGTGATTTGATTGTGGATTCGACACATGTATCTAGCCAGGGCATATCTGCATAAAGAGTTTAGAGATTCGATTCCTGTATCCAGCCAGGGCATATCTGTAGACGACTAATTCCAGATTCGATTCCTGTATCTAGCCAGGGCATATCTGCATGATTAGTTTAGAGATTCGATACCTGTATCCAGCCAGGGCACGTCTGTAAGCAACCTTTTGAAGTTCCAGATCAACACCTGTAACAAGCCAGGAAAATATCTGTAGACGACTGATTGTGGATCAACACCTATAACAAGCCAGGGAATTATCTACATAAAGAGTCTCTTTCATCACCACTTGGGGCATTCGAATGTCAAAAGTGTTCAACAATTCCTTCATCACCTGTCGGAAGATACAGTTTCAGATACGCTCCAGACACGATCTCAAATCCAAGATGCAGTTTTACACGGACTCATCATCAGGAAACCCTACACCGGTTCCTTCTCAAAAGATTCCTGCAATCCCCAGCCAGAGAGCCTTTCAGAATCTAATTCCCCTCAAATTCAAGTTTCAAGATCCCTAGTGGAGCCAAAACTGTCAATCCCCAGCGGAGCTAAAACTTCCAACTATCAATCTTCAAGCGGAGGGAAGACTCTCATTCTCAGTTCCTCACAGAATATTCGAATGTTCTCCAGTGAAGATCCCCTCAAGACAAGAATCCCCAGTAGATTGGCATACAACCCAAGCTCTGGATTCCCCTGCAGCAGTCAAGAATTCACTTTCCCCGACAGCAGTCAAGATTCTTTTATCCCCAGCGGAGTTCATCAATTTCCCCAACATAACTTATCAGTGGAATCCCCAGCGGAGCTCTCATCAAAACCCCAGCGAAGTATCTCTTCCCACATAGTAATTCCCCGCAGAGTAATCTCTCCAACAAGTTTATTCCCCAACAGAGTCATCTTCTCCTACCGGTTTATTCTTGCAACTATCATCCCCAGCGGAAGCGAAGAACTCTACTCTTCAACATCAGCCCAGGATTCCACAAACTCCCGGCAGTCGTCAAGGATTTATTTTCCTAGACGAAAACACATTCATAGACATTTCACATTTTATACACCATGACGCATGCATATACACATCATATCACACAATCTCATTTATTCTTGAAAACATCATGACATCATGCATTTCATACATCATGACATTGCATACAACTGATGTCTTGCCTTTTAAGGAAAAGGTCAATCCAAAGATGATTACTATCAACTGTCACAATTCCAGATTCGATTCCTGTATCTATCCATGGCATATCTGTGAGTAACTGATTGTAGATTCGATTCCTGTATCCAGCCAGGGCATGTCTGCATGAAGAGTTTAGAGATTCGATTCCTGTATCCAGCCAGGGCATATCTGTAGACGACCAATTCCATATTCGATTCCTGTATCTAGCCAGGGTATATCTGTGAGTAACTAATTATGGATTCGACACATGTATCTAGCCAGGGCATGTCTGCATGAAGAGTTTGGAGATTCGATTCCTGTATCCAGCCAGGGCATATCTGTAGACGACCAATTCCAGATTCGATTCCTGTATCTAGCTAGGGCATATCTGTGAGTAACTGATTGTGGATTCGACACCTGTATCTAGCCAGGGCATGTCTGCATGAAGAGTTTAGAGATTCGATTCCTGTATCCATCCAGGGCATATCTGTAGACGACCAATTCCAGATTCGATTCCTGTATCTAGCTAGGGCATATCTGTGAGTAACTGATTGTAGATTCGATTCATGTATCCAGCCAGGGCATGTCTGCATGAAGAGTTTAGAGATTCGATTCCTGTATCCAGCCAGGGCATATCTGTAGACGACAATTTCCAGATTTGACACCTATATCCAGCCAGGGCATATCTATAGATGACTAATTCCAGATTCGATTCCTGTATCTAGCCAGGGCATATCTGTGAGCGTTTGATTATGGATTCGATACCTGTATCCCGCCAGGGCATATCTGCATGAAGAGTTTGAAGATCAACCGGTAGCAAGCCAGGAAACCATCTTTCTTTCTCAGGTACGCAAGTTCTCGCTAAGGAATCTCTTACGCGATCGACACCCCCGATGGCATCTCTAAGCCCATCCTCCTACCAGCAACTTCCAAATGGCATCTATAAGCCCATTCCCGACAAAGTTCTGTTACACTTCCAAATGGAATCTTTAAGCCCATTTCCAGATGGCATCTATAAGCCCATCCCCCGACAAGGTTCTGTCACATCCCTAGATGGCATCTTTAAGCCCATCACCAAATGGAATCTGTAAGCCCATTCCATCTACCATCACATCACCGAGTGCAAATTTTTGGGCACTCTAGTGTCCAATCTCCTTTTACCTTCAATTCGGGAACGACAAACTTGCCAATCTAACTCTTCAGGTTCAAGAAGATTGAACAGGGGCAACTGTTGTACCCCAAAATTTGCCCTCGTATTTTTCCACAAGAAATCACAGCTTCGGGCTTTTCCTGATTTTTCAGATTGGCGTAAGAATCAGTCAAACAGACTTTTCTTATCAGTCAGACAAAATTAGGGTTTTCATTGATTTTAAAGCAGTTCAGGCAGATTGCTAAGGTTTGTTTGAGTTGGCTCAGGTTTTGATCAGGCAGGCGCTTCTCTGACATTTAATCACAAAACTAGGGTTTTTGTGCGCGCATTCTCAGAAAGAATTAATTTTACAGTTCTTTTCAGTTTGCTCTGAGATTTGGACTGAAGAATTTGGATTGAGTTTGCAGTGTTTGATTAAATCAGTAAAAGGAAAAGACATTTGGGCATGTGTTGATTTGACTGTGCATTGCTATGTTTAATTTGGAACGCCGAACGTTTGTTAATTATTTCTTTTTGAGTCAGAATAATTTGGATTTATTTCCAATTGTTTTAATTTAAGAAACTCAAATAATTAAAATAAACAATTGAATTGAAAAAAGAATTAACTGACAAAAAGGATTTCATTCATCTTTAATTGTTTTGTTACAATTTATTATTTGAACAAACTGTAAATTTATTTACATCTTTGCTTACAATAATAATAGTACAAATAATTGAAATGAAATAAAACTATCCTAAAAAATCCCTAAGTCTTCATCTTCTATCCATTGCTCCTTTTCTCAATTATTTTCATCTGCAAAACAAAGAAGAAAGAAAAAGTCAAATGCAGTCAAAATAATTAAGAGCAGACAGATAAAAAAGATCATCATTAAAAGCAACTGGCCGGAATCAGTTTACCCTCTCTGCAAATCACGAGATTTCTCTCGGTTCACAAAGAGGGATAGAAATGCTTGTAAAAAAGTATGAATGCACAAAGTTGTAATATTGCACAATTTCAAAATGGTCAAACAAACTGCACATTTCAAAGTTTCAAAATCATTGCCAACAAAGTCCAAACTGAACTACAAAGTCACAATGTCAAACTAAGCCAAAGATATCAAAGCTGTCCAAAAGGATATGGAAAGATATCAAAGTACAAAGGGCTGTCAAAGAAGTACATAAAGTATGCAGGAAAGCAGGAATATGCAGAGTAAACCAACAATGCAAGCAAGGTTCAATTTCATCATTTTCAAGGCCATTTGCTTTTTCAGAAAATAGATTATAAGCAATATAATATGCTTTAATTCTGGAGAGAGAAGAGAAAAAAGAAGAAAGAGGCTTACAGGCTTTAGGCTTTAGGAGATATAAAACAAACTGTAATAACACAGTGTTGTACCCCAAAATTTGCCCTCCCATTTCCTCAACATTTTCTCATCACAAGACCCTTGAAGATCAAGATCCAGTTAGGGTTTCCTCTGCTCAAGACTTCTCCTTGCACTGTTGACCCAAATTAGGGTTTATGTTTGCACAAAGATATTTTGACCTAAAGTGCCTAAGATGACTTTCATGCTTCATGTTGGACTCCCAAGTTTATCCATACCAAGTTTCAAGTCTTGATTCCAATTTTTGCCCAGTCAATTGGACAGTTGACCTAGAAATCAACTGTATTGGGGAAAAAGTCAACTGTGGCCAATTGACAGTCAAATCTCATGAAAATTGACCCACATCAACATTATGAACTCACATGGACCTTTTGATCAAGTTTGGATCACAATTCCTCAAGAAATTTGATCAGATCACCAAAAGGACAAAATAGTCATTTTTAGGGTTTTGACTGCAAAAGGGCAATTTTTGACTGTTTGACCTAGTCAATGGCAAACCAAGCTCACATATGGACTCAAGGACCCCATGGAATTATCTTGACATGCTCAACAAGTTCAAAGGATCCCAAATACACAAGATTGATAGTTGAATTTCCCAGTCAATTGATCAATTTTGACTGTATACTGAAAAGTCAAACTTTGACTTTTTGGTCAAAATCAAGAGTCAAGATTCATTTTTCACCAAAACATGCCAAATCATGAAACTTGTTCACCAAGAAATCAAGAAATGCAAATTAGGGTTTGAAATGGAAATTTTTCATAACTTAGAATTTTTCTAAGTTATGGAAAAACCCTAATTTTTTCCCAACTTTGCCCCACTTTCTCACCATGATCCATTTGGATTCAAGCAAAAGTCAAAACATGAAAGTTGTAGCTTGTTGCATAATCTACAACTTTGATTCACATAGTTTTCCCAAAAGAAGTTTGTATCTCAAGTTACAATTTTTTGAACAAGGGTACCAAATCATTCTTAACTTAGTGAAAATTTGACCTATTTTGGACAAGTTTTTTACCTAACTTCAAGACCATTTTTCATACACTTCCACTTGGAATTTCAATTTGCATTTCAAAGATGGATTGTAGTACACATTCCAAGCTTTCCAAAATGTCCAAGAACTTCTCAAACAACCTCATGGTTAGGGAGAATCGAATTTTGCAAAATGGGAAAAAGTCACTTTTGTTCTTGGCCAAGACATGTTCATACATTGGTGCCATTTTGAATTCAGCATGCTTAAGCTACATTGCAGGCCTCTAATCCCATTTTCACTCAATAATTCAATGCAAAACCATTGTGCCAAGATGTTGTTCTATGCATTTGGACATTACATGGAGAATTAACCCTTAATTAGAAAAAGCATTATTTCCATTTTGAAAAAGTAGAACTTTATGTCCATTTTGCAAATCCAAGTGGTACAGTCCAAATCTTCTTGGCACAAGTTTATGAGCAAATTGCACTGATCAAGGTCAATGTATGCAGCATAGTGTGAGGGCCTGTACAGGCTAGAAACATCAAGTGGCCTTTGCTTGCTTAAGTGTGAAGAAAGATAACATAACATATACCAACTTCCATTCCTGCAAACCAGGCCTTAGAGAAAGTTATCACACACATTCTAAACATCAAACACAAGCTGAAGCACGACCCTAAGACCACCAATACCTCCCCATTGCCAAAATCACTCTCAAACTGCAAAAACAGAGCAACCTCTGCAGATTGAGTTCCAACTCTTAATCCTTTCAAGCATTCTTGCCCAAACCACTTCAAACACCTTCCTTACCATCAATCCAAACTATCCAAAGCATTAGAAGCAACATGTAACTCCTCTAATCCTTTTGGCCATTTTCACTTTTCTGATTTGCAGGTGAAGTGCTATAGCACGATTCAAAAGGTTTCAAGACAAAGTAAAGCTTGGAATAGCATCCCTGGACATCAAGGAAGCTATACCAATCATCACCTTGCACTGAAAGCTTCTCCATTGCCAGATAGAACTTCAACTGAACAGGTAAGTTCATGAACTCGTATCTCTCTTATTAGGCATTGTTAGCTTTAGGTTTGTGAAGAGAATATGTCACATTCATAGCCCTGAACATGCCCATGTAATTAGATTTCATTTATATTATGTGTGCTGCAAGAATTTTGAGTCTGAACATGGCATAAAAACTAGGTCAGAAATTGGGGGAGAAGAAATTCTCCCTCATCTTAGAGAGTTAAGTCAAGTTCTTTACATGGTTGGATTCGTCTTCTCATGCTCTACATTTTTCATGTTGTGAGTTTTGCTTGAAAATCCAGGAATCAAGAGATGGAAAACGCGTGTTCTGGTTGTTCATACAGGTCTGAGGTTGAAGACAAAGTCTTCTTGGGCTGGGCCTGAGTTGACTTTTCTATTTGCACCCTTTTGTTACTTTTACACCCCCAAGCCCGTTTTGCTTATTTTTATGATTTTTTGACATTTTCTTTTTTTGTCCTGACTCATTTATTTTTTCTAACAATATTAAAAATATCAAAAATATTTTTCTCACCATTTTTGAATTTATTAGGCATTTATTTGGTTTCTTTTAGTTTTTGTACATAAAATAAATACATAAAACCATTTTTTACTTAAAATATAAAAAAAATAATGTAAACACATTTATTTTTCATTTTTTATTTTATTTTATCTTCTAAAAATATTTTATACAAAATATACTTTTTTATAAATATTAAATATTATTATTTTTGTACATATAATATATATTTAGTAAATAATAATAATGCATACATATTTATTAGTATATTTAGGAAAAAAATACAAAAATATACACATTGTTATTTTTATTTAATATTTAATATAAAAATACCTTTTGACAAATATATTTCATTTTATTTTATTTTTGTATACAATAAATAAATACTTGTACATAATAAATAAATAATGCATTTTATTTAATAGAATTAGGGTTTAACCCTAAACATGAAAAAAACTCCCAAAAATAATACTTTTCTTTTTGTTTATTTTGACACATAAAAATACTTTTTTTTCATATATACAAAAACCATTTTTGCATCTTGCATATTTATTCTTATTTTATTTAATTTGTGTGTTGCACCCCAAAATTTGCCCTCCCATATTCTCCAAGAAATTGCCAAGTCAAGCTGCAAGGTTCCCCAAGGGTTGCACAGCTCAACAGTCTCTCATACAGTCAAAACTAGGGTTTGTGTCCTGAGCAAGAAAAGGAAGTTTTCAAAAGCCCAATCAAGTCTCATATGCTTACAAAGATGGTCAAGTACCCTCATATCAAGTTTCAAGGCATTCAGCTCAAAATTGCACAGTCAAAACCCTAGATTGCACTACAGTCAACTGTAGGGGCAAAATGGTCATTTGGCAGTCAAAAGTTCAAATTTTTGGTCAACATATCATTTTGAAGCCACAAACATCATTTGATCAATGCTTGATCATGATTCTCAAAATTTGGCTCAGAAAATCATCAAAATGCAAAAGTTACTATATTTGGACAGCTGAAAAAGTCAACTGAAATTGACCAGGGCATAACTTTCACATGGATTATCAGAAAAATTCCATCCAAAGCTCATTTTGAAGAGAAAGACATTGCCTACAACTCATCCTCATATTTCAAGTCCAAGAAATGCTCTCACAAAAAGTTATCAATTTCAACATTATAGGTCATTTTCAAAAGTCAACAAAAAGGGACTTTAAGTCAAAGGCCATAACTTGAGATTGGTAAGTCAAAATGGCATGGGACCAAAGGCATTGGTTAGAGGACTCAAAGACCTTTCCAAAATGTCCAAGAACATGTGAAAAGCTTAAAAATTGAGCAAGTTATGCCTTGTGGAAGTTGGGAAATTTTTGGGAATTTTGAAAAGTCAACAATGGTTCAAATGACCAAAAATTGCTAATGGGCCCATTTTTATTCCATGATTCATCCTTCCAAGCCTATGCACGACCACTTGGCCCAAAGGGAAGTATTTTCTCAATTTTTATTTATTTACTTGAATTTATATTAATATTAATTCATTTAAATTATTTAAATATGTGAAAAATATCTACTTTGACCTAAAAAATCTTTTATGCATGTTTTGCTTTCAAAATCTCGTGCACATCCCAAACATGGAAAGAATTGGACTAATTGATCATAATTTGCACAAAAACCACATGAAAAGATATGGTAAAGATCTTAAGAAAATCAATTTGCAAAATCATTGAATGCCATGGATTTTATTCAATTTTGTTGACCTAATAGCTTCCATACAAATACTTGAATCAAACCCTAATGCTGGAGGACATTGAAGCTGCACAAAAAGCTAAGAACAAACTTAGAAAAATTCTCAAAAGTTCAAAAACTGAAAAGCAGGTTCTAGGACGATTCAAGCCCTAATCTTGACTCCAATAGCTTCATTGTGGTTCTCTGAACGTGTGCCAATCACAAACAACAACCAAAGCTCCAAGAATTGGTAGTTTGAACTCAAACTGTATCAAGCAATTTTTGAAATCGTATAGCATAATTCACGCATCCTTTTGCATTTTTATTTATGGATTCTTGTTCAGTGTGATGTTTCGAAGCTAACCAATGCCTTTGATTGAATTATTACACGTTATATTCGATTCCACCATGTTTGAGATTCTAGGGTTTGCAGGTTTCAAAATTGGGGTTTCCCAAACCAAGTAAAATTAGGATTCCAGACCCATGCCATTGCAATCAACGCATCTGGACGAAGAGATCTTGACCCTCGCGATATATTTATTGATACCATAGCGCTAGTCGCTATTTTCTTGAAGCTAGCCTAAGACAACGCTATAAAACCGTAGCCTATGTGTTTTGTATTTCAGGAAAACGAAGGAGATGATGTGTTGTCCATCAGCGATAGGCCGGTTTGAAAACTGGCGCGTAAACCACTAATGCGTTTGTTTTTTTTCTTTTTGTTATTTGTTTGTTGTTAATATACCAAACGCGTTAATTGGCTCAGTGGTGCAGGTATTGCTTGGTGATGTTAGTGACCTGGGTTCGAATCCCAGGTCTATCTTATTTCCTATAATATTTTGCAAACTATGTTCCCATGTAATACAGGCATTAAGACGTACCATGTTCCATCCTCATCCAGACGTCCACGTGCTTAATGAAATCAGATCAATGGCTAAGAATTAAAGAGCACCCTACGTCCCAGTCAACATACCACATAGTGCTTGGAAAAGTCAGCGAATCTGAAGCTTAATTGGGCCAGACTATTCCAAGTTACACCTCCATATTGGGACTACACCCCCACCCTGGTTTGCAAGTGTTTTTATTTTTCTCATATCTTTTTCATTATTATTTTTATTTGTTTTATTGTTTTAATTTAATTCATTATTTTTACAATATATAAAAACTTCATTAAAAAATCAGAAAAGACAAAAAATAATAAATATTTTTATTGTAATTATTTTGTAAATAAATTAACATGTAATTATTTAGTTTTAATTAGGATTTTTGCAAGTTTAATTCTTTTTAATAAATCTAAAAAAGGTAGAATTAGGTTTAATTAACAATTTCCATTCCTTTTAGTTTTTCCTTTTTATCATAATATTATTATTTATTTATTTTCTATAATTAAATTTTTCACGTAAATTAACTTAGATTTAAATTAGGTTAAAACTTAATATTTTCACAATAAACTTAAAAACCATTAGAATTAGGGTTTGACGCTTCATTTTAATCTTAATTAATTATTTTTTCTATTAAATCTTAAAAATACAAAAATACCAAAAAACATTCTTTTTAATTTTAATTTTTAATTCCTTATTAATTTTAATTTTACAAAAGGGTCCAACGCCCTCGTTCGTAACTTATTTAATTCGCGTATTCATTTTCTTTCGCTTAAATAATTGTGTACCTCTCCCGAAGCATTGTAACCTTTACTTTTCGCACTTTTATTTGCTTTATTTACTTTCCGTCAAATCGGGTCCGGTTTAATTTTGGCGATGTGGACCCGCGCCATTTGTAATAGTTTAGATTTATTTTCCCACAATATTTTAACTGTTAAATAAGCATGCAAGAATGAATGGCTATAATAAAATCAAGCGTAGATCACAATGAACATGACAAGATAAATACAAATGCAAACGATACACGAATCGCACACACCACCCCTAGGGTACGCCTCACTGTTGCCTTGCCTCGAAAGGTGATCGTCGAGTAGAGGATGTCTTAGTAAGTCCTCATGATCCGGGAACCTGGCATGAGGGTAGCTTCTAAGGTGTCTTCCCATTGCTCTGGTGATCACCATGTCCCGAACTTCGAATTGACCCGAACACCTCCAACGGTGGTGCTACCTACCTCTCAATGGTGGGATGACACTACTTTAAAGGACATTTACACAGACGAATTCCTTAGGGTAGGTAGGTTCTCAAGGATACTTGCTCTCTTCAAAACAAACTGAAATCTTTTCACACCAACACTTTTCAAAAGCTTTCAAAGCAAATTTTTCAAACACTCTGACGTACGAGTCAAACTGAAATTTTTCAAAGAAACTTTTTTTAAACCCACATTGAAAAGCAAGCAAACAATTTTGAAAACACAATGAGCAAGAATCTAAGAGCCCATGGATAACCATGGATAGAAAGGGTGCTAACACCTTCCCTTTCTATAACCTACCTCCCGAACCGAGAGCAATCTCTTAAAGGAATTTTTCTGTGCTTTTGTCCTTTCCATTTGGAGAAAATAAAAGACGGTGGCGACTCTTGCTTCCGCGACATTTCGCGAACCAGCGTTAAACAGTCTGTTCCAGATCCACCGATCACAGAACTGGCGACTCTGCTGGGGACTAAAACTTAAAGTGAGGTGTACCTTAGGGCTAGGTCATAACTGTGTTTTCACTTGTATTGATTTGCTTGCTTTACTATTGTGGGTTGCATCGGAGATACATAGATCCTAACCCGGATCTGGGGATACCCTGTTTAGGTAGCATAAGCTGTGAGGGACCTGTCCGGCGTAGACCGACACAGGTGAAGCAGTGGCTACGTTGGTGTGGCACCTTAGTCTGTACCGATATCCCTTGTGTCGCAACGAGGAGAATATGGGTCTTCTAAGGAGTCATTAAGCACCAACAACCTTAGAACCTTAATTGACACAACTTGGCCTTTAGAATTGTAGCAGTATGCTACGCCCATTGAGGCTAAACTCTCGTGATGGTTCTGGCCGCAAGAAAAGATTGCGATGCTGGAGTTATGACCGATTGAGGGTAGTCAATGATATTGGGATCCTCTAAGAACCCGGTTACTTTTGATTAGGACAGGTATGAACCAACAAACTGAAAGAGGGTAGTACCTAGACCTCATGCTGGCCTAAACTTTAGGGGCTTGCCTTGTGTGACTTGTGTGCCTTACTATGTTTGCCTTTGTATCTGTATGTGGTGTGCTTTATCATAACATCATAGCATCATGAGCATTGCATGCATCCTGCATAAGAACTGACCATTTCAAAGACAAGAAGGTTTCATCTTTGCTCTGTTTTGTAGGACATTATGATGCTTGTGCGAAGGAATACTATCCGGTTCAACTTTGTTCGTTCACCTGAGTCGCTTGATGAGTTGGTTAGCAGAATTCCAAATACCACTTCCTTCATTCAGAGGCATGGCTCCCTTCTCAGTTTAGTCACTGCAAAGCGGGATCAACAGTTGATGAGTGTTCTGACCCAGTTCTATGACCCTCTGTACCAGTGCTTCACCTTTCAAGACTTCCAGCTGGTCCCTACCCTGGAAGAGTTCTCTGATTTACTTGGCATCCCTATCTTGGATCAGACTCCCTTTACTGGTTGGGAAAAGACCCTCAGGCTTGAGGACATTGCTGCAGCTCTTCCTTTGACCCATCAAGAGGTAACAGACAACTGGGTAACTAGAAGCGGAGTTAAGGGTTTCTTGGCCAAGTTTCTGATTGGTAAGGCTAATAATTTCTGGAATGACCTGGACTTTAGGGCATATGAAGACATCTTGGCTCTCCTAATCTATGGGTTAGTCCTGTTTCCTAATCCTGACAACTTCATCAATGTCACTGCCATAAGGATCTTTATGTCTCAGAATCCAGTGCCCACTCTCTTGGGTGACATCTTGCAACAACTTCATGCCCGTACTACCCGAAGACGAGGAACCCTATGGTGTTGTATCCCTTTGTTGGTGAGGTGGTTTATTTCGCACCTCCCTAAGCTCGTGCTGAAGAACCAAGAAGGAAGAGGTTGGGCTCATAGGTTAATGTCTCTCACCGATAAAGACATCATTTGGACTTGCAGAGGTTTGGATGAGATAGCTATTATTGATCGATGCGGGGAGTATCCTAATGTTCCTCTGATTGGTACTCAAGGAGGGATCTCGTACAATCCATGTCTAGCATTCCGTCAGTTTGGAAGAGCAAGAAGAGCAGGTCCCCATGAGATGTTAGTGCCTCACACCAGCTTTGAATTTCAGGTGGATAGTGACGAGCTGCGTCGTAGGTTCATCAAGGCTTGGGACAAGGTTCATAAAGCTGACCCACAAGAGCTAGGGCCAAAGACTTCTTTACCTATGGAAGCCTACTACAAATGGGTTCGCATCCGTGCTCAGAAGTTAGGTATGCCGTATGAAGCTGTCAGACCCGTCATTCTCGAGTGTCCTGACAAAGATGGTGTTCCTCCAACTGTTCTTCCTCCTCAGATACCTACTGATTATGAGACATTGAAGAGATCCTGGTCGCAGCTGCAAGAAGAGCGGGATTCTTACCGGGAAAAGTTCAACGAGCAGGAATCAAAGATCCAGAAGTTGACAAAGCAGTTGGAGAATGAGAGAGCTCTGAATGCCTACATCCGTACTGAGAAGAGGAGACCATGGGATCAATAAGGAGTTCCAGATGTGTTCTTACAGTTTTATTTCCTTTCCAGTATTTCCTTTCATGTAACGCCTAAGGGCAACCTTGTTGAATAATTTCAGTTGCAAAGTTGGATCTAATGAAGTGTGTTCTCTTTTTTGTTTACGAAGTTGATTCCCGATTGTCTTTGAAAACATAATCCATACGCATTTCATACATCATGTGCATAGCAGGTTTTTCCACTTTTCAGGTTGCTTACAGTTCTTCGCTGTTTATTTCAGCATCATGAATCCCGAATCTGCATCAACTGAGACATCAATCAAGGCTCTTCAGGCGCAGAATGCGCAGTTTCAAGAACTAATCAAGGGTCTGGCTAAAGGCCAAGAAGAACTAAAGGCTATGCTCCTGAAGAAGGAGAAGAAGAAGAAGAGAAGAACTGTTCTGTTCAACTCGGGCCGAAGGTTTGGCAATACCCTGCAGCATGAAGAGGCTGGTTCTTCTGTTGGCAAGAGTCCTTCTCAGGCAGAAGTAAAGGTTCCTAGTCCGGTCGTCTCCGACAACGAGACAGATTTTGATGAAGAGCAGTACCCTCCTGCAGATGACAGGTACAAACAACTGGAGGACAGGTTGAAGGCTATGGAGGTGCAACAGGCACCTGGGCTGGATTTCGGAGATCTGGGTTTGTCGACTGGTGTGATTATCCCGCATAAATTCAAAGCACCATCCTTCTCCAAATATGAAGGGGCGTCTTGTCCCAAGCTGCATTTAAGGTCCTATGTTCGGAAAATTCAGCCGTACTCTGCGGATAAGAATTTATGGATCCACTTCTTCCAGGAGAGTCTTTCAGGGACTCATCTCGAATGGTTCTATCAGCTGGATGGGACCAAGGTTCGTAACTGGGAGGAGTTGGCTACTGCTTTCTACAAGCAGTATCAATATAATGCCGACCTTGCCCCCACACGTACCCAACTCCAGGGTATGGCGTTAGGTGCAAGCGAAGGTTTTAAGGAGTACGCTCAGAAGTGGAGAGACCTGGCTGGCAGGGTGCAGCCACCATTGACTGATCGGGAGTTGGTCGACATGTTCTTGGGGACCCTATCTGGGCCATTTTTCAACCATCTGATCGGGAATTCTTCTGCTGGTTTCACTGATTTGATCTTGACTGGAGAGAGAATTGAAGCTGGGCTGAAATCTGGGAAGATTGCAAAGGGTGCATCATCTAGTTCGGAAAAGAAACCGTTCAAGAAGGAGTCTAGTGCCGTGTATGGTTCTAGGAAATCAGAGAAACCTGAGCACCGCCAATCTGTCAGCGCGGTGATGATTGCTAAGCCTGCTGCCGCTCCTCGGCCAAACAATTCTCAAAGGGCTGAAAGACCCCGGAGGGAGTTTACCCGATTAAGCATGACCCTATCACAGATTCTGCCACAGTTGCTAGCCACTAACTTAGTGACTGTCAGGGAAGCCCCAAAGTTCCCTAATACAACATCTCCCAAGTACAATCCGAATGCTCGTTGTGCATACCATTCAGAAAGCCCAGGGCACGCTACCGATGACTGTTGGGCACTAAAGAACAAGCTGCAGGACCTCATTGACGCTAAAGAGGTACAGTTTGAGGCATTTGACAAGCCTAATGTGGTGACAGCTCCCCTGCCTGCTCATGGAGTTAATGCTATCGGGGATGAAGAGGAAGTTGATGAAGCTGAGTTTGATAGCTAGATCTACCCGGCAACTGACGGTGGACTCAACAATTGGAGCGCAAAGGACAATCTCCCTGTTTCTTTTGTTACTAAGTAATGAATTCCTATGTTTTGTTATTTTGTAATAAACAATGATAAACTCTATGGCCCGGTGTCTTACCCGAGGCACCGTGGTTCTATTTGTGAGGGCATACAAACTGTCATTTCATATATCATGAATGAAAATCTTGGACGTATTTTTCGCATTGCAAATATTGTGTTCCTTTTCTGTCTTTCCTTTACATAATTTTCAAAAACAGCTGTATTTACACACACACTCACTTATACAGGTTCCAATCCACTCTGGATCTTACTGATAACAACTCTGCTACTGCCAATTATGACTTCGAAAATCCGATCAACTTAGCCGAAGACGAAGGTGAAGATGATTGCGAAGTGCCTGGCGAGCTTGCAAGACTGTTGCTTCAGGAAGAGAGGGCAATTCAACCCCATGAAGAGCCAGTGGAAACCATAAACCTGGGTACTGGGGCAGACAGAAAAGAGGTAAAGATTGGTGCCAACCTAGAGCTCAGCGTGAAGCAACGGTTAACCAAGATGTTACATGACTATATGGAGATCTTTGCCTGGTCCTACGAAGACATGCCCGGGTTGGATACCGATATTGTCGTCCATCATTTGCCAACTAAGGAAGACTGCCCTCCAGTTAAACAAAAGGTCCGTCGGATGCGTCCAGAGATGTCTGAGAAGATTAAAGCCGAGGTTATGAAGCAGTTTGATGCCGGATTTCTTGCAGTGACTTCTTACCCTCAGTGGGTTGCTAATGTGGTGCCGGTACCAAAGAAGGACGGTAAGGTCAGAATGTGTGTCGACTACAGGGATCTGAACAGGGCTAGCCCCAAAGACGATTTCCCCTTACCTCACATTGATGTCCTTGTTGATAATACAGCTCAGCACAAGGTGTTCTCTTTCATGGATGGCTTTTCAGGTTACAATCAGATCAAGATGGCACCTGAAGACATGGAGAAGACTACATTTGTTACTCAGTGGGGCACCTTCTGTTACAAGGTCATGCCATTCGGATTAAAGAATGCTGGGGCAACCTACCAACGTGCCATGGTTGCCTTATTTCATGACATGATCCATCACGAGATAGAAGTGTATGTGGACGACATGATCGCTAGGTCCCAGACTGAGGAAGAGCATCTAGATCATCTACAGAAGTTGTTTGACCGGTTGAAACTGTACAAGCTGAGATTGAACCCGAACAAGTGCACCTTCGGGGTAAGATCTGGGAAGTTGCTAGGCTTCGTGGTCAGTGATAAAGGTATTCAAGTGGACCCTGCTAAGGTCAAAGCTATTCAAGAGATGCCAGTTCCTAGGACAGAGAAGGAAGTCAGAGGCTTTTTAGGACGCCTGAATTACATTGCTCGATTCATCTCACATCTGACCGCTACTTGTGAGCCAATCTTCAAGCTGCTGAAGAAAGATCAGGTAGTACGTTGGAACGATGAATGTCAGGCTGCTTTCGACAGAATCAAAGAGTATCTCCAAGAACCACCCATCCTTATGCCACCGGTTGAAGGGAGACCTCTGATACTATACCTGACAGTGCTGGACAACTCAATGGGGTGTGTGCTGGGGCAGCATGACGAGTCTGGCCGAAAAGAGCATGCCATTTATTACCTTAGCAAAAAGTTTACCGACTGTGAGACCCGATACTCACTGCTTGAGAAAACTTGCTGCGCTTTGGTATGGGCTGCTCGCCGGCTGAGACAGTATATGCTGACTCACACTACCTTGTTGATCTCAAAGATGGATCCGATAAAGTACATATTCGAAAAGCCTGCTCTGTCTGGGAGAATTGCAAGATGGCAAATGATCTTGACGGAATACGACATTCAGTACACAACCCAGAAAGCCATCAAGGGGAGTGTATTGGCAGACCACTTAGCCCATCAAGTTGTAGATGACTACCAATCAATGAACTTCGAGTTTCCGGATGAAAGCATCATGATAGTAACAGACTGTGAAGTACCTGGACCGAATGAAGGACCTGAGCCAGGATCCCGATGGTCTATGCACTTTGACGGAGCTTCCAATGCTTTGGGAAATGGTATCGGCGCTATCATCATATCTCCACAAGGTACTCATACTCCACTCACTGCCCGACTATGTTTCAACTGTACCAACAACATGGCGGAGTATGAGGCGTGTATCATGGGTCTTCAAGCTGCGATTGACCTAAGGATCAAATTTCTAAGTGTCTTCGGAGATTCCGCTCTTGTGATCAATCAGATCAAGGGAGAGTGGGATACGAAACATCCAAACTTGATTCCTTACAGAGAATGTGTGTTGACCCTGATTCCCCACTTCACAGAGATAACCTTTGAGCACTTTCCAAGAGAAGAAAATCAGTTAGCGGACGCGTTAGCCACAATGTCTTCAATGTTCAAGGTTAAATGGGATAATGAGGCTCCCCGAATCATCATCTGGAAACTGGACGAACCGGCATACTGTTGTGATCTCGAAACTGAATTGGTAACTGAGAAGCCTTGGTACCACGAAGTGAAGAGATATCTGGAAGCTCAGGAATACCCGGAAGGTGCATCCATCAACGATAAGAAATTCCTGAGGAGGTTCGCAGCCAAGTTCTTCCTAAGCAACGACATCTTGTACAAGCGAAACCAGGATTCAACCTTACTGCGTTGTGTGGATAAGACTGAAGCGGAAAGAATCATGGAAGAGCTACATGAAGGGACCTTTGGTACGCATTCCAGTGGGCACACTATGGCTAAGAAAATCCTACGGGCAGGATATTACTGGTCCACAATGGAAGCTGACTGCTACCAACACTCCAGGACATGCCACAAATGTCAGATCTATGCAGACAAGGTGCATGTTCCTCCGGTTCCCCTGAATGTTCTGACTGCGCCTTGGCCGTTTGCAATGTGGGGCATAGACATGATCGGCGAGATAAAACCTACGGCATCCAACGGACATCGCTTCATCCTAGTGGCGATTGACTATTTTACGAAGTGGGTTGAAGCAGCATCCTATGCTACGGTAACCAAGACTGTCGTGGCACGGTTCATTCGGCACAACCTGATCTGTCGGTACGGCGTCCCTGAGCGGATTATTACAGACAACGGTACCAATCTGAACAATAAGATGATCGCTGAGCTCTGTGAACAGTTCAAAATACAGCACCACAATTCTTCTCCTTACAGACCGAAGATGAATGGGGCTATAGAAGCAGCTAACAAGAACATCAAGAAGATCGTGCAGAAAATGACAGTAACTTGTAAAGATTGGCACGAGATGTTACCGTTCGCTCTGCATGGGTACCGTACCTCAGCTAGGACGTCAACCGGGGCAACTCCTTTCTCTCTGGTTTATGGCATGGAGGCAGTCTTGCCGATCGAAGTGCAAATACCTTCTCTCCGGATAATGAAGGATGCAAATCTGAACGAAGATGATTGGATCCAGACACGACTTGACCAACTCAATCTCATTGACGAAAAGAGACTTGCTGCTATCTGTCATGGTCAGACGTATCAGAAACGGATGATCAGGGCATTTAACAAAAAGGTCAGACCACAAGAATATCAAGTTGGGGATCTGGTAATCAAGAGAATCATCCTTCCTCAGAGTGATCCAAGGGGCAAATGGACCCCTACGTACGAAGGGCCATTTGTGGTTAAGCATGTGTTCTCAGGAGGAGCAATGATATTAACCAACATGGATGATGACGACCTTCCTCACCCCGCCAATGCAGACATAGTTAAAAAATACTACGCATGAAAAAAGACCCGCTAGGTTGACAGGCCTAGGCAAAAATTAGGGCTTCCCGTCGAACCAAAAGGGTTCGGGCAAAATGAAGGGATGAAAATGAAAAAATCTGTACACTCGGCAAGTCGAAAACCTGAAAAGGCGGCTTGGGCAAAAATGGGTATCCCGGTGGACTGAAAACCCGTAAGGGCGGTCCAGGCAAAAATTAGGGATAAAGCGTAATACTATGTCTCATTGGATCACTTTGCATCCAGAATCCGGTATCTACATCAAGTTCAGACGGCATCGATCAGTCAGCTTCACCTTCAACCAAGGTCATCAAGTGATGAGACGCTCGGAGTTATAAAGACAATAGCAAAGTTGAAACCCAGTAGATCATTCATATTTCACACAGCTGTTTTATTTTCTTTTGTACAAAATTTATATAAACTCTTTTGTTCGGCGGCGTACCTCTTACTAGGATGCCAGCCTCTTGTACACAAAACGCCTATTTTCAGGCCATTCAAAATCAATACAAATATATTTTCAGTTAAACGTGCCAAGTATTTTTCTTTTTCTGTTTTGTTTTGCGAAGAACGTCCAAGGTTCAATTTGTGATATATGCATTGACAGTAATTTGCTAACTCATAAATATTTGCATACGAAACAAAGGAATTAATTGCAGGTGACACTAGAAACAGGGGCAATAAAGAGTTGTCTGAGTAGTCTAATTGTTCTATCCTCCAAGGTACCAAGATAGGTTCAGCTAAAGAACACGGCCAGTATATATTAATTCCCCAGAGAGTGGTTCAACAAAACAGTACATTTCTCTCCAAGCAAAATTATCAAATATCAAGGAAATTGAGTACTCTCCCGTAGATCTCAATACTTCCCCAGCAGCAATACATATATCCTTAAACAAGCATCCCCGGCAGTCTTGGTCTAAAGATTGTTCCCCGGCGGTATACCAACGTTCAAAGGAATCACTTTCCCCAGCATATCAAAACTCCCCAGAAGAGTCTAATCCAGGAAAGATGGAGTCCGTATCCCCAAGCAATAAGCTTATCCCCAGTAGATTCTGGAAGCTTATCCCCTCGCAGAGCACGAACGCGTCGTCCGGCTTTATTTAAAGAGTTATTTCCTTAACAGGATATAACTGGGTTATCCTCAGCCAAAAGCCACGGAAAGAGCGTCCTCGACAAAGTCTTCTTACCCCAGCGAAGTCTATCAACACTTCCAAAACAACAAAGACATCCTCAGCAAGTCATTCTCAATAATTCAGCAAAGCATCCCTCTCCCCCCACAGAGTATTGCTTCCCAGCATGGTCGTCAGAGTACCTTTTCTCCCCGCAGAATTATTCATTCGCCAAGTTTAGTCCGCAACGGAGTCATCTTCTCCTACCGGTATTCTTGCAACTATCATCCCCAGCGGAAGGGAAATCTATTCTTCAACATCAGCCCGGGATATGACTTCCTGGCACCCGTCAAAGAGTTTACTTTCCTGGACGAAAAACGTATTCATAAAAACATCACATACATCATTATAGCATGCATAGACGCATCATATCATACAAATCTCATTTATGTTGAGAACATCATTACTTGATCCATATCATGCATTGCATATGACTGACCTTTACCTTTCAGGAAAGACGCAGTTAAAATGCTCAAACATAGTTCAAAGCCTTCTCTAGTCCAGCTAAATCGACTCCCAACAGATTTTTCTGATAAAGACTCAGTAGAAGTTATCCTTATGGTCCCCTCTCCAACAGTGCGTGAGGTGGTAATTCCTTTTTCAAGATGTTTCCCTCTCCGACGATGAGTGTGAGGTGATAGTCTTCTATGGTCCCCTCTCCGACAAGTGCGTGAGGTGGTAATTCCTTTTTCAGATGTTTCCCTCTCCGACGATGAGTGTGAGGTGATAATCTCCTATGGTCCCCTCTCCGGCAAGTGCGTGAGGTGGTAATTCCTTTTTCAGATGTTTCCCTCTCCGACGATGAGTGTGAGGTGATAATCTCTTATGGTCCCCTCTCCGGCAAGTGCGTGAGGTGGTAATTCCTTTTTCAAGATGTTTCCCTCTCCGACGATGAGTGTGAGGTGATAGTCTTCTTTGGTCCCCTCTCCGGCAAGTGCGTGAGGTGGTAATTCCTTTTTCAGATGTTTCCCTCTCCGACGATGAGTGTGAGGTGATAATCTCCTATGGTCCCCTCTCCGGCAAGTGCGTGAGGTGGTAATTCCTTTTTCAAGATGTTTCCCTCTCCGACGATGAGTGTGAGGTGATAGTCTTCTATGGTCCCCTCTCCGGCAAGTGCGTGAGGTGGTAATTCCTTTTTCAGATGTTTCCCTCTCCGACGATGAGTGTGAGGTGATAGTCTCTTATGGTTCCCTCTCCGACGGTGTGTGAGGTGACAATTCCTTTTCCTATGATTCCCTCTCCGACGGCGAGTGAGGTGATTCCCTTTCAGATTATAATTGCTTATGGTTCTCGTTCCGATCCTGCAAAGATGGTAATTCCCGCCAAGATTTTTCTCAACGAGCGTTGTTGAAGTTAAAATCACCCAAGGTTCTCTTACCATTCATGCTAAGGCAGTAACCATCTCTGGTTCATTCATCAGCGTTTGAAGCTCCAGACTCAGCTCCTGTAACCAGTCAGGGCACATCTATACCAAACATCTAAGATCAGCTCCTGCAACGTGTCAGGTACTCACCTTTCTTTTGCAGGTATGCAGGTTCTCGCTAAGGAATCTCCCCCGCAATCAACATTCAGATGGCATCTATAAGCCCATCACCCTATCCAGCAATCTCCAAATGGCATCTATAAGCCCATTCCCCCATCATCACTACTACTATGTGAGCGCAAATTTCTGGGCACTCTAGTGTCCAATCATCTTCTACCCTCGGATTACGAAAGGCACGTCAGCCAATCTGCATCCTCAGGTCTAAGAAGATTGAACAGGGGCAACTGTTACACCCCAAAATTTGCCCTCCCATATTCTCCAAGAAATTGCCAAGTCAAGCTGCAAGGTTCCCCAAGGGTTGCACAGCTCAACAGTCTCTCATACAGTCAAAACTAGGGTTTGTGTCTTGAGCAAGAAAAGGAAGTTTTCAAAAGCCCAATCAAGTCTCATATGCTTACAAAGATGGTCAAGTACCCTCATATCAAGTTTCAAGGCATTCAGCTCAAAATTGCACAGTCAAAACCCTAGATTGCACTACAGTCAACTGTAGGGGCAAAATGGTCATTTGGCAGTCAAAAGTTCAAATTTTTGGTCAACATATCATTTTGAAGCCACAAACATCATTTGATCAATGCTTGATCATGATTCTCAAAATTTGGCTCAGAAAATCATCAAAATGCAAAAGTTACTATATTTGGACAGCTGAAAAAGTCAACTGAAATTGACCAGGGCATAACTTTCACATGGATTATCAGAAAAATTCCATCCAAAGCTCATTTTGAAGAGAAAGACATTGCCTACAACTCATCTTCATATTTCAAGTCCAATAAATGCTCTCACAAAAATTTATCAATTTCAACATTATAGGTCATTTTCAAAAGTCAACAAAAAGGGACTTTAAGTCAAAGGCCATAACTTGAGATTGGTAAGTCAAAATGGCATGGGACCAAAGGCATTGGTTAGAGGACTCAAATACCTTTCCAAAATGTCCAAGAACATGTGAAAAGCTTAAAAATTGAGCAAGTTATGCCTTGTGGAAGTTGGGAAATTTTTGGGAATTTTGAAAAGTCAACAATGGTTCAAATGACCAAAAATTGCTAATGGGCCCATTTTTCTTCCATGATTCATCCTTCCAAGCCTATGCACGACCACTTGGCCCAAAGGGAAGTATTTTCTCAATTTTTATTTATTTACTTGAATTTATATTAATATTAATTCATTTAAATTATTTAAATATGTGAAAAATATCTACTTTGACCTAAAAAATCTTTTATGCATGTTTTGCTTTCAAAATCTCGTGCACATCCCAAACATGGAAATAATTGGACTAATTGATCATAATTTGCACAAAAACCACATGAAAAGATATGGTAAAGATCGTAAGAAAATCAATTTGCAAAATCATTGAATGCCATGGATTTTATTCAATTTTGTTGACCTAATAGCTTCCATACAAATACTTGAATCAAACCCTAATGCTGGAGGACATTGAAGCTGCGCAAAAAGCTAAGAACAAACTTAGAAAAATTCTCAAAAGTTCAAAAACTGAAAAGCAGGTTCTAGGACGATTCAAGCCCTAATCTTGACTCCAATAGCTTCATTATGGTTCTCTGAACGTGTGCCAATCACAAACAGCAACCAAAGCTCCAAGAATTGGTAGTTTGAACTCAAACTGTATCAAGCAATTTTTGAAATCGTATAGCATAATTCACGCATCCTTTTGCATTTTTATTTATGGATTCTTGTTCAGTGTGATGTTTCGAAGCTAACCAATGCCTTTGATTGAATTATTACACGTTATATTCGATTCCACCATGTTTGAGATTCTAGGGTTTGCAGGTTTCAAAATTGGGGTTTCCCAAACCAAGTAAAATTAGGATTCCAGACCCATGCCATTGCAATCAACGCATCTGGACGAAGAGATCTTGACCCTCACGATAAATTTATTGATACCATAGCGCTAGTCGCTATTTTCTTGAAGCTAGCCTAAGACAACGCTATAAAACCGTAGTGTTGTACCCCAAAATTTGCCCTCCCATATTTCTCAAAATATTCCAAGAAAAATTCACAAGTCCAACCCGGCGCGTCATATTCAGGTATTCTTTCGCCAAGATATCTCTGATAACATATTCTCAAATTCAGGTTCGGCTCAAGAGATAATTCTTTAAAGAAGGTATCCGAATGTGCGAGTTTTCTTGAAGAAATATGGTGAAAAAGTGTGCTGAAAGTGGAGTTTTTACGCGCTAAAAAATTCATAACTTGAAGATCGTGGCTTATTTTGAACCCGTTCCGGTGGCCAAAATTCCGTCTTGACATCATCTACGTTTTCATCTCTCACGGCTGGAAGCCAATTTCGATCAGAAGGTCTTCAAAAATGTGGATTTATCAGGTATTTTCGTGCAGAAAATTTGTGACAGAAGTTTATTTACGTCATGTTCAAAAAATCATAACTTGGTCGATTTTCATCGTATCGAGCTGGTTCCGGTGCCAAAATTTCACAAATTGAGTTGACTACATTTTCACAGAAGGAATTGAGTTCAAACGGTATTCAAAAGGCCTTCGTTTTTTGCTCAGAGTGCGTGACACGCTGAAAATCCTGAATGCTGAATATTATTTCATCTGGGCCGAAACTTCGAAAATTCATAACTCGGTCAATTTTTATCGGATTGGACTCATATTTTTACACAAGGTCACTGACTCATAGATCTACAACTTTGCTTCAAAAGTCGAGACCAAATTATGCACCGATCAATACCAGTTTTTTATTGAAGAACGTGTCAGAGCCGACACTGGAGCCCAAAATAAGTTTGTCTGAGCTGAAACTTCAAAAATTCATAACTAATTCACCGTTTATCCGATTGAGTCGATCTTCGGACAGGAGTTAGTTCTCGATGTCGGCTACATTTTGTTTTCACATTTCAACTTCAAAAAATGCACTTAAGTCTCTGCGATTTAGCCTGGAAAGTGACGAATTCAAGTGAATATTGGAGGCCCAATTGCACATTCAAAGCCCATTTTCTTTACCCTAATTTCCACTATATAATCACCTTCTTGTCACACAAACCAAGGGGGAGAAAAAAAGAAAAAAGAGGGGAGAAAAAAAGAAAAAAGAGGGAAGAAAAAAAGAGAGAAAAAAACCTTGCCACAACACTGTTGGAATATCAAACTCTTTCAAGAACCCTAAAACCTTGAAATCCTTATTACAAATCCCTCTCTCACTACAAACAAAACCATCTCAGCTACAAACCAACATCTTATTACTTCTTCAGTAAGGGTAAGGCTGGCTTGATCTCCATGATCCAAAGGGCATTAAAGCATTCATGTCACTACTTTTCCAGTAAGGGTAAGGTTGATTTGATCTCCATGATCAAAAGGGTATAATCATTCATACATGCCATATTGTGTCTAAACATTAAATTTCTTCATATGTTGGTTTTATTTGAATTTTTATGATTTTATTTAATGTGTTCGTGAGATTCAACTGCAGATTTAGACAGGATCCCAGGTTTATTTAGGAACGTTGAGGCCAAAAGCCAAAAAGTCAAAAGGCCAAAAGGCCAAAAGCCAAAAGTCAAATACATGGCGAGGCAGACATTAAGCCAGAGATTAAGGGAACGTTGAAGCCAGAACACAAATGGCCAAAAGCCAAAAGCCAATTGGCCAAAGTAGAACAACTTATGCATGAAACTCAATCCAATGGCCAAAGAATGCAGACCACGGTACTCAGGAGTCAATACTTCAAAAAACCTCCCCTTGGGCCAGACACCCCCTATGGTTTGCTCAATTTTTAATTTTTATTTGTTTTTCCTTTTTATTCTTTTAATTGTTTTTTTAATTGTTTTCTTTTAATTCCATAAAATAATTTTCATAATAAATATAAAATACAGAAAAATCAAAAAATGTTTATTTTATTAATATTAATTTTACTATTATTATTTTTGTAAATAAACTTTAAACAATTAATTAGATTAATTTAGGTTTCAAAACTTTAATATTTTTTTTAATAAATTAACTATGTAGAAATTAGGTTTTTTTAAATTTTTCATCATTTTTTTAATAAATAATTTTCTCCTCATTATTATTATTATTAATTACTAATTTATTTTGTAAATAAACATGTACATAAATCCTTTAGTAAATTAAGTTAAACTTTAACATTTTTCTCAAATAATTAAAAATATGTAGAAATTAGGGTTTCTTTTAATTTTAATTTTAATTTTCTTATTTCATAAATACAAAAAAAACCTAAAAAACACTTCTTTTATTTCAATAAATAATTAATTAATTTTTAATTTCATTTAATTTCATTAAAAAGGGTCTAACGCCCTCGCTTCCAATTTTAATTCCAATTCGCGCATTTTATTTTATTTCTTATAATATTAATGTAATTCTCCCAAAGCCTTGTAAACTCGGACATTTTATTTCTCGCACTTTATTTTATTTCTTTATTTACTTTCTGTCAAATCGGGTCCTGGTTTAATTTGGCGATGTGGACCCGCGCCTTTGTAATAGTTTAGAACTTTTAATTTTCCGCATCTTTTTAACTGCTAATAAAATGCATGCAAGAATGAATGACAAAAAAATAAAAACAAACGCATAGATCACCTTGACATGAACAAGACAAAAATAAATGAACATGACACACAAATCACACACCACCCCTAGGGTACGCCTCACTGTTGCCTTGCCTCGAAAGGTGATCGTCGAGTAGAGGATGTTTTAGTAAGTCCTCATGATCCGGGAACCTGGCATGAGGGTAGCTTCTAAGGTGTCTTCCTATTGCTCCGGTGATCACCATGTCCCGAACCTCGAATTGACCCGAACACCTCCAACGGTGGTGCTACCTACCTCTCAATGGTGGGAGGGCATTACTTTAAAGGACATCTACACAGACGAATTCCTTAGGGTAGGTAGGTTCTCAAGGATACTTGCTCTCTTCAAAAAACAAATCAAAATCTTTTCACCAACACATTTTCAAAAGCTTTCAAAGCAAATTTTTCAAACACTCTGACGTACGAGTCGAACTGAAATTTTTCAAAGAAACTTTTTAAACCCACATTGAAAAGCAAACAAACAATTTTGAAAACACATTGAGCAAGTATCTAAGAGCCCATGGATAACCATGGATAGAAAGGGTGCTAACACCTTCCCTTTCTATAACCTACCTCCCGAACCGAGAGCAATCTCTTTAAGGAATTTTTCTGTGCTTTTGTCCTTTCCATTTGGAGAAAATAAAAGACGGTGGCGACTCTTGCTTACCGCGACATTTTGCGAACCAGCGTTAAACAGTCAGTTCCAGATCCACCGATCACAGAACTGGCGACTCTGCTGGGGACCCTTTATAAAGTGAGGTGTACCTTAGGGCTAAGTCATAACTGTGTTTTCACTTGTATTGTTTTGCTTGCTTTACTATTGTGGGTTGTATCGGAGTTACATAGATCCTAACCCGGATCTGGGGATACCCTGTTTAGGTAGCATAAGCTGTGAGGGACCTGTCCGGCGTATACCGACATGGGTGAAGCAGTGGCTACGTTGGTGTGGCGCCTTGGTCTGTACCGATATCCCTCGTGTTGAAACGGGGAGAATATGGGTCTTCCAAGGAGTCATTAAGCACCAACAGACCTTAGAACCTTAAATGACCCAACTTGGCCATTAGAACAGTAGCAGTATGCTACGCCCATTGAGGCTAAACTCTCGTGATGGTTCTGGCCGCAAGAAAAGATTGCGACGCTGGAGTTATGACCGATTGAGGGTAGTCAATGATATTGGGATCCTCTAAGAACCCGGTTACTTTTGATAGGACAGGTATGAACCCACCAACTTCAAGAGGGTAATACCCAGACCCCATGCTGGCCTTAAACTCTAAGGGTTTCTCTTGTGTGACTTGTGTGCCTTCGTACTTGACTATCTGCGTGCTTGTTACCTGACACTTGTTTCTCGCAGGTTTTGTTTATAGTCCTTAATTGGGACTCATAACATGGTACTAAATTTCTTGCAGGTTTTGTTCATAGTCCTTAACTGGGACTTATAACAGGGTTTACCAAATTTCTTGCAGGTGTTGTTTATAGTCCTTAACAAGGACTCATAACAGGGTACTAAGTTTCTTGCAGGTTTTGTTTATAGTCCTTAATTGGGACTCATAACAAAGTATACTGAATTTCTTGCAGGGTCTGTTTATAGTCCTTAATTGGGACTCATAACATGGTTTACCTACATCACCCCATGCATAGCATGACATCATACCATTGCATACCATTGCATACATCCTAACCCATTTCAAGGATCTCAAGGGCTTGTGATGCAGGTCAGGATGAACCAATTGTCTAGCCAGGGGCAAAGAGGATTTATTTTCCTCTAGCCAAGGTTGTTAGGGGCTATGACCCACTTGATATGGTGAGCCTTTGACCCTTGGAAGAAAGACTCTCAACAAATATGAAGTTCTTTCAATCAAGCTACCGGATCCAAATGCTAACAAATTTTCTTGTTTATCCCGCGAGGTCCTTGAAAACATTGCATGCATATCATACACATCATCGCATTACAGGTATCCCTTCTGCAGGTCACTTACCTTTCTCGCTGTTTATTTCAGCAATGGCCTCACAACAAGATAACCAGGACCTTCACGTTCAAGAGTCTCAGTTCAGAGAAATCTTCCTAGGTCTATCCAAGGGGCAAGAAGAGCTGAGGACCCTCCTCATAGGGAATCTGATCAGAAAAAGTCCCGAAGATGACAAGGACGAGCAGCTGAAACGTCTACAAGCTGAGGTAGACACACTGAAAACCCAGATGCTGGGGCAAAGGGCACTCATTCAAGGTTTAGCTCAGGAGCAAGGAGAGCTGAGAGCCATGATCAGTCAACTCCACCTAGGCAAATCCAACATGAAGCTACCAGTCCAAGTCAAGGACCAAGTCTTTGATCAGCTACCAAGAGGACAACAGTCTGGTATGGTGAAGAATGGACCTCCCCAAGTTGTTACTACTTCACAAACCCAGCATCAACGGGGCAATCGGCGTAAGCGATATACGTCTGGAAGACATTTCACTGAGACTGGCATACCACCATCTCTAATGCTGGAACACTTGTTGGAGGTCAATCTGATTACTTTAAAGGGTCCTCCCCAGAATCCTGACATCTCTGCTCCTACTTACAACCCTGATAAAAGATGTGCCTACCATTCTGACAGTCCTGGACATGACACCAATGACTGTTGGAGCTTGAAGAACAAGATCCAGGACTTGATCGACGGAAGGGTGCTGGAGTTCATGCCGGGTGGCCAAATGAAATGCTTCTGCTGAGAATCTCCCATCTGAAGTGACTAATTCAAACTTTTGTTCATTCGAATGTTCAAGTTGCATTTTTCTTTGATTGTCTAAACATTTATTCATGTCAAACGTTGTTATTTCATTAATGCATCGTTTATGTCTGTTTTGAATCAATATATTCGCATTCACTATATGCAAATTGTTTTCATATTTTTTCTGATGTCGACTCTTGATCTTTAATCCTAAGCCTCTTGAGGGAGGATGACGAAAACGATACCACGATCTACAGTATGCTTTTGAACAGACCCCGCTGATGAGGTACAGGCATTGTTTCAACCCCTAAACACTGGAGTTATAAGGATGATAATCCCTCGTCAACCCATCAGAGCCAAAGAAGTAGGAGTCTTTATTTTCGAAAATCAAAACCCTTAATCATAACCTGGGGCAGGGTAGTCTCTCAGTTGATCCAAGTGCATAACGAATGGCACCGAAGAGATCTTTACAAAACGAACAAAGACAATGATGGTTCAGAACAATCAAAAGGACAGGCAGTCATCATCAAAATTCATAAATGAAAAAAGCCCAAAAAAGTCTAAACCTACAAAGGGGACTTATGAAACTGGGGCATCCCGCTGACTGTAATTCCAAAAAAGGAAACAGTTCAGGCAAAAAAAAGGGATAACAAAAAAGAAAGAGGTCCTACAAACCCTCAACAAAAAAAATGACTGCCTATTCAAATGAAATCATCAACATCTGAACCATTATTGGAACATCAAAGCAAGGACTCAAAACAAGGTCTAACGCACGATCAACTGAGTTTAGGTTTGAAGAACATCACGAAGAGCGGGTGGGTACAAATAAATTTGAGCCTTTATCCTTTGTTTCTTAAACCGTGAACCAGGCCACGATATAACCCTTAAAAGTCCTAGCTGAAGCACGGGTTAGTTCGAAAGCATACTGTACGAAAGGTATCCTGACTCTTTAAGGCCTACGGTAAATACGGAGTTGACATCACGTTTTACAAACAATCACTTGTTTTATGAAAAAAAGAATGCATTTTCAAAATCTTCAAGACAGACATAAGCCTTGCATTTTTGACATAACTTTGTTTGCATATGACTTTTTGTTTGAACAGCAGGGAAATTCGCACGATGAACACCTAGTGAACAGAAGCACTTCCAATCAAGGGGCATGGCATGACTATTGTCCAATCATCTGGGGCAGTCCAATCAAGATTCGGAGAATCTCTCAAAGGCCAAATAGCCTGGGGCAAATCTCCGCCTGAGTCACTTGGGGCATTTCAACAACGAATCTGGGCTGATCAAACACCTTCTGACGGCATGACAAAACACTTCTAACAGGGGCAACTCCCTACATTCTGAGAGCATGGACATAGTCGGAAAAATACTACGCAAAATCAAAGACCCGCTAGGTTGACATACCTAGGAAAAAATAAGGGTTTCCCGGCGAACCAAAAGGGTTCGGGCAAAATGAAGGGATGAAATGAAAAACCTGTACACCCGGCAAGTCGAAAACCTAAAAAGGCAGCTTGGGCAAAAAAGGGTATCCCGGTGGACTGAAAACCCGAAAGGGCGGTCCAGGCAAAAGTTAGGGATTAAAGCGTACGACTATGTCCTGACATCTTGTCATCTGCCTACCAGAAGAAGGTTT
Source organism: Vicia faba (assembly GCA_948472305.1). Classification (NCBI taxonomy): domain Eukaryota; kingdom Viridiplantae; phylum Streptophyta; class Magnoliopsida; order Fabales; family Fabaceae; genus Vicia; species Vicia faba. Next base: position 1,575,691,562 of record OX451737.1, read on the forward strand.
GTCCATCAACAACTATCAGCACCTCACAGGTCTTCCTCTCCCACCTCAGAAACAGGGGGCAATGATGAGTCGTCTAAACAATCTAGTTGGTCGGTCCTCCAAGGTACCAAGATAGGTTCAGCTAAAAAACATGACCGGTACATCCTAATTCCCCAGAGAGTGAGTCAGCAGTCAGTGCATTCTCCTCCAAGCAGAGTTATCAAATCTCAAGGAAGTTAGGTGTCCTCCAGCAGATCTCAACATCCCCCAGCACATCACTCTTAAACAAGCATCCCCGGTAGTCTTGCTCTAAATATTGTTCCCCGGCGGCGTATCAACATTCAAAGGAATCACTTCCCCGCAGTCAAAACTTTCCCAGGAAAGTCCAATCCAGTTTCCCCGGGAAAATTGGAGTTCATACCCCCAAGCAGTAAGCTTATCCCCAGTAGATTCTGGAAGCTTATCCCTCGCAGAGCACGAACGCGTCGTCCCGGCTTGATTTAAAGAGTTATTTCCGTAACAGGATATAACTGGGTTATCCTCAGCCAAAAGCCACGGAAAGAGCGTCCTCGGCAAAATATCTTTCCTACCCCCAGCAAAGTCTATCAACACTTCCAGCATAACAAGGATATCCCCCAGCATGACTCATCAACGGTATCCCCAGCGGAGTTATCTTCATCAACGCAGCAAAGCATCGCTATCCCCACAGAGTAGCACTCCCCAGCATGATCGCTAGAATATCTTTTCTCCCGCAGAATTATTCCATTTGCCAAGTTTATTCCTCAACGGAGTTATCTTCTCCTACCGGTATTCTTGCAACAATCATCCACAACGGAAGCAAAATCTCTTCCTCAACATCAGCCCAGGATGTGACTTCCCGGCACCCGTCAAGGATTTATTTTCCTAGACAAAAAACATACATGAATCATCACATACATCATTACAGCATGCATGTACGCATCATATCATATAAATCGCATCCATATTGAGAACATCATCGCTTGATCCATATCATGCATTGCATATAACTGACCTTTACCTTTCAGGAAAGATGCAGTTGAAATTCTCAAACATATTTCAAGGACTTCTCTAGTCCAGTTAAATCGACTCCAAGCAGATTTTTCTGATAAAGACTCAGTAGAAGTTCTCTTATGGTCCCCTCTCCAACGGCGTGTGAGGTGGTAATTCCTTCTTCAGATGTTTCCCTCTCCGGCATGAGCGTGAGGTGATAGTCTCTTATGGTCCCCTCTCCAACGGCGTGTGAGGTGGTAATTCCTTCTTCAGATGTTTCCCTCTCCGGCATGAGCGTGAGGTGATATTCTCTTATGGTCCCCTCTCCAACGGCGTGTGAGGTGGTAATTCCTTCTTCAGATATTTCCCTCTCCGGCATGAGCGTGAGGTGATAGTCTCTTATGGTCCCCTCTCCAACGGCGTGTGAGGTGGTAATTCCTTCTTCAGATGTTTCCCTCTCCGGCATGAGCGTGAGGTGATATTCTCTTATGGTCCCCTCTCCAACGGCGTGTGAGGTGGTAATTCCTTCTTCAGATGTTCCCCTCTCCGGCATGAGCGTGAGGTGATATTCTCTTATGGTCCCCTCTCCAACGGCGAGTGAGGTGGTAATTCCTTCTTCAGATGTTTCCCTCTCCGGCATGAGCGTGAGGTGATATTCTCTTATGGTCCCCTCTCCAACGGCGAGTGGGGTGGTAATTCCTTTTACAGATGTTCCCCTCTCCGGCATGAGCGTGAGGTGATATTCTTTTATGGTCCCCTCTCCAACGGCGAGTGAGGTGATATTTCCTTTCAGATTATAATTTCCTATAGTTCCCTCTCCAACGGTGAGTGAGGTGACTCCCTTTGAGATTATAATGTCCTTTGGTTCTCTTCCTGACACTACGAAGATGGTAATTCTCACCAAGATTTTCTCAACGAGCATTGTTGAGGTTGAAATCATTCAGGATTCTCTTACCATTCATGCTAAGGCAGTAACCATCCCTGGTTCATTCATCAGCGTTTGAAGCTCCAGACCCAGCTCCTGTAACCAGTCAGGACATATCTATATCAGGCATCTAAAATCAGCTCCTGCGGCGTGTCAGGTACTCATTTTTCTGTTTTGCAGGTATGCAGGTTCTCGCTAAGGAATCTCCTACGCGATCAACATCCAGATGGCATCTATAAGCCCATCATCCTATCCAGCAACCTCTAAATGGCATCTATAAGCCCATTCCCACCATCACACTACTATGTGAGCGCAAATTTCTGGTCACTCTAGTGTTCAATCATCTTCCACCCTCGGATTACGAAAGGCACGTCAGTCAATCTGCATCCTCAGGTCTAAGAAGATTGAACAGGGGCAACTGTTGTACCCCAAAATTTGCCCTCCCATATTTCTCAAAATATTCCAAGAAAAATTCACAAGTCCAACCCGGCGCGTCATATTCAGGTATTCTTTCGCCAAGATATCTCTGATAACATATTCTCAAATTCAGGTTCGGCTCAAGAGATAATTCTTTAAAGAAGGTATCCGAATGTGCGAGTTTTCTTGAAGAAATATGGTGAAAAAGTGTGCTGAAAGTGGAGTTTTTACGCGCTAAAAAATTCATAACTTGAAGATCGTGGCTTATTTTGAACCCGTTCCGGTGGCCAAAATTCCGTCTTGACATCATCTACGTTTTCATCTCTCACGGCTGGAAGCCAATTTCGATCAGAAGGTCTTCAAAAATGTGGATTTATCAGGTATTTTCGTGCAGAAAATTTGTGACAGAAGTTTATTTACGTCATGTTCAAAAAATCATAACTTGGTCGATTTTCATCGTATCGAGCTGGTTCCGGTGCCAAAATTTCACAAATTGAGTTGACTACATTTTCACAGAAGGAATTGAGTTCAAACGGTATTCAAAAGGCCTTCGTTTTTTGCTCAGAGTGCGTGACACGCTGAAAATCCTGAATGCTGAATATTATTTCATCTGGGCCGAAACTTCGAAAATTCATAACTCGGTCAATTTTTATCGGATTGGACTCATATTTTTACACAAGGTCACTGACTCATAGATCTACAACTTTGCTTCAAAAGTCGAGACCAAATTATGCACCGATCAATACCAGTTTTTTATTGAAGAACGTGTCAGAGCCGACACTGGAGCCCAAAATAAGTTTGTCTGAGCTGAAACTTCAAAAATTCATAACTAATTCACCGTTTATCCGATTGAGTCGATCTTCGGACAGGAGTTAGTTCTCGATGTCGGCTACATTTTGTTTTCACATTTCAACTTCAAAAAATGCACTTAAGTCTCTGCGATTTAGCCTGGAAAGTGACGAATTCAAGTGAATATTGGAGGCCCAATTGCACATTCAAAGCCCATTTTCTTTACCCTAATTTCCACTATATAATCACCTTCTTGTCACACAAACCAAGGGGGAGAAAAAAAGAAAAAAGAGGGGAGAAAAAAAGAAAAAAGAGGGAAGAAAAAAAGAGAGAAAAAAACCTTGCCACAACACTGTTGGAATATCAAACTCTTTCAAGAACCCTAAAACCTTGAAATCCTTATTACAAATCCCTCTCTCACTACAAACAAAACCATCTCAGCTACAAACCAACATCTTATTACTTCTTCAGTAAGGGTAAGGCTGGCTTGATCTCCATGATCCAAAGGGCATTAAAGCATTCATGTCACTACTTTTCCAGTAAGGGTAAGGTTGATTTGATCTCCATGATCAAAAGGGTATAATCATTCATACATGCCATATTGTGTCTAAACATTAAATTTCTTCATATGTTGGTTTTATTTGAATTTTTATGATTTTATTTAATGTGTTCGTGAGATTCAACTGCAGATTTAGACAGGATCCCAGGTTTATTTAGGAACGTTGAGGCCAAAAGCCAAAAAGTCAAAAGGCCAAAAGGCCAAAAGCCAAAAGTCAAATACATGGCGAGGCAGACATTAAGCCAGAGATTAAGGGAACGTTGAAGCCAGAACACAAATGGCCAAAAGCCAAAAGCCAATTGGCCAAAGTAGAACAACTTATGCATGAAACTCAATCCAATGGCCAAAGAATGCAGACCACGGTACTCAGGAGTCAATACTTCAAAAAACCTCCCCTTGGGCCAGACACCCCCTATGGTTTGCTCAATTTTTAATTTTTATTTGTTTTTCCTTTTTATTCTTTTAATTGTTTTTTTAATTGTTTTCTTTTAATTCCATAAAATAATTTTCATAATAAATATAAAATACAGAAAAATCAAAAAATGTTTATTTTATTAATATTAATTTTACTATTATTATTTTTGTAAATAAACTTTAAACAATTAATTAGATTAATTTAGGTTTCAAAACTTTAATATTTTTTTTAATAAATTAACTATGTAGAAATTAGGTTTTTTTAAATTTTTCATCATTTTTTTAATAAATAATTTTCTCCTCATTATTATTATTATTAATTACTAATTTATTTTGTAAATAAACATGTACATAAATCCTTTAGTAAATTAAGTTAAACTTTAACATTTTTCTCAAATAATTAAAAATATGTAGAAATTAGGGTTTCTTTTAATTTTAATTTTAATTTTCTTATTTCATAAATACAAAAAAAACCTAAAAAACACTTCTTTTATTTCAATAAATAATTAATTAATTTTTAATTTCATTTAATTTCATTAAAAAGGGTCTAACGCCCTCGCTTCCAATTTTAATTCCAATTCGCGCATTTTATTTTATTTCTTATAATATTAATGTAATTCTCCCAAAGCCTTGTAAACTCGGACATTTTATTTCTCGCACTTTATTTTATTTCTTTATTTACTTTCTGTCAAATCGGGTCCTGGTTTAATTTGGCGATGTGGACCCGCGCCTTTGTAATAGTTTAGAACTTTTAATTTTCCGCATCTTTTTAACTGCTAATAAAATGCATGCAAGAATGAATGACAAAAAAATAAAAACAAACGCATAGATCACCTTGACATGAACAAGACAAAAATAAATGAACATGACACACAAATCACACACCACCCCTAGGGTACGCCTCACTGTTGCCTTGCCTCGAAAGGTGATCGTCGAGTAGAGGATGTTTTAGTAAGTCCTCATGATCCGGGAACCTGGCATGAGGGTAGCTTCTAAGGTGTCTTCCTATTGCTCCGGTGATCACCATGTCCCGAACCTCGAATTGACCCGAACACCTCCAACGGTGGTGCTACCTACCTCTCAATGGTGGGAGGGCATTACTTTAAAGGACATCTACACAGACGAATTCCTTAGGGTAGGTAGGTTCTCAAGGATACTTGCTCTCTTCAAAAAACAAATCAAAATCTTTTCACCAACACATTTTCAAAAGCTTTCAAAGCAAATTTTTCAAACACTCTGACGTACGAGTCGAACTGAAATTTTTCAAAGAAACTTTTTAAACCCACATTGAAAAGCAAACAAACAATTTTGAAAACACATTGAGCAAGTATCTAAGAGCCCATGGATAACCATGGATAGAAAGGGTGCTAACACCTTCCCTTTCTATAACCTACCTCCCGAACCGAGAGCAATCTCTTTAAGGAATTTTTCTGTGCTTTTGTCCTTTCCATTTGGAGAAAATAAAAGACGGTGGCGACTCTTGCTTACCGCGACATTTTGCGAACCAGCGTTAAACAGTCAGTTCCAGATCCACCGATCACACGTAGCCTATGTGTTTTGTATTTCAGGAAAACGAAGGAGATGATGTGTTGTCCATCAGCGATAGGCCGGTTTGAAAACTGGCGCGTAAACCACTAATGCGTTTGTTTTTTTTCTTTTTGTTATTTGTTTGTTGTTAATATACCAAACGCGTTAATTGGCTCAGTGGTGCAGGTATTGCTTGGTGATGTTAGTGACCTGGGTTCGAATCCCAGGTCTATCTTATTTCCTATAATATTTTGCAAACTATGTTCCCATGTAATACAGGCATTAAGACGTACCATGTTCCATCCTCATCCAGACGTCCACGTGCTTAATGAAATCAGATCAATGGCTAAGAATTAAAGAGCACCCTACGTCCCAGTCAACATACCACATAGTGCTTGGAAAAGTCAGCGAATCTGAAGCTTAATTGGGCCAGACTATTCCAAGTTACACCTCCATATTGGGACTACACCCCCACCCTGGTTTGCAAGTGTTTTTATTTTTCTCATATCTTTTTCATTATTATTTTTATTTGTTTTATTGTTTTAATTTAATTCATTATTTTTACAATATATAAAAACTTCATTAAAAAATCAGAAAAGACCAAAAATAATAAATATTTTTATTGTAATTATTTTGTAAATAAATTAACATGTAATTATTTAGTTTTAATTAGGATTTTTGCAAGTTTAATTCTTTTTAATAAATCTAAAAAAGGTAGAATTAGGTTTAATTAACAATTTCCATTCCTTTTAGTTTTTCCTTTTTATCATAATATTATTATTTATTTATTTTCTATAATTAAATTTTGCACGTAAATTAACTTAGATTTAAATTAGGTTAAAACTTAATATTTTCACAATAAACTTAAAAACCATTAGAATTAGGGTTTGACGCTTCATTTTAATCTTAATTAATTATTTTTTCTATTAAATCTTAAAAATACAAAAATACCAAAAAACATTCTTTTTAATTTTAATTTTTAATTCCTTATTAATTTTAATTTTACAAAAGGGTCCAACGCCCTCGTTCGTAACTTATTTAATTCGCGTATTCATTTTCTTTCGCTTAAATAATTGTGTACCTCTCCCGAAGCATTGTAACCTTTACTTTTCGCACTTTTATTTGCTTTATTTACTTTCCGTCAAATCGGGTCCGGTTTAATTTTGGCGATGTGGACCCGCGCCATTTGTAATAGTTTAGATTTATTTTCCCGCAATATTTTAACTGTTAAATAAGCATGCAAGAATGAATGGCTATAATAAAATCAAGCGTAGATCACAATGAACATGACAAGATAAATACAAATGCAAACGATACACGAATCGCACACACCACCCCTAGGGTACGCCTCACTGTTGCCTTGCCTCGAAAGGTGATCGTCGAGTAGAGGATGTCTTAGTAAGTCCTCATGATCCGGGAACCTGGCATGAGGGTAGCTTCTAAGGTGTCTTCCCATTGCTCTGGTGATCACCATGTCCCGAACTTCGAATTGACCCGAACACCTCCAACGGTGGTGCTACCTACCTCTCAATGGTGGGATGGCACTACTTTAAAGGACATTTACACAGACGAATTCCTTAGGGTAGGTAGGTTCTCAAGGATACTTGCTCTCTTCAAAACAAACTGAAATCTTTTCACACCAACACTTTTCAAAAGCTTTCAAAGCAAATTTTTCAAACACTCTGACGTACGAGTCGAACTGAAATTTTTCAAAGAAACTTTTTTTAAACCCACATTGAAAAGCAAGCAAACAATTTTGAAAACACAATGAGCAAGAATCTAAGAGCCCATGGATAACCATGGATAGAAAGGGTGCTAACACCTTCCCTTTCTATAACCTACCTCCCGAACCGAGAGCAATCTCTATAAGGAATTTTTCTGTGCTTTTGTCCTTTCCATTTGGAGAAAATAAAAGACGGTGGCGACTCTTGCTTCCGCGACATTTCGTGAACCAGCGTTAAACAGTCTGTTCCAGATCCACCGATCACATTGTGCAATTAAATTATCTTGTAAATAATGCAATATTGATGTAATAGTTTAGGTTTAAATTCCTTGTCAAAATCCCCATTTGAACATTTGTACCCCCCTTCCCATATATGGTGTTGTAATAGCTTAGTAAATTTATTTTTCGCACTTTATTGCTTTCTAATTATGCCATGTTAGAATTAGGGTTTGTATGCGAATCAAAAACGACAAAAATAGTTTGACCTAATTTCAAGATAAACAAGCATGAAAATGGACACACAAATCACACTTGCACCCCCCTAGGGTATTCCACTTGTTGCCTTCAATAAATGGGCCATATTGCATGTTAGGTCTCTTTGGGCAAAAACAAACAATCAAATGATCATAGTCCCTCGATGACGCTTTCAAAATGTTGCCTAAACAAATGATCAAGTCCCTTAAGGAAAATTGCCCAAAGATACTTGGCACCATTGCAATTATGGTCTAAAACGATGACCCGCGTCCGTCCCTTTCACATCCTAATATGAGATTGTCCACCAAATACAATGGTGGAACAAACTTGTTAAAAGGGTTAAAACATAGCAATAATCTTTGAGAAATTTAGGAGTAGACAACCTCTTAGTTACTTGAATCAAACTTGCAAAACAAAACACTTGCCTATTTTCTAAAACCACACCTCACAACACTTTCAAAACAATTTTCAAAAACAAATGAAAACCTTTTCAAAAGACATACACCTTTGTATACATCCCAACATGGATCATTACAAAGGTTGCCACCACATTGGCTTCTTTTCAAAACATTTTCAAACCCACACACACACAAGAGTACCATTTCAAATAATTGAAAACAAAAGGCAAGTGATCTAAGCAAGTAACTAAGAGCCCATGGATAACCATGGATAGAAAGGGTGCTAATACCTTCCCTTTCTATAATCTACTCCCCGAACCCAAGAAAACATCTCAAAGGTTTTTGCTGTGCTTTTTAACCTTTCCTTAGGATAAAATAAAAAGTCGGTGGCGACTCTTGCTCAACCGAAACATTTGCGAAAACAAACACAAAACCATAGTCAGTTCTCCCACCGTATCACAGAACTGGCGAATCTGCTGGGGACTAAATTAAAAGTGGAGTAACCTTAGGGCTTAGATCACCTTTGTTTTCAATTGTTTGCCTTGTTTGCTTTTATAATTGTGGGCTTTGCATCGGAGTTTCATAGATCCTAACCCGGATCTGGGGAATACCCTTTTTAGGTAGCATAATCTGTGAGGGACCTGTCCGGCGTAGACCGACATGGGTGAAGCAGTGGCTATGTTGGTGTGGCACCTTGGTCTGTACCTATATCCCTTGTGTTGCAATGAGGAGAATATAGGTCTTCGAAGGAGTCATTAAACACCAACCAACCTTAGAACCCTAAATTGACCAAACTTGGCCATTAGGACAGTAGCAGTATGCTACACTCATTGAGGCTAAACTCTCGCGATGGTTCTGGCCGCAAGAAAAGATTGCGATACTGGAGTTATGACCGATTGAGGGTAGTCAATGATTTGAGATCCTCTAGAACCAGGTTACTTTTGATAGGACAAGTTTTAACCGACGAAACTAAAAGAGGGTAATACCTAAACTTCATGCTGGCCTGAAACCTAAGGGTTGTCTTGTTAACTTGTGTGCCTTATCATGTTTGCCTGTGTGAATACTTGTGGTGTGCCTCATCATAGCATCATGCCATCATACCATTGCATGCATCCTGTATAAAGGACTAACCCATTTCAAAGACAAAAAGTTTCATCTTTGCTCTGTTTTGTAGGACATCATGATGCCCGTGCGTAGGAATACTATTCGGCTCAATTTTGTTCAACCACCAACTTTGCTCAAGGATTTGGTTGGTAGGATTCCAAACACTTCTTCCTTCATCAACAGGCATGGTTCTCTCCTTGGCTTGATCACTGCAAAATGGGACCAACAACTGATAAGTGTTCTGACCCAGTTTTATGACCCCCTGCATCATTGTTTCACCTTTCAAGACTTCCAGCTGGTTCCTACCCTGGAAGAATTCTCTTATCTGCTTGGGATCCCTGTCTTGGAGCAAACTCCATTCACTGGTTTGGAAAAGACTCCTAGGCCTGAAGAGGTTGCTGTAGTTCTCCCCTTGACCAAAGAAGAGGTATTGGCTAACTGGGAAACTAGAAGTGGAGTTAAGGGCTTTTTGGTCAAATTTCTGGTTGGCAAAGCTAATGATTTCTAGAATGACTTGGACTTCAAGGCGTACGAAGACATTATTGCTCTTTTGATCTATGGTCTGGTACTGTTTCCCAATCCTGACACCTTTATCAGTATCCATGCCATAAGGATCTTCATGTCTCGGAATCCTGTACCCACTCTTTTGGGTGATATCCTGCAACAACTCTATGCTCGTACTGCCCAAAAACGGGGAACTCCATGGTGTTGTGCTCCTTTGCTAGTGAGGTGGTTTATTTCGCACCTTCCTAAGTTTGTGCTGAAGAATGAAGAAGGAAAGGGTTGGGCTCATAGGCTAATGTCTCTCACTGATAATGACATCACTTGGACTCTCAGAGGTTTGGATGAGGTAGCTGTTATTAATCGTTGCGGAGAATACCCTAATGTTCCGTTGATTGGTATCCAAGGAGGAATCTCTTATAATCCATGTTTAGCTCTCCGCCAGTTTGGAAGAGCCAGAAGAGTCGGGCCTCATGAAATGTTGGTTCCTCACTTCCATTTTGAGTTTCAGGCAGATAGTGACAAACTACGCCATGGATTCATTAAGGCTTGGGACAGAATTCACAAAGCTGACCCACATGAGTTGGGACCAAAGACTTCTCTACCAATGGAACCCTATTGCAAATGGGTCCGCATCCGTGCTCAGAAGTTAGGTATGCCGTACGAAGCTGTCAGACCGATCATTCTTGAATCTCCTGATGAAGATGGGGTTCCTCCAACTGTCCTCCCTCCTCAGATACCTACTGATTTTGACACAATGAAGAGATCTTGGACGCAGCTAAAGGAAGAACGGGATTTTTATCGGGAAAAGTTCAACGAACAGGAACGGAAAGTCCAGAGGCTGACTAAGCAATTGGAGGAAGAGCGGGTTCTGAATAACTACATCAACACTGAGAAAAGGAGGCCATGGGAGCACTGATGGGCTTTGGATATTTCCTTTTACAGCTTTTATTTCCTTTTCAGTATTTTTCAGCCCTGTAATGCCTAAGGGCGAGTTGTTGAACAATTTAAAATTTGAATCTAATGAAGTGTGTTTCCCTTTTGTTTACAAAGTTGAATCTTGTTTGTCTTTGAAAACATAAAACATACGCATTTCATTGCACCATATGCATAGCAGGTACCCTATTTCACAGGTTGCTTAATCTCCTTCGCTATTTATTTTGAACAGTCATCATGAATCCAGACTCATCCAGTGAGCAAGCAATCAAGGCCCTTCAGGCCCAAAGTGCCCAGTTTCTAGAGATGGTCCTGAGCCTGGCCCAAGGTCAGCAAGAGTTGAAGACTCTACTCCTTAAGAAGAAGAAGGAAAAGAGGACTGCGTTATTCAACACCGGACGCAGATTTGGGAACACACTCCATAATGAAGCTGATCCAACTACTTCTTCTGCTGAGAAAGACAGTCCCCAAGGGGGAGGAGCTCCTAGTCCTGCAATCTCTGAAAACGAGACGGACTACAATGACGAACAATACCCACCTGCTGTTGACAGATACAAACAATTAGAGGACCGCTTGAGCGCCATGGAGATTCAGAATGTGCCGGGACTTGATTTCGGAGATTTGGGGTTATCTTTTGGGGTAGTAATCCCACACAAGTTTAAGGCGCCTACCTTTGCCAAATACGACGGGGCTTCCTGTCCAAAGTTGCATCTAAGGTCGTACGTAAGGAAGATCCAACCTTACACGGCAGATAAGAACCTTTGTATTCACTTCTTCCAAGATAGCCTTTCAGGGTCATAGCTTGAGTGGTTCTACCAACTAGATGGAACTAGCATCCGACACTGGGAAGATTTGGCAACCGCATTTTACAGACAATATCAATACAATTCTGATCTCGCTCCTACGCGTACCCAACTTCAGGGTATGTCTCTAGGAACGGGCGAAGGGCTTAAAGAATATGCACAAAAATGGAGAGATTTGGCTGGCAGGGTGCAGCCTCCATTGACTGATCGTGAGTTGGTTGATATGTTTCTAGGGACTTTGTCTGGTCCGTTTTTCAATCATTTGGTTGGTAACTCCTCCGCTGGGTTTACGGATTTGATTCTGACGGGTGAAAGGATTGAAGCTGGCATCAGGTCAGGAAAGATACAAAAAGCTGCCTCCACAAGTACTGAGAAAAGACCTTTCAAGAAAGAAGCAAGTGCAGTCTATGGTCCTAGAAGACAAGTCAAGCCAAAAAGTCGCCAAGCCGTCAATGCTTTGGTCATTTCAAAACCTGTTGCTGCTCCTCAGTAGTACAATCAACAAAGAAGTGAAAGGACCAAGAGGCAGTATACTAGGTTGAGTATGACCTTGTCACAAATCTTACCGCAACTTTTATCAACCAACCTGGTGACCATCAAAGAAGCGCCAATGGTCGTGAATACTGCATCTCCTAAATATAACCCAAATGCCCGTTGTGCTTATCATTCCGATAGCCCCGAGCATACTACTGACGATTGCTGGGCCCTGAGAAATAAAGTGCAAGACCTTATCGACGCAAAGGAAATTCAGTTTGAAGCGCCTGAGATACCAAACGTTGTAACCGCTCCTATGCCCCAGCATAGAGTAAATGCCATTGAGGAAGATTCGTATGTTGTTTCGGTGAATGATGTTGCTACCCCTCTTTTGACTGTTAAGAGGAACTTACTACTAGCCGGTTTATTTCCGGGTTGTAGCAAGGGTTGCCTCCTGTGTGCTGTTATCCCTACCGGTTGTCCACTGCTGAAATCAGGCATCCAAAGCCTGATGGATAGCAAAGAAATTCTGTTCAAGAAAACTGCTGTTTCGTTTGTCTCCGTTGAAGAAGTATCTGTTGTCACAATTTACAATCCTACCAAAGCTCCTCCGAGGAAGCCAGTCCAAATTTTGTCTGTTGCACCCATTACTATTACTGTTCCGGGGCCTCTCCCCTATGAGTCTGATAAATCGGTCCCATGGCATTATGGGGCCGACGTGTATGTGCTTGGAGTGAAGCAGGAGTTCAACACCAATACCAGTATCAGTAACATCACTGGTCCCGCCAAGATTACCCGCAGTGGCAGGCTCTTCTCGCCTGACATTACACCGCCAGTTATCCGAAAACCTCTAACCATCACACCCGCAAGTGTGCATGTTCTGAATCAAGTTCCTGTGTCCACTACTGCCGCCGAGTCCTCTGATACTCGGGGCAAAGAAGTTGCTACCGATTTGCCTGCCAGAACGGAGGCACCAAAAAAGACTGTTGTTGAAGCCTTCCAACAAGAAATGGAGGAAATCCTTAAAATCATTAAAAAGAGTGACTTTAATGTTGTTGAACAGTTGGGGCATACCCCCTCCAAAATCTCTATGTTATCATTGCTGCTATGCTCAGAGGCCCATGTAAAAGCCCTGATTTCATTTCTGAAAATGGCCCATGTGCCGCAAGAGACCTCCGCAGATCAATTCACTGACTGTGTGGCCAATTTGACAGCTAACAATGGCTTAGGGTTCTCAGATGCTGACCTCACCGCCAAAGGGAAAAATCACAATGATGCCCTGCATGTTTCCATAGAATGCAGGGGCACTACTCTCGCGCACGTGTTGGTGGATACCGGCTCTTCCCTAAATGTTTTACCCAAGAAGGCATTGGATCGCTTGGATTGTGAGGGTTTGGAGTTGAAACCTAGCAACATCATTGTTAGAGCCTTCGACGGTTCTAAAAGGATGGTGCACAGTGAGGTAGACATTCCTATTCGTGTGGGTTCCCAAGTCTTCGACTCAACGTTCTATGTAATGGATATTCGTCCATCTTATTCCTGCTTGTTGGGTCGACCCTGGATTCACAAGGCTGGGGCAGTAACATCCACTCTACACTAAAAGCTCAAATACCCTGTCAAAGGGAAGATTGTTACTGTGCAGGGTGAGGAGGAATATATGGTTAGCCATTTGAATTCATTCTGGTATATCGAGATGGACGGGGAGTTTATTGAAACCCCCTTTCAGCATTTTGAGGAGGTACCTCCAATTTTGGCATCAGCTGAAACAGTGGTTAAAGAAGACTTTCCGTTGAAGATGGCGTCCTTGAAGGATGCCCGGGCTGTAATCGAGAAAGGTAATTGTGCAAACTGGGGTCAGCTTCCTGACTTCACTCAAAAGAACGACAAGTTTGGGCTGGGCTTTACTGCGGGGGCTCAGAGGGCTGTGCGCAAGGAAAAGATCAGAAAGGTTCCAGTGTTTATCACCAGTCCAAGGGTGAACGCTATTGAAGAGGACATAGAGGAAGCAGAGTTTGACAGTTGGATCTATCCAACCACCAGCAACGGACCAAGCAACTGGACAGCAAAGGATTTTACACCTATCACATTTGTCACGCAGTAATTAACTCTTTTGATTTTCAATTTGTAACAAACAATATGTTAAAACTTTGTTGGCTCGGTGTCCTACCCGGGGCATCGTAGCTCCATTTGTGAGGGCTTTTTGTATGACATTTCCATATATCATCAATCAAAACATTGGACGTTTGTTGCATTTCAAATCTTGTGCTCTTTTTCTTTGTGTTATATTGCAAAACATCTATATTTACACACACTCACTCATACATGTTTCAATCCACTCTGGATCTCACTGGTAACAGCTCTGCTACCACCAGTTATGACTTCGAGAATCCGATCAACTTGGCCGAGGACGAAGGTGAAGATGATTGCGAAGTGCCTGGTGAACTCGCGAGACTGCTGCTTCAAGAAGAGAGGGCCATTCAGCCGCATGAAGAGCCGGTGGAAACAGTGAACTTGGGTACTGAGACAGATAAGAAAGAGGTCAAGATTGGTGCCAATCTAGAGCTCAGCGTGAAGCAACGATTGATCCAGATGCTACATGATTACATGGAGATATTTGCTTGGTCCTACGAGGACATGCCTGGTTTGGATGCCGACATTGTAGTTCATCACTTGCCAACCAAAGAAGACTGCCCTCCGGTAAAGCAAAAGGTCCGCCGCATGCGTCCCGAGATGTCCGAAAAGATCAAGGTTGAGGTTATGAAGCAATTCGATGCCGGGTTTCTTGCAGTGACCTCTTACCCTCAGTGGGTTGCTAATGTAGTGCCAGTGCCAAAGAAGGACGGTAAAGTCAGAATGTGTGTCGATTATAGGGATCTAAACAGGGCAAGCCCCAAGGATGATTTTCCTCTACCTCACATCGATGTTCTCGTTGACAATACTACTCAACACAAGGTGTTCTCCTTCATGGATGGTTTTTCAGGGTATAATCATATCAAGATGGCTCCGGAAGATATGGAAAATACTACCTTTGTGACTCAGTGGGGCACCTTCTGCTACAAGGTCATGCCATTCGGGTTGAAAAATACTGGGGCAACCTACCAACGTGTCATGGTTGCTTTATTTCATGATATGATCCATCATGAGATTGAGGTATACGTTGATGACATGATTGCAAGGTCTCAAACTGAGGAGGAGCACCTTGATCATCTGAGGAAGCTGTTTGACCGACTAAAGTTATACAAGCTGAGGTTGAATCCCAACAAATGCACCTTTGGGGTGAGGTCCGGAAAATTGCTAGGTTTCATTGTAAGTGACAAAGGTATTCAGGTGGACCCTGCCAAGGTAAAAGCCATACAAGAGATGCCGACTCCAAAGACAGAGAAAGAAGTTAGAGGCTTCCTGGGACGACTAAATTACATTGCCCGATTCATCTCACATCTGACTGCTACTTGTGAGCCAATCTTCAAATTACTGAAGAAAGATCAAGTAGTACGCTGGAACGATGAATGTCAGGCTGCCTTTGAAAGGATAAAGGAATATCTCCAAGAACCACCCATTCTTATGCCACCAGTAGAAGGGAGACCTCTGATACTATACTTAACAGTACTTGACAATTCAATGGGGTGTGTGCTGGGACAGCATGACGAGTCTGTCCGAAAAGAGCACGCTATTTATTACCTGAGCAAAAAGTTTACCGACTGTGAGTCTCGTTACTCACTGCTTGAGAAAACTTGCTGCGCTCTGGTATGGGCTGCTCGCCGGCTGAGACAGTATATGCTGACTCACACCACTTTGTTGATTTCAAAGATGGATCCCATCAAGTACATATTTGAAAAGCCCGCTCTGTCTGGAAGAATAGCAAGATGGCAAATGATCTTAACAGAATATGATATCCAGTATACAACTCAGAAAGCAATTAAAGGAAGTGTACTGGCAGATCATTTGGCACACCAACCTGTGGACGATTATCAATCATTGAACTTTGATTTTCCGGACGAAGATATCATGGTGGTAACCGACTGTGAAGTACCTGGACCGGATGAAGGACCTGAGGAAGGATCCCGATGGTCTATGCATTTTGACGGAGCCTCCAATGCTTTGGGTAACGGCGTCGGTGCTGTAATCATATCTCCCAAGGGAACTCATACTCCACTCACCACCCGATTGTGTTTCAACTGCACCAACAACATGGCAGAATATGAGGCATGTATCATGGGTCTGCAAGCTGCAATCGATTTAAGGATCAAATTTCTGAGTGTCTTCGGAGATTTCGCTCTCGTGATCAATCAGATCAAAGGCGAGTGGGATACGAAACACCCAAATCTTATTCCTTACAAGGAGTATGTGTCGACCTTGCTTCCCCACTTTGAAGAGATAACTTTCGAACACTTCCCAAGAGAGGAGAATCAGCTAGCGGACGCACTAGCTACGATGTCTTCAATGTTCAAAGTTAAATGGGACAATGAGGCTCCCCGGATCATTATCTGGAAGTTGGACGAACCGGCATACTGCTGCGATCTTGAGGCTGAAAAGGTGACTGAAAAACCCTGGTATCATGAGGTGAAGAGGTACTTGGAAGCTCAGGAATACCCTGAAGGTGCATCTGTCAATGACAAGAAGTTCATGAGGAGGTTTGCGGCAAAATTCTTCCTCAGCAACGGCATTCTCTACAAATGGAATCATGATTCAACTCTACTGCATTGTGTGGATAAGGCTGAAGCAGAGAAGATCATGATAGAACTGCATGAAGGTACATTCGGAACCCATTCTAGTGGACATACCATGGCTAAGAAGATCCTCCGGGCAGGATATTTCTGGTCCACCATGGAAGCCGACTGTTACCAACATTCTCGAACTTGTCATAAATGCCAGATGTATGCTGACAAGGTGCACATTCCTCCAGTTCCTCTGAACGTTCTGACGGCACCTTGGCCTTTTGCAATGTGGGGCATTGATATGATCGGTGAGATCCGACCGACGGCATCCAACGGGCATCGCTTCATCTTGGTGGCAATCGATTACTTCACGAAGTGGGTTGAGGCAGCTTCCTATGCAACGGTAACCAAGAGCGTCGTGGCACGTTTCATCCGGCATAATCTGATCTGTCGGTACGACGTCCCGGAAAGAATCATTACGGACAATGGTACCAATCTCAATAACAAAATGATCACTGAGCTCTGCGAACAATTCAAGATACAGCACCACAACTCTTCTCCCTACTGGCCGAAGATGAATGGGGCTGTAGAGGCAGCTAATAAGAATATCAAGAAAATTGTGCAGAAGATGACAGTGACCTATAAAGATTGGCACAAGATGTTACCGTTCGCTCTTCATGGGTACCGTACCTCAGCAAGGACGTCAACCGGGGCAACTCCTTTCTCCTTGGTCTATGGCATGGAGGCAGTTTTGCCAATTGAAGTCCAGATACCCTCTCTCCGGATAATGAAGGATGCAGATCTGAGCGAAGATGACTGGATCCAGACTCGACTTGATCAATTAAACCTGATTGACGAAAAGAGACTTACTGCTATCTGTCATGGTCAGACGTATAAAAAACGGATGATCAGGGCATTTAACAAGAAAGTCAGACCACAAGAGTATCAAGTTGGGGACCTGGTAATCAAACGCATCATCCTTCCTCAAAGTGATCCCCGGGGCAAATGGACCCCTACGTACGAAGGGCCATTTGTGGTTAAACATGTGTTCTCAGGAGGAGCCATGATCCTAACCACCATGGATGGTGACGACCTTCCTCACCCCTCCAGTGCAGACATAGTGAAAAGATACTACGCATGAATAAAAGACCCGCTAGGTTGACATACCTAGGCAAAAATAAGGGCTTCCCGGCGAACCAAAAGGGTTCGGGCAAAAATAAGGGATGAAATGAAAAAAATCTGTACACCCGGCAAGTCGAAAACCTGAAAAGGCGGCTTGGGGAAAAATGGGTATCCCGGTGGACTGAAAACCCGAAAGGGCGGTCCAGGAAAAAGTTAGGAATAAAGCGTAACACTATGTCTCATTGGATCACCTTGCATCCGGAATTCGACATCAACTATCTGGCTCATACTTCGGCATCGACCAATCAGCTTCATCTTCAACCAAGCAGCAAAGCGATGAGACGCTTGAAGACATAAAGGCGATAGCAGAGTTGGAACCCAATGGGATTGTTTACATAGCTGTTTTGTTTCCTTTTCAAAATTGTAAATTCTATATTATTCGGCGGCATCCTCTTACTAGGATGTCAGCCTCTTGTACAAAAATGCCTATTCACAGGCAAAATTCAAGTCAATACAAATGCACTTGTCCATACAAATTGCCATTATTTTTCCTTTTTCTGTTTTGTCTTGCGAAGAACGTCCAATGTTCATTTTTGATATATGCATTTGACATTAAATTGCTGATTCATAAATATTTGCATATGAAACAAAAGACTAATTACAGGTGACATCAGAAACAGGGGCAATGTGAAGTTGCCTGATGCAGTCTGGTTGCTTTGTCTGCCAAGGTACCAAGGTAGATTCGACTGAAGAATGTGACCAAATCATCTCAACTCCCCGCAGAGTAAGACAAGATTCAGCAATACTCTCCCCAAGCAGAGTTGGTTCCTTGTCAATCCTGAAAAGGCACAACATTCCCCAGTGGAGTATAGGCATTCATCAGCAAGCATCCCCGGCAGTCTTGATCTAAGATTGTTCCCCGGCGGAATACAGACACCCTAGTAGAACCATTTACCGATGCAGTTCCAAAAGTTTCCCTGGGAAAGTCAAATCCATATCTCCAGCAGGTCTCAAAGCTTATCCCCAGTAGATTCTGGAAGCTTATCCCCTGCAGATTACGAACGTCTTTCCCGAGCTTTATTCAAAGTTATTCCTCACAAGGGCTTATAACTGGGTTATCCTCAGCTAATTGCCACGGAAGATCGCCCTCGGAAAAGTTCTTTCAATCCCCAACGGAGTTTATCTTTGGTATCCCCAGCGGAGTTTATCGTCATTATCCTCAGCGGAATCCATCATTGAAGTCCTCAGCAGGCCTCTCATCAGAACTTCAGCAAAGTATCTCTTCCACAGAGCCATTCCGCGGCCGGTCGTCAAGGATTTATTTTCCTAAGACGAAATTACATTCATAAACATTTCACATTTTCATACATCTTGCTTACATACATGATGAAGTGCATACAACACTATCTCATGTTGAACATCATGACATCATGCATATCATACATCATGACATTGCATACAACTTATGTTTTTGCCTTTTCAGGGAAAAAGACAGTCCCAAAGACAGTTACCTTCAACTGTCGCAATTCTAGATTCGATTCCTGTATCTAACCAGGGCACATCTGAGAGTGATCAGTTTCCAGACTCGATTCCTGTATCTAGCCAGGGCACGTCTGAAGAGTTCAAAGATTCGATACCTGTATCTAGCCAGGGCACATCTGAGAGTGATCAGTTTCCAGACTCGATTCCTGTATCTAGCCAGGGCACGTCCGAAGAGTTCAAAGATTCGATTCCTGTATCCAGCCAGGGCACATCTATCAACTACAACATTTCCAGATTCGATTCCTGTATCCAGCCAGGGCATATCTGTTAACGACCATTTCCAGACTCGACTCCTGTATCTAGCAAGGGCACGTCTGAAGAGTTCGAAGATTCGATTCTTGTATCTAGCCAGGGCATATCTGTTGACGACTATTTCTGGATTCGATTCCTGTATCCAGCCAGGGCATATCTGTTGACGACTATTTCCAGATCCGATTCCTGTATCTAGCCAGGGCACATCTGTGAGCAACCGATTGTAGATTCGACACCTGTATCTAGCCAGGGCATATCTGCATGAGGAGATTGAAGATCAAACACCTGTAACAAGCCAGGAAAACATCTGTCTTTCTCAAATACACAAGTTCTCGCTAAGGAATCTCTTATGCGATCAACACTTCCAAATGCCATCTATAAGCCCATTCCCGACAAGGTTCTGTCACATCTCCATATGGCATCTATAAGCCCATCTCCCTATCCACCATCTCTCCAAATGGCATCTATAAGCCCATTCCCGACATCATATTGCTGATACTTCAACATGCGAGTGCAAATTTCCGGGAACTCTAGTGTCCAATCTCCTTTTACCCTCGAGTCACGAAAGGCAAACTTGCCAATCTAACTCTTCAGGTTCAAGAAGATTGAACAGGGGCAACTGTTGTACCCCAAAATTTTCCCTCGTATTTTTCCACAAGAAATCACAACTTCGGGCTTTTCCTGATTTTTCAGATTGGCATAAGAATCAGTCAAACAGACTTTTCTTATCAGTCAGACAAAATTAGGGTTTTCATTGATTTTAAAGCAGTTCAGGCATATTGCTAAGGTTTGTTTGAGTTGGCTCAGGTTTTGATCAGGCATGCGCTTCTCTGACATTTAATCACAAAACTAGGGTTTTTGTGCGCGCATTCTCAGAAAGAATTAATTTTACAGTTCTTTTCAGTTTGCTCTGAGATTTGGACTGAAGCATTTGGATTGAGTTTGCAGTGTTTGATTAAATCAGTAAAAGGAAAAGACATTTGGGCATGTGTTGATTTGACTGTGCATTGCTATGTTTAATTCGGAATGCCGAACGTTTGTTAATTATTTCTTTTTCTGAGTCAGAATAATTTGGATTTATTTCCAATTGTTTTAATTTAAGAAACTCAAATAATTAAAATAAACAATTGAATTGAAAAAAGAATTAACTGACAAAAAGGATTTCATTCATCTTTAATTGTTTTGTTACAATTTATTATTTGAACAAACTGTAAATTTATTTACATCTTTGCTTACAATAATAATAGTACAAATAATTGAAATGAAATAAAACTATCCTAAAAAATCCCTAAGTCTTCATCTTCTATCCATTGCTCCTTTGCTCAATTATTTTCATCTGCAAAACAAAGAAGAAAGAAAAAGTCAAATGCAGTCAAAATAATTAAGAGCAGACAAATAAAAAAGATCATCATTAAAAGCAACTGGCCGGAATCAGTTTGCCCTCTCTGCAAATCACGAGATTTCTCTCGGTTCACAAAGAGGGATAGAAATGCTTGCAAAAAAGTATGAATGCACAAAGTTGTAATATTGCACAATTTCAAAATGGTCAAACAAACTGCACATTTCAAAGTTTCAAAATCATTGCCAACAAAGTCCAAACTGAACTACAAAGTCACAATGTCAAACTAAGCCAAAGATATCAAAGCTGTCCAAAAGGATATGGAAAGATATCAAAGTACAAAGGGCTGTCAAAGAAGTACATAAAGTATGCAGGAAAGCAGGAATATGCAGAGTAAACCAACAATGCAAGCAAGGTTCAATTTCATAATTTTCAAGGCCATTTGCTTTTTCAGAAAACAGATTATAAGCAATATAATATGCTTTAATACTGGAGAGAGAAGAGAAAAAAAGAAGAAAGAGGCTTACAGGCTTTAGGAGATATAAAACAAACTGTAATAACACAATACAAAATAGGGAGGCAGAGATATCAAAAAGAAAAGAACACAAACTGTATCAAAATATACAGAGCTGCCTCCAAACCTTACAAAGGCCAGGAACCTGCATTAATCTCCAAGACCAAAACATTCAAAGCTTCCAAACCTGCCAAGCCTCAAGCAAAAACCTGCCTGAAGCCTTTCAACCTGTAAAGCTTTCAACCAACCCAAAAAAGCTATACCAAGTCCCAACCTGTCAAACCTTAAACCAGACCTGCATAACTCAAGCCTGCAGTAAAGGCCTCAAACAACACAAACTGTCCAGCCTGAAGCCTAAACCATACAAACCTAAACCTATCAAGCTTCAACTTATCAAACAAAGCATAACCCAACCAAAACATCTCATAGGCAACTCAAAACCATAATAATATTCAAAATCATAAGGCCCTCAGAAGATTTTCATCACAGGGCTAGTGCGTACATATCAAAGATATCAGAATCATCAAGAACAATATCAACAGGCAACTCAGAAGCCAACAAGAAGCAGAAGAAAAGAAGCAATATTCAAGATCAATACCAACAAGCATACAGAGGCAAACACTCAAGCTCTCAGAACATCAAATGGTTCATCACTGAGCAAATCAACCACTCGTCCAAAGCCAAAAATCATCAAGGCAACTCAGCATCTCAGAGGCATACAGACACAAGAATACTCAAAATCAATAATAAGTATTCAGAGGCAACAGAAGCGAGTGAAAGTGAAGAAGATAAAGAAGGTTCTCAGACATCATCATCATAAAACCTAAAAAGGCAAATACGAGTACCAGAGTTTCCAAGCTAGCTCAGCCTCGCCATTACCTCGTACAAACACATAACAAAATCCAAGAATCAGAACAAATAAGAGCATGCAAGCTTAACAATCTAAGAACCCTAACGCATTGAGATAAAAGTCATAACTCTTTTTCATCGCCGTTTGAGTGAATGCGAGGAGGAGGATAGATGGTGGCGCTGGTTGGCTTTAGGCAAGAAGGATGTTATTCAGAATCGGTAACTTGGTGAAGGAGAAGAAGATGATAGAAACGAAGAAGAGCGTCGCGCCTCTGTATACACCAAACCCTAGAATCCTCTTTCTGAAACAAAAACAAACAACCCTTACAAAATAGTGTGAAACCACTTGGGCCTCTGCATTCCACACGCCTAAAGCCCATTGCAACTAAGTGCGTATACCCCTCCAATCTGGGACGCACCCCCCCTTTTGATTCCTTTACAAATCCATTTGGGCCAAGCAAGTCCCTAAGCCCATTTGATTTCTCTCAACCTTTTTTTGTTATATACATTTTTTTAAAAACTAATACCTTTTTACATATCACCTTTTTATTTTAAAAAAAAAATAAACTAACACAATAAATTGTTTACACTGAATTTCATTAACTCTTTTATTTTCTTTTTTATAACACAATTAAGTTTTGTAAAATAAAATGATATACTAAACTCTTTTTATATATAAACTTTTCTTAAATTACTCTTTTAGTTAGTATAATTATAAAATACATAAAAAATACTAACATAAAAATTAATTTCTTAAAACATTTTCTTTTCTTTGATTAAATCCTTTGTTTTGTACATACTTAACAAAAATACAAAAGGAATAGGTAAATACTTAATTTTAACATTTTTCACCTTGTAAATAAATTACGTGCACTTACACATTTACAATACACAAATACATTGATATGTTTACATTTGCTTATCTTGTACATTTGATACATATGACATTTGCGATCGCAATTCGATTTGGTTGTAAATTATTGGACACTACTCTCCCATTTAAGTCTCATCCCCATTTGTAAATTTGTACCCCCACTCCCGGATACTTATTTGTAATAGCGTAGACTTTAAATTCCCGCAATTTATCGCTTTCAAATATGCCATGGTTAGACCTAGGGTTTGTATGTACATAAAATCAAACGCTAGATAACCTAATACAAGATAAATACATGAAATCAATACACAATCACACTTGCACCCCTAGGGTAATCCCGCTTGTTGCCTTCCAAAATGGGCCATGCTTGCACGTTGAGTATCTTTGGCAAGACAAAACAAATCAAAATGATCATAGTCCCTCGATGACGCTTTCGAAAGTTGCCTATCAAAATGATCATAGTCCCTTCAAGCAAATTGCCAAAGACACTTGGCACCATTGCATTCATGGTCCATACGATGACCCGCGCCTGTCCCGTTAACATCCTAATACAAGATTGTCCACCAAATACAATGGTGGAACAAAACTGTTAAAAGGGTTAAAACATGAGAAAAACCTTTGAGTAAATTTAGGGGTAGACGACTCTTAGTTACTTGACAAACTTGCAAAAACACTTGCCTACTTTTCAAACCACACTCCACAAACAAACTTCCAAAAACATTTGAAACATCTTTTTGAAAAGATACACACCTTTGTAAACACTCAAACACGAGTTATTACAACGGTTGCCTAAGACAAGGCATCTTCTTCAAAAACATTTTCAAACACACACACACACACCACAATTTCAAACAATTGAAAATCAAAGGCAAGTGATCTAAACAAAGTAACTAAGAGCCCATGGATAACCATGGATTAAGAGGGTGCTAATACCTTCCCTTTTCATAATCTACCCCCCGAACCCACGAAACATCTCAAAAGGTTTTTCCTGTGCTTTTTAACCTTTCCTTTAGGATAAAATAAAAAGTCGGTGGCGACTCTTGCTAAATCGAACAAGTGCGAAAACAAACTCAAAAACTCAAGTCAGTTCTCCCACCGTATCACAATGTTTATTTTCATAGAGTTAAGCAAGAGTTGGATGCTGATGCTGACATCAATAATATTGTTGGACCTGCTAAAGTCACCCGCAGCGGAAGACTTTTCTCGCCTGATATCTCTCCACTTACTGCCCGAAAACCTGTTGTTATTACACCTGCCAGTTACCTGCTACTATTCCTGTTCAAGTTCCTATTCTTACCCCTGTCGCCGAGTCATCTGACACTCAGGGCAAAGGGATCACCAGTGAGTCTGCCCAGACGGAGGCACCAAAGACAATTACTGTTGAAGCTTCTAAACAAGAGATGGAAGAAATTCTGAAAATCATCAAAAAGAGTGACTACAATATAGTTGAACAGTTGGGGTAAACCCCGTCCAAGATTTCTATGTTGTCGCTATTTCTATGCTCAGAAGCCCATGCCAAGGCTCTGATTACCTTCTTGAAGACTGCCCACATACCACAAGAGACATCAGCTGATCAGTTTACATATTGCGTGGCCAATTTGACTGCTGATAATGGGTTGGGTTTCTCTGACGCCGACTTGACTGCTAAAGGGAAGAATCACAATGATGCCCTGCATGTCTCCATTGAATGCAGGGGCACTAATATTGCTCATGTATTAGTGGATACTGGTTCCTCATTGAACGTCCTGCCTAAGAAAGCTCTAGACCGGTTGGACTGTGAAGGGTTAGAGTTGAAACCAAGCAACATTGTTGTTAGGACCTTTGATGGGTCTAAGAGGATGGTGCACAGAGAAGTTGATATTCCGATTAAGGTTGGTTCTCAGGTTTTCAACTCTACATTCTATGTGATGGACATTCGGCCATCTTATTCTTGTTTGTTGGGTCGTCCATGGATCCATAAAGCTGGGGCCGTAACCTCAACGCTCCACCAGAAGCTGAAGTACCCAGTGAAAGGGAACATTGTGACAGTGCAAGGAGAGAAAGAGTACATGGTGAGCCACCTCAACTCTTTTCGATATGTAGAAATGGATGGGGAGTTCATTGAAACCCCGTTCCAGCATTTTGAAGAGGTTCCCCAGACACCGACGTCAGCTGAGACTGTTGTTGAAGATTCTCCTATGAAGATGGCTTCCCTCAAGGATGCCCGGGCTGTTGTCGAGAAAGGTGGGTGTGCAAATTGGGGTCGACCCCCTGATTTTACACAGAAGACTAACAAGTTTGGTTTGGGTTTCACTACAGAAGCTCAAAGGGCTGTTCGGAATGCACGGATTGGAGGACCTCCCGTGTTCATCAACAACTCGGGAGTGAATGACATTGAAGATGATGTGGAAGAGTCTGAATTCGACAGCTGGATCTATCCTACGACCGACGGTGGACAATGCAACTGGACAGCAAAGGACTTCATCCCTATTTCTTTTGTTACCCAGTAATGAAACTTTTTGTTTTGAATATGTAACAGACAATGTTTTAAACTTTATGGCCCGGTGTCTTACCCGGGGCACCGTGGCTTCATTTATGAGGGCTTTATGTGTGTCATTTTCATATATCATTAATAAAAACATTGGATGTTCTTGCATTTCAAATTTTTCGCTCCTTGTTTTTTTTAATTATTATATATTGCAAAACAGCTATTTTACACACACTCACGTATACAGGTCTATATCCACTCTGGATCTCACTGGTAACGACTCTGCTACTGCCAATTATGACTTCGAAAATCCGATCAACTTAGCCGAAGACGACGGTGAAGATGATTGCGAAGTGCCTGGTGAACTTGCAAGACTGTTACTCCAAGAGGAGAGGGCTATACAGCCACATGAAGAGCAAGTGGAATCAGTGAATCTGGGTACAGAGACAAACAAGAAAGAGGTCAGGATCGGTGCAAATCTGGAGCTTAGTGTAAAGCAACGGTTGATTCAGATGCTGCGTGACTACGTTGAGATCTTTGCCTGGTCTTACGAAGATATGCCTGGTTTGGATACCGATATTATGGTTCACCGCCTGCCTACCAAGGAAGACTGTCCTCCCGTGAAACAGAAGGTCCGCCGAATGCGCCCAGAGATGTCTGAGAAAATCAAGGCTGAAGTAATGAAACAGTTTGACGCCGGTTTTCTAGCAGTCACTTCTTACCCTCAGTGGGTTGCCAATGTGGTTCCTGTGCCGAAGAAGGATGGTAAGGTCCGAATGTGTGTCGACTATAGGGATCTGAACAGGGCAAGCCCCAAGGATGACTTCCCTCTACCTCATATCGACGTTCTGGTTGACAACACCGCTCAGCACAAGGTATTCTCCTTTATGGATGGTTTCTCCAGTTATAATCAGATTAAAATGGCTCCCGAAGACATGGAGAAGACAACTTTTGTTACTCAGTGGGGAACCTTTTGCTACACGGTCATGCCTTTTGGATTGAAGAATGCTGGGGCAACGTATCAGCGTGCCATGGTTGCTTTGTTTCATGACATGATCCATCATGAGATTGATGTATACGTCGACGATATGATTGCAAGGTCCCAGACTGAGCAGGAATACCTTGACCATCTACAGAAGTTGTTTGACAGGTTGAAGTTGTACAAGCTAAGGTTAAACCTGAACAAGTGCACCTTCGAGGTGAGATCTGGTAAGCTACTGGGTTTCGTCGTAAGAAACAAAGGTATTCAAGTGGATCCTGCCAAGGTGAAAGCTATACAAGAAATGCCATCTCCCAGAACAGAGAAAGAAGTCAGAGGCTTCCTGGGACGATTAAACTACATTGCCCGATTCATCTCGCACCTAACTGCTACTTGTGAACCAATCTTCAAGCTATTGAAGAAAGATCAAGTGGTACGTTGGAACGATGAATGCCAGCCGCTTTCGAAAGGATCAAAGAGTATCTCCAAGAGCCACCTATTCTGATGCCTCCAGTTGAAGGGAGACCTTTGATCTTATACTTGACAGTACTCGATAACTCAATGGGGTGTGTGTTGGGGCAGCATGACGAGTCTGGCCGAAAAGAGCATGCTATTTACTACCTTAGCAAAAAGTTTACCGACTGTGAGACCCGATACTCACTGCTCGAGAAAACTTGCTGCACTTTGGCATGGGCTGCTCGCCGGCTGAGACAGTATATGTTGACTCACACTACTCTGTTTATATCAAAGATGGATCCAATCAAGTATATCTTCGAAAAGCCTGCCTTATCCGGAAGAATAGCAAGATGGCAGATGATATTGACTGAGTATGACATCCAATACACGACCCAAAAGGCAATCAAGGGAAGTGTGTTGGAAGACCATTTGGCACATCAGGCAGTGGATGATTACCAGTCTATGAACTTTGAATTTCTGGACGAGAATAGCATGTTGGTAACTGATTACGAGACACCTGGACCGGATGAAGGACCTGAGGAAGGATCCCGATGGTCTATTTACTTTGATGGAGCTTCGAACGCTTTGGGTAACGGCATTGGCGCTGTGATCATATCTCCTAAAGGCTCTCATACTCCGTTTACCGCCCGACTATGTTTCAACTGCACCAACAACATGGCGGAGTATAAAGCGTGCATCATGGGTCTTCGAGCAACAATTGACCTAAGGATTAAGTCTCTAAGTGTCTTCGGAGATTCGGCTCTCGTGATCAGTCAGATCAAAGGCGAGTGGGATACGAAACACCCAAATCTTATTCCTTACAAGGAATATGTATTGACGTTGCTTCCCCATTTTGAGGAGATAAACT
Organism: Vicia faba; assembly: GCA_948472305.1. Lineage (NCBI taxonomy): Eukaryota > Viridiplantae > Streptophyta > Magnoliopsida > Fabales > Fabaceae > Vicia > Vicia faba. Next base: position 1,575,719,513 of record OX451737.1, read on the forward strand.
TTGAACACTTCCCTAGAGAGGAGAATCAGTTGGCAGACACGCTGGCTACGATGTCTTCTATGTTCAAAGTCAATTGGGACAACGAAGCTCCCCGGATTATCATTGAAAGATTAGACGAACCTGCACATTGCTGTGACATTGAGACTGAAGAGGTAACAGAAAAGCCTTGGTTCCATGAAGTAAAGAGGTATCTTGAGGCTCAGGAATACCCCGAGGGTGCATCTGTTAATGACAAGAAGTTTCTGAGGAGGTTCACGGCAAAGTTCTTCATCAACAATGGCATTCTTTACAAGCGTAACCATGATTCGACCTTACTGCGTTGTGTGGATAAGAATGAAGCAGAAAGGATCATGACGGAGTTACATGAAGGTACTTTCGGAAATCACTCCAGTGGACACACCATGGCAAAGAAAATGCTTCGGGCAGGATATTATTAGTCCACTATGGAAGCCGACTGTTATCATCATTCACGGACATGTCACAAATGCCAAGTCTATGCTGATAAGGTGCACATACCTCCAGTTCCTCTGAACGTCTTGACGACACCTTGGCCTTTTGCAATGTGTGGCATTGATATGATCGGCGAGATCAGACCTACAGCATCCAACGGGCATCATTTCATCCTGGTAGCAATTGATTACTTCACGAAGTGGGTTGAAGCATCTTCCTTTGCTACTGTAACCAAGAATGTCGTGGCACGGTTCATTCGGCACAATCTGATCTGTCGATACGGTGTACCAGAGAGGATCATTACGGACAATGGTACCAATCTCAACAAAAAGATGATCACCGAGCTCTGCGAGAAATTCAAGATACAACATCACAACTCTTCTCCCTATCGGCCGAAGATGAATGGGGCTGTCGAAGCGGCTAATAAGAACATTAAGAAGATTGTGCAGAAGATGACAGTGACATACAAAGATTGGCACGAGATGTTACCATTTGCTCTTCATGGGTACCGTACCTCAGCGCGGACGTCAACAGGGGCAACACCCTATTCCTTGGTTTATGGCATGGAGGCAGTCTTGCCCATTGAAGTTCAAATACCCTCTCTCCGAATCATGAAGGATGCAGGTTTAAGAGAAGATGACTGGATTCAGACCCGGCTTGATCAGCTGAACCTAATCGGCGAAAAGAGACTTACTGCTATTTGTCATGGTCAAACGTACCAAAAGCGGATGATCAAGGCATTTAACAAGAAGGTCAGACGACAAGAGTATCAAGTTAGGGATCTGGTAATCAAGCGCATTATCCTACCTCAAGGTGATCCCAGGGGCAAATGGACCCCTACTTACGAAGGGCCATTTGTGGTTAAGAACATTTTCTCAGGAGGAGCTATGATTCTAACCACCATGGATGGTGACGACCTTCCTCACCCCGTCAATGCAGACATAGTGAAAAGATACTACACATAATCAAAGACCCGCTAGGTTGACTGGCCTAGGCAAAAATAAGGGCTTCTCGGAGAACCAAAAGGGTTCGGGCAAAAATAAGGGATGAAAATGAAAAAAATCTGTACACCCGGCAAGTCGAAAACCTGAAAAGGCGGCTTGGGCAAAAAAGGGTATCCCGATGGACTGAAAACCCGAAAGGGCGGTCCAGGAAAAATTAGGGATCAAAGCGTAACACTATGTCTCATTGGATCACCTTGCATCCAGACTTCGGTATCAACTATTAAGCTCGGACGACACTAATCAATCTGATTCATCTTCAACCAAGCAGCAAAGTGATGAGATGCTTGAAGACATAAAGGCAATAGCAGAATTGGAACTCAGTGGGATTGTTCACATAGCTATTTTGTTCTTTTTGCAAATTGTGTAAATTCTATTTATTCGACGGCGTTCTCTTACTAGGACGTCAGCCTCTTGTACAAAAACGCCTATTTACAGGCCAAACTTCAAAATCAATACAATTCATTTTTCAAATAAATTTCAAACTGTTTTTCTTTATCCGTTTTTGTTTTGCAAAGAACGTCCAATGTTCATTTTTGATATATGAATTTGACATTAATTGTTGCTCATGAATATTTACATGTGAAACAAAAGACAATTACGGGTAATATCAGAAACAGGGGCAATAAGAATTGTCCGAACTATACAGTTGCTCTGTCCACCAGGTACAAAGGTATATCCAGCTGAAGAATATGGATAAGATACCTTCACTCCCCGCAGAGTAAAACAGTAAGGGTAGCTCTCTCCCAGCTGAGACTTGCAACTATGAACAAATCAACAGCTCTCCCCAAGCAGAGTTGATCTGCCATCAGAACTAGAAAGACTTGATATCCCCGACAATCTTAATAGTCCCTAGCAGAGTATAAGAATGTTCCCCGGCAGAATACAAGATATCCCCAGTGGAGTCAATATTTCCCCAGCACGGTCTAAAAAAAGCTTCCCCAACGGAGTTGAATCATCATCCCCAGTAGACTCTGGAAGTTTATCCCCAGCGGAGTACAAAATAAATCTCCCCAGCCAAGTTCAAAGGATCATTCCTGGAAGAATTTAGAGGATTATCCCCACAAAATCCTAACAAGGTTATCCCTAGCAAGTCACAACTGAAAGATCATCCCCCAGCGAAGTTCTTTCCTTTCACAAGTAGGAATTCAATCCTCAACAGATTCAGTATCACCAGCAATGGTAATCCATCCCCAGCGGAGCTTATCAATGGAATCCTCAGCAGAACATCTCTTCCCCACAAAGTAGTCTCTTCATCAGTTTATTCCTCAACGGAGTCATCCTCTCCTGCAGGTTTATTCTTGCAATCATCTTCGTTCGCTATCCCCAGCAGAAACGAAGAATTCAACTCTCTCTCCAGCAGTTATCCGGGATTTATTTTCCCCAGCTAAAACATTACATTTCCATACATCATGATACATACATATATGCATCATATAATACAATCTCATTTATGTTGAGAACATCATTGCTTGATCCATATCATGCATTGCATATGACTGACCTTTACCTTTCAGGAAAGATGTAGTTAAATTCTCAACTATGTGGAAGACCTTCTCTGGTCCAGTTAAATCGATTCCTAAAGATTTTTCTGATGCCGATCCAGTTAAAGTTAATCCAAGACCTTCTCTGGTCCAGTTAAATCGATTCCTAAAGATTTTTCTGATGCCGATCCAGTTGAAGTTATTCCAAGACCTTGTCTGGTCCAGTTAAATCGCTTCCTAAAGATTTTTCTAATGCCGATCCAGTCAAAGTTATTCCAAGACCTTGTCTGGTCCAGTTAAATCGATTCCTAAAGATTTTTCTGATGCCGATCTAGTCAAAGTTATTCCAAGACCTTCTCTGGTCCAGTTAAATCGATTCCTAAAGATTTTTCTGATGCCGATCCAGTTGAAGTTATTCCAAGACCTTGTCTGGTCCAGTTAAATTGATTCCTAAAGATTTTTCTGATGCCGATCCAGTCAAAGTTATTCCAAGACCTTGTCTGGTCCAGTTAAATCGATTCCTAAAGATTTTTTCTGATGCCGATCTAGTCAAAGTTATTCCAAGACCTTGTCTGGTCCAGTTAAATCGATTCCTAAAGATTTTTCTGATGTCGATCCAGTCAAAGTTATTCCAAGACCTTCTCTGGTCCAGTTAAATTGATTCCTAAAGATTTTTCTGATGCCGATCCAGTTGAAGTTATTCCAAGACCTTGTCTGGTCTAGTTAAATTGATTCCTAAAGATTTTTCTGATGCCGATCCAGTCAAAGTTAATCCAAGACCTTCTTTGGTCCAGTTAAATCGATTCCTAAAGATTTTTCTGATGCCGTAGTCTAGTTGAAGTTATTCCAAGACCTTGTCTGGTCTAGTTAAATTGATTCCTAAATATTTTTCTGATGTCGATCCAGTCAAAGTTAATCCAAGACCTTCTCTAGTCCAGTTAAATCGATTCCTAAAGATTTTTCTGATGCCGATCCAGTTGAAGTTATTCCAAGACCTTGTCTGGTCCAATCAAATCGATTCCTAAAGATTTTTCTGATGCCGATCAAGTCAAAGTTAATCTAAGACCTTGTCTGGTCCAGTTAAATCGATTCCTAAAGATTTTTCTGATGCCGATCCAGTCAAAGTTAATCCAAGACCTTCTCTGGTCCAGTTAAATCGATTCCTAAAGATTTTTCTGATGCCGATCCAGTTGAAGTTATTCCAAGACCTTGTCTGGTCCAGTCAAATCGATTCCTAAAGATTTTTCTAATGTCGATCCAGTCAAAGTTAATCTAAGACCTTCTCTGGTCCAGTTAAATCGATTCCTAAAGATTTTTCTAATGCTGATCCAGTCAAAGTTAATCCAAGACCTCCTCTGGTTCAGTCAGATCGCCGATAAGATTTCCCTGATTCATATTCCAGTCGAAGTTCAGACCACCTATCAACAGTCTCCAAATGGCATCTGTAAGCCCATTCCCGACATCACAATGCTGATACCACTTCATACGAGTGCAAATTTCTAGGCACTCTAGTGTTCAATCATCTTCCACCTTCAGATCACGAAAGGCCCGAAATCCAATCTACATCCTCAGGTTTAAGAAGGTTGAACAGGGGAAGCTGTTGTACCCCAAATTTGCCCTCTCATATTTCTCAAGACATTGCAAGAAAGATCCCCAAGTTGATCAAGATTGCTCAAGAGTGGGTCAAACAAGTCATCTCCTAAGGCAATCAACCTCAAATTAGGGTTTTGTGTTGCATCAAGATCCTTGAATCCAAATGACCTCAAGTGCTCCCCAATGTCCTAATATGTTCTCAAGATCATCCATGTCAAGTTTCAAGCCTTGCAGAGGAAGTTTGCCCAGTCAATTGCTCAAAGGGTCCAAAAATCGACTATGTTAGGGCAAAAGTCAACTGTGACCCAAATACAGTCAAACTTCAAGGTTTTTTTTGTCAACATTCTCATTTTGAAGGATATTTCATCATTTTATCAAGGGTTGATCATGATTCATCAAGGATTGCTCAAAATTCATCAAGACTCAAAAGTTGCTAAATTAGGGTTTTGTAGGAAAAGTCAACTCAACTTTGACCAAGCATAACTTTCTCATACTTTATGAGAAATGACCCATCCAAAGCTCATTTTGAAGAGGATGAAATTTCCTACTATCCATATTCATACCCCAAGATCAATAAATGCACTCACAAAAAGTTACAAATTTGGACATTATAGGTCATTTTTGAAAGTAAACAAAAATACCTTTTTTGCCAAAGCTTATAACTTGAGCATGGAATATCAAAATGAGATGAGACCAAAAGGCTTGGTTAGAGGACATATCAATATTTCTAAAAAGTCAAATAACACTTCCAAAAGTTCAAAATTGAAGAAGTTATGCATTGTTGAATTTGGGCATTTTTGCAAAATTGCCAAAAGTCAACTATCCCCAAAACTTCAAATTTTGTCAAATGGGCCCATCCCTTCCCACTTGATTTGATTTTGTCACACTCCACACGTGTCTTAGCTTCAGTCTTGTGTCCATTTATTAATTTTTCTATTTTATTTTATTTTTTATTGAATTAATTCATTTTAAATCAATTAAAATCAAATAAAACCCAAATATTGATCACTTGGAATCTTTTTGATTGTTATAGGTCTTAATTATCATCATGGACATGATCAAACTCGTATCTCACCATATCATGAACAAAAAGATGGATTTTGGACAAGTTTGGAAAGTTATCAATGGAGGATCAAATCAAATCCTAAAACATCAATGCACAAAGATTCAATCCACAAAACTTGACCTAATCCAATGATGCATACATATACAACACAAAGGCACACGAATGAGAGGTTGGAGGCTGCATAAACATCAAAAGCAAACTTGAGAAAACTTGGAAAAAGTTGGAAACTGAAATCACTCTTAGAGGCCAATTCAGGACCAAAGCTCAACGTGAATCAATTGCTGGACCTCCACTAAAGCGAAGCCAACTCAAAATCACTCCCCATACACGTTATAAAGCGCTGTAAGTTTCTCTGAAAATCACTTTTCAGTTGAAATCGTATCCTCTTATTCTTGCACTTTTTTGGCAAAATCTTTACATATCCATGCTTATCGTTCAAATTAGAGGCATTTTGCATTATTTGATTGCGTTTTTATGAGCCATAGCCCTGTAACTGAACCTAGGGTTTTGGTAGTTTGTTTTTGGGCGTTTTTTTGTACAGGTGAAATCAAGATCCAAAAGGGACATAGACATACTCAGGATGTCCAGACGAATCGAACCATGGTTTTAGAATCAATTTCTATGGCCTAGAACTCGTTTTAGGATGGATCTATGGATTTAGCTGCGGATACAAATCCACAGGTAAATATCCAGGGTTCAATGGAGAAGACGAAGACGTGGCCTTTTCAAATTCGTTGGTTCAAATCTCGCGCGTGTTTTTTATAATTCTGGCATATTAATTGTTTTCTCCATATAATAATGATTGTCTATTATAATAACAAATGAAAAGCAGTGGCACAGTGGTAGACGTGTTGTCCAATGGCTAACAGGACCTGGGTTCGAATCCCAGGTCCCCCAAATGCATATTATTGTTTTTCTTCAGGTTATTCCATGCAAAGCCAGGCGTGTGGTTCACCATGCACCATCACCCAATCATCTGCCAGATGGCCCCAGGCCAGATCTGTTGGTCAAGAATAAATATCCATCATGCGCCCTAGTCAACGTGCCACATGGAATTGCAAAAGTCAGCCAAGCTTGCTTACAAATGGGCCTTGAAATTGCTAATCAAACCCCCTAATCAGGCCCATATATTTCTAACTTTCTCTATTTTCTTTCTATTATTTATTTATTTGTTTGTTTATTATGTTTATTTTCCAATTAACCAATCAAACTTTTTCTCATAAAGTCAAAAACCAAAAAAATATATTTTATTTATTAAAATTAATTTCAGTATTTTATTTTTGTAAATAAATATTAATTCAATTAATCTAGTTTAATTAGGGAATAACTTTTAATATTTTTTGCAATAATTAAAATTAATTTAGATAATTAGGTTTTACTAACATTGATTGATTTTTATTTCTTTAAATACTCAAAAATAAAAAAATATCATTTTTATTAATTAATTAATTTGTTTATTAATTTAATAATTAACCTAATTTAATTTCTTTTTAATTCAAAAAATAACAAAAAAATCATTTTCTTTCAAAGAAGGGTCAAAACCCTAAAAATTCTCCCGATTTAATTTCTCGCACGCGATCCATTTTTATTCAATATTGTATCTGCTTCCCGGAATGTAATAGTTTAATAGGACCTTTAATATTTTTATCGCTTTATTTATTTTCCGCATTTTAAATTCAAGGGTTGCTTTTGGCGATGTAAATACCCGACGCCTTGTAATAATTAGATTTAATTTCCGCAATTTAATTTCTGCAACTTAAATTGTTAGATGTTTGATAAATAGGGAATGCATGACAAGATCAAATGTTTGAACCTAAAATCAACATAGCTCACCCAAGACATGTACAAAGATAAAATTAACCGAAACAACACACTCGCACATGCGCACTCTTAGGGTACATCTCACTTGGTTGCCTTCGAACGTGGTCATTGAGTATAGGAAGTTTTAGAGGTCGCCCTCTTGTCGAAAGATCATAGTTGCCTCGAAACGGTTGCCTCGGAAAAATGATCTAAGACATTAGGGTTACCGCTAAAGCATCCTAACATTGCTTTAGTGACCACACGTCCCTTAATCGAATTGACCCTTAAAACTCCAACGACGATGCTACCTACTCATCAATAGTGGGATAGCATATTCTAAAGGACATTAGCACAAATTGATTCCTTTTTCGAGTAGGTATATGGTTCTTAAGTACTTGATCTTTCAAAACAAAATAAAACTTTTCGCACTTACACTTTTCAAACAAAAACTTCTTTCAAACCCACAAACACAAAGAAAAGCAAATTTTGAAAACACTTTGAGCAAGTACCTAAGAGCCCGTGGATAACCACGGATAGAAAGGGTGCTAACACCTTCCCTTTCTATAATCTACCCCTCGGACCCGAGAAACATCTCGAAAAAGGAATTTTTCTGTGCTTTTTTCCTTTCCTTGTTGGATAAAATAAAAGACGGTGGCGACTCTTGCTTACCGCGACATTTTGCAAAAACAAACGCAAAATGCGAACCAGCATTCCAAAACAGTCAGTTCTTTCCCACCGATCACAATCATGAACATCATAAAGCATCATATGCATCCACTAACCATTTCAAGGGTTTGGATCTTCATCTTTGTTCCTGTTTTATAGGTTATGGAATCACTCCGCAGAAAAACTATTCAGGTCAACCTTGTGAGAATTCCTCCTCTACTCAGAGAGCTTACTTCCAAGATTCCAGAGAATTCTCCCTTCAATGAAAGACATGGTAGACTTCTCAACTTGGTCAACTCCAACATTTAAGAAGACATGGTGAAAGTTCTCTTCCAATTCTTTGACCCCCTACACCACTGTTTCACATTTACTGATTACTAACTAGTGCCTACTTTGGAGGAATTTTCTCAACTCCTGAGGATTCCTATTCTCCATCAACTACCCTACAACGGTACGGAAAGAGAACCAAAGCCGGAAGATGTTGCTCAAGCCTTACACTTGCAACCATCTAATATCAAAGGTCATTGGGAAACCAGAAGTGGTGTCAAGGGTTTCTTGGCAAAGTTTCTGTTTGAGAAGGCACAAGACTGTTGGAATTTTCTAGATCTGCAAGCTTTTGAGGAAATTGTAGCACTTCTCATCTATGGGTTGGTCTTGTTCCCAAACTCTGATTAGCTTATAGATGTGAATGCTGTCAAGATTTTCATATCTCGGAATCCTGTTCCTACATTGCTTGGGGATATCCTACACTCATTTTACACACGAACAATGAGGAAAAGAGGTGTTCTAATGTGTTGTACTCCTCTTCTAGCAAGGTGGTTTATTTCTCACCTTCCCCAGTCAGTCTTGAAGAATGAATAAGGTTTGAGGTGGTCGCAACGGTTGATGACTCTTACACACTCTGATGTTCATTAGTGTTCTCGGTCCAGAGAAAATGTCATCATCATTGATCGTTGTGGGGAATTCCCTAATGTCCCACTACTTGACATTAGGGGAGGCATTACCTACAACCCCTGTTTAGCTCTGAGACAATTTGGGTATGCCCGAAGGGATGGCCCTCATGACATGCTGATTCCAAACTTGGTTTTTGACTTCGACAATGATGCTTAAGGACTTCGACAAAGGTTTATCCGAGCTTGGAGGATGTCCAACAAAGTGGATAGTAAGACACTGGGACGCAAGAATTCCATCCCCCTTGAGCCTTATCTTAAGTGGGTACGAACTCGCACCCAGAGTCTTATGATGCCTTACCCCCATATTCTGCCTATGATCAAAGAGCCTGTTATAGAAGGAGAGGTTCCATACACCCTCCTACATCCTGACATGCCAACATCATTGGAGGATTTGCAAAAGAGTTGGATACAACTCAAGGAAGAACGAAATACTTTTGAAGCCAGCTTCTACGCCAGTGAGAAGAAGGTTTTGGAACTTACTCGTCGACTCCACGAAGAGCAGACTCTCAACACTTACATCGCACCAAAGAGGATGCACAACGTCTTTTTACATTAAGAACTTTGTAATATTTTGCCCATGGGGCATTTATGTACTAACAAATTTCTTCTTATTAATATGACGTGTGTTCTTTTTGTTTGCAACAACTTTGAATTTCTAAATCCTTGAATGCATTACATGAATACATATCATTCATCATATGCATAAACAGGTCTTCACACCAGGTTTCCTTATCTTTCTGCTGTTTATTTCAGCAAGATGGATATAGAGCAGACGGTCAAAGATCTGCAAGCACAGAATTCGCGGTTCCAACAACTCCTCATGACCTTGGAAAAGGGTCAAGAGGACCTTAAAGCACTGTTAAAGAAGGAAAATGAAAAAGAAAAGAAGAAAAAGAAAAGAATTGGTGTGGCCACTATGGGAAGAAGATTTGAGAACCAAGCTAGGAGAGTCCTGGATTTCCCCTCGACGTTTGATGAAGGGGTTGGCAAAGGAAAAGGAGCTGCAGTACCTTCTGAATCTAAGGTTGAAGAATAAGAAGAGGAAGAAAACGAAGATTACTCTGAGCAGCAGTACCCTCCTGCGGAAGATAAGTATAAGAATCTAGAAGATCGGCTGGCGGCCATGGAGGTACAAAGAGTACCTGGGTTGGATTTCGAAGAAATAGGGTTGGTTGCTGGGATCGTCATTCCCCCTAAATTCAAAGTGCCTACATTTGCTAAATACGATGGTTTGTCTTGTCCGAAGATGCATCTGCGGTTTTACGTCAGAAAGATCCAACCTCACTCTTCTGATAAGGATCTGTGGGTCCACTTTTTTCAAGATAGTTTGTCGGGTACGCAATTGGACTGGTTCTACCAGCTTGAGAGGGCTGACATACATAATTGGGAGGATCTGGCTGCTGCCTTCTACCGACAATATCAATACAACGCAGATTTAGCACCTACTCGTACTCAACTACATAGTATGGGTATGGTTTCTAATGAGGGATTTAAGGAGTATGCCCAAAAGTGGCGGGACTTGGCTGGAAGGGTGCAGCCACCATTCTCTGAAAGAGAACTGGTTGATATGTTTTTGGGGACGTTGTCTGGTCCATTCTTTAATCACCTGATAAGGAGTTCATCGGCAGGGTTCACTGAATTAATTCTGACTGGTGAACGAGTTGAAGCGGGCATCAAGAGTGGTAAAATTCAAAAAGATACATCTGCTTCTGCCGCTGTCAAAATTTTTTTTTCAGCTAAGGAGGTGTCAGCTGTTTATTCTCAAAAAGGTCGAGGGAGAGTAGAGCGCCGGTCAACGGTGGGGGCTGTAATGATCCAAAAGACAGTAGCTGATCAACCTAGGAATGATCAACCAAGAACCAACCAAGAAAGAGGTGGAAGGCCTGCTAGGCAGTTCACCAAAATAAACATGACGCCTGCCCAGGTTCTCCCCTATCTCTTGAAGCTGAACCTTACAACCTTGAGAGATCCGCCACAAAATCCGAATACAACTTCTCCTTTTTACCATGCCAATGCTAAATGTGCTTACCATTCCGACGGCATAGGGCACGACACCAACAACTGTTGGGCCCTCAAAAACAAGATCTAAGATTTAATAAATGCCAAGGAGGTAGAATTCGATGCGCCCGAAAAGCCAAATGTGATTTCTGCCCCAATGCCGAAACATGGTCATAATGTCCATGCTATTGTAAAAGATCTTCATGTTACTGCTGTTGATGACTTAATGACTCCGTTGCCAATGATCAAGATGAATCTGTTGAAAGCCTAGATTTTCCCAGGCTGTGAAAAAGATTGTTACCTTTGTTCGACCTTGCAATCCGATTGTCCGCTATTGAAGTCAGGCATCCAACGCCTGATGGATACTCAAGAAATCCTCTTCAAGAAAACTCCTGTTACTCTTGTTGCTCCTGTTACTCCTGTTACTCCTGTTACTCCAATCAATGATGTTGCTATAATCACCATTTACGACAATCTTTCCAAGGTCTCCAAAAGACCTGTTAAGATTACACCCGATCCAAAGTTTGTACCGCTGAAGATTACTATGCCGGGGCCTATCCCATATAAGTCCAACAAGACAATACCGTGGAATTATGGAGGAGAGATCTTCTACCATGGTGTTAAGCAGATCGAATCAGTTGAAGAAAGTTCCAATGAAGAAACTCCTGACATAGGAAATATTGCGGGGACAAGTAAGATCACTCGTAGCGGAAGAATCTTCTCTCCGGAGATTTCTCCTCCAAGGGAAATCTTCGAACCCTCAAGTGCTCTTGTACCTGTCAAGATATATGTGCGAAGTCCAGTTATTGAAGAATTTGTTACTCCCGAAGTTATACCCTCTGCCGTTACTGCTGATAAAGGTAAGGGGATCCAAGAAGTGCCCGTCAGGACGAGGGCTCAGACTTTGGTTATCCCCGAGACCACCCAAAAGGAAATGGAGGAGATTTTAAAGATAATTAAGAAGAGTTACTATGATGTCGTAGAGCAGTTGGGGCAAACCCCTTCAAAAATCTCTATGATGGCTTTATTGCTCTGCTCCGAGGCTCATGCCAAAGCCCTTATCAAATTCCTGAAGACGGTGCACGTGCCTCAAGAAACTTCTGCGGATCAGTTTCAAGAGTGTGTAGCTAGCCTTACAGCCGACAATGGTCTTGGATTCTCTGATGCCGATCTAACATCTAAGGGAAGAAAGCATAATGATGCGCTGCATGTCTCGGTAGAATGCATAGGGACCACTCTTGCTCACGTTCTGGTTGATACCGGTTCATTTTTAAATGTCCTACCAAAGAAAGCATTGGACAGGCTAGACTGTGAAGGTTTGACCTTAAAGCCCAGTAATATCATTGTTAGAGCCTTCGACGGTTCTAAGAGGATGGTTCACGGGGAGGTGGACATCCCAATTAAGGTGGGAACGGAAATTTTCAACTCTACATTTTATGTGATGGACATATGTCCTTCATATTCATGCTTGTTGGGAAGGCCATGGATCCACAATGATGGGGCAGTCACTTCTTCTCTACACCAGATGCTCAAATACCCAGTCCAGGGTAAAATCATAACAGTTCATGGTGAGGAGGAGTATATGATAAGCCACCTTAACTCTTTCCGCTACATGGAGTTAGATGGTGAATTCATAGAAACACCTTTCCAACACTTTGAAGAGGTTTCTCCTGAAGTTGCGGTAGCCAAGACAATGATTGCTGTGCCCATCATTACCAAACCTGTGTCCCGGATATCACCCCTTAAAGATGCGGAGGCTGTAGTCAAGGAAGGAGGAAGCACATTATGGGGTCAACTGCCAAATTTTCCTTACAAGACAGATAAGTTCGGTTTGGGTTTCACTGCTGTTAGTCAGAAAGCTGTGCGTCGCTCCCGGGCTGGAGGACCACCATTAAAAATCACTCATCATGGAGTTCATGATTTGGAAGATGTTGAAGATGATAGCAATTTTGAAGATTGGATCTTTCCGACCATTGAAGGAGGACTAAACAACTGGGAGGCAAAATACTTTGTTCCCATTACTTTCATTAATCAGTAATTTATCTTTTGAACATTTTCTGTTGGTCTGTAACATTTTTAAACAATTCGTACACTCTTTTCGCCTTATGCCTTACCCGGGGCATATAGGTCCATTTGTAAGGGTTTTGATTCTTCATTTTCATATGCCATTTTTAATGAATCATGGGCGTTTTCATATATAAACTTTTGTGTTCATTTTATTTCTTTTTACATTTTATTTGTTTAAAGGTGGCTATCCCTTACACACACCCACACTCACAAAATGAAGGTACCCATCCACTCCGGATTCCATGGGTAACAATTCTGCTATGGCCTTCAGTGACTCTGAAGATCTGGTCAATCATGTCGAATACGAAGGTTATGAAGACTGTGAAGTGCCTGGAGAGTTGGCTAGACTTTTGCAACAGGAAGAAAGGGCTATTCTGCCCCATGAAGAGTTGTTAGAGAATATCAATTTGGGCACTGCCGAAGACAGAAAAGAGGCTAAAGTGGGTGCCAACCTAAAGCCAAGTGTCAAAGAGCGCTTAGTTCAGCTGTTGAATGAATATGTTGAGATCTTCGCCTGGTCCAATGAAGACATGCCGAGACTGGATACATATATTGTGGTTCACCGTCTCCCTACAAGAGAAGACTGTCCACCAATCAAACAGAAAGTTCGCCGCATGAGGCCCGACATGTCTGAAAAGATCAAAGTTGAAGTGATGAAGCAATTCAATGCTGGCTTTCTTGTTGTTACTTCCTATCCACAATGGGTTGCTAACATTGTGCCTGTGCCTAAGAAGGACGGCAAAGTCAGAATGTGCATGGACTACAGAGACTTAAACAGGGCTAGCCCTAAAGATGACTTTCCGCTACCACACATTGACATCTTGGTTGACAACACAGCTCAACACAAGGTATTCTCTTTCATGGACGGATTTTCAGGGTACAACCAGATCAAAATGGCCCCCGAAGACATGGAGAAGACTACTTTTGTTACGCAGTGGGGTACCTTCTGTTATAAAGTGATGCCATTTGGACTAAAAAATGTCGGGGCAACCTATCAGCGAGCCATGGTAGCTTTGTTTCATGACATGATACATCATGAGATTGAAGTCTACGTAGACGATATGATAGCTCGTTCACAGACAGAAGAAGAACACCTCGACCATCTGCAAAAGCTGTTTGTCAGGTTAAAGGAATACAAACTCAGACTGGACCCTAGCAAGTGCACTTTCAGAGTCAGGTCCGGTAAACTCTTGGGATTCATCGTCAGCAACAAAGGCATTGCGGTCGATCCTGCCAAAGTCAAAGCCATACAAGAAATGCCTGCCCCTCGCACTGAGAAGGAGGTTATCGGTTTTTTGGGACGCTTAAACTACATTGCAAGGTTCATATCTCACCTAACATCTACCTGTGAGCCAATCTTCAAGCTGTTGAAGAAAGATCAGGAGATTGAATGGAATGATGACTGTCAAGTTGCTTTCGATAAGATCAAGGAATATTTGCTGGAACCTCCTATCTTGATGCCACCCGTCGAAGGAAGGCCTTTAATCATGTATCTGAATGTCCTGGAGAATTCAATGGGGTGTGTATTGTGCCAACATGACGAGTCTGGCCGAAAAGAGCATGCCATTTATTACCTTAGCAAAAAGTTTACCGACTGTGAGACTCGCTACTCACTGCTCGAGAAAACTTGATGCGTTTTGGTATGGGCTACTCGCCGGCTAAGGCGGTATATGTTGACTCATACCACTTTGTTGATCTCTAAGATGGATCCGATCAAGTACATCTTCGAGAAGCCTACTTTATCCGAAAGAATCGCTAGATGGCAGATGATCCTCACCGAATATGATATACAATACACAACCCAAAAGGCTACAAAGGGAAGTGTGCTAGCCGATCATCTGGCCTATCAAGCCGTCGAAGATTACCAATCTATGAGATTCGACTTCCCCGACGAGGATATCATGACTTTGGATAACATTGAAGAGAACAGACCGTATGACAGACCTGAACAAGGATCCCGATGGACTCTGTACTTTGATGGTGCCTCCAACGCACTTGGAAACGGTATCAGCACGGTGCTTATCTCTCCAGAAGGTTGCCATACACCTTTCACTGCTAGACTCTGCTTCAGCTGCACCAACAACATGGCTGAGTATGAAGCTTGTATCTTTGGTCTCAAGGCCGCTATTGACTTGGGAATCAAATCTTTGATTGTATTTGGGGACTCAACTTTGGTTATCAGTCAAATCAAAGGAGAGTGGACCCTAACCTCATCCCTTACAAAGAACATGTCCTGACATTGTTACCACACTTCGAGCAGATTACTTTCAAGAACTTCCCGCGAGAAGAGAATCAACTAGCAGATGCACTACCTACAATGTCATCCATGTTTAAACTTAATTGGGATAATGAGGCACCCCAAATCACCATTGAACGAATGGACGAACCTGCACATTGTCACGAGATTAATACCGAAGAAATGGTGGGCCGACCCTGGTTTCACGATGTCAAAAGGTATCTCGAAGCACAAGAGTACCCTGAAGGAGCTTCAGTCAACAATAAGAAGTTCTTAAGGAGGTTCGCGGCCAAATTCTTTCTGAGTAATGGTATTCTATACAAGCGCAATCTTGATTGTGTCTTACTCCGTTGTGTGGACAAGGTTGAAGCTGAGCAGATCATGGCTGAACTACATAATGGCGCCTTTGGCACCCACTCAAGTGGTCATACGATGGCTAAGAAGATTCTACGGGAGGGCTACTACTGGTCTACCATGGAAGCTGATTGTCATCAATATTCCCGTACTTGTCACAAATGCCAAATCTATGCTGACAAGGTACATATTCCTCCAGTTCCTCTCAATGTCCTAACAGCTCCTTGGCCATTCGCGATGTGGGGAATCGACATGATTGGAGAGATCAAGCCTACATCATCCAATGGACACCGTTTCATCCAGGTGGCCATTGATTACTTTACCAAGTGGGTCGAAGCAGCTTCTTTTGCCTCCGTTACAAAGAATGTGGTTGCCCGCTTCATCAAGCAGAACCTCATATGCCGGTATGGTATCCTCGACAGGATCATCACTGACAACGGTACAAATATGAACAATACTATGATCACAGCTCTGTGCGAGCAGTTCAAGATTCAACATCATAATTCATATCCCTATCGGCCTAAGATGAACAGTGTTGTCGAAGCTGCGAACAAGAATATCAAGAAGATCATTCAAACGATGACAGTCACCTACAAGGACTGGCATGAGATGTTACCGTTTTCTCTGCACGGGTACCGTACCACAGCACACACTTCAACTGGGGCAACCCCCTTTTCTTTGGTATACGGCATGGAAGTTGTTTTACCTATCGAGGTTCAGATTCCCTCCTTGAGAATCATGAAGGATGCTGGTTTGAATGAAGACGATTGGATTCAGACCTGGCTTGATCAACTTAACTTGATTGATGAGAAGCGACTTACTGCTGTTTGCCATGGTCAGGCATATCAGAAACATATGATTAAGGCCTTCAACAAGAAAGTTAAGAGACAAGTATATCAAGTCGGGGACCTTGTAATCAAGCGGATCATCTTACCGCAAAGTGATCCCAGGGGAAAGTGGACTCCTACTTACGAAGGACCGTTTGTGATCAAAAACATATTTTCTGGTGGGGCAATGATCTTGACCACCATGGACGGTGATGACTTTCCGCACCCTGCGAACGCAGACATAGTCAAAAGATACTACGCATAAACGACCCGACAAGTCGAAAACCCGAAAGGGCGACTTGGGCAAAAATGGGCATCCTGGTGAATCGAAAACCCGAAAGGGTGGTTCAGGCAAAAGTTAGGGATAAATAAAAAAATCTGTACACCCAGCAAGTTGAAAACCCGAAAGGCGACTTGGGCAAAAAGGGGTTTCCCGGTGGATCGAAAACCCAAAAGGGAGATCCAGGCAAAAGTTAGGGAATTGAAGCGTATGACTATGTCTCGTCGGATCACTTTAAAGACAATCTCTTCACAGATAAGCTTCGGGCTTCTGATCAATCTAATCAATGTCGAACGAAGAAAGGAATGGACAAGATACTTAGAGTTACGAAGGCTATAGCAGAATGGGAACCCCATGGAATTGTTACACACAACCATCTTTCTTTGTATAAAATTTTTCTTCTTCTCAATTTTATGACAACATTCTCTTACTAGGATGTCTGTCTCCTTTGTACAAAATACTTACACAAAGTTAATATAAAGATACTTCAAAGTGCAAAATTTTGTTTGCTTTCTCTTTCTTTTTACACTTATGTTTTATTTGAAAACATACAATGATTTATTAAATGAGCATATGCATTTGAATATAATCACTGCTTACAAATAAAACGAAATAAGAAAGAATAATTACTGACATATTGAAGATATGGGAAAACGTCTTTGGGCTATTCCAGGAGAAATCCTCAATGGAGCTAAAGCCTTGAAATACATATCCCCAATGGAGTTAAGTTTCAAAATCCCCATCAGATTTGAGTTTCCAAACTCCCGATCCCCAGCGGAGCCAGAAAACTTTGAACTGCAAACCCTCAGTGAAGATGAAGGTTTCTTCCCCAACGGAGTCCAAAACTTCAACCCTTAAACCCCAGTGGAGACCATCCAGTTTCCTCCTTTGTCCCTAAAGAGTCACTTTAAAACCAGACAATTCCCCAGAGAGTTATTCTTCCCCAGTGAAGCCGCCACGATCAAATCAGCACATCATTAAAGATCCCCAGCGGAAGCCATTCAGTTTTCCCCTGATACCCCCATTAGAACAGAGATTCTCGAGGTCCCTAGTAGATTGGCATACAACCCAAACTCCTGATCTCCCCAGCGGTATAGCTTCCCCCCCCCCACAGAGGTTGTCAAAGATTTCGAATCTCCAACAACGGTCATAGATTTATTTTCCCCGACAGCGGTCAAAGATTTTATTATCTCCACTATCTAGGATTTATTTTCCTCCGCAAAACAGCTAATCAGCTTACATGCGCATACATTACATTCATATATCATAGACATTTGATAAAACACATTTTATTGCATCATACATTTCATGCAACATAACTTTGTGTTTCAACTAACATTCTACCCTTTTAAGAATGAAATTGATAGTTACCTAAGACAGGTATTCAAAGCTCAGAAAACGGCTTAGAGATGCTCCAGACACGGATGCTCTCTTATTTGCTTATTCAAATCAAGGGGGCAGATTCCTGTTCCAGTTATGAATCCTGGGTTCGACCAGATAATACTTTGATTATACTAAAGCCCGAAGATCGACCGGAAAATAGTTGAATCCCCTGCAAATCCTTCTGAAGACTGGATGTTGACCGGATAGGAAGCAAATTATCATGAAGCCTGGATGTTGAGCAGATAGAAATACAAGACTGTGAAGCCTGGACGTTGACCAGATAGCAGTAAGGTATACTGTGAAACTTGGATGTTGACCAAATAACAGTTTACTCGACCAATTACTTTAAAGACCGGATTCAACCGGATATTAGTAGGCCCCAAAATCAAAAGGGAAACCCGGATGTTGACCGGATAACCATTTGATATCCTTCTGAAGACTGGACGTTGACCAGATATGAAGC
Source organism: Vicia faba (assembly GCA_948472305.1). NCBI lineage: Eukaryota > Viridiplantae > Streptophyta > Magnoliopsida > Fabales > Fabaceae > Vicia > Vicia faba. The sequence continues at coordinate 1,575,738,134 of OX451737.1, forward strand.
AAAGTATCGTGAAGCCTGGATGTTGACCAAATAGCAATGCAAGACTGTAAAGCCTGAATGTTGACCAGATAGCAGTTCACTGTCACCTCTTCAACCAAAAGATGACTCCCCAGTAGAATAACAAACGGTTTAAGTTCTATTTCTACCACGACAGAGACCAGCATTCCCCGACATAGTACTCCTCAACAACAGGTGTACGGGCCCTCGCAAAGGAATCTCTTGTGCGATCAATTTTCTTGGATGGCATCGTTAAGACCATCCCCAACAAGATTCCGTCACGTCTCCAAATGTCATCTTTAATCCCATTTCCTCAGCTATACTCTGACGAGCGCAAATTTATGGGCACTCTAGTTTCCAATCCTCTTTTACCTTCGAGTCACGAAAGGCAAACTCGCCAATCTAACTCTCCAGGTTCAAGAAGATTGAACAGGGGCAGCTGTTGTACTTCAAAATTTTCCCTCTCATTTTATCAAGATTTCTCATTACAAGACTCTTTGAACTCAAGACCAAGCTAGGGTTTACTCTGCCCAGGACATCTCCTTGCACTGTTGACTTAAATTAGGGTTTGAGTTGGCACAAGGAATTTTGGACTTCTAATGCTCAAAGTGACTTTCATACTTCATGTTGGACCTATAAGATGGCCTCTACCAAGTTTCAAGCCTTGAATCAAATTTTTGCCCACTCAATTGGACAGTTGACCTAAAAATCAGCTGTATTGGGGGAAAAGTCAACTGTGGCCAATTTACAGTCAAACCTCATAAATTTTGACCCACATCAACATTATAAGCTCATATGAATCATTTGACCAAGTTTGGACCACAACTCCTCAAGAAATTTGATCAGATCATCAAAAGGGTAAAATGGTCATTTTTAGGGTTTTGATTGTATAAGGGCAATTTCTGATTTTTAACCTAGCCAATGGCAAATTGGGTTAAAACATGGATTCAAGGACTCAATGGCATCATCTTGACCTATTCACAAGGTTCAAAAGATCTCAATTGCATTGGATTGATAAATGAATTTTTCAGTCAACTGATCAAAATTTGACTGTACACTGAAAAGTCAAACTTTGACTTTTTGGTCAAAATCAAGTGCCAAGGGTCATTTTTCATAAAGGTGTGTCAAAACATGAAACTTGTTCATCAAGAAACCCATTTTTGCAAATTAGGGTTTAAGATTGAAAAATTTTCATAACTTGGAATTTTTCTAAGTTATGAAATTTTCTTAATTTTTCCCAACTTTGCCCAACATTTTCACCATGATGCAGTTAGATTCAAACAAAACTTACAACATGAAAGTTGTAGTCCTCCACAAAATCTACAACTTTTATTCACAAAGTTTTCCCAAAAGAAGCTTGGATCTCAAGTTATGATTTTTGGAACAAGGGTCCATGAAACTTTTAATTTAGTGAAATTTTGCCCTAATCTAGGCAGGATTTTGACCTATCTTCATGACCATTTTTCACATAGTTCCACTTGGAATCTTAAAATTCATTTCAAAGATGTATTGTAGAGAATGTTACAAGCTTTACAAAATGTCCAAGAACTCTCCAAAATCATTTGTGGTTAGGGAGAATCGAAGGCTTGAAGTTGGTAAAAACTCACTTTTGATCCATGGCATGTTCATATTGATACAAGTTGCAAACTCTAATCAGCCTTGTTTGTACTTGATTACAGGTCCAAAAACCCTTCCATACTCAATAATTAAATGCAAATCCATTGTTCGAAGGCTTTGTTTTGGTCATTAGAGGATTATACATTAGATTAATCCAAAAATAATAAAAGGTAACTTTGCCATTTTTGTCAAAATCTTGCTTTATGTCAAATAGAATCCTTGAGCCTTGAACAAGATCTTGGACAGCAAACCAAATCTACAAACTTGGGGCCAAGCTTACACAATGTATGCAGGGTTAGAGCTAGCCTGTACACGCCTGCTCTTTGTCACTTCTCATTTTGCTTCATAACCAAAAAACTTGTCAAATACAAGACATCTTGCACATCTGTTAGAACCAACTTTTGCAAGCATTTGAGACAAGTTTCATATATCCCCTTGAGCCAGAAACACGAGCCTTTGAGTCCTTAAGCCTTCCAAAACACAAAATCACCTTCCATTGGCAAAACAGGGCACTCCCTGCAGTTTGACTTCCATAACAAAAACCCCTCGTGCGTTTTGCCTCAAACTTGTTCAAACACCTTCCATATAACCTATCCAAGCTATCCCAGCCCTTAAACACTAAATGTAACTCCATTTTCAAGGTTTACCATTTTTTATTTCAGCTTGTGCAGGTTGAGTACTAAAGGCTTGTTCAAGCACATTCAAGGAAAACTAGGCATTGGGGAAGGTCAGGGGAAGTTCAAGCAAGCTCCCAAACATCTCAGGCCTCACTGAAAAGTTCCACATTGCCATACATGAAGTCAACTGAAACAGGTTTTTGTCAACTTCCTATCTCTCTATTTAGGAATCATTAGGCTTAGGTTTGTGAATAAAAAATGTAGTATTCATAGCCACGAAGCTGTACATATGCTCAGTTTTCATTTAAGTTAAACGTGTTAAGAGAATTTGATCCATGAACTTCCTGAAAAAATTAGGTTAGAATTTAGGGCCAGAGAAATTCTCTCTGGTCTTTGAGAGTTAGATTAAGTTTCTTATATGGTTGAATTCGTCTTGAAAAATGCTACAACTTTGATGTTATGGGTTTTTGCATTAGAGCACGTATGCAGGATCTGGCATTGTGTACAGGGCGCGCGCGTTTTTTGAACAAGAGGTTGAAGATGAAGTCAGTGGACTGGGCTTGGTTCTGGCTTTGTTTTTGACACCCCCTCATTACTGACTGCACCCCCTGGCCCATTTCTTCATATTTTTATATTTTTTGTATTTATTTTCATTTCTGATTTTATTTTCTTATTTTCCAAACATAAAAAATATCAAAAAATATTTTTATAAATTTTCACTTTTATTTTGTATTTTATTTTTATTTTTTCTAACATAAAAATAATTTAATTAGTATATACTTTTATTTAATGAAAACTTGAAAATAATATATAATAATATTATACCTTTATTTTTTTATTCTTTATTTATTTATATTCAAATAATATTTTTCTAAATATATTTTTGTCTTGTATATATTTTATTTTATTTTTATTGTACATGACTAATATAATTAATATATATACATACTTTCTTAAAAGAAAATTAGGGTTTTACCCTTAATAAATAAAATATAATAATCTTTCATATATACATTAAATATTTTTTACATACATAAAAAATGAACAAAAACTTTTTTGCATACTCATAATATTTGGCATGTTTATATTTAAATTGTTTATTTAATACTTGTCTATTTATTATTTGTACCATTTATTCAATTTGGATGTAATAATAAATATTAGGGTTTTATTTTCTTGCAAATATTCCCCATTTAAAAATTGTATCCCTCTCCCCATATCAAATGTTGTAATAGTGTAAATTTATTTTGCGCACTTTATGCTTATAAATATGCCATGATAGAGATTAGGGTTTGTATGCAAAAAATCCAAAATCAAATAAATAGCTTGACTAATACAAAGATAAAAAACATGTAAATTGACAACACAATACACACATGCACCCCTAGGGTTTCACCCACTTGTTGCCTTTAAAAGGGCCATGTTATACATGTTGAGTACTTTGGCAAAACAAAAACAAAACAAAAGATCATAGTCCCTCGATGACGCTATCTTGGTTGCCTATACAAAATGATCTAGTCCCTCAAAAATTTGCTAAAGATACTTAGCATAATTGCTATCATGGTCCATACAATGACCCGTGCCTGTCCCGTTTAACATCCTAATACAAGGTTGTTTACCAAATGCAATGGTAAAACAACACTGTCAAAAGGGTTAAAAATGTATAGGAAAAATCTTTGAGTAAAATAGGGTAGACAACTCTTAATTACTTGATTAAAACTTGCAAAACATCCTTGCTATTTTCAAACACACCTCACAACACAATTTCAAAACATTTCTCAAAAACAAACTTTCAAACATTGAAATATCTTTTCAAAAGACAAACACCTTTGTATATATTCAAACAAGAATCATTACAAAGGTTGCCACAATGATGGCCTCTTTTCAAAACATTTTCAAAACCACACACAAAAGCACCATTTCAAACAATTGAAAAGTAAAAGCAAGTGATCTAAACAAGTAACTAAGAGCCCATGGATAACCATGGATGAAAAGGGTGCTTGCACCTTCCCTTTTCATAATCTACCCCCCGAACCCAAGAAAACATCTCAAAGGTCTTTCCTGTGCTTTTCGACATTTCCTTTGGATAAAATAAAAAGTCGGTGGCGACTCTTGCTAAACCGAAACATTTGCAAACACAAACGCAAAACCTCAAGTCAGTTCTCCCACCGTATCACAGTCTGTCTTGTCTCAAACGATTGGACGAGTCCTGGTTGTCAGCCATCTTCCTGAAAAATTAATTATAATTGTTAATATCAATGTTAAATAAAACAGCTCAAGCAAGAATTCGCATGTGCGCTTCTGAAACTTGTCCATGGAGATTTCAGATGTGCACATGTAAATCCACCTGCGAACAACCATTTTCAAGAAACATCTTCTTCTTGCCCTAAATCATCCAAATAATTTTTTTTTGTCATCCAAACACCAACATTTAACTATTCTAATAATAATCTACACAATGTCATTTCTACTAACTAACCTAGTACACTATTATAACATTGCATAATGAATTAAATGAAAATGGAGGAAACTTACACAAACTTGGAGCCTTGGAGATGAGTTGGAATGACATGAAAAAAGTTAAAATGGAGAGATGGGTGAAAATGACTGAGTTTTTCAACTTTGAATACTAGAAATATAGGGTTTGGAGCAGAAATGTAAAGTTTTTGTGTTTGAATAGAACTTGATATGTTCTGTTCGTGGTTTTGAAAACAATAGGATGACTTCGGATGTATATCTCCGAAATTATAAATTGTGGGGTGAATTCGGAGATGCACATATAAAATCACATTTTTTTGATAAAATAAAATAATTTCGAATATAGACATGCGAATACACATGTGAATACACATGTTATTGTCAAATATGATATATTTGGATATGTATATCCAAAATCTGAGAATATTTTAAAATTTTCACAAGAGATTTAGAAAAAGTACACTAAATATTAAAAGAAAATCTTTTTTATATATTCCGAGGATAACTACTTGTAGATAGTTAAATTCCCCTAAAGTGCCGCCGATACAGTGACATTAGGCAAGTCACTACAAGAAAATTAGTGTTTAACGACACAAAAATTGCGACAGTTATGTGATAACTGTCGTAATTGACATATAGAGACAGTGTTTACGACAGTTGACACCAACCGTCCCTAGTATTTATTTTGCGACGGTATATTTAACCATCATAATATTATTATTACGACGGTAAAACAACCGTCGGCCCCCATTTAACACTTTTAACATTGATTTTTCACCAACAACTAGTCACGACGGTAAAATTAATCGTCCTAAAAGGCATATCACGACGGTAAAACACCCGTCGCACCCTTAAACCTTTCACGACGGTAAAATTATCCGTCCTAAAATTCATTTCACGACGGTAAAACAACCGTCGCACCCAAAACCTTTAAAAATTCTCATGGGCACGACGGTAAAACACCCGTCGCCGTAAAAAAGTTAAAAAGCTCTTAAAATACATAAAACATCAATTTTTTTGGTAAAACAATTATAAAGTTTTTAAGTAACTCTTTCTGAGGAACATAAGAAGAAAGAAATGGATGCCCTCTCCGGCTGTTCATAGTCACGAATCACCACTGGCTTTCATTTGTACCTGATCCTCCTCCCCAATCACATATACTTCTCTACTTCTGCTTGCAGTGATAATATCACATGCGGAAGCGCGCATACGCTAGAAAGACGTATAAGCAAGCCTTTCTTTATGAGTATGAGTCAACCAAGCCGCTTCAGAGAGGTCCCTCAACTCTCTCAACAGTCCAAGGTTAGTCTTTCCCTAAAACCCTAATCTTCTTCCATTTTTCAGATCACACTTTAATCTCCCTGTTTAATTTTTATCGATTCTTGTTATTTCGTCGATTCAATTTAGGTTAAATGAAATTGTTCAATTTAGGGTTTGGGCGAACATCGGTTTAATTGCTCTGTAGAAAGAAAATTCAGATAATGAAACTGTAATTTATAAGCTTGATATTGCACGGTTTTAACAGTTTAGGTTTTTACATCAAGCATCTTTGTCTTCAAACCTGTAAGTTTTGTGTAGCACTTTTTCTTTATTCTGTAACACTTCACATATCTCTCTCATTCTCGCATATAACCACTTTTCTGTAACACTTCACATATCTCTCTCATTCTTTAACATTGACTTAGCACTGGAGATTCACTTGAATCTTAGGGTTGGTTGATTTTGAGTTTCAATAGATTGAACCGATGTTAGGTTTTCTAATATGTTATTTCAGGGTTTTATTCATTTTTGTGAATTTTATAAATTATCTTTAAATTGAAATATAGTACTGTTGTAGTTGAATTTGTGGTTGTTTGTTTAAGCTTATTTAGTAAAAATAAGTGATTAATAAGAAATTATAGTTAGAAACCCTTAGTTTTGTTCATAGATTGGGTGTTTTATATGATGTAATTCAACAATGCTCTAGTATCACAACTATTGCCTTTCAAATTGGGTGTTTTTATTTAGTTTTGTATTTAGTTTTTCTTTCCATTTTCACTCATTACCAATAACAGGTTATTGCTCTGTCTGTCACCGGGGCTTTGAATGCAGTCGTAATATATGAGCATAGAAAGGAAATGCAGTGTTACCTCTATAATAATCATGTAAGAATTTCACTCTATCTTTCACACTAATTAATAAGTTTTTTCAACAAGTTCTTGTAATTAGTTAGATGTAACTGCATAACAAGTTTTTTCCTCTATCTATTTAGCAATTTCACCTCTAACCCATAATAAGATATTAAACTTCTACATTAGTTGGTATAGTTCTAGAGCACTGTATATGTTTTTTTATCTATTGGAGAGTGGTAATAGGTTTCAGTAACTTTCTATAAGATAAGTGGTGTTAGTATGCTAATGTAGTTGAAAATGTAGGTTTCAGTAAAAAGTCAGATGCAGAAGATCTTAATCTAGTTCCCTGCCACCATAAATTGATGGGTAATGATTATAACTTAAGAGCTAAATGTTAAACTGTATCACTAGCCTTTTTAAAACAAATGCAACACAAAATAAAATTGCGTCATTTTAATAAAATGTAAATGGTAATAGAATTTTATATGTACTTGTGAAAGAATTTCAGCAAAAAGTAAGGGACAAACACAACATAGGACCTTTTAAATATTTTGGAGTTTGGTATACTACAAAAAGTTGGAAGCTGATTCACGTTCTCAATTTAAAGTTTATTTCTTTTCAAATTTCTTATATTAACTTGGACATACTGTAATGATACTGTTTGTCTTTTCATTTTTAAATTAGTGTCTAGAAATTTATTTTGACAGTGGGCATGTCAATTACGAATTATATGATTTTGTTCATCTGATATTTCTACACTGATGGATGTTCTCAGTTTGTAATTTTGAAAAGTAATGCTTGTAATTTGCAGACTTATAAATTTATTACAGACCAAACGGTCTTTTTTCAAGGACAAGATTGGACCTCCACTCCTGATTGTATTTGCATTGATCTCTTTGGTTACATTTTCAGAAACCCAAAAGAAGAGCATCTGTATCTTATGGGGGAAGGTCTGGTGGCTTGCCAGAGAAATCACAACGCTCCCGCAGTATGTCTGTTAGTCCTGACCGGGCTCGTGCGCGAGGAAGATCTCCGGCCTTCAATGCCTTGGCAGCTACTTTCGAGAGCTCAAATGTTAGAAACCTTTCAACTCCACCTCCAATGATTAGAAAACTGTACCCAAAATCTAAGACACCAGATTCATCATCACCAACATCTAAATCTTCATTCATATCTAACATTACTTCTGCTTTTGAACGACCATCAGCACGAGGAAGTTTGTTTCCTAGGTCGATTAAAGGTACGAAGTAGACGAGCTCATTGTGATTTTATTTTATGCTGCTGTTAGAATTTGTTCTTTTATAAAATATGCTTATTCTTTTGTCTGGTCTGCTATGATTTGAATGGAGTACAGGTACCTCCAAATCGGACCCAGAGACAAATAGTGACAATGAGAATTCTCTGAGCAGCATAAAAGAATCTCTTACTATACATGAAGATGTGAAAGAAGGTGAAGCTGAAGATAATGAAGGTCTTCCAGTATACCCATATGAAAGTGTTAACACAGACTCTACCGATCCTATGCCAGACATTGACGTGACTAAACGGGAGGTATACTATAACGACAACATGTCTTTTTGTTGTTTTTCCTCCATTCTTTGTAGGTTACATCTTAGAATTAAGTCATGATTTTTTAATTTTGATTCTGACTTGTTTGAGGTTGGTGCATGCAGGCTTACCTGTCAAACGACGTGTTCAAAGAGAAACTGGGAATGGCCAGGAGCGAATTTTACACGTTGCCAAAATGGAAACAGAACAAACTCAAAATGGCTGTTCAGTTGTTCTGAGTCAAGTATACTTAACCACATGATTTTCTTTGTAGTGGTTTGATGTATAGGCTTATTTCTTTGTTCATAGCTGCTTGGTATTAATTTTGTGTAGGGAAACAAGGGTTGTTGGTGAGCATGTCTTTTTGGGTTCCTTGTTAGTCATTTTTTAATTCAAAATATTTTTGGTGAAGCAATTGAGCTTTGCAATACCAAGGTTGTATTGATAGTTGAGGTATAAAGTTTGTACAGCAGAGTGTAAAAGCCACTCAACTCATTATATTTATTTTGGAAATAAAATATGATTCTTTAAAATTATTCCTTCTAAGAGCATCATCTGATATAGATCATTTTGATCGTATCTTACCAGTCTTTCTCTTCCTATGGTACATGTTTTGTTTATATGTTTAATAAATAACATTAGTAGGAACACTTCTCTATGGTTTGAAATATGATGAAGTTTGTGAATAAATAACATTAGTAGGAACAGTTAATAATTGGGAATATGGCCTCAATACAAAGAACTATATTTAAAATTTTTTACATAGATAATAATTTAAATAAAAAATATATATAATAGAAAAATAAAAAAAAATCAAGACATAAACAAAACTCATGGCGACAGTACCGAACCGTCGTAATCAACAATTAAAAATAATCAACAAAAGTCATGACGGTATCGAACCGTCGCCATAAACAATTTAATCAATTTCAAAAGATATTCACGACAGTATCGAACCGTCGCCATCAATAATTAAAAGAAACTCAAAAGATAGTCACGACGGTATCAACCCGTCGTAAATTTGAACGACAGTTTTTGTAACCGTCGCGAAATAGGTTGGGGACACACACTTCTGCGACGGTAAAGCAACCGTCGTGGAAAGCAAATTGCGACGGTTTTAACCGTCGTAATCTACAAAAATACCTGTCGCAATCTACCAATTTTCTTGTAGTGAGTTATTGGTGAATATGAATTAGACGTGAATAATAAACTAATAGTGAACTTGACTTCTCTAACCTAGTTTACCGGAAACTTCTAAAAGTCGTTAGTTCAAACCTCCAAACACGTCTTAAATATCTTCAACAATCATGCACCCGTATCAACCACTAAAAGCTACAATTCAACTATCAAAATATTAGAAAATACATAAAACTCAAATGCGTCATAAAGTCCAATAGAAACGCGCGTTTTAGTCTATATATATAACTATATGTTGCCTTTTCCCAATCATAATTCTCAATATATCTTTCGACACTTCTCATTCAGTACATACACACAAAGAGAAAAACCTGTTTTTTTTTCTTCCTTAAACTATACCATTTTTTGAACCATGTCTTTCTCAAACAAACTATCATTGGTTTTATTACTTTCTTCATTTCTCATCCATGCATCTTTTGGTATGTATATTATATTCTACTATTTTTCTTTGATATTTTCTTATGATATGTATATTAAAGTTAGTGATGAACTTTGCAGCTGAGATGATATGCGAGGACTTACCGAAAGAAGTGTGTAGTTTTTCAATAGCTTCATCTGGGAAGAGGTGTTTGTTGGAGACAGAAAAAGGAGTGAAAGGTGAAATTGAATATGAATGCAGAACATCTGAAGTTGTGGTAGAGAGAATCTCAGAGTACATAGAGACAGACCAATGTGTTGAAGCATGTGGTGTTGATAGAAGTTCTGTTGGTATTTCATCTGATGCTTTCTTTGAGCCACACTTCACTGCCAAACTTTGCTCACCATCTTGCTACCAAAAGTGTCCGAATATTGTTGATCTTTTCTTCAATTTGGCTGCGGGAGAGGGTAAGAGTTATTCATTGATAATCCTAAAGTATTTTTGTTAATTTAGCAATAGATAATAACTAAATTTGCGTTGATGTGGCGAATAACAGGAGTGTTTTTGCCGGAACTATGTGAGAAACACAGGAGCAACCCTCGTCGTGCTATGGTTGAGCTTGTGAGTTCTGGAGCTGCATTTGGACCCGTTTCTGCTCTTTCAGAAGACATTGTGGTGGCACCTGCACCTTCTCCTCTTTGATTCTGGAGAAAGAGTGTTAATTTATATATTCCTACGATGTCACTACTATTTTAGAGGATATATATAGAGGGAAGTATGAGTTTCTTATTATGGAATTTGTTTTGATCAATGTAATAATCAAGCTTGAGTTGAGCGTGTTATTTTTAACAGCAATGTTTGTCACATTTTCACCTTATTTGAGATGGTGAGAAATCGTTGTTGACATTCACCGATAGCAACCCATCATCACATTCGCTTCGCTTTTGCACTAACAGATGATATCCGATTACATTGAAGCCAATCTTAGTGGTATGCAAGACATTCTACAATACAAGATTTCACAGTTCTTCAAAATTAATCTATGGTAAAAAGTCTCTATGGTAAAAAATTTGCTATCGTTTCACAATCAATCATATCTATTCTTCCACACAACCCACACTAGCGTAGCCACACGAACCTGCCAAACCCCTGCAAATGTTCATTGACAAGTTCTTTGTCGAATTGTAATAATGTCAGCCCCGCAGTGTTCCAGCAGGTCTGCCGCATGTTGGACATCTCCACACCAAATAAATTTCCACCACTATATTAGACAGAGCCGACATGGTTTTAATTTGATGCACTCCTCTAAGCTTCCACTCGTGACTTTCATCCGTATAACTTCTGAAAACCTTACTGTGTTTAACTTGTGGAACCGTACGAGGAGCCTAATCAATAATTCCATGGAAATCGGGAACCACCTATTATGTCAAAAAAAATTTAAAAGTGCTCCAAACTGAAGTCATTTCTATCAAGGATTTAGAATTAGGCTTGAAAGTCCCAACCGTGGTATTAAAAAATGTTCGCAGTCGCTTAAAAGTTTTCTTGTTTTCGGTCAGTATAGATGTCGCGACACTGACCGCAGTCGTCGCAACTAGGATTTTAGAAAAAAGATGTGATCGCATAGAGGTTTTCACGATTACAGGTGTCATGACATTGATTGTCGTCGTCACGGTGTGAATTAAGTACAAATTATTTTATAATATAAAAACGGTGATTATGATATCAGTACAAGTATATGCTAAAACCGTTTTGTTACAGTCGTTTTTGTGGGTGCAGACTATTTTTTAAAATCCTAATCGCTGTGTGAATTAACCATAATTTATTCTTTAACATAAAACAGTGATAACAATATCGATATCGGTATTTGTCGATACCGTTTTGTTAGAACGTTTTTGCGGGTGCAAACTAGGGTTTTCAACCCTTCTTTCACGGCGGCGCGTTTTTGTGCTTCTTCACTAAACCATTGAAGCCCGGTACAACAAAGTCCAGAAAATCAAACAAATCAAATTTTCGCATAATCAAATCGAAAATTACAAGTTTTTATACAATCAAACGAATCAAATATTACAAATAGAATCAAATCCTAATCTAATTTCTAACAGAATCAATACATATCAATTACAATCAATTATAATCTTTTCTAAACACAAATCAATCTTTAATCTTCTCTGATTTCTAACTAAATCAAATTGTAATGACAATTACAAATTATTTCCTAACTTATCTAAATCTAAAACCTATAAATAAGAATCCTAATTCTAAATTGGGGGAGGAAGAAATTATAACAGAAAAAAGAGGAGTAGAAGCAGAATATGCGAGTTAACCTTCTTGCTTGAGATCTGGGTTTCAATTTCTGAAACTGTAGATCTGTGTTTCAATCCCTCGCCGCTGCATCATCTTCGTCACACCGTGTACCTGTGAACCAAAGAAAGAAGAAGAGATTAAAAGGGAGAATCAGAAAACCAGAAAAGGACAAATACATGAAGAATCACTGCAGCGAACGGTAACCCTTATAACATAGCTTAGGGTTATATTTGTTGAATTGATTGAATGATTGGTGTTTTAGTTGTGTTTAATTGTATGATTCTGGTTGAAATTAGGGTTTCTAGGTTTGATTTTTGGATTAGGGTTACGTTTAGGTTTCATATGAAAAACCTTAGCGTTAGGGATCATATGCATTGAAGGCTTTGGGGTTTAGGATAGGTTAGGGTTCTTCACGAACCCTTAGGGTTCTTGGGGATGGATGAAGATTTCCTAGGGTTCACGGGGTTATGGGTTAATGTTCATAGGTTTTTGGGTTTTGGCTTGAATATGGATAAATATGGTTCAGTGTTTGTATGAAGGTATGAAGATTCACGGTGGTTTCTGGAATTTGGTATGAATACCACCGACGGGGCGATTTCCGACACAGAGGAATTCTAGAGAGAAGGCAGAGCCTCTATCTCTAGAAATGTACAAAGGGTTTGTGTTGTGTGTCGTACCCCAAATTTTCCCCACCTTTATTTTCAAGATTAAAAACATAAGACCTTTTAATTAGGAATGGTTCAACAATATCTGATGGCCCATTCTTAAATTCAAGTCAACTAGGGGGTGTATTTTAATTCGGAAAAGTGGGGCTTTCTAAACCAGAAAGACCCATGTATCTGTCAACTAGAGGTTTTCACGATTACAAGTGTCACGATATTGATTGTCGTCGTCACAGTGTGAATTAAGTACAAATTATTTTATAATATAAAAACGGTGATTATGGTATCAGTATAAATATATGCTAAAACCATTTTGTCATTGTCGTTTTCGCGGTTGCAGACTGTTTTTTAAAACCCTAATCGTTGTGTGAATTAGCCACAATTTATTCTTTAACATAAAATGGTGATAACAATATCGATATCGACATTTACCGATACCATTTTGTTAGAACGTTTTTGCGGTTGGCTGCATACCGTTTTCTAAAACTCAATCTATGAACCACAAATGCATTTATAATTTATTTGTTACGAACAGTCATCACCCGAAGATCCGAAGGGTGAGTGAATAAATTCATACATGCTTTAATCAAGGTCGCATAGTTTTTTTCCACAAACAAATTTAACTCATTTCATTAGTCAAGGTTGTTCAATACAAGGAGGCCGCAAATGAAAAGTACTACGTCTAGTCCAAGAATTAACAACTTTAGCTAACAAGTGAGCAATCAAATTCGTTTGGCGTTTAACAAACTTTATCTGAAAGTTGGGATGAGATTTTAATAAACTCTTAATAAAACATATGATTATACTAAATTTAGAACTACCACTATAGTTGGCATGAATTGCTTGTACCACCATTTAAGAATCACTTTCAAATTGTGAAGTCAACATTCTCTATGATAAATGTGTTTTGAGGAAGGAAAAGCTCCAACTAACAAGAAGGCAAAGATGATAATCAAAGACAAAGCATCATGATTCAAGACTTTGGTTTCAAGCTATTGCATTTCAAGAAGGTATAATGCTAATATTTACCTTCACTAAAGTCTTAGATGCTCAAGTATTCAAATCAATCATTGCATAAACCATTCATGTTCATGGAAAATGTTTTAAAACTATTTTTCAAGATTTCCACGGATTAAGTCGATTTTACCTCTTAGGAAAATCGATTTACCATTGAAGCAAAACATTTTCAGAAGCAAAAATTCACGTTTTACACTAAGTAAATCAATTTACCACTTAGGGAAATCGATTTACCACTGTTTGTTTTTGAAATTTTGTTAATATTAACAGTATGAAATCGATTTTCATAAGAGGGAAGATTTTCTGTAATTCGGCATGCACAACAGTAAAGGAAATTTGGGATACTATGCTCCTGCAATCATGATCTTCAGCTTGAGTTAAAGATTGAGATAGATTCTCCTGAAATTCATATGCATATCGAAATAAATTAGTGGTGATTAAAACTCATAAATTCTTTATGTTAATAAACTTTTGATTTAATTAAAGGAATACTGATATACTTATACATTGCTCATAAATTTGAAGCACATCTTCCTTAACAACTCCATCCTTACCCACACGAGCAACCTTCCATAGAACATGTTCTAGAAGAGATGTTTCTTGACTTTTCTCCTCTTCTAACTACACATTAAGAGAAATAAAAAGATCAATTGTAACACATGATGAACAAGTATATAATAGCATTTATATATACTTACCATTCTTTGTTGTAAGTGACCATATCCCATATGCCCTTTTTTGTATAGATATGGGGGACTTGATGCTTGTTGGCGATTTACGGCACTCACATTCTAAAAATATGAGGTTCTTCGTTTTTCTTTAAAGGTTTCCCATTCTTCAGGTGAAATCAAGCCTGCGTACGTCCTTGGAAGTTCTGCATCGATAAATCATAATAATCACATGCCATGTGGTATGTGAGATACTTTGAAGACCATGCAGGTTCATTCCATCAGTAGATAATGCCAAGCGAAGGTTTCTTTCTTCTCCTCCAAAATCAGGAAAATCATTATCAATTTTCGACCACTGTGGTGAACCTGCCGGATGCCGAAACTTTCCATTAATAATTCTTTCATCTGCATACCAAGTCAAGTGTCTTGCATCGGTTTCACTATGAAACATGTGTGTAAATCTCAGAATTATAAGAAAGTATCATAAGACTTTTGCCGGAGACAGTTTTTTCTTATATCGAGATAAACCATATTTAGGCCAATCATTTAACGATGCATATTCGTTTCGAAACAAAATGCAATTATTTGGACAAGCATGTCTTTTATCATAGCTCATGCCAATAGAGCACGAAATTTTTTTGGCCTCATAGGTTCGATTAAGAATAACATTATCCTCCGAAAACATATCTTTCATAAGGACTAATAACTCTGAAACTTTTATCCGACCATCCATTGTCCGCCTTTAAGTTGTACAACTTTAATACCGCATACAGTCTTGTGAATTTAGTTCAACCTTTATACAATAATTTCTCTACATCGCTTAACAACCTCTCAAACATTTTGGGACAATCATGAAGATATTCTTCAAGTGCTTCTGCAATCTCTTCGACTCGATCACAATCGTATGTATCTGTGCCATTGTCGTCTGAAGCATATATCGTATTATCCCCCGATTCAACATTCCCGTTAGTTTTATCACCGTGAAATATCCAACATGTATAACTTAAATCAATTCCATTCCTCAGTAAATGAGATTCCTACCCAACTGCATCAACCTGACCCCCATAACAACAACCCAAGAAAGGACATTTCATTCGACTGGGATTTTCGGCATGTTCAATAGCAAACTTAATGAATTCTAATACCCCATTCCCGTACTCTTTTGACAATTGATTGGAAGACATCCATTTTTTATTCATGGTTTTACTACTAAGTATGCTAAACAAAAACACTATAATTATTCACGCAGCTATAACAAAAGAACAACTAATTACCTGTAGAGAATTCTGCAACTTCTGGAACCACACAGTGTAAGATTCTTGGAACGATCGAAAATTCACTTTTCATAAGAGAAATCGAAGATGCAGCAACGATGATGAAATCAGGAAGCGACTACGCATAAAATGAGAAATCAACTAATGTTACAACCAAAATTATCATTTGAAACCAAACGATATAACACAAAAGATGTCTAGATTTAGTAGTAAGAAAGAGAATTATTGTTTCTACCAATTACACAGATTTCTTATCATAAAGCTAGACTAATACCAAAAAAAAGCATTAAATCAATGTAGTTACTTTAGATCATGATTCATATGCAAATAAATGCATTGAGATTGGGACTCAGAGTAGTCAATAAAGGCCAATAGCGGTGATATCCCGCTATAGCGGAGCGGAGGCTGACCGCTATTAGAAGAGACTTAGCGGTGCTGAGCACTATAGCGGGAAAATGGAGCTACCGGAAAACCATCAATATCATAACCAAGATTCCCATCCTTCAAGTCAAACTCGAATACAACCAAAACAGTCACTGAAACTTCTTCAAATTGAAACCAACAAAACCATGACATACAATAAATTCACTCCACATAAAACTCAAGAGAAGTATTGTCGATACACATTAAAATCGAAAACCTTGCAGATTCAACACAAACAAAACATAAAGTCCACATAAATTTTGATATCCGATTTCAATAACACTCCAAACTAACGCAACATTCGCCAATCCTATTCAAATTCAACAAAGTATTAAGACAAGACTAACTTCCTACTCCAACACAACCAGGAAAACACAATTACACAAAATTTTAACAGTATCGACACAAACCAACGAGCTCAAAAATGAAACAGAATTAGCATATTCAAGGCTGACGAATCATTTTCTCAGATTAAAATCAAACATCATATCATTTTGAACTGAAAAGACCATGCAATCAAATTGATATTTTCACAGATCCATTAATATATCAGTTCAAACTCAAATTTGTAACAGCTATTTATCACAGAAACTTGAAAACAACTCACATCAAAAGAAATCGAAACTTACCGAAATGTCGAAATGATCAGAACAATTGAAGATGTGATTTATTGTCGAACTGAAACAAAGGGAGTTGTTCCGGATGACTTACAATTGTTGTTTGTGGAGATGAATTTGTGAGGATAGCGAGTGAATTGAGTAGAGGTTAAAGGGAAGAGAAAACTGCTGAGCTTGTTCAACAGGGGAGAGCGTTTGATGTTATGAACCACAATGAAGGAGGAGGTGTTAATCGTTGAAGAGCTGGAGAGGCGGAGAAGGTTGTGCAGTCTTAAGTTGTTCAAAGAGATGATGGAGTAACCAGAAGCAAAAGGGAATTACGATGGTGGAAGTCGCACGAAGGAAGATGTTTTGAGAGAATATGGAAAAAATCTGAATTTTAGGGTTTTCGTATTTTTAATTTAGAAATTAGAAATTAATGAACTTAGGCAGCGCTTTTTGAAGAGCTTTCTGATGTATTTCCTTTAGCAGTGTTTTTCATTAAAAAAAGCACTTTCTGATGTATGGCCTATAACAGCGCTTATATGAAGCGCTTTTTAAACACATCCTTTAGCACCACTTTCTAGAAGCACTTTCTAAAGTGTGGGTATGTATGGTCTTAAGCAGCACTTTTTAGAAGCGCTTTCTAAAGTAAGTCTTTAGCAGTGTTTTTTCTCAATTTTATTTAAAGTTATAGCAGCGCTTTCGGAAAAAGCGATGTCTATAATGTGCTGCCTAAAACAAATTTTGTAGTAGAAAACGCTTCCTAAAGTGTGGCTTTAGCAGCGCTTTTTAGAAGTGCTTTCTAAAGTAAGCCTTTAGCAATGCTTTTTCTCAATTTTTTTAAAGCTATAGCAGCGCTTTGGGAAAAAAGCGATTCTATAGTGTGCTGCCTAAAACAAATTTTGTAGTAGAAAGCGCTGCCTAAAGTGTGGCTTTAGAAGCGCTTTGGGTCTATGGAAACGCTTTTTACTGTTGGACCTATAGCAGCGCTTTGAATTTAGGCAGCGATTTCTAGAAAAATCTTTTATTTCAATTTTAATTGACCTTAGGCAGCGCTTTCATAAAGTGATGCCTAAATTGTGGCTTAGGCAACACTTTTTCTTAACTTTAAGCGGCACTTTTTTATAAAGCGTTGTCTAATGTATATAGTTTTAAATTTTCAAATTTTATCGGGACATATAACAACACTTTGGTATAGAAACGTTGTCTAAGGTGTGCTGCCTAAAAGCAGTTTTGGCGTAGTGTTAAGAAAAAGAAAGATTCAATAACCAGCAGAAACAACATATAAAGACTTGACAACACATAAAAACAACGAAAAACATAAACTAAATCTAAATCAGTAAAAGAAATACTATAAAGCAAGGAAAAACAGGAAATCTATCTAGAAAGCAAGTAAAGCCCCCCTCCCACACTTAAACCAAATATTGTGCTTAATGTTTTGATAAAAGGTGAGAAAGGAAAAGAAGAACCTAATGGAGACTATTGCAGGCCTGCAGGGTCACCACCCCCTGTCCTGGAACAAATCTCTAAGCTAAGTAAAGCTTCTCAATATGTATCGTCAATGCAGCATTTGACTCCCTCTGTTGCTGGATCTTGCCCATGATGGATGTCTGGTAGGCCTATGTGATGTTGTTAGCGGATGTCAGATGCTCAATTGCAGCCTGTTGGCGCAGGGTACTATTGGCATGGGTAAGTTGAGTCCGTAGTATCGGCTCTAAGGATCTCTGATTCTGAGCATACGACTCTCGCATATAAGCCCACATACCCTGTTGATGTGTATATAACATGGCATAATCAACATCTTAAGGGATGTCCTCAGTTTGGGTCCTGTGACCCAAGGTGGTGCCTGTAAAATGATCAGAAACATGTGGCTTATGATGTGGGTCAGAAAAATAGGTTGGTGGAGAGCGACGGGTAGATGAAACATGTTCCTGCCTATTAAGCTCATCATCAGTATCATTACATGCTTCTGTATTAGCAGGAACTATTGTGAGTAAGGGGCTGGTATATTTGGAAGCATCAATGTTATAAGTCTAATTGGCCGTTACCCACACGTTAGTACATGAAGGCCAAGGAAAAAAAACACTTTTAACAACCTCATTATGTATCATAAGGTGGTGCCCACCCTCTCTTAGGTTTCTACATAACCACATGTTTCTGACACGCTAAATATCAAGGGTGCAGGGCAGCAGAGGCTCTAAATCATCAAGTTGTGCATCAAGGTCTAGGGAACGAGCCAAGGAAATAATCAAGCCTCCAAACAATATAGTGTATCTTTAGAAGTGCTAGCTCTCATGTGAGCTGTCATGAAAGGTGTGGAATTTACATGTCTTCCGACAAGAGCAGCCTGCAAATAAAACATTTCTTTACCATTTGTTTTGTTAGTGTTATCCCGACCAAAAATAGTGTCTGCCAAAATTTGGCGCAAATAGCGGATGAACGGGTTATGGATGGTCGAAGCATGATTCCCCTCAATGGAATTAGTTGTCAAACATTTAATCTCATTCCAATACACAAAAGCCTCATTTTCCCACTCTGACTCAAGTGGAGCCTCACAAGGTATTCCCTCCCCGTGGGAAAGATTCAACATTTCTACAATTTCATCAGTAGTGAATTGATACCTGGTGTTAAACATACAAAAATTTATGGGTCCTGTGCTACTTGCAGTCTCAGGTCTAACTTTGTAAATAAGTGAACTAAAAAATTCACGCGTTAACAGTGCATAAGTGGAATCTCTATGTTCAAATAAACTACAGAAGCCTGAGTTATCAACCAAGTAATACACATCATTGTAAATGCCTAAAATATGTAGGCAAGTGTTATCAGAATATCTTGTGGGAGTAATGTCCCAATCGGATAGTGATTCAAACTTGTTCCTCTGTCGGGTACCGGCATCTCCCTCTCGAAAAATCAACTCAAAATTTCCTTCAGCCATTGATGTGAAGGATGCAGGTTTTTGTGAATTTGGGGTTTTCCTATAAATTAAGGGTTTTGTGGATATTTGTAGGAGAAAGAAAGATTTTTATAGAAGGAAATTGGGGGAACTAGGGAAGGTTAAAGGATTTTGTGAGTTATTGGAAGTAATTTGAGTGAGTGGAGTTATGGTGAGTGTTAATGAAGAAAGATTGTGGTTAGGAGGTGAAGAAAATAGTGAAAATGGTGGAAGTGGGGTTGTTTCTGCTTCTATTCGTGTTTGAACACATGGAGTTCGCCATAGGGGCCCTGGAAATCGCCATGTGTCATAGTTCGCTGATGGGCTCATTTTATGGAGTCTTTTGGGCTTTTGTTTTTCTATTTGGATTCATACCCCTTTCTGCTTTTCACAACTAATAATAGTAATAATAATCATAAACAAGGGTTAGTTGCATAATGATAATAAAAAAAATTTTAGAAACTTTTCCCAAAAACTTAATGAAAATTAAAGTATAATAATCCTGAAGATTTTTCGAAAAAGATAGTAAATAAAGTTTAAACGTGAAAATAAATCTAATAACGGCCAGGAAAAATATAATGACGAAAAAAATGAGGGTGAAATAAATCTAATAAATGACTAAATAGACTGATAAATAGGATCAAGCATCTGATGTGGACGAGATGCATGAATCTCAAAAAGTTGGCGTCAGAGACTGAGAATCTCCTGGGAAAGGTAATATGCCTCCTCTGAACGAGTGGCATCAGAAATCATCATCCATTGTGTGATGTCTCTGATTTCCTCACAAAGAGTAGTAATCTTCTGGCGTATGATGATAAGCTCGCAATCTCGGTCACTTCCTTCTATAGAACCAGCGGAGGAAAAAGTAGTAGCCATATTTGAGAAAGGTAAAGGGTGATATTTTGGTGTAGGCGGAGCAGTTGGCCTAAGAGGTATTTCGCCTTGGTATTCCAAAGCATAAATCCAATTTTCTCTATTTTGGACATTTTTTGTTTCTGGGTTTGGCAGGTAGAAGTGTTAGACGACTTCATTATCAATGATGATTTTGTACTCATTAATCTTGAAGTAAACTCGACGTACCATGCCCTTTACAAGACAATGATCTAAGTCCAGAAGTGTAAAGCCATAATAGGGTACTAAATGGGATAGCTTGTTTTGGAGTCCAAGGGCAGAAGCAATTTGGATAATAGTCCCTCCTACATGGATTGGTCGTACTGAATATAAGGTTATCTAGTTTAGGTTATCTATGAGGAAGGTGCCAGACACGACATGATTAGATTCAGTGATGCAATAAAGGATAAATATTTCTTCTTCACTCACAGGCTCACTGGTGTCACTTCGACCAAACAATGCCTGGGCCAAAATCATATGGAAATACCTAAGAGTTGAGTTATGGATATGGTTTGAAAATTGGATGGATGGATCATGATTTCCTTTATTGGTGATATCATTCTAGAAGGTGTCTAAGGTATCTTGCATATTAAGGTTAACAAGAACTTCATATGCGGCTGCTGGGCCAGTTAGAAATCTTTATAGGTTACCTAAATCTTGGTGGGTTAGCCTATACTCTTTCCCAAATATCCTAAAAGAAATTTTACTGCGCTTGAATCCACGACCTACATCAGGCTTGTAAACTAGTAACCCGAGGAAATCGAGGGTGGGGTTTCGATATGTGATATTTTTAGCTTCTTTAAACTCATCCCGATCTAGTTGGCTACTCATATGGCTAATGTTAGACTCAATCCCTATGGCTAAACTTATAGGTAACATAGGTCTCTCAGATAAGACTGTGTAGTGGTTCCTTTGGTTGTCATCTATGAATTGGATCTCCATGTCATCAAAGTTTTGCATCCTGAAAATTTGGTTAGAATAAGCTTCCTGAAATGTAAGAAATCGCACAAGTTAGTCATATTAGAAGAAATAATTCATTGTGTCAAAAGAAAAATAATGAAAAAAGGAAAACCATGGGTTGCCTCCCATGCATCACTTTGTTTCATGTCGGGAGCTTGACTAAGGATATGGTTTAAGTTCCATATGTGGTTTTCAAGGCCACTTATCTAGCCATCTCTCATATCCTTGACCTTTCCTTTTCTTTCCACTGCAGAGTGGTTCATTTCTTGGATATGGGGGAGGTTTGGTTTTTTATCTTAAGCATTTGATTCTTAGGTTTTGCGTCAACTCCCTCACTTGTAAAAGTCAAGGTTTTGTTTTTAAAAACTCTAGTTCCATGTTTCCCAAATTTCTCTCTTATATGCGGGGCTTTATACTTTTCTGACTGCGAACCTATCTTGATTTCTAAGGAATCTGGTGAAGAAACATTTTTAATCTTTGGTTTACCGCGTTTCTCCTTAATCGTATCATTTTCTCCCTTAAGGTTTTCAACTGGTTTTTCACTACTTGTTATCGTAACATCTTCATGGCTTCTAATGGGGAATCCTAAAGGTGCTTGTGTAAGCAGTATTATTTTTGTCCCTAATTCCTTATTGCTAGTTACTAGAGATTCTATCGCATTGTTTAGTTTCTTAAGGGTTTCATTAACATGGAGAAATTAGTTTCTAAATTCCTTATTATGGATGATTTGTGTTGCCAACAAACTCCGCATCACAGATTCTAGTCTAGAGAGGGTTTGCGTGTTAACAAAATTCTATACTAATATTTCGAGGTTTGATTTATAGGGATATTACGGTCCTCGAAATACTTAACATGGCCAATATAGGAAAAATTTGGGTAATACATAGAAGTGTTCTTTAATCTAAACGGTGTAACAACGAAGTTACGATATTTGACGTGATTGATCCCCGACAACGACGCCAAAAACTTGACGTGGTATTTCGCAAGTGCACGAAAGATATCAGAGTAATGCAAAGAGCGTCGAACCCACATAAACTTTATGGTCAAGCTATCGTTATCTATTGCTAATATGTTAATTTAAGGAAAATAGAAATAAATGTTTGGTTGTGCAAATAAAGTAGTAAAATTAATTCAGACTTGATAAAAAAATACGTGAGAATTAAAAGTAAAAAATAAATAAACTCAGACAAATAATACTAGAATGAGATTCTCGTAAATTAACTGTACTTCTATTATTTCTAAATAGGACTATTTTATGAGAAATATTTTCTGCTATGGAAATAATTAATTGAACAGGAACTGTCATTTTCACGTATTCAAAACCAGATTTACTCTCTAAATTATACTATCCACTGCCACAGTGGCAGATGCTTTTTTGCGTTAAAGTAGTAAAATATATTTTAAGAAATTAAACTCTTTACTCAGTTGAAAAGTAATTTTGATTGGAAAGTTTAAATTAAAAGGGTTTCATGCATTTGCTCAGGTAACCGGATCCTAAACATATAAATGCGTGCATTCGTAAATAGTTTTAAAATCACTTTCTAAAAATATTATACTTTCCTAATAAATTAACAAATTTCTTTCGCGGTATTTATTAACCAAGAACAAACCAATTTTTTTCTATAGTTTCGGACGACTTTCAATCTTACCCGACGTTTTCACTGCCCCACTTCCGTAGTGACAAATTAAAATTAAGTTGGAAAAACTGCATTAAAATCAAAACAACACACAATTTAAATCCTAAAGAAATAACAAACTTGTACTATCAAAAGATGATCTTCGCATTCCAACATCACCAAATTAGCCGGACATAGCCACAGTAGGCAAATAAACAGTTGATCGGAATGCAAAATCGAACATGACAGTAAATTTAATAAAATTAGTTTAGAAATCTAAATTGCGTAGGAAGTAAAAGCGAGATAAGTAAGACGGGAAAATAGAGAGCAAGATAAATAAAGCATAAAATACTGAATAAATTAAGAACTTGCTCCAAAAAGAGGCTTTAATTCTGATACAACTGGAAATAACTTCGAATAAAAAAATTGCGAGATAAAGTGCTTCAAATAAAAGTGCTCCAATCTTAAACACAACAAAAAGTTGAACGGTTCTATAACCCCTCAATGTGATGGGTTATAGCTTTTAATCGGTATTTTGTGCCTAGAGTTATGCTAAGGTTGGATTTCCCAAAAGTGAAACCAAAATGCCTATTTATAGAAAACTAAAACCTTAAAAATCATATTGGCAGTTGCATAAAGCGTGGGCGGAAATATAGGAGAGAAAGTAGATACTTGGAGACCAATCGAAGCTCATTTGTAATTGCTTCACGTCAATAACGTATGGAGATCGCCACCGACAATATGGAGAACGCCACGCTCTCAGAATGGCCACGACTAGGTCTTTTGACCATTAGCACGTGGACCACTCATAACCACCTGCATGGTGGTTGCCATGAGTATAGAATACTCTATTTTCCTCCGTTTTTCGTTTGTTTCGCTTTGTTTTTTTGCATATGAATTCTAAATGGTAAAATACCTTAAACACACACAAATATTAACATAAAAAGGGAAATGTAAAGCAAAATAACATTAAAACATGCACAAATCAAGTCAAATATATAATGCAATTATGTGTCATCATAATCATGCACGCATATGCATCCACCAAATGCATGCACACAATTTGGCTCGCTGGCAATTGTCTTCTTACAACAGTGTACATGCATGCATTAATTACACACAGGTGAAAAAGGTTAGGATTTAGTATTAAAGATCAAATACTTTATGTTCACGTGGATTTTTCCTTGACGTGTGCTTTTAGTTTCACATTATATGTAAAGGGTACAACTTTTAGTCTGTAACTCTCTCTTTGGTTTGATAGGTGAGAGTCAATGCTTTGTTGTGCTTACTTGATAAATATGTTGTTTTGGAAATCTTGTTTGATTTTTCTTGTTCAGCATGGAGTAGAATATGTTGCTGAACATGTTCTTCCATTGCTTGTGCCACTCCTGACTGCTCAACAACTCAATGTTCAACAATATTCTAAATATAATGTTTTTGTCAAGAATATTCTCAAGTAATATTTTTTCCTTCAAAATATTTGTCATCCTCTAATTATTAAACACTAGTAATAAATTCTACATATAGCCAGATTGTTATCGTGTTATTTATGCCCACAAAACACAAAAGGTGTTCACAATTAGAAGCACATACTTTGATGTGTAGCAAAGCAGAAACCAGAAAATCTTAGTTAAAGAAATGTCTCACACTAAGGCATGTCATTTCTGCATTGGAACAATGTTGCGGGGGAGATTAATATGAATTTGGAAATAAGTCTGAGAGTATTGGAAGAAAATTTTTTAGAATCAACATCCAAAAAAAGTGTTTACGAATGTTGGTTTCAAAAAGGAAAACATTTGAGAATTATAAGACACCTAGTAAAAATGCATGGATCTTTAGGATCCACATGTTAAAGCCACAAGATATTGATTTACTCATTAACTTTAAGTTGTCAAAAGACTATGCCTTCATATATTTTAAATAAATTTTTTGGTTGTTGAATTTGTTACAAATTAGCTACGATTTTAACTATTAATTAACTACAAAATTTTATGGATTCAAGTATGATTTTGACATTAGTCACCTGACATGCCACGTCAACATCTTTGTCATACTGATACTGTCACGTGTTAGTGTCACGTCAACTCTGTTAACAGAGACGTTAGCAGGAAGAATCAAAAGTGTGAATTAAAAATATTAGAAGAACCATTGTTTGAATAAATGTTTAGAGAGACTAAAAACAAAATCAGCTATATTTAGAGGGACCAAAAATATATTTAACCCTAAAATTAAAGATGTTTTCACTTTTTAAATGACAAATTACTTGTAAAATATGACTAATCATCATATATAAACTTATTATTGAACTTTGCAGATATAAATATAAGTTAACAAACAAAAAATATCATTGATTTTCTATGAAAAACATGAGAGGGTGACTAAAACTGTTTGAATTCAAAATTGAAGGACCAAAACAGTTTGAATTTAAAATAAGGGGACTAATTTCGTGAGTCAGACCAAATATAGGGGGAGCAAAACTGTAAAATAAAGAGTGATATTATATAGTAAGAATCAATTGAATAAGAAAAACAAGAATGTATACTTGTCTTTGTTTTAGTATATAATTTTAAATTTATTTTAAATTTCTTTACTTTCTGAATAGAAATTATGGAATAGTTATAGTAATGAATGATTCAGATTTAATTCTTGTCTTTCTTACTTTCATTCTTTCTTACCAGTAAACATTTTTCTAAAATAAAAGAATGTTTATTCACTACCAATTTTTTATAGAGAATATCTCTTTACACCTAGTAGTGGTGATTTTCATCACTGAAAACCCAAAAATACCCTTCGGATATGCACATCCGAACAGACCTCCCAGCATGTTTCGAATGTGTATATCCGAAGACATTCTTTTTTAACATGTTTTAATACTTAAATGTTGGATGCAAAATTTTAGAGGTTGTTTCGGATATACACATCCGAAACAACCTATACAAATGGACAAAATTTATAGCTACATCAATACAAATACCTTTTAAACGGGCAAATTTTTTATGATTTTTTCGATAATATGAAAAGAACATAACTATATAGACATAACAATCAGATTAGATGTTCAGACATAGGGAAACATAATTTAGTACGTAAGTTGTTCGAAAAGTGCGTAATGTCAAAATATTACATCAGTACAAAAACACTATGCTAGAAATAACCTACGAAAGCGCTTTTTTTGGGCTTTAAAAGCGCTTAAAAGCGCTCTCGTAGGTGGCGCTGCTAAAGGTTTTAGCAGCGCTTTTTGTTCAGAAAAAAGCGCTCTCGTAGGCCTACCTATGAAAGCGCTTTTTTCTTAAAAGCGCTTTCATAGGTAGGCCTACGAGAGCACTTTTTTCTGAAAAAGCGCTTTCATAGGTGTATTCAGAATGCGTATAAAGTAGGCCTATAAGAGCGCTTTTTTTCCAGCTAAAAGCGCTCTCGTAGGCCTACCTATGAAAGCGCTTTTTTCTTAAAAGCGCTTTTATAGGTAGGCCTACAAGAGCGTTTTTTTCTGAAAAAGCGCTCTCATAGGTGTATTCAGAATGCGTATAAAGTAGGCCTATAAGAGCGCTTTTTGTTCAGCTAAAAGCGCTCTCGTAGGCCTACCTATGAAACACTTTTAAGAAAAAAGCGCTTTCATAGGTTTTCTACTGAAAAATCTAAAATTTAAAAAATTTCTAAACCTGCATTTTTTTTGCAGCAAACCTGTAATTCTTAAACCGGTATTTTACAATCTAATATAGAAATACCAATATATATTAGTTTTAATCCAAATACCAAATGTAATTCAAATACCAAATATTATATATATACAAATACCATTATAATCAATTCATATCCAAAATATATATACACCATGGTAATTCAATATTAACATGTTTTTAAACGTAACAAAATACACCCTAAGAAATCAGCTATATAACACTAAGTAAATCAATCCTAATCTACATATATATCCAAGGTCCTGATCCTGCAATATGAACATAATAACACGGTCAGTGTTGTATACACAAAACAATATATTCATAATTAACCAATTTTCACACAACAATGTATTCGTACCTTATTATAAGATTCTTAGCTCAATAAAATATTGGCACAACTCCTCTTTGAGTTCTTCCAATTGACGCGGCGAGTAATATGGACAATTGTATTGATCAAAATACTACATTACAAAACAAAATATATGCATGATTTAGTTTAATGTAATAAATTATATGCAAAATCCGATAAGTAATAAAACAAAGTATAAATCCATACCGTGATTGGAATCTCGATTTCATTCATTTGAATGATTTCTTTGATAAACATCAAAACAAAGTATCCGCAATCTATGCCATTTTGTTGTTGAGGGCACTACATAGAAAAACAAATAAGATTATACACATCTATTGATTTATCAAGTAGCATAAATATTATAAGCAAAATTGTTGAAATTTATATACCTGTACTTTGATCCAATTAATGTTGTTTGATCTAGACCGTGGTACTCGTGCTCCCCTTTGACATCGGAATACTTGTATTGAACTGATGACAAAATTAAAATATTTATTTAGAACAATGACATTGAAATAATTAAATATATAAACACAAACGAATATTTAGAATAATGTCACTTACGTATCAATCACTAGCTTCATTTCCGGATAATTTGTCCAATCACCGTCAACCGAATTCAGGTAATAGACCACTTCTTTTATGGGATTGATTGCAAGCAACAACCAGTGACATCTATAAATTAAAGCAACAATTTAGAAGCGAATTTTAATGTAAAAAATACAAATATTAAAAGGAGCTTAGAATGAAAATCTAACCCTGTATTATAAGGCAAAAGATACAAGCTCTCTGTACTGGCAGTTGTCCTGAATCTTTCGACCAAGTGTTCTCTTACTGAATCAGGTTCCTTAGAAATTGTTGCTCTGCTAACACGGGAGGAAGACACGAAACGGAATCTATTTGACAATTGATTCCCGCGCATCAATTTGTCAAATAACATCCTTAAATAAAAACATAATTAATATTAGACTATTTCAATTAAATGTTTAAAAAAAATGTTCAACCAATTAAATAATATATTGATCGGGTTACCGGATGTACGAGTGCATCACACTGATGCCTAACTCTCGATGATGAAAGATTTGTTCCATGTCCTCTAATCCAATTGTTTCGGTACATGGAAAACCAAAGACAATTTCATCCACATCGATTTGACGAATTCCATCATTCATCAAATCTGATGTGCCAACTAGTGTCTCCAGACACTGTCGATACCTAGGCACAAATTTACGGACAGGAACCTTCTTCTTAGGTGGAACCCTACTACCTTTCTGGCTCACCTGCTGTGACTGATCTTGAGAAGGTACCTTAAAAATCATATAGAATTATGTAAGATACAAAGTTATGCAGTTTTTTATTCCGATCATAAATGAAACACTATAAAAGTACCTGTCTTTGCGATGCAATAGACTCGCCGCGCTGCAAAATCCCTTTATCCTTAGATGCGGGTTTTGCAGGAGTCTAAAATTACCATGTATAAAATTCAGGTCAGAACTGTCAGTTGAATACTTAAAGATTCATAATGGTTTTCAACATACCTTATCATCTATGCAGATGAGGTCTGATGGCCATGCCATAAAAGATCCTACTGCATCTCGCAGCAATGTGGTCTCCGCAACAATGTCAGGGAGGAAAATACATTTCAAGCTCACACAAAGTAACAACTATTTCTTTTTGCAATGTTGGCAAGATCTCAGGATCGATCACCTTACTGCAAATTGACTTGAAGAAAAAACACAATTTAGTTATTGCGCTTCTTACCTTTTCTGGCAGAATAGAACGTATACCTATCGGTAGAAAATGTTCCATTATAACATGGCAATCATGCGTCTTTAAACTCTTTAACTTGAGGTCTTTCATAGACACAAGTCTTCTAATATCTGATGAGTAGCCTTCTGGAACTTTAACTTCACTCAGAAACTTACACAATATTTTTTTCTCCTTTCTAGATAGAGTGTAAACAGCAGGTGGTAGGTATGTCCGTCTTCCTTTCTTCACGGGTCCCAGTTTAGTTCTTATTCCCATGTCTACCAAGTCCTCCCTTGATTTAAGGCCATCCTTAGACTTCCCTTTTATATTGAGTAACGTACCAATAACACTGTCAAATACATTTTTTTCAATATGCATCACATCAAGAAAATGTCTTACGTACAAAGATTTCCAATATGGCAATTCAAAAAAAATCGACCTCTTCTTCCACCCACCTGTGACAACTTTATGTGCAAAAGGCTTGCCAAACTGAATATTCACATCTTTCACCTTTTCAAAAATTTGTTCACCTGTCAAACCAGGCGGAGCTCTACGTTGTTCGGTATCTCCGTTGAACGCTTTTCTCCATCCACGATACTGATGTTTAGAAGTTAAGAATCTACGATGACCGAGAAAGACATTCTTCTGACAAAGTTTCAATCGCATGGTATCGGTTCCGTCTTCACAAACAGGACACGCTTTTTCACCTTTAATGCTATA
The DNA here is from genome assembly GCA_948472305.1 of Vicia faba. NCBI lineage: Eukaryota > Viridiplantae > Streptophyta > Magnoliopsida > Fabales > Fabaceae > Vicia > Vicia faba. The sequence continues at coordinate 1,575,767,904 of OX451737.1, forward strand.
CCCGAATAGATTGCCGTATGCTGGAAAATCGTTAATTGTTCCAAACAACATCGCCCTCAAGTTGAAACTTTCTTTCCTATAACCATCATAAACCTCCACACCGTTCTCCCACAAAATCTTCAAATCTTCGATTAATGGTTCCAAGTATACGTCTATGTCATTTCCTGGTTGTTTAGGCCCAGAAATTAACATAGACAGCATCATGTACTTATGCTTCATACATAGCCATGGAGGTAGGTTATAAATCATAAGAATCACAGGCCATGTGCTATGCGAGATACTTTGAATACCGTGTGGGTTCATTCCATCAGTAGACAATTCCAAGCGAAGGTTTCTTGCTTGTTTTCCAAATTCAGGATAATCATTATCAATTTTCATCCACTGTGGAGAATCTGCCGGATGTCGAAATTTTCCATCAATAATTCTTTCATCTGAATGCCAAGTCAATTGTCTTGAATCAGTTTCACTATGATACATCCGTCTAAATCTCGGGATTATAGGAAAATACCATAAGACTTTTGCCGGAGACAACTTTTTCTTATATTGAGGGGCACCGCATTTAGGACACTCATTTAACGATGCATACTCGTTTCGAAACAAAACGCAATCTTTTGGACACACATGTATCTTATCATAGCTCATGCCAATGGAGTACAACATCTTTTTGGCCTCATACGTTCGATTGGGAAGAACATTATCCTCTAGTAGCATATCTTTCATAAGGGCTAATAACTCTGTGAAACTTTTATCCGACCATCCATTGCCGGCTTTTAAGTTGTACAAATTTAACACCGCAGACAATCTTGTGAATTTTGTACAACCATTATACAACGGTTTCTCTGCATCGCTTACCAACCTCTCGAACATTTTGGGACAATCGTTAAGATCTTCTTCAAGCGCTTCTGCAATTTCTTCGACTCGATCATAATCGTATGTATCTGTGCAATCATCATTTGAAACATAGGTCCTTGCATACCCCGATTCAACATTCCCGTTACTTTTCTCACCATGCATATTCCAACATGTATAACTCCTATCAATTCCATACCGAATTAAATGCGATGCCAACTGAACTGCGTCAACCCGATTCCCATAACAGCAATACAAACAGGGACATGTCATACGACTGGGGTCTTTGGCGTGCGCAACAGCAAACTTAACAAACTCGGAAACACCATTCTCGTAGTCTTTCGACAATCGATTGGAATACATCCATGTCTTATTCATATCAACTAATTAGTGCACAAAACAGTAGTATACTGCGTTTCTCTCAAAACGCAAAGTATACACGGAATGAATCCGTATCAAGAAAATGCAACATACGAAAGACAATTTAAGACAAATTCATCACAATATATACCAGTAATTTGAGGAAGAAAGTTACCTCTCAGATGTTTCGAACTCTAAGAAACGCGGAGAATGAGCGTCGTACGTCGAACTAGGCCGGGAAACGCTGCAATTTCATAGAATGTTATTCAATATTTCGGATCGATTGTCGAAAGATATATACTATTTTAACATAAAGGTTCACAATAAATGTCACATATATATTTTCAATGTTTGGGAAAGATATGACAATAATACAACACAAATATTAGAAATAGTGAATTCACAAAGTCAACATAAGGTTGATGCGATGAACTGATACTATTAAATAAATGCTTCACACGATTCACCATATTTTTAGTAACAAGTTCATATATCACATTGCATATGGAAATAGGATGAAATGGTTTAAGATACTCAGACTAGAAATGGGGCAGCATTGTTATCATAACACAAGTTAATCGGAAGTTGCTAACGGAAACAAGAAAATTAAGCATTAACATTCACGAAAGATTCAATTAAATGCGGATAAATGTCAAACGGAAAATTAAGGCGAAATATGTACATGGAACCAAGTCCAGACAACATATTTTATTCACAAAAACGCACATAAAATTAGTTCTGAAATCAATTGAAATGGTACTGGTGTTTGACAATTACCAAAACAAACTATTCTAAACAATTAGAAATAATTAATTGAACAATTTTCATGGTCTTCTAATACCGGACAACCTTATACTCAATAAAGAGTGGCTTGAAAAACCTCAACAAAAACGGTGTAACTCAATCGCATTAATCCACAAACGTAACAAAATGTAAGAATAGGCATCAAACAATTTTAAAGTTCAATTGACAAGGTATTCAAGAGTTCCGGTATAATTCGACATTCAAAAGTTATCAACAAAATTTATCCGGATTCAACATCAAATTCACCAATTCACCAAGAAATCAAGACTTATGCATATTCAATAATTCAAATATATCATGAATTTTCAAGAACAAAGTTCAACACAATTCAAGAATCATATAATTGTTTAACAAGTCAACTTCAAGAATCACACCCCAATATTCAATTCAATGTCTTAATATATAAACTCACATGCTTTTATCCAAAGTCAGTGTTTTAAGCTTTTATACAAAATTGGTGTTTTAAGCAAACTCTAATGCTTTTACTTAAAATTTGTCTTTCTATAGTAAAATAGAGGAGCTAGTAACCAATCTGAACCGTCCAAATCTAATAATTAATTCTATGGTTAACTGGAACTAAACCTTGGTGGAAGCAACATTTACCATCCCTCCTTAAACATTACTCATAATCAATACTGGAAGAAAAGCTAGCCCAAAACTCCCAAGAACACAACAATGAATTTCATTGAACCAATTTAAGGCGAAACAGAAATGTAGGTTAAGCTTGTTCAAGATGTAGGTTTTTATTTAATATAAGATGAACAGATAATGGAACAGATAATGGAAGAAGATAATGGAAGAAGAAGAAACTTACCAAGATGGAGAAGATAGAACGAACGGCGGCGACGACTGAAGAAGACGGAACGAACGGCGGCGACGACGAAGACGGCAGAAATGAAGAAGACGAAGAAATGAAGAAGACTGAACGAACGAATTTACCAAGTGAGGGAAAATATCAGATTTAGGGATTTTTAATTTAATTATAAAAACAACCTACGAAAGCGCTTTTAAAAGCGCTTTCGTATGGCCCCCATATGAGAGCGCTTCTGAGGTAAAAAGCGCTTTCGTATGCCCCCCATATAAGAGCGCTTTAGAAAGCGCTTTCGTAGGTCCCCCTTTCAGAGCGCTTTTCAAAAGCGCTTTTATAGGGCCACCTATAAGAGCGCTTTTCAAAAGCGCTTTCGTAGGTTAGATATTTCAAATACCTATGAAAGCGCTTTCTGAAAAGCGCTTTCGTAGGAAACCCTATAAAAGCGCTTTTTTTAAGTGAATTTTTTTTAAAGGCTACGAAAGCGCTTTCTCTTAAAAGCGCTTTCGTAGATGCGCTGCCAAAAATTGTTTTTTTCGTAGTGAAAACAATACATAACATAAGATACTGCTACTGCGTATGCCTAATCTTAACCCCCTGTAACCTCATATGACTCATATATTACGCTGCACTAGATGTCTACCTAACCATCCTCTCAACGATGGCAACCGCCTCAGGACCGTCGATCTCGATAATCCCAACATCCAATGCCTCCTTCCCAAGTAGGTGGATGATATGACAAATCAGTAAAAGATCAGTGAGATGGTCATCCTCGGCCTCTTGGTTCTCCAAGAGCTCCTCATGAGCCGGCCTAGGTGGACAACCAGGACCATCCAATGTGATAGGGTGTGACACGTTAAAGAACCATGTCACGTAATCCTATGCGCAATGCCAACTCTGGAATGCCAGCATCATCTGATACTCTTGTGGAACCAAATAATTCTTCCAATCCTTGAAGATTTCATCAAGATCCCGCCAGACCATGGTGTCAGGAGCATTCTAAAAAGGAGACCTCAGTATCTTCTGCACATAGCCAAACTACCGGATACATTATTCCAGAAGATACCTGACCATAAGATTTGACCCATATGCTAGCCACCCCGAGTATAATGAGATAAGATCGAATGGGACAACATCCATTTAATCCTCAAACGGCGTTCATTTGATGTCATCATGATTAGTAAGATCAAGATACACCTGGTAAGGCGACACTTTGTGATTCCATCTATATAGTACATACTTTGCAGCCTTTGGCCTATCGTGAGTATAAATCAGATCTGATTCGAAACCATGAATGTGGTGGAAGTGAGAGATTATCCAGCTCTGAAACAATAATTAGATAATATATAAGTACAAATTATAAAAATCAAATTAAGGTTAATAGTTTAAATGAAAGATATCGTGAGGAGCGTGCAAGAGCCAGTGAGTTGTCTCGTCCTTTAGTTTGAAGCTTCATTCAACTTCTGGTATAAGTATACTAAGATGGTGACCCCCCAGTTTCACTCACGAGCTATACTCAGATCCATAAAATACCAGAGGCATGACACATCTACGTAGTATGAACTTTTGTCCACAAAGAGGGACGTGTCAACCAAAAACATGAAGTAACACTGTAAAGCACAATCTCGGTGGTACTGGACAAAAAACCTTGTCACCCTCATCCTCGGACCTTACTGCTGCAATCAGATGCTCCTCATATATTTCCTTCAGGTAAGAGAACTTTGTATGCGACCCATTTGTGGTTTTGCAGTCCTTAGCTTCTCTATATGGATCAGATCCCAGATACCAAATCATCCATTCAACCGCCTCAGCTCGTGGTACCTTGTGATGGCTATGTAACCTACCTTTGATAGGTAGGTGGAGCAAGCAAGCAACGTCATCAAGTATGATCGTCACCTCCCCAATAGGAAAGTGGAAATACGACGTCTCCTTGTGCCACCTTTCGGAAAATGCACCCTGCATGTCGTGGCTTTTAGTATTGTAACAAGTACAACATAGTCCGACAAGTCCGGATCCAACCATGGCCACATGGAACTAAGCAGCCGCTGTAACACCCCAATTCTACCCCAAGCAATTAGGAAAAATAAATCAGAGTTATAAAATTTCAATCATACAAATGAATCGGGACGTCACAAATTCTTCTAACAAAATTCATTGCATTCATCGTGGATATATAACACTTTTTCAAACATCGGATGAACCATCAACCTAGCATCTTTAATCAAATAAATCAACATCTATGCAGCGGAATTCTTAATAGCATCTCTCACAAAGCAGCAACTTCGAAACATCTCATATTTAATAATAATCAATTTAAAATTCAACAACTGAAAATTAATAATAAAAAATCAGCAAACGTTCATCCCCTCAAGTGTTACATATCAGAGCAATGACACCGACTCGAACTACTGAAGGTATACAACCTTCACTCTCGATTACCTGCACGTTACCAACATAAGGGAAACACTCAAACAGAAGGGGTGAGATATCTAACAATATAATAAAGCGCATGATAATTAATATATTAAATTAGATCAACAACATCACCACATCTCATCTCATAATCAACGACAATCTCAACAACAATATACATTCATCAACATCAAAATATACTTCTTTATGAAATCATATAATGCGACTCAATACTAAGCAAATGCATGTGGTACCATTGGAGCAGAACTCCCATCTCAAAAATTTTCCAATTAACAGAGGCATCAACAAGGCATAGCCTTCATCTCAAACTTTGTCAATCCAGGCCATCTCAACGAGCAAAAGCTCCATCTCAAAAAAATGAAATGTATGCGACACAACCATGAATGTAATAACAACACCCAAGTTAACAACATCTCAAATCATCTCAAAACGTCTCAAATAATCATCTCCAAAAACATCTCAAATAATCATCTCAAAAACATCTCAAATAATCATCTCAAAAACATCTCAAATATTCATCTCAAAAACATCTCAAATAATCATCTCAAAAACATCTCAAATAATCATCTAAAAAACATCTCAAATAATCATCTCAAAAACATCTCAAATAATCATCTCAAAAACATCTCAAATAATCATCTAAAAAACATCTCAAAAAATCATCTCAAAAACATCTCAAAATAATTTATCAAACATTGTTTATTTATTATAAATCATCAACACAATATTATTAATAACTTCTCATTAACAACTCAGCAGTATTTTAATTTCCACAGTAAATCAACACTGTCATTATGTAACTCTAACGTCAAGACCGACACCATCCTTCTGTTATAGTTCAAACAACAGCCTCTAAGCATCTAACTTCCACATTCTGCACAAAACAACGTAAAGGCCACACAACTTCTGCCAGCATAACCTCTAACATCACAACCTCTAACCAACATAACCTATAACCAACACAACTTCTAATAACACAACTTCTAATAGCAAAACTTCTAACAACACAACTTCTAATAACACAACTTCTAACCAGCATAACTTCTGACAGCACAACTTCTGACAACACAACTTCTGACAGCACAACTTCTGACAACATAACTTCTGACAGCACAACTTCTGACAGCATAACTTCTGACAGCACAACTTTTGACAGTACAACTTTTGACAGCACAACTTCTGACAGCACAACTTCTGACAGAACAACTTCTAACAACACAAATTCTTACAACACAACTTCTGACAGCACAACTTCTGACAGCACAACTTCTGACAGCATAACTTCTGACAGCATAACTTCTGACAACACAACTTCTGACAACACAACTTCTGACAACACAACTTCTGACAGCACAACTTCTAACAACATAACTTCTAACAGCACAACTTCTAACAGCACAACTTCTAACAGCACAACTTCTTACAGCACAACTTCTAATAACACAACTTCTACTTTCTAATAATCCAACGCAACTTCTAACAACATAATTCTAACAAAATAACTGCTACTTTTTGCTAATATGATGCAACTTCTAGCAACATACTTCTAATAACAGAACTGCTACTTTCTGCGTTTTTCATCACTGCGTCTCGCTATGGGATTCATACCTAAAGCCCTAACATTTAATCTAATCATGACAATTCATCACCCATAATTACCTTATAATTCTGCAGCAATTAAACAACATCAAGACATCATTAAAATTTAATCTAATCATGACAATTCATCACCCATAATTACCTTATAATTCTACAGCAATTAAACAACATCAAGACATCATTATTCATCCAAAAATTCATCGATTCTCATCACACAACAATCATATATTTTCAATTCAAGAGCAAGAAAACAATCACCACTAACCCCATATACCAATCATCATAAACCCAATTATAGAGTCAGAACCCCACCCTTACCTTGGATTGAAGGTCGCTCTACAATTTCCAGTTGGATTCACGTTCTTGCCGTTTTCCACTTTCTCTAGCAGCTTGCACATTCTCTTCCAAATCCTTATTTCTTTCTATTGCTTCCTTCTTTCTATTACTTCTAACAAATAATAAAATAACCTTATTATTCTATTATTCCTTATTGGGCTTAAAACCAATACACCCCTTATTACTTCTTTTCCTTCAAAATAAGCCCACATTAAATAATATTACACTTCTAATATTATTTCACCACATAATATTGTATCTCTAATATTATTTCTCCACTTAATAAAATAAATCCAATTAATTATAATACAACTTCTTAAATATTCCAAAAATAATTTAATTAAATAATTAATTAAATTACGGGCGTTACAACTCTCCCCCACTTAGAATATTTTCGTCCTCGAAAATATACTCGATACTCCCATCCTTAACGCGAACCTCGTATCCAACTCTCTAATCCTCAAACTCCGCATTTACCAACACTCCGGCCACTACTTTTTGACATAAAAACTTTCATAGTAGAAATGTAACAACCATAACTCACTTATACATGGATTTACCATGCCGTCTCTTAACAACTTTCCCAACACCAAAGCGCGTATACAACTTTATTCTTATACGTATATGTATGTCAACTATCAACAAAATATCAACAACTCTATTCACCATTAAGATAGCAAGACAAACCTATAACATGCAATACAATCTCGTCTACTATTAACAATGGATTGAGGGTGATCAGTTCCTCAATTTGTCAATTAGTATTCAACAACCATAATGGAGTATAAATCGTCGTACCAAACTATAATAGCGTTTCCTTAAAAATTGTATTCAAGTTTTCTAAAATATAACATGTCTAATCCTCATTCACCCACCATCCCATGATGATCAATCATTTTCTAACTCGAGATATGTTGGCATATTAATACATTACAAATCCTTCCTCTCTAGTCTGAGTCTTTATCTACATAAAGGATTCTAACAACATTCTTAAACTCTTAAGCCTCTTCCGAATTTCACAACATCAAAAATACATGTATCTCCACCTCTCAAACTCATTCAAATCACACTCTCAACATTATCATCTTATCTAACAACATTTCATATGTATCTACACCTCAAACAACTACGATAGTAATCATCTAAGCTCAACAAGCTATTAACTTCTATAACAGACTTCGTCGTTTTCCAACTTAGAACTGCATCCACCTTAAATGGATCTACATACACTTTCACTTGGAAATAAAATTACTCAAGAGAACTCTTCTCCCAAAACTATAACATACATCCTGATAACTTAGCATAAATCTTCCTCCTTTTCGACACCGTAAATTCTACACCACTTCGCACTATTGTCTTTCGCTATAATTAATAACACAAAATCTTTCAAAATGTTACCTTTTATTTCACAAATTACTTTAAATAAATCTTCCAATTGCTTCTTTAATTCACCCAATTCGGACGCTGACGTCCCGTACAACACTGAAGAACAAGTCTAGTCCCAAAGACAAGCTTAACAACAAACTTCACTTACTTCCAATATCATCACGTGATAAATGAATCTATTACAGCTATTGTAACCATTTTTAAAATGAAGCTCATTATGTTAGCTTTTCAACACTTCAAACGGAACTCAAATCGGATACCAGGAACTCTAGTTATGAATTTTCGAAGTTCCACTATAATTCTACAGTTTCCTGCGATTCGCTTACGGAAATTCCACTCCGAAACTAATTTATCTTCAACTTAGACATATTCCAAACAACTCTTAACATATCTCGTGCTCCCAAACTTCTTATAACTCGAGAGATGCATTCCTTCGCCAAAGTTCAGGTTCCAAAACACCAGGACAACAATTCATTTCTCAACGCTACTCACTTCTTCAAGTTTCGACTCAGACTCGCAATTCACAACTACTTATCAACGTAAAATACTTCCAACAATCACTTATGTGATCCCAACACAAAAGTTACAATAACTTTATTACTCCATCATTGTTCAAACATCGACATCTTACACTTTCTTCGTAAACCAACAAATATTACATCACTCTTCATTCTTCGAGAAGTAAGCACCAACAGTGTCTGATCAATTTATCTCAAGGCGCTCTAACTCGACTAACAACAAGACCTTGAATCCAAGTCACCTTAAAATTCGGGAACAGAAGACTCCAACAATTATTGCATTATCGTCGTCAGCAGCACACCGAACCAACACCTTTCAATTAAATATATCTGAGAAGTAAAGCTTCACCCCCACTTATCTTCAACCAACTCCCTACATACAACTCGATTATAAAAACAACAAGCACCAACAGTGTTTCACACATTTGTCGCACACTAAGGAATAAATGACATTAGACAACTTGGTCGGACGGACCGACCTGCTCTGATACAAACTTTGTAACACCCCAATTCTACCCCAAGAAATTAGGCAAAATAAATCAGAGTTATAAAATTTCAATCATACAAATGAATCGTGACGTCATAAATTCTTCTAACAAAATTCATTGCATTCATCGTGGATATATAACACTTTTTCAAACAGCAGATGAACCATCAACATAGCATCTTTAATCAAATAAATCAATATCTACGCAGCAGAATTCTTAATAGCATCTCTCACAAAGCAGCAACTTCGAAACATCTCATATTTAATAATAATCAATTTAAAATTCAACAACTGAAAATCAATAATCAAAAATCAGCAAACGTTAATCCCCCCGAGTGTTACATATCAGAACAATGACATCGACTCGAACTATTGAAGGTATACAGCCTTCACTCTCGATTGCCTGCACGTTACCAACATAAGGGCAACATTCAAACAGAAGGGTGAGATATCTAACAATATAATAAAGCGCATGATAATTAATATATTAAATTAGATCAATAACGCCACCACTTCTCATCTCATAATCAACGACAATCTCAACAATAATATACATTCATCAACATCAAAATACACTTCTTTATGAAATCATATAATGCGACTCAATACTATGCAAATGCATTTGGTACCATTGGAGCAGAGCTCCCATCTCAAAAATTTGCCAATTAATAGAGGCATCAACAAGGCATAGCCTTCATCTCAAAATTTGCCAATCCAGGCCATCTCAACGAGCAAAAGCTCCTTCTCAAAAAAATGCAATGTATGCGACACAACCATGGATGTAATAACAACATCCAAGTTAACAACATCTCAAATCATCTCAAAACGTCTCAAATAATCATCTCCAAAAACATCTCAAATAATCATCTCAAAAATATCTCAAATAATCATCTCAAAAACATCTCAAATATTCATCTCAAAAACATCTCAAATAATCATCTCAAAAACATCTCAAATAATCATATAAAAAACATCTCAAATAATCATCTAAAAAACATCTCAAATAATCATCTCAAAAACATCTCAAAAAATCATCTCAAAAACATCTCAAAATAATTTATCAAACATCGTTTATTTATTATAAATCATCAACACAATATTATTAATAACTTCTCATTAACAACTCAGCAGTATTTTAATTTCCACAGTAAATCAACAATGTCATTCTGTAACTCTAACGTCAAGATCGACACCATCCTACTGTTATAATTCAAACAACAGCCTCTAAGTATCTAACTTCCACATTCTGCACAAAACAACATAAAGGCCAACACAACTTCTGACCAGCATAACCTCTAACATCATAACTTATAACCAACACAACTTCTATAACACAACTTTTAACAACACAACTTCTAACAGCACAACTTCTAATAACACAACTTCTACCCAGCACAACTTCTGACAGCACAACTTCTGACAACACAACTTCTTACAGCACAACTTCTGACAGTATAACTTCTGATAGCACAACTTCTGACAGCACAACTTCTGACAACACAACTTCTGACAGCATAACTTCTGACATTACAACTTCTGACAACACAACTTCTGACAGCACAACTTCTGACAAAACAACTTCTGACAACACAACTTCTGACAACACAACTTCTGACAGCACAACTTCTGACAACACAACTTCTGACAGCACAACTTCTGACAGCATAATTTCTGACAACACAACTTCTGACAGCACAACTTCTAACAACACAACTTCTGACAGCACAACTTCTAACAACATAACTTCTAACATCACAACTTCTAACAGCACAACTTCTAACAGCACAACTTCTAACAGCACAACTTCTAATAACACAACTTCTACTTTCTAATAATCCAACACAACTTCTAACAACATAATTCTAACAAAATAACTGCTACTTTTTGCTAATATGATGCAACTTCTAGCAACATACTTCTAACAACAGAACTGCTACTTTCTGCATTTTTCATCACTGCGTCTCGCTACGGGATTCATACCTAAAGCCCTAAAATTTAATCTAATAATGACAATTCATCACCCATAATTACCTTATAATTCTACAACAATTAAACAACATCAAGACATCATTAAAATTTAATCTAATCATGACAATTCATCACTCATAATTACCTTATAATTCTACAGCAATTAAACAACATCAAGACATCATTATTCATCCAAAAATTGATCGATTCTCATCACACAACAATCATATATTTTCAATTCAAGAGCAAGACAACCATCACCACTAACCCCACATACCAATCATCATAAACCCAATTATAGAGTCAGAACCCCAACCTTACCTTGGATTGAAGGTCGCTCTACAATTTCCTGTTGGATTCACGTTCTTGCCGTTTTCCACTTTCTCTAGCAGCTTGCACGTTCTCTTCGAAATCCTTATTTCTTTCTACTGCTTCCTTCTTTCTATTCTTTCTAACAAATAATAAAATAACCCTATTATTCTATTATTCCTTATTGGGCTTAAAACCAATACACCCCTTATTACTTCTTTTCCTTCAAAATAAGCCCACATTAAATAATATTACACTTCTAATATTATTTCACCACATAATATTGTATCTCTAATATTATTTCTCCACTTAATAAAATAAATCCAATTAATTATAATACAACTTCTTAAATATTCCAAAAATAATTTAATTAATTAATTAATTAAATTACAAGCGTTACAACTCTCCCCCACTTAGAATATTTTCGTCCTCGAAAATATACTCGATACTCCCATCCTTAACGCGAACCTCGTATCCAACTCTCTAATCCTCAAACTCCACTATTACCAACACTCCGGCCACTACTTTTTGACATAAAAACTTTCATAGTAGAAATGTAACAACCATAACTCAGTTATACTTGGATATACCATGTCGTCTCTTAATAACTTTCCCAACACCAAAGCGCGTATACAACTTTATTCTTATACGTATATGTATGTCAACTATCAACAAAATATCAACAACTCTATTCACCATTAAGATAGCAAGAAAAATCTATAACATGCAATACAATCTCGTCTACTATTAACAATGGATTGAGGGTGATCAGTTCCTCAATTTGTCAGTTAGTATTCGACAACCATAAGGGAGTATAAATCGTCGTACCAAACTATAATAGCGTTTCCTTAAAAATCGTATTCAAGTTTTCTAAAACACAACATGTCTAATCCTCATTCACCCACCATCCCACGATGATCAATCATTTTCTAACTCGAGATCTGTTGGCATATCAATACATTACAAATCCTTCCACTCTAGTCTAAGTCTTTATCTACATAAAGGATTCTAACAACATTCTTAAACTCTTAATCCTCTTTTGAATTTCACAACATCAAAAATACATGTATCTCCACCTCTCAAACTCATTCCAATCATACTCTCAACATTATCATCTTATCTAACAACATTTCATATGTATCTACACCTCAAACAACTATGATAGTAATCATCTAAGCTCAACAAGCTATTAACCTCTATAAAAGACTTCGTCGTTCTCCAACTTAGAACTGCATCCACCTTGAATGGATCTACATACACTTTCACTTGGAAATAAAATTACTCAAGAGAACTCTTCTCCCAAAACTATAACATATGTCCTGACAACTTAGCATAAATCTTCCTCCTTTTCGACACCGTAAATTTCACACCACTTTGCACTATTGTCTTTCGTTATAATTAATAACACAAAATATTTCCAAATGATACCTTTGATTTCACAAATTACTTTAAATAAATCTTCCAATTGCTCCTTTAATTCACCAAACTCGGACGCTGACGTCCCGTACAACACTGAAGAACAAGTTTAGTCCCAAAGACAAGCTTAACAACAAACTTCACTTACTTTCAATATCATCATGTGATAAATGAATCTATTACAGCTACTGGAACCATTTTTAAAATGAAGCTCATTACGTTAGCTTTTCAACGCTTCAAACGGAACTCAAATCGGATACACGAAACTCTAGTTATGAATTTTCGAAGTCCCACTATAATTCTACAGCTTCCTGCGATTCGCTTACGGAAATTCCACTCCGAAACTCATTTGTCTTCAACTTAGACATATTCCAAACAACTCTTAACATATCTCGTGCTCCCAAACTTCTTATAACTCGAGAGATGCATTCCTTCGCCAAAGTTTAGGTTCCAAAACACCATGACAACAATTCATTTCACAACGCTACTCACTTCTTCAAGTTTTGACTCAGACTCGCGATTCACAACTACTTATCAACGTAAAATACTTCCAACAATCACTTATGTGATCCCAACACAAAAGTTACAACAACTTTATTACTCCATCATTGTTCAAACATCGACATCTTACACTTTCTTCGTAAATCAACAAATATTACATCACTCTTCATTCTTCGAGAAGTAAGCACCAACAATGTCTGATCAATTTATCTCAAGGCGCTCTAACTCGACTAACAACAAGACCTTGAATCCAAGTCACCTTCAAATTCAGGAACACAAGACTCCAACAATTATTGCATTATCATCGTCGGCGGCACACCGAACCAACACCTTTCAATTAAACATATCCGAGAAGTAAAGCTTCACCCCCACTTATCTTCAACCAACTCCCTGCATACAACTCGATTATAAAAACAACAAGCACCAACAGTGTTTCACACACTTGTCGCGCACTAAGGAATAAATGACATTAGACAACTTGGTCGGACGGACCGACCTGCTCTAATACCAACTTTGTAACACCCCAATTCTACCCCAAGAAATTAGGCAAAATAAATCAGAGTTATAAAATTTCAATCATATAAATAAATCGGGACGTCACAAATTCTTCTAACAAAATTCATTGCATTCATCGTGGATATATAACACTTTTTCAAACAGCCCATGAACCATCAACATAACATCTTTAATCAAATAAATCAATATCTATGCAGCAGAATTCTTAATAGCATCTCTCACAAAGCAGCAACTTCGAAACATCTCATATTTAATAATAATCAATTTAAAATTCAACAACTGAAAATCAATAATCAAAAATCAGCAAACTTTCATCCCTCCGAGTGTTACATATCAGAACAATGACACCGACTCGAACTATTGAAGGTATACAACCTTCACTCTCGATTACCTGCACGTTACCAACATAAGGGCAACATTCAAACAGAAGGGGTGAGATATCTAACAATATAATAAAGCGCATGATAATTAATATATTAAATTAGATCAACAACGTCACCACTTCTCATCTCATAATCAACGACAATCTCAACAATAATATAAATTCATCAACATCAAAATACACTTCTTTATGAAATCATATAATGTGACTCAATACTATGCAAATGCATGTGGTTCCATTGGAGCAGAACTCCCATCTAAAAAATTTGCCAATTAATAGAGGCATCAACAAGACATAGCCGTCATCTCAAAATTTGTCAATCCATGCCATCTCAACGAGAAAAAGCTCCTTCTCAAAAAAATGCAATGTATGCGACACAACCATGGATGTAATAACAACACCCAAGTTAACAACATCTCAAATCATCTCAAAACTTCTCAAATAATCATCTCCAAAAACATCTCAAATAATCATCTCTAAAACATCTCAAATAATCATCTCAAAAACATCTCAAATAATCATCTCAAAAACATCTCAAATAATCATCTCAACAACATCTCAAATAATCATCTCAAAAACATCTCAAATAATCATCTCAAAAACATCTCAAAAAATCATCTCAAAAACATCTCAAAATAATTTATCAAACATCGTTTATTTATTATAAATCATCAACACAATATTATTAATAACTTCTCATTAACAACTCAGCAGTATTTTAATTTCCACAGTAAATCAACACTGTCATTCTGTAACTCTAACGTCAAGACCGACACCATCCTACTGTTATAATTCAAACAGCAGCCTCTAAGCATCTAACTTCCACATTCTGCACAAAACTGCGTAAAGGCCAACACAACTTCTGACCAGCATAACCTCTAACATCACAACCTATAACCAACACAACTTCTAATAACACAACTTCTAACAACACAACTTCTTACAACACAACTTCTAATAACACAACTTCTAACCAGCACAACTTCTGACAGCACAACTTCTGACAACACAACTTCTAACAACACAACTTCTGACAGCACAACTTCTGACAGCACAACTTCTGACAGAACAACTTCTGACAACAAAAATTCTTACAACACAACTTCTGACAGCACAACTTCTGACAGCACAACTTCTGACAGCATAACTTCTGACAGCATAACTTCTGACAGCATAACTTCTAACAGCATAACTGCTGACAACATAACTTCTGACAAAACAACTTCTGACAACACAACTTCTAACAGCATAACTTCTAACAACACAACTTCTAACAGCACAACTTCTAACAGCACAACTTCTAACAGCACAACTTCTAATAATACAACTTCTAACAGCACAACTTCTAATAACACAACTTCTAATTTCTAATAATCCAACGCAACTTCTAACAACATAATTCTAACAACAGAACTGCTACTTTTTGCTAATATGACGCAACTTCTAACAACATACTTCTAACAACAATACTACTACTTTCTGCGTTTTTCATCACTGCATCTCGCTACGAGATTCATACCTAAAGCCCTAAAATTTAATCTAATCATGACAATTCATCACCCATAATTACCTTATAATTCTATAGCAATTAAACAACATCAAGACATCATTAAAATTTAATCTAATCATGACAATTCATGACCCATAATTACGTTATAATTCTACAGCAATTAAACAACATCAAGACATCATTATTCATCCAAAAATTCATGGATTCTCATAACACAACAATCATATATTTTCAATTCAAGAGCAAGACAACAATCACCACTAACCCCACATACCAATCATCATAAACCCAATTATAGAGTCAGAACCCCACCCTTATCTTGGATTGAAGGTCGCTCTACAATTTCTGGTTGGGTTCACGTTCTTTCCGTTTTCCACTTTCCCTAGCAGCTTGCACGTTCTCTTCCAAATCCTTATTTCTTTCTATTCCTTCTAACAAATAATAAAATAACCCTATTATTCTATTATTCCTTATTGGGCTTAAAACCAATACACCCCCTTATTACTTCCTTTCCTTCAAAATAAGCCCACATTAAATAATATTACACTTCTAATATTATTTCACCACATAATATTATATCTCTAATATTATTTCTCCACTTAATAAAATAAATCCAATTAATTATAATACAACTTCTTAAATATTCCAAAAATAATTTAATTAAATAATTAATTAAATTACGGGCGTTACAGCCACATGCATAAACAATTCAAATATTTTCCGCAAGTGATTCACAGACTTAATTCGCAACCGTTCCTGAAACAAAATATAATAATAACCGTTAAATTTTTATTTTTATTAAACCTTTAAAATGAAAAAGTGCAACCAAAAATATACCTCTCCATCCCAAACATGCCGAGCGACATGATCATTATAGTAGATCAAGAGGGAGGTGTCATAAGGCCCTCCTGGATAGCCCTGGTGCGCCTCCTCGGATACCTCAACATGCTCGGGTACCTCATCCCCCTCGGGCACTTCAAAATGCCCGGGTACATCACCCCCCTCGGGTACCGCATCGGATACATGCTCATGCGCACGAGAGGTAGACGCCTGAGACAGGCGACTCCTCTATGCAGTAGAAGAAGAAGCTCCAGGAAATTCCTCCCTTCGTACCCGACCCTGTCCTCGAGGTCTGTTAACCTACTGCTTTTCCATCTCTCGCCGAGCAGAGACAGCCTGGCTTTGCCTGCCTTGTCTCAAACGATTGGACGAGTCCTGGTTGTCAACCATCTTCCTGAAAAATTAATTATAATTGTTAATATCAATGTTAAATAAAACAGCTCAAGCAAGAATTCGCATGTGCGCTTCTGAAACTTGTCCATGGGGATTTCATATGTGCACATGTAAATCCACCCGCGAACAACCATTTTCAAGAAACATTTTCTTCTTGCCCTAAATCATCTAAATAATTTTTTTGTCATCCAAACACCAACATTTAACTATTCTAATAATAATCTACACAATGTCATTTCTACTAACTAACCTAATACACTATTATAACATTGCATACTGAATTAAATGAAAATGGAGGAAACTTACACAAACTTGGAGCCTTGGAGATGAGTTGGAATGAATTGAAAAGAGTTGAAATGGAGAGATGAGTGGAAATGACTGAGTTTTTCAACTTTTGATAGTAGAAATATAGGGTTTGGAACAGAAATGTAAAGTTTTTGTGTTTGAATAGAAATTGATATGTTTTGTTCGTGGTTTTGAAAACAACATGATGACTTCGAATGTACATCTCCGAAATTATAAATTTTGAGATGAATTCCAAGATACACATATAAAATCACTTTTTTTTAATAAAATAAAATAACTTCGGATATACACATGCGAATATATATCATTATCATTTGGATATACATACCCAAAATCTAAGAATATTTTGAAATTTTCACCAAACATTTTAAAAAACTACACAAAATGTTAAATATAATTTTTTTTTTATATCACAAGGATAACTACTTGTAGATAGTTAAATTCCCCTAAAGTGCCGCCGATACAGTGACATTAGGCAAGTTATTGGTGAATATGAATTAGACGTGAATAATAAACTAATAGTGAACTTGACTTCTATAACCTAATTTACCGGAAACTTCTAAAAGTCGTTAGTTCAAACCTCCAAACACGTCTTAAATATCTTCAACAATCATGCACCCGTATCAACCACTAAAAGCTACAATTCAACTATCAAAATATTAGAAAGTACATCAAACCATTTCGCCAAATACTTTTATATAAAAATTGTCTTTGTTAATATTATTTATATTAAAATCAAAGACATTAGTAGACTTTTCACCATCCAAACGCGTCATAAAGTCTATATATAACTATATGTTGCCTTTTCCAAATCATAATTCTCAATATATCTTTCGACACTTCTCATTCACAACATACACACAAAGAGAAAAACCTGTTTTTTTTTCTTCCTTAAACTATACCATTTTTTGAAGCATGTCTTTCTCAAAGAAACTATCATTGGTTTTATTGCTTTCTTCATTTCTCATCCATGCATGTTTTGGTATGTATATTATATTCTAGTATTTTTCTTTGATATTTTGTTATGTTATGTATATTAAAGTTAGTGATGAACTTTGCAGCTGAGATGATATGCGAGGAGTTACCGAAAGAAGTGTGTAGTTTCTCAATAGCTTCATCTGGGAAGAGGTGTTTGTTGGAGACAGAAAAAGGAGTGAAAGGTGAAATTGAATATGAATGCAGAACATCTGAAGTTGTGGTGGAGAGAATCTCAGAGTACATAGAGACAGACCAATGTGTTGAAGCATGTGGTGTTGATAGAACTTCTGTTGGTATTTCATCTGATGCTTTCTTTGAGCCACACTTCACTGCCAAACTTTGCTCACCATCTTGCTACCAAAAGTGCCCCAATATTGTTGATCTTTTCTTCAATTTGGCTGCGGGAGAGGGTAAGAGTAAGAGTTATTCATTGATAATCCTAATGCACTATTGTCCTAGTATTCTTGTTAATTAGCATAGATAATAACTAAATTTGCGTTGATGTGGCGAATAACAGGAGTGTTTTTGCCGGAACTATGTGAGAAACACAGGAGCAACCCTCGTCGTGCTATGGTTGAGCTTGTGAGTTCTGGAGCTGCATTTGGACCCGTTTCTGCTCTTTCAGAAGACACTGTGGTGGCACCTGCACCTCCTCCTCTTTGATTCTGGAGAAAGAGTGTAAATTATCCAAGACATTCAATTTATATATTCCTATGTTAGAGGATATATAGACGGAAATATTGAGTCCTTACTATGGATTTTGTTTTGATTAATGTAATAATGATCAAGTTGAGTTGAGCATGTTTTTGTTTCATTATTATGTTTTGTATTCCGAATTTTGGAATTTTTTTAATTTTTGAATAAAATAAGAAAAGTTACTTGTTATTCTTTTTGGTAAGGGTGTTCAAAACCTAACCAATTCAATAGAAAATCGTAAACTAAATTAAATTGAAATAGTAAAAAGTTGTATTTAATTCGGATTTATTTGGATCATATTTTAACAAAACTGCATGGTTCGATTCGATTTGTGATTTATATTTCGCAAACCGAATCAAACCGTATTATATTACAACTTAAATTTTACTTAACTCACATTCAACTCAAAACTAATGTTATTATAAATTAGCCTTATGATTACAAATAATTTTCTCATCGTTACACTTATGATTTCAATTCTGATCTTCTCAAATCTCTCATAGCATTATCACGTCTTTTTTACAACATACATCTTGTCTCTTCTTCTCTAATCTTTATTCTCTTATATTCTTTCTTTTCACCTTCGCATTTTTATACAAATGTTCCCTCTTTCAATTTCATTTTTTTCGCGCATCTTCTTCTCTAATCTCTCCTCTCTTATGCTCTTTCTTTTTCATCTTCACTAATCTTCCACCTCTTCTAATTTTTTGTTTCATTATAATATTTGTGATATTGTTTTATGCTATTATTTTAGGGTTATTATTCCACTTTCATCTAATCTAATTTTTACATATTAAATAGAAAGTTGTTATCCAAATATGATGAGTTATGTTGTTATTTTGTAGTGTATTAATGACTAAATACAAAGTTAGGTTGTCATCTATATGTGTATGTATGACTCTAAAATATTTGTAAAAAATCGAACCAACCGAATCAAAACAAACCACAGTAGTTTAGTTTGGTTTGATTAAGTTTTTTTTCCCTAAAAGCCAACCGAATCAAACCAAACCACACGTTTTTTATCTTGCGGTTAGAATGACTTTTATCGTCAAAATCACACCATAAATACCCCTACTTTTTGTGAGTACCACCTAAATTTGATTAAAATTTTTATTCTGTTCCAAAATTATGCAACAAAATCTAATTCTTTTAATGATAGAATAAATTTTTTTAAGGAAAATAAAAATTAAAGATTTATTATTTCAATCTTTAAAAAATTAAAGATTGAGCTTGGTGTCAATTTACAAGCTCAATGGTGTTAAGTTAGTTAGTAGAAAATTCTGTTAAAAAATAACTAACATAATTAAACCATGTGGCTATACTAAAACAACTCCTCTGATTGGAGTGTCAGTCTATTGAAAGTGTAATTTCTTGTGTCGAATCAGGTTGTTGTTCGACACAAGGTGTGTCAAAGTAAGTTGTTGTTCGATAGAAGGTGTGTCACAAAGATTAGTATGTCGAGTTGTTAACTGTCAAAGTGTTGTAAGCAGATTGCTACGCACATATTTCGATTTAGGTCTAAAATATGTATTTTGGGCTTTTATAGTTTTGGGCTTTTTGGCTTAGGAAGAAAGCAAGTTCATTATAAATAGAGGGAGTAACCTCTATTTTTTTGAAACAAACTCATAACAACTTGTATTCAGAAAATTTTGCAGTTGCAAATTGAATAAAGATTTTTCATAGTTTGTGGGCAGAGAGAAACTCTGCAGAAACCCTAATCTCTTTTCTTCTTTAATTTTTTTCATCGTTACTGTGTAGTGATAACAATCTTGTTCATAAAGATTGATAAAAAATTTCAATAGGTTTTGGTGGATTTCCAACATCTGGTATCAACTATCAAGAGCTCTGGTTGAGCGATTCAAGGCAAGAAAGAACGATGGCAATGAATTATGCGAATGAAAATTTTCCAGCAAGTCTCTTCCAATTCTGAAAGGGGATAACTATGAGAATTGATGCAAACAGATGAAGATTATATTTTGTTATCAAGGTCATTGGGATCTTGTAAAAGATGTGTTAGAACCACTCGATGAAGATCTTTCACATGATGAAGATCTTTCAGATGATGAAGAAACTGAACACAAAGAATTAGATAAGAATTATTAAGCTCTCTTTATAATTTACCAATGTGATTGTTCAAAAAACTTTGAAAAGCTTAGTGACATAGAATCTGCAAAAGAAGCCTGTGAGATTCTTAAGAAATCTTTTGGAGGTGCAAAAAATGTGAAAGAGGTGAGGTTACAAACTCACAAAATAATGTATGAATTGCTTCAGATGGAAGATAGCGAGAGCATATCTGATTTCTTCACTAGGGTTACGAAACTAGTGGATCAAATCCAGGTTTATGGAGAGACGTTAACAATAAGAGTTGTTGTTTCAAATATCTTGAGATCTTTGGCTCTGACGTTTGACCATTTGGTAGTTGCCATTGAAGATGTTCGAACAAGATTTGGATCTATGTTAAATATCTGGATTTTGATGATAATAATACCTATATTTTATATGTCATTGTACCCCAAAATTTGTCCTTCCACTTTATTCCATACTTTCTCCTAGGGTTCTCAAATGCTCAAGATGGCTCAAGAATTAATCAGACAAATTCTCCTCCTAAGCAAAGGGTTCACAATTAGGGTTTGGAATTTATCAAGGAAGATTTGGTTTCCAAGGTCTCAAATGGTTTTCATGGTCCTTCATATGTCCCTAAGAATTCTCATGTCAAGTTTCAAGCCTTGCATCATAAGTTTGCTCAGTCAATTACTTAGATGATTGAGAATCAACTATATTGGGTAAAAAGTAAATTGTGGTTAACATACAGTCAAACTTCAAGATTTTGAAGTCACATTCATCATTTGATCAAGGGTTGATCATGATTCCTCAAGAAAATCCTTCAAATAATCAAAATTCAAAAGTTTCTAAATTAGGGTTTCCTTAGAAGAAGTCAACTGAACTTTGACAAAGCATAACTTTCACATGCTTCATCAACTTTTCCCCAACCAAAACCCATTTTGATGAAAATTCGATCCTCTACAACTTTGAATCTCTACACTCAAGTCCAAAAAGTGCTTCATTTGAGAGATATGAGTCAATATATTACATGTCATTTCAAAAGTCAACAAAAAGACACTTTTTGTCAAGGAAATTTACATCAAGATCAAGTCTCCAAATGCAAAAATGATCAAAATAGAGATTGTAGAGGGCATCTTGAGCTTTCTAAAAAGTCCATGATCGCCTTTAAAATATGAAAATTGAGATAGTTATTACCATTTCAAGTTGGGAAATTTTGAGCAAATACATGAAGTTCAAATTGAGCAAGCTTGATATTTTGGGCTATTGGGCCATGGTTTAAGAGTCCAAACGTGTATTACACTCTTCATACACCTCAAACCTTGTTCTTACACCCCTTGACCTTTTTTATTTTAATTATTCTTATTATTTTTTATTTATTCATTAATAATGCAAAATAAATAAGATAAAATCATATTTTTTTACACAAGGTCCAAGTCCACTTATCCTTGACCTAATTTTTCACTATATAATCTCATCAACTCTCATACAAGACGACACGAAACCTTGCCTCACAAATTCGCCAAAAAATATCAAATTTTTTTCAAGAACCCTAGAATTTTAAAACTCTTGTGCCAAACCCTTCCCACTACAACCAACCCTTCCATTCATTCTTAACAATCACACAAAGTAAGTTGGGTCGATTTTGATGTTCCAAACACGTGAAATCTCATGGCATGGCATAACTAATTTCACATTCTTGCAAAATTCATATTTTTAATTTTTGTTTTGTTTTAAGCTATATTTATGTCATTAACATGCTTCTGAGTTATATTTGAACAAGTCTGCACCATCGTAATGGTCATATGCACGCTGAAATAAAGAATACCATGTTTGCTCATATTTGCTTTGTTTGTTCCATAACTCAAAAACCAGGCCTTTTCAGTCCAAAACGATTCTACCATTGAACCTGTAGCCCTCGATTTAGGGGAGTAGGGTATTGTTTGCTTTCTAATAGTGGTTATTTTGCAGGTTTGATCAAAGAGAACAACCGAAAAGTTGACCGGATCTAGGGCTCCGATGCCTCTCTGGTCAATACAATTAGACGCATAATATATATTTATTGTTTTAGTTATGTTAATGGATGTACAACCGCCTCAGCGGTAGAAGCGCGCGCGATAAGAAATTAGTGTCGAAGGGCCTGGGTTCGATCCAGCCTTTTGCCACATTGTTTTCTAATATTTCATATTTTACAGGGTTTGATATAAAACGCGTTGGATGCGTATTCTAACACCAATGCGCGCTTGGCCTGGTGGTGAGTTTGGTGTTGGAAACTACCGAGGGCGTGAGTTCAACACCCACCCCTACCACTTTCTGTGTTTTTACAAAATTTTCTATTCTTCTAACTCTTTTTCCTTATTTCTACACAAAAACCTTTTTCAAAACCCTTTTTAATAAACCATAATTTTAATTTTGGGTTTTAATTTTAAGTTTTAATTTAATTTTAGGTTTTTAATCAATTTAATTTAATTTTAGGTTTAATTTAATCAACCCTAATTTAATTTTTTAGGTTTTCTTAATTAAATTAAATCGACTTAGATTTTATGGTTTTATTTGTTTAATTAACTAACTCTTTTTTTTAATCAATAAAAAATCAATTAGATTTTAGGTTAATTATCAAAACCTTTTTCATCTAACAATCACCAAACAGTTTTCTCTTTTCTTTTCCTTTTTATCGTTTCACATATTATTACTTTCACATTAGTTTTTTCCTAATTATGTATCTGATACATTACATAATAGTTTAATTAGGGTTTACTGTTCCCCCCCCCCCCCCCCCCCCCGATTTTATGGTTTGTACCCCCGCTCCCGAAGCCTTGTAATAGCGTATTATTTTTATTTCCCGCACTTTACTTTCCGCACCTATACTATTGTAATACGGTGGGAGAACTGACTTAGGTGTTTTTGCGTTTGATCGCAATTGTTGCGGATAGCAAGAGGTGCCACCGACTTTTCTTTTATCCAATAAGGAAAGGGTGAAAAGAACAGGAAAGACCTTTGAGATTATTTCTTGAGTTCGGGGGTAGATTATGAAAAGGGAAGGTGTTAGTACCCTTTTCATCCATAGTTATCTATGGGCTCTTATTTGCTTGCTAGATCACTTGCTTTTTGTTTGAAAATGTGCTTTGTCATGTGGGTTTGAATATATTTTGAAAACATCTTTGTAATGATTCTCGTTTCTATGAGAATGCATACAAAGTGTTGGTTTTGAAAATAGTTCAAAGAGGTGTTTGTGAAATGTGTTTTTGAAAGTGATTTGAAAAGTGCCTTTGTAATGATTCTCGTCTCTATAAGAATGCGTACAAAGAGCTTTGTCTTTTGAAAATATTTCAATTGAAAGTGTTGATGTAAAAATGATTTTTTTGTTGTGAGCAAGCGAGCAACTATGAGCGTCATATCTACTCAAAAGGTCTAATGTTCTTTTCCTCCTCCTTTAGATGTTTCTATCCTACCACTGATTTTGCAAGAAGCCCCATCATTGGATGTGAAGGGACGGGCGTGGACGTTTGTATAGTCATAGAAGGCAACCTATGAGACGTTTTAGCAATTTTCATTTAGGGACTACATTGTTTACCAAAGGCAACATCGAGGGTCATCGAGGGACTACGATCTTTTATCGAGGATCCTTACTAAAACGGCCATATTCGAGGGACATGACTATTTTCCGAGGCAACAAGTGAGATTACCCTAGAGGTGCATGTGTGTGAATAATGTGTTTGATTTGCATGCATTTAGTCTTTGATTAGGGTGGTCTACTTGTTGGTTTTATCTTGCCATACATCCTAATTACTAACATTTGTATAAAGCAATAAAAAAATGCAGAAAATAAATATCCTACACTATTACAACCATATTGAATAGCAAGAAAATATAAATACAAAACAAAATAAAAGAAGGGAAGGTAAGCTTTTCGATTCAGGAAGCAACACCCTTAGATTCTGCTCTTCCCGGCTTCTTTCGATTTGGCATGGAAGTCAACATGTGCATGAAGCTTTCCATTTAACCTTCTGGCTACTTCTTTTGATTGGGTCTGGCAGTCAGTGTGAATGTATCCTTTGATTACGTCATTTTCTGCTTCCTTCGAATGGCCTGGAAGTCAGTGTGTGGCGAAGCCTAAGGCTACACTCTTTGTTTTGCTTCCAACTGTGAAGCATCCAGGGGTGAAGCCTAAAGCTTCGACTCACATTTCCTTCCTCCTGTTTTCTTTCGTTTGGGATTTAAATAGAAACATGGCCTGAGGCCATGCTAGTATTGTCTCATGGCCAGGTTAGTTCTTAAAAACGTTTGATAAACCAAGAAACAAAACCAAAAGGTTAGCAATGAAAGTAAACTGAAAAGATGGAAATGAAAACAAACCAAAGGATAATAATAATGTTTGAAACGAAAGGAAATGGTTATTTACATGTTGTGCTTGAAACGAAAAGCTTAAGGTTAAGAGGACTTACCCTTGCTTGAAGCTGGGATGCGTGTGTTTGACCTTGAGTGATTACCCTGAGTGTCCTTAGATTCGAAGGAAAGAAACAAGGGTAATGTTTCTAGTGTTGGATTCGAAAGAAGGAACCAAGTGTTGAGGTTGTGTTTAACTGGGTTCTAGATTCGTAGGGAAGAAATAAGTGTATTGTTTATTTTGGCTCTGGGTTTGAATGTGTGTTAAGTGTTTGAGAGTGTTTAATAGTTTGAGAGTTTTTTCTCCACGCCCCAAAGTCCTCTGGATGTGTTGTCCATCCCCTTAGATGTGTTATGGAGCCTCTTATTTATAGGTAAAGTTGGTTGAGGTTTAGTAGGGAAAACAAAAGAATTTGAACAAAATGGGTAAACTGTTTTTGTATCTTCCGAGGGGTAGTATTTGTATACCATTTTGGTGCAAGAATAGGAGCAGCATTGCAGGAGTGCTGTGCAGCAGTTTTGGAACATTATGGCCAGTGTATCAGGCATGAACTTGGAAGCAAGCATCTTTGAATATTTCAAATCCTTCGATTCCAAACTTCAACCAGATCCCTCTTCAGGCAGCAATATTTATTTCCATTCAAAGTGTCCTTCGAATGGGGAAACTATATGTCCTTCGAATGCGCCAGCTTGTGTATCCTTTGAAAAGGGAAACCCAGATATGTCATTGCATGTCCTTCGAATGGGACACCCAGGTATGTCATAGTGTCCTTCGAATGGGCCACCAAGGTGTGTGTCTTGGTGTAGAAATTGTGTGTTGAATATTTTCAAGGGTGGAATCGAAGCAAACTATTTCAAAGGGAGATATTGTCCATTCGAAGCTAGCATAAAAATAGCCAATGCATGAGGGAAGTTCCTAACTTGTGATTTGAAACAAGCAGGAAAGAAACCTTTGCTTTCTGAATCGAAACAAACACTGTAAAGGGCCATTACTTTGTGGATTAAAGCTTGCATGCATGAGGCCACTTGCTTTGTGGGGGCTAGCATGAAGGGAAGCCATGGCCTTGTTCAGGCAGGCATGCAGGAGACCCTTGCCTTGTACTTCATGTAGGAAGCCAATGTTGAAGATGGATTCGAAGCAAGCATGGAGGGAATTATTTGTCCAATTAAAACAGGCATGCATGCAGCAAATGTCCAATCGAAGCAGGCATGCAGGCAACCATTGCATTGTGAACCATGTGAGGCCAATGGTGCAATCGAAGCTTGCATGCAGGAGGCCTAAATACCAAAACGAGACTTGCATGCAGGAGGTCCCTGCTTTGTGAATCAAAGGAAACCTTCAGAAGGCCATTGCCTTCTAAATCGAAGGAAGCTTTCAGAAGGTCATTTCCTTCTGAAACGAAGGAAGTCAATATAAAGCCATTACCTTATGAATCGAAGGACACCAACAGGAGGCCTTTCCCTTTTTGAATCGAAATGGGATATTTCAAATGACCAGTCGAAGTAAGTTGAGGATAGGCGTTACCTTTGGGAATCGAAAGCCAATTGTTTTGAGGGGGACTTTGCCCAGTCAGAGCCAGTATGAAGATAACCAATGTCCGGTGGGTGCTAATATGAATGCATAGGGAAGTCTTTGCCTTGTTCACGCTAGCATGGTGGGAACCCCTTGCTCTGTGAATCGAAGCATGCAGGAAAGACGTAGTTACTAAATCGAAGGCTACAAGCAGATAACTAATGCCTTGTGAATAAAAGCAACCATATTAGGGGCCAATGCCCAATCGAAGGATGTAAGCCAACCTTGCATTTATAGAGGCTAAAAACCCATCGAAGGATATGAAATCGAAGCAGGCATGATCTTCTTTGATTTAATGATTGAAAACCCACTTGTCTTGTGCAAATTTGCACTTTTGAAAATCCTTGTAAGGAAATGCCTTGAGAAAGGAGAGGGCAAATTTTAGGGGTACAACAACTGTCCCTGTTCAATCTTCTTAAACTTGAAGAGTTAGATTGGCGAGTCTGCCACTCGTGACTTGAAGATGGAAGATGACTGAACACTAGAGTGCCTAGAAATTTGCACTTGATGATGTGGTGGTTGATTTTGTAGGGAATGGGCTTAAGGATGCCATTTGGAGAGTTGTTTGAGATGGGCTTACAGATGCCATCCAAAGTGATTATTAACAAAAATTAGACTAAGTCTACGCATGACTTCAACTGGAAAAGGAATAAGATTATATCTTTGATTGATTTAGACTGAACTAGAAGAAGTGTCTACTGGAAAGGAATCGGGATAAAGCATTGATTGATTTAAACTGAACCAGTAGAGGTCTTGAATAATATTTAACTAGAAAAGAATCATAATAAATCTTTGGAGAGATTTATCTGAACCAGAGAAAGTGTCTACCGGGACGGAATCAGGATAAACCATTGAATGATTCAAACAGAACCAGCAGAGATTTTGAATAATCTTTAACTAGAAAAGACTCAAAATAAATCTTTGAAGCGATTTAACTGAACCAGAGAAAGTGTCTACCAGAAAAGAATCGGGATAAACCATTGATCGATTTAAACTGAACAAACAGAGGTCTTGAATAATCGTTAACTGGAAAAGAATCAGAATAAATCTTTGGAGCGACTTATCTGAACCAGAGAAAGTGTCTACCAGAAAGAAATAAGGATAAACCATTGATAGATTTAAACTGAACCAGCAGAGGTCTTGAATATTCTTTAACTGGAAAAGAATCAGAATAACTCTTTGAAGCGATTTATCTGAACCAGAGAAAGTGTTTACTAGAAAGGAATCAGGATAAGCTATTGATCAATTTAAACTGAACCAGCAGAGGTCTTGAATATTCATTAAATGCAAAAGAATCAGAATAAATCTTTGGAGCGATTTATCTTAACGAGAGAAAGTGTCTACCGGAAAGGAATCAAGATAAACCATTGATCAATTTAAACTGAACCAGCAGAGGTCTTGAATATTCTTTAACTGGAAATGAATCAGAATAAATATTTGGAGCGGTTTATCTGAACCAGAGAAAGTGTCTACCGGAAAGGAATCAGGATAAACCATTGATCGATTTAAACTAAATCAGTAGAGGTCTTGAATAATCTTTAACTGGAAAAGAATCAAAATAAATCTTTGGAGCGATTTAACTGAAACCAGAGAAAGTGTCTATGGGAAAGGAATTAGGATAAACCATTGATCAAATTAAACAAAACCAGCAGAGGTTTTGAATAATCTTTAACAGGAAAAGAATTAGAATAAATATTCGGAGCGGTTTATCTGAACCAGAGAAAGTGTCTACCGGAAAGGAATCAGGATAAACCATTGATCGATTTAAACTGAATCAGTAGAGGTCTTGAATAATCTTTAACTGGAAAAGAATCAGAATAAATCTTTGGAGCGATTTAACTGAAACCAGAGAAAGTGTCTATGGGAAAGGAATCAGGATAAACCATTGATCGAATTAAACAAAACCAACAGAGGTTTTGAATAATCTTTAACTGGAAAAGAATCAGAATAAATCTTTGGAGCGATTTAACTGAAACCAGAGAAAGTGTCTATGGGAAAGGAATCAGGATAAACCATTGATCGAATTAAACAAAACCAGCAGAGGTTTTGAATAATCTTTAACTGGAAAAGAATCAGAATAAATCTTTGGAGCGATTTAACTGAACCAGAGAAA
Source organism: Vicia faba (assembly GCA_948472305.1). Lineage (NCBI taxonomy): Eukaryota > Viridiplantae > Streptophyta > Magnoliopsida > Fabales > Fabaceae > Vicia > Vicia faba. The sequence continues at coordinate 1,575,797,432 of OX451737.1, forward strand.
GTGTCTACCTGAAAGGAATCGGGATAAACCATTGATCGATTTAAACTGAACCAGCAGAGGTCTTGAATAATCTTTAACTAGAAAAGAATCAGAATAAATCTTTGGAGCGACTTATCTGAACCATAGAAAGTTTCTACCCGAAAGAAATCAGGATAAACCATTGAAAGATTTAAACTGAACCAACAGAGGTCTTGAATATTCTTTAACTGGAAAAGAATTAGAATAAATCTTTGAAGCGATTTATCTGAACCAGAGAAAGTGTTTACTAGAAAGGAATTAGGATAAGCTATTGATCAATTTAAACTGATCAGCAGAGGTCTTGAATATTCTTTAATTGGAAAAGAATCAGAATAAATCTTTGGAGCGATTTATCTGAACCAGAGAAAGTGTCTACCAAAAAGGAATCAGGATAAACCATTGATCGTTTTAAACTGAACCAGCAGAGGTCTTGAATATTATTTAACTGGAAAAGAATCAGAATAAATCTTTGGAGCGGTTTATCTCAACCAGAGAAAGTGTCTACCAGAAAGGAATCAGGATAAATCATTGATCGATTTAAGCTGAACCAGCAGAGGTCTTTAATAATCTATAACGTGAAAAGAATCAGAATAAATCTTTGGAGAGATTTATCTGAACCAGATAAAGTGTCTACGGGAAAGGAATCAGGATAAACCATTGATCAATTTAAACTGAACCAACAAAGGTCTTGAATATTCTTTAACTGGAAAAGAATCAGAATAAATCCTTGGAGCGATTAATCTGAACCAGAGAAAATGTCTACTAGAAAGGAATCAGGATAAACCATTGAATGATTCAAACAGAACCAGCAGAGATTTTGAATAATCTTTAACTAGAAAAGACTCAAAATAAATCTTTGAAGCGATTTAACTGAACCAGAGAAAGTGTCTACCAGAAAAGAATCGGGATAAACCATTGATCGATTTAAACTGAACAAACAGAGGTCTTGAATAATCTTTAACTGGAAAAGAATCAGAATAAATCTTTGGAGCGACTTATCTAAACCAGAGAAAGTGTCTACTAGAAAGAAATAAGGATAAACCATTGATAGATTTAAACTGAACCAGCAGAGGTCTTGAATATTCTTTAACTGGAAAAGAATCAGAATAACTCTTTGAAGCGATTTATCTGAACCAGAGAAAGTGTTTACTAGAAAGGAATCAGGATAAGCTATTGATCAATTTAAACTGAACCAGCAGAGGTCTTGAATATTCATTAAATGGAAAAGAATCAGAATAAATCTTTGGAGCGATTTATCTTAACCAGAGAAAGTGTCTATCGGAAAGGAATCAAGATAAACCATTGATCAATTTAAACTGAACCAGCAGAGGTCTTGAATATTCTTTAACTGGAAATGAATCAGAATAAATCTTTGGAGCGGTTTATCTGAACCAGAGAAAGTGTCTACCGGAAAGGAATCAGGATAAACCATTGATCGATTTAAACTAAATCAGTAGAGGTCTTGAATAATCTTTAACTGGAAAAGAATCAAAATAAATCTTTGGAGCGATTTAACTGAAACCAGAGAAAGTGTCTATGGGAAAGGAATTAGGATAAACCATTGATCAAATTAAACAAAACCAGCAGAGGTTTTGAATAATCTTTAACAGGAAAAGAATCATAATAAATCTTCGGAGCGGTTTATCTGAACCAGAGAAAGTATCTACCGGAAAGGAATCAGGATAAACCATTGATCGATTTAAACTGAATCAGTAGAGGTCTTGAATAATCTTTAACTGGAAAAGAATCAGAATAAATCTTTGGAGCGATTTAACTGAAACCAGAGAAAGTGTCTATGGGAAAGGAATCAGGATAAACCATTGATCGAATTAAACAAAACCAGCAGAGGTTTTGAATAATCTTTAACTGGAAAAGAATCAGAATAAATCTTTGGAGCGATTTAACTGAAACCAGAGAAAGTGTCTATGGGAAAGGAATCAGGATAAACCATTGATCGAATTAAACAAAACCAGCAGAGGTTTTGAATAATCTTTAACTGGAAAAGAATCAGAATAAATCTTTGGAGCGATTTAACTGAACCAGAGAAAGTGTCTACCTGAAAGGAATCGGGATAAACCATTGATCGATTTAAACTGAACCAGCAGAGGTCTTGAATAATCTTTAACTAGAAAAGAATCAGAATAAATCTTTGGAGCGACTTATCTGAACCAGAGAAAGTTTCTACCCGAAAGAAATCAGGATAAACCATTGAAAGATTTAAACTGAACCAACAGAGGTCTTGAATATTCTTTAACTGGAAAAGAATTAGAATAAATCTTTGAAGCGATTTATCTGAACCAGAGAAAGTGTTTACTAGAAAGGAATTAGGATAAGCTATTGATCAATTTAAACTGATCAGCAGAGGTCTTGAATATTCTTTAATTGGAAAAGAATCAGAATAAATCTTTGGAGCGATTTATCTGAACCAGAGAAAGTGTCTACCAAAAAGGAATCAGGATAAACCATTGATCGTTTTAAACTGAACCAGCAGAGGTCTTGAATATTATTTAACTGGAAAAGAATCAGAATAAATCTTTGGAGCGGTTTATCTCAACCAGAGAAAGTGTCTACCAGAAAGGAATCAGGATAAATCATTGATCGATTTAAGCTGAACCAGCAGAGGTCTTTAATAATCTATAACGTGAAAAGAATCAGAATAAATCTTTGGAGAGATTTATCTGAACCAGATAAAGTGTCTACGGGAAAGGAATCAGGATAAACCATTGATCAATTTAAACGGAACCAGCAAAGGTCTTGAATATTCTTTAACTGGAAAAGAATCAGAATAAATCCTTGGAGCGATTAATCTGAACTAGAGAAAATGTCTACTAGAAAGGAATCAGGATAAACCATTGAATGATTCAAACAGAACCAGCAGAGATTTTGAATAATCTTTAACTAGAAAAGACTCAAAATAAATCTTTGAAGCGATTTAACTGAACTAGAGAAAGTGTCTACCAGAAAAGAATCGGGATAAACCATTGATCGATTTAAACTGAACAAACAGAGGTCTTGAATAATCTTTAACTGGAAAAGAATCAGAATAAATCTTTGGAGCGACTTATCTGAACCAGAGAAAGTGTCTACCAGAAAGAAATAAGGATAAACCATTGATAGATTTAAACTGAACCAGCAGAGGTCTTGAATATTCTTTAACTGGAAAAGAATCAGAATAACTCTTTGAAGCGATTTATCTGAACCAGAGAAAGTGTTTACTAGAAAGGAATCAGGATAAGCTATTGATCAATTTAAACTGAACCAACAGAGGTCTTGAATATTCATTAAATGGAAAAGAATCAGAATAAATCTTTGGAGCGATTTATCTTAACCAGAGAAAGTGTCTATCGGAAAGGAATCAAGATAAACCATTGATCAATTTAAACTGAACCAGCAGAGGTCTTGAATATTCTTTAACTGGAAATGAATCAGAATAAATCTTTGGAGCGGTTTATCTGAACCAGAGAAAGTGTCTACCAGAAAGGAATCAGGATAAACCATTGATCGATTTAAACTAAATCAGTAGAGGTCTTGAATAATCTTTAACTGGAAAAGAATCAAAATAAATCTTTGGAGCGATTTAACTGAAACCAGAGAAAGTGTCTATGGGAAAGGAATTAGGATAAACCATTGATAAAATTAAACAAAACCAGCAGAGGTTTTGAATAATCTTTAACAGGAAAAGAATCAGAATAAATCTTCGGAGCGGTTTATCTGAACCAGAGAAAGTGTCTACCGGAAAGGAATTAGGATAAACCATTGATCGATTTAAACTGAATCAGTAGAGGTCTTGAATAATCTTTAACTGGAAAAGAATCAGAATAAATCTTTGGAGCGATTTAACTGAAGCTAGAGAAAGTGTCTATGGGAAAGGAATCAGGATAAACCATTGATCGAATTAAACAAAACCAGCAGAGGTTTTGAATAATCTTTAACTGGAAAAGAATCAGAATAAATCTTTGGAGCGATTTAACTGAAACCAGAGAAAGTGTCTATGGGAAAGGAATCAGGATAAACCATTGATCGAATTAAACAAAACCAGCAGAGGTTTTGAATAATCTTTAACTGGAAAAGAATCAGAATAAATCTTTGGAGCGATTTAACTGAACCAGAGAAAGTGTCTACCTGAAAGGAATCGGGATAAACCATTGATCGATTTAAACTGAACCAGCAGAGGTCTTGAATAATCTTTAACTAGAAAAGAATCAGAATAAATCTTTGGAGCGACTTATCTGAACCAGAGAAAGTTTCTACCCGAAAGAAATCAGGATAAACCATTGAAAGATTTAAACTGAACCAACAGAGGTCTTGAATATTTTTTAACTGGAAAAGAATTAGAATAACTCTTTGAAGCGATTTATCTGAACCAGAGAAAGTGTTTACTAGAAAGGAATTAGGATAAGCTATTGATCAATTTAAACTGATCAGCAGAGGTCTTGAATATTCTTTAATTGGAAAAGAATCAGAATAAATCTTTGGAGCGATTTATCTGAACCAGAGAATGTGTCTACCAAAAAGGAATCAGGATAAACCATTGATCGTTTTAAACTGAACCAGCAGAGGTCTTGAATATTATTTAACTGGAAAAGAATCAGAATAAATCTTTGGATCGGTTTATCTCAACCAGAGAAAGTGTCTACCAGAAAGGAATCAGGATAAATCATTGATCAATTTAAGCTGTACCAGCAGAGGTCTTTAATAATCTATAACGTGAAAAGAATCAGAATAAATCTTTGGAGAGATTTATCTGAACCAGATAAAGTGTCTACGGGAAAGGAATCAGGATAAACCATTGATCAATTTAAACTAAACCAGCAAAGGTCTTGAATATTCTTTAATTGGAAAAGAATCAGAATAAATCCTTGGAGCGATTAATCTGAACCAGAGAAAATGTCTACTAGAAAGGAATCAGGATAAACTATTGATCGATTTAAACTGAACCAAAGAGGTCTTGAGTTTTCTTTAATTGGAAAAGAAGCAGAATAAATCTTTGGAGCGATTTATATGAACCAGAGAAAGTGTCTACCAGAAAGGAATCAGGATAAACCATTGATCGATTTAAACTGAACCAGCAGAGGTCTTGAATAATCTTTAACTGGAAAAGAATCAGAATAAATCTTTGGAGCGACTTATCTGAACTAGAAAAAGTTTCTACCGGAAAGAAATCAGGATAAACCATTCATAAATTTAAACAGAACCATCAGAGGTCTTGAATATTCTTTAACTGGAAAAGAATCAGAATAAATCTTTGAAGCGATTTATCTGAACCAAAGAAAGTGTTTACTAGAAAGGAATCAGGATAAGCTATTGATCAATTTAAACTGAACCAGCAGAGGTCTTGAATATTCTTTAACTGGAAAAGAATCAGAATAAATCTTTGGAGCGATTTATCTGAACCAGAGAAAGTGTCTACCAAAAAGGAATCTGGATAAACCATTGATCGATTTAAACTGAACCAGCAGAGGTCTTGAATATTCTTTCACTGGAAAAGAATCAGAATAAATCTGTGGAGCGGTTTATCTCAACCAGAGAAAGTGTCTACCAAAAAGGAATCAGGATAAACCATTGATCGATTTAAGATGAACCAGTAGAGGTCTTGAAAAATCTATAATGTGAAAAGAATCCGAATAAATATTTGGAGAGATTTATCTGAACCAGATAAAGTTCCTACGGGAAAGGAATCAGGATAAACCATTGATCAATTTAAACTGAACCAGTAGAGGTCTTAAATATTCTTTAACTGGAAAAGAATCAGAATAAATCTTTGGAGCGATTTATCTGAACTAAAGAAAATGTCTACTAGAAAGGAATTAGGATAAACTATTGATCAATTTAAACTGAACCAAAGAGGTCTTGAATTTTCTTTAACTGGAAAAGAAGCAGAATAAATCTTTGGAGCGATTTATATGAACCAGAGAAAGTTTCTACCAGAAAGGAATCAGGATAAACCATTGATCGATTTAAACTGAACCAACAGAGGTCTTGAATATTCTTTAACTGGAAAAGAATCAGAATAAATCTTTGAAGCGACTTATCTGAACCAGAGAAAGTGTCTATCGAAAAGGAATCAAGATAAACCATTGATCGATTTAAACTGAACCAGTAGAGGTCTTGAATATTCTTTAACTGGAAATGAATCAGAATAAATCTTTGGAGCGGTTTATCTGAACCAGAGAAAGTGTCTACCGGAAAGGAATCAGGATAAAGCATTGATCGATTTAAACTGAATCAGTAGAGGTCTTGAATAATCTTTAACTGGAAAAGAATTAGAATAAATCTTTAAAGCGATTTAACTGAAACCAGAGAAAGTGTCTATGGTAAAGGAATCAGGATAAACCATTGATCGTTAAACAAAACCAGCAGAGGTTTTGAATAATCTTTAACTGGAAAAGAATCAGAATAAATCTTTGGAGCGACTTATCTGAACCAGAGAAAGTTTCTACCGGAAAGAAATCAGGATAAACCATTGAAAGATTTAAACTGAACCAGCAGAGGTCTTGAATATTCTTTAACTAGAAAAGAATCAGAATAAATATTTGGAGCGATTTATCTGAACCAGAGAAAGTGTCTACCAAAAAGGAATCAGGATAAACCATTGATCGATTTAAACTGAACCAGCAGAGGTCTTGAATATTCATTAACTGGAAAAGAATCAAAATAAATCTTTGGAGCGGTTTATCTCAACCAGAGAAAGTGTCTACCAGAAAGGAATCAGGATAAACCATTGATCGATTTAAGTTGAACCAGTAGAGGTCTTGAATAATCTATAATGTGAAAAGAATCAGAATAAATCTTTGGAGAGATTTATCTGAACCAGATAAAGTGTCTACGGGAAAGGAATCGGGATAAACCATTGATTAATTTAAACTGAACCAGTAGAGGTCTTGAATATTCATTAACTAGAAAAGAATCAGAATAAATCTTTGGAGCGATTTATCTGAACCAGAGAAATTGTCTACTTGAAAGGAATCAGGATAAACTATTGATCAATTTAAACTGAGCCACATAGGTCTTTAATTTTCTTTAACTAGAAAAGAAGCAGAATAAATCTTTGGAGCGATTTATATAAACCAGAGATAGTGTCTACCAGAAAGGAATCAGGATAAACCATTGATTGATTTAAACTGAACCAGCAGAGGTCTTGAATAATCTTTAACTGGAAAAGAATCAGAATAAATCTTTGGAGCGACTTATCTGAACCAGAGAAAGTTTCTACCGGAAAGAAATCAGGATAAACCATTGATAGATTTAAACTGAACCAGCAGAGGTCTTGAATATTCTTTAACTGGAAAAGAATCAGAATAAATCTTTGAAGCGATTTATCTGAACCAGAGAAAGTGTTTACTAGAAAGGAATCAGGATAAGCTATTGATCAATTTAAACTGAACCAGCAGAGGTCTTGAATATTCTTTAACTGGAAAAGAATCAGAATAAATCTTTGGAGCGATTTATCTGAACCAGAGAAAGTGTCTACCGGAAAGGAATCAAGATAAACCATTGATCGATTTAAACTGATCCAGCAGAGGTCTTGAATATTCTTTAATTGGAAATGAATCAGAATAAATCATTGGAGCGGTTTCTCTGAACCAGAGAAAGTGTCTACCGGAAAGGAATCAGGATAAACCATTGATCGATTTAAACTAAATCAGTAGAGGTCTTGAATAATCTTTAACTGGAAAAGAATCAGAATAAATCTTTGGAGCGATTTAACTGAAACCAGAGAAAGTGTCTATGGGAAAGGAATCAGGATAAACCATTGATCGAATTAAACAAAACCAGCAGAGGTTTTGAATAATCTTTAACTGGAAAAGAATCAGAATAAATCTTTGGAGCGATTTAACTGAACCATAGAAAGTGTCTACCAGAAAGGAATCGGGATAAACCATTGATCGATTTAAACTGAATCAGCAGAGATCTTGAATAATCTTTAACTGGAAAAGAATCAGAATAAATCTTTGGAGCGACTTATCTGAACCAGAGAAAGTTTCTACCCGAAAGAAATCAGGATAAACCATTGAAAGATTTAAACTGAACCAACAGAGGTCTTGAATATTCTTTAACTGGAAAAGAATTAGAATAAATCTTTGAACCGATTTATCTGAACCAGAGAAAGTGTTTACTAGAAAGGAATTAGGATAAGCTATTGATCAATTTAAACTGATCAGCAGAGGTCTTGAATATTCTTTAATTGGAAAAGAATCAGAATAAATCTTTGGAGCGATTTATCTGAACCAGAGAAAGTGTCTACCAAAAAGGAATCAGGATAAACCATTGATCGTTTTAAACTGAACCAGCAGAGGTCTTGAATATTATTTAACTGGAAAAGAATCAGAATAAATCTTTGGAGCGGTTTATCTCAACCAGAGAAAGTGTCTACCAGAAAGGAATCAGGATAAATCATTGATCGATTTAAGCTGAACCAGCAGAGGTCTTTAATAATCTATAACGTGAAAAGAATCAGAATAAATCTTTGGAGAGATTTATCTGAACCAGATAAAGTGTCTACGGGAAAGGAATCAGGATAAACCATTGATCAATTTAAACGGAACCAGCAAAGGTCTTGAATATTCTTTAACTGGAAAAGAATCAGAATAAATCCTTGGAGCGATTAATCTGAACTAGAGAAAATGTCTACTAGAAAGGAATCAGGATAAACCATTGAATGATTCAAACAGAACCAGCAGAGATTTTGAATAATCTTTAACTAGAAAAGACTCAAAATAAATCTTTGAAGCGATTTAACTGAACTAGAGAAAGTGTCTACCAGAAAAGAATCGGGATAAACCATTGATCGATTTAAACTGAACAAACAGAGGTCTTGAATAATCTTTAACTGGAAAAGAATCAGAATAAATCTTTGGAGCGACTTATCTGAACCAGAGAAAGTGTCTACCAGAAAGAAATAAGGATAAACCATTGATAGATTTAAACTGAACCAGCAGAGGTCTTGAATATTCTTTAACTGGAAAAGAATCAGAATAACTCTTTGAAGCGATTTATCTGAACCAGAGAAAGTGTTTACTAGAAAGGAATCAGGATAAGCTATTGATCAATTTAAACTGAACCAACAGAGGTCTTGAATATTCATTAAATGGAAAAGAATCAGAATAAATCTTTGGAGCGATTTATCTTAACCAGAGAAAGTGTCTATCGGAAAGGAATCAAGATAAACCATTGATCAATTTAAACTGAACCAGCAGAGGTCTTGAATATTCTTTAACTGGAAATGAATCAGAATAAATCTTTGGAGCGGTTTATCTGAACCAGAGAAAGTGTCTACCAGAAAGGAATCAGGATAAACCATTGATCGATTTAAACTAAATCAGTAGAGGTCTTGAATAATCTTTAACTGGAAAAGAATCAAAATAAATCTTTGGAGCGATTTAACTGAAACCAGAGAAAGTGTCTATGGGAAAGGAATTAGGATAAACCATTGATAAAATTAAACAAAACCAGCAGAGGTTTTGAATAATCTTTAACAGGAAAAGAATCAGAATAAATCTTCGGAGCGGTTTATCTGAACCAGAGAAAGTGTCTACCGGAAAGGAATTAGGATAAACCATTGATCGATTTAAACTGAATCAGTAGAGGTCTTGAATAATCTTTAACTGGAAAAGAATCAGAATAAATCTTTGGAGCGATTTAACTGAAGCTAGAGAAAGTGTCTATGGGAAAGGAATCAGGATAAACCATTGATCGAATTAAACAAAACCAGCAGAGGTTTTGAATAATCTTTAACTGGAAAAGAATCAGAATAAATCTTTGGAGCGATTTAACTGAAACCAGAGAAAGTGTCTATGGGAAAGGAATCAGGATAAACCATTGATCGAATTAAACAAAACCAGCAGAGGTTTTGAATAATCTTTAACTGGAAAAGAATCAGAATAAATCTTTGGAGCGATTTAACTGAACCAGAGAAAGTGTCTACCTGAAAGGAATCGGGATAAACCATTGATCGATTTAAACTGAACCAGCAGAGGTCTTGAATAATCTTTAACTAGAAAAGAATCAGAATAAATCTTTGGAGCGACTTATCTGAACCAGAGAAAGTTTCTACCCGAAAGAAATCAGGATAAACCATTGAAAGATTTAAACTGAACCAACAGAGGTCTTGAATATTTTTTAACTGGAAAAGAATTAGAATAACTCTTTGAAGCGATTTATCTGAACCAGAGAAAGTGTTTACTAGAAAGGAATTAGGATAAGCTATTGATCAATTTAAACTGATCAGCAGAGGTCTTGAATATTCTTTAATTGGAAAAGAATCAGAATAAATCTTTGGAGCGATTTATCTGAACCAGAGAATGTGTCTACCAAAAAGGAATCAGGATAAACCATTGATCGTTTTAAACTGAACCAGCAGAGGTCTTGAATATTATTTAACTGGAAAAGAATCAGAATAAATCTTTGGATCGGTTTATCTCAACCAGAGAAAGTGTCTACCAGAAAGGAATCAGGATAAATCATTGATCAATTTAAGCTGTACCAGCAGAGGTCTTTAATAATCTATAACGTGAAAAGAATCAGAATAAATCTTTGGAGAGATTTATCTGAACCAGATAAAGTGCCTACGGGAAAGGAATCAGGATAAACCATTGATCAATTTAAACTAAACCAGCAAAGGTCTTGAATATTCTTTAATTGGAAAAGAATCAGAATAAATCCTTGGAGCGATTAATCTGAACCAGAGAAAATGTCTACTAGAAAGGAATCAGGATAAACTATTGATCGATTTAAACTGAACCAAAGAGGTCTTGAGTTTTCTTTAATTGGAAAAGAAGCAGAATAAATCTTTGGAGCGATTTATATGAACCAGAGAAAGTGTCTACCAGAAAGGAATCAGGATAAACCATTGATCGATTTAAACTGAACCAGCAGAGGTCTTGAATAATCTTTAACTGGAAAAGAATCAGAATAAATCTTTGGAGCGACTTATCTGAACTAGAAAAAGTTTCTACCGGAAAGAAATCAGGATAAACCATTCATAAATTTAAACAGAACCATCAGAGGTCTTGAATATTCTTTAACTGGAAAAGAATCAGAATAAATCTTTGAAGCGATTTATCTGAACCAAAGAAAGTGTTTACTAGAAAGGAATCAGGATAAGCTATTGATCAATTTAAACTGAACCAGCAGAGGTCTTGAATATTCTTTAACTGGAAAAGAATCAGAATAAATCTTTGGAGCGATTTATCTGAACCAGAGAAAGTGTCTACCAAAAAGGAATCTGGATAAACCATTGATCGATTTAAACTGAACCAGCAGAGGTCTTGAATATTCTTTCACTGGAAAAGAATCAGAATAAATCTGTGGAGCGGTTTATCTCAACCAGAGAAAGTGTCTACCAAAAAGGAATCAGGATAAACCATTGATCGATTTAAGATGAACCAGTAGAGGTCTTGAAAAATCTATAATGTGAAAAGAATCCGAATAAATATTTGGAGAGATTTATCTGAACCAGATAAAGTTCCTACGGGAAAGGAATCAGGATAAACCATTGATCAATTTAAACTGAACCAGTAGAGGTCTTAAATATTCTTTAACTGGAAAAGAATCAGAATAAATCTTTGGAGCGATTTATCTGAACTAAAGAAAATGTCTACTAGAAAGGAATTAGGATAAACTATTGATCAATTTAAACTGAACCAAAGAGGTCTTGAATTTTCTTTAACTGGAAAAGAAGCAGAATAAATCTTTGGAGCGATTTATATGAACCAGAGAAAGTTTCTACCAGAAAGGAATCAGGATAAACCATTGATCGATTTAAACTGAACCAACAGAGGTCTTGAATATTCTTTAACTGGAAAAGAATCAGAATAAATCTTTGAAGCGACTTATCTGAACCAGAGAAAGTGTCTATCGAAAAGGAATCAAGATAAACCATTGATCGATTTAAACTGAACCAGTAGAGGTCTTGAATATTCTTTAACTGGAAATGAATCAGAATAAATCTTTGGAGCGGTTTATCTGAACCAGAGAAAGTGTCTACCGGAAAGGAATCAGGATAAAGCATTGATCGATTTAAACTGAATCAGTAGAGGTCTTGAATAATCTTTAACTGGAAAAGAATTAGAATAAATCTTTAAAGCGATTTAACTGAAACCAGAGAAAGTGTCTATGGTAAAGGAATCAGGATAAACCATTGATCGTTAAACAAAACCAGCAGAGGTTTTGAATAATCTTTAACTGGAAAAGAATCAGAATAAATCTTTGGAGCGACTTATCTGAACCAGAGAAAGTTTCTACCGGAAAGAAATCAGGATAAACCATTGAAAGATTTAAACTGAACCAGCAGAGGTCTTGAATATTCTTTAACTAGAAAAGAATCAGAATAAATATTTGGAGCGATTTATCTGAACCAGAGAAAGTGTCTACCAAAAAGGAATCAGGATAAACCATTGATCGATTTAAACTGAACCAGCAGAGGTCTTGAATATTCATTAACTGGAAAAGAATCAAAATAAATCTTTGGAGCGGTTTATCTCAACCAGAGAAAGTGTCTACCAGAAAGGAATCAGGATAAACCATTGATCGATTTAAGTTGAACCAGTAGAGGTCTTGAATAATCTATAATGTGAAAAGAATCAGAATAAATCTTTGGAGAGATTTATCTGAACCAGATAAAGTGTCTACGGGAAAGGAATCGGGATAAACCATTGATTAATTTAAACTGAACCAGTAGAGGTCTTGAATATTCATTAACTAGAAAAGAATCAGAATAAATCTTTGGAGCGATTTATCTGAACCAGAGAAATTGTCTACTTGAAAGGAATCAGGATAAACTATTGATCAATTTAAACTGAGCCACATAGGTCTTTAATTTTCTTTAACTAGAAAAGAAGCAGAATAAATCTTTGGAGCGATTTATATAAACCAGAGATAGTGTCTACCAGAAAGGAATCAGGATAAACCATTGATTGATTTAAACTGAACCAGCAGAGGTCTTGAATAATCTTTAACTGGAAAAGAATCAGAATAAATCTTTGGAGCGACTTATCTGAACCAGAGAAAGTTTCTACCGGAAAGAAATCAGGATAAACCATTGATAGATTTAAACTGAACCAGCAGAGGTCTTGAATATTCTTTAACTGGAAAAGAATCAGAATAAATCTTTGAAGCGATTTATCTGAACCAGAGAAAGTGTTTACTAGAAAGGAATCAGGATAAGCTATTGATCAATTTAAACTGAACCAGCAGAGGTCTTGAATATTCTTTAACTGGAAAAGAATCAGAATAAATCTTTGGAGCGATTTATCTGAACCAGAGAAAGTGTCTACCGGAAAGGAATCAAGATAAACCATTGATCGATTTAAACTGATCCAGCAGAGGTCTTGAATATTCTTTAATTGGAAATGAATCAGAATAAATCATTGGAGCGGTTTCTCTGAACCAGAGAAAGTGTCTACCGGAAAGGAATCAGGATAAACCATTGATCGATTTAAACTAAATCAGTAGAGGTCTTGAATAATCTTTAACTGGAAAAGAATCAGAATAAATCTTTGGAGCGATTTAACTGAAACCAGAGAAAGTGTCTATGGGAAAGGAATCAGGATAAACCATTGATCGAATTAAACAAAACCAGCAGAGGTTTTGAATAATCTTTAACTGGAAAAGAATCAGAATAAATCTTTGGAGCGATTTAACTGAACCATAGAAAGTGTCTACCAGAAAGGAATCGGGATAAACCATTGATCGATTTAAACTGAATCAGCAGAGATCTTGAATAATCTTTAACTGGAAAAGAATCAGAATAAATCTTTGGAGCGACTTATCTGAACCAGAGAAAGTTTCTACCGGAAAGAAATCAGGATAAACTATTGATAGATTTAAACTGAACCAGCAGAGGTCTTGAATATTCTTTAACTGGAAAAGAATCAGAATAAATCTTTGGAGCGATTTATCTGAACCAGAGAAAGTGTCTACCAAAAAGGAATCAGGATAAACCATTTATCGATTTAAACTGAACCAGCAGAGGTCTTGAATATTCTTTAACTGGAAAAGAATCAGAATAAATCTTTGGAGTGGTTTATCTCAACTAGAGAAAGTGTCTACCAGAAAGGAATCAGGATAAACCATTGATCGATTTAAGCTGAACCAGTAGAGGTCTTGAATAATCTATAATGTGAAAAGAATCAGAATAAATCTTTGGAGAGATTTATGTGAACCAGATAAAGTGTCCACGGGAAAGGAATCAGGATAAACCATTGATAAATTTAAACTGAACCAGTAGAGGTCTTGAATATTCTTTAATTGGAAAAGAATCAGAATAAATCTTTGGAGCGATTTATCTGAACCAGAGAAAATGTCTACTAGAAAGGTATCAGGATAAACTATTGATCAATTTAAACTGAACCACAAAGGTCTTGAATTTTCTTTAACTAGAAAAGAAGCAGAATAAATCTTTGAAGCGATTTATATGAACCAGAGAAAGTGTCTACCAGAAAGGAATCAAGATAAACCATTGATCGATTTAAACTGAACCAGCAGAGGTCTTGGATAATCTTTAACTGGAAAAGAATCAGAATAAATCTTTGGAGGGACTTATCTGAACCAGAGAAAGTTTCTACCGGAAATAAATCAGGATAAACCATTGATAGATTTAAACTAAACCAGCAGAGGTCTTGAATATTCTTTAACTTGAAAAGAATCAGAATAAATATTTGAAGAAATTTATCTGAACCAGAGAAAGTGTTTACTAGAAAGGAATCAGGATAAACCATTGATCGATTTAAACTGAACCAGCAGAGGTCTTGAATATTCTTTAATTGGAAAAGAATCAGAATAAATCTTTGGAGCGGTTTATCTCAACCAGAGAAAGTGTTTACCAGAAAGGAATCAGGATAAACCATTGATCGATTTAAGCTGAACCAGTAGAGGTCTTGAATAATCTATAATGTGAAAAGAATCAGAATAAATCTTTGGAGAGATTTATCTGAACCAGATAAAGTGACTACGGGAAAGAAATCAGGATAAACCATTGATCAATTTAAACTGAACAAGTAGAGGTCTTGAATATTCTTTAACTGGAAAAGAATCAGAATAAATCTTTGGAGCGATTTATCTGAACCAAAGAAAATGTCTACTAGAAAGGAATCAGGATAAACTATTGATCGAATTAAACAAAACCAGCAGAGGTTTTGATTAATCATTAACTGGAAAAGAATCAGAATAAATATTTGGAGCGATTTAACTGAACTAGAGAAAGTGTCTACCAGAAAGGAATCGGGATAAACCATTGATCGATTTAAACTGAACCAGCAGAGGTCTTGAATAATCTTTAACTGGAAAAGAATCAGAATAAATCTTTGGAGCGACTTATCTGAACCAGAGAAAGTTTCTACCAGAAAGAAATTAGGATAAACCATTGATAGATTTAAAATGAACCAACAGAGGTCTTGAATATTCTTTAACTGGAAATGAATCAGAATAACTCTTTGAAGCGATTTAGCTGAACCAGAGAAAGTGTTTACTAAAAAGGAATCAGGATAAGCCATTGATCGAATTAAACAAAACCAGTAGAGGTTTTGAATAATCTTTAACTGGAAAAGAATCAGAATAAATCTTTGGAGCGATTTAACTGAACTAGAGAAAGTGTCTACCATAAAGGAATCAGGATAAACCATTGATCGATTTAAACTGAATCAGTAGAGGTCTTGAATAATCTTTAACTGGAAAAGAATTAGAATAAATCTTTGGAGCGACTTATCTGAACCAGAGAAAGTGCCCACTGGAAAGGAATCAAAATAAACAATTGATCGATTTAAACTGAACCAGTAGAGGTCTTGAATATTCTTTAACTGGAAATGAATCAGAATAAATCTTTGGAGCGGTTTATCTGAACCAGAGAAAGTGTCTACCAGAAAGGAATCAGGATAAACCATTGATCGATTTAAACTGAATCAGTAGAGGTCTTGAATAATCTTTAACTGGAAAAGAATCAGAATAAATCTTTGGAGCGATTTAACTGAAACCAAAGAAACTTTCTATGGGAAAGGTATCAGGATAAACTATTGATCGAATTAAACAAAACCAGCAGAGGTTTTGAATAATCTTTAACTGGAAAAGAATCAGAATAAATCTTTGGAGCGATTTAACTGAACCATAGAAAGTGTCTACCAGAAAGGAATCGGGATAAACCATTGATCGATTTAAACTGAACCAGCAGAGGTCTTGAATAATCTTTAACTGGAAAAGAATCAGAATAAATCTTTGGAGCGACTTATCTGAACCAGAGAAAGTTTCTACCAGAAAGAAATCAGGATAAACCATTGATAGATTTAAACTGAACCAGCAGAGGTCTTGAATATTCTTTAACTGGAAAAGAATCAGATCAAATATTTGAAGCGATTTATCTTAACCAGAGAAAGTGTTTATTAGAAAGGAATCAGGATAAGCTGTTGATCAATTTAAACTGAACCCGCAGAGGTCTTGAATATTCTTTAACTGGAAAAGAATCAGAATAAATATTTGGAGCGATTTATCTGAACCAGAGAAAGTGTCTACCAAAAAGGAATCAGGATAAACCATTGATCGATTTAAACTGAACCAGCAGAGGTCTTGAATATTCTTTAACTGGAAAAGAATCAAAATAAATCTTTGGAGCGGTTTATCTCAACCAGAGAAAGTGTCTACCAGAAAGGAATCTGGATAAACCATTGATCGATTTAAGCTGAACCAGTAGAGGTCTTGAATAATCTATAATGTGAAAAGAATCAGAATAAATCTTTGGAGAGATTTATCTGAACCAGATAAAGTGTCTACGGGACAGGAATCGGGATAAACCATTGATTAATTTAAACTGAACCAGTAGAGGTCTTGAATATTCATTAACTAGAAAAGAATCAGAATAAATCTTTGGAGCGATTTATCTGAACCAGAGAAATTGTCTACTTGAAAGGAATCAGGATAAACTATTGATCAATTTAAACTGAGCCACATAGGTCTTTAATTTTCTTTAACTGGAAAAGAAGCAGAATAAATCTTTGGAGCGATTTATATAAACCAGAGATAGTGTCTACCAGAAAGGAATCAGGATAAACCATTGATTGATTTAAACTGAACCAGCAGAGGTCTTGAATAATCTTTAACTGGAAAAGAATCAGAATAAATCTTTGGAGCGACTTATCTGAACCAGAGAAAGTTTCTACCGGAAAGAAATCAGGATAAACCATTGATAGATTTAAACTGAACCAGCAGAGGTCTTGAATATTCTTTAACTGGAAAAGAATCAGAATAAATCTTTGAAGCGATTTATCTGAACCAGAGAAAGTGTTTACTAGAAAGGAATCAGGATAAGCTATTGATCAATTTAAACTGAACCAGCAGAGGTCTTGAATATTCTTTAACTGGAAAAGAATCAGAATAAATCTTTGGAGCGATTTATCTGAACCAGAGAAAGTGTCTACCGGAAAGGAATCAAGATAAACCATTGATCGATTTAAACTGATCCAGCAGAGGTCTTGAATATTCTTTAATTGGAAATGAATCAGAATAAATCATTGGAGCGGTTTCTCTGAACCAGAGAAAGTGTCTACCGGAAAGGAATCAGGATAAACCATTGATCGATTTAAACTAAATCAGTAGAGGTCTTGAATAATCTTTAACTGGAAAAGAATCAGAATAAATCTTTGGAGCGATTTAACTGAAACCAGAGAAAGTGTCTATGGGAAAGGAATCAGGATAAACCATTGATCGAATTAAACAAAACCAGCAGAGGTTTTGAATAATCTTTAACTGGAAAAGAATCAGAATAAATCTTTGGAGCGATTTAACTGAACCATAGAAAGTGTCTACCAGAAAGGAATCGGGATAAACCATTGATCGATTTAAACTGAATCAGCAGAGATCTTGAATAATCTTTAACTGGAAAAGAATCAGAATAAATCTTTGGAGCGACTTATCTGAACCAGAGAAAGTTTCTACCGGAAAGAAATCAGGATAAACTATTGATAGATTTAAACTGAACCAGCAGAGGTCTTGAATATTCTTTAACTGGAAAAGAATCAGAATAAATCTTTGGAGCGATTTATCTGAACCAGAGAAAGTGTCTACCAAAAAGGAATCAGGATAAACCATTGATCGATTTAAACTGAACCAGCAGAGGTCTTGAATATTCTTTAACTGGAAAAGAATCAGAATAAATCTTTGGAGTGGTTTATCTCAACCAGAGAAAGTGTCTACCAGAAAGGAATCAGGATAAACCATTGATCGATTTAAGCTGAACCAGTAGAGGTCTTGAATAATCTATAATGTGAAAAGAATCAGAATAAATCTTTGGAGAGATTTATGTGAACCAGATAAAGTGTCCACGGGAAAGGAATCAGGATAAACCATTGATAAATTTAAACTGAACCAGTAGAGGTCTTGAATATTCTTTAATTGGAAAAGAATCAGAATAAATCTTTGGAGCGATTTATCTGAACCAGAGAAAATGTCTACTAGAAAGGTATCAGGATAAACTATTGATCAATTTAAACTGAACCACAAAGGTCTTGAATTTTCTTTAACTAGAAAAGAAGCAGAATAAATCTTTGAAGCGATTTATATGAACCAGAGAAAGTGTCTACCAGAAAGGAATCAGGATAAACCATTGATCGATTTAAACTGAACCAGCAGAGGTCTTGGATAATCTTTAACTGGAAAAGAATCAGAATAAATCTTTGGAGGGACTTATCTGAACCAGAGAAAGTTTCTACCGGAAATAAATCAGGATAAACCATTGATAGATTTAAACTAAACCAGCAGAGGTCTTGAATATTCTTTAACTTGAAAAGAATCAGAATAAATATTTGAAGCAATTTATCTGAACCAGAGAAAGTGTTTACTAGAAAGGAATCAGGATAAACCATTGATCGATTTAAACTGAACCAGCAGAGGTCTTGAATATTCTTTAATTGGAAAAGAATCAGAATAAATCTTTGGAGCGGTTTATCTCAACCAGAGAAAGTGTTTACCAGAAAGGAATCAGGATAAACCATTGATCGATTTAAGCTGAACCAGTAGAGGTCTTGAATAATCTATAATGTGAAAAGAATCAGAATAAATCTTTGGAGAGATTTATCTGAACCAGATAAAGTGACTACGGGAAAGAAATCAGGATAAACCATTGATCAATTTAAACTGAACAAGTAGAGGTCTTGAATATTCTTTAACTGGAAAAGAATCAGAATAAATCTTTGGAGCGATTTATCTGAACCAAAGAAAATGTCTACTAGAAAGGAATCAGGATAAACTATTGATCGAATTAAACAAAACCAGCAGAGGTTTTGATTAATCATTAACTGGAAAAGAATCAGAATAAATATTTGGAGCGATTTAACTGAACTAGAGAAAGTGTCTACCAGAAAGGAATCGGGATAAACCATTGATCGATTTAAACTGAACCAGCAGAGGTCTTGAATAATCTTTAATTGGAAAAGAATCAGAATAAATCTTTGGAGCGACTTATCTGAACCAGAGAAAGTTTCTACCAGAAAGAAATTAGGATAAACCATTGATAGATTTAAAATGAACCAACAGAGGTCTTGAATATTCTTTAACTGGAAATGAATCAGAATAACTCTTTGAAGCGATTTAGCTGAACCAGAGAAAGTGTTTACTAAAAAGGAATCAGGATAAGCCATTGATCGAATTAAACAAAACCAGTAGAGGTTTTGAATAATCTTTAACTGGAAAAGAATCAGAATAAATCTTTGGAGCGATTTAACTGAACTAGAGAAAGTGTCTACCATAAAGGAATCAGGATAAACCATTGATCGATTTAAACTGAATCAGTAGAGGTCTTGAATAATCTTTAACTGGAAAAGAATTAGAATAAATCTTTGGAGCGACTTATCTGAACCAGAGAAAGTGCCCACTGGAAAGGAATCAAAATAAACAATTGATCGATTTAAACTGAACCAGTAGAGGTCTTGAATATTCTTTAACTGGAAATGAATCCGAATAAATCTTTGGAGCGGTTTATCTGAACCAGAGAAAGTGTCTACCAGAAAGGAATCAGGATAAACCATTGATCGATTTAAACTTAATCAGTAGATGTCTTGAATAATCTTTAACTGGAAAAGAATCAGAATAAATCTTTGGAGCGATTTAACTGAAACCAAAGAAACTTTCTATGGGAAAGGTATCAGGATAAACTATTGATCGAATTAAACAAAACCAGCAGAGGTTTTGAATAATCTTTAACTGGAAAAGAATCAGAATAAATCTTTGGAGCGATTTAACTGAACCATAGAAAGTGTCTACCAGAAAGGAATCGGGATAAACCATTGATCGATTTAAACTGAACCAGCAGAGGTCTTGAATAATCTTTAACTGGAAAAGAATCAGAATAAATCTTTGGAGCGACTTATCTGAACCAGAGAAAGTTTCTACCAGAAAGAAATCAGGATAAACCATTGATAGATTTAAACTGAACCAGCAGAGGTCTTGAATATTCTTTAACTGGAAAAGAATCAGATCAAATATTTGAAGCGATTTATCTTAACCAGAGAAAGTGTTTACTAGAAAGGAATCAGGATAAGCTGTTGATCAATTTAAACTGAACCCGCAGAGGTCTTGAATATTCTTTAACTGGAAAAGAATCAGAATAAATATTTGGATCGATTTATCTGAACCAGAGAAAGTGTCTACCAAAAAGGAATCAGGATAAACCATTGATCGATTTAAACTGAACCAGCAGAGGTCTTGAATATTCTTTAACTGGAAAAGAATCAAAATAAATCTTTGGAGCGGTTTATCTCAACCAGAGAAAGTGTCTACCAGAAAGGAATCTGGATAAACCATTGATCGATTTAAGCTGAACCAGTAGAGGTCTTGAATAATCTATAATGTGAAAAGAATCAGAATAAATCTTTGGAGAGATTTATCTGAACCAGATAAAGTGTCTACGGGACAGGAATCGGGATAAACCATTGATTAATTTAAACTGAACCAGTAGAGGTCTTGAATATTCATTAACTAGAAAAGAATCAGAATAAATCTTTGGAGCGATTTATCTGAACCAGAGAAATTGTCTACTTGAAAGGAATCAGGATAAACTATTGATCAATTTAAACTGAGCCACATAGGTCTTTAATTTTCTTTAACTGGAAAAGAAGCAGAATAAATCTTTGGAGCGATTTATATAAACTAGAGATAGTGTCTACCAGAAAGGAATCAGGATAAACCATTGATTGATTTAAACTGAACCAGCAGAGGTCTTGAATAATCTTTAACTGGAAAAGAATCAGAATAAATCTTTGGAGCGATTTAACTGAAACCAGAGAAAGTGTCTATGGGAAAGGAATCAGGATAAACCATTGATCGAATTAAACAAAACCAGCAGAGGTTTTGAATAATCTTTAACTGGAAAAGAATCAGAATAAATCTTTGGAGCGATTTAACTGAACCATAGAAAGTGTCTACCAGAAAGGAATCGGGATAAACCATTGATCGATTTAAACTGAATCAGCAGAGATCTTGAATAATCTTTAACTGGAAAAGAATCAGAATAAATCTTTGGAGCGACTTATCTGAACCAGAGAAAGTTTCTACCGGAAAGAAATCAGGATAAACTATTGATAGATTTAAACTGAACCAGCAGAGGTCTTGAATATTCTTTAACTGGAAAAGAATCAGAATAAATCTTTGGAGCGATTTATCTGAACCAGAGAAAGTGTCTACCGGAAAGGAATCAGGATAAACCATTGATCGATTTAAACTAAATCAGTAGAGGTCTTGAATAATCTTTAACTGGAAAAGAATCAGAATAAATCTTTGGAGCGATTTAACTGAAACCAGAGAAAGTGTCTATGGGAAAGAAATCAGGATAAACCATTGATCGAATTAAACAAAACCAGCTGAGGTTTTGAATAATCTTTAACTGGAAAAGAATCAGAATAAATCTTTGGAGCGATTTAACTGAACCAGAGAAAGTGTCTACCAGAAAGGAATCGGGATAAACCAATTATCGATTTAAACTGAATCAGCAGAGATCTTGAATAATATTTAACTGGAAAAGAATCAGAATAAATCTTTGGAGCGACTTATCTGAACCAGAGAAAGTTTCTACCGGAAAGAAATTAGGATAAACTATTGATAGATTTAAACTGAACCAGCAGAGGTCTTGAATATTCTTTAACTGGAAAAGAATCAGAATAAATCTTTGAAGCGACTTATCTGAACCAGAGAAAGTTTCTACCGGAAATAAATCATAATAAGCTATTGATCAATTTAAACTGAACCAGCAGAGGTCTTGAATATTCTTTAACTGGAAAAGAATCAGAATAAATCTTTGGAGCGATTTATCTGAACCAGAGAAAGTGTCTACCAAAAAGGAATCAGGATAAACCATTGATCGATTTAAACTGAACCAGTAGAGGTCTTGAATATTCTTTAACTGGAAAAGAATCAGAATAAATCTTTGGAGTGGTTTATCTCAACCAGAGAAAGTGTCTACCAGAAAGGAATCAGGATAAACCATTGATCGATTTAAGCTGAACCAGTAGAGGTCTTGAATAATCTATAATGTGAAAAGAATCAGAATAAATCTTTGGAGAGATTTATCTGAACCAGATAAAGTGTCTACGATAAAGGAATCAGGATAAACCATTGATCAATTTAAACTGAACAAGTAGAGGTCTTGAATATTCTTTAACTGGAAAAGAATCAGAATAAATCTTTGGAGCGATTTATCTGAACCAAATAAAATGTCTACTAGAAAGGAATCAGGATAAACTATTGATCAATTTAAACTGAACCACAGAGGTCTTGAATTTTCTTTAACTAGAAAAGAAGCAGAATAAATCTTTGGAGCGATTTATATGAACCAGAGAAAGTTTCTACCAGAAAGGAATCAGGATAAACCATTGATCGATTTAAACTGAACCAGCAGAGGTCTTGAATATTCTTTAACTGGAAAAGAATCAGAATAAATATTTGGAGCGACTTATCTGAACTAGAGAAAGTTTCTACCGGAAAGATATCAGGATAAACCATTGATAGATTTAAACTGAACCACCAGAGGTCTTGAATATTCTTTAACTGGAAATGAATCAGAATAAATCTTTGAAGCGATTTATCTGAACCAGAGAAAGTGTCTACCGAAAAGGAATCAAGAGAAACCATTGATCGATTTAAGCTTAACCAGTAGAGGTCTTGAATATTCTTTAACTGGAAATGAATCAGAATAAATCTTTGGAGCGGTTTATCTGAACCAGAGAAAGTGTCTACCAGAAAGGAATCAGGATAAACCATTGATCGATTTAAACTGAATCAGTAGAGGTCTTGAATAATCTTTAACTGGAAAAGAATTAGAATAAATCTTTGGAGAGAGTTAACTAAAACCAGAGAAAGTGTCTATGGTAAAGGAATTAGGATAAACCATTGATCGAATTAAACAAAACCAGCAGAGGTTTTGAATAATCATTAACTGGAAAAGAATCAGAATAAATATTTGGAGCGATTTAACTGAACTAGAGAAAGTGTCTACCAGAAAGGAATCGGGATAAACCATTGATCGATTTAAACTGAACCAGCAGAGGTCTTGAATAATCTTTAACTGGAAAAGAATCAGAATAAATCTTTGGAGCGACTTATCTGAACCAGAGAAAGTTTCTACCAGAAAGAAATCAGGATAAACCATTGATAGATTTAAACTGAACCAGCAGAGGTCTTGAATATTCTTTAACTGGAAAAGAATCAGAATAGATCTTTGAAGCGATTTAGCTGAACCAGAGAAAGTTTTTACTAGAAAGGAATCAGGATAAGCTATTGATCAATTTAAACTGAACCAGCAGAGGTCTTGAATATTCTTTAACTGGAAAAGAATCAGAATAAATCTTTGGAGCAATTTATCTGAACTAGAGAAAGTGTCTACCAAAAAGGAATCAGGATAAACCATTGATCGATTTAAACTGAACCACCAGAGGTCTTGAATATTCTTTAACTGGAAAAGAATCAGAATAAATCTTTGGAGTGGTTTATCTCAACCAGAGAAAGTGTCTACCAGAAAGGAATCAGGATAAACCATTGATCGATTTAAGTTGAACCAGTAGAGGTCTTGAATAATCTATAATGTGAAAAGAATCAGAATAAATCTTTGGAGAGATTTATCTGAACCAGATAAAGTGTCTACGGGAAAGGAATCAGGATAAACCATTGATCAATTTAAACTGAACCAGTAGAGGTCTTGAATATTCTTTAATTGGAAAAGAATCAGAATAAATCTGTGGAGCGATTTATCTGAACCAGAGAAAATGTCTACTAGAAAGGTATCAGGATAAACTATTGATCGATTTAAACTGAACCACAAAGGTCTTGAATTTTCTTTAACTGGAAAAGAATCAGAATAAATCTTTCGAGCGATTTATATGAACCAGAGAAAGTGTCTACCAGAAAGGAATCAGGATAAACCATTGATCGATTTAAACTGAACCAGCAGAGGTCTTGGATAATCTTTAACTGGAAAAGAATTAGAATAAATCTTTGGAGGGACTTATCTGAACCTGAGAAAGTTTCTACCGGAAAGAAATCAGGATAAACCATTGATAGATTTAATCTAAACCAGCAGGGGTCTTGAATATTCTTTAACTTGAAAAGAATCAGAATAAATCTTTGAAGCGATTTATCTGAACCAGAGAAAGTGTTTACTAGAAAGGAATCAGGATAAGCTATTGATCAATTTAAACTGAACCAGCAGAGGTCTTGAATATTCTTTAACTGGAAAAGAATCAGAATAAATCTTTGGAGCGATTTATCTGAACCAGAGAAAGTGTTTACTAGAAAGGAATTAGGATAAGCTATTGATCAATTTAAACTGATCAGCAGAGGTCTTGAATATTCTTTAATTGGAAAAGAATCAGAATAAATCTTTGGAGTGATTTATTTGAACCAGAGAAAGTGTCTACCAAAAAGGAATCAGGATAAACCATTGATCGATTTAAACTGAACCAGCAGAGGTCTTGAATATTCTCTAACTGGAAAAGAATCAGAATAAATCTTTGGAGCGGTTTATCTCAACCAGAGAAAGTGTCTACCAGAAAGGAATCAGGATAAACCATTGATCGATTTAAGCTGAACCAGTAGAGGTCTTGAATAATCTATAATGTGAAAAGAATCAGAATAAATCTTTGGAGAGATTTATTAGAACCAGATAAAGTGTCTACGGGAAAGGAATCAGGATAAAACATTGATCAATTTAAACTGAACCAGCAAAGGTCTTGAATATTCTTTTACTGGATAAGAATCAGAATAAATCCTTGGAGCGATTAATCTGAACCAGAGAAAATGTCTACTAGAAAGGAATCAGGATAAACTATTGATCGATTTAAACTGAACCAAAGAGGTCTTGAGTTTTCTTTAATTGGAAAAGAAGCAGAATAAATCTTTGGAGCGATTTATATGAACCAGAGAAAGTGTCTACCAGAAAGGAATCAGGATAAACCATTGATCAACTTAAACTGAACCAGCAGAGGTCTTGAATAATCTTTAAGTGGAAAAGAATCAGAATAAATCTTTGGAGCGACTTATCTGAACCAGAAAAAGTTTCTACCGGAAAGAAATTAGGATAAACCATTCATAAATTTAAATTGAACCATCAGAGGTCTTGAATATTCTTTAACTGGAAAAGAATCAGAATAAATCTTTGAAGCGATTTATCTGAACCAAAGAAAGTGTTTAGTAGAAAGGAATCAGGAAAAGCTATTGATCAATTTAAACTGAACCAGCAGAGGTATTGAATATTCTTTAACTTGAAAAGAATCAGAATAAATCATTGGAGCGATTTATCTGAACCAGAGAAAGTGTCTACCAAAAAGGAATCAAGATAAACCATTGATTGATTTAAACTGAACCAGCAGAGGTGTTGAATATTCTTTAACTGGAAAAGAATCAGAATAAATCTTTGGAGCGGTTTATCTCAACCAGAGAAAGTGTTTACCAGAAAGGAATCAGGATAAACCATTGATCGATTTAAGCTGAACCAGTAGAGGTCTTGAATAATCTATAATGTGAAAAGAATCAGAATAAATCTTTGGAGAGATTTATCTGAACCAGATAAAGTGTCTACGAGAAAGGAATAAGGATAAACCATTGATCAATTTAAACTGAACCAGTAGAGGTCTTGAATATTCTTTAACTGGAAAAGAATCAGAATAAATCTTCGGAGCGATTTATCTGAACCAAAGAAAATGTCTACTAGAAAGGAATCAGGATAAACTATTGATCAATTTAAACTGAACCACAGAGGTCTTGAATTTTCTTTAACTGGAAAAGAAGCAGAATAAATCTTTGGAGCGATTTATATGAACCAGAGAAAGTGTCTACCAGAAAGGAATCAGGATAAACCATTGATCGATTTAAACTGAACCAGCAGAGGTCTTGGATAATCTTTAACTGGAAAAGAATCAGAATAAATCTTTGGAGGGACTTATCTGAACCAGAGAAAGTTTCTACCGGAAAGAAATCAGGATAAACCATTGTTAGATTTAAACTAAACCAGCAGAGGTCTTGAATATTCTTTAACTTGAAAAGAATCAGAATAAATCTTTGAAGCGATTTATCTGAACCAGAGAAAGTGTTTACTAGAAAGGAATCAGGATAAGCTATTGATCAATTTAAACTGAACCAGTAGAGGTCTTGAATATTCTTTAACTGGAAAAGAATCAGAATAAATCTTTGGAGCGATTTATCTTAACCAGAGAAAGTGTTTACTATAAAGGAATTAGGATAAGCTATTGTTCAATTTAAACTGAACCAGCAGAGGTCTTGAATATTCTTTAACTGGAAAAGAATCAGAATAAATCATTGGAGCGATTTATCTGAACCAGAGAAAGTGTCTACCAAAAAGAAATCAGGATAAACCATTGATCGATTTAAACTGAACCAGCAGAGGTCTTGAATATTCTTTAACTGGAAAAGAATCAGAATAAATCTTTGGAGCGGTTTATCTCAACCAGAGTAAATGTCTACCAGAAAGGAATCAGGATAAACCATTGATCGATTTAAGCTGAACCAGTAGAGGTCTTGAATAATCTATAATGTGAAAAGAATCAGAATAAATCTTTGGAGAGATTTATCTGAACCAGATAAAGTGTCTACGGGAAAGGAATCAGGATAAACCATTAATCAATTTAAACTGAACCAGCAAAGGTCTTGAATATTCTTTAACTGGAAAAGAATCAGAATAAATCCTTGGAGCGATTAATCTGAACAAGAGAAAATGTCTAGTAGAAAGGAATCAGGATAAACTATTGATCAATTTAAACTGAACCAAAGAGGTCTTGAGTTTTATTTAATTGTAAAGAAGCAGAATAAATCTTTGGAGCGATTTATATGAACCAGAGAAAGTGTCTACCAGAAAGGAATCAGGATAAACCATTGATCAATTTAAACTGAACCAGCAGAGGTCTTGAATAATCTTTAACTGGAAAAGAATCAGAATAAATCTTTGGAGCGACTTATCTGAACCAGAAAAAGTTTCTACCGGAAAGATATCAGGATAAACCATTGATAGATTTAAAATTAACCAATAGAGGTCTTGAATATTCTTTAACTGGAAAAGAATCAGATAAAATCTTTGAAGCGATTTATCTGAACCAGAGAAAGTGTCTACCGAAAAGGAATCAAGATAAACCATTGATCGATTTAAACTGAACCAGTAGAGGTCTTGAATATTCTTTAACTGGAAATGAATCAGAATAAATCTTTGGAGCGGTTTATCTGAACCAGAGAAAGTGTCTACCGGAAAGGAATCAGGATAAACCATTGATCGATTTAAACTGAATCAGTAGAGGTCTTGAATAATCTTTAACTGGAAAAGAATTAGAATAAATCTTTGGAGCGATTTAACTGAAACCAGAGAAAGTGTCTATGGTAAAGGAATCAGGATAAACCATTGATCGAATTAAACAAAACCAGCAGAGGTTTTGAATAATCATTAACTGGAAAAGAATCAGAATAAATATTTGGAGCGATTTAACTGAACTAGAGAAAGTGTCTACCAGAAAGTAATCGGGATAAACCATTGATCGATTTAAACTGAACCAGCAGAGGTCTTGAATAATCTTTAACTGGAAAAGAATCAGAATAAATCTTTGGAGCGACTTATCTGAACTAGAGAAAGTTTTTACCGGAAAGAAATCAGGATAAACCATTGATAGATTTAAACTGAACCAGAAGAGGTCTTGAATATTCTTTAACTGGAAAAGAATCAGAATAAATCTTTGAAGCGATTTAGCTGAACCAGAGAAAGTGTTTACTAGAAAGGAATCAGGATAAGCTATTGAACAATTTAAACTGAACCAACAGAGGTCTTGAATATTCTTTAACTGGAAAAGAATCAGAATAAATCTTTGGAGCGATTTATCTGAACCACAGAAAGTGCCTACCCGAAAGGAATCAAGATAAACCATTGATCGATTTAACCTGAACCAGCAGAGGTCTTGAATAATCTTTAACTGGAAATGAATCAGAATAAATCTTTGGAGCGGTTTATCTGAACCAGAGAAAGTGTCTACCGGAAAGGAATCATAATAAACCATTGATCGATATAAACTAAATCAGTAGAGGTCTTGAATAATCTTTAACTGGAAAAGAATCAGAATAAATCTTTGGAGCCATTTAACTGAAACCAAAGAAAGTGTCAATGGGAAAGGAATCAGGATAAACTATTGATCGAATTAAACAAAACCAACAGAGGTTTTGAATAATCTTTAACTGGAAAAGATTCAGAATAAATCTTTGGAGCGATTTAACTGAACCATAGAAAGTGTCTACCAGAAAGGAATCGGGATAAACCATTGATCGATTTAAATTGAACCAACAGAGGTCATGAATAATCTTTAATTGGAAAAGAATCAGAATAAATCTTTCAAGCGACTTATCTGAACCAGAAAAAGTTTCTCCCAGAAAGAAATCAGGATAAACCATTGATAGATTTAAACTGAACCAGCAGAGGTCTTGAATATTCTTTAACTGGAAAAGAATCAGAACAAATCTTTGAAGCGATTTATCTGAACCAGAGAAAGTGTTTACTAGAAAGGAATCAGGATAAGCTGTTGATCAATTTAAACTGAACCAGCAGAGGTCTTGAATATTCTTTAACTGGAAAAGAATCAGAATAAATCTTTGGAGCGATTTATCTGAACCAGAGAAAGTGTCTACCAAAATGGAATTAGGATAAACCATTGATCGATTTAAACTGAACCAGCAGAGGTCTTGAATATTCTTTAACTGGAAAAGAATCAGAATAAATCTTTGGAGCGGTTTATCTCAACCAGAGAAAGTGTCTACCAGAAAGGAATCAGGATAAACCATTGATCGATTTAAGCTGAACCAGTAGAGGTCTTGAATAATCTATAATGTGAATCAGAATAAATCTTTGGAGAGATTTATCTGAACTAGATAAAGTGTCTACGGTAAAGGAATCGGGATAAACCATTGATCAATTTAAACTGAACCGGTAGAGGTCTTGAATATTCATTAACTGGAAAAGATTCAGAATAAATCTTTGGAGAGATTTATCTAAACCAGAGAAAATGTGTACTTGAAAGGAATCAGGATAAACTATTGATCAATTTAAACTGAAGCACAGAGGTCTTTAATTTTATTTAACTGGAAAAGAAGCAAAATAAATCTTTGGAGCGATTTATATGAACCAGAGATAGTGTCTACCAGAAAGGAATCAGGATAAACCATTGATTGATTTAAACTGAACCAACAGAGGTCTTGAATAATCTTTAATTGGAAAAGAATCAGAATAAATCTTTGGAGCGACTTATCTGAACCAGAGAAAGTTTACTACCGGAAAGAAATCAGGATAAACCATTGATAGATTTAAACTGAGCCAGCAGAGGTCTTGAATATTCTTTAACTGGAAAAGAATCAGCACAAATCTTTGAAGCGATTTATCTGAACCAGAGAAAGTGTTTACTAGAAAGGAATCAGGATAAGCTGTTGATCAATTTAAACTGAACCAGCAGAGGTCTTGAATATTCTTTAACTGGAAAAGAATCAGAATAATCCTTTCGAGCGATTTATATGAACCAGAGAAAGTGTCTACCAAAAAGGAATCAGGATAAACCATTGATCGATTCAAACAGAACCAGCAGAGGTCTTGAATATTCTTTAACCGGAAAAGAATCGAAATAAATCTTTGGAGCGGTTTATCTCAACCAGAGAAAGTGTCTACCAGAAAGGAATCAGGATAAACCATTGATCGATTTAAGCTGAACCAGTAGAGGTCTTGAATAATCTATAATGTGAAAAGAATCAGAATAAATCTTTGGAGAGATTTATCTGAACCAGATAAAGTGTCTACGGGAAAGGAATCGGGATAAACCATTGATTAATTTAAACTGAACCAGTAGAGGTCTTGAATATTCATTAACTGGAAAAGAATCAGAATAAATATTTGGAGCGATTTATCTGAACCAGAGAAAATATCTACTTGAAAGGAATCAGGATAAACTATTGATCAATTTAAACTGAGCCACATAGGTCTTTAATTTTCTTTAACTGGAAAAGAAGCAGAATAAATCTTTGGAGCGATTTATATGAACCAGAGATAGTGTCTACATGAAAGGAATTAGGATAAACCATTGATTGATTTAAACTGAACCAACAGAGGTCTTGAATAATCTTTAACTGGAAAAGAATAAGAATAAATCTTTGGAGCGACTTATCTGAAACAGAGAAAGTTTCTACCAGAAAGAAATCAGGATAAACCATTGATAGATTTAAACTGAACCAGCAGAGGTCTTGAATATTCTTTAACTGGAACAGAATCAGAATAAATCTTTGAAGCGATTTATCTAAACCAGAGAAAGTGTTTACTAGAAAGGAATCAGGATAAGCTATTGATCAATTTAAACTGAACCAGCAGAGGTCTTGAATATTCTTTAACTGGAACAGAATCAAAATAAATCTTTGGAGCGATTTATCTGAACCAGAGAAAGTGTCTACCGGAAAGGAATCAAGATAAACCATTGATCGATTTAAACTGATCCAACAGAGGTCTTGAATATTCTTTAACTGGAAAACAAGCAGAATAAATCTTTGGAGCGATTTATATGAACCAGAGAAAGTTTCTACCAGAAAGGAATCAGGATGAACCATTGATTGATTTAAACTGAACCAGCAGAGGTCTTGAATAATCTTTAACTGGAAAAGAATCAGAATAAATCTTTGGAGCGACTTATCTGAACCAGAGAAAGTTTCTACCGGAAAGATATCAGGATAAACAATTGATAGATTTAAACTGAACCAGCAGAGGTCTTGAATATTCTTTAACTGGAAAAGAATCAGAACAAATCTTTGAAGCGATTTATCTGAACCAGAGAAAGTGTTTACTAGAAAGGAATCAGGATAAGCTGTTGATCAATTTAAACTGAACCAACAGAGGTCTTGAATATTCTTTACTTAGAAATGAATCAGAATAAATCTTTGGAGCGGTTTATCTGAACCGGAGAAAGTGTCTACCGGAAAGGAATCAGGATAAACCATTGATCGATTTAAACTGAATCAGTAGAGGTCTTGAATAATCTTTAACTGGAAAAGAATCAGAATAAATCTTTGGAGCGATTTAATTGAAACCAGAGAAAATGTCTATGGTAAACGAATCAGGATAAACCATTGATCGAATTAACCAAAACCAGCAGAGGTTTTGAATAATCTTTAACTG
Source organism: Vicia faba (assembly GCA_948472305.1). Classification (NCBI taxonomy): domain Eukaryota; kingdom Viridiplantae; phylum Streptophyta; class Magnoliopsida; order Fabales; family Fabaceae; genus Vicia; species Vicia faba. The sequence goes on from OX451737.1 coordinate 1,575,829,107, forward strand.
GAAAAGAATCAGAATAAATCTTTAGAGCGATTTAACTGAACTAGAGAAAGTGTCTACCAGAAAGGAATCAGGATAAACCATTGATCGATTTAAACTGAACCAGCAGAGGTCTTGAATAATCTTTAACTGGAAAAGAATCAGAATAAATCTTTGGAGCGACTTATCTGAACCAGAGAAAGTTTCTACCGGAAAGAAATCAGGATAAACCATTGATAGATTTAAACTGAACCATCAGAGGTCTTGAGTATTCTTTAACTGGAACAGAATTAGAATAAATCTTTGAAGAGATTTAGCTGAACCAGAGAAAGTATTTACTAGAAAGGAATCAGGATAACCTATTGATCAATTTAAACTGAACCAGCAGAGGTCTGGAATATTATTTAACTGGAAAAGAATCAGAATAAATCTTTGGAGCGATTTATCTGAACCAGAGAAAGAGCTTACCGGAAAGGAATCAAGATAAACCATTGATCGATTTAAACTGAACCAGCAGAGGTCTTGAATATTCTTTAACTGGAAATGAATCAGAATAAATCTTTGGAGTGGTTTATCTGAACCAGAGAATGTGTCTACCATAAAGGAATCAGGATAAACCATTGATCGATTTAAACTGAATCAGTAGAGGTCTTGAATAATCTTTAACTGGAAAAGAATCAGAATAAATCTTTGGAGCGATTTAACTGAAACCAGAGAATTTTCTATGGGAAAGGAATCAGGATAAACTATTGATCGAATTAGACAAAACCAGCAGAGGTTTTGAATAATCTTTAACTGGAAAAGAATTAGAATAAATCTTTGGAGCGATTTAACTGAACCATAGAAAGTGTCTAGCAAAAAGGAATCGGGATAAACCATTGATCGATTTAAACAGAACCAATAGAGGTATTGAATAATCTTTATATGGAAAAGAATCAGAATAAATCTTTGGAGCGACTTATCTGAACCAGAGAAAGTTTCTATCGGAAAGAAATTAGGATAAACCATTGATAGATTTAAACTGAACCAGCAGAGGTCTTGAATATTCTTTAACTGGAAAAGAATCAGAACAAATCTTTGAAGCGATTTATCTAAACCAGAGAAAGTGTTTACTAGAAAGGAATCAGGATAAGCTGTTGATCAATTTAAACTGAACCAGCAGAGGTTTTGAATATTCTTTAATTGGAAAAGAATCAGAAAAAATCTTTGGAGCGATTTATCTGAACCAGAGAAAGTGTCTACCAAAAAGGAATCCGGATAAACCATTGATCGATTTAAACTGAACCAGCAGAGGTCATGAATATTCTTTAACTGGAAAAGAATCAGAATAAATCTTTGGAGCAGTTTATCTCAACCAGAGAAAGTGTCTACCAGAAAGGAATCAGGATAAACCATTGATCGATTTAAGCTGAACCAGTAGAGGTCTTGAATAATCTATAATGTGAAAAGAATCAGAATAAATCTTTGGAGAGATTTATCTGAACCAGATAAAGTGTCTACGGGAAAGGAATCGGGATAAACCATTGATTAATTTAAAATGAACCATTAGAGGTCTTGAATATTCATTAACTGGAAAAGAATCAGAATAAATATTTGCAGCGATTTATCTGAACCAGAGAAAATATCTACTTGAAAGGAATCAGGATAAACTATTGATCAATTTAAACTGAGCGACATAGGTCTTTAATTTTCTTTAACTGGAAAAGAAGCAGAATAAATCTTTGGAGCGATTTATATGAACCAGAGATAGTGTCTACCAGAAAGGAATCAGGATAAACCATTGATTGATTTAAACTGAACCAGCAGAGGTCTTGAATAATCTTTAACTGGAAAAGAATCAGAATAAATCTTTGGAGCGACTTATCTGAACCAGAGAAAGTTTCTACCGAAAAGAAATCAGGATAAACCATTGATCGATTTAAACTGAACCAGCAGAGGTCTTGAATATTCTTTAACTGGAAATGAATCAGAATAAATCTTTGGAGCGGTTTATCTGAACCAGAGAAAGTGTCTACCGGAAAGGAATCAGGATAAACCATTGATCGATTTAAACTGAATCAGTAGAGGTCTTGAATAATATTTAACTGGAAAAGTATCAGAATAAATCTTTGGAGCGATTTAACTGAAACCAGAGAAAGTGTCTATGGTAAAGGAATCAGGATAAACCATTGATCGAATTAACCAAAACCAGCAGAGGTTTTGAATAATCATTAACTGGAAAAGAATCAGAATAAATATTTGGAGCGATTTAACTGAACTAGAGAAAGTGTCTACCAGAAAGGAATCAGGATAATCCATTGATAGATTTAAACTGAACCAGCAGAGGTCTTGAGTATTCTTTAACTGGAACAGAATCAAAATAAATCTTTGAAGTGATTTAGCTGAACCAGAGGAATTGTTGACTAGAAAGCAATCAGGATAAGCTATTGATCAATTTAAACTGAACTAGTAGAGGTCTTGAATATTCTTTAGCTGGAAAAGAATCAGAATAAATCTTTGGAGCGATTTATCTGAACTAGAGAAAATGTCTACCATAAAGGAATCAAGATAAACCATTGATCGATTTAAACTGAACCAACAGAGGTCTTGAATATTCTTTAACTGGAAATGAATCAGAATAAATCTTTGGAGCGGTTTATCTGAACCAGAGAAAGTGTCTACCTGAAAGGAATCAGGATAAACCATTGATCGATTTAAACTGAACCAGTAGAGGTCTTGAATAATCTTTAACTGGAAAAGAATCAGAATAAATCTTTGGAGCGATTTAACTGAAACCAGAGAAAGTGTCTATGGAAAAGGAATCAGGATAAACCATTGATCGAATTAAAAAAAACCAGCAGAGGTTTTGACTAATCTTTAACTGGAAAAGAATCAAAATAAATCTTTGGAGCGATTTAACTGAACCATAGAAAGTGATTACCAGAAAGGAATCAGGATAAACCACTGATCGATTTAAACTGAACCAGCAGAGGCCTTGAATAATCTTTAACTGGAAAAGAATCAGAATAAATCTTTGGAGCGACTTATCTGAACCAGAGAAAGGTTCTACCGGAAAGAAATCAGGATAAACCTTTGATAGATTTAAACTGAACCAGCAGAGGTCTTGAATATTCTTTAACTGGAAAAGAATCAGAATAAATCTTTGAAGCGATTTATCTGAACCAGAGAAAGTGTTTACTAGAAAGGAATCAGGATAAGCTATTGATCAATTTAAAATGAACCAGCAGAGGTCTTGAATATTCTTTAACTGGAAAAGAATTAGAATAAATCTTTGGAGCGATTTATCTGAACCAGAGAAAGTGTCTACCAAAAAGGAATCAGGATAAACCATTGATTGATTTAAACTGAACCAACAGAGGTCTTGAATATTCTTTAACTGGAAAAGAATCAGAATAAATCTTTGGAGCGGTTTATCTCAACCAGAGAAAGTGTCTACCAGAAAGGAATCAGGATAAACCATTGATCGATTTAAGCTGTACTAGTAGATGTCTAGAATAATCTATAATGTGAAAAGAATCAGAATAAATCTTTGGAGAGATTTATCTGAACCAGATAAAGTGTCTACGGGAAAGGAATCAGGATAAACCATTGATCAATTTAAACTGAACCAGCAAAGGTCTTGAATATTCTTTAACTAGAAAAGAATCAGAATAAATCCTTGGAGCGATTAATCTGAACCAGAGAAAATGTCTACTAGAAAAGAATCAGGATAAACTATTGATCGATTTAAATTGAACCAAAGAGGTCTTGAGTTTTCTTTAATTGTAAAGAAGCAGAATAAATCTTTGGAGAGATTTATATGAACCAGAGAAAGTGTCTACCAGAAAGGAATCAGGATAAACCATTGATCAATTTAAACTGAACCAGCAGAGGTCTTGAATAATCTTTAACTGGAAAAGAATCAGAATAAATCTTTGGAGTGACTTATCTGAACCAGAAAAAGTTTCTACTGGAAAGATATCAGGATAAACCATTGATAGATTTAAACTGAACCAATAGAGGTCTTGAATATTCTTTAACTGGAAAAGAATCAGATAAAATCTTTGAAGCAATTTATCTGAACCAGAGAAAGTGTCTACCAAAAAGGAATCAAGATAAACCATTGATCGATTTAAACTGAACCAGTAGAGGTCTTGAATATTCTTTAACTGGAAATGAATCAGAATAAATCTTTGGAGCGGTTTATCTGAACCAGAGAAAGTGTCTACCGTAAAGGAATCAGTATAAACCATTGATCGATTTAAACTGAATCAGTAGAGGTCTTGAATAATCTTTAACTGGAAAAGAATTAGAATAAATCTTTGGAGGGATTTAACTGAAACCAGAAAAAGTGTCTATGGTAAAGGAATCAGGATAAACCATTGATCGAATTAAACTAAACCAGCAGAGGTTTTGAATAATCATTAACTGGAAAAGAATCAGAATAAATATTTGGAGCGATTTAACTGAACTAGAGAAAGTGTCTACCATAAAGGAATCGGGATAAACCATTGATCAATTTAAACTGAACCAGCAGAGGTCTTGAATAATCTTTAACTGGAAAAGAATCAGAATAAATCTTTCGAGCGACTTATCTGAACCAGAGAAAGTTTCTACCGGAAAGAAATCAGGATAAACCATTGATAGATTTAAACTGAACCAGCAGAGGTCTTGAATATTCTTTAACTGGAAAAGAATCAGAACAAATCTTTGAAGCGATTTATCTGAACCAGAGAAAGTGTTTACTAGAAAGGAATCAGGATAAGCTGTTGATCAATTTAAACTGAACCAGCAGAGGTCTTGAATATTCTTTAACTGGAAAAGAATCAGAATAAATCTTTGGAGCGATTTATCTGAACCAGAGAAAGTGTCTACCAAAAAGGAATCAGGATAAACCATTGATCGATTTAAACTGAACCAGTAGAGGTCTTGAATATTCTTTAACTGGAAAAGAATCAGAATAAATATTTGGAGCGGTTTATCTCAACCAGAGAAAGTGTCTACCAGAAAGGAATCAGGATAAACCATTGATCGAATTAAGCTGAACCAGTAGAGGTCTTGAATAATCTATAATGTGAAAAGAATCAGAATAAATCTTTGGAGAGATTTATCTGAACTAGATAAAGTGTCTACGGGAAAGGAATCGGGATAAACCATTGATCAATTTAAACTGAACCAGTAGAGATCTTGAATATTCATTAACTAGAAAAGAATCAGAATAAATCTTTGGAGCGATTTATCTGAACCAGAGAAAATATGTACTTGAAAGGAATCAGGATAAACTATTGATCAATTTAAACTGAGCCACAAAGGTCTTTAATTTTCTTTAACTGGAAAAGAAGCAAAATAAATCTTTGGAGCGATTTATATGAACCAGAGATAGTGTCTACCAGAAAGGAATCAGGATAAACCATTGATTGATTTAAACTGAACCAACAGAGGTCTTGAATAATCTTTAACTGGAAAAGAATCAGAATAAATCTTTGGAGCGACTTATCTGAACCAAACAAAGTTTCTACCGGAAAGAAATCAGGATAAACCATTGATAGATTTAAACTGAACCAGCAGAGGTCTTGAATATTCTTTAACTGGAAAAGAATCAGAACAAATCTTTGAAGCGATTTATCTGAACCAGAGAAAGTGTCTACCGTAAAGGAATCAGTATAAACCATTGATCGATTTAAACTGAATCAGCAGAGGTCTTGAATATTCTTTAACTGGAAAAGAATCAGAATAAATATTTCGAGCGATTTATCTCAACCAGAGAAAGTGTCTACCAAAAAGGAATCAGGATAAACCATTGATCAATTTAAACTGAACCAACAGAGGTCTTGAATATTCTTTAACTGGAAAAGAATCTAAATAAATCTTTGGAGCGGTTTTTCTCAACCAGAGAAAGTGTCTACCAGAAAGGAATCAGGATAAACCATTGATCGATTTAAGCTGAACCAGTAGAGGTCTTTAATAATCTATAATGAGAAAAGAATCAGAATAAATCTTTGGAGAGATTTATCTGAACCAGATAACGTGTCTACGGGAAAGGAATCGGGATAAACCATTGATTAATTTAAACTGAACCAGTAGAGGTCTTGAATATTCATTAACTGGAAAAGAATCAGAATAAATATTTGGAGCGATTTATCTGAACCAGAGAAAATATCAACTTGAAAGGAATCAGGATAAACTATTAATCAATTGAAACTGAGCCACATAGGTCTTTAATTTTCTTTAACTGGAAAAGAAGAAGAATAAATCTTTGGACGATTTATATGAACCAGAGATAGTGTATACCAGAAAGGAATCAGGATAAACCATTGATTGATTTAAACTGAACCAGCAGAGGTCTTGAATAATCTTTAACTAGAAAAGAATCAGAATAAATCTTTGGAGCGACTTATCTGAACCAGAGAAAGTTTCTACCGGAAAGAAATCAGGATAAACCATTGATAGATTTAAACTGAACCAGCAGAGGTCTTGAATATTCTTTAACTGGAAAAGAATCAGAATAAATCTTTGAAGCGATTTATCTGAACCAGAGAAAGTGTTTACTAGAAAGGAATCAGGATAAGTTGTTGATCAATTTAAACTGAACCAGCAGAGGTCTTGAATATTCTTTAACTGGAAAAGAATCAGAATAAATCTTTGGAGCGATTTATCTGAACCAGAGAAAGTGTCTACCGGAAAGGAATCAAGATAAACCATTGATCGATCTAAACTGATCCAGCAGAGGTCTTGAATATTCTTTAACTGGAAAACAAGTAGAATAAATATTTGGAGCGATTTATATGAACCAGAGAAAGTTTCTACCAGAAAGGAATCAGGATAAACCATTGATTGATTTAAACTGAACCAGCAGAGGTCGTGAATAATCTTTAACTGGAAAAGAATCAGAATAAATCTTTGGAGCGACTTATCTGAACCAGAGAAAGTTTCTACCGGAAAGATATCAGGATAAACCATTGATAGATTTAAACTGAACCAGCAGAGGTGTTGAATATTCTTTAACTGGAAAAGAATCATAATAAATCTTTGAAGTGATTTATCTGAACCAGAGAAAGTGTCTACTGAAAAGAAATCAAGATAAACCATTGATCGATTTAAACTGAACCAGCAGAGGTCTTGAATATTCTTTAACTGGAAATGAATCAAAATAAATCTTTGCAGCGGTTTATCTAAACCAGAGAAAGTGTCTACCGGAATGGAATCAGGATAAACCATTGATCGATTTAAACTGAATCAGTAGAGGTCTTGAATAATCTTTAACTGGAAAAGAATCAGAATAAATCTTTGGAGCGATTTAACTGAAACCAGAGAAAGTGTCTATGGTAAAGGAATCAGGATAAACCATTGATCGAATTACCCAAAACCAGCAGAGGTTTTGAATAATCTTTAATTGGAAAAGAATCAGAATAAATCTTTGGAGCGATTTAACTGAACTAGAGAAAGTGTCTACCAGAAAGGAATCAGGATAAACCATTGATCGGTTTAAACTGAACCAGCAGAGGTCTTGAATAATCTTTAACTGGAAAAGAATCAGAATAAATCTTTGGAGCGACTTATCTGAACCAGAGAAAGTTTCTACCGGAAAGAAATCAGGATAAACCATTGTTAGATTTAAACTGAACCAGCAGAGGTCTTGAGTATTCTTTAACTGGAACAAAATAAGAATAAATCTTTGAAGCGATTTAGCTGAACCAGAGAAAGTGTTTACTGGAATGGAATCAGGATAAGCTATTGATCAATTTAAACTGAACCAGCAGAGGTCTTGAATATTATTTAACTGGAAAAGAATCAAAATAAATCTTTGGAGCGATTTATCTGAACCAGAGAAAGTGCCTACCGGAAAGGAATCAAGATAAACCATTGATCGATTTAAACTGAACCAGCAGAGGTCTTGAATATTCTTTAACTGGAAATGAATCAGAATAAATCTTTGGAGCGGTTTATCTGAACCAGAGAAAGTGTCTACCATAAAGGAATCAGGATAAACCATTGATCGATTTAAACTGAATCAGTAGAGGTCTTGAATAATCTTTAACTGGAAAAGAATCAGAATAAATCTTTGGAGCGATTTAACTGAAACCAGAGAAAGTTTCTATGGGAAAGGAATCAGGATAAACTATTGATCGAATTAAACAAAACCAGCAGAGGTTTTGAATAATCTTTAACTGGAAAAGAATTAGAATAAATCTTTGGAGCGATTTAACTGAACCATAGAAAGTGTCTAGCAGAAAGGAATCGGGATAAACCATTGATCGATTTAAACTGAACCAGCAGAGGTATTAAATAATCTTTAACTGGAAAAGATCAGAATAAATCTTTGGAGCGACTTATCTGAACCAGAGAAAGTTTCTACCGGAAAGAAATCAGGATAAACCATTGTTAGATTTAAACTGAACCAGCAGAGGTCTTGAGTATTCTTTAACTGGAACAAAATAAGAATAAATCTTTGAAGCGATTTAGCTGAACCAGAGAAAGTGTTTACTGGAATGGAATCAGGATAAGCTATTGATCAATTTAAACTGAACCAGCAGAGGTCTTGAATATTATTTAACTGGAAAAGAATCAAAATAAATCTTTGGAGCGATTTATCTGAACCAGAGAAAGTGCCTACCGGAAAGGAATCAAGATAAACCATTGATCGATTTAAATTGAACCAGCAGAGGTCTTGAATATTCTTTAACTGGAAATGAATCAGAATAAATCTTTGGAGCGGTTTATCTGAACCAGAGAAAGTGTCTACCATAAAGGAATCAGGATAAACCATTGATCGATTTAAACTGAATCAGTAGAGGTCTTGAATAATCTTTAACTGGAAAAGAATCAGAATAAATCTTTGGAGCGATTTAACTGAAACCAGAGAAAGTTTCTATGGGAAAGGAATCAGGATAAACTATTGATCGAATTAAACAAAACCAGCAGAGGTTTTGAATAATCTTTAACTGGAAAAGAATTAGAATAAATCTTTGGAGCGATTTAACTGAACCATAGAAAGTGTCTAGCAGAAAGGAATCGGGATAAACCATTGATCGATTTAAACTGAACCAGCAGAGGTATTAAATAATCTTTAACTGGAAAAGATCAGAATAAATCTTTGGAGCGACTTATCTGAATCAGAGAAAGTTTCTACCGGAAAGAAATCAGGATAAACCATTGATAGATTTAAACTGAACCAACAGAGGTCTTGAATATTCTTTAACTGGAAAAGAATCAGAACAAATCTTTGAAGCAATTTATCTGAACCAGAGAAAGTGTTTACTAGAAAGGAATCAGGATAAGCTGTTGATCAATTTAAACTGAACCAGCAGAGGTCTTGAATATTCTTTAACTGGAAAAGAATCAGAATAAATCTTTGGAGCGATTTATCTGAACAAGAGAAAGTGTCTACCAAAAAGGAATCAGGATAAACCATTGATCGATTTAAACTGAACCAGCAGAGGTCTTGAATATTCTTTAACTGGAAAAGAATCAGAATAAATCTTTGGAGCGGTTTATCTCAACCAGAGAAAGTGTCTACCAGAAAGGAATCAGGATAAACCATTGATCGATTTAAGCTGAACCAGTAGAGGTCTTGAATAATCTATAATGTGAAAAGAATCAGAATAAATCTTTGGAGAGATTTATCTGAACCAGATAAATTGTCTACGGGAAAGGAATCGGGATAAACCATTGATTAATTTAAACTGAACCAGTAGAGGTCTTGAATATTCATTAACTGGAAAAGAATCAGAATAAATATTTGGAGCGATTTATCTGAACCAGAGAAAATATCTACTTGAAAGGAATCAGGATAAACTATTGATCAATTTAAACTGAGCCACATAGGTCTTTAATTTTCTTTAACTGGAAAAGAAGCAGAATAAATCTTTGGAGCGATTTATATGAACCAGAGATAGTGTCTACCAGAAAGGAATCAGGATAAACCATTGATTGATTTAAACTGAACCAGCAGAGGTCTTGAATAATCTTTAACTGGAAAAGAATCAGAATAAATCTTTGGAGCGACTTATCTGAACCAGAGAAAGTTTCTACCGGAAAGAAATCAGGATAAACCATTGATAGATTTAAATTGAACCAGCAGAGGTCTTGAATATTCTTTAACTGGAAATGAATCAGAATAAATCTTTGGAGCGGTTTATCTGAACCAGAGAAAGTGTCTACCATAAAGGAATCAGGATAAACCATTGATCGATTTAAACTGAATCAGTAGAGGTCTTGAATAATCTTTAACTGGAAAAGAATCAGAATAAATCTTTGGAGCGATTTAACTGAAACCAGAGAAAGTTTCTATGGGAAAGGAATCAGGATAAACTATTGATCGAATTAAACAAAACCAGCAGAGGTTTTGAATAATCTTTAACTGGAAAAGAATTAGAATAAATCTTTGGAGCGATTTAACTGAACCATAGAAAGTGTCTAGCAGAAAGGAATCGGGATAAACCATTGATCGATTTAAACTGAACCAGCACAGGTATTAAATAATCTTTAACTGGAAAAGATCAGAATAAATCTTTGGAGCGACTTATCTGAATCAGAGAAAGTTTCTACCGGAAAGAAATCAGGATAAACCATTGATAGATTTAAACTGAACCAACAGAGGTCTTGAATATTCTTTAACTGGAAAAGAATCAGAACAAATCTTTGAAGCAATTTATCTGAACCAGAGAAAGTGTTTACTAGAAAGGAATCAGGATAAGCTGTTGATCAATTTAAACTGAACCAGCAGAGGTCTTGAATATTCTTTAACTGGAAAAGAATCAGAATAAATCTTTGGAGCGATTTATCTGAACAAGAGAAAGTGTCTACCAAAAAGGAATCAGGATAAACCATTGATCGATTTAAACTGAACCAGCAGAGGTCTTGAATATTCTTTAACTGGAAAAGAATCAGAATAAATCTTTGGAGCGGTTTATCTCAACCAGAGAAAGTGTCTACCAGAAAGGAATCAGGATAAACCATTGATCGATTTAAGCTGAACCAGTAGAGGTCTTGAATAATCTATAATGTGAAAAGAATCAGAATAAATCTTTGGAGAGATTTATCTGAACCAGATAAATTGTCTACGGGAAAGGAATCGGGATAAACCATTGATTAATTTAAACTGAACCAGTAGAGGTCTTGAATATTCATTAACTGGAAAAGAATCAGAATAAATATTTGGAGCGATTTATCTGAACCAGAGAAAATATCTACTTGAAAGGAATCAGGATAAACTATTGATCAATTTAAACTGAGCCACATAGGTCTTTAATTTTCTTTAACTGGAAAAGAAGCAGAATAAATCTTTGGAGCGATTTATATGAACCAGAGATAGTGTCTACCAGAAAGGAATCAGGATAAACCATTGATTGATTTAAACTGAACCAGCAGAGGTCTTGAATAATCTTTAACTGGAAAAGAATCAGAATAAATCTTTGGAGCGACTTATCTGAACCAGAGAAAGTTTCTACCGGAAAGAAATCAGGATAAACCATTGATAGATTTAAATTGAACCAGCAGAGGTCTTGAATATTCTTTAACTGGAAAAGAATCAGAATAAATCTTTGAAGCGATTTATCTGAACCCGAGAAAGTGTTTACTAGAAAGGAATCAGGATAAGCTATTGATCAATTTAAACTGAACCAGCAGAGGTCTTGAATATTCTTTAACTGGAACAGAATCAGAATAAATCTTTGGAGCGATTTATCTGAACCAGAGAAAGTGTCTACCGGAAAGGAATCAAGATAAACCATTGATCGATTTAAACTGATCCAGCAGAGGTCTTGAATATTCTTTAACTGGAAAATAAGCAGAATAAATCTTTGGAACGATTTATATGAACCAGAGAAAGTTTCTACCAGAAAGGAATCATGATAAACCATTGATTGATTTAAAGTGAACCAGCAGAGGTCTTGAATAATCTTTAACTGGAAAAGAATCAGAATAAATCTTTGGAGCGACTTATCTGAAACAGAGAAAGTTTCTACCGGAAAGATATCAAGATAAACCATTGATAGATTTAAACTGAACCAGCAAAGGTCTTGAATATTCTTTAACTGGAAAAGAATCAGAATAAATCTTTGAAGCGATTTATCTGAACCAGAGAAAGTGTATACTGAAAAGGAATCAAGATAAACCATTGATCGATTTAAACTGAACTAGCAGAGGTCTTGAATATTCTTTAACTGGAAATGAATCAGAATAAATCTTTGGAGCGGTTTATCTGAACCAGAGAAAGTGTCTACCGGAAAGGAATCAGGATAAACCATTGATCGATTTAAACTGAATCAATAGAGGTCTTGAATAATCTTTAACTGGAAAAGAATCAGAATAAATCTTTGGAGAGATTTAACTGAAACCAGAGAAAGTGTCTATGGTAAAAGAATCAGGATAAACCATTGATCGAATTAACCAAAACCAGCAGAGGTTTTGAATAATCTTTAACTGGAAAAGAATCAGAATAAATCTTTGGAGCGATTTAACTGAACTAGAGAAAGTGTCTACCAGAAAGGAATCAGGATAAACCATTGATCGATTTAAACTGAACCAACAGAGGTCTTGAATAATCTTTAACTGGAAATGAATCAGAATAAATCTTTGGAGAGGTTTATCTGAACCAGAGAAAGTGTCTACCAGAAAGGAATCAGGATAAACCATTGATCGATATAAACTAAATCAGTAGAGGTCTTGAATAATCTTTAACTGGAAAAGAATCAGAATAAATCTTTGGAGCCATTTAACTGAAACCAGAGAAAGTGTCTATGGGAAAGGAATCAGGATAAACTATTGATCGAATTAAACAAAACCAACAGAGGTTTTGAATAATCTTTAACTGGAAAAGATTCAGAATAAATCTTTGGAGCGATTTAACTGAACCATAGAAAGTGTCTACCAGAAAAGAATCGGGATAAACCATTGATCGATTTAAATTGAACCAACAGAGGTCATGAATAATCTTTAATTGGAAAAGAATCAGAATAAATCTTTCAAGCGACTTATCTGAACCAGAGAAAGTTTCTCCCAGAAAGAAATCAGGATAAACCATTGATAGATTTAAACTGACCAGCAGAGGTCTTGAATATTCTTTAACTGGAAAAGAATCAGAACAAATCTTTGAAGCGATTTATCTGAACCAGAGAAAGTGTTTACTAGAAAGGAATCAGGATAAGCTGTTGATCAATTTAAACTGAACCAGCAGAGGTCTTGAATATTCTTTAACTGGAAAAGAATCAGAATAAATCTTTGGAGCGATTTATCTGAACTAGAGAAAGTGTCTACCAAAATGGAATCAGGATAAACCATTGATCGATTTAAACTGAACCAGCAGAGGTCTTGAATATTCTTTAACTGGAAAAGAATCAAAATAAATCTTTGGAGCGGTTTATCTCAACCAGAGAAAGTGTCTACCAGAAAGGAATCAGGATAAACCATTGATCGATTTAAGCTGAACCAGTAGAGGTCTTGAATAATCTATAATGTGAATCAGAATAAATCTTTGGAGAGATTTATCTGAACTAGATAAAGTGTCTACGGTAAAGGAATCGGGATAAACCATTGATCAATTTAAACTGAACCAGTAGAGGTCTTGAATATTCATTAACTAGAAAAGATTCAGAATAAATCTTTGGAGCGATTTATCTGAACCAGAGAAAATGTGTACTTGAAAGGAATCAGGATAAACTATTGATCAATTTAAACTGAAGCATAGAGGTCTTTAATTTTCTTTAACTGGAAAAGAAGCAAAATAAATCTTTGGAGCGATTTATATGAACCAGAGATAGTGTCTACCAGAAAGGAATCAGGATAAACCATTGATTGATTTAAACTGAACCAACATAGGTCTTGAATAATCTTTAACTGGAAAAGAATCAGAATAAATCTTTGGAGCGACTTATCTGAACCAGAGAAAGTTTCTACCAGAAAGAAATCAGGATAAACCATTGATAGATTTAAACTGAACCAGCAGAGGTCTTGAATATTCTTTAACTGGAAAAGAATCAGCACAAATCTTTGAAGCGATTTATCTGAACCAGAGAAAGTGTTTACTAGAAAGGAATCAGGATAAGCTGTTGATCAATTTAAACTGAACCAGCAGAGGTCTTGAATATTCTTTAACTGGAAAAGAATCAGAATAAATCTTTCGAGCGATTTATATGAACCAGAGAAAGTGTCTACCAAAAAGGAATCAGGATAAACCATTGATCGATTCAAACTGAACCAGCAGAGGTCTTGAATATTCTTTAACCGGAAAAGAATCGAAATAAATCTTTGGAGCGGTTTATCTCAACCAGAGAAAGTGTCTACCAGAAAGGAATCAGGATAAACCATTGATCGATTTAAGCTGAACCAGTAGAGGTCTTGAATAATCTATAATGTGAAAAGAATCAGAATAAATCTTTGGAGAGATTTATCTGAACCAGATAAAGTGTCTACGGGAAAGGAATCGGGATAAACCAGTGATTAATTTAAACTGAACTAGTAGAGGTCTTGAATATTCATTAACTGGAAAAGAATCAGAATAAATATTTGGAGCGATTTATCTGAACCAGAGAAAATATCTACTTGAAAGGAATCAGGATAAACTATTGATCAATTTAAACTGAGCCACATAGGTCTTTAATTTTCTTTAACTGGAAAAGAAGCAGAATAAATCTTTGGAGCGATTTATATGAACCAGAGATAGTGTCTACCAGAAAGGAATCAGGATAAACCATTGATTTATTTAAACTGAACCAGCAGAGGTCTTGAATAATCTTTAACTGGAAAAGAATAAGAATAAATCTTTGGAGCGACTTATCTGAACCAGAGAAAGTTTCTACCAGAAAGAAATCAGGATAAACCATTGATAGATTTAAACTGAACCAGCAGAGGTCTTGAATATTCTTTAACTGGAACAGAATCAGAATAAATCTTTGAAGCGATTTATCTAAACCAGAGAAAGTGTTTACTAGAAAGGAATCAGGATAAGCTATTGATCAATTTAAACTGAACCAGCAGAGGTCTTGAATATTCTTTAACTGGAACAGAATCAAAATAAATCTTTGGAGCGATTTATCTGAACCAGAGAAAGTGTCTACCGGAAAGGAATCAAGATAAACCATTGATCGATTTAAACTGATCCAGCAGAGGTCTTGAATATTCTTTAACTGGAAAACAAGCAGAATAAATCTTTGGAGCGATTTATATGAACCAGAGAATGTTTCTACCAGAAAGGAATCAGGATAAACCATTGATTGATTTAAACTGAACCATCAGAGGTCTTGAATAATCTTTAACTGGAAAAGAATAGGAATAAATCTTTGGAGCGACTTATCTGAACCAGAGAAAGTTTCTACCGGAAAGATATCAGGATAAACAATTGATAGATTTAAACTGAACCAGCAGAGGTCTTGAATATTCTTTAACTGGAAAAGAATCAGAACAAATCTTTGAAGCGATTTATCTGAACCAGAGAAAGTGTTTACTAGAAAGGAATCAGGATAAGCTGTTGATCAATTTAAACTGAACCAACAGAGGTCTTGAATATTCTTTACTTAGAAATGAATCAGAATAAATCTTTGGAGCGGTTTATCTGAACCAGAGAAAGTGTCTACCGGAAAGGAATCAGGATAAACCATTGATCGATTTAAACTGAATTAGTAGAGGTCTTGAATAATCTTTAACTGGAAAAGAATCAGAATAAATCTTTGGAGCGATTTAATTGAAACCAGAGAAAATGTCTATGGTAAACGAATCAGGATAAACCATTGATCGAATTAACCAAAACCAGCAGAGGTTTTGAATAATCTTTAACTGGAAAAGAATCAGAATAAATCTTTGGAGCGATTTAACTGAACTAGAGAAAGTGTCTACCAGAAAGGAATCAGGATAAACCATTGATCGATTTAAACTGAACCAGCAGAGGTCTTGAATAATCTTTAACTGGAAAAGAATCAGAATAAATCTTTGGAGCGACTTATCTGAACCAGAGAAAGTTTCTACCGGAAAGAAATCAGGATAAACCATTGATAGATTTAAACTGAACCATCAGAGGTCTTGAGTATTCTTTAACTGGAACAGAATCAGAATAAATCTTTGAAGCGATTTAGCTGAACCAGAGAAAGTGTTTACTAGAAAGGAATCAGGATAAGCTATTGATCAATTTAAACTGAACCAGCAGAGGTCTGGAATATTATTTAACTGGAAAAGAATCAGAATAAATCTTTGGAGCGATTTATCTGAACCAGAGAAAGAGCCTACCGGAAAGGAATCAAGATAAACCATTGATCGATTTAAACTGAACCAGCAGAGGTCTTGAATATTCTTTAACTGGAAATGAATCAGAATAAATCTTTGGAGCGGTTTATCTGAACCAGAGAAAGTGTCTACCATAAAGGAATCAGGATAAACCATTGATCGATTTAAACTGAATCAGTAGAGGTCTTGAATAATCTTTAACTGGAAAAGAATTAGAATAAATCTTTGGAGGGATTTAACTGAAACCAGAGAAAGTGTCTATGGTAAAGGAATCAGGATAAACCATTGATCGAATTAAACAAAACCAGCAGAGGTTTTGAATAATCATTAACTGTAAAAGAATCAGAATAAATATTTGGAGCGATTTAACTGAACTAAAGAAAGTGTCTACCATAAAGGAATCGGGATAAACCATTGATCAATTTAAACTGAACCAGCAGAGGTCTTGAATAATCTTTAACTAGAAAAGAATCAGAATAAATCTTTCGAGCGACTTATCTGAACCAGAGAAAGTTTCTACCGGAAAGAAATCAGGATAAACCATTGATAGATTTAAACTGAACCAGTAGAGGTCTTGAATAATCTTTAACTGGAAAAGAATCAGAACAAATCTTTGAAGCGATTTATCTGAACCAGAGAAAGTGTTTACTAGAAAGGAATCAGGATAAGCTGTTGATCAATTTAAACTGAACCAGCAGAGGTTTTGAATATTCTTTAATTGGAAAAGAATCAAAATAAATCTTTGGAGCGATTTATCTGAACCAGAGAAAGTGTCTACCAAAAAGGAATCCGGATAAACCATTGATCGATTTAAACTGAACCAGCAGAGGTCTTGAATATTCTTTTACTGGAAAAGAATCAGAATAAATCTTTGGAGCAGTTTATCTCAACCAGAGAAAGTGTCTACCAGAAAGGAATCAGGATAAACCATTGATCGATTTAAGCTGAACCAGTAGAGGTCTTGAATAATCTATAATGTGAAAAGAATCAGAATAAATCTTTGGAGAGATTTATCTGAACCAGATAAAGTGTCTACGGGAAAGGAATCGGGATAAACCATTGATTAATTTAAAATGAACCAGTAGAGGTCTTGAATATTCATTAACTGGAAAAGAATCAGAATAAATATTTGCAGCGATTTATCTGAACCAGAGAAAATATCTACTTGAAAGGAACCAGGATAAACTATTGATCAATTTAAACTGAGCCACATAGGTCTTTAATTTTCTTTAACTGGAAAAGAAGCAGAATAAATCTTTGGAGCGATTTATATGAACCAGAGATAGTGTCTACCAGAAAGGAATCAGGATAAACCATTAATTGATTTAAACTGAACCAGCAGAGGTCTTGAATAATCTTTAACTGGAAAAGAATCAGAATAAATCTTTGGAGCGACTTATCTGAACCAGAGAAAGTTTCTACCGGAAAGAAATCAGGATAAACCATTGACAGAATTAATCTGAACAAGCAGAGGTCTTGAATATTCTTTAACTGGAAAAGAATCAGAATAAATCTTTGAAGCGATTTATCTGAATCAGAGAAAGTGTTTACTAGAAAGGAATCAGGATAAGCTATTGATCAATTTAAACTGAACCAGCAGAGGTCTTGAATATTCTTTAACTTGAACAGAATCAGAATAAATCTTTGGAGCGATTTATCTTAACCAGAGAAAGTGTCTACTGGAAAGGAATCAAGATAAACCATTGATCGATTTAAACTTATCCAGCAGAGGTCTTGAATATTCTTTAACTGGAAAACAAGCAGAATAAATCTTTGGAGCGATTTATATGAACCAGAGAAAGTTTCTACCAGAAAGGAATCAGGATAAACCATTGATTGATTTAAACTGAACGAGCAGAGGTCTTGAATAATCTTTAACTGGAAAAGAATCAGAACAAATCTTTGGAGCGACTTATCTGAACCAGAGAAAGTTTCTACCAGAAAGATATCAGGATAAACCATTGATAGATTTAAACTGAACCAGCAGAGGTCTTAAATATTCTTTAACTGGAAAAGAATCAGAATAAATCTTTGAAGCGATTTATCTGAACCAGAGAAAGTGTCTACTGAAAAGGAATCAAGATAAACCATTGATCAATTTAAACTGAACCAACAGAGGTCTTGAATATTCTTTAACTGGAAATGAATCAGAATAAATCTTTGGAGCGGTTTATCTGAACCAGAGAAAGTGTCTACCGGAAAGGAATCAGGATAAACCATTGATCGATTTAAACTGAATCAGTAGAGGTCTTGAATAATATTTAACTGGAAAAGAATCAGAATAAATCTTTGGAGCGATTTAACTGAAACCAGAGAAAGTGTCTATGGTAAAGGAATCAGGATAAACCATTGATCGAATTAACCAAAACCAGCAGAGGTTTTGAATAATCATTAACTGGAAAAGAATCAGAATAAATATTTGGAGCGATTTAACTGAACTAGAGAAAGTGTCTACCAGAAAGGAATCGGGATAAACCATTGATCGATTTAAACTGAACCAGCAGAGGTCTTGAATAATCTTTAACTGGAAAAGAATCAGAATAAATCTTTGGAGCGACTTATCTGAACCAGAGAAAGTTTCTACCGGAAAGAAATCAGGATAAACCATTGATAGATTTAAACTGAACCAGCAGAGGTCTTGAGTATTCTTTAACTGGAACAGAATCAAAATAAATCTTTGAAGTGATTTAGCTGAACCAGAGAAAGTGTTGACTAGAAAGCAATCAGGATAAGCTATTGATCAATTTAAACTGAACTAGTAGAGGTCTTGAATATTCTTTAGCTGGAAAAGAATCAGAATAAATCTTTGGAGCGATTTATCTGAACCAGAGAAAATGTCTACCAGAAAGGAATCAAGATAAACCATTGATCGATTTAAACTGAACCAGCAGAGGTCTTGAATATTCTTTAACTGGAAATGAATCAGAATAAATCTTTGGAGCGGTTTATCTGAACCAGAGAAAGTGTCTACCTGAAAGGAATCAAGATAAACCATTGATCGATTTAAACTGAACCAGTAGAGGTCTTGAATAATCTTTAACTGGAAAAGAATCAGAATAAATCTTTGGAGCGATTTAACTGAAACAAGAGAAAGTGTCTATGGAAAAGGAATCAGGATAAACCATTGATCGAATTTAAAAAAACCAGCAGAGGTTTTGAATAATCTTTAACTGGAAAAGAATCAAAATAAATCTTTGGAGCGATTTAACTGAACCATAGAAAGTGATTACCAGAAAGGAATCAGGATAAACCACTGATCGATTTAAACTAAACCAGCAGAGGCCTAGAATAATCTTTAACTGGAAAAGAATCAGAATAAATCTTTGGAGCGACTTATCTGAACCAGAGAAAGTTTCTACCGGAAAGAAATCAGGATAAACCATTGATAGATTTAAACTGAACCAGCAGAGGTCTTGAATATTCTTTAACTGGAAAAGAATCAGAATAAATCTTTGAAGCGAATTATCTGAACCAGAGAAAGTGTTTACTAGAAAGGAATCAGGATAAGCTATTGATCAATTTAAACTGAACCAGCAGAGGTCTTGAATAATCTTTAACTGGAAAAGAATTAGAATAAATCTTTGGAGCGATTTATCTGAACCAGAGAAAGTGTCTACCAAAAAGGAATCAGGATAAACCATTGATTGATTTAAACTGAACCAACAGAGGTCTTGAATATTCTTTAACTGGAAAAGAATCAGAATAAATCTTTGGAGCGGTTTATCTCAACCAGAGAAAGTGTCTACCAGAAAGGAATCAGGATAAACCATTGATCGATTTAAGCTGAACTAGTAGATGTCTTGAATAATCTATAATGTGAAAAGAATCAGAATAAATCTTTGGAGAGATTTATCTGAACCAGATAAAGTGTCTACGGGAAAGGAATCAGGATAAACCATTGATCAATTTAAACTGAACCAACAAAGGTCTTGAATATTCTTTAACTAGAAAAGACTCAGAATAAATCCTTGGAGCGATTAATCTGAACCAGAGAAAATGTCTACTAGAAAGGAATCAGGATAAACTATTGATCGATTTAAACTGAACCAAAGAGGTCTTGAGTTTTCTTTAATTGTAAAGAAGCAGAATAAATCTTTGGAGAGATTTATATGAACAAGAGAAAGTGTCTACCAGAAAGGAATCAGGATAAACCATTGATCGATTTAAACTGAACCAGCAGAGGTCTTGAATAATCTTTAACTGGAAAAGAATCAGAATAAATCTTTGGAGAGACTTATCTGAACCAGAAAAAGTTTCTACCGGAAAGATATCAGGATAAACCATTGATAGATTTAAACTGAACCAACAGAGGTCTTGAATATTCTTTAACTGGAAAAGAATTATATAAAATCTTTGAAGCGATTTATCTGAACCAGAGAAAGCGTCTACCGAAAAGGAATCAAGATAAACCATTGATCGATTTAAACTGAACCAGTAGAGGTCTTGAATATTCTTTAACTGGAAATGAATCAGAATAAATCTTTGGAGCGGTTTATCTGAACCAGAGAAAGTGTCTACCTTAAAGGAATCAGTATAAACCATTGATCGATTTAAACTGAATCAGTAGAGGTCTTGAATAATCTTTAACTGGAAAAGAATTAGAATAAATCTTTGGAGGGATTTAACTGAAACCAGAGAAAGTGTCTATGGTAAAGGAATCAGGATAAACCATTGATCGAATTAAACAAAACCAGCAGAGGTTTTGAATAATCATTAACTGTAAAAGAATCAGAATAAATATTTGGAGCGATTTAACTAAACTAGAGAAAGTGTCTACCATAAAGGAATCGGGATAAACCATTGATCAATTTAAACTGAACCAGCAGAGGTCTTGAATAATCTTTAACTGGAAAAGAATCAGAATAAATCTTTCGAGCGACTTATCTGAACCAGAGAAAGTTTCTACCGGAAAGAAATCAGGATAAACCTTTGATAGATTTAAACTGAACCAGTAGAGGTCTTGAATAATCTTTAACTGGAAAAGAATCAGAACAAATCTTTGAAGCGATTTATCTGAACCAGAGAAAGTGTTTACTAGAAAGGAATCAGGATAAGCTGTTGATCAATTTAAACTGAACCAGCAGAGGTCTTGAATATTCTTTAACTGGAAAAGAATCAGAATAAATCTTTGGAGTGATTTATCTGAACCAGAGAAAGTGTCTACCAAAAAGGAATCAGGATAAACCATTGATCGATTTAAACTGAACCAGCAGAGGTCTTGAATATTCTTTAACTGGAAAAGAATCAGAATAAATATTTGGAGCGGTTTATCTCAACCAGAGAAAGTGTCTACCAGAAAGGAATCAGGATAAACCATTGATCGAATTAAGCTGAACCAGTAGAGGTCTTGAATAATCTATAATGTGAAAAGAATCAGAATAAATCTTTGGAGAGATTTATCTGAACTAGATAAAGTGTCTACGGGAAAGGAATCGGGATAAACCATTGATCAATTTAAACTGAACCAGTAGAGGTCTTGAATATTCATTAACTAGAAAAGAATCAGAATAAATCTTTGGAGCGATTTATCTGAACCAGAGAAAATGTGTACTTGAAAGGAATCAGGATAAACTATTGATCAATTTAAACTGAGCCACAAAGGTCTTTAATTTTCTTTAACTGGAAAAGAAGCAAAATAAATCTTTGGAGCGATTTATATGAACCAGAGATAGTGTCTACCAGAAAGGAATCAGGATAAACCATTGATTGATTTAAACTGAACCAACAGAGGTCTTGAATAATCTTTGACTGGAAAAGAATCAGAATAAATCTTTGGAGCGAGTTATCTGAACCAGACAAAGTTTCTACCGGAAAGAAATCAGGATAAACCATTGATAGATTTAAACTGAACCAGCAGAGGTCTTGAATATTCTTTAACTGGAAAAGAATCAGAACAAATCTTTGAAGCGATTTATCTGAACCAGAGAAAGTGTTTACTAGAAAGGAATCAGGATAAGCTGTTGATCAATTTAAACTGAACCAGCAGAGGTCTTGAATATTCTTTAACTGGAAAAGAATCAGAATAAATATTTCGAGCGATTTATCTCAACCAGAGAAAGTGTCTACCAAAAAGGAATCAGGATAAACCATTGATCGATTTAAACTGAACCAACAGAGGTCTTGAATATTCTTTAACTGGAAAAGAATCGAAATAAATCTTTGGAGCGGTTTTTCTCAACCAGAGAAAGTGTCTACCTGAAAGGAATCAGGATAAACCATTGATCAATTTAAGCTGAACCAGTAGAGGTCTTTAATAATCTATAATGTGAAAAGAATCAGAATAAATCTTTGGAGAGATTTATCTGAACCAGATAACGTGTCTACGGGAAAGGAATCGGGATAAACCATTGATTAATTTAAACTGAACCAGTAGAGGTCTTGAATATTCATTAACTGGAAAAGAATCAGAATAAATATTTGGAGCGATTTATCTGAACCAGAGAAAATATCTACTTGAAAGGAATCAGGATAAACTATTGATCAATTGAAACTGATCCAGCAGAGGTCTTGAATATTCTTTAACTGGAAAACAAGTAGAATAAATATTTGGAGCGATTTATATGAACCAGAGAAAGTTTCTACCAGAAAGGAATCAGGATAAACCATTGATTGATTTAAACTGAACCAGCAGAGGTCGTGAATAATCTTTAACTGGAAAAGAATCAGAATAAATCTTTGGAGCGACTTATCTGAACCAGAGAAAGTTTCTACCGGAAAGATATCAGGATAAACCATTGATCGATTTAAACTGAACCAGCAGAGGTCTTGAATATTCTTTAACTGGAAATGAATCAGAATAAATCTTTGCAGCGGTTTATCTGAACCAGAGAAAGTGTTTACTAGAAAGGAATCAGGATAAGCTGTTGATCAATTTAAACTGAACCAGCAGAGGTCTTGAATATTCTTTAACTGGAAAAGAATCAGAATAAATCTTTGGAGCGATTTATCTGAACCAGAGAAAGTGTCTACCGGAAAGGAAACAAGATAAACCATTGATCGATTTAAACTGATCCAGCAGAGGTCTTGAATATTCTTTAACTGGAAAACAAGTAGAATAAATATTTGGAGCGATTTATATGAACCAGAGAAAGTTTCTACCAGAAAGGAATCAGGATAAACCATTGATTGATTTAAACTGAACCAGCAGAGGTCGTGAATAATCTTTAACTGGAAAAGAATCAGAATAAATCTTTGGAGCGACTTATCTGAACCAGAGAAAGTTTCTACCGGAAAGATATCAGGATAAACCATTGATCGATTTAAACTGAACCAGCAGAGGTCTTGAATATTCTTTAACTGGAAATGAATCAGAATAAATCTTTGCAGCGGTTTATCTGAACCAGAGAAAGTGTTTACTAGAAAGGAATCAGGATAAGCTGTTGATCAATTTAAACTGAACCAGCAGAGGTCTTGAATATTCTTTAACTGGAAAAGAATCAGAATAAATATTTCGAGCGATTTATCTCAACCAGAGAAAGTGTCTACCAAAAAGGAATCAGGATAAACCATTGATCGATTTAAACTGAACCAACAGAGGTCTTGAATATTCTTTAACTGGAAAAGAATCGAAATAAATCTTTGGAGCGGTTTTTCTCAACCAGAGAAAGTGTCTACCAGAAAGGAATCAGGATAAACCATTGATCAATTTAAGCTGAACCAGTAGAGGTCTTTAATAATCTATAATGTGAAAAGAATCAGAATAAATCTTTGGAGAGATTTATCTGAACCAGATAACGTGTCTACGGGAAAGGAATCGGGATAAACCATTGATTAATTTAAACTGAACCAGTAGAGGTCTTGAATATTCATTAACTGGAAAAGAATCAGAATAAATATTTGGAGCGATTTATCTGAACCAGAGAAAATATCTACTTGAAAGGAATCAGGATAAACTATTGATCAATTGAAACTGAGCCACATAGGTCTTTAATTTTCTTTAACTGGAAAAGAAGCAGAATAAATCTTTGGACGATTTATATGAACCAGAGATAGTGTATACCAGAAAGGAATCAGGATAAACCATTGATTGATTTAAACTGAACCAGCAGAGGTCTTGAATAATCTTTAACTAGAAAAGAATCAGAATAAATCTTTGGAGCGACTTATCTGAACCAGAGAAAGTTTCTACCGGAAAGAAATCAGGATAAACCATTGATAGATTTAAACTGAACCAGCAGAGGTCTTGAATATTCTTTAACTGGAAAAGAATCAGAATAAATCTTTGAAGCGATTTATCTGAACCAGAGAAAGTGTTTACTAGAAAGGAATCAGGATAAGCTGTTGATCAATTTAAACTGAACCAGCAGAGGTCTTGAATATTCTTTAACTGGAAAAGAATCAGAATAAATCTTTGGAGCGATTTATCTGAACCAGAGAAAGTGTCTACCGGAAAGGAATCAAGATAAACCATTGATCGATTTAAACTGATCCAGCAGAGGTCTTGAATATTCTTTAACTGGAAAACAAGTAGAATAAATATTTGGAGCGATTTATATGAACCAGAGAAAGTTTCTACCAGAAAAGAATCAGGATAAACCATTGATTGATTTAAACTGAACCAGCAGAGGTCGTGAATAATCTTTAACTGGAAAAGAATCAGAATAAATCTTTGGAGCGACTTATCTGAACCAGAGAAAGTTTCTACCGGAAAGATATCAGGATAAACCATTGATCGATTTAAACTGAACCAGCAGAGGTCTTGAATTTTCTTTAACTGGAAATGAATCAGAATAAATCTTTGCAGCGGTTTATCTGAACCAGAGAAAGTGTCTACCGGAAAGGAATCAGGATAAACCATTGATCGATTTAAACTGAATTAGTAGAGGTCTTGAATAATCTTATACTGGAAAAGAATCAGAATAAATCTTTGGAGCGATTTAACTGAAACCAGAGAAAGTGTCTATGGTAAAGGAATCAGGATAAACCATTGATCGAATTAACCAAAACCAGCAGAGGTTTTGAATAATCTTTAATTGTAAAAGAATCAGAATAAATCTTTGGAGCGATTTAACTGAACTAGGGAAAGTGTCTACCAGAAAGGAATCGGGATAAACCATTGATCGGTTTAAACTGAACCAGCAGAGGTCTTGAATAATCTTTAACTGGAAAAGAATCAGAATAATTCTTTGGAGCGACTTATCTGAACCAGAGAAAGTTTCTACTGGAAAGAAATCAGGATAAACCATTGTTAGATTTCAACTGAACCAGTAGAGGTCTTGAGTATTCTTTAACTGGAACAAAATAAGAATAAATCTTTGAAGCGATTTAGCTGAACCAGAGAAAGTGTTTACTGGAATGGAATCAGGATAAGCTATTGATTAATTTAAACTGAACCAGCAGAGGTCTTGAATATTATTTAACTGGAAAAGAATCAAAATAAATCTTTGGAGCGATTTATCTGAACCAGAGAAAGTGCCTACTGGAAAGGAATCAAGATAAACCATTGATCGATTTAAACTGAACCAGCAGAGGTCTTGAATATTCTTTAACTGGAAATGAATCAGAATAAATCTTTGGAGCGGTTTATCTGAACCAGAGAAAGTGTCTACCATAAAGGAATCAGGATAAACCATTGATCGATTTAAACTGAATCAGTAGAGGTCTTGAATAATCTTTAACTGGAAAAGAATCAGAATAAATCTTTGGAGCGATTTAACTGAAACCAGAGAAAGTTTCTATGGGAAAGGAATCAGGATAAACTATTGATCGAATTAAACAAAACCAACAGAGGTTTTGAATAATCTTTAACTGGAAAAGAATTAGAATAAATCTTTGGAGCGATTTAACTGAACCATAGAAAGTGTCTAGCAGAAAGGAATCGGGATAAACCATTGATCGATTTAAACTGAACCAGCAGAGGTATTAAATAATCTTTAACTGGAAAAGATCAGAATAAATCTTTGGAGCGACTTATCTGAATCAGAGAAAGTTTCTACCGGAAAGAAATCAGGATAAACCATTGATAGATTTAAACTGAACCAAAAGAGGTCTTGAATATTCTTTAACTGGAAAAGAATCAGAACAAATCTTTGAAGCGATTTATCTGAACCAGAGAAAGTGTTTACTAGAAAGGAATCAGGATAAGCTGTTGATCAATTTAAACTGAACCAGCAGAGGTCTTGAATATTCTTTAACTGGAAAAGAATCAGAATAAATCTTTGGAGCGATTTATCTGAACCAGAGAAAGTGTCTACCAGAAAGGAATCAGGATAAACCATTGATCGATTTAAGCTGAACCAGTAGAGGTCTTGAATAATCTATAATGTGAAAAGAATCAGAATAAATCTTTGGAGAGATTTATCTGAACCAGATAAAGTGTCTACGGGAAAGGAATCGGGATAAACCATTGATTAATTTAAACTGAACCAGTAGAGGTCTTGAATATTCATTAACTGGAAAAGAATCAGAATAAATCTTTGAAGCGATTTATCTGAACCAGAGAAAGTGTATACTGAAAAGGAATCAAGATAAACCATTGATCGATTTAAAGTGAACTAGCAGAGGTCTTGAATATTCTTTAACTGGAAATGAATCAGAATAAATCTTTGGAGCGGTTTATCTGAACCAGAGAAAGTGTCTACCGGAAAGGAATCAGGATAAACCATTGATCGATTTAAATTGAATCAATAGAGGTCTTGAATAATCTTTAACTGGAAAAGAATCAGAATAAATCTTTGGAGAGATTTAACTGAAACCAGAGAAAGTGTCTATGGTAAAAGAATCAGGATAAACCATTGATCGAATTAACCAAAACCAGCAGAGGTTTTGAATAATCTTTAACTGGAAAAGAATCAGAATAAATCTTTGGAGCGATTTAACTGAACTAGAGAAAGTGTCTACCAGAAAGGAATCGGGATAAACCATTGATCGATTTAAACTGAACCAGCAGAGGTCTTGAATAATCTTTAACTGGAAAAGAATCAGAATAAATCTTTGGAGCGACTTATCTGAACCAGAGAAAGTTTCTACCGGAAAGAAATCAGGATAAACCTTTGATAGATTTAAACTGAACCAGCAGAGGTCTTGAGTATTCTTTAACTGGAACAGAATCAGAATAAATCTTTGAAGTGATTTAGCTGAACCAGAGAAAGTGTTTACTAGAAAGGAATCAGGATAAGCTATTGATCAATTTAAACTGAACCAGCAGAGGTCTTGAATATTCTTTAACTGGAAAAGAATCAGAACAAATCTTTGGAGCGATTTATCTGAACCAGAGAAAGTGTCTTCCAGAAAGGAATCAAGATAAACCATTGATCGATTTAAGCTGAACCAGCAGAGGTCTTGAATATTCTTTAACTGGAAATGAATCAGAATAAATCTTTGGAGCGGTTTATCTGAACCAGAGAAAGTGTCTACCGGAAAGGAATCAGGATAAACCATTGATCGATTTAAACTGAACCAGTAGAGGTCTTGAATAATCTTTAACTGGAAAAGAATCAGAATAAATCTTTGGAACGATTTAACTGAAACCAGAGAAAGTGTCTATGGAAAAGGAATCAGGATAAACCATTGATCGAATTAAAAAAAACAGCAGAGGTTTTGAATAATCTTTAACTGGAAAAGAATCAAAATAAATCTTTGGAGCGATTTAACTGAACCATAGAAAGTGTCTACCAGAAATGAATCGGGATAAACCACTGATCGATTTAAACTGAACCAGCAGAGGCCTTGAATGATCTTTAACTGGAAAAGAATCAGAATAAATCTTTGGAGCGACTTATCTGAACTAGAGAAAGTTTCTACTGGAAAGAAATCAGGATAAACCATTGATAGATTTAAACTGAACCAGCAGAGGTCTTGAATATTCTTTAACTGGAAAAGAATCAGAATAAATCTTTGAAGCGATTTATCTGAACCAGAGAAAGTGTTTACTAGAAAGGAATCAGGATAAGCTATTGATCAATTTAAACTGAACCAGCAGAGGTCTTGAATATTCTTTAACTGGAAAATAATCAGAATAAATCTTTGGAGCGATTTATCTAAACCAGAGAAAGTGTCTACCAAAAAGGAATCAGGATAAACCATTGATCGATTTAAACTGAACCAGCAGAGGTCTTGAATATTCTTTAACTGGAAAAGAATCAGAATAAATCTTTGGAGCGGTTTATCTCAACCAGAGAAAGTGTCTACCAGAAAGGAATCAGGATAAACCATTGATCGATTTAAGCTGATCCATTAGAGGTCTTGAATATTCTTTAATTGGAAAAGAATCAGAATAAATCTTTGGAGCGATTTATCTAAACCAGATAAAGTGTCTACGGAAAAGGAATCAGGATAAACCATTTGTTGTACCCCAAAATTTGCCCTCCCATATTCTTCAAGATTTGCCAAGGTCAAGGTTCAAAATCTCTCAAGGGTTGCACAGTCCAATGGCCTCCTAACAGTCAAAAATTAGGGTTTTGGTTCTGGCAAAGAAGTTGAAGTTTCCAAGGGTCCAATCAAGTCCCTCATGCCCATAAACATGGCCAAGCATCCATATGCCAAGTTTCAAGACTCACAGCACAAAATTGCACAGTCAACTACAGGGGCAAAATGGTCATTTAACAGTCAAAAGTACAAATTTTGTGTCAACATCTTATTTTGAAGCCACAAACATCATTTGATCAATTCTTGATCATGATTCTCAAAGCATGGCTCAAAAAGTCTCAAGATGCAAAAGTTTCTATATTTCGACAGTCGAAAAAGTCAACTGCAAATTGACCAAGGCATAACTTCCACATGGTTCATCAGAAAAATTCCATCCAAAGCTCATTTTGAAGAGAATGACATTTCCAACAACTCCTCTTCACACTTCAAGTCCAAGAAATTTTCTCACAAAAAGTTATCAATCTCAACATTATAGGTCATTTTCAAAAGTCAACAAAAAGGCACTTTAAGTCAAAGACCATAACTTGAGATTGGTAAATCAAAATTACATGGGACCAAAGGAATTGGTTAGAGGACTTCAAGACCTTTCCAAAATGTCCAAGAACATGATCAAAGCTTAAAAATTGAGCAAGATATGCCTTGTGGGAGTTGGGAAAGTTTTGGGAATTTTGAAAAGTCAACTTTGCTTCAAATGCCTCAAAATTGCTAATGGGCCTCAATTTCTTCCATGAAACATTACCCAAAAGCTATGCACGACCCATTGACATCCAAGGGAGTTATTTTATCATTTTTGATTAATTATTTGAATTATTATTATTATTAATTCACTTAATTAAATTAAATATGACAAAAATAGCAAATCAATGTTTTTAAATCCTTTTATGCAGCAAATACCTTCCACATGTGATAGAGATTTCGTGCACAATCAAAAAGGAAAGATTCTATGCAAATAGGCAAGTTTTCATGGCAAAGAGATTTGAAAAAGATCATGGAAAATCCAAATATTGAAAAGTATTAAAACATGGATTTTGGGCTTGTTTTGCTTGACCTAATCATGCTGCATACATATACAAACAAAACCTAAGGCATAATAACAAGAATGCTGCGCTGAAACTCAAAAACAAAACTTGCATTTTTGACCAAAAACTTCAAAACTGTTTTCATAGATAGAGCTCCTTTCAAGGCCTAAAAAGTATTCCAAAGGCTTGCTGGACTTTTCTGGACGTGCCTCTATCCTTTTCCACTCTCCACGCACAAAGAATTGGTAAAACAAAGTTGCTTCCCTTTCAAAATTATGCATAATCGTGTTTTGATTTCTGGACATTTTTCATGCATTTAAATTATTGATTTATACTAACCATGACCTTCTGAAGCCAATGGTATTACTCAATTGAAGAATAACTGTCTGAACACGAATTCACCATGGACATTGCTTAGGGTTTCAAAGCTCTAATTTTGGGGCTTTGCATATCTGGAATAATTGGACCATAAGACATATACCAATGAAATCAGGACCTTCAAACAAGTAGAAACCAACCATCGCGCCCTTTTTCTTTTTGATTATATGCTATTCGCTATTTTTCAGGTTTAGGGTTAGTGGGGGTTTAAAACCCCCGCTATCTATCTTATGTTTTCAGGTAAAACGAAGAAGAAGGTAGACGTGTCTCAGCCAGAGTGGACGGTTTGAATTTAGCGTGTTTTTCAGGCCACAAGCACTTTTTCATATATCTTATTCATTGTCCAGTGTAATATCAAAGAAACTCAATAGCACGGTTGGTAAACGCACTGGCATGCAGGTATTGGGACCTGGGTTCGATTCCCAGGTCCCCCCACTTTATTCAATATTTTTTTCTTTAACATGATTCTGTGCAGCAAGCTTCCAAAAGGCTACCATGCAACTCCAGATCTGTGCTTGCCACATGTCCCTGAAGGCCAATATAATGGCCATCCCCAGCAATCCACCATACGCATTGGTCAACTGTTTCTCACACAAATGCTGAAAGTCAACCTGGGCCTGGAATTCTTGGGCCAAACTGCTTTCCATAAGCCTCCAAATTGGGTCAACACCCCCTATGTTTGCATTTTCTCTCTCTCTTTTTATTCTTTTCTTTTATTTATTTTAATTATGTTAATTGTTTTATTTAATTCATAAAATAAATTTTATAACACAAAAAACCAGAAAATCATAAAACAAAAAAAATATGTTTTATTAATATTAATTTCTATTAATTTTGTAGATAAATTCTAATAACCAAATTAGTTTAATTTTAAGTTTAATTTTAATGTTTTTTTTCTTAAATAAATAAAATACATAAAAATTAGGTTTAGCATTTTCATTCTTTTTTCTCAATAAATAATTTTTATTCCTATTATTATTAACCACAAATTATTTTGTAAGTAAATATGTATATTAAATAATTAGTAAATTAGGTCAAAATTGAATCTTTTTTCTTTAATAATTAAAAACAAATTTAGAACTAGGGTTTTATTTAATTTCAAATTCCAATTAATTTTCTTTATTTCCATTAAATACAAAAAAACATCAAAAAATAAGTTCTTTCCTTTATTTAATTTAATTAATTTATAATTTCGATTTAATTTCTTTAAAGGGTCCAACGCCCTCGCACTCGATTCTAATTTCCTTTCGCACGTTTATTTTTATTTCCTTTTTAAATTTAAGTAATTGCCCCAAAGCTTTGTAATAATAATTAGGACATTTATTTTCCGCACTTTTATTCAAATCGGGTCTTGGTTTAATTTGGCGATGTAGACCCGCGCCTTGTAATAGCGTAGGACCTTTATTTTTCCGCATTTTAATTTCCGCACCCTTTAAACTGTTAATCACATGAAAGAATGTATGCCCAAATAAAATCAAAGCGTAGAACACCCAATGCATGACAAGAATAAAACATAACTGAAAATGACACACAATTCACACACCACTCCTAGGGTACACCTCACTGTTGCCTTGCCCCTCGAAACGTGGTCGCCAAGTATAGGACGTTTTAGTAAGTCCTTATGTCCATGAACATGGCATAAGGGTAGCTTCTAAGGTGTCCTACTATTGCTCTGGTGACCACCTTGCTGCCCTGCCCCTCGAAACGTGGTCGTCGACTATAGGACGTCTTAGTAAGTCCTTATGTCCCATTGATCTGGTTGCCTCGAAACAAGTTGCCTCGGAATAGTTGCCTCGAAATAAAAAGATCAATGGCATAAGGGTAGCTTCTAAGGTGTCTTACTGTTGCTCGGTGACCACACTGTCCCTACTCGAATTGACCCAAACACCTCCAATGGTGGTGCTACCTACCTCTCAATGGTGGGATGGCACTACCTTAAGGACATTTACACAGACTAATTCCTTAGGGTAGGTAGATGACTCGTAGATACTTGCTCTAATTCAAAACAAATCAAAAACTTCTTTTCACACCAACACTTTGCAAAAAGCTTTCAAAACAACTTTTCAAACACTCTTGAGGACTGATACAAGAGTCGATCTGAAACTTTCAAAGAAACTTTTTCAAACCCACTCACCTTGAAAAGAAAACAAACACTTTTGAAAACACAAATGAGCAAGTATCTAAGAGCCCATGGATAACCATGGATAGAAAGGGTGCTAACACCTTCCCTTTCTATAAATCTACCTCCCGAACCGAGAGCAATCTCATAAGGAATTTTTCTGTGCTTTTGTCCTTTCCATATTGGAGAAAATAAAAGACGGTGGCGACTCTTGCTTCCGCGACATTTCGCGAACCAGCGTTAAACAGTCAGTTCCAGATCCACCGATCACAGAACTGGCGACTCTACTGGGGACTACTTTTAAAGTGAGGTGTACCTTAGGACTAAGATCACTGTGTTTTCAATTGCTTTGACTTGTTTGCTTTAAATTGTGGGACTGTCTTGGGAGTTCTATAGATCCTAACCCGGATCTGGGGATACCTTCTTAGAAAGTAGAAACAAGGCTGTGAGGGAACTGTGCGGGGTATACCGACATGGTTGAAACAGTCTGCTACGTTGATGTGGCACTTTGGTGTGTACCGGTAACCCTTGAGTTCAGTCAAGGAGAGTATGGGGCCTCCGCGTGGTGTCGTGAAGCATCAACTGACCTTAGGAACCTTAATTGAACCATCTTGGCCTCTTTAGGGTAGTGAGATAACTGACTTTGGTGCAGTCCGAGGTTGGTTGATACTCGATACTACACTCAATTGAGGGTTGCTTTCCTGGAATATTTCGGTCGCCAGTTCAGTGGCTAAATCCAAACGATGAACAATGAAAGCAATCCAGTGATATTGGGACCCTTAGAACCCGGTTACTTTGATAGGACAGGTATGAACCAACAAACTGAAAGAGGGTAATACCCAGACCCCATGCTGGCCTAAACTCTAAGGGCTTCTCTTGTGTGACTTGTGTGCCTTCCAACTTGACTACTTGCATGCTTGTTATCTGACACTTGAGTTTTCTTGCAGGTTTTGTTTATAGTCCTTAATTGGGACTCATAACAGGGTTTACTGAGTTTCTTGCAGGTTTTGTCTACAGTCCTTAATTGGGACTCATAACAGGGTTTACCTACGTTACCCCATGCATAACATAACATCATAACATTGCATACATCCCGCATAAGGACTAACCTGTTTCAAGGATCTCAAGGGCTTATGATGCAGGTCATGATGAATCAAAATGTCCAGCAAGGGGCAAAGAGGATTTATTTTCCTCTAGCCAAGGTTGTCAGAGGCTATGACCCACTTGATATGGTGAGCTTTGACACTTGAAGAAGGTTCCCCGAGCCAAGATTGTCAGGGGCTATGACCCACTCGATATGGTGAGCCTTGACCCTTGAAGAAGGACTCTCTACAACATGCAGTTCCTTCAATCAAGCTACCGGATCCCAGCTCTAACAAATTTCTTGTTTACCCTGCGAGATCCTTGAAAACATTACATGCATCTCACACATATCATTTAATTACAGGTACCCTTGTTACAGGTCACTTACCATCTGCGCTGTTTATTTCAGCAATGGCTTCCCAACAATACAACCAGGACTTTCATGCTCAAGAGACTCGGTTCGAGGAAATCCTCCTGAATCTCTCCAAGGGGCAGGAAGAGCTGAGAACACTCCTCATGGGGAATCTGGCCAAGAAAAGTCCCGAGGATGACAAGGACGAACGACTGAAACGCCTGCAAGCTGAGGTGGATGCAATGAAAGCCCAGATATTGGGACAGGTGACTATCATTCAAGGCTTAGCTCAAAGACAAGAAGAGCTCGGGGTTCTTGTTAACCAACTGCTTCAGGGTAACCAGCTGGGGCAAACATCTAAGGGTGAAAAGCCAGTCATCATTCAACCACCTTTGAGACAAGAAGACAGGGGAAGAGCTCCTCAAATGGCTTCAGTGACACAAATTCAGCATCAACCTCACCAGCTTCAGCCAGACAAGCCTGGGAGGCAATTCACCCAGCTCAACATGTCGCTGTTTCAAGCCTTACAACGCCTGTTGAGATTGAATCTGATCACATTAAGGGCCCCTCTCCGGAAGCCCAACACATCTGCTCCTAATTATCATCCCAATAAAAGGTGCGCCTACCACTCTGCCAGCCCGGGACACGACACAAATGAGTGTTGGGCTCTGAAGAATAAGATCCAGGACCTGATTGATGAATGAGCATTGGAGTTTACACAAGATGGTCAAGCTGAGTTTTTCTACCATCCCTCCAAGGCTCACCATTTGAAGTGACAAGCCCGGAGAGGAGAAGACTTTTTGCTCATTAGGATTTTTCAAGTTGTATTTTTTCTTGTTTGTTCAAACAATTATCATGTCAAACTCTTTTAATCCATTAATGCATCGCATATGTCTATTTTGGAATTAATACAATTGTTTTCGTTATATGCAAACTATTTTTATTTTTTGTGATGATCAATTCTCGGTTAATAATTCTAAGCCTCTTGAGGGAGGATGACGAAAACGATACCACAATCTACAGTATGCTTTTGAACAGACCCCGCTGATGAGGTATAGGCATTGTTTCAATCCCTAAACACTGGAGTTATAAGGAAGATAATCCCTCGTCAACCCCTCTGAGCCAAAGAAGTAGGAGTTTTTTTTCGAAAATTAAAACCCTTTATCATAACCTGGGGCAGGGTAGTTCTCTCAGTTGATCCAAGTGCATAACAAATGGCACCAAAGAGGTCCTTACAAAAAAAAGAGGACAGTGATGATTCCGAATAATCATAAGGATAGGCAGACATTATATCTAAAAAAAAAACTAAAGCCCAACAAGTCAAAACCTATGAAGGAGACTTACAAAACTGGGGCATCCCGCTGACTGTAATCACAAAAGAAACAGTTCAGGCAAAATTTAGGGATAGCGAAATCAAAAAGAAAGAGGTCATACAAACCCTCAACAAAAACAAAAAAATGACTGCCTATTCAGAATAAATCATCAATATCTGAACCATCATTGGAACATCAGGAAAAAGACTCAAACAAGGTCTAACGTACGATCAACCGAGTTTAGGTTTGAAGAACATCACGAAGAGCGGGTGGGTACAAATAATTTGAGCCTTTATCCTTTGTTTCTTAAACCATGAACCAGGCCACGTTATAACCCTCAAAAGTCCTAGCTGAAGCATGGGTTAGTTCGAAAGCATACTGTTACGAAAGGTATCCTGACTCCTTAAGGCTTGCTGTAAAATACTGAGTTGACATCACAATATACAAAAAAATTCACATTTGCCTTACTAAAAAATGCATTTTCAAAAATTCCAAAGACAGACATAAGCTTTGCATTCTTAAGATAACATTGTTTTCATATGATTATTTGTTTGAACAGCAGAGAACTTTGCGCAACGAATATCCGATGAACGAAGGTCTTCTCAACAAAAGAGTCACCTCCAGTGGAAGAAACACTCTCCAATCAAGGGGCATGGCATGATCAGTGGCCATCATCTGGGGCAGTCCAATCAAGATTCGGAGAATCTCTCAAAGGCAAAGTAGCCAGGGGAAAATCTCCGCCTGAGTCACTTGGGGGCATTCCAGCAACGAATCTTGCCTGATCAAACATCTTCTGGTGGCATGGCAAAACACTTCTAACAGGGGCAACTCCCTACATTCTGAGAGCGTGGACATAGTCGAAAAAAAATACTACGCAAAATCAAAGACCCGCTAGGTTGACACACCTAGACAAAAATAAGGGCTTCCCGGCGAACCAAAAGGGTTCGGGCAAAAATAAGGGATGAAAATAAAAAAATCCGTACACCCGACAAGTCGAAAACCTGAAAAGGCGGCTTGGGCAAAAATGGATATCCCGGTGGACTGAAAACCCGAAAGGGCGGTCCAGGCAAAAATTAGGGATGAAAGCGTACGACTATGTCCCGGCATCTCGTCACTTGCCTACCAGAAGAAGGTTTGTCCATCAACAACTATCAGCACCTCACATGTCTTCCTCTCTCACCTCGGAAACAGGGGCAATGATGAGTTGTCCAAACGATCTAATTTCTCTGTCTGCCAAGGTATCAAGGTGAGTTCAGCTGAAGAACATAACCAAAATCTCTAAACTCCCCAGAGAGTGAGTCAACAAGTCAATGCACTCTCCCCAAGCAAAGTTATACAATCAGCCTTAAGGAAGTTGGGTACCCTCCAGCAGATCTCAAAATTCCTCAGCACAATATACGGATATTCTTAACAAGCATCCCCGGCAGTCTTAATCTAAGACTGTTCCCCGGCGGTATACCAGACATTCAGTGGAGTCACTCCCCCAACATATCTCAAGAATTTCCCCAGGAGAGTCCAATCCAGATTTCCCCAGGAAAGTTTGAATCAATCTCCCCAGCAGGAAGCTCATCCCCAGTAGATTCTGGAAGCTTCTCCCCTGCAGAGCACGAACGCGTCCCCCGGCTTTATTCAAAGGTTATTTCCCTACCAGGATATAATTGGGTTATCCTCAGCCAAAAGCCACGGAAAGACCGTCCTCGGTAAAGTCTTCTTATCCCCAGCGGAGTCCATTAACACTTCCAACATAACAACGGTATCCCCAGCGGAATTACCATCAAGCATCTCAATAGAATACCTCTCTTCCCACAAAGTATTGTTCCCCAGCAAGATCGCTAGAGTAGTTATTCCCCGCAGAGTAATCTATTCGTCAAGTTTATCCCCTAACGGAGTTATCTTCTCCTACCGGTATTCTTGCAACTATCGTCCCCAGCGGAAACAACAAAGCACTATTCTCCAACATCAGCCCAGGATGTGACTTCCCGGCATCCGTCAAGGATTTATTTTCCTAAGACGAAAACATACATTCATAAACATCGCATTTCCATACATTATATCATGCATATATGCATCATGAACATACGATCTCATTTATGTTGAGAACATCATTGCTTGATCCATGTCATGTATTGCATATGACTGACCTTTACCTTTCAGGAAAGATCCAGTTAAGTCCTCAGTTATTTCAAGACCTTGTCTGGTTCAGTTAAATCGACTCCTAAAGATTTTCCCGATTCTTATCCAGTCAAAGTTAATCAAAGGCCTTCTCTGGTTCAGTCAGATCGACCCTAAGATCTCCCTGATTCTTATCCAGTTGAAGTTATTTCAAGACCTTGTCTGGTTCAGTTAAATCGACTCCTAAAGATTTTTCTGATTCTTATCCAGTCAAAGGCCTTCTCTGGTTCAGTCAGATCGACCCTAAGATCTCCCTGATTCTTATCCAGTTGAAGTTATTTCAAGACCTTGTCTGGTTCAGTTAAATCGACTCCTAAAGATTTTTCTGATTCTTATCCAGTCAAAGGCCTTCTCTGGTTCAGTCAGATCGACCCTAAGATCTCCCTGATTCTTATCCAGTTGAAGTTATTTCAAGACCTTGCCTGGTTCAGTTAAATCGACTCCTAAAGATTTTTCTGATTCTTATCCAGTCAAAGGCCTTCTCTGGTTCAGCCAGATCGACCCTAAGATCTCCCTGATTCTTATCCAGTTGAAGTTATTTCAAGACCTTGCCTGGTTCAGTTAAATCGACTCCTAAAGATTTTTCTGATGTCGATCCAGTCAAAGGCCTTCTCTGGTCCAGTTAAATCGATTCCTAAAGATTTTCCTGATGAAGACTCAGTAGAAGACATCCAAGATTCTCTCATCGTTACTGTTGAGGTAGTAATCGCCCCAGATTCTCTCATCGTTACTGTTGAGGTAGTAATCGCCCCAGATTCTCCCATCGTTACTGTTGAGGTAGTAATCTCCCCAGATTCTCTCATCGTTACTGTTGAGGTAGTAATCGCCCCAGATTCTCTCATCGTTACTGTTGAGGTAGTAATCGCCCCAGATTCTCTCATTGTTGCTGTTGAGGTAGTAATCGCCCCAGATTCTCTCATCGTTACTGTTGAGGTAGTAATCGCCCCAGATTCTCTCATCGTTACTGTTGAGGTAGTAATCGCCCAAGGTTCTCTCATCGTTACTGTTGAGGTAGTAATCGCCCAAGGTTCTCTCATCGTTACTGTTGAGGTAGTAATCGCCCAAGGTTCTCTCATCGTTACTGTTGAGGTAGTAATCGCCCAAGGTTCTCTCATCGTTACTGTTGAGGTAGTCATCGTCCAAGGTTCTCTCATCGTCCCATTGAGGTAGTAACTATCCCTGATTCATTCATCACCTTTTGAAACTCCATACTTGACTCCTGTATCTCGCCAGGGCACGTCTGAAGAGGTTTAAGGATTCAATTCCTGTAACCAGTCAGGGCACATTTACACAAAGAGTTTGAAGACCAACTCCTGTAATAGGTCAGGTAATAATCTTTCTTTTTCAGGTACACAAGTTCTCGCTAAGGAAACTCTTACGCGATCGACAACCAGATGGCATCTATAAGCCCATCCACCTATCCATCACCTCTCAACATGGCATCTGTAAGCCCATCTTCCTATCCATCAATCTCCAAATGGCATCTGTAAGCCCATTCCCACCATCACACTGCTAACATGTGAGCGCAAATTTCTGGGCACTCTAGTGTTCAATCATCTTCCACCTTCGGATTACGAAAGGCGTCAACCAATCTACATCCTCAGGTCTAAGAAGATTGAACAGGGGCAACTGTTGTACCCCAAAATTTGCCCTCCCATATTCTTCAAGATTTGCCAAGGTCAAGGTTCAAAATCTCTCAAGGGTTGCACAGTCCAATGGCCTCCTAACAGTCAAAAATTAGGGTTTTGGTTTTGTCAAAGAAGTTGAAGTTTCCAAGGGTCCAATCAAGTCCCACATGCCCATAAACATGGTAAAGCATCCATATGCCAAGTTTCAAGACTCACAGCACAAAATTGCACAGTCAAAAACCCTAATTGCCTCACAGTCAACTGCAGGGGCAAAATGGTCATTTGACAGTCAAAGGTCCAAATTTTTGGTCAACATCTTATTTTGAAGCCACAAACATCATTTGATCAATTCTTGATCATGATTCTCAAAGCATGGCTCAAAAAGTCTCAAGATGCAAAAGTTTCTATATTTGGACAGTCGAAAAAGTCAACTGCAAATTGACCAAGGCATAACTTCCACATGGTTCATCAAAAAAATTCCATCCAAAGCTCATTTTGAAGAGAATGACATTTCCTACAACTCCTCTTCACACTTCAAGTCCAAGAAATGCTCTCACAAAAAGTTATCAATCTCAACATTATAGGTCATTTTCAAAAGTCAACAAAAAGGCACTTTAAGTCAAAGACCATAACTTGAGATTGGTAAATCAAAATGACATGGGACCAAAGGAATTGGTTAGAGGACTTCAAGACCTTTCCAAAATGTCCAAGAACATGATCAAAGCTTAAACATTGAGCAAGATATGCCTTGTGGGAGTTGGGAAAGTTTTGGGAATTTTGAAAAGTCAACTTTGCTTCAAATGCCTCAAAATTGCTAATGGGCCTCAATTTCTTCCATGAAACATTACCCAAAAGCTATGCACGACCCATTGACATCCAAGGGAGTTATTTTATCATTTTTGATTAATTATTTGAATTATTATTATTATTAATTCACTTAATTAAATTAAATATGACAAAAATAGCAAATCAATGTTTTTAAATCCTTTTATGCAGCAAATACCTTCCACATGTGATAGAGATTTCGTGCACAATCAAAAAGGAAAGATTATATGCAAATAGGCAAGTTTTCATGGCAAAGAGATTTGAAAAAGATCATGGAAAATCCAAATATTGAAAAGCATTAAAACATGGATTTTGGGCTTGTTTTGCTTGACCTAATCATGCTGCATACATATACAAACAAAACCTAAGGCATAAGAACAAGAATGTTGCGCTGAAACTCAAAAACAAAACTTGCATTTTTGACCAAAAACTTCAAAACTGTTTTCATAGATAGAGCTCCTTTCAAGGCCTAAAAAGTATTCCAAAGGCTTGCTGGGACTTTTTTGGACGTGCCTCTATCCTTTTCCTCTCTCCACGCGCAAAGAATTGGTAAAACAGAGTTGCTTCCCTTTCAAAATTATGCATAATCGTGTTTTGATTTCTGGACATTTTTCATGCATTTAAATTATTGATTTATACTAACCATGACCTTCTGAAGCCAATGGTATTACTCAATTGAAGAATAGCTGTCTGAACACGAATTCACCATGGACATTGCTTAGGGTTTCAGAGCTCTAATTTTGGGGCTTTGAATATCTGGAATAATTGGACCATAAGACCTATACCAATGAAATCAGGACCTTCAAACAAGTAGAAACCAACCATCGCGCCCTTTTTCTTTTTGATTATATGCTATTCGCTATTTTTCAGGTTTAGGGTTAGTGGGGGTTTAAAACCCCCGGTATCTATCTTATGTTTTCAAGTAAAACGAAGAAGAAGGTAGACGTGTCTCAGCCAGAGTGGACGGTTTGAATTTAGCGCGTTTTTCAGGCCACAAGCACTTTTTCATATATCTTATTCATTGTCCAATGTAATATCAAAGAAACTCAATAGCAAGGTTGGTAAACGCGCTGGCATGCAGGTATTGGGACTTGGGTTCGATTCCCAGGTCCCCCCACTTTATTCAATATTTTTTTCTTTAACATGATTATGTGCAGCATGCTTCCAAAAGGCTACCATGCAACTCCAGATCTGTGCTTGCCACATGTCCCAGAAGGCCAATCTAATGGCCATCACCAGCAATCCACCATACACATTGGTCAACTGTTTCTCACAAAAACGCTAAAAGTCAACCTGGGCCTGGAATTCTTGGGCCAAACTGCTTTCCATAAGCCTCCAAATTGGGTCAACACCCCCTATGTTTGCATTTTCTCTCTCTCTTTTTATTCTTTTCTTTTATTTATTTTAATTATGTTAATTGTTTTATTTAATTCATAAAATAAATTTTATAACACAAAAAACCAGAAAATCATAAAACAAAAAAAATATGTTTTATTAATATTAATTTCTATTAATTTTGTAGATAAATTCTAATAACCAAATTAGTTTAATTTTAAGTTTAATTTTAAGTTTAATTTTAATGTTTTTGTTCTTAAATAAATAAAATAC
This sequence comes from Vicia faba, assembly GCA_948472305.1. NCBI lineage: Eukaryota > Viridiplantae > Streptophyta > Magnoliopsida > Fabales > Fabaceae > Vicia > Vicia faba. Next base: position 1,575,870,140 of record OX451737.1, read on the forward strand.
ATAAAAATTAGGTTTAGCATTTTCATTCTTTTTTCTCAATAAATAATTTTTATTCTTATTATTATTAACCACAAATTATTTTGTAAGTAAATATGTATATTAAATAATTAGTAAATTAGGTCAAAATTGAATCTTTTTTCTTTAATAATTAAAAACAAATTTAGAACTAGGGTTTTACTTAATTTCAAATTCCAATTAATTTTCTTTATTTCCATTAAATACAAAAAACATCAAAAAATAAGTTCTTTCCTTTATTTAATTTAATTAATTTATAATTTCGATTTAATTTCTTTAAAGGGTCCAACGCCCTCGCACTCGATTCTAATTTCCTTTCGCACATTTATTTTTATTTCCTTTTTAAATTTATGTAATTGCCCCAAAGCTTTGTAATAATAATTAGGACATTTATTTTCCGCACTTTTATTCAAATCGGGTCTTGGTTTAATTTGGCGATGTAGACCCGCGCCTTGTAATAGCGTAGGACCTTTATTTTTCCGCATTTTAATTTCCGCACCCTTTAAACTGTTAATCACATGAAAGAATGTATGCCCAAATAAAATCAAAGCGTAGAACACCCAATGCATGACAAGAATAAAACATAACTGAAAATGACACACAATTCAGACACCACTCCTAGGGTACGCCTCACTGTTGCCTTGCCCCTCGAAACGTGGTCGCCAAGTATAGGACGTTTTAGTAAGTCCTTATGTCCATGAACATGGCATAAGGGTAGCTTCTAAGGTGTCCTACTATTGCTCTGGTGACCACCCTGCTGCCTTGCCCCTCGAAACGTGGTCGTCGACTATAGGACGTCTTAGTAAGTCCTTATGTCCCATTGATTTGGTTGCCTCGAAACAAGTTGCCTCGGAATAGTTGCCTCGAAATAAAAAGATCAATGGCATAAGGGTAGCTTCTAAGGTGTCTTACTATTGCTCGGTGACCACACTGTCCCTACTCGAATTGACCCAAACACCTCCAATGGTGGTGCTACCTACCTCTCAATGGTGGGATGGCACTACCTTAAGGACATTTACACAGACTAATTCCTTAGGGTAGGTAGATGACTCGTAGATACTTGCTCTAATTCAAAACAAATCAAAAACTTCTTTTCACACCAACACTTTGCAAAAAGCTTTCAAAACAACTTTTCAAACACTCTTGAGGACTGATACAAGAGTCGATCTGAAACTTTCAAAGAAACTTTTTCAAACCCACTCACCTTGAAAAGCAAACAAACACTTTTGAAAACACAAATGAGCAAGTATCTAAGAGCCCATGGATAACCATGGATAGAAAGGGTGCTAACACCTTCCCTTTCTATAAATCTACCTCCCGAACCGAGAGCAATCTCATAAGGAATTTTTCTGTGCTTTTGTCCTTTCCATATTGGAGAAAATAAAAGACGGTGGCGACTCTTGCTTCCGCGGCATTTCGCGAACCAGTGTTAAACAGTCAGTTCCAGATCCACCGATCACACCGTTGATCAATTTAAACTGAACCAGTAGAGGTCTTGAATATTCTTTAACTGGAAAAGAATCAGAATAAATCTTTGGAGCGATTTATTTGAACCAGAGAAAATGTCTACTAGAAAGGAATCAGGATAAACTATTGATCAATTTAAACTGAACCACAGAGGTCTTGAATTTTCTTTAACTGGAAAAGAAGCAGAATAAATCTTTGGAGGGATTTATATGAACCAGAGAAAGTGTCTACCAGAAAGGAATCAGGATAAACCATTGATCGATTTAAACTGAACCAACAGAGGTCTTGAATAATCTTTAATTGGAAAAGAATCAGAATAAATCTTTGGAGCGACTTATCGGAACCAGAGAAAGTTTCTACCGGAAAGAAATCAGGATAAACCATTGATAGATTTAAACTAAACCAGCAGAGGTCTTGAATATTCTTTAACTGGAAAAGAATCAGAATAAATCTTTGAAGCGATTTATCTGAACCAGAGAAAGTGTTTACTAGAAAGGAATCTGGATAAGCTATTGATCAATTTAAACTGAACCAGCAGAGGTCTTGAATATTCTTTAACTGGAAAAGAATCAGAATAAATCTTTGGAGCGATTTATCTGAACCAAAGAAAGTTTCTACCGGAAAGGAATCAAGATAAACCATTGATCGATTTAAACTGAACCAGCAGATGTCTTGAATATTCTTTAACTGGAAATGAATCAGAATAAATCTTTGGAGCGGTTTATCTGAACCAGAGAAAGTGTCTACCTGAAAGGAATCAGGATAAACCATTGATCGATTTAAACTAAATCAGTAGAGGTCTTGAATAATCTTTAACTGGAAAAGAATCAGAATAAAGCTTTGGAGCGATTTAACTGAAACCAGAGAAAGTGTCTATGGGAAAGGAATCAGGATAAACCACTGATCGAATTAAACAAAACCAGCAGAGGTTTTGAATAATCTTTAACTGGAAAAGAATCGGAATAAATCTTTGGAGCGATTTAACTGAACCAGAGAAAGTGTCTACCAGAAAGGAATCGGGATAAACCATTGATCGATTTAAACTGAACCAACAGAGGTCTTGAATAATCTTTAACTGGAAAAGAATCAGAATAAATCTTTGGAGTGACTTATCTGAACCAGAGAAAGTTTCTGCCGGAAAGAAATCAGGATAAACAATTGATAAATTTAAACTGAACCATCAGAGGTCTTGAATATTCTTTAACTGGAAAAGAATCAGAATAAATCTTTGAAGCGATTTATCTGAACCAGAATAAAGTGTTTACTAGAAAGGAATCAGGATAAGCTATTGATCAATTTAAACTGAACCAGCAGAGGTCTTGAATATTCTTTAACTGGAAAAGAATCAGAATAAATCTTTGGAGCGATTTATCTGAACCAGAGAAAGTGTCTACCAAAAAGGAATCAGGATAAACCATTGATCGAATTAAACTGAACCAGCTGAGGTCTTGAATAATCTTTAACTGGAAAAGAATCAGAATAAATCTTTGGAGCGATTTATCACAACCAGAGAAAGTGTCTACCAGAAAGGAATCAGGATAAACCATTGATCAATTTAAGTTGAACCAATAGAGGTCTTGAATAATCTATAATGTGGAAAGAATCAGAATAAATCTTTGGAGAGATTTATCTGAACCAGATAAAGTGTCTACGGGAAAGGAATCAGGATAAACCATTGATCAATTTAAACTGAACCAGTAGATGTCTTGAATATTCGTTACCTGGAAAAGAATCAGAATAAATCTTTGGAGAGATTTATCTGAACCAAAGAAAATGTCTACTAGAAAGGAATCAGGATAAAATATTGATCGATTTAAACTGAACCACAGAGGTCTTGAATTTTCTTTAACTGGAAAAGAAGCAAAATAAATCTTTAGAGCGATTTATATGAACCATAGAAAGTGTCTACCAGAAAGGAATTAGGATAAACCATTGATCGATTTAAACTGAACCAACAGAGGTCTTGAATAATCTTTAACTGGAAAAGAATCAGAATAAATCTTTGGAGCGACTTATCTGAACCAGAGAAAGTGTTTACTAGAAATGAATCAGGATAAGTTGTTGATCAATTTAAACTGAACCAGCAGAGGTCTTGAATAATCTTTAACTGGAAAAGAATCAGAATAAATCTTTGGAGCGACTTATCTGAACCAGAGAAAGTGTCTACCAGAGGGGAATCAGGATAAACCATTGATCAATTTGAGCTTAACCAGTAGAGGTCTTGAATAATCTATAATGTGAAAAGAATCAGAATAAATCTTTGGAGAGATTTATCAGAACCAGATAAAGTGTCTACGGGAAAGGAATCAGGATAAACCATTGATCAATTTAAACTGAACTAGTAGAGGTCTTGAATATTCTTTAACTGGAAAAGAATCAGAATAAATCTTTGGAGCGATTTATCTGAACCAGAGAAAATGTCTACTAGAAAGGAATCAGGATAAAATATTGATATATTTAAACTGAACCACAAAGGTCTTGAATTTTGTTTAACTGGAAAAGAAGCCGAATAAATCTTTGGAGCGATTTATATGAACCAGAGAAAGTGTCTACCAAAAAGGAATCAGGATAAACCATTGATCAATTTAAACTGAACCAGCAGAGGTCTTGAATAATCTTTAACTGGAAAAGAATCAGAATAAATCTTTGGAGCGACTTATCTGAACCAGAGAAAGTTTCTACCGGAAAGAAATCAGGATAAACCATTGATAGATTTAAACTAAACCAGCAGAGGTCTTGAATATTCTTTAACTGGAAAAGAATCAGAATAAATCTTTGGAGCGATTTATCTGAACCAGAGAAAGTGTCTACCAAAAAGGAATCAGGATAAACCATTGATCAATTTAAACTGAACCAGCAGAGGTCTTGAATATTCTTTAACTGGAAAAGAATAAGAATAAATCTTTGGAGCGGTTTATCTCAACCAGAGAAAGTGTCTACCAGAAAGGAATCAGGATAAACCATTGATCAATTTAAGCTTAACCAGTAGAGGTCTTGAATAATCTATAATGTGAAAAGAATCAGAATAAATGTTTGGAGAGATTTATCTGAACCAGATAAAGTGTCTACGGGAAAGGAATCAGGATAAACCATTGATCAATTTAAACTGAACTAGTAGAGATCTTGAATATTCTTTAATTGGAAAAGAATCAGAATAAATCTTTGGAGCGATTTATCTGAACCAGAGAAAGTGTCTACCGGAAAGGAATCAAGATAAACCATTGATCGATTTAAACTGATCCAGCAGAGGTCTTGAATATTCTTTAACTCGAAATGAATCAGAATAAATCTTTGGAGCGGTTTATCTGAACTAGAGAAAGTGTCTACCGGAATGGAATCAGGATAAACCATTAATCGATTTAAACTGAATCAGTAGAGGTCTTGAATAATCTTTAACTGGAAAAGAATCAGAATAAATTTTTGGAGCGATTTAACTGAAACCAGAGAAAGTGTCTATGGGAAAGGAATCAGGATAAACCATTGATCGAATTAAACAAAACCAGCAAAGGTTTTTAATAATCTTTAACTGGAAAAGAATAAATCTTTGGAGCGATTTAACTGAACAAGAGAAAGTGTCTACCAGAAAGGAATCGAGATAAACTATTGATCGATTTAAACTGAACCAGCAGAGATCTTTAATAATCTTTGACTGGAAAAGAATCAAAATAAATCTTTGGAGCGACTTATCTAAACCATAGAAAGTTTCTAACGGAAAGAAATCAGGATAAACCATTGATAGATTTAAACTGAACCAGCAGAGGTCTTGGATATTATTTAACTGGAAAAGAATCAGAATAAATCTTTGAAGCGATTTATCTAAACCAGAGAAAGTGTTTACTAGAAAGGAATCAGGATAAGCTATTGATCAATTTAAACTGAACCAGCAGAGGTCTTGAATATTCTTTAACTGGAAAAGAATCAGAATAAATCTTTGGAGCAATTTATCCGAACCAGAGAAAGTGTCTACCAAAAAGGAATCAGGATAAACCATTGATCGATTTAAACTGAACTAGTAGAGGTCTTGAATATTCTTTAACTAGAAAAGAATCAGAATAAATATTTGGAGTGGTTTGTCTCAACACGAGAAAGTGTCTACCAGAAAGTAATCAGGATAAACCATTGATCGATTTAAGCTGAACCAGTAGAGGTCTTGAATAATCTATAATGTGAAAAGAATCCAAATAAAGCTTTGGAGAGGTTTATCTGAACCAAATAAAGTGTCTTCGGGAAGGGAATCAGGATAAACCATTGATCAATTTAAATTGACCCATAAGAGGTCTTGAATATTCTTTAACTGGAAAAGAATCAGAATAAATCTTTGGAGCAAATTATCTGAACCAGAGAAAATGTCTACTAGAAAGGAATCAGGATAAACTATTGATCGATTTAAACTGAACCACAGAGGTCTTGAATTTTTTTTAACTGGAAAAGAAGCAGAATAAATCTTTGGAGCGATTTATATGAACCAGAGAAAGTGTCTACCAGAAAGGAATCAGGATAAACCATTGATCGATTTAAACTGAACCAACAGAGGTCTTGAACCTTCTTTAACTGGAAAAGAATCAGAATAAATCTTTGGAGCGGTTTATCTGAACCAGAGAAAGTGTCTACCAGAAAGGAATCAGGATAAACCATTGATCAATTTAAACTGAACCAGTAGAGGTCTTGAATAATCTTTAACTGGAAAAGAATCACAATTAATCTTTGGAGCGACTTAACTGAAACTAGAGAAAGTTTCTACGGGAAAAGAATCAGGATAAACCATTGATCGATTTAAACAAAACTAGAAGAGGTTTTGAATAATTTGTAATTGGAAAAGAATCAGAATAAATCTTTGGAGCGATTTAACTGAACCAGAGAAAGTGTCTACCAGAAAGGAATCGGGATAAACCATTGATCGATTTAAACTGAACCAGCGGAGGTCTCGAATAATCTTTAAATGGAAAAGAATCAGAATAAATCTTTCGAGCGACTTATCTGAACCAGAGAAAGTTTCTACCGGAATGAAATCAGGATAAACCATTGATCGATTTAAACTGAACCAGCAGAGGTCTTGAATATTCTTTAACTGGAAAAGAATCATAATAAATCTTTGGAGCGATTTATTAGAACCAGAGAAAAAGTCTATTGGAAAGGAATCAGGATAAACTATTGATCGATTTAAACTGAACCAACAGAGGTCTGGAATATTCTTTACTTGAAAAAGAATCCGAATAAATTTTTGGAGCGGTTTATCTGAACCAGAGAAAGTGTCTAACAGAAAGGAATCAAGATAAACCATTGATCGATTTAAACTGAACCATCAGAGGTCTTTAATATTCTTTAACTGGAAAAGAATCAGAATAAATCTTTGGAGAGATTTATCTGAACCATAGAAAGTGTCTACGGGAAAGGAATCAGGATAAACCATTGATCAATTTAAACTGAACCAGCAGAGGTCTTGAATAATCTTTAACTTGAAAAGAATCAGAATAAATCTTTGGAGCGATTTATCTGAACCAGAGAAAGTGTTTACTAGAAAGGAATCAGGATAAGCTATTGATCAATTTAAACTGAACCAACAGAAGTTTTGAATATTCTTTAATTGGAAAAGAATCAGAATAAATCTTTGGAGCGATTTATTTGAACCAGAGAAAGTGTCTACCGGAAAGGAATAAAGATAAACCATTGATCGATTTAAACTGAACCAGCAGAGGTCTCGAATATTCTTTAAGTCGAAATGAATTAGAATAAATCTTTGGAGCGGTTTATCTGAACTAGAGAAAGTGTCTACCGGAATGGAATCAGGATAAACCATTGATCGATTTAAACTGAATCAGTAGAGGTCTTGAATAATCTTTAACTGGAAAAAAATCAAAATAAATCTTTGGAGCGATTTAACTGAAACCATAGAAAGTGTCTATGTGAAAAGAATCAGGACAAACCATTGAATGAATTAAACAAAACCAGCAGAGGTTTTGAATAATCTTTAACTGGAAAAGAATCAGAATAAATCTTTGGAGCGATTTAACTGAACCAGAGAAAGTGTCTACCAGAAAGGAATCGGGATAAACCATTGATCGATTTAAACTGAACCAACAGAGGTCTTGAATAATCTTTAACTGGAAAAGAATCAGAATAAATCTTTGGAGTGACTTATCTGAACCAGAGAAAGTTTCTGCCGGAAAGAAATCAGGATAAACAATTGATAAATTTAAACTGAACCATCAGAGGTCTTGAATATTCTTTAACTGGAAAAGAATCAGAATAAATCTTTGAAGCGATTTATCTGAACCAGAGAAAGTGTTTACTAGAAAGGAATCAGGATAAGCTATTGATCAATTTAAACTGAACCAGCAGAGGTCTTGAATATTCTTTAACTGGAAAAGAATCAGAATAAATCTTTGGAGCGGTTTATCTGAACCAGAGAAAGTGTCTACCAAAAAGGAATCATGATAAACCATTGATCGAATTAAGCTGAACCAGCAGAGGTCTTGAATATTCTTTAACTGGAAGAGAATCAGAATAAATCTTTGGAGCGGTTTATCACAACCAGAGAAAGTGTCTACCAGAAAGGAATCAGGATAAACCATTGATCAATTTAAGCTGAACCAGTAGAGGTCTTGAATAATCTATAATGCGAAAAGAATCAGAATAAATCTTGGGAGAGATTTATCTGTACCAGATAAAGTGTCTACGGGAAAGGAATCGGGATAAACCATTGATCAATTTAAACTGAACCAGTAGATGTCTTGAATATTCTTTACCTGGAAAAGAATAAGAATAAATCTTTGGAGCGATTTATCTGAACCAGAGAAAATGTCTACTAGAAAGGAATCAGGATAAACTATTGATCGATTTAAACTGAACCACAGAGGTCTTGAATTTTCTTTAACTTGAAAAGAAGCAAAATAAATCTTTGGAGCGATTTATATGAACCAGAGAAAGTGTCTACCAGAAAGGAATAAGGATAAACCATTGATCGATTTAAACTGAACCACAGAGGTATTGAATTTTCTTTAACTGGAAAAGAAGCAAAATAAATCTTTGGAGCGATTTATATGAACCAGAGAAAGTGTCTACCAGAAAGGAATCAGGATAAACCATTGATCGATTTAAACTGAACCAACAGAGGTCTTGAATAATCTTTAACTGGAAAAGAATCAGAATAAATCTTTGGAGCGACTTATCTGAACCAGAGAAAGTGTTTACTAGAAATGAATCAGGATAAGTTGTTGATCAATTTAAACTAAACCAGCAGAGGTCTTGAATATTCTATAACTGGAAAAGAATCAGAATAAATCTTTGGAGGGATTTATCTGAACCAGAGAAAGTGTCTACCAAAAAGGAATCAGGATAAACCATTGATCAATTTAATTTGAACCAGCAGAGGTCTTGAATATTCTTTAACTGGAAAATAATAAGAATAAATATTTAGAGAGGTTTATCTCAACCAGAGAAAGTGTCTAACAGAAAGGAATCAGGATAAACCATTGATCAATTTAAGCTTAACCAGTAGAGGTCTTGAATAATCTATAATGTGAAAAGAATCAGAATAAATCTTTGGAGAGATTTATCTGAACTAGATAAAGTGTCTACGGGAAAGGAATTAGGATAAACCATTGATCAATTTAAACTGAACTAGTAGAGGTCTTGAATATTCTTTAACTAGAAAAGAATCAGAATAAATCTTTGGAGCGATTTATCTGAACCAGAGAAAATGTCTACTTGAAAGGAATCAGGATAAACTATTGATCGATTTAAACTGAACCACAGAGGTCTTGAATTTTCTTTAACTGGAAAAGAAGCAGAATAAATCTTTTGAGCGATTTATATGAACCAGAGAAAGTGTCTACCAGAAAGGAATCAGGATAAACCATTGATCAATTTAAACTGAACCAGCAGAGGTCTTGAATAATCTTTAACTGGAAAAGAATCAGAATAAATCTTTGGAGCGACTTATCTGAACCAGAGAAAGTTTCTACCGGAAAGAAATCAGGATAAACCATTGATAGATTTAAACTAAACCAGCAGAGGTCTTAAATATTCTTTAACTGTAAAAGAATCAGAATAAATCTCTTGAACGATTTATCTGAACCAGAGAAAGTGTCTACCAAAAGGGAATCAGGATAAACCATTGATCAATTTAAACTGAACCAGCAGAGGTCTTGAATATTCTTTAACTGGAAAAGAATAAGAATAAATCTTTGGAGCGGTTTATCTCAACCAGAGAAAGTGTCTACCAGAAAGGAATCAGGATAACCCATTGAGCAATTTAAGCTTAACCAGTAGAGGTCTTGAATAATCTATAATGTGAAAAGAATCAGAATAAATCTTTGGAGAGATTTATCTGAACCAGATAAAGTGTCTACGGGAAAGGAATCAGGATAAACCATTGATCAATTTAAACTGAACTAGTAGAGGTCTTGAATATTCTTTAACTGGAAAAGAATCAGAATAAATCTTTGGAGCGGTTTATCTGAACTAGAGAAAGTGTCTACCGGAATGGAATCAGGATAAACCATTAATTGATTTAAACTGAATTAGTAGAGGTCTTGAATAATCTTTAACTGGAAAAGAATCAGAATAAATCTTTGGAGCGATTTAACTGAAACCAGAGAAAGTGTCTATGGGAAAGGAATCAGGATAAACCATTGATCTAATTAAACAAAACCAGCAGAGGTTTTTAATAATCTTTAACTGGAAAAGAATCAGAATAAATCTTTGGAGCGATTTAACTGAACAAGAGAAAGTGTCTACCAGAAAGGAATCGGGATAAAACAATGATCGATTTAAACTGAACCAGCAGAGATCTTTAATAATCTTTAACTGGAAAAGAATCAAAATAAATCTTTGGAGCGACTTATCTAAACCATAGAAAGTTTCTAACGGAAAGAAATCAGGATAAACCATTTATAGATTTAAACTGAACCAGCAGAGGTCTTGGATATTATTTAACTGGAAAAGAATCAGAATAAATCTTTGAAGCGATTTATCTGAACCAGAGAAAGTGTTTACTAGAAAGGAATCAGGATAAGCTATTGATCAATTTAAACTGAACCAGCTGAGGTCTTGAATATTCTTTAACTGGAAAAGAATCAGAATAAATCTTTGGAGCAATTTATCTGAACCAGAGAAAGTGTCTACCAAAAAGGAAACAGGATAAACCATTGATTAATTTAAAATGAACTAGTAGAGGTCTTGAATATTCTTTAACTAGAAAAGAATCAGAATAAATATTTGGAGTGGTTTATCTCAACACGAGAAAGTGTCTACCAGAAAGTAATCAGGATAAACCATTGATCGATTTAAGCTGAACCAGTAGAGGTCTTGAATAATCTATAATGTGAAAAGAATCAAAATAAAACTTTGGAGAGATTTATCTGAACCAAATAAAGTGTCTACGGGAAAGGAATCAGGATAAACCATTGATCAATTTAAATTGACCCATCAGAGGTATTGAATATTCTTTAACTGGAAAAGAATCAGAATAAATCTTTGGAGAAAATTATTGAACCAGAGAAAATGTATACTAGAAAGGAATCAGGATAAACTATTGATCAATTTAAACTGAACCACAGAGGTCTTGAATTTTTTTAACTTGAAAAGAAGCAGAATAAATCTTTGGAGCGATTTATATGAACCAGAGAAAGTGTCTACCAGAAAGGAATCAAGATAAACCATTGATCGATTTAAACTGAACCAACAGAGCTCTTGAACCTTCTTTAACTGGAAAAGAATCAGAATAAATCTTTGGAGCGGTTTATCTGAACGAGAGAAAGTGTCTACCAGAAAGGAATCAGGATAAACCATTGATCGATTTAAACTGAACCAGTAGAGGTCTTGAATAATCTTTAACTGGAAAAGAATCAGAATTAATCTTTGGAGTGATTTAACTGAAACTAGAGAAAGTTTCTACGGGAAAAGAATCAGGATAAACCATTGATCGATTTAAACAAAACTAGAAGAGGTTTTGAATAATTTGTAATTGGAAAAGAATAAGAATAAATCTTTGGAGCGATTTAACTGAACCAGAGAAAGTGTCTACCAGAAAGGAATCGGGTTAAACCATTGATCGATTTAAACTGAACCAGCGGAGGTCTCGAATAAACTTTAAATGGAAAAGAATCAGAATAAATCTTTCGAGCGACTTATCTAAACCAGAGAAAGTTTCTACCGGAAAGATATCACTATAAACCATTGATAGATTTAAACTGAACCAGCAGAGGTCTTGAATATTCTTTAACTGGAAAAGAATCATAATAATTCTTTGGAGCGATTTATCAGAACCAGAGAAAAAGTCTGCTGGAAAGGAATCAGGATAAACTATTGATCGATTTAAACTGAACCAACAGAGGTCTGGAATATTCTTTACTTGGAAAAGAATTAGAATAAATTTTTGGAGCGGTTTATCTGAAAAAGAGAAAGTGTCTAACAGAAAGGAATCAGGATAAACCATGGATCGATTTAAACTGAACCAGCAGAGGTCTTTAATATTCTTTAACTGGAAAAGAATCAGAATAAATCTTTGGAGAGATTTATCTGAACCATGGAAAGTGTCTACGGGAAAGGAATCAGGATAAACCATTGATCAATTTAAACTGAACCAACAGAGGTCTTGAATAATCTTTAACTTGAAAAGAATCAGAATAAATCTTTGGAGCGATTTATGTGAACCAGAGAAAGTGTTTACTAGAAAGGAATCAGGATAAGCTATTGATCAATTTAAACTTAACCAGCAGAGGTTTTGAATATTCTTTAACTGGAAAAGAATCAGAATAAATCTTTGGAGCGATTTATCTGAACCAGAGAAAGTGTCTACCGGAAAGGAATAAAGATAAACCATTGATCGATTTAAACTGAACCAGCAGAGGTCTTGAATATTCTTTAACTGGAAAAGAATCAGAATAAATCTTTGGAGCGGTTTATCTGAACCAGAAAAAGTGTCTACCGGAAAGGAATCAGGATAAACCATTGACCGATTTAAACTGAACCAGTAGAGGTCTTGAATAATCTTTAACTGGAAAAGAATCAGAATTAATCTTTGGAGCGATTTAACTGAAACTAGAGAAAGTTTCTACGGGAAAAGAATTAGGATAAACCATTGATCGATTTAAACAAAACAAGAAGAGGTTTTGAATAATTTGTAATTGGAAAAGAATCAGAATAAATCTTTGGAGCGATTTAACTGAACCAGAGAAAGTGTCTACCAGAAAGGAATCGGGATAAACCATTGATCGATTTAAACTGAACCAGCGGAGGTCTCGAATAATCTTTAAATGGAAAAGAATCAGAATAAATCTTTCGAGCGACTTATCTGAACCAGAGAAAGTTTCTACCGGAATGAAATTAGGATAAACCATTGATCGATTTAAACTGAACCACCAGAGGTCTTGAATATTCTTTAACTGGAAAAGAATCATAATAAATCTTTGGAGCGATTTATAAGAACCAAAGAAAAAGTCTACTGGAAAGGAATCAGGATAAACTATTGATTGATTTAAACTGAACCAACAGAGGTCTGGAATATTCTTTACTTGGAAAAGAATCAGAATAAATTTTTGGAGCGGTTTATCTGAACCAGAGAAAGTGTCTAACAGAAAGGAATCAGGATAAACCATTGATCGATTTAAACTGAACCAGCAGAGGTCTTTAATATTCTTTAACTAGAAAAGAATCAGAATAAATCTTTGGAGAGATTTATCTGAACCATAGAAAGTGTCTACGGGAAAGGAATCAAGATAAACCATTGATCAATTTAAACTGAACCAGCAGAGGTCTTGAATAATCTTTAACTTGAAAAGAATCAGAATAAATCTTTGGAGCGATTTATGTCAACCAAAGAAAGTGTTTACTAGAAAGGAATCATGATAAGCTATTGATCAATTTAAACTGAACCAGCAGAGGTTTTGAATATTCTTTAACTGGAAAAGAATCAGAATAAATCTTTGGAGCGATTTATCTGAACCAGAGAAAGTGTCTACCGGAAAGGAATAAAGATAACCCATTGATCGATTTAAACTGAACCAGCAGAGAACTTGAATATTCTTTAAGTGGAAATGAATTAGAATAAATCTTTGGAGCGGTTTATCTGAACTTGAGAAAGTGTCTACCGGAATGGAATCAGGATAAACCATTGATCGATTTAAACTGAATCAGTAGATGTCTTGAATAATCTTTAACTGGAAAAGAATCAGAATAAATCTTTGGAGCGATTTAACTGAAACCAGAGAAAGTGTCTATGGGAAAGGAATCAGGATAAACCATTGAATGAATTAAACAAAACCAGTAGAGGTTTTGAATAATCTTTAACTGGAAAAGAATCAGAATAAATCTTTGGAGCGATTTAACTGAACCAGAGAAAGTGTCTACCAGAAAGGAATCAGGATAAACCATTGATCGATTTAAACTGAACCAGCAGAGATCTTGAATAATCTTTAACTGGAAAAGAATCAAAATAAATCTTTGGAGCATCTTATCTAAACCAGAGAAAGTTTCTACCGGAAAGATATCACTATAAACCATTGATAGATTTAAACTGAACCAGCAGAGGTCTTGGATATTCTTTAACTGGAAAAGAATCAGAATAAATCTTTGAAGCGATTTATCTGAACCAGAGAAAGTTTTTACTAGAAAGGAATCAGGATAAGCTATTGATCAATTTAAACTGAACCAACAGAGGTCTTAAATATTCATTAACTGGAAAAGAATCAGAATAAATCTTTGTAGCGATTTATCTGAACCAGAGAAAGTGTCTACCAAAAAGGAATTAGGATAAACCATTGATCGATTTAAACTGAACAAGTAGAGGTCTTCAATATTCTTTAACTGGAAAAGAATCAGAATAAATATTTGGAGTGGTTTATCTCAACCAGAGAAAGTGTCTACCAGAAAGGAATCAGGATAAACCATTGATCGATTTAAGCTGAACCAGTAGAGGTTCTTGAATAATCTATAATGTGAAAAGAATCAGAATAAATCTTTGGAGAGTTTTATCTGAACCAGATAAAGTGTCTACGGGAAAGGAATCAGGATAAACCATTGATCAATTTAAATTGAACCAGCAGAGGTCTTGAATATTCTTTAACTGGAAAAGAATCAGAATAAATCTTTGGAGCGAATTATCTGAACCAGAGAAAATGTCTACTAGAAAGGAATCAGGATAAACTATTGATCGATTTAAATTGAACCACACAGGTCTTGATTTTTCTTTAACTGGAAAAGAAGCAGAATAAATCTTTGGAGCGATTTATATGAACCAGAGAAAGTGTCTACCAGAAAGGAATCAGGATAAACCATTGATCAATTTAAACTGAACCAATAGAGGTCTTGAACATTCTTTAACTGGAAAAGAATCAGAATAAATCTTTGGAGCGGTTTATCTGAACTAGAGAAAGTGTCTACCGGAAAGGAATCAGGATAAACCATTGATCGATTTAAACTGAACCAGTAGAGGTCTTGAATAATCTTTAACTAGAAAAGAATCAGAATTAATCTTTGGAGCGATTTAACTGAAACTAGAGAAAGTTTCTACGGTAAAAGAATCAGGATAAACCATTGATCGATTTAAACAAAACTAGAAGAGGTTTTGAATAATTTGTAACTGGAAAAGAATCAGAATAAATCTTTGGAGCGATTTAACTGAACCAGAGAAAGTGTCTACCAGAAAGGAATCGGGATAAACCATTGATCGATTTAAACTGAACCAGCAGAGGTCTCGAATAATCTTTAAATGGATAAGAATCAGAATAAATCTTTCGAGCGACTTATCTGAACTAGAGAAAGTTTCTACCGGAATGAAATCAGGATAAACCATTGATTGATTTAAACTGAACCAGTAGAGGTCTTGAATATTCTTTTACTGGAAAAGAATCATAATAAATCTTTGGAGAGATTTATCTGAACCAGAGAAAAAGTCTACTGGAAAGGAATCAGGATAAACTATTGATCGATTTAAACTGAACCAACAGAGGTCTGAAATATTCTTTACTTGGAAAAGAATCAGAATAAATTTTTGGAGCGGGTTATCTGAACCAGAGAAAGTTTCTAACAGAAAGGAATCAGGATAAACCATTGATCGATTTAAACTGAACCAGCAGAGGTCTTTAATATTCTTTAACTGGAAAAGAATCAGAATAATTCTTTGGAGAGATTTATCTGAACCAGAGAAAGTGTCTATGAGAAAGGAATCAGGATAAACCATTGATCAATTTAAACTGAACCAGCAGAGGTCTTGAATATTCTTTAACTAGAAAAGAATCAAAGTAAATCTTTGGAGAGATTTATCTGAACCAGAGAAAGTGTCTACCGAAAAGGAATCAGGATAAACCATTGATCGATTTAAACTGAACCAGCAAAGGTCTTGAATATTCTTTAAATGTAAAAGAATCAGAATAAATCTTTAGTGAAATTTATCTAAACCATAGAAATTGTCTACCAGTAAGGAATTAGGATAAACCATTGATCGGTTTGAACTGAACCAGCAGAGGTCTTGAATAATCTTTAACTGGAAAAGAATTAGAATAAATCTTTGGAGCGATTTATTTGAACCAAAGAAAGTGTCTACTGGAAAGAAATCAGGATAAACCACTGATCGATTTAAATTGAACCAGCAGAGGTCTTAAATATTCTTTAACTGGAAAAGAATCAGAATAAATCTTTAGAGCATTTTATCTGAACCAGAGAAAGTGTCTACCGGAAAGGAATCAGGATAAACCATTGATCGATTTAAACTGTACCGAAAGAGGTCTTGAATATTCTTTATCTAGAAAAGAATCAGAATAAATCTTTGGAGCTATTTATCTGATTTAGAGAAAGTGTCTACGGGAATGGAATCAGGATAAACCATTGATCGATTTAAGCTGAACCAGCAGAGGTCTTGAATATTCTTTAACTGGAAAAGAATCAGAATATTTCTTTGGAGCGTTTTATCTGAACCAGAGAAAGTGTCTACCAGAAAGGAATTAGGATAAACCATTGATCGATTTAAACTGAACCAGCTGAGGTCTTGAACAATCTTTAATTGGAAAAGAATTAGAATAAATCTTTGGAGCGATTTATCTGAACTAGAGAAAGTGTCTACCAGAAAGGAATTAGGATAAACCATTGATCGATTTAAACTGAACCAACAGAGGTCTTGAATATTCTTTAACTTGAAAAGAATCAGAATAAATCTTTGGAGCGATTTATCTGAACCATAGAAAGTGTCTACTGGAAAGGATTCAGGATAAACCATTAATCGATTTTAACTGAACCAGCAGAGGTCTTGAATATTCTTTAATTGGAAAAGAATCAGAATAAATCTTCGGAGCGATTTATCTGAATTATAGAAAGTGTCTACCAGAAAGGAATCAGGATAAACCATTGATCAATTTAATCTGAACTAACAGAGGTCTTGAATATTCTTTAACTGGAAAAGAATCAGAATAAATCTTTGGAGCGATTTATGTGAACCCGAGAAAGTGTCTACTGGAAGGGAATCATGATTATCCATTTATCGATTTAAACTAAATGAGTAGAGGTCTTGAATATTCTTTAATTTGAAAAGAATCAGAATAAATATTCGGCACGATTTAATTGAACTAGAGAAATTGTGTACCAAGATGGAATCAGGATAGACCATTGATTGATTTAAATTGAACCAGCAGAGGTCTGAAGGAAGTGTTTGTCATGTAGATAGTCACCCCGTCCTATTTCTGGAATTGATCTACAATCAATTTTTTCACAGATAGTTGTCCTGTCTTGTTTCAGGTATTAATATGGAACTTGTTTTTATCGGTCATTGAGATAGTTGTTCTGTCTGGCTTCAGGAATTAATCTCTGACCTATTGGGAAATGGCTGTTGTATTTTCCAAAGAGGACTTTTTCTAATTTACTTTTCCCTGCAAGGAAGAGGGTTAGTTGCATGCAGATGTATGCGTGGCTTGATGATTTTCTCAACATAAATGAGATTATGTTGTATGCATTTATTATGTATGTAATATGATGCATGAAATGTGAAATGTTGTTGGAATGTAACTTTTTCTTGGAAAATAAATCCTTGACAAATGTTGGGGAGCTTTGGGAAGTTTATTTCTGGACTGCTGTTAGAGACGAAGAGTATGCACATCTTCAAACCTTGCTCAGAATGTTTCCACTGGGGATTCCAGTTTTGTTGTTTGAGGAGAAACCCACTGGGGAATGTTGATTTTTCTTGAGAAGAAAACTCTATGGAGAGTGTTGATTCCTGCTTGGGAAAAGGAATTCAGGAGTTTTAATTGTCTGTTGCTATATTGGGGAGTTATCTCTTGATGGAAGAAGAAGGAGGTTAACAACTTGTTGGTGATAAAGAAGTTAACTGTTATCAGATTGTCTCCCAGGCTTTGCAGCAGCTCGCTGGAGGTTGTAGAAAAGTCTATTGGGGAAGAGGGGTTGTAGTCCCTTGACTTGTGATAGTCTGAAAGGAAAATTCAAGCTGGAGAATTTGTAGTTTGTTAAGGAAATAATCTTCTTTTCCAATTTGCGGGAGAGACGTCTTCTTTTGGAAGAACTCCTCGAGGATTCTTGAGATCAACTCAGTTGGGGAGAAGTTTTCAGAGATTGAAACTCTAACTGGGGATCACCCTATGAAAAGGAATTTGTGGAAGATTTGTCACTGCCCCCTAGTAGTAGGTGTTATAGTACGGCCAGAAAATGTTTGCTTGACCGTATGTAACCCTTTGCAGGAATTCATGTTCAATGCCCTAAGTGACTCAGATGCAGACCTGCCCCTGGTTATTCAACATTTCTTGGGAGGTTTCTTGGAATCTTGACTTGACTGCCCCCAGACGAGTTGGACGGTGACATGTCATGCCCCCTTGCTTATAGGAGATTTTTCATTGGAAGTGTCATCCCATTTGAAGTGATTTTGTCCACTGAGAGAGTTTTTGTTCGCTGGATATTTATCGTGTGAATTTCTCCGCTGTTAAACAATTAGCCATATGCAAACAACGATATTCAAATAATGCAAAGTTTATGCTTGTCTTGAAGTTTTGAAAACGTGTTTTAGCAGCAGATAAAAGAATTTTGCAAGAATGCGAATTCAACTCAGGATTTAGAGTAAGCCTTACAGGAGTCAGGATACCTTTTGTAACAGTATGATTTCGAACTAACCTATGCTTCAATTAGGACTTTTGAAGGGTTGTAACGCTGCTTGATTCACGGTTTAAGAAACAAAGGATAAGACTCAAAGTGTATTTGTACCCGTCCGTTCTTCGTGATGTTCTTCAGTCCCTAAACTCAGTTAATTGTGCGTTTGAACTCCAATTGAGTCTGGAATGACGTTTTGGTGATGGTTAGGACAAATTAAGTTTGTCGGAAGGCAGTCATTTTTGCAACATTTTTCATGTTGTTGAGGATTTGTAGCGTCCTCTTTTTTTGATTTATTATCCCTGATTTTTTCCTGACTGTTCTTGTTTTGAGATTACAGTCAGCGGGATGCCCCAGTTTTCTTCGTAGGTTTTGACTTAGTAGGATTTTCTTTTAAGGGGTAATGACTGCATATTTGATAGGGAACCATTTCCATTTTTTGGTTCCAAAGGAATGTTTTTGATGTCATTCGTTGTATACGAAGTGAAAGTTTGTGACTGAATGCGTATTTGAATTAACTGGGAGACTACCCTGCCCCATGTTTTGATTAAAGGTTTCAATTTATGTAAAAAATAAAACTCCTACATCTTTGGCTCGAAGCGGTTGACTAGGGATTATCCTCCTTATAACTCCAGTGTTTAGGGTTTGAAAGAAACGCCTGTACATCATTAGTAAAGTCTGTCCAAAAGCATATTGTATGAGATTATGGCATTGTTTTCTTCATCCTCCCTCTAATGGCTTGTAACTTTTAGCAAGAGTTGAATGTCATAAAGAGAGTAAAAATCATAGCTTAAATATAGTTAAAACAAATGGATGAATTCAAGACAAACATATGTGATGCATTAATGAAACATAGTTTAACATTAATAGATAAGTGTTTGAATGACAAAAGAAATTACAATGAAAATTCAAAATGAACTGGAACGCTCAATGATTTGGAATGGGAGCGGTGATAACGTTGGGAGTCTCTGGAGGATCGAACTTAATCTCCTTGGCGTCGATCATATTTTGAATCTTGTACTTCAGCGCCCAACAGTCGTTAGTATCATGCCCAAGACTACCAGAATGATATGCACATATTGCATCAGGATTGTAGCTAGGAGAAGAAGTTTTAGGGTTTGGATGAGGTCATATCAACATAATCAGATTCATCCTCAAAAAGTGTTGTAGTGCTTGAGACACTGGCATGTTGATGTTGGTAAATTGTCTTTTGGGCTCATCTTGCCTTTGCTTATTTTCCTGTTGTTATTGTCACTGTGATGCAGGACAGGAGATTAGGACTGCCCCCACATGTTGGTCGTGGTTGCTCTTGTCATGAACCTTTTAGCCGTACACACTATTGGACTCTTTCTTCCCATTATATAGCTTTTTCTGAGTATTAGAGGATGTAGCTCCTTGGATCTTACCGTTTTTATTGGAAAACATCGTATTGGTGGATGTCCTTCCACGAGAATCAAGGTCACCATGTCAAGTTGGTCATAGCCCTTGACTCAAGTTACCGTGCTTTAGTCTTTGACGGTGTTTTATTAGAGGAGAATAAATCCTCTTGCCCCTTGATAGGCGTCTGGTTCAACATGACCCTGCATCATAGGCCCTTGAGATCCTTGAAATGGTTATTGAAAATCCTATGGTATGATGGCATGATGTTATGTACAAGTATGCAAAGCAAGCAAGTTGTTATGTACAAATAGTCATGTACACACAAAGCAGACAAGTCCTTAGATTCAGGCTTGCATGGAGTTTGTAGGTAAGTACCCTCTTGAAGTTTAGTTGGCTTAACCTATCCTAGAAAGTAAATGGGTTCTAGGGGATCTCAATATCACTGATCTTTCTTCACCGGGCATTATTTCAGTGCAAGCCTCTTTATTGGCGATCAAAATATCCCAAAATTCTGATCTCAATGAGCGTAGCATCGAGTATCAACCAACTTCGGACTGCACCAAAGCCGGCAATCTCACTACTTCCTAATGGCCAAGTTGTTCAATTAAGGTTCTACGGTTAGTTAGTGCTTCATGACACTGCACAGCGGCCCCATATTCTCCTTAACTACTCAAGGGCTATCGGTACCAACAAATGTGTCACACTAACGTAGCCATTGGGTGTTTTACGTTTGATTGCAATTGTTGCGGATAGCAAGAGTCGCCACCAATTTTTATTTTATCTAATAAGGAAAGGGTGAAAAGAACAGGAAAGACCTTTGAGATTATTTCTTGAGTTCGAGGGGTAGATTATGAAAAGGGAAGGTGTTAGCACCCTTTTCATCCATTGTTATCTATGGGATCTTAGTTTCTTTCTAGATCATTTGCTTTTTGTTTGAAAATGTGCTTTGTGATGTGGGTTTGAAAATATTTTGATAACGTCTTTGTAATGATTCTCGTTTCTATAAGAATGCGTACAAAGTGTTGGTTTTGAAAATAGTTCAAAGAGGTGTTTGTGGAATGTGTTTTTGAAAGTGACTTTGAAAAGTTCCTTTGTAATGATTCTCGTCTCTATAAGAATGCGTACAAAGAGCTTTGTCTTTTGAAAATATTTCAATTGAAAGTGTTGGTGTAAAAATGATTTTTTTGTTGTGAGCAAGCGAGCAACTATAAGCGTCCTACCTACTCAAAAGGTCTAATGTTCTTTTCCGTATCCTTTAGATGTTGCTATCTTACAATTGATTTGGTAAGAAGCCCCATCATTGGATGTGAAGCGATGGGCGTGGACGTTTGTATAGTCATAAAAGGCAACCTATGAGACATTTTAGCAATTTTCGTTTAGGGACTAGATCGTTTACCGAAGGAAACATCGAGGGACTACGATCTTTTATCGAGGGTCTTTGCTAAAACGCCCATATTCGAGGGACATGACTATTTTATGAGGCAACAAGTGAGATTACCTTAGAGGTGCATGTGTGTGAATAATGTGTTTGATTTGCAAGCATTTAGTCTTTGATTTGGATGGTCTACTTGTTAGTTTTATCTTTCCATACATCCTAATTACAATCATTTGTATAAAGCAATAAAAAATGCAGAAAATAAATATCCTACACTATTACAACCATATTGAATAGCAAGAAAATATAAATAAAAAACAAAATAAAAGAAGGGAAGGTAATATTTTCGATACAGGCAGTAACACCCTTCGATTATGCTCTTCCAAGCTTCTTTTGATTTGGCCTGGAAGTCAGCATATGCGGGCAGCTTTTGATTCAACCTTTTGGCTGCTTCTTTCGATTGGGCTTGGCAGTCAGTGTGAATGTATCCTTTGATTACGTCATTTTCTTCTTCTTTCGAATGGCCTGGAAGTCAGTGTGTGGCGAAGCCTAAGGCCACACTCTTTGTTCTGCTTACAACTGTGAAGCAGCCAGGGGTGAAGCCTAAAGCTTCGATTCACATTTCCTTCCTCCTGTTTTCTTTCGTTTGGGATTTAAATAGAAACATGGCCCGAGGCCATGCTAGTATTGTCTCATGGCCAGGTTAGTTCTTAAAAACGTTTGATAAACCAAGAAACAAAACCAAAGGATAATAATGATGTTTGAAACGAAAGGAAATGGTTATTTACATGTTGTGCTTGAAACAATAAGCTTAAGGTTAAGAGGACTTACCTTGCTTGAAGCTAGTATGCATGTGTTTGACCTTGAGTGATTCCCCTGAGTGTCCCTGGATTCGAAGGAAAGAAACAAGGGTAATGTTTCTAGTGCTGGATTCAGAAGAAGGAACCAAGTGTTGAGTTGGTGTTTCACTGGGTTCTGGATTCGAAGGGAATAAATAAGTGTATTGTTTCGTTTGGCTCTTGGTTTGAATGTGTGTTAAGTGTTTGAGAGTGTTTGAGAGTTTGAGAATTTTTTTCTCCATGCCCCAAAGTCCTCTGGATGTGTTGTCCAGCCCCTTAGACGTGTTATGGAGCCTCTTATTTATAGGTGAAGTTGGCTGAGGTTTAGGAAGGAAAACAAAAGAATTTGAACAAAATGGGTAGACTGTTTTTGTATCTTTCGAGGGGCAGTATTTGTATACCATTTTGGTGCAAGAATAGGAGCAGCATTGCAGGACTGCTGTGCAGCAGTTTTGGAGCGTTATGGCCAGTGTATCAGGACTGGACTTGGCAGCAAGCATCTTTGAATATTTCAAATACTTCGATTCCAACCTTCGACCAGATCCCTCTTCAGGCAGCAATATTTGTTTCCATTTAAAGTGTCCTTCGAATGGGGAAAATATATGTCCTTCGAATGGACCATGTGCATGTCCTTCGAATGTGAAAGCTTGTGTATCCTTTGAAAAGGGAAACCCATATATGTCAATGCATGTCCTTCAAATGGGACACCCAAGTATGTCATAGTGTCCTTCGAATGATCCACCAAGGTATGTGTCATGGTGTAGAAATTGTGTGTTGAAGATTTTCAAGGGTGGAATCGAAGCAAGTTATTTCAAAGGAAGATACTGTCCATTCGAAGCTTGCATAAAAATAGCCAATTGATAAGGAAAGTTCCTGCCTTGTGATTTGAAACAAGCAGGAAAGAAACCTTTGCTTCCTGAATCAAAACAAACACTGTAAAGGGCCATTGCTTTATGGATTAAAGCTTGCATGCAGGAAGCCACTTGCTCTGTGGGCGCTAGCATGAAGGGGAGCCATGGCCTTGTTCAGGCAGGCAGGCAGGAGACCCTTGCCTTATACTTCATTTAGGAAGCCAATGTTAAGGATGGATTCGAAGCAAGCATGAAGGGAATTATTTGTCCAATCAAAACAGGCATGCAGGAAACAAATTTCCAATCGAAGCAGGCATGCAGGCAACCATTGCATTATGAACCATGTAAGGCCAATGGTGCAATCAACGCTTACATGCAG
The DNA here is from genome assembly GCA_948472305.1 of Vicia faba. NCBI lineage: Eukaryota > Viridiplantae > Streptophyta > Magnoliopsida > Fabales > Fabaceae > Vicia > Vicia faba. The sequence continues at coordinate 1,575,893,531 of OX451737.1, forward strand.
GAGGCCTAAATTCCCAAATGATACTTGCATGCATGAGGTCCCTTCTTTGTGAATCAAAGGAAACCTTCAGAAGACCATTGCCTTCTGAATCGAAGGAAGCTTTCAGAAGGCCGTCTCCTTCTGAAACAAAGGAAGTCAGTATGAAGCCACTACCTTCTGAATCAAAGGACACCAACAGGAGGCCTTTCCCTTTTTGAATCGAAAGGGACTGTTTCAAATTCCTAGTCGAAGCTAGTTGAGGATAGGCGTTTCCTTTTAGAATCGAAAGCCATTTGTTTCGAGGGGGACTTTGCCCAGTCAGAGCCAGTATGAAGATAGCCAATGCCCTGTGGGTGCTAATATGAATTCATAGGTAAGCCTTTTCCTTGTGTACGCTATCATGGTGGGAACCCCTTGCTTTGTGAATCTAAGCATGCAGGAAAGATGTAGTTTCTCAATCGAAGGCTACAAGCAGATAGCTAATGCCTTGTGAATCAAAGCAAGCATGTTAGGGGCCAATGCCCAATCGAAGGATGTAAGCCAAGATTTCATGGAAAGAGGCCAAAAACCCAATCGAAGGATGTGAAATCAAAGAAGGCATGCTCTTCTTTGATTTGATGCTTGAAAACCCACTTGTACTTGTGCAAATTTGAACTTTTGAAAATCCTTGTAAGGAAATGCCTTGAGAAAGGAGAGGGAAAATTTTGGGGTACAATAACTATGTATGCTTGTATGTATATATAACTGTATAGTAATTAGGCATGTATGGAAAGATATAAAAACAATCATAGCTAACCCTAAATACAAGATAAATAATTGAATTGAAACATTTTCACATTTTCACCTCTAGGGTAACCTCACTTGTTGCCTTCGGAAACATAGTCATGTCCCTCGAACATAGGGATACCCTTAGCAAAGGCCCTTAGTTAAAATCATCATAAAGATCCTAGTCATGCAATGTCCCTCTAGTTTCCTACGAGAAATGATCTTGTCCCTCGATGTTGCCTACAAATATATGATGAAAGTCCCTTTGAATTGCTAAGGTATCCCTATATGTTTCCTTCTATAACCATAACGATGACCCACGCCTGTCCCTCATACATCCAACGATAGGTCTTCCTACTAATTAATGGTAGGATAACACTATCTAACAGAGGAGGAAAATGACACAAAAGATATTTGATTAGGTAGATAGCTCGTAATCTCTTGCTCACAAAAAAACATTTCAAAATATCTTTTTCACACTGTTGTACCCCAAAATTTGCCCTCCCATTTCCTCAACATTTTCTCATCACAAGGCCCTTGAAGATCAAGATCCAGTTAGGGTTTCCTCTGCTCAAGACTTCTCCTTGCACTGTTGACCCAAATTAGGGTTTGTGTTTGAACAAAGATATTTTGACCTAAAATGCCTAAGATGACTTTCATGCTTCATGTTGGACTCCCAAGTTTATCCATACCAAGTTTCAAGTCTTGATTCCAAATTTTGCCCAGTCAATTGGACAATTGACCTAGAAATCAACTGTATTCGGGAAAAAGTCAACTGTGGCCAATTGACAGTCAAATCTCATGAAAATTGACCCACATCAACATTATGAACTCACATGGGCCATTTGATCAAGTTTGGATCATAATTCCACAAGAAATTTGATCAGATCACCAAAGGGGCAAAATGGTCATTTTTAGGGTTTTGACTGCATGAAGGCAATTTTTGACTGTTTGACCTAGCCAATGGCACACCAAGCTCACATATGGACTCAAGGACCCCATGGAATTATCTTGATATGCTCAACAAGTTCAAAAGATCCCAAATACACAAGATTGACAGTTGAATTTCCCAGTCAATTGATCAATTTTGACTGTATACTGAAAAGTCAAACTTTGACTTTTTGGTCAAAATCAAGGGTCAAGATTCATTTTTCATCAAAACATGCCAAATCATGAAACTTGTTCATCAAGAAATCAAGAAATGCAAATTAGGGTTTGAAATGAAGATTTTTCATAACTTAGAATTTTTCTAAGTTATGAAAAACCCTAATTTTTTCCTAACTTTGCCCTACTTTCTCACCAAGATTCATTTGGATTCAAGCAAAAGTCAAAACATGAAAGTTGTAGCCTATTGCATAATCTACAACTTTGATTCACAAAGTTTCCCCAAAAGAAGCTTGTAGCTCAAGTTACAATTTTTGGAACAAGGGTACCAAACCATTCTTAACTTAGAGAAAATTTGACCTATTTTAGGCATGTTTTTTACCTAACTTCAAGACCATTTTTTATACACTTCCACTTGGAATTTCAATTTGCATTTCAAATATGGATTGTAGTACACATTCCAAGCTTTCCAAAATGTCCAAGAACTCATCAAACAACCTCATGGTTAGGGAGAATCGAATTTGACAATATGGGAAAAACTCACTTTTGAATTGGCCAAGTTACATGTTCATAACACTATGCATTTTCAATCTCAGCTTGCACAACTTGATTACAGGTCTTTTATCTCAATTACACTCATAAATTTAATGCCAATCCTTTGTGCCAAGACAATGTTCTATGTGTTCAAGCATTGCCCAAAGGTTTAATCCTAAATTGGAAAAAGCATTATATCCATTTTTGCAAAAGTTACACTTTATGTCTAAAGCAAATCCAAGCAAGTACATTTGAAATCTCTTTGGTACAAGTTTATGAGTTAATCACACTGATCAAGACTGAGTTATGCAGCACATTAGAGGGGCCTCTATCTGTCTAGAACTGAACTTGGCCATTGCTTGCTTAAAGTTTAAGAAACATAGCATAACATGTACCAACTCTCATATCAGTGAACCAGGGCTTAAGAAAAGTTATCAAGCACATTCTAAACATTCATCCTAAGCTGAAGCACGACCCTAAGATCCCCAATACCTCCCCATTCCCAGAATCACCTTCAAACTGCTCAAAACAGGGCATCCCTGCAGTTTGAGTTCCATAGCTCAAACCTTCCATGCTTTCTTGCTAAAAACACATCAAACACATTCCCTAACATCCCTTGAAGCTAATCAAAACCTCAAACACGACCTGTAACACTCCCAGGCAACATCACCATTTTCATTTTCTTGTTTTGCAGCTGAAGTTCTCTAGCACGATTCAAAAGGTTTCAAGACAAAGTAAAGCTTGGAATAGCATCCCTGGACATCAAGGAAGCTGTACCAATCATCACCTTGCATTGAGGACACCTCCATCATCAGATACAACTTCAACTGAACAGGTAAGTTCATGAACACGAATCTCTCTATCCAGGCATTGTTAGCTTTAGGTTTGTGAAGAAAATATGTCACATTCATAGCCCTGAACATGCCCATGTAGTTAGTTTTCATTTATGTTACGTGTGTCATGAGAATTTGATGTCTGAACATTGATAAAAAATTAGGTTAAGATTTGGGAATGGAGAAATTCTCTCTCATTTCTGAGAGTTAGGATGAGTTCTTTATATGTATGGATTCGTTGTTTGATGCTGAACATTTTTGATGTTGTAAGTTTTCATTAAAAAGCCAGGAATCAGGATGTTTGAATCATGTTGCAAACACGCGTTTTTTGAATAAGAACTGTCCAGAGGTTCAAGAAGAGCCATGTGGGCTGGGCCTGTTTTGATATTTCTTTTCACACCATGTTTTTGGTTTTACACCCCCTAGGCCCATTATGTTTATTTTCATGATTTTTTTACTTTTCTTTTTTCATTCTGACTTATTTATTTTTCCTCATGATATTAAAAATATAAAAATAATTTTTTGAACCATTTTTGAATTTTTTAGGCATTTATTTGTTTATATTGGTATTTGTACATAAATAGATAAATAAACACTTTTCACTTAGAATACTAAAAAATAATGTAAACACATTTTATTCTCATTTTTATTTTGTTTTATCTTCTTAAAATATTTCATATAAAATATACTTTTTTTTTTTATAAATATTAAATATTATTATTTATATATATATAATACATATTTAGAAAATAATACAAATATACATATATATATTAATATATTTAGGACAAAAATACAAAAAATACATACATTTTTTCTTTTATTAATACTTGACATAAAAAAATACTTTTTTTATAAATACACTTCATTTTTATTTTATTTTTGCATACAATTATTAATTATTGTGTATATCAAATAAATAATACCTTTTATTTAAGAAATTAGTGTTTTCCCCTAAAACATAAAAAATCCAAAAAATAATGCTTTTCATTTTATTTTATTTTGACATAAAAAATACTCTTTTTTTCATACACATAAAAAACCTTTTTGCATCTTGCATATTTATCTTATTTCTATTTAATTTGTGCAATTAAATATCTTGTAAATAATTCAATATTGATGTAATAGTTTAGGTTTAAATTCCTTATCAAAAATCCCCATTTGAACATTTGTATCCCCCTTCCCATACATTGTGTTGTAATAGCTTAGTAAATTTATTTTTCGCACTTTATTGCTTTCTAATTATACCATGTTAGAATTAGGATTTGTATGCGAATAAAAAACGACAAAAATAGTTTGACCTAATTTCAAGATAAACAAGCATGAAAATGGACAACACTAATCACACTTGCACCCCTAGGATATTCCACTTGTTGCCTTCAATAAATGGGCCATATTGCATGTTAGGTATCCTTGGCAAAAACAAAACAATCAAATGATCATATTCCCTCGATGACGCTTTCGAAAGTTGCCTAAAAATGATCAAGTCCCTTAAAGGAAAAATTGCCCAAAGATACTTGGCACCATTGCAATTATGGTCTAAACGATGACCCGCGCCCGTCCCTTTCACATCCTAACATGAGATTGTCCACCAAATACAATGGTGGAACAAACTTGTTAAAAGGGTTAAAACATAGCAATAATCTTTGAGAAATTTATGAGTAGATAACCTCTTAGTTACTCGAATCAAACTTGCAAAAACAAAACACTTGCCTATTTTCTAAAACCACACCTCACAACACTTTCAAAACAAACTTTCAAAAACAAATGAAAACCTTTTCAAAACACATACACCTTTGTATACATCCCAACATGGATCATTACAAAGGTTGCCACCACATTGGCTTCTTTTCAAAAACATTTTCAAACTCACACACACAAAGCACCATTTCAAACAATTGAAACAAAAGGCAAGTGATCTAAGCAAGTAACTAAGAGCCCATGGATAACCATGGATAGAAAGGATGCTAATACCTTCCCTTTCTATAATCTACTCCCCGAACCCAAGAAAACATCTCGAAGGTTTTTGCTGTGCTTTTTAAACCTTTCCTTAGGATAAAATAAAAAGTCGGTGGCGACTCTTGCTCAACCGAAACATTTGCGAAAACAAACGCAAAACCACAGTCAGTTCTCCCACCGTATCACACACACGAAACACTTTTATGAAATATTTTCAAAAAACCAAAGACTTTGTATGCATTCTTAACTGATACAAGAATCATTACAAAGTTGTCGCACTTAGGCATTTTTCAAAATATTTTCAAAACATACACATACAAAGCATTTCAAAAAGTGAGCTAGCGATTAAGAGCCCGTAGATAACTACGGATGAAAAGGGTGCTAACACCTTCCCTTTTCATAACCTACCCCCCGTACTCAGAAAATCTCGAAGGTCTTTCCTGTTCTTTTCACCCTTTCCTTTATTGTATAAAAGAAAAGTCGGCGGTGACTCTTTCTATCCGCAAGATTTGTGATAAAACATAAAACCAAAAGTCAGTTCTCTCATTGAGATCAGACTCTCGCAATATTTCGGTCTCAAATCAGATGCTTGTGCTTAAACAATGACTGATATAAACATCGGTGATATGAGACTCTTAGAAAGATGTTTGAAAATGCCAATGTAAGGCAATTTTGTATGAATTCTTGTACCATTGAGAATGTATACAAAATGTTTGTTTTTGAAAAGTGTTTTGAAAATAGTTGTTTTGAAAGTGTGAGGTGTAAATATTGTTTTAGTTTGTGAGCAAGCAATTACGAGTAATCTACATAATCAAAAAGTCTATGTTCTTTTCCTCCCCCTTTAGATAATTCTACTTTACTATTGGTTGGTAGGGAGCCATATCATTCGATGTGAGGGACAAACATGGGTCATCGTAAAGTCATAGGAAGCAACTTGTAGGATGTTTTAGCAATTTTCGTAAGGGACTAAGATCGTTTACCGAAGGCAACATCGAAGGTTCATCAAGGGACTACAATATTTTAACCGAGGGTCTTTGCTAAAACATCCCACATTCGAGGGACATGACTGTTATATCCGAGGCAGCAAGTGAAATTTACCCTAGAGGTGCATGTGTGCAAAGTGTGTTGATTCATTTATTTGTCTTAGATAAGGGTTTTGCTATGATTGATTTTAAATCTTGCCATACAAACCCTAAAATTACTAAAAATAATAAGGAAAGCAGTAAATTGCCGAAATTAAATGTCCTACGCTATTACAACGGTTCGGGATTGGGGGTACAAATTTATGAATGGGGATGAGTCGAATCCACAATACGATTAAAAGTGTAAATAAACAATCAATACAATCCAATCGAATTAAAAATAAACAATTAATTAAACCTAAACAATCTACTTAATAAAATTAATTAGCAAAATCATTAATAATATAAAAATAATATTTTTAGTTTAATTATTTAGCTAAAAAGTGTTTATGTATTTTTTGTATTTTTAATATAAATAAAATTAAAATGACTAACAAAACAAATAAACTAAATTAAAAAAATCACAAGAGTAAAACTAAATTAAATAGGCCAAAACTTAAGCAAACAAGAGGGTATGGGGGCATGATTTCAGATGGGCTAGAGGATGAAGTGCAAGACCTAAAACATTTATAACAAAAACAAAATAATTATGAATAATAAAACAAAATTGGGCTTCAGACAACAAGATAGGGGGTGAGATCTAGAAATTCGCTTGGGCTCAATGTTCCAAGCCCAATACTAATTTGTTATGCAGCAAAAATAAAAAAGGTGTGTGTGAAGAGAAATCTACTTGGCCCAATATTAGCAAGCCCATGCGCTTAGGAGGCTGCTGGTGATCTTGTGCGTGGCTTGAGTGGGGGTGTACTGTAGATGCACAGATCTGGACACTTGATGATACTTGATACAAGATTCGATGGTGGTAGGGTGAGGGACCATCGTGGTTGTGGTGAGCGAACATGGGCAAAAATAGAAGGTGGCCACAAGGGTGATGATAATTGTCATCACCTGATTAATGTAATAACTTAATCAAATAAAGAAAAATTATAACACAAAAAAGAATTTTTTTTGAAAGAAACATAGAGACAAAACTCTTCTTAATATATCCTCTCGCATCTTTCATCTGGTCTCTTCCCTTAGAGCTTGCTAGAAATCTCCTCACGATGGCGGTAGCGGCATCGACGTCAAGATTAGCTCCGATCTCACATCTTTTTACACTGATCTCTTTGTTTCTCTCTCCTCTCTGTACTAATTCGGCCTTTGATTTTGTAGGAGGTGCGGGATTTGGCCTAAATCTTGAAAGGGGGTTTCTAAACCCTAGTGCTCAGATATGATGGACCCTTGAGATTTCTCGTGAGATCTTTCTGATATCCTTGCGTTTTGTCTTTCTTCTTCTATTTTCGAATATGATGGGTTTGTCTGGAAAATGATCAATGGAACAGATTTAGGGTTGTGTGTTCCGCGGTTGTGTAGTATTGAACAATCTTTCTCTTTTTTTCTGAAGGGGTTTTGTGAAGGAAAGTGATGAAATAAAGATTTAGGGTTTGTGGTTCTGCGACTGTGTTTCTATATTTTTTATGAACTGTGGCCTCCCTTGATAACTTATCTAGTGAAAGTTTTTGTATTGAAAAATTAGGGTTTCCTGTTGAACTTGATTTTGTGATCACAGGCCTTGAGAAACTCGTATTAGACTTGTCATTTTCTGATATCTGGTTATTTTCTGATATGTCAACTCTATTGTATCTGCTTGAATTAATATGTTGTGATCTGATATTTTGCACTTTTGTTATGCTATGCTGCCCCTGTTACTTGTTGGCCCATTTGCCATTCTGACTATACTGGTTTTATGTGAATTCTGTATTGGGCTTGGTGATTCTGATTTTCTGTACTATCCTTTTCAACAACCTTTTGTTGACATGAAATTCTTTTTACTGTCTTTTTATTTACTATGATGATGGTGAGGCCCATTCACTGAGTTTGTACTTGTGCAGTACATTACCCTTTTGAACCTCTATTGTGAACCAAGATTAGCCTTTTCTTGTGATTTGTAGTAGAGGTGATTAGACCTGTGATTAACATTGTAGTTCTAAATTTTGTTCAAACAAAGCAATATAAGGCTTTTGGTTGTTGCTTGTTAATATGATTAAAAAATCACCCTTTATCTGATTCCTTCAAACAACCCCTAATGATGAATTTGTGAAATAGTTCTTTGAAAATTCTTTGTTCATGTTCATGTTTCTTAATATACTAACTATTTATATTTCTTTTTGTTTCATGGATGGTTGGTGTGGAATGGATGAAGATGGCAAGGAAAAGTTGAAGAAGAGGTTGTGGCTGCCATAAAAGAGCTTGTAGGGAAATTTGAAGAAGTTTTGACTAATTCAATAGTAACCAAAGGGCAACTTCATTAGATTTAGGAATTCCATTTGAATTTTGCATTGTAAAAACTTAGGACTTTGAAACAACCTGGCCGAAACGTCATCCGATTATGAAAATCAATGAAGTCGCCACTGAACGTCTTTTATCCCGCAAGAAGGGGAAAGGTAAGCATAGAGAAAACCTGAAGAGGGAGAAATCACGGTCTTGCGACTGAGAGATTGGGTAAAGGAGTCTGTTACGCGAGGGGAAGGTATTAGTACCCCACATGCTCGTAGTACTCTACGATATCCATTCTTGTTGTTCTAATCTAATGGGTGTGTAAAATCTATATCTAAGCTGTACAGAAAATGCATGAAAAATAAAGGAGAAAAGAATGTAGGGAAAATAAAAGTTATGCTCGCTCGGGCCCTACCCCAGTGCCTACGTATCCCTTTTAAGGAACCAGAGCAGCCGTAGGTCGGCTCATGTATTTTGGTTGGTTTGTGTTTTTAGTTAAGAAGATAAAATCAACAGACGAGATGACAAAACATCAGACAGAATAACAAAATGTCAACAATGATGATAAAATAGCAAAAGAGATGACAAAACATCGCACGACAACACAAACTCAGATAAGTTGGTAAGACGTCATCATGATGGCAAAACATTAGACAATACAATGAAATATTACACCTAACAATGATATTGAAAATCAAAGTAGGATAACAAACATGTGCCATGGCGAAACATCGGATAAAAGATAACATGGCAAAGATGGAGAGACGTCAATAAACCAGATGATAAAACATCACACCTAACAATGATATCAAGAATCAAAGTAAGATAACAAACATGTGCGTGATGGAGAAACATCGGCAAAAAGATAACATGGCAAAGATGGCGAAACATCAATAAACCAGATGATAAAACATCACACCTAACAATGATATCGAGAATCAAAGTAAGATAACAAACATGTGCACGATGGTGAAACACCGGCTAAAAGAATGTTCGATGGCGAAACATCGGCTAAAAGATAACAGGATATCATGGCAAAGATGATGAAATATCAAACTGAAAGGCACACAAAAAATTAAGATTAGTTTGTATTTTTTACCTTGAAGAAGGATTTATGTTTATTAAAGATGTTTTATGATTTTCCAAGAAGAATTTTTAGTTTTAGGATGCAAGAATGCAAAGGAAAAGAAAACAAATAAGGGAGACTATCCTAATCTCTAGCCCTAATGTTATCATACAATGATTGGCTCTAAGGTTGAGGATGAAAAAAGGGAAGTTTCTACCCTATGTTAGCATGCATGGATTCCTATCCTAAGGTCTAACTCGAGGAGTAAACCTACACGAGAAATCCTAAGGGAACATGGTAAAACTGTCATAGATCCTGCGACAAAAACAAGAAAGAAGATGGCGAAACATCTGGACAAACAACAACTCGAGTACCACTCACATATCAAACACCTACAAGGCGCACGCCTAATAGTAGAAAGAGAGGTCCCGCCATAGACAAGCAACCAAGAACCAGACCCGGGGTCAAGCCACATCCAAGGGGAGCGTATCACCCAAGTCAACAAGCTCTAGAATTATAGGAATGCAAAAGGGTCCTTAACCGTGGTATCAATTACCAGGGCAAGAAAGATCTGGGGAAAAAGACATAGTGCATGCGTACACTAAGCATCATTGTTGGTTAACACGAGCTAAAGAAAGCATGGGGATCCGACTGCGGGAACCCTTTTCACTTTCCTTTAAAGGACTTTAATTGATTCGAATTTTGGGCATATGTTTAGAGCATCCACTTGTAGAAAGTGAGCATAGGAACGACATGGACTGGAATGTGCGGGGGTCGATTATGAACCCTTTCCGCTCGCCTTCTTTTGAGGACTTTTCAACTGTAATACAATGCGGGCACAAATATAGACACATGTGCAGAATACCTACTTCAAAGATAGGATTTTAAACAAACACATATAGCATACAGAAAGCGGTGCCTGCTATAGGACTTTAAACAGCGACTTCGAGCGCACGCTCTTTATTTCCTGCTTCCTACTTCACATGATTTCTAGAAATCAATAAAGTATGAAATGAGATAAACAAGAGAAAATATCAAACGGAAATTAATCTGTAGCAGAGTGTATTAGAATAAAGAAAACCCGACGATCTTCTTCAGCTTCACCAATAGTCAACAGACTAATCCTCAGGCGCTCGATATCACAAACTAGACTCTTACCATAAAATCATGGAAGTAGAGTAATAAAAAAATGAGTATTAACATGGAAAGAATGATTTGGAAAATTCAATTAAATTCTAAAATCCTAAAAATCAGCTCTAAAAATATTCTGTTTTTTGTATCATTTTTATCATCAAAACTATAAAAAAGAAAATTCCACGAGAAAATAAATGACAAAGCTCTGCCTTCTTCGATTGGCTTTAATGCTTCCTTCTTCGATTGTCCTAAACCTTGGAGTAGCAACATTCTTCGATTTGCCTCACTTCTGCCTTCTTCGATTAACTTCAACCTACACCAATAACGTCCTTCGATTGGCTTTAACCTACAGTAATAACATCCTTAGATTGGCTTCAACCTGCAGTAGCAACCATTTAGGATTGGCTTTAATTTTGTCTTCTTCGAACAAAGCTTCAATTCTGCCTTCCTCGAACAAAGCTCCAATTTTTCCTTCTTCGATTGGCTTCAAACTGTAGTAACATCATTCTTCAATTGGCCACAACTTGCAGTAGTAACCATCTTGGATTGGCCTCAACCTGCAGTAGCAACCATCTTGGATTGGCTTCAACCTGCAGTAACATGCAACCTTCTTCGATTGGCTTCAATTCTGCCCCAGTAGTGCCCTTTAATTGGCTTCAATTCTGCCTTCTTTGATTGGCTTCAACATGCAGCCTTCTTCGATTGGCTTCAATTCTGCAATAGCAACCATCTAGGATTGGCTTCAACCTACAGCAACATGCAGCCTTCTTTGATTGGCTTCAATCCTGCAGCAGTAGTTCCCTTTTTCGTTTGGCTTTAACCTGTAGTAGCAACCATCTGGGATTGGCTTCAACCTGCAGTAACATGTAACCTTCTTCGATTGGCTTCAACCTGCAAGTAGTAACCATCTGGGATTGGCTTCAACCTACAGTAACATGTAGCTTTCTTCGAACAAAACTCCTCAGGCTTTGGATTCGAAGCTATCATCCTTTGAAGCTTCATAGATTCTGGACTTTGAAGCTTCATAGATTCTGGACTTCGAAGCTTCAAAGACTCTAACCTCTAGCACAAGTGAAACTTGTGCGTAGACTCAATGCAAGGGCTCATGCTTAGATCATTCGAACAAACTCAATTCTCCATTAGATTTAGTAAAATCAAATGCAATTGAAAGCTAGCAAAACACTCTACATCATGCAACTCAAATCATCACAAATGATTAAGCACGGATCAAGAACAAAACTCATGAAAACTCAAAGAAAATAATTTGTACATAGAATTCCAGAAACTCCACCAAACGATTCAAGCCTCAAACGAAGATAAATATATACATCAGACCTATAGTCCGGCCAGCTAAAACATAATGCATAAGATTTACAAAATTGATTCAAGCTAAATTACACAAATCAAAGTCCAAGCAACTTACAACAAATCGAAGTGCAAGAAAACTTACAGCAAATCAAAGTCCAAGCAACTCACACCAAATTGAAGTTCAAGAAAACTTACAGCAAATCAAAGTCCAAGCAAGCTCACAGCAAATCAAAGTCCAAGCAAACTCAACTTGATGCAAAATCTGGAAATTCAAATCCTCTGCTCCATATGTAAACCAATGCTTCCACTATGATCTACTCACTTCACTGAAAATGAATCATCAAGAAAGAATTAAAAAATAAATCATAGAAATGAGAGAATTCGATAACTGAATTTGAGAGAAAGTTGAACTTCAGATCTGAAATTCTGTGGCCAATGTTGCTCTCTCTCGACTGAAGATGCATGATTGAGGAGAAGAGTTTCTTCAAGTTCTTGATGTTGTTGTACCTGAATCAATTCCAATTTTGCCTCAAAGTTGATTATAGTGCGATGAACAAAGCAGTGAGGTAGATAACACGTTCTGAGATAAACAAAACCATGATGTTGTTGTTGCTTGCAATGATGGTGAAGATTCCGGAAGATTGAAGAAGTTGCAGTGGTGTAAAGAATGTTGTCTATGATTGATGCGATGGTGATGAAGGTTTGAGGAGGTTGAAGTAGTTGCAGAGAGAATTTTTGGTTGAAGATTGAAGAAGAAAGTAGAGAGAAGATGAGAGCTCTTTTTGGTGATTCTTCCAACGACTGAAGAATGTATGAGATTTAAAGAGAAAGTTTGTTATGTAGCAGCAAAAGTTTGTTACAGTTGAAGTGATCCTGGCCTTCGAATCAGAAAATCCAGCTGGAAAATGGATGGTGAGGATCGAAATAATTGTGAGGTTCATTTGAGATTTTTTTTTTGTTTTCTATGATTTCATCTAAAATTCAAAAAGTGGAAATAAGGGGAAATAAGTGTGAATGCTGAGGTGTCCAACTGCGCATGGAATATGTGATATTTTGGAAAGAAAGTTGCCAAAAAGGGAAAGGCACGAGGGAAGTGAGGTGAGGCATGGTGTGTGAGAATGTTTAGCCAAATGTGGTAAGAAGTGAGGTGGGAGCTGAGTTCACACGTGAGATACCCGTGTTTGATGAAATCAAATCACAAAAATGCATTTTGTGTTGAATCTAGTGCTGATGCGCAGCCGGCTTGGCCATGCCTTACATCTTGCGTACCATGCTTGATCAATTGAAGATGTCCACTTTCATCATCCATAACTTGATCACACCCTAACCATTTCCAATAATTTTTCTCACAGTGGAAAGACAACATGTAATACTTCTAATTAAACCCAAAATCAAATCAAAACCTAGCTATAGTTATAAAAAAAAATGGGTTGGACATTTGGTGTGCCACCGCTTGATGAAATGTCTAGGCAAGATGCCTCGGGATGGCCGTGTGGCTTGCCCATGATGCCCAACATTTGACTAACTTGCCCAGAACTTCAAAGGCTCATAACTTTTGATTTGGGGTAAGAAGTATATTTTTGTCCTCTATGGATCCTTGTAGATCTTCTTCCCCTCTTCAATTGGAAAAAAGAACCACGAAAATCCCCTGAAAAATGAGAAAGTTATGCCCTTGCAAAGTCAGGCCAAAATAAAAAACACTTAGTGAAAATTTCAATCACCAAGATAACTTCAAATCCAAGTAACCTCTCAATTTTTCAATTCTTATCAAAACCAATCATAAATGGTCATCCCTTATAAAAATACCTGTCAAATGCTTCATGATGACCAAAAGTCCACCTGGTCAACTTTGACTTTGTTAACTTTGAATAAAATGGTTGTTTTCCCTTTTGATTCAATTGAACCACTTTTCTTGAAGATTGGACCTCAATACTTTAATCAAGGATGCTTAATAACATATGGTGAATCATGGAAACCAACTTGGGTGAAAAATTCAAAAAAATCCTGATTAAATCAAAAACCCTAATTTTGCACCATGCGTTAGGAAATAGCTGGCCAAACTCCAAACCTCTAATTCCACTGGGCATCAAGAGAGGATTCTTGAACAAAATTGATTCCAATGATGATAAAAGAATGATGCTTTAATACTTGGCTCCTTTAGACCCCAATAACTCCAACTTGGGCAAAACCCTTTTGGGCTTGAAAGATCAAGAGATTTAGATGATAAGGCCCTCCTTAAGCAACTTGTCAATACAATCAATCTTCCAAAGCTTGAGGGAGGCTTGATAAACCAAAATACTTTAATCCCATCACCATGTATGAATGCAATTCAATATGATGTTTATGATGAAACATAATCCTAAATCAAGAGGGTAAATTTTTGGGTGCAACAAACTTGTGATAAGAAAGCTTAGAAATTGAATCATGTTTGTAATAAACTTTAGAGAAAGTTCGTATTTGGATGTAAGAGTCCCTTTTAAAAAATCTTGTGAAATTGTATAGTATCAATTCAAATTAGAATTTTCAATTCAATCTTCTATGCCATAGTTCTTGTGAAATAACTAAAATCTTGAACAATTGGTAATCGTCAATTTTGACTTGTATTGAAATAATTCATGCTTTGAAGCTTCCAAGTGACTTTCTTGTAAGATTTGTATTGATCCTTGTAAAACTTGTAACCTTTGTAGGATTTTCAATTTAAATTGATGATGATATGAATCTTGAATTAAGAACACAATGATCTTAAAATTCCTTCTCACTTCTAAATTAAAAAATGCAAAACATTTGAGGTAGCAAATGTAAATAGCCTTGGGTAGAAAGAAAAGAAAATGGTGTTCAATTTTATTTCCAAACTTGTCAAGATGAACATCTTTTAAGTAGTAAGACATAATAACCAAAATTCCCTCTAATTGCCTTTTTGAAATTCAATCTCTAGTAAGCCCAAAAATGTGCTTTAAAAAGCCCAAAGAATATACTCTAATAAGCCCAAAAGATCTTTACTAAACTTTGCATCATAACTTCATCATTCGAACTCACAAATTGAACTAACAAGTAACCAAAAAAATCCACTTGATTAAGAGGCGTATTGAAGAAGCTTCATAGAAGAAAGTGAAATTTTGGTATCAGATATGTGATGTCAAAAGAGATGTCATGACACAAATATCTATTTGCAAGTAAGGTGCAGTAAAATCAAAAGCAGTCAAAACACAAGAGATTGTTCACCAAGTTCAGTTTATAACAACACCTACTCTGGGGGCTACCAAGCCACAGACAAGTTCACTAAATAGTATAAATTCTTAGACCCTCAGTAAACAACCAGTTCACGATCTAATCATTTAATCACTACCCAAGCTAAACTTCTACCTAAGACCCACCTTGGTATGAGGTCATCCTCAATTCCCTTCAATCACTTACAGTGAAGAACTTAACATAATTAATAAATTTGAAACACTTCAATCATTCAATGCTTAAAAGCTTATGAATGATACACAATTAATAACCCAAATAACAGCTCAAGTATTTAAACTAATACTTAGAGTGTATTACAAATAAAAAGCCTAAACATCTAATCAGAAAGAATGTATTCTTCTTCAAAAATTTCTTGTCTTTGAATAAGGAAACGAGTTCTTATATATGCGCAGTGTTGTACCCCAAAATTTGCCCTCTCATGTTTCCCAAAGTCTTTCCCCTGCATGGCTAATCACAAACCCTTTCCTAAGGAAAAAGAAATTTTTTGAGTGGTGCTTTAAGTACCTTTCGATTGGCATTCTGAAGGAGAATTTTGATTGGCATTCTGAAAGACCCTTCGATTGGCAATTCTGAGAGACCCTTCGATTGGTGTTATAGACAAGCCTTTCGATTGGCAGTATGAACAAGCACTTCGATTGGCATTCTGAAAGACCCTTCGATTGGAAATTCTGAGAGACCCTTCGATTGGTGTTATAGACAAGCCTTTCGATTGGCAGTATGAACAAGCACTTCGATTGGCATTCTGAAAGACCCTTCGATTGGAAATTCTGAAAGACCCTTCGATTGGTGTTATGGACAAGCCTTTCGATTGGCATTATGGACAAGCACTTCGATTGGAAATTCTGAAAGACCTTTCGATTGGCATTATGGACAAGCACTTCAATTGGAATTATGTCAAGGCAGCTTCGACAGGCATGTTAACCATGTCCTTCGATTGGCATGAACAACACCTTTCGATTGGCCTGTTAACAAAGCCTTTCGATTGGAATCCTTCGATTGATATTTGGACAAAGGCCATTCGAAGAACTCCTTCCAGGCCATGTGGAAGAGGCCATCAAAGGGCACTCAGAAAACATGTCCAGGTACACTGAACATGAGAAAATGGCATGTGTCCCTTGCAAATATAGAAATAATTAAATGCTGATTGTGGATTTAATTCCTGAGTTAAAGGCCAGATTCTTTCCTTTTCTGTTCCTAAGGAGCTGATTCGACCAGAGTAGTTATGTTCAAATCAAGACCAATCGAAGAGCAGGTCCTGAAGGCATTCGAAAGTCAACATGTCCAGGTTCATTCCAGATTCCAAAGAGACATGAATATTTCAAAAAAGGAAATAATTTAATGTGTCTGATTCTTGTCTCATGGCTTTAATGGCCTGGTTGAATGGCTGTCTCTTGCCGTTACAAGCCCCTCACACTCCTATAAATACAAGGGCCATCATACATATCCAAGACACACGAAAATATACAGAAAAAATAGAGAAAAGAGACAGGGAGAACTTGGAGATACGCTGCCAAAAATCATCAGCACTTCCAGGAAGCCATACCCAATCCTTGCACAAGCCAAAACTGCCACCCAGCGAACACCTCCACCCTCAGAACTACAGATCAAAGCACCTCTGTTTGGTAAAGAAATCTAATCTCAAACTCATTTCGATCTCTGATTGCATATTCATGTTATTACTGATGTTTGTGAATGATTTAATGTGCTACATACAAGCTACAGCGCAGAGATGAGATTGTGCCATTGCTTGGGCATAATCTGAGTTTCTCCTTCGAATCCCAGGATAAAACAAACCCAGACCCAGATTCAGCAGGTGCGAATAAGGGGGAGATTCGAATCAGGGGGTTAAAATCCCCCCTGGACCTTTAACATGTGTTTCGTTTCTTGCAGGAAATACATCCTCAGGATCCTGTTCAGAGTTTCGAAGCTTAGCAGCTTAGCTTCGAACTGGATCCAGGATTTCCAGATCGAAGGATGACATATCCAGATCGAACACCCTCATGCACCTTCGATCAAGACTCTTCACTGGGTCGAAATACATCCTGCACCTCTTTCGACCCAGGCCTCCAGAATTATATTTTTTTCTTGATTTGCTGCCTGGCCCATTTGTACTTTGTTTACTTTGTTTTTGTTTTTTTCTTTTAGTTTGTTTTTTTTAATCAACATAAAAATCATAAAAATAAATAACTTAGAATTAGGATTTAATTTAGTTAATTATTTTAACTTATTTTCTTCAATTTTAAAATCAGTAGACTTAGGATTTATTTGAATTCAATCCTTTTCATAAACAAAAAATGAAAAAAATATTAGGTATGTTTTAGAGTTAATTTTAATCAGTTTTTTTTTAATTAATTAAATTTGACTTAATTGAACATTTAGCATTTTCCCAAAAAAAAATAAAACAACAAAAAGATTATATTCTTAGGATTTTTAAGATTCGCGCGCGTTTATTTTATTGTAACTGCTTATTGATTTGTAATAGCTTAACTAAGACTTTTACTTTACTGCTTTATACCCCCAATTTTGGACATGTAAACAATCCCCCTCCCCGAAGCCTTGTAATAGCGTAGGATTTACAATTCCCGCACTTTAATTTCATGTACATATATTAACTATTTAGATGTATGCTAACTAGGATTGCATGACAAGAACTTAAAATCAACAGTAGCTCACCATGACATGCAAAAATAATATAACTAAAAATTGACACACTTGCACATGCCACTCTTAGGGTACACCTCATTTGGCTGCCTCAAGTGTGGTCATTGAGTATAGGATGTTTTAGAGGTCGCTCTCTTGTCCAAAGATCAAAGTTTCCTCGAAACGGTTGCCTCGGATAAAATGATCTAAGACATTAGGGTTACCACTAAGGCGTCCTAACATTGCTTTAGTGACCACACATCCCTTTAATCGAATTGACCCGAAAACTCCAACGACGGTGCTACCTACTCCTCAATAGTGGGATAGCATTGTCTAAAGGACACTTGCACAGTTTAATTCCTTTTTGAGTAGGTAGAGGTTCTTAAGTACTTGCTCCTTTTAAAAACAAAAGAAAACTTTTCGCACTTACACTCTCTTCAAAAACAAAACTCTTTTCAAAACCCACAAACACAAAGAAAAGCAAACTTTTGAAAACATAGTGAGCAAGTACCTAAGAGCCCGTGGATAACCACGAATAGAAAGGGTGCTAACACCTTCCCTTTCTATAATCTACCCCCCGAACCCGAGAAACAATCTCGAAAAGGAATTTTTCTGTGCTTTTGTCCTTTCCTTGTTGGATAAAATAAAAGACGGTGGTGACTCTTGCTTACCGCGACATTTTGCGAAAACAAACGCAAACACGAACCAGCATTAAAAAACAGTCAGTTCTCATTCCCACCGATCACACGCAGCTTTGGGCTTGGGCTTGAAAACAAATATCCAAATATTTTGAATATTTCCATAGAAATAGGCTAAGATATAATTATGCAATTTGAAAAATATTCCTCCATATTTTTTGCAACCTGTAGTTCACAAATCATGAATTATAGAGTGCTGGAAATCATTAAACAAAAGACTTAACTGATTTTGGGTTGAGATCAGTTCAGAGGCATATGTCAAGACATCTGCTTTGACATCATTCAAAATAATTTTGCTCCAAATGTTAAGACATTTAGAAAAACATTAACAAGTCATTATTTTACAAAAATTGCTGCCAGTAAACACTTACAAACTCCCCCTTTGGAAAATTTTGGCTAAAACATTGTTAGAGTATATTATCAGAGCAACAGCATAATTATCAGAGCATTATCAAGGCAACAACAAGCAAGGAAATCAAAACATACATTCAATTAGCAGTTAGCTGTTAGCACATGAAGATGTTAAAACATCTTATGTGACATGAGGCTCCCCCTCAATCAATGGTCAATGGTCAGTCAGTTGTTAGTGGTTAGTTAGTCAGTCAGTCACTCACTTTCTCCCCCCCTTTTTAGTCATAATATGCTAAAGAAAAGATGCAATCAAAGGAATATTAGTATTAGGGTACAAACCATAAAATTCAAATGTGAAGCACATGTAAGTGCCAAAAAAGGAAACAAAGTGTTCAAAGAACCATCAAGTAGTCTAATTGTCATCCTGACCAATTGACTTGGTTGAACCAAAACCTCTTTCCTCACTGGAATCTTCACCTTCAGAGCTCACTCCATCATCAAGGTTGCTATCCTCTTGCAGGTCCTTGATCATCTTTTCAAACACTAGCTTCATATCTAAGCTCACTCTAATCACATCATCTAATTCTTTGCAGGCTTCCTTTAGTTCATTGATCATTTCATCTTTAGTGGAGGTCTTGTTTTCAGCAGTTGAAGATGTCAAAACAATGTCTAGGACATGTTTTCCTGAAAAGAGCTTAAAATGGAGGGTCAATGCAGACTCCCTCTTGCACACAACATCATTTTCACTTAGGATTCCAGGATGCTGATTTAGAATAATTCCACAGAGGAGGGAAGGAAAAGCAATTGGCATCTTAATGGCATAAGTTCCTGCATGTTTGATGGTCTGATCAAAGATATAAGTCCCATAATCAAAAAGTTTTTGGTTTCTAATAGCATAAATGGACTTTCCTAAACCAATGGAGATGGTTGAAGTGTGATTAGTGGGAACCCAATTTGCAGCTCCAATCCTATGTAAAATTTCATATTTCACACTCAGTTTGCTGACAGGAAGTTTGTTTTTCATTGGCCACTCACTTGATTAGCAGTAATGGCTCTACATACTTGATTGTCTGTTACTTCCAGCTCACAACATACATCTTCAGACCTATATAGAAATTTGTTTATAATGGCAGAAGAAAATTCAACACACTTTCCTCTAACAAAAACCTTTCTATATTCCTACTCTTATGCTCAGCACAATCAACAGGAATATTAACAATAAACTCTTTAACAAGAGTTTCATAGCAATTTGCAAACCAGGTAACTGTTTTCATCAGTCCAGCATAGGAGATCAGCTCCATGATTTCCTTACATTCCAAGGCATCAACTCCTAGTTCTCTCTCTAGGGCAATCCTTCTTTGATACACATACCTCCACTTTTCAGAATTCCCAACAGAGTGAAAGGAGATGTTGTCAAGTGGGGCATTAGGAACCCAAACAGACAATTTCTTATTTGCATACTTTTTGATAGGAGAGATGTCTTGGACATCTTGCTCGACATCATACTCAGAGTCAGTCTCTTCAATTAGAATAACTTTCTTCTTACTCTTGGACCTTTTTACAACATCCTCACCATCATCAGTAGAGGTAACAGGTCTATCTTTTCTCTTTATAGATGGAGGGACCATTTTACTTCCTGCTTTTGGGGATTCATACATGGTTTTCTTCTTGATTGTCTTGGGAGGGGGTGTGATGCTTGCATCTTTCACTCTCCTGGACTTTAGCCTTTTAGCAATACCAGGTACAACATTAGTGATGAGCTCATTCTCAGAGAGCTCTTCAACATTGACAACATCCACAACATTGTGACATACTCCATCCTTGGAGGAAACAACATTTTCTTCAACATTTTGATCAACATTTTCTTCTTCCACATCTTTTAGGAAAAAGGTAGAAATCTTATCAAGTTTTCTATCAGTAGCATCATTCTTGGATGATTCAACAACATCATTCTTAGGATTACTTCCTTTGTCAGCTGGAGGGGGCATGCGAGCAAGGGGAGTAGAAATCCCAAGCACAACAAACCCTTCATTTAAAACTCTATCCACAAGCCTTTTGATGCTTCTATCAACATTTACAAATTCTTATTCATTTATATTATCAGTAGCAGAAGAGGAGTTACCTTTATCATCTTTATATTTCTTAGCTGGTGATGATCTAGGTTTCTTGACCTTTTTTATCAAGCGGAGGGATCGTTGATAGATGAGTAACATCTAGTACTCTGTCAAGAGAAATATTTTCATTTGCAGATTTTGTGGTAGATGATGTGTGATGTTGAGACATGTTTGAAAAATTTCTGGCAAGGAGATGAGGAATGGCAAGGGTTCTTCTTCTGTTGAGGAGAATGAAGAGTTTGTGAAAGTAGAGAGAAGAAATGTAGTAGCGTGTGGGAAACAATTTTAGGCAGTCTTGTAATGATTATTTTCTAATTTTTTTTTGTTGGAAACATAAACAATATAATATCACTTTAATGATATTCCCGCACACTTTTAATTACTACAAACCCTCATATAAACATATCCCTAATTTTCCTCTTAAATTCTCAAATTGATTAGCATCCAAAGTCTTTGTGAAGATGTCAGCCAGTTGCAATTCAGTGGCTACATGTTCTAAGGCCACAATATTTTCTTCAACAAGCTCTCTTATGAAGTGATGACGAATGTCAATATGCTTGGTCCCGCTATGTTGAATAGGATTATTTGAAATTTTTATGGCTCTTAAATTGTCACTGAATAATGTTAGGACATCTTGTTTGACATTGTATTCTGTTAACATTTGTTTCATCCAAACCAATTGAGAATAATCGCTTCCTGCAGCAATGTACTCAGCCTCAACAGTGGGTAGAGACACACAATTTTGCTTCTTGCTGAACCAAGATATGAGTTTGTTTCCCAGAAAGAAGCATCCTCTTGATGTACTCTTTCTATCATCATCACTCCCTGCCCAATCAGCATCACAAAAGCCAATTAAGGCAGAATTTGATCCATGAGAGTACAACATACCATAGTCACTTGTCCCATTCACATATTTGAGAATTCTCTTTACATGGTTGGCATGGCTAACTTTGGGATCAGCCAAATATCTTGCACACACTCCTACAGCAAAGACAATGTCTGGTCTGCTAGCTGTGAGATATAGAAGACTGCCTATTATGCTTCTGTAGAGACTTTGATCTACATTTACTCCTTTTTCATCTTTAGTCAACTTCAGATGTGTGGGAGCATGGGTTATTTTATAACTTGCATTCTCCATCACAAAATTCTTCATTATATTCTTGGCATACTTGCTCTTAGATGAAAATATGGAGTCTTCCATTTGTTTAACTTGCAGACCAAGAAAATAGGTTAATTCACCAACAAGACTCATCTCAAATTCAGACTGCATCAGTTTGACAAAATGTTGAACCACATACAATATCATCAACATAGATTTGAGCAATCATAATCTTCCCTTCTTCTTCTTTGATAAAGAGAGTCTTGTCTATACCATCTTTCCTATATCCATTTTCCCCAAGGAATACTGTTAGTCTCTCATAACAAGCTCTTGGAGCTTGCTTTAATCCATACAGAGCTTTCTTCAGTTTATAGACATGTTTAGGAAAACTTGGATCAACAAATCCTTTTAGTTGTTCAAAAAAAACTTCTTCATTCAGGTATCCATTCAAGAAGGCACTTTTTACATCCATTTGAAACAATTTAAATTTCAAAATGCATTAAACTCCTAACAGAATTCTGATTGATTCAAATCTAGCCACAAGAGTAAATGTTTCATCAAAGTCCACTCCTTCAATTTGAGTGTATCCTTGAGCGACTAACCTTTCCTTATTTTAAGTGACCACCCCTTTTTCATCAGATTTATTCTTGTATACCTATTTAGTTCCAATCACATTTATGCCTTCCGGTCTTGGGACCAGATCCCAAACTTCATTCCTACTGAATTGTTCCAGCTCCTCTTGCATAACATTAATCCAAAAGTCATCAGTTAGGGCCTCTTTGTCATTCTTAGGCTCAATTTTTGATACAAAGCAAGAGTTATAAATACCTTCTCTTGATCTGGTAGTAACTCCCTTGTTTGGATCTCTTATGATGAGCTCGTTAAGATGGCCTTTCTGAGTTCTGATTGAAGGTCCTTTATTGAGCTGACTAGGCTGGGGATATTCTTGAGGAGGATTAGAATCAATACTCGTGTCATTTGATTCAGTTGGAATATCATGCAAAGATGTTCTAACATCTTCTGAGACATCTTCTTCAATATTCTATCCTCTATCATCAATAGTAACATTTATTGACTCCATCATAACTTTGGTTCTAGAGTTAAACACTTTGTATGCTCTGTTGTTTGTAGAGTAACCCAAGAATATTCCTTCATCACTCTTAGGATCCATCTTCCTCCTTTGTTCATGATCAGCTAAGATGTAACATTTACTTCCAAAAACATGAAAGTATTTTACAGTTGGTTTTATTCCCTTCCATATTTCATATAAAGTGGCTGAAGTGCCTTTCCTTAGAGTGATTCTATTATGAATATAACATGAAATATTCATAGCTTCAGCCCAAAAGTGGTAGGGTAGCTTCTTAGCATGAATCATGGCTCTGGCACATTCTTGGAGAGTTCTATTCTTGCGTTTTACAATCTCATTCTGTTGAGGAGTAATGGGAGAAGAGAATTCATGGCTGATTCCTTCAGAGGAGAAAAACTCAACAAATTTGTTGTTCTTAAATTCTTTTCCATGATCACTCCTGATTCTTATGACATGACTTTCCTTTTCCCTTTGAAGTCTTTGACAAAGATCTTTGAAAACTTCAAAATTTTATGATTTTTCTCTAATAAAGCTTATCCATGTGTATCTAGAAAAGTCATCTACAACAACATAGGCATACTTCTTACCAATAAGACTTTCAACCTGCATGGGTCCCATCAAGTCCATGTGAATAAGTTCCAATACTTTTGATGTAGTAAGATGTTGAATCTTCTGATGTGACACCTTAATCTGCTTTCCAATTTGACAGTCACCACATACCCTTCCTTCTTCTATCTTGAGCTTAGGGATCCCTCTCACTGCTTCTTCTGATATAATTCTCTTCATAACTTTCAGATGCAAGTTCCCCAATTTTTGATGCCATAGTTTAACCTCATTCTCTTTGGCTGAAACACATGTTGAGGAGAGGTTTAACTCTTGAGAAACCCATAGGTAATAATTGTCTTTAGATCTGATTCCTTTCATGACAACTTCATTATTTTCATTGCACATAAGACATTCTTCTTTGGAGAAGTTAACTTTGAATCCTTGATCACATAGTTGGCTTATACTTATCAGGTTAGTTGTTAACCCTTTTACAAGTAGCACATTATCAAGTTTAGGAACTCCTGAATATTCAAGCTTGCTAACACCTTTAATTTCTCCTTTTGCTCCATCATAAAAAGTCACATAACTGGTGGGATGAGATTTGACATCCACCAACAGATTCTTGACACCTGTCATGTGTCTAGAACAACCACTGTCAGAGTACCAGTCATCTTTGGTTGATACTCAGAGAGAGGTGTGAGAAATGAGACTTCTAACATTGGACTTGGGAACCCACTGTTTCTTCTTTTTGCTATTTTGGGGATCTTATCAATTTTGGGATGAGGAGTATTTTTAGGATACCCATACAACTTGAAGCAGAAGGACCTTATATGTCCAAGCCTTCCACAGTGATGACATTTCCAAGGCTGGGGATTTTCTCTGGTATGATTAAGCTTTTTCTTCCCATGAGTTTTCCCAAGATGTCCTTTCTTATCAAGATGTTTTCCCACATGTTGAGACATTTGATTCGACATATTTGGTTTAGCCTTGGCATGTGTGGAAACAGATGTAGGCTGTTTGCCATGATGTTCTTTCTTTATATGATGTCTGCCAAGATGTCATTTCTTACCATGATGTTGAAACATTTTATTTGACATCTTTTGTTTAGGTTTGGCATGAGTGGAAACAGATGAAGCCTCTTCCGAGTTAGGTTCCTTTTTCTCATTGAAACCTAAATCATTCTTATCTCCTGTCACTCTTCCTGCTTGGAGAATTTCATCTAATGTGTCAGACCCATTATTCAGCATCTTGAGAGATTTGACCATTCTATCAAGATTTGAATTTCGAGAGGACACTTCACTTTCCAGATCAGAAATAGTTTTAATATGCTCTTCCCTTTCCTCCTCCAGCTGAGTTATAAGGGATTTTTGTTTCTCCCCTTCAAGACATACTTCTGCACTTCATAGACATAATTCTTTGTATGAAGTAGCTAACTCATCAAAGGTTAATTCCCCATCACTAGACTCTTAATCAGATACATATTTGTCTGTCAATGCTTTCACATATTTGGAAGATTCTTCAAGATCACTCTCTAAGTCCTCTTCAAACCAAGTAACAGATAGATTGTTCTTCTGTTTCTTTAGATATGTAGGACATTCATCTCTAATGTGACCAAAGCATTCACATTCATGAAATTGTATTCCCTTCCCTTGAGAAGATTTTTCTTCAGCCCTTTTTCTTCCCACCTCATTTGACTTATAGATGTCAGATGGGATGTTCTTGACATTTGACCTTTGGTTCCTGTCCTTTCTTTTTATCACTTTATTAAATTGTATTCCAAGCATAACTAGGGAATTTGATATTCCTCCATATGTATCCAGATCACAGTCCTCTTCTTCATCTTCAGTATTAGATACAAAGACTAGGCTTTTGTTTTTCTTCTAAGATCTTTCATTTATGCTCAATTCAAATGTTAGAAGGGATCCAACAAGTTCATCCACTTTCATTTTGTCAATGTCTTGGGCTTCTTCTATAGCAGTTACCTTCATATCAAATCTCTTGGGAAGTGATCTGATCATCTTTCTCACCAATTTGTCTTCAGGTATTTTCTCTCCTAAAGCACTGAAGGCATTAGCAATTTCAAGGATGTTCATATGGAAGTCATTTATACTTTCATCATCTTTCATCGTCAAATTCTCAAATTTGTGGTGAGCAGTTGAAGTCTTGACATCTTAACTTTGTATGTGCCTTCATGATTAGATTGAATAATTCCCCATGCACCCTTAGCAACTTCATATGTATTCACCAATCTGAAAATATTCTTGTCAATTCCATTGAATATAGCATTCAAGGCTTTAGAATTTCCAAGAGCAATTTCATCTTCTTCCTTAGACCAATCTTCTTCAGGTTTTAATTCAGAAGTAGGTTTTCCATTCTCTCCCAATTTGACAGGGTGTTTCCATCCTCTTAAAACAGCTTTCCAGGCCCTGCTGTTTAAGGACTTTAAAAAGGAAACCATACGTGGTTTCCAGTAGTCATAATTGCTTCCATCCAGAACGGGTGGTCTTTTCACAAATCCTCCTTCCTTATCCATAGTACCAGAAAGTATATTCCCTGGATCTCACCCAGATAAAGAGCAGGACGCCTGCTCTGGTACCAATTGAAATTCTGGTATCAGATATGTGATGTCGAAAGAGATGTCACGACACAAATATCCGTTTTCAAGTAAGATGCAATAAAATCAAAAGCAGTAAAAACACAAGAGAATGTTCACCCAGTTCAGTGTACAACAAGACCTACTCTGGGGGCTACCAAGCCAGGGACAAGTTCACTAAATAGTATCAATTCTTAGACCCTCGGTAAACAACCAGTTTACGATCTAATCACTTAATCACTACCCAAGCTAAACTTCTACCTAAGACTCACCCAGGTATGAGGACATCCTCAATTCCCTTCAATCACTTATAGTGAAGAACTTCACAGAATTAATAAGTTTGAAACACTTCAATCATTCAATGCTTAAAAGCTTATGAATGATACACAATTAACAACCCAAATAACAACTCAAGTATTTAAACTAATACTTAGAGTGTATTACAAATAAAAAGCCTAAACTTCTAATCAGAAAGAAAGTATTCTTATTCAAAAAATGTTTGTCTTTGAATAAGGAAGCGAGTCCTTATATATGCGCAACTTTAGGCTTGGGCTTGAAAATAAATATTAAAATATTTTGAATATTTCCATAGAAACAGGCTAAGATATAATTATGCAATTTGAAAAATATTCCTCCATATTTTTTCGTAACCTATAGTTCACAAATCCTAAATTATAGAGTGTTGGAAATCAGGAAACAAAAGACTTAACTGATTTTGGGTTTAGATCAATTTAGTAGGAAGATGTCAAGACATATGCTTTGACATCATTCAAAATAACTTTTCTCCAAATGTTAAGAAATTTAGCAAAACATTAACAAGTCATCATTTTACCAAAATTGTTGCCAATAAACACTTACAGAAAGGATCCTCAATAGACATAAACATAAAACCTCAATTTCTTAGACCAAGATTAATGACGAACACACTGAACATTACTTGATCAACAAGGAAATCCTCAAAGCCCACATAGACCCTAGTTCTGACCAATGACGTCCCAAGCTCAAAACCTTAATTCCTCTAGACATGAGGGAGAAAGCCTTGAGAAAGGATGACTTTTATGATGAAAATAAGATAATTCTTCATGAATCTTGATCAAAATAGGTGTCACACACTCAAAAGTCAAAACCCTAGTACAAAACCAATAGATAGGAGAAATGTGATTCTCTTTAGAAACACTTGGAACCCCGAACCCTTGGTGAAACAAAAAAAAAGTTGACATGTCTTGAAGCCTGAGAAGCCTTGGTACCCTTGAGTAGTTGGAAACCCAAAGAGAATGTCTTGAAGAAAGGGAGGGCAAATTTTGGGGTACAACAGCTACCCCTGTTCAATCTTCTTAAACCTAAAGAGTTAGATTGGCATGTCCTCCATTCGTGACTTAAAGGTAGAAGATGATTGAACACTTAAGTGCCCAGAAATTTTCACTCGCTTGTGCATGAAGTGATGTTGTTGGTTGATTATATCAAAAATGGGCTTAAAAATGCCATGTGTAGAGGTAATGATGGAGAGTTGTAGGAGATGGGCTTATAGACGCCATGAGAATAATTGTTAATAGAAATTTGACAAATTCTAATCTTGACTTCAACTGGAAGGAGTATCAGAACAAATCTACACTTGATTTAATCTGAGCCAGGAGAAGTATCTACCAAAAGAAGTATCAAAATAAACCTTTGGTCGATTTAAATTGAGCCAACAAATGTCTGTGTTTTTCTTTAACTTGAGAAGTATCAGAATAAATGTTTGGTCGATTTAAACTGAACCGGAAAAAGTGTCTACTGGAAGAAGTATCAGAATAAATCTTTGGCCAATTTAAACTAAACCAGCAGATGTATGTGTTTGTCTTTTAACTGGAGAAGTATCAGAATAAATCTTTAGTCGATTTAAATTGAACCAGTAGATGTCCTTGCTTGCCTACAACTGGAAGAAGTATCAGAATAAATCTTTAGTTGATTTAACCTAAGCCAGAAGAGGTATCTGAAGGAATTGTTTGTCATGTAGATAGTTTCCCCGTCCTGTTTTAGGAATTGATCTACAATCAGTTTGTTGGTAAACCCGTTCTGTTTCGGGAGTTCATACCAATGGTGATAAAGATAGTCGCCCCGTCCTGTTTCGGGAATTGATCTTTATCTGACCCTAAAGAAAGAAAGATAGTTTCCCAATCCTGTTTTGAGAGTTAATCTTCAATGTGTTTATGTAGATAGTCTCGTCGTCCTTTTTCGAGAATTGATCTTTATCAGACCATAAAGAAAGAAAAATAGTTTCCCTGTCCTGTTTCGGGAGTTAATCTTCGATCTGTTTATGTAGATAGTCGCCCCGTCCTATTTTGGGAATTGATCTATAATTTGTTTTTCACAGATAGTTGTCCTGTCTTGTTTCATGTATTAATCTGTGGCTGATCATCCAGATAGTTCCCCCATCTTGTTTCGGGAATTAATTTGAACCTGCTTTTTGTTGGCCGTAGAGATAGTTGCCCCGTCTTGTTTCAAGAATTAATCTCTGACCTGGTCACATTGATAGTTTCCCTGTCTTGTTTCAGGAATTAATCTTGGACCTAATTTTGTAGCTAGTCACCACGTCCTGTTTCAAGAATTGATCTACAATTTGTTTTTCACAGATAGTTTCCCTGTCTTGTTTCAATAATTAATTTGTGGTTGGTCATCTAGATAGTTACCCCTCTTGTTTTGAGAATTAATCTGGAACCTGTTTTTGATGGAGTAGAGATAGTTGCTCCGTCTTGTTTCGGGAATTAATCTCTGACCTAGTCACATAGATAGTTTCCCCGTCTTGTTTCGGTAATTAACCTTGGACCTATTTGAGAATTATTGTTGATATTCGTCTGTTGATTGATCTTTCTTGAAATGGTAAAGAGTTAGTTGTATACAATGTCATGATGTATGAAATGCATTGCATAATGATGTTCTCAAAATAAAAGAGACTGTGCTATATGCGTTTCGTATGCATGTGTTATGACGTATGAATGTGAAATGTTGTTTAAGTGTATTTGTAAACCCTTGCAATATCTTTGTATGGGAAAATAAATCCTTGAATGTTGTTGGGGATGAAAAGTATGTGTATCTTCAATCTCGTCTAGAATACTCCCGCTGGGGATTCCTGCTTGCAGTTTGAGGAAACTCCGCCAAGGAATATTGATTTCTTCTTTAGGGAGAAGAGTTCAGGAACCTTAGTTGTCTGTTGCTCTACTGGGGAATTTAAATTTTATATACCCTGACTAGGGATAAAAGAGATGGATAACCTTCCGACTCGTCTGGGGAAGATAATTCTTATATACCCTGACTGGGGATAAAAGAGATGGATAACCTTCCGACTCGCCCGGGGAGGATAATTCTTTTATACCATGATTGGGGTTAAAAGAGATGGATAACCTTCTGACTCATCTGGGGAGGATAATTCTTATATACCCTGACTGGGGATAAAAGAGATGGATAACCTCCCGACTCGTCTGGGGAAGATAATTCTTATGTACAGTGACTGGGATTAAAAGAGATGGATAACCTTTCGACTTGCCTGGGGAGGATAATGTTTGACTGATATCTAGTTCGGTTCCAAGTTTCGTAGAAACTCTCTGGGGATAATGGCAATTTCACTAGGGAGAAGAATTTTGCCGGTGATTCGTAGCAATCCGAGGAGACTGTGATCTGTTGGGTAAATAAACCCTGTTGGGGAAATAAACCTTGTTGACAGAGAAATACTCTACTGAGGAAACAAATTCTCCTGGGGGAATTAAATTTTGCTAAAGAGAAGAAATCTGCACGGGTTTTACAATTTTTAAACTCAGATGGGGAAGAGAACTTCCATGAATTGTACTAATTAGAACTCTGTAGGTGGGAGATATTGTCGGCGAGAAGATCATGCTCCTTTATCTGCTAGGGGGATCTGTTGGTGAGTATGACTATGTTTTCAGTTGGAAGATGCCCCACTTTTTGTAAGGCATTTTAGACCTGTCGGGGAATGTATCTTTGTTGAAGATGAGTTGGTGAAGATGACTCTGTGGGGATAATCCTGTGAAAATTGCTCTGTGGGGATGACTTGAACATTGTCCTATCTCCTAGAGTCCTTGGTAAATGTTGATTAGAGTGATAAGCCTTTTACTGATAGACAAGTGATGAGATAATGAGACATAGTCGTACACTTTAATCCCTAACTTTTGTCTGGACAGTCTTTTCAGATTTTCAGTCCACCGGGATAAACTTTTTTACCCAAGCTGCCTTTTCGGGTTTTCGACTTGCCGGGTGTACCATCTTTATGTATACATATCCTTAATTTCTGCCTGAACCCTTTTGCTTTGCCGGGATGACCTTAATTTTTTCCTAGGCATGTCAACCTAGCGGGTCTCTTTTATGCGTTGTAACTTTCGACTATGTCCGCGTTCATAGGGTGTGGAGAGTTGTCATTGTCTATGGTAGTAAGTGTTGTAGTAATGCCGAGAAATGTTTTCCTGATCGCACGTGACCTTTCATACGTGGGCGCCCGTTTTCCCCTGGGGTTAGTCTGGTGCACTTAATGTTTGAAGTTTTTGATCAAGTTTCTGATATTCTTGACCCTTGCTCAGTATTTTTCTAAGAACTGTCATAGAAGGATCTGAATACATGATACTGACACCATTTGATACTACTAGTACAGATAAGCAATTTGATGATACCGAAGATTCAAATTTCAAAGTGGGTTTTGCTGGAACCCCTTATCAATATAACATGCCCCAAGTGATTCAGATGGAGATCTGCCCCTGGCTATTCAGCACTTTTGAGAAATTCTTTGAATCTCGACTTGACTGCTACAGATGAGTTGGACAATAACATGTCATGCCCCTTTATTAAGGAAGGTTTTTCATTGGAAGTTTCTTTCCATTTGAAGTGATTTTGTTTATTGAGAGGATTTCCGTTCATTGGATATTCGTCGTGCGAATTTCTCTGTTGTCGAACAATTAGTTATATGCAAACAGTGGTATTCAAAATGCAAAGCTTATGTTCGTCTTGAAGTTTTTTGAATTTTTTTTTTAATAAACAACAAAATTTTGTAAGAATATGAATTCAACTCAGGATTTCTAGTTAGCCTTACAGGAGTCAGGATACCTTTTGTAACAATATGCTTTCAAACTAACCTATGCTTCAGCTAGGACTTTTAAGGGTTGTAACATGGTCAGGTTCAAGGTTTAAGAAACAAAGGATAAGGCTCAAAGTTTATTTGTACCCAACCCATTCTTCGTGATGTTCTTCAACCCTATACTAAGTTAATTGTGCGTTTGGATTCCAATTGAGTCTTGAATGATGTTTTTGTGATGGTTCGGATGCTGAAAATTTATTTGAGAAGGCAATCATTTTCTTTTTGTTGAGGATTTGTAGTAACCTCTTATTGACTTTATTATCCCTAACTTTTTCCTGAACTGTTTCTTTTGTGATTACAGTCAGCGGGATGCCCAAGTTTTCCTTAAGTCTCCTTCATCGGTTTTGACTTAGTGGGTTTTTCTTTTGAGAGATGATGAATGCCTTTTTTATGGGGAACCATCACCGTCTTTTGATTTGGAAGGACGTCTTCAATACTATTCCTTGTGTATGAAGTGAAAGCTTGCGACTGAACGCACATTTGAATTAACTGAGAAACTACCCTGCTCCAGGTTATGATTAAAGGTTTCACTTTATGTGAAGAAGAAAACTCCTACTTCTTAGGCTGAAAGGGGTTGACTAGGGATTATCTTTCTTATAACTCCACTATTTAGGATTTGAAACAACGCCAATACATCATCAGTAAGGTCTGTTCAAAAGCATACTGTAGAGATTATGGTATCTTTTTCGTCATCCTTCCTCTAAAGGCTTATAGCTTTTAACGAGAGTTGAATATCACAAAAAAGGAAGTAAAAAGCGCAGTTTAAATATAGTGAAAACGAATGTATTAATTCAAGAAAAACATATGCAATGCATTAATAGAAATAAAAAATAAAGTTTGACATAAAGATAAGTGGTTAAAACAAACAAATAAATTACAAATGAAAATTCGAATGAACAAAAAGTTTCTCTGCCTGAATTCGTCACTTCAGACGGTGTGCCTTTGAAGGATGACAGAAAAATTCAATCTGACCATCTTGCGTGAACTTGAAAATTCCTTCGTCAATTAGGTCCCGAATCTTATGTTTCAACGCCCAACGGTTGTCAGTGTCATGCCCTAGAGTTAGAGTGGTACGCACACCTTACATTGGGAATGTAACAGGAAGAAGAAGTATTGGGATTATGAGGAGGATCCTTCAATGTAACAAACTTAGCCTTCAACATGTGTTGCAATGCTTGAGCCAACGATATGTAGATTTCGGTAAATCGTCTTCTGGGTGTATTCTGCTTACACTGATTACCATGTTGTTGTTGTTGCACTGGTTCCTGATTAGAGATCCATATTGTCTCCACATGTTGGTTGAGATCACTCTTATTATGACCCATCTGGCCGTACACAGTACTAGACTTCTTCAGCCCGTTGTACGACCTCCTCTGAGTACTTGAAGATGAAGTCACTTGAATTTCACCGCTTCTGATTTTATTTTCAACATGCTCCCTCGTGAACATGTTAACTAATTCCCTGTTTGCCAAGGGAGGTTGATTATTGATTAGACCCCTGATTCTAGCAATTTGCTCCATATGGTCATATATGTCTTGATGAAGTTTGTTGATGAGAGTTCTCAAATCTTCTTGTCCCCGAGCTAAGTTTTGGATAAGAGCCATATGTCCCATCATCTGGATTCTCATCGTTGCCATCTCAACTTACAATTGTTCCAACTAGTCTTCCTTGTTGTTTTCAGCATTCTTCTTTGTCATGCTCTCAGTGAGGAGGGCTTTCAATTCCCCTTGCCCCTTGGATAGATTCAGGAAAATTTCTCTAAACTGAGCATCTTGAACTTGGATATTTTTGACGACCTGTTCGAGAGCCACCTTTACTGAAATAAACAGTAAGCAGATGAGAAAAGATGTATGAGGAAAACCTGTTATGACATGATGCATGGTATGTAGATGCAATGTTTTCAAGGATCTAGCGGGGTAAACAGAAGAAAATGTTAGATGTCGAATTTGTCTGCAGTTTTGATTAAAGAACTTCATGTCATTGAATATCTTTCTACGAGAATCAAGCTCACCATGTTGAGTGGGTCACATCCTTTGACTCAAGATAACGTACTTCAGTCTTTGACGGTATTGGCTAGAGAGAAATAAATCCCCTTGCCCCATGCTAGACGTTGATTCATGATAACCTTCATCACATGCCCTTTGAGATCCTTGAAATGGTCAGCTAAAATGCTATGGTATGATGTTATGATGTCATGAACAAATAATCATACACAAACATAACACACAAGGCCTTAAGCTTAGGCTTGCATGGGGTTTATAGGTAAGTACCCTCTTGAAGTTTTAGTTGGTTCAACCTGTCCTAAAAGAAGTAATCGGGTTCTAAGGAATCTCAATATCATTAATTTTTCTTCATCGGACATTGTTTCAGCACAAGCATCAAACTGTAACTGAAATATCCTTAAAGTCCAACCTTAATGAGTGTAGTATCGAGTATCAACCAAATTCAGTATTCACCAAATCCATCTATCTCACTAGTTTCTAATGGCCAAGTTGTTCAACTAAGGTTCTATGGTCAGTTAGTGCTTTATGACACCACACAGCGGCCCCGTATTCTCCTTGATTCAACTCAAGGGACACCGGTACCAACAAATGTGTCACACTAACGTAGCCATCACTTTAACCATATCGGTCTACACTGTACAGTTTCCACATTCTATTGCTACTTGCCTAAAATGCCCCAGACCCAGGTATAGGATCAATACAAGAAATAAACCCAAGCATAACCCAAAATGTAAAGCAAACAAGGCAAACAAGTAAAGCAATAAAGGTGATATAGCTCTTAAGGTAACCCCACTTTTAGATAAGTCCCCAACAGAGTCGCTAGTTCTGTAATACGGTGGGTGAACTGATTTGGTGTTTTGCGTTTGATCGCAAGTTTTGCTGATAGAAAGAGTTGCCATCGAATTTTCTTTTATCCAATAAAGGAAAGGGTGAAAAGAACAGGAAAGACCTTTTGAGAATTTTCTTGAGTTCGGGGGGTAGGTTATGAAAAGGAAAGGTGTTAGCATCCTTTTCATCTGTAGTTATCTACGGGCTCTTAATTGCTTGATCACTTTGAAAATGCTTTGTGTTTGTGTATGTTTGCAAATATTTTGAAAATGCCTAAGTGCATCAATTTTGCAATGATTCTCGTATTGTTGAGAATGTATACAAAATGTTTGTTTTGAAAATATTTGGAGTGTTTGGAAAAATGTTTGAAAATTCCAATGTAAAGCAATTTTGTAATGATTCTCGTATCGCTAAGAATGTATACAAAATGTTTGTTTTTGAAAAGTGTTTTGAAAATAGTTGTTTTGAAAGTGTGAGGGGTAAAGATTTTTTTAGTTTATGAGCAAGCAATTACAAGCAATATACCTATTTAAAAAGTCTATGTTCTTTTCCTCCTCATTTAGATAATGCTACTTTAGCATTGGTTGGTAGGGAGCCATATCATTGGATGTGAGGGACAGGCGTGGGTCATTGTACAGTCATAGAAAGTAACTTGTAGGATGTTTTAGCAATTGTCTTAAGGGACTAAGATCGTTTACCGAAGGCAACATCGAAGGGTCATCAAGGGACTACGATCATTTAACCGAGGGTATTTGCTAAAATATCTCACGTTCGAGGGACATGATTGTTTTATCCGAGGCAACATGTGAGATTTACCCTAGAGGTGCATGTGTGCAAACTGTGTTGATTTCATTTATTTGTCTTGGATCAGGGTTTTGCTATGATTTATTTTAAATCATGCTATACAAACCCTAATTACTAAAATAATAAAGAAAACAGTAAATTGCGGAAATTAAATGTCTTATGCTATTACAAAGCTTCGGGAATATGGTTACAAATTTATGAATGGGGATGAGTCGAATCGACAATACGATTAAAAGTCTAAATAAAAAATCACTACAATCCAATCAAATTAAAAATAAACAATTAATTAAACCTTAACAATATATTTAATAAAATTAATTAGAAAAATAATTAATAATATAAAAAAAAAATATTTTAGTTTAATTATTTAGCTAAAAAGTGTTTATGTATTTTTTGTATTTTTAATATAAAGAAAATTAAAATAACTAACAAAAAAAATAAACTAAATTAAAAAAAATCACAAGAGTAAAACTAAATTAGATGGGCCAGAACTTAAGCAAACAGGGGGAGTGTGGGCATGGTTTCAGATGGGCTAGAGGATGAGGTGCAAGGCCCAAAACGTTTATAACAAAAACAAAACCGTTATGAATAATAAAACAAAATTGGGCTTCAGACAACAAGATAGGGGGTGAGATCTGGAAATTCTCTTGGACTCCATGTTCCAAGCCCAATACTAATTTTTTATGCAGAAAAAAAAAGGGCGTGTGTGAAGAGAAATCTTCTTGGCCCAATAACAGCAAGCCCAGGCCCTTAGGAGACTGTTGATGATCCTGTGTGTGGCTTGAGTGGGGTGTACCATAGATGCGCGGTTCTGGACACTTGTTGATACTTGATAAAATATCTGATGGTGGTAGGGTGAGGGACCGTCGTGGTTATGGTGAGAGAACCTGTGCAGAAATAGAAGGTGGCCACAAGTGTAGTGACAATTTTCATCACCTGATTAATTTTATAACTTAATTAAATAAAGAAAAATTATAACATAAAAAAGAAAAAATTGAAAGAAACAGAAGAGACAAAACTCTTCTTCATATATCCTCTCGTATCACTCATTTGGTCTCTTCCCTTAGAGATCGCCAGAAATCGTCTCACGATGCTGGTAGCCGTGACGACATCACGATTATCTCCGATCTCACATCTTTTTACACCGATCTCTTTGTTTCTTTCTCCTACGTACTAATCCGGCCTTTGATTTTGTAGGAGGTGAGGGATTTGGCCTAGATCTTGAAAGGGGTTTTTGAAACCCTAGTGCTCAGATATGATGGACCCTAGAGATTTTTGGTGAGATCTTTCTGATATCCTTTTGTTTTGTATTTCTTCTTCTCTTTTCGAATCTGAAGGGTTTTTCTGGAAAATGATGAGTGGAACAGA
The DNA here is from genome assembly GCA_948472305.1 of Vicia faba. Classification (NCBI taxonomy): domain Eukaryota; kingdom Viridiplantae; phylum Streptophyta; class Magnoliopsida; order Fabales; family Fabaceae; genus Vicia; species Vicia faba. The sequence continues at coordinate 1,575,930,107 of OX451737.1, forward strand.
TTTAGGTTTGTGTGTTCTGCGGTTGTGTAGTATTTAACAATCTTTCTCTTTTATTTTTTATTTATTTCTGAATGGGTTTTGTGAAGGAAAGTGATGAAACAAAGATTTAGGGTTTGTGGTGTTGCGGCTGTGTTTCCATATTTTTTGTGAATCGTGGCCTCCCTTGATAACTTGTGCAGTGAACGTGTTTGTACTGAAAAATTAGGGTTTTCTGTTGAAATATATTTTGCGATAACAGGCCTTGAGAAACTCGTATTAGACTTGTAATTTTCTGATATCTGATTATTTTCGGATATGTCAACTCTGTTGTATCTGCTTGAATTGATATGTTGTGATGTGATATTTTTCACTTTTGATATGCTATGCTTCCCTTGTTACTTGTTGGATCGTTCGCCATTATGACTTTACTGGTTTTGTGTGAATTTTGTGTTGGGCTTGGTGATTTTGATTTTCTGTACTATCCTTTTCAACAACTTTTTGTTGACATGAAACTCTTCTTACTGTCTTGTTATTTACTGTGATGATGGTGAGGCCCTTTCACTGAGTTTGTACTTGTGCAATACATTTCCCTTTTGAACCTCTATTGTGAACCAAGATTAGCCTTTTCTTGTGATTTATAGTAGAGGTGATTGGGCCTGTGATTGATATTGTAGTTCTTACTTTTGTTGAAACAAAGCAATATGAGGCTTTTGGTTGTTGCTTGTGAATATGACTAATAAATCACCCTTTATCTGATTCATTCAAACAACCCCTAATGATGAATTTGTGAAATAGTTATTTGAAAATTCTTTGTTCATGTTCATGTTTCTTAATGGTTGTACTAACTATTTCTCTTTCTTTTTGTTTCATGTATGGTTGTGAGGAATGGATGAAGATGGAAAGGCAAAGATGAAGAAGAGGTCGCGGCTGCCATAAAAGAGCTTGTAGGGAAATTTGAAGAAGTTTTGACTAATTCATTAGCAACCAAAGGGAAACATCATTAGATTTAGGAATTCCATTTGAATTTTGCATTGTAAAAACTTATGACTTGTGATAAGAAGGCTTAGTAATTGAATCATGTTTGTAACAAACTTTAGAGAAAGTTCGTATTTGGATGTAAGAGTCCCTTGTAAAAAAATCTTGTGAACTTGTATAGTATCAATTCAAATTAGAATTTGAAATTCAATCTTCTATGCCATAGTTTTTGTGAAATAAATAAAATCTTGAACAATTGGTAATCTTCAATTTTGACTAGTATTAAAATAATTCATGCTTTGAAGTTTGCAAGTGACTTTCTTCTAAGCTTTGTATTGATCATTGTGAAACTTGTAACCTTTGTAGGATTTGCAGTTGAAATTGATGATGATATGAATCTCGAATTAATAACACAATGATCTTAAAATTCCTTCTCACTTCTAAATTCAAAAATGAAAAATATTTGAGGTAGCAAATGTAAATAGCCTTGTGTTGTATCCCAAAATTTTTCCTCCCATTTTTACTCAAAGCATGCTCAAGGTTAACCAAGAATTGATCAGACAAATTTTCCTCCTAAGGCAATGAACCTCTAACTAGGGTTTCAATTTTCATCAATATGTGTGAGCTCCAAAGGTCTCAAATGTTTTCCATAGTCATAATATGTCTTCAAGATTGTCCATGTCAAGTTTCATGCCTTGCACAACAAGTTTGCTCAGTCAATTACTCAATGCTTGAAAATCAACTGTATTAGGTCAAAAGTCAATTGTGGCCTATATACAGTCAAACTTAAAGGTTTTTGGCCAACATAAATATTTTGAAGTTATATCCATAATTTGATCAAGGGTTGATCATTATCCCTCAAGAAATTCTCCTAATTCATCAAAAGTCAAGAATTGCTAATTAGGGTTTCTATAGGAAAACTCAACCAAACTTTGACAAGACATAACTTTCTCATACTTCATCCATTTTTCCCAACCAAAGCTCATTTTTAATAGAATCCAATTCCCTACAACTTCTCTTCAGCCATCAAGTCCAATAAATGAACCATTTAAAAGATACAAGCTTATACATTACAAGTCATTTTCAGAAAGTCAACAAAAGGCACTTTTTGTCAAGACCATTTACATCAAGATAAAATCTTCAAATGCAAAATTGATCAAAATAGGTATTGAATTATACATCTTGGGCTTTCCAAAAAGTCCAATATCATCATCGTGAGATAAAAATTGATCATGTTATGGCTTGCCCAAGTTGGGAAAATTTGGGAATTTTCAAGGATTATGCATTGAGCAAATTTGAAGTTTTAAGACAAGGGCTCAATTTCTTGGACTTCAAGAATATTCATAAGTTTATAGAGGACCTCTAAAATTATTCTTGCCATGCCTTTCATTTTCTAACTATTTTATTCATATTTATTTTAATTTATTTGAAATAAATATAAAATAAAATGTATAAAATAATTGGAAATGGGCTTTGAGCTTTGGGTTGATGTTTTGGACAGCCTAAGCCCATAAATTTTTGGGCAAAGGTGTCCACATTCATTCAAATTCAAAAAAGGACAAGTTTCCTTGTTTTTGGCCAAAGTTAAAAATTTCATTCATGGTTTTGAAACGTTTGCTTTAAGGTTGTTTAAACCTTTGTTTTATTGTCTCCTCATTCCTCTATATATAAACAAGCATCTAGCAAGAATTTCAACACGCCTACACATCCTAGAGAGAGCTCTACTATTTTTGCAAAATTATCAAAAGCGAAAAAAATTCGAAACCCACTTTGCAGGTACTTTTGGTCCGAACTAGTAATCATACATTGCTCTTGAGGTTCCCAGGGACTTGTTCCAACCATCCTCAAAGCTCGCAAGGTCCCAGATCACCGATCCAAGCTATCACCATTTTGGTATAATCTCCAATTCAAATCTCTATTTTTATTAGTTATTGAATGTTCTAATGTGTGTATATGAGTTCTTGGATATCCTTAGAGCAGGTTAGGAGAATTACACGGAATGCATGACATCTAGAACATGAGATACCATGTACCATCAAGTATTGCCCACACTGGATCCAAGGATGGGCCTGGGCTTCACAATCCGGGCTTAGGGAAATTTCAATTGCACCCTCATTCTACTTCAGCCGTCAAGCCAATTCCTTTTCTTTTTGCTTTATTTAATTATTTCATCTCTTAATCATTTTAATTATAATAATAAAAAACTCACAAAAAATTTAGGCTTAGACTTTTTTAATTATATAATTAATTAATTAAAACTTAAACTTTTTCTTAATTAAAAATTAATTAGAATTTAAGTCTAATTACTTTCTTTTCATAATAAAAAAAACCACAAAAAAGGCTTAGTTTATTTTTCTTAATTTAATTTTCTAAGTATACTTTAGGATAATTAATTTAATTATTTTTCTTAAATCAAAAACAACAAAAAAGATTTTTCTTATTAGTTTTTAGACGAACTTACAATCTTCCGCGCGTTATATTCAAGTAACTGCATACTGGATGTAATAATTTATAGGATTTTATCAGATTTCTTTATTTTCCTTCTCCTAACTTTTGTATAATGTAAATATCCCCCTCCCCGAAAGCCATGTAATAGTTTAGATTTACACTTTCAGCACTTTATTTTCTGTATAATATTATTGTTAGTAATTAGGCATGTATGGCAAGACTGAAATCAAATGTTAGCAAACTTAACAAAAAGACAAAAATAACTGAACATAACACAATTGCACATATACACCTCTAGGGTACCCCACTTTGGTTGCCTTCAGAAATGAAATAGTCATAAGGCAGGAACACTTTAGCAAAGACCCATAAATCAAAAGATCATAGTCCCTCGATGACCCTATAGTTGCCTTCTCGGTAAATGATCTAGTCCCTAAACAAAATTGCTAAAGTGTCTCCACAAGTTGCCTTCGTGACTGTAATGTCCCTTTTGATAGTCCCTCAACATCCAAAGATAGGGCTACCTACTCACTAATAGTAGGATGGCACTATCTAAAGGGTAGGAGGAAAAGAGAATCCTTTTTCGAGTAGGTAGATAACTTTTAGGTACTTGCTCAAACTTGAAATTTCCACACTTACACACTTTTCAAAAATCTTTTCAAAATTGCCTTATCACACTCTTGAGGACTGATACAAGAGTTACCATAAAGCAAACAAAAATATTTCAAAACACACAAACACAAACAATTTTCAAAAAATATGAGTAAGTACCTAAGAGCCCGTGGAAAACCACGAATGGAAAGGATGCTAATACCTTCCCTTTCCATAATCTATCCCCTTACTAAGAAAATCTTGAAAAAGGTCTTTTTATGTTCTTTTCACCCTTTCCTTTGTTGGACAAAAGAAAAGTCAGTGGAGACTCTTGCTTACCGTGACATTTGCAAACAAAAAACACAAACCAGTATTAACAGTCAGTTCTGCTCCGTATCACAGAACTGGCGACTCTGCTGGGGAAAATAATAAAAGTGGGGTTTACCTAAGGGTCTAGATCATTTTTATTCTTTGACTGTTAGTTTGCTTTATTTTTAAGGGTACTGTTTGGGGTTACTATAGATCCTACACCTGGATCTGGAGAAACCTTTTAGGTAAGTAGCAATAGATCGTGGAAATTATACGGGGTATACCGACACAGTTGAAGTGATGGCTACGTTGATGCGACACAATGGTTGGTACCGGTAGCCCTTGAGTTAATCAAGGAGAATATGGGGCCACTGCATGGTGTCATGAAGCATCAACTGACCTTAGAACCTTTAAATGAACAACTTGGCCATTAGGACGTTGCGAGATGGCCGTCTTTGGTGTATTCCCAAAGTCGGCAGATACTCGATGCTACACTCATTGAGATTTGACTCTTGAGTTTTGTTTGGTTGCGAGTCAGTCGCCTATCGAATGAAACTTGTGGGAAATATTAGTGATATTGACATCCCTTAGAACCCGGTTACTATTTCTAGGACAGGTTGAACCAACTAAACTTCAAGAGGGTACTTACCTACAAACCCCATGCAAGCCTAAACCTAAACTATTTGTGTGACTTGTTTGCCTTCATTGTCTAACAACTTGAATTCTTTGTAGGGTTGTGTTTGTCACCTTACATTTTTGCTTGAAGAATAGTATACACATCATAACATCATACCATAGTGTGATACGGTGGGAGAACTGACTTGAAGGTTTTGCGTTTGATCGCAAATGTTGCGGTTAGCAAGAGTCGACACCGACTTTTCTTTTATCCAAAAGGAAAGGTGAAAAAGCACAGGAAAGACCTTTGGGATTATTTCTTGAGTTCGGGGGGTAGATTATGAAAAGGGAAGGTATTAGCACCCTTTTCATCCATGGTTTTCCATGGGCTCTTAGTTATTTGCTAGATCACTTGCTTTTCTTTGAAATTATGCTTTGTGTGGTTTTTGAAAGTATTTTGTAAAGAAGACATTGTTTAGGAAAACTTTGTAATGATTCTTGTTCGTAAGAATGTATACAAAGTGTTTGATCTTTTTGAAAATGTTTTCAAGTTTGTAAGATGTTTGAAAGTGTAGGTGTTTGTTTTTGAAAATAGCAAGGATATTTTGTTTGAAATTTGAGCAAGTAATTAGGAGCATTCTACCTACTCAAAAAGTCTTTCATGTTTATTTCCTTTTCCTTTGACATTGTTATCTTACCATTGATTTGGTAAGTAACCATATCTTTGGATGTAAACGGGACGGGCGTGGGTCATCGTATAACCATGATTAGCAATGTTGCAATGTATCTTAGAATTCTTTTTTAGGGAATAAGATCATTTGAAAGGCAACTTAGATAGTGTCATCGAGGGACTATGATCTTGTATTTTGCTTGTTTTTGCTAAGATACCTCACATGCGTAATATGGCTATTTTGTAAAGGCAACCAAGTGGATTTACCCTAGGGGGTGTTTGTGTGCAAGTGTATTGTTTTTCATGCTTGATTTTGTCTTGAATTAGGGTTTTCTAAGCATTGGTTTTAGTCTTCCCATACAAACCCTAATTACTAGCAATTGTATATAAAAGCGATAAATTGCGGAATTTTAAAGTTACTACGCTATTACAATACTTGTGGGAGGGGGATGTGAAATTATAAATGGGGATTGCAAGAAAATAAACCTAATTAATCTATTACAACCAAATTGAATTTGTACAAGAATTGAAATAAATAATGTACAAAATGAATAAATGTATAAGAATGCAAATATGAAGAGAATGGATATTTTTGTTTGGATTTTTTAGGAAAAGTGAATTTGTTTTAACCTAATTAATTAAAATAAAATAATTAATTAAAATAATAAAAATAAATCTAATTTTACTAGGAAAAGAAATTAATAAAACCCTAATTCATTAATTGATTAAAAAGAAACTAAGTTTATAAGAAAAATATTTTTTGGTATTTTTGTATTGAAAATAAATTATAGTATTATAAAATATTTTTGGCCTCTTTTATATTAAAATAATATATTTTAATGGTGTAAAAGAAAATAAATAATAACCTAGTTTTAATTAAATTTACAAAGATAATTAGTAAAATAAACAAAGTATGGTTAAATAAGATATTTTTTTGTGAGAAAAATAAATAAACTAAGTCAAAATATAAATCTACTATTTTTGTATTTTTTATGATTTTTTAGTATTAGAAAAATAATTAAGAAAATAAATAAATAAGAAAATAAGAAAAAAAATAAAACTGGGCCAAGGGTGTTGATAGCCTGCAAGGGGGTTAGAGAAAAGAAAAAAAAAACAAAAGGCCCAAAGGAGGCCCAGCGCTGCCAAAAAAGAGTCAGAAATAAAAAAATGTGAAAAAATCAAAAGGGTACCACTAGGGCCCGAACCCAGATCCCTCAGGTTACAGGCGCGCGCTTCTACTACTGGGGTTGCTATACATCCGTTTATATAAATCAAATAATAAATACATAAGGCAAACACGTTCCTGAGGCCAACTTCATCTTCAACCTCAGGCTCAGCCAAAATCTATGTAACTTGTTCAAATCTCAACAAAAATGAAAACTGTAGACATGAAAATTGTAGAAAATCTCCATACGGTTTCAGAAATGTAAAGCATTAAAACTATAGCTCAAAGATAAACATGAATTTTAATGGCCCTATTCTGAACCCTAAAAATCTCAAAATTTAATCTTAAAATTCTCTAAGCTCAGGAAAAATTAATGGAAACTATGGTCATGGTTAGTTTTAGGGCAATGATATCTACATGTTTCATTCACAAATAAATCATTGATGATGCATGTATGAAAAGTTCCAAAGTTAGAAAACTTACCTTGCAAGAGGGTATCGGGTTTGAAGTTTGAACAACTTTCAAGGAGTTCCAATGATTGGGTTAGCTTCCTCAAGTTCCCAGGAAGCTAATGGGATGCTTAGCTTGAGCTGAAAGTACCTAAGGAGTTCTGGAGAAGTCCAAGTGCAAAGGTTTATTTTTGAAAATGGAGGATGGTGTTAATGGTGTTACAGTTCTGTAATAGGGTGTAGGATCAGTTCTAAATGATGTTTTGAAGCTTTAGGAATTAAAAGGCTTGAAAGCACACGAGGGAGTTATGAGTTTCAAGTTTTTGGTCAGTTTATGTGAAAGTGGAGGTATGAGATGTGATTCTGAGCTCTTGGTGTTTTTAGGGATCAAGCATTCACGTGTTTTGTGGAAAATGGTTTGTATATCTATAAGCAAAAGGATTGGAGTGGTTTGGACAATCAGAAGTACAAGTTTTCAGCTAATTGCTAGGTTACTTGATTTTAAAGAAAAGTGGGAAACCAAGTTCCAATTTGAGGTACAAGCATGGGATGGATGATTGTAAGTGTCTAAACCATTTATTATGAGTTATAAGACTTGTATGATAAAAAGAGAACAAGTGCAAGGCTCAAGAACAAGTTTTGTGCAAAAAAACACTTTATCAAAATGGCAATGTACACTTTCTTCCAAAAATGGATATAAAGCATGGCCTTGCATTGAATGCTTTAAATGAGACCTCTAACAGCTGTGCAAGCCATTAAGTATGGAGTGCCTAACAAGTTTGAGACCTCTAACAGCTGTGCAAGCCATTAAGTATGGAGTGCCTATCAAGTGATAAAAACCCTAACTTCATTTCTTCGATTCTCCCTACTCAAGAATGATCTTAAGGAGTTCTTGGACATTTTGGAAATCATGTAATGTTCTCTACAACCCATCTTTAAATTTATTTTTAATATTCCACTTAGAACTATATGAAAAAGTGCCAGGAAGTTGGGTCAAAATCCAGACCAAATTAGGGCAAAATTTAACTAAGTGTTTTGTTTCATGACCACATGTTCTTAAAATTATAACTTGAGATCCAAACACTTTTGGAAGAATTCGTGTGTATAAAAGTTGTAGAGTTCATGGAGATCTACAACTTTCATGTTGGAAGTTTCTCTTGAATCAGCTTGCATCATAGTGAAAATTTTGCTCAAAGTTATGAAAAAATAAGAAATTTCCAACACTTTGAAAAATTTCTATGTTTGGAAATTTTAACTTTTCAAAATGGAATTTTGAATTTTGGATTTCTTGATGAATAAGTTTCATATTTTGACATGTTTTGATGAATTGTGATCTTTGACACTTGAATTTGACCAAAAAAGTCAAAGTTTGACTTTTTAGTATGCAGTTGACTTTTGATCAGTTGACTGAAAATTCATCTGTCAATCCAATAGAATTGAGCAATGTTTTTAGCCATGTCATTAGGTCAAAATGATGCAATTTTACTCTTGATATCGTGCCTTGAACCAATTGTCATTTTCTAGGTCAAAAATCAGAAATTGCCCTTTCCTAGTCAAAACCCTAATTTTGACCATTTTGCCATTTTGGGGATTTGATCAAATGTCTTGAGGAATTATGGTCCAAACTTGATCAAATGATACATATGAGTTTAAAATGTTGATGTGGATAAAAAATTATGAAGTTTGACTGTAAATTGGCCATAGTTGACTTTTTCCCCAATACAGTTGATTTTTAGGTCAACTGCTCAATTGACTGAGAAAAAGTTTGATTTAAAGCCTGAAACTGGACATGAGTAATCTTGAGGGTCCATAATGATCCATGAAATTCATATGGGACATTGGAAGTTCAAATATCCTTGTGCAAACTCAAACCTTAATTTTGGTCATCAGTGCTTAAGGAGGTGTCTTGAGCTGATCAACCCTGGTGCAGTCTTGAGTCAAAGGAGATCTTGTGAGCAAGTTATTGATAAGTGAGAGGGAAAATTTTGGGGTACAACACATAGAATTTCCTTAACTATTTCAAGGATCTCAAGGGCCTGTGATGCATGTTATGATGAACCAGACATCTAGCAAGGGGCAAGGGGATTTATTTTCCTCTAGCTAATGTCGTCAAAAGACCAAGCACGAGTCAGAGGCTATTACCCACTTGACATGGTGAGCTTGATTCTCGTAGAAGGACATTCAACGATACAAAGTTCATCAATCGAAGCTGCATTCAGATTCAATTGCTAACATCTTCTTGTGTTTACCCCGCGAGATCCTTGAAAACATTGCATACGCATACCATACATGTCATTGCACAAGCAGGTATAAAAAAACATGTTTCTTATCTTTTCGTTGTTTATTTCAGCAAAAATAAATGTCTCTTGAACAAACAATTAAGGATATTCAAGCATAGAATGCTCAATTCCTAGAAATGTTCCTGAATCTGGCTAAGGGGCAAGAAGATCTAAAGGCTCTTGTTCTTAAAGACCAGAAGAAAAAGGTAAAGAAACCAGTTCGTTTATTGAGTGTGGGAAGAAGAAGACCAGCTAACCGAGCTCTAGATTTCGCAACCCCATCAAAGGAGGGGGATAATCAAGAGGAGGAAGACGAGAACGATACCACAATCTCTATAGTATACTTTTGAACAGACCCTGCTGACAATGTACATGCGTTGTTTCAAATCCAAAACAATGGAGTTATAAGGAAGATAATCCCTAGTCAACCCCTTTGAGCCTAAGAAGTAGGAGTTTTCTATTCACACAAATTAAAACCCTTAATCATAACCTGGGGAAGGGTAGTTTTCACAGTTAATTTAGATGTTCATTCAGTCGCAAGCTTTCCCTTCATACACGACAAATAATGTAGAAGATGCTCTCCAAAAGATGGTGATGGTTCCACATAATCATTAAGAATAGGAAGTCATTATCTCTAAAAATAAAAGCCATTAAGTCAAAACATATGAAGGAGACTTAAGAAAAAAACTGGGGCATCCCGCTGGCTGTAATCACAAAAGAAACAGTTCAGGCAAAATATAGGGATAACAAAATAAAAAAAGAAAGAGGTGCTACAAATCCTCAACAAAAACAAAAGGTCACAAAAATTACTTCCTTCTCAAACAAACATTCAATTTCTGAACCATCACCGAAATATCAGGGCTAACATTTCAGAACTTAACTAGGATTCGAAATGTACAATTAACTGAGCATAGGACTGAAGAACATCACGAAGAACGGGTGGGTACAAATAAATTTTGAGCCTTTATCCTTTGTTTCTTAAATCGTGAACCAGGCCACTCTACAACCCTTAAAAGTCCTAGCTGAAGCATGGGTTAGTTTGAGAGCATACTATTACAAAGGTATCTTGACTCCTGTAAGGTTTGCTTTAAATCATGAGTTGATATGACATTCTTGTAAATTTTGTTTTACTACAAAAAACGCATTTTCAAAAAATTTCAAGACAGACATAAGCTTTGCATTCTTTGAATGATATTGTTTGCATATGGTTAATTGTTCAAATGGCAGAGAAATTCACACAAGGAATATTCAGTGAAAGAAGACCCCCTCAATGGACAAAATCACCTCAGACGGAAAAAAATTCCCAATAACAAGCCTTTCATAATCAAGGGGCATGACATGGTGTCTAATTAATCTGGGGCAGTCAAGCCAATATGCAAAGAATCTCTTCAAAAATGATGAATAGCCAGGGGCAGATCTCCATCTGAATCACTTGGGGGCTGTTACATTGATCGGGGATCCAGCAGAAAATTACTGTGAAATTTGAATCTTTGGTACCACCAAATTTCTTGTCTGTGCCAGTAGTATCAGATGGTGTCAGTATCATGTCTTCGAATCCTTCCATGTCAGTTCTTAGAAAAGATACCTAGGAAATTCAAGACTATCATAAACTTGATCAAACATCAGGTGCACCAGATTCATCCTGAAGCAGCCTCACACAGGCTCTCACGTATGAAAGGGCACATGCGATCACATAAACATTTTCTAGAATTTCTAAAACACTTCTTGTCATAGACGGTGACAACTCTCCATATCCTATGAGCGCAGACATAGTTAGAAAATACTACACATGAAAAGACCCGCTAGGTTGACAGGCCTAGGAAAAATTAAGGGCATCTCGGTGAACCAAAAGAGTTTGGGAAAAAATTAGGGATATATACAAAAACATTGTACACCCGCAAGTCGGAAATGTGAAAAAGAGGCTTGAGCAAAAAAGGGTATCCCGGTGGACTGAAAACCCGAAAGGGCGGTCCAGGAAAAACTTAGGGATTAAAAACGTACGACTATGTACCGTCATCTTGTCATTTGTTTATTAGTAGAAGACTTATCATCCTGATCATCATTTACCAAGCACCCCAAGAGTTGGGATAACACTCAAACCATCCACAAAGTCTCTGCAGGTACTTTCTCCAAAAGGTACAGAGGCAGGGGCATCTTACTAAAAAGTCTCCGCCATATCCTCAACTTATAACCTAGTGATGTCAGGTGTTCTTGTATCCCCAATAGAATAGGAAGTTCCAACTACTGCTTGTAGAGATAAAAAAATGTAGCGGGGTAAATCGGAGATCGAACTATTAATTAATTCGTCTCACAAAAGCAAGAGTCATCACCGCGCTTTATCATTTCCAAGGGAAAAGGGAAAAGAGAGAAATAAAACCCTAAAATATGCAATGTAAAATAATACTTTAAAAGTAATGAAAATACAAGGCGTTTTTGAAAAGAGGTCTAGAGTTCGGGGGTTGGTTATACAATGGGAAGGTATTAGCACCCAATGTATCTATAGTATTCTATAGGAACCTTTTGAAATATCTATTTTTGGTTAAAATTGTTTGTTTGATTAAAATGGTTCATTTGGCTAAAAAATAGGTGTGGGCGAGAGTTTGAAGATACGACGACCTAGTATCGAAGTTTTGACTTAAAAGGGGTGGGTTTTTTAAAATTGAGTTCTTTTAGAAGATTTAACAAAAAAAATCTAAAATGTATGAAGGGTTTCGCACAATCGGATAACATATTTGATGACATGAAGTCAATAATTTTAATTCTTTCCCTTGGAGTAGAAGCAAACAAATCAAAAATAAGATGAACATCACAATATAAGTAATCAAGGATACGCAAAGAAATAAATTTAAGCAAACAAATTAATACCAAGAAAGGCAGTGAAATATTTAATTCGGGAAGATTAAGACGATTAAAAAATAAAGAGAAGATAACCAATTTTCTAAAGAAGATAAATTATTAAATTAATTCTAAACAACAAATAAAACTAAGATCATGAACTTTCTAAATTATATCTAGACTAAGTTAAAGTTCTAAGAATTATTAAAATTAAAATTCTAAAAGTTACTAAATTTAATCTAAAGTAGATTAATTCTATAGTACTAAAGCATATCTAATATAGGCTAATTTAAAGCTAAATTAATATCATTGGGAAATAAGCTGAAAACGAAATAAAAAGGTCCAGCATGGGATTGAACTCGTGTCTCCTTCTTTCGAACTCTTTCTTTCTCTCTTCGATCTCTCTCTTCGATCTCTCTTTCGAACTCTTTCTTTCTCTCTTCGATCTCTCTTTCGAACTCTCTCTTCGATCTCTCTTTTGAACTCTTTCTCCCTCTCTTCTAAATCGAAATCGAACAACACCAACAACGAATCCTGCTCCCTCTTTCGAACTCTCTCTCCCTCTCTTCTAAATCGAAATCGAACAACACCAACAACGAATCCTGCTCCCTCTTTCGAACTCTTTCTCTTCTAAATTGAAATCAAACAACAACGCTGCTTCTGGTTTCGTCATGGCTCTCGTTAACTCTAAAACAAAACAACAACAACGGTAACTCATTCTATACTCTATTTCCAACTGTCCTAATCTTTCTTATGCGATAAACAATGATAACAACTCAAATCAAAACAAATCGATTCAGGCATGGCTATAAAAGCTAAATAATCAAAAACAAGAAATTTCAACATTCAACAACAAATCATGATGAATCACGATGGTATACAAAATGCAAAGGGAGAAAAAAAAGATGAACTCACAAGGTCGGAGATAGTCCGACGAGCTTACGATTCCTGCGGAGGCTTTAACGGGTAAGGCTGTGAGTTCCACTTTCTTTTGCTCTCTATTATTCTTTCTACTTTCAGAAACTGACTCGAAAATGTTGGTGTTGTTGAGGCGATGAGTTCTTGTGGATGGTTGCGCTTGGTTCAAAATGGTGCAGGTTAGAAGGTTTGCTTCTGTTTACAGTTTGTGGTTTTTTTGAAAGTAGGTTTGGATCTATTGTTTATGTTTTGAGTGGAATGGTTTGTTGGTATTTTTGACTAGGCTTGCTGTTTGTACAGGCTTTGGTGGTTTTTGATGCAGGTTTGTGCTTCTGCAAGTTTTGTGTTTTTTCTCTTTGTGAACTCCCTTCTTCGATTGTATATCTGCCTGTTTTATAGTGAATAACAATGAGGTTTTGGGAGGGAAAATTTGGTGAGTTTGAACAAATATGATGATCTGATTTATGGCTTTTTGATACAGGTTTTGGTGTGTGTAATTTGATCCAATTTCTGGACTGATATGCTAGTCTTATAACAGGGCAGTAGAGATTATGTGACTGTTTTTCTTGGCATTAATTGTGCAGGTTTGGCAGGTTTTTGCAGCATATGGACAAACTTATATGGACATAGCATAATAATTATAATACTAATAATAATAGTAATGACACAAATAATACAATAAAATGTTAGTAAAACTAAATTGAAAAATATAAAAGTGAAAGAAAAGAGATATAAAAAATTGGTTCTAAAATCTATTAATAATTCAACTTAAAAATATTTCAAATAGAATTATAATCAAAATTTACACCAAAATTAATCATAAAAGAAATAAAAAATAAATGTAAAATCAAACCATATATTTTCAAATTTTTGAATTGCCACTAAAGAAACACAAAATAGACTTACATACTCAAAAAATGTAAAAAGCAAAAGAACTTATAAGTATTTTGAGATTTTCCAAATTATCAATAAAAATATAAAATTAAATGAAACTAACAAAACTATAATAATTTTTTTTTATATAAAGTAAAACTGATATGAGCTAAATATTTTTTTGGATTTTCTTTTTATGAAAATAAGAATAAAAGAATGACGAGTAAAAGTGCAAAAATACATGATTTAATAAAGTCAGGCAAAACCAGTTAAATTTCACCAAATTCACAATGATTTCTAATATTTCTATTTTTTCGTGGATTTTCAAAGCATAATCATCTCTTGACTTGTAAAGAAAAGTTGTAGTTGTTGCAAAGGAGAATCATATGTAAAAGAACCACTAAAAAATTGTCGAAATTTGAAGAAGTTATGAATTTTTGAAATCTGACTCGAGAATTGGCAAAAATAGGTCGAATCGCTTGTGAACGCTTGCTATGTAATAATGCAGATGGGAGGTGGTATCTTAGGTCAAAATTTGGGGTATGACAGCTGCCCCTATTTAAGTTTCTTCTATCCGGAGATATGAAGATTAAAATCTTCATCTCGACGAGATTGAAGGTACTTAAATACATAATACGCAATTTTTGCCCTAAGATACCGCCATTATGTTTGTGATATGAATGTAGTATTTAAATTCACAGAGAATGATATTGTATGAGACAAGATAATGCAGGAGAAACTAAACACCAACAAACCACAAGAACATAGATTATACACTACTGGGGAAATGAGCCATCGACCTCAAATGATAGACTCTTGACGGCGAATAAAAATTTGAGAGAATACGACCTCTGACCCTAACAAAGAAGGCATCTTGCATAGGCCACAAAAACAGATTATTGACCCAAAATAATAGTGAGTTCACAACTCAAGGTCAAAGATAGACAAAAGATGTACCAAATTTGCTGATAATGGATTACCGACTTCTGAAGGTAAAGATTCATAACAAACTTCTCTGCGAGATTTCCGGAGGGATACCAATTCATGCTGAAATAATAATATGGTTGTAGATACACAAGCTGCTCAAATAAAGAAGCTGCCATTTGTTGTCGTTCAAAGATGTCAATAACATACAAGCTGCTCAAATAAAGAAGCTGCCACTTGCTGTCTTCCAAAAATACTATGACATACAAGTTGCTCAAATAAAGAAGCTGCCACTTGCTGTCTTCCAAAAATACTAGAACATACGAGTTGCTCAAATAAAGAAGCTGCCACTTGCTGTCTTCCAAAAATACTAGGACATACAAGTTGCTCAAATAAAGAAGCTGCCACTTGCTGTCTTCCAAAAAAACTAGGACATACAAGTTGCTCAAATAAAGAAGCTGCCACTTGTTGTCTTCCAAAAAATACAATGACATACAAGTTGCTCAAATAAAGAAGCTGCCACTTGCTGTCTTCCAAAAAATAATAACGTACAAGTTGCTCATGAAGAGACTGCCGCTTGTCGTTTTCCAAACAATAATAACGTACAAGTTGCTCATGAAGAGACCGTCGCTTGCCGTTTTCCAAAAATTAATAACATACAAGTTGCTCATGAAGAGATCGCCGCTTGTCGTTTTCCAAAAATAATAACGTACAAGTTGCTCATGAAGAGACCGCCGCTTGTCGTTTTCCAAAAATAATAACGTACAAGTTGCTCATGAAGAGACCGCCGCTTGCCGTTTTCCGAAGAATAATTCAGAAGAAAATTGTGATAACACTGCCAGAGAATAAAATCTTCATCAAAGGGAACCATGAATAGATCCTTCCCGAGGAGATAAAATACTTAAATGCGCAAAATAAATGCACCATTCGTCTAGGTTGCCTAGCTTGGAGAAAATCACGAGATAGCCTATGCAAGAGACAACAACTCCCTCCAGGAATAAACCAGAGAGAAAACAGTCAAACAAGACTCCACCCAATGAGAAAATAACTTGATTGGGGATTCATCCTATCCAGAAATGGACAAGGAAGACTAAATCAAAAAAATCATCCACGAGGATTAGCTCAGTTGGGGAATTTAGAAAGGAAGCACATTTTCTGCCTAAGCTAACATTCTACTTGGAAAGAACATGTACATTGTCTTAATAAACATAAACAAGGTATACGACCCAAAATCAACGACAAATGTGAATATGCATGCGTGATATATAAGTGTAAATGAATGAATGAATGTTATGCTGACGAAACAGGCAGACGAAATATCTTGAAGATGATAAGATATCACAAAATAATAGATACTCGGCCAATCTTAAAGAGACGGAAAATAACTGGAACTGGAAATACAAAGCAACGTCAGAGCGTATCACACTACAAGGCTCAAATCTTCTAGGAGAAAAGTATTCAAATCCAATCTTCTAACACCAATGGACTACCAGCATGAGACAAAGCGTACCACACTACAGAAATCTTCTCAAATAAAGATAACCAAAACAACGCTTAACTGGAAAAGCTGGGGAGTCACCAAACTTAGTACCACTAGAAACAAAAGTTTACACAACCAACACCTCGTGACGATTTTGAAAGAAAACATGTTCATCATGCAAGGATAAATTACCGTATTGTTTTTCATTTCATGGCTTGACCATCCTCGGAACAACTGTTAATATTCCTTTCATTACTCACGACACATTTTTTTTAAAATAAGAATACTTTAAATAACTTTGTTTCAAATATTGCCGTAAAATTAAAACTTTGCCCACAAAAGGTAAATGCTCAAATTTCATTAATAAGATGGTAGTTCGCTAACAACACGACTCCAACGGTTTACAAAAGTTTGGGAAATAGTACATGAAAGAAAGGGTTACACAAAACAATGATCACTATTCTCCCTAACAACTTCAAATTCCGAAATGTGCTCAAATGCCACAGCCGGTCTGACCAAAAGCCTGCCTAATTCGCCCCTTCGGGTTTTCAACTTAGCGAACTGTCAACTCAAAGCTAGGCGTAAAACTTCTTGACTGCATCGGCATTCATGGAGCGTGAGAGCTCTTCACCGTCCATATTTGTGAGAATCACGGCACCTCCAGAGAAAACTTTCTTAACGACATATGGTCCTTCATAATTCGGAGCCCACTTTCCCCTAGAATCAGGTTGGAAAGATAATATCTTTTTGAGCACAAGGTCACCTTCTCTGAACTCGCGTGGTCGAACCTTCTTATCAAAAGCCTTCTTCATTCTCTGCTGATATAATTGACCGTGACACAACACTGTCAATCTCTTTTCTTCAATTAAATTCAACTGATCATATCTACTTTGACACCATTCAGCCTCAAAAAGCTTAGCTTCCATCAAAACTCTCATAGACGGAATCTCAACCTCCACGGGGAGTACTGCTTCCATACCATAAACCAGGGAAAATGGGGTTGCACCTGTTGAAGTTCGAACTGAAGTACGGTATCCATGTAAAGAAAACGGAAGCATTTCATGCCAATCTTTATAAGTTACCACCATCTTCTGGACAATCTTTTTAATGTTCTTGTTAGCAGCTTCAACTGCCCCATTCATCTTCGGCCTGTAAGGAGAAGAATTATGATGTTCAATCTTGAACTCTTCACAAAGCTCTTTCATCATATTGTTATTCAAATTCGAGCCATTATCAGTGATGATCTTACTCGGGATGTCGTATCCACAAATGATCTGATTCTTGATAAATCTGACTACCACCTGTCTGGTTACATTAGCATAAGATGCTGCTTCCACCCATTTAGTAAAATAATTGATCGCTACCAAGATGAAACGATGACCATTTGAAGCTTTGGGTTCAATCATTCCAATCATATCAATGCCCCACATAGAGAAAGGCCAAGGTGAAGAGATAACATTGAGGAGGGTCGGTGGCACATGTATCTTGTCCGCATAAATCTGGCATTTATGAAATTTCTTCACATATTTGCAGCAATCAGATTCCATTGTCATCCAATAGTAACCAGCTCTCAACATCTTTTTAGCCATTTCATGTCTGTTGGCATGGGTACCAAAGGATCCTTCATGTACTTCTTGCATCAACATATCTGCTTCATGTCTGTCTACGCACCTGAGTAGGACCATGTCGTAATTCCTCTTATATAAGACTTCTTCATTGAGGAAGAAACTACTTACCAATCTCCTCAACATCTTCCTATCTTTATTGGATGCCCCAGGCGGGTACTCTTGAGTTTGAAGAACACGTTTAATGTCATAGAACCATGGTTTGTCGTCGATGACCTCTTCTACTGAGAACACATGAGCAGGTCTATCGAGGCGCATAACTCTGATTGTAGGTACATCGTTCCAACCATTCACTTGAAACATTGAAGACAAATTAGATAAAGCATCAGCCATTTGGTTTTCATCTCTAGGGATATGATGTAACTCCACTTTGTTGAAGAAGGTTAACAATCTTCTAGCATAATCTCTGTAAGGGATCAAACCAGGATGACGAGTCTCCCATTCTCCTTTGATTTGATTAATTAACAATGTCGAGTCTCTATAAATATCAAGAATCTTAATCCTTAGATCCACTGCTTCTTCGAGACCCATAATACATGCCTCATATTCAGCCATGTTGTTCGTACAGTCGAATTTCAATCTCGCCGTGAACGGGATATGAGTACCTCGGGGAGTGACGATGATTGCCCCAATTCCATTTCCATAAGAATTCACAGCTCCGTCAAATATCAAACCCCAATGGGATTCGGGATTAGGTCCTTCTTCAGGTAACGACTCTTCACAATCTTTAGCTTTCAAGTACATAACATCTTCATCCGGGAAGTCAAACTTGATGGATTGGTAATCTTCAATTGGTTGGTGAGCCAAATGATCGGCTAAAATACTCCCTTTGATTGCTTTGTCAGTGTGATACTCAATGTCATATTCGGATAACAACATCTGCCAACGGGCTATTCTTCCAGATAAGGCGGGCTTCTCAAAGATATACTTGATCGGATCCATTTTGGAGATCAACCACGTGGTGTGGTTAATCATATACTGGCGCAGACGACGAGCAGCCCAAGCTAAATCACAACAGGTTTTATCTAGCATTGAGTATCGAGACTCACAGTCTGTGAATTTCTTACTCAAATAATATATGGCATATTCCTTTCTTCCAGTCTCATCTTGTTGACCAAGCACACATCCCATGGAATCTTCCAATATAGTCAGGTACATAATCAAAGGTCTTCCTTCCACTGGAGGAATCAATATGGGAGGTTCAAGTAAATATTCTTTGATGCTATCAAAAGCTCTCTGACAATCTTCTGTCCACACACATCCTTGGTTCTTTCGGAGAAGCTTGAAAATCGGCCCACAGGTAGCAGTCATATGAGATATAAATCTAGAAATATAGTTCAGTCTCCCAAGGAATCCTCTTACTTGTTTTTCCATCTTGGGTGCGGGGATTTCCCGAATAGCTTTGACTTTATCAAGATCTACCTCAATACCTTTCTGACTGACAATGAAACCCAGAAGTCTTCCAGAACGAACACCAAAAGTGCACTTGTTGGGATTCAGATGGAGTTTATACTCTCTCAAACGCTGGAATAACTTCAATAAATGTTCCAAATGATCTTCTTCAGTTTGTGATTTGGAAATCATGTCATCTACATACACTTCTATCTCTTTATGCATCATATCATGGAACAAAGCAGTCATGGCCCTTTGGTATGTTGCACCAGCATTCTTCAAACCAAACGGCATTACCCGATAACAAAATGTTCCCCAAGGTGTAATGAAAGTTGTCTTCTCCATATCTTCTGGCGCCATCTTGATTTGATTGTAACCGGAGAAACCATCCATGAAAGAAAAGACTTTGAACTTTGCGGTACTGTCGACCAATACGTCAATGTGTGGTAAAGGAAAATCATCCTTTGGGCTAGCTCTATTCAGATCTCTATAGTCTACACACATCCGAACTTTGCCATCTTTCTTAGCAACATGCACTATATTGGCTAACCATTGAGGATAGACCGATGTAACAAGGAAACCTGCATTAATTTGCTTTTGAAATTCTTCTTTGATCTTGTCAGCCATATCGGGACGAGTCCTTCTCAACTTATGCTTAATCGGCGGACATTCAGGTCTCAACGGCAAACGATGCTCCACAATATTGTTATCCAAACCTGGCATGTCTTGATAGGACCAAGCAAACACGTCAACATACTCTCTGAGAAGCTCTAACATTTTATCTTTGACCTATGGGATAAGCAATGCTCCGACCTTGACTTCATTTTTATCTTCTTCGTCACCCAAATTGATCATCTCTATAGGCTCTTCAAACGACTGAATAGTCTTCTCATCGTGCTCAAGCAAATGGGAAATTTCATCAGGAACTTCTTCGCTATCCTCTTCCTCGGCTCCGAACACAGGGAATTCAAAGTTGGGAGGGGGCATAGGATCATTGTTTTCAATGGTTAAGTCATGGATTAATCTGCACATATGATTATGCTTTATTTTAGAAATTGATTTGTACAAATAAAACAAAAAGTTATTATATTTTCCTATTACTACCAATTAATTTTCATTACTATTTCCCAGAAAAAGTGAAAAATAATACAGTAGTGGACAAAATAACGTTTTTATTCATGATTGGAAATACTTGAAACAAAGAGCCCAGACATCCTATCTTTTGCCTTGGGCAGAGCAAAAGGATTTATTTTCAACATAGCCCGACACAAATACTTTTTCGCCTTGGGCAGAGCGAAAGTTTTTTTTTTTCAAAAATAAAACAAAACATTACTCAGAAATGTGCATCACAACAGGAACATCAACAGCAATCCCGTTCTGGAAAACCACTCCATGCATTAGAAAGTCGGGTAAATCCTCTTCAGAATCGTCTCCTATTATAGCATCAACTTCAAGAGGAGTCGGATGGATAAAACCTGCGCTTCGGAAAACCTCTTGTATCGGACGGATAACTGTTTCCTGCTTGACTCTTGTAGACACGGGATGAAAACCAAGACCTTCTCCGGATTTATTCTCAGGCAAAGTCAACACCTGGCCCCAACCTTCAGCCGAACCACTTTCAACCACTCGTCGCGCATCCTCAAAAGAAGAAATAGATGTCCCTTGCTTCTTCACTTTGTTATTAGCAACAGATAGAGCTTGGAATTGGGTTCCAACATCCTCATCAGCATCAATAAAAGAGAAAGATGACAAATGGCTTACCACCATAGCCTGCTCTCCACCAATCATTACCAGCTTTCCATGCCTTACAAACTTCAATCTTTGATGGAGAGTGGAAGTGACTGCCCCTGCATCATGGATCCATGGACGACCCAATAGGAAACTGTAGGCGACACAAATATCCATTACTTGAAAAGTGATCTGAAAAGTATGAGGACCAATTATGATAGGAAGATACACTTCACCAATGACAGTCTTCCTAGAACCATCAAACGCTTTGACAATTACCCCACTAGGTCTCATGGGAGTACCTTGGTATGAAAGTCGAGATAATGTAGTTTTGGGCATTACATTTAACGACGAACCTGTATCTACCAACACACTTGATAAAGTATCATTTCCACAACTTATTGAGATATGCAAAGCCATATTATGGTTCCTTCCCTCCTCTGGAAGCTCTTCATCACTGAAACCAAGATTGTTACACGAAGTAATATTTCCCACAATTCCATCAAATTGGTCAACCGTCACATCATGATCCATGAATGCGTGGTCCAAGACCTTCATCAAAGATTCTCTATGGGCACCAGAATCTCTTAGTAAAGCAAGCAAAGAAATCTTGGAAGGAGTTTGCAATAGTTGGTCCACAATCTTGTATTCACTTCTCTTGATGAGCTTCAGAATCTCATCATCATCGGGGTGTGGGATAGGTTCATTGGATCGGCCTACCTCAACCTTGGGTTCAACATTTCTCGCTGGAATTTCTGCTGGTATGGGCCTCCTGACTTGAACTTCTGGTCTCTTCACAGGTACTACTGTAAAGACACGTCCGCTTCTCGTAACTCTGCTCACATCAGCGATGTTAAAAAAAGATGGCATTGATGGTATAGGGACTTCTACCCCATTCTCAATCATTGTGGCATTATACTTATACAGTATAGCTTGGTCTGAGTTGTAAGGCACAGGACCAGGTGGATAAATGATCAAAGGAGCAACAGGTGCAGTCTTACTGTCGTAAACGATCTCTACTGGTTCAGGCAAGTTGAATTGTGGTATTATAACATTCACTTCATCCACCGGATCTCTGTCATGTGTAATAGTGATAACCCTCTGGTCCAACAATTTTTGAATATCCTCCTTCACAATAGGGCAATCAACTTCTCTTGAACAAAATTCACAAACATCATAATCATGGTGATGCCTAAAAAAGGCAAGCCTTCTTAAGCTCTGATGTAACCTGATCAACGAATCTCTTATGTGTTCAACTTGAAAAACTCGAAACTTTCCCGGACAACCTTCCACCATATTCACTGATGCTGCCCCGTGTCGAGGCAAAGGATTATCTCTAACATTCGGGTTAACATCCTTGAAAGACAAGATACCGTTCTTAATCAAACTCTGCACATCCGTCTTTAGAGCAAAGCAATTTTCAATGTTGTGCCCCGGCGACCCTTGATGATACTCATAAAACTGGTCTGCCTTGTACCACAGAGAAGTACTATTCGGTGTGACAGGAGGAGGCTTCGTCGTTATGAGGTTCTTTCTGATCAGAGCAGGGAACAATTTAGTGTAAGTCATGGGAATGACATCAAATTGCGGTTTCCTTGATGAACGATTCTGGTTATTAAATTGATAAGCCTGTTGTCGAGACTGCTATTGAAATGGCCGTTGCTGAATTGGTGGGGTTTGATGAGTTGGGGTCACCAATGTTGGGCAAACAGCCGGAGTGACTGCCGCAACATGTGAATAACCTCTCCTTGGTCTCCCAGGGAAAATTACACTGACATCTTGTTCTTTCCTTTTAGGGAAAAAACTTCCAAACTTCTTGATACTGCTAGATGGACTTCCTTCTTTAACCAAACGTCCCTCACGAATCCCTTCTTCCAACGGCATGCCCACACTTACCATCTCGGTGAAGTCACTGGGTGCGCTGGCAATCATTCTTTCATAATAAAAGGAACCTAAAGTCTTCAGGAATATCTTTGTCATTTCTTTATCTTCAAGAGAGGGATAAATCTGAGCAGCAATCTCGCGCCACCTCTGGGCATATTCTTTAAAGGACTCTCTGTCTCTTTGGGACATCGCCCGGAGTTGATCTCTGTCCGGTGCCATGTCGACGTTGTACTTATACTGGAGAACAAAAGCTTCACTAAGATCATTGAAAATATGGATCCGAGTGCTGTCCAAACCCATATACCACTTTAGAGCGGAACCAGTCAAACTGTCTTGAAAGTAGTGAATTAACAAGTTATGATCATCAGAATATGTAGACATCTTTATCACATACATAGTTAAATGACTCCGTGGACACGAATCACCTTTATACCTTTCAAAGTCTGGCACTTTGAATTTGGCTGGAATCTTTACATTTGGAACTAAACACAGGTCGTGAGCATTCTTTCCAAACAAATCGTTCCCCTTTAACGCTCTGATCTCCCTCTGCATCTCTTGAAACTGGTCTTGAAATTCTTCCATCCTATCGAAAAGACCCAGACTTTCAGCAGGCTCGGCATGATAAGCAGGTTCATTCATGTATGGCATAGAATGAATCACAGGAGCGACAATTGTCATCACTGGTTGAGGGAAAGGTGCCACAGACGGGATTACAGGCGGCATAGTAGCTGTCTCCGGTTGAGGAAAAGACACAGTAGGTTGAACCAAAGGCTGTACGACAGGCTGATACCCTTCTGGCACAAAGTTATAAGGCATTCCCCACGGAAAACCTTTTGGCATCTGATGTTGAAGCGGAAAGTTGATTTGAGTCACAGATGTTGGAACAGTGACAATCTCAGAAACTACAGTAGTTGAAGTCTGAATCTCAGCAGCTGCAGTCGATGGCTGATTCTGAGCAGCCATCAAAATTTCCACCAGCGCAGTTAGTTTCTCCATACCGACACGAAGGGTAGCGACCTCATCACGAAGCTCGTGATTTTCCTGTTCTAGATATTCCATCTTCCTCTGACGGTTGGCTTGGGTATCGTATCGATGAGACAGCTTGACAATGATCGGAGTGGAAAGAGAAACAAAGATAAGACTCTAGAAAACATGTGAAGTGGAATGCTGGATGATGCATGATATGCGATGCAAATGTTTGTTCATTTTGATAGTTTTTTTTTGTTATTTTTTCAAAAAATGTTTATGGATGCATGTATGAATGTTAATGCAACAATTACACACAAGTTCACAAATATGGGGTTCAAAGGTTCAACGTTTCGTGCATGGAGTCAAAGGTAAAGCCCACCCCAAGGTATGTACTAATGGTTTAATCGCACCTGTAAGACAAGGTTCTAATAGTTCCCATAGTCTACATTCATCCTTCGGATATTACCAACGTCTTGATTACTCAATGATTAGCAATATTCTCAAGAGAAACTCGTCCGAGCGTAGCATCGCGTAACAATTACTTCTGGATTACTCTGTTATAATCTCCACGCTACACCTAAAAGGCCAAGATGGGTTAGGGTTCTACGGTTCTCAGTTTCTCTGGCTCCCAGGTCGAAAATAATAATTTCTTCCCGATTACTCGGTAAACAAGTATTACGTTCAAAAGGGCCTTCCACTGAGTGGGGGATCTCATGCCTCCTTCTTCGGGATTACTCCCTCAAAGTTAACATGACTATACCGCTCGTCCTATTCTTAAGTGTAACTTAATCCGGATATAGGATTCGTCCTTTGCAAAAAAAACCCAAACAACCCCAATATAAACACATAATCAAACAAATCAAATAATAATAAAACAGATAAAACAAACTAGGCTTAACCCACTTAGGGATGGACCAGCAAGGGGTCAATCTGTCCCCAGCAAAGTCGACATTTCTGTAGCGATAAAAAAATGTAGCGGGGTAAATCAGAGATCGAACTATTAATTAACTCGTCTCACAAAAGCAAGAGTCGCCACCGCGCTTTATTATTTCCAAGGGAAAAGGGAAAAGAGCGAAATAAAACCCTAAAATATGCAATGTAAAATAATACTTTAAAAATAATGAAAATACAAGGCGTTTTTTAAAAGAGGTCTAGAGTTCGGGGGTTGGTTATACAATGGGAAGGTATTAGCACCCAATGTATCTATAGTATTCTATAGGAACCTTTTGAAATATTTGTTTTTGGTTAAAATTGTTTGTTTGATTAAAATGGTTCATTTGGCTAAAAAATAGGTGTGGGCGAGAGTTTGAAGATACGACGACCTAGTATCGAAGTTTTGACTTAAAAGGGGTGGGTTTTTTAAAATTGAGTTCTTTTAGAAAATTTAACAAAAAAATCTAAAATGTATGAAGGGTTTCGCACAATCGGATAACATATTTGATGACATGAAGTCAATAATTTTAATTATTTCCCTTGGAGTAGAAGCAAACAAATCAAAAATAAGATGAACATCACAATATAAGTAATCAAGGATACGCAAAGAAATAAATTTAAGCGAACAAATTAATACCAAGAAAGGCAGTGAAATATTTAATTCGGGAAGATTAAGACGATTAAAAAATAAAGAGAAGATAACCAATTTTCTAAAGAAGATAAATTATTAAATTAATTCTAAACAACAAATAAAACTAAGATCATGAACTTTCTAAATTATATCTAGACTAAGTTAAAGTTATAAGATTTATTAAAATTAAAATTCTAAAAGTTACTAAATTTAATCTAAAGTAGATTAATTCTAAAGTACTAAACCATATCTAATATAGGCTAAATTAAAGCTAAATTAATATCATTGGGAAATAAGCTGAAAACGAAATAAAAAGTTCCAGCATGGGATTGAACTCGTGTCTCCTTCTTTCGAACTTTTTCTTTCTCTCTTCGATCTCTCTCTTCAATCTCTCTTTCGAACTCTCTTTCGAACTCTTTCTTTCTCTCTTCGATCTCTCTTTCGAACTCTCTCTTTGATCTCTCTTTCGAACTCTTTCTCCCTCTCTTCTAAATTGAAATCGAACAACACCAACAACGAATCCTGCTCCCTCTTTCGAACTCTCTCTCCCTCTCTTCTAAATCGAAATCGAACAACACCAACAAGGAATCCTGCTCCCTCTTTCGAACTCTTTCTCTTCTAAATCGAAATCGAACAACAACACTTCTTCTGGTTTCGTCATGGCTCTCGTTAACTCTAAAACAAAACAACAACAACGGTAACTCGTTCTATACTCTATTTCCAACTGTCCTAATCTTTCTTATGCGATAAACAATGATAACAACTCAACTCAAAACAAATCGATTCAGGCATGGCTATAAAAACTAAATAATCAAAAACAAGAAATTTCAACATTCAACAATAACTCATGATGAATCACGATGGTATACAAAATGCAAAGGGAGAAGAAAAAAAATGAACTCACAAGGTCGGAGCTAGTCCGACGAGCTTACGATTCCTGCAGAGGCTTTAACGGGTAAGGCTGTGAATTCCACTTTCTTTTGCTCTCTGATTCTTTCTACTTTCAGAAACTGACTCGAAAATGTTGGTGTTGTTGAGGCGATGAGTTCTTGTGGATGGTTGCACTTGGTTCAAAATGGTGCAGGTTAGAAGGTTTGCTTTTGTTTACAGTTTGTGTTTTTTTTGAAAGTAGGCTTGGATCTATTGTTTATGTTTTTAGTGGAATGGTTTGTTAGTATTTTTGACTAGGCTTGCTGTTTATACAGGCTTTGGTGGTTTTTGATGCAGGTTTGTGCTTCTGCAAGTTTTGTGTTTTTTCTCTTTGTGTACTCCCTTCTTCGATTGTATATCTGCCTGTTTTATAGTGAATAAGAATGAGGTTTTGGGAGGGAAAATTTGGTGAGTTTGAACAAATATGATGATATGATTTATGGCTTTTTGATACAGGTTTTGGTGTGTGTTATTTGATGCAATTTCTGGACTGATATGCTGGTCTTATAACAGGGCAGCAGAGATTATGTGACTGTTTTTCTTGGCATTACTTGTGCAGGTTTGGCAGGTTTTTGCAGCATATGGACAAACTTATATGGACATAGCATAATAATTATAATACTAATAATAATAGTAATGACACAAATAATACAATAAAATGTTAGTAAAACTAAACTGAAAAATATAAAAGTGAAAGAAAAGAGATATAAAAAATTGGTTCTAAAATCTATTAATAATTCAACTTAAAAATATTTCAAATGGAATTATAATCAAAATTTACACCAAAATTAATCATAAAAGAAATAAAAAATAAATGAAAAATCAAACCATATATTTTCAAATTTTTGAATTGCCACTAAAGAAACACAAAATAGACTTACATACTCAAAAAATGTAAAAAGCAAAAGAACTTATAAGTATTTTGAGATTTTCCGAATTATCAATAAAAATATAAAATTAAATGAAACTAACAAAACTATAATAATTTTTTTTTATATAAAGTAAAACTGATATGAGCTAAATATTTTTTTGGATTTTCTTTTTATGAAAATAAGAATAAAAGAATGACGAGTAAAAGTGCAAAAATACATGATTTAATAAAGTCAGGCAAAACCAGTTAAATTTCACCAAATTCACAATGATTTCTAATATTTCTATTTTTTCGTAGATTTTCAAAGCATAATCATCTCTTGACTTGTAAAGAAAAGTTGTAGTTGTTGCAAATAAGAATCATATGTAAAAGAACAACTAAAAAATTGTCGAAATTTGAAGAAGTTATGAATTTTTGAAATCTGACTCGAGAATTGGCAAAAATAGGTCGAATCGCTTGTGAACGCTTGCTATGTAATAATGCATATGGGAGGTGGTATCTTAGGGCAAAATTTGGGGTATGACACTGCTCTGACATCAGGTTTTCCCCAGTAAAGTCGTCAAACTTCTCAGGATTCCCAAATAGGATTTCACAAAATCCGTAGGCAGTGCACAAAGTTTTCCTTCCCCAACAGAGTTTATATCTCCAACAGTTCAGCTTCAACAAAATCTGAAGACCTACATTCTTCATCTCTAGCTGCAATCAGGGATTTATTTCCCTACACTACGCCTAAAATAAGTTTTAGCAGCACATAAAAGAAAGCGCTTTTGGAAAAAAGCGCTACTGTAGGTTTTAAAAAAAATTCACTTAAAAAAGCGCTTTCAAAGGGTGCCTTAAGAAAGCGCTTTTCAAAAGCGCTTCTAAAGGTCACCCTTAGAAAGCGCTTTTTGGGAAGCGCTGCTAAAGATGGCCTTTCAGAGGGTACCTTAAGAAAGTGCTTTTCAAAAGAGCTGCTAAAGGTCAGCCTTAGAAAGCGCTTTTCCAAAGCGCTGCTAAAGCTGGCCTTTAGAAAGCGCTTTTAAAAGCGCTGCTATAGGATATGCTACGAAAGCGCTTTTTGATGTAAAAGCGCTGTTATAGATGACCTTTAGAAAGCGCTTTTAAAAGCACTTTCGTAGGTAGTTTTATAATAAATGTCAAAACACAATTCGTATCACTTTTCTATTCTCAGTCAGATTTTCTTCACGAAAAAACCCTAAACCAGAGCTTCTATGGCGGTCAATGGTGCTCCACTTCTCCGGCCAACTGCAGTTCGTATCAGGTTTCATTTTTTTCCTCATCTCGTATGTGTTTGTATGGTTTTCGTGTGCTTTTGTTTGGTTAATGATTTTGAGCAAGCATGGTTTCTACTGTCATAGAAGTTATTAAGAAGTTGTGCATAGAAGTAACATGCTAAGAGAGAAATAATGGAGAGTAACATGCTAAGAGAGAAATAATGGAGAGTGTCACACATAATGGAGAGTGTCTTTGTTTACGTTTAATTATGTCATGGGTGTTTGGTTTGTTGTGTTTTATTGGTTCTTTCATGTACAGAGAACATGACTTCTTTAGAGGCATTGAAATAATACTATGATATTATTGTGAACCAGAAAAAAATACTTAATTAATTATATAGACTTACATTAACAAGTTGTGCATTGGTAAAACAAGCTAAGAGAGAAATAATAGAGAGCGTAACAAAATATTTAATAAAGGTAGCCATATTGTTAACTCTATTAATATATTGTTTTTTTCGTGTGCTTTTTTATGATTGATTTTGAGCAATGATGGTTTCTTGTTTATGTGTTCTACTCGTCTCTTTTCTTGGTAGGAATGTATTATACTTGTGTACTAAAGTAGTTGATAGAATAAAATGAATTTAGTGAAAAGTTTTAAGTATTGGTTTTGTTATATGGTTGTGCAAGAGCAAGTGCAAGTTTTGAGTATTGGTTTTGTTTTCAAATTTATCATTTAGCTCAGATTGACTCAGAAACCGTAAACCATGGATAAGACATGGATGTATTCCTATCGATTGTCGAAAGAGTACGAGAACGGGGTATCAGAATTCGTTAAGTTTGCTGTTGCGCACGCCGAAGACCCCAGTAAATGACATGTCCTTATTTGTGTTGTTGTTATGGGAATCAGGTTGACGCGGTTCAGTTGGCATCGCATTTAATACGGTATGGAATTGATAGAAGTTATACATGTTGGAATATGCATGGTGAGAAAAGTGACGGGAATGATGAATCGGGGGATAATAGGACCTATGCTTCAAACGACAATGGCACAGGTACATACGATTATGATCCAGTTGAAGAGATTGCAGAAGCGCTTGAAGAAGATCTTAATGATTGTCCCAAAATGTTCAAGAGGTTGGTAAGCGATGCAGAGAAACCGTTGTATAATGGTTGTACAAAATTCACAAGATTGTCTGCGGTATTAAAGTTGTACAACTTAAAGGCGGGCAATGGATGGTCGGATAAAAGTTTCACAAAGTTATTAGCCCTTATGAAAGATATGCTACCAGAGGATAATGTTCTCCCCAATCGAACGTATGAGGCCAAAAAGATGTTGTACTCTATTGGCATGAGCTATGACAAGATACATGCCTGTCCAAAAGATTGCATTTTGTTTCGAAACGAGTATGTATCGTTAAATAAGTGTCCTAAATGCGGTGCCCCTCGATGTAAGAAAAAGTTGTCTCCGGTAAAAGTATTATGGTATTTTCCTATAATTCCGAGATTTAGACGGATGTATCATAGTGAAACCGATTAAAGACACTTAACTTGGCGTGCAGATGAAAGAATTGTTGATGGAAAGTTTCGACATCTGGAAGATTCACCATAGTGGATGAAAGTTGATAATGATTATCCTGAATTTGGAAAAGAAGCAAGAAACCTTTGCTTGGCATTGTCTATTGATGGAATGAACCCACACAGTATTCAAAGTATCTCGCATAGCACATTTCCTGTGATTCTTATGATTTATAACCTACCTTCGTGGCTATGTATGAAGTGTAAGTACATGATGTTATCTATGTTAATTTCTGGGCCTAAACAACCAGGAAATGACATAGACATATATTTGGAACCTTTAATCGAAGATTTGAAGATTTTGTGGGAGAACGGTGTGGAGGTTTATGATGGGTATAGGAAAGAAAGTTTCAACTTAAGGGTGATGTTGTTTGGAATAATTAACGATTTTCCAGCCTACGGAAATCTATCCGGGTATAGCATTAAAGGTGAAAAGGCGTGTCCTATCTGTGAAGATGGAACTGATACGATGCGATTGAAACTTTGTCAGAAGAATGTCTTTCTCAGTCATCATAGATTATTAAATTCTAAACATCAATATCGTGGATGGAGAAAAGTGTTCAACGGAGATACCGAACAACGTAGAGCTCCGCCTGGATTGACAGGTGATCAAATATTTGAAAAGATGAAAGATGTGAGTATTCAGTTTGGCAAGACTTTTGCATATAAAGTTGTCACAGGTGGGTGGAAGAAGAGGTCGATTTTTTTTTTATTGCCATATTGGAAATCTTTGTACGTAAGACATTTTCTTGATGTTATGAATATTGAAAAAAATGTATTTGACAGTGTTATTGGTACGCTACTCAATATAAAAGGGAAGTCTAAGGATGGCCTTAAAGCAAGGGAGGACATGGTAGAGATGGGAATAAGAACTGAATTGGGACTCGTGAAAAAAGGAAGACGAACATATCTACCACCTGCTGTTTACACTCTATCCAGAAAGGAGAAAAAAATATTGTGTAAGTTTCTAAGTGAGGTTAAAGTTCCAGAAGGCTACTCATCAGATATTAGAAGACTTGTGTCTATGCAAGACCTCAAGTTAAAGAGTTTAAAGACGCATGATTGCCATGTTATAATGGAACATTTTCTACCGATAGGTATATGTTCTATTCTTCCATAAAAAGTAAGAAGCGCAATAACTAAACTGTGTTTTTTATTCAAGTCAATTTGCAGCAAGGTGATCGATCCCGAGATCTTACCAACATTGCAAAAAGAAATAGTTGTTACTTTGTGTGATCTTGAAATGTATTTCCCTCCCTCGTTTTTTGACATAATGGTTCATCTTGTCGTTCATCTTGTCAAAGAGACACAACTGTGCGGACCAACTTATATGAGATGGATGTACCCTACTGAACGTTATATGAAAATATTAAAAGGGTATGTGAAAAACCGAAGTCGACCAGAGGGTTGTATTGCTGAACGATATATTGATGAAGAAGCGGTTGAGTTTTATACTGAATATCTGTCAAATGTTCAATCAATTGGACTCCCCAAATCTCATGTTGTTGAAAAAAAATAAGGTAAGAAGCTAATTGGAAATAAAGTTGTGACAGTATCAATGGTCGAACGAGATCAAGTGCATTTGTATGTTCTACACAATGAGCTTGAAGTTGAGCCGTATGTTGAAATGCACAAGGGTTTTCTTCGAGGTTTAAATCAGAATAGAAATGAGAATTGGATTGTACGACAGCACAATCGAAGTTTCATACCATGGTTTAAGGAACATATTTATTCAAAGTATCATTCAGATCCTGCTTCAGTAACAAAAAGATTGAGATGTTTAGCATACGGTCCAAGTTTAGTTGTGTTTTCTTATAGCGCATATGCAATTAATGGATACACATTTTATACCAAAGAACAGGATGACAAAAGTACTATGCAAAATAGTGGTGTCACCTTGATCGCTGAAGCAATGCATATATCAAGTGTGAAGGACTTAAACCCAAAATTTGCAAATCTGTCATATTTTGGGGTTATCGAGCGCATTTGGGTGTTTGATTACGAGAAGTTTCAGATTCCTATATTTGGTTGCAAGTGGGTTGAAAATAATAATGGCATACGAATGGATAAGTCAGGTTTTTTGCAAGTGGATCTTAATAGGGTGGGGTACAAAGATGAGCCTTTCATTCTAGCCTCTCAAGCTAAACAAGTGTTCTATGTCAATGATCCGACAAGTACGAAATGGTCTATAATGCTATTATCTAACAAAGTAATTGATGAAAGCATTGGAGATCAAAGTGATATTGGTGTTGACATTGAATCTTTAACCATAACTGATCAAAATGATAATGAATCATGTATTAGAAATGATCATAATGAGGGTATTTGGATCAATCCAACTGCCCGCGTTGTTAAGAGACAAGTAGAACACATTCCTACCAAGAAAAGAAAGAGACCTTAGTGAAAAAGGTAATAGTATATATAATTATAGCCTATATCATTCAATAAAATTTAATTTGTCATTTCATTTTTATTTGTCATTTCATTTTTATTTGTCATTTCATTTTTATATTTGTCATTTCATTTTTATTTTTTTTCATTATTACAGGTCAAATGGCTAGTAATCAAGAAAACTCACAAGATGCAAATGCTCCTGAAAATGCTCCTGAAAATACTTCTGAAAAGACTTCAGAAAAAGATATTACATGAGGTATAACTATTATGAGGGGAATCATCCATGATAGAGATAGAGGAGTAACATATAATGTAGATTGGAATGATAATGACCAACTAATTGGGTATAATGCTGCAAAGTTGACAAGCTACATTGGTACGCTTGTTCGTATACACATTCCGATCACCACTCCTAGATGGAAAAGAGGAGAGTTGGATGAGGGTAAAGAGAAAGTTTGGACTGAGATAAAGGTACATATATGGTTTTTGTTATTTGCTTTATCTTGACGATAATATGTGTTTAAATTGCTTTTACTAACACACTTTATGCGTATGTTTTTTTGTAGAAGTCTTTTAACATTGAAGATACCCGTAAAAAGTATATAATGGGTTTGGCTGGAAAAAGACAGAGGGTGGAGAACATTTTTAACAAACAAGTATCTTAAAGATGATGAAGGAAATTTTCTTGAAGAGGATCCGAAACGTCCAAAGAAATATGAGAACTTCATTACACTTGAAGAATGGGTTGGTTTTGTAAGCAAAAGAAGAGACAAGAATTTCAAGAAAGTGAGTGCCATCAATCGCGAGAGAGCGTCAAAACCCGCATATCCATACAAAAAGGGCATTTGGGATATGCTCGCTTAGAGGAAAAAATTGTAAGTAAATATAAACTCTACGATCTTATTAATTCTATCAATGTGTTATAATTGATGATCTTAAGACTTGTGTCAATGCGTAGTTAGAAGAGACGAAAAGTGACGCAACATCACTACCAGCACATTTGTTGTGGAAGGAAGCTCGAGTGGGCAAGGATCAAGTTGTTAATCCCGATCTTCAACATGTGTATGATGAATGTGTAAGTATAAGATTGTGTATTTAATTAAATCAAATGTTTATTAATATTTAAATAATTTTTTATCTCCATTAATAATTTTTGATATGTAAATGAATTACAGGAGACCTTGTCACAATCGGTATCCCCAGGTGAGGATTAGGATACCAGAAGCGTACTTAGTCGAGCACTAAATGTAATCTCAAGCCTCAACTCAACTTTAGTTTTGATGAAAGACAAACAAGCACTATGGCAAGAAGGAAAAGAAGTGGAATTAGCTTAAAGCATCATTCACTCAAAGCTTCAAGGATCATGGCAAGCAAACAAGTATATCAATTCTCATTTGAACTAAATTAATTAGAAATGCTCAAAAAGGATATACACACTTGCCACAACACTTCACTTAAAGTTTAAAGCAAATTCTAAGTTTTTCACTAATGTAAATCGATTAACACATCATGTAAATCGATTTACACATGTTTTTTTTAAAAAATGATTGCCCCTGGTAGAAATCGATTTACATGGAGTGTAAATCGATTGATTACTGAACTGAGTTAATTTTTTAACACTAGTAAATCGATTAACACATCATGTAAATCGATTTACACTTCAAATTTTTTGAAAACAAGAACGTTACAATCACGTGCAATCGATTTACATCTAATGCTAATCGATTTACACGTTGTAATTTTTGAAAAATCTGAACTTGATTCAAGATATCCTTCACACCTTTTCTCCAATGGTTGCATGGTCATACATTGCATCTTCTCAAGTTTTACCAACAGAAAAGTGGTATCCATTTGGAAAGGTATCTTGATTGCTTTAAATACTAAATCTTTCAAATTATAAAACAACTCTTCTCTCATGCAATAATTCTGAACTTTGTAAAATATTCAAACTTCATATTTCTTATTTTTTAAGAACAAAGATTTTATGTACTTTCACACATATAAGAACAAAAATCTTTGAGCATTTTCTAACCATTGTGTTACAGTTTGAATTGCTTACAAGAGAAGAAATAAGAAACTTCATTGAAGTCACTCTATGTGATCAACATCTTTCAAGAAATCATATTTCATAGAATTATACTAAGTGTAACTTATTTCCAGGATTGTTGGAATTAAGTATTAGAATACTTTTGTACCTTGTTGTCCATTGTTGGAAACAAGAGGTATCTTTTGAGAGGATTGTTCTCAAGAGACTTATTGGAAATCCAAGAGGGTGTTATTGGTAGTGTCTTTAGTTGATAAGACTAGGAAGAGTCTTGTAAAAGTTCTAACAAAATAGTGAAATCTCTTGCGTGTTTGCAAGGGGACTGGACGTACTTCCGGGGTGTGGAAGGAACCAGGATAAATCTCCGTATCTCTTTACTTTCTGCACTTTACCGTTTTCTATACCACTAAAACAAAACCAGAAAGTGTAAAATAAATAAAAAATCGACCACCACCTAATTCACCCCCCCTCTTAGGCGCAATCTTAAACATACAATTGGTATCAGAGCAGGTTATAGGTAACCTGCTCCTAGAGATCCAGAATGGCTTCCGCAAATCAACAACCCGTTTTCAGAGATGGTGGTAGTAATAACAAGCCTCCTCTCTTTTGTGGCGAATACTTTGATTTTTGGAAAATACGCATGAGGGCGCATCTAGAATCACAAGGAGAAGAAATCTGGGATGCCATTGAAAATGGTCCATTCATTCCTATAACAGTTATCAACGGTGTCGGCACGGCTAAACCCAAAACTGCATGGGATGATGACGACAAGAAAAAAGTCCTCTATGATAAAAAGGCCGTAAATATACTTCAAGGTGCACTATGCATGGATGAGTTCTTTCGTGTATCTGCATGTAAATTGGCGAAAGAAATATGGGACACCTTGGTACAAACACATGAAGGAACCGTTGAAGTTAAGAGATCAAGGCTAAATACTTTAAGTCAAGAATACGATTTATTCTGAATGCAGCCCGGAGAAACCATTCTCGACCTACAAAAGAGATTCATCCACTTAACAAATCACTTAAGTGCTCTTGGTAAAACCTTGACAAATGATGAACTCAACTTGAAAGTCCTTAGATCATTGACTAGGGAATGGCAACCAAAGGTAACGGGCAATCTCGGAAAAGAAGAGTCTCTCCGCAATGACTTTCACTACATTATTTGGAAAACTTCAAGAATACGAAACGGAACTCGGTAGACTTGAAAAACATGAGAATCTAGAAAAGAAATCCAAAAACATTGCTTTAAAAATTGATTCAAAGGAAGCAGTAAAAGAAGACAATCCGAAAGAAGATGAAAATTTCATGCTTCTTGTTAAAAGACTTGGGAAGTTTTTTGGCAGAAATGACAAGGGCGGATCTCATGCAAATAAGAGAAAGCACTTCAAGAAAAGAGAAGCCTCCACATCAACACAAGATGTCTCATGTTATGAATGTGGAAAGCAAGGACATATCAAGCCAAACTGTCCAAATCTCCCAAAGAAAAACTGATTCAAAGGAAAGGACTCAAAACACAAGAAAGCCTACATAGCATGGGAAGATAATGATATGAGTAGTACATCGGAATCGGAAAGCGAAGAATGTGCAAATTTAGCCTTAATGGCATCGCATCACTCTGACGATGAAGAAGAGGTTAGTAATGAATTTAATCTTTTTGATGATGATGTTCAAGGTGCCATTAATGAACTCTTGAAAGAATGCAAAAGTTTATACAAAAAGGTGTCAAGCCAAGAAAAAGAACTTCTAATTTGTCTCAAAAAAATTGACACCATGACTAAAGATTTTGATCTTCAAAAACAGAATTTTATAAAAGAAAAGGAAAACTTTGCATGCACCAAGTGTGAATCAAATGTCTTTCAAATTGTTCAATTGAAAAGAGTCATTGAACGATATGAAAAGGAAAAATAGGATTGGAAGGATTACTAAGCCAACAACGT
This sequence comes from Vicia faba, assembly GCA_948472305.1. NCBI lineage: Eukaryota > Viridiplantae > Streptophyta > Magnoliopsida > Fabales > Fabaceae > Vicia > Vicia faba. The sequence goes on from OX451737.1 coordinate 1,575,966,746, forward strand.
TATCCAAATGATAAAAGAGGTCTTGGTTATGTGAATACTAAGAAACCAAGTAACAATCCCACTGTTTTTGTAAAGGCTAGTAATAGTTCCAATCCCAAGATAGTAGAAAATAAGCAAGTTGTTCATAATCATCAAAAGAAAGAGCCTAATGTATCTAAAAGAAAACAAATTCCTAGATACAAGAGAAAATTTGTTCCAAACTGTTTTTACTGTGGTATTGTTGGACACACACCTAATGCATGCTATATTAGAAATTTCAGTATGGCTAGTGGACACTATGCATGGGTGAAAAAGGGAACTAACTATGAAGGACCTAAGGCCACTTGGGTACCTAACAAGAAATAATTTGTTTTTGTAGGTATGCTTGAAATCCACATCAAACCTTTGGTATCTTGACAGTGGATGTTCAAAGCATATGACAGGAGATGTACACCAATTTTCATATCTAGTACATAAAGCCAAAGGGTATGTCACCTATGGAGACAACACCAAAGGAAAGATTCTTGGCGTTGGAATAGTTGGCACACCTCCATCCATTCAAATTGAGGATGTTCTCTATGTTGAAGGATTAAAGCACAACCTTCTTAGCATAAGTCAACTTTGCGATAAAGGGTTCAAAATCAAATTCAACAAAGAAGAATGCCTAATTATGGATGAGGCAACCAATGAGGTAAAACTCAAAGGTATAAGATCTAACAATATTTTTATGATTACTTTAGATGATTTGTCTATGAAGGTACAATGTCTCATGGTAAACAACAATGACGCTTGGTTATGGTACAAGAGGATTTCTCACATACACATGGAGCACTTGAACAAATTAGTTAAGCATGACTTAATTATTGGTCTACAAAGATGAAATTCATCAAAGACAAATTATGTAGTGCATGCCAAAAGGGCAAACAAACCAAATCAACTTTCAAACCAAAGAATGTGGTTTCAACAACAAGACCACTTCAATTGTTGCACATGGATCTTTTTAGTCCATCTAGAACAAGAAGCTTCGGAGGTAACATTTATGCTTTAGTTATTGTAGATGATTTTTCCCGTTTTACTTGGACTTTGTTTTTAGTGCACAAAAATGACGCATTCAAGGCATTCAAGAGATATGCAAAACAAGTTCAAAATGAGAAGTCATTAAAGATAACATCAATCCGAAGTGATCATGGTGGAGAGTTCCAAAACAGTCTGTTTGAAGAATTTTGTGAAGAAAATGGGATCTTCCACAATTTTTCAGCACCAAGAACTCCATAACAAATGGAGTAGTTGAAAGGAAAAATAGGTCTTTGATAGAACTTGCAAGAACCATGCTAAGTGACTCAAGTTTGCCTAAATATTTTTGGGCGGATGCGGTAAGCACGACATGTTACGTAAGCAATCGCTTGATCATAAGACCTATACTAAAGAAAACTCTATATGAGATTTACAAAGGAAGAAAACCAAATATCTCTCACTTTCACATTTTCGGGTGCAAATGTTTTGTCTATAACAACGACAAAGACAATCTCGGTAAGTTCGATGAAAAATCGGATGAAGGTATTTTTCTTGGTTACTCCCTTTCTAGCAAAGCTTTTAGAATTTACAATAAAAGAACTTTAACTATAGAATAATCAATGCATGTTTCTTTTGATGAATCTAACACCTCCAAGGAGGAAGTTGTTATTTGTAATGATGATGATTCTATAGATTTACCTCATGAGAATTCATGCGAAGGTGGCAAAATTGTCAACCCGGAACAAAAACATGAACTTTCACATCAAAATGGAAATGATGATGGTCTTCTTCAAGAATGGAGAACTCATCGTGATCATCCAATTGACAACATAATTGGAGATATTAGCAAAGGGGTATCTACACGGCTAAATCTTAAGGATGCATGCTTAAATATGGCTTTTGTATCTCAAGTTGAACCTACCAAAGTGGCTCAAGCACTAGAAGATGATCAATGGATCCTTTCCATGCAAGAGGAGCTAAACCAATTCGAGTGGAACGAAGTTTGGGAACTTGTTCCTAATCCAGGAAATAAACGTATCATTGGAACCAAATGGGTATTCAAAAACAAGATGGATGAAAATGGTATAATCACTCGAAACAAGGCAAGACTAGTTGCTCAAGGATAAAACCAAGAGGAAGGAATTGATTTTGAAGAAACTTTTGCTCTGGTAGCACGTTTGGAAGCAATAAGACTATTACTTGCATATGCATGCTCATTGGACTTTGAACTTTTTCAAATGGATGTAAATCTTTTTGAGTAAATCGATTTACCAAGTATGTAAATCGATTTACCACTGAACCAAAATCAATTTTAATAAAATATTTTTTGTGTAAATCGATTTATCAAATGGGCAAATCGATTTATCACTGAAACTGAAGCGTTTTTATTTAAATTTTCACTTTGCAAATCGATTGATCCTACACAGCAATCGATTTACACCTGTTCAGCATGTGATATTTTTATGAGTCTTTAATATATTGGTCAACCTTACCTTGCCTCTCAACCTCCCACCTTCTTTTTGACCAATCATGTAACCTTGACCAACCCCACTCAATTAAGTCTCATAAAGACCTCACTTACCCTACTCTACTATTTAATCTCACGAAAACTCCCTCACTATCTCATAACACCAAAACTCACTCACTATCTCATAACAACACCAAAAAATATCTATCTTCCTAACTCAAAACCCTAACCATCGCCATGTCTCCCAAAAGAAAAGAAAAAGCCTCAGAAAAAGGAAAGAAGAAAACGGTTGCAGCCTCTGAAAACTCATTTCTCGAGTACCTCTCGGATACACAACATGAAAGATTCATCAAGCACTTTCAAAGGAAAATAATTTCAGCTCCCAAATTCGGTATGTTATCTACCTTTCCCGATGAATGCTTCACTTTTCATAGGGATTTGATTGCTTATGGGATAGAACCGTTAATATCATCACATGGTTACTATTATCCGGATCTAGTTCGAGTATTTTACAGCAACATGCATTATGATAACAACAAATGCTATACCCATGTGCTCGGAACAAGAATTTCTCTGCATTCAAAAACAATAAGCATAATTTTGAACATCCCATATACTAGAAGTTCTCTCTATGACTCAGAGGATGCTGACTGGGAAAATTATAGGAAGAGAGAATTCTTCTACAGCATTGGCCGGTTGTCAGAAGCAGCATACCGTGCAAAGCGGATCCGTAGTCTTGGCGGTGTTATTCCGGCTTGGGACACTTGGAGTGCTGGTAATTTTCACATTGATGATAGATTGTTCCATTATTTTCTGGTATATATTTTATTTCCTAGAGCAGGAAATCACTGTACTGTAACCGATCTAGAATTGCAAATTCTCTATGCAAGGAAAAATGGCATTTCGGTAAACTGGGCTAAACTGATTGTGGTGCATATGCTAAGAGTTGCCACAAGGGCTACTTTTCTTCCATATGCATACTTCATCACAAGGATCTTGGAAGCATTTGATATTGATTTTACTGGGTTTGAGAGGGTTGAAATGGATCCAATCAACAATAGTATCTCCATCAAAAATGTTGATTCTCAAATGGGTGTTCATTTCAATTCTGAAGCAAAAACCATCACATATATTGGAGAGGATGTTGTAGGTGATGAAGGCAGTAATGCAGATGAAGAAGAAAATGAAGTTCCTCCTCTTGCTGCCTCTTCTGGTCCAACCAACCAAGATGTTATGGATTATATAACTCAACATTTTACATCTCTCAACACTAACATCAATGCTCAATGGACCGCGATAAATGATTCTACCTCCTCTCGCATCAATGCTTTTCAGAACGATGTGAACCAACAGTTTTCATACCTCTACTCACATCTCCATATTCCTCCATACGATCCAAACAATCCAGCACCTCTGCCTCCTCAATACACCGAACCACCTCTACAACAACAGTTTCCATATCAAGGACCCTTCTAATATTTTCCTGGCCAATATTATTAAATTCCTGTTCTTTATCATTATGTTTTTTGTTTGATAACTGCTTCAAGTGTTAGTTTTGTATTATGTGTATTTGAACTTCGTACGATATTTTTAGAAATTTGCGTTTTAGTTTATGTTCATATCTGTTTCAAATTGTTATAAGTATCATCTTATGTTACATCTTTCCCTTCTTTTTGATAATGTCAAAGGGGGAGAAGGATGTGATAGCACTTTATGGTTGTTTGTTTCAGTTTTCTTTTCAGGACAAGTTTTCAAATCTTTTTCTCCATAGGGGGAGAAATCTATCTTAGGGGGAGAAAACTCCTTTTGCTCCAATTTTGAACAACTCATAAAGAAAGATGGTTTGTCATCATCAAAAAGGGGGAGAATGTAATCTCAAGCCTCAACTCAACTTTAGTTTTGATGAAAGACAAACAAGCACTATGGCAAGAAGGAAAAGAAGTGGAATTAGCTTAAAGCATCATTCACTCAAAGCTTCAAGGATCATGGCAAGCAAACAAGTATATCAATTCTCATTTGAACTAAATTGATTAGAAATGCTCAAAAATGATATACACACTTGCCACAACACTTCACTTAAAGTTTAAAGAAAATTCTAAGTTTTTCACTAATGTAAATCAATTAACACATCATGTAAATAGATTTACACATGTTTTTTTAAAAAACTTGTTGCCCCTGGCAGCAATCGATTTACATGGAGTGTAAATCGATTGATTACTGAACTGAGTTAATTTTTTAACACTAGTAAATCGATTAACACATCATGTAAATCGATTTACACTTCAAATTTTTTGAAAACAAGAACGTTACAATCCCGTGCAATCGATTTACATCTAATGCTAATCGATTTACACGTTGTAATTTTTGAAAAATCTGAACTTGATTCAAGATATCCTTCACACCTTTTCTCCAATGGTTGCATGGTCATACATTGCATCTTCTCAAGTTTTACAAACAGAAAAGTGGTATCCATTTGGAAAGGTATCTTGATTGCTTTAAATACTAAATCTTTCAAATTATAAAACAACTCTTCTCTCATGCAATAATTCTGAACTTTGTAAAATATTCAAACTTCAAATTTCTTATTTTTTAAGAACAAAGATTTTCTGCAGTTTCCCACATATAAGAACAGAAATCTTTGAGCATTTTCTAACCATTGTGTTACAGTTTGAATTGCTTACAAGAGAAGAAATAAGAAACTTCATTGAAGTCACTCTATGTGATCAACATCTTTCAAGAAATCATATTTCATAGAATTATACTAAGTGTAACTTATTTCCAGGATTGTTGGAATTAAGTATTAGAATACTTTTGTACCTTGTTTTCCATTGTTGGAAACAAGAGGTATCTTTTGAGAGGATTGTTCTCAAGAGACTTATTGGAAATCCAAGAGGGTGTTCTTGGTATTTGTTAGTGTCTTTAGTTGATAAGACTAGGAAGAGTCTTGTAAAAGTTCTAACAAAATAGTGAAATCTCTTGCGTGTTTGCAAGGGGATTGGACGTACTTCCGGGGTGTGGAAGGAACCAGGATAAATCTCCCTGTCTCTTTACTTTCTGCACTTTACCATTTTCCATAGCACAAAAACAAAACAAGAAAGTGTAAAATAAATAAAAAATCGACCACCACCTAATTCACCCCCCCTCTTAGGCGCAATCTTAAACTTACACTAAATATTGCTGAGCGGGTCGGGTGAGGGGTAAAGGTCATGGTGTCACTCCAACCTCTTTGTATAAGCATCCAAGGAGAAGAAATCCTAGCAATGCAGAAGTGATGCATAGATTGCAGGATTTACAAGCTCAAGTCCGTGAATTGCAGAAGGATAAAGAGAGATATATGGAGGAAAAGAGCAGTTCACAGTTGAAAGAAACTAGTGACAAAGCTAGTATCAACTGTCAGTATAAATTTCCTGAGGTAATTTTCAATATATATCTGTTATTATTATAGAATATTTTTAGTCACTTCTAACGGTTATTATTGGTTTAGGGCATTTCATCTTTCCAGCTGTACCTATCGTCGTCGACTTATTGACTAGTTGACAAGGGAAAAGTCCATAACACTTTGGGAGATTTACTTCACCATAGACCGCTTCCGGATGGACACATGAAAGTATCAGTTGATATTGCTTTAGATATGGATGTGTTTCTGCCGGTACCTAACATTGTTGCTGAGACTACATTGCTGCGAGATGCAATAAGATCTTTTGTTGCATGGCCATCGGACCTCATTTTCATAGATGATCAGGTATGTTGAAAACCATTATGAATCTTTAAGTCTTCAACTGTCAGTTCTGACCTCAATTATTTCCATGGTAATTATAGACTCCTACAAAACCCGCATCTAAGGGTAAAGGGATTTTGCGGCACGACGAGTCTGATGTATCACAAAAAGAGGTACGTTTACAGTGTTAATTATATGATCTGAATAAAAAAAACTGCATAATTTTATAATTTAACTGAGTCTATATGATTTATAGGTACCTTTTCAAGGGTCACAACAAGTGAGCCAGAAAATCGTTGGCGTACCACCCAAGAAAAGGGTTCCTACTAGATTTTTCCCTCGATACCGGCAGTGTCTTGAAACAATAGTGGGAACAACAGATTTGATGGATGGTGGTATTCGTCAAATGGATATAGATCAAGGTATCTTTGGTTTTCCTTGCACCGAAATAATTGGACATGAGGACGTGGAAGAGATTTTCCGTCATAAAGAATTAGGCGTCAGTATTATGCACGCATACATCCGGTAACCCCATATTTATATTATGTAATTAGCTGAATTTTTTTTTAAACATTTCAATGAATATAGTCTAATATTAATTATGTTTTTATTTAAGGTTGTTATTTTACAAATTTATGCGCGGGAATCAATTGTCAAACAGATTCCATTTCGTGTCTTCCTCCCGTGTCAGCGGAGCGACTGGCAGTATAGAAAGCTTATATCTTTGGGCGTATAATACTATTCCTACAGGGTTAGATTTTCATTCTAAGTTCATTTTAATATTTATAATTTTTGTGTAGAAAATTTTCTTCTAAACTGTTGTTTTAATTTATAGACGTCACTGGTTGTTGGTTGCTATCGATCCTATAAAAGAAGTGGTTTATTATCTGAATCCGGTTGACGGTGATTGGACAAATTATCCGGATATGAAGTTAATGATTGATACGTAAGTGAGATTATTCTAAATATTTGTGTGTATTTATATATTTAATTATTTCTGTGACATTGTTCTAAATATATTTTTTTATTTTGTTACAGCGATACAAGTATTCCGGTGTCAAAGAGAAGCTCGGGTACGACGGTCTAAATCAAACAACATTAATTGGATCAAAGTGCATGTATATTAATTTCCACTATTTTGCTTATAATATTTATGCTATTTGATAAAACAATACAATTATATATTCTTATTTGTTTTTCTATGTAGTGTCCTCAACAGCAAAACGGTATAAATTGCGGATACTTTGTGATGCGGTTTATCAAAGAAATCCTTCAACTAAATCAAATAGAGATTCCAGTCACAGTATGGATTTATAACTTAGGATTTGTTTTATTATTTCTCGGATATTTCATATAATTTTTTACTTTAAACTAAATTATGCATATTATGTTTTGTTATGTAGTACTTCGATGAATACAAATGTGCATATTACACGAAACTTCAGTTGGAAGAAATCAAAGAGGAATTGTGTCAATATTTTATTGAGCAGAGAATCATATAAGGTATGAATACATTATTATGTGAAAAGTGTTATGAATACGTTACATGTGTACATGGAATACCATATTGACCGTGTTATTATGTTCAAACCTCGCAGGACCAGGACCTTAATACATAATTGACCGTGTTTCTTTCATACATTAGGACTGGTTTAGTTGTTGTTAGGGTTGATTTTGTAAGACTGATTTTTAGTTACAATGTTGATAACAATGGTTTTTATATATTTTGAGGTACAAAAATGGTGTATATATATTTTGGATTACAATGGTATACAATGCATTACCGCGGTTTATGAATTACAGGTTATGGCAACTGGTTTATATAAATAATATGCTGCAAACAATGCAGGTATATGAATTATATAAATTATACCTCTAAAAAAAACACCCTTTGAAAGCGCTTTTTCAAGAAAAATGCTGCCTTAGGTAACCGATGAAAGCGCTTTTTCACAAAAAGCGTTGTCTAAGGTAAACATATGACAGCACTTTTCCAGGCAAAAGCGCTGCTAAAAGACCACATATGAAAGCGCTTTTCCAGAAAAAAGCGTTGCTAAAAGCCTACCTAAGACAACGCTTTTCCAGAAAAAAGTGCTGCTAAAAGAAAACTTATGAGAGCACTTTTCCAGAAAAAAGCGCTACCTTAGGTAGACCTATGAAAGCGCTTCTTCATAAAAAAGCGCTGCCAAAAGCCTACTTAACAGAGCGCTTTTTAGAAAAAGTGTTGTATTAGGTAGACCTGCGAAAGCGCTTTTCATTAAACAAAAAGCGTTGCTAAAACCTATAGCAGCGCCACCTACGAAAGCGCTTTTAAGCGCTTTTAAAGGCCAAAAAAAGCGTTTTCGTAAGTCTTTTTCAGCGTAGTGCTAATTTGACAGTGCTGCAATAGAACAACTGATACATTCACAGATTGCATTCGTACATCATTCTACAAACGTCATAGCATCTGCAATACAAATGCATACATCCCAATCTCATTTATTTTGAGAACGCCATTAGACAATGCATTTCATACATTGTGACATTGCATACAACTAATGCTTTACCTTTTCAGGAAAGATCAATCAATAGATATTTATCATCAACAATTTTCAACAGGTCCATGATTAGCTCCAAAAACAAAATAAATTAATTATATGTGCGACCAAATACAAATTTACAAGGGTTCATCATGAAGCAATCTTACACGGGTTTCTTATGACTTCCAAATACAGCTTTACACGGGCTCATCACGAAGCAATCTTACACGGGTTTCTTATGACGACCAAATACAGCTTTACACGGGCTCACCATGAAGCAATCTTACACGGGTTTCTTCTGACTTCCAAATACAGCTTTACACGGGCTCAACATGAAGCAATCTTACACGAGTTTCTTCTGACTTCCAAATACAACTTTACACAGGCTCATCATGAAGCAATCTTACACGGTTTCTTCTGAATTCCAAATACAGCTTTATACGGGCTCTTCATGGAGCAATCTTACACAGGTCTCTTCTGACTTCCAAATACAGCTTTATACGGGCTACTCATGAAGCAATCTTACACGGGTTCCTTCTCCATCCTTCTGAAGTTTTACACAGACTCATCCTGAAGCAATCCTACCCAGGTTCCTTCTCACAATCTCCAGATGCAGTTTTACACGGACTCATCCTGAGGCAACCCTACCCAGGTTCCTTCTGTTGAATTTCAAGATGTAGTTTTACACAGATTCATCATGAGGCAAACCTAACCAGGTTCCTTCTCTTGAATTTCCAGATGCAGTTTTACACGGACTCATCCTGAAGCAACCCTACCCAGGTTCCTTCTCTTGAATTTCCAGATGCAGTTTTACGCGGACTCGTCCTGAAGCAACCCGACCCATGTTCCTTCTCACAATCTCCAGATCCAATTTTACACGGACTCTTCCTAAGGAAACCCTACCCAGGTTCCTTCTCTTGAATTTCCAAATGCAGTTTTACACGGACTCATCCTGAGGCAACCCTGCCCAGGTTCCTTCTCTTGAATCTCCAGATGTAGTTTTACACGGACTCATCCTGAGGCAACCCTACCCAGGTTCCTTCTCACAATTTCTAGATGCAGTTTTACACTGACTCATCCAGAGGAAACCTTACTGTTGTACCCCAAAATTTTCCCTCTCACTTATCAATTATTTTTTCACAAAAGATCTCTCTTGGTTCAAGACTGCACTAGGGTTGATCAACTCAAGACACCTCCTTAAGAACTGATGACCAAAATTAGGGTTTGAGATTGCACAAGGATAATTGAACTTTCAATGCCTCATATGAATTTCATGTATCATTATGGACCCCCAAGATTACTCATGTCAAATTTCAAGCCTTGGATCACATTTTTGCTCAGTCAATTGAGCAGTTGACTTAAAAATCAACTATATTGGGGAAAAAGTCAACTGTGGCCAATTTACAGTCAAACTTCATAATTTTTGATCCATAGAAACATTATAAACTCATATGTATCATTTGATCAAGTTTGGACCATAATTCCTCAAGAAATCTAATCAAATCATCAAAAGGGCAAAATGGTCAAAATTAGGGTTTTGACTAAGGAAAGGCAATTTATGATTTTTGACCTAGAAAATGGTTAAGTGGTTTGAGGCATGATCTCAAGGATTAAATTACATCATTTTGACCTAATGGCATGACCCAAAACATTGCTCAAGATCAATTAGATTGATAGTGAATTTTCAGCCAACTGATCAAAAGTCAATGGTATACTAAAAAGTCCAACTTTGACTTTTTGGTCAAAATCCATTGTCAAAGATCAAAATTCATCAAAACATGCCAAAATATGAAACTTATTCATCAAGAAATCAAAATTTCAAGATTTCATTTTGAAAAGTCAAAGTTTTCTAACTTAGAAATTTTTCTAAGTGTTTAAAACTTCACATTTTTTCACAACTTTGAGCAAATTTTTCACCATGATGCAAGATGATTCAGAAGAAACTTTCAACATGAAAGTTGTATATATCCATGATATCTACAAAATTGCTTTAAACAACTTCTTCTAAAAGTGATTAGATCTCAAGTTATTAATTCACAAAGTCATGGTCTTGAAATTAAACACTTAGTGAAATATTGCCCTAGTTTTGCTCAGAATTTTGACCTAACTTCTGACCCAAGTTTCACCTAGTTCCAAGGGGAATTTTCAAAAGTTATAAAAAGAGGGGGTTGTAGAGCACATTACAATCTTTCCAAAATGTCAAAGAACTCCTTGAGATCATTTGTGAGCAAGGAGAATCGAAGGTCAGAAGTTGGGGTTTCAAGTTGTTTTGCAAGGAAAACATTTTGATGCACAATGAACCAAATCCATAGCCATGCTGCATAATCTTCACTTTTCAGGCCTCAAACTTGGAATTCACTCCTTAATTAAATGTTTACACAACATATGGAGCCATTGTCCAAGCATTTGAATCATTATCCAAGTTGCATTTCAATTTTTGGAAGAAAGGCACCATTATTATTCTTGAAAAGTGACTTTAATCACAAAGTCAACTTGTATGGAGCTTTTCACTTGTTCTTTCTGCACAAGCATACTCTATAAACTCATAAAAAACATGTTTAAAGTTACTATCCACCCTACAAGACATGTACCTTGCATTGAATCCATGTTTGTCAAGATAACTTCAAAAACAAGTCAAGAACTCATAACATGTGATTCTTTGTTTCTGATCATTTCAAACCTCAAAACCTTTCCTCTATAAATAGAGATACTATTTGCAAGAGAACCCACGAATACACAAGCTCCAAAACTTCCCCAAACTCAGAACTGCATCACAAACCACCATTATTGCATATTCTGACCAAGAACTTCAAACTTGCATTTCACTCATGCGTTTCTTGGCCTTTTGCTTCCAAAAGCTTCCAAACATCATACATAAGCCATCCCTATCCCTATTACACGACTATAACACCATCTTCATCCATTTTCAAGTTCAAAAATAGAGCATCACAGTTGGACTTCTCCAGACCATTCCAGCCACCTTCAGCTCAAGCCACCCATTGCATTAGCTTCCTAGAGGTCCAAGGAAGCTAACTTGATCATCACCATCACTTGAAACAAGCTCAAACTCATTTCACGATTTCCAGTTTTGAGGTATTTTTCTTGAACTTCTATCTCATTATTTAGGCATTGTTAGGCTTGCATTTTGAAGATAAAATGTAGACATCATTGCCCTGAAACTATACATGTCCATAGATTTCATTTATTTTGATTGAGCTAGGAGAATTTTGAGTTTGAACTTTCTGAAATATTTAGGTTAGAATTTGGTACTTTTAAAAATTATCATTCATCTTTGATTTATAGCTTATGATATTTATATGGTTGAATTCGTGTGGAAAAATGGAGCAATTTTCATGTTTACATTTTTGCAAATGGTTGAGAAATGAGCAAGTTACAGATCCTTTGGCTGGAGGTTGAAGATGAAGTACAGTCAAGACACATTTTATGTTATGTATTTATCATTTCATACAAGTTAACAGATGTATCACCACCCCAATGTTTAAAGCGCGCGCCTGTCACCATGAGGTCTTGGGTTCAAGCCTCAGCGTGACCTTTTTCCATTTTTTTCACTTCTTTGACATTTTTTGTTTTTGCAGCGCCTGGGCTTCCAACAATTGGGCCTATTGTTTTTTTTCTTCTTTTACTAACCCTGACTTACTTGTGCACCCCTGGCCCAATTTCTTTTATTATTTTCTTTTTCTTATTTTTGTTTTATTTCTTTTCTTCTTTAACATTTTTATTATTATTATTATTATTATTATTAGTATTAATTTTTTTTTATTAATGAAAAAATCCAAAAATATTTTATTTATTATTTATACTTATTTATTTTATTTTCTTATAAAAACAAAAGGACTAAAAAAAATTTCTTAAATAAATTAATATCTTTTTTTTAATTAATAAATATTTAGACTTAGGTTTATTTATTATATTATTTTCTTTTAAAATCAATTTAGAACTTAGATTTCTTTTAATTGATATCCATATTATTTTCTTACTAATTTAAAAACCTTTTCATAAAAAACAACAAAAATCATATTTCTTTACATTTATATTCTTGCATTTTTATCTTTATTTTATACATTTATTCAATTTCAATATGGTTGTAATAATTAATTAGTTTTAATTTTCTTGCAAATCCCCATTTGTAATTTGTACACCCCCTCCCATAAGTATTGTAATGGCGTAGTAATTTAAAATTCCGCAATTTATCGCTTTATATGCAAATGCTAGTAATTAGGGTTTTGTATGGAAAGACTAAAACCAACAAAATAGCAAACCGTAATCAAGACAAAAACAAAGCATGAAAATCAATACACTTGCACACAAGTACCCCCTAGGGTAAATCCACTTGGTTGCCTTACAAAAATGACCATATTACGCATGTGAGGTATCTTAACAAAGACAAGCAAAATACAAGATCATAGTCCCTCGATGATGCTATCAAAAGTTGCCTTTCAAAATGAGCTTAGTCCCTAAATAAAAATGCTAAGATACCTTGCAACATTTCTAATCATGGTTATACGATGACCCACGCCCGTCCCGTATACATCCAAAGATAGGGTTACTTACCAAATCAATGGTAAGATAACAATGTCAAAGGAAAAAAGGAAATGAACATGAACGAATTTTGAGTAGGTAGAATGTTCCTAGTTACTTGCTCCATTTCAAAATAAAAACATCCTTGCTATTTTTAAAACAAACACCAACACTTTCAAAAAACATCTTTCAAACTTGAAAACATTTTCAAAAGATCAACACCTTTGTATACATTCTTACGAACGAGAATCATTACAAAGTTTGCCTAAAAGAATGGCATCTTTACAAAATACTTTCAAAAACCACACAAAGCACAATTTCAAACAAAAGGGTGTTAATACCATGGATGAAAAGGGTGTTAATACCTTCCCTTTTCATAATCTACCCCCCGAACTCAAGAAACAATCTCAAAGGTCTTTCCTGTGCTTTTCACCTTTCCTTTTGGATAAAAGAAAAGTCGGTGGTGACTCTTGCTAACCGCAACATTTGCGATCAAACGCAAAACACCCAAGTCAGTTCTCCCACTGTATCACAGAACTGGCAACACTGCTGGGGATTATTCCAAAAGTAAGGTTACCTTAGGGTTAGATCACATTTACTTGCTTTCTTTGTTTGACTTGTATGCTTTACATTATGGTTCTTTGTTTGGGTTTAAATCCTCTACCCGGATTTGGGATACCTTATAGGTAAGTAGCAATACGTTGTGGAAACTGTGCGGGGTATACTGACATGGTCTAAGCAATAGCTACATTAATGCAACATATTTGTGGGTACCGGTAGCCCTTGAGTAGTCAAGGAGAATGCGGGGCCACTGAGTGATGTCATGCAGCACTAATGAACTTTTAGAACCTTTAGTTGACCAACTTGGCCATTAGGACGTAGTGAGATGACCGGCTTTGGTGCAATCTGAAGTTGGTAGATACTTGATACTACACTCATTGAGGTTTGGTTTTTTGGGATATTTCGGTCGCCATTAAAGAGGCTTGTGCTGAAACAATGCCCAAAGAAACAAACCGGTGATATTGAGCTCCTTAGAACCCAGTTACTATTACTAGGACAGGTTTGAGCCAACTAAACTTCAAGAGGGTACTTACCTATTAGACTCCTTTCAAGCCTAAACCTAAGGACTTGTTTGCTTTGTTTGTATATATTTACTTGTACATAACATCATAAACATCATAACATCATACTCATACTCACTAACCATTTCAAGGATCTTGGGATTTATCTTTGTTCTGTTTTGTAGGACATGGATTCTATTCGCAGGAAAACTATTCAAGTCAATCTTGTAAGGATTCCTCCTCAACTTAAAGAGATAGCATCAAGGATTCCTAAAAATTCTCCATTCACTGAAAGACATGGTCGCCTACTAAACTTGGTCACCTCCAACACTGATGAAGACATGATGAAGGTGCTCTTTCAGTTCATTGATCCTTTACACCATTGCTTCATATTTCCTGATTATCAACTTGTGCCAACTTTGGAAGAATTCTCCCAACTCTTGAGGATTCCCATTATCAATCAACTACCTTTCAACGGTACAGAAAGAGATCCAAAGCCAGAAGAGATTGCTCAAGCTCTACACTTGCAACCATCTGATATCATAACTAATTGGGAAACAAGGAGTGGTGTCAAGGGTTTCCTAGCAAAGTTCTTGTTTGAGAAATCCCAAAACTATTGGAACTCTTTGGATTTGCAAGCTTTTGAGGAAATTGTGGCTCTCCTCATTTATGGGACAGTTTTGTTCCCAAATCCTGACCAACTCATAGATGTGAACGCCGTAAAAATCTTCATGTCTCGTAACCAGGGGCCCACTTTGCTAGGAGACATCCTACATTCTTTTCACACTCGCGCTATGAGGAAAAGAGGTATCCTTATGTGTTGTACTCCTCTATTGGAAAGATGGTTTATTTTGCATCTTCCCCAATCTGTATTGAAGAACGAGCAAGGTTCAAGGTGGTCACATAGGTTGATGACACTCAAACATTCAGACATTCATTGGTGTTCCCGGTCTATAGAGAATGTTACTATTGTCGACCATTATGGAGAATTCCCTAATGTTCCTTTACTTGGAATTAGAGGAGATATCACCTATAACCCCTGTTTATCATTAAGACAATTTGGTTATGCCCGAAAGGATGGCCCACATGAGATGCTCATCCAAGGTTTGGTATTTGACTACGAGAACGACGATCAAGGTCATCGCCAGAAATTTATCCGATCTTGGAGGATGTTGAACAAGGTAGATAGCAAGAGATTGGGGCATAGGAATTCCATCCCTCTTTAGCCTTACCTCAAATGGGTACAAGCTCGTGCTCAAAGTCTTATGATGCGTTACCCCTCCATTCTCCCAGTAATCTTAGAGCCTGTTGTGGAAGGAGATGTTCCGTACACTATCCTGCATCCTGACATGACCACCTCTCTTGAAGACTTACAAATGGATTGGATACAACTTAAGGGGGGAGAGAGAAACTTTCGAGGCCCAATTCTACGCCAGCGAGAAGAAGGTTTTGGAACTCACTAAGCAACTTCATGAGGAGAGGAGCCTGAATTCCTACATCGCACCAAAGAGGATGCGTACAACTTTTTTATCTTAGAGTCTTCATACTTCTTTGTAAGCCCAAAAGAGGCATGATGTACACAAGCATTAATTTATTAATATAACGTGTGTTCCCTTTTGGTCTAAAGCAATTTTAAATCTCTAATTTCCTTGAAATCATTGCATATGCATTTACAAGTCATCATAACATAAGCAGGTTTCTTACGACAAGTCTCCTCATCTTTCTACTATTTATTTCAGTAAGATGAATCTCGAGCAGACGGTAAAAGTCCTCCAAGCACAGAATGCTCAGTTTCAACAGGTTTTCTTGACTCTATCCAAAGGACAAGAAGATCTGAAAACCTTGCTGATTGAAGAAAAGAGGAAGAAGGAAAAGAAAGTAACCAGAGTTCTGAATATGGGAAGAAGGTTCCAAGGACAAGCCAGACGGACTATAGACTTTGCTACGTCATCTAGTAAAAAGGATAATCAAGATGGGAAATGAAAGGAAGCGGTTGCCCAACAAGAATCTGAAGAGGAAGAAGAAGAGGATTACTCTGAAGAGCAGTATCCCCCGACCGACGACAAATACAAGCATCTGGAAGAACAACTAAGCGTAATGGAAATCCATAAAGTGCCCGGGCTAGACTTTGAGGAGCTAGGTTTGGTGTCTGGGATTGTCATTCTACCAAAATTCAAGGCCCCAATATTTTCTAAATACGACGGAGTTTCGTGCCCCAAAATGCATCTCCGATCCTATGTGAGGAAGATACAGCCTCACACTACTGATAGAGATTTATGGGTCCACTTCTTCCAAGACAGTCTATTCGGAACTCAACTTGATTGGTTCTATCAACTGGAAAGGGCCAATATCCACAATTGGGAAGACCTTGTCGCTGCTTTCTATAAACAGTATCAGTATAATGCAGACCTTGCTCCTACTCGTACTCAACTCCAGAGTATGGCTATGGTTTCAAGTGAAGGTTTCAAAGACTATGCTCAGAAATGGAGGGACTTAGCAGGAAGAGTCCAACCTCCCCTGTCCGAAAGAGAGTTAGTGGACATGTTTATGGGTACCTTGTCTGGCCCTTTCTTTAATCATTTAATTGGAAGCTCCTCAGCAGGCTTCACTGAACTAATCTTGACCGGAGAAAGAGTGGAAGTTGGGATTAAGAGTGGGAAGATCCAGAAAGACGCATCCTCCGCGGCTGTAAGAAATCCATTTATTGGGAAGAAAGAAGTTGGTATTGTGTATCCTCAAAGAAATCAAGATAGAACTGAACGCCGACCAATGGTAGGGGTTGTCATGATCCCTAATCTTGTACCTACTCAACAAAGGAACGACCAGCCTAGAACAGAATGACCAGTAAGATAATTTACCCGGATTAATATGACTCTATCTCAAGTCCTGCCACATTTGTTGAGATCTAATCTGGTAACTTTAAAGGAAGCTCCGAAGAATCCAAACACAACCTCTCCTCATTATCATCATAATGCTCGTTGTGCATATCAGTCAGAAAGTCCAGGCCATGATACCAACAATTGTTGGGCTTTGAAAAACAAGGTGCAAGACCTTCTTGACGCAAAAGAAATTGAGTTTGATGCTCCTGAAATCCCGAATGTTATCACCGCTCCTATGCCCAAGCATGGCCATGGTGTTAACGTTGTTTAAGATGATATGTTTGTTTCTACTGTTGATGAACTTGTTACTCCTCTCCTAACCGTCAAGAAGAACTTATTGAAGTCCGGTTTATTTCCGGGCTATGATGAAGGCTGCCATTTCTGTTTATCCCGACCAACTAGTTATCATTTATTGAAAGTAGGTGTTCAACGCCTAATGGATGACAAAGAGATTTTGTTTGAAAAGACTCTCGTTCCAACCGTTTCTTACAAAGATGTTCCAATAGTAACCATTTTCGCCAATCCTTCTAGGGTCTTAACCAAAAGACCCGTTAGGATTACATCAGTTCCTAAAGTAGCTCCACTGATAATTATTATGCCAGGTCCAATCCCGTACTCATCAGATAAAATTGTCCCATGGAACTATGGGGGCGACGTCTACTATCACGACGTCAAGCAAGATTGGCTGGCTGATGAAGACTCGATTCTTGAGAAGGCTGACCCCGACATCAGTAACATTGCGGGAACTAACAATATAACCCGAAGTGGAAGGATTTTCTCTCCAGAGATTGCTTCTCCGAAGAATGTTAACGGTCCTGTGATCATCCCTGTTCTTGTTCCTGTTGACACTACTACTACAATCCCTTTGGATACCCCTGCTAACACTCCTGCCGCCAAAACAATTGAGACTCGGGGCAAAGGAATTCTTGTTGAGCCTGTCCGAATGAAGGCGCACACAATATCTATCCCTGAGGCCTCCCAAAGGGAGATGGAAGAAATTCTAAAAAATTATAAAGAGAAGTGACTACAACATAGTCGAACATCTAGGGCAGACTCCGTCAAAGATTTCCATGCTGGCTTTATTGTTGTGCTCCGAGGCTCATGTGAAAGCCTTGGTGAAATTTCTTAAAACTGCCCACGTACCACAAGAAACCTCTGCTGATCAGTTCCAAGACTGTGTGGCCAGTTTGACCGCAGACATTGGTTTAGGCTTTTCTGATGCTGACCTGACACCTAGAGGGAGGAAGCACAACGAGGCATTACACGTCTCTGTCGAATGCTGGGGAACAACTTTGGCCCATGTCTTGGTTGATACCGGTTCTTCCTTGAATGTGCTCCCTAAGAAGGCTCTTGATAGACTTGACTGTGAAGGTTTGACCTTAAAACCCATCAATATAGTGGTAAGGGCCTTCGACGGTTCAAAGAGGATGGTGCATGGGGAGGTAGACATCCCCATTAAGGTTGGAACTCAAACCTTTGATTCAACTTTTTACGTGATGGAAAATCGCCCTTCCTATTCCTGCTTATTGGGCCGACAATGGATTCACAATGCTGGTGATGTCACCTCTACATTACATCAAATTCTAAAATACCTAACCAAGGGGAAAATCATTATTGTCCATGGTAAAGAGGAATATATGGTCAGTCACTTAAACTCCTTCAGATACGTGGATTTGGATGGTGAATTCAGTGAAACTCCGTTTCAGCATTTCGAAGAAGTCCCACCAACCGTGGCAGCAACCAAGGTTGTTTCCTAAATCCCGAAGATTACAAGACTTCCACTAAAGATGTCGTCTTTTAAAGATGCCAAGGCAATAATCGAAGAAGGTGGGCGCACTATTTGGGGCCAACTCCCGGATATCCCATACAAATCTGACAAATTCGGTTTGGGTTTCACTTCAGGAGCCCAGAAAGTTGTACGTCGTGCTCGTGCCGGGGGACCGCCCTTGAAGATCAGCAACCACGGAGTCAACGTTGTGGAGGATGATAAAGACAGCTACGATCTGGAGGAATGGATTTTCCCAACTGTAAATGGAGGACTCAGCAACTGGGAAGCTAAAGATTTTGTCCCATTTACTTTTATCCAAAAGTAATTGTCTTTAAATTTTGTCGGACATGTAATAATTAAATAATTCCGACTTTTAAAACCTTGTGTCTTACCCGAGGCACAACGGTCCATTTGTAAGGGTTGTTACCTCATTTTCATATGTCATCAATGAATCATGGACGTTTTTGCATACAAACTTTGTGTTCTTTGTCTTTCTTTTTTTTTACATTTTATTTCTTTCAAAGATAGCTATACTCTTACACACACTCACATTCAAAATGCAGATCTACATCTATTCGGGATCCCATAGGTAACGATTCTGCTATGGCCTTCTGTGACTCTGAAAATCTAATCTTCCAAGCCGAAGACGAAGGTGAGGAAGATTGTGAAGTGTCAGGGGAACTAGCCAGGTTACTAAAACAAGAAGAGAGGACCATTCTGCCTCACGAAGAACCAGTGGACACAGTTAACCTAGGTACCGAAGAGGACAAGAAAGATGTCAGAGTGGGTTCCAATCTGGAATCTAGTGTCAAGAGGCGTCTGATTCAGTTGCTACATGATTATGTCGAGGTCTTTTCCTGGTCGTATGAAGACATGCTAGGACTTGATGCAGATATCGTGGTACATCGTCTGCCAACAAAAGAAGATTGCCCTCTGGTAAAACAAAAGGTCCGTTGCATGCGACCAGACATGTCAGAGAAGATTAAAGCGGGAGTCAAGAAACAATTCAATGTTGGATTCTTGGCCGTCACCTCCTATCCACAATGGGTCACCAATGTTGTTCCCGTTCCACAAAAGGGCGGCAAGGTACGAATGTGCATGGACTACAGAGATTTGAATAGGGCAAGCTCTAAGGATGATTTCCCACTTCCCCACATCGATATTCTGGTTGACAATAAAACACATCATAAAGTGTTTTCCTTCATGGATGGTTTCTCAGGCTACAACCAAATCAAAATGGCGCCTGAGGACATGGAGAAAACAACCTTTGTCACATAGTGGGGCACATTCTGTTACAAGGTTATGCCATTCGGATTGAAGAACGCTGGGGTAACCTATTAGTGTGCAATGGTAGCTCTATTTCATGACATGATACATCACGAAATAGAGGTCTATGTGGACGACATGATAGCCAGATCTCAAACTGAAGAGGAACACATTGATCATTTGTAGAAACTGTTTGAGAGACTGAAGAAATACAAGCTAAGGTTGAACCCGAATAAATGCACATTTGGGGTGAGTTTCGGTAAACTCCTAGGCTTTGTCGTCAGTGGTAAAGGTATCAAAGTGGACCTTGCCAAGGTGAAAGAAATACAAGAAATTCCTGCTCCTTGCACCGAGAAGGAATTCAGAGGATTCTTAGGACGGCTAAACTACATTTCCCGATTCATTTCTCACTTAACAGCTACTTGTGAACTAATCTTCAAATTGCTGAAGAAAGATCAAGTAGTCAAATGGAATGATGAATACCAAACTGCTTTGGACAAGATCAAAGATTACCTACAAGAGCCTCCTATTTTGAAGCCACCAGTCGAGGAAGACCATTGATCATTTATCTAACTGTTTTGGAAAATTCAATGGGGTGTGTGATGGGGCAGCATGACGAGTCTGGCCGAAAAGAGCATGCTATTTATTAACTGAGCAAAAAGTTTACCAACTGTGAAACAAGATATTCACTGCTCGAGAAAACTTGATGCGTTCTGGCATGGGCTGCTCGCCGGCTAAGGCAGTATATGCTAACTCATACTACCTTATTGATATCCAAGATGGATCCAATAAAATACATATTCGAGAAACCTACCCTCTCTGGGAGAATAGCAAGATGGCAGATGATCATGACGGAATATGACATTCAGTATACTACCCAAAAAGAAATAAAGGACAGTGTACTAGCTGATCACCTTGCTCATCAAGCTGTGGATGACTACCAGTCCATAAAGTTCGAATTCCCAGATGAAGACATCATGATGGTAAAAAACTGTGAAGAACTCAGACTATATGACAGACCTGAACAAGGATCCCGATGGACCCTGGTTTTTGATGGGGCGTCCAACGCACTCGGTAATGGAATTGGTGTTGTACTCATATCGCTTGAAGGATGTCACACTCCCTTTACCGCAAGACTCTGCTTCAACTGTACAAATAACATGGAAGAATACGAAGCGTGCATTTTTGGTCTCAAAGCCTCCATAGATTTGGGGATCAAGTCCTTAAGTGTATTCATAGATTCAGCTTTGGTCATCAGCCAAATCAAAGGAGAATGGGACACTAAACACCCAAACCTCATCCCCTACAAAGAACATGTGTTGACATTAATCCCACACTTTGAGAATATTACCTTCGAGCATTTCCCGCGAGAAGAAAATCAACTAGCAGACGCGCTAGCCACAATGTTATTCATGTTTAAACTCAAATGGGATAACGAGGCTCCCCAGATCACCATTGAACGAATGGATGAACCAGATCAATGTCACGAGATCAATACTGAAGAAGTAGTGGACTGACCTTGGTTCCACGAAGTCAAGAGGTATCTCGAGGCTCAAGAATATCCAGAAGAAGCTTCAGTCAATGATAAGAAGTTATTAAGGAGATTCTCTGCTAAGTTCTTCATCAGTAATGATATCCTCTTCAAATGCAACCACGACTTTGTACTTCTTCGTTGCTTAGAGAAGGTTGAGGCAGGGAAGATCACGACTGATCTACATAAAGGCAGTTTTGGCACCCATTACCATGGGTATACGATGGCAAAGAAAATCCTACGGGCAGTTTATTACTGGTCTACCATGGAAGCAGATTTCTATCAGCACTCTCAAACTTATCATAAGTGTCAGATCTATGCTGACAAGGTGCACGTGCCTCCAGTTCCTTTGAACGTCTTGACGGCTCCTTGGCCCTTTTCTATGTGGGGCATCGACATGGTTGTGGAAATCAAGCCAACAGCCTCTAATGGACACCACTTCATCTTTGTGGCCATTGACTATTTCACGAAGTGGGTTGAGGCGAATTCTTTTGCTTCCGTTACCAAGAATGTTGCCGCTCGGTTCATCAAACAAAATCTCATTTGTTGTTATGGTATTCCGTAGAGGATCATCACAGACAATGGTATGAATATCAACAGCACTATTATCACCGTGCTGTGTGTGCAATTCAAGATCCAACACCATAATTCTTCCCCTTACCGGCCAAAGATTAATGGTGCTGTCGAAGCCACAAATAAGAACATCAAGAAGATCATACAGAAAATGACTGTCACCTACAAAGACTGGCATGAGATTCTACCATTCTCCCTCCACGGTTATCGTACCATGGCACGCACATCAACCAGGGAAACACCCTACTCTCTGGTATACGGCATAGAGGTTGTCTTGCATATTGAGGTCCAGATCCCCTCTCTGAGAATTATGAAGGATGCAGGGCTGAATGAAGAAGATTGGATCCAAACTCGACTTGATCAACTGAACTTGATTGATGAGAAAAGGCTTACTGCTGTTTGTCATGGTCAAATGTATCAAAAGCGAATGATCAAGGCTTTCAACAAAAAGGCCAGATGCCAAGTATATCAAGTCGGGGATTTGGTGATCAAACACATCATACTGCCCCAAGGTGATCCCAGGGGCAAATGGACTCCTACATACGAAGGACTGTTTGTGATCAAAAGCATATTCTCTGGTGGAGCAATGATCTTGACCACTATGGATGGCGACGACCTGCCGCACCCTATGAACGCGGACATAATCAAAAGATACTACGCATAAGAAACCCGCTAGGTTGACACACCTAAGAAAAACAAGGGCATCCCGGCGAACCAAAAAGGTTCAGGAAAAAATTAGGGATAAAACAAAAAAATTTGTACACCCGACAAGTTGAAAACCCAAAAGGGTGACTTGGGCAAAAAAGGGTATCTCGGTGGACTGAAAACCCGAAAGGGCAATCTAGGAAAAAGTTAGGGAATTAAATCGTATGACTATGTCCCGTTTGGATGACCTTGCAAACAACCTTTGGCTTCGACTGAAAAACTCAACGGGTCTAATCAATCCAATCAACTTCGGACAAGGCATCAAGTGGACAAGACGCTCAGAGACACGAAGGCTATAGCAGAATGGGAACCCCATGGGATTATTACACATAGCTATCATTTCTTTGTATCAAATTTTTGTTTTTTACAATGACATTCTCTTACTAGGATGTTCGTCTCATTGTATAAAATACTTATTCAAGTTAATACAAAGATACTCCTTTGAAAGTGCAAAACTATCTGTTTTTCTTTAATTTCCATGTTTTGTTTACAAAAACGTCCAATGATTTATTTTTGAGCATATGCATTTGAACATAACTACTATTTACAAATGAGCCAAAATAGAAGACAATCACTAATAGCTTTAAGAAATAGGATAATATTTTTAGACTATTCCATAAAATTCCCCACAGTGCACAGCTTAATGATGCCAAGCTCTCTCATATCCCTGGCGGAATAAAACTTTCAATTTATCAATCCCCAGTAAAGGTCGTCCAATTTCTCAGGATTACCCAACAAGATTTCACAAGCAATACATGGCATTTCCCTACAACATAGTTTATTTCTCTAATAAGTAGGAACTCATCAGCTCATCAGCACTTCAAAACACGAAGACTTACATTCCAAGTTCCCAACAGCAGTCAGGGATTTATTTTCCCTAATCCAAAAGTGTTACAGCAGCATAACTTACATACCCATACATCGCATCCATACGTCATAACATTGACAACACGAATGCATACAACATAATCTCATTGAGAACATAATTATACAATGCATTTCATACATCATGACATTGCATACAAATAATCTTTCATCTCTCTAAGAAAGATCAGTCAGCAGATAGCTATCATCGACAATTTACAAAGGTCAGAAATTGATACCTAAGACAAGTCAGGATGATTATCTAGACGACCAGCTGAACTTTTAGATACGCTCCAGACACGGATTCCATTCTGATACTCATTCAGATCCAGCTTTCAGATACAGTTTAGATACGCTCCAGACACAGATGCCATTCTGATACTCATTCAGATTCAGCTCTCAGATATAGTTCAAATACACTCCAGACACGAACACAATTCTAATACTCATTCAAATCCAGCTTTCAGATACAGTTCAGATACGCTCCAGACACAAACGCCATTCTAGTACTCATTCAGATTCATCTTTCAGATATAGTTCAGATATGCTCTAGATACGGATGCCATGCTGATAGTCATTCAGATTCACCTTCGGATACAGTTCAGATACGCTTCGGACACGAACGCCGTTCTGATACTCATTCAAATTCAAATTTCAGAAACAAGTTAGATACAGTCCATTTATGGATATTATTCTGATGCTCAACCCAACACATCCACTATTCTAGTGTAAATCTACCAGAGATTTATTCTGACACTTCTTATATTCCTATCAACAATCATTTTTAGATGGCATCTGTAAGCCCATCTCCAACAAATTATCATCTCCTCTCAAAATGTAATCTTTAAGCCCATTCCCTATACCATCAACCATCACATCCTCGAGTGTAAATTCTTGGGCACTCTAGTGTCTAATCATCTTCCACCTTCAAGTCACGAATGGAAAATCCGCCAATCTAACTCTTCAGGTTTAAGAATATTGGACAGGGGCAGTTGTTGTACCCCAAAATTTTCCCTCTCACTTATCAATTATTTTTTCACAAAAGATCTCTCTTGGTTCAAGACTGCACTTGGGTTGATCAACTCAAGACACCTCCTTAAGAACTGATGACCAAAATTAGGGTTTGAGATTGCACAAGGATAATTGAACTTTCAATGCCTCATATGACTTTCATGGATCATTATGGGCCCCCAAGATTTCTCATGTCAAATTTCAAGCCTTGGATCACATTTTTGCTCAGTCAATTGAGCATTTGACCTAAAAATCAGCTCTATTAGGGAAAAGTCAACTGTGGCCAATTTACAGTCAAACTTCATAATTCTTTATCCATAGAAACATTATAAACTCATATGTATCATTTGATCAAGTTTGGACCATAATTCCTCAAGAAATCTGATCAAATCATCAAAAGGGCAAAATGGTCAAAATTAGGGTTTTGGCTGAGGAAAGGCAATTTCTGATTTTTGACCTAGAAAATGGTTAAGTGGTTTGAGGAATTATCTCAAGGATTCAATTGCATCATTTTGACCTAATGGCATGACCTAAAACATTTCTCAATACAAATTGGATTGATAGTGAATTTTCAGTCAACTGATCAAAAGTCAATTGTACACTGAAAAGACAAACTTTGACTTTTTGGTCAAAATCCAATGACAAAGATCACAATTCATCAAAACATGTCAAAATATGAAACTTATTCATCAAGAAATAAAAAATTCAAGATTTCATTTTGAAAAGTCAAAGTTTTCTAACTTGGAAATTTTTCTAAGTGTTTAAAACTTCACGTTTTTTCACAACTTTGAGCAAATTTTTCACCATGATGTAAGATGATTCAGAAGAAACTTTCAACATGAAAGTTGTAGATATCCATGATATCTACAACATTTCTTTACACAACTTCTTCTAAAAGTGCTTAGATCTCAAGTTATTAGTTCATAAAGTCATGGTCTTGAAATTAAACACTTGGTGAAATTTTGACCTAGTTTTGATCAGGATTTTGACTTAACTTCTGACCCAAGTTTCACCTAGTTCCAAGGGGAATTTTCAAAAGTGATTCAAAGATGGGTTGTAGAGAACATTACAAGCTTTCCAAAATTTCAAAGAACTCCTTGAGATCATTTGTGAGAAAGGAGAATCGAACGTCAGAAGTTGGGGTTTCAAGTTGTTTTGCAAGGCAAAATTTGTGATGCACAATGAACCAAATCCATAGCCATGCTGAATAATATTCACTTTGCAGGCCTCAAACTTGAAATTCACTCCTTAATTAAATGTTTACATAACATATGGAGCCATTATCCAAGCATTTGAATTATTATCCAAGTTGCATTTCCATTTTTGGAAGAAAGGCACCATTGCTATTCTTGAAAAGTGACTTTAATCACAAAGTCAACTTGTATGGAGCTTTGCACTTGTTATTTATGAACAAGCATACTCTATAAACTCAGAGCCAACATGTTTAAAGTTGCTAGCCACCCTACAAGACATGTACCTTGCATTGAAACCATGTTTGTCAAGATAACTTCAAAAACAAGTCAAGAACTCATAACATGTGATTATTTGTTTCTGATCATTTCAAACCTCAAAACCTCTCCTCTATAAATAGAGATACTATTTGCAATAGAACCCACAAATACACAAGCTCCAAAACTTCCCCAAACTCAAAACTGCATCACAAACCACCATTATTGCATATTCTGACCAAGAACTTCAAACTTTCATTTCACTCGTGCGTTACTTGGCCTTTTGCTTCCAAAAGCTTCCAAACATCATACATAAGCCATCCTTATCTCTGTTACATGACTGTAACACCATCTTCATCCATTTTAAAGTTCAAAAACAAAGCATCACAGTTGGACTTCTCCAGACCATTCCAGCCACCTTCAGCTCAAGCCAGCCATTGCATTAGCTTCCTAGAGGTCCAAGGAAGCTAACCTGATCGTCACCATCACTTGAAACAAGCTTAAACTCATTTCACGATTTCCAGTTTTGAGGTATTTTTCTTGAACTTTTATCTCATTATTTAGGCATTGTTAGGCTTTCCTTTGTGAAGATAAAATGTAGACATCATTGCCCTGAAACTATACATGTCCATAGATTTCATTTATTTTGATTGAGCTAGGAGAATTTTGAGTTGGAAATTTCTGAAATATTTAGGTCAAAATTTGGTACTTTTAGAAATTCTCATTCATCTTTGATTTATAGCTTATGATATTTATATGGTTGGATTCGTGTGGAAAAATGGAGCAATTTTCATGTTTACATTTTTGCAAATGGTTGAGAAATGAGCAAGTTATAGATCCTTTGGCTGGAGGTTGAAGATGAAGTACAGTCAGGGCACGTTTTATGTTATGTATTTATCATTTCATACAAGTTAACGAATGTATCACCATCCCAATGGTTAAAGTGTGCGCCTGTCACTATGAGGTCCTGGGTTCAAGCCCCAGTGTGACCTTTTTCTATTTTTTTTCACTTCTTTGACATTTTTTGTTTTTGCAGCGCTTGGGCTTCCAACAATTGGGCCTATTGTTTTTTTTCTTCTTTTACTAACCCTGACTTACTTGTGCACCCCTGGCCCAATTTCTTTTATTATTTTCTTTTTCTTATTTTTGTTTTATTTCTTTTCTTCTTTAACATTTTTATTATTATTATTATTATTATTATTATTATTATTGTTATTTTATTTATTATTTATTTTATTTTCTTATAAAAAACAAAAGGACTAAAAACATTTTCTTAAATAAATTAATTTCTTTTTTTTTAATTAATAAATATTTAGACTTAGGTTTATTTATTATTATCTTATTTTATTTTAAAATCAATTTAGAACTTAGATTTCTTTTAATTGATATATGTATTAGTTTCTTACTAATTTAAAAACCTTTTCATAAAAAACAACAAAAATCATATTTCTTTACATTTATATTCTTGCATTTTTATCTTTATTTTGTACATTTATTCAATTTCAATATGGTTGTAATAATTAATTAGTTTTAATTTTCTTGCAAATCCCCATTTGTAATTTGTACACCCCCTTCCATAAGTATTGTAATAGCGTAGTAATTTAAAATTCCGCAATTTATCGCTTTATATACAAATGCTAGTAATTAGGGTTTTGTATGGAAAGACTAAAACCAGCAAAATAGCAAACCCTAATCAAGACAAAACCAAAGCATGAAAATCAATACACTTTCACACAAGCACCCCTTAGGGTAAATCCACTTGGCTGCCTTTCAAAAATGGCCATATTACGCATGTGAGGTATCTTAGCAAAGACAAGTAAAATACAAGATCATAGTCCCTCGATGACACTATCAAAAGTTGCCTTTCAAAATGATCTTAGTCCCTAAAGAAAAATGCTAAGATACCTTGCAACATTTCTAATCATGGTTATACGATGACCCACGCCCGTCCTGTTTACATCCAAAGATAGGGTTACTTAGCAAATCAATGGTGAGATAACAATGTCAAAGGAAAAAAGGAAATGAACGTGAAAGACTTTTGAGTAGGTAGGATGTTCCTAGTTACTCGCTCCATTTCAAAACAAAAACATCCTTGCTATTTTTAAAACAAACACCAACACTTTCAAAAAACATCTTTCAAACTTGAAAACATTTTCAAAAGATCAACACCTTTGCATACATTCTTACGAACGAGAATCATTACAAAGTTTGCCTAAAACAATGACATCTTTACAAAATACTTTCAAAATCCACACAAAGCACAATTTCAAACAAAAGCAAGTGATCTTGCAAGTAACTAAGAGCCCATGGAAAACCATGGATGAAAAGGGTGCTAATACCTTCCCTTTTCATAATCTACCCCCCCGAACTCAAGAAACAATCTCAAAGGTCTTTCCTGTGCTTTTTCACCTTTCCTTTTGGATAAAAGAAAAGTTGATGGCGACTCTTGCTAACTGCAATATTTGTGATCAAACGCAAAACACCCAAGTCAGTTCTCCCGCCGTAGCACACCTACCCAGGTTCCTTCTTACAATTTCCAGATGCAGTTTTACCCGAACTCATCCTAAAGCTACCCTACCCAGGCTCCCTCTCATATATCTCATAAAAAAGCCCTACCTAGGTTCCTTCTCATACACTGCCAGATGAATTCTTACCCGGACTCATCTTGAAACAGCTCTACACAGGTTTCTTCTAATACATCTCTAGATAGCAGTTAATTTCATTTTCTCTAACAAATTACTATGAAGCCTGGATTTCAACCAAAAAACAACAAACATTCATCTATCCAATCCATAGGTAACCCCTTAGTAGAGCCATGAACAACTGAAGTTCCTAGACTCTATTCCCCACAGAGTTTTCTTCAAACAGGAAAACAATAGAAATCAACATCCCCCAGTGGACTCCTCCTCAGACAACAGGAATAGGAATCCCCATAAAGAGACCTATTATGAAGTTAGCATCTACTCTGGATGGCATCTTTAAGCCAATCTTCAGTGACTTTCAGACATCTTTTCCAAATGGCATTTGTAAGCCCATTCCCGACATCATCAACCAACAATATTACTTCATGCGAGTGCAAATTTCTGGGCACTCTAGTGTTCAATCATCTTCCACCTTCAGATCACGAAAGGCAGACAAAAATATATAAATCCTCAGGTTTAAGAAGATTGAACATGGGAAGCTGTTGTACCCCAAAATATTTCCTCCCATTTTTACTCAAAGCATGCTCAAGGTTAACCAAGAATTGATCAGACAAATTCCCCTCCTAAGGAAATGAACCTCTAACTAGGGTTTCAATTTTCATCAAGATGTGTGAGCTACAAAGGTCTCAAATGTTTTCCATAGTCATAATATGTATTCAAGATTGTCCATGCCAAGTTTCATGCCTTGCACAACAAGTTTGCTCAGTCAATTACTCAAATGCTTGAAAATTAACTATACTAGGTCAAAAGTCAACTGTGGCCTATATACAGTCAAACTTTAAGGTTTTTGGTCAAAATCAAAATTTTGAAGTGATATCCATCATTTGATCAAGGGTTGATCATGATCCCTCAAGAAATGCTCCTAATTCATCAAAAGTCAAGAATTGCTAATTAGGGTTTCTATAGGAAAAGTCAACCAAACTTTGACCAGACATAACTTTCTCATACTTCATCCATTTTTTCCCAACCAAACTAATTTTGAAGAGAATCCAATTCCCTATAACTTATCTTCAGCCCTCAAGTCCAATAAATGCACCATTTGAAAGATACAAGCTTATACATTACAGATCATTTTTAGAAAGTCAACAAAAGGCACTTTTTGTCAAGAACATTTACATCAAGATAAAATCATCAAATGCAAAATCGATCAAAAGAGGGATTGAATTATACATCTTGGTCTTTCCAAAAAGTCAAAGATCATCATTATGAGATAAAAATTGAGAATGTTATGGCTTGCCCAAGGTGGGAAATTTTGGGAATTTTCAAGAATTATGCATTGAGCAAATTTGAAGTTTTAAGGCAAGGGCTCAATTTCTTGTACTTTGAGCGTCTTCCTAAATTTATAGAGGACTTCTAAAATTATTCTTGCCATGCCTTTCATTTCCTAACTATTTTATTCATATTTATTTTAATTTATTTCAAATAAATATAAAATAAAATGTATAAAATAATTGGAAATGGACTTTGAGCTTCAGTTGATGTTTTGGACAGCCTAGCCCCATTAAAATTTCGTGCAAAGGTGTCCACATTCATTCAAATTCAAAAAAGGACAAGTTTCCTTGTTTTTGGCCAAAGTTACGAATTTCATTCATGGCTTTGACACGTTTGCTTTAAGGTTATTTAAACCTTTATTTTCTTGTCTCCTCATTCCTCTCTATATAAACAAGCATATAGCTAGCATTTGAACACGCCTACACATCCTAGAGAGAGCTCTACCATTTTTGAAAAATGATCAAAAGCGGTAAAAATTCAAAACCCACTTTGCAGGTACTTTTGGTTCGAACTAGTAATCATACATTGCTCTTGAGGTTCCTAGGGACTTGTTCCAACCATCCTCAAAGCTTGCATGGGCCCAGATCACCGGATCCAAACTATCACCATTTTGGTATAATCTCAAATTTGAATCTCTATTTTTATTAATTGTTGAATGTTCTGATGTGTGTATATGAGTTCTTGGATATCCTTAGAGCAGGTTATGGGAATTACATGGAATGCATGACATCTAGAACATGAGATACCATGTACCATCAAGTACTACCCACACTGAATCCAAGTATGGACCTGGGCTTCACAATCCAGGCTTAGCGAAATGTCAATTGCACCCCCATTCTACTTCAGCCGTCAAGTCAATTCCTTTTCTTTTTGCTTTATTTAATTATTTCATCTCTTAATCATTTTAATTATAATAATAAAAAACTAACAAAAAATTTAGGCTTAGACTTTTTAAATTAAATAATTAATTAAAACTTTAACCTTTTTCTTAATTAAAAATTAATTAGAATTTAAGTCTAATTACTTTGTTTTCATAATAAAAAAAACCACAAAAAAGGCTTATTTTATTTTTCTTAATTTAATTTTCTAAGTGGACTTTAGGATAATTAGTTTAATTATTTTTCTTAAATAAAAAACAACAAAAAAGATTTTTTTTATTTGGTTTTAGACGAACTTTCAACCTTTCGCGTGTTATTTATTTTTCACATCTTTATATTCATGTAACTGCATACTGGATGTAATAATTAATAGGATTTTATCTGCTTTCTTTATTTTCCTTCTCCCAACTTTTGTACATTGTAAATATCCCCTTCCCCGAAAGCCATGTAATAGTTTAGATTTACACTTTCCGCACTTTATTTTATGTATAATATTACTGTTAGTAATTAGGCATGTATGGCAAGACTGAAATCAAACGTTAGCAAACTTAACAAAAAGATAAAAATAACTGAACATAACACACTTGCACATATACACCTCTAAGGTACCCCACTTTGGTTTCCTTCAAAAATGAAACAGTCATGAGGCAGGAACGCTTCAACAAAGACCCATAAATCAAAAGATCATAGTCCCTTGATGTCCCTACAGTTGCCTTCTCGGTAAGTGATCTAGTCCCTAAATAAAATTATTAAAGAGTCTCCACAAGTTTCGTTCGTGACTGTAATGTCCCTTTTGATAGTCCCTCAATATCCAACGATAGGGCTACCTACTCACTAATAGTAGGATAGAACTATCTAAAGTGTAGGAGGAAAAGAACATCCTTTTTCGAGTAGATAGATAACTGTTAGGTACTTGCTCAAACCTGAAATTTTCACACTTACACACTTTTCAAAAATCTTTTCAAAAACGCTTTATCACACTCTTGAGGACTGATACAAGAGTTACCATAAAGCAAAAAAAACCTTTCAAAATACACAAACACAAACAATTTTCAAAAAAATGAGCAAGTACCTAAGAGCCCGTGGAAAACCACAGATGAAAAGGGTGCTAATACCTTCCCTTTCCATAATCTACCCCCCTTACTAAGAAAATCTCGAAAAAGGTCTTTTTCTGTTCTTTTCACCCTTTCCTTTATTGGATAAAAGAAAAGTCAGTGGCGACTCTTGCTTACCGCGACATTTGCGAACAAAAAACGCAAACCAATATTAACAGTCGGTTCTGCCATCGTATCACACCTTGGGTAGAAAGAAAAGAAAATGGCCTTCAATTTTATTTCCAAACATGTCAAGATGAACCAATTTTAAGTAGTAAGACATAATAACCAAAATTCCCTCTAATGGCCTTTTTGAAATTCAATCTCTAGTAAGCCCAAAAATGCGCTTTAAAAAGCCCAAAGAATGTACTCTAATAAGCTCAAAAGATCTTTACTAAACTTTGCATCATAACTTCATCATTCGAACTCACAAATTGAACTAACAAGTAACCAAAAAAAATCCCCTTGATTAAGAGGCGTATTGATGAAGCTTCACGGAAGAAAGGATCTTTAATGGACACTGAACATTACTTGATCAACAAGGAAATCCTCAAAGCCCACATAGACCCTAGTTCTGACAAATGATGTCCCAAGATCAAAACCTTAATTCCTCTAGACATGAGGGAGAAACCCTTGAGCAAGGATGACTTGTATGATGAAAAGAAGATAATGTTTCATGAATTTTAATCACAACAGGTTTCACACACTCAAAAGTCAAAACCCTAGTACAAAACCAACAGAAAGGAGAAATGTGATTCTCTTTTGAAACACTTTTGTAATACAGTGGGGGAAGTGACTTGGGTGTTTTGTGCTTGATCGCAAATGTTACGGATAACAAGATTCACCACCGACTTTTCTTTTATCCAATAAGGAAAGGGTGAAAATAACAGGAAAGACCTTTGAGATATTTTCTTGATTTCGGGGGGTAGGTTATGAAAATGGAAGGTGTTAACACCCTTTTCATCCATAGTTATCTATGGGCTCTTAGTTTCTTGCTAGATCACTTTTGAAATTTCTTTGTTTGAAATGTGTTTGTGGTGGATTTTGAAAGTATTTTTTAAAAGTGCCTTTGTTTAGGCAAACTTTGTAATGATTCTCGTCTCTATAAGAATGCATACAAAGTGTTGGACTTTTGAAAATTTTTAATGTTTTTGAAAGTGTTTGGTGTATTTGAAAAGATGGTTTTTGAAGATGTATTGTGAGCAAGCAACTAAGAACATTCTACCTACTCAAAAGTCTTTTGTTCATTTCTCTCTTCCTTTGACATTGTTATCTTACCATTGATTCGTAAGAAAGCCTTATCTTTGGATGTAAAGGGATGGGAGTGGTTTGTCGTATAGTCATTGAAAGCAACTTATGAGACGCTTTAGCAATTTTTGCAGAGACTAAGATCGTTTTATCGAAGGCAACATCAGAGGTTCATCGAGGGACTACGATATTGTTCTATCGAGGGTCTTAGCTAAAGCGTATATATTCGAGGGACATGACTATTTTCCAAGGCAACGAGCAAGGTTACCCTAGAGGTGCTTGTCTGAAAAGTGTGTTTGATTGCATACATTTTTGTCTTTGATATTGGGTTTTCTAAGCATTGATTTTATCTTTCCATACACACCCTAGTTACTAGCATTTATATTTGAAAGCGGTAAATTACGGAAAATAAAGTCTTACGCTATTACACTGTTTAAGGGGATATGAGTACAATTTACAAATGGGGATGAATAGGAGCTTAAATATTACAACCATATTGAATAGTGATGAAGAAAATATATGAAAATAGATAAAACAGTGTAAAGGAATGGAAAACTACATTTTTGAATATTATGTGTCGACACATGCTCCTTTGCATCGACACATAACTTTTCCTTACCCCTGTAAAACCAAATAAACTCAGTATGAGTCGATGCATAATGTTATGTGTCGACTCATTCCTTGTTTGTGTCGACACATACATGTTTTGTGTCAATTTATGTGCCTTTTTTATTTCTGTTTTGTGCCTGTTATAACAGTATGTGTCGACTCATGAGGCTTTGTGTTGACTCATAACATGTCCTCCCACTAAAATGAGTCGACTCATGTGAGTATGTGTCGACTCATACTGCAATTTTTTCACTCTATCATTGTTCTGCTGCATACATGGGTTAGTTCTCAACACATGGTTAGTGGAAATGGAAGATAAGCATATTGTTAGCTTTAAGGAAATGATATATACATTTTATCCTTAAAAATGAACCACTAATGCTGATTGTATGAAGAGTTAAAAGTCAAGAAGACTTACCTTGCAGCTGGATTTGTGTGCTTTGAGTTTGAGTTGCTGTCTTGACCGTTCTTGAGCTTGGAAAAAACAAAGATGTTATAGAAGTTGTTCTTGAGCCTGGACAACCTCTATAGGATGTATGTAAGTTATTTATATGGTTTTTTTTACATAACTTGTACGGTATGAAGGATTCAAGGATTTTGATTTCAAAGCTCAAGAGTGGAAGCTTTGGGGACAGTTATGGTTTTTTTGAGAGTATGGGATTTTGAGGGATTGTCTACACAACAAAACTTCTGGATTTTCTCTCTATTTTTCTGACCTCTTTCTCTTGCAATTGGCCTATCTATTTATTAAGAAGGTTTGAGACTTGAAACAACTCAGGTTTTGAATCACATGTTATGGCTATCTTGCTTGTTTTTGAAGCAAGCATGAAAAA
Source organism: Vicia faba (assembly GCA_948472305.1). NCBI lineage: Eukaryota > Viridiplantae > Streptophyta > Magnoliopsida > Fabales > Fabaceae > Vicia > Vicia faba. The sequence continues at coordinate 1,576,001,722 of OX451737.1, forward strand.
CATGTTTCCAATGCTTGTACCAAGCTATCTAAAGTGGTTGATCACTATAAACATGTTTGTTTTTACTTGTAGAGGTTGAGTGTGATTAGAATAATAAGTTAGAGGCTCAAGAACTTGACTTTGTGATTAAAATGAACTTTTCAAGAATGGATATGTTGCTTTCTTCCAAAAATGGAATGATTACTTGAACAAAGGCTCAAACACTTGGATCATAGTTTAACCAACTAAGTAAGTGTTCAATTAAGGAGTGATTTACAAGTTTGAGGCCTATAAATTGAAGATTATGCAGCATAGCTAAGATTATGGTTCCTTGTTAATCACAAATCTGCCTTGTAAATCAAGAATGAATGCCCAACTTCAGGTCCTTGAATCTCCTAGCTCAAGTATGATAAATATATGCTCTTGGATGTTTTGGAAAGCTTGAAACATACCCTACAACTTTAATGTGTTTCAATTTTATTAAATTAAACTAGAACTTAATGAAAACTGGCCAAGAAGTTAGGATAAAAACCTGACCAAACATGCTGAAAATTTCTCCAAGTGTTTAATAAAAAATGCCATGACTTCATGAACTTATAACTTAAAATACAAGCATTTAAAGAAAAAGTCCCGCACTAAAATGTTTTATATCTCATTGAGATCTACAACTTTCATGTTGGAAGTTTTCCTTGAATCATCTTGCATCATGGTGAAAATTTGGCATAAAGTCATGACAAAAAGTTAACTTTCTAACACTTAGAAAAATTTCTAAGTCTTAGAATTTTGACTTTTCAAAGATGATTTTGACTTTTTGATTTCTTGATGAACAATATTCATATTTTGACATGTATTGATAAAAATATGATTTTTGAAACTTGATTTTGATCAAAAAGTCAAAGTTTGACTTTTCAATGTACAATTGACTTTTTCATCAGGTGACCAAATTTCAACTATCAATCAATTGATCTTTAGAAGTGTTTTAAACCATGCCATTAGTTCAATATGATGCATTTGAATCCTTTATATCATGTCCCAAACCAATAAGTCATGTATTTGGTCAAAAGTTAAAAAGTGAGCCTTCTCAGTCAAAACACTAATTTTGACCATTTTGCCTTTTTGGTGATTTGATCAAATTTCTTGAGGAATTGTGATCCAAACTTTACAAATTGACATATATGAGTTTAAAACTTTGATATGGATAAAAAATGATGAAGTTTGATTGTAAATTGACCACATATGACTTTTTATCCAATATAGTTGATTTTAGGTCAACTGATCAATTGACTGAGCAAAAATGTGATCCAAAGCTTGAAACTTGACATGAGCAATCTTGAGAGTCCAAAATGATCCATGAAATACATATGAGTAATTAAAATTCCAATTGTACTTGTGCAAACTCAAACCATAACTTTGAGTCATCAGTGCTTTAGGAGGTGTCTTGAGTTGATCCATCCTTGTGCATTCTTGAGCCAATGGACATCTTGTGAGTGAAATATTGAGAAAACGAGAATGAAAATTTTGGGGTACAACAACTTCCCCTGTTCAATCTTCTTAAACCTGAAGATTTAGATTGGCGGATCCACCATTCGTGGTTTGAAGGTTAAAATGATTGAACACTAAAGTGCTCAGAAATTTGCACTCGATGATGTATTGATTCGGGAATGAGCTCATAGATTCCATTTGGAGAGATGATGGTAGAATCTTGGAGAAAAACATGAGCATAAATATTTGGTCGATTCGTGCTGAAAACTAGGTGTGTTGCCTGTCTTTAACTGGAAGAATTAATTTTGGTCCAGAAGAGGTCTTTGGATCAATGATTTTTTTCTGCAAGGAACAAAGGGGTTAGTTGTATGTGAATGTATGCATGGTGTAATTTTGAGTACAAGTTCCAGGATTTGCAGGAACTCGCCTGGATAGTGGCTAACTCTACTAGTGAAGAGGAATTTTATTAGTGATTTACAAGAATTAAATTGTTATCTGGTCGGGTCCAGGTTTCAGCAACTCGAGTTGGTAACTGGTCGGGTTCAGGTTTTATAGTAGATGGAGAAGTTAAGTTACTATCTGGTCTGGTCCAGGCTCTAGCCACTTGGAATTGAGGTTTACTGTTATTCGGTCGGGGTCAGTCTTCAGCAATTTGAACTTGAGATCAACTGCTATTTGGTTAGGTCCAGGTTTCAGTAACTCGAACTGATAACTGGTCGGGTCCAGGCTCTGCAGTTGAAGGAGTTAAACTAATATCTGATCAGGTCCAGGCTTTAGCAACTAAATTTGAGATTTACGGTTATCTGGTTAGGTCCGAGTTTCAGAAATTGGAGATGTTATCGGGTCGGGTCCAGGCTTCAGAATTTTTAATTGTTACTGGTCAGGTCCAAGCTTTAACAATTTATACTTGAGGTTAACTGGTATCTAGTCGGGTCCAGGCTTAAACTATTGACTGGTCGGGTCCAGGCTTAAGCAATTTGAGAAGTTAAACTATTATCTGGTGGGGTCCAGGCTTTAGTAACTTGGAATTGAGATTTATTGTTATCTGGTCGGGTCCAGTATTCACAGTTAGTTGAGAGTAGGATGAAGTTGAACTAGTATCTGGTCGGGTCCAGGCTTCATAGTAACTTCCTTGAAGTTGACTGTCATCTGGTTGGCTTCTAGGCTTTACAACAACTTTCATAGATAACAATGACTCTGTTGGCTACTTCGCTGGGGATTAGGGGTTGCGGTCCCTTGATTTGTAATAGTCTGAGAGGCAAACTCAAGTTGGGGAATCTGTAATTTGTTGGGGAAATAAACCCTGTTGAAGAGGATATTTGATGAACTGCTGGGGAGGATATATTTTTTAAGAAGAATTCCAATAGGCTTACTTTTAAGACCAGGTCAGCTGGGGAGAGGATCTTCTGGAGATTGAAACTCTGGCTGGGGATCTTATGAATCCAAATTTGTGGGGATAATGTTATTGAAATAACTCTCTGGGGATATCTCAAATGCATTTAAGGAGATGCTTGTCACTGTTTTGTATTGATGTTTTGTCCATGTATAGGCGTTTTTGTTCAAAGAGACCGATATCCTAGTAAGAGGAAATCGTCAAAAGAATGGAAAGAATAAAAAGTGAAAACGAAAAATAATAGCCATGTGAAAGTGATCTCATTGTCTTCCAACTTTACTATTGCCCTTATGTCTTTGAACATCAACCCTTGTCGTTGAAAGAGGTTGATTGGATTGATCTTGGACGAATGGAACTCAGACCTTGGTAATAAAGTCAGTTGTAAAGATCCCACAGGACATAGTCATACGCTTTAATCCTTAACTTTTGCCTGGACCTCCCTTTCGTGTTTTGATCCCACTAGGATACCCATTTTGGCCAAAATTGCCCTTTCGGGTTTTTGACTTGCCGGGTGTACAATCTTTTGCATATATCATTAACTTTTGCCCGAACCTTTTTGGTTCGCCAGGATGCCCTTATTTTTTCCTAGGTGTGTCAACCTAGCGGGTCATTCTATGCGTAGTATTTTTTAACCATGTCCGCGTTCAAAGGACGTGGTAAGTCTTCGCCATCCATAGTAGTCAGCATCATGGCACCACCAGAGAAAAATTTCTTTACAAAAAATGGTCTTTCGTAAGTGGGAGTCCATTTTCCCTTGGGGTCGCCTTGTGGAAGAATAATGCACTTTATTACCAAGTCGCCAGTCTGATATATTCTAGGATTGATATTTTTGTTGAAAGCCTTGATCATACGTTTTTGGTACATCTGACTATGACAAACAACAGCCAGTCGTTTCTCGTTAATCAAAAATCAACTGATCCAGCCTAGTCTGAATCCATTCGTCTTCACCTAAATTTGCTTCCTTCATTATCCTTAGAGAGGGAATATTAACTTCAACAGGTAGGACAACTTCCATGCCATAGACCTAGGAGAACAGGGTTGCCCCAGTTGATGTTCGAGCTGAAGTACGGTAGCCATGGAGAGCAAACGGTAACATCTCATGCCAGTCTTTATATGTTACCACCATCTTTTGCACAATTTTCTTGATATATTTATTGGCATTGCACCATTCATCTTGGGTCTGTACATAGAATAATTATGATGCTAGATTTTGAACTGAGTACAAAGTTCCGTAATCATGGCATTTTTGAGGTTGATTCCATTGTTAGTGATGATCCTTTCGGGAATACTGTAACGACAAATGAGGTTATGCTTGATAAACCTAGCTACAACGTTCTTGGTAACTGAGGCATATGAGGCATCTTCGACCCACTTGGTAATGTAATCAATGGCAACAAGGATGAAACGATGTCCATTAGAGGAAGTAGGTTTGATCTCCCTGATCATGTAAATGCCCCACATTGCAAATGGCCACGGAGCTGTCATGACATTTAGAGGAGTAGGAGGTACATGGACCTTGTTAGCATAGATTTGACACTTGTGGCAAGTCCTTGAGTGATGATGATAATCAGTTTCCATTGTGGACCAATAGTAACCAGCCCTCAGGATTTTATTGGCCATAGTGTGTCCACTAGAGTGGGTCCCAACGAGGCCATCATGCATGTCTTCCATAATTTTCTCGGCCTCCTTCTTTTCCACATATCAGAGTAGAGTAGAGTCATGGTTGCGCTAGTACATGATTTCGTTGCTTAGAAAGAATTTGGCTGAAAATCTTTGCAAGAATTTCTTATCATTGATGGAAGCTTCTTTAGGATACTCTTGTGCCTCAAGATATCTCCTCACCTCATGGTACTATGGTTTCTATTTGTCAGTGTCAAGCTCATAGCAGTGCATAGGTTTGTCAAATCTTTCGATTGTAATCGTAGGAGCTTCGTTATCCCATTTGACCTTGAACTTGGAATACATTATTGCCAAGGCGTCAGCTAACTGATTTTCTTCTATAGGGAAATGTTCAAACGTGATCTCCTTAAAGTATGGGATCAGGGATAACACTAGATCTTTGTAGGGGATCATATTAGGATGTTTGGCATCCCATTCGCCTTTAACTTGACTGATTACTAGAGCTAAACCTCCGTATACGTCAAAAAACTTGATTCTTAGGTCGATAACAGCCTTTAAATCCAAGATGCACGCCTCATACTCAGCCATGTTGTTCGTACAGTCGAAACATAGTCTAGCAGTGAAAGGTGTATGGAAACCCTCAGATGAAATAATCACATCACCAATTCCATTTCCCAAAGCGTTGGAAGCCCCATCAAAAACCATAGTCCATCAGGATCCTTGTTCAGGTCCGTCATACGGTCCAGGTTCTTCACAATTAGTTACTAGCATAATATTCTCATCCGGGAAGTCAAAGTTCATATACTGGTAATCATTAACAGTTTGATGGGCCAAATGATCTGCCAATACGCTTCCTTTGATGGCCTTTTGTGTTGTATATTGAATATCTTATTCAGTCAGAATCATTTTCCATCTAGCTATCCGTCTGGAGAGGGAGGGCTTCTCGAAGATGTACTTGATAGGGTTCATCTTAGAAATCAATAAAGTGGTGTGAGTAAACATATACTATCTTAGTCGGCGAGCATCCCATGCTAGAGTGCATCAAGTTTTCTCGAGCAGTGAATATCTGGTTTCACAGTCGGTAAACTTTTTACTCAGGTAGTATATTGCATGCTCTTTTTGGCCAGACTCGTCATGTTGGCCCAACACACACCCCATAGAATTCTATAGCATAGTCAAGTACATGATCAATGGTCTTACTTCCACTGGAGGCATAAGGATAGGAGGTACTTGTAAATAATCCTTGATCTTATCAAAGGAAGCCTGGCAGTCATCGTTCCATTTGACTACTTGTTCTTTCTTCAGGAGTTTAAAGATTGGCTCACAAGTAGCAGTCAAATGAGATATGAAACATGCAATGTAATTAAGATGACCCTCTAACTTTCTTCTCAGAGCTGGGAACTGGGATTTCTTGAATGTCTTTAAATTTTGCAGGGTCAATTTTGATGCCTTTACCACTGACAACAAAACCTAGAAGCTTTCCAGAACTTACTCTGAATGTGCACTTATTAGGGTTCAACCTCATCTTGTACTTCTTTAGCCTCTCAAATAGCTTGTGTAGGTGATCAAGATGCTCTTCTTCAGTTTGCGACCTTGCAATCATATAATCCACATAGACCTCTATCTCATGATGGATTATATCATGAAATAAAGCTACCATAGCTCTTTGATATGTTGCCCCTGCATTCTTTAATCCGAACGAAATGACCTTGTAACAAAAGGTGCCCCATTGTGTAACAAAAGTAGTCTTTTCCATGTCTTCAGGAGCCATCTTGATTTGTTTGTAGCCAGAAAATCCATCCATGAAGGAGAAGACTTTATGTTGAGCAATGTTATCAACCAAGAGGTCAATATGAGGTAGAGGGAAATCATCTTTGGGGCTTTCCCTATTTAAATCCCTATAGTCTACACAAATAAGAACCTTCCCATCTTTCTTCGGTACGAGGACCATGTTTGCAACCCATTGAGGATAAGATGTCACAACTAGGAAACCCGCATCGAGTTGTTTCATCACTTCAACTTTGATCTTTTCAGACATGTCAGGCCGCATGCGATGAACGTTTTGCTTAATAGGGGGACAATCTTCCTTCATTGCAGACGATGAACCACAATGTCGGTATCCAATCTGGGCATATCTTCATACGACCAAGCAAACACTTCAACATAGTCATGTAACATCTGAACCAATCTGCTCTTGATACCATCTTCTAGGTTGGCCCCGATATTGACTTCTTTCCTGTCTGTCTCAGTGCCTAGGTTGATAACCTCAACTAGCTTATCATGAGGTTGAATATCTTTCTCCTCTTGTATCAGCAGCCTGGGTAGTTCTCCTGGTATTTCACAATCTTCCTCTCCTTCGTATTCAACTTGGTTAATTGGATGTTCGAAGTTATAACTGGCAATAGTAGAGTCATTGACCATGAGATCTGAAGTTGATGGGGATCTGCAAGTATGTGTGTGTGCATGTAAGATACATGGCTATTGAAAAAATGCAATAAAGAAAAAGAAAGACAGTGAACACAAAATTTGAAAGCAAAAGGTTCAAGGGTTTATATTAAATGATTATATGATAAACGAACATGAATAAAACCCTTAACAAATGGACCATAGTGCCCCGGTCAAGGCATATGGCTTAAAAGTCATTGTTTGGAATTAAGATTACAGACAAAAGTTCTTGAATTGACAGAAAATTGTAAACAATAATTACTCCTCAATGAAGGAGATGGGAGTGAAATACTTTGCATGCTAGTTGTTGTAACCCAAAATATTCCCTCTCTTTTCTCGAAGATTCTCTCACAAAAATCTCCATTGCTCAAAAATTGCATAAGGTTTGATCAACTAAAGACACTTCCTCAACACTGGGCTCAAATTAAGGTTTGGGTTTGGACAAGTACAATTGGACTTTTAATGTCCAATATAGTTTCCATGGATCATACTGGGCTCTCAAGAATCAGGTCAAAGATGGAACTTCTGAATCCTCGAAAGGAGGAAGAGGAAATTTTTGAAAGGCCAAAGCAGATCGAAAGGTGTGCAACTGCAGATAACAGTTTGAATTCAAAATATGGTTTAGGCTGTTCGAACCACATGAATAATCGAAAAGGAATGATGGGCATATTTTGAAAAGTCGAAGAAGAGCAAGCTTGCTTCAATCCACAAGCTTTGATTGGGAAATAGTTTCCTTTGAGCAACCTGCTTCGATCCACCTCTAAACCTGCTTTGATCCATATGCTAAACCCTTCGACACACATAGCTTTGACACTATGAATTATAAGTCTATCTTCATGCTTGCTTCGATCCACAAGCTTCGACTGGGCATTGGCTTCCTTCGAGCAACTTGCTTCGATCCACCTATAAACCCTTCGACACACATAATTTCTATACTATGAATTACAATTTAAGGTTTGGACATTTGAACTTTCAACCACTTAATCAACTGATGGTTACTTGTAGGAAAGCAATCCATAAATTCTTTCGTTTTGACTATGCCAATGAGATCACCTTGCATACTCAAAGTGGTACATTCAGATGAATGTGGTCCATTCGAAGAACACACAATTGGTGGAAACAAATATTGTTTTGTCTGTTGATGAGTTTGGTCGAAGGCTGTAAGTGGTCCATTCGAAGAACATATAATTGGTGGAAACAAATATTTTTTTGTCTATTGATGAGTTTGGTCAAAGGTTGTAAGTAGTCCATTCGAAGAACACACAATTGGTGGAAACAAATATTGTTTTGTCTACTGATGAGTTTGGTCGAAGGTTGCAAGTGGTTAATTCGAAGAACACACAATTGGTGGAAACAAATATTGTTTTGTCTGTTGATAAGTTTGGTCTAAGGTTGGAAGTGGTCCATTCGAAGATCACACAATTGGTGGAAACAATATTGTTTTTTCTGTTGACGAATTTGGTCGAAGGTTGTAAGTGGTCCATTCAAAGAACACACAATTGGTGGAAACAAATATTGCTTTGTCTGTTGATTAGTTTGGCCGAAGGTTGTGGATCTATGTGATCAAAACGAAAGGGTGAAGTATTCAAGATGCTTGCTGAACAAAGTCTTATATGCTACCAAGACCAAGCTTGTTGTATTGTCCACATAACAGACTAAAACCATGTCAAAAAATAGTCAGTTGCACTGCTATGAAATAGCCCTGCACCAAGCTGCCACAACACTCTAAAACCGCTGCAAAACAGTCCTGCTATGCTGCTTCTAATTTGCACCAAATTAGCATATAAGAGCTGCACCTCAAAAGCTATGAAAAGAGCATACTCAAACAGTTCAAATTTTATTTTTTTTTCCCCCCAAAACCCCAACAAGACTCTTCTATAAATAAGTTGTTTCACAACACACAAAAGGGGGCTTTTGGCAAGGAAAAAGGAGAAGAAAAAAAAGAGAGAAGATAGAACACAAAGGATAAAGCCTTAAAACACTCTTAAACCCATCACCAAAAAGCACAACACCTCTGTTCTTTTCTTTCGAACCCAGAACCAAAAAACGCAACACCTCTGTTCTTTTCTTTCGAACCCAGAACCAAAAAATGCAACACCTCTGTTCTTTTCTTTCGAACCCAAGAACATTCAAAGCAGCAACTCAAGTTCGTAGCACACATTCCAGCTTCAAGGTAAGTCTTATTGACTTTAAACCCTTCTTTTCAAGCATTATTGATGATTCATCTTCAAAGAAAACATGTAATAATCATTTCCTTAGAAGTTACGCTTTTGTTTGTTTTCCTTTCTTGTTAATTATATGTAAGAACTAACCTGTACAGATCATAAAAACAATGTTGGAGTGATAAATTACAGCATGGTTCGACACAAAGCCTTAGGCTTCGACACATACTGCTTTACAGGCCCAAATGAAAGGGAAAAATGGGTCGAAAGAAGGATATGCTTCAATGCGTATAAGCATGCTTCAACACCTGCTTCGACACATAACATTATGCTTCGATTTGGAATTAGAGGATATGCTTAAATGCATATAAGCATGCTTCGAAACATGCTTCGACACATTATGTCGAAAGATTTGTTTTTCTCTCTTTTGCGTTTTTTTAAAATATTTTCTAACTTATTTTAATTAACCAAAAGCCTTCCATAAAAAAACCTAAAAAATGATTTCTTGATTAATTTGATTTCCTTTTAACTTAGGAATTAATTTTCCTATTTTTTATTAATCATAACCCTTTAGGTTAATTAGGTCAAAACAATTTTCCTAACAAAAATCCAAAGCAAAATCAATTTCTTTTATATTCCTTGTACATTATATTCATGTCATTTCTTATAAATTTATTCAATATGGTTGTAATAGATAATTAGGTTTAATTTCTTGCAATACCCATTTGTACATTTGTATCCCCCATCCCCTAATGATGTAATAGCTTAGGATTTTAATTTCTGTAATTTACCACTTTAATATAAATTGTTAGTATTTAGGGTGTGTGTGGTAAGATAAAATCAACCTTAGAAAATCCTAATCCAAGACAAGACAATGCATGAAAAAATAAACATTTGCACACTTACACCTCTAGGGTTAACTCCACTTGTTGTCTTAAGAAAGATAGTCATGATGTGCATGTGAGTTGTCTTAGAAAAAATAATCAAAATACAAGATCATAATCCCTCGATGATGCTAAAAATGTTTCCTTAGAAATGATCTTAGTCCCTTAAGAGAAATGCTAAGATATCTCACAATATTGTCATTCATGAATATACGATGATCCATGCCTGTCCCTTCACATCCAACGATGGGGGTTCTTACTAAATCAACGGTAAGATAGAAACATCTAAAGGAGGAGGAAAAGAACAAAGACCTTTTGAGTAGGTAGGACACTCGTAGTTGCTTGCTCACAAACTAAAACCATTTCCACACTTACATTTTCAAAAACATCTTCAAAAACAAACATCTCTTTGAACTATTTTCAAAACCAACACTTTGTATAAATTCTTATTGAGAAGAGAATTGTTACAAAGTTTTCCGCAACAAAGGCGTTTTGAAAATATTTTCAAACTTACACCACAAAACACATTTTCAAACAAAGCATTTTCAAGTGATCTAGAAAGCAACTAAGAGCCCGTAGGTAACTACAGATGAAAAGGGTGATAATACCTTCCCTTTTCATGACCTACCCCCCGAACTCAAGAAAATATCTCAAAGGTATTTCCTATTCTTTTCACCCTTTCCTTTATTGGATAAAAGAAAATTCGGTGGCAACTCTTGTTATCCGCAACATTTGCGATAAAAAACGCAAAACAACCAAGTCAGTTCTCCCACCGTATTACACCAGTTGTTGAGCTTCCCTTCAGCATTAGGGTAGATCTGTTCTTCAAAAACGCATTCATCATCAGAGTCTTCCACAATGTTTACTTCATGACTTCCGATGTAGTGAGGTGGTTTTCCCATGCGAGTGTGCCTGACTTCTTTCTGAGCTTTGATGGTGAAACCCAATCCGAATATGTCTTCTTTAAACAGAATGTCAGGGAGTTGTCCCCAGATAGTATAACCTCCATCTTCGACCATGGTACAAGCATCTTTAAGCGAAACCATTCTTGGTACAATTTCATTATCTTTTGATATGTCAGAGGAGATTTTGGTGGTGGCAACCATAGGAGGAAAATTTTCGAAAGCCTAGCACGAAGTCTCTATGAACTCACCATCCATTTCCACATATTTAAAGGAATTGAGGTGGCTTACCATAAATTCTTCTTCGCAGGAAACAATAACGATCTTCCCTTTGACTAGATATTTTAATTTTTGATGAAGGGTGGATGTTACTGCCCCTGCCCCATGGATCCAAGGGCGACCAAGAAAGCATGAATAAGCAGGATGTATGTCCATTATATAAAAGGTAGAGTTGAAAATCTGTGAGCCAACTTTAATGGGGATATCCACCTCTCCATGAACCATCCTTTTAGACCCATCAAAATCCCTTACAACAATATCGCTTGGGTTAAATACCAGTCCTTTGCAATCTAGACGGTCCAAAGCACCTTTGGGTAACACATTTAGAGATGAGCCAGTATAAATTAAGACATGTTCCAGGATGGTTCCCTTGCATTCAATAGAGACATGCAAGGATTTGTTGTGGTTCCTTTCCATAGGAGTCAAATCAGCATCGGAGAATCCTAATCCATTGTCAGCCGTTAAACTCGCCATACAATTCTCGAACTAGTCAGCTGTAGTCTCTTGGGGAACATGAGCTTTCTTCAAGAACTTGATTAAAGCTTGGGCATGAGCGTCTGAACATAGTAACAATGACAGCATGGAGATTTTAGAGGGGGTTTTCCCCAATTGCTCAACTATTTTGAAGTCACTCTTATTTATGATTTTCAGGATTTCCTCCATCTCTCAAGCGGAGGGTTCTTTAGCATCTGTCGTATCTTTGGTATGTGACACTATCCCAGCATACTCACCTTCTTTCTCTTTGCCTCTAGTGTTGGCACTAGACTTGTCATTGGTTATGCGGACGGGAGTTGCTGTAGTAGTGGGTGGTGAAATATCAGGGGAAAAGATCCTCCCTGCTCTTGTTACTTTACTAGAACATGAAATATTAGTAACATCAGCTTCGTTTTTGTTGATCCAAGAATCTTGTTTTATCCTGTGATAATAAAGCTCGGCACCATAGTTCCATGGAACCGCTTTGTCAGAGGAGTAGGGAATAGGCCCAGCGGTAGTGATTATTAAAGGTGAAATCGTTAGTTCAATTGAAATCCTAATAGGACCCTTTGAGGGGATCCTAAGAGGCTTTTTGGAGATGGTTATTATGGACAGGTCTTCAGCTTTGTTGGTTAAACTTTTGATTGTAGGAATCTTCTCAAACAGAATCTCGCGGCTATTTATCAGGCGTTGCACACCTTCCTTCAGCCGCTTACACCCATTTACTTGTTGATCACAACAAACACAATCTTTAGAATACCCAGGGAACACCCAGGCTCTCAGAAAATTATCCTTCACAATAGTTAATGGAGTTGTTAAATCTTCAATGGAGGAAACAAAAGTAGTATCATCAATTGCATTAACACCTTTGCCATGGTTCAACATTGGTGCGGTTATCACATTTGGAGCAGAAGGTGGATCAAATTCAATTATTTTGTTGTCCATCAGATCTTGAATCTTATTCTTTAGAGCTCAGTATTGATCATGTTCATGCCCAGGGCTGTTGGAATGATGCGCGCACTTGGCATTTGGATTGTACTTAGGTGATGAAATATTTGGATTGGATGGTGGATTGCGCAATGTTACTAAGTTGGCCTTCAAAAAATATTGTAAGGCTTAGGAAAGTGACATGCTTATCCTCGTGCACTGTCTTCGAGGAACTTCAGATAGTTGATTGTTGGATGATTGCCTTTGAGCAGATGAAGGGTTGGAGATTAACACATCATTAATAGAGGGTCAGTGATTCTTCTTGTTATGGGCCCTTGCCCCATACACATCATTTGTTTCCTTCTTTCCATGGAAGGTCTTCTTTATAGTATTGGATGCGGAAGCAGATGTCATGAGAATTTTCCCATTACTAATACCATTTTCTACCTTTTCATCAGTTAGTATCAACTCGGTTAAACCAGACAAAAAATCCCAATCAATAGGTTGAAAAATGGTACAGTTAATGTACCCATGAACATGTCAACTAGTTCTCTGTCAGTTAGTGGTGGTTGGACCCTACCAGCAAGATCCCTCCATTTTTGTGCGTACCCTTTAAACCCCTCATTAGTACCCATTGTCATGCCTTGAAGTTGGACTCTAGTTGGTGCTAGGTCGGCATTATACTGATACTGATGATAAAAAGCAGTGGCTAGATTTTCACATGTGTGGATGCGGGAACCCTCCAATTGATAGAACCATTCTAGTTGAGTCCCAGCCAGACTCTCTTGGAAGAAATGGACCCAGAGCTTTTTGCCGGTAGTGTGCGGTTGTATCTTACGCACGTAAGACCTTAGATGAAGTTTCGGGCAGGAAATCCTGTCATACTTGGAGAAGACCGGTATTTTGAACTTATGGGGAATAACAACCCTAAGTACCAAGCCCAACTCACCAAAATACAAGCCAGACACGACTTGAATTTCAACAGCCTTTAGTCTATCCTCCAACTGCTTGTATTTATCCTCAGTCGGAGGATATTGCTCATCAAAGTAATCTTCGTATTTGGAAGCTTGATCATTGGCACCTCCAGCGCGGGTGTTCCTTGCCTCTTCATCTTGATTTTTGTCCTCCTCATACGACTCTTCGGCTATCTGTACCTGACGAACCGGACCTTTGAACCTCTTACCCATGTTGATGAAGGCCTTCTTTTCGGTTTTCTTCTTGGCTACCGCAAAGTCATCATATCTTGTTACCCCTTAGCCAGGGTCAACAAGGTTTCTTGGAACTGGGAATTCTGCGCTTGCAAGTCCTTCACTGTTTGTTCAAATCCATATGACTGAAATAAACAGTAGAAAGATAAGGAAACCTGTTGTGGAAAACATGTTTATGTTATGATGCATGAAAATGCGTATGCGAATGATTTCAAGGACTTAGAAGATTTAAATTTGTTTAGACAAAAAGGAACAAACATTAATTGTATTAATAAGTTCAAATTTATTACAACATGCCTCTTGGACTTACAATGAAACAAAAGAAACAAAATTAACTAAAATACAATAAAAATGGCTCAAGTCCCCTACGGATGCTTCCTCTTTGGAGCGATATAGGCATTCATACTCCTCTCCTCCTGAAGTTGTCTCGTGAGCTCCAATGTCTTCTTCTTGCTTGCATAAAACTGGGCTTCAAAGGTGTCTCGCTCCCCCTTTAGTTGAATACAAGCTCTTTACAAATTTTCAAGAGAAGTGGGCATATCAGGATAAAGGATAGTATATGGAGCATCTCCTTCGGCAACAGGGTCCATGATGATAGGTAGGATGGCTTCATAAGGCATCATGATATTTTGGGTGCGAGTTCACACCCACTTGAGATAAGGCTCCAAAGGAATGTAGTTCTTATACCCCAAAGTCTTGCTATCAACCTTGTTAACCATGCCCCAAGCTCGTATGAATCTCTGATTATAATCTTGGACATCATTCTCATAGTCGAATGCAATTCCTTGGAAAAGTGCATCATGAGGGCCATCCCTCCTAGCATACCCAAATTGTCGCAAAGCCAAACAAGGATTGTAGGTAATACCTCCTCTAATGCCAAGTAGAGGGACATTAGAGAATTCCCCACAATGGTCAATAATAGTAATGACGTCCATGGATCGAGAACACCAATAAATATTAGAATATGTGAGTGACTTCAACCTACTAGACCATCTTAATCCATGATTTTTCTTCACGAAAAACTGGGGTAGGTGCGAAATAAACCACATATCCAACAGAGCAGTGCAACACATATGAAGTCCTCTTCTCTTCATGGTGTGAGAGTGAAGAGAATGCAAGACATCCTCAAGTAAAGTAAGCACCAGATTACGAGATAGAAAATTTTTGACTGCGTTTACATCTATGAGTTGGTTAGGATTAGGAAATTGAACCATCCCATAGATGAGAAGATCCAACACTTCCTTAAAGGCTTGTAGATCCAGAGCATACCAAGAATCTTGAGCCTTCTCCAACAAAAACTTGGCTAGGAACCCTTTGAAACCACTTCTTGTTTCCCAATTGGACACAACGTCAGATCGTTGAAAATGTAGAGCTCGAGAAATCTCCTCAGGTCTTTGGTATCTTTCAATATCGTTGAAGGGTAGTTGATCAAGAATAGGGATTCCCAAGAGTTGAGAAAATTCTTCCATAGTGGGACAAGTTGGTAATTGAGAAAGGTAAAGCAATGGTGTAAATGGTCAAAGAACTGAAAGAGCGCCTTCATCATGTCTTCATCAAGGCTTGAGGTAACCAGATTGAGAAGTCGACCATGTCTCTTGGTGAATGGAGAAATCTCAGGAACCCTTGACGCTAACTCTTTAAGTTGAGGAGGTACTCTTACAATATTTATTTGGATAGGATTTCTGCGATTGAAAGCCATGTCCTACAAAAAAAAGCAAAGATAAATCTCTAGGTCCTTGAAATGGTTAGTGAAAAATGCCATGGTATGATGTCATGATGTTATGTGCAAATAAACATACACACACAAAGCATACAATTCCTTAGGTTTAGGCTTGTATATAGTTCATAGGTAAGTACCCTCTTAAAGTTTAGTTGGTTCAACCTGTCCTAGAAAGTAACCAGGTTCTAGGGAATCTCAATACCACTAATATTTCTTCATCGGGCATTGTTTCAGCGCAAACCTCTTTACTGCCGACCAAAATATTATGAAAGTTTGATCTCAATGAGCGTAGTATAGAGTATCAACCATCTTCGGACTGCACCAAAGCCGTCTATCTCACTGCTTCCTAATGGCCAAGTTATTTAATTAAAGGTTCTAAGGTCATTTAGTGCTTCATGACACTACACAGCGGCCCCGTATTCTCCTTGACTAGACTCAAGGGCTACCGATACCAACAAATGTGTCACACTAACGTAGCCTTCGCTTCAACCATGTCGGTATACCCCGCACAGTTCCCACGATCTATTGCTACTTACTGAATGATGTTCCCAGATCCGGGTAGAGGATCAATACAAACCCAAACAAGGATCCATAATTATAAAGAAAATAACTCAAGCAATGAAAGCAATTAAATGTGATCTAGATCTTAAGGTAACCTTACTTTTAAGTATCCTATCCCCAGCAGAGTCTCCAAATCTGTAATACGGTGGGAGAACTGACTTAGGTGTTTATCACAAATGTTGCAGATAGCAAGAGTCGCCACCGACTTTTCTTTTATCCAATAAGGAAAGGGTGAAAAGAACAGGAAAGACCTTTGAGATATTTTCTTGAGTTCGGGGGGGTAGGTTATGAAAAGGGAAGATGTTAGTACTCTTTTCATCCATAGTTATCTATGGGCTCTTAGTTGCTTACTAGATCACGTTTGAAATTTCTTTGTTTGAAATATGTTTGTGGTGGATTTTGAAAGTTTTTTTGAAAAGCTCCTTCATTTAGGCAAACTTTGTAATGATTCTCGTCTTTATAAGATGGCATACAAAAAGTTGGACTTTTGAAAATATTTCATGTTTTTGAAAGTGTTTGGTGTATTTGAAAAGATATTTTTTGAAGATGGATTGTGAGCAAGCAACTAAGAACGTTCTATCTACTCAAAAGTCTTTTGTTTATTTCTCTCTTCCTTTGACATTTCTATCTTACCATTGATTGGTAAGAAAGCCTTATCTTTGGATGTAAAGGGACGAAAGTGGTTTGTTGTATAGTCATTGAAAGCAACTTATGAGACGCTTTAGAAATTTTCGTAGGGACTAAGATCGTTTTATCGAAGGTAAAATCGGAGGGTCATCGAGGGACTACAATCTTTTTTTATCGAGGGTCTTTGCTAAAGCGTCTATATTCGAGGGACATGATTATTTTCCGAGGCATACATTTTTTGTCTTTGAGATTAGGGATTTCTAAGCATTGGTTTTATCCTGCCATACACACCCTAGTTACTAGCATTTATATTTGAAAGCGGAAAATTGCGGAAAATAAAGTCTTACGCTATTACACTGTTTAGGGGGATAGGGTTACAATTTACAAATGGGGATGGATAGGAGCTTAAATATTACAACCATATTGAATAACGAGGAAGAAAATATATGAAAATAGATAAAATAGTGTAAAAGAATGGAAAACTACATTTTTGAATATTATGTGTTGACACATGCTCCTTTGCATCGACACATAACTTTTCCTTGCCCCTGTAAAACCAAATCAACTCAGTATAAGTCGATGCATATTGGTATGTGTCGACTCATTCCTTGTTTGTGTCAACACATATGCATTTTGTGTCGACTCATGTGCCTTTTTTCTTTCTGTTTTGTGCCTGTTATAGCAGTATGTGTCGACTCATGAGGCTTTATGTAGACTCATAACATGTCATGCCACTAAAATATGTCGACTCATGTGAGTATGTGTCGACTCATACTGCAATTTTTTCACTCTATCATTGTTTTGCTGCATACATGGGTTAGTTCTCAACACATGGTTAGTGTAAATGAAAGATAAACATATGGTTAGCTTCAAGGCAATGATATCTACATTTTATCCTCAAAAATGAACCACTAATGATGCTTGTATGAAGAGTTAAAAGTCAAGAAGACTTACCTTGCAACTGGATTTTTGTGATTTGAGTTTGAGTTGTTGTCTTGACCGTTCTTGAGCTTGGAAACAACAAACATATTATAGAAGTTGTTCTTGAGCCTTAACAACCTCTATAGGATGTATGTAAGGTATTTATGTGGTTTGTTTGGACAGAACTTATGCGATATGAAGGATTCAAGGATTTGGATTTCAAAGATCAAGAGTGGAAGCTTTATGGACAGTTATGGTTTTTTTTAGAGTATGGGATTTTGAGGGCTTGTCTACACAACAAAACTTCTGGCTTTTCTCTCTATTTTTCTGACCTCTTTCTCTTGCAATTTTCTTCTCTATTTATAGAGAAGGTTTGAGACTTGAAACAACTCAGATTTTGAATCACATGTTATGGCTGTCTTGTTTGTTTTTGAAGCAAGCATGATCACTTTGAACATGTTTGTTCTGACTTGTAGAGGTTGAGTGTGATTATAACAAAAATTTAGAGGCTCAAGAAATTGACTTTGTGATTAAAGTGAACTTTTCAAGAATGGATATGTTGCTTTCTTCCAAAAATGGAATGATCACTTGGAAAAAGGCTCAAACACTTGAATCATAGTTTAACCAGCTGTGTAAACATTCAATTAAGGAGTGATTTACAAGTTTGTGGCCTGTAAAGTGAAAATTATGCAACATAACTAAGATTTTGGTTCCTTGTTCATCACAAATCTGCCTTGTAAATCAAGAATGAATGCCCAACTTTAGGTCCTTGAATCTCCTAGCTCGAGTATGATAAATTCATGCTCTTGGATGTTTTGGAAAGCTTGAAACATCCTATAAAACTTTCATGATTTTCACTTTTATTAAATCAAAATGGAACTTAATGAAAACTGGCCAAGAAGTTCGGATAAAAACCTGACCAAACCTGTAGAAAATTTCTCCAAGTATTTAATCAAAAATGCCCTGATTTCATGAATTTATAACTTAAATTACAAGCATTTCTAGAAAAATTCATGACCACAATGTTTTATATCTCAATGATATCTACAAATTTCATTTTGGAAGTTTTCCTTGAATCATCTTGCATCACGGTGAAAATTTGGTACCAAGTCATGAAAAAAAGTTAACTTTCTAACACTTAGAAAAATTTCTAAGTCTTAGAATTTTGACTTTTCAAAGATAATTTTTATTTTTTTGATTTCTTGATGAACAATATTCATAGTTTTACATGTCTTAATAAAAATATGATTTTTGAAACTTGATTTTGATCAAAAAGTCAAAGTTTGACTTTTCAGTGTACAATTGACTTTTTCATCAATTGACCAAATTTCAATTATCAATCAATTGATCTTGAGAAGTGTTTTGAACCATTCCATTAGGTTAATATGATGCATTTTAATCCTTTATATGATGTCTCAAACCAATAAGTCTTGTATTTGGTTAAAAGTCAAAATTTGAGCCTTCTCAGTCAAAACCCTAATTTTGACCATTTTGCCCTTTTGGTGATTTGATTAAATTTCTTGAGGAATTATGATCCAAACTTGACAAATTGACATATATGAGTTCAAAGTGTTGATATGAATAAACAATTATGATGTTTGACTGTAAATTGACCATATTTGACTTTTTGCCCAATATAGTTGATTTTAGGTCTATTGATCAATTGACTGAGCAATAATGTGATCCAAAGCTTGAAACTTGACATGAGAAATCTTGAGAGTCCAAAATGATCCATGAAATACATATGAAGCATTAAAATTCCAATTGTACTTGTGCAAACTCAAACCATAATTTTGAGTCATCAGTGCTTGAGGAGGTGTCTTGAGTTGATCTATCCTTCTGCATTCTTGAGCCAATGGATATCTTGTGAGAAACATCTTGAGAAAATGAGAGGGAAAATTTTGGGGTACAACAGCTTCCTCTGTTAAATCTTCTTAAACCTAAAGAGTTAGATTGGCGGATCCGCCATTCGTGGCATGAAGGTG
Source organism: Vicia faba (assembly GCA_948472305.1). Classification (NCBI taxonomy): domain Eukaryota; kingdom Viridiplantae; phylum Streptophyta; class Magnoliopsida; order Fabales; family Fabaceae; genus Vicia; species Vicia faba. Next base: position 1,576,021,291 of record OX451737.1, read on the forward strand.
AAAGATGATTGAACACTAAAGTGCTCAGAAATTTGCACTCGATGATGTATTGATTAGGGAATGGGCTTATAGATTCCATTTGGAGATATGATGGTAGAAACTTGGAGAAACATCAGGCATAAGTATTTGGTCGATTCGAGCTGAAAACTAGGAGTCTTGCCTGTCTGTAACTGGAAGAATTAATTTTGGTCCAGAAGAGGTCTTTGGATCAATGATTTTTTTTGCAAGGAACAAAGGGGTTATCTGTATGCGAATGTATGCATGGTGTAATGATGTTCTCAAAATAAATTAGATTATGTTGCATGTATATGTTATGTATATTATATGATGTATGAATGCGACATGTTATCGAGGCGTATCCTTGATAGATACTGGGGAGTTTTGAGAAGTTAAGTCTCAAATTGCTGTTGGAGATGAAGAATATGTGTATCTTCAGATTTTTGTTAAAAATGCTTAGGGATTTATACTTTGTTGAGAAGAAACTCCGCTAAGGAATATTTACTTTGCTTGAGAAGACTCTGTGGAGAGTGTTGATTTCTGCTTGGGAACCATAATTTAGGAGTTTTAGTTGTCCATTGCTCTGGTGGGGAATTATCTCTTGAAAGTTAGCGGTTATCTGATCGGATTCCAGGCTTCATAATAAATTGCAGGGATAAAGCAGTTAACTATTATATGGTCGGATTCCAGGATTTACAACAACTCGTCGGGATAGTGGCAAACTCTACTAGGGAAGATGAGTTTTATTAGTGATTTGTATGAATTAAATTGTTATCTGGTCGGGTCCAGGTTTGAGAAACTCGAGATGTTAACTGGACAGGTCCAGGATTTGTAGTATATGGAGAAGTTAAGTTACTATCTGGTCTGGTCCAGGCTCTAGCCACCTGGAATTAAGCTTTACTGTTATCCGGTCGAGTCCAGTCTTCAACAATTTGAACTTGAGATCAACTGTTATCTGGTCAGGTCCAGGTTTCAGTAACTCGATATGTTAGCTGGTTGGGTCCAGGCTCTACAGTTGTAGAAGTTAAAATAATATTTGGTCGGGTCCAGGCTTTAGCAACTAAATTTGAGATTTACTGTTATCGGGTCAGATGCAGGTTTCAGAAATTGGAGATATTATCTGGTCAGGTCCAGGCTTCAGAATTTAAAATTGTTAACTGGTCGGGTCCAGGCTTCAGCAATTTATACTTGAGGTTAACTGGTATCTGGTTGGGTCCAGGCTTGAACTGTTGACTGGCCGATTCTAGGCTTAAGCAATTTAAGAAGTTAAACTATTATCTGGTTGGGTCCAGGCTTTAGTAACTTGGAATTGAGATTTACTGTTATCTAGTCAGGTCTAGTCTTCACAGTAAGTTAAGAGTAGGATAAAGTTGAACTAGTATCTGGTCGGGTCCAGGCTTCGTAGTAACTTACTTGAAGTTGACTGTTATCTGGTCGGGTTCCAGGCTTTACAACAACTTTTAGAGATAGCAATAACTCTATTGGAGACTTCACTGGGGATTAGGGGTTGCGGTCCCTTGATTTTTAATAGTCTGAGAGGCAAACTCAAGTTGCAGAATTTATAGTTTTTTGGGGAAATAAACCCCTATGAAGAGGATATTTGACGAACTGCTTAGGAGGATATATTTTTTAGGAAGAATTCAAATATGCTTCCTTTTAAGACCAACTCAGCTGGGGAGAGGATCTTCCGGAGATTGAAACTCTGGCTGGGGATCTTATAAATCTAAATTCGTGGGGATAATGTTATTGAAATAACTCTTTGGGGATATCTCAAATGCATTTAAGGAGATGCTTGACACTATTTTTAACCATACATTTGTTAAAAGTTTAATCATGTTCATATGCATATGTTCATCCAATTTTAGTCATTGGACACTTTTGCACTAAAAAAAACATAAAGTTTGCACTTCAAAGTATATTTGTATTGATGTTTTTCCCATGAATATGCATTTTTGTACAAAGAGACCGATATCCTAGCAAGAGGAAATCGTCGAAAGAATGGAAAGAATACAAAGTGAAAACAAAAAATAATAGCCATGTGAAAGTGATCTCATTGTGTTCCAACTCTACTATTGCCCCTATGTCTTTGAATATCATCCCTTGTCGTTGAAAGAGGTTGATTGGATTGATCTTGAACCAATGGAAATCGAACCTTGGTAATAAAGCCGGATGTAAAGATCCCACGGGACATAGTCATACGCTTTAAAGGTTTTCTCATATCCTTATTTTTTATCACAAGTAAAAGATGGCTCTAGAACAGACAGTTAAGAAACTCCAATCTCAGCATGCCTAATTCCAGGAGACTCTCCTGAACTTATAACAGGGACAGAAGGATATGATGGCGCTCATTTCCAAAAAGAAGAAGACTAGAAATCCAGTTGTTATCCTCAAAATGGGGAGAAGATTCAAAGGTACCGTTAAGCCGGTTCAAACTACTGATATCTCCTCTGATGAAGACAATAACCAAGAAGACGATGGTAGAAGTGTTAGGGCTAAAGGTGGAAGCAACCAAGGTTCTGGGAAAATTCCTGAGGATGAAGACTATTCTGATGAGCAGTATCCTCCCACAGATGGAAGGTACAAGCAGTTGAAAGACCATCTTAAGGCCATGGAAATCTAGAAAGTTCCCGGATTAGATTTTGAAGAGCTGGGTCTTATTTCGGGGGTGGTCATCTCTCACAAGTTCAAGGTCCCCGCTTTTGCTAAATATGATGGGGTCTCTTGTCCCAAGCTTCATATGAGATCTTTTGTTCGAAAGATCCAACCCTATACCGCCGACAAAAAGTTATGGGTTGATTTCTTTTAAGAAAGCTTGTCGGGTACACAACTCGAGTGTTTCTATCAGCTGGAAGGAACTAACATTCATACTTCGGAGGACCTGGTTGTTGCTTTTTACAAGCAGTATCAATATAATGCTGACCTTGAATCGACTCGTGTGCAATTACAAAACATGACTATAGGCTCGAATGAAGGGTTCAAAGAGAATTCCCAAAAGTGGAGAGATTTGGCTGGAAGGGTGCAACCTCCCTTGTCTGACCGGGAGCTAATTCATATGTTCATGGACACTCTGACATGTCCATTATTTAATCATCTGATTGGGTTTTCTTCATCTGGTTTTACTAAGATAATTCTGACTGGGGAACATGTTTAAGGTGGTATCAAGAGTGGAGAATTTCAGTGGATGTGTCTTCAAATACTGTGAAGAAGACATTCAACGGTAAAAAGGAAACTAATGTAGTGTATAGCCAGAAGGGTCGTGCTAGAAGTGATCGCTCCGAGGAGGAAGTTTACAAAGATTAGAATGAAATTGTCTCAGGCATTACAATATCTGTTGAAAGCGGAACTGATTACGTTAAGGGATCTTCTTCAGAACCCCAACACCTCTTCTCCTAGCTACAATCCAAATTTGAAGTTTTCCTACCATTCCAACAGTCCTGGGCACGATACCAACAACTGCTGGGCCCTGAAAAATAAGATTCAGGATATGATCGACAATAAGAAAATTGAATTTGATCATCTAGAAACGTTGAATGTGACTACTGAACCTATGCCGAAGCATGACGAAGGAATAAATTCTATTGATGATGTTCTTCATGTAGCTACTATAAGTGATTTGTTTACTCCTCTACCAATAATCAAGAAGAATCTGTTACATGTTGATTAATTTTTGGGCTGTGTTGAAAAATGTTATTGCTGCATAGCCCAACCCAATGGTTGTAAGTTGCTGAAGGAAGGCATTCAACGCCTAATGGAAAATCATATATTTCTGATTGAGAAGGTTCTGTTTGCTATGAATCAGTGTCAAGACTTATCCATAATTTCTAGAACCCCTATTAGGATCACTTCTAGAGGCCGTGTAAGGATTATTTCCAATCCAAGAGTTGCTTCTCTAATCATCACTACACCTAGACCTGCCCCATATTCTTCAGATAAAGTTATTCTGTGGAACCATGGATCCGATGTCTACTACCATGGTGTTAAGCAAGAGTTATCGACTATTGAATTTGAAGTTACTGAAGTGTTGATCCCGACATTGACAGTATTGCATGGACCAACAAAGTTACTAGGACTGGAAGGTTTTTCTCTCTGGAAATCTCTCTGAAGACTGTTGTTACATTGTTTATAGTTACCGCTACCGAGTCAACTATTGAGGCTCGAGGTAAAGAGCCAATAACAGAGCCTGCCCAGACGGTGGTGCCTAATGAAACTATGATTTAAGACACATTTAGACAAGAGTTGGATGAGGTACTAAAGATTATCCGCAAGAGCAGACCCCATCCAAAATCTCCATGTTATCCATATTACTATGTTCTGAAGCCCATGCACAGACATTAGTGATATTTTTAAAGACTGCCCACATGCCATAAGAGATTTCTGCTGATCAATTTGGAAGTCATGTTGCTAACTTAACGATTGACAATGGACTAGGTTTCTCTAATGCTGACTTGACTCCTGAGGGAATAAATCACAACAAGTCCCTATATTTCTCGATTGAATTCAGGGGCACTACTTTAGGTCATGTTTTAGTTGGTAATGGTTCTTCGCTAAATGTTCTACCAAATGGCGCTCTGGACAGACTGGATTGGGAAGGGGTGGTACTGAAACCTAATGATATTATAGTTCGAGCCTTTGAAGGATCAAAGAGGATGGTACATGGAGAAGTGGATCTTCCTATCAAGGTAGGTTTGCAGATCTTTGAATCTACCTTTTATGTAATGGAAATTCAGCCAGCTTATTCTTGCTTATTGGGACGCCGCTGGATCCATGGGGCAAGAGCTGTTACCTCTACCCTACACCAGAAGTTAAAGTACCCCATGAACGGAAATGTTGTTATTGTCTGTGGTGAAGAGGAATATACGGCCAGTCACTTGAATTCACTCTTGTATGTAGAGATGGACGGAAAATTCACCGAGACCCCATGCCATACTTTTGAAGTGATTACCCCTGCCGCTACTGAAGACATTTTTGCAATCCCCAAAGGTACCAGGGTTCCGCCACAGATGGCTTCTAAAGATGCTAAACCCGTTGTAGAAGAAGGTGGTTGTACTATTTGGGGTCAACTTCCTGACATTCTGTATAAATCTGACAAATTTGGTTTGGGTTTTACTGTAGAGGGTCAAAGGGTTGAACGTCGTGCTCATGCTGGAAGACCTTTGTTCCATGTCAGCAACAATAGAGTCAACGCTATAGAAGATGGTGACAGTGATTATGACCTCGACAATTGGATCTTTCCTACAATTGGCAACGGGCTCAACAAATGGAAGGCGGAAGACATAATCTCTATCTCCTTTAGTCATGAGTAATAGCTACATTTCTGTTTTTATTACTTTAAAAAGTGTTGTTTATGAAATTTTTTTGAATAATGACTTTAAACCATGTGTCTTACCCGGGGAAGAATGGTCCATTTGTTAAGGGTTGTCATTTCATAGACATATTTTCATTTAATAAAAGCATTGGACGTTTTGCATTCAAATTTTGTGCTCTCTGTCTTTCATACTTTATTTCACTTTCAAATAGCTATGTGTACTTACACACACCCACACACTACATTACAGACCCACATCCACTCTGGATCTCATTGATAATGACTCTGCTATTGCCAGGTATAACTTTGAAAATATGATCTACCAAGCAGAGGACGAAGGTTATGAAGATTGTGAAATACCTGGAGAACTTTCCAGACTCTTAATACAAGAAGAAAAGGCTATCCAACCGCATAAAGAGCCAGTTGAAGTTGTAAATTGGGGTTCTAAGACAGATAGGAAGGAAGTCAATATAGGTGCTAACTTAGAGGGTAGTGTCAAGAACAGGTTAATCCAGATGTTGCATAAATATGTTGAGATCTTTGCATGGTCATACTAAGACATTTTAGGGCTCGACACTGATATTGTAGTTTACCATGTACCGCTGAAAGAGGGTTATTCTCCGATAAAGCAGAAGTTTCATCGCATGCGTCTCGAGATGTCACAGAAGACCAAGGCCGAGGTTACGAAGAAATTCAACGCAGGTTTATTAGCAGTGACATCATATCCTCAACGGGTTGCAAGTTTTGTTCAGGTACCTAAAAAATACTGCAAGGTACGTATGTGTGTAGATTATAGGGATCTGAACAGGGCGAGCCCCAAAGATGACTTCCTGCTTCCACATATTGATGTTTTAGATGACAACACCGCTTAACATAAGGTATTATCCTTCATGGATGGTATTTTAGGTTATAATCATCAAGATGGCACCCGAAGATATGGAGGAAACAACCTTCGTCACAAAGTGGGGCACTTTCTGCTACAAGGTTATGCCTTTTGGGTTGAACAACGCTGACACAACTTATCAGCGTGCCATGGTAGCTTTATTCCATGACATGATTCATCACTAGATAGAGGTCTACATCAATGATATGATATCTAGGTCATTTACTAAAGAAGATAATCTAGACCATCTACATAAATTGTTTGAGATACTGAAGAAGTACAAGCTGAGATTGAATCCAAACAAATGCACATTTGGGGTTAGGTCTGGTAAACTCCTGGGTTTCATCGTCAGCGGTAAAGGTATTGAGGTTGATCCCTCTAAAGTCAAAGTTATTTAATAAATGCCCACTCCCCGTACAGAGATGGAAGCCAGAGGTTTCGTGGGACGACTGAGTTACATTGCCCGATTCATTTCTCATTTAACCGCTACTTGTGAGCCAATCTTTAAGTTGCTGAAGAAAGATCAGGTAGTAAAATGGAATGATGATTTCCATACAACCTTTGACAAAATCAAGGAATACTTACAAGAACCTCCAATTCTAATGCCACTAGTTGAAGGAAGACCTCTAATCATGTACCTAACAGTGCTAGAGAATTCAATGGGGTGTGTACTGGGCCAGCATGATGAGTATGGTCGAAAAGATAATGCAATATACTACCTTAGCAAAAAATTTACCGACTTTGAAACAAGATATTCACTGCTCGAGAAAACTTCCTGCGTTTTGGCATGGGCTTCTCACCGACTAAGACAATATATGTTGACTCATACTACTATATTGATTTCTAAAATGGATCCTATCAAATACATATTCAAGAATCCAACTATCTCCAGAAGAATAGCTAGATGGTAGATGGTCTTAACAGAATACAACTCTCAGTACACCACTCATAAAATGATCAAAGTAAGTGTGTTGGCAGATCATTTGGCTCTTCAAGCTGTAGTCGACTACCAATCTATGAACTTAGAATTCCCAGACGAGAACATCATCCTAGTTACAGATTATGAAGAACCTGGGTTGTATGAAGGACCTGAGTCGGGATCCCGATGGACTATGATTTTCGAAGGAGCTTTTAATGCACTTGGAAATAGAATCGATGTTGTAATAATCTCTCCTCAAGGTTTCCATACATCCTTTACTTCCAGACTATGCTTTGATTGTACAAACAACATGGTTGAATATGAAGCATGTATCATGGGTATTAAAGTTTCTATCTACCTGAGAATCAATTTCTTGAGCGTATACGGAGACTCATCCCTGGTGATTAGACAGATTAAGGGAGAATGGGATACGAAGCACCTGAATCTCATTCCATACCAAGATTACTTTCTGACCTTAATCCCATATTTCGAGGAGATCACTTTTGAGCACATCCCTGTTGTACCCCAATTTTCCCCCCTAAGATCCCTTTATCATATCACATCAATTCAATCACAACAAGATCACACATTAGGATTTGGTTCTTCTCCGTATCCTTAGCTTTGCTCTAGGAGGAATCACCAAGAACCTTTACTTGTACTTTATGATCATCTATTTTTTGTATTGATTATCCTTTAACTAACAAATACAATGAGTTTTTGTCCCAATTGTTGATGATGTCGGTGAAAGCACAATACATTCCATCAAGATTGATCTATGGATTCATGAGTTCATTTTTATGCCTTCCTCAACAAATCTTCACTGAGATTCAAGCCTCATCATTAAAGATGTTTAGAACTAATATTTGGACAAAGCATTTCAGGATTCATCATGCCTCAAGTTGTCAATATTTAGTTCAAAAATACAAGGGTTGATTGAAGAAGTTTAACTCAATTGTACAAGTCTTTGATTTTAATCATCACAAGTGCACATCTCCTTCAATTCTCAAGATGTGGAAGTGTTTTTGGTTGCAATAATTTCTCCTTATCATCCTCAATAACTTATAATCATACAACAAAAGTATTTGTGCAATAAGGTTGGTGAAAGTTGCAAAGGTTCCCCAAGGAATTTTCTGGCTTTGGGAGCTAGGGTTTTGGACTTTAAAGTGGTATATCTTGCTCATCTTTTGGTATTTTTGAGTGATTCCAAAGACGTCCATCTCTTCAAAGGGTTATTAACAAATCAATTTAAAATTTTCAAAGAAATTTTGTGTGGAAGAAACTTGATGGTGAAGAAAGATTACAAGTCCTCCAGATGGACCCTCAAATTCCTTTATGTGACTTCAAATGACCATACCTTGATCAATTTTTATCACCTTGAGCCCATTATTTTTCCACAATGATCTTGAAGATGTGAAATTCAACCTTTCTTTTATGTGAAAAGTTTTAAAATGGATGGAAGATGCCCTAAGGATGCAAAAGATTATAGGTCATTTCTTAAATTTTTTCCAACTTCAACAAGTCATAACTCTCTCAATTTTTGGAGATTTTTAATGGTTCAAGTTTCAAAATACCATTCAAGAGGTCTACTTCATGCCATCCTTTTTGGTCAAGAGCAAATTTCAAGTGGAAGGCAATGTTTGGATGCAAGACATTATAAGTCATTTTTGAAGAAAAACTTAGAAATTTTCTATGTATGGAAAGTGAACTTCTTTTTCCCAACTTTGACTCATTGCAACTTTCAGCTCAAGCAACCATTTGATCCCATTCTTTGGACATTGCAAAGCTCGTAACCTCATATTTCTAAAGCTTCATGAATCATGTCCTAAGACCCCTTTAGTTGAGAATGCCATTGGTTTGAATTCGGCAATTTGAAACTGAGTTTTTCACCAAGTCAGAAAATTGAAATCTTTGTTTTGGCCCTAATGATTAAATTGTTGCACGTTTTTTCTTCTAAACATATTTAGTGAAATTCCAAAAATGATTAGCACATTAAAATGCAAGGTTTGAATGAGTTTTGATCAAAATAGAAGTCACACTTTTCTTGTTTGCAACTTCACACGATTTCCCTCCAAACTTCATCATTTCACACGCTTGAGCATTCCATTTGTTTCCCTATAAATAGAGGGTCACCCCTCATTTATTTCCTCAAGCATAGAGAACCAGAATCACCCTGCCAAACTTCATCTTGAACTCAATTTTCTACAACTTCGAATTTTCTCTTACAGCCTTTCTCAATTATTTTTCTTTGTCAATTTACCTTCCTTGATCCTCACTGAAGCTAACAAAAGAAGAATTAAGCTCTAAAAATCCCTGAATCGTGCTAGCCAAGTCCAGTTTTAGAGCTCTGTAACTTAACTTCAATAGGTAGATTCCTTCACCAATTCTCTCAAACTTTGATACTATTGTGAAGCTCTCATCATCATGGTTCTAGTCGCAACACTTGTTTTTAACTGGAAGCAGGTTTTAACCATGAAACTGCAAATCCCTTTTCAAAATTTCTCTTCCAAATTGTTTGAGCTACAGTTTATATAAATTTTTCGCGAAGGTGTAGTTGTCTTCGTCTTGATGAGATGAAGCGAATGGTACCAGTCTCGAGGTCTAATTTTACAGTTTGAGCGACCTGGTTTTGAGAATGGCTAGAGGTTAAATATGACTAACGTGTCATCCTTCACCAATGAAACAACGCCATTTGGATTTTTTGAATTTCTGATTTTATAATTGATCCAGTGCTTTATTCAGTAATGACCATGATATGCACAGTGCGCCAGATCCCTTGTATTTGATTACTAACGCGTTTTGACTCTCATCCAATGGTCCACATATTTTTGACTTTATTTTCTATTTCTGATTTTTATATTTAATTGTTTTAATTTTTAAAAACTCATAGAAAATTCATTTTAACTCCAAAAAATCTAAAAAAATTATGGAAATTTTTTTTCTTTTTGAGTTTTATTTTTTCACAATTTTATTTTGTGTTTTGATATTTTTTATAATTTTTCACTTTATTTGAATTGTTTTAAATGTTTAAAAAAACTTTCATTCTATTTTTAAATTCTAAAAAAATAGGGAAGGATCCAATGACATTGTGACAAATATTGGTGACCTCGTTTATTTTTTATTTCCGACTTTACTATTTTTAATCATTTTTGGTTTAATTTAGCTATTTCTTTTAATTTTAAAAATAGTTTCTTACTTTAAAAAATCATCAAAAATTTTATAAAAATATTTTAGTTCATTTCTGATTTTTATATTGTCTTACTTATTTTTTCTTGATTAATTGGAATATAGTTACTAATTTTCTCTCTTATTTCCATTTTATAATCATTTTAAAAACCTTTTTTTTCTTTTATTATAAACATAATTATATTTTGTATATGTTCTGGATGATCTTAGATTAAAATTTTGATTATGAATTTTATTAACATCATTGGATCCATGGTGTTGAGTCTAACTCCATAAAAACGGATGAATGATTTTAATAATAGTTTGATTAAATTTTTGGTTCAAATGTGGTTTATTCATTTCCCCCTCCCTCTTCATCTTACCCCATTCTTATTGTACCAAATGTTATTGGAGCATGATTTACATATCATGTCTCAAAACATGAGGAGAATAGATTGTTATTGATCGGCCTCAAAATAAGTGCAACTTCTATATAAGTCCACTTACGATTGCTTAACATAGCGCTAAATTTTGTCCCGATTTGAGAAAATGATTATTCGTGTCTCAAACCTATGTTTGCAAGCCCAAGTATGTTAACTTGAACCCTTTGATCCAATAACCTAGAGATCCATTGTTAGAAGGCTTTGGTTCTACCAATCCTCTAATGGAACTTCATCAATTTTGGTCAAAGTGGATCACTTAAACATCATTGATCATCAAGTGTTACCTTGAGGATTCTTAAATGGATGATATACTTGACAAAAAGAAAATGCAATTTGTTGTTGAGAGGCTTTGCTTCTACCAATCCTCTAATGAGTTCCAAATGCACGTTTCAAGATGGTCATCCAACTAACTACTAATTCCTAACAATTGACTTTATTTTATGCTTTTACTTTATGTACCATTTACTTTAGCATTTACATTTTATGTTATTCTTATCTATCCTCACTTGAGCCTTTATATTCATATCTTTTTATTTTGCTCACTTGAGTTTTTCATTTCTTTTTGAAGAAACCTAATAATCAACTTGAACCCTAAAAAGCTTTAATGTTACTTGGACTACTTGGTTACTATCCTTGGCATTATGGAGTGATGGACTTCTTGGACTTAGGATTAGAAGTTGTGGCCTACCTTCAGACCTTGTGACCTTGATTGTTATCTTGTATGGAGTTCTTGGGGTTTACTCCAAGACATTGGGTTGTTTGTTTGTTTTGTGTGCATGTTATTGTGATTACATGCTTATTCTGTGATTTGGCATTCACCTGTATACAATTGTTACTCTACCCAATTTTTGTGAATACTTAATATAATTCGAGATTGGTTTTCTTAAGAGGTTTATCATCTTAACTTGTTTGGTTTCAAACCCAAAGGATGGGAATTCTACATTGACTCATTGTGTCAAATATTGGCTTCTTGTTGGTTAGATGGTTCTTTTTCCCTAGCTTTTCACCTTATGCTTCAGGATAGTCTCATCATCTCCTCTCATCTTCCTTAATTTCAAAAAAATCTTCTCCCTCCTTTTGAAAACTTCTTCTTGTTTTAAAACTTGAACCACTTTCATAATAAACTTGGACTTATGTCCATGCATTTTCAAAAATATTTTTTTAATCAAATTTTAATCAATTTAATAAAACTTTGACATGTTTGTGAAAAAAACTAAAAGTTAATCAATCTCATTCAAACCACTTTTCCTCCTTGGCTTTGTTATCCTAAAACTTTTTTTCTCAAAAGATTGGACTCTTGTCAATCCTTGTATTGATGCAAACGACTGTACTTCTACAATATGTAGTGAAGTGAGATATTTTCCACTTGGGTGTTGAGTGAGGCATTGTTGATTTTAAAATCCAAGCCATATCCTCCACTTTGAGATGATGCAAATTCTCCTTTCTCATAATTGTGGGTAGTAAGTATGGTTTCCACACAAACAATGACAATGATGTCTTGTCTCTTAAAATTAACCAACACACTTGTGTTTTAAAATTTTCAAAGAGGAATTACGTGTACCCTGATCCCATATTGCATGGAAGGTGGTACGCAGGAACTAAAGGTTCGCAACCACGGCGGGTGCAAAAATCATAAAAAATACTTCTTTTCTGATCACCACAACCTATTTTTACACAACATTTTATAGCCAAAATATACAGATTTTTACAAAGAGGTTCCTGCAGAATACCATAGATGTTTAGGGTGCTAATACCTTGCCTTTGCATAACCAACCCCCTTACCTAGAATCTTTCCCCCCTCTTTTGGGTTATCCGCTCTTTTCCCATTCCTTTGGAAACAATAAAACGCGGTGGGAATTTTTATTTTAATCTGTACAAGTCAAATAAATCCAATGGCTTAGTCTTAAACATTTCTACCGCTATAATCCCAAGAGAAGAGTATCAGCTGGCAGATGTATTGGCTACCATGTTTTCGATGTTCTAAGTCAAATGGGATAACGAAGCTCCTCAAATTACAATCAAAAGACTGGACGAACCAGCACACTGCTACGAAGTTGACACTGACGGAGTAGAAGAAAATCCTTGGTTTCATGAAGTGAAAAGGTACCTTGAGGCTCAAGAGTTTCCTGAAGGAGTATCAATCAATGACAAGAAATTCCTGCGGATGTTCTTTGCTAAGTTCTTCCTCAGAAACGAAATTCTATACAGGCGCAATCATGACTCAACTCATCTTCGTTATATGGACGAGAAAGAAGCGGAGAAGATCAAGGAAGATATACAAGTAGGTATGTTTGGAACTCATTCAAGTGGACATACTATGGCTAAGAAGATTCTGAGGGCGGGTTACTATTGGTCGACTTTGGAAACCGACTGACACCGCCACTCAAGAACTTGTCACAAGTGCCAAATCTATGTTGATAAAGTACATGTTCCTCTGGTTCCTATGAATGTTTTAAATTCTCCTTGGCCGTTCACAATGTAGGGAATTGATATGATTGGATAAATCAAGCCTACTGCCTCTAACAAACATCATTTTATCCTCGTTGTTATTGATTACTTCCCGAAGTGGGTTGAAGCAGCCTCGTTTTCCTCTGTTACTAAGAATGTTGTGGCCCGGTCCATTAAGTATAACCTTATCTGTAGGTATGGTATCCCCGAAATAATTATCATGGATAATGGTACCAATCTCAACAACACCATGATCATGGAACTCTGCACGCAATTTAAGATCAAGCACCACAATTCTTCACCATATCGGCCGAAAATGAATGGTGCAGTGGAAGTCACCAATAAGAATATCAAGAAGATTATACAGAAGATGACGGTGACATATAATGATTGGCACGAGATGTTACCATTCACTCTCGATGGCTATCACACTTTAGCACGAACATCAACTAGGGCAACCCCATTTTCTTTAGTCTACAGTATGGAAGTTTTCCTACCTGTCGAAGTTCAGATTCCTTCTTTGAGAATTATGAAAGATGCAAATTTAGACGAAGACGAATGGATTCAGACTAGGTTGTGCCAGTTGAATTTTATTGACGAGAAGAGGCTTGGGCTGTTTGTCATGGTTAGATGTATCAGAAGCATATGATCAAAGCCTTCAACAAGAAGATCAAGCATCGGGTATATCGGGATGGTAACTTGGTAATAAAGCGCATCATTTTACCACAAGGTGACCTCAGGGGTAGATGGACTCCAACCTACGAAGGGCCATATGTTATCAAGAAAATATCTCTGGGCGGTGCTATGATACTGACCACCATGGACGATGAAGATTTTCCGCACCCTATGAACGTGGACATAGCCAAAAGATACTACGCATGAAAAAGACCTGCTAGTTTGACTTGCCTCAGAAAAAATAAGGGCATCTCGGCGAACCAAATGGGTTCGGGCAAAAATTAGGGATATATATAAAAGATTATACATCCGACAAGTTGAAAACCTAAAAAGGCTACTTGGGAAAAAAAGAGTATCCTGGTGGACTAAAAACCCGAAAGGGCGGTCCAGTTAAAAGTTAGGGATTAAAGAATACGACTATGTCCCATTGGATCATTTACATCAAGCTTTGTTACCGATGTCAAGTTCAAACGGTACGAATCAATTCAGTCAACTTTTTCCGACAGCAAGGGATGAGATGCTTGAAGATATAAGGGTAATAGTAGAGTCGGAACCCGAAGAGATTATTTACACATAGAAATATATTTTCTTTTCACTTTGTAATCTCTTCATTTTTCATGACAATTTCCTCTTACTAGGACTTCTGTCTCTTTGTACAACAATCGACTATTTATGGGAAAAATATCAATATAAATACAATTTAAAAATTCAAATTTTGTTTTACTTTTTCTGTTTTATTTGCAAAAACATCCAATGACTAAATTGAATGAACATATGAAAATGAATATGATTACTGTTAATAAGTATATGCATAAAAACATAAATAATCATTTACTCAAAACTCTAGGTGTTGGGATAACGTTCAAGTGTCCACAAATCCCCATAGAACAACTTCCAGGGGATTATCCCCACAGAGTCATCTTCATTAAGCTCATCTTGAACAAAGATACATTCCCCACAAGACTGAAGTACCCTAATCATACTCACTAGAAGATCCCCCTAGAGGATGAAGGAGTATATTTTTTCCCCGACAATATCGCCAACCTACGAAGTCTCAGTCCTCATCAGAGATTATATCACCAACACGGTTAATAGTAATTCTCTTCCCCAACTGAGTTGATTCCTCCAGCATTATAAAATCCCCTATAGAATTTTATTCCTCAGCAAAATATTCCTCAGCAGAGTGTTTTTCCAACAAAGTTTATTTCTCCAGTAGGGTTTATTTCTCCAACAGGGTTTATTTCCCCAACAGAATGCAATCTCCCCCAGCTTAAGTCTATTTCTATGACTACTACAAATCACTGATAAGATTCCCACCTCCAGCAAAGGACAATCCGGAATGATATCCCCAGGAGTTGCTACAGAATCTGAAACCAGACCAGATATCATTCAACCTTATCCTCCCCAGAAGAGTCAGCATCCATATCAAAATTTCAGTCAGGCAGCACCTCAGAAGGTTATCCATCTCCTTTATCCCCAGTTAGGGTATATAAGAATTAAATTCTTAAGTAGAGCGGTGAATGACTAATGTTCTAAAACTCTTATACCCAAGAAGAAATCAAATTCCCCAGCGGAGTTTCCTCAAACAAAAAGCAGGAATCCCCAGCGGAGACATTCTAAACAAGATTGAAGATTCATATTCTTCATCTCCAACAACATTATGGGATTTATTTTCCCCAATGAAGGATGTTATACAAAGCTATTGATACGCTTCAATGACATCTCACATTCATACATCGCTTACAAATATCATAGCATATGCATATGAAACGCATATAGCACACTCTTATTTATTTTAAGAATATTATTACGCAATGCATCTCATACATCATGACATTGCATACAACTAATTCTATATATTTTCAGGTAAAGTCTACAAACAGACGAATATCATCAGCAATTTTCAAATAGGTCACAAATTAATTCCTAAAACAAGACAGGGCAACTATTTGTATGACCAGGCACAAATTAATTCCTGAAACAAGACATGGCAACTATCTGTGGAGACAAATTTTAGATCAATTCCTTAAACAGGACGAGGTGGTTATCTACATAAACAGGTTGAAGATTAACTCCCGAAACAGGACGGGGAAACTATCTATACAACCGAGCAAAAATTAACTCCCGAAACAGGACGGGGAAACTATCTTTCTTTATGGCCAGATAAAGATCAATTCCCAAAATAGGACGGAGCGACTATCTTTATCACCAGGTGGTTTGAATTCCCGAAACATGACGGGTTTACAAAAAAAGGATTGTAGATCAATTCCCGAAATAGGAAGGAGCGACTATCTACATGACAAACACTTTCCTTCAGATATTTATTTTGAAAAGCATTTCCTTCAGAAATTCATTCCAAAAAGCATTTCCTTCATATAGGATAAGATAAATTCATTCTGAAAAGCATTCCTCAGATACAGTCAAGCATTGCCTCATTCTGATACTTCTATCAACGGTTACTTTGGATGGAATCTATAATCCCATCTTCGACGACCCTCCATCACTGTTACTAATGGCATCTTTAAGCCCATTAAAGTAAAATCATAGGCCAATAGTGTTATTCTTGCACAGGCAAGCGGAAATTTCTAGGCACTTAAATGTTCAATCATCTTCTACCTTCAAGTCACGAATAACGGACATGCAATCTAACTCTCCAGGTTTAAGAAGATTGAACACCGGCACCTATTGTACCCCAAAATGTTACCTCCAATTTTATTCAATACTTTCTCCTAGGGTTCTCAAATGCTCAAGGTGGCTCAAGAATTGATCAGACAAATTCTCCTCCTAAGCAAAGGGTCCACAAATAGGGTTTAGTATTTTTCAAGGAAGATTGGGTTTCCAAGGTCTTAAATGGTTTTCATGGTCCTTCATATGTCCCTAATAATTCTCATGTCAAGTTTCTAGCCTTGCATCATAAGTTTTCTCAGATGACTGAAAATCAACTGTATTGGGTAAAAAGTAAATTGTGGTCAGCATACAGTCGAACTTCAAGATTTTGAAGTCACATTCATTATTTAACAAGGGTTGATCATGATTCCTCAAGAAAAACCCTCAAATCATCAAAATTCAAAAGTTTCCAAATTAGGGTTTCGTTAGGAGAAGTCAACTAAACTTTGACCAAGCATAACTTTCACATGCATCATCAACTTTTCCCCAAGCAAAGCCCATTTTGAAGGAAATTCAATCCTCTACTACTACATATCTCCATGCTCAAGTCCAAAAAGTGCTTCATTTAAGAGATATGAGTCAATACATTACATATCATTTCAAAAGTCAACAAAACGATGCTTTTTGTCAAGGCAATTTACATCAAGATAAAATATCCAAATGCAAAAATAATTAAAAGAGAGATGGTAGAGGGAATCTCGAGCTTTCGAAAAAGTCAAAGATCACCTTCAAAAGATTAAAATTAAGAGAGTTATGACCATTTCAAGTTGGGAAATTTTGATCAAATGCATGAAGTACAAATTGAGCAAACTTGATATTTTGGGCTATTGGGCCTTGGTTTAAGAATCCAAACTTGTATTACACTCTTCATACACCTCAAACCTTGTTCTTACACCCCTTTACCTTTTTATTTTAATTATTATTATTAGTTTTTATTTATTCATTAATGATACAAAATAAATAATTATTATTATTAGTTTTTTATTTTAATTATTATTTTAATATCTTTTTACACAAGGTCCAAGTCCACTTATCCTTGACCTAATTTTTCAATATATAATCTCATCAACTCTCACACAAGACGATAGGAAACCTTGCCTCACAAATTTTACAAAAAATATCAAACTTTTTTCTAGAACCCCACTTTTAAAACTCTTGTGCCAAACCCTTCTCACTATAAACAACCCTTTCATTCATTCCTAACAATCACGCAGCGTAAGGTTGGGCCGGTTTTGATGTTCCAAACATGTGAAATCTCATCACATGGCATAACCGATTTAACATTCTTGCAAAATTCATTTTTTAGTTTATTTTTGTTTTAAGATATATTGATATCATTAACATGCTTTTGAGTTATATTTGAACATGTCTGGACCATCGTAATGGTCACTGTAAGTGTTTGATGGTAGCAATTTTGATAAAACACTGACTTGATAATGTTTTGCTAAATGTCTTGACATGTGAAGCAAACTGGTTTTGAATGATGTCAAAGAAAATGTCTTGATATCTGCCTCCTAATCTGAACGTGACTTCATATTTGTTTCCTGTTTTATGCACGCCATTATTCAGGATTTGTGACTCATAGTTTGCGAAAAATATGGAGGAATATTTTTATTTTTGCATTACCCTTATGGATTATATCTTGGCCTGTTTTCATGGAAAAATAAGGAGGAATATTTTTTTGTTTGCATTATCCTTACGATGCAACTTTTAAAAGAAGAACATATTCTTTCTGCTTTAGAAGTCTAAGTGTTTTTAATTATAATACACTCTAAGTATTGGTTTAATACTTGAGTTGTAATTTGAGTTTTTAATTGTGGATCATTCATAAGTTTTTAAGTATTGAATGATTGAAGTCCTTATAACTTAATATTTTTGTTGTTCTTCACTGTTAGTGATTGAAGGGATTTGAGGAGGGCCTCATACGGAGGTGTGTCTTATGTAGAAGTATAGCACGGGTAGTGATTAAGTGATTAGATCGTAAACTGGTTGTTTACTGAGGGTGTATGAGTTGATACTACTTAGTGGACTTGTCCCTAGCTTGGTAGCCCCTATAGTAGGTGTTGTTGTACACCGAACTGGGTTAACAATCCCTTGTGTTTTTACTGCTTTTAATATTGTTGCATTTTATACTGTCCTCAGATATTTGTGTCGTGACATCTCCTGTGACATCTCATATCTGATACCAGAATAGCAATTGGTATCAAAGCAGACATCCTGCTCTATATCTTGGTGAGATCTAGGGAAGATACTTTCTGGTACTATGGACAAGGAAGGAAGATTTGTGAGCAGACCACCCATTCTGCATGGAAGAAATTATGACTATTGGAAACCACGTATGATGGCCTTTCTAAAGTCTCTGGACAGCAGGGCTTGGGAAGTTGTCTTAAAAGGATGGAAACACCCTGTTAGATTGGGAGAAAATGGAGAACCTGCCTATGAGTTAAAGCCAGAAGAAGATTGGTCTAAAGAAGAAGATGAAATTGCTCTTGGAAATTCTAAAGCCTTGAATTCTATATTTAATGCAATTGACAAGAACATTTTTAGATTAGTAAACACTTGTGAAGAGGCTAAGGGTGCTTGGGGTATTCTTTAATCTACCCATGAAGGCACATCCAATGTGAATATGTCAAGACTTGAGTTGCTCACCACCAGATTTGAAAATCTGAGAATGAAGGATGATGAAAGTATTAATGACTTCCATATGAACATTATTGAGATTGTTAATGCTGCTAGTGGTTTAGGAGAAAAAGATCCAGAAGACAAATTGGTGAGAAAGATGCTTAAGTCTCTTCCCAAGAGATTTGATATGAAAGTGACTGCCATAGAAGAAGCACAAGACATTGACAAGATGAAAGTGGATGAAGTTGTTGGATCACTTCAGACATTTTAATTAAGCATCAATGAAAGATCTGAAAAGAAGAACAAAAGCATAGCTTTTGTTACCAATACTGAAGATGAAGAGGAGGATTGTGATCTAGATACAGATGAAGGAATATCAAATGCCTTAGTTATGCTTGGAATACAATTTAAAAAAGTGATAAAAAGGATGGATAGGAACCTAAGATCAAATGTCAAGAACATCTCATCTAACATCCTTAAGTCAAATGAGTTTGAATGAAAAAGGGTTGAAGAAAAATCTACTCAAGAGAAAGAAATACAGTATCATGGATGTGAAGGTTTTGGTCACATTAGAGCTGAATGTCCTACATATCTTAAAAAACAGAAGAAGAATCTATATATTACTTGGTCTGAAGAGGATACTGAGAGTGATCTTGAAGAGGAATCTGCAAAGTATGTTAAAGCATTGACAGACAAATATGTGTCTGATAAAGATTCTAGTGATGGAGAACTAACCTTTGATGAGCTAGCTTCCTTGTACAAAGAACTGTGTCTTAGAAGTGCAGAAGTTTTCCTAGAAGGGGAGAAACAAAAAGCACTCATAACCCAGCTAAAGGCAGAAAGGAAAGAGCATCTGAAAACTATTTCCAATTTGGAAAGTGAAGTGACTTCTCTAAATTCAAATCTTGATAGAATGGTCAAATCTCTCAAGATGCTAAATAATGGGTCTGACACATTAGATGAAATTCTTCAAGTGGGAAGAGTGATAGGAGACAAGAGTGGTCTAGGGTTTAATGATAAAAAGGAACCTGTTTAAGAAGAACCTTCATCAAATTCCACTCATGCCAAGTCTAAACCAAATATGTCGAATCAAATGTATGAACATCATGGCAAGAAAAGACATCATGGCAAACATCAGGGTAACAAAAAATTTACTCACATCAGAAAGAAATCCCAGCCCTGGAGGTGTCATCATTGTGGATGGTTTGGTCACATAAGACCTTTCTGTTTTAAGTTGTATGGGTATCCTAAAACTAATCCTATTCCCAAGACTATTCAGATATCTCAAAATAGAAAAAAGAAGAAACAATGGGTTCCCAAGTCTAATGTTGCTAGTTTCATAGCTCATACCTCTCTCAGAGTATCAACCAAAGATGACTAGTACTTTGACAATGGTTGTTCTAGACACATGACAGGTGTCAAGAATCTATTAGTAGATATCGAATCTCATTCTACCAATTATGTGACTTTTGATGATGGAGCCAAAGGTCAAATCAAAGGAGTTGGAAAGCTAGAATGTTCAGGAGTCCCAAAACTTGACAATGTGTTACTTGTTAAAGGGTTAACAGCTAACCTAATAAGTATAAGCCAACTATGTGATAAAGGATTCAAAGTTAACTTCACCAAGACAAAATATCTCGTTTGCAAGGAGAAGAATAAAGTCATTATGAAAGGAATCAGATCTAAAGACAATTGTTATTTATGGGTACCCAAAGAGTTGAACCTCTTCTCAATATGTGCTTTAGTAAAAGAAAATGAATTTAAATTATGGCATCAAAAACTGGGAGACTTGCATCTGAAAGGAATGAAAAGAATAATATCTATTGAAGCCTTGAGAGGGATTCCTAAGCTCAAAATAGAAGAAGGGAGAGTTTGTGGTGACTTCCAGATTGGAAAGCAAACTAAGATGTGTAGCGGTATAAATGTTGAGACAAATCCATTATATTGACTTAACTCGCACGGATCAAAATAAAAATCACCACCGCGCTTTATTGTCTCTAAAGGAATGGGAAAAGAGCGAATAACCCAAAAAGAGGGGGAGAAAATCTAAGTTCAGGGGTTGGTTATGCAAAGGGAAGGTATTAGCACCCTAAACATCTACGGTACTCCACATGAACCTCTTTGAAAATTTGTGTATTTTGGCTATAAATGTTGTATACAAAAAAGGAATGTGGGGATGAGAAAAGAAGTATTTTTTATGATTTTTTTGCACACGCCGTGGTTGCAAATCTTTAATGCCTACGTACCACCTTCTGTGCAATAGAAGATCAGGGTACTCGTAGTTAACCTTTTAAAATTTTTAAAACACAACTGTGTTGTTTAATTTTTAGAGACAAGACATCATCGTCTTATCCGAGTGGAAGAATATACTTACTACCCACGATTATAAGAAAGGAGAATTTGCATCATCTCAAAGTGGGGGATATGGCTTTGATTTTAAAATCAACAAGAGCCTCACTTAACACCCAAGTGGAAAATATCTCACTTCACTACATATCATAGAAGTATAGTAGCTCACATCACTACAAGGATTGACAAAAGTCTAATCTTTTGAGAAAATTTTAAAGCAAAAAGCCAAAATGGAAAAATGATATCAATGAGATTGATTGATTTTTAATCTTCTCACAAAAAATTCAAGGTATTGTTAAGTTGATTAAAGTTTTATTAAGAAAATATTTTTAAAAATGCATGCACCTAAGTCCATGTTTATTATGAAAGCGGTTCAAGTTTGAAACAAGAAGAGTTTTTAAAAGGAGGGAGGAGATTTTTGAAATTAAAGAAGATGGGAGGAGATGAAGGGACTATCCTAAAGCATAAGGTAAAATCTAGGGAAAATAACCGTCTAACCAACAAGAAGCCAACACTTGACACAATGAGTCAATGTAGAATTCCATCCTTTGGATTTGAAATTAAACAAGAAAAGATAATAAACCTCTTAAGAAAACCAAGCTTCAATTTCATTAAGTCTTCAGAAATTGGGCAGAGTAACAACTGTATACAAATGAATTTCCGATCACAAAGAAAGCATGTAATCACAATAACCTACATACAAAGAAAACAAATAACCCAATGTCTTGAGGTAAACCCAAAGAACTCCATAAAAAATAACAATTGAGGTCACAGGGTCTCCAAGATAGGTTAAGGCCCTTAATCCTAAGTCCAGGAAGTCCATCACTCCATAATGCCAAGGATAGTAACCAAGTAGTCCAAATAACATTAAAGTTTTTAGGGTTCAAGTTGATTATTAGGTATCTTCAAAAAGAAAAAGAAATGAAAAGCTTAAATGAGCAAAAATAACAATGAAATAAAAGTAAACGCTCAAGTGAGCAAAGATGAAAATAAAATGAAATGTAAATGCTAAAAATAAACATGCTTAAAGTAAAGGTATAAAGTAAAAGCATAAAATGAAGTCAATTGTTAGGAATTAGTGGTTAGTTGAATGACCATATTGAAGCTTGCATTTGGAACTCATTAGAGGATTGGTAGAACCAAAGCTTCTCAACAACAAGTTGCATTTGCTTTTTTTCAAGTATATCATCCATTTAAGAATTATTAAGGCAACATTAAATGATCAATGATGTTTAAGTGATCCACTTTGACCAAAATTGATGAAGATTCATTAGAGGACTGGTAGAACCAAAGCCTCCTAACAATGAATCTCAAGGTTATTGGATCAAAGGGTTAAAATCAACATACATGGGTTTGCAGACATGAGTTTGGGCCACGACTGATCATTTCTCGAATCGGGACAAAATTTAGCGTTATGTTAAGAAATCGTAAGTGGACTTATATAGAAGTCGTACCTATTTTGAGGTCGGCCAATAGCAATCTATGTACCATATGCTTTAAGACATGATATGGAAATCATGCTCCAATTATATTTAGCACAATTGAGAGAGATGAGATGAAGAAGAAATAGGGTAAAAAGTAAACCACATTTGAACCAAAAAATTTAATCAAACTATTATTAAAATCATTCATCCATTTTTATGGAGTTAGACTCAACACCATGAATCCAATGATGTTAATAAAGTTCATGAGAAAATTTTTATAGTCCAAGATCAGCCAGAATATGTACAAAAAATAAAATAATATTAAAAATAAAAGAAAAAAAGTATTAAATGATTTATAAATTTGGAAATAAGGAAAAATAGCAATTATATTCAAAACACTCAAGAAAAATTAAATGAAACCATAGAAAAAATCAGAAATGAACTAAAATAATTTTATGAAATTTTTGGTAATTTTTTAAAGTCAGGAACTATTTTTAAACTAATTTAAATTACTCAAATAAAGGAAAAAGATCAAAAATGGTAAAAAAAAAGAAGATAAAATTCAACAAAAAATTCAGAAGGTCAGAAATGATGAAAATGATTTTTATAAAAATTTTCAGAATTTAAAAATGTCAGAAAGTATGTTTAAAACAATTAAAATAAAGAAAACAAAGCAAAAATTATGAAAAATATCAAACATCAAAATAAAAATATGAAAAAATATTCATAAAGTTAGAAATAATTCAAAGTATTTATATATATATATTTCATGATTTTAGGATAAAAAATAAAAGAGTTATGGATTTTTGAAATTTATAACAATTAAAATAAAAAAACAGAAAATAAAAATAAAACTAAAAAGATGTAGACCATCAGATCATAGTCAAAACACGTTAGTAAGATGATCAAGTAATCCAGATGCGATGTGCTTGATATGGACCTTAATTGAAATTACACTAGATCATAAAATAGCCAACGAATCAGAATAAAACAATTGGCGTGCAATCATTGGTTGAGATGAGACATGTCATCGTCTTCAACCTCCAGACGCTCTGCAATGGAGATTTCATGAGTTTCTTCAAATGGAAAAATTAGAATCTCGGGCTAGTATCATTGGATTCGTCTCTTCAAAACAATCTTAACCCCACCATCGCGCCAAATTTATATAAAGTGTGCAAATAGATATGGATCAAAAAATCAAAATAGTGAGAACCTTTTAGTTGAGATTTCTCTCTCAATTCTTAATGAATTTAAAAATTGTAAGAAGCATAAGAAGCAGAAGGAGGAGTAAAGTAAGTTAGTGCATCATTTGGGTCCAAATGATGGAGAATTCTACCTTTTCGAAGTTCAAGAACGAAGCTCTGAAAATGGACTTCTGTAACTTGATTTATGGCTTGTTCAACTTGGTTTAAGTGCTGGAGATCTTGTATGATGATAGAGGCTGATGAATGTGCAAATAATTTTGGAGAAAAAAGTTTAAATCTCAGAAATTGATTTAAAAATTTGAAGTACGTGTGGGATTTTGACAGGGTGCGTTTGACTCTCAAAGCTTGAGGAAATGAATGGAATAATGTCCTCTATTTATAGGAAAATGAATGGCAATGAAAATTGGAGGAAACAAAGAAGCTTGGAGGGAAATTGAGTGGAGGTTTAACACGAGTAAAGTGTAACTTCATTTTCATCAAAACGCATTCAACCTTTACGTTTTGAGGTGCTAAACACTTCTGACAAGTTTGTTAATCAAGTTTAAATTAAAAACAGGAACAAATCTTGTGATCAGAAGCCACATTATGGATTTCATAATTCTGAATTAGTGAGAAATTCAGTTTCAAGTTAACAATTTCAAAACAATGACATTCTCAACTCAAAGGGTCTTAGGGCATAATTCTTGAAGCTTTAGAAAGATGAGATTACAAGTTTTACAATGTAAAAAGAATGGGATCAAATGGATGCTTGAGCTGAAAGTTGCAATGAGTCAAAGTTGAGAAAAAGGGGTTGACTTTCTATACTTAGAAAATTTCAAAGTTTTTCTTCAAAAATGACTTGTAATGTCTTGCATCCAAACACGGCCTTCCTCTTGAAATTTTCTCTTAACCAAAAAGGATGGAATGAAGTAAATATCTTGAATGACATTTTCATACTTGAACCTTCCAAAAATTGAGAAATTTATGACTTGTTGAAGTTGGCAAAAGTTCATGAAATGACCTATAATCTTTTGCATCCTTAGGGCATCTTCCATCAATTTTTACACTTTACACTTAAAAGATGGGTTGAAGTTCACATCTTTAAGATTATTATGGAAAAGTAATGGGTTCAAGGTGATAGAAATTGACCAAGTTATGATCATTTGAAATCACCTAATGGAATTTGAGGGTTCATCTGGATGACTTGCAATCATTCTTCATCATCAAGTTTCTTACACACAAAATTTACTTGAAACTTTTAAAGTGATTTCTTAATAACCCTTTGAAGAGAAGCATGTCTTTGGAATAATTCAAAAATGCCAAAAGATAAGTAAGATATTCCCTTTTGAAGTTCAAAACCCTAGCTCCTAGGGAAAGAAAATGCCTTGGGAAACCTTTTCAATTTCGACCTACCTCTTTAGACAAATACTTTTATAATGTGAATATGAGTTGTTGAGGATGATATGGAGATACCATAGCAACTAGAACCACTTTTAAATCTGGAGAATTGAAGGAGATGTGCACTTGTGATCAATGAATCAAGGATTTTCCTAGTTGAGTCAAACTCCTTCAACCAATCGTTGTACCTTTGAACCATCTTTGACAACTTGAAGTATGATGAATCATAATAGACTTTGTTATGATATTGTTTCAAAGTATCTTCAATGTTAAGGCTTGAGTCTCAATGAAGCTTTGTTGAGGAAAGCATAGAAATGAGCTCGTGAATCTATATCAATCTTGATGGATTGTGTTATGCTTTCTCCTATAATAATTATCAATTAGGGAAAACACTTATTGTATTCACTAGTGAAAGGGTAATAAAAAGATAAATGATCACAAAATACAAGTCAAGGTACTTGGTGATTCCCCATAGAGCAAAGCTAATGATAGGGAGAAGAACCAAACCCTAGTGTGTGATGTTGTTGTGATTAAGTTGATATGATGTGATAGAGGGATCTTAGGGTCAAAAATTGGGGTACAACAGCTGCCCTTATTTAAGTGTCTTATATCCGGAGATGCGAAGGTTAAAAATTTTCGTGTCTACGCGATTAAAGATACTTAAATATAAAAACTAAGCCCTATTTTTTGGCCCTAAGATGCCATGCAATGCTTATGATTATGAATGCAGGTGAACAAATCTAAAAAAGAAGGCGCAAAACTCCACTGAGGATGTATCACATAAATAGGGATAAAAAAAGAGGCCTGACCAGAAAAATAAATCACTGGTGAACAAAAGACAAAACTTTGTCGGGGTAAAGCCCAAAGAGGAGATAAAGCGTCATCAACTCAAAGATTGAGTAGAGAAGGTGATGGATAATGGTGACCAACAGAAGACTAGAAATCATCCAATCACTGAGGAGATAGAAAAAAAGTAATGTCAACCCACCATGGAAAGAATTTGTAGGATAATACCAGTAAATTTCAATAACCAGTCAGTACTTATAACCAAAAATAAATGAACTTCTTCGGAGAAATAGAATCTCAACGACGAACTACCTTCCATAATGACAAGGCTACCATTCATTGTAAAAATATCTCAACAATGAACTACGTTCCATAATGACAAGGCTACCATTCGTTGGAGTAACAAATCTCAACAACAAACTTCCTTCCATAATAACAAGGCTACCATTCATTGGAGTAACAAATCTCAACAACAAACTACCTTCTAAAATGACAAGGCTACCATTCATTGGAGCAACAAATCTCAACAACAAACTAACTTCCATAATGAAAAGGCTACCATTTTTTGGAGTAACAAATCTCAATAACAAACTACCTTCCATAATGACAAGGCTACCATTCATTGGAGCAACAAATCTCAAAAACAAACTACCTTCTATAATGACAAGGCTACCTTTTATTGGAGTATCAAATCTCAACAACAAACTACCTTCTATAATGACAAGGCTACCATTCATTGGAGAAACAAATATCAACAACAAACTACCTTCCATAATGACAAGGCTACCATTCATTGGAGCAACAAATCTCAACAACAAAGTACCTTTTATAATGACAAGGCTACCTTTTATTGGAGTAACAAATCTCAACAACAAACTACCTTCCATAATGACAAGGCTACCATTCATTATAGAAACAAATATCAACAACAAACTACCTTCCATAATGACAAGGCTACCATTCATTGGAGTAAAAAATCTGAATATTCTCTGGGAGCTATCAGATTCACTAGGGAAATACGGGTTGCTCAAATAAAGCGACCTGCTATTTGTTGCTATAAGTAGGAATTGTAATAATGATTCCTCGGGGAAAGAAATATGGCTTCCCGGGGAAATGCCAATATATTCTTGTTGAGGAAATAAAATCTTCTTTATGCAAAATAAATGCACATTCTCAAACTAGGGCTTACAGCTTGCAGAAATCAAAATAATAATATTGCTGGAGACCATAGATTTAAACCAGAAATAAACCAAAATGAATCAGTCAACCAAAATAACACTTCATGACAAATAATCTCAAGGGGAACCACTTTCTATCTAGACAAAGAGTTGTACAGGAAGGCTTAAAGAAAAAATATTCCACGAGGGATGACTCAGTGGGGAAATTAAAAGAATATACACTTTCTGCTTAAGGTTGACATTCTATTGGAGAGAAGATAACATAACTCTGCACACGGGGTAATATGTCAACAAAATAATAATGAATGCAAATGACCAATGAATTGCTAAATTCAACTATGCATGATGTATATATGCATGTATGAATGTTATCAGGTCTATGTTGACAAAACAGACATATAACAGTGGGGATAACCAGATAAAACCAACTTGGATACTATTAATACTCAGCTAAATCACATCCAGGATAAAAATTTCATGAGAAAGTAAGCACCGAATGAGGAAACAAATTCCTACTTCACGGCTTAACTTCCCTGGGAAGGAACATAATCCAAAAATAGACAAATTATAACAATAAATCAGTACAGATACAGGGATATAACATCCACATCCAGGCTTTACTGGGGAATATCACACAGACTTCAATGGGCAAAAGCAAATGTTTCATGGTCTGTACTTCTACTAGGGATTGCAATACTGCTCTCAATGGGGAAAACAATACTACATTGTCGAGACATCAACTACACATATTGTACTGACTTCATTGGGGAGGGAAATAACACATCGTTGAGGGGAACCAAGATACATTCTTCAATACTGAGAGCGATAATTGCACCAACTTCTCTAGGGAGAACTTATGAAACTTCACAGGGATAGCCATATCTAGGGATTTAAGAAGTCAAACATTATAGCAAGAAATCAAACTTATGGGGATTTTAAATCAAATCCACCACTTGGCGGGAGAAAACCCATAAAGTTGACAATTGTTTCAACATTTCTTATAAAAGACATTGCCATTGTCTGGTTGCCTCACTGGAGAAAAAGGGATAGAGACCTTAGACCCTGCAAAACTGGAATCAAAATGAACCTAGACTTGACTGGGGAAAATGGGATTACAAACCCAATACCGCACCATACATCAATTGGCATCATCTTCAATTATCTGAGAAGCACAAGAAAATCGTACTTAAACCAACAAAAGTGATGTGGGAGAGCCTTTCATGGGGATTCATACATCCAAAATTTCAGAGTTCGTCTATCCTTGGAGTCACTATTTTTGTTCTTCTTGAATCAAAAAAATCTAAAGCAAGAAGTAATTTGTAAAAACTTTTCAAGAAATAATTTTTTTATCTAATCTTGTTTGCTTTGAAAATTACTATCAATAATAAATGAAGTCTTTGTAAGCTGAACAAAATAAGAATTGCAAAGAATTGGACAAAAGCTCAAACTTTATTAATAGAATGGTAGTCTGTGAATGGCGAGACTCCATAGATGATTACAAAGTTTGGAAAATGGTAATATATATTGGAAAAGATACATTAATATACAATGACCACTATTCTCCTTAACAACTTTGAATTCCTGAGCAGCGACTTTGATTGAGGAGTGGTGAGGATTCAAGAAGATTGTTGCTTCAATAATCTTGTCTAATACAGTTACTTGCCATGAAATCCATAACTTTTGCCTAGGTTTCCCTTGCGGATTTTCAACCTACCAGCAAAATTTATTCTGTTTGTATCTCTAATTTTTGCCTAGACCGCCCTTTCGGGTTTTCAGCCTACTGAGACGCTCCTTTTTTCCTAAGCCGCCCTTTCGGGTTTTCGACTTAGCGAGCTGTTCTTTTATTTCTTTAGGCGAATTATTTCTTGACTGCATCAACATTCACAGGACGTGGGAACTCCTCTCCATCCATAGTTTCAAGAATCAATGCACCGCTAGAGAAGGCTTTCTTGACAACATATGGGCCTTCAAAATTGGGAGTCCACTTGCCCCTATATTCAACGTTAAAAGACATGATCTTCCTGAGTACGAGGTCACCTTCTCTAAATTCACGAGGTTTGACCTTCTTATCAAAATCTTTCTTCATTCTTTTCTGGTATAACTGACCATGACACAAGGTCATCATTCTTTTCTCCTCAATTTAATTCACCCGGTCAAACCTGCTTTAGACCCATTCATCCTTTCAACCTCAATGGGGAGCACTTCTTCCATGCCATACACAAGACAGAATGGGGTTACCCCTATTGAAGTGCGAATAGATGTTCGATACCATACAGAGAAAAAGGGAGCATCTCATGCCAATCTTTATAAGTAACAACCATTTTCTGGATGATCTTCTTGATGTTCTTATTAGCGGCTTCAACATCCCCATTCATATTGGGCCTGTAGGGATATGAATTGTGACGGATAATCTTGAAATATTCACAAAGTTTTGTCATCGTCTTGTTATTCAAGTTTGAGTCGTTGTCGGTGATAATCCTACTTGGCACACCATACCGACATATGAGATTTTTCTTGATAAAGTGCACTACCACCTGTTTAGTGACATTAGCATATGAAGCCGCTTCCACCCATTTGGTGAAGTAGTCAATTGCCACCAAGATAAAATGATGTCCATTAGACGCCTTTGGTTCAATTATTCCAATCATGTCAATACCCCACATAGAGAAAGGACATGGGGAAGAAATAACATTGAGAAGTTTTGGAGGCACATGAATTTTAGCAGCATAAATCTGGCATTTATCGCACTTCTTTGCAAATTTGTAACAGTCAGATTCCATTGTCAGCCAATAGTAACCTGCCTTAAGCATCTTCTTTTCCATCGAATATTCATTGGAATGAATACCAAAGGAACCTTCATGGACTTCATGCATTTGAGCAAGACCATGTCATAATTTCTTTTGTTTAGCACATCTTCATTGAGGAAAAAGCTACTTGCCAATCTTCGCAATGTCTTTCTATCTTTATTCGATGCTCCAGCCGGGTATTCCTGAGTCTGGAGAAAATGTTTCATATCATAATACCAAGGCTTTTCATTTGTTGATTCCTCCACCACAAACACATGAGTCGGTCTATCCAAACATCGAACTGTTATACGAGGCACATCATTCCAAGTATTCACTTGATACATAAAAGCCAGAGTTGCCAAAGCATCTTCCATCTGATTTTCATCTCTCGGAATATGGTGGAATTCAACTTTGTTAAAGAAAGGTAATAATCTCCTAGCATAATATTTTTAAGGGATCAACCAGGGTGACGAGTATCCCATTCTCCTTTAATCTGGTTAACTACCAAAGCTGAATTACCATATACATCTAAAACATTTATTCTGAGATCAATGGATTCCTCGAGACCCATGATACAAGCCTCATACTCCGCCATATTATTGGTACAATCAAATATCAGCCTTGTAGTAAAAGGAATGTGTGATCCATGTGGAGTGGTAATCACAACGCCAATTCTTTTTTCCATAAGCATTCACAGCTCCATCAAATACCATACCCCACCTAGATTCAGGATCAGGACCTTCCCCAGGAAAAGGCTCATCACAATCTTTAGCTTTTAGAAACATAGCATCCTAGTCAGAGAAATCATATTTAACAAACTGATAATCATCTACTGGTTGGTGAGTAAGATAATCCTCTAGTACACTTCTTTTTATAGCCTTCTGAGTACGGTATTCAATATCATATTCAGACAATAACATCCGCCAATGGGAAATTCTTCCAGTAAGAGCAGGATTCTCAAAAATGTACTTCATTGGATCCATTTTGGAAATCAAATAAGTAGTATGATTCAACATATATTGTCGCAGCC
This sequence comes from Vicia faba, assembly GCA_948472305.1. Lineage (NCBI taxonomy): Eukaryota > Viridiplantae > Streptophyta > Magnoliopsida > Fabales > Fabaceae > Vicia > Vicia faba. The sequence goes on from OX451737.1 coordinate 1,576,052,547, forward strand.
GCCTAGGCCAGAGAACAACAAGTCTTTTCCAGCATAGAATACCGTGGCTCACAGTTAGTAAATTTCTTACTGAGATGATAGATGGAATATTCTTTCTTTCCTGTTTCATGTTGCTGTTCCAAAATACAGCCCACAGAACTATCCAACACTGTTAGATACATGATCAATGGTCTTTCTTCCACGAGAGGGAGAAAGATAGGAGGTTCAAGCAGATATTCTTTTATACTTTCTGTTGTACCCTAAAATTTACCCTCTTTTCATACACGCATATTATTGGTTTTATGGTTATGGAATAAAGGTATATTTATCAAGCTTCTTCAGGTTACAAATGACGTTTATTTCGCCAATAGATGTTCTCAGAGTATTTTCCGTGCTGAAGATCGGTTCGCCGTTTTACAATGATTCGGGGTTCAAAGATTCACAAGTCCAACCCGGCGCGTCATATTCAGGTGTTCTTTCGCCAAGATATCTCTGATAATGTATTCTCAAATTCAGGTTCGGCTGAAGAGTCAATTCTTTAAAGAAGGTCTCCGAATGTGTGAGTTTTCTCGAACAAATATGGTGAAAAAGTGTGCTGAAAGTGCAGTTTTTACGCACTAAAAAATTTATAACTTGAAGACTGTGGCTCATTTTGAACCCGTTCCGATGGCAAAAATTCCGCCTTGATGTTATCTATGTTTTCATCTCTCACGACTGGAAGCCAATTTCGATCATAAGGTCTTCAAAAATGCGGATTTATCAAGTATTTTCGTACAGAAAATTTGTGACAAGTTTATTTGCGTCATGTTCAGAAAATCATAACTTGGTCGATTTTCATCATATCGAGATGGTTCCGGTGCCAAAATTTCAAAAATTGAGTTGATTACGTTTTCATAAGAGGTACCGAGTTCGAACAATATCCAAAAGGCCTTCTTTTTTTACCCAAAGTGCACGTGATGCGCTGAAAATCCTGAATGCTGAATATTATTTCATCTGGGTCGAAACTTCGAAAATTCATAACTCGGTCAATTTTTATGAGATCGGGCCCATCTTTTTACACAAGGTCACAAACTCAGAGATCTACAACTTTTCTTCCAAAGTCGAGACCGGGTTATGCTCCGATCAATACCAGTTTTTTATTGAAGAACGTGTCAGAGTCGACACTAGAGTCCAAAATAAGTTTGTTTGGGCTAAAACTTCAAAAATTCATAACTAATTTACCGTTTATCCGATTGAGCCCATTTTCAGACATGAGTTAGTTCTCGATGTCGGCTACATTTTGTTTACACATTTCAACTTCAAAAATTGCACTTAAGCCCCTTCGATTTGGCCTGGAACGTGACAGACTCAAGTGAACATTGGAGGCCCAATTGCACATTCAAAGCCCATATCTTTGCTCTAATTTCCATTATATAATCTCATTCTTTTCACACAAAGAACAGAGAGGGAAAAAAACCTTTGCCACAACCCTGTCAGAATATCAAATTCTTTCAAGAACCCTAAAACCTTGAGATCCTTGTCACAAACCCACATCTCACTACTTCTCCAGTAAGGGTGAGGCTGGTTTGATCTCCATGATCAAAAGGGCATAAAAGCATTCATCTCACTACTTCTCCAGTAAGGATAAGGCTGGTTTGATCTCCACGATCAAAAGGGCATAAAAGCATTCATACAGCCCATATCAGTTTTAACATTAAAAAATGTTTATATATTTATTTTCTTTGTATTTCATGATATAATAACTTATTTAATGTGTTCATGAGATTCAACACTGCAGATTTAGACAGGATCTCATGCAGGATTATTACAAAATGTTGATGGCCAAAACAGAAGCTGATGGCCAAAACAGAAGACTCATCAATGTATGGCGAGGCAGACATCCTGAGAAGGTTAAGGGCGTGGGTTCAACAACCACCCCTATTGGTTTTGGTTTTCTTCCTATATTTATCCTTTTACTTATTTTCATTCTTTCTGTTTAAAACTTTTTTTTTCATAAAACTTAACATTTTTCACAAATCTTTGATTTTTCCTCTTAAACTCGAATAATTAATTTTAGGTCTTTTTTTAATTTAATTTTAGGTTTTAAATTAATTTTTGGTTCAACAACCACCCATGACATTTGCATTATCTTTATTTTCTAACCCTATTTTTCATTGATGTTTCTTCCCCTATCTATTTTTTGGCAAACTTAATTCTTTCTTATTAATCATTACACATAATTTTTTTTTCAAAACTAACTTTTTTTTATTAAAATTAGTTACGTTTTAGGTTTTAGGTTTTTTTCTTATTAACCTTTTTTTTCTCTTCAAAATTAACCTTTTTTTAATTAAAACTAATTAGGATTTAGATATTTTAATTAACTTTTTTCAAAATTAACATTTTTTATTAAACAATTAGGTTTTAGGTTTTCTTTGTAATTAACCCTTTAATTAACCTTTTTTTAACAAATTAGGATTAGGTTTTTGTTTTAGTTAGTAACTGAATTTTTGGCTTTTTTTCATTTATTAATAAATTAAGTTAATTAACTTTTTTATTAGAATTAGGTTTTTTAATTAACTTAAAATTATTTTCTACAAAAAAACACCAAAAACATTAACTTAGAATTTTCGGTTTTAATTTTTTCCTTAATTTCTTTTTATTTATTCTTTTACATTTTTATTTCTAAGAAAATTGTATAGGTCGCATTATCAATGTAATAGCGTAGATTTATCTTTTCTCGCTCTTTTTCTTCTAATTATGTAATTGCTCCGAGGTTGTAATAGTCTTTTAAACTAGGGTTTTTTTACTGTTTAATTTCCCCCCAAGTTTTTGTTATGTAATCCCCATTCCCTGAAGCCTTGTAATAATTAGATTTACTTTTCCGCTTTTAATTTCCACAATCTTTAACTGTCTAGATGTATGGCTAATATGATTGTATGGCAAGAATGTCTGGAAAATTTAAACGGTAGATCACCTAATGTGCAAAGATTAAATAACTGAAACAAATCATATGCACATATTCACTCCTAGGGTACTCCTCACTTGGTTGCCTTGGAAAACAATGGTCATGTCCCTCGAACATAGGGATATCTTAGCAAAAGACCCTCAATCTAAAAGTCATCATAAAGATCATAGTCCCTTAACGTCCCTCGAGTTTCCTACGAGAAATGATCTTGTACCTCGATGTTGCCTACAAATATATGATGACAGTCCCTTCGAAATGCTAAGGTATCCTTACATGTTTCCTTCAATGACCATTACGTCCCTTTTGATAGTCCCTCAAACTCCAACAACGGTACTACCTACTCTTTAATAGTGGGATAGCGATGTCTTAAGGAAATAGAACAAAAACAATCTTTGTTCGAGTAGGTAGATGCTAGTAGGTACTTGCTCAAGTAAATTTTTTTCACACAAACACCTTTCAAAACAATTTTCCAAACGAACTTCGTCACACCTTTGAGGACTGATACAAGGGTTATTACGAAGTCAAAACTTTTCAATACAAAGCATACACAAGAAATTTCAAAATGAGCAAGTACCTAAGAGCTCATGGAAAACCACGGATAGAAAGGGTGCTAACACCTTCACTTTCTATAATCTACCCCCCGTACTCAGAAACATCTCGAAAAAGGTTTTTTCTGTTCTTTTTCATTTTTCTGATTGGATAAAATAAAAGTCGATGGCGACTCTTGCTTACCGCGACATTTTGCGAACAAAAAACGCAAACCAGTATTAAACAGTCGGTTCTGCCACCGTATCACACTTTCAAATGCCCTTTGGCAATCATCCATCCACACACAACTTTGGTCTTTCTTTAACAACTTAAAGATCGGTTCACACGTTGCAGTCATGTGGAAAATGAATCTGGAAATGTAATTCAAACGCCCAAGGAAGCCTCTAACGTGCTTTTCAGTCCTTAGCTCAGGCATTTCTTGAACTTCTTTGACTTTATTAGGATCCACTTCAATTCATTTTTGGCTTACAATGAAACCTAACAACTTCCCTAATCGGACACCGGATGTGCATTTATTTGGATTCAAGAGGAGACGATACTTCCTCAAACGCTGAAACAATTTCAACAAATATTCTATATGCCCTTCTTCGGTATGTGATTTGGAAATCTTGTCATTAACATATACCTCAATTTCCATGTGCATCAAATCATGGAATAGGGTTGTCATAGCCCTCTGGTACGTTGCACCAGCATTCTTAAACCCGAAGGGAATCACTCTGTAACAGAATGTTCCCTAGGGTGTGATAAACGTTGTTTTTTCCATGTCCTCGGGAGCCATTCTGATTTTATTATATTCAGGAAATCCGTCCATGAACGAGAATACTTTGAATTTTACAGTGCTATTATCCAATATATCAATGTGCGGCAATGTAAAATCATCTTTTAGACTACCTTTAATTAGATCTCTGTAATCTACACACATGAAAACTTTTCCGTCTTTCTTTGGTACATGGGACTATATTGGCAATCCACTGAGGATACACTGATGTCACAAGAAAATCGGCATTTATCTTCTTTAACACTTCTTCTTTAATTTTTACTGCCATATCAGGGCGAGTTCTTCTTAACTTTTGCTTGACCGGCAAGCACACTGTCTTCAAAGGCAAATGATGTTCCACAATATCAATATCTAGACCAAGCATATCTTGGTACGACCAAGAAAAGATTTCTACATACTCTTTCAAAAGTTTAGTCAACCTGTTCTTCATATCAGGATGCAACAATGCTCCAATTTTGACTTCCTCTGGCTCCTCCTCTGAACCCAAATTGATAGTCTCCAACGACTCTTTATACGGATGAATGGAATTCTCCTCGCGCTCGAGAAACCATGAAATCTCTTCTGAAATCTCATCATATTCTTCTTCTTTTGTCCCTAACACAGGGTATTCAAAGTTGGGAGAGGGTGTAGGGTCATTGTATTCAATAGGTTTATTAATTAATCTGCGCATGTGATTTATGATTGCTTTTTAGAAACTGATACATATATCAAGTGATCATGCATATTTATTTACAGCTATTATTTATTCCAATAAGGGTTTTTTCTTAATACCATTTTCCAAGAAGAAAGCAGAAAATAAAACACAATTTGAGAATCAAAGACATCTTTTATTAATGATTTTAATGAGAAAAGAAAACAGGTAAGCCCATACAATATTAACTCTCACCTTGGGCATAATGAAAGCTCTTTGCAAAGATAAACAAAAAAACAAATTACTCTGAGACATGGATGCAAGTGGGAACATCAATAGTGACCCAGTTCTAGACTCTGACTCCAGGCGTCACATGATTTGGCATCTCTTGTTCTTCTCCATTCTCCACAATAACATTAACTCCAAAAACAATTGGATGGAGGTAGCCTCCACTGCGAAAAATTTCCTGATAGCTGCTCATAGTAGACTTTGATTTTAAGCTCTCAATTTTTCCATTCTTTGCAGAGAATCCCAAACCAACCATGTTCTTGTTTACCGGAGGATCAATAATATGCTCCCATACTTTACTTGGACCATTGCGCACAACCTGTTGAGCATCTTTGAACGAAGCCATAGAATTATCATTCTCTCTTACGTTATCAACAAATAAATCTTGGAAATGCGTCCCAACAGCATCTTCGTCTGCTTCTACAACACTAAAAGATGATAGATGAGATATCAACAATGCTTGCTCTCCATTTATAATAACCACTTTGCCTTCGCACAAAAACTTCAGCTTTTAGTGTAGAGTGGAAATGACAGCCCCTGCTTCATGTATCCGTGGCCTTCCCAGTAGAAAACTATATGCGGGCACAATATCCGTGACTTAGAATGTGATCTGGAACAAGTGGGGGCCTATGTGAATAGGCAGATCGACTTCCCCAATAACTGACTTCCTTGATCCATCAAAATATTTGACAATAATACCACTTGGGCACATGAGAGCCATTTGATATTTCAACTTCATCAACGTACTCCTCAGTATAACATTTAAGGCAGACCCATTATCAATCATCACATTTGACAATGAATCATTTTTATAGTTCATGGATATGTGGAGAGTCAGATTGTGATTCCTCCCTTCGTCAGGCAATTCGTCATCACAAAAGCTTAGGTTATTACAATATGTAATATTACCTACCACACTATTGAATTGGCCGAACGGCATATCATATTCCACGAAGGCTTAGTCCAATACCTGCATTAAAGATTCCCTATGGGCAGCAGAATTCATCAACAATGCTAGGATAGATATCTTTGAAGGAGTCTGCAATAGCTAATCTATAATTCTGTAATCGCTCATTTTGATAATATTCAAAATATCATCCACATCTTTTTCCAGGGTAGCACCACTGGACTCTCCTACAAATTTCTTATTCTCAACACTTTCTGTAAATTCTTTCTTAGCACAGACATTTCGCCTAATAACTGGAGCAAATATACGACAACTACGGGTCACCCTGCTAGTTTAAGCAATATTCTCAATACTAGACAAAGGCTTGATGGGAACTTCCACACCATCCTCTAAAATAGTAGCATTGTACTTGTACGATACAACTTTATCTAACTTGTAAGGAACGGGCCCTAGCAAGCAAATCACCATAGGGGAAACAACTGGTTTACTACAATATTCAATTTCAACAAGGGCAAAATCGTTGAAACAAGGCACAATTACGTTCACACCTTCTTCGGAACAATTTAACTTCAAAGAATCACCTCTGGAGAACATATCCTCGTCCGAGGAAAGTAATTCATCCGCAGAAGCATATTCATCCTCCGATTCATCCTTAGCCAAGAAAACCTCGATCATATTAACCTCATGGTAATCATCTCTTTGGTATGACACCTTAATTGTTCCATTATCCAATAACAACTGAATACGTGTTCTTACAATGGAACATCCTCGGGAATCCCTGCAGCAAACCCGACAAGATCCATAGTGGTGCCCTACCTGACCAGCCATGTGGCAGAAAGAAGCATGCAATTGCACGAGATCATTATTCATATGGTCCACATCAAAGATCATGAACTCTCTAGGACATCCAAAGACCATGTTCACTTCCTCCCCATATTATGCCTTAGGCCTGATTATATGGATGAGGCCCTCATCCATCATCTCCTACAAATCAGCCTTTATCTTATCGCAATATTGTATATTAGCGCTACAAATATCATAACCAGCATGATCATGAGTATAGTAACTAAACTCACAGAGGTCTGCATGCATCTTTACCAACTCTCCTTTGACTAAGTGGATATCATAAATCCGGAAGTCCCTTGGACAACCAACAACCATGTTGACAACATTCGTTCCTCCATTCTTTGGCAGAGGATTATCTTTTACATCAGGAATGACATATTTGAAGGAAAAAAGGCCAGATCTAACCATTTTATGTACCTCAGATTTCAGAGGATAACAGTTTTCCACATTATGCCCTAGTGCACCCTGATGGAAAGCGCACGTGTGATCTGCCTTATATTACCAAAGCAAAGGGGATGGTATAGAAGGGGGTGGCCTAGTCTGGACCAACTTTTTCTGGATCAATGCTGGGAGTAACTCTGCATAACTCATGCAGATAGAGTCAAAAGCCTCTCTCCTCTGATTCTGCCCTTGATTTCCCCGAGGGGCTGGTCTTTGATAAGCGATTGTAGTCGGAGCAACATTTACAACCGGAGTTACAGAGGCAACCCGTTGATGATGCTGACAACTTCTTCTTGGAAGATTAACCCTTCTTTCTAGAATAACATCGTTTGTTTCTCCTTATTTCTTCTTAACAAATCCAAATGATGGTTTTTTCATATTTCTGAAATTTTCACTCTTTGTCAGACGACCTTCTCTTATAGCTTCTTCTAAACGGACGCCCATTCCCACCATTTCGATAAAATCACTGAGTGCACTCGCCACCATTATTTCATAATAGAATGCACCTAGTGTCTTCAGAAAAATCTTTGTTATCTCTTTTTCTTCCATTGAAGGAATCACCTGGGCGGCTACTTCACGCCATCTCTGTGCATATTCTTTAAATGACTCCTTATCTTTTTGGACAATGGCCCTGAGTTGATTACGGTCAGGTGCCATGTTAATATTGTATTTGTACTGTCTGATAAACGCTTCACACAAGTCATTGAAAGAATGAATATTGGCATTGTCCAGGCTCATATACCATTTCAATGCTGCACCGGTGACACTGTCTTGAAAGAAGTAAATTAACAATATTTGATCATATGTATGGGTAGAGATTCTCCTTACATACATTACTAAGTGAGCACGATGGCAAGTGTTGCCCTTTTACTTTTCAAACTCCGGCACTTTGAACTTTGCAGATATCTTCACATTTGGCACCAAACACATATCATTCACATTCTGCCCAAACAACTCTTTTCCTCTGAAGGCCTTCAACTCTTTTTGCATATTATCAAACTTGTCTTGAAAATCATCCATTCTATCATAGAAACCCAAGCTTTCACTTTGTGGTGGAATAGGCTGATACACTTCATCATTAGTAAACGGGATCACATTCACCGAGGGAGATGCAGCATAGTGAATCTCATTTCTAGAAGCAGGGGTAACATGCACCACAAGAGGTGTAGGAGCATCATCAATCTGGACAATGGAGAAACTTAGGCATCTTGATTATAGCCTTTTGGTATAAATTTCTATGGCATTCCCCGAGGGTATCTCGAAGGCATATGATTCTGAACAACAACAGGTGGAGTAGAAGAAATAGGAACAGTCAGAGCTTTGGTAGTAACTATTGTTTGTTGAGGCTGAGCAATTGGTGGATGATTATGAGTAGCCACCAAAGCTTCCATTAGAGTAGTGAGATTGGCCATACCGGCCTTCAGAGCAAAAACTTCCTCGCGTAACTCGTTATTCTCTTGTTCTATATCATCCATCTTCCTTCTGAGATTAGCTCGAGTGTTATATTGATGAGACAACTTGTTGTTCGAAGTAAAGAAGCTCAGTAAGACACCTGTATATGTACAAAAAATGTAATAAGTATGTGAAATATGATGCATGATATGCAATGCACATGCTTTATTTTATTATTATCATTTCAAGGGACTCAAAGATTTATAGACAATTTGCAACTATCAAAGTAATAACACATTTGAAATCTTGAAAATCTCATTATAATAACTTCCAAACGGGTTACAACTTTTAGTACAAGTTTCAATAATCCCAAGTACAAGATGAAAATAAAGTATAAAACCCTATAAAAGCAAAGTTGATGGAGATCACTCTACATGCTGACGCTTCCCTGTAAGCCTGGTAATCCGAATTTTTAACCTTTGGTTTTCTTCCGCATACCTGGTGGCGACCTCCTTCCAATCATCAGAGTTAGGAAGTGAACAACTAGGTCCTGATTGAGGCTTAGAGGAAAATAAACCCTCTTACCTCTCCATCGCCTTTATAGAACGACTCTCAAGAATCTCAATCAACTCATCTTTCTCCTTCAGGTATGCTCAGTAGGATACCTCTAATGTTTGGCACTTATTCTTCCAAGCGTCCTTTTCTTGCTCCATCCTAACTAAAGCGAGCTGAAGTTCTTCCACGTAATCTAATAGAGGAGGAGTGGTTTTTTCAAACATGTCAGGCATGAGTGCTTCACGGGAATACGACATCTTCAACTGGATGGCTCTTGCTTGTACCCACTGAAGATAAGGCTCCAAAGAAACATCCCTTCTAGGTCCTAAATCCTTCCTACTCTTCTTGTGAATATGACGCCAAGCCTTCGCAATCTCCTCTTTAGCTTCCTTATGAACCTCTCCCTCTCTAAGGAATAAACCACTCAAATGAATACTATTTGGCTTATCCCTCATCGAATATCCAAGTTGTGGTCATGCAAGAATAGGGTTGTAGTTAATTCCTCTCTTTGTACCAAGAAGAGGTACATTGGGGAAACTACCACAACTGTTGGTAATCTCTACATCATAGTATGCCTAATGACACCAAAAAATATCTGAATGAGTGAGGGCCATAAAATTTGGAGCCCAACGAGGTTCCTTTCTGACATCCCAGAAAGCATCAGATCTAGGTAAGTGAGAAATAAACCACTGATACAACAAAGGCGTGCAACAAATGATCATCCCTCCATGATAAGAATCCAAAAGATGAATGGAGTGATAAGAATCACCCAATAATGTAGGGACTAGGTTCCCAATCATAATGATCCTGATGGCATTGATATCCACAAATTTGTCGACATTGGGAAATAAGAACAATCAATAAGCAAGTAGAGCAAAGATGGCCTCAAAAGCAACCGTACTCTTCATCCTATCGAAGTAGAAAGATTTCTCCAATAACAACTTAGCTGGTAATCCTCTAATACCTCCTTTGGTTGTCACGTGGGCTTCAACCTCAGACTTTCCCAGATGGAACAAAAAAGAAATCTCGTGAGATTTTGGCTCACCCTTCAAACCAGTAAAAGGAACGTGATCGGTAATAGATAAACCCAATAGATAAGAATACTCCCCTAATATGGGCATCAACTGATAATCAGGGAAAGTAAAGCATCGATACATCAGATCATAGAATTGGACCAAATTCGAGAGAATACCCTTCTTCATCCTGAGCTTCATAAGAGCAATGATAGACCCATACTTCCTCCAAAAATCTGTAGGAATCTCGATCTTGGGAATCAGACTCATCAACTCATCTATCTTGGGATCTTTGAAACTGTACTTCTTAGTATTTATTTTTTCAGAATCCATGGCCAAAAGTACCCTAGGTATTCACAAAGAGTCAACTTTTAAGTCCCTTGAAACAAAATGTCTTTAGAAGACGCTCATGGGTGCATGTATGCATGATGCAACAATCACACACAAGATCACAAACATATGGTTCATAGGTTCAACATCACGAGCATGAGGTCGAAGGTAATGCCAATAAGGTATGATATAAAAGTTTATCAACTGCCGAACAAGGTTCTAAGAGGTTCCCAGAGTCTACATCCTTCCTTCATATATTACCAACGTCCCGATTAACTCGGTAATTAGTAATATTCTTAGGAAAAACTTGTTCGAGCGTAGTATCGTGTGATAACCATTTCCGGATTACTCCGTCATAACTTCATCATGACACCTAAAAGGCCAAGATGGGTTAAAGGTTCTACGTTCCTCAGTTTTAGCTGGCTCCCATGTTGAAAGCAGCATGACTTCCTGATTACTTGGTAAACGAAACTACAATCAAAGGGGCCTCCACTGAGTGGGGGATCTCATGTCTCCTTTTTTTGGATTACTCCCTCAAAGTTAACATGACTATACTTCCCGTCCTATCTTAAGTTTTCCCGAGTCCGGGTATAGTACTTATAAGAAATCACTAACCCCCTGAAAACCAGGAAAATCCAGACAAACATATATACAACACGAAATATACAAACAATAATAACACATACACAAATAAACAAATATAGGTTCAACCCACTTTAGGATAGACCGGCAATAAGTCGGTCTATCCCCAGTGAAGTCTCCATTTTTTCTATAGTAGTAGAAAGGTTTAGACAAAGCCATTAGAATAACTTAACTCGAACATATCAAAATAAAAATCGCCACCGCGCTTTATTGTTTCCAAAGGAATGGGAAAAGAGAAAATAACCCAAAAAGAGGGGGGGGGGAATATAAGTTCTGGGGTTGGTTATGCAAAGGGAAGGTATTAGCACCATAAACATCTACGGTACTCCGCAGGAACCTCTTTGAAAATATGTGTATTTTGGCTCTAAATGTTGTATGCCAAATTGGGTTGTGGGGATGAGGAAAGAAGTATTTTTTATAATTTTTTTGCACCCGCCGTGGTTGCGAAACTTTAGTGCCTACGTACCACCTTTCGTGCAATAGGGGATCAGGGTACTCGTAGTTCACCTTTTAAAAAATTTAAAACACAAGTGTGTGTGTTAATTTTAAGAAACAAGACATCATTGTCTTATCCGAGTGGAAGAACATACTTACTACCCACGATTATGAGAAAGGAGAATTTGCATCATCTCAAAGTGGAGGATATGGCTTGGATTTTAAATCAACAAGAGCCTCACTCAACACCCAAGTGGAAAATATCTCACTTCACTACATATCGTAGAAGTATAGTAGCTCGCATCACTACAAGGATTTACAAGAGTCTAATATTTTGAGAAAATTTTAAAGTAAAAAGCCAAAATGGCAAAATTATTTGAATGAGATTGATTGAGTTTTAATCTTCTCACAAAAATTTCAAGGTATTGTTAAGTTGATTAAAGTTTTATTAAGAAAATATTTTTTAAAATGCATGCACATAAGTCCATGTTTATTATGAAAGCGGTTCAAGTTTGAAACAAAAAGAGTTTTTAAAAGGAGGGAGGAGATTTTTGAAATTAAAGAAGATGGGAAGAGATGAAGGGACTATCCTAAAGCATAAGGTAAATGTTAGGGAAAAGAACCGTCTAACCAATAAGAAGCCAACACTTGACACAATGAGTCAATGTAGAATTCCATCCTTTGGATTTGAAATCAAACAAGCAAAGATGATAAACCACTTAAGAAAACAAAGATTCAATTGCATTATGTCTTCAGAAATTAGGCAGAGTAACGACTGTATACAGATGAATTTCCAATCACAAACAAAACATGTAATCACAATAACCTGCACACAAAGCAAACAAACAACCCAATGTCTCGGGGTAAACCCCAAGAACTCCAGACAAAAAAAACAGTTAACGTCACAGGGTCTCCAAGATAGGTTAAGGCCCCTAATCATAAGTCCAAGAAGTCCATCACTCCATAATGCCAAGGATAGTAACCAAGTAGTCCAAATAACATTAAAGTTTTTAGGGTTCAAGTTGATTATTAAGTATCTTCAAGAAGAAAAAGAAATGAAAAGCTCAAATGAGCAAAAATAACAATGACATAAAAGTAAATGCTCAAGTGAGCAAAGATAAAAATAGCATGAAATGTAAATGCTAAAAACAAATATGCTTAAAGTAAAGGCATAAAGTAAAAGCATAAAATGAAGTCAATTGTTAGGAATTAGTGGTTAGTTGAATGACCGTCTTGAAGCTTGTATTTGGAAATCATTAGAGGATTGGTATAACCAAAGCCTCTCAACAACAAGTTGAATTTTCTTTTTATCAAGTATTTCATCCATTTAAAAATTCTTAAGGCAACATTAAATGATCTATGATGTTTAAGTGATCCACTTTGAGCAAAATTGATGAAGATTCATTAGATGATTGGTAGAACCAAAGCCTCCTAACAATGAATCTCAAGGTTATTGGATTAAAGGGTTCAAACCAACATACTTTGGCTTGCAAACATGGGTTTGGGCCACGAATGATCATTTCTCGAATTGAGACAAAATTTAGCGCTATGTTAAGCAATCATAAGTGGACTTATATAAAAGTCACACCTATTTTGAGTTCAGTCAATAGCAATCTATGTACCATATGCTTTGAGACATGATATAGAAATCATGCTCTAATAACATTTAGTACAATTGGGAGAGATGAGATGAAGAAGAAATAGGGTAAAAAGTAAACCACATCTGAATGAAAATTTTTAATCAAACTATATTAAAATCATTCATCCATTTTTATGAAGTTAGACTCAACAACATGGATCCAATGATGTTAATAAAGTTCATGATCAAAATTTCATAGTCCAAGATCAGTCATAAATGTGCAAAAAATAAATAAATATTAAAAATAAAAGAAAAAAGTTTTAAATAATTTTTAAATTTGGAAATAAGGGAAAAATAGAAATTATATTCTAAACACTCAAGAAAAATTAATGAGACCATAGAACAAATCAGAAATGAACTCACATATTTTTATGAAATTTTTGGTAATTTTTTAAAGTCAGGAACTATTTTTAAACTAATTTAAATTACTCAAATAAAGGAAAAAAGATCAAAAATGGTAAAAAAAAAGAAGATAAAATTCCACAAAAAATTTAGAAGGTCGGAAACGATGAAAATGATTTTTATAAAAATTTTCAGAATTTAAAAATGTTAGAAAGTATTTGTAAAACAATTAAAATAAAGCAAACAAAGCAAAAATTATGAAAAATATCAAACATCAAAATAAAAATATGAAAAAAAATTCATAAAGTAAGAAATAATTCAAAGTATTTTTATAATATTTTTCATAATTTTTGGATAAAAAATAAAAGACTTATGGATTTTTGAAATTTAAAACAATTAAAATATAAAATCAGAAAATAAAAATAAAACTAAAAAGATGTGGACCATCAGATCATAGTCAAAACGCATTAGTAAGCTGATCAAGTGGACCAGACGCGTTGTGCTTGATATGGACCTTAATTAAAAATAATTGGATCAGAAAATAGCCAACAAATCAGAATAAAACAATTGGCGTGCTATCATTGGTTGAGACGAGACATGTCATCATCTTCAACCTCCAGACTCTCTGCAATGGAGATTTAATGAGTTTCTTCAAATGGAAAAATTAGAATCTCAAACTACTATCATTGGATTCGTCTCTTTAAGATGATCCTAACCCCACCATCGCGCCAAATTTATATAAAGTGTGCAAAGAGATATGGATCAAAAACTCCGAAAACAGCGAGCACCTTTCAATTGAGATTTCTCTCTTAATTCTTAATGAATTTAAAAATTGTAATAAACATAAGAATCAGAAGGAGGAGTAGAGTAAGTTAGTGCTTCATTTGGGTCCAAATGATGGAGAACTCTACTTGTTTGAATTTTAAGAACGAAGCTATGAAAATGGACTTCTGTAACTTGATTTATGGCTTGTTCTGCATGATTTAAAAGCTAGGGAGCTTCTATGATGATAGAGGATGATGAATGTGCAAAAAAAAATTAGAGAAAAAAAGTTTAAATCTCAGAAATTGATTTCAAAAATTTGAAGTTCGTATGAGGTTTTGACAGGGTGCGTTTGGCTCTCAAAGCTTGAGGAAATGAATGGAATAAGGCCCTCTATTTATAGGAAAACAAATGGAAATGAAAATTGGAGGAAACACATAATTTTCATCAAAACTCATCAAACCTTTGCGTTTTGAGGTGCTAAACACTTCTGGCAAGTTTGTTAATCATGTTTAAATAAAAAACATGCACAAATCTTGTGATTAGAAGCAAATATTTTGGATTTCATAATTCTTAATTAGTGAGAAATTCAGTTTCAAGTTAACAACATCAAAACAATGGTATTCTCAACTGAAAGGGTCTTAGGGCATAATTCTTGAAGCTTTAGAAATATGAGATTACAAGCTTTACAATGTGAAAAGAATGGGATCAAATGGATGCTTGAGCTGAAAGTTTCAATGAGTCAAAGTTGAGAAAAAAGGGGTTGACCTTCTATACTTAGAAAATTTCTAAGTTTTTCTTCAAAAATGACATGTAATGTCTTGCATCCAAAAATGACCTTCCTCTTGAAATTTGATCTTAACTAAAAAAGATGGCATGAATTAAATCTCTTTAATGACATTTTGAGACTTGAACTATTCAAAATTTCAAAAAATTGAGAAAGTTATGACTTGTTGAAGTTGGCAGAAATGACCTATAATCTTTTGCATCCTTAGGGCATCTTCCATCCATTTTTACATTTTTCACTTAAAAGACGGGTTTAAGTTCACATATTTAAGATCATTTTGGAAAAAAAGAATGGGTTCAAGGTGATAGAAATTGACCAAGTTATGATCATATGAAATCCCCTAATGGAATTTGAGGGTTCATCTGGAGGACTTGCAATCATTCTTCATCATCAAGTTTCTTCCACAAAAAATTTCCTTGAAACTTTTAAAGTTACGTGTTAATAAACATTTGAAGAGAAGCATGTCTATGGAATCATTCAAAAATACCAAAAGATGAGTAAGATATGCCCTTTTGAAGTTCAAAACCCTAGCTCCTAGAGCAAGAAAATTCCTTGGTAAACCTTTGCAATTTGTACCTACCTATTTAGACAAATACTTTTGTAATGTGAATATGAGTCATTAAGGATGATAAGTAGAAACCATAGCAACCAAAACCAATTTCAAATCTGGAGAACTGAAGGAGATGTGCACTTATGATCAATGAATTAAGGATTTCCCCAGTTGAGTCAAACTCCTTCAATCAATCCTTGTACCTTGGAACCATCTTTGACAAATTGAAGTATGATGAATCATAATAGACTTTGTTATGATATTTCTCAAAGTATCTTCAATGTTGAGGCTTAAGTCTCAATGAAACTTTATTGAAGAAAGCATAGAAATGAGCTCATGAATTTAGAACAATCTTGATGGAATGTGTTGTGCTTTCTCCTACAATCATCATAAATTGGGGAAAACACTTATTGTATTCATTAGTTAAAGGGTAATCAAAACAGAAATGATCACAAAATACAAGTCAAGGTACTTGGTGATTCCCCATAGAGCAAAGCTAAAGATAGAGAGTAGAACCAAACACTAGTGTGTGATCTTATTATGATTAAGTTGATATGATGTTATAGAGGGATCTTAGAGTCAAAAATTGAGGTACAACAAGATGTCACATCAGAAGATCCAACATCTTACTACATCAAAAGTTTTGGAACTTCTTCACATGGACTTGATGGGACTTGTGTAGGTTAAAAGTCTTGGTGGCCTATGTTGTTGAAGATGACTTCTCTAGGTACCCATGGATAATTTTTATTATAGAAAATTCAGAAAGTTTTGAAGTGTTTAAAGATCTCTGTCAAAAACATCAAAGGGAAAAAGATAGTCATGTCATCAGAATCAGAAGTGATCATGGAAAGGAATTTGAGTATAATAAATTCGCTGATTTTTGCTCTTCTGAAGGAATCAGTCATGAATTTTCCTCTCCTATTACTCCTCAGCAAAATGGGATTGTGGAATGCAAAAACAGAACCCTTTTAGAATCTGCCAGAGCTATGATTCATGCTAAGAAGTTACCCCACCACTTTTGGGCTGAAGCTATGAATACTGTGTGCTATATCCATAATAGAGTCACTATAAGGAAAAACACCTCAGCCACATTGTATGAAATATGGAAGGGAAGAAAACCTATTGTCAAATACTTTCATGTTTTTGGAAGTAAATGTTACATCTTAGTTGACCATGAGAAAAGGAGGAAGATGGATCCCAAGAGTGATGAATGAATATTCCTGGGTTACTCTATAAATAGCAGAGCTTACAGAGTCTTTAACTCCAAAACCAAGGTTATGATGGAATCCATAAATGTTATTATTGATGGTAGAGGATGGAATGATGAAGAAGATGTCTAAGAAGATGTTGGAACATCTTTGTCTGATATTCCAACAGAATTAAATGACAGAAGTATTGATTCTAATCCACCTCAAGAAGATCCTGAGCCTAGTCATCTCAATAAAGGGCCTTCAATTAGGACTCAGAGAGATCATCCTAAGGAGCTTATCATAGGAGATCCAAATAAAGGAGTTACTATTAGATCAAGAGAAGGGATATAAAAATCTTACTTTGTTTAAAACATTGAGCCTAAGAATGTCAAAGAGGCTTTAGTTAATGAGTTCTAGATTAATTCTATGCAAGAAGAGCTAGAATATTTTAGTATAAATGAAGTTTGGGATCTAGTTCCAAGGCCTGAATGGACAACTATTATTGGAACTAAATGGGTATACAAGAATAAATCTGATGAAAAAGGGATGGTCACTAGAAATAAGGCAAGATTAGTTGCACGAGGATACACTCAAATTGAAGGAGTTGACTTTGATGAAACCTTTTCCCCTGTGGCCAGACTTGAATCAATCAGACTACTCTTGGGAGTTGCATACATTCTGAAGTTTAAATTGTTTCAAATGGATGTAAAGAGTGCCTTCTTAAATGGCTATCTGGATGAGGAAGTTTATGTGGAATAAACTAAGGGATTTGTTGACCCATGTTTTCCTAAACATGTTTACAAACTGAAGAAAGCCCTGTATGGATTAAAGCAGGATCCAAGAGCTTGGTATGAGAGATTGACATAATTTCTTGGTGAGAATGGATATAGAAAAGGTGGAATGGACAAAAATATTTTTGTCAAGGAAGAAGAAGGGATGATCATGATTGTGCAGATTTATGTTGATGATATTGTGTTTGGTTGAATGTCAAATGAGATGGTTCAACATTTTGTCAAGCAAATGCAGTCAGAATTTGAGATGAGCCTTATTGGTGAGTTAACCCACTTTCTTGGTCTGCAAGTTAAACAAATGGAATATTCCATATTTTTATCTCAGAGCAAGTATGCTAAGAATATAGTAAAAAAAATTGGGATGGAAAATGCCAGTCACAAAAGAACTTCTGCTCCCACACATCTGAAGTTGTCTAAAGATGACAAAGGAGTAAGTGTGGATCAAATTCTTTACAAAAGTATGATAGGTAGTCTTCTATACCTCACAGCTAGCTGACCTGACATTGCCTTTGTTGTAGGAGTATGTGCTAGATATCAAGTTGATCCTAAAGTTAGCCATGCCAACCATGTGAAGAGAATTCTTAAATATGTGAATGGGACAAGTGACTATGGTATACTATATTCTCATGGATCTAGATATGCTTTAACTGGTTAATGTGATGCTGATTGGGAAGGAAGTGATGATGATATAAAAAGTACATCAGGAGGATGTTTTTTTCTGGGAAATAATCTCATATCTTTGTTTAGTAAGAAGCAAAATTGTGTGTGTCCACTGTTGAAGTTGAGTATATTACTGCAGGAATCAGTTGTTCTCAGTTGGTTTGGATGAAACAAATGTTAACAAAATATAATGTCAAACAAAATGTCATGACATTATTCTGTGACAATATATGTGCCATAAATATATCAAAAAATCCTATTCAACACAGCGGGACCAAACACATTGATATCTGTCATCACTTCATAAGAGAGCTTGTTGAAGAAAAGATTGTTTCCTTAGAACATGTAGCTACTGAATTTCAACAAGCTGACATTTTCACTAATGCTTTAGATGCAAACCAGTTTGAGAACTTAAGAGAAAAACTAGGGATTTTCATATATGACGGTTTGTAGCAATTAAGGGTGTGTGGGAATATAATTAAAGTGATATTATATTATTTATGTTTCCAAAAAATCAAATTTTGAAAGAAATCATTTCAAGACTATCTCAAAGTTTTTTCCACATGCTATGAAATCACTTCCTTCTATTTTCACAAACTCTACATTTTCCTTTACAGAAAAAGAACCCTTGTCATTTTTCATTTCTTTGCTAAAAAATCTTCAAATATGTCTCAACATCATGCATCGTCTCCCTCAAAATCTGTCAACCATCCTGAGGAGCTCTCCCATGACAGATTAATTGACGTTACTCCTCTAACAACAATTCCACCTCTTGAGAAGAAGGTCAAGAAACCCAGATCGTCACCTACAAAGAAATCCAAAGACGATTTTGACACTTCTAAAGGTAATGCTTCTACTGCTACTGATGATAGGACAAAAAAAGATATTGTTAATGTTGATAGAAATATTAGAAGGATGGTAGATATGGTGTTAAATGAAGGTTTTGATATGCCTAGAATTTCAACTCCTCTTGCCAGAATGCCTGCTCCGGCTGACTAAGGAAATGATCCTAAAAATACTGCTAAATCATCCACCTTCAAGAAAGATGTTGTTGAAAGAAAACTTGGCAAGCTTGCGACATCTGCTCTAGAAGAAGTGGAAGCTGATGTTGAACAAGATGTTCGGAAGGACTCTCCTGCTAAGGAAGATGCTGCTAGCTCCAAAGCTATAGAGAATAAAAATACTAAAAATGTGGTTAATGTTAATGTGTTGTCTGATACTGAGCTCATTTCTAATGTGGTGCCTGGCATTTCTAAAAGGCTCAATACTAGAAAAAGAAAAAAAGGTGGATGTCACACGCCCTTCCAAGAGCATTAAGAAGAAGACTATGTATGGTCCCCCAAAGCCCTGGAGTAAAGTGGTTCCTCCATCTGACAAAAGAAAAGCTATACATGATAGCTCCATAAATGATGATGATGATGCTGTTCAGAACATCTCACATGTGAAGAGATCCAGAAGTAAGAAGAAAGCTACATTATTAGAAGAAGATGACTCTAATTATGATGTCGAGGAAAATGTCTAAGACATCTCTCCTATGAAGAAATCTTCATGCAAGAAGCTTTCTGTTTGGGTGCCTAATGCTCCTCTTGACAAAATTTCCTTCCATTCTGTTGGAAATGCTGAAAGATGGAAATATGTATTTCAAAGAAGAATTACCCTTGAAAGAGAGTTGGGAGCTGGTGCACTGGAGTGCAAAGAGATTATGGAGCTGATTTCTTCTGCTAGATTAATGAAGACTGTCACCAGGTTTGCAAAATGTTATGAGACTCTTGTTAAGGAATTTATTGTTAATATTCCTATTGATTGTGTTGATAATAAAAGTAAGGAGTATAAGAAGGTGTTTGTTAGAGGTAGTTGTGTAGAATTTTCCCAAGCTGTCGTCAATAGATTTCTGGATAGGTATGAAGATGATTATTGTAAGCTGGAAGTAACTGATAATCAAGTGTGCAATGCCATCACTGTAAACCAAGTAAGTGAGTGGCCCATGAAGAATAATCTTCATGTTAGAAAGCTAAGTGTGAAATATGCTATCCTGCATAGAATTGGAGCTGCTAACTGGGTTCCTACCAATCATACCTCAACCATTACAATTGGCTTAGGAAAGTTCATCTATGCTGTTGGAAATAAGAAACTCTTTGATTATGGTGATTACATTTTTTATCAGACTATTAAGCATGCAGGAACATGTGATATCAAAATTCCTATTTCCTTTCCATCTTTTATTTGTGGAATTATTATTAATCAACATCCTGGAATAATGAGTAGTAATGATGTAGTTTGCAAGAGGGAGTATGCTCTGACCCTTCACTTCAAGTTGTTTTCAGGAAAACATGTCCCAGACATTGTTTTGACATTTGTATCTTTTGAAAATAAGACCTCAACCAAGGATGACATGATTACTGAATTAAGGGAAGCCTGCAAAGAACTTGATGATATGATCAAAGTTAGCTCAACAAGAAAGATAATTTTTGAAAAGATGATCAAGGAGCTGCATAAGGACAACAATTTTGATGATCTAGTGAGCATTGAAGGAGGAGATTCTGATGATGAAGGAAGTTTTGACTCTGCTAAGTCTACTGGCCCTGAAGACAGTTAGACCATTTTCTCTTTATTAGTTTTGACCCATTTGTTCCTTTTTGGCACTTGTATGTTCTTGACTCTTGGATTCTATGGTATGTACTTATTTGGCATATTCTATTACTGTTATTCTCTTGAATGCATGTTTTATTTGGCATATTATGTCAAAAAAAGGGGGAGAGAAACTGATTGACATCTGAATGACTAACCATTGACTGAGGGGGAGTTTAATGTTTCAGAGGGAGCCTCGTGTCTCGGAAGATATTCTGAGAAACTGACTGACCTCTGACTGACTAACCACTGACTGAGGGGGAGCTTAATGTTTGAGAGGGAGCCTCATGTCTCTGAAGATGTTCCGACATCTTCCTCTGCTAATAGCTAACTTAGTTACTTTTTCTAACTGCTAACTGAGTTTTGTTTTTGCTTGTGCTGCTGCTCTGATAATGTTCTCAAATAATGTTTTAGACAAAATTTTCCAAAGGGGGAGTTTGTAAGTGTTTGTTGGAAGCAATTTTGGTAAAACACTGACTTTCTAATGTTTTGCTAAATGTCTTGACATTTGAAGCAAACTGGTTTTGAATGATGTCAAAGTAAATTATTGACATCTACCTCCTAATCTGAACGTGACTTCATATTTGTTTCCTGTTTTATGTACGCCATTATTCAAGATTTGTGACTCATAGTTTGCGAAAAATAAGGGGGAATATTTTTCTATTTGCATTATCCTTATAGATTATATCTTGTCCTGTTTTCATGGAAATATTAAAGGGATTAGAATATTTGTTTTTCAGCCCAAGCCCAATGTTGCGCCTTTATAAGGACTTGCATCCTTATTCATCATGTCGCAACTTTTAAAAGAAGAACCAATTCTTTCTGTTTTAGAAGTCCAAGTCTTTTTAATTGTAATACACTCTAAGTATTGGTTTAATACTTGAGTTGTAATTTAAGTTGTTAATTATGGATCATTGATAAGCTTTTAAGTATTGAATGACTGAAGTCCTTAAAACTTAATGTTTTTGTTGTTCTTCACTGTTAGTGATTGAAGGGATTTGAGGAGGGCCTCATACCTAGGTGTGTCTTAGGTAGAAGTATAGCATGGGTAGTGATTAAGTGATTAGATCGTAAACTGATTGTTTTCTGAGGGACTATAAATTGATACAATTTAGTGGACTTGTCCATGGCGTGGTAGCCCCAGAGTAGGTGTTGTTGTACACCGAACTGGGTTAACAATCCCTTGTGTTTTTACTGCTTTTAATATTGTTGCATTTTCTACTGTCCTCAGATATTTGTGTCGTGACATCTCCTTCGACATCTCATATCTGATACCAGAATAGCAGTCCCATGCACGCTAAAATGAAGAATACCATGTTTGCTATGATTTGCTTTGTTTGTGCCATAACTCAAAAACCAGGCCTTTTCAGTCCAAAACGATTGTACCATTGAAATCATAGCCCTCGATTTAGGGGGTTAGGGTATTTTTTTTCTATCTAATAGTGTCTATTTTGCAGGTTTGATAAAAGAGAACAACCGGAGAAGACGATTGGAGCTAGGGCTCTGGCGCCTCTCCGGTCAATACAATCAGGTATATAATATATATTTATTGTTTTAGTTATGTTAATGGATTTACAGCCATACCAGCAGTAGAAGCGCGCGCGATAAGGAATTAGTGTCAAAGGGCCTGGATTCGATCCAGCCTTTTGTTACTTTGTTTTCTAATATTTCATATTTTGCAGGGTTTGATACAAAACGTGCTGGATGCGTATCCTAACACTAAGGCGCGCTTGGCCTGGTGGTGAGCTTGCTGCTGGAAACTGCTGAGGGCATGGGTTCAACACCCACCCCTACCAAATTTTTTTGGTTTTTGCATAATTTTCTATTCTTTTAACTCTTTTTCCTTATTTCTACACAAAAACCTTTTTCAAAACCTTCTTTAACAAATCCTAATTTTAATTTTAATTGTAGATTTTAATTTAATTTTAGGTTTTAATTTAATTTTAGGTTTTTAATCAATTTAATTTAATTTTAGGTTTAACTTAATCAATCCTAATTTAATTTTTTTAGGTTTTCTTAATTAAATTAAATTGAATTAGATTTTAGGGTTTTATTTGTTCAATTAACTAACTCTTTTATTAATCAATAAAAAATTGATTAGATTTTAGGTTAATTATCAAAACCTTTTTCATCTAACAATGACCAAACGATTTTCTCATTTCTTTTCCTTTTTACCATTTCATATATTATTACTTTCGCATTAGTTTTTTCCTAATTATGTATCTGCTACAGAATGTAATAGTTTAATTAGGGTTTACTGTTTCCCCCCAAATTTTATGGTTTGTACCCCCGCTCCCGAATTGTAATAGCGTAGGATTTTTATTTCCCGCAATTTACTTTCCGCACCTATACTATGTATGCTTGTATGTATGTATAACTGTATAGTAATTAGGCATATATGGAAAGATATAAAAACAATCGTAGCTAACCCTAAATACAAGATAAATAACTAAATTGAATCATTTGCACACTTGTAACTCTAGGGTAACCTCACTTGTTGCCTTCGGAAACATGGTCATGTACCTAGAACATAGGGATACCCTTGGCAAAGACCCCTAGTTAAAATCATCATAAAGATCATAGTCCTGCAATATCCCTCGATTTTTCTATGAGAAATGATCTTGTCCCTCGATGTTGCCTACAAATATATGATGACAGTCCCTTCGAATTTCTAAGATATCCCTATATGTTGCCTTTTATGACCATAACGATGACCCACGCCTGTCCCTCATACATCCAACGATAGGGATTCCTACTAACTAATGGTAGGATAGCACTATCTAAAGGAAGAGGAAAATGACAGGAAAGATCTTTGAGTAGGTAGATAACTTGTAATCGCTTTCTCACAAAAAATATTTCAAAATATCTTTTTCACACGAAACACTTTTATGAAATGTTTTCAAAAAAACAAACACTTTGAATGCATTTTTAACTGATACAAGAATCATTACAAAGTTTCTGCACTTAGGAATTTTTCAAAATATTTTCAAAACAGATACACACAAAGCATTTCAAAAAGTGAGCTAACGATTAAGAGCTCGTAGATAAATACAGATGAAAAGGGTGCTAACACCTTCCCTTTTTATAACCTACCCCCCGTACTCAGAAAATATCGAAGGTATTTTATATTCTTTTCACCCTTTCCATTATTGGATAAAAGAAAAGTCGGTGGCGACTCTTGCTATTCGCAACATTTGCAATAAAATGCAAAACCAAAAGTCAATTCTCTCATTGAGATCAGACTCTCGGGATATTTCGGTCGCAAATCAAATGCTTTTGCTGAAACAATGCTTGAGAGAAATATCAGTGATATGAGACTCATAGAACCCAGCTACTTCTTTTAGGACAGGATGAGCCAACTAAACGTAAAGAGGGTACTTTCCTACAAACTCCATGCAAGCCTGAACCTAAGGCCTTGTGTGCTTTGCTTGTGTTTGATTATTTGTTCGAACATAACATCAAAGCATCATGACATCATACCATAGCATTTTTAACTGACCATTTCAAGGATCTCAATGGCATGTGATACAGGTTATCATGAACTAGACGTCTAGCAAGGGGAAAGAGGATTTATTTTCCTCTAACAAAATACCGTCAAAGTATCATGAATCGATGTCTAGCAAGGGGCAGGGGGATTTATTTTCCTCTAATCGATGTCATCAAAGACCGAAGTGCACTATCTTGAGTCAAAGGCTCGGACCCACTCGACATGGTGAGATTGATTCTCATAGAAGGACATTCAACGACACGAAGTTCTTCAATCAAAGCTGCATTCAGACTCAATTTCAAACATTTTTCTTCTGTCTACCCCGCGAGATCCTTGAAAACATTGCATTTACATATCATGCATCATTACATAACACGTTTTCCCATACAGGTTTTCTCATTTGCTTACTATTTATCACAAGTAAAAGATGGCTCTATAACAGTCTATTAAGAAACTCCAAGCTCAGCATGCCCAATTCCAGAAGACTCTCCTAAACTTAACACAGGGACAAAAGGATATGATGGCGCTCATCTCCAAAAAGAATAAGACTAGAAAGCCAGTTGATATCCTCAACATGGGGAAAAGTTTCAAAGGTCCCGTTAAACCAGTTCAAACTGCTGATATCTCCTCTGATGAAGACAATAACCAAGAAGAGGATGGTAGAAGTGTTAGGGCTGAAGCTGGAAGCAACCAAGGTTTTGGGAAAATTCTTGAGGATGAAGACTATTATAATGAGCAGTACCCTCCCACGGATGACAGGTACAAGCAGTTGAAAGATCGTCTTAAGGCCATGGAAATCTAGAAAGTGCCTGGATTGGAAGTTGAAGAGGTGGGTCTTTTTCCAGGGGTGTTCATCCCTCACAAGTTCAAGGTCCCCTCTTTTTCTAAATTTGATAGGGTCTCTTGTCCCAAGCTTCATATGAGATCTTTTGTTCAGAAGTTCCAACCCCATACCGCCGACAGAAAGTTATGGGTTCATTTCTTTCAAGAAATCTTGTCAGGTACACAACTCGAGTGGTTCTATCAGCTAGAAGGAACCAACATTCGTACTTGGGAGAACCTGGCTGCTGCTTTTTACAAGCAGTATCAATATAATGTTGACCTTGCACCGAATCGTGTGCAATTACAAAACATGACTATGGGCTCGAATGAAGGGTTCAAATAGTATGCCCAGAAGTGGAGAGATTTAGCTGGAAGGGTGCAACCTCTCTTGTCTGACCAGGAGCTAGTTGATATGTTCATGGGCACTCTGATAGGTCCATTCTTTAATCATCTTATTGGGAGTTCTTCATCTTGTTTTATAGAGCTAATTTTGACTGGGGAATATGTCGAAGGTGGTATCAAGAGTGGAGAATTCCAGTGGTTGCGTCTTCAAATACGGTGAAGAAGACGTTCAACGATAAAAAGAAAAACTAATGTTGTGTATATCCAGAAGGGTCGTGCTAGAAGTGATCACAATCAGTCTGTGGGAGTGGTACTAATTTATAATCCTGCTCCTATTCAACAACAACAATAGGGCAATCAGTGTAGGCTAGACGCTCTGAGAAGGCAGTTTACAAAGATTAGTATGCCATTGTCTCAGGAATTACAACATTTATTGAAAGCAGCACTGATTACATTAAGGGATCCTCTTCATAACCCCAACACCTCTTTTCCTTGCTACAATCCAAATGTGAAGTGTGCCCACCATTCTAACAGTCCTAGGCACGATACCAACAATTGATGGGCCCTGTAAAACAAGATTCAGGATATGATCAACAACTAGGAAATTGAGTTCGATCCTCCGGAAACCCCAAATGTGAGTACTGCATATAAATTCTATTGACGATGTTCTTTATGTAGCTATTGTATGTGATTTTGTTACTCCTCGGCCAATAACCAAGAAGAATTTGTTACATGCCAGTTTATTTCCGAGCTATGTTGAAAAATGTTACTGATGCGCAGCCCAACCCAATGGCTGCAAGTTGCTGAAGGAAAGTGTTCAACGCCTAATGGAAAATCATATAATTCTGACCGAGAAGGTTCTGTCTTACGAGAATCTGTGTCAAGACTTATCCGTAATTTCTGACACCCCTATCAGGATCAATTCCAAAGATCCTCTAAGGATTACTGCCAATCCAAAAGTTGCTCCTCTAATCATCACTACACATGGACCTGTCCTATATTCTTAGGATAAAACTATTCCACGTAACTATGGATCTGACGTCTACTACCATGGAGTTAAGATAGAGTTATCGACTATTAAAGATGAAGTTACTGAAGTTGTTGATCCGAACATTGACAATATTGAGGGGACCAACAAAGTTACTAGGAGCGAAAGGGTTTTCTCTCCGAAAATCTCTCTGAAGATTGTTGTTACACCAGTTAGAGTTACCGCTACCGAGTTAATTGTTGAGGCTCGAGGTAGAGAGCCAATAACAGAGCATGTCCAGATGGAGGCTCCTAAAGAAATTACGGTTGAAGACACCTCTAGACAAGAGTTGGAAGAGGTACTGAAGATTATCCGCAAGAGCGACTATAAAATTGTTGAACAGCTGGGGAAGACCCCATCTAAAACCTCCATGTTTTTCCTGTTACTATGTTCTGAAGCCTATGCACAAGCATTAGTGAAATTTTTGAAGATTACCCCACGTGCCACAAAATATTTTTACCGATCAATTTGGAAGTTATGTTGCTAGCTTAACGATTGGCAATGGACTAGGTTTCTCTGATGCTCACTTGACTCCTGAGGGAAGAAATCACAACACAGACTTGTATGTCTCCATTTAATGTAGGGGCACTACTTTGGATCATGTTTTAGTTAATATTGGTTCTCCGTTGAATATTATACCAAAGGGCGCTCTGGACATACTAGATTGCAAGGGGGTGTTACTGAAACCTAGTGATATTATAGTTCGAGCCTTTGACGGATCAAAGAGGATGATACATGGAGAAGGGGATCTTCCTATCAAGGTATGTTTGCAGATATTTGAATCTACTCTCTATGTAATTGACATTCGGCCAACTTATTATTTCTTACTGGGACGCCCCTGGATCCATGGGGCAGGAGCTATTACCTCTACCCTACACCAGAAGTTAAATTACCCCATGAACAGAAAGGTTGTTACTGTCTGTGGTGGAGAGGAGTATATGGTAAATCACTTGAATGCATTCTGGTATGTAGAGATGGACAGCGAATTCATCGATACCCCGTGTCATACTTTTGAAGTTATTACCCCTATCGCTATTGAATACATTTCTGCAATCTCCAAAGTTACTAGGGTTCCGCTCAAGATGGATTCTTTGAAAGATGCTAAAGTTGTTGTAGAAGAAGGTAGTTGTACTATTTGGGGTCAACTTCCCGACATTCCGTATAAATCTCAAAAATTTGGTTTGGGTTTTATTGCAGAGGGTTAAAGGGATGTACATCGCGCTCGTACTGGAAGACCTCTGTTCCGTGTCAACAACAACGGAGTCAACGCTATAGAAGATGCTGACAAAAATTATGACTTCGACAACTGGATCTTTCCTACCATTGGCAACTGGCTCAACAACTGGAAGGCGGAAGAAATTATCTCTATCTCCTTTAGTCATGAGTAATAGCTACATTTCTATTTTTAATACTTTAAAAAGTGTTGGTTATATAATTTCTTTTAAACAATGACTTTAAACCATGTGTCTTACCCGAGGCACAATGGTCTATTTGTTAAGGGTTGTCATTTCATAGACATATTTTCATTTAATAAAAGCATTGGACATTTTGCATTCAAATTTTGTGCTCTATGTCTTTCTTTTACTTTATTGCACTTTCAAATAGCTATGTGTTCTTACACACACCCACACACTACATTGCAGATCCCCATTCACTCTGGATCTCGTTGGTAACGACTCTGCTATTGCCACTTATGAGTTTGAAAATTTGATCTACCAAGCCGAGGACGAAGGTGAGGAAGATTGTGAAATACCTGGAAAACTTTATAGACTCTTAATACAAGAAGAAAAGGCTATCCAACCGCATGAAGAGCCAGTTGAGGTTATAAATTTGGGTTTTGAGACAGATAGGAAAGAAGTCAAGATAGGCGCCAACTTAAAGGGAAATGTCAAAAACAGGTTAATCCAGATTTTACATAAATATATTGATATCTTTGATTGGTCATACTAATACATGCCAGGGCTCGATACTGATATTGTGGTTCACCGTTTGCCGATGAAAGAGGGTTGTTCTCTAATAAAGCAGAAGGTTCGTCGCATGCGTCCCAAGATGTCAGAGAAGATCAAGGCCGAGGTTATGAAACAATTCAATGCATGTTTCTTAGCAGTGACATCATATCCTCGATGGGTTGAAAATGTTGTTCTGGTACCTAAGAAAGACGACAAGGTGCATATGTGTGTAGATTACAGGGATCTGAACAGGGCAAGCCCTAAAGATGACTTCCCACTTCCACATATTGATGTTTTGGTTGATAACACCGCTCAACACAAGGTATTATGCTTCATCGATGGCTTTTCAGGTTATAATCAGATCAATATGGCACCTGAAGATATGGAGAAAACAACCTTTGTCACATAGTGGGGCACTTTTTGCTACAAGGTCATGCCTTTTGGGTTGAAGAACGCTGGTGCAACTTATCAGTGTGCCATGGTAGCTTTATTCCATGACATGATTCATCAAGAGATAGAGTTCTACATCGACGATATGATACCTAGATCATAGATTGAAGAAGATCATCTATACCATCTACAAAAATTGTTTGAGAGACTGAAGATATACAAGCTGAGATTGAATCCGAACAAATGTACATTTGGGGTTAGGTCCGGTAAACTTCTGGGTTTCTTTGTCTGCGATAAAGGTATTCAGGTTGATCCTACTAAAGTCAAAGCTATTCAATAAATACCTACTCCCTATACAGAGAAGGAAGTTAGTGGTTTCTTAGAACAACTGAATTATATTGTCAGATCTATTTCTCATTTAACCGCTACTTGTGAGCCAATCTTCAAGCTTCTTAAGAAAGATCAATTAGTAAAATAGAATGGCGATTTCCAGACAGCGTTTGACAAAATCAAGGAGTACTTACAATAACCTCCAATTCATATGCCACCATTTGAAGGAAGACCTCTAATCATGTACCTAACAGTGATAGAGAATTAAATGGGGTGTGTATTGGGCCAGCATGACAAGTCTGGTCGAAAAGAGCATGCAATATACTACCTTATCAAAAAGTTTACCGACTCTGAAACAAGATATTCACTGCTCGAGAAAAATTGTTTCATTTTGGCATAGACTGCTCGTCGACTAAGACAATATATGTTGACTCATACTACTCTACTAATTTCTAAAATGTGTCCTATCAAATACATATTCGAGAAGCCAACTCTCTCCGGAAGAATAGCCAGATAGCATATGGTCTTAACAGAATACGACATTCACTACACCACTCAGATAGCGACCAAAGGAAGTATTCTGGCAGATCATTTGGCTCATCAAGCTGTAGTCGACTACCGATCTATGAACTTCAAATTCCCGGACGAGAACATCATGCTAGTTACAGATTACAAAGAACATGGGCCGTATGAAGGACCAGATCCAGGATCTCGATGGACTATGGTTTTTGATGGAGCTTCTAATGCACTTGGCAACAGAATCAGTGTTGTAATCATCTCTCCTCAGGGTTTCTATACACCCTTTACTTCCAGACTATGCTTTGATTGTACAAACAACATAACTGAATACAAACCATGCATTATGGGTATTAAAGCGGCTATTGACCTAAGAATCAAGTTCTTGTGTGTATACGGGGACTTAGCTCTAGTGATCAGTCAGATTAAGGGAGAATGGGAAACGAAGCACCCGAATCTCATTCCATACCGAGAGAACTTGCTGACATTAATCCCATATTTCGAGGAGATCACTTTTGAGCCCATCCCAAGATAAGAGAATCAACTGGAAGATTCATTTCCTACAATGTTGTCCATGTTCCAGGTCAGATGGGATAACGAAGCTCCTCGAATTACAATTGAAAGACTGAAAGAACCAACACACTTCTAAGAAGTTGACACTGACAGAGTAGAAGAAAAGCCTTGGTTTCATTAAGTGAAAAGGTACCTTGAGGCTCAATAGTATCCTGAAGGAGCATCGATCAATGACGATAAATTCCTACAGAGGTTCTCTACTAAGTTCTTCCTGAGAAACAAAATTCCATACAGGTGCAATCATGACTCGACTCTGCTTCGTTGAATGGACAAGAAAGAAGCGGAGAAGATCATGGAAGATATGCACAAAGGTATGTTTGGCACTCATTCTAGTGGACATACTATGTCTAAGAAGATTCTGAGGGCGGGTTACTATTGGTTGTCTATGGAAACCGACTGTTACCATCACTCAAGAACTTGTCACAAGTGCCAGATCTACGCTGATAAAGTACATGTGCCTCCGGTTCCTCTGAATGTCTTAACTTCTCCTTGGCAGTTCGCAGTGTGGGGCATTGATATGATTGGAGAAATCAAGCCTACTTCCTCTGTTACAAAGAACATTGTGGCCCGATTCATTAAGCATAACCTTATCTGTCGGTATGGTATCCTCGAAAGAATTTTCATGGATAATGGTACCAATCTCAACAACACCATGATCACAGAACTCTGCACACAGTTCAAGAATATCAAGAAGATTATACAGAAGATGACGGTGACATATAATGATTGGCACGGGACGTTATCATTTGATCTCCATGGCTATCGCACTTTAGCATGAACTTCAACTAGGGCAACCCCATTTTCCTTAGTCTACGGTATGTAAGTTGTCCTACCTGTCGAAGTTTAGATTCCTTCTTTGAGAATTATGAAAGATGCAGATTTAGACGAAGACAAGTGGATTCATACTAGGTTGGACCAGTTGAATTTGATTGACGAGAAGAGGCTTGCGGCTGTTTGTCATGGTCAGATGTATCAGAAGCGTATGATCAAAGTCTTCAACAAAAATATCAAGCATCGGGTATATCAGGCTGGTGACTTGGTAATAAAGCGCATCATTTTACCGCAAGGTGACCTCAAGGGAAAATGGACTCCAATCTACGAAGGGCCATTTGTAATCAAGAAAATATTTTTGGGCGGTGCTATGATACTAACCACCATGGACGGTAAAGATTTTCCGCATCCTGTGAACGTGGACATAGTCAAAAGATACTACAAATGAAAAAGACCCGCTCGGTTGACTAGCCTAGGAAAAAATAAGGGCATCCCAGCGAACCAAAAGGGTTCGGGCAAAAATTATGGATATATGTAAAAGATTATACACCCGGCAAGTCGAAAACCTGAAAAGGTGGCTTGGGAAAAAAGGGTATCCCTGTGGACTGAAAACCCGAAAGGGAGGTCCAGGTGAAAGTTAGGTATTAAAGCGTACGACTATGTCCTGTTGGATCATTTACATCAAGCTTTGTTACCGACATCAAGTTAAAATAGTACGGATCAATTCAGTCAACTTCTTCCGACAATGAGGGATGAGATGCTTGAAGATATAAGGGTAATAGAAGAGTCAGAACCTATCGAGATTAATTACACATAGCTATATATTTTGTTTTCACTTTGTACTCTCTTCATTTTTCACGATGATTTCCTCTTACTAGGACTTCTGTCTCTTTGTACAACAATCGCATGTTTATGGGCAAACTATCAATATAAATACAATTTCAAAATTCAAATTTTTTGTTTTACTTTTTCTGTTTTGTTCGCAAAAACATCCAATGACTAAATTGAATGAACATGTGCATATGAATATGATTACTGTTAATAAATATATTCATAAAAATAGGACTAAGCATTTACTCTAAACTCTAGGAGTTGGGATAACTTTCAAGTGTACACAAATCTCCATAGAACAACTTTTAGGGGATTATCCCCACAAAGTCATCTTCATCAAGATCATCTTCAACAAAGATACATTCCCTGCAAGTCTGAAGTACCCTAATCATACTCACTAGCAGATCCCCCTAGAGGTTAAAGGAGTATGATTTTCCCCCCAACAATGTCGCCAACATACGGAGTCCCAATCCTCATTAGAGATTATATAATCAACACAGTTCATAGGAATTCTCTTCCACAATTGAGTTTATTCCTCCACCATTATAAAATACCCTACAAAATTTTCTTTCTCAGCAAAATATTCCTCAGTAGAGCATTTCCTCAATAGAGTGTTTCTCCAGCAGAGTTTATTTCTCCAACAGGGTTTATTTCCCCAATAGGGTTTATTTCCCCAACAGAATGCAATCTCCCCTAGCTTAAGTCGATTTCTCTGACTACTACAAATCACTAACAGGATTCCCACCTCCAGCAAAGGACAATCTGAGATGTTATTCTCGAAGAGTTGCTTTGGAATCTGAAATTGGACCATATATCATTCAACCTTATCCTCCCCAGACGAGTCGACATCTATATCAGAAACTCGGCCAGGCAGCACCTCAGAAGGTTATCGATCTCTTTTATCACCAGTCAGGGTATATAAGAATTAAATTCCCCAGTAGAGCGATGAACGACCAATGTTCTAGAACTCTTATCCCCAAGCAGAAATCAAATTCCGAAGTGGAGTTTCCTCAAAAAGAAAGCAGGAATCCCCAGCGGAGACATTCTAAACAAGATTGAAGATTCATATTCTTCATCTCTAGTAACATTCGGGGATTTATTTCCCCAATAAAGATGTTACACAAAGCCATTGATACGCTTCAACGACACCTCACATTCATACATCGTTTACAAATATCATAGCATATGCATACGAAACGCATATAGCACACTCTGGTTTGTTTTGAGAACATTATTAGGCAATGCATTTCATACATCATGGAATTGCATACAACTAACTCTTTATCTGTTCAGGTAAAGTCTACAAACAAACGAATATCATCAACAATTTTGAAACAGGTTGCAAATTAATTCCTGAAACAAGACAGGGAAACTATCTGTATGACCATACACAAATTAATTCCTGAAACAAGACATCACATTTATCTATGGAGACAAATTGTAGATCAATTCCAGGAACATGATGGGGCGACTATCTACATAAACAGATTCAAGATTAACTCCCAAAATAGGACATAGAAACTATCTATACAACCGAGAAAAGATTAACTCCCTAAACAGGACGTGGAAACTATCTTTATTTATGGCTAGATGAATATCAATTCCCAAAACAGGACGGGGAGATTACCTTTATCACTAAGTGGTATGAAATCCTGGAACAGGACGGGTTTACAAAAAAAAAGGATTGTAGATCAATTCCTAAAACAGGACGGGGCGACTATCTACATGACAAACACTTTCCTTCAGAGATTTATTATGAAAAGCATTTCCTTCAGAAATTCATTCTGAAAAGCGTTTCCTTCAGATAGGATCGGATAAATTCATTCTTAAAAGCATTCCTCAGATATAGTCAAGCGTAGGCTCATTTTGATACTTCTATCAATGGTTACTTTGGATGGCATCTATAAGCCCATATCCGACGACTCTCCGTCACCTTTCTGAATGGAATCTTTAAGCATATTCAAGGAAAATCACAGACCAACAACGTTGTTTCTTGCATAGGCGAGCGCAAATTTCTGGGCACTTAAGTGTTCAATCATATTCTACCTTCAAGTCACGAATGGCTGACATGCCAATCTAACTCTTCAGGTTTTAGAAGATTGAACAGGGGAAGCTGTTGTACCCTTAAATTTTCCCTCCCATTTTATTCAAGATTTTCTCCTAGGGTTCTCAAATGCTCAAGGTGGCTTAATATTTGATCAAACAAATTCTCCTCCTAAGCAAAGGGTCCACAACTAGGGTTTATTGTTTATCAAAGAAGATTGGGTTTCCAAGGTCTCAAATGGTTTTAATGGTCCTTCATATGTCCCTAATAATTCTCATGTAAAGTTTCAAGCCTTGCATCATAAGTTTGCTTAGTCAATTGCTCAGATGGCTGAAAATCAACTGTATTGGGTAAAAATTAAATTGTGGACAACATACAGTCAAACTTCAAGACTTTGAAGACACATTGATCATTTTATCAAGGTTTGATCATGATCCCTAAAGAAAAACCCTGAAATCATCAAAATTCAAAAGTTGCCAAATTAGGGTCTCCTTAGGAGAAGTCAACTGAACATTGACCAAGCCTAACTTTCACATGCTTCATCAAATTTTCTGCAGCCAAAACCCATTTTAAAGGAAATTCAATCCTCTACAACTTTGAAACTATATGCTCAAGTCTAAAAAGTGCTTCATTTGAGAGATATGAGTCAATTCATTACAGGTCATTTCAAAAGTCAACAAAAAGACACTTTTTGTCAAGGCAATTTACATCAAGGTATCTCTAAATGCAAAAATGATCAAAAGAGAGATTGTAGAGGGCATCTTTAGCTTTCCAAAAAGTTAAATATCACCTTCAAAAGATGAAAATTGAGAGAGTTATGACCATTGAAAGTTGGGAAATATTGAGCAAATGCATGAAGTTCAAATTTAGCAAGCTTGGTATTTTGGGCTATTGGGCTATGGTTTAAGAGTCCAAACGTGTATTACACTCTTCATACACCTCATACCTTGTTCTTACACCCCTAGGCCTTTTTTATTTTAATTATTCTTATTAGTTTTTATTTATTCATTAATAACACAAAATAAATAAGATAAAATCATATCTTTTTACACAAGGTCCAAGTCCACTTATCCTTGACCTAATTTTTCACTATATAATCTCATCAACTCTCATACAAGACGACACGAAAGCTTGCCTCACAAATTTTCCAAAATATATCAAACTTTTTTCAAGAACCCTAGAATTTCAAAACTCTTGTGCCAAACCATTCACATTGCAAAAAACCCTTCCATTCATTCCTACCAATCACACAGAGTAAGGTTGGGTCAGTTTTGATGTTCCAAACACGTGAAATCTCATCGCATGGCATAACCGATTTCACACTCTTGCAAAATTCATATTTTTATTTCTGTTTTGTTTTAAGCTATATTGATGTCATTAACATGCTTCTAAGTTATATTTCAACAGTTCTGGACCATCGTAATGGTCCCATGCACGCTGAAATGAAGAATACCATGTTTGTTATGATTTGCTTTGTTTGCGCCATAACTCAAAAACCAGGCCTTTTCATTCTAAAATGATTGTACCATTGAACTCGTAGTCGTCGATTTAGGGAGGTAGGGTATTGTTTGCTTTCTAATAGTGGCTATTTTACAAGTTTGATCAAATAGAACAACCAAAGAAGATGACCGGAGCTAGGGCTCCGACGCCTCTTCTGTCAATACAATCAGGCGTATAATATATTTTTTTTGTTTCAGGTATGTTAATGGATGTACAGTTGGGACAATGGTAGAAGCGCACACAATAAGGAATTAATGTCAAAGGTTTTGGGTTCGATCCAACCTTTTGCCACTTTGTTTTCTAATATTTCATATTTTGCAGGCTTTGATACAAAACGCGTTGGATGCGTATCCTAACACCAAGGTGTGCTTGGCCTGGTGGTGAGCTTGCTGCTGGAAATTGCTGAGTGTGTAGGTTAAACACCCACCCCTACCACTTTTTTTGGTTTTCACACAATTTTCTATTCTTCTAACTCTTTTTCCTTATTTCTACACAAAAACCTTTTTCAAAACCTATTTTAACAACCCTAATTTTAATTTTATGTTTTAATTTTAATTGTAGGTTTTAATTTAATTTTAGGTTTTAATTTAATTTTAGGTGTTAATTTCATTTTAGGTTTTTAATCAATTTAATTTAATTTTAAGTTTAATTTAATCAACCCTAATTTAATTTTTTAGGTTTTCTTAATTAAATTAAATCGACTTAGATTTTAGGGTCTTATTTGTTTAATTAACTAAATATATTATTTAATCAATAAAAAATCAATTAAATTTTAGGTTAATTATCAAAACCTTTGTCATCTAACAATCACCAAACGATTTTCTCTTTTCTTTTCCTTTTTACTGTTTTACATATTATTACTTTCACATTAGTTTTTTCCTAATTATGTATCTGCTACAATATGTAATAGTTTAATTAGGATTTACTGTTTTACCCCCAATTTTATGGTTTGTACCCCCGTTCCCGAAGCCTTGTAATAGCGTAGGATTTTTATTTCCCGCACTTTACTTTCTGCACCTATACTATGTATGATTGTATGTATATATAACTGTATAGTAATTAGACATGTATGGAAAGATATAAAAACAATCGTAGCTAACCGTAAATACAATATAAATAACTGAATTAAATCATTTGCACACTTGCACCTCTAGGATAACCTCACTTGTTGCCTTCGGAAACATGGTCATGTCCCTCGAACATAGGGATACCCTTAGCAGAGACCCTTAGTTAAAATCATCATAAAGATCATAGTCCTGTGATGTCCCTCGAGTTGCCTACGAGAAATGATCTTGTCCCTCGATGTTGCCTACGAATATATGATGACAATCCCTTTGAATTTCTAAGGTATCCCTATATGTTTCCTTCTATGACCATAACATTGACCCACGCATGTCCCTCATACATCTAAAGATAGGGCTTCCTTCTAATTAATGGTAGCATAGCACTATCTAAAGGATAAGGAAAATGAAGCGAAATATCTTTGAGTAGGTAGATAGCTCGTAATCACTTGCTCATAAAAAACATTTCAAAATATCTTTTTCACACGAAACACTTTTATGAAATATTTTCAAAAAAAAAAAACTTTGTACGTATTTTTAACTGATACAAGAATCATTACAAAGTTGTCGCACTTAGGAATTTTACAAAATATTTTCAAATATACACACACAAAGCATTTCAAAAAGTGAGCTAGTGATTCAGAGCCCGTAGATAAATATGGATGAAAAGGGTGCTAACACCTTCCCTTTTCATAACCTACTTCTCGTACTAAGAACATATTGGAGGTCTTTCCTGTTCTTTTCACCCTTTCCTTTATTGGATAAAAGAAAATTCGGTGGAGACTCTTTTTATCTACAACAATTGAGATAAAACACAAAACCAAAAGGCAGTTCTCCCACCGTATTACATATGTGAACAATTTTGTTTCTAATAGTTTCTTAAGTGTGAAGATTATAAGGTTAAATTGATTCAGGACTGTTGTTTAGAGAATCATCATAAATACACCAAGCACGCATCGGAA
Organism: Vicia faba; assembly: GCA_948472305.1. NCBI lineage: Eukaryota > Viridiplantae > Streptophyta > Magnoliopsida > Fabales > Fabaceae > Vicia > Vicia faba. The sequence continues at coordinate 1,576,090,231 of OX451737.1, forward strand.
GACTATTGCATCTAACTCATAAGTAACATCAGTAGTTCTGAAGAATATTGAATGTTCTCCAGAAAGAGGATCTCCTGTGTACTTCTCAAATATGCTGCTACTTCAGAAGTCACAAGTATTCAAGAAGAAAGAGTTTTTTTAGAGTTTCTGCTCTAAGATCAGAAAACAAGATTGCACAAAAACGAGTTTTCACGTCAAAGATCAGAAGATAAGATTTGTTCATCAGAGGAGTTGTTGATTCTAACTCTGAAGACAAAGCCAAATTTCTGAACAGATCAAAGGAAAACTTATACTTCAAATTCATAAGTTAAGATTTTTTCATCAGAAAAGTTGTTGCTTCTAATTCTGAAGACAAAGTTAACACTCAGAATACTCGGGAACTCTGGAATATGTGCACATAACTTTACATTATAAGTATTACATTAGAAGATAGATCAAAGGAAATTTATATCTTCTAGACTCATCAATTCTACACATCATATATTCCATCAGAAGACAAGATCAAGATGATATCTTCTCAAGATAATCTACTTCATCATAAGTCATATTCATCAGAAGACAATATCATCATAAACGAGCACAAGAAGAGTTAGTACAAAGGTATCATTACACATTAAACTCAAATCAATGTATTGTGTACTATTTGTCTCACACGGTTAATTCCTACCGTCATGGCAGCTTGAAAGATGAAAATGATGTGTGTATTACTACAACGGTCTACTTACTCAACGCCTAGATAAAGGATCAACTATTTCATTTGAAAATAAGTAAGAATATAGAAAAAGAACAGTATCGCTGCCAAAATCAAACAAAGAAAAAGAAAAGAAAAAGAAAAAAATCAAAGAAAAGAAAATATAAAAAATACAAGAGTTGTTGCTCATTATTGTGTTAACATTATCATTTGCTAGAAAACTAGAGTTGTTTCTCATATAGTGTTGATATTATTATTCATTAGAATACAAGAGTTGTTGCTCATTATTGTGTTACTTTTGTCAATTGTTTAAACACAAGAGTTATTGCTCATATTTATGTTAAACAATTTGTACTTAAACTTCTGTGTAATTCGCTTGTAAGAAGCAAACTTGTAAACATAGTTTTCAACGGGTAGTTGACTAAAGTCCTTTTCTAAGGCATAGAAAAATCTCCTTCAAGGGACTGGGTAGGTCAGAAACCTTAAGGAGCCAGTAATTGTTATATCTCTTAGGGGATCGGGTAGGTCAGAATTCTTAAGGGATTACAAATAGGTTACCATTGTTGTTAGTCACCAACGGGTAGCTCATGCATTTGTTAGTCACCGGTGGGTAGCCCGTGCAGTTTTAATCAGTTTGGTTATAGTGGATTAAGTCTTTTTCTAAGGCGAAATCACCTTGGTAGGTGGACAGGATTAAATTTTTCTAAGGTGAACCTGGATAAACCAGAAGTGTCTTTTTCTTTCTATTTCGGATTGTCATTTCTAATCCTTGTTGCACCCCAAAATTCGGCCTCTTAAGTTTAACCCTAATTGTCTTATTTTTCTCTAACATACTCATGCATACATATCATCGATTCCATGGTTGTGGGATCAACGCATTTATTTGTATCAACCTACAAAAAACAATTGTTCTGTCAGGTAGTATAGCAAAGTAGAAACTCAGGGTTTTTGAGATTCAAGCGCATTCTGTATATTTTTCTGAGTTACTTAACTAGAAGCTAATTAAGTAACCATCATGGAAAACTCTCAGGTGTTCTACCATGCTTTGAATCGCAGAGAAAGTCAGTTGTTCCAACTGATTTGAGAGAGTTCAAGTCAAAAATCAACATTTTGTGGTTCGAGGTTAAAAATTTGTAACTTCTGACCGAGAAAAGGTTTGGCAATGGCTCTTCAGGAATTAGAACCGTCTTGTTATCTTATCCAATTCATCTGTTCAAGTCAAAGGCCAATTTTGTAAGGAAGATCTTCCAAAGCATAAATACCTGAAATCATGATATACAATGGATTTGCTGGTTCGGTAGTTTTCGAACATTCAAAGTTTCGCATCTTCTGACCGTAAAATCATCTTTGAGTGGTTCTTGGAGAATTTGAATCGACTTGTTATTTTCTTCAATTCTTATGAGACTGGTCACAAATTTCTGGATTTGCGAATACTTTGAGACCGGTACCCTAAAACAGTGTGTTGATCCACTGTTTATCGGATGTTTAAAATTTTGTAACTTCTGACTGAGAAATTATTTTTTAGTGGGTCTTTGGGAATTGGATTCGTCTTGAAATCCTCTTCATTTTATATGTTTGGGTCGGGAGCCAATTATGTGAAGAAGAAGATCTCTGAAATTGCAAAAATACAGTGAAAATCACATGCTGAAGCGAATTTCTGGTCAACTGTCGTGCAACATTGCAAAAATCATAACTTTCTCAATTTTCATCGTATCAGGACGATTCTTGAGGCACGGTTGTAATACCCCAAATTTGTCCTACCCTTTCACTCTTATCTAGCTTATGCATCTTGCATGTTTTCATGTGCATCTTCCATTAGGTCTTACAATAAATCATGCATCGTTGATAAACTGGGCATGGGATCGAGGATCTTGAAGCTAGGGTTTCTTCTATATGGGTTGAGCTTGATGATGTTCATCAATATAAAGATCATAGGTAGGGTCTTCTTAAACATTTTCCGTTATGATTCAAGTCTCATTCATCTGCATTCAAGGATGCTTCAAAGGTATTGTTTTGGGTTTAAAATCAGCAAGTGGAAAAGAATTTTGCCAAATCAAATATTTGAAGATTGAGTTTCCAAGGTTTTGGTTCATGCTACAAAAAAAGTGAAGTGTTGATCAAGGAATTAATGTGTTGCTTACAATTCAAGTTAACATGGATGGAAGAGTGGAATTGAGGGTTTCATTGAATTGAAGATGATTCAAAGTCAGTTAGAGTTTATATGGGTGTTAAAAATGAAAGATGTGTTAGCTAGCAAATCAGGTTATAATCAAGTTCAAAGCTCATTAAATTCGAATTCAGCATTTTGTTCATTCATAGGTTCAGGTTTACGATACTGTTCAAATGCAAATATCATATCACCATCAATTACCAATACTCATTTGCCCAAGTTCAAGCACAAAATCCATTCAAGGTTCTTACAAAAGTTCATCCAAGAGAGAGCTATAAAGAGATTATAATTACAAAGTCAGATTCATTACAACAATCAAGGGAGTTATATAAAAAGTCAATATCATGTTACAAGGAGAAATAGAAAATGTAAAAGATGTTAAGTATCTTTGCACAAACAGGAGATGGAAATGCATATCATAATTGTTGGGAGCATCCATAATACATGGATCTACCGAGAATAACATACAAGATTGATGTTAATTCCCCTAGAACTGAGGTTGTTGCTAAGGCGGCGACTGCTCTTTTTGCTGCTTCAATTTTCTTTAAGAAAACAAATACCAATCCGATGAGCTGTTATGGGCTACTTCTTGGCTATGCAAGGCCAGGGGAGAAAGCAAGTACCTACAATACATCACAAACAACCAAAGTTGGAGTTCAAACATTGCTAACACTGAAGTTATATGACGGAAGGAAGGATTTGGCCAAAATCTGAAGTGATAATGAATCATTTACATGTGCATTGATGCCGAGAGGTAGCTATCAACAAGGCTCTGTCACCTGCACAGTTCAAAACTGCATAATTAGCGCCACCTGCAACATCCAGCCGTACACACGTCAGTTCTGTCACAGGTCCAATGCATTAAGTTCAAATAATTCTAAGGCAGTTGAGATTAACCTCAAGCAATGCAGTTGATGCTTGGATAGTCCCACCAGTCCAGTTAATCATTCTAAGTGTCAAACCGTAACATGGCCTGCAAGATAATATTTCCCAGTTTCTTGATGTTGTTCAGTTGGAATGAGCAGCCCTGCAAACTAACCGTAACAACAAATGCCATAATTCCCATCCTCTAGCCATATCCTAACAGCTTTAGCTCCTAACTAGAATTTCTAATTGTCTTGGCAGATCTAAAAAAAAAACAAATGGCCCTGCATCAGTAAAATACCAGATCAACCTTACAATCATAGACAGAAAACCAACTTCCTGTAACTGAATCATAACCAACAAAATAACAGATTTGTTCAGTTCATGACCAACATTTTCTTTTTCTTTTTAACCGCCTAGCATAAAACAAAATTGGTTTTTAACAGTTTCCTAACCAGCTGTTTCTAATTCCCAGCCTATAACCTGTCTAGCCGTAATCTCCAAAACCCTTTAATAAAAATCCCCAATTAATTTCCCAACCATAACTAACCTCCTAATTTCCAAGACTGTAACTAACTCTCACCCTCTCAACAATCAAAAACCAGTTTTAACTAACCTGTAACCAACTCACATTCTTTAACAAAGTTTCTAAATTATTTCAAAACGAATTAATTCCAGCTCATCTTCCAACTATTTCTAACAGAACCCAGTCAACTAACCACCTTCTAACGAATTCATAACTTCCTATCCTCTAACTAACTAACTCCATCTCCTAACTGAAACAAAATTTTCTAATTCCATAACCACCTCTAACAGAATTCCTTAACCCTTTTTTTCATTCAAGACTTCCTAACAGAATCAGCAACAAACTTTCCAAAAAAGAAACCATATTACAGAATCAGTTTTCTTCAGAGAGGGATTATTCAGATTCACATTTTCCACAGAAAAAAGATAACCAATTCCAATTGTCCATAACCGTAACAAACTTTTCAACAGAAAAAAGGGAGGAGAAAGTTGAGAGGCATAATAGAAAGGGATATAACAGATTTCGTCCATAGAAAAGAAGGGGGATAATAACTGAAAAATAGAATGAAGAACTCATCAGAAAACTCTCTAAGATGGATTTCTCTCACCTTCTTCATCATCATCAACTCTGCATAATCTTCATCGATAAACTACTTCAACCTTCGTCTATCTTTTCTCTCTTGCTCTCTGCGTCATCTTCAACACCGTGAAAACATATCCAAACACCTTCATCATTATCCTCTGGTGCCTTCAACCTTTTGTTCGACAATCAAACACTTCTGTATCATCTCTATAGCTTGCTTCAAATCCTCATCATCTTCGTCATACCTTCTTCAATCTCTAGTGCCTTCATTAATATCCTAGCAGTGTCATCGCAGCAATATCGTAACACCAACTACTGCAAAATGAGATGATTCAATCAGTTCAGAAACGGGAAGGTGAAGAAGGAAAGAACACTGAGAAGAGGAGGACGAAGAACTAATCGGAGAAATTGAATTGAGACAAGAACGTGTACCTGATACTTTCTCTCGTCATCACCACCGTGGAATTCGCGTCGAACAGACTCCGGTTGGTGAGTTCTCTAAACCTTTTGATTGAGACGCTATGTTCTTCGAGTTCTTGCTAGTCTATGGTCGTTTCACATTATTTTATTGTTGGAGTCGCTAAATCTCCGAATGAGGGTTCAGATCGAGGCTTCAATTGAAGCTCCTCCATCAACTTGATGATGAACGGTTTGAGAGTTTGAGGGAGTAATGATAAGTAGTGAGGCCAGAATCACCGCAGAGATTTGGATCATTGAACAATCTATGAGTCACGATTTGAGACAGAGGTGATTTAGGGAGAGATGAGGGGAGACGGTCATTCGATGGTGGCGATGGAGGCTTTGGCTCGCCAGGAATCGCGAGAAAGAAGTAGAATGTTGAATGAAGAAGTTTGAGAGTCATAAATTCTGAACCCTGTCCCTTTTGATTAAACGCATCATTTCTTCTTTGTAAATCTTTCACTCAATTTTTTCTTATTCTTTTCTTAAACCAAAAATAAGTTGAATAATAGTAATGGAGTAGGATCCGGTGACAGCTTGGAATTGTTGATTATTGGGCCTTTCTTCATCCTTGATAGGTCCGTGGCTTTTTTTTGGATCCTACAACATTGTACAATCATGGACTGGGCTTAGAATCAGCATCAAATTATTTCAGTGTACTTCCTTATTGCTGCCTTGCGCCCCCTTGACTTTATTGCTTGCATTCTTAGAATTGGTTTCCTTTTTGTAAAAATATTATAAAAACATTAATAAAATTTAGTAGAATATATTAGAAATTTATTAGGAATTAATTCTTTAGTTTTTTAGAATTTCCTTTACATAAAAAAACTAATAACAAACATACTTTTCCTTGTAGTTTCTAAAAAAACTAATAAATAAAAATACTTTTTCTCTTTTAGTTTTTATCCGCGTTTTCGTGCCTCTTTGACATGTTATACTTTGACGCGTTTAATCATTGTGCAAGGTATATTTTTGTGCTTTCGATCATGTAACATAACAAGTAGTTAGGTGATCGAAGAGTACGACTTATGCTCGCTTATGATGCGGTGCGCTTTATTTCTCATCGTCCTGAGAAAATTCATATTGTGTTATATGTTGTCCTGACACGTGTGATGCTTTATGAGCTTTGTGCAGGAACTTTTGATTACGTGTTGCATTCGCAACACACGTTTGCTTTTATCTTAGTTGGATATTGTTTCTGACTCTGTTTGTTTCTTGGTGAAGCTTGCTTGATGCGTAGTCCTTGTTTCTCTAGTGCTTTCGTCTTCTCTTGACGACTTGCTCACTTTGGTAGTCGCCACTACTACCCTTGTACCTCTTCGCACTTTATTGCATTTCGTTATTTCTTTCTAGATATCATGAAAAATAGGGAATAAAGAGTGTGCACTCGAAGTCGCTGTTTAAAGACCTGTAGAAGGAATTCCGCACTTCATTTTCTATATGTGTTATGCTTGTGTTTGTTTCTTTGATTATTGATCGATGAGTCACTCAATTTAGGAATTGAGATCACGACTTTGCTCTTAGTGCATGATACCTATAGGATTTTATCGCTTTCCTTTATTTCTTGTTGATCGATGAGTCACTCAATTTAGGAATTTAGATCACGACTTCGCTCTCAGTTCATGCTCCCTATAGTATTTTATCGCTTTCCTTTATTTCTTGTTGATCGATGAGTCACTCAATTTAGAAATTGAGATCACGACTTTTCTCTCATTGCATGTTCCCTATATGATAGTTTTGTTAGACTTTCTTTAGCATGCTAACTTAGATAAGATCTCTCTAGGTGTGCTCTCTTGAGCTTATTAGCTTGTTTAATTTATCCTTGTACATACCATGTTCCCTTAGGATGCGCTTGCCCCGTTCGGATGCGAGTTAGACCTTAGGTTGTAAACCATGCATGCTAACATTAGGTATAAATTTCCCCTTTCATCCTTGACGTAGGGCTACCATTGTATGATAACATTATGTTAGAAATAGGCTAGTCTCCCTTAGACTCTTTTCTTCCCCTTTTTGCATCCTTGCATCAAAACTAAAACCTTTTTTTAGCAAATCATAAAACATGCTAATCACACTTAAGCCCTTTTTCAAGGTAACAAAAATACAAACCAATTCAAACCATTTTTGTATGCTCGAGCAGCATTTCTCTAAAACCCTTTTCAGGTACGGACATGATTAATTTACTTATGTACCAACGCATAAGTCTCCAAAGGTAAAGCTACGGCAGAAGGCGGAATTAACATTGTCCATAAAAAACACAAAACAAACAAAAACATGTGAGCCGAACTACGGTAGCTCTGATTCCTCAAAAAGGATACGTAGGCATTGGGGTAGGGCCCAAGCGAGTACAATTTTATTTTCCCTACATTCTATTATCATTTCTTTTTCATGCGTCCTCCCTTTAGAAGTAGTATAATAAAAAGTAAGCATAGATTAAACACACCCATAAGATAAACAACAAGAGTGGATACCATAGAGTACTACGGGCGTGTGGGGTGCTAATACCTTCCCCTTGTGTAACAGACTCCCTTACCCGATCTCTCGGTCGCAAGACCGTGACTTCTCCCGTCTCATGTTTTCTCGATGTTTACCTTTCCCTTCATGTGGGATAAAATGCGTTCAATGGCGACTTCATTGTTTGATGATTTTCAGCCGGTTGTTTCAGCTGGCGACTTCACTGGGGAAGGATCGACCAAATGCTGGTCCATCCTGGAGTCGCTCATATCTCTTGTTTATTTTTCTTTGGGTGTTTATTTCATGCTTTCAGTTTGTTCATTCATTTCGTATATACTTGAGCATATGTATGCATTGCATTTTACTATCTTCCATATAATACTATTGTACTGGATCTGCTTCTTATTGGGTGGGTGTTACTATTGAGGTAAAAGGCTCAATACTAAGGCCGGAGTTGTATACCATAGGAACCCTAGGAATATAGTGGAAAATGAACGGCTAGTTGACTTAGGTCTCACTATCGCTGCCATGTCATCCATGCTCAGATGAGGTACAAATGAGGGGCTATCATTTTCACGTAGGTGATACGGCGATAGTTTTTCAGGAGTACCCTCGATTCTAGGTTACCATTGCCTTACCCTGACCTAGTCTTCACCTGTGAGTGGGGGGGATTATCATCACAGGTACAATTGGTGACTATGTTCAGATGATTACTCGTATTCAGATGGTGACTATGCTCAGACGGTGACTATTGGTTCTGTTGGTTATGTCTTGGGTTTCTATCAGTAACTAGGAGGTTCTCAGATTTATTTTCTGAGTTTCGAATCTGTTCATGAGGTTCTTGGGTTTATGTTCGGGACCTGTGATCATGGTACTTATAGACTGCAGAAATAGTACAACAGAAACCTGTATCATGGAAGTAGTAACCCCGTGATCATTTGCACTCACATCATATCATATTTATTTTTCAAAACAAATGTCAGAAAAATAAAACTATATACAAACCCTTCATGTGCACGTCCATTCCGGGTTATAGATGTTCTCAAGAGGGTCAGGGGGGACAATTGTACTTATCAGTGCTACCCAAGCTTTCCGCTCAAGTTCTTGGCCTTCTTTGAAGAGTTTAAAAGACCGTTTAGTCTTCCCTAATGCAAAAAAAAATCTTATTGGACGAAATGGTGGTGCTTTGAGTCTACTTCAGTTTTACGACTACGAGTTACACTGTTTCACCTTCCAGGGCTATCAGATTGTTCCAACTCTGGAAAAATACTCTCGTTTGTTCAAGATTATTGAGCACACACTTGTTGCTAGTCCGAACGAGCATGATTTCGAAACTATTGCTAAGAAACTTTATTTGGGCCTTGATGATGTGAGATAGAAATCGAAGAAGAATGGTAGCCTACCTTCGGACTGATTATTATATTGTTACTTCGATTACCGACAAGCTTGTTAGACAGAGTTGCTCATCTTGTACTCCCATAACTTTCTTGTATTCAATTCTGTGGGAATTTCTCTTATTTCTGGATATTTTCTTCATATGGTCGTTCTTATCATCATGTTGCTCGATTACTGCTAACGGTAATTGAGCCGTGGAAAACCGGAATGGACAATCATTTCATACATCATACATATCATGCATTTCATGAATTGCAGGTTTTCTTGCGGGATTTCTTATCTGATGGTTTTGCCTCTTGTTATCAGAATTTACAAGACGACTTCCTTACATCCTTATCTCACTCGAGCCAACAAGTTGAGGATTATGGAACAAATTGAGAAGAACCAGGCCGCTCTCTGCAAATACATGTACACAATGGGTGATCGAATGAATAAGCTCATGGAAACTCTTCATGCCGTCATCCAAGGGCAGGAAGAGCTCAGAATAAGCGTTACTAAGCTGGTAGATAGTGCCTCCACATCCGAGAATGGTGGACCCAGAATGACCATGGGGGGATTCCTAAGGAGAACCCACGACTGATTGTGGATGACCACCATGATGTCATCGATATTGATGACCCTCCAATGGATTCTACGACTGATTTGTCTGAAATTGCTATGATGTACAAGGCTTTGGAAGAATGCTTGAAGGCTATGGAGACTTCTAAGAAACCAGGATTCAGTGTCGCTGCTATGTGTTTGGTTCCAGGGGTTGTGATGCCACCAAAGTTTAAGGTACCTAATTTCGAAAATTATAAGGGGGTTACATGCCCAGAGACTCATCTCTGATCTTACTGCAGAAAGATGGCTGCTTATGCTAGCAATGAGTCATTGCTTATGCGTTTCTTTTAGGACAGTCTGGTGGAAGCTCCATTAGAGTGGTACATGCAGTTGGAGCAGACTCATGTTAGTACCTGGGGTGAGCTTGTTGATGCTTTCTTAAAACATTATCATTACAACACTGCCATGGAACCTAGCCATGCACAACTGCAGAGTATGTATCAAAAGACTAGTGAGTCTTTCAAAGAGTATGCCCAGAGATGGTGCAGTTTGGCCGTGAGAGTTCAACCTCCTCTCCAAGACCGGGAGCTGGTAGATCTATTTATAAGTACCCTCTGAGGCCCGTATTTGCAACATATGCTCAACAGTACTTCTGATTCATTTTCGGATATGGTCATCATCAGGGAGCGGGTTGAAATGTGTATTAAAGTAGGGACTATTACAGGTGCATCTGGCACAAATGGTAACAACAACTCAGGCTGTGGGAAGAAATCGTACTCTAGCAGATTTGTCAAGAAAAAGGAAGGAGAAGTGAGCAATGCCTCTGATGATTAGGGGAAAGCTATTGTACAGGTTCCACATTACCAAACTCTTGCTGCTGCTCCACAACAATAATACGCACCACCGCGAAACTATCAACAAAACCAAAGGCCCCAAGGACAAAGGTGCCAACAAAGGCCGCAAAAGTATCCCGAGAGGAGGTTTGATCCAATCCCGGTGTCACATGCTCAATTAATCCCATGATTGCTAGTTGGTCAGTTGGTACAACTTCGAGAGTTAGCTCCCCTACCGGCAGAACTTCCAAGGGGTTATGATGTTAATGCACGTTGTGAATTTCATTCGGGTGCTCCAGGCCACTCGATTGAAAACTGCAGAGCTTTAAAATATAAGGTGCAATCTCTTTTGGATGCCAAGGAGTTAAGATTCGCTCCTATAGGCCCTAATGTTCAGAACAATCCTATGCCTCCCCACCATGGGGCTGCTACCAATACTATTGGGTTTGATGATGGCCGCGACTTAGTGACTTGGGTTGAAGAGATTCAGATGTCAATGGAAGTTTTGAGAGAGCATCTTTTACAGCAGGAAGTTCTACAAGAGCTTCACAACTTTTGTTTGAAGTGCTCATCCAACCCGGACGAGTGTGAGGATTTGAAAAATTCCATTCAGAGACTGATGGACGAGGGGGTTGTTAGAGTTGAGAAAGTCATCCCGAGGGTGATGTTGCTATTCTAGAGATTCTGTATTATCCGGCCAATGTTCAGAGGAATGCTTCAAGAGTTCCATTGGTTATACAAGTTCCAGCGCTCCCTGCGCCAGATCAGAATTTGATTGCTCTGATGCCAATCCAAGCACCAACACTTCCAAATCTAGTTCCCGTTCCAATGGCTGATAGTAGGGCAGTGCCATGGGAATATAATGTTGTCTACATCCGTGGGAAGAAAGTCGGTTATCCTCCGATTGAGAATAAGAACGTAACCAACATTGCCAGAACTATCAGAATAACTCAAAGCGGGGGAGTCTTCGCTCCTACTCCACCACCCCCTGAAGAAGTTATCGAAGAGATTCCTGTGAGAGATAAAGGGAAACAGGTAGTTAATGATTCTCCTGGGACGTCTTTTTAACAACAAGTGGAGTAGCTAATCAGGGTAATGAAGAAGAGTGATTTTAAGGTGGTTGACCAGCTGAATCAGACGCCTGCAAAGATCTCAATATTATCCCTCCTTCTGTACTCCGAAGCTCATCGAACCGCCTTGATGAGAATTCTGCATGGTTGCCATGTAAATCCTGAAATTTCTGTGGCCCAATTTGAAGGGGTTGTTACAAATATTTCTGCAAGAAACTGTCTGGGCTTCAGTGATGACGAGCTCCCTCCTGAGGGCCGAGCTCATAATAAAGCGCTTCATATTTCCATCAGATGCTTAGACACTGCGATGTCTCGAGTCCTTGTAGACACTGTGTCTTCTTTGAACGTGATGCCTAAACATACTATATTCAAGCTGAACATGGACGGAGTTATGATGAAACCCAACACGCTGACAGTCAAAGCTTTTGATGGGTCAAGGAGATCTGTGGAAGGGGGAGTCGACTTGTCCATCCAAATCGGCCCCCACGTGTTCTACCTATCGTTCTATGTCATGGATATTCGTCCATCTTATACTTTCCTACTGGGACGCCTGTGGATCCATATGGTGGGGGCTGTAACCTCAACTCTGCATCAACGTTTGAAGTTCATCGCCCAGGAAAAGGTCATCGTCATTGGCGGAGAGGAAGATGTCGTGATCAACAATGTTACTTCCTTCCATTAAGTCAAAGTGGATGGGGAAGTTCATGAAACCCCTTTCCAAGCCTTGGAAATCATTTCTGTTGACAGAATCCCTACCCTGCTTGAAACTACAAAGTCTGGAGTTCCAATGGTTTCCTTGTGGGATGCCAAAGCCATTGTGGAGTCTGGTATTCCTAATGAAGACTGGGGGAAAATTTATAGAGGTGCGCAAAAAGCAGGACAAGTCTGGACTTGGGTTCGGGTCCTCTTTTTTAGATCGTGTTGTTACGGGTCCAATCATGCTCAAAGGAAAACAAGTTCCCCCGCTTTCAGAGGTATTTGTTAGTGCTGGTCCGAGTGTTCAAGGACAAATCCATGCAGTGGATAATGAAGACAATGTAGATATGGCTCAGTACATCTACCAGATTGCACCTGATCAAGAGCACGGCAATTGGACTGCTACCGATATTCCCGAAGTGGTTTTCTTTGACATGTAATGTTCTTGTTTTAAATAAGTCGCATGCTTTTTCCTGAAACTTGTTGACAGCTTGTGAAAAGGGCCCCCCTCATGTTTCTATGTTTGTTTAAAAATTGAATAAAATGTCATTTTTGCATACAATTTTTTTGCTCTCTATCTTTTCTTATTTTCGTAAAATAAAAAATGGCAATGCTTTTCCTTCTAACTCTTTAACCATTTTCCAATTTGCATCCATATTATAAAATAAGGCAAGATTCATTAGTCATGCAGGTCTGCCTCCAATTCCATAAAAACGATGATGTTACGGTTCCTTGTACCAATATCCTTGGAAATCTGAATGACCAAGCCGATGAGGATAATGGGGAAGATTGTGAAATCCCGGAGAAATTTGCAAGACTGTTGAGACAAGAAGAGAAAATGATCTTTCATCATTGTTGTATCCCAAAATTTGCCCTCTCATTTCTCAATGATTTTCTCACAAGATCTTCTATGACATCAAGTTTGCAGCACTGATACATCAATTTAGGCTTGGAATTGGCAAAATGGCAAAATGGTCAATTGCATACTAGAAAGTCAAACTTTGACTTTTTGGTCAACATTACATTCCAAGGATCAAATTTCATCAAGACATTCAAAAATATGAAACTTGATCATCAAGGAATCAAAAAGTCAAAAGTCAATGTGAAAGTTCAAACCCTTCAAGACTTAGAAATTTTTCTAAGTGTTTCTTATGCATGATAATCTCATTTCTTCATGCCAACTTTTCACCTAGATGCAAGATGATTCAAGAGAAGCTTCCAACATGAAAGTTGTATATCTCCATGATATCTACAACATTTATTTACACAACTTCTCCTAAACAGGCTTGGATTTCAGGTTATAAATTCATGAAGTCATGACATTTTCATTTAAACACAGAGAAATTTTCAGCAGTTTTGGTTAGGTTTTTATCCCAACTTCTTGCCAATTTTTCATAAAGTTCCAGTTTGATTTAACAAAAGTGTCCAACATGAAAGTTATAGAGGGTGTTTCAAGCTTTCCAAAAAGTCCAAGAACTCATTGGAATCATTCTTGATCTGAGAGGATCGAAGAGATGAAGTTAGGGTTTCATTCTTGAATTATAAAGCAGAATTTGTGATGAACACTTGATTAAAATTCCAACCAAAGCTACAAGATCTCTCTTTTCAGGCTATGTTCTCTCCAAATCTATGCATAATCAAGCAATTACACAAACCCTAAGTGTATTACACAGGCATTTGAAGTTTTGTCCAAGTCTTGATACCATTTATGGTTAGAAATGCAAAAAAGCAACATTTCCATTTGCATAAAGCTTCACTTTTCCAACCACTCTCTTCTTTCAAAGATTGAAATATGTTCCAAAGATGACAGAAAATCTCTCAACAGCAGAAGCAATCTACAAGACCTGCAAAGCATGGCTAAAGTTCCTGATTTCACTCCTTTCTTCATCATAAAGCAACTTGTCTTTATGAATTTGAAAAAAGGGCATAACATGTGATTTTCAAAAAGTCTGAGTTTCTCAAGTCTCAAACCTTCTCTATAAATAGAGAGGCCAGTTGCAAGAGAAAAGGGTTGGAAAGGTTAGAAAAAATAGAGAGAGAGAGAGAGAGAGAGAGAACAAGGAGAAAAGCCAGAAGTTATATTGGTAAACCCTCAAAAATCTCATATTCACAAAAGCCATAACAGTCCACAAAACTTCCACTCTTGGGTTTTAAAGTCCAAACCTTTCAACCTCTCATACCTTGCAAGTTCTGCCCAACCATCCAAACATTTCATACCATACAGAGGTTGTTTAGTAACCTTCAACAAAAAGGAAAGACTAGCAGCTGGTTGGAGCTTCCTTAAGGTTCATACAACATCTTGAAGGATATTTGGTTTCAAAACCTAAAATGCAGTTTTAAGGTAAGTCATATTTACCTTGCCTTTTCCATACATCAACTTTTCTGTTTATAGGATGTAGCAATCACTATTTTGAAATTAATCATTTATTTGTTGTTCATGTTATTCATTCATATGTTAAAAACTAATTGATGTATGCAAAGAATGGTGTTTAAGGCAGAAAAATGCAGGATGTATCGACACATATCCACATGTGTCGACCCATCTTAGTGAAAATACAGGGTATGAGTCGACACATGACCCTCATGCATCGACCCATACTGAGTTCAGGTCACAAAACAGCAACTGGAAAGGACTATGATTCGACACATACACATTTCACATTGATGCAAAAAGGTGTATGAGTCGATACATCCCATTATGTGTCGACTCATACTGAACAGATTTCACTATACAGAAGCTGGAAAGGCCTATGAGTTGATACATATGCGTTTCACGTCGATACAAGAAGGTGCATGAGTCGACACATCCCATTATGTGTCGACTCATACTGAACTAATTTTGTTTTACAAGGGCATGGAAAAGCTAGGTGTCGATGCATAGCAGCATGGGTCGACACATAGCAGTTCAAAATGCATTTTTTCCTTTATTCTACACTGTTCTCACATTCTTTTCATTATCATTCGATATGGTTGTAATATTTTAGTTCCTACTTCATCCCCATTTGTTAAATTGTATCCCCATCCCCCTAAAGTGATGTAATAGCTTAGATTTTACTTTCCACCTTTTACTTGCTTTTTATATATTGCTAGTAAATAAGTGTGTATGGCAAGATAAAAAAAACAAAATAGGCCACCCTAATCAAAGACTTAATGCATGAAAATCAAACACATTATTCATACATGCATCTCTAGGGTAATCTCACTTGTTGCCTATAGGAAAATAGTCATGTCCCTCGAGCATGGGCGTTTTAGCAAAGACCCTCGATAGAAAGATCGTAGTCCCTCGATGACCCTCGATGTTGCCTTCGGTAAACGATCTAGTCACTAAAAAGACATTGCTAAAACGTCCCATATGTTGCCTTCTATGACTATACAAACGTCCCAACGTCCGTCCCTTTACATCCAATGATGGGGCTTCTTTTCAAATCAATGGTAAGATAGCAACATCTAAAGGAGGAGGAAAAGCACATTTAAGACCTTTCGAGTAGGTAGGTTCGCTCTCAGTTACTCGCTTGCTCACGACAAAAACATTTTATACACCCACACTCTCACCTTTGAACTATTTTCGAAACAAACACTTTGTAGGCGTTCTTATAGAAACAAGAACCATTACGAAGTTACATTTTCAAAATACTTTCAAAAACACATCTCACAAACACACTTTTGAACTATTTTCGAAACAAACACTTTGTAGGCGTTTTCATAGAAACAAGAACCATTACGAAGTTCCATTTTCAAAATACTTTCAAAAATCACCACCACAAGCACACATTTAAACAAAAGCAAGTGATCTAGCAAGTAACTAAGAGCCCATGGAAAACCATGGATGAAAAGGGTGCTAATACCTTCCCTTTTCATAATCTACCCCCCGAACTCAAAAACATCTCTAAAGGTCGTTTCTGTGCTTTTTCATCTTTCCTTTTTGGATAAAAGAAAAGTCGGTGGCGACTCTTGTTAACCGCAACATTTGCGATAAAATGCAAAACCCTCAAGTCAGTTCTCCCACCGTATCACAGAACTGGCGACTCAGCTGGGGATTAATAATGGGGTTACCTTAGGGTTAGATCATATTTACTTGCTTTCATTGTTTGATTTGAATGCTTTACATTATGGTTCTCTGTTTGGGCTTGCTTTAATCCTACACCCTGATTTGGGGACACCTTTTAGGTAGGTAGCATTAGACCGTGAGGGAACTGTGCAGGGTATACCGACATGGTTGAAGCAGTAGCTACGTTGATGTAGCACTTTGGTTGGTACCGGTAACCCTTGAGTTGAATCAAGGAGAGTACGGGGCCTCCGCGTGGTGTCGTGAAGCATCAACTGACCTTAGAACCTTATTTGACCAACTTGGCCATTAGGACGTAGTGAGATGACCGGTTTCGTTGTAGAGCTAAAAATTGGTTGATACTCGATGCTACACTCATTGATACTTGACCCCTGAGTTTTGTTCGGTTGCGAGTCAATTGCTTATTGAAAGAAGCTTGTGGGAAAGGTCAGTGATATTGAGATCCCTTTGAACCCGGTTACTATTAACTAGGACAGGTTGAGCCAACTAAACTTTAAGAGGGTACTTACCTACAAACTCCATGCAAGCCTAAACCTAATGACTTGTCTGCTTTGTGTGAATATGATTATTTGTATATACACTTGCTTACCTCGCATATTTGTACATAACATCATAACATCATACCATAGCATTTTCAATAACCATTTCAAGGATCTCGAGGGTCTTTGATGCAGGGTCACGTTGAACCAGATGTCTATCAAGGGACAAGAGGATTTAGTTTCCTCTGACCAAACACCGTCAAAGATCAAGTACAACAAACTTGAGTCAAGGGCTATAACCCACTTGACATGGTGAGCTTAATTCTTGTTGAAGGATATCCACCGATACAAAGTTCTCCAATCAAAGTTGTTGATCAAAGTTCAACTTCTAACTTTTTCTTGTGTTTACCCCGCGAGATCCTTGAAAACGTTGCATCCACATATCATGCATCATATCATGATAGGTTTCTCCCATACAGGCCTCCTTATCTTCCTACTCTTTATTTCAGTAAGATGGATATGGAACAAACGGTGAAAGATCTCCAAGCTCAAAACGCTCAATTCCAACAAATGCTTCTAGCTATGGCTAAGGGGCAACGGGACCTGAAAGCTCTCCTTCTCAAAGAAAAGAAGAAAAAGTCCAAGAAGTCAGTAGGCGTCTTGAACTTGAGAAGAAGACCTAAAGCCCTAGATCTTTCAACTCCATCCAACATAGGGGGTAGTCTTGAAGAAGACCGCAATTTAGAGATTGATGAAGTTGAAGCCGACTACTCCGAGGAACAATATCCTCCCACTGATGACAAGTACAAACAGTTGGAGGATCTCCTCAATGCAATGGAGATTCAACAGATACCCGGTTTGGATTTAGGAGACATGGGTTTGGTTTCTGGAGTGGTCATCCCGCCAAAGTTCAAAGTTCCTACCTTTGCCTTGTACGATGGAGTCTCTTACCCTAAGATGCATTTAAAGTCTTATGTCCGCAAGATTCAACCATACACAACTGATCCAAAGCTTTGGATCCATTTCTTCCAAGAAAGCCTGGTAGGGACTCAAATCGAATGGTTCTATCAATTGGAGAGTTCTCGAATCCACATCTGGGAGGATTTAGTTGCTGCTTTCTACAAGAAATATCAGTATAATGGTGATCTTGCACCAACTCGTGTGCAATTGCAGAACATGACTATGGGTTCCAACGAGAGCTTCAAAGGATACGCCCAAAAGTGGATAGATCTGGCTGGTAGGGTACAACCCCCTCTAACTGAGAGGGAGCTGATTGACATCTTCATGGGAACTCTGACAGGACCTTTCTTCAATCACTTGATCGGAAGCTCCTCAGCCGGGTTCACCCAGCTAATACTAACCGGAGAAAGGGTCGAAGTTGGCATCAAAAGTGGAAAGATCCAAGGAGCTACACCTTTTAATGCTCAGAAAAAGCCCTATAATGGGAAGAAAGAGTCCAATGCAGTGACTGGTCAAAATAATCGTCATGACCAACACGTGGGGGCAATCCTGATCTCTAATCCCACACCTGTTCAACAAAGACATGGCAATAGGCGTAGGGTAAGATATCAAGAAAGGCAGTACACTAACATCAACATGCCTTTGTCTCAAGCGTTACAACAATTGCTGAAGTTGAAACTGATCACACTAAAGGATCCTCCTCAAAATCCTGATACCTCCTCTTCTAATTACAATCCGAGCGTAAGATGTGCCTATCATTATGATAGTCCCGGACATGGCACCGACGGCTGTTGGACTTTGAAGAACAAGATTCAAGAATTGATTGATGCCAAGGAGATCGAGTTCGACCCTCCGGAGACTCCAAAAGTGATCACTACTCCTTTGCCAAAACATTGAGAACGTCTTGTTCATTTTGAATTTTCAATTGTAATTTCTTTTGTTATTCAAACAGTTATCTATTAATGTCAAACTCTGTTTCATTAATGCATTGCATATGTTTGTCTTGAATTCATCCTTTCGTCTTCACTATATTTAAACTATGCTTTTTATTCTTCTTATGACATTTAACTCTTGCTAAAAGTTACAAGCCTTTAGAGGGAGGATGACGAAAACAATGCCATAATCTCATAAAGTATGCTTTTGAACAGACCTTGCTGACGATGTACAGGCGTTTCTTTCAAATCCTAAACATTGGAGTTATAAGGAAGATAATCCCTAGTCAACCCCTTCGAGCCAAAGAAGTAGAAGTTTTTTGTTTTAACACAAATTGAAACCTTTAATCAAAACCTAGGGCAGGGTAGTCTCTCATTTAATTTAAACGCACGTTAAGCCGCAAACTCTCACTCCGTAATACAACGAATGACGTCAAGAAACATTCCTCTGGAATCAAAAGACAGTGATGGTTCCATATCACATAGGTAGTCATTATCTCTCAAAAAGAAAAGCCCGCTAAGTCAAAACCTACGAAGGAGACTTAAAGAAAAATGGGGCATCCCGCTGACTGTAACCTCAAAACAATAACAGTCAGGCAAAAATCAGGGATAACGAATCAAAAGAAAGAGGACACTAAAAATCCTCAACAACATGAAAAAAAATGTTGCAAAAATGACCGCCTTCCAACAAACTTAACTTGTTTGAACCATCACCGAAACGTCGTCTCAGACTCAATTGGAGTTCAAACGTACAATTAATTGAGCTTAGGACTAAAGAACATCACGAAGAATGGGTGGGTACAAATACATTTGAGCCTTTATCCTTTGTTTCTTAAACTGTGAACCAAGCCACGTTACAACCCTTTAAAAGTCCAAATTGAAGCATGGGTTAGTTCGAAAGCATACTATTACAAAAGGTATCATGACTCCTATAGGGCTTTACTCAAAATCCTGAGTTGAATTTTTCTTACAAAATATCTTTACTTGCTAAAAATGCATTTTTCAGAACTTCAAGACAAGCATAAACTTTGCATTACTTGAATATCACTGTTTGCATATGGCTAATTTTTTTCCAGCGGAGAAATTCACACAATGAATGTCCAGTGAACAAAAGCTCTCTCAGTGAACAAAATCAATTAAAGAAGGATGACACTCCTCCTATCAACACAGGGACATGACATGTCACTATCCAGCACACTTGGGGCAGTCCAGTCAAGATTCCAAGCAATCTCTCAAGAATTGAAAAGTAACCAGGGGCAAGTCTCCATCTCCGTCACTCGGGGCATTAAACGTTAATCCCGACAAAGGGTTTCTGTACAGTCAAACTTCCAAGCAGTGCCACAAACACTCACTACCAGGGGCAATGACAGATCTCTCCTAAATCCTCCTCATAGGATGATTCCCCAGTAACAGTTTTGTCTCTGAAAACCTTTCTCCAGCTAAGACAACATCAAGAGTCCTCGAGGACTTTCCCCAATGAAGTCGTCACCTCTCAAGCAGACCGACAACAGGGTTTATTTTCCCTGCAAACGGTAGGATTCCCCAGCTTTAGTTTGCCTCTCCGACTACTAAAAATCAAGGGACCACAACTCCTCTTCCCCAGAAGGCTTCTCTACAATCCCATCAAAGTTACTGCGAAACCTGGACCCGACCAGATATCAGTTCAACTTCGACTCCCCAGTAGAGCGACGGACAACCGAGACTCCTGAACTTTTCCCCAAGCAGGAATCAGCACTCTCCATAGAGTTTTCAACTTTCCCCGACAGAGTTCTCCTCAACAAAACAGGGATCCTCAATGGAAACGTTCTAAGCAAAGTTTGAAGACATACCTACTCTTCAATAGCAATCTGAGATTTAATAACTCCCCGACACTTGTCAAGGATTTATTCTCCAAGACAAAATTACATTTCAACAACATTCATAGCACAGGCATACAAAATACATATAACATAAATCTCATTTATTTTGAGAACATCATTACGCAATGCATACATCATGACATTGCATATAACTAACTCTTTACCTTTTCAGGAAAGATCGATCGACCGATAAAGGTTATCATTACCTTTTGGAGTAGCAGTTGTCAAAGATTCCTTCATCATCCTGCTAAGGTTGTAGTCATCCAAGATTCCTTCATCATCCTATTGAGGTTGTAGTCATCCAAGATTCCTTTATCATTCTGCTGAGGTTGTAGTCGTCCAAGATTCCTTCATTATCCTGCTCAGGTTGTAGTCATCCAAGATACCTTCATCGTCCTGCTGAGGTTGTAGTCATCTAAGATTCCTTCATCATTCTACTGAGGTTGTAGTCGTCCAAGATTCCTTCATCATCCTGCTGAGGTTGTAGTCGTCCAAGATTCCTTCATCATCCTGCTGAGGTTGTAGTCCTCCAAGATTCCTTCATCATCCTGATGAAGTTGTAGTCATCCAAGATTCCTTCATCATCCTGTTGAGGTTGTAGTCATCCAAGATTCCTTCATCATGCTGCTGAGGTTGTAGTCGTCCAAGATTCCTTCATCATCCTGCTGAGGTTGTAGTCGTCCAAGATTCCTTCATCATCCTGCTGAGGTTGTAGTCATCCAAGATTCCTTCATCATCCTGCTGAGGTTGTAGTCGTCCAAGATTCCTTCATCATCTTGTTGAGGTTGTAGTCATCCAAGATTCCTTCATCATCCTACTGAAGTTGTAGTCATCCAAGATTCCTTCATCATCCTGCTGAGGTTGTAGTCGTCCAAGATTCCTTCATCATCCTGCTGAGGTTGTAGTCATCCAAGATTCCTTCATCACCCTGCTGAAGTTGTAGTCATCCAAGATTCCTTCATCATCCTGTTGAGGTAGTAATCATCCAAGATTCCTATCATCTCATTGCCGAGTGCAAATTTCTAGGCACTCTAGTGTCCAATCATCTTCCACCTTCGAGTCACGAATGGCAGAACTCGCCAATCTAACTCTTCAGGTTTAAGAAGATTGAACAGGGGCAGATATTGTACCCCAAAATTTGCCCTCTCATTTCTCAAGGATTTTCTCACAAGATCTTCTATGACATCAAGTTTGCAGCACCGATACATCAATTTAGGCTTGGAATTGGCAAAAGGGCAAAATGGTCAATTGCATACTAGAAAGTCAAACTTTGACTTTTTGGTCAACATTACATTCCAAGGATCAAATTTCATCAAGACATTCAAAAATATGAAACTTGATCATCAAGGAATCAAAAAGTCAAAAGTCAATGTGAAAGTTCAAACCCTTCAAGACTTAGAAATTTTTCTAAGTGTTTTTTATACATGATAATCTCATTTCTTCATGCCAACTTTTCACCTAGATGCAAGATGATTCAAGAGAAGCTTCCAACATGAAAGTTGTAGATCTCCATGATATCTACAACATTTCTTTACACAACTTCTCCTAAACAGTCTTGGATTTCAGGTTATAAATTCATGAAGTCATGACATTTTCATTTAAACACTGAGAGAAATTTTCAGCAATTTTGGTTAGGTTTTTATCCCAACTTCTTGCCCATTTTTCATAGAGTTCCAGTTTGATTTAACAAAAGTGTCCAACATGAAAGTTATAGAGGGTGTTTCAAGCTTTCCAAAAAGTCCAAGAACTCATTGGAATCATTCTTGAGCTGAAAGGATCGAAGAGATGAAGTTAGGGTTTCATTCTTGAATTACAAAGCAGAATTTGTGATGAACACTTGACTAAAATTCGAACCAAAGCTACAAGATCTCTCTTTCCAGGCCATGTTCTCTCCAAATCTATGCATAATCAAGAAATTACACAAACCCTAAGTGTATTACACAGGCATTTGAAGTTTTGTCCAAGTCTTGATACCATTTATGGTTAGAAATGCAAAAAAGCAACATTTCCATTTGCATAAAGCTTCACTTTTCCAACCACTCTCTTCTTTCAAAGCTTGAAATATGTTCCAAAGATGACAAAAAATCTCTCAACAGCAGAAGCAATCTACAAGACCTGCAAAGCATGGCTAAAGTTCCTGATTTCACTCCTTTCTTCATCATAAAGCAACTTGTCTTTATGAATTTGAAAAAAGGGCATAACATGTGATTTTCAAAAAGTCTGAGTTTCTCAAGTCTCAAACCTTCTCTATAAATAGAGAGGCCAGTTGCAAGAGAAAAGGGTTGGAAAGGTTAGAAAAAATAGAGAGAGAGAGAGAGAGAGAGAGAACAAGGAGAAAAGCCAGAAGTTATATTGGTAAACCCTCAAAAATCTCATATTCACAAAAGCCATAACAGTCCACAAAACTTCCACTCTTGGGTTTTAAAGTCCAAACCTTTGAACCTCTCATACCTTGCAAGTTCTGCCCAACCATCCAAACATTTCATACCATACAGAGGTTGTTTAGTAACCTTCAACAAAAAGGAAAGACTAGCAGCTGGTTGGAGCTTGCTTAAGGTTCATACAACATCTTGAAGGATATTTGGTTTCAAAACCTAAAGTGCAGTTTTAAGGTAAGTCATCTTTACCTTGCCTTTTCCATACATCAACTTTTCTGTTTATAGGATGTAGCAATAACTGTTTTGAAGTTAATAATTTATTTTTTGTTCATGTTATTCATTCATATGTTAAAAACTAATTGATGTATGCAAAGAATGGTGTTTAAGGCAGAAAAATGCAGGATGTATCGACACATATCCACATGTGTCGACCCATCTTAGTGAAAATACACGGTATGAGTCGACACATGACCCTCATGCATCGACCCATACCGAGTTCAGGTCACAAAACAACAACTGGAAAGGACTATGAGTCGACACATACGCATTTCGCATCGATGCAAAAAGGTGTATGAGTCGATACATCCCATTATGTGTCGACTCATACTGAACAGATTTCAGTTTACAGAAGCTGGAAAGGCCTATGAGTTGATACATACGCGTTTCGTGTCGATACAAGAAGGTGCATGAGTCGACACATCCCATTATGTGTCGACCCATACTGAACTAATTTTGTTTTACAGGGGCAAGGAAAAGCTAGGTGTCGATGCATAGCAGCATGGGTCGATACATAGCAGTTCAAAATGCATTTTTTCCTTTATTCTACACTATTTTCACATTCTTTTCATTACCATTCGATATGGTTGTAATATTTTAGTTCCCACTTCATCCCCATTTGTTAAATTGTATCCCCATCCCCCTAAAGTGATGTAATAGCTTAGATTTTACTTTCCGCCTTTTACTTGCTTTTTACATATTGCTAGTAAATAAGTGTGTATGGCAAGATAAAAATAACAAAATAGGCCACCCTAATCAAAGACTAAATGCATGCAAATCAAACACATTATTCACACATGCATCTCTAGGGTAATCTCACTTGTTTCCTATCGGAAAATAGTCATGTCCCTCGAGCATGGGCGTTTTAGCAAAGACCCTCGATAAAAAGATCGTATTCCCTCGATGACCCTCGATGTTGCCTTCGGTAAACGATCTAGTCCCTAAAACGACATTGCTAAAATGTCCCATATGTTGCCTTCTATGACTATACAAACGTCCCAACGCCCGTCCCTTTACATCCAACGATGGGGCTTCTTATCAAATCAATGGTAAGATAGAAACATCTAAAGGAGGAGGAAAAGCACATTTAAGACCTTTCGAGTAGGTAGGTTCACTCTCAGTTACTCGCTTGCTCACGACAAAAACATTTTATACACCCACACTCTCACCTTTGAACTATTTTCGAAACAATCACTTTGTAGGCATTCTTATATAAACAAGAACCATTACGAAGTTCCATTTTTAAAATACTTTCAAAAACACATCTCACAAACACACTTTTGAATTATTTTCGAAACAAATACTTTGTAGGCGTTCTCATAGAAACGAGAACCATTACGAAGTTCCATTTTCAAAATACTTTCAAAAATCACCACCACAAGCACACATTCAAACAAAAGCAAGTGATCTAGCAAGTAACTAAGAGCCCATGGAAAACCATGGATGAAAAGGGTGCTAATACCTTCCCTTTTCATAATCTACCCCCCGAACTCAAAAACATCTCTAAAGGTCTTTCCTGTGCTTTTTCACCTTTCCTTTTTGGATAAAAGAAAATCAGTTGCGACTCTTTCTAACCGCAATATTTGAGATAAAATGCAAAACCCTCAAGTCATTTCTCTCACCGTATCACACTCATCAAGAAGCTATTGAGGTCATCAATCTCGGCACCGACACAGTGAAAAAAGAGGTCAAGATAGGGGCCGCTTTGCAAGATGATATAAAGAAGGGGTTGATTGGGCTTCTCAGGGAGTACTCTGACATCTTTTCTTGGTCGTATAAAGATATGCCTGGTTTAGATACGGATATAGTCATGTACCATTTGCCACTCAAACATGAACGCGGGCTTTTTGTTGGTATGTGAATACTCAGATTGGATTGCCAACATCGTACCTGTCCCTAAGAAATATGGGAAGGTGTGCATGTGTGTGGACTATCGAGATTTGAACAAAGCAAGCACAAAGGATGACTTCCCATTACCTCACATCGACGTATTGGTTGATAATACGGCTCAGTCCTCGGTTTTCTCCTTCATGGATGGTTTTTTGGGATACAATCAGATAAAGATGGCCCCGGAAGATATGACAAAGAAGACATTCACTACTCCATGGGGTACTTGCTGTTATAAGGCCATGCCTTTTGGCCTAAAAAATGTTGGTGCAACGTATCAACGTGCCATGGTGACGCTCTTCCAAGATATGATCCATAAGGAGATCGAAGTATATGTTGATGATATGATTGCAAAATCACAAATCAAGGACGAACACTTGCTCCATCTGTAAAAGTTATTTATGTGGCTGGAAAAGTTTAGACTAAGGCTTAATCCGAATAAATGTACCTTCGGGGTGCGATCCGGCAAACTACTCGGTTTTATAGTGAGTCAACGAGGAATTGAGGTAGATCCTGGAAAAGTAAAAGCAATACAAAATATTCCAGCACCAAAAAATGAAAAATAAGTAAGGGGGTTCCTTGGGAGATTGAACTACATAGCCAAGTTCATTTATCATCTCACAGCTACTTGTGAACCCATCTTTAAATTACTGCGCAAGAATCAAGATGTCCGATGGGATGATAATTTCTAGGAAGCTTTTGAAAATATCAAACAGTACCTCCAAGAGCCACCAATCCTTATCCCTCCAGTTCCTGGTGGGCCACTCATTATGTACTTGATGGTGCTAGAATGATCCATGGGTTGTGTGCTCGGGCAGCAGGATGAGACAGGACGTAAATAGCATGCCATTTATTATTTGTGTAAAAAGTTTACCGATTTCGAATCCTGGTATTCTTTACTTGAAAAAACTTGTTGTGCACTTGCTTGGGCAGCTCGATGTATGAGGCAGTATACGCTGACATACACAACTCTCCTAATATCAAATATGGACCCGATAAAGTATATCTTTGAAAAGCCAACACTCACAGGCAAGCTTGCTCGATGGCATATGCTTTTATCTGAATATGACATTCAGTATGTTACACAAAAGGCCATCAAGGGTAGCGTTCTTGCGGATCATCTCGCTCATCAGCCGTTGGAAGAGTATCAATCAATGAAATTTGATTTCCCTGACGAAGATGTTATGAAGCCTGATGATTATGATCGGATCGATCCGGAAGAGCGACGGAATCTTACATTCGATGGTGCCTTTGTTGTACCCTAAAAGTTTCCCTCCCATTCTATTTAACAAATGTCAATTGAGGTCCCCAAGTTGCTCAAGGAAGTCCAAGAGTTGACCAGACAAACTCTCTCCTAAGGCAGTGCACCTCAAAATTAGGGTTTCTATTTTCATCAAGATGGGTGAACCACAAAGATCCTAAATGCTTTCCAAGGTCCTAATATGTCCCCAAGATCATCCATGCCAAGTTTCATGCCTTGCACAAGAAGTTTGCTCAGTCAACTGCTCAGATGCTTGAGAATCAACTATACTGGGTAAAAAGTAAATTGTGGCCCACATGCAGTCAAACTTCAAGATTTTTGGTCAACATAAACATTTTGAAGTGACTTTCATCATTTCATCAAGGGTTAACCATGATTCCCCAAGGAATGCTCCAAATTCATCAAAACCCAAAAGTTGCTAAATTAGGGTTTTGCAGGAAAAGTCAACCCAACTTTGACCAAGCATAACTTCTCCATACTTTATCAGAAATTTTCCATCCAAAGCTCATTTTGAAAAAGATGAAATTACCTATAACTCATCTTCAGCCCACAAGTTCAAAATATGCACTCATCAAAAGATATGAATTTCTACATTATAGGTCCTTTTGAAAAGTCAACAAAAACACCTTTTGGGTCAAAGCTTCATACATGAACATGGAAGATCCAATTGAGATGAAACCAAAAGGGTTGGGTAGGGGAAATCCTAAGATTTCTAAAAAGTCAAAGAACACCCTCCTAGGGTCAAAATTGAGAGAGATATGCATTGTCAAAGTTGGCCATGTTTGGAAAATTGTCAAAAGTGAACATTGATCAAATTTGCATTTTCTCCAAAGGGGCCCATATTTTCTTGCTTGGAACATGTTTCTAATAGGACCCATGACCCCTGAGCTTTTCCACCTATTATTTTATTACTTTTATCATTTATTTTGATTTTTTATTCATTTAAATCAAAATAAATCAAATTAAATGGTAAAATAATGAAAACAAATCAAATCTTGGAATTTTTGTGCACATTTTGAGTCCATATACAGCTAGCATGCCAGCCAATTTGCGCAAGACTCATTAGGTTGAAAAGGATTGGATTGAAGCAAGTTTTAGAAATAAATCATACATGAAGCAAATCAAATCAAATCTCTATTATTTCTCAAGATTCATGTCAATTTTGTTAACCTAATTCAGTCCCCTGCATATACACAACAATTCCAGACCATAAGCATAAGGATTGGAGGCGTGAAACAGCAAGAACAAAATTGAAATTTTGGACAAAAAGTGTGAGATCAAAATCCACTCTAGAGCCATCCTCACGAAGATTTAAAGGTTCCAATCCATCCCTGGACATCTCAGTAATCTAACAACATCATTTGCTAGCCTCAAAGCATCTAGAAATCACCCCTAGAGATATCACGGTTTGCATTTTTTTTAAAGTTTGAATCCATTAATTTACGCATCATAAATCTATTTTAATCACATATCCATGTTTATTGTCATGCTTGCAACGTTTTTGAATGCTTTGATTTGATTTTCTGCACATGAATCGCGTAATGTCATTGCTAGGGTTTACAAGTTTGTTTTAGGGGTTTTCAATGCAGGAACAACTGGTTCTCATATTGGGTACCAGGATGATCAGGGCTTCAAGTCCAGTTGATTCATGGTCACCAATTTCATTTATCTTGCTTGTATGTAATTTTTGAATGAAACAGGGTTATAGCTACGAACAAACGTCCGTAAGTAAAAGTTTGAACCTAAAACAACAGTCCCAGCAAAGAAGACAATGGTGTGGCAAGGCGTGGTTGGTCCATTCAAATTTCGCACGTTTTGGCTGGCAGAATACTTGATTTGGCTTTTGGTTTTATTTATTTATTATGTTTACAACTAACAAGTCCAACGCAGATGGTTGGAAGGAGCGCCTTTGATGTACACGTCCTGGGTCCGATCCCAGGCGTGTGCATTTTGTTATTTTCCTAATAATTTTAGGATAATCCAATGCAATACATCATCCCACGCCTATCATGTACCATCAACGCCCATCCACTGGATGACCAGCTGACCAAATCTCACGCTTCTCCCTTGAAGGCCCATGGTACACATGCAAGGCAATGCTACACCATATCCAAAGGTTGACTGGGCTTAAAGACTTAATGGGCCAAGGATTTCAGTTCAACACCCCCCAGAATTGCTAGCAGCAGGCCCATTTGGTTATTTTATTTATTTTCTTTAATTTCTTTTCTTTATTTCTTTTCTTTTTTTTATTAGTACAAAAATTATTTTATTAAATTAACCAATCAAAAATCACAAGAAAAGATTTATTTTCTTAAAAAATATGTTTTTTTAATTAATTAGTTTAATTAATTTAGGGTAACTTTAATTTCTTTCATAAATTAAAACAAGTAGAATTAGGGTTTGAGATTTTGCACAATTTAATTAATTTTCTCTAAAAAATACATCAAAAATCATTTTCTCGTAAATATTTATTTCTTTAATTAATTAGGCTAATTAGAAAATTTGATTAATTTATTTCCTTTCGTAATTTAAAAACAATTAGAAATTAGGTTTAATTAATTTACAATTAAATATTTTCTCAGATAAAAATCCAAAAATACTTTTTCTCTCAAATTAGAGTTTTAAATTGTTCCAATCGTCCTCGCATTTAATTTTTCACGCGCTTGTTATTATTTTTGCCATTATTTTGTAACTGTTTCAAGGTTGTAATAGTTTTAATTAGGGTTTTAATTTCGTACTTTTATTTCCCGTCAAGGCAATTATGTAACTGTCAAAGCCATGTAATAGCTAGGTTTATTTCGGCTTTTACTTTCAGCAAATTATTAACTGTTAGATGAATTAATAGGATTGTATGGCAAGAATGCATGAAAATTAAAACAGTTAGAAAATCCTAATGTGCAAAGATTAAATAAATGAAACAAATCAGTCGCACATGTTCACTCCTAGGGTTTACCTCACTTTGGTTGCCTTCGGTAAATAATCATTAAGCATATGAGATTTTAGTGGTTGCCCTCCAGTCTAAAGAGATCAAATTATCCCGTTTGAATGTTGCTTCGGAAATGTTTCCTCGGAAACGTTGCCTCGAAAAGATCGTAAGACTTTAGGTTTATTACTAAGGTTTTCTAACTATTGCTTTAGTGATTATACTTGTCCCTTTCGAACGTCCCTTACAAACTCCAACGACGGTGCTACCTACTCCTTAATAGTGGGATAGCGCTATCTAAAGGAAATAGAATAGAAACAATCCTTTTTTGAGTAGGTAGATGCTAGTAGGTACTTGCTCAAAATAAAACTTTTCACACAAACACCTTTCAAAAACAATTTTCAAAACAAACTTCGTCACATCCTTGAGTACTGATACAAGGGTTATCATGAAGTAAAACATTTTTAAGACAAACACACACAATCAATTTGAAAAATGAGCAAGTACCTAAGAGCCCGTAGATAACTACAGATAGAAAGGGTGCTAACACCTTCCCTTTCTATAATCTACCCCCCGTACTCAGAATATCTCGAAAAAAGGTTTTTTCTGTTCTTTTTCCTTTTCCTAATTGGATGAAATAAAAGTTGGTGGCGACTCTTGCTTACCACGACATTTTGAAAACAAAAAATGCAAAACACAAACCAGTATTAAACAGTCGGTTCTGCCACCGTATCACAGAACTGGCGACTCTGCTGGGGAATAATTAAATAAGTGAGGTACCACTTAGGATCTAGGTCATTAAAATTTCTTCTCTTGATTGTCTTGATTGCTTTACTTTAAAGGGTTTGTTTGGGGTTACTATAGATCCTACACACGGATTTGGGGAGCACCTTTTAGTTAAGTAGCAATAAACTGTGAGGGAACTATGCTGGGGTATACCGACATGGTTGAAGCAGTATCTATGTTGATGTGGCACTTTGGTTGGTACCGGTAACCTTTGAGTCAATTAGGGAGAGTACGGGGCCGCCGCGTGGTTTCGTGAAGCATCAAATGACCTTAGAGCCTTTAATTGCACAACTTGGCCAGTAGGATGTAGCGAGATGGTTGTCTTTGGTGTATGCCCAAGGTCGACAGATACTCGATGCTACACTCATTGAGGTCTGACTCTTGAGCTTTGTTTGGTTGCGAGTCAATCGCCTATTGAACGAAGCTGGGAGAAAGATCAGTGATATTGAGATCCCTTTTAGAACCCGGTTACTATTTATAGGACAAGTTGAACCAATCCAACTTCAAGAGGGTATGACCTTAAAATTAATGCAAGCCTTAAACCTAAGGACTTGGTGTGACTTGTTTGTTTTTTGCTATACCTGTGATTTTCTAACCTAATCATGACATCATAAGCATAACATATCATGACTAACCATTTCAAGGATTCCCCAGGGCTCATTTTTGTTCTGTTTTGTAGGACATGGCATCTGCCCGTAGGAACACTGTACGGATCAACCTTGTGAAAGTGTCTCTCCAACTAAGGGATTTGGACTTAAGGGTTCTGGAAGGTTCTCATTTCACTAGAAAGCATGGTCAGTTGCTCAATATGGTCACTGCGAAACTTGATGAAGAGTTGTTAAAAGTGTTGTTTCAGTTCTTCGATCCGGTGCACCATTGTTTCATGTTCCCGGATTACCAGCTAGTACATACTTTGGAGGAGTTTTCTCAGTTGTTGGGGGTACCTATTCTTAACCAGTTGCCTTTCAATGGTACGGAAGAACATCCAAAGCCTGAAGAAATTGCTAGAGCTCTGTCTTTACAACGGTTTGACATAGTGACAAATTGGGAGACTAGGGGGAGTGTCCAAGGAATTCCGGTTAAGTTTCTATTTGAGAAGGCCTATCATTTTTGGGATACCTTAGATTTATAAGCTTTCGAAGAGGTGTTGGCACTTCTCGTTTATGGGAAGGTACTTTTCCCTAATGCTGATCAACTCGTAGATGTGAGCACTATCAAGGTTTTCCTGTCTCATAATCTAGTACCCACATTACTCGGGGATATTCTGCACTCTTTGCATGCTCTCACTCTAAAGAGAAGGGGAACACTCCTGTGTTGCACTCCTCTATTGGCTAGGTGGTTTATTTCGCACCTACCCAGGTCTTTTTTGAAGAATGAGCAGGGTTTGAAATGGTCTCGCAGGCTGATGTCCCTTAAACATTCAAACATTCATTGGTGTTCACGATTCTCAGAAGATGTTACCATCATCGATCGCTGTGGTGAATTCCCCAATGCCCCCCTCTTAGGAATTAGGGGAGGAATCACTTACAACCCTTGTTTGGCACTGCGTCAGTTTGATTATGCGAGAAGAGATGGTCCTCATGATACGCTTATCCAAGGAATCGCCTTCAATTATGAGAATGACGTTCAAGGCTATCGTAGAAGGTTCATAAAGGCTTGGGGCATGGTGCATAAAATTGATAGCAAGACGCTAGGGCACAAGAATTCCATTTGTCTTTAGCCTTATCTCCGATGGGTACGAGCTCGCTCCCAAAGTCTGATGATGCCCTACCCTGCTGTCCTACCAATAGTTGTGGAACCAGTTGCTGAAGGAGACACTGCTTCTTTTGTTCATCACCCTGACATGCCAACTGATCATGAAGAATTACAGAAGTCTTGGGCTCAACTCAAAGAAGATAGGGACACGTTTGAAGCTCAGTTCTATGCCAGCGAGAAGAAGGTCCTGGAGCTCACTAGGCTACTTCACGAAGAAAGGAACATAAAGGCCTACATCGCACCAAAGAGGATGCGCTCCTGGGAGACCTAGTTTCTTTTTGCTTGCAGTTTGGTTTTGTTTATTTGTAATCCTAAAGGGCACTCTTTGTAACAATTCGAACTTATCAATGTAATTAACGTGTGTTTCTTTTGGTTAAACGAATCTGAGCCTTTAAGAATCCTTGAAATCATTGCATACGCATATCATCAATGACATTGCATAAACAGGTACCATTACAAGTTTCTCATCTTCTTTGCTGCTTATTTCAGCAGAAATGTCTTCTGAACAAAGCATCAAGGACCTTCAAGCACAAAATACCGAGTTCCAACAAATGTTTATCAGTCTGGCAATAGGGCAGGAGGATCTGAAAGCCCTCATTCTGAAAGAGAAGAAGAAGAAGAAGAAGGATGTCGGTATTCTGAATATGGGCCGAAGGTTTGGAGAGCGGATGAAGCGACAGGTCGACCTGACCTCTTCATCCAAGGAAGGGTAGAATCAAGAAGAAGAGAAGGACCCTAGTCCTGCAGTCTCTGACAATGATACTTATTATAATGATGAATAGTATCCTCCTGCTGAGGATAGATACAAACAACTAGAAGACCGTCTGAGTGCCATGGAAGTTCAGAGGATACCTAGATTGGATTTTGAAGAATTGGGTTTGGTGTCGGGAGTGGTCATCCCGTAGAAGTTCAAAGCTCCAGCTTTTGCCAAGTATGATGGGGTGTCCTGCCCAAAACTCCATCTTCGTTCTTATGTCAGGAAGATCCAGCCCCACACAGCTGACAGAAACTTGTGGGTTCACTTCTTTCAAGATAGTTTGTCAGGGACTCAACTTGAATGGTTCTACCAGCTAGAAAGAGCAAATGTCTGAAACTGGGAAGATTTGGCTGCTGCTTTCTACAAGCAATATCAATATAATACCGACCTTGCTCCAACTCGTACTTAACTCCAGGGTATGTCCATGGGTGCAAGTGAAGATTTTAAAGATTATGCCCAAAAATGGAGATACTTGGATGGGAGAGTTCAACCCCAGTTGTCTGATAGGGAGTTGGTCGATATGTTTCTGGGGACGCTATCTGGTCCATTTTTCAATCATTTGATCAGCAGTTCATCAGATAGGGAGCTGGAATTTGAAGCGGAAAATACAAAAGGATGCCTCTTCAAGCTCCGTGAAGAAGCTGTTTGTTGGTAAGAAGGAAGCCAGTGCCATCTATAGCCCGAGAAGCCAAAATAGGGTTGAACATCGTCAGACAGTAAGTGTCGTGATGATACCTAGACCTGCAGTTGCTCCACAATGAAACAATCAACAAAGGGCGAAAAGACCACAATGGTAGTTTGCCCGCATCAACATGACATTGGCTGAAGTTCCGCCTCATCTGCTGAGATCCAACTTGGCAACCTTGAGAGAGGCTCCCAAGAATCCAAATACTACATATCCTCAATATAATCCGAATGCCCGGTGCGCCTATCACTCTGAAAGTCCTGGCCACGATACAAACAACTGTTGGGCTCTGAGAAACAAATTACAAGACTTGATTGAAGCTAAGGAGGTAGATTTTGATGCTCCAGAGAATCCAAATGTTATAACTGCTCCCAGCCTAAACATGGTCGTGGAGTTAATGCTATTGATACTGATTTTTTTGTTACCTCTGTCAATGAAGCTTATACTCCTCTCATGATTGTCAAGAAGAATTTACTATTGGCCGGTTTATTTTCGGGTTGTGGTGAAGGTTGCCACATGTGTCCGCTTCTACCTTCTGGTTGTCGTTTGCTTAAGTTAGGTGTCCAATGCCTGATAGATAGCAAAGGGATTCTGTTTGAGAAAACTATGATTCCTGTTGTTCCAATTGAAGATGTTTCCATTGTAACCATTTCCGCCAGTCCTTCCAAGGTTTCCTCGAGAAGACCTGTTAGGATTACACCTGCTACAAGAATTGCTCCGCTGATAATCACTATTCCTGGTCATGTCCCGTATTTCTCTGATAAAGCTTTCCCCTGGCATTATGGTGTCGATGTGTACTATCATGGCATCAAACAAGATATGAAAGATGAAGAAGTTGATCCTGATGTTGGTAACATTGTCGGAACCAGTAAAATCACCCAAAGTGGAAGGGTCTTCTCTCCTGAGATTTCCCCCAAGACTGTTAACAAGCCTATTGTCATTACACCTACTGTTCCTACTAGTACATTAACTACTGTTCCTGTTCTTACTCTAGTCGGCGAATCATTTGATACCCGCGGCAAAGAGGTTGTAAGTGAGCCTTCCCGGACGGAGGCGCCTAAGAAAATTGTTGTGGAAGCCTCTAAGCAAGAAATGGAGAAGATATTAAAAATCATTAAGAAGAGCGACCACAACATGGTCGAGCAACTGGGGAAGACCCCATCGAAGATATCCATGTTGTCTTTGCTGTTGTGCTCTGATTCCCATGCCAAGGCTTTGATTGCATTTCTCAAGACTGCGTATGTGCCGCAAGAGACTTCAACTGATCAGTTCAAAGACTGTGTGGCCAGCCTGACTGCTGATAATGGGTTGGGCTTTTCAGATGTGGATTTGACACCAAAAGGAAGAAAGCATAATGATGCTCTGCATGTCTCGATTGAATGCAGGGGCACCACTATGGCTCATGTGCTGGTAGATATTGGGTCTTCACTGAATGTTCTGCCGAAGGAGGCGTTGGACCGGTTGGATTCCGAGGGTTTAACTCTAAAGCCTAGTAACATTGTGGTAAGGGCTTTTGACGGATCGAAGAGAATGGTGCACGGGGAAGTGGACATCCTTGTCAAAGTGGGTTCTCAGACCTTTGGGGCCACTTTCTACATGATGGATATCAGGCCGTCGTATTCTTATTTTTTGGGTCGTCCTTGGATTCACGAGGCTGGGGCAGTCACTTCCACACTCCACCAAATGCTGAAGTATCCGTTAAAAGGGAAGATTGTCACAGTGCGAGGTGAAGAAGATTATATGGTGAGTCACCTCTACTCCATCCGCTACATAGAGATGGACGGGGAATTCATAGAAACTCATTGTCAGAATTTTGAAGAGGTCCCTCAGATCTTGGCATCGACTGAAACTACTAGCAACAAACCTCCTTCGAAGATGGTTACTCTCAAGG
The DNA here is from genome assembly GCA_948472305.1 of Vicia faba. NCBI lineage: Eukaryota > Viridiplantae > Streptophyta > Magnoliopsida > Fabales > Fabaceae > Vicia > Vicia faba. The sequence continues at coordinate 1,576,125,403 of OX451737.1, forward strand.
ACACCAGGGTTGTGGTTGAAGAAGGTGGGTGTGCCAATTGGGGTCAGCTCCCTGATTTCACTCATAAAACTGACAAATTTGGTTTGGGCTTTACTACAGGGGCTCAAAGGGTTGTTAGACGCGCTTGGGCTGAAGGACCTCCCCTACGCATCAGTAATGGGGGAATTAATGCCATTGAATATAGTGAAGAGGGCTCGGACATTGACAACTGAATCTACCCAACTACCAACGGTGGACAGAGTAACTGGACGGCTAGGGACTTCATACCTGTTTCTTTTATTCCGCAGTAATTGACCTTTTTGTTTTAAGATGTGTAATAAACAATTTGAAACTTTACGGCCCGGTGCCTTGCCCGAGGCATCTTGACTTTGCTTGTGAGGGATATTATTTGTCATTTCATAATCATTAATAAAGCATTGGACGTTTCTTGCATACAAATTTTGCGCTCCTTGTTTTTCCTTTCTTCTTTTCACTTTATCAAAACAGCTATTCTCTTACACACACTCACGTATCATAATGCAGATCCATATCCACTCTGGATCCCATTGATAACAGCTCTGCTGTTGCCAATTATGACTTCAAAAATCCGATCAACCAAGTCGAGGAAGAAGGTGAGGATGATTGTGAGGTGCCTGGAGAACTTGCTAGACTACTACAGTAGGAAGAAAGGGCCATACAACCTCATGAAGAGCCGGTTGAGACAGTGAATTTGGGTACTGAGGAAGACAGAAGAGAGGTGAAAATAGGTGCAAATTTGGAGCTTAGCATCAAACAGAGGTTGATACAAATGTTGCACGACTATGTTGAGATCTTCTCCTGGTCCTATGAAGACATGCCTGGTTTGGACACTGATATTGTGGTACATCGTCTGCCGACCAAAGAAGACTGTCCTCCGATAAAGCAGAAGGTCCGTCGTATGCGTCTCGAAATGTCAAAAAAAATCAAGGCAGAGGTCATGAAACAGTTTGATGCAGGATTCTTAGCTGTCACTTCATATCCATAGTGGGTTGCTAACGTGGTTCCGGTACCTAAGAAGGACGGTAAGGTACGGATGTGTGTTGATTATAGATATCTGAACAGGGTAAGCCCCAAGGATGATTTCCCTCTTCATCACATTTACGTTCTGGTCGACAACACCGCGCATCACAAAATCTTCTCCTTCATGGACGGTTTCTCTGGCTACAACCAGATCAAGATGGCTCCTGAAGACATGGAGAAGACAACTTTCGTCACACAGTGGGGCACCTTCTGCTACAAGGTGATGCCTTCTGGGTTGAATAATGTTGGGGCAACATATCAGCATGTTATGGTTGCTTTGTTCCACGACATGATTCACCATGAGATCGAAGTTTATGTTGATGATATGATATCCATGTCTCAGACTGAGGAAGAGCATCTCGATCATCTCCAGAAATTGTTTGACAGATTGAAGACATATAAGCCGAGGTTGAATCTGAACAAGTGTACCTTCGGAGTAAGGTATGGCAAGCTTCTGGGTTTTGTCGTCAGTGACAAGGGTATTCAGGTAGACCCTGCGAAGGTAAAAGCCATACAAGAAATTTAAGTTCCCCGCATAGAGAAGGAAGTTAAAGGTTTCCTGGGACGTCTGAATTACATCTCCAGGTTCATTTCACATCTGACTGCTACTTGTGATCCAATCTTCAAGCTTCTGAAGAAAGATCAAGTGGTAAAGTGGAATGATGAATGGCAGACCGCTTTCAAAAGAATCAAGGAATAACTTCAAGAACCGCCAATTCGGATGCCTCTAGTAGAAGGAAGACCTTTGATATTATACTTGACAGTGCTAGATAATTCAATAGGGTGTGTGCTGGGGCAGCATGACGAGTCTAGCCGAAAAGAGAATGCCATTTACTACCTTAGAAAAAAGTTTACCGACTAAGAGACCCGATACTCATTACTCGAGAAAACTTGCTGCGCTTTGGAATGGGCTACTCGCCGGCTGAGACAGTATATGCTGACTCACACAACCTTGTTGATATCAAAGATGGATCCGATCAAGTATATTTTCGAGAAGCCCGCTCTCTCTGGAAGGATAGCAAGGTGGAAAATGATCTTAACCGAATACGACATACAATATACAACCCAAAAAGAAATCAAGGGGAGTGTATTGGCTGATTATTTGGCTCATCAGGCCGTGGATGACTACCAGTCCATGAATTTTGAATTCCCGGATAAGAATATCATGTTGGTAACTGACTGCGAAGAACCTGGACCGGATGAAGGACCTGAGGAGGGATCCCGATGGTTTATGTATTTTGATGGAGCCTCAAATGCACTGGGTAACTGCATTGGCGCCGTAATTATACCTCCCAAGGGCTGTCATACTCCGTTCACCGCCCGACTATGTTTCAACTGCACCAACAACATGGCGGAATATGAAGCGTGTATCATGGGACTTCGAGCTGCTATTTACCTGAGGATTAAGTTTTTAAGTGTATTTGGGGATTCTGCCCTGGTGATTAGTCAGATCAAAGGCGAGTGGGATACGAAGCACCCGAATCTCATTCCTTACAGAGAGTATGTACTGACATTGCTCTCGCACTTTGAGGAGGTAACCTTTGAACATTTCCCATGAGAGGAGAACCAGTTAGCGTATGCGCTAGCTACCATGTCTTCTATGTTCAAGGTTAGGTGGGACAATGAAGCTCCCCAGATTACAATTGAGAGGTTGGATGAAGTAGCACACTGCTGCAAGATCGATACCGAAGAAGTGGCAGACAAACCCTAGTTTCATGAAGTCAAAAGGTATCTCGAGGCTCAGGAATATCCCGAAGGGGCATCTATCAATGATAAGAAGTTTCTCAGAAGGTTCGCCGCAAAGTTCTTCCTCGGTAATGGGATCCTCTATAAACACAATCATTACTCCACACTACTACGGTGTGTAGACAAGAGCAAAGCAGAGAGGATCATGACATATTTACATGAAGCCACTTTCGGAACCCATTCTAGTGGACATACCATGGCTAAGAAGATCCTAGTGGACATACCATTCTCGAACTTGTCATAAATGCCAAATCTATGCTGATAAGGTGCATGTACCTCCGGTTCCTCTAAATGTCTTGACAGCTCCTTGGCCCTTTGCGATGTGGGGCATCGACATGATGGGCGAGATCATACCTACTGCGTCTAACGAGCATGGTTTCTTCTTAGTAGCCATTCATTACTTCACGAAGTGGGTTGAGGCAGCTTCCTTCGCTACAGTAACCAAGAATGTCGTGGCGCGGTTTAATCGACATAACCTGATCTGACGATATGGGGTGCCAGAGAGAATTATTACTGACAATGGTACGAATCTCAACAATACAATGATCACCGAGCTCTACAAACAGTTCAAAATACAGCACCATAACTCTTCTCCCTACCGGCCGAAGATGAATGGGGCTGTTGAAGCAGCTAACAAGAACATCAAGAAGATTGTACAGAAGATGACGGTGACATATAAAGACTGGCATGAGATGTTACCATTTTCTCTTCATGGATACCGTACCTCAGCATGAACATCGACAGGGGAAACCCCCTACTCTCCGGTATATGGTATGGAGGCAGTCCTACCCATAGAAGTCCAGATACCCTCTCTCAGGATTATGAAGGATGCAGGTTTGAACGAAGACGATTGGATCCAAACCCGGCTTGATCAGTTAAATCTAATCGATGAAAAGAGGCTTACTGCTATATGCCATGGTCAAACGTATCAAAAGCGAATGATCAAGGCTTTTAATAAGAAAGTCAGGCGTCAAGAATATCAAGTCGGGGATCTGGTGATCAAACGCATCATATTGCCACAAGGTGATCCCAGGGGCAAATGGACTCCCACATACGAAGGGCCATTTGTGGTTAAGAACATTTTCTCAGGAGGAGCTGTGATTTTAACCACCATGGACGGTGACGACCTTCCTCACCCCGTTAATGCAGATATAGTGAAAAGATACTACGCATAATCAAAGACCCGCTAGGTTGACTGGCCTAGGCAAAAATAAGGGCTTCCCGGTGAACCAAAAGGGTTCGGGCACAAGTAAGCGATGAAAATGAAAAATCTATACACCCGACAAGTCGAAAACCCGAAAGGGAGGCTTGGGAAAAAAAGGGTATCCCGGTGGATTGAAAACCCGAAAGGGCAGTCCAGGAAAAAGTTAAGGATTAAAGTGTATCACTATGTCTCATTGGATCATCTTGCGACCAGACTTCGGTATCAGCTATCAAGCTCAGACGGCGCCAATCAATCTAATCAACCTTCGGCCAAGTAGCAGAGTGATGAGACGCTTGAAGATATAAAGGAAATAGCAGAGTTGGAACCCAATGGGGTCGTTTCACATAGCTATTTTTCTTTCTTTTACACAAATTGTATAATTTCTATCTTTCGGCGGCGTTCGCTTACTAGGACGTCAGCCTCTTTATAAAAAATGCCTATTACAGGCCAACTTCAAAATCAATACAAATCATGTTCACAAGAAACTTCAATTTGTTTTCTCTTTTTCTGTTTTGTTTTGCGAGAACGTCCACTGATTTATTTTTGATATATGCATTTGAAAATGATTGTTGCTCATAAATATTTACATAAGAAACAAAAGAAAATTACTCGTAATTCCAGAAACAGGGAAAAAATAAGAAGTGTCGAACCTGACGGTTCCTTTGCCCAGCAGGTATCGGGATAGAGTCAACTTTAGAACATGATTATTGGTACATACACTCCCCACAGAGTAAAAGTATCCAAAGGTATTGATGTCAGCTTTCCCGAAACAGGACATAACTATCCACAACCGAGGTTCGTAATCGCATGCGAGTCAATAAATTTCATCCCCCAAGCGGAGTTTACTTCTACAGATACAGAAGCTCAATCTCCAACAGATCCCATCACTTCAAGCAATAGAATTTCATCCCCTGCTAAATCTGTTCCCCCAAAGTTTGGTCCCTGCAGAGTTATTTCTCCAGCATCTCTTCCCGACAGAATACTTGGGAATCTCCAGCAACAGTCATGGATTTATTTTCCCAGACACGAGCATACCATGACGGCATTTCATGAACATACATCATGACATACGCATGGACATCATATACAGCATAATATCATTTATTTTGAGAACATCATTTCACCCTGCATTCCATGCATCACATATAACTAACCCTGATATCTTTTACAAGAAAAGACGATTAGCTTCAATAAATCCAGCAGTTATACATATCACATCTACAGACAACTAATGGAAGCTTAGTTCCAGAAATCAAACGAGTCAACTAATCTACATTATCCCAAAGTAACCTTACCCCGGTTCATTCTGAAGTTTTACACGAACTTATCTCGAAGTAACCTTACCCCGGTTCATTCTGAAGTTTTACACGAACTTGTCCCAAAGCAACTTTACCCAGGTTCCTTCTCGGTCCAGATACAGATTTACCCAAACTCCTCACGAAGTAACCCTACGACCCAGGTTCCTTCTCACAACCCTACTATCCAGGCTTTCATATCGAAGTAACCCTACAACCCAGGTTCCTTCTCATAGCCCTACTATCCAGGCTTTCATATCGAAGTAACCCTACTATCCAGGTTCCTTATCACAACCCTACTATCATGGCTTTCATGAAGTGGTGAAAAACACAAGAAGGGGGGTTGAATTGTAAAACTGAAATCTAATGCAATGAACAAGATATTTTTATCCTGGTTCGTTTGATCTCAAACTACTCCAGTCCACCCGTCAAGGTGATTTCGCCTCTCTCCAACGAGGTCTTAATCCACTATATTCAACTGAATATTACAGACTGCTTTAACAACTGCTAAAGCCTTCTTGATTCAAACCACAACCCGGTTTGTCAAGGTAACACTTTCTTACAAAGAGATAAAACTATGTGTGTGTGGATGTTTTCTACAAAACTGTATCACAACTGTGATGTATACACAAATTGAAGCTTAGAAACTAGATTGCTAAACAGTAATAGAATATCAGAGTGTGTGGTTTAGCAAAACTGAGAGAACGAAGATTATGGTTTAGCTTTTGTGTGTGTAGAGATTTGGAGAGCATTAGCCATTCCAATCTTCAAAGCCTTGTTTATATAGCACTGAGATGATGAACGTTGGATGCAATATTCTTGATTCAATGCTAATAACAAGCTTTCCTTATTGAGCAGATCTTGTCTGGAATGAGGCCGTTGGAATTAATTTGCTTTCAATGCACAGTACCGTTGCTTACTTAATGCAAGTTCTGGCTTGGCTCATTCTGACTCTGCTTCGCTGCTGATGAACTATTGTGTTTCTTTATCAGAGTGTTGAGCGCAGTCTTGTTCATCAGGCTTCAGCATGTACGTGAGTTGATCATCTGATTTTAACATTCTGATATAGCAACTTCTGATGCTGGTGTCTGAAATCAAGTTCTGATGCTGAATAGATGTGATCTTGCTTATTTCAATCAGAGTATCTGCAAGTCAGAACATAATAATTTTAGGCAGCAGATAGTTCATACATGAAACTTATAAATACTATATCTTTTCACTTTGTTATCATCAAAACTTAAATATAGGGTAGTAGATTCAAACTTTGTTCTAACAATCTCCCCCTTTTTGATGATGACAAAAACTAGATATTTTAAATGAAAATAACGTGAAAAGATATCTGGAATATGTATCAGAATAAGAAGCAAAAGAATAAGGAGTAAGGAGATACTCCCCCTGAGTTTATTACTTCCCTTTGATTATACGTGTTCTTCAGGATCAGATCTTTTTGCCTTTCTTTGAACATCAGAGTATCAGAGTCTTTGACTTATCAAAAGCTTTATGTCAGAGCAGAGCTTCAGAGCTTATCTTGTCAGAGCTTTGCTTTGGATCAGAATATTAGAGCGGATCAGAACTTCATAGTGATCAGAGCTTCTAGTCTTCAGAGTGTCCAGGAGCTTCCTTGTGCCTGTAGACTTTAAGCAAAACAGAAAAAGAACATTTCAAGTAATAGAGTTAGAATGTTTGAGAATTTCTGTCTAGTCAGCCGTTATTGATTAAAATATCATTCTTGTTCTCCCCCTTTTTGTCAGCAATCAAAAAGTGTTGGTGATGTGCTAAAACAATTAAGATCAGAAAAACTAATCATATTAAGATAGTTCAGAATCAAAACAAGAAAATATTACAAAACATATTCAATCAGTGCATCAGAAAATCAAGGAAAACATGAAAAAGGTCATGCATGAAAAAAAAAAGAGACTAAGGTTGAGGAGGCAAGCGTGTGAACAGGTTCTCCAGCATGGCTTGGATCTTTTCAGCAGTCTCATTCTGCTTATGCACCATGCTGACAACAGTGTCAATCTTGTTGTCCTGCACATCCATTCTCTCTTTCATCTTCTGATCGCTTTCTTTCATCCTCTGATGATTGCACCTTTGCAGCTTGCTGTTTCTCAGACCAAGGTTCACTGTTCAGAGGGAGCACGTCTTCTTTCAGGAGCTGACTTCCAACTTCATTCAGAAGCTTGCTGAAATTTTGTTGTGCCTGCTCATAGTTGATATCCTGCAACTTGAGGGCTTCAGCACGTACCCAAAGTCTGAATTGTGACCAGAGCTGATCAGAAGTAGCTGGGTCAATCATTCCAGGACAGACTTGCTTCAAAGAAGCAATCCATTGCAGCACACCTGTTTCAAAATTCATAATACCAGAGCCAACATCTGGTTGCTTTGGTTTTGGGATGGCAATTTTGTGTTTCAGATCAGCAAGACGGTCAAGACTGGTTAAGTCTATGAAGGTCCTGCTGGGGTTTTCAGAGGTTTTCTGAGAAGCTGTTTGTTTTGGAGAAGGAGTATCAGAGTCAGATATTACGATTGGACTGGGTGGTGTTTTGGGAGTATTTGGTGGTGTCGATTCTGATGAGGATGGTAACTGGGGCATGATAACAGTTGTTCCACATGGCAGCTGGATTGCCAGCGGTGATGGTTGAGGTGAATGAGGTTCAGACTGGTGAGGGGAAGGAGTTTCAGAGTGGTGAAACTCTGTTTATGGTGATGGTGGATTAATTTCTGGTTAGGGAGAGGGAGTTGGAATCTCTGATTGCTCAGGGATCAGAGGTTCTTCTGAGAGTGGTTGTTGTTGTTCTGGTTCTTCAGCAGATTGCTGTTGTTCTGGTTGTGGAGGAGGAACATTTTGTGGTTTAGAGTTTGGTTGATCAGAGGTATGTTGATCAATATCAGACAACACTTGGTTAAGTGCTGATGTTGTTGAAATTGTTGGTTGTTTAGGGTGTTTGGTTCTGGGTCTTCTGAGTTTTAATGCCTCAGAAGGGTATTCTTCTTGTACAGTTTCATCTATGGTAGGGATGGGGATTGAGATTCTATGAGAGGTTTGAGGAGGGATAGATGCCGGAATAGTAGAAGAATTTAAAACAGGGGCAGCAAATGAATTACCTCTTTTCTTGGGAGTCTGCTGAGATGATCCTTCTGATGGCGCCTTCCTCTTCTTGGTCTTCTTCAGAGTCACTTCTGGTTGAGGTTGATGCAGATCTCTGATATTCAGCTTTGGATCTGTACCATCTGCCTTGCACGCATCCAGGTACCTGAGAATCACCTCTGGTTTGGATTCAATTTCAGAAAATAACGGAAAATCACTCAGAGGCACTCTTCTGCTGGAGATATCAGCAAGGGGAGTAGCTCTGGGTTCCTTCTGAATATTCTCTATCAGCTTCATCTTTTTCAGGTTCTTTGCGTTCAGAGGTTTCCCAATTGTTGGTTCAATAATGCTTAGCTCTTGAGCTTCTATCAGATGCTCAATCAGCCTATTCTCTGTCAGAATATCTGATATCAACCTTCCAAAAGGTATCCAATCCCTCTTGGTTCTTTCTTCTTCCCTTGTTTCTTTCACACTTGTTCTGAGGTGGTTGAACAGGAAGTGAGCCAGATTGATCTTTACCTTCTGATCAATAAAGTAGATCAGAAACTGCTGATCCACATTTATGTAATCAGGAGAACTGGTTGGTTTCCTGTGGTTGAAGCACCCCAGAATAATCTTAGCCCACACTCTGCAATGATCCTTCAGATCTTTAATCTTGCTGCTGGGCATCCCAAGAGTGAAAATCATGTCAGCTACCACACCTATATCAGCACATCTTTCAGCCATGTCCACACAACGGACGCCACCACCACTGTGACCGATTAGCCTTGCAATGTGATCTTCAGTAATCACAATCTTCTTCCCCATAACAAAGGAGGTGACTAGATGTGTTTAAGCCTTGGCGTGAATCCAAAATTCCTTGACCAGCATTGGGAATGTTGGTCCAACCAACCTATCGAAATACCTTTCCCACTTTTGAGCCCTAACTTCTTCAGTTAGGTCAAAACCGTTCTCCTTCAAGCTTTCAAAGTCAATGATTAATTCAGAAAGCACTTCAAGATTCTTCACCGGAGTGAGGAGAGTTCTGAGTGGCACTTGATATTGCTCAGATGATGCTTTCTTCTGAGTACCTGCAGAAACGCTGCTGGAGGTTGCCATGTTCACGCTAAAAGGATTTTGAGAATAAACTGAGGAAAATAGGTTGCAAGAGATGAACACAGAAATATGCAGAAAATGCTTGAGTATTAGTGAGAAAGCGTAAAGAATAAGAATGAGAGATTAATGTGCTTAAATAGAGTTTTCAAAACTATTTTGAAAAGATAAACGTTTTTAAGAGAGAGAAAAATCATGATTGCCATTTAAAAGCATGATTACTTTTCATTAAATGCTTGCTGATTTTGGGGGATTTGAGAAAGATACTTAAAAACGGTTACCAGACATGTGTCTCAATGCACCCAATCAGCGCTTTGCCTTCTCAGAAGCGTGCACGCGTTCTGCTTCATAGATATGCTGATGATTGGATGACATTTGTTTGATGTAGTGATCAGCACGTCTGTCTTTGAGCTTTAGACTCTCAGATCTTTAGACTTGCATCTGATACAATCTGCATGTTCTATCTTTCTGAAAGGAGATTGATCAGAAGTTCACAGTAAAATAATTACATTTTGAAGGTAAATATATGGAATTAAAACATTTTCACTCTGGGCACACTTTCATGCTGAGATGTTTCAGAATGAAATTAAACCTATCTTCTAAAAGGGGTTTAGTAAAGATATCAGCCCATTGATGGTCTGTATCTATAAATTTTAAGTTCAAAATACCTTTCTGAATATAGTCCCTAATGAAGTGATGTTTTATTTCTATATGCTTAGCTCTAGAATGTAAAATGGGATTCTTACTTAAGCAAATAGCAGAAGTATTATCACAAAGTATAGGAATGTTACTCTCAAAAATCTGGAAGTCTTCAAGCTGACTTTTCATCCAGAGCATTTGTGTGCTACATCCTGCTGCTGCTATGTACTCAGCTTCTGCTGTTGACAGAGCAATTGTTGATTGCCTTTTGCTGGACCAAGAAATCAGATTTTCTCCCAGAAACTGGCAGCTTCCAGAAGTACTTTTACGTTCCACTCTGTCTCCAGCAAAATCAGCATCACAGTAGCCTACTAAGCTGTAATCACTAGATTTTCTATAAAACAAACCCAGATTAGTAGTACCTTTCAGATACTTGAAAATTCGCTTAACAGCTGTTAAGTGAGATTCTTTAGGATCTGATTGGAATCTAGCACAGATACAAACACTGAATAATATGTCAGGTCTTGAAGCCGTCAGATAGAGGAGAGAACCAATCATACCTCTGTAGACTTTCTGTTCTACATTTTTGCTTACCTCTTCTCTTTCCAGAATGCACGTGGGATGCATTGGAATCTTTGATGGCTTACATTCTGAGAGGTCAAATTTCTTCAGAAGATCTCTGATGTATTTGCTCTGATGAATGTAAGTTCCTTCTGGAGTTTGATTGATCTGAATTCCTAGAAAGAATTTCAGTTCCCCCATGAGGCTCATCTCAAATTCTGTCTGCATACACTTAGCAAATTTTCTTCCAAGAGAAGGATTAGTAGAACCAAAAATAATATCATCAACATAAATTTGACAGACTAAGATGTCACTCTTAACTGATTTACAGAATAGAGTAGTGTCCACTTTCCCTCTGGTGAATTCATTTTCCAGCAGAAAGTTACTTAGCCTTTCGTACCAAGCTCTGGGAGCTTGTTTCAGACCATACAGTGACTTCTTTAGTTTGAAAACATGTTCTGGATGTTTTGTATTTTCAAAACCTGGGGGTTGGTGTACATAAACTTCTTCTTCTATATAACCATTTAAGAATGCACTTTTGACATCCATCTGATACAGAGTGATGCCTCTATTAACAGCAAATGAAATTAAAAGTCTGATAGATTCTAACCTGGCGACTGGGGCAAAGGTTTCTGTATAGTCTATCCCCTCTTGCTGACTATAACCTTGTGCAACCAGTCGTGCCTTGTTTCTGATGACTTCACCTTGTTCATTTAGCTTGTTTCTGAACACCCATCTTGTTCCAATGACGTTGAATCCTTTTGGTCTGGGAACGAGATCCCATACGTCGTTTCTGGTGAATTGATTCAGCTCTTCTTGCATTGCCAGAATCCAGTCATTATCCAGAAGTGCTTCATCAATTGAAGAAGGTTCAATCAGAGACACCAGTCCCATAAGTGTTTCTTCAGAGTTTCTGAAGCTTGCTCTTGTTCTGATTGGATCTTCCTTTCTTCCTAGGATAGTCTCTTCTGGGTGATCCAAGCTGCTTCTGGGTAATCTCTTCTGAGGTTGATCAGCAGCTGTTGTAGGATTTCTAGCAGTGCTCCTTTCAGACGTTGAAGGAATGTCTGTGTTGAGAGCTTCTGATGACTTGTCTTCAGAACCTGCAAATTCAATTTCTATACCTGCAAAAACTTCATTCTGCTTTGACTTTTCAGAGTCAAGCTTGTCATCAAAACGAACACTGATTGATTCTTCCACAATCTGTGTTTCTGTATTGTATACTCTGTACCCTCTTGAGCGTTCAGAGTATCCTAACATAATACACTTCTGTGCTTTAGAGTCAAACTTGTTCAAATAATTCTTTGTATTTAATATAAAGCAAGTACATCCAAATGGATGAAAATATGAAATGTTGGGCTTTCTGTTCTTCCACAATTCATATGGAGTCTTTTCCAGAATAGGTCTTATTGAGATTCTATTCTGAATGTAGCACGCTGTGTTTATTGCCTCTGCCCAGAAGATCTTAGCAACGTTTGTCTCATTTATCATGGTTCTGGCCATTTCTTGCAATGTTCTGTTCTTTCGTTCTACAACTCCATTTTGTTGGGGAGTTCTAGGACAAGAGAAATCATGCAGAATGCCTCTGTCATTAAAGAATGACTCAAAATCTTTATTTTCAAATTCTCCACCATGATCACTTCTGACTTTAACGATTCTAAGATCCTTTTCATTCTGAACTTGGTTACAGAAGGTAACAAACACAGAGTGTGACTCGTCCTTGTGTCTTAAGAACTTTACCCATGTCCATCTGCTATAGTCATCTACGATTACTAACCCATACTTCTTACCACTGACTGAAGCAGTTTTAACTGGTCCAAATAAGTCAATGTGCAGAAGTTCTAATGGCTTAGAGGTAGAAACAACATTTTTGGATTTAAAAGAAGGTTTAGCAAATTTGCCTTTCTGACATGCTTCACACAGAGCATCTGAATTGAACTTCAAATTAGGAAGTCCTCTGACCAGATTGAGTTTGTTAATCTGAGATATTCTTCTCATACTAACATGCCCCAATCTTCTGTGCCAGATCCACTGCTCGTTGTTAACAGACAGAAGACATTTTACATTCTGACTCTTTAGTTCAGAAAGTTTGATTTTGTAAATGTTGTTTTTCCTCTTACCATTAAACAGGATAGTCCCATCTTTCTGACTAACAGCTTTACATGATTTTTGATTAAAGATTATATCATAACCGTTATCACTTAATTGACTTATGGATAACAGATTATGCATCAATCCATCTACTAGCAGAACATTATTAATAGAGGGAAGATTTCCATTACCTACAGTTCCAGATCCAATTATCTTTCCCCTCTGATTGCCTCCAAAGCCAACGTGGCCTCCAGGCTTAAGTTCCAGGCTTTGGAACATATGCCTTCTTCCCGTCATGTGTCGTGAGCAGCCAGAGTCCAGGTACCATGACTGGTGTTTCTGACTTGCTGCTAAAGATATCTGCAACATGTATTATTTTATCCTTAGGTACCCAGATTTTCTTGGGTCCTGATTTGTTAGTTTTACCAAAACTCTGGTTGAATTTTGGTTTCACAGAGTGCTTACTGCTAGTATATTTGATATCATGTGTGTGACCATACACAAAATGTGAATTCAGAGGAGTGTGTTTAATGGTTAAGTCCATGACATTCTTTGGTGTAGGAACCTTACCTTGGTATCCTATTCCTTTCCTGCCGTTTCTGCTAACTCCATAGATCATTGAAGCCATTCTGCTTCTATCTATGCTTTTAGCTAGGAACTTCTGGAAACTGTGATCATACTCCTTGATGATCTCATCAGCGTTGCTGGGAGTTTCAGAAATTGGTTCCTTCTGAGAGTTTTGTAAAGTGTTTTCTAATTTTGAAATCTTATTTCTCAGCTCAGAATTTTCCAATTTGAGACTCTCAGTCTTATTAGAGTCGGATTCAAGATTCCTTTTCAGGTCTCTGAATTTAGCTCTAATTTGCTGATAACGTTCCAGAATCTCATTAAGGCTTTCAGCAAGTTCAGCCTTTGTAAAGTTAACAGCAAAGTTAGGAAATACCTCTTCAGTGTCTGATTCTGAGTCTGATTCAGAAGCTTCACTATCTTCTGAAATGTTAGCCATGAGAGCTATGTTTTCCCTTTCATCATCTGATTCTGAGTCAGCTTCAGACGAGTCAGAGTCATCCCATGTAGCCATGAGACTTTTCTTCTTCTCTCTTCCAAACTTCTTTTTGGGCTTTTCCCTCTGAAGCTTTGGGCAGTCACTCTTGTAGTGTCCTTGCTCATTGCACTCATAGCAGATGATGTCTTTGGTGTTTGGCTTTTTGCTACTGGAGGAGCCTTCAGATCTTCTGTATCCAGAGGAAGAATCTGTCCTTCTGTATCTGGAAGAGGACTCGTTCTGATCAGATCTTCTGGGATTCTTGAACTTCCTTTGTCTTTGCTTCCACAGTTGATTTACTCTTCTGGAGAGAAGGGAAAGTTCGTCTTCTTCTGATGAGGATCCATCAGATGTTTCTTCAACTGCCTGCAAAACTTTAGACTCAAATTTTCTGTTAGATTTTAATGTTAAAGGCTTACCTTGCTTCTGAGGCTCATCAGCTTCTAGCTCTATCTCATGACTTCTGAGGGAGCTGATAAGTTCCTCCAGAGTGATTTTGTTGAGATCTTTAGCTAGCTTCAGAGCAGTAACCATAGGCCTCCACTGCTTGGGTAAACTTCTGACGATTTTCTTGACATGGTCAGCAGTAGAGTATCCTTTGTCCAGAACTTTGAGACCAGCTACCAGAATCTGGAATCTAGAGAACATAGTTTTAATGGATTCAGATTCTTCCATTTTGAACGCCTCATACTTCTGAATGAGCGCCAGAGCTTTTGTTTCTTTGACCTGAACGTTGCCCGCATGCGTCATTCTGAGAGAATCAAAAATATTCTTTGTTGTGTCTCTGTTGGAGATCTTTTCATATTCAGTATAGGAGATGGCACTGAGGAGGATGGTTCTGGCCTTGTGGTGATTCTTGAAGTCACGCTTTTGTTGATCAGACATTGTTTTTCTATCAATCTTCTGACCACTTGCATTCACAGGGTGCGTGTATCCATCTGTCACCATATCCCACAGATCAGCATCATGTTCCAGAAAGAAGCTTTCAATTCTGTCTTTCCAGTAATCAAAGTTTTCTCCATCAAAGACTGGAGGTTTGCCACTGAATCTGTCTCTGTCCTCATTGTTGTCATTGCTGATGTGAGAATTGTTTCCTGCCATTGTGTTTTTCTGACGCTGGATCTTGTACTGACACGGTTAAGTGTTTTAGCTCAGAACCAGGCGCTCTGATGCCAATTGAAGTGGTGAAAAACACAAGAAGGGGGGTTGAATTGTAAAACTGAAATCTAATGCAATGAACAAGATATTTTTATCCTGGTTCGTTTGATCTCAAACTACTCCAGTCCACCCGTCAAGGTGATTTCGCCTCTCTCCAACGAGGTCTTAATCCACTATATTCAACTGAATATTACAGACTTCTTTAACAACTGCTAAAGCCCTCTTGATTCAAACCACAACCCGGTTTGTCAAGGTAACACTTTCTTACAAAGAGATAAAACTATGTGTGTGTGGATGTTTTCTACAAAACTGTATCACAACTGTGATGTATACACAAATTGAAGCTTAGAAACTAGATTGCTAAACAGTAATAGAATATCAGAGTGTGTGGTTTAGCAAAACTGAGAGAACGAAGATTATGGTTTAGCTTTTGTGCGTGTAGAGATTTGGAGAGCATTAGCCATTCCAATCTTCAAAGCCTTGTTTATATAGCACTGAGATGATGAACGTTGGATGCAATATTCTTGATTCAATGCTAATAACAAGCTTTCCTTATTGAGCAGATCTTGTCTGGAATGAGGTCGTTGGAATTAATTTGCTTTCAATGCACAGTACCGTTGCTTACTTAATGCAAGTTCTGGCTTGGCTCATTCTGACTCTGCTTCGCTGCTGATGAACTATTGTGTTTCTTTATCAGAGTGTTGAGCGCAGTCTTGTTCATCAGGCTTCAGCATGTACGTGAGTTGATCATCTGATTTTAACATTCTGATATAGCAACTTCTGATGCTGGTGTCTGAAATCAAGTTCTGATGCTGAATAGATGTGATCTTGCTTATTTCAATCAGAGTATCTGCAAGTCAGAACATAATAATTTTAGGCAGCAGATAGTTCATACATGAAACTTATAAATACTATATCTTTTCACTTTGTTATCATCAAAACTTAAATATAGGGTAGTAGATTCAAACTTTGTTCTAACAATCTCCCCCTTTTTGATGATGACAAAAACTAGATATTTTAAATGAAAATAACGTGAAAAGATATCTGGAATATGTATCAGAATAAGAAGCAAAAGAATAAGGAGTAAGGAGATACTCCCCCTGAGTTTATTACTTCCCTTTGATTATACATGTTCTTCAGGATCAGATCTTTTTGCCTTTCTTTGAACATCAGAGTATCAGAGTCTTTGACTTATCAGAAGCTTTATGTCAGAGCAGAGCTTCAGAGCTTATCTTGTCAGAGCTTTGCTTTGGATCAGAATATTAGAGCGGATCAGAACTTCATAGTGATCAGAGCTTCTAGTCTTCAGAGTGTCCAGGAGCTTCCTTGTGCCTGTAGACTTTAAGCAAAACAGAAAAAGAACATTTCAAGTAATAGAGTTAGAATGTTTGAGAATTTATGTCTAGTCAGCCGTTATTGATTAAAATATCATTCTTGTTCTCCCCCTTTTTGTCAGCAATCAAAAAGTGTTGGTGATGTGCTAAAACAATTAAGATCAGAAAAACTAATCATATTAAGATAGTTCAGAATCAAAACAAGAAAATATTACAAAACATATTCAATCAGTGCATCAGAAAATCAAGGAAAACATGAAAAAGGTCATGCATGAAAGAAAAAAAGAGACTAAGGTTGAGGAGGCAAGCGTGTGAACAGGTTCTCCAGCATGGCTTGGATCTTTTCAGCAGTCTCATTCTGCTTATGCACCATGCTGACAACAGTGTCAATCTTGCTGTCCTGCACATCCATTCTCTCTTTCATCTTCTGATCGCTTTCTTTCATCCTCTGATGATTGCACCTTTGCAGCTTGCTGTTTCTCAGACCAAGGTTCATTGTCCAGAGGGAGCACGTCTTCTTTCAGGAGCTGACTTCCAACTTCATTCAGAAGCTTGCTGAAATTTTGTTGTGCCTGCTCATAGTTGATATCCTGCAACTTGAGGGCTTCAGCACGTACCCAAAGTCTGAATTGTGACTAGAGCTGATCAGAAGTAGCTGGGTCAATCATTCCAGGACAGACTTGCTTCAAAGAAGCAATCCATTGCAGCACACCTGTTTCAAAATTCATAATACCAGAGCCAACATCTGGTTGCTTTGGTTTTGGGATGGCAATTTTGTGTTTCAGATCAGCAAGACGGTCAAGACTGGTTAAGTCTATGTCCCCAAGATCATACATGCCAAGTTTCATGCCTTGCACAAGAAGTTTGCTCAGTCAACTGCTCAGATGCTTGAGAATCGTCCGTACTAGGTCAAAAGTCAATTGTGGCCCATATACAGTCAACCTTTAAGATTTTTGGTCAACATTAACATTTTGAAGTGAATTTCATCATTTAATCAAGGGTTGACCATGATTCCCCAAGGAATGCTCCAAATTCATCAAAACCTAAAATTTGCTAAATTAGGGTTTTGCAGGAAAAGTCAACCCAAATTTGACCAAGCATTACTTCTCCATACTTTATCAGAAATTTTCGATCCAAAGCTCATTTTGAAGAGGATGAAATTACCTACAAATCACCTGCATCCCAAAAGTTCAAAATATGCACTCATCAAAAGATATGAATTTCTACATTATAGGTCATTTTGATAAGTCAACAAAAACACCTTTTGGGTCAAAGCTTCATACATGAACATGGAAGATCCAATTGAGATGAAAAAAAAGGGTTGGTTAGGGGACATACTAAGCTTTA
Organism: Vicia faba; assembly: GCA_948472305.1. Lineage (NCBI taxonomy): Eukaryota > Viridiplantae > Streptophyta > Magnoliopsida > Fabales > Fabaceae > Vicia > Vicia faba. Next base: position 1,576,143,041 of record OX451737.1, read on the forward strand.
TAAAAGTTCTAGAACACCCTCCTAGGGTCAAAATTGAGAGAGATATGCATTGTCAAAGTTGGCCATTTTTGGAAAATTGTCAAAAGTCAACATTGATCAAATTTGCATTTTTTTCCAAAGGGGCTCATGTTTTCTTGCTTGGAACATGTTTCTAATAGGACCCTCGACCCCTGAGCTTTTCCACCTATTATTTTATTACTTTTATCATTTATTTTGATTTTTTATTCATTTAAATCAAAATAAATCAAATTAAATGGTAAAATAATGAAAACAAATCAAATCTTGGAATTTTTGTGCACATTTTGAGTCCATATACAGATAGCATGCCAGCCAATTTGTGCAAGACTCATTAGGGTTGAAAAAGATTAGATTGAAGCAAGTTTTGGAAAGAAATCATACATGAAGAAAATCAAATCGAATCTCCATTATTTCTCAAGATTCATGTCAATTTTGTTAACCTAATTCAATCTCCTACATATACGCAGCAATTCCAGACCATAAGCATAAGGATTGGAGGCGTGAAACAGCAAGAACAAAATTGAAATTTTGGACAAAAAGTGTGAGATTAAAATCCACTCTAGAGCCATCCTCACGAATATTTAAAGATTCCAATCCATCCCTGGACATCTCAGGAAGCTAACAACATCATTTGCTTGCCTCAAAGCATCCAGAAATCTCCCCTAGAGTCATCACGGTTTGCATTTTTTTAAAAGTTTGAATCCATTGATTTACGCATCATAAATCTATTTTAATCACATATCCATGTTTATTGTCATGCTTGCAACGTTTTTTAATGCTTTGATTTGAGTTTCTTCACAGGAATCGCGTAATGCCATTGCTAGGGTTTACGAGTTTGTTTTAGGGGTTTTCAATGCAGGAAAAATTGGTTCTCATATTGGGTACCATGATGATCAGGGCTTCAAGCCCAGTTGATTCATGGTTACCAATTTCATTTATCTTGCTTGTATGCAATTTATGAGTGAAACAGGGTTATAGCTACGAACAAACGTCCGTAGGTAAAAGTTTGAACCTAAAACAACAGTCCCAACGAAGAAGACAATGGCGTGGCAAGGCGTGGTTGGTCAATTCAAATTTCACGCATTTTGGCTGGCTGAATACTTGATTTGGCTTTTGGTTTTATTTATTTATTATATTTACAACAAACAAGTCAAACGCAGATGGTTGGAAGGAGCGCCTTTGATGCACAGGTCCTGGGTTCGATCCCAGACGTGTGCATTTTGTTATTTTCCTAATAATTTCAGGTCAATCCAATGCAATACATCATCCCACGCTTATCATGTACCATCAACGCCCATCCACTGGATGCCCAGCTGGCCAAATCTCACGCTTCTACCTTGAAGGCCCATGGTACACATGCAAGGCAATGTTACACCAGATCCAAAGGTTGATTGGGCTTAAAGGCTTAATGGGCCAAGGATTTCAGTTCAACACCCCCCAGAATTGCTAGCAGCAGGCCCATTTGGTTATTTTTTTTATTTTCTTTAATTTCTTTTCTTTATTTCTTTTCTTTTTTTTATTTGTAAAAAAATTATTTTATTAAATTAACCTATCAAAAATCATAAAAAAAAAGATTTATTTTCTTAATAAATATGTTTTTTTAATTAATTAGTTTAATTAATTTAGGGTAACTTTAATTTCTTTCATAATTTAAAACAAGTAGAATTAACGTTTGAGATTTTGCACGATTTAATTAATTTTCTCTAAAAAATACATCAAAAATCATTTTTTCGTAAATATTTATTTCTTTAATTAATTAGGCTAATTAGAAAATTAGATTATTTTATTTCCTTTCGTAATTTAAAAACAATTAGAAATTAGGTTTAATTAATTTGCAATTAAATATTTTCTCAGATAAAAATCCAAAAATACTTTTTCTCTCAAATTAGAGTTTTAAATTGTTCCAATCATCCTCATATTTAATTTTCAGCGCGCTTGTTATTATTTTTGCCATTATTTTGTAACTGTTTCAAGGTTGTAATAGTTTTAATTAGGGTTTTAAATTCCGTACTTTTATTTCCCACCAAGGCAATTATGTAATTGTCAAAGCCATGTAATAGCTAGGTTTATTTCTGCTTTTACCTTCAGCAAATTATTAACTGTTAGATGAATTAATAGGATTGTATGGCAAGAATGCATGAAAATTAAAACAGTTAGAAGACCCTAATATGCAAAGATTAAATAACTGAAACAAATCACTCGCACATGTTCACTCCTAGGGTTTACCTCACTTAGGTTGCCTTCGGTAAACAATCATTAAGCATAGGAGATTTTAGTGGTTTCCCTATAGTCTAAAGAGATCAAATTGTCCCGTTCAAATGTTGCCTCGGAAATGTTGCCTCGGAAACGTTGCCTTGAAAAGATCTTAAGACTTTAGGGTTATTACTAATGTTTTCTAACTATTGCTTTGGTGATTGTACTTGTCCCTTTCGAACGTCCCTTACAAACTCCAACGACGGTGCTACCTACTCCTTAATAGTGGGATAACACTGTCTAAAGGAAATAGAACAGAAATAATCCTTTTTCAAGTAGGTAGATGCTAGTAGGTACTTTCTCAAAATAAAACTTTTCACACAAACACCTTTCAAAAACAATTTTCAAAACAAACTTTGTCACATCCTTGAGGACTGATACAAGAGTTATCACGAAGTAAAACATTGTCAAGACAAACACAAACAAGCAATTTGAAAAATGAGCAAGTACCTAAGAGCCCGTAGATAACTATGGATAGAAAGGGTGCTAACACCTTCCCTTTCTATAATCTACCCCCCGTACTCAGAATATCTTGAAAAAAGGTTTTTTCTGTTCTTTTTCCTTTTCCATATTGGATGAAATAAAAGTCGGTGGCGACTCTTGCTTACCGCGACATTTTGCAAACAAAAAATGCAAAACGTAAACCAGTATTAAACAGTCAGTTATGCCAGCGTATCATAGCCTCGAATGCTGCAGGCCATGGCATTGGGGCAATACTGACTTCTCCACGTAATACTCATACACCATTTACGGCCCGATTATGTTTCAATTGTACAAACAATGTGGAGGAATACGAAACATGCATGATGGGTCTAGAGGCAGGCATTGACCTTAAAATCAAAATCCTTGAAGTCTTTGGAGACTCTGCTTTAGTCATACATCAGTTACGAGGTGATTGGGGGATGAAGCACCCCAGTTTGGGTTCGTACAGGGACTACATCTTGCAATTAATACCCTCTTTTGATGAAATCACCTTTGAACATATTCCCAGAGATGAAAACCAATTGGCCGATGCTTTAGCCACTTTAGCATCGATGTTCTCGGTGAGGTTTCCAAATCAGGCACCTAACATACGCATCCTTAGGTACAAAGATCTGCCACATGTCTTTCCTGCTCATTGTCTCTCAACCGAGGATATGTCTGATAAGAAGCGGTGGTATTACGACATCAAACGGTACCTTGAGAAGTAAGAGTATCCCGAAAATGCTACAATTTATGATAAGCGTATGCTCAGAAGGTTAGAATCCAAGTTCCTCTTATCAGGAGACGTCTTATATAAGAGAAATTATGACTCGGTTCTGCTCAGATACGTGGATACACACGAAGCAGAGTTGATCATAAAGGAAATCCATGAGGGTTCTTTCGGGACTCATTCGAGCGAGCATTCTATGGGGAAGAAAATCCTACGAACAAGATACTTCTGGATGACAATAGAGAGCGATTGTTGTGTATATACAAAATTGTGCCACAAATGCCAAGTGTATGCAGACATAATTCATGTTCCTCCAACTCCTTTGAATGTTATAACCTCCCCATGGCCGTTTGCGATGTAGGGAATTGATATGATTAGAAAGATTAAACCAAGTGCTTCGAACAGTCATAGATCCATCCTAGTGGCTATTGACTATTTCACCAAATGGGTGGAAGCAGCTTCTTATAAGAATGTAACCAAACAGGTTGTTACCAACTTCATCAGGAAAGAAATCATATGTCGTTACAGAGTTCCCCACAGAATCATCTCTAACAATGGTTCTAATCTTAACAACAACATGATGAAGGAGTTATGTGAAGAGTTCAAAATTGAACATCATAATTCGTCGATGTATCAACCAAAGATGAATGGTGCAGTCGAAGCTGCTAACAAGAACATAAAGAAGATCGCCCAGAAGATGGTTAGAACGTATAAAGATTGGCATGAAATGTTGCCTTTTGCTCTGCATGGCTACAAAATGTCTGTGCGTACTTCAACAGGGGAAACTCCATTTTGTCTTGTCTATGGCATGGATGTAGTGCTTCTTGTCAAAGTAGAAATTCCTTCGTTGAGGGTTCTGATGGAAACCAAGCTTGGTGAGGCAGAATGGGTTCAGACAAGATTCGACCAACTTAATCTGATTGATGAAAAGTGTTTAGCGGCCATTTTTCATGGCCAGTTGTACCAGCAAAGGATGAAGAGAGCATTCGACGAAAAGATCCGTCCTTGGAAGTTTTATCCTAGTGATTTGGTCGTGAGAATGGTCATCATGCAAAGCCATGCCAATCCAAGGGGCAAATGGACTCCCAACTATGAGGGACCATATATCGTGAAGAGAGATTTTTCAGGAGGTGCTCTAATCCTGATAGACATGGATGGGGAAGACGTTCAACTCCCAGTCAATTCAGACTCAGTCAAAAAATACTACGCATAAAGAGACCCACTAGGTCGAAAACTCGGAAGGGAGACTTAGGAAAAAAATGGGCATCCCGGTGGACATGAAAGTCCAGGAAAAAATTAGGGATAAAATGAAAAAAAAGGATAATAACCCGCTAAGTTAAAAACCCGGAAGGGCGACTTAGGCAAAAATGGGTACCCCGTTGGGTCGAAAACCCGAAAGGGCGATCCAAGCAAAAGTTAAGGATATTAAGCAAGAGGTTGTAGTTTGAGTGCTCTTCACGAATGATGCATGATCATCTATAACACCTTGGCAGCGAATTGATTGGTCCAACTTGTACTCTTCGGAGGCAAGTCATTGAGACTACTTAGGATATGGGAACCGTAGCAATACCGATTTTAATGGAAATTCGAGCATCTCTCATTGCCATTTATACTTGTTATATTTTCCGTTTCTATTTCGCAGCTACCTCATATAGGAGTTGCATCCTTGTTCAAATGCCTATTCACAGGCCAATCAATAAAATTTGCTTCCATCAAAAAGTTATCTTTTATCATAAAAATGTTTTTCGTATGCGAAGTGTGTTTTATTCGTTATTAAACACTGCATTAGAAACATGGGGTGTAAAATTCCCAAGCTATGATAAAACTTGACTTTACGTCGATATATAACCATGGGGGAATATCATATGCATTCCAAGTGTCATTTTTACTTGCAGGTAGCAATTCATAACGGCCACCCCGGCCTGGCCAGTGCACGAGGATGCCTGCACCTACTATAGACGATTTCGAACCTGATTCCCTAAGTGAATTAGGAAGTTCAGAGTCACCGTTTGATTTAGCACGCACAAGTGCATCCCCAGTGGAGTTAATCAAGTGCGTCCCCAGTAGAGCTAAATCGGTCATTCGTAGAGCTAAACCGGGCATTCGTAGAGCTAAACCGAGGCATTCACAAAGCTAAACTGGGGCATTCGTATAGCTAAACCATGGCATTCGCATGTTTCCATACCCGTCTCTTATCCCCAAGTGATTCAAGAAGCAATTCCCCAGTGCGGCTTAAACTTGGGGCATGTATTCGAAGTGATTCACATGGTGTTCGGTATCCATCCTTCAGCACATTCAGTTATACCATCCTCTCAACGGTTCAGGATGTAGGGAAGTCTGGCCAAATTATCTCTTCCCCAATAACACAATCCAGAATTCAGCAGCGTACCTGAAGACTCGCTTCGTCAGCAATTCAATCTTCAGCAGAGTCATCAACAATCTGCAGTATTGTGAGCTCCCCAGTTCAAATTCTTATCAGTATCCCCAGTGATCTTTGGTACTGCGGGCTTCCAGCGCCGATATGTATTGGCATCCCAAGTAATGAGCAACGGTTCCCAATGAGCCTTCGCTTATTCCCATGAAGTCTATTTCTTTGCATTACATATAGTTATCATTGTATAACATTGCATCCTCAAAAGCTCGTAGTTGATCCATCAAAATGGATATTTGCGGCAAAAGAAATTAAAACATGCGTGCGAAGCATAATCCAGAGCAGGTAACTTACACGAAAGACATGGATCATTCAAGGACGATAATACATCCCCATAAAAGGGTATCGCTTCCAAAATCCCCAGTTGATGACCTTCATCTTTTCAATGCCCAGCAAAATCAATACACCAAGTCCAAGCCCAGTACTCGTCTGTGCTGGTCTCCAAACACTCATCTTTGTCAGTCTCCAAAACACTCGTCCATGTTTAACCTTTTGATACTTGTCCATATCTTCTTTCAATACTCGTCCGTATTGATTCAAACTCTCGTTCGTGTTTAACCTTTTGATACTCGTCTGTATCTTCTTTCAATACTCGTCCGTATTGATTCAAACACTCGTCCGTGTTTAACCATTTGATACTCATCTGTATCTTCTTTCAATACTCATCTGTATTGATTCAAACACTCGTCCGTGTTTAACCTTTTGATACTCGTCCATATCTTCTTTCAATACTCGTCCGTATGGATTCAAACAATCGTTTGTGTTTAACCTTTTGATACTCGTCTGTATCTTCTTTCAATACTCGTTCGTATTGATTCAAACACTCGTACGTGTTTAACCTTTTGATACTCGTCCGTATCTTCTTTCAATACTCATCTGTATTAATTCAAACACTTGTCCGTGTTTAACCTTTCTTGATACCCGTCTGTATCTTATTCTGATACTCGTCTGTGTCGATTCAAACACTCGTCTGTGTTATACCTTCCTTGTATTGGAATTATGCTATGTTATAAGTCTGATCCCGTCCTTGTATTGGCATCAACCTATGTTACAAGTCTGATCTCTTTCTTATATTGGCATCGCGCTACGTGGCAAGTCCGATCTCTTTCCTGTATTGGCATCACGCCACATTACAAGTCTTCCTTGTCCTTGTGTTTACACCATGCTACCTTCCAACACCCATCGTGTTAGCTTCTAAACACTTGTTGTGTCACCTCTCTAAACACTCTTCGTGTTAGCCTCCGAAACTCATCGTGTCAAGTTCTAAACGCTCGCCATGTCAGCTTCTAACACTCATTGTGTCAAGTTCTAAACACTCGTCGTGTCACCTTCCAATCTCAGTCTCTTCATTGAAAAACGAAAAAGTTCTCCCCCCAACAGATATCATAAAAAGAAATAAACACTTACAGAACAAATTTTTGGCACTGGTATTTAATCATCTTCAACCTTGAACTTCCGAAAGGCACACGCCAATCGTACTTTCAGGTTTAAGACGATTAAATAGGGGCAGCTGTAATACCCCAAATTTTTCCTACCCTTTCACTCTTATCTGGCTTATGCATCTTGCATGTTTTCATGTGCATCTTCCATTAGGTCATACAATAAATAATGCATCATTGATAAACTGGGAATGGGATCGAGGATCTTGAAGCTATGGTTTCTTCTCTGTGGGTTGAGCTTGATGATGTTCATCATTATAAAGATCATAGGTAGGGTCGTCTTAAATATTTTCCGCTATGATTCAAGTCTCATTCATCAGCATCCAAGGATGCTTCAAAGGTATTTCTTTTGGTTTAAAATCAGCAAGTGGAAAAGAATTTATCCAAATCAAATATTTGAAGATTGAGTTTCCAAGGTTTTGGTTCATGCTTCAAAAAAAGTGAAGTGTTGATCAAGACATTAATTTGTTACTTACAATTCCAGTTAACATGGATGGAAGAGTGAAATTGAGGGTTTCATTGAATTGAAGATGATTCAAAGTCATTTAGAGTTTATGTGGGTGTTAAAAATGAAAGATGCGTTAACTAGCAAATCAGGTTACAATCAAGTTCAAAGTTCATTAAATTCGAATTCAGCATTTTGTTCATTCATAGGTTAAAGTTTACGATACTGTTCAAATGAAAATATCATGTCACCATCAATTACCAATACTCATTTTCCCAAGTTCAAGCACAAAATCCATTAAAGGTTCTTACAAAAGTTCATCCAAGAGAGAGCTATAAAGAGATTACAATTACAAAGTCAGATTCATTACAACAATCAAGGGAGTTATATAAAAAGTCAATATCATGTTACAGGGATAAATAGAAAATGTAAAAGATGTTAAGTATCTTTGCATAATCAGGAGATGGAAATGCATATCATAATTGTTGGGAGCATCCAGAAGACATGGATATATCGAGAATAGCATACAAGATTGATGCTAATTCCCCTAGAACTGATGTTGTAGCTAAGGCGGCTGCTTCTCTTTCTGCTGCTTCAATTGTCTTTAAGAAAACAAATACCAATACGATGAGTTGTTATGGGTTACTTCTTGTCTATGCAAGGCCAGGGGAGAAAGCAAGTATCTACAATATATCACAAACAACTAAAGTTGGATTTCAAACATTGCTAATGCTGAACTTATATGACGGAAGGAAGGATTTGGCCAAAATATGAAGTGATAATGAATCATTTACATGCGCATTGATGCCGGGAGGTAGATCTCAACAAGGCTCCGTCACCTGCACAGTTCAAAGCTGCATAATTAGCACCACCTGCAACATCTAGTCGTACACGCGTCAGTTCTGTCACAAGTCCAATGCATTAAGTTCAAATATTTCTAAGGTAGTTGAGATTAACCTCAAGCAATGCAACTGATGCTTGGATAGTCCCACCATTCCAGTTAATCATTCTAAGTGTCAAAATGTAACATGGCCTGCAAGATAATATTTCCTAGATTCTTGACGTTGTTCAGTCGGAATGAGCAGCCCTGCAAACTAACTATAACCACAAATGCCGTAATTCTCATCCTCTAGCCATATCCTAACCACTTTAGCTCCTAACCGGAATTTCTAATTATCCTGACAGATCTAAAAAATAACACAAATGGCCCTGCATCAGTAAAATACCATATCAACCTTACAATCATAGACAGAAAACCAACTTCCTGTAATTGAATCATAACCAACAAAATAACTGATTTGTTCAGTTCATGACCAACATTTTCTTTTTTTTAACCACCTAGCATAAAACAAAATTGGTTTTTAACAGTTTCCTAACCAGCTGTTTCTAATTCCTAGCCAATAACATGTCTAGCCATAATCTCCAAAACCCTTTAACAGAAATCCCCAGTTAATTTCCCAACCATAACTAACCTCATAATTTCCAAGACTGTAACTAATTCTCACCCTCTCAACTATCAAGAACCAGTTTTAACTAACATGTAACCAACTCCCATTCTTTAACAAAATTTCTAAACTATTTCAAAACGAATTAATTCCAGCTCATCCTCCAACTGTTTCTAATAGAACCCAGTCAACTAACCACCTTCTAACCAATTCATAACTTCCTATCCTCTAACTAACTAACTCCCTCTCCTAACTGAAACAGATTTTTCTAATTCCATAACCACCTCTAATAGAATTCCTTAACCCTTTTTTTCATTCAAACAACTTCCTAACAGAATCAGCAACAAACTTTCCAAAAAAGAAACCATGTTACAGAATCAGTTTTCTTCAGAGAGGGATTATTCAGATTCACAATTTTCCACAAAAAAAAAAGATAACCAATTCCAACTGTCCATAACCGTAACAAACTTTTCAACAGAAAAAAAGGAGGAGAAAGTTGAGAGGCATAACAAAAAGGGATATAACATATTTCTTCCATAGAAAAGAAGGGGGATAGTAACTGAAAAATAGAATGAAGAACTCATCAGAAAATTGTCAAAGCTCGATTTCTCTCACCTTCTTCATCACCATCAACTCTGCATAATCTTCATTGATAAACTACTGCAAGCTTCATCGATCTTTTCTCTCTTTCTCTCTGCGTCATCTTCAACACCGTGAAAAAAAATCCAAACACCTTATTCATTATCCTCTGGCGCCATCAACCTTTTATTCAGCAATCAAACACTTATGTATCATATCTATAGCTTGCTTCAAATCCTTATCATCTTCGTCATACCTTCTTCAATCTCGAGCGCCTTCATCAATATCCTAGAAGTGTCATCGCAGCAATATCGTAACACCAACTACTACAAAATGAGATGATTCAATCAGTTCAGAAACGGGAAGGTGAAGAAGGAAAGAAAATTGAGAAGAGGAGGACGAAGAACTAATCGGAGAAACTGAATTAAGACAAGAACGTGTACCTGATACTTTCTCTCATCATCACCATCGCGGAATTCGTGTCGAACAGACTCTGGTTGGTGAGTTCTTTGAACCTTTTGATTGAGATGCTATGTTCTTTGAGTTCTTGCTAGTCTATGGCCGTTTCACATTATTTCATTGTTGGAGTCGCTAAATCTCCGACTGAGGGTTCTGATCGAGGCTTCAATTAAAGCTCCTCCATCAACCTGATGATGAACAGTTTGAGAGTTTGAGGGAGTAATGATAAGTAGTGAGGCCAGAATGACCGCGAAGATTTGGATCATTGAACGATCTATGAGTCACGATTTGAGACAGAGGTGATTTAGGGAGAGATGAGGGGAGACTATCATTCGATGGTGGCGACGGCGGCTTTGGCTCGCCGAAAATCACGAGAAAGAAGGAGAAGGTTGAATGAAGAAGTACAAAAGTCAACCTCTTTTTCTCAACTTCAACTCATCACATTTTTAACTCAAGAATCCATTTTATTCAATTCTTTGCACATTGTAAATCTTGTGATCTCATCTTTCTAAAGCTTCAAGAACCATGTCCTAAGACTTCTTGAGCTTAAAATGCCATTGATTTGAACTTGGTAACTTGAAACTGAAGTTTCTCCAAAAAGTCAGAATTAGAAATCCTTGATTTAGCTTCTAAACACATTTTTATGCATGCTATTGCTTCTAAACATGTTTAGTTAACCTCTAGAAGTGATTAGCATATTAAAACGCAAGGTTTGGATGAGTTTTGATCAAATTAGGAGTCAAACTTTTCTTGTTTGCAACTTCACACGATTTCCCTCCAAACTTCATCATTTCACACGCTTGAGCATTTAATCAACTTCCCTATAAATAGACGATCATACCTCATTCATTTTCTCAAGCTTAGAGATCCAGAATCACCCTGCCAAACTTTCTCTTAAACTCAATTTTCTGCAACTTCGAATTTGCTCGTACAACCTTTCTCAATCATTTTTATTTGTCAATCCACCTGCCTTGACCCCTCACTGATCTAATAAAAGAAGAATTAAGCTCTAAGACTTCCTAAATCGTGCTATCCAAGTCCAGTTTAAGAGCTCTACAACTTAACTTCAATAGGTAGATTCCTTCACCAATTCCTTCACCATTTTTAAACCTTTTTTTAAAATATTTTTCTTTATTTTTTAAATATATTTTATCTTGTATATATTCTTGCTGATCTTGGACTATGAGATTTTGATCATGAGCTTTATTAACATCATTGCATCCATGGTGTTGAGTTTAACTCCATAAAAAATGGATGAATGATTTTAATAATAGCTTGATTAAATTTTTGGTTCAAATATGGTTTAATTCTTACCCTATCCCTCTTCATCTTATCCGCTTCTTATTGTACTAAATGTTATTGGAGAATGATTTCCATATCATTTCTCAAAATAGGTGTGACTTCTATATAAGTCCACTTATGATTGCTTAACATAGCGCTAAATTTTGTCCCGATTTGAGAAAATGATCATTCGTGGCCCAAACCCATTTTGTAAGCCCAAGTATGTTAATTTGAACCCTTTGATCCAATAACCTTGAGATTCGTTGTTAGGAGGCTTTGGTCCTATCAATCCTCTAATGAAGTTTCATCAACTTTGGTCAAATTGGATCACTTAAACATCATTGATCATTTATTATTGCCTTGAGATTTTGAAATGAATGATATACTTGACAAAAAGCAAATTAAACTTGTTGTTGATAGGCTTTGATTTTATCAATCTTCTAACGAGTTTTCAAATGCAAGTTTCAAGATGGTAATTCAACTAACCTCTAATTTTTAACTTATTAACAATTTACTTTATTTTATGCTTTTATTTTATGCTTTTACTTTAAGAACATTTATTTTGGAATTTACATTTCATGCTATTTTCATCTTTGCTCATTTGAGCATTTACTTTTATGTAATTTTTATTTTGGTCGTTTGAGCTTTCATTTTCTTTTTGAAGATACCTAATAATAAACTTGAACCATAAAATAACTTTAATGTTACTTGGACTACTTGGTTACTATCTTGGCATTATGGAGATTGTGGACTTCTTGGACTTAGGATTAGAAGTTGCGACCTACTTTGAGAGCTTGTGACCTCAACTGTTTTTTTGTCCGGAGTTCTTGGGATTTACCCCAAGACATTGGGTTTTTTGTTTGTTTGCTTTATGTGCAGGTTATTGTGATTACATGCTTTGTGTGTGATCGGGAATTCATCTGTATACAGCCGTTACTCTACCCAATTTTTGTGAAGGCTTAATGCAATTGAAGCTTCGTTTTCTTAAGAGGTTTATTATCTTTGCTTGTTTGGTTTCAAATCCAAAGGATGGGAATTCTACATTGACTCATTGTGTAAAGTGTTAGCTTCTTGTTGGTTAGACGGTTCTTCTCCCTAGCTTTTACCTTAAACTTTAGGATAGTCCCTTCATCTCCTCCCATCTTCTTTAATTTCAAAAAATATTCTCTCTCCTTTTTAAAACTCTTCTTTTTTCTAAACTTGAACCGCTTTCGTAATAAACTTGGGCTTAGGTCCATGCATTTTCAAAAATATTTTCTTAATCAAACTTTAAACAATTTAACAATACTTTGAAATTTTTGTGAGAGGACTAAAAGTCAATTAATCTCATTCAAACTATCTTTTCCACTTTGGATTTTTACCTTAAAAGTTTCTCAAAAGATTAGACTCTTGTCAATCTTTGTAGTGATGCAAGCTACTATACTTCTACGATATGTAGTGAAGTGAGATATTTTCCACTTGGATGTTGAGTGAGGCTTTGTTGATTTTAAAATATAAGTTATATCCTCCACTTTGAGATGATGCAAATTCTCCTTTCTCCTAAGACGATGATCTCTCGTCTCTTAAAATTAACCAACACACTTGTGTTTTTAATTTTTTAAAGGTGAACTACGTGTACCATGATCCCCTATTTCACGGAAGGTGGTATGTCGGCACTAGAGGTTCACAACTGCGGCGGGTGCAAAAATCATAAAAAATATTTCTTTTCTCATATCCACAATCCATTTTTTTATAAAACATTTATAGCCAAAATATAGATTTATAAAGAGGTTCCTATGGAGTAACGTGGATGTTTAGGGTGCTAATACCTTCCCTTTGCATAACCAACACCCGAACTTGGATTCTCCCCCTTTCTTTTAGGTTATTCGCTCTTTTCCCATTTCTTTGGAAATAATAAAGCGCGGTGGTGATTTTTATTTTGATATGTGCGAGTCAAGTTAATCCAATGGCTTAGTCTCAACTTTTCTACCACTACAGAAAAAATGGTGACTTCATTGGGGACATATTGACCTCTTGCTAGTCCATTCCTAAGTGGGTTGAGCTTATCTTTGTTTATCTGAATATGTGGTATTGTGTGTTATATCTTATATGTTGTATATATTTTTGTCGGGATTGACCTGGTTTTCAGGGTGCTTGGTGATTTCTCATAAGTCCTATACCCGGACTTTGGGCAAACATAAGATAGGATGGGCGGTATAGTCATGTTAACTTTGAGGGAGTAATCCAAAAAAAGGAGGCATGAGATCCCCCACTCAATGGAGACCCCTTTGACTGTAGTGTCCTTTATCGAGTAATCCAGAAGACATGCTTCTTTTGACCTGGAAGCCTGCTGAAACTGAGGATCGTAGAAACTTTAACCCATCTTGGCCTTTTAGGTGTAGTGCGGAAGTTATGACAGAGAAATCCGGAAATTGTTGTCATGCAATACTATGCTCGGACGAGTTTTTCTTGAGAATATTGCTAATTATTAAGTCAATCGAGAAGTTGGTAATATCCGAAGGAAGGATGTAGACTTTGGGAACATCTTAGAACCTTGTTCGGCAGGTGATAAACTTTTAGATCTTACCTTGTGTGTAGTACCTTAAATCTCATGCTCGTGACAATGAACATATGAACCCTATGTTTATGATCTTGTGTGTGATTGTTGCATCATGCGTTCATGCACCCATGAGCATCCTTTAAAAAATTTTGTTTCAAGGGACTTAAAGTTGACTCTTTGTGAATATCTCAGGTATTTTTTGACTATGGATTTTGGAAAAAGAAAGACTAAGAAGTACAGATTCAAAGATCCCAAGATAAATGATTTGATGAGACTAATACACAAGATCTAGAGTTCTACATATTTTCGGAGGAAGTATGGGTCTATCATTTCTCTTATGAAGCTCAGGATGAAGGAGGGCGTTCTCTCAACTTTGGTCCAGTTCTATGATTTGATGTATCGATGCTTTACTTTCCATGTTTATCAGTTGATTCCTACATTAGAGGAGTATTCTTATATGTTGGGTTTACCTATTACCGATCATGTTCCTTTTACTGGTTTAGAGGGGGGCCAAAATCCCATGAGATTGCTGCTTTGATCCATTTGCGGAAGTCTGAGGTTAAAGCAAACATGACTACCAAAGGAGCGATTAGAGGATTACCAACTCAGTTCTTATTGGAGAAAGCTCGCTATTTTTCCAGAATGAAGAGTACGGTTGCTTTTGAGGCCATCTTTGCTCTACTTGCTTATGGGTAGTTCTTATTTCCCAATGTCGACAAATTTGTAGATATCAATGCCATCAGGATCTTTATGATTGGGAACTAAATCCCTACATTATTGGGTGATACTTATTACTCTATTCATCTTTGGGATTCTTATCATGGAGGGATGATCATTTTCTACACGCCTTTGTTGTCTCAGTGGTTTATTTCTCACTTACCTCGACCTCATGCTTTCTGGGATGTCAGGAAGGAACCTCGTTGGGCTCCAAAGATTATGGCCCTTACTCATTCAGATATTGTTTGGTATCATCGGGCTTACCATGATGTAAAGATTGTTGACAGTTGTGGTAGTTTTCCCAATGCACCTCTTCTTGGTACAAAGGGAGGAATTAACTACAACCATGTTCTTGCACGACGATAACTTGGATATCTTATGAGGGATAAGGCAAATAGTATTCATTTGAGTGGTTTCTTTCTTAAATAAGGAGAGGTTGATAAGGAAGCTAAAGAAGAGATTGTGAAGGCTTGGCGTCATATTCACAGGAAAAGTAGGAAGGACCTGGGACCGATATGGGCTATTTCTTTGGAGCCGTATCTACAATGGGTACAAACAAGAGCCATCCAATTGAAGATGTCATATTCTTAGGAAGAACCCATTCCTGACATCTGTGTGAAAACCACTCCTCCTTTTTTAGACGATGTGGAAGAACTTCAGCTTGCTTTATTCAAGATGCAGCAGGAAAAGGAAGCTTGGAAGAATAAGTGCCAAACTCTAGAGGTGTCCTACCAAGAAGACCTAAAGGAGAAAGATGATTTGATCGAGATTCTTGAGAGTCGTGCTGTAGAGACCATGGAGAGGCAAGAGTATTTATTTTCCTCTAAGCCTCATTCAGACTTTAGTTGCTCACTTCCCGACTCTGATGATTGGAAAGAGGTCGCCAACAGGTATGTAGAAGAGAACTATATGTTGAAGGCTCGAATTGCATGACTCACAGGGAAGCGTAAGCGTGTAGAGTGATCTCCATCAGATTTTATTTCTTAGGGTTTTTTAGATTTTATATTCATCTTGTACTTGGGATAATTTAAACTTGTACTAAAAAGTGTAATCCGTTTTGAAGTTATTATAATGAGATTTTCAGTATTTCAAATGTGTTAGTACTTTGATATTTGCAAAATTTTATATAAATCTTTGAGTTCCTTGAAATATAAATAATAAAATAAATCATATGCATTGCATACCATGCATAATATTGTACATACTTGCATTTTTTTAGCATAATCAGGTGTCTTACTGAACTTCTTTACTTCATTCAGTAAGTTATCTCATCAATACAATACTCGAGCTAATTTCAGAAGAAAGACGGACAATCTAGAACAAGAGAATCGTGAGCTTCACGAATAAGTTTTTGCTCTGAAGGACGGTATGGCCAATATCACTCCTCTAATGGAATATTTGGTAGATGCTCATAATCAGCCACCACTTGCTCAGCCTAAACAAACAATAGTTACTACCGGAGCTCCGACTGTTCCTGTTTCTGCTACTCCAACGGTGTTGTTCAGAATCGTTTTCCTCAAGGTTATCCTTGGGGAATGCCAAAGAACTTTATACCCGAAAGTTATAATTAGGATGCTCAAGCTGCTTCACTTGCTTCGGTTGCTGCTGCTTCTACACCTCCTGTGGTGCATATTACTCCTGCAACTAGATATGAGATTCACTATGCGGCACCTCCCTCAGTGAATGTGGTACCATTTACTAATGATGAAGTGTATCGCCCTATTCCTCCACCAATTAAAAGATTGGGTGTCTATGATCGAATGGACGGTTTTTAGGATCAATTTGATAGGATGCATAAAGAGTTGAAGGCCCTCAGAGGAAAATAATTGTTTGGGCAGAATGTGAATGATATGTGTTTGGTTCCAAATATGAAAATACCTGCAAAGTTCGCAGTACCAGAGTTCGAAAAGTACAAGGGGAACACTTTCCCTCGTGCTGACTTAATGATGTATGTGGGGAGAATGTATACTCATACAGATGATCAACACCTGTTAATTCATTTCTTTCAAGACAGTTTGACTGATGCAACATTGAAATGGTACACGAGCCTGGACAGTGACAACATTCATAATTTCAATGACTTGGATGAAGCGTTTATCAGACAGTACAAATCCAATGTGGACATGGCGCCTGACCTTGATCAACTCAGGGCCATGGTCCAAAAGGAAAAGGAGTCATTTAAAGAATATGCTCAGAGATGGCGTGAAGTAGCCGCCCAGGTGATTCCTTCAATGGAAGAAAAATAGATGACAAATATTTTTCTGAAGACACTAGGTACATTATATTATGAAAGAATGGTAGCGAGTGCACCCAGTGATTTTACCGAGATGGTGGGAATGGGCGTTCGTTTGGAAGTAGTGGTAAGAGAAGGTCGTCTGAAAATAGGTGAAAATTAGGGTAGTATGAAGAAACCATCATACGGGTTTGCTAAAAAGAAAGAAAGAGAGACAAATGTTGCCTCGGTAACTCCAATTCTTAATACATCTCCGACTACAGTCACTTATCAAAGACAAACCCCTCAAGGAAATCAAGGGAAGAATCAAAGGAGAGAGCCTTTTAACTCTATCCCCATGAGCTATGTAGAGTTAGTCCCAGCATTGATCCAGAAAAAGTTGTTCCAGACTAGGCCACTCCGACAATACCATCACCATTGCCTTGGTACTACAAGGCAGATCAGACGTGCGCTTTCCATCAGGGTGCACCAGGGCATAATGTGGAAAACTATTATACTTTGAAGTTCGAGGTACCGAAAATGCTGAGATCTGGCCTTTTGTCCTTAAAAGATGTCAGTCATAATATCAAAGATAATCCTCTGCCAAAGCATGGAGGAATGAATGTTGTTAACATGGTTGTTGGTTGTCCAGGGGACTTCCGCATTTATGATATTAACTTGGTCAGAGGAGACTTGGTAAATATGCATGCAAACCTTTGTGAGATTAGTTACTATACTCACGACCATGCTGGTTATGGTATCTGTAGTACTGATATACAAGGTTGTGATAAGATAAAGGTTGATTTGTAGGAGATGATGGATGAGGGCCTCATCCATATAATCAGACCTAGGGCAGAACATGGTCTTTGGATGTCCTGGAGAGTTCTGGATCTTTTATATGGACAATATGAATGATGATCTCATGCAATTGCACGTTACCTTTTGCCACATGGCTGGTCAGGTAGAGCACCACTATGGATCTTGTCGGGTTTGATGCAGGGATTCCCAAGGATGTTCAATTGTAAGAAGAAGTATTCAATTGTTATTGGATAATGAAACTATCAAAGTTTCAAGCCAAATAGATGATTACCATGAGTTTAACAAGATTGAGGTTTGCCTGGCTGAGGATGAATTAGATGATGAATATGATTTGGCAGATGTATTCTTTTCCTCAGATGAGGATATGTTCTCCAACGATGATTCTTTGATACCCAAATTTTTTAAAGAAGGTGTGAATGTAATTGTGCCTTGTTTTAATGATTTTACCCCCGTTAAGATTGAATATTGTAGCAAGTCATTTGTTGCCTCAGTGGTGATTTTCTTGCCAACTGTTGTACCCAAAAATTTGCCCTCTCATTTCTCAAGATTTTTCTCACAAAATTTCTATTGGGTCAAGAATGCACGAGTTTCAATGGATCATATTGGGCTCTCAAGTCGAAGAAGAGCATGTTTTCTTTGATTCATAATCTCCGGTTGGGTATTTGGTCCCCTTCGATCAAGCTTTGTCCATAAGCTTCGATTGGGCATTTAGTCCCCTTCGAGCAAGCTTTGGTCCACAAGCTTCATTTGGGCATATGGCCTCCTACATGCTTGCTTCGATTTAGAAGGTAGTGGCCTCCTACATGTTTTCTTCAATTCAAAAGGTAGTGAACTCCTGCATGCTTACTTCGATTCACAAAGCAGTGGCCTCCTGCATACTTGCTTCAATTCATAAAGCAATGGCTATCTTCATACAAGCTTCGATTGGGCAATGTTTTCCTTCGAAGCAACCTGTTTGGATTCACAAGGCAAGTACATAATTCAGGCTTGTTTCGATTAACTAGGAAAATAGTTCCTTCATGCATGCCTTCAATTCATAAGGCAAGTGCCTCTTTCGTGTCTACTTTGATCCACAAGGCAAGTGCCTCCTCTATGCTTGCTTTCGACCCACAAGGAAATGGCTTCCTCTATGCTTTCCTTCAATGCACATGGAAATGGCTTCCCTTCATGCTAGCACCCACAAAGTAGTGGCTTCTTTCATGCATGATTCGGTTCACTGGGTAGTGGCTCCCTTTGAAACAACTTGCTTCGATTCCACCTTTAAAAAAAACTTCAACACACATAGTTTCTACAATATGACACACAATTGGTGGCCCATTCGAAGGACATGCATTGGTGGATTTGAAGGGCATATGTGGGTGTTCCGTTTGAAGGAGATACATTAGTGTCCCATTAGAAAGACAAACATTGGTGGCTCATTCGAAGAATTTGAAGTGATGTGTTTGAAGAACACACAAGTGGTGCATGTGGTCCATTCGAAGAACACACATATAGTCCATTTGAAGGACACAATTGTTGGAAACAAGTTTTGTTTTGTCTTTTGATGAGTTTTATTCAAGATGCTTACTGACCAAAGTCCAATATGCTGCCAAGCCCAAGCCTTCTGTACTAACCAAAACACACTAAAACTGCTGCAAAGCACTTCTGCTATGCTGCTCCCATATTTGCACTAAATTGGAATACAAAAACTGCACCTCAAAAGCTACAAAAATAGCATACCCAATTTGTTCAAATTTCATTTGTTTTCCCTCCAAACCTCATCCAAACTTCATCTATAAATAAGAGGTTCCATAACACATCTAGGGGTGGCTTTTGAGTGGCTAGAGAGAGATTTGTTATTAAGGAGAAAACACTTAACACACTCTCAAACCCAGAATCAAAAGACCACACCTTTGTTTCCGTTCTTTCAAATACAGAACTAAAGAAGCATCACACTTGTTTCTTTTTCCTTCGAATCCAGAACCAAAGAAACATAACTCTACTTTTCTTGGATTTCGAATCCAGTCAAAGAAACACAACACTTGTTTCTCTCCCTCGAATCCAAGAGCATCTAGGGTAATCACTCAAGTTCCAGAAGCACCAACTTCAGATTCAAGGTAAGTCTTCCTGATTTAACCCTTTCGTTTCA
This sequence comes from Vicia faba, assembly GCA_948472305.1. NCBI lineage: Eukaryota > Viridiplantae > Streptophyta > Magnoliopsida > Fabales > Fabaceae > Vicia > Vicia faba. The sequence continues at coordinate 1,576,162,998 of OX451737.1, forward strand.
AGCATGTACATAACCTTTTGCTTATTTTTAATTTCTACCCCTTTCGTTTGTTTGTTTTTCTTATCCAAATATATGTTAGAGACTAACCTGTACAGGCCATATTAGCATGGCTTCGACCCATACTGCTATCATGTCCCAAACAAAAGGAAACAGAAAAAGGTTTGTGAATCAAAGGGTTTGTTTCGATACACACTGAAAATAGTCATGTCCCTCGAATATGGGCATTTTAGCAAAGACCCTTGATAAAAGATCATAGTCCCTCAATGTCCCTCGATGTTTCCTTCAGTAAATGATCTAGTCCCTTACAAAAATTGCTAAAATGTCTCATAAGTTGCCTTCTATGACTATACAATTGACCCATCCCGTCCCTTCACATCCAACGATGGGGCTTCTTATCAAATAAATGGTAATATAGCAACATCTAAAGGAGGAGGAAAAGAACATAGACCTTCTGAGTAGGTAGGCCACTCGTATTTTCTTGCTCGTAAACTAAAACCATTTTCCACACCTACACTTTCAAAAACATCTTCAAAAACAAACATCTCTTTGAACTATTTTTCAAAACCAATACTTTGTACGCATTCTTATAGAGACGAGAATCTTTACAAAGTTAGCCGCAACAAAGGCATTTTTGCAAAATATTTTCAAACTTAAACCACAAAGCACCTTTTCAAACAAAGCAAGTGATCTAGCATGCAACTAAGAGCCCATAGATAACTACGGATGAAAAGGGTGCTAACACCTTCCCTTTTCATAACCTACCCCCCGAACTCAAGAAAACATCTCTAAAGGTCTTTCCTGTTCTTTTCACCCTTTCCTTATTGGATAAAAGAAAATTTGGTGGTGACTCTTTCTATCCACCACAATTGCAATCAAACACAAAAAAACCAAGTCAGTTCTCCCACCGTATTACAAAACTGGCGACTCTGCTGGGGACTATAAACTTAAAAGTGGGGTTACCTTAGAGCTAGATCACATTTACTTTCTTTCCTTGTTTGACTTGCTTGCTTTACATTTTTGGGTCCTTGTCTGGGTTATTGTTAAAGATCTTACACCCGGATGTGGGGCACCTCTTTAGGTAAGTAGAAATAGATTGTAGAAACTGTACGACATAGACCGATATGGTTGAAGCAATGGCTATGTTAGTGCGACGCATTTGTTGGTACCAATATCCCTTGTGTTGAATCGAGGAGAATACGGGACCGTTGAGTGGTGTCATGAAGCACTAACTGACTTTAGAACCTTAATTGAACAACTTGGTCATTAGGAAGTAGTGAGATAGCTAAATTTGGTGTAAAGATGAAGATTGGTTGATACTCAATGCTACGCTCATTGAGATCAGACTTTTGGGATATCTTGGCCGCAATAAAAGATTGATTGGGCTGAGACAATGCCCAATGAAGAAAGATCAGTGATATTGAGATCCCATAGAACCCTGTTACTTTCTAGGATAGGTTGAGCCAAATAAACTTCAAGAGGGTACTTACCTAGAAAACTCCATGCATGCCTAAACCTAAGGACTTGTCTTCTTTGTGTGTATATGATTATTTGTACATAAAGATTTGTTTTCTTTGTCCACTTGTATATAACATCATAAATATCATACCATATCATATAAATAACCATTTCAAGGATCTCAAGGGCCTATGATACAGGGTCATGTTGAACTAAACGTCTATCAAGGGGCAAGAGGATTTATACTCCTCTAATAAAACATCGTCAAAGGCCAAAGTACGATAACCAGAGTCAAGGGCTATGACCCACTTGACATGATGAGCTTGATTCTCATGGAAGGACATCCACCAATACGAAGTTCTCCGATAAAACTTGTGATCAAAGTTCAACTTATAACATCTTCTTGTGTTTAACCCGTGAGATCCTTGAAAACATGCATCCACATACCATCATCATGACAGGTTTTTCCCACACAGGTTTCCTTATCTTTCTATTGATTGCTTCAGTAAGATGGATATGGAACAAATAGTGAAGGATCTTCAAGCCCAGAATGCTCAATTCTAACAGATGTTCCTGGCTTTGTCTAAAGGGAATGAGGACATGAAGACTCTCCTAACCAAAGACAAGAAGAAAAAGACAAAGAATTCAGTGGGTGTCCTGAACTTGGGAAGGAGGTTTAGAGGACCAGCAAAGTGAGCTCTAGAATTCACAACTACGTTAGCTGAGGGGGACAATCAGACAAAAGAAGGGGACCACAGTCTAGGTTTTAACGAAGAAGAGGCGGACTACGATGAAGAACAATATCCTCCTGCTAATGACAAATATAAACAGATAGAGGATCTTCTAAATGCCATGGAAATTCATTGAGTACCTGGTATGGACTTTGAGGAATTTGGTTTGGTTTCTGGAATGGTCATCCCACCAAAATTAAATATTCCTGCTTTTGCCAAGTATGACGGGGTCTCTTGTCCTAAGATGCATATGAGATCTTATATCCACAAGATTCAGTCACACACCACTGATCAGAAGCTCTGGATCCATTTCTTCCAAGAGATTCTAGTTGGGATCAACTTGAATGTTTCTATAAATTGGAAGGTTCTCGAATCCACACCTAGGAGGATCTAGCTGTTGCTTTCTATAAGCAGTACCAATACAACGCTGATCTTGCACCAACTTGTGTGCAGTTGCAGAATATTATTGTGGGTTCCCACAAGGGATTCAAGGAATACGCCCAAAAATGGAGAGACCTGGTTGGAAGGGTGCATCCACCTTTAACTGACAGGGAGCTGATTCATATATTTATGGGAACTTTGACAGGCCCATTTTTCAACCACCTGATTGGAAGCTCTTCAGCTGGGTTCACTGAGTTGATATTGACTGGTGAGTGAGTAGAGGCTGGCATCAAAAGTGGAAAAATATAGATGGCTACATCTTCAAGTACTGAAAAGAAGACGTACATTGAGAAGAAAGAGACTAATGATATGTACGGATCAGGAAGTTGTGCTAAGACTGGCCGCCATCACTCAGTGGGGGCAGTTTTAATTTCTAATCCTACATCTACTCAATCACTATGAGAAGGTAGGCGTAGGAAAAAATTTCAAGAAATACAATACACTAAGATTGGTATGTCTTTACCACAAGCCCTACAATATTTACTGAAAGCTGAGCTCATTTCGCTAAGAGACCCCCCACAAAATCCCAATACATCTTCATCTCAATACAACCCAATGCCAATTGTGCTTACCATTCAAATAGCCCGGGACACGATACCAATGATTGTTGGACTCTGAAGAACAAAATTCAAGATATGATTGACACCAAGGAGATTGAATTCGACCCTCCAGAGACTCCCAATGTGATCATTGCTCCCATGCCAAATCATTGAGAGCGTCCAGTTCATTTTTGAAATTTCAATTGTAATTTCTTTTGCTTGTTCAAACACTTATCTGTATGTCAGACTTTGGTTATTTTCATTAATGAATTGAATATGTTTTTATTGAATTAATTCATTTATTGTCCCTATATTTAAACTGTGTTTTCTACTCCTTTTTGTGATATTTAACTCTCGTTAAAAGTTGTAAGTCTTTAGAGGGAGGATGACGAAAAAAATACCATAATCTCATACAATATGCTTTTGGACAGACCTTTCTGAGGATGTACAAGTGTTCTTTCAATCCCTAAACACTGGAGTTATAAGGAAGATAATCCCTATTCAACCCCTTTGAGCCAAAGAAGTAGGAGTTTTCTTTTTCACACAAATTGAAACCTTTAATCAAAACCTAGGGGCAGGGTAGATTCTTAGTTAATTCAAAGGTGCATTCAGTCACAAGTTGTCACTTCATAATGAAAATAACCTTCTGAATCAAAAGACGACGACGGTTCCAAAAATAGGCAGTCATTATCTCAAAAGAAAAGCTCACTAAATCAAAACCTACGAAGGAGACTTAAGAAAAACCGGGGCATCCCGCTGACTATAATCTCAAAACAGTCAGGTAAAAATTAGGGATAATAAAACAAAAGAGGTCACTACAAATCCTCAACAACATGAAAAATGATGCGAAACGATTGCCTCCAACAAACTTAACTTGTTCGAACCATCACCAAAACTCCATTCCAAATTCAATTGGAATCCAAACGCGCAATTAACTGAGTATAGGACTGAAGAACATCATGAAGAATGGGTGGTTACAAATACACTTCGAGCCTTATCCTTTGTTTCTTAAGCTGTGAACCAAGGCCACGCTACAACCCTTCAAAAGTCCTAATTGAAGCATGAGTTAGTTCAAAAGCATATTGTTACAAAAGGTATCCTGACTCATGTAAGGTTTACTGCAAATCCTGAGTTGAATTCATATTCTTACGAAACTCTTTATTTGTTAAAACTGCATTCTCAAAACATCAAGACAAGCATAAACTTTGCATTTTTTGAATATCGTTGTTTTCATATGGCTAATTGTTTGACAGTGGAGAAATTCACACGGAGAATATCCAATGAACGGAAACAGAATCACTTCAAATGAGAAGACACTTCCAATGACAAATCTTTTATAAGCAAGGGGGCACGACATGTCACTGTCTAACTCGTCTGGGGCAGTCAAGTCAAGATTCAAAGAATCTCTCAAGAAGTGCTGAATAACCAGGGGAGATCTCCATTTGAATCACTTGGGACATTGAACATGAATTCTAGCAGAGGGTTATATAACAAACATTTTCTGGTAGTACTACAACACTAACTACTAGGGGAAGTGACGAATTCCCATAAAGTCCCTTTCATAGGGTGATCCCCAGTAAAGTCCCCACAGAGTCATCTCTATAAGGTTATCCCCGTAGAATAATCTTCACAGATAAGGGTACAAACCCCTCAAGGCCAAGTTCATAGATATCCCCATAAAATTGGATCCATGCAAACCCCAGCCAGAGTTTCAGTCTCCGGAAAACCTCTCCCCAGCTGAGCTGGTCTCAAGTAGAATCCTCAAGGAGTTCTGCCAAGAGAAAACACCTCCCCAACATTTTGTCAAATATTCTCTTCAACGGGGTTTATTTCCCCAACAAACTACAGATTCTTCAACATAAGTTTGCCTCTCATACTTTTACAAATTGAGGGACCAGAACCCCTAATCCCCAATGAAGTCATCAACAAAGCTCCTTTTCCCCCAATAGGGTTTACCACTATCACCAATGAGTTGCTGCAAAGCCGGGAAGCTGGTCAGATAACAATTAACTTCTTTATCCCTAACAAGTTGTTAACTTCCATTCTCTCCAATCAATAAATAACTCCCCAGTAGAGCAATGGACAACTAAAACTCCTTAACTCTTTTCCCTCAAGCAGAAATCAACACTCTGCAAAATATTTCTCAAGCCAAAGCCAATCTTCCCCAGCGGATTTCTCCTCAAACAAAAAAATAGGAATCCCCAGCAGAAACACTCTAAACAAAATTCGAAGATACACATACTTTTCATCTCCAAGAAGCAGTCGAGGATTTAACTTCCCAAAACTCTCCAACACTTGTCAAGGATTTATTTTCCCAGACAAAGATGCATTTCACATTCATACATCATAGCACATGCATACGAAACACATGTAGGATAATCTAATTTATTTTGAGAACACCGTTACACAGTGCATTTCATACATCATTGTAGTTGTTTAGTTATTGGCTTGCATTTTTGGTAAAACCCAAGTGTATGTGTGAATGTCATAACTGATGTCATAACATTCTAGTTTAGTTTGTACTGATTCATTAGGTACCTTTGCAGAAAAATATTGTCATACAGGTACTGATGTTTATAAGTGTGTATCTGAGCATTTTGCAAAATGATCACATTTTCCTAAATCAGTAGACAGGTTTTCAGATGTCATAACAGATGTTAAGACATCCTGTTCTGAACTAATAGGTATGCAGTTTGGTTAATTCTGAGTTTTTTCAGGAAAATGACTCAGTCTTTCCAGAACAGAATCCTGCGTTTTCTTTGGGTTAACCTAGCTCAACCCTAACCTGGTTGATAAAGTCCTATGACCTAGTCTTAAGGTCAAACAGAATTAACCCTAGCTTTTTGTGGAAACCCTAACTGAAGTTGCAACTGCTATATATTCAACAGAGCTGCTGTTTTGAAAGTAATCCCTTTTTGATAGAAGATCATTTAGAAGCTGTATAGTTTTTACTATTGTAATCCAAGCAATTATCATTGTGATAAGTGACTTGGAATAGGTTTTAATTGTAAGGGTTGTGTAACACTCAAAGCTTTGAAGCAAGAGTGTTTGTATGTCTCTTGACTAAAGCTGTGAAGCAAAGTCAAGTTAGGTTTGTGTATCACTCAAAGCTGTGAAGCAAGAGTGTTTGTGTTGCTTGATTAAAAAGCTGTGAAGCATAATCAAGTGTATGTTTTGAAGAGTGTCTTCAACAATTCATTAGTCAAATTGTTTCTATGTATCACTGCTGTGATTGAGGGGGAGTGAGTAGGAACTCAGGTTTAAGTTGTACTTAGATTGAAGTTGCATTGGGTAGGTCTTAAGTGAAGGAGATAAACTGGTTGGTTTATTCCTGAATTAATATCTCTTATAGTGGATTTCCTCCCTGGCTTGGTAGCCCCCAGAGTAGGTGTTGTTGCACACTGAACTGGGTAAACAATTGACTGTGTTCTTTACTGTTTTTGTATTTACTGTCTTATAGAAAGTCAGATACGGTGTCATAACATTGAACGTGACATTGAGTATCTGCAGCCAGAATTTCAATTGGCATCAGAGTAGGCACCCTGCCTGTATTACTGGGTGAGATCTAGGGATATCACTTTCTGGCACTATGGACAAAGAAGGAGTTTTTGGAAATAGACCACCCATTCTGGATGGAACTAATTATGACTACTGGAAACCTCGTATGATTGCCTTCTTAAAATCTCTAGACAAAAAGGCTTGGAGAGCTGCTGACAAAGGATGGATCCATCCCACCATAACTGAGAAAGATGGGACAATCAGTTTGAAGCCTGAGGAAGATTGGAGTAAAGAAGAAGATGAGTTAGCCCTGGGAAATTCCAAAGCCTTAAATGCCTTGTTCAATGGAATTGATAGAAACATTTTCAGACTAGTACATCAATATGAACTGGCCAAGGAAGTTTGGGACACTCTCAAAACTACCCATGAGGGCACTTCCAAAGTGAAAATGTCAAGGCTTCAGATGTTGACTACCAAGTTTGAGAATCTAAAAATCATGGAAGATGAAACCATTCATGACTTTCACATGAACATCTTGGAGATTGCCCACACCTCAGGAGCACTGGGAGAAAAAATGGCAGAAGAAAAATTGGTGAGAAAGATTCTCAGATCCTTGCCTAAAAGATTTGCAATGAAGGTAACTGCCATAGAAGAAGCCCAGGACATCAGCAAGTTGAAAGTGGATGAACTTATTGGGTCTCTTCAGACCTTTGAGATGGGGATCACTGAAAATGGTGACAAGAAGAACAAGAGCATAGCACTTGTTTCCAACACTGATGTTAAAGAAAATATTTCAGAAGCTATAACCATGCTTGGAAGACAGTTCAACAAACTCATCAAAAGAATAGATCCAAAGTCAAGGTCTAATGTTCATAACATTCCCTCTGACATTGACAGTTCCAGCAGAAGACCAGGGTCAGAAGAGAAGGGAAATCAAGGTAGAGGAATTCAATGCCATGGTAGTGAAGGATATGGGCATATTCGAGCTGAATGTCCTACCTTTCTTAAGAAACAAAAGAAAGGAATGACTGTTACTTGGTCTGACTGTGATTCAGAAAGTAATTCGGAAGAAGAATCTGCCAAACTAGTTACTGCTCTAACTGGTGTGTGTACCTCTGAAAGTTACATTAGTGATGAAGAGGTGACTTTTGAAGAACTGGCTGATACTTACAAGAAATTGTGTATCATAAGTACTGAAGTCTGTGTGCAGAATGAGAAACAATCAAAACTCATCATAAAGCTGGAGGCTGAAAAAAGGGCAAACCTTGAAACTATAAGTCATCTAGAAGGGGAAGTTCAGTTGCTGAACTCACAACTGAATCAAATGACCAAATCTGTCAAGATGCTGACTAATGGAACAGACAAATTGGAAGAGATCCTTCAGGTTGGACAAAGTATGGGAAATAAATCTGGACTAGGATTTATGGAAGCAAAGAAATCTGGTACAGATAAGAAGATCAGGTCTGATAAGCAAATGTCAAAACAGATGTTTCAACACAACTCTCAACATCAGGAACAGAGACATATGAAGAAAAGGTACCAAAGATGGAGATGTCATCATTGTGGGAGATATGGCCACATAAAGCCCTTCTGCTTCAGATTGCATGGATACCCAAATCAGAACTCAGGTGTCAAACCTAAGTCTAAAAAGGTACCACATGCTACTAAATGGAAGAAAAAGGCTACTGCCCTGATAGCCCACACTTCCCTGAGGGTCTCTGCAAAGGAAGACTGGTACTTTGACAGTGGATGTTCCAGACACATGACTGGAATCAAGAACCTCCTCAATAATGTTAAGCCTCACACCACCAGTTTTGTGACTTTTGGAGATGGTGCTAAAGGTGAAATCAAAGGAGTTGGTGATTTGGACTGCCCTGGAGTTCCAAGTCTGAATGAAGTACTGCTGGTAAAAGGGCTGACTGCTAATCTCATTAGTATCAGTCAATTGTGTGATCTAGGATTCAAGGTCAATTTCTCAAAATCTGAATGTCTTGTAATTAATGAAAAGCAAGAAACTGTAATGAAAGGAGTCAGATCTAAAGACAACTGTTACTTGTGGGAGCCTGAGAACACAAATTTCTCCTCTGTGTGTTCCATTGCAAAAGAAGAAAAAGAGGTGAAACTGTGGCACCAAAAACTTGTCCATCTTCATCTAAGAGGTATGAAAAGGATTATCTCCATGGAGGCAGTCAGAGGGATTCCAAGACTGCAAATTGATGAAGGAAGAGTTTGTGGTGAATGTCAGGTTGGTAAGCAGACTAGAATGTCACATCCAAAGTCAAGACATCTGACCACCTCTAAGGTTCTAGAACTTCTTCATATGGATTTGATGGGACCAATGCAAGTGGAGAGTCTTGGTGGAAAAAGATATGCCTATGTGGTTGTGGATGATTTTTCCAGATTCACCTGGATTAACTTCATTAGGGAAAAATCTGATGTATTTGAAGTTTTTAAAGAATTGTGCAAAAAAATTCAAAGAGAAAAGGAAGGGTGTATTGTCAGAATCAGAAGTGATCATGGCAAGGAATTTGAAAACAGCAAGTTTGATGATTTCTGTTCCTCAGAAGGAATTAGTCATGAATTTTCTTCTCCTATAACTCCTCAGCAAAATGGAGTTGTGGAAAGAAAAAACAGGACCATACAGGAATCTGCCAGAGCAATGATACATGCCAAAAGACTTCCTATGTATTTTTGGGCTGAAGCTATGAATACAGCCTGCTATGTCCATAACAGGGTCACCTTGAGAAAGGGAACCTCATCCACCATATATGAACTCTGGAAAGGAAGAAAACCAACTGTGAAGTACTTCCATGTGTTTGGCAGCAAATGCTATATTCTGGCAGATCGTGAACAAAGAAGAAAACTAGACCCTAAAAGTGATGAAGGCATATTTCTAGGATACTCCTCAAACAGCAGAGCTTATAGAGTATTCAATTCCAGGACCAAAGCCATGATGGAATCAATAAATGTTATAATTGATGATTATCATGAAGAAATAGATGTCCCTTGTAATGTTGAGACATTCTTTGAGTCTCCAACCCAACAGAATGATCTACCCAACACCACCACAACAGAATCTGAATCAAAGGAAGCTAGCAAGATCCCTTCCATCAGAATTCAGAAGGATCATCCAAAAGAGCTCATCATAGGAGATCCCAACAGTGGAGTCATTACAAGATCTAGAGAAATCATCTCAAACTCTTGTTTTATGTCCAAAATGGAACCAAGAAATGTCAAGGAAGCTTTAACTGATGAATACTGGATTGGTGCAATGCAAGATGAACTGAACCAATTCAAGCAATATGAAGTTTGGGAACTGGTTCCTAGACCTGAAGGAACTAACATCATTGGCACAAAATGGATTTTCAAGAACAAATCAGATGCTGAAGGAGTTGTCACCAGGAATAAGGCAAGACTTGTTGCTCAAGGGTACACTTAGGTTGAAGGGGTTGATTTTGATGAAACCTTTGCACCTGTAGCCAGGCTGGAATCAATCAGACTCCTATTGTCAATTGCTTGTCTTCTGAAGTTCAAGCTATTCCAGATGGATGTGAAAAGTGCCTTTCTAAATGGGTACTTGAATGAGGAAGCTTATGTGGAACAGCCTAAAGGCTTTGTGGATCCAAACCACCCTGATCATGTCTACAAATTGAGAAAAGCTTTATATGGCCTGAAACAATCTCCTAGAGCATGGTATGACAGGTTAACAAAGTTTCTCTCAGACAAAGGATACAGAAAAGGAGGCTTGGACAAAACACTCTTTGTCAAAACTGAAGGAGGGAAGTTGATGGTTGCCCAAATATATGTTGATGACATAGTGTTTGGAGGAATGTCAGAACCTATGGTTAAACATTTTGCTGAACAGATGCAGGCTGAATTCGAAATGAGTCTCATGGGAGAACTGACTTATTTTCTTGGACTGCAAGTCTCACAGATGGAGGACTCAATCTTCTTATCTCAAAGCAAGTATGCTAAGAACATTGTAAAGAAATTTGGTATGGAGAATGCCAGTCACAAAAGGACTCCTGCTCCTACTCATTTAAAGCTTTCCAAAGATTCAAGTGGGGTTAAGGTGGATCAAAGTATGTACAGAAGCATGATAGGAAGCTTGTTGTACTTAACTGCCAGCAGACCTGATATTGCCTTTGCAGTTGGAGTTTGTGCAAGATACCAAGCTGATCCCAAAGTCAGTCATATCAATCAAGTGAAGAGAATTTTGAAGTATGTGAGTGGAACTTACAACTATGGGTTGCTATATTCTCATGGCTGTGAACCAAATCTGACTGGTTACTGTGATGCTGATTGGGCTGGTAGTGCTGATGATAGAAAAAACACCTCTGGAGGATGTTTCTTCTTGGGAAATAATCTGGTTTCCTGGTTCAGCAAGAAACAGAATTGTGTGTCTCTCTCTACTGCTGAAGCTGAATACATTGCAGCTGGTAGTAGCTGTTCTCAAATGATCTGGATGAAACAGATGCTTACTGAGTATAATGTCACTCAAGATGTTATGACATTGTACTGTGACAATCTGAGTACAATCAACATTTCCAAGAATCCCATTCAGCATAGTAGGACCAAACATATTGACATAAGACATCACTTTATCAGAGACCTTGTAGAAGAGAAGACAATCAAATTGGAACATGTTGCCACTGAGCTACAGCTGGCTGACATTTTTACCAAGGCTCTTGATGCAAATCAATTTGAAAACTTGAGGGGTAAGTTGGGTATTTGCCAACATGAGGAATTGTAGCAATTAATTTTGCTTAAAACAAGGGTTAAAGGAGTTATGCTTGTTCTGATTGGGTTAAAATTATATTTTCCCATTTCCTTCAATTATTTTAAGAAGTTGAATAGACACTCCTTTTCTTCCTTCCCCTCTCGTCTCCTCATCAAAACCCAGTCTCTCAATCAGAATTTTCTCTTCAGTTGCTGTTGGTCCTCTAAGACTGTCAAAATGTCTCAAACACCATCATCCAATATGACTATTTCAACCTCTTCCTCTGATCAAGATTCTAGGACAATCTCTTCTTGTCTGGACTCTGAAGTCCTGGAGATCTCTTCTCTTAGAAAAGTGGGAACTAACCCCACCAAGGTCAAAGAGTTGAGAACAAGACATGCAGGAAGGTCCCAAGCTTCTGCCTCTGGTAATCCATCTCATCCTTCTTCTTCAGTTCCCCCTGAAATTGCAAATAGGGAAGGGTCAGCCTATGTTAGTCAAGCAATAGCTAAAATTGTTTCAAGAATTCTGAACGAGAACCACTCAGTTCCTGGCATTTCTGTTCCTTTGAATCAAGAAAGTTCAAATGCTGAAACAAATCCAGATGTCTCTAAGGATGTTGAGACATCAGACAAAGAGAAGAATGCTGACATTGCTCACAAGAAAAGGAAGAAGCCCGAATCCTCTGAGTCTGATGACAGTGCTTAAAGGTTGGTGGAGTTGCTATTTGGTGGAGTTGGTGCTGGTACCTGGTAGAGTTTGGAAGTGTGTTCAGTTTTTTTTGGTTCTGCTCTCATTACTTTTTCTGGATGACTGTATAACTTTTAAGAACATGTATCTTTGGCCCATTTGTGGCTAAAGAGGGGGAGATATATTTTGGTACTTAATTAGACATTCTACTTTTCTGCAGTCATTTCTTTCTGCTGCTATCTATCTCTGATTGCTTAGGGTCTTTAGCCAAAAATCTGCCAAAGGGGGAGTTTGTAGTTGTTTAGTTATTGGCTTGCATTTTTGGTAAAACCCAAGTGTATGTGTGAATGTCATGACTGATGTCATAACATTCTAGTTTAGTTTGTACTGATTCATTAGGTACCTTTGCAGAAAAATATTGTCATACAGGTACTGATGTTTATAAGTGTGTATCTGAGCATTTTGCAAAATGATCACATTTTCCTAAATCAGTAGACATGTTTTCAGATGTCATAACAGATGTTAAGACATCCTGTTCTGAACTAACAGGTATGCAGTTTGGTTAATTCTGAGTTTTTTCAGGAAAATGACTCAGTCTTTCCAGAACAGAATCCTGCGTTTTCTTTGGGTTAACCTAGCTCAACCCTAACCTGGCTGATAAAGTCCTGTGACCTAGTCTTAAGGTCAAACGGAATTAACCCTAGCTTTTTGTGGAAACCCCAACTGAAGTTGCAGCTGCTATATATTCAACTGAGCTGCTGTTTTGAAAGTAATCCCTTTTTGATAGAAGATCATTTAGAAGCTGTATAGTTTTTACTATTGTAATCCAAGCAATTATCATTGTGATAAGTGACTTGGAATAGGTTTTAATTGTAAGGATTGTGTAACACTCAAAGCTTTGAAGCAAGAGTGTTTGTATGTCTCTTGACTAAAGCTGTGAAGCAAAGTCAAGTTAGGTTTGTGTATCACTCAAAGCTGTGAAGCAAGAGTGTTTGTGTTGCTTGATTAAAAAGCTGTGAAGCATAATCAAGTGTATGTTTTGAAGAGTGTCTTCAACAATTCATTAGTCAAATTGTTTCTATGTATCACTGCTGTGATTGAGGGGGAGTGAGTAGGAACTCAGGTTTAAGTTGTACTTAGATTGAAGTTGCATTGGGTAGGTCTTAAGTGAAGGAGATAAACTGGTTGGTTTATTCCTGAATTAATATCTCTTATAGTGGATTTCCTCCCTGGCTTGGTAGCCCCCAGAGTAGGTGTTGTTTCACACTGAACTGGGTAAACAATTGACTGTGTTCTTTACTGTTTTTGTATTTACTGTCTTATAGAAAGTCAGATACGGTGTCATAACATTGAACGTGACATTGAGTATCTGCAGCCAGAATTTCAATCATGACATTGCATACAACTAACCCATTACCTTTTCAAGAAAATATCAATCAACAGATGAACGTCATCAACTATCTGTAAATTTCTCTTAGACAAAATCAAGCTTATATTTTTTATGTTAACTGCTGAAGTAGTAGTCATCAAAGATTCCTTTATTATCTATTAAGGTAGTAGTCGTCAAAAATTCCTTCACTACCTGCTGAAGTAGTAGTCGTCAAATATTCCTTCATTATCTGTTGAGGTAGTAGTTGTCAAAGATTCCTTCATTATCAATTGAGGTAGTAGTCGTCCAAGATTCCTTCATTATTTGTTGAGGTGGTAGTCGTTAAAGATTCCTTCATTATCTGTTGAGGTGATAGTCGTCCAAGATTCCTTCATTACCTGCTGAAGTAGTAGTCATCAAAGATTCCTTCATTACCTGTTGAGGTAGTAGTTGTCCAAGATTCCTTCATTACCTGCTGAAGTAGTAGTTGTCAATGATTCCTTCATTATCTATTAAGGTAGTAGTCATCAAAGATTCCTTCATTACCTGCTGAAGTAGTAGTCGTCAAAGATTCCTTCATTATCTGTTGAGGTAGTAGTCGTCCAAGATTCCTTCATTACCTACTGAAGTAGTAGTTGTCAAAGATTCCTTCATTATCTGTTGAGGTAGTAGTCGTCAAAGATTCCTTCATTACCTGCTGAAGTAGTAGTCGTCAAAGATTCCTTCATTATCTGTTGAGGTAGTAGTCTTCCAAGATTCCTTCATTACCTGCTAAAGTAGCAGTCGTAAGATTCCTTCATTACACGTCAAGTCAAGCTTTATACTTACCAAGAATCACCTTTGGATGGAATCTATAATACCATCTCCGAGAACTCTCCATCATCTCTCCAAGTAGCATATTTAAGTCCATTCCCTACACAATCAACCGACACATAGTCGAGTGCAAATTTCTGGTCACTCTAGTGTTCAATCATCTTCTACCTTCAAGATACGAACGCCAACGTGCCATACTCGCTTTTCAGGTTTAAGAAGATTGAATAGGGGCAGCTGTTATACCCCAAAATTTGCCCTCTCATTTCTCAAGATTTTTCTCACAAAATTTCTACTAGGTCAAGACTGTACAAGTTTCCATGGATCATATTAGGCTCTTGTTTACCGTGGTTATTGGTAAACAACCGCTGATCTTCCAAATGGTTACTTATTTGGTTACTCGCTGGATCGATCAGATTGATCCTAAGACATGGTTGATTTTGGAGATTTTGATTAAGTTTGATAATGGTTAAATGACAAGGAAATAAAGAAGCTTTAGGTAAATTGCATGAAGAATGTAAATTGCATGAAGAAGTGGACTTGATAAAACAAAGGAAGGCTTGAAATAAAGGCTTCGACAGGAAAAGTAAAGAAGAAAGCAAGTAAAGTTTCTGGAAAGTAAATGACTTTGATTAATAAAAAGTGGTGTTTCACACATACATTCTCAACAATTCTTTCTCACACGCTGGGTACTCGAATCTATATGAGTGACTTTATATATATTTGTGAACACACGCGAAAAACTGCGTGAACTACTACTATTTATACTAAAACATCCCAAGTAACCGTCGGGCAGTTACACTGCTTCGAGATGACTCCACTTGGCACGTTCTCAGCGTTCGATGCTCCAGATCTTTGCACGTTGCACTTGGTAACCGCTGGGAACCGTTTTCCCTCCAAACGCTTGAATTTCAAACCGTCCCACTCTGAATAATCGAACACCTTCGTCGAGAAGTATCTTCGACGAGAAACACCTTCGACGTCGAAGGCAACCAAATTCTCCCTTGGAAGAAATCCTCTAAGTACATTGCCATCTTCTGATGGGCATTTCGACAGATCTAACTGGTCGAAAACATCGAAAACAACTTCCAGCTTTAATGGCTGAATATTAATAAAAACAAGGGTGTCGAATTTAGGAGCCAACAAATTGCCCCCCAAGAATGCCTTATTTCGACTCTGAAAAGAAAAAGGCATTCTTTGAAATTCCATTAGACACCTGTCTTTTCATTCTTAGTCACAAATTAAATTGTGCACTTTTTGTCTTCTACCAACCACTGACAATCCCAAGGAAAAGCCATCATTTCATCCGTACCTAAGACGTCACCTCAGTACGGCGTGCAGCGTGCCAAACGTCTTTTCACAAATTGTCATCATGACAATTCCCAAAAACGAGGGCGCACGCTGCACCCTTTCATTTCTGCAGAACGGCTACATCAACAGGGAGACGCCACGTGTCCCACTACCTTCTGCAACATTAAATGGCATTAAATGTCCTCGAATTTGGGGATTTCCCCAACTACTATAAATAGCGCCAAGTACCAATTGTGGGACTTTTTCACACTACCTTGCCTTCAGACATTCCTTATTGCATACAAACTCTCTGCAAACTTTGCAAACCACCTGTTCTTCACTTCATCTTCAACCTTAACATCAACAATGGCGTCCGGTTCTTCCACCGCTCCTAGTTCTAACATCCCCTCTGGAAATGTTAAACCCAAAATTTTCTCCACTGCTCCCGTAGTTACTCCCACAGGCCAACGAAGGGTCCCGGAGCCCCTAGACATTGCTGTACGTGACGCTTATTCACGCCAACTCATGATTCCGGTTGGATACTCCAACCAAATCTTTGCCATGTCTGGCCCGCTATACCCAAGCATCGCTGAAGCCATGAAGATCAAAAGCTACTTTCCAGTGCTTGAAAAACTCAAACCGGTTGGATGCTCTAAGAAAGATGCAGAGGATAATGAAGATCCTGCTAAGGAGAAAATCGACCTTCGTTTCTTCAATAGAGGTGTTAGGGCTTTCAGGTCTAGCCCTAGCCTCACTCCTGACTATAGTGCTTGGCTGGAAAAAATGGAGAAAAGCCAGGCTTCGATCTGGAAAGACCTGGGGATATTCGACCTGGTTATGTTGTCGAAGACGGGTCTTAACTATTCCCCAGAAATGTTGATAGCTTCCTTACTCTTCTGGGATTACACCCATTTCACCTTCCACCTTCCCTGTGGAATGCTGACTCCCACGCTCTTCGACGTGGCTGCCATCACTGGCCTTCGACCCACTGGGGACTACTTCGACCCAGAGGAAATGTCGGAGGATCAGATTGGATTCTCTGCCACAAAACCAACCTACACCACCTACATCAATCATTACCATGATAAGTTGACGGACGCTGTGTCGGATGTAGAGCATATCGCGTTTCTAGCCTTATGGCTGTCACGCTTTGTGTTTTGCACCAAGTCTTTACAGGTGACCAAGAAGATGGTCACTCTCACCACTCAACTCCACCATGGCCAAAATATCTGTTTGGTAGAATTGATTTTGGCGAATCTGTACGAGTCGATTAGCAGCGGAGCGACTCTTTTGAAGATCATCGAGAACAGAGCCAGTCTGCTGCTTGCTGGACCTTTTTGGCTGCTTCAGCTGTGGCTCAATGCCACCTTCGAGTCTTTCTTACCTCAGAAGACTCAAATAAATGAGCAGGCTCCGGAAATAGCAAATAGGTGCATTGAAGGCACCAGATTGGCTCTACTGACCCCAACGGAAGATGGGCTGGAGCTTCAACAAACTTTTACAAACTTCGTCTTGATGTTTGCAAAAAGGAAAGAGTTTGCTTCGACCATGGCTCCCTTTGCTCGACGAAAGGTTGGTCCATAGTGGTTCACGAGGCCACATCCTAAGTCGTCAAGTGGTCCTCAGGTCGAAGAACATACAACAGTGTGGGAAGCATTTCTCACACCAAGAATAATGCCCCTGCGATTCAAGAGCTCCAAGACTCACTTGAGCCTGATCGCGTATCAACCAAACTTGGTGTCTCGCCAGTTTGGTATCATTCAAACACTTCCTTCTCCTATTTTTCCCAGGGAGAAGTCTATGTTATACTTTTGCAACGACTACACTGAAGACGCTGCCACTAAGCATATCGGCAGATATGCTGGTTGAACAGTTCTTTCGTTGTTTGACTATCAGCTTAACTTTCTCTGCTCGCCATCCTTCGAAGAGTGGTGGAAAAGTTACTATGCTGAGGAGTTTTTCGACGAGAAGGACTTCGTGGACGAACTTCAGAAGTCTTTTGTTCTTGTCTTGGACAAAATAAAGAAATGTAAGTTCATCCTTCCAAATTACTTTGTCTTTCCCTTTCGACTGGTAGCCTGTTAATTATTTTGTCTACTTTCAGTTGTTCGAAAGCCTGCAGCCAAGAAGGCTGCAGAAGGCCATCAGGGAGGAGGCCCCTTGACAAAACCTCCACCACCGGCGAAAACTATAGCGCCGGCGAAGACCACAACAAACCAACAGGGGGAAGGTCCTTCGAAAAAGCCTTCTGCACCGGTAACCAGACTTTTATTATTTTCTTCTGGTTATAACATTCTGACTTTCGATGTAGCTTCTAAATCGAACTCCAATTAGTTTTTAGGCACCTTCACCCAAGAAATGGCCAGCACTGACGGTCGAATCTGGGAGTGACGAAGAAGATGATTCTCCTCCTGCTCCTCTTAAAAGGCGAAAGCTGAAGAAGGACGTTCCTCCTCCTGAGACTCGAACAATCAGAATAAAGGTTGCCGGGAGAAAGCCCAGGCCACCTCCAGTAATTATTGAAGAGCCAACGGAGGAGGAACTAAATGTTCTTCTCAATCAACCTGTCGAAAGCGACAATTCCAGCCCTGGGGCTGAAGCTCCTCTGCAGGTAATCTCTTTGACCCTTTTTTAACTCAGGTGTCGATACCCACGTTCGATTATGTCTCTTTCTAACTTAGAAGATGCTTCTTCTTCTTTTTCCAGGAAACCACTGAAAGCTCAGCGCCAAGGACTTCTGAAACATTGGACTCTACTGAACTCAACAGGCCACAAGAGAAAGACTTGGCGAACGATGAAGCCAATGCTGAAACGAATGAAGCCAATGCTGAGACAGAAGAACAACGAACAGAAGATCCACAACCAGAAGAGCAACAACCAAGAGAGATTCAAGTGGTTGATCTGTCGGAGGAACATCGTGACGAAGGGGATCACGGTGACGCTGGCGAAGGGGATCATGGTGACGCTGGTACTGCCGAAGTCCAAGTCGAAGAGAGTCAAGTCGAGGCAAATGCTACTCAACAGCCTCAACCCCAAGACAACACTGCTGCAAAGGTTGTCACCTTAACAAAGCACAGGTCGAAAGAAGACTTAGAACTCTTGAAGCAAACTGATCCTGTTGGCTATCTGAATGCCATCATCGAGAGCAAGGGAAGTTCGTCTGATATTAGTCAGGAGGCTTCTACTCTGTCGGGGAAGTCCACTGAAACTTCTCCTCTCGATGAGGCTTTGACGAAGGTTAAGGCTCAGTTCTTCAAGAAGGATTTGATGAAAGCTTTGGAGGGGGACCCTACTGCTCCATCGTATTTAGGGGCTGTTTTGAATGTCGTAGACTTGCTAGCTGTGCCTCCAGAGGTTTCAGGCTTTATCATGGAGTTACACTCCATTATTGATCAAGTCTCAGCAGATTATCGGCGACAAAGGGGCTTTAATAGCCAGCTTGAAGTGTTATATGGCAAAAGCTCTTCTGCATGGACTGCTGTAGCAGAGACAACTTCTCGAATTGCGGAGTTGTCGAAGCAAAAGGCATCTAAACAAGAAGAAGTTGATGCCATAGATCGAGAGAATGCTTCCATAAAGGCGCAGATCGAAGAACTAGAGGCCAAGATGAATGCCAATACTAAGCGCAAAGAGGAACTTCTCTCGACTGTTCCAGACACCGAAAGTCAAGCTGAAATCACACAAGGCCTAGAATTTGCTGAGAAAGCTCAAGCCTTCGACGATCAAATTGCCAAGCTTGCCCAGGAGAATGCCTTGTGCAACAAAAGATTGGAGTTGCAGCAAGCTAAATACCTTCGACTCAAGGATTCCATCCCCTTCTGATTGATTCAGCCCTTTAACCATATATTGTAATATGTATTCGACAATATTGCCATTTTGGCTAATTTATAAAAATTTTCCATTTTGGCTTATTTATGGTTAATTTAGTCGTTACTTGTCATTTATTTTTACCTCTTGGAGTATAGGTTTATACTTTTTCAAATATTTACCATTTACTCTCAAGAGCCTTTTGTCTTCACCTAACTCTTCGACTTCATAAGCTCCGCCAGAAAAAGTTTGGATAATTCTGAATGGTCCTTCCCATTTGGGTGACCATTTTCCCATGCTTCGATCCCTTCGATCCATGGGAAGAATCACCTTCCAAACTAATTCTCCGGGCGAGAATACCTTAGGTTTCACCTTTTTATTGTAAGAGTCTTCTACTCTTTTCTTCTGAAGCCTTAGTAGGTCAAGAGCGCGCAATCTTTCTTCGTCTAAATCTACTAGTTCGTCTAACATCATATCCCAATAAACTTCAGAGGGAATATCATGGTGTCTCTGAACCCTTGCAGATTGAAGACAAATTTCTGCTGGCAACACTGCATCATGACCAAAAGTTAGCCTATATGGTGTTGTACTTATGGCTTATTTTGGGGACGTTCGACAAGCCCACAAGATCTGGTCTAACGTCTTATGCCAATTTTTCGGCTTCTTCCCAACATGCTTTTTTATCAAGCCAATCACTACTTTGTTCGCTGCTTCGACTTGACCATTTGCCTGTGCATAATAAGGCGTTGATGTTAGGAGTTTGAAGCCTGTTTCTTGAGCGAATTCCTGCATCTTTCGACTAGTGAACACTGATCCTTGATCAGTAGTTATAGTCTCAGGGATTCCATATCTAAAGATAATGTTCTTTTGAATAAATTCAATGACATTTTCTTGGTCAACATTGACTAAAGGAATAGCTTCGATACACTTAGTAAAATAATCAATGCCTACCAATATATACTTCTGGCTCTTTGATGATGCTGGTCGAATCTCTCCAATAAGGTCCAACGCCCATCCTCTAAAAGGCCAAGGTTTCACTATCGAGTGAAGTTCGCTTGCTGGTACATGCTGGATGCCTGTATGGACTTGACATTCTTGGAAACCTTTGGCGAACTCGACACAATCTTTCAACATGGTGGGCCAGTATAGTCCTTGTCGAAACAACAACCATTTCATCTTATGGCCTACTTGGTGAGCCCCACGTGCTCCAGCGTGCGTAGTCGAAAGGGCTATGTATGCTTCAGTTTCACTTAAGCATTTTAGCAATACCCCTTCAAGCGTCTTTTTAAATAACTCATTACCCATGAGTACGTAACTTAACGCCCTATATTTTGTTTTTCATTCTGTCGAAGCTACTGGATTTTGAAGATAATCCACAATGGGTTTTCTCCAATCTTGCTCTGACAAATTGTCTATGAACGAAATTTCGAAGTTACTTTGATCAGCATATCCTAGTCTTGTCGACTCCAAGTCTGTTGGTGACAAACAAGTTGCTTTTATCTTTTCTCGAACTTCGATTGCTCTTTGTAATCTCGTTTTTGAAATTTTGTACTCAGATGCAATTTGTGCCAAATCGTTGGCTATCTGATTTTCCAATCTGGGTATGTGTCGAATATTGACCATTTCAAATTTTTTCAATAAACGGTTTGCTATCACAAAGTACATAATGAGATTTTCTCTTATGCATTTATATTCTTTTGTGACTTGCTTAATGACTAACTCTGAGTCTCCCATTATTTCGACCCGAGTTGCCCCCGATTCCAACAATATCTTAAGGCCAGTAATTAGAGCTTCATACTCAGCCTCATTGTTCGAACAAGAACCTGATATCTTGTACTTGAATGTTGTTGGAATTTTTTCTGGAGAAATAATCAAGACTCCTACTCCTGTTCCATCTTTATGGCTGGAACCATCGAAGTAGAATTTCCAGGGTTCTATCTCCACATAATTAATACTCTCAACTTGAATTGAGTGGTCGACTATAAAGTCTGCAACCACTTGTCCTTTTACTACCTTAAGAGGCATAAAGGTCAAGGAGTATTCAGTTAATGCTAATGCCCACTTGCCAATTCGACTGTGCAAGATGGGTTTCGATAACATGTACTTGAAAACATCAAAATGAGACGAAACATACACATCAACTGGTTTTATATATTGCTTGAGTTTTGTACAAGAGAAATACAGACATAGACACAATTTTTCAACTTCACTATATCTAGTTTCTGCATCGTTCAAAACTCTACTAAGATAGTAAATGGGTCTTTCGACTCCATTTTCATCTTCTTGGGCTAACATGCTTCCCAAAGTTTTGTCGGATGCAGCTATGTACAATCTCATACTCCTATTGCTACAAGGAGGCACCAAAATAGGTGGCTTGGTGAGGTACCCTTTGATTTTGTCGAAGGCTTCTTGTTGCTCTTGCCCCCATTCGAATCCCTCTTTGTTCAGTCGAAGTAAGGGTGAAAAGGCTTGAGCTTTCCCACTTAGGTTAGATATGAATCTCCTTAAGAAATTTATCTTGCCTAGCAGAGATTGCAATTCCTTCTTATTCGATGGCGCTTTCTCTTCCAGAATTGCCTTCGTCTTGTTCTGGTTGATTTCGATTCCTTTCTTGTGGACAACGAAGCCCAAGAAATCTCCAGCTTTCACACAGAATGCAAACTTCAAAGGGTTCATCTTCAGACCATGTTCTCTCATTATTTCGAATGATTGTCGAAGGTGGTCTATATGGTTCTTCCTGGAAACAGATTTTATAACAATGTCATCAATATATACTTGCATAAAAGTGTTAATAAAATCATGGAAGATAGAATTCATTGCTCGCTGGTATGTTGCCCCAGCGTTCTTTAGGCCAAAAGGCATCACTACCCATTCGTAAGTGCCTAGAGCCCCAGGGCATCGAAAAGCTGTTTTCGACACATCCTCTTCAGCAATGAATATTTGATTATATCCTGAATAACCATCGAGCATACTCAGGTATTCATAGCCAGCGGCAGAATCGACTAGCATTTCCGCCACAGGCATAAGATATTCATCTTTGGGTGTAGCAGCATTCAAATCTATGAAATCTATGCACACTCTCAATGTACCATTTTTCTTAATTACTGGCACAATGTTTGCAATCCATTCGACATACCTCGTAACGCGTATGAATTTGCACTTCAGTAGTCTTTCGACTTCCGTTTTGATCTTCGACAGTATTTCTGGAGCGAAGCGTCTTGGACTTTGCTTGATTGGCTTCTTCCCAGGTTTGATTGGCAACTGAAGTTCTACCAATCCTCTGTCGAGACCTGGCATTTCGTCGTAATCCATGCAAAACAGTCCTTGAACTCTTTCAACAATTGGATTACTTCCAACCTAAGTTCTGGGTCAATTCTTGCGCTGATGTAAGTTGGCTTTTTCTCTGACCCTTCGCCCAAGTTGATTTCTTCTAAAGGATCTTGCGCTAACATTTTGATGTTGTTCGCCAAGGGGTCCTTTTCGAAGCCCAAAGGCTCATCGTCATAGATGGCGTCGAGCCTCTGTTCCTGCATCCCTTCTGGCATGATATCAGGAGGTTCTGGATCGAAGTCCTTTCCAGGACCTGTAGAAGATAATTGTTGATCATTGGCCTGTGTGGCCATATATTTTACTTCGGCTTCGAGAGCCGTTATCATCTTTGTTTCGGCTACGTAAGCCGAAATTCGCTTCAATGATTGTGACTCAGTCATTATCACTGAATTCACTTCCCCAACCAGTTGGTTGGATGTCAGTTAACCCACTGAAGTCAATGTGGGACAAGTCTTCTCTGTCCCATTGGAAACCATGCTCAGGGTGCAGGTATAGGGAACAAAAAGTATTTGGCGCTGGCGCCAAGTCGAAGTCAGGTGTTGGACATGGCCCTATGTGAGCCAAGTTCTTGTCGAAGTCTGCCAGCCCCAGGTGATTCACTTCGCCCAGGTAATAGCTTTGGTCCGCTTCTATGTTTTCGACCAGCCCATCAGGACGCCATAGCAGCAACCTCTGGTGCATTGATGATGGTACAGCTCCAACACCATGAATCCATTCACGGCCCAACAAAAGATTATAGTTAGGTTTGGCCGATATGACCATAAACATCGTTGGTCGAAGGATAGATCCCACCTTGATATCCAGTTGGATCACTCCCATAGTGGTCCCTATGCCGCCTTCATAGTTCGACAGGACCATGTTGTGAGGCTTGATGTCCTCATCACTTTTGCCTATTTTCCTTAGCATAAAGTGAGGGATAATGTTGATGGTTGCCCCACAATCCACCAAGATTTTATTTACTGTGGTTTCTTCGAGTTTAGCCCTTATAAATAAAGGCTTGAGGTGATTTTTCATCGCCTCTGTAGGTGGTTCGAAGAACCCATTCTGCTCTTCAGTAGCGCCATTATCCATTACGAAATAGCACACTGGCCTATGTTTGGCCATTTCTTGCTCCACTTCCCAATCACTTGTTTCGACCTCCACCTGGCGGTTGAACTCTCTGGGCAGCACTGAGACTATATTCACCATGATGTCCAAAGTGTCATCAGACTCAGAACCATCTTCGTCATCAACTTCACCTTGATTAGGCCAAACTAGCCTATTGGTAACTGGTTCTCTTTCCAGAGGTTTCCTTTGCTTTCTTTGAGGAACATTTGAACTGGTTTCTGCCTTTGGTTCATTAGCAGCCTCCCTCTCAGCTTTTCGTCGCCTCTGGTATCTCCTCCATTGAGATCGAGACATGGGATTTTTCCCTTTGTAGTTGCTTGACACATGTGTAACTTTAGGGGCAGCAACCTGAGGCTCTTTCTTATGTATTAAAGACGAACCTCTTGGCACATCGAAGGAGTTCCATCTTTCCTCGCTTGGCCTCTTTCGACCAGATGTTTTGTACCATGTATCTACTGGCACATTAGTTGGAGGCCTGAAAGTCATTGGCCTCTTTTCTTGGTTTGAACCTCTTTGGGAGGCTCTTCTGGGATCATGTCGAAGATCAACATTTTCCCTTCTCTTATTTGCTGCTCTTACACCTTGAATATGTTCAGCAGCTTTTTTGTCAAAGATCGAACTGCATCTTGGACACAGCATCACTTCTGACTTCTTTTTCTGGCATCTTTGCAGGAAATCTGCCAGATTTTCATTTTCCCGAGGGAAAGAAGTTTTGTTAGCTTGTTCTTGCCTCATGGCCTCCTCTGATGCTTTTGGTTCAGAGACTTCGACCATGTTGACATTCATGGTATCTTTGTTGGCAAGAGTCAACTTCTTCATTTGAATCTCCAAGCCCTCTGTCTGGCCTTGAACTGCGGCTAAGTGAGAACTGGGTTTTGTTCCAGATTTTTGGGCTCCAACTGTCTCCAGCTTTGGGCTTTCGACCGCTTTCTGAACCGCTTCAATTGTCTTTCTGGATAGATTCCCAGAAAAACTGCCAAAGATTGGCATGTTGACATGGTCCTTTGAGACTTCGACCATTGTGATTCCTGGCCTCTTCGACTGGCTTTTGGATGCCTCGATCACGTTCACCTCTGAAGGCTCAGCATAATGGGCTTCAGCCTGCAACGGATTAGAGTCCACAGTCATGGGGGTCTTGTCAGCAAACTTCAACCTCCCTTCTTCGATAGCGTCTTGCACAAGATTCCTGAAAAGAAAACATTGAGACGTTTTATGGCCCAGAAAATTATGATATTTGCAAAAACCACTCTTCTTTCTTTGATCAAGAGGAGGCACTTTTACCCCTGGGGGTACTATCATTTGGCCATCTTTTACAAGCAAGTCAAAGATCTCATCACATTTTGTAATATCAAAACTATAAGTCTTTTTGGGGAACCTATCGTTGGTCCTTTCTGGACCAGTGGGATTTTTCCCACTTGAGGGGACTAACAGTTTGCAAGAGTATGGTGGCCCTTGTTTTAGTTCCGCTAAATCGACTTCTCCTTCTTCGACAGTTATAGTTTCGTCGAAGGATTCTGGATCTTCGTCATCCATCTCAACATACGCTATCCTCTCTCTCTTATGAGTTTTCGTTGCCTTTACTTTTTCAGCTTTGAGGCATTCTACCTGTCGAACTCTATCGGCCAGTTGGGCCATGTCTCTCAGGTATTGAGTGTCTAACTTCTTCCTAATGGAATAATCTAAACCGCCTGTGGCTATTTCGACTAACTCATGTTCTGGCACTTGTGTAAAACATCTTGCTTTGAGCAACCTAAACCTATTTAGATATTCGTCTATAGGTTCAGTGAAACGTCTCTTTACACTGGCCAATTCTTTCAGGCTTATCTTGGTTTGCCCCATGTAGAATTGCTCATGGAACAATCTCTCCAGCTGGGTCCAATGATGGATCGAATTGGGGGGAAGAGTTGTAAACCAAGTAAAAGCGTTCTTTGTTAAAGAACTTGGGAAGTACTTAATCCTCAGGTTTTCGTTGTTTGAAATATCTCCTGCTTCGATCAAGTATCTCGCCACATGTTCGACAGTAGATTCTGTCGTGTCCCCAGAGAATTTAGTGAACTTAGGGACTTTACATCTAGGAGGTAAGTCTGTTTGTAACACGTATTCTGACAGTGGGGATGTAAAGTTGGGCCTTCGAAAGCCCATGTTCATCCCATTTTGAGTCATGATCCTTTCGATCATGGTTGCCAGATTATTTTCCAAACCCATGTTTTGGTATTGGATATGCTGAACTACTTCGTCAGCATTTTGGTTTCTGTTAACTAACCTTACCTCTGGGGTTATTACCCTAGGTTCTTCGACAGGTTGCTCCAATCATGCCCTAAGGTTTTCTTCGACAGGCTGTTGGATTTGGTTGATAGTGGTTTCTTCCTCTAAGAATATACCCTGGTTTCCCCTTATTTGCGCCCTTTGGGGCTGTCGAATAGGTTGGGGTACTCCAAAGAAATCAGCCAAACGCGTCATTTGCGCTGTCATCTGCTGATTCAATTGGGTAGTGTTTTGTATTAGAGGGTTCAGCACTATACTTAAAGTTTGTGCCAACATTTGAACCATATCATGGTTGCTTTCGTCCATTTGTTGCCTCAAGACTGCTGTCGAGGCATTTGTAAGGCCATGTGCTACTTGGGACGTTCCTCCTAAGAGTTGGGTCCTATTTCTATTCGCCATACCTACTCCAGAACCTTGGAGTGGCGAAGAGGCACTCACTAAAGGGTCTGAAAAAGTGGACGCAGCGTTCGCCAGGCTAGCCAAGTCAGAAGTTGGCATGCCATAGAGTGGTTCTCGATTATGACCGCCTGTCATAAATCCTGGGGGAACATAAGGCCTTGTGCCTAAATTTCCCTTTGGTGGGGGAGTTCCCAAAGGCACTCTGGGGCCTGTGAACGGAGGTAATGGCCCCGTTGTTGTGACCGTTACTGCTGGTGTTGAACCAGCGGTTATCGCTTCACTTACGGTTGGGATAACCGTTGATCCCACATTCGTTTGTGGGATTTCGTTATTGTTTGGCGGATTCGCCATTGCTTCTCTTCTTCTGGCAGTATTGGTATTGTTAGTGTATATTCTACCACTTCTCAATAACATGCAATACTTCTCGAAAAAGATGAGAAAAAAGGTTAAACTTCAAAAATCAACACACAGTCCCATCAGGTGTGCCAATTTGTTTACCGTGGTTATTGGTAAACAACCGCTGATCTTCAAAATGGTTACTTATTTGGTTACTCGCAGGATCGATCAGATTGATCCTAAGACATGGTTGATTTTGGAGATTTTGATTAAGTTTGATAATGGTTAAATGACAAGGAAATAAAGAAGCTTTAGGTAAATTGCATGAAGAATGTAAATTGCATGAAGAAGTGGACTTGATAAAACAAAGGAAGGCTTAAAATAAAGGCTTCGACAGGAAAAGTAAAGAAGAAAGCAAGTAAAGTTTCTGGAAATTAAATGACTTTGATTAATAAAAAGTGGTGTTTCACACATACATTCTCAACAATTCTTTCTCACACGCTGGGTACTCGAATCTATATGAGTGACTTTGTATATATTTGTGAACACACGCGAAAAACTGCGTGAACTACTACTATTTATACTAAAACATCCCAAGTAACCGTCGGGCAGTTACACTGCTTCGAGATGACTCCACTTGGCACGTTCTCAGCATTCGACGCTCCAGATCTTTGCACGTTGCACTTGGTAACCGCTGGGAACCGTTTTCCCTCCAAACGCTTGAATTTCAAACCGTCCCACTCTGAACAATCGAACACCTTCGTCGAGAAGTATCTTCGACGAGAAACACCTTCGACATCGAAGGCAACCAAATTCTCCCTTGGAAGAAATCCTCTAAGTACATTGCCATCTTCTGATGGGCATTTCGACAGATCCAACTGGTCGAAAACATCGAAAACAACTTCCAGCTTTAATGGCTGAATATTAATAAAAACAAGGGTGTCTAATTTAGGAGCCAACGGCTCTCAAGTCGAAGAAGCGCAAATTTTCTTTGATTCATAAGCTTAGATTGGGTATTTGGTCCCCTTCGATCAAGCTTTTGCCCATAAGCTTCGATTGGGCATTTAGTCCCCTTCGAGCAATCTTTGGTCAACAAGATTCATTTGGGCATATGGCCTCCTACAGGCTTGCTTCGATTCAGAAGGTAGTGGTCTCCTACATATTTTCTTCAATTCACAACGTAGTGACCTCTTGCATGCTTGCTTCGATTCACAAAGCAGTGGTCTCCTGCATCCTTGCTTCGATTCACAATGCAATGGCTATCTTCATACAAGCTTCGATTGGGCAATGTTTTCCTTCGAAGCAACCTATTTCAATTCACATGGCAAGTACATCCTTCAGGCTTGCTTTCGATTCACTAGGAAAATACTTCCTTCATGCCTGCCTTCGATTCACAAGGCAAGTACCTTCTTCATGTCTAATTGATCCACAAGGCAAGTGCATCATCTATGCTTACTTTCGACCCAACAAGAAATGGATTCCTCTGTGCTTGCCTTTAATGCACATGTGAAACAACCGGCCTAACCGTCATCTGATAATAAAATCAATGAAGTCACCACCGAACGTCTTTTATCCCGAAAGAAGGGAAAGGTAAACATCGAGAAAACATGAGAAGGGTGAAATCACGATCAAACGACTGAGAGATCGGGTAAGGGAGTCTGTTACGCGAGGGAAAGGTATTAGCACCCCATACACCCGTAGTACTCTACGGTATCCACTCTTGTTGTTCTAATCTAATGGGTGTGAAAATCTATATCTAAGTTGTACAAGGAAAAAGGAAGACGCAAGGAGGGAATGCATGTAAAAAGAGAAGAGAAAATAATGTAGGGAAAATAAAAGTTGTGCTCGCTTGGGCCCTACCCAAGTGCCTACGTATCCCTTTTAAGGAACCAGAGCAGCCATAGTTTAGCTCATATATTTTGGTTGGTTTGTATTTTTTAGTTAAGAAGATAAAAGCAACAATTAAAGTGGCAAAACATCAGATAGAACAACAAAAATGTCAACAGTGATGATAACATGACAAAAGACATGATGAGACATCGCATGGAAACACAAACTCAGATAAGGCGGTAAAACGCCAGCATGATAGCAAAATATCAGACAAGATGATGAAACATTACACCTAACAATGAAATTTAAAATCAAAGTAGGATAACAAACATGTGCGATGGCGAAACACCAGATAAAAGAATGTGTGATGGTGAAACATCGACTAAAAGATAGGAAGATAACATGGAAAAATGGCGAAACATCAATAAACCAGAGAAAAAAACATTTCACATAACAATGATATTGAGAATTAAGGTAGGATAACAAACATGTGCGATGGCGAAAAACTGGCTAAAAGAATGTGCGATGACGAAGCATCGGCTAAGAGATAGGAAGATAACATGGCAAAGATGGCGAGACATCAATAAACCAGAGAATAAAACATCACACCTAACAATGATATTGAGAATCAAGGTATGATAACAAACATGTGCGATGGCGAAACACCGACTAAAAGAATGTGCGATGGCGAAGCATCGGCTAAGAGATAGGAAGATAACATGGAAAAGATGGAGAAACATCAGTAAACCAAAGAACAAAACATCACACCTAACAATGATATTGAGAATCAAGGTAGGATAACAAACATGTGTGATGGCTAAACACCGGCTAAAAGAATGTGCGATGGCGAAACATCGGTTAAAAGATAACAAAAATTCATGGCAAGGATGGAAAAACATCAATCAGATAAGATTTAAAACAAAAGCCAAGAGGCGTATGAAGAGATAAGATTGGTTTGTATTTTTTGCCTTAAAGAAGGGTTTAAGTTCATTAGAGGTATTTTATGATTTTCCAAGAAGAAGTTTTAGTTTTAAGATGCAAGAATGCAAAGAAAGGAAAAATAACTAAGGGAGACTAGCCTAGAACTATCCCTAATATTATCATACAATGATTGATCCTAAGGTTGAGGATGAATATGGGAATTCCTATCCTATGCTAGCATGCCTGGATACCTATCCTAGTGTCTAGCTCGAGGACTAACCCTACACGAGCAATCCTAAAGGAGATGGTAAATATCAAACAAGTAAACAAACAAGTGCTTTGGCAAAAGCATGCAATCGGGGTATACTGACTCAGGGGATGGGGGATATGAAGAGAAATGCTTTAGCTAAGGGGAACGGATCACCCAAAGCAAACAAGCGGGAGACAGATGAAATAAGATAAATGTGATGTTCAAAGCGACTGCGCACCTAACCAAGATATAGAAGATCGAGGTAGACGACAGAAGACAATATGAACGATTACGAAGTGTCAACATTGGCCAATGCGAACTCCTAACAAAGCGTGGGGGTTTGATCGCAGAACCCTTACCCACTTGACGGACATGATACATATGATCTACACGACTCTGAAGCATCGACGTACAACGTGAGCTAAGGATGACACATACTAGAATGTGCGGGGGTCGATTACGGACCCTCCCCGCTCCCCTCCTTTTGAAGACTTATTATCTTTAATATAATGCAAGCACAAATATAAACACACATGTATAATACCTACTCCGAAGGTAGGGTTTTAAACAATCACAATTAGCACACCAACAGAATTGCCTTAAACAGGTATTTAAATAAACCAGAGGGACTCCTGACATATATTAGCAACGGAAGTCCCTGTCATACATCTCTATTATTACTTGACATGGCAAGGAAAGCGATAAGAACCCTACTTCTTAGGATCTCTAGAAAGCAGTAAATGGCAGAGATAAAAGGGTAGTAGTGCAATACCAAACGGATAATTGTCCGTAGTAACAAAATGAGAGAAAGAAACCAAGAGAACTTCAAGCAAGCTAGCATCAATAAACAAATCAAGTCAGAAATCACTCCATTGAATATGAGCATTTAGGCTTCAAATATGAACATGTCCCACAAGTGATGCATAGCAGTCAAAATCACATATATATCCTGTAAAGACTATCAAATAAAAAAAGCACAAGAATTATGCAAGCATAGCCAAGTGTGTTCCACAAATAAAGTGGAACACTACCGCATCAAGTCAAAATGGACAACTTTCTCAGAGTACCTCGCACATTCAATAGACAAATTAGTGATATCAAGAAGAAATGGTGAATTAGATAAGGGATGGATGATGACATAACAAGGAAATGGAAATGACATAGTATTAAATATCAAAGCATTAGATATGGGAAACACCATGTAGGCATAGGCAACAAATATGTCAAAGCTAAAGAACTGTTGCTCCTTTTTATCACCATGTTGAATTGACAAGTAAATATCAATCAAGGATCATAGGAGCTTGAGAAGAATAAATTCAAAGACCTTGGAAGTAAGTAGCAACCACTACTAAATCATACTCATTTATTTCATCATGATTCACAAGCACAATAGAACGGGGATTTCACAAAATGCATCACAAAGCTTAGATCTCAAATTAACAATGAAATGGATTCAAATAAAGGCAAAGTTAGTTGGCTTTAAAACATTCAAGAACTTGAAATAAAGCTTAAAACATGGTATGAGGATATAATCAAAAGGTTAGAATGTTGATCCTAATACATGTTGCACAAGTGCATTCAATATACCTCAAAGATTCAAGATGAGAAAAGATAAGAACATCAAATTCATACTTGAATGAAATTGGTTCTAGTACTAGAGATCAATTATTCTCAAGTCCTTATGAAACTATCATTGAAGTATCATTTCTCTACATATTATCATTGTCCACTTGACGATCTCAAACTCAAGTTAAAAGCTCAAGTTCCAAAGTGAAAATCAATAAGAAAACATCAATTACAAAGCATGCATCAAAAGGCTCAACATTTAATTATGAGGAAATTAAGTGAAATGACTTGAGTTTATGTGAGGAAGCAGAAGAAACATGATCATTAGGTGTCCAAATTACAGGCCTCATATAAGTTCATTGGCCACTAAACAAGTTGCAACAAAGTATGCAAACTCAATTGATCACCTTCACTTCAAAAATACATCAAAAGTAGAAACAAGGATCAATAATTCACACAAAAAAATTACTTAGCATCTTTGAAGTGTGTAGAAGTCAGAAAATAAGTCTTAAGTTCATGAATAGTTGAGGAGGGGATTAAATGAGGCGCAAAGTTCAAAACTAGTTGCCTAAACTACCAAACTAGACAAGTTTTCAAAATTATTTGTGGAAAAATATCAAACCAATTCAAATAATCCAAGAAAAATCAGATTTAAATCTCAACCCATCTATGAACCATAAACAATATCCAAATTCCATTGGAAATCCAGGGCATAATGATTTTTGAATTGAAACTTACACAATAAGCAACAAAACCCTAATTGTTTGACTTTTAAACTTAATATTAATTAGATAAGATCAAAATTCAAACAATTCAAAACAAATATATATCAATCATAAGAAAACTCAAGAGGTTAGAATACCTATTTTTCCATATTTTTAGAATTAAAGAAAAGTAAAAATTAAAATCAAATTCAAACAATTAATCAATTAAACAATCAATTACATCCCAAAATAAATTTCTAATCAAAAGTCAAAAGAAAATCATCCCAAAATTAATATTCAAATATTAGAATTAAAAACTAACTTCTATAATATTTTTTGTGGATTTTTTGGATTAAGAAAAATATTGAAATAAAATTAAATACAAACAATTAAACCATTATTTAATTATCAAAATGCAAACCCTAACCAAAAATCAGAAAAGGACCAAAACAAAATTATATTCAAATACTAAGATAACAAACAAGCTTTTATAATTTTTTTATGGATTTTTGGATTAAGAAAAATATTAAAATAAAATTGTGAAACAGAAAAAATCAAATAAAACTTCCAAATTAATATTCTAAACAAAAATAGGAAAAATACCAAACAAAATTCAGAACCAAATTCTAAATAATTTTAAGAGTTCAAAACATTTTTTGTGGAATTTTTAGATCAAAGAAAATAATAAAACTAAAAGAAACATTAAACAAACAATTAATTAAACTTACGAATTTTTAGACCAATCAAAACATATTTAAAAATTCCAATAAAAATACATAATATATTAGGACTTATGTTGGACTTGTGATGATTTTTCCAAAATTTTTTAAGTTGTTTTGATCAAGAAATAAAAATCAGAAAATCAATTGAAATCAAAATATAAACTATATTCAAATATTCAAATTGGACCATTCAGATGATGACACCTCATCATCCCTAACCTCCAGCCAGATTAAAAAACGTGTGCGCCCTCGCTGTTATGCCTCAACTTCAGATCCACCAAACAAACTCGTTTCTCAACCATTTTGCATCAAATCAAGTGCAACTTAAAGCCATCATGACAAGGAATTCAGTGCAATTCGAATCACACCAAGTAATCAAACGTGGATCTAGAAATCTATGCATGAAAACAACAAAAACTCACTGAAACCTAGAGTTGCAGAGATCTCAAAGAAGCATTGTATACCAAATCAAACCTCAAATTACTTCAGAAACAATCATATAACATCCACAAACAGATATTCATGCTTAAATTCAACAATAAAAAGCTACATCTCAAGAATCAAAGTTGGATGAACCTACCTCAAATGAAAATCTGAATGCTTTATTCCCTCACTGCAGAAGCAAATGAACAGTTCCAACTTGATCCTCTTGCTCCACTGAATATGTCTCCACAAAAAGAATGAAGAAATCACCAAGGAATTAGAGGATTCGAAGAAAAATGCAGAGGAAGGATGTTTGAACTCAGATTTTGGTTTCTTGCAATGGAGGCATGTGTGTGATCAAATGAGCCTTTCTACTGATTATATAGAGTGAGTAGAGAGGGTAGGAGTGGAAATGCAAGTTGAATACCGTTGGAGGGCAAGTTTGGAAATTTTGGCCAAAAATGAGGATGCACATGGAGCTTGCATTTAATTCGTGCATTTGCTTGCCTTTTGTCCATTTTGTGAGCCAAATGAAGTCAAAAATACATGCTTAAAATTCCAGCTCATGATTGTTTGAAATGAAAGAGTGTTGGTGAATTTGCAAAATCAGGCAAGTTTTGTGATTTTTCAATCAAACAAGTATAACACCACATGGGGCACGAAATGATGAGTGTGATGGGCCTCAGTATGTCAAAAATTGGTCATGGGCTTTATTAGAAACAAAAACAACGGCTGAAACTTGAGTTCTCAAGAATTGGCCATTTTGCATACTTGTCAAATTTCAATAATATGTCTCAAAATTCCAAAGTTCATAACTTGCTCATACTTTTGAATTTTGACACAAATGAGAACTCTTTGGAAAGGTATTGCAATGATATTAAACCTTGTGGAAATTGGCCTCACATTTGATTCCATCAATTCCTTTAAAAACTCCAATGAAAATCACAAATTTTGGAAAATGACCTATAATTTCACCTTGAGACATGAACTTCCCAAGACCATAACTCTTGATTCCTTGGCAATTTGGATATGAGACTAAAAGGAGATGAAATATCATCCTCTTAGCTTTCCAAGCATACCTCATTTGCATTTTTTTGATCAAGAATGAATAAATGGTGAATTTTTGAAGTTAAGTCCTCATTTTCCAAATTTAGAAACTTTTTAGGGTTTCTTCATGCCAATGTTTCAAACCAAACATCAATATTCTTGATCTAATGGTCAAAATGGAATTGAAATATGAAAATTACACATTTGACTTGATGGTGGACCAAAAATTCACTTGGTCAATATTGACTTTGACTGATTATGGTCAAAATGACCATTTTGCCCTTTTAATCAATTTATCCACTCCTCTACAAAATTGGTGATCAAAACTTCAAATATATGATCTTCCAAACTTATAGAGGCCATGTATAAAGTTTCATCTCTAAATTCTTAAGAAACCTGATGAAATCCCAAACCATAGTTTTGGTCAACACCTTAGGAGAATGATGAATCATCTTCAAAACTTCAAATCCTCTGGATATCTTGGCCAATTTCTTGCACAAAGATATCTCCAATGTCAATAAGGTGTTGTAACTTCAAAATAAAGACTTGCTCATGCATTAATAGACCTAATCAACCAAAACCCTAATTTTTACTGATGAATCAAAAGGATGTGATTCTTCTTATAATCAACACAATCTTCAATCTTCTGATGATTCAATGAAGTGGATAAGCGATCTTGTGTTATGTGAATCCTTTGGGTTAGAAAGATCCAGAAATTTAAATAATAAGGCTCTCCTTGAGAAACTTGTCAACACAATTAACTCCCAAAGCTTGAGGAATACATGATAGCCAGAATGTTTTGATCCCATCACCATATATGAATGCAATGCAATATGATGTTTACGATGGAACATAAGCCTGAATTAAGAGGGTAAATTTTGGGGTGCACCAGATGCCCCTATTCAATTATCATTAACTAGATAAGTGAGAAAAGGGAAATCTTTTGAGCGTTCTGAGTTGAAGATGATTGAATACGAAAGAACCCGAAAATTTACACTCTTGAAGAAATAGTAGACTCAAACAAAGACAAAGAAAACCAGCAAACGTAGGATTAAGAAGATACCAAATGAAATTGGATTTAGGAAATAAGGGGTTTAATGAACATTGGACCTCCCAAGATATGCGTCAGAATGAAATTGTAACGCAGATATTCATAAAGTTGAAACAGAACTAAAGTATAGAAGAGTAGACGAAACTAAACTTCATAATAAATGTGCCAGGGAATAATTGAGATTCAAAAAGGGTTGAGATAAGACTCAAACAACAGAGAATAGGAGAAACTAGACTCTGGAAAAGAAAAAAATACGCGCAGCAAAGTGGATAGAGTGAGTGATTCTAGGAGCACCTATAAATCTCAAACTAAGATAGACAATTTGAAGGAACTGAAAGAATCTCAGGAGTGAGGAACAAAACGAGACGAAACTCGACCCAAAAAAACTAGTTAGGCGAAACTAAACTAGCTGAGTACCAGGACGAAACTAGATTTCACGCACAGGTCACGAGGAAAAACTCGATCCATGGCAAGAGTGGTGAGGGTGCATGTTTCTCAGAGCACTGCTGGTCTCAGATCAATGGATAAACAGTGACAAAAACTAATAGAAGAATCCAAGGATCAAAAGAGACTGATTTCAACCAGGGATGCAACACGAACACTGCAATCGATAAACAAACACCGTCAAAGGGTCCAAGGTATGAAAACAAAAACAAGATGAAACTCGACTCATTAATTAGTTAGGAAAAACTAAACTAGATGATGTTGTACCCCAATTTTTGACCTAAGATCCCATTTTCATTTTTGCATTTTTATACAAAAGTCAAGGTCACTAAATACAGTTGGTTTTTCAACCTCTCACCTTTGAGCATTGATTGTGCAGAAATTGTCAAGTGTTTTGAACATTTTTTGCCTATGTATCACTAACTTCTAATCAAGCACAAAATGTGTGTTTTTTTTTGTTTGATTTCATGTGCTGACAGGTATCATTCGATTCAGCCTGCTTCGATTGGACAAGTGATTCCTACAAGCATCCTTCGAAAGCAAGTTTAAGCCTGCTTCGACCAGGACAAGTTTACTGCCTGCAAGCCATGCTTCGATTGGGCAACTTTGCTTCTTTCGATCAACAGCCTTCGATTGAGCAATATGTTCCTTTCGATCCACAAGCTTCGATGGGCAATACAGTCTTCCTTCGATCCACAAGCTTCGATGGGCAACATAGTCTCCCTTCAGTCACGAGCTTCGATTTTGCCAATACAGCCTCCTTCGATTCACAAGTTGGACCACTGTACTGCCATGCAACAAACACTACTGAGCCTGCTACAACAGTCATGCACCACTTGCCACTAAACTCCAAAAGACTGAAAAGCCTGCTACAACAGTCCTGTACCTGCCCAAAAAGGAGTGCACAAGAGTTGCGTAGGAGAAAGGGTCGAAACAGCATTCCCAAATTGTTCAAATCATTTTTGTTTTCCCCCCCAAAACTTCAGCCACCTCGCCTATAAATACAAGGCTTCACAACATGAAAAACCAGGATCTTTGGGCCAGACGAACCTCTCCCAAATTTTCTCAAACACTGTAGAAATCTGCAAAAATTCTCAAACATAAAAATTCTCAAAGTTCTTCAACACTTGTGGGAACAAACCCAAACTTTCTCAAACACAAAATTCTCAAAGTTCTTCAATACTTGAGAGAACAAACCCAGAATCCCCAAACACTTACTTCCTTTGATTCTGAAGAACAACCCCACTTCAGTCTCCTTCGAATCAAAGAAGCTTCACACTTGCTTGTTCTTTTCCTCCAAGTCCAGCGCTCCAAGCACAGCCTGTGACCCCTCATTCGAATCCAGGAGGAAGGACCTCACACCTGTTATCTTCTTTCGAATCCAGCATCAAAGGCCAAACCTCTGGTCCCTCCCTTCGAATCCAGAAGCGCTCCAGGGCCACCACTCCAGGCCCAACACACGTTCCAGCCTGAAGCCAGGTAAGTCACTCTCACCCTTAAACTTTTCGTTTCATGGAATAACATGTAAATAATATTGTTGTTCGTTTCCAGCATGTACATAATACTTTGTTTCTCTTCGTTTCCACATTTTTAACATACCTTTCAGAAATACCTCTTTCGTTTCTGCTTACTGTTTACTTGAACTGGCTATAATTATTAAACTGTTTTACTAGCATGGCCACAGGCCATGTTGTCATTTAATGTTTGAAATGAAAGTAACAGGAAACAGGAATAGGAAACGAAACTGCTGGCTTCGATCCTCTCTCTCCTGGTCGAATGAAAGAGACAACCAGGAGGCAAGCCATGTCCAATCGAAAGACATCCCCTCACTGACTTCCAGGCCAATCGAAGGACAGAACCTCACTGGCGCGAACTCCCAATCAAAGGATACAACCCTCTGCCTTTGCCCAATCGAAGGACAGGACTTCGCCTCTGCCAAAGTCCCAATCGAAAGACACGACCTCACTGTTGCCAGCCCCTATCGAAGGAGGCCAGAAAATGCCAGTCGAAGTGTGCTCCTGCCTGGTTGAAAGATACTCATTTCCTTACTTTTATCTTATTTTTTTCCTTTATTTTTTATGCCTTTTGAATATGTTTGTAATAGTGTTTTTTTATCTTTCTGCATTTTTTTACTGTGTACAAATGTTAGTAATTAGGCATGTATGCAAGATGAAAATCAACAAATAAACAAAACCAAAAAATATCAAAAACAATCTTTAATCTTTACTTGAACATACTTTAAAACATGCAAAAACATTCAACAAATCAAAACTCCTCCCAAGGGCATGTTATCCCGTTCTACCGCGATACCGGCCATGCCTATTGCTAGAATGATGTCGCCCACTAAAAAACACAAACAAATCAACCTTTTTCTAGAGGAACTATGGTGTTTTGATTCCTTCATTGGATACGTAGGCAAAGGGTCACGAAACCCTCACGAACCCAATAATAAAAACTCTTTTCTTTCCTCTTAAGCAAACATATTTGTAGATAAATACACCCTTGTACATAACAAACAATCTTTAACCAAAAACAGATATTTCAAAAGGTTCCTGCGGAGTACCGCAGATGCATTGGGTGCTAATACCTTCCCATTGCATGACCAACCCCTGAACTCTTGATCTCTTTTCAAAAAACGCATTGTATTTTCATTACTTTTAAATATGAATTTACATTGCATGTTTTTTAGGGTTTTATTTCGCTATTTTCCCTTTTCCCTTGGAAATAATAAAGCGCGGTGGTGACTCTTGCTTTTGTGAGTAAAGTTAATTAATAGCTTGATCTCCGATTTTCACCGCTACAGAATTGGCGACTCTGCTGGGGACAGATTGACCTCTTGCTGGTCCATCCCTAAGTGGGTTAAGCCTAATTTGTTTTATCTGTTTTATCATTATTTGATTGTTTGAGTACATGTACATATTGTGATTATTTGGGTGTTGATAATATTTACAAAATTACACTTAGGAATAGGACGGGCGGTATAGACATGTTAACTTTGAGGGAGTAATCCCGAAGAAGGAGGCATGAGATCCCCCACTCAGTGGAAGGCCCTTTTGAACGTAATATTTGTTTACCGAGTAATCGGTAAGACATTATTATTGTCAACCTGGGAGCCAGAGAAACTGAGAACCGTAGAACCCCTAACCCACCTTGGCCTTTTAGGTGTAGCGCGGAGATTATAACGGAGTAATCCGGAAGTAATTGTTACGCGATGCTACGCTCGAATGAGTTTCTCTTGAGAATATTGTTAATTATTGAGTAATCAATACGTTGGTAATATCCGAAGGAGGAATGTAGACTCCGGGAACTCTTAGAACCTTGTTCTAAAGGTGTGATTAAACCGTTAGTACATACCTTGGGGATGTTCTTTACCCTTGATTCCATGCTCGTGACGTTGAACCTTTCAACTGTATTTGTGACCTTTCTTGTGGTTGTTGCATAGCCATGCATTCATGCATCCATAAAACCCTTTTCACTTGATTTTCAAGGAATTTGGAGGTCTTTCCTTGTAAACATCACAAGTTTCGTCAAGCTCAATGGATCTTGGGTGTTGATAGGGTGAAAACCCTAATCCACCAAAATGGATGATTGATCTTGATGATAACTCGATCAACGCTTTGATCCAATATAGAATTCATCTTCTATCTTCATACCTTGATGTTTACAACTCAATATCTTGAGCTCCTTGAAAGTCAAATAAAAACTCTGTTTGCATATCATGCATCATTCTACATTTTTTTGTTTCACTTTCAAAGGTCTTTTTCCAAGTCTTATTTTTCCTTTGGTCTCACCAGTACAACACTGACGCTAAGGGAACAATGGAGAATATCAAGCAAGAGATTTCTGAACTCCGCAGATAGATGACTATTTTGAAAGCTGGTATGGATCACTCAACTGTTTTGGTTGAAATTTTGGTTGCTGCCCAAGTCAATCCTTCTAAGAAGGAGGAAGCGATGATAAAAGTATTCGCTGACTGTCATTCAAAGACGTTGGTTTTGAAGTTCAAATCAAGCTTGTGCCAAAGAGTAAACACGATTGTTGGTAACTTTGAGTTTTGAAGGATGTTTTCGGTGATTCAAGTCCAGATGGAAAGCCTTCCCAGATTACTAACTTATTCACGCTTTTGTAATTTTTCTTGTTCATCAAAACATTGTTTGCATGTAAGAACTTGTTTGCATTTGAATGATTATCTTA
Organism: Vicia faba; assembly: GCA_948472305.1. NCBI lineage: Eukaryota > Viridiplantae > Streptophyta > Magnoliopsida > Fabales > Fabaceae > Vicia > Vicia faba. Next base: position 1,576,202,937 of record OX451737.1, read on the forward strand.
ATACAATGAGTATGTTTGTCTTGAAGAAATTCATATTTGTTTTCAAAACTTTAAATTTCTTATTGCATCATGATACCAACTTGTTGCCCATTCTCCTGCCTAGGCAGAGATTGAAGGGAGGATGATGATCTAAAGAACACAAAATCTTTGGTTGTATGCTTTTGGATAAAATCTTCCTGATAATGTACAGGCATTGTTTCAAATCCCTAAACACCGGAGATATAAGGAAGATAATCCCTTGCTAACCCCTTTGAGCCTTGAAGTGGGAGTTTCTTTTCTATACGAAAAACCCTCAAATTTTAACCTGGGGCAGGGTAGTTTTCAGTTAATCCGATTGAGTGTTCAAAATTCATAAGGAAGATATTTCTGAAGAGAAACTACGAGGGTTATCCTTCATGTATAATGAAGCTAGAGGATGTGGAACCACAATGTTAACCCTCATTCATCAAGAAACGAGGCAATCACAATCCTCTCAATAAGTAAATACAAGCTAATGTCACCTGTTTTGTTCAAAAAAAATCAAAATCAAGAAAAAGAAAAAGCCTGCTAAGTCAAAAACATGAAAACGTGTGACTTAGGCAAAAATTAAGGCATCCCGCTGGACTATCAATTCAAAAGAATTAGTTCAGGTAAAAGTTAGGGAAAATAAAAATTTGCAAAGAAAGGAATACAAAGAAAATTCCTCAGCAAAGAACAAATTGGTGACTACAAACACGAAGACATGAGGGTGGTTTCTACTCCGAAAGCCTCGTCGTTTCCTTAACCGTCACAAAATCTTTTTGAGAGATGAACACTCATGTTGAATTGACTTAACATAGGGTTGGAGAACATCACGAAGAAGGGGTGGGCACCAAATATTTTGAGCCTTAAAAACTCTTTTTTTTTCTAAAAAAACCGTGAACCAGACCACGTTACAACCTTCAAAAGTCCTAATTGAAGCAAGGTTATTTTGAAAGCATACTTCAATGAGATAGTGTTCCTGACTCCCATGAATGTGTTCTAAATAGTTATGTTGGTATCATATGTTTTTCATATACAAAAATAAATGGTGCTCTAACTCGCAAATTTGTGCGATATTTTTCAAAATCTTCAAGACTTACATAACTGTTGCATTAGAATTTTCATTCTCATAATAAACTTTTTCTAACTGCAAAACATTTGTTTGACATCAAGGAAGCTCACATAAGCACCAGTGATGAGTTTATTCTTTTAAGGCCTGAAACTCTGTTGAGTAATTGGAGAATCATTTCAAGAAAAATCATATCCAGAGGCATGTCACCTGAAGACCTTAAGCACGAACATGTTGCTTATCCCAGTTAATGTTTCCCCAACTTGTTTACTCTTCTGGGGCAAAATTCGAAGACTTTGTTGTGCCAACTACAGTCAATCCGGGGCAATCACGTCGAGATTTGATGAATCTCTCTAAGAGTTTGAAGACACCAGAGCATGGTGAATTCCAGGTCTTTTGTAAAATCCTCTTGAGACGATTTCTCCTCATCAACCATATAGCTTGGAGCATTTTAGAAGTGAAGTTATCGGCAAGAATTGTTGTGCAACATGCAGCTTATCAGCAATAAACTTGGGGCATCCAAAATTAGTCCCAGGGGCAATCCAGATTTGTCAAGATATGTTTTGCACACATTGTCAGAGGGTGGTGTTCCCAATATCTCCAGCTAAGCATGACTTTTTCCAGCTAAAATATTGTTTGTGTTGTTATCCTTTCAATGGATTGTTGACAATAGAAGACTGGACTTTGGGTTTTCTACCTGAAAATATCTTCCTCTCCAGAGAGATTTAATCCTTGTAAAAGGACTTTGCTCCAATGATGGCTTTTGTTCTATCTCCAGTAATATTCCCATCTTGTTGAGATTAGCCGAGTGTCGGGTTGTACTGGGACGTCTTATCATCTTCAGTCTATCTCCCCTGTCTGTTTTGTCAGCATATATATGACATTCATTTATTCATTCACACTTGCATCATGCATCTGTTGATGCCTTTGAGTTCATATACCTTGGTTGTGTCTATTCAAATAATGTATTTGATCTTTCCAAATAGAATGTCAACTTAAGCATAAAGTGCGCCTCATTTCTAATTCCCCACTGAGTTAACTCTAGTGGAAGAATCTTGCTTCAGCTTTCCTTTTCCATCTCTGGATAGGATAGATCCCCATTCGAGTTGTTTCCTCATTGGGTGGAGTCTTGTTTGACTGTTTTCTCTCCAATTTATTCCTGGATTGAGCTTTGTCTCTTGTAAATGATACCCTGTGGATATCTCTAGGATGTGAAACCTAGATGGAAAGTGCATTTATTTTGCAATGTAAATACTTGGTCTCCTCAAGAAGGATTTATTCATGCCATTGAAGATGAACTTTATTCCCTGGTAGTGTTATCATAACCTTCTTCTGGAATATCGACATGACAACAAGTGACTGACTCTTTATTTGAGCAGTTTGATCATTTCTGAATTTCTTTATGACAAATGGAGGTCTCTTCATGAGCAGTTTGTCCATCCCCGATGAAATTATTGATTCTCACCTCCAGCAATATCTTCATGATGTGTTATTGGTATCTTTGAAAGCAGCAAGCGGCAGTCTCTTCATGGGGCAACTTGTGTGTTATGGATACTCTTGACAAACAACAAGCGACAGTCTCTTCACGAGGCAACTTGTATGTTATTGACACCTTTGAAAACATCAAGCGGCAGTCTCTTCACGAGGCAACTTGTATGCTTTGATATTCTTTGAAGACGGCAAGTGGCAGCTCTTCATGAGCAGCTTGTACGTTATTATTCTTTGAAGATGGAAAGTGGCAGCTCTTCATGAGCATCCTGTAGGTTATTAGAAACAAGTGGCGGACTCTTCATGAGTAGCTTGTGTGCTTTAATATTCTTTGAAGACGGCAAGTGGCAGCTCTTCATGAGCAACTTGTGGGTTATTAGCAACAAGTGGCGGACTCTTCATGAGTAGCTTGTGTGCTTTAATATTCTTTGAAGATGGCAAGTGGCAGCTCTTCGTGAGAAGCTTGTGGTTTATCGGCAAGTGGCAGCTCTTCATGAGCAGCTTGTGGTTTATTGGCAAGTGGAAGCTCTTCATGAGTAGCTTGTGGTTTATCGGCAAGTGGCAGCTCTTCATGAGCAGCTTTTGGTTTATCGGCAAGTGGCAGCTCTTCATGAGCAGCTTGTGGTTTATTGGCAAGTGGCAGATATTCATGAGCAGCTTGTGGTTTATCGGCAAGTGGCAGCTCTTCATGAGCAGCTTGTGGTTTATTGGCAAGTGGCAGCTCTTCATGAGCAGCTTGTGAGTTATAAGCAACAAGTGGCGGACTCTTCATGAGTGGCTTGTGTGCTTTGATATTCTTTGAAGACGGCAAGTGGCAGCTCTTCATGAGCAGCTTGTGGGTTATAAGCAACAAGTGGCGGACTCTTCATAAGTAGCTTGTGTGCTTTGATATTCTTTGAAGACGGCAAGTGGCAGCTCTTCATGAGCAGCTTGTGGGTTATAAGCAACAAGTGGCGGACTCTTCATGAGTAGCTTGTGTGCTTTGATATTCTTTGAAGACAGGATATGGCAGCTTCTTTATTTGAGCAGCTTGTATGTTATAGCATTTTGGAAGACAGCAAGTGGCGGCCTCTTTATTTGAGCAGCTTGTGTATCCCCAACAATAATGTCTACTCAGCAAATGGGATCCCTTCGGAAAAGTCCCGTGGGGAAGTTTGCATTTTATCATTTCTTTTTCCAGCCAGTGTTGATGTCAATCATTTTGTTTTCCAGCCACAGTGCTGATGTCAATCATTTCTTTTCCAGCCACAGTGCTGATGTCAATCATTTTGTTTTCCAGCCACAGTGTTGATGTCAGTCATTTTGTTTTCCAGCCACAGTGTTGATGTCAATCATTTTGTTTTCCAGCCAAAGTGCTGATGTCAATCATTTTCTTTTCCAGTCTCAGTACTGATGTCAATCATTTTGTTTTCCAGTCACAGTACCGATGCCAGCCTCAGTGCTGATGTAAATCATTTCTTTTTCCAATCGCAGTACTGATGTAAATCATTTCTTTTTCCAGTCTCAGTACTGATGAAAATAATTTCTTTTCCAGTTACAACACTGATGTAAATCATTCAAGAGTCTCTCATTGGAAGCCTAGGACTCTGTTTCCCCAGTGGTGTTATAATATGTTCCCCTGTGGGGTTACTGTATAATGTGCTTGGTTTCTCCAGCATAGTTTGTCTCATATGGCGTCATTCCCCATAAAATTCAGAGCATTGCATTCATATCATAAACACAATTGTGGTATCTTAAGGCCCAAAAATTGTGTATTCTATATTTAAGTCCCTTCAATCTCGTCGAAATGAAGATCCCAATCTTCATATCTCCAGATAGAAGAAACTTAAATAGGGGCAGCTGTTGTACCCCAATTTTTTACCTAAGATCCCATTTGCATTTTTGCATTTTTGCATTTTTATACAAAAGTCAAGGTCACTAAATACAGTTGGTTTTTCAACCTCTCACCTTTGAGCATTGATTGTGCAGAAATTGTCAAGTGTTTTGAACATTTTTTGCCTATGTATCACTAACTTCTAATCAAGCACAAAATGTGTGTTTTTTTTGTTTGATTTCATGTGCTGACAGGTATCCTTCGATTCAGCCTGCTTCAATTGGACAAGTGCTGCCTACAAGCCTCCTTCGAATGCAGGTTTAAGCCTGCTTCGACCAGGACAAGTTTACTGCCTGCAAGCCATGCTTCGATTGGGCAACTTTGCTTCTTTCGATCAACAGACTTCGATTGGGAAATATGTTCCTTTTGATCCACAAGCTTCGATGGGAAATACAGTCTTCCTTCAATCCACAAGCTTCGATGGGCAACACAGTCTCCCTTCAGTCACCAGCTTCGATTTGGGCAATACAGCCTCCTTCGATTCACAAGTTGGACCACTGTACTGCCATGCAACAAACACTACTGAGCCTGCTACAACAGTCCTGCACCACTTGCCACTAAACTCCAAAAGACTGAAAAGCCTGCTACAACAGTCCTGTACCTGCCCAAAAAGGAGTGCACAAGAGCTGCGTAGGAGAAAGGGTCGAAACAGCATTCCCAAACTGTTCAAATCATTTTTGTTTTCCCCCCCAAAACTTCAGCCACCTCACCTATAAATACAAGGCTTCACAACATGAAAAACCAGGATCTTTGGGCCAGAAGAACCTCTCCCAAATTTTCTCAAACACTGTAGAAATCTGCAAAAATGCTCAAACATAAAAATTCTCAAAGTTCTTCAACACTTGTGGGAACAAACCCAAACTTTCTCAAACACAAAATTCTCAAAGTTCTTCAATACTTGAGAGAACAAAACCAGAATCCCCAAACACTTACTTCCTTCGATTCTGAAGAACAACCCCACTTCAGTCTCCTTCGAATCAAAGAAGCTTCACGCTTCCTTGTTCTTTTCCTCCAAGTCCAGCGCTCCAAGCACAGCCTGTGACCCCTCATTCGAATCCAGCAGGAAAGACCTCCCACATGTTATCTTCTTTCGAATCCAGCATCAAAGGCCAAACCTCTGGTCCCTCCCTTCGAATCCAGAAGCGCTCCAGGGCCACCACTCCAAGCCCAACACACGTTCCAGCCTGAAGCCAGGTAAGTCACTCTCACCCTTAAACTTTTCGTTTCATAGAATAACATGTAAATAATACTGTTGTTCGTTTCCAGCATGTACATAATACTTTGTTTCTCTTCGTTTCCACATTTTTAACATACCTTTCAGAAATACCTCTTTCGTTTCTACTTACTGTTTACTTAAACTGGCTGTAATTATTAAACTGTTTTACTAGCATGGCCACAGGCCATGTTGTCATTTAATGTTTGAAATCAAAGTAACAGGAAACAGGAATAGGAAACGAAACTGCTGGCTTTGATCCTCTCTCTTCAGGTCCAATGAAAGAGACAACCAGGAGGCAAGCCATGTCCAATCGAAAGACATCCCCTCACCGACTTCCAGGCCAATCGAAGGACAGAACCTCACTGGCGCGAACTCCCAATCGAAGGATACAACCCTCTGCCTTTGCCCAATCGAAGGACAGGACTTCGCCTCTGCCAAAGTCCCAATCGAAAGACACGACCTCACTGTTGCCAGCCCCTATCGAAGGAGGCCAGAAAATGCCAGTCGAAGTGTGCTCCTGCCTGGTCGAAAGATACTCATTTCCTTACTTTTATCTTATTTTTTTTCCTTTATTTTTTATGCCTTTTTGATATGTTTGTAATAGTGTTTTTTTATCTTTCTGCATTTTTTTACTTTGTACAAATGTTAGTAATTAAGCACGTATGCAAGATAAAAATCAACAAATAAACAAAACCAAAAAAAATCAAAAACAATCTTTAATCTTTACTTGAACATACTTTAAAACATGCAAAAACATTCAACAAATCAAAACTCCCCCCAAGGGCATGTTATCCCGTTCTACCGCGATACCGGCCATGCCTATTGCCTGAATGATGTCGCCCACTAAAAAACACAAACAAGTCAACCTTTTTCTAGAGGAACTACGGTGTTTTGATTCCTTCATTGGATACGTAGGCAAAGGGTCGTGAAACCCTCACGAACGCAATAATAAAAACTCTTTTCTTTCCCCTTAAGCAAACATATTTGTAGATAAATACACCCTTGTACATAACAAACAATCTTTAACCAAAAACAGATATTTCAAAAGGTTCATGCGGAGTACCGCAGATGCATTGGGTGCTAATACCTTCCCATTGTATAACCAACCCCCGAACTCTTGATCTCTTTTCAAAAAACACATTTTATTTTCATTACTTTTAAATATGACTTTACATTGCATGTTTTTTAGGGTTTTATTTCGCTCTTTTCCATTTTCCCTTGGAAATAATAAAGCGCGGTGGTGACTCTTGCTTTTGTGAGTCAAGTTAATTAATAGCTTGATCTCCGATTTTCACCGCTACAGATGAGTACCAGGATAAAACTGGATTTCATGCATGGGCGACGAGATCGAAACTCTACCCAAAGCAAAGTGATGAGAGAGCATGTTTCTCAGAGCACCTGCTGGTCTCAGATCAATGGATAAATAGTGACGAAAACTGATTGAAGAATCCAAGGATCAAAAGAGACTGATTTCAACCAGGGACACAACACAAACACTGCACTCGGTAAATGAACATCGTCAAAGGGTCCAAGGTATGAAAACAAAAACGAGACGAAACTCAACGCATTAATTAGTTAGGCGAAACTAAACTAGATGAGTACCAGGACAAAACTGGATTTCATGCACAGGCGACGAGATCGAAACTCGACCCAAAGCAAAGTGATGAGAGCACATGTTTCTTAGAGCACCTACTGGTCTCAGATTAATGGATAAACAGTGACGAAAAGTGATAGAAGAATCCAAGGATCATAAGAGACTGATTTCAACCAGGGATGCAGCACGAACACTGCACTTGATAAACGAACATCGTCAAAGGGTCCAAGGTATGAAAACAAAAAAGAGGCGAAACTCGACTCAATAACTAGTTAGGCGAAACTAAACTAGATGAGTACCAGGACGAAACTAGATTTCATGCGCGGGTGAGGAGACGAAACTCAGAGCTCGACCCAAAGCAAGGTGATTAGGGCGTAAAACTAAAAACCTGATGAAAGTGAATACCAGGGAGACCAATATTCAAAAGGTTATCAATAGACATTGAAATGAACCGACGAAGGTAGTGAAGACCCGAGAAGACTATTCCAGGGAAAAACTGAACTACAATCAAGAGTGGGCACTCAATCAATCAAATGATTAACATTAATAGGATATTTGTATGGGGTGAAACTGAGATAATGAGGGTGAAGACCTTGTTGGGGATATAAACTTGCAGAATTATAAAATCATTGGGGATAAATAGGAACAGTAATGGCTTACGTTCCAAAGCATGTTTGTAAAAAAATTTATAGCGTAATGCTCCATATAATGGAAATGCTATGCGTTTTGGGTAGATGCAATGTAATGATGCGTGTTTAAATGTTTCACCGTGGAATGGACAATCGAGAAGCCAGTGACCAAGAAGTCAGGATTTGGAAAGACTTTGCAAAAATAAATTACAAAATCTGCTCAAGAAGAGAATATACAAGGAAACGCTGGAGAGAAACCCTTTAGGAGATGAGACTCTGTGGTGAGTAACAAATGAGTAACCGGTAGGAATGAACTACAAACACAGATAGGAGTTGCAAAAATAAATTGCAAACTCCTAGAGAAGATCAGATCAACACTATAGCTTCTGGAGAGGGACGCCAAATGAAGATTGGACATTATGAGAGAAAATCAGGGAAAGACTGTAATCTCTGGAAAAAGACAGTGCGCAGCCGTGATGAGGATGACACCAAGATAACAAACCAGACATGAGGGGTAAAATCCTTTGCAGGGGAACAAAGCTCTGTTGAGGAAACGAGACTTCACCTGGGAAACAAAACTATGTTGAAGAGCGTTTTGTTGAAGATTTTTGAACTTTTGGAATGCAACCATTGGATGGATCATGCAGATAGTCACGTTGTATCGACTTTAATAGGGATAAGGAAATATCCTAACATAAGGATGCCCAAAGAAACATATTATCTGGGAAATGGGAGATCGGGAAAATAAATCTCTAATTGGCAACTCCGCTAGAGAATTGAAACTTCTTCAGAATGTGAGTTTCCATTTAAACAACTCCACCGGGAATATGCGACATCTTCAAACTTGGAGTCTCAAAACGAAGCCTTTCTCTTGAAAAAGATTTTTGGGTCAACAAAACTCTACTGAGGAAACGAAACTTCACTGGGGATAAGGAGAGATCCTTTTCATGACACGAATGGCCTCTGTCCAACAGAAAAGCCAAATTTTCCCCTCCTGACAACATTAAGCTCTTTACTGATGTTCATTGTGTAAGCTCTTTTTGATGTCAAACAATTGTTTTGTATGCAGAAGGATGTTTATTATGGGAATGACAACCCTGATGTGACAATTACGTAAACCTTTAAATTGAAAACCTTGAACAAAAAAGATGTTGCATCCCTGTCGTGAGTGAATCACCAATTAGAGTACACAATTTAAAAAACTTTTCTTCTTTAAAACAAAAATGATGCAGGCGATAAGATACAAACATATATATGTAACACATGTTTAGGAAGTTCTATCTTGTTGTAGTATGCTTTCGAGTTAAACCCGTGTTTCAGTTAGGACTTTTGATGGTTGTAACGTGGCTTGGTTCTTGGGTTTTTGAAAAAAAGATTTTTAAGGCTCAAAATTATTTGGCTCCCACCCATTCTCCATGATGTTCTCCAGTCCTACGTTCAGTTAACTTGATGTGAGTACTCATCTCTCAAAAGAGGCTATAATGATTGAGGAATCCCAACAGTTACTTTGACACGACAGTCATGTTAACTTTGGTTTTTTGGGTGTTCGATCACACGACTTTTCTTTTGATGAGGATTTTTATTGGATAATCTTTTTCTTCCTTTCAGGATTTTCAAGTTCCTCCTCTTTTTCTTTCCCTAACTTTTTCCTAGACCAATTCTTTTGAATTTCAATATGGAAGTCCAGTGGGATGCCTTACCTTTTTCCTAAGCGACTTGTTTTCAAGTTTTGACTTAGCGGGGCTTTTTTGTTTCTTTCTTATTCATACTTTTCCTTTCGAACTAGTCGTGTGACCCTAAGTCTTAGAACTTTTTTTGGAGGAAAGTGACTGCCTCATTCCTTGGTCGGTAAGGGATAACCATTGTTTTATCGATTCAATCTGGACCTTAGGATTTTTGTGAGGAGATAACCATCGTGGTTTTGATCTTTTCCTGACCTCGTAATACGAAGGATAATTTGTGGTGATCCTCAGATGGGACATTCCTTCTGAAATTTGAATTCTTGATCAAATTAACTGAACATCTATCCTGTCCCGGGTTAAAATAAGGGTTTTTTTTAGACATAAAAGAAACTCCTACTTCGAAGGCTCAGAGGGGTTAACGAGTCTACCTCCCTTATATATCCATTGTTTGGGGGATTGAAACAAGGCATATACATCGTTAACAGGGTTCTACTCAAAAGCATACCATCACAGACATCACCCTTATCTAAACTCATCATCTCTTAATCTTTTGACTTGGAAAAAGAGTTGGCACAGTTGGTATCAAAATGCCAGAAAATCATTTAAAGAGTGATAATGGATGGATTAAGTAAAACTAAAAGATTACTTCCAGGTAAGCATATTCAACGCATTAGGACTGACATTCAAACATAAACAAGTTCCTACATGCAGACAATGCTAAGAAAATCAATCAAGATATACATGAGAATGCAGCAGAGAAACAAAAAAAAGTCATTATGGGGGAGAATTGACGCCATCTGGGTTCATTGATCTTGAAGACATGCTGCAATCTCGACATTACCCTGACCCATGATCTTTGACACCGATACGGAACCGTGAAGAAATTTAGCAAAACAACCACAAGTACAAAGATGAGTATTCCCTCAAGAGGAAAAATGATCATGCCCCTTGCATTGTATGACAGTTGTATTTGTTATCCGTATTTCAAGAAACCAATTAACTTTGATTGTCATTTTCATATAAGGCCCATAAAGTTTATATGCATATGTTTATCAAAATATTGGACGCTTTTGCAAACAAAATAGTAAAAGAAGAAGTTATGTGCACGTATATGAAAAATGATCCTTTATTGACTTGAGAAATCAGCCTATAAAAAAGGAATTTACATTTGTGGAAACATCCTAGAAAAAGATAATTGGAAAATCAAACCAAACGAGTATTTACAAATGGCAATGTGAACATGAATATCCATCAAGTTCCGACTCTGCTATAACCCTTATGACTTTAACGCTTCCGTCTTCCTGCTTTTGACACAACCATCTTGGATTGGCTTTGAATCTCTTCCAGGTGACCAAAAAAAGAGAAAGAAACAAAGGAACTCATGCTGAGCGTAGTCATTTGCTTTAAGTCCCTAACTTTTTCCTGAATCGCCCTTTCGGGTTTTCGATTCACCGGGATACTCTCTTTTTGCCAAAGCTTCTCTTTCAGATTTTTAACTTAGAGGGTTCTCTTTTTTATTTATGTAAAGTATTTTTTTAACTACGTCAGCATTCACGGGGAGAGGAAAGTATTCTCCATCCATGCGAGCATCATCGCTCCACCAGAGAAAACTTTTCTGACCATGAATGGTCCTTCATAAGTCGGAGCCCACTTGCCTCTGGGATCTCCTTGGGGAAGAATTATCCTTTTTAGCACAAGGTCACCTGACTCATAATATTGGGGCCACACCTTCTTGTCAAAAGCTTTCCTCATCCTTTACTGATAGACTTGACCATGACACACAGTTGTCAACCTCTTCTCGTCGATGAGTTCTAGCTGGTCCAGCCGATTTTGTACCCATTCACTTTCATCAAGCTCAACATCGTTCATGATCCTAAAAGAAAGAATTTAGACTTCCACAGGCAACACTGCTTCCATTCCATAAACCAGAGAAAAAAGGGTTGCCCCAGTCGAAGTACGTGCAGTGGTACGATAACCATGTAAAGCGAAAGGCAACATTTCATGCCAATATTTATAAGTTACTACCATCTTCTATATGATCTTCTTAATATTCTTATTGGCCGCTTCGGCAACGCCATTCATCTTTGATTGGTACGGGGAAGAGTTATGATGCTTGATTTTGAAAGACTCACAAAGCTCCTTCATCATTTTATTGTTCAAATTAGACCCATTGTCGGTAATGATCTTTTCAGGCACTCCGTAACGACATATAATATTGTGCTTAATGAACCAAGTTACTAACTGCTGTGTGACATTGGCATAGGATGCAACTTCAACCCATTTAGTAAAATAATCGATGGAAACCATAATGAAACGGTTTCCGTTAGATGCAGTCCGTTCGATCTTACCAATCATATTGATTCCCCACATCGCAAACGACCAAGGGGAGGTCAAGACATTCAATGGTACAGGCGACACATGCACCTTATCAGCATAAACTTGACATTTGTGGCAAATCCGTGCATGTTTGTAATAGTCTGATTCCATGGTGGACCAATAATAACCAGCTCACAAAATCTTTTTGGCCATGGTATATCCACTAGAGTGGGTCCCAAAGTCACCCTCATGAATTTATTCAATGATTCTAGATACTTATATCTTATCAACACACTTGAGAAGTAAACCATCATGGTGCCTATTATATAACACACCACCGCTGAGAAAGAACTTGGCCGAAAACCTCCTCAAGAACTTCTTGTCTGTGACAGATGCCTCTTCAGGGTACTCTTGCGTTTCAAGATATCTTTTAATATCATTAAACCAAGGGTTACCGTATGATTCCAAATTTGCTTCAAAACAAAAGGCTGGCTCATCCAATCTTCTGATGGTGATAGAAGGCGTTTCGTTAGCCCACTTAACCTTGAATATGGAAGACAAAGTTGCCAGCGCATCAGCTAGATTGTTCTCTTCTCTGGAAATGTGTTCAAACGTGATATCCTCGAAGTATAGAATTAACTTTATAACATGCTCACGGTAGGGAATCAGGTTCTAATGACGAGTCTCCCAATCTCCATTAATCTGGTTGATAACAAGATTGGAATCCCCACAAACTTTCAAGTATTTGATTCACAAGTCAATTGTCACTTCAATACCATAAATGCAAGCTTCATACTCGGCCATGTTGTTGGCACAGTCGAAACAAATGCGAGCTGTGAAGGGAATATGGAATCCTTCAGGAGAGGTAATAACATCCCCAACGCCGTTGCCCATAGCATTGGAGGCACCGTCAAACATAAGCGTCCAACGCGATCCTGGCACAGGTCTTTCATCTGGCCCTGGTATATTACAATCTCAAATATACACTATTTCCTCATCTGGAAAATCAAACTTCATCGGTTCATAATCGTCCATGGGCTGATGGGCAAGATGATCGGCCAGTATACTACCCTTAATTGCTTTTTGCGTAGTTTACTGGATATCATATTCAGTGAGTATCATCTGCCAACGGGCTACCCTGCCTGTAAGAGTTGGATTCTCAAAAATGTACTTTATTGGATCCATTTTGGATATCAGGTAGGTGGTGTGAGTTAACATGTGTTGTCTTAAGCGTCTGGCAGCCCAAGCTAGTGCATAACAAGTTTTCTCCAGTAATGAGTATCTTGATTCGCACTCCGTAAACTTCTTACTCAAGTAATAAATAGCTTGTTCTTTCTTTCCCGTCTCATCATGCTGACCGAGGATATAACCTATAGAGTTCTCCAACACAGTTAAATACAAAATTAGTGGCTTTCCTTCCACTGGAGGCATGAGTATCGGAGGTTCCTATAAATACTCCTTTATTTTGTCAAACGCCTTCTGACAATCTTCATTCCAACTTACTGTCTGATTTTTCTTCAATAATCTGAACAAAGGTTCACATGTGGCCGTGAGATGAGAAATAAATCTAGAAATGTAGTTTATCCTCCCCAGGAAACGACGGACTTCCTTCTCTATCTTTGGCTCGGGCATTTCTTGTATCGCCTTCACTTTAGCAAGGTCGACCTCGATACCTCTTTCACTTACGATAAATCCGAAAACCTTACGGATCTCACCCCGAAGGTACATTTATTTGGGTTTATCCTCAACAAGAATTGTCTCAATCTCTCGAACAACTTCTCTAGATGAACAAGATACTCCTCTTCCGTGTCAGGCTTAGCAATCATATCGTCCACATATACCTCAATCTCTTTGTGAATCATATCATGAAAGAGAGTGACCATAGTGCGTAGATACGTTTCCCCTGCATTTTTCAAACTAAATGGCATCACCTTATAGCAAAAGGTTCCATAAGGTGTGATAAACGTTGTCTTCTCCACATCCTTCGGAGCCATCTTAATTTGATTGTAACCGGAAAATCATCCACGAAGGAAAACACTTTAGAATGAGCGGTATTATCGACCAACACATTAATATGAGGGAGAGGAAAGTCATCCTTAGGGCTGGCTCTGTTCAAATCCCTATAATCCACGCACATTCTGACCTTGTCGTCTTTCTTGGGCACGGGCATAATATTCGCGATCCATGGAGGATAATTGATGACTTTTAAGAAATTCGCATCCAACTGTTTCTGAACTACTTCTTTAATCTTCTTGGACATCTCGGGTTGAGTTCTTCGGAGATTTTTCTTGACAGGGGAGTAACCTTCTTTGAGCGGTAGTCGATGCACCACAATATCTGTATCTAAACCTGGCTTGTCTTCATAAGACCAAGCAAATATATCAGAATACTCACAGAGTAGCTCAATCAATCTGACTTTCATACTTTCCTCGAGATTTGCCCCTATCTTGACCTCTCTTTTTACCTCTTATGTGCCAATGTTCACCACCTCAATTGATTCTTGGTTCGGATGGATAACCTTTTCTTATTGTTTTAACAACCTTCCTAATTCCTCGGGAATATCAGAATCCTCATATGCCTCCTCCTCAACTTGATAGATCGGATTGTCAAAGTCACAGTGAGTGATAGCAAAGTCATTATCAATATAATCCGAGGTGGAAGTGCATCTGCATAAATGATATTTTGGGTGTTTTACTGACGGTGTGTGAAAAGGGAAACATTTCCATTTAAAGAGAAATAAAAAAGAAAATAATGAAACAAAATTTTTGAATTCCAAAACATCCTTTATTCATGACAAACTTTTTTTGAAAATAAACACGGTGGCCCTACACCAATGGTTCATTATGCCTTGGGAAGAGCACAAGATTTTGTCATGATAACAAAAGAAAACAAGAAAATTACTTCTCAGCGCTTGAAACTTGGATAACGTCTACAGAAGTCCAGTTGTTGAGTGCTTGGCCTGGAATGCTTGGATGAATCCAATCTTCAATATTGTATCCATCAACCCTATCGTCACCAACTGCATTGGTGTATTCTTCTTGAGTAGCACTAGGACGGGAGAATTTCACAGGAGTAGATAAACCAGAAGCTCTGCAAGTTTCACTTTGCTGACCCGGGATAAAACCAATACCGAATTTGTTGAATTTTGGGGTAACATCCAGCGCTCGATCCCAACCTTCAGGGTTGCCGTTCTCTAATACTAATTTAGCTTCCTTGAGAGAAGACATAATAGTTTCTAGCTTCTTTTCCTGTTCTGGAGGGGGAAAATTAACCGAATGGACTTACTCAAACGCTTGAAAAGGAGTCTCATGTATTTCACATTCCACCTTAACATAGCAGAATGATGTCAAATGACTCAAAATATACTCTTCCTCTCCGCATAAAGTGATCACTTTTCCCTCTGTAGGATACTTTAGCTTCTGGTGAAGAGTAGAGGTGACTTCCCCTGCCTTGTGAATCCACGGTCGCCCTAACAAACAACAATACACTAGCTGTATGTCCATCACAAAGAAAGTAGCATTGAAAGTGCGAGGACCCACCTTGATAGGTAATTCTACCTCCCCAGATATTGCTCTTTGAGACCCATCAAAGGCTTTTACCATCAAGTCGCTAGGACATAACCCCAGGCCGGAATAATCAATTTTCATCAATGCTAACTTGGGTAGTACGTTCAAAGACGACCTTGTATCCATCAAAACCCGAGATAGAGTAGTGCCCCTTCACTCCATATAAATATGTAATACTTTGTTATGGTCTCACCCTTCTGGAGGAAGATCAAAATCTATGAATCCCAGACCGTTCCCAGCAGATATATTAGCACAAACGTTCTCAAACTAATTGACTGTTATTTCATGTGGCACAAACGCATTTTTCAGCAACTTCATCAAAGCATTTATGTGAGGTTCTGAATAGATCAACAAAGACAAGATAGACATCTTAGAAGGGGTATGTCTTAGATGATAAATTATGTTATAATCACTCTTCCTGATAATTCACATCAATTCCTCAAGTTCATCAGTAACTGAGGAAGTTTCTGGCATTGGATCTGGCTGAGTCACATTGGCTGGTGTAACTCTCGGATTACCAATCGTTACCTGTTGTTTTCCTTTTTCTCTTGCAGAGGCATCTGCCGCATCTTGTGCATTGTAAGGACCAAACATTTTCCTACTTCTAGTCATTAGACTCATGCCAGAGAAATTATGAACATCCCCTTCATTGTCTTCAGTACATTATTTCTTGGAAGGACCAGGATTTTCCTCTTGCTTCACCCCATGATGATAAACATTAGCACCATAATGCCATGGGATAGCCTTCTCACTAGTATATGGCATGGGACCAGGTACCGTAATCATCACAGGAGGCACCCTAGCTTGAATGTGCGCAAGAGTGTAATGAATAAATACCACAACAACGTCTTCTTCATTAACCTTTCGGTCACTTGGATTTCTATCAAATTGTAGGGATCCCTCATCCATCTTGACTTGGATGTCTGCTTTCAAATCATCACAACCCTTTGGTTTCTCTCTACACTTGGTACAGTCTGAAGCACAGCCCGGGAAAATAGAATTCTCAAGCAAATACCTCTTAACATACCACAACGGAGTAGTTACTTGTTTTACATCCATAACTAAATTCAGCATTTCTCCACTATCATCAATCATATTAACAATATCCCCTCTATGCCTAGGCATTGGGTTTTGGGTAACATTGGTACTAGTTACTGGAGTAAACCCAATTGCCTTGGCATCCAACAAGTCTTGTATTCTGCATTTCCACGCAAAACAATTATCTATTGAATGACCAATTCCGCCAGAATGGAATTCACATCTTGCGTTAGCATCATAGTTAGGAGGAAGTCTTCCAGGGGGTGGTGGCATATTTCTCAAGCTAATCAACTTCAAATCGAGCAAATGGTGGAGTGTTTCAGTAGGAGATATTGGTAAAGGGTCGAATTTTCTCAACTATCTTTGTTGTTGATTATTATACTGACGGGGAGCATCTTGTTGTCTTTGTTGTTGGGGTACCGGATTTTGTCTCTACTGTGGAGGAGCATTAACAGGAATGGACACACCATTGATGTGTTGGTGTTGACGATCATTTCCTCTTCCTCCATGAGAATAAACCGCACTTGTGTCGCCTTCCCTCTTCTTAGGGTAAGTATGGAATGGTTTCTTACCACCCCTGATGAACCACTAGAACCACTGATTTCAATATTCCCTAATTTCAAAAACCCACCTCAATTCTTTCACCAGCCATAACCAAATCCGCAAATCCTGCTGAAGCACTTCCTATCATGTGATCATAAAACGGACCTTGCAGGGTACTCATAAACATATCAACGAGTTTTCGTTCCATGAGTTGAGGTTGGACCCTCGCAACTAACTCACGCCACTTCTGAGTATATTCCTTGAAAGATTCTTTTGGTCCTTGTGACAAATCCTGTAGTTGAGTGCAATTAGGCGCCATATCCATATTGTACTGATAATGTTTGACAAAATCCCGAGCAAGATCGTTCTAGCACCAGGGATGCCCCAGATAGGCTATCCTGGAAGAAATGAACCAAGAGCCCCTAATCATCAGTATGCGCTGACATCTTCCGGAAATAAGCAGTTGCATGAGTAACAAGATATGACAAACAGTTGTATTTTTCAAAGACCGGTGGTTTGAACTTTGGAGGAACCTTCACCCCAGATACTAGACAAAAATCATTAGCGTCCATACCAAGGACTCCTTTCCCTTCCACAGCCTTCAAACGTTCTTCCAACAACCGATACCTTCTATCCTCAACCTGAACTTCTGGCTCAAAATGTTGTACAGAGAACTGATCTTCATTTTGATCAAACTCGAAGTCCTTCTCTTGACAATTTCTTACACCACCCAGATTATCTCATCGGTTCCCCACAAGACGAGGTCCCGGGGACGGGGGAAATTGCCCCATGTTGCGCAGGAAGGGATTGCCAGGTGACTTGTGAAAATTCCTGACGAGCTAGTCTTGTACTTCTCCCAGTCCAACAGAAATGTCTTGATAGAGCCCTTGATTCCCATCATCCACTGGATAACGGTGTTGATTGTTAACAATGGCAGCCAATTCTTCCTATCGATGATTCACATTAACGATGACTTCCAAAAACTGGGTCATCTGAGTAGCCATCTGGGCCCTCATTTCAACGAGTTCAGCTTGAATTTGTTCCATCTATCTTGGCAAATTGTTTCTGGTGGAATACAGATGAGTATTTGTCTTGAATTCTGGATAAGAAAAGCATAATTAAGATGAGAAAAATATCCCGAGATTACCAGTAATGTATGAGATGTATAGTATGCAAGATTTGTTTGTGTTATTTCCGGGTATTTACAAGCTTTGTCAACCATCAGGAATAACAACCGAGCATAATAAAACAAAGACAAAAGAAAGAAAGAAGAAAAAAAGTAAGAAAAACTTGTGCCATAACAAAATTCCTTTTTTACACAAAAATAGTTAAAATACAAATTCTTAGAATCCACATAATTCACGTAAGATAAAATGATCCCATCCGACAAGACTGGTGGTGATCGAACAAATAACAGAAAATGATACAATCAAAGGGGTAGGTTTCCCAATCCAACATGAGATAAAGGTCCATCCTCATGGAAATGCTCCTCACTCCACTCCCTGGTCTCCTGGAATAATTGTCTCGTCCTTGGGCAATCACGCTCTTCAACAAGTCCTTTAATCACCATATCTTTTCAGAACAGCTGCTCCTCTAAGTATTGGCATTGCTCCAGAAATCGATCACATTTTCTACATTCTAGAAAAAGAATAGGTGTGGGTGCATTCTTCAATTCTTCTACCTATTTTCCGAGCTTAGAATTTTCTTCCATCACACGAGTTATATGCTCTACGCGTTCCTCAAAATATAAACTATATTAAAATATTAAAATTGGACCGTTCAGATGATGACACCTCATCATCCTTAACCTCCAGCCAGATCGAAAAACGCACGCAGCCTCGATCTTATGCCTCAACTTTAGATCCACCAAACAAACTCGTTTCTCGACCATTTTGCATCAAATCAAGTGCAACTTAAAGCCAACATGACAAGGAATTCAGTGCAATTGAAATCACACCAAGTAATCAAGTGTGGATCTAGAAATCTAAGCAAGAAAACAGCTTAAACACACTGAAACCTAGAGTTACAGAGATCTCAAACAAGCGTCGTATACCAAATCAAACTTCAAATTGCTTCAGAAAAAATCATATAACATCCATAAATAGATATTCATGCTTAAATTCAACAATAAACAGCTACATCTCAAGAATCAAAGTTGGATGAACCTACCTCAAATGAAAATCTGAATGCTTGATTCCATCACTCCAGAAGCAAATCAACGGTTCCAACTTGATCCTCTTGCTCCACTGAATGTGTCTCCACAAAAAGAATGAAGAAATCACCAAGGAATTAGAGGATTCGAAGAAAAATGCAGAGGAAGGAAGTTTGAACTAAGATTTGAGTTTCTTGCAATGGAGGCGTGTGTGTGATCAAATGAGCCTTGCTACTCATTATGTAGAGTGAGTAGAGGAGGGTAGGAGTGGAAATGCAAGCTGAATACCGTTGGAGGACAAGTTTGGAAATTTTGGCCAAAAATGAGGATGCACATAGAGCATGTGTTTCATTCGTGCAATTTCTTTCCTTTTGTGCGTTTTGTAAGCCAAATGGAGTCAGAAATACATGCTTAAAATTCCATTTCATGATTGTTTGAAATATAAGAGTGTTGGTGAATTTGCAAAATCAGGCAAGTTTTGTGATTTTTCATTCAAACAAGTACAACACCACATGGGGCACGAAATGGTGAGTGTGGTGGGCCTCAGCATATCACAAATTGGTCATGGGATTGATTAGAAACAAAAATAATGGATGAAACTTGAGTTCTCAAGAATTGGCCATTTTGCATACTTGTCAAATTTCAATAAAATGTCTCAAAATTCCAAAGTTCATAACTTGCTCATACTTTTGAATTTTGACACAAATGAGCACTCTTTGGAAAGGTCTTGCAATGATCTTCAACCTTTTGGAAATTATCCTCACAGTTGACTCCATCAAGTCCTTTAAAAATTGCAATGAAAATCACAAATTTTGGAAAATAACCTATAATTTTACCTTGAGACATGAACATCCCAAGATCATAACTCTTGATTCCTTGACAATTTAGACATGAGACTAAAAGGAGATGAAAGATCATCCTCTTAGCTTTCCAAGCATATCTCATTTTCATTTTTTTGACCAAGCATACCAAAAAGATCATCCTATAAGTCCTCATTTTCCAAATTTAGAAACTTTTTAGGCTTTCTTCATGAACAAGTTTCAAACCAAACATCAATATTCTTGATCCAATGGTCAAATGGACTTGAAATATGAAAAGTACACATTTGACATGATGGTTGACCAAAATTTCACTTGGTCATTCTTGACTTCGATTGATTTTGGTGAAAATGACCATTTTTCCCCTTTTAATCAATTGATCCACTCCTCTTCAAAATTGGTGATCAAAACTTCAAACATATGATCTTCCAAAAATATAGATGCCATGTATAAAGTTTCATCTCTAAATTATCAAGAAAACCTTATGAAATCCCAAACCCTAGTTTTGGTCAACACCTTAGAAGAATGATGAATCATCTTCAAAACTTCAAATCCTCTGGATATCTTGGACTTCTTGCACAAAGATATCTCCAATGTCAATGAGGTGGTGTAACTTCAAAATTAAGACTTTCTCTTTCATCAATAGTTCTAATAAACCAAAACCCTAATTTTTACTGATGAATCAAAAGGATGTGATTCTTCTTATAATTAACACAATCTTCAATCTTCTGATGATTCAATGAAGTGGAAAAGCTATCATGTGATTTGTGAATCCTTTGGGCTAGAAAGATCCAGAGATTTAAATAATAATGCTCTCCTTGAGGAATATCTTATAACCAAAATGTTTTGATCCCATCACCATGTATGAATGCAATGCAGTATGATGTTTATGATGGAACATAGGCCTGAATCAATAGGGTAAATTTTAGGGTGCAACAACATGGCAATGGATTCCCTTCATGCTATCACCCACAAAGCAGTGGCTTCATTCATGCATGCTTCGGTTCACTGGGTAGTGGCTCCCTTTGAAACAGCTTGCTTTGATCCCACCTTTAAAAAAAACTTCAATACACATAGTTTCTACACTATGAGACACAATTGGTGGCCCATTCGAAGGACATGCATTGGTGGATTTGAAGGGCATACATGGGTGTCCCATTCGAAATACAAACATTGGTGGCTCATTCGAAGAATTGCAAGTGGTGCGTTTGAAGAACACACAAGTGGTGCATGTGGTCCATTCGAAGAACACAAATGTGGTCCATTCGAAGGACACAACTGTTGGAAACAAGTTTTGTTTTGTCTTTTGATGAGTTTTATTCAAGATGCTTGCTGACCAAAGTCCAATATGCTGCCAAGCCCAAGCCTGTTGTACTGACCACAACACTCCAAAACTGCTGTAAAGCAGTCCTGCTATGCTGCTCCCATATTTGCACTACATTGGCATATAAAAACTGCACCTCGAAAGCTACAAAAACAACAAACCCAATTTGTTCAAATTTCATTTGTTTTCCCCCTAAACCTCAGCCAAACTTCATCTATAAATAAGAGGTTCCACAACACATCTATGGGTGGCATTTGAGTGGCTAGAGAGAGATTTGTTAGCAAGGAGAAAACTTTTAACACACTCTCAAACCCAGAATCAAAAGACCACACCTTTGTTTCTGTTCTTTCGAATACAGAACTAAAGAAACATCACACTTGTTTCTTTTTCCTTCGAATCCAGAACCAAAGAAACACAACTCTACTTTTCTTGGCTTTCGAATCTAGTCAAAGAAACACAACACTTGTTTCATTACCTTCGAATCCAAGAGCATCCAGGGCAATCAATCAAGGTCCAGAAGCACCAACTTCAGATTCAAGTTAAGTTTTCCTGATTTTAACCCTTTCGTTTCAAGCATGTATATAGCCTTTTGGTTATTTTTCATTTCTACCCCTTTTGTTTGTTTGCTTTTCTTGTCCAAATATATGTTAGAGACTAACCTGTACAGGCCATATTAGCATGGCTTCGACCCATACTGCTATCTTGTCCCAAACGAAAGAAAATAGAAAAAGGTGTGTGAATCGAAGGGTGTGTTTCTATACACACTGATTTGCAGGCCCAAATGAAAGGAAAGGGTGTGTGAATCGAAGAATGCAAGTTTTGATACACACAGGTTGCAAGCCCAATCTAAAGAAGGAAAAAGTGTGGGAATTGAAAGACACATCCTTCGATCCAGGATGTCTTTTCTTTCTCTCTTTTACACTATTCTTGTTTTTTATATTTTTATTTACATTTTATTGCTATTCAATATGGTTGTAATAATTAGGACTTTTATTGCTTTTCAACCCCAATTTGTAAACTTGTATACCTCATCCCCTAAAACATGTAATAGCGTAGGACATTTATTTTCCTTATTTTTATTGCTTTCATAAAATTCTAGTAATTAGGTTGTGTATGGCAAGAGTTAAAATCAACAAGTAGAAAACCCAAATTCAAGACTAAATGCATGCAACCAAACACACTATTCACACACATGCACCTTAGGGTAGTCTCACTTGTTGCCTCGGAAAATAGTCATGTCCCTCGAATATGGGCGTTTGAGAAAAGACCTTTGATAAAATATCATAGTCCCTCGATGTCCCTCGATGTTGCCTTTGATAAATGATCTAGTCCCTTACAAAAAATTGTTAAAACGTCTCATAACTTGCCTTCTATGACTATACAATTGACCCACGCTCGTCCCTTCACATTCAACGATGGGGCTTCTTATCAAATCAATGGTAAGATAGAAACATCTAAAGGAGGAGGAAAAGAACATAGACCTTCTTAGTAGGTAGGACGCTCGTAGTTGCTTGCTCGTAAACTAAAACCATTTTCCACACCTACACTTTCAAAAACATCTTCAAAAACAAACATCTCTTTGAACTATTTTTCGAAACCAATACTTTGTACGCATTCTTATATAGACAAGAATAATTACAAAGTTAGCCGCAACAAAGGCATTTTTGCAAATTATTTTCAAACTTACACCACAAAGCACATTTCTAAACAAAGCAAGTGATC
Source organism: Vicia faba (assembly GCA_948472305.1). Classification (NCBI taxonomy): domain Eukaryota; kingdom Viridiplantae; phylum Streptophyta; class Magnoliopsida; order Fabales; family Fabaceae; genus Vicia; species Vicia faba. The sequence continues at coordinate 1,576,225,967 of OX451737.1, forward strand.
TAGCATGCAACTAAGAGCTCGTAGATAACTAAGAATAAAAGGGTGCTAACACCTTCCCTTTTCATAACCTACCCCCCAAACTCAAGAAAACATATCTAAAGGTATTTCCTGTTCTTTTCACCCTTTCCTTATTAGATAAAAGAAAAGTCGGTGGCGACTCTTCTTATCTGCAATAATTGCGATCAAACACAAACAAACCAAGTCAGTTCTCCCACCGTATTACACCAGGGCTTGTTCCTTACAAATTAGACAAAGATGTACCGTAAAAGTACAATGCTACTATTTTAGAGGATGGTGTGGAAGTTCCTATCCAATCATTGTCTAGCATCAAGATTATTGCTGAGACTGGTAGGCTGACGCACAGTGGTCGTGTATTTGCACCGGTTTTTTTGGGAAATGATAATGCTGGTAAGAAAGTTGTGGAAAGTGCTGAGAATAAGAAAGTTGTAGGGGAGTCCAGCGGTGCTATCCTGGAGAAATATGTGGATGATATTTTGAAGATTATCAAAATGAGTGACTACAGAATTGTAGATCAACTATTGCAGACTCCTTCAAAGATATATATCCTAGCATTGCTGATGAATTCTGATTCCTATAGAGAATCTTTAATGTGGGTGTTGGACCGAGCCTTCATGGAGTGTGATATAACGTTAGATCAATTCAGTAGTGTGGTAGGTAATATTACATCTTGTAATAACCTAAGCTTTTGCGGTGATGAATTGCCTAATAAAGGGAGGAATCACAATCTATCCCTCCATATATCCATGAACTGTAAAAATGATTCTTTGTCAAATGTGATGATTGATAATGGGTCCGCCTTAAATGTTATACTGAAGAGCACGTTGATGAAGTTGAAATATCAAGGGGCTCCCATGCGCCCAAGTGGTATTATTGTAAAAGCTTTCGATGGATCAAGGAAGTCATTTATTGGAGAAGTGGATCTGCCTATCCACATAGGCCCACACCTTTTCCAGATCACTTTCCAAGTCATGGATATTGTGCCTGTATATAGTTGTTTACTGGGACGGCCATGAATACATGAGGCAGGGGTTGTCACTTCAAATCTACACCAAAAGTTGAAGTTCATGCGTGAAGGCAACGTGGTTATTATAAATGGAGAGCAAGCATTGCTGATTTCTCATTTATCATCTTTAAGTGTTGTAGAAGCAGATGAAGTTGTTATTGGAATGCAATTCCAAGCTTTGTCTGTTGATAACGTGAGAGAGAATGAGAATTTTATGGCTTCATTCAAATATGCTCAGCAGGTTGTGCGCAATGGCCTTAGTAAAGTATTGGCATACCCCAATTTTTGACCTAAGATCCCATCTTCATTTTCATTGTTTTATATATACATCATTGTCAAGAAATATGGTCGGTTTCGAACGTTTCACCTTCGAGCTTTGACTGTGCAGAGATTATCGAGTGTTGTGAGCATTTTATCTTATGAATGAGTAACCACTAATGAGGAATGAAGTGTATGTTTTGTTTTGTTTTATTTTATATGCAGGAAGTAGGTCTGAAAGAAGAGAATCAGACGTCACGCCTCAATTAGGGTTTCGAGTCTCAGGACAGAAATGGAGTCGATTGTTGATTCTCAAAGACTGGTTCATCAAAAGAACTTTCAGAGAATCGTGTGTTTATTTCCATGCTCTGTCCAACAGATGGCCTCTAATGTCTCTAAAATTCTTCAGAAAGAACAGTCAAAGTTCTACTGCCATTGGTTCATGTGTGTTTCACATTGCCTTAAAATACAAGAAAAATCAAGGTATGCAGGTCAATTCCGACCACTTCAACCAAAAGTCATATGCAAGTTTTCTCATGACGCGGGGCGAATTTCGTTAAAATGGGATGATTAAATTCAAGAATGTTCTGGAAGAATTTAGTCGGAATACTTGGGATTTTCTTTATTTCAATTCAAGTGTTAATAGAAGCTACCAAGAGATCTCATTCAAGAATAATCGGTCATCGCATTAGATATTTATTCAAGATCATATTGTGTGATTATTTTGGTGGGTTTACATCATGACCATTTGAATTCACATGAAGCATTTATTCAAGAAGATGTTGGAAAATAAATTTGATTCAAATAATCATTCATCATAAGATTAATTACATGATGGTTGCTATTTTATTACAAGATCAATTCATGAAATTTATTTGGATCTCTATTACAAAATGCAAGATTGAAGTCTTAAGGCTTGCATTATTATTTATTCATCATTCAACAATTCATCCAAGTATTATTCAATTCTTTCCCAATTCAAATGGAATATTTTGAATTTCATCAAGATGAATATAAGATTCAAAGTTTATAAAGATCCAAATATTTACAATTACAAGGGAATTGAGAATTATATTGAAGAATAAGTACCCATTCATGTTACAATTTATTGGAATTATTATTACAAAGTTACAAAAGAAATTAAAGTTTGTACATGAAAATCAAGCTATTATTTCTTACTCCAATAGCAGCCCCAATGCTGCCCATTTTCAAACACTGTTTTAATACAATAACAGTCCAATTCTTGGGCATTTTGCTATCCAAAAACAGCAGTAGAAAACAGTCCCAATGCTGTTTATTTTCTCCAGCCTTGTTTCAACACAAACTAGTCCATTTTTTGTGGTATTTTGTTGTCAAAAGAACTAGTGCAAGTCATTTCAAAACAGCCTGTAAATCAGTCTAAAACTGCACTATACAGTCTTCTCCAGCCTGTATCATAACAACCACAAATTTGTATCAAAATGGCTAAATAAAATTGTGTGAAAAAGTATCAAAATAGTAGGCAAAAACAATTCAAAAACTTATCAGTTTTGCCTCTAAATCTCACTCCAATGTGCCTATAAAAGGACCTTGTATGAAGAGGAAAAGGGGGGAATAAATCTGAAAAAACACACAGAAAATTCAAGGAGAGTAACAATAAGAAAAACTCAGCAAGAGAAAAAAAAGAAAAGGATAAGAAGTTTGTTCAAGTTTTAACAACAAGGATTAAAGTAAAAGGAGTTTGAGCATCAAATAGAGAACTTACTATTTTTTTAGAAGCTCCATCAGAGAGACTCCGATACGTATTTATTTTTCCTATTTACTTCTGCATAACTTTCTCATTCACATGTTTGGATCTTCTCTTTACATCATTTTTAATACCTTGTGAATGCTTGTTTCATCATACTTTTTGCTGTATTTTGAGTTGCTGCAATATATGGACATTTAAACATGTTTAGAAATCATAATAACTGTAAGTAACATAAAAATTTAAAAAAAAAACTTCAAAACTACTATTAAAACAACGTCTCACCATTTCCAGCTCGTACCTAACAACTTCTGGCCATAACCAAAGATCCGAACCGCAACTTATTTCCCCTCAACCACAAATGCAGGCCCAAGAGAAACACCACTACAACCTGCTTCAAACCTTCGCTATTTCACATCCCAAAACAATAACTATTACCAGCATCTTCAAATGCTTATGAAACTGGTCGGCTGACTAATGGTGACCAAATGGCACAAGCTGCAGAAATCAGCCGTCTAATCCTCTTTCACCTTTCTCACGCCCATACCCACCAAACCCACATGCCCATCAAACCCGCATACCCGTTAAACCCACAACCCTTGCAGCCCAGCATTTATCCTACACCTGATTTCAATCTAAAGATGAAAAGGGTGTTCATGAAGATGCAGAGAAAATGGAACATTCTCCGGTTTTAGGTATGCTTAAAGAACAAAAGAAAGTTAAGCAAGAAACCAAGATATAAGACGGAAATGGAAAAGAGGTAGTTCCTAATGAGGCTCTAATTAAGAAATCTATTAGAAAAATATCTTCATACCTCAAGGATAATGCAGATAAAGTTACTATGGGTGGTCTTCGCAGGCTTTTGGAGGAAGACCTTAAACATGATGAATTAACTCTTGATTCCTTTAAGAAGTTTATTAGGCAGCAGCTTGACAAGGTATTATCGTTTTCTGAAGTGGTGGAACCTGTTAAAAGTGCAAAAAATAACAGTTAAGAGGAAACCAGATCGAAAACTTAAAAACGCAGTAAACTAATTTCCCCTTCATGTGCCGCCTACCTTCCAGCCACACTCAACTTCCACGGCTCAATCAACTTAACAAACTCCACAACTTTGTTTTTCTGATAAAACCATTTTACCTAGCCAAAGACCCTAGATATCTGTTCCGCCGGTCTGCACTATAACCGCTTTATTTCCCTTCCCCTCTCTCTCCCTAAATTTTGGGCACAGATCTTCATCTCTATAAAAATGCGCAATTTCAGTTTTTTCCATCATCCTTCATCTATACTGCTAGCATACCAACAGTTCTTAAAACCTCCATCACCGATACACCCGTCCGTGGAACTCTCTCCCTGTTTCTGCCGAACACCATATTCCAGCAACTTCACATCACAACTTGAATGTTATGGAGCCAAATAATGATCAAAGCTATGTTAATAACTCCAATGTTCAACATAAAGATGAGTGGCCTTCTTTTGAGCATCAATCTACAGTTCTCGTGTCCTCCGTTGTTGATGTCCATCCAAGTTGAGTATTATGCAAACTTATCTAACTTTGTTGAAGCTAGTAGGCAATTGAAGAACCATGGAGATCATTTTGTTGCTGAAGATGGCCCTGTTGAGAGTGAGAATCATGACAGTGTTGGATCTGCTTCTATTCCCACTAAAATTATATCTGATGATAATCAAGAAAGTGCTTCTACATTTGACGATAGTTTGTATGAGGACCTAAATTATTATCAGTCTCATCGGCATCCTTTTGATGATAATGAAGCTGAAAATGGCGCTTCATCAGTGGCTGCAAACTTAAAGCAGCTGAATATACACAGAAATGATCAAGGGACAGAACCAGAGGAAGACAATTCTGATGTACTTATTCCAAATCATCTACAACTTCATACTCCAGAATGCTTTAGTTTGAGCTTTGGTAGTTTTGGATATAAACAAAATGTCGCCGCTATTTCTGATGCTGGAACACATACATCTAGGCCCTTACAAGGCAACTTGGATGAGGCTTCTGGAGCTAATAATGTTTCAACTATTGGGTTCTCAGATGCCAACAATCACGACTATTATGGGGATGGTCATATTACTATTACCTCAGATGGAAATATTGCCCACATAACTGGTCTGGATGCTAGGACATATGAACATTCTTCCATTTCATAACCAGAGGCTTTAAAACCGGAACCCTCTGAAACTGCTCAGAAAAATCAATATTCATTTCCTTCATCTTCGCACGAGTTTACCTATGAAATGCCGAGAAACCAGAAATTCACCACGTGTCGCAATCTACCTCAACTCACCTCATTCCTTCACTAGATATTCGACCGAACAACTGGAAACTCGACATAGAATTCCGACACGCAGGAATCACATCAAACGACAAGTGGTTCTCATGGTCTATCAACCCTAACGACGATCTCACTTCCTCCATGAATGAAGCTCGAGCTTTGGTCTCATATATACAATCTAGCGGTGCCCCAAGAGCTTATACTTCATCGATTGTGAATTTCGATACTAAATTAGCAGAGAGCAAGAGGTTGAGAGGTGACTATGTGTGAGAAAGAAAGAGAAAGATGGTGGTGCTATACTGAAGAGAGAGGGTGGACTGTGTTTCAACTTTTTTTCTTTTCTCTTTTTAATTATTTTCTTTTGGAATCAACAATAATAATTAAATCATTTTTTTTCCTTTTCCAATACCGCCAACATGCGGCGCTTCTTCGTTCTAAGGTTTTCAAACCCTTACTTTCCCCTTCCCCAAACCGGGTAATCTCATTGGGCTACTGGCCCAATCCATTATAATTTTCCCTTTATGTATTAATAGATTCATAATAATAAACGAATAGTAATTTAGTACAAATGGCAAATCACATTACTTGTAATCTTAAAGGCTTGAGCTCAACCCCTGCTGGGAAATTTTTCCTGTTCTTTTTCTTTTTTCTTTCAACTCCATTAAATTTGATTATATATTAGTTTAGTTTATTATATAATTATTCTTTCATTACAAAACATCAAAAACATGTTATTCTAAATTTATCTTTTATTTAATTTTTGTTTATTTAAATACATGTTTATAAATAAATATCTTATTGAATTTTTGTTATTATTTTTTTTTGTCACTCTAATTAACTTTATTCTCGATTGTTTAATCTTATATCGTTTGCCCATCTCAAATCCAAGAGAAATGTTTTAACTTTGTTGACTACATGTCATCAAAACATATTTATTACGATTGTGCGAATCCCTTCATTCATTTTGTTTTACTATTTTGCCAAACTTAAAGTCAATTTTCCTAAAAAATTCAATTTTCAAACTCATACCCCTTTAAGTCAAAACTTCGACACTAGGTCGTCGTATCTTCAAAATATCATCCAAACAAACCGTGTTTAGCCGAACAAAACATTTTAATCAAACAAACAATTAAAAAAAACAGATATTTTAAAAGGTTCCTGCCGAGTACCGCAGATGCATTGGGTGCTAATACATTCCCATTGCATAACCAATCCCCGAACTCTCGATCTCTTTCAAAAAACGCATTGTATTTTCATTACTTTTTTTAAGTATTATTTTACATTGCATATTTAATGGTTTTATTTCGCTCTTTTCCTTTTCCCCTTAGAAATGATAAAGCATGGTGGAGACTCTTGCCTTTGCGAGACGAGCTAATTAATAGCTCGATCTCTGATTTACCCTGCTACATTTTTTATCGCTACAAGTATGGGGGCGGATTGTTGATCCGCCGGTGAATAAGAACAAGGTTGGTTTACGATTCTTAGTGAAGAATGGCAAAGTTGAGACCCTGAAGTCAATGTCTACTATGAGCAGCTATCAGGATATTTTCCATAGTGGAGGTTACCTCCATCCAACTATTTCTGGAATCAACGCTATTGTGGAGGATGAAAAAGAGCAAGAAATGTCGAATTATGTGACGCCTGGAGTCAGAGTCTAGAAATGGGTCACTATTGATGTTCCCACTTGCATCCATGTCTCAAAGTAATTTGTTTTTGTCTATCTTTTAAAAAAGCTTTCACTATGCCCAAGGTGAAAGTTAATATTGTATGAGCTTATCTGTTTGCTTTGATCATTAAAATCATAAATAAAAGTTGTCTTTGATTCTCAAATTGTGTTTTTATTTTCTTCTTTTTCTTGGAAAATGGTAATCAGAAGAAAAAAAACCTTTTGGAATAAATAATAATTATAAATAAATATGCATAATCATTTGATGTATGTGTCAGTTTCTAAAAGCATTCATAAATCATATGTGCAGATTTATTAAAAAAATCGTTGAATACAATGACCCTACACCCTCTCCCAACTTCGAATATCCTATGTATGGGGCCGAAGAAGAAGAATATGATGACATTCCAGAAGAGGTTTCACGGTTACTCGATCGTGCGGAAAGTTCCACTCAACCGTATAAAGAGCTATTAGAGACCATCAATTTGGGTTCAGAGGAGGAGCCAAAGGAGGTCAAGATTACAGCATTACTGCACCCCGACATGAAGAGTAGGTTGACTGAATTGTCGAAAGAGTATGTGAACATCTTTGCTCGGTCTTACCAAGACATGCCTGGTCTAGATGCTGATATTGTGGAGCATCAATTTTCATTGAAGCCAGAGTGCCCGCCAGTCAAGCAGAAATTGTGAAGAACTCACCATGATATTGTAGTGAAAATTAAAGAAGAAGTTTTAAAACAAATTAATGTCGGTTTTCTTGTGACATCAGTGTACCATCAATGGATTGCCAATATTGTCCCAGTACCAAAGAAAGACAAAAAAGTTCGCATGTGCATTGATTATAGAGATTTAAATAAAGTCATTCCAAAAGATAATTTCCCATTGCCACATATTGATATGTTGGTGGATAGTACATCAAAATTCAAAGTATTCTCGTTCATGGACAGATTTTCCGGATATAATCAAATCAGAATGGATCCTGAGGACATGGAAAAAACAACGTTTATCACACCCTAGGGAACATTCTATTACATAGTGATGCCCTTCGGGTTGAAGAACATTGTTGCAACATTTCAGAGGGCTATGACAACCATATTCCATGATCTGATGCACAAAGAAATTGAGGTATATGTTGATGACATGATTTCTAAATCACATACTGAAGAAGGGCATGTAGAAGGTTTGTTGAAATTGTTTTAGCGTTTGAGAAAGTATCGTCTCTACTTGAATCCAAACAAATGCACCTTCAGTTTCCGATCAGGGAAATTGCTAAGTTTCATTGTCATCCAAAAAGGAATTGAAGTTGACCCTGATAAAGTCAAAGAAATTCAATAAATGTATGACCCAAGAACTCAAAAGCAAGTTAGAGGCTTCCCGGGGCGGTTGAATTAGATTTCCAGATTCATTTCCCACATGACTACAACATGTGAACCGATCTTTAAGTTTTTAAAGAAATATTAGGGTTGTGTGTGGACAGATGATTGCCAAAGAGCATTTGAAAGTATTAAAGAGTATTTGCTTAAACCTCCTATCTTGCTTCCTCCCGTTGAAGGAAGACCATTGATCATGTATCTAACAGTGTTAGATAATTCGATGGGCTGTATTTTGGGACAACAAGATGAAACATGGAAGAAAGAATATGCCATCTACTATCTTAGTGAAATATTTAATGACTGTGAGTCGCGGTATTCTATTCTGGAAAAGACATGTTGTGCTCTGGCCTTGGAGGAAAAGCGGTTTCGGCAATATATGTTGAATCATACTACTTGGTTGATTTTCAAAATGGATCCAATTAAGTATATTTTGGAAAATCCTGCTCTTAGTGGAAGAATTACCCGTTGGCAGATGTTGTTGTCTGAATATGATATTGAATACCGTACTCAGAAGGCTATAAAAAGCAGTGTGTTGGAGGATTATCTTGATCACTAATCGGTAGATGACTATCAATCTATCAAGTTTGATTTCCATGATGAGGATGTGATGTTCTTGAAAGCAAAAGATTGTGATGAACCTTTTCCTGGGGAAGCACCTGATCCTGAATCCCGTCGGGGTATGGTATTTTATGGAGTTGTGAATGCTTATGGAAAAGGAATCGGTGTTCTGATTATAACTACACATGGATCACACATTCCTTTTACTGCAAGAATGACATTTGATTTCACCAATAATATGGCGGAGTATGAGGCTTGTATCATGGGTGTCGAGGAAGCCATTGATCTCAGAGTCAAAGTGTTAGAACATAGTTTGATTATACAACCCTGAATTAGAGTTTTGATGATAACAAACACAAAGAACAAATATGCACTCTAAATTTTTGGTATTTTGTATGCAGAAGTTCTGACTGAAACAACATCAGAAGTTAAGCTACAAAAGCTTTCAAGCTGAGACAATCAGAATGTTCTGAAGAATGATGATCAGAATCTGTGCTAAAGTAAAGGATACTCTGATTCTGAAAAGAAGTCTAATATACCATCAGATCCTCATATCTCTGAGTCATCAATGTTTTGAAGTAAGAGCGACATGCAAGATTCTAGTTCTGAAGCGTTACTTTTCAATTAAGACAGTATCATATGCAACGACTTCATTCAGACAAGAATCTTCTCAATATGGAAATAGCATTGAGTGTCCATTATCACGCTTTATGTTGGACAAGATTTCCACGCCTATATAAACAAGCTTAAAGGATAAATCGTTCACGATTTTTAACTACCACTGCTCATACATCTTAAACCTGTTGTGATACAGTTTTTGTAACAAAAATTCAAGCCTATACCACTAATTACAAGGGCTTCAAAGACCGGTTCCTTTGAGTTAAGTGTGGACCGAGGTTCCCTCAAGTCATCTATGACACTGATGGTCATCCTAAGTTTCCTTTATACTGTAATGGGAACCCCTTACCCATATATGGGTTTAATTATGACAAATTATGTGAAACCGAGACCCAATCTCTGCAAGTGCTAGACTCTTTCCTTTTATTCAAGGTCAAGGATCTGTTACCTTTTCCTTGCAAGGAGGTTCTAATTTTTTTTGGGTAAGACTCCTTTTATTTCGCCGTCGCCTATGCATCTTTTATTCCTTCCTCACATGTTCCCTTTTGATTTTTTTGAAGATAAAATGACTGACCTTTTTGTCAAAGAATAAAAGAAGTTGATGGTTGTTACCCGTGCTTCCCGAAAAGGAGCTGGAGGGCCTTTCGAGTCCAATTCCGACTTGACTGGCTTAGAACTTAGTGTGGTGAAGAAGAAGGGAACCTCTCGAAAGGCGGACATCATCGTCAGCATACCCTAGTCACCGGCCAAGAATGTCCTGGATATTAAAGAACATTCTCAAAGATCTCCAAAAAGGCTGAAGACTGTGATGACATATGAGGTTTGTCGGGCTGATAGGGAGGTCTCAACGTTAATGCTGGAGATTGGTGACGACTCTTGTAACACGGTGGGAGAACTGACTTTTGGTTTTGCTTTTATTGCAAATGTTGCAGATAGCAAGAGTCGCCATCGAGTTTTATCTTATCCAATAAAGGAAATGGTGAAAAGAACAGGAAAGACCTTTGAGAATTTTTCTGAGTAAGGGGGGTAGGTTATGAATAGGGAAGGTATTAGCACCCTTTTCATTCGTAGTTATCTACGGGCTCTTAATCGCTAGCTCACTTTTTGAAAATGCTTAGCGAATGTGTATGTTTGAAAATATTTTGAAAATGCCTAAGTTAGGCAATTTTGTAATGATTCTCGTATCAGTTGAGAACATATACAAAGTGTTTGTTTTGAAAGTATTTCAGAAGACAAGTGTATTGTGTGAAAAAAGGATGTTTTTGTGAGCAAGCAATTAAATGCTATCTACCTACTCAAAAGTACTTCACGTTATTTTCCTCTTCCTTTAGATAGTGTTATCCTATCATTAGTTAGTAGGAAGCCCTATTGTTGGATGTTTGAGGGACAGACGCGGGTCATCTTATAGTCATAAAGGCAACTTGTAGGACGCTTGAGCAATTTATCATAAGGGACTAAGATCATTTACCGAAGGCAGCATCGAAGGGTCATCAAGGGACTATGATATTTGTAAGAGAGGGTCTTTGCTAAAGTGTCCCACGTTCGAGGGACACAACTGCTTTTTATCCGAGGCAACAAGTGGGGTCACCCTAGAGGTGTGCATGTGAATAGTGATTTGTTTTCAGTTAATTTGTCTTGAGATTAATTTTGTAGCGTTTGTTTTTATGTCTTTCCATACACGCCTAATTACAATACAGTTATAAGAAAAGAAATAAAGGCAGAAGATAAATGTCCTACGCTATTACAATGCTTCGGAGAAGGGGGGTACAAACCACAAAATGGGGGAAAAAGTAAAGTAAACCCTAGTTAAAACTATTATAACACATTAGAAATTACATAATTTAGGAAAAAGAAAAATGCAAAAATAAAGTACGCGAAGCTTTAAAACGAGAAACAGGAAAAGAAATTGTTTTTTTTTTTTGTGATTTTTTTATGGGAAAGAAGTTTTGATGATTAACTTAATTAGTTATGATTAAGAATAAAAGAAATTATCGATTACAACCTAAAAGTCTAATTAATTGGATATTTTTTTTTAAAAAAGAGTTTAGTAAAACCTAAAAAAAACTAAATTAATTTTAATTAGGAAAAAGAGAAATTAATTTAATTAAAAAAATTGATTTGTTTAATTAGAAAACATGATTAAAAAACCTAAGTTTAAATTAATTTAATTAGTTAAATTAAAAAATTATATTGTAAATAAAATAAGAAAAGAGTAATAAAAGAGATGTTGGGCTTGAAGTAAATCTGGGGGTGTGAGAAACAAACTGTAAGGCCCAACTTGATAAAGCCCAAAATGCTTGCGTTGGATTAAGTGAGGATGGCTCCAGGAAGTCTATGGTGTACACGTAGATCTGGAGTGTTGGATCAAGATGTGTTGAGATCCAAGAGTGAGAGGGTACATGGTGGGCTTACGAAGGCTTGGCATGCTGGATCTGTAAACAAGAAATGTGAGAAAATAAAATACCAAGGGCAGGGATCGAACCCTTGCCCTGGTATACCAATGCCTTTACTACGCTCGCTCTACCGCTGGGGAGGCCATTACATCGAGTAATACAAACCAATCAATAAAAACAAAAAATGAACATGATACTATTGGTCAGAGAAGTGTCGGAGCCCAAGCTCTGGTCGTCTTCTCCGACAACCTGCAAAATACAAACACGCGAAAATCAGTTTTTTTAAGGTTCTAAAACACCATGTTCCCCCCAATTCGACCCTCCTGGATCCGAATCCAGCCTTATTTTTGGCTATAGATCCTTGAATTATGAGTTTTGAATCAAGTGAAACCGATCGGAGCAAACCATGGCATCTATCGAAATAGCGTGCATGGGACTACCATATTGATCCAACCATGCTCATAGAAAACTAAGAAGCTTATTAGAAGCATTAACTCTGTCTAAAATAAAAACAAATTAAAGATACAGATTTTTCAGAAAAATGCAAAATGGTTATGCCATGTTACATAATTTTACGGGCTTAGGATCGTGGTAATCGATCCAAACTTACTCTCTGATGCTCTTGGAAGGGAATAGGCTCGAGGTTTTGGAATGATAGGGTTTGTAACATTGGTTTTAAAACTTAGGGTTCTTTTGAAACAATTTTAAAGTTTTAGCAAGCTCCTGAGGCAGAGATCATGTGTCCCCTTGATGCTGGTCTCTTGTGCTTATATAAAGAAAGAAAATGACTCATCAAACATGGCAAGAAGTCATGTATTCAAGTCCATGTTTAAACAAAATCAAGCACATTTACAAACTTCTAATTTTGAGAGTATTTCTTGCCTTTTTGAGCTTTACACGTTTTGGCAAGGTTGTTACGGGTTGCCATGAGTTGTCTTGGGCCTCTTGATGATTGAAACAAAAAGCCTAGGTCCTTATACCATTATCTCATATTTTACTTGATTTATTTGCATTTAAATGAATAAAAATTCAAAAAAAAAAAAAATCATAAAAAATATGTGAATGGATTTATAGGTCCTATAAAACCTTATGAACATGTTGGAACATCAAAAGTTAGGTCTCCTAGTCCAAAATTTCAAGTTTACTCATTTTGCACTTCATGCATTTTCTCAAAATTTACCAACTTTCAATGGTCACAACCCTCTCAATTTTCTTCTTTTTAAGGTGATATTGCACTCTTTGGAAGATCAAGATGTACACTACAATTTATCTTTTGATTATGTTTGCATTTGGAGACATTATCCTGATGTAAGTTGCCTTGAAAAAAGTGTCTTTTGTTGACTTTTGAAATGAGCTGTAATGTATTAGCTCATATCTTTCAAATGAAGCACTTTTTGGACTTGAGCATACATATACAAAGTTGTAGAGAATTGAATTTCCTTCAAAATGACCTTTTGTTGAGGAAAAGTTAACGAAGCATGTGAAAGTTATGTTTGGTCAAAGTTCAGTTGACTTCTCCTAAGGAAACCATAATTTGGCAACTTTTGAACTTTTATGATTTGAGGGCTTTCCTTGAAGAACCTTGATAAATCCTTTATCAAATGATGAATATCACATCAAAATGTTGACCAAAAATCTGGAAGTTTGACTGTATGTTGACCACAGTTGACTTTTTACCCAATACAGTTGACTTTCAATCATTTGAGCCATTGACTTAGCAAACTTATGATGCAACGCTTTAAACTTGACATGAGAATTGTTGAAGACCTATGATGAACCATGAAAACCATTTGATACCTTTGAAACCTATTCTTCTTTGTTCAATATGAAACCCTATTTGTGGACCAATTTCTTAGGAGAAGAACTTGTCTGATCAACTCTTGAGAATCCTTGAGCATTTGAGAACCCTAGAAGAATGTCTTGAAGAAAATAGGAGGGCAAATTTTGGGGTACAACAGCTTTGTTCCTACTTCTAGCGAGAACAAGTTTTGGTCCAACAACTTTGACAGGATAAAGTTCCTTTATAACCAGCTTAATGCCACCGAAGATGTCAATAGGGTAAAGAGTCTTAGCCTTCAGAAGCTTACTCAGAACCTAAGTTCTTACGGGATGCAGTGTGATGTGCTGGTCCGGGGTCTGTTTGAATCTGGCATCGAGTTTGAGGAAAGGTGTACCAATCTGAAGAAGGATGTACAACAACTGACAAAGAGTGAGAACACTACGCCAAAAAGGCATTTAGACAACGTTTTTATACAAAAGCACTGCTATAAGTAAATTAAAAAATAAAAGACGGAAACTGTATACGAAAATGAGTAAAAGCGATGCTAAATGGCCGACCTTAGACAACGCTTCTGAAAAGCGCAACTAAAAGGGTTGCTTTAGAAAGCGCTTAAAAAAGCGCTGGTAAAGGACTACGTTAGCCAGTGCTTCTCCTAAGCTCTGTCTAAAGTCATATAAATATATAAAAAAATTCTTAAAAGCGCTGCTAAAAGGGTTGCTTTAGAAAGCGCTTAAAAAAGCGTTGGTAAAAGACCACATTAGCCAGTTCTTCTCCTAAGCGCTGTATAAAGTCATATAAATTTTAAAAAAAATCTTAAAAGCGCTACCAAAAAGGGTTTCTTTAGAAAGCTCTTAAAAAAAACGCTGATAAAGGACCACATTAGCCAGCGCTTCTCCTAAGCGCTGTCTCAAGTCATATAAATTTTTAAAAAAAATCTTAAAAGCGCTGCTAAAAGGGTTGCTTTAGAAAGTGCTTAAAAAGCGCTGGTAAAGGACCACATTAGCCAGCACTTCTCCTAAGCGCTGTCTAAAGTCATATAAATTTTATAAAAAAATCTTAAAAATGCTACTAAAGGCCCATATTAGCCAGCGCTTCTCAAAAGCGTTGTCTAAAGTCATATAATTAGAATTAAAAAATAGAATCCCTCCAGAACTTGTTTCTATTAACATTTTTCTCTTCATACTTTTGTCTCCGATACTGCCCTCCTTCTAGCGTCCCTCCGACCACCCTCCTTCCGTCGTTCCTCCGACCGCCCTCCTTCCTCCATCCCTCAGTTTCTGTCCTCCACCGTATTTCAAGGTAAGTTTCCCTTGTTCCTATCTCTACTGCTGCTATGGTTCTTTGGGTATTTGGTTTATAAAATTTTTTTGTTTACTCTCTTGTAGGACTTCTATCAACCATCTCACCAACATTTAGTTTTGTTAAGCTTGGTCCATCATTTCCTTCTACATTTCTAGGTATCATTTCCTTCTACATTTCTAGATATTTCCTTCTACATATTTGTAAAACCTGTGACCTATTTATAAGTTCGATTAGTTAGTGATATAAACTATGTTAGGCTGTCCGGTTTTATTTCATTTCGATGAAGGTTGGATGTGATGTCGCATTTATTCATGTATAAACTAACCAAGAAACTTTTGGGGCTACCCATTTTGTTTTATTTGTTAGAGTTTCAGGTTTAAATTCATTGTTGTGTAACTTTGTGTGAGAAAATTTGAAAGAGATTTTGATGCATGTTGTCATGAATTTAAGGTTTAATTCGGTTACTGTTCCACTTTGTTGCGATAGTTTGATTTCATTTCGGTTTCGATGATGGCTTGATGTCTATGCCGCGTTATTCGAATAAGATATAGTCGAGAACCATTCATGGGGCAACAATTCATCTTTTACCGTTGCTTTGAGATTCAGACAACTTTATTGTGTAATTTAATTTAAATTCAAAAGTTCGCATGGTTGTGGCATCGGGTGCTTTCCCATTTTGTTTCGAATCTTATTGAGTTGAAACTATCGAGCATTCATAACTTGTTATAGTTACTTCTCGGTTTTTGTTTAATCGAATAAATCATGTGTTGAAATCAATTTTCCATGTTCCGATTCTTAAATTATGTAATAAAATGAGTTCTTTAATTTTATTTTCATTTGAGGATTAGTATCGTGATTTTATTCTCAACTCTATGCATTTTCAATGTTAGTGTGCTTACTAAAAAGTTGGTTAATACTTTTTTGTATTGGTGTAGTTAGTCGAAGACCATCACCGATTCGAAGAACATCAAAGCAATATCATCTGCCGTCGGCACCAATAACCCCTCTTCTTTCTTTGGTAAGTCAAGTTCAAATTCAACATTACCGACTCGTTTATTTATTTACTATCTGCTTCCTAAATTATAAAACATTCTATCTATATCAATTAAAAATCACAATTAATTATATATATAGAAATAATTAATTTTAATCGATATCGATCTAGAACTAATCCGATTAAATCTTACGAAATATTTCTAAAAGTTTGTATTAATATTACTTTTTGTGTCACAAAAGTGTTTTTCTTTATGTTGTTTTGAAATAGTTTCATGAATAATTATAGTGTTTTTGTTTACCTTAATTAATAGTAATTCCATGGATAAAAAATGGATGACTGCCGATCGATTGTCAAAAGAGTAGAAGAATAGGGTATTGGAATTCGTTAAGTTTGTTGTTGAACACGTCAAAGACTCCAGTCGAATGAAATATCCTTGCTTGGGTTGTTTTTATATGGGTCGGGTGGATGCAGATGGATTAAAATCGCATTTACTGACGCGTGGGATATATCGAAGTTATAAGTGTGTGATATATCATGGTGAGAAAGTTAACAAGAATGTTGAATCGGGGGAGAAAAGTAATACGACGACCTATGCTCCAGACGAAAATGACACAGATACATACGATTGTGATCGAGTCCAAGAGATTGTAGAAGCACTTGAAGAAGATCTTAAGGATTGTCCCAAATTTTTTGAGAGGTTGGTAAGCAATGTAGAGAAACTATTGTATAAAGGTTGCACTAAATTCACAAGACTGTTTGCGGTATTAAAGTTGTACAACTTAAAGTGAGGCAATGGATGGTCGGATAAAAGTTTCACAAAGTTATTAGCCCTTATGAGAGATATGCTTCTGAAGGATAATGTTCTTCCTAATCGAACCTATGAGGCCAAAAAATGTCATGCTCTATTGGCATGAGCTATGATAAGATACGTGCTTGTCCAAACGATTGTGTTTTGTTTCAAAACGAATATGCATCGTTAAATGAGTGCCCTAAATGCGGTTTTTCTCGATATAAGAAAAAATTGTCTCCAACAAAAGTCTTATGGTATTTTCCTATAATTATGAGATTTAGGCACATGTTTCATAGTGAAACCGATGTAAGACACTTGAATTGGCATGCAGATGAAAGAATTATTGATGGAAAGTATCGACATCTGGCAGATTCACCACAGTTGTCAAAAATTGATGATGATTACCCTAATTTTGGAGAAGAAGAAAGAAACCTTCGCTTGGCATTATCTACTGATGGAATGAAACCACATGGTCTTCAAAGTATCTCACGTACCACATGGCCTGTGATTCTTATGATTTATAACCTACCTCCATGGCTATGTATGAAGCGTAAGTACATGATGTTTTCTATGTTATTTTATGGGCCTAAGCAACTAGGGAATGACATAGACGTATACTTGACACCTTTGATCGAAGATTTAAAGATTTTGTGGGAGAACGGTGTGGAGGTTTATGATGGATATAGGAAAGAAAGTTTCAGTTTAAGGGCGATGTTGTTTGGCATAATTAATTATTTTCCAACATACGGGAATTTATCTGGGTATAACATTAAAGGTCAACGTGCGTGTCCTGTTTGTGAAGATGGAACCGATATGACGCGATTAGAACTTTGTCAGAAGAATGTGTTTCTAGGTCATCATAGATTCTTACATTGTAAACATCACTACCGTGGGTGGAGAAAAGCATTCAATGGAGACATCAAACAACGTAAAGCTCCACCTGCAATGTTAGGTGACCAAATTTTTGAAAAGGTTAAAGATGTGTGTACTCATTTTGGCAAGCCTTTTACACATAAGGTTTTCAAAGGTGGGTGGAAGAAGAGGTCAATTTTTTTTAACTTCCATATTGGAAGTCTTTGTATGTGAGACATTTTCTCGATGTTATGCATATTGAAAAAAATGTATTCGAAAGTGTTATTGGTACGTTACTCAATATAAAAGGAAAGTCTAAGGATGGCCTTAAAGCAAGGGAGGACATCTTAATGATGGGAATAAGAACTAAATTAGGACCTGTGAAGAAAGGAAGACGAACATATCTACCACCTGCTGCTTTTACTCTATCTAGAAAGGAGAAAAAAATATTTTGCAAGTTTCTAAGTGAAGTTAAAGTTCCAGAAGGATACTCTTCAAATATTAGAAGAATTGTGTCTATGAAAGACCTAAAGTTGAAGAGTTTAAAGACACATGATTGTCATGCTATAATGGAGAATTTTCTACCAATAGGTATATGTTCTATCTTGCCAGAAAAAGTAAGAAGCGCTATAACTAAATTGTGTTTTTTATTTAGGTCAATTTTTAGTAAGGTGATTGATCCTGAGGTCTTACCAACACTGCAAAAAGAAATAGTTATTACCTTGTGTGAGCATGAGATGTATTTTACTCCCTCTTTTTTTGACATAATGGTACATCTAGTTGTTCATCTTGTGAAAGAGACACAATAATGTGGACCAGCTTATATGATACAGATGTACCTTGTTGAACGTTATATGAAAATATTAAAAGGGTACGTGAAAAAACAAAGTTTCCCAGAGGGTTGTATTATTGAACGATACAATGTTGAAGAAGCGGTTGAGTTTTGTACTGGATATTTGTCCAATGTTCAATTCGCTGGGCTCCCCAAAACTCATATTTTTGAAAAAAAGGAAGTTAAAAAATTAATTGGAAATAAAATTGAGACAATATCAAGGGATGAACGGGAGAAAGTGCATTTGTATGTTCTGCATAATGACAGTGAGGTTGAGCCATATGTTGAAATGCACAAGGCTATACTCGGAGGGTTAAATCAGAACAAAAATGAAAATTGGATAGTACGAGTATAGCCTTGTGCATTTCAATTGTTTAGGGATCATATTTATTCAAAGTTTTATACAATTGTTTAGGGATCATATTTATTCAAAGCACTCTTCAGGTCCCGCTTCAATAACAGAAAGGTTAAGATGTTTGGCATATGGTCCTAGTTTGCATGTGTTTTATCATAGTGCATACGCAATAAATGGATACATATTTTATACCAAATAACAAGATGATAAAAGTACTATGCAAAATAGTGGTGTCACCGTGCTAGCTGAAGCAATGCACATATCAAGTATGAAGGACTTAAACCCCAAATATGCAAATATGTCATAATTTGGGGTTATTGAGCACATTTGGGTGTTTGATTACGAGAAGTTTCAGATTCCTATCGTTGGTTGCAAGTGGGTAAATAGTAATGGCATACGAATGGATAAGTCAGGAATTCTGCAAGTTGATCTTAATAGGGTGGGGTACAAAGACGAGCCTTTTATTCTAGCATCTCAAGTTAAACAAGTGTTATATGTCACTGACCCAACGAGTACGAAATGGTCTATAGTGCTTTTATCTAACAAAATGATTGATGATACTTGTGTAGATCAAGGTGATATTGATGTTGAGAATCAGTCATGTATTAGACGAAATGATCAATAGTGCTTTTATCTAACATAACGAGGGAATTTGGATCAATACTGACGTCCGCATTGCTAAGAAAGAAGTAATTCATATTCCAACTAAGAAAAGAAAGAGATGTTAGTGAAAGAGGTAATATAGTAAAATGTTATATATTATGTCATTTTCAATAAATTTATATGCTCTTCTTTATTTGTTATTTGTTATATATTCAATTGATTATGGATTTTTATATTGTGTTTATGTTTTTATTTATTCCAGGTTAGATGGCTAGTAACGAGGAACACCCACATGATGATGATATTGATGATGGAGATCATGAGATTGTTATTGATCAGGAAGTAGAAATTAGACGGGGAATAACAGTTATGAATAGTCATTAGTGATAGAGACTGATGCATAAAATTAGATGCGCATTGGAACCAAAGTGGCTAACTAATTGAGCCTAGTGGTTCAACGGTGACAAGTTTTATTGGTGCACTTGTAAGGAATGAAGTTCCAATTACTTGTGATGATTGGAGAAAACGAGAGTTGAAAGAAGCTAAAGAAAAAATTTGGAGTGAGATATAGGTACCATATTTAATGAAGTTCCAATTTGTTTTTGATGACGATTATGTCTCTAAATTACTTGTACTAACGCACTCTGTGTATGTTTTTCATAGACGTCTTTCAACATAATTGATGATACTAGAAGAACTTTTTGTCTCCGATTGGCCAGAAAAATACTAAAGGGGTTTAGGACTTTTTAAATATCAAGTTTGTTAGGGATGCAAAAAATTTTTTTGTTGATGCAGAGCTTCCATCTAAATATGCAAGTTTGGTTTCACCTAAAGAATAGGAAACGTTTAAAGCAAACGAAAAACCCAAGAATTTCAGAGTGTAAGTGAAATAAATAGGTAATGAGCATCAAATCTTGTGTATCCCTACATAAAAGGGCGTATTGGATATGGATGCTTAGAACAGTCTATCGTAAGTATCTATAAACTGCAATGATATACTTGTTCATCATGAATTATATTTGATCATATTATTTGGCTTAATGTGTAGTTAACAAAGGAGAATAGTTCTGAAACATCTCTTTCGGCACATGTTTTGTGGAAGGAAGCCCGTGTGGGTAAGGATGGAGTTGTCAAAGAAGATGTTCAAGAAGTTTTTGAGAAATGTGTAAGTTTAGCATTATTTCTTTAAATAATTCAAAATTTAGTAACATATAATTAAGACAAATTTTCATATTCATATGAATTTCAGAAGACTCTATCTCAGTCTCTATGTCCAAATGAAGACAACGATTGCAGGAGCATACTTAGTCGAGCATTACATGTTCGTGAGCATTCTGGTTGGGTGAGGGGTATGGGATTTGGAATCACTCTAAAATCCTTGAAGATAAAAACACAAAAGACTCCTAGAAATAAAGAACTGCAGAAAACCTTGGAAGCACTACAAGCTGAAGTCCATGAATTGAGAAGGGAAAAAGAATTAAGAGAGCAAGCTTCAGGTTTTAAAGATACTAGTGACAAAGGTAGTATCAGTTGTAATTTTCAACCGAATCTTCCAGAGGTAATTAGATATATCATTATGAAATTAAAGTAGCTTAATTTATTTAATTGAAATATATACACAATAACAATTTAAAATTTATTATTGGTTTTAGGGCATTTCACCTTGTCAACTATACTTATCGTCACCGACTTATCGGATGGTTGGCAAGGGAAAAGTGCATAACACTTTGGGAGAATCACTTCACACTAAACCGCTTTCTACTGGTTGTTTGAAAGTATCGATTGACATTGCTTTGGATAAGGATGCGTTACTACCACATCCTGACGATGTTTCGGATGACACACTGGTGGGAGATGCAATAGGTTCGTTTGTTACATGGCCGTCAAGCCCATTAGTTTAGATGATGAGGTATGCTTAAAACCATATATATGAACCTTTGAGTATTCAAAGTTTTTACGCGCATTTTACGTACATTTGTTTTTACATGGTTATGTTAATTAGACTCTAACAAAATCCAAAGCAAAAGACAAGGGGATTCCACGGCAACCCGAGTCAGTTGCATCAATAAAAGAGGTACATCACAATTATATGATATTTATGCATGAAAAATTTTAATTCGTGATCTTATACTTCACATAACTAATTATATGATCTTTAGATTCATGCTAAAGAGAATGAAGATGTCGGTAGGGGTAAGAATCCTGAAATTAGCAACATTTCCACAAAAAAAAAAGGTTTTTGCTAAGAAGACCGCGGCTAAAAAAAACCTACTTCCAAGTTTAGGTCGTGCCTTGGAACATTTTTAGAAATGTTTGATATTCCAGAAGGAAATACTCGTCTTCTACCTATGGAGTTGGGTATTTTTGGTTTTGAATATTCTGAAACAATTGGTATGGAGGATTTTGATCAAGTTTTACAACATACGCAATTAGTCCTCGATGTTGTTAATACATACATAAAGTATATCCGATCTACTTTGTCTAATTAGTTGATTAATTCATTTACTCATTTCAAATGTTAATGAGGTCTTTTATTTAAGGTTTTTGTATGAAAAATTGATGCGCCCGAGGATTGGAGCAAAGATTCTCTTTCTTATATCCTTTCATTACCAACTTAGGGTTAATCATGCATAAACCACATGTAGTCATGGCGTATGTACTCAAGCGCTTTATGGCCAACAAAGATACCGAAAAGTTCTTCTTTGTACCGCTTAATACCGACAACGGGTTAGATTTTTATTCTAAATTCATCTATTATAATTTTTCATATTTTGACATTGTGTAGAAAGTTTTCATCTCACATTTGTTTAATCTTACAATAGACATCAGTTGTTGGTCGTGATTAATCCAATCAGAGAAGTTGTATATTATCTGGATTCTTTATGCAATGATCCAAGTACATACAAAGATATGAAGAATATGGTTGATACGTAAGTGATATTGTTCTAAATAATCATGTGTATATTTATTTATTTATTTATGTGAGTTATTCTAAATATGCGTTTATGTTTTATTAGCATTATACAAGTTTTTCGAGCACAAAGAGGTGTTCAAGTACCAAAGAGTAAAGCCAACAACATTACATGGATTATAGTGGAGGTATATTAATTAATTATCATAATTTTGATTATATTAATAGTGATGATACTTGATAAAACTTAAGCCTTATCCATATTTTCTTTTCATGTGTAGTGTACCCAGCAGCATAATGAAGTAGATTGCGGTTTTTACATGTTGAGGTTTATGAGAGAAATCCTTCTTTTGGATCGAATAGAGATTCCATCTAATGTATGGATTTCTAACTTAAGAGTTATTTTAATATTTAACCCATATTTCTCATATAATTAAATAGTTTTAACTTAAACATACTATGCTATATTATTATGTAGTACTTTTATGAATTCAAATGTGCTTATTACTCAAGTTCTCAGTTGGATGAACTTAAGGAGGATTGGTGTCAATACATTATTGAGACGAAAGTTATATAAGGTATATTGTGATCTTACTTTAATTGATGAGAATTTTGAGTATATTTAAGTGTTGAAATTTTGTTGTTGTTTGTAATGTGGTAAATTATATATATTTTATTTGTATCATGGTATGAATTACGATATTTTGGTGTTGTTTCAGGTTATATGTGTATATGTAGAAGATAAAGATGTAGATTTTGTAATGATATATAATAGTGTTGTTTTGATGTTGTTTTTTTGTAAAAGTATATATGTACAAGAGTAATAGTATATATAAGTACATTGGTGCAAATGTATAGTATCTTTTGGTATTATTTTTTATTAGATTGAAGCTCCAATATTAGTGAAAATCTGGTGAAATTTGTAATGGTATATACAAGTGGAAAATATGGTGAAAACCTAGTTCAAATATGGTTAAAATTTGTGCATATAAAATTGTATATATCAAACAACGCTTTTTTTTCAAAAAGGTTATATAAAAAATTTTATGGACTATACAACGCTTTAAAAATGTTGTCTAAAGCCCCCTTAAGATAATGCTTTTACTGTAAAAGCGCTGCCTAAAGTGGCTCATTTTTTTAAATTTTTTTTTGTTTCAGAAAAAGTGCTGGCTAAATGGGGCCTTTAGCAGCGCTATAAAAAAAGTGCTGCCTGAAGGGGGATTTAGACAATGCTTTAACATTAAAAGTGTTGCCTAAAGGGGCTTTTTATTTTTAATTTTTTTTTTGTTTCAGAAAAAGCGCTGGCTAAAGGGGGCCTTTAGCAGCGCTTTAAAAGTAAAAGCACTGGCTAAAGGGGGCCTTTAGCAGCGCTTTCAAAGTAAAAGGGCTTCCTAAAGGGGTATTTAGCAGCGCTTTAACTTTTAACAAAGCGATGTCTTTACCTACAGCATCATTGGAATAGACAACTCTTTAAAGCGTTGTCTAAAGCCAAAAAAAGCGATATCTAAAGTCTTGTTTGGCGTACTGAGTGGGTTTGAATTGAGTTTTAAAACTATTTCATTTACAAGTTGTGATACGGTGGGAGAATTGACTTGGATGTTTTGCGTTTTATCACAAATGTTGCGGTTAGCAAGAGTCGCCACCGACTTTTCTTTTATCCAAAAGGAAAGGCTGAAAAAAACAAGAAAGACCTTTGAGATTATTTCTGAGTTCGGGGGGTAGATTATGAAAAGGGAAGGTATTAACACCGTTTTCATCCATAGTTATCTATGGACTCTTAGTTGCTTGCTAGATCACTTGCTTTTGTTTGAAAATGTGCTTGTGGTGTAAGTTTGAAAGTATTTTGAAAACGTGCCTTTGTAATGATTCTTGTCTCATAAGAATACATACAAAGTGTTGTTTGAAAAAATAGTTCAAAGAGGTGTTTGTGTAATGTGTTTTTGAAAGTGGTTTTAAAAAGGGTGTCTTTGTAATGGTTCTTATCTCTATAAGAACGCATATAAAGCATTATCTTTTGAAAATGTTTCAAATGATAGTGTTGTTGTATTAAATGTTTTTGTTGTGAGCAAGCGAGCAACTATGAGAAATCTACCTACTCAAAAGGTCTTAGATGTTATTTTCCTCTTCCTTTAGATTTGCTATCTTAACATTGTTTTGGAAAGAAGTCCCATTATTGGATGTGAAAGGACTAGAGTGGGACGTTTGTATAGTCATAGAAGGAAACCCATGGGAAATTTTAGTAATGTCGTTTTAGGGACTAGATTGTTTATCGAAGGCAACATCGAGGGTCATCGAGGGACTACGATCTTTTATCGAGGGTATTTTCTAAAACACCCATGTTCAAGGGACATGACTATTTTTATGAGGAAACAAGTGAGATTACCCTAAGGGTGCATGTGTGTGAATAATGTGTTTGATTTGCATGCATTTTGTCTTGATTAGGGGTTGTCTACTTGTTGGTTTTTATCTTTCTATACACACCTAATTACTAGCATTTGTACAAAAGTAATAAAAAATGCAGAAAATAAATCCTACACTATTACAACCTTATTGAAGTGCATAAAAATGTAAAGGCAAAAAAAAGAAGAAAACCGAGATCTTTCGATTGGGGGGAGAAGAAACCTTCAATTCTGCTTCTGTTGGCCTCCTTCGATTAGGAGTTGGCACCAGCAAGTCATGGCCTTCGATTGGGCATTGGCACCAGCACGTCATTGCCTTCGATTGGGCATTGGAAGTCAGCAGGGCGCGTCTTCTGGTTTTGCCTTTCTGCCTTGTTTCCTTCTTCGATTGGGACTGGAATCAGTAATTCATGACCTTCGATTGGGGGTGGACTTAGTGCAAGTGTGCCTTTTGATTCTGACTTTCTGCCTTGGAGGTCAACATGGAATCCCAAGTATTTGTTTAATGTATCTTTCCTGATGTTTCTTTCGTTTAAGGAATTAAATGGCAACATGGCCTAAGGCCATGCTAGTATTTGTATTGCAAACAGTTTAATAGTTAAAGCATGTTTAGGTAAACAAGAAGCAACGAAAGGGTTAGTTCTTAAAATATATTAAGAGGGTGGAAAGAAAAGAACAAATTATTATATACATGTTTCAAACGAAAGCGAAAGTTACTCACATGCTATTCCATGAAACAAAACGTTCAAGGGTAAGAGTGACTTACCTTGCTTCAACCTTGAATGTGAACTAGGCTTTGAGTGGTGGCTCTGGGTTCTCCTGGATTCTAAGGGAGGGGTAAGAAGCTAAGCCTTGGATGTTGGATTCAAAGGAAGAAAGAAACAAGTGTTATGTTTATTTCCAACTGGATCCGAAGGAGACTAAAGTGTGGGGAGTTCTTCATAATCGAAAGAGGTGAGTGCGTGATTCTGGGTTTGTTCTTCACAAGTGTTTAAGGACTTGAGAGTTTTGTTGTGTTTGAGAAGATTTTGGAGGTTTCGTTCCTCTATTCAAAAAATCCTCTCTAGCCTTTGCAAAGAATTCCTCTATTTATAGAGAAAGAACGAGCATGTTGTCCAAAGCAAGCCTTGCAAAGAAATGATAAAATATATGTAACATGAAAGTACAAGTGGGGGCCTTTTGGCTGTTGGGGTGCAGAAGATATGACTTATGCTTATGGCCTTCTGATTATACAAAGATTTGGAAGCAACATAGCCTATCAAGTACGGTAAGGCCATTAGATTTCCTCAGAGTTGCTTCAAATGAAACCTGCTTCGAATGGCTCAGCTTGGACTCGAAGCAAGCTGATTTGAAGGGGATCCAAATTCCAATTGAAGATTTGCATGTAGTTACTTTTATCCAATCGAAAGGTTTGCCTTGCAGGGGGCACATGTGGCCAGCAGGTCATGTCCTTCGATTGAAACATGCAGGCAACATACTTGTCCAATCAAAAGGCTTGCCTTCTAGGGGGCACATGTGGCCAGCAGGTCATGGCCTTCGATTGCAAGCATGTAAGCAGCATACTTGTCCAATCGAAAGGCTTGCCTTGCAGAAAAACTTGTGTACTCAAAGCATGCATGCAGGAAGTAAAAGGCACAAACAAAGTATGCAACAAGAAGTCACATGCCCAAACGAAAGAGGCACGCTAGCAACAACTTTGAGCAATCGAAAGAGGCCAAAAGTCAATCGAAGGATGCTGAATCGAAGGAAGCCTATTTTTCTCCAATTTTGTAAAAATGTTATTTTTATCTATTTTCTACCTTTTTGATAGTTTCCTTTTAATTTTGGTATTGGAAAATCCCAAAGCACTTGTGCAAGCTTGAATCCTGAGAATCTTTGTCAGAAAACCCTTGAGAATTGAGAGGGAAAATTTTGGGGTACAACAGAAGTGATTTTTGCAAATGATCAGAACTAGAATCAATGCTAGGATTAGAGATGACAATAAGAAATAGAAATAAAAAGACACTTCTAATTTATCCATGTTCACCTTAGAAAAGATTAATCTTGTCCACCCGCCAAGGTGATCTCGCCTTAGAAAATGACTTAATCTACTATAACCAAACTATTACAACTGCACATGCTAACCGCTGGTGTTTAACAAATGCACGAGCTACCTGCTGGTGACTAACAACAATGATAACTTGTTAGTGATCCATTAAGAATTATGACCTACCCGGTCCCTTAAGAGATATAACGATCACTCACTCCTTAAGGCTTTTGACCTACCAGGTCCCTTGAAGGAGATTTCTCTATGGCTTAGAAAAAGACCTTAATCAACTACCCATTGAAAGTTGTGTTTACAAGTTTGCATATTACCAGCGGATTCCACAGAAGTGTAAATACAAAGTGTTGTTTGGAAAAATAGTTCAAAGAGGTGTTTGTGTAATGTGTTTTTGAAAGTGATTTTGAAAAGGGTGTCTTTGTAATGGTTCTTGTCTCTATAAGAACGCATATAAAACGTTATATTTTGAAAATGTTTCAAATGAGAGTGTTGTTGTATGAAATGTTGTTGTTGTGAGCAAGCAAGCATCTAGGAGAAATCTACCTACTCAAAAGATCTTAGATGTTCTTTTCCTCCTCCTTTAGATGTTGCTATCTTAACATTGTTTTGGTAAGAATCCCCATCGTTGGATGTGAAAGGACGAGCGTGGAACATTTGTATAGTCATAGAAGGCAACCCATGGGACGTTTTAGTAATTTCATTTTAGGGACTAGATTGTTTACCGAAGGCAACATCGAGGGTCGTCGAGGGACTACGATCTTTTATCGAGGATCTTTGCTAAAACACCTATGTTCAAGGGACATGACTATTTTTCTGAGGCAACAAGTGAGATTACCCTAAGGGTGCATGTGTGTGAATAGTGTGTTTGATTTGAATGCATTTTGTCTTGATTAAGGGTTGTCTACTTGTTGGTTTTTATCTTTCCATACACACCTAATTACTAGCATTTGTACAAAAGTAATAAAAAATGAAAAAAATAAATCCTACATTATTACAACCATATTAAAGTGCATAAAAATGTAAAGGCAAAAAAAAGAAGAAAAACGAGCTCTTTCGATTGGGGGGAGGAGAAACCTTCGATTCTGCTTCTGTTGGCCTCCTTCGATTAGGAGTTGGCACCAGCAAGTCATGGCCTTCGATTGGGCATTGGCACCAGCACGTCAAGGCCTTCGATTGGGCATTGGAAGTCAGCAGGGCGCGTCTTCTGGTTCTGCCTTTCTGCCTTGTTTCCTTCTTCGATTGGGAGTGGAATCAGTAATTCATGACCTTCGATTGGGGGTGGACTTAGTGCAAGTGTGCCTTCTGATTCTGACTTTCTGCCTTGGAGGTTAACATGGAATCCCAAGTATTTGTTTAATGTATCTTTCCTGATGTTTCTTTCGTTTAAGGAATTAAATGGCAACATGGCCTAAGGCCATGCTAGTATTTGTATTGCAAACAGTTTAATAGTTAAAGCATGTTTAGGTAAACAAGAAGCAACGAAAGGGTTAGTTCTTAAAATATATTAAGAGGGTGGAAAGAAAAGAACAAATTATTATATACATGTTTCAAACGAAAGCAAAAGTTACTCACATGCTATTCCATGAAACAAAACGTTCAAGGGTAAGAGTGACTTACCTTGCTTCAACCTTGAATGTGAACTAGGCTTTGAGTGGTGGCTCTGGGTTCTCCTGGATTCTAAGGGAGGGGTAAGAAGCTAAGCCTTGGATGCTGGATTCAAAGGAAGAAAGAAACAAGTGTTATGTTTATTTCCAACTGGATCCGAAGGAGACTGAAGTGTGGGGAGTTCTTCATAATCGAAAGAGGTGAGTGCGTGATTCTGGGTTTGTTCTTCACAAGTGTTTAAGGACTTGAGAGTTTTGTTGTGTTTGAGAAGATTTTGGAGGTTTCGTTCCTCTATTCAAAAAATCCTCTCTAGACTTTGCAAAGAATTCCTCTATTTATAGAGAAAGAACGAGCATGTTGTCCAAAGCCAGCCTTGCAAAGAAATGATAAAATATATGTAACATGAAAGTACAAGTGGGGGCCTTTTGGCTGTTGGGGTGCAGAAGATATGACTTATGCTTATGGCCCTCTGATTATACAAAGATTTGGAAGCAACATAGCCTATCATGTACGGTAAGGCCATTAGATTTCCTCAGAGTTGCTTCAAATGAAACCTGCTTCGAATGGCTCAGCTTGGACTCGAAGCAAGCTGATTTGAAGGGGATCCAAATTCCAATTGAAGATTTGCATGTAGTTACTTTTATCCAATCGAAAGGTTTGCCTTGCAGGGGGCACATGTGGCCAGCAGGTCATGTCCTTCGATTGAAACATGCAGGCAACATACTTGTCCAATCAAAAGGCTTGCCTTCTAGGGGGCACATGTGGCCAGCAGGTCATGGCCTTCGATTGCAAGCATGCAAGCAGCATACTTGTCCAATCGAAAGGCTTGCCTTGCAGAAAAACTTGTGTACTCAAAGCATGCATGCAGGAAGTAAAAGGCACAAACAAAGTATGCAACAAGAAGTCACATGCCCAGACGAAAGAGGCACGCTAGCAACAACTTTGAGCAATCGAAAGAGGCCAAAAGTCAATCGGAGGATGCTGAATCGAAGGAAGCCTATTTTTGTGCAATTTTGTCAAAATGTTTTTTTTATCTATTTTCTACCTTTTTGATAGTTTCCTTTTAATTTTGGTACTGGAAAATCCTAAAGCACTTGTGCAAGCTTGAATCCTGAGAATCTTTGTGAGAAAACCTTGAGAATTGAGAGGGAAAATTTTGGGGTACAACAGAAGTGATTTTCGCAAATGATCAGAACTAGAATCAATGCTAGGATTAGAGATGACAATAAGAAATAGAAATAAAAAGACACTTCTAATTTATCCATGTTCACCTTAGAAAAGATTAATCTTGTCCACCCGCCAAGGTGATCTCGCCTTAGAAAATGACTTAATCTACTATAACCAAACTATTACAACTGCACATGCTAACCGCTGGTGTTTAACAAATGCACGAGCTACCTGCTGGTGACTAACAACAATGATAACTTGTTAGTGATCCATTAAGAATTCTGACCTACCCGGTCCCTTAAGAGATATAACGATCACTCACTCCTTAAGGCTTTTGACCTACCAGGTCCCTTGAAGGAGATTTCTCTATGGCTTAGAAAAAGACCTTAATCAACTACCCATTGAAAGTTGTGTTTACAAGTTTGCATATTACCAGCGGATTCCACAGAAGTGTAAATACAAAGTGTTGTTTGGAAAAATAGTTCAAAGAGGTGTTTGTGTAATGTGTTTTTGAAAGTGATTTTGAAAAGGGTGTCTTTGTAATGGTTCTTGTCTCTATAAGAACGCATATAAAACGTTATATTTTGAAAATGTTTCAAATGAGAGTGTTGTTGTATGAAATGTTGTTGTTGTGAGCAAGCAAGCATCTAGGAGAAATCTACCTACTCAAAAGATCTTAGATGTTCTTTTCCTCCTCCTTTAGATGTTGCTATCTTAACATTGTTTTGGTAAGAATCCCCATCGTTGGATGTGAAAGGACGAGCGTGGAACATTTGTATAGTCATAGAAGGCAACCCATGGGACGTTTTAGTAATTTCATTTTAGGGACTAGATTGTTTACCGAAGGCAACATCGAGGGTTGTCGAGGGAATACGATCTTTTATCGAGGATCTTTGCTAAAACACCTATGTTCAAGGGACATGACTATTTTTCTGAGGCAACAAGTGAGATTACCCTAAGGGTGCATGTGTGTGAATAGTGTGTTTGATTTGAATGCATTTTGTCTTGATTAGGGGTTGTCTACTTGTTGGTTTTTATCTTTCCATACACACCTAATTACTAGCATTTGTACAAAAGTAATAAAAAATGAAAAAAATAAATCCTACATTATTACAACCATATTAAAGTGCATAAAAATGTAAAGGCAAAAAAAAGAAGAAAAACGAGCTCTTTCGATTGGGGGGAGGAGAAACCTTCGATTCTGCTTCTGTTGGCCTCCTTCGATTAGGAGTTGGCACCAGCAAGTCATGGCCTTCGATTGGGCATTGGCACCAGCACGTCATGGCCTTCGATTGGGCATTGGAAGTCAGCAGGGCGCGTCTTCTGGTTCTGCCTTTCTGCCTTGTTTCCTTCTTCGATTGGGACTGGAATCATTAATTCATGACCTTCGATTGGGGGTGGACTTAGTGCAAGTGTGCCTTCTGATTCTGACTTTCTGCCTTGGAGGTCAACATGGAATCCCAAGTATTTGTTTAATGTATCTTTCCTGATGTTTCTTTCGTTTAAGGAATTAAATGGCAACATGGCCTAAGGCCATGCTAGTATTTGTATTGCAAACAGTTTAATAGTTAAAGCATGTTTAGGTAAACAAGAAGCAACGAAAGGGTTAGTTCTTAAAATATATTAAGAGGGTGGAAAGAAAAGAACAAATTATTATATACATGTTTCAAACGAAAGCGAAAGTTACTCACATGCTATTCCATGAAACAAAACGTTCAAGGGTAAGAGTGACTTACCTTGCTTCAACCTTGAATGTGAACTAGGCTTTGAGTGGTGGCTCTGGGTTCTCCTGGATTCTAAGGGAGGGGTAAGAAGCTAAGCCTTGGATGCTGGATTCAAAGGAAGAAAGAAACAAGTGTTATGTTTATTTCCAACTGGATCCGAAGGAGACTGAAGTGTGGGGAGTTCTTCATAATCGAAAGAGGTGAGTGCGTGATTCTGGGTTTGTTCTTCACAAGTGTTTAAGGACTTGAGAGTTTTGTTGTGTTTGAGAAGATTTTGGAGGTTTCGTTCCTCTATTCAAAAAATCCTCTCTAGCCTTTGCAAAGAATTCCTCTATTTATAGAGAAAGAACGAGCATGTTGTCCAAAGCCAGCCTTGCAAAGAAATGATAAAATATATGTAACATGAAAGTACAAGTGGGGGCCTTTTGGCTGTTGGGGTGCAGAAGATATGACTTATGCTTATGGCCCTCTGATTATACAAAGATTTGGAAGCAACATAGCCTATCAAGTACGGTAAGGCCATTAGATTTCCTCAGAGTTGCTTCAAATGAAACCTGCTTCGAATGGCTCAGCTTGGACTCGAAGCAAGCTGATTTGAAGGGGATCCAAATTCCAATTGAAGATTTGCATGTAGTTACTTTTATCCAATCGAAAGGTTTGCCTTGTAGGGGGCACATGTGGCCAGCAGGTCATGTCCTTCGATTGAAACATGCAGGCAACATACTTGTCCAATCAAAAGGCTTGCCTTCTAGGGGGCACATGTGGCCAGCAGGTCATGGCCTTCGATTGCAAGCATGCAAGCAGCATACTTGTCCAATCGAAAGGCTTGCCTTGCAGAAAAACTTGTGTACTCAAAGCATGCATGCAGGAAGTAAAAGGCACAAACAAAGTATGCAACAAGAAGTCACATGCCCAGACGAAAGAGGCACGCTAGCAACAACTTTGAGCAATCGAAAGAGGCCAAAAGTCAATCGGAGGATGCTGAATCGAAGGAAGCCTATTTTTGTGCAATTTTGTCAAAATGTTATTTTTATCTATTTTCTACCTTTTTGATAGTTTCCTTTTAATTTTGGTACTGGAAAATCCTAAAGCACTTGTGCAAGCTTGAATCCTGAGAATCTTTGTGAGAAAACCCTTGAGAATTGAGAGGGAAAATTTTGGGGTACAACAGAAGTGATTTTCGCAAATGATCAGAACTAGAATCAATGCTAGGATTAGAGATGACAATAAGAAATAGAAATAAAAAGACACTTCTAATTTATCCATGTTCACCTTAGAAAAGATTAATCTTGTCCACCCGCCAAGGTGATCTCGCCTTAGAAAATGACTTAATCTACTATAACCAAACTATTACAACTGCACATGCTAACCGCTGGTGTTTAACAAATGCACGAGCTACCTGCTGGTGACTAACAACAATGATAACTTGTTAGTGATCCATTAAGAATTCTGACCTACCCGGTCCCTTAAGAGATATAACGATCACTCACTCCTTAAGGCTTTTGACCTACCAGGTCCCTTGAAGGAGATTTCTCTATGGCTTAGAAAAAGACCTTAATCAACTACCCATTGAAAGTTGTGTTTACAAGTTTGCATATTACCAGCGGATTCCACAGAAGTGTAAATACAAAGTGTTGTTTGGAAAAATAGTTCAAAGAGGTGTTTGTGTAATGTGTTTTTGAAAGTGATTTTGAAAAGGGTGTCTTTGTAATGGTTCTTGTCTCTATAAGAACGCATATAAAACGTTATATTTTGAAAATGTTTCAAATGAGAGTGTTGTTGTATGAAATGTTGTTGTTGTGAGCAAGCAAGCATCTAGGAGAAATCTACCTACTCAAAAGATCTTAGATGTTCTTTTCCTCCTCCTTTAGATGTTGCTATCTTAACATTGTTTTGGTAAGAATCCCCATCGTTGGATGTGAAAGGACGAGCGTGGAACATTTGTATAGTCATAGAAGGCAACCCATGGGACGTTTTAGTAATTTCATTTTACGGACTAGATTGTTTACCGAAGGCAACATCGAGGGTCGTCGAGGGACTACGATCTTTTATCGAGGATCTTTGCTAAAACACCTATGTTCAAGGGACATGACTATTTTTCTGAGGCAACAAGTGAGATTACCCTAAGGGTGCATGTGTATGAATAGTGTGTTTGATTTGAATGCATTTTGTCTTGATTAGGGGTTGTCTACTTGTTGGTTTTTATCTTTCCATACACACCTAATTACTAGCATTTGTACAAAAGTAATAAAAAATGAAAAAAATAAATCCTACATTATTACAACCATATTAAAGTGCATAAAAATGTAAAGGCAAAAAAAGAAGAAAAACGAGCTCTTTCGATTGGGGGGAGGAGAAACCTTCGATTCTGCTTCTATTGGCCTCCTTCGATTGGGAGTTGGCACCAGCAAGTCATAGCCTTCGATTGGGCATTAGCACCAGTAGGTCATGGCCTTCGATTGGGCATTGGAATTCAGCAGGGCGCGCCTTCTAGTTCTGCCTTTCTGCCTTGTTGCCTTCTTCGATTGGGACTGGAATCAGTAAGTCATGGCCTTCGATTGGGGCTGGACTTAGTGCAAGTGTGCCTTCTGATTCTGCCTTTCTGCCTTGGAGGTCAGCATGGAAGCCCAAGGCTTTGTTTAATGTTTCTTTCCTCCTGTTTCTTTCGTTTAAGGAATTAAATGGCAACATCGCCTAAGGCCATTCTAGTATTTGTCTTGCAAACTGTTTCATAGTTAAAGCATGTTTAGGTAAACAAGAAGCAAAAGAAAGGGTTGCTTCTGAAAATATATTAAGATGGTGGAAACGAAAAGAATAAAGTATTATGTACATGATTCAAACGAAAGGGAAAGTTACTCACATGCTATGCCATGAAACGAAAGGTTCAAGAGTAAGAGTGACTTACCTTTCTTCAACCTTGAATGTGAACTGGGCTTTGAGTGGTGGCTCTGGGTTCTCCTGGATTCGAAGGGATGGGTCAGAAGCTAAGTCTTGGATGCTGGATTCGAAGGAAGAAAGAAACAAGTGTTATGTTTATTTCCAACTGGATTCGAAGGAGACTGAAGTGTGGGGAGTTCTTCAGAATCGAAAGAGGTGAGTGTGTGATTCTGGGTTTGTTCTTCACAAGTGTTTAAGGACTTGAGAGTTTTGTTGTGTTTGAGAAGATTTTGGACGTTTCGTTCCTCTAGTCAAAAAATCCTCTCCAGCCTTTGCAAAGAATTCCTCTATTTATAGAGAAAGAACGGGCATGTTGTCCGAAGCCAGCCTTGCAAAGAAATGATAAAATATATGTAACGTGAAAGTACCAGTGGGGGGACTTTTGGCAGTTGGGGTGCAGAAGATATGACTTATGATTCTGGCCCTCAGATTATACAAAGATTTGGAAGAAATATAGCCTGTCAAGTAGGGTAAGGCCATGAGATTTGCTCAGATTTGCTTCAAACGAAACCTGATTAAAATGGCTCAGCTTGGACTCGAAGCAAGCTGATTCGAAGGGGATCCACATTCCAATCGAAGCTATGCATGTAGTTACTTTTGTCCAATTGAAAGGTTTGCCTTGCAGGGGGAACATGTGGCTAGCAGGTCATGGCCTTCGATTGCAAACATGCAGGCGGCAAACTTGTCCAATCAAAAGGCTTGCCTTCTAGGGGGCACATGTGGCCAGTAGGTCATGGCCTTCGATTGCAAGCATGCAAGCAGCATACTTGTCCAATCGAAAGGCTTTCCTTGCATCAAAACTTGTATACTCAAAGCAAGCATGCATGAAATAAAAGGCACAAACGAAGCCTACAACAAGAAGTCACATGCCCAGACGAAAGAAGCACGCTAGCAGCAACTTTGAGCAATCGAAAGAGGCCAAAAGTCAATCAAAGGATGCTGAATCGAAGGAAGCCCATTTTTCTCCAATTTTGTCAAAATGTTATTTTCATCTGTTTTCTCCCTTTTTGACAGTTTCCTTTTAATTTTGGTACTGGAAAATCCCAAAGCACTTGTGCAAGCTTGAATCCTGATAATCTTTGTGAGAAAACCCTTGAGAATTGAGAGGAAAAATTTTGGGGTACAACAGAAGTGCTTTTCACAAATGATCAGAACTAGAAACCATGCTAGGATTAGAAATTACAATAAGAAATAGAAATAAAAAGACACTTCTGATTTATCCATGTTCACCTTAGAAAAGATTAATCTTGTCCACCCGCCAAGGTGATTTCGCCTTAGAAAATGACTTAATCCACTATAACCAAACTATTACAACTGCACATGCTAACCGCTGGTGTTTAACAAATGCATGAGCTACCCGCTGGTGACTAACAACAATGATAACCCATTAGGGATCCATTAAGAATTCTGACCTACCCGGTCCCTTAAGAGATATAACGATCACTGACTCCTTAAGGCTTCTGACTTACTCGGTCCCTTGAAGCAGGCTTGAGGCAGGCTTGGATACAGGCAGGCTGCATGGCTTGCTTCTGGTTTGTGTTTGTTCTGAGGTTTTATGCAGGTTAGAAGGTTTGCTGGTACAGGCCTCAAGGCTTGTGCAGATTGATCGTTTTGTTTGTGTTTGTTTATGCAGGCAGGCTTTGATACATGCCTCAAGGCTTGTGTTTCTATTGTTTGCAAACTTGAAACAGGTTCTTATGCAGGCTAGAATGTTTTTTTTTTCTGGTTTGGTATTGAAGTTTTGCAGGTAGGCCTGAAGCAGGCTTGCTTCTGGTTTGGAGGTTTGGTTACTAGCAGGCTGTGTTATGCAGGCTTGCTTGCAATGTTACAGTTTGTGTTTCCTTTTCTTTGTGTTCTCCCCCCCCCCTTTTCTGAACTGAACTCTTGTTATATTTATCTATTCTTTCTTCCTGCTCTGCATAGCCTGCCAAACTGTAAAGCCTACTTCTCTCTCTTTCTCTCTCCATTTAAAAAGCATATTTTATTGCTTAATATATCTTTTTTCTAAAAAGGTGTTGGCCTGGAAAATGATGAAGAGGTGCTTTTACAAGATTACTTGCAATTTGGTTTTCCTCTTCATATTTTCTTATCTTCCAGATTTTCTGTATTGCCTTTTGTGTAGCTTTTCTGTTTGATAGCTTAGTTGACAATTTATTGACAGCTTAGTTGACAGCTTCTTTGACAGTTTTAAACTTGTGACTTAGTTTGCCATTGTGCAACTTAGTTTGCTTTATTTGACATTGCAATTTGGTTTGGCATTTTCAGTTTGCCACTGTACAGCTTGGTGAATTTTTTATGCAGCCTTGTGCTTTCTTTATGTTTAATTGTATGCTTTGCAAAGTATAATTTTACTTTCCTCTTTGTGAACCAAGAAGAGAAATCTTCTTGCGATTTGCAAAGAGGACGAGCAAAATACAATAAAAACCAAAACAAACTGATTCCGGCCAATAATCTTTAATGATGAATTTTTGATTATTTGTCTGAGAATGCCTTTTTTAATTCATCTATACTGATTTCTTTTTCCGTCTTTGCAGGTAAATACCAGTTGGGGATCAGAGAAGTATGAAGAATTCAAGAGGCTTAGAAGATAGTTTTATTTTATTTTTAATCATTGTAATAAACATTATTGTAAATACTTGTAAATAAATTTACTGTATTCAAATAACACTTGTAACAACAATTAAAATAAATAAAATCGTTTGTCAGATAATTCTTTAATTTACACTGTTTATTTAATCATTTAAATCTCTTGAATTAAAACGACTGGAAATGCATCCCAATTATTTTAACTTAGATGAAATAAATAATTAACAAACATTGTAGTCTCACAACTTCGCATTAACCAACAATACGCCCGACATTCCAAATAACCAAATGCATTGCACAGTTAAACAAACAAACGTCCATACGCCTTTTACCTTACTGGTCAAACTAAAGCTTCAAACTTTCAATTCAAATGCCTCAGCTTTTATCCCAGATGTTTTAGGCTTTGAGAAACAAACAGAAATCTTGAACAAGCATCAAAGAAGTGTAACAGTCGATTTAAAAGAACTGTGGACTCAATTCCTTTTGAGAATGCGTGTGCAAACCCTAATTTTGGATTTACTGTCAAAGAAACGTATGCTTGATCAAACCCTGAGCCAAACTAAAAAATCAGGGAAAACCCGAAGCTGTGATTTCTTGTGAAAAAGGAGAGGGCAAATTTTGGGGTACAACAGTTGCCCCTGTTCAATCTTCTTACACCTGAAGAGTTAGATTGGCGAATCTGCCATTTGTGACTTGAAGGTGAAAGATGATTGAACACTAGAGTGCCCAGAAATTTGCACTCGGTGATGTGATGGTAGAGGGAATTGGCTTAAAGATGCCATTTGGAGATGGGCTTAAAGATGCCATCTGGAATGTGACAGAATCTTGTCGGGGGATGGGCTTAAAGATGCCATCTGGAATGTATGTTGAACTGTTATGTTGTTGGTGAGTGGACGAGTATCAGAAAGGTGTCCATGCTTTGGAACATCTCTGAGCTGGGGGTCTGAATAAGCAATAGATTGACATTCGTATTTGGAAGTACCCGTAAACTGTTTTCAGAAGTCTTGAAGTGGAATAAGCATGAGTTGGTCGAGTAGATATTTGTCCTGTCTGGTTTCAGGTATTGACCTCTGACCTTAGAAAGAAAGATAGTTTTCCTGGCTTGTTACAGGTATTGATCTTCAATCTCTACAGGTATTGTGATGTCGGGAATGGGCTTACAGATGCCATTTGGAGATATGATGGATAGTTGATGGAGATGGGCTTAAAGATGCCATCCAGAAATGATTATTAAATTGTTTGAGCAGGTCGAGCAGATAGTTGTCCTGGATGGCTTCAAGTATTTAATCTCTGACCTGAGAAAGAAAGATAGTTTTTCTGGCTTGTTACAGGTGTTGATCTTCAATCCCTCGTCCACAGATGGCTTTCCTGGCTTGCTACAGGTATTAATCTGGAACTTGAAAAGGTTGGTCGATGAGATAGTTGTCCTGGCTGGTTTCAGGTATTAATCTCTGACCTGAGAAAGAAAGATGGTTTTCTTGGCTTGTTATAGGTATTGATCTTCAATCTCTTCATGTAGATAATTTTCCTGGCTTGTTACAGGTATCAATCCACAATCAGCCATCCACAGATATTTTCCTGGCTTGCTACCGGTACTAAACTGGGACCTGAAAAGGTTGGTTAAGGAGATACTGTCCTGGCTGGTTTCAGGTATTGATCTCTGACCTGAGAAAGAAAGGTCTTCCTGGCTTGTTACAGGTATTACTCTTCAATCTCTTCATGTAGATAATTTTCCTGGCTTGTTACAGGTATCAATCCACAATCAGTCGTCCATAGATATTTTCCTGGCTTGCTACAGTTATTAAACTGGGACCTAAAAAGGTTGGTCAAGGAGATACTGTCCTGGATGGTTTCAGGTATTGATCTCTGACCTGAGAAAGAAAGGTCTTCCTGGCTTGTTACAGGTATTCATCTTCAATCTCTTCATGTAGATAATTTCCTGGCTTGTTACAGGTATCAATCCATAATCAGTCGTCCACAGATATTTTCCTGGCTTGCTACATGTATTAAATTGGGACCTGAAAAGGTTGGTCAAGGAGACACTGTCTTGGCTGGTTTCAGGTATTGATCTCTGACCTGAGAAAGAAAGGCTTCCTGGCTTGTTTCAGGTATTCATCTTCAATCTCTTCATGTAGATAATTTCCTGGCTTGTTACAGGTATCAATCCACAATCAGTCGTCCACAGATATTTTCCTGGCTTGCTAAAAGTATTAAACTGGGACCTGAAAAGGTTGTTCAAGGAGATACTGTCCTGGCTGGTTTCAGGTATTGATCTCTGACCCGAGAAAGAAAGGCTTCCTGGCTTGTTTCAGGTATTCATCTTCAATCTCTTCATGTACATAATTTCCTGGCTTGTTACAGGTATCAATCCATAATCATTCGTCCACAGATATTTTCCTGGCTTGCTACATGTATTAAACTGGGACCTGGAAAGTTTGGTCAATGAGATACTATCCTGGCTGGTTTCAGTTATTGATCTCTGACCTGAGAAAGAAAGGCTTCCTGGCTGGTTTCAGGTATTCATCTTCAATCTCTTCATGTAGATAATTTCCTGGCTTGTTACAGGTATCAATCCATAATCAGTCGTCCACAGATATTTTCCTGGCTTGCTATAGGTATTAAACTGGGACCTGAAAAGGTTGGTCAAGGAGATACTGTCCTGGCTGGTTTCAGGTATTGATCTCTGACCTGAGAAAGAAAGGCTTCCTGGCTGGTTTCAGGTATTCATCTTCAATCTCTTCATGTAGATAATTTCCTGGCTTGTTACAGGTATCAATCCATAATCAGTCGTCCACAGATATTTTCCTGGCTTGCTACATGTATTAAACTGGGACCTGAAAAGTTTGGTCAATGAGATACTGTCCTGGCTGGTTTCAGGTATTGATCTATGACCTGAGAAAGAAAGGCTTCCTGGCTGGTTTCAGGTATTCATCTTCAATCTCTTCATGTAGATAATTTCCTGGCTAGTTACAAGTATCAATCCACAATCAGTCGTCCATAGATATTTTCCTGGCTTGCTACAGGTATTAAACTGGGACCTGAAAAGGTTGGTCAAGGAGATACTGTCCTGGCTAGTTTCAGGTATTGATCTCTGACCTGAGAAAGAAAGGTCTTCCTGGCTTGTTGCAGGTATTACTCTTCAATCTCTTCATGTAGATAATTTTCCTAGCTTGTTACAGGTATCAATCCATAATCAGTCGTCCACATATATTTTCCTGGATTGCTACAGGTATTTAACTGGGACCTGAAAAGGTTGGTCAAGGAGATACTGTCCTGGCTGGTTTCAGGTATTGATCTCTGACCTGAGAAAGAAAGGTCTTCCTGGCTTGTTACAGGTATTACTCTTCAATCTCTTCATGTAGATAATTTTCTTGGCTTGTTACATGTATCAATCCATAATCAGTCGTCCACAGATATTTTCCTGGCTTGCTACAGGTATTAAACTGGGACCTGAAAAGGTTGGTCAAGGAGATACTGTCCTGGCTGGTTTCAGGTATTGATCTCTGACCTGAGAAAGAAAGGTCTTCCTGGCTTGTTACAGGTATTACTCTTCAATCCCTCGTCCACAGATGGATTTCTTGGCTTGCTACAGGTATTAATCTGGAACTTGAAAAGGTTGATGGTAATCATCTGTTGATCGATCTTTCCTAAAAAGGTAGAACGTTAGTTGTATGCAAAGTCATGATGTATGAAATGCATAATGATGTTCTCAAAATAAATGAGATTTGTGTTATATGCATTTATTATGTATGAGAATAGGATGTATGAAATGTGAAATGTTTAATGAATGTACTTTTGTCTGGGAAAATAAATCCTTGACAAGTGCTGGGGAGTCGTTAAACCCTGGACTGCTGTTGAAGAGTATGTGTGTCTTCAAACTTTGCTCAAAATGTTTCCACCGGGGATCCCTGCTTTGTTGTTTGAGGATAACTCCACTGGGGGATGTTGAAAACTCTGTGGGGAGTATACTTATTTCTGCTTGGGAAAAGAGTTTAGGAGTCTTAGTCGTTCGTTTCTCTACTGGGGAGTCGAAGTTGAACTGATATCTGGTAGGGTCCAGGTTTCGCAGTAACTTGCTGGGGATTGTAGGGTAGTCTACTGGAGAAGAGGAGTTGTGGTCCTTTGATTTGTAGTAGTCAGAGAGGCAAACTCAAGCTGGGGAATCCTGGTGTTGTTGGGGAAATAAACCCTTTCATCAGTCAGCTAGAGAGGTGACATCTTCGTTGGGGGAAGTCCTCGAGGATTCTTGAGGTTGATTCAGCTGGGAAAAGGTTTTCAGAGATTAAACCCTTGCTGAGGAGTCATCCCATGAGAAGGACTTTGGGGAGACTTGTCAATGCCCCTAGTAGCGAATGTTTGTGGCATTGCCAAAAAGTTTGATTGTACGCAACCCTTTGTTGGGATTGACGCTCAATGTCCCAAGTGACGGAGATGGAGACCTGCCCCTGGT
Organism: Vicia faba; assembly: GCA_948472305.1. Classification (NCBI taxonomy): domain Eukaryota; kingdom Viridiplantae; phylum Streptophyta; class Magnoliopsida; order Fabales; family Fabaceae; genus Vicia; species Vicia faba. The sequence goes on from OX451737.1 coordinate 1,576,267,204, forward strand.
TACTCTGCACTTCTTTGAGAGATTTCCTGGAATCTTGACTGGACTGCCCCAGGGGTGCTGGATAGTGACATGTCATGCCCCCTTGTTGATAGGAGATTTGTCAATGGAAGTGTCATCCTTTTTGAAGTGATTTCATTCATTGAGAGAGCTTTCGTTCATCGGATATTCATTGTGTGAATTTCTTCGCTGTCAAACAAATAGATAAATGCAAACAATGATATTCAAGTAATGCAAAGTTTATGTTTGTCTTGAAGTTTTGAAAAAGTGCCTTTTTTAGCAGAAAAATTTTTATAAGACAAATTCAACACAAGATTTAGGGCGAAGCCTTACAGGAGTCAGGATACCTTTTGTAACAGTATGCTTTCGAACTAACCCATGCTTCAATTAGGACTTTTGCAGGGTTGTAATGTGGCTTGGTTCACGGTTTAAGAAACAAAGGATAAAGGCTCAAAGTATATTTGTACCCACCCTTTCTTCGTGATGTCCTTCAATCCTAAACTCAGTTAATTTGTGCGTCACACCCTATTCGAGTTTGGAACGACATTTTGGTGATGGTTCACACCAGTTGAATTTTATGGAAGGCAGTCATCATTTTTTTGCAACATTTTTCATGTTGTTGAGGATTTGTAATGACCTTGTTCTTTTGATTCATTATCCCTGACTTTTGCCTGACTGTTCCTGTTTTCGAGATTACAGTCAGCGGGATGCCCTAGTTTTCTTTAGTCTCCTTTGTAGGTTTTGACTTAATGGGCTTTTCTCTTTTAAGAGATAATGACTGCCTATGAGATAAGGAACCATCACTGTCTTTTGGTTCCAAAGGAATGTTTTTTTTATGTCATTCGTTTTTTACGAAGTGAGAGTTTGCGACTTCAATGCGCATCCTTTTTGAATTAACTGAGAGACTACCCTGCCCCTGGTTTAAATCAAAGGTTTCAATTTGTGTTTAAAACAGAAAACTCTTACTTCTTTGGCTCGAAGGGGTTGACTACGGATTATCTTCCTTATAACTCTGGTGTTTAGGATTTGAAAGAAATGCCTGTACATCGTCAGCAAGGTCTGTCCAAAAGCATACTGTATGAGATTATGGCATTGTTTCGTCATCCTCCCTCTAAAGGCTTGTATATTTTTATCAAGAGTTAAATATCATAAAGAAAGCATAAGAATAGTGAAAACGAATGGATAAATTCAAGACAAACATATGCAATGCATTAATGAAACAAAGTTTGACATTAACAACTAATTGTTTGAATAACAAAAGAAATTACAACTTGAAAATTCAAATGAAACAAAGATGCTCTCAATGATTCGTCAAAGGAGCAGTGATTATACTAGAGTCTCCGGAGGGTCAAACTCGATCTCCTTGGCATCAATCATGTCTTGGACCTTGTTCTTCAGAGCCCAAACAGTTGTTTGTGTCATGCCCTGGGCTACCACAATGATAAGCACATCTTGCATTTGGGTTGTAGTTTGGAGAAGAAGTCTTAAGGTTCGGATGAGGAGCCTTTAATATAATCAGCTCTTTCTCCAACATGTGTTGTAGCGCTTGATCTAGTGACATCTTGATCTTAGTATATTGTCTTTTAGACGCGACCTCCTTACATTGATGCCCCTGTCTTTGTTGAGCAGGCGTAGGATTAGAGATCAAGATTGCTCCTACGTGTTGGTCATGACGACTCTTTTGGCCATACACAGCATTGGACTCTTTCTTCCCATTGTAGGGAACTTTCTGAGCATCAGAGGGTGTATCTCCTTGGATCTTTCCACTTTTGATGCCAGCTTCGACCCGCTCGCTGGTCAGTATTAGCTCGGTGAACCTGGCTGAGGAGCTTCCAATTAGGTGATTGAAGAGAGGCCCTGTCAAAGTTCCCATGAAGATGTCAATCAGCTCTCTGTCAGTTAAAGGGGGTTGCACCCTACCAGCCAGATCTCTCCACTTTTGGGCGTATCCTTTGAAGCTCTCGTTGGAACCCATGGTCATGTTGTGTAATTGCACACAAGTTGGTGCAAGATCAGCATTGTACTGATACTGCTTATAAAAAGCAACAGCTAAGTCCTCCCAGGTGTGGATGTGAGAACTCTTCAATTGATAAAACCACTCGAGTTGAGTCCCTACCAGGCTTTCTTGGAAGAAATGGATCCAAAGCTTTGGATCAGTTGTGTATGGTTGAATCTTGCGGACATAAGACTTTAAGTGCATCTTAGGGAAAGAGACTCCACCGTACAAGGCAAACGTAGGGACTTTGAACTTTGGTGGGATGACTAATCTAGAAACTAAACCCATGTCTCCTAAATCCAAGCCAGGTACTTGTTGAATCTCCATAGCACTGAGGCGATCCTCCAACTGCTTGTATTTGTCATCAGTGGGAGGATATTGTTCCTCAGAGTAGTCAGCTTCAACTTCATCAATCTCCAAATTGTGGTCTTCTTCAAGACTATCCCCTATGTTGGATGGAGTTGAAAGAGATGGGGTTTTAGGTCTTCTTCTCAAGTTCATGACACCTGTAGCCTTCTTGGACTTCTTCTTCTTGTCTTTGAGAAGGAGAGCTTTCAGGTCCTCTTGCCCTTTACCCATAGCCAGAAGCATTTGTTGGAATTGAGCATTTTGAGCTTGGAGATCTTTCACCGTTTGTTCCATATCCATCTTACTGAAATAAACAGTAGGAAGATAAGGAGACCTGTATGGGAGAAACCTGTCATGAAATGATGCATGATATGTGGATGCATGTTTTCAAGAATCTCTCGGGGTAAACACAAGAGAAATGTTAGAGGTTGAACTTTTGTCAACATCTTTGATTAGAGAACTTTGTTATTGGTGGATGTCTTTCCACGAGAATCAAGCTCACCATGTCAAGTGGGTCATAGCCCATGATTCAAGTTGTTGCACTTGATCTTTGACGGCGTTTGTTTAGAGGAAAACCCTCTTGCCCTTTGGTAGACGTCTGGTTCAACGTGACCCTGCATCAAAAGACCCTCGAGATCCTTGAAATGGTTATTGAAAATGCTATGGTATGATGTTATGATGTTATGTACATGTATGCAAAAGTAAGCAAGTGTATATACAGGTAATCATATTCACACTGAGGAAACAAGTCCTTAGGTTTAGTCTTGCATGGGGTTTGTAGGTAAGTACCCTCTTGAAGTTAGTTGGCTCAACCTGTCCTGAAATAGAAACCGGGTTCTAAGGAGCTCAATATCATTGGATTATTTTCTATGTTCATTGTTTTGATTTAGCCACTTAACTGGCGACCAAAATATTCCAAGAAAACAATCCTCAATGGGTGTAGTATCGAGTATCTACCAACTTCGGACTGCAACAAAGTCGGTCATCTCACTACTCCTAAAAAGGCCAAGATGGTCAAGTAAGGTTCTAGAGTTCGTTAGTGTTTCATGACATCGCTCAGCGGCCCCGTATTCTCCTTGACTACTCAAGGGCTACCGGTACTCACAAATATGTCACACTAACATAGCTACTGCTTCAACCATGTCGGTATACCCCGCACAGTTCCCTCACAGTTTATTGCTATTTACCTAAAAAGGTGTCCTTAAATTCGACTGTAGGATTTACAGCAAACCCAAACAAGGAACCCAAAAAGTAAAGCAATCAAAGAAATCAAAGCAAGCATGTAAAGGTGATCTAAAACCCTAAGGTAACCCCACTTTTAGAACAACCCCCAGCAGAGTCGCCAGTTCTATGATACGGTGGGAGAACTGACTTGGGTTTTGCGTTTGTTTTCGCACTTGTTCGGTTTAGCAAGAGTCGCCACCAACTTTTTATTTATCCTAAGGAAAGGTCAAAAAGCACAGGAAATACCTTTGAGATGTTTCCGTGGGTTCGGGGGGTAGATTATGAAAAGGGAAGGTGCTAGCACCCTTTTCATCCATGGTTATCCATGGGCTCTTAGTTACTTGTTTTAGATCACTTGCCTTTGCTTTTCAATTGTTTGAAGTGGTGCTTTGTGTGTGTGGTTTTTGAAAATGTTTTGAAAAAGATGCCTTGTCTAGGCAACCTTTGTAATGACTCTGATTTGAGTATATACAAAGATGTATGCTGTGATCGGTGGATCTGGAACTGACTGTTTAACGCTGGTTCGCGAAATGTCGCGGAAGCAAGAGTCGCCACCGTCTTTTATTTTCTCCAAATGGAAAGGACAAAAGCACAGAAAAATTCCTTTTAAGAGATTGCTCTCGGTTCGGGAGGTAGGTTATAGAAAGGGAAGGTGTTAGCACCCTTTCTATCCATGGTTATCCATGGGCTCTTAGATACTTGCTCATTTGTGTTTTCAAAATTGTTTGCTTGCTTTTCAATGTGGGTTTAAAAAAAGTTTCTTTGAAAAATTCCAGATCGACTCGTACGTCAGAGTGTTTGAAAAGTTTGCTTTGAAAGCTTTTGAAAAGTGTCAGTGTGAAAAGTCTTTTTTTGTTTGAAATTAGAGCAAGTATCCGTGAGAACCTACCTACCCTAAGGAATTCGTCTGTGTAGATGTCCTTAAAAGTAGTGCCATCCCACCATTGAGAGGTAGGTAGCACCACCGTTGGAGGTGTTCGGGTCAATTCGAGTTTTAGGGACGTGGTGATCACCAGAGTAATGGGAAGACACCTTAGAAGCTACCCTCATGCCAGGTTCCCGGATCATGAGGACTTACTAAGACGTCCTCTACTCGACGACCACCTTTCGAGGCAAGGCAACAGTGAGGCGTACCCTAGGGGTGGTGTGTGATTTGTGTGTCATGTTCATTTGCATTTATCTTGTTCATGTCAAAGTGATCTATGCGTTTGTTTTTAATTGAGTCCATTCATTCTTGCATGCTTTTTGTTAACAGTTAATATTTGCGGGAAAATAAATCTAAGGCTATTACAAAGGCGCGGGTCCACATCGCCAAAATTAAACCGGACCCGATTTGACAGAAAAATAAATAAAGCAAAGTAAATAAAAGATGCGAGAAGTTAAATTGTTACAAGGCTTTGGGACATGTACATAATTATAATAAGCGACATAAAATAAATGTGCGAAATTAACAATTAAAAATATGGGCGTTGGACCCTTTTGCAAAATTAAAATTAATGAATTAAAATTAAAATTAAATGTTTCTTTGTATTTTTTGTGTTTTTTAAGATTTAAGGAGAAAATTGATTGAAGTTAAACACTAACCTTAATTTTTATTTATTAAGAAAAATATTGAACTCTAACCTACTCTTAAACCTAATTTTAACATTTTTTATTTATTAAGAGAAAAAAGGGATTAATTGAAATTAAATTAATAGACAAACCCTAATTCTATTGTTTTTTAGTTTGTTATAAAAAAGGATTGAATTTTTAACCTAACTTACATCTAAGTTATTTATATACATTTAATTATGAAAATAACTAAATAATAATATTATGATTAAAATAAAAAAAAGACATAAAACTTATCAATTAACCTAATTCTAACATTTTTGGATTTTTATTATAAAAAGAATTAAAGCTAAAAATCTAATTAATACTAAATTATTTACATATACTAACTTATGAAAGTAATCAAAATTAATTATATTTTTTGTATTTTCTGATTTTTGGAATGTTTTTGTATTTTGTAGAAAAATAAATTAACTATGATAAAACAATAAAATAAATAAAATAACAAAAATATAAGTAAGAAGAAGAATATAAAAGTGCAAACCAAGGTGGGGTGTTGCCCCAAATAAGGTGGTATAGGCCTGGTAATTTAAGGCCCAATGCTATCCAGAATTCGTTGACTTTTGAATCCAGTAATGCGCGTTGACTGAGGGTGTAGCATACTCCTTTGATCCTGGCCTCTAGATTGCTTCTGATGGACGCTTGGATGGTGATTATTGAGTGTGCATGGTGGTCTTCAGCGCTAGCGTGGCATAGGAATCTGCATGGGAAAATAATAAGAGAAATTGCCAGACCTGGGACTTGAACCCAGGTCTTGAAGATTATAGGCATCACATGTGACCAACTGTACCAAACGCGTTTAGTTAATATATAATATGATATAATTAATATAAAAGAAAAATGGATTCACGCTTGGAACGCGCGCCAAAATTTGAAACGGCCACTCAATGCTTGCCACGAAGCCTTTCTTCTTCGTTGTTCTACTTCCCTGAAAAACACCAAATATTTAACGGGGGTTTTAAACCCCCTCAATATGCGCGTGTTTCAAAAATAGCGATTAGATTCTGGATACATATAAATTGAGCGCGAGCATCTTGTCTCCTTCGTCTGAGCACGCTGGTTTGATTGGCAGTGGTCTGGAGTTCCAATTTTGCATCGTTACAAAACCCCTATTCAGAAACTCAGTAAACCCTAACCTTCAATCATGGTGAAATCGCGTTGGGAGTCCAAAAACAAAATTGAACTATGCAGTTAGCATCAGAAATCATTCATGAGTAATAATCTATAAACAAAATGCAATGATTATGCTTCAAAATTAAAACACGATTAAGCAATTTTCTTGATGCAGTTTACATTCAATCTACCAATTCCTGGAGCTTTGGTTATTGGTTTCGAGTGGAATGTGTTCTATGATTGCCACTGAAGCTTTTGGAATAGACTTTGGAGGCTGAATCGCCCTTGAACTCTGAATTCAGTTTTGGAATTCTTGGAAAATTTTCAAGTTTGTGTATTGTGTATGAGCGCAGCTTGCCGTCCTTTTTTCATTAGGGCTATGATGCTGAGTATGTATAGAAGGCATTAGGGTAACAAGACCAGCACAAATCCAAGGCATTGATGGTTTTCAATCTTTGATTTTTATGAAATCTTTTTGGATCTTTTTCCATGGCCTTTTGTGTTCAATCAGCTCCAATCACACCAAAACTTCCCTAATTGGCATGTACACGAATCATTGAGAATAAATATGCATGGAAAGATTTGTTTTGGTCAAGTTTTGTATTTTCTATTTATTTAAATAATTTAAATGAATAAATATTAATATAAATTCAAATAAATAATAAAAAATGTGAAAATACTTCCCCTTGGGCTTAATGGTCGTGCATAGGCTTGGCATGAAGAAACTTGGAGGAAAATTGGGCCCATTTGCATTTTTAGGCCTTTTGCATCAATGTTGACTTTTCAAAATTCCTAAAAATTTCCCAACTTCCACAAGGCATAACTTGGTCAATTTTTAAGCTTTTCACATGTTCTTGGACATTTTGGAAAGGTCTTTGAGTCCTTTAACCAATGCCTTTGGTCCCATGTCATTTTGATTCACCAATCTCAAGTTATGGCCTTTGACTTAAAGTCACTTTTTGTTGACTTTTGAAAATGACCTATAATGTTGAAATTGATAACTTTTTGTGAGAGCATTTCTTGGACTTGGAACATGAAGATGAATTGTAGGAAATGCCTTTCTCTTCAAAATGAGCTTTGGATGGAATTTTTCTGATAATCCATGTGAAAGTTATGCCCTGGTCAATTTCAGTTGACTTTTTCAGCTGTCCAAATATAGCAACTTTTGCATCTTTGATGATTTCTGAGCCAAATTTTGAGAATCATGATCAAGCATTGATCAAATGATGTTTGTGGCTTCAAAATGATATATTGACCAAAAATTTGACTTTTGACTGCCAAATGACCATTTTGCCCCTACAGCTGACTGTAGTGCAATCTAGGGTTTTGACTGTGCAATTTTGAGCTGAATGCCTTGAAACTTGACATGAGGATATTTGACCATCTTTGTAGGCACATGAGACTTGATTGGGCCTTTGAAAAGTTCATTTGCTTGACCAGAACTCAAACCCTAGTTTTGACTGTCTAGGAGACAGTTGAGCTGCACAACCCTGGGGGAATTTTGTGACCTTGACTTTGCAATCTCTTGATGAATATGGGAGGGCAAATTTTGGGGTACAACAGTTGCCCCTGTTCAATCTTCTTAGACCTGAGGATGCAGATTGGCTGACGTGCCTTTCGTAATCCGAGGGTAGAAGATGATTGAACACTAGAGTGCCCAGAAATTTGCGCTCACATAGTAACAGTGTGATGGAATGGGCTTATAGATGCCATTTAGAGATTGCTTAGATAGGATGATGGGCTTATAGATGCCATCTGGACGTTGGTTGCATAGGAGATTCCTTAGCAAGAACCTGCATACCTGTAAAACAGAAAAATGAGTACCTGACACGTCGCAGGAGCTGATTTTAGATGCTTGACATAGATATGTCCTGATTGGTTACAGGAGCTGGATCTGGAGCTTCAAACGTTGATGAATGAACCAGGGATGGTTACTGCCTTAGCCTGAATGATAAGTGAACCTTGGGTGATTTTAACTTCAACAACGCTCGTTGAGAAAAATCTTGGTGAGAATTACCATCTTTGTAGTGTCAGGAAGGGAACCAAAGGATATTACAATCTCAAAGGGAGTTACCTCACTCACGTTGGAGAGGGAACTATAGGAAATTATAATCTGGAAGGAAATGTCACCTCACGCTCATGCCGGAGAGGGAAACATTTGAAGAAGGAATTACCACCTCACACGCCGTTGGAGAGGGGACCATAAGAGAATATCACCTCACGCTCATGCCGGAGAGGGGAACATCTGAAGAAGGGATTACTACCTCACACGCCGTTGGAGAGGGAACCATAAGAGAATATCACCTCACGCTCATCGTCGGAGAGGAAAATATCTTGAAAAAGGAATTACCACCTCACGCTCACCGTCGGAGAGGGGACCCCAAAAGAATATTACCTCACGCTCATCGTCGGAGAGGAAAACATCTTGAAAAAGGAATTACCACCTCACGCTCACCGTCGGAGAGGGGACCCCAAAAGAATATTACCTCACGCTCATCGTCGGAGAGGAAAACATCTTGAAAAAGGAATTACCACCTCACGCTCACCGTCGGAGAGGGGACCACAAAAGAATATCACCTCACGCTCATGCCGGAGAGGAGAACATCTTGAAGAAGGAATTACCACCTCACACGCCGTTGGAGGGGGGACCATAACTTCTACTGAGTCTTTATCAGAAAAATCTGTTTGGAGTCGATTTAACTGGACTAGAGAAATCCTTGAAATATGCTTGAGAATTTCAACTGCATCTTTCCTGAAAGGTAAAGGTCAGTTATATGCGATGCATGATATGGATCAAGTAATGATGTTATCAATATAAAGGAGACTTGTATGATGCAATACGTTATGCATGCTATAATGATGTATGTGATGATTCATGTATGTTTTTGTCTAGGAAAATGAATTCTTGACGGGTGCGGGGAAGTCATATCCTGGGCTGATGAAGAGATTTTGCTTCCGCTGTGGATGATTCGTTGCAAGAATACCGGTAGGAGGAGATAACTCCGTTGAGGAATAAACTTGGCAAATGGAATAATTCTGCGGGAGAAAAGATATTCTAGCGATCATGCTGGGGAGTGCTACTCTGTGGGGATAGCGATGCTTTGCTGCGTTGATGAAGATAACTCCGCTGGGTATACCGTTGACGAGTTATGCTGGGGATATCCTTATTGTGCTGGAAGTGTTTGATAGACTTCTCTGGGGGTAGAAAGATACTTTGCCGAGGACGCTCTTTCCGTGGCTTTTGGCTGAGGATAACCCAGTTATATCCTGTTACGGAAATAACTCTTTAAATCAAGCCGGGACGACGCGTTCGTGCTTTGCGAGGGATAAGCTTCCAGAATCTACTGGGGATAAGCTTGCTGTTTGGGGAGATATGAGTTCCAACTTTCCTGGGGAACCTGGATTGGACTCTTCTGGGGGAAGTTGAACTGTAATGCTGTAGGTTGAAAGAGGGAGCCTATGTAGGGTTGCCTGCTGATGAGCTCGTGTAAAACCGCGTCTGAAATGGAGAAGGAACCTGGGTAGGGTTACTTTGATGATGAGTTCTTGTAAAACTTCGTTTTTGGAAAGGGGGAACCGGTGTAGGGTTTCTGGGTGACGAGTCCATGTAAAATTGTATCTTGAATAGGGGGAACCGGTGTAGGGTTGCTTGGTAAGGTAATTTCATGTAAAACTTTTTGATGGATCGGGGTAAGATTATCTTGAACTAAATCCATGTAAGACTTCTAGAGGAACCGGGGTTAGGTTACCTTGGGGTAAATCCATGTGAGATTTCTTGATGAACCGGGGTAAGGTTGCTTGGACGAGTTCGTGTAAAAACTTTGATGAACCGGGGTTAGGTCATCTTCAGGTAGGTCCATGTAAGACTTCAGGAGGAACCGGGGTTAGGTTACTTGGATAAGTTTGTGTAAAAACTTTGATGAACCGGGGTTAGGTCATCTTCAGGTAGGTCCATGTAAGACTTCAGGAGGAACCGGGGTTAGGTTACTTGGATAAGTTTGTGTAAAAACTTTGATGAACCGGGGTTAGGTCATCTTAAGATAGGTCCATGTAAGACTTCAGGAGGAACCGGGGTTAGGTTACCTTGGGATAAATCCATGTAAGATTTCTGGGGGAACCGGGGTAAGGTTGCCTTGTGGTAAATCCATGTGAGATTTCTGGAGGAACCGGGGTTAGGTTACCTGGATAAGTTCGTGTAAAAACTTCTTGATGAACCAGGGTTAGGTCATCTTATGGAGGAGGAGTCTGTGTATGACTTTGTCTGAAGGTTGAGAAGAAACCGGTGTTGGGTTGCATGATTTTGATTAAGTGGATGATTGTCCTGTTTGGTCTCGGACGCTAGCCCACGATCTGGGATTTGTAAAGGTAGATGGTAATCATTCTTATGTTGATCGTTCCTTGTACTTTGGTTGACAGAGCAGTTGGATCGCCTGGATAACTCATTATTGCCCCTGCTTCGGAGGTGAGGGAAGAGGATACCTGTGTGGGTGGTTGACAAATCTTCGGGTAGGCAAGTGACGAGATACCGGAACATAGTCGTACGCTTTGATCCCTAACTTTTGCCTGGACCGCCCTTTCGGGTTTTCAGTCCACCGGGATACCCATTTCTGCCCAAGCCGCCTTTTCAGGCTTTCGACTTGCCGGGTGTACATGTTTTTTCATTTTCATCCCTTATTTTTGCCCGAACCCTTTTGGTTCGTCGGGAAGCCCTTGTTTTTGCCTAGGTGTGTCAACCTAGCGGGTCTTTGATTGTGCGTAGTATTTTTCGACTATGTCCATGCTCTCAGAATGTAGGGAGTTGTCCCTGTTAGAAGTATTTTGTCCTGCCCCAGATGATGGACACTGCTCCTACTATGCCCCTTGATTGGAGGTACTTCTGTTCACAAGGTGTTCATCGTGCGAATTTCCCTGCTGTTCAAACAAATAGTCATATGCAAACAAGGTTATTTTAAGAATGCAAAAGCCTATGTCTGTCTTGAATTTTGAAAATGCATTTTTTGTAATATAGTGCGGTGTCAACTCAAGATTTTACAACAAACCTTCAGGAGTCAGGATACCTTCGTAACAGTATGCTTTCGAACTAACCCATGCTTCAGCTAGGACTTTTAAGGGTTATAACGTGGCCTGGTTCACGGTTTTAAGAAACAAAGGATAAAGGCTCAAATTTTATTTGTACCCACCCGCTCTTCGTGATGTTCTCCAAACCTAAACTCAGTTGATCATACGTTAGACCTTGTTCGAGTCTTTGTCCTGACTTTCCGGTGATGATTCGGATGTTGATAACTTATTTTGAATAGGCAGTCATTTTTTGTCGAGGGTTTGTGGCACCTCTTTCTCTTTCTTGATTTTGTTATCCCTTTCTTTTTTTTTTTGCCTGAACTGTTTCCTTTTTGGAATTACAGTCAGCGGGATGCCCCAGTTTTGTAAGTCTCCTTCATGGGTTTTGACTTAATGGGTGTTTATTTATGATTTTTTTTTGATAATGACTGCCTGTCCTTTTGATTGTTCGGAACCATCACTGTCTTTTGTTTTGTAAGGACTCCTTTGGTGGCATTTGTTATGCACTTGGATCAACTGAGAGACTACCCTGCCCCAGGTTATGATTAAGGGTTTTGATTTTCGAAAATAAAAACTCCTACTTCTTTGGCTCTGATGGGTTGACGAGGGATTATCATCCTTATAACTCCAGTGTTTGGGGGTTGAAACAATGCCTGTACCTCATCAGCGGGGTCTGTTCAAAAGCATACTGTAGATTGTGGTATCATTTTCGTCATCCTCCCTCAAGAGGTTTAGAATTTTCAATTAAGAGTTGACCATTGCAAAAATATGAAAGCGGTTTTAAGCATAGTAAACATAATTAAATCAAGACAGACATGTGTAATGCATTCATGAAATAAAAGAGTTTATCATAATTGTTTATCTGAACAAGAAAGGAAAAATACAACTTGAATTCAAATGAACAGAAAATTCTCAATCCTAGCCATGTTTTGGCAATGGAGCATTGATCACATTGGGAGTTTCAGCAGGCTCGAACTCGATCTCTTTGGCGTCGATCATGTTTTGAATCTTGTACTTTAGTGCCCAACAGTCCTCAGTATCATGCCCCGGGCTATCAGAATGATAAGCGCATCTGGCTTCTGGATTGTAGCTGGGAGAGGAGGTCTTAGGATTGGCAGGAGGGTTGATCACCGCAATCAGGTTCATCTTCAACATATGTTGCAGTGCTTGCGACCATGGCATGTTAATGTTGGTGAACTGCCTTTTAGGCCCGTCCGGCCTTTGCTGGTTTCCCCTCTGTGGTTGGCGGCGTGGTGCAGAACCAGAGACCATGACTGCCCCTGCATGTTGATCACGGCGACCCTTTTGACCGTATGCAGCATTAGATTCCTTCTTTCCCGTGTAAGGCTTTTTATGAATATCAGAAGGTGTGGCCTCTTGAATTTTCCCACTCTTGATACCAGCTTCAATTCTTTCACCGGTCAGGATGAGGTCGGTAAATCCAGCAGATGAGTTACCAATGAGGTGGTTGAAGAATGGACCAGACAGGGTCCCCAAGAACATGTCCACAAGTTCACGGTCAGTCAGAGGTGGTTGTACCCTTCCAGCAAGATCTCTCCATTTCTGCGCATATTCTTTGAAACCTTCACTTGATCCTAACGACATACCCTGGAGTTGGGTACGCGTAGGAGCAAGGTCGGCATTATACTGATACTGCTTGTAGAAAGCAGTAGCCAACTCCTCCCAGTTACGAACCTTGGTCCCATCTAGTTGATAGAACCATTCGAGATGAGTCCCTGAAAGACTCTCCTGGAAGAAGTGGATCCACAAGTTTTTGTCCACCGTATATGGTTGGATCTTCCGAACATAGGACCTTAAGTGCAGCTTGGGACAAGACGCCCCGTCATACTTAGAGAAGGGTGGTACTTTGAATTTCCGAGGAATAACCACACCAGTTGACAGACCCAAATCTCCGAAATCCAGCCCAGGTACCTGTTGAACCTCCATAGCTTTCATTCTGTCCTCCAGTTGCTTATATCTGTCATCAGCGGGAGGGTACTGCTCTTCATCAAAATCTGTCTCGTTGTCGGAGACCACTGGACTAGGAACCTCTCTCTCATGATGACTGCTTTTTCCCACAGATGGGGTTGTCCTCTCAGCTTCAACTTGTGGTGTATTCCCAAATTTGCGTCTAGGGCTGAACAGAACAGTCCTCTTCTTTTTCTTGTCCTTCTTCAAAAGGAGAGCCTTCAGGTCTTGTTGCCCCTGGGTCAAATTCAGGATCAGCTCTTGGAATTGGGCGTTCTGAGCCTGGAGATCCTTGATGGACTGTTCAGCTGATGATCCAGGATTCATGACGATCGGCTGAAATAAACAGCGGAGAAGGGTAAGCAACCTGTCAAAGGGATACCTGCAATGCAATGAGGTGTATGACATGCATGCAATGATTTCAAGGATCCCGCAGGGTAAACAAGAAAATTGTTAGCATTGAAAACCGGTAGCTTGACCGAAGGCACTGCATATTGTTGAGAGTCCTTCATCAAAGGTCAAAGGCTCACCATATCCAGTGGGTCATAGCCCCTGACACCCTGGGCTAGAGGAAAATAAATCCTCTTTGCCCCTTGCTGGGATAGTTGTTCATCATGACCTGCATCACAAGCCCTTGAGATCCTTGAAATGGGTTAAGATGTATGCAATGGTATGATGCTATGGTATGCATGGGGTAATGTCAGTAACCCTGTCGTGAGTCCTAGTTAAGGACTATAGACAAAACCTGCAAGAAACAAGCGTCAGGTAACAAGTACGCAAGTAGGCAAGTACAAAGGCACACAAGTCACACAAGAGAAACCCTTAGGGTTTAGGCCAGCATGAGGTCTAGGTACTACCCTCTTGAAGTTGGTTGGTTCATACCTGTCCTATCAAAGTAACCGGGTTCTTAGAGGATCCCAATATCACGGGATTGCTTTCATTGTTCATCGTTTCGATTTAGCCACTGAACTGGCGGCCGAAATATTCCAGGAAAGCAACCCTCAATTGAGCGTAGTATCGAGTATCCACCAACCTCGGACTGCACCAAAGTCAGTGATCTCACTACCCTAAAGAGGCCAAGATAGTTCAATTAAGGTTCCTAAGGTCTGTTGATGCTTCACGACACCACGCGGAGGCCCCGTACTCTCCTTGACTGAACTCAAGGGTTACCGGTACACACCAAAGTGCCACATCAACGTAGCAGACTGTTTCAACCGTGTCGGTATACCCCGCACAGTTCCCTCACAGCCTTGTTGCTACTTTCTAAGAAAGGTATCCCCCAGATCCGGGTGTAGGACCTATAGAACTCCCAAGCAACCCACAATTTAAAGCACACAAGGAAGACAATTGAAAACATAGTTATAAGCTAGCCCTAAGGTACACCTCACTTCAAGTTTAGTCCCCAGCAGAGTCGCCAGTTCTGTGATCGGTGGATCTGGAACTGACTGTTTAACGCTGGTTCGCGAAATGTCGCGGAAGCAAGAGTCGCCACCGTCTTTTATTTTCTCCAAATGGAAAGGACAAAAGCACAGAAAAATTCCTTTTAAGAGATTGCTCTCGGTTCGGGAGGTAGGTTATAGAAAGGGAAGGTGTTAGCACCCTTTCTATCCATGGTTATCCATGGGCTCTTAGATACTTGCTCATTTGTGTTTTCAAAATTGTTTGCTTGCTTTTCAATGTGGGTTTAAAAAAAGTTTCTTTGAAAAATTCCAGATCGACTCGTACGTCAGAGTGTTTGAAAAGTTTGCTTTGAAAGCTTTTGAAAAGTGTCAGTGTGAAAAGTCTTTTTTTGTTTGAAATTAGAGCAAGTATCCGTGAGAACCTACCTACCCTAAGGAATTCGTCTGTGTAGATGTCCTTAAAAGTAGTGCCATCCCACCATTGAGAGGTAGGTAGCACCACCGTTGGAGGTGTTCGGGTCAATTCGAGTTTTAGGGACGTGGTGATCACCAGAGTAATGGGAAGACACCTTAGAAGCTACCCTCATGCCAGGTTCCCGGATCATGAGGACTTACTAAGACGTCCTCTACTCGACGACCACCTTTCGAGGCAAGGCAACAGTGAGGCGTACCCTAGGGGTGGTGTGTGATTTGTGTGTCATGTTCATTTGCATTTATCTTGTTCATGTCAAAGTGATCTATGCGTTTGTTTTTAATTGAGTCCATTCATTCTTGCATGCTTTTTGTTAACAGTTAATATTTGCGGGAAAATAAATCTAAGGCTATTACAAAGGCGCGGGTCCACATCGCCAAAATTAAACCGGACCCGATTTGACAGAAAAATAAATAAAGCAAAGTAAATA
Organism: Vicia faba; assembly: GCA_948472305.1. Taxonomy (NCBI): domain Eukaryota; kingdom Viridiplantae; phylum Streptophyta; class Magnoliopsida; order Fabales; family Fabaceae; genus Vicia; species Vicia faba. The sequence continues at coordinate 1,576,282,821 of OX451737.1, forward strand.
AAAGATGCGAGAAGTTAAATTGTTACAAGGCTTTGGGACATGTACATAATTATAATAAGCGACATAAAATAAATGTGCGAAATTAACAATTAAAAATATGGGCGTTGGACCCTTTTGCAAAATTAAAATTAATGAATTAAAATTAAAATTAAATGTTTCTTTGTATTTTTTGTGTTTTTTAAGATTTAAGGAGAAAATTGATTGAAGTTAAACACTAACCTTAATTTTTATTTATTAAGAAAAATATTGAACTCTAACCTACTCTTAAACCTAATTTTAACATTTTTTATTTATTAAGAGAAAAAAGGGATTAATTGAAATTAAATTAATAGACAAACCCTAATTCTATTGTTTTTTAGTTTGTTATAAAAAAGGATTGAATTTTTAACCTAACTTACATCTAAGTTATTTATATACATTTAATTATGAAAATAACTAAATAATAATATTATGATTAAAATAAAAAAAAGACATAAAACTTATCAATTAACCTAATTCTAACATTTTTGGATTTTTATTATAAAAAGAATTAAAGCTAAAAATCTAATTAATACTAAATTATTTACATATACTAACTTATGAAAGTAATCAAAATTAATTATATTTTTTGTATTTTCTGATTTTTGGAATGTTTTTGTATTTTGTAGAAAAATAAATTAACTATGATAAAACAATAAAATAAATAAAATAACAAAAATATAAGTAAGAAGAAGAATATAAAAGTGCAAACCAAGGTGGGGTGTTGCCCCAAATAAGGTGGTATAGGCCTGGTAATTTAAGGCCCAATGCTATCCAGAATTCGTTGACTTTTGAATCCAGTAATGCGCGTTGACTGAGGGTGTAGCATACTCCTTTGATCCTGGCCTCTAGATTGCTTCTGATGGACGCTTGGATGGTGATTATTGAGTGTGCATGGTGGTCTTCAGCGCTAGCGTGGCATAGGAATCTGCATGGGAAAATAATAAGAGAAATTGCCAGACCTGGGACTTGAACCCAGGTCTTGAAGATTATAGGCATCACATGTGACCAACTGTACCAAACGCGTTTAGTTAATATATAATATGATATAATTAATATAAAAGAAAAATGGATTCACGCTTGGAACGCGCGCCAAAATTTGAAACGGCCACTCAATGCTTGCCACGAAGCCTTTCTTCTTCGTTGTTCTACTTCCCTGAAAAACACCAAATATTTAACGGGGGTTTTAAACCCCCTCAATATGCGCGTGTTTCAAAAATAGCGATTAGATTCTGGATACATATAAATTGAGCGCGAGCATCTTGTCTCCTTCGTCTGAGCACGCTGGTTTGATTGGCAGTGGTCTGGAGTTCCAATTTTGCATCGTTACAAAACCCCTATTCAGAAACTCAGTAAACCCTAACCTTCAATCATGGTGAAATCGCGTTGGGAGTCCAAAAACAAAATTGAACTATGCAGTTAGCATCAGAAATCATTCATGAGTAATAATCTATAAACAAAATGCAATGATTATGCTTCAAAATTAAAACACGATTAAGCAATTTTCTTGATGCAGTTTACATTCAATCTACCAATTCCTGGAGCTTTGGTTATTGGTTTCGAGTGGAATGTGTTCTATGATTGCCACTGAAGCTTTTGGAATAGACTTTGGAGGCTGAATCGCCCTTGAACTCTGAATTCAGTTTTGGAATTCTTGGAAAATTTTCAAGTTTGTGTATTGTGTATGAGCGCAGCTTGCCGTCCTTTTTTCATTAGGGCTATGATGCTGAGTATGTATAGAAGGCATTAGGGTAACAAGACCAGCACAAATCCAAGGCATTGATGGTTTTCAATCTTTGATTTTTATGAAATCTTTTTGGATCTTTTTCCATGGCCTTTTGTGTTCAATCAGCTCCAATCACACCAAAACTTCCCTAATTGGCATGTACACGAATCATTGAGAATAAATATGCATGGAAAGATTTGTTTTGGTCAAGTTTTGTATTTTCTATTTATTTAAATAATTTAAATGAATAAATATTAATATAAATTCAAATAAATAATAAAAAATGTGAAAATACTTCCCCTTGGGCTTAATGGTCGTGCATAGGCTTGGCATGAAGAAACTTGGAGGAAAATTGGGCCCATTTGCATTTTTAGGCCTTTTGCATCAATGTTGACTTTTCAAAATTCCTAAAAATTTCCCAACTTCCACAAGGCATAACTTGGTCAATTTTTAAGCTTTTCACATGTTCTTGGACATTTTGGAAAGGTCTTTGAGTCCTTTAACCAATGCCTTTGGTCCCATGTCATTTTGATTCACCAATCTCAAGTTATGGCCTTTGACTTAAAGTCACTTTTTGTTGACTTTTGAAAATGACCTATAATGTTGAAATTGATAACTTTTTGTGAGAGCATTTCTTGGACTTGGAACATGAAGATGAATTGTAGGAAATGCCTTTCTCTTCAAAATGAGCTTTGGATGGAATTTTTCTGATAATCCATGTGAAAGTTATGCCCTGGTCAATTTCAGTTGACTTTTTCAGCTGTCCAAATATAGCAACTTTTGCATCTTTGATGATTTCTGAGCCAAATTTTGAGAATCATGATCAAGCATTGATCAAATGATGTTTGTGGCTTCAAAATGATATATTGACCAAAAATTTGACTTTTGACTGCCAAATGACCATTTTGCCCCTACAGCTGACTGTAGTGCAATCTAGGGTTTTGACTGTGCAATTTTGAGCTGAATGCCTTGAAACTTGACATGAGGATATTTGACCATCTTTGTAGGCACATGAGACTTGATTGGGCCTTTGAAAAGTTCATTTGCTTGACCAGAACTCAAACCCTAGTTTTGACTGTCTAGGAGACAGTTGAGCTGCACAACCCTGGGGGAATTTTGTGACCTTGACTTTGCAATCTCTTGATGAATATGGGAGGGCAAATTTTGGGGTACAACATATGCCTTTTTGAAAAGATGTTTCAATGTTTTTGAAAGTTGTTTTGAAGTTGTGTTGTGATGTGTGTTTTGAAAATTGGCAAGGATGTTTTGCAAGATTTTTGATCAAGTAAATAAGAGTTGACTACCCTATTTTACTCAAAGATTTTCTTGTGTTTTAACCCTTTTAACAGTGTTGTTTCACCATTGTGTTTGGTGAACAACCTTGCGTTAGGATGTTTAAACGGGACAGGTGCGGGTCATCGTATACAATCATTGAAGGCAACTTGTGAGACGCTCTAGCAATTTTGTAAGAGACGAGATCGCTTTATCAAAGGCAACATCGAGGGTCATCGAGGGGCTAATTATCTTTGTTTATCGAAGGGACATTTGCTAGAGTGTCTCATACTCGAGGGACATGATTGCATTTTTCCGAGGCAACAAGCGAGGTTACCCTAGAGGTGCAAGTGTGAATTGTGTATTGATTTTCATGCATTTATCTGTGTTAGGTTATCTAGCGGTTGATTTTGAATCTTCGCATACAAACCCTAATTACTATACAGTATATGAAAGGCGATAAATTGCGGGAATTTAATGTCTAAGCTATTACAAATAAGTATCCAGGGATCGGGGTACAAATGTTTACAAATGGGGATGAGTCTTATCAAAATAGTAGTGTCCAAATATTATTTACAACCAAATCGAATCCTCGCATTCTCAATGTAAAAATATAATCAAGGTATAAGAATCATAGAGAATCAAAAGTATTGTGAAATGCATATGGTTATTTACAAATGATCGAAATGTTAACCTAAGGCAAATTAAGTATTATTACTATTTTTTTGTGTTTTTGGTAGTGGTATATAAACAAAAAGAGGGGTTTTAAAGAGAAAGATATTTAACTTAAAAAATCCTATTTTTATGTATTTTGTTAATGTTATTTAGGAACTTCTATAAAAAAGATTTATTAAACAAAAGTTTTGAAACAACAAAAAATATTATTCACATACTTTTAAATGTAATAAAAAAAGCTATTAAGAGTATTTTGTATAAAAGTTAATATATTTTTACTTAACAAAAATAGATTATGTAAAGTATGGTAATATAAAAAATGTTTTCAAAACATAATAATAAAAAAGAAGTGGGCTTTAAAGGGTGTGTTTGGCCCAAATAACAACAAAAACGGATTAAGAAAAAAACGGAAAAGGGGGTGTACGCCAGAATTGATTGGGCTTAAGGGTTTTGTGCAAGGGGCAGGCCCAGTGTCATTGACAAAGTTTTAGGGTTTGTAAATGTTGTGCTCAGAACCTAGGTTTCACAGTTTGAACGGTGCCGCTCTCCATCTTCTTCTTCGTCTTCCTCAAACGCCCAGCCGCTGATTAAACCCTCTCTTCGCCTCAAGCTAGAAGGGCGATGCCTCCATTCTCATATCTCCTCAGTTGTACCAGGCGGTGATAAAAAAAAGGGTATCGATTTTCTTCTTCATGTTTTAGGGTTTTCAGATTCTTTACTCTTGCATGTTATTAATCTTTGACACGTTTTGATCTTCTGTGTTATTTGTGTTTGAGGTGTAAAAAAGGAAGAGGGGACAATACCTTTAGGTTTTTGTTTCTGAGAGGAGGCGGAGGATTGGACGGTGGCGCTTCTCAGGTGGCCAAGGCGGAGGGAACGTGATGATGCTTGTTGGCTTGTCTTCTGGTACTGGTTTTGACAGGCTTGTTAGAGTTTTGGCTTTGACAGGCTTGCTGGGCTTTGGCTTGAAGGCAGGCTTGAGGCAGTTTAAAGCAGGCTCAGGTTTGAAACAGGTTTTGTTGAAGTTTTGTTTACAGTTTTGTAGGTTTTGCTTGTGTGAGGCTGGCTGTTGGTTTAGTAACTGGTACAGGCAGGCTTGAAGCAGGCTTGGATACAGGCAGGCTGCAAGGCTTGCTTCTGGTTTGAGTTTGTTCTGAGGTTTAATGCAGATTAGAAGGTTTGCTGGTACAAGCCTTAAGGCTTATGTTGCTTGCTCGTTTTGTTTGAGTTTGTTTATGCAGGCAGGCTTTGATACAGGCCTCAAGGCTTGTGTTTCTGTTGTTTGCAAACTTGAAACAGGTTCTTATGCAGGCTAGAAGGTTTTTTTTTCTGGTTTGGTATTGATGTTTTGCAGGTAGGCATGAAGCAGGCTTGCTTCTGGTTTGGAGGTTTGGTTACTAGCAGGCTGTGTTATGCAGGCTTGCTTGCAATGTTACAGTTTGTGTTTCCTTTTCTTTGTGTTCTCCCCCCCTTTTCTGAACTGAACTCTTGTTATATTTATCTATTCTTTATTCCTTCTCTACATAGCCTGCCAAACTGTAAAGCCTACTTCTCTCTCTTTCTCTCTCCATGTAAAAAGCATATTTTATTGCTTAATATATCTTTTTTCTGAAAACGTGTTGGTCTGGAAAATGATGAAGAGGTGCTTTTACAAGCTTACTTGCAATTTGGTTTTCCTCTGCATATTTTCTTATCATCCAGATTTTCTGTATTGCCTTTTATGCAGCTTTTTTGTTTGATAGCTTAGTTGACAATTTGTTGCCAGCTTAGTTGACAGCTTCTTTGACAGTTTTGAACTTGTGACTTAGTTTGCCATTGTGCAACTTAGTTTGCTTTATTTGACATTGCAATTTGGTTTGGCATTTTCAGTTTGCCACTGTACAGCTTGGTGAATTTTTTATGCAGCCTTGTGCCTTCTTTATGTTTAATTGTATGCTTTGCAAAGTATAATTTTACTTTCCTCTTTGTGAACCAAGAAGAGAAATCTTCTTGCGATTTGCAAAGAGGACGAGCAAAATACGATAAAAACCAAAACAAACTGATTCCGGCCAACAATCTTTAATGATGAATTTTTGATTATCTGTCTGAGAATGCCTTTTTCAATTCATCTGTACTGATTTCTTTTTCCGTCTTTGCATGTAAATACCAGTTGGGGATCAGAGAAGTATGAAGACTTCAAGAGGCTTAGAAGATAGTTTTATTTTATTTTTAATCATTGTAATAAACATTATTGTAAATACTTGTAAATAAATTTATTGTATTCAAATAACACTTGTAACAACAATTAAAATAAATAAAATCTTTTGTCAGATAATTCTTTAATTTACACTGTTTATTTAATCATTTAAATCTCTTGAATTAAAACCACTGGAAATGCATCCCAATTATTTTAACTTAGATGAAATAAATAATTAACAAACGTTGTAGTCTCACAACTTCGCATTAACCAACAATACGCCCGACATTCCAAATTACCAAATGCATTGCACAGTTAAACAAACAAACGTCCATACGCCTTTTACCTTACTGATCAAACTAAAGCTTCAAACTTTCAATTCAAATGCCTCAGCTTTTATCCCAGATGTTTTAGGCTTTGAGAAACAAACAGAAATCTTGAACAAGCGTCAAAGCAGTGTAACAGTCGATTTAAAAGAACTGTGGACTCAATTCCTTTTGAGAATGCGTGTGCAAACCCTAATTTTGGATTTACTGTCAAAGAAACATCTGCTTGATCAAACCCTGAGCCAAACTAAAAAATCAGGGAAAACCCGAAGCTGTGATTTCTTGTGAAAAAGGAGAGGGCAAATTTTGGGGTACACCAGTCATCATGAGACATAGTGCCCAAATGTTCTCCTTTAGGCCTAAAGTCATTGTGAAGAAAATGAAACCAAACTTTCCCAGATGGAAGTAGCTTAGCTGGATTAATAGGCTCATATATGGTAGAAGAGACATTATGAATGGAAAAGAGTTTTTCAACAAGGGTGTTCTTTAAGCTGAACTCATCTACTATGGTTCCACCAGTTTCAACACAACCTATAGCTTCAGAGATGGAGGTTGAAGTGATGACAATAGGAACTCCAAAAACCTTTGAACAAACTGATCTACCATGTTCACTCAAATATGCGTATTTCTAGAAGGCTTTGGCTAGATTTAGATAGATTGGTTCATGCAACATTGCAAAATATCCATACCAACCTTAAAATGAACTGGATACAGATAAATTGAAACTAACATTGAATAGACTTGAAAAGTCGGATTGTTCTTCAATTAAGAACCTCCGGGATTTCCTCATCAGCACAGAAAGTTTTAGAAGACATGATAAAGATAGGTTTAAGGGAATATTTAAATAGGATATTATCTGAAGGATGAAAAGAAGTTGATGTAAGAACAAGATTTGGTTCTGAAATATTATCTCTGAGTTTTAATGATAACAAATGAGTATGATTGTATGAACAATTTTTTATACTAATGTTCGTTATTATTGAGTACTTAACAAGCATGTTATGCTTTGATGGATGGTGTGGCAAAGACATTAAAAGAGAATTGATTCCGCTTATATTCTACACAAGTTCTATAAATAGTAGTAAGACACTTCAGAAGGCTCTGAAGTGTAAGCCATGATATTTGTCTGAAGAAACCAATCAAAAGATCTAAAGACAAAAGTTGTTACTTATGTCCAGATGCTGAAGACTCAAGCTTCTAAACACAACGTGTTCTAAGGAAACCAGTTAGAAGATCTGAAGACAGAAGTTGTTACTTACATCCAAATGCTGAAGAACCACATTCTTAAAAGACAGTGTGTTTCAAGAAACAGAGTTAGAAGATCTAAAGAGAAAGTTTCTACTGAAGTCCAGATGCTAAAAACATAGTTTCTAAAAGACAAATTGTTCCAAAGAAGACAAAGTTAAAAGATCTGAAGACAACGTTTCTAACTGAAGTCCAGATGTTGAAGACTTTGTGTTTCTAGCAGCAAGGTTCTGAAGATAAGGATTCTTAATGAACCAAGTGCTAAAGATTATAAAGACAGAAGGTCTGAAAATTCCAAAGACTTGAAGTTATAAAGGTCCAAAGTTATCTACAAATAGGTTCTGAAGACCAAGTGCTGAAGACTCTAAAGACGTGGTTCTTAAGACTCTGAAGACTTGAAGCTCTTCTGATCTAAAGGTTCGCTACAATGGGTCATCATGACCAAGTGCTGAAGACTCTGAAGATGAAGTTATGAAGACTCTGAAGATGAAGTTATGAAGACTCTAAAGATTTGAAAGTTCTGTAGACCTTATGTTATGTTTCCGCTTCTAATCTCATGCTCGTAGAAGCCTCTGAATTGCAAAAGGAAAGAATACAACGGTAACAAAGTACAATAGTACACATTACGAAAAGCTTTATCCCACTACCTTTCCACTAACTTAAAGTGTAAAAGAGGTAAGGTTGTCATAATAATATTTGTAATGACTCTTTTTCAAATAGCCAACGACTCTATTTTGCTTGACTATATAAGAAAAGAATCGTATATTTAAAATTGTTGGTTAGTTAGCTGGTTTCTTAACATATGATGCCGACTAAGATAATCATTGATGAGCTTGCGATATGGATAATAAAAGATGCAAGTTACAAGTCATAAGTTGTTGATATTCAAAAGAAATCTATCATTATTAGAACACAACCAAAACAAGTTATCATCCATTATAAAAACAACCAGAACAATTGTTATCAAATGATTCTTCAATCATGTTGATACTGATTACAATGAAATCATAGATTCAGAATATGCTTAATCTTATATGCTGCACAAAGCTTGCTAAGCTGCAGAAGATAACAAAGATGATCATGAAAGCTCCAGTTACATATCCACAACATAAAGGTCGTGCTCTAAGGTGATCATTAAAGAAAGTAGAACAAAGGCTGATGTCCAGAATGTTCTTAAGTGAATCTAGATGAAGAAATTCTTCTATTTACTACATCAAGATCAACAAAGCTTTCATAAGATTATGAAGAAGAAGACTTCAGCAATTCAAGTGCTTTTAGATATTGTCCATGAAGAAGCTACTTGAAGTAAAGAAGATGACACATTGAAGCTACAATAAAATGCAATATCAAGAAGACTTTGGCTGCGGCCATCATAGATGAAATCCTGATAGTGGATTCTATTGGGTCAATGGTAGTCTTATCTCAAAGGGGACCAAGTGAAGGCCAGCCTTCTGAGATCACTGATGAATATCATTGGAAGGAAATCCTGATAGGAGATTCTGGAGGATCGAATTCTATTAGGTCAATGTACATTATATCCAGTTTAGATCCTTGAATATTTCATTGGATGTTAGTAACCAGCGGTTTCCCGTGCGATTGTAATCATATGGGTTATAGTGGATTAAGTCCTTGAGTTCAAGGAGAAATCACCTCAGAAGGGTGGAATGGATTAGCTTGGGGGTTTCTCAAGTGAACCAGGATATATCGCGTGTTCTTTACTTTTGCTTATGCTTTAGAGTTTATGTTTTCTGAACCAAATTAGAAGCATTAATTAGAAGCAACAATCAGAATCATTGTTCAACCAATAATGCTTAGAAGCAAAAGTTTTACAAGAAAGGAAAACCCAATTCAAACCCACCCTTTCTTGAGTTTTCTTCACACCTTCAATTGGTATCAGAGCCCGGTTTTATTATTGATGGATATTCAAACACCTAACAGTGTTAGATAAAGATCCAAATGCTTTGTGAAGAAATACTCTAAGGTGCCAGTTATTCAATTTTCAACTATTTTCTAAATCTAGAAAATGGAAGAACCAGCTAATAGGAAAAGATTCATCAGATAAGAATTTATATTCGTTTAATGCTTTTGATTAAGTTCCATTGAGAAATATGAGATGGTTTAAAGAAACAGATTAGTCCACCCTTGACTTTCTCATAAGACCTCATTGGGAATCTTTTCAAAAGAAGAAAGACTACTATCTTATGTTATATAAGAATCTCATGATAAAATTGTCTACTCAAGCAGACAGAAGATCTTGTGAAGATCTAATAATTGATTCTGTCGAAAAAGGCTTTGTAGAAGAAAAGACATTCTTGAGGAAAGAATGCTCATTGATGCATCAGAAGTATGGTTGAAGACTAAATCTAAGAAAGTTAGCTCAACATTGAAATAACAAGATTGTTAATCAGATACGTCAAAGTTTTGATTAGAACAAATTTTGCAATTCGTTCAAGAAAACAGAGATTTCAAAAGATGCTAAGTAATGATAGTTAATTCTCTCTATCACGTAGCTTCTCAGAAGTTCATGAAATATTGATATTCTAAAAAAATTAGCTCCTGTTCAAAGAAAGCTTGACACGTAGATGGATGTTATGATAATAAAATATCAGAATATCTTTGCTCTGAGGATTCTCTCAAAAAGTTCAAACTGATAATTCTAAACAGAAGAATGATAAGACCGTCTGAAGAGAAGACTCTGATTTTAGCTCTCTGATTAGACATTAAAATCCAAAAGAATATTACGCTTCTCAAATCAAATAATTGAGAATAAGAGGAATCAATATGAAGATATTCTTCGGTTCATAATCAGACTCCAAGAAGTGAAATCTGGAATCAGAAGCTCCTCCTTCTGATGACGTTGGTTGTCCTTCTAATCAAACTCAACCAAAGAAGAACTAAATCACATCCTCTCATCCTGAAGATCTTATTCTTGGAAGTAAAGATGCTCCAATCAGAACAAGATCGGCTCACAAACCTTCTGATGAAGTGCTTCTGGGTTTAGTCTCCTTAATAGAACCTACATCAATTGAGGAAGCTCTTCTAGATAAGGATTGGATTATGGCTATGGAAGAAGAACTGAACTAATTCTCAAAGAATGACGTATGGGATCTGTTGTATCCCAAAATTTTCCCTCTGTTGTCACTCAAGACATGCCTCTAGAGGTCCTCAATTGCTCAAGGTTGACCAAGATTTGACCAAACAATTTTCCTCCTAAGGCAATGAACCCCCAACTAGGGTTCCAATTTTTATCAAAATGGTTGAGCTCCAAAGGTCTCAGATGTTCTCCATTATCCTAATATGCCTTCAAGATTATCTATGCCAAATTTCATGCCTTGCACGATAAGTTTGCTCAGTCAATTGCTCAAGTATTGGAAAATCAACTATGCTAGGTCAAAAGTCAACAGTGGCCCATGTACAGTCAAACTTCAAGATTTTTGGTCAACATCAACATTTTTAAGTGATATCTGTCATTTGATCAAGGTTTGATCATGATTCCTCAAGAAATGCTCCTAACCCATCAAAAGTCAAAAATGGAAAATTAGAGTTTCTATAGGAAAAGTCAACCAAACTTTGACCAAGCATAACTTTCTCATACTTTATCAGAAATTTTCCAAACAAAGCTCATTTTGAAAAGAATCCAATTCCCTACAACTTCTCATCAACCCTCAAGTCCAATAAATGCACCATTTGAAAGATACAAGTTCATACATTACAGGTCATTTTTAGAAAGTTAATAAAAGCCACTTTTTGCCAAGACCTTTAACATCAAGATAAAATCTTCAAATGCAAAATTGATCAGAAGAGGGATTGAAGAAGACATATTGGGCTTTTCAAAAAGTCAAGGATCATCATCATGAGATAAACATTGAGCAAGTTATGGCTTACCCAAGTTGGGAAAATTTGGGAAATTTCAAGAAATATGCATTGAGCAAATTTGAGCTTTTAAGGCAATGGCTAATTTTTTGGGACTTCAAACATCTTCCTAAGAGTATAGACGACTCTTAAAACCATTTTTGCATAGTCTTGATTTTATTTTCATTTTATAATAATTTTATTTAATTAAAAATCAAATAAATCAAAATTATGGCAAATTATATGGATCAATATGGTTAAGGCTTGTTTTAATGCATGTAGGGGTCCCAATTTTCGTGTACAGCAAGGCTAACATATTTACATTCATTCAAAATTCAAAAATGGACAAGATCCCACACTTTTGGCCAAGGTTACATATTTGTATTCATGGCATTCAAATGTTTGTCTATGGCTGTTACAAGCATTACTTTTCATGTCTCTTGACTCCTCTCTATATAAAGAAGGCATTAGCAAGTATCAAAGAGGAATACACAGCCTGGAAAACCTCTGAAAATTTTGCAAAAAAACATTAAAGTTTTCAATTTCGAATTTCAGTTTCCAACCCACCTTAGTCAAAACCAAGGATCCTAATCCAACCCTGGAGGTCCCTTGAAGCGTTTACCATTGTTACCAAGCCTTGCAGCATCATAAAACCTCATAACCAGACTTCAGGGTTTGCTTCCTTTCTCAAATTCATTTTGCTCGAATTATGCAAAATAAATGCATTTTAGTCATACATTACTGATTATTGGAGTGTTTGCATGCTTTTTGCATAGTTAGATTGCAATTTTGATGCATGTTTCGCGATTTTCCATTTCTAGGGTTTGAACTCTAGAATTGGGGTTTTTCGTAATGGCCAAAATTATACTCAACCAAGGGTACCATTGTGCTCAAGAGGTTGAGGCTAATCAATCCATGACCTCAAATTGAATTTATTTTGCATATTGTAGATTTTCTGATTTGCAGGTGCTATAGTGATATACCAAAACTGTCACTATAGATCTCCCTATCTAAGACGACGGATGGAGGAAGGGACAAAGTATGGCAGTGTCCCATTGGCTAGTTCAAATAAAGCGCACGTTTTTTTATTATAATATATCTGACCATTTTTCTTATATTACATTATTATTCTATTTTATGTAACGAATGAATTGGCAACTCAGTTGGTAAGGGGAGACGCGTGCATTGGAAAGGACCTAGATTCGATAACCAAGTTTGATGTTTTGTTTTTCTAACAATTACCAAAATGAAGATTTGGTGCATGCATTAGCCAGAGGTTCACCATGCACCCTACCATCAGCACCATCACATCATACTCAACCTGGATCCAGTGCCTCCAACAAGTACTCCCCATCATGGACTCTCTAGACGTGCCCAAACAAGATCAAGCGCTAGTTTGGGCCTTCACATCTTGGGCGTAATGCAAATTCAACTTAACACCCCTTGTTCTACTGAATAACCCCTAGGCCCATTTAGCATTTCTTTTTGTTTTGTTTTAATTTCTTTTATTTTCTTTATTTAATATAACAAATAATAAAAAAAATTACAAAAATAATAGGTTAGTTTCTTTTTTAATTAAACTAATTTTCCAAATTAATTATTAATTCAACTTTAATTTTTTCTTTAATTTAAAAATGAGTTAGAATTTAGGATTTAGCTTATGTTTTAATCATTTTCTTTTCATAATGAAAACCAAAAAGAGCTTATACTATATTTCTTAATTAAATTTATTTTTTCTAATTAAATTTTAGCATAGTTTAATTATTTTCTTAAATAAAACAAATACAAAAAAAATGTTAGATTTTTGTTTAGAATTTAACTTTGATCAATAAATTTCTTTTATTTTAATTAATTAAATTTAGGTTTAGTTTAATTTAGTATTTTCCTAAATAAACAAAAACAATCAAAAGATTTTCACTTATCATTTTCTTTTAGACGTTTTTTTATCGCGCGCGCATTTTATATTATTATATATCTGCCCATGGATTGTAATAGCCCTAATTAGGATTTTCATTTTCCGCACTTTACATTTTAAGTCAGATATAACTGTAACTGTCCCGAAACCCTGTAATAGTTGTAGGACTTTATGTCTCGCTTTTTATTTTCTTATATGCTTGTATATAATTGCTAGTAACTTAGGCGTGCATGACAAGATAAAGTCAATTAATCTTTAGATCACTAACCTCAAGATAATATAAATGAAAAAACACACTTCTTACACTTGCATCCTTAGGGTATTCCTCACTTGGTTGCCTCGGAAATGGTCATGTCCCTCGAACGTAGGGATATCTTAGCAATGACCCTCAGTTTAAAAGTCATCATAAAAGATCATGGTCCCTAAACATCCATCGAGTTGCCTATAAGAAATAATATTGTCCCTCGATGTTGCCTATATAATGACAGTCCCCTCGAATACTAAGATATCCTTACATGTTACCTTTAATGACCATAACGTCCCTTTCGATAGTCCCTCAACATCCAACGATAGGGCTACCTACTCACTAATAGTAGGATAACACTATCTAAAGGAAAGGAGGAAAAGAACGTCCATTTTCAAGTAGGTAGATGGTTCTTAAATACTTTCTCAAACCAAACTTTTCACACTTACACACTTTTAAAAAATGCTTTATCACACTCTTGAGGACTGATACAAGAGTTACCATAAAGCAAACAAAAAAAAAACTTTCAAAGCACACAAACACGAACAATTTTTAAAATGAGCAAGTACCTAAGAGCCCGTGGTAAACCACAGATGGAAAGGGTGCTAATACCTTCCCTTTCCATAATCTACCCCCCTTACTCAGAAAATCTCGAAAAAGGTCTTTTTCTGTTCTTTTCACCTTTTCCTTTATTGGATAAAAGAAAAGTCAGTGGCGATTCTTGCTTACCGCAACATTTGCAAACAAAAAACACAAACCAGTATTAAACAGTCGGTTCTACCACCCTATCACTAAACTGGCGACTCTACTGGGGAAAAATATAAAGTGGGGTTTACCTTAGTGTCTAGATCATTTTGCTTCTTTGACTGTTTGTTTTCTTTACTTTTAAGGGTACTGTTTGGGTTACTGTAGATCCTAAACCCAAATCTGGGGAAACCTTTTAGGTAAGTAGCAATAGATTGTGGAAACTGTGCGAGGTATACTGAAACGGTTGTAGCGGTGGCTACGTTGATGCGACACTTTGGTTGGTACAAGTGGCCCTTGAGTTAATCAAGGAGAATACGGGGCCGTTGTGTGGTGTCATGAAGCATCAACTGACCTTAGAACCTTTAATTGAACAACTTGGCCATTAGGACGTAGCGAGATGGCCGTCTTTGGTGTATTCCCAAAGTCGGCAGATAATCGATGATACACTCATTGAGATTTGACTCATGAGTTTTGTTTGGTTACAAGTCAGTTGCCTATCAAACGAAACATTTGGGAAAGATCAGTGATATTGAGATCCCTTAGAACCCAATTACTATTTATAGGACAGGTTTAACCAATCCTACTTCAAGAGGGTATTACCTTAAAACCCATGCAAGCCTTAAACCTAAGGTTTTGGTGTGATTTTCTTGTGCTTGCTATATATGTGATTTCTTAGAATAATCATGACATCATAACATGGCATATCATACTAACTATTTTAAGGATTTTCTAGGTCTTATCTTTGTCTTGTATTGTAGGACATGACATCCGTTCGCAGGAACACTATCCAAATCAACCTTGTGAAAGTACCTCCTCAACTCAAGGACTCAACATCAAGGATTCCTGAAAGCTCTCCCTTCACTGAAAAACATGGTCGACTTCTCAACTTGGTCACTCATAACCCTGATGAAGAAATGTTAAAGGTACTCTTTCAGTTCTTTTACCTGTTACACCATTGCTTCACTTTTCCTGATTACCAGTTAGTGCCTACTATGGAGGAGTTTTCTCAGTTATTTGGGGTACCTATCCTTAATCAGCTACCATTCAACAGTACAGAAAGAGACCCAAATCCTGAAGAGATTGCTCAAGCTTTGTCTTTACAACGGTCTGATGTACTGGAAAATTGGGAAACCAGAAGAGTTATCCAAGGATTTCCAGTTAAGTTTTTATTTGAGAAAGCTCACTATTTTTGGGATAACCTGGATTTATAAGCTTTTGAAGAAGTGTTGGCCCTCCTCATCTATGGGATGGTACTATTCCCTAATACGGACCAACTCATCAATGTGAATGCGGTTAAGATTTTTCTGTCACATAATCCAGTGCCTACTTTACTTGGGGATATTCTACACTCTCTGCATACTCGCGCTCTAAAGAGAAGAGGGACCCTTTTGTATTGCACTCCTCTATTGGCTAGGTGGTTTATTTCGCACCTGCCTAAGTCTATTTTGAAGAATGAACAGGGTATGAGATGGTCTCATAGGTTGATGTCCCTTACACATTCAGATATTCATTGGTGTTCTAGGTCCTTGGAGAGTGTCACCATCATTGATCGCTGTGGGGAATTCCATAATGTCCCTCTCTTGGGAATCAGGGGAGGAATCCCTTATAATCCTTGTTTGGTGTTGTTACAGTTCGGTTACGCTAGAAGAGATGGTCCTCACGACACACTCATCCAAGGAATCATGTTTAACTATGATAATGATGTTCAGGATTATCACCAGAGGTTCATTCGAGCTTGGGGCATGATAAACAGGGTTGATAGAAAGACACTGGGGCACAAGAATTCCATCCCTCTTGAGCCTTACCTCAAATTGGTGCGAGCTCGTGCTCAATGTATTATGATGCCTTACCCTGCCATCTTAACTTTGGTTATGGAGCCAATTGTTGAGGGAGACACTCCTTATGTTATTCTTCATCCTGACATGCCAACTGATCTTGAGGAACTATGGAAATCCTGGATCCAACTCAAAAAGGAACAGGATACCTTTGAAACCCAATTCTACGCCAGCGAGAAAAAGGTTCTAGAGCTCACCCGGTTACTTCAAGAGGAGAGGAATATAAATGCCTACATTGCACCAAAGAGGATGCACCTGTGGGAAGCTTGAAATCTTCTTTTTTGCTTAAAATTTTTATTGTTTCTTTTGTGAGCCCAAGAGGCATTCTTGTGATCAATAAAATATCTTAATAGAATTAACGTTTGTTCTCTTTATGTTTAAGAAAAATTGAGTCTTAGAAATCCTTGAAAACATTGCATACATATATCATACATATCATTGCATAAGCAGGTTTTAAAGCAGGTTTCTCAGCCTCTTCGCTGTTTATTTCAGCAATGGATCTAGAACAAACAATAAAGGATCTACAAACTCAGAATGCCCAGTTTCAACAGATGGTCATGGCTCTGGCCAAGGGGCAAGAAGAACTGAAAGCCTTGCTTGTTAAAGAAAAGAAGAAGCCAAGGAAACCAGCTGGTGTGGTGAACTTGGGAAGAAGTATCAGAGGACCAGTGCGGCGAGCTTCTGAACTGATAACTTCATCAAAGGAAGGAGACAATAAAGAGGAGGAAACAAGAGAGGAAGACTCAAGTCCAAAAGAATCCGATGATGAATATGACTATGATGGGGAGCAATATCGTCCTGCTAATGAAAAATACAAACATCTAGAGGATCGTTTGAATGCAATGGAGGTCCGAAAGGTACCAGGTATGGATTTCGAACAACTGGGTTTGGTTTCTGGGGTTGTCATCCCACAAAATTTCAAGGTGCCGGTGTTCGCCAAATATGATGGGGTTTCATGTCCCAAGATGCACCTCCAATCTTATGTGAGGAAGATACAACCTCACACTACTGATAAGGACTTATGGGTCAACTTCTTTCAGGATAGTCTGTCCGGAACTCAACTAGAATGGTTCTACCAGCTGGAAAGGGCCAACATTTGTAATTGGGAAGACCTGGATGCTGCTTTCTACAAGTAGTATCAGTATAATGCAGACCTTGCTCCCACCCGTACACAACTCCAAAGTATGTCTATGGGTTCGAGCGAGGGCTTTAAAGACTATACTCAGAAGTGGAGAGACTTAGCAGGAAGAGTCTACCCCCCCTGTCTGATAGGGAGCTAGTGGATATGTTTCTAGGTACCCTGTCTGGTTCGTTATTCAATCACCTGATTAGAAGCTCCCCAGCCGACTTCACTGAATTGATCCTTACGAGAGAAAGAGTGGAAGATGGAATTAGGAGTGGTTAGATCGAAAAGGATGCATCCTCCAGTACAGTAAAGAAGCCATTTTCTGGGAAAAAAGAGGTTAGTGTTGTGTACAACCAAAGGAATTAGGACAGAACTGAACACCGTCTAGTGGTAGGTGTTCTTATGATCGCTAAACCTGCACCTACTCAACAAGGGAACAATCAGCCTAGAACAGAAAGGTCGGTAAGACAATTTACCCGGATAAATATGACATTGTCTCAAGTCTTGCCACATTTGTTGAAATCTAATCTGGTAACCTTGTGAGAAGCTCCGAAGAATCCCAACACTGCCTCTCCCTGTTACAACCCTAATGCTCGCTGTGCTTACCACTCAGAAAGTCCAGGTCATGATACAAACGACTGTTGGGCTTTGAAAAACAAGGTTTTAGACCTTCTCGAGGCAAAGGAAATTAAATTTGACGCCCCCGAGATTCCCAATGTTATCACTGCTCCTATGCCCAAGCACGACCATGGTGTTAACGCTATTGAAGATGATACGTTTGTTACTTCTGTTGAGGAACTTGTTACTCCTCTCCTGACCGTCAAGTGGAACTTATTGAAGGCCGGTTTATTTCCAGGCTGTGGCGAAGGTTGCCACTCAAGTTTATCTATATCGACTGGTTGTTATTTGTTGAAGGTAGGTGTTCAGCGCCTGATGGATGATAGAGAGATTTTGTTTGAAAAGACTCCCGTTCCAACCATTTCTTGCAAGGATATTTCAATAATTACAATTTCTGCCAATCCTCCCAGGGTCTCAACCAAAAGACCCATCTGGATTACATCTTCTCTGAAGTTGGCTCCTCTGATTATCACCATGCCAGGGCCAATCCCGTTCTCCTTGGACAAAATTGTTCCCTGGAACTATAAGGGTGACGTCTACTACCACGGTGTCAAGCAAGACTTGATGGCTGTTGAAGACCAGGTTTCTAAAGATGATGATCCCGACATTGGAAACATTGTTGGAACCAGCAAAATAACAAGAAGTGGAAGAGTGTTCTCCCCTATGGTTTCTCCTCCAAAAGCTGTTACTGGTCCTGTGATCATTCCTACTTTTGTTTCTGCTGATACCACTATTGCAGTTCCTGTGATTACCCCTGCTGACACCCCTATCACCGAGTCGGTCGAGACTCGGGGCAAAGAAATATTGATTGAGCCTGTCCAGACGAAGGCGCGGTCAGTATCTATCCCAAAGGCTTCCAAGAAAGAAATGGAAGAAATTTTGAAGATTATAAAGAAGAGTGACTACATCGTGGTTGAACAGCTGGGGCAAACCCCATCCAAGATTTCTATGCTTGCCTTACTGTTGTGCTCTGAAGCTCATGCAAAGGCTTTGGTGAAGTTCCTTAAGACTTCCCACGTGCCACAAGAAACCTCTGTTGATCAATTTGAAGATTGTGTGGCCAGCTTGACGGCTGATAACGGTTTGGGTTTTTCTGATGCTGATCTAACACCCAAAGGTAAGAAACACAATAATGCGTTGCATGTTTCCGTTGAGTGGAGGGGCACTACTTTGGCCCATGTTCTAGTAGATACTAGTTCATCATTGAATGCTCTGCCCATGAAGGCTCTGGATAGACTAGACTGTGAAGGTTTGACCTTGAAGCCCAGCAACATAGTAGTGAGAGCTTTCGATGGTCCGAAGAGAATGGTGGACGAGGAGGTGGACATCCCCATCAAAGTTGGTTCTCAGACCTTTGACTCCACCTTCTACATGATGGATATCAGACCATCTTATTCTTGTTTGTTGGGTCGCCCTTAGATCCATGGGGCGGGAGCTGTCACGTCTACTCTGCATCAGATGATGAAATGCCCGGTAAGAGGAAAGATTGTCACGGTACACGGTGAAGAAGAATACATGGTCAGTCACCTGAACTCCTTCAGGTACGTGGAAATGGATGGCGAGTTCATCGAGACTCTGTGCCAAAACTTCGAAGAGATACCTCATACTATGGTTGTAACTGAAACTGTCACCAATCTGCCAAAGATCACAAGACCTCCCTTGAAGATGGCTTCTCTCAAGGATGCAAAAGCAGTTATTGAAGAAGGTGGGTCTACCATCTGGGGACACCTCCCAGATATTCCATACAAGTCTTATAAGTTTGGTTTGGGTTTCTCTTTAGGGGCTCAAAGGGATGTCCATCATGGTCGTGCTGGAAGACCTCCCCTATGCATCAACAATCATGGGGTTAACGCCTTAGAAGACAGTGATAATAGCGATGACATGGATAGATGAATCTTCTCTACTACCAACGGTGGACCCAATAACTGGACGACAAAAGACTTTGTACCAATTACTTTTATTCACGAGTAATTGTCTTTCTTATTTTTTTGGATATGTAATAAACAATATAAACTTTTTGGCCATGTGTCTTACCCAGGGCAGAATGGTTTATTTGTGAGGGTTATCATGTTTCAATTTCATATGGCATTAATAAAGCATTGGACGTTTATGCATACAAATTTTGCGCTATCTATTTTTTCTTTTCTTCTTTTTACTTTGTCAATACAGATATACCCTTACAGACACTTACATATCAACTACAAATCCATATCCACTCTGGATCCCATTGATAACAGTTCTGCTATTGCCGGTTATGACTTTGAAAATCCGATCAACCAAGCCGGGGAAGAAGGTGAGGAAGATTGTGAGGTACCCGGAGAACTTGCTAGGATGTTACAGCAGGAAGAAAGGGCTATACATCCTCATGAAGAGCCAGTTGAGACAATTAACTTGGGAACATAAGAGGACACAAAGGAGGTCAAAATAGGTGCAAATTTGGAGCTTAGTGTAAAACAGCGGTTGATACAAATGTTGCATGATTATGTCGAGATCTTTTCCTGGTCATATGAAGACATGCTAGGACTGGACATGGATATTGTGGTTCACCATCTGCCAACTAAAGAAGATTGCCCTCTGTTAAAGCAGAAGGTCCGTCGCATGCACCCTGAAATGTCAGAGAAGATCATAGTAGAGGTTATGAAATAGTTCAACATTGGATTCCTAGTTGTTACTTCTTATCCCCAATGGGTTGCTAACATAGTACCGGTACCTAAAATAGACGGCAAGTTATGAATGTGTATGGACTACCGAGATTTGAACAGGTCAATCCCCAAGGATCACTTTCCGCTTCCCCACATTGACGTTCTGGTTGACAACACCGTGCAACACAAGACCTTTTCCTTCCTAAACGGTTTCTATGGTTACAATCAGATCAAAAAGGCACCCGAAGACATGGAGAAGACAACCTTCGTCACACAATGGGGCACTTTTTGCTACAAAGTGATGTCGTTTGGGTTAAAGAATGCTGGGGCAACCTATCAGCGAGCTATGGTAGCTTTTTTACACGACATGATTCACCATAAGATAGAGGTCTATGTTGATGACATGATATCCAAGTCTCAAACTGAAGAAAAGCACATTGATCATCTACAAAAGCTGTTTAATAGGTTGAAGAAGTACAAGCTGAGGTTAAATCCGAACAAGTGCACCTTCGGGGTAAGGTCTGGTAAACTTCTGGGTTTCATTTTCAGTGACAAAGGTATTCATGTAGACCCTGCAAAAGTGAAGGTTATACAATAGATGTCGTCTCATCGCACTGAGAAGGAAGTTAGAGGATTCTTGGGACGACTAAATTACATTGCCAGGTTCATTTCCCATTTAACTACTACTTGTGAGCCAATCTTCAAACTCCTGAAGAAAGATCAAGTGGAATGACGAATGCCAGACTGCCTTTGAAAGAATCAAGGAATACCTTCAAGAACCACCAATTCCGATGCCTCCGATTGAAGGAAGACCTTTGATAATGTACTTAACAGTGCTAGAAAATTCAGTGGGGTGTGTGCTCGGGCAGCATGACGAGTCCAGTCGAAAAGACCATGCGATATACTACCTTAGCAAAAAGTTTACCGACTGTGAAACAAGATACTCACTGCTCGAGAAAACTTGTTGCATTTTGGAATGGGCTACTCGCCGACTGAGACAGTATGTGTTGACCCACACTAATTTGTTGATATCTAAAATGGATCCGATCAAGTACATCTTCGAGAAGACCGCCCTCTCCGAAATAATAGCAAGATGGAAAATGATCTTGACCGAATACGACATCCAATAAACGACCCATAAAGCAATCAAGGGAAGTGTACTAGCTGATCATTTGGCTCATCAGGCTGTGGATGACTACCAATCCATGAAATTTGAAT
Organism: Vicia faba; assembly: GCA_948472305.1. Taxonomy (NCBI): domain Eukaryota; kingdom Viridiplantae; phylum Streptophyta; class Magnoliopsida; order Fabales; family Fabaceae; genus Vicia; species Vicia faba. The sequence goes on from OX451737.1 coordinate 1,576,304,456, forward strand.
TCCCGGATGCGAACATTATGTTAGTGACTGACTGTGAAGAACCTGGACCGGATGAAGGACATGAGGAAGGATCCCAATGGACTATGGTTTTTGATGGAGCCTCCAATGCACTCGAAAATGGCATCGGTGCCGTAATCATATCTCCTGAAGGCTGTCATACTCCTTTCACTTCTAGATTATGTTTCAACTGTACCAACAATATGGCGGAGTATGAAGCATGCATCATGGGTCTCAAAGCTGCTATTGACCTGAGGATCAAGTTCTTGAGCGTATTCGGGGATTCAGCCTTGGTAATAAGTCAAATAAAAGGAGAGTGGGACACACGGCACCTGAATCTTATCCCTTACAAAGAACATGTGTTGACATTGCTTCCACACTTTGAAGAGGTCACCTTTGAACATTTCCCACGAGAAGAGAATCAGTTAGCGGACGCGCTAGCTACTATGTTGTTTATGTTCAAGGTCAAGTGGGACAACGAAGCTCCTCGGATCACTATTGAGAGGTTGGATGAACCAGCATACTGCTATGAGATTGGCGCTGAAGAAGTAGCATACAAACCTTGGTTTCATGAAGTGAAGAGGTATTTCAAGGCTCAAGAATATCCCGAGGGGGCGTCTATCAATGATAAGAAGTTTCTGAGCAGGTTCTCCGTAAAGTTCTTCCTCAGTAATGGAATCCTCTACAAGCACAACCAAGACTCTACTTTACTTCGGTGTGTAGATAAGAACGAGGCAGAGAGGATTATGGCAGATTTACACGAAGGCACCTTCGGCATCCATTCTAGTGGACATACCATGGCTAAAAAGATCCTACGGGCAGGATACTATTGGTCCACTCTGGAAGCAGACTGTTATCAGCATTCCCGAACTTGTCACAAATTCCAGATCTATGCTGATAAAGTACATGTACCTCTGGTTCCCTTGAACGTCTTGACGGCTCCCTGGCCCTTTGCAATGTGGGGCATTGACATGATCGGAGAGATTAGACCTACCGCCTCCAATGGACATCGCTTCATCCTAGTGGCCATTGATTACTTCATGAAGTGGGTCGAGGCTGCCTCTTTTGCTACTATTACCAAGAACGTGGTGGCGCGATTTATCAAACATAACCTGATTTGTCGGTATGGTGTGCTAGAAAGAATCATCACGGACAATGGTACAAATCTCTACAATACAATGATCACCGAGCTCTATAAACAATTCAAGATCCAGCATCATAATTCTTCCCCTCACTGGTCGAAGATGAATGGCACTGTGGAGGCTGCTAACAAGAATATTAATAAAATCATATAGAAGATGACAGTGAAATACAAATACTGGCATGAGATGTTACCATTTGCTCTTCATGGTTACCGCACCTCAGCACGTACGTCTACAGGGGCAACACCTTATTCTCTGGTATATGGTATGGAGGTTGTCCTACCTATTGAAATCCAGATCTATTATTTGAGGATCATGAAGGATGCGGGTTTGAAAAAAGACGATTGGATTCAGACTCAACTTTATCAACTGAATCTGATTGATGAGAAAAGGCTTACTAATGTCTGTCATGGTCAGATGAATCAAAAACTGATGATCAAGGCTTTCAACAAAAAGGTCAGATGTCAGGTATATCAAGTGGGTGACCTGGTAATCAAGCGCATCATACTGCCACAAGTTGATCCCAGGGGAAAATTGACTCTCACGTACGAAGGGCCATTTGTGATCAAAAGTATATTTTCCGGTGGAGCCATGATTTTGACCACCATGGATGGTGACGACCTTCCTCACCCTGTTAATGCGGACATAGTGAAAAGATACTACGTATAAATAAAGACCCGCTAGGTTGACTGGCGTAGGAAAAAATAAGGGCATCCAGGCGAACCAAAAGGGTTCGGGCAAAAATTAGGGATAAATACAAAAACAATTTGTACCCTCGGCAAGTCGAAAACCTGAAAAGGCGGCTTGGGCAAAAAAGGGTATCCCGGTGGACTGAAAACTCGAAAGGGTGGTCCAGGAAAAAGTTAGGGATTTGAAGCGTACAACTATGTACCATTGGGTCACCTTGCGACCAAACTTCAGTATCAACTATTAAGCTCAGACGGTATCGATCAATCCAAATAGCTTCAGATAAGTAGCAAAGTGATGAGATGCTCAAGGACATAGGGGCAATAGAATAATTAAAACTCAATGGGATTATTACACATAGCTGTTTTCTTCTCTTTGTACACTATTTTGTATAGCTTCCATTCTTTTATGGTGGTGTTCTCCTACTAGAACATCAGTCTCTTTGTACAAAATGCCTGTTATAGGCTAACTTAAAAAAAAAATCAATATAAATCATTTCTTTGAAAGTACACAACTATTTGTTTTCTATTTTTCCGTTTTCTTTTGAAAAAACGACCAATGCTTATTTTTGACATATGCATTTGAATATAATCACTATCCACAAATACTTGCATAAAAACAGAAAGATTGTTACTAATGATTTTAAGAAACGGGGCAAAGTCTAAGAAATATTTTGCAGTCCCGACAGTTACTCCTTCCAGCAGGTACAGGGGCAGAGACAGTTTGAGACGAAGTTTCCATTAAAATGCGAACCCGCAATGGATATGTTCCCTACATTGCAGAAACAACCAAGTCCTGGTCTCCTTCTTACCCAAGCAGGAATTACCTGCTCAAGCTGAAATCTGTATCCCCCATCCGAGATTTATAATCTTAAACAGTTTATAACCTCCTCCTCGGTAGAGTTTATTTCTCAAACTGCGAAAGCTCATTCCCCAACAGAGTTTATTTCTCTACAACGGCTAAATCTCCCAACAGAGCATCCTTCCTCCATAGAGGTATTCTCAAGCAGAGTCAATCCCCGACAGAACATCCTCAAGCAGAAAGAGGAAATCCCCGGCAAATCATATCCATTCACCATCCCCAGCGGAAATGAAGGATTCATCCTCCTTATACTCTCTAGCAGCAGACATGGATTTACTTTCCCAGACTATAAAATATCGTAATAGCATCCCATATTCATACATCATGGCATGCACAAACACATCACATACAATATAATCTAATTTATTTTGAGAACATCATCACAATGCATTTCATACATCATGACATTGCATATGACTAACATTTTACATTTTTCAGGAAAAGATCAAATCAACAAACACCGTTGACTACTTACGTGACCCAGTAGTCTTCTCAAAAGCCACGTCTGATAAAGGGCTATTTTGGCATTTTCCTCAGAAAGACATTCTTAAAAGACCTTCTATGGTTCAGTCAGATTGACACTAAGATCTCTCTAATTTCTATTCTAGTTGAAGATATTCCATGACTTTTGTTTGGTTCAGTTGAATCGATACTAAGATTCAACTGATTTCTAGTCTAGTCAAAGTTAATCCAAGACCTTCTCTGGTTCATTCAGATCGACACTAAGATCTCTCTTATTCCTATTCCATTTGAAGATGACCCAAGACTTTTGTCTGGTTCAGTTGAATCGATCCTAAGACTCTTCTGATTTCCATTCTAGTAAAAGTTTGTTCAAGATTTTCCTCTTTTTCAGTTAGATCGATACCAAGATCTCTCTGATTCCTATTCCATTTGAAGATAATCCAAGACCTTTTTCTAGTTCAGTTAAATCGACACTAAGATTTTTCTGATTCTTATCCAATCAAAGATAAATCAAGACCTCTGCTAGTTCAGTTCGAATCGACCATTGGTTTGTTACTGATTCTTTTCTGGTAGTCCTTTTTCTGGTTCAGTTAAATCGACACTAAGATTTTTATGATTATTATCTAGTCAAAGATAAACCAAGACCTCTGCTGGTTCAGTTTGAATCTACCATTGATTTGTTACTGATTCGTTTTTGGTAGACCTTTTTCTGGTTCAGTTAAATCGACACTAAGATTTTTCTGATTCTTATCCAGTCAAAGATAAATCAAGACCTCTGCTATTAGAGAAACTGCAAAGCCTGGAGTATGACCAGACAACAGTTTAATCTCATTTCCCCAGTAAGTTGTTGTGAAGCCTGGAACACAACCAAATAGCAGTCAGCCTTATTATCCTCAGCAAGTCACTATGAAGCTTGGATCCTGACCATATAGCAGTTTACTTATGTCTCATCAGTCAAGAGATGACTCCCCAGTAGAGTAATACAAAACCGAAGCTCCTAGACTCTATTCCCCTAAAAAAATTCCCAACAGACTCCTCCTCATACAACAGAAACGGGAATCCCCGCAAAGAGACTCCTTACGAAGTCAACATCTATTTTGGATGGCATCTTTAAGCCCATCTCTAACGACTCTCCGTCATACTCCTTGGATGGCATCCTTAATCCCATCTCCGACAGTCTTCTGTCATCTTTTCCAAATGGCATCTGTAAGCCCATTCCCGATATTATTCACCAACAGTCTCACTTCGGACGAGTGCAAATTTCTGGGCACTCTAGTGTTCAATCATCTTCCACCTTCAGATCACGAAAGACAAACAAGCCAATCTAAATCTCTAGGTTTAAGAAGATTGAACAGGGGAAGATGTTGTACCCCAAAATTTGCTATCCCATTGTCACTCAAGACATGCCTCTAGAGGTCCTCAATTGCTCAAGGTTAACCAAGATTTGACCAGACAATTTTCCTCCTAAGGCAATGAACCCCCAACTAGGGTTCCAATTTTATCAAAATGGTTGAGCTATAAAGGTCTTAGATGTTCTCCATGGTACTAATATACCTTCAAGATTATCTATGCCAATTTTCATGCCTTGCACGATAAGTTTGCTAAGTCAATTGTTCAAGTATTGGAAAATCAACTGTGCTAGGTCAAAAGTCAATTGTGGCCCATGTACAGTCAAACTTCAATATTTTTGGTCAACATCAACATTTTGAAGTAATATCCATCATTTGATCAATGGTTGATCATGATTCCTCGAGAAATGCTTCTAACCCCTTAAAAAGTCAAAAATGGCAAATTAGGGTTTCTATAGGAAAAGTCAACCAAAATTTTACCAATCATAACTTTCTCATACTTTATAAGAAATTTTCCAACCAAAGCTCATTTTTAAGAGAATCCAATTCCCTACAAATTCTCTTCATCCCTCAAGTCCAATAAATGCACCATTTGAAAGATAGAAGTTCATACATTACAAGTCATTTTTAGAAAGTTAATAAAAGCCAATTTTTCAAAGACCTTTAACATCAAGATAACATCTTCAAATGCAAAATTGATAAACAGAGGGATTTAGCTAGACAACTTTGGATTTCCAAAAAGTAAAAGATCATCATTATGAGATAAAAATTGAGCAAGTTATGGCTTTCCCAAGTTGGGAAAATTTGGGAAATTTCAAGAAATATGCATTGAGCAAATTTTAGCTTTTAAGGCAATGGCTCATTTTTTTGGACTTCAAACATCTTCCTAAGAGTATAGAGGACTCTTAAAACCATTTTGCATAGTCTTGATTTTATTTGCATTTTATATTAATTTTATTTAATTAAAAATCAAATAAATCAAAATTATGGCAAATTATATGGATAAATATGGTTAAGGCTTGTTTTAATGCATGGAGGGGTCCCAATTTTCATGTACAACAAGGATAACATGTTTACATTCATTCAAAATTTAAAAATGGACAAGGTCCCACACTTTTGGCCAAGGTTATATATTTGTATTCATGGCATTCAAATGTTTTTCTATGGCTGTTACAAGCATTACTTTTCATGTCTCATCACTCCTCTCTATGTGAAGAAGGCATTAGCAAGAATCAAAGAGGGATACACGGCCTGGAAAACCTCTGAATATTTTGCAAAAAAACATCAAAGTTATCAATTTCGAATTTCAGTTTCCAGCCTTCCTTAGTCCAAACCAAGGATCCTAATCCACTCCTGGAGGTCCCTTGAAGCGTTTACCATCGTTACCAAGCCTTGCAGCATCATAAAACCTCATAACCAGACTTCACGGTTTTCTTCTTTTCTCAATTTCATTTTTCTCGAATTTTGCAATATAAATGCATTTTGATCATACATTACGTATTAGAGTGTTTGCATGCTTTTTGCATAGTTAGATTGCAGTTTTGATGCATGTTTCGTTACCATTTCTAGGGTTTGAACTCTAGAATTGGGGTTTTTTGCCATGGCCAAAATCAGACCCAACCAAGGGTACCATTGTGCTCAGGAGGTTGTGGCCAATAAAACCATGGCCTCACATTGAATTTATTTTGCATATTGTAGATTTTCTGATTTGCAGGTGCTATAGTGACAAACCAAAGTTGTTACTATAGATCTCCCTATCTAAGACGACAGATGGAGGAATGAGACGAAGTATGGCAGTGTCCCATTGGCTAGTTCAAATAAAACGCGTGTTTTTTAATTATAATATATCTGGCCATTTTTCTTATATTACATTATTATTCTATTTTATGTAACAAATGAATTGGCAGCTCAGTTGGTAAGGGGAGACACGTGCAATGGAAAGGACCTGGGTTCGATACCCAAGTCTGATGTTTTGTTTTTCTAACAATTATCAAATGCAGATTTGGTGCACGCATTAGCCATGGGTTCACCATGCACCTTACCATCAGCACCATTAGATCATACTCAACCTGGATCCAGTGCCTCCAACAAGTAGTCCCCATCATGGACTCCCCAGACGTGCCCACACGGGATCAAGCGTTGGTTTGGGCCTTCCCATCCTGGGCCTAACGCAAATTCAACTTAACACCCCTTGTTCTACTGAATAACCCCTAGGCCCATTTAACATTTCTTTTTGTTTTGTTTTAATTTCTTTTATTTTCTATATTTTATTTAACAAATAATAAAAAAATCACAAAAATAATAGTTTTTTTTTATTAAACTAATTTTCGAAATTAATTATTAATTCAACTTTAATTTTTTCTTTAATTTAAAAATGAGTTAGAATTTAGGATTTAACTTATGTTTTAATCATTTTCTTTTCATAATGAAAACCAAAAAGAGCTTAGACTATATTTCTTAATTAAATTTATTTTTCTAATTAAACTTTAGGATAGTTTAATTATTTTCTTAAATAAAACAAATACAAAAAAAAATGTTAGGTTTTTGTTTAGAATTTAACTTTGATCAATAAATTTCTTTTATTTTAATTAATTAAATATAGGTTTAATTTAATTTAGTATTTTCCTAAATAAATAAAAACAATCAAAGGATTTTCACTTGGCATTTTCTTAGTTTTTCTTTTAGACAATTTTTTATCGCACGCGCATTTTATATTATTATGTATCTGCCCATGGATTGTAATAGCCCTAATTAGGATTTTCATTTTCCACGCTTTACATTTTAAGTCAGATATAACTGTAACTGTCCTGAAGCCCTATAATAGCTATAGGACTTTATTTCTCGCTTTTTATTTTCTTATATGCTTGTATATAATTGCTAGTAACTTAGGCGTGCATGACAAGAGAAAGTCAATTAATCGTTAGATCAATAACCTCAAGATAATATAACTAGAGAAACACACTTCTCACACTTGCATCCTTAGGGTATTCCTCACTTGGTTCCCTCGGAAATGGTCATGTCCCTCGAACGTAGGGATATCTTGGCAATGACCCTTAGTTTAAAAGTCATCATAAAAGATCATGGTCCCTAAACGTCCCTCGAGTTGCCTACGAGAAATGATCTTGTCCCTCGATGTTGCCTATATGATGACAGTCCACTTGAATGCTAAGATATCCTTACATGTTGCCTTCAATGACCATAGCATCCCTTTCGATAGTCCCTCAACATCCAACGATAGGGCTACCTACTCACTAATAGTAGGATAACACTATCTAAAGGAAAGGAGAAAAAGAACATCCTTTTTAGAGTAGGTAGATGGTTCTTAAGTACTTGCTCAAACCAAATTTTTCACACTTACACACTTTTCAAAACCTATTTTCAAAAACGCTTTATCACACTCTTGAGGACTGATACAAAAGTTACCATAAAGCAAAAAAAAAAAACTTTCAAAGCATACAAACACAAACAGTTTTCAAAATGAGCAAGTACCTAAGAGCCCTTGGAAAACCACAGATGGAAAGTGTGCTAATACCTTCCCTTTCCATAATCTATCCCTTGACTCAGAAAATCTCGAAAAAGGTCTTTTTTTGTTCTTTTCACCCTTTCCTTTATTGGATAAAAGAAAAGTCGGTGGCGACTCTTGCTTACCGCGACATTTGCAGACAAAAAACGTAAACCAGTATTAAACAGTCGGTTTTGCCACTGTATCACTGGATCTTATTAAGAAAACTAAAGGTGTCCACGTCATTGGAACCAGATGGGTGTTCAGAAACAAGCTCTATGAGAATGGTGAAGTTGTTAGAAACAAAGCTCGACTGGTCGCACAAGGTTATAGTCAACAAGAAGGTATAAACTATATAGAAAATATTGCACTAGTCTCCAAGTTAGAAGCTATTCAATTATTAGTTTCCTTTTCTGTAAATTATAATATCATTCTTTATCAGATGGATGTTAAGAGTGCATTTCTGAATGTTTATATTTCAAATGTGGTGTATGTCAACAACCTCTTGGCTTTGAAAAATCTGAGAAATCAGACTTTGTTTTTAAGCTACAGAAATCTCCTTATTGCTTGAAACAAGCTCCCAAAGCTTGGTATGACAGATTGAGCAATTTTCTGTTAGAAAATAAGTTTACCATAGGAAAGGTTGACACTACACTCTTTTGCAAAACATTCAAAAATGATATTCTTATTTTTAAAATCTATGTCGATGATATTATTTTTGGTTCTTCTAATCCATCTCTCTAAGAGAAATTCTCTAAGCTAATGCCTAATGAGTTTGAAATAAGAATGATGGGGGAACTGAAGTTCTTTCTGGGAATCCAGATTGATCAAAACCAGAGGCTACTTACATACATCAAAACTATGCTGGAGATCGACTAGAGAGAAAGAGCACTTCTGGAAATTGTTAGTTTCTAGGAAAGAATCTAATGGTCAAGCAAGAGGCAATCAACAACTATTGTTTCAACAACAGAAGCAAATTACATATCAACAACACTATCAAACACTCAGATGCTATGGATAAGGAATCACTTGGAAGATTACCAGATAAATGAGAGTAACATTTCTATCTTCTGTAACAATATTGTTGTTATTGGCTAAGTATTTAGAAATTATAAGTTCATTAAAGTGTAAAATAAAACAGTCACGCATGCGCCTCCAGAGTATAGATTAGGTCCTAGACCTTTGATACTAGTCAGTTACTTTATTCACGTATTAAAAATAACCTATTTAAAGTAATGAACAACTTGGTATTCCCTCATAAATGAGATCAACTATAATTTTCTCTTTCCCATACACCTATGTGTCATAGTCTACTCTAGATACTCACAAATCTGATTCAAAGATATCAGTTGTCTTTCTTATCGAATCTTAGGAGTTATTGCTGCACTCCTGACCTTCCTCAGTCATTCATTATTGATTCTCCCAAAATTTATTATCTTACATAAGGAAAATCATTTCTCCTGTCAAGTCACATCTTCTTGATTCCTTTTACACACCATCATTTCCCTCTACCTTTCCTAACAAGTAATCTCTAACAATTATCATCAATTGCCTTCTACTTAATTCTCTCTCTCTCTCTCTCTCTCTCTCTCTCTCTATCTCTCTCTCTCTCTCTCTCTCTCTCTCTCTCTCTCTCTCTCTCTCTCTCTCTCTCTCTCTCTCTCTCTCTCTCTCTCTCTCTCTCTCTCTCTCTCTCTCTCTCTCTCTCTCTCTCTCTCTCTCTCTCTCTCTCTTCATAATGACTTCAACAACTTCTCATGAAAATGATGATCACTTAGAAGTTATCATAGAAAGACATCTAAGACTCTTCGGTGCAAGTCTGAAATTCCGTCTCAGCATCCTCTCCCAAACATGGAATCACTATCTTTCCTTACTAAGAGGACTCGTTTATCCAAATATTGTATAGAACTTTTGGAAAAATGCCACTGTAAACATCTATGGCTCCTCAATCTCTTCAAACATCTATGACTGGGATGTTTTCTTCACCGTTGAATGTATTACTGAGATAATAAATTATCCATGCGTGGGTATCACGACTGGTTATGTCTCTCTTGATAGCATTTCTGATGGTAACATCATTTCCATCATTAAAGTATCTTCTGAGTTCGACTCTACTAATACTGAAAGTCTTAAGCCCATTGCCAAAGACTGGTTTCACTTCATCCTGATAAATCTTTGTTTGTGTGATTGTATGAACAATTTTGTTATACTAATGTTTGTTATTGTTCAGTACTTACCAAATATGTTCTGCTTCTGATGGATGGTGTATCCAAGACATTAAAAGAGAATTGATTCTGCTTCTATGCTACACGAGTTCTGTTGAATAGTGGTAATAGACTTTAGAAGGCTCTGAAGTGTAAGCCGTGATATTTGTCTGAAGAAACCAGTCAAAATATCTGAAGACAAAAGTTGTTACTTGTCCAGATGTTGAAGACTCAAGCTTCTAAAGACAACGTGTTCTAAGGAAACCATTCAGAAGATATGAAGACAGAAGTTGTTACTTACGTCCAAATGCTGAAGACCCACATTTGTAAAATACTGTGTGTTTCAAGAAACAATGTTAGAAGATCCAAAGACAAAGTTTCTACTTAAGTCCAGATGCTAAAAACTTAGTTTCTAAAAGACAACTTGTTCCAAAGAAGACAAATTTAAAAGATCTGAAGACAACATTTCTAACTGAAGTCCAGATGCTAAAGACTTTTTGTTTCTAGAAACAAGGTTCTGACGATAAGGATTCTTAAAGAACCAAGTTCTAGAGATTCTAAAGACAAAAGGTCTGAAAATTCCAAAGACTTGAAGTTCTAAAGGTCCAAAGTTATCTACAACAGGTTCTGAAGACCAAGTGTTGAAGACTCTAAAGACGCAGTTCTAAGACTCTGAAGACTTGTAGCTCTACTGATCTAAAGGTTCGCTACAACGGGTCATCACGACCAAGTGTTGAAGACTCTGAAGATGAAGTTCTAAAGATTTAAAGTTCTGTAGACCTTATGTTATGTTTCCGCTTCTAATCTCATGCTCGCAGAAGCCTCTAAAGTGCAGAAGGAAAGAATACAACGATAACATAATACAATAGTACACAGTACGAAAAGCTTTATGCCACTACCTCTCCACTAACTTAAAGTGTGGAAGAGATAAGGACGTCATAGTACTATTTGTAATGACTCTTTTTCAAATATACAACGACTCTATTTTGCGTGGCTATATAAGAAAATAATCATATGTTTAAAACTGTTGGTTGGTTAGCTGGTTGCTTAACACATGATGCCGAACAAGATAAACATTGATGAGCTTTCATAAGCTACTTGGATGGGTGCTAAAAGCTGCAAGTTTCAAGTCACAAGTTGTTGATGTTCAAAAGAAAATCTATCATTATTAGAACACAACCAAAACAAGTTATCATCCACTATAACAACAACCAAAACAACTGTTATAAAATGATTCTTCAATCATGTTGATACTGATTATAATGAAATCATAGATTAAAAATGTGCTTAATCTCATATGGTGCACAAAGCTTGCTAAGTCGCAGAAGATAACAAAGATGGTTATGAAAGCTCCAGTTACATATCCACAACATAAAGGTTGTGCTCTAAGGTTATAATTGAAGAAAGTAGAACAAGGGCTACTGTCCAGAATGTTCTAAAGTGAATCTAGATGGAGAAGTTCTTATATTTACTACATCAAGATCAACAAAGCTTTCAGAAGCTTATGAAGAAGAAGACTTCAGCAACTCAAGTGCTTTGGGCTGTTGTCCATGAAGAAGCTACTTGAAGTAAAGAAGACCACACATTGAAGCTATAATAAAATGTAATATCTTTAAGTGTGTATTAGGTTCTTTTGATGTACTTAATTTATGTTTACATCTAGCTTGTATGGAAGCATTATTGTTGTAAACGAATATGAATCAAACAAATGTTTGATGGTTCCTTGAGAGACTCAATTGAGTCAAAACTCTCAAGAAGACTTTGGTTGCAGCCATCATAAATGAAATCCTGGTACTGGATTCTATTTGTTCAATTGTAGTTATATCTCAAAGGAGACTGAGTGAAGGTCAGCCTTCTGAGATCACTTATGGATATCATTGGAAGGAAATCCTGATAGGAGATTCTAGAGAATTGGATTCTGTTGGGTCAATGAATGTTATATCTTATTTGGATCCCTGAATGTTTCATTGGATGTTAGTCACTGGAGGTTTCCCGTGCGATTGTAATTATATTGATTATAGTTGATTAAGTCCTTGAGTTCAAGGCGAAATCACCCGGAAGGGTGGACTGGATTAGTTGGGGGTCTCTCAAGTGAACCAGGATATATCACGTGTTCTTTACTTTTGCTTATGCTTTAGAGTTTATGTTTTCTGAACCAAATTAAAAGCATTAATTAGAAGCAATGATCAGAAGCATTATTCAATGAATAATGCTTAGAAGCGAAAGTTTTACAAGAAATGAAAACCTAATTCAAACCCCCCTTTATTGCATTTTCTTCACACCTTTAGATGAAACCAAAAGGGTATAAATAAGAAAGGAGAAAATGTAACTCACAAGAGAATTGATTTCCTTACGCAAGAAATCAAACTCAAGACACGTACAAGATTTAACGTTTGAATAAGAACCGAAGAAGAATAAAGAATATAATCCTTTCCAAGGCACTTGTCAGGGAAAAGAATACAAGACGACAACATAGGCTAGGAATAGATGGCCATGCTTAAATATTCCTATTTCTAATAAAAGAATGTTTGATCTTTCCTTAGATGAACAAATGACAGGAGAGAAGCATTGAGATTTTAAACCTATTCTCAAGGGCATTATTGCTTCGAGACTAATACTCTAATTATTATAGAATATATGTGTTTTTTAATTTTAAGAAGTTTCTAATTAAGATATCGAAAATATGTAAATTCTAACCTGGTGAATCTTGTCTAGGATGAGTTCACCTTCCTAATCTATCTTGTTTCTGATGACCCACTTGGTTACAACAACGTGAGTTTCCTTTGATTTAGGATTTTGATACAAAACATCATTTCTGGAGAACTGGTTTCGCTCTTCTTTTATGTCTAGAATCCATCCATTATCCTCAAGTGTTTCATCATACAAAGTTGGTTCTATTAGAGATATTAATCCCAGAAGTGTTTCTTCAGATTATTTAATGGTGGATCTTGTTCTGACAATTTCAGCTTTGTCTCTCCCTTTGCCTTTTCTGAAATGATGGATAGTCAGGTGCTTCTGATTTATCATCATTTCTGATAAGCTTTCTATCAGAATATTTCTCTTCAAAACCTGCAGGTGTTAGCTCTATATCTTCAAAGTTTTCAAACTGCTTTGAATTTTCCGGGTCAAGCTTATCATTGGTTCTAAAATTGATTGATTCTTCCACTATACGTGTTTATGTATTGTATACTATGTGGCCTTTAGAGTGTTATGAGTATCCCAATATAAAAACCCTTTGTTCATTAGAATTACACTTGTTCAGATTACCTTTAGTATCCAGAATAAAACATGAACATCCAAATGGATGAAAATAAGATGTTTTGGATTTTATTCCCTTACACAACTCATAAGGAGTCTTTTCTAGAATAGGTCTCATGTAGATTCTATTATGAGTGTAACATATTTCATTACCAACTTCTGCACATAAGTGCTTAGCCACGTTAATTTTATTGATCATTGTTCTGGCCATTTCTTGCAGTGTTCTATTCTTACTTTCTAAAATTCTATTATGACTAATACCATAGATCATGAAAGTCATTATGCTTCTGTCTATGTTATAGTTTAGGAATTTATGAAAAGCTTTATCATGTTGGTACGTGATGGTTTCAGAAGATAGAAAAGCTTTAGAAAGAACCTTTTCAAATTCTGAAAAGTTTTTACTAAAAAATACTTTTTATTTTTCAAAATAGAATGATCATCTTTTTGTTCAAAACTTTCTTTCTCTAGCTTATCATATTCTTCAATTTCATGTTCATGAACCTTCAGAAGATTTTTGAATTTTTGTTGAAACTTCTGATGCTTGTTTAGAGTTTCTGATAAACATAATTTTAAGTCTGCTCGAGAGAGTTCAGGAAATACCTCTTCAAAGTCGAACTCTATTTTTGACGTGTCTTCTTCTAAACTGATACCCATGAGTGCTACGTTGGCACAATCTCCTTCTGATTCTGATTCTTCAGAGTCAGAATCATCCCATGTTGCCATGAGACCTTTCTTCTTACCTATGAAACTCTTATTCTTGAAGCTTTCTTTTTTGGTTCTCTCCTTCTTGAGAATTGGACATTCATTTTTGTAGTGTCCATGCTTATTGCACTCATAGCATACTAATTTATCATCAACTTTTCCTCTATAAGATGTTTTTGGACGATCTTCTTTGTTTCTAAATCTTCAACCATAGTTTTGTCTTTTCTTCCAGAGTTTCTTAACTCTTCTGGATAAAAGTGATAATTTGTCTTCGTTATCATCCAAATATTCATCATTAGATTCTTTGATTTCTTCAACTTGGAAAGCCTTACTCTTTCCTGGTTTTAATCTTTCTATTCTAGATCTTAGAGCGATAAATTTATTTCTTTTCCATGGCTCATCTTCTTCAAGCTCTATCTCACGATTTCTAAGAAAACTCACTAACTCTTCAAGAGTTATACTGTTCATATCCTTAGAAAGTTTTAAATCAGTAATCATAAGTCTCCATCTTTTGGGAAGACTTATTATGATCTTCGTAATATGATCAGCTTTGGAATAACCTTTGTCCAGAACTTTAAGTCCTGCTACCAAGGTCTGGAACCTTGAGAATATATATTAAACCGTGTCTTCATCTTCCATTATAAAGGCTTCATATTTATGAATTAAGATCAAGGCCTTAATTTCTTTGACTTGTGCATTGCCTTCATGTGTCATTCTGAGTGAATCAAGAATATCCTTTACAATTTCTCTATTGGTGATCTTTTCATATTCGTTGTACGGGATTGTGCTGAGAAGGATAGTTTTGGCTTTGTGATAATTCTTGAATTTGCGCTTCTGATCTTCATTCATTCTATTAATGGGAATAGGAATACCAATTGCACTGACAGGTTCTTGATAACCATTTGTAACTAGTTCCTAGAGATCAATATCATATCCCCGAAAGAAATTTTCTATTCTATCTCTCCAATAGTCAAATTTATATCCATCAAACATATGAGGTTTAGCAATGTATCTATCATTATTGTTTATGTTAGCAGCAACCATTTAAAAGGTTTTTCTCACACTAGATCTCTCTACACGGTTAAATATTTGATTAGAAAATCAATAACAGAGTTAGAGCTCTGATGTCAACTGAAGGTGGATAAAAACACAATAAAGGGGGTTTGAATTGGGTTTTAAAACACTTTCGTTTAAAAGTGCTTTTCATAAATGATCAGAATTAGAAACAATGCTAGGATTAAAGCAACCCGAGAAAATAAATCTCTCAAACAAACAGTGAAGTTGCCATTGGACATTTATTATCCCATAGGAAGGGAAAGGAAAACATTGAATAAAACCTGAAGAGGGAGAAATCAAGGTCTTGCTACCAAGAAAATGAGTAAGGGAGTTGATTATGAAAGGGGGAGGTGTTAGCACCCCTCACTTCCATGGTACTCCACTGGATCCACTCTTGTTCTAATCAAAGAGTGTGTTCAGATCTAAAGCAAGGATGTAAAGGAAAAAAATGCATGTACGCAAAGGATTATATACAAAAAAAATAAAAGGATTTATTAGTCGTGCCTTCCCCGGTTGTGAACCTTTGTGCCTACATACCATCGTTAGTGCAATGGGGATCAAGGCACTCGTAGTTCACCTTAAAAGTTTTGGTCGGTTGCATGTTTTTTATGAACGATATTGTTGAAGCATGTTCTTTTGGAAAAGGTTTCAAAAGAAAAAGTCCGAAGACAAAAAAAGGATGCATTGGTTGGTGTTTTAACCTTCAAAAGGGTTTACTAATGTCAGAGTGTTTTGAAGTTTGAACAAAGAAAAAGAAAGTTTTAGTTTTAAGTATGAAAAAAAGGGAATGAAAAAGTATAAGAGAAACTATCTATCTCTACCCATAATGTTATCATACAATGATGGTCCTAAGGTTTTGATAGAAAAAGGGGAACATATACCTAAGTTAGCATGCATGGATTACAATCCTAATGTCTAACTCGAATCATAAACGGAACGAGTGCATCCTAAGGGAACATGCAAAATCCTAAAAGGAAAAGCGCAAACACAAGTGCAATTGAACAAAGTCGAATCAAAACCAAACAAAATTCAAGTGAAGCTAGAAATAAAAAATGAATCCAATGTATTTCAAGGTGGGATTAAGGAACTCTTTCCACTTGATTTGCTCAAGCATTGATATCGAGTAACAACTCAAAGCATCAACGTTTAAAGAAATGTGATCTAACATCATTGAAACGAATGACAAAGTGTGGGGGTTGGTTATGAATCCTTTTCCACTCTATTTGACTCAATGGATAAGAATAAGCATGGTTCAAAGTGTCAACGTATAACATGAGCTAAGTACAACACAAAATAGAAAGTGTGGGGGGCGATTGCAAGCCATTTGCTCCACTTATTGACTGGATAGAAAGCACAAAGTAAAAGGGGAGGGGAATTTCCTTCTTTGAGGACTTTAGCAAAATTGCCTCTTTTTGAGGTCTTTAAACAAACACAATCATTGCCTCTTTTGAGGACTCTTAACAAAACAAATATTGCTTCCTTTGAGGACTTTAAACAGATTTGCCCACCTAAAGTAGGGACTCCCAGTCATGCATCTCTATTCCTACTTCTCATGGCAAGGAAAAGAAAATACAATACGAAATCAAAATAGAATCAGAAACAATACCAAACAAACAATAAGTCTGTAGCAAAGCGAAATCAAAGCAAAAGGAACCCGACGATCTTCGTGCAAGCTAGCATCAACAAACAAAATAATAAGAATTGGATGCTCGAAATAGGTGACAAAGCATTGACAACGTGAAAATAAATCACATGTGGAGTGTGTATCCAACACATCCTCACGACATCAATAAACCTACACGAAAATACACATCCAGACAACAACACAATCAATGTATATATCTCATAGAATGAGAATCAAGCGCGTCAGATGTGAACTCGAATCCATAAAGAAAGTGGAGTAAAATGCTTTTCAATCGAATAACCAAGAATAAATTAAGCGATTGAAAGCTCTCTTGAAATGCCTTGCACAAGTCAACAAAAGAGTTAAAAATAATAAGGGGGAATAAACAGAATCAAGTATTCATATCACAAATTAAATCAAGATCGAATCATGAAGAAATAAGATGCAAACATGCATTGGAACATTAAAATAAATTCCCGGGCAACACCATATTAACACATGAGAGTGCACAAAAAGTCAGAATAAAATCAATCAAACTCGATACTGGTAACCACCAAACATGCTATCAAGCTCAAACATGCATTAAGTTGGAATTAAATCACCAAATATACACACTTACCATCTCCTAGCAGCAACATTGCACCTTACAAAATGCTCAAAAAAGTAAGCTTAAAAACAACCGAATTTGATACCGGTATCAACGAAATATGCTAACAATCTCAAGTAAGCATTAATTATGAATTAAATCACAATGTAGATGCAAAAACAATTTTCTGGACAACATGTGCCGCTTCATGAAATCCACTTATGCATCGAACAACTACTAAAACTCAATTTGTAACACATTTGTGAGCTCCGGACAGCCATGACATATGTATCAATGCTTGCTAAAAATTCGTTCAAAAATAACATTTCGAGGCACAAAAGCCAAACATCGACACATGAACAATCAAACGGAATTCACAAATAATTTGTATAAAAGAAAATCGACACCGGTATCAACATTTCCAAGTATCGAAACCAAAATTAATTACGAGTCGAAAACAAGTAAACACTTCAAAATTTGATTCCGATTCATGAATATAAACAAATTTTGACAAGTATAAAATCGGAAACAAATTGCGACGCGTAAATCACAACACAATTGAATGATTAATTTTGACGCATCGATTTCTCAACAATCAACAACAATTAAATTAAACTACTCCTCATTTATCCATCAATTAGCTTCAAGAATCAATTAAATCTCAAAAATCAACTTAATCTTAATTCACATAAATACTTATCTCAAAATCAAGATCCAAAAATTAATTCATGAACAAATCAATTAATATCGAAGTTCACCGACTAAATCTCATGAATACATTAAATCAAGCAAGAAATCAAGAATTTACAAAATTGGAGTTCGAATCGGAAGAAGAAGGAGGGAGTATGCCACACGGTTGAGCAAGGCGGAAGGAGTATGTCCGCATGAAAGAGCGGACGGAGGAGTAGTGGATGGCTGAGGGAGGATCGGAGGGTAGGGAAGCCGATCGGTTGGCTTGATGGCTGGTCGATCGGTGCTCGCGGAAGAGAGAGTGAGATCAGAGGCGGAGGGAGGAAGAGAGGAGAGAGTTCTTGAGTTTTGTGACTTTTCTTCTTTTTCTTCAGAGAGAAGAGAGAATCTTGAGAGAGATTGAGAATTTTGTGTAGAAAGGTAAAAGTGATTATGAAATTAAATTGAAACAATTTATAGAAGAGAACTAAGACCATGTTTAGAAAATGGTAAAAAAAGCAAATTCCTTTATTTTTTGTGAGTAATGCGGAATTTTCAGCTTTTTTCGGTGTACGGTGCGAGAACAACTTGCAAGCTCATCACTTTCGGTGCATAATCCTAACGCGTGACCTGAAACAAAATCATCGATGAGGAAATTTATGACGCAGTGCCAAAAGAATCTTTCCGATACGATAAAAATCAAGAAAAATATGAATTTTGAAATGGCGAGAAAATTGAGACTGAAAACTCTCTATTTTGAGTTACGCAGATTTTCCAGCTTATTTAAGTGTATGACTTTGGAAACAAGCCATAAACCGAAGTCTTTTGAGTACATTCAGAACACGGGCCCTGAAGCAAACTTGTAGCTAACACAATTTGTGACACCGTTCCTCAGAATCGTCTCAATATGATGAAAATTGAGATAGTTATGGGTTATGCAATATTGCGCGACAATTGAACAAAAATCTGCTTCAACATGCGATTTTCACCATATTTTTGCAATTTAGAAGATCTTCTTCACATAACTGGCTCCCGACCCAAACATATGAAATATAAAGGATGCCAAAATGAATCCAACACCCAAAGACCCAGTAAAAGTTAATTTTCCAGTCAGAAGTTACAAATTTTTGAACATCCGATAAATAGTAGATCAACACACTGTTTCAAGGTACTACTCTCAAAGTATTCACAAATCTGGAAATCTTCCTCACTGAACCAGCTTCCGACACAAACATAAGAATTGAAGAAAATAACAAGCCAGTTCAAATTCCCCAAGAACCACTCAAAGATGATTTTCCTGTCATAAGTTGTGAATTTTTGAATGTTTGAAAACCAGTGAACCAACAAATCCACTCTATAACATGATTACAGGTATTTGCGCTTTTGAAGATCTTCCTTACAAAATTGGCCTTCGATCTGAATAGATAAATTGGAGAAGATAACAAGACGGTTCTAATTCCTGAATTGTCATTCCCAAACCTTTTTCCAATCAGAATTTTCAAAATTTTACCCTCGAACCGCAAAAAGCTTATTTTCGGCTTTAACTGTCTCAAATCAGCTGGAACACCTGACTTTCTCTGTGATTTAAAGCGTGATGGAACACCTGGGAGTTTGGCATGATGATGACTTTATTAATTGGTGATTGAGTAGCTCGGAGAATATGCGAAATGCGCTTGAATATTGAAAACCTTGAGTTTCTGTTTGTTGTATTGCCTGACGGAACAATTGTTTTTTGTAGCTTGACACAAATAAATGCTTTGATCCTGCAACCATGGAATTGACGATGTGTATGCATGATTATGTTAGATAAGAATAAGCCAATTAGGGTTAGACTGAAAGGGGCGAATTTTGGGTTGCAACTATTGCCCCTATTCAATCTTCTTAAACCCGAGGGTCTGATTGGCGCTAGCCTTTCGAACAATCAAGGTAGAAGAGAATTGAATACTCAAAGGAACCATAAAATTCGTACTATAAATAACAAACAAAAGTCAGATATTTGGTTTTTCTGAATTTTCTATTTTGTGTTTTGCTTTTGTGAAAAAGGTTATCCGTACATCAAACCGGGGTTAGACATACGAGGGATCAAGTAAACTTTGAAAATATATGTCAGGTCAGTATTAGACACATAAAGGGTATCAAGTCTACATGTCTGATGTTGGCATCAGGATCATACAAGAAAGAAAGAGACAAACCAACTAAAAGGCAAGACATGAATAGAAGGCCAAAGAGGAGAAATAAATGCTTAGCCGGGTAATACCTCGACTTAAGATCATCATGCCTTAGCCGGGTTGTATAGTCGGAGGCATATGTGGTCTGCCATAGAGAAAGATGAAGAGGCGCCAGCCGAGCTTATCGCTGGATCCAAAGGTTACTTAGAGCCCGACCCTGATGAGGCCGTTATAGAGTGATCAACCTGTTAAGGGTGTAACCGCTAATCAATACATGAAGGTGCGTATTATGATAACAACCATCATTAGCAACATTGAATGTTTCTTGCCTTAATGGTAACTCAGTTACGTATAATGGAGAGTCACAGTAGTTACCTGTAGTAATCAATGAGGTCCAAATATCTCTATATATAGGGCTCCTGATTGAGGGTTAAGAAAGACACATCGCTTGGGGGTCACACATACTTGTGTGACCCTCTGAATCCCTTAATATCATAAACAATTCACTCCCACTTTATTGAGGCTCCCCCTGATACCCACCAACTAGCGGGGAAGTCGCTCATTTAGTGTTTAGCAAGAACATTTGGCACCCACCGTGGGGCCTAGTAAAAATTTCCCATGCCGCATTATCCAAACACCTTTGAGAAATGTCTTGTGATAAGGATCCCCCTCCAGGCATGGCACATTTATTGGCCATGGTCGAGGATCTTCACCAATAGAATGATATGCTGCAGGACAACGTCCAGGTCATACACATGAAGAGCCAAGACAATGGTGACCAGGGGCTTGAGCTTTTGTAGCCTCAACCATTATCCCAAGATATTTGGGACGATCAGGTTCCAGAGAATTTCAAACCTCCGACATTTACAACATACGACAGAAAATCTGATCCCCATGAGCACATCAGTGTTGTTAATAATATGATGGCAATAATCGGGGCTAACGATTCGCTTAAGTGTAAGCTTATGGTTGGCACCTTCAAGGAATCGGCCTTGAGGTGGTACATGAGCCTTCCCAGGAACTCTGTTATCAGCTACCAGGACTTCACCAAGATGATGGTTCAACAGTTCTCAACAAGCCAGCACCTAAAGGTGTCAACAACAACGTTGTTTAATGTTTGTCAGCTCTAGTCATAATCCATGAGGGATTACATGGCCCGATTCAACGAGGAAACCTTAAAGGTCTCTCATCCTAATCAGGAGATATTTATGGTATCTTTCCAGCACGGTATCTGGGTTGGTCAATTCAATGAGTCACTGGCCCATAAACTGGCTTCCAGCATGGACGAGATAATCACTTGAGCCGAGTGCTATGTAAAAGGTGAAGAGACTAACATGTAAAAGAGAACTAGAGACCCTAGAGAAAAAGAAAGGGCATGGGAAGAAGATTACGAGAAGACCAGGTCCCGTGATTGACCACCACCTAGGGAGCGGCCTCCTTACTGGCCATCTCGCTGACCTTTGGTTTTGGACGAAGACCTCACTCCTCTAAATTCTAGAAGAGAGAATATCTGGAGAGATGTAAGTCACCTCAACTTGCTGCCTAGACCTCGGCATCCTCATGGAGTAAACGTAATCTTGGGGGATGATGTCGAGGCTTGGTGTGCATATCACCAGATCCAGGGACACTACACTGATCACTTCCATAAGCTGAAAAAGGAAATTAAGAAATTGATCCAAAGGGGCGAGTTGTTGTCTTATGTCAAAGGTAATGCTGAGCAGGCTAGAAATTGAAGGCCCTCCCAGGAGGGATGATAACTCGGAATACCATTCCAAGAAGAAAGGAAAGGCAACAAATAAAGTCCGAGAAGCACGACTGACTCGACATACGCTCAATACCATCTCTGAAGGATTTGCTGGAGGAGGCTCCACCAGCTCAACACGAAAGAGGTATGTCTACAATGTAATGCACATGGCTCAGGTAGAATGGACAGACAAAAGCGGATATCTCGGGGATGTCATTTTCTCCTAGGAGGACACAGAAGGAATCCCGCAAACACGAAAACAACCCCATGGTCATTAAAGTTTAGATCAGGGATTGGAGTGTTAAGCAGGTGCTAGTTGATCCCGGAAGCTCAGCCGACATGATGTATTGGGATGCCTTCAAAGGAATGGACTTTAACTCAAAAGAGTTTCTACCACTCAATGGGACCTTAGTCGGGTTTTCCAGAGAGCAGGTGCAGGTACTCGGGCACCTTTCGGTTCTAATTGTATTCGGAATGAAGGAGAATGCCAAAGTAGTTAGAGTACGATAGTTTATTGTCAATGCATCGTCTCCCTACAACATTATAATTGGAAGACTATTATTTAATGTACTAGAGGCGGCACTGTCAACCCTATACCTCACTATAAAGTACCCTCTCATTGAGGGTCGGGTAGGAATGGTGCATGGAGACCGAGGTTTGGCACGTAAGTGTTATAAGGACAGTCTGAAACTGAAAAGGAAGACTATGATTATAGAAGAAGTAGAAAACCAAAAAGTAAATGCGGTCGGTGTTGATCCTTGGGGAGATCTTAGAGAGGATAGCCTAGCTCCTCAGGAATAAACTAATGAGGTTCAGATTGGTCCTCAATCCTCAGAGATTACTCACCTAGGAAACAATCTATCACCGGAGGAGGAGGCTGAAATTTTTGATATTCTGAAGAGAAACGTTGATTTGTTTGCGTGGAAGCCATTTGACATGCCTGGTATTGACCCTAACATCATGTGTCATCACTTAGCACTTGACCCAGGGGTGAAACTAATGTCCCAACAAAAAAGAAAGGGCGAAGAGGAAAAGAGAAAGGAGATAGTTGAAGAGGTGGATAAACTGATCAAGGCCAAATTCATCGGAGATATCAATTATCCTCCCTGGCTATCCAATGCAGTAATGGTTAAAAAGAAAAGTGAGAAGTGACAAATGTGCGTAGACTTCACTGACCTAAATAAGGCATGTTCAAAGGATCCTTATCTGCTGCCTCATATTGACCGGCTGATCGACGAAGGTTATCGGTTCAGGTTGTTGAGCTTTATGGATGCTTATTTCAGGTATAACCAAATACGTATGAACCCGTTGGATGCATCAATGACAACATTCATGACAGATCAGAGTAACTATTACTACGAGGTTATGTCGTTCAGTCTGGAAAAAACCTGGGCTACTTACCAGAGATTAATAGACATGGTTTTTACTCCACAGATTGGACGAAACATGGAGTTATATGTTGACGACATGGTGATCAAGACTATTGAAGAACAGAGGCATGTTTAGGATCTGGAAGAACTTTTACGGCGGTGCGAAGTTATAACATGCACTTGAACCCAAACAAGTGTACATTTGGAGTTCAGGCCGAGAAGTTCCTAGAGTTCATGCTCACGAACCGAGGAAAAGAAGCCAATCCAGACAAATGCTAGATGATCATCGACATGAAGAGCTCAACATCTATTCGTGAATTCATATAACTAAACGGCCAGTTGGCTGCCTTATCTCGTTTTCTATCTTGTGCAGGTGACAAATCGATTCACTTCTTCACAACAATTAAAAAGAAGGTTGACTTTGAGTATACCAACGACTATGTAAGAGATTTCCACGAAGTCAAGCAGTTCTTGTCAACTCCCCCTATATTGGTTTGACCTAAGGAAAATATACCTCTGGTGCTTTATCTAGCAGTATCAGATAAAGCCATAATCTTGGTTCTGGTCCAAGACCGGGATTTAGATGAGAGGCCGATTAATTTCGTCAGCAAGGTACTACGAGGGGCATAGCCTATATACCAGAAGATTGAGCGACTAGCTTTGGTGTTAGTGGTAATAACAAGAAAACTAAGGCACTATTTCCAGGGACATCCTATCCCGGTGAAAACAAATTTCCCAGTAAAGAAAAATTTGAAGAAGCCGGGCCTAGCATGAAGGATGGTGTAACACCACATTTCTACCAAACGAATTATATAAAATCAGAGTTACAAAATTTCCAACAACATATGAAATGTTACACTTTAAACTTAAAACAACGACAACCAGTCACTCGTAAATCGGATACATAACATAATATTTCAGGTGGAGCGATAACAACCTGCTGAGTCTTTAAAAATAAAACAACTTTCATTACTATGTAGCGGATTCACAAAATTCAACTAAAAACGCCATAACATCTTGTCCAACTCAAAACAACTTTAAGACACCAAGTCTTTAATGAAAACAACTTAAAAATTCAGCAACATAATAAAAACCAACAATAAAGAAAACATGCGTTCATACCCCGAGTGCTACGTATCAGAGCGACAACACCAGCTCAGACTAACAAAGGTAACATCTATCGTTCTTGATTACATGCACGTTACCAACAGAGGGCAACATTCAAACAAAAGGGATGCGATATCGAACCATATAATTGAATGTAAGATAAACAATATATTAGATCAGATTATATAAAATCACCACTTCACAACTTTCAACCAACATCAATCATCACAAGTAAACAACTTAAATATGAAATACATAATGTGAATCGTTACAATGCACATGCATGTGGTACCAATGGAGCAGAACGCCCAACTTAAAAACAGAGCAAAGCTCCTAACTTAAAAACAGAGCATAACTCCCAACTTAACAATTGCTAATTAATAGAGGCATCAATAAGGCATAAGACTTCTTTGCAGTTTGCCAGTCCAGGACGTTGCAAAATATGCAAATGTATGTGTTGTACCCCAAAATTTGCCCTCCCATATTTCTCAACACATGGCAAGTGAGGTTCCCAAATTGCTCAAGGAAGTTCAAGAGTTGACCAGACAAACTCTCTCATAAGGCAGCCTGCCTCAAATTAGGGTTTTTATTTTCACCCAAATGTGTGAACCACAAAGGACTCAAATGATCACCATTGTCCTAATATGTTCTCAAGATCATCCATGTCAAGGTTTAATCCTTAAATAAGAAGTTTGCTCAGTCAATTGCTCAAATGCTTGAAAATCAACTATGCTAGGTCAAAAGTCAACAGTGGCCCACATACAGTCAAACTTCAATATTTTTGGCCAACATAAAAATTTTTAAGTGACTTCCGTAATTTTATCAAGGGTTGACCATGATTCCTCAAGGATTGCTCACAATTCATCAAAACCCAAAAGTTGCTAAATTATGGTTTTACAGGAAAAGTCAGCTCAACTTTGACCAAGCATAACTTTCTCATACTTTATCAGAAATGACTCGTCCAAAGCTCATTTTAAATAGGATGCAATTCCATATAATTCATTTTTATCTCCCAAGTTCAGAATATGCACTCACAAAAAGATATGATGTTTGACATTATAGGTCATTTTGAAAAGTCAACAAAAACACCTTTTGGGTCAAAGCTTCATACATGAACATGGAAGAATCAATTGAGATGATACTAAAAGGGTTGTTAGAGGACATCCTAAGCTTTCTAAAAAGTCCAAGAACACCTCTCTAGAGTAAATATTGAGAGAGTTATGCATTGGCCAAGTTGACCATTTTTGCAAAATTGCCAAAAGTTAAATGTGCTCAAATTTGCATTTTTTGCTAAATGGGCATAACTTTTTATTCTTGCACCTCACTTATAAAATGGTACATAACCCAAATGCTCACTCACATGTTATTTGCTTCATTATTTATTTTATTTTTATTTTTTATTTATTAAAAATTGAATTAAATCAGATAATTGGTAAATAATAGCAAAGATTTATTTTGATTGGATTTTTGGAAAGAATCATAAGCTCATTATGCTGGCATATCAGAATCAGATCATATCAAGGCTAATTGGCACGAGATTTGAATTAGGCCAAATTTGGAAGGATATCATACAAATTGAAAATTAAATCAAATCTCATCAAAGCTTCAAAATTTAATTTGTTTTGCAACCCTAATTCATTGAGGGATATATAATGAACAAGAACAAAGCAAAAAAAGAGGGTTAGAGGTGTGAAACGGTTAGAACAAAACTCAAAACTCTTGACAAAAAGTGAGGTTCTGATTTCAGGATAGAGGACCTTTGAGAGAAATTCAAGGCCAGCAATCTATTCCAGGATATCCTAGGAAGCTATTCCAATCACTCCCAGGACCCTTACACGTCCAGAATCACTTCATATCATTCTCACGGTTTGCAAAATTATCCAAATTCGATTACTGCAATTCTTGCATCTTTAGCATGTTTAAGTTACATATTTGTGATCATCATCATGTTTGCAACGTTTCTGGATTGTTTGATTTAAGTTACAGTGCAGGAACAAGCTTTTGCCATCATTAGGGTTTCATGCTCCAATTCGGGGTTTAGGGTTTCAAGCAAAATTAGGCTTGATAATGGGTACCATGATGATCAAAGCTTCAAACCCAGTTGATTCATGGTCCCTAATTGAATTTATATTGCGTGTGCTTGATTTTTGAATGACACAGGTTTCAGCAACAGACCTGCGTCTGTAGGTAAAGGTTCAGAGCCTAAAATAACGGTTCCAAGGAAGAAGACAACAGCGTGTCACAACCTGAATGGCTGGTTTAAATTCTGACACATTATTCTGGCCACTAACTTGTTTTCCAATATATTATTTGTTTTTATTATATTAACAAGTTAATATCCAGTGCAGTTGGTCAGAGGAAGGGAATCAGAAACTCATGTCCTGGGTTCGATCCCAGACGTGAGCTTTTGGCATTTTCTCCATTGTTTTCACCAGATCCAGCACATACACCTTCTGAGGGTCATCATCTTCTGGATCCATCATCCAGAACCAGATCCAACGCACCTCACCTTCTGAGGGTCGTCATCTTCTGGATCCATCAGCCAGAACCAGATCCAGCGCACCTCACCTTCTGAGGTTCAGCATCTTCTGGATCCGTCTCCAGCCAGATCTGCTGACAGCAGACCCATTTGGTTATTTCTACTATTTTTCTTTAATTCATTTTCTTTAATTATCTTGCTTTTTATCAACACAAAATTTATTTTAAATTAACCAATCAAAAATCACAAAAAAAATTTTATTTTCGTAATAAATGTTTTTTAGTTAGTTAGTTTAATTAATTTAGGGCAATTTTAATTTCTTTCACAATTAAAATTCAATTAGAAAATTAGGTTAACTCTTGATTTAATTTTTCTTTCTTTCTCAAATAAATGAAAAAATACAAAACATA
Source organism: Vicia faba (assembly GCA_948472305.1). NCBI lineage: Eukaryota > Viridiplantae > Streptophyta > Magnoliopsida > Fabales > Fabaceae > Vicia > Vicia faba. Next base: position 1,576,331,833 of record OX451737.1, read on the forward strand.
GTTTTTTTTAGAATGAATTAATCTATTTTTCTTAATTTAAAATTAATTAGAACTTAGGATTTTATTTTTTTAATTCAATTATTTCATTGTTTTTTCAAATAACAAAACATGACAAAAACATCTTTTTTAATCAATCGCAAATAGGATTAGTCAAAGGGTCAAAACCCTAATCGCCTCGCATTTAATCTGCCGCACGCTTATTATTCTTTTGCCAATATTTTTGTAATTTTTCAGGGTTTGTAATAGTTAATTTAGGGTTTTATTTATTGTTTAAATTCCCTGGTTTTTGTCTATGTAATTAATCCCCTTCCCCAAAGCCTTGTAATAGCGTAGATTTATTTTCTCGCATTTTTAGTTCCTACAAATATTTAACTGTTTAGATGTATTCTAATAGGATTGTAGGGCAAGAATGCATGACAAATTAATACTGTTAGAAAACCCTAATGTGCAAAGATAAATAACTGAAACAAATCACTCTCACATATCACTCTTAGGGTATACTCTCACTTCGGTTTCCTTTGATAAACGATCATTAAGCATAGGGTGTCTTAGTGGTTGCCCTCTTGTCTAAAAAGATCAAATGTCCAATTTGAATGTTGCTTCCGAAATGTTGCCTCGAGAAGATCTTAAGACTCTAGGGTTACTACTAAGGTGTCCTTATATTGCTTTAGTGACCGTACGTCCCTTTCGAATTGACCCTTACAATTCCAACGACGGTGCTACCTATTTCTCAATAGTAGGATAATGCTGTCTAAAGGAAACAAGAATATAAACAATCTTTTTTCGAGTAAGTAGATGCTAGTAGGTACTTGCTCAAATTAAAATTTTCACACTTACACTTTTCAAATAAATTTTCAAAAACAACTTCGTCACACCTTTGAGGACTGATACAAGGGTTATCACGAAGTTAAACTTTTCAAAAACAAAGCACACAAACACAAGCAATTTAAAAATGAGCAAGTACCTAAGAGACCATGGAAAACCACGGATAGAAAGGGTGCTAACACCTTCCCTTTCTATAATCTACCCCCTGTACTCAGAATATCTCGAAAAAGGATTTTTTTTCTGTACTTTTTTCCTTTCCGGTTGGATGAAATAAAAGTTGGTGGCGACTCTTGCTTACCACGACATTTTGCCAGTATTAAATAGTCGGTTATGCCACCGTATCACAGAACGGGCGACTCTGCTAGGGAGTTATAAGTGGGGTATACCTTAAGATCTAGGTCATCATAATTGCTTCTCTTTATTGCTTTGTTTTCTTTACTTTTGAGGGTTTTGTTTGGGGTTACTATAGATCCTACACCCGGATCTGGGGAATACCTTTTAGGTAAGTAGCAATAGACTGTGAGAGAACTGTACGGCGTATACCGATATGGTTGAAGCAGTATCTACGTTGGTGTGGCACTTTCGTTGGTACCGGTATCCCTTGTGGAGAAACAAGGAGAATACGGGGCCGTTGCGTTGGTGTTTTTAAGCATCAACTGAACTTAGAACCTATAATTGCCCAACTTGGCCATTAGAAAGTAGTGAAATAACCGGCCTCGGTGTAGAGCTGAGAACTGGTTGATACTCGATGGTACACTCATTGAGATCATACTCTTGGAATAATTTTGGCTGCAAGAAAATATTGCGTGAGCTGAAATCATGACCAATGGAGGTTGGTCAGTGATATTGAGATCTTCTAGAACCCAGTTACTTTTCTAGGACATGTTGAACCAACTTAACTTCAAGAGGGTATTACCTTTGACCTCATGCAAGCCTTAAACCTAAGGGCTTTGTGTGATTTGACTGTGTTTGCAATATCTGTGTTTGCTATACCTGTGGTTTATCATGACATCATGCATCATAACATGGCATTCATGCTTCATTACACTAACCATTTCAAAGACCAAGGGAATTTATCTTTGTTTTGTTTTGCAGATCATGGCCTCCGTTCATAGAAATACCATCTGAATCAGCTTTGTGCAAATACCTACCCAACTTAAAGAGATAGCATCAAGAGTTTCTGAAACTTCTACTTTCATTAAGAGACACGGTCAACTTCTCAACCTAGTTACTTCAAACCTTGATGAACAGATGATGAGCGTACTTTTTCAGTTCTTCGATCCCAAGCATCACTGCTTCACCTTTCTAGATTACCAGCTGGTACCCACCTTGGAAGAATTCTCTCATCTATTGGGCATATCCATTCTTGAACAGGTACCCTTCACAGGTATGGAAGAAGTTCCTAAGCCAGAAGTCATTGCTTCGACTTTGCATTTGAAACGGGCCGATGTGGTATCCAATTGGGAAACTCGAAGCGGAGTCGAGGGTTTTCTAGCCAAAATTCTTGATAGACCAGGCTCAACTATTTTGGGATGATATGGATTTTCAGGATTTTGAGGATGTCTTGGCTCTTCTTATTTATGGTTTAGTTCTCTTCCCTAATCTGGACTCCTTCGTAGAAGTGAATGCTATCAAGATTTTCCTTTCTTGCAACCCTATGCCTACCTTGCTTGGAGATATTTTGCACGCTCTCCATACTCGTACCATGAGGAGAAGAGGGACTCTGATGTGCTGCATGCCGTTGTTGTCAAGGTGGTTTATTTCTCACCTCCCTAGGTCTGTACTGAAGAACGAAGAAGGTTTGGGTTGGTCACACAGGATAATGTCACTCGCTCATACGGATATTCTTTGGTGTTCCCGAGCTATGCAAGACACTGTTGTTATTGACCGCTGTGGGGGGTACCCTAATGTTCCACTACTTGGTATCAGAGGGGGTATAACTTATAATCCTTGTCTATCCTTGCGACAATTTGGTCGTGCTCGAAGGGATGGTCCCCATGAACTAATTCTCGAGGACATTATATTCGACTATGAGGATGATATTAAGGGGCATCGCCGGAGGTTCATACGAGCTTGGGGCATGGTAAAAAGATCTGACCCCAAAGAGTTGGGACCGAAGACTTCCCTTCTTATGCAGCCTTACCTCCAATGGGTCCGAGCTCGTGCCCAGAAGCTTATGATGCCTTATGTGGCCGTATTACCAGCGATTGTGGAGCCCATTACTGAAGACGGTATTCCTTACATGATTCTCTATCCTTACAAGCCCACTGATCTTGGGGAGTTACAGAGGTCTTGGATTCAGCTGATGAATGAGCGAGATACTTACAGGGAACACTTCCATGAGCAAGAGAGGAAGGTTTTAAAGCTCACCAGGCAGCTCGAGGAAGAAATAGTGATCAATGACTATATCAGCACAAAGAGAAAGCGTCCATGGGAATTTTGATTTTTCTTTTCTATTTTTAGATTTGTTTTATTTACTCCTTTTTAACGCCTTAAAGGCATGTTGAACCTTTCAAATTTAAGCTAATAAAGTTTTGTTTATTTTGGTTTGCAAATTTAAATCTCCCAAAGTCTTTGAAATCATTGCATGCGCATCCCATTATCATACACATCATTACAAGTACCACTACAGGTTTCTCATCTTCTTTGCTATTTATTTCAGTAGAAATGTCTTCCGATTAAGCCATCAAAGATCTTCAGGCACATAGCGCCCAGTTCCAACAGATGTTCATCAGTCTAGATAAGGGGCAAGAGGATCTGAAAGCCCTCATTCTGAAAGAGAAGAAGAAGAAGAAGAAGACTGGTATTCTAAATATGGGTAGAAGATTTGGAGAAAGGTTGAAGCATCAAACTGATCTGACCTCTTCATCCAAGGAAGGGGAGAACCGAGAAGGGGAAAAGGACCCTAGTCCTGCAGTTTCTGACAATGATACTGACTACAATGATGAGCAATATCCTCCTGCTGGAGATAGGTACAAGCAGCTAGAAGACCGTCTGAGTGCTATGGAAGTTCATAAGATACCTGGTTTGGATTTCGGAGAAATGGGACTGGTATCGGAAGTTGTCATCCCTCATAAGATCAAAGCTCCGGTTTTTGCCAAGTATGATAGAGTGTCCTACCCAAAACTCCATCTTTCAAGACTACTGACAGAAATTTATGGGTGCACTTCTTTCAAGATAGTCTGTCAGGGACTCAACTTGAATGGTTCTACCAGTTGGAGGGAGCCAGTGTCCGAAACTGGAAAGATCTTGCTGCTGCTTTCTACAAGCAGTATCAGTATAATGCCGACCTTGCTCCCACTCGTACTCAACTCCAGAGTATGTCTATGGGTGCAGGTGAAGGTTTTAAGGATTATGCTTAAAAATGGAGAGACTTGGTTGGGAGAGTTCAACCCCCTTTGTCTGATAGGGAGTTGGTTGATATGTTTCTAGGAACGCTATCTGGTCCATTTTTCAATCACTTACTGGGCATCTCTTCAGCTGGATTCACTGACCTGATTTTAACTGGAGAAAGAGTAGAAGTTGGAATTCAGAGTGGTAAAATACAGAAGGATGCCCCCTCGAGTTCAGCAAAGAAGCCTTTCACTGGTAAGAAGGAAGCCAGTGTGATCTATAGCCCGAGGGGTCAAAGCAGATCTGAACACCGTCAAACGGTAAATGCTGTAGTGATACCAAGACCCGCAGTTGCTCCACAACGCAACAATCAACAAATGATGGAAAGACCACAACGGAAGTTTACTCGCATCAGCATGACTTTGGCTGAAGTTCTACCTCATTTATTAAAATCCAACTTGGTAAACTTGAGAGAGGCTCCCAAGAATCCAAACACTACCTCTCCAAGATACAATCCCAACGCGCGATGCGACTACCATTGAGAGTCCTAGCCACGATACAAATGATTGATGGGCTCTAAGAAACAAAGTACAAGATCTTCTTGAAGCCAAGGAGATAGAGTTCAATGCTCCAGAAAATCCGAATGCTATCACTGCTCCCATGTCCAAACATGGTCGTGGAGTTAATGTTGTTGACACTAATTTTTTTGTGACCTCTGTTGAAGAAATTTCTACTCCCCTTATGACTGTTAAGAAGAATTTGCTGTTGGCCGGTTTATTTCCGGGTTGTGGTGAAGGTTGCCACATGTGTTTGATTCTACCTACTGGTTGCCGCCTATTGAGGTCAGGTGTTTAGCGCCTGATGGATAATAAAGAGATTTTGTTCGAGAAGACTATGATTCTTGTTGTTCCAAGCGAAGACATTGCCATTATAACCATTTCTGCCATTCCTTCCAAGGTTTCCTCGAGAAGCCCTATTAGGATTACACCTATTCAAATAATTGCTCCGTTGATAATCACTGTTCCTGGTCCCATCCCGTGCACCTCAGATAAAGTTGTCCCATGGCATTATGGTGCTGAAGTTTATTATCATGGCGTTAAGCAAGATCTGAAGAATGAAGAAGTTGATACTGATGTCAGTAATATTACCGGGACTAGTAAAGTTACCCGAAGTGGAAGGGTTTTCTCTCCTGAGATTACTCCGAAGATCATCAAGCCTACTGTTATTCCAACTACTGCTCCAACCAGCACTCCTGACATTTCCCGTGTTCCTACTCCAGTTATTACCCCTACTGCTGAGCCATCTAGGACTCGGGGAAAGGAAATTATAGGTGAGCCTGCCCAGACGGAGGCACCTAAGAAAATCATTGTGGAAGCCTCTAAACAAGAAATAGAGGAAATACTGAAAATCATTAAGAAGAGCGACTAAGATGTGGTCGAGCAGATGGGGCAGTCCCCATCAAAGATATCCATGTTGTCTCTGCTATTGTGTTCTAAAGCCCATGCGAAGGCTTTGATTGCATTTCTCAAGACTGCGCATGTGCCGCAGGAAACTTCAACAGATTAGTTCAAAGATCGTGTGGCCAGCCTAACTGCTGACAATGGGCTAGGTTTCTCAGATGCGGACCTGACACCAAAAGGAAGGAAGCATAATGATGCTCTGCATGTCTCGATTGAGTTCAGGGGCACCATTATGGCTCATGTGCTGTAGATACCGGGTCTTCACTGAATGTTCTGCCAAAGAAAGCGTTGGACCGCTTGGGTTGTGAGGGTTTGACTCTAAAGCCTAGTAACATTTTGGTAAGGGCTTTTGACAGATCAAAGAGAATGGTGCACGGGGAGGTGGACATCCCTGTAAAAGTGGGTTCTCAGACTTTTGGGTCCACCTTCTCTGTAATGGATATCAGGTCGTCGTATTCTTGCATGTTGGGTCGTCTTTGGATCCATGAGGCTGGGGCAGTTACTTCCACACTCAATCAAATGCTGAAGTATCTGGTGAAGGGAAAGATTGTCAGAGTGCGAGGAGAAGAAGAATATATGGTGAGTCACCTCAATTCCTTCCTCTATGTAGATATGGACGGGGAATTCATAGAAACTCCTTTTCAGAATTTCGAAGAGGTCCCCCAGACCTTGGCATCAATTGAAGTTACTACCGACAAACCTCCGTTGAAGATGGCTTCTCTCAAGGATGCCAGGGTTGTGGTTGAAGAAGGTGGGTGTACCAATTGAGGTCAGATCCCTGATTTCACTCATAAAGCTGACAAATTTGGTTTGGGCTTTACTACAGAGGCTCAAAGGGTTGTCAGGCACGCTCTGGATGGAAGACCTCCTCTACACATCAGCAATCGGGGAATTAATGCAATTGAAGACAGTGAAGAGGATTCAGACATCGACAGTTGGATCTACCCAACGACTAACGGTGGACCGAATAACTGGACGGCTAGGGACTTCATACCTGTTTCTTTTATTCTGCAGTAATTTCCTTTTCTTTTAAGATTTGTAATAAACATTTTGAAACTTTACGGCCCGGTGCCTTGCCCGAGGCACCTTGGCTTTTCTTGTGAGGGCCATTATTTATCATTTCATATATCATTAATAAAGCATTGGACGTTTCTTGCATACAAATTTTGCGCTCCTTGTTTTTCTTTTTTGTCTCTCACTTTATCAAAACAGCTATTTTCTTACACACACTCACGTATCATACTGCAGATCCATATCCACTCTGGATCCCATTGATAATAACTCTGATACTACCAGTTATGACTTCAAAAATCCGATCAACCAAGTCGAGGACAAAGGTGAGAATGATTGTGAGGTGCCTGGAGAACTTGCTAGACTGTTACGGCAGGAATAAAGGGCCATACAGCCTCATGAAGAGCCAGTTGAGTTAGTGAATTTGGGTATAGAGGAGGACCGAAAATAGGTGCGAATCTGGAGCCTAGTGTCAAATAACGGTTAATACAGATGCTACACGACTATGTTGAGATCTTCTCCTGGTCCTATGAAGACATGTCGGGTTTGGACACTGATATTGTGGTACATCGCCTGCCGACTAAAGAAGACTGCCCTCTGGTAAAGTAGAAGGTCCGCTGTATGTGCCCTGAAATGTCAGAGAAAATCAAGGCAGAGGTCATGAAGCAGTTCGATGCAGGATTCTTAGATGTCACTTCTTATTCGCAGTGGGTTTCCAACATTGTTCTGGTACCTAAGAAGGACGGTAAGGTACGGATCTGTGTGGACTACATAGATCTGAATAGGGCAAGCCCCAAGGATGACTTCCCGCTTCCTCACATTGATGTTCTAGTCGACAGCACCGCGTAGCATAAGATCTTCTCTTTCATGGATGGTTTTTCTGGCTACAACCAGATCAAGATGGCTCCTGAGGACATGGAGAAGACAAATATGATACAGTGGGAGAACTGACTTGAGGGTTTTGCATTTTATCGCAAATGTTGCGGTTAGAAAGAGTCGTCATCGACTTTTCTTTTATCCCAAAGGAAAGGTGAAAAATTACAGGAAAGACCTTTGAGATTGTTTCTTGAGTTCGGGGGGTAGATTATGAAAAAGGAAGGTATTAGCACCCTTTTCATCCATGGTTTTCCATGCGCTCTTAATTACTTTGCTAGATCACTTGCTTTTTGTTTTGAAATTATGCTTTGTGTGGTTTTTTGAAAGTATTTTGTAAAAGAGGCCATTGTTTAGGCAATCTTTGTAATGATTCTCGTTCGTAAGAATGTATACAAAGATGTTTGTCTTTTTGAAAATTTTTTCAATGTTGGTAAAATGTTTGGAAATGTGTGTGTTTGGTTTGAAAATAGCAAGGATAGTTGTTTAGAAATAGAGCAAGTAACTAGAAGTAATCTACCTACTCAAATGTCTTTCTTGTGCATTTTCTATTCCTTTGACATTGTTGTCTTACCGTTGATTTGGTAAGCAACCCTATCTTTGGATGTAAACGGGACGGGCGTGGGTCATCGTATAACCATGATTAGCAATATTACAAAGTATCTTACCATTTTTTAGGGACCGAGATCATTTTGTAAGGAAACTTTGAATATCGTCATCGAGGGACTATGATCTTATTCTTGTTTGTTTTTGCCAAGATACTTCACATGCGTAATATGGCTATTTTTGTATAAGGCAGCCAAGTGGAGAAACCCTAAGGATGCTTGTGTGCAAGTGTGTTATTTTCATGCTTTGATTTTGCCTTGGATTTAGGGTTTTCTATTTGATTTGTTTTTATCTTGCCATTCAAACCCTAATTACTAGCATGGTATGTAAAAACGGTAAATTGCGTAATTTAAAGATTACTATGCTATTACAACATTTTATTGGAGGGGGGAATACAAATTATGAATGGGGATTTGCAAGAATGTAAATCTAATCAAGCTATTACAACCAAATCGAATTTGTGCGAATATTGGAATAAACAAAAACAATATTTAAATATGCAATATTATATACATGCAAGAAAGGATTTTGTTTTGTTTTTTTTTCATGTGAAAAGGAGTTTTGAAGTAAGCCTAATAAATTTAAGGAAAAGAAATTAATTCTTGAAAACAAAAGTTAACCCTAATTTCTAATTTAAAAGAAAAATAAAGTTCTTTAGGTATTATTTTTTGTGTATTTTTGTATTATAAATAATAAATAATATTTTATGAAAATATTTAGTTTTTATATATGTCAAAAATAAATATTTGCAAGTATGAATGAGAAGGAATAAAAATAATTAACCTAATTCTATTATATTGTATTTACAAATTTATTTAAGAAAATGATTAGTATATAGTTTAATAAAAATATTTTTCATGTGAAAATAAAATAAAATAAACCAAAATGCAATATTTATCATATCCATATTTTTCATGATTCATATGTATTAAATAAAATATTTAATAAAACAAAAATGAAAATAAAACAAATAAATAAAATATATGGGTCAGGGGTGTTGTAAGGAGACATGGAGTAGTATGTTAGCAAAAACACTAAGGCCCAAAGGACCAAGCCCACACTGCCAGAAACCAAAAAAAAAAAGCTGAAAAGAATGAGAAAAAATGTAAAAGGTAGCGCCAAGGTTCGAACCCACGACCTGGGCATTGCCAGCGCGCTACCTTGCCACTGGGGTGACTTTACATCCGTTAGTCTAAATAAAATAAAATATACATAACACAAAACCATTCCTAGCCTTGTACTTCATCATCTTCCTCAAGCTAGCCGGACCTCCTGTAACTCTTTCATCTCTCAACAAAAATGGAAATTGATAACATGAATGTTATAGCATTTTGCCTCACGATTCTAACCATGTGCATAACTAAAAATATAAGTCCAAGATTAAAGAGAATTTTAATGGCCCTAATTCTTAACCTAATTTTTCCAGGAACTTCAAGTTCAAAATTCTCTTAACTCAGGCAAAATAAATGCAAGTTATGGATATGTATATCTTTGTAGCAATGATGTCTACATTGTTTATTCACAAATCGTGGCCAATGGATGCCTATATGAAGAGATAGAAATTGAGATTCTTACCTATTTCAGCTGAGATCGTGAATGGAGTTTGAGTGAGATTTAGGAAGGCCTGAAGGTTGCTTTAGCTTGCTTGGACTTCCCTGAGTATGTTCCAACCCTTACCTTGCTTTGAAAGTGTCTGAAACTCTCTATCCAAGTCAATCTGCAAGCTTGGAAAACAAAAATGGCAGATGAAGGAGAAGGAGTTACAGTGCAGGGATGATGGTATGGATCACTTAGATATGAGGTAGGTAAAGTGTTTGGATGATTGAAACTTGAAACGCACGAGTCAATTTGTGGATTGTTATGCTTATGCCTCAACTGCAAGTTTTTGACAGGTTTTTAGTGATATGAAGTGTTTGAGTGTTTCAGGCCTTTTTCAATCATTTTCTAAGTTGTAATGTGTTTGTGTATTAGTATGGAAAGGTTTCAAGTCAGCTTCTCAATAGATTTTCCAGTTGTAGGCTTTTTGCACACTTTCTTGCTTTTAAAGCAAAGTGAAGGGACAAGTCTTTACATGATTGTACTGACCTGCTTAGAGTTGGTATGAGCTCTATACAAATTTATTTAGGTCTGCAGGACTTGTGTACGCAGAGAAGACAAGTCCAATGCTCAAGATTTGTAAAGTTGCAAAAGTGAAGCTTTTCCAAAATGGCAATGGCAACTTTGTGCCATTTATGGAATTAAAGCTTGGACAAAGACCTTTGGGCTTGAATTAAGGCTTTGTAAACTGAGTAAGCATTAAATTATGAAGTGAGAAACAAGTTTGAGACCTATAAAGCATGGATTAGGTAGCATAGGTACTGATTTGAATTTTGTTCTTCATGAAATTGCTTGAATTCAAAGTGAGAAATTTCCAACTTCATCTCTTCGATTCTCCCTACTAAAAAATGATCTCAAGGAGTTCTTGGATATTTTGGAAAGCTTGCAATGTTCTCTAAAACTCATATTTGAAATGCATTTCAAGATTCCTCTTGGAATTAGGTGAAAAATTTCCCTGAAGTTGGGTCTAAAACATGCCTAAATTAGGGCAAATTTCACTAAGTTATTTTAGTTCATGGGCATGTATTCACAAAATTATATCTTGATATATAAGAATCTTTAGGGGAAAATGCGTGAAGAAAAGTTGTAGATTTCATGGAAGTATACAACTTTTATATTGGGAACTTTCTTTGAATCATCTTGTATCATGGTGAAAAAATGGCTTAAAGTTGAGAAAAAATAAGAAATTTTCTATACTTAGAAAAATTTCTAAGTTAAGAAAATTTCAAATTTTAAAACCAAATCTTCAATCTTTGATTCCTTGATGAACAAGTTTCACATTTTGACATGTTTTGATGAATTATGATCCTTGGCACTTGATTTTGACTAAAAAGTCAAAGTTTGACTTTTCAGTATACAGTTGACTTTTGATCAGTTGACTGCAAATTTCATCTGTCAATCCAATGAAATTGCAATATTTTGAACCATGTCATTAGGTCAAGATGATATAATGGAATCCTTGAAATAATGCTTCAAATAAATTGGTCATTTGTTAGGTCAAAAATCAGAAATTGCCTTTCCTCAATCAAAACCCTAATTTTGACCATTTTGCCCTTTTGATGATTTGATCAAATTTCTTGAGGAATTGTGATCCAAACTTGATCAAATGATACATATGAGTCTAGAATGTTGATGTGGATAAAAAATTATGAATTTTGACTGTAAATTGGCCATGGTTGACTTTTTCTCCAATACAGCTGATTTTTAGGCCAACTGTCCAATTGACTGATCAAAAATGTGGTTCAAGGCTTGAAACTTGTCATGAGTAAACTTAGGGGTCCATAATGATGTTTGAAAGTCATATGAAGCATTGATAGTCCAAAAATCCTTGTGGAAACTCAAACCCTAATTTTGGGTTAACAGTGTAAGATGAGATGTCTTGAGCTAACCAAACCCTAATCCAGTCTTGAGTCAAAGAGATCTTGTGAGAAAAGTCTTGATAAATGAGAGGGCAAATTTTGGAGTACAACAACAACCTTCGTTACACAGTGGGGCACCTTATGTTACAAGTTAATTCCTTTTGGGTTAAAGAATGATGGGGAAACTTATCAGCGCGCCAAGGTCGCTTTGATCCACGATATGATACACCATGAGATTGAGGTTTATGTTGATGACATGATAGCCAGGTCCCAGACTGAGGAAGAACACCTTGATCTTCTCCAGAAACGGTTTGACAAATTGAAGACGTACAAGCTGAGGTTGAATCCGAACAAGTGTACCTTCGGGGTAAGGTCTGGTAAGCTTATGGGTTTTGTTGTCAGCAACAAAGGTATTCAGGTAGACCCTGCAAAGGTAAAAGCCATACGCGAGATGCCGGCTCCCCGCACAGAGAAGGAAGTTAGAGGTTTCTTGGGATGTCTGAATTACATCGCCAGGTTTATTTCACATTTGACTGCTACTTATGAGCCAATCTTCAAGCTGCTGAAGAAAGATCAAGTGGTAAAGTGGAATGATGAATGCCAGACTTCTTTCGAAAGAATCAAGGAATACCTTCAAGAACCACCAATTTTGATGCCTCCAGTTGAAGGAAGACCTTTGATATTATACTTGACAGAGCTAGACAATTCAATGGGGGGGGGGGTGTTGGGGCAGCATGACGAGTCTGATCGAAAAGAGAACGCCATTTACTACCTTAGCAAAAAGTTTATCGACTGTGAGACCCGATACTCATTTCTCGAGAAAACTTGTTGCGCTTTGGCATGGGCTGCTCGCCGACTGAGATAGTATATGCTGACTAACACTACCTTGTTGGTATCAAAGATGGATTCGATCAAGTATATTTTCGAGAAGCTCGCCTTATCTGGAAGAATAGCAAGATGTCAGATGATCTTAACCGAGTACGACATCCAATACACAACCCAAAAAGAAATCATGGGGAGTGTATTGGAGGATCGTTTGGCGCATCAGGCCGTGGATGACTACCAGTCCATGAATTTCGAGTTCCCGGACGAGAATATCATGTTGGTAACCGACTGCGAAGAACCTGGACCGAATGAAGGGCCCAAGGAGGGATCCTGATGGTCTATGTATTTTGATGGAGCCTCAAATGCATTGGGTAATGGTATTGGCGCTGTAATTATATCTCCTAAGGGGTTTCATGTTCCATTCACCACCCGATTATGTTTTAACTGCACCAACAATATGGCGGAGTATGAAGCATGTATCATGGGTCTTCGAGCTGCTATTGACCTGAGGATTAATTTCTTGAGTGTATTCAGAGATTCCGCTATGGTAATAAGTCAGATCAAAGGCGAGTGGGATACGAAGCACCCGAATCTTATTCCTTACAAAGAGTATGTACTGACATTGCTCCCACACTTTGAGGAGATAACCTTTGAACATTTCCCACGAGAAGAGAACCAGTTGGCGGACGCGCTAGCTACCTTGTCTTCTATGTTCAGAGTTAGGAGGGACAATGAAGCTCCCCAAATTACCATTGAGAGGTTGAACGAACCCCCACATTATTGTGACATTGAGACTGAAGAGGTAGCAGATAAACCCTGGTTTCACGTAGTAAAGAGGCATCTTGAGGCTCAAGAATACCCTGAGGGGGCATCTGATAATGACAAGAAATTTCTGATAAGGTTCGCTGCGATGTTCTTTCTTAGCAATGGGATCCTCTATAAGCGTAACCATGACTCCACATTACTACGGTGTGTAGACAAGAGCGAGGAAAAAAGGATCATGGCAGAGTTACATGAAGGTACCTTCGGAACTCATTCCAGTGGACATACCATGTCTAAGAAGATCCTACGGGCAGGATATTACTGGTCAACTATGGAAGCCGATTGTTATCAGCACTCTCGAACCTGTCATAAATACCAAGTTTATGCTGATAAGGTGCACGTACCTCCGGTTCCCCTGAATGTCTTGACAGCTCCTTGGCCCTTTGCAATGTGGGGCATCGACATGATCGGAGAGATCAAACCTACTACGTCTAACGGGCATCGTTTCATTTTGGTAGAAATTGATTACTTCACAAAGTGGGTTGAGGCAACTTCCTTTGCTACAGTAACTAAGAACGTTGTGGCGCGATTCATCCGACACAATCTGATTTTTCGATATGGTGTCCTAGAGAGAATCATCACTGACAATGGTATAAATCTCAACAACACAATGATCACCAAACTCTGCAAACAGTTCAAGATATAGCATCATAACTCTTCTCCCAACCTGCCGAAGATGAATGGGGCTGTTGAAGCAGCTAACAAGAACATCAAAATGATTATGCAGAAGATGACGGTAACATACAAAGACTGGCACAAGATGTTACCATTCGCTCTTCATGGGTACAACACCTCAGCACGAACGTCAAAAGGGGCAACACCCTACTCTTTGGTGTATGGTATGGAGGAAGTCCTACCCATCGAAGTCCAGATACCCTCTCTCAAGATTATGAAGGATGCAGGTTTGAATGAAGACGACTGGATACAAACTCGACTTGATCAGCTGAATCTAATCGATGAAAAGAGGCTCACTGCTATCTGTCATGGTCAGACATATCAAAAGCGAATGATCAAGGCTTTTAACAAGAAAGTCTAGCGTCAAGAATATCAAGTCAGGGATTTAGTGATCAAACGCATCATACTACCGCAAGGTGATCCCACGGGAAAATGGACCCCCATGTATGAAGGGTCGTTTGTGGTTAAGAACATTTTCTCGGGAGGAGCTATGATCCTAACCACCATGGATGGTGACGACCTTCCTCACCCCGTCAATGCAGACATAGTGAAAAGATACTAGGGATAATCAAAGACCCGCTAGGTTTACTGGCCTAGGCAAAAATAAGGGCTTCTCGGCGAACCAAAAGGTTTCGGGAAAAAGTAAGGGATGAAAATGAAAAAAACTGTACACCCGGCAAGTCGAAAACCTGAAAAGGAGACTTGGGCAAAAAAGGGTATCCCGGTGGACTGAAAACCCGAAAGCGCGGTCTAGGAAAAAATTAGGGATCAAAGCGTAACACTATGTCTCATGGGATCATCTTGCGACCAGACTTCGGTATCGACTATCAAGCTCAGACGGCACCAATCATTCTGATCCACCTTCGACCAAGGAGCAAAGTGATGAGACGCTTGAAGATATAAAGGCAATAGCATAGTTGGAACCCGATGGGATTGTTTCACATAGCTGTTTTTATTTCTTTAACACAAATTGTAGTTTCTATCTTTCGGCGGTGTTCTCTTATTAGAGCGCTAGCCTCTTTGTACAAAAATGCCTATTACGGGCTAATTTCAAAATCAATACAATTCATTTTTTGATATATGCATTTGAAGATAATTGCTGCTCATAAATATTTACACAAGAGACAAACGTCGATTACTCGTAATACCAAAAACAGGGAAAACAAGAAGTGCCCAAACCTTACAGTTACTCTACCCATCAAGTACAGGGATAGGGCTAGCTTGAGAACATGAGCAGTGGTACATACACTCCTCAAAAAGTAAAAAGTATCCAAAGACAATGATGTTAGCTTTCCCGAACAGGACACAACTCTCCCCAGCTGAGGTTCACAATCGCGAGTGAGTCAGTGAATTCTTCCCCAAGCAGAGTTTATTTCTCTCACAAGCAGAATTTCAATCTCCAACATAATTCATTATCACCAGCAACAAAATTTTATCCCCAGTTGAGTTTATTTCTCCAAATCAGCAGATCTATCAACAGATCTATCAACAGAGTATCTCCCCTCCAACAGAGTTATCCCCGCAGAGTTATCCTCAGTCAGGGTCTCTTCCGGCAGAATATTCATCAGCCGAATGGATGTGAATCCCCAGCTAGTCACCTTTATTCACCATCCCCAACAGAAGTAGAGGAACTATGGTTTTTTTTACAACAGTCAAGAATACCATTTCTCATACTCTCCAAACAGCAGTCAGGGATTTATTATCCCGGACTCAGATTATTCCGTCTCTAATTCATGTTCACACATCAATACATGTGCATACATCACATATAACATAGTCTCATTTATTTTGAGAACATCATCATACAATGCATCTCATGCATCACACATAACTAACCCTGTATTTCTTTTAGGAAAGACAGTTATTATCAACAATTTCCAGCAGGTCCATGATCAAAACTCGAAGCTAAAGAGAGTAATCATCGGTGCGAAAAAAGCAACCTTACCCAGGTTCCCTCTACAGTTTTACTCAAACTCATATCGAAGTAACCCTACTATCCAGGTTCCTTCTCACAGCCCTACTATCTAGGCTTTCATATCGAAGTAACCCTAATATCTAGGTTCCTTCTCAAGCCCTATTATCCTGACTTTCATATCGAAGTAACCCTACTATCCAGGCTTTCATCTCAAAGTAACTCTACTACCCAAGTTCCTTCCCAAGCCCTACTATCCAGGCTTTCATATTGAAGTAACCCTACTATCCAGGTTTCTTCTCACAACCCTACTATCCAGGATTTTGTATCGAAGTAACCCTACTATCCAGGTTCCTTCTCACAGCCCTACTATCCAGGCTTTCATCTCGAAGTAACCTTACTACCCAGGTTCCTTTCCAAGCCCTACTATATAGGCTTTCATATCGAAGTAACCCTAATATCCAGGTTCCTTCTCACCGCCCTACTATCCAGGCTTTCATCTCGAAGTAACTCTACTACCCAAGTTCCTTCCCAAGCCCTACTATCCAGGCATTCATATTGAAGTAACCCTACTATCCAGGTTTCTTCTCACAACCCTACTATCCAGGCTTTCATCTCGAAGTAACCCTACTATCCATGTTCCTTATCACAGCCCTACTACCCGGGCTTTCATATCGAAGTAACCCTACTATCCAGGTTCCTTCTCACAGCCCTACTATCCAGGCTCTCATCTCGAAGTAACCCTATTATCCAGGTTCCTTCTCACAACCCAACTATCCAGGCTTTCATATCGAAGTAACCCTA
The DNA here is from genome assembly GCA_948472305.1 of Vicia faba. Classification (NCBI taxonomy): domain Eukaryota; kingdom Viridiplantae; phylum Streptophyta; class Magnoliopsida; order Fabales; family Fabaceae; genus Vicia; species Vicia faba. The sequence continues at coordinate 1,576,348,434 of OX451737.1, forward strand.
CTATCTAGGTTCCTTCTCACAACCCTACTATCCAGGCTCTCATCTCGAAGTAACCCTACTATCCAGGTTCCTTCTCATGAACTTACTATACGGGTTCTTCCTCTCTTATCCCCAGACAGCAGTCCACAACATTGTAAGACTGGGACCCGATCGCACACAAATGATTTCACATTTCCCCAGAAAGTCGCGGTGCAGCATATACCCCGACTAGATACGCAGTTCACCACCGCTTCCCTAACCGGAGTTATTCCCCATTAGATTAACGAACAATTGAAGCCCCTAAAACTCTATTTCTCTCAAGACAGAGACCATCATTCCCCAGCAAAGACCTCCTCAACAACAGGTATACAGGTTCTCACAAAGGAATCTCTTATGCGATCGACACTTCTTCGGATGACATCTTTAAGCCCATCTCTGAAAATTCTCTAGCAACTACCAAATGGAATCTATAAGCTCATTCTCGATATCACAAATCAAGTATCACTTCATGCGAGTGCAAATTTCTGGGCACTTTAGTGTTCAATCATCTTCCACCTTCAAATCACGAAAGGCAGACGAGCCAATCTACATCCTCAGGTTTAAGAAAATTGAACAGGGGCAGCTGTTGTACCCCAAAATTTGCCCTCCCATATTTCTCAACACATGGCAAGTGAGTTTCCTAAATTGCTCAAGGAAGTTCAAGAGTTGACCAGACAAACTCTCTCCTAAGGAAGCCTGCCTCAAATTAGGGTTGTTATTTTCACCAAGATGTGTGAACCACACAGGACTCAAATGCTCACCATTGTCCTAATATGTCCTCAAGATCATCCATGTCAAGTTTCAAGCCTTGCAGAAGAAGTTTTCTCAGTCAATTGCTCAAATGCTTGAAAATCAACTATGTTAGGTCAAAAATCAACTGTGGCCCACATACAGTCAAACTTCAATATTTTTGTTCAACATAAACATTTTGAAGTGACTTACATCATTTGATCAAGTGTTGATCATGATTCCTAAAGGATTGCACACAATTCATCAAAACCCAAAAGTTGCTAAATTGGGGTTTTATAGGAAAAGTCAGCTCAACTTTGACCAAGCATAACTTTCTCATACTTTATTAGAAATGGCCCATTCAAAGATAATTTTGAAGGGGATGCAATTACCTACAATTAATTTACATCTCCCAAGTTCAGAATATGCACTCACAAAAAGATACGAATTTTGACATTATAGGTCATTTTGAAAAGTCAACAAAAACACCTTTTGGGTCAAAGCATCATACATGAACATGGAAGACTCAATTGAGATGATACCAAAAGGGTTGCTTAGAGGACATCCTAAGCTTTCTAAAAAGTCCAAGAACACCTCTCTAGGGTCAATATTAATAGAGTTATGCATTGGCCAAGTTTACCATTTTTGCAAAATTGCCAAAAGTCAAATATGCTCAATTTGCAGTTTTTGCTAAATGGGCCTAACTTTTAATGTTGCACCTCACTTATAACATGGTCCACGACAAAAATGCTCACTCACATGTTATTTGCTTCATTATTTTTTTTATTTTTATTTTTTATTTATTAAAAATTGAATTAAATCAGATAATTGGTAAATAATAGCAAAGATTTGTTTTGATTGGATTTTTGGACAAAATCGTAAGCTCATTATGCTGCCATATAAGAATCGGATCATATCAAGGCTGATTGGCACGAGATTGGCATTAGGCCAAATTTGGAAAGATATCATACAAATTGAAAATCAAAACAAATCTCATCAAAGCTTCAAGATTCAATCTGTTTTGCAACCCTAATTCATTGAGGGATATATAATGAACAAGAACAAAGCAAAAAAAGAGGGTTAGAGTCGTGAAACAGTTAGAACAAAACTCAAAAATCTTGACAAAAAGTGAGGTTCTGATTTCAGGATAGAGGACCTTTGAGAGCAATTCAAGGCCAGCAATCTATTCCAGGATATCCCAGGAAGTTATTCCAATCACTCTCAGGTCCCCTACACATCCAGAATCACTTCCTATCATTCTCACGATTTGCAAAATTATCCAAATTCGATAACTGTAATTCTTGCATCTTTAGCATGTTTAAGTTACATATTTATGATGATCATCATGTTTGCAACGTTTCTGGATAGTTTGATTTAAGTTACAGTGCCGGAACAAGCTTTTGCCATCGTTAGGATTTCATGCTCCAATTTGGGGTTTTGGGTTTCAAGCAAAATTAGGCATGATAATGGGTACCATGATGACCAGAGCTTCAAACCCAGTTGATTCATGGTCCTCAATTGAATTTATATTGTGTGTGCTTGATTTTTGAATGATACAGGTTTCAGCAATAGACTTGCATATGTAGGTAAAGGTTCAGAGCCTAAAACGACGGTTCCAGGGAAGAAGACAACAGCGTGTCACAACCTGACTGGCTGGTTTAATTCTGGCGCATTATTCTGGCCACTAACTTGTTTTCCAATATATTATTTGTTTTTATTATATTAACAAGTTAACATCCATTGCAGTTGGTCAGAGGAAGGGAATCAGAAACTCATGTCCTGGGTTCGATCCCAGGCGTGAGCTTTTGGCATTTTCTCCATTGTTTTCACCAGATCCATCACATACACCTTCTGAGGGTCATCATCTTCTGAATCCATCAGCCAGAACCAGATCCAGCGCACCTCACCTTCTGAGGGTGATCGTCTTCTGGATCCATTAGCCAGAACCAGATCCAGTGCACCTCACCTTCTGAGGGTCATCATCTTCTGGATCTATCAGCCAGAACCAGATCCATCGCACCTCACCTTTTGAAGGTCATCATCTTTTGGATCCGTCTCTAGCCAGGTCTGCTGACAGCAGGCCCATTTGGTTATTTCTACTACTTTTCTTTAATTCCTTTTCTTTAATTATCTTGCTTTTTATCAACACAAAATTTATTTTAAATTAACCAATCAAAAATCACAAAAAAAGATTTATTTTCATAATAAATGTTTTTTAGTTAGTTAGTTTAATTAATTTAGGGCAACTTTAATTTCTTTCACAATTAAAATTCAATTAGAAAATTAGGTTAACTCTTGATTTAATTTTTCTTTCTTTCTCAAATAAATGAAAAAATACAAAAAATAGTTTTTTTTTTAGTATGAATTATTCTATTTTTCTTAATTTAAAATTAATTAGAACTTAGGATTTTATTTTTTTAATTCAACTCTTTCATTGTTTTTTCAAATAACAAAACATGACAAAAACATCTTTTTTAATCAATCGCAAATAGGATCAGTCAAAGGGTCAAAACCCTAATCACCTCACATTTAATCTGTTGCGCACTTATTTTTATTTTGCCAATATTTTTGTAATTATTCATGGTTTGTAAAAGTTATTTTAGGGTTTTATTTACTGTTTAAATTCCCTGGTATTTGGCTACGTAATTATTCCCCTTCCCCGAAGCCTTGTAATAGCGTAGATTTATTTTCTCGCATTTTTAATTCCTGTAAATATTTAACTGTTTAGATGTATGTTAATAGGATTGTATGGCAAGAATGCATGACAAATTAATACGGGTAGAAAACCCTAATGTGAAAACATAAATAACTGAAACAAATCACTCGCACATATCACTCTTAGGGTATACTCTCACTTCGGTTGCCTTCGGTAAACGATCATTAAGCATAGGATGTCTTAGTGGTTGCCCTCCTGTCTAAAAATATCAAATGTCCCATTCGAATGTTGCCTCTGAAATGTTGCCTCGAGAAGATCTTAAGACTCTAGTGTTACTACTAAAGTGTCCTAATATTGCTTTAGTGACTGTACGTCCCTTTCAAATTGACCCTTACAATTCCAACGACGGTGCTACCTATTTCTCAATAGTAGGATATCGCTGTCTAAAGGAAACAAGAATAGAAACAATCTTTTTCGAGTAAGTAGATGCTAGTAGGTACTTGCTCAAATCAAACTTTTCACACTTACCCTTTTCAAATAAATTTTCAAAAACAACTTCGTAACACCTTTGAAGACTTATACAAGGGTTATCACAAAGTTAAACTTTTCAAAAACAAAGAACAAAAACACAAGCAATTTAAAAATGAGCAAGTACCTAAGAGCCCATGGAAAACCACGGATAGAAAGGGTGCTAACACCTTCCCTTTCTATAATCTACCCCCCATACTCAGAATATCTCGAAAAAGGATTTTTTTTTTCTGTACTTTTTTCCTTTCCGGTTGGATGAAATAAAAGTCGATGGTGACTCTTGCTTACCGCGACATTTTGCAAACATAAAACGCAAAATGCAAACCAGTATTAAATAGTCGGTTCTTCCACCGAATCATAGTATGCGACTCAATGAATGCATTATTACATACTCACAATAATCATCGTTCATCTGAAGGCATAAGCCTATATAACCATTATTACCAGTAAATAGAGGTAATTCATCGTCATTTAAAATTCCTTGCAACTTCGCATTTTCAACAAAAATTCACAGCAACAATCACAACAACACAACAACAAAAATACAACAACAAATCAACAACAATATTTAAATAGAAACTTAACAACCATTCAACAGTAACTCATCAAAAAATCAACACTGGCCATAAGCCTACCACTTTATCTTGCCAATAAATAGTGGCATTTCGGCATCAACATATAATCAACAACAATTCTACTGCAACTCAACCACAACAACAACACAACAGCAGGTCAACAACCATTCAACATTGGCCATAGGCCTACAACAAAATATTGCCCATAATTATTCAGACAATTATCGACTATATCGGTTAATTAATTATCTAAATGCTTATTTCTAATTAAAAAACTTCTACAAATAATTATACAATAATACTACATCATTACTATTATTAATATTATTATTATGAACCAAGCATTATCGTAAGATCGTCATGTCATCATCATACTTCATCACCACAAAACATCATAGCGATTCAAGGCGGGGAAGCTAACTCTATCCTAACTTGGGTACTATAATTATCCTTCTTATCCTTTATTTTACTCCTTATAAATATAGTCCATCGCGTTATCTATCCAACACTTTGAACGACACCTCAAATGGAGTCTAGAAACTCAAGTTACGACCTTTAGAAAAACCTGTCAAAAATTGGATGGCTTGAGTCGACGCGTGCCCCCTTTGAATCGACACATAGGTATTCTATCTCCGCGGGTATGCTCAGGTCGACCCAATAATTCTAATCATATTTCACCTTGAACCTGCATGAGTCGACACATGATGTTTTGTGCTGAATTTTTCTGCGATTTTTCTTCGATTTCACTACATTATAGGTCCTAAAACATCATTTAATCATAGGTAATTGTCATCTATTATCATCCTATGTTTCTACATCAATTATAAATCATTTCGTAATAATTATTCATCTCTCAATTTCAACAATATATCAATTTCAAAAACAAACAGAAACAATTTTCACGAACCCAATTTCACATAGCATTCATTGTATACCCTATTATAGAGTCCGAACCCCACCCTTACCTCGGATTGGAGACCGCTCTATTCCACCAATTGAACCTCGCTTTTCCATAGCTTTTCAACCTTTTCCTCTTCTTCTTCCACTTCTCCTCTTCACAGTAGCAACTTTATGTATTCTCTAAAAACTCCCAAACCCTTAATCTTCCTTTTCTCATAAAGACCTAATTCCTTCTTATTCAACTTAACCTACTATATTACTATTAATCTTATTGGGATTAATATTCGTAACCCCCTTTTACTGCTATCAACACTTAATTAAGCCCAACTATTATCCTTATATTATTATAATATTATTGCTAATATTAATCAACTGATTAACCAACCAAATAACAACTTAGCAACTTTCATCAACAACTCGCAACATGACAACCCATTAACTTATCCCAACAACAACTAATTCTAAAATATTTTGAAAATATTTAATTAAATAATTAATTAAATATCGGGTGTTACAACTCTTCCCCACTAAGAATATTTTCGTCCTCAGAAATCCACTCGATACATCCACTCTTAATGCGAATTTCACATCCAACTCTTTGATCTTCAATTCGCGTTTGGCAACACTTCGACCACTAGTTTCTTGACATAACAACGCTCAACATTATATAATTAAAATCCACACGTGCTAATCATTCAACATCTCTGTGACATAACCACTAACAACTTATCAATCACTTCAAAAAAATATCATCAACCTTATTCATATCGTCGTATCACTCTTATAGTGACATCAACATAGACAACATGATCAACTTCGTCATATTATGAAATATTATTCCTTACTTACGGTAATCAACAACAACACCATGACAACGAGAACAAAATCATTATAACGTCAACTTAACAGTGTAACTCAACAAATATACACACAACTCACCATCGACAAACAACCACAATAATATCCTTATAAATCAACAAATATCTCCGAGATATCACAGCACCTTGGTACATCATCCCTGCATCAACAATCTACCAAATCAAGCATGTAGAGTCATATACTCGAAGCAACTACGCCACATACGCTTTAGCTGCGCAACTCTCATAATCCATCTTAAGTCACCGTCTTCATTAAAGTTTCTTCCAACTATACAATTTACAAGTATTTATAGTTTCCAACTTTCCTCAACATCCACCATAAAACTATTGTTCACTTGATATTCTCAATCTTTCACTTTGCGACGTTAGCTCACATATAAACCCGCTACTCTGAATTTTTCAATACGCCTAAACTCTTTCTTAGCCACTCTTCACACAAATTGATGAGCGACTATCTCATGATATAGCATCAACCACTTCATTCACTATTAAGATAGCAAGAAAAGTCTATACCATCCAACACGATCTCATCTCCTATCATCAAGAGATTAAGGGTGATTAGTTCCTCAATTTGTCAACCGATAGCCGACAACCATAATGGAGTATAAATCATCGTTACCAAACTATAATTGTGTTCCTTTAGAACTTGTACTCAAGTCACCTAAAGAACCATAATCCAATAATTTCCAATAAGGTTTACAAACACTCCCACACTTTTCCTCTCATCCGATCTTGCCGATGAGACACCAGCAATCAGCATATTACACGGTCCACGTTACACTCACTTAGCCTCACACGAAGGTTAAGTATCCTCCAACTCTAGAATTACTTTCTTCATCTCCGCATCATCAGGAATACAAATTCGATTACATAATCTCAACACACCCTGCATATCTAACTTGATATCATCATTCTCAAACTGATCGACTCTAACCACTGAATCTACCAATTTCACATCTAACTTTTGAGTTTCTTTGATATTGTCCAGAAAATCATTGTTAATCTTCAACATCCCGAACATAACACTCTTCGGTGTCACTTCGCAAACTAAGCTCATATCTCTGAATTGTTCAATTAACTCCAATTCTTTAACCATCATTGTTGAAATATGTAAAGTCTTTCAACTTAAAACATCAACCACGACATTAGCTTTACCTGGATTATCAAACCGAAATCATAATCTTTCAACAACTCCACCCATCTTAGTTGTCTCTTATTCAATTCCTTATGATCAAATAAATACTTTAAACTCTTATGGTCGCTAAATACTTCAAATCTAGAACCAAAAAGATAATGTCTCCAAATATTCAACATAAACACCACCGCTGCTAACTCTAAGTCACACGTAGGATAATTCCTCTCATGAACTATGAGTTGTATAGAAGCACAAGCAACAACTTGTCCACTCAGCATTAGCACACCACTAAGTCCCATCTTAGACGCATTCATAATACACTACAAATGACTCACTCAGATTAGGCAAAACCAATACCGGAGTTGTCGTCAATGTTTTCTTTAGTTCTACAAAACCTTCTTCACTTGCAACATCCCATACTTGAAATTATGAACGAATGTCCTTTTTAATGCTGAACATCTCATTTCTCAACTTATTCGCCAATAACATATTATGCTTGACCTCTTCTCGAACAACTGCGATAATAATCATTTATGCCAAAAAAGCCTCTAGTTCAACAAACGACTTCAGAGTTCCTTCTTATGGAAATTCATCAATCATATTTGAAAACACTTCCATAGGACAAAATATATTTCCATCTCATCACAGGTTCAAATGGAACACCAATCTGATACTTAGAACATAAGATATGAATTTCTAAAGTTATCTAAAAATCTGAACACCGACTTCATGCAGCGACATACTATTACACATCTTACAATAACATCATAACACAAGTTCTGTGTTCCAGTACCAACACTTACGATTCTTATTTTTTGAAATCGTACTCATCTCCTTGCATTTTCGACTCTGACTCGCGATTCAAAACATTCTAACAACTTCAACAACTTTTAAAATCACTCACAAGGATCCCACGACAAGGTCTACAGCAATCTGGCACTTTGTCACTGTTCCAACATCGATATCTTACGCAAGGGCTACTCAAACCGACAACTTCACAGTCCAACAACAGCGCTGAAACATCACAAATTTTTAAATTCCATCTTCTAAAAATTATCCTTGTTACTTAACAATCACCTTCAGAAACATCAGAGATTTACACTCTACTCGTATATCAACAACCGTTACATTACTCCCCATCCTTCGAGAAGTAAACATCAACAATGTCTGATCATCCTCCCTCAAGACGTTCCAACTTGATTAACAAACAAAATCTTTAATCCATGTTACCTTTAGATTCGGGAAACAACAAGACTTCAACAATTCTTGCACTGTCGCAAACAACAACATACTGAACCAACATCTTACAACCGAAACACATCCGAGAAGCAAAGCTTCTTTCCCACTTATCTTCAAAGCAACTCCTGCATACAAACAATTAGAAAAAGCAAGAAAACACCAATAGTGTTCCACACACTTGTCGCGTACTAAGGGACAAACAACATTAGATAACTTGGTTGGACAGATCGACCTGCTCTGATACCACTAAAGTAACACCCCATTTCTACCCAACAAATTATATAAAGTCAGAGTCTCAAAATTTCCAAGAACATATGGAATTTTAACCTTTCAACTTAAAACAAAGACAATCAATCACCTATAAATCAGATACATAACACAATATTTTGGGTGGAGTGATAACAACCTGCTGAGTCTTTAAAAATAAAACAACTTTCATTACTATGCAGCAGATACAAAAAATTCAACTGAAAATGCCATAACATCTTGTCCAACTCAAAATAAATTTTAGACAACAAGTCTTTAATGAAAACAACTTAAAAATTCAGCAACATAATGAAAACCAATAATAAAGAAAACATACATTCATCCCCCCGAGTGCTATGTATCAGAGCGACAACACTGAATCAGACTAATGAAGGTAACAACTATCCTTCTTGATTACCTGTATGTTACCAACAGAGGGACACATTCAAACATAAGGGGTGAGATAAAGAACCATATAATTGAGGGTGTGATAAACGATATATTAGATCAGATTATATAAAATCACCACTTCACAACTTTCAACCAACATCAATCATCACAAGTCAACAACACAACAACTTAAATATGTAATACGGAATGCGACTCGCTACAATGCACATGCATGTGGTATAAATGGAGCAGAACTCCCAACATAAAAATGGAGAAGAACTCCCAACTTAAAAATGGAGTAGAACACCCAACTTAATAATTTCCAATTAACAGAGGCATCAACAAGGCATAATCCTTCTTCGCAGTTTATCAATCTAGACCGTCACAAAATATGCTAATGTATGTGACTGAATGAATGCACTATCACATACTCAAAACAATCATCGTTCATCGCAAGGCATAAGCCTATATCACCATTATTACTAGTAAATAGAGGTAATTCATCGTTATTTAAAATTCCCAACAACTTCACATTTTAAACAAAAGTTCCCAACAACAATCACAACAACACAACAACTGCAATACAATAATAAATCAACAACAATAATTAAACAACAACTTAGCAACTCATTGACAAATCAACACCGGCCATAAGCCTACCACTTTATCTTGCCAATAAATAACGACATTTCGACATCAACATATCATCAACAATAATTCCACAACAACTCAACCACAACAACAACACAACAACATGTCAACAACCACTCAACATTGGTCATAGGCCTACAACATAATATTGCCCATAATTATTCAGATAATTCTCGACTATACCGGTTAATTAATTATCTAAATGCTTATTTCTAATTACAAAACTTCTACAAATTATTATACTATTATACTACATCATCATTATTATTAATATTATTATTATGAACCAAGCATTATCATAAGATCGTCATGTCATCATCATACTTCATCACAATAAAACATCATAGCGATTCAATGCGGGGAAGATTACTCTATCCTAACTTCGGTACTAGAATTATCCTTCTTATCCTTCATTTTACTCCTTATAAATATATGTCATCGTGTTAGCTATTCAATGCTTCGAACGACACCTCAAACGGAGTCCGAGAACTCAAGTTACAGCCTTTAGAAAAATCTGTCAAAATTGGATAGCTTGAGTCGACGAATACCCCCTTTGAGTCGATGCATAGATATTTTGTCTCCCCTGGGTGTGCTCAGGTCGACCCAATGAGTCGATGCATACGGATTCTTGAACCTGCATGAGTCGATGCATGACCTCTTTTAGTCCACGCATGCTATTTTGTGCTGATTTTTTCTGCGATTTAACTACCTTATAGGTCCTAAAACATCATCTAATCATTGGTAATCATCATTTATTATCATCCTTTTTTTCTACATCAATTATACATCATTTGGGCATCATTATTAATCTCTCAATTTCAATATTATATCAATTTCAAAAACAAACAGAAACAATTTTCACAAACCCAATCTCACATACCATTCACTGTATACCCTATTATAGAGTCAGAACCCTACCCTTACCTCGGATTAGAGACCACTCCATTCCACCGGTTGAACCTGGCTTTGCCATAGCTTTTCAACCTTTGCCTCTTCTTCCACTTCTTCTCTTCACAACAACAACTTTACGTATTCTCCATAAAATCCCAAACCCTTATTCTTCCTTTTCTCATAAAAACCTAATTCCTTTTTATTCAACTTAACATACCATATTACTATTATTCTTATTGGGCTTAATATTTGAAACCCCCCTTTTACTTCTATCAACACTTAATTAAGCCCAACTATTATCCTTTTATTATTCTAATATTATTGATAATATTAATCAACCGATTAATCAACCAAATAACAACTTAGCAACTTTCATCGATAACTCACAACATGACAACCCATCGCCTTATCCCAACAAAAACTAATTCGAAAATATTTCTGAAATATTTAATTAAATAATTAATTAAATACCGGGCATTAAAGATGGTGGCATGGGCTGTGGAATTCTCAGAATATCACATAGAGTTCACCCCACGCACTAGCATAAAGTCTCAGGTGTTGGCCGACTTTGTGGTAGAACTGAGTGCTCTGATGAATGAAGAGGCATCTACAATGTAATTACTTCACCCATGCCAAAACACAACAAGATTTTTAATGCTATTGATGATGTTTCTGCTATAGAGGATGCTGATAATGACTTTGACCTTCACAGTTGGAACTTTCCTACCATCGGCAATAGACTCAGCAACTGGAAGACTGAAGACCTTATCTCTATCTCCTTTAGTCGGGAGTAATTTGATACTTTCCATTTTTTTTGCTTTCAAGTTTTGGTTATGTAATTTTTAAACAATGACTTTAAGCCTTGTGCCTTACCCGGGGAAAAACGGTCCATTTGTTAAGGTTGTCATTTCATTAGCATATTTTCATTTAATAAAGCATTGGAAGTTTTGCATTCAAATTTTGTTCTCTTTTTCTTTCTTTTATTTTTACCGCTTTCAAAATACTTATGTGCTCTTACACACACCCACACAATACATTGCAGATCCACATCCATTCTAGATCCCGTTGATAACAATTCTGCTATTTCCACTTATGACTTTGAAAATCTGATCTACTAAGTCGAGGACAAAAGTGGGGAAGATTGTGAAATACCTGGAGAACTTCCTAGACTGTTTGTGCAAGAGGAAAAGACTATTCAACCACATGAAGAGCCAGTTGAAGTTGTAAACTTGGGTTCTGAAATAGACAGGAAAGAAGTCAAGATAGGTGCCAATTTAGAAGGCAGTGTCAAGAACATGTTAATCAAGATGTTGCATGAATATGTTGAGATCTTTGCTTGGTCATATGAAGACATGCCAGGGCTCAATACCGATATCGTGGTTCACCATGTTCCTATGAAATAGGGTTGTTCTCCAATAAAGTAGAAATTTCATTGCACGTGTCCCGGGATGTCATAGAAGATCAAGGCTGAGGTTATGAAACAATTCAATGCAGGTTTCTTGGTTGTTACATCATATCCTCAATGGATTACAAATGTGTTTTCGTTACCTAATAAAGACGACAAGGTGTGTATGTATATGGACTACATGGATCTGATTAGGGAGAGCCCCAAAGATGACTTCCCGCTTCCACATATTGATGTTTTGGTCGTCAACACCGCTCAACACAAGGTATTCTCCTTCATAGACGGTTTCTCAGGTTATAATCATATCAAGATGGCACCTGAAGATATGGAGAAAACTACCTTTATCACACAATGGGGCACTTTCTGCTACAATGTTATGCCTTTTGGGTTGAAGAATGCTGGCGCAACATATCAGTGTGCCATGGTAGCTTTGTTCCATGACATGATTCATCATGAGATAGAGGTCTATGTTGATGACATGATAGCCATATCCCAGACTGAAAAGGAACATCTTAACCATCTACACAATTTGTTTGAGAGACTGAAGAAATACAAGATGAGGTTGAATCCAAACAAGTGGACCTTTGGGGTGAGGTCCGGTAAACTCCTGGGTTTCGTTGTCAGTGGTAAAGGTATCAAAGTTGATCCCGCAAAAGTTAAAGTTATTCAAGAAATGCCCGCTCCCTGCACTGAAAAGGAAGTCAGAGGTTTCTTGGGACGACTGAATTACATTTCTCGATTCATTTCTCATTTGACCGCTACTTGTGAGCCAATTTTCAAGATGCTGAAGAAAGATCAAGTAGTAAAGTGGAACAACGACTGTTAGATAGCCTTCAACAAGATCAAGGAGTACCTATAAGAGGATTCAGTTCTGATGCCACCAGTTGAAGGAAGACCTATAATCATGTACCTAGCAGTGCTAGAGAACTTAAAGGGGTGTGTATTGGGCCAACATGACGAGTCTAGTCGAAAAGAGCATGCAATATACTACCTTAGAAAAAGTTTACCAACTATGAAACATGATACTCACTTCTCGAGAAAACTTATTACGCTTTAACATGAGTTGCTCACCGACTAAGACAATATATGTTGACTCATAATACCTTGTTGATCTCTAAAATGGATCCCATCAAATACATATTCGAGAAGCCAACTTTCTCCGGAAGAAGAGCAAGATGGCAAATGGTCTTAACAGAATACGACATCCAGCACACCACTCAAAAGGCTATCAAAGGAAGTGTAGTGGCAGACCACTTGGATCATCAAGCTATAGACGACTACCAGTCAATGAATTTTGAGTTCCCAGACGAGAATATCATGCTAGTAACAGATTGCGAAGAGCTTGGACCGTATGAAGGACTTGAGCTAGGATCCCAATGGAATATGGTTTTTTACGGAGCTTCTAATGCACTGGGCAATGGAATTGGTGTTTTGATTGTCTGTCCCCAGGGTTGCCATACACCCTTCACTGCCAGATTATGCTTTGACTGTACCAATAACATGGCCGAATACGAAGCGTGCATCATGGGCATCAGAGCTGCTATTGAACTGAGAATCAAGTTCTTGAGCGCATATGGGGATTTCGCTCTGGTAATCAATCATATTAAGGGAGATTGGGATACAAAGCATCCGAATCTCATTCCTTATCGGGAGCATGTGTTGACCTTAATCTCGTATTTCGATGAAATCACTTTTGAGCATATCCCACGAGAAGAGAACCAGCTGGCAGGCGCATTGGCTACCATTTCATCTATGTTCAAAGTCAGGTGGGACAACGAAGCTCCAAGAATTACTATTGAAATAATAGGAAAACCGGAATATTGCTATGAAGTTGACACTAAGGGAGTAGAGGAAAAACCTTAGTTTCACAAAGTGAAGAGATACCTCGAGGCTCAAGATTACCCTGGGGGGGAATCCATCAATGATAAGAAATTCTTAGAGAGGTTCTCTACCAAGTTCTTTCTGAGCAACAAAATTTTATACAAACGCAACCATGATTCGACTCTACTTCGTTGTATGGACAAGAAGGAAGCGGAGAAGATTATGGAAGACATGTATGTAGGTATCTTTGGCACCCACTCCAGTGGACATACTATGGCTAAGAAGATTGTGAGAGCAGGTTATTATTGGTCGACCATGGAAACTGATTTCCATCATCACTCCAGAAGTTGTCACAAATGTCAGATGACAAAGTACATGTGCCTCCAGTACCTTTGAAGGTCTTGACCACTCCTTGGCCATTTGCAATGTGGGGAATTGATATGATTGGAGAGATCAATCCTACTGCTTCTAACAGACATCATTTCATCCTCGTCGCCATTGATTATTTCACAAAATGGGTTGAAGCGACCTTATTTTCCTCTGTTACCAAGAATGTCGTTGCCCGGTTCATTAAGCATAACCTTATATGTCGGTATGGCATCCCTGAGAGGATTATCACAAACAATGGTGCCAATCTCAACAACACAATGATCACGGAACTCTGGATGCAGTTCAAGATTAAACACCATAATCCTTCTCCATATCGACCAGAGATGAATGGTGTAGTGGAAGCCGCCAATAAGAACATCAAGAAGATTATACAGAAGATAATAGTGACATATAAAGATTGGCGTGCGATTTTGCCATCCGCTCTTCACAGCTATCGCACTTCAGCACGAACATCAACTGAGGAAACCCCATTCTCTCTAGTCTATGGTATGGAAGTTGTCCTACTTGTCAAAGTCCAGATTCCTTCTCAAAGGATTACGAAAGACGCAGGTTTAGACGAAGACGAGTGGGTTCAAACTAGGCTGGACCAGTTGAATTTGATTGACGAGAAGAGGCTTGCGGCTGTCTATCATGGTTAGGTGTACTATAAGCCCATGATCAAAGCCTTTAACAAGAAAGTCAAGCATCAGGTATATCAGTCTGGCGACTTAGTAATAAAGCATATCATCCTACCACAAGGTGACCCCAGGGGAAAATGGACTCCCACCTATGAAGGGCCATTTGTAATCAAGAAAATATCTTCTGGCAGCGCTATGATACTTACCACCATGGACGGTGAAGATTTTTTACACCCTGTAAACACGTACATATTCAAAAGATATTACGCATGAAAACAACCCGCTAGGTTGACTGGACTAGGAAAAAATAAGGGCTTCCCGGCAAACCAAAAGGGCTTCCCGATGGAATGAAAACCCAAAAGTGTGGTCGAGGAATTAGGGACCAAAGTGTATGACTATATCCCGTTGGATCAATTACAACAAGCTTTGTCACCAATGTCAAGTTAAAATGGTACATATCAATTCAGTCAACTTTTTCCAACAACAAGGGGTGAGATGCTTGATGACATAAAGGCAATAACAGATTTGAAACTCAATGAGATCATTTCCACATAGCTATTTTTCTTTGTTTTACTTTTTACTCGTTTCATTTCACGACGACTTTCTCTTACCAATATTTATGTCTCTTTGTACAAAACCTCCTGTTTATAGGAAAATTATTAATACAAATACCATTTTAAAATTCAAATCCATTTTACTTTTTCTGTTTTGTTCACAAAAATGTCAAATGACTAAAATTGAATGAACATATGCATATGAATATTATTACTATTAACAAATTTATGCATAAAAACGGGAATAATCATGTAATCAAGACTCTAAGAGTTGGGATAACGTCCAAGTCGTCCACAAATCCCCACATAGAAATCCCCACAGAGCTACCTTCGTCAACTCATTACCAACATAGATACATTCCCCCGCAAGTCTAATATGCCTTCAAGACAGAAATTGGGGCATCTTCCAGCTCTTAACATGACCATACTCTCCAGAAGATTCCCCTAGCGGATAAAGGAGTTTGATCATTTCCCTAGAATACGACAGAAACTTCCTCCATACAACCTACGAAATTCCAGTCCTCACGAGAGATTTACTCAACACAGTTCAGAAGAATTCTCTTCCCCAACTGAGTTTATTTCTCCAACACTGTAAAATCCCCTGCATAATTCTCTTCCCCAGCAGGGCACATTTCCGCAGCAGAGTATATTTCTAAAGCAGGGTTTATTTCCCCAATGGAATTTAATTTAACAAAGTTTACTTCTTCGACTAATGCAAATCACCGATAAGATTCTCTTCTCCAGCAAAGGGCAACCCAGTCTGCTACCCCCAAAGAGTTGCTACAGAATCTGAAACCGGACCAAATACCATTCAACTTTGTACTTTCGAGAAGAGTTAGCGTCCATATCAAAAACACGGTCAAACAACACCTCAGAAGGTTATCCATCTATTTTACCCCCAGTCAGGCTAAATAAGAATTAAACTCTCCAGTAGAGCGATGAACGACCAATGCTCCTTAACTCTTCTATCCCCAAGCAGAAGTCAAATTCCCCAGTGGAGTATCTTCAAAACAAACATGAATCCCCATCAAAGACATTCTAGACAAGATTGAAGATTACACATATTCTTCATCCCCAGCAACCTTCAGGGATTTATTTCCCCATTCAAAGATGTTATACAAAGCTACCAATACGCTTCAATGGCATCTCACATTCATACATCATTTACAAATATCATAGCATATGTATACGAAATGCATATAACACACTCTCATTCACTTTTAGAACATCTTTACGCAATTCATCCCATACATCATGACATTGCATAAAGACTAACTCTATCTTTTCAGGTAAAAGTCTACAAATAGACGTATATCATCAACAACTCTCAAACAGGTTGCAGATTAATCACCGAAACAAGACGGGGCAACTATCTGTATGAATAGGTCAAAGATTAATTCCTGAAACAAGACAGGGAAACTATCTATATGATCGAGCAAATATTAACTCCCGAAACAGTACGGGGAAACTATCTTTATAACCAGAAAAAAGATTAACTCCCGAAACAGGATGGGGAAACTATCAATATGACTAGGTGGTATGAATTCCCGAAACCAGACGGGTTTACCAACAAAAACAGATTGTAGATCAACTCCCGAAACAGGACTAGATGACTATATACATGACAAGAACTTCCCTGAGAGACAAAATTCTGAAAAAACATTCCCCTCAGAGACTAAATCTGACAAGCAACTACTGAAGCATCTTCCCTAGAGGTTTATTCTAGAAAGAATTCTTCAGATAAAGTCAAGCGTAGACTCGTTCTGATACTTCTTATTAACAAATACCTTTGATGGCATATATAAGACCATCTCCAACGACATTCTGTCCCTTCTTTCCGAATGGAATCTTTAAGCCCATTCAAGTAATACTATCAATGTTACTTCATGCACATGCGAGTGCAAATTTCTGGGCACTTAAGTGTTCAATCCTCTTCTACCTTCAAATCACGAATGGTGGACATGGAAATCTAGCTCTTCATATTTAATAAGATTGAACTTGGGCATCTGTTGTACCCCATAATTTTCCCTCCCTTTTCTGCAATATATTCTCCTAGGGTTCTCAAATGCTTAAGGTTACTCAAGAATTAATTAGACAAATTCTCCTCCTAAGCAATGGACTTACAACTAGGGTTTCATTTTTCACAAGGAAGTTTGGGTTTTAAAGGACTCAAGTGGTTTCCGTAGCTCCCCATATGTCTTCAAGAATTCTCATATCAAGTTTCATTCCTTACATCACAAGTTTTCTCAATCAATGACTTAGATGACTAAAAATCAACTATATTGAGTAAAAAGTCAACTATGGTCAACATACAGTCCAACCTCAAGATTTTTTGTTAATATCAAAGTTTTAAAGTCATATTCATCATTTTATCAAGGGTTGATCATGATTCTTCAAGGAAATTCTCAAATCATCAAAGGTCAAAAGTTGCCAAATTAGGGTTTTCCTTAGGAGAAGTCAACTAAACTTGGACCAAGCATAACTTTCACTTTCTTCATCAGATATTACCCAACCTAAGCTCATTTTGAAGGAATTTCAATTCTCTATAACTTTGAATCTCTAAGCTCAAGTCCAAAAAATGCTTCATTTGAGAGATATGAGCCAATACATTTTAGGTCATTTCAAAAGTCAACAAAAAGACACTTTTTGTCAAGGCAACTTACATCAAGATAAATCTCCAAATTCAAAAATGATCAAAAGGGAGATTGTATAGAATATCTTGAGCTTTCCAAATAGTTCAAATCACCTTCAAAAGATGAAAATTGAGAGAGTTATGACCAGTGCAAGTTGTGGAATTTTGATCAAATACATTAAGTTCAAACTGAGAAAACTTGATATTTTAGGCTATTGGGCCATTGCTTCAGAGTCCAAACATGTTTTGCAACTTATAATGAACCTCACATCTTGCTCATGCACCCTTTGACCTTTTATTCTATTTATTTTGATTTTTATTCATTATAAATTCAAGATAAGTTAAATAAATGTCAAATGAATGGACTTAGGTGCATGGCTTTGGTCTTGGGACAAATTTGAAGCCCAAAAATCTCATGTACAACTAGCAATTCGTGTGATATTATGGAAGGCATGATTGGCTTAAAAAGGAAAATTTTCATGCAAGATTGAAAGAAGTTATTTTTACCATAACGCACAAAGATTTTGTTCACTATTGTTGACCTAATACATCTCTTTATATGTATTCAACAAGATCAAATCAAAAGAACCATGCATGAAGCCCTCTTTGAAGAACCCTAAAAACTCACAAAATTTCAAAAAAACTAGGGCATAATCAAACACTGCTATACAGTAAGTTTCAGTTTACAAGCACTCTATCAACTCCATGAGACTTCCAGGAGTCATAACCAACCATCCTTGAAGGTTGCAACACCCCAAATCACCGCAGCCAAGCATCTCTGATTGATGGAATTTCCTTGAATCCAAACATACATGACATGCGTCATTCATTGAATTCATACAAATATTCTTGCTTATAATAATGTTTAGATTCATTTGGACTCATCATTTGCAAGATTTCATGCAGGAATAGAGAATTTCCATAGCTAGGGCACCAAGCTCATGGATCTTCGAAACCTTAGCTATATGTTGTTTCAATCGAACCTAACATCACCATTAGATTCGTGAGGCCTCAATTAGTGGACAGGGATACCTCTTTCTCTCACTTTGCCTTTATTTTGCAGGTTTGCGAATCACCCTTCCCGGAGAAGATGAAGTTGACCACTGGAGGTGGTGGTTTGACTCCTGCGCGTTTATCATATATTGATTAAATGTGGTATAATGAACACAAAATAGATAATGGTCCAGCGAAAAGAAAGCGTGTGATAGGGTGTTCATGTGCAAGTGCATGGGTTTGATCCCCGCCCCTTGCACTCTTTTCCATAATTATTTATTTTCTGATTCTTGCAGATCCCGTGCTACACGCTCTATGGCATCCACCGTGTGCCTTTGCCTTAACATCCTGTGATCATCATCAATCAGATCTAGCAGACCTAGAGTGTGTCCTCATGATGCACCTATTGAAGCTACCAGCGTAGGATCCAACATTAATGTCTTGGGCTTCTCATTCTTAGGCCTAACGGATTTCTCTCCACACCCCCCAGATTTATCACAAATTCAAGTCCAATTTCTATCATTTATTATTTTACTCTTTTTTTTACAACATAATTTGTTTAATTTAATTAGTTAAAATTAATTTTGTTTTTTTAGGGTTTTTTAATCATTTTTTAATTAACTAATCAACTCTTTTTAATTTAATTAATTAATTTCTTTTTTTAATCAAAATTAATTAGGTTTTCTATGTTTTATTTTAACTAATCAATTCTTTTTTCTTAATCAACATTAATTGGTTTTTAAGATTAATCACAAATATTTATATGTTTTCATAAAAATAAAAAAAATAAAAAATTTTCCTCTTCCGTCGATTCCAATTTTTCCTATTTTATATTGATGGTGAATTTACGAATATATGTTTATTTATTTATCATTATTGCAATTGTCTATGGTTTATAATAAGTAATTGGGATTTTATTTTTACCGCATTTTTATTACTTGTACCCCCCATTCCCGAGGCCATGTAATAGCGTAGAAACATTTATTTTCTGCATTTATCGCTTTCCTATTTTACTGTTAGTAATTAGGATTGTATGGCGAGATAAAAAAACAGTAGCAAACCCTAACGCAAGATAAACGATAATTGAAACACAAATCACTTTGCACACCCGCACCTCTAGGGTAACCTCCCTTGTTGCCTCGATAAAAACAGTCATGTCCCTTAAACGTGTGGACGCTTTAGCATTGTCCCTCGAAATCAAAGATCATAGTCCCTCAATGACCCTTTCGAATGTTTCCTTCAGTAAACGATCTAGTCCCTTACGAAATTGCTAAAGCGCCCCTACGAGTTGCCTTCAATGACTGTACGATGACCCGCGCCTGTCCCTTCACATCCAACAGTAGGGTTTACTACTAACTAATGGTAGGATAACACTATCTAAAGGAGGATGAAAATAAAAATAAAGACCTTAAGTCAGGGTAGAATACTTTTAATCGCTTTCTCACAAAACTTTTCAATACAAAACCATTTTCTCACAGACACTCTTCAAAATATTTTCAAAAACACTTTGTACATATTCTCGAGGACAAATACGAGGATCATTACAAAGTTGCCTTACTAGTGGCATTTTCAAAATATTTTTCAAACACACATTCACAAAGAATTTTCAAAAGTAAGCTAGCGATTAAGAGCCCGTAGATAACTACGGATGAAAAGAGTGCTAACACCTTCCCTTTTCATAACTTTCCCCCCGAACTCAATAATTTCACGGTATTTCTTATTATTTTCACCCTTTCCTTATTGGATAAAATAAAATTCAGTGGAG
The DNA here is from genome assembly GCA_948472305.1 of Vicia faba. Lineage (NCBI taxonomy): Eukaryota > Viridiplantae > Streptophyta > Magnoliopsida > Fabales > Fabaceae > Vicia > Vicia faba. The sequence goes on from OX451737.1 coordinate 1,576,369,447, forward strand.
ACTCTTGCTATCCACATATTTGCTATAAAACGTAAAAACCAAAAAGTCAGTTCTCCCACCGTATTACAGCCACATACCTAGAGAAGAAAATACCCGAGCCGATGTGTTAGCCCGACTAGCTAACACAAGAGGTTCATTTCTGAACAAAACGATGATTCAAGAGACATTGGAATTACCAAGTATAGAGAAAGGAGAAGTACTCTCTATAGAGGAGAAGGTGGGGGGATGACCCCTATAATAAGATATTTTCTACACGGGGAACTGCCATCTGACAAAAAAGAGGCAAAGCGTGTGAAGAAGATCTCAACAAGATATCTTATGGTGGCAGGTAATCTATAAAAAATGGGTAGATCAAAACCTATGTTCCGCTATGTCTCAGAAGATAACATGAACTTGGAAATTAAAGAAGTGCACGAAGGCATATGTGGGAGCCACATTGGGGGCCAATCTTTGTCCATCAAAATATTGAGGGTCGAGTACTATTGGCCGACTATGCTCAGAGATTGCATCCGATTTATAGGCCGGTGTGACAAATGTCAAATATACTCAGCATTCATCCATACCCTGGCCTAGTTGCTCCATTTTGTAGTGTCTCTATGACATTTTCATCAATGGGGAACAAACATACTAGGACCTTTCCCAGTGGCATTGGGACAACTCAAGTTGTTAATCATGGCAGTTGATTATTTCATGAAGTGGGTGGAGGCAAAGGTTGTCTCTCATATCACAACTAAAAGGGTGAGACAGTTTTACTGGAGAATCATCATTTGTAGGTTTTGGTTACCATGCATTATCATTTTATATAACAGAACCCAGTTTTCTAGCACATATATAATAGAGTTTTGTAGAGAGCTCGGAATACTAGTCGTTCCATTTTAGTGGAACACCCTCAGGCGAACGGGGAGGCAGGGTCAACTAATAAAATAATCCTAACCGGGATGAAAAATAAGTTAGATGAAGCAAAAGGATTATGGGTCGAGTACCTCCATAAGATATTATGGTCTTATCACACCATTGCTCACTCCAAAAACAAAGGAAACACCGTTCATAATGGTATATGGGGTGATGCCATGATCCCGATGGAAGTCAATACTATGTCCTGGAGGAGAATAAGCTTTAAAGAAAATGTCAATAATGAGCATATGGAAAGTGAAGTTGATTTACTTAATGAAATTAGAAACACTGCACATATCCACGAGATAACGACCAAGAAAAGGATATCTCGACGACTCAATATGACGGTGAAACAAATGGGGCTTTTTCAAAGGGGATCTGGTTCTGAAGAAGGTCACGGATCCAACAAAGAAGGGGAAACTCTCACCAAAGTGGGAGGGACCTTTCCGGGTAATTGAGAAAATTAGTAATGGGGATTACAAGCTAGAGACATTAGATGGCATCGAAATTCCTAGGACTTGGCTTGTATTTAGTCTTAGGATTTACTTCAGCTAAAAATATGTAAGCTCATGTAATCAATAAAATGGGTGGACTCTTTTTCCTGGAAAGGGACAAGGTTTTTAACGAGGCAACCCATAAAAATAATCATGAAAAAAAATGAAATTGTTATCCAGGGTTAACCTCTTTGGGCTCTACACCTCAGTTCCAACTTGGGCCGCCTCAGGTGTAACCTCTCTGGGCTCTGCACCTCGGTTCCAACTTGGTCCACCTCAGGTGTAACCTCTTCGGGCTCTGCACCTCGATTCCAACTTGGGTCTCCTCAGGTGTAACCTTTCCAGGATCTCCACCTTGGTTCCAACTTGAGTTGCCTCAAGTGAAACCTTCTAGGATGTGTAACTTAATCGGATCCCACTAGAGTCTGCCTGAGGGCATTCTCGAAGGCTCTGCACCTCAGTTCAAGTCTTGAGCCGCCTATGGCCAACCTTTCAGGTTTAACTCCTTGCCAAGTGGTATATCCAATCGTGGTCACTTCCAAGCAAAAACATATGTTGACTCCCATTGTGGTAACTTCTTGCCAAGTAGTAACTCCCATCGTGGTCACTCCTGAGAAATAACAAAGGTTGACTCCCATCGTAGTAACTCCTCTCCAAGTGGCAACTCCCATCGTGGTAAATCCCGATCAAAACCCTTTCCAAGCTCTGCACCCTGTTTCAAATTTGAGCCGCCTCAAGTACCTTTTCGGGCTCAACACCTCGATTCAAACTTGTTCCGCCTCAGGTGTAACCTTTTCTGACTAGGCACCTCGGTTCATATCTTGATCCTCCTTAGGTGTAACCTTCCAGGTTGTGTAATTTAACCAGGAACACTCAAAAGTTGTACCCCTGAGCCGACTAGGCTTAACTTTATAGCTTGTGTGTTCTCGCATAGCCATGGACTTGGGGATAACGCCTACACGACAATATCTCTGCATGGAAAATTCTACTCCTAAAGAATGTTTCTCGTCCTCTATGAGCCTATACGACTATTTAAATCAGAAGTTCTAGGCAATGCCTTAAAAATGAAAGCAAAAAAAATTCATAAAAGGCATGCTTATGCCTCACAATGATTACTCAAACCGGAGTTCAAAATCCTAAAAATGGTAGAGCCGGGATGAAATTATCTTCACAAAACGCCCGACCTATTATTATGAAGAGCTTGCATATCGAAGAGGATTAAGGCCTTTTTTCACATCTAATCACTATGGTTTTTGTCAAAATCACGTGACCAGGGGGCTACCATATATCCGTAATATATCTGTAATCCTCTTACATGCATATTGGCATACAAATAAAATTGACATGAACAAAAATTGCAAAAACAAAAGCAAAAATATGATTAACGATAAGGCCCATGGGGAAATTTTCTAAGCAGGCAAAATATTTAAAATCATTACAAAATGCACCCACCTAAAAAGGGTGACTAACAACAAATTGTTCAAAAGAAACACGGGAAAAACTAAAATCACTTGGTCACATCAGCCTGGGAGGCATCATTAGTATCCGGCTCACCTATGGTCGGGGACCCATCCTCATCATCATAATCTGCTTCCACGTCCACCTGTTATACCCCCGATTTTGCCCCTAAGATTCATCTATCATCTCATACGATCACAATGCAACAAATCACACACTAGAGTTTAGTTCTTCTCCTTATCTTTAGCTTTGATCATGGGGAATCAGCAAACATCCTGACTTGTATATTGTGATCATCTATGTTTTTTATTGATTAACTTTTAACTAATAAGTACAATGAACATTTGCTCTAATTGTTGGTATCATAGGTGAAAGCACAATACATTCCATCAAGTTGATCCATATGTTCATGAGTTTATTTCCATGCCTTCTTCAACAAAGATTCTTTGAGATTCAAGCTTCATTATTGAAGATATTATGAAATAATATCATGACAAAGTCTATTATTATTCATCATGCCTCCAGTTGTCAAAAATAGTTCAAAGGTACAAGGGTTGATTGAAGAAGTTTGATCTAGTTGGACAAGTCTTTGGTTTCATTGATCACAAGTGCATATCTCCCTCAATTCTCAATATTTGGAAGTGATTTCAGTTACTATGGCTTCTCATTATCATCCTCAACAACTTCTATTTACATGACAAAATTATTTGTGGAAGAAAGTTGACCAAAATTGCAAAGGTTTCCCAAGGCATTATGTTACTCCAGGAGCTAGGGTTTTGAACTTCAAAGTGGTATAGTTTGCTCATCTTTTGATATTTTTGTATGATTCAAAATAAATACTTCCCTTTAAAAGGATATCAACAAATCACTTCAAAATTTTCAAAGAAATTTTATGAGGAAGATACCTAATGATGAAGAAATATTACAAGTCCTCTAAACAAACCATCAAATTCCCATATGTGACTTCAAAAGATCATAACTTGGTCAATTTTTATCACCTTGAGCCTATTCATTTTATATATTGATCTTAAATATGTGAACTTCAACCCTTCTTTTAAGTGCAAAGTGTGAAAATGAATGGAAGGTGCTCTAAGGATGCAAAACATTATAGGTCAGTTTATGAATATTTTTTTTCCAATTTCAACAAGTCATAACATTCTCAATTTTTGGAATTTTGAATGGTTCAAGTTTCAAAATGTCATTCAAGAGATCTACTTCATGCCATATTTTTTGTTCAAGATCAAATTTCAAATGGAAGGCCATTATTGGATGCAAGACATTACAAGTCATTTTTGAAGAGAAAACTTAAGATTTTTCTAAGTACAAAAGTCAACCTCTTTTTCTCAACTTTGACTCATCACAACTTTCAGCTCAAGCATTCATTTGATCCCATTCTTTTCACATTATAAATTTTATGATCTCACATTTCTAGTGCATCAAGAATTAAGTCTCAAGGTCTCCTAAATCGTGCACACCATTGATTTAAACTTGGTAAGTTGAAACTGAAGTTTCTTCAAAAGTCATAATTTGAAATCCTTAATTTAGCCTCTAAACACACTTTTCAGCGTGCTTTTTCTTCTAAACATGTTTAGTGATCTTCTAGAAGTGATTAGCATATTAAAACGCAAGGTTTAGATGAGTTTTGATAAAATTACAAGTCACACTTTTCTTGTTTGCAACTTCACACGATTTGTCTCCAAACTTTATCATTTCACACGCTTGAGCATTCAATTAGCTTCCCTATAAATAGAGGATCATACCTCATTCATTTCCTCAAGCTTAGCGAGCCAAAATCACCCTGCCAAACTTCCTCTTGAACTCAATTTTCTGTAACTTCTAATTTGTTCTTATGGCCTTTCTCAATCTGTTTTCTTTGTCAATTCACCTTCCTTGAACCTCACTGAAGCTAACAGAAGAATAATTAAGCTCTAAGACTTCCTAAATCGTGCTAGCCAAGTCCAGTTTCAGAGCTCTATAACTTAACTTCAATAGGTAGATTCTTTCACCAATTCTCTCAAACTTTGATACTGTTATGAAGCTCTCATCATCCTGATTCTAGTCACAACACTTGTTTTCAACTAGAAGTACATTTTGGCCATGAAATTTCAAATTCCTTTTCAAAACTTATTTTCAAAAATGACTGAACTACAATTTATATAAATTTTTCGCGAAGGTACCATTGGAATCTTCTTGAAGAGATGAAGTGAATGGTATTAATCTCGTGTCCTAATTTTACAGTTTCTGGAACCTACAGATTCATTGGTCGGAGGTTTAAGATGACCAATATGTCATCTATCAACCAAAGAAGGTGTGCCACACATTTTTCAAAATCTGATTTACATAAATAATTTCGTGCTTTATTCAGTAAAGACCGTGATATGCACAACGTGTCTGATCCATTGGATTAGCTTACTAATGCATTTTGACTCTCATCCATTGGTCCTTTTTTTTACTTTATTTTATTTTCTGATTTTTTATACTTAAATTGTTTTAAACTTCAAAAAATCATAGAAAATTCATTTTTACTTCAAAATAATCTGAAAAAATTATGAAAAAACATTTGATTTTTCTCTTTCTGGTTATTATTTTTTCATACTTTTATTTTGTGTTTTGATATTTTTTATAACTTTTCACTTTATTTTAATTATTTTAAATGTTTAAAAATACTTTTCTTAATTTTTAATTTCTGGAAAAAAATATGGAAGGATTCAATGACCTTTTGACAAATATTGGTGACCTCATTTTATTTTTATTTCTGAGTTTACTATTTTTCACAATTTTTGGTTTGTTTTTCCGATTTCTTTTAATTTTAAAAATAGTTCTTGACCTTAAAAAATTACCAAAAATTTTGTATAAATATTTGAGCTCATTTATGATTTTTCCATAGTCTTAGTTGATTTTTCTTGGATATTTTGAATACAATTTCTATTTTCCCCCTTATTTTCATTTAAAAAGCATTTTAAAAATTCTTTTCTCTTTATTTTAAAATACTATTTTATTTTGTATTATATTCTGACTTATCTTGGACTATGAAATTTTGATCATAAGCTTTATTAACATCATCGGATCTAAGGTGTTGAGTTTGACTCCATAAAAAATGGATGAATGATTTTAATAATAGTTTGATTAAATTTTTGATTCAAATATGGTTTAATTCTTACCCCATCTCTCTTCATCTTATCTCCTTCTTATTATACTAAATATTATTGGAGAATGATTTCCATATGATTTCTCAAAACATATGGTACATATTGCTATTGACCGGCCTAAAAATAGGTACGACTTCTATATAAGTCCACTTACGATTGCTTAACATAGCGCTAAATTTTGTCTCGATATTGAGAAAATGGTCATTTGTGGCCCAAACCCATGTTTGTAAGTCCAAGTATGTTAATTTGAATCCTTTGATCCAATAACCTTGAGATTCATTGCTAGGAGGCTTTGGTCCTACCAATCCTCCAATGAATTTTCATTAATTTTGGTCAAATTGGATCACTTAAACATCATTGATCATTTATTGTTACCTTGAGATTTAAATGAATGATATACTTGTCAAAAACTAAATGCAACTTTTTGTTGAGAGACTTTGATTTTATCAATCTTCTAATGAGTTCCAAATGGAAATTTCAAGATGGTCATTAAACTAACCACTAATTCTTAACAATTAACTTTATTTTATGCTTTTTACATTTATTTTATACTTTAAGCACATTTATTTTAACATTTACATTTCATGCTAATTTCATCTTTGCTCACTTGAGCATTTACTTTTTATGTCATTTTTTTTGCTCATTTGAGCTTTTATTTTCTTTTTAAAGATACCTAATAATCAACTTGAACCATAAAAAAAACTTTAATGTCACTTGGACTACTTGGTTACTTTCCTTTGCATTATGGAGTTGTGGACTTCTTGGACTTAGGATTAGAAGTTGTGACCTACTTAGAGACCTTGTGGCCTCAACTGTTATTTTGTCTGGAACTCTTGGGGTTTACCCCAAGACATTGGGTTGTTTGTTTGCTTTGTGTGCAGGTTATTGTGATTACATGCTTTGTTTGTGATCAGGAATTCATCTGTATGCAGCCGTTACTCTGCCCAATTTTTGAAGACTTAATGCAATTGAAGCTTGGTTTTCTTAAGAGGTTTATTATCTTTGCTTGTTTGATTTCAAATCCAAAGGATGTAAATTCTACATTGACTCATTGTGTCAAGTGTTGGCTTCTTGTTGGTTAGATGGTTCTTTTCCCTAGCTTTTACCTTATTCTTTAGGATAGTCCCTTCATCTCCTTCCATCTTCTTTAATTTCAAAAATCTTTCACTCCTTTTTAAAACTATTCTTGTTTTCTAAACTTGAACCGCTTTCATAATAAACTTGGACTTAGGTCCATGCACTTTCAAAAATATATTCTTAATAAAACTTTAATCAACTTAATAATACCTTGACATTTTCGTGAGAAAACTAAAAATCAATCAATCTCATTCAAACTATTTTTTCGACTTTGCCTTTTTACCTTAAACTTTTTCTCAAAAGATTAGACTCTTGCCAATCCTTGTAGTGATGGGAGCTACTATACTTCTAAGACATGTAGTGAAGCGAGACATTTTCCACTTGGGTGTTGAGCGAGGCTTTCTTGATTTTAAAATCCAAGCCATATCTTCCACTTTGAGATGACGTAAATTCTCCTTTCTCATAATCGTGGGTAGTAAGTATTTTCTTCCACTCGAATAAGACGATGATGTCTCGTCTCTTAATATTAACCAACACACTTGTGTTTTAATTTTTTTTAAGGTTAACTATGAGTACCTTGATCCCCTATTTCACGGAAGGTGTTACGTAGGCACTAAAGGTTAGCAACCGTGGCGGGTGCAAAAATTGTAAAAAAATATTTTTTCCCATCTCCACCATCTATTTTTATATACAACATTTATAGCCAAAATACACAAATTTTCAAAGAGGTTCCTATGGAGTACGTAGATGTTTAGGGTGCTAATACCTTCCCTTTGCATAACCAACCCCCGAACTTTGATTCTCTCCCCCTCTTTTGGGTTATTCTCTCTTTTCCCATTCCTCTGGAAACAATAAAGCACAATGGCGATTTTTTTATTTGATAGTGTGAGTCAAGCCCATTCAATGGCTTAAGTCTCAATATTTCTATGACTACAGAAAAAATTGTGACTTCACTGGGGAAAGATTGACCTCTTGCTAGTCTATTCTCAAGTGGGTTGAGCCTATCTTTGTTTATCTGAATATGTGCTATTATTTGTTGTATCTTATATGATGTATATAAGTTTGTCTAGATTTTCCTGGTTTTCATGGTGCTTGGTGATTTCTCATAAGTCCTATACCCGGACTTAGGAAAACTTAAAATAGGACAGGTGGTATAGTCATGTTAACTTTTAGGGAGTAATCCCAAAAAAGGAAGCATGAGATCCCCCACTCAGTGGAGGTCTCTTTGACTGTAGTATCATTTACCGAGTAATCAAGAAGACGTGTTGCTTTCGACCTGGGAGCCTGTTAAAACTGACGACTATAGAACCTTTAACCCATCTTATATTTTTAGGTGTAGTGTGGAAGCTGTGGCGGAGTAATCCGGAAATAGTTTTCACGTGATACTACACTCGGATAAGTTTTTCTTGAGAATATTGCTAATTACTGAGTCAACCGGCAAATTGGTAATATTCGAAGGAAGGATGTAGACTCTGGGAACCTCTTAGAACCTTATTCGATAGGTGATAAACTTTTAGACCATACCTTGTGGGTAGTACCTTCGACCTCATGCTCGTGACGTTGAACCTATGAACCCTATGTTTGTGATCTTGAGTGTGATTTTTGCATCATGCATTCATGCACCCATGAGCATCCTTTAAAACATTTTGTTTCAAGGGACTTAAAGTTGACTCTTTGTGAATATCTGAGGTACTTCTTGACTATGGATTTTTGAAAAATAAAGACTAATAAGTACAATTTAAAAGATCCCAAGATAGATGAGTTGATGAGTCTGATTCCCGAGATCGAGAGTTCTGCATATTTTCGGAAGAAGTATGGGTCCATCATTTCTCTTATGAAGCTCGGAATGAAGGAGGGTATTCTCTCGACTTTGGTCCAATTTTGTGATTGGATGTATCGATGCTTTACTTTCCCTGATTATTAGTTGATGCCTACATTAGAGGAGTACTCTTATCTGCTGAGTTTACCTATTATCTATCGTGTTCCTTTTACTAGTTTGGAGGGGGAGCCAAAATCCCATGAGATTGCTGCTTTGATCCATTTGGGGAAGTCCAAGGTTGAAGCACACAAGACTACCAAAGGAGGGATTAGAGGATTACCAACTGAGTTTTGATTAGATAAATCTCTCTATGTTTCCAGAATGAAGAGTACGGTTGCTTTTGAGGCCATCTTTGGTCTACTTGCTTATGGATTGTTCTTATTTCCCAATGTCGACAAATTTGTGGATATCAATTCCATCAGAAACTTTATGATTAGGAACCCAGTACCTACATTATTGGGTGATGCTTATTACTCTATTAATCTTTGGGATTCTTATCATGGAGGGATGATCATTTGTTGCACGCCTTTGTTTTATCAATGGTTTATTTCTCACTTACCTTGATCTGATGCTTTCTGGGATGTTAGGAAGGAACCTCGTTGGGCTCCAAAGATTATGGCCCACACTCATTCAAATATTGTTTGGTATCCTCATCCTTACTATGATGTGGAGATTATCGATAGTTATGTTAGTTACCCCAATGTACCTCTTCTTGGTACAAAGGGAGGAATTAACTACAACCCTGTTCTTGCACGACGACAGCTTGGATATCTGATGATGGATAAGCCAAATAGTATTCATCTGAGTGGTTTCTTCCTAAAAGAGGGGGAAGTTTATAAGGAAGATAAATAGGAGTTTGCGAAGGCTTGGCGTCATATTCACAAGAAGGGTAGGAAGGAATTGGGACCTAGAGGGGTTGTTTCTTTGGAGCCTTATCTTCAGTGGGTACAAGCAAGAGCTATTATGTTGAAGATGATGTATTCCTGAGAAGCACCCATGCCTGATATGTTTGTGAGGACCACTCCTCCTTTTTTAGACGATGTGGAAGAACTTCATCTCGCCTTAGTCAGGACGCAGTAGGAAAGGGAAGCTTGGAAGAATAAGTGCCAGACTCTAGAGGTGTCCTACCAAGATGACCTAAAGGAGAAGGATGATTTGATCAAGATTCTTAAGAGCGTGTTGTAGAGACGATGGAGAGGAGAGAGGATTTATTTTCCTCTAAGCCTCATTCAAGCCTTAGTTGCTCACCTCCTAACTTTGATGATTGGAAAGAGGTCGCCAATAAGTATGCGGAAGAGAACCAGAGGTTGAAGGCTCAGATTTGCAAGACTCACAAGGAAGCGTCAGCGTGAAGAGCGATCTCCATCAACTTTGCTTTTATAGGGTTTTTAGACTTCATCTTCATCTTGTAATTGGGATTATTGAAACCTGTACTAAAAAGTGTAATCCATTTTGAATTTATTATAATGAGATTTTCAGTGTTTCAAATGTGTTATTTGCAAAATTGTCTATAAATCTTTGAGTTCCTTGAAATATCAATAATAAAATAAATCATATGCATCACATATCATGCAGCATATTATACAAAATACTTGCATTTTTTTAGCATAACCAGGTGTCATATTGAGCTTCTTTACTTCGTTCAACAAGATGTCTCATTAATACAATACTCGGGCTAATTTCAGAAGGAAAAAGGACAATCTAGAATAAGAGAATCGCGACCTGCGCGAAGAAGTTTTTGCTTTGAAGGCTGGTATGGCCAATCTTACTGCTCTAATTCAATCTTTGGTAGATGCTAAGAATCAGCCACCACTTGCTCAGCCTCAACGGACATTAATTACTACCGAATCTCCGACTGTTCCTGTCTCTACTACTCCAATTGTTGTTGTTCAGAATCGTTTTCCTCAGGATTATCCATGGGGAATTCCAAATAACTTTATGCCAGAAGGTTATAATCAGGATCCTCAAGTTGCTCCGCTTGCTCCGGCTGCTGCTGCTTCTGCACCTCCTGTGGTGCATATTACTCCGGCTGCTAGGAATGAGATTCACTATGTTGCACCTCCCTCGGTGAATGTGGTACCCTTTGTTAATGATGAAGTGTATCACCCTATTCCTCCATAAAGTGAAATCTACGGTGTCAATGATTAAATGGACGGTTTTCAGGATCAGTTTGATAGGATGCAGAAAGAGTTGAAGGCCCTTAGAGGAAAAGAACTGTTTGGGAAAAATGTGAATGATATGTGTTTGGTTCCGAATGTGAAAATACATGCAAAGTTCAAAGTACCAGTGTTAGAAAAGTACAAGGGAAACACCTGTCCTCGTGATCACTTAGTGATGTATGTGAGGAGAATGCCTACTCATACAGATGATCAACGCCTGTTAGTTCATTTCCTTCAAGACAGTCTGACCGGTGCAGCATTTGGAGAAGCGTTTATCAGACGGTACCAATACAATGTTAACATGGCAACTGACCGTGATCAACTCAGGGCCATGGTCCATAAGGACATGGAGTCATTTAAGGAATATGCACATAGATGGCGTGAAGTAGCCGCCCAGGTGATTCCTACAATGGAAGAAAAAGAGATGACAAATATTTTTCTGAAGACACTAGATGCATTATATTATGAAATGATGGTGGCGAGTGCACCCAGTGATTTTACTGAGATGGTAGGAATGGGCGTTCATTTGGAAGAAGCTGTAACAGAAGGTCGTCTGACAAGAGGTGAAAATTTCGGTAGTGTGAAGAAACCGTCATAAAGGTTTACTAAAAAGAAAGAAGGTGAGACAAACGTTGTTATTCAAGAAAAAAGGGTTTATCCTCCTAGAAGAAATCATCAGCGCCATTAATAGGTTGCCTCAGTAACTCCAGATGTTAATACAACTCCGACTACAGTCGCTTATCAAAGACCAACCCTTCAAGGAAATTAAGGGCAAAATCAGAGGAGAGAGCCTTTTGACTCTATCCCCATGAGTTATAAAGAGTTAATCCCAACAATGATCCAGAAAAAGTTTGTTCAGACTAGGCCACCCCTTTATATACCATCACCATTGCCTTGGTACTACAAGGCATATCATACATGCGCTTTCCATCAGGGTGCACCAAGGCATAATATGGAAAACTGTTATCCTCTGAAGTCCAAGGTATAGAAAATGGTGAGATCTGGCCTTTTGTCCTTCAAAGATGTCAGCCCGAATGTAAAAGATAATCCTCTACCAAAGCATGGAGGAACGAATGTCGTTAACATGGTTTCTAGTTTTCCAGGGAAGTTCCGTATTTATGATATCAACTTGGTCAGAGGAGACTTGGTAAAGATGCATGCAAACCTTTGTGAGTTTAGTTACTATATGCATGGCGATGCTGGTTGTGGTATTTGTAGTACTGATATACAAGGGTGCGATAAGATAAAGGATGATTTGCAGGAGATGATGGATGAGGGCTTCATTCATATAATCAGGCCTAGGGAAGAAGATGAGGAGGAAGTAAACCTGGTATTTGGATGTCCGGGAGAGCTCCGGATCTTTTATTTAAACCATATGAATGATGATTTGATGCAATTGCACGCTACCTTCTGCCACATGGATGGTCAGGTAGAACACCACTATTGATCTTGTTGGGTTTGCTGCAGAGACTCTCGTGGTTGTTCCATTGTAAAAAGAGGTATTCATTTGTTATTGGATAATGGCACTATCAAGGTGTCAGGACAAAGAGATGATTACCATCTGATTAACGCAATTGAAGAGTGTTTGGCTAAAACGGTGTCAGATGATGAATATGCTTTTGCGGATGAATTATTTTTCTTCAGATGAATATATGATCTCCAGCGATGATTCTGCAATGCCCAAATATTCTGAGGAGGGGGTGAACATAATTGTGCCTTGTCTTAATGATTTTGTCGCTGTTGAAATTGAATATTGTAGCAAGTCAGTTGTTTCCCCAGTGTTGATTTGCTTGCGAGGGTCTGTTCCTTACAAATCAAATAAAGTTGTACCGTACAAGTACAATGCTACTATTTTAGAGGATGGTGTGGAAGTTCCCATTTAGTTGTTGTCTAGCATAAAGAATATTGATGAGACTGTTAGAGTGACCCGCAGTGGTTGTGTATTTGCATTGATTGTTTGGGGAAATGATAATGCTGGTAAGAAAATTGTGGAAAGTGCTGAGGATAAGATAACTGTAGGGGAGTTCATTGGTGCTACCCTAGAAAAAGAGGTGGATGATATTTTAAATATTATAAAAATGTGCGACTACAGAATTGTAGATCAGCTATTGCAGACCCCTTCAAAGATATCTATCCTAGAATTGTTGATGAATTATGCTGCCCATAGAGAATCTTTAATGTGGGTGTTGGACCAATCCTTCATGGAGTATGGCATTCCATTAGATCAATTCAGTAGTGTGGTAGGTAATATTACATCTTGTAATAACCTAAGCTTTTGCTATGATGAATTTCCTGAGGAAGGGATGAATCACAATCTAGCTCTCCACATATCCATGAATTGGAAAAATGATTCATTGTCAAATGTGATGATTGATATTGGGTCGCCTTAAATGCTATATCAAAGAGCACGCTGATGAAGTTGAAATATCAAGGGGCTCCAATGCGCCCAAGTGGTATTATTGTAAAAGCCTACGATGGATCAAGGAAGTCAGTTGTTGGGGAAGTGGATCTTTCTATTCACATAGGCCCACATATTTTCCATATCACTTTCCAAGTCATGGATATTATGCCCGCATACAAATGTTTATTGGGACGGCCATGGATACATGAGGCAGGGGCTGTTACTTCAACTCTACACCAAAAACTGAAGTTCGTGCGTGAAGGAAAAGTGGTTATTATAAATGGAGAGCAAACATTGTTGATTTCTCATCTATTATCTTTCAGTGTTGTAGAAGCAAATGAAGATGTTGTTGGAACGCAATTCCAAGCTTTGTCCGTTGATAACATGAGAGAATGAGAATTCTATGGTTTTATTCAAAGATGCTCAGCAGGTTGTGCGCAATGTCCCTAGTAAAGTATAGGGGTAGATTGTTGATTTGCTGGTGAAAAAGAACAGGGTTGGTTTAGGATTCTCAGTGAAGAATGGCAAAGTTGAGACCTTGAAGTCAAAGTCTACTGTAAGCAGCTATCAGGATATTTTCCACAATAGAGGTTACCTCAATCCAACTGTTTCTAGAATCAATTCTATTATGGAGAATGAAGAAGAGCAGGAAATGCCGAATTATGTGACGCCTAAAGTCAGAGTCCAGAACTGGGTCACTATTGATGTTCCCACTTGCATCCATGTCTCAAAGTAATTTGTTTTTGTTTATCTTTGCAAAAAGCTTTCACTCTGCCCAAGGTGAAAGTTAATATCGTACGGGCTTATCTGTTTGCTTTTCTCATTAAAATCATAAATAAAAGTTGTCTTTGATTCCCAAATTGTGTTTTTTATTTTCTACTTTTTCTTGGAAAATGGTAATCAGAAAAAACTTTTTTTTGGAATAAATAATAACTGAAAATAAAATTTCATAATCACTTGATATATGTGTTAGTTTCTAAAAGCAATCATAAATCATATGTGCAGATTAATTAATAAACCCATTGAATACAATGACCCTGCACCCTCTCCCAACTTTGAATATCCTATTTATGGGGCCGAAGAAGAAGAATATGATGACATTCCAGAAGAGGTTTCACGGTTTCTCGAACGTGAGGAAAGTTCCATTCAGCCATATAAAGAGCCATTGAAGACCATCAATTTGGGTTCAGAGGAAGAGCCAAAGGAAGTCAAGATTGGAGCATTTTTGCATCCCGACATGAAGAGCAGGTTGACTGAATTGTTGAAAGAGTATGTGGACATTTATGCTTGGTCGTACCAAGATATGCATGGTTTAGATACTGATATTGTGGAGCATCATTTGACGTTGAAGCCAGATTGCCCGCCAGTCAAGCAGAAATTACGAAGAACTCACCCTTATATGGCAGTGAAAATTAAAGAAGAAGTATTAAAGCAGATTAATGTCGGTTTTCTTATGACATCAGTGTATCCTCAATGGATTTCCAATATTGTTCCTGTACCAAAGAAAGACGGAAAAGTTCGCATGTGCGTAGATTACCGAGATCTAAATAAAGCTAGTCCAAAAGATGATTTTCTATTACCACATATTAATATGTTGGTTGATAGTACAGCAAAATTCAAAGTTTTCTCGTTCATGGATGGATTTTCCGGATATAATCAAATCAGAATGGCTCTTGAGGACATGGAAAAAACAAAGTTTATTACACCCTGGGGAACATTCTGTTACAGAGTGATGCCCTTCAGGTTGAAGAACGCTGGTGCAACGTACTAGATGGCTATGACAACCCTATTCCATGATATGATGCACAAGGAAATTGAGGTGTATGTTGATGATATGATTGCTAAATTCCAGACTGAATAAGGGCATATGGAAGATTTATTGAAACTATTTCAGTGTTTGTGGAAGTATCGTCTCCGCTTGAATCCAAACAAATGCACCTTCGGTGTCCGATCAGGGAAATTATTAGGTTTCATTGTCAGCCAAAAAGGAATTGAAGATGACCCTAATAAATTCAAAGAAATTCAAGAAATGCCTACACCAAGAACCAGAAAGCAAGTTAGAGGCTTCCTTGGATGTCTAAATTACATTTCCATATTCATTTCCCATATGACTGCAACGTGTGAACCGATCTTTAAGTTGTTACAGAAAGATCAAGGTTGTGTATGGGAAGACGATTGTCAAAGGGCATTTGAAAGTATTAAATAATATTTGCTTGAACCTCTTATCTTGCTCCCTCCCGTTGAAGGAAGACCATTGATCATGTATCTAATAGTGTTAGACAATTTAATGGGTTGTATTTTGGGACAGCAAGATGAAACATAAAAGAAAGAATATGCCATTTATTATCTCAGCAAGAAGTTTACTGACTGTGAGTCGCGATATTCTATGCTGGAAAAGACATGTTGTGCTTTGGCTTTGGTGGCAAAGCGGTTGCTGCAATATATGTTGAACCATACCACTTGGTTGATTTCCAAAATGGATCCAATCAAGTATATTTTTGAAAAGCCTGTTCTTACTGGAAGAATTTTCCGTTGGAAGATGTTGTTGTCTGAATATAATATTGAATACCATACTCAGAAGGATATAAAAAGCAGTGTGTTGGCGGATTTTCTTGCTCACCGGCCGGTTAATGATTATCAGTCTGTTAAATATGATTTCCATGATGAGGGTGTTATGTTTTTAAAAGCGAAATATTGTGATGAACCTTTTCCTGGGGAAGGTCCTGATCCTGAATCCCGATGGGGTATGGTATTTGATGGAGCTGTGAACGCTTATTGAAAAGGAATTGTCACTATGATCATCACTCCACATGGATCACATATTCATTTTACTGCAAGGCTGACATTTGATTGTACCAATAATATGGCAGAGTATGAGGCTGACATTGATCTCAGAATCAAAGTTCTAGATGTATATGGTGATTCAGCTTTGGTAGTTAACCAAATTAAAGGAGAATGGGATACTCGTCACCATGACTTGATCCCTTACAAAGACTATGCTAGAAGATTATTACCCTTGTTTAACAAAGTGTAATTCCATCATATTCCCAGAGATGAAAATCAGATGGCAGATGCTTTGGCGACTTTGGCTTCTATGTATCAAGTGAATGCTTGGAATAATGTTAGCAGGTAGATTTTTCCTCAATGAAGATGTGTTATACAAAATAAATTATGACATGGTCTTGCTCAGATGTGTGGGTAGACACGAAGTGGACATGTTGATGGATGAGGTCCAAGAAGGTTACTGTGGTACTCATGCCAATGGACATTCGATGGCAAAGAAGATGCTTAGGGAAGGTTACTATTGGCTGACAATGGAATCTGACTATTATAAATTTGCAAAGAAGTGCCATAAATTCTAGATTTATGCTGACAAAATCCATGTGCCTCCGACACCTCTTAATGTTATTTCTTCCCCATGGCCCTTTTCTATGTGGGTATTGACATGATTAGAATGATTGAACCTAAGGCGTCAAATGACATTGTTTCATCTTGGTGGAAATTGATTACTTCACCAAATGGGTGGAAGCATATTCATATGCTAATGTCACTAAGCAGGTGGTGGTGCGCTTCATCAAAAACAATCTCATATGTCGGTATGGTGTGCCAAGCAGGATTATCACCGATAGTGGCTCAAATTTGAATAATAAGATGATGACAGGACTTTGCAAAGAATTCAAGATTGTCCATCACAATTCATCTCCCTACAGGCCAAAGATGAATGAGGTTGTTGAAGCTGCTAATAAGAACATCAAGAAGATCATCCATTAAATGGTTGTCACTTATAAAGATTGGCATGAGATGCTCCCTTTTCTTTGCATGGATATCAAACATTTGTCTGCATTACAATAGGGGCAGCCCCATTCTCTCTTGTGTATGGCATGGAGGCAGTGCTCCCTGTTGAGGTTGAGATTCTCTCTATACACATAATAATGGAAACCAAGTTTCCAGAGGCTGAATGGGTCCATAACAGGTTTGACCAGTTGAATTTGATTGAAGAAAAAAGAATGACGGCCTTATGTCATGGTCAGTTATACCAGAAGATAATGAAGAAAACTTTTGACAAGAAGGTCAAGCCTCCTGAATTCAGAGAAGGCGACCTCGTGCTCAGGAAGATCGTGTCTTTTAACGCTGATTTTAGGGGTAAGTGGACTCCCAATTTTGAAGGCCCATACGTTGTCAAGAAAGCCTTCTCTGGCGGTACATTGATTCTTGAAACTATGGCTGGCGAGGAGTTCCCATGTCTTGTGTTTGATGATACAGTCAAGAAATACTTCTCCTAAAGAAATAAAAGAACGGCTCGCTAAGTCGAAAACCCAAAAGGGAGGCTTAGGCATTAAAAGGAGGGTTTTGATAGGCTGAAAACCCGAAAGGGCAGTCTAGGCAAAAATTAGAGACATAAACAGAATAAAGTTTACCTTTAGGTTGAAAACCCGCAAGGGCAACCTAGGCAAAATTTAGGGATTTCTTGGCAGGTAACTACATAAGACAAGACTCGATCATTTGAAGCAACAATCTTCTTGAATCCTCACCACTCTTCAACCAAAGTCGCTGCTCAGGAATTCAAAGTTGTTAGGGAGAATAGTGGTCATTGTATTTCAATGTATATTTTCCAATATATATTACCATTTTCCAAATTTTTTAATTATCTATGGAGTCTCGCCATTCGCAGACTACCAATCTATTAGTAAAGTTTGAGCTTTTGTCCAATTCTTTGCAATTCTTATTTTGTTCAGTTTATGAAGACTTCATTTATTATTGATAGTAATTTTCAAAGCAAACATATTAAGTAACAAAAATTGTTTTTTGAAAAGTATAGCTGTAGAAATGTTTAATACTAAGCAATTGGATTGACTTGACTTGTACAGATCAAAATAAAAATCTCCACTGCGCTTTATTATTTCCAAAGGAAAGGGAAAAGAGAGAATAACCCAAAAGATGGGGAAAGATTCAAGGTAAGGGGGTTGGTTATGCAAAGGGAAGGTATTAGCACCCTAAACATCTACGGTGAAGATGTGAAAAACACAAGGGGGGTTAAATTGTAAAACTTTAAATCAAATGCAGACAACACGTTATTTTTATCCTGGTTCGTTTGATCTAAAACTACTCCAGTCCATCCGTCAAGGTGATTTCGCCTCTCTCCAACGAGGTCTTAATCCACTATATTCAACTGAATACAATAACTACTTTAACAACTGTTAAAGCCTTCTTGAGTCTAACCACAGACCGATTTATCTCAAGGAGATTCTTTTACAGATAATTGAACAAAAGTGTGTTTAATGTTTTCTAACAAAACTATATATCACAACTGTGATAATACACAATATTAAGCTTAGAATAAAAACTAGACTGCTAATGCTTTTGAGTACGTGTGGTTGAAAGCTTTAGCAATTTTTATGAATGAGTTTGTTTTTGTATGCGTGCGTGAAGAGTATTAGCCTTTTCTTTTCTCACACAGTCTTGTTTAAATAGCCACGAAAGAGATACGTTGGTTGTCCATAAATCCATTTCAATGCTAATAACGTTCTTTCCTTTTTGAGAAGATCTTTGTCTTGGAATAAAGCCGTTGGTAATAAATCTGTCTTGAATGCTTAGTAACGTTGACACTTCAGAGTCTTCTCTGCTTATGGTAATCAGAGTGTTCTTTCCTTTATGCTGACGCTTCTGAGTGTTGATGACTTGGTTAGGATCTTGATCAGAGTCAGAGTATTTTATGCGCAGATTCTGTTCATCAGGCTTCAGCGTATAGCACATGTTATTTGATCTTCTGATGCTGACATATCTTCTGATGCTGATGTTGATACTGATATTCTGATACTGATATACTGATGCTGATGCTGATGTCTTATATAAATCTTACAATTTATTTAATCTTGTATTTTGTTATCATCAGAACTCTAACTGAGGGTTGTAGAATCAAACTATGTTCTAACAATCTCCCCCTTTTTGATGATGACAAAAACCGGATTTTTTCAATTAAAATTAAAGAATAAAAGGTATCACAGATAAACAAATAATGAATAAAAGGTATCAGAGATAAGAAGATAAGGAATAAAAGATATCAGAGCAACAAAGAGAAAAACTCCCCCTGTGTTGATTACTTCCCTTTAATTCCATGAGACCTTGAGCATCAGAACTTTACTTTATCAGAGTTCATCAGATTCATCAGATTATTGTACCTGTAAGCTTTTTAGAAGAAAGAAATTCAGATATATCACAAATGTTAGAATGTTTGAGACTTATGTCTCAGTAATCCGTTATTGAAAAATATCATTCTTTCTCCCCCTTTTTGTCAGTTATCAAAAAGCACAAATAATCAGAGTTAAAATGATCAGAGCTAAAAAAGCGTTTATATTAAAAACAGAAGCAATGATAAGTTCAGAACACGTAAAATATTACAGACAAACATGTAAAGAAAACAAGTAAAACACAAGAAAATTCTAAGAGGGAGGTGGAAGACGTGTGAACAGAGCTTCCAACATGCTCTTGATTTGATTGCTAGTTTCCTGTTGCTGAGATACCATGTTTACTATAGCATTTTGATGTCCTGCTTATCCATTCTTTCATTCATCAGCATATCAGATCTTTTCAAGTCCTCTAGAGTCTGCCAGTCAAGAGAGGAAGCTTGAGGATCTTCAGAAATAGGGTGCTTCTCAGAGCTTTCTTCAATATCTTCTTCTTGAACCTGTTCTTCAGTTGGAATCATATGTTCTTCTGACTCTGGTTGATGATATTCATACCAAGGAGCATTGTCTAGCGGGAGTACTTCTTCTTTAAGCAGCTTGCTCAGAACTGGACCTTCAATTTCCTTCAGCAGATTGCTGAAGTTCTGTTGAGCCTGTCCATAGCTCTGGTCTTGCAACTTAAAGCTTTCAGCGCATACCCATCTTCTGAATTTTGTCCAGAGGAGGTCTGATACAGCAGGATCAACCAGTTCCAGACTTGCTTGTATCAGAGAAGTGATCCACTTTTGTATATCTGTTTCAAAGTTCAATATGCTGGAACCAACATCTGGTTGTTTTGGTTTAGGGATAGCAGTTTTGTGGGTGATGGCAGCAAAGCGTTCAAAGACTGTTAAATCAATGACAGTCTTGCTGTGGTCTTCTGAATTTTTCTTAGGTGAGGGAGTGGGAGAGTCAGGAATTACGATTGGACTTGATGGGGAATTCGGTGGAGTTATTTCTGGTGAAGAGGGAAGTTGTGGAATATTCACAGTGGTGCCACAGGGCAATTGAATGGCCAAAGGTTGTGGTTCAGGGGATTCAAAGGGTTAAGCCTCAAAGGTTTGAGTCTCAAGTTGTGGAGATTGTTCAGGCTGAGGAGAGGGTGGATTAATTTCTGGTTGAGGAGATGAGGGTAGTGGGATTTCTGGTTCTGGAGAGAGTGGAATTTCTGGTATTGGTGAGAGGGGAGTTTCAGGTTGTGCTTCTGTGTTTGGATTTGGATTTGGATTTTTTGTTTCGGGAGAGGAAGTGTGTTGGTCTATATCAGAAAGAACTTGTTCAAGTTCTTGTTCTGGTATGGTTTCAGTATTTGGATTTTGTGGTTGGGAGCGAGATCTTCTGAGGGTTAATGATTCAGAAGGGTCAAAGTCAAGGTCAAAATCATCGAAAGTTTGAGGTGTTGGGTTTTCAGATGGAGTTGGAATTGGAATAGATGTTGATACAACAGTTGAATCTAAAACGGTTACAGAAGAAGGATTACCTCTCTTCTTGGGAGTCTGTTGAGATGATCCTTCTGCAGCAACTTTTCTTTTCTTCGTCTTCTTCAGAACAACCTCTGGAGCCTTCTACTCAAGATCTTGAATATTCAGATTTGGTGTTGTCCCATCAGCTTTGCAAGCGTCCAGATATCTCAGAATGATTTCAGGCTTAGAGTCAATTTCTGAGAACAAAGGGAAGTTGTCCAGAGGGACTCTTCTGCAGGATATTTCAGCAAAAGGAGTGACGCTGGGCTCCTTCTTAATGTTCTCTATCAACTTCATTTTCTTCAGAT
Organism: Vicia faba; assembly: GCA_948472305.1. Taxonomy (NCBI): domain Eukaryota; kingdom Viridiplantae; phylum Streptophyta; class Magnoliopsida; order Fabales; family Fabaceae; genus Vicia; species Vicia faba. The sequence continues at coordinate 1,576,390,893 of OX451737.1, forward strand.
TTTTGGCATTCAACTTCTTGCCAACAGTAGGTTCCAGAGTGCTGATTTCTTGTGCCTATGTCAAATGATCAATCAGCCTATTCTCTGTAAGAATATCTGATATCAGTCTTCCCAAGGGTATCCAATCCCTTTTTGTACGTTCCTCTTCTCTTGTTTCCTTGACACTTGTTCTGAGATGGTTGAATAGAAGATGAGCCAAATTTATCTTGACCTTCTGAGAGATAAAATAGATCAGAAACTGCTAATCAATATTAATGTAATCAGGAGAGCTGGTAGGCTTCCTGTGGTAGAAGTAGCCCAGAATGATCTTGGCCCAAATTCTGTGTTTGTCTTTCAAGTCCCTTATCTAGCTGGAGGGAAGCCCCAGCGTGAAAATTTCACTTGCAATTAGGGAAACATCTACACACCTTTCTACCATATCAATGCAACGAATACCACCACCATTGTACCCTATGAGTCTTGCAATCAGGTCTTCAGTGATAACAATCTTCTTCCCCATGATGTAAGACGTAACTTGATGATTTGAAGAAGAAGCATGAATCAAAAATTCCTTTACCAGTATAGGAAATGTTGGACCCACCAGCCTGTCAAAATACTTTTCCCAACCTTGAGCTTTAACCTCTTCAGATAAATCAAAACCATTCTCCTTAAGACTGTTGAAATCCACTATTAATTCTGACAGAACATCAAGATTCTTGATTGGAGTTAGAAGCGTTCTGAATGGTACTTCATATTGTTCAGATGAAACAGTTTTCTGGGAACCTGAAGAAGGAATGCTGGAAGAAGCCATGTTCACACGAGGTTTTTTTGTGAAAAAGATTGAAAGGTTTTCTTGTGAAAGAAGAACACTGAAATCAGAAATATTCAGAGTAAATTGAAAGTGAAGGTAAAAAGTGTAAATGGCGTGAAGTGTGTTTAAATAGATTTCTAAAAAGTTTTTGAAAACGTTAACATTAAGAGAGAGAAATAAATAATGATTATTAGCATTTAATGATAGCTGATTTTAGGGGATTCAGAAAGATATTTGGAACGGTTACCCATGACATGTGTCTCAATGCATCCAATCAGCGCTTTGCCTTTTTCAGAAACATGAACGCGTGTTCAGCCTCAGAAAACAGCTGATGACTAGATGACACTTGTTTGCTTGAGTGAACAGCACATTTCCATCCTAGAAATGAAGCGCTCAGATCTTCATGGATAGATTCTGATACAATCTGCACTTCTAAAGTTCTGAAGGAAGATTGATTAGTAGTTCATAGAAAATAAACAAAGTTCTGAATGTTAATATATAGAATCAAAACAATTTTATTTTGGGCAGAGCTTCATGCTGAGATGTTTCAGAATGAAGTTGAACCTATCTTCAGAAAGTGGTTTTGTAAAAATATCAGCCCATTGATGGTCTGTGTTAATAAATTTAAAATTTAAAATCCCTTTCTGAATATAGTCCCTAATAAAATGATGCTTTATTTCTATATGCTTAGCCCTAGAATGTAAAATTGGATTTTTACTAAGACATATAGCAGAAGTATTGTCACAGAGGATAGGAATGTTACTCTCAAATATCTGGAAGTCCTCGAGTTGACTTTTCATCCAGAGCATTTGTGTGCTGCATCCAGCTGCTGCTATGTATTCAACTTCTGCTATTGATAGAGCAATTGTGGATTGTCTTTTGCTGGACCATGAGATCAGATTTTCTTCCAGAAGTACTTTTACGTTCTACTCTGTCTCCAGCAAAATCAGCATCACAGTATCCTACTAAGCTGTAATCACTTAATTTTCTATAAAACAAACCCAGATTAGAAGTACCTTTCAGATACTTGAAAATTTGCTTAACTGCTGTTAAGTGAGATTCTCTAGGATCTGATTGGAATTTAGCACAAATGCAAACACTGAATAAAATGTCAGGCCTTGAAGCCGTTAGATAAAGAAGAGAACCAATCATACCTCTGTAGACCTTCTGTTCTACCTTTTTACTTACCTTCTCTCTTTCCAGAATGCACGTGGGATGCATTGGAATCTTTGATGGCTTACATTCTGAGAGATCAAATTTCTTCAGAAGTTCTATGACATATTTGCTCTGATAAATGTAAGTTCCTTCTGGGGTTTGATTGATCTGAATGCCCAGAAAGAATTTCAGTTCCCCCATTAGGCTCATCTCAAATTCTGCCTGCATACACTTAGCAAACTTTCTTCCCAGAGAAGGTTTAGTAGATCCAAATATGATATCATCAACATAAATCTGACAGACTAAAATGTCATTCTTAACTGTCTTACAGAATAAGGTTGTGTCCACTTTCCCTCTGGTGAATTCCTTTTCTAACAGGAAGTTACTTAGTCTTTCATACCAAGCTCTGGGAGCTTGTTTCAGACCATAGACCGACTTCTTTAGTTTGAAAACATATTCTGGATTTTTGGAACTTTCAAAACCAGGGGGTTGGTGCACATATACCTCTTCTTCTATATAGCCATTTAAGAATGCACTCTTAACATCCATCTGATACAGAGTGATCACTTTATTAACAGCAAATGAAATTAAGAGTCTGATAGATTCTAACCTGGCGACTGGAGCAAAGGTTTCTGTATAGTCTATCCCCTCTTGCTGACTATAACCTTGTGCTACCAATCGTGCTTTGTTTCTGATGACTTCACCTTGTTCATTCAGTTTGTTTCTGAACACCCATTTTGTTCCAATGACGTTAAATCCTTTTGGTTTGGGAACTAGATCCTATACGTCATTTCTTGTGAATTGATTCAGCTCCTCTTGCATTGCTAGAATCCAGTCATTGTCCAGAAGTGCTTCATCAATTAATGATGGTTCAATTAGAGAAACAAGTCCCATGAGGGATTCTTTAGAGTTTCTGAAGCTAGATCTTGTTCTGATTGGATATTCCTTTCTTCCTAAGATTGTTTCTTCTGGGTGATCTAAGCTGCTTCTGGATAGTCTTTTCTGAAGTTGATCAACAGAAGGTGCTGGATTGCTTGCAGTGCCTCTTTCTGATGTTGAGGGAGTGTCTCTGTTAAGAGCTTCTGATGACTTGTCTTCAGTACCTGTGAATTCAACTTCCATACCTGCAAGTAATTCATTCTGCTTTGACTTTGGAGAGTCAAGCTTATCATCAAAACGAACACTGATTGATTCTTCAACAATCTGTGTTTCTGTATTGTATACTATGTACCCTCTTGAGCGTTCAGAGTATCCTAACATAATACATTTTTGTGCTTTAGAGTCAAACTTGTTCAAATAATTTTTAGTATTCAAAATAAAGAAAGTACATCCAAATGGATGAAAATATGAAATGTTGGGCTTTTTGTTCTTCCATAATTCATATGGAGTCTTTTCCAGAATAGGTCTTATGGAGATTCTATTCTGAATGTAACACGCTGTCTTTTTTGCTTCTGCCCAGAAGATCTTAGCAACGTTAGTCTCGTTGATCATGGTTCTGGCCATTTCTTGCAATGTTCTGTTCTTTCGTTCTACAACCCCATTTTGCTGGGGAGTTCTAGGACAAGAGAAATCATGCAGAATGCCTTTGTCATTAAAGAATGACTCAAAATCTTTGTTTTCAAATTCTCCACCATGATCACTTCTGACTTTGACGATTCTAAGATCCTTTTCATTTTGAACTTGGTTGCAAAAGGTGACAAACACAGAGTGTGACTCGTCCTTGTGTCTTAAGAACTTTACCCATGTCTATCTGCTATACTCATCTACGATTACTAACCCATACTTCTTACCACTGACTGAAGTAGTTTTAACTGGTCCAAATAAGTCAATGTGCAGAAGTTCTAATGGCTTAGAGGTGGAAACAACGTTTTTAGATTTGAAAGCTGGTTTTGCAAACTTGCCTTTCTGACATGCTTCACACATAGCATCTGAATTGAACTTCAGGTTAGGAAGTCCTCTGACCAGATTGAGTTTGTTAATCTGAGATATTCTTCTCATACTAACATGTCCCAATCTTCTGTGTCAGATCCATTGCTCGTTGTTAACAGACAGAAGACACTTTACATTCCGACTTTTCAGTTCATAAAGTTTTATTTTATAAATGTTGTTTCTCCTCTTTCCATTAAATAGGATAGTCCCATCTTTCTGGCTAACAGCTTTGCATGAATTTTGATTAAAGATTATATCATAACCGATATCACTTAATTGACTTATGGATAACATATTATGCATTAATCCATCTACTAATAAAACATTACTTATAGAGGGAATATTTCCATTACCTACTGTTCCAGAGCCAATGATCTTTCCCCTCTGATTGCCTCCAAAGCCTACATGGCCTCCAGGCTTAAGTTCCAGGCTTTGGAACATATGCTTTCTTCCCGTCATGTGTCGTGAGCAGCCAGAGACCAGGTACCATGATTGGTGTTTCTGCTTTGCTGTTAAAGATATATGCCACATGTATTATTTTATCCTTAGGTACCCATATTTTCTTGGGTCCTGATTTGTTAGTTTTACCAAAACTCTGGTTGAATTTTGGTTTGACAGAATAATTACTACTAGTATATTTGATGTCATGTGTGTGCCCATATACAAAGTGTGAATCAAGTGAAGTGCATTTTATAACTAAATCCATGGCATTCTTTGGTGTAGGCACCTTACCTTGGTATCCTATTCCTTTTCTGCCATTTCTGCTAACTCCATAGATCATTGAAGCCATTTTGCTTCTATCTATGTTTTTAGCAAGAAACTTCTGAAAGCTGTGATCATACTCCTTGATGATCTCATCAGCACTGCTGGGAGTTTCAGGGATTGTTTCCTTCTGAGAGTTTTGCAATAGATTTTCTAATTTTGAAATTTTATCTTTTAACTCAGAATTCTCCAATTTGAGCAGAGTCAGAAGCAAGATTCCTTTTCAGGTTTCTGAATTTGACTCTGATCTGCTGATATCTTTCCTGAATTTCATTAAGGCTTTCAGCTAGTTCAGCCTTAGTAAAGTTTATAGCAAAGTCAGGAAATACCTCTTCTGTATTTGATTCAGAGTCTGACTCAAAAGCTTCACTGTCTTCTGTTATGTTTGCCATGATAGCTATGTTTGCTCTCTCATCATCTGATTCTGAGTCAGCTTCAGATGTGTCAGAATCATCCCATGTAGCCATGAGACTTTTCTTCCTTTCCTTGCCAAACTTCTTTTTGGGCTTTACCTTCTGAAGCTTTGGGCAATCACTTTTGTAGTGCCCTTGCTCGTTACATTCATAGCAGATTATGTCTTTGTTGTTTGGCTTTCTGCTTCCTAAAAAGCTTTCAGATCTTCTGTGTCTAGAGGAGGATTCTGACCTTCTATATCTGGAGAAGGATAGATTCTGATTCTCTGATCTTCTGGGATTCCTGAACTTCCTTTGCCACTGCTTCCATAATTGGTTCACCCTTCTGGAGAGGAGAGATAGTTCATCTTCTTCTGATGAAGACCCATCCGAGGTTTCTTCTACAGCCTGCAAAACCTTGGAGTCAGATTTTCTGTTAGATTTTAAAGCTAATGGCTTACTTTGCTTTTGAGGTTCATCTGCTTCTAGCTCTATCTCGTGACTTCTGAGGGAGCTGACAAGTTCCTCTAGAGAGATTTTGTTGAGATCCTTGGCTAGCTTAAGCGTTGTGACCATTGACCTCCACTGTTTTGGCGAGCTTTTGATGATCTTCTTAACATGATCAGCAGTGGAATACCCTTTGTCAAGAACTTTGAGACCAGCAACCAGAATTTGAAATCTTGAGAACATTGTTTCTATTGATTCACTTTCTTCCATCTTGAATGCCTCGTACTTCTGAATGAGCGCAAGAGCTTTTGTTTCTTTGACTTGAATGTTGCCTTCATGCGTCATTCTCAGAGAGTCAAACATATTCTTTGCAGTGTCTCTGTTTGATATCTTTTCATATTCAGAATAAGAGATGGCGCTGAGAAGAATTGTTCTGGCCTTGTGATGATTTCTGAAATCACGCTTTTGCTGATCAGACATTGCTTTCCTGTCAATCATCTGACCACTTCCATCCACTGGGGGCGTGTATCCATCAGTCACCATGTCCCACAGATCAGCATCATGGGCAAGAAAGAAGCTTTCAATTTTGTCTTTCCAGTAGTCAAAGTTTTCTCCATCAAAGACTGGAGGTTTGCCACTGAATCTGTCTCTTTCTTCATTGTTGTCATTGCTGATGTTTTGATGTGGTCCTGCCATTGTGTTTTTCTGACGCTGGATCTTGTACTGACACGGTTAAGTGTTATAATCTCAGAACCAGGCGCTCTGATGCCAATTGAAGATGTGAAAAACACAAGAAGGGGGGTTGAATTGTAAAACTTTAAATCAAATGCAGACAACACGTTATTTTTATCCTGGTTCATTTGATTTCGAACTACTCCAGTCCACCCGTCAAGGTGATTTCGCCTCTCTCCAACGAGGTCTTAATCCACTATATTCAACTGAATACAACAACTACTTTAACAACTGTTAAAGCCTTCTTGAGTCTAACCACAGACCGGTTTATCTCAAGGAGATTCTCTTACAGATAATTGAACAAAAGTGTGTTTAATGTTTTCTAACAAAACTATATATCATAACTGTGATAATACACAATATTAATCTTAGAATAAAAACTAGACTGCTAATGCTTTTGAGTAGGCGTGGTTGAAAGCTTTAGAAATTTTTATGAATGAGTTCGTTTTCGTATGCGTGCGTGAAGAGTATTAGCCTTTTCTTTTCTCACACAGTCTTGTTTAAATAGCCACGAAAGAGATACGTTGGTTGTCCATAAATCCATTTCAATGCTAATAACGTTCTTTCCTTTTTGAGAAGATCTTTGTCTTGGAATAAAGCCTTTGGTAATAAATTTGTCTTGAATGCTTAGTAACATTGACACTTCAGAGTCTTCTCTGCTTATGGTAATCAAAGTGTTCTTTGCTTTATGCTGACGCTTATGAGTGCTGATGACTTGGTTAGGATCTTGATCAGAGTCAGAGTATTTTATGAGCAGATTCTGTTCATCGGGCTTCAGCGTATAGCACATCTTATTTGATCTTCTGATGCTGACATATCTTCTGATGCTGATGTTGATACTGATATTCTGATGTTGATTCCATCAGAGTTTCTGTAAATACACAACATAATTTTAAGTAGCATATATGTCTTATATAAATCTTACAATTTATTTAATCTTGTATTTTGTTATCATCAAAACTCTAACTGAGGGTTGTAGAATCAAACTATGTTCTAACATACGGTACTCCGCAGGAACCTCTTTTTAAAATCTGTATATTTTTGCTATAAAATGTTGTATAAAAATAGATGGTGGAGGTGAGAAAATAAATATTTTTTTATGATTTTTGGCCCTGCCGCGGTTGTGAACCTTTAGTACCTACGTACCACCTTTCGTGCAATAGGGGATCAGTGTACACGTAGTTCCTCTTAAAAAATTTTAAAACACGTGTGTCAGTTAATTTTATGAGATAAGATATCATCATCATTGTTCGTGTAGAAAACATACTTACTACCCACAATTATGAGAAAGGAGAATTTGTGTCATCTCAAAGTGGAGGATATGGCTTGGATTTTAAAATCAACAATGCCTTACTCAACACCCAAGTGGAAAATATCTCACTTCACTATATATTATAGATGTATAGTTGTTTGTATCACTACAAGGATTGACAAGAGTCTAATCTTTTGAGAAAAGTTTTAAAGATAAGAGCCAAAATGGAAAAATGGTTTGAATAAGATTGATTAACTTTTAGTCTTCTCACAAAAATGTCAAAGTATTATTATATTGATTGAAGTTTATTTATGAAAATGTTTTGAAAATTCATGGACCTAAGTCCAAGTTTATTATGAAAGTGGTTCAAGTTTAGAAACAAGAAGAGTTTTCAAAAGGAGGGAGAAGATCTTTGAAATTAAAGAAGATGGGAGGAGATGAAGAGACTGTCCTAAAGCATAAGGTAAAAGCTAGGGAGAAGAACCATCTAACCATAAAGAAGAAAAATACTTGAAATTATGAGTCAAGATAGAATTCCCATTATTTGGATTGAAACCATGCAAGGATACTAAACTTCTTGAGAAGACCAAACTTAAAATGCATTAAGTCTTCACAAAAATTAGGAAGAGTAACGGCTGTATACATATGAATTCCAGATTATAGACAAAGTACGTAATCACAATAACCTGCACACAAAACAAACAAACAACCCGATGTCTTGAGGTAAACCTCCAGAACTCCAGACAAAATATAAATTAAGGTCATAAGGTCTCAAACATAGGTCAAGGTCTCTAATCCTAAGTCCAAGAAGTCCAATACTCCATAATTCCAAGGATAGTAACCAAGTAGTCCAAGTATCATTAATGTTTTTTATGGTTCATGTTGATTATTAAGTATCTTCAAAAGGAAAAAAAAAAGCTCAAGTGAGCAAAATAAAAAATAGAATAAAATTAAATGCTCAAATGAGCAAAGAGGAAAATAGCATGAAATGTAAATACTAAAGTAAATGGTGCATAAAGTAAAGGGCAAAAGATAAAAGCATAAAATAAAGTCAATCGTTAGAAGTTAATGGTTGGTTGGATGACCATCTTGAAACTTGCATTTGGAACTCATTAGAGGATTGGTGGAACCAAAGCCTCTCAACAACAAGTTGCATTTGCTTTTTGTCAATCATATCATCCATTTGAGAATCCTCAAGGTAACATTTAATGATCAATGATGTTTAAGTGATCTGCATTGACTTAAAATGATAAGATCCATTGGAGGATTGGTAGAACCAAAGCCTTCTAACAATGAATCTCAAGGTTATTGGATCAAAGGGTTCAAATTAACATAGTTGGGCTTGCAAACATAGGTTTAGGCCATGAATGATCATTTTATCAAATTGGGACAAAATGTAACGCTACGTTAAGCAATCGTAAGTGGACTTGTGTAGAAGTCGCACCTATTTTAAGGCTGGTTAATAGAAATCTATGTACTTCATGTTTGGATAAATGATATAGAGATCATTATCCCTTAACATGTAGAACAAATAAAAAAGAAAGGGATAAGATGAAGACGGAGGGGAATGATAAGCTAATTTGGATCACTACCTAAAATTTCTTTCATCTTTAAATTCAATCACTCATCTAGATGGATTAAAGTATTAAACATATTTTTGTACCCCAAATTTGCCCTCTCATGTTTTCCAAGGTCTTCCCCCTACATGGTTGACCACAAACCCTTGCCTAAGGAAAAAGAAAAATTTTGAGTTGTGTTTTAAGTACCTTTCGATTGGCATGGACAATGCCCTTCGATTGGCATGTCATAAGACCTTTTGATCGGCATTCTGAAAGTGTTTCGATTGGAATTATGGAGAAGCCCTTCAATTGGTATGGACACAAGGCCTTTCGATTGGCCTCATGACAAACCTTTTGATTGGCATTCTGAAAAACCCTTTCATTTGGCACCCTGGGATAAGCCTTTCGATTGGCATGACAAGGGATCCTTTGATTTCGCATTGTGTCAAGGCAGCTTCGACAGGCATGTTAACCAAGTGATGTTTCGATTGGCATATCAACAGGGTGATATTCTGATTGTCCAAGTTAGAGAAAAGGAGATCAAAAAGAGCAAGAACTGAGAGGTTTCTAGAAATTCTGATGAAGGGTCCATTCGGAGAACATGTAAAGGTCCATTCTAAGAAGCATTCAGAAGGCCCATTCGAAGGATACATAAGAAAACCATTCGAAGGAGGCCATCAAGAGGGCATTCGAAAGTCAAAAGGTGTCCAGGTTCATCCAAAATTTCAAAAGAGGCATGGATATTTCAAAAGGGAAATCTTTTAATATGTCTGATTCTTGTCTCATGTCTTTAAAAGCTTGGTTAAATGGTTGTCTCTTGTCGTTACTATGCACCATCACACTCTTATAAATACAAGGCCAAGGACACGGTTCCAGGAGGACGAAAAACCAGAGAGAGAGACATGAAATTGCAAATACACTCTTGGAGTTCTCCTAAAAACTGCGCCAATCATCACCAGCCCCTAAGCAAGTGCACGTCCAGAAGGGCCAAATAGAAGCAAACCTTTAAGCAAGTGTCCCCATGTCCAAAAGCCAAATCGAAGGAATCCTTAAACAAGGGTACCCACACCCATCACCATAGATTCATACACCACTATTGGTAAGAAAAATGTAAGGAATCAAATTCTATACTTTTTTTGCATATCATAGTCATTCGATTTTCATCCATTATCGAAGGGCCTGGGTGTGGTACCCAGGCCTGTATTTGTTTCCTTTTGTTTCTAACACTTGTTGTAGATCCAACATAAATAAGGCAAGTGCACGTAGAATCGAAGGACCTGGACTTGGCACCCAGGTCATGCTTTTCATTTTTCTACCATATCTTTGTAAATGCAGTGCCCTCATAGGTGCTCCATCAGGTCCTCCCAGCAACTCCCTTTGGATTGAAAGCCACATCTTGCCACTAGATCAAAGGGTAGCACCCTTCACAGAACCGAAAGGCAACATTCTCTGAATCGAAGCCCTCACCTCTCCCTGCAATCGAAGGATGCCTCCATTTGTATTTTTACTTTTTTTGTTCATTTCTTTATTCACTTCTTTTTATTTTAATATTAAAATCAAAAATCACTAAAAAACATTAGGCTAGTTTTTTTTCTAATTAAATTAATTTATGAATAAATTAATTATTTTAACATTTTTTCTTAAAATTAAAATTAAATAGACTTAGGATTTATTTTCTTTTATACTAAAAACAACAAAAAAAATATTTCTTTTCTTTAGGTTTTTTTAGACGTCTTTTCTATTTCACGCGCGTTTATTTAATTCTGTATTTTTACTATTATTGTATTTGCCTACTGGATGTAATAGATTAAAATTAGGACATTTACTGCTTTATTCCCCTCATCCTTGTATAATGTAATTCCCAATCCCAAAGCATTATAATAGCGTAGATTCAAATTCCTGCACTTTAATTTCTGCAAAATATTAACTGCTAGTAACTACGCATGTATGAAAAGAGTGAAATCAAAGGTTAGCAAACTTAACAAAAAGACAAAAATAACTGAATATAACACACTTGCACATATACACCTCTAAGGTATGCCCACTTTGGTTGCCTTTAAAAAACAGTCATGGGGAAGGAATGCTTTAGCTAAGACCCGTAAATCAAAAGATCATAGTCCCTCGATGACCCTACAGTTGCCTTCTCGGTAAATAATCTAGTCCCTAAAATAGAATTGCTAAAGCGTCTCCACAAGTTGCCTTCATGATTGTAACGTCCCTCGAATTATCCCTTAAAACATCCAACGACAAGGCTACTTATTCATTAACAGTAGGATAGCAATGTCTAAAGGAAAAGAGGAAAAGAACAACCTTTTCGAGTATAAAAGTAGATAGCTGTTAGAAGTTTGCTCAAACTATTTTTACACTTACACAAAAACTACTTTTCAAAAGACATTTCAAAACACTTTGTATATTTTCTCCACTATCCCGAGAAATATTACAAAGTTCGCCGTACTAAAGCGTTTTCAAAATATTTTCAAACACAAAGCACAAAGGTTTTTAAAAATGAGCAAACCTATAAGAGCCCGTGGAAAACCACGGATGGAAAGGGTGCTAATACCTTCCCTTTCCATAATCTACCCCCTTACTCAGAAAACTCTCGAAAATATTTTTTTTTGGTTCTTTTCACCCTTTGCTTTGTTTGATAAAAGAAAAGAGGGTGGTGACTCTTGCTTACCGCAACATTTGCGAACAAAAAACGCAAACCAATATTAACAGTCGGTTCTGCCACCGTATCACAAAATTGGCGACTCTGTTGGGGAGATAAAAAGTGGGGTCACCTTAGAGTTAGTTCATTATTTAATTGTAGTGTATGTTTTGTTTTCTTTATCTTTGAGGTTTGCTTGGGTTGTTACTAAAAGATTCTTCACCCGGATCTAGGCCACCTTATCAGGTAAGTAGCAATAAATCATGGAGGTTGTACAACGTAGACCAATACGGACAAAGTGGTGGCTTGGTTAGCGCGATACTTTGGATTCTACTAATGTTCCTTGAGTAAGTTAAGGATAACATTAGGCTTCCTCATAGTGACACTAAGCGCTAACTGACCTTTAGAACCTTTAATTGACTCATCCTAGACATTAGGAAATAGTGAGATAACCGGCTTTGGTTCCGACCGAAGATTGGTTGATACTCAATACTACAATCATTGAGGCTGGACTTTTAGGATTTTTTGGCTGCAATACTTCGGTGCGGAGCTGAAACAATTTATGAAGGGAAGGTCAGTGATACCGAGGCTCCTTAGAACCCGATTACTATTTATAGGACAAATTGAGCCAATTAAATTTCAAGAGGGTACTTACCTACAAACCCCATGTAAGCCTAAACCTAAGGCAGCTCGTGTGATTTGTTTGCTTTCAACTTGAACTATTTGTAGGGTTTTTTATCTAACAACATGATCTCCTTGCAAGATTTGTTTACAGTCATTATCCAGTAACCTGGACATCTTAGACTCCCTTGTCTTCATCACCTTATGCTTTTTCTTAACGCATAGCATACACATCATAACATCATGCCACAACATTTCCTTAACCATTTCAAGGATCTCAAGGTTTTGTGATACGGGTTATGATAAATCAGACGTCTAGTAAGGGGAAAGGGGATTTATTTTCCTCTAGCCAATGTTGTCAAAAGACCAAAACACGACAACTTGAGTCAGGGGCTATGACCCACTTGATATGGTGAGCTTGATTCTTGTAGAAGGACCTTTAACAATATGGAAGTTCTTCAATCAAAGCTGCAATTGGATTCTAACGTTTTCTTGTTTACCCCACGAGATCCTTGAAAACATTGCATGCATGTCATTTGCATAACATGCCTTCCAGTACAGGTCTCTCATCTTCTCTCTGTTTATTTCAACAAGGAAAATGGCTCTCCAACAAGACAACAAAGATCTTCAAACTCAAGGGCTCAGTTCATGGAAATGTTCTTAAACCTATCCAAGGGGCAGGAAGAGTTTAAAGCACTCCTCGCTGGCAATCTGACCAAGAAAAGTCCTAACAACAACAAGGATGGCCAGGTTGAACAACTGCAAGTTGAGATGGAAAGGATGAGAACCCAGATGCTAGAATAGATGGCTCTTATCTAAGGCCTATCCTGGGGACAAGAAGAGCTGGGAGCCATTATCAACAAACTTCATCAAGACGGATACAACCGTATGAAGAAAATAGTCGAGGTTGGGGATCAAGTCATTCGTCAACCCCTGATGGGACAGAAAGTTGGAGTTTTTCAAATTGCTGCAATGTCGCAAGCCCAACAACAACCTCGCCAACTATAACGGGGTAATCAACAAAGGCAAGACAAGTCCAAAATGCAATTCACTAAAATCAACATGTCCTTGGCTCAGGTATTGCAATACATGTTGGAGGCCAAGATGGTTACGTTAAGGGACCCTCCTCAGAATCCCAACGCAGCCTCCCCAAGGTACATTCCAAATGCAATGTGTACGTACCATTCCAATAGTCTTGGGCATGATACGAATGACGGTTGGGCATTGAAAAATAAGATTTCGAACCTGATCAATGAAGGAGTGCTGGAGTTCACACAAGGTGATCAAACTAAAGTCTTCTGCCATCCCAAAGACATACCATCTGAAGTGACGAGATCGGACAAAGAGGCATATGTTCATTAGAATTTTCAATTTGTAATATTCTTTTGATTGTTTGAACATTTATTCATATCAAACCTTGTTATTTCATTAATGCATTACACATGTTTGTCTTGAATTAATTTGTTGTCATTATGCTTAAACTGCTTTCTTACTTCCTTTTTATGATATTTAACTCTTGATTAAATGATGTAAGCCTTTAGAGGGAGGATGAAGAAAATGATACCACAATATCTATAGCATGCTTTTGAACAGACCCTGCTAACGATGTATAGGCGTGGTTTCAAATCCTAAATAGTGGAGTTATAAGGAACATAATCCCTAGTCAACCCCTTTGAGCCTAAGAAGTAGGAGTTTTCTTTTCACACAAATTAAAAACCTTAATCATAACCTGGGGCAGAGTAGTTTTCTCAGTTAATTCAGATGTGCATTAAATCGCCAGCTTTCCCTTCATACACGACAAATAGTGTAGAAGATGATTTCCAAAAGATGGTGATGGTTCCATATAATCATTAAGAACAGGCAGTCATTATCTCTCAAAATAAAAGCCCATTAAGTCAAAACCTATGAAGGAGACTTAAAAAAAAACACTCGGACATCCCGCTGGCTGTAATCACAAAAGAAACAATTCAGGCAAAAGACAGGGATGGTAAAATAAAAAAAATAAAGAGGTCCTACAAATCCTCAACAAAAAGAAAAGGTCACAAAAAGGACTGCCTTCTCAAATAAATGTTCAATCTCTGAACCATCACCGGAACATCGGGGCCAACATTCCAAAACTCAAATGGGATTCGAAATGCACAATTAACTGAGCATAGGACTGAAGAACACCAAGAAGAATGGGTGGGTATAAATAAATGTTGAGCATTTATCCTTTGTTTCTTAAATCGTGAACCATGCCATGTTACAATCCTTAAAAGTCCTAGCTGAAGCATGGGTTAGTTCGAGAGCATAGTGTTACAAAGGTATCCTGACTCCTGTAAGGTTTTCTATAAATCATGAGTTGATATCACATTCTTGAAAATGTTGTTTTATAAAAAAAAAATTCATTTTCAAAAAATTTCAAGACAGACATAAGCTTTGCACTCTTTAAATGACATTGTTTGAATATGGATAATTGTTCAAATGGCAGAGAAATTCACACAACAAATATTCGATGAACATAAATCTTCTCAATGAGAAGAATCACCTCAGATGGAAAGACATTCCAGTGATAGGCCTTTCATAATCAAGGGGCATAGCATGATGTCCAGCTGATCTGGGGCAGTCAAGTCAAGATTCAAGGAATCTCTCAAAAATGCCAAATAGCCAGGGGCAGATCTCCATTTGAATCACCTGGGGAATTAGACATGAATTCCAACAACGAATCCTGTACGATCAAACAAACATCTTCTGGAAGTGTGGAAACACTTACTACTATGGATAGTGACAATTCTCCGTACCCGATGAACACGAACATAATCGGAAAATATAACGCATGAACAAAGACCTGCTAGGCAGGATGGCCTAGGAAAAATTAAGGGCATCCCGGCGAACCAAAAGAGTTCGGGCAAACATTAGGGATATATACAAAAACATTGTACACCCGGCAAGTCAAAAACCTGAAAAGGCGGCTTGAGCAAAAAAGGGTATCCCGGTGGACTAAAAACCTGAATGGGCGATCCAGGAAAAAGTTAGGGATTAAAGACGTACGACTATGTCCCATCATCTTTTCATTTATTTATCAGTAGAAGACTTATCATCCTGATCAGCATTTACCAAGCACCTCAGGAGTTGGGATGACACTTAAACCATCCACAAAGTATCCGCAAGTACTTTCTCCAGCAGGTACAGAGGCAGGGGCATCTTACTAAAAAGTCGTTGCCATATCCTCAGCTTACAACCTAGTGATATCAGGTGTTCTTGTATCCCCGGCAGAACAGGAATTTCCAACTACTGCTCTGACATTAGGTTTTCCCCAGTAAAGTCGTCAAACTTCTCAGGATTCCCCAACAGGATTTCACAAAATCCTCAAGCAGCACACAAAGCTTTCCTTCCCCAACAAAGTTTATTTCTCTAACAACGGAATATCATCTCTCACCAGTTCAGCTTCAACAAAATTTGAAGACCTACATTCTTCATCGCCAGCTGCAATCAGGGATGTATTTTCCCTAATTCAACAGCGCTTCAATAGAATAACTGATACATTCACATATTGCATTCATACATCATTTTACAAATTTCATAGCATCTGCATTACAAATGCATACATCCCAATCTCATTTATTTTGAGAACACCATTACACAATGCATTTCATACATCATGACATTGGATACAGCTAACGCTTTACCTTTTCAGGAAAGATCAATCAAAATATATTTATCATCAACAATTTTCAACAGGTCAAGGATTAGCTCCTGAAACAAAACAGAGTAATTCTCCTGACTTCCAAATACAGCTTTACACGAGCTCATCATGAAGCAATCTCACACGGGTTTATTTTGACTTCCAAATACAGCATTACACAGGCTCAACATGAAGCAATCTTACACAGGTTTCTTCTGACTTCCGAATACAACTTTATACGGGCTCATCATGAAGCAATCTTACACAGGTTTCTTCTGACTTCCAAATACAGCTTTACACGGGCTCATCATGAAGCAATCTTACACAGGTTTCTTCTGACTTCTAAACACAGCTTTATACGGGCTCTTCATGGAGCAATATTACACGGGTTCCTTCTGACTTCCAAATACAACATTATACGGGCTATTCATGAAGCAATTTTACACGGGTTCCTTCTCCCTCCTTCTAAAGTTTTACACGGACTTATCCCGGAGTAGCCTTACCCAGGCTCCTTCTGAAATTTTACACTGACTTATCCCGAAGCAGCCCTACCCAGGCTCGTTCTGAAGTTTTACACTGACTTATCCCAAAGCAGTCCTAGCCAGGCTCCTTCTGAAGTTTTACACGAACTTATCCCGAAGCAGCCCTACCCAGGCTCCTTCTGAAGTTTTACACGGAATTATCCCAAAGTAGCCCTACCCAGGCTCCTTCTGAAGTTTTACACGGGCTTATCCCGTAACAGCCCTACCCAGGCTCCTTCTGAAGTTTTACAGGGACTTATCCCGAAGCAGCCCTACCCAGGCTCCTTCTGAATTTTTACATGGACTTATCCTGAAGCAGCCCTACCCAGGCTCCTTCTGAAGTTTTACACGAACTTATCCCGAAGTAGCCCTACCCAAGCTCCTTCTGAAGTTTTACACGGACTTATCCTAAAGCAGCCCTACCCAGGCTCCTTCTGAATTTTTACACGGACTTATCTCGAAGCAGCCCTACCCAGGCTCCTTTTGAAGTTTTACACGGACTTATGCCAAAGCAGCCCTACCCAGGCTCCTTATGACGTTTTACACAGACTTATCCCGAAGCAGCCCTACCCAGGCTCCTTCTGAAGTTTTACATGGACTCATCCTGAAGCAACCCTACCCAGGTTCCTTCTTACAATCCCCTGATGCAGTTTTACACGAACTCATCCTGAGGCAACCCTACCCAGGTTCCTTCTCAAAATCTCCAGATACAGTTTTACACGGACTCATCCTTAGGCAACCCTACCTAGGTTCCTTCTCTTGAATTTCCAGATGCAATTTTATACAGACTTATCCTGAAGCAACCCTACCCAAGTTCCTTCTCATAATATCCAGATGTAGTTTTACATTGACTCATCCTGAAGCAACCCTACCCAGGTTCCTTCTCACAATATCCACATTCAGTTTTATACAGACCCATCCTAAGGCAACCCTACCCAGGTTCCTTCTCACAATTTCCAGATGTAGTTTCACACAGACTCATCCTGAGGCAACCCTACCCAGGTTCCTTCTTACAATTTCCAGATGTAGTTTTACCTTGACTCATCCTGAAGCTTCCCTACCTAGGCTCCCTCTCATATATCTCCTAAAAACAGCCCTACCCAGGTTCCTTCTCATACACTTCCAGGTGAAGTCTTACCCAGACTCCTCCTGAGATAGCCCTACACAAGTTTCTTCTGATACATTTCCAGATAGCAGTTAATTTCATTCTCCCCAGCAAATTACTGCGAAGCCTGGATTTCAAACATAAAAAACAAACTTTTATCTCTCCAATCTAGAGATAACCCCTAAGTAGAGCCCTGGACAAATGAAGTTCCTAGACTTTATTTCCCATAGAGTTTTCCTCCAACAGGAAAACAATAGAAATCAACATTCCCCAGTGAATTCCTCCTCAAACAGCAGGAACAGGAACCACTAAAGGGACCATGTGTGAAATTAGCATCTACTTTGGATGGAATCTTTAAGCCCATCTCTAACGACTCTTTGTCATCTTCTCCAAATGGCATCTGTAATCCCATTCCCAACATCGTCAACCATCAGTGTTATGTCATGCGAGTGCAAATTTCTGGGTACTCTAGTGTTCAATCATCTTCCACCTTCAGATCACGAAAGGCAGACAAGCCAATCTACATCTTCAGGTTTAAGAAGATTGAACAGGGGCAACTTTTGTACCCCAAATTTTCCCTCTCATGTTTTCCAAGGTCTTCCCCTTACATGGTTGACCACAAACCCTTGCCTAAGGAAAAAGAAAAATTTTGAGTGGTGTTTTAAGTACCTTTCGATTGGCATGGACAATGCCCTTCGATTGGCATGGACAATGCCCTTCGATTGGCATGTCACAAGGCCTTTTGATTGGCATTTAGAAAATGTTTCAATTGGCATTATGGCCAAGCCCTTCGATTGGCATGGACAAAACGCCTTTCGATTGGCCGCATGACAAGCCTTTCGATTGGCATTATGTCAAGGCCTTCGATTGGCATTCTGAAAGACCCTTTCGTTTGGAACCCTGGGCTAAGCCTTTCTATTGGCATTGCAAGGGATCCTTCTGAAATTCTGGCAGCAGATACTCAATGTCACAGTGAATGTTATGACACCGTATCTGACTTTCTATAACACAGTAAATAAAAACAGTAAAGAACACAGTCAATTGTTTACCCAGTTCAGTGTGAAACAACACATACTCTGGGGGCTACCAAGCCAGGGAGGAAATCCACTATAAGAGATATTAATTCAGGAATAAACCAACCAGTTTATCTCCTTCACTTAAGACCTACCCAATGCAACTTCAATCTAAGTTCAACTTAAACCTGAGTTCCTACTCACCCCCCCTCAATCATAGCAGTGATACTTAAAACAATTGACTAATGAAATAATGAAGACACTCTTCAGAACATACACTTGATTATGCTTCACAGCTTTTTAATCAAGTAACACAAACACTCGTGCTTCACAGCTTTGAGTGATACATAAACCTAACTTGACTTTGCTTCAAAGCTTTAGTCAAGAGACACAAACACTCTTGCTTCAAAGCTTTGAGTGATACAAAAACCCTTACAATCAAAACCTATTCCAAGTCACTTATCACAATGATACTTGCTTGGATTACAGCAGTTAAAACTATACATCTCCTAATTGATCTTCAGTCAAAGAGTTACCCTCCAATCAGCAATCATGTTGAATATATATGCAGCTGTTTCTTCAGTTAGGGTTTCCACAAAAAGCTAGGGTTAATTAGGTTTAACCTTAAGACTTGGTCACAAGACTTTATCAACCAGATTAGGGTTGAGCTAGGTTAACCCAAGTTCCACGTGAGATTCTGTTCTGGAAGGAAAGAGCCACATCTTCCTGAAAAATCTCAGAATTAACCAAACTGCATATCTGTTAGATTAGTACAGGATGTCTTAACATTTGTTATGACATCAGAATTCCTGTTTACTGATTTTGGTAGAAGGCACTAAATGTGATCATTGCAAAATGCTCAGATACACACTCATAAACAGTAGCTACTGTATGCCATACTTTTTCTGCACAAGGTACCTAATAATCCATAATGTTATGACATCATTCATGACATTTACACACCTGGTTTTACCAAAAATACATGCCAATAACTAAACACTTACAAACTCCCCCTTTGGCAGATTTTTGGTTAAAACCCCTAAGCAATCAGAGAATATAGAGCAGCAGAAAGAATATGTCTGCAGAAAAATATAATGTCTACCAAGTAATTAACACAAAATATCTCCCCCTCTTTAGCCACAAATGGGCCAAAGATACATGTACTTAAATGTTATACAGTCATCTAAAATAAGTAATAAAAACAACAAATAAAATCTGAAGACACTTGCATCAACAGGAACTAGCATCAGGCTTGTCAACTCCACCAAACTTTAAGCACTGTCATCTTCAGAGGAGCTACTTTCTTCAGCATTGAGCTGATCTTCAGTCTCCTCCTGTTCCAACTAGAGAGAGAACTTTGATTGAGAGAATGGTATTTGTTGCAGAGTTGAGAGAGGAAGGAGGCAAATGAGTTTCTATTCAGCTTCTTAATAATAATGAAAGAAATGGGAAAGCATATGATTAACCCAATCAAAATAGACTTAACAAAAATAGCTCCTTCAACCCTTGTTTTAAGCAAAATTAATTGCTACAATTCCTCCTGTTGGAAAATCCCCAACTTGCCTCTCAAGTTTTCAAATTGATTTGCATCAAGTGCCTTGGTAAAAATGTCACCCAACTGTAGCTCAGTGGCAACATGTTCCAGTTTAATCGTCTTCTCTTCTACAAGGTCTCTGATAAAGTGATGTCTTATGTCAATATGCTTGGTCCTGCTATGCTGAATAGAATTCTTGGAAATGTTGATTGTACTCAGATTGTCGCAGTACAATGTCATAACATCTTGTGTGACATTATACTCAGTAAGCATCTGTTTCATCCAGATCATTTGAGAACAGCTACTACCAGCTGCAATGTATTCAGCTTCAGTAGTAGAGAGAGACACACAATTCTGTTTCTTGCTGAACCAGGAGACCAAATTATTTCCTAAGAAGAAACATCCTCCAGAGGTGATTTTTCTATCATCGGCACTTCCAGCCCAATCAGCATCACAATAACCAATCAGAGTTGGTTCACAACCATTAGAGTACAGCAAGCCATAATTGTTAGTTCCACTTACATACTTCAAAATTCTCTTTACTTGGTTGATATGACTGACTTTAGGATCAGCTTGGTATCTTGCACAAACTCCAACTGCAAAGGCAATGTCAGGTCTGCTGGCTGTTAAGTACAACAAACTTCCTATCATGCTTCTGTACAGACTTTGGTCCACCTTAACCCCACTTGAATCTTTGGATAGCTTTAAATGAGTAGGTGCAGGGGTCCTTTTCTGACTGGCATTCTCCATACCAAACTTCTTAACAATGTTCTTTGCATACTTGCTTTGAGATAGAAAGATTGAGTCCTCCATCTGTGAGACTTGCAGTCCAAGAAAATAAGTCAGTTTTCCCATGAGACTCATTTCGAATTCAGCCTTCATCTGGTCAGCGAAATGTTTAACCATTTGTTCTGACATTCCCCCAAACACTATTTCATCAACATATATTTGAGCTACCATTAGCTTCCCTCCTTCATTTTTGACAGAGAGTTTTATCCAAGCCTCCTTTTCTGTATCCTTTGTCTGAGAGAAATTTTGTTAGCCTGTCATACCATGCTCTAGGAGCTTTTTTCAGGCCATATAGAGATTTCCTCAATTTGTAGACATGATCAGGGTGCTTTGGATCCACCAAACCTTTAGGCTGTTCCACATAAACTTCTTCATTTAAGTACCCATTTAGGAAGGCACTTTTTACATCCATCTGAAACAGCTTGAACTTCAGGAGACAAGCAATTCCCAATAGGAGTCTGATAGATTCCAGTCTGGCTACAGGGGCAAAGGTATCATCAAAATCAACCCCTTCAACTTGAGTGTATCCTTGGGCAACAAGTCTTGCCTTATTCCTAGTGACAACTCCTTCAGCATATGATTTGTTCTTGTATATCCATTTTGTGCCAATGATGTTTGTTCCCTCTGGTCTAGGAACTAACTCCCAAACTTCATGTTGCTTAAATTGGTTCAATTCATCTTGCATTGCACCAATCCATTATTCATCAGTTAAGGCCTCCTTAACATTTCTTGGTTCAATTTTAGACACAAAGCAAGTGTTTGAAATGATTTCTCTAGATCTTGTAATGACTCCACTATTTGGATCCCCTATAATGAGTTCTTTAGGATGATCTTTCTGAATTCTGATGGAAGGGATTTTGCTAGCTTCCTTGGATTCAGAGTCTGCTGTAGTGGTGTTAGGAAGGTCATTCTGTTGAGTTGGAGTCTCAAAGAATGTGTCAACATTACAAGGGACATCTGTTTCTTCATGATAATCATCAACTATGACATTTATTGATTCCATCATGACTTTGGTCCTGGAATTGAATACCCTATAAGCTCTGCTGTTGGAGGAGTATCCTAGAAATATACCTTCATCACTTTTAGGGTCCAACTTTCTTCTTTGTTCACGATCTGCCAGAATATAGCATTTGCTGCCAAAAACATGGAAGTACTTCACAGTTGGCTTTCTTCCTTTCCAGAGTTCATAAATGGTGGATGAGGTTCCCTTTCTCAAAGTGACTCTGTTATGGACATAACAGGCTGTATTCATAGCTTTAGCCCAAAAATGAATAGGAAGTCTTTTGGCATGTATCATAGCTCTGGCAGATTCCTGTATGGTCCTATTTTTCCTTTCTACAACTCCATTTTGTTGAGGAGTTATAGGAGAAGAGAATTCATGACTAATTCCTTCTGAGGAACAGAACTTATTAAACTTACTGTTTTCAAATTCCTTTCCATGATCACTTCTGATTCTGACAATACACCCTTATTTTTCTCTTTGAATTCTTTTGCACAGTTCATTAAAAACTTCAAACACATCAGATTTTTCCTTAATGAAGTTAATCCAGGTGAATCTGGAATAGTCATCCACAACAACATAGGCATATCTCTTTCCACCAAGACTTTCCACCTGCATTGGTCCCATCAGATCCATATGTAGAAGTTCCAGAACCTTAGAGGTGGTCAGATGTCTTGACTTTGGATGTGACATCCTAGTCTGCTTACCAACCTGACATTCACCACAAACTCTCCCTTCATCAATTTAAAGTCTTGGAATCCCTCTGACTGCCTCCATGGAGATAATCCTTTTCATTCCTCTTAGATGAAGATGGCCAAGTTTTTGGTGCCACAGTTTCACCTCTTTTTCTTCTTTGGCAATAGAACACACAGTGGAGTAATTAGTGTTCTTAGGCTCCCACAAGTAACAGTTGTCTTTAGATCTGACTCCTTTCATTACAACTTCTTGTTTTTCATTAATTACAAGACATTCAGATTTTGAGAAGTTGACCTTGAATCTTAGATCACATAATTGACTGATACTAATGAGATTAGCAGTCAGGGCTTTTACCAATAGTACTTTGTTCAGATTTGGAACTCTAGGGCAGTCCAAATTACCAACTCCTTTGATTTCACCTCTAGCACCATCTCCAAAGGTCACATAACTAGTGGTGTGAGGTTTAACATTATTGAGAATGTTCTTGATTTCAGTCATGTGCTTAGAACACCCACTGTCAAAGTACCAGTCTTCCTTTGCAGAGACTCTCAGGGAAGTGTGGGCTATCAGGGCAGAGCCTTTTTCTTCCATTGAGGAGTATGTGGTACCCTGTTAGACTTAGGTTTGACATGTGGGTTCTGATTAGGGTATCCATACAATCTGAAGTAGAAGGGCTTTAAGTGACCAAACCTCCCACAATGATGACATCTCCATCTTTGGTACTTTTTCTTCATATTTCTCTGTTCCCGATGTTGAGTGTTATGTTGTGACATCTGCTTTGACATTTGTTTATCAGACCTGATCTTCTTGTCTGCACCAGATTTCTTTGCTCCCACAAATCCTAGTCCAGACTTGTTTCCCACATTTTGTCCAACCTGAAGGATTTCTTCCAATTTGTCAGTTCAATTTGTCAGCATCTTGACAGATTTGGTCATCTGGTTCAATTTTGAGTTCAGCATTTGAACTTCCCCTTCTAGATGACTTATAGTTTCAAGGTCTGCCCTTTTTTCAGCCTCCAACTTTAAGATAAGTTTTTTTTGTCTCTCATTTTGCACACAGACTTCAGCATTTCTGATACACAATTTCTTGTAAGTATCAGCCAGTTCTTCAAATGTCACTTCCTCATCACTAGTGTCACTTTCAGAGGTACAAACACCAGTTAGTGCAGTAACTAGTTTGGCAGATTCTTCTTCAGAATTACTTTCTGAATCACAGTCAGACCATGTAACAGTCATTCCTTTATTTTGTTTCTTAAGAAAGGTAGGACATTCAGCTCGAATATGCCCATATCCTTCACAACCATGGCATTGAATTCCTTTGCCTTGATTTCCCTTCTCTTCAGACCTTGGTCTTCTGCTGGAGTCATAAGATCTGTTAATGTCAGAGGGAATGTTATCAACATTTGACCTTGACTTTGGATCCATTCTCTTAATGAGTTTGTTGAATTGTCTTCCAAGCATGGCTATAGCTTCTGAAATATTTTCTTCTTCATCCTCCTTGTTTTCATCTTCAGTGTTGGATACAAGTGCTATGCTCTTGTTTTTCTTGTCAACATTGTCACTGATCCCCATCTCAAAAGTCTGAAGAGACCCAATGAGTTCATCCACCTTTAAGTTGATGATGTCCTAGGCTTCCTCTATAGCAGTTACCTTCATTGCAAATCTTTTATGCAGGGATCTGAGAATCTTTCTCACCAGTATTTCTTCAGACATCTTTTCACCCAATGCTCCTGAGGTGTTGGAAATCTCCAAGATTTTCATGTGAAACTCATGAATGGTTTCATCTTCCTTCATCCTTAGGTTCTCAAACTTGGTAGTCAGAATCTGAAGCCTTGACATTTTTACTTTGGATGTGCCCTCATGGGTAGTTTTGAGAGTGTCCCACACTTCCTTGGTCAGTTCACATTGAACAAGGCATTTAAAGCTTTGGAATTACCCAGGGCTAACTCATCTTCTTCTTTGCTCCATTCTTCCTCAGGCTTCAGACTGATTGTCCCATCTTTCACAATTATGGTGGGATGGTTCCATCCTTTGTCAGCAACTCTCCAAGCCTTTTTGTCCAGTGATTTTAAGAAGGCAATCATACGAGGTTTCCAGTAGTCATAATTTGTTCCATCCAGAATGGGTGGTCTGTTTCCAAAAACTACTTCTTTGTCCATAGTGCCAGAAAGTGATATCCCTAGATCTCACCCAGTAATACAGGCAGGGTGCCTGCTCTGATACCAATTGAAATTCTGGCAGCAGATACTCAATGTCATAGTGAATGTTATGACACCGTATCTGACTTTCTATAAGACAGTAAATAAAAACAGTAAAGAACACAGTCAATTGTTTACCCAGTTCAGTGTGAAACAACACCTACTCTGGGGGTTACCAAGCCAGGGAGGAAATCCACTATAAGAGATATTAATTCAGGAATAAACCAACCAGTATATCTCCTTCACTTAAGACCTACCCAATGCAACTTCAATCTAAGTTCAACTTAAACCTGAGTTCCTACTCACTCCCCCTCAATCACAGCAGTGATACTTAAAACAATTGACTAATGAAATAATGAAGACACTCTTCAGAACATACACTTGATTATGCTTCACAGCTTTTTAATCAAGTAACACAAACACTCGTGCTTCACAACTTTGAGTGATACATAAACCTAACTTGACTTTGCTTCAAAGCTTTAGTCAAGAGACACAAACACTCTTGCTTCAAAGCATTGAGTGATACAAAAACCCTTACAATCAAAACCTATTCCAAGTCACTTATCACAATGATATTTGCTTGGATTACATCAGTTAAAACTATACAGCTCCTAATTGATCTTCAGTCAAAGAGTTACCCTCCAATCAGCAATCCTGTTGAATGTATATGCAGCTGTTTCTTCAGTTAGGGTTTCCACAAAAAGCTAGGGTTAATTAGGTTTAACCTTAAGACTTGGTCACAATACTTTATCAACCAGATTAGGGTTGAGCTAGGTTAACCCAAGTTCCACGTGAGATTCTATTCTGGAAGGAAAGAGCCACATCTTCCTGAAAAATCTCAGAATTAACCAAACTGCATATATGTTAGATCAGTACAGGATGTCTTAACATTTGTTATGACATCAGAATTCCTGTTTACTGATTTTGGTAGAAGGCACTAAATGTGATCATTGCAAAATGCTCAGATACAGACTCATAAACAGTAGCTACTGTATGCCATACTTTTTCTGCATAAGGTACCTAATAATCCATAATGTTATGACATCAGTCATGACATTTACACACCTGGTTTTACCAAAAATACATGCCAATAACTAAACACTTACACCTTCAATTTAGCATTGTGTCAAGGCAGCTTCCACAAGCATGTTAACCAATTGATGTTTTGATTGGCATATCAACAGGGTGATATTCTGATTGTCGAAGTTAGAGAAAAGGAGATCAAAAAGAGCAAGAACTGAGAGGTTTCCAGAAATTCTGATGAAGGTTCCATTCGAAGAACATGTAAAGGTCCATTCGAAGAAGCATTCAGAAGGCCCGTTCGAAGGATACATAAGAAAACCACTCGAAGGAGGCCATCAAGAGGGAATTCGAAAGTAAAAAGGTTTCCAGGTTCATACAAAATTTCAAAAGAGGCATGGATATTTCAAAAGGAAAACCTTTTAATATGTCTGATTCTTGTCTCATGGCTTTAAATTCCTAGATAAATGGTTGTCTCGTGCCGTTACTATGCACTATCACACTCCTATAAAAAACAAGAGAGAGTCACACGAAATTGAAAATACACTCTTGGAGTTCTCCTAAAACTGCGCCAATCATCACCAGCCCCTAAGCAAGCGCACGTCCAGAAGGGCCAAATCGAAGCAACCCTTTAAGCAAGTGTCCCCATGTCCAGAAGCCAAATCAAAGGAATCCTTAAACAAGGGTACCCACACCCATCACCATAGATTCATACACCATTGTTGGTAAGAGAAATATAAGGAATCAAATTCTATACTTTCTTTGCATATCATAGTCCTTCAATTTTCATCCACGATCGAAGGGCCTGGGTGTGGAATCCAGGCCTGTATTTGATTCCTTTTGTTTCTAACACCTGTTGCAGATCCAGCATAAATAAGGCCAATGCGTGCAGAATCGAAGGACCTGGGCTAAGCAACCAGGTCATGCTTTTCGTTTTGCTACCATATCTTTGCAGATGCAGTGCCCTCATAGGTGCTCCATCAGACCCTCCTAGCAACTCCCCTTGGATTGAAGCCACATCTTGCCACTAGATCAAAGGGTAACACCCTTCACAAAATCGAAAGGCAACATTCTCTGAATCGAAGCCCCCACCTCTCCCTGCAATCAAAGGATGCCTCCATTTGTATTTTTACTTTCTTTGTTCATTTCTTTATTGACTTCTTTTTATTTTAATATTAAAATCAAAAATCACTAAAAAACATTAGACTAGTTTTTTTTCTAATTAAATTAATTTATGAATAAATTAATTAATTATTTTAACATTTTTTCTTAAAATTAAAATTAAATAGACTTAGGCTTTATTTTCTTTTATACTAAAAACAACAAAAAAAGGTTTCTTTTCTTTAGGTTTTTTTAGACGTCTTTTCTATTTCACACGCGTTTATTTAATGTTGTATTTTTACTATTATTGTATCTTCCTACTGGATGTAATAGACTAAAATTATGACATTTATTGTTTATTCCCCTCATCCTTGTATAATGTATTTCGCCTCCCCAAAGCATTGTAATAGCGTAGATTTAAATTTCTGCACTTTAATTTCTGCAAAATATTAACTGCTAGTAACTAGGCATGTATGAAAAGAGTGAAATCAAACGTTAGCAAACTTAACAAAAAGACAAAAATAACTGAATATAACACACTTGCGCATATACACCTCTAAGGTACACCCACTTTGGTTGCCTTTAAAAAACATTCATGGGGCAGGAATGCTTTAGCAAAGACCCGTAAATCAAAAGATCATAGTCCCTCGATGACCCTACAATTGCCTTCTTAGTAAATGATCTAGTCCCTAAAACAGAATTGCTAAAGCGTCTCCACAAGTTGCCTTTGTGACTGTAACATACCTCCAATTGTCCCTCAAAACATCCAACGACAGGGCTACCTACTCACTAATTGTAGGATAGCACTGTCTAAAGGAAAAGAGGAAAAGAACAACCTTCTCGAAAAGGTATTTTTCCATTCTTTTCACCCTTTCCTTTGTTGGATAAAAGAAAAGACGGTGGCGACTCTTGCTTACCGCAACATTTGCAAACAAAAAATGCAAAACCAGTATTAACAGTCGGTTCTGCCACCGTATCACACATATCATTAATGCAAAGCACCAAAAATGAATTAAATAATTCACTCTTAGGTAGATTTGAATTAATGAACATTTATCCAACTTCATCTACACCCAAATTCCATTGAATTGAAAGAGAAATATGACATTTACAATTGCAATCTAAATCAACAATCAAAAGGAGTGAGTAGAAAAAGAGAGATGGATCAAAACAGCCCCAAAACAAGGCAGAAAAAGCATTTTGTCACTGTTACAATCGATTTCACTCTGGGAGCAATCGATTGCATCAGTGCTTTTTAAAAAAAAATGTAAAATTCTTCTATGACAATCGATTGCACTGTGAGTGCAATCGATTTCACCCTGTGAAAAATAGAAAATCAGCAATTCAAAAGGCCAAATTCTTGTTCAAATATTCCATCAAACACCTTATGATCATGGATTTAATTGAGCACGAAAATTCCATCAAATTATTAGAAAATAGAACCAATGGAATTACAAAACAATGCTCAATGAATCGAACCCAAAGATCAACAAGAGATCACATTGTGAAAGATGAAAAATCCAACTTACCAAAGGTGGATCTAGAGAATTATCAAAACAACTTCAAGAATTTGCTTCAATTCAACCCCAAGAATTAATTTCCCAAACTTGGATGTAGATAATTAATGAAGAAAAGGTGTTTGGATGAAGGTTTAGCTCAAAGTTTAGTAAGTTTCAATGCAAAGCTTACTAACTTTTTTTTAAAATGGAGCTTTGAGTGAATTTGGTAGATGGAGGGAAATGAGAGATTTTTTATCAAAGTCAATTTGGCTATCAAAAGCTTGAGATTTGAATGAAATGAGGGCTCTATTTATAGAGTTTAGGCATGGGATTAGTGGTGGTTTGGAGTTTGGTTTGGAAAATGAAATTAGGCTTGGTAATTAATTCTTGTAGCCAAAATTTGAATTTATGATATATCTTTCAAAAATGAAGAAAATTTGGAGCCAAAATTTGAATTAATGATATATCTTTAAAAAATGAAGAAAAATTGGAGCCAAAATACGAATTAATGATATATCTTTCAAAAATAAAGAAAAATTGGAGCCAAAACTTGAATTAATGATATATCTTTCAAAAATGAAAAAAAATTGGAGCCAAAAGAATTATAAACTTGAAATTGCTTATTTTTTTCAAATTTTCACTCTGTACAATCGATTGCACTCTGGGAGCAATCGGTTGCATCCGTGTTTTTTTTAAAATATTGCATAAAATGCACTTTGTGCAATCGATTGCACTCTAAGAGTAATCGATTGTATAGTGAAAAAAATGAAAAATTTTAATTATTTTTCTTTGCAAATAGAGATTTTAGGGAAATAAAACCGGAAAACATTATTTGTCAGATGCTTTGACTCGGTACCTACAAAACACAAATATACAAAGATAAAGAAAAATATTTTTTGCATTTTGATTAGAAGTTAGTCAACAACACATATACAAAATACACAACTAAGGTGCTTGGAGAATCCTCAAGAGCAAACTTAAAGATAGGAGATAGAAAAAGAGGAAGAACCAACCCTAATGTGATCTTGTAATGATCGAGTTGAAATGATATGATAGGGGAATCTTAGGGGCAAAAATTGGGGTACAACAGCTGCCCTTATTTAAGTGTCTTTTATCTGAAGATGTGAAGATTAAAAATCTTCGTGTTGAAACGATTGAAGATACTTAAATATAAAACAAGCCCTATATTTGGCCCTAAGATGCCATGCAATTCTTATGAGTATGAATGAATATGAACAAATTCAAAAGGACGCAAGACACCACTGGGGATGTAGCAAAGGAAGCAAGAATCAAAAGAGAAACCCGACCAAGAAAATAAATCATTGGCGAACATAAAACTTGACTCTATTGAGGGAGATCCCAAAGAGGGGATAAGGCATCATCAACTCAAATACTGAGTAAATAATAAAGGATGATAGTGATCGATAGATAACTGTCAACTACTAACTCAATAGTCGAAGGTAGCAGATCACAAATATACCGACTCATAGATGACGGTAAACTATCAAAGGATACACCAACTTTCACTGAAGGTGAAACTACGAACGTTCACTGAAGGTATAAAGAAAATAATAATCACCAACATTCACTGGAGGTGAACTACCAATGTTCACTGAAGATAGAGAGAAAGGAAAAATCACCAACGTTCACTGAAGGTAGTAAGAAAAGAATAATCACCAACGTTCACTGAAGGTAAAGAGAAAAGAAAAATCACCAATGTTCACTGAAGGTGAACTACCAACGTTCACTGAAGGTAGAGAGAAAAGAAAAATCACCAACGTTCACTGAAGGTGAACTACCAACGTTCACTGAAGGTAGAGAGAAAAGATTACACCATCGTTCACTGAAGGTGAACTACCAACATTCACTCAAGGTAGAAAAAACGACACCAACATTCACTGAAGGTGAAACTACCGATGTTCACTAAAGGTAGAGAGAGAAAACATAACACCAACGTTCACTGAAGGTAAACTACCAGCGTTCACTAAAGGTAGAGAGAGAAAAGATAACACCAACGTTCACTGAAGGTAGAGAAAAAGAACAATAACACCAACGTTCACTGAAGGTGAACTGCCAATGTTCACTAAAGTTAGAAAAAAACGACACCAACATTCACTGAAGGTGAAACTACCGATGTTCACTAAAGGTTGAGAGAGAAAACATAACACCAACATTCATTGAAGGTGAACTACCAACGCTCACTGAAGGTAGAGAGAAAGAACAATAACACCAATGTTCACTGAAGGTCAACTACCAACGTTCACTGAAGGTAGAATAAACAACACCAATGTTCACTGAAGGTGAACTACCAACATTCACTGGAGGTAGAAAAAACATATTGATAATAAAAAATTTCCCCAAAATCATGGCGTTTCATCCAGAATGGGTCTCAACTTCTTCTTTAACTAAGGAATTATGCCTGGAAAGAGTAATATATAAGTTGTCTCAAATAAAGAGACGGCCACTTGTAAAGATTTCTCAACGAACTGTCTCTGTCATATTGAAAAGACTTGCCATCCATTGGAGTAATTTGACAGCAAACTGCAAACTATTCACTCATAGAGAAGACAACAAAAAAGTAACATTGACTTTTATTGAATAGGAATGGTAAGATGATACCGATAAATACCAATATTAGGGGTGTTAATAAATGATTGGTACCAGTATTTATCACTGGAAACAAAAGAACTTCTTCAGAGCAAAGTGAATCTCAACGATGAACTATCTCCCATAATGACTGTTGTACCCAAAAAATTTCCCTCTCTTTTCTCAAGACATTTCTCACAAATATTTTCAAAAGCTCAAGTTTGCACAAGTATAATTGGACTTAATGCCGCGTATAGTTTCCATGGATCATATTGGACTTTCAAGCATCAGGTCAAAGATGGAACTTCTGAATCTTCGAAAGGAGGAAGAGTAAACTGTCGAAAGGGAAAAGCAGATAATAAAAAAAATAAGAGGTGTGCAGTTGCAGATAACCATGTCAAATTCAAAATCTGGTTCAGGCTGTTCGAACCACATGGCTGATCGAAAGGAGTGATTGGCAGATTTTGACAAGTTGAAGAAGAGCAAGCTTGCTTCGATCCCCAAGCTTTGACTAGGAAATGGCTCCCTTCAAGCAACCTGCTTCGATACACCTCTAAACCCTTCGACACACATAATTTCGACACTATTGTACCCCAAAATTTGCCCTCTCATTTTATCAACATTTTCCATCACCAGGCTCTTGGAACTCAAGACCAAGCTAGGGTTTGCTCTCCTCAAGACATCTCCTTGCATTGTTGACCTGAAATTAGAGTTTGAGTTTGCACAGGGATTTTTGGACCTTCAATGCCCAAATTGACTTTCATACTTCATGTTGGACTCATAAGTTTGTCCATACCAAGTTTCAAGCCTTGAATCAAATTTTTGCCCAGTCAATTGGACAGTTGACCTAGAAATCAACTATGTTGGGGAAAAAGTCAATTGTGGCCAATTGATAGTCAAAACTCATAAATTTTGACCCACAACAACATTATGAACTCATATGAACCATTTGATCATGTTTGGACCATAATTCCATAAGAAATTTGATCAGATCACCAAAAGGGCAAAATGGTCATTTTTAGGGTTTTGACTGCACAAAGGCAATTTTTGACTGTTTGACCTAGCCAATGGCAAATCAAGCTCAACCATGGACTCAAGGACTCAATGACATTATCTTTACCTATTCAACAAGTTCAAAAGATTTCAAATGCATAGGATTGACAGATGAATTTTTCAGTCAACTGATCAAAATTTGACTATACACTGAAAAGTCAAACTTTGACAAAGATGTGTCAAATTATGAAACTTGTTGATCAAGAAACCCAAAATTACAAATTAGGGTTTGAAATTGAAGAATTTCATAATTTGAAATTTTCTAAGTTATGAAATTTTCTTAATTTTTCCTAACTTTGTCCCACATTTTCACCAAGATGCAAATGGATTCAAACAAAACTTACAACATGAAACTTGTAGTACATCACAAAGTCTACAACTTTGATTCACAAAGTTTTCTCAAAAGAAGCTTGGATCTCAAGTTATGATTTTTGGAACAAGGGTACCTAAAACTTTTAACTTAGAGAAATTTTGCCCTAGTTTAGGCAGGATTTTGACCCATCTTCTTGGCCATTTTTCACATATTTCCACCTGGAGTCTCAAGTTGCATTTCAAAGATGGATTATAGTACATGTTGCAAACTTTCCAAATTGTCCAAGAACTCCTCAAACACCTTTGTGGTTAGGGAGAATCGAATGCTTGAAGTTTGCAAAAACTCACTTTATAACCATGGCCAATACATGTTCATACAACTTGCAAAATCTGACCAAACTAGCTTTGTACTTAATTATAGGCCTCTAAACCAATTTACACTCAAAAATTGAATGCAAATACATTGGACATTGGTGTTATTCTGATCATTAGAGCTTGGCACATTGAATAATTCCATTTTGGGCATAAAGATGGCACTTCCATTTTCATAAAGACAACTTTATGTCAAATTACTTTTCTTGAGCCTTGGACTTCTTTCTTTGCAGCAAACAAGTTCCACAAACTCAGGTAAAGGTATAAGGAACTTGTGCATGCTTGGAGATAGCCTGTACAGGCCTATCTCATTTCACTTCACACTTTTCTTTCAAAACAAGTCATTGTGCCAAAAGTCCATATCACACACATCTGATAAAATCAACTTAAGCAAAGGTTTGAAACAAGTTTTACACATCCTTGTAAGCCAGAAACACAAGCCTTTCACCCCTAAAAGACCCTCATACTCAAAAACCACATTTTCTTGCAAAACAGGGCAGGACCTGCAAATCACAAGCCAAATCACATTCAACTCGTGCGTTTTGCTTGCAATCAGTTCCAATACCTTCCACTCAACTCACTCAAGCTATCCCAAACTTCCATTTCCAACTGTAACTCCATTTATAGTGTTCACCATTTTTTTTGGAAGCTTTGCAGGTTGAGTTCTGTAGAACGATTCAGGCCACTTCAAAACAAATTAAGCATTGGGAAAAGTTCAGGGAACATCAAGCAAGCTCAAAAGAACCTCAGGCCTCATTGAAAGTTGTTGCATTGCCATACTCGTGTCCAGCTGAAATAGGTTTTTCATGAACTTCTATCTCTCTATTTAGGAACATTTAGCCTTAGGTTTGCGAATGAAAGATGTAGTACTCATTGCCCTGAAACCATACATATGCTCAATTTTCATTTATATTAAACGTGCTAAGAGAATTTCATCCATGAACTTTCTGAAAAAACTAGGTTAGATTTTAGGGCTAGAGAAATTCTCTCTGGTCTTTGAGACTTAGATTAAGTTTTTTATATGGTCAGAATCGTGGTTTGATGCTCTACAAGTTTCATGTTTTGAGTTTTGTCAAAAGATCACAAATACAGGAGATACGAATTTGTGTAACAGGCGCGCGTTTTTCACAATGCAGGAGGAAGAAGATGAAGCTGACGGGTTGGGCTTAGTTTTTTGCTTCTAACACCTTCTTTTTCAGTTTCACACCCCCTGGCCCATTTCTTTGTATTTTTACTATTTTTGCATTTTTATTTCATTTCTGACTTATTTATTTTATTTCCCAACATAAAATATGCTCCAAAAATATTTTTATAATTTTTTACATTTATTTGGTGTTTGTTTCAATTATTACTAGCATTAAAACATTTTCTATGCTTTTATATTATTTTGTTTAAATTTAAAAATAATGCAAATAATACTTTTATTTTTTATTTTCTAATTTTATTCACACTAAAATATTTTCTTGAATATATTTTATTTTTTGTAAATATTTTATCTTATTTTATATATATATATATATATATATATATATATATATATATATATATATATATATATATATATATATATATATATATATATATATATATATATATATATATATATATATATATATATATATATATTACTAAATAATTAGAACAAAAAACACAAAAATATTACATTTTTATTTTTATTATTATCTCATACTAATAACATTTTTTTAATGTATCTTTATTTTTGTGTATATTAATATATTTTTGTATATAAATAATAGGTAATATTATTTTCTTAAAGAAAATTAGGGTTTAGCCCTTTAATAAAATAAAGTTAATCTTTTTTTATTTATTTCTTTATGTTTCTTTACATTTAAAAATACTTTGCATACATAAAATTTTTTTTTTGCATAATACATTTTTATTTAATATTTATTTATTTTGTTTATTTAAATATTGTACATTTAAATATTATGCATTGTAAATTCAATTTGGTTGTAATAATTTAGGGTTTTAATTTCTTGCAAAATAATCCCCAATTCAAAATTGTACCCCCCCTCCCTATATCAAAGTTGTAATAGCTTAGATTTATTTTTACGCACTTAATGCTTTCAATTATGCCATGATTAGAGAATTAGGGTTTGTATGCAAAATCAAAACCAATAAATAGTTTGACCTAATCAAAGACAAAAATGCATGAGAAAACAAACACAATGCACACTTGCACCCCTAGGGTTACAATCTACTTGTTGCCTTCAAAAATGGGCCATGGTATGCATGTTAAGTACTTTGGCACAACAAAAACAAAAAAACAAAAGATCATAGTCCCTCGATGACGCTATCTGAGTTGCCTAAACAAAATGATCAAGTCCCTCAAGAAAATTGCCAAAAAAATACTTAGCACCATTGCTATCATGGACTATAAGATGACCCGCGCCTGTCCCGTTTAACATCCTAACATAAGGTTGTTCACCAAATACAATGGTGAAACAACACTGTTAAAAGGGTTAAAAACATAAGAAATATCTTTGAGTAAAATAGGGTAGATAGCTCTTAGTTACTTGATCAAAAGCTTGCAAAAAAATCCTTGCTATCTTCAAACACACTTCACAAACACAATTTCAAAACCCTACTTTCAAACATTGAAAAACCTTTCAAAAACAAAAACACCTTTGTATACGTTCAAACAAGAATCATTACAAAGGTTGCCACAATGATGGCCTCTTTTCAAAATATCTTTCAAAACCACACGCAAAGCACCATTTCAAACAATTGAAAAGCAAAGCAAGTGATCTAAACAAGTAACTAAGAGCCCATGGATAACTATGGATAGAAAGGGTGCTAATACATTCCCTTTCTATAATCTACTCGCCGAACCCAAGAAAACATCTCAAAGGTCTTTCCTGTGCTTTTTTACCTTTCCTTAGGATAAAATAAAAAGTCGGTGGCGACTCTTGCTAAACTGAAACATTTGCGAACACAAACGCAAAATCCCAAGTCAGTTCTCCCACCGTATCACAGACACTATGGATTACATGTCTATTTTCATGCTTGCTTCGATCCCCAAGCTTTGAATGGGCAATGACTTCCTTCGAGCAACCTAATTTGATCCACCTCTAAACCCTTCGACACACATTGTTTCGACACTATGGATTACAATTCTATCTTCATGCTTGCTTCGATCCACAAGCTTCGACTAGGAAATGGCTTCCTTCGAGAAACTTGTTTCGATCCACCTCTAGACCCTTCGACATACATAATTTCTACATTATGAATTACAATTTGAGGTTTGGACATTTGAACTTTCGACCACTTAATCAACTAATGGTTACTGGTAGGAAAGCAATCCAGAAATTCTTTCGTTTCGACTATACCAATGAGATCATCTTGCATACTCAAAGTGGTACATTCAGATGAATGTGGTCCATTCGAAGAACATACAATTGGTGGAAACAAATATTTTTTCGTCTGTTGATGAGTTTGGTTGAAGGTTGTGGATCTATATGATCAAAACAAAAGGACCAAGTAAGTGGTACATTCAGATGATATGGTCCATTTGAAGAACATATAATTGGTGGAAACAAATATTGTTTTGTCTGTTGATGAGTTTGGTCGAAGGTTGTGGATCTATGTGATCAAAATGAAAGAACAAAGTATTCGACATCTTTAAGAGATTCAAGATGCTTGTGGAATAAAGTCCTATATACTGCCAAATCCAAGCTTGCTGTAATGTCCACATAATAGCCTAAAACCATGCCAAAAAATATTCTGATGTACTGCTATGAAACAGCCCTGCACCAAGCTTCCACAACATTCCAAAACTTCTACAAAGCAGTCACGCTATGCTGCTCATTAACCAGTCCAAGCCTGCATTATCTCAGTCCCATATTTGCACCAAATTAGCATATAAGAGCTTCACCTCAAAAGCTATGAAAAGAGCATACCTAAACAGTTCAAATTTTATTTTATTTTCCCAAAACCCCAGCAAGACTCTTCTATAAATAAGTTGTTTCACAACACACTAAAGGGGGTCTTTTCGCAAGGAAATTGGAGGGGGAAAAAAGAGAGAAGAGAGAACACGAAGGCTGAAGCCTTAAAACATTCTTAAACCCAGAACCAAAAACAACGCCTCTGTTTTCTTTTCGATCTCAAGAACATTCAAGGAAGCAACTCAAGTTCGAAACACAAATTCCAGTTTCAAGGTAAGTCTTATTGACTTTAAACCCTTCATTCCAAGAATCATTGATGATTCAACTTCGAAGATAACATGTAATAACCATTTCCTTCAAAGCTAACCTTTGGTATCAAGAGCGCTAAGATTCAAAGGGATGAATCTTCAAGTGCAACGAAGAAGCCTTTCATTAGAAAGAGAGATTCTAACACTGTATATAGCTAGGAGGGACATGCTAGAGGTAACCACAACCAATTTGTGGGAGTTGTGCTAATCTCTAATTCTACACATGTGCAACAACGTCAACAGGGGAATCTGCGTAAGGAGGTCCCGCCTAAAAGACAATTCACCAAGATCAACATGTCACTGGCTCAAGCGTTACAACACATGTTGAAGGCAGGGTTGATTACGTTAAAGGCTCCTCTCTGGAATCCCAATACTTCTGCTCCTAGTTACCATACCAATGAAAGGTGTGCATACCATTCCGATAGTCCTGGACATGATATGAATGGCTGCTGGGCTCTGAAGAATAAAATTCAAGATATGATTGACTCCAAGGAGGTTGAATTCGACCCTTCTGAAACTCTTAACATGGTCATTGCTCCAATGTCAAATCGCTGAGAGCGTCCACTTCATTTTTGATTTTTAATTATAATTTCCTTTGTTTGTTCAAACACTTATCCATTATGTCAAACTTTGTTTTCATTAATGCATTGCATATGTTTGTCTTAAATTAATCCATCTGTTTTCAATATATTTAAACTATGCTTTTATTCCCTTATTTTCGTTATATTCAACTATCGTTAAAAGTTGCAAGCCTTTAGAGGGAGGATGACGAAAACAATACCATAATCTCATACATTATGCTTTTGGACAAACCCTGCTGCGATGTACATGCATTCATTCAATTCCTAAACAGTGGAGTTATAAGGAAGATAATCCCTAGTCAACCCCTTTGAGCCAAATAAGTAGGAGTCTTCTTTTCCGTACAAATTGAAACCTTTAATCATAACCTGGGGAAGGGTAGTTTCTCAGTTAATTCAAATGCGCATTCAGTCGCGAGCTTTCATTTCATACACAAACATCCTTCTGAATCAAAAGACGATGATGGTTCCCCGTGAAATAGGCAGTCATTATCTCTCAAAAGAAAAACCCACTGAGTTAAAACCTATGAAAGAGACTTAAAAAAATTGAGGCATCCTGCTGGCTGTAATCTCAAAACAAGAACAGTCAGGCAAAAATTAGGGACAGTAAATCAAAAAGAGGGCGCTACAAATCCTCGACAAACATGAAAAATGTTGCAAAAATGACTGCCTTCACGAATAAACTTTCAGTATCTGAACCATCACCAAAATGTCATTCCAGACTTAATTGGAATCAAAATGCACAATTAAATGAGTATAGGGATGAAGAACACATGAAGAATGGGCGGATACAAATAAACTTTGAGCCTTATCCTTTGTTTCTTAAAATCGTGAATCGGGCCACGTTACAACCCTTTAAAAGTCCTAGTTGAAGCATGGGTTAGTTCGAAAGCATACTATTACAAAAGGTATCCTGACTTCTGTAAGGCTCACTGTAAATCATGAGTCGAGTTCATATTTGTACAAAATTCTTTTATCTGCTAAAAAATACATTTTTAAAACTTCAAGACAAACATAAACTGTGCATTGTTTGAATGTCGTTGTATGCATATGGCTAATTGTTTGACAGCGGATAAATTCGCACGGCGAATATCTAATGAACGGAAATTATCAATGAACAAAACCACTTCCATTGAAAAATCTTCCATAATCAAGGGGCGTAACATGATTATTGTCTAACCCTTCCGGGGAAGTCAAGTCAAGATTCCAAGAAATCTCTCATATCCAGGGGCAGGTCTCCATTTGAATCACTTGGGGCATTAAACATGAATCCCATCAAAGGGGCATGTACAATCAAGCAAAAAAATTCTGGAAAACTACAACACTTACTGCTGTGGACAATGACAAATCCCCACAAAGTCCCTTTCACAAGGTGATCCCCGGTAAAGTCGTCAGAGCCACCTCTATAAGGTTATCCCCATAGAATAATCTTCGTAGATAAGGGTCAAAACCCCACAAGGCCAAATTCATGGATATCTCCACAAAATTATCCCTACAAAGTTGGATTCATGCAATCCCCAGCCAGAGTTTCAATCTCCATAAGACCTCTCCCCAGATGAGTTGGTCTTAAAAGAGAGCCTTATGGAATTCTTCCTAAAAAGTATCCTCTCCATCAGTTCATCAAATATCCTCTTCAACTGGGTTTATTTCCCCAACAGACTATAGATTCCCCGTCTTGAGTTTGCCTCTCAGACTATTATAAATCAAGGGACCTAACCCCTAATCCCCAGTTGAAGTCGCCAACGGAGTTGTTACTATCCCCTAAAGTGACTGTGAAACCTGAACCCGACCAGATAACAGTTGATCTCAAATTCAAATTGCTGAAGATTGGACCCGACCGGATAACAGTAAATTTCAATTTCAAGTGGCTAGAGCCTGGACCCAACCAGATAGTAACTTAACTTCTCCATCTATTGTAAAGCCTGGACCCGACCAGTTAAGAGTTCGAGTTGCTGAAACCTGGACCCGACCATATAATAGTTTAACTTCTTCAAATCACTAACAAAACTCTTCTTCCCCAGTATAGTTTTCCACTATTCCCAATAAATTGCTGCAAACCTGGAAACTAACCAAATAACAGTTAACTTCTTTATCCCTAATAAGTTGTTAACTTCCATTATCTCCAATCAAGATATAACTCCCTAGTAGAGTAACGGAAAACTAAAACTCCTGAACTTTTCCCCCAGGCAGAAATCAACACTCTCCACAGAGTTTCCCTCAAGCAAAATCAATGTACCCCAGCAGATTTTTTCTCAAAACAACTAAACAGGAATTCCCAGCAGAAACATTCTAAACAAGGTTTGAAGATGCGCATAATCTTCATCCCCAACAGCATTACGGGATTTAACTCCCCAAAACTCCCCATCACTTGTCAAGGATTTATTTTCCGAGGCAAAGATGCAGTTCAATAACATTTCACATTTAAACATCATAGCATATGCATACAAAATGCATATAGCATTCTCATACATTATGAGGCATCATTATGCAATACACACATCATGCCCTTGCATGAAACTAACTTTATATTTTCAGGCCGATTCTCGAACAAGTAAATCTCGTTAGCAGCCTATCATCTGTTAAATACAATCTGCCAAAGATTCTCTTTCAGAAATAGTTCAGATACAATCCAGAGACGGATGACATTCTGACACTTATGCCATATTCTTTTCTCAAATACAGTTCAGATGCGATCCAGATGCGGAAGTCATTCTGACACTCATTCAGCATATTTCTCTAATACAGTCCAGATACGATCCAGATGCGGATGTTATTCTGACACTCATTCATCACATTTCTCAAATACAATCCAGATACGATCCAGATACGAATGTCATTCTGACACTCATTCAGCACATTTCTCAAATATAGTTCATATACGATCCAGGTGCGGATGTCATTCTGACACTCAATCAGTACATATTTCAAACACAGTCCAGAATGCAATCCAGATAAGGATGTCATTCT
The DNA here is from genome assembly GCA_948472305.1 of Vicia faba. Lineage (NCBI taxonomy): Eukaryota > Viridiplantae > Streptophyta > Magnoliopsida > Fabales > Fabaceae > Vicia > Vicia faba. Next base: position 1,576,431,399 of record OX451737.1, read on the forward strand.
GACACTCATTCAGTATATCTTTCAAATACAATTCAGATACGATCCAGATGCGGATGTCATTCTGATACTTATTCATTACATCTTTCAAATACAGTTCAGATACGATCCAGATGCGGATGTCATTCTGACACTCATTCAGTACATCTTTCAAATATAGTCCAGAATACGATCCAGGTACGAATTTCATTCTGACACTCATTCAATACATTTTCAAATACATATCAGATATGATCCAGATGCAGATGTCATTCTGACACCCATTCAATACATCTTTTAAATACAGTTCAGATACGATCCAGATGCAAATGTTATTATGACATACATTGAGCATATTTCTCAAATACAAATCCGAAACGAGTCAGATACGATCCAGTTATGGATATTATTCTAATACTCATCCATTACATCTTCCGACTCAGATTAAATCGGCCAAAGATTTACTCTGATACTTCTCCCAGTAGCAGTCAGGGATTTATTTTCCCTCATTTCAACGATGCTACAAAGAATAACTAATCAGTTCATATATTGCATTCATACATTATTTTACAAACATCATAGGATATGCATACAAAATACATATAGCACAATCTCATTTATTTTGAGAATATCATGCATCATGACATTGCATACAGCTAAAATCTTTACCTTTTCAGGAAAGATCAACAAACAAATATCATCATTAATTTTCAAAAAGTTCCAGATTAATATCTGAAACAAGACAGGACAACTATTTGTGAACAACTAATTATAGATTAATACCTGAAACAAGACATGACAACTATCTACATGAGCAGATTAAAGATTAACTCCCGAAACAGGACGGGGAAACTATCTTTCTCTAAGGTCATAGATTAATTCCTGAAATAAGCCAGCGCAACTATCTCTATGACCAACAAAAAAACAAGTTACAGATTAATACCTGAAGCAAGACAGTACAACTATCTGTGAATAACTGATTGTAGATTAATACTTGAAACAAGATAGGATAACTATCTACATGAGCAGATTGAAGATTAACTCCCGAAACTAGGATGGGGAAACTATCTTTCTTTCTTTTTTGGTTAGGTAAAGATCAATTCCTGAAACAGGACAGGGTGAATATCTTTATCACCAATGGTATTAACTCCTGAAACAGATTGGATTTACCAAGAAATTGATTTTAGATCAATTCCCGAAATAAGACGGGGCGACTATCTACATGAATAACACTTCCTTCAAGACATCTACTATTTCAGTATAAATCGACCAAATATTTATTCTGATACTTCTTCCAATTTCTACCAACAGTTACCTTGGATGGCATCTGTAACCCCATCTCCGACAAACTCTCTATCACCTCCCCAAATGGCATCTTTAAGCCCATTCCCGACACAATCAACCACCACATCATCGAGTGCAAATTTCTGGGCACTCTAGTGTTCAATCATCTTCCACCTTCAAGTCACGAATGGCGGACTCTCCAATCTAACTCTTCAGGTTTAAAAGATTGAACATGGGAAACTTTTGTACCCCAAAATTTTCCCTCTCTTTTATCAAGACATTTCTCACAAAGATTTTCAAAAGCTCAAGTTTGCACAAGTATAATTGGAATTTTAATGCCCCATATAGTTTCCATGGATTATATTGGACTTTCAAGCATCAGGTCGAAGATCGAACTTCTGAATGTTTGAAAGGAGGAAGAGGAAATTTTCGAAAGGGTAAAGCAGATAATAATAAAAAAGAAGGGGGTGTGCAGTTTAAGATAACAATGTCAAACTTAAAATCGGGTTCAGGCTGTTCGAACCACATGACTAATCAAAAGGAGTGATTGGCAGATTTTGACAAGTCGGAGAAGATCAAGCTTGCTTCGATCCCCAAGCTTCAACTGGGCAATGGCTTCCTTCGAGCAACATGCTTCGATCCACCTCGAAACCCTTCGACACACATAGTTTCGACACTATGGATTACATGTCTATTTTCATGCTTGCTTCGATCCCCAAGCTTTGATTGGGCAATGACTTCCTTCAAGCAACCTGCTTCGATCCACCTCTAAACCCTTCAACACACATTGTTTGGGCACTATGGATTACAAGTCTATCTTCATTCTTGCTTCGATCCACAAGCTTCGACTGGGAAATGGCTTCCTTCGAGCAAATTGCTTCGATCCACCTCTAGACCCTTCGACACATATAGTTTCTACACTATGAATTACAATTTGAGGTTTAGACATTTGAACTTTCGACCACTTAATCAATTGATGGTTACTGGTAGGAAAGCAATCCAGAAATTATTTTGTTTTGACTATACCAATGAGATCATCTTGCATACTCAAAGTGGTACATTCAGATTAATGTGGTCCATTCGAAGAACATACAATTGGTGGAAACAAATATTGTTTCGTCTGTTGATGAGTTTGGTTGAAGGTTGTAGATCTATGTGATCAAAATGAAAAGACCAAGTAAGTGGTACATTAATATGAATGTGGTCCATTTAAGGAACATACAATTGATAGAAACAAATATTATTTTGTCTATTGATCAGTTTGGTCGAAGGTTATGGATTTATGTGATCAAAACGAATGGATGAAGTATTCGACATGTTTAAGAGATTCAAGATGCTTGTTCAATAAAGTCCTATATACTGCCAAGCCTAAGCTTGTAGTATTGTCCACATAACAACCTAAAACCATGTCAAAAAACTGTCTGTTGTACTGCTATGAAACAGCCCTGCACCAAGCTGCCACAGCACTCCAAAACTGCTGCAAAACAGTCATGCTATGCTGCTCCTAAACTAGTCCAAGCCTGCAGTATCCCAGTCCCATATTTGCACCAAATTAGCATATAAGAGCTGCACCTCAAAAGCTATGAAAAGAGCATACCTAAACAGTTCAAATTTTATTTGTTTTCCCCCCAAAACCCCAACAAGACTCTTCTATAAATAAGTTGTTTCACAACATACTAAAGGGGGGGCTTTTCACAAGGAAAAAGGAGAAGAAAAAAAGAGAGAGGATAGAACATGAAGGCTGAAGCCTTAAAACACTCTTAAACCCATAACCAAAAACAACGCCTCTGTTTTCTCTTCGATCTCAAGAACATTCAAGGAAGCAACTCAAGTTCAAAACACAAATTACAACTTCAAGATAAGTCTTCTTGACTTTAAACCCTTCATTTCAAGCATCATTGATTATTCATCTTCGAAGATAACATGTAATAACCATTTACTTCAAAGCTAACATTTAGTTTGTTTTCCTTTCTTGTCAATTATATGTTAAGAACTAACCTGAACAGACCATAAAACAATGTTGGAGCGAAAAATTACAGCATGATTCGACACAAAGCCTTAGGCTTCGACACAAACTACTTTATAGGCCCAAACAGAAGGGAAAAGGGTGTGTGATTCGACACATAACATTATGCTTCGACTTATACTGAGTTTGATTTGGAACTACAGGGTCGAAAGAAGGACATGTTCAATGCATATAAGCATGCTTTGACACATGCTTCGACACATGATGTCGAAAGATTTCTTTTTTTTTCCTCTCTTTTGTGCTGTTTTTTACATATTTCATATATTAGCTTCATAGTTATTCAATATGTTTTGTAATAGATAATTAGGTTTAATTTCTTACAATCCCCATTTGTACATTTGTATCCCCCATCCCACAAATGATGTAATAGCATAGAACATTTATTTTTCTCAATTTTATCGCTTTCATAAATGTTAGTAATTAGGGTGTGTATGGCAAGATAAAAAAGATCAACCTTAAAAAACCCTAATCCAAGACAAGACAATGCATGAAAAATAAACTCTTGCACACTTACACCTCTAGGGTTAACTCCACTTGTTGCCTTGATAAAAATAGTCATGATGTACATGTGAGCTATCTAAGCAAAAATAATCAAAATACAAGATCATAGTCCCTCGATGATGCTACAAATGTTGCCTTACAAATGATCTTAGTCCCTTAAGAGAAATGCTAAGATATCTCACAATATTTCCATTCATGACTATACGACGACCCACGCCTGTCCCTTCACATCCAACGATATGGCTTCCTACCAAATCAATGGTAAGATAGAAACATTTAAAGGAGGAGGAAAAGAACATAGACCTTTTGAGTAGGTAGGACGCTCGTAGTTGCTTGATCACAAACTAAAACCATTTCCACACATACACTTTCAAAAACATCTTCAAAAAACAAATATCTCTTTGAACTATTTTCAAAACCAACACTTTGTATACACTCTTATAGAGATGAGAATCATTACAAAGTTTTCCGCAACAAAGGCGTTTTCAAAATATTTCCAAACTTACAGCCCAAAGCACATTTTCAAACAAAGCAACTTTCAATTGATCTAGTAAGAAACTAAGAGCTCGTCGATAACTACAGATGAAAAGGTGCTAACACCTTTCCTTTTCATACCTTACCCCCCGAACTCAAGAAAGGCGACTCTTGATATCCACAATAATTAAAATAAAACGCGAAACACCCAAGTCAGTTCTCCCATTGTATTATAATGACGAGACTACCATCCATCGGAAAAGATCTCAACAACGAACTATCTCTCATAATGACGAGACTACCATTCATCGGAGTACAAACGAACCTTCTCAGGGAAATAACAGACTTACCAGAGAAATACAAGTTGCTCAAATAAAGAGACCTGCTACTTGCTGTTATGGGAAGGATTGTAAAAAAATGACTTCCTGGAGAAAGGAGTATGGCTTTCTGGGGAAAGAAATATGGATTCCTGGGAAATGCCAACATACTCTTGTTGAGGAGGTAAAAGTCTTCTCGTGCCAAAATAAATGCACATTCTCAAACCAAGGCTCAAAGCTTGTAGCGATCATAATAGTACTGTTGTTGGGAAACAAAGATTCAAACCAGAAATAAAATGAAGTGAAACAGCCAACCGTAATACAACCTTTGAGAAATAAATTCAAGAGAGAAATCCAATCCATACAAACAAAGAGCTATACAGGAAAGCTAAAGCAAAAATATTCCACGAGGGGTAAATCAGTGGGGAAATTGAAATAATATGCATTTTCTGCTTAAGGTTGACACTCTATTAGAGAGAGGATAACACAACTCTGCAAAACAGGGTAATATGTCAACAAAAAATTAATGAATGCCAATGAGCAATAATTTTCTAAATTCAAATATGCATGATCTATGTATGAATGTATGAGTGTTTTCATGTATATGCTGACAAAACAGACGTATAACACTGGGAATAACCATACAAAACCAACTCGGGTGCAATCAATACTCGGCTAAATCACATCCAAGACGAAAATTCCACAAAAAAGTAACCACCAATTGAAGAGACAAATTCCTATTTTGCGACTTAACTTCATTGGGAAGGAACATAGATCGGGAAATAATCACATCATAACAACAAATCAGTACAGATACAGGGATATAACATCTTCCTCCAGGCTTCACCGAGGAATATGACACAGACTTCAACAGGGAAAACAAATGTTTTACAATACATACTTCTATTGGGGATTACAATACTGATTTCAATAAGGCAGATGAAAACCATATCGTCAAATCATTAACTAAGTATCTAGTGCTGACTTCATTGGGGAAATATCATACAGACTTAACCAAGGGAAATAGTTCCTTATCGTCGAGATATCAACTAGAGACCTCGTGTTGACTTTATTAGGGAGGAGGACACCACATCGTCGAGATATCAACTGGAGACCTCGTGTTGACTTCATTGGGGAGGACAACACCACATCGTCGAGAGGAAACCAAAATACATTCTTCAATATTGAGAGTGACTATCGCACTAACTTCTCTGGGGGAAAAGTATGAAATCTCATGGGGATAAAAAATCGGGGAGTTAAGAAGTCAAACATTACAGCAAGAAATTAAACTTATGGGGATTTTAAATCAAACCTAGCACTTGGTGGATGAAAACCCAAAAAGTTGATAACCATCTCAACATTTCTTAGAAAATTTATTGCCCTGGTCTAGTTACTTGGGAAATAAATACCAATAATAATTCCAACACTGCAAAAAGGGCGACATTTGCAAATATTTCCATCTCAGCACACAAAGGGAGAAGGAACTTTCGTCATATGAGTGAAGACCTCACTGGGGAGTTTGGTATAAAGGCTTCAGACCATGCAATCCCAAAATCACAAATGAACTAAGACTTGACTGGGGACAATGGGATCACAAACCTGATACCGCACCATACACCAATTGATATCATCTTCAATTACCTGACAAATACAAGAAGATCATGCACATACCAGCAAAATCGACCTTAGAGAACCTTCCTGGGGAAAACAAAACTTCCCAAAATTACTGGAGCTCGTCCATTCCTGGGATCACCACTTTTGTTTTCCTCTTGAATCATAAAATTTAAAGTAAAAATAATTTTTAATTCTTTTCGAGAAATAATTTTGTTATTTAATCTTTTTGCTTTGAAAATTATTATCAATAATAAATGAAGTCTTTGTAAGCAGAATAAAATAAGAATTACAAAGAATTGGATAAAACGCTCAAACTTTATTAATAGAATGGTAGTCTATGAATGGTGAGACTCCACAAATGATTACAAAGTTCGAAAATGATAATATATAACGGAAAAGATAAATTGAAATACAATGACCATTATTCTCTCTAACAACTTTGAAATCCTGAGAAGCAGCTTCTGTCGAAGTATGGTGAGGATCCAAGAAGATTGTTGCTTCAATTATCAAGTCTTGTTTGATGTAGTTACTTGCCAAGAAAGTCCCTAACTTTTTCCTAAGTTGCCCTTGCGGGTTTTCAACTTAGCGGGAAAATTTATTCTGTTTATGTCTCTAATTTTTTCCTAGGCCGCCGTTTAGGGTTTTCGGCCTACCGAGATGTTATTTTTTTGCCTAAGCCGCCCTTTCGGGTTTTCAACTTAACAAGTTGTTCTTTTATTTCTTTAGGAGAAGTATTTCTTAACTGCATCAGCATTCATGGAACGTGGTAACTCCTCGCCATCCATAGTTTCAAGAATTAATGCACCGCCAGAGAAGGCTTTCTTGACAACATATGGGCCTTCATAATTGGGAGTCCACTTTCCCCTATAATCAGTATGGAAAGACATCATCTTCTCGAGCACGAGGTCGCCTTCTCTAAATTCACAAGGCTTAACCTTCTTATCAAAAGCTTTCTTCATTATCTTCTGATATAATTGTCCATGACACAAAGTCGTCATTCTCTTCTCCTCAATCAGATACAATTGGTCAAACCTGTTCTGGACCCATTCAGCCTCTGACAACTTAGTTTCCATTATCACGTGTAAAGAGGGAATCTCAACCTCGATTGGGAGCACTGCTTTCATACCATACACAAGGGAGAATGGGGTTGCTCTTGTTGGAGTGCGGACAGATGTCATATATCCATGTAATGCAAAAGGGAGCATTTCATGCCAATCTTTATAAGTAACAACCATCTTCTGGATGATCTTCTTGATATTTTTATTAGTAGCTTCAACAGCCCCATTCATCTTTGGCCTGTACGGCGATGAATTGTGATGGACAATCTTGAATTCTTCACAAGTTTTTGTCATCATCTTGTTATTCAGATTTGAGCCATTTTCGGTGATAATTCTTCTTGGTACACCATACCGACATAGGAGATTATTCTTAATGAAGTGCATTACCTCATGCTTAGTAAAATCAGCATATGAAGCAGCCTCCACCCACTTGGTGAAGTAATAAATTACTACCAAGATAAAACAGTGTCCAGTCGAATCTTTAGGTTCAATCATTATAATCATGTCAATAACCCACATGGAGAAAGGCCACGGGGAAGAAACAACATTGAGAAGTGTCAGAGGCACATGAGTTTTATCCGCATAAATCTGGCATTTATGGCACTTCTTTGCAAATTTGTAACAGTCATATTCCATTGTCAGCTAATAATAACCTGCCCTTAGCATCTTCTTAGCCATCGAATGTCCATTGGAATGAGTGCCAAAGGAACCTTCATGAATTTCATGCATCAACATGTCTGCTTCGTGTCTATCCACGCATATAAGCAAGACCATGTTATAATTTCTCTTGTACAACACACTTTCACTGAGGAAGAAACTGCCAACCAATCTTCTCAATGTCTTTCTATCTTTATTTGATGCAGCAATCAGATATTCCTGTGTCTGGAGAAAATGCTTGATATCATAATACCAAGGTTTCTCATCTGCTACCTCCTCTGTTGTAAACACATGAGCGGGCCTATCCAGTCCCTGAACTGTAATTTGAGGTATATCATTCCAAGTATTCACTTGATACATAGAAGCCAGAGTCGCCAAAGCATCTTCCATTTGATTTTCATCTCTATGGATGTGATGGAATTCAACCTTATTAAATAAGGGTAAAATTCTCTAGCATAATCTTTGTAAGGGATCAAGTCGGGGTGACGAGTATCTCACTCTCCTTTAATCTGATTCACTACCAAAGCTGAATCGCCATACACATCTAGAATTTTAATTCTGAGATCAATAGCTTCTTCGAGACCCATGATGCAAGTTTCATACTCTACCATATTATTGGTGCAATTGAATGTCAACCTTGCAGTAAAAGGTATATGTGATCCATGAGGAGTGACAATCACATCACCAATTCCTTTACCATAAGCATTCACAGCTCCATCAAATATCATGCTTCAACGAGAGTCAGGATCAGGACCTTCCTCGGGCAATGGTTCATCACAATCTTTCACTTTCAAAAACATCACATCCTAATCGGGGAAATCATACTTCACAGATTGATAATCATTAACTGGTTGGTGAGCAAGATAATCTACCAACACGTTGCTTTTAATAGCTTTTTCAGTGAGGTATTCAATGTCATATTAAGATGACAACATCTGCCAACAGGAAATTCTCCCAGTACGAGCAGGCTTTTCAAAAATGTACTTGATTGGATCCATTTTGGAGATCAACCAAGTGATGTGATTCAACATATACTACTGCAAACATTTTTCCGCCCAGGCCTGAGCGTAACATGTCTTTTCTAGCATAGAATACCGTGACTCACAGTCAATAAACTTTTTACTGAGATAATAAATGGCATACTCTTTCTTCCCTGTTTCATCTTGTTGTCCCATAATATAGCCCATAGAATTATCTAACACTGTCAGATACATAATCAATGGTCTTCCTTCAACAGGAGGGAGCAAGATAGGAGGTTCAAGTAGATATTCTTTGACACATTCAAATTCCCTTTGGCAGTCTTTTGTCCATATACAACCTTTATTTTTCTTTAACAATCTAAATATCAGTTCTCATGTTGCAGTCATATGGAATATGAATCTGGAAATATAATTCAAACGCCCGAGGAAACCTCTGACTTGCTTTTCATTTCTCAGACTGGAATTTCTTTTATTTCTTTGACTTTATCAGGGTCAACTTTAATTCCTCTTTGGCTGACAATGAAACCCAACAATTTCCCTGATCGAACCCCGAAGGTAAATTTATTTGGATTCAAGCAGAGACGGTACTTCCTCAAATGATGAAACAATTTCAACAAATCTTCTACATTCCCTTCTTCATTCTGGGGATTTAGAAATCAAATCATCAACATATACCTCAATTTCATTGTGCATCAGATCATGGAATTGGTTTGTCATAGCCCTCTGGTAGGTTGTACCAACGTTCTTCAACCCGAAGGGCATCACTCTGTAATAGAATGTTCCCCATGGTGTGATAAATGTTATTTTTTCCATGTCCTCAGGAGCAATCCTTATTTGATTATATCCAGAAAATCCGTCCATGAATGAGAAAACTTTTAATTATGTTGTTCTATCCACTAACATATCAATGTGCGGAAATGGAAAATCATCTTTTGGACTAGCTTTATTTAGATCTCTGTAATCTACGCACATGCGGACTTTTCCGTATTCTTCGGTACTGGGACAATATTAGCAATCCACTGAGGGTACACTAATGTCACAAGAAAACTGGCATTAATATGATTTAGAACTTCTTCTTTGATTTTTACTTCCATATTTGGGTGAGTTATTCACAACTTCTGTTTGATAGGCGGGCACTCTGGCTTCAAAGGAAAATGATGCTCCACAATATCTGTATCCAAGCTAGGCATATCTTGGTATGACCAAGAAAAGATATCAACATACTCTTTCAACATCTCAATCAATCTGCTCTTCACATCGGGATGCAGCAATGCTCCAATCTTGACTTCCTTCGGATCTTCTTTTGAACCCAAATTGATTACTTACAATGGCTCTTTATATGGCTGAATGGAATTCTCCTCGCACTCAAGAAACCGTGAGACCTCTTCCGGAATCTCATCATAGTCTTCTTCTTCGTCCCCATACACAGGACATTCAAAATTTTGAGAGGGTGCATGGTCATTGTATTCAAAGGGTTTTTTAATTAATCTGCACATATGATTTATGATTGTTTTTAGAAACTGACACATATAACAAGTGATAATGCAGATTCAATTTCAATATTATTTTGAAAGGTTTTTTCTGATTACCATTTTCCAAGAAAAAGCATAAAAATAAAAAACATAATTTGGGAAACAAAGACAACTTTTATTATTGACTTTAAAGATCAAAGCAAACAGGTAAGCCCATACAATGTCAATACTTTCACCTTGGGCAGAGTGAAAGCTTTTCAAAAAGATTAACAAAAACAAATTACTTCGAAAAATGCATGCAAGCGGGAACCTCAATGGTGATCCAGTTCTGAACCCTAACTCTGTGCATCACATAATTTGGCATTTCTGGCTCAGCTTCATTTTCCATAATGGCATTAAGCCCGGAAACAGTTGGATGAAGATAGCTCCCACTATGAAGATATCCCGATACTTGCCTGCAGCAAACTTCGGATTCATGTTCTTACCTTTATCATTCCTCACAGAAAATCCCAAGCCATCTCTATTCTTCTTTACAGGTGGATCAACAATATGTCCCCATACTTCACTATGGACATTACGCATAACCTATTGCGCATCCTTAAACGAAGCTATAGAATTCTCATTTCCTCTTATATTATCAATGGATAAAGCTTGGAATTAGGTTCCAACAACAGCTTCATCCGCCTTCACAATACTGAAAGAGGACAAGTGATATATCAATAATGCATGTTCTCCATTTATAATTACCACTTTTCCTTCACGTATAAACTTCAACTTCTGGTGTAAAGTCGTAGTGACGGCCCCTGCCTCATGTATCCACGGTCATCCTAGAAAACAGCTGTAAGCGGGTATAATATCCATGACCTAGAAAGTAATCTGAAACAAATGTGGTCCTACATGAATAAGCTAGTCCACTTCACCAATAATAGATTTCCTTGATCAATCAAACGCTTTCACGATAATGCCACTCGGGCGCATAAGCGTTCCTTGATATTTCAACTTCATCAGCATACTCTTCGGTATGACATTCAATGGGGATCCATTATCAATCATCACATTGGATAATGAATCATTCTTGCAGTTTATAGAGATGTGGAGGGCCAGGTAGTGATTCCTTCCTTCGTCGTGGAGTTCATCATTGCAGAAACTCATGTTATTACATGATGTAATGTTCCCTACCACACTGCTGAATTGGTCTACTGGCATATCACTTTCCACGAAAGCTTGGTCCAATACCCTCATTAAAGATTCTCTGTCAGCAGAGGAGTTCATAAGAAAAGCCAGAATATATCTTTTTGACGGAGTCTGCAATAATTAATCTACGGTCCTGTAGTCGCTCATCTTTATAATCTTCAATGTATCATCCACCTCTTTTCTAGTGTAGCTCCACTATATTCTCCCACTGCTTTCTTTTCTTCAACACTTTCTACAACTTTCTTTCCAGAATTATCATTTCCACGAACAATTGGTGCAAATACACGACCACTGCGGGTCACTCTACTAGTCTCAGCAATATTTCCAACATTATACATAGGATGGATGGGAACTTCCACACCATCCTCTAAAATTGTATCATTATACTTATATGGTATAACCTTGTCTGACTTGTAAGGGACAGCACCCGACAATCTAATCACCAATGGAGCAATAACTGGCTTGCCTTGATATTCAACTTCAAAAGGGTAGGCGTACCAAAAAAATGCACAATAACATTTACTCCCTCTTCAAAACATTCAGTCATTAGAGTCATATTTGGAAAACATATCTTCATCTGAAGAGAAGAACTCATCTGCAGAGGCATACTCATCATCTGGCACAGACTCATCCAAACAAACTTCAATCATATTAACATAACCATCCCTATTTCCTAAAACCTTGATGGTACCATTGTACAACAATAATTGAATACCCTTTCTCACAATGGAACAACCACGCAAATCTCTGCAGCTGATCCGGAAAGATCCATAATGGTGCCTTTCTTAACCTTCCATATGGAAGAAGGTTGCATGCAACTGCACTAAATTATCATTTATATAATCTAAATCAAAGATTCAGAATTCTCCTGGACATCCAAAGACCATATTCACATCTTCCTCGTACTCTTCCCTTGGTCTGATTATATGAATGATACCTTCGCCTATCATTTCCTGAAGATCTGCCTTTATCTTGTCACAACCCTGTATATTTATGCTGCAAATACCACAACCAGCATGGTCATGTGTATAGTAACTAAACTCGCAAAGGTCAGCATGCATTTTACCTAATCTCCTCTAACCAACCTAATATCAAAAATCCGGAAATCGCCTGGACAACCAGCAACCATATTCACAACATTTGTCCTCCATGCTTTGGCAGAGGATTACCTTTCGTGTTTGGGCTAACATCTTTAAAGGGTAAGATACCAGTCCTCACAAAATTTTGTACTTCGCTTTTCAAAGGATAGAAGTTCTCAACATTGATCCCTGGTGCTCCCTGATGAAAATCACACATTTGGTCTGCCTTATAATACTAAGGCAACGGTGGTGGTATATCGGGAGGTGGTCTGGTCTGAACCAACTTCTTTTAAATTAATGTCGGGAGTAATTCTTCATAGCTCATAGGGATATGGTCATAATTCTCTCTCCTCTGATTATACCCTAGATTCCCCTTATGGGATGACCTCTGATAAGCAACCGTGGTTGGAGCCACACCAATAACCGGAGTTACTGAGGCGACCTGTTGATGACGCTGATAATTTCTTCTAGGAGGATTAATCCTTCTCTCTTGAATAACAACATTTGCATCTCGTTCCTTCTTTTTGGAAAACCCATATGATGGCTTCTTCATACTTCCAGAACTTTCACTTTTTATTAGACGTCCCTCTCTTATAGCCTCTTCCAAACGGATACCCATGCCCACCATTTCAGTAAAGTCACTTGTTGCACTCGCTACCATCCTCTCATAGTAGAAAGCACCAAGAGTCTTCAGGGGAATCTTAGTCATCTCCTTTTCTTCCATTGGAGAAATCACATGGGTGGCTACCTCACGCCATCTTAGTGCATATTCTTTGAATGATTCCCTGTCTTTCTGGACCATTGAGTTCAGTTGATCACGGTAAGGCACCATGTCCATATTGTATTTGTATTGTCTAATAAATGTTTCTCCCAAGTCATATGAAAGTATGAACATCGGCACTGTCCAAACTCATGTACCACTTCAACGCAGCACCAGTCAAACTATCTTGAAAAAAGTGAATCAGCAGATCATCATTGTGGGTAGACATTCTTCTTACTTACATCACAAGATGAGCACGAGGACAAGGATCGCCCTTGTACTTATCGAATACCGGAACCTTAAACTTGTTAGAACAAAGTTTGGTTCTAATCATATCTTAGGTTTTGATGATAACAATGAAATAAATTTTGTATAATATATTTTATACTCTGATGTGCATGTTTTCTAATTGAGATGATGTTCTGACTCAAGCATTCTAAAAAGTGAAACATCATTCTACGCTGAACAGAAAAAGGATAAAGAAGTTCCTAAGAAATTTCATGTAAACGCAAGTCTGAAGCAAACTCTGAAGGAAGAACTCCAAGGCAAACTCTGATAAAAAGTAATCTTAAGCAACCTCTGATAAAGCCAGCTGAAGCAAAGATTTGAAGGAAGCACGCTGAAAGCAATATCTGATAATGCAAGCTGAAGCAAACTCTGATGAACATAAAATGAAGAAAACTCTGACAGAAGAAGTGATATAGCAAACTCTGATAGAAGAAAAGTTAAATCAAACTATGATGTTGCAATGCTGCAAGCAAACTCTTAAACTTCCAGAGACAAGCTCAGATAGTATCGTTGATCATTTAATGCTAAGACGGCTTACGCACTCAAGTGGTACTACGCACGAGAGCATTGGAAACATAAAGGTCAAGCTAACACGCATCATTAATGCATACTCTCTCTTCAAGTAAGTAACGGTCAAAATTTGAAGCTACATATAGAAGACCATTTGTTTCAAAGCAATGTTACTGGTCCATGCAAAATATACTGAAGCTCAACATTTTCATTCTTGTAAACTCTTTGTATATAATGGGTAATTCTTAAGTGATGGGCTAAAATCTTAGTGTTAAATCACAGTTTATGATATAACTTATTAGAAGCATTCTGATTCACTACTGTTAAGAGATAATCTTTGTAATTGTTCCTTGAGAGACCAGTTGGGTCAATTTCTCAAGAGGGCTAGGACTAGTTGAGTCTTAGAGGTGTTAGTCACTTGTAGTTGGCTTGTACATTATATTGTTAGTCACTTGCAGTTGGCTTGTGCATTGTATTGTTAGTCACAATAGTTTGGTTGTGCATTTGTAATCAGTTTTGATTATAGTGGATTAACTCCTCATTGAGAGAGGCGAAATCACCTTGGCGGGTGGACTGGAGTAGTTTGAGTTTCAAACGAACCAGGATAAAATTACATGTGTCCTTCCATTATTATTGCGCGAGAAAAATGAAAAACGTATTCAACCCCCCCCCCCCCCCCACTCTTCTAAGTGTTTTATCACCCTTCAAATGGTATCAGAGCTCAAGTTCTGGGTGCAAACACCTAACAGTGTCAGAAAAATATCCAGAAGGAAAACACTATGGAAATTGAACAAAACAACAACAATTGCACCAAACCTCTTGTGTTTGATGGAGAAGACTTTGAATACTGGAAGGATAGACTAGAAAGTTTCTTTCTAGGTCATGATGTTGATTTATGGGATATGGTCCTAGATGGTTACACACATCTAGAAGACAAAGACGGAAACAAGATTGGCAGAAAGAACATGGTAACAACAGAAATTAGCTTTCAAAAATCACCATAGAGCCAGAAATATCTTTTTGAACTCTATCTCTAAAACATAATATGAGAAAATCACCAACAGAGATACAACACATGATATGTTTGAGTCTCTCAAAATGACTCATGAAAGCACTGCTCAAGTAAAAGAGACAAAAGCTCTAGATCTCATCCAGAAGTATGAAGCCTTCAAAATGGAAGAAAATGAGTCCATTGAAGCTATGTTCTCAAGATTCCAAACTCTGACCACTGGCCTGAGAGTCCAGAACAAAGGATACAAAGGCAGACCATGTTAAGAAAATTATCAGAATTTTACCCAGAAGATGGGCACCTATGCTTACGGCATTCAAAGTGTCAAAAGATTTGAGTGATGTATCTCTTGAAGAACTTATCAGTGCATTAAGAAGTCACGAGATAGAACTTGATGAACATGAGCCTCAGAAGAAAGGTAAGTTTGTCACCCTTACATCTATTAAAAAATGTGAAACTAACACTTTTCAGGCAGAAGAAGGAAACTCTAAAGACTCTGCATCAGAAGAAGATCAGTTATCTCTGCTCTCCAGAAGGATCAACCAGATGTGGAAGCACAGACAAAAGAAGTTCAGAAACTACAAGAGGTCAGAAGATAAACCAGAATCTTTTGGACATAAGAAGTCAAGCAGAAGAGATATAGTCTGATATGAATGTAAAGAACCAGGACACTACAAAAGTGATGTCCTAAGCTACAAAGAGAAAGACCAAAGAAAAGTTTTGGAAGAAAGAAAGGCATGATGGCCACCTGGGATGATTCAAAATCTTCTGAAGCTGAATCTGACTCAGAAGATGAGCATGCTAACCTAGCATTTATGGCTACCACAACAGATGACGATGACTCAGACTCTGACTCAGAACCGAAAGAGGTATTCTCTGAATTCTCTAGAGCTGAACTTGTAGAAAGCTTATAAGAACTTCTTGAAAACTATAGTCAACTCAAAATCAAATACAAGAATCTCAAAAAGAATCTCACATCTGATTTTGAGAAACTTGAAACAGAAAACTCTGAACTTAAAGAAAACAATTTTAAACTCAAAGGGGAAGTTCAAAAAGTTCAAAAGATTTCTATTTCAGATTTTGTTTCAAGTTCAAGAGATATTCTTAAAGAATATGAATCTAGTTTTCAAACATTTCTTGCTAAAAGCATAGATAGAGGCAAAATGGCTTCAATGATCTATGGTGTTAGTGGAAATAACAGAAGAGGAATTGGATATGAAACTCCCAAAGGGAAAGAAACAAATAAACCTAAACATGTTGAGGAAATGGTTATCACTTATAAACCACTGCACAAACAATTTAGTTTTGGGCACACACATGATATCAAATACACATATCACTCTGAAAATTTTTATGCTAAATCAAAGTTCAAACACAACTTTAGAAACTCTAACCAAAAAGGACCCAAAAGGATATGGGTACATAAGGAGAAAATAATATATGTTGCAGACGTCCTTAACAGCACAGTTGAAACACCAGTCATGGTACCTGGACTCTGGATGCTCACGACATATGTAGGGAAGAAAGTCTATGTTCCAAAGTCAGGAACTTAAATCTGGAGGAGATGTCAAATTTGGAGGAAATCAGAAAGGAAAGATTATTGGTTCTGGAACCATTGGAAACGGTAACCTTCCTTCTATAACTAATGTTCTGTTGGTAGAAGGATTAGTGTATAACTTGTTGTCCATAAGTCAATTAAGTGACAACGGTTATGACATAATCTTTAATCAAAAATCCTGTGGAGATGTTACTCAAAAAGATGGAACAATCCTTTTTACTAGCAAGAGGAAGAACAACATCTATAAAATTGATCTTTCTGACTTTATAACTCAGAATGTAAAATGCCTTATGTCTGTTAGCAATGAGCAATGGGTCTGGCACAAAAGATTGGTACATGTTAGCATGAGAAGAATATCTCAAATTAATAAACTCAATCTGGTCAGGGGACTTCCCAATCTGAAGTTCAACTCAGAAGCTATATGTGAAGCATGTCAGAAAGGAAAATTTTCAAAACCTTCTTTTAAGTCAAAAAATGTTATTTCTTCCTCTAGGCCGTTGGAACTTCTTCATATTGATCTATTTGGACCAGTTAAAACTGCATCCATCAGAGGCAAGAAGTACGAATTGGCCATTGTTAATGACTACAACAGATGGACATGGGTTAAGTTTTTAAAACACAAGGATGAGTCACATTTTGTGTTCTTCGACTTCTGCAACCAAGTGCAAAATGAAAAAGAGTTTACAATCATAAAAGTTAGAAGTGATCATGGAGGAGAATTTGAAAACCCTTATTTTGAATAGTTTTTTAAAGAAAATGGAATTTCTCATGATTTCTCTTGTCCTAGAACTTCCCAACAAAATGGAGTTGTAGAGAGAAAGAATAGAACTTTGCAAGAAATGGCCAAAACCATGAATAATGAAACCAATGTGGCTAAACACTTCTAGGCAGAAGCAATGAACACAACATGTTATATTCAAAATAGAGTCTCTATATGACCTATTCTTTAAAAGACTCCTTATGAGTTGTGGAAAAACAGAAAACCCAACATTTCATATTTTCATCCTTTTGGATGTACTTGCTATATTCTGAATACTAAAGATGATCTGAACAAGTTTGATTCTAAAGCACAAAAGTGTTTTCTGCTTGGATATTATGAACGCTCAAAAGGCTATAGGGTATACAATACAAAAACTCTGATTGTTGAAGAATCAATCAAAGTCAGATTTGATGATAAGCTTGGCCAGCAAAAGCCAAAGTAGAATGAAAATCCTGCAGGTACAGAAGATCATCTTAAAAACTATGAATAATCGGAAACAAAGGACAACTCAAAAGATCCTTCTATTGCAAATGCTCTGGATAATCTAAAAATTTCTGAACAAACCTCACAGAAAAGATTCCCCAGAATCACATCAGCACATCCAGAAAATGTGATTATTGGAAAGAACGAAGATCCCATCAGAACAAGATCCTCCCTCAAAAACAATGAAGAATCACTATTTGGATTGGTCTCTCTGATTGAGCCAACCTCAATAGAGGAAGCTCTGCAAGACAATGATTGGATCCTAGCTATGCAAGAAGAACTAAATCAATTTTCCAGAAATGATGTGTGGGATATAGTTCCAAAACCTAAAGGATTCAATAACATAGGAACAAAATGGGTATTCAGAAAAAAGTTAAATGAGCAAGGAGAGGTTGTCAGAAACAAGGCACGACTGGTTGCGCAAGTTTATAGTCAACAAGAAGGAATTGATTATAACGAAACTTTTTCCCCAGTCTCCAGGTTAGAATCAATTAGATTATTAATTTCTTTTGTTGTTCATCATAACATCTCATTATATCAAATGGATGTTAAAAGTGAATTTTTAAATGGTTACATAGAAGAAGAAGTTTATGTCCATCAACCTCCGGGTTTTGATGACTCAAACTATCTAGAACATTTTTTTAAACTAAAAAAGGCTTTGTATGGTCTGAAACAAGCTCCCAGAGCTTGGTATGAATGTCTAAGTAACTTTCTTTTAGAAAAGAATTTTACCAGAGGGAAAGTAGACACTACCTTATTTAGAAAAACACTTAAAATGACATTTTAATATGTCAAATATATGTAGATGATATTATTTTTGGAACTTCTAATGTCTCTCTTGGAAGAGAATTTAATGAGTCTATGCAGGCTGAATTTGATATGAGCATGATGGGAGAACTAAAGTCCTTTCTGGGAATTCAAATAAATCAGACTCCAGAAGGTACTTACATACATCAAACAAAGTATGTTAAAGAACTCCTGAAGAAATTCCAGCTATCAAAAAGTAAAGAAGCAAAGACACCAATGCATCCTACATGCATTTTGGGAAAAGATGAGGTAAGTAAGAAATTATATCAGAAACTCTACAGAGGTATGATTGGATCTCTACTCTATCTGACTGCATCTAGACCATATATATTATTTAGTGTACATTTATGTGCAAGATTCCAATCAGATCCTAGAGAATCTCACTTAACTTCTGTTAAGCAAATTCTGAGGTATCTGAAAGGTACTACTAACCTTTGAATGTGTTACAGAAGATCCAGAGAGTTTAAACTAGTAGGTTATTATGATGATGACTTTGTTGGAGATAAAATAGAATGAAAAAGCACCTCTGGAAGCTGTCAGTTTCTGGGTGATAACCTTATCTCATGGTACAGCAAGAAGCAAGCCATTATTGCACTATCAACAACTGAAGCAGAATATATATCTGCTTCTAGATGTAGCACTCAGATAATCTGGATGAAGAGCCAGTTGGAAGATTATCATCTCTATGAAAGTAAGATTCCTATCTGATGTGATAATACCTCTGCTATTTGTATTTCAATAAAATCCTATCTTACATTCTAAGGAAAAACATATAGAAATTAAACATCATTTCATAAGGGACTATATTCAGAAAGGAATTTTAAGTTTAAACTTCGTAGACACAGACCATCAATGGGCTGATATTTTACTAAACCTCTTTCTAAAGATAAATTTAAATTCATTCTGAAAAACATCAGTATGGAACTTTGTCCTGAATGAAATTTTTTTCTATATATGTTTTCAGAATGTTCTGAAATGAATGTTCTGATTAACAACTCTTCAAAATTTAGAAGAGGAGTTACTTCAGAAACCATCTATTATGTTCTGAAATGTGTCTAACGTTTCATTACATTAAAACAGCTGTCACACGCTATCCTCAAAATTTGAACGCGTGTTTCAACTCTAAAAGGTCACGCATGCATGCACTGCTATTGAGACGCCGTTCTTAGGCAACTGTTCAGATTTGATCAAATCTCACGCATCCCCTCAATGTCAAATCTCATTAATTGCTTGTAATGATTTTTTTTTAATTCAATTATTCTAAATTCTTTAACTGTTTTATTACTTTAAATTTCTTTTTCATAAGCTATAAATACTTTGCAAAATTCCTTTTTTACTTTTTACCCTCTCTCTCAAGAGGAATCCAAACAGGATAAAACCAACAAAGAAATCAGAACTTGGATGATGAAACAAGAGGAATCCTTAACATAAATCAAGAATCTTTTTCTTTCTCTTGTCTCTCATCAATCTTAGTTTTATTTTTTCCCATTTTTTGTACTTCTGTCCTTTGACAAAAAGGGGGAGAAAATGTGATTTTGATCTGATCCATTATAGTAGTTATGGGACTAAATCTCAAACATTCCTAACAAAATACAAAGTTTTTTCCTGTTTAAGAGATATGCGGGTACCTCAAGACTCTGAAAGACTAAGCTCTAAATATCATGTGGTAAAGATCTGCTAAAGAAACTCCGAAGAAAAGATCAGAAGCTCTTAAAGAAACTTTGAAAGAAAAATGTCCCAAAGCTCTGAAGAACAATCTCAGGAAGTTTCTCTTATGCATTTAAGTTTTTTATTATTTATTTCATAAGAAGAAATATTTTTCTCAGGGGGGAGATTATCAATCTCAGGGAGAGATTTGCACTCTTGTACAAAAATTTTCAAAAATTAAAATCTGAATTCTTTTGTCATCATCAAAAAGGGGGAGATTGTTAGAACAAAGTTTGGTTCTAATCATATGTTAGAGTTTTGATGATAACAATGAAATAATTTTTGTATAATATATTTTATACTCTGATGTGTATGTTTTCTAATTTAGATGATGTTCTGACTCAAGCATTCTCAAAAGTGAAACATCATTCTACGCTGAGCAGAAAAAGGATAAAGAAGTTCCTAAGAAATTTTATGTAAACGTAAGTCTGAAGCAAACTCTGAAGGAAGAACTCCAAGGCAAACTCTGATAAAAAGTAATCTTAAGCAACCACTGATAAAGCCAGTTGAAGCAAAGATTTGAAATAAGCACGCTGAAAGCAATATCTGATAATGCAAGCTGAAACAAACTCTGATGAACATAAAATAAAGAAAACTCTGATAGAAGAAGTGATATAGCAAACTCTGATAGAAGAAAAGTTAAAGCAAACTCTGATGTTGCAACGCTGTAAGCAAACTCTTAAACTTCCAGAGACAAGCTCAGACAGTACCGTTGATCATTTAATGCTAAGACGCCTAACGCACTCAAGTGGTACTACGCACGATAGCATTGGAAACATAAAGGTCAAACTAACATGCATCATTAATGCATACTCTCTCTTCAAGGCAGTAACAATCAAAATTTGAAGCTATATATAGAAGACCATTTGTTTCAAAGTAATGTTATTGATCCACATAAATATACTGAAGCTCACTATTTTCATTCTTGTAAACTCTGTGTATATAGTGCGTAATTCTTAAGTGCTGGGATAAAATCTTAGTGATAAATCACAATTTGTGATATAACTTATTAGAAGCATTCTGATTCACTACTGTTAAGAGATAATCTTTGTAATTATTCCTTGAGAGACCAGTTGGGTCAGATTTATCAAGAGGGCTAGGACTAGGTGAGTCTTAGAGGTGTTAGTCACTTGCAGTTGGCTTGTGCACTGTATTTTTAGTCACTTGAAGTTGGCTTGTGCATTGTATTGTTATTCACAACAGTTTGGTTGTGCATTTATAATCAATTTTGATTATAGTGGATTAAGTCCTCGTTGAGAGAGGAGAAATCACCTTGGTGGATGGACTGGAGTAGTTTGAGTTTCAAACGAACTCGGATAAACTTAAATGTGTCCTTCCATTATTATTGCGCGAGAAAAAGGAAAAACTTATTCAACCCCCCCCCCCCCCCCCTCTAAGTGTTTTCTCACCCTTCAAAAATTTGTAGGTATTTTCATATTCGGGACCAAGCACAAATCATTCACATTCTTCCCGAATAATTTATTTCCTCTGAGGGCCTTCATCTCCCTTTGCATCTTATCAAACTGATCCTAAAAATCATCCATTAGATCATAGAGATCCAAGCCTTCACTTGGTGGAAGAAAAGTACAATACACATCATCATTAGCAAAAGGCACAACATTCACCGAAGGAGGTGCAGTAGGAGTAACATGCACCACAGGAGGTGCAGGAGCAACAGTTGTCTGAACAAATGGAGTTACTTGAGGACCAAGATTAAAACCTTCAGGCATAAATTTCTCTGGCATTCCCCATGGATAACCTTGAGGCATACAATTCTAAACAACAAATGGAGTAGCAGACACATGAACAATTGGAGCTTCAGTAGTAACCATTGTTTATTGAGGTTGAGCAATCGGTGGCTAATTCTGAGCAGCCACCACAGATTCCATTAGAGCAGTAAGATTGGCCATACCAGCCTTCAGAGCATAAACCTCGTCGCACAGCTTGCGGGTCTCTTGTTCTAAGTTGTCTATCTTCCTTCTGAAATTAGCCCGAGTATTGTGTAAGTGTTTAGTTATTGGCTTGTATTTTTGGTAAAACCAGGTGTGTGAATGTCATGACTAATGTCATAACATTCTGGGTTATTAGGTACTTTATGCAGAAAAAGAATGGCATACAATAGCTGCTATTTATGAGTGTGTATCTGAGCATTTTGCAATGATCACATTTATTACTTTCTACCAAAATAAGTAAACAGGATTTATGTTGTCATAACAAATGTTAAGACATCCTGTACTGATCTAACAGTTATGAAGTTTGGTTTATTATGAGATTTTTCAGGAATTTGGTTCATACATTCCAGAACAGAATCTCACGTGGACTTTAGGTTAACCTAGCTCAATCCTAATCTGGTTGATAAAGTCTTGTGACCAAGTCTTGAGGTTAACCCTAATTAACCCTAGCTTTTCGTGGAAGCCCTAACTGAAGAAACAACTGCATATATATTCAACAGGAAAGCTGATTGGAAATTAACTCTTAGACAGAAGATCAATTAGGGGCTGTATAGTTTTAACTGCTGTAATCCAAGTAAGTATCATTGTGATAAGTGACTTGGAGTAGGTTTTGATTGTAAGGGTTGTGTATCACTCAAAGCTTTGAAGCAAGAGTGTTTGTGTCTCTTGACTAAAGCTTTGAATCAAGGTCAAGTTAGGTTTATGTATCACTCAAAGCTTTGAAACACGAGTGTTTGTGTTACTTGATTAAAAGCTGTGAAGCATAATCAAGTGTATGTTCTGAAGAGTGTCTTCATTATTTCATTAGTCAATTGTTTAAGTATCACTGCTGTGATTGAGGGGGAGTGAGTAGGAACTCAGGTTTAAGTTGAACTTAGATTGAAGTTGCATTGGGTAGGTCTTAATTGAAGGAGATAAACTGGTTGGTTTATTCCTGAATTAATATCTCTTATAGTGGATTTCCTCCATGGCTTGGTAGCCCCCAGAGTAGGTGTTGTTTCACACTGAACTGGGTAAACAATTGATTGTGTTCTTTACTGTTTTTTATTTACTGTCTTATAGAAAGTCAGATACGGTGTCATAACATTCACTGTGACATTGAGTATCTGCTGCCAGAATTTCAATTGGCATCAGAGTAGGCACCCTGCCTGTCTTATTGGGTGAGATCTAGGGATATCACTTTCTGGCACTATGGACAAAGAAGGAGTTTTTGGAAACAGACCACCCATTCTGGATGGATCAAATTATGACTACTGGAAACCTCGTATGATTGCCTTCTTAAAATCACTGGACAAAAAGGCTTGGAGAGCTGTTGACAAAGGATGGAACCATCCCACCATAACTGAGAAAGATGGGACAATCAGTCTGAAGCCTGAGGAAGAATGGAGCAAAGAAGAAGATGAGTTAGCCCTGGGTAATTCCAAAGCTTTAAATGCCTTGTTCAATGGAATTGATAGAAACATATTCAGACTAGTACATCAATGTGAACTGGCCAAGGAAGTTTGGGACACTCTCAAAACTACCCATGAGGGCACATCCAAAGTAAAAATGTCAAGGCTTCAGATGCTGACTACCAAGTTTGAGAACCTAAGGATGATGGAAGATGAAACCATTCATGAGTTTCACATAAACATCTTGGAGATTGCCAACACCTCAGGAGCATTGGGAGAAAAGATGTCAGAAGAAAAACTGGTGAGAAAGATTCTCAGATCCTTGCCTAAAAGATTTGCAATGAAGGTAACTGCTATAGAGGAAGCCCAGGATATCAGCAAGTTGAAGGTGGATGAACTCATTGGGTCTCTTCAGACATTTGAGATGGGGATCAGTGAAAATGTTGACAAGAAGAACAAGAGCATAGCACTTGTATCCAACACTGAAGATGAAAACAAGGAGGATGAAGAAGAAAATATTTCAGAAGCTATAGCCATGCTTGGAAGACAATTTCATAAACTCATCAAGAGAATGGATCCAAAGTCAAGGTCAAATGTTAAGAACATTCCTTCTGACATTAACAGATCTTATGACTCCAGCAGAAGACCAAGGTCTGAAGAGAAGGGAAATCAAAGCAGAGGAATTCAATGCCATGGATGTGAAGGATATGGGCACATTCGAGCTGAATGTCCTACCTTTATTAAGAAACAAAAGAAAGGAATGTATGTTACCTGGTCTGACTGTGATTCAGAAAGTAATTCTGAAGAAGAATCTGCCAAACTAGTTACTGCACTAACTGGTGTTTGTACTTCTGAAAGTGACACTAGTGATGAGGAAGTGACATTTGAAGAACTGGCTGATACCTACAAGAAATTATGTATCAGAAGTGTTGAAGTCTGTCTGCAAAATGAGAGACAAACAAAACTCATAATAAAGTTGGAGGATGAAAAAAGGGCAGACATTGAAACTATAAGTCATCTAGAAGGGGAAGTTCAAATGTTGAACTCAAAACTGAACCAGATGACCAAATCTGTCAAGATGCTGACAAATGGAACTGACAAATTGGAAGAAATCCTTCAGGTTGGACAAAATGTGGGAAACAAGTCTGGTCTAGGATTTGTGACAGCAAAGAAATCTGGTGCAGACAAGAAGATCAGGCCTGATAAACAAATGTCAAAGCAGATGTCACAACATAGCACTCAACATCGGGAACAGAGAAATATGAAGAAAAAATACCAAAGATGGAGATGTCATCATTGTAGGAGGTTTGGTCACATAAAGCCATTCTGCTTCAGATTGTATGGATACCCTAATCAGAACCCATGTGTCAAACCTAAGTCTAACAAGGTACCACATACTCCACAATGGAAGAAAAAGGCTACTGCCCTGATAGCCCACACTTCCCTTAGAGTCTCTGCAAAGGAAGACTGGTACTTTGACAGTGGGTGTTCTAAGAACATGACTGGAATCAAGAACCTTCTCAATAATGTTAAACCTCACACCACTAGTTATGTGACCTTTGGAGATGGTGCTAGAGGAGAAAACAAAGGAGTTGGTAACTTGGACTGCCCTGGAGTTCCAAATCTAAATGAAGTACTATTGGTAAAAGGCCTGGCTGCTAATCTCATTAGTATCAGTCAATTATGTGATCTAGGATTCAAGGTCAACTTCTCAAAATCTGAATGTCTTGTAACTAATGAAAAACAAGAAGTTGTAATGAAAGGAGTCAGATCTAAAGACAACTGTTACTTGTGGGAGCTTGAGAACACTAATTACTCCACTGTGTGTTCTATTGCCAAAGAAGAAAAAGAGGTGAAACTGTGGCACCAAAAACTTGGTCATCTTCATCTAATAGGAATGAAAAGGATTATATCCATGGAGGCAGTCAGAGGGATTCCAAGACTGCAAATTGATGAAGGGAGAGTTTGTGGTGAATGTCAGGTTGGTAAGCAGACTAGGATGTCACATCCAAAGTCAAGACATCTGACCACCTCTAAGGTTCTAGAACTTCTACATATGGATCTGATGGGACCAATGCAGGTGGAAAGTCTTGGTGGAAAAAGATATGCCTATGTTGTTGTGGATGATTTTTCCAGATTCACCTGGATTAACTTCATTAGCGAAAAATCTG
Source organism: Vicia faba (assembly GCA_948472305.1). NCBI lineage: Eukaryota > Viridiplantae > Streptophyta > Magnoliopsida > Fabales > Fabaceae > Vicia > Vicia faba. The sequence continues at coordinate 1,576,457,427 of OX451737.1, forward strand.
ATGTATTTGAAGTTTTTAAAGAACTGTGCAAAAGAATTCAAAGAGAAAAAGAAGGGTGTATTGTCAGAATCAGAAGTGATCATGGCAAGGAATTTGAAAACAGTAAGTTTAATGAGTTTTGTTCCTCGGAAGGAATTAGTCATGAATTCTCTTCTCCTATAACTCCTCAACAAAATGGAGTTGTAGAAAGGAAAAATAGGACCATACAGGAATCTGCCAGAGCTATGATACATGCCAAAAGACTTCCTATTCATTTTTGGGCTGAAGCTATGAATACAGCATGTTATGTCCATAACAGAGTCACTTTGAGAAAGGGAACCTCATCCACCATTTATGAACTCTGGAAAGGAAGAAAGCCAACTGTGAAGTACTTCCATGTATTTGGTAGCAAATGCTATATTCTGGCAGATCGTGAAGAAAGGAGAAAGCTGGACCCTAAAAGTGATGAAGGTATATTTCTAGGATACTCCTCCAATAGTAGAGCTTATAGGGTATTCAATTCCAGGACCAAAGTCATGATGGAATCAATAAATGTCATAGTTGATGATTATCATGAAGAAACAGATGTACCTTGAAAAGTTGAGACATTCTTTGAGACTTCAACTCAACAGAATGACCTACCTAACACCACTGCAGCAGACTCCGAATCCAAGGAAGCTAGCAAAATCCCTTCCATCAGAATTCAGAAAGATCATCCTAAAGAACTCATCATAGGGGATCCTAACAGTGGAGTCATTACAAGATCTAGAGAAATCATCTCAAACTCTTGCTTTGTGTCTAAAATTGAACCAAGAAATGTTAAGGAGGCTTTAACTGATGAATACTGGATTGGTGCAATGCAAGATGAATTGAACCAATTTAAGCAACATGAAGTTTGGGAGTTAGTTCCTAGACCAGAGGGAACAAACATCATTGGCACAAAATGGATATACAAGAACAAATCAGATGCTGAAGGAGTTGTCACTAGGAATAAGGCAAGACTTGTTGCCCAAGGATACACTCAAGTTGAAGGGGTTGATTTTGATGAGACCTTTGCCCCTGTAGCCAAACTGGAATCTATCAGACTCCTATTGGGAATTGCTTGTCTCCTGAAGTTCAAGTTATTTTAGATGGATGTAAAAAGTGCCTTCCTAAATGGGTACTTAAATGAGGAAGTTTATGTGGAACAGCCTAAAGGTTTTTTGGATCCAAACCACCCTGATCATGTCTACAAATTGAGGAAAGCTCTATATGGCCTGAAACAAGCTCCTAGAGCATGGTATGACAGGTTAACAAAATTTCTCTCAGACAAAGGATACAGAAAAGGAGGCTTGGATAAAACCCTCTTTGTCAAAAATTAAGGAGGGAAGTTAATGGTAGCTCAAATATATGTTAATGACATAGTGTTTGGTGGAATGTCAAATCAAATGGTTAAACATTTGGCTGACCAGATGCAGGCTGAATTCGAAATGAGTCTCATGGGAGAACTGACTTATTTTCTTGGACTGCAAGTCTCACAGATGGAGGACTCAATTTTTCTATCTCAAAGCAAGTATGCAAAGAACATTGTCAAGAAGTTTGGTATGGAGAATGCCAGTCACAAAAGGACTCCTGCACCTACTCATTTAAATCTATCCAAAGATTCAAGTGGGGTTAAGGTGGACCAAAGCCTGTACAGAAGCATGATAGGAAGTCTGTTGTACTTAACAGCCAGCAGACCTGACATTGTTTTTGCAGTTGGAGTTTGTGCAAGATACCAAGCTGATCCTAAAGTCAGTCATATCAACCAAGTGAAGAGAATTTTGAAGTATGTAAGTGGAACTTACAACTATGGCTTGCTGTACTCTCATGGTTGTGAACCAACTCTGACTGGTTATTGTGATGCTGATTGGGCTGGAAGTGCTGATGATAGAAAAAGCACCTCTGGAGGATGTTTCTTCTTAGGAAATAATCTGGTCTCCTGGTTCAGCAAGAAACAGAACTGTGTGTCTCTCTCTACTGCTGAAGTTGAATACATTGCAGCTGGTAGTAGCTGTTCTCAAATGATCTGGATGAAACAGATGCTTACTGAGTATAATGTCACACAAGATGTTATGACATTGTACTAGGACAATCTGAGTACAATCAACATTTCCAAGAATCCTATTGAGCATAGCAGGACCAAGCATATTGACATTAGACATCACTTTATCAGAGACCTTGTAGAGGAGAAGACGATTAAACTGGAACATGTTGCCACTGAGCTACAGCTGGCTGACATTTTTACCAAGGCACTTGATGCAAATCAATTTGAAAATTTGAGGGGCAAGTTGGGTATTTGCCAACATGAGGAATTGTAGCAATTAATTTTGCTTAAAGCAAGGGTTGAAGGAGTTGTTTTTGTTAAGTATATTTTGATTAGGTTAATCATATGCTTTCCCATTTATTTCAAAATTATTAAGAATTTGAATAGACACTCATTTACCTCCTTCCTCTCTCGACTCTGCAACAAATCCCATTCTCTCAATCAAAGTTTTCTCTCTAGTTGCTACTGGTTTTCTAAGACTATCAAAATGTCTCAAACATCATCCTCATCCAAGACGATTGTTTCATCCTCATCCTATGATCGACATTCTCGGGCAATCACATCATGCATGGATTCTGAAGTCTTGGAGATTACGCCTCTTAGAGAAATGGCAACTAACCCCTCCAAGGTCAAAAAGCTGAGAACAAGGCATGCAGGAAGGTCTCAAGCTACTTCATCCGGTAATCCCTCTCAACCTTCATCTTCTGTTCCAAATAGGGAAGGCTCAGCTTATGTTCATCAAACAATAGCTAGGCTTGTTACAAGAATTCTGAGTGAGAACCACTCTGTACCTGGGATTTCTGTTCCATTAAATCAAGAATCAGCAAGCCCAAATGTTGAAGTAAATCCAGATGTCTCTGAGAATGTTGAGACACCAAATTACAACATTCAGAAATCATCTAAAAATCTTGATGATATCCAGAACCCTTGAGAGAAGAATGTTGAACCACCGGTTATTGACGTGGATGAAGAATACTCAGACAATGACCTAATTGAAAATATCAACCCTAGCATAGCTAGGAGAATGATGAACATAAAAGGTAATCAGGGTGCTGCAAAATGTCTGACCAAAGAGAAGACTGCTGATGTTGCTCACAAGAAAACCAGGTCTAAAGGCAAGACTGGTGTAGAAACTGTGAAGACTGGACTATCCAAAGGGAAGGTGAAAGCCCGAGTACATGCTGGGAGTCTCTCAAAGCCTGTGAGACAACCAATAGCAAAGAAGAGGAAAGAGCCTGAACCTTCTGATTCTGATCAGAATTTAAAAGTGATGCTGAAGACATTCCTCTCAAAAGGAAACTCCCTTCCAGCAAAATGGCTAAAGTTCCTGAAGTCCCCACTGACAACATTTCATTTCACCACCCTGAAAATGCCAACAGATGGAAGTATGTTTGCTTGAAAAGAATAGCCTTGGAAAGAGAACTGAACAATGGTGCCATGGATTGTAAGGAGATCATCGACCTAATCAAAGCTGCTGGGCTAATGAATACTGTGGTAAAGTTTACCAAATGCTATGAAAATCTTGTCAAGGAATTCATAGTGAATTTGTCTGATGAATGTGCTGATGGAAGGTCAGCTGACTTTAAATGTGTCTATGTGAGAGGAAGAAAGGTTAATTTCTCTCCCTCTGAAATTAACAAATTCCTTGGAAGACCAGATGAGGCTTGCCCTGAACTAGAGGTTACTGACAATGAAGTATGCCAAACCATCACTGCAAGACAAGTCAAGTGCTGGCCCTTAAAAGGCAAGCTGAATGCTAGCAAGCTAAGCATGAAATTTGCCATCCTGCACAAGATTGGTGCAACCAACTGGGTTCCTAACAACCATAAATCAACTATCTCCACAGGATTGGGGAGATTCATTTATGCTGTTGGAACCATGACTGAATTTGACTATGGCAGGTATATCTTTGATCAAACTTTAAAACATGCTGGAAGCTATGCTGTTAAAGGCCCTATTGCCCTTCCCTCCCTCATATGTGGTATTGTCCTTGCTCAGTATCCTGACATTCTAGTGGAAAGAGATACTGTATGCAAAAGAGCCCCTGCTCTCGGGTTGCACTATAAGCTATTCCAGGGATCTCATGTTCCTGATATTGTCATGACATCAGCTGAGACATCAACTATAAAAACTCAGTCCAAGACATCTGATGTTATAGTTGTGCTGAAGGAAACCTGCAAAGAGCTGGAGACAAGGAAAAGGACTCTTGAGAACCTAATTGCCAGATTAGAACAGGAGGAGACTGAAGGACAAAGAAGAGAAGAGGATGCTTTTGAAGATCAGCTCAATGCTGAAGAAAGTGCCTCCTCTGAAGATGACAGTGCTTGAAGTTTGGTGGAATTGTCAAGCTTGCTGCTGGTACCTGTTGCTGCAAGTGATTTCAGTTTTTTTTTTGCTGTTTTTATTACTCATTTTGGATGACTGTATAACATATAAGTACATGTATCTTTGGCCTATTTGTGGCTAAATAGGGGGAGGTATTTTGTGTTAATTACTTGGTAGACATTATTTTTTTCTGCAGACATATTCATTCTGCTGCTCTCTATTCTCTGATTGCTTAGGGGTTTTAGCCAAAAATTTGCCAAAGGGGGAGTTTGTAAGTGTTTAGTTATTGGCATGTATTTTTGGTAAAACCAGGTGTGTGAATGTCATGACTAATGTCATAACATTCTGGGTTATTAGGTACTTTATGCAGAAAAAGAATGGCATACAGTAGCTGCTATTTATGAGTGTGTATCTGAGCATTTTGCAATGATCACATTTATTACTTTCTACCAAAATCAGTAAACAGGATTTATGTTGTCATAACAAATGTTAAGACATCCTGTACTGATCTAACAGTTATAAAGTTTGGTTTATTCTGAGATTTTTCAGGAATTTGGTTCATACATTCCAGAACAGAATCTCACGTGGACTTTAGGTTAACCTAGCTCAACCCTAATCTGGTTGATAAAGTCTTGTGACCAAGTCTTGAGGTTAACCCTAATTAACCCTAGCTTTTCGTGGAAGCCCTAACTGAAGAAACAACTGCATATATATTCAACAGGAAAGCTGATTGGAAATTAACTCTTAGATAGAAGATCAATTAGGGGCTGTATAGTTTTAACTGCTGTAATCCAAGCAAGTATCATTGTGATAAGTGACTTGGAGTAGGTTTTGATTGTAAGGGTTGTGTATCACTCAAATATTTGAAGCAAGAGTGTTTGTGTCTCTTGACTAAAGCTTTGAAGCAAGGTCAAGTTAGGTTTATGTATCACTCAAAGCTTGGAAGCACGAGTGTTTGTGTTACTTGATTAAAAGCTATGAAGCATAATCAAGTGTATGTTCTGAAGAGTGTCTTCATTATTTCATTAGTCAATTGTTTAAGTATCACTGCTGTGATTGAGGGGGAGTGAGTAGGAACTCAGGTTTAAGTTGAACTTAGATTGAAGTTGCATTGGGTAGGTCTTAAGTGAATGAGATAAACTGGTTAGTTTATTCCTGAATTAATATCTCTTATAGTGGATTTCCTCCATGGCTTGGTAGCCCCCAGAGTAGGTGTTGTTTCACACTGAACTGGGTAAACAATTGACTGTGTTCTTTACTGTTTTTTATTTACTGTCTTATAGAAAGTCAGATACGGTGTCATAACATTCACTGTGACATTGAGTATCTGCTGCCAGAATTTCATATTGTAGTGGTGAGACAGCTTGTTGAACAAAGTAAAGAAGCTCAGTAAGACCCCTGGAGATACATAAAAAATGCAAGAAATATGTTTAATATGATGCATTATATGCAATGCATATGATTTATTTTATTATTGATATTTCAAGGGGCTCAAAGATTTATAGACAATATTGTAAATATCAAAGTAGTAACACTTTTGAAATACTGAAAATTTTATTATAATAACTTCAAAATGGATTACAAGTTTCAATAATCCCAAGTAAAAGATGAAAGTAAAGTCTAAAACCTTAAAAAGAAAAGTTGATGAATATCACTCTACACGATGACGCTTTCCTGTAAGCCTGGCACTCTGAGCCTTCAACCTCTGGTTTTGTTCCGCATATCTGGTGGCAACCTCCTTCCACTCTCCTGAATCAGGAAGTGAGAAACTAGAATATGACTGAGGCTTAGGGGAAAATAAATCCCCTTGCCTCTCCATCGCCTTTACAACCTGACTCTCAAGAATCTCAATCAAGTCGTCTTTCTCCTTCAATTCTACTATGTAGGAAATCTCTAGAGTTTCACACTTATTCTTCCAAGCTTCCTTTTCTTGTTGCATCCTGTGATACATTGGGAGAACTGACTTGGGTGTTTTGTGTTTGATCGCAAATGTTGCGGTTAGCAAGAGTTGCCACTGACTTTTCTTTTATCCAAAAGGAAAGGTTAAAAAGCACAAGAAAGACCTTTGAGATTGTCTCTTGAGTTCGGGGGGTAGATTATGAAAATGGAAGGTATTAGCACCCTTTTCATCCATGGTTTTCCATGGGCTCTTAGTTACTTGCTAGATCACTTGCTTTTGTTTGAAATTGTGCTTCGTATGGTTTTTGAAAGTATTTTGTAAAGAGGCCATTTGTTTAGGCAAACTTTGTAATGATTCTCGTTCATAAGAATGTATACAAAGTGTTTGATCTTTTGAAAATTTTTTCAAGTTTGTAAAATATTTTGAAAGTTTAGGTGTTTGTTTTGAAAATAGTAAGGATATTTTGTTTTGAAATGGAGCAAGTAATTAGGAGCATTCTACCTACTCAAAAGTCTTTCATGTTCATTTCCTCTTTCCATTGACATTGTTATCTTACCATTGATTTGGTAAGTAACCCTATCTTTAGATGTAGACGGGACGGGCGTGGGTCATCGTATAACCATGATTAGCAATGTTGCAAGGAATCTTAGCATTATATTTTAGGGACTAAGATCATTTGAAAGGCAACATAGATAGCGTCATCCAGGGACTATGATCTTATATTTTGCTTGTTTTTGCTAAGATACCTCGCATTCGTAATATGGGCATTTTGTAAAGCAACCAAGTGGATTTACCCTAGGCGTGCTTGTGTGCAAGTGTATAATTTTCATGCTTGGTTTTATCTTTGATTAGGGTTTTCTAATTGATCGTTTTTAGTCTTTCCATACAAACCCTAATTACTAGCATTTGCATATAAAGCGATAAATTGCGGAATTTAAAATTACTACGCTATTACAATACTTATGGGAGGGGGTGTACAAATTATAAATGGGGATTTGAAAGAAAATAAAACATAATTATCTATTACAACCATATTGAATTTGTACAAGAATTGAAATAAATAATGTACAAAAACGAATAAATATACAAAAAATGTAAAATGTAAAGTAACTGGATATTTTGTTTAGATTTTTTTTGGAAAAGGGATTTTGTTTTAACCTAATTAATTAAAAGAAAATAATTAATTAAAATAGTAAAAAGTAAAACCTAAATTTACTAGGAAAAGAAATTAAATAAAACCCTAATCTATTAATTGATTAAAAGAAATTAAGTTCATGAGAAAAATATTTTTTGGTATTTTGTCTTAAAAATAATTTATAGTATTATGAAATATTTTTGGTCTTTTTGGTTTTAAAATAAAATATTTTAATTGGTGTAAAAGAAAATAACTAAAGCCCTAGTTTTTTAATTAAATTTAAAAACAATTAGTAAAATAAATAAAGTATGATTAAATAAAATAAGGCCCAAGGGAGGCCCAGGCGCCTGTCCAAAAAAGTCAGAATGTGTGAACCCAGGTCCCTCTAGTCACAGGCGCGCGCTTCTACCACTGAGGTGGCTATACATCTGTTTATATAATCAAAACAAAAAAATATATGATAGTAAACAAATCCATGGCCTGAACTTCATCTTCAACCTCACGCCCAACCAGAGCCTCTGTATCTTATTCAAATCTCAACAAAAATTAAAACTGTAAACAGGAAACTTGTAGCAAATTTCCTCACGATTTCAGAAATGCAAAGCAATAAAATTATAGATCAAATATAATCATGAATTTTAATGGCCCTAATTTGAACCCTAAAAATTTCAGAAACTTCAATCTTAAAATTCTCTAAGCTCAAGCAATATAAATGAAAATTATGAACATGGTTAGCTTTAGGGCAATGATATCTACATTTTTCATTCACAAATAAACCATTAATGATGAATGTATGAAGAATTCAAAAGTCATAAAAGTTACCTTGCAAGAGGTATCGTGTTTGGAGATTGAGAAGCTTTCAATGAGTTCCAATGATTGGGTTAGCTTCCTCAAGTTCCCAGGAAGCTAATGGGATGTTTAGCTTGAGCTAGAAGTCCCTGAGGAGTTATAGAGAAGTCAAGGTGCAAGGTGTTGTTTTTGAAAATGGTGGATGATGATGGAGGTGTTACAGTGGTGCTGCAGGTGTTGGGATTGTTTGTGTATATTGTTTAGAAGCTTTTGAAAGTAAAAGGCCAAGAAACAAACGAGTAAATTTAGAGATTGGATTTAAAATTCAGAAATGACAAGTTTTGAAGTGTTTTTGGTGATTCTGTGTTCTTGGTGTTTTCAGGGGTCAAGCATGCATGGGATTTGTGGCAAATGACTTGTGTATGTATAAGCAAGAGGTCTTGAGTGCTTTGGAAAGTCGGAAGTACAAGTTACAAGCTAATTGCTAGGTTACTTGATTTTGAAGAAAAGTGGGAAAACAAATTTCAAGAGGAAGTACAAGCATGGGCTGAGTGATTTTAAGTGTCTAGCAAGTTTCTCTTGAGTTATGGGACTTGTATGATAAGAAGAAACTAATTGCAAGGCTCAAGACAAAAGTTTTGTCCAAAAAGTCACTTAATCAAAATGGCATTGTGCACTTTCTTCCCAAAATGGATATAAAGCATGGCCTTGCATTGAATGCTTGAAATGAGATCTCTAACAGCTGTGCAAGCAATTAATTATGGAGTGCCTAACAAGTTTGAGGCCTGCAAAGTAGAGGTTATGCAGCATAAGTTTGAATTTTGAATCTTGTTTATCACAATGACTTGTAATTCAAGTGATAAAACACTAACTTCATCTCTTCGATTCTCCATACTCAAAAATGATCTCAAGGAGTTCTTTGAAATTTTGGAAATCTTGTAATGTGCTCTAAAATCCATCTTTAAATCACTTTTGAAAATTCCCCTTGGAACTACATGAAAAAGTGCCATGAAGTTAGGTCAAAATCCTAACCAAATTAGGGCAAAATTTCACTAAGTGTTTTGTTTCATGACCATGTGTTCTTAAAATTATAACTTGAGATAAAATAACTTTTGGAAGGATTTGTGTAAAGAAAATTTGTAGATTTCATAGAGATATACAACTTTCATGTTGGAAGTTTCTTTTGAATCAACTTGCATCATGGTGAAAAATTTGCTCAAAGTTGTGAAAAAATAAGAAATTTCCAACACTTAGAAAAATTTCTAAGTTTAGAAATTTGAACTTTTCAAAATTAAATCTTGAATTTTTTATTTCTTGATGAATAAGTTTCATATTTTGGCATGCTTTGATGAACTGTGATCTTTGACATTTTATTTTGACCAAAAAGTCAAAGTTTGACTTTTTAGTATACAGTTGACTTTTGATCAGTTGACTGAAAATTCATCTGTCAATCCCTTGAACTTGAGAAATGTTTTGAGCCATGACATTAGGTCAAAATGATTCAATTGGACTCTTGAGATCATACCTTAAACCAATTGATCAATTGCTAGGTCAAAAATCAGAAATTGCCCTTTCCTAGTCAAAACCCTAATTTTGACTATTTTGCCCTTTTGAAGATTTAATCAAATTTCTTGAGGAATTGTGGTCCAAACATGATCAAATGATACATATGATTTTAAAATGTTTATGTGGATAAAAAATTATGAAGTTTGACTGTAAATTGGCCACAGTTGACTTTTTCCCCAATACAGCTGATTTCTAGGTCAATTGCTCAATTGACTGAGCAAAAGTGTGATCCAAAGCATGAAACTTGACATGCGTAATCTTGAGGGTCCATAATGATCCATGAAAGTAATATGGGGCATTGGAATTTCAAATATCCTTGTGCAATCTCAAACCCTAATTTTGGTCATCAATGCTTAAGGAGGTGTCTTGAGCTTGATCAACCCTAATGCAGTCATAAGCCAAGGGAGATCTTGTGAGAAAAACCTTGATAAGTGAGAGGGAAAATTTTAGGGTACAACAGCTTCCCCTGTTCGATCTTCTTAAGCCTGATGAGTTAGATTTGCGAGTTTTGCCATTCGTCACTCGAAGGTGGAAGATGATTGGACAATAAAGTGCCCATATATTTGCACTCAGTGATGTGATGGTTGATGGTATAAGGAATGGGCTTAAAGATGACATTTGGAAGGATGATGGAAAGTTGTTGGAGACGGGCTTGTAGATGTCATCCAGGAATGATTGTTGAATCGTATCTATAAACTGAAACTGAATGAGTATCAGAATGGCGTCCGTGTCTGGAGCGTTTCTGAACTGTATCTGAGAGTTGAATATGAATGAGAATCAGAATGGGGTCTGTGTCTGGAGCGTATCTGAAATGTATCTGAGAGTTGAATCTGAATGAGCATCAGGATGGCATCTATATCTGGAGCGTATCTGAAATGTATCTGAGAGTTGAATCTGAATGAGTATCAGGATGGCATCCGTATCTAGAGTGTATCTGAATTGTATCTGAGAGCTGAATCTGAATGAGTATCAGTATGGCATCCGTATCTAGAGCGTATCTGAACTGTATCTGAGAGCTGAATCTGAATGAGTATCATGATGACATCCGTTTCTGGAGCGTATCTGAACTGTATCTGAAGATTGAATCTGAATGAGTATCAGGATGGCATCCATGTCTGGAGCATATCTGAACGGTATCTGAAAGCTGAATCTGAATGAGTATCATGATGGCTTCCGTATCTGGAGCGTATCTGAACTATATCTGAGAGCTGAATCTGAATGAGTATCAGGATGGCATCCGTGTCTGGAGCGTATCTGAACTGTATCTAAAGATTGAATCTGAATGAGTACCAGGATGGCATCCGCGTCTGGAGCGTATCTGAACTGTATCTGAAAAATCTTTGAACATTGTTAATGGCAGCTATTGATTAACCTTATCCTGAAAAGGGTAAAATGTTAGCTAATAATGCAATGTCATGTTTTATGAAATGCATGGTATAATGAGATTGTGATACATGAATTCGTGTTATCGATGTTTATGATATATGGATGCGATGTATGTGAGCTAATTTGCTGCACTGCTTATTGGATTGAAAAATAAATCCCCGACTGCTGCTGAGGATGCGGAGTTTAAGTCCTCATGTTTTGAAGTGTTGATGAATTTCCAATTAGAGAAATAAACCTTGTCGTAATGAAAATGTCGTGTACTGCTTGTAGAATCCTGTTGTGGAATCCTGAGAAATTTGGCGACTTCTATTGGGGAATGATAACTGGAAGTTTTATTCCGCTGGGGATTAACTGCATATTGTGGGGGACTTTATGGAAATAGCCTAGAGAGATTTCCCTTTTAAAGCCATTAGTGATTGTCTTTCTATTTGTGAATGGTAATTACGTTCAAATGCATATCTTCAAAAATAAATCATTGGACGTTTTTGTAAACAAAACACAAGAGTAAAGAAAAGCATATAGTTTTGTACTTTCAAAGGGATATCTTTGTATTGACTTTGAGTAAGTATTTTTTCACAATGATACAAACATTCTAGTAAGAGAACACCGTCGTAAAAATGAAAATTTGATACAAAGAAAAGATAGCTATGTGAAATAATCCCATGGGGTTCCCTTTCTTCTATAGCCTTCGTGTCTCTGAGCATCTTATTTGTTTATTGCCTTGTCCGAAGCTGATTGAATTGATCAGAACCATCGAGTTTGCAGGTTATCCGTAAGGTGGTCCAACGGAACATATTTATACGCTTTAATTCCCTAACTTTTGCCTGGACCGCCCTTTCAGATTTTCAGTCCACCGGGATACCCTTTTTTGCCCAAACCGCCCTTTCGGGTTTTCAGCTTGCCGGGTCTACAGATTTTTTTCTTTTATCCCTAATTTTTGCCCGAACCTTTTTGGTTCGCTGGGATGCCCTTGTTTTTCCTAGGTGTGTCAACCTAGCGGGTCTCTTATGCGTAGTATCTTTTGACTATGTCTGCATTCACAGGGCCCGGAAGGTTGTTTCCATCCATGGTGGTCAAGATCATTGCTCCACCAGGGAATATGCTTTTGATTACAAATGGTCCTTTGTATGTAGGAGTCCATTTTCCCCTGGGATCACCTTGCGATAGTATGATACGTTTGATCACCAAATCTCCAACTTGATACACTTGGCGTCTGACCTTTTTGTTGAAAGCCTTGATCATCCGTTTTTGATACATTTGACCATGACAGACAACAATAATCCTTTTCTCATCAATCAAGTTCAGTTGATCAAGTCGAGTCTGGATCCAATCATCTTCATTCAGCCCTGCATCCTTCATAATTCTCAGATAGGGGATCTGGACCTCAATAGGCAAGACAACCTCCATGCCTTATGCCAGAGAGTAGGGTGTTTCCCCGGTTGATGTGTGCACTGTGGTACGATACCCGTGGAGAGCTAATGGTAGCATCTCATGCTAGTATTTGTACGTGACTGTCATTTTCTGTATGATCTTTTTTATGTTCTTATTTGCGGCTTCAACAGCACCATTCATCTTTGGTCGGTAAGGGGAAGAATTGTGATGTTGGATCTTGAATTGCTCACACAGGGCGGTGATCATAGTGTTGTTAAGATTTGTACAATTGTCTGTGATGATCCTCTCCGGGATACCATACCGAAAGACGAGATTCTGTTTAATGAAACGGGCTACAACATTCTTGGTAACGGAAGCGAAAAAGGCTGCCTCAACCCACTTTTTAAAATAGTCAATGGCCACTAAGATGAAGCGGTGTCCATTAGAGGATGTTGGTTTGATTTCCCCAATCATATCGATGCCCCACATAGAAAAGGGCCACGGAGCCTTCAATACATTTAGAGGAACCAGAGGTACGTGCACCTTGTCAGCATAGATCTGACACTTGTGGCAGGTTCGAGAGTGTTGATAGAAATATGCTTCCATGGTAGAATAGTAATAGCCTGCCCGTAGGATCTTCTTTTCCATTGTATGCCCACTGAAATGGGTGCCAAAAGTGCCTTCATGTAGATCAACCATGATCTTTTCTTCCTCAACATTGTCTATGCAACGGAGCAAAACAAAGTCATGGTTGCGTTTGTAGAGAATGCCATTACTAAGGAAGAACTTAGCGGAGAATCTCCTTAAGAACTTCTTATCACTGACTGAAGCTCCTTCCGGATATTCTTGAGCCTTGAGATACCTCTTGACTTCGTGAAACCAAGGCTGGTCCACTACTTCTTCAGTATTAATCTCGTGACAGTGTGTTAGTTCATCCATTCGTTCAATGGTGATCTGGGGAGCCTCGTTATTCCATTTAAGTTTAAACATGGATGACATTGTGTCTAGTCCATCTGCTAGCTGATTTTCTTCTTGCGGGAAATGCTCGAAGGTAATCTTCTCAAAATGTGGGATCAATGTCAGCACATGTTCTTTGTAGAGGATAAGGTTAGGGTGTTTGGTGTCTCATTCCCCTTTGATATGGCTGATGACCAAAGTTGAATCTCCAAATACATTTAAGGATTTGATCCCCAAATTTATGGAAGCTTTGAGACCAAAAATTCACGCTTCGTATTCTACCATGTTATTTGTACAATTGAGGCAGAGTCTTGCTGTAAAGGGAGTATGACATCCTTCATGAGATATGAGTACAACACCAATACCATTTCCGAGTGCGTTGGATGCCCCATCGAAAACCAGGGTCCATCGGGATCCTTGTTCAGGTCCGTCATATGGTTTGAATTCTTCACAGTTATTTACCATCATGATGTCTTCATCTGGGAATTCGAACTTCATGGACTGGTAGTCTTCCACAGCTTGATGAGCAAGGTGATCAGCTAGTACACTTCCTTTTATTGCCTTCTGGGTAGTATATTGTATGTCATATTCTATCATGATCATCTGCCATCTCGCTATTCTCTCGGAGAGAGCAGGTTTCTCGAAGATGTATTTTATTGAATCCATTTTAGATATCAATAAGGTAGTATGGGTCAACATATACTGTCTTAGCCAGCGAGCAGCCCATGCCAGAGCGCAGCGAGTTTTCTCAAGCAGTAAATATCTTATTTCACAGTCGGTAAACTTTTTGCTCAGGTAATAAATAGCATGCTCTTTTCGGCCAGACTCGTCATGCTGCCCCAGCACACACCCCGTTGAATTTTCCAAAACAGTTAGATACATGATAAATGGTCTTCCCTCAACTGGTGGCATCAAAACATGAGGCTCTTGCAAGTACTCTTTGATCTTGTCGAAGGCAGTTTGGCACTCATCATTCCATTTGACTACTTGATCTTTCTTCAGTAATTTGAAGATTGGTTCACAAGTAGTTGTCAAGTGAGAAATGAATCTGGAAATGTAGTTTAAACGTCCCAAGAATCATATGGCTTCCTTCTCAGTACAAGGAGCAGGTATCTCTTGTATCGCTTTCACCTTGGCGGGATCCACTTCGATACCTTTATTGCGGACAACAAAGCTTAGGAGTTTACCGGACCTCTCCCCAAATATGCATTTATTTGGGTTCAACCTCAGTTGTATTTCTTTAGTCTCTCAAAGAGTTTCTGTAAATGGTCAAGATCCTCTTCTTCTATTTGAGATATGAATATCATGTTGTCCATATAGACCTCTATTTCTTGATGTATCATGTCGTGAAATAGAGCTACCATGGCACACTGATAGGTTGCCCCAGCATTCTTCAGCCCGAATGGCATAACCTTGTAGCAGAAAGTGCCCCACTGTGTGAAAAGGTTGTTTTATCCATGTCCTCAGGCGCCATTTTGATTTGGTTGTAGCCTGAGAAACCGTCCATGAAGGAAAACACTTTGTGTTGTGTCGTATTGTTAACTAGAATATCAATGTGGGGGACTGAGAAATCATCCTTAGGGCTTGCCCTATTCAAATCTCTGTAGTCCATGCACATTCGTACCTTGCCGTCGTTTTTGGGCACGGGAACAACATTGGCAACCCATTGTGGATAGGAAGTGACGGCCAAGAATCTGGTGTTGACTTTTTTCATGACTTTCGCCTTGATCTTCTTTGAAATGTCTGGTTACATGCGACATACCTTTTGTTTTACCGGTGGACAGTCCTCTTTTATAGGTAGACGATGTACTACGATATCTGCATCAAGTCCTGGCATGTCTTCATACGACCAAGCAAAGACCTCAACATAACCGTGTAACAACTGAATTAGGCGTTCTTTGACACTGGGTTCCAGATTGGCACCCACCTTGACTTCTCTCTTGTCTTCTTCAGTACCTAGATTGATTGTGTCCACTGGCTCTTCGTGGGGTTGAATGGTCCTCTCTTCTTATTGTAGTAACCTGGAGAGTTCCCCTGGTACTTTACAATCTTCCTCACCTTCGTCTTGGGCTTGGTAGATTAGATTTTCAGAGTCACAGAAGCCCATAGCAGAATTGTAACCCATGGGATCGCGAATGGATGTAGACCTGCATTGTGAGTGTGAGTGTGTGTAAGAGTGTAGCTATCTTTGAAAGAAATGAAAATGTAAACAGAAAAACAATGAGCACAAAGTTTGTATGCAAAAACGTATATGATTCATTTATGTCATGTGGAAATGAGATAATAACCCTTACAAATGGACCATTGTGCCTCGGGTAAGACATAAGTTTTTAAGAGTCTGAATTGTTTTAATATTACAGATCCGACAAAATTTAAAGACAAATTACTGTGAGATAAAAGTGATCGGGACAAAATCTCTAGCTTCCCAGTTGCTGAGCCCTCCATTGACAGTTGAGAAAATCCAATCCTCCAGGCCATAGCTGTCTTCATCATCCTCCATTGCATTGACTTCGCGGTTGCTGATCTTCAAGGGTGGTCCTCCAGCACGAGCACGACGTACAGCTTTCTGGGCTCCTGAAGTGAAACCCAAACCAAATTTTTCAGATTTGTATGGGATATCTGGGAGTTAGCCCGAAATAGTGCACCCACCTTCTTCTATAACTGCCTTGGCATCTTTTAAAGACAACATCTTGAGCGGAGGCCTTGTAATCTGGGGGACTTGAGACACAACCTTGGTTACTGCTACAGTCTGCGGGACTTCTTCAAAGTGCTGGAATGGAGTTTTAATAAATTCACCATCTAATTCCACATATCTGAAGGAATTTAGATGACTGGCCATATACTCTTCTTCTCCATGAACAGTGATGATTTTCCCCTGAACTGGATATTTCAGCATTTGATGCAACGTAAAGGTAACAGCACCAGCATTGTGAATCCACGGTCGACCTAATAAGTAGGATATGAAGGGCGAATACCCATTACATAAAAAGTTGAATCAAATGTTTGGGTTCCAACTTTTATGGGGATATCCACCTCCCCATGCACCATCATTTTTGAGCCATCGAAGGCTCTCACTACTATGTTGCTCAGTTTCAATGTCAATCCTTCACTATCAAGCCTATCAAGAGCCTTTTTAGGAAACATATTCAGAGATGAACCGGTGTCAACCAAAACATGAGTCAAAGTAGTGCCTCTGCATTCGACTGAGACATGCAATGCTTTGTTATGCTTCCTCCCCCTTGGCGTTAAATTAGCATCTGAAAAACCTAAACCATTATCTACGGTCAAGCTGGCTACGCAGTCTTGGAACTGATCGGAAGATGTTTCTTGGGGTACATGGGCAGTTTTAAGGAATTTTACCAAGGCCTTTGCATGAGCCTCAGAACATAATAATAAATCCAGCATGGAAATTTTTGATGGAGTTTGCCCCAGTTGCTCAACTACGTTGTAGTCGCTTCTTTTTATGATCTTTAGAATTTCCTCCATCTCTTTTTGGGAGGTCTCACAGATAGCTACTGATTGTGCCTTCGTCCCGACAGGCTCAACCAGAATACCTTTGCCTCGAGTCTTAGTTGACTCGGCAGTAGGAATGTCAGTAGGGGTGATAACAGGGACTGTAAAAGTTTTGTAGATAGGAGTATTAGCAGAGATTATTGTATGAATGGGAATAGCCTTCGGAGGAGCAACAACAATAGGAATGATTACAGGTCCATAAATATCTCTTGGAGGAGCAATTTATGGAGATAATACCTTTCTGCTTCGGGTTATCTTGCTAGTCCCTGCGATATTACTAATATCGAAGTCAACTTTCTCAGAACTTAAATCTTCAACATCTGGCCAATCTTGCTTGATACCGTGATAGTAGACATCACTTCCATAATTCCATGGGACGATTTTGTCTGACGAATACGGTATTGTTCCAGGCATTGTAATTATCAACAGAGCTACTTTAGGAACTGACGTAATCCTAATGGGTCTTTTGGTGGAGACCCTGGAAGAATTGGCGGAAATGGTCACGATGGAAACATCATTATAAGAAACAGTTGGAATAGAAGTCTTCTCGAACAAAATCTCCTTATTATATATTAGGCATTGAACGCCTACTTTTAACAAAGGACAACTGGCTGGTGAGGATAAACAGAAATGACAACTTTCATCACAGCTTGGGAAAACACCGGCATTCAACAAGTTCTTTTTGATAGTCGGGAGTGGGGTCACAAGTTCATAAACCAAAGTAACAAACATATCTTCCTCAATGGCAATGACATTACGGTCGTTCTTGGGCATAGGGGCAGTGATGACATTGGGGATTTCTGGCACAACGAATTCAATCTCTTTGGCTTCAAGAAGCTCTTGTACCATTTTCTTCAGAGCCCAACAATTATTAGTGTCATGGTCGGGACTCTCAGAGTGGTATGCACAACAGGCATTAGGATGATAGTGAGGAGAGGTTGTGTTAGGGTTCTTTGGAGCTTCTCTCAAAGCCACTAGATTGGATCTTAATAAATGCCGAAATACTTGAGATAGTGTCATATTAATTTAGGTGAACTGTCTGACTGGTCTTTCCATTCTTGACTGGTTGCTTCTTTGCTGAGGTGGCGCTGGTTTAGGAATTATGACAGCCCCCACCATTGGACGGTGTTCAGCCCTATCTTTATTTCTATGAGGATATACAGCAACTTCTTTTTTTTCCAATGAATGGTTTTCTTACAGCAGCAGAGGATACATCTTTTTGAATTTTCCCATTCTTTATCCCGACTTCCACCCTTTCTCCGGTCAATATCAATTTGATAAAACCTGCCGATGAACTCCTAATCAAGTTATTAAAGAAAGAACTAGACAGGTTGCCTAAAAACATGTCTACCAACTCTCTTTCAGATAGGGGAGGTTGGACTCTTCCTGCTAAGTCCCTCTATTTTTGCGTGTAGTCTTTGAAGCCTTCACTTGAAACCATGGCCATACTCTGGAGTTGAGTAAGGGTAGGAGCAAGATCAACGTTGTATTGGTATTGTTTGTAAAAGGCGGCGGCCAGATCTTCCCAGTTATGAATATTGGCTCTTTCTAACTGATAAAACCAATCAAGTTGAGTTCCAGACAGTCTGTCTTGAAAGAAATGTACCCATAAATCCTTGTCGGCAGTGTGAGGATGTATTTTCCTCACATAGGACTGGAGATGAATTTTGGGACATGAAACTCCATCATATTTGGCGAACACTGGTGCTTTGAATTTTGGAGGAATGACAATCCCAGATACTAACCCCAACTCCTCAAAGTCCAATCCAGGCACTTTTTGGATTTCCATTGCACTTAACCTTTCTTCCAGATGCTTATACTTGTCGTCGGCTGGAGGATATTGTTCTTCAGAATAATCTTCTTCTTCTTCTTCCTCTTCCTCTTCTGAATCTGGATGGACAACTGCTTCCTTGCCCTTCCCATCTTGATTGTCTTTCTCACCAGATGACGTTGCAAAGTCTAGGGTCCTTCTTGTTTGTCCTTGGAATCTTCTTCCCATTTTTAGAACTCAGGTTATCTTCTTTGTTTTCTTTTTCTTCTCTTCAACTAGAAAGGTCTTCAACTCTTCTTGTCCTTTGGCTAGAGTTAAGAACATCTTTTGAAACTGAGCATTTTGTGCTTGGAGGTCCTTCACCGTTTGCTCGAGATCCATCTTACTGAAATAAACAGTAGAAAAATGAGGAGACTTGTTGCAAGAAACCTGCTTATGTTATGATGAATGGTAGATGCATATGCAATGATTTCAAGGATTTTAAAGATTCAAATTTGTTTTAGACAAAAAGGAAACACACGTTATATTAATAAATTAAAGCATGAGTACATCAATGCCTCTTTGGGAAAAACAATACAAAAACTCTAAGATAAAAAGGTAGTACGTATCCTCTTTGGTGCGATGTAGGCATTCAGAGTCTGCTCCTCATGAAGTTGCTTAGTGAGTTCCAAAACCTTCTTCTCGCTAGTGTAGAATTGGACCTCGAAAGTATCTCGCTCCCCCTTGAGCTGTATCTAATCTCTTTGTAAGTCTTCAAGAGAGGTGGGCATGTCAGGATGTAGGATAATGTATGGAACATCTCCTTCCAAAACAGGCTCAATGATTACTGGGAGAATTTAGGGATAAGGCATCATAAGACTTTGAGCATGAGTTTGTACCCATTTGAGGTAAGGCTCAAGAGGGATGGAATTCTTATGCCCAAATGTCTTGCTATCTACCTTGTTCAACATCCTCCAAGCTCGGATAAATCTCTGGCAATGACCTTGATCGTTGTTCTCGTAGTCAAATTCCAAACCTAGAATGAGCATCTCATGTGGGCCATCCCTTTGGGCATAACCAAACTGTCTTAAGGCTAAGCAGGGGTTGTAGGTAATACTTCCCTTAATGCCAAGTAAAGGGACATTAGGTAATTCTCCACAACGGTCGACAATAGTAACATTCTCTATGGATCGGGAACACCAATGAATGTCTGAATGTTTGAGTGTCATCAACCTATGTGACCACCTTGAACCTTGCTCGTTCTTTGATACAGATTGGGGAAGATGCAAAATAAACCATCTTGACAAGAGAGGAGTACAACACATAAGGATACCTCTTTTCCTCATAGTACGAGTGTGAAAAGAATGTAGGATATGCCCTAGCAAAGTAGGCACCGGGTTGCGGGATATGAATATTTTAACGGTGTTCACATCTATGAGTTGGTCAGGATTTGGAAACAAAACCATCCCATAGATGAGGAGAGCCACAATTTTCTCAAACAAGAACTTTGCTAGGAATCCCTTGACACCACTCCTTGTTTCCAAATTAGTTATGGTATCAGATGGTTACAAGTGTAGAGCTTGAGCAATCTCTTCTGGCTTTGGATCTCTTTCCGTACCGTTGAAAGGTAGTTGATTGAGAACCGGAATCCACAAGAGTTTGGAGAATTATTCCAAAGTTGGCACAAGTTGATAATCGGGAAATGTGAAGCAATGGTTTAAGGGGTCAAAGAACTGGAAGAGCACCTTCAGCATGTCTTTATCAGTGTTGGAGATGACCAAGTTTAGTAGGCGACCATGTCTCTCGGTGAATGGAGAATTTTCAGGAATCCTTGAAGCTAGCTCTTTAAGTTGTGGAGGGATCCTTACAAGATTGACTTGAATAGTTTTCCTGCGAATAGAATCCATGTCCTACAAAACAGAAACAAAGATAATTCCTAAAAATCCTTTAAATGGTTAGTGAATGAATATGATGTTATGATGTTCATGATGTTATGTACAAACATATATACACAAACAAAGCAAACAAGTCCTTAGGTTTAGGCTTGCATGGAGTCTTATAGGTAAGTACCCTCTTGAAGTTTAGTTGGCTCAAACCTGTCCTAGCAATAGTAACCGGGTTCTAAGGAGCTCAATATCACTGGTTTGTTTCCTTGGTCATTGTTTCAGCACAAGCCTCTATAATGGCGACCGAAATATCCCAAAAACCAAACCCTAATGAGTGTAGTATCGAGTATCTACCAACTTCGAACTGCACCAAAGTCGGTCATCTCACTACATCTTAAAGGCTAAGTTGGTCAAGTAAAGGTTCTTAAAGTTCATTAGTGCTTCATGACATCACTCAGTGGCCCCGTATTCTCCTTGATTAACTCAAAGTCTACCGATACCGACAAATATATCGCACTAACATAGCTATTGCTTAGACCATGTCGGTATACCCCACACAGTTTCCACAACGTATTGCTACTTACCTATAAGGTATCCCAAATCCGGGTAGAGGATTCAAACCCAAACAAAGAACCATAATGTAAAGCAAACAAGTCAAACAATAAAACCAAGTAAATGTGATTTAACCCTAAGGTAACCCCACTTTTAGAATTTTCCCCAGCAGAGTCGCTAGTTTTGTGATACGGTGGGAGAACTGACTTAGGTGTTTTGCGTTTGATTGAAAATGTTGCAGTTAGAAAGAGTTACCACCGACTTTTCTTTTATCCAAAAGGAAAGGTGAAAAAGCACAGGAAATACCTTTGAGATTGTTTCTTGAGTTCGGGGGGTAGATTATGAAAAGGGAATGTATTAGCACCCTTTTCATCCATGGTTTTCCATGGGCTCTTAGTTACTTGCTAGATCACTTGCTTTTTTTTGAAATTATGCTTTGTGTGGTTTTTGAAAGTATTTTGTAAATAGGCCATTTGTTTAGGCAAACTTTGTAATGATTCTCGTTCGTAAGAATGTATACAAAGTGTTTGATCTTTTGAAAATGTTTTCAAGTTTGTAAGATATTTTGAAAGTGTAGGTATTTGTTTTGAAAATAGCAAGGATATTTTGTTTTGAAATGGAAAAAGTAATTAGGAGCATTCTACCTACTCAAAAGTCTTTCATGTTCATTTCCTCTTTCCATTGACATTGTTATCTTACCATTGATTTGGTAAGTAACCCTATCTTTGGATGTAGACGGGGCGGGCGTGGGTCATCGTATAACCATGATTAGCAATGTTTCAAGGTATCTTAGCATTCTCTTTTAGGGACTAAGATCATTTGAAAGGCAACATAGATAGCGTCATCGAGGGACTATGATCTTATATTTTGCTTGTTTTGGCTAAGATACCTCGCATGCGTAATATGGCCATTTTGTAAGGCAACCAAGTGGATTTACCCTAGGGGTGCTTGTGTGCAAGTGTATAGTTTTCATGCTTGGTTTTATCTTTTATTAGGTCTTTCTAATTGATCGGTTTTAGTCTTTCCATACAAACCCTAATTACTAGCATTTGCATATAAAGCGATAAATTGCGGAATTTAAAATTACTACGATATTATAATGCTTGTGGGAGGGGTGTACAAATTATAAATGGGGATTTGCAAGAAAATAAAGCCTAATTATCTATTACAACCATATTGAATTTGTACAAGAATTGAAATAAATAATGTACAAAAATGAATAAATATACAAAAAATGTAAAATGTAAAGTAAATGGATATTTTGTTTGAATTTTTTTGGAAAAGGGATTTTGTTTTAACCTAACTAATTAAAAGAAAATAATTAATTAAAATAGTAAAAAGTAAAACCTAAATTTTCTAGGAAAAGAAATTAAATAAAACCCTAAACTATTAATTGATTAAAAGAAATTAAGTTAATGAGAAGAATATTTTTTGGTATTTTTGTCTTAAAAACAATTTATAGTATTATGAAATATATTTTGGTCGTTTTGGTTTTAAAATAAAATATTTTAATTGGTGTAAAAGAAAATAACTAAAGCCCTAGTTTTTTTAATTAATTTAAAAACAATTAGTAAAATAAATAAAGTATGATTAAATAAAATAATTTTTTTGAGTAAAAAATAAAGAAACTTTACCAAAATATAAATCTCATATTTTTATATTATTTCTGATTTTTTTAGTATTAGAAAAATATTTAAGAAAACAAATAAATAAAAATAAGAAAAAGAAAATAAAATGGGCCAGGGGTGTGGATAGCCAGCAAGGTGGGTTAGCAGTAAGAGAAAAAAACAATAAGGCCCAAGGGAGGCCCAAGCGCCTGTTCAAAAAAGTCAGAATGTGTGAAAAATGTAAAAAATCCAAAAGGGTGCCACTAGGGCTCGAACTCAGGTCCCTCGAGTCACAGGCGCGCCCTTCTACCACTAGGGTGGCTATACATTCGTTTATATAATCAAAACAAAAAATGTATGATAGTAAACAAGTTCATGGCCTGAACTTCATCTTCAACCTCACGCCCAGCCAGAGCCTCTGTATCTTATTCAAATCTCAACAAAAATGAAAACAGTAAATAGGAAACTTGTAGCAAATTACCTCATGATTTCAGAAATGCAAAGCAATAAAATTATAGATCAAAGATAATCATGAATTTTAATGGCCCTAATCTGAACCTTAAAAATTTCAGAAACTTCAATCTTAAAATTCTCTAAGCTCAAGCAATATAAATGAAAACTATGAACATGGTTAGCTTTAGGGCAATGATATCTACATTTTTCATTCACAAATAAACCATTAATGATGCATGTATGAAGAGTTCAAAAGTCAAATAACATACCTTGCCAGAGGGTATCGTGTTTGGAGTTTGATAAGCTTTCAGTGAGTTCCAATGATTGGGTTATCTTCCTTAAGTTCCCAGGAAGCTAATGGGATGCTTAGCTTGAGCTGGAAGTTCCTGAATAGTTCTGGAGAAGTCAAGATGCAAGGTATTGTTTTTTGAAAATGGTGGATGATGATGGAGGTGTTACAGTGGTGCTGTAGGTGTTGGGATTGTTTGTGTATGCTGTTTAGAAGCTTTTGAAAGTAAAAGGCCAAGAAACGCACGAGTAAATATGGAGATTGGATTCAAAACTCAGAAATTACAAGTTTTGAAGTGTTTTTGGTGATTCTGTGTTCTTGGTGTTTTCAGGGGTCAAGCATGCGTGGGATTTTTGGAAAATGACTTGGGTATGTATAAGCAAGAGGTCTTGAGTGCTTTGGAAAGTCAGAAGTACAAGTTACTAGCTAATTTCTAGGTTACTTGATTTTGAAGAAAAGTGGGAAAATAAATTTCAAGAGGATGTACAAGCATGGGAGGAGTGATTGTAAGTGTCTAACAAGTTTCTCTTGAGTTATAGGACTTGTATGATCAGAAGAAATCAATTGCAAGGCTCAAGAACAAGTTTTGTGCAAAAAGTCACTTTATCAAAATGGCATTGTGCACTTTCTTCCCAAAATGGATATAAAGCATGGCCTTGCATTGAATGCTTGAAATGAGACCTCTAACAGCTATGTAAGCAATTAATTATGGAGTGCCTAACAAGTTTGAGGCCTGAAAAGTAGAGGTTATGCAGCATAAGTTTGAATTTTGATTCTTGTTCATCACAAAATGACTTGTAATTCAAGTGATAAAACCATAACTTCATCTCGTCGATTCTCCCTACACAAATATGATCATAAGGAGTTCTTGGACATTTTGTAAAGTTTTTAATATTCTCTACAACCCATCTTTGAATCACTTTAAAAAACTCCCCTTTGAACTATATGAAAAAGTGCCATGAAGGTAGGTTAAAATCCTAACCAAATTAGGGCAAAATTCCACTAAGTGTTTTGTTTCATGACCATGTGTTCTTAAAATTATAACTTGAGATCCAAGAACTTTTGGAAGGAGTTGTGTAAAGAAAATTTGTAGATTTCATGGAGATCTACAACGTTCATGTTGGAAGTTTCTTTTGAATTATCTTGCATCATGGTGAAAAATTTGCTCAAAGTTGTGAAAAAATAAGAAATTTCCAACACTTAGAAAAATTTCTAAGTTTAGAAATTTTAACTTTTCATAATGAAATCTTGAAATTTTGATTTCCTGATGAATAAGTTTCATATTTTGGCATGCTTTAATGAATTTTGATCTTTGACATTTGATTTTGACCAAAAAGTCAAAGTTTGACTTTTCAGTATACAGTTGACTTTTGATCAGTTGACTGAAAATTCATCTATCAATCCCTTGAACTTGAGCAATTTTTTTAGCCATGCCATTAGGTCAAAATGATGCAATTGGAATCTTTAGATCATACCTTAAACCAATTGATCAACTGTTAGGTCAAAAATCAGAAATTGCCTTTTCCCAATCAAAACCCTAATTTTGACCATTTTGCCCTTTTGAAGATTTGATCAAATTTCTTGAGGAATTGTGATCCAAACTTGATCAAATGATACATATGAGTTTAAAATGTTAATTTGGATCAAAAATTATGAAGTTTGACTGTAAATTGGCCACAGTTGACTTTTTCTCCAATATAGATGATTTCTAGGTCAACTGCTCAATTACTGAGCAAAAGTGTGATCCAAAGCTTGAAACTTGACATGAGTAATCTTGAGGGTCCATAATGATCCATGAAAGTCATATGGGGCATTGGAAGTTCAAATATCCTTGTGCAATCTCAAACCCTAATTTTGGTCATCAGTGCTTAAGGAGGTGTCTTGAGCTTGATCAACCCTAATGCAGTCTTGAGCCAAGGGAGATCTTGTGAGCAAAACCTTGATAAGTGAGAGGAAAATTTTTTGGGTACAACACATCCCGACTAAATAAGTTGTAGCTCTTCCACATCATCCAATAATGGAAGAGTGGTCTTTACAAATAAATCAGACATAAGTGCTTTCCGAGAATACGACATCTTCAACTGAATAGCTCTCGCTTGTACCCACTGAAGATAAGTCTCCAAAGAAACTGCCCCTCTAGGTCCCAAGTCTTTCCTACTCTTCCTGTGAATGTGATTCCAGGCCTTCGCAATCTGCTCCCTAGCTTCCTTATGGTCTTCTCCCTCTTTTAGGAAGAAACTACTCAAACGAATATTGTTTGGTTTATCCCTCATCGGATATCCAAGTTGTCGTCGTGCAAGAACAAGGTTGTAGTTAATTCCTCCCTTTGTACCATGAAGAGGTACATTGGGGAACTAGCATAATTGTTGACAATCTCCACATCATGGTAAGCCTGATGATACCAAACAATATCTGAGTGAGTAAGTTCCATGATCTTAGGAGCCCAGTGGAATTCCTTCCTGACATCCCAAAAAGCATCAGACTGAGGCAAATGAGAAGTAAACCACTGGTACAACAGAGGCGTGCAACAAATGATCATACTCCCATGATAAGAATTCCGAAGATTGATAGAGTAATAAGTATCACCCAACAATGTAGGAACTTGGTTTCCAATCATGAAGATCTTGATGGCCTTAATGTCAACAAATTTGTCTACATTAGGAAATAAGAACAACACGTAAGCAAGTAGAGAAAATATGGCCTCAAAAGCGATTGTACTCTTCATCATGGCAAAGTAATTAGCTTTCTCTAATAAGAACTGAGTTGGTAATCCTATAATCCCTCCTTTATTAGTCATATGGGCTTCAACCTCAGACTTCCCCAGATGGATCAAAGCAGCAATCTCATGTGATTTTGGCTCACCCTCCAAACTAGTAAAAGGAACACGATCATTAATAGGCAAACCCAACAGATAAGAATACTCCTCTAGTGTAGGCATCAACTGATAGTCAGGGAAAGTAAAACATCGATACATCGGATCATAGAACTGGTTCAAGGTCGAGAGAATACCCTCCTTCATCCTAAGCTTCATGAGAGAAATGATGGACCCGTACTTCCTCCAAAAATCTTTAGAACAATCAATCTCAGGAATCAGACTCATCAAATGATCTATCTTGGGATCTTTGAAACTATATTTTCTGGTATTTCTTTTTCAAGAATCCATAGTAAAAAAGTACCTGTGATATTCACAAATGGTTAACTTTTATGTCCCTTGAAATAAAATTTCTTCAAAAGATGCTTATGAGTGGATGGATGCATGATGCAATAATTACACACAAGATCACAAACATAGGGTTCATAGGTTCAACGTCACGAGCATGAGGTCGAAGGTACTACCCATAAGGTATTGGTCTAAAATTTATCACCTGTCGAACAAGATTCTAGAGGTTCCCAGAGTCTATATCCTTCCTTCGGATATTACCAACTTCCCGATTAACTCGGTAATTAGTAATATTCTCAAGAAAAACTCGTCCGAGTGTAGTATTGCGTAACAAATATTTCCGGATTACTGCATCATAGCTTCCACACCACACCTAAAAAGGCCAAGATTGGGTTAGGTATTCTACGGTCCTCAACTTCAGCAGGCTCCCAGGTCGAAAGCAGTATGTCTTCCTGATTACTCGGTAAACGACACTACAGTTAAAGGGGCCTCCACTGAGTGGGGGATCTCATGTCTCCTTTTTTGGGATTACTCCCTTAAAGTCAACATGACTATACCTCCCGTCCTATCTTAAGTTTTCCCGAGTCTGGGTATAGGACTTAGGAGAAATCCCTAAGCACCCTAAAAACCAGGAAAATCCAGATAGACATATATACAACATATAACATATAAACAACAATAGAACATATACATATATAAACAAAGATAGGTTTAATCCACTTAAGGATGGACCAGCAAGAGGTCAATCTTTCCCCAGTGAAGTCACCATTTTTCTTCTGTAGCGGCAAAAATGTTTAAGACTAAGTCATTGGATTGACTTGACTTGTATAGATCAAAATAAAAATCACCACCACGCTTTATTATTTCCAAAGGAAAGGTAAAAGAGCGAATAACCCAAAAGAGGGGGAAACATTTAAGGTAAGGGGGTTGGTTATGCAAAGGGAAGGTATTAGCACCCTAAACATCTACGGTACTCCACAGGAACCTCTTTATAAAATCTGTATATTTTGGCTATAAAATGTTGTATAAAAGTAGATGGTGGAGGTGAGAAAAGAAATATTTTTTTATGATTTTTTCACCCGCCGCGGTTGCGAACCTTTAGTGCCTATGTACCACCTTTCGTGCAATAGGGGATCAGGGTACACGTAGTTCCTCTTAAAAAAATTTAAAACACGTGTGTTAGTTAATTTTATGAGATAAGACATCATCGTCATTGTCCGTGTGGAAAACATACTTACTATCCATAATTATGAGAAAGGAGAATTTGCGTCATCTCAAAGTGGAGGATATGGCTTGGATTTTAAAATCAATAATGCCTCACTCAACACCCAATTGGAAAATATCTCACTTCACTATATATTGTAGAAGTATAGTTGTTTTCATCACTACAAGGATTGACAAGAGTCTAATCTTTTGAGAAAAGTTTTAAAGATAAGAGCAAAAATGAAAAAATGGTTTAAATGAGATTGATTGACATTTAGTCTTCTCACAAAAATGTCAAAGTATTATTAAGCTGATTGAAGTTTATTTAGGAAAATGTTTTGAAAATTCATGGCCATAAGTCCAAGTTTATTATAAAAGTGGTTCAAGTTTAGAAATAAGAAGAGTTTTCAAAAGGAGGGAGAAGATCTTTGAAATTAAAGAAGATGGAAGGAGTTGAAGAGACTATCTTAAAGCATAAGGTAAAAGCTAGGGAGAAGAACCATCTAACCAACATGAAGCAAATACTTGACATTGTGAGTCAAGATAGAATTTCCATTATTTGGATTGAAACCACGCAAGGATACTAAACATCTTGAGAAGACCAAACTTCAAATGCATTAAGTCTTCACAAAAATTGGGCAGAGTAACGGTTGTATACAGATGAATTCCAGATTACTGACAAAGTATGTAATCACAATAACTACACACAAAAGAAACAAATAACTCAATGTCTTGAGGTAAACCTCCAGAACTCCAGACAAAATATAAATTAAGGTCATAAGGCCTCCAACATAGGTCAAGATCTCTAATCCTAAGTCCAAGAAGTCCAATACTCCATAATGCCAAGGATAGTAACCAAGTAGTCCAAGTATCATTAATGTTTTTATGGTTCATGTTGATTGTTAAGTATCTTAAAAAGGAAAAGAAAAGCTCAAGTGAGCAAAATAAAAATGGCATAAAAGTAAATGCTCAAATGAGAAAAGATGAAAATAGCCTGAAATGTAAATGCAAAAGTAAATGGTGTATAAAGTAAAGGGCATAAGATAAAGGAATAAAATAAAGTCAATTGTTAGATGTAAATGGTTAGTTGGATGACCATCTTGAAACTTGGATTTGGAACTCATTAGAGGATTCGTAGAACCAAAGCCTCTCAACAATAAGTTGCATTTGCTTTTTGTCAAGTATATCATCCATTTTAGAATCCTCAAGGTAACATTTAATGATCAATGATATTTAAGTGATCCGCATTGACCAAAATTGATGAAGATCCATTGGATGATTGGTAGAACCAAAGCCTCCTAACAATGAATCTCAAGGTTATTGGATCAAAGGGTTCAAATTAACATACTTGGGCTTGCAAACATAGGTTTGGGCCACGAATGATCATTTTCTCAAATTGAGACAAAATTTAGCGCTATGTTAAGCAATCGTAAGTGGACTTATGTAGAATTCGCACCTATTTTGAGGTCGGTCAATAACAATCTATGTACTTCATGTTTGGATAAATAATATAGAGATCATTATCCCTTAACATGTAGCACAAATAAAATATAAAGGGATAAGATGAAGAGGGAGGGGAATGATAAGCTAATTTGGATCACTACCTCAAATTTCATTCATCTTTAAATTCAAGCACTCATCTAGATGGATTAAAGTACTAAACATATCATTAATCCAAAGCACCAAAAATGAATTAAATAATTAACTCTTAGGTAGATTTGAATTAATGAACATTTATCCAACTTCCTCTACACCGAAATTCCATTGAACTTAAAGAGAAATTGGACATTTAAAATTTTAATCCAAATCAACAATCAAAAGGAGTGAGTAGAAAAAGAGAGATTGATCAAAACAGACCCAAAACAAGGCAGAAAAAGCAGTTTGTCACTGTTACAATCGATTGCACTCTAGGAGCAATTGATTGCATCAATGCTTTTTTCAACAAAAAAATACATAAAATTCTTCTATGACAATCGATTACGCTGTGAGTGCAATCGATTGCACTGTGAGTGCAATCGATTGCACCTTGTGAAAAATAGAAAATCGGCATTTTAAAATGCCTAATTCTTGTTCAAACTTTCCATCAAACACCTTATGATCATGGATTTAATTAAGCATGAAAATTCCATCAAATTATGAGAAAATAGCACCAATGGAATCACAAAACAATGCTCAACGAATCAAACCCAAAGATCAACAAGAGATCACATTGTGAAAGATGAAAAATCCAACTTACCAAAGATAGATCTAGAGAATATCAAAACAACTTCAAGAATTTGCTTCAATTCAGCCCCAAGAATTAATTTCCCAAGCTTGGATATAGAGAATTGATGAAGAAAAAGTGTTTGGATGAAGGTTTAGCTCAAAGATTAGTAAGCTTCAATGCAAAGCTTACTAACTTTTTTTGAAAATGGACCTTTGAGTGAATTTGGTAGATGGAGGGAATTGAGAAATTTTTTAGCACAGTCAATTTGGCTATCAAAAGCTTTAGATTTGAATGAAATTAGGGCTCTATTTATAGATTTTAGGGTTGGGATTAGTGGCGGTTTGGAGTTTGGTTTGGGAAATGAAAATAGGCTTGGTAATTAATTCTTGGAGCCAAAATTTGAATTAATGATATATCTTCCAAAAAGGAAGAAATATTGGAGCCAAAATTTGAATTAATGATATATCTTTCAAAAATGAAGAAAATTGGAGCCAAAATTTGAATTAATGATATATATTTCAAAAATGAAGAAAAATTGGAGCCGAAATTTGAATTAATGATATATCTTTCAAAAATGAAGAAAAATTGGAGCCAAAACTTGAATTAATGATATATCTTTCAAAATAAAGAAAACTTGGAGCCAAAAGAACTACAAGCTTGAAATTGCTGATTTTTTTTCAAAATTTCACTCTGTGCAATCGATTACACTCTGGGAGCAATCGATTGCATTGGTGTTTTTTTCAAATATTGCGCAAAATACACTTTTTGCAATCGATTGCACTCTAAGAGAAATCGATTGTACAGTAAAAAAATGAAATTATTTTATAATTTTTCTTTGCAAATATAAATTTTAGGGAATTAATACAGGAAAACCTTATTTGTCAGATGCTTTGACTCGGTACCTACAAAACACAAATATACAAAGGCAAAGACAAATATTTTTTGTATTTTAATTAGAAGTTAGTCAACAACACATATACAAAATAAACAACTAAGATGCTTGGAGACTCCTCAAGAGAAAACTTAAAGATAGGAGGTAGAAAAAGAGGAAGAACCAACCCTAATGTGATCTTGTTATGATCGAGTTGATATGATATGATAGGGGAATCTTAAGGGCAAAAATTAGGGTACAACAAAAAGCATTTACAAATTACTTCTTGCTTTAGATTTTGTGATTCAAAGATAAAAAAAAAAAGTGACTCCAAGGATGGAAAAACTCTGAAGTTTTGGAAGTATAAATCTCCCAG
This sequence comes from Vicia faba, assembly GCA_948472305.1. NCBI lineage: Eukaryota > Viridiplantae > Streptophyta > Magnoliopsida > Fabales > Fabaceae > Vicia > Vicia faba. The sequence continues at coordinate 1,576,488,766 of OX451737.1, forward strand.
GAAAGTCTCTCCCAAGTCACTTTTGCTTGTGTATGATTTTCTTGTGCTTCTCAGATAATTGAAGATGATACCAATCGATATATGGTGCGGTATTGGGTTTGTAACCCCATTTTCCCCAGTCAGGTCTCGGTTCTTTTTTATTTTAGGTTTATAGGGTCTGAGGTATCTATCTCATTTTCCCCAGTGACGCAACCAGACAAGGGCAATGTCTCTTCTCAGAAATGTTGAAACAGTTGTCAACTTTTTGGGTTTTCTCCTACCAAGTGCTAGATTTGATTTAAAATACCCATAATTTTGATTTCTTGCTGTAATGTTTAAATTCTTAAATCCCTGGATAAGGTTATCCCAGTGAAGTTTCATAAGTTTTCCCTAGAGAAGTTAGTGCAATCATCGCTCTCAGTATTCAAGAATGTATCTTGGTTTCCCATCGGTGATGTATTATTTCTTTCCCTAATGAAGTCAGTATAATATATGCAGTTGATGTCTCAACAAAATGGTATTGTTTCCCCCCCATTGAAATCAGTATCACAGTCCCCAGTAGAAGTACAGACCGTGAAACATTTGTTTTCCCCATTGAAGTCTGTGTGATTTTCCCCGGTGAAGCCTGGAGGAGGATGTTATATCCATGTATCTGTACTAATTTATTGCTATAATTTGATTATTTTCGGATTATGTTCCTTCCCAGTGGAGTTAAGCCATGAACTAGGAATTTGTTTCTTCAGTCGGTGCTTACTTTCTCATGAAATTTTCATCTTGGATGTGTTTTAGCCGAGTATTGATTGTACCCAAGTTAGTTTTTTCTGGTTATCCCTAGTGTTATATGTCTGTTTTGTCAGAATTTACATGATAATATTCATACATTCATACATTCATACATACATCATGCGTAGTTGAATCTAGAAAATAATTGCTCATTTGTATTCATTAATATTTTGTTGGCGTATTACCCTGTTTTGTAGAGTTGTGTTATCCTCTCTCCAATAGAGTGTCAACCTTAAGAAGAAAGTATATCCTTTCATTTTCCCCACTGGGTTATCCCTCATAGAAGAATTTTGCTTTAGCCTTCCTATTCAACTCTTTGTCTGGATGGAATGTGGTTCCCTTTTAAGTTTATTTCTCATGAGATGTTATTTTGAGTGACTGTTTCATTCCAATTTATTTCTGATTTGAAAAGAGTGGTCCCCAGCAGTATTATTATTTTGATTTCAGCAAGCTTTGAGCACTTGTGTGATAATGTGCATTTATTTTGCACGTGAAGACTTTATCTCCTCAACAGGAATATATTGGCATTTCCCCAGGAAGCAAATTTTCTTTCCTTTGGAAGCCATATTTCTTTCCCCGGGAATCCATATTTCTTTCCCCATGAAGCCATTTTTCTTTCCCCAGGAAATCATTATTGCAATTATTTATCGTAACAGCAAGTTGTAGGTCTCTTTATTTGAGCAACCTATACTCCCCCAGTAAATCTGTCAGTTCCCAGATAAGATTCATATTTTGTTACTCCAATGAATGGTAGCCTTATCATTATGGAAGGTAGTTTGTTGCTGAGTGATAGCCTTGTCATTATGGAAGGTAGTTCGTTACTGAGATTTTGTTACTCCAATGAATGGTAGCCTTGTCATTATAGAAGGTAGTTCATTGCTGAGATTTGTTGCTCCAAATAATGGTAGCCTTGTCATTATGGAAGGTAGTTCGTTTCTAAGACTTTGTTACTCTAATGAATGGTAGCCTTAACATTATGGAAGGTAGTTTGTTGTAGAGATTTGTTACTCCAATGAATGGAAGCCTTGTCATTATGGAAGGTAGTTCGTTTCTGAGATTTTATTACTCCAATGAATGGTAGCCTTGTCATTATGGAAGGTAGTTCGTTGCTGAGATTTTGTTACTCCAATGAATGGTAGCCTTGTCATTATAGAAGGTAGTTTGTTGCCAAGATTTGTTACTCCAATGAATGGTAGCCTTATCATTATGGAAGGTAGTTTGTTTCTGAGATTTTGTTACTCCAATGAATGGTAGCCTTGTCCTTATGGAAGGTAATTCGTTATTAAGATATTTTTTCAGATGAATGGTAGCCTTGTCATCATGGAAGGTAGTTCGTCATTAAGATTCTATTCCTCTGAAATAAGTTCATTTTTTCCCGGTCATGAGTAATGGCGCTGATTATCATTACCACCCTGATATTGGTATTTGCTGGTATTATCTTACCACTTCTTTTCCTGGTGGGTCGACGTTGCTTTTTTTCTATCTCCCAAGTGAGTGGATAGTTCGTAGTCATATGTCGATCACTTTTATCCTTTACTTTCTCTCTTAAATCTTTAAGTTGATGATGATTTATCTCCTCTTTGGGCTTTACCCCAATTGAGTCGAGTCTCTGGTTCACCAATGATTTATTTTCCTGGTCGGGTCTTCCTTTTGATCATGTGTTATTTGCTACATCCCCAGTGGGGTCTTGCGTCCTTTTTTAGATTTTCTCATTTACACTCATAATTATAAGCATTGCATGGCATCTTAGGGCCAAAAATAGGGCTTGTTTTATATTTAAGTATCTTCAATCGCGTTGACACAAAGATTTTAACCTTCGCATCTCCGGATAGAAGACACTTAAATAAGGGCAGCTGTTGTACCCCAATTTTTTCCCTTAAGATTCATCTATCATCTCATACCATCACAATGCAACAAGATCACATGTTAGAGTTTGGTTCTTCTCCTTGTCTTTAGCTTTTCTCATAGGGAATCACCAAACACCTTGACTTGTGTATTGTGATCATCTATGTTTTATATTGATTAACTTTTAACTAATAAGTACAATGAACATTTGCTCTAATTGTTGGTATCATAGGTTAAAGCACAATACATTCCATCAAGTTGATCCATAGGTTCATGAGTTTATTTCCATGCCTTCTTCAACAAAGCTTCATTGATATTCAAGATTCATTATTGAAGATATTTTGAAATAATATCATGACAAAGTCTATTATGATTCATCATGCCTCAATTTGTCAAAAATAGTTCAATGGTACAAGGGTTGATTGAAGAAGTTTGGCCTAGTTGGACAAGTCTTTGGTTTCATTGATCATAAGTGTATATCTCCATCAATTCTCAATATTTTGAAGTGGTTTTGGTTTCCATGGCTTCTTATTATCATCCTAAACAACTTTTATTTATATGACAAAATTATTTGTTCAAGAAAGTTGATCAAAATTGCAAAGGTTTCCCAAGGCATTTTGTTACTCTAGGAGCTAGGGTTTTAAACTTCAAAGGGGTATAGCTTGCTCATCTTTTGGTATTTTTGGGTGATTAAAAATACATCCTTATCTTCAAAGGGATATCCACAAATCACTTCAAAAGTTTCAAATAAATTTTGTGAGGAAGATAGCTAATGATTAAGAAATATTACAAGTCCTCTAAACAAACCATCAAATTCCCATATGTGACTTCAAAAGATCATAACTTGGTCAATTTTTATCACCTTGAGCCTATTATATTTCCATATTGATCTTAAATATGTGAACTTCAACCCTTATTTTAAGTTCAAAGTGTGAAAATAAATGGAAGATTCCCTAAGGATGCAAAATATTATAGGTCATTTTATGAATTTTTGCCAATTTCAACAAGTCATAACTTTCTAAGTTTTTGGAGATTTTGAATGGTTCAAGTCTCAAAATGTTATTCAAGAGATCTACTTAATTCCATCTTTTTTGGTCAAGAGAAAATTTCAAATGGAAGGCCATGATTGGATGCAAGACATTACAAGTAATTTTTGAAGAGATAACTTGAAATTTTTCTAAGTACAAAAGTCAAGCACTTTTTCTCAACTTTGACTCATCGCAACTTTCAGTTCAAGCATCCATTTGATCCCATTATTTGCACATTGTAAAGTTTGTGATCTCATCTTTCCAGTGCATCAAGAATCAAGTCTCAAGGTCTCCTAAATCATGCACACCATTGATTTGAACTTGGTAACTTGAAACTGAACTTTCTTCAAAAGTCATAATTTGAAATCCTTGATTTAGCTTCTAAAAACATTTTTTTCTGTGGGCTTTTTCTTCTAAACATGTTTACTGAACATCTAAAAGTGATTAGCATATCAAAACGCAAGGTTTGTGTGAGTTTTGATAGAATTACAAGTCACACTTTTCTTGTTTGCAACTTCACACGATTTCCCTCCAAACTTCATCATTTCACACGCTTGAGCATTCAATCAGCTTCCCTATAAATAGAGGATCATACCACATTCATTTCCTCAAGCTTAGATAGCCAAAATCACCATGCCAAACTTCCTCTTGAACTCAATTTTTTGCAACTTCGAATTTGTTCTTACAGCCTTTCTCAATCAATTTTATTTGTCAATTCACCTTCCTTGAACCTCATTGAAGCTAACAGAAGAAGAATTAAGCTCTAAGACTTCCTAAATCATGCTAGCCAAGTCTAGTTTCAGAGCTCTTCAACTTAACTTCAATAGGTAGATTCCTTCACCATTTCTCTCAAACTTTGATTCTGTTATGAAGCTATCATCATCATGATTCTAGTGGCAACAGTTGTTTTCAACTGGAAGTACGTTTTGGCCATGAAATTTCAAATCCCTTTTCAAAACTTATTTTCAAAAACGACCGAGCTACAGTTTATATAAATTTTCCGCGAAGGTACCATTAAAATCGTCTTGAAGAGACGAAGCGAATGGTACCGGTCTCGTGTCCTAATTTTACAATTTCTGGAACCTGCAGATTCGTCGGCTGAAGGTTGAAGATGACCAACGTGTCATCTATCAACCAATAAAGGCATGCCACACATTTTTCAAAATCTGATTTTACTAAATGATTCCATGCTTTATTCAGTAAAGACCATGATATGTACAGTGCGTCTGATCCATTAGATTATCTTACTAACGTGTTTTAACTCTCATCCATTGGTCCATATTTTTTTGACTTTATTTTATTTTCTGATTTTTTATATTTAAATTGTTTTAAACTTCAAAAATCATAGAAAATTCATTTTACCTTAAAAAATCTGAAAAAAGTTTTGAAAAATACTTTTGGTTTTTCTCTTTCTGATTATTATTTTTTCACAATTTTGTTTTGTGTTTTGATATTTTTTATAATTTTTCACTTTATTTGAATTGTTTTAAATGTTTAAAAATACTTTTCTTAATTTTTAATTTCTGAAAAAAATATGGAAGGATCCAATGACCTTTTGCAAATATTGGTGACCTCATTTTATTTTCATTTCTGACTTTACTATTTTTCACAATTTTTGGTTTGTTTTACCTATTTCTTTCAATTTTAAAAATAGTTTTTGACCTTAAAAAATTTACCAAAAATTTTGTATAAATATTTGAGCTCATTTCTGATTTTTCTATAGTCTTAGTTTATTTTTCTTAGATGTTTTGAATACAATTGCTATTCCCCCCCCCCCCCCCTTATTTTCATTTAAAAATCATTTTAAAAATATTTTTTCTTTATTTTTAAAATACTGTTTTATTTTGTATTATATTCTGGATGATCTTGGACTATGAAATTTTGATCATAAGATTTATTAACATCATTGGATCCATTGTATTGAGTTTGACTCTACAAAAAATGGATAAATAATTTTAAAAATATTTTGATTAAATTTTTGGTTCATATATGGTTTAATTCTTACCCAATCCCTCTTCATCTTATCCCCTTCTTATTATACTAAATTTTATTGGGGAATGATTTCCATATCATTTCTCAAAACATATGGTACATAGATTGCTATTGACTGGCCTCAAAATAGGTGCGACTTCTATATAAATCCACTTACGATTGCTTAACATAACGCTAAATTTTGTCCCGATATTGAGAAAATGATCATTCATGGCCCAATCCCATGTTTGCAAGCCCAAGTATGTTAACTTGAACACTTTGATCCAATAACCTTGAGATTCATTAGTTGGAGGCTTTGGTCCTACCAATCCTCCAATGAATTTTCATCAATTTTGGTCAAATTGGATCACTTAAACATCATTGATCATTTATTGTTACCTTGAAATTTAAATGAATGATATACTTGACAAAAAGCAAATTCAACTTGTTGTTGAGAGGCTTTGTTTTTATCAATCTTCTAATGAGTTCCAAATGTAAGTTTCAAGATGGTCATTCAACTAACCACTAATTCCTAACAATTAACTTTATTTTATGCTTTTACTTTATGTTTTTACTTTAAGCACATTTATTTTAGCATTTACATTTCATGCTATTTACATCTTTTCTCACTTGAGCATTTACTTTTTATGTCATTTTTGTTTTCCTCGTTTGAGCTTTCATTTTGTTTTTGAAGATACCTAATAATCAACTTGAACCATAAAAAAACTTTAATGTCACTTGGGCTACTTGGTTACTATCCTTTGCATTGTGTAGTTCTGGACTTTTTTGACTTAGGATTAGAAGTTGTGACCTACTTAGAGACCTTGTGACCTCAACTGTTATTTTGTCTGGAACTCTTGGGGTTTACCCAAGACATTGGATTGTTTGTTTGCTTTGTGTGCAGGTTATTATGATTACATGTTTGTTTGTGATCGGGAATTCATTTGTATACAGCCGTTACTCTACCCAATTTTTGAAGACTTAATGCAATGTAAGCTTGGTTTTCTTAAGAGGTTTATTATATTTGCATGTTTGATATCAAATCCAAAGGATGGGAATTCTATATTAACTCATTGCGTCAAGTGTTGAATTCTTGTTGGTTAGACGGTTCTTTTCCCTAGCTTTTACCTTATGCTTTAGGGTAGTCCCTTCATCTCCTTCCATCTTCTTTAATTTCAAAAATCTTTTCTCTCCTTTTCAAAACTATTCTTATTTTCTAAACTTGAACCACTTTTATAATAAACTTAGACTTAGATCCATGCACTTTCAAAAATATTTTCTTAATCAAATTTTAATCAACTTAATAATACCTTGACACTTTTGTGAGAAGACTAAAAATCAATCAATCTCATTCAAACTATTTTTTCCACTTTGGCTTTTTACCTTAAACTTTTTCTCAAAAGATTAGACTCTTATCAATTCTTATAGTGATGCGAGTTACTATACTTCTACAATATACAATGAAGCGAGATATTTTCCAATTTTTTTTAACGAGGCTTTGTTGATTTTAAAATCTAAGCCATATCCTCCACTTTGAGATGATGCAAATTCTCCTTTCTCATAATCGTGGATAGTAAGTATATTCTTCCACTCGGATAAGGCGATGATGTCTCGTCTCTTAAAATTAACCAACACACTTGTGTTTTAATTTTTTTTAAGGTGAACTACCAGTACCCTGATCCCCTATTGCACGGAAGGTGGTACGTAAGCACTAAAGATTCGCAACCACAGCGGGTGCAAAAATTGTAAAAAACATATTTCTTTTCCCCTCTCCACCATTTATTTTTATATACAACATTTATATCCAAAATACACAGATTTTCAAAGAGGTTCATGCGGAGTACCGTAGATGTTTAGGGTGCTAATACCTTCCCTTTGCATAACCAACCCCAAACTTAGATTCTCTCCCCCTCTTTTGGATTATTCTCTCTTTTCCCATTCCTTTGGAAACAATAAAGGGCAATGGAAATTTTTTGTTTGATCTGTGCAAGTCAAGCCAATGCAATGGCTTAAGTCTCAACATTTTTACTGCTACACCACCAACTTACCATCCACAATATTCTTTAAGAAGTCCAAGGAGGAGATATCTAATTCTGGATAGAGACACAACACCTGATCCTTTGCCCAAACGAAAGCAGTATCCTCGACATTTAGGACATCCATCTGAGTCTTCTCCAAAGATCATTACAAATCGGAACAAGACTTCTGTGTGGCATTCAGTGCATCAGTAAGTTTGGTGCTAGAGGTCTTAAGGTCTTATTTTTCCTTGGTCAAAGACTTATTATTCAAGGTTTCTTCAAGCCAACTCTTTTTGAAAGTTGAACATTTGTCAGCATAAGACATCCACTACGCCAAACAAGACTTTAGACAATGCTTTTTTTGGATTTAGACAGCGCTTTAAAGCGCTGTCTATTCCAGCGTTGCTGTAGGTAAAGACAGTGCTTTGTTAAAAGTAAAAGCGCTGCTAAATCCCCCCTTTAGGCATCCCTTTTACTTTGAAAGTGCTGCTAAAGGCCCCCTTTAGCCAGCGCTTTTACTTTTAAAGCGCTGCTAAAGGCCCCCTTTAGCGAGCGCTTTTACTTTTAAAGAGCTGCTAAAAGCCCCCTTTAGCCAGCGCTTTTTTTGAAACAAAATAAAAATAAAAAATAAAAAGCCCCTTTAGGAAGCGCTTTTAATGTTAAAGCGCTGTCTAAAGCCGCCTTTAGGAAGCGCTTTTTTAAAGCGCTGCTAAAGGCCCCCTTTAGCTAGAGCTTTTTTAAAGCGCTTCTAAAGGCCCCCTTTAGCTAGCGCTTTTTCTGAAACTAAAAAGAATTATTTAAAAAAAAGCCCCTTTAGGCAGCACTTTTACAGTAAAAGCGCTGTCTAAAGGGGGCTTTAAGACAACATTTTTGAAAGCGTTGTCTAATGTTCACGAAATTTTTTAAATAACCATTTTGAAAAAAAACGTTGTTTGATATATACAATTTTATATGCACAGATTATAAGCATATTTGCATCAGGTTTTCACCATATTTTGCACATGTATATACCATTACAAATTTCACCAGATTTTCACTAATATTGGAGCTTCAATCCAATAAAAAATAATATCAAAAGATACTATACATTTGCACCAATGTACTTATATATACTATTACTCTTGTACATATATACTTTTACAAAAAAAACAACACCAACACAACACCATTATATACCATTACAAAATTTATTCATCTTTATCTTCTACATATGCATATATAACTAGAAACAACACCAAAATATCGTAATTTATACCATGATACAAACAAAATATATATAATTTACCATAGGACAAACAACAACAAAATTGCAACACTTGAATATACTCAAAATTCTCATCAATTAAAGTAAGATTACAATATACCTTATATAACTTTCGCCTCAATAATGTATTGACACAAATCCTCCTTAAGTTCATCCAACTGAGAACTTGAGTAATAAGCACACTTGAATTCATCAAAGTACTACATAATAATATAACATAGTATGGTTAAGTTAAAACTATTTAAGTATGTGAGAAATATGTGTTAAATATTAAAATAACTCCTAAGTTAGAAATCCATACCTTGAATAGAATCTTTATTTGATCCAAAAGAAGGATTTCTCTCATAAACCTCAACATTTAAAAACCGCAATCTACTTCATTACGCTGCCGAGGACACTACACATGAAAAGAAAATATGGATAAGGCCTAAATTTTATCAAGTATCATCACTATTAATATAATAAAAATTGTGATAATTAATTAATATACCTCCACTATAATCCATGTAATTTTATTGGCTTTACTCTTTGTTACTTGAACACCTCTTGTGCTCGAAAAACTTGTATAATGCTAATAAAACATAAACGCATGTTTCGAAAAATTCACATAAATAAATAAATAAATATACGTACGAATGTTTAGAACAATCTCACTTACGTATCAACCATATTCTTCATATCTTGGTATGTACTTGGATCATTGCATAAAGAATCTAGATAATATACAACTTCTCTGATAGGATTAACCGCGACCAACAACCAATGTCCACTGCAAGATTAAACAAATATGAGATGAAAACTTTCTACACAACGTCAAAATATGAAAAATTATAATAGATGAATTTAGAATGAAAATCTAACCCGTTGCCGGTATTAAGCGGTAAAAAGAACAACTTTTCGGTATCTTTGCCAGCCATAAAGCTCTTGAGTACATACTGTTGCAACTGGTTTTTAAATCAAGAGTCTCCACTATCAGTTTTTATCCTAGGGAAGGGCATGTAATAGGAAACCCTAATTCGCAGACAGAGATTCTAGGTTTCGGACTTCATTAGACAAAAGGTAGGTGTTAGGCACCTTTCATCTACCTTGTTCACAAGGATACTAGGTTTTACGTTTAGGTTCGGGTAAAATAGGGTTTTAAATTTTAATTAGGGGAAAGGGTTTAAATATTTTTATAGGGGAACTCGCTGCGATTTTTGATCATATACCTACTGTAGCGATAGAAATGTTTAACACTAAGACATTGGATTGACTAGACTTGTACAAATCAAAATAAAATCGCCACCACGCTTTATTGTTTCCAAAGGAATGGGAAAAGAGTGAATAACCCAAAAAGAGGGGGAAAGATTCAAGGTAAGTGGGTTGGTTATATAAAGGGAAGGTATTAGCACCCTAAACATCTACGGTACTCCGCTGGAACCTCTTTGTAAAATCTGTATATTTTGGCTATGAAATATTGTGTAAAAAATAGATGGTGGAGGTGAGAAAAGAAATATATTTTTATGGTTTTTTTTGCACCCGCCGCGGTTGCGAACCTTTAGTGCCTACGTACCACCTTTTCACGCAATAGGGGATCAGGGTACACGTAGTTCGTCTTTAAAAATTTTAAAATGTAAGTGTGTTGGTTAATTTTTATGATAAAACATCATCGTCATTGTCCGTTTGGAAAACATACCTATTACCCACAATCATGAGAAAGAAGAATTTGTATCATCTCAAAGTGGAGGATATGGCTTGGATTTTAAAATCAACAATGCCTCACTCAACACCCAAGTGGAAAATATCTCTCTTCACTATATATTGTAGAAGTATAGTTGTTTGCATCACTACAAGGATAGACAAGAGTCTAATCTTTTGAGAAAGGTTTTAAAATAATAAAGCCAAAGTGGCAAAAATGATTTGAAATGAGATTGATTGACTTTTAGTCTTCTCACAAAAAAAGTGATGTCAAAATATTATTAAGTTGATTGAAATTTATTCATGAAAATGTTTTTGAAAATGCATGGACCTAAGTCCAAGTTTATTATGAAAGTGGTTCAAGTTTCAAAACAAGAGGAGTTTTCAAAAGGAGGAAGAAGATTTTTAAAATTAAAGAAGATGGGAGGAGAAGAAGAGACTATCCTAAAGCATAAGGTAAAAGCTAGGGATACGAACCATCTAACCAACAAGAAGCCAATACTTGACATTATGAGCCAAGATATAATTCCCATTCTTTGGATTGAAACCAATCAAGCAAAGATACTGGACCTTTTGAAAGAACCAAACTTCAAATGTATTAAGTCTTCACAAAAATTGGGCAGAGTAACGGCTGTATACGGGTGAATTCCAGATTATAAACAAAGAATGTAATCACAATAACCTTCACACAAAAAAAACAAACAACCCAATATCTTGAGGTAAACCTCAAGAACTCCAGACAAAATATCAATTAAGGTTACAAAGTCTCCAACATAGGCCAAGGTTTCTAATCCTAAGTCCAAGAAGTTCCATCCTCCATAGTTCCAAGGATAGTAACCAAATAGTCCAAGTATCATTAAAGTTTTTATGGTTTATGTTGATTATTAGGTGTCATAGAAGAAAAAAGAAAAGGATCAAGTGAGAAAAGATGAAGATAGCATGAAATGTAATGCTTAAAGTAAATGGTGCATAAATCATAAAAATAATAAAAGGGCATAAAGTAACAACAAAGGGTAAAATCAATTATTAGTGATTAGTGGTTAGTTGGATGATCATCTTGAAACTTGCATTTGGAACTCATTAGAGGATTGGTAGAACCAAAGCCTCCACACAACAAATTGAATTTGCTTTTTGTCAAGTATTTCATCCATTTGGGATCCTTAAAAGTACCATTTAATGATCAATGATGTCTAAGTGATCCGCGTTAACCAAAAGTATTGTAGATCCATTAGAGGATTGGTAGAACCAAAACCTCCACACAATGAATCTCAAGGTTATTGGATCAAAGAGATCAAACTAACATACTTGGGCTTGCAAACATAGGTTTGGGCCACGAATGATCATTTATTCGAATTGGGACAAAATTTAGCGCTATGTTAAGCAATCGTAAGTGGACTTATGTAGAAGTCGCACCTATTTTGAGGTTGGTCAATAGCAATTTATGCACCATTTGTTTTGAGACATGATATAGAGATCATGCTCCAATAACACTTAGTGCAATAAGAAAAGGATTAGATGGAGAGGGGTGGGGAAGAATATACAAACCACATTTGAATTAAAATTTAATTAAACTATTATTAAAATCATTCATCCATTTTGTGGAGTTAAACTCAACACCATGGATCCAATGATGTTAATAAAGTTCATGATAAAAAACGCAACCCAAGATTAGCCAAAAAATAATCACAAAATAATATTGCATTTTAATATATACATTAAAAAAGGTTTTAGAAATATTTAAAATAGAAATAAGGGATAAAAATATAAACTATGTTCAAATTAATCAAGAAATAAAAAGTAAGACCATAGAAAAATCAGGAATGGACTCAAATATTTTTATAATTTTTTTGGTAAATTTTTAAAGTCAGAAACTATTTTTAAAATTAAAATAAATGAGTAAAATAAACCAAAAATGATTTAAAAAAATACCAAATTCAGAAATAAAAAATAAGTGAGGTCACCAATATTTGTCACAATATCATTGGATCATTCTATATTTTTTTCAGAATTTAAAAATGCATAAAAGTATTTTTAAACATTTAAGACAAATCAAATAAAGTGAAAATTCATAAAAAATACCAAAACACAATAAAATTGTGAAAAAATAAAAATCAGAAAGAGAAAAATCAAAAATATTTTTCAGATTTTTTTCAGATTTTTTGGACTAAAAATGAATTTTCTATGATTTTTTGAAATTTAAAACAATTAAATATAAAAATCAGAAAACAAAATAAAAATCAAAAAAATATGGGTCATCAGATCAATGTCAAAACGCGTTAGTAAATAGATCAATTGGACCTGGCGCGCTGTGCATGTTATGGACTTTAGTGGATAATGCATTGAATCATTAATTAAATCAGATTAAAAAAAATACAAGTGACGTGCCATCATTTGTTGGAAGATGACACGTTGGTCATCTTCAACCTCCAGCCAACGTGAATTGCAGGTTTCTCAAACTGTAAAATCAGAAGCTCAGACCTATGCCATTCGCTTCTTCTCTTCAAGACGAAGACAACAACACCTTCGCGACAAATTTATATAAATTGTAGCTCAAGCAAATTGGAAGGAAAGTTTTGAAAAGGGATTTGAAATTTCGTGGTCAAAACAAATTTCCAGATGAAAGTAAGTGTTGCCACTAGAACCAGGGAAATGAGAGCATCACAATGATATCAAAGTTTTGAAGAATTGATGAAGGAATCTACCTATTGGAGTTGAGTTGCAGAGCTCTAAAACTGGACTTCTATGGAGCAATCTAAGGCACGATTCTTGAATGTAATTATATGGTTAGCTTCAGGGAAGATCAAGGAAGGTGAATTGATGGAAAAATTGGATTGAAAAAGGCTTGAAAGACGATTTCGAAGTAGCAAAATTTTGAGTTATGGAACAAGTTTGGCAGGGTGATTCTAGCTATCCAAGCTTGAGGAAATGAATGGGGGATGACCCTCTATTTATAGGGAATCAAATGGAATGTCCAAGCGTGTGAAATGATGAAGTTTGGAGGGAAATTGTGTGAAGTTACAAACAAAAAAAGTGTGACTTCCAATTTTATCAAAACTCATCCAAAATGCGCGTTTTGTTGCGCTAATCAATTCTAGAACTTCATTAAACATGTTTAGAGGCATATATGCATGGAAAACTTGTGATTAGAAGCCATACAAAGACTTCAAATTCTGACTTATGGGGAAACTTCAGTTCCAAGTTACCAAGTTCAATCCAATGGCACTCTCAGCTCAAGGGGTCTTAAGGCATGATTCTTGATGCTTTAGAAATATGAGGTTACAAGATTTGCAATGGAAAAAGAATGGAATCAAATGGATGCTTGAGCTGAAAGTTGCATTGAGTCAAAGTTGGGGAAAAAAGGTTGACTTTCCATACTTAAAAATATTTCAAGTTATTCTTCAAAAGTCACCTATAATGTTTTGCATCCAAACATGGCCTTCCTCTTGGAATTTGCTCTTGACCATAACAGATGGCATGAAATAGACCTCTTGATTGACATTTTGGAACTTGAACCATCTAAAATATCAAAAAATTGAGAGAGTTATGGATTGTTGAAGTTGCAAACAATCATGAAATTACCTATAATATTTTGTATCCTTAGGGCATCTTCCATTCATTTTCTCACTTTGCACATAAAATAAGGAATAAAGTTCACATACTCTATATAATTATGGAAAAGGAGTGGGCTCAAGGTGATAAAAATTGACCAAGTTATGATCATTTGAAGTCACATATAGGAAAATGGGGGTTCATCTGGAGGACTTGTAATCTTTCTTCATCGTCAAGTTTCTTCAACATGAAAACTCCTTGGAACTTTTAAAGTTATTTTTTGATAACCCTTTAAAGAGAAGTATGTCTTTTGAATCACTCCAAAATTCCAAAAGATGAGAAAGATATGCTTCTTTGAAGTTCAAAACCCTAGCTCCTAGATCAAGAAAAATGCCTTGAGGAACTTTGACAATTTTGAACAAACTTCTTGTACAAACACAAATGCTTTGTAAGTATAAGTTGTTGAGGATGATAATGAGAACTCATAGAAACCACAACCACTTCCATATCTTGAGAATTGAGATAAATATGCATTTGTGGCCAATGGGAACAAAGCCTTGTCCAAGCATGACAACTTCTCCAATCAATCCCTTGTACTTTTGAACCAAATTTGATAATCTTAAAATGTGGTGAACCAAAATAACATTGCCATTCCATTTCCTCTAAAACAAATCCAATGGTGAGGTTTGAACTTCTCAAGCTTTATTGACTAGGGCATGGAAATAAACTCATGAACCCATGGAGCAATTTGCTGAATCTTATTGCCTTTACCCACATGAGTAACAAGCAAGACAAACCAACATTGCATTTTATTAATTAAGAGAAGAGATCAAGACAAAAAATATTCATGATCACAAAAGAACACAAGTCAAGGTGCTTGGTGATTCCTCAAAGAGCAAAGCTAAATATAGGGAGGAGAACCAAGAATCCTAATGTGATCTTGTTGTGATGGAATCAACATGGTATGATGAAGGGATCTTAGGGGGGGAAATTGGGGTACAACACCTACGTATACTCTTATGAGGAATCAGAGTCCCAATTCATAGTTCGCATGAGGTTGGTGTTTTTTAGGGGTCGCAAACATACTTTGACCACCTCGCATTTTGGTCAGGAGTAGTAATTGCGGAGATTTTGACTAAATGTGCAGTAAGTCAAAATATGTTTGAAACCCTTTTGCAAAAACAGTTTATTAGCTTAGTTTATTGCGAAAAATAGTTCGAGATTGGTTAGGATTTTTTATTGTGTTAATTGCGAAGAAATCTTGATTAATGCATGGTAAAAATATTTAATGCAAAAGATATACAAAAATAATATGCATTTTTTTGAATAAAAATACTTTATTTACATGACATAATAAATAATAATAATAATAATTAATATTAATGATAATAATAATAATTATTATAAAAAAACATAAATATAATATATAAAAAAAATAATATAAAACATAATATAAAAGAAAAAAATTAAATAATTTAACTTGATCAGGGGGGTGCATCATTATGTTACCAAGTAAAAATAGGGGGGTGTTGGAAGTTAGGCCCAAGCAGGCCCAATTGTTGTTAAGCCAGGGGGGTGCTAAGTGTTTTTTGGTTTACTAATTATTGGCAAGGGGTGTAAAGATCAATTGGGCTTAGGCCCAACGCGTTTGGAGGGAGGCCGGTGCGATCAGGTGTATGAGTGAGTATGATGCTTATCATGCAGACTTGGCCTATGGCCGTCTGATCAGAAGCGAATGGAAAAAAATGAGGGAGTATGATAACTAAGGGTGCACGCACGTGTATGAGATTGAAACGGAATATAACTTATGTTTTTCATTTTTTGTACTATTCATTTTCTTGGTTTTACAGCCATCTGCTCTCTCTCTCTCTCTCTCTCTCTCTCCAGCGCACCCTTTCTCCTCTTCTTCACAAACCCAATCCTCCCCAAAATACCACAGTTGTGACGCCGGAATACTAATCCCTCACCCCACCGTAAAACAACCAAACCACAACCCAACAATCAAAACAAAGAACACGCAAAGCTAAGTTACGCTCTGCAATTTTCTGTTCTGAATCTCTGAGCCTCTAAGTTTCAGCGCTGATCTTTTCCTCTTCTTTGTTTTTTTTTGCATATTTCGGTGGTGTTGAAGATGAGCAGCGATGCAGGATTGCTCAGCAGCGGCGGTGACTATGTGATTAGGGTTTCATATATTGAAACCCTAATCACTCTTCCGTCTGGTCTTCAACAACAAAAGGGTTCGACGTCTCCGTGTTCTTGTGTTCTTCAACCTTTCTTCAAAAATTCCTCTATGTATTGTATTTTTTTATTCGTCCCCCTCTGTATTTCTCAGTCCTCTCGATTCTGCCCCCCCCCCCTTTACTGTTGTTGTTCTTCCAGTATTTATTGATTCAATTAGGGACTTTGTTGTTACAATTTGTTAGCTAAGATTATGGATATTAGAAAAATTAAGGATTGGATTCTATGTAATTCATTTAGTTATTTGATTGTAATTACTGATTTTGGTTTGATTATGTAAGATTTGTTTTCATCCTTTTTCTGAGATTTGATTAGATTAGGTATAATTGATTTTCTGGATTTGTAGTGAAAGATTTGATTTGTTTTTAGTTTAATTTGAACAGTACGTGTTTATTGCAAAAACGTGCGCGCGCGAATTTGGCTTTGATTACTACAGTATGTGTTACTGATTTGGGCTTCGTGCTGATTATTGGGTTTCTACTGTAAAAAATGTGTTTTTCTGTCCACCTCCCTTTTTCTAAAACAAAAAAAAAAACTTCTTAAAGATGTTTAATAACTTTTTATTAAAATACATGATTTATTAATATTACAAAATTTAATTAATAAAATTAAACCAACAAATATTTTGTTCAACATATGAAAATGGGCCACCAGCATTTTTCTATCAAGCAGTATTTACAGCAAAAGCTTTTTAAATTCAATTGGGCCTAAGCACTATCCAACAATATATTTTTTTAATTACAGAAAGAAAAAAGCTTTTTTTCGATTGGGCCTAAATGGCCTTTTCCCAAAACAAACAAATTTAAGAAGTCAATTTTATCAGTAATAAAAAAACGTTTTAGTTTTTTCCCTTTTAAATGTACATTATTTATTTATTTAAAAAATATAAACAAATATTTCATATACCCCATTTTTAGTTAAAACAAAAAAATAGAAACAATAACATCTCTTCTGATTTTAAACATCAGATGAGCCATCTCAATGGGCCTTAACCACACCCTCTTTTTGCTAACAACAACCAAAATGTTAATGGACCCAGTTCTAATGGGCTTGTCAATTGAAATTTCAACCTCCCCTTTTACTAATAACATTAACACTAAAAATGAGTTTTAAAAACTTAATTATTATTTGAATAATTTCTTTATTTTCGAATCGCATGGGCCAAAGGCCAAAGTTCCCTACGAGTAGGTTTATGGATACACGAGTCTTTCTGATTTAGAAAGCCCCGCTTTCCTGAATTTAAGTACACCCCCTAGTCTTGGATAAATATGGGCCATCAGATATTGTTGTACAACCTTTAATTAAATATTTATTCTATTTAAATCTTGAAAAATAAAAATCGTCGAGGTAGGACAAATTTGGGGTACGACAGCTTCCCCTACTCAATTATCTTCCAATCGAATAGCGTGAGAAAATGCGAGTATTACGCATTCGGATTGGGAGTTTATTGAATACTTGGAATACCCCAAAATTTATCCGACAAACATAAGGTTACACTGATATAGCATACCCTTATGAGTCTCAAGGAAGTAGGCAAAGCTGATGATGTATCGCTTACCAGGGTTTGATAACGAGGCAGATGGTTTTGAACTTTAAAGCGCAATTTTGTATATCTTGGTTTTGCTTTATCTTATTCATCCATTTGGGAGGATGAATACAACAATAATTGATGATGCATGGCTGCTTGAAGACTGAGGCTATGGGTTATGTTCACGAATCGCATCATGAAATCTGAGGCGATAGGCTGGATTTTATGGAATAAAGAAACACATTGCTGCATGAAGTCTGAGGCAATGGGTTAGGTTCGCAAATCGCTGCATGAAGTCTGAGGCGATAAGCTAGATTTGGTTTTCGAACATCGTTGCATGAAGTCTGAGGCGATGGTCTGGAGCTTGGAGTAAAGAAACACAATGCTGCATGAAGTCTGAGGCAATGGGTTTGGTTTAAAAATCGTTGCGTGAAGTATGAGGCGATGAGCTAAATTTTGTATCTTTGAACATCGCTGCATGAAGTCTGAGGCGATGGTCTGGAGCTTGGAATAAAGAAACACATTGTTGCATGAATTCCAAGGAAATGGTATGTGCCATGGAATAAGGAAATGTATTTCTGCATGAAGTCTGAGGCAACAGGTTAGGTTCTCAAACCGTTGCGTGAAGTCTTAGGCGATAAGTTAAGTTTGGTTTTCGAACATCGCTGCATGAAGTCTTAGGCGATGGTCTGTGTCATGGAGTAAGGAAACGCATTGCTGCATGAAGTCTGAGGTAATGGGTCAGGTTCGCTAATCGCTGTGTGAAGTCTGAGCGATAAGCTAGATTTGGTTTTCGAACATCGTTGCATGAAGCCTGAGGCGATAAGATAAATTTGTTTTTCGAACATCGCTGCATAAAGTCTGGGGCGATGATCGGTGTCGCGGAATAAAGAAACACATTGCTGCATGAAGTATGAGGCAATGGGTTAGGTTCACAAATCGATGCGTGAAGTTTGAGGCGATATGCTAAATTTATTCTCGAGCATCGCTGCATGAAGTCTGAGGCGACGGCCTGGGTTTGTAAGGAACTCATCACTGCAGGAAGACTTAGGTGATGGGTTGAACGTGTCACGGCATGAAGACTTAGGTGACGGGTTGAATAGTAGTAGAAGTGTTTTGTTGGTTGGCCCTTATATAGCTAAATCGAGGGGTAGATTGTTTGTTTGCTGCATGATACATGCATATGATGTCTGATATTGAGATGTTTGGGTGTATGCAAAATGTATGATGTTTGACATTGATATGGAACCCTAAGTATTGTATGCAAAAATGTATAGTGTATGTATGCTATGCAAAATGTATGTATGAAATATGTGTAAGATGTGTGTATGCCTTGAAATGTTATGAAGACTATTTATGGCATTCTCTCCTTTAAACCATTGACTTAGAGTTACCAATCCCATGGTGTTATATGTTGTGTCGTCGTAGCTTTTTTGAATTTCATTTGAATGTGGTGAAAAGCGTTAGCAAAATTTTGAACATTGATTTTGTTGTATTGTAAGCGCGAGTGTAGACGTAGACGTATGTATTGGCATATGGGTAGATTTTTATGTTGTAAGCTCAGGCGTAGACATGGACATGCGTATAGAATTTGTAATATAGATGCATGAGTAGACATGTGTGTGGACGTAGACGTGGATGTTCTTTTGATATTTTTCTAACCAAAATTATTTTCGATGTTTTATCAAAAACTTTTATTTTTCAATTCCCCCGAACTGATTTCAAGACAATATACATAAGAAATAATCGTAGTATTTTGTAAACAAGTCTAAGAAAAGGAAAAACACAATTTGAAATATGCAAATAAAGAAAATGTCTTATTGATTATGCCTCTAAATAGGCGAATGTACAGGATGCAATTCCTAGAAAGAGGTAATTACATAAATTTTTACACTTGTAAATGGCAATAAAAAATGATAATTGTTGCTTTTGTTCCCAAATATCCTTTTAATGATCTTATCTCCTTTGTTTCTGAATCGTATGATTTAGATCTATCTCTCCCTTCGTAGTTCGTGGTCGTAGTTTTAGATTGCAGTCTTTTTGTTCTTTATTTCTTTTTGAATGATCCCTAATTTTTGCCTAGATTGCCCTTTCGGGTTTTCAATCCACCGGGATAATTTTTTGTTATATGCCCCTAATTTTTGCCTGGATCGCCCTTTAGGGTTTTCGATCCACCGGGATGCTCCTTTTTATCTAAGTCGCTTGTTTAATGTTCGAGCTTAGCGAGCTTTTTATACATAGTATTTTTTTACTATATTTGAGGTTTTCGGATGCGGTAGTTCTTCCCCATCCAGTGGTGTGAGGATAAGACCACCTCCGGAGACTGCTGTTTTGACTACGCTTAGACCTTCGTAGTTGGGTGTCCATTTACCACGTGAGTCGAGGCAAGGTAGCAGAACCTTCTTGAGTACTAGACCATGTTGTGGTCCATCTTGTGGAGTACACTGTTACTCTGAAAGAAACCCGAGGCTAATTTCCATAGAGCTCGTTTATCTATGCTAGAGGCATTCTCTGGATAGTCTTGCTTTTCCAGGTACTTCTCGATGTCGTAAATTCGAGGCTGATTGTCTGGTTTTTCTTTGATAACGAGACAGTGTGTGGGCTCTTCGAAGTGTCTGTTTGTGATGCGCGGTTCGTGGTTTGACCAAGTTACTTTGAACATAGACGATATAGTTTCCAAGGCGTTTGTCATTTTGATTTCCTTTTCGTGGGATATGACTGAAAATGATATTTGTGAATTCCATAGTCAGTTTCAAAACATGATCCCGATATGGAATCAGTTTTGAATATTTAGTATCCCATTCGCCATTGACCTGGAATATGTTTTGTGAGAATTCTTTAAAGAAGTAAAAAATTTCCCCTATATCGTGCCCCAGTGTATTTGAAGCCACGTCGAACGTGGATGTCCAACGTTCCCCTGGCTCGGGTTCTTCTTTAGGTCCTGATATTTCGTAGTTGCTTATTTTTACAACACTGTCTGTATTTGACCTTGGTCTATTTCTATAAGAATATATGTGTAATAACTTGACAAGCTTCTTTGTGGCTCCGCTCTAACGTTGCCCCTTAGCTTGGTTTCTTCCAGATCTTCCCATGTGCTTAGATTAATGATCTTAATAGCCTCTTGATATGGTTGTACATTGTCATCCTTTCTTTCTATTTCCCTCGCTATTTCCTTAGGGGGTTCAAGATATTTATCATCTGCCTCTTTAGCTTGGTTTATAGGAGCATCAAAATTATATCGGGTCGCAGTAGTAACATTATCAGTGGTTTTGGGCATGAACTTGCACACTTATCATGTTTTGGTGCAGATTTAGTATATGAGATTTGAAAATGCATATGCAGAGAAAGTATTTCCATTTTTAAATTTGAGATATAAATGCAAGAGAAAGAAAGGAATCTTAATTGAAAACAAAATATAACTTTTATTAATCTTAAATATTGTCTGAAAGAAAATGGGGGGAACCCTTACAAGCAACCCCTATGCCCCGGGATTGACATAGGTTCTTTCAAAATCAAGAAAAATTATTTAGGAAAGAAAAATATCTCGGAAATATCCACGGTAGTCCATTTTTTGAGTTCTTCTCCTAGGGAGCCTTCTTTGATGAATTCAATTGCCTTTTTGGTGTTGATTTTGTTGGATATATTTGCCACATGTTCGTCATGCTCTATAAAGATCTCTTGGATTGGAGGAAAGTGTGCTTCACCCTTCAGAGTAGCTTTATACTCATTTTCAGGGTATGGTTCGAATTGGATTATCCCCTGGTCCACTAGATTTTGTAGCGTTCTCTCGAAAGCTTCATTGTGTTCTAGCGGGAATCCATATCCCAACAGATATTCTTTCAACAAGTTTATCAGGGTTTTTTCTTGTCTGCTTGCCCCAGAGTCATTAACTACTTCAATTGCATTTATTGTCGACCCATCATGCTGAGGCATAGGGTTTGATTTGATGTTGGGCTTCTCAAAAGTGATGTCCTGAGATTTCAACAAATCCTGCACCTTGTGTTTGAATGGCCAACGCTGTTCGATGGTATGTCCAGGAGAATTAGCAAGATACTCGCATCTGGCATTGGCATCATATCTTCGTGGGAGTGGCCCGACTGAATGAGCTAGAGGTTTGATTTCCACCAAGGATGCCTTAACCAACTGTTGCAATAACTGGCTAAGTGGCATAGGGAGTGGATCAAATTTTCTAGGTGGCCTTCTGCCTTGTTGCTGCCCTTGTGGGATCACTAATGGTTGTTATACCCTGGGTTATGACGCTACAGCATTAATTTCTCCCTCTTTTCCTTTGGGGAAGTTTTAAGCAGGACGTTTTGAATTGTAGGGAGCATTTGATGGTCCCCCTGATATCTTCCCATTTTTTATCCTAGTCTCAATTCTTTCTCCGATGGTTACTAGGTCTGAGAACCCGGAAGAGATAATTCCAACCATCTTCTCATAATACAGCCCTTGCAAAGTCCCGATGAACGTGTCTACAAATTCTTTCTCTAACAATGGTGGTTGCACACGGGATGCCAACTCCCTCCATCTCTGAGCATACACCTTGAAGGACTCTTCTTTCTTCTGGGACAGATTCTGGAGTTGCATGCGGGTAGGAACCATGTCCAGGTTATATTTGTAATGCTTTAGAAAATCATTAGCAAGATTTGTCCAGGTTCAAATATGTGTTCGCTCCAATTGCATATACCAGTCTGAAGATGCCCCACTCAGGCTATCTTGAAAATAGTGAATCGTCAGCTTCTGATCGTGGGCATGGACATGCATCTTCCTGCAATACATACGAAGATGATTTCTTGGACAAGTGATCCCATTATATTTTTCAAAGTCAGGTACTTTGAACTTTGGTGGAATCACCACATTAGTAACTAGGCCCATTTCAAGAGCGTCTACTTCGAAAGCGTCAAAACCCTCCACATCTTTTAGTCTTTCCTCCAGAGCTTTATACTGATTTATTACCAGTGGATTATCAATAGCATAAATACCGGTCGTCTTTAAGGGTGCTTGGTTGGCATCCTCTGGGTCGTGGTCTCTGTATTGCAGGTCCAACTAGTTGTCTGCATTATTGGTCGGAATCTGTAGGGTATGTGATGCCCCTGCTTTTGGTGGCGGTAGGACAAACCCTTCAGTTTCAGCTTCTTGTTGGGCCATGGCGGAATTTTAGAGTCCTACTTCTGACCCTTTCCTTGATTGGTGACCGCTTGATACACCAATTGTTTGGGCTACTTCTTCGAAAGCTACACTAGGAATCTGGTCTTTCATGTCAATGATGTTCTTCAAAGCTAGGAGAACTTGACTCAAATCTTCTTTCATTGAAGTCACATCCCCCTTTACTTGGTCGAGATCCTCTTTGAATTCCGCCTGAGTTTCCTCGATTTTCTCCATTTCTTTTTGTTGATAGGCCTTTGTTTGATATGGAGGCTAAGGAGGTGGAGATCTTATTCTACCAATGGTTCAACTGGAGAGACGTTTTTGAAAATGAGTTTGGATACGATATGCAGGTGTTTACGAATGCATGCATGCGAATGAACATGTATGAATATGAAATGGTTACTTGTTTTAAATGTCTTATTCATTTGGGTACATGCTTGTCTTTTGCTTATTTTTTTACTTAGCGATTATATTTAAAATAGATACGCAAAGGAGATGTGGAAACAAAATGCCTTTATTTAAGGTACCATAATTCAGATATTGAAAAATATTACAATCTTAAACCAAAACTTTATTTGCGTAAAATCAAGCAAAAGTAAATAAGTTGTCTAGGTGCGCCTGTGGATATCTGATCTTGAAACCATCCACCTTTGCCTGACAAAGCTTGATAAAGTCTTCAGCACGTTATTTCCCTTTCGTGGCTTTGATTTCAGACATGTTTGGCGCATTAACGCGGACAAGTTATTTCCTTCGATATCCATTTTTAAAGCCAGTCATCGAGATCTTGAGTTTATTATTATCTTTTTATATTCCCTGTGAATAAGACAAATAGAAATAAATGGGTGATGAATATATGAAATGTATGACAAATATATGGAATGTATGAATGCATAGGTGTAGGGTTGAGTGACAAGATTTTTGTAATAAGTACCCTTGTAGGGACGTAGGGTTCAGTGACAGGGTTTTTGTGATAAGTATCCTTAGAAGATAGGCTCCTTAATTTTGACCTATAGTTAATCTACCCTCCCAAAAGGTGGCTTCCATAATGGTGTCATGAATAACACCAGAGGGAAAAGGCACAAGGGCCTCCCTTAGGTGGAGCCTCTTTACGGACCAAGACTTTAGTCTCAAAGTCGTGAAAGGTCTCATCATTAGATTTTAGGTTAAGGTCGTTACAAAGAGTCATGGGTGTCCTTCCAAAGTCCTACTCGTCAAGAGGATATCTCTTTATAAGTATTACTTTTTTGGAAGTCCACCAACTCTAGGAGAAGTCGTCACATAAACTCGCAGGGATGATGTACTCCTTAAGCTAATAAATGAACCTTCTTTCTAAGGGTTATTGAAAATATTTTTTTGAAATAAAAACCCGCCACATAGAAAATATATAATAATAAATAAAAATAGATAAGAAAAAAATAAATGCAATAAATAAATTAATGCAAATAAATAAATAAAAATAAAAACCCAAAAGAGAACTAAAACCAAGGGTTAAGGAGACTCCCCAGTGAAGTCGCCAGCTGTTGCAACTGGTTTTTAAATCAAGAGTCGCCACTATTAGTTTTTATCCTAGGGAAGGGCATCTAATAGGAAACCATAATTCACAGACAAATATTCTAGGTTTCGGACTTCATTAGACGAAAGGAAGGTGTTAGGCACCTTTCAACTACCTTGTTCATAAGGATACTAGGTTTTAGGTTTAGGTTCAGGTAAAATAGGGTTTTAAATTTTAATTAGGGGAAAGGGTTAAATATTTTTATAAGGGAACTCGCTACGATTTTTGATTGTATGCCTACGTATCCTCTTATGAGGAATCAGAGTCCCAATTCGTAGTTTGCATGGGGTTGGTGTTTTTTAGGGGTCGCAAACATACTTTGAATCACCTCGCACTTTGGTCAGGAGTAGTGATTGTAGAGATTTTGACTAAATGCGCAGTAAGTCAAAATCTATTTGAAACCCTTTTGCAAAAATAGTTTATTAGCTTAGTTTATTGCGAAAAATAGTTCGAGATTGGTTAGGATTTTTTATTGTGTTAATTGCGAAGAAATCTTGATTAATTACGAAGAAATCTTGATTAATGCAAATCATATATAAAAAATAATATGCATTTTTTGAATAAAAAAACTTTATTTACATGACATAATAAATAATAATAATAAAAATAAATATTAATGATAATAATAATTATTATAAAAAAATAGAAATATAATATATAAAAAAATATTATAAAAAATATATAATTTAATTTGATAAGGGGGGTGCATCATTATGTTACCAAGTAAAAATAGGGGGTGTTGGAAGTTAGGCCCAAACTGGCCCAATTGTTGTTCAACCAGGGGTGGGGGTGCTAAGTGTTGTGTGGTTTAATAATTACTGGAAAGGGGGTGTAAAGATCAACTGGGCTTAAGCCCAACGCGTTTGGAGGAAGGCTGGTGCGATCAGGTGCATGAGGGAGTACGATGCTTATCATGCAGACTTGGCCTACGACCGTCTGATCAGGATCGAACAAACAAAAATGAGGGAGTATGATAACTAAGGGAGCACACGCGTGTATGAGATTGAAACGTAATATAACTTATGTTTTTCATTTTTGTACAATTCATTTTCTTGGTTCTACAGCCATCTGCCCTCTCTCTCCAGCGCACCCTTTCTCCTCTTCTTCACAAACCCTATCCTCCCCAAAACACCATTGTTGCGGTGCCGGAATACTTATCCCTCACCCAACCGTAAACCAACAAAACCCCAACCCAAAAATCAAAACAAAGAACACAGAAAGCTAAGTTACCGTCTACAATTTTTTGTTCTGAATCTCCGAGCCTTTAAGTTCCAACGTTGATCTTTTCCTCTTCTTCATTTTTTTTGCAAATTCTGGTGAAGTTGAAGATGAGCGGCGATGGAGGATTTCTCAGCGGTGTATGTGACTATGTGATTAGGGTTTCAAATATTGAAACCCTAATCACTCTTTCGTCTAGTCTTCAACAACAAAAGGGTTCGGCGTCTCCGTGTTCTTGTGTTCTTCAACCTTTTTTCAAGAATTCCTCTCTGTATTGTATATTTTGATTCGTCCCCTCTGCATTTCTTAGTCCTTTTGATTATGCTCCCCATCTACTGCTGTTGTTGTTCCAGTATTTATAGATTCAATTAGGGAATTTTATGTTACAATTTGTTAGCTTAGATTAGGGATATTATAAAAATTAGGGATTGGAGTCTATGTAATTAATTTAGTTATTTGATTGTAATTTTTGATTTTTGTTTGATTATGTAAGATTTGGTTTCATCCTTTTTCTGAGATTTGATTGGATTAGGTATAATTCATTTTCTAGATTTGTAGTGAAAGATTTGATTTATTTTTAGTTTAATTTGAACAGTACGTGTTCATTGCAAAAACCTGCGTGAATTTGGCTTTGATTACTATAGTATGTGTTACTGATTTGGGCTTCATGCTGATTATTGGGCTTCTACTGTAAAAAATGTGTTTTTCTGTCCACCTCCCTTTTTCTAAAACAAAAAAAAAACTTCTTAAAGATGTTTAATAATTTTTTATTAAAATACATGATTTATTAATATTACAAAATTTAATTAATAAAAATTAAACCAACAAATATTTTGTTCAACATATGAAAATGGGCCACCAGCGTTTTTTCTATCAAGCAGTATTTACAGCAAAAGCTTTTTAAATTCAATTGGGCCTGAGCATTATCCAACAATATATTTTTTTAATTACAACAAAAAAATCTTTTTTTCGATTGGGCCTAAATGGCCTTTTCCCAAAACAAACAAATTTAAGAAGTCAATTTTATCAGTAATAAAAAAATGTTTTACTTTTTTCTCTTTTAAATGTACATTCTTTATTTATTTAAAAAATAGTAACAAATATTTCATATACCCCATTTTTCGTTAAAACAAAAAAACAGCAATAATAATATCTCTTCTTATTCTAAACATCAGATGAGCCATCTCAATGGGCCTTAACCACACCCTCTTTTTGCTAATAAAAACTAAAATGTTAATGGACCCAATTCTAATGGGCTTGTCAATTGCAATTTTAACCTCACCGTTTACTAATAACATTAACACTAAAAATGAGTTTTAAAAACTTAATTATTATTAGAATAATTTTTTTTTCGAATCGCATGGGCCAAAGGCCAACATTCCCTACGAATAGGTTTACGGATACACGAGTCTTTCTGATTTAGAAAGCCCCTTTTTCCTGAATTTAAGTACACCCCCTAGTCCTGGATAAATATGGGCCATCAGATACTGTTGTACCACCTTTATTTAAATACTTCTTCTATTTAAATCTTGAAAAATAAAAATTGTCGAGGTAGGATAAATTTGGGGTACCACACATACGCCATGACTTCATCTAGTTTATGCATGATTAACCCTAAGTTGGTACTGAAAGGAGTTAAAAAAGCGAATCTTTTCTCCAATCCACTCGGGCGCATCAATCATTCTTACAAAAACCTTAAATAAAAGACCTCATTAACATTTGAAATGAGTAAATGAATTGATTAATTAATTAGAAAAAGTAGATCTGATATACCTTTTGTATGTATTAATAACACCGAGGTGTAATTGGGTATGTTGTAAAACTTGATCAAAATCTTCCATACCAATTGTTTCAGACTATTCAAAACCAAAAATACCAAACTCCATAGGTAGAAGACGAGTATTTCCTTCCAGAATATCATACATTTCTAAAAATGTCCCAAGGCACGACCTAAACTTGGAAGTAGGCTTTTTTTAGTCGTGGTCTGCTTAGCAACAACCTTTTTTGTATGGAAATGTTGCTAATTTCAGGATTCTTACCCCTACCGACATCTTCATTCTCTTTAGCATGAATCTAAATATCATATAATTAGTTATGTGAAGTATAAGATCATGAATTAACATTTTTCTTGCATAAATATCATATAATTGTGATGTACCTCTTTTATTTATGCAACTGACTCGATTTTACGCGGAATCCCCTTGTCTTTTGCTTTGGATTTTGTTGGAGTCTAATTAACATAACCATCTAAAAACAAATGTACGTAAAATGCGCGTAAAAACTTTGAATACTCAAAGGTTCATATATATGGTTTTAAGCATACCTCATCATCTACACTAATGAGGCTTAACGGTCATGCAACAAATGAACCTATTGCATCTCCCACGAGTGTGGCATCTGAAACATCATCAGGATGTGGTAATAACGTATCCTTCTCCAAAGCAATGTCAATTGATACTTTTAAATAGCCAGTAGGGAGCCGTTTAGTGTGAAGTAATTCTCCCAGAGTGTTATGCACTTTTCCCTTGCCAACCATCCGAAAAGTCGGTGACAATAAGTAGAGTTGACAAGGTGAAATGCTCTAAAACCAATAATAAATTTCAAATTGTTATTGTGTATATATTTCAATTAAATAAATTAAGCTACTTTAATTTCATAATGATATATATAATTACCTCTGGAAGATTCGGTTGAAAATTACAACCGGTACTACCTTTGTCACTAGTAGCTTTAAAACCTGAAGCTTGCTCTCTTAATTCTTTTTCCCTTCTCAATTCATGGACTTCATCTTGTAGTGCTTCCAAGGTTTCCTACAGTTCTTTATTGCTAGGAATCTTTTGTGTTTTCATCTTCAAGGATTTTTGAGTGATTCCAAATCCTTTACCCCTCACCCGACCAGAATACACACGAACATCTAATGCTCGACTAAGTATGCTCATGCAATCATTGTCTTCATCTGGACATATAGATTGAGATAGAGTCTCCTGAAATTCATATGAATATTGAAAATTTGTCTTAATTATATGTTACTAAACTTTTAATTTAATTAAAGAGATAATTCTATACTTACACATTTCTCAAAAACTTTTTGAACATCTTCTTTGACAACTCCATCCTTACCCAAATTTTAAGACATAATCATCATTAAAAGACATAATCGTCATTAAAAGACATAATCGTCATTAAAAATAAATTGGAACTTCATTAAATATTGTACCTGTATCTCACTCCAAATTATTTCTTTAGCTTCTTTCAACTCTCGTTTTCTCCAATCATCACAAGTAATTGGAACTTCATTTCTTACAAGTGTACCAATAAAACTTGTCACTGTTGAACCGTTAGGCTTAATTAGTTGGCCACTTTGGCTCCAATGAGAATCTAATTTTATTCCTAAGTCTCTATCACGAATGACTTTCTTCATAACTGTTATTCCCCATCTAATTTCCGCTTCTTGATCAATAACGATCTCATGATCTCCATCATCAATAGCATCATCATGTGGGTGATCCTCGTTACTAACCATCTAACCTGAAATAAAGAAAAACATAAACCCAATATAAAAATCCATATACAATTGAATATATAACAAATGACAAATAAAGAAGAGCATATAAATTTATTGAAAATGACATAATATATAACATTTTACTATATTACCTCTTTCACTAACATCTCTTTCTTTTCTTGGTTAGAATATAAATTACTTGTTTCTTATCAATGAGGACGTCAGAATTGATCTGAATTCCCTTGTTATGATTGTTTCTAATATATGATTCATCCGCTATAATATTCTCATCTTGATCATTTCGTCTAATAGATGATTGATTCTCAACATCAATATCACCTTGATCTACACTGGTATCATCAATCACTTTGTTAGATAAAAGCACAATAGACCATTTTGTACTCGTCGGGTCAGTGACATAAAACACTTGTTTAGCTTGAGATGCTAGAATAAAGGCTCGTCTTTATGCCCCACCCTATTAAGAACAACTTGCAGAAATCCTGACTTATCCATTCGTATGCCACTACTATTTACCCACTTGCATCCAAAGATAGGAATCTGAAACTTCTCGTAATCAAACACCTAAATGTGCTCAATAACCCCAAAATATGACAGATTTGCATATTTGGGGTTTAAGTCCTTCATACTTGATATGTGCATTGCTTCAGCTAGCACGGTGACACCACTATTTTGCATAGTACTTTTATCATCTTGTTCTTTGGTATAAAATGATTATCCATTTATTGCGTATGCGCTATGAGAAAACACATGAAAACTTGGACCATATGCCAAACATCTCAACCTTTCTATTATTGAAGCAGGATCTGAAGAGCGCTTTGAATAAATATGATCCTTAAACCATTGTATAAAACTTTGATTGTGCTCTCGTACTATCCAATTTTCATTTATGTTCTAATTTAACCCTCGGAGTACAGCCTTGTGCATTTCAACATATGGTTCAACCTCACTGTCATTGTGCAGAACATACAAATGCACTTTCTCCCATTCATCCCTTGATACTGTCTCAATTTATTTCCAATTAATTTTTTACCTTCCTTTTTTTCAAAAATATGAGTTTTGGGGAGCTCAACGGATTGAACATTGGACAAATATTCAGTACAAAACTCAACCGCTTCTTCAACAATGTATCGTTCAACAATACAATCCTCTGGGCGACTTTGGTTTTTGACGTACCCTTTTAATATTTTCATATAACATTCAGCAGGGTACATCCATCTCATATAAGCTGGTCCACACAACTGTGTCTCTTTCACAAGATGAACAACTAGATGAACCATTATGTCAAAAAAAGAGGGAGGAAAATACATCTCAAGCTCACACAAGGTAATAAATATTTCTTTTTGTAGTGTTGGTAAGACCTCGGGATCGATCACCTTATACAAATTGACCTGAAGAAAACACACAATTTAGTTATGGTGCTTCTTACTTTTTCTGGAAAAATAAAATGTATACCTATTGGTAGAAAATGCTCCATTATAACATGAGAATCATGTGTCTTTGAACTATTCAACTTGAGGTCTTTCATAGACACAAGTCTTCTAATATCTAAAGAGTATCCTTCTGGAACTTTAACTTCACTTAAAAACTTGCACAATATTTTTTTATCCTTTCTAGATAGAGTAAAAGCAGCAGGTGGTAGAGATGTTCGTCTTCCTTTCTTCACGGGTCCTAATTCAGTTCTTATTCCCATCTTTAACATGTCCTCCCTTTCTTTAAGGCCATCCTTAGACTTTCCTTTTATATTGAGTAACGTACCAATAACACTTTCGTATACATTTTTTCAATATGCATAACATCGAGAAAATGTCTCACATACAAAGACTTCCAATATGGCAATTAAAAAAAAACGACTTCTTCTTCCACCCATCTTTGACAACCTTATGTGCAAAAGACTTGCCAAACTGAGTACACACATCTTTTACTTTTTCAAAAATTTGGTCACCTGACAATACAGGTGGAGCTTTACGTTGTTCAATGTCTCCATTGAATGCTTTTCCCACCCACGGTAGTGATGTTTAGAATGTAAGAATCTACAATGACCGAGAAACACATTCTTCTGACAAAGTTCCAATCGCGTCGTATCGGTTCCATCTTCACAAACAGGACACACACATTGACCTTTAATGTTATACCCAGATAGATTCCCGTATGTTGGAAAATCATTAATTGTGCCAAACAACATCTCCCTCAAATTGAAACTTTCTTTCCTATATCCATCATAAACCTCCACACTGTTCTCCCACAAAATCTTTAAATCTTCAATCAAAGGTTTCAAGTACATGTCTATGTCATTCCCTGGTAGTTTAGGCCCATAAATTAACATAGATAACATCATGTACTTACGCTTCATACATAGCCATGGAGGTAGGTTATAAATCATAAGAATAACAGGCCATATGGTATGTGAGATTATTTGAATACCACGTGGTTTCATTCCATCAGTAGATAATGCCAAGGAAGGTTTCTTGCTTCTTCTCCAAAATCAGGATAATCATCATCAATTTTCGACAACTGTGGTGAATTTGCTGGATGTCGATACTTTCCATCAATAATTCTTTCATCTGCATGCCAAATCAAGTGTCTTACATCAGTTTCACTATGAAACCTGCTCCTAAATCTAGAAATTATAGGAAAATACCATAAGACTTTTGCTAGAGACAATTTTATCTTATATCGAGATAAACCGCATTTAGGGAACTCATTTAATGATGCATATTCGTTTCGAAACAAAAACCAATTGTTTGGACATGCATGTATCTTATCATAGCTCATGCCAATAGAGCACAACATTTTTTTGGCCTCATAGGTTTGATTAGGAAGAACATTATCCTCTGGAAGCATATCTCTCATAAGGGCTAATAACTCTGAAATTTTTGTCCGACAATCCATTGCCCGCCTTTAAGTTGTATAACTTTAATACCGCAGATAGTCTTGTGAATTTAGTGCAAGCTTTATACAATGGTTTCTCTGCATCGCTTACCAACCTCTCAAACATTTTGGGACAATCCTTAAGATCTTCTTCAAGTGCTTCTGCAATCTCTTCGACTCAATCACAATCGTATGTATCCGTGTCATTGTTGTTTGGAGCATAGGTTGTCGTATTACTTTTCTCCCTCAGTTCAAAATTCTCGTTAATTTTCTCACCTTGATATATCCAACACTTATAACTTCGATCAATCCCACGCTTCAGTAAATGCGATTTCAATCCATCTGCGTCAACCCGACCCACATAAAAACAACCCAAGCAAGGACATCTCATTCGACTGGAGTCTTTGACGTGTTCAACAACAAACTTAACGAATTCCTATACCCTATTCTCGTACTCTTTTGACAATCGATCGACAGTCATCCATTTTTTATCCATGGAATTACTACTAATTAAGGTAAACAAAAACACTATAATTATCCACGCAACTATTTCAAAAGAACATAAAGAAAAACACTTTCGCGACACAAAAAGAATATTTTTACAAACTTTTAGAAATATTTCGTAAGATTTAATCGGATTAGTTCTAGATCGATATAGACTAAAATTAATTATTTTTATATAAAATTAATTGTGCTTTTTAATTGATATGGATAGAATGTTTTTTAATTTAGGAAGAAGATAGTAAATAAATAAACGAGTCGGTAATGTTGACTTTGAACTTGAATTACCAAAGAAAGAAGAGGTGTTATTGATGTAGACGCCGGATGATGTTGCTTTGATGTTCTTCGAATTGGTGATGGTTGAGTAGATAGTTGTCCTGTCTGATTTTAGGTGTTAATCTTTGACCTGAGAAAGAAAGATAGTTTTCCTGGCTTGTTACAGGCATTAATCTTCAATCTCTTCATGTAGATAGTTTTCCTGGCTTGTTACAGGTATTAATCTGGAATTTGAAAAGGTTGATGGTAGCCATCTGTTGATTGACCTTTTCCTGAAAAGGTAAAATGTTAGTTGTATGCAATGTCATGATGTATGAAATATATGATGTCATGATGTTCTCAAAATAAATGAGATTGTGCCATATGCACTTATCATGTATGTAAATAAGATGTATGAAATGTGAAATGTTTATGAATGTATTTTAGTCTGGGAAAATAAATCCTTGACAAATGCTGGGGAGTTGTTAAATCCTAGACTACTGTTGAAGAGTATGTGTGTCTTCAAACTTTGCTTAGAATGTTTCCACCGGGGATTCCTGTTTTGTTGTTTGAGGAGAACTCCACTGGGAAATATTGAAAACTCTGTGGGGAGTATGTTGTTCCTTCTTGGGGAAAGAGTTCAGGAGTCTTGGTTGTCCGTTGCTCTTACTGTGGAATCGAAGTTGAACTGATATTTGGTCGGGTCCAGGTTTTACAGTAACTTGTCGGGGATTATAGAGTAGTCTACTGGGGAAGAGGAGTTGTGGTCCTTTGATTTGTAGTAGTCGGAGAGGCAACCTCAAGTTGGGGAATCCTACCGTTTGTTGGGGAAATAAACCATGTTGTCGGTCTGCTTGAGAGGTGACGACTTCGTTGGGGAAAGTATTCGAGGGTTTTTTGAGGTTGTCTCAGCTGGGGAAAGGTTTTCAGAGATTGAAAATCTAGATGGGGAATCATCCTATGAGAAGGGTTGTTGGGGAGATTTGTCAATGCCCCTAGAAGCAAGTGTTTGTGGCACTTCCTGGAAGTTTGATTGCACGTAACCCTTTGTCGGGATTAACGTTCAATTCCCCGAGTGACGGAGATGGATACTTGCCCCTGGTTACTCTGCAATTCTTGGGAGATTTCTGGGAATCTTGACTGGACTGCCCCAGGTGTGTTGGATAGTAGCATGTCATGTCCTTTTGTTGATAGGAGTTTTTCAATGGAAGTGTCATCCCACTTGAATTGATTTTGGTTCACTGAGAGAGCTTTCTTTCATTGGATATTCATTGTGTGAATTTCTCCACTGTCAAACAAATAGCCATATGCAAACAGTGATATTCAAGTAATGCAAAGTTTATGTTTGTCTTGAAATTTTGAAAATGCATTTTAGCGAGTAAAGAAATTTTGTAAGAAAAATTCAAACTCAAGATTTAGAGTAAAGTCTTACAGGAGTCAGGATACCTTTTGTAACAGTATGCTTTCGAACTAACCCATGCTTCAATTAGGACTTTTGAAGGGTTGTAACGTGGCTTGGTTCACGGTTTAAGAAACAAAGGATAAAGGCTCAAATGTATTTGTACCCACCCATTCTTCATGATGTTCTTCAGTCCTAAGCTCAGTTAATTGTACGTTTGAACTCCAATTGAGTCTGGGATGACATTTTGGTGATGGTTCAAACAAGTTAAGTTTGTTGGAAGGCAGTCATTTTTGGAACATTTTTTTCATGTTGTTGAGGATTTGTAGTGACCTCTTTCTTTTGATTTGTTATCCCTAATTTTTGCCTGACGGTTCCTGTTTTGAGATTACTGTCAGCGGGATGCCCCCGTTTTCTTAAGTCTCCTTTGTAGGTTTTGACTTAGTGGGTTTTTCTTTTTGAGAGATAATGACTGCCCATGTGATAGGGAACCATTACCGTCTTTTGATTCCAGAGGAATGTTTCTTGATGTCATTCGTTGTATTACGAGATGAGAGTTTGTGGCTAAATGCGCGTTTGAATTAACTGAGAGACTACCCTGCCCCAGGTTTTGTTTAAAGGTTTCAATTTGTATACAGAAAACTTCTACTTCTTTGGCTCAAAGGGGTTGACTAGGTATTATCTTCCTTATAACTCCAGTGTTTAGGATTTGAAAGAACGCATGTACATCGTCAGCAAGATCTGTCCAAAAGCATATTGTAAGAGATTATGGCATTGTTTTCGTCATCCTCCCTCTAAAGGCTTGTAACTTTTAGCAAGAGTTGAATGTCATAAAGTGAGTAAAAAGCATAGATTAAATGTAATGAAAATGAAATAATTCAAGACAAACATATGAAATGCATTAATGAAACAAAGTTTGACATTAATAGGTAATTGTTTGAATAACAAAAGAAATTACAACTTGAAAATTCAAATGAAACAAAAGCGTTCAACCATTTGTCATAGGAGCAGTAATCACGTTTGGAGTCTCCGGAGGGTCGAATTCGATCTCCTTGGCGTTAATCAAATTCTGAATCTTGTACTTCAATGCCCAGCAATCGTTAGTGTCATGCCCGGTACTGTCAGAATGATAAGCACACGTTGCATTAGGATTGTAGTTAGGAGAAAAAGTCTTGGGGTTTGGATGAGGTCCTATTAATGCAATCAGATTCATCCTCAACAAGTGATGTAGCGCTTGAGACAGCGGCATGTTGATGTTGGTGAACTATCTTTTGGGTGCGACCTCCTTACGCTGATGCCCCTGCCTTTGTTGAGCAGGCGTAGGATTAGAGATCAAGATTGCTCCTACGTGTTAGTCATAACGACTCTTTTGACCATACACAGCATTGGGCTCCTTCTTCGCATTGAAGGGTTTTTTTTTAGCATCAGAAGGTGTAGCTTCTTGAATCTCCCACTTTTGATTCCAACTTCGACCCTTACACCAGTCAGTATTAGCTCAGTGAACCCGGCTGAAGAGCTTCCGATCAATTGTTTGAAGAAAGGCCCTGTCAAAGTTCCCATGAAGATGTCAATCAGCTTCCTGTCAGTTAAAGGGGGTTGCACTCTACCAGCCAGATCTCTCCACTTTTGGGCGTATCCTTTGAAGCTCTCGT
The DNA here is from genome assembly GCA_948472305.1 of Vicia faba. NCBI lineage: Eukaryota > Viridiplantae > Streptophyta > Magnoliopsida > Fabales > Fabaceae > Vicia > Vicia faba. Next base: position 1,576,524,765 of record OX451737.1, read on the forward strand.
TGGAACCCATGGTCATGTTTTGTAATTGCACACGAGTTGGTGCAAGATAAGCATTGTACTGATACTGCTTGTAGAAAGCAGCAGCTAAATCCTCCCAGGTGTGGATTTGAGAAATCTCCAATTGATAGAACCATTCGAGTTGAGTCCCTTCCAGGCTTTCTTGGAAGAAATGGATCCAAAGCTTTGGATCAGTTGTGTATGGTTGAATCTTGCGGACATAAGACTTTAAGTGCATCTTAGGGCAAGAGACTCCATCGTACAGGGCAAAGGTAGGGACATTGAACTTTGGCGGGATGACCACTCAAGAAACTAAACTCATGTCTCCTAAATCAAAGCCATGTATTTGTTGAATCTCCATAGCACTGAGGCGATCCTCCAACTGTTTGTAATTTTCATCAGCGGGAGGATATTGTTCCTCGGAGTAGTCGGCTTCAACTTCATCAATCTCCAAATTATGGTCTTCTTCAAGACTATCCCCCGTGTTGGATGGAGTTGAAAGATCTAGAGCTCTCTTGACTGGTCCGCCAAGTCTTCTTCTCAAGTTCAGGACGCCTATTGACTTTTTGGACTTTTTATTCTAGTCTTTGAGAAGGAGAGCTTTTAGGTCCTCTTGCCCTTTAGCCATATCCAGGAACATTTGTTGGAATTGAGCGTTTTGAGCTTGGATATATTTCACCATTTGTTCCATATCCATCTTACTGAAATAAACAGTAAGAAGATAAGGAGACTTGTATGGGAGAAACTTGTCATGATATGATGCATGAAATGGGGATGCATGTTTTCAAGGATCTCACGGGGTAAACATAAGAAAAAGTTAGAGATTGAACTTTGATCAACAACTTTGATTGTAGAACTTTGTATCGATGGATGTCCTTCCACGGGAATCAAACTCACCATGTCAAGTGGGTTGTATCCCTTGACTCAGATTGTTGTACTTGATCTTTGACGGCGTTTGGTTAGAGGAAAATAAATCATCTTTGCCCTTGCTAGACGTCTGGTTCAATGTGACCCTACATCATAGGCCCTTGAGATCCTTGAGATGGTTATTGAAAATGCTATGGTATGATGTTATAATGTTATGTACAAATATGTGAAGTAAACAAGCTTATACAAATAATCATATACACGCAAAGCAGACAAGTCCTTAGGTTTAGGCTTGCATGGAGTTTGTAGGTAAGTACCCTCTTGAAGTTTAGTTGGCTCAACCTGTCCTAATAATAGTAACCGAGTTCTAAGGAGCTCAATATCACTGGATTGTTTCCTTGGTCATGGTTTCAGCTCAAGCCTCTTTAATGGCGACCGAAATATCCCAAGAAACCAACCCTCAATGAGTGTAGTATCGAGTATCTACCAACTTCGGACTGCACTAAAGCCGGTCATCTCACTATGTTCTAAAGGCCAAGTTGGTCAAGTAAAGGTTCTAAAAGTTTGTTAGTGCTTCGCGACATCACTCAGCGGCCCTGTATTCTCCTTGACTACCCAAGGGCTACCGGTACCCACAAATATGTCACACTAACATAGCTATTGCTTAGACCATGTCGGTATACCCCGCACAGTTTCTACAACGTATTGCTATTTACCTATAATGTTTCCCCAAATCCGGGTGGAGGATTCAAACCCAAAAAAAGAACCATAATGTAAAGCAAACAAGTCAAACAATGTAAGCAAATAAATGTGATCTAGCCCTAAGGTAACCCCACTTTTATAAAAATCCCCAGCAGAGTCGCCAGTTCTGTGATACGGTGGGAGAACTGACTTGATGCTTTTGCATTTTATCGCAAATGTTGCGGTTAGCAAGAGTCGCCGCCGACTTTTTTTTTATCCAAAAGGAAAGGTGAAAAAGCACAGGAAAGACCTTTGAGATATTTTCTTGAGTTTGGGGGGGGGGGGGGGGGGGGGGTAGATTATGAAAAGGGAAGGTAATAGCACCCTTTTCATCCATGGTTTTCCATGGGCTCTTAGTTACTTGCTAGATCACTTGCTTTTTGTTTAAAATTGTGCTTTGTGTGGTTTTTGAAAGTATTTTGTAAAGAGGCCATTATTTTAGGAAATCTTTGCAATGATTCTCGTTTGTAAGAATGTATACAAAGATGTTTGATCTTTTGAAAATGTTTTCAAGTTTGTAAGATGTTTGAAAGTGTATGTGATTGTTTTTGAAAATAGCAAGGATGTTTGTTTTGAAATTGAGCAAGTAACTAAAAGTAATCTACCTACTCAAAAGGTCTTAGATGTGTTTTTACTCCTCCTTTTAGACGTTGCTATCTTATCATTGATTTGGTAAGAAGCCCCATCGTTGGATGTGAAGGGACGGACGTGGGTCATCGTATAGTCATGATAGCAATGTTGTGAGATATCTTAGCATTCTCTTGTAGGGACTAAGATCACTTGTAAGGCAACATTTATAGCGTCATCGAGGGACTATGATCTTGTATTTGTGATTGTTTTTCCTAAGATATACCACATGCATAACATGACCATTTTTATAAGGCAACAAGTGGAATTTCCCTAAGGGTGCATGTGTGCAAGTGTGTTTGATTACATGCATTTTGTCTTTGATTTTTGGGTTGTCTACTTGTTGATTTTATCTTGCTATACATCCAAGTTACTAACATTTGTATAAAGCAATAAAAATGCAGGAAATAAATATCCTACACTATTACAACCATATTGAAAGGAAAGAAAATGTAAAGGCAAAAACAAAATAAAAGAAAGTAAAAAAAGAGATCCTTCGATTCAGGCAGGAGCACCCTTCGACTTGCATTCTGTTGGCCTCCTTCGATTGGGGCTAGCATCAGTGAGGTCATGGCCTTCGATTAGGGGCTGGCACCAGTGAGGTCCTGTCCTTCGATTGGCCTGGAAGTCAGTGTATGGTGAAGCCTTCTGGTTCTGCCTTGTTGCCTTGTTGTCTTCTTTGACTGGAGGTTGAAAGAAGTGAAGGAATGCCTTTCGACTGAGCCTGAATCAGTGAAGGCATGCTTTTCGTCTGGTCCCGGAAGTCAACATGGTTTGCCTCCTGGTTGTCTCTTTCGTTTGACCTGAAGGTTAGCATGGAAGCCAGAGGCTTCGTTTCTAACTTTTCGGTCTCCTGTTTCTTTCATTTGAGTATGAATAGCAACATGGCCCAAGGCCAAGCCAACATCACCTTAAGACTAGATTAGTTCTTTAAAGCATATTTAAATGTACCAAGAGCAAAAGCCAAGAAGATTGTTAACCATGACACATATTAAGAGAGTGAAAACGAAAGAAGAAAATAGTGTGTACATGTTTTAAATGAAAAAGAAAACTTATTTACATGCTATGTTGGAAACGAAGGGCCAAAAAATGACTTACCTTGCTGGAGGTTGGAGCGTGTTCTGGACTTTGAAGCAGTTGCTTTGAATGCCTCTGGATTCGAAGGCAAAGACCCAGGGTGGGCCTTCGACACTAGATTCGAAAGAGCAAAACAAGTGAAATATCCTTCTTTGCTGGATTCAAAGGAAGGAACAAGTGGGATGCTCCTTGATTCGAAGGAAACTGGGATGTGTTGTTCTTCAGAATTAAAGGAGGTAACCATGATTCTGGGTTTTTTTGATTTCACAAGTGTTGAAGTGTTTGAGAATTTTATGGTGTGTGAGAATTTTGAAGATACATTCCCATCCTCTCCTCCCCTTCTTTGTGCAAATAAACTCTCTATTTATAGAAAAAGGTTTTGGGAAGCTTGGGGAGCAAAAATAAAATAAGGCTCAGTTGGAAAGTAAGTGTCCACTTGTGCCATAAAAGCAAGATGAATGGTTCAGATGGGTTGCTTCCTTATGAAGGAAAATAGGCGCAAGGCTCAAGACAAACTTTTCTAAAAGGTAGTATTATACTATTAAGTACAAGTGGTCTTGGACAACAAATGGGTAAAGGCCTATTTTAACTTGCATAAACAATTAAATATAGGGTGAGTCATAGGTTTTAGGCCTGAAAAGGGAAAACACGTAGCCTAGCCTATGGGTCTAAATGTTCAACTTGATCTTTTGAGTTGAATCCTCCATCTTTCTACACCTTTCGACCAGACTAGAATAACACAACATTCGTTTTCACCAATTGTGTGTCCTTTGAATGAACCAACTGTGTGTTCTTTGAATGGCCCTTTTTAGTTGAATATGCCATTTTGAGTCTTCTTGCTTTTAATAACTTAGGCCCAAACCTTCGACCAGACTCCAAAGTAAAAGAACAATTATTCCCCAACTATGGCAAGTCCTTCGAATGGACCACCAAGTTGTGTGTCATAATGCAGGACTATGGCGTATCGAAGGGTTTGCAGATGGATTCGAAGGTGATATGAAGGCGCATTTGAATCATACATGAAGATGAATTTGAAAGTCACGGGAAGGTAGTCATTCATCCAATCGAAAACTTATGAATCCAAGGCAAACAGGTGAGGGGCGAATGGTGCAATCGAATGACACTTTTCAGAAGGTTATCAACTTATGAATCGAAGGAAGCTTTCAGAAGATTATTGACTTTTTGAATTGAAGAAAACCAAAAGGAGGCCTTTACTTCCTGAATCGAAGGACACTGTTTCAAAGGGAAACAAAAACTCAATTGAAGCTTGTATGAAGATCATTTCCTTCTGAATCAAAGGAAGCTTTCAGAAGATTATTGACTTTTTGAATTGAAGAAAACCAAAAGGAGGCCTTTACTTCCTGAATCGAAGGACACTGTTTCAAAGGGAAACAAAAACTCAATTGAAGCTTGTATGAAGATATCTCTTGGCTCAAACAAAACTTATGGGAGGCAAAGTCTGCAAGAGGCCCTTGGTGCAATTGGATTCGAAGGATGCATAGAGAAGGTTATTTTATCCCATCGAAGCTTGCCCAAACGAAACAAACACGCAGGCAGCATATGCCCAATCAAAGTAGGCTTGCAGGCAGTAAATTTGTCCAAATCGAAGCAGGCTTGTAGGCAGCTATTTTGTCCAATCGAAGAATTTTCCTTGCAAGGGGTACATGTGGCCAGCAAGTCATGGCCTTCTATTGCAAGCATGTAGGCAACACACTTGTCCAATCGAAAGGTTGAATCGAAGGAGGCCTATTTTCTCCAAATTTTTCAAAATGTTATTTTTATCTATTTTCTCCCTTTTTGACAGTTTCCTTTTAATCTTGGTACTGGAAAATCCCAATGTACTTTGTGCAAGCTTTACCCTTGAGAATCCTTGTGAGAAAAGCCTTGAAAAATGAGAGGGCAAATTTTGGGGTACAACAGCTGCCCCTGTTCAATCTTCTTAAACATGAAGAGTTAGATTGGCGAGTTCTGTCATTCGTGACTCAAAGGTGGAAGATGATTGGACACTAGAGTGCCCAGAAATTTGCACTCGGCGATGCGATGATAGGAGGAATGGGCTTAAAGATGCCATTTGGAGAGGTGATAGAATCTTGTTGGAGATGGACTTGTAGATGCCATCCAAGAATGCTTGTTGAATTTTAATTTATAAGTTGAAAGAATGAGTATTAGAATTGCATCCATGTCTGGAGTGTATCTGAGCTGTATCTGAAAGTTGAATCCGAATGAGTGTCAGGATGGCATCCGCATCTGGAGCGTATCTGAACTGTATCCAAAAGTTGGATCTGAATGAGTATCAGGATGACATCCGTATCTGGAGCGTATCTGAAGTGTATCAAAAGGTTGGATCTGAATGAGTATTACGAAGGCATCCGTGTCTGGAGCGTAACCGAACTGTATCTGAAAGTTGGATCTGAATGAGTATCAGGATGGCATCCGTATTTGGAGCGTATCTGAACTGTATCAAAAGGTTGGATCTGAATGAGTATCAGGATAGCATCCGTATCTGGAGCGTATCTGAACGGTATCAAAAGGTGGGTTGTTTGGTGATGAGTCCGTGTAAAACTGCATCTGAAATTTCCTGAGAAGGAAACTGTGTAGGGTTACTTCATGATGATTCCGTGTAAAACTTCATCTTTGGAAAGAGAAGGAACCGGTGTAGGGTTTCCTGATGATGAGTCCGTGTGAAACTGCATCTTGGAAGGAAGGAACCTGTGTAGGGTTGCCTGATGATGAGTCTGTGTAAAACTTCATCTTGGAAGGAAGGAACCTGTTTAGGGTTGCCTGATGATGAGTCCGTGTGAAATTGCATCTTGGAAGGAAGGAACCTGTGTAGGGTTTCCTGATGATGAGTCTGTGTGAAACTGTATCTTGGAAGGAAGGAACATGTGTAGGGTTGCCTGATGATGAGTCCGTGTGAAACTGCGTCTTGGAAGGAAGGGACCTGTGTAGGGTTGCTTGATAATGAGTGTTGTACCCCAAAATTTGCCCTCCCATATTCTTCAAGAAATTGCCAAGCCAAGTCACAAAATTCTCCAAGGGTTGCTCAGGGCAACTGTATCCTATGCAGTCAAAACTAGGGTTTGTGTTCTGATCAAGAATTGAAAGTTTTCAAAGGCCCAATCAAGTCCCACATGCTTACAAATATGGTCAAGTATCCTTATATCAAGTTTCAAGGCATTCAGCTCAAAATTGCACAGTCAAAACCCTAAATTGCACTACAGTCAACTGTAGGGGCAAAATGGTCATTTGGCAGTCAAAAGTTCAAATTTTTGGTCAATATATCATTTTGAAGCCACAAACATCATTTGATCAATGCTTGATCATGATTCTCAAAATTTGGCTCAGAAATCATCAAAGATGCAAAAGTTACTATATTTGGACAGCTGAAAAAGTCAACTGAAATTGACCAGGGCATAACTTTCACATGGATTATCAGTAAAATTCCATCCAAAGCTCATTTTGAAGAGAAAGACATTTCCTACAACTCATCTTCATACTCCAAGTCCAAGAAATGCTCTCACAAAAAGTTATCAATTTCAACATTATAGGTCATTTTCAAAAGTCAACAAAAAGGGTCTTTAAGTCAAAGGCCATAACTTGAGATTGGTAAATCAAAATGACATGGGACCAAAGGCATCGGTTAAAGGACTCCAAGACCTTTCCAAAATGTCCAAGAACATGTGAAAATCTTAAAAATTGAGCAAGTTATGCCTTGTGGAAGTTGGGAAATTTTTGGGAATTTTGAAAAGTCAACAATGGTTCAAATGACCTAAATTTGCTAATGGGCCCATTTTTCTTCCATGATTCATCATTCCAAGCCTATGCACGACCACTTGGCCCAAAGGGGAGTATTTTCTCATTTTTTATTTATTTATTTGAATTATTATTTATATTAATTCATTTAAATTATTTAAATACATGAAAAATATCAAACTTGACCTAAAAAATCCTTTCATGCATGTTTTACTCTCAATATCACGTGCACATCCTAATGAGGCAAGTTTTGGTTTGATTTGGCATGATTGAACAAAATTGCACATGAAAAAGATATGTAAAGATTCTTAGAAAATCAAATATTGAAAACAATGAATGCCTTGGATTTTATGCAGTTTTGTTAACCTAATTGCTTCCATACATAATGAGGATCACAACCCTAAGCCTTAGAGACTCTAAGCTGCGCAGAAAACCATTGACCAAACTTGAAAATTGTTCATAAAAAGGCAATTCTGAAATCATTGTTTCAGGTGGATTCAAGGCGTAATACTGATCCCATTAGCTTCCTTGGGTGACATAGAATGCATTCCAATCAAGAACAACGACCAAAGCTTCAAGAACTGGTAGTTTGAACTCACACTGCATCAAGAAAAACTCCTAATCGTGCATACCAATTCATGCATTTTTTATAAGTTTTGATATGTATTTTGCATTCCTGATGAAGTTTACAAGCTAACCATTATGTTTAATTGCATTATTTCGTTGTGTATAAGATTCCACCATTGACAGATTTTAGGGTTCCAAGGTTCCAAAATTGGGGCTTTATGCAAGGCGTAAAATTGGATCACCAAACTGGTACAGGCAAATTCGTCGTGTCAAGACGAAGTAAATTCAAGCCTCGCAATTAATTTATGACCCACATAGCGCTAATCGCTATTTTTCCAAAGGCCCTCTAAAACAACGCTCAAAAACTGTTGCCTCATATTTGTGTTTTCAGGAAAATTGAAGAAGATGACCTCGTGTCCAACGGCCAGTGGTTCTTTTGAATCTCGCGCGTTTTTAATCCACTAACACCATGTTTTATTTATTATATTTATGTGTTATTATATGTTAAATTAAAAACGCTTGGTTCAGTGGCAAGATGGTTGTGCTGGCAACGTTAAAGACCTGGGTTCGAACCCCAGGTCTGTATAATTCCATTTATTATTTTGCAATGGCAATTCCTATGCAGGCACAACGCTATGGTTCACCATGTTCCATCATCATCCAGACGTCCACGTGCTCAGTAAAATCAGATCAATGGCCAAGAATCAAAGAGCACCCTACGTCCCAGTCAACATGCCACATAGTGCTTGCAAAAGTCAATGGATTTCATGCTTAATTGGGCCAGAATTCTAAGGCCAGCACCTCACAAATTGGGACTACACCCCCACCCTGGTTTGCCTTTACTATTTAATTTTTCTTTTATTTTATTTATTTCTTATTCTTGTTTTAATTGTTATTTTTATTTTAATTACTGTCTATTTAATTAATTATTTTTTAACAAAATACAAAAACATCATAAAAAATTCAGAAAAGACAAAAATTTAATAATTATTTTATTTTAATTATTTTTTAAAATAAATTAACATGTAAATATTTAGTTTTAATTAGGTTGCCATTTTAATTCTTTTTAACAACTAAAAATCCAAAAAAATATAGAATTAGGTTAATTGATAATTATTATACCTTTTAAATTTTCCTTTTTTTTTCTTATCACAATATCATTCATTTATTTATTTATTTTTATAATTAAATGTACATAAGTAAAAATTAGGGTTTAATTTAGGTTAATATGACATTTTCACAATAAACTTAAAAACCATTAGAATTAGGGTTTGACGTTTCATTTTAATTTTAATTAATTATTTTTGCTATTAAATTTTAATAACCAAAAATACTAAAAAACATTTTCCTTTAATTTTTAATTCTAATTCCTCATTAATTTTAATTTTTTGGCAAAAGGGTCCAACGCCCTCGTTTCGATGATTCTTTCAATTCGTACCTTTATTTAATTTCGCGCATTTATTTTATGTCGTTTATTATAATTATGTATCTCTCCCAAAGCGTTGTAACATTTTATACTTTTTGCACTTTTATTTCTTTTGCTTTATTTATTTTCCGTCAAATCGGGTCCGATTTAATTTTGGCGATGTGGACCCGCGCCATTTGTAATAGCCTTAGATTTATTTTCCCCGCAAACTTTATAACTGTTAAAAAGCATGCAAGAATGAATGTCTTAATTAAAATCAAGCGTAGAACACAAATAAACATGACAAGACAAATGCAAATGAAAATGACACACGAATTCGCACACACCACCCCTAGGGTACGCCTCACTGTTGCCTTGCCTCGAAAGGTGATCGTCGAGTAGAGGATGTCTTAGTAAGTCCTCATGATCCGGGAACCTGGCATGAGGGTAGCTTCTAAGGTGTCTTCCCATTGCTCTGGTGATCACCATGTCCCGAATCTTCGAATTGACCCGAACACCTCCAACGGTGGTGCTACCTACCTCTCAATGGTGGGATAGCACTACTTTAAAGGACATCTACACAGACGAATTCCTTAGGGTAGGTAGACGACTCTAGATACTTGCTCTAATCTTCAAAAATAAACAAAAAACTTTTCACACCGACACCTTTTCAAAAGCTTTCGAAAGCAATTTTTCAAACACTCTTGAGGACCGATACAAGAGTCGAACTGGAATTTTCAAAGAAACCTTTTTTTAAAACCCACAGTCGAAAAGCAAACAAACCATTTTTGAAAACACAAGTGAGCAAGTATCTAAGAGCCCATGGATAACCATGGATAGAAAGGGTGCTAACACCTTCCCTTTCTATAACCTACCTCCCGAACCGAGAGCAATCTCTTAAGGAATTTTTCTGTGCTTTTGTCCTTTCCATTTGGAGAAAATAAAAGACGGTGGCGACTCTTGCTTCCGCGACATTTCGCGAACCAGCGTTAAACAGTCAGTTCCAGATCCACCGATCACAGAACTGGCGACTCTGCTGGGGACTATTTTAAAGTGAGGTGTACCTTAGGACTAAGATCACTGTGTTTTCAATTGTATTCTTTGCTTGCTTTATTATTGTGGGACTGTCTTGGGAGTTCTATAGATCCTAACCCGGATCTGGGGGATACCTTCTTAGAAAGTAGCAACAAGACTGTGAGGGAACTGTGCGGGGTATACCGACATGGTTGAAACAGTCTGCTACGTTGATGTGGCACTTTGGTGTGTACCGGTAACCCTTGAGTTCAGTCAAGGAGAGTACGGGGCCTCCGCGTGGTGTCATGAAGCATCAACAGACCTTAGGAACCTTAATTGAACCATCTTGGCCTCTTTAGGGTAGTGAGATAACTGACTTTGGTGCAGTCCGAGGTTGGTTGATACTCGATACTACGCTCAATTGAGGGTTGCTTTCCTGGAATATTTCGGTCGCCAGTTCAGTGGCTAAATCGAAACGATGAACAATGAAAGCAATCTCGTGATATTGGGAACCTTAGAACCCGGTTACTTTGATTAGGACAGGTTGAACCCACCAACTTCAAGAGGGTACTACCCAGACCCCATGCAGGCCTTAAACCTTAAGGGCTTGTCTTGTGTGCCTTGTGTGCCCTACATGTTTGTCTTTGTAAATATCTGTGGTGTGTTTAATCATAAGCATCATGACATCATCCAGCATCATATGCATCGACTAACCATTTCAGGGGTTCGGATTTTCATCTTTGTTCTTGTTTTGTAGGACATGGAAACTGTTCGTAGAAAGACAATTCAAGTCAGTCTTGTAAGGATACCTCCTCAGCTTAAGGAGCTTATATCCAGGATTCCCGAGAACTCTTCATTCAGTGAAAGGCATGGAAGCCTCATCAGCTTGGTTAACACCAACATTGAGGAAGATATGATAAAGGTCTTGTTCCAATTCTTTGACCCTCTGCATCACTGTTTTACCTTCTTGGACTATCAGTTGGTACCTACATTGGAGGAGTTCTCCCGGCTCCTGAAGATCCCTATCCTTGATCAGCTACCCTTCAACGGTACAGAAAAGGAACCTAAGCTTGAAGAGATTGCTAAAGCCTTGCACCTACAGTCATCTGACCTCAAGGGACATTGGGAAGTTAGAAGTGGTATCAAAGGGTTCTTAGCCGGGTTTCTGTTTGAAAAGGCCCTTGAATGTTGGAACTCCCTTGACTTGCAAGCTTTTGAAGAAGTGGTAGCTCTCCTTGTTTATGGTTTGGTGTTGTTTCCTAACCCAGATCAGCTTATTGATATCAGTGCTGTCCAGATCTTTATGTCCAGGAATCCTATACCTATGTTGCTGGGGGACATCCTCCACTCATGTTACACTCGAACCATGAGAAAAAGAGGTGTCCTTATGTGTTGCACTCCTCTCCTGGGAAGGTGGTTTATTTCGCACCTTCCACAATCAGTCTTGAAGAATGAGCGGGGTTTGAGATGGTCACAACGATTGATGACTCTTACACATGCAGATATACATTGGTGTCCTAGGTCCAGAGAGGATGTCACTATCATTGATCGTTGCGGGGAGTACCCTAATGTTCCTTTACTTGGAATCAGAGGAGGTATTACTTATAGCCCATGCCTGGCTTGGAGACAGTTTGGTTATGCTCGGAGGGATGGTCCTCATGACATGCTAATTCCCGACATAGTTTTTGACTTCGACAACGATACTCAAGGACTTCGTCAGAGATTTATCAGAGCCTGGAGGATGCCCAGTAGGATAGACAGCAAGACACTGGGGCATAGGAATTCCATCCCATTGGAGCCTTATCTCAGGTGGGTACGAGCCCCTCCCAGAAGTTAGTGATGCCTTATCCTCACATGCTCCCGGTAATCAAAGAACCTGTCTTGGAAGGGGAAGTGTCCTACACTATTCAGCACCCTGATATGCCCACATCCTGGGAAGAGATGCAGAAGAGCTGGATCCAGCTTAAGGAAGAAAGGAATTCTCTTGAGACTAATCTGCATGCCAGTGAAAAGAAGGTCCTGGAGCTCACTCGCCTGTTGCATGAGGAGAGGAATCTCAACACCTACATAGCTCCGAAGAGGATGCGCAGTGTATTTTGGGATTGATTTGATTTTTGTACTTTTTCCCATGAGGCTCTGATGTATTAAACAATGATTTCTTTAATGATAACGTGTGTTCCTTTTTGTCTACAACAAATTTGAACTTTCGAACCCTTGAATGCATTGCATACGCATTTCATACATCATGTGCATAGCAGGTTTTTCCCCTTTTCAGGTTGCTTACAGTTCTTCGCTGTTTATTTCAGCATCATGAATCCCGGATCTGAATCAACAGAGACATCAATCAAGGCTCTTCAGGCGCAGAATGCGCAGTTTCAAGAACTAATCAAGGGTCTGGCTAAAGGCCAAGAAGAACTAAAGGCTATGCTCCTGAAGAAGGAGAAGAAGAAGAAGAGAAGAACTGTTCTGTTCAACTCGGGCCGAAGGTTTGGCAACACCCTGCAACATGAAGAGGCTGGTTCTTCTGTTGGCAAGAGTCCTTCTCAGGCAGAAGTAAAGGTTCCTAGTCCGGTCGTCTCCGACAACGAGACAGATTTTGATGAAGAGCAGTACCTTCCTGCAGATGACAGGTACAAACAACTGGAAGACAGGTTGAAGGCTATGGAGGTGCAACAGGCACCTGAGCTGGATTTCGGAGATCTGGGTTTGTCGACTGGTGTGATTATCCCGCATAAGTTCAAAGCACCATCCTTCTCCAAATATGACGGGGCGTCTTGTCCCAAGCTGCACTTAAGGTCCTATGTTCGGAAAATTCAGCCGTACTCTGCGGATAAGAATTTATGGATCCACTTCTTCCAGGAGAGTCTTTCAGGGACTCATCTCGAATGGTTCTATCAGCTGGATGGGACCAAAGTTCGTAACTGGGAGGAGTTGGCTATTGCTTTCTACAAGCAGTACCAGTATAATGCCGACCTTGCCCCCACACGTACCCAACTCCAGGGTATGGCATTAGGTGCAAGCGAAGGTTTTAAGGAGTACGCTCAGAAGTGGAGAGACCTGGATGGCAGGGTGCAGCCACCATTGACTGATCGAGAGCTGGTTGACATGTTCTTGGGGACCCTATCTGGGCCATTCTTCAACCATCTCATTGGGAATTCTTCTGCTGGGTTCACTGATCTAATCTTGACTGGAGAGAGAATTGAAGCTGGGCTGAAATCTGGTAAGATTGCGAAGGGTGCATCCTCTAGTTTGGAAAAGAAACCATTTAAAAAGGAGTCTAGTGCCGTGTATGGTTCTAGGAAATCAGAGAGACCGGAGCACCGCCAATCTGTCAGTGCGGTGATGATTGCTAAGCCTGCTGCCGCTCCTCGGCCAAATAATTCTCAAAGGGCTGAAAGACCCCGGAGGGAGTTCACCCGGTTAAGCATGACCCTATCACAGATTCTGCCACAGTTGCTAGCCACCAACTTAGTGACTGTCAGGGAGGCTCCAAAGTTCCCCAATACAACATCTCCCAAGTACAACCCGAATGCTCGTTGTGCTTACCATTCAGAAAGTCCGGGGCACTCTACCGATGACTGTTGGGCGTTGAAGAATAAGGTGCAAGACCTTATCGACGCAAAGGAAATACAATTCGAAGCGCCTACAAAGCCGAATGTAGTTACTGCCCCTATGCCTCAACACGGGGTAAATGCTGTTGATGAAGACATTTATGTTGTTTCTGTGGATGATCTAGCCACTCCTCTAAAGATCGTCAAGAAGAACCTACTGCAGGCCGGTTTATTTCCGGGTTGTAGTGAGGGTTGCCTATTCTGTGCTGTATCCCCATCTGGTTGTCCCTTGCTAAAGTTAGGCATCCAAAGCTTAATGGATAGCAAGGAGATTCTATTCAAGAAGTCTGCTGTTCGGTTGGTTCCAATGGAAGAAGTTTCTGTAGTGACTATTTTCAATAACCCAATCCCGGCTCTCCCGAAGAAGCCCACTCAAATCATGACCGTTGCACCCGTTATTATCACTGTTCCAGGGCCCCTGCCCTATGTATCCGATAAAGCTGTCCCTTGGCACTATGGGGCAGATGTATATATAAACGGGATCAAACAAGAGCTCAACGCTGGCGCCAGCATCTGTGACATCACTGGCCCAACCAAAGTTACCCGCAGTGGCAGGCTCTTCTCGCCTGACATTGCACCGCCTGCTGCCTGAAGACCGCTCCTGATAATTCCTACGAGTACACCTACTCCTGTTACTGATCAAGTTGTTGTTCCTGCTGCTAACCCGATTGTTTCTCCTGCTGCCGAGTCATCCAATGCTCGGGGCAAGGGAGTTGAAGTTGAGCCTGCCCAGATGGAGGCACCCATACCCATAGTTGCTGAGGCCTCCCCACAAGAGATGGAGGAGATTCTGAAGATTATAAAGAAGAGCGATTTTAATGTTGTGGAACAGTTGGGGCATACGCCCTCCAAGATCTCCATGCTCTCTTTATTGCTGTGCTCCGAGGCCCATGCTAAGGCCCTAATCTCATTCCTTAAGACGGCCCATGTGCCACACGAAACCTCTGCAGTCCAGTTCACTGATTGCGTGGCAAGTCTAACGGCAGACAATGGCTTGGGTTTCTCAGATGCTGATTTGACCGCAAAGGGGAGAGATCATAATGATGCTCTGCATGTCTCAATTGAATGCAGGGGCACCACCTTGGCACATGTGTTGGTTGATACTGGGTCATCTTTGAATGTGCTACCCAAGAAGGCTCTGGATCGCCTAGATTGTGAAGGCCTAGAATTGAAACCCAGCAACATCATCGTCAGGGCCTTTGACGGTTCAAAGAGGATGGTCCATGGAGAAGTTGACATTCCGATTCGGGTGGGCTCTCAGGTGTTCGACTCCACTTTTTATGTGATGGACATCCGTCCATCTTACTCTTGTCTGCTGGGTCGACCCTGGATACATAAGGCTGGGGCAGTGACCTCTACCTTGCATCAAAAGCTGAAGTACCCCGTCAGAGGGAAGATTGTCACCGTGCAAGGAGAGGAAGAATATATGGTGAACCATCTGAACTCCTTCAGGTACATTGAGATGGATGGGGAGTTTATTGAGACCCCCTTTCAGCATTTCGAGGAGGTGTTTCCAATAGCAGCGGAAACAACAGAAGCAAGTGGTCCTTTGAAGATGGCTTCCCTGAAGGATGCCAGGGCTGTGGTGCAGAAAGGTGAATGTGCCGACTGGGGCAGACTTCCAGACTTCACCCAGAAGACTGATAAACTTGGGCTGGGTTTCACCTTAGAAGGTCAGAGAGCTATGAGGAAAGCAAAGATCGGAAGACCTCCGGTATTTATTAAAAGTTCAGGAGTGAATGCTGTTGGGGAGGATCAGGAAGTGGACGAAGCAGAATTCAACAGCTGGATTTATCCGACGACCGAAGGCGGATTGAAAAATTGGAGTGCAAAGGACCATACCTCTGTTACCTTTGTGACGCAGTAATAAATTTCTTTGTTTTGTTATTTTGTAATAAACAATGATAAACTCTATGGCCCGGTGTCTTACCCGAGGCACCGTGGTTCTATTTGTGAGGGCATACGAACTGTCATTTCATATATCATGAATGAAAATCTTGGACGTATTTTTCGCATTGCAAATATTGTGTTCCTTTTCTGTCTTTCCTTTCCTTTACATAATTTTCAAAACAGCTGTATTTACACACACACTCACTCATACAGGTTCCAATCCACTCTGGATCTCACTGATAACAACTCTGCTAATGCCAGTTATGACTTCGAAAATCCGATCAACTTAGCCGAAGAAGAAGGTGAAGATGATTGCGAAGTGCCTGGCGAGCTTGCAAGACTGTTGCTTCAGGAAGAGAGGGCAATTCAACCCCATGAAGAGCCAGTGGAAACCATAAACCTGGGTACTGAGGCAGACAGAAAAGAGGTAAAGATTGGTGCCAACATAGAGCTCAACGTGAAGCAACGGTTAACCAAGATGTTACATGACTATATGGAAATCTTTGCCTGGTCCTACGAAGACATGCCAGGGTTGGATACCGACATTGTGGTCCATCACTTGCCGACTAAGGAAGACTGCCCTCCAGTTAAGCAAAAGGTCCGTCGGATGCGTCCAGAGATGTCAGAGAAGATTAAAGCCGAGGTGATGAAACAGTTTGATGCCGGGTTTCTTGCAGTAACTTCTTACCCTCAGTGGGTCGCTAATGTGGTGCCGGTACCTAAGAAGGACGGTAAGGTCAGAATGTGTGTCGATTACAGGGATCTGAACAGGGCCAGCCCCAAGGATGACTTCCCCTTACCTCACATTGATGTCCTTGTCGACAATACAGCTCAGCACAAAGTATTCTCTTTCATGGATGGCTTTTCAGGTTACAATCAGATCAAGATGGCACCTGAAGACATGGAAAAGACTACATTTGTTACCCAGTGGGGCACCTTCTGTTACAAGGTCATGCCATTCGGATTAAAGAATGCTGGGGCAACCTACCAACGTGCCATGGTTGCCTTATTTCATGACATGATCCATCATGAGATCGAAGTGTATGTGGACGACATGATCGCAAGGTCCCAGACTGAGGAAGAGCATCTAGATCATCTGCAGAAGTTGTTTGACCGGTTAAAACTGTACAAGCTGAGATTGAACCCGAACAAGTGCACCTTCGGGGTAAGATCTGGGAAGTTGCTAGGCTTCGTGGTCAGTGATAAGGGTATTCAAGTGGACCCTGCTAAGGTCAAAGCTATTCAAGAGATGCCAGTTCCTAAGACAGAGAAGGAGGTCAGAGGCTTTTTAGGACGCCTGAATTACATCGCCCGATTCATCTCTCATCTGACCGCTACCTGTGAGCCAATCTTCAAGCTACTGAAGAAAGATCAGGTAGTACGTTGGAACGATGAATGTCAGGCTGCCTTCGACAGAATCAAAGAGTATCTCCAAGAACCACCTATCCTTATGCCACCGGTTGAAGGGAGACCTCTGATCCTATATCTGACAGTGTTGGACAACTCAATGGGGTGTGTGCTGGGGCAGCATGACGAGTCAGGCCGAAAAGAGCATGCCATTTATTACCTTAGCAAAAAGTTTACCGACTGTGAGACCCGATACTCACTGCTTGAGAAAACTTGTTGCGCTTTGGTATGGGCTGCTCACCGGCTGAGACAGTATATGTTGACTCACACTACCTTATTGATCTCAAAAATGGATCCGATAAAGTATATATTCGAAAAGCCTGCTCTGTCTGGGAGAATTGCAAGATGGCAGATGATCTTGACGGAATACGACATTCAGTACACAACCCAGAAATCCATCAAGGGAAGTGTATTGGCAGACCACTTAGCTCATCAAGCTGTAGACGACTACCAATCAATGAACTTCGAGTTTCCGGATGAAAGCATCATGATTGTAACTGATTGTGAAGTACCTGGACCGGATGAAGGACCTGAGCCAGGATCCCGATGGTCTATGCACTTTGACGGAGCCTCCAATGCTTTGGGAAATGGTATCGGCGCCATAATCATATCTCCACAAGGTACTCATACTCCACTCACTGCCCGGCTGTGTTTCAACTGTACCAACAACATGGCGGAGTATGAGGCGTGTATCATGGGTCTTCAAGCTGCGATCGACCTAAGGATCAAATTTCTAAGTGTCTTCGGAGATTCCGCTCTTGTGATCAACCAGATCAAAGGAGAGTGGGATACGAAACATCCAAACTTGATTCCTTACAGAGAATGTGTGTTGGCCCTGATCCCCCACTTCACGGAGATAACCTTTGAGCACTTTCCAAGAGAAGAGAATCAGTTAGCGGACGCGTTAGCTACAATGTCTTCAATGTTCAAGGTCAAATGGGATAATGAGGCTCCCCGGATCATCATCTGGAAACTGGACGAACCGGCATACTGTTGTGATCTCGAAACTGAATTGGTGACTGAGAAGCCTTGGTACCACGAAGTGAAGAGATATCTGGAAGCTCAGGAATACCCTGAAGGTGCCTCTGTCAACGATAAGAAATTCCTGAGGAGGTTCGCAGCCAAGTTCTTCCTAAGCAACGACATCTTGTACAAGCGAAACCATGATTCAACCCTACTACGCTGTGTGGATAAGACTGAAGCAGAAAGGATCATGGAAGAGCTACATGAAGGGACCTTTGGTACGCATTCCAGTGGACATACTATGGCTAAGAAAATCCTACGGGCAGGATATTACTGGTCCACAATGGAAGCTGATTGTTACCAACACTCCAGGACATGCCACAAGTGTAAAATTTATGCAGATAAGGTGCATGTTCCTCCGGTTCCCCTGAATGTCCTGACTGCGCCTTGGCCGTTTGCAATGTGGGGCATAGACATGATCGGCGAGATAAAACCTACGGCATCCAATGGACATCGCTTCATCCTAGTGGCGATTGACTATTTCACGAAGTGGGTTGAAGCAGCATCCTATGCTACAGTAACCAAGACTGTTGTGGCACGGTTCATTCGGCACAACCTGATCTGTCGGTACGGCGTCCCTGAGCGGATTATTACAGACAACGGCACCAATCTGAACAACAAGATGATCGCCGAGCTCTGCGAACAGTTCAAAATACAGCACCACAATTCTTCTCCTTGCAGACCGAAGATGAATGGGGCTGTAGAAGCAGCTAACAAGAACATCAAGAAGATCGTGCAGAAAATGACAGTGACGTATAAAGATTGGCACGAGATGTTACCGTTTGCTCTACATGGGTACCGTACCTCAGCTAGGACGTCAACCGGGGCAACTCCTTTCTCTCTGGTTTATGGCATGGAGGCAGTCTTGCCAATCGAAGTGCAAATTCCCTCTCTCCGGATAATGAAGGATGCAAACCTGAATGAAGATGATTGGATCCAGACACGACTGGATCAGCTCAACCTCATTGACGAAAAAAGACTTGCTGCTATCTGTCATGGTCAGACGTACCAAAAACGAATGATCAGGGCATTTAACAAAAAAGTCAGACCACAGGAATATCAAGTTGGGGATCTGGTAATCAAGAGAATCATCCTTCCTCAGAGTGATCCAAGGGGCAAATGGACCCCTACATACGAAGGGCCATTTGTGGTTAAGCATGTGTCCTCAGGAGGAGCAATGATATTAACCAATATGGATGGTGACGACCTTCCTCACCCCGCCAATGCAGACATAGTTAAAAAATACTACGCATGAAAAAAGACCCGCTAGGCTGACATGCCTAGGCAAAAATTAGGGCTTCCCGTCGAACCAAAAGGGTTCGGGCAAAATGAAGGGATGAAAATGAAAAATCTGTACACCCGGCAAGTCGAAAACCTGAAAAGGCGGCTTGGGCAAAAATGGGTATCCCGGTGGACTGAAAACCCGAAAGGGCAGTCCAGGCAAAAATTAGGGATAAAGCGTAATACTATGTCTCATTGGATCACTTTGCATCCAGAATCCGGTATCTGCATCAAGTTCAGACGGCATCGATCAGTCAGCTTCACCTTCAACCAAGGTCATCAAGTGATGAGACGCTCAGAGTTATAAAAGCAATAGCAGAGTTGAAACCCAGTGGATCATTCATATTTCACACAGTTGTTTATTTTCTTTTGTACAAACTTGTATAAACTCTTTTGCTCGGCGACGTACCTCTTACTAGGACGTCAGCCTCTTGTACACAAAACGCCTATTCACAGGCCATTCAAAATCAATACAAATATATTTTTAGTTAAAATGTGCCAAGTATTTTTCCTTTTTTTGTTTTGTTTTGCGAAGAACGTCCAAGGTTCAATTTGTGATATATGCATTGACAGTAATTTGCTAACTCATAAATATTTGCATACGAAACAAAGGAATTAATTGCAGGTGACACTAGAAACAGGGGCAATAAAGAGTTGTCTGAGCCGTCTAATTGTTCTATCCTCCAAGGTGCCAAGGTAGGTTCAGCTAAAGAACACGGCCAAGTGTATCTTAATTCCCCAGAGAGTGGTTCAGCAAAACAGTACATTTCTCTCCAAGCAAAATTATCAAATATCAAGGAAATTGAGTATCCTCCAGTAGATCTCAACATTCCCCAGCAGCAACATATAAGCATCCCCGGCAGTCTTGGTCTAAAGATTGTTCCCCGGCGGTATACCAACGCTCAAAGGAATCACTTCCCCAACGAAGTTCAAAACTTCCCCAGGAAAGTCCAATCCAGTTTCCCAAGGAAAGTTGGAGTCCATCTCCCCCAAGCAGTAAGCTTATCCCCAGTAAATTCTGGAAGCTTATCCCCTCGCAGAGCACGAACGCGTCGTCCGGCTTGATTTAAAGAGTTGTTTCCTTAACAGGATATAACTGGGTTATCCTCAGCCAAAAGCCACGGAAAGAGCGTCCTCGACGAAGTCTTCCTACCCCAGCGAAGTCCATCAACACTTCCGACAATAAGGATATCCTCAACAAGCTATCAGCAATTCAGCAAAGCATCTCTATCCCCACAGAGTATTGCTTCCCAGCATGGTCGTCAGAGCATCTTTTCTCCCCGCAGAATCGTCCATTCACCAAGCTTATTCCGCAACGGAGTCGTCTTCTCCTACCGGTATTCTTGCAACTATCATCCCCAGCGGAAGCAAAAGCTTATTCTCCAACATCAGCCCAGGATATGACTTCCCGGCACCCATCAAGGATCCACTTTCCTAGACGAAAACATTCATAAAACATCACATACATCATTATAGCATGCATAACGCATCATAGCATACAAATCTCATTTATGTTGAGAACATCATTGCTTGATCCATATCATGCACCGCATAGGACTGACCTTTACCTTTCAGGAAAGACGCAGTTAAATGCTCAAACGTATTTCAAGGCCTTCTCTAGTCCAGCCAAATCGACTCCCAACAGATTTTCCTGATAAAGACTCAATAGAAGTTATTCCAGATGTTTCCCTCTCCGGCGATGAGTGTGAGGTGATAGTCTCTTATGGTTCCCTCTCCGACGGTGTGTGAGGTGGTAAGTCCTTTTCAGATGTTTCCCTCTCCGACGATGAGTGTGAGGTGATAGTCTTTTATGGTCCCCTCTCCGACAAGTGCGTGAGGTGGTAATTCCTTCTTCAGATGTTTCCCTCTCCGACGATGAGTGTGAGGTGATAGTCTTTTATGGTCCCCTCTCCGACAAGTGCGTGAGGTGGTAATTCCTTCTTCAGATGTTTCCCTCTCCGATGATGAGTGTGAGGTGATAGTCTCTTATGGTCCCCTCTCCGGCAAGTGCGTGAGGTGGTAATTCCTTCTTCAGATGTTTCCCTCTCCGACGATGAGTGTGAGGTGATAGTCTCCCATGGTTCCCTCTCCGACGGTGTGTGAGGTAGTAAGCCCTTTTCAGATGATTCCCTCTCCGACGATGAGTGTGAGGTAATAGTCTCTTATGTTTCTCTCTCCAACGGTGTGTGAGGTGACAATTCCTTTTCCTATGATTCCCTCTCCGACGGCGAGTGAGGTGATTCCCTTTCAGAGTATAATTTTCTATGGTTCTCTTCCTGATACTGCAAAAATGGTAATTCCCGCCAAGATTTTTCTCAACGAGCGTTGTTGAAGTTAAAATCACCCAAGGTTCTCTTACCATTCATGCTAAGGCAGTAATCATCCCTGGTTCATTCATCAGCGTTTGAAGCTCCAGACTCAGCTCCTGTAACCAGTCAGGACACATCTATACCAAGCATCTAAAATCAGCTCCTGCAACGTGTCAGGTACTCATTTTTCTTTTGCAGGTATGCAGGTTCTCGCTAGGGAATCTCCTACGCGATCAACATCCAGATGGCATCTATAAGCCCATCACCCTATCCAGCAATCTCTAAATGGCATCTATAAGCCCATTCCCCCATCACTGTTACTATGTGAGCGCAAATTTCTAGGCACTCTAGTGTCCAATCATCTTCTACCCTCGGATTACGAAAGGCACGTCAGCCAATCTGCATCCTCAGGTCTAAGAAGATTGAACAGGGGCAACTGTTGTACCCCAAAATTTGCCCTCCCATATTCTTCAAGAAATTGCCAAGCCAAGTCACAAAATTCTCCAAGGGTTGCTCAGGGCAACTGTATCCTATGCAGTCAAAACTAGGGTTTGTGTTCTGATCAAGAATTGAAAGTTTTCAAAGGCCCAATCAAGTCCCACATGCTTACAAATATGGTCAAGTATCCTTATATCAAGTTTCAAGGCATCCAGCTCAAAATTGCACAGTCAAAACCCTAAATTGCACTACAGTCAACTGTAGGGGCAAAATGGTCATTTGGCAGTCAAAAGTTCAAATTTTTGGTCAATATATCATTTTGAAGCCACAAACATCATTTGATCAATGCTTGATCATGATTCTCAAAATTTGGCTCAGAAATCATCAAAGATGCAAAAGTTACTATATTTAGACAGCTGAAAAAGTCAACTGAAATTGACCAGGGCATAACTTTCACATGGATTATCAGAAAAATTCCATCCAAAGCTCATTTTGAAGAGAAAGACATTTACTACAACTCATCTTCATACTCCAAGTCCAAGAAATGCTCTCACAAAAAGTTATCAATTTCAACATTATAGGTCATTTTCAAAAGTCAACAAAAAGGGACTTTAAGTCAAAGGCCATAACTTGAGATTGGTAAATCAAAATGACATGGGACCAAAGGAATTGGTTAAAGGACTCAAAGACCTTTCCAAAATGTCCAAGAACATGTGAAAAGCTTAAAAATTGAGCAAGTTATGCCTTGTGGAAGTTGGGAAATTTTTGGGAATTTTGAAAAGTCAACAATGGTTCAAATGACCTAAATTTGCTAATGGGCCCATTTTTCTTCCATGATTCATCATTCCAAGCCTATGCACGACCACTTGGCCCAAAGGGGAGTATTTTCTCATTTTTTATTTATTTATTTGAATTATTATTTATATTAATTCATTTAAATTATTTAAATACATGAAAAATATCAAACTTGACCTAAAAAATCTTTTCATGCATGTTTTACTCTCAATATCACGTGCACATCCTAATGAGGCAAGTTTTGGTTTGATTTGGCATGATTGAACAAAATTGCACATGAAAAAGATATGTAAAGATTCTTAGAAAATCAAATATTGAAAACAATGAATGCCTTGGATTTTATGCAGTTTTGTTAACCTAATTGCTTCCATACATAATGAGGATCACAACCCTAAGCCTTAGAGACTCTAAGCTGCGCAGAAAACCATTGACCAAACTTGAAAATTGTTCATAAAAAGGCAATTCTGAAATCATTGTTTCAGGTGGATTCAAGGCGTAATACTGATCCCATTAGCTTCCTTGGGTGACATAGAACGCATTCCAATCAAGAACAACGACCAAAGCTTCAAGAACTGGTAGTTTGAACTCACACTGCATCAAGAAAAACTCCTAATCGCGCATACCAATTCATGCATTTTTTATAAGTTTTGATATGTATTTTGCATTCCTGATGAAGTTTACAAGCTAACCATTATGTTTAATTGCATTATTTCGTTGTGTATAAGATTCCACCATTGACAGATTTTAGGGTTCCAAGGTTCCAAAATTGGGGCTTTATGCAAGGCGTAAAATTGGATCACCAAACTGGTACAGGCAAATTCGTCGTGTCAAGACGAAGTAAATTCAAGCCTCGCGATTAATTTATGACCCACATAGCGCTAATCGCTATTTTTCCAAAGGCCCTCTAAAACAACGCTCAAAAACCGTTGCCTCATATTTGTGTTTTCAGGAAAATTGAAGAAGATGACCTCGTGTCCAACGGCCAGTGGTTCTTTTGAATCTCGCGCGTTTTTAATCCACTAACACCATGTTTTATTTATTATATTTATGTGTTATTATATGTTAAATTAAAAACGCTTGGTTCAGTGGCAAGATGGTTGTGCTGGCAACGTTAAAGACCTGGGTTCGAACCCCAGGTCTGTATAATTCCATTTATTATTTTGCAATGGCAATTCCTATGCAGGCACAACGCTATGGTTCACCATGTTCCATCATCATCCAGACGTCCACGTGCTCAGTAAAATCAGATCAATGGCCAAGAATCAAAGAGCACCCTACGTCCCAGTCAACATGCCACATAGTGCTTGCAAAAGTCAATGGATTTCATGCTTAATTGGGCCAGAATTCTAAGGCCAGCACCTCACAAATTGGGACTACACCCCCACCCTGGTTTGCCTTTACTATTTAATTTTTCTTTTATTTTATTTATTTCTTATTCTTGTTTTAATTGTTATTTTTATTTTAATTACTGTCTATTTAATTAATTATTTTTTAACAAAATACAAAAACATCATAAAAAATTCAGAAAAGACAAAAATTTAATAATTATTTTATTTTAATTATTTTTTAAAATAAATTAACATGTAAATATTTAGTTTTAATTAGGTTGCCATTTTAATTCTTTTTAACAACTAAAAATCCAAAAAAATATAGAATTAGGTTAATTGATAATTATTATACCTTTTAAATTTTCCTTTTTTTTTCTTATCACAATATCATTCATTTATTTATTTATTTTTATAATTAAATGTACATAAGTAAAAATTAGGGTTTAATTTAGGTTAATATGACATTTTCACAATAAACTTAAAAACCATTAGAATTAGGGTTTGACGTTTCATTTTAATTTTAATTAATTATTTTTGCTATTAAATTTTAATAACCAAAAATACTAAAAAACATTTTCCTTTAATTTTTAATTCTAATTCCTCATTAATTTTAATTTTTTGGCAAAAGGGTCCAACGCCCTCGTTTCGATGATTCTTTCAATTCGTACCTTTATTTAATTTCGCGCATTTATTTTATGTCGTTTATTATAATTATGTATCTCTCCCAAAGCGTTGTAACATTTTATACTTTTTGCACTTTTATTTCTTTTGCTTTATTTATTTTCCGTCAAATCGGGTCCGATTTAATTTTGGCGATGTGGACCCGCGCCATTTGTAATAGCCTTAGATTTATTTTCCCCGCAAACTTTATAACTGTTAAAAAGCATGCAAGAATGAATGTCTTAATTAAAATCAAGCGTAGAACACAAATAAACATGACAAGACAAATGCAAATGAAAATGACACACGAATTCGCACACACCACCCCTAGGGTACGCCTCACTGTTGCCTTGCCTCGAAAGGTGATCGTCGAGTAGAGGATGTCTTAGTAAGTCCTCATGATCCGGGAACCTGGCATGAGGGTAGCTTCTAAGGTGTCTTCCCATTGCTCTGGTGATCACCATGTCCCGAACCTTCGAATTGACCCGAACACCTCCAACGGTGGTGCTACCTACCTCTCAATGGTGGGATAGCACTACTTTAAAGGACATCTACACAGACGAATTCCTTAGGGTAGGTAGACGACTCTAGATACTTGCTCTAATCTTCAAAAACAAACAAAAAACTTTTCACACCGACACCTTTTCAAAAGCTTTCGAAAGCAATTTTTCAAACACTCTTGAGGACCGATACAAGAGTCGAACTGGAATTTTCAAAGAAACCTTTTTTTAAAACCCACAGTCGAAAAGCAAACAAACCATTTTTGAAAACACAAGTGAGCAAGTATCTAAGAGCCCATGGATAACCATGGATAGAAAGGGTGCTAACACCTTCCCTTTCTATAACCTACCTCCCGAACCGAGAGCAATCTCTTAAGGAATTTTTCTGTGCTTTTGTCCTTTCCATTTGGAGAAAATAAAAGACGGTGGCGACTCTTGCTTCCGCGACATTTCGCGAACCAGCGTTAAACAGTCAGTTCCAGATCCACCGATCACAATGAGTCTGTGTGAAACTGCATCTTAGAAGGAAGGAACCTGTGTAGGGTTGCCTGAAGATGAGTCCGTATAAAACTTCATCTTGAAAGGAGGAACCTGTGTAGGGTTGCCTGATGATGAGTCCGTGTAAAACTCCCTCTTGGAAAGAAGGAACCGGTGTAGGGTTGCTTCATGATGGTTGAGTAGATAGTTGTCCTGTCTGATTTTAGGTGTTAATCTTTGACCTGAGAAAGAAAGATAGTTTTCCTGGCTTGTTACAGGCGTTAATCTTCAATCTCTTCATGTAGATAGTTTTCCTGGCGTTACGGGTATTTATCTGGAATTTGAAAAGGTTGATGGTAGCCATCTGTTGATTGACCTTTTCCTGAAAAGGTAAAATGTTAGCTGTATGCAATGTCATGATGTATGAAATACATGATGTCATGATGTTCTCAAAATAAATGAGATTGTTTCGTATGCACTTATCAAGTATGTAAATAAGATGTATGAAATGTGAAATGTTTATGAATGTATTTTTGTCTGGGAAAATAAATCCTTGACAAATGCTGGGGAGTTGTTAAATCCTGGACTACTGTTGAAGAGTATGTGTGTCTTCAAACTTTGCTTAGAATGTTTCCACTGGGGATTCCTATTTTGTTGTTTAAGGAGAACTCCGCTGGGAAATATTGAAAACTCTGTGGGGAGTATGTTTATTCCTGCTTGGGGAAAGAGTTCAGGAGTCTTGATTGTCCGTTGCTCTTACTGTGGAATCTAAGTTGAACTGATATTTGGTCGGGTCCAGGTTTCACAGTAACTTATCGGGGATTGTAGAGTAGTCTACTGGGGAAGAGGAGTTGTTGTCCTTTGATTTGTAGTAGTCGGAGAGGCAAACTCAAGTTGGGGAATCCTACCGTTTGTTGGGGAAATAAACCCTGTTATCGGTCTGCTTGAGAGGTGACGACTTTGTTGGGGAAAGTATTTGAGGATTATTTGAGGTTGTCTCAACTGGGGAAAGGTTTTCAGAGATTGAAAATTTGGCTGGGGAATCATCCTATGAGAAGGGTTGTTGGGGAAATTTGTCACTGCCCCTAGAAGCAAGTGTTTGTGGCACTGCCTGGAAGTTTGATTGTATGTAACCCTTTATCGGGATTAATGTCCAATGCCCCGAGTGACAGAGATGGAGACTTGCCCCTGGTTACTCTGCAATTCTTGGGAGATTTCTGGGAATCTTGACTGGACTGCCCCAGGTGTGCTGGATAGTAGCATGTCATGTCCCTTTGTTGATAGGAGTTTTTCAATGGAAGTGTCATCCCACTTGAATTAATTTTAATTCACTGAGAGAGCTTTCGTTCATTGGATATTCATTGTGTGAATTTCTTCGCTGTCAAACAAATAGCCATATGCAAACAGTGATATTCAAGTAATGCAAAGTTTATGTTTGTCTTGAAATTTTGAAAATGCGTTTTAGCGAGTAAAGAAATTTTGTAAGAAAAATTCAAACTCAAGATTTAGAGTAAAGTCTTACATCAGGATACCTTTTGTAACAGTATGCTTTCGAATTAACCCATGCTTCAATTAGGACTTTTGAAGGGTTGTAACGTGGCTTGGTTCACGGTTTAAGAAACAAAGGATAAAGGCACAAATGTATTTGTACCCACCCGTTCTTCATGATGTTCTTCAGTCCTAAGCTCAGTTAATTGTACGTTTGAACTCCAATTGAGTCTGGGATGACGTTTTGGTGATGGTTCAAACAAGTTAAGTTTGTTGGAAGACAGTCATTTTTGCAACATTTTTTCATGTTGTTGAGGATTTATAGTGACCTCTATCTTTTGATTTGTTATCCCTAATTTTTTCCTGACTGTTCCTATTTTGAGATTACAGTCAGCGGGATGCCCCAGTTTTCTTAAGTCTCTTTTGTAGGTTTTGACTTAGTGGGCTTTTCTTTTTGAGAGATAATGATTGCCCATGTGATAGGGAACCATTACCGTCTTTTGATTCCAGAGGAATGTTTCTTGACATCATTCGTTGTATTACGAGATGAGTGTTTGAGGCTAAACACGTGTTTGAATTAGCTGAGAGACTAGCCTGCCCAAGGTTTTGTTTAAAGGTTTCAATTTGTATACAGAAAACTTCTACTTCTTTGGCTCGAAGGGGTTGACTAGGGATTATCTTCCTTATAACTCCAGTGTTTAGGATTTGAAAGAACGCATGTACATCGTCAGCAAGGTCTGTCCAAAAGCATACTGTATGAGATTATGGGATTGTTTTCATCATCCTCCCTCTAAAGGCTTGTAACTTTTAGCAAAAGTTGAATGTCATAAAGTGAGTAAAAAGCATAGTTTAAATGTAATGAAAATGAAATAATTCAAGACAAACATATGCAATGCATTAATGAAACAAAGTTTGACATTAATAGGTAATTGTTTGAATAACAAAATAAATTACAACTTGAAAATTCAAATGAAACAAAAGCGTTCAACGATTTGGCATAGGAGCAGTGATCATGTTTGGATTCTCCGGAGGGTCGAATTCGATCTCCTTGGCGTCAATTAAATTCTTAATCTTGTACTTCAATTCCCAACAATCGTTAGTGTCATGCTCGGGGCTGTCAGAATGATAAGCACACGTTGCATTAGGATTGTAGTTAGGAGAAGAAGTCTTGGGGTTTGGATGAGGTCCTATTAATTGAATCAGATTCATCCTCAATAAGTGTTGTAGCGCTTAAGACATCGGCATGTTGATGTTGGTGAACTGTCTTTTGGGCGCGACTTCCTTACGCTGATGCCCCTGCCTTTGTTGAGCAGGCGTAGGATTAGAGATCAAGATTGCTTCTATGTGTTGGTCATGACGACTCTTTTGACCATACACAACATTGGACTCCTTCTTCCCATTGTAGGGTTTTTCTGAGCATCAGAAAGTGTAGCTTCTTGAATCTTCCCACTTTTGATTCCAGCTTCGACCCTTTCACCGGTCAGTATTAGCTCGGTAAACCCGGCTGAAGAGCTTCTGATCAAGTGTTTGAAGAAAGGCCCTGTCAAAGTTCCCATGAAGATGTCAATCAGCTCCCTGTCAGTTAAAGGGGGTTGCACTCTACCAGCCAGATCTCTCCACTTTTGGGCGTATCCTTTGAAGCTCTCATTGGAACCCATGGTCATGTTTTGCAATTGCATACGAGTTCGTGCAAGATCAGCATTATACTGATACTGCTTGTAGAAAGAAGCAGCTAAATCCTCCCAGGTGTGGATTCGAGAACTCTCCAATTGATAGAACCATTCGAGTTGAGTTCCTTCCAGGCTTTCTTGGAAGAAATGGATCCAAAGCTTTAGATCAGTTGTGTATGGTTGAATCTTGCAGGCATAAGACTTTAAGTGCATCTTAGGGCAAGAGACTCCATCATACCGGGCAAAGGTGGGGACATTGAACTTTGGCGGTATGACCACTCCAGAAACCAAACCCATGTCTCCTAAATCAAAGCCAGGTATTTGTTGAATCTCCATAGCACTGAGGCGATTCTCCAACTGTTTGTATTTGTCATCAACGGGAGGATATTATTCCTCGGAGTAGTCGGCTTCAACTTCATCAATCTCCAAATTATGGTCTTCTTCAAGACTATCCCCCATGTTGGATGGAGTTGAAAGATCTAGAGCTCTCTTGACTGGTCCTCCAGGTCTTCTTCTCAAGTTCAGGACGCCTATTGACTTTTTGGACTTTTTCTTCTTGTCTTTGTGAAGGAGAGCTTTTAGGTCCTCTTTCCCTTTAGCCATAGCCAGGAACATTTATTAGAATTGAGCATTTTGAGCTTGGAGATCTTTTACCGTTTGTTCCATATCCATCTTACTTAAATAAACAGTAAGAAGATAAGGAGACCTGTATGGGAGAAACCTGTCATGATATGATGCATGATATGGGGATGCAAGTTTTCAAGGATCTCGCGGGGTAAACACAAGAAAACGTTAGAGATTGAACTTTGATCAACAACTTTGATTGGAGAACTTTGTATCGTTAGATGTCCTTCCACGGGAATCAAACTCACCATGTCAAGTGGGTTGTAGCCCTTGACTCAAATTCTTGTACTTGATCTTTGACGGCGTTTGGTTAGAGGTAAATAAATCATCTTGCCCCTTGCTAGACGTCTGGTTCAGCGTGACCCTGCATTATAGGCCCTTGAGATCCTTGAGATGGTTATTGAAAATGCTATGGTATGATGTTATGATGTTATGTACAAATATGTGAAGTAAATAAGCTTATACAAATAATCATATACATGAAAAGCAGACAAGTCCTTAGGTTTAGGCTTGCATGGAGTTTGTAGCTAAGTACCCTCTTGAAGTTTAGTTCGCTCAACCTTTCCTAATAATAGTAACCGGGTTATAAGGAGCTCAATATCACTGGACTGTTTCCTTGTTCATTGTTTCAGCTCAAGCCTCTTTAATGGCGACCGAAATATCCCAAGAAACCAACCCTCAATGAGTGTAGTATCGAGTATCTACCAACTTCGGACTGCACCAAAGCCGGTCATCTCACTATGTTCTAAAGGCCAAGTTGGTCAAGTAAAGGTTCTAAAAGTCCGTTACTGCTTCGCGATATCACTCAGCGGCCCCGTATTATCCTTGACTACTCAAGGGCTACCGGTACCCACAAATATGTCACACTAACATAGCTATTGCTTAGACCATGTCGGTATACCCCGCACAGTTTCCACAATGTATTTCTATTTACCTATACTGTTTCCCCAAATCTGGGTGGAGGATTCAAACCCAAACAAAGAACCATAATGTAAAGCAAACAAGTCAAAAAATGTAAGCAAATAAATATTATCTAGCCCTAAGGTAACCCCACTTTTATAAAAATCCCCAGCAGAGTCGCCAGTTCTATGATACGGTGGGAGAACTGACTTGAGGTTTTTGCGTTTTATTGCAAATGTTGCGGTTAGCAAGAGTCGTCACCGACTTTTCTTTTATCCAAAAGGAAAGTTGAAAAAGCACAGGAAATACCTTTGAGATATTTTCTTGAGTTCGCGGGGGGTGGGGGGGGGGGGGGTAGATTATGAAAAGGGAAGGTATTAGCACCCTTTTCATCCATGGTTTTCCATGGGCTCTTAGTTACTTGCTAGATCACTTTCTTTTTGTTTGAAATTGTGCTTTGTGTAGTTTTTGAAAGTATTTTGTAAAGAGGCCATTGTTTTAGGCAATCTTTGTAATGATTCTCATTTGTAAGAATGTATACAAAGATGTTTGATCTTTTGAAAATGTTTTCAAGTTTGTAAGATGTTTGAAAGTGTATGTGATTGTTTTTGAAAATAGCAAGGATGTTTGTTTTGAAATTGAGCAAGTAACTAAAAGTAATCTACCTAATCAAAAGGTCTTAGATGTGTTTTTCCTCCTCCTTTAGACGTTGCTATCTTACCATTGATTTGTTAAGAAGCCCCATCGTTGGATGTGAAGGGACGGACGTGGGTCATCGTATAGCCATGATAGCAATGTTGTGAGATATCTTAGCATTCACTTATAGGGACTAAGATCACTTGTAAGGCAACATTTATAGCGTCATCGAGGGACTATGATCTTGTATTTGTGATTTTTTTTGCTAAGATATCCCACATGCATAACATGACCATTTTTATAAGGCAACAAGTGGAATTTCCCTAAGGGTGCATGTGTGCAAGTGTGTTTGATTACATGCATTTTGTCTTTGATTTTTGGGTTGTCTACTTGTTAATTTTATCTTGTTATACATCCAAGTTACTAATATTTGTATAAAGCAATAAAAATGCAGGAAATAAATATCCTACACTATTACAACCATATTGAAAGGAAAGAAAATGTAAAGGCAAAAAAAAAATAAAAGAAAGTAAAAAAAGAGATCCTTCGATTCAGGCAGGAGCACCCTTCGACTTGCATTTTGTTGGCCTTCTTCGATTGGGGCTAGCATCAGTGAGGTCATGGCCTTCGATTAGGGGCTGGCACCAGTGAGGTCCTGTCCTTCGATTGGCCTGGAAGTCAGTGTATGGCGAAGCCTTCTGGTTCTGCCTTGTTGCCTTGTTGTCTTCTTTGACTGGAGGTTGAAAGAAGTGAGGGAATGCCTTTCGACTGATCCTGAATCAGTGAAGGCATGCTTTTCGTCTTGTCCCGGAAGTCAACATGGTTTTCCTCCTAGTTGTCTCTTTCGTTTGACCTGAAGGTTAGTATGGAAGCCAGAGGCTTCGTTTCTAACTTTTTTGTCTCCTGTTTCTTTCATTTGAGTATGAATAGCAACATGGCCCAAGGCCAAGCCAACGTCACCTTAAGACTAGATTAGTTCTTTAAAGCGTATTTAAATGTACCAAGAGCAAAAGCCAAGAAGATTGTTAACCATGACACATATTAAGAGAGTGAAAACGAAAGAAGAAAATAGTGTGTACATGTTTTAAATGAAAAATAAAACTTATTTACATGATATGCTGGAAACGAAGGGCCAAAAAATGACTTACCTTGCTGGTGGTTGGAGCGTGTTCTGGACTTTGAAGCAGTTGCTTTGAATGCCTCTGGATTCGAAGGAAAAGACCCGGGGTGGGCCTTCGACACTGGATTCGAAAGAGCAAAACAAGTGAAATATCCTTCTTTGCTGGATTCAAAGGAAGGAACAAGTGGGATTCTCCTTGATTCGAAGGAAACTGGGATGTGTTTTTCTTCAGAATTGAAGGAGGTAATGATGATTCTGGGTTTTTTTAATTTCACAAGTGTTGAAGTGTTTGAGAATTTTATGGTGTGTGAGAATTTTGAAGATACATTCCCATCCTCTCCTCCCCTTCTTTGTGCAAATGAACTCTCTATTTATAGAAAAAGCTTTTGGGAAGCTTGGGGAGAAAAAATAAAATAAGGCTCAGTTGGAAAGTAAGTGTCCACTTGTGCCATAAAAGCAAGATGAATGGTTCAGATGGGTTTCTTCCTTCTGAAGGAAAATAGGCGCAAGGCTCAAGACAAACTTTTCTAAAAGGTAGTATTATACTATTAAGTGTGTGATCGGTGGATCTGGAACTGACTGTATAATGCTGGTTCGCGAAATGTCACGGAAGCAAGAGTCGCCACTGTCTTTTATTTTCTCCAATATGGAAAGGACAAAAGCATAGAAAAATTCCTTATTGAGATTAGTTCTCGGTTCGGGAGGTAGATTTATAGAAAGGGAAGGTGTTAGCACCCTTTCTATCCATGGTTATCCATGGGCTCTTAGATACTTGCTCATTTGTGTTTTCAAAAAGGTTTGTTTGCTTTTCAGAGTGGGTTTGAAAAAGTTTCGTTTAAAATTTCAGTTCGACTCTTGTATCAATCCTCAAGAGTGTTTGAAAAGTTTGTTTTG
Organism: Vicia faba; assembly: GCA_948472305.1. NCBI lineage: Eukaryota > Viridiplantae > Streptophyta > Magnoliopsida > Fabales > Fabaceae > Vicia > Vicia faba. Next base: position 1,576,557,864 of record OX451737.1, read on the forward strand.
AAAGCTTTTTGCAAAGTGTCGGTGTGAAAAGAAGTTTTTTATTTGTTTTTGAATTTAGAGCAAGTATCTACGAGTCATCTACCTACCCTAAGGAATTCGTCTGTGTAAATGTCCTTGAGGTAGTGCCATCCCACCATTGAGAGGTAGGTAGCACCACCGTTGGAGGTGTTCGGGTCAATTCGAGGTTTAGGGACAGTGTGGTCACCAGAGCAATAGGAAGACACCTTAGAAGCTACCCCCATGCCATGTTCATGGACATGAGAACTTACTAAAACGTCCTCTACTCGACGACCACGTTTCGAGGGGCAAGGCAACAGTGAGGCGTACCCTAGGAGTGGTGTGTGAATTGTGTATCATTTTCAGATATATTTGTCTTGTCATGCATTGAGTGTTCTACGCTTTGATTTTATTTTTGGCCATTCATTCTTTCATGCAAATTGTTAGCAGTTAAAAGGTGCGGGAAGATAAAAGTCCTACGCTATTACAAAGGCGCGGGTCTACATCGCCAAATTAAACCAAGACCCGATTTGAATAAATAAAATGCAGAAAGTAAATGTCTAATTAATCTATTACAAGGCTTTGGGGCAAGTACATAAATTTAAAAAAAAGGAAATAAACGTAAACGCGCGAAATGGAATTATGATCGGAGGTGCGAGGGCGTTGGACCCTTTGAGGAAATTAAATTGAAATTATTAAATTAATTAAATTAAATAAAGGAAAGGACTTATTTTTTATGTTTTTTGTTATTTATGAAATTAGAGAAAATTAAATGGAATTAAAACCCTAATTCTAAACATTTTTAATCATTAAAGAAATAAATTCAAGTTTGACCTAATTATTTAATTATAAGTTATTTACAAAAATAATTGATAATTTATAGTGATAAGGAAAAAAGACTATTTATTAAGAAAAAGAATAAAAAATGCTAAAAGACTTGTTTTTGTATTTTTTAATTATTTAAAAAAAAGCATTAAAGTTAGAACCTAAAATTAAAACTAAATTGATTATGAGATTTATTTACAAAATAAATATTATTGAATTAAATAATAAACATATTTATTTTTTGACTTTCTGATTTTTTTTTTGTATTTTTATGTTATAAAAATTAATTTAAAGAATTAAAAGAAAGTAATTAAATTAAAACAAATAAAAAAAAATAGAAAAAAAGAATGAAGGAGAGAAATACAAACAAGAGGGGTGGTAGACCCAATTATGGAGGTTTGTAGAAAGCAATTAGGCCCACTGATTCCTGGCCTTGTTTGACTTTCCCATGATCACGTATGGATCCTTGACCAAGGTGTATGATGGAAGTCCTGTGCTGGCCTTTGGATTCATCTCCTGGGACATGTGGCGTGCCAAGAGATAGAGTTGTATGGTGGTCCTTGGGCAAGGAATCGTACTTGAGCGCATTATGAACAAAAATATTGAAGAATATGGGGGACCTGGGAATCGAACCCAGGTCCCAATGCTTGCAAACGTTCCTCTCCACCAACTGTGCCAGCGCGTTAGTTTTGATATATAATAAGATAGAAATAATATATATGAAACATGCAATTATTCTGGAACCCAAATAAAACGCGCCAACGATTTGAATTAGCCAACCATATGCCTACAACTCATCTTCTTCTCCACTTCTTCGCTTTGGCCTGAAAAAAAATAGAATGGATAGCGGGGGTTTTAAACCCCCACTAAGTGAAGAACACAAAAATAGCGATTAGGCCCTGGGCTAATATAAATTGAGCGCGAGGTGTGGTTTTGGATCGTTGGAATATCACGAATGCATTGGTGTTGGTCTTATGACTCAATTTTTCCCTATGCAAAAGTTCCCAATTTCAAGCTTCTGCAACCCTAACGAGCTCCCATGGTGGATTCTCATACAGGCCTTAAAAACTCAATTGAATGGCACTGTTAGCTTTAGAATGATTAAATTAGTACAAATCAAGCATTAGAAATCAAAAACACTACATGAATCATGAGACACGAATATGCAAAAAGTTTGAGAAAGTTTGACTTTATTCTACCACTTCTTGATGCGTGGGGACTGGAAAAGAATTGAGTTATGTTCAGGAAGGCCTCGGCAAGCTTTTGGAATCGTTTGTAGGCTTTGAATCACCCTGCAATACAGTTTTCAGTTTTGAAATTTTTGGTGAAAAATGCAAAGTTTTCTTTTGATTCTGAGCGCAGCTTCTGAGTTGTTGTGATTAAGGTTGTGGTCTGCTTATGTATGCCAATGAATTAGGGTAACAAAACAAGTCCAAAATCCATGGAATCAATGCTTTTGAATTTTGTGATCTTCCATGATTTTTTCAATCTTTTTTCCATGCCAAATATGCCAATCATTGGAGATTCTTTCCATATTGAGTATGCACGAAATCTTGAGGTTATGATGAGTAGAAATGCTGCATAAAAAGATTTGAAAGGTGGCATTTAGTATTTTTTCATATTTAATTTGAATTAAATGAATTAATAGATTTAAAAATTCAATTAATAAATAAAAAATAAGAAAATAACTCCCCTTTGGGTCAATGGGTCGTGCCTAGCCTTTGGGTGATGATTCTTGGAAGAAATTGTGGCCCATTAGCAATTTTGAGGCATTTGAAGCAAAGTTGACTTTTCAAAATTCCCAAAAATTTCCCAACTTCCACAAGGCATATCTTGCTCAATTTTTAAGCTTTGATCATGTTCTTGGACATTTTGGAAATGTCTTGAAGTCCTCTAACCAATGCCTTTGGTCCCATGTCATTTTGATTTACCAATCTCAAGTTATGGTCTTTGACTTAAAGTCCCTTTTTGTTGACTTTTGAAAATGACCTATAATGTTGAGATTGATAACTTTTTCTGAGAGCATTTCTTGGACTTGAAATGTGAAGAGGAGTTGTAGGAAATGTCATTCTCTTCAAAATTAGCTTTGGATGGAATTTTTCTGATAAACCATGTGGAAGTTATGCCCTGGTCAAGTTACAGTTGACTTTTTCAACTTTCCAAATATGGAAACTTTTGCATCTTGAGACTTTTTGAGCCATGCCTTGAAAATCATGATCAAGAATTGATCAAATGATGTTTGTGGCTTCAAAATAAGATGTTGACCAAAAATTTGGACTTTTGACTGTCAAATGACCATTTTTCCCCTACAGTTGACTGTTGAGCAATTATGGTTTTTGACTGTGCAACTTTGTGCTGTGAGTCTTGAAACTTAGCATATGGATGCTTGACCATGTTTGTAGGCATATAGGACTTGTTTGGACCCTTGAAAACTTCAATTTCTTTGCCAGAACCAAAACCCTAGTTTTTGACTGTTAGGAGGCCATTGAACTGTGCAACCTTTGGGAGATTTTGGAGCATGCTCTTAGCAAATCTTGAAGGATATGGGAGGGAAAATTTTGGGGTACAACAGTTGCCCCTGTTCAATCTTCTTAGACCTGAGGATGCAGATTGGCTGATGTGCCTTTCGTAATCCGAAGGTGGAAGATGATTGAACACTAGAGTGCCCAGAAATTTGCGCTCACATAGTAGTGTGATGGTGGGAATGGGCTTATAGATGCCATTTGGAGATTAGTGGATAGGAAGATGGGCTTATAGATGCCATGTACTGAGGTGATGGATAGGTGGATGGGCTTATAGATGCCATCTGGGTGTCGATCGCGTAAGAGATTCCTTAGCGAGAACCTGCGTACCTGAAAAAGGAAAGATGATTACCTGACCTGTTACAGGAGCTGGTCTTCAGACTCTTTGTGTAGATGTGCCCTGACTGGTTACAGGAATTGAATCTGGAGCATTAAAAGGTGATGAATGAACCAGGGATGGTTACTACCTCAACGGGATGATGAGAAAACCTTGGGCGATTACTACCTCAACAGTAACGATGAGAGAATCTGGGGCGATTACTACCTCAACAGTAACGATGAGAGAATCTTAGGCGATTACTACCTCAACAGGAACGCTGAGAGAATCTTGGATGTCTTCTACTGGGATAAGAATCAGGGAGATCTTAGGGTCGATCTGACTGAACCAGAGAAGGCCTTTGACTGGATAAGAATCAGGAAAATCTTAGGGTCGATTTAACTGAACCAGGCAAGGTCTTGGAATATCTTCAACTGGATAAGAATCAGGGAGATCTTAGGGTCGATCTGACTAAACCAGAGGAGGCCTTTGACTGGATAAGAATCAGAAAAATCTTAGGGTCGATTTAACTGAACCGGGCAAGGTCTTGGAATATCTTCTATTGGATAAGAATCAGGGAGATCTTAGGGTCGATCTGACTGAACCAGAGAAGGCCTTTGACTGGATAAGAATCAGGAAAATCTTAGGGTCGATTTAACTGAACCGGGCAAGGTCTTGGAATATCTTCAACTAGATAAGAATCAGGGAGATCTTAGGGTCGATCTGACTGAACCAGAGAAGGCCTTTGACTGGATAAGAATCAGAAAAATCTTAGGGTCGATTTAACTGAACCGGGCAAGGTCTTGGAATATCTTCAACTGGATAAGAATCAGGGAGATCTTAGGGTCGATCTGACTGAACCAGAGAAGGCCTTTGACTGGATAAGAATCAGGAAAATCTTAGGGTCGATTTAACTGAACCGGGCAAGGTCTTAGAATATCTTCAACTGGATAAGAATCAGGGAGATCTTAGGGTCGATCTGACTGAACCAGAGAAGGCCTTTGACTGGATAAGAAACAGAAAAATCTTAGGGTCGATTTAACTGAACCGGGCAAGGTCTTGGAATATCTTCAACTGGATAAGAATCAGGGAGATCTTAGGGTCGATCTGACTGAACCAGAGAAGGCCTTTGACTGGATAAGAATCAGAAAAATCTTAGGGTCGATTTAACTGAACCGGGCAAGGTCTTGGAATATCTTCAACTGGATAAGAATCAGGGAGATCTTAGGGTCGATCTGACTGAACCAGAGAAGGCCTTTGACTGGATAAGAATCAGAAAAATCTTAGGGTCAATTTAACTAAACCGGACAAGGTCTTGGAATATCTTCAACTGGATAAGAATCAGGGAGATCTTAGGGTCGATCTGACTGAACCAGAGAAGGCCTTTGACTGGATAAGAATCAGGAAAATCTTAGGGTCGATTTAACTGAACCAGGCTAAAGTCTTGGAATAACTGAGAACTTACTGGATCTTTCCTGAAAGGTAAAGTTCAGTCATATGTAATGCATGATATGTATCAAGCAATGATGTTCTCAACATAAAAGATATTGTAAGATATGATGCGTTCATGTATGTATCATGATGTATGTGATGTTTATGAACGTATGTTTTTGTCTAGGAAAGTAAATCCTTGACGGGTGCCGGGAAGTCACATCCTGGGCTGATGTTGGAGAATAGTGCTTTGTTGTTTCCGCTGGGGATGATAGTTGCAAGAATACCGGTAGGAGAAGATAACTCCTCTAGGGAATAAACTTGGTGAATGGATTACTCTGCAGGGAGAAAATTATTCTAGCGATCTTGCTGGGGAACAATACTCTGTGGGAAGAGAGGTACTTTGCTGGGATACCGTTGATGTTGGAAGTGTTAATAGACTTCGCTGGGGATAAGAAGACTTCTCCGAGAACGATCTTTCCGTGGCTTTTGGCTGAGGATGACCCAGTTATGTCCTGGTAGGGAAATACCCTTTGAATAAAGCCGTGGGACGTGTTCGTGCTCTGCGAGGGATAAGCTTCCAGAATCTACTGGGGATAAGCTTCCTGTTGGGGAGATGGATTCAAACCTTCCTGGGGAAATCTTGATTGGACTCTCCTGGGGAAATTTTGAACTGTATTGGGGACGTGGCTCCGCTGAATATCTGGTGTACCGCCAGGGAACAATCTTTAGGTCAAGACTGTCGGGGATGCTTGTTTTAAGAATATCTGTATGATGTGCTGGGGAATGTTGAGATCTGCGGGGGATACCCAACTTCCTTGAGGCTGATTGTATAACTTTGCTTGGGAGAGTGCATTGACTTGCCGACTCACTCTCTGGGGAATTAAGATATACTGGTTATGCTCTTCAGCTGAACCTACCTTGATACCTTGGTGGACCGAACAATTAGATCGCTTAGACCACTCATTATTGCCCCTGCTTCTAATATTACCTGTAATTAACCCTTTGTTTCGTATGCAAATATTTATGAGTTAGCAATTAGTGTCAAATGCATATATCACAAATTGAACCTTGGACGTTCTTCGCAAAACAAAACAGAAAAGGAAAAACAATTGGCAATTTTAACTGAAAAGTGTATTTATATTGATTTTTGAATTTGCCTGTAAAATAGGCGTTTATGTACAAGAGGCTGACGTCCTAGTAAGAGAACGCCGCCGAACAAAAGAGTTTATACAATTTGTACAAAGGGAAAATAAAACAGTTGTGTGAAAAGAACAATCCCATTGGGTTCCAACTCTGCTATCGCCCTTATATCTTCGAGCATCTCATCACTTGATGACCTAGCTGAAGATGAAGCTGGTTGATCGATGTCGTTTGAACTTGATGTTGATACCGGATTCTGGATGCAAGGTGATCCAATGAGACATAGTATTACGCTTTATCCCTAACTTTTGCCTGGACCGCCCTTTCGGGTTTTCAGTCCACCGGGATACCCATTTTTGCCCAATCCGCCTTTTCAGGTTTTCGACTTGCCGGGTGTACAGATTTTTTTCATTTCATCCCTTCATTTTGCCCGAACCCTTTTGGTTCGCCGGGAAGCCCTAATTTTTTCCTAGGTATGTCAACCTAGCGGGTCTTTTTTCATGCGTAGTATCTTTTTACTATGTTTGCATTGGCGGGGTGAGGAAGATCGTCACCATCCATGTTGGTTAGAATCATGGCTCCTCCTGAGAACACATGTTTAACCACAAATGGCCCTTCATATGTAGGGGTCCATTTGCCCCTTGGATCACTCTGAGGAAGGATGATACGCTTGATTACCAGATCCCCAACTTGATACTCTTGGGGTCTGACCTTTTTGTTAAATGCCCTGATCATCCGTTTTTGGTACGTATGACCATGACAAATAGCAGCAAGTCTCTTTTCGTCAATTAAGTTTAGCTGATCAAGTCGTGTCTGGATCCAATCATCTTCGTTCAGATCTGCATCCTTCATTATCCAGAGAGAGGGTATCTGCACTTCGATCGGTAAGATTGCCTCCATACCATAGACCAAGGAGAAAGGAGTTGCCCCGGTTGACGTCCTGGCTGAGGTACGGTACCCATGTAGAGCGAACGGTAACATCTCGTGCCAATCTTTATAAGTCACTGTCATCTTCTGCACAATTTTCTTAATGTTCTTATTTGCTGCTTCTACAGCCCCATTCATCTTCGGTCTGTAAGGCGAAGAGTTGTGGTGTTGTATTTTAAATTGCTCGCAGAGCTCAGTGATCATCTTGTTATTGAGATTGGTACCGTTGTTTGTAATGATCCTCTCAGGGATGCCGTATCGATAGATCAGATTGTGCCGAATGAACCGTGCCACGACATTCTTGGTTACTGTGGCGTAGGAAGCTGCTTCAACCCACTTCGTAAAGTAGTCGATCGCCACCAGGATGAAGCGGTGCCCATTGGATGTTGTAGGTTTAATCTCGCCGATCATATATATGCCCCACATGGCCAAAGGCCAAGGTGCAGTCAAGACATTCAGAGGGACTGGAGGAACATGCACCTTGTCTGCGTATACCTGGCATTTATGGCATGTCCGAGAGTGTTGGTAACAGTCGGCCTCTATTGTGGACCAAAAATACCCTGCCCGAAGGATTTTCTTTGCCATAGTGTGTCCACTGGAATGCGTTCCGAAGGTACCTTCGTGCAGCTCCGCCATGGTCCTTTCTGCTTCAGTCTTGTCCACACAACACAGTAAGGTCGAATCATGGTTTCGCTTATACAGGATGTCGTTGCTAAGGAAGAACTTCGTTGCGAACCTTCTCAGAAACTTCTTATCATTGACAGACGCACCTTCAGGATACTCTTGAGCTTCCAAATATCTCTTCACCTCATAGTACCAAGGTTTCTCAGTCACCAACTCAGTCTCAAGGTCACAACAGTATGCCGGTTTGTCCAATTTCCAGATGATGATCCGGGGAGCCTCATTGTCCCACTTGACTTTGAACATGGAAGACATCGTAGCTAACGCGTCTTCCAGCTGATTCTCCTCTCTTGGAAAATGTTCAAAGGTTATCTCTGTGAAGTGGGGGATCAAGGTCAACACACATTCTCTGTAAGGAATAAGATTCAGATGTTTTGTATCCCACTCCCCTTTGATCTGATTGATCACGAGAGCGGAATCTCCGAAGACACTCAGAAACTTGATCCTTAGGTCGATCGCAGCTTGAAGACCCATGCTGCATGCCTCATACTCCGCCATGTTGTTGGTGCAGTTGAAACATAGTCGGGCAGTGAGTGGAGTATGAGTGCCTTGAGGGGATATGATCACAGCGCCGATGCCGTTACCCAAAGCGTTGGAGGCTCCGTCAAAGTGCATAGACCATCGGGATCCTTCCTCAGGTCCTTCATCTGGTCCAGGTACTTCACAATCAGTCACTATCATGATACTCTCGTCTGGAAATTCGAAGTTCATTGACTGATAGTCGTCCACTGCCTGATGTGCCAAGTGGTCTGCCAATACACTTCCTTTGATGGCTTTCTGGGTCGTGTACTGGATGTCGTATTCTGTCAAGATCATCTTCCATCTTGCTATCCTTCCAGACAGAGCAGGTTTTTCAAATATGTATTTTATAGGATCCATCTTTGAGATCAACAAGGTAGTGTGAGTCAGCATATACTGTCTCAGCCGGCGAGCAGCCCATACCAAAGCGCAGCAAGTTTTCTCGAGGAGTGAGTATCGGGTCTCACAGTCGGTAAACTTTTTGCTAAGGTAATAAATGGCGTGCTCTTTTCGGCCAGACTCATCATGCTGCCCCAGCACACACCCCATTGAATTGTCAAGCACTGTTAGGTATAGTATCAGAGGTCTCCCTTCAACTGGTGGCATGAGAATGGGTGGTTCTTGGAGATACTCTTTGATTCTGTCAAAAGCGGCCTGACATTCATCGTTCCAACGTACTACCTGATCTTTCTTCAGCAGCTTGAAGATTGGCTCACAGGTAGCAGTTAGGTGCGAGATGAATCGAGCAATGTAATTCAGGCGTCCTAAAAAGCCTCTGACCTCTTTCTCTGTCTTAGGAACTGGCATCTCTTGAATGGCTTTAACCTTGGCAGGGTCCACTTGAATACCCTTGTCACTTACAACGAAGCCTAGCAACTTCCCGGATCTTACCCCGAAGGTGCACTTGTTCGGGTTTAACCTTAGCTTGTACAACTTCAGACGATCAAACAATTTCTGCAGATGATCAAGGTGTTCTTCCTCAGTTTGGGACCTTGCGATCATGTCGTCAACATACACTTCTATCTCATGGTGGATCATGTCATGAAATAAAGCAACCATGGCACGTTGGTAGGTTGCCCCAGCATTTTTCAGTCCAAAAGGCATGACCTTGTAGCAGAAGGTGCCCCAATGAGTAACAAAGGTAGTCTTTTCCATGTCTTCAGGAGCCATCTTGATCTGATTATAGCCTGAAAAGCCATCCATGAAAGAGAACACCTTGTGCTGAGCAGTATTGTCAACCAGGACGTCAATGTGAGGTAGGGGAAAGTCATCTTTGGGGCTGGCCCTGTTCAGATCCCTGTAGTCAATGCACATTCTGACCTTACCATCCTTTTTAGGTACCGGCACCACATTAGCAACCCACTGAGGGTAAGAAGTCACTGCAAGAAACCTGGCATCAAACTGCTTCATAACCTCGGCTTTGATCTTTTCGGACATCTCTGGACGCATACGGCGGACCTTTTGCTTAACCGGAGGGCAGTCTTCCTTGGTAGGAAAATGATGGACCACAATGTCGGTATCCAACCCAGGCATGTCTTCGTAGGACCAGGCGAAGATCTCCACATAATCATGTAACATCTGAGTCAACCGTTGCTTCACGCTGAGCTCTAGGTTGGCACCAATCTTGACTTCCTTCCTATCTGTATCAGTACCCAGATTTATTGTTTCCACCGGCTCTTCATGTGGTTGAATTGCCCTCTCTTCCTGGAGTAACAGTCTTGCAAGCTCGCCAGGCACTTCGCAATCGTCTTCACCTTCGTCTTCGGCTAAGTTGATCGGATTTTCGAAGTCATAACTGGCAGTAGCAGAGTCGTTACCAGTGAGATCCAGAGTGGATTGAAACCTGTATGAGTGAGTGTGTGTAAATACGGTTGTTTTGCAATATATAAAGAAAGGAAAGAAAGAAAAGGAGCATAAGATTTGAAATGCGAGAAAACGTCCAAGGTCTTTATTCATGATATATGAAATGACAATTAATATGCCCTCACAAATGAAGCCACGGTGCCCCGGGTAAGACACCGGGCCATAAAGTTTTAATTCATTGTTTATTACAAATAACAAAAACAAAGGAGTTTATTACTGCGTAACAAAAGTAACAGGAGTATGATCTTTAGCAGTCCAATTGGTTAATCCACCATCAATCGTCGGGTAGATCCAGCTATCAAACTCTGACTCTTCCACTTCATCTTCATCCCCAATGGCATTCACTCCTGGATTGGTGATGAGCACAGGAGGTCTTCTGGTTCTAGCTTTGCGCACAGCCTTCTGAGCCTCTGCAGTAAAACCCAGTCCAAACTTGTCAGTTTTAGGTGTAAAATCAGGGAGCCTGCCCCAGTTAGCACATTCACCTTTCTTGATTACAGCCCGGGCGTCCTTCAAGGAAGCCATCTTCAATGGAAAGTCCTCTTCAACCACTGCTTCTGTTGCTGCCAATGTTGGAGGTACCTCTTCAAAATGCTGAAAGGGGGTTTCAATAAACTCCCCGTCCATCTCAATATATCGGAAGGAATTCAAGTGACTAACCATATACTCCTCCTCTCCCTGCACAGTGACAATCTTCCCTCTGACAGGGTACTTGAGTTTCTGATGTAGGGTAGAGGTCACTGCCCCAGCTTTGTGAATCCAAGGTCGACTCAGTAAACAGGAATAAGATGGACGGATATCCATCACATAGAAAGTTGAATCGAATACTTGAGAACCCACACGAATAGGAATGTCTACCTCTCCATGAACCATCCTCTTAGAACCGTCAAAGGCTCTGACAATGATGTTGCTAGGTTTCAGCTCCAGGCCCTCACAATCCAACCGGTCTAAGGCCTTTTTGGGTAGCACATTCAGGGAAGAACCGGTGTCCACCAGCACATGCGCAAGAGTAGTGCCCCTGCATTCTATAGAGACATGCAGGGCATCGTTGTGGTTCTTTCCCTTAGCAGTAAGGTCAGCATCCGAGAAACCCAAACCATTGTCGGCTGTCAAATTGGCTACGTAATCAGTAAACTGGACTGCAGATGTCTCCTGTGGCACATGGGCCGTCTTTAGAAATGAAATCAGGGCCTTAGCATGGGCCTCTGAGCACAGCAGCAAGGAGAGCATAGAGATCTTGGAGGGTGTATGCCCCAGCTGTTCGACAAAATTAAAGTCACTCTTCTTGATTATTTTGAGAATTTCCTCCATCTCTTGCTGGGAGGCTTCAACATTCACAGACTTTGGCGCCTCCATCCGGGCAGGCTCATCTTCAATCCCTTTGCCCTGAGCATTAGATGACTCAGCAGCAGGGGAAACAACTTGATCAGAAATGGGAACAGGTGCTCTTGCAGGTGTTATAACGAGAGGTCTTCGAATAGCTGGTGGTGCAATGTCAGGCGAGAAGAGCCTGCCACTGCGGGTAACTTTGGCTGGACTAGTGATATTGCTGATGCTGGTGCCAGTGTTGAACTCTTGCTTTATACCATGTACATATACATCTGCCCCATAGTGCCATGGGACAGCCTTATCAGATTCATAGGGGAGGGGCCCCGGAACAGTAATAACAATGGGTGCGACAGTCATGATTTTAACCGGCTTCCTCGGGGGAGCCTTGATCGGATTACTAAAAATTGTAACAACAGATACTTCTTCCATAGGAACAAACGGAACGGCGGTCTTCTTGAACAGAATCTCCTTGCTGTCCATCAGGCTTTGGACGCCTAACTTCAGCAAAGGACAACCAAAAAGGGAAACAGCACACAAAAGGCAACCTTCGCTACAACCCGGAAATAAACCGGCCAACAATAGGTTCCTCTTAACAGTCATCATAGAAGTAGCTACATCATTCACAGAAACGGCATACACATCTTCGTCAACGGCATTTACTCCATGCTGAGGCATAGGAGCAGTCACCACATTTGGCCTCTCAGGCGCTTCAAATTGTATCTCCTTCGCATTAATAAGGTATTGCAACTTATTCCTTAAGGCCCAACAGTCATCAGTGGAATGCCTCGGGCTATCGGAGTGATAGGCACAGCGGGCATTTGGATTGTACTTGGGAGAGGCAGTATTTACAACCTTCGGGGCCTCTCTAACAGTCACCAAATTGGTGGATAGCAACTGCGGCAAGATTTGCGATAGGGTCATACTTAGACGGGTAAACTCTCTTCTGGGTCTTTCAGCCCTGGGTGGATTGGTTTGCCGAGGAGCGGCAGCAGGCGTTGCAATCATCACCGTGTTGACAGATTGGCAGCGTTCTGGTTTCTCTTGCCTCCTAGGCCCATACACAACACTGGCCTCCTTTTTAAAGGGTTTCTTCTCAGAACTTGAAGATGCACCCTTCTGAATTTTACCGGACTTCATTCCAGCCTCTATCCTCTCTCCAGTCAGAATAAGGTTAGTGAACCCCGCAGATGAGTTACCGATAAGATGATTGAAAAACGGCCCGGACAGGGTCCCCAAGAACATATCCACCAGCTCACGGTCTGTTAACGGAGGCTGCACCCCGCCAGCCAGATCCCTCCACTTCTGTGCATACTCTTTGAAACCTTTGCTTGATCCTAGCGACATACCCTGGAGTTGGGTACGTGTAGGAGCAAGGTCGGCATTATATTGATACTGCTTATAAAAAGCAGTAGCCAACTCCTCCCAGTTACGAACTTTGGTCCCATCCAGCTGATAGAACCATTCGAGATGAGTCCCTGAAAGACACTCCTGGAAGAAGTGGATCCACAAATTCTTATCCACAGTGTACGGCTGAATCTTCAGCACATAAGATCTGAGGTGTAGCTTGGGACAAGACGCCCCGTCATACTTGGTGAAAGAAGGTGCCTTGAACTTGTGAGGAATGATCACACCAGTAGATAAGCCCAAATCTCTGAAATCCAGCCCAGGAACTTGTTGGATCTCCATGGCGTTCAGTCTGTCTTCCAACTGCTTGTATCTGTCTTCAGCCGGAGGATACTGTTCCTCATTGAAGTCAGTCTCGTTGTCAGAGACTACCGGACTAGGACCTTTTCCCCCTTGGGGACTGCTCTTACCTACAGAAGAACCAGCTTCCTCATTCTGCAGAGTATTACCAAATCTCCGGCCCGAGTTAAAAAGAACAGTTCTCTTCTTCTTCTTCTCCTTCTTTAGGAGCAAAGCCTTCAGCTCTTCTTGGCCTTGAGCCAAACCCATGATCAGCTCCTGAAATTGCGCGTTCTGCGCCTGAAGGGCCTTGATAGACATCTCTGTTGATGATGAGTCAGGGTTCATGATGCTGAAATAAACAGCGAAGAACAGTAAGCAACCTGAAAAGAAGAATACCTGCTATGCACATGATGAATGGAATGCGTATGATTTATGTTTTCAAAGACAATCGGGAATCAACTTTGTAAACAAAAGGGAACACACTTCATTAGATTCAACTTTGAAACTTAAATTGTTCAACAGGTTGCCCTTAGGCGTTACATAAAATGGAAATAATGAAAAGGGAAATAAAACTGTAAAAGAACATCCAGAGCTCCTCATTGATCCCAGGGTCTCCTCTTCTCAGTACGTATGTAGTCATTCAGAGCTCGCTCATTCTCCAACTGCTTTGTCAGCTTCTGGATCTTCAATTCCTGCTCATTGAATTTTTCCCGATACGAATCCCGTTCTTCTCGCAATTGCGACCAAGACCTCTTTAATGTCTCATAATCAGTGGGTATCTGAGGAGGGAGGACAGTTGGAGGAGCCCCATCTTTGTCAGGATACTCAAGAATGACGGGTCTGACAGCTCCGTATGGCATACCTAACTTCTGAGCACGGATGCGAACCCATTTGCAGTAGGCTTCCATAGGTAGAGAAGTCTTTGGCCCCAACTCTTGTGGGTCAGATTTATGAACTCTGTCCCAAGCCTTGATGAACCTACGACGCAGCTCGTCACTATCCACCTGAAACTCAAAACTGATGTGAGGCACCAACATCTCATGAGGCCCTGCTCTTATGGCCCTTCCAAACTGACGGAGAGCTAGACATGGATTATAAGAGATTCCTCCTTGAGTACCAATCAAAGGAACATTAGGGTATTCTCCGCAACGATCAATAACAGCTATCTCATCCAAACCTCTGAAAGTCCAAATGATGTCCTTGTCAGTGAGAGACATTAACATATGAGCCCAACCTCTTCCTTCTTGGTTCTTCAGCACGAACTTAGGGAGGTGTGAAATAAACCACCTCACCAACAAAGGGATACAACACCACAGAGTTCCTCCTCTTCGGGCAGTACGAGCGTAAAGTTGTTGCAGGATGTCACCCAAGAGAGTGGGCACAGGATTCTGAGACATGAAGATCCTTATGGCAGTGACATTGATGAAGTTGTCAGGGTTAGGAAACAAGACTAGCCCATAGATTAAGAGAGCCAAGATGTCTTCATATGCCCTAAAGTCCAAGTCATTCCAGAAACTGTTAGCTTTACCAATCAGAAACTTGGCCAAGAAACCCTTAACTCCGCTTCTAGTCACCCAGTTGTCCATTACTTCTTGGTGGGTCAAGGGGAGAGCTGCAGCAACCTCCTCAAGCCTGAGGGTCTTTTCCCAACCAGTGAAGGGAGTCTGATCCAAGATAGGGATACCAAGCAAATCAGAGAACTCTTCCAGGGTAGGGACCAGCTGGAAGTCTTGAAAGGTGAAGCACTGGTACAGAGGGTCATAGAACTGGGTCAGGACACTCATCAACTGTTGATCCCGCTTTGCAGTGACTAAACTGAGAAGAGAACCATGCCTCTGAATGAAGGAAGTGGTGTTTGGAATTCTGCTAACCAACTCCTCAAGCAACTCAGGTGGGTGAACAAAGTTAAACCGGATAGTATTCCTTCGCATATGCATCATGATATCCTACAAAACAGAGCAAAGGTGAAACCCTCTTGTCTTTGAAATGGTCAATCCTTATGCAGGATGCATGCAATGCTCATGATGTTATGATGTTATGATTTTATGATAAAGCACACCACAAATATTTACAAAGGCAAACATGATAAGGCACACAAGTCACACAAGACAAGCCCTTAGAGTTTAGGCCAGCGTGAGGTCTAGGTATTACCCTCTTTCAGTTTGTTGGTTCATACCTGTCCTATCAAAAGTAACCGGGTTCTTAGAGGATCCCAATATCATTGACTACCCTTAATCGGTCATAACTCCAGCATCACAATCTTTTCTTGCGGCCAGAACCATCACGAGAGTTTAGCCTCAATGGGCGTAGCATACTTCTACTGTTCTAATGGCCAAGTTGTGTCATTTAAGGTTCTAAGGTCTGTTGGTGCTTAATGACTCCTCATAAGACCCATATTCTCCTCGTTGCAACACAAGGGATATCGGTACAGACCAAGGTGCCACACCAATGTAGCCACTGCTTCACCCGTGTCGGTCTACGCCGGACAGGTCCCTCACAGCTTATGCTACCTAAATAGGGTATCCCCAGATTCGGGTTAGGATCTATGTAACTCTGATGCAACCCACAATTTAAAGCAAACAAGTCAAAACAATTGAAAACACAGTTATGAACTATCCTAAGGTACACCTCACTTTATAAAGTATTCCCCAGCAGAGTCGCCATTTCTGTGATCGGTGGATCTGGAACTGACTGTTTAACGCTGGTTAGCGAAATGTCGCGGAAGCAAGAGTCGCCACCGTCTTTTATTTTCTCCAATATGGAAAGGACAAAAGCACAGAAAAATTCCTTATTGAGATTAGTTCTCGGTTCGGGAGGTAGATTTATAGAAAGGGAAGGTGTTAGCACCCTTTCTATCCATGGTTATCCATGAGCTCTTAGATACTTGCTCATTTGTGTTTTCAAAAAGGTTTGTTTGCTTTTCAGAGTGGGTTTGAAAAAGTTTCGTTTAAAATTTCAGTTCGACTCTTGTATCAGTCCTCAAGAGTGTTTGAAAAGTTTGTTTTGAAAGCTTTTTGCAAAGTGTCGGTGTGAAAAGAAGTTTTTGATTTGTTTTTGAATTTAGAGCAAGTATCTACGAGTCATCTACCTACCCTAAGGAATTCGTCTGTGTAAATGTCCTTGAGGTAGTGCCATCCCACCATTGAGAGGTAGGTAGCACCACCGTTGGAGGTGTTCGGGTCAATTCGAGGTTTAGGGACAGTGTGGTCACCAGAGCAATAGGAAGACACCTTAGAAGCTACCCCCATGCCATGTTCATGGACATGAGGACTTACTAAAACGTCCTCTACTCGACGACCACGTTTCGAGGGGCAAGGCAACAGTGAGGCGTACCCTAGGAGTTTGTGTGAATTGTGTATCATTTTCAGATATATTTGTCTTGTCATGCATTGAGTGTTCTACGCTTTGATTTTATTTTTGGCCATTCATTCTTTCATGCAAATTGTTAGCAGTTAAAAGGTGCGGGAAGATAAAAGTCCTACGCTATTACAAAGGCGCGGGTCTACATCGCCAAATTAAACCAAGACCCGATTTGAATAAATAAAATGCAGAAAGTAAATGTCTAATTAATCTATTACAAGGCTTTGGGGCAAGTACATAAATTTAAAAAACGGAAATAAACGTAAACGCGCGAAATGGAATTATGATCGGAGGTGCGAGGGCGTTGGACCCTTTGAGGAAATTAAATTGAAATTATTAAATTAATTAAATTAAATAAAGGAAAGGACTTATTTTTTATGTTTTTTGTTATTTATGAAATTAGAGAAAATTAAATGGAATTAAAACCCTAATTCTAAACATTTTTAATCATTAAAGAAATAAATTCAAGTTTGACCTAATTATTTAATTATAAGTTATTTAAAAAAATAATTGATAATTTATAGTGATAAGGAAAAAAGACTATTTATTAAGAAAAAGAATAAAAAATGCTAAAAGACTTGTTTTTGTATTTTTTATTTATTTAAAAAAAAAGCATTAAAGTTAGAACCTAAAATTAAAACTAAATTGATTATGAGATTTATTTACAAAATAAATATTATTGAATTAAATAATAAACATATTTATTTTTTGACTTTCTGATTTTTTTTTTTGTATTTTTATGTTATAAAAATTAATTTAAAGAATTAAAAGAAAGTAATTAAATTAAAACAAATAAAAAAAATAGAAAAAAAGAATGAAGGAGAGAAATACAAACAAGAGGGGTGGTAGACCCAATTATGGAGGTTTGTAGAAAGCAATTAGGCCCACTGATTCCTGGCCTTGTTTGACTTTCCCATGATCACGTATGGATCCTTGACCAAGGTGTATGATGGAAGTCCTGTGCTGGCCTTTGGATTCATCTCCTGGGACATGTGGCGTGCCAAGAGATAGAGTTGTATGGTGGTCCTTGGGCAAGGAATCGTACCTGAGCGCATTATGAACAAAAATATTGAAGAATATGGGGGACCTGGGAATCGAACCCAGGTCCCAATGCTTGCTAACGTTCCTCTCCACCAACTGTGCCAGCGCGTTAGTTTTGATATATAATAAGATAGAAATAATATATATGAAACATGCAATTATTCTGGAACCCAAATAAAACGCGCCAATGATTTGAATTAGCCAACCATATGCCTACAACTCATCTTCTTCTCCACTTCTTCGCTTTGGCCTGAAAAAAATAGAATGGATAGCGGGGGTTTTAAACCCCCACTAAGTGAAGAACACAAAAATAGCGATTAGGCCCTGGGCTCATATAAATTGAGCGCGAGGTGCGGTTTTGGATCGTTGGAATGTCAGGAATGCATTGGTGTTGGTCTTATGACTCAATTTTTCCCTATGCAAAAGTCCCCAATTTCAAGCTTCTGCAACCCTAACGACCTCCCATGGTGGATTCTCATACAGGCCTTAAAAACTCAATTGAATGGCACTGTTAGCTTTAGAATGATTAAATTAGTACAAATCAAGCATTAGAAATCAAAAACACTACATGAATCATGAGACACGAATATGCAAAAAGTTTGAGAAAGTTTGACTTTATTCTACCACTTCTTGATGCGTGGGGACTGGAAAAGAATTGAGTTATGTTCAGGAAGGCCTCAGCAAGCTTTTGGAATCGTTTGTAGGCTTTGAATCACCCTGCAATACAGTTTTCAGTTTTGAAATTTTTGGTTAAAAATGCAAAGTTTTCTTTTGATTCTTAGCGCAGCTTCTGAGTTGTTGTGATTAGGGTTGTGATCTGCTTATGTATGCCAATGAATTAGGGTAACAAAACAAGTCCAAAATCCATGGAATCAATGCTTTTGAATTTTGTGATCTTCCATGATTTTTTCAATCTTTTTTCCATGCCAAATATGCCAATCATTGGATATTCTTTCCATATTGAGTATGCACGAAATCTTGAGGTTATGATGAGTAGAAATGCTGCATAAAAAGATTTGAAAGGTGGCATTTAGTATTTTTTCATATTTAATTTGAATTAAATGAATTAATAGATTTAAAAATTCAATTAATAAATAAAAAATAAGAAAATAACTCCCCTTTGGGTCAATGGGTCGTGCCTAGCCTTTGGGTGATGATTCTTGGAAGAAATTGTGGCCCATTAGCAATTTTGAGGCATTTGAAGCAAAGTTGACTTTTCAAAATTCCCAAAATTTCCCAACTTCCACAAGGCATATCTTGCCCAATATTTAAGATTTGATCATGTTCTTGGACATTTTGGAAAGGTCTTGAAGTCCTCTAACCAATGCCTTTGGTCCCATGTCATTTAGATTTACCAATCTCAAGTTATGGTCTTTGACTTAAAGTCCCTTTTTGTTGACTTTTGAAAATGACCTATAATGTTAAGATTGATAACTTTTTGTGAGAGCATTTCTTGGACTTGAAATGTGAAGAGGAGTTGTAGGAAATGTCATTCTCTTCAAAATGAGTGTTTGATGGAATTTTTCTGATAAACCATGTGGAAGTTATGCCATGGTCAAGTTACAGTTGACTTTTTCAACTGTCCAAATATGGAAACTTTTGCATCTTGAGACTTTTTGAGCCATGCCTTGAAAATCATGATCAAGAATTGATCAAATGATGTTTGTGGCTTCAAAATAAGATGTTGACCAAAAATTTGGACTTTTGACTGTCAAATGACCATTTTGCCCCTACAGTTGACTGTTGAGCAATTATGGTTTTTGACTGTGCAACTTTGTGCTGTGAGTCTTGAAACTTAGCATATGGATGCTTGACCATGTTTGTAGGCATATAGGACTTGTTTGGACCCTTGAAAACTTCAATTTCTTTGCCAGAACCAAAACCCTAGTTTTTTAGTGTTAGGAGGCCATTGAACTGTGCAACCTTTGGGAGATTTTGGAGCACGCTCTTAGCAAATCTTGAAGGATATGGGAGGGCAAATTTTGGGGTACAACAAAGTGCAAGTGTTCTTGGACAACAAATGGGTAAAGGCCTATTTTAACTTGCATAAACAATTAAATATAGGGTGAGTCATAGGTTTTAGGCCTGAAAAGGGAAAACATGTAGCCTAGCCTATGGGTCTAAATGTTCAACTTGATATTTTGAGTCGAATCCTCCATCTTTCTACACCTTTCGACCAGACTAGAACAACACAGCATTCGTTTTCACCAATTGTGTGTCCTTCGAATGAACCAACTGTGTGTTCTTCGAATGGCCCCTTTTAGCCGAATATGCCATTTTGAGTCTTCTTGCTTTTAATAACTTAGGCCCAAACCTTCGACCAGACTCCAAAGTAAAAGAACAATTATTCCCCAACTATGGCAAGTCCTTCGAATGGACCACCAAGTTGTGTGTCATAATGCAGGACTATGGCGTATCGAAGGGTTTGCAGATGGATTCGAAGGTGATATGAAGGCGCATTCGAATCATACATGAAGATGAATTTGAAAGTCACGGGAAGGTAGTCATTCATCCAATCGAAAACTTATGAATCCAAGGCAAACAGGTGAGGGGCGAATGGTGCAATCGAATGACACTTTTCAGAAGGTTATCAACTTATGAATCGAAGGAAGCTTTCAGAAGATTATTGACTTTTTGAATTGAAGAAAACCAAAAGGAGGCCTTTACTTCCTGAATCGAAGGACACTGTTTCAAAGGGAAACAAAAACTCAATGGAAGCTTGTACGAAGATCATTTCCTTCTGAATCAAAGGAATCTTTCAGAAGATTATTGACTTTTTGAATTGAAGAAAACCAAAAGGAGGCCTTTACTTCCTGAATCGAAGGACACTGTTTCAAAGGGAAACAAAAACTCAATTGAAGCTTGTATGAAGATATCTCTTGGCTCAAATAAAACTTATGGGAGGCAAAGTCTACAAGAGGCCCTTGGTGCAAGTGGATTCGAAGGATGCATAGAGATGGTTATTTTATCCCATCGAAGCTTGCCCAAATGAAACAAACATGCAGGCAGCATATGCCCAATCGAAGTAGGCTTGCAGGCAGTAAACTTGTCCAAATCGAAGCAGGCTTGTAGGCAACTATTTTGTCCAATCGAAGAATTTGCCTTACAAGGGGCACATGTGGCCAGCAAGTCATGGCCTTCTATTGCAAGCATGTAGGCAACACACTTGTCCAATCGAAAGGTTGAATCGAAGGAGGCCTATTTTCTCCAAATTTTTCAAAATGTTATTTTTATCTGTTTTCTCCCTTTTTGACAATTTCCATTTAATCTTGGTACTGGAAAATCCCAATGTACTTTGTGCAAGCTTTAACCTTGAGAATCCTTGTGAGAAAAGCCTTGAAAAATGAGAGGGAAAATTTTGGGGTACAACAGCTGCCCCTGTTCAATCTTCTTAAACATGAAGAGTTAGATTGGCGAGTTCTGCCATTCGTGACTCGAAGGTGGAAGATGATTGGACACTAGAGTGCCCAGAAATTTGCACTCGGCGATGCGATGATAGGAGGAATGGGCTTAAAGATGCAATTTGGAGAGGTGATAGAATCTTGTGGGAGATGGGCTTGTATATGCCATCCAAGAATGCTTGTTGAATTTTAATTTGTAAGTTGAAAGAATGAGTATTAGAATTGCATCCATGTCTGGAGTGTATCTGAGCTGTATCTGAAAGTTGAATCTGAATGAGTGTCAGGATGGCATCCGCATCTGGAGTGTATCTGAACTGTATCCGAAAGTTGGATCTGAATGAGTATCAGGATGGCATCCGTATCTGGAGCGTATCTGAACTGTATCAAAAGGTTGGATCTGAATGAGTATTAAGATGACATCCGTATCTGGAGCGTAACTGAACTGTATATGAAAGTTGGATCTGAATGAGTATCAGGATGGCATACGTATATGAACTGTATCAAAAGGTTAGATCTGAATGAGTATCAGGATAGCATCCGTATCTGGAGCGTATCTGAACGGTATCAAAAGGTGGGTTGTTTGGTAATGAGTCCGTGTAAAACTGCATCTGAAATTTCCTGAGAAGGAAACTGTGTAGGGTTACTTTATGATGATTCCGTGTAAAACTTCATCTTTGGAAAGAGAAGGAACCGGTGTAGGATTGCCTGATGATGAGTCCGTGTGAAACTGCATCTTGGAAGGAAGGAACCTGTGTAGGATTGCCTGATGATGAGTCCGTGTAAAACTTCATCTTGGAAGGAAGGAACCTGTGTAGGGTTGCCTGATGATGAGTCCGTGTGAAATTGCATCTTGGAAGGAAGGAACCTATGTAGGGTTTCCTGATGATGAGTCTGTGTGAAACTGCATCTTGGAAGGAAGGAACCTGTGTAGGGTTGCCTGATGCTGAGTCCGTGTGAAACTGCGTCTTGGAAGGAAGGGACCTGTGTAGGGTTGCCTGATGATGAGTCCGTGTGAAACTGCATCTTGGAAGGAAGGAACCTGTGTAGGGTTGCCTGATGATGAGTCCGTGTAAAACTTCATCTTGAAAGGAGGAACTTGTGTATGGTTGCTTGATGATGAGTCCGTGTAAAACTCCCTCTTGGAAAGAAGGAATCGGTGTAGGGTTGCTTCATGATGGTTGAGTAGATAGTTGTCCTGTCTGATTTTAGGTGTTAATCTTTGACCTGAGAAAGAAAGATAGTTTTCCTGGCTTGTTACAAGCGTTAATCTTCAATCTCTTCATGTAGATAGTTTTCCTGGCTTGTTACAGGTATTAATCTGGAATTTGAAAAGGTTGATGGTAGCCATCTGTTGATTGACCTTTTCCTGAAAAGGTAAAATGTTAGCTGTATGCAATGTCATGATGTATGAAATACATGATGTCATGATGTTCTCAAAATAAATGAGATTGTTTCGTATGCACTTATCATGTATGTAAATAAGATGTATGAAATGTGAAATGTTTATGAATGTATTTTTGTCTGGGAAAATAAATCCTTGACAAATGCTGGGGAGTTGTTAAATCCTGGACTACTGTTGAAGAGTATGTGTGTCTTCAAACTTTGCTTAGAATGTTTCCACTGGGGATTCCTATTTTGTTGTTTGAGGAGAACTCCGCTGGGAAATATTGAAAACTCTATGGGGAGTATGTTTATTCCTGCTTGGGGAAAGAGTTCAGGAGTCTTGATTGTCCGTTGCTCTTATTGTGGAATCGAAGTTGAACTGATATTTGGTCAGGTCCAGGTTTCACAGTAACTTGTCGAGGATTGTAGAGTAGTCTACTGGGGAAAAGGAGTTGTTGTCCTTTGATTTATAGTAGTCGGAGAGGCAAACTCAAGTTTGGGAATCCTACCGTTTGTTGGGGAAATAACCCATGTTACCGGTCTACTTGAGAGGTGACTACTTTGTTGGGGAAAGTATTCGAGGATTATTTGAGGTTGTCTCAGCTGGGGAAAGGTTTTCAGAGATTGAAAATCTGGCTGGGGAATCATCCTATGAGAAGGGTTGTTGGGGAAATTTGTCACTGCCCCTAGAAGCAAGTGTTTGTGGCACTGCCTGGAAGTTTGATTATACGTAACCCTTTGTCGGGATTAACATTCAATGCCCCGAGTGACGGAGATGGAGACTTGCCCCTGGTTACTCTGCAATTCTTGGGAGATTTCTGGGAATCTTGACTGGACTGCCCCAGGTGTGCTAGATAGTAGCATGTCATGTCCCTTTGTTGATAGGAGTTTTTCAATGGAAGTGTCATCCCACTTGAATTGATTTTAATTCACTGAGAGAGCTTTCGTTCATTGGATATTCATTGTGTGAATTTCTTCGCTGTCAAACAAATAGCCATATGCAAACAGTGATATTCAAGTAATGTAAAGTTTATGTTTGTCTTGAAATTTTGAAAATGCGTTTTAGCGAGTAAAGAAATTTTGTAAGAAAAATTCAAACTCAAGATTTAGAGTAAAGTCTTACATCAGGATACCTTTTGTAACAGTATGCTTTCGAACTAACCCATGCTTCAATTAGGACTTTTGAAGGGTTGTAACGTGGCTTGGTTCACGGTTTAAGAAACAAAGGATAAAGGCACAAATGTATTTGTACCCACCCGTTCTTCATGATGTTCTTCAGTCCTAAGCTCAGTTAATTGTACGTTTGAACTCCAATTGAGTCTGGGATGACGTTTTGGTGATGGTTCAAACAAGTTAAGTTTGTTGGAAGGCAGTAATTTTTGCAACATTTTTTTCATGTTGTTGAGGATTTGTAATGACCTCTATCTTTTGATTTGTTATCCCTAATTTTTGCCTGACGGTTCCTGTTTTGAGATTACTGTCAGCGGGATGCCCCAGTTTTCTTAAGTCTCCTTTGTAGGTTTTGACTTAGTGGGTTTTTCTTTTTGAGAGATAATGACTGCCCATGTGATAGGGAACCATTACCGTCTTTTGATTCCAGAGGAATGTTTCTTGATGTCATTCGTTGTATTACGAGATGAGAGTTTGAGGCTAAACGCGTGTTTGAATTAGCTGAGAGACTACCCTGCCCCAGGTTTTGTTTAAAGGTTTCAATTTGTATACATAAAACTTCTACTTCTTTGGATCGAAGGGGTTGACTAAGGATTATCTTCCTTATAACTCCATTGTTTAGGATTTGAAAGAACGCTTGTACATCGTCAGCAAGGTCTGTCCAAAAGCATACTGTATGAGATTATGGGATTGTTTTCATCATCCTCCCTGTAAAGGCTTGTAACTTTTAGCAAGAGTTGAATGTCATAAAGTGAGTAAAAGGCATAGTTTAAATGTAATGAAAATGAAATAATTCAAGACAAACATATGCAATGCATTAATGAAACAAAGTTTTACATTAATAGGTAATTGTTTGAATAACAAAAGAAATTACAACTTGAAAATTCAAATGAAACAAAAGCGTTCAACGATTTGGCATAGGAGCAGTGATCATGTTTGGAGTCTCCGGAGGGTCGAATTCGATCTCCTTGGCGTCAATCAAATTCTTAATCTTGTACTTCAATGCCCATCAATCGTTAGTGTCATGCTCGGGGCTGTCAGAATGATAAGCACATGTTGCATTAGGATTGTAGTTAGGAGAATAAGTCTTAGGGTTTGGATGAGGTCCTATTAATGCAATCAGATTCATCCTCAATATGTGATGTAGCGCTTAAGACAGTGGCATGTTGATGTTGGTGAACTGTGTTTTGGGCGCGACTTCCTTACGCTGATGCCCCTGCCTTTGTTGAGCAGGCGTAGGATTAGAGATCAAGATTTCTCCTACGTGTTGGTCATGACGACTCTTTTGACCATACACAACATTGGACTCCTTCTTCCCATTGTAGGGTTTTTCTGAGCATCAGAAGGTGTAGCTTCTTGAATCTTCCCACTTTTGATTCCAGCTTCGACCCTTTCACCGGTCAGTATTAGCTCAGTGAACCCGGCTGAAGAGCTTCTGATCAAGTGTTTGAAGAAAGGCCCTATCAAAGTTCCCATGAAGATGTCAATCAGCTCCCTGTCAGTTAAAGGGGGTTGCTCTCTACCATCCAGATCTCTATACTTTTGGGCGTATCCTTTGAAGCTCAAATTGGAACCCATGGTCATGTTTTGCAATTGCATACGAGTTCGTACAAGATCGACATTGTACTGATACTGCTTGTAGAAAGCAGCATCTAAATCCTCCCAGGTGTGGATTCGAGAACTCTCCAATTGATAGAACCATTCGAGTTGAGTCCCTGCCAGGCTTTCTTGGAAGAAATGGATCCAAAGCTTTGGATCAGTTGTGTATGGTTGAATCTTGCGGACATAAGACTTTAAGTGCATCTTAGGGTAAGAGACTCCATCGTACAGGGCAAAGGTAGGGACATTGAACTTTGGCGGGATGACCACTCCAGAAACCAAACCCATGTCTCCTAAATCAAAGCTAGGTATTTGTTGAATCTCCATAGCACTGAGGCGATTCTCCAACTGTTTGTATTTGTCATCAACGGGAGGATATTGTTCCTCGGAGTAGCCGTCTTAAACTTCATCAATCTCCAAATTATGGTCTTCTTCAAGACTATCCCCCGTGTTGGATGGAGTTGAAAGATCTAGAGCTTTCTTGACTGGTCCTCCAGGTCTTCTTCTCAAGTTTAGGATGCCTATTGACTTTTTCTTCTTGTCTTTGTGAAGGAGAGCTTTTAGGTCCTCTTTCCCTTTAGCCATAGTCAGGAACATTTATTAGAATTGAGCGTTTTGAGCTTGGAGATCTTTCACCGTTTGTTCCATATCCATCTTACTTAAATAAACAGTAAGAAGATAAGGAGACATGTATGGGAGAAACCTGTCATGATATGATGCATGATATAGGGTTGCAAGTTTTCAAGGATCTCGCGGGGTAAACACAAGAAAAAGTTAGAGATTGAACTTTGATCAACAACTTTGATTGGAGAACTTTGTATCGTTAGATGTCCTTCCACAGGAATCAAACTCACCGTGTCAAGTGGGTTGTAGCCCTTGACTCAAATTGTTGTACTTGATCTTTGACGGCCTTTGGTTAGAGGAAAATAAATCATCTTGCCCCTTGCTAGACGTCTGGTTCAACATGACCCTGCATTATAGGCCCTTGAGATCCTTGAGATGGTTATTGAAAATGCTATGGTATGATGTTATGATGTTATGTACAAATATGTGAAGTAAACAAGCTTATACAAATAATCATATACACAAAAAGCAGACAAGTCCTTAGGTTTAGGCTTGCATGGAGTTTGTAGGTAAGTACCCTCTTGAAGTTTAGTTGGCTCAACCTGTCCTAATAATAGTAACCGGGTTATAAGGAGCTCAATATCACTGGACTGTTTCCTTGTTCATTGTTTCAGCTCAAGCCTCTTTAATGGCGACCGAAATATCCCAAGAAACCAACTCTCAATGAGTGTAGTATCGAGTATCTACCAACTTCGGACTGTAGCAAAGTCGGTCATCTCACTATGTTCTAAAGGCCAAGTTGGTCAAGTAAAGGTTCTAAAAGTCTTTTACTGCTTCGCGACATCACTCAGCGGCCCCGTATTCTCCTTGACTACTCAAGGGCTACCGGTACCCACAAATATGTCACACTAACATAGCTATTGCTTAGACCATGTCGGTATACCCCGCACAGTTTCCACAATGTATTTCTATTTACCTATAATGTTTCCCCAAATCCGGGTGGAGGATTCAAACCCAAACAAAGAACCATAATGTAAAGCAAACAAGTCAAACAATGTAAGCAAATAAATATGATCTAGCCCTAAGGTAACCCCGCTTTTATAAAAATCCCCAGCAGAGTCGCCAGTTCTGTGATACGGTGGGAGAACTGACTTGAGGTAGCAAGAGTCGCCACCGACTTTTCTTTTATCCAAAAGGAAAGGTGAAAAAGCACAGGAAAGACCTTTGAGATATTTTCTTGAGTTCGGGGGGGGGGGGGGGGGGGGGGGGGTAGATTATGAAAAGGGAAGGTATTAGCACCCTTTTCATCCATGGTTTTCCATGGGCTCTTATTTACTTGCTAGATCACTTGCTTTTTGTCTGAAATTGTGCTTTGTGTGGTTTTTGAAAGTATTTTGTAAAGAGGTCATTATTTTAGGCAATCTTTGTAATGATTCTCGTTTGTAAGAATGTATACAAAGATGTTTGATCTTTTGAAAATGTTTTCAAGTTTGTAAGATGTTTGAAAGTGTATGTGATTGTTTTTGAAAATAGCAAGGATGTTTGTTTTGAAATTGAGCAAGTAACTAAAAGTAATCTACCTACTCAAAAGGTCTTAGATGTGTTTTTCCTCCTCCTTTAGACGTTGCTATCTTACCATTGATTTGTTAAGAAGCCCCATCGTTGGATGTGAAGGGACGGATGTGGGTCATCGTATAGCCATGATAGCAATGTTGTGAGATATCTTAGCATTCTCTTGTAGGGACTAAGATCACTTGTAAGGCAACATTTATAGCGTCATCGAGGGACTATGATCTTGTATTTGTGATTGTTTTTGCTAAGATATCCCACATGCATAACATGACCATTTTTATAAGGCAACAAGTGGAATTTCCCTAAGGGTGCATGTGTGCAAGTGTGTTTGATTACATGCATTTTGTCTTTGATTTTTGGGTTGTCTACTTGTTGATTTTATCTTGCTATACATCCAAGTTACTAACATTTGTATAAAGCAATAAAAATGCAGGAAATAAATATCCTACACTATTACAACCATATTGAAAGGAAACAAAATGTAAAGGCAAAAACAAAATAAAAGAAAGTTAAAAAAGAGATCCTTCGATTCAGGCAGGAGCACCCTTCGACTTGCATTCTGTTGGCCTCCTTCGATTGGGGCTAGCATCAGTGAGGTCATGGCCTTCGATTAGGGGCTGGCACCAGTGAGGTCTTGTCCTTCGATTGGCCTGCAAGTTAGTGTATGGCGAAGCCTTCTGGTTCTCTCTTGTTGCCTTGTTGTCTTCTTCGACTGGAGGTTGAAAGAAGTGAGGGAATGCCTTTCGACTGAGCCTGAATCAGTGAAGGCATGCTTTTCGTCTGGGCCCGGAAGTTAACATGGTTTGCCTCCTGGTTGTCTCTTTAGTTTGACCTGAAGGTTAGTATGGAAGCCAGGGGTTTCGTTTCTGTGATCGGTGGAAATAGAACTGACTGTTTTTTAAGTTGGTTCGCGAAATGTCGCGGTAAGCAAGAGTCACCACCGTCTTTTATGTTCTCCAACATGGAAAGGACAAAAGCACAGCAAAATTCCTTCTTTGAGAATGTTTCTCGGTTCGGGAGGTAGATTTATAGAAAGGGAAGGTGTTAGCACCCTTTCTATCCGTGGTTATCCACGGGCTCTTAGGTACTTGCTCTTATATTTTCAAAATTTGTTTGCTTTTCAAGTGTGTGTGGGTTTTGAAAAAGTTTTGTTTGAAAAATTTCTAAGTAACTCTTGTATCTGTCCTCAAGAGTGTATGAAAGATTTGTTTGAAAACTTTTTGAAAGTGTCAGTGTGAAAAGTATTTTTATTTGTTTGAAAAAAGCAAGTACCCATGAGAATCTACCTACTCTAAGGAATTAGGTTGTGTAAGAGTCCTTTAGATAGTGCTATCCCACCATTGAGAGGTAGGTAGCACCGTCGTTGGAGGTATTCGGGTCAATTCGATTAAGGGACAGTGTGGTCACCGAAGCAATGGTAGGACACCTTAGTGGTAACCCTAATGTCCTAGATCCTTTTTATCCGAGGCAACCGTTTCGAGGCAACTGGATCTTTTAGACAGAAGGGAGACCTCTAAGACACCCTATACTTGATGACCACGTTCGAGGCAACCAGTGAGGCGTACCCTAGGGGTGGCATGTGCATGTGCGTTGTTTCATGTTAATGTTTATCTTGTACATGTTATTTGTGAGCTACGGATTGATTTTATTTTCCATACAAGTCTTTCATGCATTTTTTAACAGTTAGGAGTGCGGAAAATAAAATGTGGAAAAGGTAAATCTAGCTATTACAAGGCGCGGGTCTATACATCGCCAAAAACAAAAACCCGTTTTAAAAATAAGAATGCGGGAAATAGTAAATAAAGAGATAAACCTAATTAACTATTACATTTCCGGAAGCAGTTACATAAATAATCAATAACGAATTAAAAATAAATACGCGCGAAAGATTGAATCGGGAACGTCTTAAGGGTTTTGACCCTTCTTTTTGAGAAAGAATGAGATTGTCCTTTTTTGCAATTAATTAAAAAATTAAGCTAATTTACTAATTAATTAATTTATTAAAAAAATGTTTTTGTATTTTTATGTTTTTAATGGAAATAAAGAGAAAATAAAAAGAAATTAAAAGTTAGCAAAAAACCTAATTCTAAATTGTTTTTATTTATTATGAAAAAATTAAAGTTGCTCTAATTTTAAAAGACTAAATTAATTAACCATATTTATTTACAAAATAATTAAACCTAAGTGAAATTAATAAAAATAAAATATTTACATTTTTTTTAGTTTTTCTGAATTTTGTTGTGAAAATGTTAATTAATTGGTTGGTGAGTAATTAATTAAAAAAAACAATAGAAATAAATAAAGCAATTAAAAGAAAGAAAAATAAATAATAAAAAAATGCAAACCCAAAAGAGGGGG
This sequence comes from Vicia faba, assembly GCA_948472305.1. Taxonomy (NCBI): domain Eukaryota; kingdom Viridiplantae; phylum Streptophyta; class Magnoliopsida; order Fabales; family Fabaceae; genus Vicia; species Vicia faba. The sequence continues at coordinate 1,576,587,551 of OX451737.1, forward strand.
TGATGGGCCAGCAAGGGGGTTTGCTTAGAAATCTGAGGCCCATTGATTGCCAAGCCTGCGTTGACTTCTAGATCAGGTGTGGAAGCATTGACTGGGAACATGGTGTGGATCACCCTTTGGCCTTTGGATCTGGGTTTGAGGCCACTTGGCGCTTGGATGAATGGGAGTCCATGGTGGGATACCTTTGAATATATGCATGCAATTACGTTATGAAAAATAATATGGAATTTGGGGGGGACCTGGGAATCGAACCCAGGTCCCAACGTTTGCAGAACACCTGGCCAACCACTCAACCACTTGAACGCGTTTGTTAGAATAACAAGAAACAAATATAATATAAAATAAACACGTTATATGCTGAACAAAAGAAAAGTAGCGCGCATATTTTGAATGAGCCAATGGGATACAAGCACGTAATCGTCTTCTTCCTTTTCCTGCAAAAATAGAGTTAGATAGCGGGGGTTTTAAACCCCCACAACCTGCAACTATCAAAAATAGCGAATAGCTCCATGGGTTATATAAATAGGGCGCGATAGTCTTGTTCAATTCGTATGACTCTCACGAATTCAGTCATGTGCATCATGAAGCTCAATTTTTCCTGGTTACTAAATCCCCAAATTTCAAGCTTGGAAAACCTAAAATTCAACAATGGCGTTTCCTGTTTTAGGACACCATAATGCAATTGTCTTATACAAAAAGATTCAGAAGGGTTAGAGCAATGCAAAGCATACAAAAAAATCCATTAAATATGCATGAATTATGATTTATGATTGTGAAAATATAATCAAACCGTGTGACTTGTTCTGGCGTATTCTTGGAAGGCTTGTTTGTGATTGCTATGCGTCCTGGAGACTCCCAGCAATGTATTTGAACCTTTAAATCTCCTTGAAAGGGCCTGGAATGTGGAATTTAGATTTGACTTTTTTGCTTGATTTTTTTTAATGTGGTTTGGCCGTTTGTGCAATGTTCAGGTCGTGAATTAGGTCTGCAATGCTTGCATATGTATATGTGAATGCAATTAGGTTAGCATCTAGGCTTGGGATCCATTGAATTGAAGTTTGGAGATTCTTGTTTAACCACCATTAAAGACCTTCCATATTTGGTTCAAAATCAAGATTTTGTGCACAAAAAGCCTTAGCACGAAATTGTGAGATGGCATATCATACATAAAAGCTATTCAAACCAAAAATATGCCATTCAATTAATTTTTTAGATTTATTTGAATTATTATGGATTTAAAATGAATTAAATCCATAAAAATTAAATAAAAATGAAAAAATAAATGTTTGGTTTTGAAATTAATCATGGGACACGTGGGTGGCATGACAAGGCTGAATCAAGTGGAAGAAAGTGGGCCCTTTTGTCAAAAATTGAAGTTTTAGGGATAGTTGACTTTTGCCATTTCACAAAAATTTCCCAACTTCTCCAATGCATATCTTGCTCAATTTTGATCATATGAACATGTTCTTGGACATTTTGGAAAGGTCTTGAAGTCCTCTAAGCAATTCCTTTGGTCCCATGTCATTTGGATTTACCAATCTCAAGTTATGGTCTTTGACTTAAAGTGCATTTTTGTTGACTTTTGAAAATGACCTATAATGTTGAAATTGATAACTTTTTGTGAGTGCATTTCTTGGACTTGGAATGTGAATATGAGTTGTAGGAAATGTCATCCCCTTCAAAATGAGCATTGGATGGGACTTTTCTGATGAACCATGAAAAAGTTATGCCCTGGTCAGTTACAGTTGACTTTTCAGATGTCCAAAAATGGAAACTTTTGCATCTTGATGATTTTTGAGCCATTCTTGTAGAATCATGATCAAGACTTGATCAAATGATGATTGTGGCTTCAAAATAAGATGTTGACCAAAAATTTTGACTTTTGACTGCCAAATGACCATTTTACCACTACAGTTGATTGTGAAGCAATTAGGGCTTTTGACTGTGCAACTTGATGCTGTGAGTCTTGAAACTTGACATGTAGATGCTTGACAATTTATATAGGCATATGAGACTTGATTGAGCCCTTGAAAACCTCAACTTCCTTGCAAGAACCAAAACCCTAATTTTGACTGGCTTAGGAGGATGGTTTGACTGTGCAACCCTTGAGTAGACTTGAGCAAATTGAGATGATGCTTGTCAAAACTTTGAAGAATATGGGAGGGAAAATTTTGGGGTACAACAGTTGCCCCTGTTCAATCTTCTTAGACCTGAGGATGTAGATTGGCTTGTGTGCCTTTCGTGATCCGAAGGTGGAAGATGATTGAACACTAGAGTGCCCAGAAATTTGCACTTGCATAGTAGAGTATCAGCAGTGTGATGGCGGGAATGGGCTTATAGATGCCATTTGGAAAGATGGTGGATAGGAGGATGGGCTTAAAGATGCCATCGGGGGTGTCGATCGCGTAAGAGATTCCTTAGCGAGAACTTGCATGCTTTGAGAAAGGAAGATGGTTTCATGGCCTGTTACAGGTGTTGATCTTCAATCTCTTCATGTAGATATGCCCTGGCTAGATACAGGTATCAAATCCACAATCAATCGCTCACAGACATGCCCAGGCTAGATACAGGAATCGCATTTGGAACTTCAAAAGGTTGCTTACAGACGTGCCCTGGCTGGATACAGGTATCGAATCTCTAAACTCTTCATGCAGACATACCCTGGCTAGATACAGGTGTCGAATCTACAACAGTTACTCACAGATATGCCCTGGCTGGATACAGGAATCGAATTTGGAATTAGTCGTCTACAGATATGCCTTGGCTGGATACAGGAATCAAATCTCTAAACTCTTCATGCAGACATGCCCTGGATGGATACAGGTATCGAATCTACAATCAAACACTCACAGATATGCCCTGGCTAGATACAGGAATCGAATCTGGAATTGGTCGTTTACAGATATGCCCTGGCTAGATACAAGAATAAAATCTCTAAACTCTTCATGCAGACATGCCCTGGCTGGGTACAGGTGTCGAATCTACAATCAGTTACTCACAGATATGCCCTGGCTGGATACAGGAACCGAATCTCTAAACTCTTCATGCAGACATGCCCTGGCTAGATACAGGTATCGAATCTACAATCAAACACTCACAGATATGCCCTGGCTAGATACAGGAATCGACTCTGGAATTGGTCGTTTACAGATATGCCCTGGCTGGATACAGGAATCGAATCTCTAAACTCTTCATGCAGACCTGCCCTGGCTGGGTACAGGTGTCGAATCTACAATCAGTTACTCACAGATATGCCCTGGCTAGATACAGGAATCGAATCTGGAATTGGTCGTCTACAGATATGCCCTGGCTGGATACAGGAATCGAATCTCTAAACTCTTCATGCAGACATTCCCTGGATGGATACAGGTATCGTATCTATAATCAGTTACTCACAGATATGCCCTGGCTAGATACAGGAATCGAATCTGGAATTGGTCGTCTATAGATATTCCCTGGCTGGATACAGGTATCGAATCTCTAAACTCTTCATGCAGATATGCCCTGGCTAGGTACAGGTGTCGAATCCACAATCAAATACTCATAGATATGCCCTGGTTGGATATAGGAATCGAATCTGGAATTAGTCGTCTACAGATATGCCCTGGCTGGATACAGGTATCAGATCTCTAAACTCTTCATGCAGATATGCCCTGGCTAGATACAGGTGTCGAATCTATAATCAAACGCTCACAAATATGCCCTGGCTAGATACAGGTGTCGAATCTGGAATTGCGACAGTTGATAGTAATCATTTTTGGATTGACCTTTTTCCTGAAAAGGCAATACATCAGTTGTATGCAATGTCATGATGTATGAAATGCATGATGTCATGACGTTCAAAAATAAATGAGATAGTGTCGTATGCACTTTATCATGTATGTAAAATAGGAGATATGCAATGTGAATGTTTATGAATGTATTTTCGTCTAGGAAAATAAATCCTTGACGCATGTCAGGAAGTTGAATCCTAGGTTGATGTTGAAGAGTAGAGTTCTTCGTTTCCGCTAGGGATGATGGTTGCAAGAATGAACCGGTAGGAGAAGATGACTCCGTTGGGGAATAAACTTGCTGGAGAGATTACTCTGCGGGGAAATACTCTGTGGGGAATTACTCTGTGGGAAGAGATACTTCGCTGAGGTTTTGATGAGAACTCCGTTGGGGATTCCGTTGATAAGTTATGTTGGGGAATTTTGATGAACTCCACTGGGGGTAGGAAGAACTTCACCGGGGACGATCTTTCTGTGGTAATTAGCTGAGGATAAACCAGTTATAAGCTCTGGTGGAGAATAACCTTTGAATAGAGCCGAGGAGATGCATTCGTACTCTGCAGGTGATAAGCTTCCAGAATCTACTGGGGATAAGCTTCCAGAATCTACTGGGGAGGATAATTCAACTTTCCTGGGGAAACTTTTGAACTGTACTGGGGAATGGCTCCACTGGGGTGTCTGGTATTCCGCCGGGGAACAATCTTATGTTAAGACTACCGGGGATGCTTGTTGAGGAATAGCTGTATACTCCGCTGGGGAATGTTGAGATCTTATGGGGGATGCCCAACTTCCTTAAGGTTGACAGTAGACTAACTCTGCTTGGGGAGAGTATTACTGACTTGCTGGAGATATTGTGCCTTTTCAGGACTAATGAGAGACCAACTCTGCTTGGAGAGAGTATTGCTGAGTCTTGTCTTACTCTGCAGGGAGTGAAGGTATCCTGGTCGTTCTTCAGCCGAATCTACCTTGGTACCTTGGTGGACAGAGCAACTAGATCGCTTAGATAACTCATTATTGCCCCTGTTTCTGATGTCACCTGTAATTAGTCCTTTGTTTCACATGCAAATATTTATGATCAGCAATTAATGTCAAATGCATATATCAAAAGTGAACATTGGACGTTCTTCGCAAGACAAAACAGATAAAGGAAAAACAAATGGCAATTTGTCTGGAAAAAAATGAATTTGTATTGATTTCGAAATTTGCCTGTAAATAGGCGTTTTATGTACAAGAGGCTGACGCGAACAAGAGAGTTTATACAATTTTGTGCAAAAGGAAAACAAAAAAGCTATGTGAACAATCCCACTGGGTTCCAACTCTGCTATCACCTCTATGTATTCAAGCGTCTCATCACTTGGCTGCTTAGTTGAAGATGAAGCTGATTGATTGATGTCGTCTGAACCTGATAGTTGATGCCGAATTCCGGATGCAAGGTGATCCAATGAGACATAGTATTACGCTTTATCCCTAACTTTTGCCTGGGCCGCCCTTTCGGGTTTTCAGTCCACCGGGATACCCATTTTTGCCCAAGCCGCCTTTTCAGGTTTTCGACTTGCCGAGTGTACAGATTTTTCATTTCATCCCTTATTTTTGCCTGAACCCTTTTGGTTCGCTGGGAAGCCCTTATTTTTGCCTAGGTGTGTCAACCTAGCGGGTCTTTAGTTCATGCGTAGTATCTTTTTACTATGTCTACATTGGTGGGGTGAGGAAGGTTGTCACCATCCATGGTGGTTAGAATCATGGCTCCTCCTGAGAAGACATGTTTAACCACAAATGGCCCTTCGTACGTAGGGGTCCATTTGCCCCTGGGATCACTTTGAAGAAGAATGATGCGCTTGATTACCAGGTCTCCGACTTGATACTCTTGTGGTCTGACTTTCTTGTTAAATGCCCTGATCATCCGTTTTTGGTACGTTTGACCATGACAAATAGCAGTGAGTCTCTTTTCATCGATTAGGTTTAATTGATCAAGTCGAGTCTGGATCCAGTCATCTTCGCTCAAACCTGCATCCTTCATTATCCGGAGAGAGGGTATCTGGACTTCAATAGGCAAGACTGCCTCCATTCCATAGACTAAGGAAAAGGGAGTTGCCCCTGTTGACGTCCGTGCTGAGGTACGGTACCCATGAAGAGCAAACGGTAACATCTCGTGCCAATATTTATAGGTCACTGTCATCTTCTGCACAATCTTCTTGATATTCTTATTCGTCGCTTCTACAGCCCCATTCATCTTCGGCCGGTAAGGAGAAGAGTTGTGGTGTTGTATCTTGAATTACTCGCAGAGCTCAGTGATCATCTTGTTGTTAAGATTGGTACCATTATCTGTAATGATCCTTTCTGGGACGCTGTATCGATAGACCAGGTTATGCCGAATGAACCGTGCCACGACGTTCTTGGTTACCGTAGCATAGGAAGCTGCTTCAACCCACTTCGTGAAGTAATCAATCGCTACCAGGATGAAGCGATGCCCGTTGGATGCCGTAGGTCTGATCTCGCTGATCATATCAATGCCCCACATTGCAAAAGGCCATGGTGCTTTCAAGACGTTCAGAGGAACTGGAGGAACGTGCACCTTATCAGCATAGATCTGGCATTTATGACACGTCCGAGAATGTTGGTAACAGTCGGCTTCCATTGTGGACCAGAAATATCCTGCCCGAAGGATTTTCTTTGCCATGGTATGTCCACTGGAATGTGTTCCGAAGGTACCTTCATGTAGCTCTGACATGATCTCTTTTGCTTCAGTCTTATCCACACAATGCAGTAAGGTCGAATCATGGTTTCGCTTGTATAGAATGCCATTGCTGAGGAAGAACTTTGCAGCGAACCTTCTTAGGAACTTCTTGTCGTTGACAGATGCACCCTCGGGGTATTCTTGAGCTTCCAAGTACCTCTTCAATTCATGATACCAAGGTTTTTCAGTTACCTCTTCAGCCTCAAGATCACAGCAATGTGAAGGTTCGTCTATTTTCCAAATAATGATCCGGGGAGCCTCGTTGTCCCATTTGACTTTGAACATAGAAGACATCGTAGCTAACGCGTCCGCCAACTGATTCTCCTCTCTTGGGAAGTGTTCAAAGGTTATCTCCTCGAAGTGGGGAATCAACGTCAACACATACTCTTTGTAAGGAATGAGATTTGGGTGTTTCGTATCCCACTCGCCTTTGATCTGATTGATCACGAGAGCGGAATCTCCGAAGACACTCAGAAACTTGATCCTTCAGTCAATTGCAGCTTGAAGACCCATGATACATGCTTCGTACTCTGCCATGTTGTTGGTGCAGTTGAAACATAGCCGGGCGGTGAGTGGAGTATGGGTGCCTTTGTGGGATATGATCACAGCACCGATACCGTTACCCAAAGCGTTTGAGGCTCCGTCAAAGTGCATAGACCATCGGGATCCTTCCTCAGGTCCTTCATCCGGTCCAGGTACTTCACAATCAGTGACTACCATGATATCCTCGTGTGGAAATTCAAAGTTCATAGATTGGTAGTCATCCACTGCCTGGTGTGCCAAATGGTCTGCCAATACACTTCCCTTGCTCGCTTTCTGAGTCGTGTACTGGATGTCGTATTCCGTCAAGATCATCTGCCATCTTGCTATTCTTCCAGACAGAGCAGGCTTTTCGAATATGTACTTGATTGGATCCATTTTTGAAATCAAGAGAGTAGTGTGAGTCAACATATACTGTCTCAGCCGGCGAGCAGCCCATACCAAAGCGCAGCAAGTTTTCTCGAGCAGTGAGTATCGGGTCTCACAGTCGGTAAACTTTTTGCTAAGGTAATAAATAGCGTGCTCTTTTCGGCCAGACTCGTCATGCTTCCCCAGCACACACCCCATTGATTTGTCCAGTACTGTCAAGTATAAGATTAGAGGTCTCCCTTCAACCGGTGGCATAAGAATGGGTGGTTCTTGGAGATACTCTTTGATTCTTTCGAAAGCGGCTTGACATTCATCGTTCCAACGTACTACTTGATCTTTCTTCAGCAGCTTGAAGATTGGTTCACAGGTAGCAGTCAGGTGTGAGATGAATCGGGAAATGTAGTTCAGCCGTCCTAGAGAGCCTCTGACTTCTTTTTCTGTCTTGGGAGCTGGCATCTCTTGTATGGCTTTCACCTTGGCAGGGTCCACTTGAATACCTTTGTCGCTCACGACGAAACCTAGTAGTTTTCCAGATCTCACCCCGAAGGTGCACTTGTTTGGGTTCAACCTCAGCTTGTACAACTTCAGACGGTCAAACAGCTTTTGTAGATGGTCAAGGTGTTCCTCTTCAGTTTGGGACCTTGCAATCATATCGTCGACATACACTTCGATCTCATGATGGATCATGTCATGAAACAAAGCAACCATGGCACGTTGGTAGGTTGCCCCAGCATTTTTCAACCCAAAAGGCATGACCTTGTAGGAAAAGGTGCCCCACTGAGTAACAAAAGTGGTCTTCTCCATGTCTTCAGGAGCCATCTTGATTTGATTATATCCGGAGAAACCATCCATGAAGGAGAATACCTTATGTTGAGCAGTATTGTCAACCAAAACGTCAATGTGAGGCAGAGGGAAATCATCCTTGGGGCTCGCCCTGTTCAAATCCCTGTAATCAACACACATTCGGACCTTACCATCTTTCTTCGGCACTGGGACCATGTTGGCAACCCACTGGGGGTAAGAAGTCACTGCTAGAAAACCGGCGTCAAATTGTTTCATAACCTCAGCTTTGATTTTCTCGGACATCTCTGGACGCATACGGCGGACCTTCTGTTTCACCGGAGGGCAGTCTTCCTTGGTAGGCAGGTGATGAACCACAATGTCGGTATCTAACCCAGGCATGTCTTCGTAAGACCAGGCAAAGATTTCCATGTAATCATGCAACATCTGAATCAACCGCTGTTTCACACTGAGCTCTAGATTGGCACCAATCTTGACTTCCTTTTTGTCTATCTCAGTACCCAGATTTACCGTTTCCACTGGCTCTTCATGTGGCTGAATGGCCCTCTTCCTGGAGTAACAGTCTTGCAAGCTCACCAGGCACTTCGCAATCATCTTCACCTTCGTCTTCGGCTAAGTTGATCGGATTTTCGAAGTCATAACTGGCAGTAGCAGAGTCGTTACCAGTGGGATCCAGAGTGGATTGGAACCTGTATAAGTGAGTGTGTGTAAATATAGCTATTTTGCAATATATAAAGAAAGAAAGGGAGCGCAAGATTTGAAATGAAAAAACGTCCAATGCTTTTATTCATGATATATGAAAGTGACAAATAACAAGCCCTCACAAATGAAGCCACGGTGCCCCGGGTAAGACACCGGGCCATAAAGTTTCAAATTATTGTTCGTTACAAATTTAAAACAAAGGAGTTCATTACTGAGTGACAAAAGTAATAGGTGTAAAGTCTTTTGCAGTCCAGTTGCTTGGTCCACCGTTGGTCGTCGGGTAGATCCAGCTGTCAAATTCGGATTCCTCCACTTCGTCTTCAATAGCATTCACTCCCGGGTTGGTGATGAACATAGGAGGTCTTCCAATATTTTCCTTGCGAACAGTCCTCTGAGCTTCTGCAGTGAAACCCAAACCAACTTTGTCAGTCTTCGGAGTAAAATCAGGAAGTCGGCCCCAGTTTGCACACTCACCCTTCTCAATCACAGCCCGGGCATCCTTCAAGGAAGCCATCTTCAAAGGAGAATCTTCTCCAGTCACAGTCTCTGCTGCTGCCAGTGTCTGAGGCACCTCTTCAAAGTGTTGAAAGGGGGTCTCAATGAACTCCCCGTCCATCTCTATGTACCAGAACGAATTGAGGTGGCTGACCATGTATTCTTCCTCCCCTTGAACTGTTACGATCTTCCCTCTGACTGGGTACTTAAGCTTCTGATGTAATGTGGAGGTCACAGCTCCAGCCTTGTGGATCCATGGACGACCCAGCAAACAAGAATAAGATGGTCGGATGTCCATCACAGAGAATGTTGAATCAAAGACCTGTGAACCAACCCTGATTGGAATGTCAACTTCACCATGTACCATCCTCTTCGAACCGTCAAAGGCCCGGACAAAAATGTTACTAGGCTTGAGCTCTAAACCCTCACAATCCAACCTGTCTAGGGCCTTCTTGGGTAATACGTTCAATGAAGAACTGGTGTCTACCAACACATGGGCGAGAGTAGTGCCCCTGCATTCAATGGAGATATGCAGGGCATCGTTATGGTTCTTCCCTTTGGCAGTCAGATCGGCGTCAGAGAAACCTAACCCATTATCAGCAGTTAAGTTGGCCACACAATCAATAAATTGATCAGCATACGTTTCTTGTGGCACGTGGGCCGTCTTCAAGAAGGCAATCAGGGCCTTGGCATGGGCCTCTGAACACAACAATAGTGACAGCATGGAAATCTTAGATGGGGTGTGCCCCAGCTGCTCAACGACGTTGAAATCACTCTTCTTGATAATCTTGAGGATCTCTTCCATCTCTTGCTTGGAAGCCTCAACAGTGGTTGTCTTTGGTGCCTCCGTCCGGGCAGGCACATCAGTAGCAATCCCTTTGCCCCGAGCGTCAGATGACTCGGCAGTAGGGGTAGAAACAGGAACTTGGTCAGGCAGGGAAGTGGGCACACTTGTAGGTGTGATGACAAGAGGTCTTTGAATAGCTGGTGGTGCAATATCTGGTGAGAACAGCCTACCACTATGAGTAACTTTGGCAGGCCCGGTGATGTTTCTAACACCGGTACTAGATTCAAACTCTTGCTTTACTCCCAGAACATAAACATCTGCCCCATAGTGCCACGGGACAGCTTTGTCATATTTATAGTGGATGGGCCCCGAAACAGTAATGATGATGGGAGCAATCTTCTGAGTGGACATGATTTTGACAGGCTTCTTTGAGGGAGCCTTAGGGGGGTTGTTGAAAATAGTGACAATAGAAACTTCTTCGGTACGGACAGCGGGAACAACAATCTTCTTGAACAAAATCTCTTTGCTATCCATCAGGTTTTGGACGCCTGATTTCAGCAACGGACAACCAGCAGGTGAAACAGAACACAGAAGGAAACCTTTACTACATCCCGGAAATAAACCGGCTAGCAACAGGTTCCTTTTGACAGTCAACAACGGAGTAACAATCTCATCCACAGAGGCTACATACGGGTCTTCTTCCACAGCATTCACTCCATGCTGGGGCATGGGAGCAGTCACAACATTGGGCCTTTCAGGCGCCCCGAACTGTATTTCCTTAGCATTAATAAGGTCCTGAACCTTATTCCTCAGAGCCCAACAATCATCAGTAGAATGCCCCGGGCTATCAGAGTGATAAGCGCAACGGGCGTTGGGGTTGTACTTCGGAGATGTTGTGTTTACCACCTTCGGAGCTTCCTTGACAGTTACCAGATTGGTTGACAGCAGTTGCGGCAAAATTTGAGACAGGGTCATGATGAGCCGAGTGTACTGCCTTTTGGGTCTATCACCCCTTGGCTGGTTGTATTGTTGAGGAGCAGCAGCAGGCTTAGAAATTACCACCGCGTTGACAGCTTGGCGGCGTTCCGGTTTATTCTGTCTTCTGGGACCATAAACAGCACTAGCTTCCTTCTTGAAGGGCTTCTTTTCAGTACTCAAGGAGGCACCTTTCTGTATCTTCCCCGATTTGATACCAGCTTCGATCCTCTCACCAGTCAGGATCAGGTCTGTAAACCCAGTAGAGGAATTACCAATCAGGTGATTAAAGAATGGGCCAGACAGGGTCCCCAAGAACATGTCCACGAGTTCACGATCAGTCAATGGTGGTTACACCCTGCCAGCCAGGTCTCTCCACTTCTGCACGTACTCCTTAAAACCTTCACCCGTTCCTAGTGACATACCTTGGAGTTGGGTACACGTAGGAGCGAGGTCGGAATTATACTGATACTGCTTATAAAAAGCAGTAGCCAAGTCCTCCCAGTTACGAATATTGGTTCCATCCAGCTGATAGAACCATTCGAGTTGAGTCCCTGAAAGACTCTCCTGGAAGAAATGGATCCATAAGTTCTTGTCTGCAATGTAAGGTTGGATCTTCCTTACATAAGATCTGAGGTGCATCTTAGGACAAGAAGCCCCGTCGTACTTCACAAAGGCAGGTGGCTTGAACTTGTGTGGAATCACCACCCCAGAAGATAACCCTATGTCTCCAAAATCCAACCCAGGCACACGTTGAATCGCCATAGCATTTAACCGGTCCTACAACTGTTTGTACCGGTCCTCAGCAGGAGGGTACTGTTCATCATTGAAATCTGTCTCGGTGTCAGAGACCACGGGACTAGGGACCCCTCCCTCCTGGTGACTGCCTTCCCCAACAGATGGAATAGTCAGCTCAGCTTCATTCTGCAGTGTATTCCCGAGTCTGCGTCCAGTGTTGAACAGCACAGTCCTCTTCTTCTTCTTCTTCTTCAGGAGCAAAGCCTTCAACTCCTGTTGTCCTTGGGCTAAGCTCATGACCAGCTCTTGAAACTGGGCGTTCTGGGCCTGGAGGGCCTTGATAGCTTGCTCGGTGGTAGGTTCAGGATTCATGATGACTGAGTGCTGAAATAAACAGCGAAGAAGATTAAGCAACCTGTAGAAAAAGGGTACCTGTTATGCACATGATGCATGATATGCTATTTATGCAATGCATTCAAGGGTTCGAAAGTTCAGATTCGTTGTAGACAAAAGGGAACACACGTTATATTAAGAAATAATATGTTCGGTACATCAGGGCCTCATGGGCAAAACATTACAAAATAATTAATCCCAAAAGACACTGCACATCCTCTTTGGAGCTATGTAAGTGTTGAGAGTCTTTTCCTCGTGAAGTAGACGGGTGAGCTCCAAGACCTTCTTCTCACTGGCATGTAGACTGGTTTCAAGAGAATTTCGTTCTTCCTTGAGTTGGATCCAGCTTTTTTGCATTTCTTCCCAAGATGTAGGCATGTCAGGATGTTGAATGGTGTAGGGCACCTCTCCTTCCAAAACTGGCTCTTTGATCACGGGGAGAACATGAGGATATGGCATTACCAGCTTCTGGGAGCGGGCTCGTACCCACTTGAGATAAGGCTCCAGGGGGATGGAGTTCTTGTGTCCCAGTGTTTTGCTATCTACCCTATTGGGCATCCTCCAAGCTCTGATAAATCTCTGGCGAAGTCCTTGTGCATCATTGTCGAAGTCAAAAACTATGTCAGGAATCAACATGTCATGAGGGCCATCCCTCAGAGCATATCCAAACTGTCTCAAAGCCAGACATGGGTTGTAAGTGATGCCTCCTCTTATTCCAAGTAAAGGAACATTAGGGAACTCTCCGCAACGATCAATGATAGTGACATTCTCTCTGGACCGAGAACACCAATGTATATCAGCATGTGTAAGGGTCATCAATCGTTGTGACCATCTCAAACCCCGCTCGTTCTTCAAAACTGATTGTGGAAGGTGCGAAATAAACCACCTTGCCAGGAGAGGAGTGCAGCACATGAGAACACCTCTTTTTCTCATGGTTCGAGTGTAACATGTGTGAAGGATGTCCCCAAGCAACGTAGGTATAGGATTCCTGGACATGAAGACCTTGACAGCATTGATATTTATAAGCTGATCTGGATTCGGGAACAATACCAACCCATAGACAAGGAGAGCCATAACTTCTTCAAAGGCTTGTAGGTCAAGGGAATTCTAACATTCTTAGGCCTTCTCAAATAGAAACTTTTCCAAGAACCCTTTGATACCACTTCTAACTTCCCAATGTCCCTTGATGTCAGATGGTTGTAGGCATAATGCTTTAGCAACCTTTTCAAGTTTTGGTTCCTTTTCTGTACCGTTGTAGGGTAGTTGACTAAGGATAGGAATCTTTAGAAGATGAGAAAACTCTTCCAAAGTAGGCACCAATTAATAATCCGGGAAAGTAAAATAGTGGTGCAAGGGGTCAAAGAACTGGAACAACACTTTCACCATATCCTCTTTAATGTTGGTATTGACCAAGCTGACGAGTCTACCATTCCTTTCACTGAGGGAAGAGCTCTCGGGAATCCTGGATGTAAGCTCCTTAAGCTGAGGAGGGACCCTTACAAGGTTGATCTGGATTGTCTTTCTGCGGATAGTTTCCATGTCCTACAAAACAAGAACAAAGATGAAGATTCGAACCACTGAAGTGGTTAGTGGATGCATATGATGTTGTATGATGCTATGATGTTATGATAAGAGCACACCACAAGTATTCACAAAAAGTAAACATGATAAGGCACACAAGTCACACCAGACAGCCCTTAGAGTTTAGGCCAGTATGGGGTCTAGGTACTACCCTCTTGAAGTTGGTGGGCTCAAAAACCTGTCTTATCAAAAGTAACCGGGTTCTAAGGAGCTCAATATCATTGGGTTGTTTTCTGTGTTCATTGTTTTGATTTAGCCACTGAACTGGCGATCAAAATATTCCAAGAAAACAACCCTCAATGAGTGTAGTATCGAGTATCAACCAACTTCGGACTGCACCAAAGTCGGTCATCTCACTACCCCTAAAGAGGCCAGGATGGTTCAAGTAAGGTTCCTAAGGTCAGTTGATGCTTCACGACACCACGCGGCGGCCCCGTACTCTCCTTGACTTGACTCAAGGGTTACCGGTACTCACCAAAGTGCCACATCAACGTAGCAAACTGCTTCAACCATGCCGGTATACCCCGCACAGTTCCCTCACAGTTTGTTGCTACTTTCTAAAAGGTATTCCCCAGATCCGGGTTAGGATCTATGAAACTCCCAAGACAGGCCCACAATATTAAAGCAAACAGATCAAGCAATTGAAAACATGATGATGAACTATTCCTAAGGTACACCCCGCTTAATACTCTCCCCAGCAGAGTCGCCTATTCTGTGATCGGTGGAAATAGAACTGACTGTTTTTTAAGCTGGTTCGCGAAATGTCGCGGTAAGCAAGAGTCGCCACCGTCTTTTATGTTCTCCAACATGGAAAGGACAAAAGCACAGCAAAATTCCTTCTTTGAGAATCTTTCTCGGTTCGGGAGGTAGATTTATAGAAAGGGAAGGTGTTAGCACCCTTTCTATCCGTGGTTATCCACGGGCTCTTAGGTACTTGCTCTTATATTTTCAAAATTTGTTTGCTTTTCAAGTGTGTGTGGATTTTGAAAAAGTTTCGTTTGAAAAATTTCTAAGTAACTCTTGTATCTGTCCTCAAGAGTGTATGAAAGATTTGTTTGAAAACTTTTTGAAAGTGTCAGTATGAAAAGTATTTTTGTTTGTTTGAAAAGAGCAAGTACCCATGAGAATCTACCTACTCTAAGGAATTAGGTTGTGTAAGAGTCCTTTAGATAGTGCTATCCCACCATTGAGAGGTAGGTAGCACCGTCATTGGAGGTATTCGGGTCAATTCGATTAAGGGACAGTGTGGTCACCAAAGCAATGGTAGGACACCTTAGTGGTAACCCTAATGTCCTAGATCCTTTTTATCTGAGGCAACCGTTTCGAGGCAACTGGATCTTTTAGACAGAAGGGAGACCTCTAAGACACCCTATACTTGATGACCACGTTCGAGGCAACCAGTGAGGCGTACCCTAGGGGTGGCATGTGCATGTGCGTTGTTTCATGTTAATGTTTATCTTGTACATGTTATTTGTGAGCTACGGATTGATTTTATTTTCCATACAAGTCTTTCATGCATTTTTTAACAGTTAGGAGTGCGGAAAATAAAATGTGGAAAAGGTAAATCTAGCTATTACAAGGCGCGGGTCTATACATCGCCAAAAACAAAAACCCGTTTTAAAAATAAGAATGCGGGAAATAGTAAATAAAGAGATAAACCTAATTAACTATTACATTTCCGGAAGCAGTTACATAAATAATCAATAACGAATTAAAAATAAATACGCGCGAAAGATTGAATCGGGAACGTCTTAAGGGTTTTGACCCTTCTTTTTGAGAAAGAATGAGATTGTCCTTTTTTGCAATTAATTAAAAAATTAAACTAATTTACTAATTAATTAATTTATTAAAAAAATGTTTTTGTATTTTTATATTTTTAATGGAAATAAAGAGAAAATAAAAAGAAATTAAAAGTTAGCAAAAAACCTAATTCTAAATTGTTTTTATTTATTATGAAAAAATTAAAGTTGCTCTAATTTTAAAAGACTAAATTAATTAACCATATTTATTTACAAAATAACTAAACCTAAGTGAAATTAATAAATATAAAATATTTACATTTTTTTTAGTTTTTCTAAATTTTGTTGTGAAAATGTTAATTAATTGGTTGGTGAGTAATTAATTAAAAAAAACAATAGAAATAAATAAAGCAATTAAAAGAAAGAAAAATAAATAATAAAAAAATGCAAACCCAAAAGAGGGGGTGATGGGCCAGCAAGGGGGTTTGCTTAGAAATCTGAGGCCCATTGATTGCCAAGCCTGCGTTGACTTCTAGATCAGGTGTGGAAGAATTGACTGGGAACATGGTGTGGATCACCCTTTGGCCTTTGGATCTGGGTTTGAGGCCACTTGGCGCTTGGATGAATGGGAGTCCATGGTGGGATACCTTTGAATATATGCATGCAATTACGTTATGAAAAATAATATGGAATTTGGGGGGGACCTGGGAATCGAACCCAGGAACCAACGTTTGCAGAACACCTGGCCAACCACTCAACCACTTGAACGTGTTTGTTAGAATAACAAGAAACAAATATAATATAAAATAAACACGTTATATACTGAACAAAAGAAAAGTGGCGCGCATATTTTGAATGAGCCAATGGGATGCAAGCACGTAATCGTCTTCTTCCTTTTCCTGCAAAAAATAGAGTTAGATAGCGGGGGTTTTAAACCCCCACAACCTGCAACTATCAAAAATAGCGAATAGCTCCATGGGTTATATAAATAGGGCGCGATAGTCTTGTTCAATTCGTATGACTCTCACGAATTCAGTCATGTGCATCATGAAGCTCAATTTTTCCTGGTTACTAAATCCCCAAATTTCAAGCTTGGAAAACCTAAAATTCAACAATGGTGTTTCCTGTTTTAGGACACCATAATGCAATTGTCTTATACAAAAAGCTTCAGAAGGGTTAGAGCAATGCAAAGCATACAAAAAAATCCATTAAATATGCATGAATTATGATTTATGATTGTGAAAATATAATCAAACCGTATGACTTGTTCTGGCGTATTCTTGGAGTGTCAAGGCTTGTTTGTGATTGCTATGCGTTCTGGAGACTCCCAGCAATGTATTTGAACCTTTAAATCTCCTTGAAAGGGCCTGGAAGGTGGAATTCAGATTTGACTTTTTTGCTTGATTTTTTTGAATGTGGTTTGGCCGTTTGTGCAATGTTCAGGTCGTGAATTAGGTCTACAATGCTTGCATATGTATATGTGAATGCAATTAGGTTAGCAGCTAGGCTTGGGATCCATTGAATTGAAGTTTGGAGATTCTTGTTTAACCACCATTAAAGACCTTCCATATTTGGTTCAAAATCAAGATTTTGTGCACAAAAAGCCTTAGCACGAAATTGTGAGATGGCATATCATACATAAAAGCTATTCAAACCAAAAATATGGCATTCAATTAATTTTTTAGATTTATTTGAATTATTATGGATTTAAAATGAATTAAATCCATAAAAATTAAATAAAAATGAAAAAATAAATGTTTGGTTTTGAAATTAATCATGGGACACGTGGGTGGCATGACAAGGCTGAATCAAGTGGAAGAAAGTGGGCCCTTTTGTCAAAAATTGAAGTTTTAGGGATAGTTGACTTTTGCCATTTCACAAAAATTTCCCAACTTCTCCAATGCATATCTTGCTCAATTCTGATCATATGAACATGTTCTTGGATATTTTGGAAAGGTCTTGAAGTCCTCTAACCAATGCCTTTGGTCCCATGTCATTTGGATTTACCAATCTAAAGTTATGGTCTTTGACTTAAAGTGCATTTTTGTTGACTTTTGAAAATGACCTATAATGTTGAAATTGATAACTTTTTGTGAGAGCATTTCTTGGACTTGGAATGTCAATATGAGTTGTAGGAAATGTCATCCCCTTCAAAATGAGCATTGGATGGGACTTTTCTGATGAACCATGAAAAAGTTATGCCCTGGTCAAGTTACAGTTGACTTTTCAGATGTCCAAAAATGGAAACTTTTGCATCTTGATGATTTTTGAGCCATTCTTGTAGAATCATGATCAAGACTTGATCAAATGATGATTGTGGCTTCAAAATAAGATGTTGACCAAAAAATTTGACTTTTGACTGCCAAATGACCATTTTACCCCTATAGTTGATTGTGAAGCAATTAGGGCTTTTGATTGTGCAACTTGATGCTGTGAGTCTTGAAACTTGACATGTAGATGCTTGACAATGTATATAGGCATATGGGACTTGATTGAGCCCTTGAAAACCTCAACTTCCTTGCAAGAACCAAAACCCTAATTTTGACTGGCTTAGGAGGATGGTTTGACTGTGCAACCCTTGAGTAGACTTGAGCAAATTGAGATGATGCTTGTCAATACTTTGAAGAATATGGGAGGGCAAATTTTTGGGTACAACAGTTTCTAACTTTTCTGTCTCCTGTTTCTTTCATTTGAGTATGAATAGCAACATGGCCCAAGGCCAAGCCAACATCACCTTAAGACTAGATTAGTTCTTTAAATCGTATTTAAATGTACCAAGAGCAAAAGCCAAGAAGATTGTTAACCATAACACATATTAAGAGAGTGAAAACGAAAGAAGAAAATAGTGTGTACATGTTTTAAATGAAAAAGAAAACTTATTTACATGCTAAGCTGGAAACGAAGGGCCAAAAAATGACTTACCTTACTGGAGGTTGGAGCGTGTTCTGGACTTTGAAGCGGTTGCTTTGAATGCCTCTGGATTCGAAGGAAAAGACCCAGGGTGAGCCTTTGACACTGGATTCGAAAGAGCAAAACAAGTTAAATATCCTTCTTTGCTGGATTCAAAGGAAGGAACAAGTGGGATGTTCCTTGATTCAAAGGAAACTGGGATGTGTTGTTCTTCAGAATTGAAGGAGGTAACGATGATTCTGGGTTTTTTTTATTTCACAAGTGTTGAAGTGTTTGAAAATTTTATGGTGTGTGAGAATTTTGAAGATACATTCCCCTCCTCTCCTCCACTTCTTTGTGCAAATAAACTCTCTATTTATAGAGAAAGGTTTTTGGGAAGCTTGGGGAGCAAAAATAAAATAAGGCTTAGTTGGAAAGTAAGTGTCCACTTGTGCCATAAAAACAAGATGAATGGTTCAGATGGGTTGCTTCCTTCTGAAGGAAAATAGGCGCAAGGCTCAAGACAAACTTTTCTAAAAGGTAGTATTATACTATTAAGTGCAAGTGGTCTTGGACAACAAATGGGTAAAGGCCAATTTTAACTTGCATAAACAATTAAATATAGGGAGAGTCATAGGTTTGAGGCCTGAAAAGGGAAAATACGTAGCCTAGCCTATGGGTCTAAATGTTCAACTTGATCTTTTGAGTCGAATCCTCCATCTTTCTACACCTTTCGACCAGACTAGAACAACACAGCATTCGTTTTCACCAGTTATGTGTCCTTCGAATGAACCAACTGTGTGTTCTTCGAATGGACCTTTTTAGCTGAATATGCCATTTTGAGTCTTCTTGTTTTTAATAACTTAGGCCCAAACCTTCGACCAGACTCCAAAGTAAAAGAACAATTATTCCCCAACTATGGCAAGTCCTTCGAATGGACCACCAAGTTGTGTGTCATAATGCAGGACTATGGAGTATCGAAGGGTTTGCAGATGGATTCGAAGGTGATATGAAGGAGCACTCGAATCATACAAGAATATGAATTTGAAAGTCACAGGAAGGTACCCATTCATCCAATCGAAAACTTATGAATCCAAGGCAAACAGGTGAGGGGTGAATGGTGCAATCGAATGACACTTTTCAGAAGGTTATAAACTTCTAAATCGAAGGAAGCTTTCAGAAGATTATTGACTTTTTGAATTGAAGAAAACCAAAAGGAGGCCTTTACTTCCTGAATCGAAGGACACTGTTTCAAAGGGAAACAAAAACTCAATTGAAGCTTGTATGAAGATCATTTCCTTCTGAATCGAAGGAAGCTTTCAGAAGATTATTGACTTTTTGAATTGAAGAAAACCAAAAGGAGGCCTTTACTTCCTGAATCGAAGGACATTATTTCAAAGGGAAACAAAAACTCAATTGAAGCTTGTATGAAGATATCTCTTGGCTCAAACAAAACTTATGAGAGGCAAAGTCTACAAGAGGCCCTTGGTGTAAGTGGATTTGAAGGATGCATAGAGATGGTTATTTTATCCCATCGAAGCTTACCCAAACGAAACAAATATGCAGGCAGCATATGCCTAATCGAAGTAGGCTTGCAGGCAGTAAACTTGTCTAAATCGAAGCAGGCTTGTAGGCAGCTATTTTGTCCAATCAAAGAATTTGCCTTGCAGGGGGCACATGTGGCCAGAAAGTCATGGCCTTCGATTGCAAGCATGCAGGCAGCACACTTGTCCAATCGAAAGGTTGAATTGAAGGAGGCCTATTTTCTCCAAATTTGTCAAAATGTTATTTTTATTTGTTTTCTCCCTTTTTGATAGTTTCCTTTTAATCTTGGTACTGGAAAATCCCAATGTACTTTGTGCAAGCTTGAACCTTGAGAATCCTTGTGAGAAAAACCTTGAAAAATGAGAGGGCAAATTTTGGGGTACAACAACTGCCCCTGTTCAATCTTCTTAAACATGAAGAGTTAGATTGGCAAGTTCTGCCATTCGTGACTCGAAGGTGGAAGATGATTGGACACTAGAGTGCCCAAAAATTTGCACTCGGCGATGCGATGATAGGAGGAATGGGCTTAAAGATGCCATTTGGAGAGGTGATAGAATCTTGTTGGAGATGGACTTGTAGATGCCATCCAAGAATGCTTGTTGAATTGTAATTTGTAAGTTGAAAGAATGAGTATCAAAATTGCATCCATGTCTGGAGTGTATCTGAGCTGTATCTGAAAGCTGAATCTGAATGAGTGTCAGGATGGCATCCGCATCTGGAGCGTATCTGAACTGTATCTGAAAGTTGGATCTGAATGAGTATCAGGATGGAATCCGTATCTGGAGCGTATCTGAACTGTATCAAAAGGTGGGTTGTTTGGTGAAGAGTCCTTGTAAAAATGCATCTGAAATTTCCTGAGAAGAAACCTGTGTAGGTTTACTTCGTGATGAGTAAGCGTAAAACTTCATCTTTGTAAAGAGAAGGAATAGGTGTAGGGTTGCCTGATGATGAGTCCGTGTGAAACTGCATCTTGGAAGGAAGGAACCTGTGTAGGGTTGCCTTATGATGAGTCCTGGAAATATAATTCAAACACTCGAGGAAGCCTCTGACTTGCTTTTCAGTTCTCGGTGCTGGCATTTCTTGAATTTCCTTGACTTTATCAGGGTCAACTTCAAGTCCTTTCTGGCTATCAATGAAACCCAACAATTTCCCTGATCGAACATCGAAGATGCATTTATTTGGATTCAAGCGGAGACGATACTTCCTTAAATGCTAAGACATCTTCAACAAATCTTCGATATGCCCTTCTTCAGTCTGGGATTTTGCAATCATATCATCAACATATACTTCAATTTCCTTGTGCATCAGATCATGGAATAGGGTTGTCATAGCCCTCTGGTACGTCGCACCAACGTTCTTCAACCCGAAAGGCATCACTCTGTAACAGAATGTTCCCCAGGGTGTGATAAACGTTGTTTTTTCCATGTCCTCTGGAACCATTCTTATTTGATTATACCCGGAAAACCTATCCATGAACGAGAATACTTTGAATTTTGTTGTGCTATCCACTAGAATATCAATGTGTGGCAATGGAAAATCATCTTTTGGACTAGATTTATTTAGATCTTTGTAATCTACGCACATGCAGACTTTTCCGTCTTTTTTCGGTACTGGGACAATATTGGAAATCCATTGAGGATACACTGACGTCACAAGAAAACCAGCATTAATCTGCTTTAGAACCTCCTCTTTGATCTTTACTGCCATATATGGGTGAGTTCTTCTCAACTTTTGTTTAATTGGCGGACACTCTGGCTTCAACAGAAAACGGTGCTCGACAATATTTGTATCTAGACCGGGCATATCTTGGTAAGACCAAGCAAAAATATTTGCATACTCTCTTAATAGCTCAATCAACCTCCTCTTCACATCAGGATGCAGCAATGCTCCAATCTTGACTTCCTTTGGATCTTCTTCTGAACCCAAATTGATTACTTCCAAAGGCTCTTTATATCGCTGAATGGTATTTTCCTCGTGCTCAAGCAACCATGAGACCTCTTCTGGAATATCATCATAATCTTCTTCAGCCCCATACACAGGACATTCAAAGTTGGGAGAGGGTGCAGGGTCATTGTATTCAACGGGTTTTTCAAAGTTGGAAAGTTTTTTTTTATTACCATTTTCCGAGAAAAAGCAGAAAAATAAAGACTCAATTTGGGAAACAAAGACAATTTTTATTATTGATCTTAACAGTCATAGCAAACAGATAAGCCCTACAACATTAATACTTCCACCTTGGGCAGAGTGAAAGCTTTTTAAAAGAAATATTAACAAATCAAATTAATTTGAAACATGTATGCAAGAGGGAACATCAATGGTGATCCAGTTATGAACCCTGACTCCGTGCGTCACATAATTCGGCATTTCCTGCTCTGCTTCATCCTCCACAATGGCATTAATCCTGGAAACAGTTGGATGAAGATAGCCTTCGCTACGGAAAATGTCTTGATACCTGCCTGCAGCAGACTTCGGCTTCATGCCCTTACCTTTGTCAATCTTTGAAGAGAACCCTAAGCCAGTTCTATTCTTGTTCACAGGTGGATCCATAATTCGTCCCCAAACTTCACTATGACCATTACGCACAACCTGCTGCGCGTCCTTAAGAGAAACCATGGAGTTCTCATTTCCTCTTATGTTGTCAATGGATAAGGCTTGGAACTGAGTTCCAACAGCAGATTCATCTGCCTCTACAATGCTGAAAGAGGACAAATGAGATATAAATAATGCTTGTTCCCAATTTATAATTACCACTTTTCCTTCACATACAAACTTCAGCTTCTGGTGTAAAGTCGAAGTGACAGCCCCTGCCTCATGTATCCACGGCCGTCCCAGCAAGAAGCTATAAGCGGGTACAATATCCATGACCTGGAAAGTAATCTGAAACAAATGTGGGCCTATATGAATAGGCAAGTCCACTTCACCAATAACAGCTTTCCTTGATCCATCAAACGCTTTTACAATAATTCCACTTGGGCGCATGGGCGTTCCTTGATATTTCAACTTCATAAGTGTACTTCTTGGTATAACATTCAACGTGGATCCATTATCAATCAGCACATTGGATAGCAAATCATTCTTGCAGTTCATAGAGATGTGGAGGGCCAAGTTGTGATTCCTCCCTTCATATGGTAATTCATCATCATAGAAACTCAAGTTATTACATGATGTAATGTTTCCTATTACGATGTTAAATTGATCTATTGGGATATAACTCTCCATAAAAGCTTGGTCTAGTACCCTCATCAAGGATTCTCTATAAGCAGAGGAGTTCATCAATAAAGCCAAGATGGATATTTTTGAAGGATTCTGCAGTAGCTGATCTACAATTCTGTAGTCGCTCATCTTAATTATCTTCAAAATATCATCTACTTATTTCTCTAATGTAGCTCCTCTAGTCTCTCCCGTAGCCTTCTTAGGTTCATCATTCTCAACAACTTTCTTTCAAGCATCAACATCTCTCCAAACAACCGGTGCAAACACACGACCGCTACGGGTCACCCTGCTATTTACGGCTATATTTACAACATCAGACATTGGCTGGATGGGAACCTCCACATCGTCCCCCAAGATTGTAGCATTGTATTTGTAAGGCACAGCCTTATCTGATTTATAGGGGATAGGACCTGGCAAACTAATTACCAATGGGGTAACAGCTAGCTTGCTGTAATACTCCACTTCAAAATGGGCGGGTGCGCCAAAACAAGGCACAATGATGTTTACCCCTTCTTTAATGCAATCGGTCATTAATGAGTCATTTCTAGAAAACAAAGCTTCGTCTAAAGAGAAATACTCATATGTGGAGGCATACCCCTCCTCTGACTCTTCTTCCGTTAAACAAACCTCAACCATATCAACTTCATGGTAATCATCCCTCTGACTTGTGATCTTGACAGTTCCATTATCTAACAACAACTGAACACCCTTCTTCACGATTAAACATCCTCGGGGGTCTCGACAGCAAACTATGCAAGACCCAAATTGGTGTTCCACCTGACCAGTCGTATGGCAGAAGGTAGCATGCAACTGCACGAGGTCCTCATTCATATACTCCACATCAAAAAAATTTAACTCACCGGGACATCCAGAAACCATGTTCACTTCCTCTTCATACTCTGCCCTAGGCCTGATTATGTGGATGAGGCCCTCATCCATCATCTCCTGCAAATCAGCCTTTATCTTGTCGCAACCTTGTATGTTTGTACTGCAAATAGATCAACCGGCGTGATCATGCGTGTAGTAGCTAAATTCAGAGGTCTGCATGCATTTCACCAAATCTCCTCTAACCAGATTAATATCAAAAATACGGAAGTCGCCTGGACACCCAGCCACCATATTCACAGCATTTACTCCCCCATGCTTGGGTAGAGGATTATCTTTCACATTAGATCCCACGTCTTTGAAAGATAGAACACCATACTTAACCAATTTTTGTACCTCAGTTTTCAAAGGATAACAATTCTCGACATCATGCCCTGGTGCTCCCTGATGAAAAGCACATGTTTGGTCTGCCTTGTAATACCAAGGAAATGGTGACGGTATGGCGGGAGGTGGTCGTGTCTGGACCAACTTCTTCTGAATCAATGCCGGTAGTAACTATGTATAGCTCATGGGAATAGGGTCATAACTGTCCCTTCTCTGATTATACCCTTGATTCCCCTGCTGGGACGGTCTCTGATAAGCAACGGTAGTCGGAGCGGCATTCATAACAGGAGTAACTGAGGCGACTTGCTGATGACGCTGATAATTCCCTCTAGGAGCGTTTACCCTCCTCTCTTGTATAACAACATTTGCATCCCCTTATTTCTTCTTGGTAAACCCATAAGATGGCTTCTTCGCACCTCCAGATCCTTCACTCTTCGTCAAACGGCCTTCTCTTACAGCCTCTTCTAAGCAGATACCCATTCCTACCATCTCAGTAAAGTCACTTGGTGCACTTGCTGCCATCCTTTCGTAGTAGAAAGCACCCAGCGTCTTTAAGAAAATCTTAGTCATCTCCTTCTCTTCCATGGGAGGAATCACTTGGTACCTCACGCCATCTTTGTGCATATTCTTTGACCGATTCCCTGTCTTTCTAAACCATGGCCCTGAGTTGATCACAATCAGGTGCCATGTCCATGTTACACTTGTATTGTTTGATGAATGTTTCTCCAAAATCATTAAAAGTGTGGATATTGGCGCTATCTAAACTCATATACCACTTCAACACAGCACCAGTCAAACTATCCTGAAAAAAGTGAATCAGCAGACGTTGATCATCAGTATGGGTAGACATTATCCTCACGTACATCACCAGATGAGCACGAGGGCAAGTGTTGCCCTTACACTTCTCAAACTCCGGGACCTTAAACTTAGAAGGTATCTTAACATTTGGGATCAAGCATAACTCATTCACATTCTGCCCAAATAGCTCTTTCCCCCTGAGGGCCTTAATCTCTCTCTGCATCTTGTCAAACTGCTCTTGAAAATCATCCATTCTGTCTTAAAGACCCAAGTCTTCACTTGGTGGAGGGAAAGAACGACACACATCATCATTAACAAACGGAACCATATTCACCGAAGGAGGAGAAGCAGGAATAGCATGCACCACAAGAGGTGCTGGAGTAACAATAGTCTGAACCATTGGAGTATCTTGAGGCCCAAGATTGAAACCTTCAGGAGAAAAATTCTCTAGCATTCCCCATGGATAACCTTGAGGCATACGGTTTTGAAAAACAGCCGGAGTAGCAGATACGGGAATAGTTGGAGCTTCAGTATTTTCCCTTGTTGATTAGGGTTGAACACTCGGTGGCTGATTCTGAGCAGCCATCAGAGCTTCCATCAGAGTAGTCAGATTGGCCATGCCAACCTTCAAAGTAGAAACTTCCTCGCTCAGCTCGCGATTCTCTTGTTCTAAGTTGTCCATCTTCTTTTTGAAATTAGCCTGAGTGTTGTAGTGATGAGTCAGCTTGCTAAATGAAGTAAAGAAGCTTGGTAAGACACCTGGATATGGATAACAAATGCAAGAAATATGTGCAATATGATGCATGATATGCAATGCATATGATTATTTTTACTTTGTTATTTAATATTTCAAGGGATTTAAAGTTTATAGACATATTGCAATCATCAAAGTAATAGCGCTTTTGAAATATTGAAAAAAAATTATTATAATAACTCCAAAATGGATTACAAGTTTCAATGATCCCAAGTACAAGATGAAAATAAAATCTAAAATCCTGAGAAAAAGAACTAATGGAGATCAATCTGTACGCTGGCGCTTCCCCGTGAGCATGGAAATCTGAGCCTTCAACCTCTGGTTTTCTTCTATATGTCTGATGGCAATCTCCTTCCAATCATCTGAATCAGGAAGTGAGTGATCAGCACCTGATTGATTCCCAGGAGAAAATAAATCCCCTTTCCTCTCCATAGACTCTACCGCTCGACTCTCAAGGATCTCAATCAAGTCGTCTTTCTCCTTCAAGTTTGCTCTATAGGAAATCTCTAAAGTTTGGCACTTGTTCTTCCAAGCATCCTTTTCCTATTGCATCATGACCAAAGCAAGCTGCAGCTCTTCTAGATCATCTAATAGGGGAGGAGTGGTCTTCACAAACAGATCAGGCATAGGTGTTTCCCGGGAATACGGCATCTTCAACTGAATAGCTCTCGATCGGATCCATTAAAGATATGGCTCCAAAGAAACAGCACCCCTAGGTCCCAAATCCTTCCTACTTTTCTTATGAATGTAACGCCAGGCCTTTGCAATCTATTCCCTAGCTTCCCTATGGTCTTCTCCTTCATTCAGAAAGAAACTACTCAAATGAATATTATTCGATTCATCCCTCATTGGATAACCAAGCTGTCGCCGTGCAAGAATAGGGTTATAGTTAATTCCTCCCTTTGTACCAAGAAGAGGTACATTGGGGAAACTACCATAACTGTCAATAATCTCTATATCCTGGTAAACTCGATGATACCAATCAATATCCGAATGAGTAAGTGCCATGATCTTAGGATCCCCACGGTGTTCCTTCTTGACATCCCAAAAAGCATCAGACTGGGGCATATGAGAGATAAACCACTGGTGCAACAGAGGCGTGCAACAAATAATCATCCCCCCATGATAATAATTCTGAAGATGGATAGAGTAATAAGTATCACCCAACAGTGTAGGAACTGGGTTTCCAATCATGAAGATCCTGATAGCGTTAATGTCAACAAACATGTCCACGTTAGGAAATAAGAACTACCCATAAGCAAGTAGAGCAAAAATGGCCTCAAAAGCAAATGTACTCTTCATTCTTGCAAAGTAACGAGCTTTCTCCAATAAGAATTGAGTGGTAATCCTCTAATCCCCCCTTTAGTAGTCATATGGGCTTCCACCTCAGACTTCCCCAGGTGAATCAAGGCAGCAATCTCATGTGGTTTTGGCTCACCCTCCAAACCAGTAAAAGGAACACGATCGGTAACAGGTAAACCCAACAGATAAGAATGCTCCTCCAGTGTAGGCATCAACTGATTGTCGGGAAAAGTAAAGCAATGATACATCGGATCATAGAACTGGACCACGGTCGAGAGAATACTCTCCTTCATCTTCAGCTTCATGAGAGGAATAATGGACACATACTTCTTCTGAAAGTCTGCAGAACATCGATCTTGGGGATTATATTGATCAACTCATCTATCTTGGGATCCTTGAAACTGTATTTCCCAGTCTTTCTCTTTCCAGAATCCATGGTTAATAGTACCTGAGATATTCACAAATAGTCAACCTTTAAAATCCCTTGAAATAAGATTTCTCCAAAAGATGTTTATGAGTGCATGGATGGATGATGCAGCAATCAAACACAAGATCACACATATAGGGTTCATAGGTTCAACGTCACGAGCATGAGGTCGAAGGTACTACC
This sequence comes from Vicia faba, assembly GCA_948472305.1. Taxonomy (NCBI): domain Eukaryota; kingdom Viridiplantae; phylum Streptophyta; class Magnoliopsida; order Fabales; family Fabaceae; genus Vicia; species Vicia faba. Next base: position 1,576,615,495 of record OX451737.1, read on the forward strand.
CATAAGGTATTGGTCTAAAAGTTATCACCTGCCGAACAAGGTTCTAGAGGTTCCCAGAGTCTACATCCTTCCTTCGGATATTACCAACTTCCCGATTAACTCGGTAATTAGTAATATTCTCAAGAAAGACTCGTCCTAGCATAGTATCGCGTGACAACCATTTCCGGATTACTCCGTCATAGCTTCCGCACTACACCTAAAAGGCCAAGATGGGTTTGGTATTCTACGGTCATCAGTTTCAGCAGGCTCCCAGGTCGAAAGCAGTACGTCTTCCCGATTACTTGGTAAACGACACTACAGTCAAAGGGGCCTCCACTGAGTGGGGGATCTCATGTCTCCTTTTTTGGGATTACTCCCTCAAAGTTAACATGACTATACCGCCCGTCCTATCTTAAAGTTTGCGAAATTCCGGGTATAGGACTTATGAGTAATCACCAAGCACCCTGAAAACCAGGAAAATACAAACAAAACATATATACAACATATAACACAAAAATAGTAATAACACATATACAGATATAAACAAAGATAGGCTTAAACCACTTAGGGATGGACCAGCAAGAGGTCAATCTTTCCCCAATGAAGTCACCAGTTTTTCTGTAGCGGTAGAAATGTTTAAGACTAAGCCATTAATTGACTAGACTTTATACAAATCAAAATAAAAATCGCCACCGCGCTTTTTTGTTTCCAAAGGAATTGGAAATGAGCGAATAACCCAAAAAGAGGGGGAAAGATTCAAGGTAAGGGGGTTGGTTATGCAAAGGGAATGTATTAGTACCCTAAACATCTATGGTACTCCGCATGAGCCTCTTTGTAAAATCTGTATATTTTGGCTATAAAAATTGTTGTATATAAAAAATAGATGGTGGAGGTGAGGAAAGAAGCGTATTTATTTTATAATTTTTGCACCCGCCGCGGTTGCGAACCTTTAGCGCCTACGTACCGCCTTTCGTGCAATAGGGGATCAGGGTACACGTAGTTCCTCTTTAAAAATTTGAAACACAAATGCGTTGGTTAATTTTATGAGATAAAACATCATTGTCATTGTCCGTGTGGAAAACATACCTACTACCCACAACCATGAGAAACGAGAATTTGCATCATCTCAAAGTGGAGGATATGGCATGGATTTTAAAATCAACAATGCCTCACTCAACACCCAAGTGGAAAATATCTCTCTTCACTACATATTATAGAAGTATAGTTGTTTGCATCACTACAAGGATTGACAAGAGTCTAATCTTTTAAGAAAATTTTAAAGATAAAAAGCCAAAATGGCAAGATGGTTTGAAATGAGATTGATTGACTTTTAGTCTTCTCACAAAAAATGTCAAGGTATCATTAAGTTGATTGGGGGTTTATTTATGAAAATGTTTTGAAAATACATGGGCCTAAGTCCAAGTTTATTATGAAAATAGTTCAAGTTTCAAAATAAGAAGAGTTTTCAAAAGGACGAAGAAGATTTTGAAATTAAAGAAGATGGGAGGAGAAGAAGAGACTATCCTAAAGAATAAGGTAAAAGCTAGGGATAAGAACCATCTAACCAACAAGAAGCCAATACTTGACATTATGAGTCAAGATAGAATTCTCATTCCTTGGATTGAAACCAAGTAAGCAAAAATACTAGACCTCTTGAGAGAACCAAACTTCAAGTGTATTAAGTCTTCACAAAAATTGGGCAGAGTAACGGTTGTATACGGGTAAGTTCCAGATTACAAACAGAGGGTGTAATCACAAAAACCTGCACACAAAAACAAACAAGCAACCCAATGTCTTGATGTGAAGCTCAAGAACTCCATACAAAATAATCAGATAAGGTCACAAAGTCTCCAATATAGGCCAAGGTTTCTAATTCCAAGTCCAATAAAAGTAACATGCTCCATAATGCCAAGGATAGTAACCAAATAGTCCAAGTACCATTAAATATGTTTTAGGGTTTATGTTGATTATTAAGTATCTTAAGAAAGGAAAAGAAAAGCTCAAGTGAGCAAAGTAAAAATGGCAAGAAATTAAATGCTCAAATGAGCAAAGATGAAAATGGAATGAAAGGTAAATGCTAAAAGTAAATGGTACATAAAGCATAAAAAAGAATGAAAGCATAAGGTAAAACAAGTCAATAATTGGTGGTTAGTTGGATGACCATCTTGAAGCTTGCATTTGGAACTCATTAGAGGATTGGTAGAACCAAAGCCTCCACACAACAAGTTGCACTTGCTTTTTGTCAAGTATATCATCCATTTGGAATTCTCATAAGTACCATTTAATGATAAATGATGTTTAAGTGATCTGCGTTGACCAAAGGTGTTGTAGATCCATTAGAGGATTGGTAGAACCAAAGCCTCCACACAATGAATCTCAAGGTTATTGGTTCAAAGAGATCAAATTAACGTACTTGGGCTTGCAATCATAAGTTTGGGCCACGTGTAATGCCCGTAATTTAATTAATTATTTAATTAAATTATTTTTGGAATATTTAAGAAGTTGTATTATAATTAATTGGATTTATTTTATTATGTGGTGAAATAATGTTAGAAGTGTAATTTTATTTAATGTGGGCTTATTTTGGGAGAATAGAAGTAATAAGGGGGTGTGTTGGTTTTAAGCCCAATAAGGAATAATAGAATAATAGGGTTATTTTATTATTTTTTAGAAGGAATATAAAGAAAGAAGCGGTAGAAGAATAAGGATTGAGAAAGAACGTGCAAGTTGTTAGAGAAAGTGGAAAACGGCAAGAACGAGAATCCAACCGGAATTGTAGAGCGACCTTCAATCCAAGGTAAGGGTGGGGTTCTAAATCTATAATTGGTTTTATGATGATTGGTATGTGGGATTAGTGATGATTGTTGAATTGTTCTTGGATTGAGAATATATGAATGACGTATGATGAGAATTGATGAGTTTTGATTAATATTGATGTCTTGATGCTGTTAAATGTTGTAGAGTCATAGGGTAATTATGGGTGATGAATTGACATGATTATATTAAGTTCCAGGGCTTTAGTTATGGAACCGTAGTGAGATGCAGTGATAGAAAATGTTGAATACAACAGTAATAAAAATGCAGAACCGTACGTGGAGGATATCAGAAGTTACTGTCTAGAACAATGAATCAATTAGGGATGGCGTTAGGCGTATTGTTCTTAATTAGGTTGATAACAGGCAAAGAATCAAAATAGTAGGATGAAATAAAAAGTAGCAGTTCTGACATTAGAAGTATGTCGATAAGAGTTGTGTCATATTAGTGCAAGATAGAAGTTCTGATGTTATATGTATGTTAGTTAGAAGTTGCATTGCACTATTAAAGAATAGGGGTTCTGGTAGTAGAAGTTGTATTAGTCAGAAGATGTGGCTATTCAGAAGTTGTATTAATCAGAAGATGGGGTTAGTCAGAAGTTGTATTAGTCATAAGATGTGGCTAGTCAGAAGTTGTATTAGTCAGAAGATAGGGTTAGTCAGAAGTGGTATTAATCAGAAGATGTGGCTAGTCAGAAGTTGTATTAGTCAGATGATGGGGTTAGTCAGAAGTTGCATTAGTCAGAAGATTGTGTCAGCCAGAAGTTGCATTATTAGAAGTTGTATTATTAGAAGTTGGGTTGGTTAGAAGTTGTGTTGTTAGAAGTGTTCTGGTCAGAAGTTGCGTTTGACGTTAAGATTAGTTTTGTACAGAACGGTGAATGTAGATGCTTAGAAGCTGCTGTTTGAGCTATAAAAGTAGGAAAGTGACGGTCTTGACGTTAGAATTACAGAATGACAATGTTGATTTACTGTGGAAATTAAAATACTGCTGAGTTGTTAATGAGAAGTTATTAATAATATTGTATGGATGATTTATAATAAATAAATGATGTTTGATAAATTATTTTGATGATCTGAGATGTTGATTATTTGAGATGTTTTTGAGATGTTAATTTGAGATGTTTTGAGATGATAATTTAAGATGTTTTGAGATGATTTGAGATGTTGTTAACTTGGGTGTTATTATTACATTCATGGTTGTGTCGCATACATTGCATTTTTTAGGTGGAGCTTATGCTCGTTGAGATGGCCTGGATTGGCAAATTTTGAGATGAAGGCTATGCCTTGTTGATGCCTCTATTAATTGGCAAATTTTTGAGATGGGAGTTCTGCTCCAAATGGTACCACATGCATTTGCATAGTATTGAGTCGCATTATATGATTTCATAAAGAAGTGTATTTTTATTATTGTTGAGATTGTCGTTGATTTTGAGATGAGAAGTGGTGATGTTGTTGATCTAATTTAATATATTAATCATCATGCACTTTATTATATTGTTAGATATCTCACCCCTTCTGTTTGAATGTTGCCCCTATATTGGTTACGTGCAGGTAATCGAGAGTGAAGGCTGTACACCTTCAATAGTTCGAGTCGGTGTCATTGCTCTGATTTGTAACACTCGGGGGGATGAACGTTTGCTGATTTTTGATCATTTATTTTCAGTTGTTGAATTTTAATTTGATTATCATTAAATATGAGATGTTTCGAAGTTGCTATTTTGATTAAAGATGTTATGTTGATGGTTCATCCGATGTTTGAAAAAGTGTTATATATCCACGATGAATGCAATGAATTTTTTAGAAGAATTTGTGACGTCTGGATTCGTTTGTATGATTGAAATTTTATAACTCTGGTTTATTTTGCATAATTGCTTGGGGTAGAATTAGGGTGTTACAAAGTTGGCATCAGAGCAAAAGGTTGGTCCGACCTTGTCGTCGAGTCGTAGTTGTCTAACATTCGAGTATTGTTATTTGAGTTCTAATCGTTGTTTATGTTGTAGTGAGAAGTTGAGATGGCTGGAAGGAATGATGCTACTCTTGCTGCTGCTTTAGAAGCAATGGCTCATCCGATGGAAAATCAGCCGAATGCTGACGGAATGCTGGATCTCGTAGCTTGGCGACTTTCCAGAGAGAGAATCCTCCTACGTTCAAGGGAAAGTATGATCCTAACAGAGCATTGGAATGGTTGAAAAAGATTGAGAGAATCTTTCGCGTGATGGACTGCACTACAGCGCAGAAGGTTCGGTATGGGACTCATATGCTAGCAGTCGAGGCTGATGACTGGTGGCTAGAGACTTGTCAGAAGTTGGAAGCTGTAGGTGAGAATGTCACTTGGGCTATGTTCCGTTGGGAGTTTTTGAGAAACTATTTCCCTAAAGATGTCTGTGATAAGAAGGAAATTGAATTCCTTGAGCTGAAGCAAGGAAGTATGTCAGTTGTTGAGTATGCTGCCAAGTTTGCTGAGTTGGACAAGTTTTATCCGCATTACGCTGAGGAAAATGCTGAGTTTTCGAAGTGTATTAAAATTTGAGAATGGGTTGCGCCCGGAGATTAAGAAAGCAGTTGGATATCAGAAAATTCGTGCATTTGCTGATTTGGTTGATAGCTGCAGGATTTATGAGGAAGATAATAATGCTCATTACAAGATTATCAGTGAGAAGAGGGATAAGCACCCACGGAATCATGGTAAGCCTTATGATGCCCTAGCTGGTAAGGGTAAACAGAAAGTTTCTCAGAGACAGAGGACTAGTGGGGGAGATGTTCCTGCTGGTGTGATTTGCTTTAAGTGTGGGAAACCTGGACACAAGAGTAATGTGTGCACTACTGAAGTGAAGAGGTGTTTCCGTTGTGGCAAGAACAGACATGTTGTATCTGAGTGTGAGCACAAGAGTGTGGTTTGTTTCAACTGTAAAGAAGAAGGGAACATTGCTAGCCAGTGTCCGAAACCGAAGAGGGCTCAGTCAAGTGGTAAAGTGTTTGCTTTGGTTGAGGATCAAACAGCTGCTGAGGACGGACTTATTAGAGGAACATGTTTCATTAGTAGTACTCCTTTAATTACTATTATTGATACTAGTGCTACGCATTGTTTTATTGCTGCTGATTGTGTTGAAAGAATAAGTCTTGTGTTGTCTTCTTTGATTGGATAAATGGTCATCGATACTCCATCCAAGGGGTCGGTGACTACTTCTTTTGTGTGTGCTAAGTGTCCCTTGTCGATCTTTGACAGAGACTTTGTTGTTGATTTGGTTTTTTTACCGTTAAGAGGTTTGGATGTAATTTTGGGCATGAACTGGTTAGAGCATAATTATGTTCATATTAACTATTATGACAAGTCGGTGTAGTTTTCTACTCCTGAAGAAGAAGAAGAAGGTTTGTTGTCTGCTAGATAGTTGAGGAATTTGATGCAAGAGGAAGCACAGATGTTTTCGTTGATGGCGTTGCTATCTGTAGAGACTCAAGCTATAATTGAGGAATTGCAGGTGGTGTGTGAATTTCCTGAAGTTTTCCCTGACGAGATCCCTGATGTACCACTAGAGAGGGAAGTTGAATTTGCAATTGATCTTGTACCTGGTACCAGACCTGTGTCTATGGCACCATACAAAATGTTTGCATCTGAATTGTCTGAGTTGAAGAAGAAATTGGAAGGGTTACTTGAGAAGAGGTTTGTAAGACCAAGTGTATCACCGTGGGGTGCTCCAGTGTTGTTAGTAAAGAAGAAATATGGGAGTATGAGGCTTTGTGTTGATTATAGACAACTGAATAAGGTGACGATTAAGAACAAGTATCCGCTTCCAAGAATAGATGACTTGATGGATCAATTAGTGGATGCTCGTGTGTTTAGTAAGATTGATCTGAGGTCGGGTTACCATCAGATTAAAGTGAAGGATGAAGATATTCAGAAGACGGCTTTCAGAATGCATTATGGACATTACGAGTATTCGGTGATGCCTTTCGGTGTTACTAATGCGTCGGGAGTATTCATGGAATATATGAATCGTATCTTTCATACTTATTTGGATTGGTTTGTAGTGGTGTTCATTGATGATATTTTGATTTACTCTAAGTCGGAAGAAGAGCATGCTGAACATTTAAGAGTAGTATTGCAAGTTTTGAAAGAGAAGAAGTTGTATGCAAAGCTGCCCAAGTGTGAATTTTGGTTAAAAGAGGTTAGTTTTCTTGGTCATGTGATTTCAGGTAGTGGCATTGCTGTAGATCCATCGAAGGATAATGTTGTGTTGCAATGGGAAACTCCAAAGTCAGCTACTGAGATTAGAAGCTTCTTGGGATTAGCTGGTTATTATAGAAGGTTTATTGAAGGGTTTTCTAAATTATCACTTTCGTTGACTAAGTTGACTTGTAAAGGTAGAGTGTTTGTGTGGGATGTTCAGTGCGAAGAAAGTTTTACAAAATTGAAGAAGAGGTTGACGTCGGCTCTGATTTTGACGTTGCCTAATCCAGGGGAGCCTTTTGTGGTGTATTGTGATGCTTTTAAGATGGGTTTAGGAGGTGTGCTTATGCAGAATGGTAAGGTAGTTGCTTATGCGTCAAGGCAATTAAGGACTCATGAGAAGAACTATCCTACGCATGATTTAGAGCTTGCTGCAGTTGTTTTTATGTTGAAGATTTGGAGGCATTATCTTTATGGTTCTAGATTTGAGGTTTTTAGTGACCATAAGAGCTTGAAGTATTTGTTTGATCAGAAAGAGTTGAATTATCATCCAGGAAAAGCGAATGTGGTGGCTGGTGCATTGAGTCGAAAGACTTTACATATGTCAGCAATGATGATTAAAGAGTTGGAATTGATTGAGAAGTTCAGAGATATGAGCTTAGTTTGTGAGGTTACTCCTCAAAGTGTGATGTTGGGTATGTTGAAGATTAATAATGAATTTCTAGACAGTATCATAGAAGCTCATAAGTTGGATGTGAAACTGGTAGATTTGCTGGTTGGGACTGATCAATCTGAGAATAATGATTTTAAGCTAGATGCGCAAGGTGTGTTGAGATTTTGTAACCGGATTTGTATTCCTGAAGATGCTAAGATAAAGAAAGTGATACTTGAAGAGAGTCATAGAAGTAAATTGAGTATTCATCCAGGAGCTACAAAGATGTATCAAGATTTAAAAGGTTTGTTTTGGTGGCCTGGGATGAAGAGTGATGTGACTCGGTTTGTGTATGCATGTTTGACTTGTTAGAAGTCGAAAGTTGAACATCAGAAGCCTGCAGGATTAATGCAACCGTTGGAAGTTCCAGAATGGAAATGGGATAGTTTGATCGGTGGATCTGGAACTGACTGTTTAACGCTGGTTCGCGAAATGTCGCGGAAGCAAGAGTCGCCACCGTCTTTTATTTTCTCCAAATGGAAAGGACAAAAGCACAGAAAAATTCCTTATAGAGATTGCTCTCGGTTCGGGAGGTAGGTTATAGAAAAGGAAGGTGTTAGCACCCTTTCTATCCATGGTTATCCATGGGCTCTTAGATACTTGCTCACTTGTGTTTTCAAAAATGGTTTGTTTGCTTTTCAACTGTGGGTTTTAAAAAGTTTCTTTGAAAATTTCAGTTCGACTCTTGTATCGGTCCTCAAGAGTGTTTGAAAAATGCTTTCGAAAGCTTTTTGAAAAGGTGTCGGTGTGAAAAGTATTTTTGATTTGTTTTGAAATTAGAGCAAGTATCTAGAGTCGTCTACCTACCCTAAGGAATTCGTCTGTGTAAATGTCCTTAAAGTAGTGCCATCCCACCATTGAGAGGTAGGTAGCACCACCGTTGGAGGTGTTCGGGTCAATTCGAGGTTCGGGACATGGTGATCACCAGAGCAATGGGAAGACACCTTAGAAGCTACCCTCATGCCAGGTTCCCGGATCATGAGGACTTACTAAGACATCCTCTACTCGACGATCACCTTTCGAGGCAAGGCAACAGTGAGGCGTACCCTAGGGGTGGTGTGTGCGATTCGTGTGTCGTTTTCATTTGCATTTATCTTGTCATGTTATGGGTGTTCTGCGCTTGTTTTTATTTTGTCCATACATTCTTTCATGCTTTGATTTAACAGTTAAAAATATTGCGGGAAAATAAAGATCTAAAGCTATTACAAAAGGCGCGGGTCCACATCGCCAAAAGTTTCTCGAACCCGATTTGACAGAAAATAAATAAAATAAAGTAAAAGAAAATAAATTACAAGGCTTCGGGAGAGATACATGAATATTTAAACGGAAATAAAATGAATACGCGAACTAATGAGAATTAAACGAAACGAGGGCGTTGGACCCTTTTTGCGAATTTAAAATTACATGGCATTAATTAATAAAAAAGGAAAAGGAATTATTTTTTGTATTTTTAGTATTTTAGGATTTAATATAAAAAAGAATTAATTAAAATTAATACTAACCCTAATTCTAATGGCTTTTAATTTATTAAGAAAAATATTGAAGTTTTTAACCTAAATTAAACCCTAATTAATTTACAATTTTAATTATGAAAATAAAATATTTAATTATTTGATATATTTAGGAAAGAAAAATAAAAAAGGATGAAAAATTATTAATTAAACCTATTTCTACATTTTTTAGATTTTTTATTAAAAGAATTAAAATTGCAAACCTAATTTAAAACTAAACTCAATTACATGCAAATTTATTTAAGAAAATACTAAAGAAATAAAAATTATTTATTGTTTTAATTCTTTTCTGATTTTTATGGTATTTTATATTTATGAAAATGTTACATTAATTAATAAAGCAATAATTAAAAGAAGATATAAATAATAATAAAAAATTAAAGAAAGAAAATAAATTGGCAAACCTAGGGGGGTGTCAGTCCCCAATGTGGAGGTGAAATCATGGAAATTCTGGCCCAATAACCTTGGTCCGTTTGACCTTTTCCAGATAGCGTGCTGCAGCATTGACCATGTTTATGGTGTTCATCAATTCTGAGCCTTTGATTTGATTCCAATATGCACGTGGATGGTTTAATCTGGAGGGTGTATGGTACGCTTGGATGTTGAACCTGCATGTGAAGATTTATTGAAAAATAATATTGAGAGTATTGAAGACCTGGGGCTCGAACCCAGGTCATGCACTTTACCAGCCTTATGCCTTGCCAGCCGTTCCAGATGCGCACTTTGTATGTAATATAATAAACAAACATTATAATATAAAACAAATTAGTGATGACTTCTGCGCGCGAATTTTTGAATACTCCAACCAGCTTATGCCACCACACCATCTTCTTCGTTATGTTTATTATTTTCCTGAAACAAAAGAAACATAGGCAACGGTTTTCACGCGTTGCCTAAGATAACATACCAAAAAATAGCGATTAGCCCTAGGGGCTCTATAAATTAGGCGCGATGGTGGGCTTATGATCGTTTGAGCATGCTGAGGTCAATGGTCCAATTCATATGCTCCAATTTTTCCTTGTTTCAAAATCCCCAATTTAAGGTCCTGTAAACCCTAAAACTCAATAATGGTGAAATCACCTATAGCATGTAATAATCCAATTAAACGCATGGGTTAGCTTTAGAATCATACCAGGAACATGAATCAATAATTAAAATGTCATGAAAATGCATAGATTTGAAAACACGATTATGAAGTTTTCATGAGATATTTGGAGTTCTGTATACCGATTCCTTGAGTTTTGAGGAAGGTCTTTGATTGGAATACGTTCAGTAATGCTTGAGGAAGCTAATGAGATAGGTTTTGAGCCTTGAATCCACCTGCAAGTCAGTTTTCAGAATTGAATTTTTAGACAAAATTTTCAAGTTTGATAATGGCTTTTCTGAGCAGCTGCGCGTGTATGAACATTAGGGTTGTCCTTTGGCTTTTGTATTGAGTCCATTAGGTTAAGAAAATTGATCAAGATCTCTTGCAATGATGGTTTTGAAGATTTGATTTTCAAGCATTATTTTTCAATCTTTTTCCATGCAATTTTGTATCAATTATGGTCCAATCAATCCAAATCTTTCCTTATTTATTTAGGCACGAAATATTGAGAGTAAAACATGTACAAAAAGATTTAAAACTTTAGGTTAAGTATTTTTCATATATTTAATTTGATTCAAATGAATTATTATAAATAAAAATTCAAATAAATAAATAAAAAATGAAGAAATACTTCCCTTTGGGCCAAGTGGTCGTGCACATGCTTGGGATGATGAATTGTGGAAGAAAAATGGGCCCATTAGCAATTTTAGACCATTTGAATCAATGTTGACTTTTCAAAATATCCAAAAATTTCCCAACTTCCACAAGGCATAACTTGCTCAATTTTTAAGATTTTCTCATGTTCTTGGACATTTTGGAAAGGGATTTGAGTCCTCTAACCAATGACTTTGGTCCCATGTCATTTTGATTTACCAATCGCAAGTTATGGCCTTTGACTTAAAGTCCCTTTTTGTTGACTTTTAAAAATGACCTATAATGTTGAAATTGATAACTTTTTGTGAGAGCATTTCTTGGACTTGAAGTATGAAGATGAGTTGTAGGAAATGTCCTTCTCTTAAAAATGAGCTTTGGATGGAATTTTTCTGATAATCCATGTGAAAGTTATGCCCTGGTCAATTTCAGTTGACTTTTTCAACTGTCCAAATAAGGAAACTTTTGCATCTTGATGATTTCTGAGCCAAATTTTGAGAATCATGATCAAGCATTGATCAAATGATGTTTGTGGATTCAAAATTATATGTTGACCAAAAATTTGAACTTTTGACTGTCAAATGACCATTTTGCCCTTACAGTTGACTGTAGTGCAATTAGGGTTTTTGACTGTGCAATTTTGTGCTGAAAGCCTTGAAACTTGATATGAGGATACTTGACCATATTGGTAGGCATGTGAGACTTGATTGGACCTTTGGAAACTTAATTTTCTTGATCAGAACAAAAACCCTAATCTTGACTGTATAGGAGACCTTTGCACTGTGCAACCCTTGGGGAATTTTGAAGCTTGACTTGGCAAATCTTTGAAGAATATGGGAGGGAAAATTTTGGGGTACAACAGTTGCCCCTGTTCAATCTTCTTAGACCTGAGGATGCAGATTGGCTGACGTGTCGTTCGTAATCCGAGGGTAGAAGATGATTGAACACTAGAGTGCCCAGAAATTTGCGCTCACATAGTAGCAGTGTGATGATGGAATGGGCTTACAGATGCCATTTGGAGATTGATGAATAGGATGATGGGCTTATAGATGCCATCTGGGTATTGACCGCATAAGAGATTCCTTAGCGAGAACCTGCATACCTGCAAAAGAAAAATGAGTACCTGACACGTTGCAGGAGCTGATTTTCAGATGCTTGGTATAGATATGTCATGACTGGTTACAGGAGCTGAGTCTGGAGCTTCACAAGATGATGAATGAACCAGGGATGGTTACTACCTTAGCATGAACGGTGAGAGAACCTTGGGCGACTTTAACTTCAACAACGCTCGTTGAGAAAAATCTTAGTGGGAATTACCATCTTCGCAGTATCGGGAAGAGAACCAGTAGGCAATTATAATCTGAAAGGGAATTACATCTCACGCACCTTCGGGGAGAGAACCACAGGAAATCATAACCTCACGCACCATCGGAGAGGGAACTAATAGGAAAGGAATTATCACCTCACGCACCATCGGAGAGGGAACCATAGGAAAGGAATTATCACCTCACGCACCATCGGAGAGGGAACCATAGGAAAGGAATTATCACCTCACGCACCATCGGAGAGGGAACCATTAGGAAAATATAATCTCAAAGAAAAACCTAAAATGGAAATCTCATGCACCGTCGGAGAGAGAACCAATAGGAAAATATAATCTCAAAGAAAGACCTAAAATGGAAATCTCATGCACCGTCGGAGAGAGAACCAATAGGAAAATATAATCTCAAAGAAAAACCTAAAATGGAAATCTCATGCACCGTCGGAGAGAGAACCAATAGGACATTATAATCTCAAAGAAAAACCTAAAATGGAAATCTCATGCACCGTCGGAGAGAGAACCAATAGGAAAATATAATCTCAAAGAAAAACCTAAAATGGAAATCTCATGCACCGTCGGAGAGAGAACCAATAGGAAATTATAATCTCAAAGAAAAACCTAAAATGGAAATCTCATGCACCGTCGGAGAGAGAACCAATAGGACATTATAATCTCAAAGAAAAACCTAAAATGGAAATCTCATGCACCGTCAGAGAGAGAACCAATAGGACATTATAATCTCAAAGAAAAACCTAAAATGGAAATCTCATGCACCGTCGGAGAGAGAACCAATAGGACATTATAATCTAAAAAGGAATTATCACCTCACGCACCATTGGAGAGGGAACCATTAGGAAAATATGATCTCAAATAAAAACCTAAAATGGAAATCTCATGCACCGTCGGAGAGAGAACCAATAGGAAATTATAATCTCAAAGAAAAACCTAAAATGGAAATCTCATGCACCGTTGGAGAGAGAACCAATAGGACATTATAATCTCAAAGAAAAACCTAAAATGGAAATCTCATGCACCGTCGGAGAGAGAACCAATAGGAAATTATAATCTCAAAGAAAAACCTAAAATGGAAATCTCATGCACCGTCGGAGAGAGAACCAATAGGAAAATATAATCTCAAAGAAAACCCTAAAATGGAAATCTCATGCACCGTCGGAGAGAGAACCAATAAGAAAATTATAACCTGATAACTTCTACTGAGTCTTCATCAGAAAAATCTGTTGGGAGTCGATTTGGCTGGACTAGAGAAGGCCTTGGACTGGATAAGAAATCTTTAGAGTCGATTAACTGAACCGGTCTAGGTCTTGAAATATGACTGAGAATTTAGCTGAATCTTTCCTGAAAGGTAAAGGTCAGTCATATGCAATGGATGATGTGGATCAAGCAATGATGTTCTCAACATGAATGAGATTTGTATGATATGATGCGTCTATGCATGCTATAATGATGTATGTGATATTTTATGGATGTATGTTTTTGTCTAGGAAAGTAAATCCTTGACGGATGCCGGGAAGTCACTCCTGGGCTGATATTGAAGTATAAGCTTTCGCTTCCGCTGGGGATGATAACTGCAAGAATGCCGGTAGGAGAAGATGACTCCGTTGGGGAATAAACTTCGCGAATGTAAGATTCTGCGAGGAGAAAAATACTCTAGCGACCATGCTGGGGAGAAATACTCTGTGGGGAGAGAGATACTTTGCTGAATTGTTGATAATAACTTGCTGAGGATGTCTTTACTGTATTGGAAGTGCTGATAGACTTCGCTGGGGATAAGAAGATTTCATCGAGGACGCTCTTTCCGTGGCTTTTGGCTGAGGATAACCCAGTTATATCCTGTTAAGGCCATAACTCTTTAAATAAAGCCGGCGACGCGTTCGTGCTCTGTGAGGGATAAGCTTCCAGAATTTACTGGGGATAAGCTTACTGCTTGGGGAGATGGACTCCAATTTTCCTGGGGAACTGGATTGGACTCTCCTGGGGAGGTTTTGAACTGTAATTTTGTAAGTTGAAAGAGGGAACCTATGTAGGGTTTCCTGCTGATGAGCTCGTGTAAAACCGCATCTGAAATGGAGAAGGAACCTGGGTAGGGTTACTTTGATGATGAGTTCGTGTAAAACTTCGTTTTTGGAAAGGGAGAACCTGTGTAGGGTTTCTGGGTGACGAGTCCATGTAAAACTGCATCTTGAAGAGAGGGAACCGGTGTAGGGTTGCTTGGTGAGGTAAGTTCATGTAAAACTTCTTGATGAATCGGGGTGAGGTTATCTTGAGCTAAATCCATGTAAGACTTCTGGGGGGAACCGGGGTTAGGTTGCCGCAGGATAAGTTCGTGTAAAACTTCTTGACGAACCGAGGTAAGGTCATCTTGAGATAGGTCTCTTGGAGGAACCGGGGTTAGGTTACTTGGATAAGTTCGTGTAAAAACTTCTTGATGAACCGGGGTAAGGTTATCTTGAGCTTAATCCATGTAAGACTTCTGGAGGAACCGGGGTTAGGTTACTTGGATAAGTTCGTGTAAAACTTCTGGATGAACCGAGGTAAGGTCATCTTGGGGTAAGTCCATGTGAGACTTCTTGATGAACCGGGGTAAGGTCGTCTTTAAATCCGTGTAAGGTTTCTGGAGGAACCGGGGTAAGGCTACCTTGAGATAAATTCGTGTAAAACTTTAGGAGGAACCGGGGTAAGGCTACCTGGAGGTAAGTTCGTGTAAAACTTTAGGAGGAACCGGGGTAAGGCTACCTGGAGGTAAGTTCGTGTAAAACTTGAGACAAATCCGTGTAAGACTTCTGGAGGAACCGGGGTAAGGCTACCTGGGGGTAAATCCATGTAAGATTTCTAGGAGGAACTGGGGTAAGGTTGCATGATTTTGATTAAGTGGATGATTGTCCTGTTTGGTTTCGGATGTTAACCCACGATCTAGAATTTGTAAAGGTAGATGGTAATCATCTTTATGTTGATCTTTGTACTTTGGTTGACAGAGCAATTGGATCGCCTGGATAACTCATTATTGCCCCTGCTTCGGAGGTGAGGGAAGAGGATACCTGTGTGGGTGATTGACAAATCTTCGGGTAGACAAGTGATGAGATACCGGAACATAGTCGTACGCTTTGATCCCTAACTTTTGCCTGGACCGCCCTTTCGGGTTTTCAGTCCACCGGGATACCCATTTTTGCCCAAGCCGCCTTTTCAGGTTTTCGACTTACCGGGTGTACAGATTTTTCATTTCATCCCTTCATTTTGCCCGAACCCTTTTGGTTCGCCGGGAAGCCCTTATTTTTGCCTAGGTGTGTCAACCTAGCGGGTCTTTGATTATGCGTAGTATCTTTTCGACTATGTCCATGCTTTCATAATGTAGGGAGTTGCCCCTGTTGCTGGACATCCTGAGTGATTCTCCAGGTTGTGACTGGACTGCCCCAGATGATAGTCTTTGATCATGCCATGCCCCTTGATTGAAAGTGCTCCTTCCATTAGAGGGACTCTTTTGTTGAGAAGATCTTCGTTCATCGGATATTCGTTGCGCAAAGTTCTTTGCTGTTCAGACAAATAATCATATGCAAGCAATGTTATCTTAAGAATGCAAAGTTTATGTCTGTCTTGAAATTTTTGAAAATGCATTTTTTTTCAATAAAGGCAAGTGGATTTTGTAAAACGTGATGTGAACTCAAAATTTTTACAGCGAGCCATAAGGAGTCAGGATACCTTTGTAACAGTACGCTTTCGAACTAACCCATGCTTCAGCTAGGACTTTTAAGAGTTATAACGTGGCTTGGTTCACGGTTCAAGAAACAAAGGATAAAGGCTCAAATTTATTTGTACCCACCCGCTCTTCGTGATGTTCTTCCAACCTAGACTCAGCTGATCGTGCGTTAGACCTTGTCCGAGTCTTTGCTTTGATATACCAATGATGGTTCAGATAATGATGATTTATTTTGAATTGGCAGTCATCTCCCTTTTTTGTTGAGGTTTTGTAGGACCTCTTTTTTTTTATTTTATTATCCCTATTTTTTGCCTGAGCTGTTTCCTTTTTTGGAATTACAGTCAGCGGGATGCCCCAGTTTCGTAAGTCCCCTTTATAGGTTTTGACTTTTTGGGCTTTCATTTTTGAGATATAATGTCTGGCTTTCTTTATTGATTATTCGGAACCATCACTGTCTTTCTTTGTTTTGTAAGGACCTCCTTGGTTCCATTTGTCATGCACCTGGATCAACTGAGAGAACTACCCTGCCCCAGGTTATGATTAAGGGTTTTAATTTTTGAAAAGAAAAATTCCTACTTCTTTGGCTCAGAGGGGTTGACGAGGGGTTAACTTCCTTATAACTCCAGTGTTTAGGGATTGAAACAATGCCTGTACCTCATCAGCGGGGTTTGTTCAAAAGCATACTGTACATTGTGGTATCGTTTTCGTCATCCTCCCTCAAGAGGCTTAGAATTTTCAATTAAGAGTTGACCATCATAAAAATATGAAAGCAGTTTTAAGCATAGTAAGCATAATTAAATCAAGACAGACATGTGTAATGCATTCATGAAATAAAAGAGTTTAACATGATAATTGTTTATCTGAACAAGAAAAGAAAAATACAACTTGAATTCAAATGAACAAAAATCTCTCGACCCTAGCCATGTTTTGGCAATGGAGCAGTGATCACATTGGGAGTCTCGGCAGGCTCGAACTCGATCTCTTTGGCATCGATCATGTTCTGAATCTTGTACTTCAGTGCCCAACAGTCCTCAGTATCGTGCCCCGGGCTATCAGAATGATAAGCACACCTCGCTTCTGGGTTGTAGCTTGGAGAGGAGGTCTTGGGATTCGCAGGAGGGTTGATCACCGCAACCAGGTTCATTTTCAACATGTGCTGCAATGCTTGTGACCATGGCATGTTAATGTTGGTGAATTGTCTTTTAGGCTCGTCCGGCCTTCGCTGGTTTCCCTTTTGTGGTTGGCGGCGTGGTGCAGAACCGGAAATCATGACTGCCCCTGCATGTTGGTCACGACGACTCTTTTGGCTGTATGCAGCATTAGATTCTTTCTTTCCCGTGTAAGGCTTTTTGTGAGTGTCAGAAGGTGTGGCCT
Organism: Vicia faba; assembly: GCA_948472305.1. Classification (NCBI taxonomy): domain Eukaryota; kingdom Viridiplantae; phylum Streptophyta; class Magnoliopsida; order Fabales; family Fabaceae; genus Vicia; species Vicia faba. The sequence goes on from OX451737.1 coordinate 1,576,632,826, forward strand.
CTTGGATTTTCCCACTCTTGATACCAGCTTCAATTCTTTCGCCAGTCAGGATGAGGTCGGTAAATCCTGCAGATGAATTACCAATGAGATGATTGAAGAATTGCCCGGATAGGGTCCCCAAGAACATATCAACGAGTTCTCGGTCAGTTAATGGAGGCTGCACCCTTCCAGCAAGGTCTCTCCATCTCTGTGCGTATTCCTTGAAACCTTCACTTGTCCTCAGCGACATACCCTGGAGTTGGGTACGTGTAGGAGCGAGGTCGGCATTGTACTGGTAATGCTTGTAGAAAGCAGTGGCTAGGTCTTCCCAGGTATGGATGTTGGCTCCATTCAATTGATAGAACCACTCGAGCTGAGTCCCTGAAAGACTCTCTTGGAAGAAATGGATCCATAAGTTTTTGTCAGCTGTATAGGGCTGGATCCTTCTTGTGTAAGCCCTGAGATGCAATTTAGGACAGGATGCCCCGTCGTATTTAGCAAAGGCAGGTGCCTTAAACTTGTGCAGGATCACTACCCCAGAAGACAGACCTAGATCCTCGAAGTCCAGGCCAGGCACTTTTTGTATCTCCATAGCGCTTAGCCGGTCTTCCAACTATTTGTACCTATCCTCAGCCGGAGGGTACTGTTCATCGTTGAAATCTGTCTCATTGTCGGAGACCACTGGACTGGGAACCCTTTCCTCTTGATGACTGCCTTTCCCCACAGATGGAGTTGTCCTCTCAGCTTGATCCTGCAGTGTATTCCCAGGTCTGCATCTAGGGCTGAACAAAACAGTCCTCTTCTTCTTTTCCTTCTTCAAGAGCAGAGCCTTCAGATCTTGTTGCCCCTGGGTCAAGTTCATGATCAGCCCTTGGAACTGGGCGTTCTGAGCCTGGAGGGCCTTGATAGTGTGCTCGGTTGAAGATTCAGGATTCATGACGAGACTGCTGAAATAAACAGCGAAGAAGGTAAGTAGCCTGCAGAGAAAGGGTACCTGTTATGCAATGATATGTATGATATGCATGCAATGATTTCAAGGACCTCGCAGGGTAAACAAGAAGATTTGTTAGAATTTGGATCCGGTAGCTTGATTGAAGGAACTTCATGTTGCTGAGAGTCCTTCTTCAAAGGGTCAAAGGCTCACCATATCCAGTGGGTCATAGCCCTTGACAACCTTGTCTAGAGGAAAATAAATCCCCTTTGCCCCTTACTGGGATAGTTGATTCACCATGACCTGCATCACAAGCCCTTGAGATCCTTGAAATGGGTTAGGATGTATGCAATGGTATGATGTCATGGTATGCATGGGGTAATGTGAGTAAACCCTGTTATGAGTCCCTAATTAAGGACTATAGGCAAAACCTGCAAGAAACTCAGTACACCCTGTTATAAGTCCCAATTAAGGACCATAAACAAAACCTGCAAGTAGTTCATGTGTCAGATAAAGCATGCAAGTAGTCAAGTACGAAGGCACACAAGTCACACAAGAGAGCCCTTAGAGTTTAGGCCAGCATGAGGTCTAGGTATTACCCTCTTTCAGTTCGTTGGTTCAACCTGTCCTATCAAAGTAACCGGGTTCTAAGGTTCCCAATATCATGGGATTGCTTTCATTGTTCATCGTTTCGATTTAGCCACTGAACTGGCGACCGAAATATTCCAGGAAAGCAACCCTCAATTGAGTGTAGTATCGAGTATCAACCAACCTCAGACTGCACCAAAGTCAGTTATCTCACTACCCTAAAGAGGCCAAGATTGTTCAATTAAGGTTCCTAAGGTCGGTTGATGCTTCACGACACCACGCGGAGGCCCCATACTCTCCTTGACTGAACTCAAGGGTTACCGGTACATACCAAAGTGTCACATCAACATAGCAGACTATTTCAACCATGTCGGTATACCCCGCACAGTTCCCTCACAGCCTTGTTGCTACTTTCTAAGAAGGTATCCCCCAGATCCGGGTTAGGATCTATAGAACTCCCAAGCAACCCACAATTTAAAGCACACAAGGAAAACAATTGAAAACATAGTTATGAACTAGCCCTAAGGTACACCTCACTTTATAAGATATTCCCCAGCAGAGTCGCCAGTTCTGTGATCGGTGGATCTGGAACTGACTGTTTAACGCTGGTTCGCGAAATGTCGCGGAAGCAAGAGTCGCCACCGTCTTTTATTTTCTCCAAATGGAAAGGACAAAAGCACAGAAAAATTCCTTATAGAGATTGCTCTCGGTTCGGGAGGTAGGTTATAGAAAAGGAAGGTGTTAGCACCCTTTCTATCCATGGTTATCCATGGGCTCTTAGATACTTGCTCACTTGTGTTTTCAAAAATGGTTTGTTTGCTTTTCAACTGTGGGTTTTAAAAAGTTTCTTTGAAAATTTCAGTTCGACTCTTGTATCGGTCCTCAAGAGTGTTTGAAAAATGCTTTCGAAAGCTTTTTGAAAAGGTGTCGGTGTGAAAAGTATTTTTGATTTGTTTTGAAATTAGAGCAAGTATCTAGAGTCGTCTACCTACCCTAAGGAATTCGTCTGTGTAAATGTCCTTAAAGTAGTGCCATCCCACCATTGAGAGGTAGGTAGCACCACCGTTGGAGGTGTTCGGGTCAATTCGAGGTTCGGGACATGGTGATCACCAGAGCAATGGGAAGACACCTTAGAAGCTACCCTCATGCCAGGTTCCCGGATCATGAGGACTTACTAAGACATCCTCTACTCGACGATCACCTTTCGAGGCAAGGCAACAGTGAGGCGTACCCTAGGGGTGGTGTGTGCGATTCGTGTGTCGTTTTCATTTGCATTTATCTTGTCATGTTATGGGTGTTCTGCGCTTGTTTTTATTTTGTCCATACATTCTTTCATGCTTTGATTTAACAGTTAAAAATATTGCGGGAAAATAAAGATCTAAAGGTATTACAAAAGGCGCGGGTCCACATCGGCAAAAGTTTCTCGAACCCGATTTGACAGAAAATAAATAAAATAAAGTAAAAGAAAATAAATTACAAGGCTTCGGGAGAGATACATGAATATTTAAACGGAAATAAAATGAATACGCGAATTAATGAGAATTAAACGAAACGAAGGCGTTGGACCCTTTTTGCGAATTTAAAATTACATGGCATTAATTAATAAAAAAGGAAAAGGAATTATTTTTTGTATTTTTAGTATTTTAGGATTTAATATAAAAAAGAATTAATTAAAATTAATACTAACCCTAATTCTAATGGCTTTTAATTTATTAAGAAAAATATTGAAGTTTTTAACCTAAATTAAACCCTAATTAATTTACAATTTTAATTATGAAAATAAAATATTTAATTATTTGATATATTTAGGAAAGAAAAATAAAAAAGGATGAAAAATTATTAATTAAACCTATTTCTACATTTTTTAGATTTTTTATTAAAAGAATTAAAATTCCAAACCTAATTTAAAACTAAACTCAATTACATGCAAATTTATTTAAGAAAATACTAAAGAAATAAAAATTATTTATTGTTTTAATTCTTTTCTGATTTTTATGGTATTTTATATTTATGAAAATGTTACATTAATTAATAAAGCAATAATTAAAAGAAGATATAAATAATAATAAAAAATTAAAGAAAGAAAATAAATTGGCAAACCTAGGGGGGTGTCAGTCCCCAATGTGGAGGTGAAATCATGGAAATTCTGGCCCAATAACCTTGGTCCGTTTGACCTTTTCCAGATAGCGTGTTGCAGCATTGACCATGTTTATGGTGTTCATCAATTCTGAGCCTTTGATTTGATTCCAATATGCACGTGGATGGTTTAATCTGGAGGGTGTATGGTACGCTTGGATGTTGAACCTGCATGTGAAGATTTATTGAAAAATAATATTGAGAGTATTGAAGACCTGGGGCTCGAACCCAGGTCATGCACTTTACCAGCCTTATGCCTTGCCAGCCGTTCCAGATGCGCACTTTGTATGTAATATAATAAACAAACATTATAATATAAAACAAATCAGTGATGACTTCTGCGCGCGAATTTTTGAATACTCTAACCAGCTTATGCCACCACACCATCTTCTTCGTTATGTTTATTATTTTCCTGAAACAAAAGAAACATAGGCAACGGTTTTCACGCGTTGCCTAAGATAACATACCAAAAAATAGCGATTAGCCCTAGGGGCTCTATAAATTAGGCGCGATGGTGGGCTTATGATCGTTTGAGCATGCTGAGGTCAATGGTCCAATTCATATGCTCCAATTTTTCCTTGTTTCAAAATCACCAATTTAAGGTCCTGTAAACCCTAAAACTCAATAATGGTGAAATCACCTATAGCATGTAATAATCCAATTAAACGCATGGGTTAGCTTTAGAATCATACCAGGAACATGAATCAATAATTAAAATGTCATGAAAATGCATAGATTTGAAAACACGATTATGAATTTTTCATGAGATATTTGGAGTTCTGTATACCGATTCCTTGAGTTTTGAGGAAGGTCTTTGATTGGAATACGTTCAGTAATGCTTGAGGAAGCTAATGAGATAGGTTTTGAGCCTTGAATCCACCTGCAAGTCAGTTTTCAGAATTGAATTTTTAGACAAAATTTTCAAGTTTGATAATGGCTTTTCTGAGCAGCTGCGCGTGTATGAACATTAGGGTTGTCCTTTGGCTTTTGTATTGAGTCCATTAGGTTAAGAAAATTGATCAAGATCTCTTGCAATAATAGTTTTGAAGATTTGATTTTCAAGCATTATTTTTCAATCTTTTTCCATGCAATTTTGTATCAATTATGGTCCAATCAATCCAAATATTTCCTTATTTAGTTAGGCACGAAATATTGAGAGTAAAACATGTACAAAAAGATTTAAAACTTTAGGTTAAGTATTTTTCATATATTTAATTTGATTCAAATGAATTATTATAAATAAAAATTCAAATAAATAAATAAAAAATGAAGAAATACTTCCCTTTGGGGCAAGTGGTCGTGCACATGCTTGGGATGATGAATTGTGGAAGAAAAATGGGCCCATTAGCAATTTTAGACCATTTGAATCAATGTTGACTTTTCAAAATATCCAAATATTTCCCAACTTCCACAAGGCATAACTTGCTCAATTTTTAAGCTTTTCTCATGTTCTTGGACATTTTGGAAAGGTCTTTGAGTCCTCTAACCAATTCCTTTGGTCCCATGTCATTTGGATTTACCAATCTCAAGTTATGGCCTTTGACTTAAAGTCCCTTTTTGTTGACTTTTGAAAATGACCTATAATGTTGAAATTGATAACTTTTTGTGAGAGCATTTCTTGGACTTGAAGTATGAAGATGAGTTGTAGGAAATGTCTTTCTCTTCAAAATGAGCTTTGGATGGAATTTTTCTGATAATCCATGTGAAAGTTATGCCCTGGTCAATTTCAGTTGACTATTTCAACTGTCCAAATAAGGAAACTTTTGCATCTTGATGATTTCTGAGCCAAATTTTGAGAATCATGATCAAGCATTGATCAAATGATGTTTGTGGCTTCAAAATGATATGTTGACCAAAAATTTGAACTTTTGACTGTCAAATGACCATTTTGCCCTTACAGTTGACTGTAGTGCAATTAGGGTTTTTGACTGTGCAATTTTGTGCTGAAAGCCTTGAAACTTGATATGAGGATACTTGACCATATTGGTAGGCATGTGAGACTTGATTGGACCTTTGGAAACTTAATTTTCTTGATCAGAACAAAAACCCTAATCTTGACTATATAGGAGACCTTTGCACTGTGCAACCCTTGGGGAATTTTGAAGCTTGACTTGGCAAATCTTTGAAGAATATGGGAGGGAAAATTTTGGGGTACAACAGATAGCATTTCAATGGACTTTGTGACAGAGTTGCCTAATACTTTAAGAGGACATGATTCGATTTGGGTGATTGTTGATAGGCTTACGAAGTCAGCTAATTTTATTCCTATTATCATCAGTTTTCCAGTTTCGAAGTTGGCTGAGATTTATATCAGTGTGATTGTGAAGCTGTATGGTGTTCCTTTGTGCATTGTGTCAGATAGAGATCCAAGATTTACTTCTGATTTTTGGAAGAGTTCACAAGAAGCGTTGGGTTCTAAGTTAAGGTTGAGTTCAGCGTATCATCCTCAGGCAGATGGTCAGACTGAACAGACTATTCAATCATTGGAAGATTTGATGAGGGCATGTGTTCTTGAGCAGGGAGGTTCGTGGGATACTTATCTTCCGTTGATAGAGTTCATGTATAATAACACTTACCATTCAAGTATTAGGATGGCACCTTTTTAAGCGTTGTATGGTCGAAGATGTAGAACTCCGTTATGTTGGCATGAATCTGGTGAAAGTGTAGTACTTGGACCTGAACTTGTTCGTGAGACTATTGAGAAGGTGAAGTTGATTTAAGAAAATATGAAAGCTTCACAAAGTAGACAGAAGAGTTATCATGACAAGCGAAGGAAAGATTTAGAATTCCAATCTGGTGATCATGTGTTTTTGAGAGTTACACCTGTGACTGGTGTTGGGCGAGCATTGAAGTCTAAGAAGCTCACTTCTCGTTTTATTGGACCGTATCACATTTCAGAGAGAGTGGGGAATGTTGCTTATAGAGTGGCTTTACCGCCTAATCTTTCGAATTTGCATGATGTGTTTCATGTGTCGCAACTTCGGAAGTATATTTCAGATCCATCTCATGTGATTCATATGAACAATGTGCAAGTACGGGATAATCTTACGGTGGAGATGATGTCTGTACGGATCGTGGATCGTGAAATGAAGACTCTGAGGGGAAAAGATATTGCTTTGGTTAAATTGGTTTGGCTAGGAGCTGCTGGTGAAAGCATGACTTGGGAGTTGGAGAGCAAGATGCGAGACTCCTACCCTGAGTTGTTTGATTGAGGTAAATTTTCGAGAACGAAAATATTCTAAGTGGGGGAGAGTTGTAACGCCCGTAATTTAATTAATTATTTAATTAAATTATTTTTGGAATATTTAAGAAGTTGTATTATAATTAATTAGATTTATTTTATTATATGGTGAAATAATATTAGAAGTGTAATATTATTTAATGTGGGCTTATTTTGGGAGAATAGAAGTAATAAGGGGGGGTGTTGGTTTTAAGCCCAATAAGGAATAATAGAATAATAAGGTTATTTTATTATTTGTTAGAAGGAATAGAAAGAAAGAAGCAGTAGAAGAATAAGGATTGATAAAGAACGTGCAAGCTGCTAGAGAAAGTCGAAAACGGCAAGAACGAGAATCCAACCGGAATTTTAGAGAGACCTTCAATCCAAGGTAACGGTGGGGTTCTAACTCTATAATTGGGTTTATGATGATTGGTATGTGGGATTAGTGATGATTGTTGTCTTGTTCTTGGATTGAGAATATATGAATGACGTATGATGAGAATTGATGAGTTTTGATGAATATTGATGTCTTGATGTTGTTAAATGTTGTAGAGTCATAGGGTGATTATGGGTGATGAATTGACATGATTATATTAAGTTCTAGGGCTTTAGTTATGGAACCGTAGTGAGATGCAGTGATAGAAAACGTTGAATATAGCAGTAATAAAAATGCAGAATCGTACGTGGAGGATATCAGAAGTTATTGTCTAGAACAATGAATCAATTAGGGATGGCGTTAGGCGTACTGTTCTTAATTAGGTTGATAAAAGGCAAAGAATCAAAATAGTAGGATGAAATAAAAAGTAGCAGTTCTGACATTAGAAGTATGTTGATAAGAGTTGCGTCAGATTGGTGCAAGATAGAAGTTCGGATGTTATACGTATGTTAGTTAGAAGTTGTGTTGCACTATTAAAGAATAGAGGTTCTGGTAGTAGAAGTTATATTAGTCAAAAGATGTGGCTAGTCAGAAGTTGTATTAATCAGAAGATGGGGTTAGTCAGAAGTTGTATTAGTCAGAAGATGTGGCTAGTCTGAAGTTGTATTAGTCAAAAGATGGGGTTAGTCAGAAGTGGTATTAATCAGAAGATGTGGCTAGTCAGAAGTTGTATTAGTCAGAAGTTGTATTAGTCAGAAGACGGGGTTAGTCAGAAGTTGCATTAGTCAGAAGATTGTTTCGGCCAGAATTTGCGTTATTAGAAGCTGTATTATTAGAAGTTGGGTTGGTTAGAAGTTGTGTTGTTAGAAGTGTTCTGGTCAGAAGTTGCGTTTGACGTTAAGATTGGTTTTGTACAGAACGATGAATGTAGATGCTTAGAAGCTTAGAAGCTGTTGTTTGAGCTATAACAGTAGGAAAGTGACGGTCTTGACGTTAGAATTACAGAATGACAATGTTGATTTACTGTGGAAATTAAAATACTGCTGAGTTGTTAATGAGAAGTTATTAATAATATTGTATGGATGATTTATAATAAATAAATGATGTTTGATAAATTATTTTGATGATCTGAGATGTTGATTATTTGAGATGTTAATTTGAGATATTTTGAGATGATAATTTGAGATGTTTTGAGATGATTTGAGATGTTGTTAACTTAGGTGTTATTATTACATTCATGGTTGTGTCGCATACATTGCATTTTTTAGATGGAGCTTATGCTCGTTGAGATGGCCTGGATTGTAAATTTTGAGATGAAGGCTATGCCTTGTTGATGCCTCTATTAATTGGCAAATTTTTGAGATGGGAGTTCTGCTCCTAATGGTACCACATGCATTTGCATAGTATTGAGTCGCATTATATGATTTCATAAAGAAGTGTATTTTGATTATTGTTGAGATTGTCGTTGATTTTGAGATGAGAAGTGGTGATGTTGTTGATCTAATTTAATATATTAATCATCATGCACTTTATTATATTGTTAGATATCTCACCCCTTATGTTTGAATGTTGCCCCTATATTGGTAACGTGCAGGTAATCGAGAGTGAAGTTTGTACACCTTCAATAGTTCGAGTCGGTGTCATTGCTATGATATGTAACACTCTGTGGGATGAACGTTTGCTGATTTTTGGTCGTTTATTTTCAGCTGTTGAATTTTAATTTGATTATCATTAAATATGAGATGTTTCAAAGTTGCTGTTTTGATTATAGATATTATGTTGATGGTTCATCCGATGTTTGAAAAAGTGTTATATATCCATGATGAATGTAATGAATTTGTTAGAAGAATTTGTGACGTCCCGATTCATTTGTATGATTGAAATTTTATAACTCTGATTTATTTTGCATAATTGCTTGGGGTAGAATTGGGGTGTTACACCACAAATAATCATTTATTCGAATCGGGACAAAATTTAGCGCTATGTTAAGCAATCGTAAGTGGAATTATATAGAAGTCGCACCTATTTTGAGGCCGGACAATAGCAATCTATGCACCATTTGTTTTGAGACACGATATAGAGATCATGCTCCAACAACATCTAGTGTAATAAGAAGGGGATGAGATGAAGAGGGATGGGGAAAAATATACAAACCACATTTGAATTAAATTTTAATCAAACTATTATTAAAATCATTCATCCATTTTTGTGGAGTTAAACTCAACACCATGGATCCAATGATGTTAATAAAGTTCATAATCCAAAATCTAACCCAAGATCAGCCAGAAAATAGTCACAAAATAATATCACATTTTAATATACATAAAAGGGTTTAAAAATAATGTTTAAAAATAGAAAATAAAGAGAAAAATATCAACTATGTTTAAATTAATCAAGAAATAAAAAGTAAGACCATAGAAAAATCAGAAAAAGGCTCAAATAATTTTACAAATTTATTGGTAATTTTTTAAAGTCAGAAACTATTTTTAAAATTAAAATAAATGGGTAAAATAAACAAAAAATGGTAAAAAATAATAGTAAAGTCAGAAACAAAAATAAAATAAGGTCACCAATATTTGTCACAATATTATTGGATCATTCCATAATTTTTTCAGAATTTTAAAATATACAGAAGTATTTTTAAACATTTAAAACAAATCAAATAAGTGTAAAATTTATAAAAAAATACCAAAACACAAAATTAAATTGTGAAAAAATAAAAATTAGAAAGAGAATAATCAAAAATATTTTTCATAATTTTTTCATATTTTTTGGACAAAAAATGAATTTTCTATGGTTTTTTGAAATTTAAAACAATTAAAATATAAAAATCAGAAAAAGAAAATAAAAGTAAAATATATGGATCATTGGATGAGAGTCAAAACGCGTTATTAATCAAATCCAAGGAACTGGCAAGCTGTGCATATCATGGTCATTAGTGAATATTGTACAGAATCATTAATTAAATCTGGATTTGAAAAATATAGATGGCGCGCCTTCATTGGTTGGAAGATGACACGTTGGTCATCTTCAACCTCCATCCATCACGAATTGCATCTCTCTCAAACTGTAAAATCAGAAGCTCAGATCTATGTCATTCGCTTCGTCTCTTCAAGACGAAGACAACCACACCCTAGCGCCAAATTTATATAAACTGTAGCACAAGCAATTTGAAGGAAAGTTTTGAAAAGGGATTTGAAATTTCATGGTCAAAACGTGTTTCCAGTCAAAGGTAAGTGTTGCAACTAGAACCAAGGCAATGAGATAAATACAATGATATCAGAGTTTTGAAGAATTGATGAAGGAATCTACCTATTGAAGTTGAGTTGCAGAGCTCTAAAACTAGACTTCTATGGAGTAGTATAGGGCACGATTCTTGAATGTAATTATGTGGTTAGCTTCAGGGAAGATCAAGGAAGGTGAATTGATGGAAAAATTGGATTGAAAAAGGCTCGAGAGTGGATTTTGAAGTTACAGAAAATTGAGTTATGGAGCAAGTTTGGCAGGGTGATTCTGGTTATCCAAGCTTGGGAAAATGAATGGGACAGTTCATGTATTTATAGGAGAATCGAATGGGATCAAAAGGAAGAGTGAATGATGCATTTTTAAGGGAATTCGTACAAACCTGATGCACGAGTGAAGTGTGATCCAAACTTCACCAAAACTCATCTAATTCTTATGTTTTGATGCACTAATCCACTTGGGAAAGTTGGCTAATCATGTTTAGACCCAAAACGCGTGTTAATTTGAAGTTTAGAGGTTGTAACATGAAATTCAAATTCTGACTTGCAAGGAAACTTCAATTCCAAGTTACCATTTTTGAAACTATGGCATTCTCAGCTCAAGGGGTCTTAAGGCATGATTCTTGATGCTTTAGAAAGATGAGGTTACAAGATTTGCAATGGAAAAAGAATGGAGTTAAATGGATGCTTGATCTGACAGTTATATTGAGTCAAAGTTGAAGAAAAAGGGTTGACTTTCCATACTTAGAAATATTTCAAATTCTTCATCAAAAATGTCCTATAATGTCTTGCATCCAAACATGGCCTTCCACTTGGAATTTGCTCTTGATTAAAAAAGATGGCATAAATTAGATCTCTTAAATGACATTTTGAAACTTGAATCATTAAAAATATCCAAAATTTGAGCAAGTTATGACTTGTTGAAGTTGGCAAAATTTCATGAAATGACCTATAATCTTTTGCATCTTTAAGGCAACTTCCATTCATTTTCCCACTTTGCACATAAAAGAAGGTATAAAGTTCACATCCTCGAGATAATTTTGGAAAAATAATGGGCTCAAGGTGATAAACATTGACCAAGTTATGATCATTTGAAATCACACATGGAAAATTGGGGATTCATCTGGAGGACTTGTAATCTTTCTTCTTCACCAAGTTTCTTCCACATGAAAACTCTTTGGAACTTTTAAAGTTATTTGTTGATAATCCTTTGAAGAGACGGATGTCTTTGGAATAATTCAAAAATACCAAAAGGTGAGCAAGATATGCTCCTTTGAAGTTCAAAACCCTAGCTCCTAGATCAAGAAAATGCTTTGAAGAACTTTGACAAGCTTGAACAAATTTCTTGTACCAAAATTCTTGCTTTGTGAATAGAAGTTGTTGAGGATGATAATGAGGATTCATAGCTACCAAAACCACTTTCATATCTTGAAATTTGAGAGAAATATGCTCTTGTAACCAATGGGAACAAAACATTGTCCAAACATGACAACTTCTCCAATCAACCCCTTGTACTTTTGAGTCAAATCTAATAACCTTGAAATGTGATGAACCAAAGCAACCTTGCCATGCCAATCCTTCCAAAACCAATCCAATGATGAGGTTTGAACTTCTCAAGCTATATTTACTAGGGCATGGAAATAAACTCATGAACCCGTGGAGTAACTTGTTAAATCCCATTGCCCTTACCTACATGGATAACAAGCAAGACAAGCCAACATTGCATTTTATTAGTTAAATGAAGAAATCAAAACAATATTCATGATCACAAAAGGAACATAAGTCAAGGTGCTTGGTAATCCCTCAAAAGGAGCAAAACTCAAAGTAGGGAGTGGAACCAAGAATCTTAGTGTAATCTTGTTGTGAATAAACCAACATGGTATGATGAAGGGATCTTAGGGGCAAAAATTGGGGTACAAAAGATATCGTCAACATATAATTCGATTTCCTTATGCATCAAATCATGGAATAGGGTTGTCATATCCCCCTGGTACGTTACACCAACGTTCTTCAACCCGAAAGGCATCACTATGTAACAAAATATTCCCCGGGGTGTGATAAATGTTGTTTTTCCATGCTCTTGGGAGCCACCATAATTTGATTGTATCCGAAAAATCCGTCCATGAATGAGAACACTTTGAATTTTGTTGTGCTATCAACCAACATATCCATATGTGGCAATGGGAAATCATCTTTTGGACTTGCTTTATTTAAATCTCTATAATCAACATTCATGCGTACTTTTCCATCTTTCTTTGGTACTGGAACAATTTTGGCAATTCATTGAGGCTACACTTATGTCATAAGAAAACTAACATCAATCTTCTTCAAAACCTCTTCTTTAACCTTCACTGCCATGTCAGGATGAGTTCTCTACAACTTCTATTTGATTGGTGAACATTCTCGCTTTAACGGAATATAATGTTCCACAATATCAGTGTCTAAACTAGGCATGTCTTGATAAGACCAAGCAAAGATATCCACATAATCTTTCAGTAACTCAATCAAATTGTTCTTCATATTGGGATGAAGTAGTGTCCCAATCTTGACTTCTTTCGGATCTTCCTCTGAACCCAAGTTAATTGTCTCCAACGGCTCTTTATACGGATGAATGTATTTTCCTCGCGCTCAAGAAACCGTGAAACATCTTCTGGGATTTCATCATATTCTTCTTCTTCTTCAGCTACGTATACAGGATATTCAAAGTTGGGAGAGGGTGCAGGGTCATTGCACTCAACGGGTTTTTTAATTAATCTGCACATATGATTTATGATTGATTTTAAAAACTGACGCATGTAACAAGTGATTATGCAGATTTATTTATAGTTATTATTTATATCAAAAGGTTTTTTATGATTACCATTTTCCAAGAAAAAAAGAAAATAAAGACACAATTTAGAAAACAAAAACAACTTTTATTAATGATCTTAAAATTCAAAACAAAAGACACGCCTATACAACATCACTTTCACCTTGGGCAGAGTGAAAGACTTTTGAAAATACAAACAAAAAACAAATTACTTTAAAATGTGAATGCAAGAAGGAACATCAACAGTGATCCAATTCTGGATTCTGACTCTATGGGTCACAAAGTTCGGCATCTCTTACTCTGGCTCATCTTCGAGAATAGCATTGATCTTTGGAGTAGTCTGATGGAGATATCCTACACTTTGAAAGATGTCTTGATATTTACTCAAAGCAAACTTTGGCTTCACAACTTCATTCTCCATGGAGAAACCCAAAATAGACTCATTCTTATTCACAGGTGGATTAATAACCTGCCCTCACACCTTGCTAGGGCCCTTCTGCACTACATGTTGTGCTTCCTTAAATGAGGTGATAGAATCTTCATTCTTCCTTATATTATCAATAGAAAAATCTTGGAACTGAGTTTCAACAGCGACTTCATCAGCTTCTACAATGATAAAGGAAGACAAATGAGATATCAACAGAGCTTGCTCACCATTCACAATAACTATCTTTCCTTCACGGAAAAATTTCAGTTTTTAATGCTAGGTTGAAGTAACAGCTCATGCTTCATGGATCCAGGGTAGTCCCAATAAACAGCTATAGGCTGGGAAAATATACATAACCTAAAAGGTGATTTAGAATAAGTGTGAACCTATGTGAATAGGTAAATTCACCTCTCCAATGATAGATTTTCTCGAAACATCAAAAGTTTTTACTATAATGCCATTGGGGCGTATAGGAGTTCCCTGATATTTGAGCTTCATGAGAGTGCTTCTTGGTATGACATTCAAAGTAGATCCATTGTCTATCAGCACATTGGACAAAGAGTCATTCTTAAAATTCATAGATATATGCAGAGCCAGGTTATGGTTTCTCCCTTCATCAGGAAATTCCTTATCACAAAAACTCAAATTATTACAGGATGTAATATTCCCCACAACATTGTTGAACTGATCCAGAGACACATCCCTTTCAACAAAAGCTTGATCCAACACCCTCATCAGAGGTTCTCGATGAGCAGAAGAATTCATCAACAAGGATAAAATGGAAATCTTAGATGGAGTTTGCAACAACTGATCCACAATCTTGTAATCACTCATCTTGGTGATTTTTAGCAGATCATCAACATCCTTTTCAAAGGCGGCTCCACTAGATTCTCCCACCACTTTCTTAGGTTTAGCATTCTCAACAACCTTCTTAAAATAATTAACATCTCCTCGAAAGGTAGGGGCGAAGACACGTCCACTATGAGTTACCCGACTAGCTTCAGCAATATTCTCAACATGGGACAAAGGATGGATATGAATTTCCACACCATCTTCCAGGATAGATGCATTGTACTTATAAGGCACAACTTTATCTAATTCATATGTGATAGGACTAGGAAGATAAATAACTACGGGAGCAACAACAGGTTTGTTGCAATATGTAATCTCTACAGGAGCAGGAACACCAAAATGTGGTACAATGACATTCACCCCGGCTTCTTTAGAATATTCAAGAGACATGGAATCATTGTCATACAAAACACCCTCATTCACAAACTCGGATTCATCAGAAAGAAAGAGCTCGTCAGAAAAAATATACTCATCATCATAGTATTCAATCACATTATTATATTCATATTCAACCCTTGGTATGATTATATAGATAAGACCTTCATCCATCATCTCTTGGAGGTCACTTATCACTTTATCACATACATGGATATCTGAACTGCAAATATTGCAACCCGCATGATCGTGTGTGTGATACGTTGGGAGAACTGACTTGAGGTTTACGTTTGTGTTCGCAAATGTTTCGGTTTAGCAAGAGTCGCCACCGACTTTTTATTTTATCCTAAGGAAAGGTAAAAAAGCACAGGAAAGACCTTTGAGATGTTTTCTTGGGTTCGGGGAGTAGATTATGAAAAGGGAAGGTTCAAGCACCCTTTTCATCCATGGTTATCCATGGGCTCTTAGTTACTTGTTTAGATCACTTGCTTTTGCTTTTCAATTGTTTGAAATGTTGCTTTGTGTGTGGTTTTGAAAGATGTTTTGAAAAGAGGCAATCGTTGTGGCAACCTTTGTAATGATTCTTGTTTGAATGTATACAAAGATGTATTGTCTTTTGAAAAGATTTTTCAATGTTTGAAAGTTTGATTTGGGAAATATTTTGAAATTGTGTTGTGAGGTGTGTTTGAAAATAGCAAGGATATTTTGCAAGTTTTGATCAAGTAACTAAGAGTTATCTACCCTATTTTACTCAAAGGTATTTCCTACACATTTTTAACCCTTTTGACAGTGTTGTTTTACCATTGCATTTGGTAAATAACCTTGTATTAGGATGTTAAACGGGACAGGCGCGGGTCATCGTATAGACCATGATAGCAATTGTGTTAAGTATTTTTAGCAAATTTCTGAGGGACTAGATCATTTTTGTATAGGCAACCAAGATAGCATCATCGAGGGACTATGATCTTTTGTTTTGTTTTTGTTTTGCAAAAATATTCAACATGCATAACATGGCCCATTTTTAAGGCAACAAGTGGATGTAACCCTAGGGGTGTAAGCGTGCATTGTGTTTGATTTTCATGCATTTTTGTCTTTGTATTAGGTCAAGCTACTTGTTGATTTTGAATTTTTGCATACAAACCCTAATCTCTAATCATGGCATAATTGAAAGCGTAAATACGTAAAAGTAAATCTACCACTATTACAACATGATTATGGGGAGGGGGATACAACTTTGAATGGGGAATATTTGACAAGAAATTAAAACCCTAGTTTTACTATTACATCCAAATTGAATCAAATGGCATAAATAATAAATGAATAATATTTAAATAAACAAATTAAATAAATATACAAAATAATATGAATATGCAAAAAAAGGTTTTGTTTATTTTTATGTATGCAAAAATATTTAATATAAAAAGAAAGGAATAATAAAAAAATATTATATTTTTTATTAAGGGTAAACCCTAATTTTTCTTTTAAGAATACAAATATTATTAAATATACTATTTATATACAATAAAATAAAATAGTGTGTATATACAAAAAATAAAATATATTTAGAAAAAGTATTATTTAAGTATAAATAATAATAAAAATAAAAGTATAGTATTTTTATGTTTTTATTCTAAAGCGTCTATTAAATAAAATAAAAGTATGTATGTATATATTAATTATATTAAATATGTACTATAAAATAAAATATATACAAAAGAAAAATATATTTAGAACAATATTTTTTAGTGTGAATAAAATAAAGAATAAAATAAAAGTATAATTTATATATTATTTTTGAGTTTTCAATAAATAAAATATACTAATTAAATTGTTTTCATGTTAGAAAAAATAAAAATAAAATACAAAATAAATGTAAAAATTTATAAAAAATATTTTTGGGTATTTTTATATTTAGTAAATATAAAAATAAAAATCAGAAAATGAAAATAAATAAAAAATATCAAGGTATAAAGAAATTGGGCCAGGGGGGTGCATTCAGCAAAAGGGGGGTGTCAAAAGCAAGGCCAGAACCAAGCCCAGCCCACTGACTTCATCTTCAACCAATTGTTCAAACAAAAACACGCGCCCTGTACAAAATGCCAGATCCTGCATACGTGCTCTAATGCAAAAACACATAACATCAAAGTTGTAGAGCTTTCCAAGATGAATCCAAACATATAAAAAACTTGTCCTAACTCTCAAAGACCAGAGAGAATTTCTCTGGCCCTAAATCTTAACCTATTTTTTTCAGGATGTTCATGGACCAAATTCTCTTAGGATGCTTAACTAAAATGAAAACTGAGCATATGTACAGCTTCATGGCTATGAATACTACATTTCTTATTCATAAACCTAAGTCTAAATGTTCCTAAATAGAGAGATAGGTAGTTGATAAAAACCTGTTTCAGCTGACTTCGTGTATGGCAATGTGGAGCTTTTCAACAAGGTCTGAGATGTTTGGGAGCTTGCTTGAACTTCCCCTGACCTTCTCCAATGTCTAGCTTGCCTTGAATGTGCTTGAACAAGCCTACAGAACTCAACCTGCAAAAGCTGAAATCAAAAATGGCAAACCCTGTAAATGGAGTTACAGTCAGTGTTTAAGGGTTGGGATAGCTTGGATAGGTTGTATGGAAGGTGTTTGGACAGGTTTGGGACAAAATGCACGAGCAAATTGTGAGATAGAACTCAAGATGCAGATACTTCCCTGTTTTGCCAATGGAAGGTGATTTTATGCTATGGGAGGTTTGAGGGCTCAAAGGGTCGTGTTTCTGGCTCAAGGGGATGTGAGAAAGATGTTTCAAAAGCTTTCACAAGTTGGTTTTAGCTGATGTTCAAGTTCTCATGTATTTGGCATATTTCTTGTATATGAAGCAAAAATGAACAATGATGTAATACAAGCCTGTACAGGCTATCTATCAGCCTGCTTCTTATGATCTTGGCCCCTCAAGTTGGTGTATATGCTTTGCTGCACAAGATATTGTTCCAGGCTCAAAAGATGTGGTTTTGACATAAAGCATGATTTAAGCAAAAATGGAAATGCTGCTTTTTCTACTTAGGGATTAATCTTGTGTGCAATGTTCTAATGACCAAAACAATGCCTTAGACCAATGGATTTGCATTAAATTATTTAGTGTGAAATGGTTTTGAGACCTGTAATCTAGTGCAAATCAAGCTGATTTGAATTTGCAACTTGTATCCATATGAACATGCCATGGATGAAAAGTGAGTATTTGCCAACTTCAAGCCTTCGATTCTCCCTAACCACAAATGAGTTTGGAGAGTTCTTGGACATTTTGGAAATCTTGCAACATGCTATAAATTCCATCTTTGAAATGCAATTTTAGAATCCAAGAGGAACTATGTGAAAAATGGCCATGAAGATAGGTCAAAATCTTGCCTAAACTAGGGCAAAATTTCACTAAGTTAAAAGTTTCATGGACCCTTGTTCCAAAAATCATAACTTGAGATCCAATCTTCTTTTGAGAAAACTTTGTGAATAAAATTTTTAGACTTTGTGGAGGAATACAACTTTCATGTAAGAAGTTTTATTTGAATCCAATTGCATCATGGTGAAAATGTTGGGCAAAGTTAGGAAAAATTAAGAAAATTTCATAACTTAGAAAAATTCTAAGTTATGAAATTTTTCAACTTTAAACCCTAATTTGCAAAATTGGGTTTATTGATGAATAAGTTTCATTTTTTGACACATCTTGATGAAAAATGAACCTTGGCACTGGATTTTGACTAAAAAGTCAAAGTTTGACTTTTCAGTATACAGTTAAAATTTGATCAGTTGACTGAAAAAATTCATCTGTCAATCCAATGCATTTGAGATCTTTTGAACTTTGTGAATAGGTCAAGATGATTCCATTGAGTCCTTGAGTCCATGGTTGAGCCCAATTTGACATTGGCTAGTTCAAAAGTCAGAAATTGCCCTTGTGCAGTCAAAACCCTAAAAATGACCATTTTGCCCTTTTGATGATCTGATCAAATTTCTTGAGGAGTTATGGTCCAAACTTGATCAAATGGTTCATAGGAGCCTAGAATGTTGATGTGGATCAAAAATCATGGGGTTTGACTGTAAATTGGCCACAGTTGACTTTTTCCCCAATACAATTGATTTCTAGGTCAACTGTCCAATTGACTGGGCAAAAATTTGATTCAAGGCTTGAAACTTGGTATGGACAAACTTATGAGTCCAACATGAAGTATGAAAGTCACTTTGAGCATTAGAAATCCAAAAATCCCTGTGCAAACTCGAAACCCTAATTTAGGTCATTAGTGCAAGGAGATGTCTTGAGCAGAGCAAAACCCTAATCCTGTCTAGAGTTCAAGGAGCCTTGTGAGGGGGGATCTTGATAAAATGAGAGGTAAAATTTTGGGGTACAACAGCTTCCCCTGTTCAATCTTCTTGAACCTGAAGAGTTAGATTGGCGAGTTTGCCTTTCGTGACTCGAAGGTAAAAGAGGATTGGACACTAGAGTGCCCATAAATTTGCACTCGTCAAAATGTAGCTGAGGGAATGGGCTTAAAGATGCCATTTGGAGATGGTAGAATCTTGCTGGAGATGGGCTTAAAGATGCCATCCAAGACTTGTTTGTTGAGAATTAGGAGAGTGAATGTCAGAAAGGTATCCGTATCTAGAACGTATCTGAGTTGTATCTGGAGATTGGATCTGTATGAGCAAGGGAATGGCGTCCGTGTCTGGAGCGTATCCAAGTTGTAACTGTATTTGATTCTTGAATGAATATCAGAATGACTTCCGTGTCTAGAGTGTATCTGTATTGTATCTGAAACCTGAAATCTGAATAAGCAACAGAAAGACATCCGTGTCTGGAGTATCTCTGGGCTGGGGAATAGGTCTGAATGAGTGACAGAATGGAAACCGTGTCTGGAGCATATCTGGACTGTATCTGAGGTTGAGATCTGTATAAGTAGAAGAATGACTTCCGTGTCTGGAGTGTATCCGTACTGTAACTGGGATCTGAATAAGTGACAGAATGACTTCCTTGTCTGGAGTGTATCTGGACTTTGAAATTGATAGTTGAATCTGAATGAGAAATAGAATGGCTTCCGTGTCTGGAGCGTATCTAGTCTGTATCTGATTGCTGAAGTCTGAATGAGTAGTAGAATGAACGTCGTGTCTGGGGTGTATCCATACTGTATCTGAAATACGAGACCTGGATGAGTAGCAGAATGACTTCCATGTCTTGGAGCGTATTCGTATCGTATCTGAGGTCTTTGAACATTCGTTAAAGGTAGATTTTAATCTTATTCTGAAAAGGGTAAAATGTTAGCTAAAACATAAAGTTATGTTGCATGACATGTATGATGCAATTAAATGTGTTTTATCAATGTTTATGATATATGAATGTAATGGATGCGCATGTAAGCCGAGTAGCCGTCTTGATGAGGAAAATAAATCCTTGATAGCTGGAGATAATGAAATCTTTAACTGCTGTCAGGGAAAATAAACCCTTGACTACTGCTAATGATTCAAAACCTTTGATTGTTGAGACTGAGGAATCCTTTGGACTACTGCTGGGGATTGAAAATCCTTGGTGACTTGTGGGGATTAACAAGAGCTTTGACAACCTCTGCGGGGAATTGAGAATCCTTCATGACTTTCTGGGTGGATAAGGAAAACTCTGACGATCTCTACTGGGGAATTAAAACCTGGGAGGCTTCAACTGGAGAAATGAGAACAAGAATCTTCGTTCTGCTGGGAAATAACTCTGTGGGGAGAACATTTATTCCGTCGAAGAATTCAAGAGCTTGGGTTGTATGCCAATCTACTGAGGATTTACGGAGGAAATTGGATGGTGTTTCACCGGGGTTTAAGATTTGGAGTTTTGGACTCCGTTGTGGAAGAAAGTTTTATCTTCGCTGGGGGTTTGTAGTTCAAAGTTTTCTGGCTCCGCTGGGGATTGGGAGTTTGGAAACTTAGTTCTGATGGAGATATGTATTTAACTTCGCTGGGGATATGTATTTCAAGGTTTTAGCTCTGTTGAGGATCTGAATGACATACTGTAAGGGATTTCTTCTGGAATAGCCTCAAGATGTTTTCCTATACTTTGAACCTATCAGTAATTATCCTTTCTCATTTTGTTTTATTTGTAAGCAGTGATTATATTCAAATGCATATGCTTATTTAACAAATCATTGGACGTTTTCAAATAAAACATAAGTGTAAAAAGAAATAAAAGGCAAGCAAATTTCTGCACTTTGAAGTATCTTTGTATTAACTTTGTGTAAGAATTTTGTACAAAGGAGACAGACATCCTAGTAAGAGAATGTTGTCATAAAAAATGAGAAAAATGTATACAAAGAAAGATGGCTATGTGTAACAATTCCATGGGGTTCCCATTCTGCTATAGCCTTCACAACTCTGAGTATCTTGTCCATTTGTTGCCTCGTCCGCAGATGATTGGATTGATCAGAAGCTTGGAGCTTATCCGTGAAGAGATTGTCCTTAAAGTGATCCGACGAAACATAGTCATACGCTTTAATTCCCTAACTTTTTCCTGGACCGCCCTTTCGGGTTTTCAGCCCACCGGGAAACCCTTTTTTGCGCAAGTCGCCCTTTCGGGTTTTCAACTTGCCGGGTGTAAAAAAAATTTATTTATCCCTAATTTTTTCCTGAACCTCCCTTTCGGGTTTTCGATTCACCGGGATGCCCATTTTTGCCCAAGTCGCCCTTTCGAGTTTTCAACTTGTCGGGTCGTTTATGCATAGTATCTTTTGACTATGTCTGTGTTCGCAGGGTGCGGCAGGTCGTCACCATCCATGGTGGTCAGAATTAATGCCCCACCAGAAAATATGTTTTTGATCACAAATGGTCCTTCGTAAGTAGGAGTCCACTTGCCCCTGGGATTGCTTTGGGGTAAGATGATTCGCTTGATTACAAGGTCCCCGACTTGATATACTTGCCTCTTGACTTTCTTGTTGAAGGCCTTGATCATACGTTTTTGGTACGCCTGACCATGGCAAACAGCAGTAAGTCGTTTCTCGTTAATCAAGTTAAGTTGATCAAGTCAGGTCTGAATCCAATCGTCTTCACTCAAACCAACATCCTTCATGATCCTCAAGGAAGGGATCTGAACTTCCACAGGTAAAACAGCTTCCATGCCATATACCAAAGAAAACGGGGTTGCCCCAGTTAAAGTGCGTGCCGTGGTACGGTACCCGTGTAGAGCAAAAAGTAACATCTCATGCCAGTCCTTGTAGGTGACTGTCATCTTTTGAATGATCTTCTTGATATTTTTGTTCGCAGCTTCAACAGCACCGTTCATCTTTGGCCGATAGGGAGATGAATTGTGATGTTGAATCTTGAACTGCTCACACAAAGCGGTGATCATATTATTGTTCAAATTTGTACCGTTGTCCGTGATGATCCTGTCGGGGATAGCATACCGGCATATGAGTTTCTTCTTGATGAAGCGGGCAACCACATTCTTTGTAACGGAGGCGAAGGAAGCTGCTTTGACCCACTTGGTAAAGTAATCAATGGCCACCAGGATGAAACGGTGTCCATTGGATGTTGTAGGCTTGATCTCTCCAATCATGTTGATTCCCCACATTGCGAATGGCCAAGGAGCTGTTAAGATATTGAGAGAAACTGGTGGAATATGTACCTTGTCAGCATAGATTTGGCATTTGTGACAAGTACGGGAGTGTTGATGACAATCAGCTTCCATGGTAGACCAGTAGTAGCCTGCTCTTAGAATCTTCTTAGCCATCGTATGACCGCTCGAGTGGGTGCCAAAGGTGCCATTATGCAGTTCAGCCATGATCTGCTCAGCTTCAATCTTGTCCACACAACGGAGTAGGACACAATCAAGATTGCGCTTGTATAGTATACCATTGCTCAGAAAGAACTTGGCGGTGAACCTCCTTAAGAACTTTTTGTCATTGACTGAAGCTCCTTCAGGGTATTCTTGTGCTTCGAGATACCTTTTGACGTCATGAAACCAAGGTCGGTCCACCACTTCTTCGGTATTAATCTCGTGACAATGAGCAGGTTCGTCCATTCGTTCAATGGTGATTTGAGGTGCCTCATTATCCCAGTTAAGTTTAAACATGGATGACATTATAGCTAGCGCATCTGCTAGCTGATTCTCTTCTCGCGGGAAGTGCTCGAAGGTAATCTGCTCGAAGTGTGGTAACAATGTCAGGACATGTTCTTTGTAAGGGATGAGGTTTGGATGTTTAGTATCCCACTCTCCTTTAATTTATAAAGCTGAGTCCCCAAATACAATCAAAGATTTGATTCCCAAGTCAATAGCAGCCTTGAGACCAAAGATACAAGCTTCATATTCAGTCATGTTATTGGTGCAGCTGAAGCGGAGTCTAGCGGTGAAAGGTGTATGGCAACCTTCTGGAGAGATAAGTATCACGCCGATACTGTTGCCAAGGGCATTTGAAGCATCATCAAAGTACAGGGTCCATCGGGATCCTTGTTCAGGTCCTTCATACGGTCTGTTTTCTTCAATGTTGCTCAAAGTCATGATATCCTCGTCGGGAAAGTCGAACCTCATGGATTGGTAATCTTTGACGGCTTAATGATCTAGATGGTCAGCCAATACACTCCCTTTTATAGCTTTTTGGGTTGTGTACTGGATATCATACTCAGTCAGGATCATCTGCCATCTAGTGATTCTTCTGGATAAAGCAGGCTTCTCGAAGATGTACTTGATCGGATCCATTTTGGAAATCAGCCAAGTGGTATGTGTCAACGTATACTTCCTTAGCCGGCGAGCAGCCCATACCAAAGCGCAGCAAGTTTTCTCGAGCAGTGAGTAGCGAGTCTCACAGTCGGTAAACTTTTTGCTAAGGTAATAAATGACATGGTCTTTTCGGCCAGACTCGTCATGTTGGCCCAGTATGCACCCCATTGAATTATCCAACACAGTCAGATACATGATTAAAGGCCTTCCTTCGATGGGTGGCATCAAGATAGGAGGTTCCAGCAAATACTCCTTGATCTTATCAAAATCAGCTTGACAGTCATCATTCCATTCAACCACCTGATCTTTCTTCAACAGTTTGAAGATTGGTTCACAGGTAGATGTTAGGTGAGAGATGAACCTTGCGATGTAGTTTAGGCGTCCCAAGAAACCTCTGACCTCCTTCTCAGTGCGAGGGGCAGGAATTTCTTGTATAGCTTTGACTTTGGCAGGATCAACCTCGATGCCTTTGTTACTGGCGATGAATCCCAAAAGTTTACCGGACCTAACTCCGAAAGTGCACTTGCTAGGGTTCAGTCTGAGCTTATATTCCTTTAACCTGACAAACATCTTTTGCAGATGGTCGAGGTGTTCTTCTTCTGTCTGTGAACGGGCTATCATGTCGTCTACGTAGACTTCGATCTCATGATGTATCATGTCATGAAACAAAGCTACCATGGCTCGCTGATAGGTTGCCCCGGCATTCTTCAGTCCGAATGGCATCACTTTATAGCAGAAGGTACCCCACTGTGTAACAAAAGTAGTCTTTTTCCATGTCTTCGGGGGCCATTTTGATCTGGTTGTACCCTGAAAATCCATCCATGAAAGAGAATACCTTGTGTTGAGTTGTGTTGTCAACCAAGATGTCAATGTGTGGTAGTGGAAAATCATCTTTAGGGCTAGCCCTGTTTAAATCTCTGTAGTCCACACACATTCTGACTTTGCCGTCCTTCTTAGGCACGGGCACAATGTTAGCAACCCATTATGCATAGGAAGTGACAGCAAGAAAGCCAGCATTGAACTGTTTCATCACTTCAGCTTTGATCTTTTCAGACATATCGGGCCTCATTCGGTGGACTTTCTGTTTGATTAGTGGACAGTATTCTCTTGTTGGGAGACGGCGAACCACAATATATGTATCCAGTCCCGGCATGTCTTCATAGGACCAGGCGAAGATCTCAACATATTCATTTAACAGCTGAACTAAGCGCTCTTTGACACTTGGCTCCAGGTTGGCACCCACTTTAACCTCTTTTCTGTATTCCTCTGTTCCCAAATTGATAGTCTCTAACAACTCTCCATGGGGCAGAATAGCCCTTTCTTCTTGTTGCAAAAGTCTAGCCAACTCTCCAGGCACTTCACAGTCTTCATCACCTTCGTATTCGGCATGATTGACCAGATCTTCAGAGTCACTGAAGGCCATAGCAGAATTGTTACTCATGGAATCCGGAGTGGATGGGTACCTGCATTTTGTGAGTGTGGTGTGTGTAAGGGATAGCCACCTTTAAACAAAATGAAATGTAAAAAAGAAAGAAAATGAACACAAAATTTTATATATGAAAACGTCCATGATTCATTAAAAATGGCATATAAAAATGAGGAATCAAAACCCTTACAAATGGACCTATATGCCCCGGGTAAGGCATAAGGCAAAAAGTGTACGAATTGTTTAAAAGTTATTACAGACCAAACAGGAAATCTTCAAAAGATAAATTACTTATTGATGAAAGTAATGGGAACGAAGTCTTTCGCCTCCCAGTTTTTCAGTCCTCCTTCAATGGTTGGAAAGATCTAGTCTTAAAAATTGCTTCCTTCTTCATCATCTTCTAAAGCATGAACTCCATGATGAGTGATTTTGACTGGTGGTCCTCCAGCCCGAGAGCGACGCACAGCTTTCTGGCTAGCAGCAGTGAAACCCAATCCGTACTTATCTGTCTTGTAAGGATAATCTGGAAATTGACCTCACACTGTACTTCCTCCTTCCTTGATTACAGCCTCCGCATCTTTAAGGGATGACATCCGGGACACAGGCTTGGTAATGATGGGCACATCAGTCATTGTCTTGGCTACCGCAACTTCAGGAGAAACCTCTTCAAAGTGTTGGAAAGGTGTTTCTATGAATTCACCATCTAACTCCACGTAGCAGAAAGAGTTAAGGTGGCTTATCATATACTCTTCCTCACCATGAACTGTTATGATCTTACCCTGGACTGGGTATTTAAGCATCTGGTGTAAAGAAGAAGTGACTGCCCCAGCATTGTGGATCCATGGCCTTACCAACAAACATGAATATGAAGGACGGATGTCCATCACATAAAAAGTAGAGTTGAAAATTTCCGTTCCCACCTTAATTGGGATGTCCACTTCTCCATGAACCATCCGCTTAGAACCGTCGAAGGCTCTAACAATGATATTACTGGGCTTTAAGGTCAAACCTTCATAGTCCAATCTGTCCAATGCTTTCTTTGGTAGAACATTTAAAGACGAACCGGTATCAACCAGAACATGAGCAAGTGTAGTTCCTTTGCACTCTATCGAGACATGCATCGCATCATTATGCTTTCTTCCCTTAGACGTCAGATCGGCATCAGAGAAGCCAAGACCAATGTCGGCTGTAAGGCTGGCTACACACTCTTGAAACTGATCCGCAGAAGTTTCTTGAGGCACGTGCGCCGTCTTCAGAAATTTGATCAAGGCTTTGGCATGAGCCTCGGAACAGAGCAATAGAGCCAGCATAGAGATTTTTGAAGGGGTTTGCCCCAGCTGCTCTACGACATCATAGTCGCTCTTCTTAATTATCTTTAAAATCTCCTCCATCTCCTTTTGGGTGGACTCGGGGATAACCAAATTCTGAGCCCTCGTCCTGACGGGCGCTTCTTGGACCCTCTTACCTTTATCAGCAGTAACAGAAGAGGGTACAACTTCGGGAGTAACAATCTCTTCAATCACTGGACTTTGCACAGATATCTTGACAGGCACAGGAGCACTTGAGGGTCCGAAGACTGCCCGTGGAGGAGCAATCTCCGGAGAGAAGATTCTTTCTCTACGAGCGATCTTACTTGTCCCTGCAATATTTACTATATCAGGAGTTTCTTCATCGGAGCTTTCTTCAACTGATTCGATCTGCTTAACACCGTGATAGAAGATCTCTCCTCCATAATTACACAGTATCGTCTTGTTGGACTTATATGGGATAGGCCCCGGCATAGTAATCTTCAGCGGTACAAACTTTGGATCGGGTGTAATCTTAACAGGCCTTTTACAGGTCTTGGAAAGATTGTCGGAAATGGTGATTATAGCAACATCATTGATTGGAGTAACATGAGTAATGGGAGTAACAGGAGTAACAGTAGCAATAGGAGTTTTCTGAAAGAGGATCTCTTGAGTATCCATCAAGCGTTGGATGCCTGACTTCAACAGCGGACAGTCAGATTGCAAGGTTGAACAAAAGTAACAATCTTTTTCACAGCCCGGGAAAATCACGGCTTTCAACAGATTCATCTTGATCATTGGCAATGGAGTCACTAAGTCATCAACAACAGTAACATGAAGATCTTCTACAATAGCATGGACATTATGACCATGTTTTGGCATAGGAGCGGATATCACATTAGGTTTTTCGGGGGCATCAAACTCTACCCCCTTGGGATCTATTAAATCTTGGATCTTGTTTTTAAGGGCCCAACAGTTGTTGGTGTCGTGCCCCACACTGTCCGAATGATATGCACATTTTGCACTGGAATGTTAATAGGGAGAAGAGGTATTTGGATTCTTTGGCGCCTCTTTCAAGCTTGTAAGGTTTAACTTTAACAGATGAGGGAGGACCTGAGCCGGTGTCATATTGATCTGGGTGAATTGTCGTTGTGGCCTTTCTACCCTTTGCTGGTTAGCTCTGCGTTGACTGCTTCAAGGTTGATCTGCTGAAGATTTCTGGATCATCACAGCCCCCACCGCTGGTCGACGCTCCATTCTCCCTTGATTTCTCTGGGTGTGAACAGCAGAAACTTCCTTCTTGGCTGGGAAGGTCTTCTTGATAGCAGTGGAAGCGGAGGCATCCTTCTGAATTTTACCACTCTTAATGCCAGCTTCGACCCTTTCACCTGTCAGAATTAATTCGGTGAACCCTGCAGATGAGCTCCCGATCAAGTGATTGAAGAATGGACCTGACAGGGTCCCCAAAAACATATCAACCAGCTCTCTATCCAACAATGGTGGCTGCACTCTTCCAGCCAAATCCCACCACTTCTAGGCATACTCCTTAAATCCCTCATTAGAGGCCATACCCATACTCTGTAGTTGAGTATGAGTATGCGCTAAATCTGCGTTATATTGGTATTGTCGGTAGAAAGCAGCAGCTAAATCCTCCCAGTTATGAACATCAGATCTCTCAAGTTGATAGAACCAGTCCAATTGCGTTCCCGACAAACTATCTTGAAAAAAGTGGACCCACAGATCCTTATCATAAGAGTGAGGTTGGATCTTTCTGACGTAGGACCGCAGATGCATCTTCGGACAGGACAAACCGTCGTATTTAGCAAATGTAGGCACTTTAAACTTGGGAGGAATGACGATCCCAGCAACCAAACCTAGTTCTTCGAAATCTAGCCCAGGTACCCTTTGTACCTCCATGGCTGCTAGCCGGTCTTCAAGATTCTTATACTTATCATCTGTCGGAGGGTACTGCTGTTCGGAGTAATCTTCATCCTCTTCCTCTTCTTCCTCTTCAGCTTCAGACTCGGAAGGTATCGCAGCTCCTTTTCCTTTACCAACCCCTTCGTCAGACGTCGAGGGGAAATCGATGACCCTTCTAGCCTGGTTCTCAAACCTTCTTCCCATAGTGGCCACACCAATTCTTTTCTTTTTCTTCTTTTCCTTTTCCTTCTCTTTCTCTAACAGTGCTTTAAGGTCCTCTTGACCCTTTGCCAAGGTCATGAGGAGTTGCTGGAATTGCGAATTCTGTGCTTGCATATCTTTAACCGTATGCTCTATATCCATCTTGCTGAAATAAACAGCAGAAAGATAAGGAAACCTGGTGTGAAGACCTGTCTATGCATATGATGAATGATATGTTATTCATGTAATGCATTCAAGAATTCAGAAATTCAAATTTGTTGCAAACAAAAAGAACACACGTCATATTAAGAAGAAATTTGTTAGTACATAAATGCCCCATGGGCAAAATATTACAAAATTCTTAATGTAAAAAGATGTTGCGCATCCTCTTTGGTACGATGTATGTGTTGAGATTCTACTCTTCATGGAGTTGACGGGTAAGTTCCAAAACCTTCTTCTCACTGGCATAGAAGCTGGCTTCAAAAGTATTTTGTTCTTCCTTGAGTTGTATCCAACTCTTTTGCAAATCTTCCAATGATGTTGGCATGTCTGGATGCAGGAGGGTGTATGGAACCTCTCCTTCCATCACAGGCTCTTTGATCACGGGGAGAATGTGGGGGTAAGGCATCATAAGACTCTGGGCACGGGTTCGTACCCACTTGAGATAAGGCTCAAGGGGGATGGAATTCTTGTGCCCCAATGTCTTACTATCCACTTTGTTGGGCATCCTCTAAGCTTAGATAAACCTTTGTCGAAGTCCTTGAGCGTCATTGTCGAAGTCAAAGACCAAGTCAGGAATTAGCATATCATGAGGGCCATCCCTTCGGGCATACCCAAATTGTCTTAGAGCTAAACAGGGATTGTAGGTAATGCCAAGTAGTGGGATATTAGGGAATTCTCCGCAACGATCAATGATGATGACATTTTCTCTGGAGCAAGAACACCAATGAACATCAGAATGTGTGAGGGTCATCAACCGTTGTGACCACCTTAAACCCTGCTCATTCTTCAAAACTGACTGGGGAAGGTGACAAATAAACCACCTTGCTAGAAGAGGAGTACAGCATATGAGAACACCTCTTTTCCTCATTGTTCGTGTGTGAAATGAGTGTAGGATGTCCCCAAGAAATGTAGGCACAGGATTCCGAGATATGAAAATTTTGACAGCATTCACATCTATAAGCTGATCAGGGTTTGGGAACAAGACCAACCCATAGATGAGAAGTGCAACAATCTCCTCAAAAGCTTGCAGATCTAGAGAATTCCAGCTGTCTTGTGCCTTCTCAAACATAAACTTTGCCAAGAAACCCTTGACACCACTTTTGGTTTCCTAATGAACTTTGATATCAGATGGTTGCAAGTGTAAGGCTTGAGCAACATCTTCAGGCTTTGGCTCTCTTTCCGTACCGTTGTTGGGTAGATGATGAAGAATAGGAATCCTCAGGAGTTGAGAAAATTCCTCCAAAGTAGGTACTAGTTGGTAATCAGGAAATGTGAAACAGTGGTGTAGGGGGTCAAAGAACTGGAAGAGGACTTTCACCGTGTCTTCTTCAATGTTGGAGTTGACCAAGCTGAGAAGCCTACCATGTCTTTCACTGAAGAGAGAATTCTATGGAATCTTGGAAGTAAGCTCCTTGAGTTGAGGAGGGATTCTCACAAGGTTGACCTGGATTGTTTTCCTGCGAAGAGATTCCATGACCTACAAAATAGGAACAAAGATGAAGATCCAAACCCTTGAAATGGTTAGTAGATGCATATGATGCTTTATGATGTTCATGATGTATTCACAAGTATATGTACAGACAAATCACACAAGATCCTAGTTTCAGGCTTACATGGGGTTTCATTGGTAAGTACCCTCTTGAAGTCAGTTGGCTCAACTTGTCCTATAAATAGTAACCGGGTTCTAAGGAGCTCAATATCACTGAATTATTTTCTGTGTTCATTGTTTCAGTTTAGCCACTTAACTGGCGACCAAAATATTCCAAGAAAACAACCCTCAATGAGTGTAGTATCGAGTATCTACCAACTTCGGACTGCACCAAAGCCGGTCATCTCACTACCCCTAAAAAAGGCCAAGATGGTCAAGTAAGGTTCTAAGAGTTCACTAGTGCTTCATGACATCACTCAGCGGACCCGTATTCTCTTTGATTGACTCAAAGGCTACCGGTACCCATAAATATGTCGCACTAATATAGCTATTGCTTCAACCATGTTGGTATACCCCGCACAGTTTCCACAACGTATTGCTATTTACCTATGAATGTTTCCCAAATCCGGGTAGAGGATTTCAAACCCAAACAATAGAACCAATTGTAAAGCAATCAAAGCAAACAAGATAAGCATGCAAAGGTGATCTAAACCCTAAGGTTACTCCACTTTTAAAGTTTTCCCCAGCAGAGTCGCCAGTTCTGTGATACGGTGGAAGAACTGAATTGAGGTTTGCGTTTGTGTTCACAAATGTTTCGGTTTAGCAAGAGTCACTGTCGACTTTTTATTTTATCCTAAGGAAAGGTAAAAAAGCACAGGAAAGACCTTTGAGATGTTTTCTTGGGTTCGGAGAGTAGATTATGAAAAGGGAAGGTGCAAGCACCCTTTTCATCCATGGTTATCCATGGGCTCTTAGTTACTTGTTTAGATCACTTGCTTTTGCTTTTCAATTGTTTGAAAGGTGCTTTGTGTGTGGTTTTGAAAGATGTTTTGAAAAGAGGCCATCATTGTGGAAACCTTTGTAATGATTCTTATTTGAATGTATACAAAGATGTATTGTCTTTTGAAAAGATTTTTCAATGTTTGAAAGTTTGATTGGGAAATGTTTTGAAATTGTGTTGTGAGGTGTGTTTAAAAATAGCAAGGATGTTTTGCAAGTTTTGATCAAGTAACTAAGAGTTATCTACCCTATTTTACTCAAAGGTATTTCCTACACATTTTTAACCCTTTTGACAGTGTTGTTTTACCATTGCATTTGGTAAACAACCTTGTATTAGGATGTTAAACGGGACAGGCGCGGGTCATCGTATAGACCATGATAGCAATTGTGTTAAGTATTTTTAGCAAATTTCTGAGGGACTAGATCATTTTTTATAGGCAACCAAGATAGTGTCATCGAGGGACTATGATCTTTTGTTTTGTCTTTGTTTTGCCAAAATACTCAACATGCATAACATGGCCCATTTTTAAGGCAACAAGTGGATGTAACCCTAGGGGTGTAAGCGTGCATTGTGTTTGATTTTCATGCATTTTTGTCTTTGTATTAGGTCAAGCTACTTGTTGATTTTGGATTTTTGCATACAAACCCTAATCTCTAATCATGGCATAATTGAAAGCGTAAATGCGTAAAAGTAAATCTACCACTATTACAACATGATTATGGGGAGGGGATACAACTTTAAATGGGGATTATTTGACAAGAAATTAAAACCCTAGTTTTACTATTACATCTAAATTGAATCAAATAGCATAAATAATAAATGAATAATATTTAAATAAACAAATTAAATAAATATACAAAATAATATGAATATGCAAAAAAAGGTTTTGTTTATTTTTATATATGCAAAAATATTTAATATAAAAATAAAGGAATAGTAAAAAAATATTATTATTTTTTATTAAGGGTAAACCCTAATTTTTCTTTTAAGAATGCAAATATTATTGAATATACTATTTATATACAATAAAATAAAATAGTGTGTATATACAAAAAATAAAATATATTTAGAAAAAGTATTATTTAAGTATAAATAATAATATAAATAAAAGTATAGAATTTTTATGTTTTTATTCTAAAGCATCTATTAAATAAAATAAAAGTATGTATGTATATATTAATTATATTAAATATGTACTAAAAAATAAAATATATACAAAATAAAAATATATTTAGAACAATATTTTTTAGTGTGAATAAAATAAAAGTATAACTTATATATTATTTTTGAGTTTTCAATAAATAAAATATACTAATTAAATTTTTTTCATGTTAGAAAAATTAAAAATAAAATACAAAATAAATGTAAAAATTTATAAAAAATATTTTTGGGTATTTTTATATTTAGTAAATATAAAAATAAAAATCAGAAAATGAAAATAAATAAAAAATATCAAGGTATAAAGAAATTGGGCCAAGGGGGTGCATTCAGCAAAAGGGGGTGTCAAAAGCAAGGCCAGAACCAAGCCCAGCCCACTGACTTCATCTTCAACCTCTTGTTCAAACAAAAACACGCGCCCTGTACAAAATGTCAGATCCTGCATACGTGCTCTAATGCAAAAACACATAACATCAAAGTTGTAGAGCTTTCCAAGACGAATCCAACCATGTAAAAAACTTGTCCTAACTCTCAAAGACCAGAGAGAATTTCTCTGGCCCTAAATCTTAACCTATTTTTTTCAGGATGTTCATGGACCAAATTCTCTTAGCATGCTTAACTAAAATGAAAACTGAGCATATGTACAGCTTCATGGCTATGAATACTACATTTATTATTCACAAACCTAAGTCTAAATGTTCCTAAATAGAGAGATAGGAAGTTGATAAAAACTTGTTTCAGCTGACTTCGTGTATGGAAATGTGGAGCTTTTCAACAAGGCCTGAGATGTTTGGGAGCTTGCTTGAACTTCCCCTGACCTTCTCCAATGTCTAGCTTGCCTTGAATGTGCTTGAACAAGCCTACAGAATTCAACCTGCACAAGCTGAAATCAAAAATGGCAAACCCTGTAAATGGAGTTACAGTCAGTGTTTAAGGGTTGGGATAGCTTGGATAGGTTGTATGGAAGGTGTTTGGACAGGTTTGGGACAAACTGCACGAGCAAATTGTGAGATAGAACTCAAGATGCAGATGCTGCCCTGTTTATCCAATGGAAGGTGATTTTATGCTAGGGGAGGTTTGAGGGCTCAAAGGGTTGTGTTTTTGGATCAAGGGAATGTGAGAAAGATGTTTCAAAAGCTTGCACAAGTTGGTTTTAGCTGATGTTCAAGTTCTCATGTATTTGGCATATTTCTTGTATATGAAGCAAAAATGAACAATGATGTAATACAAGCCTGTACATGCTATCTATCAGCCTGCTTCTTGTGATCTTGGCCCCTCAAGTTGGTGGATATGCTTTGTTGCACAAGATATTGTTCCAGGCTCAAAAGATGTGGTTTTGACATAAAGCATGATTTAAGCAAAAATGGAAATGTTGCTTTTTCTACTTAGGGATTAATCTTGTGCGCAATGTTCTAATGACCAAAAAAATGCCTTAGACCAATGGATTTGCATTAAATTATTGAGTGTGAAATGGTTTTGATACCTGTAATCTAGTGCAAAGCAAGCTGATTTGAATTTGCAACTTGTATCCATATGAACATGCCATGGATGAAAAGTGAGTATTTTCCCACTTCAAGCCTTCGATTCTCCCTAACCACAAATGAGTTTGGAGAGTTCTCGGACATTTTGGAAAGCTTGCAACATGCTCTACATTCCATCTTTGAAATGCAATTTGATATTCCAAGTGGAACTATGTGAAAAATGGACATGAAGATAGGTCAAAATCCTGCCTAAACTAGGGCAAAATTTCACTAAGTTAAAAGTTTCATGGACCCTTGTTCCAAAAATCATAACTTGAGATCCAAGCTTCTTTTAATAAAACTTTAAGAATAAAAGTTGTAGACTTTGTGGAGGAATACAACTTTCATGTATGAAGTTTTGTTTGAATCCAATTGCATCATGGTGAAAATGTTGGGCAAAGTTAGGAAAAATTAAGAAAATTTCATAACTTAGAAAAATTCTAAGTTATGAAATTTTTCAACTTTAAACCCTAATTTGCAAAATTGGGTTTCTTGATGAATAAGTTTCATGTTTTGACAAATCTTGATGAAAAATGACCCTTGGCACTTGATTTTGACTGAAAAGTCAAAGTTTGACTTTTCAGTATACAGTTAAAATTTGATCAGTTGACTGAAAAAATTCATTTGTCAATCCAATGCATTTGAGATCTTTTGAACTTTATGAATAGGTCAAGATGATTCCATTGAGTCCTTGAGTCCATGTTGAACCCAATTTTCCGTTGGCTAGGTCAAAAGTCAGAAATTGCCCTTGTGCAGTCAAAACCCTAAAAATGACCATTTTGCCCTTTTGATGATCTGATCAAATTTCTTGAGGAGTTGTGGTCCAAACTTGATCAAATGGTTCATAGGAGCCTAGAATGTTGATGTGGATCAAAAATCATGGGGTTTGACTGTAAATTGGCGACAGTTGACTTTTTCCCCAATAATGTTGATTTCTAGGTCAATTGTCCAATTGACTGGGCAAAAATTTGATTCAAGGCTTGAAACTTGGTATGGACAAACTTATGAGTCCAACATGAAGTGTTAAAGTCACTTTGAGCATTAGAAATCCAAAAATCCCTGTGCAAACTCAAACCCTAATTTAGGTCATCAGTGCAAGGAGATGTCTTGAGCAGAGCAAAACCCTAATCCTGTCTGGAGTTCAAGGAGCCTTGTGAGGGGGGATCTTGATAAAATGAGAGGGGAAATTTTAGGGTACAACAGTGTGTATAGTAGTTGAGTTCATAAAGATCAGCGTGCATGTTCACTAAATCACATCTAACCAGGTTGATATCAAAAATCCTAAAGTCCTCAGAACAACCAGCAACCATATTCATATTAGCTCCGCCTCCATGATTGGGTAGTAGATTATCTTTCACATTAGGACCAATATCTTTAAAAGACATCAGACCAAATCTTACCATCTTCTGTACTTCAGACTTCAATGGATAACAGTTTTCAATATTGTGCCCAGGGGCTCCTTGATAAAAAGCATAAGATAAATCAACTTTATAATACCATGGCAATGTTGAAGGTATAGTAAGGGGAGTCCTAGTCTGCACTAGGTTCTTCTGAATCAAATCCAGAAACAATTCAGCATAACTCATTGGGAATCGACCCTAAGATTTTTCTGATTCTTATCCAGTCAAAGGCCTTCTCTGGTTCAGTGAGATCGACCCTAAGATCTCCCTGATTCTTATCCAGTTGAAGTTATTCCAAGACCTTGCCCGGTTCAGTCAAATCGATTCCTAAAGATTTTTCTGATTCTTATCCAGTCAAAGGCCTTCATAGTCCAGTTAAATCGATTCCTAAAGATTTTCCTGATGAAGACTCAGTAGAATACATTCAAGATCCTCTCATCGTTACTGTTGAGGTAGTAATCGCCCCAGGTTCTCTCATCGTTACTGTTGAGGTAGTAATTGCCCCAGATTCTCTCATCGTTACTGTTGAGGTAGTAATCGCCCCAGATTCTCTCATCGTTATTGTTCAGGTAGTAATCATCCAAGGTTCTCTCATCGTCCCGTTGAGGTAGTGACCATACCTGATTCATTCATCACCTTTTGAAGCTCCAGACTCGATTCCTGTATCTCGCCAGGGCACGTCTGAAGAGGTTGAAGATTCGATTCCTGTAACCAGTCAGGGCGCATCTACACAAAGGGTCTGAAGACCAGCTCCTGTAACAGGTCAGGTAATCATCTTTCTTTTTTCAGGTACGCAGGTTCTCGCTAAGGAATCTCTTACGCGATCGACACCCAGATGGCATCTATAAGCCCATCCACCTTTCATCACCTCTCAACATGGCATCTATAAGCCCATCTTCCTATCCACTAATCTCCAAATGGCATCTGTAAGCCCATTCCCACCATCACATTACTATGTGAGCGCAAATTTCTGGGCACTCTAGTGTTCAATCATCTTCCACCTTCGGATTATGAAAGGCACGTCAGCCAATCTACATCCTCAGGTTTAAGAAGATTGAACAGGGGCAACTGTTGTACCCCAAAATTTGCCCTCCCATATTCTTCAAGATTTGCAAAGAGCATGCTTCACAATCTCTCAAGAGTTGCACAGTTCAATGGCCTCCTAACAGTCAAAAATTAGGGTTTTTGTTCTGGCAGAGAAATTGAAGTTTCCAAGGGTCCAAACAAGTCCTATATGCCTACAAACATGGTCAAGCATCCATATGCTAAGTTTCAAGACTCACAGCACAAAATTGCACAGTCAAAAACCCTAATTGCTCAACAGTCAACTGTAGGGGTAAAATGGTCATTTGACAGTCAAAAGTTCAAATTTTTGGTCAACATGTTATTTTGAAGCCACAAACATCATTTGATCAATTATTGATCATGATTTTCAAGGCATGGCTCAAAAAGTCTCAAGATGCAAAAGTTTCCATATTTGGACAGTTGAAAAAGTCAACTGTAAATTGACCAAGGCATAACTTCCACATGGTTTATCAGAAAAATTCCATCCAAATCTCATTTTGAAGAGAATGACATTTCCTACAACTCCTCTTCACACTTCAAGTCCAAGAAATGCTCCCACAAAAAGTTATCAATCTCAACATTATAGGTCATTTTCAAAAGTCAACAAAAAGGCACTTTAAGTCAAAGACCATAACTTGATATTGGTAAATTAAAATGACATGGGACCAAAGGCATTGGTTAGAGGACTTCAAGACCTTTCCAAAATGTCCAAGAACATGATCAAAGCTTAAAAATTGAGCAAGATATGCCTTGTTGAAGTTGGGAAATTTTTGGGAATTTTGAATAGTCAACTTTACTTCAAATACCTCAAAATTGCTAATGGGCCTCAATTTCTTCCAAGAATCATCATCCAAAAGCTATGCACGACCCATTGACCCAAAGGGGAGTTATTTTCCTATTTTTAATTAATTAATTGAATATTTAATCTATTTAGTTCATTTAATTAAAATTAATTATAAGAAAAATACTAATCCATGCTTTTCAAATCTTTTTGTGCATAGAATTCACTCAAGATTTCGTGCACTATTCAATAAGGAAGAATCAAGGTGATTGGCAATGATTGGCATCAAAAGGACATGAAAAAGATTGAAAAAGATGCCATTGAAATCAAATCTCAAAAGCATTGAATACATGGTTGTTGGGCTTGGATTTTTGACCTAAATCATTCCATATACATACAGAAACCTAACCCTAATCACAAGGACAAGCTAGCTGCGTTCAGAATCAAAAACAAAAGCTTGCATTTTTCTTAAAAAAACTCAAAACTGAAAACTGTATTGCAGGGTGTTTCAAGG
Source organism: Vicia faba (assembly GCA_948472305.1). NCBI lineage: Eukaryota > Viridiplantae > Streptophyta > Magnoliopsida > Fabales > Fabaceae > Vicia > Vicia faba. The sequence continues at coordinate 1,576,670,409 of OX451737.1, forward strand.
CAAAAGAACCATTCCAAAGGCTTGCTGAGATAACCAGGAAGCTTTCTCAATCAAAAACACGTCCCCTAACCTCAAGAACTGGTAGCACGAGGTCGCCCTGTTCATGAACATTTGCATATTCGTATTTTGATTTGCACGCATTTTTCATACATTCTAATGATTGTTTTACACTAATATGGACTCACTGAAGCTTATGGTACCATTGAATTGAACTAATATTGCTTGTATAGAAAATTGCCATGGCTATTTTTTAGGGTTTCAGGAACCATGAATTGGGGTTTTACGCTTGAGGAAAAATTGGCCAACCTAAATAGCACCATTAAAATCAGAAGCTCATGACGAACAGAACCATACCATCGCGCCTTTTTTATGATTGCTTAATTCCTATTCGCTATTTTTTGTTGTTTCAGATTGTGGGGGTTTAAAACCCCCGCTATCTAGTTTATTTTTTCAGGAAAAACGAATAGCAAGTGGAGAAGATGATGCATGGAGGAACGTGGTTGGTGGATTCAAACATTGGCGCGTTTTGTTTCTGTCCAGCATAGCCTTGTTTTTTCACATATCATGATTTTTGTCCACTAAACATAAAAGCAAACGTGCTAGTTCAATTGGTAGCCAACGTGGACAATAGGTACTGGGACCTAGGTTCGATTCCCAGGTCCCCTTTGCATCTTTCATATTTTTTTCTTTAACTTGTTCCTACGCAGCATGTCCTTCAGTGATCCACCATGTACTCTCACCAACGACTTGCCAAGTGGCCAGGAGCGCCCATCCAGTGGCCAAGAACCAAGGTCCAGGGAATACCCCCAGTCAACGCATATGCATATGGTCTGAAAAGTCAAAAAGGGCCTCAATCTAATGGGCCAAATTGCTGTGAACAAACCTCCAATTTGGGTCAACACCCCCATCTGTTTGCATTTTCTTCTCTTCTTTTTTCTTTTCTTTCATTTATTTTAATTATATTAATTGTTTATTTAATTCCACAAATTAATTTTTTATAACATAAAAATACAAAAAAATCAGAAACTATAAAAAAAATAAAAATATGTTCATTTATTTTTTAATCAATATTTTGTAAATAAAATTCTAATAACTAATTAGTTTAATCTTAGGTTTAATTCTAATTTTTTTTTAAATAAACTAAAAAAGGTAGAAATTAGGGTTTTTATACTTTTATTCTTTTTTTCCTTTTTCGCAAATATTTAATTATTAATTATTTTTGTAAATAAATATGCCATTTAATTAATTAGGGTTAAATTAGGTTACAACTTAAACATTTTTTAATAAATTAAAAACAATTTAGAACTAGGGTTTTAACTAACTTTTAATTCCAATTAATTTTCTCCTAAATTCCATAAACACAAAAACTCCAAAAAAAAGTTCTTTCTTTTATTTAATTTAATTAATTTATGATTTCGATTTAATTTCTTTAAAAGGGTCCAACGCCCTCGCATTCTCGATTTTTATTTCTTTTCGCACATTTACTTTTATTTCCTTTTTTAAATTTCATGTAGTTGCCCCAAAGCTTCGTAATAGATAATTAGGATATTTACTTTCCGCATTTTATTTATTTCAAATCGGGTCTTGGTTTAATTTGGCGATGTAGACCCGCGCCTTTGTAATAGCGTAGGACTTTTATCTTCCCGCACCTTTTAACTGCTAATAATTTGCATGAAAGAATGAATGGCCAAAAATAAAATCAAAGCGTAGAACACTCAATGCATGACAAGACAAATATAACTGAAAATGACACACAATTCACACACCACTCTTAGGGTACGCCTCACTGTTGCCTTGCCCCTCAAAACGTGGTCGTCGAGTAGAGGATGTTTTAGTAAGTCCTCATCTCCATGAACATGGCATGGGGGTAGCTTCTAAAGTGTCTTCCTATTGCTCCGGTGACCACATTGTCCCTAATCCTCGAATTGACCCGAACACCTCCAACGGTGGTGCTACCTACCCCTCAATGGTGGGATGGCACTACCTTAAGGACATTTACACAGACTAATTCCTTAGGGTAGGTGGATGACTCATAGATACTTGCTCTAATTCAAAACAAATCAAAAACTTCTTTTCACACCGACACTTTGCAAAAAGCTTTAAAAAAACAACTTTTCAAACACTCTTGAGGACTGATACAAGAGTCGAACTGAAATTTTAAACGAAACTTTTTCAAACCCACTCACCTTGAAAATAAAACAAACATTTTGAAAACACAAATGAGCAAGTATCTAAGAGCCCATGGATAACCATGGATAGAAAGGGTGCTAACACCTTCTCTTTCTATAAATCTACCTCCCGAACCGAGAACCAATCTCAATAAGGAATTTTTCTGTGCTTTTGTCCTTTCCATTTGGAGAAAATAAAAGACGGTGGCGACTCTTGCTTCTGCGACATTTCGCGAACCAGCGTTAAACAGTCAGTTCCAGATCCACCGATCACAGAACTGGCGAATCCGTTGGGGATACTTAAAGTGAGGTGTACCTTAGGACTAAGATCACTTGTGTTTTCAATTGTCTGAATTGTTTGCTTTATTATTGTGGGTACTGTCTTGGGAGTTCTATAGATCCTAACCCGGATCTGGGGGATACCTTCTTAGAAAGTAGCAACAAGGCTGTGAGGGAACTGTGCGGGGTATACCGACATGGTTGAAACAGTCTGCTACGTTGATGTGGCACTTTGGTGTGTACCGGTAACCCTTGAGTTCAGTCAAGGAGAGTACGGGGCCTCCATGTGGTGTCTTGAAGCATCAACTGACCTTAGGAACCTTAATTGAACTATCTTGGCCTCTTTAGGGTAGTGAGATAACTGACTTTGGTGCAGTCCGAGGTTGGTTGATACTCGATACTACACTCAATTGAGGGTTGCTTTCCTGGAATATTTCGGTCGCCAGTTTAGTGGCTAAATCGAAACAATGAACAATGAAAGCAATCCAGTGATATTGAGACCCTTAGAACCCGGTTACTTCTAATAGGACAGGTTGAGCCCACTAACTTCAAGAGGGTAATACCCAGACCCCATGATGGCCTAAACTCTAAGGGCTTGTCTTGTGTGACTTGTGTGCCTTATCATGTTTGCTTTGTAAATATTTGTGGTGTGTTTAATCATAGCATCATGACATCATACAGCATCATATGCATTGACTAACCATTTCAAGGGTTCGAATCTTCATCTTTGTTTTTGTTTTGTAGGACATGGAAACTGTTCGCAGAAAGACAATTCAGATCAGCCTTGTAAGGATCCCTCATCAGCTTAAGGAGCTTATATCCAGGACTCCCGAGAGCTCTTCATTCAGTGAAAGACATGGAAGACTCATCAGCTTGGTCAACACCAACATTGAGGAAGATATGATAAAGGTCTTATTCCAGTTCTTTGACCCTCTGCATCATTGTTTCACTTTCCTGGATTATCAACTGGTACCTACATTGGAAGAGTTCTCCCGGCTTCTGAAGATCCCTATCCTTGATCAACTACCCTATAACAGTATGGAAAAGGAACCCAAGCTTGAAGAGATTGCCAAAGCCTTACACCTACAATCATCTGACCTCAAGAGACATTGGGAAGTTAGAAGTGGCATCAAAGGGTTCTTAGCCAGGTTTCTGTTTGAAAAGGCCCAGGAATGTTGGAACTCCCTTGACCTCCAAGCTTTTGAAGAAGTTGTGGCCCTCCTTGTCTATGGTTTGGTATTGTTCCCTAATCCAGATCAGCTTATAGATATCAGTGCTGTCCAGATCTTCATGTCTAGGAATCCTATACCTACGTTGTTGGGGGACATCCTTCACTCATGTTACACTCGAACCATGAGAAAGAGAGGTTTCCTTATGTGCTGCACTCCTCTCCTGGGAAGGTGGTTTATTTCGCACCTTCCACAATCAGTTTTGAAGAACGAGCGGGGTTTGAGATGGTCACAACGATTGATGACTCTTACACATGCAGATATACATTGGTGCCCTCGGTCCAGAGAGGATGTCACTATCATTGATCGTTGCGGTGAGTACCCTAATGTTCCTTTACTTGGAATAAGAGGAGGTATTACTTATAACCCATGCCTAGCTTGGAGACAGTTTGGTTATGCTCGGAGGGATGGCCCTCATGACATGTTAATTCCTGACATAGTTTTTGACTTCGACAACGATGCACAAGGACTTCGCCAGAGATTTATCAGAGCTTGGAGGATGCCAAGTAGGATAGACAGCAAGACCCTGGGGCACAAGAATTCCATCCCATTGGAACCTTATCTCAAGTGGGTACGAGCCCGCTCCCAGAAGTTAGTAATGCCTTATCCTCATGTGCTCCCTGTGATCAAAGAGCCAGTCTTGGAGGGAGAGGTGTCCTACACCATTCAACATCCTGACATGCCCACGTCCTGGGAAGAGATGCAGAAGAGCTGGATCCAGCTTAAGGAAGAACGGAATTCTCTTGAGACCAGTCTACATGCTAGTGAAAAGAAGGTCTTGGAGCTCACCCACCTATTACACGAGGAGAGGAATCTCAACACCTACATAGCTCCAAAGAGGATGCGTAGTGTCTTTTGGGATTGATTTGCTTTGTAATATGTGCCCATGAGGCTTTGATGTACTGAACAATTATTTCCTTAATAATAACGTGTGTTCCTTTTTTTGTCTACAACAAGTTTGAACTTTCGAACCCTTGAATGCATTGCATAAACACATATCATTCATCATGTGCATAGCAGGTACTCTTCTTTTCAGGTTGCTTACTATTCTTTGCTGTTTATTTCAGCATAATGAATCCTGAATCATCAACCGAGCAGTCTATCAAGGCCCTTCAGGCGCAGAACGCACAATTTCAAGAGCTGATCATGGGTTTGGCTCAAGGTCAGGAAGAGCTAAAGGCTTTGCTCCTGAAGAAGGAGAAGAAGAAGAAGAGAACTGTTCTTTTTAACACAGGCCGAAGGTTTGGCAACACTCTGCAGAATGAGGAAGCTGGTTCTTCTGTAGGCAAGAGCAGTCCCCAAGGGGGAAAAGGTCCTAGTCTGGTAGTCTCTGACAACGAGACTGACTTCAATGAGGAACAGTATCCTCCGGCTGAAGACAGATACAAGCAGTTGGAAGACAGACTGAACGCCATGGAGATCCAACAAGTGTCTGGGCTGGATTTCGGAGATTTGGGCTTATTTACTGGTGTGATCATTCCTCACAAGTTTAAGGCACCATATTTCACCAAGTATGACGGGGCGTCTTGTCCCAAGCTACACCTCAGATCTTATGTGCGGAAGATTCAACCGTACACAGTGGACAAGAACTTGTGGATCCACTTCTTCCAGGAGAGTCTTTCAGGGACTCATCTCGAATGGTTCTATCAGCTGGATGGAACCAAGGTTCATAACTGGGAGGAGTTGGCTACTGCTTTTTACAAGCAGTATCAATATAATGCCGACCTTGCTCCTACACGTACCCAACTCCAGGGTATGTCGCTAGGATCAAGCGAAGGTTTTAAAGAGTATGCACAGAAGTGGAGGGATCTGGCTGGCAGGGTGCAGCCTCTGTTAACTGACCAGGAGCTGGTGGATATGTTCTTGGGAACCCTCTCCGGGCCATTCTTCAATCATCTTATCAGTAATTCTTCTGCAGGGTTTACTGATCTTATTCTGACTGGGGAAAGGATAGAAGCTGGAATAAAGTCCGGTAAAATTCAGAAGGGTGCATCCTCAAGTTCTGAGAAGAAACCCTTTAAAAAGGAGGCCAGTGCTGTGTATGGGCCTAGGAGGCAAGAGAAACCAGAACGCTGCCAATCTGTCAACGCGGTGATGATTGCAAAGCCTGCTGCCGCTCCTCGGCAAACCAACCCACCCAGAGCTGAAAGACCCAGAAAAGAGTTTACCCATCTAAGTATGACCCTATCGCAAATCTTGCCGCAGTTGCTATACACCAATTTGGTGACTGTTAGAGAGGCCCCGAAGGTTGTGAATACTGCCTCTCCCAAGTACAATCCAAATGCCCGCTGTGCTTATCACTCCGATAGCCCGGGGCATTCCACTGATGACTGTTGGGCCTTGAGGAATAAGGTGCAAGACCTTATTGACGCAAAGGAGATACAATTTGAGGCGCCTGAGAGGCCAAATGTGGTGACTGCTCCTATGCCCCAGCATGGAGTGAATGCCATTGATGAAGATGTGTATGCCGTTTCTGTGAATGATGTAGCTACTCCTCTGATGACTGTTAAGAGGAACCTACTGCTGGCCGGTTTATTTCTGGGTTGTAGCGAAGGTTGCCTTTTCTGTGCTGTTTCCCTTTCTGGTTGTCCTTTACAGAAGTTGGGTATCCAAAGCCTGATGGACAGCAAAGAGATTCTGTTCAAGAAGACCGCTGTTCCGTTTGTTCCTGTGGAAGATGTATCTATTGTTACAATTTTCAATAATCCAATCAAGGCTCCCCCGAGGAAGCCAGTTAAAATCATGACTGTCGCACCCATTGTGATTACTGTTCTGGGGCCTCTCCCCTATGAATATGATAAGGCTGTCCCATGGCACTATAGGGCAGATGTATATGTACATGGTATAAAGCAAGAGTTCAATACTGGCACCAGCATCAGCAATATCACTGGTCCAGCAAAAGTCACCCGCAGTGGCAGGCTCTTCTCGCCTGACATTGCGCCACCAGCTATTTGAAGACCTCTCATTATAACACCTGCAAGTGCACCTGCTTCCACTTCTGATCAAGTTGTTTCCCCTGCCGCCGAGTCATCTAATGCTCGGGGCAAAGGGATTGAAGATGAGCCTTCCCGGATGGAGGCACCAAAATCTGTGAATGCTGAAGCCTCTCAACAAGAGATGGAGGAAATTTTGAAGATAATCAAGAAGAGCGATTTTAATGTTGTTGAACAGCTGGGGCATACCCCCTCCAAGATCTCTATGCTCTCCTTGTTGCTGTGCTCAGAGGCCCATGCTAAGGCCTTGATTTAATTTCTCAAGACGGCTCACGTGCCACAAGAGACATCTGCAGTCCAGTTTACTGATTGCGTAGCCAATTTGACAGCCGACAATGGTTTGGGTTTCTCGGATGCTGACCTTACTGCTAAGGGAAAGAACCACAATGACGCCCTACATGTCTCTATTGAATGCAGGGGCACTACTCTTGCGCACGTGTTGGTGGACACCGGTTCTTCCCTGAATGTGTTACCCAAAAAGGCCTTAGACCGGTTGGATTGTGAGGGCCTGGAGCTGAAACCTAGCAACATCATTGTCAGAGCCTTTGACGGTTCTAAAAGGACGGTTCATAGAGAGGTAGACATTCCTATTCGTGTGGGTTCTCAAGTATTCGACTCAACTTTCTATGTGATGGATATCCGTCCATCTTATTCCTGTTTACTGGGTCGACCTTGGATTCATAAAGCTGGAGCAGTGACTTCTACCCTACACCAGAAGCTCAAGTACCTTGTCAGAGGGAAGATTGTCACTGTGCAGGGAGAGGAGGAGTATATGGTTAGTCACTTGAATTACTTCCGATATATTGAGATGGACGGGGAGTTTATTGAAACCCCCTTTCAACATTTTGAAGAGGTACCTCCAACATTGGCAGCAACAGAAACAGTGGTTGAAGAGGACTTTCCCTTGAAGATGGCTTCCTTGAAGGACGCCCGGGCTGTAATCAAGAAAGGTGAATGTGCTAACTGGGGCAGGCTCCCTGATTTTACACCTAAAACTGACAAGTTTGGACTGGGTTTTACTGCAGAGGCTCAGAAGGCTGTGCGCAAAGCTAGAACCAGAAGACCTCTTGTGCTCATCACCAATCCAGGAGTGAATGCCATTGGGGATGAAGATGAAGTGGAAGAGTCAGAGTTTGATAGCTGGATCTACCCGACGACTGATGGTGGATTGACCAATTTGACTGCTAAAGATCATACTCCTATTACTTTTATTACGCAGTAATAAACTCCTTTGTTTTTGTTATTTGTAATAAACAATGAATTAAAACTCTATGGCCCGATGTCTTACCCGGGGCACCGTGGCTTCATTTGTGAGGGCATATTAATTGTCATTTCATATATCATGAATAAAGACCTTGGACGTTTTCTCGCACTTCAAATATTATGCTCCTTTTCTTTCTTTCCTTTCTTTATCTATTGCAAAGCATCTGTATTTACACACACTCACTCATACAGGTTTCAATCCACTATGGATCTCACTGGTAACGACTCTGCTACCGTCGGTTATGACTTCGAAAATCTGATCAACTTAGCCGAAGATGAAGGTGAAGATGATTGCAAAGTGCCTGGCGAGCTTGCAAGACTGTTACTCCAGGAAGAGAGGGCAATTCAACCACATGAAGAGCCAGTGGAAACGATAAATCTGGGTACTGAGGCAGACAGAAAAGAAGTCAAGATTGGTGCCAACCTAGAGCTCAGCGTGAAGCAACGGTTGACTCAGATGTTACATGACTACATGGAAATCTTTGCCTGGTCCTACGAAGACATGCCCGGGTTGGATACCGACATTGTGGTCCATCACTTGCCTACCAAGGAAGATTGCCCTCCGGTTAAGCAAAAGGTCCGCCGTATGCGTCCAGAGATGTCTGAGAAGATCAAAGCTGAAGTTATGAAGCAGTTTGATGTCGGGTTTCTTGCAGTGACTTCTTATCCTCAGTGGGTTGCTAATGTGGTGCCGGTACCAAAGAAGGATGGTAAGGTCAGAATGTGTGTTGATTACAGGGATCTGAACAGGGCCAGCCCCAAAGATGACTTCCCCCTACCTCACATTGATGTCCTGGTTGACAATACTGCTCAGCACAAGGTGTTCTCCTTCATGGATGGTTTTTCAGGTTATAGTCAGATTAAGATGGCACCTGAAGACATGGAGAAGACTACCTTTGTCACTCAGTGGGGCACCTTCTGCTACAAGGTCATGCCATTCTGGTTGAAAAATGTTGGGGAAACCTACCAACGTGCCATGGTTGCTTTGTTTCATGACATGATCCATCATAAGATAGAAGTGTATGTTGACGACATGATTGCAAGGTCCCAAACTGAGGAGGAACACCTTGACCATCTGCAGAAGCTGTTTGACCGCCTGAAGTTGTACAAGCTGAGGTTGAACCCGAACAAGTGCACCTTCGGGGTTAGATCTGGGAAGTTGCTAGGCTTCGTTGTAAGTGACAAGGGTATTCAAGTGGACCCTGCCAAGGTTAAAGCCATTCAAGAGATTCCAGTTCCTAAGACAGAGAAAGAGGTCAGAGGCTTTTTAGGACGTCTGAATTACATTGCTCGATTCATCTCGCACCTAACCGCTACCTGTGAACCAATCTTCAAGCTGCTGAGGAAAGATCAGGTAGTACGTTGGAATGATGAATGTCATGCTGCTTTTGACAGAATCAAAGAGTATCTCCAAGAACCACCCATTCTTATGCCACCGGTTGAAGGGAGACCTCTGGTATTATACCTAACAGTACTTGACAACTCAATGGGGTGTGTGCTGCGGCAGCATGACGAGTCTGGCCGAAAAGAGCACGCCATTTACTACCTTAGCAAAAAGTTTACCGACTGTGAGACCCGATACTCACTGCTCGAGAAAACTTGTTGCGCTTTGGTATGGGCTGCTCGCCGGCTGAGACAGTATATGCTGACTCACACTACCTTGTTGATTTCTAAGATGGATCCTATAAAGTACATATTTGAAAAGCCTGCTATGTCTGGGAGAATAGCAAGATGGCAAATGATCTTGACGGAATACGACATCCAGTATACGACCCAGAAAGCTATCAAAGGAAATGTATTGGCAGACCACTTGGCACATCAGGCAGTAGACGACTATCAGTCAATGAACTTCGAGTTTCCGGACGAGAGCATCATGATAGTGACTGATTTTGAAGTACCTGGACCGGATGAAGGACCTGAGGAAGGATCCCGATGGTCTATGCACTTTGACGGAGCCTCCAATGCTTTGGGTAACGGTATCGGCGCTATGATCATATCCCCTCAAGGAACTCATACTCCACTCACTGCCCGGCTATGTTTCAACTGCACCAACAACATGGCGGAGTATGAGGCATGCATCATGGGTCTTCAAGCTGCGATCGACTTAAGGATCAAGTTTCTGAGTGTCTTCAGAGATTCCGCTCTCGTGATCAATCAGATCAAAGGAGAGTGGGATACGAAACATCTGAATCTTATTCCTTACAAGGAGTGTGTGTTGACAATGATCCCCCACTTCACAGAGATAACCTTTGAACACTTTCCGAGGGAGGAGAATCAGCTGGCGGACGCGTTAGCTACGATGTCTTCCACGTTCAAAGTCAAATGGGACAATGAGGCTCCCCAGATCATCATCTGGAAACTGGACGAACCGGCATACTGTTGTGATCTTGAGACTGAATTGGTGACTGAGAAGCCTTGGTACCATGAGGTGAAGAGATACTTGGAAACTCAGGAATACCCTGAAGATGCATCTGTCAATGATAAGAAGTTTCTGAGAAGGTTCGCAGCCAAGTTCTTCCTCAGCAATGGCATCCTGTACAAACGAAACCATGATTCGACCTTACTGCGTTGTGTGGATAAAACTGAAGCAGAAAGGATCATGGCAGAGCTACATGAAGGTACCTTCGGAACACATTCCAGTGGACACACTATGGCAAAGAAAATCCTTCGGGCATGGTATTTCTGGTCCACAATGGAAGCCGACTGCTACCAACACTCCCGGACATGCCATAAATGCCAGATTTATGCAGACAAGGTGCACGTTCCTCCGGTTCCTCTGAATGTTCTGACTGTACCTTGGCCTTTTGCAATGTGGGGCATATATATGATCGGCGAGATTAAACCTACAGCGTCCAATGGGCATCGCTTCATCCTGGTAGCGATTGATTACTTCACGAAGTGGGTTGAAGCAGCTTCCTACGCCACAGTAACCAAGAATGTTGTGGCACGGTTCATTCGGCACAACCTGATCTGTCGATACGGCGTCCCTGAAAGGATCATTACAGACAACGGTACCAACCTCAATAACAAGATGATCACTGAGCTCTGCGAGCAATTTAAAATACAGCACCACAACTCTTCGCCTTACAGACCGAAGAAGAATGGGGCTGTAGAAGCAGCAAATAAGAACATTAAGAAAATTGTGCAGAAGATGACAGTGACTTATAAAGATTGGCACGAGATGTCACCGTTCGCTCTTCATGGGTACCGTACCTCAGCAAGGACGTCAATCGGGGCAACTCCTTTCTCCTTGGTCTACGGTATGGAGGCAGTCTTACCGATCGAAGTGCAGATACCCTCTCTCCGGATAATGAAGGATGTAGACCTGAACGAAGATGATTGGATCCAGACACGACTTGATCAGCTAAACTTAATTGACGAAAAGAGACTTGCTGCTATTTGTCATGGTCAGACGTACCAAAAACGGATGATCAGGGCATTTAACAAAAAGGTCAGACCACAAGAGTATCAAGTTGGGGATCTGGTAATCAAGCGTATCATCCTTCCTCAGAGTGATCCAAGGGGTAAATGGACCCCTACGTACGAAGGGCCATTTGTGGTTAAACATGTGTTCTCAGGAGGAGCCATGATCCTAACCACCATGGATGGTGACGACCTTCCTCATCCCGCCAATGCAGACATAGTTAAAAGATACTACGCATGAAAAAAGACCCGCTAGGTTGACATACCTAGGCAAAAATAAGGGCTTCCCGGCGAACCAAAAGGGTTCGGGCAAAATGAAGGGATGAAATGAAAAAATCTGTACACCCGGCAAGTCGAAAACCTGAAAAGGCGGCTTGGGCAAAAATGGGTATCCCGATGGACTGAAAACCCGAAAGGGCGGTCCAGGCAAAAGTTAGGGATAAAGCGTAATACTATGTCTCATCGGATCACCTTGCATCCAGAATCCGGTATCAACATCAAGTTCAGACGGCATTGATCAATCAGCTTCATCTTCAGCTAGGTCATCAAGTGATGAGACGCTCAAAGATATAAAGGCGATAGCAGAGTTGGAAACCAGTGGGATTATTCTTTTCACATAGCTGTTTTGTTTCCCTTTTGTACAAATTGTATAAACTCTTTTGTTCGGCGGCGTTCTCCTACTAGGACGTCAGCTTCTTGTACGTAAACGCCTATTTTACAGGCAAATTCAAATCAATACAAATACACTTTTCAGTTAAAATTGCCAATTATTTTCCTTTTCTGTTTTGTTTTGCGAAGAACTTCCAAGGTTCAATTTGTGATATATGCATTTGACACTAATCGCTAACTCATGAATATTTGCATACGAAACAAAGGATTAATTACAGGTAACATTAGAAACAGGGGCAATAATGAGTGGTCTAAGCGATCTAATTGTTTTATCCACCAAGGTACCAAGGTAAGTTCAGCCGAAGAACATAACCAACATACCTTAAGTCCCCAGAGAGTGAGTCAGCAAGTCAATGCACTCTCCCCAAGCAAAGCTATACAATCAGCCTTAAGGAAGTTGGGTATCCCCCGCAGATTTCAACATTCCCCAGCCATATACGAATATTCTTGACAAGCATCCCCGGAAATCTTGATCTAAGATTGTTCCCCGGCGGTATACCAGGCATTCAGTGGAGTCACTTCCCCAACACATCTCAAGATTTCCCCAGGAGAGTCCAATATAGTTCAAAACTTCCCCAAGAGAATCCAATCCAGTTTCCCCAGGAAAGTTGGAATCCATCTCCCCAAGCAGGAAGCTTATCCCCAGTAGATTCCGGAAGCTTATCCCCGTAGAGCACGAACGCGTCCCCCGGCTTTATTCAAAAGTTATTTCCCTATCAGGATATAACTGGGTTATCCTCAGCCAAAAGCCACGGAAGGATCGCCCTCATCAAAATCTTCTTACTCCCCAGTGAAGTCTATTAACACTTCCAACATAACAATGGTATCCCCAGCGGAGTTATCATCATCCCAGCAAAGTTTCTCTCTCCCCACAGAGTATTGTTCCTCAGCAAGGTCGCTAGAGTAATTTTCTCCCTGCAGAGTGTTCCATTCGCCAAGTTTACTCCCCAGCGGAGTTATCTCCTCCTACCGGTATTTTTGCAACTATCATCCCCAGCGGAAACAACAAAGCACTATTCTCCAACATCAGCCCAGGATGCGACTTCCCGGCACCCGTCAAGGATTTACTTTCCTAGACGAAAAACATACATTCATAAACATCGCATTTCCATACATTATAGCATGCATATATGCATCATATCTTACAATCTCATTTATGTTGAGAACATCATGGTTTGATCCATATCATGCATTGCATATGACTGACCTTTACCTTTCAGGAAAGATCCAGTCAAGTTCTCAGCTGTGTCCAAGACCTCCTCTGGTTCAGTCAGATCGACCCTAAGATCTCCCTGATTCTTATCTAGTTGAAGTTATTCCAAGACCTTGCTTGGTTCAGTTAAATCGACCCTAAGATTTTTCTGATTCTTATCCAGTCAAAGGCCTTCTCTGGTTCAGTCAGATCGACCCTAAGATCTCCCTGATTCTTATCCAGTTGAAGTTATTCCAAGACCTTGCTTGGTTCAGTTAAATCGACCCTAAGATTTTCCTGATTCTTATCCAGTCAAAGGCCTTCTCTAGTTCAGTCAGATCGACCCTAAGATCTCCCTGATTCTTATCCCGTTGAAGATATTCTAAGACCTTGCTTGGTTCAGTTAAATCGACCCTAAGATTTTTCTGATTCTTATCCAGTCAAAGGCCTTCTCTAGTTCAGTCAGATCGACCCTAAGATCTCCCTGATTCTTATCCAGTTGAAGTTATTCCAAGACCTTGCCCGGTTCAGTCAAATCGATTCCTAAAGATTTTTCTGATTCTTATCCAGTCAAAGACCTTCTCTAGTCCAGTTAAATCGATTCCTAAAGATTTTCCTGATGAAGACTCAGTAGAAGACATTCAAGATCCTCTCATCGTTACTGTTGAGGTAGTAATCGCCCCAGGTTCTCTCATCGTTACTGTTGAGGTAGTAATCGCCCCAGATTCTCTCACCATTCTTGTTGAGGTAGTAATCGCCCCAGATTCTCTCATCGTTACTGTTGAGGTAGTAATCATCCAAGGTTCTCTCATCGTCCCGTTGAGGTAGTGACCATACCTGATTCATTCATCACCTTTTGAAGCTCCAGACTCGATTCCTGTATCTCGCCAGGGCACGTCTGAAGAGGTTGAATATTCGATTCCTGTAACCAGTCAGGGCACATCTACACAAAGGGTCTGAAGACCAGCTCCTGTAACAGGTCAGGTAATCATCTTTCTTTTTTCAGGTACGCAGGTTCTCGCTAAGGAATCTCTTACGCGATCGACACCCAGATGGCATCTATAAGCCCATCCACCTTCCATCACCTCTCAACATGGCATCTATAAGCCCATCTTCCTATCCACTAATCTCCAAATGGCATCTGTAAGCCCATTCCCACCATCACATTACTATGTGAGCGCAAATTTCTGGGCACTTTAGTGTTCAATCATCTTCCACCTTCGAATTATGAAAGGCACGTCAGCCAATCTATATCCTCAGGTTTAAGAAGATTGAACAGGGGCAACTGTTGTACCCCAAAATTTGCCCTCCCATATTCTTCAAGATTTGCAAAGAGCATGCTTCACAATCTCTCAAGAGTTGCACAGTTCAATGGCCTCCTAACAGTCAAAAATTAGGGTTTTTGTTCTGGCAGAGAAATTGAAGTTTCCAAGGGTCCAAACAAGTCTTATATGCCTACAAACATGGTCAAGCATCCATATGCTAAGTTTCAAGACTCACAGCATAAAATTGCACAGTCAAAAACCCTAATTGCTCAACAGTCAACTGTAGGGGTAAAATGGTCATTTGACAGTCAAAAGTTCAAATTTTTGGTCAACATCTTATTTTGAAGCCACAAACATCATTTTATCAATTCTTGATCATGATTTTCAAGGCATGGCTCAAAAAGTCTCAAGATGCAAAAGTTTCCATATTTGGACAGTTGAAAAAGTCAACTGTAAATTGACCAAGGCATAACTTCCACATGGTTTATCAGAAAAATTTCATCCAAAGCTCATTTTGAAGAGAATGACATTTCCTACAAATCCTCTTCACACTTGAAGTCCAAGAAATGCTCCCACAAAAAGTTATCAATCTCAACATTATAGGTCATTTTCAAAAGTCAACAAAAAGGCACTTTAAGTCAAAGACCATAACTTGAGATTGGTAAATTAAAATGACATGGGACCAAAGGCATTGGTTAGAGGACTTCAAGACCTTTCCAAAATGTCCAAGAACATGATCAAAGCTTAAAAATTGAGCAAGATATGCCTTGTGGAAGTTGGGAAATTTTTGGGAATTTTGAAAAGTCAACTTTACTTCAAATACCTCAAAATTGCTAATGGGCCTCAATTTCTTCCAAGAATCATCATCCAAAAGCTATGCACGACCCATTGACCCAAAGGGGAGTTATTTTCCTATTTTTAATTAATTAATTGAATATTTAATCTATTTAGTTCATTTAATTAAAATTAATTATAAGAAAAATACTAATCCATGCTTTTCAAATCTTTTTGTGCATAGAATTCACTCAAGATTTCGTGCACTATTCAATAAGAAAACAATCAAGGTGATTGGCAATGATTGGCATCAAAAGGACATGAAAAAGATTGAAAAAGATACCATTGAAATCAAATCTCAAAAGCATTGAATACATGGTTGTTGGGCTTGGATTTTTGACCTAAATCATTCCATATACGTACAGAAACCTAACCCTAATCACAAGGACAAGCTAGCTGCGTTCAGAATCAAAAACAAAAGCTTGCATTTTTCTTAAAAAAACTCAAAACTGAAAACTGTATTGCAGGGTGTTTCAAGGCAAAAGAACCATTCCAAAGGCTTACTGAGATAACCAGGAAGCTTTCTCAATCAAAAACACGTCCCCTAACCTCAAGAACTGGTAGCACGAGGTCGCCCTGTTCATGAACATTTGCATATTCGTATTTTGATTTGCACGCATTTTTCATACATTATAATGATTGTTTTACACTAATATGGACTCACTGAAGCTTATGGTACCATTGAATTGAACTAATATTGCTTGTATAGAAAATTGCCATGGCTATTTTTTAGGGTTTCAGGAACCATGAATTGGGGTTTTACGCTTGAGGAAAAATTGGCCAACCTAAATAGCACCATTGAAATCAGAAGCTCATGACGAACAGAACCATACCATCGCGCCTTTTTTATGATTGCTCAATTCCTATTCGCTATTTTTTGTTGTTTCAGATTGTGGGGGTTTAAAACCCCCGTTATCTAGTTTATTTTTTCAGGCAAAACGAATAGCAAGTGGAGAAGATGATGCGTGGAGGAACGTGGTTGGTGGATTCAAACATTGGCGCGTTTTGTTTCTGTCCAGCATAGCCTTGTTTTTTCACATATCATGATTTTTGTCCACTAAACATAAAAGCGAACGCGCTAGTTCAATTGGTAGCCAACGTGGACAATAGGTACTGGGACCTGGGTTCGATTCCCAGGTCCCCTTTGCATCTTTCATATTTTTTTCTTTAACTTGTTCCTACGCAGCATGTCCTTCAGTGATCCACCATGTACTCTCACCAACGGCTTGCCAAGTGGCCAGGAGCGCCCATCCAGTGGCCAAGAACCAAGGTCCAGGGAATACCCCCAGTCAACGCATATGCATATGGTCTGAAAAGTCAAAAAGGGCCTCAATCTAATGGGCCAAATTGCTGTGAACAAACCTCCAATTTGGGTCAACACCCCCATCTGTTTGCATTTTCTTCTCTTCTTTTTTCTTTTCTTTCATTTATTTTAATTATATTAATTGTTTATTTAATTCCACAAATTAATTTTTTATAACATAAAAATACAAAAAAATCAGAAACTATAAAAAAAATAAAAATATGTTCATTTATTTTTTAATCAATATTTTGTAAATAAAATTCTAATAACTAATTAGTTTAATTTTAGGTTTAATTCTAATTTTTTTTTAAATAAACTAAAAAAGGTAGAAATTAGGGTTTTTATACTTTTATTCTTTTTTTCCTTTTTCGCAAATATTTAATTATTAATTATTTTTGTAAATAAATATGCCATTTAATTAATTAGGATTAAATTAGGTTACAACTTAAACATTTTTTAATAAATTAAAAACAATTTAGAACTAGGGTTTTAACTAACTTTTAATTCCAATTAATTTTCTCCTAAATTCCATAAACACAAAAACTCCAAAAAAAAAGTTCTTTCTTTTATTTAATTTAATTAATTTATGATTTCGATTTAATTTCTTTAAAAGGGTCCAACGCCCTCGCATTCTCGATTTTTATTTCTTTTCGCACATTTACTTTTATTTCCTTTTTTAAATTTCATGTAATTGCCCCAAAGCTTTGTAATAGATAATTAGGATATTTACTTTCCGCATTTTATTTATTTCAAATCGGGTCTTGGTTTAATTTGGCGATGTAGACCCGCGCCTTTGTAATAGCGTAGGACTTTTATCTTCCCGCACCTTTTAACTGCTAATAATTTGCATGAAAGAATGAATGGCCAAAAATAAAATCAAAGCGTAGAACACTCAATGCATGACAAGACAAATATAACTGAAAATGACACACAATTCACACACCACTCTTAGGGTACGCCTCACTGTTGCCTTGCCCCTCGAAACGTGGTCGTCGAGTAGAGGATGTTTTAGTAAGTCCTCATGTCCATGAACATGGCATGGGGGTAGCTTCTAAAGTGTCTTCCTATTGCTCCGGTGACCACACTGTCCCTAATCCTCGAATTGACCCGAACACCTCCAACGGTGGTGCTACCTACCCCTCAATGGTGGGATGGCACTACCTTAAGGACATTTACACAGACTAATTCCTTAGGGTAGGTGGATGACTCATAGATACTTGCTCTAATTCAAAACAAATCAAAAACTTCTTTTCACACCGACACTTTGCAAAAAGCTTTAAAAAAACAACTTTTCAAACACTCTTGAGGACTGATACAAGAGTCGAACTGAAATTTGAAACGAAACTTTTTCAAACCCACTCACCTTGAAAAGCAAACAAACATTTTGAAAACACAAATGAGCAAGTATCTAAGAGCGCATGGATAACCATGGATAGAAAGGGTGCTAACACCTTCCCTTTCTATAAATCTACCTCCCGAACCGAGAACCAATCTCAATAAGGAATTTTTCTGTGCTTTTGTCCTTTCCATTTGGAGAAAATAAAAGACGGTGGCGACTCTTGCTTCCGCGACATTTCGCGAACCAGCGTTAAACAGTCAGTTCCAGATCCACCGATCACAGAACTGGCGACTCTGCTGGGGATACTTAAAGTGAGGTGTACCTTAGGACTAAGATCACTTGTGTTTTCAATTGTCTGAATTGTTTGCTTTATTATTGTGGGTACTGTCTTGGGAGTTCTATAGATCCTAACCCGGATCTGGGGGATACCTTCTTAGAAAGTAGCAACAAGGCTGTAAGGGAACTGTGCGGGGTATACCGACATGGTTGAAACAGTCTGCTACGTTGATGTGGCACTTTGGTGTGTACCGATAACCCTTGAGTTCAGTCAAGGAGAGTACGGGGCCTCCATGTGGTATCGTGAAGCATCAACTGACCTTAGGAACCTTAATTGAACTATCTTGGACTCTTTAGGGTAGTGAGATAACTGACTTTGGTGCAGTCCGAGGTTGGTTGATACTCGATACTACACTCAATTGAGGGTTGCTTTCCTGGAATATTTTGGTCGCCAGTTCAGTGGCTAAATCGAAATGATGAACAATGAAAGCAATCCAGTGATATTGAAACCCTTAGAACCCGGTTACTTCTAATAGGACAGGTTGAGCCCACCAACTTCAAGAGGGTAATACCCGGGCCGTTCTTCAACCATCTCATTGGTAATTCTTCTGCAGGGTTTAAAGATCTCATTCTGACGGGTGAAAGGATAGAAGCTGGTATGAAATCGGGGAAGATACAGAAGGGTGCATCCTCAAGTCCTGTAAAGAAGCCTTTTAAGAAGGAAGCCAGTGTTGTGTATTGGCCCAGAAGGCAAAATAAACCAGAACGCCGCCAAGCTGTCAATGCGGTGGTAATTGCAAAGCCTGCTGCCGCTCCTTGGCAACCTAACCAACCAAGGGGTGAGAGACCCAGAAGAGAATATACTCGGCTTAGTATGACCTTGTCGCAGATCTTGCCGCAACTACTATCGACCAACTTGGTAACCGTCAGAGAAGCTCCGAAGGTGGTAAACACAACCTCTCTGAAGTACAATCCCAACGTTGTGCTTATCACTCTGATAGCCCGGGGCATTCTACTGATGATTGTTGGGCCCTAAGAAATAAGGTTCAAGACCTTATCGATGCTAAGGAAATACAGTTTGAGGCGCCCGAAAGGCCCAACGTTGTGAATGCTCCTATGCCCCAGCATGGAGTAAATGCTATTGAGGAAGATCTTTATGTAGCTTCTGTGGATGATGTTGCTACCCCTTTATTGACCGTCAAAAGGAACCTGTTGCTGGCCGGTTTATTTCCGGGTTGTAGCAAGGGTTGCCTTCTATGTGCTGTTTCACCTACTGGTTGTCCGTTGTTGAAGTCAGGCGTCCAAAACCTGATGGATAGCAAAGAGATCTTGTTCAAGAAGACCGCTGTTCCTATTGTTCCTACTGAAGAAGTATCCGTTGTCACCATTTTCAACAATCATACCAAGGCTCCCTCGAGGAAGCCAGTCAAAATCATGTATGTTGCACCTATCATCATTACTGTTCCGGGGCCCCTCCCCTATAAATCTGACAAGGCTGTCCCATGGCACTATTGGGCGGACGTGTATGTGCTCGGAGTGAAGTAGGAGTTCGACACTAGTACCGGTATCAGTAACATCACCGGTCCCGCTAAAGTTACTCGCAGTGGCAGGCTCTTCTCGCCTGACATTGCGCCACCAGTCATCCGAAGACCTCTTATCATCACGCCTACAAGTGTGCCTGTTTCCCCTCCTGATCAAGCTTCTACCCCTGCTGCCGAGTCATCTGACACTCGGGGCAAGGGGATTGTTACTGATATGCCTGCCCGGATGGAGGCACCAAAGACTGTTAATGTTGAAGCCTCCCAGCAAGAGATGGAGGAAATTCTCAAGATCATCAAGAAGAGTGACTTCAACGTCGTTGAACAGCTGGGGCATACCCCCTCTAAGATCTCTATGCTATCACTGTTGTTATGCTCAGAGGCCCATGCCAAGGCCCTGATTTCCTTCCTAAAGATGGCCCATGTGCCACAAGAAACGTCGGCTGATCAATTTACCGATTGTGTGGCCAACTTGACCGCTGACAATGGGTTGGGTTTCTCTGATGCAGATCTGACGGCTAAGGGAAAAAACCATTATGATACCCTGCATGCCTCCATTGAATGCAGGGGCACTACTCTCGCCCACGTGTTGGTAGACACCGGTTCTTCACTGAATGTATTGCCCAAGAAGGCCTTAGACAGGTTAGATTGTGAGGGTTTGGAGATGAAGCCTAGTAACATCGTTGTCCGAGCCTTTGACGGGTCGAAGAGGATGGTACATGGTAAAGTAGATATTCCGATCCGGGTTGGTTCCCAAGTCTTTGATTCAACGTTCTATGTGATGGACATTCGTCCATCCTATTCTTGTTTGCTGGGTCGTCCTTGGATCCACAAGGCTGGGGCTGTGACCTCCACTCTACACCAAAAGCTCTAATACCCTGTCAGAGGGAAGATTGTTACAGTGCAGGGGGAGGAAGAATACATGGTTAGTCATCTTAACTCGTTTCGATATATAGAGATGGACTGGGAGTTCATTGAAACCCCCTTTCAACATTTTGAAGAGGTGCCTCCAACATTGGCGTCAGCTGAGACAGTGATTGAAGAAGACTCTCCTTTGAAGATGGCTTCCTTAAAGGACGCCCGGGCTGTGATTGAAAAAGGTGAATGTCCCAACTGCGGCAGACTTCCTGATTTTACACCAAAGACTGACAAGTTTGGGCTGGGTTTCACTGCAAAGGCTCAAATGGTTGTACGTAAAGCGAGGATTGGAAGACCTCCCGTGTTCATCACCAACCCGGGAGTGAATGCCATTGAAGGCGATGCAGAGGAATCTGAGTTTGATAGCTGGATCTACCCGACGACCGACGGTGGACTGAACAATTGGACTGCTAAAGACTACATACATGTTACTTTTGTTACTCAGTGATGAACTCCTTTGTTTTTAAATTTGTAACGAACAATAATGTGAAACTTTATGGCCCGGTGTCTTACCCGGGGCACCGTGGCTTCATTTGTGAGGGCTTATTACTTGTCATTTCCATATATCATGAATAAAAACATTGGACGTTTTTTACATTTCAAACCTTGTGCTCCCTTTCTTTCTTTATATATTGCAAAACAGCTATATTTACACACACTCACCTATACAGGTTTCAATCCACTCTGGATCTCACTGGTAACGACTCTGCTACTGCCAGTTATGACTTCGAAAATCCGATCAACTTAGCCGAAGACGAAGGTGAAGATGATTGTGAAGTGCCTGGTGAGCTTGCAAGACTGTTACTCCAGGAAGAGAGGGCCATTCAGCCACATGAAGAGCCAGTGGAAACGGTAAATCTGGGTACTGAGACAGATAGAAAGGAAGTCAAGATCGGTGCCAATCTGGAGCCCAGCGTGAAACAACGGTTGATTCAGATGTTGCATGATTATGTGGAAATCTTCGCCTGGTCTTACGAAGACATGTCGGGGTTGGATACTGACATTGTGGTCCATCACCTGCCTACCAAGGAAGAATGCCCTCCGGTTAAACAAAAGGTCCGCCGTATGCGTCCAGAGATGTCCGAGAAGATCAAAGCTGAGGTTATGAAACAATTTGATGCCGGTTTTCTAGCAGTGACTTCTTACTCTCAATGGGTTGCCAACGTGGTTCCGGTGCCGAAGAAAAATGGTAAGGTCAGAATGTGTGTTGACTACAGGGATTTGAATAGGGTGAGCCCTAAGGATGATTTCCCTCTGCCTCATATCGACGTTCTGGTTGACAATATTACTCAGCATAAGGTATTCTCCTTCATGGACGGTTTCTCAGGTTATAACCAAATCAAGATGGCTCCTGAAGACATGGAGAAGACCACTTTTGTTACTCAGTGGGGCACCTTCTGCTACAAGGTCATGCCATTCGGTTTGAAAAATGTTGGGGCAACCTACCAACGTGCCATGGTCTCTTTATTTCATGACATGATCCATCATGAGATTGAAGTATACGTCGATGATATGATTGCAAGGTCTCAAACTAAGGAGGAACACCTTGACCATCTGCAGAAGCTGTTTGACCGTCTGAAGTTGTACAAGTTAAGATTGAATCCAAACAAGTGCACATTTGGGGTAAGATCTGGAAAGTTGCTAGGCTTCGTCGTGAGCGACAAAGGTATTCAAGTGGACCCTGCCAAGGTTAAAGCCATACAAGAGATGCCAGTTCCCAAGACAAAGAAAGAAGTCAGAGGCTTTCTAGGACGTCTGAATTACATTGCCCGATTCATCTCGCACCTAACTGCTACTTGTGAACCAATCTTCAAGCTGCTGAAGAAAGATCAAGTAGTACGTTGGAACGATGAATGTCAGGCCGCTTTCGACAGAATCAAAGAGTATCTCCAAGAACCACCCATTCTTATGCCACCGGTTGAAGGGAGACCTCTAATACTATACTTGATGGTACTTGACAGCTCAATGGGGTATGTGATGGGGCAGCATGACGAGTCTGGCCAAAAAGAGCACGCCATTTATTACCTTAGCAAAAAGTTTACCGACTGTGAGACCCGATACTCACTGCTCGAGAAAACTTGCTGCGCTTTGGTATGGGTTGTTCGCCGACTGAGACAGTATATGCTGACTCACACTACTCTATTGATTTCAAAAATGGATCCAATAAAGTACATATTCGAAAAGCTTGTTCTGTCTGGAAGAATAGAAAGATGGCAGATGATCTTGACAGAATACGACATCCAGTACACGACTCAGAAAGCAATTAAAGGAAGTGTATTGGCAGACCATTTGGCACACCAGGCAGTAGACGACTACCAGTCAATGAACTTTGAGTTTCCAGACGAGAACATCATGGTAGTGACTGATTGTGAAGTACCTGGACCGGATGAAGGACCTGAGGAAGGATCCCAATGGTCTATGCACTTTGACGGAGCCTCCAACGCTTTGGGTAACGGTATTGGCGCTGTGATCATATCCCCAAAAGGCACTCATACTCCACTCACTGCCCGGCTATGTTTCAACTGCACCAACAACATGGCGGAGTATGAGGCATGCATCATGGGTCTTCAAGCTGCAATTGACTTAAGGATCAAGTTTTTGAGTGTCTTCGGAGATTCCGCTCTCGTGATCAATCAGATCAAAGGCGAGTGGGATACGAAACACCCAAACCTTATTCCTTACAAAGAGTGTATGTTGACGTTGAAAGTCAAATGGGACAGTTGGCGGACGCGCTGGATACGAAACACCCAAACCTTATTCCTTACGAAACACCCAAGAGAGGAGAATCAGTTGGCGGACGCGCTGGCTACGATGTCTTCTATGTTCAAAGTCAAATGGGACAACGAGGCTCCCCGAATCATTATCTGGAAACTGGATGAG
The DNA here is from genome assembly GCA_948472305.1 of Vicia faba. Lineage (NCBI taxonomy): Eukaryota > Viridiplantae > Streptophyta > Magnoliopsida > Fabales > Fabaceae > Vicia > Vicia faba. The sequence goes on from OX451737.1 coordinate 1,576,693,978, forward strand.
CCTGCATATTGTTGTGATCTTGAGGCTGAAGAGGTAACTGAAAAACCCTGGTATCATGAGGTGAAGAGGTATCTGGAAGCTCAAGAGTACCCCGAGGGTGCATCTGTCAACGACAAGAAGTTCCTGAGAAGGTTCGCTGCAAAGTTCTTCCTCAGCAACGACATTCTCTACAAGCGAAACCATGATTCAACCTTACTGCGTTGTGTGGATAAGACTGAAGCAGAAAAGATCATGGCAGAACTGCATGAAGGTACCTTCGGAACGCATTCCAGTGGACACACCATGGCAAAGAAAATCCTTCGGGCAGGATATTTCTGGTCCACAATGGAAGCTGACTGTTATCAACATTCTCGGACGTGTCATAAGTGCCAGATCTATGCTGATAAGGTGCACGTTCTTCCAGTTCCTCTGAATATCTTGACTGCACCTTGGCCTTTTGCAATGTGGGTCATTGATATGATCGGCGAGATCAAACCTACAGCATCCAACGGGCATCGCTTCATCCTGGTGGCGATCGATTACTTTACAAAGTGGGTTGAAGCAGCTTCCTACGCTACCGTAACCAAGAGCGTCGTGGCACGGTTCATTCGACACAACCTGATCTGTCGATATGGTGTACCTGAGAGGATCATTACAGACAATGGTACCAATCTTAATAACAAGATGATTACTAAGCTCTGCGAACAATTCAAGATACAGCACCACAACTCTTCTCCTTACCGGCCGAAGATGAATGGGGTTGTAGAAGCAGCTAATAAGAATATCAAAAAGATTGTGCAGAAGATGACAGTGACCTATAAAGATTGGCACGAGATGTTACCGTTTTCTCTTCATGGGTATCGTACCTCAGCAAGAACGTCAACCGGGGCAACTCCCTTTTCCTTGGTCTATGGCATGGAGGCAGTCTTGCCGATTGAAGTCCAGATACCCTCTCTCCGGATAATGAAGGATGCAGGCTTGAGCGAAGATGACTGGATCCAGACTCAACTTGATCAGTTAAACCTAATTGAGGAAAAGAGACTCACTGCTATTTGTCATGGTCAAACGTATCAAAAACGGATGATCAAGGCATTTAACAAGAAAGTCAGACCACAAGAGTATCAAGTTGGGGACCTGGTAATCAAGCGCATCATTCTTTCTCAAAGTGATCCCAGGGGCAAATGGACCCCCACGTACGAAGGGCCATTTGTGGTTAAACATGTCTTCTCAGGAGGAGCCATGATTCTAACCACTATGGATGGTGATGACCTTCCTCACCCCGCCAATGCAGACATAGTAAAAAGATACTACGCATGAACAAAAGACCCGCTAGGTTGATACACCTAGGCAAAAATAAGGGCTTCCCGGCGAACCAAAAGGGTTCGGGAAAAAATAAGGGATGAAAAATGAAAAAAATCTGTACACCCGGCAAGTCGAAAACCTGAAAAGGCGGCTTGGGCAAAAATGGGTATCCCGGTGGACTGAAAACCCGAAAGGGCGGTCCAGGCAAAAGTTAGGGATTAAAGCGTAATGCTATGTCTCATTGAATCACCTTGCATCCAGAATCCGGTATCAACCATCAGGCTCAGACGGCATCGATCAGTCAGCTTCATCTTCAACTAAGCAGCCAAGTGATGAGACGCTTGAAGACATAAAGGCAATAGCAGAGTTGGAACCCAGTGGGATTATCTTTCTTCACATATCTGTTTTGTTTTCCTTTTTCACAAAATTGTATAAACTCTGTTGTTCGGCGGCGTTCTCTTACTAGCACGTCAGCCTCTTGTACATAAACGCCTATTTACAGGCAAATTCAAAAATCAATACAAATTCACTTTTCAGACCAATTGCCTATTGTTTTTTCCTTTCTCTATTTTGTTTTGTAAAGAAGGTCCAATGTTCAATTGTGATATATGCATTTGACACTAATTGTTAACTCATAGATATTTGAATACGAAACAAAGGATTAATTACAGGTAACATCAGAAACAGGGGCAATAATGAGTTGTCTAAGCAATCTAATTGCTCTATCCACCAAGGTACCAAGGTAAGTTCGGCTGAAGAATGTAGCCCAGATACCTTCACTCCCCGCCGAGTAAGATGAGACTCAACAATACTCTCCCAAGCAGTTGGTCTCCAATCAGCCTGAAAAGGCACAACATTCCCTAGCAAGTCAGCATCACTCTCCCCGAGCAGAGTTATCCTCAGTCAACCTCAAGGAATTGGGTACCCCCAGAAAATCTCAAACATTCCCCAGCGGAGTATACAGATATTCCTAAGCAAGCATCCCCGGCAGTCTTAATATAAGATTGTTCCCCGGCGGTATACCAGACATCCAGTGGAGCCATTCCCCAGTCCAATCTGAAAAGTTTCCCCAGGAGAGTTCAATCAATCTCCCCAGTAGATTCAGGAAGCTTATCCCCAGTAGATTCTGGAAGCTTATCACCTGCAGAGTACGAACGCGCCTCCCCGGTTTTATTCAAAGGTTATTTCCCCACCAGGATATAACTGGGTTATCCTCAGCCAATTGCCACGGAAAGATCGTCCCCGGCGAAGTCTTCCTATCCCCAGCGGAGTTCATCAAATCTTCCAACATAACTTATCAACGGTATCCCCAGCGGAGTTATCATCAAATCTCAGCAAAGTATCTCTCCCCGCAGAGTATTTCCCCATAGAGTAATCTCTCCAACAAGTTTATTCCCCAGCGGAGTCAGCTTCTCCTACCGGTTTATACTTGCAACCGTCATCCCCAGCGGAAACAAAAAGCTCTACTCTTCAACATCAGCCCAGGATTTGACTTCCCGGCACCCGTCAAGGATTTACTTTCCTAGACAAAAAATACGCTTATAAACATCACATCATCATACATTATAGCATGCACATACGCATCATGAGCATACAATCTCATCTATTTTGAGAACATCACGCATTTCATACATCATGACATTGCATACAACTAATGTTTCGCCTTTTCAGGAAAAGGTCAACACAAAGATGATTACTATCAACTGTCGCAATTCCAGATTCAATACCTGTAGCTAGCCAGGGCATATCTGTGAGAGATTATTTGTGGATTCGACACCTGTATCCAGCCAGGGCATATCTGCATAAAGAAATTCCAGACTCGATTCCTGTATCCAGCCAGGGCACGTCTGAAGAGTTTGAAGATTCGATTCCTGTATCAAGCCAGGGCATATCTGTTGACGACTAATTCCGGACTCGATTCCTGTATCCTACCAGGACACGTCTGAAGAGTTTGAAGATTCGATTCTTGTATCTAGCCAGGGCATATCTGTTGACGACTATTTCCAGATTCGATTCATGTATCTAGCCAGGGCACGTCTGAAGAGTTTGAAGATTCGATTCCTGTATCCAGCCAGGGCATATCTGTTGACGACTAATTCCGGACTCGATTCCTGTATCCTGCCAGGGTACGTCGGAAGAGTTTGAAGATTTGATTCCTGTATCCAGCCAGGGCATATCTGTTGACGACTATTCCGGACTCGATTCCTGTATCCAGCCAGGGCACGTATGAAGAGTTTGAAGATTCGATACCTGTATCCAGCCAGGGCACATCTACATAAAGAGTTTGAAGATTAACCCCTATAACAGGACAGGTAGTTATCTTTCTTTTTCAGGTACGCAAGTTCTCGCTAAGGAATCTCTTACGCGATTGACACCTAGATGGCATCTATAAGCCCATCCACATACCAACAGTCACCAAATGGCATCTATAAGCCCATTCCCGACAAGATTCTGTCACATCTTCAGATGGCATCTATAAGCCCATCCTCCTATCCACCATCTCTCCAAATGGCATCTGTAAGCCCATTCCCTACATCACACTGCTAACATTCTACTATGTGAGTACAAATTTCTGGGCACTCTAGTGTTCAATCATCTTCCACCTTCGGATCACGAAAGGCACGCCAGCCAATCTACATCCTCAGGTCTAAGAAGATTGAACAGGGGCAACTGTTGTACCCCAAAATTTTCCCTCCCATATTCTTCAATATTTGTCAAGATCAATCTCTAAAGGGTTCAAAATCTCTCAAGGATTGCACAGTCCAATTGCCTCCTAACACAGTCAAAATTAGGGTTTTGGTTCTTGCAAAGAAATTGAGGTTTCCAAGGGTCCAATCAAGTCCCATATGCCTATATCCATTGTCAAGCATCCATATGTCAAGTTTCAAGACTCACAGTATCAAATGGCACAGTCAAAAACCCTAAATGCTTCACAGTCAACTACAGGGGTAAAATGGTCATTTGACAGTCAAAAGTCAAACATTTTGGTCAACATCTTATTTTGAAGCCACAATCATCATTTGATCAATTCTTGATCATGATTCCACAAGAATGGCTCAAAAAGTCTCAAGATGCAAAAGTTTCTATTTTTGGACAGTTGAAAAGTCAACTGCAGATTGACCAAGGCATAACTTCTTCATGGTTTATCATAAAAATCCCATCCAATGCTCATTTTGAAGGGGATGACATTTCCTACAACTCATCTTCACACTCCAAGTCCAAGAAATGCTCTCACAAAAGTTATCAATTTCAACATTATAGGACATTTTCAAAAGTCAACAAAAAGGCACTTTAAGTCAAAGACCATAACTTGAGATTGGTAAATCAAAATAACATGGGACCAAAGGCATTGGTTAGAGGACTTCAAGACCTTTCCAAAATGTCCAAGAACATGTTCATATCTTCAAAATTGAGCAAGATATGCATTGGAGAAGTTGAGAAATTTTTGGGAACTTTCAAAAGTCAACTTTGCCTAAAACACTTCAATTTTGCTAATGGGCCTCAAATTCTTTCTTGAATCATTACCCAAGGCCTATGCACGACCCATTGAGATTAATTTGATTTATTTTCTTATTTTTTATTAATTAATTGAATTTATATTAACATTAATTCATTTAATTGGTTTTACATATAGGAAAATTCAAAGATATGCTTTTTTAGATCTTTTTGTGAGATAAATAAGGCTAGGGCAAGCTGGCAACTCGTGTGCACTTCCAAGACCTCAAAATATCCATGATTGGCAAGGTTTCATGAAAGAAAAGATTGAAAAAGATATGATTGGCAATCACATATTCAAGTCATAATGCAATGGATTCATGGGCCTTATTCTAACCTAAATTCATTCACATACATATGCTGAGTGAAAACCCTAAAGCTAGAGACGAAAAAGCTGCCATAGAACTCCTTAGCAAAGTTACAAAAAATTGAGAAAAATTTTGAAACCTATTTCCTATTTGCAGCACAATTCAAAGCTTCTCTTTGATTCAAATGTATTGCCTGAGTCTCCAGGAAGCATTTGCCATTAGAAACCAATCCTAACACGCAAAGAATCAAAGAACACGAGTCATTCGGTTTGTCTTATTTTTCAAAATTGCATAACACGATTCATGCGTTTTTAATCTATTTTCTTGTTTGATTTATGCTAATAGGTACCTTCTGAAGCGATTGGTATAATCCAATTGAGTTATAACTGCCTAAATCAAAATCCACCATGAACGAAATCTAGGGTTTCTGAAGCTTTCAATTAGGGCTTTAGGCATAAGGGAAAATTGGACCTTGAGACAAGCATGGTTGAATTCGTCAAGGCCAGACGAATTCAACCAGACCCTCGCGCCATTTTTATGTGACCCATAGCTTTAATCGCTATTATTGGGACTTTTACTTTGTGGGGGTTTAAAACCCCCGCTATCTTGTTCATGTTATTGCAGGTAAACGAAGAAGAAGACGGGCGTGGCATCATGTGATTGGGGAGTTCAAATCTGGCGCGCTTTCTTTTGTTCTATACCATTAATGTTTGTTTTTTTATATAATATTTGTTGTCTATTAGTTTAACAAATGCGCTTGGTAGCTCAACTGGCAAAGGATGTGGCTTGCAAGTACTGGGACCTGGGTTCGATTCCCAGGTCCCCCATATAATTGTTGATATTTTTTCTCAAACGTTCACATGCAGCATTCGTTCAATGGTCCATCATGCACCCTCACGCCTAAGCTTTCCAAGTGGCTGTGACTATCAATCCAATGGCCACAGAATGAAGTCTATGATGCACTCCAGTCAACAGCACGCACACAATCAGGAAAGTCAACCAGGCTTTGTCTTAATGGGCCTGAATTGCTTCACAAAAACCTCCCCTTTGGGCCAGACACCCCCTTTGGTTTGCTTTGTTTTTCTTTTATTTTCTTTTCTCTTAATTTCTTTTAATTGTTTAATTATTGTTAATTCACCATAAAATTAATTTTTCATAATAAAAAAATCAGAAAACCAAAAAATTGTAAATTATTTTAATTATTTGCCATTAACATATTTTTGTAAATAAATGACTAACAATTAATTTAGTTTAATTTAGGTTTTAAATTTTAATCCTTTTTCTTAATAAATAAAATTGTATAGAATTAGGTTTTGACTTTTAATTATTTTTATCATGATTGATTATTATTATTATTATTGTAAATAACATGTAAATTAATTAATTAGCTTAAATTAGGTTAACTTTAATATTTTCATTAATAATTAAAATAGACTTAGAATTAGGGTTTTCACTTGATTTTTATTTTCTTTATTTCATTAAATACAAAAAATATAAAAAACATCTTTCTTGTAAATAATTAATTAAATAATTTGGTTTTAGTTTAACTTCAAGCAAAGGACAAAAACTCTCAATTTCTCAAAAGGGTCCAACACCCTCGGACGTCCAGTTTAATTTCTATTTTGCGCATTATTTTCTTATTGGATTATTATGTAACTGTTCAAGGGTGTAATAGTAATTAGGTTTATTGTTTTTTTACTTCTCGCATCTTTATCAAAAACGGGTCTTTGTATTTTGGCGATGTATAGACCCGCGCCTTGTAATAGCGTAGCTTTTATCTTTCCGTATTTCCTTTTCCGCACTCCTAACTGCTAATTGCATGAAAGAATGTATGATAACTAAAAACAACTCGTAGCTCATGATTGCCTAATCCAAGATAAATATAAACTGAAAACAACACACAATGCACCTGCCACTTCTAGGGTACGCCTCACTCGTTGCCTTCGAAATGTGGTCGTCAAGTATAGGATGTTTTAGTGGTCGCTCTTATGTCTAAGATCCAGTTGCCTCGAAACAGTTGCCTCAAAACGGTTGCCTCGGATTAAAAAGGATCTAGGACATTAGGGTTGCTTCTAAGGTGTCCTACTATTGCTTCGGTGACCACAATGTCCCTATAATCGAATTGACCCGAACACCTCCAACGGTGGTGCTACCTACCTTTCAATGGTGGGATGGCACTACCTTAAGGACTTTTACACAACCTAATTCCTTAGGGTAGTTAGATGACTCATGGGTACTTGCTCTCTTCAAAACAAATCAAAAATCTTTTCACACTGACACTTTCAAAAGCTTTCAAAACAAATTTTTCAAACATACTTGAGGACAGATACAAGAGTCACTCAGAAATCTTTCAATGAAACTTTTTCAAACTTACTCACATTTTGAAAAGCAAACATTTTGAAAACATAAGAGCAAGTACCTAAGAGCCCATGGATAACCATGGATAGAAAGGGTGCTAACACCTTCCCTTTCTATAAATCTACCTCCTGAACCGAGAGACATTCTCAATAAGGAATTTTGTTGTGCTTTTGTCCTTTCCATGTTGGAGAACATAAAATACGGTGGCGACTCTTGCTTACCGCGACATTTCGCGAAACCAGCTAAAAACAGTCAGTTATATTTCCACCGATCACAGAACTGGCGACTCTGCTGGGGATTATATAAAAGTGAGGTGTACCTTAGGATAGCTCATACTTGTGTTTTCAATTGCTTTGTTTTGTTTGCTTTATTATTATGGGCATTGTCTTGGAGTTTCATAGATCCTAACCTGGATCTGGGGATACCCTTTTAGGTAGCATAAGCTGTGAGGGACCTGTCCGGCGTAGACCGACACGGGTGAAGCAATGGCTACATTGGTGTGGCACCTTGGTTTATACCGATATCCCTTGTGTCGCAACAAGGAGAATATGGGTCTTCTGAGGAGTCATTAAGCACCAACCGACCTTAGAACCCTAATTTGACCCAACTTGGCCATAGAACAGTGGCAGTATGCTACACCCATTGAGGATAAACTCTCGCGATGGTTCTGGCTGCAAGAAAAGATTGCGATGCTGGAGTTATGACCGATTGAGGGTAATCAGTGATATTGGGATCCTCTAGAACCCGGTTACTTTTGATAGGACAGGTCTTAACCAACAAACTTCAAGAGGGTAATACCTAGATCCCATGCTGGCCTAAACCCTAAGGGTTGTCTTGTGTGACTTGTGTGCCTTATCATGTTTGCCTTTGTGAATATTTGTGGTGTGCTTTATCATGACATCATACCATCATAGACATTGCATGCATCCTGCATAATGACTGACCCATTTCAAAGACAAGAGGGTTTCACCTTTGCTCTGTTTTGTAGGATATCATGATGTCTGTGCGAAGGAACACTATCCGGTTCAATTTTGTTCACCCACCTGAGTTGCTTGAAGAATTGGTTAGCAGAATTCCAAACACCACTTCCTTCATCCAGAGGCATGGTTCTCTTCTCGGTTTAGTCACTGCAAAGTGAGACCAACAACTGATGAGTGTCCTGACCCAGTTTTATGATCCCTTGTATAACTGCTTCACCTTTCAAGACTTCCAGCTGGTCCCTACCCTGGAAGAATTCTGTGATTTGCTGGGTATCCCTATCTTGGATCAGACTCCCTTCACTGGTTGGGAAAAGACTCTTAGGCTTGAGGAGATTGTTGCAGCCCTCCCTTTGACCACCAAGGAGGTAATGGACAACTGGGTAACTAGAAGCAGAGTTAAGGGTTTCTTGGCCAAGTTTCTGATCAGTAAAGCTAACAGTTTCTGGAATGACTTAGACTTCAGGGCGTATGAAGACATTCTGGCTCTCTTAATCTATGGTCTAGTCTTGTTTCCTAATCCTGATAACTTCATTAACGTCATTTCCATAAGGATCTTCATGTCTCGAAACCCTGTGCCCACTCTCTTGGGTGATATCCTGCAACAACTCTATGCTCGTACTGCCCGAAGACGAGGAACTCTGTGGTGTTGTATTCCTTTGTTAGTGAGGTGGTTTATTTCGCACCTCCCTAAGTTCGTGCTGAAGAACAAAGAAGGAAGAAGTTGGGCTCATAGGTTAATGTCTCTCACTGATAATGACATCATTTGGACTTTCAGGGGTTTGGATGAGGTAGCTGTTATTGATCGTTGCGGAGAATATCCTAATGTTCCTTTGATTGGTACCCAAGGAGGAATCTCTTATAATCCATGTCTAGCTCTCCGTCAGTTTGGAAGAGCCAGAAGAGCAGGGCCTCATGAGATGTTGGTGCCTCACATCAGTTTTGAGTTTCAGGTAGATAGTGACGAGTTGCGTCGTAGATTTATCAAGGCTTGGGACAGAATTCACAAAGCTGACCCACATGAGTTGGGACCGAAGACTTCTCTACCTATGGAACCCTACTACAGATGGGTCCGCATCCGTGCTCAGAAGTTAGGTATGCCATATGAAGCCGTCAGACCCATCATTCTTGAATATCCTGATAGAGATGGGGCTCCTCCAACTGTTCTCCCTCCTCAGATACCTACTGATGTTGATACACTAAAGAGGTCTTGGGCGCAACTACAAGAAGAACGGGATTCTTATCGGGAAAAGTTCAACGAGCAGGAATTGAAGATCCAAAAGCTGACAAAGCAGTTGGAGAACGAGCGGGCCTTGAATGACTACATCCGTACTGAGAAGAGGAGACCCTGGGATCACTGATGAGCTTTGGATGTTCTTTTATAGTTTTTATTTCCCTTTTCAGTAGTTCCATTTTATGTAATGCCTAAGGGCAATCTGTTGAACAATCTAAATTTCAAAGTTGAATCTAATAAAGTGCGTTTCCTTTTTGTTTACAAAGTTGAATCCCGATTGTCTTTGAAAACATAAATCATACGCATTCCATTCATCATATGCATCACAGGTATTCTTCTTTTCAGGTTGCTTAATGTTCTTCGCTGTTTATTTCAGCAGCCATCATGAATCCTGAATCATCTACTGAGCAATCCATCAAGGCCCTCCAGGCTCAGAACGCCCAGTTCCAAGAATTGATCATGAGTTTAGCCCAAGGTCAAGAGGAATTGAAGGCTCTGCTAGTAAAGAAGAAGAAGAAGAGAACTGTACTATTCAACACTGGCCGGAGGTTTGGCAACACACTGCAAAATGAGGCTGATCAAGCTGGTTCTTCTGTAGGGAAAGGCAGTCCCCAAGGGGGAAGAGTTCCTAGTCCTGTGGTCTCTGACAACGAGACAGATTTTAATGAAGAGCAGTACCCTCCCACTGAAGACAGGTACAAGCAGTTAGAGGATCGCCTGAATGCCATGGAAATTCAACAGGTGCCTGGGTTGGATTTTGGAGATCTGGGTTTATCTTTTGGGGTGGTAATCCCACATAAGTTCAAGGCACCATCTTTCACAAAGTATGACGGGGCGTCCTGCCCTAAGCTTCATCTCAGATCTTATGTGCGGAAGATCCAGCCGTATACTGTGGACAAGAACTTATGGATCCATTTCTTCCAGGAGAGTCTTTCAGGGACTCATCTCGAATGGTTCTATCAGCTGGATGGAACCAAGGTTCATAACTGGGAGGACTTGGCTACTGCTTTTTATAAGCAGTATCAGTACAATGCCGACCTCGCTCCTACGCGTACCCAACTCCAGGGTATGTCGCTAGGATCGGGAGAAGGTTTTAAAGAGTACGCGCAGAAATGGAGGGACCTGGCTGGTAGGGTGCAGCCGCCGTTAAACGACCTTGAACTCGTGGACATGTTCTTAGGGACCCTATCCGGGCCGTTCTTCAACCATCTCATTGGTAATTCTTCTGCAGGGTTTACAGATCTCATTCTGACGGGTGAAAGGATAGAAGCTGGTACGAAATCGGGGAAGATACAGAAGGGTGCATCCTCAAGTTCTAAAAAGAAGACTTTCAAGAAGGAAGCCAGTGTTGTGTATGGGCCCAGAAGGCAAAATAAAGCAGAACACCGCCAAGCTGTCAACGCGGTGGTAATTGCAAAGCCTGCTGCCGCTCCTCGGCAACCTAACCAACCATGGGGTGAGAGACCCAGAATAGAATAAAATAGGCTTAGTATGACCTTGTCGCAGATCTTGCCGCAACTGCTATCGACCAACTTGGTAACCGTCAGAGAAGCTCCGAAGGTGGTAAACACAACCTCTCCGAAGTACAATCCCAACGCCTGTTGTGCTTATTACTCTGATAGCCCGGGGCATTCTACTGATGATTGTTGGGCCCTAAGAAATAAGGTTCAAGACCTTATCGATGCTAAGGAAATACAGTTTGAGGCGCCCGAAAGGCCCAACATTGTGAATACTCCTATGCCCCAGCATGGAGTAAATGCTATTGAGGAAGATCTGTATGTAGCTTCTGTGGATGATGTTGCTACCCCTTTATTGACCGTCAAAAGGAACCTGTTGCTGGCCGGTTTATTTCCGGGTTGTAGCAAGGGTTGCCTTTTATGTGATGTTTCACCTACTGGTTGTCTATTGCTGAAGTCAGGCGTCCAAAACCTGATGGATAGCAAAGAGATCTTGTTCAAGAAGACCGTTGTTCCTATTGTTCCTACTGAAGAAGTATCCGTTGTCACCATTTTCAACAATCCTACCAAGTCTCCCTCGAGGAAGCCAGTCAAAATCATGTCTGTTGCACCTATCATCATTACTGTTCCGGGGCCCCTCCCCTATAAATCTGACAAGGCTGTCCCATGGCACTATGGGGCGGACGTGTATGTGCTCGGAGTGAAGCAGGAGTTTGACACTAGTACCGGTATCAGTAACATTACCGGTCCCGCTAAAGTTACTCGCAGTGGCAGGCTCTTCTCGCCTGACATTGCGCCACCAGTCATCCGAAGACCTCTTATCATCACGCCTACAAGTGCGCCTGTTTCCCCTCCTGATCAAGCTTCTACCCCTGCTGCCGAGTCATCTGACACTCGTGGCAAGGGGATTTTTACTGATATGCCTGCCCGGATGGAGGCACCAAAGACTGTTAATGTTGAAGCCTCCCAGCAAGAGATGGAGGAAATTCTCAAGATCATCAAGAAGAGTGACTTCAACGTCGTTGAACAGCTGGGGCATACCCCCTCTAAGATCTCTATGCTATCACTGTTGTTGTGCTCAGAGGCCCATGCTAAGGCCTTGATTTCCTTCCTAAAGACGGCCCATGTGCCACAAGAAACGTCGGCTGATCAATTTACCGATTGTGTGGCCAACTTGACCGCTGACAATGGGTTGGGTTTCTCTGATGTAGATCTAACCGCTAAGGGAAAAAACCATAATGATGCCCTGCATGTCTCCATTGAATGCAGGGGCACTACTCTCGCCCACGTGTTGGTAGACACCGGTTCTTCACTGAATGTATTGCCCAAGAAGGCCTTAGACAGGTTGGATTGTGAGGGTTTGGAGATGAAGCCTAGTAACATCGTTGTCCGAGCCTTTGACGGGTCGAAGAGGATGGTACATGGTGAAGTAGATATTCCGATCCGGGTTGGTTCCCAAGTCTTTGATTCAACGTTCTATGTGATGGACATTCGTCCATCCTATTCTTGTTTGTTGGGTCGTCCTTGGATTCACAAGGTTGGGCCTGTGACCTCCACTCTACACCAAAAGCTCAAATACCCTGTCAGAGGGAAGATTGTTACAGTGCAGGGGGGGAAGAATACATGGTTAGTCATCTTAACTCGTTTCGGTATATAGAGATGGACCGGGAGTTCATTGAAACCCCCTTTCAACATTTTGAAGAGGTGCCTCCAACATTGGCGTCAGCTGAGACAGTGATTGAAGAAGACTCTCCTTTGAAGATGGCTTCCTTAAAGGACGCCCGGGCTGTGATTGAAAAAGGTGAATGTGCCAACTGGGGCAGACTTCCTGATTTTACACCAAAGACTGACAAGTTTGGGCTGGGTTTCACTGCAGAGGCTCAAAGGGTTGTACGTAAAGCGAGGATTGGAAGACCTCCCGTGTTCATCACCAACCCGGGAGTGAATGCCATTGAAGGCGATGCGGAGGAATCTGAGTTTGATAGCTGGATCTACCCGACGACCGACGGTGGACTGAACAATTGGACTGCTAAAGACTACATACATGTTACTTTTGTTACTCAGTAATGAACTCCTTTGTTTTTAAATTTGTAACGAACAATAATGTGAAACTTTATAGCCCGGTGTCTTACCCGGGGCACCGTGGCTTCATTTGTGAGGGCTTATTACTTGTCATTTCCATATATCATGAATAAAAACATTAGACGTTTTTTACATTTCAAATCTTGTGCTCCCTTTCTTTCTTTATATATTGCAAAATAGCTATATTTACACACACTCACCTATACAGGTTTCAATCCACTCTGGATCTCACTGGTAACGACTCTGCTACTGCCAGTTATGACTTCGAAAATCCGATCAACTTAGCCGAAGACGAAGGTGAAGATGATTGTGAAGTGCCTGGTGAGCTTGCAAGACTGTTACTCCAGGAAGAGAGGGCCATTCAGCCACATGAAGAGCCAGTGGAAACGGTAAATCTGGGTACTGAGACAGATAGAAAGGAAGTCAAGATCGGTGCCAATCTGGAGCCCAACGTGAAACAACGGTTGATTCAGATGTTGCATGATTATGTGGAAATCTTCGCCTGGTCTTACGAAGACATGCCGGGGTTGGATACTGACATTGTGGTCCATCACCTGCCTACCAAGGAAGAATGCCCTCCGGTTAAACAAAAGGTCTGCCGTATGCATCCAGAGATGTCCGAGAAGATCAAAGCTGAGGTTATGAAACAATTTGATGCCGGTTTTCTAGCAGTGACTTCTTACCCTCAATGGGTTGCCAACGTGGTTCCGGTGCCTAAGAAAGATGGTAAGGTCAGAATGTGTGTTGACTACAGGGATTTGAACAGGGCGAGCCCTAAGGATGATTTCCCTCTGCCTCATATCGACGTTCTGGTTGACAATACTGCTCAGCATAAGGTATTCTTCTTCATGGACGGTTTCTCAGGTTATAACCAAATCAAGATGGCTCCTGAAGACATGGAGAAGACCACTTTTGTTACTCAGTGGGGCACCTTCTGCTACAAGGTCATGCCATTCGGTTTGAAAAATGATGGGGCAACCTACCAACGTGCCATGGTCGCTTTATTTCATGACATGATCCATCATGAGATTGAAGTATACGTCGATGATATGATTGCAAGGTCTCAAACTAAGGAGGAACACCTTGACCATCTGCAGAAGCTGTTTGACAATCTGAAGTTGTACCAGTTAAGATTGAATCCAAACAAGTGCACATTTGGGGTAAGATCTGGAAAGTTGCTAGGCTTCGTCGTGAGCGACAAAGGTATTCAAGTGGACCCTGCCAAGGTTAAAGCCATACAAGAGATTCCAGTTCCCAAGACAGAGAAATAAGTCAGAGGCTTTCTAGGAAGTCTGAATTACATTGCCCGATTCATCTCGCACCTAACTGCTACTTGTGAACCAATCTTCAAGCTGCTGAAGAAAGATCAAGTAGTACGTTGGAACGATGAATGCCAGGCCGCTTTCGACAGAATCAAAGAGTGTCTCCAAGAACCACCCATTCTTATGCCACCGGTTGAAGGGAGACCTCTAATACTATACTTGACGGTACTTGACAGCTCAATGGGGTGTGTGCTGGGGCAGCATGACGAGTCTGGCCGAAAAGAGCATGCCATTTATTACCTTAGTAAAAAGTTTACCGACTGTGAGACCCGATACTCACTGCTCGAGAAAACTTGTTGCGCTTTGGTATGGGTTGCTCGCCGGCTGAGACAGTATATGCTGACTCACACTACTCTGTTGATTTCAAAAATGGATCCAATAAAGTACATATTCGAAAAGCCTGCTCTGTCTGGAAGAATAGGAAGATGGCAGATGATCTTGACAGAATACGACTTCCAGTACACGACTCAAAAAGCAATTAAAGGAAGTGTATTGGCAGACCATTTGGCACACCAGGCAGTGGACGACTATCAGTCAATGAACTTTGAGTTTCCAGACGAGAACATCATGGTAGTGACTGATTATGAAGTACCTGGACCGGATGAAGGACCTGAGGAAGGATCCCGATGGTCTATGCAATTTGATGGAGCCTCCAACGCTTTGGGTAACGGTATTGGTGCTGTGATCATATCCCCAAAAGGCACTCATACTCCACTCACTGCCCGACTATGTTTCAACTGCACCAACAACATGGCGGAGTATGAGGCATGCATCATGGGTCTTCAAGATGCAATTGACTTAAGGATCAAATTACTGAGTGTCTTCGGAGATTCTGCTCTCGTGATCAATCAGATCAAAGGCGAGTGCGATACGAAACACCCAAACCTTATTCCTTACAAAGAGTGTGTGTTGACGTTGATCCCCCATTTCACAGAGGGAACTTTTGGACACTTCCCAAGAGAGGAGAATCAGTTGGCGGACGCGCTGGCTACGATGTCTTCTATGTTCAAAGTCAGATGGGACAACGAGGCTCCCCGGATCATTATCTGGAAACTGGATGAGCCTGCATATTGATGTGATCTTGAGGCTGAAGAGGTAACTGAAAAACCCTGGTATCATGAGGTGAAGAGGTATCTGGAAGCTCAAGAGTACCCCGAGGGTGCATCTGTCAACGACAAGAAGTTCCTGAGAAGGTTCGCTGCAAAGTTCTTCCTCAGCAACGACATTCTCTACAAGCGAAACCATGATTCAACCTTACTGCATTGTGTGGATAAGACAGAAGCAGAAAAGATCATGGCAGAATTGCATGAAGGTACCTTCGGAACGCATTCCAGTGGACACACCATGGCAAAGAAAATCCTTCGGGCAGGATATTTCTGGTCCACAATGGAAGCTGACTGTTATCAACATTCTCGGACGTGTCATAAGTGCCAGATCTATGCTGATAAGGTGCACGTTCTTCCAGTTCCTCTGAATATCTTGACTGCACCTTGGCCTTTTGCAATGTGGGGCATTGATATGATCGGCAAGATCAAACCTACAGCATCCAACGGGCATCGCTTCATCCTGGTGGCGATCGATTACTTTACAAAGTGGGTTGAAGCAGCTTCCTACGCTACCGTAACAAAGAACGTTGTGGCACGGTTCATTCGACACAACCTGATCTGTCGATACGGTGTACCTGAGAGGAACATTACAGACAATGGTACCAATCTTAATAACAAGATTATCACTGAGCTCTGCGAACAATTCAAGATACATCACCACAACTCTTCTCCTTACCGGCCTAAGATGAATGGGGTTGTAGAAGCAGCTAATAAGAATATCAAAAAGATTGTGCAGAAGATGACAGTGACCTATAAAGATTGGCACGAGATGTTACCGTTTTCTCTTCATGGGTATCGTACCTCAGCAAGAACGTCAACCGGGGCAACTCCCTTTTCCTTGGTCTATGGCATGGAGGCAGTCTTGCCGATTGAAGTCCAGATACCCTCTCTCTGGATAATGAAGGATGCAGGCTTGAGCGAAGATGACTGGATCCAGACTCGACTTGATCAGTTAAACCTAATTGACAAAAAGAGACTCACTGCTATTTGTCATGGTCAAACGTATCAAAAACGGATGATCAAGGCATTTAACAAGAAAGTCAGACCACAAGAGTATCAAGTTGGGGACCTCGTAATCAAGCGCATCATTCTTCCTCAAAGTGATCCCAGGGGTAAATGGACCCCAACGTACGAAGGGCCATTTGTGGTTAAACATGTCTTCTCAGGAGGAGCCATGATTCTAACCACTATGGATGGTGACGACCTTCCTCACCCCGCCAATGCAGACATAGTAAAAAGATACTACGCATGAACAAAAGACCCGCTAGGTTGACACACCTAGGCAAAAATAAGGGCTTCCCGGCGAACCAAAAGGGTTCGGGAAAAAATAAGGGATGAAAAATGAAAAAAATCTGTACACCCGGCAAGTCGAAAACCTGAAAAGGCGGCTTGGGCAAAAATGGGTATCCCGGTAGACTGAAAACCCGAAAGGGCGGTCCAGGCAAAAGTTAGGGATTAAAGCATAATGCTATGTCTCATTGAATCACCTTGCATCCAGAATCCGGTATCAACTATCAGGCTCAGACGGCATCGATCAGTCAGCTTCATCTTCAACTAAGCAGCCAAGTGATGAGACACTTGAAGACATAAAGGCGATAGCAGAGTTGGAACCCAGTGGGATTATCTTTCTTCACATAGCTGTTTTGTTTTCCTTTTTCACAAAATTGTATAAACTCTATTGTTCGGCGGTGTTCTCTTACTAGCACGTCAGCCTCTTGTACATAAACGCCTATTTACAGGCAAATTCAAAAATCAATACAAATTCACTTTTCAGACCAATTGCCTATTGTTTTTTCCTTTCTCTGTTTTGTTTTGTAAAGAAGGTCCAATGTTCAATTGTGATATATGCATTTGACACTAATTGCTAACTCATAGATATTTGAATACGAAACAAAGGATTAATTACAGGTAACATCAGAAATAGGGGCAATAATGAGTTGTCTAAGCAATCTAATTGCTCTGTCCACCAAGGTACCAAGGTAAGTTCGGCTGAAGAATGTAGCCCAGATACCTTCACTCCCCGCCGAGTAAGATGAGACTCAACAATACTCTCCCAAGCAGTTGGTCTCCAATCAGCCTGAAAAGGCACAACATTCCCTAGTAAGTCAGCATCACTCTCCCCGAGCAGAGTTATCCTCAGTCAACCTCAAGGAATTGGGTACCCCCAGAAAATCTCAAACATTCCCCAGCGGAGTATATAGGTATTCCTAAGCAAGCATCTCCGGCAGTCTTAATATAAGATTGTTCCCCGGCAGTATACCGGACATCCAGTGGAGCCATTCCCCAATCCAATCTGAAAAGTTTCCCCAGGAGAGTTCAATCAATCTCCCCAGTAGATTCAGGAAGCTTATCCCCAGTAGATTCTGGAAGCTTATCACCTGCAGAGTACGAACGCGCCTCCCCGGTTTTATTCAAAGGTTATTTCCCCACCAGGATATAACTGGGTTATCCTCAGCCAATTGCCACGGAAAGATTGTCCCCGGCGAAGTCTTCCTATCCCCAGCGGAGTTCATCAAATCTTCCAACATAACTTATCAACGGTATCCCCAGCGGAGTTATCATCAAATCTCAGCAAAGTATATCTCCCCGCAGAGTATTTCCCCACAGAGTAATCTCTCCAACAAGTTTATTCCCCAGCGGAGTCAGCTTCTCCTACCGGTTTATACTTGCAACCGTCATCCCCAGCGGAAACAAAAAGCTCTACTCTTCAACATCAGCCCAGGATTTGACTTCCCGGCACCCGTCAAGGATTTACTTTCCTAGACAAAAAATACGCTCATAAGCATCACATCATCATACATTATAGCATGCACATACGCATCATGAGCATACAGTCTCATCTATTTTGAGAACATCACGCATTTCATACATCATGACATTGCATACAACTAATGTTTCGCCTTTTCAGGAAAAGGTCAACACAAAGATGATTACTATCAACTGTCGCAATTCCAGATTCAATACTTGTAGCTAGCCAGGGCATATCTGTGAGCGATTATTTATGGATTCGACACCTGTATCCAGCTAGGGCATATCTGCATAAAGAAATTTTGGACTCGATTCCTGTATCCAGCCAGGGCACGTCTGAAGAGTTTGAAGATTCGATTCCTGTATCAAGCCAGGGCATATCTGTTGACGACTAATTCCGGACTCGATTCTTGTATCCTGCCAGGGCACGTCTGAAGAGTTTGAAGATTCGATTCCTGTATCTAGCCAAGGCATATCTGTTGACGACTAATTCCGGACTCGATTCCTGTATCCTGCCAGGGCATGTCTGAAGAGTTTGAAGATTCGATTCCTGTATCAAGCCAGGGCATATCTGTTGATGACTAATTCCGGACTCGATTCCTGTATCCTGCCAGGGCACGTCTGAAGAGTTTGAAGATTCGATTCCTGTATCCAGCCAGGGCATGTTTGTTGACGACTAATTCCATACTCGATTCCTGTATCCTGCCAGGGCACGTCTGAAGAGTTTGAAGATTCGATTCCTGTATCCAGCCAGGGCATATCTGTTGACGACTATTCCGGACTCGATTCCTGTATCCAGCCAGGGCACATCTAAAGAGTTTGAAGATTCGATACCTGTATCCAGCCAGGGCACATCTACATAAAGAGTTTGAAGATCAACCCTTGTAACAGGACATGTAGTTATCTTTCTTTTTCAGGTACGCAAGTTCTCGCTAAGGAATCTCTTACGCGATCGACACCTAGATGGCATCTATAAGCCCATCCACATACCAACAGTCACCAAATGGCATCTATAAGCCCATTCCCGACAAGATTCTGTCACATCTTCAGATGGCATCTATAAGCCCATCCTCCTATCCACCATCTCTCCAAATGGCATCTGTAAGCCCATTCCCTACATCACACTGCTAACATTCTACTATGTGAGTACAAATTTCTGGGCACTCTAGTGTTCAATCATCTTCCACCTTCGGATCACGAAAGGCACGCCAGCCAATCTACATCCTCAAGTCTAAGAAGATTGAACAGGGGCAACTGTTGTACCCCAAAATTTGCCCTCCCATATTCTTCAAGATTTGTCAAGATCAATCTCTAAAGGGTTCAAAATCTCTCAAGGATTGCACAGTCCAATTGCCTCCTAACACAGTCAAAATTAGGGTTTTGGTTCTTGCAAAGAAATTGAGGTTTCCAAGGGTCCAATCAAGTCCCATATGCCTATATCCATTGTCAAGCATCCATATGTCAAGTTTCAAGACTCACAGCATCAAATTGCACAGTCAAAAACCCTAAATGCTTCATAGTCAACTGTAGGGGTAAAATGGTCATTTGACAGTCAAAAGTCAAAATTTTTGGTCAACATCTTATTTTGAAGCCACAATCATCATTTGATCAATTCTTGATCATGATTCCACAAGAATGGCTCAAAAAGTCTCAAGATGCAAAAGTTTCTATTTTTGGACAGTTGAAAAGTCAACTGCAGATTGACCAAGGCATAACTTCTTCATGGTTTATCAGAAAAATCCCATCAACTGCTCATTTTGAAGGGGATGACATTTCCTACAACTCATCTTCACACTCCAAGTCCAAGAAATGCTCTCACAAAAAGTTATCAATTTCAATATTATAGGTCATTTTCAAAAGTCAACAAAAAGGCACTTTAAGTCAAAGACCATAACTTGATATTGGTTAGAGGACTTCAATACCTTTCCAAAATGTCCAAGAACATGTTCATATCTTCAAAATTGAGCAAGATATGCATTGGAGAAGTTGGGAAATTTTTGGGAACTTTCAAAAGTCAACTTTGCCTAAAACACTTCAATTTTGCTAATGGGCCTCAAATTCTTTCTTGAATCATTACCCAAGGCCTATGGACGACCCATTGAGATTAATTTGATTTATTTTCTTATTTTTAATTAATTAATTGAATTTATATTAACATAAATTCATTTAATTGGTTATAATTATAGGAAAATTCAAAGATATGCTTTTTTAGATCTTTTTGTGAGACAAATAAGGCTAGGGCAAGCTGGCAACTCGTGTGCACTTCCAAGACCTCAAAATATCCATGATTGGCAAGGTTTCATGAAAGAAAAGATTGAAAAAGATATGATTGGCAATCACATATTCAAGTCATAATGCAATGGATTCATGGGCCTTATTCTAACCTAAATTCATTCACATACATATGCTGAGTGAAAACCCTAAAGCTAGAGACGAAAAAGCTGCCATAGAACTCCTTAGCAAAGTTACAAAAAATTGAGAAAAAGTTTGAAACTGATTTCCTATTTGCAGCACAATTCAAAGCTTCTCTTTGATTCAAACGTATTGCCTGAGTCTCCAGGAAGCATTTGCCATTAAAAACCAATCCTAACACGCAAAGAATCAAAGAACACGAGTCATTCGGTTTGTCTTATTTTTCAAAATTGCATAACATGATTCATGCGTTTTTAATCTATTTTCTTGTTTGATTTATGCTAATAGGTACCTTCTGAAGCGATTGGTATAATCCAATTGAGTTATAACTGCCTAAATCAAAATCCACCATGAACAAAATCTAGGGTTTCTGAAGCTTTCGATTAGGGCTTTAGGCATAAGGGAAAATTGGACCTTGAGACAAGCATGGTTGAATTCGTCAAGGCCAGACGAATTCAACCAGACCCTCGCGCCCTTTTTATGTGACCCATAGCTCTAATCGCTATTATTGGGACTTTTACTTTGTGGGGGTTTAAAACCCCCGCTATCTTGTTCATGTTATTGCAGGTAAACGAAGAAGAAGACGGGCGTGGCATCATGTGATTGGGGAGTTCAAATCTGGCGCGCTTTCTTTTGTTCTATACCATTAATGTTTGTTTTTTTATATAATATTTATTGTCTATTAGTTTAACAAATGCACTTGGTAGCTCAACTGGCAAAGGACGTGGCTTGCAAGTACTGGGACCTGGGTTCGATTCCCAGGTCCCCCATATAATTGTTGATATTTTTTCTCAAACGTTCACATGCAGCATTCGTTCAATGGTCCATCATGCACCCTCACGCCTAAGCTTGCCAAGTGGCTGTGACTATCAATCCAATGGCCACAGAATGAAGTCTATGATGCACTCCAGTCAACAGCACGCACACAATTAGGAAAGTCAACCAGGCTTTGTCTTAATGGGCCTGAATTGCTTCACAAAAACCTCCCCTTTGGGCCAGACACCCCCTTTGGTTTGCTTTGTTTTTCTTTTATTTTCTTTTCTCTTAATTTCTTTTAATTGTTTAATTATTGTTAATTCACCATAAAATTAATTTTTCATAATAAAAAAATCAGAAAACCAAAAAATTGTAAATTATTTTAATTATTTGCCATTAACATATTTTTGTAAATAAATGACTAAAAATTAATTTATTTAATTTAGGTTTTAAATTTTAATCCTTTTTCTTAATAAATAAAATTGTATAGAATTAGGTTTTGACTTTTAATTATTTTTATCATGATTGATTATTATTATTATTTTTGTAAATAACATGTAAATTAATTAATTAGCTTAAATTAGGTTAACTTTAATATTTTCATTAATAATTAAAATAGACTTAGAATTAGGGTTTTCACTTGATTTTTATTTTCTTTATTTCATTAAATACAAAAAACATAAAAACATCTTTCTTGTAAATAATTAATTAAATAATTAGGTTTTAGTTTAACTTCAAGCAAAGGACAAAAACTCTCAATTTCTCAAAAGGGTCCAACACCCTCGGACGTCCAGTTTAATTTCTATTTTGCGTATTATTTTCTTATTGGATTATTATGTAACTGTTCAAGGGTGTAATAGTAATTAGGTTTATTGTTTTTTTACTTCCCACATCTTTATCAAAAACGGGTCTTTGTATTTTGGCGATGTATAGACCCGCGCCTTGTAATAGCGTAGCTTTTATCTTTCCGTATTTCCTTTTCCGCACTCCTAACTGCTAATTGCATGAAAGAATGTATGATAACTAAAAACAACTCGTAGCTCACGATTTCCTAATCCAAGATAAATATAAACTGAAAATAACACACAATGCACCTGCCACTTCTAGGGTAGGCCTCACTCGTTGCCTTCGAAACGTGGTCGTCAAGTATAGGATGTTTTAGTGGTCGCTCTTATGTCTAAGATCCGGTTTCCTCGAAACAGTTGCCTCGAAACGGTTGCCTCGGATTAAAAAGGATCTAGGACATTAGGGTTGCTTCTAAGGTATCCTACTATTGCTTCGGTGACCACACTGTCCCTACAATCGAATTGACCCGAACACCTCCAACGGTGGTGCTACCTACCTTTCAATGGTGGGATGGCACTACCTTAAGGACTTTTACACAGCCTAATTCCTTAGGGTAGGTAGATGACTCATGGGTACTTGCTCTCTTCAAAACAAATCAAAAATCTTTTCACACTGACACTTTCAAAAGCTTTCAAAACAAATTTTTCAAACACTCTTGAGGACAGATACAAGAGTCACTCAGAAATCTTTCAATGAAACTTTTTCAAACTTACTACATTTTGAAAAGCAAACATTTTGAAAACATAAGAGCAAGTACCTAAGAGCCCATGGATAACCATGGATAGAAAGGGTGCTAACACCTTCCCTTTCTATAAATCTACCTCCCGAACCGAGAGACATTCTCAATAAGGAATTTTGTTGTGCTTTTGTCCTTTCCATGTTGGAGAACATAAAAGACGGTGGAGACTCTTACTTACCGCGACATTTCGCGAAACCAGCTAAAAACAGTCAGTTCTATTTCCACCGATCACAGGTACCACTTGAGCAGCAACCTCGCGTCAACACTGCGTATACTCCTTAAATGACTCCTTATCTTTTTGAGCCATTGCTCTTAATTGGTCACGGTCAGGTTCCATAAACATGTTGTACTTATATTGTTTCATGAAAGCTTCTCCTGAGTCATTGAATGTACAGATGTTGCTACTGTCCAATCCCATGTACCATTTCAAGGCAGCGCCGGTTAAACTATCCTAGAAGAAATGAATAAGCAAGTGTTGGTCATCAGTATGAGTAGACATCCTTCTGATATACATCACCAGGTGGTCACAGAGACAAGAGTTTCCCTTGTACTTCTCAAATTCTAGCACCTTAAACTTTGCTGGAACTTTCACATTAGGAGCCAATCAGAGGTCACTAACATTCTATATGAATAACTCTTTCCCTTGAAGAGCCTTTACTTCTTTCTGCATTTCATTGAATTGATCCAGAAATTCATCCATTCGGTCATAAAATCCTAAACTTTCACTTGGTGGAGGAGCAAGATGATAAACTTCATCATTAATAGCAGGCATATCATTCAATGTAAGAGGTGCGGCATGATGAATCTCATTATTAATAACAGGGACAACATGCACCACAGAAGGCGCAGAAGCAGCTGTATTTTGAACAAATGGAGCAACTTGAGTAGTAGGATTGTAACCTTCTGGCATGAAATTCTCAGGCATTCCCCATGGGTAACCGCGAGGCATGCGGTATTGAGTAGCAGTAACCATAGTAATAGAGATGGGAACTAGCATAACCTCTGAAATAATGGTTATCTGTTGTGGTTAAGTAGCATGAGGAGACAGGGGAAGAGGAGTTGGTGGATGATTATGTGCAGCCACCAACGACTCTACTAAAGCAGTCAGGTGGCCATACCAGCTCTCAGAGAAGTAACTTCTTCGTGCAGCTCGCGATTCTCCTTTTCATGGTTTTCCATCTTCTTTTTAGAATTAGCCCGAGTATTATAGCAATGAGACATCTTGTCGACTGAACGAAGTAGAGAAACAAGTAAGACACCTGTGAAAGATAGGAATGCAAAAATATGTGCAAAATGATGCATGATATGCAATGCATATGATTTATTGTGTTTATTCAAGGAACTCAAAGAGTTATAAACAATTGCAAATATTGAGGAACTAACACATTTCGAAATACTGAAAATTCTCATTTTAATAATAACTTTGGAATGAATTACAATTTTTAGTATAAGTTTCAATAAAGATCTCTCCACACACTGATGTTTTCCCTTGAGTCTTCCAATTGGAGCCTTAAAATACTTGTTCTCTTCTGCATACTTATCAGCGACTTCTTTCCATCCACCAGAATCAGAAAATGGGTGACTGGGACCTAGCTGAACTCTAGAGGAAAATAAATCCTCCTACTTTTCCATCATCTCCGGAGCATGACTCTCAAGAATCTCAATCAAGTCATCCTTATCTTTCAATCATGTTTAGTAAGACATCTCTAAAGTCTGGTACTTATTCTTCCATGCTTCCATCTCTTGCCTCGTCCTAACCAAGGCAAGTTGAAGTTCTTCCACATCATCTAAGAAAGGGGGAGGAGTCCTCATAAACATGTCAGCAAAAGGTTCTTCACGAGAATAAGGCATCTTCAACTGAGTTGCCCTTGCATGTACCCAACGGAGATGAGGCTCTAAGGAAACAACTCCTCTTGGTCCCAAATCCTTTATACCCTTCCTATGAATATGGCGCCAATCCCTTTCAATCTCTTCCTTAGCTGCCTTATGATCTTCTCCTTCTTTGATAAAGAAACCACTCATATGAATGTTACTTGGCTTGTCTCTCATTGGATATCCAAGTTGGTGGTGTGCAAGAACGAGATTATAGTCAATTCCTCCCTTTGTACCAAGAAGAGGCACATTGGGAAAAACACCACAACTATCAATAATCTTCACACCATAATAAACTTGTAGATACCAATCAATGTCAGAATGAGTGAGATCCATAATCTTCAGGGGCCAACGCGGTTCCTTCTTGATATCCCAAAAAGCAACAGACTAAGGTAAGTGAGAAATAAATCACTGATATAACAATGGTGTGCAACAAATGATCATCCTTTCCTGATAGAAATTCTGAACATAGATGGAATAATAAGTACGTCCTAGCAGTGTAGGGACTGGTTTCCAATCAGACAGGTCCTAATGGCATTAACATCCATAAATTTATCTATGTTTGGAAACAAGAACAACCCATAGGCAAGAAAAGCAAAGATAGCCTCAAAAGCAATTGTACGCTTCATCTTGGAGAAGTAACAAGCTTTCTCCAATAGAAATTGAGCAGGTAAACCTCTGATTCCTCCTTTGGTAGTCATGTTAGCCTGAATCTCACACTTCCTCAAGTGAGTTATGGTAGAAATCTCTTGAGACTTAGGCTCTCCTTCTAAACTGGTGAAAGGAACTCAATGAGTAATAGGTAAACCAAGTAAGTAAGAATACTCTTCCAATGTGGGCATCAGCTGATAATCGGGAAAAGTAAAACACGGGTATAACAAATCATAGAACTGGACCAATGTAGAAAGAATACATTCCTTCATCTTGAGCTTCATAAGAGACACAGTGACTCCATACTTCTTCTAGAAATCTGTAGGACTCTCAATCTCAGGAATCAACCTCATTAGTTCCTCTACCTTAGGATCCTTGAAACTGTACTTCCGAGTCTTTCTCCTTCCAAAATCCATGGTCAAAATAGTACCTGAGATATATGCAAAAGTCAACCTTAAGTTCCTTGAAAAAATGTTCAAATAATGCTCATGAATGCATGAATTCATGATGATGTAACAATCACACACAAGATCATAAACATGGGGGTTCATAGGTTCGACATCACGAGTATGAAGTCAAAGGTACTACCCACAAGGTAAGGACTAATGGTTTATCACCTGCCAAACAAGGTTCTAAGGAAACCCCAGAGTCTACATTCTTCCTTCGGATATTACCAATGTTCTGATTAGTTCGGTAATTAGAAATATTCTCAGGAAAAACTCGTATAAGTGCAACATCGCATGACAACTACTTCCAGATTGTTGTGTTATAGTCTCCGCACTACACCTAAAAGGCCAAGATGGGTTAAGGGTTCTACAACTTCTCAGCTTCTCGGGCTCCCAGGTCGAAATCAGCAATGTCTTCCCGATTGCTCGGTAAACAAATATTATAGTCAAAGGGTCCTCCACTGAGTGGGGGATCTCATGTCTCCTTTTTTGGAATTCCTCCCTCAAAGTTAACATGACTATACCACCCGTCATATCTTAAGTTTTCCAAAGTCCAGGTATAAGACTTATAAGAGATCACCAAGCACCCTGAAAACCAGAAAAATCCATACAAACAGGCATATATACAACAAATAATATAAAACAAATAAAATACAACAAATAATAACACATACATAGATAAACAAAGATAGGCTAGATCCACTTAGAGATGTATCCCCAGCAGAGTCACCAGTTTTGTGTAGCACTAAAAATTTTGAGGCTAAGCCATTGGATTGACTTAACTCGTACAGATCAAATAAAAAATCGCCACTGTGCTTTATTATTTCCAAAAAAAATGAGAAAAGAGATAATAAACCCAGAAAAAAGAGGGGGGAATCTAGGTACGGGGGTTGGTTATGCAAAGGAAAGGTATTATCACCTTAAACATCTATGGTACTCTACAAGAACCTCTTTGGAAATCTGTGTATTTTGGATATAAAAAGATGTATACAGAAATAAGATGGTAGAGACGAGAAAAGAAGTATTTTTTACAATTTTTGCACCCGCCACAATTGCGAGCCTTTAGTGCCTATGTACCACCTTTCGTGCAATAGGAGATCAGGGTACTCGTAGTGCACCTCAAAAATTTTAAAACACATGTGTGTTGGTTAATTTTAAGAGAAGAGATATCATCGTCATATCCGAGTGGAAAATATACTTACTACCCATAATTATGAGAAAAGAGAATTTGCATCATCTCAAAATGGAGGATATAACCTATATTTAAAATCCATCACTCAACACCCAAGTGGAAAATAGCTCTCTTCACTACATATCATAAAAGTATAGTAGCTTGCGTCACTATAAGAATCGACAACAGTCTAATCTTTTGAGAAAAGTTTTATAGTAAAAAAGCCAAAGTGGCAAAATGGTTTGAATGAGGTTAATGACTTTTAGTCTTTCAAAAAGATGTCAAAGTATGATTAAATTGATTAAGGTTTTTATTAAGAAAAGATTTTGAAAATGCATGGACCTAAGTCCAAGTTTATTATGAAAGTGGTTCAAGTTAGAAAACAAGAAGAGTTTTGAAAAGGAGGGAGAAGATTTTTTGAGATTAAAGAAGATAGGAGGAGATGAAGGGACTATCCTAAAGCACCAAGTAAAAGCTAAGGAAAAGAACGAGCTAACCAACAAAAAGACAACACTTAACATAAAAAGTCAATGCATAATTCCCATCCTTTGGATTAAAACCAAACAAGCAAAAATACTAAACCTCTAAGGAATACCAAGCTTCAGATGAATTAAGAACCAAGCAAAGTCTTGATTGACAAAAATTGTTCAGAGTAACAAATGTATACAGAGGAATTCTCAATCACAAACAAAGCATGAAAATCATAATAACCTGCACACAGAAAAAATTCAAACCAATTCTTTGGAGTAAATACCAAGGATTTCATAAGATCTTTACAAAATATCAACCAAAGATTACAGAATTCCAAAGTCTCATGGCTTCTAATCCTAAGTCTCGGGAATCCACAACTTCACAGTGCTAGGGATAGTAACCAAGTAGTTCATGAAGAAATAAGTCTTTTAAGGTTCAAGTATATTATTAAGTGTATTTAAAATAAAAAGAAAGCTCAAGTGAGCAAAGAAAAAATGACATAAAAAATAAATACTCAAGTGAGCAAAAGAAAAATGGTATGAAATATAAATTCTAAAAAAATAAATGGTACATAAAAGTAATGGCACAAATTAAAGGCACAAAGTAAAGTTAATTGTTACTGAATTCAAAGTTAGAGGTCAAGTATAACAAAAGGTTAGTTGAATGACCATCTTGAAACTTGCTTTTGAAAACTCATTAGAAGATTGATAAAACCAAAGCCTCTCAACAACAAGTTTCATTTGCTTTTTGTCAAGTATATCATTCATTTCAAGCACTCAAGGCAACCACATATGATCAACGATGTTCAAATGATTCACTTAGACCAAAATTCATGAAGTTCATTAGAGGATTGATAGAATCAAAGCCTCCTAACAATAAACTTCAAAGTTATTGGATCCAAGGTTTCAAATTAAACATACTTGGGCTTGCAAACAAAGGTTTAGCCCACAAATGATCATTTTTTGAATCGGGACAAATTTAGCGTTATGTTAAGCAATCGTAAGTGGACTTATGTAGAAGTCACACCTATTTTGAGGACCGTCAATAGTAATCTATGTATCATACATATTAGAGAAATGATATATAGATCATTCTCCATAAACATGTAGCACAAGTAAAAATAAGAAAGGGATAAGATGAAAAGGGAGGGGAATGATAGTGTAACCAATGCCTCAGATGAAACTAGGGTTTAAAATATCGTCAACATCATTCATCCGATTTGGTGGATTTGGTTTTTCAACCTATCAACACCCAAGATCCAATGAGGTTGAGGAACTTGTCCCAAAGTAATACTTAAGTATCTCCAAATTATGAGCAATCAAAAAATAACAAAATATGATTAATATAAAAACTAAATTTAAATGATTTATAAAAAGAAAATAATTGGTAAAATATACAACATGTGTTAAAATACCAAATAAAAATCCTAAAAAAAATATCAGAGGTCAAATATGAGTCAACAAGTGTTGACAAAAAATTTTAGAATTTTTTTTAAAGTCAAAAACTATTTTTAAAATATAAAGAAATAAGAAAAATAAACCAAAATTCACAAAAAATAGTAAAATCTGAAATAAAAATTAAACAAGGTCACCAATATTTGTCAAGAGGTCATTGGATCCTTCCATAACTTTTCCAGAATTTAAAATGACCAAAAAGTATTTTTAAACAATTAAAACAAGTCAAATAAAGGGAAAATTATAAAAAAATACCAAATTATAAAATAAAATTGTGAAGAAAAAAATCAGAAAGAGAAAAATCAAGAGTATTTTTGATAATTTTTTCAGAATTTTAGAAGTTGAAATGAATTTTTTATGAATATTTGAAGTTTAAAACAATTAAAACAAAAATCAGAAAATAAAATAATAAACCAAAAAATATGAACCTTCAGATCATTGTCAAAATGCGTTAGTAATCAAATCTAAGGGATCTGGCACGCTGTGTATGATATGGACATTAGTGAATAAACCACTGAATCTTTTATTTTTTAAAACAGATTTGAAAAACCAAGTGGTGTCCTGTCATTGGTTGAAGATGACACATTGGTCGTCTTCAACCTCCAGCCACACGCGAGTTGTAGGTTTCACAAATGGAAAAATTAGAGGTCCGGATCAGTGCCATTTAATTCGTCTCATCAAGACGAAGACAATTGTACCCTTCGTGAAAAATTCATATAACTTGTAGCTCACTTGATTTGGAAAAAAATAGAAGAAAAAGTGAAAACGAGTTTTGAAATTAAATGATCAATTAGCCATGAAAATGGAAACCAAAAGAAGAGTGAACTTCAGAGAATAAGAGACTACATCTTAGCAATTTATTTGAAGTGAAATGGTGGAGAATTCTACCTGAACGAAGTTCAACAAATTTGCTCTGTAACTGAACTTCTGTAACTCGATTCTATGCACGATTCTTCTTGCTAATGGTCTGGTTAGCTTCAATGAGTGTCAAGGAAGCTAACTGAGTGGAGCTTTTGTGAATTAAGGTGAGGAAATGAGAAATTGAAATTCAAGCTCAAGAGTTCGTGTGGGATCTTGGCAGGGTGATTATGGCTATGAAAGCTTGGGGAAATGAGTGGAATGTGTCATTCTATTTATAAGCAAGAGAATGGTGATGAGAATTGAGAGGAATGATGTTCAAATTGTGCAAACCAAGCTAATCCGCAAGGTGTGAAATGTGTGACTCACACATGCTCAAAACTCACTCTAATCATGTGTTTTATGTGACTAATAACCTCTGGAAACTTGCTAATGATGATTAGAAACAAACACACACTCAAAGGGCTTGTGATGGGAGTTTCAATTATGACAAAAACTCAAAATCAGTTTTCATGGTGCTCACTTCAAAACCATGGGGCAAGCAGCTCAAGAGGCTTTATAATCTCATTCCTTTTGCATTGTAAAGATCTCATCACAACCTTTACAATGTGCCAAGAAATGTAGCATTTGGTGATCTGAGCTAAATGTTATTCATGTTTGAAATCAATAAAAACACACAGATATTTGACACTTAGAAAAATTCTAAGTATGGAGCCTCAAAATAACCTATAATGTTCTTCAAAGTTACATGCCCTTCCACTCAAAATTTGATCTTGATCCTTGAAGATGAAATGAAGTAGACCCTTTTAATTGAATTTGGAATTGAGATAATTCAAAAATCATAAAAAATGAAAGAGTAATGGTCTTTGGAATATGATGAACAAATTTGGGGAAATTCACAAAAGACTTATAATCCTTTCAATTCTTTAATGACTTTCCAAACATTTTCAAGTGTTGCATATTTAAACAAAGTTGTAGTAGACATCCCAAAGATTATTTTGAAAAAAATGAGCTCAAGGAGATAAAATATGACCAAGTTATGATCCTTTGAAGTCACACAGGAGAATTTGATAGCCTTTTCAAAGGACTTGTTATTTTCTTCAACCATTTGTGAGCTTCCATTCAAAATTAGCCTTAAACCCTTGAAGATAACTTGTTAAAGACCCTTTAAAGAGAATCATGGATTTGGAATCAATCAAAAATCTTAAAAAAATGAGCAAGATATGGTCCTTGGAAGTCAGCAAACCCTAGCTCAGAGAGTGTCAAAATGACTTGGAACCCCTTTCAACTTTTGATG
Source organism: Vicia faba (assembly GCA_948472305.1). NCBI lineage: Eukaryota > Viridiplantae > Streptophyta > Magnoliopsida > Fabales > Fabaceae > Vicia > Vicia faba. The sequence continues at coordinate 1,576,725,319 of OX451737.1, forward strand.
ATTTTTATTGCACGATTGGATCTTGTCATGTGAAGAGAAGTTGTTGTTGATGATGATAAGAACCCATATAAAAAAGAACCAACTCAAAATATTGAAAATTGAGAGAGTTATGCACTTGTGACCAGTAAATCAAGTACTTGCTCAATTAGGTCAAACTTTTTGAATCAACCTTGAATCTTTTGAACTTTATTTGCAAAATAGGGCATGATGGATCACATTAGACCTTGAAATGATGTTGTATTGAAGCACACTCAAAGGTGGAGCTTAAGTATCAATGAAACTTGTTGAAGAAGGCATGGAAATAAACACATGAACCTATGAATCTTCTTGATTAATACCACCACCAACCTTGAGGAAAACTTGACCTAAATAAGGGTGAGAGAGTTCTTTGAACAAAAAAAATGATATCATAGACATAGTCGTGAAGCTTAAGCTCTTGCAATCCATTAAAGAACCATTTGACAAAGGACCATCCTTCAAAATCCTAGGTTAGATGGTGAGAAGGATGCAGTTGTGTCATCACCTACAATATGAACATCCAAAGAAACATATATACATATTTTGATGTTAGTTAAAAATTAATCCACCTAAAAAAAACACATGTACAAGATACACAACTCAAGGTGCTTGGTGATCCCTCAAGAGCAAACTTAAAGATAGGATGAAGTAGAAAGGGAGAACTAACCCTAATGTGTGATCTTGATGTATTGATAATATGAGATAATGAGAGATCTTGGAGACAAAAACTAGGGTATAACACCAGGAAACCGCGCTAAGCGCCCTTGCGATTATGTAGAAAAATCTGCTTGCGGACAGTTCTATCTTGTTAAGAATTTTCACACAAAATCCATTCCAACACCCATTTTTCACCAATTAGATGTATTATAACCTATATCTAACATATAGCATCAAATACAAACCTCAGAACATGATTTCTAAAATCAATTTCATGATTTCACATTCAAACCCTAACATGTCAAAATCTAGAAATTGAAGAACAAATTTCTAATCTCATGTTACTACCCATTACATACTCATATATAATTCCATAATAACAAGAAATTCCACCCTTACCTTAGATGTATATTTTTCTTAGCTTTTCATCTTCTCTTCTCCCTTCTTTTCTCCTTTTCTTCTCTTCTCTTGTTTTACAATTCTATCTTTATTGTTTCACAACACCTTACTATCTCTTATTTCACTAATGGGCTTATCTCACCCACTCATTCTAATGTGACACTTAAAGCCCAACACTCAATATTTCTATTCTAACACTTATTAACCCAAAACATAATTACACAATTAATCAAAATATTCACAAAATCACATAATTTAATTAAATACTATATCAAATAATAATTAATACAATAAATAGTTATTAAAATAATTACTAAAGAAAAACAGGGCGTTATAGGAGTCAACTTTGAAGAATAATCATAGAACTGGCGCATCCTTGATATATCTCAGAAATCTTATGGCTGCTTACATATGAGTAGTGGTTAACTTTGACAAGTTGATGAGTCACCATTTTTGCTATAGTTATCATCATTTTAGAAGGTGAAAGTATGTGAATTATTTGCATTTTCTAAATAGTTTTGAGTAGTTTATATGCCAATTTATTTAATTTTGTATTTGTCAATGTTTTAAGTATTTTTGATATTTTTGATCTTTCTGGGAAGGTTAACGTGTTTTGAAGGTTGGAATAAGTCAAAGAGATGGACGGAAAAAGGATGCAATGAATTTTCAGAAGGATTCACAAAGTCTATTTTCTAGCATGTTTTACATCATGATAGACGTGTGGTATTTTAATCATAACTAGAGCTTTGTAACTTGGAATGATGTGAGACTGGCGGAAAATGAAAGCTAACATTAAACTTTCATGAAGAAATCAAAGGCAAATTCGTATTTTTATACTCATAGACCTATCAACTATCCCATACGCGTATGAGATCTGTAAGTTTTTGCATTCTTGCCCATACGCGTAAGGGAGCCGACCAAACGCATATGGGAGTCAGCCATACGCGTATGGGAGAATGTCATACGCCCAAAACATTGCCCATATGCTACACCATACGCGTATGGCAGCCCCCATCCATATATGGTCGCACATAATCACATAAAAGCCCATTTTTACGTATTTAAATCCAGAAAGTGATTTTTTGATGTTTGGACTTGATTTTTTATGGCAAAGTGTAATTTGAAGGTTGAAGAACACAATGGAAGAAAGGTGGAGCTTAATCTTCAAGGTCAAGTTAGGATTATTAACGAACTCGTGATTAAACCCTGATTCCTAGCACACTTTCCTCATATTGTTTTCTACTTCTTTTAATTTTGCTGTTATTTAATCTTGTTCGAACAAAACCAATTCAAAACCCCAATTGCTTTTGTTTAACTAAAGTAATACTCGAACCCTATATCACCATGCAGTCCTTGAGATAGATACTTTGAGATTTTCCATTATTACTATTTTGAAGGATTAGTACACTTGTTAATTTACCGAACAAGTTTTGGCATCGTTGTCGGAAACTACCGAAGATTATAGAGTTCATAGTTTTATTTAGTTAAAATATTATTACTCTGCAACTAAAATTTTGATTTCAGTTTTTTATTTGAATTTTATTTTACCAAACAAAAGTTGGATTATTGTTGCTTCATAAATTCTTCTATATATACTTTTCTACTAATAAAGTGTTTGAATTTTATAGTCATGTATTATTTTGATACTTTACCACCAGTATCTTCTGCATGTTGGTCACCCGATTCAGGAATCATTTTGGAAGAGGCGACCAAAAATTTTAAAGCATATAAGAGGAAGGTAAGAATTCTTATGAGTGAATGTAAGGAAGCTAACTTTTATCCATATAGGTTTATGTGGAGAGAGTTAAAGTTGAAAGAAGAATATTTGAAAGACGACGGAAAATGCATAACATCGTATGAAAAAGATGCAGTAAGAATAGAAGAATTTGAGGTAAACAAGAAATTTAGGGAAGGAGAAAGAAGGAAACTTGAAGATGGTGTATGTGATACGGTGGGAGAACTGACTTGGGTGTTTTTCGTTTTATCGCAAATATTGCGGTTAGCAAGAGTCGCCACCGACTTTTCTTTTATCCAAAAGGAAAGGTGAAAAAGCACAGGAAAGACCTTTGAGATTATTTCTTGAGTTCGGGGGGGTAAATTATGAAAAGGGAAGGTATTAGCACCCTTTTCATCCATGGTTTTCCATGGGCTCTTAGTTACTTGCTAGATCACTTGCTTTTGTTTGAAATTATGCTTTGTGTGGTTTTTGAAAGTATTTTGTAAAGAGGCCATTGTTTAGGCAAACTTTGTAATGATTCTTGTTCGTAAGAATGTATACAAAGATGTTGATCTTTTGAAAATATTTTCAAGTTTGTAAGATGTTTTGAAAGTGTAGGTGTTTGTTTTGAAAAATAGCAAGGATGTTTTGTTTTGAAATAGAGCAAGTAATTAGGAGCATTCTACCTACTCAAAAGTCTTTCATGTTCATCTCCTCTTTCCTTTGACATTGTTATCTTACCATTGATTTGGTAAGTAACCCTATCTTTGGATGTAAACGGGACGGGCGTGGGTCATCATATAACCATGATTAGCAATGTTGCAAGGTATCTTAGCATTCTCTTTTAGGGTCTAAGATCATTTGAAAGGCAACATAGATAGCGTCATCGAGGGACTATGATCTTGTATTTTGTTTGTTTTTTGCTAAGATACCTCACATGCGTAATATGGCCATTTTGTAAGGAAACCAAGTGGATTTTACCCTAGGGGTGCTTGTGTGCAAGTGTATTGTTTTTCATGCTTGGTTTTGTCTTTGATTAGGGTTTTCTAATTGATTGGTTTTAGTCTTTCCATACAAACCCTAATTACTAGCATTTGTATATAAAGCGATAAATTGCGGAATTTAAAATTACTATGCTATTAAAATACTTGTGGGAGTGGGTGTACAAATTACAAATGGGGATTGCAAGAAAATAAAGCCTAATTATCTATTACAGCCATATTGAATTTGGATAAGTAATGTACAAAAATGAGCAAATATACAAGAATGTAAATGTAAAGAAAATGGATATTTTGTTTGGATTTTTTAGAGAAAAGGGATTTTGTTTTAACCTAATTAACTAAAAGAAAAATAATTAATTAAATTAGTAAAAAGTAAAACCTAAATTTACTAGGAAAAGAATTTAAATAAAAACCCTAATAATTGATTAAAAAGAAATTAAGTTTATAAGAAGAATATTTTTGGTATTTTTGTCTTAAAAATAATTTATAGTATTATAAAATATTTTTGGTCTTTTTATATTTTAAAATAATATATTTAAATTGTGTAAAAGAAAATAATAAAAAAAACCTATTTTCTAATTAAATTTACAAATCAATTAGCAAAATAAATAAAATATGATTAAAGAAAATATTTTTTGTGTAAAAAAATAAATAAATAAACTATATCAAAATATAAATCTAATATTTTTATATTTTTCCTGATTTTTTTTAGTATTATATAAAATATTTAAGAAAACAAATAAATAAAAAATGAGAAAAAAGAAAATAAAATGGGTTAGGGTGTGAATAGCCAGCAAGGGGGTTAGAAGTGAAAAAAAACATAAGGCCCAAGGGATGAGGCCCAGGGCTTCCAAAAAAAAGTCAGAATGTGTGAAAAAATAAAAAAAAATCCAAAAGGGTACCACTATGGCTCGAACCCAGGTCCCTCTAGTCATAGGCACGCGCTTCTACCACTGGGGTGGCTATACATCCGTTTATATAAATCAAACCATAAATATATATGGTAAACACGTTCCTGAGGCCAACTTCGTCTTCAACCTCACGCCTAGCCAGAACCTTTGTATCTTATTCAATTCTTAACAAAAATGAAAAATGTAAACAGGAAACTTGTAGCAAATTTCCTCACGATTTCAGAAATGCAAAGCAATAAATTTATAGATCAAAGACAAGTATGAATTTTAATGGCCCTAATCTGAACCCTAAAAATTTCAGAAACTTCAATCCTAAAATTCTCTAAGCTCGAGCAATATAAATGAAAATGATGGACATGGTTAGCTTTAGGGCAATGATATCTACATTTTTCATTCATAAACAAACCATTAATGATGCATGTATGAAGAGTTCAAAAGTCAGAAAACTTATCTTGCAAGAGGGTATCGTGTTTGGAGTTTGAGTAGCTTTTAGTGAGTTCCAATGATTGGACTAGCTTCCTCAAGTTCCCAGGAAGCTAATGTGATGCTTAGCTTGAGCTGAAATTGCCTGAGGAGTTCTGGAGAAGTCAAGGTGCAAGGTGTTGTTTTTGAAAATGGTGGATGATGATGGAGGTGTTACAGTGGTGTTGCAGGTGTTGGGATTGTTTGTGTATGTTGTTTATAAGCTTTTGAAAGTAAGAGTCCAAGAAACGCACGAGCAAATTTGGAGATTGGATTCAAAACTCAGAAATGGTAAGTTTTGAAGTGTTTTTGGTGATTCTGTGTTCTTGGTGTTTTCAGGGTTCAAGTATGTGTTAGATTTGTGGAAAATGACTTGTGTATGTATAAGCAAAAGGGTTTGAGTGCTTTGGAGAGTCGGAAGTACAAGTTACAAGCTAATGGCTATGTTACTTGATTTTCAAGAAAAGTGGGAAAACAAGTTTCAAGAAGAAGTACAAGCATGGGCTGAGTGATTGTAAGTGTCTAAACAAGTTTATCTTGAGTTATAAGACATGTATGATTAGAAGAGAACAAGTGCAAGGCTCAAGTACAAGTTTTATGCAAAAAGCTACTTTATCCAAATGGCATTATGCACTTTCTTCCCAAAATGGATATAAAGCATGGCCTTGCATTAAATGCTTGAATTGAGACCTCTAACATCTGTAAAAGCAATTAATTTTCGAGTTCCTAACAAGTTTGAGGCCTGCAAAGTAGAGGTTACGCAACATAAGTTTGAATTTTGAATCTTGTTCATCATAAAATGACTTGAAATTCAAGTGTGAAAACCCTAACTTCATCTCTTTGATTCTCCCTACTCAAAAATGATATCAAGGAGTTCTTGGACATTTTGGAAAGCTTGTAATGTGCTATACAACCACTCTTTGAATCACTTTTGAAAATTCCCCTTGGAACTATATGAAAAAGTGCCATGAAGTTAGGTCAAAATCCTGACTAAATTAGGGCAAAATTTCGCTAAGTGTTTTGTTTCATGACCATGTGTTCTTAAAATTATAACTTGAGATCCAAGAACTTTTGGAAGGAGTTATGTAAAGAAATGTTATATATTTAATGGATATCTACAACTTTCATGTTGAAAGTTTCTTTTGAATCATCTTGTATCATGGTGAAAAGTTTGCTCAAAGTTGTGAAAAAATAAGAAATTTCCAACACTTAGAAAAATTTCTAAGTTTAGAAATTTTAACTTTTCAAAATGAAATCTTGAATTTTGGGTTTCTTGATGAATAAGTTTCATATTTTGACATACTTTTATGAATTGTTATCTTTGACATTTGATTTTGACCAAAAAGTTAAAATTTGACTTTTTAGTATACAGTTGACTTTTGATCAGTTGACAGAAAATTCATCTATCAATCCATTGGACTTTAGCAATGTTTTGAGTCATGTCATTAGGTCAAAATTATGCAATTGGACTCTTGAGATCATTCCTTAAACCAATTGATCATTTGCTAGGTCAAAAATCAGAAATTGCCCTTTCCTAGTCAAAACCTAATTTTGACCAGTTTGTCCTTTTGAAGTTTGATCAAATTTCTTGAGGAATTATGGTCCAAACATGATAAAATGATACATATGAGTTTAAAATGTTGATGTGGATCAAAAATTATGAAGTTTGACTATAAATTGGCCATAGTTGACTTTTTCCCCAATACAACTAATTTTTAGGTCAACTGCTCAATTGACTGAGCAAAAGTGTGATCCAAAGCTTGAAACTTAACATGAGTAATCTTGAGAGGCCTGAATGATATATGAAAGTAATATGGGGAATTGGAAGTTCAAATATCCTTGTGCAATCTCAAACCCTAATTTTGGTCATCAATGCTTAAGGGGGTGTCTTGAGCTGATCAACCCTAGTGCAGTCTTGAGCCAAAGGAGATCTTGTGAGAAAATTCTTGATAAGTGAGAGGGCAAATTTTGGGGTACAACAGTGTAGTTCTAGATGAAACATCAAATTTAAAAATTTGTGAAGATGTGAATCCAACAAGAAAATATTTAACAAAAGAGTATCCCTAAAAACTATTTTAACAACAAGGGCAATGAACAACAAGAAATTGACAAAGTATTGGAAGTCATTTATACCTTTTTCACTAAAATCAAACTGAAAATGATTTAGAAGAAATATCATCAATACCTCAAGTTCATGGGACTATTACCAAACAAAATAAAGGAAAATGATTATAAGTTGTGTGTCATATATGTCACCCTAACATGGGGAATGAGACGTCAAGATAACAACGATAAATGAGCGCTGCTTGGGAGCAACCAAAGGGAGGTATTCATAATTTTTTATAGTCTTTAATTTTCTATTAATTTTTTTGTTTTTTTTTCTTTTAGTTGGTTTATTTTCTGGTTGTTTACTTTCATCTAGTAATCTGATAATTATAACTTTAATGGTTGTGTGTAATGTACACAAATTGAATGCATGTGTGTCCTATGTGCATGCTAACTCACCAAACTGTTTTTATATACTTCTGAATGATCTGATTAGTTTAATTGAGCTATACTGAATGTTAAGAAAGTTTATTGTAACTGGTTGAGAAACTCTATCCAACAAGAGGTATTGTGTAGGCTCTCATCTCTACCCAACAAGATTTGAGAACAAAAAAAGCCAAACACATTGGTTCATCATGAGAGAGCATTCCAGTATGTATCTATTATTCAAAACTTGTGTACATTCTTTTCTGATGTCATTTACATGATTACACACATTGAGGCATGTTTTTTATTTAAGCCATGAGCCTTTCAGCCATCCCTTTTTAATTGTTTATATCCCTTGTATAACCCCTTTGGGCCTGCTTCCCTTTTGTTTTTTTAAACCTATGCCGAACCCTTAGCCTAATCATTTCGCTAAACTACTTGGAGTAGAAGCATTACGTCTCAAAGATGTTTCAAATTTAAGTTTGGGGTTGTTATTGGAATAACAACCAATAAGTTTAGGGTATCAATTAGCAATTGAGAGAATCAAATAAATATGAGTACAGCTTTTAAAAGAAAAAGAAATGAGTTGGAAATTAACAAATTTGAAAGAAAAAAAACAGATAAATAAAGTACTCAAAGAAATGTGAAAATCAAAAGCCAGGGAGAACTCAGTTGAATGAAATATCCCCCATTAGTTTTTAATTAGACATTGTCAATAAGAATAATAATCCTTACTCCAAGTATCAACCTACTCTCTAAATATATCCTACCCGAGACTCAGCCACATTATAATCTGAAAGACCTCAAAAATGTGTATATCGTTCATTTTGTCATCTAGTTAGAATTTATTCGACCATATGGTATAATATTGCCTACTGTGAATTTTGAATGAAAACACATAAATACCTGAGAGATTTTGTGAGAGTTTGAAATGAGGTGACAGGTGAAATAGTATCATCAAGTGAAAATGTGTAAGATCAATCAACCATGGTAAACAGGAAAACATAAGGTCATGGTTAAAGATAACCACAAAAGATCTCAGAGGTATGGTATTTTCAAAAAATTTAACTTTATCTGAGTAGGCATGAGTAGATAGTTACTAAAGTTGCTTGAGGATAAGTAACAAGCTAAGTTTGGGATTATGATCAGTCACCATTTTTGCTATAGTTATCATCATTTTAGCAAGTGAAAGTATGTGAGTTATTTGCATTTTCCAAATAGTTTTGAGTGGTTTATATGTCAGTTTATTTAGTTTCGTATTTTTCGATGTTTTAAGTATTCCTGATATTTTTGATATTTCTGGGAAGGTTAACGTGTTTTATTGGTTGGAATAAGTCAAAGAGTTGGACGGAAAAGCGATGCGGTGAATTTTTAGAAAGATTCGCAAATTCTATTTTTCATTATGTTTTAAATTATGATAGATGTGTGGTATTTTGATCATAACTAGAGCGCCATAACTCAGAATGATGTGGAACCGGAAGAAAATGAAAGCTAATATCAAGGGCTACAACTTTCCTAAAGACACCAAAGGAAAATTTGTATTTTTATGCTCATATTTGTATCAACGGTCCCACACGCTTAAGAGATATGCTAATTTTTGCATTTCTTCCCATACACGTATAACAGTCGGCCATACCCGTATGGGAGCTGGTCATATGCCCAAAACACTGCCCATATGCCCCATACGCGTATGGGCTCCCTGAATTACATAAAAAGCCCAACTTTACATATTTAAAGCCAGAAAGTGTTTTTTTTAGGTTCAGATTGATTTTTTATGGCAAAGTGCGATTTGAAGGCTGAAGAACACAGTGGAAGCAAGGTGGAGCTTAATATTCAAGGATTTTCCTCATTGAAGACTTCTTCATCTTGATTCTTTGTAATGTTTATTTTCATTAGTATGAGTAGCCAAGCACCTTAGTGCTAGGGATGAGTACCTGAGATTGGTTTTGTTAATAATTCTCATTTGAACCTTGTGTTGACTTATGCTTTATTTTCTAATAGATTTATTTCTTTTCTAAGTTTAATCTTTTCTCTCTTATACAAATTAATATTCATTTACAATTATCTGTTAGGCCGGACTGTTAACAATAACGCTTGATTGAAATATTTTGTCTTAGATATCACATAGGACTAGGGATACCATTTAGAAACCTATATGCTTTGATAGAATAAAGTATATGTTCTTGAAATTGAATGCTTAAATTCATATATATAGCTCACTATGGACATAGGAGTTAATTTGAATGTTTAAAGATTTTCTCACTAAGAACTTAGGAGTAGAGACACTTGAGAACGGTAATATGTGAAGATAAAGTATGTTGATATAAGGTCAAGTTGGGATTATCAATGAACTCATGATCAAACCATGATTCCTATCACGCTTTCCTCATATTATTTTATACTTCTTTTAATTTTTCTATTATTTAATCTTGTTCGATCAAAACCAATTCAAAACCTTAATTGCTTTTGTTTAACTAAAGTAATACTTGAACCCTATATCACCATGCAGTCCTTGAGATAGATACTTTGAGATTTCCCATTATTACTATTTTGATGCATTAGTACATTTTTTAATTTACCGAACAAGTTTTTGGAGTTGTTGCCGGAAACTACTGAAGATTATAGAATTCATAGTTTTATTTAGTTAAAATATTGTTCCTCTGCAACTAAAATTCCGATTTCAGTTTTTATATTTGGATTTTATTTTACCAAAAAAAAGTTGGATTATTGTTTCTTCAATAATTATTCTATATATACTTTGATACTAATAAAGTGTTTGAATTTTGTAGTCATGTATTATATTGATACTTTGCCACTTGTATCTCCTGCATGTTGGTCACCTGATTCAGGAATCATTTTGGAACAGGCGACCAAAATTTTTAAAGCATATAAGAGGAAGGTACGAGTTCTTATGAATGAACATAAGGAAGCTAACTTTTATCCATGTATGTTTATATGGAGAGAGTTAAAGTTGAAAGAAGACTATTTGAAAGATGACGAAAAATGCATAACATCATATGAAAAAGATGTAGTAAGAATAGAAGAATTTGAGGTAAATAAAAAATTTAGGGAAGGAGAAAGAAGGAAACTTGGAGATGGTGTAGTTATAGATGAAACATCAAATTTAACAATTCATGAATATGTGGATCCAACAAGAAAATCATTAACAAAAGATTATCCCTAAAAACTATTTTAACAACAAGGCCATTGAACGACAAGAAATTGACAAAGTATTGGAAGTCATTTATACCTTTTTCACTAAAATCAAACTGAAAATGATTTAGAAGAAATATCATCAATACCTCAAGTTCATGGGATTGTTATCAAACAAAATAAAGAAAAAAATATTATAAGTTCTTTGTGTCATATTTGTCACCCTAACATGGGGAATGAGACGTCAAGATAACGACGGTAAATGAGTGCTGCTTGGGAGCAACCAAAAGGAGGTATTCATAATTTTTTATAGTCTTTAATTATATTAATTTTTTTGTTTTGTTTTCTTTCAGTTGGTTTATTTTCTGGTTGTTTACTTTCATCTAGTAATATGATAATTATAGCTTTAATGGTTGTGTGTAATGTACACAAATTGAATGCATGTGTGTCCTATGTGCATGCTAACTCACCAAACTATTTTATATACTTATGAATGATATGATTGGTTTAATTGAGCTATATTGAATGTTGAGCAAGTTTACCGTAACTAGTTGAGAAACTCTATCCAACAAGAGGTATAGTGTAGGATCTCATCTCTACCCAACATGATGAGGAAAAAAAGCCAAACACATTAGTTCATCATGAGAGAGCATTCCAATATGTATCTATTATTCAAAACTTGTGTGCCTTCTTTTCTGATGTCATTTACATGATTACACACATTGAGGCATGTTTTTTATTTAAGCCCTAAGCCTTTCATCGATCCATTTTTAATTGTTTATATCCCTTGTATAACCCCTTTGAGCCTTCTTCCCTTTTGTTTTTTTAAACCTATGTCGAACCCTTAGCCTAATCATTTCCCTAAACTACTTGGAGTAGAAGCATTATGTCTCAAAGATATGTCGGATTTAAGTTTGGGGTTGTTATTGGAATAACAACCAATAAGTTTGGGGTATCAATTAGCAATTGAGAGAATCAAATAAATATGAGTAAAATTTGTAAAAGAAAAATAAATGAGTTGGAAATCAATAAATTTGAAAGAAAAAAAAGAGAAATAAATTACTCAAAGAAATGTGAAAATCAAAAGCCAGAGAGAACTCAGTTGAATGAAATATCCCCCATTAGTTTTTAATTAGACATTGTCAATAGGAATAATACTCCTTACTCCAAGTATCAACCTACTCTCCAAATATATCCTACCTGAGCCCAGCCATAATTAGAACTTGCAAGACCTCAAAAATGTGTATATCGTGCATTTTGTCACTGTTTACCTGGGGATTTGGTAAACAACCGCTGATCCTCCAAATGGTTACTTATTTGGTTACTCGCAGGATCGATCAGATTGATCCTATGGACATAGGTTGATTTTGAAGTTTAATTAATGTGGATAAGGCTTTAAGTAAATTGGTTAAAGTAAATTGCATAAAGGAAAAGGCTTGGTAAAATAAACGAGGCTGGAATGTAAAGGTTCGACAGGAATCTTAAAAGGAAAAGCATGTAAAATACTGGAAAAGTAAATGACTTGAATTGATTAAATTGGTGTTTCACACATACATTTCTCAACAATTCGTTCGCTCACACTGGGTACTTGAATCTAAATGAGTGACTATGTATCTATTGTGAACACACGCGAGAAACTACACGTCTACTCCTATTTATACAAAAACATTCCAAGTAACCGTCGGGCAGTTACACTGCTTCGAGATCAAGCCACTTGTCACGTTCTCCATGCTCGACGCCCCAGATCCTTGCACGTTCGCACGTAGTAACTGCTGGAAACCGTTTTCCCTCCAAAGCTTTGAATTTCAAACTGCTCCACTCTGGACCATCGAACACGTTCGTCAAGAGACGTCTTCGACGAAACTCCTTCGACGTCGAAGGCAATCAGCCTCCTTCCTTGGAAGAAATCTTCTAAGTATTTGGCCATCTTTCGACGGTCACTTCGACAAGCTTAGCCAGTCGAAAGCATCTTTCAGCTTTTAATGGCTGTCATCAATTGAAACAAAGGTGTCGAATTTAGGAGCCAACAAATTGCCCCCCAAGAATGCCTTATTTCGACTCTTGAAAAGAAAAAGGCATTCTTTGAAAACGCCATTCGACACCTGTTTGTCCACGCTGAGTCACAAGTTAACTTGTGCACTTTTTGTTGCTTTTTACCAACTATTGGCAATCCCAAGAAACCATCATTGATTTGATCCTAGGACGTCACTGTCAGTACGGCGTGCAGAACCAAAACATCACTTCATAATTTGTCATTATGACAAATTCAAAAAACGAGGACGCACGCTGCGTCTCTCTGTTTCTGCAGAAACGGCCAAAACAACAGGATGCTGCCACGCGTCCCACTACTCCCTGCAGCATTAAATGACATTTAATGCCCTCGTTATTGGGAATTTCTCCCACTACTATAAATAGTAGTGAATATCCCATTGTGGGACTTTTCACGCAAACAATCTCTCAAACTCCCTTGCTTTCTTGCAAACTTGTTTCTCTTTGCAGAAAAAACTCTTCCCTTTCCAACTTCATCTTCATCCTCAACAATGGCTTCTGCTTCAACTGCCCCCAAGACTAACGCACCAACTGAACAACTTGCTAAGCCCAAGGTTTTTGTAACCGCTCCGGTAGTGAACGCTACAGGGAAACGAAGGGTCCCTGAACCATCTGATATCTCCGTCCGCGACGCTTACTCGCGTCACTTGATGATTCCGGTTGGATACTCCAACCAAATCTTCGCAATGGCTGGACCCATGAACCCCAGCATCTCTGAAGCTCTGAAGATCAAGAGCTACTTTCCCATTGTCGAGAAGCTCAAGCCAGTAGCTTGTGCTAAGAAGGATCCAGAAGACAACGAAGACCCCACACACGAGAAGATCGACCTTCGTTTCTTCAACAGAAGTGTTAGAGTTTTTAGGTCTTGCCCTAATCTCACCCAGGACTATGTTGCTTGGCTAACAAAGCTGGAAAAACATCAAACTCCAGTCTGGAAGGAGATGGGCATCTTTGACCTAATAATGCTGTCGAAGACAGGTTTAAACTACTCCCCAGAGATGCTTATAGCTTCGATGCTGTTCTGGGATAACTCTCACTTCACCTTTCACCTTCCATGTGGGATGTTAACTCCCACACTCTTCGACGTAGCAGCCATCACTGGACTTCGACCAACCGGAGATTACTTCGACCCGGAAGAGATGTCGGAGGACCAAATTGGCTTTTCTGAGACGAAGCCAACATTCACCACCTTTATCAACCACTTTCATGACAAGTCGACAGACACAGTGTCCGACGTTGAACACATAGCGTTTCTAGCCTTATGGCTAACTCGCTTCGTGTTCTGTTCGAAGTCCCTGCAAGTGACCAAAAAGATGGTCACCCTGGCCACCCAACTGCATCACCGTCAGAACATCTGTCTGGCAGAACTAATTCTGGCCAGTCTTTATGACTCCATCAGCAATGGGGTTACTCTTTTGAAGCATATCGAAGATAGGAACAGTCTGCTACTCGCTGGGCCTTTCTGGTTACTTCAACTGTGGCTTAACGCCACTTTCGAGTCTTTCTTACCCAAGAAGACTCCGATAAATGAACAAGCCTCAGCGATAGCTAACAGACGGATCGAAGGAATTAGGCTGGCTCTACTGACGCCTGCGGAAGATGGGCTAGAGTTCCAACAAACCTTCACTAACTTCGTGCTGATGTTCGCTCGAAGGAAGGAATTTGTTTCGACTATGGCTCCATTCGCTCAGCGAAAGGTGGGGCCAGCTTGGTTCACAAGGCCACATCCCAAGGAATCGAGTGGTCCCAATGTTGATGAGCACACCATACTGTGGGAGGCATTCCTTACTCCAAGGATTATGCCTCTTCGATTTAAAAGTTCTAAGACTCATCTGAGTCTGCTGGCCTATCAACCAAACCTGGTATCTCGCCAGTTTGGTATCATCCAAACCTTGCCTTCTCCCATTTTCCAAAAAGAGAAGTCAATGTTGTACTTCTGCAACGATTATACAGAAGATGCTGCTACCAAGCATATTGGAAGATATGCTGGTCGAACCATCCTCTCGCTGTTCAACTACCAGCTTAACTTCCTTTGTTCGCCATCTTTTGAAGAATGGTGGAGAAGCTATTACGCTGAGTACTTCTTCGACGAGAAGGACTTTACAGCAGAGTTGCAGAAGTCTTTTGTCCTCGTATTTGACAAAGTAAAGAAATGTAAGTTCATACTCTCACATTACTTTTTATCTTTCTCTTCGACTGTTAGCTTGTTAACTTTCCTTTTCGCTTTCAGTTGTTCGAAAACCTTTGGTCAAGAAGGCTCCAGGAGGCCCACAAGGAGGGGTCCCTTCGACAAAACCTCCACCGCCGGCGAAGACTATAGCGCCGGCGAAGACAACAGGCAACCAACAGGGGGAAGGCTCTTCGAAGAGGCCTCCTGCATCGGTAACCAGATTTTCTTTGTTTTCATTCTGGTTTTCGATTTTTTATTTTCGACGTAATTATTCAATCGAATTCCTATTGGTTTTATAGGTCCCTTCGCCCAAGAAAAGGGCAGCATTGGTGATCGAATCGGGGAGTGACGACGACAGTGATACCCCTCCTACTCCCTTAAAGAGGAGGAAGTTAACGAAGGATGCTTCCGTTCCTACTCCAGTTTCTGAAGGTCGAACCGTCAGAATAAAGGTTGGTGCGAAAAAGCCTAGGCCACCTGCAGTGGTCATCGAAGAACCAACTGAGGAAGAACTGAACGCTCTAGTTAACCAGCCTGTCGAAAGTGATAATTCCAGCCCTGGGGCTGAAGCCAATCCACAGGTAATCTATTAGACCCTTCTTATCACTTAGGCATAAATACCAATATTTGATTATATCTCTTTCGACATCTGAAGATTTGTCTTCTTCCTCTTTTTTAGGAAACTACTGGAAGTTCCCCACCAAGGACTTCAGAAACTCTGGAATCTGCTGACCTTAGCAGGCCTCAGGTGCAAGATTTGGGCAATGACGAAGCCCACACTGAGCATGAGGCCAATGCTGAAACAGTGGAGAAGACAACTGAAGAACCTATGGCGGAGGAAACACAGCCAAAAACGGTTCCTGTGGTGGTCTTGTCGTCAGAAGAGAATCCTGAAGGAAGAGACCAAGGCAATGGCGAAGAGAATCAAAATGCTGTTGTCGAAGAACATGAAGGTGGTACTGGCGAAGAACACCAGGATGACGCCAGCGAAGAACCACAGAATGACGCTGGCGAAAGACCCCAAGGTGAAGTTAACGAAGAACCTCGAGTCGACGCTAGTACCGCCTCAGTTCGAGTCGAAGAACAACCAAACGAGGCACTCAGCATTCAACAGCCTCCAGTCCAAGATAATGCTATGGCAAGGGTCACCTCCTCAAAGCATAGGTCGAAAGAAGACCTGGAAATCTTGAAGCGAACTGACCCTATCAGCTACCTCAATGCAATCGTTGAGAGTAAGAGTTCTTCCGACACCAGTCAGGAAATTCCTACTTTGTCGGGGAAATCTACTGAGACTTCTCCTCTTGATGATGCATTGGCGAAGGTCAAAGCCCAGTTCTTCAAGAGAGATTTAATGAAGGCTTTAGAGGGGGACCCCACTGCTCCATCTTGCTTAAAAGAGGTTTTGAATGCTGTTGATTTCGATGCTGTAGCTCCAGAAATCTCAGACTTAATCATGGAATTACATTCTATGATTGACCAAGTCTCAGCGGATTACCGGCGCCAACGAAATTTCAACAGTCAGCTCGAAACGTTGCATGGCAGGAGCTTATCTGCATGGACTGCCGTCACAAGTTCGACTTCTCGAATTGCCGAGTTGTCGAAACAGAAAGCGTCTGCACAGGAAAGGTTCGATGCTATTGAGCGAGAGAATGTCTCCTTCCGAGCACAAATTGCAGAAATAGAGGCGAAGATAAACGCCAACACTGTGCTCCAAGGGGAAATTCTTTCGACCATCCCAGACGTTGAGAGCCAGACTGAGGTCAAGCAAGGCCTGGAGTTCGCTGAGAGGGCGCAAAGCCTCGATGCTCAAATTGCCAAACTGGAGCAAGAGAAATCTTGGTGCAAGAAGAGGTTGGATTTGCAGCATGCTAAGTATCTTCGACTGAAGAATTCTCTTTCTTTTTGATTCTCTTTTGTAACCATCTATTGTAATCGCTTTCGACAACAATTGCCATTTTGGCAGAAATTAATAGACATTTCCATTTTGGCATTTCTATGGTTAATTCAGTTTATTATTTTATTTTTATCTCTTGAAGTATAGGCTTGTATTTTTTCAAATATTTACCATTTACTCTCAAGAGTCTTTTATCACCACTTATCTCTTCGACTTCATAGGCTCCACCAGAAAAAGTTTGGATAACTCTGAAGGGTCCTTCCCATTTGGGTGACCATTTCCCCATGCTTCGATCCCGTCGATCCATGGGAAGAATTACCTTCCAAACTAAATCTTCAGGCAAAAACACCTTAGGTTTTACCTTTCTATTATAAGAGTCTTCGACTCTTTTCTTCTGAAGCCTGAGTAAGTCGAGAGCGTGTAATCTCTCTTCGTCTAAATCCACCAATTCATCTAACATCATGTTCCAATAAACCTCAGAAGGAATATCATAATGCCTCTGAACTCTTGCAGATTGAAGACAAATTTCTGCTGGCAATACTGCGTCATGGCCAAAAGTTAGCCTATATGGTGTTGTACCAGTGGCTTCTTTTGGGGACGTTCGACAAGCCCATAAAATCTGGTCTAACGTCTTATGCCAATTCTTTGGTTTCTTCCCAACATGCTTCTTTATCAAGCCAATTACCACTTTGTTAGCTGCTTCGACTTGACCATTCGCCTGTGCATAGTAAGGCGTGGATGTTAGGAGTTTGAAACCTGTTTCCTGAGCAAATTCCTGCATCTTTCGACCAGTGAAAACTGAACCTTGATCAGTTGTTATTGTCTCAGGGATTCCATACCTAAAAATAATGTTCTTTTGAATGAATTCAATGACATTTTCTTGGTCTACATTGACTAAAGGGACTGCTTCGATCCACTTAGTAAAATAATCAATGCCTACCAATATGTATTTCTGGCTCTTTGATGATGCTGGTCGAATCTCTCCAATAAGATCCAACGCCCATCCTCGAAAGGGCCAAGGCTTCACTATCGAGTGAAGTTCGCTTGCTGGTACATGCTGGATGCCTGTATGAACTTGACACTCTTGACAACCTTTGGCGAACTCAACACAATCTTTCAGCATAGTGGGCCAATATAGTCCTTGTCGAAACAACAACCATTTCATCTTATGGCCTGCTTGGTGAGCCCCACATGCCCCAGCATGCGTAGTCGAAAGGGCTATGTATGCTTCAGTTTCACTTAAACATTTCAGCAACACCCCTTCAGGCGTCTTCTTGAATAACTCATTACCCATGAGTACAAAACTCAACGCCCTGTATTTTGTCTTTCGTTCTGTCGGAGCTCCTGGATTTTGAAGATAGTCCACAATGGGTTTCCTCCAATCCTGGTCTGACAAATTGTCAATGAACGAAATCTCGAAGTTTGAGTGATCAGCGTATCCTAACCTTGTTGATTCCAAGTCTGTTGGTGATAGACAAGTCGCTCTTATCTTCTCTCGAACTTCGATTGCTCTTTGTAATCTCGTTTTTGAAATTTTATACCCAGATGCAATCTGTGCCAAGTCATTGGCTATTTGATTTTCGACTCTGGGTATGTGTCGAATATTGACACTTTCAAATTGTTTCAATAAACGATTTGCAATCACAAAGTACATAATGAGATTCTCTCTTATGCATTTATACTCCTTTGTGACTTGCTTGATGACTAACTCTGAGTCTCCCATTATTTCGACTCGAGTTGCCCCCAATTCCAACAATATTTCAAGGCCAGTAATTAGAGCTTCATACTCAGCCTCATTGTTCGAACAAGAACCTTCGATTTGGTACTTGAATGTTGTTGGAATTTTGTCTGGAGAAATAAGCAGGACTCCTACTCCTGTTCCATTTTTATGGCTGGAACCATCGAAGTAGAATTTCCAAGGTTCTATCTCCACGTAGTTAATATCCTCGACTTGAATAGAGTGGTCGACTATGAAATCTGCAACCACTTGTCCTTTTACTGCCTTAAGAGGCATAAAGGTCAAGGAGTATTCAGTCAATGCTAATGCCCACTTGCCAATTCGACTATGCAAGATAGGTTTCGACAACATATATTTGAAAACATCAAAATGAGACGAAACATAAACATCAACTGGTTTTATATATTGTTTGAGCTTTGTACAAGAAAAATACAGACATAGACACAATTTTTCAACCTCGCTATATCTAGTTTCTGCATCATTCAAAACTCGACTGAGATAATAAATGGGTCTTTCGACTCCATTCTCATCCTCTTGGGCTAACATACTTCCCAGAGTTTTGTCAGATGCAGCTATGCACAATCTCATACTCCTATTGCTACAAGGAGGCACCAAAATAGGTGGCTTAGTGAGGTACCCTTTGATTTTGTCGAAGGCTTCTTGTTGCTCTTGCCCCCATTCGAACCCCTCCTTATTCAGTCGAAGTAAGGGTGAAAAGGCCTGAGCTTTCCCACTTAGGTTAGATATAAACCTTCTCAAGAAATTTATCTTGCCTAAGAGAGATTGCAATTCCTTCTTATTCGATGGCGCTTTCGCTTCCAAAATTGCCTTCGTCTTGTTCTGATTGATTTCGATCCCTTTCTTGTGGACAACGAAGCCCAAGAAATCTCCAGCTTTTACACAGAACGCACACTTCAAAGGGTTCATCTTCAGACCATGTTCTCTCATTCTTTCGAACGATTGTCGAAGGTGGTCAATGTGACTCTTCCTGGAAACAGATTTTATAACAATATCATCAATATAAACTTGCATAAACGTGTTAATAAAATCATGGAAGATAGTATTCATTGCTCGCTGGTACGTTGCCCCAGCGTTCTTTAGGCCAAAAGGCATCACTACCCATTCGTAAGTGCCTAAGGCCCCAGGACATCGAAAGGCTGTTTTCGACACATCCTCTTCAGCAATGAAAATTTGATTATATCCTGAATAACCATCGAGCATACTCAGGTATTCGTAGCCAGCGGCAGAATCGACTAGCATTTCCGCCACAGGCATTGGATATTCATCTTTGGGGGTGGCAGCATTCAGATCTCTGAAATCTATGCACACCCTTAATGTGCCATTTTTCTTAATTACTGGCACTATATTGGCAATCCATTCGACATACCTTGTAACACGAATGAACTTGCATTTCAGAAGTCTTTCGACCTCCGTTTTGATCTTCGACAATATTTCTGGAGCGAAGCGTCTTGGATTTTGCTTGATTGGCTTCTTTCCAGGTTTGATTGGCAACTGAAGTTCTACCAATCCTCTGTCGAGACCAGGCATTTCGTCATAATCCCATGCAAAACAGTCTTTAAACTCTTTCAGCAATTGGATTACTTCCAACCTAAGTTCTGGATCAATTTTGGCGCTGATGTAAGTTGGCCTATTCTCTGATCCTTCGCCTAAGTTGATTTCTTCTAAAGGGTCTTGTGCTAACATCTTAATGTTGTTCGCCAAGGGATCCTTTTCGAAGCCCAGAGGCTCATCGTCATAGATCGCGTCGAGCCTCTGTTCCTGCATTCCTTCTGTCGAGATGTCAGGAGGTTCTGGGTCAAAATCTTTTCCAGGACCTATATCTGGTGGCTCTGGGTCGAAATCTTTTCCAGGACCTATATCTGGTGGCTCTGGGTCGAAATCTTTTCCAGGACCTGCAGAAGGTAGTGCTTGGTCATTGGCCTTGGTGGCCATGTATTTTACTTCGGCTTCGAGAGCCGTTATCATCTTGGTTTCAGCCACATAGGCCGAAATTCGCTTCAGAGATTGTGACTCAGTCATTATCACTGAATTCACTTCCCCAACCAGTTGGTTGGATACCAGTTAGCCCACTGAATTCTATGTGGGACACATCCTCTCTGTCCCATTGGAAACCATGCTCAGGATGCAGGTATAGGGAACAAAAGGTGTTTGGCGCTGGCGCCATGTCGAAATCAGGAGCTGGACATGGCCCTATGTGAGCCAAGTTTTTGTCGAAATCTGTTACACCCAAGTGGTTTACTTCGCCAAGGTAGTAACTCTGATCAGCCTCTATGTTTTCGACCAACCCATCTGGGCGCCATAGAAGCAGTCTTTGATGCATCGATGAAGGCACAGCACCTACACCATGTATCCACTCACGACCTAACAAAAGGTTGTAGTTAGGTTTGGCTGAAATGACCATGAACATTGTTGGTCGAAGGATCGATCCAACTTTTATGTCGAGCTGGATCACTCCCATGGTGGTCCCAATGCCTCCCTCATAGTTGGACAGGACCATATTGTGAGGTTTTATTTCTTCATCCCTTTTGCCAATCTTTATTAGCACAGAATGAGGGATAATATTGATAGTGGCCCCACAGTCAACCAATATCTTGTTCACAGTGGTCTCTTCGAGCTTAGCCCTTATGAACAAAGGTTTGAGGTGATTCTTCATCGCCTCTGTGGGTGGCTCGAAGAAGCCATTTTGTTCTTCTGTAGTGCCATTGTTCATGACAAAATAGCACACTGGCCTGTGTCTGGCCATTTCTTGTTCCATCTCCCAGTCGCTGGTTTCGACTTCTACTTGTCGATTGAATTCCCTAGGCAGCATTGAGACAACGTTCACCATTATATCCAGGGTATCATCGGACTCAGCATCATCTTCGTCTTCGACTTCGCTCTGGTTAGGCCAAACTAGCCTGTTGGTAACTGGTTCTCTCTCAAGAGGCTTTCTTTGTTTCCTTTGAGGCACATTCGAACTAGTTTCAGCCTTAGGTTCGTTGGCGGCCTCTCTTTCAGCTTTTCGCCTTCTTTGATACCTCCTCCATTGGGATCTCGACATAGGATTTTTTCCCTTGTAGTTGCTGGACACTTGAGCAACTTTGGGTGCAGCAACTTGAGGATCTTTCTTCTGGATTAAAGAGGAACCTCTTGGCACTTCGAAAGAATGCCATTTGTCTTCACTTGGTCTTTTCCGGCCAGATGTTTTGTACCAAGTGTCTACTGGTACATTTGTTGGAGGCCTAAAAGTCGAGGGCCTCCTGTCTTGATTAGAACCCCTTCTGGGATCATGTCGAAGGTCAGAATTCTCCCTTCTCTTGTTCGCTGCTCTCACTCCTTGGATGTGCTCAGCAGCTTTTTTATCAAAGATGGAACTACATCTTGGACATAGCATGACCTCTGATTTCTTCTTCTGGCATCTTTGTAAAAAATCTGCCAAGTTTTCGTTTTCCTTAGGGAAAGCCGTTTTATTTGCCTGCTCTTGCCTTATGGCTTCTTCTGAAGCTTTAGGGTCAGAAAGTTCAACCATGTTGATGTTCATGGTATCCTTAGTAGCAAGAGTTAGTTGTTTCATTTGTGTCTCCAGTTTCTCCGTCTGGCCTTGAACAGTGGCCAAGTGGGAACTGGGCTTTGGTCCAGTTGTTTGTACTTCAGCAGTCTTCGACTTTGGATCTTCGACCGCTTTCTGGACAGCCTCAATTGTCTTCCTGGATAAGTTTCCAGAAAAACTGCCAAAAATTGGCATGTTGATGTGGTCCTTAGAGACTTCGACCATGTTAATGCCTGGCTTCTTCGACTGGATCTTGGTAGCCTCTATCATGTTCACCTCAGAGGGTTCTGCATAGTGGGCTTCAGCCTTCATTGGATTGGAGTCGACAGCCATGGGGGATTTGTCAGCGAACTTTAATCTCCCTTCCTCAATAGCGTCTTGTACAAGATTCCTGAAAAGAAAACATTGAGAAGTTTTATGGCCCAGAAAATTATGATATTTGCAAAAACCTCTCTTCTTTCTTTGATCAAGAGGAGGCACTTTTACCCCAGGGGGTACTATCATTTGGCCATCTTTAACTAGCAAGTCGAATATTTCATCACATTTTGTGATGTCAAAACTATAAGTCTTTTTTGGGAACCTATCATTGGTCTTATCTGGACCAATGGGATTTTTCCCATTTGAGGGGACTAACTGTTTACAAGAGTATGGAGGCCCTTGTTTCAGTTCTGCTAAATCGACTTCTCCTTCCTCGACAGCTAAAGTATCGTCGAAGGATTCTAGCTCTTCGTCATCCATCTCAACGTAAGCTATTCTCTCTCTCTTGTGAGTTTTTGTTGCCTTAGCTTTTTCAGCTTTAAGGCGTTCGACTTGTCGAACTCTATCGGCCAGTTGGGCCATGTCTCTTAGGTACTGGGTATCTAGCTTCTTCCTAATGGAATAGTCTAAACCGCCTGCGGCCATTTCGACCAGCTCATGTTCTGGCACTTGTGTGAAACATCTCGCCTTAAGCAACCTAAACCTATTTAGATATTCGTCTATAGGTTCAGTGAAACGTCTCTTAACACTCGCCAGTTCTTTCAGGCTTATCTTGGTTTGCCCCATATAGAATTGTTCATGGAACAATCTTTCCAATTGGGTCCAATGGTGGATCGAATTGGGGGGGAGAGTTGTGAACCAAGTAAAAGCGTTCTTGGTTAAGGAACTTGGGAAGTATTTGATTCTTAGGTTTTCATTATTTGAAATGTCTCCTGCTTCGATCAAATACCTAGCCACATGTTCGACAGTGGATTCTGTCGTGTCCCCAGAGAACTTAGTAAATTTGGGGACTTTGGTTCTAGGGGGTAAGTCAGTTTGTAACACATATTCTGACAATGGAGATGTAAAGTTGGGCCTTCGAAAGCCCATGTTCATTCCATTCTGAGTCATGATCCTTTCGATCATGGTTGCCAGATTGTTTTCCAACCCCATGTTTTGGTATTGGACATGCTGAACCACTTCGTCAGCGTTTTGGTTTCTGTTAACTAACCTAACCTCTGGGGCTATTACCCTAGGTTCTTCGACAGGTTGTTCTACAGGCTGTTGGGCCTGATTAATGGTGGTTTCTTCCTCTACAAATATCCCCTGATTTCCTCTTATTTGCGCCCTTTGGGGCTGTCGAATAGGTGGGGGTACTCCAAAGAAGTCAGCCAAACGCGTCATTTGCGCTGTAACTTGCTGATTCGACTGAGTAGTATTTTGTATTAGAGGATTTAGCACTGTACTCAAAGTTTGTGCCAACATTTGCACCATATCATGGTTGCTTTCGTCCATCTGTTGCCTCAAGACTGCTGTCGAGGCATTTGTAAGGCCATGGGCTACTTGGGACGTTCCTCCTAAGAGTTGGGTCCTATTTCTATTCGCCATGCCTACTCCAGAGCCTTGGAGTGGCGAAGTGGCACTCACGAAAGGTTCTGAATAAGTGGACGCAGCATTCGTTAGGCTTGCCAATTCAGAAGTTGGCATACCATAGAATGGAATAAATCCTGGGGGAACCACTGGCCTTGGGCCAGTATTTCCCCTTGGAGGGGGAGTTCCCAAAGTCATTCTGGGGCCTGCAAACGAAGTCGTTGGCCCCGTGGTTGTGACTGACACCGCTGGTATCGAACCAGCATTCGTCGCTTCGCTAACGGTCATATTAACCGTTGCTCCCACACTTGTTTGTGGGATTTCATTGTTGTTTGGCGGATTCGCCATTTCTTCCCTTCTTCTGGCAGTATTATTATCGTTGGTGTATATTCTACCACTCCTCAATAACATACAACTCGAAAAGATGAGATTTTTCAACAATCAACACACAGTCCCACCAGGTGTGCCAATTTGTTTACCTGGGGATTTGGTAAACAACCGCTGATCCTCCAAATGGTTACTTATTTGGTTACTCGCAGGATCGATCAGATTGATCCTATGGACATAGGTTGATTTTGAAGTTTAATTAATGTGGATAAGGCTTTAAGTAAATTGGTTAAAGTAAATTGCATAAAGGAAAAGGCTTGGTAAAATAAACGAGGCTGGAATGTAAAGGTTCGACAGGAATCTTAAAAGGAAAAGCATGTAAAATACTGGAAAAGTAAATGACTTGAATTGATTAAATTGGTGTTTCACACATACATTTCTCAACAATTCGTTCGCTCACACTGGGTACTTGAATCTAAATGAGTGACTATGTATCTATTGTGAACACACGCGAGAAACTACACGTCTACTCCTATTTATACAAAAACATTCCAAGTAACCGTCGGGCAGTTACACTGCTTCGAGATCAAGCCACTTGTCACGTTCTCCATGCTCGACGCCCCAGATCCTTGCACGTTCGCACGTAGTAACTGCTGGAAACCGTTTTCCCTCCAAAGCTTTGAATTTCAAACTGCTCCACTCTGGACCATCGAACACGTTCGTCAAGAGACGTCTTCGACGAAACTCCTTCGACGTCGAAGGCAATCAGCCTCCTTCCTTGGAAGAAATCTTCTAAGTATTTGGCCATCTTTCGACGGTCACTTCGACAAGCTTAGCCAGTCGAAAGCATCTTTCAGCTTTTAATGGCTGTCATCAATTGAAACAAAGGTGTCGAATTTAGGAGCCAACAGTCACCTAGTTAGAATTTATTCGACCATATGGTATAATATTGCCTACTGTGAATTTTGAGTGAAAACACATAAACACCTGAGAGATTTGGTGAGAGCTTGAAATGAGGTGACAGGTGAAGCAGTATCATCAAGTGCAAATGTGTAAGAACAATTAACCATGGTAAATAAGAAAACTTAAGGTCATGGTTAAATATAACCACAAAAGATCTCAGAGGTATTGTATTTTTAAAATTTTAACTTTATCTAAGTTGGCATGAGTAAATAGTTACTAAAGTTTCTTGAGGACAAGCAACAAGCTAAGTTTGGGATTGTGACCAGTCACCTTTTTGGCTATAGTTATCATCATTTTAGCGGGTGAAATTATGCGAGTTATTTGCATTTTCCAAATATTTTTGAGTGGCTTATATGTCAGTTTATTTAGTTTCGTATTTGTCGATGTTTTAAGTATTCCTGATATTTTTGATATTTCTGGGAAGGTTAACGTGTTTTGTAGGTTGGAGTAAGTCAAACAGATGGACAGAAAAGGGATACGTTGAATTTTCAGAAAGATTCACAAATTCTATTTTTTAACATGTTTTACATCATGATAGATGTGTGGTATTTTGATCTTACTAGAGCGTCGTAACTCAGAATGGCGTAGGACCGAAAGCAAATGGAAGCTAACACCAAGGACTACGACTTTCCTAAAGACACCAAAGGAAAATTCAGATTTTTATGCTCATATGCGTATCAACGGTCCCATACGCTTAAGAGATATGCTAATTTTTGCATTTCTTCCCATACACGTATGATAGTCAGTCATACGCATATAGGAGCCGGTCATATGCCCAAAACATTGCCCATACGCCCCATATGCGTATGGGCTTCCTGAATTACATAAAAAGCCCAGCTTTACGTATTTATAGCCATAAAATGTTTTTTTGAGGTTTGGATTGATTTTTCACGGCAAAGTGCGATTTGAAGGCTGAAGAACACAGTGGAAGCAAGGTGGAGCTTAATATTCAAGGATTTTCCTCATTGAAGACCTCTTCATCTTGATTCTTTGTAATGTTTATATTCATTAGTATGAGTAGCCAAGCACCTTAGTTCTAGGGATGAGTACTTGAGGTTGATTTTGTTAATAATTCTTATTTGAACCTTGTGTTGACTTATGCTTTATTTTCTAATAGATTTATTTCTTTTCTAAGTTTAATGTTTTCTCTCTCAGACAAATTAAGATTCATTTACGGTTATCTGTTAGGCAGGACCGTTAACAATAATGCTTGATTGAAATGTTTTGTCTTAGATATCATATAGGACTAGGGATACCATTTAGAAACCTATATGCTTTGATAGACTAAAGTATATGTTCTTGAAATTGAATGCTTAAATTCATCTATAATTCTCTATGGACATAGGAGTTAATTTGAATGTTTAAATTTTTTCTCACTAAGGACTTAGGAGTAGAGACACTTGAGAACGGTAATCTGTGAAGATAAAGCATGTTGATATAAGGTAAAGTTAGGATTATTAACGAACTCATGATCAAACCATGATTCCTAGCACACTTTCCTCATATTATTTTATACTTCTTTTAATTTTTCTATTATTTAATCTTGTTCGATCAAAACCAATTCAAAACCTCAATTGCTTTTGTTTAACTAAAGTAAAACTCAAACCTTATATCACCATGTAGTCCTTGAGATCGATACTTTGGGATTTCCCATTATTAGTATTTCATAAAATTAGTACACTTGCTAATTTATTAATCAAGTTTTTGGAGTCGTTGTCGGGGGTTGCAAAAGATTATAGTGTTCATAGTTTTATTTTAGTTAAAATTTTGTTGCTCTGCAACTAAAATTTTGATTTTAATTTTTTTATTTGAATTTTATTTTACTAAAAAAAATTTGGATTATTTTTGCTTCATGAATTCTTCTATATATATTTTTCTACTAATAAAGTATTTAAGTTTTGTAGTCATGTATTGTTTTGATAGTTTGCCACCTGTATCTCCTGCATGTTGGTCTTCTAATTCGGGAATCACTTTGGAAGAGGTAACAAAAATTTTAAAGCATATAAGAGGGAGGTAAGTATTCTTATGGGTGAATGTAAGGAAGCTAAATTTTATCCAGATAGATTTATTTGGAGAGAGTTAAAGTTGGAAGAAGAATATCTGAAAGAAGAAGAAAAATGCAAAACATCAGATGAAAAAAGATGCAGTAAGTATAGAAGAATTTGAGGTAAACAAAAAATATGGGGAAGGAGAAAGAAAGAAACTTGAACAAGGTGTAGTTATGGGTGAAACGCAAAATTTAACAATTTGTGAAGATGTGGATATCCAACAAGAAAATCTTCAACAAAAGAGTATCCCTATAAACTATTTTAACAACAAAGTCAATGAATGATAAGAAATTGACAAAGTATTGGATGTCATTTATACCTTGTTCACTAAAATCAAACTGAAAATGATTTGGAAGAAATATTATAAATACCTCAAGTTCTGAGATTGCTACCAAACAAAAGAAGGAAAAAATATTATGTGCTATTTGTGTCATATATGCCACCCTAACATGGGGAATGAGACGTCAAACTAATGGCAGTAAACGAGTGTTGCTTGGGAGGCAACTAAAGAGAGGTATTCATAATTTTTTATAGTATTTAATTTTATATTAATTTTTTAGTTTTGTTTGCTTTCAGTTGGTTTATTTTATGGTTGTTTGCTTTCATCTAGTAATATGATAATTATAGCTTTAGTGGTTGTGTGTAAAGTATGCAAATTGAATGCATGTGTGTCTTATGTGCATGCTAAATCACCAAATTATTTTTTATATACTTCTGAATGATCTGATTGGTTTAATTGAGCTATACTAAAGGTTGAGCAGGTTTAACGTAACTACTTGAGAAGCCCCATCCAACAAGAGGTACTATGTAGGTTGTCATCTCTACCTAACATGGTGAGGATAGAAAAAGAAAACACATTGGTTCATCATGAGAGAGCATTCCTATATGTATCTATTATTCAAAACTTACGTACGTTTTTTCTCATGTCATTTACATTATTACACCCACTAAGGCACGTTGTTTGTTTTAGCCCTGAGCCTTTTAGCCATTCATTTTTAATTTTTTTATCCCTTGCATAATCCCTTTGAGCATGTTTCCCTTTTTTAATCCTATGGGTAACCCTTAGCCTAATCATTTCCCTACCCTACTTAGAGTAGAAGCACTATGTCTCAAAGATGTGTCAAATTTAAGTTTGAGGTTGTTGTTGGAATAACAAATAATAAGTTTGGGGTATCAATTAGAAATTAAGAGAATCAAATAAATATGAGTAAAAATTTGAAAAGAAAAAGAAGTGAGTTGGAAATCAACAAACTTGGAAGAAGAGAAAAAAAAAGAGAAAAAAAGTACTCAAAGAAATGTGAAAATCAAAAGCGAGAGAGAACTCAGTTCAAATAAATATCCCCCATTAGTTTTTGATTGGACATTGTCAATGAGAATAATACTCCTTACTCCAAGTCTTAACCAACTCTCCAAATATATCATACTCGAGCCTCAGCCACATTACAGCCGGAAAGACCTCAAAAAGTATGTCTATCGTACATTTTGTCGTCTAGTTAGAATTTATTTAAGCATATGGTATAATGTTGCCTACTGTGAATTTTGACTAAAAACACATAAACACCTGAGAGATTTGGTGAGAGTATGTAATAAGGTGACATATGAAGCAATATCATCAAGTGCAAATGTGTAAGATCAATCGACCATGGTTAACATGCAAAACTTAAGGGCATGATAAAAGAGGACCACAAAAGATCTCAGATGTATGATATTTTCTAAGATTTTAACATTATCTGAGTTGGCGTGAGTAAATAGTTATTAAAGTTGCTTGAGGACAAGCAACAAGCTAATTTTGGGGTTGTGATCAGTTACCATTTTTTCTATAGTTCTCATCATTTTAGCAGGTGAAAGTATGCAAGTTATTTTCAATAATGGCCTTGAACTTTTTGAATAATCCAAAGACTTCTGATTTTTCTTTTAGAAAATAGACACATGTCATTCTAGAGAAGTCGTCAATGAAGAGTATGTAGTACTTGTTGTTCTCGTGTGATGGCATCCTCATCGGTCCACAAACAACAATATGAATTAGCTCTAACAAATCTTTTACTCTCCATGCTCTGCTTGTTGAGAACGAAAATCGGTGTTTCTTACCAAGGAGACATCCTTCACACACTTCATTGTTCTCCTTTATGCTTGGAAAATCTCTCATCATGTTCTTCTCATGTAACAACTTTAAGGCATGTGTGTTGAAGTGGCCAAATCTTCGATGCCAGAGCCATGAATTCATCAACTTGTACCTTCATGGCAATGTTAGTTGTATGTTTTAATTTAGAGGGAAGCTTCTATTGCTCTTATTCATCTTCACTTGGATTATCTCGGCCCTTTTATTTTTATTGTCTAAGATTTTGCATACTCCTCCTTCAAAGTGAAGTGTGTAGCCTCTCTCCATCATTTGTCCAATGCTTAGAAGATTTTCTTTAAGGTTGGGGACTAGTAAGATATCATGGATGATTTGTGTACCTTTATCTGTCTCCACCATGACAGTGCCTATTCCTTTTGATTCAACCACACTGTTATTTCCCAGCCGAACTTTGACTTTGACAGACTCGTCAATGCTTTTGAAAATAGTCTCATCCTTGGCCATGTGATTGCTACATCCACTATCCAAGTACCAACTTCCTCCTTTTTCTTTGACTGAGTATTTAGTGGCATAGAACATACATTATTCTTGATCATTCTCCTCTGCGAGATTAGCTTGATGCCTATTTTTGTTGCGGCAATTTTTCTCTACGTGCCCAAACTTCTTGCAATGGTTGTATTGTGGCATATTACGAAACCAACAATTTTGCTCTTCATGGCCCAGTCTTTTGCATATAATGCATGGAGGATTTTTATCTGTTTTGTTCTTAAGGAAATTCCTAGAACCTTCTCTTCTTCTTGAAGTTTCTCCATAATTTTTCTTTCCTCCATTTTCTTTGTTTTGGGAATGAAATTTGAGCTTTGACTGGAAGACATTTTCAAGTGTATCTTCTGTATGCCTATACAGTCTTTGCTCATATGCTTCAAGAGAGCCCACAAGTTCTATCGCTGATAGAGTGGACAGATCTTTGGTTTCTTCAATCGTTGTCACGATTGGGTCAAACTTTGGGGGCATAGTAATTAGAATTTTCTCAACAATTTCCTTGTCAAGAATGTCTTCCCCAAAAGCTCTCATTTGATTAACTATTTATTTAACTTTAGAATAGTAATCTTTAACTGTCTCATACTCCTTCATCTTCAATAGTTCAAAATCTCTTCTTAGAGATTGAAGTTTGACAGCACGTACCTTAACGCTTCCTTGAAACTCCTCCTGCAATGTGTTCCACGCTTCTTTGGCAGTCTTAGCTCCCATAATTCTTGGAAAAATTGCATCAGTTACCTCTTGTTGCAAGGTGGACAATGCCTTTGAATTTTTCTGTTTATTTTTCTTCAACTCTCTTTCTTGAGCTGCATTAAGAGTTGAAGTATCTGCGAAAACAATGAATCCTTCTTCTACTATGTCCCATAAATCTTGAGAAGAAAAAAATGTTTCCATTTTAATACGTCAGAAATCAAAATTTTCACCATTGAAAATAGGGACAGAAATAGTTGATGATTGAGTGGTGTTATCCATGTCTTAGACAAATATTGAAGTGGTTTAATAGTACAAGAGAAATTTTTGAAGTAGTTGGGAGGAATTTGAAATGATATGTATTAATTTAACTATGCCTAATGTATGACCGAACGTAGCTCTGATGCCACTGTTAGTAGTGTTTTAGTTGATAGTTGATAGAAGATAGTTTTAGAGAGTTGTTTAGAAAGAAGGCTATGTCATTGATTTCTTGGATCATACATTACAAGATATCAAATGCCTATTTATAGGCTCAAGTCACCAACCACTCAATGGTGGTGAATGTTTCTATATTACTTTAGATTTTTTTAGAGTTTTCATGATATGTTAGTATCATGATAGTTCTAAATTCTTCTATCTTTTACATACACTTATAGTTCTAGATTATTCTACCATACTCATACGCACTATAGTTTCTAGGATATTCTACCATTACTATACATATTATATTTAGAATATTCTAAAAATTTATAACAATTTCAACAAACTCTCTTTCCCACCACAAAACAAATAACTAAACCCTGTACACACTACTAGCAACCCAACCATTAAGTTATTAGTTTGGTTGTTAATAACATCCCTTCCCCAACTTCTCATCCCTCTGCATCTCTCTGGCCCTTTCCTTTCCTGGCTCATTCATCTACCCAAATTTATTCATATCTTTCGGTTTCATATTCACCTCCACAATTTCTCGCCACCATGAAAACATTCTCACACACCCTCAAATCTCTAAACTATTTCTCAAGATGTGATGCACGACACGTGTGTGCATTTTTAGTTGGAGACAAACCAGTTATGAGGCTGAAAAAAAGAAGCAGTTCCAGTAGAGAGAAGAAAAGCCGCAACAAAAGCCAGCTAAAAGGTTTTATATCTTCAATTTACTGCTGAGGGATGTTGAAGTTTCATTTAATTTATAAAAGACTTTTGTTATGTCCGCCCTTTATTTATCTTCACGTTTTGTTTAATAAATTATGTTCAAAATGTCTGTCTTTGATTTTGTGGGGAGACTAGCCTACTAGTTTTATAGTGCATGCAATTTGGGCATCTTTATTTTTCCCTAACTTTCTCTTTCTTTTGATATAAAATTAAAATTAGAGGATCTTTTACTCTAACTTTCTCTCATTAAAATTGCATTTTAGTGGTACACTTAATGTTTGCATTTGATGATGTTGATTCACTTGATCTAGTTACTTAAGATTCATTTGAGAATTGATTTTTGAAGAATTTTAGAGCGGATGACTTTAGAAGGTTACATCTATATTTTTAAATGAATTTGATATTTTAAAAATTTTAAAAAATAATATGATTTTATATATTCATGTATTATATATATATTTTTTTTTTAAATATCAAACACATTGAAAAATATACACGCAATCCTTTAAAATTTTCCCCTCCAAAACTCTCTAAAAACAACTTCGAAAGAAAGACTTAAAAATTAAACTAATGATATATCATGCTTTTATGTGATTCAGTGTTTGGACATACATAACTCTCTTACTATATCATGATTTAATGTTTCTCACTTCAACATACATAATTTTCATACGTCATGATTCAATGTTTCATACATAATTATCATACTCTGTCATGATTCAGTGTTTCTCACACTTTATCAACAAACATAATTCCCATGCTATTCATACTTTACATATTATAAAACACTTTATCAACAAACATAATTCCAAAACTATTAATATCTTTACTATGAGGTCATCATTTTATTCACTAATACCAATGTGTTCATTTATTTATCTTGTTTACTTTCTATTGTTTATTGACGGTCAAATATTTCGATAATGAAGCTCAAGAAACGGATCATTATGACAGTAAAGTTCTATCCATGTTTAATAGTTAATCATGTTGAATGGATAGCTCTCTTTTTGTGTGTGAGAAAATTTACTGAGAAGAGAAAAAGAGGACAGTAAAGAAAATAAAAATTTAATTTAAATAATAATATAAATTAGTATTATTAATATACAATTTTAATTGGGTTTGGATCTATCTTGAATTATATTTAAATATCAAATCAAATTAAATCTAATTTAATTTAATATTTTAATAAATTTAATTTAATATTTTAATACACTCTCATAATTCAAGTTGTCGAGCATTTTAAAAAATAGTCAATCTGACTATTTCTAATTTCTTTCTCAAATTCAGAAATTTGTCAATCTTCAATCATTTGATGAAAATATTGGTCAATTGTGCTTCACTTGAGCAATGTCTTACTTCAAGTTCACTTTGATTTACTTTTTCCCTCAAGAAGTGAAATCTTGCTTCAATATGTTTACTTCTTCCATGCAGAACTGAATTTTTCGTCAGATTTATGGCTGACTTGTTGTCGATTTGCAATACAAGAGGTTTCTTCACTTCGACTTTCATTTCTTCAAGTACATATCTGATCCAAATTGCTTGACATACAACATTGGATCCTGCTATATATTCGGCTTCACAAGATGATAATGCCACCACAGATTATTTCTTCAAACACCATGAGATTGGAGCACCAAATACTTGAAAGAAATATTCAGTTGTGCTTCTTCAATCTTCCTTATTTCCACACCAATCAGCATCTGAAAAACAAGCAACTATGGCTTCTTTGTCTTCAAAATCTCGTCGAAATAGTATTCCACAATTTATCGAACTCTTCAAATATATCAGAATTCTTCTTGCAGCCTTCAAATGTGACATTTTTGGTTCACTCATATATCTGCTTACTAATCGTACAACGAAACCTATATCAGGTCGACTGTTGCACACACACCTCAAAGATCACACAATTTTCTTAATTAAAGTTACATCGACTTTGTCTTCCTCTACATTTTTTTTTTCAATTTTACATTTGGTTCGACATGTGAAGATGCAGGATTCGAATCATCCATTCTGAATCTCTTGAGTATTTCTTTGACATACTTCCTTTGATGTAGCATCATACCTTGCTTTGACATTTGAAATTCCATACCTAAGAAATAAGACAATTTTCTCAGATCAGACATTTCAAATTCCTTCATCACCAGCTCTTTGAACTTCGACAAGTTCTCCAAACTATTTTCAATTACTAGCAAGTCATCAACATATAAGCAGATGATTGTTATATCTTGTGCTACAACCTGAACATAGATACCATAATCAGATTTACATTTGACAAATCCCAATTCGACTAAGTATGAGTCGATATTCTTGTTCCATACCCTAGGTGTCTGCTTGAGGCTATAGCGCTTTGTGCAACTTATATACTTTACTAGCTTCCTTCTGAATCATATACCTTGGAGGTTGTGTTGCATAGACCTCTTCGTCTAAAAGACCACTCAGAAAAGTTGATTTTACATCTAAATGAAATGTCGACCAGCCTTGGTTGCATGTCAATGCTTCCACTAGTCGAACAGTCTCCAATCTTGCTACTGGAGTAAATACTTCAGAGTGGTCGAGTCCTTCTCTTTGAAAAAACCCTTGAGCTACTAATCTTGCCTTATGTCTTGCTATCGAGCCACCAACATTATGTTTCAACTTGAATATCCACTTTACTTCGATAGCTTTTGTATGTGTTGACAATTTGACTAACTCCCATGTGTTGTTTCTTTCGATTGCCCGTAACTCTTCAACCATAGCTAACTTCCACGGTTTAGTCTTTAAAGCTTCACTATAGTTAATTGGCTCAACACCTGCAAGTAAAGAAAAATGAACTAATTTTCCATCTGGTGTGACTTCATCATCACCCACCACTTCATAATCATGAAGTCTTGTTGGAAGAAATCTATTTCTTTGAGGTCTTTGGCTTGTTTCAGCCACAACCTCTTCGACTTCGACTATGTCAGGAATGTCAGTAACTGCTTCTTCTTCGACTTCGATTGGATTCTCAATAATTCCTTCGACCTCTACTTCATCAGTTTCTTCATCGACATTAGAACTTATCAATGGCTTGTTAATTGAATTGCTAAAATTCCAATCTCAGGAAAAAATTCCGTTAATCACAATATCTCGACTCAACACAATCTTCTCATTAATTGGATCGAATAGTCTGTATGCACCACTTTTATGATATCCTATCAGAGTCATAGGTCCACTCTTGTCATCAAGCTTCCTTCTTCTTGCATCAAGAATATGCTTGTAACACATAGAGCAAAACACCTTTAAATGACTCACTGATGGTCGTTTGCCACTTCATACTTCTTCAGGAAATTTGTTTTTCAATATCTTGATAGGACACATATTCAAAATATAAACTACAATGAAACAACTTCTCCCCATAAATACTTTGGCAAATTCTTTTGCTTCAGTATGCATCTCGACATATCTAATATGGTTTTGTTTCTTCTTTCAGCAATTCCATTATGTTGAGGTGTATAAGGAGCAGTTATCTCATGATCAACGCCATTTTCTGCACATAAATCTTCAAATGTGTTAGATGTGTATTCGCCACCTCCATTTGTTTGTAGAACTTTGATCTTCTTCTCACTCTGGTTTTCGACAAGTATCTTGAATCTCTTAAGATTTCAAATACTTTGTCCTTTCGTTTGATCACATAGATCAATAGCTTTTGACTAAACTCATCGACAAATGAAACATAAAAAATTGTTTCTACCAATTGTATGTTATTCAAATGGACCACATACATCTGAATGTACCACTTCGAGTATGTAAGATGATCTCATTGGCATTGTCAAAACGAAAGAATTTCTGGATTGCTTTCCCACTAAATAACCTTCACCAAGTTTTTTAGGCATCTGAAGACTTGGAATTCTAGTAACCATATCTTGAGTAATCAGTTGATTGAATGATCGAAAATTCAAATGTCCAAACCTCAAATGCCACAACAAACTATCCTTGTGGTCAACAATAGTTTTCAAACATTGAACTTCAGTCAAACTGATCATAGTCTTAAATATCCCGTTCTTCGACAACAAAGATTTTAAGACCAAATTGTTCTTGGTGTCAAACAATTTCAAAACTCCATCTTTCATGACAACTGAGAAACCTTTTTCGACTAGTTGTCCAACACTTAGCAAGTTGCACTTTATTCCAGGTACATAAAACACATCTTTGATCATAGATTTCCCTCCATTATTCATTTGAAAGACTATATTTCCAGTACCTTCTGCTTGCAACGAACTATTATCAGCAAGTTTTACCTTGCTCTTCTTCGACTCGTCAAAATCTTTCAACCACTCCTTTCGACCAATCATGTGGTTCGAGCAACCTGAGTCGAGAAACCAGATTTTGGATTTGACATGGTTATCTATAAATGCAGCCATAACCACCATACCACCTTTAAAATCATCTGAATCTTGGCGTGCAAGGTTCGCTCGTTCGTCCTTGCTTGTCAATCCCTTGTCTTTTCTGTACCAACAATTCTTGGCTACGTGACCTCACTTTTCACAGTTATAGCATTGCACACCTTTTTTATCTTCTTTTCCCTTTCGATACTTTCCTCCTCCTCCTTTCGAGGATTTAGAACTTGCCTTTGAATTTGTTGAAACCATCATCCTTTTTCCATGACTGGGCTTGCAGAGCCTGTATCGAGTCTTTCACTCTTTTCCTTTCGACAATCCTCATCTCATGCACCTCCAACGAACCAACCAAATCTTCCACTTTAGTGGTTTCAAGATTGTTAGATTCTTGAATAGCTACGATAATGTGATAAAAGTGAGAGGTCAACGTTCTCATTACCTTCTCAACTATAATCTTATCAATTATGGTTTCACCACAACCCTTCATGAGATGGACGAGTTTTTGAACTTTTTCTGGACTAGGCCTGCCCGTGGCCCAATTACCAGTGAGGCCTAATCCAAGCTTCACAACGTATCACGTTGAGCATTAGATCCTCCGAGCACACCCCGATCATGGGTGATTGGTCGAATGCGACTACGCCACCCCGGTGCCCGCGAGGAATGTCCCCGACGAGGAACATCCCAATCCAAGCCCTGCTCGAGTACCCTCCTCGTAGGGCAGACTTTCAACCTCTCCAGATTTCAAGGAGTCCTCAGGGTCCCGGGATGATCGCGTCTTTACCCTCCCTATTCTACGGAGAGCATCATCCAGGCAGGGGACCACGTGCAGGTCCCTACTACTCACGTAGAACCTGGTAGTCCCTTTGTTGGGCTTGTTTGATCAACCCAATAAAGGGACCTTGGCCCAGCGCTGGGGGCTATAAATATCCTCTATTTCGAGAGGGTCGGGTATTCATTCATTCACAACTATACACTTACTTGCTTTCTCATTCCGTCTCTCACTTGTCATCGGAGTGTCTTGCAGGTACCCCCCCCCCCTATCTCCTTCAAATCTAATTCAAATTCAGCTGTGACGGTCCAACTCTGATCAGGTACGATCAGTGGCACCGTCTGTGGAAAACTAAGCTTCCCCGTCTTATTCACTTAAAAAGACCAAAGCTAAAACCATCATCCACTGTCATGGCTAACCAGACTCACGACAACCAGAACGTCCGCGTCATTGAAGCTAACAACAACATCACTGACAATAATTCCAGCCCCGACAACACCTGTATCACCGGCCATAACACGGTCCCCGGCGGCAACATCCTCGGGCCTCCTAACTACCGAGACGGAGTCACGGCCTCGTCTTTATCAATCCCTCCTCGACTTGAAGAAGATCACCTATTTCCTCTGAACTATCCAGCCATCCAATTCCACGAGGTTCCTGTCCCCGCCGGGGCAGACGCCACGACCAAGGCACTGTTCGCGATGATTAACCAGACCAACTATCTCATCTTTGCCCAGGGGGAAAGATCGAGAGCACTTGAAGACGATCGAAGGCCCCCTAGAAGACACAGAAGGCCTCAATCCCCTCCTCCTCGACGAACGGAGGAACGTACCCGATCTCCCCTGCGGAGACATGATCGGGACACCTCTCGAAGCCTGTCGCCTCGACCAATCGGGCGGCGGCCCCCTTGGAGAGAGAACCACTCATCGAGACGGGAAGGCGTGACCACGGCCCTTCGCGGCAAGAACGAAGACCTTTCGGGGACAGACACAGAGGAATCTATCAACGGTCACATCGCTCGAGGAACGTCCCGCACGACCAAAGCCATTGTAACCGACAATACGTCAGATCCCCGTCCCGCTCCCCGAAACGGAGTGACAAGGACGACCCCCGCGGTCCCTTGTCACAAGCTATCATGGAGGCGCCTATTCCCCCGGGCATGGAGAAGCCTCCCCACTTGAAAGAATATGACGGTATCGCCGACCCGGTCGACCATATAGACGGGTTCGAGGCCATGTTACACTACCACAACATTGGGGGACCAATCAAATGTCAGTTATTCCCCACGACCTTGAGGAAAGCAGCTATGGACTGGTACAAGGGTCTCGCCCCCGGTCAATTACCTCGTGGCGAAACTTAAAGAACCAGTTCATCAGCTCGTCCACTGCGTCGCGATGACACCCGAAGACCGAAGCGGCGCCCGAGGCCATCGTCTAGAAGCACGATGAGACCTTGAGGGAATTCATCAACCGCTTCAACCGGGAAGCCATCCAGGTCCTTTGAACGGACCATATGAAGAGATACCTGCTGGAGAGGGGGCTCCTCCCCAGCACCGAATTCAGGAAAGTCGTGGGCATCGAACCACCCCAAACATTCGATGCCCTCCTCGAGAAGGCCAGAGCCTACATGGACTACAAGGAAAGGGAAGCGGAAAACAGAGCCCGAGACCCCAGAAATCACAGATCCAGCAGCAATCTGCGACAAGATACCGCCCCTCCTCGACGAACCGGTGAAAAGAGAAAGGACGATAAACCCCGGGACGCCCGGGAACAGAGGGGGCCCTCGGGACGGTTCACAGAATACACTCTGTTCACGGCTTCCCGCGAGCGCATCTTAGCAGAGTGTGCGAGTACAAATTTTAAAGATGGCAGCGTCAAACGTCCCCGACCAGCTCCTGCACAACCCCGGGTGGACCGGAGCAAATACTGTCAGTACCACCAGAGCCACGGGCATCTGACTGAAGACTGCATCCACCTCAAGGACGCCATTGAGACCCTCATAAAAGGGGGGAGACTCGCACAGTACCGGCGAAACGACGCTCCTCGTTGTGACACCCACGAGACGAGGGAAGCAGAAGAGGATGCCCGGCCATATGACGAGTCGGTTCCCATCCAAACCGCGTTCTCCGTCATAAGACCCGAGGACTTCTACGTCCCCAATCATATACAAGAACCTCTATCGATGCACAGCAGGTGGGAACACTTCCCCTCCGCCATGGTCATTAATGGTGGAGGATTCAATGATCTGACCATAAATTCAGCTAAGAGGAAGCTGGACGAGTTGGTCGACACGGCTCCCCCTCAAACGGTGACCTTTGAAAAGGTGAGGGGAAGATCGGAGCCAATCACCTTCTATCTCGAGGAGCTCCCCGGAGGGGCCCCCAATTCGGTCATCCCTCTGCTGATAAGAGTGAGAATGGCCAACTTCGACGTACACCGCGTCCTCGTCGATGAAGGAAGTTCCATCGACGTGATGTACAGCCAACTGTTTTGAACCCTTCAGCTCGACGACTCTCACCTCTCGCCTTACATGGGGTCGGACCTGC
The DNA here is from genome assembly GCA_948472305.1 of Vicia faba. Lineage (NCBI taxonomy): Eukaryota > Viridiplantae > Streptophyta > Magnoliopsida > Fabales > Fabaceae > Vicia > Vicia faba. The sequence goes on from OX451737.1 coordinate 1,576,764,806, forward strand.
AGGGTTTTAACGGCTCAACTTCCAAACCTTGGGGATACGTCGAGCTCATGGTTACATTCGGCGAGGATACGGCAACGAGGCAAGTCAAGGTACGCTTCCTCGTCATCAATTGCCCCTCCCTCTACAACTACATTCTAGGAAGGCCGACACTGGCGGAGCTGACCGCAGTACCTTCCACCGTTCATCTAAAAATGAAGTTTTACACCAAGAGGGCACGGGTCGCCACCATCCAATGGGACCTAGCAGCTGCCCGAAGGTGTTTTAACGCGGCATCCAAGGGACGCGACATAGTCGACACCAGTACGAGGCCCGCCAAGAGAGCTGCAATAACACGACCAGAACCTCAGAGGCCAGACCCCGTCAAAGCGGAAGAGCAGAGAGCCCCTCCAGAGGTCGACTCAATATCCCTGGACACCCGTTTCGACCAGGATGAGCCTCCTAGCGGCGAGCAAGCCCCCCTTCGACCAATTCCGAACGGGGACTTTGAACTCGTCCCCCTCGGTGAAGACCCAAGCAGAGGAGTGAAGATTGGCACCGGACTCCCCGACTTGGCGAGGAAGCAAATCAAAGCTTGCTTGAGCGAGAATGCGGACCTGTTCGCATGGAGCGCTGCAGAGATGCCAGGACTCAACACTGAGGTCGCCTGTCACCAACTCTCTATCAATCCATCCGCTAGGGCAATAGTGCAACGTAGACATAGGCAGTCTCCAGAGAAAATGAAGGCTGCTGAAAAAGCTGTAAAAGACCTCATATAGGCAAATTTTATTTCTGAAGCCCGGTATTCAACCTGGCTATCAAATGTTGTACCTCTCAAGAAAAATAATGGAAAATTGCGAATGTGTGTTGATTATACCGATCTTAACCGGGCATGCCCGAAAGATGCATTTCCTTTACTTAATATTGATATGTTGGTTGACAACTCGGTCGGTTATAAAACACTATCATTTATGGACGCCTATTCGGGCTATAACCAAATCTCAATGGAAATAAGCGAAAAGCATTGCACTGCTTTCATGACCAGCTCGAGCAACTATTACTACAACGTAATGCCCTTTGGTCTGAAAAATGCATGAGCAACGTATCAACTGATGATGAACAAAGTCTTCCGCAACCAAATCGGGGATATGCTTGAAGTATACATGGACGACATGATCGTCAAGTCCCGAGAAGACATCGACCATGCCACTCACCTCAGGGAAGTCTTCGCTCAAGCGAGGCAATGCAAAATGAGATTTAACCCCGAGAAGTGCACGTTCGGGGTCAAGGCGGGCAAATTCCTCGGCTTCTACTTGACAAAACGAGGAATCAAAGCCAACCCCGACAAATGCCGGCCTTTCTCCTACCTCACCACAACTACATCGAAGAAATCCATACAAGTCCTGAATGGCATGCTCACCTCGTTATCCCGTTTCGTTGCAAAATCCGCCCAACACGCCCTCCCTTTCTTCAAGCTTCTTCGCAAGGAAGCGGACTTCGAATGGATCGAGGAATGCGAGCAGGCGCTACTCCATCTTAAACAAAGTCTATCTCAGCTGCCCGTGTTATCGCGACCAGTCGATGGGGAACCTTTGTTCCTGTACCTGGCCGTCTCGGTCGAAGCCGTCAGCGCAACCCTCTATAGCGAGACGCCCGACGGGCAAAAACCCGTCTATTTCACGAGCAAAGCACTTCAAGGGCTCTAGGTTAGATACCAACAGATAGAGAAGGTAGATATGGCCCTCATCAACACAGTGAGAAGGCTCATACACTATTTCCTCGCACACACGATCGTAGTACGAACAAATCAGCCCGTAAAACAACTCCTGGGTCGCCCAGACATGGCGGGTCAAATGCTGAAGTGGTCCTTGGAACTCTCTAAGTTCGACATCCAATATGAGAGCAGGAAATCCCTAAAGGCACAAGCTTTGGACGATTTCGTCGCGGAGATGACCGCTCACAACCCTCCCGCATGAAACAAGCACAAGTGGATCATCTTCGTCGACGGAGCGTCCAACTCGTCCGGAAGTGGCACCGGAATCCTACTAGAGAACGAGGAAGGTGTGGTGGTCGAGCATTCACTCACCCTCTCCTTCCCGACCTCGAACAACCAAGCGGAATACGAAGCCCTGCTAGCGGGTCTAAGACTAGCCGAGGATCTAGGTGCCCGTGAGGTACAAATCTTCACCGACTCTCAACTCGTCGCTCCCAAGTCCAAGGAGGATACCAGGCCAAAAACAACAGCCTCATCGAATATCTGAACTTAGTCAAGGAGCACATGAAAAAGTTCGACCGGACAGAAATTTCGCATGTACCACACGAGCAAAACACAAGGGCCGATATACTTTCGAAACTCGCAAGCACGAGAAAGAAAGGCATAAACAAATCCGTCATACAAGAATCCTTATCTCGCCCGAGCATCAAAAAAACCTCGGCTACACCCGAGGTAAACGCCATCGGAGACAGCTCATGCTGGATGACTCCGATGTTCAACTTCCTGGCGAGGGGGGAACTCCCCCCGGACCGAACAGAAGCAGCTGCGACTAAACAACGAGCATGCTCCTACGTGGTGATCGAGCATAAACTATATCACAGGGGATTTTCCATCCCACTCTTGAAATGCATCGATGAATCTGCAGTCCCCCAGATATTACGGTAAATACACGAAGGTATTAACACCCAGCACATGGGAGGCAAATCCCTAGCAAGGAAGGCTCTACGAGCGGGGTACTACTAGCCGAAAATGCAACAAGACGCCAAAGACCACGTCAAGAGATGCGACAAATGCCAAAAGCACGCCGACATGCACCTCGCCCCCCACACGAGCTGAATATATTGTCATCCCCGTGGCCATTTGCCTGGTGGGGGATGGACATCCTCAGACCTTTCGTGAAACGAACGTACCAAAACAAATTCCTCATCGTGGTCGTGGATTACTTTACAAAGTGGATAGAGGCCGAGGATCTTGCGAAAATCACCTCACATAACATCTTTCGCTTTTACAAATGAAATGTTCTCGCCCGGTTTGGAATCCCGCAGGCGCTGATCACAGATAACGCTACCCAATTCACCGACCAAGGCTTCCGAAGCTTCATTGCCAAACTCGGCACCAAACAACATTTTACCTCAGTCGAGCAGCCCCAAACCAACGGGTTGGGCGAAGAAAAAAGAGGGTGGGTCAAAGAACTACACATCGTCTTGTGGGCTTACCGCACCACATCCCATTCGATGACAGGCGAGACTCCATTCCGACTGACCTATGGCACCGAGGCAGTCATCCCAGTAGAGATCATGGAGCCATCTAGGCGGACGGAGATGCCTCTTGACGAGGAAATGAAAGACGGATCCCTGAGGGAGGAGCTCGACCTCGTCGAGGAAATCCAGTAGGGAACCGCCCTGCGCGAGGCCACTCTGAAACAACGAGTATCCCTACACCACGACAACAAGGTCATCAGACGCAAATTCCAGGTCGGCAGCCTAGTCTTGCAAAGGAACCAGAAAGATTCCCGCGAAGGAAAATTGGCCGCAAACTAGGATGGACCTTATCGCGTCCAGGGCGCTACGGACACCGGAGCATATTATCTCAAGAAATTAAATGGAGAACCGTTACCACGACCCTGGCATACTGCGAAGCTGAAACAATAATATAGCTAAAGCCCTCACCAATTGTGGACTTTCACCGTCGAATATCCACCTTTAGACGATAAAGGGAAAAATCTCGACCACGAAGGCGAGTCGAGGTATGGGACCAACCTACTAACCAACGAGGGCATATTGTCGTTCACTTCTGAAATTCTGGTGTATGCCAGTCTTCAGATGTTATACTCAATGTCTAGACATCTGATATGACATAATAAATACACTGCAAGGTAGATACCCAATTTTTCATGATTCAGTACTGAAGGGTAACAGAAGCACAGTTTAACCAAGCTGTGCCAGATCTACTTTGAAGATGCAGAGGATAGAACACCTATGTGCCTAGTTTTGTTCATCTGTTGCACATGATCAGCAGAGAGCGAACAGCCTTTGCAGTTCTATTTCTTCTGCACAGATATCAGCATGATGTCTTAACATGTTCAAAGACATCATCTGTTACAACATTACAGTTTTACCTTGATATATAACAGACAGAATTATAAAGTGTTGAAGGTAAAAACACAAATCAGTTGTTGACCCAGTTCGGTGAAACACACCTACTCTGGGGGCATACCAAGCCAGGAAGAAGATCCACTATCAGCAATATTAATTCAGGACTAAACTTCACAAGTTCCCATCCTTCACTTAATCATCTACCCAGTGCAACCTATACCTAGGAACTCCTAGATAGAAACCTACCAGTTTCCATTCCTATTGTCGCAACAACAGAAGTCTTACTCCTACTCAAGAAGCAGTGCCCTCCCACTTGGTTTCCTACATTACAATGAATGTTAAGTAATGTAAAAATACTTAGACTTGCTTCACAGCTTCATCCAAGAACACTCAAACTCTTACCTACAGGTTTCGAGTTACATACATGGTAACCTTGCCACAGACCGACAAGTTTACCTAACAAAAACATCCCTAATGTTACATTGTGTGTATCTACGCAACCCTAGGTTACAATCTGCTATTTATAACCTATTACCCAACTCAGCAAGTTTTTCTCCTTGCTGTTACAACTCAGCAGCAAACTTCTCCTATAATCAAGGTCTTCAATCTTCTAGTTTCTAAAATATCTCCATATTTAGAAACAGTATTTTCTTCAAATAATCTGATTGATTCTTGATTGATCTTCAGATTCTCCACTAGAAACGCCACAAATATTCTCAGAGTATTTAAGTACCAGAACTGTAACTGAATTATCAATTCAGTTGACGTGATGTCAAGTCGGATGTCATGACATTACATCTAACATGTTTTCCTAGATGTTGAACAAATAACCTCTTTCATAATTTAGATCACTTAGAATAGTTAGGTTATAAGTCACAGCTGTTACAAACATTCAACATATAACATAGTTACTTGATCAGTACTTAGTTTCAGGCGCTATGTCACATGCTGATGTTGTGACATCTTACATAACATGTTGGTCCAGATGTTGAACTTCTTCAACACCACATATTAAAACAACAGAGGGGATCTGGGTAAACTTGCTTTCTTATTTGTTTTACAAATGAAGCCGACTCTCCAGCCAGGGCACTTACAATCTCCCCCTTTGGCAAATTTTGGCTAAAACAAATAAGTGCAAGTTGTGTTTTGGGACCAGGCCACAACACAGTTGAGATGTTACAACATCTTGTCTAACATCTTCTTTTGTAGAGGCTGATGTCCTTTGAGCAAACAACAAACCTATATCTTCAACTGTGAGCAACTCCAAACCACCGATGCCCCAAGAGGATTTCTTTTCTCAAGATTATTACTTGTGATCATGTAACTCAGATCACAAGTCACAACTATCCTCTTAACTCAGAACACAAGACACAACCAAAGTCACTTACTTAGGGATCATGTTGCTTTCACCTGAGTCTTGCTGGACATTGCCGTCTGTTGCTTTCACCTGAGTCTCGCCTGAGACTGGGTCCCTATCTTTCTCCCCCTTTTTGGCCAGAATTTGACAAAGACTGCCCATACAGATCCATACCCATGCACAATTTTCCCAGATGCTAACAAACTTCATATTGCTGAAACCCTCTGATGAAGAGAAGGAATAGAGAGGGTCTTCATAAATAATGCAACTTTGGCATAGATAGTAACGACCTTGGTATTTTACTCTGACAGTTTCAGTACCCTAGGACTGGTTTTAATGCAGGTACCTACCCTTGGGTTTGACCCTTTGACCATGTCAGGATGCCCTTTTAAAACAGACATTTGTCTTTTAGAACATACTACTTCCTTGTCTTAGGATCCCCTTTCCAAGAAACATCGTTGGTATATTACACTCTGCATTAGTTATATAATACCTTTATTAGATGACAAGTTATCACCTAAACATTCCAGCTCACTAAACTGTTTCATAATGAGACACAACAGCTCTGTTTTCTTAGCAGATGAAAACATGCTCAACTCCTATGTCGTCATACATTCTGCTATTTTCAGATTAGCAGCTTGAAGCCATTCCATTTTCTCAAAGAGGATGGTTACTCCCTCTGAGTCACACATGGATTTATTAGTAATAATCCATACTTCATCCAATTTTCCTTCTGTCTGTAGTTTTAGAGGAAATTAGGAACAATGTCATTACCAATGTGATGACATTCGGTCAGACATAGTCTTCTTCAGTTTTGAACACATCATTCCAATAGTTAATAAGGTGCCACACTTCATATCCTACGAGTTTGATGAAGACCTTTTGTACAAACCAATACTCCCCCTGTTAGGGACAATCACTTCTCCTCATGGAAACAAGTAGGACACATTCAATACTCAGTTGGACCTTCAATGCAGCTTCTGATTAAAGTAAATAAGACCCCTTGATGAATGGAAAACATAAGACGCATCTTCATGTCTTCAAGAGTGCACCCTCTGTTCAACAGTATTGATTGAACGCATTCATACTGTGAATCAAACTTTCTCGATAATAATCAGCTGTCATATGTTGATTATCTTGATTCTCAGAATCCACTGCTGAGATAGACCAAATGCCACTGTTTGATTATCTCCTTCATGAATCAAATGCCACCTTCATGTTTATCAGACATCTTCCAAAGATATTCTGATCTTCCAATTGAAATTTGAACTTCAGGCTACAAGTTATCACAAAGGCTTAGATACACTGAGACAGGAACATGTAACAACTCCAAAGAGCTGCAAAGAGACGATCCTTTTGGAGAATCTTCAACTTCGTAGATCATCCTATCTTAAGTTGATGAGCCACTTCACCAAGCAAGAATCTGATGTTGAACCAAATGTCGCAGCATCTAGTTGTTGAACTCAGCTCCAGACTGATTCAAGTGACCATCATCAAGATTATGATGTCTTCTTCTTCTTGTGGTTTTAAGTCTGAGCATGTTTCCAGGAAACCTTTTCAAGGATCAAATGACTTTGCTGTCACCAAGGAGATAGCTCTAAGGTATCACTCTTCCTGTGATTCTTCACAGGGTCTAGAAGAAGGAATGTTCCCACATCAGTTATCTTGAATTCCAAGGATAATCAATTAAATAGCAATTGATCATAAATCCTTCCCATTATCCAGTAAGATACTTTCACCATTTGAATACTTTGACATATTCTTCGTGTGTTAATATCTTCTTCTTGCAAGCTCTTTCTTTGAGAGACCAAAGAGTTGAGATATCTAGGTTGCCACCCTTGACTCAAGTAAATAGAATTTTTCTCTGAACAAGCTCTACTTACTTCAACCGTCTTGAGACACCTACCAGATCAGATTCATCATTAGGAATGAGAGAGATGAATCCTTCCTTACAAATATGTCACACAACAACCAGAACCCATGTGACATAGGTCAACAGCTAGCTAAACACCAGGCTGAACTAATGTGAGGAGGTTAACCAAATCTCCCCCTCAAGCTATCAGTCATGGAAGCTCCACACAAAATATCCATGCATTGTGCACAAATGTCTCGACATGACATATGACATCCCTACGTAACTCCAAGAGCTATACCTTAACCAAACTCTGAGTCTTCATATTCAAGACTCATGATCCCAATTTACTTCTATGAAGGAGCAATAGTGCTGCACCATCATTGGCTTTTATTAACCAGTGAGCTTGTCTTTCTTCACACCATATTACTTCAGGGAACAATTGCTCAGCCCTGATCAATGTCATATCTCAACCGGCTTTACTTCTAGAGTTCTGACTCCTAAAGTAACCTTCGGGAGTACACAGACATAGTTGACTTTACCATTGTCAACTTTGCACACACAGATGTCTCCTCTTCCAGGTCAGGAGTAGGTTCCAAACAAAGGTATCCCTTTGTTTAACACCCAAAACATATGCTCTTCAACTTAGTAGCTGCATCCTTGTTCCACCATCACATAGAACATCAGTTCCATCACCTTGGAACAAGGCCCTCCTTGAAATTCTTCAAGGTCTTCATATAACACTAATCCGTTACCATCCTGAACGAAGAACGTCTTCATGAGTGGACTTGAGAGGCTCAAGTATCTGTGACATCTTCAATAGTTTATGTTGAATTCTTGAATACAATGGTCTTCAATCCACAAGAGGGGAAACACATCAGAGCTTGAGTTTTGCCAGGTATTACACAGCGGAAGAACATAATACAACCCAATCTTTGCACACACACTCCACCAGACTAGCTTTCAAAAATAGACCAAGTTTGATTATGGTTCAAACCTAGCATGACTACTACACACAACTTCAGGCGTACACACATCCTAGGTTTGAAAATAAATTAAATCTAGAGAAGCTACCACACAACCAGGCCAAATGCCAATCACACAATTCCTATCAAGAATAGTCCATCCTCCCACTTCAAGGGACCATTCAGGGAAATAGCAAACCATTCCAGGTTACAATCTTCAGTACTAAAATTGACCTTGCAGATACCAGAAAGTATCACCCATGGATCTCATCCAGAAACAGAACAGGATGCCTGCTCTGATACCAATTGAAATTCTGGTGTATGCCAGTCTTCAGATGTTATACTCAATGTCTAGACATCTGATATGACATAATAAATACACTGCAAGGTAGATACCCAATTTTTCATGATTCAGTACTGAAGGGTAACAGAAGCACAGTTTAACCAAGCTGTGCCAGATCTACTTTGAAGATGCAGAGGATAGAACACCTATGTGCCTAGTTTTGTTCATCTGTTGCACATGATCAGCAGAGAGCGAACAGCCTTTGCAGTTCTATTTCTTCTGCACAGATATCAGCATGATGTCTTAACATGTTCAAAGACATCATCTGTTACAACATTACAGTTTTACCTTGATATATAACAGACAGAATTATAAAGTGTTGAAGGTAAAAACACAAATCAGTTGTTGACCCAGTTCGGTGAAACACACCTACTCTGGGGGCATACCAAGCCAGGAAGAAGATCCACTATCAGCAATATTAATTCAGGACTAAACTTCACAAGTTCCCATCCTTCACTTAATCATCTACCCAGTGCAACCTATACCTAGGAACTCCTAGATAGAAACCTACCAGTTTCCATTCCTATTGTCGCAACAACAGAAGTCTTACTCCTACTCAAGAAGCAGTGCCCTCCCACTTGGTTTCCTACATTACAATGAATGTTAAGTAATGTAAAAATACTTAGACTTGCTTCACAGCTTCATCCAAGAACACTCAAACTCTTACCTACAGGTTTCGAGTTACATACATGGTAACCTTGCCACAGACCGACAGGTTTACCTAACAAAAACATCCCTAATGTTACATTGTGTGTATCTATGCAACCCTAGGTTACAATCTGCTATTTATAACCTATTACCCAACTCAGCAAGTTTTTCTCCTTGCTGTTACAACTCAGCAGCAAACTTATCCTATAATCAAGGTCTTCAATCTTCTAGTTCCTAAAATATCTCCATATTTAGAAACAGTATTTTCTTCAAATAATCTGATTGATTCTTGATTGATCTTCAGATTCTCCACTAGAAACGCCACAAATATTCTCAGAGTATTTAAGTACCAGAACTGTAACTGAATTATCAATTCAGTTGACGTGATGTCAAGTCGGATGTCATGACATTACATCTAACATGTTTTCCTAGATGTTGAACAAATAACCTCTTTCATAATTTAGATCACTTAGAATAGTTAGGTTATAAGTCACAGCTGTTACAAACATTCAACATATAACATAGTTACTTGATCAGTACTTAGTTTCAGGCGCTATGTCACATGCTGATGTTGTGACATCTTACATAACATGTTGGTCCAGATGTTGAACTTCTTCAACACCACATATTAAAACAACAGAGGGGATCTGGGTAAACTTGCTTTCTTATTTGTTTTACAAATGAAGCCAACTCTCCAGCCAGGGCACTTACAACTTCGATGAACCAAACGTACATGCCCGGCAGGGACTCCTCGATCGAGCTCCACTGTCGAAGTACTTGACATGGCAGAACACCCAGCTCGCGATGGGCAATTCACGCCACGGGCGTAGGACCCCAATCGCGGTCATACGCCTGACACGCAGATTCCACTCCTCGCGTTCGGCACATTTCGAAGTGCGTCGAACCGTCACAGGGGTTGAACGGATATCTCCATTAGAATACAAACTTCGCCAAGAATTCATTATCGAAATAACAGTCGAGCATATACCTAAAATACTATCACATAATTGCAAACAAAGCATATGTCGAACAGGCAATCACAAACAACGATTAAAAATATACCGACCACGAGGGCCGGCGATATCTGAAATTATAGTCCAGGCACGACGGCCAAAAAACTAAGAATAATAGCGGGCACGCAGGCCCCAAAAACAAATACGAGCACGCAGACCCCAAAGAAAACAATAAACGGGCGCGCAGACCCAAACACCAACAAAGCATCAATCAGTCCCTGGAGTGTTGACATCGACGTCAGGAGAATCGGGGGGAGGCACAACCCGATCATCAACGATCTGGGACAGAACTCCAGCCCCTTCAGTGTTCAAACCCGGATTTAGCATGGACAACTGACTCACCGCAGCCTCAAACCCATCGGCCAAAGCGCCAACGCAGTCCGACTCTAGGAGTTGAATGCGAGCAATAAAATTAGAGCGCGTACACAAGTCGGCCATCCTTTCTGGCTCGTCCTCAACGGGAAGCATAACAGCCTTCAGGTCCTCGACCTCTCTCGACAGTCGTTGGTTGTCGCTCTCCAACCGTTCCTTATCAAGCTGGAGGCAATCTCTTTCCTCGAGAGCCCTGTCGGTCCTTTCCTTCTCCCCCGACAACACGTCAGGCTGCTCGTGAAACATTTCCTCGGAGCGTTCGAGGGCAGCCTTCAGTTTGCGGGATTTGGCCACAAGAGCCGCCTTCTCCGACTCCAACTCTCTGACCCGATCCATGGAGTCTGATCCTTCCCCCGCGAGGACAACCGCCGTCTCGACCATTTTTACCACCCCGACCATGCTAGCAGCAAGGTGTTTCCTCCGACCTTCCTTGTCAAGCCGCCTGATGATGTCAGCCTCGTTGTCGGATACGGACAAGGGAAACCCCTCGAAGAAATCCTTTTCCACGAAGCAGGGGGGAAGGCCGAAGGCCCGGGCACCCGCACCTCTGTCGGTCACTTCGACCCCATCATCTGGTCGACTCCGCTTCTTGATGATCAAAGAAAATTGGCGCTTGGCGTCCGGGGAACCCGAGGACCCACTAGATCCTTCCCTGCCCAAGTCAGGAGGCGGGCCCATCCCCGTGGCTTGTTGCGGCCTCACCAATCTCTTACTGATTTTCTTGTTTTGAGTTAGCTTCAGCAACCTCTCGCGATGCTCTGCCATGTGACCTGCAAAGGAAACGTACTTAGGTTAGCTACATACATAAAAGAAAACAAATAAAGAGGAACGTCAATAGAGCAAAGCAAGAAACCTAAGAGGTCTACGGCTTGCCCGTAAGATTGGCACTCGACGAGTGTGACACCCCAAATAATCCGATTATTAAATAATTAAAATTTTTAATTATTAATTTAATTGGAAATTTAATTATTGGTATTTTTGGATTATTGGAATTAATTTAATTAATTAAAGGAAAGAAGTATTGGTGGTGTGAAGAGTGATTAGAGGGTGTGAGGGGTAAAATACTCTACTCTTACTAATTACTAATTTAATTATTTTATTGGAATAACAAAAGGAGTATTAAAAGGAAAAAGAAGAGAAAGAGAGTTATTTTGGAATTTTCATCATACGTGCATTTGAGAAGAGGAAAAAGAATGAGAAAACCAGAAGCGTCAGAATTCGAAGAACCCACAAGGTAAGGGGTGATTTCGATTAGTTAATTCGTATTATCAGTTTAGATATTCAATAGTATGGATCATAGTATGTTAGGGAATCCCGGTTTGGAATTCTAGGGTTCCGTAGAATTGTCCCTATTGCGTCGAATTGTAGGTTGAAAACCATTAGGGTGTCAGATGATAAAAAGGAATGATGAAATAATGTTGTTTGATGTTATAATGGTGCAAAATGGATGTGTTTTGGTGTTTCTCATGTTGCAATTCGTATGGGTATGTTTGGAATTGGTTTAGAATGAATAAATGCTGTCAAAAGTGCAGAATTTGACTCTGCGGGTCATGGGAACCGGTTCCCAGTGGGGAGGAACCGGGTTCCACTGTGTGAATTTATAAAAACTGGCAAAAATGCACGTAGGAACTGGTTCCTGTATAGGTAGGAACCGGGTTCCCATACATTTTTCCAGAAGCGTGATTTTTGAACTTCGCAGGAACCGTGTTGGCTCCTAAATTCGACACCCTTGTTTTATTAATGTCAGCCATTAAAGCTGAAGGATGTTTTCGACTGGCCAGGTCCGTCGAAATGCCCATCGAAAGATGGCAAAGTACTTAGAAGATTTCTTCTAAAGGAGAGGTTAGTTGCCTTCGACGTCGAAGGAGTTTCTCGTCGAAGATGTCTCTCGACGAAGGTGTTCGATGGTTCAGAGTGGAGCAGTTTGAAATTCAAGCGTTTGGAGGGAAAACGGTTTCCAGCAGTTACCAAGTGCAACGTGCAAAGATCTGAAGCGTCGAACGTTGAGGACGTGCCAAGTGTAATCATCTCGAAGCAGTGTAACTGCCCGACGGTTACTTGGGATGATTTAGTATAAATAGTAGTAGACATGTAGTTTCTCGCGTGTGTTCACAATTCTATACAAAGTCACTCATATAGATTCGAGTACCCAGCGTGTGAGAAAGAATTGTTGAGAAATGTATGTGTGAAACACCAACTTTATTAATCAAAGTCATTTACTTTTCCAGAAATTTACTTGCTTTCCTCTTTACATTCCTGTCGAACCCTTTTACTTTAAGCCTTGTTTATTTTACCAAGTCCTTTCTTCATGCAATTTCATTTAAAGCCTCTTTATTTTATTTAAAGCCTCTTTATTTAAAGCCTTATCCAATTTAATCAAACTTCAAAATCAACCTATGTCCTAGGATCAATCTGATCGATCCTGCGAGTAACCAAATAAGTAACCATTTGGAAGATCAGCGGTTGTTTACCAAAACCCAAGGTAAACAAATTGGCACACCCGGTGGGACCGTGTGTTGATTGTTGAAAATAATCTCATCTTTTCGAGGAGTGTTGTATGTTATTGAGAAGTGGTAGAATATACACTAACAATAACAATACTGCCAGAAGAAGGGAAGGGATGGCGAATCCGCCAAACAATAACGAAATCCCACAAACGAGTGTGGGAGCAACGGTTAATGCAACCGTAAGTGAAGCGACAACTGTTGGTTCGACACCAGCAGTAATGGTCACAGCAACGGGGCCAATACCTTCGTTTACGGGCCCCAAGATGCCTTTGGGAACTCCCCCACCAAGGGGAAATATAGGCACAAGGCCTTTTGTTCCCCCAGGATTTATGCCACTCTATGGTATGCCAACTTCTGAAGTGGCTAGCCTGACGAATGCTGCGTCCACTTTTTCAGACCCTTTAGTGAGTGCCTCTTCGCCACTCCAAGGTTCTGGAGTAGGCATGGCGAATAGAAATAGGACCCAACTCTTAGGAGGAACGTCCCAAGTAGCCCATGGCCTTACAAATGCCTCGACAGCAGTCTTGAGGCAACAAATGGACGAAAGCAACCATGATATGGTGCAAATGTTGGCACAAACTTTGAGTACAGTGCTAAACCCTCTAATACAAAACACTACTCAATCGAATCAGCAAGTGTCAGCGCAAATGACGCGTTTGGCTGATTTCTTTGGAGTACCCCAACCTGTTCGACAGCCCCAAAGGGCGCAAATAAGGGGAAACCAGGGGATATTCTTAGAGGAAGAAACCACCATTAACCAGGCTCAACAGCCTGTCGAAGAAAACCTTAGGGCACGATTGGAGCAACCTGTCGAGGAACCTAGGGTAATAACCCCAGAGGTAAGGTTAATTAACAGAAACCAAAATGCTGACGAAGTAGTCCAGCATATCCAATACCAAAATACGGGTTTGGAAAATAATCTGGCAACCATGATCGAAAGGATCATGACTCAAAATGGGATGAACATGGGCTTTCGAAGGCCCAACTTTACATCTCCATTGTCAGAGTACGTGTTACAGACAGACTTACCTCCTAGATGCAAAGTCCCCAAATTTACTAAGTTCTCTGGGGACACGACAGAATCTACTGTCGAGCATGTGGCGAGATACTTGATCGAAGCAGGTGACATTTTGAATAACGAAAACCTGAGAATCAAGTACTTCCCAAGTTCTTTAACAAAGAACGCTTTTACTTGGTTTACAACTCTCCCCCCCAATTCGATCCATCATTGGACCCAGTTGGAAAGATTGTTCCATGAACAATTCTACATGGGGCAAACCAAGATAAGCCTGAAAGAATTGGCCAGTGTGAAGAGACGTTTCACTGAACCTATAGACGAATATCTAAATAGGTTTAGGCTGCTCAAAGCGAGATGTTTTACACAAGTTCCAGAACATGAGTTAGTCGAAATAGCCGCAGGCGGTTTAGATTATTCCATTAGGAAGAAGTTAGACACCCAATACCTGAGAGACATGGCCCAACTGGCCGATAGAGTTCGACAGGTAGAACGCCTCAAAGCTGAAAAAGCAAAGGCAACGAAAACTCACAAGAGAGAGAGGATAGCGTATGTTGAGATGGATGACGAAGATCCGGAATCCTTCGACGATACTTTAGCTGTCGAAGAAGGAGAAGTCGATTTAGCAGAGCTGAAACAAGGGCCACCATACTCTTGTAAACTATTAGTCCCCTCAAATGGGAAAAATCCCAGTGGTCCAGAAAGGACCAATGATAGGTTCCCCAAAAAGACTTATAGTTTTGACATCACAAAATGTGATGAAATATTCGACTTGCTTGTTAAAGATGGCCAAATGATAGTACCCCCAGGGGTAAAAGTGCCTCCTCTTGATCAAAGAAAGAAGAGAGGTTTTTGCAAATATCATAATTTTTTGGGCCATAAAACTTCTCAATGTTTTCTTTTCAGGAACCTTGTGCAAGACGCTATCGAAGAAGGGAGGTTGAAGTTTGCTGACAAAACCCCCATGGCTGTCGACTCAAATCCATTGCAGGCTGAAGCCCACTATGCTGAGCCCTCTGAGGTGAACGTGATAGAGGCAACCAGGAGCCAGTCGAAGAAGCCAGGAATCACAATGGTCGAAGTCTCAAAGGACCACATCAACATGCCAATCTTTGGCAGTTTTTCTGGAAATTTATCCAGGAAGACAATTGAAGCTGTTCAGAGAGCGGTCGAAAGCCCGAAGTTGGAGACCGCTGAAGCACAAAAAACTGGACCAAAACCCAGTTCCCACTTGGCCACAGTTCAAGGCCAGACGGAGAATCTCGAGATACAAATGAAGCAGTTAACTCTTGCTAACAAAGATACAATGAATATCAACATGGTTGAACTTTCTGACCCAAAAGCATCAGAAGAGGCCATGAGGCAAGAACAAGCTAATAAGACTGCTTTCCCTCGGGAAAATGAAAATTTGGCAGATTTTTTACAGAGATGCCAGAAAAAGAAATCAGAGGTGATGCTGTGTCCAAGATGCAGTTCGATCTTTGACAAAAAAGCTGCTGAGCACATTCAAGGCGTAAGAGCAGCGAACAAGAGAAGGGAAAATGTTGACCTTCGACATGATCCCAGAAGGGACTCCCAAAG
Source organism: Vicia faba (assembly GCA_948472305.1). Taxonomy (NCBI): domain Eukaryota; kingdom Viridiplantae; phylum Streptophyta; class Magnoliopsida; order Fabales; family Fabaceae; genus Vicia; species Vicia faba. The sequence continues at coordinate 1,576,780,524 of OX451737.1, forward strand.
AGGTGCTAACCAAGAAAAGAGGCCATTGACTTTTAGGCCTCCCACAAATGTGCCAGTAGATACTTGGTACAAAACCTCTGGTCTAAAAAGGCCAAGTGAGGAGAGATGGCACTCTTTCGACGTGCCAAGGGGTTCCTCTTTGACTCAGAAGAAAGAGCCTCAGGTTGCTGCACCTAAAGTTACACAAGTGTCAAGCAACTACAAAGGTAAAAATCCCATGTCTCGATCTCAATGGAGGAGATATCAAAGGAGACGAAAAGCTGAAAGGGAGGCTGCCAACGAACCAAAGGCAGAAACCAGTTCGAATGTTCCTCAAAGGAAGCAAAGGAAGCCTCTAGAAAGAGAACCAGTAACCAACAGGCTAGTTTGGCCTAACCAAAGTGAAGTCGAAGACGAAGACGATTCTAAGTCTGATGATACTTTGGACATAATGGTGAATATAGTCTCAGTGCTGCCCAGAGAATTCAACCGACAAGTGGAGGTCGAAGCAAGTGACTGGGAAGTGGAGCAAGAAATGGCCAAACATAGGCCAGTGTGCTATTTTGTCATGGACAATGGCACCACTGAGGAACAAAATGGGTTCTTCGAGCCACCTACAGAGGCGATGAAAAATCACCTCAAGCCTTTATTCATAAGGGCTAAACTCGAAGAAACTACTGTGAATAAAATATTGGTGGATTGTGGGGCAACCATCAACATTATTCCTCACTCTATGCTAAGGAAAATTGGCAAAAGGGATGAGGACATTAAGCCTCACAACATGGTCCTGTCGAACTATGAGGGCGGCATAGGGACCACTATGGGAGTGATCCAGCTAGATATCAAAGTAGGATCTCTCCTTCGACCAACGATGTTTATGGTCATATCGGCCAAACCTAACTACAATCTTTTGTTGGGCCGTGAATGGATTCATGGTGTTGGAGTTGTGCCATCATCAATGCACCAGAGGCTGCTCCTATGGCGTCCAGATGGGATGGTCGAAAACATAGAGGCAGATCAAAGTTATTACCTAGGCGAAGTGAATCACCTAGGGTTGGCAGATTTCGACAAGAACTTGGCCCACATAGGGCCATGTCCAACACCTGACTTCGACATGGCGCCAGCGCCAAACACTTTTTGTTCCCTATACCTGCATCCTGAGCATGGTTTCCAATGGGACAGAGAAGACTTGTCCCACATAGACTTCAGTGGGTTAACTGATATCCAACCAACTGGTTGGGGAAGTGAATTCAGTGATAATGACTGAGTCACAATCTTTGCAGCGAATTTCGGCTTATGTAGCCGAAACTAAGATGATAACGGCTCTCGAAGCCGAAGTAAAGTACATGGCCACACAGGCCAATGATCAACAGTTATCTGCTGCAGGTCCAGGAAAGGATTTCGATCCAGAACCCCCTGATATCATGCCAGAGGAAACGCAGGAACAGAGGCTCGACGCCATCTATGACGATGAGCCTTTGGGCTTCGAAAAGGACCCCTTGGCGAACAACATTAAAATGTTAGCGCAAGATCCTTTAGAAGAAATCAACTTAGGCGAAGGATCAGAGGAAAGGCCAACTTACATCAGCGCCAAAATTGATCCAGAACTTAGGTTGGAAGTAATCCAATTGCTGAAAGAGTTTAAAGACTGTTTTGCATGGGATTATGACAAAATGCCTGGTCTCGACAGAGGATTGGTAGAACTTCAGTTGCCAATCAAACCTGGGAAGAAGCCAATCAAGCAAAATCCAAGGCGCTTCGCTCCAGAAATACTGTCGAAGATCAAAACGGAAGTCGAAAGACTGCTGAAATGCAAATTCATACGAGTTACAAGGTATGTCGAATGGATTGCAAACATTGTGCCAGTAATTAAGAAAAATGGTACGTTAAGGGTGTGCATAGATTTCAGAGATTTGAATGCTGCTACGCCCAAAGATGAATATCCTATGCCTGTGGCAGAAATGCTAGTCGATTATGCCGCTGGCTATGAATACCTGAGTATGCTCGACGGCTATTCAGGATATAATCAAATATTCATTGCTGAAGAGGATGTGTCGAAAACAGCTTTTCGATGCCCTGGGGCCTTAGGCACTTACGAATGGGTAGTGATGCCTTTTGGCCTAAAGAATGCTGGGGCAACGTACCAGCGAGCAATGAATACTATCTTCCATGATTTTATTAACACTTTTATGCAAGTATATATTGATGACATTGTTATAAAATCTGTTTCCAGGAAGAATCATATTGACCACCTTCGACAATCATTCGAAAGAATGAGAGAACATGGTCTGAAGATGAACCCTTTGAAGTGTGCATTCTGTGTGAAAGCTGGAGATTTCTTGGGCTTCGTTGTCCACAAGAAGGGAATCGAAATCAACCAGAACAAGACGAAGGCAATTCTGGAAGCGAAAGCGCCATCGAATAAGAAGGAACTGCAATCTCTCTTAGGCAAGATAAATTTCTTAAGGAGGTTTATATCTAATTTAAGTGGGAAAGCTCAGGCCTTTTCACCCTTACTTCGACTGAATAAAGAGGGGTTCGAATGGGGGCAAGAGAAACAAGAAGCCTTCGACAAAATCAAAGGGTACCTCACTAAGCCACCTATTTTGGTGCCTCCTTGTAGCAATAGGAGTATGAGATTGTACATAGCTGCATCCGACAAAACTTTGGGAAGCATGTTAGCCCAAGAGGATGAGAATGGAGTCGAACGACCCATTTACTATCTCAGTAGAGTTTTGAACGATGCAGAAACTAGATATAGCGAAGTCGAAAAATTGTGTCTATGTCTGTATTTCTCTTGTACAAAACTCAAGAAATATATAAAACCAGTTGATGTGTATGTTTCGTCTCATTTTGATGTTTTCAAGTATATGCTGTCGAAACCTATCTTACACAGTCGAATTGGCAAGTGGGCATTAGCATTAACTGAATACTCCTTGACCTTTATGCCTCTTAAGGCAGTAAAAGGACAAGTGGTTGCAGACTTTATAGTCGACCACTCAGTTCAAGTCGAGGATATTAATTATGTGGAGATAGAGCCTTGGAAGTTCTACTTCGATGGTTCCAGCCATAAAGATGGAACAGGGGTAGGAGTCTTGATTATTTCTCCAGATAAAATTCCAACAACATTCAAGTACAAAATATCAGGTTCTTGTTCGAACAATGAGGCTGGGTATGAAGCTCTAATTACTGGCCTTGAGATATTGTTGGAATTGGGGGCAACTCGAGTCGAAATAATGGGAGACTCAGAGTTAGTCATTAAGCAAGTCACAAAGGAATATAAATGCATAAGAGAAAATCTCATTATGTACTTTGTGATAGCAAATCGTTTATTGAAAAAATTTGAAACGGTCAATATTCGACACATACCCAGAGTCGAAAATCAAATAGCCAACGACTTGGCACAGATTGCATCTGGGTATAAGATTTCAAAAACGAGATTGCAAAGAGCAATCGAAGTTCGAGAAAAGATAAAAGCAACTTGTCTATCACCAACAGACTTGGAATCGACGAGACTAGGATATGCTGATCAAAGTAACTTCGAAATTTCGTTCATAGATAATTTGTCAGAGCAAGATTGGAGGAAACCCATTGTGGACTATCTTCAAAATCCAGGAGCTTCGACAGAACGAAAAACAAAATACAGGGCGTTGAGTTATGTACTCATGGGTAATGAGTTATTCAAGAAAACGCCTGAAGGGGTATTGCTGAAATGTTTAAGTGAAACTGAAGCATACATAGCCCTTTCGACTACGCATGCTGGGGCATGTGGGGCTCACCAAGCAGGCCATAAGATGAAATGGTTGTTGTTTCGACAAGGACTATATTGGCCCACTATGCTGAAAGATTGTGTTGAGTTCGCCAAAGGTTGTCAAGAGTGTCAAGTCCATACAGGCATCCAACATGTACCAGCAAGCGAACTTCACTCGATAGTGAAGCCTTGGGCCTTTAGAGGATGGGCGTTGGACCTCATTGGAGAGATTCAACCAGCATCATCAAAGAGTCAGAAATACATACTGGTAGGCATTGATTACTTTACTAAGTGGATCGAAGCTATCCCTTTAGTCAATGTAGACCAAGAAAATGTCATTGAATTTATTCAAAAGAACATTATCTTTAGGTATGGAATCCCTGAGACGATAACAACTGATCAAGGATCAGTTTTCACTGGTCGAAAGATGCAGGAATTTGCTCAGGAAACAGGTTTCAAACTCCTAACATCAACGCCTTATTATGCACAGGCAAACGGTCAAGTCGAAGCAGCAAACAAAGTAGTGATTGGCTTGATAAAAAAGCATGTTGGGAAGAAACCAAAGAATTGGCATAAGACGTTAGACCAAATTCTGTGGGCTTGTCGAACGTCCCCAAAAGAAGCCACAGGTACAACACCATATAGGCTAACTTTTGGCCATGATGCAGTGTTGCCAGCGGAAATTTGTCTTCAATCTGCAAGGGTTCAGAGGCATTATGATATTCCCTCTGAAATTTATTGGAACATGATGTTAGACGAACTGGTGGATTTAGACGAAGAGAGATTGCGCGCTCTTGACCTACTCAGGCTTCAGAAGAAAAGAGTAGAAGACTCTTATAATAAAAAGGTAAAACCTAAGGTATTTTTGCCTGAAGAACTAGTTTGGAAGGTAATTCTTCCCATGGATCGAAGGGATCGAAGCATGGGGAAATGGTCACCCAAATGGGAAGGACCATTCAGAGTTATCCAAACTTTTTCTGGTGGAGCCTATGAAGTCGAAGAGTTAGGTGAAGATAAAAGGCTCTTGAGAGTAAATGGTAAATATTTGAAAAAATACAAACCTACACTCCAAGAGATAAAAATAAAATAATAAAATAACAAAACTAAATTAACCATAAAGCCAAAATGGAAATTTTTATAAATTTTAGCCAAGATGGCAATGTTGTCGAACATAGATTACAAAATATGGTTACAAAAGCTGAATCAATCAAAAGGGAATAGAGTCCTTGAGTCGAAGATATTTGGCTTGCTGCAGCTCCAATCTTTTCTTGCACCAGGCGTTCTCCTGCACCAGTTTGGCAATCTGAGCGTCGAAGCCTTGGGCCTTCTCAGCAAATTCCAGGCCCTGTTTAATTTCAGTTTGACTCTCGGTGTCTAGGATGGTCGAAAGAAGTTCCTCCTTGCGTTTGGTGTTGGCATTTATCTTAGCCTCTATTTCTTCAATTTGTGCCCTGAAGGAAGCATTCTCTCGATCTATGGCATCGACTTCTTCCTGCGTAGTTGCTTTTTGCTTCGACAACTCTGCAATTCGAGAAGTCGTATCCGAAACAGCAGTCCACACAGAGGAGCTTTTGCCATATAACACCTCAAGCTGACTATTAAAGCCCCTTTGGCGCCTATAATCTGCTGAGACTTGATCAATCATGGAGTGTAACTCCATGATCAAGCCTGAAACTTCTGGAGCTACAGCTAACAAGTCGACAGCATTCAAAACATCCCTCAATTATGATGGAGCAGTGGGGTCCCCCTCTAAAGCCTTCATCAAGTCCTTCTTGAAAAACTGGGCCTTAACCTTCGCCAAGGCTTCATCAAGAGGAGAGGTTTCAGTGGACTTCCCCGACAGGGTAGGAACCTCCTGACTAGCATCAGACGAACTCTTGCTCTCGATGATTGCGTTGAGATAGCTAACAGGGTCAGTTTGTTTCAAGAGTTCTAAGTCCTCTTTTGACCTGTGCTTCGTTGAGGTAACAGCCCCTGCAACAGCATTGTCTTGGGTTTGAGGCTGTTGAGTGTTAGGTGCCTCGACTTGTTCCCATTCGACTCGGACTGGGGCAGTACCAGCGTCACCTTGGTGCCCTTCGCCAGCGGCACCGTGGTTTTCTTCGCCAGCATTGCCATGGTCCCCTTCGTCATGATTCTCTTCCGACAGATCCACCACTTGAACCTCTTATGGCTGTTGTTCTTCCGTTTGAGGATCCTCTGCTGGCTTTTCTACCGTCTCAGCATTGGCCTCATTTATTTCAGTATGGGCTTCGTCATTTTCCAAGCCTTTTTCTTGTGGCCTGCTGAGTTCAGCAGACTCCAGTGTTTCAGAGGTCCTTGGCGGAGAGCTCTCAGTGGTGTCCTGAAAAAGGAAAGAAGAAGAACCTTCAGAAATCGAAAGAGACATAATCGAATACAGGTACCTACACCTAAGTTACAAAAAGGTCTAAGAGATTACCTGTAAATTAGCTTCAGCCCCAGGGCTGGAATTGTCGCTTTCGACAGGCTTGTTGAGAAGAACGTTTAGTTCCTCCTCCGTTGGCTCCTCAATAATCACTGGAGGTGGCCTGAGTTTTCTCCCAGCAACCTTTATTCTAATGGTTCGACCCTCAGGAGCAGGAGCAGGGACAGGAGCGTCCTTCGTCAGCTTTCGCCTTTTTAGAGGAGCAGGAGGAGAATCACCTTCTTCATCGCTCCCAGATTCGACCACCAGTGCTGGCCGTTTCTTGGGCGAAGGTGCCTAAAAAACCAATGGGAATTCGACTTAGCAATTGCATCGAAAGTCAAAAATCGAAATCCAGAAGAAAATATTGAAAGTCTGGTTACCGATACAGAAGGCTTCTTCGAAGGGCCTTCCCCCTGTTGTTTGGTTGTGGTCTTCGCCGGCGCTGTAGTCTTCGCCGGCGGTAGAGGTTTTGTTGAGGGGCCTCCTCCCTGTTGGCTTTCTGCAGCCTTCTTGGCTACAGGCTTTCGAACAACTGAAATCAAATAAATAGTTAACAGGCTAGCAGTCGAAAGAGAAAGACAAAGTAATGAGAAAGGATGAACTTACATTTCTTTATTTTGTCCAACACAAGGACAAAAGATTTCTGAAGCTCATCCACGAAGTCCTTTTCGTCAAAAAACTCCTCAGCGTAATAACTTTTCCACCATTCCTCGAAGGATGGTGAGCAAAGAAAGTTGAGCTGGTAGTCAAACAACGAGAGAACTGTTCGACCAGCATATCTTCCGATATGCTTAATGGCAACTTCTTCGGTGTAATCATTGCAGAAGTACAACATAGACTTCTCTCTTGGAAAGATTGGAGAAGGTAGGGTTTGAATAATACCAAACTGGCGAGTTACCAGGTTTGGTTGGTATGCAATCAGACTCAAGTGAGTCTTAGAACTCCTGAATCGAAGAGGCATGATCCTTGGTGTCAGGAACGCCTCCCACAGTATTGTATGTTCGTCAACATTAGGACCACTCGACGTCCTTGGATGTGGCCTTGTGAACCATGTTGGGCCTACCTTCCGTCGAGCAAACGGAGCCATAGTCGAAGCAAACTCCTTCCTTCGAGCAAACATTAGAACGAAGTTGGTGAAGGTTTGCTGAAACTCCAGTCCATCTTCCATAGTCGTCAACAGAGCCAGCCTGGTTCCTTCGATGCGTCTGTTCGCTATCTCTGGAGCCTGCTCATTTATTTGAACCTTCTTAGGCAAGAAAGATTCGAAGGTGGCATTGAGCCACAGTTGGAGCAGCCAAAAAGGCCCAGCAAGTAGCAAACTGGCCCTGTTCTCGATAATTTTTAGAAGAGTGGCCCCATTGCTAATCAAATCATAGAGGCTAGCCAAAATCAATTCTGCCAAGCAGATATTCTGGCCATGATGGAGTTGAGTAGCGAGAGTGATCATTTTCTTGGTCACCTGTAAGGACTTCGAGCAAAATACAAAGCGAGTCAGCCATAAGGCTAGAAACGCTATGTGTTCGACATCCGACACAGCATCTGTCGACCTGTCGTGGTAGTGGTTGATGAAGGTGGTATAGGTTGGTTTGGTGTCAGAAAATCCAATTTGGTCCTCCGACATCTCCTCCGGATCGAAGTAGTCCCCGGTGGGTCGAAGGCCAGTGATAGCGGCCACATCGAAGAGTGTAGGGGTCAACATCCCACAGGGAAGATGGAAAGTGAAGTGGGAGTAGTCCCAGAAAAGCAGAGAAGCTATCAACATCTCCGGAGAGTAGTTCAAACCTGTCTTCGACAGCATCACCAGGTCGAAAATCCCCATATCTTTCCAGATTGAAGCTTGGCGTTTCTCCATCTTTTCCAGCCAAGCAACGTAATCAGGAGTAAGACTAGGGCCAGACCTGAAAGCCCTAACGCCTTTGTTGAAGAAACGGAGGTCGATTTTTTCATGCGCAGGGTCTTCATTGTCTTCTGCGTCTTTCTTGGCGCATGCAACCGGTTTGAGTTTCTCAACTACCGGAAAATAACTCTTGATCTTCATGGCCTCAGCAATACTTGGATACAAGGGGCCAGACATAGCAAAGATCTGGTTGGAGTATCCAACCGGGATCATAAGGTGGCGTGAGTAAGCGTCACGAACAGCGATGTCCAAGGGTTCAGGGACCCTTCGTTGGCCCGTGGAGGTTACTACTGGAGCAGTGACGAAAACCTTAGGTTTGGCGTTCTCAGATGGTACGGTAGCGCTAGGAGCATTGGAACCAGATGCCATTGTTAATGGTGAGGTTGAAGACGAAGTGAAGGAGGAAAGGTTTTTGCAAAGATGACAAGTTTGTATGAAAACAGAGAAGTTTGAAAGCTAGATGGCGTAAAAAGTCCCACAATGGGGTACTTACTGCTATTTATAGTAGTGGGGGAAAATCCCCAAAACCGAGGACATTAAATGCCATTTAATTATTGCAGGAGATAGTGGGACGCGTGGCATCCCCCTGTTGTTTTAGCCGTTCTGCAGAAATAGAGGGACGCAGCGTGCGTCCTCGTTTTTGGGAATTGTCATAATGACAAATTCTGAAATGACGTTTGGCACTGCACGCTGTGCTGAAGTGACGTCTTAGGTACGGATAAATGATGGTTTTCTTGGGATTGCCAGTGGTTGGTATAAGACAACAAAAAGTGCACAAATTAATTTGTGACTAAGCGTGAAAAGACAGGTGTCGAATGGCGTTTCAAAGAATGCCTTTTTCTTTCAGAGTCGAAATAAGGCATTCTTGGGGGGCAATTTGTTGGCTCCTAAATTCGACACCCTTGTTTTATTAATGTCAGCCATTAAAGCTGGAGGATGTTTTCGACTGGCCAGGTCCGTCGAAATGCCCATCGAAAGATGGCAAAGTACTTAGAAGATTTCTTCTAAAGGAGAGGTTAGTTGCCTTCGACGTCGAAGGAGTTTCTCGTCGAAGATGTCTCTCGACGAAGGTGTTCGATGGTTCAGAGTGGAGCAGTTTGAAATTCAAGCGTTTGGAGGGAAAACGGTTTCCAGCAGTTACCAAGTGCAACGTGCAAAGATCTGAAGCGTCGAACGTTGAGGACGTGCCAAGTGTAATCATCTCGAAGCAGTGTAACTGCCCGACGGTTACTTGTGATGATTTAGTATAAATAGTAGTAGACATGTAGTTTCTCGCGTGTGTTCACAATTCTATACAAAGTCACTCATATAGATTCGAGTACCCAGCGTGTGAGAAAGAATTGTTGAGAAATGTATGTGTGAAACACCAACTTTATTAATCAAAGTCATTTACTTTTCCAGAAATTTACTTGCTTTCCTCTTTACATTCCTGTCGAACCCTTTTACTTTAAGCCTTGTTTATTTTACCAAGTCCTTTCTTCATGCAATTTCATTTAAAGCCTCTTTATTTTATTTAAAGCCTCTTTATTTAAAGCCTTATCCAATTTAATCAAACTTCAAAATCAACCTATGTCCTAGGATCAATCTGATCGATCCTGCGAGTAACCAAATAAGTAACCATTTGGAAGATCAGCGGTTGTTTACCAAAACCCAAGGTAAACAAACCGGTTCCTGCATATGTAGGAACCGGGTTCTGCTGTAACCTTTTGAAAAATATTAAACTTTGAAAATTCATAACTTTCAAACCTTAAGTCCGTTTTGAGTGTCGTTTTGGACGTTATTTCTTAAATTTAATGCTCTATTTTATAAAATGAAAAGATTTCCTAAAACCTGAAATTATTTTGAAAATTACTCAAATCCTGGAATAAGTGATTATTGGCTAACACACATGGGTGTGTATGTAGCAGTGAACCTGTGATGGATGGATGTATTAGTATTGTGTGAATGAAAGGCATGTTTATGTTGCTAATGATGGTGTGCATGATCGTTGAGATATCATGTTTTTGGTTTTGGTTCAGTTATGATAAATTGATGTATTTCATAGACTGATTTGATGTTGCATGCTAGTGGTGTGCGTGCATATGCATTGTTTTGGTGAAGTTAATTCTGATTGTGTGGAATTTGACTTGTATTGCTATTAACCGATACCCGGGTGATGATGGGTGGTTGGGCTGGATTCGTGTCTGGGTGTTTATGGACGAATCGATGGTTGCTGTATCCGGTTGATGATGGATCAGTGTTGGGTGACTTGGTCACGTGTTGGTACCACATGCATTGTGTCTGCATTTGTGTTTGCATGGAATTGTAACATGTTAGGATGTCTTCCAGTGTTACAATTCTTTGGTTGATTATTGATTTGTGCATAATGACTTGTATAATTGGAACTACGTGTTGAATCTGAATTTATGCTAAAATGGGTGAAATAATATGCTTGTGATATAATGTTGATTGAGAAGCTTATAATGCATGTTAATTATGAGAAATCTCACCCTTACTTTAACAATTTCAGATTAAAGTTAGCAGCTCAGGAGTTGGTGAGGATGGCTCTAGAGCTATGTTACTTTAAGTCCACGTGTCAGTGTCGTGCTCTGATAGGTTGTAACACTGGGGAACGTTTAGTTGAGGAATTAGTTATTATTCAATTGTTTCTTTGAATTTCATTGGGAATAATTATGTTTTGGTTTATTCCGTTTTGGTTATGGTATTTTTCCGCTGTGTAAGACATGGTCTTAATTTGATTGAATTATTTGAATAATGACCCTCAGTGTAACATGACTGCTGTTTTATTGGAAGTTTTATTTATTTCATAATTGTGACATCCCTTGTTCCGTGTTAACTCTGATGGAATATGTCTTTAATCATTGATATAATTAATATTATTCGGGGTATTTTAGAAGGGGTGTTACAATAGTGGTATCAGAGCATAGTCGGTCTTGTCTTGTGTCGTTATCCCTTTTGTATGCGACTAGTGTAAGATGACACTGTCGATACTTGTGTGCTGATGAGGTTGTTTTGTAATGTTACAAGAACAATGGCCGGAAGAGGTAACGGAAGAAACGACGATGCTATTGCTGAAGCATTGGGAATGTTGGCTGGAGTACTCGGAGGGAACCAGCAGGGAGCTGTGATTGGTGCTGACCGACAATTGGGGAATTTTCAGAGGAATAATCCTCCGTTGTTCAAGGGTGCACATGATCCCGAAGGTTCTCAGAAGTGGTGGAAGGAGATTGAGAGGACCTTCAGAGTAATTGACTGTGCTGAAGGGCTGAAGGTGAGATACGGAACTCACATGTTAGTAGAGGAAGCTGATGACTGGTGGGTTGCTACCAGAACTGAAATGGAAGAAGATGGTATTGCGTTGACTTGGGCTGTGTTCAGGAGGGCTTTTCTGAGGAGGTACTTTCCTGAGGACATCAGAGGTAAGAAGGAGATTGAGTTTCTGGAACTCAAGCAGGGTAACAAGACTGTCAGTGAGTATGCTTCGAAGTTTACTGAGTTAGTGAAGTATTATGCTCATTATACTAACGATGCAGATGGAGAATTTTCCAAATGTATCAAGTTTGAGAATGGTCTTCGTGATGAGATTAAGCAGGGTATTCGGTATCAGCGTATCCGAAGATTTCCTGATCTGGTTGACTGTAGTAGGATTTTAGAGGAGGATCTTGCTAGCACTAAGTCGAATGCTCGAGGGTATGTTGATAGGAAAGGTAAGCAACAGATGGATCGTGGTAAGCCTTATGATAGAAGTAATCAGAGACCCGGTGGTTGGAAGAAGTTTGGTGGAGGAGATTCTAGTTCTTCCATTAAGTGCTATAAGTGTGGTGAGACAGGAGATCGTATGGTGGATTGCAAAAGTAATGATAAGAAGTGTTTCAAGTGTGGGAAACTCGGCCATGTGGCCAATGATTGCAGAGTAAGAGTGGTGACTTATTACAACTGTGGTGAAGAAGGTCATACTCGTCCTCAGTGTACAAAACCCAAGAAGGAGCAAGCTGGTGGTAAAGTGTTTGCATTGTCTGGGTCAGAGACTAAGCCAGATGATCGGCTGATTAAAGGTACATGTTTTATTAATGACATACCTTTGATTGTGATTATTGATACTGGAGCTACGCATTCTTTTATTGCTTTGGATTGTGCTAAAAGATTGAATTTGGAAATTTCTAATATGGATGGAAGTATGGTTATTGATACTCCTGCGTCGGGTTCAGTGACTACTTCGTATGTTTGTAGGAATTGTCCTATTGTGATTTTTGGTAGGGGTTTCGGTATGGATTTAGTGTGCCTACCGTTAGAACAACTTGATATCATCCTTGGAATGAACTGGTTGGAATTCAACCAGGTTCATATCAACTGTTTTGCGAAGACGGTTATTTTTCCTGAAGAGGTTGGTGTCGAAGATGTGACTATGTCGGTTAAACAGATGAACCTAGCTGTGAAAGATGGTGCTGTGGTATTTATGTTGTATTCTGCAATAGAAGCGGAGGGAAAAACAAAGAGTGATGGATTTCCAGTGGTGAATGAATTTCCAGAGGTGTTTCCGGAAGACGTTAGTGAATTGCCACCTGAGAGGGAGGTAGAATTTACTATAGATTTGATTCCTGGAACTAGTCCAGTGTCGATGGCGCCTTACCGTATGTCGGCATCTGAATTAGCGGAGTTAAAGAAACAATTGGAGGAGTTACTTGAGAAGAAGTTTATTCGTCCGAGTGTTTCGCCGTGGGGTGCTCCGGTGTTGTTGGTTAAGAAGAAAGAAGGTTCAATGAGATTATGTGTTGATTACAGACAACTGAATAAAGTTACAATCAAGAATTGGTATCCTTTGCCGAGGATCGATGATTTGATGGATCAACTAGTTGGAGCTTGTGTATTTAGTAAGATTGATCTGAGATATGGATATCATCAGATTCGTGTGAAGTCGGAAGATATTCAGAAAACTGCATTTAGAACGAGGTATGGACATTACGAGTATTCTGTTATGCCGTTTGGAGTTACTAATTCACCTGGTGTTTTCATGGAGTATATGAACAGGATATTTCATCCGTATCTTGATAAGTTTGTGGTGGTGTTCATTGATGATATTCTAATTTATTCGAAGAGCGATGAAGAGCATGTAGAACATCTCAGAGTTGTGTTGGAATTGTTGAAAGAGAAGAAGCTTTATGCGAAGTTGTCCAAGTGTGAATTCTGGTTAAGTGAAGTAAGTTTTCTTGGCCATGTAATTTCCAAGAATGGAATTGCTATGGATCCTACGAAGGTAGAAGCAGTATCTCAGTGGGAGGCGCCGAAGAATGCTTCTGAGATCCGTAGTTTTTTGGGTCTTGCAGGTTATTACAGGAAGTTTATAGAAGGATTTTCCAAATTAGCGTTACCGTTGACTAAGTTGACCAGGGAGGGTCAGATGTTTGTTTGGGATGTTGAATATGAGAAAGGATTTCAAGAGCTGAAGAGGAGGTTGACAAGTGCTCCGATCTTGATTTTGCCAAATCTGACTAAGTCTTTTGTTGTGTATTGTGACGCATCATTAATGGGATTAGGTGGTGTGTTGATGCAAGATAAGCAGGTGGTGGCTTATGCTTCGAGACAATTGAAAGTACATGAAAGGAATTATCCGACTCATGATTTGGAGTTGGCAGCTGTTGTGTTTGTTTTGAAGTTGTGGAGGCATTATTTATATGGTTCTCGGTTTGAGGTGTTCAGTGATCACAAAAGTCGGAGGTATCTCTTTGATCAGAAAGAGTTGAATATGAGGCAGAGGAGATGGTTAGAATTTCTAAAGGATTATGATTTCGGTTTGAATTACCATCCTGGTAAGGCAAACATTGTTGTAGATGCCTTAAGTAGAAAGTCCTTGCATATGTCGATGTTAATGGTCCGTGAGTTAGATTTGGTTGAGCAGTTCAGAGATTTAAGTTTGGTATGTGAAACTACTCTGAATAGTGTGAAATTGGGTATGTTGAAACTGACTAGTGGTATTCTGGAAGAAATTCGGAATGGACAGAAGTCCGATGTTGGGTTAGTTGATAAATTGACATTGATCAACCAAGGTCAAGGAGGCGAGTTCCGGATTGATGAGAATGGTGTTATGAGATTTGGTAATAGGGTGTGTGTTCCGGATGTTGCAGAGATTAGGAAGAGTATTTTGGAAGAAGGACATCGTAGTGGATTGAGTATTCATCCTGGTGCTACTAAAATGTACCATGATTTGAAGAAGTTGTTTTGGTGGCCGGGAATGAAAAAGCAAATTGCTGAGTTTGTGTATGCTTGTTTGGTTTGTCAGAAGTTGAAGATTGAGCATCAGAAACCGTCAGGATTGATGGAACCGTTGTTTGTTCCGGAATGGAAATGGGATGGAATCTCTATGGATTTTGTGTCTGGTTTGCCAAGGACATCGAAGAATTGTGATTCTATCTGGGTTATTGTTGATCGGTTGACGAAATCTGCTTACTTTATTCCGATAAGAATGGATTATCCGATGGAAAGGTTGGCAGAATTGTATGTTGAGAAGATTGTGAGTTTGCACGGTATTCCTTCTAGTATTGTGTCGGATCGAGATCCGAGGTTTACATCTAAATTCTGGATGGGATTTCAAGAAGCTTTGGGTACTAAGTTGCGTTTGAGTTTCGCTTATCATCCACAGACAGATGGTCAGACGGAGAGAACGATTCAGTCGTTGGAAGATTTGTTAAGAGCTTGTGTGTTGGAGAAAGGTGGAGCTTGGGATAGTTATCTACCATTGATTGAGTTTACCTACAACAATAGTTTTCATTCGAGCATTGGTATGGCTCCGTTTGAGGCATTGTATGGTAGGAGGTGTCGGACACCGTTGTGTTGGTATGAATCTGGAGAGAGTGTTGTGATTGGACCGGAAATTGTCCAACAGACTTCGGAAAAGATTAAGATGATTCATGAGAAGATGAGGACTTCTCAGAGTCGTCAGAAAAGTTATCACGATAAGAGGAGGAAAGATCTTGAGTTTAGCGAAGGAGAACATGTTTTTATGCGAGTTACTCCGATGACTGGTATTGGTCGAGCTTTGAAGTCAAAGAAGTTGACTCCATGTTTTATTGGTCTGTTTCAGATTACCAAGAGAGTTGGGAAAGTTTCTTATCAGATTGCTTTGCCGCCGTCACTTGCAAATTTGCATGATGTTTTTCATGTATCTCAGCTAAGGAAGTACATTGCTGATCCGTCTCATGAGATCTGGGTAGACGATATACAGGTACGAGAGAATTTGACTGTGGAAGCGGTACCTGCGAGAATTGAGGATCGGAAGTTGAAACAGTTGCGAGGCAAGGAGATCGCGTTGGTAAGAGTGGCTTGGGGAGGACCAGCAGATGGAAATGTCACTTGGGAGCTGGAGAGTCAGATGAAGGACTCGTATCCCGAACTGTTCGTCTAAGGTATGTTTTCGAGGACGAAAACTCTTTTAGTTGGGGAGAGTTGTGACACCCCAAATAATCCGATTATTAAATAATTAGAATTTTTAATTATTAATTTAATTGGAAATTTAATTATTGGTATTTTTGGATTATTGGAATTAATTTAATTAATTAAAGGAAAGAAGTATTGGTGGTGTGAAGAGTGATTAGAGGGTGTGAGAGGTAAAATACTCTACTCTTACTAATTACTAATTTAATTATTTTATTGGAATAATAAAAGGAGTATTAAAAGGAAAAAGAAGAGAAAGAGAGTTATTTTGGAATATTCATCATACGTGCATTTGAGAAGAGGAAAAAGAAGGAGAAAACCGGAAGCGTCAGAATTCGAAGAACCCACAAGGTAAGGGGTGATTTCGATTAGTTAATTCGTATTATCGGTTTAGATATTCAATAGTATGGATCATAGTATGTTAGGGAATCCCGGTTTGGAATTCTAGGGTTCCGTAGAATTGTCCCTATTGCGTCGAATTGTAGGTTGAAAACCATTAGGGTGTCAGATGATAAAAAGGAATGATGAAATAATATTGTTTGATGTTATAATGGTGCAAAATGGATGTGTTTTGGTGTTTCTCATGTTGCAATTCATATGGGTATGTTTGGAATTGGTTTAGAATGAATAAATGCTGTCAAAAGTGCAGAATTTGACTCTGCAGGTCGTGGGAACCGGTTCCCAGTGGGGAGGAACCAGGTTCCACTGTGTGAATTTATAAAAACTGGCAAAAATGCACGTAGGAACCGGTTCCTGTATAGGTAGGAACCCGGTTCCCATACATTTTTCCAGAAGCGTGATTTTTGAACTTCGCAGGAACCGGTTCCTGCATATGTAGGAACCGGGTTCTGCTGTAACCTTTTGAAAAATATTAAACTTTGAAAATTCATAACTTTCAAACCGTAAGTCCGTTTTGAGTGCCGTTTTGGACGTTATTTCTTAAATTTAATGCTCTATTTTATAAAATGAAAAGATTTCCTAAAACCTGAAATTATTTTGAAAATGAGTCAAATCCCGGAATAAGTGATTATTGGCTAATGCACATGGGTGTGTATGTAGCAGTGAACCTGTGATGGATGGATGTATTAGTATTGTGTGAATGAAAGACATGTTTATGTTGCTAATGATGGTGTGCATGATCGTTGAGATATCATGTTTTTGGTTTTGGTTCAGTTATGATAAATTGATGTATTTCATAGACTGATTTGATGTTGCATGCTAGTGGTGTGCGTGTATATGCATTGTTTTGGTGAAGTTAATTCCCATTGTGTGGAATTTGACTTGTATTGCCGTTAACCGATACCCGGGTGATGATGGGTGGTTGGGCTGGATTTGTGTCCGGGTGTTTATGGACAAATCGATGGTTGCTGTATCCAGTTGATGATGGATCAGTGTTGGGTGACTTGGTCACGTGTTGGTACCACATGCATTGTGTCTGCATTTGTGTTTGCATGGAATTGTAACATGTTAGGATGTCTTCCAGTGTTACAATTCTTTGGTTGATTATTGATTTGTGCATAATGACTTGTATGATTGGAACTGTGTGTTGAATCTGAATTTATGCTAAAATGGATGAAATAATATGCTTGTGATATAATGTTGATTGAGAAGCTTATAATGCATGTTAATTATGAAAAATCTCATCCTTACTTTAACAATTTCAGATTAAAGTTAGCAGCTCAGGAGTTGGTGAGGATGGCTCTAGAGCTATGTTACTTTAAGTCCGCATGTCAGTGTCGTGCTCTGATAGGTTGTAACACTGGGGAACGTTTAGTTGAGGAATTAGTTATTATTCAATTGTTTCTTTGAATTTCATTGGGAATAATTATGTTTTGGTTTATTCTGTTTTGGTTATGGTATTTTTCCACTGTGTAAGACATGGTCTTAATTTGATTGAATTATTTGAATAATGACTCTCAGTGTAGCATGACTACTGTTTTATTGGAAGTTTTATTTATTTCATAATTGTGACATCCCTTGTTCCGTGTTAACTCTGATGGAATATGTCTTTAATCATTGATATAATTAATATTATTCGGGATATTTTAGAAGGGGTGTTACAACGAGCGCCTTAGTATTGATCGAGCGTACCTCGAACGTCGGACAGCCATCCTCATCAAGAACGTTGTCCCCTTCCCTCGTAACCCACCGAGCAGGAAAGAAGCCGCCGACAAACTTGTTTAGGACGCCATAAGCTTCCTCGTCCTCAGCACTCATACCCCCAACAGGAGTGTGGTAGTATCCAGGACCATGGTCGTAATGGCCCGAACACCAGTGAATGGGAAACCTAGAGACTCTCCCAATCTCGGGGTTACCCTCAGCATCCAAACACGGCTCCCCATCCTCGTCCACCATAGTGGCCGGTTCGAACAACGGATATATGGCTGTCTGGGTAGACGGTTGCAAAATCTACCACTTATCCTTAAAATCTCGCACATAATCCATATACATCCTAAACAGTCTCTTCGACTGCTTAAGGGACACTCAACTGTGCTTCCCTCCTCAGGACTGCCGTTGTAAGTGAAAAACCCTGAAGAACAGGGGGATCGTCGCCCCAATCCTCAGGAAGCGACAGGTGAGTTCGAATGCCCGGAGAAAGGCAATCGCATTAGGATGAATTTGGGAGGGGGCCAGGTTCAGATGGTTGAACACTCCGACTTGGAAGTCATTGAAGGGCAACCAGAGCCCGAGATCTCTAAATACGATCTTGTACATGGGAAATGCATCCTATGTAAACTCTGAACAGATACGAGCATCCCTCATCGGCCTCATAATCTTGAAGTTCCTTCAAAATCCCTCTTGACCGCCGCCATACTCGACGATAATGTAAGCTTGTCTACTGGAAAGCCTATAGATCAAAGCTATTCCCCGGGGCTCAGCATCAACCCAATCCAGAGTGGGGTCTTCGACGATGTCGACCAGGTTGATAGTTTCCTCTGTCGTGCTTGTTTCCTCGACATTGTTATGCCCCGAGGATTCAGGAATATCGGCCATTTACCTGCAAAGTACAGGAAACCGGTGAATTCGACAGCAAATTCGCTTTTCCGCCACAAAGACGGGGAGAAGTAAGCAACACTCAAACCGAGCCAACGACCATTCGCACGAAAAACGGGGAACGAGTGGACCTCGACCAAAACACCGACCTCAGCGGAGGACGTGCATCAATCATGAACGACGCGAGCATAACATGAATATCACAAGCGAAAGATGAATCCCGCGACCAAGTTCATAATGTTGCTGGCCCGATACAAGAATACTATGGGGAAAACTAACCTACGTACTCACAAAAGGGTGAATCTCCCGACCAGGTTCATAAATCTACTAGCCAAACGCATGAGTATCACGGGCAAAATCGTAAACCGTATGCCTAAACTTATGAATATCTCGGGCACAACCATAAATCAGGCGCCCAGGGTGCTTAAATCTCTCGGGCACAATCCCCATACACGGGATTCTACCACTAAAATGCCGTCAAAATCTATCTACAACATGAGTTATCAAATGGAGAAAACACTTACTTGGGAGAAGAGTGAAGAACAATGGTGGTGGAGATGATCACACGACAAACGGCGCGGCGGTTTCAGCAACACTAGGAAAACTCACGATGACTGAAAACAGAGAAAATATGAGAAGCGTGAAGATGTGAAAACAAACTATGGGCCCTGAAGCCCTATTTATAGAGATGACGTGGAATATGAAACGTCGCACCGGGGAACCACGAACCGCCCCCGTCCTCGACGCCTACTCACATAGACAAGGATGACCCTATTCCCTAGGGCGGCATTATGGTTTCCAAGAGTCGCACCACATGTCTAACTGTCACGCCACCACCTCCTTACAAGCGCTCCTCGAACACTTCTCGTTTGCTGCACGGGGAAAATCACAAATCGGGCGATGTCTCATCTCCCTGGTTGAAAACCCCCGTGTCGCGCAAGCGAGTCTCGCGAAAGAGCAAACTTGAGTCAAGTCATAACTCTCGTTCCAGGAGCAACAACTTGGGGGGCTCCTGTTCTGGACTGGGCCTGCCCGTGGCCCAATCACCAGTGAGACCCAATCCAAGCTTCACAACGTATCACGATGAGTATTAGATCCTCCGAGCACACCCCGATCATGGGTGACTGGTCGAATGCGACTACGCCACCCCGGTGCCTGCGAGGAACGTCCCCGACGAGGGACGTCCCAAACGAGGAACATCCCAATCCAAGCCCTGCTTGAGTACCCTCCTCGTAGGGCAGACTTTCAACCTCTCTGGATTTCGCAGAGTCCTTAAGATCCCGGGAAGATCACGTCTTTACCCTCCCTATTCTACGGAGAGCATCATCCAGGAAAGGGACCACGTGCAGGTCCCAACTACTCACGTAGAACCTGGCAGTCTCTTTGTTGGGCTTGTTTGATCAACCTAATAAAGGGACATTGGCCCAGCGCCGAGGGCTATAAATACCCTCTATTTCGAGAGGGTCAGGTATTCATTCATTCACAACTATACACTTACTTGCTTGCCCATTCCGTCTCTCACTTTGTCATCGAAGTGTCTTGCAGGTACCCCTCCCCATCTCCTTTAAATCCAATTCAAAACCAACTGTGAGGGTCCAACTCTAATCAGGTACGATCAAAACCTTTGATGCATATTCTGCAACTTTTTCATCTTCTCCCATCGATAATAACTCATATTGTCGATGCAAGGTTTGTAACTTGACAACCTTGACTTTCTCACCTCCTTCGTAATACTTCAGCAGAATATCTCATGCCTCTTTTTCTGTTTCAGCATGAGAGATTCTGTCGAAATTAGTAGCATCGACTACCGTCTGAATGTAATGAACAGTCTTGCAATCTTTCTTCTTGACTTCGTTGTGGGTTTTTTTTCTTCTGTTCGTCGATTGCATTTGCAGTTAACGCAGGAACACCATCGATAACCACTTCTAAGGTTTCATAGAAGTCAAACAAAGATTAAATCTATTTTTTTCATCGGATCCAATTCTTGCCGTCAAGCATTGAAAGAGAATTCAGAATGCCCTTATCACTAATCATCTACGCAGCAGTTGATTCACTTTCTTTAAAAACACGATCTTTGACGAGAAATTTCTTTTAAAAAACTCATAAAAAAATATCAAAAGTTCCAATACTTTTTAAGAATTTTCGACAAAACTAATATTTTTAAAATTTAATAATTTAAAAAAAAAAAAAATACAATGAGATGGATGACTAGGTGTGCGAGTTTAAATACTCATAGAATTGCAATCAATCATTAAATACTACGGAAACGTACCAAATCATACAAAACTGTCGGTCAAAGAATTTTTTTATAATGAACTGAACTAGTCAAAGTCAAACTAAAATATTCAAATTGCGTAGCTTCAAAGTCATTTTATATGCAGAAAAAAAAGAAGCCAAACCAAACAAAAAGCCAAAAAGACTATAATTTATTTTAGATAGGAATGTAAATAATTTACAAATATTTCTAATGAACATAATGACTATCCACTCTGGATGTAAAATAATTTGACACGTTAATAAAAAATTATTAGTTTATTGTTTTTTAACATAATATGAATATATATATATATATATATATATATATATATATATATATATATATATATATATATATATATATATATATATATATATATATATATATATATATATATATATATATATATATATATATATATATATATATATATATATATATATATATATATATATATATATATATATATATATATATATATATATATATATATATATATATATATATATATATATATATATATATATATATATATATATATATATATATATATATATATATATATATATATATATATATATATATATATATATATATATATATATATATATATATATATATATATATATATATATATGCAATTATAAAAACTAAGACGAACTGTAAAAAATTTATTTGAAAATTTATTTGAAAATTTAATAAAATTACATTTCAAGAGAATTGAATCCATAAACTCTATATATATATTTTAAGCCTCTTTAAAAAATCATACATATTTTTTCTCATTTCTAATTGAATTTTAGTATTCACATTCATTTACCCTCTAATTTTGACTATATATAAATAATAAATTTTATGTTAATTTAACAATTTAATTAAATATAGGAAAATTATCTCATAAAAAATGTGATTCATGTATGTATAGAGATTTTGCCTAACTAAATGGATAGACTCTTATAAACGTGGGAAACAAATATTTAAATTTTAATTAAAAAAAATATATTTAAATTAAAAAAAAATAAGATATATTCAATATAAATTAATTTTACAGTATCAACCGATCAATATCTCATTAAAGTAGACTGTATAAAATAATAATACTACATGATTAAGTGATGAACTTTTATTAAACAAGAGAGTAAAACTGTATAGTCATTATACTCTTTAACTTATATTTTTGAATTAGCATTATTATAGTAATAAAGTGAAATATTTTGACTAACAACATTAAATAAAATGAAAGTGGTAAAATTTGTTTATATTTCAAAATTTTCCATATAGTTAATACTTTTACCTATAATATTTTGTTTATACATATGTTTTTGTTTTGACTACAATTATAAACATTTTTTTTTAGAAGAGAAAATAGAATATATTGTAAATTAATTTTACACTATAAATTAATAATAATCATATATTCTGTTAAGTTAAATATAAAATTTTAAGTTATTGATATAATACAGTAAAGTGATGAATTTTCATCTCACGACAATATAAAATTATTTTATATTTTTTATTAAATATCTATTAAACTCTTACTAGAAAACTTATAATGAAAAAAATATTTTATTTAAATCTTAATATATAATTGACTTTATCCAGATCCATTTCCAATACCATGGCCAAAACAAATATTTGAATATGAATAACAAATCTTATTTGGTCATTAGAGTTTAATGATTTATTTATCATAATTACATAAATTAACTTTGGTTTTGAGTAGACTTTGACCATTGTTATAGACCATAATTTATTTTAGATGAAAATATAAATAATTTACAAATATTTCTAATGAATGTAATGACTATGCACTTAGGATGTAAAATAATTTAACAAAATTATTGAATAAAATTTATTGTTTTATTAGTATAGTCCAAATATCTTTTGTATAATTATAAAGATTAATTTTTGAATCAGAAAAAATTATAACAACTATTTTTAGTATAATTTAAATATTATTTCATGATTATAAAGATTAATTTTTCGAGTAAAAAAAACTAATTTATTTATATTTATATATTAATATTTATATATTAGCGTCAACAAGCAGATAATATTTATAAATAAATTATTTTAAAAAATACTAATTAAATAAAAAATATATTATAAAAATATTATAAAAAATGTCATTAGTATATCAATTAAGATTTTTTCTAATAAAATGGATAGAGTCTAACAAACATGTAAAATAAATATTTAAATTTCAATTAAAATATATGTTTATATTTTTTAAAATTAAAAATAAAATTAAAAATAAAGAATATTTATTCATTTAAATTGGTAGAATATATCGTTGCAATATAAATTAAAAATAGCGTTAATGACACCAAAATCATATATTAGATCTACACTAAATCGAAATTAATCTTTCAACTTGAAACAAATGAACATTGTATAAAGACGAAAAAACAAAATACACCGTACAAAGATGAGAAATCAAAATACATTGCACAAATACGAGAAATCAAAACAAACAATGATATAGTAAAATGACGAAATCACAAAAAAAAAATCACTTATTTAATTAATAGAGAAACAAAAATAATTTAAAAAATAATTTAAATTAAAATCGATCATAAATTACTCCACTCTAAAAGATAAAAAAGAAGAAAAATGACAACAGTTAAAATTAGAGAAAGAACTTTATATATTTATATTTAACATTAGTTAATATTATCTCTAAATGAATTCAAGATTATTTTTAATAAAAATAAAACAGTCAATAGAAAACACAATTTATGGCAAATTAAGTGAAATATTTTGACTAATACCATTAAATAAATTGAAAATAGTAAATTTATTTAAATTTCAAAATTTTCTATATATCCAATACCTTAAAAATGGATTTTTTTAAAACTAAAAATAACAGTCAATAGAAAACACAATTTAGTAAGTGATATATTTTGACTAACATCATTAAATAAATTAATAGTAAAATTTATTTGAATTTCAAAACTTCTATATATGTAATACCATAAAATATAATTTTTTCTTTACATAAATATTTTTGTTTTGACTACAATTATAAGTACTTATTATTTTGACTAGAAAAATATATAAATTATAAGAAAAAAAATATCTCAAATATTTCTAGAAAAAAATATTTTATAGTAAAATTTGTTTGTATTTACAAATTTTCTATATATTCAATACCATTAAATATAATTTTTTCTTTATATAAATATTTTTGTTTTGACTACAATTATAAGTATTTACTTTTTTGACCAAAAAAATATAAATATTATAAGAAATGATATATCTTAAATTATTTCTAGAAAAAATTATTTCACATGTAAATCTTAATATGTAATTGAGTGTATCTACATCCATTTCCTATATCAATACAAAATATTTAAATTTGAATAAAAATAACAAATCTTATTTGGTCATTGGTGTTTAATGATTTATTTATCTTAATTACATAAATTAACTTTTGGTTTTGAATATATCTTTGACCAATGTTAATTATTTCCCATTCTCTCTCTCTCTCTCTCTCTCTCTCTCTCTCTCTCAATATTCTTCTACTTTCTCTCTCTAAAACCTTCGCTTCGCAGCTTTTTCAATCTGCTTTCTTTGACTCTATAACAGTTCAATCGTGGACGAATCAAAACCACACGAATTTTCCATAAATTTTTACCCCATTTCTTCAACCTTTGATCGCTCCACTGTGAATTGCATGAGCTACCATTTCTCATTCAGGTTTGTGCAATTTTCATTTTTTTTCCTTTCGATTCGTGTAATTGTAGCGTTTTTTTATGGAAATTTTATTCGGAATTTAGGTTTTTGTATGGATGCTATTTTTTTTTAATCTGTTTGTAATTATTGTTTACTGGGATGAAATTTCATATTTTTTTGTTACCTTGATATGTGAAAGTAAATTGATTGAATAACTTTTGTTGAAATTTTATTGATATTATGGATCTGAATTGGTTTTGATTCATGTAGTTTTTGATGTGGAGATTCATGCAGTGGAACTGGTAAGGGTTTAGCAATTGGGTGGTTTTGTTCATTGGTATACATGCATTTATATACTTTTTTTTCTTTTTTTTTTTTTGGTTTTATTTGTTGAATGTTTGTTGTGGAAATTGGATAATGAAATGGGGGAAATAATATAATTTGATTAGGCTAGTGATGGACATAAGTTGGGAATGAGGTTTATGAGGTGATTGATTGATTAACCAATTGATTACAACTCGTGATTAATTTGTTCATTTTTTCAAGTTACTATCAGTGTCAACGTGTAAGTGTTAGTGTCGTGTTTCCGTAGTCCGTGCTTCATAGGTCTTTAGACACTTGATAATCCAAATTTCTTGAATTGTGATTGTTCGAGGCCTCACTCCACCAATACAGGTCACATGGAGTTTTGTTTTGCTTTTGGAATCACACAGACACACACAAACTTCCCTGGAATTGTGTTGGAATTTAGGAATCTTGATTTCATTGTATTCAGATAGTATGGATCTCTCATGGGCATGGAGCCTAATGTCCGTTGTGATGCATTAATGAAGACAGTGAGGAGTAAGTGTGGCAGGAATCTCATTGGCACACTGCCCTGATACAAGAATTAGGAGTAAAATATGATAGGCTGGGCACATGGTTCACCATTTTCTTTTTAGCTTTTTTCTATCGAGTGCCTAGCTTATGTTAGGAGATAGGAAATTTAAAGTGGGGTGTCACACCATATCTTTGAAAAACACATGTTTGCATTATTTTTTGCAGGGTATCAGAATGTTATGTTGAATTTCAGCAATTTGTTTCGGATATAACTTTTTATTTATGCTCCTTTTATTTTGTTTTTGCAGACATAAACAGTTCTCCATAACATCCTAGTTCTGTACATACGATGGGGTGTTTTCCTATATTGAAGAGAAAGAAGAAAAAGTCTGATCAGATTGTGTATGTAAAACGCGTAAGCCCTGGCGAGGATTCACCTACAGTACTGCCTGAGCCTCAAACTCATACTCGCACACTCCAGTCAGCACCGCCTAGTTTTAAGATCAGAGTGAAACCCATTCAATCCAGTGTTAAAGTCAGTAACAATAGAGTACGAGCATTGTCTGCTCCATCGTCTCTCGATGAAGCAGACCAAGATGCTTTGGCCTCAATTGAGTATGAGGAAGAAGAGCCTAAATATCGAGCTGCATCAGTGAAGGAACAGCGTTCGCCTAGTCCCCAACCTTTACCGCTTCCATCTCCTAAGGGTGGTGGTACGCTGAAGACTATTGGAAGCTTTAAGTCGGGGACAGCTAGTGGTCCCTTATATGCTTCTGGACCTCTGCCGCTTCCACCAACTGGGTCACTTAGAATTTTTTCTTACGACGAGCTTGCTGCTGCTTGCCACAATTTCTCTTCAGATCGATACATGTCAGAATCTCTTTCATCCACCATCTATAAAGCTTCCTTTGGTGATGATGCTTCAAGTTCGAAAAAGTTTGAAGCCACGGTCACACGCCTTCGCCCATCAAATCAGGTACTTTTCTCTGTATTGCAGTATTTTAGTTTTACACACCTTCACCCATCAACTCAGGTACTTTTTCTCTGCAGTGCAGTATTTTAATTTCATTTCTCAGTTTTCTCATGCATACAAATTATTAAATGCCTAATTGGTCATTACTCAATACATCCCCTATTCGCATGTTAGTGATTTTGAAATGTGAGTTGTTAATAAATCATGTTACTGGATTCAATAAAGGTAAACTGCTTTCATCCTTGTATACACGATAACCATGAAGCTACAATTCTTGGCTCTTACGGTGCGCAAAATCGATTCTTAATTTTATTCCACATGTTATTCTTTTACCAAAATGCCACTGGGTTAGTGATGTTTCTTTTTGTCCTATCATCAGTACTTGTGGGCTATTTGTTTCTGATATGTTGATAAATGTTCGTGACAGTTATTTTGAATCATTCCCTTATATGTATGGGTGTCCCAGGATTTAATTGCTTCTGTTTTGGGAGGAATAACTATCCGATCCAATCTCTTTAGTTTTGATATTTGTTCAACCAATTGGTTTGGTTTAAAACTGTTCTGATCTTTTTTTTTTCCGGTTTGGATTGGAACGGCTGTAAAATGACCATTAGTCTCACTTCAATTAATACTAATTTCCCCTTCCCTAACTAAAAATATAGGAATTCAAATTCACCAACAAATGCTACAATTTAGACCGTTTTTATGTTTTCTCGGTTTGCGTTGTTCAACTTGCTATATTGCAGTGTTTATACATTTTTTTCTTGCTATTGACTATCCTCCTTGCTCAGTTTTGTTTCTAATCCATGCAAATGATATGAATATGTTGTCAAATCCTTGCGGTGTTGAAAAACTGTTATGAATTGCATACTTTCTGATTGAATTGAAGCATGATATCAGTTGCAAGTTACTGTTAGTATTGTGAATTTTCTTACATAAAAATTCTAAATTTACCTTTGGACTAAAATTATATGCCTTTTTTCAGGGCTTGAAGGAATTCATAAATGAGGTTAATACTCTTGCATCTTTGCGGCATCCAAACCTCTGTAGAGTGCTTGGATTTCACGCCCGTGATGGTTCGGAACATAGAATGTTGGTTTATGAGAAGCTACACCATGGAAGCTTGGACCGCCTATTGTATGGGAGATCTGATGGACCATCAATTGATTGGAATACAAGAATGAAAATTGCAATATGTGCTGCACTTGGTCTTTCTTTCTTGCATGAAGAAGGGCCTTTTCAGGTGATTAGTATGAGATTATATTGAATCATGCAATGAGCTGAAGAAACCTCATGTTGCTATGTCTTCTTTTTCTATTTGCATGTGGAGTTAGATCACACTGAGTGAGAGTTAAAGGACCTGGCTGTTTTGTTTTTCACAATTTATGATGCAATGACACTTTGTCAGCAATAATAATTTTAAAAAGTAAAATATTTGAATGTAACTGCATGTGTGTTGGTGTCGTACTCTAACAAGCATCAGACACCGGTCATGCGTTAAGTCTGAAGTGTCGGTGCTATATGATTGATCAATAAATGGTCTGGATAATTCAAGGATTTCATGATTAGTTGTTTTGTTTCGATTGACCTCCCTTTAGCACATTATTCGATCAAGTGTGCGTTTTTCTCTTTGTTGACGTAGCACTTTTGCGTCTGCAGGCAATGTATAATGAATTCTCAACAGCCAACATACAGATTGACAAAGATTTTAGTGCAAAGCTTTCAGGGTATGGCTGTGTTGGACATGTTCCCAAGGAAGAAATTTCAAGCAGTTCATCTGTAAGTGCTTCGATTTATATTGTAGTGTAACTCGAAAATACCTACTATATTTTGCTAATACCCCTTACATTTTCATCGTTTTATCATGAATATCTGTTCCATAGTTTTTGTTTGCATTCATCATGCTCGTGAATTTATTATTGCTCAGGCCGTTGGAAACCTATCCTTGGAAACACTGGAGAAAGGATTGCTCACTCCAAAGAGCAATGTATGGAGTTTTGGAATTTTTCTTCTAGAGCTACTTACGGGAAGAAAGAATCTCGATAGCCGTCACCCCAAGGAAGAGAGGAATTTGGTGAAGTGGAGCAGGCCTTTCCTATCAGATAATCATCGTTTGTCAATGATCATGGATCCTCAACTCAAAGGTCGCTTCCCTTCTAAAGCGGCAAGAACAATAGCTAACATTGCACAAAGATGCCTTCAAATGGAGCCATCAGAAAGGCCAACTATGGGAACCGTTGTGGAAAATCTAAAAAAGATACAAGATTTGAAGCATTCTTCTAAATTCCCATTGCAAGAACCAGCACAAACCTCTACAAAACAAATGTCAAGATCACCAAGTCTCGACGCTATCATCCACCCTGCATCAAGGTCGAGTTTCTCTCCTTCACCATCAGCCAGAGCACTGGTATCTGTTTCGCCTCCAAGATGGTCGGGAGTGCCAATTCAACTTCCGCATCACGCTTTTTCTTCTACCCTATATTTGGAGGAGCTTGATAGGCAAGAAAGCCGCAAGTCATTAACCTCAGCCTCTAGGAAGGCTAGTGTTGAAGGATTTTGATTGTCTATAATTTTCATTTTTTATTTATTATTCTTTTTTCTGGGTGTAGCTCAACAAAGATTTATAGGAGATAAAGATTTGTAATCATCCCTCAGTGTGATGCAGAGAGGATGCTCTTTTGTACATAGTGCAAAGGGTTGGTCCCCTCGGTTCAATTAGTTTCTCCATTTTTATAAAATTTTATACAATCTTTAGCATTTCTCCCCTTATCAAAAGGAAAAGAAATATGGTATAACTTAAAGTTGCAAAGATTTTACTATGTGATAAATAAAAGGTGCAATTAATTTGGTCTTTAAGTGTGGAATAAGAAGCATTACCATTGCCAACATTAGTAGCAACAAAGTGATTATTTCATAGCATGGTTCTCATGAGGAAGTAACATCCCACCCATGTTATATATGTCACCCCTCAAAGGTATCCTTTTATCATTATACCTTGTAAAATAATCACAATTCTAATAGTTTTATCGAAAATTTTAGGAAATTTCAAGATTTTTTGAAATA
The DNA here is from genome assembly GCA_948472305.1 of Vicia faba. Taxonomy (NCBI): domain Eukaryota; kingdom Viridiplantae; phylum Streptophyta; class Magnoliopsida; order Fabales; family Fabaceae; genus Vicia; species Vicia faba. The sequence continues at coordinate 1,576,809,788 of OX451737.1, forward strand.
TCTAGAAACAAATTTTCAGAAATTCGGAGGATTACTGGAATTTTTGAAAAATCCAGTAATTTATTTTATAGGAAAACAAATTTCTTATTATATTAGAAATTTCGAAATTTTCAGTACCATATCAAAAATTTCAATATCTTTCTTAATTTTCAGAATTTAAAAACAAATTGGAAAATTTGAAAAACTATTGAAAATTTAATCCTTGTACACCCCACTTAATTTGTTTAGGGGTATTTTTGAAATAAATCTTTTTGGAAGAGTGGCATCTATAATTTAAGGGTGCGTTGTTAATTGCTCGGTTCCCATTCATGGCTCAATTAGATACATCACAAATTGTAACAATACTTGTGGTATCTCTTTTTAGAGAAATTAACTTGTCACTCCTATATTATATATGGTACTTTTTAAATGGTATAAAAAGATTAAATTGTAGGTCATTTACCACTGATTTCAAATTCACGTTGTCAACCAGATTTTTCAAATCTTTTGATGATATCGGAAATTTCGAAGACGATACCGGTAATTTTACGAACAAGTGAGAATTTACGGTAGATTTGTGAAATTTCCGGTATTTTCGTACCGAAAATTTCAAAATATCCGGTATTTTCATTTTTCATTTATATTGGAAATTTTGAAATTCCCAGTGCGTCACAGAATACCAGAAATTTTGAAATTTTCGGTAGTTCAATTTTTTTTTGAAAAATATCGGAAATTTAAAAATTTCAGGTAGTTTATATTTTTTTGATATTTTCTTATTTTGTAGTGAGGATCAGAGGCAGAGATGGTTCTATTGCGGGACAAACCACTCATAGAGCTGATGCTGAAGTCCGTGTTGACGAGGCACATGCTTCAGAGCTACGGGATGGACGCCGTCCCCTGACCGGTTCTCACCAGAAACGGATGGCTGTGCAGAATGTGCAGTTTCGCACACCCCGCCGTCGGGGTCTTAGAGTATCCACTACTGAAGAGGTGCATGCTTCTATTGAGGAGGTACAAGCTCCTACTGAGAAAGTACAGACTCATGTTCCTATTGTGGAGCCGGTAGCTGAGGAGCACATTATGGAGCCTGTGGTGCAGGAGGCTGGGCAGGAGGTTGTTGCTGAGCGAGTAGATGAGGTGTCCCATACTGATACAGACACCACGACTTGTGCGTCTATAGAGCCATGAGTATACACTGATGGAGGTTTCCCTCGAGGACCTTCAGACAGGTCCGTGCTGATAAGATTTAAGGACCATGTCGCTTATAGGATATGGCATGGCGAGGTATATATTTTTGGTTTTGTTTAATTGCATAATTTTTATTTTTGCTTACAAGATTTGATGTATAATAATTTGTTTTTGCTTCTTACAGGAGCGTCTGGTGTTGAAGGTCGCTTCTCATGGTTCGAAGTTGAAGAACTTCCCTGAGAGTCCCATGCCTGAGGAGGTGAGGAGGATTGTTAGCGAGTTCCATCTCTTGGAGTTTGCTGATTGCTCCTTGACCATGTTGGACGCCTCCCTTTTATCAGCTTTTGTTGAGGGGTGGCACCCGGAGACATCATCTTTTCATCTTCCATTTGGAGAGATGGCGGTGACTTTAAATGAAGTGGACGTCCTCTTTCACATTCCCAATGTTTGTAGATTTTTTACACCAGTTTATAGGGACCAGGCGACGGCGGTGCGCATGGTTATGGAGGATTTGGAGGTTTCTGAGTTGGAGGTACTAGAGGAGTTTGGTGAGTGTTATACAGTGAGAGAACTGACTGTTATTCTGGTTTTGCGTTTGTATTCGCAAATGTTGCGGCAAGCAAGAGTCGCCACCGATTTTCTTTTATCCAACAAAGAAAAGAGTGAAAAGAACAGAAAAATACCTTTCGAGAGTTTTCTGAGTAAGGGAGTAGATTATGGAAAGGGAAGGTGTTAGCATCCTTTCCATCCGTAGTTATCTATGGGCTCTTAGATGCTTAGCTCATTTGAAAAATACCTTGTACTTTGTGTGTTTTGAAAAGTATTTTTGAAAGCGCCTTAGTGCAGCGATTTGCTTTATGATAACTCTTGTATCATTCCTCAAGAGTGTTGATAAAGCGTTTTTGAAAATGCTTTTGAAAGTTGTTTCGTGTAAGTGTAAAAATTTGTTTTGAGCATAGCATATAGGAACTATCTACTTTTACTCGAAAGGGTTGTTCTTTTCCTCTTTTCCTTTAGACAGTGCTATCCTACTATTAGTGAGTAGGTAGTCCTAGTCGTTGGATGTTTGAGGGACATTCGAAGGGACGCTTTAGTCACAAAGGCAATTGGGCAAGAAATCTTAGTAACTACCCTAGGGTTTTAAGATCATTTTTATCGAGGCAACGTCGAGAGGGTCATCGAGGAACTTAAGGTCATTTAAACCGGAAAGTAGCCACCAAAGTCTCTCACATTTTGAGAGTTGTGACTGTTTTCCGAAGGCAACCGAAGTGGGATACCCTAGAGGTGCGCATGTGCAATTGTGTTGTTTTTAGTTATTTTAGTTTCGTATTAAGTTCGCCAGCATTTTGTTTTTAAATCTTGTCATGTAATCTATTAATCATACATCTAAGCAGTTAATAATTTGCAGAAATTAAAAGTGCGGGAATTGTAAATCCTAGCTAGGCTTCGGGGAGGGGAAATTACTTACATGTCCAAAACTTGGAGAAAATTTAAAAAGCAGTAAAGTAAAGTCCTAGTTAAGTCTATTACATCCCAGTAAGCAGGTACAATAATATGCAAAAGTGCGAAAGTAAAAGTAAACGCACGAATTGAAAATACGTCTACAATCCTAAGAAGAAAAATCTTTTTGCTTGTTTTGGTTTTATATTATTAAGAAAATGTTTAAGTTAACAAGTTAATTAATTAACCTAGAAAAAGATATTAATTATTGAAAAAAAGTGAAATTTAAAATAAAGAAGACAAACCTAAGCTTTTTTTTATTTAATTTTTGGTATGAAAAGAAATTAAAATTTAAGTCTGTTTAATTTTAATTTTAAAAAAAAATGCTAAGGTGATTAATTAATTAATTTACCAAAAAATATTAACCTAATTTTTTTGTGATTTTCATCTGATTTTTATATTGTAATAATAAAAAAAACAATTAAACAAATAAATAGAAAAAAGAGGAAAAGGCAAATGGGCCAGGACATCAGTAGAAATATGGGGGGTATGACTTGCAAAACGCAAGCCCAAGATAGAAGGAACCCAACTCTGTCTTGTGATCCAGTGAGGATAGCCTCTGAGTGCCCATGGTGATCTGCGCGCTTGGACGCGTTGATCTGGATTAGATGAGATCTCCTAGTGTTGATCATGTGGTGTATGGTATGCATACGCTGGCTGGATACACTGAATATGCATGTAAAGCATTAGATAAAATGAAAATGCAAGACCTGGGTATCGAACCCAGGTCCTTCCCCTTAATTCGAACCCCCGCCTAATTCGAACCCCTGAGTCCAAACCTGTAAGCATCCTTAAGATAGTGCTATCCCACCATTGAGAGGTAGGTAGCACCGTCGTTGGAGGTATTCGGGTCAATTCGATTATTAGGGACAGTGTGGTCACCGAAGCAATAGTAGGACGCCTTAGAAGTAACCCTAATGTCCTAGATCCTTTTTTTATCCGAGGCAACCGTTTCGAGGCGACTGGATCTTTTAGACAGGAGGGCGACTTCTAAAACACCCTATACTTGACGACCACGTTCGAGGCAACCTAGTGAGGCGTACCCTAGGAGTGGCATGTGCTTTATGTGTTGTTTTTCAGTTAATTGTCTTTGTACATGTTATTGGTGAGCTACGGATTAATTTTATTTACATACATTCTTTCATGCATTTTAGCAGTTAGGAGTGCGGAAAGTAAATTGCGGAAATATAAATTCTACGCTATTATAAGGCGCGGGTCTATACATCGCCAAAAAACAAAGACCCGTTTTGGTAAATAAGTACGAGAAATTAAGTAAAGCGGTAAAATTCCTATTTAACTATTACATATCTGGAGACAGTTACATAAATAATTAAAATAAATAAATGCGCGCGAGCAAAAATTAATCGGGAAGTCTTTAGGGTGTTGACCCTTTTAAGAAAAGAAATGATTTTTTTTGTCTTTTTTGTGATTAAATGAAATAAAAATTAATAACTAATCTAATTAATTAATTAATTAAGAGAAAAATGTTTTTTTTTTGTATTTTTATGTTTTTAATGAAATAAAATAAAAGGAAATAAGATTAAAAGTTAATAAAACCTATTTCTAAATTTATTTTAGTTATTAAGAAAAAAGTTAAAGTTGCCTAATTAAAATTAATTCAATTTATTAGTATTTATTTACAAAAATAAAATGGAATTAATAATAATAATAATGTTAGTTCTTTTTTTTGATTTTTTTATAAAAATATTAATTATGCTAGGTTAATTAACAATAATGATAATAATTAAAAAATCAGTTAAAAGAAAATAAAAAAGGAAAAGAAAACAAAAGAAAATAAAATAGAACCATAGGGGTGTTGGGCCAGAATTGAGGGTTTGTTTAGCATTGTTGTGGCCCATTTGCACAAAGTCACGTTGACTCCTGGAATCATGTGCGTATGGTTGACTGAAAAGCATGATGCTCATCATTTCCTGGCCACTGGATTGTTGTTTGTAGACACTTGGCATACTGAAGCGTCAGGGCACATGGTGTACCACTTTTAGAAACCTGCACAGGAATACATTGACAAAAAAATGGAAACAAGGAAATTGAGGGACCTGGGAATACTTACAGTGCTTGATAATGGACCTTAGGACGTGGCAAGGGTTGCTTTAGCTTCAGGGTATGGCAAAGAAGAGAGTCACGTTCTCCTTTTGGCCTGAAAATGCTTGCAAAACTCCTTTTGATCTCACACTTTTTTTGACAAATTTTGAACTTTGCTCTGGCCGTTTGTGCACTTTTTCATTTTTGAATGAGGCTTGAAAGGCTTGTATATATAGTAATGAGTGAGAATCAGTCACTATTATGAGCTCTTAACCACTGCAATTAAACTTTGGATTTCTCCATAACCACCATTAAAGCAACTTGCCAATTTTGTTCAAATTTGAATTTTATGCTTAAAATGGACCTTACACGAATTTGGTAGGTGCATTATGCTTCATCAAGGTCATTCAAACCACAAGATATCATTGAATTAATTTTTTTGATTTTTATTTGAATTTTATGGATTTAAAATGAATTAAATAAATAAAATTAAATAAAAAATAGAAAAATTAATGTTTAATCTTGAAATTAATAATGGAACACGTGGGTGGCATGACAAGGCTGAACCAAGTGGAAAAAAGTGGGCTCTTTTGTCAAAAATTGAAGTTTCAAGGATAGTTGACTTTGGCCATTTCACAAAAATTTCCCAACTTCTCCAATGCATATCTTGCTCAATTTTGATCATATGAACATGTTCTTGGACATTTTGGAAAGGTCTTGAAGTCCTCTAACCAATGCCTTTGGTCCCATGTCATTTTTATTTACCAATCTCAAGTTATGGTCTTTGACTTAAAGTGCCTTTTTGTCGACTTTTGAAAATGACCTATAATGTTGAAATTGATAACTTTTTGTGAGAGCATTTCTTGGACTTGGAATGTGAAGATGAGTTGTAGGAAATGTCATCCCCTTCAAAATTAGCATTGGATGGGATTTTTCTGATGAACCATGAAAAAGTTATGCCTTGGTCAAGGTACAGTTGACTTTTCAGCTGTCCAAAAATAGAAACTTTTGACACCTTGATGATTTTTGAGCCATGCTTGAGGAATCATGATCAAGACTTGATCAAATGATGATTGTGGCCTCAAAATAAGATGTTGACCAAAATTTTTGACTTTTGACTACCAAATGACCATTTTGCCCCTATAGTTGATTGTGAAGCAATTAGGGTTTTTGACTGTGCAACTTGACCTTGTGAGCCTTGAAACTTGACATGTAGGTGCTTGACAATGTGTATAGGCATATGTGACTTTATTGAGCCTTTGAAAACCTCAACTTCCTTGCAAGAACCAAAACCCTAATTTTGACTGGCTTAGGAGGATGGTTTGACTGTGCAACCCTTGAGTAGACTTGGGCAAATTGAGATGATGCTTGTCAAAACTTTGAAGAATATGGGAGGGAAAATTTTGGGGTACAACAGTTGCCCCTGTTCAATCTTCTTAAACCTGAGGATGTAGATTGGCTGGCGTGCCTTTCGTGATCCGAGGGTGGAAGATGATTGAACACTAAAGTGCCCAGAAATTTGCACTCACATAGTGGAGTATCAGCAATGTGATGGCGGGAATGGGCTTACAGATGCCATTTGGAGAGATGATGGATAAGAGGATGGGCTTATAGATGCCATCTGGAGATGTGACAGAACCTTGTCGGGAACGGGCTTATAGATGCCATTTGGAGAGATGGTGAATAGGAGGATGGGCTTATAGATGCCACCTGAGTGTCGATCGCGTAAGAGATTCCTTAGCAAGAACTTGCGTACCTGAGAAAGATAATTTCCTGGCCTGTTACAGGTGTTGATCCTCACTCAGTCGCTCACAGACATGCCTTGGCTAGATACAGGTATCGAATCTGGAACTTCAGAAGGTTGATGGGTTGTCTCTACTGACAGGTTATCTCAGAAAAATCTTGAGGATTTAACTGAACCAGAGGAGGTTTTGTCTTTCTTGACGAGTTGTCTCTTTGGACGGGTTGTCTTCAATGACGAGTGATCTTCAATGACGAGTTGTCTTCAATGACGAGTTGTCTTCAATGACGAGTTGTCTTAAATGATGAGTTGTCTTCAATGACGAGTTGTCTTAAATGACGGGTCATCTTCAATGACGGGTTGTTTTCAATGACGAGTTATCTTCAATGATGAGTTGTCTTAAATGACGAGTTGTCTTAAATGACGAGTTGTCTTCAATGACGGGTTGTCTTCAATGATGGGTAGTCTTCAATGACGAGATGTCTTCAATGACGAGTTGTCTTCAATGACGAGATGTCTTCAATGACGAGATGTCTTCAATGACGGGATGTCTTCAATGACGGGTGTCTATAACGACGGGTGTCTATAACAACGGGTGTCTATGACGACGGATGTCTATAACGACGGGTGTCTATGACGACGGGTGTCTATGACGACGGGTGTCTATAACGACAGGTGTCTATGACAACGGGTGTCTATAACGACGGGTGTCTATGACGACGGGTGTCTATGACGACGGATGTCTATAACGACGGGTGTCTATGACAACGGGTGTCTATGACGACGGGTGTCTATGACGACGGGTGTCTATGACGACGGGTGTCTATGACGACGGGTGTCTATGACGACGGGTGTCTATAACGACGGGTGTCTATAACGACGGGTGTCTATGATGACGGGTGTCTATGACGACGGGTGTCTATGACGACGGGTGTCTATGACGACGAGTGTCTATGACGACGGGTGTCTATGACGACGGGTGTCTATGACGATGGGTTGTCTTCAATGACTTTAGGAATTAATTTTAACTGGACCTGTCTTCTTTGACTGGATGAGCATCAGAAAAACCTTTGGGATTTAACTGGACTTGTCTTCTTTGACTGGATTTGTCTTCTTTGACTGGATCTGTCTTCTTTGACTGGATTGGTCTCTTTCGACTGTATCTATCTTCTTTGACATAGCTGATCATTTAACTGTATCCTTCCTGAAAGGTAAAGGTCAGTCGTATGAAATGCATGATATGGATCAAGCAATGATGTTCTCGACATAAACGAGATTGTATGACATGATGCGCATATGCATGTATCATGATGTGATGTTTATGAATGTATCTTCGTCTGGGAAAGTAAATCCTTGACGCATGCCGGGAAGTTGAATCCTGGGCTGATGTTGAAGAACAGAGTTCTTCGTTTCCGCTGGGGATAATGGTCGCAAGAATAAACCGGTAGGAGAAGATGACTCCGTTGGGGAATAAACTTGTTGAAGAGATTACTCTGCAGGGAATTACTTTGTGGGAAGAGATACTTCGCTGAGATTTGGTGATAACTTCGCTGGGGATTCCATTGAGAAGCTATGTTGAGGAATTTGATGAACTCCGCTGGGGATAGGAAGAACTTCGTCGAGGACGATCTTTCCGTGGTAATTAGCTGAGGATAACCCAGTTATAAGCCCTGGTGGGAAATAACCTTTGGATAAAGCCGGGGAGACGTGTTCGTGCTCTGCAGGGGATAAGCTTCCAGAATCTACTGGGGAGGATGATTCAACTCTCCTGGGAGACTTGAGACTGTACTGGGGAAGTGGCTCCACTGGGATGTCTGTATTCCACCGGGGAACAATCTTATATTAAGACTGCCGGGGATACTTGCTTAGGAACATCTCTATACTCCATTGGGGAATGTTGAGATCTTCTGGGAATACCCATCTTCCTTATGGCTGACAGTAGATTAACTCTGCTTGGGGAGAGTGTTGCTGACTTGCTGGAGAATGCTGTGCCTTTTCAGGGCTGATTGGGAGACCAAACTCTGTTCGGGGAAGAGTATTGTTGACTCTTGTCTTACTCTGAGGGGAGTGGAGGCCTCTTGGTTATGTTCTTCAGCCGAACCTACCTTGGTACCTTGGTTGACAGAGCAACTAGATCGCTTGGACAACTCATTATTGTCCCTGTTTCTGATGTGGGAGAAGAAGATACCTTGTGGAGGTGCTTGATAACTGCCGATTGACAAATCTTCTTCTGGTGAGCAAGTGACGAGATGACGGGACATAGTCGTACGCTTTTGATCCCTAACTTTTGCCTGGACCGCCCTTTCGGGTTTTCAGTCCACCGGGATACCCTTTTTTGCCCAAGCCGCCTTTTCAGGTTTTCGACTTGTCGGGTGTACAGATTTTTCATTTCATCCCTTATTTTTGCCCGAACCCTTTTGGTTCGCCGGGAAGCCCTTATTTTTGCCTAGGTGTGTCAACCTAGCGGGTCTTTGATTATGCGTAGTATTTTTTCGACTATGTCCGTGCTCTCAGGATGTAGGGAGGTGCCCCTGTCAGTAGCGCAGTGTTACCATACCACCAGAAGACCTTCGTTTGATCGTCCAATGCCCCAAGTGATCCAGATGGAGATTTGCCCCAAGTTGGTTGGCCTTTTGAGAGATTCTCCGAATCTTGACTTAACTGCCCCAGATGTAGGACAATGATCATGCCATGCCCCTTGGTTGGAAGTACTTTTGTTCACTTAGATATTCGTCGTGCGAATTTCTCTGCTGTTCGAACAAATAGTCATATGCAAACAATGTTATATCAAGAATGCAAAGCTTATGTCTGTCTTGAAGTTTTTGAAAATGCATTTTTTTTTATAAAAACAAGTGAATTTTTTGTAAACTGTGATGTCAACTCGTTATTTTACCGCAAGCCTTAAGGAGTCAGGATACCTTTCGTAACAGTATGCTTTCGAACTAACCCATGCTTCAGCTAGGACTTTTAAAGGTTGTAGCGTGGCCCGGTTCATGGTTTAAGAAACAAAGGATAAAGGCTCAAATTTTTTGTACCCACCCGTTCTTCGTGATGTTCTTCAAACCTAAACTCAGCTGATCGTGCGTTAGACCTTGTTTGAGTCTTTGCTTTGATATACCAGTGATGGTTCGGATACTGACAGTTTATTTTGAATAGGCAGTCATTTCCTTTTGTGTTGAGGGTTTGTAGGGCCTCTTTCTTTTTTTGATTTTTGTTATCCCTGTTTTTTGCCTGAACTGTTTCCTTTTTTTTTGGAATTACAGTCAGCGGGATGCCCCAGCTTTGTAAGTCTCCTTCATAGGTTTTGACTTATTGGGTTTTTATTTCTGAGAGATAATGACTGCCTGTCTTTATGATTATCTGGAGCCATCAATGTCTTTTGTTTTGTAAGGACTCCTCTGGTGCCACTCGTTGTGCACCTGGATAAAACTGAGAGAACTACCCTGCCCCAGGTTATGATTAAGGGTTTTGATTTTTGAAAAAAAAAACTCCTACTTCTTTGGCTCAAAGGGATTGACGAGGGATTATCTTCCTTATAACTCCAGTGTTTAGGAATTGAAACAATGCCTGTACCTCATCAGCGGGGTCTGTTCAAAAGCATATTGTAAATGTCGTAGTATCGTTTTCGTCATCCTCCCTCAAGAGGCCTAGAATTATTAACCGAGCGTTGATCATCACACAAAAATATGAAAGTAATTTGCAATATAGTGAATACGAAATAATTACTTCAAAACAGACATGTGCGATGCATTGATAAAGTAATAAAGTTTGCTATGACAATAATTGTTTGTATAAGCAAAGAAAATACAACTTGAACATTCGAATGAACAAAAAGTCTTCTAGTCTCAGGACTTGTCACTTCAAATGGTGAATCTCGCAGGGATAGTAGAAGAACTCGACCTGACCATCTGGGGTAAATTCCACAGCTCCTTCATCAATCAGGCTTTGGATTTTGTACCTCAACTTCCAACAGTCGTCAGTATCATGCCCTGGGCTATTGGAATGGTATGCGCACCTGGACCCAGGATTATAGTTGGGTGAAGAAGTCTTAGGATTAGGGTGAGGTCCTATCAACGTCACCAGATTCAACTTCAACAGGTGTTGCAAAGCTTGGGACAGCGACGTGTTGAGCTGGGTGAATTGCCTCCTGGGCTTGTCTGGCTTGCTCTGATCGACCTGTTGTTCTTGGAGAGGTTGTGGTTGGACCTGTGAAGTGGTAGAAATTCGGAGAGGTCTATTCTTCACTATACCAGACTCTTGTCCTCTTGGAAGCTGATCAATGACCTGGTCCCTGACTTGGACTGGTTGCTTCATGTTGTATCTGTCTTGATGAAGCTGACTGATCATGGTCCTCAACTCTTCTTTCTCCCGAGCTAAGCCTTGGATGAGAGCCATTTGCCCCAGCATCTGGGTTCTCATTGTATCTACCTCAACTTGTAGATGTTCCAGCCGTTCGTCCTTATCATCTTTGGGACTTTTCTTGGCCAAATTCCCCATGAGGAGTGTCCTCAACTCTTCCTGCCCCTTGGATAGGCTTAGGAAGATCTCCCTGAACTGAGTCTCTTGAGCATGAAGACCCTGGTTATCTTGTTGGGAAGCCATTGCTGAAATAAACAGCGGAGATGGTAAGTGACCTGTAACAAGGGTACCTATTATGCAATGATGTGTATGTATGCATGCAATGTTTTCAAGGATCTCGTGGGGTAAACAAGAAAAGTTGTTAGGATTTGAATTTCGTAGCTTGATTGAAGGAACTTCGTGTTGTTGAGAGTCCTTCTTCAAGAGTCAAGGCTCACCATATCTAGTGGGTCATAGCCCCTGACTCAAGTCATTAACCTTGGCTAGAGGAAAATAAATCCCCTTTGCCCCTTGCTAGACTTTTGATTCAGCATGACCTGCATCACAAACCCTTGAGATCCTTGAAATGGACTAGTCCTTTATGTAGGATGTATGCAATGGTATGATGTTATGCTATGCGTGGAGTAATGTAGGTAAACCCTGTTATGAGTCCAGATTAAGGACAAAACCTGCAAGAAACTCAAGTGTCAGATAACAAGCATGCAAGTAGTTCAAGTATGAAGGCACACAAGTCACAAGACAGCCCTTAGAGTTTAGGCCAGCATGAAGTTTGGGGTACTACCCTCTTGAAGTTGGTGGGCTCAAAAACCTGTCCTATCAAAAGTAACCGGGTTCTAAGGAGCTCAATATCATTGGGTTGTTTTCCGTGTTCATTGTTTTAATTTAGCCACTGAACTGGCGATCAAAATATTCCAAGAAAACAACCCTCAATGAGTGTAGTATCGAGTATCTACCAACTTCGGACTGCACCAAAGTCGGTCATCTCACTACCCCTAAAGAGGCCAGGATGGTCAAGTAAGGTTCCTAAGGTCAGTTGATGCTTCACGACACCACGCGGCGGCCCCGTACTCTCCTTGACTTGACTCAAGGGTTATCGGTACTCACCAAAGTGCCACATCAACGTAGCAAACTGCTTCAACCGTGTCGGTATACCCCGCACAGTTCCCTCACAGTTTGTTGCTACTTTCTAAGAAGGTATCCCCCAGATCCGGGTTAGGATCTATGAAACTCCCAAAATAGGCCCACAATATTAAAGCAAACAGATCAAGCAATTGAAAACATGGTGATGAACTATTCCTAAGGTACACCTCACTTTATTAATTCCCCAGCAGAGTCGCTAGTTCTGTGATCGGTGGATGTAGAACTGACTGTTTTTTAGCTGGTTTCGCAAAATGTCGCGGTAAGCAAGAGTCGCCACCGTCTTTTATGTTCTCCAACATGGAAAGGACAAAAGCACAGCAAAATTCCTTCTTTGAGAATGTTTCTCGGTTCGGGAGGTAGATTTATAGAAAGGGAAGGTGTTAGCACCCTTTCTATCCGTGGTTATCCACGGGCTCTTAGGTACTTGCTCTTATGTTTTCAAAATGGTTTGCTTTTCAAATGTGTGTGGGTTTTGAAAAAGTTTCGTTTACAAAATTTCTAGATAACTCTTGTATCTGTCCTCAAGAGTGTATGAAAAATTTGTTTGAAAACTTTTAGAAAGTGTCAATATGAAAAGATGTTTTGTTTGTTTGAAAAGAGCAAGTACCCATGAGAATCTACCTACTCTAAGGAATTAGGCTGTGTAAGCGTCCTTAAGATAGTGCTATCCCACCATTGAGAGGTAGGTAGCACCGTCGTTGGAGGTATTCGGGTCAATTCGATTATTAGGGACAGTGTGGTCACCGAAGCAATAGTAGGACGCCTTAGAAGTAACCCTAATGTCCTAGATCCTTTTTTTATCCGAGGCAACCGTTTTGAGGCGACTGGATCTTTTAGACCGGAGGGCGACCTCTAAAACACCCTATACTTGACGACCACGTTCGAGGCAACCTAGTGAGGCGTACCCTAGGAGTGGCATGTGCTTTGTGTGTTGTTTTTCAGTAAATTATCTTTGTACATGTTATTGGTGAGCTACAGATTAATTTTATTTACATACATTCTTTCATGCATTTTAGCAGTTAGGAGTGCGGAAAGTAAATTGCGGAAATATAAATTCTACGCTATTACAAGGCGCGCGTCTATACATCGCCAAAAAACAAAGACCCGTTTTGGTAAATAAGTACGAGAAATTAAGTAAAGCGGTAAAATTCCTATTTAACTATTACATATCTGGAGACAGTTACATAAATAATTAAAATAAATAAATGCGCGCGAGCAAAAATTAATCGGGAAGTCTTTAGGGTGTTGACCCTTTTAAGAAAAGAAATGATTTTTTTTTGTCTTTTTTGTGATTAAATGAAATAAAAATTAATAACTAATCTAATTAATTAATTAATTAAGAGAAAAATGTTTTTTTTTTGTATTTTTATGTTTTTAATGAAATAAAATAAAAGGAAATAAGATTAAAAGTTAATAAAACCTAATTCTAAATTTATTTTAGTTATTAAGAAAAAAGTTAAAGTTGCCTAATTAAAATTAATTCAATTTATTAGTATTTATTTACAAAAATAAAATGAAATTAATAATAATAATAATAATGTTAGTTCTTTTTTTGATTTTTTTATAAAAGTATTAATTATGCTAGGTTAATTAACAATAATGATAATAATTAAAAATCAGTTAAAAGAAAATAAAAAAGGAAAAGAAAACAAAAGAAAATAAAATAGAACCATAGGGGTGTTGGGCCAGAATTGAGGGTTTGTTTAGCATTGCTGTGGCCCATTTGCACAAAGTCACGTTGACTCCTGGAATCATGTGCGTATGGTTGACTGAAAAGCATGGTGCTCATCATTTCCTGGCCACTGGATTGTTGTTTGTAGACACTTGGCATACTGAAGCGTCAGGGCACATGGTGTACCACTTTTAGAAACCTGCACAGGAATACATTGAGAAAAAATGGAAACAAGGAAATTGAGGGACCTGGGAATACTTACAGTGCTTGATAATGGACCTTAGGACGTGTCAAGGGTTGCTTTAGCTTCAGGGTATGGCAAAGAAGAGAGTCACGTTCTCCTTTTGGCCTAAAAATGCTTGCAAAACTCCTTTTGATCTCACACTTTTTTTGACAAATTTTGAACTTTGCTCTGGCCGTTTGTGCACTTTTTCGTTTTTGAATGAGGCTTGAAAGGCTTGTATATATAGTAATGAGTGAGAATCAGTCACTATTACGAGCTCTTAACCATTGCAATTAAACTTTGGATTTCTCCATAACCACCATTAAAGCAACTTGCCAATTTTGTTCAAATTTGAATTTTATGCTTAAAATGGACCTTACACGAATTTGGTAGGTGCATCATGCTTCATCAAGGTCATTCAAACCACAAGATATCATTGAATTAATTTTTTTGATTTTTATTTGAATTTTATAGATTTAAAATGAATTAAATCAATAAAATTAAATAAAAAATAGAAAAATTAATGTTTAATCTTGAAATTAATCACGGGACACGTGGGTGGCATGACAAGGCTGAACCAAGTGGAAAAAAGTGGGCCCTTTTGTCAAAAATTGAAGTTTCAAGGATAGTTGACTTTGGCCATTTCACAAAAATTTCCCAAGTTCTCCAATGCATATCTTGCTCAATTTTAATCATATGAACATGTTCTTGGACATTTTGGAAAGGGCTTGAAGTCCTCTAACCAATGCCTTTGGTCCCATGTCATTTTGATTTACCAATATCAAGTTATGGTCTTTGACTTAAAGTGCCTTTTTGTCGACTTTTGAAAATGACCTATAATGTTGAAATTGATAACTTTTTGTGAGAGCATTTCTTGGACTTGGAATGTGAAGATGAGTTGTAGGAAATGTCATCCCATTCAAAATTAGCATTGGATGGGATTTTTCTGATGAACCATGAAAAAGTTATGCGTTGGTCAAGGTACAGTTAAATTTTCAACTGTCCAAAAATAGAAACTTTTGACACCTTGATGATTTTTGAGCCATGCTTGAGGAATCATGATCAAATGATGATTGTGGCCTCAAAATAAGATGTTGACCAAAAATTTTGACTTTTGACTACCAAATGACCATTTTGCCCCTACAGTTGATTGTGAAGCAATTAGGGTTTTTGACTGTGCAACTTGACCTTGTGAGCCTTGAAACTTGACATGTAGGTGCTTGACAATGTGTATAGGCATATGTGACTTTATTGAGCCTTTGAAAACCTCAACTTCCTTGCAAGAACCAAAACCCTAATTTTGACTGGCTTAGGAGGATGGTTTGACTGTGCAACCCTTGAGTAGACTTGGGCAAATTGAGATGATGCTTGTCAAAACTTTGAAGAATATGGGAGGGCAAATTTTGGGGTACAACAGTATCTTTTTCGCCATCCTCCCTCTAAAGGCTTACAACTTTTAACGAGAGTTGAATATCACAAAAAGGAAGTAAAAGCATAGTTTGAATATAGTGAATACGAATGAAATAATTCAAGACAAACATATGCAATGCATTAATGAAATAACAAAGTTTGACATAAATAAGTGTTCAGACAAACAAATGAAAATTAAAATTTGAAAATTCTAATGAACAAAAAACCTTTTCGTCTGAACTTGTCACTTCAGATGATGTGTCTTTGAGGGATGGTAGAAGAATTCAGTCTGACCATCTTGTGTGAACTCCAACACTCCTTTGTTGATCAAGTCTTAAATCTTATTTTTCAAAGTCCAACAACTATTAGTGTCATGTCCAGGACTGTTGGAGTGGTACACACATCTTGCATTTGGATTGTACATTGGAGATGCGATGTTGGGATTCTGAGAA
This sequence comes from Vicia faba, assembly GCA_948472305.1. Lineage (NCBI taxonomy): Eukaryota > Viridiplantae > Streptophyta > Magnoliopsida > Fabales > Fabaceae > Vicia > Vicia faba. The sequence continues at coordinate 1,576,825,495 of OX451737.1, forward strand.
GGATCCTTCAACGTAACCAGCTTGGCTTCCAACATGTGTTGCAATATTTGAGACAATGACATGTTGATTTTGGTAAAGCGTCTTTTAGATGTATTCTGCTTACTCTGATTACCCCATTGTCGTTTTTGCGCTGGTATTGGATCAGAGATCCGTACCGCCTCCACAGATTGGTTAAGATCGCTCTTATTACGATCCTTCTAGTCGTACACAGTACTGAACTCCTTCTTTCCATTGTATGCTCTTTTCTGAGTACTGGAAGATGCAATTCCCTGAATTTCACCGCTCTTGAGTTTATTTTCAACATGCTCCTGCATGAACTTGTCACCCAATTCCCTATCTTCCCAGAGAGATTGATCATTGACTAGGCCCCAAGCTCTAGCAGTTTGCCCCAGAAGGCCGTATCTATATTGATGAAGCTTGCTAATAAGAATCCTTAACTCTTCTTGTTCCCGAGCTAAACTTTGGATAAAATCCATCTGACTACTCATCTGGATTCTCACCTGTTCCATCTCAGCTTGCAGTTGTTCCAACTAGTCATCCTTGTTGTCTTCAGGATCTTTCTCGGCCATATTCCTAGCGAGGAGTGATTTCAATTCTTATCGCCCCTTGGATAGGTTCAGGAACATTTCCTTGAACTGAGTATCTTGAGTTTGGAGATCTCTATCATTCTGTTTGAGAGTCATTCTTCTACTGAAATAAACAGCGAGAAAATGAGAAACATGTACTGGAAGACCTGTTATGTAATGACATGCATGCAATGTTTTCAAGGATCTCGCGGGGTAAACACAAGAAAAAAGTTTGAATTTTGATTGCATCTTTGACGGAAGAACTTTTGTATCGTTGAATATCCTTCTACGTGAATCAAGCTCACCATGTCGAGTGGGTCATAGCCTCTGACTCACGTTGTCACGCTTTGGTCTTTTGACAGCATTGGCTAGAGGAAAATAAATCCACTTTCCCCTTGCTAGACCTCTAGTTCATCATACTTTGGTGGCCTTTGGTTAGAGGAAAATAAATCCTCCTGCCCCTTACTAGACCTCTAGTTTATAATAACCTGCATCACATGCCCTTGAGATCCTTGAAATGGTTAAGGAAATGCTATGGTATGATGTTATGATGTGTATGCTATGCATCAAGAAAAAATGTAAGGTGATGAAGAAAAGCAAGTCTTGCAAGAAGTCCAGGTTATTGGATAATGACTACAAATAAGTCTTGCAAGGAACTCACATCGTTAGATAATGAATACAAACAAAACCCTGCAAGGAGTTCAAGTTGTTAGATAATGAAAGCAAACAAGTCACATAAGTAGCCTTAGGTTTAATGGCTTGCATGAGTTTTAAAGGTAAGTACCCTCTTGAAGTTTCAGTTGGCTCAACCTGTCTTAGAAAAGTAAACGTGTTCTAAGGAATCTCAATATCTCTGATCTTTCTTTATCATGCATTGTTTCAGCTCAGGCGATCTTTTCTCGCGGCAGAAATATCCCGAAAGTCTGATCTCAATGAGTGTAGCATCGAGTATCAACCAATCCTCAGCTTTATACCGAGGCTAGCTATCTCACTACTTTATAATGGCTAAGTTCGTTCAACTAAGGTTCTAAGGTCCGTTAGTGCTTTATGACACCACACAGAGGCCCCATATTCTCCTCGATTTAACATAAGGGATATCGGTACCAACAAATGTGTCACACTAACACAACTATCGCTTTAACCATATCGGTCTACGTCGTACAATCTCCACGATCTATTGCTGCTTACCTAAAAGGTGCCCCAGATCCGAGTTTAGGATCTTTTAGTAACAACCCAAACAAGCCCTCAAAGATAAAGCATATAAACACACAATGTAAAGCAATTTAAAAAATTAACTAAGCTCTAAGGTAACCCCACTTCCAATTATTTCCCCAACAGAGTCGCCAGTTCTGTAATACAGTGGGAGAACTGACTGTTATACTGGTTTTGCGTTTGTATTTACAAATGTTGCGATAAGCAAGAGTCGCCACTGACTTTTCTTTTATCCAACAAAGTAAAGGGTGAAAAGAATAGAAAAATACCTTTTGAGAGTTTTCTGAGTAAGGGGGATAAATTATGGAAAGGGAAGGTGTTAGCACCCTTTCCATCCGTAGTTATTTACAGGCTCTTAGATGCTTAGCTCATTTGAAAAATACCTTGTGTTTTGTATGTTTTAAAAAGTATTTTTGAAAGTGCCTTAGTTCGGCGATTTGCTTTATGATAACTCTTATATTAGTCCTCAAGAGTGTTGATAAAGCATTTTTGAAAATGTTTTTGAAATCTGTTTCGTGTAAGTGTAAAAATTTGTTTTGAGCATATCATATAGGAACTATCTACTTTTACTCGAAAGGGTTGTTCTTTTCCTCTTTTCCTTTAGACAATGCTATCCTACTATTAGTGAGTAGGTAGCCCTAGTCGTTGGATGTTTAAGGGATATTCGAAGGGACGTTTATAGTCACAAAGGAAACTGGGCAAGAAATCTTAGTAACTACCCTAAGGTTTTAAGATCATTTTTACCGAGGCAACGTCGAGAGGGTCATCGGGGGACTTATGATCTTTTAAACCGAAGGGTAGCCACTAAAGTCTCTCACGTTTCGATAGTTGTGACTGTTTTCTGTAGGAAACCAAAGTGGGATACCCTAGAGGTGTGCAAGTTCAATTGTGTTGTTTTCAGTTATTTTAGTTTTGTTTTAAGTTTGCTAGCGTTTTGTTTTAAAATCTTGTCATGCAATCCTATTAATCATATATCTAAGCAATTAATAATTTGCATAAATTAAAAGTGCGGGAATTGTAAATCCTAGCTATTACAAGGCTTCGGGGAGGGGAAATTATTTACATGTCCAAAACTTGGGAAAAATTTAAAAAGCAGTAAAGTAAAGTCTTAGTTAAGTCTATTACATCCTAGTAAGCAAATACAATAATATGCAAAAGTGCGAAAGTAAAAGTAAACGCGTGAATTGAAAATACGTCTACAATCCTAAGAAGAAAAATCTTTTTGCTTGTTTATGTTTTATATTATTAAGAAAATGTTTAAGTTAACAAGTTAATTAATTAACCTAGAAAAATATATTAATTATTGAAAAAAAGTGAAATTTAAAATAAAGAAGACAAATTTGAATGCCCTAGCAATGGAATTTTGTGTTTTGGGCACTAAAAATCACATGAATAACATTAAAACATTCATAAACATCATTCATAGCATGGATATACGATCAATATGGATTTAAATTATATATTACATGAGTTTGAGATCAAAGACAAGTTACCAATAGAGGGATTGCGTGAGTGATGCTCCTACGTGCGTTGGGCCTGCCTAATATGTGGAAACGTCTCCTGGAACCTTCAGGGAGTGATTGGAATGCTTGCTTTGGATTGAGGGGGCCTGCAAGATTGCTTCGATTCTGACAACTTTGTGAAGGTTTGGAGAATTTGGGGTGGTTTTCTAGGGCTGCTTCTTATGTGTGTAGGTAATGTTTTTTGTGTCTGGACCTTGATAGACAACATTGTCTTGTATTTATAGAGGTGTGGTGATGGACGAAAATGACATGAATTAGCCATTAACCATGGCTTTGAAAGCAAAATTGAAAGTTTTAAGAAGTTTGCATTTTGAGATATTTTCTACCATTTTGGACTTTGAGTCAACCTGGACAGTATTCGTTTCAACTTTCCACATCTTGATTATTTATAATGCTCCCAAACTTCATTCTTTTCGATGACTCTTAGTCCCAAAATAGTTCAAGACCTCATCATCATGGCTTCTTCGATTAAGTCATTATCTTCCTTAGTTGCTTGATCTGAAAACTATCCAATCAGCCCAATCGAACTCAACTCTTGTTCCTTTTGATATCCTTTCCTTCAATCAAACCAATCGAAGCATCACCTTTTCATCCTAGCCTGTCGAAGCTTCGTTTTGCTCCTTTCGATTTCCTTCCACTCAATTCGAACACCTCTTCATCTTGGCCTGTCGAAGCTTCATTTTACTCCTTTCTATTTCCTTCCACTCAATTCGAACACCTCTTCTTCTTGGCATGTCGAAGCTTCATTTTTACTCCTTTCGAGCACAGTTGTGTAGGTGGTTCTTCGATTCCAACTCCCACCCTTTCCTTTTGTCTACAAGAAAATCTTTCTTGCTCACTAGTTCACCTTCAATTGGTGAATATAGCTTATATGTACCAATCGAAGGATAACCTATGAGCATTCAAGACTTTTACTTTGATCATCCAACCTCTTCCTCACCTGTTCAGGTACATGCCTGAAACACATTGACCCAAGAACTCTAAGATGAGTTATATTGGGTTGTTTCATCTCTAACTGTCCTTTGATCACACCATGTTTGAAGGTTGCATATCCTTCGAACCATTAGACTCCCACGTGCTTCTTTGGATAAGATAAAAGCTTTCGAATTCAAAATATTCTTCTATTCGAAGCGCACATTCGAACAACATGTCAGTCAAAGTGTGCCTTCCTTGTAATGCTTCGAATAGCTTATATATCCATGGTTCGAAAACGAACCCTTTGATGACGCTATTCCAATCGAAGACTTCATAAAAGTATCCTTATGCTTTATTTTGAACCATCCTTCCTTCGATCCCGGTGCTTCATTGGGCATCAAATTAGACTGCATACTGCTATCGAAGCTGCTTCGACCCAAAAGCTCTTAGGCATACTTTCAGTTTTCGACCTACACCTTGTTATGTATACTTCTTTTTCTTCTTTCAGTTGTGCCATTATGCTGAGGCATATATGGTACCATGGAAATCATTTTAAACTTCTTGAGCAATTGAGGACCTCAATGAGCATATCTTGAGTAAGAATGGGACGGCAACTTTTGGGGTACAACAGTGAGACTCGGGGGATTTCACCTTCAGATGTCTTGGTTTAGGAGGATGTATAAAGAGCTTGTGGAGGAACATAGGTACGAGACTACTGCTAGGGCATACGTGCTACACCTGGTGGCATGTACTCTCTTTGCAGACAAGTTTGGAGTTTATATTGATGTTTGGTACTTGTCTCTCTTCAGCGCACTTGAAAATCCATGTTAGGCTTGGAGAGTGGCAGCCTTGACCATGATGTACACGACACTTGACGTTGCTTCTCGTCCTGAGACTAGAAAACTTGCTGGTTACCTCAGCTTGTTCCAGGTATAATATAATTTACTTGGTGGTTTTTATTAATTATTTGTGTGTATTTATTTGTTGGTTTTTATTTATGCAGTGTTGGATATACGAGCACATCCCTCACATCTGTGAGCGGAAGATCCAGCGTGTCATGACATCTGAGCCATGTGCGAGGAGATGGAAGGCCAAGCAAGCCATTTTAGGAGTTTTGGTGGAGTATCATAGGAGGATTGACGCTCTGATCTTGGATGATGTCGCCTGGACACCATATACATCTCACTACCCTTATCGTCCATTTGAGGTATCTAATTTTTATATTCAGGGCATATTAGATGGGAGATCCATGTGGCTAGACACTTTCCTGAGAGATGTCTACGCCAATATGGTTATGTATAGGGCATCCATCATCTAGTTCCAGAGTTTCCAGCTGGTGTCATTGATAGATGGTTTTAGAGTCACATCTTCACCTCCCCCGTGAGATCACAGATACAATCGTTGAGGTTCAGTAACCTTGGCAGTGCGAGGATGGATACCTGGAGTGGTTTCACAGTGTGTCACACCATCGGGTCATACCACCGACTTCAACATTTGATGTTTCAGGGACTTCTGGTGCTAGCCCATCTACCGAGCCACCACCACCACCTCCACCACCTACAGAAGATCAGGACAATTGCCTCCAATTTATTGCAGATCATGCTGACAGTCTCATGGGTTTGGTAAACCCATATGGTGAAATTTATAGAGGTTTAGCTAGGTTAGCCGACGTATCCCGTGGAGGGCCTATGCAGATCTATTTTATTTTGGTTTATTATATGTATATTTTGTGACAAACAAACTTCTTATTTATTGCGTAATATTTTGGTGAAAACATAGAACAGTACAACAAACATAAAACAGTACAACAAACATAACCCTAAAACAACGAAACAAGAAAACCTAGGCACTACCAAATAATTCTGGATGTTTCAGACACTTCATTATGTCATCGACGGATCTTCGGATCTGCACATCCAACTCGATCAGACCTTTAGTTATCCTATGATGAAATGATTTCCACATGGGATTCACATCTTCATCATTCTTCAACTCGATTAGGTTGTATTTCACCCTTCAGGCAGCAAATTATTCAACATTTCTTTCAAGGTGGCAAAGGATTCGGAGGCATCTGGAAGCTTGAATTCAACAGGAGGGTTGTTGTCGTTGTAATACACTTTTACCTTAATCAAAAATTTAGGAAGAGGCATTTTTTAGATGTATTTTCTCTATAACAAATGCCTTTATTTATACAAATGGTGATGCATTCTAGACCATACAAATGTGTCGGTGCAATCAGAACCATCCAAATATATCGACAAAATCTCAGCGTTCAAAAAACCATGTTTTTATTACTACCGGAAATTTCAATTAATTTGAAATTTCCAGTAAACCGGAAATTTTAAATACACTGTCGGAAATTTATGGTACCGGGAATTTCGTAGGGGTGTACCGCAAATTTGGGTGGTACTGAAAATTTCAATCCTTCTACCGAAAATTGTGTTCAACTCATCCAAGGATAAAAGTGAAATAAAAAATTAGGGAATGTCATGTATAATTTTGGGGGTGACATGTTAATTTCTCTTATTTTTATGCACTATTATAATGTTTTCATCAAGAAATAATTGTAAATGTTATGTATCTATGATTATCTTTATTTATCTAAACATTTGTAATCTATTAGACATTTGTCATACCAATTTTGAGTTGGATTTTATTGGTATATTTTGTCATTGTAAAAATAAATTACATATTTGTTTAATCATATTTCATTACTATGCCAATGTTATATGTCATTTATAAATATTTTTGCATACTGATGAAATATGACATGTCATATGTCCCTGACCATAAATAAAGAAAACATTACCAATGGTGGTGGGAAGGGTTGAAACATTTTGATGTTAGAATTGATCTTCTAATCAAATTAGATGATCTAGTGGATCAGATATTGGTGATACTGGTGGTGAAAAAAAGTATAATATTTTACTAGTGACAAAAAGAATTAAAGAAACAAAACAATCAATTGGGCTTTAGTGGTTAGTGAGCCCTCCCTAAGAAACTAATTGTTCCGAAAAATCCGCGTTCGATTCCTGGTGGGAACACGGATGCTGTTGCACCCCAAAATTTGCCCTCCCATTTTATTCAAGGCATGCTCATTAAGGTCCTCAATTGCTCAAGGTTGACCCAGAAATGATTAGACAAATTCTCCTCCTAAGCAATGACCTTTCAACTAGTTTCACTTTTCACCAAGATGTTTGAGCTCTAAAGGTCTCAAATGTTTTCCATGGTCCTAATATGTCTTCGAGTTTGTCCATTCCAAGTTTCATGCCCTAAAACTTCTCTTTTATCCTCAAGCTCAAGAAATGCATCATTTGAAAGGTATAAGCTCATACATTACAGGAGATTATTGCACCATATACGCCTCAACATAATGGCATGACTGAAAGAAAGAATAGAAGTGTACTGAACTTGACGAGATGTAAGTTGAAAGCTAAAAAAATTGCCTAAGATATTTTGGGTCGAAGCAGCTTCGATAGCAATATACACTATGAATAGATGCTCAACAGAGAAGATGGAAGAAAAGACACTGCATGAAGCTTGGATAGGGTCGAAGCCAAATATAAGTCATCTTAGAGCTTTTTGGATCAATGTATTTCAGGCATGTACCTGAACAATTGAGAAAGAATCTGGATGATCGAAGTGAAGTCATGGTGCTCATAGGTTATCATTCGATTGGTGTATACAATTTGTATTCACCAATTGAAGATAAACTAGTGATCATTAGAGATGTTCTTGAAGAAGAAAGCAAAAGGTGGGATTGGAGTCGAAGTTCAGTTCGACAAGAATCAGACACAGTCACAACTTTGTTCGAAGAAGATGAACATAACAAAGCTTCGACAAGTCAAAATGAACAAGGTGATACTTCGAAGATCCTCTCGATGTTGCCTCAGTATGATCTTAAAACCCTAGGGTAGTTACTAAGGTTTCTTGCCCAGTTGCCTTTATGACTATACGACGTCCCTTCAAATGTCCCTCAAACATCCAACGACTAGGGCTACCTACTCACTAATAGTAGGATAGCACTGTCTAAAGGAAAAGAGGAAAAGAATAATCCTTTTGAGTAAAAGTAGATATTTCCTAGATGCTATGCTCAAACAATTTTTACACTTACACAAAATTTCTTTCAAAAACATTTTCAAACACTTTGCATACGTTCTCTACCATTCCGAGAAACATTACAAAGTTTTCCGCACTAAGGCGCTTTCAAAAGTACTTTTCAAACACACAAAGCGCAAGGTATTTTTCAAATGAGCTAAGCATCTAAGAGCCCCTAGATAACTACGGATGGAAAGGGTGCTAACACCTTCCCTTTCTATAATCTACCCCCTTACTCAGAAATAATCACGAAAGGTCTTTTTATGTTCTTTTCACCCTTTCCTTTGTTGGATAAAAGAAAAGTCAGTGGCGACTCTTGCTTACCACAACATTTGTGAATACAAACGCAAAACTAGTATAACAGTCGATTCTTCCACCGTGTCACACATGCTTACCACTCGGACGAACTCTGGATTACTAGGGCCTCATTCCCCTAGGAACCAGAGGGTGAAAAAAATAATTAAAGAAACAAGAAAAGAAAAATAAAAGAAATTAGAAAGTAGAGTTGTTGTAGAAGTTCTAAATGCAGATTGACAAAGTATGAAGAAGAGTAATATTCAACAATCTTGTACTTAATCACCAGATACCTCAACAAATAAGGTTTGAGCTAAATAGAATTGTTGTTTATCTATTTGATTACACACTGAGGCAAGTTGCTTGTTTTTAACTTAGAACCTTTCTTAGATGAACCTTAAAAGAATTTTTATCAGTTGCTAAACTTTTGAACTCGAGCCATTTCTTTATGTGACTTAACCACATATTTAGTCAATTAACTTGAAAGATGAATCTTTCCACCTTCTCCTTGCAGTTAGGTAGATTTTTATTTTTCTAGTTCATTCAAAAAGTTAAGTTTGGGGTTGTTTCTGAAATGAGCAACAATTTAATTTTGTGATTGGGATACTAGAATTTTAGAATAAAAAAATGATAATGAAAAAGAAAAACAAAAGAATGAATAGAAGCTAGAAAATGTCTTTACAGCGTTCAAATTTAAAGCTTCTGAAAAAAAATTCTAAAATGAAAAGATAATCAGAATTCCAGTATCCCTCAGTTACAAAAGAAGAATATTTAAGGATGTTGTGATAATCATGGCGGAACCAAGAAAAAAATGTTGGTGGGCCACTAAAATAAACTATAATATTTAAATTAAATACAGAAATTATATTGCATATAAAATATAAGTCGTAATAAGCATGGAGTTGATTACTATAAAATAAACTACATACCTTAAAATAATACTCTACATGGAGTGAGTGACTTGAAATCATTAATAATCGAATCTGATCGTGCCTGACCAGATGGGACTGTCAAGGCCTTCAAGCTTTGAGTCGAGCAGTAGTTGAATGTGAAGTTGGAGGAATACCTGCAAGACACTATGATGCTAAAGTAAGATTCAGGAAGAGTGCTAGCAAGTATGAAAGTATGTGAGTTAAAGGATCAATACCTGATCCTCTCAAGTGAAAGGGTATTTATAGCCCCCAGCGCTGAGCCAAGATCCCCATTGTTGGGCTGGGCAAGCAGGCCCAAAATGGAGACTGACAGGTCCTATGTATGTAGTGGGGGCCAGTACATGGTCCCTAACCTGGATAGACACCTCTGAACTATCAGGAGGATATGGATGCAGTCTTTTCAGGACCAAGAGGACTCTGTGATATTCAAAGGTGTTGAGAGTCATACCTACGAGGAGGATGCTCATGAGGTACTTCTGTCTGTTGTGGACCCTCCTCATCAGCTGAAAGGTTGTCCCCAGAGGACTTGTCTTAGTCGACAAGAAGAGTGAGATAGGCTCATGAGGTCCTCCTGATCGTCTTCGACCCTCCTCTCTATTCCTGGGGTTTTTCCTGTAAGGCAAAGTCATGTCGACCAAAAGAACAAGGTTATTGCGCGAGCTAGTCGAGGGCAGTCGTTGCTAGCAGGCTATCCTATGTAGCACAGTCGAATTAGGCCTTGTATGATGTTTGGGCCAAGTGCAGGCCAAATCAAGAACATGATCCCCCCAGGTCGTTGCTCCTGGTGAAGGAGTTATTACTTAAATCCAACTTCTTCTTATGGAGAGCTTAATTTAACCGGGGATCCTTCCTCGTATTGAGGGAGGAAGTCATTGATACGTGTGGTTACTCGGGAAAGGGTTAGATTTGGCTTCACGGGGAACATTTTTGTTGTTCCTCGACTCTCGAGGAGACAAAATTTCACGGGAGGTAACCACATGGCGTGGCTTTTGGGATAGAAATGATGGCCTAAGGAGTAGGGTCCATCATGACCTGAACGCATAGGCATCGAGGAGAAGGGCGGTTTGTGCATTGCCGATGTGATGCTTTGTATTCCACGTCAGCATTATAAATAGTTCCTCAAGGCTCATTTGTCATATTTCAATTCCCGCTCTCTCCATTCTCTCTGTCGCGTTCGGTTCTCCTTTGTTTCACTATCTATCCCAACCGCTAACACCGCTGTAAGATCCACCGTGGACTTACCACCTACTCCGATCAAGTAAGTGTTTTTTGATACTGATTGTTGTTTATGATAGGCTTTTTGATGACTTTTTGATGAATTTCGATATCGGGGGGATTTTCACTTGGGGTGTTCATACATTTATTCGTAATATTTGTGAGTGGACCCACATAATTCATAATCTCCCCTCAAAATTCATGAATTTTCCCGGGAGAGTCATCTGCTCCCAGCAGAATTTGTGAATTTTCCCAGGGTATTCATCTACTCCACGGTGGATTCACGAATTTTTCCGGGAAATTCATATGATCCCCGTGACATTTATGGATATCTTCGTGAGATTTATCACATGCCCGCGTTGCTCGAGAACATTCATTTTGTATTTTTCGCAAGCGTGTGGTCGTACGAGGCATGTATTAGCCCCCTATATTTCTCGTGATTCGTGTATGTTTCTTACTGCACGAGCGATTGTCGACCTGGTTTGGGCGTAGCTATCCCCTTTCACCTATGTCATGGTGGAAGGGTGGATTTAATTTAGCTGTCGAATTCACTGGTTTTCACTACTTTACAGGTGAAATGGCAGAAACCCCCTAGTCACCCGAGCACGTCGACGTCGAAAAGACAAGCGCAGTAGACGAAGATGTCCATTTGGTTGACACGATCGATGACCTGTCACTATTCTAGGTCGGGTAAGAACCTTGAGGGGTAACTTTGATATTCAGTTTTACTAGAAGGGAAGCATATACTATTGTCGAGTATGGCAGCGACCAAGAAGGTTTTTATAGGAATTTCACGATCCTGCGATCGACACCTACAACCAGGATATGCTCAGAATTCGAGGAGGACGGTTTTCCCATGTACGAGGTCGTCTTCAGAGATCATGGGTTTCATCTTCCCTTTAGTGATTTACAGATGGGTGTTTTTAATCACTTGAACTTGGCGCCCTTTCAACTACACCCCAACGTGATCTCCTTAATCCGAGCTTTTGAAATCACTTGCCGGTTCTTGAGGATCGGGGCGACCATTCCCTTATCCTTCAGGGTTTTCCACCTCCAAAGGCAGTCTAGGGGTGGGAAACATAGTTCGGTTTCTTTTAAATAATCGAAGAGGTTGTTTCGGATGTACATGGATTATGTACGTGAATTCAAGGATAAATGGTATGTCGTGCAACCTTTGTCTCAGGCGTCTGTGGATTCCGTGTTCGACGAGGTTTTCGTCGTAGATGAAGATGGGGAAGTATGCTATGATGGGGATGGGAACCTGAATATTGGTAGGCTCTCGAAATTCCCTATCCACTGGTGCTCGGGGCACTACGATCATAGTCTCAGCCACTACCATACCTCTGTCGGCAGCATGAGCATCGAGGATGAAGAAGCCTTCGGTGTTCTCAATCATTTCGTTAACGGGTTATTTCCCTCGAGGTGGGTCACGATGGAAGGAAATGACATTTTTGACAAAGACGGCGAGCCCACATTTGAGGCGCGACCAATCAATACTAAGGCGCTCGTCGAGTGTCATACCTACGGGAAAGCAGTGAACCTTCTAGGTCTTTAACCGCGTGTTTCTATTGTATTTTTACTCCTTGATTTATTTTTGTTATGTCCTTTTAACGAGGCTGACTCAAGGGTGTTGTTTTTGTTTTCACAGGTAATATGGCCGAGCGTCGTGAATGACTTCTAAAGCTGACCCAGGAGAAGAAGAATCACAAGAGGTTGGTGAAGTCACACCAGCCCTCGCGCCTTGGTTCAATCTCAGAGCCAACCAGGGATGGGTCGAGCGGGTCATTAGGTACTTGCGATGTCGTGCAACATGCGGCCGTGTTGAGTAAGAAGAGAAGTCATCCCGAAGGTTGACCTACAGATTTGACCGATGAGGGGTTAGCTGCTAGGGCTGCTAGGGCCTTCACCCATTCCCCTTGCTTCGTTGAAAAAGATTTCTTCAAAGGTTTTCCTTTGACCGTGTCTGATGGAGAAGCTGATGTAATCAAGCACTTTGACGAGGAAGGTCGAAGGAAGCATCTGGTTTTGGGCATGGTCGGCCTGATGAAGGTCGCGGAGATGGTCGTCGTCCTTACAGGTGAGGGAGCCAGCTCTTTGGGCCTGGTGAAGAAGTTGGAGCCGGAGAAGGTGGCTCTCCAGGAAAAGACACATAAGCTAAATACTACCCTCGAGCGAAGCGAGGAGATGTTTTGGGGGCAGGCCGAAAAGTTGGCCAGAGAGAAGGAAAAGGTAATCAAAGCTTGAGAGAAAAGGGATTCCCTTATGCTCGAGAGAGAACACATGGAGAAGGAGATCACCGATTTAAGGGCTGACATGTTGCCCGTGGAAGGAGAGTTTGAGGGAGTCATTGATTTGCAAAGTCATGCAAAGCTTGTTGCTAGGATTCAGGTCCTCGAGTTAGATTGTGTCGATGCTTTGGCCGACGGCTTCGAGACCGCATTGGTTCAGCTGTTGGTATTAAGTCTGGGGCTCAACACCAATGGTTCTGGGGTTTTGTCTTAAGTGGTCGATGGCAGGGTGGTTCCTTCTCCTGATTCCCCCAAGGTAGAGATCAAAGTGAGCACTCCATAGAGTGACTAGTGTTTCTCAGATAATTTTGGCTGTTTGTATTCAGGGCCTGCGCGCTCGTAATTTTTGTAATATTTAGACAACGTCGTCCTTCGTGGTCAGCATTTATAAATGTTTTTACTTTGTTTTTATTCTTTTATGCTCTCGTTGATGCTCGTTAAATATTTTTTTGTCGTTATTTTTGACTTTTTTATTTTATGAAACTTTGAAGTTCCGTGAATGGGGATTTGAGCTCGACCTAATTTATGGTCGACACACGTTGGGATGTGTCGAGGAAGCGGTGCGGGAATCTATGGGACGAACCCAAGATCGTGGTCGGGATCTTGACTTCGTGGCGTGAACTGCTTATCACAAGCTGGGTGTTCTGCGTTTTGGGTACTTTGACAGCAAAGCTCGATCGAGGTGTCCCTGTCGGGCTAAGGTTTGGCTCCTGAAATGAAAAACAAAACCCGCCTTTCGTTAACATTTGGAGGCTATGTCCGTACCTCGACATGCCTCCGTGGTCGAGCGTGTCATGTCGATAGTTAGATAGGATAAGTTGACTGCTAATGCCCGTCACTTGAAAAGGACTTATCTACAGTATTATTTCAACTTTGTAGCGTTCCATGGCCGAGGTAGAGGTTCTCCAGTTAGTTGTTCGAGGTAGTATGCCCCGGTACCCGTAGCTCCTTAGACGCGGTATGGTCCTTCCCAATTTGCGACTAGTTTCCCTTTTCGGGAATCTTTCTGATTTCTCTGCAAGACTAGGTTACCGATCTGGAATTCACGTTTTATGGCTTTGTTTTCATGGAGAAGGGATATCTGTTGTTTCAGCATGGCCTTACGAAGAGCTACTCTTGATTGAATTTCCTCAACTAGATCGAGCTCTTCTTGTAAGGCCTTGTTGTTGAGCTCCTCGTCAAGAGGGACTTCTGTTCGCCTAGATAGATCCATGATTTCCACGGGGATGACTGCCTCGGTGCCATAGGTTAGTCGAAACAGGGTCTCACAAGTCTTTGAGTGCGGCGTTGTTCGGTAGGCCCATAGGACGCTGTGCAGTTCTTCGACCCACCCTCTTTTGGCCTCACATAGTCTGTGCTTGAGTCCTCGCAAGATGACTCTATTCACGGCTTCGGCTTGCCCATTGGTTTAAGGGTGTTCGACCGAGGTGAAGTGTTTCTTGGTGCCGAGCTTGGTGACGAAGTCTTGGAAACATTGATCTGTGAATTATGTCTCGTTGTTGGTGACGAGCGCTTGTGGTATCCTGAATCGGGCAAGTACGTCTCGTTTGTAAGAACGCAAGATATTATGTGAAGTGATTTTGGCCAAGGCCTCGTCTTCTATCCACTTTGTGACGTAGTCGACCTCCAAGATCAGGAATTTATTTTGATACGAGCCTTGCACGAAGGGTCCGAAGATATCCATACCCCACCAGGCGAACGACCACAGGGATGACAGTGTTTTGAGCTCATACAGGGGCGCGAGGTGCATGTCTGTGTGCCTTTGACACTTGTCGCACTTCTTGATATGCGCTTTTGTATCTTGCTATATGGTCGGCCAGTAATAACCTGCTCGCAGCGCCTTTTGTTCCAGGGATCTTCCACCCAAGTGTTGGGCGTTGATTCCCTCGTGGATTTCCCGCAGTATTTAGGTGATTATAGATTCACCAACGCATTTCAAGAGAGGATGGAGAATCCCCGTCGATAAATTTTGTGCTCGAGTACCACATAAGAACATGCTCGTTGTTTAGTCGCGGCTGCTTCCCTTTGGTCAACGGGAAATTCACCCTTTATCAAGAAGTTGAACACCAGGGTCATCCGACATGAACTTTCCCCAATGGAATTTACCTCGGGTGGTACAATGAATTTTTCAATGCTCGGGTGAGAAAGAGATTCTTGGATGATGAATTTTTCCCCACCTTTCTTCTTTGTGCCCGTGAGCTTTAAAAGTATGTTCGCACGTGTGTTATGTTCGCGAGGTATATGTTTGATTTCTACTCGGCTGAACCTCTTCATCCTTTATCTGAATAGATTTAGATATTCGACAAGGTTTTTGTTCTTGGCCAGGTATCCCCCTTGTACTTGAGAAGAGACAAGTTAGGAGTTTGTGAAAATTTGTATTTCTCAGGCATCCAGAACCCCGACCAGTCTTAATCCCATGAGCAGGGCCTCATATTCAGCCTAATTGTTCGACATCAGAAAGGAAAGGGCGAGGGAGTACTCGATCACAATGCCTTCCTTGTTCTCGAGGAGGATTTCTGCTCCGCTTCCTGTCGATCTGGAAGCTTCATCTACAAAGATGGTCCACTTATGCTTCTTCCCTATGAGGGAATTATGTGCGGCCATCTCTGTAATGAAATCGGCCAGCGCTTGGGCTTTGAGGGCCTTCCTGCTCTCATACTGGACGTCAAACTCCGAGAACTCTAAGGACCATTTCAACATTTGAACGACCATGTCTGGTCGGTATAGGAGCTGCCTTACGGGTTGGTCCACACGTATGATGATCGTGTGGGCTAGGAAGTAGTGTCTAAGTCTCCTCGCTACGCTAATAAGGACTAAGGCTACTTATTCAATATGTTGATACCTGACCTTGGGCCCTTTTAGTGCATTGATCATAAAATATACCAGTTTTTGCCCGTCTGGAGTCTCACGAATGAGGGTCGCGCTTACGGTCTCGGCGGAGACAGCCAGGTAAAGGAATAAAGTTTCCCCATTCTTAGGCCATGACAAAATGGGAGGATGCAAAAGGATATGCTTGATATGGAGGAGGGCTTGCTCACATTCCTGGGTCCACTAAAAAGCCGCTTCTTTGCACAAAAGTTTAAAGAAGGGCAGCGCATGTTGCACAAACTTTGCTACGAAGCGGGAAATCGAGGTGAGCATACCACTAAGAACTTGTATGGATTTCTTCAAGCTAGGTGTGGGTAGTTCGGAGAATGCTCGGAACTTTTCGGGGTTGGCTTCAATTCCCCGTTTGATCAGATAGAAACCGAGGAACTTGCCAATTTTAACCCCGAAGGTGCATTTCTCCGGGTTGAATTTCATTTTGCACTGTCTCGCTTGGGCGGAGACTCTTTTGAGATGACTATCATTGTTAGTTTCTGTTCGAGATTTGACAATCATGTCATCCATATATACCTTGAGCATGTCGTCGATCTCGTCGCGGAAGACTTTGTTCATCATCCGCTGGCATGTTGCCCCCAGGTTTTTTAGGCTGAAGGGCATTACGTTATAGTAGTAATTGCCTGAGCCTTTCATGAAGGCGGTGCAGTGCTTGTCGCTCATGGCCATTGGAACTTAGTTATATCCCGAGTAGGCGTCCATGAATGATAAAGTTTTATAGACAGTCGAGTTCCATTATTCTTTTTTATAAGTACAACGTTTGAGAGCCAGGTTGTATACCGGGCCTCGGAAATAAAATTTTCCTCTAGGAGGTCTTTTATAGCATTTTCAGCAGCCTCTGCTTTCTCGAGAGACTGCCTACGTCTATGTTGCACTACTATCCTAGCATCTGGATCAACGGCTAATTAGTGACAGGTGGCCTCGAGGTCGAGTATGGGCATCTTTGCAGCGCTCCATGTGAGCAGGTCCACATTCTCCCTCAAGCAAGCTTTGATCTGCTTCCTCGCCAAGTCAGGAAGCCTGGTGCTGATCTTCACGCCTTTGTGAAGGTCTTCACCAAATGGGACGAACTCGAAGTCTTCGTCTGGTATGGGTTGGAGGAGTTCCTATTCACCGTTGGGGGCTTCATCCTTGTCAAAGCGGGTGTCGAACAAGATGGAGTCTACCTTTGGGGGAGCCCCATGCTCC
Organism: Vicia faba; assembly: GCA_948472305.1. Taxonomy (NCBI): domain Eukaryota; kingdom Viridiplantae; phylum Streptophyta; class Magnoliopsida; order Fabales; family Fabaceae; genus Vicia; species Vicia faba. The sequence continues at coordinate 1,576,842,606 of OX451737.1, forward strand.
TTTGTCCGAGCAGGCTGCGGTTTAGGTCGAGCGGTGATAGCGTTTTTGGCAGGTCGCGCTCCAGTGTCGACCATGATCTTCCCTTTGGAAGCCACATGAAAACATATTCTAGAAGCTGAGATGTCCCCGTGGATGGTCGAGATGCACCGTCTTTGAGTGTAGAACTTCATCTTTAAACGGAAAGGGGAGGGAACGACGGTCAAGTCGGCCAGTGTTGGTCTCCATAGGATGCAGTTGTAGAGAGATGGGCATTCGATCACTAGAAACCACACCTTGATTTATTGAGAGGCGTCTCTTCCCCAAAAGTGACAAAAAGCTCCACGTAACCCCACAATTTGGAGGTTGAGCCATTGAAGCCTTGCAGGTCAGACCCCATGTATGGTGACAGGTGGGTGTCATCGAGCTGTAAGGTTCGGAATAGATGATTGTACATGACATCGACGAAAATTCCCTCTTCGACCAAAATGCGGTGCACGTCAAATTTAACCATCCTTGCCCTCACTAGTAGAGGGATGCTAGAATTGAGGGATCCGTCGGGAAACTCCTCCAGGTAGAAGGTGATTGGTTCAGACTTTCCTTTGAACCTCTTGAGTGTCACCGCTTGGGTTGGGGCCGCGTCCACCAATTCCTCGAGCTTCCTCTTCACGGAGTTGACAAAGAGATCGTTAAATCCCCCACCTGTTATGACCATGGAGGAGGGAAATTTTTCCCATCTTCTGTGTGTGGATAATAGTTCGTCCATGTAGCTGCCGGGGACATGGAAGTCCTCCGACCTTGTCACATAGAAAGCTATTTGTATGGGGCCCAACTCGCCCGATGGTCGAGTTTCTTCCTCGAATTCTTTCACCTTACAAATGTCTCAGCGAGGGGCGTCATTACGTTGATATTTCTCGAGTCTTCCACCCTTGATAAGGGTCTCAATGGCATTCTTGAGGTGGACACAGTCTTCTGTCAGGGGCACATGACTCCGATGGTACTGACAGTACTTTGTCATGTCATTCTCGGGCTTCGCGGGAGCAGGTCGACGATGTTTGATGCCACCGTCCTTGAAGTCGGTATTGGAGCACTCCGCCAAGATGCGCTCACGGGAAGCGGTCATCGAAGTATACTCTGTGAAACTCCCTATCGATCCCCTGTGCTCGTGGGGATCTCATGATTTCTCATTGCTTCTATTCTCGCCAGTCCTTCGAGAAGGGCCCACGTCCTGGTGTCCTGGGGTGTTGGCTGGTCCGCAATTCCTCGAGTCGCGGGCTTTATTGGCCGCCTCCTTCTCCTTGTAGTCCATATAGGTTCTGGATTTCTCAAGGAGGGCGTCAAAAGACTGGGGGGGCTCAATGCCGACGGTCTTTCTCAAATCAGTACCTAGGAGGAGTCCTCTCTTGAGCAAGTACCTCTTCATGTGATCGATGCACGGGACCTGAATGGCTTCACGGTTGAACCGGGCAATATATTCCCTGAGGGTCTCGTCACTTCTCTGGATGATAGCCTCTAGGACGGCCTCAGTCTTTGGGTGTCGACGAGACACTGTAAAGAAATTGATAAATTGGTTCTTGAGGTTTCTCCAGGAGGTGATTGACCCTGGGCCAAGGTTCTGGTACCAGTCCATTGCAGTTTTCCTTAAGGTCGTGGGGAACAATCGGGATTTGATCGGTCCCATGACATTATGATAATGGAGCATTTCCTCGAACTCGTCGATATGGTCGACAAGGTCTGTGATGCCGTCATACTCCTTCAGTTGGGGAGGTTTCTCCATTCCCTAGGGAATGGGTGCCTCCATGACGGCTTGTGATAAGAAACCGCAGGGGTCGTCTTTATTACTCTGGTAGAGAGAGTGGGAGGGGGATCAGTTGTAATGGCGGTCGTAGTGATGGCCTTAGCCTCGGGGAAGATCCCTTGTGTTGTACCCTAAATTTTGCCCCTAACTTTTTCAGTCGCACTTTCATACCATATTTTATCATTCAGTCACAATCATTAATAAATAGCTTCATTCATCACATTTGCATCCTATCTTTAAGTTTGCTCTTGTGTTGTTGACTAACTTCTAATCAAAATACAAAAAATATTTGTCTTTGTCTTTGCATATTTGTGTTTTGTAGGTACTTAGTCGAAGCATATGGCAAATAAGGATTTCCGGTATTATTTCCCTAAAAATCTCTATTTGCAAAGAAAAAGAAATAAAAAAAAAATTCATTTTTTTTCACTGTACAATCGATTGCTCCTAGAGTGCAATCGATTGCACAAAGTGAATTTTGCGCAATTTTTGGAAAAATACACTGTGCAAATCGATTTGCAATATAGTGCAATCGATTTTCATAGAGTGAAAATTTGAAAAAAATCAGCATTTTAAACTTGTCAAATTTTTGGCTCCAATTTTTCTTCATTTTTGAAAGATGTATCATTAATTCAAATTTTAGTGCCAATTTTTCATTTTTAAGAAGAATTATCATTAATTCAAATTTTGGCTCTAATATTTGAAAGAATTATCATTAATTCAAATTTTGGCTCCAAGAATCAATTACCAAATTACCATTAATCCCAATCCTAAACTCTATAAATAGAGCCCTCATCTCATTCAAATTTCAAGCTTTTGATAGCCAAATCCACCTTGCTAAAAAATCTCTCAATTCTCTCCATCTACCAAATTCACTCAAAGCTCCATTTTCAAAAAGTTAGTAAGCTTTGCATTGAAGCTTACTAATCTTTGAGCTAAACCTTCATCCAAACACTTTTTCTCCATCAATTCTCTACATCCAAGCTTGGTCAATTGATTCTTGTGGTTGAATTGAAGCAAATTCTTGAAGTTGTTTGATAATTTTCTAGATCTACCTTTGGTAAGTTTGGATAATTCATCTTTCACAATGTGATCTCTTGGTGATCTTTGGGATTGATTCTTTGAGCATTAGTTTGTGATTCCAATGGTGTTATTTTCTCATAATTTGATGAAATTTTCGTGCTCAATTGGATCCATGATCATAAGGTGTTTGATGGAAAGTTTGAACAAGAAATTGCCCTTTTAAAATGCTGTTGTTGCTACTGCTTCTGGTGTAAATCGATTTACACTGCTGTGTAAATCGATTTACACAACACAATTTTGCATGATTTTTTGAAAATTATACTGTGTAAATCGATTTACATAGTAGTGTAAATCGATTTACACCATAACAAAATGTGTTTTTTGCCTTGTTTTGGGGCAGCTTTGATCCAAAATGCTTTTGCTACTCACTCCTTTTGATTGTTGGTTTGGATTGCAATTTTAAATGTCCAATTTGTCTTTAAACTCAATGGACTTTGTGATGTAGATGAAGTTGGATAAATGTTCATCAATTCAAATCTACCTAAAAGTGAATTATTTAATTCATTTTTGGTGCTTTGGATTAATGATATGTTTAGTGCTTTAATCCATCTAGAGGAGTGGTTGAATTTAAAGATGAAAGAAATTTGAAATGGTGATCCAAATTAGCTTATCATTTCCCTCCCTCTTCATCTTATCCCTTTCTTTTTTAATTATGCTACATGTTAAGGGATGGTGATCTCTATATCATTTATCCAAACATGAAGTACATAGATTGCTATTGACAAGCCTCAAAATAGGTGTGACTTCTACATAAGTCCACTTACGATTGCTTAACATAGCGCTAAATTTTGTCCCGATTCGAATAAATGATCATTCATGGCCCAAACTTATGATTGCAAGCCTAAGTATGTTAATTTGATCTCTTTGATCCAATAACCTTGAGATTCATTGTGTAGAGGCTTTGGTTCTACCAATCCTCTGATGGATCTACAACACCTTTGGTCAATGCGGATCACTTAAACACCGTTGATCATTACATGTTGCCTTGTGAGAATTCCAAAATGGATGATATACTTGACAAAAAGAAAATGCAACTTGTTGTGTAGAGGCTTTGGTTCTACCAATCCCCTAATGAGTTCCAAATGCAAGTTTCAAGATGGTCATCCAACTAACCACTAATTACTAACAATTAACTTTACTTTACGCTTTTATTTTCATGCTTTATGTACCATTTACTTTTAGCATTTTACATTTCTTGCTATTTTCATCTTTGCTCACTTGAGCATTTACTTTTATGTCATTTTTATTTTGCTCACTTGAGCTTTTCTTTTCCTTTTGAAGACACCTAATAATCAACATGAACCATAAAAAAAACTTTAATGATACTTGGACTACATGGTTACTATCCTTTGCATTATGGAGTGATGGACTTCTTGGACTTAGGATTAGAGACCTTGGCCTATCTTGGAGACCTTGTGACTTTATTTGATATTTTGTCTGGAGTTCTTGAGGTTTACCTCGAGACATTGGGTTGTTTGTTTGTTTTGTGTGCAGATTATTGAGATTACGATCTTTGTTTGTAATCTGGAATTCACCCGTATACAACCGTTACTCTGCCCAATTTTTGCGAAGACTAAATACACTTGAAGTTTGATTCTCTCAAGAGGTTTAGTATCTTTGCTTGCTTGGTTTCAATCCAAAGAATGGGAATTCTACACTGGCTTATAATGTCAAGTATCGGCTTCATGTTGGTTAGACGATTCTCTTCCTTAGCTTTTACCTTATGCTTTAGGATAGTTCCTTCATCTCCTCCCATCTTCTTTAATTTTCAAAATCTTCTCATCTTCTTTCAAAATATTCTTTATTTTTAACATCAAACCACTTTTCATAATAAACCTCGACCTTGTCGAGTGCCTTTTCTTTCAAAACTTCTTTTCTTTAAACAAACTTCAATACATTTAATCATACTTTGACATTTCTTTCAAAATTAACAAAAACACTTTAACTCATTCAAACTCTTTTGTGCACCCGAGCACCTTTTACCTTAAAACCTTTTTTCTTCAAGATGAGACATGATTCATTGATAGTCGAGCAACATTCTCCTATCCCTATGGTTATAAAGGTGTCTACTTTTCCACTTGAGTACTAGAGGCGTTCTCAAACCCTCACTCTTGTTGACGCATGGTCCATCTTTCTTACACCTTGTGGGCGTTAGTCGAGATTTCTCTCCTAACAATGACGACTTGTCTCCTTATTTAAAAACAATCAACAAACAAGTCTTTTCTAGAGGAACTACGTGTACCCTGATCCCCTATTGCACGAAAGGTGGTACATAGGCACTAAAGGTTCGCAACCGCGACGGGTGCAAAAATCATAAAAATATTTCTTTTCTCACCTCCACCATCCATTTTATATACAACACATTTTTATAGCCAAAATATACAGATTTTTACAAAGAGGTTCCTGCGGAGTACCGTAGATGTTTAGGGTGTTAATACCTTCCCTTTGCATAACCAACCCCCTTACCTTGAATCTTTCCCCCTCTTTTGGGTTATTCGCTCTTTTCCCATTCCTTTGGAAACAATAAAGCGCGGTAGTGATTTTTATTTTGATTTGTATAAAGTCTAGTCAATCCAATGGCTTAGTCTTGCACATTTCTACCGCTACAGAAAAAAATGGCGACTTCACTGGGGAAAGATTGACCTCTTGCTGGTCCATCCCTAAGTGGGTTAAGCCTATCTTTGTTTATATCTGTATATGTGCTATTGTGTTTATGTGTTATAGTTTGTATATATGTTTATCTGGATTTTCCTGGTTTACAGGGTGCTTGGGGATTTCTTATAAGTCTTATACCCAGACTTTGGGCAAACTTTAAGATAGGACGGGTGGTATAGTCATGTTAACTTTGAGGGAGTAATCCCAAAAAAGGAGGCATGAGATCCCCCACTCAGTGGAGGCCCTTTTGACTGTAGTATCGTTTACCGAGTAATCGGGAAGACGTACTGCTTTCGACCTGGGAGCCTGCGAAGCTGAGGACCGTAGATTACCTAACCCATCTTGGTCTTTTAGGTGTAGTGCGGAAGCTATGACGGAGTAATCCGGAAGTAGTTGTCACGCGATACTACGCTCGGACGAGTCTTTCTTGAGAATATTACTAATTACCGAGTTAGTTGGGAAGTTGGTAATATCCGAAGGAAGGATGTAGACTCTGGGAACCTCTTAGAACCTTGTTCGACAGGTGATAACCATTAGTCCATACCTTATGGGTTGTACCTTTGACTCCAGGCTCGTGACTCTGAACCATGTGATCCTGTTATTATACAGTGCATTGCATAACATTGCATATCATTTGCATCCTCTGCATCATTCTGCATACATCCAGGTTGTTCAGGATCTTATTCCCAGTTGCTTCTTCCTTCCAGTTAGTCATCTACCGTCAAGCTGATTCCTCAACACAATTACGGGACTAGAGCTGCTGTCAGATTGAGAATGGAAAACCAAGAACAACACAACATGGAAGTCAGAATGGAAATCGACGAGTTAAAGTCAGGCATGGCCAAGCTTACTGAGATGATGCAAGTCCTGATTTCCAGAGGAGAGCCACCTCAAAGGACTGTGATATCTGAAATCCCAACTGCTGTTGTTGACACTCAACCTATCCAGCATACATCTACTGCATGGACAGAGTTTGGGTTACCTCATAATTACGCTCCGCCTGTTGCAATTACTCCAATGGTTGGCCAGTCTTCCCGACCAGTCTTTCAAGCTCCAGTTTTCACTGAACCTCAGCCAATCGTTCATACTGTTTCTCGTCAACCTGCTGCACAAGCTGCTTTTGGGGATCCTCTCTTTGAGTACCATGCTGCCAGTCCTCGAAGTATGAGTCAGGGAGACTTTGGTGAGTTTGAAGAGTTCAAAGAACAGTATCAGACTTTGGAGAAGAGACTCAGAGCTATGGAAGGAAACGAGTTCTTCAGTGTTGATGCTAACAATATGTGCTTAGTTTCTGATCTGGTCATGCATGCAAAGTTCAAGACTCCCGAGTTTGAGAAATATAAGGGGCACACTTGTCCAAGAAGTCATTTGGTGATGTACTTTCGAAAGATGTCTGCTTACACCAAGAATGACAAGTTGCTTATCCATTGTTTCGAAGATAGTCTGAGTGGAGCTTCATTGAAATGGTATATGGGACTTGAGAAAGGTCGTATCCAATGCTTCCAAGATCTTGTTGATGCTTTCATAAAGCAATACAAATACAACCTCGACATGACACCTGATCATCGCCAAATACAAAATATGTCTCAGAATGAGAAAGAATCTTTCAAGGAATATGCTCAACGATGGAGAGAATTGGCATCTCAAGTTGAACCACCTCTGGCAGAGAAAGAGTTAACTGGTTTGTTCATGGATACTTTGTCCCCTTTCTTTTGGGATAAGATGATTGGTAGTGTGTCCTCCAGCTTCACAGACCTGGTGACTATTGGCCAGAGATTAGAAGAAGGAATCAAGAATGGTAAAATGTCTAAAGCTGTTGAATCTTCTAATGGTGCAAAGAAATACCTTGGGAACTTTCAGAAGAAGAAAGAGGTAGAAGCCAATGTTGTCTCGACTGAGAGAAGAGGACCTCGCCGTAGGCCTCAATACACTGATCAACCACAAGTAGCGGCTGTTACTCCTGCGATCAATGCTCAACTAGTTCATGTCCCTCAACAACCGAATATTGCACAGAATCAAAATCAGAATCGGAATAGGGCTCAGTTTGATCCCATCCCTATGACATACACTGAATTGTATCCTGCATTGGTGCAGGAGGGCTTGATTACAACTAGGCCTCTTATTCCTCGAAATCCTCCTCCAGCCGGGTTCAGATCTGACCTTCACTGTGAGTTTCATCAAGGAGCTTCCGGTCATGATTTAGAAAGTTGTTATGCATTGAAAAACAAAGTGCAAGAATTGGTGAAAGCAAATATTTTTACTTTCAAGGAGGCAGGTCCTAATGTCATCAACAATCCTTTGCCAAAACAAAGTGGCTGAAGACTGAGTCGGGATACCCTCAAGTCACTTCCTAAAGCCAGTGTTTCAGACAGGACAACTCATCCTTGTTACTGATTAGTCACTAGGCCATGTTTCTTTCTGTTTGCATTTTTCCTTTGTTTATGTTAAAATTGTTGCTTTCAAATTATGTTTATACTTTCATGTTAAGTTTAATGAAATGAGCATTACAATGTTTTGATTCAAATCATTTTCATTTACTGCTTTCAAATACATTTCTCTTGTTTACTCCCTTTATCAAGCTATTGTTTATGCAAAGATCTGAGGGAGGATGATGAAAACGAAATACCCATAATTGTTGCTGGTATGCTTTTGAATAAAACTTTGCTGAGGATATACAAGCATTGTTTCAACTCCCAAACATTGGAGAAATAAGGAAGTTAATCCCTCGTTCACCCCTTTGAGCCTAGAAGTTGGAGTTTCTTTCTATACAGAAAAACCCGCAATCTTAACCCGGGGATGGGTAGTTCTCATTTAATTTGGTTGTGCATTCAATTACAAGAGAAATCGTGCAAGACACCTTTCAACAAAGGTCGCGATCAAGCTTTCCTTTGCACACAGCAAGAAGTGTCAAAGATGCTCTCAAACAAAAATGACGAAGATGGTTCCCCGTAATCATTAAGCAAGGCAGTCATTATCTTTCCAAAAAAAGGAAAAATGAAATGAAAATAAAAATCAACAGAAAAATCCCGCTAAGTCAAAACCTATGAAGTAGACTTAGGCAAAAACTGGGGCATCCTGCTGACTGTAATCTCAAATGAAACAGTTCAGGCAAAAGTTGGGAATATTAAATCCAATCAGAAGAGGTCTTCAAATCCTCAAAATTCTCCACCAGAGTTGACAAAAGTCCTCAAAAACAAAAAAAAAGAGATGTAAGAAGAAATGACTGTCATTCTCAAGAATTTCTTAGCTTTTGAACCATCGTCATTGCTGCCATAAGTGCAATTCCAAAATCTCTTGGAAACTGAATGCATATTATGAATTAACTGAACGTAGGACTGAAGAACATCACGAAGATTGGGTTGGGTACAAATAAACTTTGAGCCTTTATCCTTTATTTCTTAAACCGTGAACCAGACCATGTTACAACCCTCAAAAGACCTAATTGAAGCCAAGTTTCTTTTGAAAGCATACTACAACAAGGTTGCGTAAATTGACTCCTATGATCTTTTGCAAATCATTTGTTTTGGTTTCATACCTTTGTTTTCACTTTAAAAGTATAAACCACTGTGTTTTAACCAGTGATGCATTTTCTATACACCAATAACATCATTTCAAAAATGATTTTGGATTCAAAACTTTTGCATGAAATTTGCATTAAAATTACCATGTTTAAATAAACAATTTTGCTTGCAAACAAGCTTTCCTTGTCAAGGAATTTCAAACAGCTGAGAAACTTGGTCAGTGACCCTATCAGGGGCAAGTATCTTCCAGATCCTGTTGTGAATCAGTTCAAGATTTACTGCTCAGTGCAAGTTTTCTCAGACTTGGTTAACCAGAAAATCATTTTCAAGACTCATACAGGGGCATTCATTCCCAACAGTCATCTCAAGAACTGAAGCCATGATCAGTTTATCTCAAACAATCATCTCAAGAACTGAAGCCATGATCAGTTTATTCCAACGTACATTTCAAGAGTTGAAGCCATGATCAGCTCATTTCCAGCAACTTTCGACTGAAGCCATGATCCGTTTATCTTCAACAATCAGCTAATCTGGAACAAATCCCCAAGCAGCTCTCCATTCCCTTCCCCAGAAGATCATCAGTTCAATACAGTTTACAAGTGTGACAAATTTGGGTTCAGGAGAATTTCTTTCCAATTAAATTTGGCAGAGTTCTCCATGTTGAGGAATTAAACTTCCAATCTTACCTTCACAAAAGAGTCAAACTCCATTGTCATAAATGTCGGCATCACATGCATAGATCATTCACATATCATGCATAACAAAATTCATACATAATGCATAACAAGAGTGTTTCATCCTCATTTTCATTTTCCAAGGTCTTATTGCAGTTGACATGTCACCTTGAGATCAAAGTCCAACTTACTTGGCACCTACCAAAGCAAACATCAGTTTGAGTTGTTTCTCTTTTTTCATCCAAAGCCAGTATTGGATGTTGTTACCTTTTTCTTCATTCAAAGCCAGTATTGAATGTCAAGATCCCTTTCACTCATTCAAAGCCAGTATTGGATGTTGTGATCTTTTCTCTCGTCTAAAGCCAGTATTAGACGTTGAGTTTTCTCTTCATTCAAAGCCAGTATTGAATGTCAAGATCCCTTTCACTCATTCAAAGCTAGTATTGGATGTTGTGATCCTTTCTCTTGCCTAAATCCAGTATTAGACGTTGAGTTTTCCCTTCATTCAAAGCTAGTATTGAATGTCAAGATCTCTTTCACTCATTCAAAGCCAGTATTGGATGTTGTGATCTTTTCTCTCGTCTAAAGCCAATATTAGACGTTGAGCTTTTCTTTCATTCAAAGCCAGTATTGAATGTCAAGATCTCTTTCACTCATTCAAAGCCAGTATTGGATGTTGTGATCCTTTCTCTCGCCTAAAGCCAGTATTAGACGTTGAGTTTTCCCTTCATTCAAAGCCAGTATTGAATGTCAAGATCTCTTTCACTCATTCAAAGCCAGTATTGGATGTTGTGATCTTTTCTCTCGTCTAAAGCCAGTATTAGACGTTGAGCTTTTCTTTCATTCAAAGCCAGTATTGAATGTCAAGATCTCTTTCACTCATTCAAAGCCAATATTGGATGTTGTGATCTTTTCTGCCGTCCAAAGCCAGTATTGGACGCGTTGAGTTTTCCTTTCATTCAAAGCCAGTATTGAATGTCAAGAACCCTTTCACTCATTCAAAGCCAGTATTAGATGTCGTGTTTTTATTCCGTCTAGCGTATTCCCTGGACGACTCTGATGTAGCTTCAGATTTGGTCTCATCCCACATCTAATGTTCTTCTAGATGTTTCTGATTGTCTTTTCCAGAGAGTTGCTCGCCTCATTCAATGCCATTCTTGGATGTTGTTGCTTTCCTTCTCGAGTTTTATCTCTTTTTTCCAAGTATTGCTGGTTACTCTTTGTCGCCCTGACAGATATCCAGAAGTATCTTGTTGTTTCCCTGGCGTGTCTTTCCACGTCATTTCATCTAAACTACCACAAGTTTCCAGTTTCGAGTCTTTCCACATTCCCACAAAGTCTGTCTCATCTCATACATCATTCAACAAATATATATGTCAAAAAAGAGTCCATGCATTCATTCATAACATATGCTATCATCTCATCGCATCAGGGACAAAATTCAGGTCTGTTTGTATTTAATTACTTTCCGCCTATCTGGCTAAAAGATAATTAAATAGGGGCAGCTGTTGTACCCTAAATTTTGCCCCTAACTTTTTCAGTCGCACTTTCATACCATATTTTATCATTCAGTCACAATCATTAATAAATAGCTTCATTCATCACATTTGCATCCTATCTTTAAGTTTGCTCTTGTGTTGTTGACTAACTTCTAATCAAAATACAAAAAACATTTGTCTTTGTCTTTGCATATTTGTGTTTTGTAGGTACCGAGTCGAAGCATATGGCAAATAAGGATTTCCGGTATTATTTCCCTAAAAATCTCTATTTGCAAAGAAAAAGAAATAAAAAAATTTCATTTTTTTTCACTGTACAATCGATTGCTCCTAGAGTGCAATCGATTGCACAAAGTGAATTTTGCGCAATTTTTGGAAAAATACACTGTGCCAATCGATTTGCAATATAGTGCAATCGATTTGCATAGAGTGAAAATTTGAAAAAAATCAGCATTTTAAACTTGTCAAATTTTTGGCTCCAATTTTTCATCATTTTTGAAAGATGTATCATTAATTCAAATTTTAGTGCCAATTTTTCATTTTCAAGAAGAATTATCATTAATTCAAATTTTGGCTCTAATATTTGAAAGAATTATCATTAATTCAAATTTTGGACTTTGTGATGTAGATGAAGTTGGATAAATGTTCATCAATTCAAATCTACCTAAGAGTGAATTATTTAATTCATTTTTGGTGCTTTGGATTAATGATATGTTTAGTGCTTTAATCCATCTAGAGGAGTGGTTGAATTTAAAGATGAAAGAAATTTGAAATGGTGATCCAAATTAGCTTATCATTTCCCTCCCTCTTCATCTTATCCCTTTCTTTTTTAATTGTGCTACATGTTAAGGGATGGTGATCTCTATATCATTTATCCAAACATGAAGTACATAGATTGCTATTGACCGGCCTCAAAATAGGTGTGACTTCTACATAAGTCCACTTACGATTGCTTAACATAGCACTAAATTTTGTCCCGATTCGAATAAATGATCATTCGTGGCCCAAACTTATGATTGCAAGCCCAAGTATGTTAATTTGATCTCTTTGATCCAATAACCTTGAGATTCATTGTGTAGAGGCTTTGGTTCTACCAATCCTCTGATGGATCTACAACACCTTTGGTCAACGCGGATCACTTAAACATCGTTGATCATTACATGTTGCCTTGTGAGAATTCCAAAATGGATGATATACTTGACAAAAAGCAAATGCAACTTGTTGTGTATAGGCTTTGGTTCTACCAATCCCCTAATGAGTTCCAAATGCAAGTTTCAAGATGGTCATCCAACTAACCACTAATTACTAACAATTAACTTTACTTTACGCTTTTATTTTCATGCTTTATGTACCATTTACTTTTAGCATTTTACATTTCTTGCTATTTTCATCTTTGCTCACTTGAGCATTTACTTTTATGTCATTTTTATTTTGCTCACTTGAGCTTTTCTTTTCCTTTTTAAGACACCTAATAATCAACATGAACCATAAAAAAAAACTTTAATGATACTTGGACTACATGGTTACTATCCTTTGCATTATGGAGTGATGGACTTCTTGGACTTAGGATTAGAGACCTTGGCCTATCTTGGAGACCTTGTGACTTTATTTGATATTTTGTCTGGAGTTCTTGAGGTTTACCTCGAGACATTGGGTTGTTTGTTTGTTTTGTGTGCAGGTTGTTGAGATTACGATCTTTGTTTGTAATCTGGAATTCACCCATATACAACCGTTACTCTGCCCAATTTTTGCGAAGACTAAATACACTTGAAGTTTGATTCTCTCAAGAGGTTTAGTATCTTTTCTTGCTTGGTTTCAATCCAAATAATGGGAATTCTACACTGGCTTATAATGTCAAGTATCGGCTTCATGTTGGTTAGACGGTTTTCTTCCTTAGCTTTTACCTTATGCTTTAGGATAGTCCCTTCATCTCCTCACATCTTCTTTAATTTTCAAAATCTTCTCATCTTCTTTCAAAATATTATTTATTTTTAACATCAAACCACTTTTCATAATAAACCTCGACCTTGTCGAGTGCCTTTTCTTTCAAAACTTCTTTTCTTTAAACAAACTTCAATACATTTAATCATACTTTGACATTTCTTTCAAAATTAACAAAAACACTTTAACTCATTCAAACTCTTTTGTGCGCCCGAGCACCTTTTCCCTTAAAACCTTTTTTTCTCAAGATGAGACATGATTCATTGATAGTCGAGCAACATTCTCCTATCCCTATGGTTATAAAGGTGTTGACTTTTCCACTTGAGTACTAGAGGCGTTCTCAAACCCTCACTCTTGTTGACGCATGGTCCATCTTTCTTACACCTTGTGGGCGTTAGTCGAGATTTCTCTCCTAACAATGACGACTTGTCTCCTTGTTTAAAAACAATCAACAAACAAGTCTTTTCTAGAGGAACTACGTGTACCCTGATCCCCTATTGCACGAAAGGTGGTACGTAGGCACTAAAGGTTCGCAACCGCGGCGGGTGCAAAAATCATAAAAATATTTCTTTTCTCACCCCGACCATCCATTTTATATACAACACATTTTTATAGCCAAAATATACAGATTTTTACAAAGAGGTTCCTGCAGAGTACCGTAGATGTTTAGGGTGTTAATACCTTCCCTTTGCATAACCAACCCCCTTACCTTGAATCTTTCCCCCTCTTTTGGGTTATTCGCTCTTTTCCCATTCCTTTGGAAACAATAAAGCGTGGTAGCGATTTTTATTTTGATTTGTATAAAGTCTAGTCAATCCAATGGCTTAGTCTTGCACATTTCTCCCGCTACACCTTGGCCGAGGTTATGTTTCTTCGATCCCCCTATTCTTGTTTTCAGGGAATCGTCGTTCCCTGTGCGGGGGGGGGGGGGGGGGGTGAGACCGTGTATCCCGATGGCTCTAGGAAGTGTTCTCTCTAACGCGGGGTATCGCCCAGTCCGTCGGGGAGAGAGGCTTCACGATCTGCCCCATCTGTGTCTCCGCGGGGGAGACTATAGACAATCTTTGTTCTGATAAAGAGGAGGAGTTTCAGGTCTCCTGTGTCTCCTCGGGGCCCAACGAGTGTGTTCGAGCGCTATCATCCACTCTCCCTACGAGAAGATCAAGTAGTTTTTTTTGGTTGATGTCCGCGAATAGAGCTCTGGTCGTGACATCAGCGCCGACAGGGACATGGACTTCCTGGAAAGTGTTTGATTCATAATTCTGGGGGGCATGGACATCCTCGTGCGGTTGAGAGTGGGATGACGAATAGGTGTTTATTCCGTCTCTATAGTTCTACTCGAGACTGGTGTTGTACCCCAAAATTTCCCCTCCCATATTTCTCAATACATTTCAAGTGAGGTCCTCAAATTGCTCAACGAAGTCCAAGGGTTGACCAGACAAACTCTCTCCTAAGGCAGTCTATCTCAAATTAGGGTTTCATTTTGCATCAAGATGTTTGAGTCCAAAGGATCCCAAATGCTAGTCATTTTCCTAATATGTTCTCAAGATCATCCATGTCAAGTTTCAAGCCTTGCAGAGGAAGTTTGCTCAGTCAATTGCTCAAAGGCCTGAAAATCGACTACGCTAGAGCAAAAGTCAATTGTGGCCCACATACAGTCAAACTACAAGATTTTTGGTCAACATCCTCATTTTGAACTATTATTCATCATTTGATCAAGGGTTGATCATGATTCCTCAAGGATTGGTCACAATTCATCAAAATCCAAAAGTTTCTAAATTAGGGTTTTGCAGGAAAAGTCAACTCAACTTTGACCAAGCATAACTTTCTCATGCTTTATCAAAACTGACCCATCCAAATCTCATTTTGAAGAGGATGTAATTTCCTACAATCCATCTTCATCTCCCAAATTCAAAATATACACTCACAAGAAGATATAAATTTGGACATTATAGGTCATTTTGGAAAGTCAACAAAAACACCTTTTTTGTCAAAGATTCATACATGAACATGGAAGACTCAATTGAGATGAGACTAAAAGGGTTGCTTATAGGACATCCTAAGCTTTCTAAAAAGTCCAATAACACATCTCTAGGGTCAAAACTGAAGGAGTTAGGAATTGTCAAAGTTGACCTTTTTTGCAAAATTGCCAAAAGTCAAATGTGTCTCAAATTGCAATTTTTATCAAATGGGCCCAACTTTTTATGCTTGCATTAAGTTTGTAATGTGACCCACGACCCATGATCTCTCCCATTTGTCATTATTTTATTTTTGTCATTTATTTTGATTTTATTTCAATTAAATCAAATAAAATCAAAATAAAATCATGAAAATATCAAAACTAATCAAAACTTGAGATTTTGTGCATGTTTAGGCCTATTATACAGCTGGAAAGAGAATCAAATCATGCAAGCTTTATTTGCACACAAAAAGATTGGATTTGGCTTAATTTGGAAATATTTGCATAAGGATCAAATCTTGAATCAATGATCTTAATTGAGGAAGATTTGAAACAAGTTTGTAACCCTAATTCGTTCTAGGGTACATAAGGAACATGTACAGACCAAAAGCAAAAATATTGGAGGCATGAAAAGAAGAGAACAAATCTCAAAATTTCAAGGAAAAGTTGCAATCTAATTTCCTAGTTCCAGGCTTCCTCAAGCCATTCCAGGCACACCATTCATTTGCTGGGCATCCAAGGATCACGTTGCAACCCTTAGAAAGCTCCCTCAATCCTTGAAACACACTGTAAGTACCACGCGGTTTTCATATTTTCTTGATTTCGAATCCATCAATTCGGGCATCTTTAACATGATTCATTGATATATTCTTAATCCTGGAGGTGTTTGCAAGCTAATGGTAATATCCAATTGTATTTTTATTGGCTATTGTTGTACCCCAAAATTTGCCCTCCCATATTCTCCAAGAAATTGCCAAGTCAAGCTGCAAAATTCCTCAAGGGTTACACAGTGCAAAAGTCTCCCATACAGTCAAGATTAGGGTTTTGAGTCTGATCAAGAAAAGGAAGTTTCCAAAGGCCCAATAAAGTCTCACATGCCTACAAATATGGTCAAGTATCCTCATATCAAATTTCAAGACATTCAGCTCAAAATTGCACAGTCAAAAACCCTAATTGCACTACAGTCAACTGTAGGGGCAAAATGGTCATTTGGCAGTCAAAAGTTCAAATTTTTGGTCAACATATCATTTTGAAGCCACAAACATCATTTGATCAATGCTTGATCATGATTCTCAAAATTTGGCTCAGAAATCATCAAGATGCAAAAGTTTCCTTATTTGGACAGCTGAAAAAGTCAACTGAAATTGACCAGGGCATAACTTTCACATGGATTATCAGAAAAATTCCATCCAAAGCTCATTTTGAAGAGAAAGACATTTCCCACAACTCATCTTCATACTTCAAGTCCAAGAAATGCTCTCACAAAAAGTTATCAATTTCAACATTATAGGTCATTTTCAAAAGTCAACAAAAAGGGACTTTAAGTCAAAGGCCATAACTTGAGATTAGTAAATCAAAATGACATGGTACCAAAGGCATTGGTTAGAGGACTCAAAGACCTTTCCAAAATGTCCAAGAACATGAGAAAAGCTTAAAAATTGAGCAAGTTATGCCTTGTAGAAGTTGGGAAATTTTTGGATATTTTGAAAAGTCAACATTGATCCAAATGACCTAAAATTGCTAATGGGCCCATTTTTCTTCCATAATTCATCATCCATGGCATGTGCACGACCACTTGGCCCAAAGGGAAGTATTTTCTCATTTTTTATTTATTTATTTGAATTTTTATTTATATTAATTCATTTAAATCATTTAAATATGTGAAAAATACTTAACTTAACCTAACAAATCTTTTTGCACATGTTTTAGACTCAATAATTCGTGCACATTCAAATATGGGAAGATTTGGTTTGATTGGATCCTAATTGACACAAAATTGCATGGAAAAAGATATGAAAAAATCTTAAAGAATCAAATTTTCAAAAGCCATGAATGCATTGGATTTGTGCTATTTTTTGTGACCTAATGCACTCACTACAAATTCTAGAACACAACCCTAATCAGAATAGAGACTAAGCTGCGCAAAAGAACACAAATCAAACTTGAATTTTTTCTCTAAAAACTCAAATCTGAAAAACACTTTTTAGGTGGATTCAAGGCACGAAACTTGTTTCAATAGCTTCCTCAAGGTCCCCTGAACGATTCCCAATCAAGAAGACCCATCACAACGCCAAGAATTGGTAAAACAAACATGAACTGTACAGAGAAAAATTCATAATCGTGCATCATGATTTACGCATCCTTTGTGATTTTTAATACTTGATTTACATGCCTTGTGAAGTTCTGAAGCTAACCATTATATTGAATTGTATTATTATGCGTTGTGTACGATTTCACCATGTTTGATTTCTAGGGTTCACAGGATCCCAAATTAGGGATTTTAAAACGAGGAAAAATTGAGACTCAAGACTACCACCATTAGAATCAGTGCATCTGGACGAACAAGAACCAGCCCTCGCGCTCAATTTATGAGTGCTTGAGAGCTAATCGCTATTTTCTAATAGCATGCCTAAAGGAACACATAGGAAACCGTTGCCCAATGTTTTATGTTTCAGGGATGATGGAGAAGACGAAATCGTGGCAAAACGTGATACGCTGGTTTGAATTTTCGCGCGTGGACCCACTAACCCTTTGTTTTATTCTTATAATGATTGTTAGTTATTTATTTATCAAACGCATTAGTTGGCACAGTTGGTAAACGAGCATGGTAGCAACATCCATAACCTGGGTTCGAGCCCCAGGTCTGTATTATTTCCAATATTATTTTGCTATCTACGTTCATATGCAGGCTCAGCAGTGTGGTTCACCATACACTTTCATTATCCAACGTCTACGCGTCCTGGGAGATCAAATCAAAGGCATGGATTTAAAGAATACGTTGCACCCTGGTCCACGCTCCAGCATGCTACTCAAAAAAGTCAAACGGACCCAGATAATTGGGCCAGATTATTCAAAATTACACCTCCACTTTGGGGACTACTACCCCCCCTGGTTTGCAATTCTCTATGTTTTTCTTATGTTTTATTTTCAATTATTATTTTATTTTCTTTATTGTTTTAATTTAATTAATTATTTTCCCAAAATATAAAAATACACAAAAAAATCAGAAAAGATAAAAAAACATAATAAATATTTTATTTTAATATTTTCTTGTAAATAAATGCATGTAAATAAATTTAGTTTTAAATTAGGTTGCAATTTTAATTCTTTTCATAATAAAAAAATCTAAAAAGAAGTAGAATTAGGTTTAATTAATGTTTTATTCCTTTTGAATTTTTCTTTTTCACAATAATATTATTAATTTTATTTATTTTCATAATTAAATTTGTATGCAAAAATTAGGGTTTAATTTAGGTTTAAATTCTAACGCCTTCTTAATAAATTAAAAAAAAATAGAATTAGGGTTAGTAGTTAATTTTAATTAATTCTTTCTTTTCTCTATTAAATCTTAAAATACATAAAAATACCAAAAAACAAAAACAATTTCTTTTCTTAATTAATTAATTCATGTAATTTTAATATTTTGCAAAAGGGTCTAACGCCCTTGTTTCGTTCTTAACCTCTTGTTTATTCGCATATTTATTTTATGTCATTTAAATAATTATGTACCTCTCCCGAAGCCTTGTAATTACTTCTCGCACTTTTAATTCTTTTAATTTCTTTATTTTTCTGTCAAATCGGGTCCTGGTTAATTTTGGCGATGTGGACCCGCGCCATTTGTAATAGCTTTAGATTTATTTTTCCTCGCAAATATTTTAACTGTTAAACAAAGCATGCAAGAATGAATGGCCTCAAATAAAAACAAAGCGTAGAACACCAATAACCTGACAAGACAAAAATAAATGAATCTGACACACAAATCACACACCACCCCTAGGGTACGCCTCACTGTTGCCTTGCCTCGAAAGGTGATCGTCGAGTAGAGGATGTCTTAGTAAGTCCTCATGATCCGGGAACCTGGCATGAGGGTAGCTTCTAAGGTGTCTTCCTATTGCTCCGGTGATCACCATGTCCCGAACCTCGAATTGACCCGAACACCTCCAACGGTGGTGCTACCTACCTCTCAATGGTGGGATGACACTACTTTAAAGGACATTTACACAGACGAATTCCTTAGGGTAGGTAGACGACTCTAGATACTTGCTCTAATTTCAAAACAAATCAAAAATGCTTTTCACACCGACACCTTTTCAAAAAGCTTTCGAAAGCAATTTTTCAAACACGCTTGAGGACCGATACAAGAGTCGAACTGGAATTTTCAAAGAAACTTTTTTAAAACCCACAATTGAAAAGCAAACAAACCATTTTTGAAAACACCAATGAGCAAGTATCTAAGAGCCCATGGATAACCATGGATAGAAAGGGTGCTAACACCTTCCCTTTCTATAATCTACCTCCCGAACCGAGAGCAATCTCTTTAAGGAATTTTTCTGTGCTTTTGTCCTTTCCATTTGGAGAAAATAAAAGACGGTGGCGAATCTTGCTTCCGCGACATTTCGCGAACCAGTGTTAAACAGTCAGTTCCAGATCCACCGATCACAGAACTGGCGACTCTGTTGGGGAATAAACTTAAAGTGGGGTGTACCTTAGGACTAAGATCACTGTGTTTTCAATTGTATTGACTTGCTTGCTTTATTATTGTGGGACTGTCTTGGGAGTTCTATAGATCCTAACCCGGATCTGGGGGATACCTTCTTAGAAAGTAGCAACAAGGCTGTGAGGGAACTGTGCAGGGTATACCGACATGGTTGAAACAGTCTGCTACGTTGATGTGGCACTTTGGTGTGTACCGGTAACCCTTGAGTTCAGTCAAGGAGAGTACGGGGCCTCCGCGTGGTGTCGTGAAGCATCAACAGACCTTAGGAACCTTAATTGAACTATCTTGGCCTCTTTAGGGTAGTGAGATAACTGACTTTGGTGCAGTCCGAGGTTGGTTGATACTCGATACTACACTCAATTGAGGGTTGCTTTCCTGGAATATTTCGGTCGCCAGTTCAGTGGCTAAATCGAAACGATGAACAATGAAAGCAATCCCGTGATATTGGGAACCTTAGAACCCGGTTACTTTGATTAGGACAGGTTGAACCCACCAACTTCAAGAGGGTACTACCCAGACCCCATGCTGGCCTTAAACCCTAAGGGCTTGTCTTGTGTGCCTTGTGTGCCTTACATGTTTGTCTTTGTAAATATCTGTGGTGTGTTTAATCATAGCATCATGACATCATCCAGCATCATATGCATTGACTAACCATTTCAGGGGTTCGAATTTTCATCTTTGTTCTTGTTTTGTAGGACATGGAAACTGTTCGTAGAAAGACAATTCAAATCAGTCTTGTAAGGATCCCTCCTCAGCTTAAGGAGCTTATATCCAGGATTCCCGAGAACTCTTCATTCAGTGAAAGACATGGAAGCCTCATCAACTTGGTCAACACCAACATTGAGGAATATATGATTAAGGTCCTATTCCAATTCTTTGACCCTCTGCATCACTGTTTCACCTTCTTGGATTATCAACTGGTACCTACATTGGAGGAGTTCTCCCGGCTCCTGAAGATCCCTATCCTTGATCAGCTACCCTTCAACGGTACAGAAAAGGAACCTAAGCTTGAAGAGATTGCTAAAGCATTGCACCTACAGTCATCTGACCTCAAGGGACATTGGGAAGTTAGAAGTGGTATCAAAGGGTTCTTAGCCAGGTTTCTGTTTGAAAAGGCCCTTGAATGTTGGAACTCCCTTGACTTGCAAGCTTTTGAAGAGGTTGTGGCCCTCCTTGTTTATGGTTTGGTGTTGTTTCCTAACCCAGATCAGCTTATTGATATCAGTGCTGTCCAGATCTTTATGTCCAGGAATCCTATACCTACGTTGCTGGGGGACATCCTTCACTCATGTTACACTCGAACCATGAGAAAATGGGGTGTCCTTATGTGTTGCACTCCTCTCCTGGGAAGGTGGTTTATTTCGCACCTTCCACAATCAGTCCTGAAGAATGAGCGGGGTTTGAGATGGTCACAACGTTTGATGACTCTTACACATGCTGATATACATTGGTGCCCTAGGTCCAGAGAAGATGTCACTATCATTGATCGTTGCGGGGAGTACCCTAATGTTCCTTTACTTGGAATCAGAGGAGGTATTACTTATAGCCCATGCCTGGCTTGGAGACAGTTTGGTTATGCTCGGAGGGATGGTCATCATGACATGTTAATTCCTGACATAGTTTTTGACTTCGACAACGATACTCAAGGACTTCGCCAGAGATTTATCAGAGCCTGGAGGATGCCCAGTAGGATAGACAGCAAGACACTGGGGCACAGGAACTCCATCCCGTTGGAACCCTATCTCAAGTGGGTACGCGCCCGCTCTCAGAAGTTAGTGATGCCTTATCCTCACATGCTCCCAGTAATCAAAGAACCAGTCTTGGAAGGAGAAGTATCCCATACTATTCAGCACCCTGATATGCCCACATCCTGGGAAGAGATGCAGAAGAGCTGGGTCCAGCTTAAGGAGGAATGGAATTCTCTTGAGACTAGTCTACAGGCCAGTGAAAAGAAGGTCTTGGAGCTCACCCGCCTGTTGCATGAGGAGAGGAATCTCAACACCTACATAGCTCCAAAGAGGATGCGTAGCATATTTTGGGATTGATTTGATTTTTGTATTATTTTTCCCATGAGGCTTTGATGTATTTAACAATGATTTCCTTAATGATAACGTGTGTTCCTTTTTGTCTACAACAAATTTGAACTTTCGAACCCTTGAATGCATTGCATAAACACATATCATACATCATGTGCATATCAGGTTCTTTTCCCCTTTTCAGGTTGCTTACAGTTCTTCGCTGTTTATTTCAGCATCATGAATCCCGAATCTGCATCAACTGAGACATCAATCAAGGCTCTTCAAGTGCAGAATGCACAATTCCAGGAATTAATCAAGGGTCTGGCTCAAGGCCAAGAAGAACTGAAGGCTATGCTCCTGAAGAAGGAGAAGAAGAAGAAGAGAAGAACTGTGCTGTTCAACTCGGGCCGAAGGTTTAATAATACTCTGCAGCAGGAAGAGGCTGGTTCTTCTGTTGGCAAGAGTAGTCCTCAGGCAGAAGCAAGGGTTCCTAGTCCGGTAGTCTCCGACAACGAGACTGATTTTGATGAAGAGCAGTACCCTCCGGCCGAAGACCGCTACAAGCAACTGGAGGACAGGTTGAAAGCTATGGAAGTTCAACAGGTACCTGGGCTGGATTTCGGAGATCTGGGTTTGTCAACTGGTGTGATTATCCCTCATAAGTTCAAAGCACCATCCTTCTCTAAGTATGACGGGGCGTCTTGTCCCAAGCTGCATCTAAGGTCCTATGTTCGGAAAATTCAGCCGTACTCTGCGGATAAGAATTTATGGATCCACTTCTTCCAGGAGAGTCTTTCAGGGACTCATCTCGAATGGTTCTATCAGCTGGATGGGACCAAGGTTCGTAACTGGGAGGAGTTGGCTACTGCTTTCTACAAGCAGTATCAATATAATGCCGACCTTGCCCCTACACGTACCCAGCTCTAGGGTATGTCGTTAGGTGCAAGCGAAGGTTTTAAGGAGTACGCTCAGAAGTGGAGAGACCTGGCTGGTAGGGTGCAGCCACCATTGACTGATCGGGAATTGGTAGACATGTTCTTGGGGACCCTATCTGGGCCGTTTTTCAACCATCTGATCGGGAATTCTTCTGCTGGGTTCACTGATTTGATTCTAACTGGAGAGAGAATTGAAGCTGGGTTAAAGTCTGGGAAGATTGCGAATGGTGCATCGTCTAGTTCGGAGAAGAAACCCTTCAAGAAGGAGTCTAGTGCCGTGTATGGTTCCAAGAGATCAGAGAGACCTGAGCGCCGCCAATCTGTCAGTGCGGTAATGATTGCTAAGCCTGCTGCCGCTCCTCGGCCGACCAATCCTCAAAGGGCTGAAAGACCCCGGAGGGAGTTTACCCGGTTAAGCATGACCCTATCGCAGATCCTGCCACAGTTGCTATCCACCAATTTGGTGACTGTCAGGGAGGCTCCGAAGTTCCCCAATACTGCATCCCCTAAGTACAACCCGAACGCTCGTTGTGCTTACCATTCAGATAGCCCGGGGCACTCTACCGATGACTGTTGGGCGTTAAAGAACAAGCTGCAGGACCTTATTGATGCCAAGGAGGTACAATTCGAGGCATCTGAGAAGCCTAATGTAGTGACGGCACCCCTGCCTGCTCATGGAGTGAATTCTATTGGGGACGGAGAGGAAGTGGATGAAGTTGAGTTCGATAGCTGGATCTACCCGGCAACCGACGGTGGACTTAACAATTGGAGCGCAAAAGACAATCTCCCTGTTTCTCTTGTTACTGAGTAATGAATTCCTATGTTTTGTTATTTTGTAATAAACAATAAATAAACTCTATGGCCCGGTGTCTTACCCGAGGCACCGTGGTTCTATTTGTGAGGGCATACAAATTGTCATTTCATATATCATGAATGAAAATCTTGGACGTTTTTCGCATTACAAATATTGTGCTCCTTTTCTGTCTTTCTTTCCTTTACATATGTTTCAAAACAGCTGTATTTACACACACACTCACTCATACAGGTTTCAATCCACCCTGGATCTCACTGATAACAACTCTGCTACTGCCAGTTATGACTTCGAAAATCCGATCAACTTAGCCGAAGACGAAGGTGAAGATGATTGCGAAGTGCCTGGTGAGCTTGCAAGACTGTTGCTTCAGGAAGAGAGGGCAATTCAACCCCATGAAGAGCCAGTGGAAACAATCAACCTGGGTACTGAGGCAGACAGGAAAGAGGTAAAGATTGGTGCCAACCTAGAGCTCAGCGTGAAGCAACGGTTAACCAAGATGCTGCATGATTATATGGAGATCTTTGCCTGGTCCTACGAAGACATGCCCGGGTTGGATACCGATATTGTGGTCCATCACTTGCCAACTAGGGAAGACTGCCCTCCAGTTAAGCAAAAGGTCCGTAGGATGCGTCCAGAGATGTCAGAGAAGATTAAAGCCGAGGTCATGAAACAGTTTGATGCTGGGTTCCTTGCAGTGACTTCTTACCCTCAGTGGGTTGCTAATGTGGTGCCGGTACCTAAGAAGGACGGTAAGGTCAGAATGTGTGTCGATTACAGGGATCTGAATAGGGCCAGCCCCAAAGATGACTTCCCCTTACCTCACATTGATGTCCTTGTTGATAATACAGCTCAGCACAAAGTGTTCTCATTCATGGATGGCTTTTCAGGTTACAATCAGATCAAGATGGCACCTGAAGACATGGAAAAGACTACATTTGTTACTCAGTGGGGCACCTTCTGTTACAAGGTCATGCCTTTCGGGTTGAAGAACGCTGGGGCAACCTACCAACGCGCCATGGTTGCTTTATTTCATGACATGATCCATCATGAGATAGAGGTGTATGTTGACGACATGATCGCTAGGTCCCAGACTGAGGAGGAACATCTAGATCATCTGCAAAAGTTGTTTGACCGGTTGAAACTGTACAAGCTGAGATTGAACCCGAACAAGTGCACCTTCGGGGTAAGATCGGGAAAATTGCTAGGCTTCGTGGTCAGTGACAAGGGAATTCAAGTGGACCCTGCTAAGGTTAAAGCTATTCAAGAGATGCCAGTCCCTAAGACAGAGAAGGAAGTCAGAGGCTTTTTAGGACGTCTGAATTACATCGCTCGGTTCATCTCACATCTGACTGCTACCTGTGAACCAATCTTCAAGCTGCTGAAGAAAGATCAGGTAGTACGTTGGAACGATGAATGTCAAGCTGCTTTTGACAAAATCAAAGAGTATCTCCAAGAACCACCTATCCTTATGCCACCGGTTGAAGGGAGACCTCTGATACTATATCTGACAGTGCTGGATAACTCAATGGGGTGTGTGCTGGGGCAGCATGACGAGTCTGGCCGAAAAGAGCATGCCATTTATTACCTTAGCAAAAAGTTTACCGACTGTGAGACCCGATACTCACTGCTTGAGAAAACTTGCTGCGCTTTGGTATGGGCTGCTCGCCGGCTGAGACAGTATATGCTGACTCATACTACCTTGTTGATCTCAAAGATGGATCCTATAAAGTACATATTTGAAAAGCCTGCTCTGTCTGGGAGAATTGCAAGATGGCAGATGATCTTGACAGAATACGACATTCAGTACACAACCCAGAAAGCCATCAAGGGAAGTGTATTGGCGGACCACTTGGCACATCAGGTTGTAGATGACTATCAATCAATGAACTTCGAGTTTCCGGACGAAAGCATCATGATTGTGACTGATTGTGAAGTACCTGGACCGGATGAAGGACCTGAACCAGGATCCCGATGGTCTATGCACTTTGACGGAGCCTCCAATGCTTTGGGAAATGGTATCGGCGCCATAATCATATCACCTCAAGGTACTCATACTCCACTCACTGCCCGACTATGTTTCAACTGTACCAACAACATGGCAGAGTATGAGGCGTGCATCATGGGTCTTCAAGCTGCGATCGACCTAAGGATCAAATTTCTAAGTGTCTTCGGAGATTCCGCTCTTGTGATCAATCAGATCAAAGGAGAGTGGGATACGAAACATCCAAACCTGATTCCTTACAGAGAATGTGTGTTGACCCTGATCCCCCACTTCACAGAGATAACCTTTGAGCACTTTCCAAGAGAAGAGAATCAGTTGGCGGACGCGTTAGCTACAATGTCTTCTATGTTCAGAGTTAAATGGGATAATGAGGCTCCTCGGATCATCATCTGGAAACTGGACGAACCGGCATACTGTTGTGATCTCGAGACTGAATTGGTAACTGAGAAGCCTTGGTACCATGAGGTGAAGAGATACTTAGAAACTCGGGAATACCCTGAAGGTGCATCTATCAATGATAAGAAGTTCCTGAGAAGGTTCGCAGCCAAGTTCTTCCTTAGCAACGGCATCTTGTACAAGCGAAACCATGATTCAACCTTACTGCGTTGTGTGGATAAGACTGAAGCAGAAAGTATCATGGAAGAGCTACATGAAGGGACCTTTGGTACGCATTCCAGTGGACACACTATGGCTAAGAAAATCCTACGGGCAGGATATTACTGGTCCACAATGGAAGCTGACTGTTACCAACATTCCAGGACATGCCACAAGTGCCAGATCTATGCAGACAAGGTGCATGTTCCTCCGGTTCCGTTGAATGTTCTGACTGCGCCTTGGCCGTTTGCAATGTGGGGCATAGACATGATCGGCGAGATTAAACCTACGGCATCCAATGGACATCGCTTCATCCTAGTGGCGATCGATTATTTTACGAAGTGGGTCGAAGCAGCATCCTACGCTACGGTAACCAAGACTGTCGTGGCACGGTTCATTCGACATAACCTGATCTGTCGGTACGACGTCCCTGAGCGAATTATTACAGATAACGGTACCAATCTGAACAACAAGATGATCGCTGAGCTCTGCGAACAGTTCAAGATACAGCACCATAATTCTTCTCCTTACAGACCGAAGATGAATGGGGCTGTAGAAGCGGCAAATAAGAACATCAAGAAAATCGTGCAGAAGATGACAGTGACTTACAAAGATTGGCACGAGATGTTACCGTTCGCTCTACACGGGTACCGTACCTCAGCTAGGACGTCAACCGGGGCAACTTCTTTCTCTCTGGTTTATGGCATGGAGGCAGTCTTGCCGATTGAAGTGCAAATACCCTCTCTCCGGATAATGAAGGATGCAAATCTGAACGAAGAGGATTGGATCCAGACACGACTTGATCAGCTCAACCTCATTGATGAAAAGAGACTTGCTGCTATCTGTCATGGTCAGACGTATCAGAAACGGATGATCAGGGCATTTAACAAAAAGGTCAGACCACAGGAATATCAAATTGGGGATCTGGTAATCAAGCGAATCATCCTTCCTCAGAGTGATCCAAGGGGCAAATGGACCCCTACGTACGAAGGGCCATTTGTGGTTAAGCATGTGTTCTCAGGAGGAGCAATGATATTAACCAATATGGATGGTGACGACCTTCCTCACCCCGCCAATGCAGACATAGTAAAAAGATACTACGCATGAAAAAGGACCCGCTAGGCTGACATGCCTAGGCAAAAGTTAGGGCTTCCCGTCGAACCAAAAGGGTTCGGGCAAAATGAAGGGATGAAAATGAAAAAAATCTGTACACCCGGCAAGTCGAAAACCTGAAAAGGCGGCTTGGGCAAAAATGGGTATCCCGGTGGACTGAAAACCCGAAAGGGCAGTCCAGGCAAAAATTAGGGATAAAAGCGTAATACTATGTCTCATTGGATCACTTTGCATCCAGAATCCGGTATTTACATCAAGTTCAGACGGCATCGATCAGTCAGCTTCACCTTCAACCAAGGTCGTCAAGTGATGAGACGCTCAGAGTTATAAAGGCAATAGCAGAGTTGAAACCCAGTGGATCATTCATATTTCACACAGCTGTTTTATTTTCTTCTGTACAAAATTTGTATAAACTCTTTTGTTCGGCGGCGTTCTCTTACTAGGACGTCAACCTCTTGTACACAAAACGCCTATTTTCAGGCCATTCAAAATCAATACAAATATATTTTCAGTTAAACGTGCCAAGTGTTTTTTCTTTTTCTGTTTTGTTTTGCGAAGAACGTCCAAGGTTCAATTTGTGATATATGCATTGACAATAATCTGCTAACTCATAAATATTTGCATACGAAACAAAGGATTTTATTACAGGTGACATTAGAAATAGGGGCAATAAAGAGTTGTCTGAGCAATCTAGTTGTTCTATCCTCCAAGGTACCAAGGTAGGTTCAGCTAAAGAACATGACCAAGTACATCTTAACTCCCCAGAGAGTGATTCCGCAAAACAGTGCATTCTTCTCCAGGCAGAGTTATCAATCTTAAGGAAGTTGGGTACCCTCCAACAGGTCCCAACATTCCCCAGCAGCAATATACATATTCTCAACAAGCATCCCCGGCAGTCTCGGTCTAAAGATTGTTCCCCGGCGGTATATCAACATTCAAAGGAATCACTTCCCCAACATATCAAAACTTCCCAAGAGAGTCCAATTCAGTTCCCCAGGAAAGTTGGGATTCATATCCCCAAGCAATAAGCTTATCCCCAGTAGATTCTGGAAGCTTATTCCCTCGCAGAGCACGAACGCGTCGCCCGACTTTATTTAAAGAGTTATTTCCTTAACAGGATATAACTGGGTTATCCTCAGCCAAAAGCCACGGAAAGAGCGTCCTCGACAAAGTCTTCTTACCCCAGCGAAGTTCATCAACACTTCCAACAACAAGAGTATCCCTAGCAAATTATTATCAACACTCAGCAAGGCATCCCTCTTCCCACAGAGTATTGCTTCCCAGCATGGTCGCTAGAGTATCTTTTCTCCCCGCAGAATCTTCCATTTGCCAAGTTTATTCCTCAAACGGAGTCATCTTCTCCTACCGGTATTCTTGCAGTTATCATCCCCAGCGGAAGCGAAAGCTTATTCTTCAATATCAGCCCAGGATATGACTTCCCGGCACCCCGTCAAGGATTTACTTCCCTAGACGAAAACATACATTCATAAAACATCACATACATCATTATAGCATGCATAGACGCATTAGGTCATACAAATCTCATTTATGTTGAGAACATTATTGCTTGATCCATATCAGGCATTGCATATGACTGACCTCTACCTTTCAGGAAGGATGCAGTTGAAATTCTCAATCATATTTCAAGACCTAGACCGGTTCAGTTAATCGACTTCGAAGATTTCTTATCCAGTCCCAGGCCTTCTCTAGTCCAGTTAAATCGACTCCCAACAGATTTTTCTGATAAAGACTCAGTAGAAGTTATCCCAGGTTATATTTTCCTATTGGTTCTCTCTCCGACGGTGCATGAGATTTCCATTTTAGGTTTTTCTTTGAGATTATAATGTCCTATTGGTTCTCTCTCCGACGGTGCATGAGATTTCCATTTTAGGGTTCTTCTTTGAGGTGATAGTCTCCTATGGTCCCCTCTCCGACGGTGAGTGAGGTGGTAAGTCCTTTTCAGATGTTTCCCTCTCCGACGATGAGTGAGGTGATAGTCTCCTATGGTTCCCTCTCCGACGGTGAGTGAGGTGGTAAGTCCTTTCCAGATGTTTCCCTCTCCGACGGTGAGTGAGGTGATAATCACCTATGGTTCCCTCTCCGACGGTGAGTGAGGTAATAATTCCTTTTCTATGGTTTCCCTCTCCGACGGTGAGTGAGGTGATTCCCTCTCAGATTATAATCGCCTATGGTTTTCTTCCCGATCCTGCAAAGATGGTAATTCCCGCTAAGATTTTCTCAACGAGCGTTGTTGAAGTTAAAGTCGCCCAAGGTTCTCTTACCGTTCATGCTAAGGTAGTAACCATCCCTGGTTCATTCATCATCTTTTGAAGCTCCAGACTCAGCTCCTGTAACCAGTCAGGACACATCTATACCAAACATCTGAAAACCAACTCCTGCAACATGTCAGGTACTCATTGTTTCTTTTGCAGGTATGCAGGTTCTCGCTAAGGAATCTCTTACGCAATCAACATCCAGATGGAATCTATAAGCCCATCATCCTATTCATCAATCTCCAAATGGCATCTGTAAGCCCATTTCCACCATCACCGCTACTATGTGAGCGCAAATTTCTGGGCACTCTAGTGTTCAATCATCTTCCACCTTCGGATTACGAAAGGCACGTCAGCCAATCTGCATCCTCAGGTCTAAGAAGATTGAACAGGGGCAACTATTGTACCCCAAAATTTGCCCTCCCATATTCTCCAAGAAATTGCCAAGTCAAGCTGCAAAATTCCTCAAGGGTTACACAGTGCAAAAGTCTCCCATACAGTCAAGATTAGGGTTTTGAGTCTGATCAAGAAAAGGAAGTTTCCAAAGGCCCAATCAAGTCTCACATGCCTACAAATATGGTCAAGTATCCTCATATCAAATTTCAAGACATTCAGCTCAAAATTGCACAGTCAAAAACCCTAATTGCACTACAGTCAACTGTAGGGGCAAAATGGTCATTTGGCAGTCAAAAGTTCAAATTTTTGGTCAACATATCATTTTGAAGCCACAAACATCATTTGATCAATGCTTGATCATGATTCTCAAAATTTGGCTCAGAAATCATCAAGATGCAAAAGTTTCCTTATTTGGACAGTTGAAAAAGTCAACTGAAATTGACCAGGGCATAACTTTCACATGGATTATCAGAAAAATTCCATTCAAAGCTCATTTTGAAGATAAAGACATTTACCACAACTCATCTTCATACTTCAAGTCCAAGAAATGCTCTCACAAAAAGTTATCAATTTCAACATTATAGGTCATTTTCAAAAGTCAACAAAAAGGGACTTTAAGTCAAAGGCCATAACTTAAGATTAGTAAATCAAAATGACATGGGACCAAAGGCATTGGTTATAGGACTCAAAGACCTTTCCAAAATGTCCAAGAACATGAGAAAAGCTTAAAACTTGAGCAAGTTATGCCTTGTAGAAGTTGGGAAATTTTTGGATATTTTGAAAAGTCAACATTGATCCAAATGACCTAAAATTGCTAATGGGCCCATTTTTCTTCCATAATTCATCATCCATGGCATGTGCACGACCACTTGGCCCAAAGGGAAGTATTTTCTCATTTTTTATTTATTTATTTGAATTTTTATTTATATTAATTCATTTAAATCATTTAAATATGTGAAAAATACTTAACTTAACCTAACAAATCTTTTTGCACATGTTTTAGACTCAATAATTCGTGCACATTCAAATATGGGAAGATTTGGTTTGATTGGATCCTAATTGACACAAAATTGCATGGAAAAAGATATGAAAAAATCTTAAAGAATCAAATTTTCAAAAGCCATGAATGCATTGGATTTGTGCTATTTTTTGTGACCTAATGCACTCACTACAAATGCTAGAACACAACCCTAATCAGAATAGAGACTAAGCTGCGCAAAAGAACACAAATCAAACTTGAATTTTTTCTCTAAAAACTCAAATCTGAAAAACACTTTTTAGGTGGATTCAAGGCACGAAACTTGTTTCAATAGCTTCCTCAAGGTCCCCTGAACGATTCCCAATCAAGAAGACCCATCACAACGCCAAGAATTGGTAAAACAAACATGAACTGTACAGAGAAAAATTCATAATCGTGCATCATGATTTACGCATCCTTTGTGATTTTTAATACTTGATTTACATTCCTTGTGAAGTTCTGAAGCTAACCATTATATTGAATTGTATTATTATGCGTTGTGTACGATTTCACCATGTTTGATTTCTAGGGTTCACAGGATCCCAAATTAGGGATTTTAAAACGAGGAAAAATTGAGACTAAAGACTACCACCATTAGAATCAGTGCATCTGGACGAACAAGAACCAGCCCTCGCGCTCAATTTATGAGTGCTTGAGAGCTAATCGCTATTTTCTAATAGCATGCCTAAAGGAACGCATAGGAAACCGTTGCCCAATGTTTTATGTTTCAGGGATGATGGAGAAGACGAAATCGTGGCAAAACGTGATACGCTGGTTTGAATTTTCGCGCGTGGACCCACTAACCCTTTGTTTTATTCTTATAATGATTGTTAGTTATTTATTTATCAAACGCGTTAGTTGGCACAGTTGGTAAACGAGCATGGTAGCAACATCCATGACCTGGGTTCGAGCCCCAGGTCTGTATTATTTCCAATATTATTTTGCTATCTACGTTCATATGCAGGCTCAGCAGTGTGGTTCACCATACACTTTCATTATCCAACGCCCACGCGTCCTGGGAGATCAAATCAAAGGCATGGATTTAAAGAATACGTTGCACCCTGGTCCACGCTCCAGCATGCTACTCAAAAAAGTCAAACGGACCCAGATAATTAGGCCAGATTATTCAAAATTACACCTCCACTTTGGGGACTACTACCCCCCCTGGTTTGCAATTCTCTATGTTTTTCTTATGTTTTATTTTCAATTATTATTTTATTTTCTTTATTGTTTTAATTTAATTAATTATTTTCCCAAAATATAAAAATACACAAAAAAATCAGAAAAGATAAAAAAACATAATAAATATTTTATTTTAATATTTTCTTGTAAATAAATGCATGTAAATAAATTTAGTTTTAAATTAGGTTGCAATTTTAATTCTTTTCATAATAAAAAAATCTAAAAAGAAGTAGAATTAGGTTTAATTAATGTTTTATTCCTTTTGAATTTTTCTTTTTCACAATAATATTATTAATTTTATTTATTTTCATAATTAAATTTGTATGCAAAAATTAGGGTTTAATTTAGGTTTAAATTCTAACGCCTTCTTAATAAATTAAAAAAAAATAGAATTAGGGTTAGTAGTTAATTTTAATTAATTCTTTCTTTTCTCTATTAAATCTTAAAATACATAAAAATACCAAAAAACAAAAACAATTTCTTTTCTTAATTAATTAATTCATGTAATTTTAATATTTTGCAAAAGGGTCCAACGCCCTTGTTTCGTTCTTAACCTCTTGTTTATTCGCATATTTATTTTATGTCATTTAAATAATTATGTACCTCTCCCGAAGCCTTGTAATTACTTCTCGCACTTTTAATTCTTTTAATTTCTTTATTTTTCTGTCAAATCGGGTCCTGGTTAATTTTGGCGATGTGGACCCGCGCCATTTGTAATAGCTTTAGATTTATTTTTCCTCGCAAATATTTTAACTGTTAAACAAAGCATGCAAGAATGAATGGCCTCAAATAAAAACAAAGCGTAGAACACCAATAACCTGACAAGACAAAAATAAATGAATCTGACACACAAATCACACACCACCCCTAGGGTACGCCTCACTGTTGCCTTGCCTCGAAAGGTGATCGTCGAGTAGAGGATGTCTTAGTAAGTCCTCATGATCCGGGAACCTGGCATGAGGGTAGCTTCTAAGGTGTCTTCCTATTGCTCCGGTGATCACCATGTCCCGAACCTCGAATTGACCCGAACACCTCCAACGGTGGTGCTACCTACCTCTCAATGGTGGGATGGCACTACTTTAAAGGACATTTACACAGACGAATTCCTTAGGGTAGGTAGACGACTCTAGATACTTGCTCTAATTTCAAAACAAATCAAAAATGCTTTTCACACCGACACCTTTTCAAAAAGCTTTCGAAAGCAATTTTTCAAACACTCTTGAGGACCGATATAAGAGTCGAACTGGAATTTTCAAAGAAACTTTTTTAAAACCCACAATTGAAAAGCAAACAAACCATTTTTGAAAACACCAATGAGCAAGTATCTAAGAGCCCATGGATAACCATGGATAGAAAGGGTGCTAACACCTTCCCTTTCTATAATCTACCTCCCGAACCGAGAGCAATCTCTTTAAGGAATTTTTCTGTGCTTTTGTCCTTTCCATTTGGAGAAAATAAAAGACGGTGGTGACTCTTGCTTCCGCGACATTTCGCGAACCAGTGTTAAACAGTCAGTTCCAGATCCACCGATCACAGCTATACAGCAAGTTATCATGTTTAGGGTTTTAGTTTCGTTTTTAGGGGTTTTGCTTGCAGGAACAATTAGCCATGGATAGTGGTACCATGATGCTCGCGAGGTTGCAACGAGTTGATTGGTACCACTGGTATTGATTTATCATGCAGGGATCAGATTTTGGAGATGCACAAGGTTGTACCTACGCCCATATGACTGTAGGTAAAAGTCCAAAAAAAATTAGCAACGTAAGGAGGAAGAAGATGATAACGTGGCCTTCTCTGACTGGCCCATTCAAATTTTCGCGCATTTTCAGAATCCACTTTTTGTCTTTATCATATAATGCTTGTTTATTATTATTCATACAAAAAGACAAGCCCAGTGGGACCTTGTGTTGATTTTGAAGTTTAACCTTTATATACAGAATATCATCTTTTTCGAGAAGTATTGCATGTTATTGAGAAGTGGTAGAATATACACTAACAATACCAATACTGCCAGAAGAAGAGAAGCGATGGCGAATCCGCCAAACAATAACGAAATCCCACAAACGAATGTGGGAACAACGGTTATCCCAACCGTAAGTGAAGCGATAACCGCTGGTTCAACACCAGCAGTAACGGTCACAACAACGGGGCCATTACCTCCGTTCACAGGCCCTAGAGTGCCTTTGGGAACTCCCCCACCAAGGGGAAATCTAGGCACCAGGCCTTATGTTCCCCCAGGATTTATGACAGGCGGTCAAAATCGAGAACCACTCTATGGCATGCCAACTTCTGAATTGGCTAGCCTGACGAACGCTGCGTCCACTTTTTCAGACCCTTTAGTGAGTGCCTCTTCGCCACTCCAAGGTTCTGGAGTAGGTATGGAGAACAGAAATAGGACCCAACTCTTAGGAGGAACGTCCCAAGTAGCGCATGGCCTTACAAATGCCTCGACAGCAGTCTTGAGGCAACAAATGGACGAAAGCAACCATGATATGGTTCAAATGTTAGCACAAACTTTAAGTACAGTGCTAAATCCTCTAATACAAAACACCACCCAGTCGAATCAGCAGATGACAGCGCAAATGACGCGTCTGGCTGATTTCTTTGGGGTACCCCAACCTATTCGACAACCCCAAAGGGCGCAAATTAGGGGAAACCAAGGTATACTCTTAGAGGAAGAAACCACTATTAACCAAGTCCAGCAGCCTGTCGAAGAAAACCTTAGGGCACGATTGGAGCAGCCTGTCGAAGAACCTAGGGTCATAGCCCCAGAGGTAAGGTTAGTTAACAGAAACCAAAATGCTGACGAAGTAGTTCAGCATATCCAATACCAGAATATGGGTTTGGAAAATAATCTGGCAGCCATGATCGAAAGAATCATGACGCAGAATGGGATGAACATGGGCTTTCGTAGACCCAACTTTACATCCCCACTGTCAGAATATGTGTTACAAACAGACTTGCCTCCTAGATGTAAAGTCCCTAAATTCACTAAATTTTCTGGGGACACGACGGAATCTACTGTCGAACATGTGGCGAGATACTTGATCGAAGCAGGAGATATTTCAAACAACGAAAACCTGAGGATTAAGTACTTCCCAAGTTCTTTAACAAAGAACGCGTTTACTTGGTTTACAACTCTCCCCCCCAATTCGATCCATCATTGGACCCAGTTGGAGAGATTGTTCCATGAGCAATTCTACATGGGACAAACCAAGATAAGCCTGAAAGAATTGGCCAGTGTAAAGAGACGTTTCACTGAACCTATAGACGAATATCTGAATAGGTTTAGGTTGCTCAAAGCGAGATGCTTTACGCAAGTGCCAGAACATGAGCTAGTCGAAATAGCCGCAGGCGGCTTAGATTATTCCATTAGGAAGAAGTTAGACACTCAATACCTGAGAGACATGGCCCAATTGGCCGATAGAGTTCGACAGGTAGAACGCCTTAAGGCTGAAAAAGCCAAGGCGACAAAAACTCATAAAAGAGAGAGGATAACGTATGTCGAAATGGATGATGAAGATCCAGAAACCTTCGACGAAACCATAACCGTCGAAGAAAGCGAGGTCGATTTAGCGGAACTGAAACAAGGGCCACCATACTCTTGCAAACTGTTAGTCCCCTCAAGTGGAAAAAATCCCACTGGTCCAGAAAGGACCAACGATAGGTTCCCCAAAAAGACTTATAGTTTTGATATTACAAAATGTGATGAAATATTTGACTTACTTGTAAAAGATGGCCAAATGATAGTACCCCCAGGGGTAAAAGTGGCTCCTCTTGATCAAAGAAAGAAAAGAGGCTTTTGTAAATATCATAATTTTCTGGGCCATAAAACGTCTCAATGTTTTCTTTTCAGGAATCTTGTGCAAGATGCTATCGAAGAAGGGAGGTTGAAGTTTGCTGACAAGATCCCCATGACTGTGGATTCCAACCCTTTGCAGGCTGAAGCCCATTATGCTGAACCTTCATAGGTGAACGTGATCAAGGCATCCAGAAGCCAGTCGAAGAGGCCAGGCATCAACATGGTCGAAGTCACAAAGGACCATGTCAACATGCCAATCTTTGGCAGTTTTTCTGGGAATTTATCCAGAAAGATAATTGAAGCGGTCCAAAAGGCGGTCGAAAGCCCAAAGCTGGAGACAGTTGGAGCCCAAAAATCTGGAACAAAACCCAGTTCTCACTTGGCTGCAGTTCAAGGCCAGACAGAGGACTTGGAGATTCAGATGAAGCAGTTGACTCTTGCCACCAAAGACACCATGAATGTCAACATGGTCGAAGTCTCTGAACCAAAAGCATCAGAGGAGGCCATTAGGCAAGAACAAGCCAACAAAACTGCTTTCCCTCGGGAAAATGAAAATCTGGCGGATTTCCTGCAAAGAAGCCAGAAAAAGAAGTCAGAAGTAATGCTGTGTCCTCGATGCAGTTCGATCTTCGACAAAAAAGCTGCTGAAGATATTCAAGGTGTAAGAGCAGCAAACAGGAAAAGGGAAAGTGTTGATACTCGACATGACCCCAGAAGAACCTACCAAAAAGGTTCAAATCAAGAAAAGAGGCCACTGACTTTCAGGCCTCCAACTAACGTGCCAGTTGATACGTGGTACAAAACATCTGGTCGAAAGAGGCCAAGCGAGGAAAGATGGCACTCCTTCGAAGTGCCAAGAGGTTCATCTTTTACACATAAGAAAGAACCTCAGGTTGCTACTCCTAAAGTGACCCAGGTGTCAAGCAACTACAAAGGGAAGAATCCCATGTCTCGATCTCAATGGAGGAGATACCAGAGGCGACGAAAAGCTGAAAGGGAAGCTGCTAATGAACCAAAGGCAGAAACCAGTTCAAATGTTCCTCAGAGAAAGCAGAGGAAGCCTCTGGAAAGACAACCAGTAACCAATAGGCTAGTCTGGCCTAACCAGGGTGAAGTTGATAACGAAGATGGCTCTGAGTCTGATGACACCTTAGATATCATGGTGAACATAGTCTCAGTTTTGCCCAGAGAGTTCAACCGCCAGGTGGTGGTCGAAACAAGCGATTGGGAAATTGAGCAAGAAATGGCCAAGCATAGGCCAGTGTGCTACTTCGTCATGGATAATGGCGCTACTGAAGAGCAGAATGGGTTCTTCGAACCTCCTACAGAGGCGATGAAAAATCACCTTAAGCCTTTATTTATAAGGGCTAAACTCGAAGAAACCACAGTAAATAAGATCTTGGTAGATTGTGGGGCAACCATCAACATCATCCCTCACTTTATGCTAAGAAAAATAGGCAAAAGTGATGAGAACATCAAGCCTCACAACATGGTCCTGTCGAATTATGAAGGCGGCATAGGGACCACTATGGGTGTGATCCAACTGGACATCAAGGTGGGATCTATCCTTCGACCAACTATGTTTATGGTCATATCGGCCAAACCTAACTATAATCTTTTGTTGGGCCGTGAATGGATTCATGGTGTTGGAGCTGTACCATCATCAATGCACCAGAGGTTGCTACTATGGCGTCCTGATGGAATGGTCGAAAACATAGAAGCTGATCAAAGCTATTACCTGGGCGAAGTAAATCACCTAGGGCTGGCAGACTTCGACAAGAACTTGGCTCACATTGGGCCATGCCCAACACCTGACTTCGACTTGGCGCCAGCGCCAAATACTTTTTGTTCCCTATACCTGCACCCTGAGCATGGTTTTCAATGGGACAGAGAAGACTTGTCCCACATTGACTTTAGTGGGTTAACTGATATCCAACCAACTGGTTGGGGAAGTGAATTCAGTGACAATGACTGAGTCACAATCATTGCAGCGAATTTCGGCTTACGTAGCCGAAACAAGGATGATAACGGCTCTCGAAGCCGAAGTAAAATATGTGGCCACACAGGCCAATGATCAAGAGTTACCTTCTGCAGGTCCTGGAAAGGACTTCGATCCAGAACCTCCTGATATCATGCCAGAAGGGATGCAGGAACAAAGGCTCGACGCCATCTACGACGATGAGCCTTTGGGATTCGAAAAGGACCCCTTAGCGAATAACATCAAGATGCTAGCGCATGATCCTTTAGAAGAAATCAACTTGGGCGAAGGGTTAGAGAATAAGCCAACTTACATTAGCGCAAAAATTGACCCAGAACTCAGGTTGGAAGTAATCCATTTGTTAAAAGAGTTCAAGGACTGTTTTGCTTGGGATTACAACGAGATGCCTGGTCTCGACAGAGGATTGGTAGAACTTCAGTTGCCAATCAAACCTGGGAAGAAGCCAATCAAGCAAAGTCCAAGACGCTTCGCTCCAGAAATACTGTCGAAGATCAAAATGGAAGTCGAAAGACTGCTGAAGTGCAAATTCATACGAGCTACAAGGTATGTCGAATGGATTGCAAACATTGTGCCAGTGATTAAAAAGAATGGTACATTGAGGGTGTGCATAGATTTCAGAGATTTGAATGCTGCTACACCCAAAAATGAATATCCTATGCCTGTGGCGGAAATGCTAGTGGATTCTGCCGCTGGCTATGAGTACCTGAGTATGCTCGATGGTTATTCAGGATATAATCAAATTTTCATTGCTGAAGAAGATGTGTCGAAAACAGCTTTTCGATGCCCTGGGGCTTTAGGCACTTACGAATGGGTAGTGATGCCTTTTGGCCTAAAGAATGCTGGGGCAACATATCAACGAGCAATGAATTCTATCTTCCATGATTTTATTAACACTTTTATGCAAGTATATATTGATGACATTGTTGTAAAATCTGTTTCCAGGAAGAACCATATAGACCACCTTCGACAATCATTCGAAAGAATGAGAGAACATGGTCTGAAGATGAACCCTTTGAAGTGTGCATTCTGTGTAAAAGCTGGAGATTTCTTGGGCTTCGTCGTCCACAAGAAAGGAATCGAAGTTAACCAGAACAAGACGAAGGCAATTCTGGAAGCGAAAGCGCCAGCGAACAAAAAGGAACTGTAATCTCTGTTAGGCAAGATAAATTTCTTAAGGAGATTCATATCTAACATAAGTGGGAAAGCTCAAGCCTTTTCACCCTTACTTCGATTGAACAAAGAAGGATTCGAATGAGGGCAAGAGCAACAAGAAGCCTTCGACAAAATCAAAGGGTACCCTACAAAGCCACCTATTTTGGTGCCTCCTTGCAGCAACAGGAGTATGAGATTGTACATAGCTGCATCCGACAAAACTTTGGGAAGCATGTTAGCCCAAGAAGATGAAAATGGAGTCGAAAGACCCATTTACTACCTTAGTAGAGTTTTGAACGATGCAGAAACTAGATATAGCGAAGTTGAAAAATTGTGTCTATGTCTGTATTTCTCTTGTACAAAGCTCAAACAATATATAAAACCATTTGATGTGTATGTTTCGTCTCATTTTGATGTTTTCAAGTACATGTTGTCGAAACCCATCCTGCACAGTCGAATTGGCAAGTGGGCGCTAGCATTAACTGAATACTCCTTGACCTTTATGCCTCTTAAGGCAGTGAAAGGACAAGTGGTGGCAGACTTTATAGTCGACCACTCAATTCAAGTTGAGAGTATTAATTATGTGGAGATAGAGCCTTGGAGACTCTACTTCGATGGTTCCAGCCATAAAGATGGAACAGGAGTAGGAGTCTTGATTATTTATCCAGAAAAAATTCCAACAACATTCAAGTACAAGATATCAGGTACTTGTTCGAACAATGAGGCTGAGTACGAAGCTCTAATTACTGGCCTTGAAATATTGTTGGAATTGGGGGCAACTCGAGTCGAAATAATGGGAGACTCAGAGTTAGTCATTAAGCAAGTCACAAAAGAATACAAATGCATAAGAGAAAATCTTATTATGTACTTTGTGATAGCAAATCGTTTATTGAAAAAATTCGAAATGGTCAACATTCGACACATACCCAGGTTGGAAAATCAAATAGCCAACGATTTGGCACAAATTGCATCTGGGTACAAATTTCAAAAACGAGATTGCAAAGAGCAATCGAAGTTCGGGAGAAAATAAAAGCAACTTGTCTGTCACCAACAGACTTGGAATCGACAAGACTAGGGTATGCTGATCAAAGGAACTTCGAAATTTCGTTCATAGACAATTTGTCAGAGCAAGATTGGAGGAAACCCATTGTGGATTACCTACAAAATCCAGCAGCTTCGACAGAACGAAAAACAAAATATAGGGCGTTGAGTTACGTACTCATGGGTAATGAGTTATTTAAAAATACGCCTGAAGGGGTATTGCTAAAATGCTTAAGTGAAACTGAAGCATACATAGCCCTTTCGACTACGCACGCTGGAGCATGTGGGGCTCACCAAGTAGGCCATAAGATGAAGTGGTTGTTGTTTCGACAAGGACTATACTGGCCCACCATCTTGAAAGATTGTGTCGAGTTCGCGAAGGGTTGCCAAGAATGTCAAGTCCATACAGGCATCCAGCATGTACCAGCAAGCGAACTTCACTCAATAGTGAAACCTTGGCCCTTTAGAGGATGGGCGTTGGACCTTATTGGAGAGATTCGACCAGCATCATCAAAGAGCCAGAAGTATATATTGGTAGGCATTGATTATTTCACTAAGTGGATTGAAGCTATTCCTTTAGTCAATGTAGACCAAGAAAATGTCATTGAATTTATTCAAAAGAACATTATCTTTAGATATGGAATCCCTGAAACTATAACTACTGATCAAGGATCAGTTTTCACCGGTCGAAAGATGCAGGAATTCGCTCGGGGAAATAGGCTTTAAACTCCTAACATCAACGCCTTATTATGCACAGGCAAACGGTCAAGTCGAAGCAGCGAATAAAATAGTGATTGGCTTGATAAAAAAGCATGTTGGGAAGAAGCCAAAAAATTGGCATAAGACGTTAGACCAGATCTTGTGGGCCTGTCGAACGTCCCCAAAAGAAGCCATAGGTACAACACCGCATCGGCTAACTTTTGGTCATGACGCAGTGTTTCCAGCAGAAATTTGTCTTCAATCTGCAAGGGTTCAGAGACACCATGATATCCCCTCTGAAGTTTATTGGGATATGATGTTAGACGAACTAGTAGATTTAGACGAAGAAAGACTACGCGCTCTCGACCTACTAAGGCTTCAGAAGAAAAGAGTGGAAGACTCTTACAATAAAAAAGTGAAACCTAAGGCATTCTCGCCTGGAGAGTTGGTTTGGAAGGTGATTCTCCCCATGGATCGAAGGGATCGAAGCATGGGAAAATGGTCACCCAAATGGGAAGGACCATTCAGAATTATCCAAACTTTTTCTGGTGGAGCTTATGAAGTCGAAGAGTTAGGTGAAGATAAAAGGCTCTTGAGAGTAAATGGCAAATATTTGAAAAAGTATAAACCTATGCTCCAAGAGATCAAAATAAATAGCAAGTAATGATTAAATTAACCATAAATAAGCCAAAATGGAAAATTTTATAAATTAGCCAAAATGGCGACATTGTCAAATACATATTACAATACATGGTTAAAGAGCTGAGTCAATCAGAAGGGGATGGAATCTTTGAGTCGAAGGTACTTGGCCTGCTGCAACTCCAGTCTTTTGTTGCACAAGGCATTCGCCTGGGCAAGCTTGGCAATTTGGTCATCGAAGGCTTGGGCTTTCTCAGCAAACTCTAGGCCTCGCGTAACTTCAGCTTGACTCTCGGTGTCTGAAACAGTCGAGAGAAGCTCCTCCTTGCGCTTAATATTGGCATTCATCTTGGCCTCCAGCTCTTCGATTTGCGCCTTTATGGAGGCATTGTCTCGATCTATGGCATCAATTTCTTCTTGCTTAGATGCCTTTTGCTTCGACAACTCTGCAATTTGAGAAGTCGTCTCTGCTACAGCAGTCCAGGCAGAAGAACTTTTGCCATGTAACGCTTCGAGCTGGCTGTTGAAGCCCCTCTGTCGTCGATAGTCTGCTGAGACTTGATCAACAATGGA
Organism: Vicia faba; assembly: GCA_948472305.1. Lineage (NCBI taxonomy): Eukaryota > Viridiplantae > Streptophyta > Magnoliopsida > Fabales > Fabaceae > Vicia > Vicia faba. The sequence goes on from OX451737.1 coordinate 1,576,884,674, forward strand.
GTATAACTCCATGATAAAGCTCGAAACCTCTGGAGTCACAGCGAGCAAGTCAACTGCATTCAAAACAGCTCCCAAACACGACGGAGCAGTAGGGTCCCCCTCCAAAGCTTTCATCAAATCTTTCTTGAAGAACTGAGCCTTGACCTTCGTCAAAGCCTCATCGAGAGGCGAAGTCTCAGTGGATTTCCCCGATTGAGTAGAAGCCTCCTGAATAATATCAGATGAACTTCCCCTGCTCTCGATAATGGCATTCAGATAGCCAATGGGATCAGTTTGCTTCAAGAGTGCTAAGTCTCCTTTGGACTTATGCTTTGTCGAGGTGGTAACCTTTGCAGCAGCATTGTCTTGGGGTTGAAGTTGTTGAGTGGCGTTTGCATCGACATGACTCTCTTCGACTTGAAGTTCAGCAGTGCCAGCATCAGCATGATCCCCTTCGTCATGTTGTTCCTCTGACAGATCGACCACTTGAATCTCCTTTTGTTGTTGTTCTTCTGTTTCAGCATTGGCTTCATCGTTCGCCAATTCCTTCTCTTGTGGCCTACTGAGTTCAACAGAGTCTAGTGTTTCAGAAGTCTTTGGTGTTGAACTTTCAGTGGTTTCCTGAAAATAGAAGAGGAAGAGTCTTCTAGTTTAGAAAGAGACACAATCGAACGTGAGTATCGACACCTGAGTTAAAAAATGGTCAGAGAAACTACCTGCAGAGGAACTTCAGCCCCAGGGCTGGAATTATCACTTTCGACGAGTTTATTGAGCAAAACATTTAGCTCCTCCTCCGTTGGCTCTTCGATAATCACTGGAGGTGGCCTGGGTTTTCTCCCTGCAACCTTTATTCTGATTGTGGGTCGAGTCTCAGGAGTAGGAGCATCTTTCTTCAGTTTTCTCCGTTTAAGAGGAGCGGGGGGAGATTCGTCCTCTTCGTCACTCCCAGATTCGACTGTCAGTGCAGGTCGTTTCTTGGGTGAAGGTGCCTGAAAACCAATTGGAGTTTGATTTAGAACGCTACATCTAAAATAAGAATGTTAAAACAAGAAGGAAATAATAAAGTTGGTTACCGGTGCTGAGGGTTTTTTCGAAGGACCTTCCCCCTGATGGCTTGTTGTAGTTTTCGCTGGTGCTGGAGGTTTTGTCAAGGGACCTCCTCCCTGATGGCCTTCTGCAGCTTTCTTGGCTGCAGGCTTTCGAACAACTGAAAGAAGACAAGTTATAATTAACATGCTACCAGTCAAAATGGAAAGACAAAATAATTTGGAGAGTGAACTTACATTTCTTTATTTTGTCAAGGACTAGAACGAAAGACTTCTGAAGTTCGTCCACAAAGTCTTTCTCGTCGAAGAACTCTTCAGCATAGTAACTCTTCCACCAGTCTTCGAAGGATGGTGAGCAGAGGAAGTTAAGTTGATAATCAAACAGTGAAAGTACTGTTCGACCTGCATACCTGCCAATATGCTTGGTGGCAGCATCCTCAGTATAGTCGTTGCAAAAATATAACATGGACTTCTCCCTAGGAAAAATAGGAGAAGGAAGTGATTGAATTATACCAAACTGTCGAAAAACCAAGTTTGGTTGGTAAGCGATCAAGCTCAGGTGAGTCTTGGAGCTCTTGAAGCGTAGGGGCATTATTCTAGGTGTGAGAAATGCTTCCCACATTATTGTGTGTTCTTCGACCTGAGGGTCACCTGATGACTTAGGATGAGGCCTGGTGAACCATTCTGGACCAACCTTTCGACGAGCGAAAGGAGCCATGGTCGAAGCAAATTCTTTTCTTCTTGCAAACATCAGGACAAAGTTTTCAAAAGTCTATTGAAGCTCCAGCCCATCTTCAGTCGGGGTCAGTAGAGCTAATCTGGTGCCTTCGATACGCCTATTTGCTATCTCAGGGGCTTGCTCATTTATTTGAGTTTTCTGAGGTAAGAAAGACTCAAAAGTGGCATTGAGCCACAATTGAAGTAGCCAAAAGGGTCCCACAAGCAACAGACTAGCTCTATTCTCGATAACCTTCAACAGAGTCGCTCCGCTGCTGATCGACTCGTACAGATTCGCCAAGATTAATTCTGCCAAACAAATATTTTGGCCATGGTGAAGCTGGGTGGCAAGGGTGACCATCTTCTTTGTCACCTGTAAAGACTTTGTACAGAACACAAAGCGTGATAGCCAAAGGGCGAGAAACGTGATATGCTCTACATCCGTCACAGTGGCCATCGACCTATCATGGTAATGGTTGATATAGGTTGTATAGGTGGGTTTCGTAGCTGAGAATCCAATCTGATCCTCCGACATTTCCTCTGGGTCGAAATAATCCCCAGTGGGTCGAAGGCCGGTGATGGCAGCCACGTCGAAAAGCGTGGGTGTTAGCATTCCACAAGGAAGGTGGAAAGTGAAATGAGTGTAATCCCAGAAAAGCAAGGAGGCTATCAGCATCTCAAGGGAGTAGTTGAGACCCGTCTTCGACAGCATGACTAGGTCGTATATCCCCAGGTTCTTCCAGATCGAAGTCTGGCTTTTTTCCACTTTTTCTAGCCAAGCGCTGTAGTCAGGAGTGAGGCTAGGGCTAGACCTAAAAGCCCTAACACCCCTATTGAAGAAGCGAAGATCTATATACTCCTTAGCGGGATCTTCGTTGTCCTCTGCATCTTTTTTAGAGCACCCAACAGGTTTGAGCTTTTCAAGCACTGGAAAGAAGTTCTTGATCTTCATAGCTTCATCGATGCATGGGGATAACGGGCCAGACATGGCAAAGATTTGGTTGGAGTATCCAACCGGAATCATTAGTTGGTGTGAATAAGCTTCACGCTCAACAGTTTCTAGGGGTTCAGGAACCCTTCCTTGGCCTGTAGGGGTAACTATGGGGACAGTTGAGAAGATCTTGGGTTTAGCATTTCTGGAAGGGATGTTGGAACTAGGAGCGTTGGAGGAACCTGAGGCCATTGTTGAGTTAAGGTTGAAGATGAAGTGAAGAACAAGGTGTTTGCAAGTTTGCAGAGATTTTGTGTTCAAAAAGGAAGTTTGAATGCAGAATAGCGTGAAAAAGTCCCACAATGGGTACTTAGCGCTATTTATAGGGGTTGGGAAATCCCCAAATTCGAGGCCATTTAATGTTGCAGAAGATAGTGGGACACGTGGCGTCCCCCCGCTGACATAGCCGTTCTGCAGAAATGAAAAGGTGTAGCGTGCGCCCTCGTTTTTGGGAAATTGTCATGATGACAATTTGTGAAAAGACATTGGGCACGCTAAACGCCGTACTAAGGTGACGTCTTAGGTACGGATGAAATGATGGCTTTTTCTTGGGATTGTCAGTGGTTGGTAGAAGACAAAAAGTGCACAGGTTAATTTGTGGCTAAGAATGAAAGACAGGTGTCGAATGGAATCTCAAAAAATGCCTTTTTCTTTTCAGCGTCGAAATAAGGCATTCTTGGGGGGCAATTTGTTGGCTCCTAAATTCGACACCCTGGTTTTTATTAATATAAGCCATTAAAGCTGAAGGGTGGTTTCGACCGACTGATTCTGTCGAAATGCTCATCAGAAGATGGCAATGTACTTAGAGAATTTCTTCCAAGGAAGAATTTGGTTGCCTTCGACGTCGAAGGTGCTTCTCGACGAAGGTGTTCGATTGCTCAGAGTGGAACGGTTTGAGATTCAAACGTTTGGAGGGAAAACGGTTCCCAGCGGTTACCAAGTGCAACATTCCAAGATCTGGAGCGTCGAACGCTGTGAACGTGCCAAGTGGAGTCATCTCGAAGCAGCGTAACTGCCCGACGGTTACTTAGGATGTGTTTAGTATAAATATTAGTAGTTCACGCAGTTTTTCGCGTGTGTTCACAATTATATACAAGTCACTCATATAGATTCGAGTACCCAGCGTGAGAGAAAGAATTGTTGAGAATGTATGTCTGAAACACCACTTTAATTAATCAAAGTCATTTATTTTCCAGAAACTTTACTTGCTCTTCTTTACTTTTCCAGTCGAAGCCTTTCATTTCAAGCCTTTCTTTATTCTATCAAGTTTTCTTCTTCATGCAATTTACATAAAGCTTCTTTATTTTCTTATCATTTAATCATTATCAAACTTAGTCAAAACCCCAAAATCAACCATGTCTTAGGATCAATCTGATCGATCCTGCGAGTCACCAAATAAGTAATCTTTTGGAAGATCAGCGGTTGTTTACCAATTCCCACGGTAAACAACGGTTTGTACGACACAATCTGATCTGTTGATACGGTGTACCAGAGAGGATCATCATGGATAATGGTACAAATCTCAATAATAAGATGATCATCGAGCTCTGCAAACAGTTCAAGATTCAGCATCATAACTCTTCTCCCTACCGGCCGAAGATGAATGGGGCTGTTGAAGCGGCTAATAAGAACATCAAGAAGATTGTGCAGAAGATGACTGTGACATACAAAGACTGGCATGAGATGTTACCATTTTCTCTTCATGGGTATCGTACCTCAGCACGAATGTCAACCGGGGAAACACCCTACTCTCTGGTGTATGGCATGGAGGCATTCCTACCCATTGAAGTCCAGATACCCTCTCTCCGGATTATGAAGGATGCAGGTTTGAGCGAAGACGATTGGATCCAGACCCAACTTGATCAGCTGAACTTAATCGATGAAAAGAGACTTACTGCTATTTGTCATGGTCAAACGTATCAAAAGCGAATGTTCAAGGCATTTAACAAAAAAGTCAGACGCCAAGAGTATCAAGTTGGGGATCTGGTGATCAAACGCATCATACTAATGCAAGGTGATCCCAGGGGCAAATGGACCCCCACTTACGAAGGGCCATTTGTGGTTAAGAACATTTTCGCGGGAGGAGCTATGATTCTAACCACCATGGATGGTGACAACCTTCCTCACCCCGTCAATGCAGACATAGTGAAAAAATACTACGCATAATCAAAGACCCGCTAGGTCGACTGACCTAGGCAAAAATAAGGGCTTCTTGGAGAACCAAAAGGGTTCGGGCAAAAGTAAGGGATGAAAATGGAAAAAAATTTTACACCCGGCAATTCGAAAACCTGAAAAGGCGGCTTGGGCAAATAAGGGTATCCCGGTGGACTGAAAACCTGAAAGGGAGGTTCAGGAAAAAATTATGGATCAAAGCGTAACACTATGTCTCATTGGATTATCTTGCGACCAGACTTCGGTATCGACTATCAAGCTCGGATGACGCCAATCAATCTGACCTACCTTCGACCAAGTAGCAAAGTAATGAGACGCTCGAAGATATAAGGGCAATAGCAGAGTTGGAACCCAATGGGATTATTCACATAGCTGTTTTTCTTTCTTTTACACAAATTGTATAATTTTTGTTCCCTCGGCGGCGTTCTCTTACTAGGACGTCATCCTCTTGTACAAAACGCCTATTACAGTCCAACTTCAAAATCAATACAATTCATTTCTACAATAAATTTCAAAATTGTTTTTCTTTTTCTATTTTGTTTTGCAAGAACGTCTAATGGTTCATTTTTGATATATGCATTTGACAATAATTACTGCTCATAAATATTTACATGCGAAACAAAAGACAATTACTTATAATTCCATGAATAGGGGCAAACAAGAAATGTCCAAACCTTACAGTTGCTCTACCCACCAGGTACAAGGATAGAGCCAGCTTGAGAATATGACTAAAGGTGCATACACTCCCCGCAGAGTAGGAAGTACCCAAAGACAGTGGTGTTAATTCTCCCCAAGTAGAGTTTATCTATCACCAACAATAGAAGTTTACCATCAGTGGAGTTTATTTCTTCCACAAGCAGAAACTCAATCCCCGACAGGGTTCATTATCACCAGCAACAGTAATTCATCCCCAACTGAGGTTATTTCTCCAAATCAGCAGATCTTCTAGAAGAGTAACTCTCTTCCCTACAGAGTCATTCTCTCGCCAATCTTTTCTCCAGCAGAGTCTCTCCTGGCAGAATATTCTCAAACAGAACGGATACAAGTCTCCATCTAATCATCTTAGGTCGTTATCCCCAGCGAGCGCAAAGAACTCAACTCCTTAAACTCTCCAACAACAGTCCGGGATTCATTTTCCCCAGCTAGAGAATATCATAAAAACATTGCATATCCATACATCATGGCATATGCATATGCATCATACATCACAATCTCATTTATTTTGAGAACATCATTACTCGATACATGTCATACATCATGACATTACATACGACTAACTTTTTACCTTTCAGGGAAAGATACAATCAAATTCTAACAGGTTTTCTCTGGTTCAGTTAAATCGATGCTAAGATTTCTATTCTAGTTCAAGCTATGAAGCCCGGATCCGACCGGATAATATCTTGATTTCTCCATCATACTGTGAAGCCCGGAGAACGACTGGATAACAATACCAAAACACCACGAAGCCTGGAAGCGACCAGATAATGGTATATCTTAAATTCAAGCTATGAAGCCCAGATTCGACCGGATAATATCTTAATATCTCCAGAATACTATGAAGCCCGGAATCGACCAGATAGTGCTATATCTTAAATACAACCTTAAAGCCCGGAAATCGACCGGAAAATAGCTTAACCCCCAACAAGGTATTGTGAAGCCTGGAAATCGACCAGATAGCAATACAAGATACCATGAAGCCTGGACTCGACCAGATAATGGTATAAGACACCGTGAAGCCTGGATCACTACCAGATAGCAGCAAAAAACACTAAAGCCTGGGACACAACCAGATAACAGTATAAGGTATTGCGAAGTTCGGAATTCGACCAAATATTAGTTCACCTGGCCAACTACTAAGAAGCTCGGAATCGATCGGATATTAGTATTGCCTTAAATTCAAGAATGGAAGCCCGAATGCGACCGGATAACCACTTGATTCATTCTGAAGCCTGGATCACGACCAGATAAGAATTGAGAAATTGCGAAGCCTAGAGAAAGACCAGATAGCAAGTTTAATCTCATCCCCCCAGTAAGTCGCTGTGAAGCCTAGAGCACGACCAAATAGCAGTTGATCTTATTTTTCTTAGCAAATCACTGTGAAGCCTAGAACACGACCAGATAGCAGTTCATTTTCACCTCCTCGATTAAGAGATGATTCCCCAGTAGAATAACAGAAAACTGAAAGTTCCTAAAACTCTATCCCTCTCAAGACAAGAGACCAGCATTCCCCATCGTAGTCCTCCTCGACAAAAGGTGTACGGGCTCTCGCAAAGGAATCTCTTATGCGATCGACACTTCTTCTGATGGCATCTTTAAGCCCATCTTCCGACACCAACCTCCAAATGGCATCTATAAGCCCATTCCCGACATCGCAAGATGAGTACCACTTCATGCGAGTGCAAATTTCTGGGCACTCTAGTGTTTAATCATCTTCTACCTTCGGATCACGAAAGGCAGACAAGCCAATCTACATCCTCAGGTCTAAGAAGATTGAACAGGGGCATCTTTTGTACCCCAAAATTTGCCCTCCCATATTTCTCAATACATTTCAAGTGAGGTCCTCAAATTGCTCAAGGAAGTCCAAGGGTTGACCAGACAAACTCGCTCCTAAGGCAGTCTACTTCAAATTAGGGTTTCAGTTTGCATCAAGATGTTTGAGTCCAAAGGATCCCAAATGCTCGTCATTGTCCTAAAATGTTCTCAAGATCATCCATGTCAAGTTTCAAGCCTTGCAGAGGAAGTTTGCTCAGTCAATTGCTTAAAGGCCTGAAAATCGACTATGCTAGGGCAAAAGTCAACTGTGGCCCACATACATTCAAACTTCAAGATTTTTGGTCAACATCCTCATTTTGAAGTATTATTCATCATTTGATCAAGGTTTGATCATGATTCCTCAAGGATTGGTCACAATTCATCAAAACCCAAAAGTTGCTAAATTAGGGCTTTGTAGGAAAAGTCAACTCAACTTTCACCAAGCATAACTTTCTCATGCTTTATCAAAAATGACCCATCCAAAGCTCATTTTGAAGAGGATGTAATTTCCTATAATCCATATTCATCTCCAAAATTCAAAATATACACTCACAAGAAGATATAAATTTGGACATTATAGGTCATTTTGGAAAGTCAACAAAAACACCTTTTTTGTCAAAGCTTCATACATGAACATGGAAGACTCAATTGAGATGAGACAAAAAGGGTTGCTTAGAGGACATACTAGGCTTTCTAAAAGGTCCAATAACACATCTCTAGGGTCAAAACTGAAGGATTTAGGCATTGGAAAAGTTGACCTTTTTGGCAAAATTGCCAAAAGTCAAATGTGTCTCAAATTGCAATTTTTATCAAATGGGCCCAACTTTTTATGCTTTAATTAAGTTTGTAATGTGACCCACGGCCCATGATATCTCCCATTTGTCATTATTTTATTTTTGTCATTTATTTTTATTTTATTTCAATTAAATCAAATAAAATCAAAATAAAATCATGAAAATATCAAAACTAATCAAAACTTGAGATTTTATGCATGTTTAGGCCTATTATACAGCTGGAAAGAGAATCAAATCGTGAAAGCTTCATTTGGACACAAAAAGATTGGATTTGGCTAGATTTGGAAATATTTGCATAAGGATCAAATCTTGAATCAATGATCTTAATTGAAGAAGATTTGAAACAAGTTTGTAACCCTAATTCGTTCTAGGGTACATAAGGAACATGTACAGACCAAAAGCAAAAATATTGGAGGCGTGAAAAGAAAAGAACAAATCTCAAAATTTCAAGGAAAAGTTGCAATCTGATTTCCTAGTTTCAGGCTTCCACAAGCCATTCCAGGCACACCATTCATTTGTTAGGCATCCAAGGATCACGTTGCAACCCTTAGCAAGCTCCCTCAAGCCTTGAAACGCACAGTAAGTACCATGCGGTTTTCATATTTTCTTGATTTCGAATCCATCAATTCTGGCATCTTTAACATGATTCATTGATATATTCTTAATCCTGGAGGTGTTTGCAAGCTAATGGTAATATCCAATTGTATTTTTATTGGCTATACAACAAGTTGCCATGTTTAGGGTTTTAGTTTCATTTTTAGGGGTTTTGCGTGCAGGAACAATTAGCCATGGATAGTGGTACCATGATGCTCGTGAGGTTGCAACGAGTTGATTGGTACCACTGGTATAGATTTATCATGCATGGATCAGATTTTGGAGATGCACAGGGTTGTACCTACGCCCAGATGATTGTAGGTAAAAGTCCAAAAACTTTTAGCAACGGAGGGAGGAACAAGATGATAACGTGGCCTTCTCTGACTGACCCATTCAAATTTTCGCGCATTTTCAGAATCCACTTTTTGTCTTTATCATATAATGCTTGTTTATTATTATTCATACACAAAGACAAGCAAGTTCAGATGGTCAACGTGTGCATTGAAAATTTCAAAGGGTCTGGGTTTGATTCCCAGGTCCCCAACCTTGTTCCATATTATTTTTCTCTACATCATTAGGTAAACATGCATACAAGGAGCCTACCATACACCATTAGTAACCAACCAACAGATCTCCAACAAGGCATATCCAATGCCTTATCACATGGAGGTCCACAATACACCCCAGTCAAGCACGCGTATGGGATCAGGAAAGGTCAAGCGAGTTGTTAGTATTTGGGCCCAGAAAGTGCAAATCACACCCCTTCTTGCCAACAATAACCAGACCCATCCTATTTCTTTTATATATTTCTTTTTATTTAATTTCTTTTATTTATTTATTTTCTAACACAAAATTAATTTCTTTTTTACAAAAAAATCATAAAATTAATTTTTCACAAATTTAGAATTAGTTTTTATTTTTATCAAATTTAATTTAATATTAGTTAAATTTAATTTTATGGTAATTCTAACTTTTTTTTTTAAATATTTAAAATCAATTAGAAAAATTAGGGTTGCCTTTGATTTAATTTTTATTTATTTTCAATAAACAAAATACAAAAATAGGTCAAATTAATTATTTTTCTTAATTTAAATTAATTAGTAATTAGGTTTGTACTTATTCAATTAAAACCTTATTTTCTCAAAATAATCAAAAACAACAAAAATGATTTTTTCTTTCAATTAAGTTTAGACGGGGTCAAAACCCTAATTTTCTCGTTCTCGATTCATCGCACACGTTTACTATTTTATTATTTTTGCGATATTAATGTATCTGCTTACAGTATGTAATAGTTTAATTAAGATTTTCTTTTATTTATCGTTTTACGGGTTTTTGACTATGTAATTAATCCTCCTCCCTGAAGCCTTGTAATAGCGTAGTTTTATTTCTCGCATTTTAATTTTCGCAAATATTAACTGTCAAATGTATGATAATAGGATTGCATGACAAGACTGTATGTTAATTTTAAAATGGCTAGCAAACCCTAATGTGCAAAATAATAACTGAAATCACTCGCACATGCACACTCTTAGGGTATACTCTCACTTCGGTTGCCTTCGGTAAACGATCATTAAGTATAAGGTGTTTTAGTGGTCGCCCTCCTGTCTAAACAAAGATCAAAAGTCCCATTCGGAAATGTTGCCTTGGAAAGGTTGCCTCGGAAATGTTTCCTCGGAAAGGTTGCCTCAGAAATGTTGCCTCGAATATGATCTTAAGACATTAGGGTTATTACTAAGACGTCCTAACATTTCTTTAGTGATCGTACGTCCCTTACGAATTGACCATTACAACTCCAACGACGGTGCTACCTATTTCTCAATAGTAGGATAGCGTTGTCTAAAGGAAACAAGAATAGAAATAATTCTTTTTTGAGTAGGTAGATGCTAGTAGGTACTTGCTCAAGAATCAAACTTTTTCACACTTACACTTTTCCAAACAAAGTTTTGAAAAACACTTCGTAACACTCTTGAGGACTGATACAAGGGTTAAAACGAAGTAACATAAAAACTTTTCAAAACACACAAACACGAAAGCAATTTTTAAAATGATGAGCAAGTACCTAAGAGCCCGTAGAAAACTACGGATAGAAAGGATGCTAATACCTTCCCTTTTTATAATCTACCCCCGTACTCAAAATCTAGAAAAAGGAATTTTTCTGTGCTTTTGTCCTTTCCAGTTGGATAAAATGAAAGTCGGTGGCGACTCTTGCTTACCGCGACATTTTGCAAACACAAACGCAAAACACAAACCAGCATTTTCCTAAAACAGTCGGTTCTGCCACCTTATCACAACCGGCCATGTCAGTATTATTCCCGACGTTGTCGTGACCAATATTGTCACCAACATTGTTGTTGATGTTGTAGAGGTGAGCGTTTTGGTTGTTGTTGGCAGCTTGACTGACCATGACAGTCATAGTTTAATGGAAGGTTGCTTTAGTCTGTGATGGAGACAGAGAAACTAGTTTCCCGCAGACGGCGCCACTGATCGTACCTGACTAGAAAGGACTGTCAAGACCTTCAAGATTTGAGTCAAGCGACAGTTGAATGTGAAGTGGAGGGAGGGCGGTTACTTGCAAGACACTCCAATGCTAAAGTAAGATTTAGGGAGAGTGCTAGAAAGTATGAGAGTATGTGAGTTAAAGGATCAATACCTGACCCTCTCAAGTGAGGGGATATTTATAGCCCCCAGCGCTGGGCCAAGACCCCCATCGTTAGGCTGGGCAAGCAGGCCCAAAATGAAGACTGCTAGGTCCTACATGCGTAGTGGGGGCCAGCATGTGGTCCCCAACCTGGATGGACACCTCCGAAGAGGACTCTGATATTTGGAGGTGTTGAGAGTCAGCCTTACGAGGAGGATGCTCGTGAGGTACTTCTGTCTGTCGTGGACCCTCCCCTCCAGCTGTGAGGTTGTCCCAGGAGGACTTGTCTTGGTCGACAAGTAGAGTGGGATATGCTCGCGAGGTCCTCCTGATCGTCTTTGGCCCTCCTCACCATTCACGGGGTTGTTCCTGTAAGGAAAATCCATGTCTACCAGAAGAATGAGGTTACTGCCCAAGCTAGTCGAGGGAATTCGTTGTTAGCAAGCTATCCCACGTAGCATAGTCATATTTGGCCTTGTATGATGTTTGGTCCAAGTGCAGGCCTAGTCCAGAACAAAATCTGAACTAATACATGCACTAATTTCTCTTTCAATATAAACAGTCATGTTATCGGCTAGAAACCAACCTTTCATCTTATTTCACAACTTAGTCTTGATAATTTTCATTGTCCAAAAAGATCTCTCAGTTGTTGCAGTAGAAACTAGAAGAGTCATAATAAGACAAAGTAGTCTATCAATCAAGAAGTAAATTTTATTCCTATTAGTTGCAACCAAACATGAACATATTTTTGAACTTTACGTGAATTATATTTGTCATTTTGTGGAGCATTATCCAACACATATTTGTTTGATAGCAAAAAAAATCACACAAGGAAGATCCAGTGAACAAAAACTCTCTTGATGAATAAAATCATTTCAAGCCGGAAGACGACTCCCATAACAGATCTCCTATCAACAAGGGGACATGACATTTCACTATCCAGCACACCTGGGGCAGTCCAGTCAAGATTCCAAGAAATCTCTCAAGAATTGCAGACTAACCAGAGGCAGGTCTCCATCTCCGTCACTTGGGGAATTGAACGTCAATCTCAGCAAAGGGTTACGTATAATCAAACATTTTTGGAAATACCACAAACATTTGATGCTAGGGGCAATGCCAAATCTTCCCAAGATCCTTCTCATGGGATGACACCCATCTAGAGTTTCGATCTCTGAAAACCTTTTCCCCAGCTGAGACAACCTCAAGAATCCTCGAGGACTTTCCCCAACGAAGTCATCAGCTCTCTAGAAGACCGACAATAAGGTTTATTTCCCCAACAAACGGCAGGAATCCCCAGATTGAGGTGGCCTCTCTGACTACTACAAATCAAAGGACCACAACTCTTCTTCCCTAGTAGACTACTCTACAATCCCCGACAAGTTACTGTGAAACCTGGACCCGACCAGACATTAGTTCAAATTTGACTCCCCAGTAGAGAAATGGACAACCGAGACTCCTGAACTTTTTCCCCAAGCAGGAATCAACACTCTCCACAGAGTTTCAACTTTCCCCAATGGAGTTCTCCTCAATAAAACATGAATCTTTGGTGGAAATATTCTAAGAAAAGTTTGAACACTCACCTACTCTTCAACAACAGTCTGAGATTTAATAACTCCCCAACACTCGTCAAGGATTATTCTCCAAAACAAAATTACATTTCAACAACATTCATAGCATATGCATACAAAATACATATGACACAAATCTCATTAATTTTGAGAATATCATTACACAATACATACATCATGACATTGCATACAACTAACTCTTTACCTTTTCAGGAAAGATCGATCGACAGATAAAGGTTATCATCTTTTAAGGTAGTAATTGTCCAAGATTCCTTCATCATTCTGCTGAGGTAGTAGTCGTCTCAAGATTCCTTCATCATCCTGCTGAGGTTGTAGTCATCCAATATTCCTTCATCATCCTACTGAGGTTGTAGTCATCCAAGATTCCTTCATCATCCTACTGAGGTAGAAATCGCCCAAAGATTCTTTCATCATCCTGATGAGTTTGTAGTCATCCAAGATTCCTTCATCATTCTGTTGAGGTAGAAATCGCCCAAAGATTCCTTCATCATCCTGCTGAGGTTATAGTCATCCAAGATTCCTTTATCATCCTACTGAGGTTGTAGTCATCCAAGATTCCTTCATCATCCTGCTGAAGTTGTAGTCAACCAAGATTCCTTCATCATCCTGCTGAGGTTGTAGTCATCCAAGATTCCTTCATCATCCTGCTGAGGTAGAAATCGCCCAAAGATTCTTTCATCATCCTGCTGAGGTTGTAGTCATCCAAGATTCCTTCATCATCTTGCTGAGGTAGAAATCTCCCAAAGATTCCTTCATCATCCTTCTGAGGTTGTAGTCATCCAAGATTCCTTCATCATCCTATTGAGGTTGTAGTCATCTAATATTCCTTCATCATCCTGCTGAGGTTGTAGTCATCCAAGATTCCTTCATCATCCTGCTGAGGTTATAGTCATCCAAGATTCCTTCGTCATCCTACTGAGGTTGTAGTCATCCAAGATTCCTTCATCATCCTGCTGAGGTTGTAGTCATCCAAGATTCCTTCATCATCCTGTTGAGGCTGTAGTAATCCAAGATTCCTTCATAATCCTGCTGAGGTTGTAGTCATCCAAGATTCCTTCATCATCCTGCTGAGGTAGTAGTCATCCAAGATTCCTTCATCATCCTGCTGAGGTAGTAGTCATTCAAGATTCCTTCATCATCCTGCTGAGGTTGTAGTCATCCAAGATTCCTTCATCATCCTACTGAGGTTGTAGTCATCCAAGATTCCTTCATTATCCTGCTGAGGTTGTAGTCATCCAAGATTTCTTCATCATCCCGCTGAGGTAGTAGTCATCCAAGATTCCTTCATCATCCTACTAAGGTTGTAGTCATCCAAGATTCCTTCATCATCCTGCTGAGGTAGAAATCTCCCAAAGATTCTTTCATCATCCTGCTGAGGTTGTAGTCATCCAAGATTCCTTAATCATCCTTCTGAGGTAGAAATCACCCAAAGATTCTTTCATCATCCTGCTGAGGTAGTAATCGTCCAAGATTCCTTCATCATCCTTCGGATGGCATCTTTAAGCCCATCTCCAACAACTATCCATTACCTCTCCAAATGGCATCTTTAAGCCCATTCCCTACATAATAAACGAACACATCTTCGAGTGAAGATTTTCTGGGCACTCTAGTGTTCAATCATCTTTCATCTTCAAGTCACGAATGATGGACTCACCAATCTAACTCTTCAGTTGTAAGAAGATTGAACAGGGGCAGCTGTTGTACCCCAAAATTTTCCCTCTCATTTCTCAAGGAATCACCCTGGATCCCAAGTTTTCTTCCATCCAATTCCAAGCCTTGAACAACAAATTTCCCAAGAAAATCACTCACAAGGGCAAAATGGTCATTTGCACACTGAAAAGTCAAACTTTGACTTTTGGATCAAAATCAAGCTTCAAGAATCTTATTTCATTAAGACACATTGAAATATGAAGTTTTGTTTCATCAAAATCCAAAACGTCAAAATTCTAAATACTTAGAATTTTTTCTAAGTGTTTAAGAAAATATGACAATTTCAGAATTTCTGACCAGATCATCACTATAACACTCAGCAAATTCTGGACACTCTCAAGGCAGAGTTTGGTCAGAACTTCTGGGCAAGTTTTCACAAAAAAGCTTCAGTCAGAGGTTGCAAACATGGTTCAGAACATGATACTTCAATCAAAACATATGGAAGCGATGTTCTCTGGTTCAGAACGTGACGCTTTAATTAGAACATGTGGAAGCAATGTTATCCTTCAGAACATGCCGGAGCCAGAAGATACAAAAATCAGAGGTTGGATGCTACACTGAAGCAGAACTTCTGATCCAGAACTAAGCCATGGTGTAGAATCTCACGTTATAGGATTTCTGGTTGTGATAAGTCTCATCATCATTTAATGCTCACAACCCCTTTCTGAGTCTTTATCCAAAGGATTTTTACCACGTGTACCTCTACTGTCTTGGGATAGCAAACTTTGGTACTAGGCCCATGCTTTGTTTTGCTTTTCCTTAAATCCCGCTGACAACTCCAGCTTAAGCATGGTTAAAAGCTGCTAACCAATAGCTTGTTCAGCCTACGCTTGCATCCCATAATTGCACCAAACTAGCATACGAAAACAGTGATGAAAAAGCAAGGGAACAGGATGCAAAAAAAGATTCAAATCCCATTTGTTTCCCCCCCAAAATCACAACAAATTCACCTATAAATACTTTTCTCCATCACACGTTCAAGGGGCTGGCTTTTGGAGAGAGATTGACAAAAAGAGAGAAAAGGAATTTGTGAAACCTTCATAAAAACCCAAAAATCCCAAACAGAAAAAAACCTTTGTTCTTCCATTTGAATCAAAGAACTTGGCATTTTCTCTTCCGTTACTCTTGCTGATTCCAGAACATCCAAAGGCAGCAACTCAAAGCTCCAAGCCCACGTTCCAGGTTCAAGGTAAGTCTTTCTGACTTTGCATCCTTTTCATTCTAGACATCATTAACATGTAACTATCATAGTATTAATGTTGTACATATTATTGCTTAAGTAGAAAAACTATGGATCAAAACTTCTTGATTAGGGCTAGACTCAGATTTAGGATTAGAACTTCTATAAACTTTGTGCTATTATCCTTCTGATTTGCTGTTTCTTAAGAACTGAATAAATTGCTGATGTGCTGATTAAGAATTGAAATATGGCATAGAACTTCTGATGTTTACTCATAGCTTTAGCACAACACAGAACTTCTGAGTTCTCCTCACTGTTAATGCACACTGTACTTCTGATGTTCACTCACTGTTTTAACACTTAGAACTTCTGATTTTCATACGCTGATAACATGTTGAACTGCTGATTGTTCACTCACTGTTTTAACACTCAGAGTTTCTAATTTTTACATGCTAATAATGCACTGAACTGCTGACGTTTGCTCACTGTTTTAGTGTAATACATAACTTCTGAATTGTGGCCCACTGTCTGCATAGCAACCCAGAACTTCTGTGTTTTTTGCTCTAACATGTCTTGCAGGACCTCAGAGTTTACCAATTCAGAACTTCTGAGCTTCTGATGCCTACTGACGTTCCTCTCTGAGTTATCACACGCCTGGCTTCAGAACTTTTGATCCTTGTTTATTTTTGCTTGCAGTAGCACGCTGTTTCTGTCTTTCATTTATTTCCCTTTTCATCATTTTTATATTAACATAAAAAAACATAAAAATATTTTCCTTTTAATTTATTTCCTTAAGACAAAAACATTTTCTAAACAAGTCCATTTCTTTCTTATATTATGTATTTCAATATGGTTGTAATAGATAATTAGGACTTAAATTACTTGCAATCCCCATTCATAAATATGTATCCCTCATCCCTAAATATTGTAATAGCGTAGGACTTTACATTTATGCAATTTATCGCTTTTAAGTGTAAATGCCAGTAATTAGGGTGTGTATGGCATGATACGAAGATTGACAAATAGATCACCCTAATCAAGACTAAAAGGCATGAAATCAAAAACACTTGCACACATGCACCCTTAGGGTAATATCACTTTGTTGCCTATCAGAAAAATAGTCATGTCCCTCGAACATGGGCGTTTTAGCAAAAGACCCTCAATAAAATATCGTAGTCCCTCGATGACCCTCAATGCTGCCTTCGGTAAATGATCTAGTCCCTAAACGACATTGTTAAAACGTCCCATATGTTGCCTTCTATGACTATACAAATGTCCCAATGTCTATCCCTTCACATCCAACGATGGGGCTTCTTACCAAATCAATGGTAGGATAGCAACATCTAAAGGAGAAGGAAAAGCACATTTAAGACCTTTTGAGTAGGTGGATTCACTCTTAGTTAATCGCTTGCTCACAACAAAAATATTTTATACACTCAAACTTCCATTTGAAACATTTTCAAAAGATAACACTTTGTACGCGTTCTTATAGAAACAAGAGCCATTACAAAGAAAACCCTTTTCAAAATCACTTTCAAAAACATATCCCACAAACACCTCTTTGAACTATTTTCAAAACAAAACTTTTTACGCATTCTTATAGAAATGAGAATTATTACAAAGTCACATTTTCAAAATATTTTCAAAAACCACACAAAGCACAATTTCAAACAAAAGCAAGTGATCTAGCAAGTAACTAAGAGCCCATGGAAAACCATGGATGAAAAGGGTGATAATACCTTCCCTTTTCATAATCTACCCCTCGAACTCAAGAAAACATCTCGAAAGGTCTTTCCTGTGCTTTTTCACCTTTCCTTTTAGATAAAAGAAAAGTCGGTGGCGACTCTTGCTAAACTGCAACATTTGCGAATACAAACACAAAAACCCTCAAGTCAGTTCTCCCACCGTATCACAGAACTGACGGCTCTGCTGGGAAATTTCTTAAAAGTGGGGTTACCTTAGGTTTAGATCATATTTACTTGCTTACATTGTTTGATTTGTTTGCTTTACATTGTGGTTTCTTATTTGGGTTTGTTTTAAATCCTACACCCGGATTTAGGGACACCTTTTAGGTAAGTAGCAATAGACTATGAGGGAACTGTGTGGCGTATACCGACACGGTAGAAGCAGTAGCTACGTTGATGTGGCACTTTGGTTGGTACTGGTAACCCCTGAGTCGAATCAAGGAGAGTACGGGGCCACCGCATGGTGTCGTGAAGCATCAACTGACCTTAGAACCTTACTTGACCAACTTGGCCATTAGGACGTAGTAAGATAACCGATTTCGATGTAGAGCTGAAAATTGGTTGATACTCGATGCTACACTCATTGAGACCGGACTTTTAGGATATCTCGGCTGCAAGAAAAGATTGATTGAGCTGAGACAATGCCTAAAAGAAAGGTCAGTGATATTGAGACCCCTTAGAACCCGGTTACTATTAACTAGGACAGGTTGAGCCAACTAAACTTCAAGAGGGTATTTACCTACAAATTCCATGCAAGCCTAAACTTAAGGATTTGTCTGCTTTGTATGTATATATTTATTTGTATATAAACTTGCTTACTTTGCATCCTTATACATAACATCATAACATCATACCATAGCATTTTCAATAACCATTTCAAGGATCTCGAGGGTCTTTGATGCAAGGTCACGTCGAACTAGACGCCTATCAAGGGGCAAGAGGATTTATTTCCCTCTAACCAAATGCCGTCAAAAATCAAGTACAACAACCTTGAGTCAAGGGCTACAACCCACTTGACATGGTGAGCTTAATTCTCGTGGAAGGACATCCACCGATACAAAGTTCTCCAAACAAAGATGTTGATCAAAGTTCAACTTCTAACATTTTCTTGTATTTACCCCACGAGATCCTTGAAAACATGCATCCACATATCATGCATCATATCATGACAGGTTTCTCCCATACAGGTCTCCTTATCTTCCTACTGTTTATTTCAGTAAGATGGATATGGAACAAACGGTGAAAGGCATCCAGGCTCAAAATGCTCAACTTCAAGAGATGTTCTTGAACCTATCTAAGGGGCAAGAAGAGGTGAAAGCTCTCCTCACCAAGGGAATGATCATGGGAAATCCTGGGGACGACAGAGATGACCAGTTGGAAAGGCTACGAACTGAAATAGCCATAATGAAGGTCCAAATGATGGGACAACTGGTGGGCCAGATGGCTCTTATCCAAAATCTGGCTCAAGAATAAGAAGAGATGAAAGTTCTTATCAACCAACCTCGTCAAGACGGTTGCAACCGTACGGGAAAAAAACCAGGATTGGAAATCAAGTCACCTTTCAGCCTCCTATAAGACAAGGAGCCAGTGTGGTGGAAAGTAGACCATTCCAAATTGCTACCGCATCTCGAGTCCAACAACAACCTCGCCAACAACAACAAAGGAATCAGTGCAAGGAGGTCACACTTAAGAGACAATTTAACAGGATTGGCATATCACTAGCTCATGTGCTACAACACTTGTTGAAGGAAGAGCTAATTACATTAAAGGCTCCTCCCTGGAATCCCAACACCGCTGCTCCTAGTTACTGTCCCAATGAGAGGTGTGCATACCATTCTGATGGTCCTGGGCACGACACGAACAATTGTTGGGCTCTAAAGAACAGGATTCAAGACCTAATTGACGAAGGAGTGTTGGAGTTTACACAAGACGATCAACTGAAACTTTTCTATCACCCCTCAAGGGCATCCATATGAAGCAACGATCTGGGCGAGGAAATTTTCTGTTCATTTGAATTTTCAATTGTAATTCCTTTTGTTACTCAAACAATTATCTATTAATGTCAAACTTTGTTTCATTAATGCATTGCATATGTTTGTCTTGAATTCATCCATTCGTTTTCACTATATTTAAACTATGCTTTTATTCTCTTTATGACATTTAACTCTTGCTAAAAGTTACAAGCCTTTAAAGGGAGGATGACGAAAACAATGCCATAATCTCATACAATATGCTTTTGAACAGACCTTGCTGGCGATGTACAAGCATTCTTTCAAATCCTAAACACTGGAGTTATAAGGAAGATAATCCCTAGTCAACCCCTTCGAGCCAAAGTAGTAGAAGTTTTTTGTTTTTACACAAATTGAAACCTTTTAATCAAAACCTGGGGCATGGTAGTCTCTCAGTTAGTTCAAACGCGCGTTAAGCCGCAAACTCTCATCTCGTAATACAACGAATGATGACAAGAAACATTCCTCTAGAATCAAAAGACAGTGATGGTTCCCTACCAAATAGGCAGTCATTATCTCTCAAAAGGAAAAGCCCACTAAGTCAAAACCTACAAAGGAGACTTAAGAAAACTGGGGCATCCCGATGACTGTAATCTCAAAATAAGAACAGTCAGGCAAAAATTAGGTATAACAAATCTAGTAAAAAGAGGTCACTACAAATCCTCAACAACATGAAAAACGTTGCAAGAAATGACTGCTTTCTGACAAGCTTAATTTGTCTGAACCATCACCAAAATGTCTTTCCAGACTCAATTGCAGTTCAAACGCACAATTAGCTGAGTTTAGGACCGAAGAACATCACGAAGAACGGGTGGGTACAAATACACTTTGAGCCTTTATCCTTTGTTTCTTAAACCGTGAACTAAGCCACGTTATAACCCTTCAAAAGTCCTAATTGAAGCATGGATTAGTTCGAAAGCATACTGTTACAAAATGTATCCTGACTCCTGTAAGGATTTACTCAAAATTCAGAGTTGAATTTTTCTTGCAAAATTTCTTTACTCGCTAAAACGTATTTTCAAAAAAAAATTTCAAGACAAGCATAAACTTTGCATTATTTGAATATCGCTGTTTGCATATGGCTATTTGTTTGATAGCAGAGAAATTCACACAAGGAAGATCCAGTGAACAAAAACTCTCTCGATGAACAAAATCATTTCAAGCGGGAAGACGCCTCCCATAACAGATCTCCTATCAACAAGGGGACATGAGATGTCACTTCCAGCACACCTGGGGCAGTCCAGTCAAGATTCCAAGAAATCTCTCAAGAATTGCAGAGTAACCAGGGGAAGGTCTCCATCTTCATCACTTGGGGCATTGAACGTCAATCTCAGCAAAGGGTTACGTACAATCAAACATTTTTTGCAATACCACAAACATTTGCTGCTAGGGGTCCCATCTAGAGTTTCGATATCTGAAAACCTTTTCCCCAGCTGAGACAACCTCAAGAATCCTCGAGGACTTTCCCCAACGAAGTCATCACCTCTCTACTAGACCGACAACAGGGTTTATTTCCCCAACAAACGGCAAGAATCCCCAACTTGAGGTGGCCTCTCCGACTACTACAAATCAAAGGACCAAAACTACTCTTCCCCAGTAGACTACTCTACAATCCCCGACAAGTTACTGTGAAACCTGGACCCGACCAGACATTAGTTTAACTTTGACTCCCCAGTAGAGAAATGGACAACCGAGACTCCTGAACGTTTTCCCCAAGCAGGAATCAACACTCTCCACAGAGTTACAACTTTCCCTAACGGAGTTCTCCTCAACAAAACAGGAATACTTGGTGGAAATATTCTAAGTAAAGTTTAAAGACTCACATACTCTTCAACAACAGTTCGAGATTTAATAACTCCCCAACACTTGTCAAGGATTTATTCCCTAAAACAAAATTACATTTTAACAACATTCATAGCATATGCATACAAAATACGTATGACACAAATCTCATTTATTTTGAAAACATCATTACACAATGCATACATCATGGCATTGCATACAATTAACTCTTTACCTTTTCAGGAAAGATCGATCGACAGATAAAGGTTATCATCTTTTGAGGTAGTAATTGTCCAAGATTCCTTCATCATTCTGCTGAGGTAGTAGTCGTCTCAAGATTCCTTCATCATCCTGCTGAGGTTGTAGTCATCCAAGATTCCTTCATCATCCTGCTGAGGTTTTAGTCATCCAAGATTCCTTCATCATCATGCTGAGGTAGAAATCGCCCAAAGATTCTTTCATCATCCTGCTGA
The DNA here is from genome assembly GCA_948472305.1 of Vicia faba. NCBI lineage: Eukaryota > Viridiplantae > Streptophyta > Magnoliopsida > Fabales > Fabaceae > Vicia > Vicia faba. The sequence continues at coordinate 1,576,906,625 of OX451737.1, forward strand.
GGTTATAGTCATCCAAGATTCCTTCATCATCATGCTGAAGTAGAAATCTCCCAAAGATTCCTTCATCATCCTACTGAGGTTATAGTCATTTAAGATTCCTTTATCATCCTACCGAGGTTGTAGTCATCAAAGATTCCTTCATCATCCTGCTGAGGTTGTAGTCATCTAAGATTCCTTTATCATCCTGATGAGGTTGTAGTCATCCAAGATTCCTTCATCATCCTGTTGAGGTAGAAATCGCCCAAAGATTCTTTCATCATCCTGTTGAGGTTGTAGTCATCCAAGATTCATTTATCATCCTACTGAGGTAGAAATCGCCCAAAGATTCCTTCATGATCCTGCTGAGGTTTCAGTCATCCAAGATTCCTTCATCATCCTGCTGAGGTTGTAGTCATCCAAGATTCCTTCATCATCCTGCTGAGGTTGTAGTCATCCAAGATTCCTTCATCATCCTGCTGAGGTTATAGTCATCCAAGATTCCTTCCTCATCCTGCTGAGGTTGTAGTCATCCAAGATTCCTTCATTATCCTGCTGAGACTGTAGTCATCCAAGATTCCTTCATCATCCTGTTGAGGTTGTAGTCATCCAAGATTCCTTTATCATCCTGCTGAGGTTGTAGTCATCCAAGATTCCTTCATCATCCTGCTGAGGTAGTAGTCATCCAAGATTCCTTCATCATCCTGTTGAGGTATTAGTCATCCAAGATTCCTTCATCATCCTGCTGAGGTTGTAGTCATCCAAGATTCCTTCATCATCCTGCTGAGGTTGTAGTCATCCAAGATCCCTTCATCATCCTGCTGAGGTTGTAGTCATCCAAGATTCCTTCATCATCCTGCTGAGGTAGAAATCACCCAAAGATTCTTTCATCATCCTGCTGAGGTTGTAGTCATCCAAGATTCCTTCATCATCCTGTTGAGGTAGAAATCGCCCAAAGATTCTTTCATCATCCTGTTGAGGTAGTAATCGTCCAAGATTCCTTCATCATCCTTCAAATGGCATCTTTAAGCCCATCTCTAACAACTATCCATTACCTCTCCAAATGACATCTTTAAGCCCATTCCCTACATAATCAACTAACACATCTTCGAGTGCAAATTTTCTGGGCACTCTAGTGTTCAATTATCTTTCACTTTCAAGTCACGAATGATGGACTCACCAATCTAACTCTTCAGGTGTAAGAAGATTGAACAGGGGCAACTGTTGTACCCCAAAATTTGCCCTCTCATTTCTCAAGGAATCACCCTGGATCCCAAGTTTGCTTCCATCCAATTCCAAGCCTTGAACTACAAATTTCCCAAGAAAATCACTCACAAGGGCAAAATGGTCATTTGCATACTAAAAAGTCAAACTTTGACTTTTGGATCAAAATCAAGCTGCAAGAATCATATTTCATCTAGACACGTTGAAATATGAAGTTTTGTTTCATCAAAATCCAAAAGGTCAAAATTCTAAATACTTTAAATTTTTTCTAAGTGTTTAAGAAAATATGACAATTTCAGAACTTCTGACCAGATCATCACCATAATACTCAGCAAATTCTGGACACTCTCAAGGCAGAGTTTGGTCAGAACTTCTGGGTAAGTTTTCACAAAAAAGCTTCAGTCAGAGGTTGCAAATATGGTTCAGAACATGATGGTTCAATCAGAATATATGGAAGCGATGTTCTCGGGTTCAGAACATGACGCTTTAATCAGAACATGTGGAAGCAATGTTCTCCTTCAGAACATGCTGGAGCCAAAAGATACAAAGATCAGAGGTTGGATGCTACGCTGAAGCAGAACTTCTGATCCAGAACTAAGTCATGGTGTAGAATCTCACGTTACAAGATTTCTGGTTGTGATAAGTCTCATCATCATTTAATGCTCACAACCACTTTCTGAGTCTTTATCCAAAGGATTTTCACCACGTGTACCTCTACTGTCTTGGGGTAGCAAACTTTGGTACTAGGCCCATGCTTTGTTTTGCTTTTCCTTAAATCCTGCTGACAACTCCAGCTTAAGCATGGTTAAAAGCTGCTAACTAATAGCTAGTTCAGCCTACGCCTGCATCCCATAATTTCACCAAACTAGCATACGAAAACAGTGATGAAAAAGCAAGGGAACAGGATGCAAAAAATATTCAAATCCCTTTTGTTTTTCCACCCAAAATCACAATAAATTCACCTATAAATACTTTGCTCCATCACACGTTCAAGGGGCTGGCTTTTGGAGAGAGATTGACAAAAAGAGAGAAAAGGAATTTGTGAAACCTTCATAAAAACCCAAAAATCCCAAACAGAAAAAAACCTTTGTTCTTCCATTTGAATCAAAGAACTTGGCATTTTCTCTTCCGTTACTCTTGCTGATTCCAGAACATCCAAAGGCAGCAACTCAAAGCTCCAAGCCCACGTTCCAGGTTCAAGGTAAGTCTTTCTGACTTTGCATCCTTTTCATTCTGGACATCATTAACATGTAACTATCATAGTATTAATGTTGTACATATCATTGCTTAAGTAGAAAAACTATGGATCATAACTTCTTGATTAGGGCTAGACTCAGATTTAGGATTAGAACTTCTATAAATTGTTATGCTATTATCTTTCTGATTTGCTGTTTATTAAGAACTGAATAAATTGCTGATGTGCTGATTAAGAATTGAAATATGGCATAGAACTTCGGATGTTCACTCACAGATTTAGCACACCACAGAACTTCTGAGTTCTCCTCACTGTTAATGCACACTGAACTTCTGATGTTTACTCACTGTTTTAACACTTAGAACTTCTGATTTTCATAAGCTGATAACATGCTGAACTGCTGATTGTTCAGTCAATGTTTTAACACTCAGAGTTTCTAATTTTTACATGCTGATAACGCACTGAACTGCTGACGTTTTCTCACTGTTTTAGTGTAATACATAACTTCTGACTTATGGCCCACTGTCTGCATAACAACCCCGAACTTCTGTGTTTTTTCCTCTAACATGTCTTGCAGGACCTCAGAGTTTACCAATTCAGAACTTCTGAACTTCTGATGCCCACTTAAGTTCCTCTCTGAGTTATCACACGCCTGGCTTCAGAACTTCTGATCCTTGTTTATTTTTGCTTGCAGTAGCACGTTGTTTCTGTCTTTCATTTATTTCCCTTTTCATCATTTTTTTTATTAACATAAAAAAACATAAAAATATTTTCCTTTTAATTTATTTCCTTAAGACAAAAACATTTTCTAAACAAGTCCATTTCATTCTTTTATTATGTATTTCAATATAGTTGTAATAGATAATTAGGACATAAATTCCTTGCAATCCCCATTCATAAATATGTATCCCTCATCCCTAAATATTGTAATAGCGTAGGACTTTACATTTCTGCAATTTATCACTTTTAAATGTAAATGCTAGTAATTAGGGTGTGTATGGCAAGATATGAAAATTGACAAATAGATCACCCTAATCAAGACTAAAAGGCATGCAATCAAACACACTTGCATACATGCACCCTTAGGGTAATTTCACTTTGTTTCCTATCGGAAAAATAGTCATGTCCATCGAACATGGGCGTTTTAGCAAAAGACCCTCGATAAAAGATCGTAGTCCCTTGATGACCCTCAATGTTGCCTTCGGTAAACGATATAGTCCCTAAACAACATTGCTAAAACGTCCCAAATGTTTCCTTCTATGACTATACAAACGTCCCAATGTCCGTCCCTTCAGATCCAACGATGGGGCTTCTTACCAAATCAATGGTAGGATAACAACATCTAAAGGAGAAGGAAAAGCACATTTAAGACCTTTTGAGTAAGTAGATTCGCTCTTAGTTACTTGCTTGCTCACAACAAAAATATTTTATACACTCACACTTCCATTTGAAACATTTTCAAAAGATAACACTTTGTACGCGTTCTTATAGAAACGAGAGCCATTACAAAGAAAACCCTTTTCAAAATCACTTTCAAAAACACATCCCACAAACACCTCTTTGAACTATTTTCAAAACAAAACTTTGTACGCATTCTTATAGAAACGAGAATCATTACAGAGTCACATTTTCAAAATATTTTCAAAAACCACACAAAGCATAATTTCAAACAAAAGCAAGTGATCTAGAAAGTAACTAAGAGCCCATGGAAAACCATGGATGAAAAGGATGCTAATACTTTCCCTTTTCATAATCTACCCCATGAACTCAAAAAAACATCTTGAAAGGTCTTTCCTGTGCTTTTTCACCTTTCCTTTTGGATAAAAGCAAAGTCGGTGGCGACTCTTGCTAAACCTCAACATTTGCGAATACAAACGCAAAAACCCTCAAGTCAGTTCTCCCACCGTATCACAATATCATATCCAAAATTTCCACTTGGTTCTTTGTTAAAAATATAACATGGAAAGAAATATGTAGCATCCTTTGAAGGTGAATATTCTAGCCATGAATAAAATATTTCAAACCAAGTTTCTTGAAACCCTCTTGGATGATCCTCTTTACTAGACAAAGGATATTCTTTTAAACGGATTTGATATGGACCCTATTTTATATAAGCTCTTTGTATATGATCGACTTGATTTGGTGAGTATTTCTATATTGGAAGACGCTTTCCAGGATCAGATTCTACAAAATTCAAAATATCACCTGAAACTGCAACTAGTTAAGGGATAACTGTTGTCACTTCTTTAATTGTTGGAACTTCAACTTGTTGAGGGGTAGAAGTTTCCACTTCTTTAATTGGTGGAACTTTAATTGGTTGGGGCATAAAAGTTATCACTTCTTCAATTCTTGAAACTTTAACATGTTTAGATGTAGAAGCATTCTCACAAGCTTTCCTCTTAAAAATGATTAATTTTTCCATTCTTCATCTTTATTTCTTCTGCCTTACAGAAATTCATCAACGAAAATCAATCAACTAAATCTATATAATATAGACTATATTTCAAACAAAACAAAAACTTGTTGTTATAAGTTAAAAAACTTGTTTTTATAAGTTATAAAAAACTTGTTGTTATAAGTTATAAAATAATTGTTGTTATAAGTTAACGCAATCATAAATTCACAATCAAACCTGTTGTTATAAGTTATAACAAACGGAAAAAATACTTTACAAGTTAATAACAATAACAATCATCAAATGTGATTTCAAAATGACTCATTCAGTTAAGCAATTTCACATTCTATAAAATTATTATTATTAACAAGTATATACATAAAAATCTAACCTTCTATGTTAATTAAACATCTCACTCATAATTAAATAAATAAAAATACTATCCCATAATCAGAAACATACAACTTTAACTATTACTTTGTCTATTTTTAGGGTAAATTTTTAGGGAAAACAACAAAGTTTTAGAGGAAAGTGGAAACATACAGTTTTAGAGTTTAGGGGAAGAAATACATTTAAAAAAATAGAATCAAACAATAATATATATAAAATTGAAATAAAAATAATAATTACCTAAAGAAAAAAATTCTTGGGTGGGCCGTGGTCCACCACAACCCTCCCCTAGTTCCGCCTCTGGTGATAATAGGAAGGTAGCATGTACTTAACTCCATACAATTAAACCTAATGGCCAAATATATCCCGCTCTGATAAAAGCCACATTACAACCTTTGAAAGACCTCAAATGCGCGTTTTTGAATAGAAAGTGACAAATTTTTAGAAATCATACAAATTCATAGGTTTTATGTCAATTTATGTGAATGAGTGTTTAAAATATTGTTTCAAATAAGAGTGATTAGTGAGATTGAAAAAAGGTTGAGTATACAAAAATTTAAAGAAAATCTCTTTAGATTATGCTAGATTGAAGGCAGGAACGAATGTGATAACTCAACAATGATTGATGTTTTACATTGGTTTAGTAAGTAAAAATTTATGAGGAAGATCACAATTATGAATGAGTTTCTTAAGGACAAGTAACAATGTAAGTTTAGGGTTGTAATGAGACATTGCCATCATGTAATTTTATTAAGCATTTACATATGTTTTTGATGATTTTTAGTAGATTATGATTAAGTTTTATGAAGAAAATGAAGAAGTGAAGAAACAAAGCAAAGAGATGAAAAAAATAGAGAAATTGTGAAGGAAATAACTATTTCAGCATAATTTACATCATAATGTATGTGCGGAATTTTGACCATATCTAGAGCTTCGTAAATCCGATTAAGGTGGGACTGGCAGAAAATGAAATCTAGCATCCAAGTATACAACTTTTATGAACAAGTCAAGGTCTAAATCAAAGTCAAAATAAACGAAAATTCTGACACTATTACAATGTTGAATTGTGGGATTGAGTTTTTTTTCTCTATCCTAAAAGTCTAATATTAACTCCTATTTAAAGAAAAATAAGAGAAGGGTCCCGCAGAAGCAAAATTCGATTTTAGAGATTTTGACTTGTGCAAGAGTTTTAGGAGCAAAGATTGAAGGTATTTCTCAATTTAAGACCAAATTCTGCTTCGAGTTTCATGTATTCCTTCTTTTAACTTATTGTTATGTATTTATTCAATATGAGTAGCTAAGTTTCTCTTCCATTAGGTTTTGACAGATGAACCTGTGTGGATTTGTTGGGGCACGTGTTTGATTTTTTATTATTTGCATGAATTGATTTATTTTAGTATTTTATTCAGTTAATCTTTTGTGCAAAGCTTTTTATGCGTAGATGAACTCATAAAATGAACCTAGTTTTGTAGAGATTACCGACTATAACTCTGTGAACCTGATCTAGATTAACCGTTCAACATAATAATTGATTTAGGAATGAAGAATTTTGACTTATGACTTAAGGTTTAACGTACCAAATTTTCCTTTTATAACTTCATACTGACCTAAGAGATTAGAGATTTGTTGTGTAAAATCATGAATTATATACCAATGAATTAGATATAATGGTCTGGTTAAATCGTTGCAATCATAAAAAAATTAATTTAGACAAATAAACACCTTCATCAATACTGACATACAGGGATTCAAATCAAAGTCTGATCACCTTTAACCTGATAATTTTCCAACACTTTGTTTAATTTTGTTTTAAACCAACTCTCACGAAATCCCACTATTTTATAATTATAGTACTTTTAAATTGTTTGTTAAAATAAAACAATCTTTGTGGATACAAACTTAGATTTTATTACTTGGCGACATTTTTAGTACACTTGTTAAATATTCTTTAACACTGAAAAATTTCAATAGATTGTGATTCTTAGAAGGTTACAAAAAGTTAATTTTTAATATTGTTTCAAATTTATCAGTGACAAAATACTCATGATCATGACTTTCTTAAAGAATATTTTAGAAAAACACTTAAACTCATCCAAAAATATAAGGTGATTCACCTTGTGCAAAATGACAGAGAAATTTGGAGTATAAGAGGTAGAACCAACAACATGAACATATCGATTTGAGAAAATTATCTTACCTTTTAGTCAGGACGAATATTTTTCATTACCCTTGTTAGCTCGGACCTTGGTTCTCTTTTAAGTTCGAACTAGAGGTGGTAGAGAAAATGAACTGGAATGATTCTCTTGTAGCTTATACGATTATTTCTTAGAATTTTCCATCGACGAGTGACAAAAACATGATGAACAATTATGAACTCAAGTTGATTTAAGTTTAATGATGAAGGTTGGAGGTTTGAAGGTTGAAGAGAGAAAGAGGTGGAATGCATACATGAATGAATGAAAATTGAGAATTGAAACTTAAATATAATGGAATGAATGGATGAGATGAGAAATAGAAAGGTTTTAACAACTAATATTGGTTTAGAATTATTCAAATCAAGGTGAAGGATGGTTTGAATCAAAAGTAGAAATTTAATTTATTTAAATAAAAAATTTGTATGATTTGAATCATAATTCAACAAAACTCTACGACGGCTCTTTTTGATTTGAATCAAGTTATTTGGCGTTTCGAATCATGTTAGAAGAGGTGAAATGTTGAGAATTACCATAATTATTGATTTGATTCAAGCAAAGTGGTTATTTGAATCAGATAAACATTTCCTTTCTTTATTCAAATCAAACTAAAGGATGATTCGAATCATCTATAAAAAAATTAAATAAAATTTAAAGACTAAAATTTATTTTAATGAAAATTTAATTAAAAGTTTTAAATAAAAATATTTAATGCAAATAAATATTTTAATGCATATGAAATTTTATTTGAATGCCAATTGAAAAATAATTAATGCACATGAAAATTTGGATGTTATGCTCATTATGCAAAAGGACATGTTATTTACATATTATGCAATCAAATTACCACACATAGCATATAAAATATATAACTTAAACAACATATAAAACATGCTAATAATTAATATAAGTCAAACATACTATAAGAAGATTAAGGAGATAGAAGAATGATCGTACCAATGTCGAGGATCTAAGACTTAACTTGTTGCATAAGTATTATTAGTAAACAACTAAATGTTTATAGAAAAAGCACAATATGATAAAAAATTATTAAAATATTAAATTAGATTTGTTAAAATATTAGATTATATTAGATTTGATTAGATTTAATATTTAAACATAATCTAAGTTGTGTAGGTCCAAGCCCAATTAGGATTGTATATAAATAGTCCTAGTCTGTATCATTATTTGTACAATTCAATAATATAAATCATGATTTTCTTTTATTATTCCCTCTTTTTATCCTCACTAAAGTGCATCACGCACTAACAAATTGGTATCCAGAGCTTCCGGTTATTATTCTTGATCTAGTTTTCAAAAACTTCATGTTAGAGATCGTGTTTCTAGGGCAAGTGATTCAACCACTATGAAGATGGCTAGTGATAAGCGCATTCCTAATTCTCTTCCAATGCTTGACGGAAAGAATTGGATCCGATGGAAAAAATATATGCAATCCTTGTTTGGCTTCCATGAAACTCTAGAAGTGGTTACCGACAATGTTCCGGTGTTGGCTACAAATGCAACTGGTGAACAGAAAAAAGCCCACACGAAGTCAAAAAGAATGATTGCAAGGCTTCTTATTGTATTCAGACGGAGGTCGATGCTGCTAATTTCGATAGAGTCTCTCATGATGAAACAGCGAAGGAGGTATGGGATATTATGGTGAAGTATTACGAAGGAGGTGAGAAAGTCAAGGTTGTCAAGTTACAAACTTTGCATCGACAATATGAGTTATTATCGATGGGAGAAGATGAAAAGTTGCAGAATATGTGTCAAAGGTTCAAAAACTTGTTTATCTCATGAAGGGTTGTGGTGAAACCATAACTGATAAGATGATAGTTGAGAAGGTAATGAGAATGTTAACCTCTCACTTTGATCACGTTATCATAAATATTCAAGAATCCAACAATCTTGAAATCACTAAAGTGGAATATTTGGTTGGTTCATTAGAGGCACATGAGATGAGGATTATCGAAAGGAAAGGAGTGTAAGACTCGATAAAGGCTCTGCTAGCTCAGTCATGGAAAAAGTATGGTGGTTCTAACAAATTCAAAGGCAAGTTTGACAAGACTCAAGGAAAGAAGTCTTGGTCGAAACCTCACAAACATCAGGTCGAAGATGGAGCTTCTAAATCCTCGAAAGGAGGAGGAGGAAACTATCGAAAGGGAAAAGAAGATAAAAAGGCGTGTAGTGCTATAACTTTGAAAAGTGGGGCCACGTAGCCAAGAATTGTTGGTACAGAAAAGACAGGGGATCAACAAGAAAGGATGAAGGAGCGAACCTTACACGCCAAGATTCAGATGATTCTGAAGATGGTATGGTGGTTATGGTTGTAGTTGTAGATAACCATTTCGAATCCAAAATCTGGTTTCTCGACTCAGGCTGCTCGAACCACATGACTGGTCGAAAGGAGTGGTTGGCAGATTTTGACGAGTCGAAGAAGAGAAAGGTAAAACTTGCTGATAATAGTTCGTTGCAAACATAAGGTACTGGAAATATAGTCTTTCAAATGAGTAATGGAGATAAAGCTATGATCAAAGATGTGTTTTATGTACCTGGAATAAAGTGCAACTTGCTAAGTGTTAGACAACTAGTCGAAAAAGGTTTCTCAGTTGTCATGAAAGATGGACTTTTGAAATTGTTCGACACCAAGAACAAATTGGTCTTAAAATCTCCGTTGTTGAAGAACTGGACATTTAAGAATATTATCAGTTCGACTGAAGTTCAATGTTTGAAAATTATTGTTGACCACAAGGAAAGTTGGTTGTGGTATTTGAGGTTTGAACATTTGAATTTTGTATCACTCAATCAACTGATTACTTAAAATATGGTTACTGGAATTCCAAGTCTTGAGATGCCTGAAAAAAATTGTGAAGGTTGTTTAGTAGGAAAACAATCCAGAAATTCTTTCGTTCCGACTATGCCAATGAGATCATCTTGCATACTCGAAGTGGTACATTCAGATGTATGTCGCCCATTCGAAGAACATACAATTTGTGGAAACAAATATTTTATTTCATTTATCGATGAGTTTAGTCGAAAGTTATGAATCTATGTGATCAAACGAAAGGATGAAGTATTCGAAATCTTTAAGAGATTCAATATACTTGTCGAAAACCAGAGTGAGAAGAAGATCAAAGTTCCACGAATAGATGGAGGTGGCGAATACACATTCAAGATGTTTGAAGATTTATGTGCAGAACATGGTGTTGATCATGAGGTAACTGCTCCTTATACACCTCAACATAATGGAATTTCTAAAATAAGAAACATAACCATATTAGATATGGCAAGATGCATGCTGAAGCAAAAGAATTTTCCAAAGTCTTTATGGGGAGAAGTTGTTTCAACTGCAACTTATATTTTGAATAGGTGTCCTACCAAGATATTGAAGAACAAAGTTCCTGAAGAAGTATGGAGTGGAAAACAACTATCAGTGAGTCATTTTAAGGTGTTTGGATTTATGTGTTACAAGCATGTTTCTGATGCAAGAAGAAGGAAGCTTGATGACAAGAGTGAACCTATGATTCTGGTAGGATATCATAAAAGTGGTGCATACAGACTATTCGATCCAGTTAATGAGAAGATTGTGTTGAGTTGAGATATTGTGATTAATTAGAATTCTAGTAATTCAATTAACAAGCCATTTATGAGTTCTGATGTCAATAAATAAAATGATGAAGTAGAGGTCGGAGTAATTGTTAAGAATCCAATCAAAGTCAAAGAAGAAGCAGTTACTGACATTCCTAACACAGTCAAAGTCGAAGAGGTTGTGGATGGAACAAGCCAAAGACCTCAAGGAAATAGAGTTCTTCCAACAAGACTTCATGATTATGAAGTGGTGGGTGATGATGATTTCACACTAGATGGAGAATTAGTACATTTTGCTTTACTTGTAGATGCTGAACCAATTAACTATAGAGAAGCTTTGAAGATTAAACAATGGAAGTTAGCTATGGTTGAAGAGTTACAGAAAATCTAAAGAAATAACACATGGGAGTTATCCGAATTTCCAGCATATACAAAAGCTATCGAAGTAAAGTGGGTATTCAAGTTGAAACATAATGTTGATGGCTTGATAGCAAGACATAAATAAATATTAGTAGCTCGTGGGTTTCTTTGAAGATAAGGACTCGACTACTCTGAAGTATTTGCTCCAGTAGCAAGATTGGAGACTGTTCAACTAGTGATAGCATTGGCATGCAACCAAGGTTGGTCGACATTTCATTTAGATGTGAAATAAGCATTTCTGAATGGTTCTTTAAACAAAGAGGTCTATTTCACACAACCTCCAGGGTTTGTGATTTAGAAGGAAGAGAGTAAAGTATATAAGTTTCACAAAGCACTCTATGGCCTCAAGCAGACACCTAGGGTATGGAACAAGAAGATCAACTCATACTTAGTCGAATTGAGATTTTTCAAATGCAAATCTGAGCATGGTGTCTATGTTCAGGTTGTAGCACAAGATATAACAATCACCTGCTTATATGTCGATGACTTGCTAGTGTCTGGAAATCGCTTGGAGAACCTGTCAAACTTCAAAGAGATGATGAAGAAGGAATTTGAAATGTCTGATCTAGGAAATTGTCTTATTTCTTAAGTATGGAATTTCAAATGTTGAAGCAAGGTATGGTGCTACATCAATGGAAGTATGTCAAAGAAATACTCAAGAGATTCAAAATGGATTATTTGAATCTGGCATCCTCACCCGTCGAACCAAATATAAAATTGGAGAAGAATGTAGAGGAAGACAAAGTCGATGTAACTTTGTTCAAACAAATTGTGGGATCTCTGAGGTATATGTGCAACAGTCAACCTGATATAGATTTTGTTGTAGGATTAGTAAGCAGATATATGAGTGAACCAAAAGTGTCACATATAAAGGCTGTAAGAAGAATTCTGAGATATTTGAAGGGTTTGATAAATTGTGGAATATAATTTCAACGAGACTCTGAAGATAAAGAAGCAATAGTTAATTGTTTCTCAGATGCTGATTGGTGTGGAGATAAAGAAGATCGAAGAAGCACAAGTTGATATTTCTTTCAAGTATTGGTGCCCCAATCTCACGGTGTTCGAAGAAAAACCTATATTGGCATTAAAATCTTGTGAAGCCGAATATATAGCATGACCATATGTTGCATGACAAGAAATTTGGATCATATCTGTATTTGAAGAGATGAAGGTCGAAGTGAAGAAACCTCTTGTATTACAAATCGACAACAAGTCAGTCATAAACTTGGAAAAAAATGCAGTTCTGCATGGAAGAAGTAAACATATTGAAGCGATGTTTCACTTCTTGAGGGAAAAGGTAAATCAAGGTGAACTTGAAGTAAGGCATTGCTCGAGTGAAGCACAGTTGGCCGACATTTTCCCCGAATGATTGAAGATTGACAAATTCCTAAATATGAGAAAGAAATTAGGAATAGTTCAAATTGACTATTTTTGAAGATGTTCGACAACTTGGATTATGGGGGTGTGTTGAAATATTAAATTAAATTTGTTAAAATATTAGATTAGATTATATTTGATTAGATTTAATATTTAAATATAATCCAAGTTGTGTAGGCCTAAGCCCAATTAGGGTTGTATATAAATAGTCCTAGTCTGTATCATTATTTGTACAATTCATTAATATAAATCTTTATTTCATTTTATTATCCCCTCTTTCTCTCCCCACTAAAGTGCCTCACGCACTAATAAAAATTTGATTGGATACATATTCATTTGCTCGTGTTGATGATCTTCCAATTAAATAGTAATGAACTGAAAATGACACTTATTTTGAATTTTATGTTGGCGTCTTGCCATTATAAAAACATTAGATACTTTTTCGCTTAAAATTATGCTTCAAAAAATTTGATAATTGCTTCTATTGGAAACTCACCAAAGTCTATGATGAATTTCTACCATAATGACAATTTAATTATGAGACAAACAAAGAAAGAAGACAAGACAAATAATTTTTGCAGAGTTTCTCTCTGCTCACAAATTGTGAAAACTTTCTTATTCACTTTGCAACTGTAAAATACTGTGAATGACTTGCTTGACTTGCTTACCAAAATAAGGGTTACTCCCTCTATTTATGACTGAGCTTGCATCCTAAGCCCAAAGCCCAAAATATCTATTTTGTTACTAAATCAAATCAAATCTATTCTAGACATAAATTAAATCTATTTAAATCTAAAACCAATCTAATCTTTTTGACACTATGAATTTGATTCTTCCTTTCTGCAATTCCATTTTATTGTGGAGTATAGGGTGGCACCACCTCATGCACAATCCCTTCCTTTTCACATAACATATCAAAGTCTTTCGACACATATTCTCCACCACCATCAGTTCTCAAAACTTTGAGTTTTCGACCACTTTGTCTTTCGACCATAGACTTAAACTTGGTAAATACTTCGATCACTTCACTTTTCTTCTTGATCAGATAAGTCCACAACTTTTGGCTGAAGTCATCTATGAATGTAACAGAGTATTTGTTACCTCCCATCGAATCCACCTGGATTGATCCACATACATCAGAGTATATGACTTAAAGAATAGCCTTCGACCTGCTTCCTGAATCCTTGTTGAAGTTATTCTTGTGTTGCTTCGCCTGCACACATTCCTCACATACCTCGTTTGGAATGTCAATTTCAGGCAATCCTGAAACCATATTTTTTCTCTCCAAGTCTCTGATGTCTCTAAAGTTGAGATGGCCTAGTTTATAATTCCATATCCATTCATCTCTGCTAGCTACAGTCGAAAGGTACTTGTGCTCTATCACATTTAGTTCAATCTTGAAGGTTCAATTCTGAGACATATGAGCCTTCAAGATTAATCTCCCATTTGCATCAACGACTTTCATCATCTTATCTTCGATTGACACTTTATAATTCTTTTCGACCAACTGCCCTATACTGAGCAAATTTCTCTTCATGCCTGGTATGTACAACACATTGGAGATTACTGACCTTTTACCATCTTTCCTCATAATCATAACATCACCAATACCTTCGGCTGCTAGGGTATTGTCATTTGCAAATTTTACCATATTTTTCGTTGAGGGCTTTATGTTGACAAACCAGTCTTTCCTTCCAGACATATATGATGAACATCCTAAATCTAAGTACCATTGGTCCTTGAATCTATCTTCATATTTTGTTGTGACCATCAACATCATCTCTTCTTCTTCATGTTTTGCAAGCTTTGCATCACTTTCTTGATTCTTTCATTTTTCTGGACAATCACTCGAATAGTGACCATACTACTGACAATTGTAACATTGAATGTGAATCTTATCAGGTTTTCGACCACCACCTCTTCCTCTATTTGCAAAACCACCTCTTTGGTTGCCTTGGTATGATTTTCTTTGATTCGACACGTTTCCTTCGATCTGGTTTCCTCTACCATTCGATTTGTTGTAGCCACCTCTACCTCTGTCGAAACACTTTCCTTTGTTTTTGGTCTCTTTTGCTGAATGTGCCTGCAAGGCCACATCACTCTTCGATTTGTACGCAGCTCTTTCGATCATTCTTTGTTCGTGAGATTCAAGCGTCTCTTGAAGTTCTTCCTTTCTCACTTTTGAAAAGTCTTTCCCTTCTTCTATCGCCACCACTATGTGGTCAAACTTAGGGGCTAAAGATCTCAAGATCTTCGAAACAACAACTCTTGTTGTTAATGTTTCTCCACATGCCTTGATTTGATTCACTATTTTTGTAACTCTAGTGAAGAAATCAGATATGCTCTCACTATCTTCTGTCTGAAGCAATTTATAGGTTCTCTTGTGAGTTTGTAACCTCACTTCTTTTACCTTTTCTGCACCTCCAAAAGACTTCTCAAGAACGTCCCAAGCTTCTTTTGCAGATTCTGAATCACTCACTTTTTCAAAGTTTTCTGAACTCAGACATTGATGAATTATAAAGAGTGTTTTATAACTCAGCTTCTCAATTTCTATGTGTTTCTTCTTTTCTTCTTCTGAAGCGTTTTCTTCGAGCACTTCGACTCCATCTTTTACAAGGTCCCAAATACCTTGACACCTGAATAAGACTTTCATCTGTTTACACAAATTCTCATAGTTGTCTACTTTTAGAATTGGTAGAGTTGCTGGATAAATTGCATTCCCATAATTTGCCATCGTGAGTTCTTCAATTGTTCTTGATTGACACTTCCCTCGAATTGAAACAAAGCTCTTGATACCAGATGTTGGAAACTCACCAAAGTCTATGATGAATTTCTACCACAATGACAATTTAATTATGAAACAAAGAAAGAAAGAAGACAAGATAAATAATTTCTGCAGAGTTTCTCTCTACTCACAAACTGTGAAAACTTTCTTATTCACTTTGCAACTGCAAAATACTGTGAATGACTTGCTTGACTTGCTTACAAAATAGGAGTTATTCTCTCTATTAATAACTGAGCTTGCACCCTAAGCCAAAAGCCCAAAATATCTATTTTGTTACTAACTCAAATCTAGTCTATTCTAGATTTAAATCAAATATATTTAAATCTAAAATAAATCTAATTTTTTCGACACTATAAATTACAATTTAATAGGTTCAACATTGACAATGATTAACACACTAAAACCATATTGCTTAGTATCTTTTCATATACTTGTTGATCGGAGTGACAAACACACCAATATTTTCTTCTTATGAAGAATCTTCATAGGAACTGTCTACCTCTTCTTTTATGGGTGACCTTGGAAGAAGTTTTGAAAGAGATACTTATCTTTTATTCATTAAATTTTTTCCTTATTGAGATTAAATTCCAATGCTTCAAGCTTTATGATAAATCAATTATCCAAACAAAATTGAAATATTTAATATTGTCAAGTCATGTGATTAGATTGACATTTCCTGCACATAGACCTTAACACTTTGTCAATTTAATCCTAGTTAGATAAAGTCAATTCAAATCTCTAATTTGATGATTATATGTCCTATTAACTAAATAATCTTAGATTGTTTCAAATAATTCAAATATATTTAATTAACTGATATCAAGTAAACAAACATATAATCTTTTCTAAACGTACAAATTTCGCCTTTTAATACGAGAATTCTATTGAACATATATCCTGGACATAGTTACTTATGAAATAGAGAAAAGATACATTTTTTCCGACAATTGATCACTGCTGAGTTTAGTGGTTGTTTGAAATCTCATGGGATGGTAAACCTAAACTAATCCTTTTCCTTTTGTTTATACATATTATTCACTTTCTAATCTTTTTCTAATCCTGGTACCGATGTTATCTAAATATGAATTTTTATTCATTTTCCTAAAATACTATAAGATGTACTTATGTTTATTCACTTAGTTAACTTAATTATAATTGGGTAGTGTGGAAGTTTTGGTTCTAAAAGATGCTTTCAATAGAAGGGTCATTTGTCTTTCAATTTGTAGTGCTAACATTAACTGTTTATAGAGTCATAATCGTAGAAAGTAGATTCAAATTTCAAACAACTAGATCTATTATAGACATACACTTACATAATAAATCTCTATAAACATATAAAAATCTATTAACATGTAATTCTAGAAAGTGATAGAATCTAAGTCATGCAAATCTATAATGAAATGTAAAAGATATAGATAGATAGATAAATAGAGAGAGGGAGAGAGTATCCAAGGTTTATACAAGTTCAGTGTGTTCATCCTCTCTTTGCACTTAGTCCAGTATTCAATGGCATACCACTGAAAATTTGTTAGATCTTCCGCTATTTTGCAAATTAGTATACAAGACGTTTTGTTACAATAGACAATCAAGTAAACACTGAACACTTCAAGACAAATTGCTTAAGCCAATACAAGTCTAAATATGGATTTCCCTTCTGTTATTGCAGAACATTCAAAACTTCCAAATTCACAAGATCTCCACTTGATCTTTATCCAATTTCCTTGCTAGATCCAAAGTTGAGCTCCAAGATTCTAATTGCGGTAGTCTTCACTCAAATCTATTGGTACTTTTTACGAGCCTTTGTTCTACTCAAGGATCTTGGAAATCTCCCAACTTCGCTCTGCAGATACCTTCACTTGGTTCTATCAAAGTCTTCAATGGGGGACAAAATAAATTTGTTTTGTTGGAAGTTAGTCTCCAAGCACCATAATCACAATATCTAATCTTCAATCTGATACACTTAAAAAGATTTACAAAAATATTAGATGCATAATTTACTTTGTATCTAGCTCTCACACTCAATATTTAGAGTTGAGTACAACAACAATGAGGTTTTTTTATTCAAGGTTGAAGATGATTAACTATCTTGAAGAAACTCACATAAATCTTAAAACAGGTCTAACTAAATCAACACACTATGAAGTTTTTCTATTGGTTTTACTTCAGAGAGAAGGTGTGAAAGTAAGGTTTATGATTATTCTCAATCAATGCATAATGTTTTCTAGATTTATAAAAGTATGGTTTCTGATTATTTTCAAATTGTGGAATAATATCAACTGTTCTCTTTTTAGAGAGGATAACAAAAAATGATTCATATAGGCACTAGAGGTTAAGCACAAGATAGGTGAGAAAATGAGTAATTGATTCGAGTCAGATTATAAAGTTATGATTTGAATTAGATGAAATAATGACGTGAATCAAGGTGATAAAATATAGAAATAACTTGTTTGATTAAGAACATGAGTTGATAAATGTGATTCAAATCAAGCAGTCACGTGATTCAAATCATAGTTGATTTTCAAAATTTTATTTGATCATGATTCGAGTCATACAATTTTGTGATTTGCATCAAAGTGGATTGTAACAACCACATATAATATACATCTAAAAAATATATTAAATATAGTGTTAATTCGTACTGTTACACATAAGTGTCTAATGACATCATTATATATACATGTCCAAAATAATAATGTATAATATTGCACATGCTATACAAGAGTTTCTAATAAAAAACTAAGAGCTATATACATAATCTACATATGTACAATATCCATAGCAGAAGAACAACAAAACAAAAGTCTTTTAAACATCACCAGGAAAGCTTATCATATTCTTTCACCTGAATAGAAACACCTGAAATAAAACAATAATAATGGAGTGAGATGATAATCTCAGTGGGTTCCTTATCTTATGACTCCACTCAGGTTTATAAGGTTTCTAATCGATCACTCAACTTAAGCTTCTTGACATTAAACATGTGTGCATTCACAAAGTAGATAAATACTTAAGTATCCAAGGGGTTATTCTCTTTGTATGGAAACATGCAACTTGAGTTCAGATAACTTAAATAAATCACTATTCGGAAAAAGTCACAAACATCCTTTCTCGACCGGACCTATGTCTAGGGAAAGGCTCAGGTCACTAATGTTTTATATGATTCGACTTTCTTGTGGATTCATGTTCTCTACGGGACTCTAACCCACTTCAAGAATCGTCACTCATATGGGACTCTGACACACTTATAATATCTTTTTCCGTATGAGACTGAACCAACTTATGTATCCATATTTCTATGAGACTCGAACCCACTTATGAGACTTCTCCTCCATGGGACACAAACCCATTTATGAGGTTCGAATCATTGGTGCCACATCCCTAGTTCTATTTTACATAAGCATCTTAATTGGGATATGCACGATCTAGGGGTTATTTCCAAATGTGTGACTAAGTTCATCAATCAACGTGACTGCTCTCATCAATCACTAGGTGATCACATTCACCAATTATCATATTATTATAACATGTTTCATACAAGGCTTATTGATTCATAATCCAAGTGACTACTCGTTTGTGGTACACACCAGTGTACATTCGTGTCCAAGCATCACCATCTAAGTCATTTCCATAACCTAAGTCTTCATTACTAGTTCATTGACTTAGTCATTAACCTAGGTTCATCTCACTCTTAACCATGGTTAATTAAATCATCATGCATCCAAGATAACAACAAGTCATAATATAGTTCATAACATAAGTATACATATTCATCATCAATAATCAAGCATTATTCACTATACAACATGATTTTACTTTATCAAAAGATAGAGCATTGGATTAGCTTTCCAATGCATTCGACCGCATATTAATCTGAGTTACGATTCTCGTTTTATGGTGGAAATAGGAACATAAAACATTTTCCAAAAACTCAGAACCCTTTCCCTACGAACTTGGGGCGATCTCCAGGCGAGGCGAGACAGAATTAAAATGGCCTCTGGGTTTTTTCCTTCCTCGTCTGGCGACCTCTTAGCGAGGCTATAGCGAGACAAGTCAAAATGTTACATTTTCTCCAAAACACACTGCTCTCCTAGTGAGGCTAGCAAAATTTCTACTAATTCCAGTTGCTTCTATGCTCGCTTGGCGAGATACCTCTCGCATAGAGAGCTTGACAAGATTTTGATAGTGAGAAAGCATAACATGGAAGGGAAAATGGGAAAAACAACTTCACCAAACCTCATAATACACCAAAGTAACATGTAAGGGTCATTGAATGGTACCAAAAGAACATACAAATAATAAGAACATCGTGTAATGGAAATTACTCCATGATTAAGCAATTTCACACAAAACCCTAAAACCCATTATCGTGAATTTTCCCCTAAATTTCTAACTTTACCTAGAATCCACCTTAGAAGATGGAGATGTTGAGAGATTTGAGATGAGACGATGATGATTCAAGGTGTTGATTTATCCAATTTATGATTTTCCTTTTCTTCTTCTCTTCTTCTCCTATTCTTTCCTTCTACTCTCTCTTACCAACTTTCTTTCTATTCTCTTACTACCAATAATAAATGAGTGATTAGTAAGAAAAGGAAAGAGAGAAAAACATCTTAAAGGATATTTTCATCTTCTAGAGCAATTGACCAATTATTAATGTTACTAAAATATTCCTCTCTCTTAGTAATTAATAAAGGTCAGTGAAGTTGGATAAGAATTAAGCTTATCTAAGTTTATTAATTACTATATTTGTCTCAACTGATAAGTAATAAAGCATATAGGAACTCGGTTGACTTCAACTGACAATGAATAGAGCATTTAGGGGACTATGGGATATTACATGCTTGATTTAAGCCAGACACTTTCTTAGTTTAAATCACTAATACACCGCTAAAACCAACATTTCAAATTGAACTATTGAATCAAATTAGCCATATATTTGATTCGAAACAAGCTTAAGAAACTCTTTGTTTTAAGATTTCTAACTTGTGATTCAAGGCACAAATATATGACTTTGACCAACTTACTCAAGCTCAAAACAAAATGCAATGGGTTTAATTCTAATTGAGTGTAAGGGATAACTCAAGGTACAATGCTACAACAAGTAATCAAATTACAAATAAATCGATAGAATCACATACCAAACTACAAATATAGAAAATACTATAGAGCATAAAAAATAAAGATGAAATTAACTTTTAAGAACGAAGCAATTTCATTCAGATCAATGGATGATATGTGTAGACATAACCAATCTCAATCTGGTATTTTCCAAAGATCCATATCCCTTACCCAACATAGTCAAGTTGATTGACATTGCCTTACGATACAAATTGCTCAATTTTATGGACATGTTCTTAGAGGACAAAAAAATCAAGATGAACCCCCTGGACGCATCGAAGACTTCCTTCGTGACCAATAACTACAATCATTATTATTGATGTGATGGCCTTTGGTCTTAAGAATATTGGTGCCACCTACTAGATACATATGAACGGGGTGTTCGTATAACATATATGGAAGAAACTTGAAGTATACATTGATGACATGGTGGTAAAGATGCGAGATGAGAAGAAACACTATGAATATCTGGAAGACATCCTACTATCCTTTATGAGGTATAATATGAACCTAAACTTGTCCAAAGGCTCTTTCGAGGTCCAAGAAAGAAATTTCTTGGGCTTCATGTTAGCTAGAAGAGGAGTCAAAGCCAACCTAGACCAATTCTAGGCCATAATTGACATGAGAACCCCCACCACAACCAAAGAAGTTTAACAACTTACAGAGCATATATCCTCCATATATCATTTTCCCTCATGTGCATGTGACAAAGCCCTCCTCTTTTTTTGTTACACTAAAATAGAGATAGAATTATAAGTGGTTAGAGGAATGCGAGAAGTCTATCATAAATTTGAAAACCTTTTTGGCAACGCCCCAATCCCGACTTGTCCAAAGAAAGGTGTATTGTTGTATTTATACCTCTTTATAATCGACAATACCATGAGTTTTGTGTTAGTCTAAGATCTAGATGATATTGAAAGGCTGATATACTTTCTAAGAAAGGTCTTTAAGGGAGTAGTGTAAATACATCAAAAGATAAAGAGAGAATATGATACCGTATTTGCAAGGGTAGCATATATGGTTAATACAAACAACCAATTTTCTGGTTCTTGAAGAAACATGTCCCAACAGGGAGAATGGTATCTTGGTTAGTAGAGATATCTAAATACAAAATTAAAATTTTCCCACATGGGAATATTAAATCTTAAGTCCTAGCCGACTTCGAGGGAAAAAAGTATACGACAAGGGGTGGATGACACCTAAATTCCAATACTTTCAAGTGAACACTTTCCCTTAGATGAAGCGAAGGTGAGAAGAATAAAAAAGTTCTATAAAATTTATTTGGTTACAGGAAAATTATACAAGATGGAAAGAGCAACACTAATGTTGAGGTGCCTTATGAGAATTAGAAGACATTGGTATTGATGGAGGTGCACGAAGACATGTATGGGTGCCACATAAGAGGAAGAGAATTGTAGAATAAGTTACTAAGGGTTAAATATTACTAGTCCACTTTGCTAAGGTACAAAACCAACTTTGTCAATCAGTGCTACAAGTGCCAACAATTTTCAAACCTATATTATGCCCCAACCAAGGTCATCCATTCAGTGACCTCAGCGTAGCCATTAACATGTGGGGAATTGGCATTATGAGACCATTCTCCTTGACCATATGGCAAATAAATATTTACTTTTATGTGTAGATTACTTCATCTAATAGATTGAAGTAGAGGCGATGTTGAAAATTACTACGAAACGAGTAAGCCGTTTTTATTCGAGACAAATAATTTGTAGGTTTAGAGTAACAAGATGACTTTTTTCAGATAATGGAATTCAGTTTACCAATTCAACAATGAGAGTATTTTGCCAACATTTAGACATCCAAACCAAGTTAGTTTCAATCGAACACTCTCAAGATAATGGTGGAGAAAATAGCCTCGACACTCGATACTTTCCATTAGATCACATATGATTATATATATCTACATCAATGGATAGGCTAAATGATTAGATTCTTTACTAATCACATAGATACGACCTCTTATTTTATGATATCGTAAATAAAATATACTATTAACCGTATTTATTTATTTTTATTTTATTATTTCTCTATCTTTCCTTCATCAGCCAAATAAACTATATAAAAAATGGACTAAGTTGTCCCAATTTGTTTTTAAGTTAAAAATTTGTTTTTTTGAAAAACTAAATTGAATCTCCCAAATTTTTAGACATTATTTTAGAAATTAAAATAGACTTTCAGACAAATATTTTATAACATAATAATAATATTTTAAATGTTGTAATATACTACTCTCAAGAATATTAAATTTCTTATATTACCATATTTAGGATATATAAAACAAGAGATCGTATTTACGTGATTTATAACCAATGTATATACTTTATATAGTTTATAAATAGAAACTAAATAGAAACACATTATATTTTAGACACATTATATTTTAGATATTTCTTTCACATAAATTTGACCGAAAACAAATAAACTAAATTATATAATTTTATAAAATTAAAAATTGTCTAAGAATAATATTTTATTAAACATTTATTACTCATTAAATTTATTTACAAATAAATAATAATATTAAACTCAAATAATCAAAGGAATATAAAACCAAAAAAAAATAGAGATTTATTCAAAATATAAAGTTTTAAAAAAAATATACGATAATTTATCATATTTCATAACTGGTACATTATTAAAATTAAATGTATCTTCCATTTTAACTTTAAAAATGTAAATATATCTTCCATTTTAACTTTAAAAATGTAAGTGAAAAATTAAAATTATTTAAATTTAAAATATAATGACTAATTTCATAAATAATGAATATCAAAATTATGATTAAAAAATAGAGGTCAAAATAATCCTTAGTAAGAACTATTTAGTTCTTGCAAAATGATTTTAAGTGTGAAAATTTATTTGAGTCCTTCACAAAAACTATAAATTTTAAATTAATTTTTTATAAAATAAAAAAAATCTGATTTAATCTCATATAAAAAAATATAAGTAGATCATATTAGTTCTTCTATTAATATTTTTTTTAAACTAATTTTTTCTTATTTTTAAACCGTGACTGAATTATTTGAATTTTATTTTTTATTTTTCATTTTTTAAATACTAAATTGATTGTTAAACAATTTTATTTTTAAACAATACAGATTTAAAAATATTATAAAAAAAATTGATTCTCAGAAAAAATTGAACCCATAACTTTTAAGCCACATCATATACCTTTACCACTAAATTGAACCCATAACTTTTAGGCCACATCAAACTATATAGAATAGTGACAAAATCATCTCTAAAAATTTTAAAATATTATATTTTAAAATTTAATTTAAAATCATAATTTTAATTAAACAAAAAAGTTATAACAATTTTTTATAAAATATTACTTGTACAATTTAACTCCATTAATATGTACAAGTTGAGATATTCCAACCACCAAAAAATTACAATAACTAAAAGAAAACTTGTATTTAATATTTTTTATTGAATAAATAATTTTTATATTGATTAAATAAAGCTTACTATATATATATATATATATATATATATATATATATATATATATATATATATATATATATATATATATATATATATATATATATATATATATATATATATATATATATATATATATATATATATATATATATATATTGTTTTATAGATGATGAGTTTATTCATTGAATAAAATTCTAAAAAGAGTTATATATATATATATATATTGTTTTATAGATGATGAGTTTATTCATTGAATAAAATTCTAAAAAGAGTTATACATTTTATTCTGGACTGGTCCGACAATTTGATTGGGTCCAGTCTAAGAGATCTTCTTTGGCATGGCCCACACGGCCATAATCTGGAATGGCCATTACCTATCGGACAATGACAACCGTTGCCATTCCAGTTCAGCACTGGCCCGGGATCATCGAGGAGCATCCTCCCAGTCTGCCCGACATCAACGTCGTACAAGCCACTGGGAACCGACAAGAGAGACGCCCGTAACTAACCCCTTCTTCGGAACCAACGGCTAGTTACAGGCACATATGCATGGTATGACCAAGTCCTGACAGTTACCTGATTTCACGGACCCACATATCTAGGCGTGAAATCAGGAACCAATGGCCACGCGCCAGGGGCATTATATAAACCCTCACACATGTGAGGGCCAGATATCAAATATTCACCATTCACCACCTATTACTTTGCTTGTACCTCCTTGTTCCTACTCTTACTTGATCGTCAGAGTGCTTTGTAGGTACAACCCCCTTTTCTTCTCGACTTCACAGCCTGATTGCAGATCATCTCCCGGCCACTCCTCAGGTTCTGATCAACTGGTAAGATCAATGGCGCCGTCTGTGGGAAACTGCTCTCCCCATCTTTCTTTCCTCGAAACCTAAGATCAAAGCAACTTTTTCAAGATTCTTCTCACTAATCATGGTCGACCATGATGATCTTCATATGACCGGAAATACCATTCTTTTCCCTGCTCGCAAAATCGACGTAAGTCAGGAACATCCTTACCTCGAGGACAACTTGGGCTTCTGGGATGGACATATCGCCTCTATGGATTCCACGGACGCTCAGTGCGGTGAAGACCAATTCTTGGACAAGGGACACTCCAAGAATCTTACCGAGGATCTTCCAGAAGTCATGCAATCAGTTCCCATCCCTCTCAACACCGACCCGACCATGACAGCACTGCTCGCTGCTATCAATCAGACCAACGCCCTCATCTTGCAACAAAATCAAAGGATAGAGGCCCGGGAGAACGGGCAATCAAGATCTCCTCCTCGGAGAACCAGACGACGAAACTCCCCCAGTGTTTTTTCACCCCGGCGTGGCCCACCACCCAGAAAGGAGAGGCGCGGCGTTTCTTTCTTCAAGAAACGCAGCCGCACACCTCCTTCCAGAGATCAAGACTCCCCTTCATTGAAGAAGAGGAAAGACAACAGGAAAATTGATCATGCTCGATTTCTTTCCCCCGAGCCAAAGCAAAAACGGATGAGCCCTCCCCCCGATGGGACCGTAACAATCGACGGGGAAGAAACTACCACTCTCCATCTCCCACAGATAGTTAAAATGAAGAGCCTCGTGGCCCGCTATCGAGGGAGATTACTGAAGGTCCACTTCCCGTCGGCCTAGAGAAGTCGCCCATATTGGGAACCTACGACGAAACAACAAACTCTGACGAGCACATCGAGAACATCGACGCTCTCCTCGACTACCGAGGGGTCAGCGGAGCCATCAAATGCAGACTCTTCCCAACCACTCTCAAGAAGAGGTGATGTCGTGGTACAAGAGTCTCCCCGATGAATCCATCACATCGTGGAAACAACTCGGGAGGATATGTTTGAGGTATTTCATTGCCTCCCATCGACACCTGAAATCGCAGGCTTCGCTGGAAGCAATCATACATGGCAGAGACGAGTCTCTGCGAGCATATATTGAACGCTTCAACAAGTAAGTGGTCCAAGTCTCGACAACGGACAACATAAAGAAGTACCTCCTCAAGCGCGGGCTCTGTCCCCGCAGTGACTTTGCTAAAGCTGTAGGCATAGAGACGCCTGCCAGGCTCGACTCCCTCCTCCTCAAGACACAGGCGTACATACAGTACAAGGAGAAGGAAGCGGCCAATAGCGCTAGAGAATCTAGGCACAAAGAGAGTTCCAAGTCCTCAAAGAATGACAAGCCCTCGACATCCCATCCTTCTTTGTTCTTCAGCACGAACTTAGGGAGGTTCGAAATAAACCACCTCACCAATAAAGGAGCACAACACATCAAAGTTCCCCGTCTTCGGGCAGTACGAGCATAGAGCTGATAAAGGATATCACCCAAGAGAGTGGGTACAGGGTTCCGAGAGATGAAGATCCTAATGGCATTAACATCAACAAAGGTATCAGGATTTGGAAACAATACCAGACCATAGATTAAGAGAGCCAGAATGTCCTCGTACGCTTGAAAGTCTAAGTCATTCCAGAAACCATTAGCTTTGCCAACCAGAAACTTAGCCAAAAAGCCCTTAACTCCACTTCTAGTCTCCCAGTTAGCCATTACCTCCTCTTTGGTTAAGTGAAGGGCTGCAACAATCTCTTCAGGCCTGAGAGTCTTTTCCCAACCAGTAAATGGAGTCTGTTCCAAGATAGAGATACCAAGAAACTCAGAGAATTCTTCCAGGGTAGGGACCAACTGGAAGTCTTGAAAGGTGAAGCAATGGTATAGCGGATCATAAAACTGGACCAGGACACTCATCAATTGTTGGTCCCACTTTGAGGTGACTAAACCGAGAAGAGAACCATGCCTCCTGATGAAGGAAGTAGTGTTTGGAATCCTATCAACCAATTCTTTAAGCAAAGCAGGTGGTTGAACAAAGTTGAGCCGGATAGTATTCCTACGCATGGGCATCATGATGTCCTACAAAACAGAGCAAAGATGAAACCTTCTTGTCTTTGAAATGGGTTAGTCCTTATGCAGGATGTATGCAATGTTATGATGTTATGATAAAGGCACACCACAAGTATTCACAAAAGGCAAACATGGTAAGGGCACACAAGTCACACAAAAGAGCCCTTAGATTTCAGGCTGGCATGAAGTTTAGGTACTACCCTCTTTCAGTTTCAGTTGGTTAAGACCTGTCCTAACAATAGTAACCGGGTTCTAGAGGATCTCAATATCACTGACTACCCTCGATCGGTCATAATTCTAGTTTGGTAACCTTTTCTTGCGGCCGAAATCATCGCGAGAGTTTAGTCTCAATGAGTGTAGCATACTGCTAATGTTCTATGGCCAAGTTGGTCAATTTAAGGTTCTAAGGTCAGTTGGTGCTTAATGACTCCTCAGAAGACCCATATTCTCCTTGTTCCAACACAAGGGATATCGGTACAGACCAAGGTGTCACACCAACGTAGCTACTGCTTCACCCGTGTCGGTCTATGTCGGACAGGTCCCTCACAGTTTATTGCTACTTACCTAAAGGGTATCCCCAGATCCGAGTTAGGATCTATAAAACTCCGACGCAAGCCCACAAAATTAAAGCATATAAGGCATACAATTGAAAACACAAGTGGTCTAATCCTAAGGTACACCTCACTTATAATTATCCCCAGCAGAGTCGCCAGTTCTGTGATCGGTGGGAATAGAACTGACTGTTTTGGAATGCTTGTTCGCGTTTGCGTTTCGCAAAATGTCGCGGTAAGCAAGAGTCGCCACCGTCTTTTATTTTCTCCAACAAGGAAAGGACAAAAGCACAGCAAAATTCCTTTTCGAGATGTTTCTCGGGTTCGGGAGGTAGATTATAGAAAGGGAAGGTGTTAGCACCCTTTCTATCTGTGGTTATCCACGAGCTCTTAGGTACTTGCTCACTATGTTTTCAAAAGGTTTTTTGCTTTTCTTGTGTTTGTGGGTTTTGAAAAAAGTTTTGTTTGAAAACTTCAATTTAACTCTTGTGTCTGTCCTCAAGAGTGTATGAAGTGTTGTTTGAAAACTTTTGTTTGAAAAGTGTAAGTGCGAAAAGTTGTTTTTGTTTTGAAAGAGCAAGTATCTAAAAACCTCTACCTACTCAAAAGAAATTAAGCTGTGTAAATGTCCTTTAGACAGTACTATCCCACTATTGAGAAGTAGGTAGCACCGTCGTTGGAGTTTTCAGGTCAATTCGATTATAGGGACATGTGGTCACCAAAGCAATAGTAGGACGCCTTAGCGGTAACCCTAATGTCCTAGATCATTTTTATCCGAGGCAACCGTTTCGAGGCAACTTTGATCTTTAGACAGGAGGGCGACCTCTAAAACACCCTATACTCAATGACCACGTCGAGGCAACCAAATGAGGCGTACCCTAAGAGTGGCATGTGCGAGTGTGTCAGGTTTCAGTTAAGTTATCTTTGTACATGTTATGGTGAGCTACAATTGATTTTAATTTGAGGATAAATCTTGACATGCATAGCCTAGTTAGCATACATCTAGCAGTTAATAGTTGCAGAAAATAAAACTAAGCTATTATAAGGCGTAGGGTATTTACATCGCCCAAAAACAAACCCTTGAAAAGTAAATTGCAGAAAATAAATAAAAGCGACAAAAAGGTCCTAATTAAAGCTATTACATCCTCAGAGCAAATACAATTATATGGATCAAAATATGAATCAAGAATAATCACGCGCGCGAGAAAAATTGGATCGGAGAGTTTTTAGGGTTTTGACCCTTTTTGAGAAAGAAAGAGATTTTTTATCATTTTGCATTTAATTAAATTAAACCTAGACTAATTAATTAATTAAGTAAAAGAAAGATATTTTTTGAGTTTTTTATGTTTTTAAGGAAAAAATAAAAGATGGTCAAAATTATTAAAACCCTAATTCTATATTAATTTTAAATTATTGCAAAAAAGTTAAAGTTAACCTAATTAAAAACTAAATTAACTAATTACTCATTTATTTACAAAAAATAACTAATTAAATTTAATAAAAAAATATTATATTTATTTTATGTTTTCTGATTTTTATTATGAAAATAAATATTAATTTGTTAGTGAAAATAATAATTATAAAAAATAATTAAATGAGAAAAATAAAAAAAAGAGAAAAGAAAAGAAATAAACTTGAAGGGGGGTGTTGGGCCCAATTCTGGAGGTGTCTTTGGCCGTTCTCAGGCCCATTTACATCCAGCCTGTTTGACTTTTCTGGACTCCCTGCATGCTCGTTGACTAGGGAGCATGATGATCTTTCACTCATGGCCATTGGATCTATGCTTGCAGACATCTGGCGCTTAGAAATCTGAGACACATGGTAGACCATCTCTTGAAACCTGCATGTGAACATACAAAGAAAAAAGGGAATAAATGTTTTGGGGGACCTGGGATTCGAACCCAGGTCCCAGCGCTCACAGGCCAACACGTTTACCACTCAACCACCTGCACCTTTTTATTATTTGGATAATAGGCAATTATTATATATGCAAACAACTCAACATGCTGTAAATAAAACAAAACGCGCGCTTTTTTCAAATTGGCCAACCATGTGATAACACATCATCGTCTTCAACCTTTTTCTGCATAGTTAGAATCAGATAGCGGGGGTTTTTAACCTCCACTAACTCCTGCAAGGAAAAATAGCGAATAGAAATATAGCAAGCATAAATATTTCTCGAGGTATGGATTGTGTTCGTCTTGGTCTCACGATTTCAGTCATGTATCTCACTAGTCCCAATTTTTCCTGGTTCAGAAAGCCCTATTTGAAAGCTCAAGAACCCTAGAAATTTGATCATGGCATCTCACGATTCAGGGCATTATAGTTCAATTCAATTATGCCATTAGCTTCGTATGGTCTCTAGCAATGCAAAACAATCACAAACACACGTTAAATGCGCATGAATTAAGAGATACAATTATGAAATACAAGGGCAAACCGTGGGACTATATGCAACGATTCCTTGAGCTTCAATGCCTAAATTTGATTGTAAAACGTTCCTGGGACCTCCTGCAATATGTTTGGATGATCAAAACGCCTTGAATTGGCCTAGAATGCAAGAACAGGTTTGGACTTTTCTTGAAAATTCTTGAACTTGATAGGGTCGTTTCCGCAGCTTTCAATCGTGTGCTAGGGTATGGTTAGCTTGCATACATATAGGAGAATCAAATTAGGTCAAAGTTTTGGATCCAATCCATGTGCATTGATGTTTAAATCTTTGATTGAAAATCAAATATTCTTGATTTTTCATGATTGAACAATGTTGCAAAATTTGGATTTTTTTGTACCTTTGACTTGTGCACAAATTTGCCAGCATGTCTTGACCATATTTGCTTCACAAATTGATTTAAAAAACAAATCTTCTATTTTCTTATGATTTAAATTAATTAAATGGATTAATATTAATTAAAAATCCAATTAATCAATAAAAATAAGAAAATAAATCCAATTAATCTTGATGGGTCGTGCATAGGTCATGGGTGAAGTTTCAAGAAGAGATTTGAGGCCCATTATCAAAAAGAAGGTGTTTTGAGCAAAGTTGACTTTTGCAAATCCATGAAAATTTCCCAACTTCTCCAATGCACAACTTGCTCAATTTTGATCATATGACCATGTTCTTGGACATTTTGGAAAGCCCTTGAAGTCCTCTAACCAATTCCTTTGGTTCCATGTCATTTGAATTTAACAATCTCAAGTTATGGCCTTTGACTCAAAGTGTACTTTTGTTGACTTTTGAAATTGACCTATAATGTAAAAATTGGTAACTTCTTGTGAGTGCATTTCTTGATCTTGGAGTGTGAAGATGGATTGTAGGAAATTGCATCCCCTTAAAAATTAGCATTGGATGGAATTTTTCTGACAAACCATGAAAAAGTTATGCCCCGGTCAAGATACAATTGACTTTTCTACTGTCCAAAAATAGTAACTTTTGCATCTTGATGATTTTTGAGCTATTCTTGTGGAATCATGATCAAGACTTGATCAAATGATGATTGTGAACTCAAAATAATATGTTGACAAAAAATTCTGACTTTTGATTGCAAAATGACCATTTTGCCCTTGCAGTTGACTGTAGGTCAAATGGGGCTTTTGATTGTGCAAATTGGCACTGTGAGTCTTGAAACTTGGCATGTAGGTGCTTGAGAATGTATATAGGCCTATGAGACTTGATTGAACCATTGAAAACCTCAAATTCCTTGAAAGAACCAAAACCCTAATTTCAGCTGTCTTAGGAGGTGGTTTGACTGTACAACCCTTGAGCTAATTTGAGGATCATTCTTGACAAATCTTGAGAGATATGGGAGAGAAAATTTTGGGGTACAACAGAGACGGACACCTCAAGTAGTATAAAAAGAAGGAGGGTGCCCGTGACGAAGCATCAGAAACCAAGAACGTCGAGGAAGGGAAGAAACCCCTCGACCTCGACCCCATTCTGGTCGCCATGAGCATCTCACGGCCGGAAGAATTCTACCATCCGGACATGGAAAACGTCCCCCTATACTTCTCCTCCCACAGTCCTTGGGAATCCTTCCCTGCAACCATGGTCATCTCCAGCGGAGGGTTCAACAGGCACACATTTGGATCGATGAAGAGGAGATTCGACCAACTCATTGAAGCCAACTCAGATATGGACGCCGCACTCGATAAATTCCGAGAAGGCTCTCATCCCCTTGCATTCTACAAGGAAGAATTGTCGGGTAGGCCCGCGAATTCGAGCATCCTACTACCCGTGAGGGCTCGGATGGCTAACTTTGATGTGTGTCACATTTTGGTCGACCAAGGCAGTTCGGTGGACATCATGTATGCCCAGTGGTTCACCACCTTGCAGCTGAACGAGAGCCACCTAATCCCCTACATGGGATATGATCTCCAGGGCTTCAATGGAGCCAACACGAAATCCTGGGGATATGTAGAACTGATCTTCACATTCGAGAGAGGGGTAACGACCTGAGCCATCAAGACTCAATTCTTGGTGGTAGATTGTCTATCTCTCTATCAGTGCATCTTTGGGAGACCCACTCTCATCGAAATCATACCGTTCCCTTCTACCGTTCATCTCAAGATGAAGTATTACACCGTTGAACGCTTGGTCGCCACCCTCCACGGGGACATCCAAGCATCCAGAAGGTGCTTTGAAGCTTCATCCAAAGGCCTTAATTCCATCAGCACCCAACCTCGAACGACCATTGGAGCCACACCGCCCTCCAGTTCCGAGGAAGTCAAGCCGCTGTCGAGGGACAAAACCATTGACCTTAACAGTCGCTTCTCCATGGAAGACCGCGACGATCAAAGGAGGAAAGGGAATGGGCCTATGGTCGAAGACGAAGGGTCGACCTCCTCTGCTAATTGCAATGAACTCTCGAGTCACACACGGCCCATCCTGGATGGCGACTTCGAGCTAGTTCCCCTCGGAGAAGACCCTACAAGAGGAGTAAAGATCGGAGCAGACCTCCCTGACTTGGCGAAAAGGAAACTCAAAGCTTTCCTAAGGGAAAATGCTGATCTGTTCGCGTGGAGTGAGGCCGAGATTCCCGACTTAGATCCTGAGGTCGCATGCCATCACTTAACCATTGATCATGCCATCAAGGCGGTCGTGCAACACTGAAGAAAGTAGTCGTACGAGAAAGTGAAGGTTGTAGAACTAGCTGTAAAAGACCTCCTAGAGGCATATTTTTTTTTGAAGCCCAATACACAACCTGGCTCTCAAATGTAGTTCTTGTTAAAAAATCTAATGGAAAATGGCGCATGTGTATTGACTATACTGATCTCAACAGGGCTTTCCCGAAAGATGCTTATCACCTCCCCAATATTGACAAACTGGTCGACAACTCGTCCAGTTTTAAATTACTATCATTCATGGACATGTACTCTGGTTATAACCAGATCCCCATGGCAAGAATGGACAAAAAATACCACTTTCATGACCTATTCGGGAAACTATTACTACAATGTAATGCCCTTCGGCCTAAAAAACGCGGGCGCTACTTACCAGCGCATGATGAACAAAGTTTTTCGCAACGAGATAGGCGACATGCTCGAAGTCTATATGGGCGACATGATCGTCAAGTCCACTGAAGAGCTCGACCATGCCGCCCACTTGAAAAAAGTGTTCGAGAAAGCTCGAAAATACCGGATGTGATTCAACCCGAAAAAATGTACCTTCGGTGTACGGGCAGGAAAGTTCCCCAGATTCTATCTAACAGAATGAGGCATTGAGGAAAACCCCAACAAATGTCAGGTATTTTCCGAATTTTCGACGCCAACCTCGAAGAAGTCCATCCAAATCTTGAACGGCATGCTCACTTATCTCTTTCGATTCGTGGCAAAGTCCGCCCAATACACGCTTCCCTTGTTCAAGCTCCTGCGCAAGGAATCCACCTTCGAGTGTACCCCCGAGTGCGATCAAGCCCTCGTTCATTTGAAATGAGCGCTATTGCAGCCGCCTGTCCTATCTCGGCCCAGGAAAGACGAGGTCATCTACCTCTATCTGGACGTTGCCTCCGAGGCAATAAGCGCGACGCTGATAAGGGAAACCCTAGAAGGACAAAGGCCAAATTACTTCATGAGCAAAGCCCCGCAGGGCTCGGAAGCAAGATATCAGCAAATCGAAAAAGTAGTTCTAGCCCTCATTAATGCAACGCAAAGACTCTGACACTACTTCCTGGCCCACACCATAGTGGTCTGGGCAAATCAACCAATAAAACAACTGCTCGAAAGACCAGACATGACATTGTCGGAAGAATGTTGAAATGGTCCTTGGAGCTCTCTGAATTGGATATCCAATACGAGAGCTGGAAAGCCCTTAAGGCGCAGGCCTTTGCCGACTTTGTAGCTGAAATAACCTCGCCCGTAGACCCCGACAGATCGCGTCGTTGGACGATCTTCATTGATAGCGCCTCCAGTTCGACCAGAAGCGGTGCGGACATCATACTGGAAAACAAAGAAGTGACCCTGTGATACGATGGCAAAACCAATTGTTTTGAAAAATGCTGGTTTGCATTTTGCGTTTTGTATTCGCAAAATGTCGCGGTAAGCAAGAGTCGCCACTGAATTTTATTTTATCTAACCGGAAAGGAAAAAGCATAGAAAAAAATCCTTTTTCGAGATTTTGAGTACGGGGGGTAGATTATAGAAAGGGAAGGTGTTAGTACCCTTTCTATCCATGGTTTTCCATGGGCTCTTAGGTACTTGCTCATCTTTTAAAATTGCTTGTGTGTGTTTGTTTTGAAAAGTTTTGTTTTACTTCGTTTTAACCCTTGTTTCTGTCCTCAAGAGTGTTATGAAGTTGTTTTGAAAACTTTGTTTGGAAAAAGTGTTTGGTGTGAAAAGTTTGTTTGATTTGAGCAAGTACCTACTAGCATCTACCTACTCGAAAAAAGATTGTTTCTATTCTCGTTTCCTTTAGATAGCACTATCCTACTATTGAGAAATAAGTAGCACCGTCGTTGGAATTGTAAGGGTCAATTCGAAAGGGACGTACAATCACTAAAGCAATGTTAGGACGTCTTAGTAATAACCCTAAAGTCTTAAGATCATATTCGAGGCAACATTTCCGAGGCGACGTTTCCGAGACAACATTTCCGAACGAGACTTTTGATCTTTTGTTAGACAGGAGGGTAACCACTAAGACACCCTATACTTAATGATTGTTTACCGAAGGCAACCGAAGTAAGAGTATACCCTAGGAGTGCGCATGTGCGAGTGATTTGATTTCAGTTATTATCTTTGCGCATTAGGGTTTTCTAGCCGTTTTAAATTATCATGCAATCTTTGTCATACAATCCTATTAACATACATCTAAATAGTTAATATTTGCGAGAATTAAAATGCGAGAAATAAAACCTACGCTATTACATGGCTTCGGGATAAGGATTAATTACATAGCCAAAAAAAACCCGTAAAGACGATAAATAAAGAAAATCCTAGATTAAACTATTACATACCGTAGACAGTTACATTAGTATTGCAAAAATAATAAACGCGCGCGATGAATCAAAAACGATAGATTTAGGGTTTTGACCCCAACTACCTAATTGTAATTTAAAAGGAAAATCATTTTTTTGTCGTTTTTTATTATTATTTGAGAAAACAAAGTTCAATTGAATAAAAATAAACTAATCACTAATTAATTTAAATTTAGGAAAATAATAAATTAACCTATTTTGTATTTTTTGTTTTGAGAAAAGAAATAAAAATTAAATCAAGAGTTAACCCTAATTTTTTTCTAATTGATTTTAATTATATAAAAAGGGTTAGCATTATCCTAAATTAAGTTAAACTAACATTAAATTAAATTTGATAAAATAAAAACCTAATTCTAATTTTTTTGTGAAATTCTTGATTTTATGATTTTTTGTGAAAAAAGAAATTAATTGTGTTAAGAAATAATTAAACAAATTAAATAAATTAAAGAAAATAGAAAAGAAAAGAGGAAGAATGGGCCTGGTTGCTGTTTAGAAAGGGGGATGCAGTTTGCAAATCTTAGCCCAACAATTCCTGGCCCTTTTTGACTTTGCCAGATTCTGTGGGCACGCTTGACTCCAGCGCATGGTGGACCCTCATGGGAAGGCCTTAGATATGAAGCCTTGGTGGTTTGGATGATCAGATCTAGAGAGTGTATGATGGATCCTAGAGTGTGAGATGCACTGGATTAACCTGAAAATATTGAGAAAATAAAATGCATACGCCTGGGATTGAACCCAGGACGTGTGCCTCAAAGACCAACAACCTTACCATCTGCGCCAGCTTGTTTAGTTGTAATAATAACAAAGCAAATAAAATATAATACAAATAACATGCCACACTTCCCAAAACGCGTGCTGATTCAAACAAGCCACTCACATACTGCCACACCATCATCTTCCTCGTGGCTTCCGTCGTTTTAGATGAAAGGCTTTTACCTACGGACACCAGACATAGGTATAACCCTTGTTCATTCCAAAATCATGTACATGTATGATAAATGCAAACCAGTGGTACCAATCAACTCGTTGCAACCTCACGAGCATCATGGTACCATTATTAAGGTCCAATTTTCCCTGTACACAAAACCCCTAAAAACTAAGCAAGAACCCTAGCCATGGCATTTTAATGTTCAGTCAGTAAAAACACAATTGGATATAATCAATAGCTTGCAAACAACTCAAGGATTATGAATATATCAATTAATCATGCTAAATGTGCCAAAATCAACGTAACTGAATTCAAGAAAAGAGCCAAACCGTATGAACCTTACAACGTGATTCTGAGTATGGGGAAGCTTGTTAGCGATTGAATCACGATCCTAGGATGTCCAGCAAACGATTGGTATGATCAGAATGGCTTGAGATGGCTTGAAACTTAGAAATTAGTTTGCAATTGTTTCCTGGATTTTTGAAATTCGTTCTCTCCTTTGCACGCCTCTAGCCTCCCCTTTTTTGATCTGCCCTTGTCCCTTATGTATGCAAGAATATATTAGGGTTACAATTTGTTTCAAATCTTCTCCAATTATGAATATTGATTCATGATTTGATCCTTGTGCAAAATCTTTCCAAAACAAGAAAACTCAATCTTTTTTTGTCCATTTTGAGCCTTGCATGATTTGATCTTATTTCCAGCTGTGTAATGGACCCAATCATGCACAAAATCTCAAGATTTAATTAGATTTTGATATTTTTACTATTTTATATTAATTTTATTTGATTTAAATGAAATAAAATCAAAATAAATAACAAAAATAAAAGTATGAGAAATGGAAGGGCTCATGGGTCGTGGGTTACATTAGAAACCCAGTGAAAGCATAAAAGGTTGGGCCCATTTGACAAAAAAATGCAATTTTGAACACTTTTGACTTTTGGCAATTTTGCAAAAAAGGGTCAACTTGGCCAATGCATAACTCTCTCAATTTTGACCCTAGAGATGTTTTCTTTGACTTTTTAGAAAGCTTGAGATGTCCTCTAAGAAACCCTTTTGGTATCATCTCAATTGAGTCTTCCATGTTCATGTATGAAGCTTTGACCCAAAAGGTGTTTTTGTTGACTTTTCAAAATGACCTATAATGTCCAAATTCATATATTCTTGTGAGTGCATATTTTGAACTTGGGAGATGAAGAAGAATTGTAGGGAATTACATCCTCTTCAAAATGAGCTTTTGATGGGTCATTTTTTATAAAGTATGAGAAAGTTATGCTTGGTCAAAGTTGAGTTCACTTTTCCTACAAAACCCTAATTTAGCAACTTTTGGATTTTGATGAATTGTGAGCAATCCTTGAGGAATCATGATCAACCCTTGATAAAATGATGGATAATACTTCAAAATGAGGATGTTGACCAAAAATCTTGAAGTTTGACTGTATGTGGGCCACAGTTGAATTTTGCCCTAGCACGGTCGATTTTCAAGCCTTTGGGCAATTGACTGAGCAAACTTCCTCTGCAAGGCTTGAAACTTGACATGGATGATCTTGAGAACATATTAGGACAAATGGTGAGCATTTGGGATCCTTTGGACTCAAGCATCTTGGTGTAAAATGAAACCCTAATTTGGGGTAGATTGCCTTAGGAGAGAGTTTGTCTGGTCAGCCCTTGGACTTCCTTGAACAATTTCAGGACCTCACTTGAAATGTATTGAGAAATATGGGAGGGAAAATTTTAGGGTACAACAGTTTCCCCTGTTCAATCTTCTTAAACATGAGTATATAGATTGGCTTGTGTGCCTTTCGTGATCTGAAGGTTGAAGATGATTGAACACTAGAGTGCCCAGAAATTTGCACTCGCATGAGGCGGTACTTGTCTTGCGATATCAGGAATGGGCTTATAGATGCCATTTGGAAGTCAATGTTGGAATATGGGCTTAAAGATGCCATCCGAAGAAGTGTCAATCACATACGAGATTCCTTTGCGAGAACCCGTATACCTGTTGTTGAAGAGGACTTCGCTGGGGAATACTGGTCTTTGTCTTGGGAGAAATTGAATTTAGGAGCTTCAATTGTTCGTTATTCTACTGAGGGATCATCTCTTAGTTGAGGAGGTGAAAATGAACTGCTATCTGGTCGTGCTCCAGGTCTTACAGTGATTTGCTGAGGAAAATAAGACTGACTGCTATCCGGTCGTGCTTCAGGTTTTACAGTGACTTACTGGGGAGATGAGATTAAACTTGTTATCTGGTTGTCTTCCAGGCTTTGCAATTTCTCAATTCTTATCTGGTCGTGCTCCAGGCTTCAGAAGGAATTAAGTGGTTATCCGGTCGCATCCGGGTTTCAACTTGAATTTAAGGCATACTAATATCCGGTCGATTTCCGGGCTTCATAGTAATTGGCCGAGTAAACTGCTATTTGGTCGAATTCTAAGCTTCGCAGTACCTTATACTGTTATCTGGTCGTGTCCCAGGTTTCAGTATCCTTTGCCGCTATCTGGTCGTGCTCCAGGCTTCACAGCATCTTATACCGTTATCTGGTCGTATGCCAGGCTTCACGGTGTCTTATAATGCTATCTGGTCGATTTCCAGGCTTTACAATAACTTGCTGAGGGTTAAGCTGTTTTCTGGTCGATTTCCGGGCTTCATAGCTTGCACTTAAGATATACCATTATCTGGTCGATTCCAGGCTTCGTAGTATTTTAGGAGGAACCAAGATGTTATTCGGTCGATTTCCGGGCTTCATAGCTTGAACTGGAATAGAAATCTTAGTATCGATTTGACTGAACCAGAGAAAAACTCGCGAGAACTTGATTTCATCTTTCCCTGAAAGGTAAAGAGTTAGTCGTATGTAATGTCATGATGTATGAAATGTATTGAGTAATGATGTTCTCAAAATAAATGAGATTGTGATGTATGATGCATATGTGTATACCACGATGTATGGATATGCAATGTTTTTGTGATATTCCCCGACTGGGGAGAATAAACCCCGGACTACTGTTGGAGAGTATAAGGAGGTGAATTCTTCGCTCTCACTGGGGATAGTGACCGAAGATGATTAGCTGGAGATTTGCATTCGTTCTGCTCGAGAATATTCTGCCGGGAGAGATTCTGTTTGAGAATAATCCTGTAGGGGAATGACCTTGTGGGGAAGAGAGATACTTTGTTGGATGGTCTGCTGATTTGGAGAAATAAACTCAGCTGGTGGTGAACTTATATTGCTGGTGATAGGTAAACTCTGCTTGGGGAGAATTTTGCTGACTCATTCGCGATTATGAACCTCGACTGGGGAGAGCTAACACCATTGTCTTTGGATACTTCCCACTCTGCATGGAGTGTATGTACCTTTAGTCATATTCTTAAGCTGACTCTATTCCTGTACCTGGTGGGTAGAGCAACTGTAAGGTTTGGACACTTTCTGTTTGCCCCCGTTCCTGGAATTACGAGTAATTATCTTTTGTCTTTTCATGTAAACATTTATGAATAACAATTATCCTCAAATACATATATAAAAAATGAATCATTGGACGTTCTTTGCAAAACAAAACAGAAAAAGAAAAACAATTTGAAATTTCTTGTAAAATGAATTGTATTGATCTTGAAGTTGGCCCGTAATAGGCGTTTTTGTACAAGAGGCTGACGTCCTAGTAAGAGAACGCCGCCGAAAGATAGAATTATACAGTTTGTGTAAAAGAAAGAAGCATCTATGTGAAACAATCCCACTGGGTTCCAACTCTGCTATTGCCCTTATATCTTCGAGCGTCTCATCACTTGGCTACTTGGTCAAAGGTGGATCAGATTGATTGGCGCCTTTCGAGCTTGGTAGTTGATACCGAAGTCTGGTTGCAAGATGATCCAATAAGACATAGTGTTACGCTTCCATCCCTAATTTTTGCCTGGACCGCCCTTTCGGGTTTTCAATCCACCGGGATACCCTTTTTTGCCCAAGCCTCCTTTTTAGGTTTTCGACTTGCCGGGTGTACAGTTTTTTCATTTTCATCCCTTACTTTTGCCCGAACCCTTTTGGTTCGCCGGGAAGCCCTTATTTTTTCCTAGGCCAGTCGACCTAGCGGGTCTTTGATTATGCGTAGTATCTTTTCACTATGTATGCATTGATGGGGTGAGGAAGGTCATCACCATCCATGGTGGTTAGAATCATAGCTCCCCCCGAGAAAATGTTCTTAACCACAAATGGCCCTTCGTATGTGGGGGTCCATTTTCCCCTGGGATCACCTTGCGGTAGTATGATGTGTTTGATTACCAGATCCCCGACTTGATATTCTTGACGTCTGACTTTCTTGTTAAAAGCCGTGATCATTCGCTTTTGATACGTCTGACCATGACAAATAGCAGTAAGCCTTTTTTCATCGATTAAATTTAGCTGATCAAGCCGGGTTTGGATCCAGTCGTCTTTGCTCAAACCTGCATCCTTCATAATCCGGAGAGAGGGTATCTGGACTTCGATGGGTAGGACTGCCTCCATGCCATACACCAGAGAGTAGGGTGTTGCCCCTGTCGATGTCCTTGCCGATGCACGATATCCATGAAGAGTGAATGGTAACATCTCATGCCAGTCTTTGTATGTCACCGTCATCTTCTGCACAATCTTCTTGATATTCTTGTTAGCCGTTTCAACAGCCCCATTCATATTCGGCCGGTAGGGAGAAGAGTTGTGATGCTGTATCTGGAACTATTTGCAGAGCTCGGTGATCATATTATTGTTGAGATTTGTACCATTGTCTGTGATGATTCTCTCCGGTACACCATATCGACAGATCAGATTGTGTCAGATAAACCGCGCCACGACGTTCTTGGTTACTGTAGCAAAGGAAGCTGCCTCAACCCACTTCATGAAATAATCAATAGCTACCAGAATGAAAGGATGTCCGTTGGATGCAGTAGGTCTGATCTCGCCGATCATGTCGATGCCCCACATTGCAAAAGGCCAAGGAGCTATCAAAACATTCAAAGGAACTAGAGGTACATGCACTTTATCAGCATAGACTTGGCACTTATGACAGGTCCGAGAGTGCTGATAACAATCGGCTTCCATAGTGGACCAATAATATCCTGCCCGTAGGATCTTCTTTGCCATGGTATGTCCATTAGAATGAGTTCCGAAGGTACCTTCATGTATCTCTACCATGATCCTTTCTGCCTCGCTCTTGTCCATGCACCGCAGTAAGGTCGAATCATGGTTACGCTTATAAAGGATCCCATTGCTAATGAAGAACTTCGCAGCGAACCTTCTCAGAAACTTCTTATCATTAACAGATGCCCCCATGGGATATTCTTGAGCCTCAAGATACCTCTTTACTTCGTGAAACCAGGGTTTATCTGCTACCTCTTTAGTCTCAATATCACAACAATGTGCGGGTTCGTCCAACCTCTCGATGGTAATCTGGGGAGCTTCATTGTCCCACCTGACCTTGAACATATAGGACATGGTAGCTAGCGCGTCCGCTAACTGGTTCTCCTCTCTCGGGAAGTGTTCAAAGGTTATCTCCTCGAAGTGTGGGAGCAACGTCAATACATACTCTTTGTAAGGAATAAGATTTGGGTGCTTCATATCCCACTCGCCTTTGATCTGACTGATCACTAAAGCAGAATCTCTGAATAAACTCAAGAACTTAATCCTCAGGTCAATAGCAGCTCGAAGACCCATGATGCACGCTTCATACTCCACCATATTGTTGGTGCAGTTAAAGCATAACCGGGTGGTGAACGGAGTATGGTAACCCTCAGGAGATATAATTACGGTGCCAATTCCATTACCTAGCGCGTTTGAGGCTCCATCAAAATACATAGACCATCAGGATCCTTCCTTAGGTCCTTCATCCGGTCCAGGTTTTTCACAGTCGGTCACCAACATGATGTTCTCATTCGGGAACTCGAAATTCATGGATTGGTAGTCATCCACTGCCTGATGCGCCAAATGATCTGCCAACACACTCCCCTTGATTGCTTTTTGGGTGGTGTATTGGATGTCATACTCAGTTAAGATCATCTGCCATCTTGCTATTCTTCCGAACAAGGCAGGCTTGTCGAAGATATACTTGATTGGATCCATTTTTGATATAAGTAAGGTGGTGTGAGTCAGCAT
Source organism: Vicia faba (assembly GCA_948472305.1). Lineage (NCBI taxonomy): Eukaryota > Viridiplantae > Streptophyta > Magnoliopsida > Fabales > Fabaceae > Vicia > Vicia faba. Next base: position 1,576,948,712 of record OX451737.1, read on the forward strand.
ATACTGTCTAAGCCGGCGAGCAGCCCATGCCAAAGCGCAACAAGTTTTCTCGAGTAATGAGTATCGAGTCTCACAGTCAGTAAACTTTTTGCTAAGGTAGTAAATAGCGTGCTCTTTTCGGCCAGACTCGTCATGCTGCCCCAGCACACACCCCATTGAATTATCCAATACTGTTTGTGATACGGTGGGAGAACTGACTATGGTTTTGCGTTTGTTTTCGCAAATGTTTCGGTTGAGCAAGAGTCGCCACCGAATTTTTATTTTATCCTAAGGAAAGGTTTAAAAAAGCACAGCAAAAACCTTTGAGATATTTTCTTGGGTTCGGGGAGTAGATTATAGAAAGGGAAGGTATTAGCACCCTTTCTATCCATGGTTATCCATGGGCTCTTAGGTACTTGCTTAGATCAACTTGCCTTGGTTTTCAATTGTTTGAAATGGTGCTTTGTGTGTGGTTTTGAAAAGGTTTTGAAAAAGATGCCTTGTTTAGGCTACCCTTGTAACAATTCTTTACTCGAATGTTTTACAAAAGGTGTTTGTCTTTTTGAAAAGATGTTTCAAGGTTTTTGAAAGTTTGTTTTGAAAGTGTTTGTGAAGTGTGGTTTGAAAAATAGGCAAGTGTTTTTGATTTGCAAGTTGACAAGTACTTAAGAGCTATCTACCCTAAAGTTCTCAAAGATTTTTGCTATGTTTTAACTCTTTTAACAATTTTGTTCCACCATTGTATTTGGTGGACAATCTTGTGTTAGGAGGTGAAAGGGACGGGCGCGGGTCATCGTTTAGACCATAATTGCAATGGTGCCAAGTATCTTTGGGCAATTTTCCTTTAAGGGACTTGATCATTTTTAGGCAACTTTCGAAAGCATCGTCGAGGGACTATGATCATTTGAATTGTGTTTGTTTTGCCCAAAGAGACCTAACATGCAATATGGCCCATTTATTGAAGGCAACAAGTGGAATACCCTAGGGGTGCAAGTGTGATTAGTGTTGTCCATTTTCATGCTTGTTTATCTTGAAATTAGGTCAAACTATTTTGTTGTTTTTATTTGCATACAAACCCTAATTCTAACATGGTATATTTAGAAAGCAATAAAGTGCGAAATTTAAAATTCCTAAGCTATTACAACACAATATGGGGAGGGGGTACAAATGTTCAAATGGGGGAGTATTTGACAAGGAAATTAAACCTAGCTATTACATCAATTTGGAATTATTTACAAGATAATCAATTGCACAAATTAAATAGAAATAAAATAAATATGTAAGATGCAAAAAGGATTTTTATATGTATGGAAAAAAGAGTATTTTTATGTCAAATAATATAAAATAAAAAGTATTATTTTTTGGAGTTTTTTATGTTTAGGGTAAAACCCTAATTTCTTAAATAAAAGGTATTATTTATTTAATGTGTACCATATTTATTTATTATATACAAAATAAAATAAAAATGAAGTATATTTATAAAAAAGTATTTTTTGAGGTCAAATATTAATAAAAGAAAAATGTATATATTTTTGTATTTTTGCCCTAAATATTCTAATAAATATATATATATATATATATATATATATATATATATATATATATATATATATATATATATATATATATATATATATATATATATATATATATATATATATATATATATATATATATATATATATATATATATATATATATATATATATATATATATATATATATATATATATATATATATATATATATATATATATATATATATATTTGTATTATTTTCTAAATATGTATTATATATACAAAAATAATAATATTTAATATTTATAAAAAAAGGTATATTTTATATAAAATATTTTAAGAAGATAAAACAAAATAAAAATGAAAATAAAATGTGTTTACATTATTTTTTAGTATTTTAAGTAAAAAGTGTTTATTTATTTATTTATGTACAAATATCAATATAAACAAATAAATGCCTAAAAAATTCAAAAATGGTTTAAAAAATTATTTTTATATTTTTAATATCATGAGGAAAAATAAATAAGTCAGGAATAAAAAACAAAAGTAAAAAAATCATAAAAATAAACCAAATGGGCCTAGGGGGTGTCAAAGTAAAAATAGTGTGTGAAAAGAAATACAAAAACAGGCCCAGCCCACCAAGTCCTTCTTCAACCTCCAGCCAGAAATTGTTCAAAAAACGCGCGCCTGTACACTGATTCAAACATCTGGATTCCTTGACTTTTTGCACAAGCTTACAACACCAAAAATGTTAAGCATTGAATCACGATTCTGAATATGTAAAGAACTCCTCCTAACTCTCAGAAATGAGAGAGAATTTTATCATTCCCAAGTTTTAACCTAACTTTTTATCAATATTCAGACCTTAAATTCTCACAGCATATGCAAAATAAATGAAAAGTAAAGGTATGTACAGTTTCAGGGGTATGAGTAGAACACTTCTTATTCACAAACTTAAAGCTAATGATGCCTACATTGAGAGATAGAAGTTCAAGAATATACCTGTTCAGTTGAAGTTGTATCTGATGATGGAGGTACTTTCAGAGCAAGGTGATGATTGGTACAACTTCCTTGATGTCCAGGGATGCTATTCCAAGCTTTACTTTGTCTTGAAACCTTTTGAATCGAGCTATGGAACTTCAGCTGCAAAACAAGAAAATGAAAATGGTGGTGTGGCCTGGGAGTGTTACAGGTCGTGTTTGGGGTTTGGATTAGCTTCAAGGGATGTTGTGGGATGTATTTGAGGTGGTTTTAGCAAGAGTGCATGGAAGGTTTGAACTGGGGAACTCAAACTGCAGCAGATGCTCTGTTTGGGCAGTTTGAGGGTGATTCTGGGAATGGGGAGATATTGGAGATGTTAGGGTCGTGTTTCAGCTTAGGATGGATCTTTAGAATATGCTTGACAAGTTTGCTTAAGGCCTGGTTAGCTGATATGAGAGTTGGTGTACAAAATGCAAGCTTTCTTACACTTTAAGCAACAAATGTCCAAGTTGGTTTTTAGACAGGTAGAGGCCCCCCTAATGTGCTGCAAACCTTGGCATTGATCAGTGTAATTAGTTCCTAAACTTGTGCCAAGGGGATTTGAACTGTACTTCTTGGATTTGCATATTGACATAAAGCTTACTTTTGCAAAAATGGTTAAAGTGCTTTATCTATTTTGGGATTAAACCATTATGCAATGCTTGAACACATAGAATATGGTCTTGGCACAAAGAGTTTGCATTAAATTTATGAGTGTAATTGAGGTAAAAGGCCTGTAATCAAGGTAAGCATGCTGATTTGAAAATTGCCTAAGTGTATGAACATGGAAATTGGCCAATTCACAAGTGAGTTTTTCCCAACTTGCCAAATTCGATTCTCTCAAACCATGAGGTTGTTTGATGAGTTCTTGGACATTTTGGAAAGCTTGGAATGTGTACTACAATCCATCTTTGAAGTGCAAACTGAAATTCCAAGTGGAAGTATGTGAAAAATGGTCTTGAAGTTAGGTAAAAACCTTGCCTAAAATAGGTCAAATTTTCTCTAAGTTAAGAATGGTTTGGTACCCTTGTTCCAAAAATTGTAACTTGAGATACAAGCTTCTTTTTGGAAAACTTTGTGAACCAAAGTTGTAGATTATGCAATAGGCTACAACTTTCATGTTTTGACTTTTGCTTGAATCCAAATGAATCTTGGTGAGAAAGTGGGACAAAGTTAGGAAAAAATTAGGGTTTTTCATAACTTAGAAAAATTCTAAGTTATGAAAAATCTTCATTTCAAACCCTAATTTGCATTTCTTGATTTCTTGATGAACAAGTTTCATGATTTGGCATGTTTTAATGAAAAATGAATCTTGACACTTAATTTTGACCAAAAAGTCAAAGTTTGACTTTTCAGTATACAGTCAAAATTGATCAATTGACTGGGAAATTCAACTGTCAATCTTGTGTATTTGGGATCTTTTGAACTTGTTGAGCATGTCAAGACAATTCCATGGGGTCCTTGAGTCCATATGTGAGCTTGGTTTGCCATTGGCTAGGTCAAACAGTCAAAAATTGCCTTTGTGCAGTCAAAACCCTAAAAATGACCATTTTGCCCTTTTGGTGATCTGATCAAATTTCTTGTGGGATTGTGATCCAAACTTGATCAAATGGTCCATGTGAGTTCATAATGTTGATGTGGGTCAATTTTTATGAGATTTGACTGTCAATTGGCCACAGTTGACTTTTTCCCCAATACAGTTGATTTCTAGGTCAACTGTCCAATTGACTGGGCAAAATTTGGAATCAAGACTTGAAACTTGGTATGGATAAACTTGGGAGTCCAACATGAAGCATGAAAGTAATCTTAGGCATTCTAGGTCAAAACATCTTTGTGCAAACACAAACCCTAATTTGGGTCAACAGTGCAAGGAGGAGTATTGAGCAGATGAAACCCTAACTGGATCTTGAGCTTTAAGGGCTTTGTGATGAGAAATCATATGAGAAAAAGGGAGGGAAAATTTTGGGGTACAACAGTTGCCCCTGTTCAATCTTCTTGAATCCGAAGAGTTAGATTGGAAAGTTTGCCTTTCGTGACTCGAGGGTAAAAGGAGATTGGACACTAGAGTGCCCGAAAATTTGCACTCGTCAAAGCAATGGATGCGGGAATGGGCTTAGAGATGCCATTTGGAGATGGGATTAACAATGCCATCTGGAAGAGTGACAGAAACTTGTCGGGGATGGGCTTAAATATGCCATCTAGAATGAGTATCAGAAAGGTGTCCATGTTTGGGAACATCTTTGAACTGGGGTCTGAATAAGCAATAGATTGACATCCTTATCAGGAGGCATCCGTAAACTGTTTTCAAAAGGTGCATCTGAACAAGCGATAGATTAACATCCATTGTTGGGAAGAATCCATAAACTGTTTTCAGAAGTCTTGAGAAGAGACTGAACAAGCGATAGGTTAGCATCCGTTACTTGGAGGACCCGTGAACTGTTTTCAGAAATCTTGGAGTTTGAATAAGCAATAGAGCAGCATCCGTTGTTGGGAAGCGTCCGTAAACTGTTCTCAAAAGTTGCATCTGAACAAGTTGATAGACTAACATCCGTTGTTGGGAAGAATCCATAAATTGTTTTCAAAAGGCTTGAGAAGAAACTGAACAAGTGATAGGTCAACATCCGTTACTTGGAGAACCCGTGAACTGTTTTCAGAAATCTTGAAGTTTGAATAAGCAATAGAGCAGCATCCGTTGTTGGGAAGCGTCCGTAAACTGTTTTCAAAAGTTGCATCTGAACAAGTTGATAGATTAACATCCGTTATTGGGAAGAATCCACAAGCTGTTTTCAGAAGTCTTGAAGTTGAATAAGCAATAGAGCAGCATCCATTGTTGGGAAGCGTCCGTAAACTGTTTTCAAAAGTGTCTCGGAGGATAATGATTTTTTTTCTGTCGACTGATCTTACCTACAAAGGCAAAGAGTTAGTTACATGCAATGTCATGATGCATGATACAATGTATGTTATATGATAAGAATTTAAATGGATGCGCATGTAAGCTGGAGAGCTGTCTTGCAAAGGATAGATGAATCCGAGATGGCTGAAGATAAAAGCATCTTGACTGCTACTGGAAAGAATAATTCCTGGTGGTTGCTGGAGAATAAGGAGCTGGGGTTGTATGCCAAACTACTGGGGAATTCCTGTCTTGAGGAGATCTTCATTGGAGAATCTTGAATATATAATGAGGAACTGAAAACTGAAAGTCTGCAGATTTGCTTGGGGAATACCAGACCTTCAATCGTCGAAGGGCCTTAGAACCACTTGCGGGGACTTGGAACCTCCTTGGCGACTTGCAGGGTAAAAGAATTTCTGATGATTTCTACTGGGGATTTTAGAACCTGGTAGACTTAAGCTGGGGAGATAAGACTGAGAATCTCTAGTCCAGTGAGAAGCATTTCTGTGGGGAAAAGGTTCACTAGTCTGGCTCCGCTGGGGATAGATAGTTTGAAGCTTTAGCTCTGCTGGGGATACTGAAACTTAAACTCTAAGGGGAATTGAGTACTGGAGGATTCTCTGGCTGGGGATAACAAAGATAGACTCTTCTGGGGATTGTATTGATAAGTCATGTTGGAGAACTCTGATGAACTCCGCTGGGGATAGGAAGAAATTTGCCGAGTGCGATCTTCCGTGGCAATAAGCTGAGGGTAACCCAGTTATAAGCCCTTGTGAGGAGTAACTTTGAATAAAGCTCGGGAGAGACGTCCGTACTCTGCAGGGGATAAGCTTCCAAAATCTACTAGGGATAAGCTTCAAGACTTGCTGGGGATATGGATTCCAAATCTTCTGGGGGTTTCCTTTGAAAGGGTATCAAGATATCCAACTGCACCTTCAACCTATCAGTAATCCTCTTTCTGGATTCATAAGGAAATGATTATGTTCAAATGCATATGCCTATTTAACAAAACATTGGACGTATCTCAAAATAAAACAAATAGTGCAAGAGAAAAGAAGAGGAAATGACACAAATTTCTGGGAAAAGTATTTGTATTGACTTTCTATGAGTATATTTGTACAAAGGAGACAATCATCCTAGTAAGAGGATTTTGTCATAAATATTGAAAGATTTATACAAAATAAAGATGGCTATGTGAAATAATTCCATGAGATTCCATTCCGCTATAGCCTTCACAACTCTGAATATCTGTCTATTCAATGCTTCATTTGTCGATGACTGGATTGATCAGAAATCTGGAACTGGTTGATGAAGAGATTGTCTTTGAAGTGATCCAACGAGACATAGTCATACGCTTTAATTCCCTAACTTTTGCCTGAATCGCCCTTTCAGGTTTTCGATCCACCGGGAAACCCCTTTTTGCCCAAGCTGCCCTTTCGGGTTTTCAACTTGTCGGGTGTACAAATTTTTTTTGTTTTTATCCCTAATTTTTGCCTGAACCGCCCTTTCGGGTTTTCGGTTCACCGAGATGCCCATTTTTGCCCAAGCCGCCCTTTCGGGTTTTCGACTTGTCGGGTTATTTTATGCGTAGTATCTTTTGACTATGTCTGCGTTCGCAGGGTGCGGCAAATCGTCGCCGTCCATGGTGGTCAGAATCATCGCACCACCAGAAAATATGCTCTTGATCACAAATGGTCCTTCATATGTAGGAGTCCATTTTCCCCTGGGATCACTTTGCGGCAAGATAATCCGCTTAATTACGAGATCTCCGACTTGATACACTTGACGTCTGACTTTTTTATTGAAGGCCTTGATCATCCGTTTTTGATACGTCTGACCATGGCAGATAGCAGCGAGTCGCTTCTCGTCGATCAAATTGAGTTGATCAAGTCGGGTCTGCATCCAATCATCTTCATTCAAACCTGTGTCCTTCATAATCCTTAGAGAAGGAATCTGAACCTCCATAGGCAGGACAACTTCCATGCCATATACCAAAGAAAATGGGGTTGCCCCAGTTGAAGTGCGTGCCGTCGTACGGTATCCATGTAGAGCAAATGGTAACATCTCATGCCAGTCTTTGTAAGTGACTGTCATTTTCTGAATGATCTTCTTAATTTTTTTGTTCGCAGCTTCAACAACACCGTTCATCTTCGGCCGATAGGGAGATGAATTGTGATGATAAATCTTGAACTGTTCGCACAATGCGGTGATCATCGTGTTATTCAGATTTGTACCGTTGTCTGTGATGATCCTGTCTGGAACACCATACCGGCATATGAAATTTTGCTTGATGAAGCGGGCAACCACATTTTTAGTAACAGAGGCGAAGGAAGCTGCTTCGACCCATTTGGTGAAATAGTCAATGGCAACCAGGATGAAGCGATGTCCGTTGGAAGCCGTGGGCTTGATCTCTCCAATCATGTCAATGCCCCACATTGCAAACGGCCAAGGAGCAGTCAGAACATTGAGAGGAACCGGAGGGATATGAACTTTGTCAGCATAGACTTGACATTTGTGGCAAGTACGGGAATGTTGATGGCAGTCAGCTTCCATGGTAGACCAGTAATAGCCTGCCCTTAGGATCTTCTTAGCCATTGTATGCCCGCTCAAGTGGGTGCCAAATGTGCCGCTATGTATCTCAGTCATGATCAACTCTGCTTCAGCTTTGTCTACGCATCAGAGTAATATACAATCATGGCTTCGTTTGTAAAGGATGCCGTTGCTCAGGAAGAATTTGGCAGCAAATTTCCTTAAGAACTTCTTGTCATTTGCGGAAGCTCCTTCGGGATAATCTCTAGTCTCGAGATACCTTTTGATTTCATGGAACCAGGGTTGTTCCACTACTTCTTCGGTATTAATCTCGTGACAATGTGCGGGTTCATCCATTCGCTCAATGGTGATTTGGGGAGCTTCGTTATCCCAGTTGAGTTTAAACATGGAGGACATTGTAGCCAGAGCATCTGCTAGCTGATTCTCTTCTCGCGGGAAATGCTCGAAGGTAATTTACTCGAAATGAGGCAACAATGTCAAGACATGTTCTCTGTATGGGATAATATTAGGATGCTTGGTATCCCACTCTCCTTTGATTTGACTGATAACCAAAGCCGAGTCCCCAAATACGATCAAAGATTTGATCCCCAAGTCTATAGCAGCCTTGAGACCAAATATGCAGGCTTCATACTCAGCCATGTTATTTGTGCAGCTGAAGCAAAGTCGGGCCGTGAAAGGGGTGTGACAACCTTCCGGAGAAATGAGTACCGCACCGATATCGTTTCCTAGTGCATTTGAAGCACCATCAAAGTACAGGGTCCATCGGGATCCCTTTTCGGGTCCGTCATACGGTCCGTTACCTTCAATGTTGTCCAAATTCATGATGTCCTCGTCTGGGAAGTCAAATCTCATGGGTTGATAATCTTCGATAGCTTGATGAGCCAGGTGGTCAGCTAGTACACTCCCTTTTATAGCTTTTTGGGTGGTGTACTGGATGTCATACTCAGTTAGGATCATTTGCCATCTAGCTATCCTTCCGGATAAGGCGGGCTTTTCGAAGATATACTTGATAGGATCCATTTTGGAAATCAACAGGGTAGTATGAGTCAACATATACTGTCTTAGTCGGCAAGCAGCTCATACCAAAGCGCAACAAGTTTTCTCGAGCAGTGAGTAGCGAGTCTCACAGTCGGTAAACTTTTTTCTAAGGTAATAAATAGCATGCTCTTTTCGACCAGACTCGTCATGCTGGCCCAAAACACACCCCATTGAGTTCTCCAAGACGGTCAGATACATGATCAATGGTCTTCCTTCGACGGGTGGCATCAGAATAGGAGGTTCTAGCAAATACTCCTTGATTTTATCAAAAGCAGCTTGGCAATCATCGTTCCATTCGACTACCTGATCTTTCTTCAAGAGTTTGAAAATTGGCTCACAGGTAGAAGTCAGATGAGAGATGAATCTGGCAATATAGTTCAAGCGCCCCAAGAACCCTCTAACCTCCTTTTCAGTACGGGGAGCAGGCATCTCTTGTATTGCTTTCACTTTTGCTGGATCGACTTCAATGCCTTTGTTGCTTACAATGAATCCTAGGAGTTTACCAGACCTAACTCCAAAAGTGCACTTACTTGGATTCAGCCTGAGTTTGTATTCTTTCAACCTGGCAAACAGCTTTTCTAGATGTTCAAGGTGCTCTTCCTCTGTTTGTGACCGAGCTATCATATCGTCTACGTAAACTTCAATCTCATGATGTATCATATCATGAAACAAAGCTACCATGGCGCATTGATAAGTTGCCCCTGCGTTCTTCAGCCCGAACGACATCACCTTGTAACAGAAAGTGCCCCATTGTGTGACAAAAGTTGTTTTCTCCATATCCTCGGGGGCCATTTTGATTTGATTGTAGCCCGAGAATCCATCCATGAAGGAAAACACCTTATGCTGAGCTGTATTGTCGATCAAAACATCAATGTGTGGAAGTGGAAAATCATCTTTGGGGCTGGCCCTATTCAAATCCCGGTAGTCCACACACATCCTGACTTTGCCATATTTCTTAGGTACTGGCACGATGTTAGCGACCCATTGAGGATAGGACGTAACAGCCAGAAAGCCAGCGTCGAATTGCTTCATCACTTCTGCTTTGATCTTTTCAGACATGTCAGGCCTCATTCGGCGGACTTTTTGCTTGATCGGTGGACAATCCTCTCTTGTGGGGAGACGGTGAACCACGATGTCTGTGTCTAAACCTGGCATGTCTTCATAAGACCAAGCGAAGATTTCAACATACTCATTCAACAACTGTATCAGGCGTTCCTTGACACTTGGTTCCAGATTGGCACCCACTTGCACCTCCTTCCGGTGTTCCTCGGTTCCCAAGTTGACAGTCTCCAACAACTCTTCATGAGGTAAGATGGCCCTTTCCTCTTGCTGTAGAAGTCTGGCTAGTTCCCCTGGTACTTCACAACCTTCGTCATCTTCATACTCGGCTTGATTGACCAGATCTTCAGTGTTATTGAAGGATATAGTAGAATAGTCACCCATGGAATCCGGAGTGGATGGGTACCTGCATTTGTGAGTGTGGGTGTGTGTAAGGGATAGCCATCCTTAAACAAAAAATGCAAAAGGAAAGAAAATGAACATAAGCAGTTTATCAAATGAAAAACGTCCAATGAATCATTAAACATGGCATATGGATATGAAAAATAACCAAAACCCTTACGAATGGACCTACATGCCCCGAGCAAGGCATGAGGTGAAAAAGATAGTGTACGGATTGTTTGAAAATAAATATTACAGACTAATAGAAAATGTTTGACAGATAAATTACTGATGAATAAAAGTGATGGGGACAAAGTCTTTTGCCTCCCAGTTGCACAATCCTCCTTTGACAGTTGGGTAAATCCACTCTTCGATGTTGCTCTCTTTGTCTTCATCCTCCAAAGCGTTGATTCCGTAGGGAGAAATTTTGATTGGCGCTCTTTCAATCTTCGAACGGCGCATAGCTTTCTGGCCTGCGGTAGTGAACCCTAATCCAAATTTGTCTGTCTTATGTGGAATATCAGGCAACTGCCCCCATGCTGAATTCTTCCCCTCCTTTATTGCGGCCCTTGCGTCCTCTAGAGATGCCATCCTGGCCATCTGCCTCGGTGTCTCAGCTGCCAACTTTGCTACTGTTATTTCAGGAAGGACTTCTTCGAAATGCTGGAAAGGTGTCTCAATGAACTCACCTTCTACCTCCACGTACCGGAAAGAGTTCAAGTGGCTAATCATGTACTCCTCTTCGCCATGGACAGTAATGATCTTTCCCTTGACAGGATACTTCAACATCTGAGGTAAGGAGGAGGTGACTGCCCCAGCATGGTGTATCCAAGGCCTACCCAACAAGCAAGAGTATGACGGACGGATGTCCATCACATAGAAAGTAGATTTAAACACCTCAGTGCCTATCTTGATGGGAATTTCAACCTCCCCATGGACCATTCTCTTCGAACCATCGAAAGCTTTGACAATAATATCACTTGGTTTCAACTCCAACCCTTCACAATCTAGTCGGTCCAAGGCCTTCTTAGGCAGTACATTCAGTGACGAACCAGTGTCGACCAAGACATGTGCGAGAGTAGTTCTTCGGCACTCGACTGAAATGTGCAAAGCATCATTGTGGTTTCTACCTTTAGGAGTTAGGTCGGCATCAGAGAAGCCTAATCCATTGTCCGCAGTAAGGTTGGCCACGCAATTTTGAAATTGATCTGCAGAGGTTTCCTGGGGCACATGGGCTGCCTTCAGGAATTTTATCAGAGCTTTAGCGTGCGCTTCCGAGCAAAGTAGTAGTGCCAGCATGGAGATCTTTGAGGGGGTTTTCCCCAGTTTTTCTACCACATCGTAATCACTCCTTTTGATTATTTTCAAGATCTCATCCATTTCCTTCTTGGAGGTCTCCGGAATGACCAAGGGCTGAGCCCTCGTCCTGACGAGCTCATCTTGGATTCCCTTACCTTTATCAGCAGCGGTAGGAGGGACAATACTAGGAACAACAACATCTTCAATCAATGGGGTTCTAGCGGAGAGTTTTATTGGTGCAGGGATAACCTTGTCGGCAGATGAGGGTCCAAAGATTGCTCTTGGAGGGGCAATCTCTGGAGAAAATATTCTCCCGCTCCGGGTGATTTTGCTCATGCCTGCAATGTTTCCAATGCTGGCTTCTTCATCATCCGAACTTTCTTCAGTTATTTCGATTTGTTTAATACCATGGTAGTAGACGTCACCGCCATAGTTCCATGGTATTGACTTCTCAGAAACATAGGGGACAGGCCCTGGCATTGTTATCTTCAAAGGAACAGATTTCGTAGCTGGTGTAATCTTAACAGGCTTTCTGACGGCCTTGGAAAGATTGGCGTGAATGGTTATAATTGAGACATCTTCAGTATGGGTTGGAGTAGTAGAAACTTTTTCAAACAAAATTTGTCGACTATCCATTAGGCCTTGGATGCCTTTCTTCAGTAACGGACAATCAAACGGCAGAGAGTAACAACAATAGCAGTCTTCTTTACATCCCGGGAAGATCCCGACCCTTAACAGATTCAACTTGATGGTTAACAATGGAGTTATCAGATCATTGACATCAGCAACATACAAATCTTCTTCAATGGCGTTGACATTTCGGCCGTGCTTCGGCATGGGAGCAGATATCACATTAGGCTTCTCCGGAGCGTCAAACTCCACCTCCTTCGCCTCTATCAGGTCTTAGATTTTATGCTTGAGTGCCCAACAATCATTGGTGTCGTGTCCGACACTGTCAGAATGGTAGGCGCATTTAGCATTAGGATGATAATGCAGAGAGGACGTATTCACATTTTTGGGTGCCTCTTTGATAGTGGCGAGATTCAACTTTAACAGATGGGGAAGCACTTGCGCTGGAGTCATATTAATGCGGGTGAACTGCCGTTGTGGCTGTTCCACCCGTTATTGATTTGGTCTGGACTGGTTATAGCGAGGCTGCTCACTTGAAGGGTTTTGAATCATTACGTCCCCCACGGCCGGCCGGCGCTCAGTCTTCCCTGCTCTTCTTTGGGAGTATACCACAGTCGTTTCCTTCTTAAAAGGCTTCTTCTCAACACTTGCAGCAACACCCTTCTGAATCTTTCCTGACTTGATGCCAGCTTCTATTCTTTCGCCTGTTAAGATCAAATCGGTAAACCCCGCGGAGGAGTTACCAATCAGATGATTGAAGAATGGCCCAGATAGGGTCCCTAGAAACATATCAACAAGTTCACGGTCGGTTAAAGAAGGCTGCACCCTGCCAGCCAAATCCCTCCATTTTTGTGCATATTCTTTTAATCCTTCGCCTGTTCCCAATGACATACCCTAAAGTTGGGTACGCGTAGGAGCAAGGTCAGAATTGTACTGATATTGTTTGTAAAAGGCGGTGGCCAAGTCTTCCCAATTTCGGACGCTGGTTCCCTCTAGCTGATAAAACCACTCCAATTGAGCCCCAGAAAGGCTGTCTTGAAAGAAATGGATCCAAAGGTTTTTATCTGTCGTATAGGGTTGGATCTTTCTTACGTAGGACCTGAGATGCATTTTTGGACAGGACAACCCATCATACCTCACAAAAACTGGCACTTTGAACTTTAGGGGAATCACAATCCCGGCAACCAAACCCAAGTCTTCAAAATCCAAACTCGGTACTCTTTGTAGCTCCATGGCGGCCAACCTGTCTTCTAAACCCTTGTATTTATCATCAGCCGAAGGGTATTGCTTATCAGAGTAGTCTTCATCCTCTTCGACCTCCTCTTCTTCCACATCGGACTCGGAAGGTACCGCAGCCCCACCTCCTTTACTGGTTCCTTCATCAGAGGTAGGAGGAAATTCAAGCACTCTCCTGGCCTCTCTGTCAAATCTTCTCCCTAAAGTAGCCACCCCGAGTCTCTTTTTCTTCTTTTTCACTGGGTCTTTATTCCCCAGCAAGGTCTTGAGATCCTCCTGACCTTTAGCCAAGGTTGTCAGGAGTTGCTGGAACTGTTCATTTTGAGCTTGCAGGTCTTTGATTGTTTGCTCGAGATCCATCCTACTGAAATAAACAGCAGACAGATAAGGAAACCTGGAGTGAGACCTGCTTATGCACATGATGAATGGTATGCTTATGTATGCAATGCATTCAAGGATTTAGAACATTCAAAATTGTTGCAGAGAAAGAAGAACGCACGTCATATTAATAAGAAGAAATTTGTTAGTACATAAATGCCTCATGGGCCAAGTATTACGAAAACAACTTCTCAAGGTAAAAAGACGTTGCGCATCCTCTTTGGCGCAATGTAGGTGTTGAGGGCCTCTTGCTCATGGAGTCGGCGGGTAAGCTCTAGAACCTTCTTCTCGCTGGCGTAGAAGCTGGCTTCAAAAGGGTTCTGTTCCTCCTTGAGCTGAATCCAACTTTTCTGCATTTCCTCCCACGATGTTGTTATGTCTGGATGTAGGATGGTGTAGGGAACCTCTCCTTCCATGAAGGGCTCTTTAATCACAGGGAGAACATGAGGATAAGGCATCATTAGACTTTGGGCTCGGGCTCGTACCCACTTGAGATAAGGCTCAAGAGGGATGGAGTTCTTGTGTCCCAGTGTCTTGCTATCAACCTTGTTGGGCCTTCCCCAAGCTCTGATGAATCTTTGGCGAAGTCCTTGCGCATCGTTGTCGAAGTCAAAAACTAGGTCAGGAATCAACATATCATGAGGGCCATCCCTCCGTGCATATCCAAATTTCCTCAAAGCTAGACAAGGGTTGTAGGTGATACCTCCTCTGATTCCAAGTAAAGGAACATTAGGAAACTCTCCACAACGATCGACGATGATGACATTTTCTCTGGACCGAGAACACCAATGTACATCAGAGTGAGTAAGAGTCATTAACCGTTGGGACCACCTTGAGCCTTGGTCATTCTTCAAGACAGATTGTGGAAGGTGCGAAATAAACCACCTTGCAAGGAGAGGAGTACAGCACATGAGAACACCCCTCTTTCTCATTGTTCGTGTGTAAAATGAGTGAAGAATGTCCCCAAGCAATGTTGGTATTGGATTTCTGGACAAGAAGATTTTGACGGCGTTGACATCTACCAATTGGTCAGAATTTGGGAACAAGACCAACCCATAGATAAGGAGTGCCACAATTTCTTCAAAGGCTTGTAGGTCCAATGAATTCCAACACTCTTGTGCTTTCTCAAACAAGAATTTTGCTAAGAATCCTTTGACGCAGCTTCTGGTTTCCCAATGCCCCTTGATGTCGGATGGTTGTAGATGTAATGCTCGAGCAACATCTTCCAGCTTTGGTTCCTTTTCCGTACCGTTGAAGGGTAGTTGATTAAGGATAGGGATTCTTAGGAGTTGGGAAAACTCCTCCAAAGTGGGCACCAACTGGTAATCAGGGAAAGTGAAACAGTGGTGAAGAAGGTCAAAGAACTGGAATATCACTTTCATCATGTCTTCTTCAATGTTGGTGTTGACTAAGCTGAGCAGTCTACCATGTCTTTCACTGAAGGATGAGTTTTCCGGAATTCTTGAGGTGAGCTCCTTGAGTTGAGGAGAGATTCTCACAAGGTTGACTTGAATGGTTTTTCTGCGAGGAATTTCCATGACCTACAAAACAAGAACAAAGATGAAGATCCAAACCCTTGAAATGGTTAGTGAATGCATATGATGCTTTATGATGTTTATGATGTATGCACAAACATATGTACAAGCAAATCACACCAATCCCTAGTTTCAGGCTTGCATGAGGTTTCATAGGTAAGTACCCTCTTGAGTGTAGTTGGCTTAAAAACCTGTCCTATAAATAGTAACCGGGTTCTAAGGAGCTCAATATCATTGGATTGTTTTCATCGTTCATTGTTTTGGTTTAGCCACTTAACTAGCGACCAAAATATTCCAAGAAAACAAACCTCAATGAGTGTAGTATCGAGTATCTACCAACTTCTGACTGCACCAAAGCCGGTCATCTCACTACCCCTAATAAAAGGCCAAGATGGTCAAGTAAGGTTCTAGGTCATTAGTGCTTAGTGACATCACTCAGCGGCCCCGTACTCTCCTTGATTGAACTCAAGGGTTACCGGTACTCACAAATATGTCGCACTAATACAGATATTGCTTCGACCGTTTCGGTATACCCCGCACAGTTTCCACAACGTATTGCTATCTATGAAATGTTTCCCAAAATCCGGGTGGAGGATTACGAACCCAAACAAGAGAGCCAAAATATAAAGCAATCAAGACAAACAATTAATCATGCAAGAGGGTGATCTAAGCCCTAAGGTTACTCCACTTTTAAAATTTTATCCCCAGCAGAGTCGCCAGTTCTGTGATACGGTGGGAGAACTGACTATGGTTTTGCGTTTGTTTTCGCAAATGTTTCGGTTGAGCAAGAGTCGCCACCGACTTTTTATTTTATCCTAAGGAAAGGTTTAAAAAAGAACAGCAAAAACCTTTGAGATATTTTCTTGGGTTCGGGGAGTAGATTATAGAAAGGGAAGGTATTAGCACCCTTTCTATCCATGGTTATCCATGGGCTCTTAGGTACTTGCTTAGATCAACTTGCCTTGGTTTTCAATTGTTTGAAATGGTGCTTTGTGTGTGGTTTTGAAAAGGTTTTGAAAAAGATGCCTTGTTTAGGCTACCCTTGTAACAATTCTTTACTCGAATGTTTTACAAAAGGTGCTTGTCTTTTTGAAAAGATGTTTCAAGGTTTTTGAAAGTTTGTTTTCAAAGTGTTTGTGAAGTGTGGTTTGAAAAATAGGCAAGTGTTTTTGATTTTCAAGTTGACAAGTACTTAAGAGCTATCTACCCTAAAGTTCTCAAAGATTTTTGCTATGTTTTAACTCTTTTAACAATTTTGTTCCACCATTGTATTTGGTGGACAATCTTGTGTTAGGAGGTGAAAGGGACGGGCGCGGGTCATCGTTTAGACCATAATTGCAATGGTGCCAAGTATCTTTGGGCAATTTTCCTTTAAGGGACTTGATCATTTTTAGGCAACTTTCGAAAGCGTCGTCGAGGGACTATGATCATTTGAATTGTGTTTGTTTTGCCCAAAGAGACCTAACATGCAATATGGCCCATTTATTGAAGGCAACAAGTGGAATACCCTAGGGGTGCAAGTGTGATTAGTGTTGTCCATTTTCATGCTTGTTTATCTTGAAATTAGGTCAAACTATTTTGTTGTTTTTATTTGCATACAAACCCTAATTCTAACATGGAATATTTAGAAAGCAATAAAGTGCGAAATTTAAAATTCCTAAGCTATTACAACACAATATGGGGAGGGGGTACAAATGTTCAAATGGGGGAGTATTTGACAAGGAAATTAAACCTAGCTATTACATCAATTTGGAATTATTTACAAGATAATCAATTGCACAAATTAAATAGAAATAAAATAAATATGTAAGATGCAAAAAGGATTTTTATATGTATGGAAAAAAGAGTATTTTTATGTCAAATAATATAAAATAAAAAGTATTATTTTTTGGAGTTTTTTATGTTTAGGGTAAAACCCTAATTTCTTAAATAAAAGGTATTATTTATTTAATGTGTACCATATTTATTTATTATATACAAAATAAAATAAAAATGAAGTATATTTATAAAAAAGTATTTTTTGAGGTCAAATATTAATAAAAGAAAAATGTATATATTTTTGTATTTTTGCCCTAAATATTCTAATAAATATATATATATATATATATATATATATATATATATATATATATATATATATATATATATATATATATATATATATATATATATATATATATATATATATATATATATATATATATATATATATATATATATATATATATTTGTATTATTTTCTAAATATGTATTATATATACAAAAATAATAATATTTAATATTTATAAAAAAAGGTATATTTTATATAAAATATTTTAAGAAGATAAAACAAAATAAAAATGAAAATAAAATGTGTTTACATTATTTTTTAGTATTTTAAGTAAAAAGTGTTTATTTATTTATTTATGTACAAATATCAATATAAACAAATAAATGCCTAAAAAATTCAAAAATGGTTTAAAAAATTATTTTTATATTTTTAATATCATGAGGAAAAATAAGTAAGTCAGGAATAAAAAACAAAAGTAAAAAAATCATAAAAATAAACCAAATGGGCCTAGGGGGTGTCAAAGTAAAAATAGTGTGTGAAAAGAAATACAAAAACAGGCCCAGCCCACCAAGTCCTTCTTCAACCTCCAGCCAGAAATTGTTCAAAAAACGCGCGCCTGTACACTGATTCAAACATCTGGATTCCTTGACTTTTTGCACAAACTTACAACACCAAAAATGTTAAGCATTGAATCACGATTCTGAATATGTAAAGAACTCCTCCTAACTCTCAGAAATGAGAGAGAATTTTATCATTCCCAAGTTTTAACCTAACTTTTTATCAATATTCAGACCTTAAATTCTCACAGCATATGCAAAATAAATGAAAAGTAAAGGTATGTACAGTTTCAGGGGTATGAGTAGAACACTTCTTATTCACAAACTTAGAGCTAATGATGCCTACATTGAGAGATAGAAGTTCAAGAATATACCTGTTCAGTTGAAGTTGTATCTGATGATGGAGGTACTTTCAGAGCAAGGTGATGATTGGTACAACTTCCTTGATGTCCAGGGATGCTATTCCAAGCTTTACTTTGTCTTGAAACCTTTTGAATCGAGCTATGGAACTTCAGCTGCAAAACAAGAAAATGAAAATGGTGGTGTGGCCTGGGAGTGTTACAGGTCGTGTTTGGGGTTTGGATTAGCTTCAAGGGATGTTGTGGGATGTATTTGAGGTGGTTTTAGCAAGAGTGCATGGAAGGTTTGAACTGGGGAACTCAAACTGCAGCAGATGCTCTGTTTGGGCAGTTTGAGGGTGATTCTGGGAATGGGGAGATATTGGAGATGTTAGGGTCGTGTTTCAGCTTAGGATGGATCTTTAGAATATGCTTGACAAGTTTGCTTAAGGCCTGGTTAGCTGATATGAGAGTTGGTGTACAAAATGCAAGCTTTCTTACACTTTAAGCAACAAATGTCCAAGTTGGTTTTTAGACAGGTAGAGGCCCCCCTAATGTGCTGCAAACCTTGACATTGATCAGTGTAATTAGTTCCTAAACTTGTGCCAAGGGGATTTGAACTGTACTTCTTGGATTTGCATATTGACATAAAGCTTACTTTTGCAAAAATGGTTAAAGTGCTTTATCTATTTTGGGATTAAACCATTATGCAATGCTTGAAAACATAGAATATGGTCTTGGCACAAAGAGTTTGCATTAAATTTATGAGTGTAATTGAGGTAAAAGGCCTGTAATCAAGGTAAGCATGCTGATTTGAAAATTGCCTAAGTGTATGAACATGGAAATTGGCCAATTCACAAGTGAGTTTTTCCCAACTTGCCAAATTCGATTCTCTCAAACCATGAGGTTGTTTGATGAGTTCTTGGACATTTTGGAAAGCTTGGAATGTGTACTACAATCCATCTTTGAAGTGCAAACTGAAATGACAAGTGGAAGTATGTGAAAAATGGTCTTGAAGTTAGGTAAAAACCTTGCCTAAAATAGGTCAAATTTTCTCTAAGTTAAGAATGGTTTGGTACCCTTGTTCCAAAAATTGTAACTTGAGATACAAGCTTCTTTTGGGAAAACTTTGTGAACCAAAGTTGTAGATTATGCAATATGCTACAACTTTCATGTTTTGACTTTTGCTTGAATCCAAATGAATCTTGGTGAGAAAGTGGGACAAAGTTAGCAAAAAATTAGGGTTTTTCATAACTTAGAAAAATTCTAAGTTATGAAAAATCTTCATTTCAAACCCTAATTTGCATTTCTTGATTTCTTGATGAACAAGTTTCATGATTTGGCATGTTTTAATGAAAAATGAATCTTGACACTTGATTTTGACCAAAAAGTCAAAGTTTGACTTTTCAGTATACAGTCAAAATTGATCAATTGACTGGGAAATTCAACTGTCAATCTTGTGTATTTGGGATCTTTTGAACTTGTTGAGCATGTCAAGACAATTTCATGGGGTCCTTGAGTACATATGTGAGCTTGGTTTGCCATTGGCTAGGTCAAACAGTCAAAAATTGCCTTTGTGCAGTCAAAACCCTAAAAATGACCATTTTGCCCTTTTGGTGATCTGATCAAATTTCTTGTGGGATTGTGATCCAAACTTGATCAAATGGTCCATGTGAGTTCATAATGTTGATGTGGGTCAATTTTTATGAGATTTGACTGTCAATTGGCCACATTTGACTTTTTCCCCAATACAGTTGATTTCTGGGTCAACTGTCCAATTGACTGGGCAAAATTTGGAATCAAGACTTGAAACTTGGTATGGATAAACTTGGGAGTCCAACATGAAGAATGAAAGTCATCTTAGGAATTCTAGGTCAAAACATCTTTGTGCAAACACAAACCCTAATTTGGGTCAACAGTGCAAGGAGGAGTATTGAGCAGATGAAACCCTAACTGGATCTTGAGCTTCAAGGGCTTTGTGATGAGAAATCATATGAGAAAAAGGGAGGGCAAATTTTGGGGTACAACACTGTCAAGTATAAGATCAAAGGTATTCCTTCAACTAGAGGCATCAGAATAGGTGGATCTTGGAGGTATTCCTTGATTCTTTCGAAAGCGGTCTAACATTCATCATTCCATTCTACCACTTGATCTTTCTTTAGCAGCTTGAAGATTGGCTCACAAGTAGCAGTCAGATGTGAAATGAATCTGGCGATGTAATTCAGACGTCCCAAAAAGCCTCTAACTTCTTTTTCTATGTGGGGAGTCGGCATCTCTTGTATGGCCTTCACCTTGGTAGGGTCCACCTGAATACCCTTATCACTAACGACCAAACCCAACAGCTTACCAGACCTTACCCCGAAGGTGCACTTGTTCGGGTTCAACCTCAGCTTGTACGTCTTCAGCCTGTCAAACAACTTCTATAGATGATCTAGGTGCTCTTCCTTAGTCTGGGACCTAGCTATCATATCATCAACATAAACCTCGATCTCATGGTGAATCATGTCGTGGAACAAGGCGACCATGGCGCGCTGATAAGTTGCCCCAACATTCTTCAACCCGAAAGGTATTACCTTGTAAAAAAAGGTGCCCCACTGTGTAACGAAGGTTGTCTTCTCCATGTCTTCAGGAGCCATTTTGATCTGATTGTAACCAGAAAAACCATCCATGAAGGAGAAGATCTTATGCTGCATGGTGTTGTCGACGAGAACATCGATGTGAGGAATTGGGAAGTCATCTTTGGGGCTTGCCTTGTTCAGATCTCTATAGTCCACACACATTTGTACCTTACCATCCTTCTTAGGAACCGGAACAACATTGGCAACCTGTGATACGGTGGGAGAACTGACTTAAGGGTTTTGTGTTTTATCGCAAATGTTGCACTTAGCAAGAGTCGCCACCGACTTTTTATTTTATCCTAAGGAAAGGTCAAAAAGCACAGGAAAGACCTTAGAGATGTTTTCTCGGGTTCGGGGGGTAGATTATGAAAAGGGAAGGTGCAAGCACCCTTTTCATCCATGGTTATCCATGGGCTCTTAGTTACTTGTTTAGATCACTTGCTTTTGCTTTTCAATTGTTTGAAATGGTGCTTTGGGTATGGTTTTTGAAAATGCTTTGAAAAAGAGGCCTTTTCTAGGCAACCTTTGTAATGATTCTTGTTTGAATATATACAAAGGTGTTTGTCTTTTGAAAATATATTTCAATGTTTTGAAAGTTTGCTTTTTGGGAAATGTTTTGAATTGTGTTGTGAGGTGTGTTTGAAAATAGCAAGGATGTTTTGCAAGCTTTTGATCAAGTAACTAAGAGTTGTCTACCCTATTTTACTCAAAGATCTTTCTTATGTTTTTAACCCTTTTGACAGTGTTGTTTCACCATTGCATTTGGTGAACAACCTTGTGTTAGGATGTTAAACGGGACAGGCGCGGGTCATCACATACAATCATTGAAGGCAACTTGTGAGACGCTCTAGCAATTTTGTAAGGGACGAGATCGTTTTATCGAAGGATACATCGAGGGTCATCGAGGGACTACGATCTTTATTTATCGAAGGGGCATTTGCTAGAGTGTCTCATATTCGAGGGACATGATTGCATTTTCCGAGGCAACAAGCGAGGTTACCCTAGAGGTGCGAGTGTGTATTGTGTTTGTCAATTTACATGCTTTTTGTCTTGTATTAGGTTATCTAGCGATTGATTTTGAACTTCGCATACAAACCCTAATCTCTAGTCATGGCATATTTGAAAGCATAAAGTGCGGGAATTAAAATTCTAAGCTATTACAAAAGTATCCGGGGATGGGGGTACAATTATTTAAAAATGGGGATGAATCTCATAAGGATAATAAAGTCCAAATATCAAGTGTTACAACCAAATCAAATTGTCGCAATTCAATATAAATTATAACAAATTATAAAATAAGGAAAATCAATAAATTATGAGATGCATGTATAAATAAAAATCTATTCTAAAAAAGGAAAGATTAAGAATTATTATTATTATTTGTATGTGTCTTATTAATTATGAAAGAAAAAATTTAAAGAAAAATTAGCTAAACAAAATTTCTATCATTCCCATATTGTTTAAAGAAAACAAAATTAATAAAAATTTCTATTATCCTTGTATTTTATTAATGTAACAATTATTAAAAAAAGAAAACTATATCAAAACAAAATTTTAATATATTATTTGATTTTTATTATTTAACAAAAGAAAAGAAAACAATTTATTTAGAATGAAATTAATTAAAAAAGTATTGGTTTAAATAAGAGAAAACAAATTAAATTAAAGAAAAAAAGATAGGCTTAAGAGTTTATTAAGGGTTAGGCCCAAAAATGAAAAAAAGGAACAAAAAGTCTGAATGGAGAAAAATGGGGGTGTGCTGGCCAATTTCGCATATGGGCTTAAGGTTTAGTGGCCAGACAGACCCAACTTCATGTTTGTACAATTTTAGGGGTTGTAGTTTTGATTAGGGTTTGTGTGTTTGGTTTCAACAGCGGCGCCGTTCTCTCACTCTCTTCTTCATCTTCATTCTTCTCAGGCCATGACGCTCTGATTCTCTCCCCAAACCCTAGCTACCGGAGCATCGCCCCCTCCCACTCTCTCATCCTCTCACAGTGGTCCATGGATTTGGTTCTAAAATGGTACGATTCGTCCCACTGATTTGAGTTTTACAGTCTTGTTTGCTTTGCATGTTTTACCTTACAGTCTAGTCTTTTAACCTTTTGATGTTTACATATCTGTGATGTAGCGAAGAAGGTTGGAGAAAAACGTACCTTGAGATTTTTCTTTGGACAAGAGAGATGGAGGGTGAGACAGTGCTCCTTGGTGGCTTAGCGGCGCAAGGAGGGAAGAGATGATGAGCTTCGCTTTTGGTATCTCTTTTTTTTTTGTTCTTGACTTGTTAATGATGATGTGTTCTGAAACTGTTATTGTTCTTGATCTTGTTGATGAAGGATACAATTCTGAAACTGTTATTGTTCTTGATTTTGTTGATGAAGGATACGATTCTGAAACTTGAATTGTTTTTTTGTTATTTCTGAACCTCTCTTCCTTTCTCTTGAATATTGATGTTTGATGATGAAGAAATTCTGAAAACTGTTTTTCGCTTCTGAAATGTTCTTCCTCTTTCTTGGCTATTGATGTTTGATGATGAAATATCTCTGAAAACTTTGTGGTTTGCTGCTTCTGAACCTCTCTTCCTTTTTTTGAATGTTGATGTTTGATGATTAAAAAAACTTCTGAAAACTTTGTTGTTTTCTTGATGAAACTTGATTTATTAGTTTCTTTGCCTTGAAGGTTAATGATGTAAGCAGTTCTGAAACCTGTTTGTATGCTTCTGAAATGCTCTTCCTCTTTCTTGGATATTGAAGGTTGATGATGAGAATGTCTCTGAAACTAGTTGTCTCTTTTGCTTATGAACCTCTCTTCCTTTCTCTTCTTGAATGCTGAAGGTTGATGATGAGAATGTCTCTGAAATGTTTTGGTTGGGCTGTGCTTGCAAATTTGCAATTTGGGCAATGGTTGCAGTTTCACAGGGTTTTTTGTGATTGTTTGGCTATAGTTTTGCTGCTAATAGGTTTGTTTTTGTTAGTGGGCTTGCAGTTTGGTTTGTTTGCTTTGGCAAGCTTGGCTTGTCACAATTTGTGTAACTTGCTACAGGTTTGTGGTATTGAATTGTTAACAGTTTTGGGCTACTGGTTTTTGTTAGTGCAGTTTGGTTATCTTTGAGTTTCGGACTTGGCTTTTGTTTGAAACTATTTGGTTAATGGTTGTGCACAGTTTGGATTTAGTTGTGCACAGTTTGGTTGTTTTGTATAGTTGGGCAGGCTGTGTTTTGTTTTCCAGGTTTTTGAGTTTGTTTGTGGTTTGTGGAACTGTTACAGGGTTGGGAATCTTGTAGCTTTACAGGCTTGGCTATGCAGGTTTGAGGATCTGTTTGGAATTTGAAGAGTTTTGTGGTTTTTTCACAAAGTGTTTTTTTTCTTTCTTTTTAACTGTTATGCAGTTTGATAGTTTTATATCCTTTTACTCTTTGTGATAGCCTCCTTTAGCCAACCTGTCAAACCTCACCCAAGGTGATATCTTTCTCTCTTTCTCTCTCCATGAAAAATCATTTTTTGCTTATTATATTATATTCTGAAAAGTTTGCTTTTGTCTGGAAAATGATGGAAAAAAAACTATGACAAGCTTTTGGCTTGTGAATTGGTTTTCCTGCTGCACTGTATTTTTTGCATTTGTACTTTTCTGACTGCATACTTTTGCTTTGTTCAATTGCTTAGTACAACTTGCATCTGGTTTAGCTTTCCATGCTTAGTTTTCTTAGTTTGACAGTTTGGTTTGTAATGCAGTACAATGGGCGCCTATGTTTGTAAAGTTGTCATGTTTTGTTGCAATGCTGCTTGTTACACCACTTGGTTGCTGACTTTGCAATGTTTGCATTCAGCTTGCCTATGTTTGATAGTTGCTTAGTTTTAATTTTGGCGCCTTGGTTTGCCTTGTATGCTAGCTTTGTAACTCAATATGCTTTGTATTTGAAACTTGCTGCATTCAGTTTTGGCACCTTAATGCTTTTTTTTGAATAAATTGCTTTTGTATGCTTGCATTTTATTTTTCTCTTTGTGAACCAAGAAGAGCAATCTTCTTGTGATTTGCAAAGAGAAAAATAAAAATATGATGAACAAATAGCACTCTGATTCCGGACGGCAAACTTTAATGATGATTTTTTCCCTTTTTTTCATTTGAAAATTCTTTTTAATTAACTGTACTAATATTCTTTTCCTTTGTCTTTTTCAGGTGGGCACCAATTGGATGATAGAGGAAGCAGAGGAAGCAAGAGACCTTGAGCATGGGGCAATGGAGCTTAGGAGACTTAGGCTTAGATTAGATAGACATTTTTTCATTTATTGTGAACATTTACTTATTTTTTTTAAAATACTATAAGTTGTAAAAACTTACAATATTCAAAAATAATAAATTATTTTTGTACCAATATTTGAAATGAATAAAAAGGTCTTTATCCACTAAAACTTTTCTATTGTCACATATCTTGCCATTCTTCCTTGCATCTTTACTTAATTATTTAAGATTCTCAAATCAAAATAATTGAAATTTCATTCCAACAATTCTAATCCAGACAACTTAGATCTCAAATAATCCAAAACTTTGCAGTCTCGTAACTTTGCAACAACATTCCAATCAACATACGCGTTGTATAATAAATAAGCAAGCATTCCATTAACCAGTAAAACTTTCATTCCATTAACAAGCAGATGTCTTGATATTCCAAATAACAGTCTCAGCTCCTATTTCTTATCCCAGATAATCAGGCCTTGAGAACAATCAGTTGACCTTTCAGCAAACTTGAAAAAGTGAGAAATCAATGTAACGGTAAACTGAATTTCTATGGATTCAATTTCTTCTGAGAAATGCGAGAGAAACCCTGATTCTTGATTTACTTCCAAAGAAAAGTCTGTTTGATCGATTCTTGAGCCAATCTTAAAAATCAGAGAAAACCCTAGGGTTGTGATTTCTTGTGAAAAAGGGAGGGCAAATTTTGGGGTACAACAGCTGCCCCTGTTCAATCTTCTTGCACCTGAAGAGTTAGATTGGCAAGTTTGTCGTTCGCGACTCGAAGGTAAAAGATGATTGGACACTAGAGTGCCCATAAATTTGCACTCGTCGAAGCATAGTTGATGTAATGGGTTTGAGATGCCATTTGTAGATGTGATAGAATCTAATTGGAGATGGGCTTAAAGATGCCATCCTAGAATGTTTGTTGAAATGTATGTTGTAAGCCAGAAAATATGAGTGTCAGGATGGTATCCGTGTCTGGAATGTATCTGAACTCGATCTGGAAATTGAATCTGTACGAGCAAGGGTATAGCTACCGTTTTTGGAGCGTATTCAAGATTGTAACTGGATCTGGAAGAGCAAGGGTATAGCTATCGTGGCGAGCGTATCGAAGCTAAGGAACATCAGCATGAGTGATCAGTATGTCTACCGTATTTGGAGCGTATCTGGATTGTATCTGAATCTATAAGAGCAAGGGTATAACTGTCGTGGCGAGCGTATCCAAGCTAAGGAACATCAGCATGAGTGATCAGCATGGCTACCGTATTTGGAGCGTATCTGGACTGTATATGAATCCTTTGAATATTGGTTAAAGATAACTTTTAATCTCATCCTGAAAAGGGTAAAACATTAGCTGAAACACAAAGTTATGTTGCATGATATGTATGATGCAATAGAACGTGTTTTATCCATGTTTATGATATATGACTGTAATGTATGCGCATGTAAGCTGATTAGCTGTCTTGCTGAGGAAAATAAATCCTAGATAGCTGGAGATAATAAAATCTTTGACTGTTGTCGGGGAAAATAAATCCTGGACCACTGTTGTGTGTCTTCAAGTTTTTTGACAACCTCTATGGGGGGAAGCTATACTGCTGGGGAAATCAGGAGTTTGGGTTGTATGCCAATCTACTGGGGATTCCTGTTTTGTTGTTTGAGGAGAACTCCACTGGGGAATATTTGAAAACTCAGTGGGGAATTGAGAATGAGAATCTTCATTATGCTAGGGGAATTTATGTTGAGGAGTCAAGAACGAGAATCTTTGATCTGCAGGGGATTAAAAACTCTGGAAAATTTATGCTGAGAGTAAAGAAGGCTCTGGAAACTTCACTGGAGAGTCGGGGATGAGAATCTTGATTTTGTTGGGGGAGTAAAAACTCTGTGGGGAATAGATGTACTGTTGGGGAGTAGCTATTCTGCTGGAGAGTAAGCTCAGGACTCTGGAAAAAACTTATTTTCTGTTTGGAAGAAGTTCAGGAGTTTAGGTTGTATGCCACTTTGAGAACGAGAATCTTCATTCTGTTAAGGATTAACTGTTATCTGGTTGATCTCCAGGCTTTAAGATAACTTGCTGGGGAATTGAAGAAACCAGATGATTTCTGCTGTGGGTTGAAAGCTTCAGCTCCGCTGGGGATATGGAAGATGTGCTGCAGAGATTGTGCATGGAAATGTGTTTAAAGATACCATTCAAAAGTGATTATTGACGGAAAGTTTAAATTGGATCTACGACAGCAAAATCTGGAAGTGAATCACAATAAAATGTTGCGAGATTTATCTGAAACAGCAAAACCTAGAATATCTTCCACTGGAATAAGAATCAGGGAGATCTTAGTGTCGGTTTGACTGAACCAGAGAAGGTCTTGGATTAACTTTGACTCAACCGGATGATGAAGGAATCTTGGATGACTACAACCTCAGCAGGATGATAAAGGAATCTTGGATGACTACAATCTCAGCAGGATGATGAAGGAATCTTGGACGACTACAACCTCAGCAGGATGATGAAGGAATCTTGGAGGACTACAACCTCAGTAGGATGATGAAGGAATATTGGACGACTACAACCTCAGCAGGATGATGAAGGAATCTTGGACGACTACAACCTCAGCAGGATGATGAAGGAATCTTGGATGACTACAACCTCAGCAAGATGATGAAGGAATCTTGGATGACTACAACCTCAACAGGATGATGAAGGAATCTTGGACGACTACAACCTCAGCAGGATGATGAAGGAATCTTGGACGACTACAACCTCAGCAGGATGATGAAGGAATCTTGGATGACTACAACTTCAGCAGGATGATGAAGGAATCTTGGACGACTACAACCTCAGCAGGATGATGAAGGAATCTTGGACGACTACAACCTCAGTAGGATGATGAAGTAATCTTGGACGACTACAACCTCAGCAGGATGATGAAGGAATCTTGGACGACTACAACCTCAGCAGGATGATGAAGGAATCTTGGACGACTATAACCTCAGAAGGATGATGAAGGAATCTTGGATGACTACAACCTCAGCAGGATGATGATGGAATCTTTGATGACTACAACCTCAACAGTATGATGAAGGAATCTTGGACGAATACAACCTCAACAGGATGATGAAGGAATCTTGGATGACTACAACCTCAACAGGATGATGAAGGAATCTTTGATGACTACAACCTCAGCAGTATGATGAAGGAATCTTGGACGACTACAACCTCAGTAGGATGATGAAGGAATCTTGGATGACTACAACCTCAGCAGGATGATGAAGGAATCTTGGATGACTACAACCTCAGCAGGATGATGAAGGAATCTTTGATGACTACAACCTCAACAGGATGATGAAGGAATCTTGGACGACTACAACCTCAAAATTTGATGAAGGAATCTTTGGCGGCTGCTACTCCAAAAGGTGATGAACTTTTACATGCCGACCAATCTGCATATGTTATGAATGTTGTTGAAATGTAATTTTGTTTTGGATAATAAATCCTTGACAAGTGTTGGGGAAATAAACCCATGACCGCTGGTCTGCTAGAGAGGTGATGAACTTCTCGAGGATTCTTGAATTTCTTTTCAGAAGGATTTTGGAAAGATTCGTCATTGCCCTTAGTAGCGAGTGTTTATGGCTTCGCCAGGAAACTTTTGACTGTATGTAACCCTTTGTTGGGATCGACGTTCAATTCCCCAAGTGTTGGTGACGGAGACTTGCCCCTGGCTACTCTGCACTTGAGAGATTTCTTGAAATCTTGACTGGACTGCCCCAGGTTAACTGGACTTTGAGAGATTTCTTGAAATCTTGACTGGACTGCCCCAGGTTAACTGGACAATGTCATGTTATGTCCCTTTTGTCGATAGGAGATTTTTGCAATGAAAGTGCCATTCCACTTGAAGTTATTTTGTTCACTGAGAGAGATTTCGTTCATCGAAACATTCACTGTGTGAATTTCTTCGCTGTCAAACAAATAGCCATATGCAAACAACGATATTCAAATAATGCAAAGTCTATGCTTGTCTTAAAATTTTGAAAAATGCGTTTTTTAGCAGAAAACTTTCTAAAAGATATAATCAACTCAAGATTTAGAGCAAAGCCTTACAGGAGTCAGGATACCTTTTGTAACAGTATGCTTTCGAACTAACCCATTGTTGTACCCCAAAATTTTCCCTCCCATATTCTTCAAGAATTGCAAAGAACAAGCTTCAAAATTCCCCAAGGGTTGCACAGTTCAAGGGCCTCCTAACAGTCAAAATTAGGGTTTTTGTTCTGACAAAGAAAATGAAGTTTCCAAGGGTCCAATCAAGTCCCACATGCCTACAAATATGGTCAAGCATCCTCATACCAAGTTTCAAGACTTTCAGCACAAAATTGCACAGTCAAAAAACCTAATTGCACTACAGTCAACTGTAGGGGCAAAATGGTCATTTGACAGTCAAAAGTTCAAATTTTTGGTCAACATCTCATTTTGAAGCCACAAACATCATTTCTTGATCATGATTCTCAAAGCTTGGCTCAAAAAGTCTCAAGATGCAAAAGTTTCCATATTTGGACAGTTGAAAAAGTCAACTGTAACTTGACCAAGGCATAACTTCCACATGGGTTATCATAAAAATTCCATCCAAAGCTCATTTTGAAGAGAAAGACATTTCCTACAACTCCTCTTCACACTTCAAGTCCAAGAAATGCTCTCACAAAAAGTTATCAATTTCAACATTATAGGTCATTTTCAAAAGTCAACAAAAAGGGACTTTAAGTCAAAGACCATAACTTGAGATTGGTAAATCAAAATGACATGGGACCAAAGGCATTGGTTAGAGGACTCAAAGACCTTTCCAAAATGTCCAAGAACATGAGCAAAGCTTAAAAATTGAGCAAGATATGCCTTGTGGAAGTTGGGGAATTTTTGGATATTTTGAAAAGTCAACATTGCTTCAAATGTCTTAAAAATGCTAATGGGTCTCTCTTTCTTCCAAGAATCATTATCCAAGGCATGTGCACGACCATTTGGCCCAAAGGGAAGTTTTTCATCATTTTTATTTATTTATTTGAATTTTTAAATGCTAATAATTCATTTAATTAAAATAAATATGTGGAAAATCCTAAACCTAACTTTTTAAATCTTTTTATGCATGGAATACACTCAATATTTCGTGCATGATCAGATTTGGAAAGAATCTTGATAATTGGACATGATTTGAAGAAAATTTGCATGAAAAAGATTGGAAAATTATGGCATGGAAAATCAAATATTCTCTTCATCAATTCATTGATTTTTTGATCCAATTTCTAACCCTAATCATTCCAGTACATATATACATGAAAACCCTAGTGTCCATGACCTCCCAGCCGCGCAAGAACATCATCATCACTTTTGCACTTTTTGTGAAAAAACTCAAATACTGAAAACTGTCTTCCAGTGCGATTCAAGCTAAAATAATTATCTCATCACCTTCCTGAGACATCAAGAAACGTGTCTGGATAGTTTTCCACATCCCTAACGCCCAGAATTGGTGAATGGAACTCAAACTTTTTCACTTTTTTTGCATAAATCGTATCTCATCATTCATGTCATGATTTTGAATTCTAATACTTGTTTTGTGTTACTCTCATCATTCTGAAGCTAACTGTGTTGTTTAATTAAGTTTTCATTGCCCCTACGCGATTTCACCATTACAGCCAGTTAGGGTTCTTCAAGTTTCAATTTGGGAACTTTCACATACTGTAAAATTGAGACTCCTTGATACCATGGTTGAATTCAGAAAGCTTGAACGATTCTAATGCAATGCTCGCGCCTAATTTATATAGCCCCATGGCCTATTCGCTATTATTGAAAACTGCACATTTTGGGGGGGTTTAAAACCCCCGCTAACTCTTTTATATTCCAGGGAAAACGCAACCAGGAAGAAGATGATTATGTGGCAGGACACAATAGGAGGATTCAAATAATTAGCGCGTTTTTTGTTCTGTCCACTAATCCGTTTTGTTTTCATTATATTATTTGGTTTCCATTAGGTTAATGAATGAACGCGTTAGCTTGGATGGTGAAAAGTAACATTGGTAACCTTTGGGACCTGGGTTCGATTCCCAGGTCCCCACTCTCTTTCAATATTTTTTCTCTCAATCTAATCCCATGCAGATTTGATCATAAGGTTCACCATACGTCCCTCATATCCAGCTGGCCACATGGCCTATGACATCAATCCAATGGCCCAGAATCAAGGTCTATGATACGCTGCAGTCAACGCCTACACATGGTCCCATGAAAAGTCAGAAAGGGCCTTAATCCCTGGGCCTAATTACTACAATTACACCTCCAATTGGGGACAGAACCCCCCAAGGTTTGCTATTTTTTTTTATATTTTCTATTTTTATTTGATTTAATTAATTTCTTGTAAATTCTTCAATTAATTTATAAAATATAAAAATAATACAAAAAAATCAGAAAAGACAAAATTAAAAATATATTTTATTTTAATATTTTTTTTTTAGTAAATATCATTAATTAATTCAGCTTTGTAAAATTAGGTTTAATTTCAAACATTTTTCTTAATAAATTTAAAAGCTTGTAGAATTAGGTTTAAATTACTTTAATTATTTTTTCTTTTCTTTTCTCATTATTAATTATTAATTATTTATTTTTATAAATCAAATTGTCATTAATTAATTAATTTAATTTTAGGTTTAATTTTAACATGTTTTTCTTAATAAATTAAAGTTGTAGAATTAGGGTTAATTAGTTAATTTCATTTAATTCACATAAAAAACCATAAATCCAAAAAATCTCAAAATAATTTCCTTTTTCATTTTTATTTAATTAATTTAATTATTTAATTTAATTTCATTAAAAAGGGTCCAACGCCCTCGCTTCCAATTTTAATTCCAATTCGCGCATTTTATTTTATTTCTTATAATATTAATGTAATTCTCCCAAAGCCTTGTAATTCGGACATTTTAGTTCTCGCACTTTATTTCTTTATTTTCTGTCAAATCGGGTCCCGGATTTTAAATTGGCGATGTGGACCCGCGCCTTTGTAATAGTTTAGAACTTTTTATTTCTCGCAATCTTTAACTGTTAAATAAATGCATGCAAGAATGAATGACAAAAATAAAAACAAACGTGTAGATCACCCATACATGACAAAAGACAAAAATAAATGAAAACGACACACAAAATCACACACCACCCCTAGGGTACGCCTCACTGTTGACTTGCCTCGAAAGGTGATCGTCGAGTAGAGGACGTCTTAGTAAGTCCTCATGATCCGGGAACCTGGCATGAGGGTAGCTTCTAAGGTGTCTTCCCATTGCTCTGGTGATCACCATGTCCCGAACCTCGAATTGACCCGAACACCTCCAACGGTGGTGCTACCTACCTCTCAATGGTGGGATGGCACTACTTTAAAGGACATTTACACAGACGAATTCCTTAGGGTAGGTAGACCACTCTAGATACTTGCTCTAATTTCAAAAACAAATCAAAAATACTTTTCACACCGACACCTTTTCAAAAAGCTTTCAAAGGCAATTTTTCAAACACTCTTGAGGACCGATACAAGAGTCGAACTGGAATTTTCAAAGAAACTTTTTAAAACCCACAGTTGAAAAGCAAACAAACCATTTTTGAAAACACAAATGAGCAAGTATCTAAGAGCCCATGGATAACCATGGATAGAAAGGGTGCTAACACCTTCCCTTTCTATAACCTACCTCCCGAACCGAGAGCAATCTCTTTAAGGAATTTTTCTGTGCTTTTGTCCTTTCCATTTGGAGAAAATAAAAGACGGTGGCGACTCTTGCTTCCGCGACATTTCGCGAACCAGCTTTAAACAGTCAGTTCCAGATCCACCGATCACAGAACTTGCGACTCTGCTGGGGATTATCTTTATAAAGTGAGGTGTACCTTAGGACTAAGATCACTGTGTTTTCAATTGCTTTCTTTGCTTGCTTTAAATTGTGGGTTGCTTGGGAGTTCTATAGATCCTAACCCGGATCTGGGGATACCTTCTTAGAAAGTAGCAACAAGGCTGTGAGGGAACTGTGCGGGGTATACCGACATGGTTGAAACAGTCTGCTACGTTGATGTGGCACTTTGGTGTGTACCGGTAACCCTTGAGTTCAGTCAAGGAGAGTACGGGGCCTCCGCGTGGTGTCATGAAGCATCAACAGACCTTAGGAACCTTAATTGAACTATCTTGGCCTCTTTAGGGTAGTGAGATAACTGAATTTGGTGCAGCCCGAGGTTGGTTGATACTCGATACTACACTCAATTGAGGGTTGCTTTCCTGGAATATTTCGGTCGCCAGTTCAGTGGCTAAATCGAAACGATGAACAATGAAAGCAATCCCGTGATATTGGGACCCTTAGAACCCGGTTACTTCTAATAGGACAGGTTGAACCCACCAACTTCAAGAGGGTACTACCCAGACCCCATGCTGGCCTTAAACCCTAAGGGCTTGTCTTGTGTGCCTTGTGTGCCTTACATGTTTGTCTTTGTAAATATCTGTGGTGTGTTTTAATCATAGCATCATGACATCATCCAGCATCATCTGCATTGACTAACCATTTCAGGGGTTCGAATCTTCATATTTGTTTTTGTTTTGTAGGACATATGGAAACCGTTCGCAGAAAGACAATTCAAATCAGCCTTGTAAGGGTCCCTCCTCAGCTTAAGGAGCTTATATCCAGGATTCTCGAGAACTCTTCATTCAGTGAAAGACATGGAAGTCTCATCAGCTTGGTCAATACCAACATTGAGGAAGATATGATCAAGGTCCTGTTCCAGTTCTTTGACCCTCTGCATCACTGTTTCACCTTCTTGGATTATCAGCTGGTACCTACATTGGAGGAGTTCTCCCGGCTCCTGAAGATCCCTATCCTTGATCAACTACCCTACAACGGTACGGAAAAGGAACCCAAGCTTGAAGAGATTGCTAAAGCCTTGCACCTACAATCATCTGACCTCAAGGGACATTGGGAAGTTAGAAGTGGCATCAAAGGGTTCTTAGCCAGGTTTCTGTTTGAAAAGGCCCATGAATGTTGGAACTCCCTTGACTTACAAGCTTTTGAAGAAGTGGTGGCCCTCCTTGTCTATGGTTTGGTGTTGTTCCCTAACCCAGATCAGCTTATAGATATCAGTGCTGTCCAGATCTTTATGTCTAGGAATCCTATACCTACGTTGTTGGGAGACATCCTTCACTCATGTTACACTCGAACCATGAGAAAAAGAGGTGTCCTTATGTGCTGCACTCCTCTCCTGGGAAGGTGGTTTATTTCGCACCTTCCACAATCAGTTTTGAAGAACGAGCGGGGTTTGAGATGGTCACAACGGTTGATGACTCTTACACATGCAGATATACATTGGTGCCCTCGGTCTAGAGAGGATGTCACTATCATTGATCGTTGCGGGGAGTACCCTAATGTTCCTTTACTTGGAATCAGAGGAGGTATTACTTACAACCCATGCCTGGCTTGGAGACAGTTTGGTTATGCTCGGAGGGATGGTCCTCATGACATGTTAATTCCTGACATAGATTTTGACTTCGACAACGATGCACAAGGACTTCGCCAGAGATTTATCAGAGCCTGGGGGATGCCAAGTAGGATAGACAGTAAGACACTGGGGCACAGGAATTTCATCCCGTTGGAACCTTATCTCAAGTGGGTACGCGCCCGCTCCCAGAAGTTAGTGATGCCTTATCCTCATATGCTCCCAGTAATCAAGGAACCAGTCTTGGAAGGAGAAGTGTCCTACACCATTCAGCATCCTGATATGCCCACATCTTGGGAAGAGATGCAGAAGAGCTGGATCCAGCTTAAGGAAGAACGGAATTCTCTTGAGACCAGTCTACATGCTAGTGAAAAGAAGGTCTTGGAGCTCACCCGCCTATTGCATGAGGAGAGGAATCTCAACACCTACATAGCTCCAAAGAGGATGCGCAGTGTATTTTGGGATTGATTTGCTTTTGTATTATTTTTCCCATGAGGCTTTGATGTACTGAACAATTATTTCCTTAATGATAATGTGTGTTCCTTTTGTTTACAACAAATTTGAACTTTCGAACCCTTGAATGCATTGCATAAACACATATCATTCATCATGTGCATAGCAGGTTTCTTCTTTTCAGGTTGCTTACCGTTCTTCGCTGTTTATTTCAGCATCATGAATCCTGACTCATCATCAACTGAGATGTCCATCAAGGCTCTTCAGGCGCAGAACGCGCAATTTCAGGAATTAATCATGGGTTTGGCTCAGGGCCAAGAAGAGCTGAAGGCTCTGCTCCTGAAGAAGGAAAAGAAGAAGAAGAGAAGAACTGTTCTTTTTAACTCGGGCCGAAGGTTTGGCAATACTCTGCAAAATGAAGAGGCTGGTTCTTCTATAGGCAAGGGTGGTCCTCAAGAGGGAAAAGGTCCTAGTCCGGTAGTCTCCGACAACGAGACTGATTTTGATGAGGAACAGTATCCTCCTGCAGAAGACAGATACAAGCAGTTGGAGGAGAGATTGAATGCTATGGAGATCCAACAAGTGCCTGGGCTGGATTTCGGAGATTTGGGTTTGTCTACTGGTGTGATCATACCTCATAAGTTCAAAGCACCATCCTTTACCAAGTATGACGGGGCGTCTTGTCCCAAGCTACACCTCAGGTCGTATGTGCGGAAGATTCAACCGTACTCAGTGGATAAGAACTTGTGGATCCACTTCTTCCAGGAGAGTCTTTCAGGGACTCATCTCGAATGGTTCTATCAGCTGGATGGGACCAAGGTTCGTAACTGGGAGGAGTTGGCTACTGCTTTCTATAAGCAGTATCAATATAATGCCGACCTTGCCCCTACACGTACCCAACTCCAGGGTATGTCGTTAGGTTCAAGTGAAGGTTTTAAAGAGTACGCTCAGAAGTGGAGGGATCTGGCTGGCAGGGTGCAGCCTCCGTTGACTGATCGGGAGTTGGTAGACATGTTCCTGGGGACCCTATCTGGGCCATTTTTCAACCATCTTATCGGTAACTCATCTGCAGGGTTTACTGATCTTATTCTGACTGGGGAGAGAATTGAGGCTGGGTTGAAGTCTGGTAAGATTTCGAAGGGAGCATCTACAAGTTCTGAGAAGAAACCCTTCAAGAAGGAGGCCAGTGCTGTATATGGCTCCAGACGACAAGAGAAATCTGAGCGCCACCAATCTGTCAGTGCGGTAATGATTGCTAAGCCTGCTGCCGCTCCTCGGCAAAACAATCCTCAAAGGGCTGAAAGAACCCTGAGAGAGTTCACCCGGCTGAGCATGACCCTATCACAAATCTTGCCGCAGTTGCTGTCCACCAACCTAGTGACTGTCAGAGAGGCCTCAAAAGTTGTGAATACTGCCTCCCCCAAATACCATTTGAACGCCCGTTGTGCTTATCACTCCGATAGCCCGGGGCATTCCACTGATGACTGTTGGGCCTTAAGGAATAAGGTACAAGACCTTATTGATGCAAAAGAGATACAGTTTGAAGCGCCTGAGAGGCCGAATGTAGTAACTGCTCCTATGCCTCAACATGGAGTAAATGCTGTTAATGAAGATGTATACGCCGTCTCTATGGATGATGTGGCTACTCCCTTAATGACCGTCAAGAGGAACCTATTGCTGGCCGGTTTATTTCCGGGTTGCAGTGAGGGTTGCCTGTTCTGTGCTGTTTCTCTCTCTGGTTGTCCTTTGCTGAAGTTAGGCATCCAAGGCCTAATGGATAGCAAAGAGATTCTATTCAAGAAGTCTGCTGTTCAGTTGGTTCCGATAGAAGAAGTTTCTGTGGTTACCATCTTCAATAATCCAATCAGGGCTCTCCCAAAGAAGCCTGTTCAAATCATAACTGTCGCACCTGTTGTTATTACTGTTCCGGGGCCTCTCCCCTACGAATCTGATAAGGCTGTCCCCTGGCACTATGGGGCAGACGTATATGTGAATGGAATCAAACAAGAATTTAACACTGGCACCAGTATCAGCAATATCACTGGTCCAGCAAAGGTTACCCGCAGTGGCAGGCTCTTCTCGCCTGACATTGCACCGCCCGCTATTCGAAGACCCCTCACAATAACACCTACAAGTGTACCTGTTCCTGTTTCTGATCAAATTGTTTCCCCTGCTGCCGTGTCATCCAATGCTCGGGGTAAAGGGATTGAAGATGAGCCTGCCCGGATGGAGGCGCCAAGACCTGTAACTGCTGAGGCCTCCCAACAAGAAATGGAGGAGATTCTAAAAATAATAAAGAAGAGTGACTTTAATGTTGTGGAACAGCTGGGGCATACGCCCTCCAAAATCTCCATGCTCTCCTTATTACTGTGTTCAGAGGCCCATGCTAAGGCCTTAATCTCGTTTCTCAAGACGGCCCATGTGCCACAGGAGACATCTGCCATCCAGTTCACTGATTGCGTAGCAAATCTGACAGCAGACAATGGCTTGGGTTTCTCAGATGCTGACCTTACTACAAAGGGAAGGGACCACAATGATGCTCTGCATGTCTCTATTGAATGCAGGGGCACTACTCTGGCGCACGTGTTGGTGGACACTGGTTCTTCCTTGAATGTGCTACCCAAGAAGGCCTTAGACCGTTTGGATTGTGAAGGCCTGGAACTAAAACCGAGCAATATTATCGTCCGAGCCTTTGACGGTTCCAAGAGGATGGTCCATGGAGAGGTTAACATTCCTATCCGGGTGGGTTCTCAGGTGTTCGAATCTACTTTCTATGTGATGGATATCCGTCCATCATATTCTTGTCTACTGGGTCGACCTTGGATCCATAAAGCTAGGGCAGTGACCTCTACCTTGCACCAGAAGCTAAAATACCCTGTCAGAGGGAAGATTGTCACTGTGCAGGGAGAGGAGGAGTATATGGTGAGCCATTTGAATTCCTTCAGATACATTGAGATGGATGGGGAGTTTATTGAAACCTCCTTTCAGCATTTCGAGGAGGTACTTCCAACTTTAGCAGCAGCAGAAACAGCGGTCGAAGAGGATGTTCCTTTGAAGATGGCTTCCTTGAAGGATGCCCGGGCTGTGGTTCAGAAAGGTGAATGTGCTAATTGGGGCAGGCTCCCTGATTTTACACAGAAAACCGACAAGTTTGGGCTGGGTTTTACTGCAGAGGGACAGAAAGCTATGCAGAAGGCAAAGATCAGAAGAACTCCTGTGCTCATTACAAATCCAGGAGTGAATGCTGTTGGGGAAGATAATGAAGTGGATGAAGCTGAGTTCAATAGCTGGATCTACCCGACAACTGATGGCGGATTGACCAATTGGATTGCTAAGGACCATACTCCTGTTACTTTTGTTACGCAGTAATAAACTTCTTTGTTTTGGTTATTTGTAATAAACAATAAATTGAACTCTATGGCCCGGTGTCTTACCCGGGGCACCGTGGCTTCATTTGTGAGGGCATATAAATTGTCATTTCATATATCATGAATAAAAATCTTGGACGTTTTCTCGCATTTCAAATCTTATGCTCCTTTTCTGTCTTTCCTTCCTTTATATATTTCGAAAAAACAGCTGTATTTACACACACTCACTCATACAGGTTTCAATCCACTCTGGATCTCACTGGTAACGACTCTGCTACTGCCAGTTATGACTTCGAAAATCCGATCAACTTAGCCGAAGACGAAGGTGAAGATGATTGCGAAGTGCCTGGTGAGCTTGCAAGACTGTTACTTCAGGAAGAGAGGGCAATTCAACCACACGAAGAGCCAGTGGAGACAATAAATCTGGGTACTGAGGCAGATAGAAAGGAGGTAAAGATTGGTGCCAACCTAGAGCTCAGCGTGAAGCAACGGTTGACTAAAATGCTACATGACTATATGGAGATCTTTGCCTGGTCCTACGAAGACATGCCCGGGTTAGATACCGATATTGTGGTCCATCACTTCCCTACTAAGGAAGACTGCCCTCCGGTTAAGCAAAAGGTCCGCCGTATGCGTCCAGAAATGTCCGAGAAGATCAAAGCCGAGGTTATAAAACAGTTTGATGCCGGGTTTCTCGCAGTGACTTCATACCCTCAGTGGGTTGCTAATGTAGTGCCGGTACCTAAGAAGGACGGTAAGGTCAGGATGTGTGTCGACTACAGGGATCTGAACAGGGCCAGCCCCAAAGATGACTTCCCTCTACCTCACATTGATGTCCTTGTTGACAATACAACTCAGCATAAGGTGTTCTCTTTCATGGATGGTTTTTCAGGTTATAATCAGATCAAGATGGCACCTGAAGACATGCAAAATACTACCTTTGTTACTCAGTGGGGCACCTTCTGCTATAAGGTCATGCCTTTTGGACTAAAGAACGCTGGGGCAACCTACCAACGTGCCATGGTTGCTTTATTTCATGACATGATCCATCATGAGATAGAAGTGTATGTTG
The DNA here is from genome assembly GCA_948472305.1 of Vicia faba. Lineage (NCBI taxonomy): Eukaryota > Viridiplantae > Streptophyta > Magnoliopsida > Fabales > Fabaceae > Vicia > Vicia faba. The sequence continues at coordinate 1,576,988,392 of OX451737.1, forward strand.
ACGACATGATTGCAAGGTCCCAGACTGAGGAAGAACACCTTGAGCATCTGCAGAAGTTGTTTGACCGGTTGAAATTGTACAAGCTAAGGTTGAACCCGAACAAGTGCACCTTCGGGGTAAGATCTGGGAAGTTGCTAGGTTTCGTTGTCAGTGATAAGGGTATTCAAGTGGACCCTGCTAAGGTTAAAGCTATTCAAGAGATGCCAGTTCCCACGACAGAGAAAGAGGTCAGAGGTTTTTTAGGACGCCTGAATTACATTGCTCGGTTCATCTCACACCTAACTGCTACTTGTGAACCAATCTTCAAGCTGCTGAAGAAAGATCAGGTAGTACGTTGGAATGATGAATGTCAGGCTGCTTTTGAAAGAATCAAGGAGTATCTCCAAGAACCACCCATCCTTATGCCACCGGTTGAAGGGAGACCTCTGATACTATACCTAACAGTACTTGACAACTCAATGGGGTGTGTGCTGGGGCAGCATGACGAGTCTGGCCGAAAAGAGCACGCCATTTATTACCTTAGCAAAAAGTTTACCGACTGTGAGACCCGATACTCACTGCTTGAGAAAACTTGCTGCGCTTTGGTATGGGCTGCTCGCCGGCTGAGACAGTATATGCTGACTCACACTACCTTGTTGATCTCAAAGATGGATCCTATAAAGTACATATTCGAAAAGCCTGCTCTGTCTGGGAGAATAGCGAGATGGCAAATGATCTTGACAGAATATGACATTCAGTACACAACGCAGAAAGCCATCAAGGGAAGTGTATTGGCAGACCACTTGGCACATCAGGCAGTAGATGACTATCAGTCAATGAACTTCGAGTTTCCAGACGAGAGCATCATGATTGTGACTGATTGTGAAGTACCTGGACCGGGTGAAGGACCTGAGGAAGGATCCCGATGGTCTATGCACTTTGATGGAGCCTCCAATGCTTTGGGAAACGGTATCGGCGCTGTAATCATATCTCCTCACGGCACTCATACTCCACTCACTGCCCGACTATGTTTCAACTGTACCAACAACATGGCGGAGTATGAGGCATGCATCATGGGTCTTCAAGCTGCGATCGACTTAAGGATCAAGTTTCTGAGTGTCTTCGGAGATTCTGCTCTTGTGATCAATCAGATCAAAGGAGAGTGGGATACGAAACATCCGAATCTTATTCCTTACAGAGAATGTGTGTTGACCTTGATCCCCCACTTCACAAAGATAACCTTTGAACACTTTCCGAGAGAGGAGAATCAGCTGGCGGACGCGTTAGCTACAATGTCTTCTATGTTCAAGGTCAAATGGGATAATGAGGCTCTCCGGATCATCATCTGGAAACTTGACGAACCAGCATACTGTTGTGATCTCGAGACTGAATTGGTGACTGAGAAGCCTTGGTATCATGAGGTGAAGAGATATTTGGAAGCTCAGGAATACCCTGAAGGTGCATCTGTCAATGATAAAAAGTTCTTGAGAAGGTTCGCAGCAAAGTTCTTCCTTAGAAACGACATCCTGTATAAGCGAAACCATGATTCGACCTTACTGCATTGTGTGGACAAGAATGAAGCAGAAAGGATCATGGAAGAGTTACATGAAGGGACCTTCGGAACACATTCCAGTGGACACACTATGGCGAAGAAGATCCTTCGGGCAGGATATTTCTGGTCCACAATGGAAGCTGACTGCTATCAACACTCTCGGACATGCCACAAATGCCAGATATATGCAGACAAGGTGCATGTTCCTCCAGTTCCTCTGAATGTTCTGACTGCGCCTTGGCCGTTTGCAATGTGGGGCATAAACATGATCGGCGAGATTAAACCTACGGCATCCAACGGGCATCGCTTCATCCTGGTAGCGATTGACTATTTCACGAAGTGGGTCGAAGCGGCTTCCTACGCTACGGTAACCAAGACTGTTGTGGCACGGTTCATTCGGCACAACCTGATCTGTCGATACGGCGTCCTAGAAAGGATTATTACAGACAACGGTACCAATCTCAATAACAAGATGATCACTGAGCTCTGCGAGCAGTTTAAGATACAGCACCACAATTCTTCTCCTTACAGACCGAAGATGAATGGGGCTGTAGAGGCAGCAAATAAGAATATCAAGAAAATCGTGCAGAAGATGAAAGTGACTTATAAAGATTGGCACGAGATGTTACCGTTCGCTCTACATGGGTACCGTACCTCAGCCAGGACGTCAACCAGGGCAACTCCTTTCTCCTTGGTCTACGGCATGGAGGCAGTCTTACCGATCGAAGTGCAAATACCCTCTCTCCGGATAATGAAGGATGCAAATCTGAACGAAGATGATTGGATCCAGACACGACTTGATCAGTTAAACCTTATTGATGAAAAAAGACTTGCTGCTATCTGTCATGGTCAGACGTATCAGAAACGGATGATCAGGGCATTTAACAAAAAGGTCAGACCACAGGAATATCAAGTTGGGGATCTGGTAATCAAGCGAATCATCCTTCCTCAGAGTGATCCAAGGGGCAAATGGACCCCTACGTACGAAGGGCCATTTGTGGTTAAGCATGTGTTCTCAAGAGGAGCCATGATTCTAACCAACATGGATGGTGACGACCTTCCTCACCCCGCCAATGCAGACATAGTAAAAAGATACTACGCATGAACAAAGACCCGCTAGGCTGACATGCCTAGGAAAAAATTAGGGCTTCCCGGCGAACCAAAAGGGTTCGGGCAAAATGAAGGGATGAAATGAAAAATCTATACACCCGGCAAGTCGAAAACCTAAAAAGGCGGCTTGGGCAAAAATGGGTATCTCGGTGGACTGAAAACCCAAAAGGGCGGTCCAGGCAAAAGTTAGGGATAAAGCGTAATACTATGTCGCATTGGATCACTTTGCATCCAGAATCCGGTATCTGCATCAAGTTCAGACGGCATCGATCAGTCAGCTTCATCTTCAACCAAGGTCATCAAGTGATGAGACGCTCGGAGATATAAAGGCAATAGCAGAGTTGAAACCCAGTGGGATCATTCATTTCACACAGCTGTTTTATTTTCTCTTGTACAAAATTTGTATAGACTCTTTTGTTCGGCGGCGTTCTCTTACTAGGACGTCAGCCTCTTGTACATAAAACGCTTATTTACAGGCCATTCAAAAATCAATACAAAATCACTTTTCAGTTAAAATTGCCAATTGTTTTTCCTTTTTTCTGTTTTGTTTTGCGAAGAACGTCCAAGGTTCAATTTGTGATATATGCATTGACAATAATTTGCTAACTCATGAATATTTGCATACGAAACAAAGGATTAATTACAGGTAACATTAGAAACAGGGGCAATAAAGAGTTTTCCAAGCAATCTAATTGTTCTATCCTCCAAGGTACCAAGGTAGGTTCAGCTGAAGAACATAACCAGTACATCCCAAATCCCCAGAGAGTGAGCCAGCAAGTCAGTATACTCTCCCCAAGCAAAGCTACTATCAAACTTAAGGAAGTTGGGTATCCTCCCGCAGATCTCAACATTCCCCAGCAATGTACAGACATTTTTTAACAAGAATCCCCGGCAGTCTTGACCTAAAGATTGTTCCCCGGCGGTATATCAAACATTCAACGGAGTCACTTCCCCAGTAGGTCAAAACTTCCCCCAGGAGAGTCCAATCCAGATTTCCCCAGGAAAATTGAATCATCTCCCCAGGCAGTAAGCTTATCCCCAGTAGATTCTGGAAGCTTATCCTCGCAAAGCACGAACGTGTCGCCCGGCTTTATTCAAGAGTTATTTCCCTACCAGGATATAACTGGGTTATCCTCAGCCAAAAGCCACGGAAGGAGCGACCTCGACGAAGTCTTCTTATCCCCAGCGAAGTCTATCAACACTTCCAACACAACAAGGGTATCCCCAGCAAGTTATTATCAACAACTCAACAAAGTACCTCTCTCCCCACAGAGTATTACTTCCCAACAAGATCGCTAGAGTACTTTTCTCCCTGCAGAGTTATCCATTCGCCAAGTTTATTCCCCAACGGAGTTATCTTCTCCTACCGGTATGCTTGCAACTATCATCCCCAGCGGAAGCAAAGATCTAATTCTTCAACATCAGCCCAGGAGTGACTTCCCAGCACCCGTCAAGGATTTATTTTCCTAGACGAAAACATACATTCCTAAAACATCACATACATCATCATAAGCATGCATATACACATCATATCTTACAAATCTCATTTATGTTGAGGACATCATTGCTTGATCTATATCATGCATTGCATATGACTGACCCTTACCTTTCAGGAAAGATTCAGTTAAGTTCCCAGCTATATTTCAAGACCTAGACCGGTTCAGTTAATCGCCCCTAAGATTTTACTGTTTCTTATCCAGTCCAAGGCCTTCTCTGGTTCAGTCAGATCGACCCTAAGATCTCCTTGTTTCTTATCCAGTTGAAGATTTCAAGACCTAGACCGGTTCAGTTAAATCGACCCTAAGATTTTACTGTTTCTTATCCAGTCCAAGGCCTTCTCTGGTTCAGTCAGATCGACCCTAAGATCTCCCTGTTTCTTATCCAGTTGAAGATTTCAAGACCTAGACCGGTTCAGTTAAATTGACCCTAAGATTTTCCTGTTTCTTATCCAGTCCAAGGCCTTCTCTAGTCCAGCTAAATCGACCCCAAACAGATTTTCCTGATAAAGACTCAGTAGAAGATATCCAAGATTCTCTCAGCGTCACTGTTGAAGTAGAAGATATCCAAGATTCTCTCAATGATTACTGTTGAGGTTGTAGTCGCCTGTGGTTCTCTTCCCGATACTGCGGAGGTAATAATCGCCCCAAGATTCTCTCAGCATCACTGTTGAAGTAGAAGATACCCAAGATTCTCTCAATGATTACTGTTGAGGTTGAAGTCGCCCAAGATTCTCTCAATGATTACTGTTGAGGTTGAAGTCGCCCAAGATTCTCTCAATGATTACTGTTGAGGTTGAAGTCGCCCAAGATTCTCTCAATGATTACTGTTGAGGTAGTAATCGCCCCAAGATTCTCTCAGCGTCACTGTTGAAGTAGAAGACATCCAAGATTCTCTCAATGATTACTGTTGAGGTTGTAGTCGCCTATGGTTCTCTCCCGGATACTGCGGAGGTAGTAATCGTCCCCAGATTCTCTCAGCGTTCCTGTTGAGGTAGTAATCGTCCAAGGTTCTCTCAGCGTTCCTGTTGAGGTAGTAATCATCCCTGGTTCATTCATCACCTTTTGAAGGACCAGATTCAGCTCCTGTAACCAGTCAGGACACATCTATACAAAGAGTTTGAAGACCAGCTCCTGTAACATGTCAGGTACTCATTTTTCTTTTGTAGGTACGCAAGTTCTCGCTAAGGAATCTCTTACGCGATCAACATCCAGATGGCATCTATAAGCCCATCCCCCTATCCATCACCTCTCAGCATGGCATCTATAATCCCATCATCCTATTCATCAATCTCCAAATGGCATCTATAAGCCCATTCCACTTGAAGTGATTTTGTTCACTGAGAGAGATTTCGTTCATCGAAACATTCACTGTGTGAATTTCTTCGCTGTCAAACAAATAGCCATATGCAAACAACGATATTCAAATAATGCAAAGTCTATGCTTGTCTTAAAATTTTGAAAAATGCGTTTTTTAGCAGAAAACTTTCTAAAAGATATAATCAACTCAAGATTTAGAGCAAAGCCTTACAGGAGTCAGGATACCTTTTGTAACAGTATGCTTTCGAACTAACCCATTGTTGTACCCCAAAATTTGCCCTCCCATATTCTTCAAGAATTGCAAAGAACAAGCTTCAAAATTCCCCAAGGGTTGCACAGTTCAAGGGCCTCCTAACAGTCAAAATTAGGGTTTTTGTTCTGACAAAGAAAATGAAGTTTCCAAGGGTCCAATCAAGTCCCACATGCCTACAAATATGGTCAAGCATCCTCATACCAAGTTTCAAGACTTTCAGCACAAAATTGCACAGTCAAAAAACCTAATTGCACTACAGTCAACTGTAGGGGCAAAATGGTCATTTGACAGTCAAAAGTTCAAATTTTTGGTCAACATCTCATTTTGAAGCCACAAACATCATTTCTTGATCATGATTCTCAAAGCTTGGCTCAAAAAGTCTCAAGATGCAAAAGTTTCCATATTTGGACAGTTGAAAAAGTCAACTGTAACTTGACCAAGGCATAACTTCCACATGGATTATCATAAAAATTCCATCCAAAGCTCATTTTGAAGAGAAAGACATTTCCTAAAACTCCTCTTCACACTTCAAGTCCAAGAAATGCTCTCACAAAAAGTTATCAATTTCAACATTATAGGTCATTTTCAAAAGTCAACAAAAAGGGACTTTAAGTCAAAGACCATAACTTGAGATTGGTAAATCAAAATGACATGGGACCAAAGGCATTGGTTAGAGGACTCAAAGACCTTTCCAAAATGTCCAAGAACATGAGCAAAGCTTAAAAATTGAGCAAGATATGCCTTGTGGAAGTTGGGAAATTTTTGGATATTTTGAAAAGTCAACATTGCTTCAAATGTCTTAAAAATGCTAATGGGCCTCTCTTTCTTCCAAGAATCATTATCCAAGGCATGTGCACGACCATTTGGCCCAAAGGGAAGTTTTTCATCATTTTTATTTATTTATTTGAATTTTTAAATGCTAATAATTCATTTAATTAAAATAAATATGTGGAAAATACTAAACCTAAGTTTTTAAATCTTTTTATGCATGGAATACACTCAATATTTCGTGCATGATCAGATTTGGAAAGAATCTTGATAATTGGACATGATTTGAAGCAAATTTGCATGAAAAAGATTGGAAAATTATGGCATGGAAAATCAAATATTCTCTTCATCAATTCATTGATTTTTTGATCCAATTTCTAACCCTAATCATTCCAGTACATATATATATGAAAACCCTAGTGTCCATGACCTCCCAGCTGCGCAAGAACATCATCATCACTTTTGCACTTTTTGTGAAAAAACTCAAATACTAAAAACTGTCTTCCAGTGCGATTCAAGCCAAAATAATTATCTCATCACCTTCCTGAGACATCAAGAAACGTGTCTGGATAGTTTTCCGCATCCCTAACGCCCAGAATTGGTGAATGGAACTCAAACTTTTTCACTTTTTTGCATAAATCGTATCTCATCATTCATGTCATGATTTTGAATTCTAATACTTGTTTTGTGTTACTCTCATCATTCTGAAGCTAACTGTGTTGTTTAATTAAGTTTTCATTTCCCCTACGCGATTTCACCATTACAGCCAGTTAGGGTTCTTCAAGTTTCAATTTGGGAACTTTCACATACTGTAAAATTGAGACTCCTTGATACCATGGTTGAATTTAGAAAGCTTGAACGATTCTAATGCAATGCTCGCGCCTAATTTATATAGCCCCATGGCCTATTCGCTATTATTGAAAACTGCACATTTTGGGGGGGTTTAAAACCCCCGCTAACTCTTTTATATTCCAGGGAAAACGCAACCAGGAAGAAGATGATTATGTGGCAGGACACGATTGGAGGATTCAAATAATTAGCGCGTTTTTTGTTCTGTCCACTAATCCGTTTTGTTTTCATTATATTATTTGGTTTCCATTAGGTTAATGAATGAACGCGTTAGCTTGGATGGTGAAAAGTAACATTGGTAACCTTTGGGACCTGGGTTCGATTCCCAGGTCCCCACTCTCTTTCAATATTTTTTCTCTCAATCTAATCCCATGCAGATTTGATCATAAGGTTCACCATACGTCCCTCATATCCAGCTGGCCACATGGCCTATGACATCAATCCAATGGCCCAGAATCAAGGTCTATGATACGCTGCAGTCAACGCCTACACATGGTCCCATGAAAAGTCAGAAAGGGCCTTAATCCCTGGGCCTAATTACTACAATTACACCTCCAATTGGGGACAGAACCCCCCAAGGTTTGCTATTTCTTTTATATTTTCCATTTTTATTTGATTTAATTAATTTCTTGTAAATTCTTTAATTAATTTATAAAATATAAAAATAATACAAAAAAATCAGAAAAGACAAAATTAAAAATATATTTTATTTTAATATTTTTTTTTAGTAAATATCATTAATTAATTCAGCTTTGTAAAATTAGGTTTAATTTCAAACATTTTTCTTAATAAATTTAAAAGCTTGTAGAATTAGGTTTAAATTACTTTAATTATTTTTCTTTTCTTTTCTTTTCTCATTATTAATTATTAATTATTTATTTTTATAAATCAAATTGTCATTAATTAATTAATTTAATTTTAGGTTTAATTTTAACATGTTTTTCTTAATAAATAAAAGTTGTAGAATTAGGGTTAATTAGTTAATTTCATTTAATTCACATAAAAAACCATAAATCCAAAAAATCTCAAAATAATTTCCTTTTTCATTTTTATTTAATTAATTTAATAATTTAATTTAATTTCATTAAAAAGGGTCCAACGCCCTCGCTTCCAATTTTAATTCCAATTCGCGCATTTTATTTTATTTCTTATAATATTAATGTAATTCTACCAAAGCCTTGTAATTCGGACATTTTAGTTCTCGCACCTTATTTCTTTATTTTTTGTCAAATCGGGTCCCGGATTTTAAATTGGCGATGTGGACCCGCGCCTTTGTAATAGTTTAGAACTTTTTATTTCTCGCAATCTTTAACTGTTAAATAAATGCATGCAAGAATGAATGACAAAAATAAAAACAAACGTGTAGATCACCCATACATGACAAAAGACAAAAATAAATGAAAACGACACACAAAATCACACACCACCCCTAGGGTACGCCTCACTGTTGCCTTGCCTCGAAAGGTGATCGTTGAGTAGAGGACGTCTTAGTAAATCCTCATGATCCGGGAACCTGGCATGAGGGTAGCTTCTAAGGTGTCTTCCCATTGCTCTGGTGATCACCATGTCCCGAACCTCGAATTGACCCGAACACCTCCAACGGTGGTGCTACCTACCTCTCAATGGTGGGATGGCACTACTTTAAAGGACATTTACACAGACGAATTCCTTAGGGTAGGTAGACCACTCTAGATACTTGCTCTAATTTCAAAAACAAATCAAAAATACTTTTCACACCGACACCTTTTCAAAAAGCTTTCAAAGGAAATTTTTCAAACACTCTTGAGGACTGATACAAGAGTCGAACTGGAATTTTCAAAGAAACTTTTTAAAACCCACAGTTGAAAAGCAAACAAACCATTTTTGAAAACACAAATGAGCAAGTATCTAAGAGCCCATGGATAACCATGGATAGAAAGGGTGCTAACACCTTCCCTTTCTATAACCTACCTCCCGAACCGAGAGCAATCTCTTTAAGGAATTTTTCTGTGCTTTTGTCCTTTCCATTTGGAGAAAATAAAAGACGGTGGCGACTCTTGCTTCCGCGACATTTCGCGAACCAGCTTTAAACAGTCAGTTCCAGATCCACCGATCACACCCATGCTTCAATTAGGACTTTTGAAGGGTTGTAACGTGGCTTGGTTCACGGTTTAAGAAACAAAGGATAAAGGCTCAAAGTGTATTTGTACCCACCATCTCTTCATGATGTTCTTCAATCCTAAGCTCAGTTAATTGTGCATTTGAATTCCAAATGAGTCTGGAACAACGTTTTTGGTGATGGTTCACACAAGTTGAAATTGTTGGAAGGCAGTCATTTTTGCAACATTTTTCATGTTGTTGAGGATTTGTAGTGACCTCTTTTTTTTTGTTATCCCTAATTTTTGCCTGACTGTTCTTATTTTCGAGATTATAGTCAGCGGGATGCCCCATCTTTCGCAAGTCTCCTTTGTAGGTTTTGACTCAGTGGGCTTTTCTTTTTTTGATAGATAATGACTGCCTATGAGATAATGAACCATCACTGTCTTTTGATTCCAAAGGAATGTTTTTCTGATATCATTCGTTGTATTACGAGATGAGAGTTTGTGGCTAAATGCACATTTTGAATTAACTGAGAGACTACCCTGCCCCAGGTTTGATTAAAGGTTTCAATTTGTGTTTAAAAATAGAAAACTTCTACTTCTTTGGCTCGAAGGGGTTGACTAGGGATTATCTTCCTTATAACTCCAGTCTTTAGGATTTGAAAGAAACGCCTGTACATCGTCAGCAAGGTCTATCCAAAAGCATACTGTATGAGATTATGGCATTGTTTTCGTCATCCTCCCTCTAAAGGCTTGTAACTTTTAGCAAGAGTTAAATGTCATCAAGAAAGTAGAAAGCATAGTTCAAGTATAGTGAAAACGAATGGATGAATTCAAGACAAACATATGCAATGCATTAATGAAACAGAGTTTGACATTAATAGATAATTGTTTGAATAACAAAAGAGATTACAACTTGAAAATTCAAATGAAACAAAGGCATTCTCAATGATTTGGCATAGGAGAAGTGATCACATTTGGGGTCTCCGGAGGGTCAAACTTGATCTCCTTGGCATCAATCAAGTCTTGAATCTTGTTCTTCAAAGTCCAACAGCCGTCGGTGTCATGTCCAGGACTGTCAGAATGGTAGGCACATCTCACACTCGGGTTATACTTAGAAGAGGAAGTATCAGGATTTTGAGGAGGATCCTTTAGCGTGATTAGCTTCAACTTCAGCAAATGTTGTAATGCTTGAGACAAAGGCATGTTGATGTTAGTATACTGCCTTTCTTGATATCTTACCCTACGCCTATTGCTTTGTCTTTGTTGAACGGGCGTGGGATCAGAGATCATGATTGCCCCTACATGTTGATCATGACAACTCTTTTGACCAGTCACTGCATTGGACTCTTTCTTCCCATTAAAGGGCTTTTTCTGATCATCAGAAGGTGTTTCTTCTTGAATCTTCCCACTTCTGATGCCAACTTCGACCCTTTCGCCGGTCAGTATTAGCTCGGTGAACCCGGCTGAAGAGCTTCTGATCAAGTGTTTGAAGAAAGGCCCTGTCAAAGTTCCCATGAAGATGTCAATCAGCTCCCTGTCAGTTAAAGGAGGTTGTACCCTACCAGCCAAATCTCTCCACTTTTGAGCGTATCCTTTGAAGTTTTTGTTGGAACTCATGGTCATGTTCTGCAATTGCACACGAGTTGGTGCAAGATCAGCATTGTACTGATACTGTTTGTAAAAAGCAGCAGCTAAATCCTCCCAGGTGTGGATGCAAGAACTCTCCAATTGATAGAACCATTCGAGTTGAGTCCCTACTAGGCTTTCTTGGAAGAAATGGATCCAAAGCTTTGGATCAGTTGTGTATGGTTGAATCTTGCGGACATAAGACTTTAAGTGCATCTTAGGACAAGAGACTCCATCGTACAGGGCAAAGGTAGGGACTTTGAACTTTTGCGGGATGACTAATCCAGAAACTAAACCCATGTCTCCTAAATCCAAACCAGGTATCTGTTGAATCTCCATTGCATTGAGGCGATCCTCCAACTGTTTATATTTGTCATCAGCGGGAGGATATTGTTCCTCAAAATAGTCAGCTTCAACTTTATCAATCTCCAAATTGTGGTCGTCTTCAAGACTAACCCTCATGTTGGATGGAGTTGAAAGATCTAGGGTTTTAGGTCTTCTTCTCAAGTTCAGGATGCCTACTGTCTTCTTGGACTTCTTCTTCTTGTCTTTGAGAAGGGGAGCTTCCAGGTCCTCTTTCCCTTTACCCATAGCCAGAAGCATTTGTTGGAATTGAGCGTTTTGAGCTTGGAGATCTTTCACCGTTTGTTCCATATCCACCTTACTAAAATAAACAGTAAGAAGATAAGGAGACCTGTATGGGAGAAACCTGTCATAATACGATGCATGATATGTGGATGCATGTTTTCAAGGATCTCGCGGTGTAAACACAAGAAAATATTAGAGGTTGAACTTCGATCAACATCTTTGATTGGAAAACTTTGCATTGGTGGATGTCTTTCCACGAGAATCAAGCTCACCATGTCAAGTGGGTCATAGCCCTTGACTCAAGTTGTTGTACTTGATCTTTGACGGCGTTTGTTTAGAGGAAAATGAATCCTCTTGCCCTTTGGTAGACGTATGGTTCAACGTGACCCTACATCAAAGACCCTCGAGATCCTTGAAATGGTTATTGAAAATGCTATGGTATGATATTTATGATGTTATGTACAAGTATGAAAAAGTAAGCAAGTGTTTATACAAATAATCACATTCACACAAAGCAGACAAGTCCTTAGGTTTAGGCTTACATGGAGTTTGTAGGTAAGTACCCTCTTGAAGTTAGTTGGCTCAACCTGTCCTATAAATAGTAACCGGGTTCTAAGGAGCTCAATATCACTGGATTATTTTCTGTGTTCATTGTTTCAGTTTAGCCACTTTATTGGCGACCGAAATATTCCAAGAAAATAACCCTCAATGAGTGTATTATCGAGTATCTACCAACTTCGGACTGCACCAAAGCCGGTCATCTCACTACCCCTAATAAGGCCAAGTTGGTTAAGTAAGGTTCTAAGAGTTCATTAATGCTTCATGACATTACTCAGCGGCCCCGTATTCTCTTTGATTGACTCAAAGGCTACCGGTACCAACAAATATGTCTCACTAACATAGCCACTGCTTCAACCATGTCGTTATACCCCACACAGTTCCCTCACAGTTTATTGCTACTTACCTAAAAGGTGCCCCCAAATCCGGGTGTAGGATTTAAAACAAACCCCAAACAAGGACCCAAAAAGTAAAGCAATCAAAGCAAACAAAGTAAGCATGTAAAGGTGATCTAAACCCTAAGGTAACCCCACTTTTAGAATTTAATTTCCCCAGCAGAGTCGCCAGTTCTGTGATACGGTGGGAGAACTGACTTGAGGGTTTTGTGTTTTATCGCAAATGTTGCGGTTAGCAAGAGTCGCCACTGACTTTTTATTTTATCCTAAGGAAAGGTCAAAAAGCACAGGAAAGACCTTAGAGATGTTTTCTCGGGTTCGGGGGGTAGATTATGAAAAGGGAAGGTGCAAGCACCCTTTTCATCCATGGTTATCCATGGGCTCTTAGTTACTTGTTTAGATCACTTGCTTTTGCTTTTCAATTGTTTGAAATGGTGCTTTGGGTGTGGTTTTTGAAAATGCTTTGAAAAAGAGGCCTTGTCTAGGCAACCTTTGTAATGATTCTTGTTTGAATATATACAAAGGTGTTTGTCTTTTGAAAAGATATTTCAATGTTTTGAAAGTTTGTTTTTTGGGAAATGTTTTGAATTGTGTTGTCAGGTGTGTTTGAAAATAGCAAGGATGTTTTGCAAGCTTTTGATCAAGTAACTAAGAGTTGTCTACCCTATTTTACTCAAATATCTTTCTTATGTTTTTAACCCTTTTGACAGTGTTGTTTCACCATTGCGTTTGGTGAACAACCTTGTGTTAGGATGTTAAACGGGACAGGCGCGGGTCATCACATACAGTCATTGAAGGAAACTTGTGAGACGCTCTAGCAATTTTGTAAGGGACGATATCGTTTTATCGAAGGAAACATCGAGGGTCATCGAGGGACTACGATCTTTGTTTATCGAAGGGGAATTTGCTAGAGTGTCTCATATTCGAGGGATATGATTGCATTTTCCGAGGCAACAAGCGAGGTTACTCTAGAGGTGTGAGTGTGTATTGTGTTTGTCAATTTACATGCTTTTTGACTTGTATTAGGTTATCTAGCGATTGATTTTGAACTTTGAATATAAACCCTAATCTCTAGTCATGGCATATTTGAAAGCATAAAGTGGGAGAATTAAAATTCTAAGCTATTACAAAAGTATCCGGGGATGGGGGTACAATTATTTACAAATGGGGATGAATCTCATAAGGATAATAAAGTCCAAATATCAAGTGTTACAACCAAATCGAATTGTCGCAATTTAATATAAATTATAATAAATTATAAAATAAGGAAAATCAATAAATTATGAGATGCATGTATAAATAAAAATCTATTCTAAAAAAGGAAAGATTAAGTATTATTATTATTATTTGTATGTGTCTTATTAATTATGAAAGGAAAAATTTAAATAAAAATTAGCTAAACAAAATTTCTATCATTCCCATATTTTTTAAAGAAAACAAAATTAATAAAAATTTCTATTATCCTTGTATTTTATTAATGTAACAATTATTAAAAAAAGAAAACTATATCAAAACAAAATTTTAATATATTATTTGATTTTTATTATTTAACAAAAGAAAAGAAAACAATTTATTTAGAATGAAATTAATTAAAAAAGTATTGGTTTAAATAAGAGAAAAGAAATTAAATTAATGAAAAAAAGATAGGCTTAAGAGTTTATTAAGGGTTAGGCCCAAAAATGAAAAAAAGGAACAAAAAGTCTAAATGGAGAAAAATGGGGGTGTGCTGGCCAATTTTGCATATGGGCTTAAGGTTTAGTGGCCAGACAGGCCCAACTTCATGTTTGTACAATTTTAGGGGTTGTAGTTTTAATTACGGTTTATGTGTTTGGTTTCAACAGCGGCGCCGTTCTCTCATTCTCTTCTTCATCTTCATCCTTCTCAGGCCATGACGCTCCGATTTTCTACCTAAACCCTAGCTACCGGAGTGCCGCCCCCTCCCACTCTCTCATCCTCTCACAGTGGTCCACGGCTTTAGTTATAAAATGGTACGATTCGTCCCTCTGATTTGAGTTTTATAGTTTTGTTTGCTTTGCATGTTTTACCTTACAGTCCAGTCTTTTAACCTTTTGATGTTTACATATCTGTGATGTAGCGAAGAAGGTTGGAGAAAAACGTACCTTGAGATTTTTCTTTGGACAAGAGAGATGGAGGGTGAGACGGTGCTCCTTGGTGGCTTAGCGGTGCAAGGAGGGAAGAGATGATGATCTTCGCTTCTGGTATCTCTTTTTTTGTTGTTCTTGACTTGTTAATGATGATGTGTTCTAAAACTGTTATTGTTCTTGATCTTGTTGATGAAGGATACGATTGTGAAACTGTTATTGTTCTTGATTTTGTTGATGAAGGATACGATTCTGAAACTTGTATTGTTTTTTTGTTATTTCTGAACCTCTCTTCCTTTCTCTTGAATATTGATGTTTGATGATGAAGAAATTCTGAAAACTGTTTTTCGCTTCTGAAATGTTCTTCCTCTTTCTTGGCTATTGATGTTTGATGATGAAATATCTCTGAAAACTTTGTGGTTTGCTGCTTCTGAACCTCTCTTCCTTTTTCTGAATGTTGATGATTAATGATGAAAAAAACTTCTGAAAACTTTCTTGTTTTCTTGATGAAACTTGATTTATTAGTTTCTTTGCCTTGAAGGTTAATGATGTAAGCAGTTCTGAAACCTATTTGTATGCTTCTGAAATGCTCTTCCTCTTTCTTGGATATTGAAGGTTGATGATGAGAATGTCTCTGAAACTAGTTGTCTCTTTTGCTTCTGAACCTCTCTTCCTTTCTCTTCTTGAATGCTGAAGGTTGATGATGAGAATGTCTCTGAAACTTTTTGGTTGGGCTGTGCTTGCAAATTTGCAATTTGGGCAATGGTTGCAGTTTCACAGGGTTTTTTGTGATTGTTTGGCTATAGTTTGGCTGCTAACATGTTTGTTTTTGTTAGTGGGCTTGCAGTTTGGTTTGTTTGCTTTGGCAAGCCTGGCTTGTCACAGTTTGTGTGACTTGCTACAGATTTGTGGTCTTGAACTGTTAACAGTTTTGGGCTACTGGTTTTTGTTAGTGCAGTTTAGTTATCTTTGAGTTTTGGACTTGGCTTTTGTTTGAAACTGTTTGGTTAATGGTTGTGCACAGTTTGAATTTGGTTGTGCACAGTTTGGTTGTTTTATATAGTTGGGCAGGCTGTGTTTTGTTTGACAGGTTTTTGAGTTTGTTTGTGGTTTGTGGAACTGTTACAGGGTTGGGAATCTTGTAGTTTTACAGGCTTGGCTATGCAGGTTTGAGGATCTGTTTGGAATTTGAAGAGTTTTGTATTTTTTTCACAAAGTATTTTTTTTCTTTCTTTTTAACTGTTATGCAGTTTGATAGTTTTATATCCTTTTACTTCTTGTGACAACCTCCTTTAGCCAAACTGTCAAACCTCACCCAAGGTGATATCTTTCTCTCTTTCTCTCTCCATGAAAAAGCATTTTTTGCTTATTATATTATATTCTGAAAAGTTTGCTTTTGTCTGGAAAATGATGGGAAAAAAACTATGACAAGCTTTGGGCTTGTGAATTGGTTTTCCTGCTGCACTGTATTTTTTGCATTTGTACTTTTCTGACTGCATACTTTTGCTTTGTTCAATTGCTTAGTACAACTTGCATCTGGTTTGGCTTGCCATGCTTAGTTTGCTTAGTTTGACAGTTTGGTTTGCAATGTAGTACAATGGGCGCCTATGTTTGTAAAGTTGTCATGTTTTGTTGCAATGCTGCTTGTTACACCACTTGGTTGCTGACTTTGCAATATTTGGTAGCTATGTTTGCATTCAGCTTTCCTATGTTTGATAGTTGCTTAGTTTGAATTTTGGCGCCTTGGTTTGCCTTGTATGCTAGCTTTGTAACTCAGTATGCTTTGTATTTGAAACTTGATGCATCCAGTTTTGGCACCTTAATGCTTTTTTTGAATAAATTGCTTTTGTATGCTTGCATTTTATTTTTCTCTTTGTGAACCAAGAAGAGCAATCTTCTTGTGATTTGCAAAGAGAAAAATAAAAATATGATGAACAAATAACACTCTGATTCTGGACGCCAAACTTTAATGATGATTTTCCCCTTTTTTTCATTTGAAAATTCTTTTTAATTAACTGTACTAATATTCTTTTCCTTTGTCTTTTTCAGGTGAGCACCAATTGGATGATAGAGGAAGCAGAGGAAGCAAGAGACCTTGAGCATGGGGCAATGGAGCTTAGGAGACTTAGGCTTAGATTAGATAGACTTTTTTTCATTTATTGTGAACATTTATTTATTTTTTTAAAATACTATAAGTTGTAAAAACTTACAATATTCAAAAATAATAAATTATTTTTTTACCAATATTTGAAATGAATAAAAAGGTCTTTAACCAATAAAACTTTTCTATTGTCACATATCTTGCCATTCTTCCTTGCATCTTTACTTAATTATTTAAGATTCTCAAATCAAAATAATTGAAATTGCATTCCAACAATTCTAATCCAGACAACTTAGATCTCAAATAATCTAAAACTTTGCAGTCTCGTAACTTTGCAATAGCATTCCAATCAACATACGTGTTGTATAATAAATAAGCAAGCATTCCATTAACCGGCAAACCTTTCATTCCATTAACAAGCAAATGTCTTGATATTCCAAATAACAGTCTCAACTCCTATTTCTTATCCCAGATAATCAGGCCTTGAGAACAATCATTTGACCTTTCAGCAAACTTGAAAAAGTGAGAAATCAATGTAACGGTAAACTGAATTTCTATGGATTCAATTTCTTCTGAGAAATGCGAGAGAAACCCTGATTCTTGATTTACTGCCAAAGAAAAGTCTGTTTGATCGATTCTTGAGCCAATCTTAAAAATCAGAGAAAACCCTAGGGTTGTGATTTCTTGTGAAAAAGGGAGGGCAAATTATGGGGTACAACACAACCCACTGCGGATAAGAAGTGACAGCTAAAAATCCCGCGTCAAACTGTTTCATGACTTTAGCTCTGATTTTCTCAGACATCTTAGGGTGCATACAGTGGACCTTCTGATTTACCGGAGGGCAGTCTTCTTTAGTTGGCAGGCGGTGTACCACAATATCAGTGTCCAAACCAGGCATATCTTCATAAGACCAAGCTAAGATCTCAACATAGTCGCGTAGCATCTATATCAACCGTTATTTGACACTAGGCTCCAGATTCACACCTATCTTGACCTCTTTCCTGTCTTCATTTGTACCCAAATTCACTGATTCAACTGGCTCTTCAAGAGGCTGTATGGCCCTTTCTTCCTGCAGTAATAGTCTGGAAAGTTCTCCTGGAACTTCACAATCATCCTCACCTTCGTCCTCGGCTTGGTTGATCGAATTTTTGAAGTCATAACTGGCAGTGGCAGAGTTGTTATCAATGGGATCCATAGTGGATATGGATCTGCGTTATGATACGTGAGTGTGTGTAAGAGAATAGCTGTTTTGATAAGTGCGAGATAGAAAAGAAAAACAAGGAGCGCAAAATTTGTAATGCAAGAAACGTCCAATGTTTTATTAATGATATATGAAATGACAAATAACAAGCCCTCACAAGCAAGGCCAAGGTGCCTCGGGCAAGGCACCGGGCCATAAAGTTTCAGAATGTTTATTACAAATCTTAAAACAAAAGTCAATTACTATGGAATAAAAGAAACAGGTATGAAGTCCTTCGCCGTCCAATTATTCAATCCACCATTGGTCGTTGGGTAGATCCAGCTGTCGATATCTGAATCTTCTTCACCATCTTCAATTGTATTAACTCCTTGATTACTGATGTGCATAGGAGGTCTTCCAATCCGTGCGCGCCTAATAACCCTTTGAGCCACTGTAGTAAAGCCCAAACCAAATTTGTCAGTTTTGTGCGTGAAATCAGGGAGCTGACCCCAATTTGCACACCCACCTTCTTCAATTACATCCCTGGCATCCTTGAGAGAAGCCATCTTCATCGGAGGTTTGTCGGTAGCAACTTCAGTTGACGCTAAGGTCTGAGGGACCTCTTCAAAGTTCTGACAAGGGGTTTCGATGAATTCCCCATCCATCTCCACGTAGCGGAAGGAGTTGAGATGACTCACCATATACTCCTCTTCACCTTGTACCGTGACAATCTTCCCCTTTACCAGATATTTCAACATTTGATGGAGCGTGGAAGTCACTGCCCCATCCTTATGAATCCAAGGGCGACCCAACAAGCAAGAATATGATGGCCTGATATCCATCACATAAAAGGTGGATGCAAAAGTCTGAGAGCCAACTTTAAAAGGGATGTCCACCTCCCCGTGTACCATCCTTTTTGACCCGTCGAAAGCCCTGGCCACAATATTGCTCGGCTTTAGAATCAAACCTTCACAGTCCAGACGATCCAATGCTTTCTTTGGTAGAACATTGAATGAGGACCCGGTATCCACCAGTACATGGGCCATAGTGGTGCCCCTGCACTCAATCGAGACATGTAGAGCATCATTGTGATTTCTTCCCTTAGCGGTCAGATCTGCATCTGAGAAACCCAGCCCATTGTCGGCAGTCAAGCTAGCTACACAATCTTTGAATTGGTCGGCTGAAGTTTCCTGCGGCACATGCGCAATTTTGAGGAATGCAATTAAAGCCTTTGCATGGGCTTCAGAACATAACAACAAGGACAACATGGAATTTTTTGACGGGGTCTGCCCCAGCTGCTCGACTACATTATAGTCGCTCTTCTTGATAATCTCCAATATTTCCTCTATCTCCTGCTTAGAGGTTTCTACGATGATCTTTTTAGGTGCCTCTGTCCGGGCAGGCTCACCTATGATTTCTTTGCCCCGATTCCTAGATGGCTCGGCAACGGGGGTGATAACTGGAATAGGAACCGGGATGGTAGATGATGTACCAGCAGATGGAATGATAACAGGTTTGTAAACAGTCGGAGGGGAAATCTTGGGAGAAAAGAGTCTTCCGCTTCTGGTGACCTTGCTAGCCCCGACAATATTGCTGACATCAACATCATCTTCCTCACTCTTTAAGTCTTGTTTTACTCCATGGTAATACACATCAGCACCATAGTGCCAAGGGACAGCCTTATCCGAAGTGTATGGGATAAGACCAGGGACAATAATTATTAACGGAGCAATTCTTGGAACAGGTATAATCCTAACAGGGTTTCTCGAGGAAACCTTGGAAGGATTGGCGGAAATGGTTATGATGGCAACATCTTGAATTGGAACCAACGGAATCATAGTCTTTTCAAACAGGATTTCTTTATTATCTATCAGGCGCTGAACACCTAATTTCAATAAGTGGCAACCAACAGGCAGAATTGAACATATGTGGCAACCTTCACCATATCCCGGAAATAAACTGGCCAACAACAAATTCTTCTTAACTGTCATAAAAGGAGTAGAAATTTCTTCCACCGAGGTCACAAATAAATCATTGCCTATAGCATTTACCCCATGACCATGTTTAGGCATGGGAGCAGTTATGACGTTGGGCTTCTCCAGAGCGTCAAACTCAATCTCTTTGGCTTCGATCAAGTCTTGCACCTTGTTTTTCAAGGCCCAACAGTTGTTTGTATCATGACTTGGACTTTCAGAGTGATAGGCGCAGCGGGCATTCGAGTTATAATGAGGAGAAGTGGTGTTGGGGTTCTTCGGGGCTTCCCTTAGAGTTACCAGATTGGTCTTTAATAATTGTGGTAGAATTTGAGACAAGGTCATATTGAGCCGAGTGAACTGTCTTTGTGGTCTTTCCACCCTTTGTTGATTATTGCATTGTGGAGCAACTGTGGGTCTTGATATCACTACCGCATTTACTACTTGACGGTGTTCAAGTATGCTTTGGCTCCTCGAGCCGTAGACTACACTAGCTTCCTTCTTACTGGTGAAAGGCTTCTTTACTGCACTTGATGGAGTATCCTTCTGTATCTTGCCACTTCAGATACCAGCTTCTACCCTCTCTCCACTCAAGATCAACTCAGTAAACCCAGATGATGAACTGTCGATCAGATGATTGAAAAACGGACCAGATAGCGTCCCTAGAAACATGTCAACTAACTCCCTATCAGACAAAGGGGGTTGGACTCTTCCAGCCAAGTCTCTCCACTTTTGAGCATAGTCCTTAAAACCCTCAGTTGCACCCATAGACATACCCTGAAGCTGAGTACGAGTGGGAGCAAGGTCGGCGTTATACTGATATTGCCTGTAAAAAGCAGCAACAAGGTCTTCCCAGTTTCGAACATTGGCTCCTTCCAATTGATAAAACCATTCAAGTTGAGTCCCTGACAGACTATCTTGAAAGAAGTGTACCCACGAATTTCTATCAGCAGTGTGGGGTTGGATTTTTCTGACATACGAGCGGAGATGGAGTTTTGGACAGGATACTCCATCGTACTTGGAAAAAACCGGAGCTTTGAACTTATGAGGGATCACCACTCCCGATACCAATCCCAGCTCTCTGAAATCCAAACTAGGGATCTTCTGAATCTCCATAGCACTCAGACGGTCTTCTAACTGCCTGTACCTATCCTCAGCAGGAGGATATTGCTCATCATCGTAATCCGTATCGTTATCAGAAACCGCAGGACTAGGGTCCTTTGTCCTTTCTTGGTTCTCCCCGTCTTTGGATGAAGAGGTCAGATCAGCTGATTGTCTTATCCTTTATCTGAATCTTCTACCCATGTTCAGAATACCAACCTTCTTCTTCTTCTTCTTCTTTTCTTTCAGAATCAGGGTCTTCAAATCCTCTTGCCCTTTAGCCAAGCTTAAGAACATCTTTTGGAATTGGGCGTTTTGTGCCTGAAGATCTTTGATGGCTTGATCAGAAGACATTTCTGCTGAAATAAACAGCGAAGAAGATGAGAAACCTGTAATGGTACCTGTAATGGTGTGCATGATAATGGGATGCGCATGCAATGATTTAAAAGACTTTGGGAGATTTAAATTTGCAAACCAAAAATAAAACAAACTTTATTAGATTAACTGGTAAAAGGTTCAATAATGCCTTTGAGGCGTTACAAAGAAATAAATGGAAAACAAATCTAAACTAGAAAAATCAGAAATCCCATGGACGCTTCCTCTTTGTGCTGACGTAGTTGTTGATCACTCATTCTTCCTCGAGCTTCCTGGTGAGCTTCAAGATCTTCCTTTCTTGCTCATGGTACTTCTCTCGATAAGTATCCCTCTCCTCTTTCAGCTGAATCCAGGATCTCTGCAATGCCCCAGGATCAGTGGGCATGTAAGGGTAAAGAACTGTGTAAGGAATGTCCTTTTCATTGGTGGGCTCCACAATCACTGGTAACACGGCTTCATAAGGCATCCCAAGCTTCTGGGCACGAGCTCGGACCCATTGGAGATAAGGCTGCATAGGAAGGGAAGTCTTTGGTCCTAGCTCTTGGGGGTCAGATTTGTTCACCATGCCCCAAGCTCGTATAAACCTCCGACGGTGCTACTGCTTCAACCGTATCGGTCTACACCGTACAATTCCCTCACAGTTTATTGCTACTTACCTAAAAGGTGTCCCCAGATCCGGGTTAGGATCTATAGTAACTCCCAAACAAAACCCTTAAAAGTAAAGCAACCAAAACAAACAAGAGAAGCAATTATAATAAACTAGATCCTAAGGTATACCCCACTTATTGTCCCCAGCAGAGTCGCCAATTATGTGATACGGTGGCAGAACCGACTGTTTTGAAAAATGCTGGTTTGCATTTTGCGTTTTGTATTTGTGAAATGTCGCGGTAAGCAAGAGTCGCCACCGACTTTTATTTTATCCAACCGGAAAGGAAAAAGCACAGAAAAAAATCCTTTTTCGAGATTTTGAGTACGGGGGGTAGATTATAGAAAGGGAAGGTGTTAGTATCCTTTCTATCCATGGTTATCCATGGGCTCTTAGGTACTTGCTCATCTTTTAAAATTGCTTGTGTGTGTTTGTTTTGAAAAGTTTTGTTTTACTTCGTTTTAACCCTTGTTTATGTCCTCAAGAGTGTTACGAAGTTGTTTTGAAAACTTTGTTTGGAAAAAGTGTTTGGTGTGAAAAGTTTGTTTGATTTGAGCAAATATCTACTAGCATCTACCTACTCGAAAAAAGATTATTTCTATTCTCGTTTCCTTTAGACAGCGCTATCCTATTATTGAGAAATAGGTAGCACCGTTGTTGGAATTGTAAGGGTCAATTCGAAAGGGACGTACGATCACTAAAGCAATGTTAGGACGTCTTAGTAATAACCCTAAAGTCTTAAGATCATATTCGAGGCAACATTTCTGAGGCGACGTTTCCGAGACAACATTTCCGAACGGGACTTTTGATCTTTTGTTAGACAAGAGGGTAACCACTAAGACACCCTATACTTAATGATCGTTTACCGAAGGCAACCGAAGTGAGAGTATACCCTAGAAGTGCGCATGTGCGAGTGATTTGATTTCAGTTATTATCTTTGTACATTAGGGTTTTCTAGCCGTTTTAAATTATCATGCAATCTTTGTCATACAATCCTATTAACATACATCTAAACAATTAATATTTGCGAGAATAAAAATGCGAGAAATAAAACCTACGCTATTACAAAGCTTAGGGAATGGGATTAATTACATAGCAAAAAAAAAACCCGTAAAGACGATAAATAAAGAAAATCCTAGATTAAACTATTACATACCATGGACAGTTACATTAGTATTGCAAAAATAATAAACGCGCGCGATGAATCGAAAACGAGAGATTTAGGGTTTTGACCCCAACTACCTAATTGTAATTTAAAAGGAAAATCATTTTTTTTGTCGTTTTTTTTTATTATTTGAGAAAACAAAGTTCAATTGAATAAAAATAAACTAATCACTAATTAATTTAAATTTCGGAAAATAATAAATTAACATATTTTGTATTTTTTGTTTTGAGAAAAGAAATAAAAATTAATTCAAGAGTTAACCCTAATTTTTTTCTAATTGATTTTAATCATATAAAAAGGGTTAGAATTATCCTAAATTAAATTAAACTAACATTAAATTAAATTTGATAAAATAAAAACCTAATTCTATTTTTTTTGTGAAATTCTTGATTTTATGATTTTTTGTGAAAAAAGAAATTAATTGTGTTAATAAATAATTAAACAAATTAAATAAATTAAAGAAAATAGAAAAGAAAAGAGGAAGAATGGGCCTGGTTGCTGTTTAGCAAGGGGGGTGCAGTTTGCAAATCTGAGCCCAACAATTCCCGACCCTTTTTGACTTTGCCAGATTCTGTGGGCACGCTTGACTCCAACGCATGGTGGACCCTCATGGGAAGGCCTTAGATCTGAAGCCTTGGTGGTTTGGATGATCAGATCTGGAGAGTACATGATGGATCCTGGAGTGTGAGATGCACTGGATTACCCTGAAAATATTGAGAAAATAAAATGCACACGCCTGGGATCGAACCAGGACGTGTGCCTTAAAGACCAACAACCTTACCATCTGTGTCAGCTTGTTTAGTTGTAATAATAACAAAGCAAATAAAATATAATACAAATAACATGCCACGCTTCCCAAAACGCGCGCAGATTCAAACAAGCCACTCACATACTGCTACGCCATCATCTTCCTCGTGGCTTCCGTCGTTTTAGATGAAAGGCTTTTACCTACGGACACCAGGCATAGGTATAACCCTTGTTCATTCCAAAATTCTATACATGTATGATAAATGCAAACCAATGGTACCAATCAACTCGTTGCAACGTCACGAGCATCATGGTACCATTATTAAGGTCCAATTTTCCCTATACATAAAACCCCTAAAAACGAAGCAAGAACCCTAGCCATGGCATTTTCATGTTCAGTCAGTAAAAACGCAATTTGGATATAATTAATAGCTTGCAAACAACTCAAGGATCATGAATATATCAATTAATCATTCTAAATGTGCCAGAATCAACGTAATCGAATTCAAGAAAAGAGCCAAACCGTATGAACCTTACATCGTGATTTTGAGTATGGGGAAGCTTGTTAGCGATTAAATCACGATCCTAGGATGTCCAGCAAACGATTGGTATGATCAGAATGACTTGAGATGGCCTGAAACTTGGAAATTAGTTTGCAACTTTTTCCGGGATTTTTGAAATTTGTTCTCTCCTTTGCACGCCTCTAGCCTCCCCTTTTTTTATCTGCCCTTGTCCCTTATGTATCCATAAAATGTATTAGGGTTACAATTTGTTTCAAATCTTCTCCAATTATGAATATTGATTCATGATTTGATCCTTGTGCAAAATCTTTCCAAAACAAGCAAACTCAATCTTTTTTGTCCATTTTTAGCCTTGCATGATTTGATCTTGTTTACAGCTGCGTAATGGACCCAATCATGCACAAAATCTCAAGATTTAATTAGCTTTTGATATTTTTACTATTTTATATTGATTTTATTTGATTTAAATGAAATAAAATTAAAAAAAAAACAAAAATAAAAGAATGACAAATGGAAGGGATCATGGGTCGTGGGTCACATTACAAACTCAGTGCAAGCATAAAAAGTTGAGCCCATTTGACAAAAAATGCAATTTTGGACACTTTTGACTTTTGGAAATTTTGCAAAAAGGGTCAACTTGGCCAATGCATAACTCTCTCAATTTTGACCCTAGAGATGTGTTCTTGGACTTTTTAGAAAGATTGAGATGTCCTATAAGCAACTCTTTTGGTATCATCTCAATTGAGTCTTCCATGTTCATGTATGAAGCTTTGACCCAAAATGTGTTTTTGTTGACTTTTCAAAATGACCTATAATGTCCAAATTCATACCTTCTTGTGAGTGCATATTTTGAACTTGGTAGATGAAGATTAATTGTAGGGAATTACATCCTCTTCAAAATGAGCTTTGGATGGGTCATTTTTGATAAAGTATGAGAAAGTTATGCTTGGTCAAAGTTGAGTTGACTTTTCCTACAAAACCCTAATTTAGCATCTTTTGGATTTTGATGAATTGTGAGCAATCCTTGAGGAATCATGATCAACCATTGATCAAATTATGGATAATACTTCAAAATGAGGATGTTAACCAAAAATCTTTAAGTTTGACTGTATGTGGGCCACAATTGACTTTTGCCCTAGCACAGTCGATTTTCAGGCCTTTGGGCAATTGACTGAGCAAACTTCCTCTGCAAGGCTTGAAACTTAACATGGATGATATTGAGAACATATTAGGACAATGGTGAGAATTTGGGATCCTTTGGACTCAATCATATTGATGTAAAATGAAACCCTAATTTGGGGTAAATTGCCTTAGGAGAGGGTTTGTCTGGTCAGCCCTTGGACTTCCTTGAGCAATTTGAGGACCTCACTTGAAATGTATTGAGAAATATGGGAGGGAAAATTTTGGGGTACAACATACCCTAATTGAAGTCTCCCTCGCCCTATCTTTTCCAAGTTCCAACAATCAGGCTGAATACGAGGCATTCCTCGCGGGTCTACAACTGGCCGAATATCTGGGAGCGGAGGAAGTGAAAATATTCACCGACTCTCAGTTGGTTTCCTCTCAAGTCCGATGCGAATATCAAGTCAAAAATGACCAACTCGCCGAATATTGATCGTTGGTCCAAAAGACGAAAAAGAAGTTTAAGTCCGTCGATGTACAACACGTCCCTCGCGAGCACAACACCTATGCAAATATCTTATCAAGTTAGCGAGTACGAAGAGAAAGGGAGGAAACAAATTGTGATACAGGACATACTCCCTCGACCGAGAACCCAAAGACCATCCTCTAACCTAGAAGTATTCGCCATCCGGGACAACGATTGTTGGATGACCCTCGTACACGACTACCTCACTAAGGGAAAACTCCCCGACGACCCAAAAGAAGCGGTCGTTGTCAGACGGAGAGCTTGCTTGTACGTCTTGGTCGAAGGCAAACTTTATAGAAGAGGATTTTCCATTCCAGTTCTCAAGTGTGTCGACTGAAACGGGGCAGAGCTCATCTTGCTCGAAATCCATGAGGGCATCAGCAGCCAACATCTAGGCAGGAGATCCCTCGCGAGAAAACCTTGCAGACAGGATACTACTGGCCCACCATGTAGCACGACATGAAAGAGCACGTAAAGAAATGTGATAAATGCCAGTGACACGGAGACATTCATTTAGCTCCTCCTAATGAGCTTAAATCCCTATCCTCTCCTTGGCCCTTCGCTTGGTGAGGACTAGATCTCCTCGGTCCGTTCGTGGTCGGAACCAATCAGAATAAATACCTAATCGTGGCGGTCGAATACTTTACTAAATGGATAGAAGCAGAAGCTTTGGCCAAAATCACCGTCCAAAACGTCCTCCGCTTCTACAAAAGAAATATCCTTGCTTGCTTTGGTATCCCACAAGCGATAGTCACCGACAACGGGACCTAATTCACAACGACACCTTTCAAGAGTTCGTCACCAAACTGGGCACCACCCAACACTTCGCCTCCGTCAAGCATACCCAAATGAACGGCCAAGCCGAATCTGCAAACAGAGTAATACTCATCGGCCTCAAGCGAAGGTTATACGAAACCAAGAAGCGATGGGTCAAGGAGCTACACAGTATGCTCTAGGGATATCGAACGACTGCCCATTCATCCACCAGGGAGACTCCATTCTGACTAGCCTACGAGACGGAGGCCGTCATTCCCGTGGAGATCGAGGAACCTTCCAGGCGAACTGAGGCACCTCCTGACGAGGAGATGAACAACATCGCCCTCCGTGAAGCGCTGGATCTGGTAGAAGAAATCAAAACAGGAGCGGATCTACGAGAGGCCTCGCTCAAACAAAAAATAGCCATGTGCTACAACGCCAAGGTCATACGACAAGTGTTCGAGGTCGGTAACCTTGTCCTAAAAATAAATCGCAAAGAATCTCGCAAGGGGAAGCTCGCAGCAAACTGGAAAGGTCCTTATCGCGTCTACGCGAAAATATGGACTCGAGCGTATTACTTGGAAAACTTACAAGGGGAGCAACTCGTTCGATCATGAAACAATGAAAAGCTAAAACAATATTATAGTTAAAAACACTGAGCAATCGACAAGTTTGGTCGACAAGACAAACTCACCCAGGTCCGACCATGCGTGCATGCCTAGGCACAAGCATAGCACCCAAAATATTCAGAAAGGGCGAGGCTCCGCTCTGCTGACGAGTGCGCCCTCAGCCCGACATGGATAACTCAACCGAGCTCTATAGTCCTTGTGCCACGATGATAGAACACCCGACTCACGACAGAAAGTTCACGCCGCTGAACCCGGTTCCCTCGAAATGAGACCCGAGTTTCGGCATTCGCCCGGTATTCACCCTGGCCGTTTGATCAGTTTACCCGCACTGACGAACATATAAAACGAGCACATCCCCGCTATAAACTCTTAGAAAAATAAAAATAAAAGTCTTAAATGGGCTAGTTTGTCAACAAACATGTAAAAAATACAAGTTAAATATTCAAAGCAAACGTCTGATGGCCTGAATTTAAATAAAACGACCACTTGGGACGATATTATGCGAATATTACATGAACGTGCAATAGCCAGGAGAAACAAATACAACAAATACGGTACGTAGGCCAAAATAAACATACAATTATCCTTCCGCTTCCCCTTCGACAATGGAAGACAATTGGACAGGATCTCTGGTTGGTTAAGTGACACTATCTCTGAGATAATCAGTGACCAGAATTTGGTTGGCAGCCACATAGTAGTTGACCCCCATTCCCAAGGCGTTAAGCTCAACACCATGGTTCAACACATGCATCTGATTCACGACGTTCTCGAAGCTCCCCTATGAAGCGGCCTGAACGTCATCCACGGCCAACTGGAAACGAACAACCAGCTCCACCCGAGTCTTCAGATCCTTAGTATCCTCCGACTCGTCTTCAGCAGGCGTAATCTCAGTAGTTAGGGCCGATACCTTTCCCTCGAGGCCCTCTTTCTAGAGAAAAAGTGTAACGCCCGTAATTTAATTAATTATTTAATTAAATAATTTTTTTGGAATATTTGTGATGTTGTGTGGTGATTAGTTGGAATTAATTATGTTAAGTGGTGAAATGATATTAGAAGAATGATGATATTATTTGAGATGGGCTTTTTTTTATAGGAATAAAAGTAGAAATAAGGGGGGTGTAGTAGTCTTAAGCCCATTAAGGTATAAAGAGAATAATAGGGTTATTTTATTATTGTAGAAATAATAAGGAAAAAAGGAAGCAGTAAGAAGAATAAGGGTTAGAGAAAGAACGTGAAAGCTATTGGAAAAGAAGAAAGAGGCAGAACAGGAATCAATTGGATAAAGTTATAGAGCAACCTTCAATCTGAGGTAAGGGTGGGGTTCTAACTCTATAATAGGGTTTATGATGATTGGTTTATGGGATTAGATGTGAAAGTTTTGTTTTGTTCATGATTGAAT
Source organism: Vicia faba (assembly GCA_948472305.1). NCBI lineage: Eukaryota > Viridiplantae > Streptophyta > Magnoliopsida > Fabales > Fabaceae > Vicia > Vicia faba. Next base: position 1,577,017,310 of record OX451737.1, read on the forward strand.
TATATGTTGTTATATGATGAGAATTGATGATTGAAAGATGAATGATGATGTCCCAATGCTGTATATTTGATGTAGAATTATAGGATAATTATAAGTGATGATTATCTATGATTAGAGGATGTTTTTAGGGCCAACAATATGGAACCCGTAGTGAAAATGTAGAGAAATCACAGAAATTGTTCATGACAGAGCAGTATGTGTCGACTCCAAATGTTATGTGTCAATACAAGAATGTTGTTAGACTCAGTATGAGTCAACACGAAGGGGTCATGTGTCGATACATGATGACTTTTAGACTCAGGATGAGTCGATACGTAGGAGCATGTGTCGATACGTGCAGTGTTGTAGACTCAGGATGAGTCGATACAAGAGAGGATGCATCGACTCATGTGGCGTGTTAAATCCAGTGCGCGTCGACCCAAGGCGTTATGCGTCGATCCATGTTGTCTGGTTTTTGGCAGAATCGTTTGGAAAAGGCTGTAACTTGAGTTTTCGGACTCCGTTTGAGGTGCCGTTCAAAACATTGAATAGCTAACGCGATGAACTTAATTCTTAAGGACTAAAATGAAGAATGGGAAGGATAATCCTAGTATATAAATTAGGACTAGAGTTAATTCCCGCGTTGATTGCTATGCTGATTTTTGTGAAGAATGATGAGGATGGTATGATTATAGATTGTTGTTTGGGTTGTAACAGTAGGATTAATGATGATAACGATGCAGTATTACAGAATACTATTATCTAGAGGTTTGGTAAATTAGAAGTAAGCCTTAGATGATTAATTAATTATAGGCAATATTATGTTGTAGGCCTATGGCCAACATTGCGAGATTGACGAGTTATTGTTGTATTGTTGTACGGCTGAGTTATTGATGAAATGATGTTAATGAGATTATGTTTGATGAATTATGATATATAAATGATGTTTGGTGAATATATGATATATATATGATGTTTGATGAATTAAGATGTTGATGTATGATGTTGATGAAAGATGTTAAGATGCCTCTAATAATTGGAAGCTATTAAGATGTAGGCTTATAGCTAACGATGATGGTTGTGTTGAGATGTTATAATTGTGGTGTTGTCATTACATTCATGATTGTGTCGCATACATTGCATTTCAAGATGAAGCTTATGCTCGTTAAGATGGCCTGTATTAGCGAATATTAAGATGAAGGCTTATGCCTTGTTGATGCCTCTATTTATTGGTAGATTTTTAAGATGGGAGTTCTGCTCCAATGGCACCACATGCATTTGCATAGTATTGAGTTGCATTATATGATTGCATAAAGAAGTTGTGTATTAATGTTGTGAATGTGTATAATTGTTGCGATTGTTGTTGATTATGAGATGAGGAGTGGTGATGTTACATGATCTAATTTAATATATTGATTATCATGCGTTTTATTATATTGTTAGATATCTCACCCCTTCTGTTTAAATGTTACCCTTACGTTGGTAACGTGCAAGTAATCGAGAGTGAAGGTTGTATACCTTCAGTAGTTAGAGTCGGTGTCATTGCTCTGATATGTAACACTCGGGAGGATGAATGCTTATTGCTTTTGATTGTTGATTATTCAGTTGTTGAACTTTAAGTTGCTCATTATTAAATATGTGTTGTTTTGAAGTTGCGGCAACGATGACTAAGATGTTAAGGATTCCTCTATGTAGATGTTTAAATTGTTGAATTAAGAGATTAAAGTATTATGATGATGGTTCATCTGATGTTTTAAGAGTGTTATGTATCCATGATGAATGCAATGTGTTTTTAAAGATGAATTTGTGGAATCGTGATTCGTTTGCATGTATGATTATAACTCTGATTTGCTTATTTAATTGTCGGGTAGAATTGGGGTGTTACAAAGTTGGTATCATAGCAAAAGGTTGGTCCGACCTTGTCGTCGAGTCGTAGTTGTCTAACAATCGAGTATTGTTAATTTAAGTTCTAACCGTTGTTTATGTTGTAGTGATAAGTTGAGATGGCTGGAAGGAATGATGCTACACTTGCTGCTTTAGAAGCAATGGCTCATGCGATGGAGAATCAGCCGAATGCTGATAGGAATGCTGGATCTCTTAGTTTGGCGACTTTCCAGAGAGAATCCTCCTACCTTAAAGGGAAAGTATGATCCTGATGGAGCATTGGAGTGGTTGAAAGATATTGAGAGAATCTTCCGTGTGATGGACTGCACTCCAGCGCAAAAGGTTCAATATGGTACTCATATGCTAGCAGTCGAGGCTGATGACTGGTGGTTAGAGACTTTTCAGAAGTTGGACGCTGCAGGTGAGAATATCACTTGGGCTGTGTTTCATAGGGGATTTCTGAGGAAGTACTTTCCTGAAGATGTTCGGGGAAAGAAGGAAATTGAGTTCCTTTAGCTAAAGCAAGGGAATATGTCGGTTGTTGAGTATGCTGCGAAGTTTTCTGAGTTGGCTAAGTTTTATCCGCATTACGCTGAGGCTGATGCTGAGTTTTTGAAGTGTATCAAGTTTGAGAACGGGTTGCGCTCGGAGATCAAGAAAGCAGTTGGATACCAGAAGATCGGTGTCTTTGTTGATTTGATAGATATCTACAAGATCTATGAAGAGGATAATAATGCTTATTATAAGATTATCAGTGAGAAGAGGGGTAAGCACCAACATAATCGTGGTAAGCCTTACAATACCCCAACAGGTAAAGGTAAACAGAAAGCTGCTCAGGCTCAGAGGACTAGTGGGGGAGATGCTCCTGCTGGTGTGGTTTGTTTTAAATATTGGAAACCTGGGCATAAGAGTAATGTGTGTACTACTGAAGTAAAGAGGTGTTTCCGTTGTGGTAAGAATGGACATGTTGTATCTGAGTGCAAGCATAAGGATGTGATTTGTTTCAACTGTAGTGAAGAAGGGCACATTGGTAGTTAGTGTCAGAAACCAAAGAGGGTGCATACAAGGGGTAAAGTGTTCGCTTTGGTTGAGGATCAGACAACTGTTGAGGACAGACTTATCAGAGGTACATGTTTCATTAATAGTACTCCTTTAATTACTATTATTGATACCGGTGCTACTCTTTGTTTTATTGCTGCTGATTATGTTGAAAGATTGGGTCTTATGTTGTCTTCTTTTAATGGAGAAATGGTCGTCGATACTCTAACCAAGGGGTCGGTGACTACTTCTTTTGTGTGTTTGAAGTGTCCCTTGTCGATCTTTGATAGAGACTTTGCTGTTGATTTGGTTTGTTTACTGTTAAGGGGTTTGGATGTGATTTTGGGTATGAACTGGTTAGAGCATAACTGTGTTCATATTAACTGTTATGACAAGTCTGTGAGGTTTTCTACTCTTGAAGAAGAGGAAGATGGTCTATTGTCTGCTAGACAATTGAGGAATTTGATGCAAGAAGAAGCACATATGTTCTCGTTGATGGCGATGCTATTTGTAGGGACTCAAGCTATAATTGAGGAATTGCAGGTGGTGTGTGAATTTCCCGAAGTTTCCCCCGATGAGATTCCTGATGTACCGCCGGAGAGGGAAGTTGAGTTTGCAATTGATCTTGTACCTGGTACCAGACCTGTGTCCATGGAACCATACAGGATGTCTGCATCTGAATTGTATGAGTTAAAGAAGCAATTGGAAGAGTTACTTGAAAAGAGGTTTGTAGGACCAAGTGTATCGCCGTGGGGATCTCCGATATTGATAGTTAAGAAGAAAGATGGAAGTATGAGGCTTTGTGTTGATTATAAACAACTGAATAAAATGACGATTAAGAACAAGTATCCGCTTCCAAGAATAGATGACTTAATGGACCAATTGGTGGATGCTCATGTGTTTAGTAAGATTGATTTGAGGTCGGGTTACCATCAGATTAAAGTGAAGGATGAAGATATCCAGAAGACGGCTTTCAGAACACATTATAGACACTATGAGTATTCGGTGATGCCTTTCGGTGTTATTAATGCGCCAGAAGTATTTATGGAATACATGAATCGTATCTTCCATACTTATTTGGATCGGTTTGTAGTGATGTTCATTGATGATATTTTGATTTACTCTAAGTCAGAAGAAGAGCATGCGGAACACTTAAGAGTAGTATTGCAAGTTTTGAAAGAGAAGAAGTTGTATGCAAAGCTGTCCAAGTGTGAATTCTGGTTAAAGGAGGTTAGTTTTCTTGGTCATGTGATCTCAGGTAGTGGGATTATTGTAGATCCAACGAAGGTTAATGTTGTGCTGCAATGGGAAACTCCGAAGTCAGATACTGAGATTAGAAGCTTTTTGGGATTAGTTGGTTATTATAGAAGGTTTATCGAAGGTTTTTCTAAGTTGACACTTCCGTTGACTAAGTTGACTTGTAAAGGTAGAGCTTTTGTGTGGGACGCTCAGTGTGAAGAAAGTTTTACAGAATTGAAGAAGAGGTTTACGTCGGCTTCGATTTTGACATTGCCTAATCCGGGAGAGCCTTTTGTGGTGTATTGTGATTCTTCTAAGATGGGTTTAGGAGGTGTGCTTATGCAGAATGATAAGGTAGTTGCTTATGCGTCAAGGCAGTTGAGGACTCATGAGAAGAACTATCCTACGGATGACTTAGAGCTTGCCGCAGTTATTTTTGTGTTGAGGATTTGGACGCATTATCTTTATGGTTCTAGATTTGAAGTGTTTAGTGACCATAAGAGATTAAAGTATTTATTCGATCAGAAGGAGTTGAATATGAGGCAAAGAAGATGGTTGGAACTGTTAAAGGATTATGATTTCAGTTTGAATTATCATCCAGGAAAAGCGAATGTGGTAGCTGATGCGTTGAGTCGAAAGACTCTACATATGTCGGCAATGATGGTTAAAGAGTTGGAATTAATTGAGCAGTTCAGAGATATGATCTTAGTTTGCGAGGTGACTCCGCAGAGTGTTATGTTGGGTATGTTCAAGATTAATAATGAATTTCTGGACAGTATCAGAGAAGCTCAAAAGTTGGATGTGAAACTGGTAGATTCGACGGTTGGAATCGATCAATATGAGAACAGTGATTTTAAGCTAGATGCGCAAGGTGTGTTGAGGTTTCGTAACGGGATTTGTATTCCTGATGATGCTGAGATGAAGAAAGTGATACTTGAAGATAGTCATAGAAGTAAGTTGAGTATTCATCCAGGAGCTACAAAGATATATCGAGATTTGAAAGGTTTGTTTTGGTGGCCTGGGATGAAGAGTAATGTGGCTCGGTTTATGTATGCATGTTTGACTTGTCAGAAGTCGAAAGTTGAACATCAGAAGCCAGCAAGGTTGATGCAACCGTTAGAAGTTCCAGAAAGGAAATGTGATAGCATTTCAATGGACTTTGTGACGGGGTTACCTAATACTTTAAGAGGACATGATTCGATTTGGGTGATTGTTGATAGGCTTACAAAGTCGGCTCATTTTATTCCTATTAACATCAGTTTTCCAGTGTCGAAGTTGGCTGAGATTTACACTAGTGTGATTGTGAAGCTGCATGGTGTTCCTTTGTGCATTGTGTAAGATTGAGATCCAAGATTTACTTCTGATTTTTGGAAGAGTTTGCAAGAAGCGTTGAGTTCTAAGTTGAGGTTAAGTTCAACATATCATCCTTAGACAGATGGTCAGACTAAACGGATGATTCAATCGTTGGAAGACTTGTTGAGAGCATGTGTTCTTGAGCAGGGAGGTTTGTGGGATACTTATCTTTCGTTGATAAGTTCACTTATAATAAAAATTACCATTCCAGTATTGGGATGGCACCTTTTGAAGCGTTGTATGGTCGAAGATGTAGAACTCCTCTATGTTGGCATGTGTTGTACCCCAAAATTTTCCCTCCCATATTTCTCAAAACATTTCAAGAAAAATCTCTAAATTGCTCAAAGTAGTCCAAGGGTTGGCCAGACAAGCTCTCTCCTAAGGCAGTCTACCCCAAATTAGGGTTTTGTGTTGCATCAAGACCCTTGAGTCCAAGTGACCCCAAGTGCTCACCAATGTCCTGATATTCTCTCAAGATCATCCTTGTCAAGTTTCAAGCCTTGTAGAGGAATTTTTTTCAGTCAATTGCTCAAAGGTCCAAAAATCGACTGTGCTAGGGCAAAAGTCAACTGTGACCTATATACAGTCAAACTTCAAGATTTTTGGTCAACATCCTCATTTTGAAGTATATTTCATCATTTGATCAAGGTTTGATCATGATTCATCAAGGATTGCTCATAATTCATCAAGACTCAAAAGTTGCTAAATTAGGGTTTTGTAGGAAAAGTCAACTCAACTTTGACCAAGCATAACTTTCTCATACTTTATCCAAAATGACCCATCCAAAGCTCATTTTGAAGAGGATGAAATTCCCTACAATACATCTTCATATCCCAAGATTATAATATGCACTCACAAGAAGTTATGAATTTGGACATTATAGGTCATTTTGAAAAGTCAACAAAAACACCTTTTTTGTCAAAGCTTCATACATGAGCATGTAATATCAAATTGAGATGAGACCAAAAGGGTTAATTATAGGACATCTCAAGCTTTCTAAAAAGTCCAAGAACACCTCCAAAGGTTCAAAATTGAGGAAGTTATGCATTGTTGAAGTTGGACTTTTTTTGCAAAATTGCCAAAAGTCAACTATGCCCAAAACTTCAAATTTTGCCAAATGGGCCCATTCTTTTTCACTTGTTTTGAGTTGGAATTATTTCCCACGTGCTCTAGCCTTGTCCATGTGTCCATATCATATTTTTATTAATTATTTTGATTTTGATTTGAATTAATTTGATTTAAATCAAATAAAATCAAATAAAATCCAAAGCATTGATAACAATGGATCTTTTGCTTGTTTCAGGCTTTAATCACAGCTAGCAAGGCATTCAAATTCGTGCCAAACCTTAGAGTGCACAAAAAGATTGAGAAAAGGCAATTGTGGAAAGTTGTTCAAAGCAAATCAAAATCATTGAAAGAAGAAGATTTGGACAGGGTATTCAAACCTAATGCATTATACAATACATAAGGGAGGCGTGCAGACAAAAATCAGGGTTGGAGATCAGTTATAGAGTAAGAACAAAATTTTCAAAAATCAAGAAAAAGTGTGAGATCGAAATATGTCCTAGAGGCAGTTTCAAGACTTGATACTTGTCTCAATCGTCTCCTGGCAATCTCCACAAGCGAAAGCAATCAAAAGCACACGTTCTCAAGCCCTCCAGTGCGCTGTAAGTCACTCACGAACCCGCCTTGTTCTTGATTTTGTATTTTGCAATTTAAGCATGGTTGATTTGAATTAATGGCATAATTTTAATCTACAGAGCATTTTCAAGCTTTTAGTATTATTCAATTGCATTTACATGACCTATATCGTGATTCACCATAACTAGGGTTTCTTGGAGTTTTTTAGGGCTTTTTGTTACAAGAATAATTGGTCTTCATGAAGGGTACTATCTTGTTCAGGGGAACAAGGCAAGTTCAACCATGGCACTAGTTTCCATTTATATTTCCTGTGGAAGAACTTGGAGTGAAGCCACGATTTTAGCTGCAGATAAAATCCGCAGGTAAAAGTTACAGTTTTTAGAGGACAGGGACGAAGGCGTGCCGCTTCCCCATTTGTCCATTCAAATATTTGCGCGCATTTTTTATTGTTTTTCCAATATTTCTATTGTTTCATATATTATCTTCAGTGCTTGATTAACATACAATAAAGAAACGTAGCCCAGTTGGTCACCAGGTGTACATTCAAAGCATTAGTGGCTGGAGGTCAGGGGTTCGATCCCTGCCTCCAGCATTTGTTATTTTTCCAAAATATTTCAGGTAATCAGGTGCACGCCTAAGCTGGAGATCCATCATACTCCCTCACCAATCAACGTGCCAGATGGCCAGATGGCAAGATCTGGTGGCCAATATTGAAAGAGTATCAAAGGGTCAGGTCAACGCACAGACACTGGATCAGAAAAGTCCAATGGATCAGCATTATTGGGCCAACAAAATTGCTTTTGACACCCTCAAAAACAGGCCTATCTCTCTACTTTGTTTATATTTTGTTTATTTCCATTTAATTATTTTATTTTATTCAATTAATTACTAACCAATAACATAATTTCTTTTTTTATCAAAAAATCACAAAAATATTTTTATCCAATTAAAATTCAGAAATTTATTTTTCCATTAATAAATATTAATTAATTAATTAGGTTGATTAATTAGGTAACTTAAATTTATTTTTGCAAATATTTTAAAATCAATTAGAATTAATTAGGCTTGAACACTAATTTAACCATTTTATTTTCTTTCCTAAAATAACAAAAAACTCCAAAAATATGTCATTTATTATTTTTCATTAATTAATTTATTTAATAATTAATTTAGCATTTAATTTTTAGGATTTAATTTCTTTTGTTAAAAAATATTAAAAATAACAAAAAACATTTTCTTAAATTAAAAGGGTCAAAACCCTAATCTCACATTCGATCTAACTTCGCATCGCGCGCTTTATTTTTCTTTATCCAATTGATGTATCTGCACCCGGTTTGTAATAATTAATTATGACATTTATTTTTCCGCTTTTAAATTTCAAAGGGTTGCTTTTGGAGATGTAAATACCCGACGCCTTGTAATAATTTAGTTTAATTTCCGCACCTTTAATTTTTGCAAATATACAATTGCTAGATGTTTGATAATAGGGTTTGCATGACAAGAATGAATGCTTAATCTTAAAATCAATTAGATCATCCTAAACATGTGCAAAGATAAAAAATAACTGAAAATAATGCACTCGCACATGCGCACTCTTAGGGTACACTCCACTTGGTTGCCTTCGTAACAGTCATTGAGTATAGGTTGTTTTATAGGTCGCCCTCTTGTCTAGAAGATCATAGTTTCCTCAAAATGGTTGCCTCGAATATCGTTGCCTCGAATAAATGATCTAAGACATTAGGGTTACCGCTAAGACGTCCTAACATTGCTTTAGTGACCGTATGTCCCGCTTTCGAATTGACCCTCAAACTCCAATGACGGTACTACCTACTCACTAATAGTGGGATAGCATTGTCTAAAGGAAACGGACATAGAACGATTATTTTTTCGAGTAGGTAGATTAGCTCTTAAGTACTTGCTCAAACAAAAACAAGCTTTGTCACACTTACACTCCTTTACAAACAAAGTTTTCAAAAACACTTCATTACACTCTTGAAGACAGAAGCAAGAGTTAAATCGAAGTCAAAACAAAAGCTTTTCAAAAACCCACAAGCACAAATAAAACAATTTTGAAAATGATGAGGAAGTACCTAAGAGCCCGTAGATAACTACGGATAGAAAGGGTGCTAATACCTTCCCTTTCTATAAACTACCCCCCGAACTCAGAAATATCTCGAAAAATGAATTTTTTGTGCTTGTTTCCTTTCCTTGTTGGATAAAATAAAAGTCGGTGGAAACTCTTACTTACCGCGACATTTTGCAAAAACAAACGCAAAACACGAACCAGCATTCCAAAAACAGTCAATTCTTCCCACCGTATCACAGAACTGGCGACTCTGCTGGGGATAATATAAGTGGGGTGTACCTTAGGATTAGTTCATCATATTGTTTTCAATTGTTTGATTTGTTTGCTTTATATTTATGGGCTTTGTATCATAGTTACTATAGATCCTAACCTGGATCTGGGGATACCTTTTAGGTAAGTAGTAATAGACTATGAGGGAACTGTACGGCGTAGACCGATACGGTTGAAGCAGTAGCTACGTTGGTGTGGCACTTTAGTTTGTACTGATATCCTTTGTGGTGGAACAAGGAGAACATGGGTCAGCTAAGGGGTCATTAAGCATCAACTGACCTTAGAACCTATAATTGACCAACTTGGCCATAGAAAAGTAGTAGTATGCTACACTCATTGAGACCAAACTCTCGCGATGATTTCGGCTGCAAGAAAAGGTTGCCAAACTGGAATTATGACTGATCGAGGGTGGTCAGTGATATTGAGATCCTCTAGAACCCGGTTACTATTACTAGAACAAGTTGAACCAACTAAAATGAAAGAGGGTAATACCTAAACTCCATGCCAGCCTGAAATCTAAGGGCTACTGTGTAACTTGTTTGCCCTTACCATGTTTGCTATCTGTGAATACTTGTGGTGTGTTTCTATCATAACATCATGCATCATGACATTGCATGCATCTTGCATCGGACTAACCCATTTCAAAGACAGAGGGGATTCATCTTTGTTCTGTTTTGTAGGTCATGGCCTCTATGCATAGAAACACTATTCGGATTAGCTTTGTACAGATTCCTACTCAACTTAGAGATTTGGTTTCCAAAGTTCTAGATACTTCCTCTTTTATCAGAAGACATGGTCACCTCATTGGTTTGGTCACTTCTAAGATGGATGAGAAAATGATGAGTGTCTTGTGCCAGTTCTTTGACCCATTGCACCACTGCTTCACCTTCCCGGACTATCAGTTGGTCCTTACTCTAGAGGAGTTCTCTGATTTACTTGGTATTTCTATTCTAGAATAGACGCCATTTACAGGTTGGGAAAAAGCTCTTAGGCCGGAGGATGTTGCTACAGCCCTACATCTGACAAAGGCTGAAGTAATGTCTAATTGGGAGACTCAGAATGGGACAAAAGGCTTCTTGGCTAAATTTTTGGTTGATCAGGCTAATCAGTTTTAGGACAGTTTGGATTTTCAAGCATTCGAAGATATCCTGGCTCTTCTCATATATGGTTTGGTTCTGTTTCCTAATTCAAATTCTTTCGTCGACGTGAACGTAGTGAAGATCTTCATGTCCCATAATCCAGTGCCTACTCTCTTAGGTGACATTCTACATGCTCTTTATGCCTGTACTGCTCAGAAACGGGGAACCCTTATGTGTTGTGCACCATTGCTGGCGAGGTGGTTTATTTCTCACCTCCCCAAATCTGTTTTGAAGAACAAGGAAGGTATGGGTTGGGCCTACAGAATTATGTCCCTTGCTCATAAGGACATCATCTGGAGCACTAAAGACATGGAAGAAGTAGCTGTTATTGATCGATGCGGAGAATACCCCAATGTTCCTTTACTTGGAATTAGGGGAGGGATCACCTATAATCCTTGTCTGGCCTTACGACAGTTTGGGCGAGCTAGAAAGGACGATCCTCACGAGTTGCTGATTCCAAGCATTGTCTTTGACTTCCAAGGGGATAATGATGGACATCGCCGCAGGTTCATACGAGCTTGGAATAGGGTTAATAGGTCTGATCCGCATGAGCTAGGAGCGAAGACTTCTCTTCCGATGGAACCGTATCTCTGGTGGGTTCGAGCCCGTGCTCAGAAACTGGGGATGCCATACGAAGCTGTCTTACCGGTAATTGTTGAAGGCACTGATGAAGAAGGGGTTCCTCATACTGTCCTCCATCCATACATGCCTACTGACATTGGGGCATTAAAGAGGTCTTGGATCCAGCTAAAGAAAGAACGAGATACTTATAGAGAAAAGTATCATGAGCAGGAACAGAAGATTCTGAAGCTTACAAGGCAGCTGGAGAATGAGAAGGTCCTCAACGACTATGTCAGCACGGGAGGAAAGCGACCATGGGAGCGCTGATGTCTTTTGTTATTTCTAGTTTTGATTTACTTTTCAGTTTTTCTTTTGTAACGCCTTAAAGGCATTTGTCAAACATTGTTTCAATTTTAATCTAATAAAAGTGTGTTTCATTTTGGTTTACGAATTTGAATCCCTAAGGTCTTTGAAATCATACCATACGTATTCCATTCCCATGCACCTCATTACAGGTACCCTTACAGGTCTCTTATCTTCTTCGCTGTTTATTTCAGCATCATATCTGCTGAAACATCAACTGATCAAGCTATCAAGGCTCTACAAGCTCAAAATGCTCAGTTCCAGGAGATGTTCATGAACCTGGCCAAGGGTCAACAAGATATGAAGACTCTGATCTTGAAGGATAAGAAGAAGAAGAAGAAGAAGACGGTCCTCCTGAACATGGGTCACAGGTTTGGGAATCGGTTGAGACAAGAGGTTGATTTATCTCACTCATCTGGAGGGGGAGGAAACCAAGAAGAAAGGAAGGTTCCTAGCCCTGTTGTTTCTGATAACAACACTGATTTTGACGAAGACCAGTATCCTCCAGCTGAGGATAGATATAAGCAACTCGAAGACCGGCTAAGCGCAATAGAGATCCAGAAGATACCTGGGTTGGACTTTGAAGATTTGGGTTTGGCGTCTGGGGTGGTGGTTCCCCACAAGTTTAAGGCTCCTACCTTTGCTAAATACGATGGGGTTTCTTGCCCAAAGTTGCACCTCCGCTCGTATGTTCGAAAGATGCAACCATATACTGCTGATAGAAACCTTTGGGTTCACTTCTTTCAAGATAGTCTTTCAGGGACTCAACTTGAGTGGTTCTATCAGCTAGAAGGAGCTAACATCCGTAATTGGGAGGACCTTGCTGCTGCTTTTTACAAGCAGTACCAATACAATGCCGACCTTGCTCCTACGCGTACCCAACTTCAGGGTATGTCTATGGGTGCGAGCGAAGGTTTTAAAGATTACGCTCAGAAATGGAGGGATCTTGCTGGAAGATTACAACCCCTGCTGGCTGACATGGAGTTAGTGGATATGTTTCTGGGGACTTTGTCCGGTCCGTATTTTAATCATCTGATCGAAAGTTCATCGTCTGGTTTCACGGAGTTGATTATGACTGGGGAGAGGATTGAAGCCGGTATCAAGAGTGGAAAAATACAGAAGAGTTCCTCATCAAGTACCGAGAAGAAGCCTTTCAAGAAGGAGTCTAATGTAGTTTACAGTTCGAAGAACCAAAACCGTCCTGAACGCCGCTAAGTTGTTAATGCGATAGTTTTTTTAAGACCAACTGTTGCCCCACAATGCAACAATCAGCAAAGAGCAGAGAGGCTGCAAAGACAATTCACTCGGCTCAGTATGACTTTATCCCAAATTCTGCCGCAGTTGTTGAAGACCAACTTGGTAACTCTAAGGGAAGCCCCGAAGAATCCCAACACCACTTCACCACTGTATAATCCGAACGCCCATTATGCTTATCACTCTGATAGCCCGGGGCATGATACCAATAACTGCTGGAGCTTAAAGAACAAGGTACAGGATCTGATTGAAGCTAAGGAGATTGAATTTGAAGCGCCGGAAAAGCCTAATGTCATAACCGCTCCTATGACAAAACATGACGCGGGAGTCAATGCAATTGAAGATGACGTGGAAGAGTTTGAATTTGACAGCTGGATCTACCCGACTACTGACGGCGGACTAAGCAATTGGACGGCAAAGGACTTCGTGTCAATTTCTTTTATCACACAGTAATAGACTTTGTTTCGAATTTGTAACAGACAATCTTAAACTTTATGGCCCGGTGCCTTACCTGAGACACCGTGGTTTGGTTTGAGGGCTCATTATGTGTCATTTCCATATATCATCAATAAAAGCATTGGACATTTCTTGCATTTCAAAATTTGCGCTCCTTGTTTTTCTTTTTTATCTTGCAAAACAGCTATTTTACACACACTCACATATACAGGTCTGAATCCACTCTGGATCCCACTGATAACGACTCTACAACTGCCAGTTATGACTTCGAAAGTCCGATCAACCAAACCGAGGACGAAGGTGAGGATGATTGTGAAGTGCCTGATGAACTTGCTAGACTGTTACTTCAGGAAGAGAGGGCCATACAGCCGCATGAGGAGCCAGTGGAATCAGTGAATCTGGGTACATAAGTAGACAAGAAAGAGGTCAAGATTGGTGCAAGCCTAGAGTCTAGTGTCAAGCAACGGTTGATTCAGATACTGCGTAACTATGTTGAGATCTTTGCCTGGTATTATGAAGATATGCTTGGGTTGGATACCGATATTGTGGTTCACCGCCTGCCTACCAAGGAAGACTGTCCTCCAGTGAAATAGAAAGTTCGCCGAATGCGCCCAGAGATGTCTGAGAAAATCAAGGCTGAAGTTATGAAACAGTTTTCCGCCGGTTTTCTAGCAGTTACTTCTTACCCGCAGTGGGTTGCCAACGTGGTTCTGGTGCCGAAGAAGGATGGTAAAGTTCGGATGTGTGTTGACTATAGGGATCTGAACAGGGCAAGCCCCAAGGATGATTTCCCTCTGACTCATATCGACGTTCTGGTTGACAACACCGCGTAGCATAAGGTCTTCTCCTTTATGGATGGTTTCTTCGGTTATAATCAGATTAAAATGGCTCCCGAAGACATGAAGAGATAACCTTTGTTACTCAATGGGGTACCTTTTGCTACAAAGTCATGCCGTTTGGATTGAAGAATACTGGGGTAACATATCAGCGCGCCATGGTCGCTCTGTTCCATGACATGATCCATCATGAGATTGAGGTATATGTTGACGACATGATTGCAAGATTCCAGACTGAGGAAGAACACCTTGACCATCTTCAGAAGCTATTTGACAGGTTGAAGTTGTATAGGCTGAGGTTAAACCCGAACAAGTGCACCTTCGGAGTAAGGTCTGGTAAGCTGCTGGGTTTCATCGTAAGTGATAAGGGTATTCAAGTGGATCCTGCAAAGGTGAAAGCTATACAGGAAATGCCATCTCCCCGAACAGAAAAAGAAGTCAGAGGTTTTCTGGGATGTTTGAACTACATTGCCCGATTCATCTCACACCTGACTGCTACTTGTGAGCCAATCTTCAAATTGCTGAAGAAAGATCAAGTGGTACGATGGAACGATGAATGCCAGGCCGCTTTCGAAAGGATCAAAGAATATCTCCAGGAACCACCTATTCTGATGCCTCCAGTTAAAGGGAGACCTTTGATCTTATACTTGACAGTACTCGATAATTCAACGGGGTGTGTGCTGGGGCAGCATGACGAGTCTGGCCGAAAAGAGCATGCTATTTACTACCTTAGCAAAAAGTTTACCGACTGCGAGACCCGATACTCGTTGCTTGAGTAAACTTGCTGCACTTTGGCATGGGCTACTCGTCGGCTGAGACAGTATATGCTGACTCACACTACTCTATTGATATCAAAGATGGATCCAATCAAGTATATCTTCGAGAAGCCTGCCTTGTCCGGAAGAATAGCAAGATGGCAGATGATCTTGACTGAGTATGACATCCAGTACACGACCCAAAAGGCAATCAAGGGAAGTGTGTTGGCAAATCATTTGGCACATCAGGCAGTGGACGATTACCAGTCTATGAACTTTGAATTCCCGGATGAGAACATCATGTTGGTGACTGACTGTGAAACACCTGGACCGGATGAAGGACCCGAGGAGGGATCCCGATGGTCTATGTACTTTGATGGAGCTTCAAACGCTTTGGGTAATGGCATTGGCGCCATGATCATATCTCCTGAAGGCTCTCATACTTTGTTCACCGCCCGACTATGTTTCAACTACACCAACAACATGGCGGAGTATGAGGCATGCATTATGGGTCTTCGAGCAGCTATTGACCTAAGGATTAAGTTCTTAAGTGTATTCGGATATTCCGCTCTTGTGATCAGTCAGATCAAAGGCGAGTGGGATACGAAACACCCTAATCTTATTCCTTACAAGGAGTATGTGTTGACATTGCTTCCGCACTTTGAGGAGATAACCTTTGAACACTTCCCTAGAGAGGAGAATCAGTTGGCGGACGCGCTGGCTACGATGTCTTCTATGTTCAAGGTCAGATGAGACAATGAAGCTCATCAGATTACCATTGAGAGGTTGGATGAGCCGACACATTGCTGTGACATTGAGACTGAAGAGGTAACAGATAAACCCTGGTTTCATGAGGTGAAGAGGTATCTTGAGGCTCAGGAGTACCCCGAGGGTGCATCTGTTAATGATAAGAAGTTCCTGAGGAGGTTTGCGGCGAAGTTCTTCATCAACAATGGTATCCTCTACAAGCATAACCATGATTCAACCTTACTGCGTTGTGTGGATAAGAACGAGGCGGAAAATATTATGGTAGAGTTGCATGAAGGTACTTTCGAGACTCATTCCAGTGGACACACCATGGCAAAAAAGATCCTTTGGGTAGGATATTATTGGTCCACCATGGAAGCCGATTGTTATCAGCATTCTCGGACCTGTCATAAGTGCCAAGTCTATGATGATAAGGTGCACATACCTCCAGTTCCTTTGAACATCTTGACAGCTCCTTGGCCTTTTGCAATGTGGGGCATTGATATGATTGGTGAGATCAGACCTACGGCGTCCAACGGGCATCGTTTCATCCTGGTAGCTATTGATTACTTCACGAAGTGGGTTGAAGCAGCTTCCTTTTCTACAGTAACCAAGAACGTCGTGGCACGGTTTATTTGGCACAACCTGATCTGTCGATATGGTATACCAGAGAGGATTATTACTGATAATGGTACCAATCTCAACAATAAGATGATCACCGAGCTCTGCAAGCAGTTCAAGATACAACATCACAACTCTTCTCCTTACCGGCCGAAGATGAATGGGGTTGTAGAAGCGGCTAATAAGAACATTAAGAAGATTGTGCAGAAGATGATGGTGACATACAAAGACTGGCACGAGATGTTACCGTTTGCTCTTCATGGGTACCGTACCTTAACACTGACGTCAACAGGGGCAACACCCTATTCCTTGGTTTACAGCATGGAGGTCGTCTTGCCCATTGAAGTTCATATACCCTCTCTTCGGATTATGAAGGATGCAGGTTTGAGCGAAGATAACTGGATCCAGACCCGGCTTGATCAACTGAACTTAATCGACGAAAAGAGACTTACCGCCATTTGTCATGGTCAAACGTATCAAAAATGGATGATCAAGGCGTTTAACAAGAAAGTTAGACGACGAGAGTATCAAGTTGGGGATCTGGTGATCAAGCGCATCATCCTACCACAAGGTGATCCCAGGGGAAAATGGACCCCTACGTACGAAGGGCCATTTGTGGTTAAGAACATTTTTTCAAGAGGAGCAATGATTCTAACCACCATGGATGGTGACGACCTTCCTCACCCCGTCAATGCAGACATAGTGAAAAAATACTACGCATAATCAAAGACCCGCTAGGTTGACTGGCCTAGGAAAAAATAAGGGCTTCCCGACGAACCAAAAGGGTTCGGGCAAAAATAAGGGATGAAAATGAAAAAATCTGTACACCCGGCAAGTCGAAAACCTGAAAAGGCGGCTTGGGCAAAAAAGGGTATCCCGATGGACTGAAAACCCGAAAGGGCGGTCCAGGAAAAAATTAGGGATCAAAGCGTAACACTATGTCTCATTGGATCACCTCGTAACCAGACTTCAGTATCAACCATCAAGTTCAGATGGCACTAATAAATTTGATCTACCTTTAACTAAGTAGCAAAGTGATGAGATGCTCGAAGACATAAAGGCAATAGCAGGGTTGGAACCCAGTGGGATTGTTCACATAGCAGTTTTTCTTTGCTTTTCACAAATTGTATAAACTCTATTGATCGGCGGCGTTCTCTTACTAGAACGCCAGCCTCTTGTACAAAAACGCCTATTTACAGGCTAAACTTCAAAATCAATACAATTCATTTTCATGAATAAATTTTTCCTTTTTCTGTTTTGTTTTGCAAAGAACGCCCAATGTTCAGTTTTTGATATATGCATTTGACATTAATTGCTGCTCATAAATATTTACATGCGAAACAAAAGACGACTACTTGTGATATCAGAAACAGGGGCAAACGAGAAATGTCCCAAACCGCAAAATTGCTCTGTCTACCAGGTATAGGGATAGGCCTAGCTGGGGGAAACAGTTGAAAGTACATTCATTCCCCGCAGGGTAAGAAGAAAGATAGTGGTGTTAATTCTCCCCAGCTGAGACTCACAACTGTGAATGAATCGGTAATATTCTCCCCAAGCAGAGTTTATCTACCATCGGCACTAAAAAGCCTTATCATCCCCAGTGGAGTATAAAAATATCCCCAATGGAGTTTGAAAAATATCCCTAGTAGACTCTGGAAGATTGTCCCCAGTAGAGTCTAAAAGGCTATCCCCAGTAAGGTCGCTATTGGAAATTCACCCCCAGTGGAGTTCTTTCCTTTCACAAAACTGGAATTCAATCCCCAACAGGTTCCACTGTCACCAGCAACGTTAATTCATCCCCAGCTGAATTTATCAACGGAATCCTCAAGCATCTCTCCCACAGAGTCATTTCTATCATCAGCTTATTCCCCAACGGAGTTATCCTCTCCTGCAGGTTTATCCTCACAATCATCTTCATCCACTATCTCTAGCGGAAACGAAGAATTCAAGTCTTTTTCTCCAGCAGTAATCCGGGATTTATTTTCCTAGATAAAAACATCACATTTCCATACATCATGACATGCACACGCATCATACAGCACAAACTCATTTATTTTGAGAACATCATCGCTTGATACATATCATGCATTACATGCAACTAACCTTTACCTTTCAGGAAAAATTCTCACAAAAAAATTTTCAGGCTATGAAGCTTTTACTTCAGTCGAATTACGGACAAGTTCCTAAATCTCAGCAGAGATGTTTTCTCAGTTGAATTACGGACAAGTTCCTAAATCTTGATAAATATGGTCATCAGTTGAATTACGGACAAGTTCCTAAATCTCAGCGAAGTTGTTTCTTCAGTTGAATTATGGGCGAGTTCTAAATCTCGACAAAGATGTTTCCCAGTTGAATTACGGGCAAGTTCCTAAATCTCATCTAAGTTGTTTCTTCAGTTGAATTACGGGCGAGCTCCTAAATCTCAGCATAATTGTTTCATCAGTTGAATTATAGACGGGTTCCTAAATCTCAGCGAAGTTGTTCCCCAGTTGAATTACGGACGGGTTCTTAAATCTCGACGGAGATGTCTTCTCAGTTTAATTACGGGCGAGTTCTAAATCTCGACAAATATGGTCATCAGTTGAATTACGGACGGGTTCTTAAATCTCATTAGAGATGTTTTCTCAGTTGAATTAAGGGCGAGTTCTAAATATCGACAAAGATGTTCCCCAGTTGAATTACGGACGGGTTCCTAAATCTCGACGGAGATGTTTTCTCAGTTGAATTACGGGCGAGTTCTAAATCTCGACAAATATGGTCATCAGTTGAATTACGGACGGGTTCCTAAATCCCGACGGAGATGTTTTCTCAATTGAATTACGGGCGAGTTCTAAATCTCGACGAAGATGTTTCTTCAGTTGAATTACGAATAGGTTCTAAATCTTGACAAAGATGTTCCTCAGTTAAATTACGGGCGATTTCTAAATCTCGACAAATATGGTCATCAGTTGAATTACGGACGGGTTCCTAAATCTCAGCAGAGATGTTTTCTCAGTTGAATTACGGGCGAGTTCTAAATCTCGACAAAGATGTTCCCCAGTTGAATTACAGACGGGTTCCTAAATATCGACGAAGATGTTTTCTCAGTTGAATTACGGGCGAGTTCTAAATCTCGACAAATATGGTCATCAGTTGAATTACGGACGGGTTCCTAAATCTCGACGGAGATGTTTTCTCAGTTGAATTACGGGCGAGTTCTAAATCTCGACGAAGATGTTTCTTCAGTTGAATTACGGACGGGTTCTAAATCTCGACAAAGATGTTCCTCAGTTGAATTATGGATGGGTTCCTAAATCTCAGCAGAGATGTTTTCTCGGTTGAATTACGGGCAATTTCTTAAATCTCAGCATAATTGTTTCATCAGTTGAATTACGGACGGGTTCCTAAATCTCAGTGAAGTTGTTTCTTCAGTTGAATTACAGGCGAGTTCTAAATCTCGACAAAGATGTTTCCCAGTTGAATTATGGACAAGTTCCTAAATCTCAGCAGAGATGTTTTCTCAGTTGAATTACGGGCGAGTTCTAAATCTCGACAAATATGGTCATCAGTTGAATTACAGACAGGTTCCTAAATCTCAGCAAAGTTGTTTCTTCAGTTGAATTACAGGCGAGTTCTAAATCTCGACAAAGATGTTTCCCAGTTGAATTACAGACAAGTTCCTAAATCTCAGCAGAGATGTTTTCTCAGTTGAATTACGGGCGAGTTCCTAAATCTCAGCATAGTTTTTTCATCAGTTGAACTACGGACGGGTTCCTAAATCTCAGCAAAGTTGTTTCTTCAGTTGAATTACGGGCAAGTTCTAAATCTCAACAGAGATGGTCATCAGTTGAATTGCGGATAGGTTCCTAAATCTCAGCGAAGTTGTTTCTTCAGTTGAATTACGGACAAGTTCCTAAATCTCAGTAGGGATGTTTTCTCAGTTGAATTACGGGCGAGTTCCTAAATCTCAGCATAGTTGTTTCATCAGTTGTACTACGGACGGGTTCCTAAATCTCAGCGAAGTTGTTTCTTCAGTTGAATTACGGGAAAGTTCTAAATCTCAGCAGAGATGGTCATCAGTTGAATTACGGATAAGTTCCTAAATCTCAGCGAAGTTGTTTCTTCAGTTGAATTACGGACAAGTTCCTAAATCTCAGCAAAGTAGTTGAATTATGGACGAGTTCCTAAATCTCAGCAAAGACGACTCACCAGCAGAATGACGGACGACGAAGCTCCTAAAATTCTACTTCTCTCAACAAAGATCAGCCTTCCCCAGCAGAATCTTCCTCAACAACAGGTATACAAGCTCTCGCTAAGGAATCTCTTATGCGATCGACACTTCTCCAAATGGCATCTGTAAGCCCATTCTTGACATCGCAAGACAGACACCACATCATGCGAGTGAAAATTTCTGGGCACTCTAGTGTTCAATCCTCTTCCACCTTCGGATTACGAAAGGCACGAAAGCCAATCTGCATCCTCAGGTTTAAGAAGATTGAACAGGGGTAGTTGTTGTACCCCAAAATTTGCCCTCCCTTATTTCTCAAAACATTTCAAGAAAAATCTCCAAATTGCTCAAAGTAGTCCAAGGGTTGGCCAGACAAGCTCTCTCCTAAGGCAATCTACCCCAAATTAGGGTTTTGTGTTGCATCAAGATCCTTGAGTCCAAGTGACCCCAAGTGCTCACCAATGTCCTAACATGATCTCAAGATCATCCATGTCAAGTTTCAAGCCTTGCAGAGGAATTTTGCTCAGTCAATTGCTCAAAGGTCCAAAAGTCGACTGTGCTAGGGCAAAAGTCAACTGTGACCTATATACAATCAAACTTCAAGATTTTTGGTCAACATCCTCATTTTGAAGTATATTTAATCATTTGATCAAGTTTTGATCATGATTCATCAAGGATTGCTCATAATTCATCAAGACTCAAAAGTTGCTAAATTAGGGGTTTGTAGGAAAAATCAACTCAACTTTGACCAAGCATAACTTTCTCATACTTTATGATAAATGACCCATACAAAGCTCATTTTTAATAGGATGAAATTCCATACAATCCATATTCATATCCCAAGATCCAAATATGCACTCACAAGAAGTTATGAATTTGGACATTATAGGTCATTTTGTAAAGTCAACAAAAACACCTTTTTTGTCAAAGCTTCATACATGAGTATGGAATATCAAATTGAGATGAGACCAAAATGGTTGATTAGAGGACATCTCAATCTTTCTAAAAAGTCCAAGAACACCTCCAAAGGTTCAAAATTGAGGAAGTTATGCATTATTGAAGTTGGACTTTTTTGCAAAATTGCCAAAAGTCAACTATGCCCAAAACTTCAATTTTTTCCAAATGGGCCCATTCCTTTTCACTTGTTTTGAGTTGGCATTATTGCCCACGTGCTCTAGCCTTGGCCATGTGTCCATATCATATTTTTATTAATTATTTTGATTTTTATTTAAATTAATTTGATTTAAATCAAATAAAATCAAATAAAATCCAAAGCATTGATAACAATGGATCTTTTGATTGTTTCAGGCTTTAATCACAGCTAGCAAGGCATTCAAATTCGTGCCAAACCTTAGAGTGCACAAAAAGATTGAGAAAAGGAAATTTTGGAAAGTTGTTCAAAGCAAATCAAATCCACATCAAAATCATTGAAAGAAGAAGATTTGGACAGGGTATTCAAACCTAATGCATTATACAATACATAAGGGAGGCGTGCAGACAAAAATCAGGGTTGGAGATCAGTTATAGAGTAAGAACAAAATTTTCAAAAATCAAGAAAAAGTGTGAGATCGAAATATGTCCTAGAGGCAGTTTCAAGACTTGATACTTGTCTCAATCGTCTCCTGGCAATCTCCACAAGCGAAAGCAATCAAAAGCACACGTTCTCAAGCCCTCCAGTGCGCTGTAAGTCACTCACGAACCCGCCTTGTTCTTGATTTTGTATTTTGCAATTTAAGCATGGTTGATTTGAATTAATGGCATAATTTTAATCTACAGAGCATTTTCAAGCTTTTAGTATTATTCAATTGCATTTACATGACCTATATCGTGATTCACCATAACTAGGGTTTCTTGGAGTTTTTTAGGGCTTTTTGTTACAGGAATAATTGGTCTTCATGAAGGGTACTATCTTGTTTAGGGGAACAAGGCGAGTTTAACCATGGCGCTAGTTTCCATTTATATTTCCTGTGGAAGAACTTGGAGTGAAGCCACGATTTTAGCTGCGGATAAAATCTGGAGGTAAAAGTTACAGTTTTTAGAGGACAGGGACGAAGGCGTGCCGCTTCCCCATTTGTCCATTCAAATATTTGCGCGCATTTTTATTGTTTTTCCAATATTTCTGTTGTTTCATATATTATCTTCAGTGCTTGATTAACATACAACAAAGCAACATAGCCCAGTTGGTCACCAGGTGTACATTCAAAGCGTTAGTGGCTGGAGGTCAGGGGTTCGATCCCTGCCTCCAGCATTTGTTATTTTTCCAAAATATTTCAGGTAATCAGGTGCACGCCTAAGCTGGAGATCCATCATACTCCCTCACCAATCAACATGCCAGATGGCCAGATCTGGTGGCCAATATTGAAAGAGCATCAAAGGGCCAGGTCAACACACAGACACTGGATCAGAAAAGTCCAATGGATCAGCATTATTGGGCCAACAAAATTGCTTTTGACACCCTCAAAAACAGGCCCATCTCTCTACTTTGTTTATATTTTGTTTATTTCCATTTAATTATTTTATTTTATTCAATTAATTACTAACCAATAACATAATTTATTTTTTTATCAAAAAATCACAAAAATATTTTTATCCAATTAAAATTCAGAAATTTATTTTTCCATTAATAAATATTAATTAATTAATTAGGTTGATTAATTAGGTAACTTAAATTTATTTTTGCAAATATTTTAAAATCAATTAGAATTAATTAGGCTTGAACACTAATTTAACCATTTTATTTTCTTTCCTAAAATAAAAAAAAAACACCAAAAATATGTCATTTATTATTTTTCATTAATTAATTTATTTAATAATTAATTTAGCATTTAATTTTTAGGATTTAATTTCTTTTCTTATAAAATATTAAAAACAACAAAAAACATTTTCTTAAATTAAAAGGGTCAAAACCCTAATCTCACATTCGATCTAACTTCGCATCTCGCGCTTTATTTTTCTTTATCCAATTGATGTATCTGCTCCCGGTTTGTAATAATTAATTAGAACATTTATTTTTCCGCTTTTAAATTTCAAAGGGTTGATTTTGGCGATGTAAATACCCGACGCCTTGTAATAATTTAGTTTAATTTCCGCACCTTTAATTTCTGCAAATATACAATTGCTAGATGTTTGATAATAGGGTTTGCATGAAAAGAATGAATGATTAATCTTAAAATCAAATAGATCACCCTAAACATGTGCAAAGATAAAAATAACTGAAAACAATGCACTCGCACATGCACACTCTTAGGGTACACCCCACTTGGTTGCCTTTGTAACGGTCATTGAGTATAGGTTGTTTTATAGGTCGCCCTCTTGTCTAGAAGATCATAGTTGCCTCAAAATGGTTGCCTCAGATATCGTTGCCTCGAATAAATGATCTAAGACATTAGGGTTACCACTAAGACGTCCTAACATTGCTTTAGTGACCGTATGTCCCGCTTTCGAATTGACCCTCAAACTCCAACGACGGTGCTACCTACTCACTAATAGTGGGATAGTGTTGTCTAAAGGAAACGAACATAGAACGATTCTTTTTTCGAGTAGGTAGATTAGATCTTAAGTACTTTCTCAAACAAAAACAAGCTTTGTCACACTTACACTCCTTTACAAACAAAGTTTTCAAAAACACTTCATTACACTCTTGAAGACAGAAGCAAGAGTTAAATCGAAGTCAAAACAAAAGCTTTTCAAAAACCCACAAGCACAAAGAAAACAATTTTGAAAATGATGAGCATGTACCTAAGAGCCTGTAGATAACTATGGATAGAAATGGTGCTAATACCTTCCCTTTCTATAATCTACCCCCCGTACTCAGAAATATCTCGAAAAAGGAATTTTTCTGTGCTTTTTTCCTTTCCTTGTTGGATAAAATAAAATTCGGTGGCGACTCTTGCTTACCGCGATATTTTGCAAAAACAAACGCAAAACGCGAACCAGCATTCCTAAAACAGTCAGTTCTTCCCACCGTATCACAGCATGAATCTGGTGAAAGTGTAGTACTTGGACCAGAACTTGTTCGTGAGACTACTGAGAAGGTGAAGTTGATTCGAGAAAAGATGAAAGCTTCCCAAAGTAGACAGAAGAGTTATCATGATAAGCGAAGGAAAGATTTAGAATTTCAAGCGGGTGACCATGTGTTTTTAAGAGTTACACATGTGACTGGTGTTGGACGAGCATTGAAGTCTAAGAAGCTCACTTCTCGTTTTATTAGACCATATTAGATTTCGGAGAGAGTCGGGAATGTGGCTTATAGAGTGGCTTTACCGCCTAATCTTTCGAATTTGCATGATGTGTTTCATGTGTCGCAACTCCGGAAGTATATTTCAGATCCATCTCATGTGATTCATATGGACGATGTGCAAGTACGGGATAATCTTACTGTGGAGACGATGCCTGTACGGATCGTGAAATAAAGACTCTAAGGGGAAAAGAGATTGCTTTGGTTAAAATGGTTTGGCTAGGAGCTACCGGAGAAAACATGACTTGGGAGTTGGAGAGCAAGATGCGAGACTCCTATCCTGAGTTGTTTGATTAAGGTAAATTTTCGAGGACGAAAATATTCTAAGTGGGGGAGAGTTGTAACGCCCGTAATTTAATTAATTATTTAATAAAATTATTTTTTTGGAATATTTGTGATGTTGTGTGGTGATTAGTTGGAATTAATTATTTTAAGTGGTGAAATGATATTAGAAGAATGATGATATTATTTGAGATGGGCTTGTTTTAAAGGAATAAAAGTAGAAATAAGAGGGTGTAGTAGTCTTAAGCCCATTAAGGCATAAAGAGAATAATAGGGTTATTTTATTATTGTAGAAATAATAAGGAGAAAGAGGAAGCAGTAAGAAGAATAAGGGTTAGAGAAAGAACGTGAAAGTTGTTGGAAAAGAAGAAAGAGGCAGAACATGAATCAATTAGAGAAAGTTATAGAGCAACCTTCAATCCAACGTAAGGGTGGGGTTCTGACTCTATAATAGGGTTTATGATGATTATTTTATGGGATTAGATGTGAAAGTTTTGTTTTGTTCATGATTGAATTATATGTTGTTATATGATGAAAATTGATGATTGAAAGATGAATGATGATGTCCCAATGTTGTATATTTGATGTAGAATTATAGGATAATTGTAAGTGATGATTATCTATGATTAAAGGATGTTTTTAGGGCCTACAGTATGGAACTCGTAGTGAAAATGCAGAGAAATCGCAGAAATTGTTCATGACAGAGCAGTATGTGTCGACCCCAAATGTTATGTGTCGATACAAGAATGTTGTTAGACTCAGTATAAGTCGACACGAAGGGGTCGTGTGTCGATACATGAGGACTTTTAGACTCATGATGAGTAGATACGTAGGAGCACGTGTCGATACATATAGTGTTGTAGACTCAGGATGAGTCGATATAAGAGAGGATGCATCGACTCATGTGGCGTGTTAAATCCTGTACGCGTCGACCCAAGGCGTTATGCGTCGATCCTTGTTGTCTGGTTTTTGGCAGAATCATTTGGAAAAGGCTGTAACTTGAGTTTTCGGACTCCGTTTGAGGTGC
Organism: Vicia faba; assembly: GCA_948472305.1. Lineage (NCBI taxonomy): Eukaryota > Viridiplantae > Streptophyta > Magnoliopsida > Fabales > Fabaceae > Vicia > Vicia faba. The sequence goes on from OX451737.1 coordinate 1,577,043,285, forward strand.
CGTTCAAAATGTTGAATAGCTAACGCGATGAACTTTATTCTTAAGGACTAAAATGAATAATAGGAAGGATAATCCTATTAATCAAATTAGGACTAGAGTTAATTCCCGCGTTGATCGCTATGCTGATTTTTGTGAAGAATGATGAGGATGATATGATTATAGATTGCTGTTTGGGTTGTAACAGTAGGATTAATGATGATAATGATGCAGTATTACAGAATAGTAATATGTAGAGGTTTGGTAAATTAGAAGTAAGCCTTAGATGATTAATTAATTATAGGCAATATTATGTTGTAGGCCTATGGCCAACGTTGCGAGATTGACAAGTTACTGTTGTATTGTTGTACGGCTGATTTGTTGATGAAATGATGTTAATGAGATTATGTTTGATGAATTATGATGTATAAATGATGTTTGGTGAATATATGATGTATATATGATGTTTGATGAATTAAGATGTTGATGTATGATATTGATGAAAGATGTTAATATGCCTCTAATAATTGGCAGCTATTAAGATGTAGGCTTATGGCTAACGATGATGGTTGTGTTGAGATGTTGTAATTGTGGTGTTGTCATTACATTCATGATTGTGTCGCATACATTGCATTTCAATATGGAGCTTATGCTCGTTAAGATTGCTTGTATTGGCGAATATTAAGATGAAGGCTTATGCCTTGTTGATGCCTCTATTTATTGGCAGATTTTTAAGATGGGGGTCCTGCTCCAATGGTACCACATGAATTTGCATAATATTGAGTCGCATTATATAATTGCATAAAGAAGTTGTGTATTAATGTTGTGAATGTGTATAATTATTGGGATTGTTTTTGATTATGAGATGAGGAGTGGTGATGTTATGTGATCTAATTTAATATATTGATTATCATGCGTTTTATTATATTGTTAGATATCTCACCCCTTCTGTTTGAGTGTTACCCTTACGTTGGTAACGTGCAGGTAATCGAGAGTGAAGGATGTATACCTTCAGTAGTTCGAGTCGGTGTCATTGCTCTGATATGTAACACTCAGGGGGATGAATGCTTGTTGATTTTGATTGTTGATTATTCAGTTGTTGAACTTTAAGTTGATCATTATTAAATATGTGTTGTTTTGAAGTTGAGGTAACGATGACTAAGATGTTATTAAGGATTCCGCTGCGTAGATGTTTAAATTGATGAATGAAGAGATTAAAGTATTATGATGATTGTTCATCCGAAGTTTTAAGAGTGTTATGTATCCACGATGAATGCAATGTGTTTTTAAAGATGAACTTGTGGCATCCTGATTCGTTTGCATGTATGATTATAACTCTGATTTGCTTAATTAATTGCCGGGTAGAATTGGGGTGTTACAAAAAGAACCATGCATTTCTCGGAAATCTTCCCTAATTCTTCATCACACAGCTTCGGGGCTTTGTCCTTCTCAACCAACGCCTTCTCGCTCGCAGCCAGCTTGGCCCGAATATTCTTCATTTCTGCCTCCTGAGATGAACTCCCCTCGGTGTAAGCAACCGCCATCTCCAAGATTCGCATCAAACCGCCCACATCTTATGCCAGCATTTCCCTCTTCTCCCAATGGTCCATCTCCTCGAGAAGGAGAGATTCGGCCCGAGGAAGACGAAGAGTTGCGCCCTCGAAAAAAGACTACTCCAGCCAACAAGGAGGCAGGTCGTACGTCACTTTCCCTGTTTCCCCGGTTAGGTCGACACTCCCCTAGGCTCGTGGTCTCTCCGACTTTGAAGAAACGACAACGGGAGAGAGAGAGACTATGGCCTGAGCTGAGGATGAGCCGCCTGACCCCGAGGAAGGAGCTGGCCTCGCACCAGTCTGTGCATACTTTAAAGCCCTCCTCGCTCGGGCAACAAGAGTCTTGGCCAAACGTTCCTGAGTAGGATTCATGCTTTCTGAAAAACAAACGAAAAAGAACATAGTCAGTAAAATGAGGAGTCAAACAAATGACGACCACTTACTACTATTAGAAACACATATACCCAAGTATCTAACAGGGTTCTCGCTTCCAAGGAGCTCCTTGATGTTTATGAGGCCCGTCTCGTATACGGGCTCCCCGTCCTTATCTAACACAGGCCTGCCTCTCCAACCAACTCGCTGGACTCGAGGGGTTTGAGCCACAAACACGGTCAGAGTAGCAAAAATATCTAGATCCTCGTCTCCGAGCTCTTCCTCTCTCCAAACATAGGAGCCGAATTCCCTTTCAAAATGCTTCCTCGTCCATTGGAACGAGAACTTGTAAATCAACTTCACAGTGGGCTCCCCTATCTCGTTTAGACGGAGAGTTCCATCCTCGTTGAGCAACAGTGCATTCCTAAAGACGTTTAACATCGTCTTTGTTGAGGAGGGCTGCACCGAGATGTACTTGTCCTTAAAGTGGCGGACGAACTCCAAGTAGGCTTTGAATAACTTCCCATTACCTTACTTCAGGGAAACTCATCCCCATTTTCCGTCGACCTTACTCATCTGAATGTGAAAGCAGTAGAAAAACAGTGGAATGGTGGCCCCTATCTTCAGATGGTCGCAAACTATTTCGAACACTCACATAAATGCGATACCGTTCGGGTGCAGTTAAGAGGGAGCTATGCGCAAATTCCTAAAAATGGCAACCTCGAAGTCAGAGAAGGGGAGGCGAAGACCCATCTCTCGAAAAACAGTATCGTACATTGGGATCCACCTCCTATCATACTTCGAGCAGATCATGCTCTCCTTCCCAGGAATATATAACGACCATTCCTCCGGGGGCCCCTCCTCATGAGTGTATACGTCCGTGAAAACATCCTCCTCGTGCTCGTAAAAATACGACCGCCAGTCCCAGGGGTCATTCGCGACCTAATCCCGGGGATTCTCCTCGTCTCCAGGAGGAGACAAGCTGCCCTGGTCGGCGGAAGTCGCCCCCATGTCAGGATCCTCCATTTGTAGTCCCATCTGGTTCTGCATATCCACGGAGATTTCCAGGATGCTTGATGAGCTACTTGTCTCGTCCAAGGAACTCCCAGAAGACTGTGTAGATTCGTTCGAAATAGTGACCCGAGCAGTATTAGCCATGGCACCTGAAAAGCAGAGGAAAAAGATGAGCTCGACATTAATACTAAAACCACCCTTCCACCGCTAAATAAGCGAAAGGGCGCTGGGAAACGAGGATCATATCCCCGACCAGAACCCTCATTGAGGCACACTAACGGGCATGAATTACAGAAAAGCCCTAAACCCTAATGAGCCACCTACGACATACCACGAGATCCCCAAGGAGACGCCACAGCGGCTCCGGCGATTCTAAATCACAGAAATTTCGTCCACTACCAACAGTCTCCAACGACATCCTCCCTAACAGAATCCTAAATCCTAACCGCATACATCTCTAGAAAGGAAAAAGAAAAAATACGAAAGCAAACAACAAAGGAAGATCAAAAACTTACCAGTAATAGAAGAAAAGATGGAAGTTAGCAGCTGCGAGCAGAGAAACTCAACGAACATTGGCTGGAAACTGTCAAGCTAGTACAAGAAGTTGAGAGAGAATGCGAAAAATACTAAACGCCTTGTTCCTATCGTATTTATAGCTGAGATAATCCACGCGTACAAAACACACGCCTGGGGAACCCTAGGGTCGTCATCATTACACCCTAGCCCTAGGTCATCATTGCGCCGCTTCACTAGCACGCTTCCTAGAACACCCTACCTCTCCAAATTTGAAAGTTCTAACGACCAACGTCTCGCCTCTCCACAAGAAAGACTCAACAGGAAATACTCATTTCCCCGTCAGACACATCCCCTCCATCGGGCAAAATGTTAAAGTCATCACTCCTGTGCCCAGAAGCAACGACTTGGGGGGCTACTGTTCTAGACTTGACCGATAGCTTGACTGGGCCCAGTCTAAGAGATCTCTTTTTTGGCACGGCCCGCACGACCATAACCCGGAATGCCCATTACCTATCGGACATTGACAATCGTTGCCCTCCCAGTTCAGCATTGGACCAGGATCATCAACGAGTGTCCTGTCAGTCTGCCCGACATCAACATCGTGCATGTCACCAGGAACCAACCAGAGAGACGCCCATAACTAACCTTTTCCTCGGAACCAATGACTAGTTACGGGCATATTTTCCCGGTTTGACCAAGTCCTGGAAGTTACCTAATTTCACGGACCTGCATATCTAGGCGTGAAATCAAGAACCAATGGCCACGCGCCAGGGGCATTATATAAACCTTCACACCTGTGAGGGCCAGATATCGAATATTAATTATTCACCATCTATTACTTTGCTTGTACCTCCTTGGTCCCACTCTTACTTGATCGTCGGAGTGCCTTGCAGGTAGAACCCTATTTTCTCTTCGACTTCACAGCCCGACTGCAGATCATCTTCCGGCCACTCCTCAAATTTGGATCAATCGATAAGATCACATTTATTAAAAAGTAATTAAGGTCTATATAGGAATAACTTAAATTTAAAAGTCAAATGTATCCTTACAACTTTTTTTAATTACAACCTAGAAGGCACAACAAGCAACAAGCAAGAAAATATCAAAAAATGAAGAGATTAAATATGAATGAGAATGATGGTGTTGTTGAAAATTGGTACACTTCAATTGTTCATCAAATTTCAATATATGGTCTTGCTGTTGGTTACTGTTTATCTGCATCTTTACTGTCAATCATCAACAAATGGGCTGTCATGAAATTCCCTTACCCGGGAGCTCTCATCGCTTTGCAGTGTTGGAAATAAGACCTTTTATGTTAAGGAGAAGTGTGTGGGAATATTGAAGGTTTGAATATAAATTTGATAAGTAGGATAATTCTTTATGGAGGAGAAGAACTTTGTATTTTTGCTTGATACAAATGGGTGAGATTACATCTCTATTTATAGTACTCTAAGGAGAACTCTAGACACACTAATTCTAGAGAGTTCTCAACTCTAGAAATCCAAATACTATTCTAGAAAATATCATAATTATAAGAAATATCTAGAGATTCCAAATATTACAAGAATTCTCTAGAAAACTACTTAAGCCCAAAATAACTAAGCCCAAAAAACAATTAATTAATTTATGCCCAAATCAAGTTTAATATTTTCAACATCCCCCCTTAAAATTGACTTGTGACTCCAAGCATACTCCTTAGCTTCACGAAAGTTTCCAACTTTAGTGGCTTGGTGAAAATGTCGACAGCTTGATCTTGAGATATTACATACTTCAACTTCACCTCTTTTTTCTCAATGCATTCTCTTATGAAAATGGTAACGGGTGTCGACGTGCTTACTTCTTTCATGAAAGACTGGATTCTTTGCCAAAGAAATTACTGATTTATTATCAGCACATATTTCCATTGGATCTTCTTGTGGCGTTTTTAACTCTTTCAACAAGTTTCTTAGCCAAATTATATGACAAAAGCATGATGTGGCGGCGACATACTTGGCATCACAAGTTGATAGTGTGACTATTGGTTGCTTCTTTGACATCCAAGTGAAAGCAATATCTCCCATAAAGAATACATAACTAGTAGTGCCCTTCCTATCATCCAAGTCTCCACTCTAATCGCTATCACTATAGCCAACAATCTCATAATTATTAGAAGAGTAATAGTGCAAGCCAAAGTTAGTTGTACCTTTAATGTATCTAAGGATTCTCTTTGCCGACTTGAATTGAGTTGTTGTTGGAGTTTCCATGTATCAACTTACAACTCCTACATCATAGAGAATATCTGGCCTTGTACTTGTTAAGTAACGTAGACTTCCAACCAAACTTTTGTAAAGAGTTGGATCCACATTCTCCCCGTTTTCATGCTTGCTTAACTTGCTACCACATTCCATCGGCGTGCCAACTGGATTGGCATCATTCATCTTGAACTTCTTAATGACTTCTTTGGCATAACCTTCTTGGGTGATGAAAATTCCTTTGTCTTCTTGCTTTACTTAGATGCCAAGATAATATGCCATAAACCCCATATCCGTCATCTCAAATTCATTTGACATGTCTTTATTGAACTCTTCGAACATGCTTGGATTGTTCCCTGTGAAAATTAAGTCATCTACATACAAGCAAACAATTAAAATATCTCCACTTTGCGCTTTGATATAGAGTGCATGCTCATATGGGCACTTGATGAAGTTCTTGTCTTGAAAGTACTTGTCGATTTGAACATTCCAAGCTCTCGGTGCTTACTTGAGACCGTAAAATGCCTTCTTCAACTTCAAGACTTTTTCTTCTTTCCCTTTTACTTCATAGCCTAGTGGTTGCTCGATATAAACTTCTTCTTCGAGAAAACCATTCAAGAAGGCTGATTTCACATCCATTTGATAGATCTTCCATTCATTTTGGGCTGCCAAGAAAATGATCAGTCTAATAGTTTCAAGACGAGCAACATGAGAAAATACCTCATCATAGTCAATTCCTTGTCTTTGACTATAGCCTTTCGCCACCAATCTTGCTTTGCATCTCTCAACATCTCCTTTTGCATTCTTATTTGCCTTGTACACCCATCTTACTCCAATTGCTTTATGTCCTTGTGGAAGTGTAGTAAGTTCCCATGTATCATTCTTCGTGATAGACTTGATTTCTTCTTCCATGGCGTCTCTCCACTTTATGTTTTCTACCGCTTCTTGATAGCTTAGAGGCTCCTAATCACCAAAAAGACAAAAGAGGTTAATGTCATTTTGGTTTTCAGTTACCTCATAAAGCTCTTCAATGCTCCTAAGTCGTGGTGTCTTCTCACTTGAACTTTTTTCATCCAACCTTGGTGTCGGTGAGGAAGGTGGTGTAATATGTTCCTCTATCATTGGTTGTTCCATTTCTTCTTCTTCTTCTTCTTCTTCTTCAAAGTAAGGAAGAAAATCATACTTGTCTTCTTGAGCACTCCAATCCCAATAATCTTTTTCGCCAAACTCCACATCATGACTTATGATGATCTTTCCACTATTTGGGTTATAAAGCTTGTACCCTTTACAACTTGAGTCATAACCCACAAACACATACTTCTCACTTTTATCACCGAGCTTTGTTCTCCTTTCATCTGGAACATGGGTATAGGCAATGCTTCCAAATACTTTGAGGTGAGAGATCCAAGGTTTCCTTCCACTCCATGCTTCTTGGGGTGTCTTTTCATGCACGCTTCTTGTTGGGGAACGATTTGTCAAGTAAACTGCACATGCCACTGCTTCAGCCCAAAACTCCTTCGGCATATTCTTGCTCTTGAGCATGCTTCGTACCATATTAAGTATAGTCCGATTCTCTCTCTGCTATTCCATTTTGTTGAGACGATCTTGGCACAGTCAGTGGGCGACAGATTCTATGGTCTTCACAATATTTTTTGAACTTATTTGAAGTGAACTCTCCTCCTCGGTCAGATCTCATGGCCTTGATGGGAAAACCACTTTCTTTCTCCACAAGGGCTTTGAACTTCTTAAAGTTGTCAAATACTTCTGACTTCTCCTTCAAGAAATAAACCCATATTTTTCTAGAATAATCATCAATAAAGAGGAGAAAGTATTTATTCTTACCAAACGAGTTAGATTTGATTGGTCCACAGACATCCGTGTGTATGAGCTCTAGTGGCTTTGTCGCTCTTGACGTTGATTCCTTTGGAAAACTTTTTCGAAATTGCTTCCCAATTAGACATCCTTCACAAAGTTGGTCTGGGTGGTTGATCCTAGGAAAGCCTCTCACCATCTATTTCTTCGAAAAACATTCTAAACCATCGAAGTTGAGGTTCCCGAATCGTAGATGCCATAGCCATGAAGAATCGATATAGCAAGCCTTGAGACACTTTGCTATGTCATTTTGAATATTCAAGAGTAACATTCTATTTTTTGACATAGGCACCTTAGCAATCAAGTTATGACTGCAATCTCTTAAGAAAAGACTATGTTCTTTTAAGTGGATGTCATAGCCTTTCTCTAATAATTATCCCAAACTCAAAATATTATTCTTCATGTTAGGCACATAATAGACATTGGATATGAATTGATGACTCCCATTCTTCAAACATATGAGAATTTTACCTTTGCCTTTGACTGGTATATTTGAGTCATCTCTAAATGGTACATCACCAGTTTCCGCTTCATTGATCTCTACGAACATGCTTCGATCGCCACACATGTGGTTGCTTGCACTAGTGTCCAAGTACCACTTATTTATTTTCTCTCCAACATCATTTTGACACATGAATAGCAAAGTTTCTTCTTCTCCACCTTTTTCTTCTACAAAATTATCTTTCTCTTCCAGCTTCTTCGAGAATCTACACTCGTTTGCGTAATGACCAATCTTGTTGCAGTTGAAACATTTGACTTGTGATTTAATTGCTCCTCGACCATGAGGTTCCTCTTCCACGACCTATTGTTTCTTGTGGATTCCAACTTCTTTCTCCATTATTGAAGTTGTCGGAGTACTTATTGCAACTTCCTCTTCCTTCTCCTCCATGTCCTCGTCCACGTCCACGATATTGGCCACGACCTCGTCCTCTTTGGCTCTTGTAATTCGCATAGTTTTCTTCCTTTATGTTGAGTTGCAGTAATTGCTCCATAGCCTCCTTTTGTTTAATTTTTCTCTTTTGTTTTTCTTCGTATGCTTGTAAGGAACCCATGAGTTGCTCAATAGTCATGGTCTTTAGATCCTTATTTTCTTCTAACAATGAAGTCAAAACTTGGATTTAAAGTGCGAAGTATTTTCTCCATGACTTTCACATCATCAACATCTTTACCATTTCTCTTAAGTTGATTGACTACAGCCAATACTCGAGAAAATAAATCTGAAATTGACTCGGACTCCTCCATAAATAAACGTCAAAGTCACCTCTAAGAGTTTGAAGACGAATCTTTTTTACCTGCTCAACTCCTTTGTTGCAAGTTTGAAGCTTGTCCCATGCTTCTTTGGCCGTTGTTGCGTTGGATATCTTCTCAAACGTATCTTCATCCACCGATTGATAAATGAGAAAGAGAGCTTTCTTGTCTCTCTTTCTTGACTCCTTCAATGTCTCTCTTACACCTTGGCTTAGCGAGGATTCATCTTGATCCTTGAAGCATTTCTCAACAATATTCCACACATCTTGAGCTCCTAGTAGAGCCTTCATCTTGATACTCTAATTATCATAGTTGTTCTTTGTGAGCATTAGCATTTGGAAAGGGAAACGACCATTCGCCATTTTGTGGATCTTGAAGCTCTGATACCACTTGTTGGAAATAATACCTTTTATGTTAAGGAGAAGTGTGTGGGAATATTGAAGGTTTGAATATAAATTTGATAAGTAGGATAATTCTTTATGGAGGAGAAGAACTTTGTATTTTTGCTTGATACAAATGTTTGGGATTACATCTCTATTTATAGTACTCTAAGGAGAACTCTAGACACACTAATTCTAGAGAGTTCTCAACTCTAGAGATCCAAAGACTATTCTAGAAAATATTACAATTATAAAAAATATTTAGAGATTTCAAATATTACAAGAATTCTCTAGAAAACTACTTAAACCCAAAATAATTAATAAATTTAGGCCCAAATTAAGTTTAATCAAGTTTAATATTTTCAACATGCAGTACTTCACTAGTGCTGCCGGAGTTTTACTCTGCGTTGACTTAAGTTTGTTGAATATGACAAGTTTAATCTGATCACAATGTGGCGGTTTTTACCGCTGCTGTGATTTTTTTACCTATCTCTTTTTACCAACAGTGAGTTGTTGTTGCATGCCAATGTAGACACATTCATTGTGTTTCGATCTGTCGTTCCAATATTCGTGGCAGTCAGGGAGCCCATGTTTTTACATCGGCCGTGGCCGTTGTGAAAGACATGGGTTTTCTTGGCTACAATTTTTGCTGGAAATTTGCTCTACGTTGCAACCAATTATCAGTTTATGTTCACGGCTTACACGTGGGTGGTCGCGTATTTAGTTAGTATGACGATAGATTTCGTTTACATAAAGCATGTGATTAACACGATCGAATTGAACACTTGGGGTCTCGTGTTGTACAACAACATCGAGGCTCTAATGCTTTTTCCACTGGAATTATTCATAATGGACGAGTTCAAGAAAATACAGCATGATATCAATGATGAGTCTGATTTGCACTCTTTCGCGGTGGTGCTGTCGTGTTTGTTCGGTCTTTCGATCTCTTTTTTCGGATTTTCATGCAGGAGAGCTATTTCTGCAACTGGGTTTACTGTTCTTGGTATAGTGAACAAGTTGTTGACAGTTATGGTTAATTTGGTGATATGGGATAACCACTCAACGTGCGTTGGTACGTTGATTTGTATGCTTGGTGGGGTTTTGTATCAGCAATCAACAAGAAAACCGAAAGAAACAGTTCAAGAGAATCACGTTGATGTAGAAGCTAAGGGTTAGATATTTTGAAAGCAGATTGTTGTAAACGTGAGTATGAATGAGACTAAAAATGTGTAACCAAACACAATAGCTAAATAATAACCTCATTTACTATTTGTTTATTTTTCTTTAATTTTTTGTTTTTGTTTCATTTGTTATTCTATTTTTTTCTTTATCAACTAATTGAATCGCTGAGAATTAAAATTGTGTACTTGTTTGAATGAATTTTGATTTTTAGTATTTAAAAACTATTTTTTAATTTATAAATTTTACTTCAATTGACATAAATTGATATTGTTAGATTTGACGCGAAATCGAATCTTGATACTCACTGTGTGAATTTTTAGTGATTATTATCATTTCGTTTATAAACAAAAAACTAATTTATAAATCAATTTTAAAAACTTTGTGAAGAATACAATAAAATAAAATATTTTTGGTAATTTTATTTTGAAAAAATTGCATTAGAGATTAATAAATAAAAAAAATATTTGATAAATTTATTTTTAAAATATATTTTAAAAACTAAAAAAAGAATTGATTTTTTATTTGCATCATATTTTTTTTAAAATATTATTTTAATATATTTATTTTAATTTAGATATAGTTTAAAAAATTTATAATATAATATTTATTATATTTAATTTAAATATGAAATTTATGATATATTTTTAGAATATTTTTCAACATTTTTCTTGTGTTTTTTTAAATGTAAATGAGTTATTCTAGAATTTAAGTTTTGGAATATCCTCTGAGACATGATTGAATTTTTAAGTTCATTATTGATTTAAAACTTCTATAAATATGAGTGTCCCTCATGTTGTTATCTAAAAATCCATAAAATATCTCAATATTTAGATCCTGCATTTGTCTACTTCAACGGCGAGAGGCCTCCTCTTGATGAATTTAGGTTCACAAAGATCACACATCTTGTCGATCTAAAATCCACACTAGAGAATCTCTTATAATACCCATATAAACGAAGAGTTGTGAAGCTGCATTAATTATTATTCACCCTCAATTGACAACGAAGGGAAGATACAATTGAGCAAGCTTGATATGAAGAGAGAAGAAGATTTAACAGTTATGTGAAGTACATTTTACCATTATGAAATAAACAGTTTGATTGAGGCGGATGCGACAATTGCGGGATCGACCGAAGATATTTTAAATATGTTGAAATGTCTTCATTAATGATCTCTTGATGATGAAATGTAATGTTAGATTTACTATAAATAAAATATATGTAATGTTACATATTTAATGTATGTGATAGCAAAGATTTTTTGTTAATTTATGTTGTTCTTCCTATTTTGGCAATTCTTTTTAGTGTGGGATAACATGAAGGATTCCAAATGTTAACTCCCATAAAAAATATGGAGCTTAACCTCTGAATAGTTTTATTTATGACTTAGGTATGAGACTTGACTGTGGTTGATTTTTGGTGTGTTCGGAGGTTAAGTTCTAGATTTTATGGGCATTAGTAGTTTTTCACTAGGGTGCGTGAGAACCATTAAGGGTATCAAAAGTAATGCCCATAGAAAACTATTATTACAAATAATATATTTCATGATAAAACTTTCACTTCGATCCACCAATAATCGAGGTATATGTCCTGGAAGCGCCATCATTTTTTTATAAAATATATACAAACTATACCCTCAATTATTTCCAAAGTCGAGAAAATATAACTACGAGGGAGCTCGCTTCGAATCTCAATTACTGTGTTTTATGTTTTATTTTTAATTAATTTAGGGTTACATGGTGTCTTTCCCTTTTACTTTTTTATTTATTTTTTATTTGTGTTTTCCTCGGCTATACTAGCTAAGTGAGGGGTAATATCTTTAGCATCAATATTATCAAATATTTTTTCATTTTTTATATTATTTTTAATTATTAGATAATTTCTTACCTCAGTTTTTTTTCCAAAAACCAACGTGAAAGTTATTTTAAATGAATTCTTAGGCTATGATGCTATATAGGGCTTTTTTTATTTTTTAAATATTTAATTGATATATTCTCTCTGTTTTGTCTAAAAACTAATGTGCTTTTACTTTTGCAGAATACTTCAGAGAATTAGACTCTAACTTTTCATTTATCTATCAACAAACACTCTAACTTTATCGTCATTCTCTTCACAAAAACTCTGGGTAATTTTCATCAAACATCAACTCGAACATTATCTTTTTTCAATGTCAACTCTTCAATGTCAACTCGAACATCGTCTCTTTTTTAAAACTCGATGAAGCTTCGTCGTCACATTTGAGGTACGTAACTCACTATTCATAGAAATGGTAATACCACTGAAATGTTGTTTGAAATATTGTTACCATTGAAATGTTGTTTGATAATGTATTAGAAATGTAATACCACTAAAATGTTTTAACGTTAACTCTTCCATATATGTTTCATCATTAAGTTGTTGTGTATTCTAATTGTGGTTTAGTTGTTGTGTTTCTTCTCTATGGGTATGACATTTAAACTTTTTTTTTGTTTAATCATCATAACTTATTGTGTATTCTGAATGTGGTTTAGTTGTTGTTTAATAGTCAATAGAAACTAAAGGGAAAGATGTTTTATTTCAATGGATGATAGCATCACTTTACTTGTTCCTTTTTTTGGCATCTTTTTACTGCATATTTCTATTTATTATGATTCTATGGTCTCTCTCTATTGCATATTTATTCTAGTTAGAATGAAGTGTTGTGTTAGGTTTCTTTGTTATAGGTTGCTATTTTTCTCGATTTACACAGACATGGGTGATTTAACAAGTATCTCTCATACAACTTCTGTTGCAACCCCTGTTAATACAAAAAGTAAAAGAAAAGCTAGAGGTATCACGATGTGTACCAAGATTAAAAAGCCCATGAAAATGGTGTTTGCTCCCTGGTTAATTTTGATCTGAGCACAGGAAAGGCTTATGGTGAAAATGGTGATGATTTCAAGGGTTTCGTGACATTTCAAGGTAAAAGTAAAGTGAGTATTTTGATAAATAATTGGCATGAAGTTGATGGTGAATTAAAAGATAACATATGGACCGATATTACTGTATTTATTATGATTTTTTTTATTTTTTTTATAAGTATATATGACCATTTAGTTTTTGGCTTAATACTAATATCAACTCTATTATGTAAATGTAGAAAGTGTTTAGTTTTCCAGAGAATACTATACTGAAAAAGAAATGGCTTGTATATGCTGGTGAGCGTTGGAGGGGCTTTAAGACACAACTCACAGATGAATATATTAAACATCCAAAAGATAACGTAACACCTCCATAGGTGAAGTATTCATTTATTTATAAGAAAGTTTGGGAGGATTCTGTAAAGTCTCACACCATTCCTGAGTTCTTGGCTAAAATAAAAAAATAAAGGTGAATCGGGTTAGAAATATATATCCACATAGATTGTCGCGTGAAGGATATGATAAACTTGAATAGAAAATAATTAACTAAAAAAAATTAGAGTTGGGATATCCTTTTAAAAGTTTTGATCATATTCCATCTCCACCATCACGCCGTGAAAAATAGAAGAGGACGCGTCAAAGACCAGATGACTTGTTCATATTAGACGTTACACATGAAGTGGCTGAAAAGATTGTGAGGAGATATTTTTCTCAACATTATTATTTTAGTTAATTCAATTTTATTTACTTCAATGTGTTGTAAGAAGTACTTGTTGAATAAGCCAAAGTTGGTATATTCGTTCCAAAAAAATCGTCATGACATCTTGGTAGAAGCAATTAGAACCTAGGAGCATGTTGGGTGTAACTGACCCCACAAACCAATACGAGTCTTTTCAGCTTTCTTTGTCCTCACTCACACGCTTTCCAGGAAACTTCCCAGAAGTTTACCCATCCAAATACTACTCCAAGTCAAGCACACTTAACTATGAAGTTCTTATTTAGTAGGCTACCAAAAAGAAAATGCATCTTGTTGGTATAGATAGTATCAATTAATCCTTACAAACCTTCATTCAACCATGAATTCCCATACTTACATAACCTCAAGATCTCTCTCATTCCAATGTGAATTCAATTTTTCCTAGAAGCTTCCAGAAGTCACTCATTGTCATGCCTCGTATACCAGCAACCACTCCCCACCCTCACCGGCCTCGGGTGCTGCATTGGGCGTGTTTATGGTTTTGGAAGAGACATCGGCTTGAAGTTATATCTTGAATCATCGCAACCAATTAACGAAGTAAATCATATGAGAGAAATTTATGATATAATTGCTTAAAAGATAAGGGAGATGTTAGAATAGGAGTGGGAGAAGTGGAATCGGAAGAAGCGAGAAAGGATGTCGTAGGAGGAGAGGGAGGAGCAAGAGAGGATGTTGCAAGAGGAGTGGGAAAGGATGTTGCTAGAGGTGTTGGAGGAGCGAGAGAGGTTTGCTGAGGTTGATCGAGAGAAATGTATCCACGATGTGATTGAGGTATAAGTATAATTTAAATATTAAGTTGTATGTTATTGTTATTGTTTGTGTATTTTAATTTTTGTATTATGTTCAGTTGTTTTTATGATGCAAAAATTGAAATCAATTGGTGTACTCAACATCCCAAATCCAGGTCAGCTGGGCATGCCTGAGAAAGTTATTATGGGTGGTGCAAACACCAAAGATAGTTGTTTTTCCTTGCATCATAATATTAAGACCACGCTACCTCAACTAGATAACACTCAGAGACTATCTAGTGTGATAGACGAGATTCCATAATTCTTCGTGTTTGAATTAAAACATGAACTACAACAATCTTTTATACTTCATAAAAGTTGTGTTGTACCCCAAAATTTGCCCTCTTAACTCTCAAGGATTTTCTCAGAAAGATTCTCAAGATTCAAACTTGCACGAGTGCATTGGGATTTTCCAGTACCAAAATTAAAAGGAAACTTCCAAAAAGGGAGAAAACAGATAAAAATAACATTTTGACAAATTTGGGGAAAAATAAGTGTCCTTCGATTCAGCACCCTATGATTGGAGTTTTCACCTCCTTCAATTGCTCAAAAGTTGCTGCTAGCGTGCCTCTTTCATCTAGGCATGTGACTTCTTGTTTCAGGCTTCATTTGTGCCTCTTACTGCCTGCATGTTTGCTTTGAATTCCAAATTTTGCTGCCACAAGTGCCCCATGCAGGGAAAGCCTTTCGACCCACCCAGCATGCTGTCTACATGCTTGCTTTGAGTACCAAGTTTGTAGCCAAAAGTGCCCCCTAGAAGGAAAGCCTTTCGATTGGACAAGTATACTGCCTGCATGCTTGCAATTGAAAACCATGACCTGCTGGCCACATGTGTCCCTTGCAAGGCAAACCCTTCGTTTAGACACAATTGCCTGCATGCAAACTTCAGTTGAGCAAGGGCCTCATGCCATTTGGATTACATCATTCGTTTTGAACTTAAAGCCTCCTTCGAGTGCAGGTATGTATTTCATTTTGAACTTAAAAGCCTCCTTCTAGTGCAACTTGGGTATGTCCTTCATTTTGAACTTAAAGCCTCCTATGAATGCAACTTGGATATGTCCTCCATTTTGAATTAAATCCTCCTTAGAATGCAACTTGGGTATTCCCTTCATTTTGAACTTAAAGCCTCCTTCGAATGCAAGTTTAGGTACATCTTTCGTTTGGATTTGAAACCTCCTTCGAAGCTACCTTCTTGACCCATTTCAAGAAAACCTTCTTTTAGGGTATTTGGTTTCTGTTCATGAAGTAAGAAGGTAATCCGGAGTTCCTTTCATTTTGACTATGCCATTGAGATTTTTTTGCCTATTTAAAGTAGTAAATGTAACTGAATATGGCCCAATCGAAAGGCATGCCATTGTGGGGAATATTTAGTTTTGCCTTCCTTGAGTATTGGTCGAAGGTTGGACTTACATAATAAAAAAAAAGGGTTCAAAATGGTACATGCAATTGAATATGGCCAAATCGAAAGACAGGCCATTGTTGGAAACATTCAATTTCGCTTGCTCTCGAGTTTGGTCGAAGGCTGGATCTGTAGGGCCAAAATGAAAGACAAGGTATTCAATCCAAAGATTAAGTTGAACATTTAGACCCATAGGATAGGCCACGTGTTTTCCCTTTTCAGGCCTCAAACCTATTGATTCACCCTATACTTAATTGTTTATGCAAGTTAAAATAGGCCTTTTACCCATTTGCTGACCAAGACCACTTGCACTTAATAACATAATGCTACCTTTTAGAAAATTTTGTCTTGAGCATGTTTTCCTTCTGAAGGAAGCAATCCATCTGAACCATTCATCTTGCTTTTATGGCACAAGTTGGACACTTACTTTCCAGCTGAGCCTTATTTTATTATTTTTGCTCCCCAAGCTTCCCAAAAACCTTTCTCTATAAATAGAGAGTTCATTTGTACAAAGAAAAAAAGAAGAGAGGAAGAAAGGGGGAATGTATCTTCAAAATTCTTACACACCACAAAAACTCTCAAGTCCTTAAACACTTGTGAAGAACAAACCCAGAACCACCCTTCGACCCACTCACCCAGCTATCATACAGTAAGCTTTTAAGTTGTCCCATCACTTGTGATAAAATATCTTTCGATCCACTCACACAACCTCTTTCGACCCAGTCACCAAGTAGCAACTGGACTAGCTTCCGGAGGATCCCAACGAACTCTCATTTTTCATCAAAGAAAGCACTTACATCTCCCTTCGATTTAAGGGCCTCAAGAGGTAAGTTTTCTTTCAAGCTTAAGTCTATTCTATTTTAATATCATGTGCATATGCCAATAAAGAAAATGTAGACATTTCTAGACTATGTTTTAGCTTTCGATTCTGACTGCCTGTATGTTGAAAACTCAACCTTAGTTTAGTTATACTTTGGACTTTGAGACCCATTAGTTTTCATGCTAACCCCTGGATTGTAGTATATTTGGATATTGCATTTTTAGACTTTAAGGCAGGTTTGTTGTACCCTTCGATTGGCTAGCTGCATAAGCCTTTCGAATCATATTATGAGGACCCAATATGCTTACAAAGGGTCTTCTAGGAACCTTTGGCAAAGTATGTGTGTTGTTGCTTCTGGGCCTCAAACGAAGGCTAGAACCTTGTTGTTTCTAGGCCTCAAGCGAAGGCCAGAACTTGGCTACTTCCAGGCCTAGGCGAAAGGTGTGACCGTCTTGATTCTAACCCTTAATCGAAGGAGACAGAAAAGCAAATCGAAGGGCATGACTCCACTGACTCCAGAAGCCAGATCGAAGAGAGCGAGAATGGAAAAATCGAAGGGTTTGCTGCCCTAAATTGAAAAATCCATTTTTCTTGCTTTTACTTTATTTTTGCCTTTATATTTTCATGCAATTCAATATGGTTGTAATAGTGTAGGATTTATTTTTTGAACTCTTTTATTACTTTCATATAAATGTTAGTAATTAGGTGTGTATGGCAAGATAAAATCAACAAGTAGACAACCCAAAAATCAAAGACAAAATGCATGCAATCAAACACATTTGCACACATGCACCCTTAGGGTAAATCCACTTGTTGCCTTATAAAAAATGGTCATGTTATGCATGTGGGATATCTTATAAAAAACAATCACAAATACAAGATCATAGTCCCTCGATGACGCTACAAATGTTGCCTTACAAATGATCTTAGTCACTCAAAGAGAAATGCTAAGATGTCTCACAATATTGCTATCATGACCATACGATGACCCGCGCCTATCCCTGTACATCCAAAGATAAGGCTTCTTACCAAATCAATGGTAAGATAACAATATCAAAGGGAAGGAAGAAACAAACTAATACTATTGAGTAGGTAGATTGTTCCTAGTTGCTTGCTCATTTTCATATCAAATACTCTTGCTTATTTTCAAAACAAACACCAACACTTTTAAAATACTTTCAAAACCCTTTACAAACATGAAATATTTTCAAAAGCTCAACACTTTGTATACGTTCTTACGAACGAGAACTACTACAAAGTTTGCTTAAAACGATGGCGCCTTTTCAAAATACTTTCAAAAACCACAAAGCACATTTTCAAACAAAAAGCAAGTGATCTAGGAAGTAACTAAGAGCCCATAGATAACCATGGATAAAAAGGGTGCAAATACCTTCCCTTTTTATAATCTACCCCTCGAACTCAGAAATACTCTCAAAAGGTTTTTCCTGTTCTTTTCAGCCATTCCTTTTGGATAAAATAAAATTCGGTGGCGGCTCTTGCTAACCGCAACATTTACGATAAAACACAAAACACCCAAGTCAGTTCTCCCACCGTAGACCATAACTGGCGACTCTGTTGGGGATAACTTAAAAGTGGGGTTACCTTAGGGCTAGATCAGCTTTATTTACTTTCATTGTTTGATTTGATTGCTTTACATTTTGGTTCCTTGTTTGGGCTTAAATCCTCTACCCAGATTTGGTATACTTATAGCTAAGTAGCAATACATTGTGGAAACTGTGTGGGGTATACCGACATGGTATAAGCAATAGCTACGTTAGTGTGACATATTTATAGGTACCGCTAGCCCTTGAGTAGTAAAGGAGAATACGGGGCCGCTGAGTGATGTCATGAAGCACTAACTGACTTTAGAACCTTTACTTGACCAACTTGGCCATTAGGACGTAGTGAGATGACCGGATTTGGTGCAGTCCGAAGTTGGTAGATACTCGATACTATACTCATTGATGTTTTGATTTTGGGGATATTTCGGTCACTGTGAAAGAGGCTTGCACTGAAGTAATGCCCGAGAAGATAGATCAGTGATATTGAGATCCTTTAGAACCCGATTACTATTTATAAGACAGGTTGAGCCAACTAAACTTCAAGAGGGTACTTACCTATGAGACTCCATGAAAGCCTAAACCTAAGGACTTGTTTGCCTTATTTGTATATATTTACTTGTACATGACATCATGAATATCATAAACATCATAACATCATACTCATTCTAACCATTTCAAGGATTTTTGGGATTTATCTTTGTTCTGTTTTGTAGGGTATGGCTTCTATCCACAGGAACATTATCTAAGTCAATCTCGTAAGGATTCCTCCTCAACTCAAAGAGTTAGCATAAAGGGTTCCTGAGAATTCTCGATTCACCGAAAGACATGGTCGTCTCCTAAACTTGGTTACCTCCAACACTGATGAAGATATGATGAAGGCGCTCTTCCAATTCTTTGATCCTCTACACCATTGCTTCACTTTTCCCGATTATCAACTTGTGCCAACTTTGGAAGAATTCTCCCAACTCCTGAGGATTCCCATTCTCAATCAACTACCTCATGTGTTACACTCCTATCTTGGCAAGATGGTTTATTTCGCATCTTCCCCAATCTGTATTGAAGAATAAGAAAGGTTCAAGGTGGTCCCATAGGTTGATGATGCTCAGAAATTCAGATATTCATTGGTGTTCCCGATCTTTGGAGAATGTTACTATCATCAACCATTATGGAGAATTCCCTAATGTCCCATTGCTTGGCATTAGAGGAGGTATCACTTACAACCCCTGCTTAGCCTTACGATAGTTTGGTTACGCCCGAAGGGATGGTCCACATGAGATGCTTATCCAAGGATTGGTATTCAACTACGAGAACGATGATCAAAGCTACTGCCAGAGGTTTATCCGAGCTTGGAGGATGGTGAACAAGGTGGATAGCAAAACGTTGGGACACAAGATTTCCATTCCACTTGAGCCTTACCTTAAGTGGGTACGAGCTCGTGCTCAGAAACTTGTGATGCCTTATCCCTCCATCTTACCAGTCATCATGGAACGTGTGGTCGAAGGAGATGTTCCCTACACTATCCTCCACCCCGAAATGCCAAATTCTCTCGAAGACTTGCAAAAAGGATGGATTCAGCTTAAGGAATAACGAGATTCTTTCGAGGCTCAATTCTATGCTAGTGAAAATAGGGTCTTGGAACTTACGAAGCAGCTACAAGAAGAGCAAAGTGTGAACGCCTACCTTGCTATGAAGAGGACACGTTCCATTTTTTATCTTAGAAAATTATTTTGTAAGCCCAGGAGGCATGTTGTAATCTTTTCAAGTTAACTAATGAAAATTGACGTTTGTTCATTCCTTTGTCTATGCAAATTTAAATTCCATAAATCCTTGAAATCATTTGCATATACATATTCCATGCATCATAACATGACAGGTTTTCGCATAACAGGTTTCCTTATCCTTCTGCTTTTTATTTCAGCAAGATGGATCTAGAGAAAACTGTGAAGGAGCTCCATGCACAAAACTATCAATTCCAAGAAACTCTACTGGCCCTAGCCAAGGGGCAGCATGACATGATGGTGTTGTTAGCAGTTAAGAAGAAGCCCAAGAAGAAAAATCTACTCAACATGGGTATAAGGTTCAAGGAGACAGTCCGTCTGATCCCGGTAGGAGAAGACTCATCTGAAGAGGACGAGAACCAGATTGGTGAGGTCAAAAGTACTCAGGCTGAATGTGTTAATGATTAAGTATCTGATGATGATTATTTTGACGAGCAGTATCCACCCGCCGATATCAAGTATAAGAAGTTAGAAGACAAATTGAAAGCTGTTGAAATCCAAGTCGTCCCTGGTTTAGATTTCGATGATTTGGGTTTGATCTATGGGGTTGTCATTCCCCACAAATTCAAAGTACCAGTCTTTGCAAAGTACGATGGAGTTTCTTGTCCAAAACTTCACCTTAAATCCTATGTGCGTAAGACATAGCTGACCATTGTTGATAAGAAACTCTGGGTTCACTTTTTCCAAGAGAGTTTGGCCGGAACGTAACTTGAATGGTTTTATCAGTTAGATGGTTCCCGTATCAATACCTGGGAAGATTTAGCTACCACATTTTGCCATCAGTATCAATATAACTCCGACTTGGCGCAAACGAGGGTTCAATTCCAAGATATGACCATGGGGAAGAACGAAGGATTTAAGGAATGTGCACAAAAGTGGAGAGACCTTGCTAGTAGGGTCCAACCACCCTTGACTGACAGAGAGCACATAGACATGTTTATGGGCACTTTATCTGGTCTATTCTTTAACTTGTTGGTAGGTTGTTCCTCCTCCGGATTCACCGAGTTAGTCTTAATTGGTGAAAGAGTTGAAAGCGGCATAAAAAGTGGAAAGATCTCTGTGCCGTCTGCCTCCACTTCAAATCCTGACAAGAAACCTTTTGTTGCAAAGAAGGAGATCAATGTTGTGTATGGGGCGAGGGCCCGTAGCAAGAAGAATGATCATCCGTCTATTAATGCGGTCCGAATCTCCAATCCAACTCCCGCTCCAAGGCCATCTGGTAATCATCAATGTTTTGAAACTACGAGAAGACAATTTACAAGGTTGGGCATGTCACTGTCTCAAGCCCTTCAACATTTTCTAAAGGCTAATTTAGTGACATTGCGCGATCCACCTGCCAACCCATATACCTCTTCGCCAAAATATAATTCGAACACAAAATGTGCTTACCATTCAAGCAGCCTTAGGCACGAGACTGACCAGTGTTGGGATTTGAAGAATAAAATCCAGGATTTGATTGATAACAAGACTATTGAGTTTGATCCTCTTCCAACTCCGAATGTAATCACCGCACCTATGCCGAAGCATGACAAGGGTGTTAATGTTGTTGAAGATACAATTTTTGTTACCACTGT
This sequence comes from Vicia faba, assembly GCA_948472305.1. Lineage (NCBI taxonomy): Eukaryota > Viridiplantae > Streptophyta > Magnoliopsida > Fabales > Fabaceae > Vicia > Vicia faba. The sequence continues at coordinate 1,577,065,184 of OX451737.1, forward strand.
TGAAGACTTGACTACTCCTTTGGATATCATCAAAAAGAATTTGTTGAAAGCCAGGATTTTCCCTGGCTGTATAGAAGACTGTGTTTGCTGTACCCAACAACTCAATGGATGTGAAAGGCTGAAGAAAGTCATTCAACGCCTGATGGATAGCCACGAAATTCTACTTGAAAAGACTCTGCTTTCCAAAAGTTGGACTAATAAATGTGAAGACCTCTCCATTATTACCATCTCAAACAAGCCTCTTAGGATCACCTCCAAAGGTCCTATTAGAATTTCAAATGAACCCGTTGTTGCCCCCTTAATAATTACCAATCCCGGACCAATTCCCTACTCTTAAAACAAGGCAGTACCATGTAATTATTGTGCTGAGGTGTTCTATCATGGGATTAAACAAGACACTTGGATTGAAGAAGAAAAAGATGATGATGTTGATAACATAACTGGCTCAAGCAAAGTAACTCGAACCGGAAGAATATTTTCACCCAATATCTCACCACCAGTTATTACAAAGGTGCCCATCCGCATTACTGCTTCCAAGCCAAGTACCGATACAAGAGGGAAGGAGAAGGTTGTTGAGCCGGTCGTAATAGAAATACATGCGAAGGACGTTGCCAATGGAGAACCCTCCGCTCATGAGATAGACGAGATATTGAAGATAATAAAAAGGAGTGACTTCAAGATTGTGGAACAGTTGGGGCAAATCCCTTCTATGATTTCGATGTTGTCATTACTACTCTATTCCGATGCCCATGCTCGGACATTAATCAAATTCCTGAAAAAGGCTCATGTCCCCCATGAGACAACAATGGACCAATTTGAGAATTGCGTGGCTAGCCTGACAGCTGATAATGGCTTGGGATTTTTAGATGCTGACCTAACACCGCTTGGCAAGAATCACAATAAAACTCTACATGTTTCTGTCGAGTGCAAGGGGACTACCTTAGCACATGTTCTAGTAGACATTGGTTCTTCTCTGAATGTACTACCCAAAGGGGAGTTGGACCGTCTAGACTGTGATGGTTTAGTCTTGAAGCCAAGTGATATCATTGTAAGGGTGTTCAATGGATCAAAGAGGACAGTTCATAGGGAGGTAGATCTTCCAATCAAAGTGGGCTCCCAAATCTTCAACTCCACCTTCTACATTATGGATATTCTACCGGCCTATTCTTGTCTGTTAGGTTTCCCATGGATCCATAAAGCTGGGGCAGTAACCTCAACTCTCCATTAGAAACTCAAATATCCAGTCAAGGGAAGAATAGTCACCGTTTGTAGTGAGGAAGAGTTTATGGTAAGCCACCTTAACTCGTTCAAATATGTAGAGATGGATGGGGAATTCATTGAGACCCCATGTCAAGCCTTTGAAGTCATACCACCGATGATTGCTGCCACCAAGTGTTCCTCTGATGAACCCAAAGCTGTTAAAGTCGTGCTGAAGATGGTTTCAGTCAAAGATGCTCGTGCTGCTATTGAAGAAGGAAACAGTGATAATTGGGGGTAGCTCCTCGATATCCCGTTCAAAGCGGAAAAGTTTGGTTTGGGCTTCACCGTCAAAGCTCATAAGGAAGTGAGGCATGCGCGTGCAGGAAAGCCACCTCTCCGTATCGAGAGCCATGAAGTTAATGTTGTGGGTGATTCAGATGAAGAAGCTGCATTTGAAGATTGGGTGTATCCAACTATAATGGAGCTGAAAAATTGGCATGCCAAGGACTTCGTGCCGATCTCCTTCCTTGAGGAGTAATCTACTTGCTATTGCTTTTCTTTCAATTCAAGAACACTATGCCTGTAATATGTAACAATGACTTTAAGACATGTTCCTGGCCCGGGGCACTTTGGTCCATTTGTCAAGGGTTTTATTTATGTTCATCTAATCATATGATCATTCAGTACATTGGACTCTTTTGCATTCAAATATTTGTGTTCATTGTCTTTCTTTTCTTTCAAATAAATTTTTCAAAATAGCCATGTATCTTACATGCACACACACACACACCCTTGTAGGTCCTCATCCACTCTGGATCTTGTTGCTAATGACTCTACCATTGTCGACTATGACTTTGAATGTCCAATTAACCAAGTCGAATACGAAGGCGGGGAAGATTGTAATATACCGGGAGAATTAGCCAGACTTCTATTACAAGAGGAAAAAGCTATTCAGCCGCACAAAGAGTCAGTTGAAGTCATCAATCTGGGTACTGAGGCAGATAAGAAGGAAATTAAGATCGGGGCTAACTTAGAAGACAGTGTCAAGAGCAAGTTGATTCAGATGTTGCATGATTACATGGAAGTATTTGATTGGTCTTATGAAGATATTCCAGGGTTGGATACCCACATTGTAGTTCATCGTCTGCCGACAAAGGAAGAATGTCCTCCCATCAAACAAAAGGTTCGTTGCATGAGGCCTGATATGTCTGAGAAGATCAAAGATGAAGTAGTGAAACAGTTTGATGCAGGGTTCCTAGCCGTGACATCCTATCCCCAATTGGTTGCCAATGTGATTCCAGTGCCGAAAAAGGACGAAAAATTTCGCATGTGTGTAGACTATAGGGATCTGAATAAGGCAAGCCCCAAGGATGACTTCCCTCTACCACACATTGACGTCTTGGTCGATGATACTACTCAGCATAAAGTTTTCTCTTTTATGGATGGCTTCTCAGGCTATAATCAGATAAGGATGGCTCCCGAAGGCATGGAGAAGACGTCTTTCGTTATGCAATGAGGCACCTTTTGTTATACGATCATGCCGTTCTGATTGAAGAATGCAGGGCAACATATCAAAGAGCTATGGTAGCTTTGTTTCATGACATGATATGTCATGAGATAGAGGTTTATGTGGATGATATGATTGCCAGATCACAAACTGAAGAGGAACATCTTGATCACCTGTATAAACTATTCGAAAGGCTGAAAAAGTACAAGTTGAGGTTAAACCTTAACAAATGCACATTTGGGGTACGATCTGGAAAGCTTCTAGGTTTTGTTGTCAGCAATAAAGGCATTGAAGTTGATCCTGCCAAGGTGAAGGCCATCCAAGAAATGTCGGACCCTCATTATGAAAAGGAAGTTAGAGGATTCTTGGGTTGTCTCAATTACATTGCTCGCTTCATATCACACTTGACTGCTACTTGTGAGCCAATCTTCAAACTCTTGAAGAAAAATCAGGTAGTCAGATGGAATGATGAGTACCAAGCTGCCTTCGACAAAATCAAAGAATACTTAAAAGAGCCTCCTATTCTCATGCCTCTAGTTGAAGGAATACCCTTGATCATGTACTTGACAATACTAGAGAAATCTATAGGGTGTGTTTTGGGTCAACATGATGAGTCTGGAAGAAAAGAGCATGCTATTTACTACCTAAGCAAAAAGTTTACCGACTGTGAAACTAAATATTCACTGCTCAAGAAAACTTGCTGCGCTCTGGCATGGGCTGCTCGCTGGCTAAGACAATATATGTTGACTCATACCACTCTGTTGATTTCTAACATGGACCCAATCAAGTACATCTTCGAGAAACCTGCTCTTTCTAGAAGGATAGCCAGATGGCAAACGATCTTGACTGAGTACGACATTCAATACATAACACAAAAGGCCATCAAAGGAAGTGTACTAGTAGAACATTTGGCCCATCAAGCCGTTGATGATTATCAGTCCATGAACTTCGACTTCCCTGGAGAGAACATCATGCTGGTAACCGACTGTGCGAAACCTGGACCGTATGACGGACCTGAACAAGGATCCAGATGGACTATGGTCTTCGATGGGGCTTCCAACGCCTTAGGTAACGGAATTGGTGTTGTGATCATCTCTCCGAAAGGTTGCCACACTCCTTTCACTACCAGACTATGCTTTGATTGCACGAACAATATGGCCGAGTACGAAGCGTGCATCTTGGGTCTGAAAGCTGCCATTGACTTGAGGATCAAACATTTGAATGTATATGGGGATTCCTCTTTAGTGATTAGCCAAGTAAAAGGAGATTGGGACACTAAACACCCTAATCTCATCCCTTACAAGGAACTTGTGCTATCCTTGATTCCTCACTTCGAAGAGGTCACATTTTAACACTTCCCTAGGGAAGAAAATTAGTTGGCTGGCGCCTTGGTGACCATGTCTTCAATGTTCAAGGTCAGATGGGACAACGAAGCCCCTATGATTACAATTGAAAGATTCGACGAATATACACATTGCTATGAGCTTGACACTGACACAGAAAAGCCATGGTACCATGAGGTGATGAGGTATCTTGAAACACAATAGTATGCCGAGGGAGCATCCATCAATGAACGAAAGTTCTTACAAAGATTTTCAGCCAAATTCTTCCTAAGTAACAGAATATTATACAAGCGCAACCATGATTCTACTCTACTCTGATGTATGGACAAGAAGGAGGCAGAGGAAATTATAGAAGACATGCACGATGGTCTCTTTGGGACTCACTCAAGTGGACATACGATGGGTAAGAAAATCTTGAGAGCTGGCTACTATTGGTCAACAATGGAGACTGATTGCCATCAACATTCAAGAACTTATCACAAATGCCAAATCTATGTTGAAAAGGTCGATGTACCTCCTATCCCTCTGAACGTCATGACCGCTCTGTGGCCATTTGCAATGTAGGGCATTGGCATGATTGGAGAAATCAAGCCAACCGCTTCCAATGGGCATCACTTCATTTTGGTCGCTATTGATTATTTCACCAAATGGGTCGAAGTCGCTTCCTTTGCCTCAGCCACCAAGAATATGGTAGCCAAATTCATCAGACATAACCTCATATGCCGCTATGGTATCCCCGAAAGGATCATCACCGACAATGGGACTAACCTCAACAATGCTATGATTACTGAACTTTGCACTCAGTTCAAAATCAAGCATCACAATTCTTCTCCATATAGACCTAAAATGAATGGCGCAATCGAGGCGGCCAACGAAAACATTAAGAAGATTGTGCATAAAATGGTAGTAATCTATAAAGACTGGCATGAGATGTTTCCGTTTACTCTACATGGCTACTGCACTTCAGCTAGAACATCTGAAACAACCGGCTGAAAATCATCAAACAATGAAGTCGCCATCGAACGTCTTTTATCCAACATGTAGGGAAAGGTAAACATCGAGAAAACATGAGAAGGGAGAAGTCACGGTCTTGCGACCGAGAGATCGGGTAAGGGAGTCTGTTACGCGAGGGGAAGGTATTAGCACCCCACACGCCCGTAGTACTCTATGGTATCCACTCTTGTTATCTATCTTATGGGTGTGTTTAATCTATGCTTACTGTCTACTATACTACTGAAGGAATGCATGCAAAAGAAAGGAGAAAAAGAATGTAGGGAAAATAAAATTATGCTCGCCTGGGCCCTACCCCAATGCCTACGTATCCTTTTTGAGGAATCAGAGCTACCATAGTTCGGCTCATATGCTTTTGTTTGTTTGTGTTGTTTTGTGGACGAAGTTAATTCCGCCTTCTGCCACAGCTCGACCTTTGGAGACTTATGCGTTGGCACAAAAGTAAATTAATCATGTCCTTACCTGAAAAATGGTTTCTTAGAGAAATGGTGCTCGAGCGCACAAAATATTTGAATTGGTTTATTTTTTGTTGTAGATGTTTTTTGTGGACGAAGTTAATTCCGCCTTCTTCCGCAGCTCGACCTTTGGAGACTTATGCGTTGGCACAGAAGTAAATTAATTGTGTCCTTACCTGAAAAGGGTTTTCAAAAAAGGTGCTCGAGCGCACAAAATATTTGAATTTGTTTATATTTTTTTGTAGATAATGACTAGTCGACCTCAAGAGAGAGATATTAGTCATTTTTCTACTTAGTCATGAAAGGAGTCTTTGAGAATTGAACCACACCTATGCTTGAGATGAAGAACAATAAGATCGAGAAGAGACCCGCTTATCATTTCCCGTACTAAGCAAAAGCATGATTCGAATCAATAGTTTTAAAGTGTTTTGAATTTCGAAAAGAAAAAAGAAGTTTTAGTTTTAGATGCATATGCGAAAGGGAAAGAAAAGTTAAAGGGGAATTAGCCTATTTCTACACCTGATGTTATCGTGCGTTGTTAGCCCTAAAGTTTAGAATGAATGAGGGAATTCTACCTAATGTCAGCACGCATATGGTTTGCGATAAAGTACTGAAATAAAGAATAAAATAGGGTTGTGACAATACCGAACGGAGAAGGTCTGTTGCCTCTTCAAAATGGTGCAAGCGGTAAGGAAATTCTACCAAAGTTCCCTTGGGCAAGTGATTGAAGAATTAACCCCGAGTATTCCACATTGCAAGAGTTATATCAATGCTATCACAAAAATCTTGACTAAAAAAAGTCAATAAGAATGATTACCAAATATGAAAAATAAAATAGAAAATATTCTAATCGAATTTCTAAAAAGAAATTCTAAAGAAACCTAAAATATTGTATTGTTTTGTATCATTTTATTATCAATTGAGAGAGAAAAATTAAACTAGAAGAAAACTAAAATAATAAAAAAGATAAATTAGAAGAGTCAGGAGGTATGAGCTGAATTCAGGGGTGTAGTGCAGTAATTTGCCCAAAAGAGTTTTTTTTGTTCAATTTCTTTAGGCTAAAAAAACAACAACACGAGCCTAAAGCAAAAAGTGAGGCCCAGTCTAAATAATTCCTCATTTTCCAGCATATTTTATAATTATCAATTTAGTTATAATTATTATTAATTTGAATTAAAAAATAATAAAACAATGCAACAATTAAAACTAAAAAAAAAAGATATGAAATTGGAAAGGGGTTTTAGGGTTAGAAATTGCCGGCGGCGGAAGTCCTTCGAAACAAACTCCATTCTTCTCTCTTCTCTTACGGCGGCGGAAGTTCACAGTCTCTCATCTCCGTCCACCGATCACCATGGTGCTTTCATCACCGTTCAGTAATCTCAACCTCCTGTCTCTGTTTGAATCAACATTAGACCGGTGCAAAGGCTTTGATCTAAGCTCCGATCGGAACTACAACGATCGAAAACCGTCCGATGCATTTTTTACGGTGACGAACAAGAAGGAAAACCATAGATGCCGAATTGTATTTGAGGTATACAATATTTGATTCTTTCGTTTTCTTGTGACGCTTCCATCTTATCAACCTATTCACTTCCGATGTTCCTCTCCAATCTAGATGTTCAATGCTACCTCTATGATGCGCTCTGATTTCTATCTATTCGCATGATTTCCGTCTTGTTCAGTTCATATCTTCGCGTCTCGAATCTCTTCAATGCTTTGATCTTACTTCACGCTTCAAGCATGATTCCGGTATGTGTTCTTGACTTCTTATTTTACCCTTTTCTCGTTGCACTGTATTGTTTCTCTTGCGATGCGAAAAAGCATTGTTGAACTACGACGCAAATGTACTGACGCGGTTGTGTGACAGATTTGCAGGAGATGATGAGATAGAGAGAGAAAGTGTATGCGTGGTGACTCTTTTGTGAATTGAAGAGTGAAGAAGGTTAAATATGATGAAGGATCTTGAGGAATTGTTGAGTAAGTGAGGTTGAAAGGTTAGTATTATGATTTTCTCTGAATTTTTCTGTATTGAATCGTAACTCCTTCTCCCTATTCTGTTATCTGTTCTATTTTGTTATATACAACTCTGTAAAAGTTAGTTTGAAATCAGTTATTAGTTTTCTTTTTTGTTAGAAGTTAGTTGGCTGGAATTTGGTTAGGGGTTGTTAGAGAGGTTGTTATAAAAGTTTTGGTTGTTGTTAGTTATGCTGTTTGTTAGATGTTATGGTTTGTTAAGTTAGTTAGGATTTGGGAAATGGAAAGTTGGTTATAGTTAGAAGTTAGGAAAAAGTTAGTTATGAATCTGTTAGTTTTGGTTGGTTAATGAAGAAATCAGTTAGCAGTTAGTTATAGATTATGGTGCAGTAAGTTACTTTGTTATAAAATTTATGTGCAGGGCTGCCTTTAGAGAATGGTTAGGGAAAATTCTGTTAGAAGTTTTTGGTTTCAGTTGAGTTCTGTTGGAAATTTGTTTGAAGTTTTCTTGATTTTCTGTTACAGGTTATGGAGTAGTTATGGCAGGAATGAACTGGCTGGAGTAATGCTGAGGTTGTTAGTCGCGAATCTGGATGAGGCATGAAGATTGATTATGAAGATCACGCGAATGGTTACGAAGATTATAAAAATGTAAAGCTTAGAGCCTTAGGTTTTAGTATATGCTTAGAACTGAACTTGTAATTTCTAACATGCTGTATATTTGTAATGTTTTTGGATCATGAATGACCTTGGCATATGATGATTTATTAGAATGAAATGCTCCGGACTCTAATTGGCCTTTGAATGAATTTTGATTAGATTTTATCGATACTTGAATAACATTTCGAACGGAACTTCAAGTTTGAAGCTTGCCATGACAAAAAGATCCATACTTTATTTCCATCACTCAGAAATCCATGTTTATTATTCTTTAATGTTCGAATGAATAATGAGAAATTTGAACAAGCTTTTGTTGAATGATAATGATGAATGATGGATTTGGAAATGATTTAGTTTGGATAAACTTGGATAAAGGATGATGAATTTACGGATGAAGAGTTTGAACAATGTCGAACTTTGCGCGAACGCCTTTGTATCTTAGCCCTTATATTTTGCATCTTTCTTTCAAAAAAACATCCTTATGATCGAATGCTTACCAAACTTTTATAATGGAACCACTTGAATCGACTTCAAATCCAAGTTATCTTGCATTCTCAATGAACCTCTAATTTTAACTCTCCAAATTCGAGCCAGATTTAACTTGCATGATAAGTAATTGATATCTAACAGAGTGATGATGTTTTGAATCCACAAACCATATCTTGTACCCTGTATCCCGAGCAACCAAAGTATCACCCAAGCATCCTCAAACTCATAGACTCCTATCAGGAATCTAACCCTTGCAACGATGAAGATAAGTACAAAAACCTTAATTCAAAGCATTCTCATTTGAATCCGAGTCATTGAGAAGGTAGTAAACACTTGATGCTTTTGAAGGGACCTTAAAGATGGATGTCTTATAATATCCCGATGCAGGAAATTCTCGATGAATCATGCACACAAAAACCCTAGCTCCATAAGCCAAAGATTGTTAAGTAAATAACATAAATCAGCCTTGAATGAAAGTGAGACTCTTAAAGCCAAAGAGAAACCGTACACCTCAAAATCTTTGATCCCATGCCAAGTTATGTTGTTAGCGAATGTATGCAATGTTAAATGACCTAATGGAGTTATGTACATGATAAAAGTGCGACAATGCGTAAACCAGATAAAAGTAGAAGGGTAGGACAAATTTGGGGTATTACAGCTGCCCCTATTTAATCGTCTTAAACCTGAAAGTACGATTGGCACACGCCTTTCGGAAGTTCAAGGTTGAAGATGATTAAATATCAATGCCAAAAATTTGTCCCTAGAGAGGGAGTAAGTGTTTTCTTTATTTATTTATTTGTGTTATCTGCTGGGGAAAAGAAATTTGTTTTTTCAATGAAGAGACAAAGATTGGACTTGTAACGTGGCTTGATGCCAATACAAGACAAATGGTCGGTATGAGAAGACAGCGAACGAGGTCTACGGGCGACCTACGATCCTAAGGTGACACATGAGAGTGATTTGACAGAGAACCTAGGCAAAGGGAGATCTCAGGTTCTAAGACAAAGTAAATGGAAAGAATCTAGCCAAGAGGCGATCTCAGGTTCGACGATGATTTGAGGGAAGAACCTAGCCAAGAGGCGATCTCAGGTTCGACGATGATTTGAAGGAAGAACCTAGCCAAGAGGCGATCTCAGGTTCGAAGAAGGTTTGAGGGAAGAACCTAGCCAAGAGGCGATCTCAAGTTCGACAGTGATTTGAAGGAAGAACCTAGCCAAGAGGCGATCTCAGGTTCGACGATGATTTGAAGGAAGAACCTAGCCAAGAGGCGATCTCAGGTTCGACAAAGGTTTGAAGGAAGAACCTAGCCAAGAGGCGGTCTCAGGTTCTAAGAAGGAAACATGGGTTACGACATGATGATTGTTTAGATAAGCGACACGGACGAGCATCAAGAAAGTTTAAACACGGACGAGTGTTTGATTCAATACGGACGAGTATTGAAAGAAGATACGGACGAGTATCCAAGGTTAAACACGGACGAGTGTTTGATTCAATACGGACGAGTATTGAAAGAAGATACAGGCAAGTATCAAAAGGTTAAACACAGACGAGTGTTTGATTCAATACAGACGAGTATTGAAAGGAGATACGGACGAGTATCAAAAAGGTTAAACACGGACGAGTGTTTGAATCAATACGGACGAGTATTGAAATGAGATACAGGCGAGTATCAAAAGGTTAAACACGGACGAGTGTTTGAATCAATACGGACGAGTATTGAAAGGAGATACAAGCGAGTATCAAAAGGTTAAACACGGACGAGTGTTTGAATCAATACGGACGAGTATTGAAAGAAGATACAGGCGAGTATCAAAAGGTTAAACACAGACGAGTGTTTGATTCAATACGGACGAGCATTGAAAGGAGATACGGACGAGTATCAAAAGTTTAAACACAAACGAGTGTTTGAATCAATACGGACGAGTATTGAAAGGAGATATGGACGAGTATCAAAGGTTAAACACGGACGAGTGTTTGATTCAATACGGACGAGCATTGAAAGGAGATACGGACGAGTATCAAAGGTTAAACACGGACGAGTGTTTGATTCAATACGGACGAGCATTGAAAGGAGATATGGACGAGTATCAAAAGGTTAAACACAGACGAGTGTTTGATTCAATACGGACGAGTATTGAAAGAAGATACGGACGAGTATCAAAAAGTATAAATACGGACGAGTGTTTGATTCAATACGGACGAGTATTGAAAGAAGATACAGGTGAGTATCAAAGGTATAAACACGGACGAGTGTTTGAATCAATACGGTCGAGTATTGAAAGAAGATACAGGTGAGTATCAAAGGTATAAACACGGACGAGTGTTTGAATCAATACGGTTGAGTATTGAAAGAAGATACAGGCGAGTATCAAAAGTATAAACACAGACGAGTGTTTGAATCAATACGGACGAGTATTGAAAGAAGATACAGACGAGTATCAAAAAGTTTAAACACGAACGAGTGTTTGAATCAATACGGACGAGTATTGAAAGAAGATATAGGCGAGTATCAAAAGTATAATCACAGACGAGTGTTTTAGGAATGGACACAGATGAGTGTTTAGGGAACTGACTACCAGACAAGAACTGGGTTTAGAACGGCAAAGTGTATTGGTTTTGTTTGGCATTGAAAAGGTGAAGGTCACTGATTGGGACTTTGGGCATGATACCCTCTTGTAGGGACGTATTGTTGTCCTTGAATAATTCAAGTCTTTGTGTAAGGTACCTGATCTGGCTTATGCTTCGTATGCATGTTTGAATTTCTTTTGACGCAAAGATCCACTCTGATGGATCAACTACGCACTTTTGAGGATGAAATGTTATGCAGTGATAACTATATGCAATGCGAAGAAATAAACTTCATGGGGATATGAGTAGGCTTGCTGGGAACCATGCTTATCACTGGGGATGTCAATATATATCAACGTTGGAAGCCTGCAGTATCAAAGGTTGTTGGGGATACTGACAAAAATTTGCCCTGGGGAGTTCTTGAAGACCAAAGATCGTTGTTGACTCTGCTGAGGATTGAATTGCTGACGAAGCGTGTCTTCAGGTACGCTGCTGAATCCTGAATCGTACCATTGGGGAAGAGATAATCTGGCCAGACTCCCATACACCCTGAACCGTTGAGAGGATGATAGAGTTGAATATGCCGAAGAATGGATGCTGAACACCATGTGGATCCCTTCGAATACATGCTCCAAGTTTACGCACACTGGGGAATTGTTTCTTGAATCACTTAGGGAATAAGAGATGGGCGCGGAAAGTTATGAGTGACCCGGTTTAGCTCTGCGAATACCCCGGTTTAGCTTTGCGAATGCCCCGGTTTAGCTCTGTGAATGCCCCGGTTTAGCTCTGCGAATGCCCCGGTTCAGCTCTGTGAATGCCCCGGTCTGGCTTTACTGGGGATGCTCTTGATTAACTCCACTGAGGATGCACTTGCGCGTGCTGAGTTAAAAGACGATTCTAGATTTTCTGAATTCACTTGGGGAGTCAGATTTGAAATTGTCTGTAGCAAATGAAAGCGGCTTCACGTGCTGGCTAGGTCAGGGTGACTGTTATGATGCTTTTAGCTTGATCGTAGTCTCGTACAACATAATTGGCTTGAGCAACTTTGCAAGTATGGATGAGGAATGCCCTTGTCTGAAGGGTCTCTGAGAAGATCTATGTTGAATAGAAGACTAGAATATTCGTGCCACAAAACGATATGAGGTGGCCTGCCCCAATGTCTTGAGTCACGAAATAAACTGCTCTTGATTACAGCTTTCTTAGAGAGATTTGTCGAATCTCGACGTAACTGCCCCATGTTGAATGACTTTGGATAGATCTCTCGACGTGATAGCCTCTGATTGATCGAGCTTGAAGATATTTATCGACGTGATAGCCTGAGCTTGAAGATATTTATCGACGTGATAGCCTCTGATTAATCGAGCTTGAAGAGATTTATCGATGTGATAGCTTCTGATTGATCGAGCTTGAAGATATTTATCGATGTGATAGCCTCTGATTGATCGAGCTTGAAGAGATTAATCGACGTGATAACCTCTGATTGATAACTTTGAGGGAATGCCCCAGATTTGGCTGAGCTTGGAGAGATTGATTCTCGACTTGATTGCCCCAAATTGGCAGTTTTAAGGGAATGCCCCAGATTGATGGAATCTTCTAGCTTTATCCCTGAAGGGTACTCAAGCTGTGAAGCACCAAGATGATTTCTCTTGATAGAATCTTTGGTTTAACATACCTCTGGATTAATCATTTCTCTTGTAGCAGCTGACTCTTGCTTCAACAGGGTATTCAAGCCTCTCTTTTCTGACAAGATTGAGCTCTTCACCGATTGTTCATTGTGCAAACTTACTTGATGTCGATCAGTTGTTTTGTATGCAGAATAATGTTTATTATGAGAATGATAATTCTAATACAACACATATGTAAGTCTTGAAATTTGAAAAAAAAATTTGAATGAAATAACGTCACAACTCTGTTGTGAATGAGTCACTAGCTAGAGAGAAACATTTGCAAATTCCTTTTTATGAAATATAATGCCAGCATATGATGCCAACACAAATATTCAAACATACCTTTTAGGAGTCAGTTAAACGCTATCTCGTTGTGGCATGCTTTTGAATTGACCCATGCTTCGGTTAGGACTTTTATGGGTTGTAACGTGGTCTGGTTCACGGTTTTTAGAAAAAGGATTTAAGGCTCAAAATTATTTGGTGCCCACCCATTCTCCATGATGTTCTTCATTCCTACGTTCAATTGACCTGGTACAAGCATTCATCTCTCTTGAAGAGTTTGCAATGATTGGGGAACCACTGTGGTTTCTTGGACACGACAGTCACTTCACCTTATTTTGGTGTCTGATCAGACGACTTTATTCTTTGATGAGGATTTTCACTGGTAATCCTTTTCTCGCCTTTTAGGCTTTTCAATTTCTTTCTTGCTTTCCCTAATTTTTGCCTGGACAAATTCTTTTGAATTTCGATTTGGAAGTCCAGCGGGATGCCCCCAATTTTTGCCTAAGTGACTTGTTTTCAAGTTTCGACTTAGCGGGGATTTTTGTTTCTTTCTTATTCATATTTTTCATTTTGAACAAGTCGTTGATCTTTGCGTTGTCTTGATTTGTTGGAAGTGATCGTGACTGCCTGAGTCTTTAGTATCGTCATTTGTTGACCTCCTGATGTGCGAGAGATACCCATTGGGATATTGTTAATTGATGCACGTTGTTGATAGATGAGGGTGAACCATTGTGGTTTTGACTTTTCTCAATCTTTTGATGGATAACCATTGTCGTATCCTTGGATGCACACTCTTGATGAGTTCTGAATGCTTGAACAGATTAGCTGAACACTACCCGCCCCAAGGTTAAAATGAGGGTTTTTTCTGAACAGAAAGGAAACTCCTACTTCGAAGGCTCAGAGGGGTTGACGAGGGTCTATCTCCCTTATATCTCCGGTGTTTGGGGATTGAAACAAGGCCTGTACATCGTCAGCAGGGTCCTACTCAAAAGCATTACCAACCAGAGATTTTGTGTTTTCAGATTATTGTCATCCTCCTTTGAATCTTTACCTAAGCATAAGACTAGGAAATCTGGCATCAATATGCAAGCAAAACATTTAAAGAGTGATAACAAATGGATGAGTAAAAATGAAAGGAACACTTCAAGACAAGCATACTTATTGCATTAAGATTTTCGTTCAAAAATAGACAAGTTTCTATATACAAGCGATGTTTAAACAAACAAGCAAGAATGCAAATGAAAATTCATTAAAGAAACCAATGATTGCCATTGTTGAGGAGACTTGACTCCGTATGGACTTGCCGATTCTGACGACTTTCTGTAGTCTTGATGCTCGAGTGTGCGAGAGAATTCTCTTTCAGACTTGATGTGAACACAACAGTCCCTGAATTGATCCAGTCTTGGACTTGGTCTCTGGATGACATACCTTCTTCAATCAGTTGGCCAGGTGCCCCAGTATAATATGCATCACCAAGCATATCATGTCTTAAAGAAATAATAGACATCATCATCAGAGTTTCCATGACCTGGCTTATCTGAGTCTTTAATCCATTATCTTCATGCTTGAAGAAGTTTCTGACTATGAGCCAAAGCTTACATGTAACTGGTCTCTGAGCATGTGCGGTGAGAAATCAGGTTGAACCTTTGAATAGAACCCCAAGTCTGAATAAGAATCCCCAATCTTCGGGTACCTGTAATGAATGCATGAATATGCATGGGGTGTATGAATGCATGCCATGTCATGTTCTGTCATTTCCAAGGAATTTGTGTGCTTTGATTTTGATTTTGTGCAAGTAGATGATGGAAAGGTTCCACACGACTTGCAAATATGATTCCTTGGAAATAATAGAACATGTATGTTAAGCATGTGGTTAGCCATGTTATGTATGCAAAGGCATGAGATCAAAGAGGATCAAGGTTCCACCATTCCTGAATATGATTGCTGCACTATTCTGAATCGTGTGAGTATCATCAGATCAGAGGTCTGACATAGCTCCCGCACATATAAGTACCCTGTGGATCTCCCATTGTACAGGGTCAAGGCTTCTGGAACATTGGATACTGTTGAGAATTTCTGAACATGCTGGGAATACCAAGATTGAAGGATTGAATGAACCTCTAGGTAAACAAGTCAGGATCTCAGAAAATAAATCTGAGAACCATACGGTCACCAACAAGATATAGCATCTGCATCAAGTCGGAACAGAAATCCAGAATATAGCCATCAGAACCAGTAGTCATTGTCTGAGAATAATCATCTGAACACGAGTAACCATCTACACATAGTCACCATCTGTACATGAATAACCATCTGAACACAGTCACCATCTGTACCTGTAATAAAATTCCCTTCCCACTCACGAGTGAAGACTAGGTCAGGGTAAGGCAATGGTAACTCGAAAATCACGGGTCCGCCTGAAAGTGCTATGGGCTTACCCACAGACGTGGGTGCCGATAGTAATTCATTTGAACCTCATCCGAGCGTGGTATGTGACATGACTGCACTAATCGGACCACGTCCTATAGCCGTCATGCCCCCACTCTATTCCTAGGTGTCCTAGTGCACTCTGGCCTGGGTACTGGTCCTTTTACCTCAAAAGTAACATCCCCACCCAACATAGAGAACATAGTCCAGCATAATAGATAACAAATATGGAAAGCCATAAAATGCAATGCAAACTTATGCTCAGATAAACATGTACAAATGAGTAAACTGAAAGCATAAAAATAAACACCCTAAGGAAAGAAAACAAGAGCTAGGAGCGACTCCGGGATGGACCAGCATTTGGTCGACCTGATTCCCCAGTGAAGTCGCCAGCTGAAACAACCGGCTGAAAATCATCAAACAATGAAGTCGCCATCGAACGTCTTTTATCCCACATGTAGGGAAAGGTAAACATCGAGAAAACATGAGAAGGGAGAAGTCACGGTCTTGCGACCGAGAGATCGGGTAAGGGAGTCTGTTATGCGAGGGGAAGGTATTAGCACCCCACACGCCCGTAGTACTCTACGGTATCCACTCTTGTTATCTATCTTATGGGTGTGTTTAATCTATGCTTACTGTCTACTATACTACTGAAGGAATGCATGCAAAAGAAAGCAGAAAAAGAATGTAGGGAAAATAAAATTGTGCTCGCCTGGGCCCTACCCCAATGCCTACCTATCCTTTTTGAGGAATCAGAGCTACCGTAGTTTGGCTCATATATTTTTGTTTGTTTGTGTTGTTTTGTGGATGAAGTTAATTCCGCCTTCTGCCCCAGCTCGACCTTTGGAGACTTATGCGTTGGCACAGAAGTAAATTAATCGTGTCCTTACCTGAAAAATGGTTTCTTAGAGAAATGGTGCTCGAGCGCACAAAATATTTGAATTGGTTTATTTTTTGTTTTAGATGTTTTTTATGGACGAAGTTAATTCCGCCTTCTGCCGCAGCTCGACCTTTGGAGACTTATGCGTTGGCACAGAAGTAAATTAATTGTGTCCTTACCTAAAAAGGGTTTTAAAAAAAGGTGCTCGAGCGCACAAAATATTTGAATTTGTTTATATTTTGTTGTAGATAATGACTAGTCGACCTCAAGAGAGAGATATTAGTCATTTTTCTACTTAGTCATGAAAGGAGTCTTTGAGAATTGAACCACACCTATGCTTGAGATGAAGAACAATAAGATCGAGAAGAGACCCGCTTATCATTTCCCGTACTAAGCAAAATCATGATTCGAATCAATAGTTTTAAAGTGTTTTGAATTTCGAAAAGAAAAAAGAAGTTTTAGTTTTAGATGCATATGCGAAAGGGAAAGAAAAGTTAAAGGGGAATTAGCCTATTTCTACACCTGATGTTATCGTGCGTTGTTAGCCCTAAAGTTTAGAATGAATGAGGGAATTCTACCTAATGTCAGCACGCATATGTTTTGCGATAAAGTACTGAAATAAATAATAAGATAGGGTTGTGACGATACCGAACGGAGAAGGTCCGTTGCCTCTTCAAAATGGTGCAAGCGGTAAGGAAATTCTACCAAAGTTCCCGTGGGCAAGTGATTGAAGAATTAACCCCGAGTATTCCACATTGCAAGAGTTATATCAATGCTATCACAAAAATCTTGACTAAAAAAAGTCAATAAGAATGATTACCAAATATGAAAAATAAAATAGAAAATATTCTAATCGAATTTCTAAAAAGAAATTCTAAAGAAACCTAAAATATTCTATTGTTTTGTATCATTTTATTATCAATTGAGAGAGAAAAATTAAACTAGAAGAAAACTAAAATAATAAAAAAGAAAAATTAGAAGAGTCAGGAGGTATGAGCTGAATTCAGGGGTATAGTAAAGTAATTTGCCCAAAAGAGTTTTTTTTGTTCAATTTCTTCAGGCTAAAAAAAGACCAACACGGGCCTAAAGCAAAAAGTGAGGCCCAGTCTAAATAATTCCTCATTTTCCAGCATATTTTATAATTATCAATTTAGTTATAATTATTATTAATTTAAATTAAAAAATAATAAAACAATGCAACAATTAAAACTAAAAAAAAAAGATATGAAATTGGAAAGGGGTTTTAGGGTTAGAAATTGCTGGAGACGGAAGTCCTTCGAAACAAACTCCATTCTTCTCTCTTCTCTTACGGCGGCGGAAGTTCACAGTCTCTCATCTCCGTCCACCGATCACCATGGTGCTTTCATCACCGTTCAGTAATCTCAACCTCCTGTCTCTGTTCGAATCAACGTTAGACCGGTGCAAAGGCTTTGATCTAAGCTCCAATCAGAACTACAACGATCGAAAACCGTCCGATGCGTTTTTTACGGTGACGAACATGAAGGAAAACCATAGATGCCGAATTGTATTTGAGGTATACAATATTTGATTCTTTCGTTTTCTTGTGACACTTCCATCTTATCAACCTATTCGCTTCCGATGTTCCTCTCCAATCTAGATGTTCAACGCTACCTCTATGATGTGCTCTGATTTCTATCTATTCGCATGATTTCCGTCTTGTTCAGTTCATATCTTCGCGTCTCGAATCTCTTCAATGCTTCGATCTTACTTCACGCTTCAAGCATGATTCCGGTATGTGTTCTTGACTTCTTATTTTACCCTTTTCTCGTTGCACTGTATTGTTTTTTCTCTTGCGATGCGAAAAAGCATTGTTGAACTACGACGCAAATGTACTGACACGGTTGTGTGACAGATTTGCAGGAGATGATGAGATAGAGAAAGAAGGTGTATGCGTGGTGACTCTTTTGTGAATTGAAGAGTGAAGAAGGTTAAATATGATGAAGGATCTTGAGGAATTGTTGAGTGAGTGAGGTTGAAAGGTTAGTATTATGATTTTATCTGAATTTTTCTGTATTGAATCGTAACTCCTTCTCCCTATTCTGTTATCTGTTCTATTTTGTTATATACAACTCTGTAAAAGTTAGTTTGAAATCAGTTATTAGTTTTCTTTTTTGTTAGAAGTTAGTTGGCTGGAATTTGGTTAGGGGTTGTTAGAGAGGTTGTTATAAAAGTTTTGGTTGTTGTTAGTTATGCTGTTTGTTAGATGTTATGGTTTGTTAAGTTAGTTAGGATTTGGGAAATGGAAAGTTGGTTATAGTTAGAAGTTAGGAAAAAGTTAGTTATGAATCTGTTAGTTTTGGTTGGTTAATGAAGAAATCAGTTAGCAGTTAGTTATAGATTATGGTGCAGTAAGTTACTTTGTTATAAAATTTATGTGCAGGGCTGCCTTTAGAGAATGGTTAGGGAAAATTCTGTTAGAAGTTTTTGGTTTCAGTTGAGTTCTGTTGGAAATTTGTTTGAAGTTTTCTTGATTTTCTGTTACAGGTTATGGAGTAGTTATGGCAGGAATGAACTGGCTGGAGTAATGCTGAGGTTGTTAGTCGCGAATCTGGATGAGGCATGAAGATTGATTATGAAGATCACGCGAATGGTTACGAAGATTATAAAAATGTAAAGCTTAGAGCCTTAGGTTTTAGTATATGCTTAGAACTGAACTTGTAATTTCTAACATGCTGTATATTTGTAATGTTTTTGGATCATGAATGACCTTGGCATATGATGATTTATTAGAATGAAATGCTCCGGACTCTAATTGGCCTTTGAATGAATTTTGATTAGATTTTATCGATACTTGAATAACATTTCGAACGGAACTTCAAGTTTGAAGCTTGCCATGACAAAAAGATCCATACTTTATTTCCATCACTCAGAAATCCATGTTTATTATTCTTTAATGTTCGAATGAATAATGAGAAATTTGAACAAGCTTTTGTTGAATGATAATGATGAATGATGGATTTGGAAATGATTTAGTTTGGATAAACTTGGATAAAGGATGATGAATTTACGGATGAAGAGTTTGAACAATGTCGAACTTTGCGCGAACGCCTTTGTATCTTAGCCCTTATATTTTGCATCTTGCTTTCAAAAAAAACATCCTTATGATCGAATGCTTACCAAACTTTTATAATGGAACCACTTGAATCGACTTCAAATCCAAGTTATCTTGCATTCTTAATGAACCTCTAATTTTAACTCTCCAAATTCGAGCCAGATTTAACTTGCATGATAAGTAACTGATATCTAACAGAGTGATGATGTTTTGAATCCACAAACCATATCTTGTACCCTGTATCCCGAGCAACCAAAGTATCACCCAAGCATCCTCAAACTCATAGACTCCTATCAGGAATCTAACCCTTGCAACGATGAAGATAAGTACAAAAACCTTAATTCAAAGCATTCTCATTTGAATCCGAGTCATTGAGAAGGTAGTAAACACTTGATGCTTTTGAAGGGACCTTAAAGATGGATGTCTTATAATATCCCGATGCAGGAAATTCTCGATGAATCATGCACACAAAAACCCTAGCTCCATAAGCCAAAGATTGTTAAGTAAATAACATAAATCAGCCTTGAATGAAAGTGAGACTCTTAAAGCCAAAGAGAAACCGTACACCTCAAAATCTTTGATCCCATGCCAAGTTATGTTGTTAGTGAATGTATGTAATGTTAAATGACCTAATGGAGTTATGTACATGATAAAAGTGCGACAATGCGTAAACCAGATAAAAGTAGAAGGGTAGGACAAATTTGGGGTATTACAACATCAACCAGGGCAACTCCCTTTTCCTTAGTCTACGGCATGGAAGCTGTTTTGCCGGTGGAAGTTCAGATTCCCTCACTAAGGATCATGAATGAAGCAGGCTTAGGCGAAGACGAGTGGATTCATACGAGATTGAATCAGCTGAACTTGATCAACGAAAAATGATTGGCTGCTGTTTGTCATGGTCAGACGTACCAAAAATGTATGATCAAGGCTTTCAAAAAGAAGATCAAGCCTCAAATATATCAAGCTGGTGACTTGGTTATTAAGCGCATCATTCTGCCACAAGACGACCCCAGAGGCAAATGGACTCCAACCTATGAAGGTCCATTTGTTGTCAAGAGAGTTTTCTCTGGCGGTGCTATGATGCTGACTACCATGGATGGTGAAGACTTCCCACATCCTATAAACACGGACATAGTTAAAAAATACTACACATAAGAGACCGGCTAGGTTGACACACCTAGGAAAAATAAGGGCATCCCGGAAAACCAAAAGGTTTGGGCAAAAATTAGGGATATATGCAAAATATTGTACACCCGACAAGTTGAAAACCCGAAAGAGCAACTTGGGAAAAAAGGGTATCCTGGTGGGATGAAAACCCGAAAGGGAGGTCCAGGAAAAAATTAAGGATTGAAAGCATATGACTATGTCCCATGGGATCACCACAGTCAACTTTATCACCAAGGTCCGAGTTCAAACGATTCAAGATCAATCCAATCGACTTCTGTCAACGGCAAGGGACATTCGCAGACATTGGGGCAATAATGGAGTTGGAATACAATGAGATCATTTCACATGGCTATTTGTTTTTGTTTTCAATTTTTGTTTCGATGATTTCCTCTTACTAGGATCTCCGTCTTTTTGTACAAAAAACGCCTATTCATGGGCAAAATATCAATACAAATATACTTAGAAGTGCAAACTTTTTGTTTTAATTTTGAATGCAAATTTGTCCAATGACTAAAATTGAAAGAATATATGCATATGAACATAATTAAAATTATTTAGCACATGTGTCCAGCTAAGAAACAACAAACATCTCTTTAATGTATTTGGAATATCCCCACAGAGTTATTTCATTAGCATTACCCCCATAAAACGGTAAACCAATCCTCAGCAGAGTTACCCACAAAGTCTCTTTGCATAGGTTGATCTCCAGCCAAAGTCTTAATCTATTAACAAATCTCTCTCCACAGCTAAGTTGGTCCTACAAGTAGAAGCCTTGTGGATCTCTCCCTCAAAGAACTCACTCCGTCAGCAGTTCATCAAGTATTCATCAACAGGGTTTATTTCCCCAACAAGGTTTATTTCCCCGATAAAACACGAGTAGCATAACTCCCCAACCAAGTACAAAATTCCCCAGCTTAGTGTATCCTCTCCAGCCGAGTCTGTTATCTCCAGCTGAGTGTATCCCACCAAGCTGAATTTGTCTTCCCCGATTGAGTCCACACTCTCCAGTTTGAGTTTTCCTTTCATACTTTTGCAAATCATAGGGCCACAACCCCTGTTCCCCAGTAAAGTCGTCAACAAAAACTTTACTCTCTCCAAAAGATACTATGAAGACTGGACCCGACCAGATATTAGTACAACTTTCAAACTACTATAAAGCCTGGACCCGACCAGATAATAGTTTGACTTTATCAATTACTGAAACCTGGACCCGATCAGATAACAATTTGAGTTACTGAAACCTGGACCAGACCAGGTAACAATTAACCTCAATTTCAAGTTACTAAAAGCCTGGAACCGACCAGATAATAGTTTAACTCTTCAAAATATAGAATAACCTGGACTCAACCAGACCAAGGTTTAACTTCTTTTCCCCAGTAGAGTTTGCCTCTACCCCAACAAGTTATTGCGAAGCCTGGATCCGACCAGATAACAATTACCCTCAAAAATTTGTTATGAAACCAGAAATCTGACCAGATAACAATTAAATCCCCAAACAGTTTATTGTGAAACCGGGACCTGACCAGATAACAATTAACCTCATCCACCTCAAAAATCTGCAAAGCCTGGACCCGACCAGATATCAGTTTTCAAACAAGTTATTATGAAGCCTAGAATCCGACCAGATAACAATTCCCCTCAGAAGTTTACTATGAAGCCTTGATCCGACCATATATTAGTTCAACTTCGTCTATTCAAGCAAGTTATGGTGAAGCCTGGAATCCGACCAGATAACAGTTAAACTTCCTTATCCCCAGCAAGTTGTTGTGAAGCCTGGATCCGACCAGATAACAATTCAACTTCAAGAAATCTTCTGTAAAGCCTGGAATCCGACCAGATAACAGTTAATTTATTTCTTCCTGTTGTACCCCAAAATTTTCCCTCTCACTTATCAAGAATTTGCTCACAAGATCTCCCTTGACACAAGACTGCACTAGGGTTTGATCAGCTCAAGACACCTCCTTAAGCACTGATGACCAAAATTAGGGTTTGAGATTTCACAAGTATTTTTGAACTTCTAATGCCCCATATGACTTTCATGGATCATTATGGACCCCCAAGATCACTCATGTCAAGTTTCAAGCCTTGGATCACATTTTTGCTCAGTCAATTGAGCAGTTCACCTAAAAATCAATTGTATTGGGGAAAAAGTCAACTATGGCAATTTACAGTCAAACTTCCTAATTTTTTATCCACATCAACATTTTAGACTCATATGTATCATTTGATCAAGTTTGGACCATAATTCCTCAAGAAATTTGATCAAATCTCCAAAAGGGTAAAATGGTCAAAATTAGGGTTTTGATTGGGAAAGGGCAATTTCTGATTTTTGACCTAGAAAATGATCAATTGATTTAAGGCATGATATCAAGAGTCCAATTTCATCATTTTGACCTAATGACATGGTTCAAAACATTGCAAGTCCATTGGATTGACAAATGAATTTTTCAGTCAACTGATCAAAAGTCAACTATATACTGAAAAGTCAAACTTTGACTTTTTGGTCAAATTCAAGTGCCAAAGATCATAATCCATCAAAACATGTCAAAATATGAAACTTATTCATCAAAAATCAAAAAGTCAA
Source organism: Vicia faba (assembly GCA_948472305.1). Taxonomy (NCBI): domain Eukaryota; kingdom Viridiplantae; phylum Streptophyta; class Magnoliopsida; order Fabales; family Fabaceae; genus Vicia; species Vicia faba. Next base: position 1,577,088,471 of record OX451737.1, read on the forward strand.
GATTTCATTTTGAAAAGTCAAAATTTCTAAACTTAGAAATTTTTCTAAGTGTTGGAAATTTCATGTTTTTTCATAACTTTGAACAAAATTTTCACCATGATGCAAGATGATTCAAGAGAAACTTCCAACATGAAAGTTGTATATCTCCTTGAAATCTACAACTTTTCTTTACACAACTCCTTCCAAAAATGCTTGGATCTCAAGTTATAATTTTAAGAACATAGGGTCATGAAACTAAACACTTAGTAAAATTTTGCCCTAATTTGGTCAGGATTTTGACCCAACTTCATGAAACTTTTTCATATAGTTCTAATGGGAATATTAAAAATCAATTCAAAGATGGCTTGTAGAGAAAATTGCAAGCTTTCCAAAATGTCTAAGAACTCCTTGAGATCATTCTTGAGTAGGGAGAATCGAAGAGATGAAATTAGGGTTTTGTCACTTGAATTACAAGTCATTTTTGATGAACACTTGAACCAAATCCATGCTATGCTGCATAATATCACTTTTCATGCTTCTAACTTGTAATTCACTCCTTAATTAAATGTTTACACAACATATGGAGCCATTTTCCAAGCATTTGAACCATTATCCAAGTTACATTTCCATTTTTGGAAGAAAGGCACCATTGTTATTCTTGAAAAGTGGCTTTAATCACAAAGTCCACTCTCCTTGAGCATTGAACTTGTTCTTTATGCACACACAAACTCTATAAACCAAAAGCAAGCATGTCCAAAGTACTAACCACTCTATGCAGCCTTGTACATTGCCTTGGAACAAGATGTTTCAACTTTGCTTCAAAAATAAGAAAGATGCTACAATATTTGATTTTCAAATTCTGTCTTGTTATAAGACATAAGACCTTTTGCCTATAAATACATACACTACTTGCAAGATAACACACGCATAGACAAGCCCTGAAAACTTCTAAAACTCAGAACTGCATCACAAACCACCATTGTTGCATATTCTGACCAAGAACTTCAAACTTCCATTTCACTCGTGCGTTTCTTGGCCTTTTGCCTCCAAAATCTTCCAAACATCATACATAAGCCATCCCTATCCCTGTTACACGACTGTAACACCATCTTCATCTATTTCCGAGTTCAAAAGCAAAGCATCACAGTTGGACTTCTCCAGACCATTCCAGCCACCCTCAACTCAAGCCAACCATTTCACTAGCTTCCTAGAGGTCCAAGGAAGCTGTTGTACCCCAAAAATTGCCCTCTCATTTCTCAAAGGATCACCCTGGATCCTCAAGTTTGCTCCCATCCAATTTTAAGCCTTTGATTTATAAATTTTCCAAGAAAATCATTCGCGAGGGTAAAATGGTCATTTGCGTATTGAAAAGTCAAAATTTGACTTTTGATCAAAATCAAGTTTCAAGAGTCATATTTCATCAAGACATGTTGAGATATGAAGTTTGTTTCATCTAGAAATTCAAAAGTCAAAAGTTACTTTGGAAGAGTCAAATTTCTAAATACTTAGAATTTTTCTAAGTGTTTAAGAAATATGACAAGCTCAGAACTTCTGATCAGATTATCACCATGATGCAAGCTGATTCTGGAATAATTTCTAACTCAAGAGTTTTAGATTTCAATAAGATCTAAAACATTACAGAACAAAACTTCTTCTGGAAATGCTGGAATTTCAAGTTATAAATGTTCAAAGACACGTCCATGAAACTAAAGCACTCAGCAAATTCTGGACACTTTCAAGATAGAGTTTGGTCAGAACTTCTGGGCCAGTTTTCACAAAGGTTCAGTCAGAGTTTGCAAGAGTAATTCAAAGAAGGTTACAAAGCATGCTGCAAGCTTCCTGGAAAGCCTGAGAGCTCCTTCAGAACATGCTGGAGCAAGGAGATACAAAGATCAGAAGTTGGATGTCTATTCTAAGTCACGTTGAAGCTGAACTTCTGATCCAGAATTAAGCAATGATGCAAAATCTCACGTTGCGGGATTTATGGTTTGATCAATCTCATCATCATTTAATGCTCACAACCACTTTTGGGTCTTTGTTCAAAGTATTTCCCCACGTGTGGCATAGAAGTACCATTACTATCTTGGAAAAGCAAACTCTTGTACAAGAGTGTGCTGGGCCCATGTGTTGCTTTTGCTTTTGAGGTTACCTTTCCTTAATTCCTGCCTACAATTCCAGGTTAGGTGCTGCTAAAGCTGCTAACTACCATACTTGCTTCAAGAACAAGGCAGCACCCTAGCATGTGATGGTTGTACCCTCCAAGCTACAAGATCTTTGCCTATAAATTGAGAGCCATTGGAAACTGTAAAAGGGTCGTCATAAATTTGAGAAAGAAAAGTCTTGAACCCCTGCTAAAATTCCAAGAGTCCAAAAACTGCAAACACCAAAATATAAAACCTGTTAGATTTTGATTCTTGCATTCAAATTCCATTTTTCCTCAAGTGTTTCTCGATCAAGACCACCCATACAGTTTTTGATATACATTCAAAAGCCATCCTAACTTCTGTAGTCAAACTGTAACACACTAACCATCAATACCCACCTCAAAGAAGTCAGAACTTTGCTCCTTGGCTGTTCCAGAATTTTCTAATCACTCACAACCCAAGTTGAAAGTTTCCAGCCTGCTGAACACGAGAGGAAGCTATTCAAAACATCACAAGCGGTCAGAGCCAGACTCCAGCTCACAGAACATTTTCCAGCTGCAAGGTAAGCTTCTGCTGACTCTCATCATATTACTTAGGCATTGTCAGGAAACTTTGTTCAAAAATACAATGTAGACATCCTAATTCTGATACTGTACACATTCTGAGGTTTCATATATTTGCCTGCCTAAGTAGAGAGAATTTTAGTTCAGAACTTCTTGAAGAAATTAGAACTCAGAATTAGGATTAGCAAATTCATGCTTACTTCTGATTTATAGTTCTGATATCTCTTCTTTCTGAAACATTATGAAACCTGCCATAACTGTTATATGCGCATCTTCTGTTTTGTTGAGAAATGACCAAGTTGCAGATGCTCTGACTAGCATGGAAAGGGAGACGAAGTTCTTCCAGTGGCATCAAAACTTCTGAAATCTTCTTTGTTCTCATCGGACCCAGAACTTATGACCTTCCCCATTTCTACTAACGTTTATTTGAATTTGTGCAGCACGCCAGAGTCAGAACTTCTGACCTCTTTTATTTCAGAAAAGCGCTGATTCTGTTTTCCTTTCTCCTTATTATTTTTTCCATCATTTTTTTATTAATCAAAAACACATAAATTTTTTTTCATATTCACATATCTTATTTTATTTCTTTTAACATAAAAGATCAAAATAGTTTCTTAAACCAAACTTATTTCTTTTTTAAAAAAACAAAACAAGTCCATTTTACATTTCGTGTACATTCTTATCCATTCAATGTGGTTGTAATAGTAACTTAGGATTTAATTTGCAATCCCCATTTGTGAATTTGTACACCCCATCCCCCTAATGTTTGTAATAGCGTAAGACTTTACTTTTCTGCATTTTTATTATTTTCATGTATTGTTAGTAATTAGGGTGTGCATGATGAGATAAAAACAACAAATAGACAGCCCATATTCAAGACAAAAACAAAGCATGAAAACAACACATTTGCACACAAGCACCCCTAGGGTTATTCCATTTGGTTGCCTTATACAAAATAGCCATATTACGCATGCGAGGTATCTTAGTAAAAAACAAGCAAATACAAGATCATAGTCCCTCGATGACGCTCTTTAAGTTGCCTTACAAATGATCTTAGTCCCTCAAAAAGAATGCTAAGATACCTTGTAACATTGTTAATCATGGTTATACGATGACCCGCGCCCGTCCCGTTTATATCCAAAGATAGAGTTGCTTACCAAATCAATGGTAAGACAACAATGTCAAAGGAAAAGAAAATGAACAAGAAATACATTTGAGTAGGTAGATTGCTCCTAATTACTTGCTCCATTACAAAACAAACATCATTGCTATTTTCAAAAATAATCACCCACACTTTCAAACATCTTACAAACTTGAAAACATTTTCAAAAGATCAACATCTTTGTATACATTCTTACAAAAAAGAATCATTACAAAGATTTCCTAAACAATTGCCTCTTTACAAAATACTTTCAAAAAATCACACAGAGCACAATTTTCAAACAAAAGCAAGTGATCTAGCAAGTAACTAAGAGCCCATGGAAAACCATGGATGAAAAGGGTGCTAATACCTTCCCTTTTCATAATCTACCCCCCGAACTCAAGAAATAATCTCAAAGGTATTTCCTGTGCTTTTTCACCTTTCCTTTTGGATAAAAGAAAAGTCGATGGCGACTCTTGCTAACCACAACATTTGTGATTAAACGCAAAACCCTCAAGTCAGTTCTCCCACCGTACCGTAGAACTGGCGACTCTGCTGAGGAAAATTATAAAAGTGGGATTACCTTAGGGCTAGATCATATTTACTTGCTTTCATTGTTTGATTTGTTTGCTTTACATTATTGATTCTTTGTTTGGGTTTGAATCCTCTACCCGGATTTGGGATACCTTATAGGTAAGTAGCAATACATTGTGGGAACTGTGCAGGGTATACCGACATGGTCTAAGAAATAGCTACGTTAGTGAGACATATTTGTGGGTACCAGTAGCCCTTGAGTAGTCAAGGAGAATACGGGGCCGCTGAGTGATGTCATAAAGCATTAATGAACTTTTAGAACCTTTACTTGACCAACTTGGCCTTTAGGACGTAGTGAGATGACCGGCTTTGGTGCAGTCCAAAGTTGGTAGATACTCGATACTACACTCATTGAGGTTTGGTTTTTTTGGGATATTTCGGCCGCCGTTAAAGAGGCTTGTGTTGAAACAATGATAAAAGAAACAAACCAGTGATATTGAGCTCCTTAGAACCCGGTTACTATTTCTAGGGCAGGTTTGAGCCAACTAAACTTCAAGAGGGTACTTACCTATAAAACTCCCTGCAAGCATAAACCTAAGGACTTGCGTGCTTTGTTTGTATATACATACTTGTACATAACATCATGAACATCATAACATCATACACATTCACTAACCATTTCAAGGATTTTTGGATTCATCTTTGTCCTTGTTTTATAGGATATGGATTCTCTTCGCAGAAAAACTATTCAAATCAACCTTGTGAGGATCCCTCCACAACTTAAGGAGCTAGCTTCAAGGATTCTTGAAAACTCTCCATTCACCGAGAGACATGGTCGCCTACTCAACTTGGTCACTCCAACACAGATGAGGACATAATAAAGGTGCTCTTTCAGTTCTTTGATCCTTTACACTATTGCTTCATATTTCCTGACAATCAACTTGTGCCTACTTTGGAAGAATTCTCCCGACTCTTGAGGATTCCCATTCTCAATCAACTACCTTTCAACGGTACGGAAAGAGACCCAAAGTCAGAAGAGATTGCTCTAGCTCTACATTTGCACTCCTCTGATGTCACAATTCATTGGGAAACAAGGAGTGGTGTCAAAGGTTTCTTAGCAAAGTTCTTGTTCGAGAAAGCCCAAAACTATTAGAATTCCTTGGATTTGCAAGCCTTTGAGGAAATTGTGGCTCTCCTCATCTATGGGATGGTTTTGTTTCCAAATCCCGACCAACTCATAGATGTGAACGCTGTCAAAATCTTCATATCTCGCAACCCGGTGCCTACATTTCTAGGGGATATCCTACACTCTTTTCACACTCGCACAATGAGGAAAAGAGGTGTCCTTATGTGTTGCACTCCTCTCTTGGCAAGATGGTTTATTTCACATCTTCCTCAATCTGTAACGAGCAAGGTTCAAGGTGGTCACAAAGGTTGATGACGCTCAAACATTCAGACATTCATTGGTGTTCCCGATCCATAGAGAATTTCCTAATGTCCCTTTACTTGGAATTAGGGGAGGTATCACCTATAATCCCTGCTTAGCTTTAAGACAGTTTGGTTACGCCCGAAGGGATGGCCCGCATGAGATGCTGATTCAAGGTTTGGTATTTGACTACGACAACGACGATCAAGGTCTTTGCCAGAGATTTATCCGAACTTGGAGGATGTTAAAAAAGGTAGATAGAAAGACTTTGGGGCACAAGAATTCCATCCCTCTTGAGCCTTACCTCAAATGGGTACGAACTCGTGCTCAGAGTCTTATGATGCCTTATCCATCCATTCTCCCGGTAATCATTGAGCCTGTCATAGAGGGAGATGTTCCATATACTATCCTACATCCTGACATGCCTACCTCTCTTGAAGACCTACAAAGGGATTGGATATAACTCAAGGGGGAGCGAGATACCTTCGAAGCCCAATTCTACGCAAGCGAGAAGAAGGTTTTGGAACTCACTAGGCTACTTCATGAGGAGCAGACTCTGAATGCCTACATTGCACCAAAGAGGATGCGTACTACCTTTTTATATTAGAGTTTTTGTATTATTTTCCCAAGAAGGCATTTATGTACTCAAGCTTTAATCTATTAATATGACGTGTGTTTTGTTTTTGTCTAAAACAAATTTGAATCTTAAAATCCTTGAAAACATTGCATATGCATTTATCATTCATCATAGCATAAGCAGGTTTTTTGCAACAAGTCTCCTTATCTCTCTACTGTTTATTTCAGTAAGATGGATCTCGAGAAAACGATAAAGGACCTCAAAGCTCAGAATGTACAGTTTCAACAATTATTCTTAACTCTGGCCAAAGGAAAAGAAGAGTTGAAGACCTTGCTGGTTGAGGAGAAGAAAAAGAAGACAGAGAAGATAACCGAAATTTTGAACATGGGAAGAAGATTCCAAGGGCATACAAGAAGGGCCTTAGACTTTGCAACGACATCCGGTGAGAAAGACAACCAAGATGGGAAGGGTAAGGAAACAGTTATTCAGTCTGATTCAGAAGAGGAAGAGGAAGAAGAAGACTATTCTGAAGAACAATACCCTCCATCCGACGACAAGTATAAGCATCTAGAAGAACGGTTGAGTGCAATGGAAATCCAAAAAGTGCCTGGATTGGACTTTCAGGAGTTGGGACTGGTATCAGGAATTGTCATTCCTCCAAAATTCAAAGCACCTGTGTTCGCCAAATATGACGGAGTCCCATGCCCCAAAATGCATCTCCGGTCCTATGTAAGAAAGATCCAGCCCCATACCGCTGACAAAGATTTATGGGTAAACTTCTTCCAAGACAGTCTGTCTAGAACTCAACTTGATTGGTTTTATCAGTTAGAAAGAGCCAATGTTCATAACTGGGAAGATCTTGATGCAACCTTTTACAAATAATACCAATACAATGTTGATCTTGCGCCTACCCATACTCAACTCCAGAGTATGGCCATGGTTTCAAATGAAGGCTTCAAGGACTATGCACAAAAATGGAGAGATTTAGCCGGAAGAGTTCAACCTCCTCTATCTGAAAGAGAATTAGTAGACATGTTTTTGGGAACCTTGTCTGGTCCCTTCTTCAATCACCTAATTGGGAGTTCATCGGTAGGTTTTACTGAACTAATATTGACCGGAGAAAGGGTAGAAGCCGGAATAAAAAGTGGAAAGATTCAAAAAGATGCATCATATGCTGCTATAAGGAAGCCATTTATCAGAAAGAAAGAAGTGGTTGTTGTTTATCCTCAGAGAAATCAAGATAGGGTCGAACACTGTCCAATGGTGGGGGCTGTTATGATTCCTAAACCTGCGCATGATCAGCAAAGAAACAACCAACCAAGGATGGAAAGACCAGTCAGACAATTCACCAGAATTAATATGACCCTATCTCATGTATTGCCACATCTGTTGAGATCTAACCTAGTGACCTTGAAAGAAGCTCCTAAGAATCCTAACACAACATCTCCTCACTATCATCCTAATGCCTATTGTGCATACCACTCTGAGAGTCCCGGCCATGACACTAACAACTATTGGGAGCTGAATAACAAAGTACAAGACCTCATTGAAGCCAAGGAGATTGAATTCAATACACCCGAAAAGCCAAATGTCATTTCTGCCCCTATGCCCAAACATGGCCATAATACCAACACCATTGAGGAAGATATGTTTGTTACTTCAGTTGATTACCTTATGACGCCACTCCCGACTATCAAAGAGAACTTATTAAATGCCACTATATTCCCAGGCTGTGATGAAAGCTGCCATTTATGTTTGTCCTCACTAACTAGTTGTCCTTTGTTGAAAGCAGGTGTTCAATGCCTAATAGATAACAAGGAAATTTTGTTTGAACAGACTTCTGTTTCACCTGTTCCTTATAATGATGTTTCTATCCTTACCATATCTGCCGATTCTTCCAGGGTCTCCTCCAAAAGACTCGTTAGAATTACATCAGTTCCAAAAGCAGCTCCTTTGATAATTACAATGCCTGGACCAGTCCCGTATTCGTCAGACAAAACCGTACCATGGAATTATGGAGGGGATGTCTACTACCAAGGTATCAAGTAAGATTGGCCAGCTGCCGAAGATTCAAGTTCTGGGAAAGATAACTCCGATATCAGTAATATTGCAGGGACTAGCAAGACTACCCGAAGCGAAAGGATATTCTCTCCAGAAATTGCTCCCCCAAAAGCAGTTTCTGGACCCGTAATCATTCCTGTTGTTGTTGCTCCTCCAAAGTTTATTTCCAGTCCTACAACCATCTTCACTAATACTCCAACTGACAAAGCCGATACGACTCCAATTATCACTCCTACTGACACTCCTGCTGCCAAGTTAACCGAGACTCAAGGAAAAGGTGTTCTGGTTGAGTCTGTCAAGACAAAGACACAACTATTGGCTATCCTTGAGACCTCCCAGAAAGAGATCGAGGAAATCCTAAAGATCATAAAAAGAAGAGACTACGATGTAGTTGAGCAACTGGGGCAAACTCCATCTAAAATTTCCATGCTGGCTTTACTACTATGCTCTGAGGTGCATGCAAAGGCCTTGGTAAAATTCCTGAAAACTGCTCATGTACCCCATGAAACATCTGCCGACCAATTCCAAGACTGTGTAGCCAGCTTGACTGCACATAATGGTCTAGATTTTTCGGATGCTGATTTAACACCAAGAGGAAGGAAGCATAATGAGGAATTGCATGTCTCATTGGAATGTAGGGGCACAACCTTGGCTCATGCTTTGGTGAACACCGGATCGTCTCTGAATGTATTGCCTAAAAAGGCCCTTGATAGGCTTGACTGCGAGGGATTGACATTGAAACCAAGCAATATAGAAGTGAGGGCTTTTGACGGCTCGAAAAGAATGGTGCATGGGGAAGTGGATATCCCCATAAAGGTTGGAACCCAAACATTTGATTCAACTTTTTATGTAATGGATATTTGCCCTTCATACTCCTGCTTGCTAGGACGACCATGGATTCACAATGATGGCGCTGTTACTTCTACGTTACACCAAATGCTGAAGTATCCAATTCAAGGGAAGATTATCACCGTTCATGGAGAAGAAGAGTATATGACTATCCATCTCAATTCCTTCAGATATGTGGAGTTAGATGGTGAATTTATTGAAACTCCATTCCAACACTTTGAGGAAGTCCCGCAAGATGTGGCAGTAACAAGGGTTGTTCCCAAGATCACAAGGCCTCCACTCAAGATGTCATCTTTGAAGGATGCAAAAGCAGTAATAGAAGAAGGTGGGTGCACTATTTAGGGACAACTCCTAGATATCCCATACAAGTCTGACAAGTTTGGCATAGGTTTCACTTCAGGTGCCCAGAAGGTTGTACGTCGCGCTCGTGGTGGAGGACCACCCCTGAAGATCAGCAACCGTGAAGTCAACACGGTAGAGGATGATGAAGATGGCTGCAACCAGGAGGATTGGATCTTCCCTACTGTCAGTGGAGGGCTCATCAATTTGGAGGCTAGAGATTTTGTCCCGATCACTTTTATCCCACAGTAATTTGTCTTTACATTTTGTTGGATCTGTAATATTAAAACAATTCAGACTCTCAAAACCTTGTGTCTTACCCGAGGCACAATGGTCCATTTGTAAGGGTTATTATCTCATTTTCATATGACATCAATGAATCGTGGACGTTTTTGCATACGAACTTTGTGCTCATTGTTTTTCCTTTTTACATTTTTCATTTCCTTCAAAGATAGTTATACCCTTACACACACTCACACTCACAATGCAGGTCTACATCTGTTCGGGATCCCATGGGTAACGATTCTGCTATGGCTTTCTGTGACTCTGAAAATCTAATCTACCAAGCCGAAGACGAAGGTGAGGAAGATTGTGAAGTACCAGGGGAACTCGCCAGGTTACTGCAACAATAAGAGAGAACCATTAAGTCCCACGAGGAACCGGTGGACACCATCAATCTAGGTACCGAAGAAGACAAAAGAGAAGTCAAGGTGGGTGCCAATCTGGAACCCAGTGTCAAGGAACGTTTGATTCAGTTGCTACACGAGTATGTTGAGGTCTTTTCCTGGTCGTATGAAGATATGCCAGGACTTGATGAAGATATTGTGGTACATCGTCTACCTACAGAAGAGGATTGCCCACCAGTAAAACAAAAGGTCCGTCGAATGCGACCATATATGTCAGAGAAGATTAAAGCAGAAGTCATGAAGCAATACAATGCTGGATTCTTGGCCGTCACCTCCTATCCACAATGGGTTGCCAATGTTGTTCTCGTGCCAAAAAAGGACGGCAAGGTACGAATGTGCATGGACTACAGAGGTTTGAATAGGGCAAGCCCTAAGGATGATTTCCCACTTCCCCACATTGACATCCTAGTTGACAATACTGCACAACATAAAGTGTTTTCCTTCATGGACGGTTTCTCAGGTTACAACCAAATCAAAATGGCGCCTGAGGACATGGAGAAGACAACCTTTGTCACACAATTGGGTACATTCTGCTACAAAGTGATGCCATTCGGACTGAAGAATGCTGGGGCAACCTATCAGCATGCCATGGTAGCTTTATTTCACGACATGATACATCACAAAATAGAGTTCTATGTGGATGACATGATAGCTAGATCTCCTACAGAAGAAGAGCATCTTGATCATTTACAGAAACTGTTTGAGAGATTAAAGAAGTACAAGCTAAGGTTGAACCCAAATAAATGCACATTTGGGGTAAGGTTTGGTAAACTCCTAGGCTTTGTCATCAGCAATAAAGGTATTGAAGTAGATCCTTCCAAGGTGAAAGCTATACAAAATATGCATGCTCCTCGTACTAAGAAGGAAGTCAGAGGATTCCTGGGACGTTTGAACTACATTGACAGATTCATTTCTCACCTGACAGCTACTCGTGAGCCAATCTTAAAACTATTGAAGAAAGATCAAGTAGTTAAATGGAATGATGAATGCCAAACTGCTTTCGACAAGATCAAAGAATACCTGCAAGAGCCTCTTGTTTTAATGCCACCAGTCGAGGGAAGACCATTGATTATGAATCTGACTGTTTTAGAGAATTCAATGGGGTGTGTGTTGGGGCAGCATGACGAGTCTGGCCGAAAAGAGCATGCTATTTATTACCTGAGCAAAAAGTTTACCGAATGTGAAACAAGATATTCACTGCTCGAGAAAACTTGTTGCGCTTTGGCATGGGCTGCTCACCGGCTAAGACAGTATATGCTAACCCATACTACCTTGTTGATATCTAAAATGGATCCAATAAAATACATCTTTGAGAAACCTGCTCTCTCTGGGAGGATAGCGAGATGGAAGATGATCCTAACAGAATATGACATACAATATACTACCCAAAAAGCAATAAAGGGTATTATATTAGCTGATCACCTTGCTCGCAAAGCTGTAGAAGACTACCAGTCCATGAAGTTTGAATTTCCAAATGAAGATGTCATGATGGTAAACAATTGTGAAGAATTCGGGCCATATGACGGACCTGAACTAGGATCCCGATGGACCCTGGTTTTTGATGGGGCATATAACGCACTTGGCAATGGTATTGGTGTTGTATTCATATCTCTTGAAGGATGTCATACTCCTTTTACGGTAAGACTCTGATTCAATTGTACAAATAACATGGAGGAATACGAAGCATGCATCTTTGATCTCAAAGCTGCCATAGACTCGGGGATCAAATATTTGAATGTATTCATAGATTCAACTTCAGTTATCAGCCAGATCAAAGGGGAATGGGACACTAAGCACCCTAACCTTATCCCTTACAAAGAACATGTTTTGACATTGCTCCCACATTTTGAGAAGATTACCTTCGGGCATTTCCCGCGAGAAGAAAATCAGCTAGCTGACGCACTAACCATAATGTCATATATGCTTAAACTTAAATGGGATACTGAGGCAACCATGACTCCGTATTACTTTGGTGCATAGACAAGGTTGAAGCTGAAAGGATCATAGCTGAATTACATGAAGGCACTTTTGGAACCCATTCCAGTGGATATACGATGGCAAAGAAAATCCTACGGGCAGGCTATTACTGGTCTACCATGGAAGCAGATTGCTATCAACACTCTCGAACCTGCCATAAGTGTCAAATTTATGCTGACAAAGTGCATGTACCTCCGGTTCCTCTGAATGTCTTGACGGCTCCTTGGCCTTTTGCAATGTGGGGGATTGATATGATTGGGGAAATCAAGCCAACCGCCTCCAATGGACACCGCTTCATATTAGTGGCCATTGATTATTTTACAAAGTGGGTGGAGGCAGCTTCCTTCGCTTCCGTTACCAAGAATGTTGTCGCCCGGTTCATTAAGCGAAATCTCATATGTCGGTACGGTATCCCGGAGAGGATCATTACAAACAATGGTATAAATTTGAACAATACTATGATCACTGCCTTGTGCGAGCAACTCAAGACCCAGCATCACAGTTCTCCCCCTTACCGACCAAAGATGAATGGTGCTATTGAAGCCGCGAATAAGAACATTAAAAAGATCATACAAAAAATGACAGTCACATACAAAGACTGGCATGAGATGCTGCCATTCTCTCTCCACAGATATCGTACCATGGCTCGCACATCAACCGGGGAAACACCCTATTCTCTGGTTTACAGCATGGAAGGTGTCTTGCCTATTGAGGTCCAGATCCCCTCTCTGAGAATTATGAAGGATGTAGGGTTGAACGAAGACGATTAGATCCAGACTCGACTTGATCAACTAAACTTGATTGATGAGAAAAGGCTTACTGTTGTATGTCATGGTCAAATGTATCAAAAACGGATGATCAAGGCTTTTAACAAAAAGGTCAGACACCACTTGTATCAAGTTGGGGATCTGGTGATCAAACGTATCATACTGCTGCAAGGTGATCCCAGGGGCAAATGGACTCCTACATACGAAGGACCGTTTGTAATCAAAAACATATTCTTTGGTGGAGCAATGATCTTGACCACCATGGATGGCGACGACCCGCCGCACCCTGCAAACACCGACATAGTCAAAAGATACTACGCATAAGAGACCCGCTAGGTTGACACACCTAGGCAAAACAAGGGCATCCCGGCGAACCAAAAAGGTTCGGGAAAAAATTAGGGATAAAACAAAAAAAATGTGTACACCCGGCAAGTTGAAAACCCGAAAGGGCGACTTGGGAAAAAAAGGGTTTCCCGATGGACTGAAAACCCGAAAGGGCGGTCCAGGAAAAAGTTAGGGAATTAAAGAGTATGACTATGTCCCGTTAGATCACCTTACGGACAACCTTTGGCTTCAACTGACAAACTCAGAGGTTCTGATCAATTCAATCATCTTCGGACGAGGAAACAAATAGACAAGATGCTCAGAGATACAAAGGCTATAGCAGAATGGGAACCCCATGGGATTATTTCACATAACTATCTTTTCTTTGTATTAAAATTTTCATTTTTTACGACGGAATTCTCTTACTAGAATGTTTGTCTCATTGTACAAAAATACTTACTCAAAGTCAATACAAAGATATCCCTTTGAAAGTGAAAAAACTATCTGTTTTTCTTTACGCTTGTGTTTTGTTTACAAAAACGTCCAATGATTCATTGTTGAACATATGCATTTGAACATAATTACTGTTTACAAATAAACAAAATAAAAGACAATCACTGATGGCTTTAAGAGATAGGGAAATCTCTCTAAGTTATCTCCATAAAATCCCCCGCGGTGTGCAGTTTAATCCCCAGCAGAACAGAGCTTCCAGTTATCAATCCCCAGTAGAAGTCGTCAAATTTCTCAGGATTCCCCAACCAGGATTTTTCAAACAGTACACGACATTCCCCTTACAACATAGTTTATTCCTCTAAAGAAGAAGTTCATCAACACTTAGACTTCACAACATGAAGACTTATACTCCATATCCTCAACAGCTGTTAGGGATTTACTTTTCCCAATCCAACAACAGCGCAACAGATTAGCTCACATACGCACACATTGCATCCATATATCATAAACATTGATGACACAAATGCATTACACTATGCATTTCATACAACATAACATTTCATGTTAGCTAACATTTTATCTTTTTCAGGATAAGATTAATCAACAGCTACCATTAACAATGTTCAAAGTCTTCAGATACAATTCAGATACGCTCCAGACACGAATGCCATTCTGATACTCATTCAATTCTCAACTTCCAGATACAGTACTGATACACGGATGCCATTCTGATACTCATTCAATTCTCAACTTCCAGATACAATACAGATACGCTCCAGACACGGAGGCTATTCTGATACTCATTCAGATTCAGCTTTCAGATACAGTTCACATACGCTCCAGACATGGATGCCATTCTGATACTCATTCAAGATTCAGCTTTCGGATACCGTTCAGATACGCTCCAGACAAGGATTTCATTCTGATACTCATTCAGATTCAACTTCTCAGATACAGTTCAGATACGCTCCAGACATGGATGCCATTCTGATACTCATACAGTTTCAACTTTTCAGATACAATTCAGATACGCTCCAAACACGTATGCCATTCTGATACTCATTCAGATCCAACTTTCAGATACATTTCAGATACGCTCCAGAAAAAGATGCCATCCTGACACTCATTCAGATTCAACTCTCAGATACAGTACATATACACTTCAAACACGGACGCCATTCTAATACTCATTCAGTTCCAGATTACAATTCAATAATCACTTTTGGATGGCATCTACAAGCCCATCTCCAACAACTTTCTATCACCTATCTAAATGGCATCTTTAAGCCCATTCCCTCTACCATCACATCTCCGAGTGCAAATTTCTGGACACTCTAGTCTCCAATCATCTTCCACCTTCGAGTCACGAATGGCAAAACATGCCAATCTAACTCTTCAGGCTTAAGAAGATTGAACAGGGGAAACTGTTGCACCCCAAAATTTTCCCTCTCACTTATTAAGAATTTTCTCAAAAGATCTCCCTTGACCCAAGACTGCACTAGGGTTTGATCAGCTCAAGACACCTCCTTAAGCATTGATGACCAAAATTAGGGCTTGAGATTGCACAGGGATTTTTGAACTTCTAATGCCCCATATGACTTTCATGGATCATTATGTACCCCCAATATCATGCATGTCAAGTTTCAAGCCTTGGATCACATTTTTGCTCAATCAATTGAGCAGTTGACCTAAAAATCAGTTGTATTGGGGAAAAAGTTAAATATGGCCAATTTACAGTCAAACTTCTTAATTTTTGATCCACATCAACATTTTAGACTCATATGTATCATTTGATCAAGTTTGGACCATAATTCCTCAAGAAATTTGATCAAATCTCTAAAAGGGCAAAATGGTCAAAATTAGGGTTTTGACTGGGAAAGGGCAATTTCTGATTTTTGACCTAGAAAATGATCAATTGATTTAAGGCATGATCTCAAGAGTCTAATTGCATAATTTTGACCTAATGACATGGTTCAAAACATTGCAAGTCCATTGGATTGATAGATGAATTTTTCAGTCAACTGTATACTGAAAAGTCAAACTTTGACTATTTGGTCAAATTCAAGTGCCAAAGATCATAATCCATCAAAACATGTCAAAATATGAAACTTATTCATCAAAAATCAAAAAGTCAATATTTCATTTTGAAAAGTCAAAATTTCTAAACTTCGAAATTTTTCTAAGTGTTGGATATTTCATGTTTTTTCATAACTTTGAACAAAATTTTCACCATGATGCAAGATGATTCAAGAGAAACTTCCAACATGAAAGTTGTAGATCTCCATGAAATATAAAATTTTTCTTTATACAACTCCTTCCAAAAATTCTTGGATCTCAAGTTATAAGTTTAAGAACATAGGATCATGAAACTAAACACTTAGTAAAATTTTGCCCTAATTTGGTCAGGATTTTGACCCAACTTCATGGCTCTTTTTCATATAGTTACATGGGGAATCTTCAAAATAAACTCAAAAATGGGTTGTAGAGCACATTGCAAGCTTTCCAAAATGTCCAAGAACTCCTTGAGATCATTCTTGAGTAGGGAGAATCGAAGAGATGAAATTAGGGTTTTGTCAATTGAGTTACAAGTCATTTTTGATGAACACTTGAACCAAATCCATGCTATGCTGCATAGTCTCACTTTGCAGACTTCTAACTGGCAATTCACTACTAATTAAATGTTTACACAACATATGGAGCCATTGTCCAAGCATTTGAACCATTGTCCAAGCTGCATTTCCATTTTTGGAAGAAAGGCACCATTGCTATTCTTGAAAAGTGGCTTTAATCACAAAGTCCACTCTCCTTGGGCATTGAACTTGTTCTTTCTGCACACACAAACCCTACAAACCAAAAGAAAGCATTTCCAAAGTACTAACCACTCTATTCTGCACTGTACTTTGCCTTGGAACAAGATGTTTCAACTTTGCTTCAAAAACAAGAAAGATGCTACAACATTTGATTTTCAAATTCTGACTTGTTATAAGACATAAGACCTCTTGCCTATAAATACATACACTATTTGCAAGATAACACATAAATATACAAGCCCTGGAAGCTTCTAAAACTCAAAACTGCATCACAAACCACCATTGTTGCATATTCTGACCAAGAACTTCAAACTTCCATTTCACTCGTGCGTTTCTTGGCCTTTTGCCTCCAAAAGCTTCCAAACATCATACATAAGCCATCCTTATCTCTGGTACATGACTGTAACACCATCTTCATCTATTTCCAAGTTCAAAAACAGTGCATCACAGTTGGACTTCTCCAGACCATTCCATTCACCATCAGCTCAAGCCAGCCATTGCACTAGCTTCCTAGAGGTCCAAGGAAGCTAACCTGATCATCAGCACTGCCTGAAACAAACTCAAATCCATTTCACAATTTCCAGTTTTGAGGTATTTTATTGAACTTCTATCTTCATATTTAGGCATTGTTAGGCTTGCATTTGTGAAGATAAAATGTAGACATCGTTGCCCTGAAACTATACTTCTCCATAGATTTCATTTATTTTGATTGAGCTAGGAGAATTTTGAGTTTGAACTTTCTGAAATAGTTAGGTCAGAATTTGGTACTTTTAGAAATTCTCATTCATCTTTGATTTATAGCTTATGATATTTATATGGTTGAATTCGTGTGACAAAATGGAGCAATTTTCATGTTTACATTTTTGCAAATGGTTGAGAAATGAGCAAGTTACAGATCCTTTGGCTGGAGGTTGAAGATGAAGTGTAATCAGGACACGTTTTGCCTTACATATTTATTGTTTTACTTGTATTAATGGATGTATAGACACCCCAGTGGTAGAAGCGCACGCCTGTAACCTATGGGACCTGGGTTCGAGCCCCAGTGATACCCTTTTGCATTTTTCATATATTTTTGGAATTTTTTACTTGTTTTTTTTAGCGCTTGGGCCTCTATTGGGCTTGCCTTGTTTCTTTCTTTCTTTTTTACTGACTAACCCCCTTTGCAGGCTCTTGGCACCCAATGGCCCAAATTATTTTATTTATTTATTTATTTTTATTTTTCTTTTCTTAAATATATTTTTCTAAATACTAAAAATCATAAAATACAAAAAATGACATATTTATATTTTGACTCTAGTGTTCAATCATCTTCCACCTTCAGGTCACGAATGGCGGATCCGCCAATCTAACTCTTCAAGTATAAGAAGATTGAACAGGGGCAGCTGTTGTACCCCAAAATTTTCCCTCTTAACTCTCAAGGCTTTTCTCACAAAGATTCTCAGGATTCAAGCTTGCACGAGTGCATTGGGATTTTCCAGTACCAAAATTAAAAGGAAACTGCCAAAAAGGGAGAAAACAGATAAAAATAACATTTTGACAAATTTGGGGAAAAACAAGTGTCCTTCGATTCAGCACCCTTCGGTTGGACTTTTCACCTCCTTCGATTGCTCAAAAGTTGCTGCTAGCGTGCCTCTTTCGTCTGGGCACGTGACTTCTTATTGCAGGCTTCATTTGTGCCTCTTACTGCTTGCATGTTTGTTTTGAATTCCAAATTTTGCTGCCACAAGTGCCCCATGCAGGGCAAGCCTTTCGATTACCCAGTATGCTACCTGCATGCTTGCTTTGAGTACCAAGTTTGTTGCCACAATTTCCCCCTAGAAGGCAAGCCTTTCGATTGGACAAGTATGCTGCCTACATGCTTGAAATCGAAAACCATGACCTGCTGGCCACATGTGTCCCCTGCAAGGCAAACCCTTTGTTTAGACACAACTTCTTGCATGCAAACCCTTTGTTTAGACACAACTTCCTGCATGCAAACTTCAGTTGAGCAAGGGCCTCATGCCATTTGGATTACATCCTTTGTTTTGAACTTAAAGCCTCCTTCAAATGAAACTTGGGTATGTCCTTCATTTTGAACTTAAAGCCTCCTTCGAGTGCAACTTGGGTATGTCCTTCATTTTTAACTTAAATCCTCCTTTGAATGCAACTCGGGTATGTCCTCCATTTTGAATTAAAGCCTCCTTCGAATGCAACTTGGGTATGTCCTTCATTTTGAACTTAAAGCCTCCTCCGAATGCAAGTTTAGGTGCATCTTTTGTTTGGATTTGAAACCTCCTTCGAAGCTACCTGCTTGATCCATTTCAAGAAAACCTTTGTTTAGGGTATTTGGTTTCTGTTGGTGAAGTTAGAAGGTAATCCGGAGTTCCTTTCGTTTTGACTATGCCATTGAGATTTTCTTACCTATTGAAAGTTGTACATGTAATTGAATATGGCCCAATCGAAAGGCATACCATTGTGGGGAATATTTAGTTTTTCCTTCCTTAAGTATTGGTCAAAGGTTGGACTTACATAATAAAAAACAAAAGGGTTCAAAATGGCACATGCAGTTGAATATGGCCAAATCGAAAGACAGGCCATTGTTGGAAACATTCAATTTCACTTGCTCTCGAGTTTGGTCGAACGCTGGATCTGTAGGGCCAAAATGAAAGATAGGGTATTCGATCCAAAGATCAAGTTGAACATTTAGACCCATAGGATAGGCCACGTGTTTTCCCTTTTCAGACCTCAAACGTATTGATTCACCTTATACTTAATTTTTTATGCAAGTTAAAATAGGCCTTTTACCCATTTGCTGACCAAGACCACTTGCACTTAATAACATAATTCTACCTTTTTGAAAAGTTTGTCTTGAGCCTTGCGCCTGTTTTCCTTCAGAAGGAAGCAATCCATCTGAACTATTCATCTTGCTTTTATGGCACAAGTTAGACACTTACTTTCCAGCTGAGCCTTATTTTATTATTTTTTCTCCCCAAGCTTCCCAAAAACCTTTCTCTATAAATAGAGAGTTCATTTGTACAAAGAAAAAAAGAAGAGAGGAAGAAAGGGGGAACGTATCTTTAAAATTCTAACACACCACAAAAACTCTTAAGTCCTTAAACACTTGTGAAGAACAAACCCAGAACCACCCTTCGACCCACTCACCCAACTATCATACAGTAAGCTTCTGAGTTGTCCCATCACTTATGATAAAATATCTTCTGATCCACTCACGCAACCTCTTTCGACCCAGTCACCAAGTAGTAACTGGACTAGCTTCAGGAGGATCCCAACGAACTCTCATTTTTCATCAAAGAAAACACTTATATCTCCCTTCGATTTAAGGGCCTCAAGAGGTAAGTTTTCTTTCAAGCTTAAGTCTATTATATTTTAATATCATATGCATATGCCAATAAAGAAAATGTAGACATTTCTAGACTATGTTTTAGATTTCGATTCTGATTGCCTGTATGTTGAAAACTCAACCTTAGTTTAGTTATGCTTTGGACTTTGAGACCCATTAGTTTTCATGCTAACCCCTGGATTGTAGAATATTTGGATATTGCATTTTTAGACTTTAAGACAGGTTTGTTGTACCCTTCGATTGGCTAGCTGCACAAGCCTTTCGAATCATATTATGAGGACCCAATATGCTTACAAAGGGTCAGCAAGGAACCTTTGGCAAAGTATGTGTGTTGTTGCTTCTGGGCCTCAAACGAAGGCCAAAACCTTGTTGTTTCCAGGCCTCAAGCAAAGGCCATAATCTGGCTACTTCCAGGCCTAGTCAAAAGGCGTGACCATCTTGATTCTAAACCTCAATTGAAGGAGACAGAAAAGAAAATCGAAGGGCATGACTCCACTGACTCCAGAAGTCAGATCGAAGAGAGCCAGAAATGGCAAAATCGAAGGGTTTGCTGCACTAAATCAAAAATTCCATTTTTCTTGCTTTTACTTTATTTTTTCCTTTATACTTTCATGCAATTCAATATGGTTGTAATAATGTAGGATTTATTTTTTGCACTCTTTTATTACTTTCAAATAAATGTTAGTAATTAGGTGTGTAGGGTAAGATAAAATTAACAAGTAGACAACCCAAAAATCAAAGACAAAATGCATGCAATCAAACACATTTGCACACATGCACCCTTAGGATAAATCCACTTGTTGCCTTATAAAAAATGGTCATGTTATGCATGTGAGATATCTTAGTAAAAACAATCACAAATACAAGATCATAGTCCCTCGATGACGCTACGAATGTTGCCTTACAAATGATCTTAGTCCCTCAAAGAGAAATGCTAAGATGTCTCACAATATTTCTATCATGACCATACGATGACCCGTGCCCGTCCCTGTACATCCAAAGATAAGGCTTCTTACCAAATCAATGGTAAGATAGCAATATCAAAGGAAAGAAAGAAATAAACTAAGACTTTTGAGTAGGTAGATTGTTCCTAGTTGCTTGCTCATTTTCAAATTAAACATTCTTGCTTATTTTTAAAACAAACACCAACACTTTCAAAACACTTTCAAAACCCTTTCCAAACATGAAATATTTTCAAAAGCTCAACACTTTGTATACGTTCTTACGAACGAGAACTACTACAAAGTTTGCCTAAAACGATGACGCCTTTTTAAAATACTTTCAAAAACCACAAAGCATATTTTCAAACAAAAAGCAAGTGATCTAGCAAGCAACTAAGAGCCCATAGACAACTATGGATAAAAAAGGTGCTAATACCTTCCCTTTTTATAATCTACCCCCCGACCTCAAATAATCTCAAAGGTCTTTCCTGTTCTTTTCAGCCTTTCCTTTTGGATAAAAGAAAAGTCGGTGGCGACTCTTGCTAACCGCAACATTTGCGATAAAACGCAAAACACTCAAGTCAGTTCTCCCACCGTATCACAAGTTGTCTTTTGGATTATCTTAAAGGGATATGGTTGGTTGGACATACCAGTAATATGATTGTGGTGCTTGTAAGTATAATTTTTACGGTGATTCCAATTGTGGTTTGACATTTGCATTAACTTTTAATTAGGGCCCTACATGAGATGTGTGTTCAAAGGAAATTGAAAAATTATTGTTCCATAAATCCATTGAACATTCAATTTCAAGGTAATGCAACAAACACAATTAAGATGCACATACAAAATAAGTTGGTTAAGGAGAATAAAGAATATTATATGACACCATTTATCCATAACTAAGTATATGCTTTAATTTTTGTTTTCATTTATCAATCAATTTTATACTCACTATTAATTATTCTGAGTGTTTATATAGGGAACATTGGCAACTAATTATTTATGTCTAAAGCATAGTATTGTAGTTATATTATGCTCGTTACACTATCATCATGAAGAAGATATGCAAAAGGTTTTGAACAGGTAAATGATATTATTTGTAGTACTCAAATTCTACCTTTAGTTTTGAATAGTTTTATTCATGTTTAACTTTTAGTGACGTGTAGAGCCATAGAGAGATACAATTTTGTGAAACATAATATACTTTGTAAAAAATTAAAGTTTATAGAATCTAATGTAAGTATTACTTGTGCTTTTTGACATTCTTTTATTTTTACCAATGTATTACTTATGCTTTATGTGTATTAATTATTAACTATATAAAAATTATTTGTAATCATGAAAACAACTCAATGACTATGAATGTGGATATTGTGTTATGAACCATATGTTTAATATTGTCTCTAGAGGCATTATTAATTCATGGTCTAAGATATTAATTATCCATATACGTATGATTTATGTATATTTATTAAGTTAATATTGTTATTAGCTTACCATAATTTAAATTTTATTCAAATTATAGGAGTTTCATAGCCTAAAATTTTCCCTAAGTTTTAGTCATTTCATTAAGTCATTTACATCATTTATTATTACATATATTACATTTTTGGACACAATTCGCTAAGGTCAACAAAAGTCAACTTTTGGGACCATTTTGAACCAACTTATCCTAATTTCTTAATTCATTTTTAGTTCATTCATATCAATTGAGTTACCATTTTAATTTATATTTTAAAGCTATTTTATCAAAATTGTTTCTTTTGAAAAGTCAAAGCAAAGTTAATATAAAAATGAATTGTGTAGTAAAGGACAAGGTCTCTTAAATGTTCATTCAAATTTAATCCATGTATTCATTTCTTGTATTCTTGTATCTTTTAATTATTTAAAAGTAAAAGTAAAAAAATAAAAAGGAGTCAACATGAAAAGTGAATAAAACAAAAGGAAAAATACAAGTCATCATGTTATCATCTTCATGCCATGTACATATTTGTTATTCTTCTTCATCATCATACAAGACAAGACAAAATTCAAATCTTTTACTATGTCTTATATGCGTACTATTTAAGTCCAAATTTTATATTTTTCCTGCATGGTAGTCTACGTAGACTTTATTTATTTATTTATTTATTTTTTAAAATTCACTTGGATTATTTTAATTTTTAGATTTTTTAATTATTATTTTTTTAACTTTTACTTTTTTATTAATTTTTTTTTACGTTTTATTAAATTATTTTTATTAGTATTTTTTTATTAAATTGTATTTATAATTTAATTTACTTTTTTGTATTAATTCTTTTTTTTTACGTTTTCTTAAATTATTTATTAATATTTTTTAGAAATTATTTTTTTAAGTTATCAAAATATAACTATTGGACCTAAGCTTATTTAATAATGTTTCAATTTCAGTCCACTTAGTCTCTCAATATTCTCAACTTATAAATCTAAATGGAATTTTACTTTATAAACTCTAATTTATTTATTCAACAAAATGATGTGGGACTAATTTGTTCTACAAATCCATCTTCTTCATGTTCCTGAATATGCAGAAGACAACCAACTTGTTCATGCATGCACAACAACCAAACAACTCACCTCATTCTACATCAATGATTGCTTGAAAGCCACACACGAAGAAATAATTACAAACCAACACAAAATCAAAAACAAAAACAAAGCAATCAAAGTCCTACACACGAGATCATCATATACATAATCACAATCACCGACCAGCATAATCCACACAAATTAAACAAACACAGTCCAAGCATAATAGAGACGAAATGTTACCGACTAAGCCGAGAGTTATCATGTGTTTTGAAGAACTATTGTCATGTTGTTGTAGAAGTTGTGTATGCCACAGTTACAACGAAGTTGTTTTTTTTTTGTTGCTATCACATATAAACAAAAACCAACAGAAAACTAAAAAACGAATCAAAACCAGAAACCGTTGTGGTTCAGATCTGGTTTCGTTTGGACATGGATTTTCATGGTGACATGTGGATTTGCAGGTTATTTTCGTGTGTTTGCATCAGTTTTATATGGATTGAGAAGCAGAGGGTTTCGTGTGTGGCAGTTTTGAGAAGGTTTAAGGTTCAGTGATGATGCTTTTGTGGCGGATCAGAGAGGTTGAGAGAGTTTATGGTGGTGTTGATGGCACGATAGTGCTGCAATTTGGTTTATGTTTGTGATGAACGATTATGATTAGTTGGAGAAGCATGGGTTTCAGTTGGAGGAAGATGGAAACATAGGTTACGATGAAGATAGTGGTGATTTACGGTGGTGAAACAACTGTTTAACGGTGTTGATGAGTGAGGCAGAGTGTGTATACCGTAAGTTATTTTCCGGCGGAATGGGTGGTGGCAGTGAAGGTTGTTGGATGTATGAAAATTACATGAACAAGTTGTTTGGTTGTTGTGCATGCATGAACAAGTTGGTTGTCTTCTGCATATCCGGGAACGTGAAAAAGATGGATTTGTAGAACAAATTAGTCCCACATCATTTTGTTAAACAAATAAACTAGAATTTGTAAAGCGAAATTTCATTTGAGTTTATAAGTTGAAAACATTGAGAGACTAAGTGGGCTGAAACTGAAACATTATTAAATAAGCTTAGGCCCAATAGTTATATTTTGATAACTTAAAAAAATGATTTTTAAAAAACATTAATAAATAATTTAAGAAAACATAAAAAAAAGAATTAATACAAAAAATTAAATTAAATTATAAATACAATTTAATAAAAAAATACTAATAAAAATAATTTAATAAAACGTAAAAAATAAAAATAAAAAAGTAAAAATAAAAAAAATTATAAAAACTAAAAATTAAAATAATCCAGATGGATTTAAATATAATAAAAAATAAAAATATAGTCCATGTAGACTGCCATGCAGGACAAAATATAGAATCTGGACTTAAATACGCACAGGGAGCATAGTGAGGGAATTTGGAAATTGTGAGGGGATTTTTTTTAAAAAAAACTTTACCAGGGACTAAAAACTAAACTCGCTAACATTACAGGGAAATTTGTATATTTAACCCTTAATATTATCACCTTTCAAATGAAACAAAGTGAAACTTGAACAAATTTGAATCATCACCACAAATAAACAAAATTGATTCAATATTACATAGCATTTTATTATTTCACATTACACATTATACATCACCATCACCATCTGAGCTTTAACAAATGCAAATGGAAGTGAAATAAACAAAAATGAATTGAATTTAATTGTTGTCATACATTCATCATACATCCATGTTGAATTGAAGAATTAAAACTGAATGGTTCAATAATCAAGTGAATTTCATACATCATTACAACTTTACAAGCATTTACATAGAACCATCACATGACATGATCATGAAATTTGCACATGGATGTTTACACAAGGTTGTCACACGATTTTTTCCACAAAATCAAGGCCAACAATTCACAAAGGATCATTTAAATAAAAAGCCACTCAACCTCACATTTCTGTCACCTTTCTTCATACAGATTGTAAAAAACTTGCACAAATATCTCCCTCCTCACACACTCATAATTCATCCTCACACGCTCACAAATTAACCCTAGTTTCATCCTATATAAACCTAAGAAATTCACAAAAGTAGAAGCCATGAAAAACTCTGAAAAACCACACTGAAAAAGTAACCAAAAGGAAAAGCTATCACAGAAATTCACTCCGCTACTTAAGGGTCCTTCTTCCTCTTGAAAGAAAATCCAAGATTTGAATCAAGTTGAAGCTTTCTAGAGCTAGCATCATATCACCATCAACACTGATTCAATAAGAATTCAATAAGAGTTTAAGCTTTCCACCATCACCACTTGAATCTCATAACAACCATACAAATTCAATAAGAATTCAAAGAGAATTGAGAAGCGAGAGGGAGAATTAGAAGAAATCACGAAAGAGTAGAAGAAGAATTGAAAAGGGAAGGAAGAAGAGAACTCACCTAAGATCTTCAAGAATTTGGAATTCCATATTCGGTAATTTCTCACCCTTTCTTGGATTTTCACTTGCAATCATGTAGATATTATATGTATGAGGCTTATCCCTAAGCTAATTATTGTAAGTTGTTGTTAATTTGGTCAGCTTGAGCATTTTGGTCAAGTTAGATTTTGTTCATTGTAGCTTCGATTTGCTTGATTTGTTACATTTTTGTTGTTTTTGAGTTTAGATTTGTGTTCTAGAGGTTATTTTGGGTAGGGTTTGTGTTGGATTTTTTATTTTGGCGAGATTGGTGTTTTCTGGGTTGAGATTCAAGAACATTGATCATGTTCTTGAGCTCAATCATGAAGTTCATATGAAATCTGTAAAAAAGGGTAGGTTTAATCTTAGAGAGAGGGAGGAGAGAATTTTATTTTTGTTTGTTAGAGTGAGAAAGCGCTGAACAAAATAAGGGAGGAAATGTGTTACCCCTCTTTTATTCAAGTGAAATTTTCACTAGAGGTCAGTGACCTCATCCCATTCGCTTTCCTTGATCATCAAGGGGGCCTTGTATAAGAAGCCATGTCATAAGATTTTGATCCTGGCCCTTCGATTATGTTTGAATCCCTTAGTAGACCAATCAGATGGCCATATGTTGAGTCAACATATTTTTATTGACACTGGAGCTTTAGGTCTTTTTCCCTCCTTACTAGTTCACATACTCCCATTCAGTCTTACACCCCATGTTGGTGTGAGACCTTCAGAATATTGAGCCTCTCTTGAGCCCATTGGGCGCCACCCCCTATTTTTCAGTTTTGCATTCCCTTATTTTTTATTGTTTTTTAATTTATTTTTTTAGTTGGGCCTCAAGCCTTGGTTCTTCTTTACTTCAACATCACCATAAACATGTTTGCACCCCTTGTTATTTTCTTTTGCTATTTTGATTAACTAAATTAACTATCAAATATTTTAACATAAGCAACATTTTTTCAAACTCATTCAAACTATTTCCATTAATATCAAAACTTTTTTCACATCCAATTTAATCAAATGAAACATTTAAAAATCAATTCAAAAATCATTTTCAAATCAAAAGTCAAACTTTTCTCACTTGATCAACATCAAGTGTTTTTTTTCTTCTGCTTAATCAAAACACTTCAAAATCTTTTCTCAATTTAGAAACTGGTTGAAAAAGGATTAGTTGAATGTAGTATACATCCTAGTTCCTAAAAACTTGGATATAAGTCATAATAGCTTGCCTTTCGAGTATTCATCTTCCGTTCAATACAATAATTAATCGATATTAGTTCATTTCTTTTTAGGGTGAAAAAGGACTAATTAGACATAATATTCATCCTAGTCCCCGAGTATTTGGATACAAGCCGTAATAGCTTGTCGTTTGAATACTTATCTTCCTTTAAGGAATAGTGACTTAATTCACCTAACAAATTTCATGAATAACTTAGACGGAAAAGGATTAGCTGGACACAGTATTCATCCTAGTCCCCGAGTATTTGGATACAAGTCGTAATAGCTTGTCATGCAAATACTTTCCATCCACCTAAAAACAATCTCAACTAATCAAACTTATATGTTTCCGCCTTAGCATGGCCAAAAAACTTTTCATAAATGAAGGATGATTTATCCATTATAATGTGATACAAATAAACGCTTCAGCCTCCCACACGTGAGTAACAAACAATGTTTAACCGCTTGAATACTACCTAAACATTGTTCAGTAAAATCAATTAACAAACACGTATTTTCTACTAAGAGCTACATGGCTTTGGATTCCTCGTCGCACCTGAGGATATGTAGGAGCAAGACTCACAATCTTGTCAAGCACCCTAATACAAAATATATTTTTAGTTCTTTATTTATCTTTGAAAACACATAATAATTAGAAGAAATAGAAATTGCGTGTTGTACCCCAAAATTTTCCCTCCCATTTTTGAAGACAGATAATTCAAGACACCTCCTCATGCTCATGAAGGTGTCAAATACTCAAAATTTACTCAAGGGTTGACCAGTCAAACCTCCTCCTAAGCAATGGGTCCAAGACTAGGGTTTTGTGTTTCTCAAGGAAGATTGGGTTTCAAATGTCTCAAGTGGTTTCCATGGTTCTCTACAGGTCTTCAACGATTTTCATGTCAAGTTTCAAGCCTTGCATCACAAGTTTGCTCAGTCAATAGCTCAGATGATCGAAAATCAACTGTATTGGGTAAAAAGTCAACTATGGAAAATGTACAGTCAAACTTTAATATTTTTGGCCAACATAAATATTTTGAAGTGATATTCATCTTTTGGTCAAGGGTTGATCATGATTCCTCAAGGAAAGCCCTCAAACCATCAAAAGTCAAAAGTTGTCAAATTAGGGTTTCCCTAGGAGAATTCAACTAAACTTTGACCAAGCATAACTTTCACATGCTTCATCAACTTTTCCAAAACCAAAGCCCATTTTTAAGAACTTTAATTCTATACAACTTTGTATCTGCATTCTCAAGTCTAAAAAGTGCTTCATTTGAGAGAGATGAACCCATACATTATAGGTCATTTCAAAAGTCAACAAAAAGACACTTTTTTCAAGGCAACTTACATCAGGATAAATTCTCCAAATACAAAAATGATCAAAAGAGAAATTGAAGAGGAGATTTATATCTTTCCAAAAAGTTAGAGATCACATTCAAAAGATGAAAATTGATAGAGTTATGACCATTGCAAGTTAGGAAATTTTGAGAAAATGCATGAAGTGCAAAGTGAGCAAACTTGAAATTTTGAACTAGTGGGCCTAACTTTTGATGTTCAAACATGTTCACAATGTGTTAAAGGACCTCTAAATCCATTCACATATTTTTTATGATTTTTGTTTCTTTTATTTGAATTTTTATTCATTTAAATTCAAATTAAAACAAATAAAATATGAGCCAGAGTTATAAGGCATGTGAGCTTGCTTTTTTTGGATCAGTTCAGGACCAAGACAACTTGTAACACCCCAAATTTTAGAAGTTATTTATTTAATGAATTATTAGGAGTGTTTACAAATAATTGATGTTTTATAGGATTATATGTGTGATGTGTTGGCATATGATTGCTTATGATGTGGAACATGTGATATGAATGAAGGGATTAGATGCATTGGAACAATTAGATGGTTATTTGGTAACTATCTGGGTTATTATCTAGAATAAAATAATAAGAATAATTATTTAAATAGAGTTATTTTAGTTAGAGTGGTATATTGGTAATTAGTAGGAAGAGTGAGGACGTGATGGTAAATAGAGGGTGACTAAGTGAGGGCAATTGAGGAAGAAGTTAGGGGTCCTTGTGATAACATAGAAATATAGAGAGTGACACGCTTCATTCTGTGTGATCGAAATATTGGGAGAAGAGGCTAGAGCACATAGGGTTGGAGAGTCACTGTAAGAGGCACGAAGAATAGAATCAATCACTCATGACAATAAGTTAAGGGGTTTTTATCTAATTATTATGTTTGATCTGAGTGGTAGATAGTTGTAAGATTTTTCCCTTAGTATTGACAATGGTGATTTCATGTTGTTGGGTCAAGATTTGATGGAATTATGATGATGGATAACCCGTAATGGTTGTATAATTGAGGTATTTTATCAAATTGTTGTTAGATGATGGTTCCTCATGATTGGATAGTGTTTTAGGGCCTATAACATACTGAAATCGTAGGAAAAAGTGGTTTAAAACATTGCAGAATCGCAAAATAGGAAAATCCTGTTGGCTGAGGATCGCGGGGCGACGAGTTCCGTGTCGCTGGGCGACGGTGTTTCACCAGGTGAAGGTGGGGCGAGCCAAGGAAGGAAAATAGGGTGTTGGTTTCTGTGATGTGTCACCTGGAAATGGATGAGTTTCGTCGGGCGATGGGAGGTAGATCTGGAATGTTGGATTGAAATCTAGAAACGAGCATAACTTTAGTTCTAGAGCTCATAATGAAGTGTCGTTTGAAGCTGTATGTAGAAACGTAGTATACTATAATTAGGTGAAATAAAACGAAAACTTATGAGTATTTTTATAAGAACTAAGTTAGAGTAAGAATAAACTCCCCATGTTGAATTGCAATGACGATTTGTTTAACTATGGTGATATGTTGTTATTATGATTATGTGATGATGTTCTGACGATGTCTTGATTTCATGAGTATACATGATGATTATATGAGTATACATGATTATGTTTATGTATGATGTTGATTAATTCATGAATGATGATGCATATGACTGGTTGTGGTCGTTTATATTTGTTATTGTGCATCATGCATTCATGGGACAACTTTGGTTCATTTGATGATTTAGGACGTTGGTCCAATGATTTGGTCTCAATCCCATTGTGTGGATTTGGGATATCTATGATTTTCTCCGGTTCCAAGTGGGGATCAATCCTTTGATTGGGGTCTTTGAAGGGTGATTGCCCAGTGTCCATCAAGAAGAATTGGTACCACATGCATGCGTCTATGTCCTTGCACTACATCTTATATGGCATTACATGGTTCTTGAATTGATGATATTGTATTGTGTTGTTGAATCTGTATGATTGTTGATGTACTTGGAATATAATAATGCTGAGGTCATGTTGTGATACTTTAGGCTTATTATTCTATGTCTATTACTTACATCTTACATAATGATTGTGATAAACTCACCCTTTATGCTTGAATGTTGCTTCTACGTGGGTAACGTGCGGGTAATCTAGAGTAGTCCCTAAAGGCTTGGAAGAATAGATTTGGAGTGTGATTTATTTCCGTTGAGTCTAGAAGGTCTTGCTCTGATATGTAACATCGGGGAGGGGAAAGCTTTATTTTGAAAACTATTTCGTTCTTGGTTTGTTATGACATTTAAATGATTTTCAAGGAGTTTAAATTGTGTGGAATTGTGAACCATGAAATCATGGGGCACTATGACGTGCTTTTAATGAAACTTGTCTGAACTATAATTCTGCTGCAAGTATATGAAACATTGATAATGCATATGTCATGAATAATTTTGAAAACCTGTGTTACGGAGTGAGACTAGCACGTATGATTATTTCACGAATAAAATGTGATGCCATTTGGTTGTATTACTATGATATTATTTTAAATAATTATGAATATTTTGTTGGGTTCAGAAGGGTGTTACACAACTCATGATAGCCATGCAAAACCGTGTGAGCTCATATGGAAAATATTACTCAAAATGGAATTTTATAAACATGTTTGATTCTTGTCTCATTTGGCCATGATTGCATTATTTCTTCCCATATTTGTGTACCCTAATCCTTCCTCTATATAAGCACAACAAGACCAGATGCAATGAACATGAATCCTCACCTCACAAACTGTAGAAATTTTCCAAAAAAATTTCAAATCCTCGAGTTTCAAAACCTATGTTACATCCCCTTTCATTCCAAACTTTCGATCCCACTCACTTCCTGGAGCATTAAATGGTAAGTTTGGATCAGTTACCATGATCCTGAATGCTTAAAACATGCATACAAACCCTGACCGGTTTTTGGATTTTCTCATTTTTGTATTTTTTATTTCATGCATTTTTAAAAGTTACTAACCATCCAAAATAGTTTGTATGAATGTTCAAGACAGGTTGCAACCATTACATGGAATTTTTGACGTCCGGAACTTGATTTGCCATGCCTAAACTGAATTAGGGTATTTGGTTTGAAACTCATGATACAAATACTTTTGGCTAAAACTAAGTCCATAATCAAATTCAGGAGGGTCGAATTAGGGGTACTAGGATCTTTTTGATCACTAACATGTTGAATTCGCAGGTTTTCCATTTTACAGGTCGCCGGAGAAGACGACCGGATCTAGGGATTCTGCGCCTCTCCGACCATTAAAGTTAAGCTTCATATTTATTTTTATTATTTGATTTAATTAAGTGGATGTAAGGCCGCTCCAGCGATAGAAGTGAGTATTGTAAGGTGTTAGTATACTAAGGCACATGTTCGATCCCTGCCCCTGGTATTTTAACATTTTATTTTTTCATGACTTCTTATTTGCAGATCCAATGCCTGCCAGTCCAGCGTGCTCACCCTGCACATTCAAATCCTCGCCATCAGATCTTTACACTTCCAGATCTAGCGCCCTAGACTTGCGTGTGCACCGTGAGTCCCTTGGAGCCAGCCATGTTGGATTATCACAGGCGCATCGGCTCTTGGTTTGGCCTAATGATTCATATCTTTCAGTACCTCCCAAATTCCTTCTACATGCCCATCACTCTTTTTGTATTATTTTTGTTTCAATTTCTTTTATTTATTTATTTAATATAATTAAATTTTTTCCTAAATTAATTAAAATCAAAATTAACTTGACTTTTTTTTAAATTAAATTAATTAAACTAACCTTTTTTTTAAAATTAAAGATAATTAACTTAGTTTCTTTAGGGGTTTTATCATTAAATAATAATAAATTTATTTTTTAAAACTAAAAACAATTAAGTTAGGTTAAGTCATCAGATTTTCTTTATCAAAACGATCACAAAAAGAAAACATTTTCTCCATTTCTCTTTTACAATTTTCGCGCGCTCTTTTATTTTCGCATTAGTTGTTATATAAATTATGTAATTGTTGATGATTTATAATTTCTTAAACTAGGGTTTACTATTTCTTCCCCCATTTTTTATGGTTTGTACCCCCTTCCCTGAAGCCCTGTAATAGTTTAGGTTTCTTTTCCGCATTTTACTGCTTTCCTTATAATTTCTAGATGTATGCTAATAGGGTTTGTATGAAAAAATCTAAAACAAACGCTAGAAAACCTAATCAAGACAAACTAACTAAAAACAAATCACTTTTCACACACGCACCTCTAGGATGACTCCACTTGTTGCCTTCGGAAAACAGTCATGTCCCTTGAACATAGGGATACCATTAGCAAAGACCTTCAGTAAAAAATCATCATAAAGATCATAGTCCCTCGACGACCCTTCGATGCTGCCTTCAGTAAATGATCTTGTCCCTCGATGTTGCCTACGAATACATGAAGATAGTCCCTTCGAATTGCTAAAGGTATCCCTATATGTTTCCTTTATGACTGTACGATGACCCGCGCCTGTCCCTCAAACATCCAACAATAGGGTTTTCTACTAACAAATGGTAGATAACATTATCTAAAGGAAGAGGAAAAGAACAAAATACTTTTTAGTAGGTAGATAGTTCTTAATCGCTTGCTCGTGAACATTTAAAAAAAATATTTTTTTAGACAAACACTTTTCTAAAATATTTTCAAACAAACACTTTGTATGTGTTCTCAACGATACGAGAATCATTACAAAGTTGCCGAACTTAGGCATTTTCAAAATATTTTCAAACATACACACAAAAGCATTTTCAAAGAAAGTGAGCTAGTGATTAAGAGCCTGTAGATAACTATAGATGAAAAGGGTACTAACACCTTCCCTTTTCATAACCTACCCCCCTTACTCAGAAAATTCTCAAAGGTCTTTCCTATTCTTTTCACCCTTTCCTTTATTGGATAAAAGAAAATCGATGGTGACTCTTGCTATCTGCAACATTTACGATAAAACACAAAACTAAAAGTCAGTTCTCCCACCGTAATACAGAACTGGTGACTCTGCTGGGGAGAGCTAAAAGTGGGATTACCTTAGAGTTAGATCACATTTAAAAATGCTTTAATTTTTTGATTTGTATGCTTTACGTTTCAGGGTTTTTGCTAGGGTTTATTTTTGTAAAGATCCTATACCTGGATCTGGGGGAATTTTAGGTAAGTATCAATAGATCGTGAAAACTATACGGCATATACCGATATGGTTAAAGCAATGGCTATGTTAGTGTGACACATTGGTTAGTGTCGGTGTCTCTTGAGTCAGTCAAGGAGAATGCTAGGTTGTCGCGTGGTGTCATAAGCACTAATTGACCGTAGAATCTTAGTTGACACAACTTAGCCATTAGAAAGTAGTGAGATGACCGACTTTGGTGCAGACTGAAGCTAGTTGATACTCGATGCTACACTCATTGAGATCGGACTCTCGGGATATTTCGGTCGCAAATTAGATGTTTGTGCTGAAACAATTCCATGGAGAAAGATCAGTGATATTGAGGCTCCTAGAACTCGGTTACTTATTTTAGGACAGGTTGAGCCAACTAAAACTCAAGAGGGTACTTACCTATAAACTCCATGCAAGCTTGAATCTAAGGCCTTGTGTGTTTTGTTTGTGTCTGATTAATTATTCAAACATGACATCATGACATCGTGACATCATACCATATCATCTTTACTAACCATTTTAAGGACCAAGGGATTTATCTTTGTTCTTTGTTATAGGATATGGCCTCCGCTCTCAGAAACACTATTCGAATCAATTTTGTGAGGATACCTTCTCAGCTCAAGGAGATAGTCTCAAGGGTTCCCGAAAGTTCACAATTCATCAAAAGGTACGGTCGACTACTCAGTCTGGTTACCTCAAGTTTTTAAGAAGACATGATGAGTGTTCTATTCCAGTTCTTTGACCATGCACATCATTGTTTCACCTTTCCAAATTATCAGTTGGTACCCACAATGGAATAGTTCTCTAAACTCTTGGGAGTACCTATTATTGATCATACACCCTTCACCAGTTTACAGGAAGCTCCAAAACCAGAAGATATTGTAGCATCCTTACATCTAAAGAGGTCTGACATTGTATCTAATTGGGAAACAAGAAGTGGAGTCAAGGGATTTCTTGCTAAATTTATGATAGAGAAGGCTCAACTGTTTCTGGATGCTATGAGTTTTCAAGTGTTGTACCCCAAAATTTCCCCTCTCTTTTCTCGAGACATTTCACAAAATATCTTCAATGCTCAAGGATTCTCAAGGAATTGATCAAACAAAATCACCTCTGAAACACTGAGGCCGCAAACTTGGGTTTTGACTAAGAATGACTGATCATTGACTTTTGACCTAATACATGACCTAATGGTTTGAAACATGGTCCCAAAGATTCAAATGCACCATTTTGACCTAATTGCATATATCAATTCATTTCTCAAGATCATTGGGTTGATAAATGAAATTTGGTCAACTAATGAAAATGTCAACTCTACACTAAAAAGTCAAACTTTGACTTTTTGACCAAATTTGAGTTTTAAAGATCAAATTCATCAAGACATTCAAGAATATCAAGCTTGATCATCAAGAAGTCAAGAAAGTCAAAAGTCAATGTGAAAAGTCAAAATTTTCAAGACAAATTTCTAAGTGTTTTTATACATGATAATTTCACTACATCATGCCAATTTTTCACCAAGATGCATGATGATTCAAAGGAAACTTTCGACATGAAAGTTGTAGATCTTGATGAATTATACAACTTTGTATTAGATGGTTGGTGTCCAAAAAATGCTTAGATTTGAAGATACAAGTGCATGAAGTCATGACATTTTCATCTAACACTTAGAGAAATTTCTAACAGATTTTGGTCAGGATTTTATCCCAACTTCTTGGCACTTTTTCATATAGTTCCAAGATTATTTTGTCAAAATAGCCAACATGAAAGTTATAGAGAATGTTTCAAGCTTTCCAAAACATCCAAGAGCATGAATTTATCATACTTGAGCTAGGAGATTCAAGGACATGAAGTTGGGCATTCATTCTTGATTTATAAGGCAGATTTGTGATGAACAAGGAACCAAAATCTTAGCTATGTTGCATAATCTTCACTTTACAAGCCTCAAACTTGTATATCACTCTTTAATTAAATGCTTCTACAGCTGGTAAAACTATGATCCAAGTGTTTGAGCCTTTGTCCAAGTGATCATTCCATTTTTGGAAGAAAGCAACATATCCATTCTTGAAAAGTTCACTTTAATCACAAAGTCCATTTCTCGAGCCTCTAACTTGTTGTTCTAATCACACTTAACTTCTACAAGTCAGAACAAACATGTTTAAAGTGATCAACCACTTTAGATATCTAGATACAAGAATTGGAAACATGTTCTTCATGCTTGCTTCAAAAACAAGCAAGATAGCCATAACATGTGATTCAAAATCTGAGTTGTTTCAAGTCTCAAACCTTCTCTATAAATAGAGAGGCCAATTGCAAGAGAAGGCGTTCAGAAAAAATAGAGAGAAAGGCCAAAAGTTTTGTGTTGTGTTGAGAAATCCTTAAACCCCCTCATACTCTCAAAACCATAAATGTCCACAAAAACTCCACTCTTGAGCTTAGAAACCAAAAATCTTTAAATCTCTCAAACCTTGCATTTTTGTCCAAACAAACCATCCATACACTTCATATACATCATATAGAAGTTGTTCAAACACAAGAACATCTTCTGTAACATCATTATCATCACCTTCCAAACTCAAAAATATTGTCTTGCAAGTTGACTTGGTTGGAGAAATTTGAACACTTTCAGTACAAAGTAAGAATTGGAACAACATCAAAAGGGTCTGAAGGAGCTCAATCAATCATCACATTACAGTTAGAAACATCCATACATGTTTTGAGTTTTCATTTCAAGAGGTAAGTTTTCTCAAACTGTGATATCCTTGTGCATACATCATTGTACTTTCGTTTTCAAAAGATTAAAACATGACAAATCAGCATAGAAGAGTTGCAAACACTAAATTTCACAAAAAGGTGCTTCTGTAAGTCTGAAAAGGCGGGCCGTGTCACCTGACATGGGACGTGTCAGGAAGAAAACAGGAAAAATGGCAAGACAGGGCTCTGACACGGGTGCCCGTGTCACAGGACACTGCCTGTGTCCCGCTTACTGGAATTAAAACTTGACAAAATGGCAGGACAGGGTCCTGACACGGGTGCCTGTGTCACGCGACACGGCCCGTGTCAGCTTCAACACCAAAAATTTTGATTTTTTGAGACTCTTTTTCTATTATTTTCCTTAAATTTAGTTGTAATAGTAATTAGGTTTTAATTTATTTCATTCCCCATTCATAAATTTGCACCCCATCCCCTAAGATATGTAATAGCGTAGGATATTTACTTTCCGCAATTTACCGTTTTCGAATATAAATGCTAGTAATTAGGGTTTGTACGAAAAGATAAAATCAATACTAGAAAATCCTAATCCAAGATAAATCAAGCATGAAATACAAAACACTTGCACACTTTCACCTCTAGGGTTAACTCCACTTTGTGGCCTTAAATAAATGGTCATTATATGTGTAACACGGTGGGAGAACTGACTTGGGTGTTTTGCGTTTGATCGCAATTATTGCGGATAGCATCCTTTCCATCTGTAGTTATCTACGGGCTCTTAATTGCTTGTCAGATCACTTGCTTTTGTTTGAAAATGTGCTTGTGATGTGGGTTTGAAAATATTTTAAAAACGTCTTTGTAATGATTCTCGTCTCCATAAGAATGCGTACAAAGTGTTGGTTTTGAAAATATTTCAAATAGGTGTTTTATTATGGAAGATGTTTTTGAAAAGTGTCTTTGTAATGATTATCGTCTCTATAAGAATGCGTACAAAGTGCTTTGACTTTTGAAAATGTTTCAATTGAATATGTTGGTGTGAAAATGTTTTTTAGTTGTGAGCAAGCGAGCAACTATGAGCTTCCTACCTACTCAAAAGGTATAATGTTCCTTTCCTCCTCCTTTAGATGTTGCTATCTTACTATTGATTTGGTAAGAATCCCCATCATTGGATGTGAAGGGACGAGCATAGGTCGTTTGTATATTCATATAAGGCAACCTATGGGATGTTTTAGCAATTTTCATTTAGGGACTAGATCGTTTACCGAAGGCAACATTGAGGGTCATCGAGGGACTACGATCTTTTGATTGTTTTTGCTAAGACATCTCACATGCATATTATGACCATTTTTTCAAGGCAACAAGTGGAGTTAACCCTACAGATGCATGTGTGCAAGTGTGTTTGATTTCATGCATTTTTGTCTTAAATTTAGGGTTGTCTACTTGTTGATTTTATCTTGTCATACACAACCTAATTACTAACATTTATATGAAGTCGGTAAATTGCAGAAAGTAAATTTACTACACTAATACATCACTTGGGGATAAGGATACAAATGTATAAATAGGGATTTCAAGAAATAAAATCCTAATTATCTATTACAACCATATCGAATATAAATAAATGTACTAGAATTGAAATGAAAAGAAAATGAACTTTGTTTTGAATTTTTTTTGTTAAGGAAAGGTTTTGATTAATTAAAGTAATTATGAAAATAAAATATATTTTTTTGATATTTTTATATATTCATGAAATAAAACTTGTAAATAAATAGTGTGTAAAAAATCAACTCAAAAGGAGTTGTTTTGATTGGTTAGAAAAATATTTGAAGTTTTGTTAGAAAGAAAAAAGAAACAAAACAAAAGGGAAAAACTCTTTTTGGCCCTGCCAAGGTTTGAACTCAGGACCCAACACAAAAATGCTTTTCGCGCGCGCTGTTTATACCACTAGAGTGGTCTGTTTCATCCATTCATAAGGCAACTTCGATTGGGTATAAGGTAAACTTGTTTCTGAATGTTTAAAGTGTCCAGCTCCCCCCTTCGATTGTAGGAATACAAAATCTTCCCCAGTTGAGATTCAAAAGGTTTCCCTGTTCAACGAATCGAAGGATACACACCACCTGCCTAAAGTTTGGATATGAACCTAACAAAGGTAACTTTTGCAAGCTACAGGCCCAGGGTTAACACAAATTTATTTGGCCCCAAAATACAAAGACTAATTATACATGGCAGTTGTTGTACCCCAAAATTTTGCCTCTCATTTATCAAATATTTTCTCACAAGATCTCCTTTAGTTCAAGACTGTACAGGGATTGACCAGCTCAAGACACCTCCTTAAGCACTGATAACTGAAATTAAGGTTTGAGTTTGCACAAGGGTAATTGAACTTTTAATGCCTTATATGACTTTCATGGATCTTTATGGACCCTCATGTTTACTTCTATCAAGTTTCAAGTCTTGGATTACAATTTTCCAAGAAAGTCATTCACAAGGGCAAAATGGTCAAAAACACACTGAAAAGTCAAACTTTGACTTTGGGATCAAAATCAAGTTTCAAAGATCATATTTCATCAAGACATGATAGAATATGAAGTTTGTTTCATCAAAAGTCAGAAGTCAGAAATTACTTTGAAAAAAAAATCAAAGTTCTAAACATTTAGAAATTTTTCTAAATGTTGAATATGTTACTTCAGAATTTCTGGGCCAGCCCCCACACAAGCGCAATCAGAATTTGCAAACACGGTTCATAACATGATGCTTCAATCATAACATGTAGAAGCGATGCTCTTTGGTCAGAACATGATTCTTCAACAGGCGAAGGCTATGTTCAACGCTTC
Organism: Vicia faba; assembly: GCA_948472305.1. NCBI lineage: Eukaryota > Viridiplantae > Streptophyta > Magnoliopsida > Fabales > Fabaceae > Vicia > Vicia faba. The sequence continues at coordinate 1,577,127,603 of OX451737.1, forward strand.
GGTCAGAATATCACCCTTCAAATTTCATTCTGGTCTTCTGCGATCAGAACATCACCAAATCCCAAAACCTTGATTAAACAACATGCTGCACTGCTACAACACAGTACTATAACCAGCAGCTAATCCAGCCCACGCCTGCATTTTCCCAAATCCCATATTTGCACCAAATACAAAAAGCTGTGATCAAAAAGCAATGGAACAGTGTGCCAAAAAATTCAAATCCCATTTGTTTTCCCCCAAAAAAAACCACATCAAATTCACCTATAAATAAGTTGCTCCATCACACTTTCAAGGGGTTGGCTTTTGGAGAGATAGAATTGTCAAAAAGAGAGAAAAGAAAAATGTGAAACCTTCGTAAAAATCCAGAATTTCCAAACAGAAAAGCAAACCTTTGTTCTTCCCTTTGAATCAAAGAACTTAGCATTTTCTCTTTCGTTGTTCTTGCTGACTCAAGAACATCTGAAGGCATCAGTTCAAGTTCCAAGCACACGCTCCAGATTCAAGGTAAGTCTTTCTGACTTTGCATCTTTTCATTCAGAACATCATTAAATATGTAAATATCATAGAATTGATGTTGTCCATATCATTGCATAAGTAGAAAAATCGTGGATCAGAACTTCTTGATTAAGGCTAGGCTCGAAATTAGGATTAGAACTTCTATAAATTGTTGTGCTTTTATCCTTATGATTTGCTGTTTGTTAAGAACTGAATAAATTGCTGATATGCTGATTAATATGAGGAAAGAGTTGAAATGTAGCACATAACTTCTGAGTTCTCCTCACGGTTTTAACACAAAACTTCTATGATTTTCTCACTGTTTAAACACACTGAACTTCTGATGTTCACTCGCTGTTAACACACACTGAACTTCTGATGTTCACTCATTGTTTTAGCACCTACTGAACTTCTGAATTCTCTTCACTGTTTTAATACACAGAACTTCTAAGACTTTCTCACTGTTCTAACACTCAGAAGTTCAGCACATAGCAACCCAGAACTTCTGTGTTTTCCCTCTAACGTTTCTTACAGGACCATAGAGTGTATCAATCCAGAACTTCTGACGCTTCTTTCTGAACCACAGCGCGCCCGGCATCAGAACTTCGGATCCCCTTTGTCTTGCTTTCAGCAGCATGTTAATTCTATCTCTCATTATTTCCCTTTTTTTTATATCATTTTTCAATATTAATACCCTTTAAAAAAGACAAAATATTTTCTTATACAAATTTAATCTTTTTTCTTAAATAAAATAATAATTAGAATTAGTTTTAGTTTATTTTCTTTTTTTAATTAAAATTAATTTAGAAACTTAGGTTTTTTAATTAATTAATTTTTTCATACTAGTTTAATTTAATTAAGACCCTTTCACAAGAAACTTCATGAAAAAAAACCTAAAAAATATTCTTTTAATTAACTTGGTTTAATTTTATTACTTTTAAGTTAATTAATTTTATTCTAGTTAATTAGGTTAAAATAAAAAAAAAACAAACAAAAATCACATTTCTTTTTACAGTTACATTCTGGCATTTTTATCTTCATTTTTGTACAATATTCAATATGGTTGTAATAATTATTTAGATTTAATTTCCTTGCAAATTCCCCATTTGTAAATTTTTATACCCCCTCCCCTAAATGATGTAATAGTTTAGTATTTTTATTTTTCGCAATTTAATGCTTTATATACAAATGCTAGTAATTAGGGTTTGTATGGAAAGATTAAATCAATGCTTAGAAAACCCTAATCAAGATAAATCAAGCATGTGAACCAATACACTTGCACACATACACCCTTAGGGTAAATACACTTTGTTGCCTTATAAAATGGCCATATTATGCATGTGAGGTATCTTAGCAAAAACAAGAAAAAATACAAGATCACAGTCCCTCGATGACGCTATCCATGTTGCCTTTCAAAATGATCTTAGTCCCTAAAGAGAATTCTAAGATATCTTACAACATTGCTAATCATGGCTATACGATGACCCTTGCCCGTCCCTTTTACATCCAAAGATAGGGTTACTTAGCAAATCAATGGTAAGATAACAATGTCAAAGGAAAGAGGAAATAAACATGAAAGACTTTTGAGTAGGTAGAATGTTCCTAGTTGCTTGCTCATTTTCAAACCAAAACATCCTTGCTATTTTCAAAACAAACACCAACACCTTCAAAAACATATTTCAAATTTGAAAACATTTTCAAAAGATCAACACTTTGTATACATTCTTACAAACGAGAATCATTACAAAGTTTTCCTAAATGGTGGCGCCTTTTCAAAATACTTTCAAAAAACCACATAAAGCATATTTTCAAACAAAAACAAGTGATCTAGCAAGCAACTAAGAGCCCATGGAAAACCATGGATGGAAAGAGTGTTAACACCTTCCCTTTTCATAATCTACCCCCCGAACTCAAGAAAACATCTCAAAGGTCTTTCATGTTCTTTTCAGCCTTTCCTTTTGGGTATTAGAAAAGTCGGTGGTGACTCTTGCTAACCGCAAAATTTGTGATCAAACGCAAAACTACCAAGTCAGTTCTCCCACCGTGTTACAGCAGTGATAATCGAAAGCTAAAGCATGGTCGATTTCCTAGATGTGACATCTACATTTTTTTCTTTTATTTATATGTACAAATGATATTTAAATGGAAAGTTCCAAGTTTAGAGGAACTTACCTCTTGAAGTGTCAATCGAAGGAGCTGTATGTGACTTCCTTGGTGGTGGATCAAACTTTGCTGGAACCTTCCTTAAGCTACTGGACCACTTCTCTGCTTGAATCGAAAGGTTGGTATTTGACAGTTATGAAGAAATTCAAGGTTTTATTATACTGCAGTTTGGGGGAGTGAATTGAAGGTTGTGTTATACTATAGTTTAGGGGAATGAATCGAAAGGTACACTACTGAGATTTTTTTGTGTGAAAGTTTTAGAGTTTTGAAGGTTTGAGAATGTTGGAGATTTTGAGAGTTTTAGAGTTTTAGAGTGTTTGAGGATTTTATGATTTTTCTCTTCAGCAAAAATCTGGCCGTTTTCTTTGTCAATGGTTTCTCTATTTATAGAGAAAAGGTTTTGGAGTTTGAACAAAAATAAGGCTTGGTTGAAACGTGAATATTAAGCTATGTCAGATTTTCCATGATCCCAAGGTGAAGTACTAAAGTTGTTGGTTAAAAGGGGTTGACTTCCCAGACTTATGGTGAAGTATAATCAGGATTTAAGCAAAGCATGGGCTTAAGAAAAATTTTGTACTAGCAAGTTTACTTTCATGAAAATATATTTTGGACAAAGGCTTAATTACCTGGATAATAACTTAACCCATGGTGTAAAAAATTAATTATGGAGTGAAACACAAGCATTGAGGCCTGTAAAGTAAGATCATGTAGCATGGTCTATGGATTTGATCAGTGTTCCTTCAAAATTCTGTTTTCCACTTGTGTGTCGAAGAGTTTTAGAAATGTATCAAAGAATATTGATTAGAAGGGAGCAAAATGCCTAAACGAAGCTTATGGATTAAACTTGCATCGAAGGAGACTTCATGCCCAAATGGAGGACATAATCCAAACTTTCATTCGAAGGAGGCCACGAGCCCAAACGAAAGATGCATGCATGAGGTCTAAATGCCCAAACGAAGCTTGCATCAAAGGGGGCTACATATCCAAACGAAAGATGCATACAGAAGGTCTAAATTCCCAAACGAAGCTTGCATCAAAGGGGGGGCCACATTCCCAAATGTAAGAGGCATGCAGGAAGTAAAAATGCCCAAACGAGGCTTGCATCAAGGGAGGGCCACATGCCCAAACGAAAGAGGTATGTAGGAAGTAAAAATTCCTAAACAAGGCTTGCATCAAGGAGGGCCACATGCCCAAATGGAAGAGGCATGCAGGAAGTAAAAATGCCCAAACGAGGCTTGCATCAAGGGAGGGCCACATGCCCAAACAAAATATGCATGCAGGAGGTAAAGGGTACAATCGAAGGATGTATGCAGGAGATAAATAGTGCAATTGAAGGATGCCAAAAGGAGGTAAAAGGTGCAATTGAAGAATGCTAAAAGGAGGTAAAAGGTGCAATCGGAGGATGCCAAAAGGAGGTAAAAGGTGCAATCGAAGGAAACCAAAAAGAGGCCTTTGCCTCCTGAATCGAAGGAAGCTACCAGAAGGTCATCAACTTTCTGAACCGAAGGAAGCCAAACAGGGGGCCTTTGCCTCCTGAATCGAAGGAAGCTAACACGAGGCCCTTGCCTCCTGAATCTAAGGTTGTTATTTTAAAGGGAAACAAATACTCAGTCAAAGCTCGCATGCAGGGGAGAGTTCAGCCGAAGTTAAGCATGAATCGAAGAAAACTTATTTTTCTTCAATTTTGTCAGAAAAATCAAATTTATCTGCTTTGCTCTTTCAATAGTTTCGTTTTTTACCTGATGCTTGGAAATCCAACATAATCCTTGGAAATCACAGGGGGCATTAAAAATCCAATGGTACTTGTGTAAATTCAGACTCTAGTTTTGAGTCATCAGTGTTGAGGAAGTATCTTGAACTGATCCAACCTTGTGCAGCCTTGACCCAACAGAAAGCTTGTGAGATAATTCTTGAAGAATGAGAGGGCAAATTTTAGGGTACAAAAATATGCATGTGAGACACTTTAGCAAAAACAATCAAAAATAAAAGATTATAGTCCCTCGATGACACTTCAAATGTTGTCTTATAAATGATCTTAGATCCTTAAGGAAATGTTAAGGTATCTCATAATATTGCTATCTATGACTATACAATGACCCACGTCCGTCCCTTCACATCCAATGATATGGCTTCTTACCAATCAATGGTAAGATAGCAATGTCAAAGGAAGAGAGAAATGAACAAAAGACTTTTTGAGTAGGTAGAGCGTTCTTAGTTGCTTGCTCACAATCCATCTTCAAAAACATCTTTCAAAATATGAAATATTTTCAAAAGTCCAACACTTTGTATGCATTATTATAGAGACAATAATAATTATAAAGTTTTCCTAAACGAAGGCGCTTTTCAAAAATACTTTCAAAACCCACCACAAACACATTTCAAACAAAACAATTTCGAAAGTGATCTAGCAAGCAACTAAGAGCCCGTAGAAAACTACGGATGAAAAGGGTGCTAACACCTTCCCTTTTCATAACCTACCCCCCGAACTCAAGAAAAATATCTCAAAGGTATTTCCTGTTCTTTTCACCCTTTTCTTATTGGATAAAAGAAAAGTCGATGGCGACTCTTGCTATCTGCAACAATTGCGATAAAAATGCAAAATACCCAAGTCAGATCTCCCACCGTATTACAGAATTGGCGACTCTAATGGGGAATATACTTAAAAGAGGGGTTACCTTAGAGATAGATTACATTTAACTGCTTTCATTATTTAACTTTCTTGCTTTACATTATGGGTCCTTGATTGGGTTTGTATTGATCCTCTACCCGGATCGGGGAACATTATTAGGTAAGTAGAAATAGATCGTGGGGACTGTGTGGCGTATACCGACATGGTTGAAGCGATGGCTACGTTAGTGTGAAACATTTGTTGGTACCAGTAGCCCTTGAGTATAGTTAGGGAGATTATAGGACCGTTGTATGGTGTCATAAACACTAAATGACCTTAGAACCTTTAATTGAACAACTTCGTCATTAGGAAGTAGTGAGATAGCCGACTTTGGTGCAGTCCAAAGTTGGTTGATACTCGATGCTACGCTCATTGAGATTGGAATTTCGAGATATTTCAATCGCTAATAAAGAGGCTTGCACTGAAACAATGCCCGATGAAGAAAGATCGGTGATATTGAGATTCCCTAGAACCCGATTACTTTCTAGGACAGGTTGAACCAACTAAACTTCAAGAGGGTACTTACCAATGAAACCTTATGCAAGCCTAAACCTAAGGACTTGTTTGCTTTGTGTGTATATACTTGTACATAACATCATGACATCATACCATAGCATTTTCAATAACCATTTCAAGGATCTCAAGGGTTTGTGATGCAGGGTTATGTTGAACCAGACGTCTATCAAGGGGAAAGAGGATTTATTTTCCTCTAACCAAATGTTGTCAAAGACCAAAGCGCGATAACTTGAGTCAAGGGTTATGACCCACTTGACATGGTAAGCTTGATTCTTATGGAAGGACATTCAAAGATATGAAGTTCTCCAATCAAATTTGTGATCAAAGTTCAACTTCTGACATTTTCTTGTGTTTACACCACGAGATCCTTGAAAACATTGCATTTTACATATCATGCATGTCATTGCATAACAGGTATTCTCAAGACAGGTTTCTCATTTTCTCGCTGTTTATTTCAGTAAGAAAATGGATCTAGAGCATACAGTTAAAGATCTCCAAGCTCAGAATGCCCAGTTCCAACAAGTGCTCCTGAACTTAGCCAAGGGGCAGGAATATCTGAAAGCACTCTTCACCAAAAGGAGTAAGAAGAAGACTAAGAAGAAGGTTGTCATCCTCAACATGGGGAGAAGGTTCAAAGGGCCTGCCCAACTAGCTCAAAAAGAAGATGCGTCTTATGAGGAAGAAGACAACCAAGAAGAGGAAGCTAGAAGCACTAGATCTATGGATAACCAAGCTACTGAGGATGAAGACTATTTTGAGGAGCAGTATCCACCGGCGGATGAAAAATATAAACAACTTGAAGACCGACTTAAGGTTGTGGAAATCAAAGCAGTACCTGGTCTAGACTTTAGAGATTTAGGGTTGGTACATGGGGTAGTCATTCCCCACAAATTCAAGATCCCTATCTTTGCCAAGTATGACGGGGTATCTTGTCCTAAGATGCATCTGAGATCTTATGTCCACAACTAATCAGAAGTTATGGGTTAACTTTTTCCAAGAAAGATTATCCGGAACGCTGTTGGAGTGGTTATATCAACTTGAGAGGACTAATACCCACACCTTGGAAGATCTAGATACTTATTTCTACAAGCAGTACCAATACAACGCTGATCTTGCACCAACTCGTGTGTAGTTGTAGAATATGACTATCGGCTCAAACAAAGTCTTTAAGGAGTACGCGCAAACATGAAGAGACCTGGCCGGCAGGGTGCATCCACCCTTAATCGACAGGGAGATGGTTGATATCTTTATGGGAACTTTGACAGGACCTTTCTTCAATCACCTAATCAGAAGCTCTTCGGCCGGGATCACCGAGCTGATTCTAACTGAGGAACGAGTTGAAGGCGGAATTAGAACCGGAAAAATCCAGGTGGTTGCGTCTTCAAGTACTGAAAAGAAGATGTACATTAGAAAGAAAGAGTCCACTGCTGTATATGTCCAGGAGGAACATGCTAGAGGTAACCACAACCAATCTGTGGAAGTTGTACTAATCTCTAATCCTACGCCTGTGCAACAACATCAATAGGGGAATGAGCATAAGGAGGTCACGCCTAAGAGACAATTCACCAAAATTAACATGTCACTAGCTCAAGCATTACAGCACATGTTGAAGGCAAAGCTGATTACGTTAAAGGCTCCTCTGCAGAATCCCAATATTTCTGATCCTAGTTACCATCCTAATGAAAGGTGTGCATATCATTCTGATAGTCCTAAACATGATACGAATGGTTGTTGGGCCATGAAGAACAAAATTCAAGACATGATTGATGCCAAGGAGATTGAATTCGGACCTCCGAAGACTCCCAACGTGATCACTACTCCCATGCCAAATCATTGAGAGCGTACAGTTCATTTTTGAATTTTCAATTGTAATTTCTTTTTTTTGTTCGAACACTTATCTATTATGTAAAACTTTGTTTCAATTAATGCATTGCATGTGTTTGTCTTGAATTAATCCATTCGTTTTCACTATATTTAAATTGTGCTTTTTATTCAACTCTCGTTAAAAGTTGTAAGCCTTTAGAGGGAGGATGACAAAAATGATACTCTAATCTCTACAATATGCTTTTGAACAGACCTTGCTGACAATGTACGGGTGTTCTTTCAATTCCTAAATAGTGGAGTTATAAGGAATATAATCCCTATTCAATCCCTTTGAGCCAAAGAAGTAGGAGTTTTCTTTTTTGCACAAATTGAAACCTTTAATCATAACCTAGGGCAGGGTAGTTTCTCAGCTAATTCAAATGGGCATTCAGTCACAAGCTTTCACTTTGTACACAATGAGTGACATCAAAAACATCCTTCTGAGTTAAAAGACGATGATGGTTCCCTGTAAATTAGGTAGTCGTTATCTCTCAAAAGAAAAGCCCGTTAAGTCAAAACCTATGAAGGAGACTTAAGAAAAACTGGGGCATCCCGCTGACTGTAGTCTCAAAACAAAAAAAAAGTCAGGCAAAAATTAGGGATAATAAATCAAATTAGGTCGCTACAAATCCTCAACAATAGAAAAATGTTGCAAAAATGACCGCCTTCTCAAATAAACTTCCAATATTCGAACCATCACCAAGATATCATTCCAGATTCTGTTGGGAGATAAACGTGCAATTAACTGAGTTTAGGACTGGAGAACATCATGAAGAACGGGTGGGTACAAATAAACTTTGAGCCTTATCCTTTGTTTATTAAACCGTGAACTAGGCCATACTACAACCCTTTAAAAGTCCTAATTGAATCATGGGTTAGTTCGAAAGCATACTGTTACAAAAGGTATCCTGACTCCTATAAGGCTTACTGTAAATCCCGAGTTGAATTCATATTCTTACAAAATTCTTTTATTTGCTAAAAATGAATTTTCAAAAACTTCAAGACAAACATAAAATTTGCATTGTTTACCATTGTTTGCATATGGCTAATTGTTTGACAAACAGAGAAATTCGCACGACGAATATCCAATGAACAAAAATTCTCTCAAGAAACAAAATCACTTCAAATGGGAAGACACTTCCAATGAAAAATCTCCCATAATCAAGGGGGAATAACATGTTATTGTCCAAACTCATCAGTGGCAGTCCAGTCAAGATTCCAAGAAATCTCTCATAAAGTCCTGAATAGCCAGGGACAAGTCTCAATCTGAATCACTTGGGGCATTGAACATGAATTCCAATAAAGGGACACATACAACCAAACAAATGGTTTCTGGCAGTGCTACAACACTTACTACTATGGACAGTGACAAATCTCCACAAAGTCCCTTTCATAAGGTGGTCCCTAGTGAATTCGCAGAGCCACCTCTACAAGGCTATCCACGACAAGCGCATAAGCATCTTCAATCAAAAGTGGGGCATCCTCTAGCCGATGACATAGTCAAACTCACCAGTGGATAGAGGAGTTTGATCTTCTCCCAACGAACGCCCAAATCATGCCAATTCCCAAACGGATGGAAATTGCCCACAGTTTATCATCTTCTAGACACAATGTAGATACAATATAAATACAAATTTATTCTGACATTCATTCCAGGATCTCCTATTAGATGCAGTTCAAATATAATCCAGATATGGATGTCATTCTGATACTCATTCAATATCTTCTCAGATACAATCAAGGCTCGGATTCATTATGACACTCCCCAGCTGAGTTATTCTTAACTGAAAAAAGAAACCTTACGGAGTTCTCTCCAAAAGAATTCATCTCCCTAATAAGGTCTTCAAAATATTCTCCTCAACAGGGTTTATTTCCCAAAAAACACTAGATTCCCCGACACAAGTCTTTTCTCAGACAATTACAAATCAACAGATAAAACCCCTTTGTCCCCAGCATAATCATTACTATCCCCAGAAAGTTGCTGCAAAGCTTGGAATTCGACCAGATACTGGTTAACTTTTACTCTCCCCAGTCAAGTTTCCCTAGTAGAGCAATGTACAACCAAAGTTCCTTAACTCAATTCCCCAAACAGAAATCAGCACATCCCCAGTGGAGTTTCTTCAAACAAATAAGCAGGGATCCCCATCGGAAGTATTCTAAACAAATTTGAAGATACAAAGAATATTCATCTCTAGTAGTAGCCCGGGAGTTAGTCTCCCAAAACTCCCCAGTAGTAGTCAAGAATTTATTTTCTCAGAAAAAGATACACTTCAACCACATTTCACATTTCATACATCATAGCATATGCATACGAAACGCATATTGCATTCTCATTCATTATGAGAGCATCATTACGCAATACATTACATATATCATGCCCTTGCATGAAACTATCTTTATCTTTTCAGGTTGGTTCCCGAACAGATAGATCTCGTCAATAGTCTATCATTTGTCAAATATAATCAGCCAAAGATTCTCTTCTAGATACAGTCTAGATACGATCCAGAGACGGATGACATTCTGACACTTATTCCAGATTCTCTTCTAGATACAGTCCAGATACGATACAGAGATGGATGACATTCTGACACTTATTCTAGATTCTCTTCTAGATACAGTCCAGATACGATCCAGAGACGGATCACATTCTGACACTTATTCCAGATTCTCTTCTAGATACAGTCCAGATACGATCCAAAGACGGATGACATTCTGACACTTATTCCATATTCTCTTCTAGATACAGTCTAGATATGATCCAGAGATGGATGACATTCTGACACTTATTCCAAATTCTCTTCTAGGTATAGTCCAGATATGATCTAGAGACGGATGACATTCTAAAACTTATTCCAAATTCTATTCTAGATGCAGTCCAGATACGATCCAGAGACATGTGACATTCTGACACTTATTCCAGATTCACTCTAGAAACGGTTCAGATATGATCCAGATACGAATGACATTCTGACACTTATTCCAGATTCACTCTAGAAATGGTTCAGATACAATCTAGATACGGATGACATTCTGATACTTATTCCAGATTCACTCTAGAAATGGTTCAGATACGATCCATATACATATGTCATTCTGAAACTCATTCAATACATCTTTCAAATACAAGATCAGATACGATCCAAATGCGGATGTCATTTTGATACTTATTCCAGATTATTTCAAATACAGTTCACATACGATATAGAGACGGATGTCATTCTGAAACTTATTCAATACATCTTTCGAATACAGTCCAGATACGGATGTCATTCTGACAATCATTCAATACATATTTCAAATACAGTTCAGATACGATCCAGATGCGGATGTTATTCTGACACTCATTCAGTATATCTTTCAGATACGATTCAGTAATGGATATTATTATGATACTCATTCCACTACAGCTTCTGAGTCAGATTAAATCGGCCAAAGATTTATTCTGATGCTTCTCCCAGTTATAGTCACACTTAGACTTAGTATAATTTCTATCAACTGTCACTCTGGATGGCATCTGTAAGCCCATCTCCGACATGTTAGAACAATGTTTGAATCTAGTACCCTATAATTAAGTTTTGATGATAACAAAGTGAAAAGATATAGTAGTTAAAGATTTCATGATTGAATTATATGCTACTTAAAATTACTATGCTCTGACTTGCAGATATGCTGATTAAAATAAGCAAGATCACGTTCCCAGCATCAGAATATGAGTATGTGCATCAGCATCAGAAGTTGCTGAATCAGAACGTCAAGATCAGAAGATCAACGCTTGCACATGCTGAAGCTTGATGAACAGAACTGCGCGTAAAATACTCTGATACAGAATCAAATCAGTTCATCAGCAGCAAAGCAGAATCAGAATGAGCCAAGCCAGATCGTGCATTGAAGAAGCAACGGTACTGTGCATTGAAAGCTAATCAATACCAACGGCATCATTCTAGACAAGATCTGCTCAGAAAGGAAAGCTTGTAAATAGCATTGAATCAAGAATATTTGCTTCAACGTTCATCTTCTCAAAGTGCTATATAAACCAAGCTTTGAAGATTATCACGGCTAATGCTTCCAAACTCTCTACACGTAAAAAGCTGATCATTAATCTTCACTCTACAAGTTTTGCTAAACCACCAAACTCTGATACTCTATTAGCGTTTAGCAACTTAGTATTCTAAGCTTCATTTGTGTAAACATCACAGTTGTGATATAGTTTTCGTAGAAACATTCACACACATTTGATTATTCCTTTGTAAGAAAGTGTTGCCTTGACAAACCGGATTGTGGTTTGAATCAAGAAGGTTTTAGCAGTTGCTAAAACAGATTTGTATTCAGTTGAATATAGTGAATTAAGACCTCGTTGGAGAGAGGCGAAATCACCTTGAACGGGTGGACTGGAGTAGTTTGAGATCAAACGAACCAGGATAAAAATACCTTGTCATTTGCTTTAAGTTTCCAGTTTTACAATTCAACCCCCCCTTCTTGTGTTTTTCACCCCTTCAATTGGCATCAGAGCGCCTGGTTCTGAGCTAAAACACTTAACCGTGTCAGTAAAAGATCCAGCATCAGAAAAACACTATGGCAGGAAACAACTCTCATTTCAGCAATGACAACAATGAGGATAGAGACAGATTCAGCGGCAAACCTCCAGTCTTTGATGGAGAAAACTTTGACTACTGGAAAGACAGAATTGAAAGCTTCTTTCTAGCACATGATGCTGATCTGTGGGATATGGTGACAGATGGATACACGCACCCTGTTAATGCAACTGGTCAGAAGATTGATAGAAAATCAATGACTGATCAACAAAAGCGTGATTTCAAGAATCACCATAAGGCCAGAACCATCCTTCTCAGTGCTATCTCCTATACTGAGTATGAGAAGATCTCCAACAGAGACACAGCTAAGAACATCTTTGATTCTCTCAGAATGACGCATGAGGGCAACGTTCAAGTCAAGGAAACAAAGGCTCTGGCGCTCATTCAGAAGTATGAGGCGTTTAAAATGGAAGAATCTGAATCCATTGAAACTATGTTCTCTAGATTCCAGATTCTGGTAGCTGGTCTCAAAGTTCTGGACAAGGGGTACTCTACTGCTGACCATGTCAAGAAGATAATCAGAAGTTTACCCAAGCAGTGGAGGCCTATGGTTACTGCTCTGAAGCTGGCGAAAGATCTCAACAAAATCACTCTGGAGGAACTTATAAGCTCCCTCAGAAGTCATGAGATAGAGCTGGAAGCTGACGAGCCTCAGAAGCAAGGTAAGCCTATAGCTTTGAAATCTAACAGAAAATCTGAATCTAAAGTTTTGCAGGCAGTTGAAGAAACATCTGATGGATCCTCATCAGAAGAAGACGAGCTCTCTCTTCTCTCCAGAAGAGTAAATCAACTGTGGAAGCAAAGACAAAAGAAGTTCAGGAATCCCAGAAGATCTGATCATAACGAGTCTTCTTCCAGACACAGAAGGACAGATTCTTCCTCTGGATACAGAAGATCTGAAGGCTCCTCAGGTAGCAAGAAGCCAAATACAAAAGACATCATCTGCTACGAGTGCAATGAGCAAGGTCACTACAAGAGTGACTGTCCAAAGCTTCAGAGGGAAAAGCCAAAAAGGAAGTTTGGAAGAGAGAAGAAGAAAAGTCTCTTGGCCACATGGGATGACTCTGACTCGTCTGAAGCTGACTCAGAATCAGATGATGAAAGGGCGAACCTAGCGCTTATGGCTAACATTCAAGATGACAGTGAAGCTTCTGACTCAGACTCAGAATCAGACACAGAAGAGGTATTCCCTAACTTCGCTGTTAATTTTACAAAGGCTGAACTTGCTGAAAGCCTAAATGAAATTCTGGAACGTTATCAGCAGATTAGAGCTAAATTCAGAGACCTGAAAAGGACTCTTGAATCTGACTCTAATAAGTCTGAGAGTCTCAGATTGGAAAACTCTGAGCTGAGAGATAAAATTTTAAAATTAGAAAACTCTTTACAAAACTCTCAGAAGGAACCAATTGCTGAAACTCCCAGCAACGCTGATGAGATCATCAAGGAGTATGATCATAGTTTCCAGAAGTTCCTTGCTAAAAGCATAGATAGAAGCAAAATGGCTTCAATGATCTATGGAGTTAGCAGAAACGGCAGGAAAGGAATAGGATACCTAGGTAAGAATCCTACACCTAAAAATGTCATGGATTTAACAATTAAGTACACTCCTCTAAATTCACACTTTGTGTATGGTCACACACATGACATCAAATATACTAGTAGCAATCACTTTGTGAAACCAAAATTCAACCAGAGTTTTGGTAAGACTAACAAATCAGGACCCAAGAAGATCTGGGTACCTAAGGATAAAATAATACATGTTGCAGATATCTTTAGCAGCAAGTCAGAAACACCAGTCATGGTACCTGGACTCTGGCTGCTCACGTCACATGACGGGAAGAAGGCATATGTTCCAAAGCCTGGAACTTAAGCCTGGAGGCCACGTTGGCTTTGGAGGCAATCAGAGGGGAAAGATAATTGGCTCTGGAACTGTAGGTAACGGAAATCTTCCCTCTATTAATAATGTTCTGCTTGTTGATGGATTGATGCATAACTTGTTATCCATAAGTCAATTAAGTGATAACGGTTATGATATAATCTTTAATCAAAAATCATGTAAAGCTGTTAGTCAGAAAGATGGGACTATCCTATTTAATGGTAAGAGGAAAAACAACATTTACAAAATCAAACTTTCTGAACTTAAGAGTCAGAACGTAAAATGTCTTCTGTCTGTTAACAACGAGCAGTGGATCTGGCACAGAAGATTGGGACATGTTAGTATGAGAAGAATATCTCAGATTAACAAACTCAATCTGGTCAGAGGACTTCCAAATTTGAAGTTCAATTCAGATGCTCTGTGTGAAGCATGTCAGAAAGGCAAATTTGCAAAACCATCTTTTAAATCCAAAAATGTTGTTTCTACCTCTAAGCCATTAGAACTTCTGCACATTGACTTATTTGGACCAGTTAAGACTGCTTCTGTCAGTGGCAAGAAGTATGGGTTAGTAATCGTAGATGACTATAGCAGATGGACATGGGTAAAGTTCTTAAGACACAAGGACGAGTCACACTCTGTGTTTGTTACCTTCTGTAACCAAGTTCAGAATGAAAAAGATCTTAGAATCGTTAAAGTCAGAAGTGATCATGGTGGAGAATTTGAAAATAAAGATTTTGAGTCATTCTTTAATGACAAAGGCATTCTGCATGACTTCTCTTGTCCTAGAACTCCCCAACAAAATGGAGTTGTAGAACGAAAGAACAGAACATTGCAAGAAATGGCCAGAACCATGATCAACGAGACAAACGTTGCTAAGACTTTCTGGGCAGAGGCAATAAACACAGCGTGCTACATTCAGAATAGAATCTCAATAAGACCTATTCTGGAAAAGACTCCATATGAATTGTGGAAGAACAGAAAGCCCAACATTTCGTATTTTCATCCATTTGGATGTACTTGCTATATGTTAAATACTAAGAATTATTTGAACAAGTTTGATTCTAAGGCACAGAAGTGTATTATGTTAGGATACTCTGAACGCTCAAGAGGGTACAGAGTATACAATACAGAAACACAGATTGTGGAAGAATCAATCAGTGTTCGTTTTGATGACAAGCTTGACTCTGAAAAGTCAAAGCAGAATGAAAATCTTGCAGGTATAGAAATTGAATTTGCAGGTTCTGAAGACAAGTCATCAGAAGCTCTCAACACAGACATTCCTTCAACGTCTGAAAGAAGCAATGCTAGAAATCCTTCAACTGCTGCTGATCAACCTCAGAAGAGAGTTCCCAGAAGCAGTTTGGATCACCCAGAAGAATCTATTCTAGGAAGAAAGGAAGATCCAATCAGAACAAGAGCAAGCCTCAGAAACTCTGAAGAAACTCTGATGGGACTTGTGTCTCTGATTGAACCTTCTTCCATTGATGAAGCACTTCTGGACAATGACTGGATTCTGGCAATGCAAGAAGAGCTGAATCAATTCACCAGAAACGACGTATGGGATCTCGTTCCAAGACCAAAAGGATTCAACGTCATTGGAACAAGATGGGTGTTCAGAAACAAGCTCAATGAACAAGGTGAAGTCGTCAGAAACAAGGCACGACTGGTTGCACAAGGTTATAGTCAGCAAGAGGGGATAGACTATACAGAAACCTTTGCCCCAGTCGCCAGGTTAGAATCTATCAGACTTTTAATCTCATTTGCTGTTAATAGAGGCATCACTCTGTATCAGATGGATGTCAAAAGTGCATTCTTAAATGGTTATATAGAAGAAGAAGTGTATGTTCACCAACCCCCAGGTTTTGAAAATACCAAACATCCAGAACATGTTTTCAAACTGAAAAAGTCACTGTATGGTCTGAAACAAGCTCCCAGAGCTTGGTATGAAAGGCTAAGTAACTTTCTGCTTGAAAATGAGTTCACCAGAGGGAAAGTGGATACCACTCTATTCTGTAAAACAGTTAAGAGTGACATTTTAGTCTGTCAGATTTATGTTGATGATATAATCTTTGGTTCTACTAATCCTTCTCTTGGAAGAAAATTTGCTAAGTGTATGCAGGCAGAATTTGAGATGAGCCTCATGGGGGAACTGAAGTTCTTTCTAGGAATTCAGATCAATCAAACTCCAGAGGGAACTTACATTCATCAGAGCAAATACATCAGAGATCTTCTGAAGAAATTTGACCTCTCAGAATGTAAGCCATCAAAGATTCCAATGCATCCCACGTGCATTCTGGAAAGAGAAGAGGTAAGCAAAAGCGTAGAACAGAAAGTCTACAGAGGTATGATTGGTTCTCTCCTTTATCTGACTGCTTCAAGACCTGATATTTTATTCAGCGTATGTATTTGTGCTAGATTCCAATCAGATCCTAGAGAATCTCACTTAACAGCTGTTAAGCGAATTTTCAAGTATCTGAAAGGTACTACTAATCTGGGTTTGTTTTATAGAAAATCTAGTGATTACAGTTTAGTAGGCTACTGCGACGCTGATTTTGCTGGAGACAGAGTGGAACGAAAAAGTACTTCTGGAAGCTGCCAGTTTCTGGGAGAAAATCTGATCTCGTGGTCCAGCAAAAGGCAATCAACTATTGCTCTGTCAACAGCAGAAGCTGAGTACATAGCAGCAGCTGGCTGCAGCACACAGATGCTCTGGATGAAAAGTCAGCTTGAAGACTTCCAGATTTTTGAGAGTAACATTCCTATTCTTTGTGATAATACTTCTGCTATTTGCTTAAGTAAGAATCCTATTTTACATTCTAGAGCTAAGCATATAGAAATAAAACATCATTTCATTAGGGACTATATTCAGAAAGGCATTTTAAACTTGAAATTTATAGATACAGACCATCAATGGGCTGATATCTTTACAAAACCCCTTTCAGAAGATAGGTTTAATTTCATTCTGAAACATCTCAGCATGAAAGTATGCCCAGAATGAAAATGCTTTAATTCCATATTTTTATCTTTCAGAATGTAATTATATTACTGTGAACTTCTGATCAATCTTTGTTTCAGAAAGTTAGAACATGCAGATTGTATCAGAGGCAAGTCTGAAGATCTGAGAATCTAATCTCAAAAGACAGACGTGCTGATCACTATATCAAACAAGTGTCATCCAATCATCAGCAAATCCCTGAAGCAGAACGCGTGCACGTTTCTGAGAAAGGAAAACGCTGATTGGGTGCATTGAGACACATGTCTGGTAACCGTTTTTAAGTATCTTTCTCAAATCCCCCAAAATCAGCAAGCATTAAATGCAAAAGTAATCACGCTTGTTAATTGCAATCATTATTTTTTTTCTCTCTCTTAAAAACGTTTTATTTTTCAAAATAATTTCTGAAAATCCTATTTAAGCACATTACTCTTCATTCTTAATCTTTACGCTTACTCATAATCTCTTAAGAATTTTTCTGCATATCTCCTTCAAAACCCTAGCTTCTCTCAAATCACTCTCAAGCTTTTTGTGTGAGAACAATGGCATCCTCCAGCATTTCTGCAGGAAATCAGAAGAAAGAAACCTCTGAGAAATATCAAGCGCCTACCAGAACTCTTCTCACACCAGTAAAGAATCTTGAGGTTCTCTCTGAGTTAATAGTGGATTTCGAAAGTTTGAAGGAAAATGGATTTGACCTAACTGCTGAAGTCAAAACTCAACAGTGGGAGAGGTACTTTGATAGATTGGTTGGACCAACCTTCCCAGAGCTTGTCAAAGAATTTTGGATTCATGCCAAGATTGATAAGCATCTAGTCGTCTCCTCAGTTATGGGAAAGAAGATCATAATTTCTGAAGACCTCATTGCTAGGTTAATTGGTCAGAGTGGTGGCGGAGTCCGTTGTGTGGACATGGCTGATAGGTGTCCGGATATTGGTGTGATAGCAAACTGCATTTTCACTCTTGGTCTTCCCAGCAGCAAAATCAAGGATCTGAAGGATCACTTCAGAGTGTGGGCCAAGATTGTTCTAGGCTGTTTCAATCACAGGAAGCCAACAAGCTCTCCTGACTATATAAACGTGGATCAGCAATTTCTGATCTACTTTATTGATCAGAGGGTGAAGATAAATTTGGCACACTTCCTGTTCAATCATCTGAAGACAAGTGTGAAAGAGACTAGAGAAGAAGAAAGGACGAAAAGAGACTGGATACCTTTTGGGAGGCTTATCTCAGATATTCTGACAGAGAATAAGCTGATAGACTATCTGAGCGAAGCTAAAGTACTGGGCAATTTTGAACCAACTGTTGGAAAAGCGCTGAATGCTAAGAATCTGAAGAAGATGAAGCTAATAGACAATATCAGGAAGGAACCCAGAGCTTCTTCAACTGCTGACATCTCCAGAAGAAGAGTGCCTCTGAATGATTTCCCAAGATTTTCTGAGATGGAATCTCACCCTGATATGGTTGCCAAGTATCCAGATTCTCTCAAGGAAGAAGTTGCAGGTTCGAAGCTGAAGATCAAGGATCTGAGTCAGGTTCAACCTGAAATGGCTCAGAAGAAGTCAAAGAAGAGGAAAGCAGAAGGATCATCTCACCAGACTCCAAAGAAACGAGGTAATCCATCTACTGCTCCTATTTCAATTTCAAATACTATTCCAACATCTGTTGCTCCACCCCAAACCTCTCACAGAATTTCCATTCCAATCCCCACTATTGATGAAAACATACCAGAAGACCCTTCTGAGAACTTACAACTCAGAAGAACCAGAATTAAAATTCCTCTCAAAATTACCAAACAACAACCAACTGTTTCAACAACACCAGCACTTGATAGAGTGCTAGCTGACATTGAGCGTGAACATACTTCTGTTCAACCTCACTCGGAACCACCAAACATTCCTCCTCCACAACCTGAACCAGAAATTCAACCTGAACCAGAAATTCAACCACAACCAGAACCAGAACAAGAACCAGAACCACAATCACAACAACCTATCACAGAAGAACCTCTGATCCATGAACAATCAGAAGTTCCACCTCCTCAACCAGAAAATAATCCTCCCTCATCTCCAACAGAGTTTCATCGCTATGAAACCCCATCTCCTCATCATTCTGATCCCCACTCACCTCAACCTTCACCGCTGGCAATACAGTTGCCATGTGGAACCACCATTATCACACCCCAGTTACCATCATCAGAGGAATCAACACCTCCAAAAAACTCCAACCACTCCAATAGACATATCCTCTGACTCTGATAACCATCCACCAAAACAGACAGCACCTCAGCACACCCCTGAAAGCCAATCCTCTGAAAACCCCAGCAAAACATTCATTGACTTAACAAGTCTTGAACGTCTTGCTGATTTAAGACACAAATTGGCCATTCCCAAACCAAAGCAATTAGATGTTGGCTCTGGTATTTTGGACTTTGAAACAGGTATGCTGCAGTGGATTGCTTCCTTGAAGCAAGTCTGTCCCGGGATGATCGACCCCGCTGCTTCTGATCAGCTCTGGTCACAGTTCAGAGTTTGGGTTCGTTCTGAAGCACTCAAGCTGCAGGACGTCAACTATGAGCAGGCTCAACAGAACTTTAGCAAGCTGCTGAAGGAAGTTGAGAGTCAGCTGCCTCAAGAAGTTGTGCTGCCTCTGGACTCTGAATCTTGGGCTGAGAAAGAGCAAGCTGCCCAGGTGGAACCAGCAGAAGAAGACAAGACTCTTCAGGAAGAGAATCCAGCAGAAGATGTAGCTGAAAGTTCTGAGAAGCTTCCTCCTGCTGAAAGCTCTCAAGCTGCCTTGGACAGGCAGGCTCTGGAAGAATTAAGGCTGAATGACTTGCGTCTACAGCAGCGGATGGATGAGAATAATCAGAAGATGGAAGCAAGAATGAATGTCCAGGACAGCAAAATTGATACTGTTGTCACCATGGTTCAGAAGCAGAATGCAACTTCTGAAAAGATTCAGGCAATGCTGGAAAGCCTGTTCTCACGCATGCCCCCACAACCCTGAAATTTTTTCATGCATGACATTCTCTATATTTTCCTTATTTTCTGATGTACTTTTGACTATGTTTTGACTATGGTTTGTAATGCTATTTTGCTCTGATTCTGAACTATCTTTAATATTATTAGTTTTTCTGATCTAAATCATTTTAGCACATCACCAGCACTTTTTGATTGCTGACAAAAAGGGGGAGAACAAGAATGATATTTAAATCAATAACGGATAACTAGACAGAAACTCTCAAACATTCTAACTCTCTATTACTTGAAATGTTTTTCTGTTTTGTCTTTAAGTCTACAGGCACAAGAAAGCTCTTGAACACAATGAAGACTAGAAGCTCATGTTGCTCTGATCAAATATGAAGTTCTGATATATGAAGCTCTGATCAACCTAACGCTCTGATCCGAAGCAAAGCTCTGACAGGAAAAGCTCTGAAGCTCTGCTTTCTGATAAGTCAAAGACTTACAATCTGATGCTCAAAGACAGAAAAAGATCTGACTCTGAAGAACACGCATATCAAAGGGAAGTAACAAACTCAGGGGGAGTATTTCTTAAACTCTAACTTCTCCGTACTTCTTATTCTGATACATAGATCTGATAACCTTTTCACGTTATTTTTCATTTAAAATATCTAGTTTTTGTCATCATCAAAAAGGGGGAGATTGTTAGAACAATGTTTGAATCTAGTACCCTATAATTAAGTTTTGATGATAACAAAGTGAAAAGATATAGTAGTTAAAGATTTCATGATTGAATTATATGCTACTTAAAATTACTATGCTCTGACTTGCAGATATGCTGATTAAAATAAGCAAGATCACGTTCCCAGCATCAGAATATGAGTATGTGCATCAGCATCAGAAGTTGCTGAATCAGAACGTCAAGATCAGAAGATCAACGCTTGCACATGCTGAAGCTTGATGAACAGAACTGCGCGTAAAATACTCTGATACAGAATCAAATCAGTTCATCAGCAGCAAAGCAGAATCAGAATGAGCCAAGCCAGATCGTGCATTGAAGAAGCAACGGTACTGTGCATTGAAAGCTAATCAATACCAACGGCATCATTCTAGACAAGATCTGCTCAGAAAGGAAAGCTTGTAAATAGCATTGAATCAAGAATATTTGCTTCAACGTTCATCTTCTCAAAGTGCTATATAAACCAAGCTTTGAAGATTATCACGGCTAATGCTTCCAAACTCTCTACACGTAAAAAGCTGATCATTAATCTTCACTCTACAAGTTTTGCTAAACCACCAAACTCTGATACTCTATTAGCGTTTAGCAACTTAGTATTCTAAGCTTCATTTGTGTAAACATCACAGTTGTGATATAGTTTTCGTAGAAACATTCACACACATTTGATTATTCCTTTGTAAGAAAGTGTTGCCTTGACAAACCGGATTGTGGTTTGAATCAAGAAGGTTTTAGCAGTTGCTAAAACAGATTTGTATTCAGTTGAATATAGTGAATTAAGACCTCGTTGGAGAGAGGCGAAATCACCTTGAACGGGTGGACTGGAGTAGTTTGAGATCAAACGAACCAGGATAAAAATACCTTGTCATTTGCTTTAAGTTTCCAGTTTTACAATTCAACCCCCCCTTCTTGTGTTTTTCACCCCTTCACGACAAACTCTTCATCACTTCTCCAAATGGAATCTCTAAGTCCATTCCTAATGATCAACAAATAGTTCACCTCATGCACAAGCGAGTGCAAATTTTTGGGCACTTAAGTGTTCAATCATCTTCCACCTTCAAGTCATGAGTGACAGACTCGTCAATCTACCTATTCAGGTTTAAGAAGATTGAACAGGGGCAGTTGTTGTACCCCAAAATTTCCCTCTCTTTTCTCAATACATTTCACAAAATATCTTCAATGCTCAAGGATTCTCAAGGAATTGATCAAACAAAACCACCTCTGAAACACTAAGGCCGCAAACTAGGGTTTTGACTAAGAACGACTGATCATTGACTTTTGACCTAATACATGACCTAATGGTTTGAAACATGGTCCCAAAGATTCAAATGCATGATTTTAACCTAATTGCATATATCAATTCATTTCTCAAGATTATTGGATTGACGGATGAAATTTGGTCAACTGATGAAAATGTCAGCTGTACACTGAAAAGTCAAACTTTGACTTTTTGACCAAATTTGAGTTTCAAAGATAAAATTCATCAAGACATTCAAGAATATCAAGCTTGATCATCAAGAAGTCAAGAAAGTCAAAAGTCAATGTGAAAAGTCAAAATTTTCAAGACTTAGAAATTTTTCTAAGTGTTTTTATACATGATAATTTCACTACTTCATGTCAATTTTTCACCCAGATGCATTATGATTAAAAGGAAACTTTCAAAATGAAATTTATAGATCTTGATGAATTATAAAACTTTATATTAGAGGGTTGATGTCCAAAAAAATGCTTAGATTTGAAGATACAAGCCCATGAAGTCATGACATTTTCATCTAACACTTAGAGAAATTTCTAACAGATTTTGGTCAAGATTTTATCCCAACTTCTTGGCACTTTTTCACATAGTTACAAGATAATTTTGTCAAAATGGCCAACATGAAAGTTATAGAGGATGTTTCAAGCTTTCCAAAACATCCAAGAGCATTAATTTATCATACTTGAGCTAGGAGATTCAAGGACCTGAAGTTGGGCATTCATTCTTGATTTACAAGGCAGATTTGTGATGAACAAGGAACCAAAATATTAGTTATGCTGCATAATCTTCACTTTACATGCCTCAAACTTGTATATCATTCCTTAATTGAATGATTACATAGCTGGTTAAACTATGATCCAATTGTTTGAGCCTTTATCCAAGTGATCATTCCATTTTTGGAAGAAAGCAACATATCCATTCTTGAAAAGTTCACTTTAATCACAAAGTCAATTTCTTGAGCCTCTAACTTATTATTCTAATCACACTTAACTTCTACAAGTCATAACAAACATGTTTAAAGTGATCAACCATTTTAGATAGCTTGGTACAAGCATTGGAAACATGTTCTTCATGCTTGCTTCAAAAACAAGCAAGATAGCCATAACATGTGCTTCAAAATCTGAGTTGTTTCAAGTCTCAAACCTTTTATATAAATAGAGAGGCCAATTGCAAGAGAAGGAGGTCAAAAAAATAAAGAGAAAGGCCAGAAGTTTTATGTTGTGTTGACAAATCCTTAAACCCCCTCATACTCTCAAAACCATAATTGTCCATAAAACCTCCACTCTTGAGCTTAGAAACCGAAAATCTTTAAATCTCTCAAACCTTACATTTTTGTCCAAACAAACCATCCACACACTTCATATACATCATATAGAAGTTGTTCAAACACAAGAACAACTTCTGTAACATCATTATCATCACTTTCCAAACTCAAAAACATTTTCTTGCAAGTTGACTTGGTTGGAGAAATTCGAACACTTTCAGTATAAAGTAAGGATTGGAACAACTTCAAAAGGGTCCGAAGGAGCTCAATCAATCATCACATTGCAATTGGAAATATCCATACACGTTTTGAGTTTTCACTTCAAGATGTAAGTTTTCTCAAACTGTGATAACGTTGTGCATACATCATTTTACTTTCGTTTTCAAAAGATTAAAACAGGACAAATCAGCATAGAAGAGTTACAAACACTAAAAATCACAAAAAAAGTTCTTCTGGAAGTCTGAAACGGCCTGCTGTGTCACTTGACATGAGTTGTGTCAGGAAGAAAACAGGAAAAATGGCAAGATAGGGCTCTGGCATGGGTGCTCGTGTCACATGACACTGCCCGTGTCCCGCTTACTGGAATTAAAAATTGACAAAATGGAAGGACAGGGTACTGACACAGGTGCCTGTGTCACATGACATTGCCTGTGTCACATGACACTGCCTGTGTCAGTTCAACTGGGACTAAAAAAGACATGCATATTTATTACAGGGTTCTGACAGGGGTGCCTGTGTCACGCGACATGGCTCGTGTCATCTTCAACACCAAAAATTCTGATCTTTTGAGACTCTTTTTCGATTATTTTTATTCAATTTGGTTGTAATAGTAGGCTTTAATTGCTTTCATTCCCCATTCATAAATTTTTACCCCCATCCCCCTCGATGACGCTTTGAATGTTGCCTTATAAATGATCTTAGACCCTTAAGGAAATGTTAAGGTATCTCACAATATTGCTATCTATGACTATACAATGACCCACGTCCGTCCCTTCTCATCCAATGATAGGGCTTCTTACCAATCAATGGTAAGATAGCAATGTCAAAGGAAGAGAGAAATTAACAAAAGACTTTTTGAGTAGGTAGAACATTCTTAGTTGCTCGCTCACAATCCATCTTCAAAAACATCTTTCAAAATACACCAAACACTTTCAAAACATGAAATATTTTCAAAAGTCCAACACTTTGTATGCATTCTTATAGAGACGAGAATCATTACAAAGTTTGCCTAAACGAAGGCGCTTTTCAAAAATACTTTTGAAACCCACCACAAACACATTTCAAACAAAACAATTTCAAAAGTGATCTAGCAAGAAACTAAGAGCTTGTAGATAACTACGGATGAAAAGGATCCTAACACCTTCCCTTTTCATAACCTACCCCCCGAACTCAAGAAAAATATCTCAAAGGTTTTTCATGTTCTTTTCACCCTTTCCTTATTGGATAAAAGAAAAGTTGGTGGCGACTCTTGCTATCCATAATAATTGCGATAAAAACATAAAACACCCAAGTCAGTTCTCCCACCGTATTACATCAGGCTTTAGAGGAGATCTTGGCTTTGTTAATCTATGGATTGGTATTGTTCCCTAATCCAGACCAACTCATAGATTTGAATGCCATCAAAATATTTCTTGCTCGTAATCATGTGCCTACCTTGCTAGGAGATATTTTACATTCTCTTCACACTCGTACTATGAAGAGGAGACAAACTCTCATGTGTTATATACCTCTGCTATTCAGGTGGTTTATTTCGCACCTTCCCCGCTCGATAATAAATAATGAACAAGGTTTGAAGTGGTCTCAAAGAATAATGTCACTCTCTCATACAGACATCTATTGGTATTCCCAATCTCACGAGGATATCATTATCATTGACCGCTATGGGGAATTCCCTAATGTTCCACTCCTTGGAATTAGGGGAGGTATTACTTATAACCCTTCTCTAGCTCTACGTCAATTTGGTTATGCTCGAAGAGACGGTCCTCATGATACGCTTATCTAGGGTATTATGTTCGATTATGAGAATGATCCTCAAGGTTATCGTTAAAGGTTTATACATGCTTGGGGTATAGTGAACAAGATTGATAGAAAGACTTTAGGATAGAATAATTCCATCCCTCTAGAGCCCTATCTCAAATGGGTACAAGCTTGTGCTCAAAAACTTATGATGCCATATCCTGTTGTCCTACCAGTAATCATGGAGCCTGTTGTCGAAGGAGGCGTCACTAGCACCATCCTTCATCCAGACATGCCTACTGACCTTGAAGAATTTCAGAAGTCCTGGATTCAACTCAAGGAAGAACGGGACACCTTTGAGACTCAATTCTATGCAAGTGAGAAGAAAGTGTTGGAGCTCACGAAGAAACTTCACGAGGTGCAGAGTCTTAACGGATATATCAACACGAAGAAGAGGTGTCTATGAGAAACTTAAAGTTTTAAGAGTTTTTTAGTTTATTCCTTTGAAATCTTTTGTATTCACATGAACTTATTAATAAAAATCTTTGTTTTTGTTTCCTTTTGGTTAACAAATTTAAATCTCATAAAGTCCTTGAAAACATTGCATATACATATCATGCATATCATTACATGATAGGTATTTCAAGATAGGTTTCTTATCTTTTTGTTGTTTATCAGTAGAAAGAATGACTCTTGAATAAACAGTTAAGGATCTCCAGGCTTAGAGCATCCAGTTCCAGCAAATGTTCTTGAATCTAGCCAAAGGGAAGGAAGAGCTGATAGCCCTCATCACTAAAGAGCGGAAGGAGAAAATCAAGAAACCAGCTGGCATCCTTAACATGGGAAGGAGGCTTAAAGGTCCGGTCAAGCGAGCTTTGGAGTTTGAAGAAGAAAATAATGACCAAGAGGAAGATGATAAAATTATGAAGGCTTATAACCAGGGTTGTGATGAAGAAGAAACGAACTATTCAGATGAACAATATCCTCCGGCTGACGACAAGTACAAGCAACTGGAAGATCGTCTCAATGCTATGGAGATCCAGGGAGTTCCTGGGTTGGATTTTGAAGAGTTGGGTCTCATCTCAGTGGTTGTTATCCCTCACAAGTTCAAGGCCCCCGTCTTTGCCAAATACGACGATATTTCTTGTCCTAAGCTTCATTTGTGGTCTTATGTCCGAAAAATCCAACCCCATATTGCTGATAGAAAACTATGTGCATTTCTTCCAAGAAATCCTGTCAGGGACGCAATTAGAATGGTTCTATCTGCTGGAAGGAACCAACATTCACACTTGGGAAGACTTGGCTGATGCTTTTTATAAGCATTATCAATATAATGCTGACCTTGCACCAACGTGAGTGCAATTACAAAACATGTCTATGGGCTCGAACGAGGGTTTCAAAGAATATGCCCAAAAGTGGAGAGACTTAGCTCGAAGGGTGCAACCTCCCTTGTCTGATCGGGAGCTAACTAATATATTCATGGGTACTCTGATAGGTCCATTCTTTAATCTTCTAATTGGGAGTATTTCATCTGGTTTCACTAAGCTAATCCTGACCGAGGAACGAGTTGAAAGTGGTATCAAGAGAGAGAAAATTCCAGTGGTTGCATCTTCTAGTGTTGTAAAGAAGATGTTCAACAATAAGAAAGAAACCAATGATGTCTATGGCCAGAAGGGCCATGGTAAGAATGATCACCATCAGTCTGTGGGAGAGGTGTTGATTTCTAATCCTGCACCTATTCAACAATAACAACAAGGGAATCAGCGTAGGTCAGACGCTCCGAGGAGGCAATTCACCAAGATTAGCATGCCTTTGTCTCAGGAATTACAACATCTGTCAAAAGTAGAATTGATAACACTACGGGATCCTCCTCAGAACCCCAACACCTCCTCTCCTAAGTACAACCCAAATGCGAAGTGTGCCTATCATTCTAACAGTCTTGGGCACGACACCAACAACTACTGGTCCCTGAAGAACAAAATTCAGGATATGATCGATGCAAAAGATATTGAATTTGATCCTCCCGAGACCCCTAATGTGATCACTACGCCTATGCCCAGTCATGGTAAAGGTGTTAATGCTATAGAAGATTTTTCCTATGTCTCCACCATAAGTGACTTGACTACTCCCTTGATAATCGTTAAGAAGAATCTGTTGCGAGCCGATTTATTTTCGGTTGCCTTGAAAGTTGTTACTATTGTGTGTCCCAAGCTGATGGTTGCATATGGATGAATAAGGGTATTCATCATTTGATTGATAGCCATGAAATTCTGTTTGAGAAGACTCTGACCGTGAAGAGTTTGCATGAAAGTATGTATCAAGAGCTGAGACTTGAAGATGTTTCTATAATCACAATTTTCAATACTCCTGTAAGGATCACCTCTAAAGGTCCTATAAGGATTTCTGCCGAGCCTAGGGTGGCTCCCCTGATTATTACTACACCGGGGCCAGTCCCCTATTCCTCTGGCAAGGTTGTTCCCTGGAATTATGGAGCTAAAGTTTATTACCATGGTGTTAAGCAAGAACCATGGATTGTCGAAGATGAAGATTCTGAAGTTACTAACCTTAATGTTAAAAATATTGTTGGGACTAGTAAAGTTACCAGAACGGGAAGGGTCTTCTCTCCAGAGATCTCCCCTCCAAAGACTACCACTACACCAATACGTATCTCTATTGCTGGATTAACTGTTGACACCCGAGGCAAACAAAAGGTGATTGAGCCTGCCCAGACGGGGGCACCATCAAAAGATGTTACTGTTGAAGATTCCTCCAAGCAGGAGATGGAGGAAATATTGAAAATCATCCGCAAAAGTGACTACAATATCATTGAATAACTGGGGAAGACGCCCTCCAAGATATCCAAGCTATCCTTGTTATTATGCTCTGAAGCCCATGCTCAGGCTTTGGTAAATTTTTTTGAAGACCGCTCATGTACCACAGGAGACCTCCACTGATCAGTTTGAGAATTGTGTTGCAAGCCTAACAGCTGATAATGGATTAGGCTTTTTTGATGTTAACTTAGCTCCGGCAGGAAAGAATAATAACAAGGCCCTGCATGTCTCTATTGAATGTAGGGGCACTACCTTGGCGCATGTGTTGGTAGATAAAGGTTCCTCCTTAAATGTATTATAAAAAGGTGCTCTAGATAGACTGTATTATGAAGGGGTTGTCCTGAAACCCAGTGATATTATGGTAAGAGCCTTTGATGGGTCAAGGAGAATGGTACACGGGGAGTTTGATCTTCCGATCAAGATGGGATCTCAGGTCTTCGACTCCACCTTATATGTAATGGGTATTTGTCCGACCTATTCTTTTTTTCTTGGACGCCCCTAGATTCATAGGGCATGCGTTGTTACCTCTACCTTGCATCAAAAATTGAAGTATCCTGTGAAATGGAAAATTGTTACGGTTTATGGATAAGAAGAGTATATGGTGAGCCATTTGAATTCTTTCAAATATGTTGAGATGGGTGGTGAATTCAGTGAAACTCCCTTCCAGACCTTTTAAGTAATCCCTCCGAAAATTGTTGTTGCTAAAGCTACGCCTGCTACTCCTAGGATTACCAAATATCTCCCAAGAATGGCTTCTCTAAAAGATGCTAGGATTGTGGTAGAAGAAGGCGGTTGCACTATTTGGGGTCAGCTTCCTAACATTCCTTACAAGTCTAACAAATTTGGTTTGGATTTCACCTTAGAGGCTCAGAAGGCAGTTCTTCGTGCTCGTGCTGGGAGACCACCTTTTCGCATCACTAATAATGAAGTCAATGATATAGAAGACACTGATAGTGACTGTGATTTGGACAACTGGATATTCCCTACTACTGGTGGTGGACTCGACAACTGGAAGGCTAAAGACTTTATACCAATCTCCTTTAGCCAAGAGTAATTGATATTTCCTGTTTTATTGCTTTCAAGTTTTTGGGATATGTAATTTTGAAAACAATAACTTTAAGCCTTGTGCCTTACCCGGGGCACAACGGTCCACTTGTTAGGGTTGTTATCTTTCATCCATATATGCTCATCTAATAAAACATTGGACGTTTTTGCATTCAAATTGTGCGCTCTTTGTCTTTTAATTACTTTATTGCTTTCAAATATAGCTATGTGTTTCTTACACACACACACACACTACATTGTAGATCCACATCCATTATGGATCTCGTCGATTTTGTTTCTGCTACTTCCACTCATGACTTTGAAAATCCGATCTACCAAGCCAAGGACGAAGGTGAGGAAGATTGTGAAATACCTGGAGAACTTGCCAGACTCTTAATACAAGAAGAAAAGGCTATCCAACCACATGAAGAACCAGTCAAAGTTGTAAACTTAGGTACCGAGATAGACCGGAAAGAAGTCAAGATAGACGCCAATTTAGAGAGCAGTGTCAAGAACAGGTTAATTCAGATGTTGCATGACTATGTTGAGATCTTTGCTTGGTCATATGAAGACATGCCAGGGCTCGATACTGATATTATGGTCCATCGTCTACCAATGAAAGAGGGTTATTCTTCGATTAAGTAGAAAGTTCGCCGTATGCGTCCCGAGATATCAGAGAAGATCAAAGTTGAGTTTATGAAGCAATTCAGCGCAGGCTTTTTAGCAGTGAAATCATATCCTCAATGGGTTGCTAATATTGTTCTGGTAACAAATAAAGACGTAAAAGTGCATATGTGTGTAGACTACAGGGATCTGAATAGGGAGAGCCCCAAAGATGACTTCCCACTTCCACATATTGATGTTTTGGTCGACAACACAGCTCAACACAAGGTGTTCTCTCTCATGGATGGTTTCTCAGGGTATAATCAGATCAAGATAGCACTCAAAGATATGGACAAAACTACCTTCGTCACACAGTGGGGCACTTTCTACTACAAGGTTATGCCTTTTGGGTTGAAGAACACCAGCACAACTTATCAGCGTGCTATGGTAGCTTTATTCTATGACATGATTTATCATGAGATAGAGGTCTACATCGACGACATGATAGCAAGATCACAAACTGAAGAAGAGCATCTTGATCATCTACATAAATTGTTTGAAAGACTGAGGAAGTATAAACTAAGGTTAAATCTGAACAACTGCACCTTTGGGATGAGATCTGGTAAAATCATGGGTTTCGTCATCAGTGGTAAAGGTATTGAAGTTGATACCGCCAAGGTCAAGGCCATTCAATAAATTCCAGCTCCTTGTACTGAGAAGGAAGTCGGAGGTTTCTTAGGACGACTTAATTACATTGTCCGACTCATTTCTCATTTGACTGTTACTTGTGAGCCAATATTCAAGCTGCTGAAGAAAGATCAAGTAGTAAAGTGGAACAACGACTGCCAAATAGCCTATAAAATTAAGGAGTACCTACAAGAACCTCATATTCTGATGCCACTAGTTGAAGGAAGAACTCTAATCATGTACCTAACGGTGCTAGAGAACTCAATGGAGTGTGTATTACGGCAGCATGACGAGTTTGGTCGAAAAGAGAATGCCATATACTACCTTAGCAAAAAGTTTACCGACTATGAAACAAGATATTCGTTGCTCGAGAAAACTTGTTGCACTTTGGCATGGGTTGCTCGCTGGCTAAGACAGTATATGTTGACTCATACTACTCTATTGATTTCTAAAATGGATCCCATCAAGTACATATTTGAGAAGCCATCCCTCTCCAAAAGAATAGCCTGATGGCAAATGGTCTTGACAGAATACGACATTCAGTACACCACTCAAAAGGAAATCAAAGGAAGTGTATTGGAAGATCATTTAGCACATCAAGCTGTAGACGGGTATCAGTCTATGAATTTCGAATTCCCGGATGAGAACATTATGCTAGTTATAGATTGTGAAGAACCTGGACCATATGAAGGCCCTGAGCCAGGATCCCGATGGACTATGGTTTTCGACGGAGCTTCCAACGCACTTGGAAACAGAATTGGTGTTTAAATTGTCTCTCCTAAGGGTTTCCATATGCCCTTCACCGCCAGATTATGCTTTGATTGTACCAACAACATGGCCGAATACGAAGCGTGCATTATGGGTATTAAAGTTGATATTGACCTAAGAATCAAGTTCTTGGATGTATATGGGGACTCAGCCCTGGTGATCAGTCAGATCAAGGGAGAACGGGATACGAAGCACCCAAATCTCATTCCTTATAAAGAGCATGTGTTAACCTTAATCCCGTACTTCGAGGAAATCACTTTTGAGCACATCCCACGAAAAGAGAACTAGTTGACGGATGCATTGGCAACAATGTCATCTATGTTCAAAGTTAGATGGGACAATGAGGCTCCCAGAATTACCATTGAAAGAATGGAAGAACCATCACACTGCTATGAAGTTGACACTGATGGAGTAGAAGAAAAACCTTGGTTTTAAGAAGTGAAAAGGTACCTTGAGGCTCGAGAATACCCTGAAGGGGCATATATCAATGACATGAAATTCTTATGGAGGTTCTCGGCTAAATTCTTATTGAGAAACAGAATCTTGTACAAGCGCAATCATGATTCGACTCTGCTTCATTGTATGGACAAGAAAGAGGCGGAAAAGATTATGGAAGATATGCATGAAGGTACCGTTGGTACTCACTCTAGAGGGAATACTATGGCCAAGAAAATTCTGATAGCAGGTTACTATAGGTCGACTATGGAAACCGACTGTCACCACCACTCGAGAACTTATCATAAATTCCATATCTATGTTGATATAGTACACGTGCCTCTAGTACCTCTGAATGTCTTGACTGCTCCTTGGTCATTTGCAATGTGGGGCATTGATATGATTGGAGAGATTAAGCCTGTTGCTTCTAAAGAACATCGCTTCATCCTCGTCGCTATTGATTACTTCACAAAGTGGTTTGAAGTAGCCTCGTTCTTCTCTGTTACCAAGAATGTCGTGGCCCGGTTCACTCGGCATAACCTTATCTGTCGGTATGGCAATCTCGAGAGGATTATCATAGAAAATGGTACTAACCTTAACAACACTATGATCACGGAGCTCTGCACACAGTTTAATATTAAGCACCATAACTCTTCTCCGTATCAATCAAAGATGAATGGCGCAATGGAAGCCTCTAATAAGAATATAAAGAAGATTTTGAAAAAGATGGTTGTGACCTACAAAGACTGGCATAAGATGTTACCGTTTTCTCTCCACGACTATCGCACTTCAGCTCTAACATCAACTGGGGAAACCCTATTCTCTCTGGTTTACGATATGGAATCCATCCTACCTATCGAAGTTCAGATTCCTTCTCTGAGGATTATGAAAGATGCAGACTTAGACAAAGACGAGTGGATTCAAACTAGGTTGGAACAGTTGAATTTGATTGACGAAAAAAGGCTTGTGGTTGTATGTCACGGTCAGGTATATCAGAAACGTACGATCAAGGCATTCAATAAGAAAATCAAGCATCAGGTACATCAGGCTAGTGACTTGGTAATAAAGTGCATCATTCTACCACAATGTGATCCCATGGGGAAATGAACTCCCACTTATGAAGGGCCATTTCTAATCAAGAAAATATTTTTTGGCGGTGCTATGATATTGACCACCATGGACGGTGAAGATTTTCCACACCCTGGGAATGAGGACATAGTTAAAAGATACTACGCGTGAAAAAGTAACTTGCTAGGTTGACTGGCCTAGGAAAAAATAAGGGCATCCTGGTGAACCAAAAGGGTTCGAGCAAAAATTAGGGATACATATATAAAAAAATGTACACCCGGCAAGTCAAAAACCTGAAAAGGCGGCTAGGGAAAAAAAGGGTATCCCGGTGGACTAAAAACCCGAAAGGGCAGTCCAGGAAAAAGTTAGGGATTAAAAGCATACGACTATGTCTCGTTGGACCACTTATAGCGAGCTTTATCACAAACGTCAAGTTCAAACGGTACAGATCAGTTCAGTTAACTTCTTCTGATAGCAAGGGATGAGATGCTTAAAGATATAGGGGGCGATAGAAGAGTTGAAACCCGACGAGATTATTTCCACATAGCTATAATGTTTTGTTTTCACTTTGTACTCTTTCCATTTCACGACGATTTCCTCTTACTAGGATTTTTGTCTCTTTGTACAAAACCTCCTGTTTATGGGCGAACTATCAATAGAAATACAAATTTCAAAATTCAAACTTCTGATTTACCTTTTTCTATTTTGTTTACAAAAACGTCCAATGAATAAATTGAATGAACATATGCATATGAATACAATTACTGTTAACAAGTATATGCATAAAATCAAGAATAAGCATTTTGTTGTACCCCAAAATTTGCCCTCTCATTTTATTCAAAACATGCTCCTAGAAGTCCTCAACTTACCCAAGGATGCCTAAGGATTGACCAGACAAATCCTCCACTTAAGACTATGAGCCTCAAATTAGGGTTTCACTCCTCATCAAGATGTTTGAGTCCCAAGGGTCCCAAATGATTTCCATGGCCCTAATATGTTCTCAAGATCATCCATGCCAAGTTTCATGCCTTGCACAAGGGGTTTGCTCATTCAACTGCTCAGATGCCTGGAAATCAACACACTAGGTCAAAAGTCAATTGCGACCCACATACAATCAAACTTCAAGATTTTTGGTCAACATCAACATTTTGAAGTAATATCCATCATTTGAACAAGGGTTGATCATGAATCCTCAAGGAATGCTCTTAATTCATCAAACCTCAAAAGTTGCTAAATTAGGGTTTCTATAGGAAAAGTCAACCAAACTTTGACCAGGCATAACTTTCTCATACTTTATCTAAAATTTCCCATCCAAGGCTCATTTTGAATAGGATGCAATTCCCTACAACTCATCTTCATCCTTCAAGTTAAAAAATTTCACTCATGAAAAGATATGAATTCAGACATTATAGGTCATTTCAAAAAGTCAACAAAAACACCTTTTGGGTCAAAGCTTCTTACATGAACATGGAAGATCCAATTGAGGTGAAACCAAAAGGGTTGTTTATAGGACATCCTAAGATTTCTAAAAAGTCAAAGAACACTCTCTTAGGGTCAAAATTGAGAGAGATGTGCATTGTCAAAGTTGTTTAATTTTGGAAATTTGTACAAAGTCAACCATGCCCAAAATGCATTTTTCTTCAAATGGGTCCAACTTTTTATGCTTGATCTTGTTCCTAACATGGTCCACGACCCATGAACCACTCCATGCATAATTTGCTTATTTATTTTATTTATTTTGATTTTTAACCATTTAAAATCTAAATTAAATCAAATAAATGATATAAAAATAGTGAAGATTTGTTTTGATTTGATTTTAAAGTGAATCACAATTCAAATATGTTGTATAATGCCAAAAGATTCGTGCAAGCTTGGAAAGGGAGGAAATATACACATTTGGAAATTTTTCAAGATTTGATTTTCCTCTTAAAGCCATGCCTTTATTCCTTGGATTTTTTCCATATATGTTAACCTAATGCAGTCCCATATATGTACACAACGCAGCCAAAGCAAGAAAACAAGGATTGGGTCGTGAAAATCATAAGAACAAAACTCAAATTTTTGACAAAAAAGTGGGTTCGAATTCTGAGTTAGAGGGAAATTTAAGTTGATTCAAAGTCAGCAATCAATTCCTGGGCGTGTATTGAAGCTATTCCAATCGCTCTCAAGCCATAAAACGCCCAAAATCGTAAGATACAGGATTCATTCTTTCCATTTTTCTTGATTCTCGATTACATGTGTATGCGCATTTTCAATGAAATTTAATCATGCATTCATGTTTATTATAAGGCTTTGATGCTACCTAAATGGTTTAATTGATTTTTAAGTGCAGGAATAGCATGGCGCCATTGTTAGGGTTTCAAGGTCCCAAATTGGGGACTCCCCGTAGAGGCAAAATTAAACCAAATTGTGGGTGCCAATGAACTCAGGGAACGATTTGAAATTGATCTACGTCTTTGGTTTTGATTTATCTTACTGGTATTTTAGTTTTGAATTTTGCAGGGATGTAGCTACGGACAAAAACAATCACTATAGCCTTTAGTGACGGTTTTGTCCGTAGGTAAAAGGCTAATACCTAAAACAACAGTTCTGAGGAAGGAGATGATAAGGTGGCTGACTACCATTGGAGGATTTGAAATTACGCGCGTTTTCTAGTCATAAGGCGTGTCTTTCCATTATATTATTATTTGTTATTATATTAACAACTAAACAAAATATCACGCATGGCAAAGGGTAACGCTGGTAAGAGGAAGGACCTGGGTTCGATCCCAGGTCCAGGAATTTTATTTATTTTCCTAACACGCTTTACAGGATTCCATACTCCACGCAACCAAGTGCCTATCATGCACCACAAGATCCACACCATTAGATCGTCTGCATCCCAAATCTCACGCCTCAAGCAAGCAGTCACATGGTGGACCTCTTGAAGAACAGATCCACTGAATCCTGCGTAGGCTCTGGGCCAATAAAGATGGGCCTCTCACAAATTCAACTCCATACCCCCTGTTTACTAACAGCACCAGGTCCAATTTCTTTCTTTTTTATTTTCTTTTGTTTTATTTATTTGATTAATTATTTTTTACAAAAAAAAAACAACAAAAATCATTATTTTATCAAATCAAAAAATCATGAAAAATTAAAATCACAAAAATGTAGAATTAGACTTTTTTTATATATTAATTTTATTGAAAGTAAATTAGTTTAATTAGATTAACTTGATTGTTTATTATTAATTAAAATTAATTAGAAAAATTAGGTTTAATTTGCAATTAATTTATTTTCTCAATAAAAATACACAAAAATATTTTTTTAATTAATTAGATTCTTAGGCTTCTGATTTATTCCCGGATTTAATTCGTCTCGCGCGCATTCACTTATGTATAATTATTGTAACTGTTTCGAGGTTTGTAATAGATTAATTAGGATTTTAATTTCCGCATCTTTATTTTCAGTCAAATATTTATGTATCTTCCCAAAAGCCTTGTAATAGTTAGGACTTTAATTTCTCGCACTTTTTAATTTCCGCAACTATAAAACCGCCTAGATGCATGGATAATAGGATTGTATGCGAAAGATAAATCAACGATTAAAAGGTAGATAACCCTAATTGTTCAAAGAAAATTAACTGAAAAAAACACACTTGCACGTGTTCACTCCTAGGGTTTACCCCACTTCGGTTGCCTTCGGTAAACGGTCATGAAGCATAGGGAATTTTAGTGGTCGTCCTCTAGTCCCAAAAGATCAAAAATGACCCGTACGGATGTTTCCTCGGAAAGATCTTTAGGACTTTAGGATAATTACTAAAATTTCCTAACCATTGCTTTTGTGACCGTGCTTGTCCCTTTGAACGTCCCGTAAAAACTCCAACAATGGGGCTACCTACTCCTTAATAGTAGGATAACGATGTCTAAAGGAAATGAGAACGAACAGTCTTTTTTTGAGTAGGTAGAAATCTTAAGTACTTGCTCAAAAAAACAAAAACTTTTTCAAAAACACTTTTAAAATTGTTTTCAAAAACAACTTCGTCACACTCTTGAGGGAGAATACAAGGGTTACCACGAAGTTAAACAAAAACTTTTCAAAACACACACAAGCAATTTCAAAATGAGCAAGTACCTAAGAGCCCATGGAAAACCACGGATAGAAAGGGTGCTAACACCTTCCCTTTCTATAATCTACCCCCCGTATTCAGAAACTCTCGAAAAAAGGTTTTTTCTGTTCTTTTTCCTTTCCTTTGTTTGATGAAATAAAAGTCGGTGGCGACTCTTGCTTACCGCAACATTTACAACAACAAAAAACGCAAACTAGTATAACAGTCAGTTCTGCCACCGTATCACACATTTGCTCAAGACTTTAGGATTTTGGATAATGTTCAAGTCATCAATGTATCCCCACAGAAAAATCCTCACAAAATTATCCCCGCAGAACAACTTCCATGGGATTATCCCTATAGAGTATACTTAACAAGCTCATCTTCTACAAAGATATATTTCACCAACAGATCCCCCTAGCAGATAAGGGAATATGATCTTTTCCCCAGCAATGTCACCAACCTATAGAGTCCCAATCTCCATCAGAGACTATGGCATCAGTAGGGTTTATGGAAATTCTCTTCCCCAGCTGAGTTTATTTCCCCAACACTGTAAAATCCCCTGCAGAATTCCCTTTCTCCAACAGAGCTCATGTCCCCAGCAAGGGTATTCCTATGTCAAAGTTTAGGGTTTATTTCCCTAACAAGGTTTATTTCCCAGCGGAGTTCAGCCTCCCCAACTTGAGTCTATTTCTTTAACTACTACAGATCACCAGAAAAATTTCTCTTTCCAGTAAGGGGAAGTCCAAACCACTAACCCCAAAGAGCTACTATGGATTATGAAGAAGGCCCAGATATCGTTTAGCCTTATCCTCTCCAAACGAGTCGACATCTATATAAGAAACTCGGTCATATAACACTTTGAGAGGTTATCCTTTTTTTATCCCCAATCAGGGTATATGAGAATTAAAATCCCCAATAGAGCAATGAACAACCAATGTTCTTGAACCCGTCTCCCCAAACGGAAATTAACATTCCTCAGTGGAGTTTCCTCAAACAAAAAGCATGAATCCTCATCAAAATTGAAGATACACATATTCTTCATTCCCAGTAATAGTCGGGGATTTATTTTTCAAAGATGCTACGCGGAGTTACTAATACACTTCAATGACATTTCACATTCATACATCATTTACAGGCATCACAGCATATGCATACAACACACTCTCATTTATTTTGAGAATACCATTACGCAATTCATTTCATACATCATAACATTGCATACAAATAACTCTTTATATTTTCAGGTAAATATCTACAAGCAGATTCCTCAGAGGCTATATTTGACAAATAGCTACTTAAGCACTTTCCCCTGAAGATCATGCTAAAAGAGAACCTCTCCTAGTTGAAGTTGAACATAGACATCTTCTAGTTCGGATGAAATCGGGCGTAGATTTCTTTCTAATACTCTTTTTGTAAAAAGTCAGATGTAGTCTCTTTTCGGTACCTTTCCTAGTTGAAGTCGGACATAGACATCTTCTAGTTCGGATGAAATCGGGTGTAGATTTATTTCTGATACTCATTTTGGAAAAACTCAGACGTAGACTCTTTCCGGTACCTCTCCTAGTTGAAGTTGGACTTAGACATCTTCTACTTCGGATGAAATCAGGCATAAATATCTTTCTGATACTATTTTTGGAAAAAGTCAGTCGTAGACTCTTTCTGATACCTTTCCTAGTTGAAGTCGGACGTATACATCTTCTAGTTCAGATGAAATTGGGCATAGATTTATTTCTGATACTCTTTTTAGAAAAAGTAAAACTTAGACTCTTTCCGGTACCTTTCCTAGTTGAAGTCGGACGTAGACATCTTCTAGTTCGGATGAAATTGGGCGTAGATTTATTTCTGATACTCTTTTTGGAAAAATCCAGACGTAGACTATTTTCGGTACCTTTCCTAGTTGAATTCGGGCGTAGACATCTTCTAGTTTGGATGAAATCGAGTGTAGATTTCTTTCTGATGCTCTTTTTGGAAAATTCAGTCGTAGACTCTTTCCGGTACCTCTCCTTGTTGAAGTCGGGCGTAGACATATTATAGTTCGGATGAAATCGGGCGTAGATTTCTTTCTGATACTCTTTTTGGAAAAGTCAGGCGTAGACTCTTACCGGTACCTCTTCTAGTTGAAGTCGAGCATAGACATCTTCTAGTCCGGATGAAATCAAGCATAGATTTCTTTCTGGCTCTCTTTTTGGAATATTCAGGCGTAGGCTCTTTCCGGTACCTCTCCTAGTTGAAGTCGGGCGTTGACATCTTCTAGTTCAAATGAAATCAGGCATAGATTTCTTTCTGATACTCTTTTTGGAAAAGTCAGACGTAGACTCTCTCCAAATACATCTTCTAAAGACAAAGTCGGGTGTTGACTTAGTCTGATTTTTTTATCAATAATTATCCTGTATGGCATCTATAAGCCCATCTCTGCCACCTCTCAAAATGGCATCCTTAAGCCCATTCTCGGTATAATTAATGAACAATGTTACTTTGTGCACAGGCAAGCGCAAATATCTGGGCACTTAAGTGTTCAATCTTCTTCTACCTTTAAGTCACGAATGGCGGACGTGCCAATCTAACTCTTAAGATTTAAGAAGATTGTACACGGGAAGCTATTGTACCCCAAAATTTTCCCTCCCATTTTTTAAGACAGTTAATTCAAGACACCTCCTCATGTTCATAAAGGTCTCAAGTACTCAAAGGCTACTCAAGGGTTGACCAGTCAAACCTCCTCCTAAGCAATGGGTCCATGACTAAGGTTTTGTGTTTCTCAAGGAATATTGGGTTTCAAAGGTCTTAAGTGGTTTCCATGGTTCTCTAATGGTCTTCAACGATGTTCATGTCAAATTTCAAGCCTTGCATCACAAGTTTGCTCAGTCAATAGCTCAGATGATTGAAAATCAACTATATTGGGTAAAAAGTCAGATATGGTCAACATACAATCAAACTTCAATATTTTTTGTCAACATATTTGGAAGTGATATTCATCATTTGATCAAGGGTTTATCATGATTCCTCAAGGAAAGCCCTCAAATCATCAAAAGTCAAAAGTTACCAAATTAGGGTTTCCTTAGGAGAAGTCAACTGAACTTTGACCAAGCATAACTTTCAGATGCTTCATTAACTTTTCCCCAACCAAAGCTCATTTTGAAGGAAATTCAATTCTCTACAACTTTTTATCTGTATGCTCGAGTCCAAAAAGTGCTTCATTTGAGAGAGATGAGCCCATACATTATAGGTCATTTCAAAAGTCAACAAAAAGACACTTTTTGTCAAGGCAACTTACATCAAGATAAAGTCTCCAAATTCAAAAATTATCAAAAGAGAAATTTAAGAGGACATCTTGATATTTACAAAAAGTCTAAGATCACCTTCAAAAGATGAAAATTGAGAGAGTTATGACCATTGCAAGTTGGAAAATTTTGAGAAAATGCATAAGGTGCAAAGTGAGAAAACTTGAAATTTTAAACCAGTGGGCCTAACTTTTGATGTTCAAACATGTTCACAGTGTGTTAAAGGACATCTAAATCCATTAAAATATTTTTTATGATTTTTATTTCTTTTATTTGAATTTTTATTCAGTTAAATGCAAATTAAAACAAATAAAATATGAGGCAATGTTATAAGGCATGTGGGCTTGCTTTTTTTGGATCAATTCAGGCCCAAGACAACTCATGATATCCATGCAAAACTGTGTGAGCTCATATGGCAAGGATTTCTCAAAATGGAAGTTTATAAACATGTTTGATTCTTGTCTCATTTGGCCATGATTGCAATTTTTCTTCCCATATTTGTGTACCTTAATCCTTCCTCTATATAAGCACAACAAGACCAGATGCAATGAACATTGATCCTTACCTCACAAACTACAGAAATTTTCCAAATTTTTTTCAAACCCTCGAGTTTCAAAACCTGTGTTACAGCCCCTTTATTTTAAACTTTCGATCCCATTCCCTTCCTAAAGAATTGAAGGGTAAGTTTGGATCAGTTACCATGATCCTGGACGCTTGAAACATGCATACAAACCCTGACCTATTTTTGGATTTTGTCATTTTTGTATTTTTGATTTCATGCATTTTTAAAAGTTACTAACCATCCAAATAGTTTGTATGAATGTTCAAGACAGGTTGCAACCATTACATGGAATTTTTTACGTCCAGACCTTGAATTGCCATGCCTGGACCGAATTAGGATTTTTGGTTCGAAACTCATGACACAAACACTTTTGGCCAAAACTAAGTCCATAATCAAATTCAGGAGGGTCGAATTAGGGGTACTAGGATCTTTTTTATCACTAACATGTTGAATTCGTAGGTTTTGCATTTTACAGGTCGCCGAAGAAGACGACCGGAGCTAGGGCTCCGGCGCCTCTCCGACCATTAAAGTCAAGCTTCATATTTATTTTTATTATTTGATTTAGGTTAGCGGATGTAAGGCTGCTCCAGCGGTAGAAGCGGGTATTGTAAGGCGTTAGTATACCAGGGCACAGGTTCGATCCCTGCCCCTGGTATTTTGACATTTTATTTTTTCATGACTTCTGGTTTGCAGATCCATTGCTTGCCAGCCCAACGCACTCACCCTGCACATTCAACTCCTCACCATCAGATCTCTGTACTTCCAGATCCAGCGCCCCATACTTGCATATGCACCGTGAGTCCCTTGGAGCCAGCCACACTGGATTATCATAGGCGCATGAGCTCTTGGTTGGGCCTAATGATTCATATCTTTCAGCACCCCTTAAATTCCTTCTGCAGGCCCATCACAATTTTTGTATTATTTTTGTTTCAATTTATTTTTTTATTTTTTTAATATAATTAACTTTTTTTTCTAAATTAATTAAAATCAAAATTAAATTGAATTTTTTTTAATTAAATTAATTAAATTAACTTTTTTTAAATTAAAAATAATTAACTTAGTTTCTTTAAGGTTTTTATCATTAAATAATAATCAATTTCTTTTTTAAAACTAAAAAAAATTAAGTTAGATTAAGTCATTAGATTTTCTTTATCAAAACAATCACAACAAGAAAACATTTTCTCCATTTCTCTTTTACAATATATGCGCGCTCTTTTATTTTCGTATTAGTTGTTTTATAAAT
Organism: Vicia faba; assembly: GCA_948472305.1. Lineage (NCBI taxonomy): Eukaryota > Viridiplantae > Streptophyta > Magnoliopsida > Fabales > Fabaceae > Vicia > Vicia faba. Next base: position 1,577,169,554 of record OX451737.1, read on the forward strand.
TATGTAATTGTTGATGGTTGTAATAGCTTAAACTAGGGTTTACTATTTCTTCTCCCATTTTTTTATGGTTTGTACCCTCTTCCCTGAAGCCCTGTAATAGTTTAGATTTCTTTTCCGCATTTTACTGATTTCCTTATAATTGCTAGATGTATGCTAATAGGGTTTGTATGACAAGATCTAAAACAAACGCTAGAAAACCTAATCAAGACAAACTAACTGAAAACAAATCACTTTTAACACACGCACCTCTAGGGTGACTCCACTTATTGCCTTCGAAAAACAGTCATGTCCCTCAAACGTAGGGATACCATTAGCAAAGACCTTCGGTTAAAAATCATCATAAAGATCATAGTCCCTTGACGACCCTTCGATGCTGCCTTCAGTAAGTGATCTTGTCCCTCGATGTTGCCTATGAATACATGATGATAGTCCCTTCGAATTGCTAAAGGTATCCATATATGTTGCCTTTATGACTGTACGATGACCTGCGACTGTCCCTCAAACATCCAACGATAGGGTTTTCTACTAACTAATGGTAGGATATCACTATCTAAAGGAAGAGGAAAAGAACAAAAGACTTTTGAGTAGGTAGATAGTTCTTAATCGCTTGCTCGCGAACATTTAAAGAAAAAACTTTTTTTTACACAAACATTTTTCTGAAATATTTTCAAAACAAATACTTTGTATGCATTCTCAACGATACGAGAATCATTACAAAGTTGCCGAACTTAGGCATTTTCAAAATATTTTCAAACATACACACAAAAGAATTTTCAAACAAAGTGAGCTAGCGATTAAGAGCCTGTAGGTAACTACGGATGAAAAGGGTGCTAACACCTTCCCTTATCATAACCTACTCTCCTTACTCAGAAAATTCTCAAAGGTCTTTCCTGTTCTTTTCACCCTTTCCTTTATTGGATAAAAGAAAAGTCGGTGGTGACTCTTGCTATCCATAACATTTGCGATAAAATGCAAAACCAAAAGTCAGTTCTACCACTGTATTACATTGCGTAAGCTAACACTCTTATTCGAAAAACTAATTAAATGATTCTTGTGAGTATAATGGATGTGTGGGGTTTTAATACATTTCGCTCCCACAATCGACTCCTGAACCTAGATTTAGTTGCAATGACCTTGTTTTCGTTCTTTTAGGGTTTATCGATGTTTTCCCTTTAAAAAATAAACTTTGGTGGCAACTCTATTATATTTCAAGTGCTCGTACACTCGGATATTATTCGCGCCATGACAAAGGTTTAGAAACGAAACATCATTCCCACAAGAGGATATAGATGACATCTGATCATGTTAAATAGGTGCCTTCATATCTTATCATGAATCTTATAAACACTAGTTTTTATTGATTTACATCTATACACTAACATTGTATAGAGATTTTCCATTATAAGTTAAAGTATGTATAGATTCAAATATGTATATGTTCTCTTGGTAGATGTTTTATGTATCCCAAATGTAATTATAAGTATTGTAATCATTGTACATATGGTTTTGTAAACAATGTAAACTTGATATTCTGTGTTATGCTCTGTGTAAAATACAAATGATTTGATTCTATCACATAATTTGTAAGTTCTGAGTAAAAAATGATACAGGTAAGTCAAAATGAGATTAAAAAAAAGGTTATACCCTCAGTTATTATCTAAATCTGACGTAAATATTGGTATTTCTTCCTCTGATATAAACAAAAACCGAGAGGTATATGGAACGCGCTACATAGTTTTGAAAATAAAAAAACATTGTTGCTGGTGATGAAGCGGTAAAGCGGCAAGCAAAAGTAAGTATTTTTAGGGTGATATAGGTTATATCGTATAGTCTCCATGTGCATTAGTGCGAGGGAAAAACTACTGTTCAACAATTTCAATCTCTCTAATTTTGGATTTGGGTTTTCAGAAGGTAAAATACGGGAAAAGTAAATAAAGTAATAAAGAAAGCGATAAATAATCATTTGTAGCCTAAGAGAATTCATTCTGGAATCACCTTTCATTCTACCCGCCAAATACTTAAACTTGTGGATCAATTGCACGCAACCAACAATAGGCATCAAAATCATTTGGCATCGTTCTAAAGGTTCCACAACAGAGGTTGTGTCTAACGCAAAGTCGAGACAACCGAATTTCTTGCATCGGCGATCTCTCAGCGCAACACAGACAACACAAAGACATTAAGCTCTGATACCCACAATGATTATTAGCTCTAAATCTATTTCTAGCATCTAGAAACTAATAGATATTGTTCCCTAACCAAGATTCATGAAGTCTATCTCTAGAACAACCTAAACCCCAAACATAAATGCAAAAAAGTCAAGGAACAACATCAATAAAGATTTGTAAAGCAAGAATATATACAATCCCATAATCAACAAATGTACATACAATAAGAGTAAAATATACATACAACACCCACCATTGGAATGATACACAAGGAAGATAGAGATGAATATGAAACTTCTCGCGGTGTCAACACGATCTGAGATAACCCATAGCCAATCAATAAGATACACCACCCAATGATGATAGGTAAACCTCTAAGCTACAAAGAATTGGATGAGAACTCCTCCATGAGGGAAAGATATGATAAAACCTAACAAAAATATGTTTTGAGCTATTTATACAAAACTGCAAATCGCAGACTGCGCTAAGCACCAAATACTGAGCTAAGCGCGTACTCATTTATTCAACAAACTGCCATAGAGCGCACTAAGAGCCAAATATCGTGCTAAGCGTGCTCGCCTCTTCCAGGCCACTCAACACGCGCGTTTTGACCGCTCTAAGCCTGACCTGGAACTTAAAAAATTCCTTATTTTGTTCAAAAATGCCTATCCCGAGTCGTTTCTTCGACATCTTATTCACCGATGTTTCAAATACGCGAAAATACCTACAAAAAGACATTAAAACTATCAAGCGATACGTAAATGAATCATAAATACAATTATACACTAAGTATACATATTTGCACAAAAGTTGGGTTTATTCAATCGAAATTAACAACAAAGAGTCGATAAGTGTAACGAAAAGTATATACAAAAATAGCTACAATTTGCACTTATCAAACTCTCCCCAACTTGAACTTGTTTGTCCTCAAACAAGTCCAAACAAGTCCAAACAACTCAAAGAACAAAGGTAATTAACCAAAGAATCATGAATCAACAAGTTTTTAAAACGGAAAACAAATGTATGGTTCAAACAAAAATGCACACGTAAGGTAAATACTTACCACAATACTACAATGAAAACATGTAAATGAAACGAATCTTAAGTACAAAAATTATACTAAATATTCTAAAATAAAACAAGTTCAATCATGAATCATGCCTAGCAAAAATTCACCGGTACATGAAGAACACACAAAGGTGGGGAACATTGACACTCATCCACAATCTTGCAAACAATAGACTAAATTATGCATTCATCCAAAAACTCATATTGAAAATATAAAGGCACGAATCACAAGGGCTTTTCAAGGTTGTAATGTGGCTTGGTTAACAAAAAATGGATAATTCCTAAAGCTAATCGGGAAAAAAACTTGCCTAAACATAAGGGAGTGATCAACTCACAAAGTTTCAAATAGATAATTCCAATCAAACCTCTTAATAATCCCAATTTTCACAAACCAATCACCAACTTATTAACACAACATTATTCTATACTCTTTTTGTTTTTCTTTTTCAAAGCTTTTTCAAAGCTTTTTCAAATTTTTTCTTTCTTTTTTCTAATCTTTCCTTTTCACTTTTTTTCTTTTTCTTTTTCTTGCTCTTTTTTCTTTCTTTTTCTTTCTCAATTCATAACCTCATAGCAATTAACACAAAAGCAAGCAAACAATTCTCTCCCCAACTTGAATTCAACCAACATTAAAGTGTGAATACTCCCTATTTTCTAAGGCAAGGTAAAAATTCAAACTAAAAATCATAGTTAAGGGTTCAAGAAAACAAAGAATCAACATTCATTTAAAAAGGAAAACTAAACACTTATAGACAAGCATTAAGTTCAAAAACAATATGGACATTGACAAAAAGGCTTAAAGGGGTTAGAAAATATTCACACACTCGCAAGGTGAAATGACTATTTGGCAAGGTAGTTGTGCTTAAAATGAAACAAAATACCTTAATATTTTTCATGCATTCATACAATCAACACAAAATAAAAGATTAAACATAATAAAGTCAAGATAAAACAAGAATTATAACCTCCAGCATATATGAACAATGGAAGTGTTCTGGACTGGCTCGACAGCTTGACTGGGCCCAGTCCAAGACATCTCCTTTGGTACGACCCGCATGATCGTTACCCAGATTTCCTGCTACCTATCAAGCATGTCGGCCATTTTCCCTCCCGAACCAGCATTGGCCCAGGACGACCGACGAGCATCCTCTCAGCCTACCTGACATCAACATTGTGTAGGCTACCAGGAACAGACCAGAGAGATGCCCGCAACTAACCCCCTTCTCAGGACCAACGGCTAGTTACGAGCACATCTGCCCGGTTTGACCAAGTCCTAGCAGTTACCTGATTTTACGAACCCGCATATCTAGGCGTGAATTCATGAACAAGTGGCCATGCACCATGGGCATTATATATACCCTCACTCCTGTGAGGGCCAGGTATCTATTATTCACTATTATCTACCTAATACTTTGCTTGTACCTCCTTGTTCCTACTCTTACTTGACCTTCAGAGTGCCTTGCAGGTACAACTCCCTTTTCTCCTCGACATCACAGCCCGACTGCAGATCATCTTCCGGCCACTTCTCAGGTTCTGATCAATCGGTAAGATCAGTGGCGCCTTCTGTGGGAAACTGCTCTCCCCATCTTTCTTTCCCCGAAACTTAAGATCAAAGCAACTTTTTAAAGATTCTTCTCACTAATCATGGCCGACCATGATGATCTTCACAGACCAGAAATACCATTCTTTACCCTGCTCATAAAACCGATGGAAGTCAGGAACATCCTCACCTCGAGGACAACCTGGGCTTCCGGGACGGAGAGACCGCATCTCCGGATTTCACAGATGCCCGACGTGGTGACGACTAAATCTTGGATAAGGGAAACTCCAAGAATCTTACTGAGGAACTGCCAGAAGTCATGCGACCAGTTCTTATCCCTCTCAACACTGACCCAACCATGGTAGCACTGCTCGCTGCTATCAATCAGACCAACACCCTCATCCTACAACAAAATCAAAGGATAGGGGCCTGGGAGAATAGGCGATTAAGATCTCCTCCTCAGAGAACCAAACTAAGAAACTCCCCCAGTGTTTCACCACCCCGACGTGGCCCACCACCAAGAAAGGAGAGACGCAACGTTTCTTTCTTCAAGAAACGCAACCGCAAACCTCCTTCTAGAGATCAAGACTCCCCTTCATTTAAGAAGAGGAAAGACAATAGGAAAATTAACCATGCTCGGTCGCCTTCCCCCGAGCCAAAGTAGAAATGGAGGAGCCCCTCCCCTCGATGGGACCGTGGCGATCGACAGGGAAGAAACTACCACTCTCTATCTTCCGTAGATAGTGAGGATGACGAGCCTTGTGGCCTGCTATCTAGGGAGATTACTGAAGCTCCACTTCCTACCGGCCTAGAGAAGTCGCCCATATTGGGAACCTATGACGGAACAACAGACCCTGACGAGCACATCGAGAACATCAATGCTCTCCTTGACTACTGAGGGGTCAGGGGGGCCATCAAATGCAAACTCTTCCACACCACTCTCAGGAAAAGGGCGATGTCGTGGTACAAAAGCCTCCCCGACGAATCCATCACCTCGTAGAAACAGCTCGGGAGGATATTTTCGAGGAATTTCACCGCCTCCCGTCGACACCCGAAATCAGAGGCTTCCATGGAAGCAATCATACAGGGAAGGGACGAGTCTCTGTGAGCATATATCGAGCGCTTCAACAAGGAAGTGGTCCAAGTCCTGACAACAGACAACATGAAGAAGTACCTCCTCGAGCGCGGGCTTTGTCCCCGCAATGACTTTGCCAAAGTTGTAGGCATAGAGAGGCCGGCCACGCTCGACTCCCTCCTCCTCAAGGCGCAGGCGTACACACAGTACGAGGAGAAGGAAGTAGCCAACAACGCTAGAGAATCCAAGCACAGAGAAAATGCCAAGTCCTCAAAGAATGACGAGTCCTCGACATCCCGTCGGGGAGAGAAGAAACGAGAGGACAAGTCCTGTGATTCCAAAGACTACAAGGGGTCAGACGGTCGTTTCCACGACTACACCCCTCTGACAACCTCAAAGGAGCGTATTCTTTCAGAATGCGCCAATTCTGAATTCAAGCAAGCTGGGGTGCGCTTCCCCCGACAAACACCATCCAAGCCGGGAACTGACAAGAGCAAGTATTGCAGGTTCCACAAGAGTCACGGGCACAACACTGAGGATTGCATTCATATCAAATATGCAATCAACATACTAATCAGAGATGGGTACCTCAAGCAGTATAAAAAGAAGGAGGGTTCCTATGAAGAAGCACCAGAAACCAAGAACGTCGAGGAAGGGAAAAAATCCCCCGACCTCGACCCCATTCTGGTCGCCATGAAAATCTCACGGCCAGAAGACTTATATTATCCGGATATGGAGAATGTCCCCCTGCACTTCTCCTCTAACAGTCCTTGGGAATCCATCCCCGCAGCCATGATCATCTCTGAAGGAGGGTTCAACAGGCACACAATTGGATCCGTGAAGAGGAGATTCAACAAAATCATTGGGGCCAACTCAGATATGGATGCCACGCTCGATAAATTCTGAGGAGGCTCCCATCCGCTCGCCTTCTACAGTGAAGAATTGTCAGGCATGGCCCCGAATTCGAGCATCCCACTACTCGTGAGGGCTCGGATGGCTAACTTTGATGTGCCTCGCATTCTGGTCGACCAAGGAAATTTGGTGGATATCATGTACGCCCAGCTTTTCACCATCTTACAGTTGAACGAGAGCCACCTAACCCCCTACGTGGGATCTGATCTCTAAGGCTTCAATGGAGCCAGCACGAAACCCTAGGGATATGATAAACTGATCGTCACATTCGGGAGAGGGGTAATGTCCCGAGCCATCAAGACCCAATTATTGGTGGTAGATTGCTTGTCTCTCTATCAGTGCATCTTTGGGAGACCCACTCTCACCGAACTCATTGCAGTCCTTTCTACCGTTCATCTCAAGATGAAGTATTACACTGCCGAAGGCTTGGTCGCCACCCTCAACGGGAAGATCCAAGCAGCCAGAAGGTGCTTCAAAGCTCCAACCAAAGGCCTCAGTTCCATCAGAGTCTAACCTCGAATGACCATTGGAGCCACACTGCCCTCCAGTTCCGAGGAAGTCAAGCCGCTGCTGAGGGTCGACACCATTGACCTCGACAGTCGCTTCTCCATGGAAGACCGTGTCGAGCAAAGGAGGAAAGGGAAGGAGCCTATGGTCGAAGACGAAGGGTCAACCTCCTCTATTGATCGCAACGAACTCTCGAGTCACGCACGGCCCATCCTGGACGGAGACTTCGAGCTAGTTCCCCTCGAGAAGACCCCACAAGAGGAGTAAAGATCAGAGCAGACCTCCCCGACTTGGCGAAAAGGCAACTCAAAGCTTGCCTAAGGGAAAATGCTGAGATGTTCGCCTGAAGTGCGACCGAGATGCCCGGTTTAGATCTAGAGGTTGTATGCCATCACTTGACCATTGATTCTGCCATCAAGGCGGTCGTGCAGTGCAGAAGAAAGCAGTCGTCCGAGAAAGAAAAGGTTGCAGAACTAGCTGTAAAAGACCTCCTAGAGGCACATTTTATTTCTGAATCCTAGTACATAACCTGAATCTCAAATGTAGTTCTTGTTAAAAAAATCTAATGGAAAATGGCGCATGTGTATTGACTATACTGATCTCTATCGGGCTTGCCCAAAAGATGTTTATCTCCTCCCCAATATTGATAAACTGGTCGACAACTCAACCAGTTTTAAATTGCTATCATTCATGGACACATACTCTTGTTATAACCAGATCCCTATGGTAAAACCATAAAAAAAATATCATTTTCATGGCCGAGTCGGGCAACTATTACTACAACGTAATGCCCTTCGGCCTGAAAAACGCGGGCGCTACTTACCAGTTCATGATGAACAAAGTTTTTCGCAATGAGATATGTAACATGCTCTAAGTCTATATGGACGACATGATCGTCAAGTCCACCAAAAAGATCGACCATGACGCCTAATGAAAAAAGTGTTCGAGCAAGCTCGAAAATGCCAGATGCAATTCAACCCAGAAAAATGTACCTTTGGCGTACTGGTAAGAAAGTTCCTCGGATTCTATCTAATGGGACGAGGTATTAAGGAAAACCCCGACAAATGTCGGGAATTTTCCTAATTTCTGACGCCCACCTCGAAGAAGTCCATCCAGATCTTCAATGACATGCTCACTTCTCTCTCTCTCTCTCTCTCTCTCTCTCTCTCTCTCTCTCTCTCTCTCTCTCTCTCTCTCTCTCTCTCTCTCTCTCTCTCTCTCTCTCTCTCTCTCTCTCTCTCTCTCTATTCATGGCAAAATCCACCCAGCACGCGCTTCCCTTGTTCAAGCTCCTACACAAGGAAGCCACCCTCGAGTGGACCCCCGAGTGCGATCAAGCCCTCGTTCATTTGAAACAAGCGTTGTCGTAGCCTCCCGTCCAATCTCGGCCTGGGAAAAGCGAAGTACTCTACCTCTATTTGGTTGTCGCCTCTGAGGCAATAAGCGCGGCGCTGATAAGGGAAACACTAGAAGGACAAAGGAGAATTTACTTCACAAGCAAAGTCCTGCAGGGCTCGGAAGAAAGATATTAACAAATCGAAAAGTAGCTCTATCCCTTGTTAATGCAGCAAGGAGACTCAGACACTGCTTCCTGGCCCACACCATAGTGGTCCGTACAGATCAACTAATAAAACAACTGCTCGATAGACCAGACATGGGCGGCAGGATGTTCAAATGGTCCTTGGAGCTCTCTGGATTTAATATCCAATACGAGAGAAGGAAAACCCTTAAGTCCCAGGCCTTGGCCGACTTCGTAGCTGAAATGACCTTGCCCGCAGACCTTGACGGATCGCTTTGTTGGACGATATTCATCGACGGCGCCTCTAGTTCGACCGAAAGCGGTGCAGGCATCATACTAGAAAATGAGGAACGGACCCTAATCAAAGTCTCCCTCGCCCTATCTTTTCCAACCTCTAACAATCATGCCGAATACGAGGCATTCCTCGCGGGTTTATTATGACTGGCCGAAGATCTGGGAGCCGAGAAAGTGAAAATCCTCACCGACTCTCAGTTGGTTGCCTCTCAAGTCCGAGGCGAATATCAGGTCAAAAATAACCAACTCGCCGAATGTTTGGCCTTGGTCCAAGAGACGAAAAAGAAGTTTAAGTCTGTCGATGCACAACATGTTCCCCATGAGCACAACACTTGTGTAGGTATCTTATCCAAGTTGGTGAGCACGAAGAGAAAGGCAGGAAACAAATCTGTGATACAGGAGATACTCCCTCGACCGAGCACCCAGAGGCTATCCTCTACCCTAGAAGTATTCGCCATTGGGGACAATGATTGCTGCATAACCCCCATACACGACTACCTCACTAAGGGCAAACTCCCTGACGACCCGAAAGAACCGGCCGTTGTCAGGCGGAGAGCTTACTCGTACGTCTTCGTTGAAGGAAAACTTTACATAAGAGGATTTTCTATTCCACTTCTAAAATGTGTCGACCGAAGTGGAGCAGAGCATGTCTTGCTCGAAATCCATGAAGGCATCAGCGGTCAACATCTAGGCGGGAGATCCCTCGCGAGAAAAGCCTTATGGGCGGGATATTACTGGCTCACCATGCAGCACGATGTGAAAGAGAACGTGAAGAAATGCGATAAATGCCAACGACACAGAGACATGCATTTATCTCCTCCTAACGAGCTTAAATCCCTCTCCTTAGCCCTTCGCTTGGTGGGGACTAGATCTCTTTGGCCCGTTCGTGGTCAGAACCAATCAGAACAAATACCTAATCGTAGCGGTCGACTACTTTACCAAATGGATAGAAGCAGAAGCTTTGGCCAAAATCACCGCCCAAAAAGTCCTCTGCTTCTACAAAAGAAATATCCTCGCTCGCTTTTGCATCCCACAAGCGATAGTCACTAACAACGGGACCCAGTTCATGGACCACACCTTCCAAGAATTCATCGCTAAACTGGGCACCACTCTACACTTCGCATTCGTCGAACATCCCCAGACGAACGGCCAAGTCACGTCTGCAAATAGAGTGATACTCAGAGGCCTCAGACAAAGGTTAGACGAAACCAAGAAGCGATGGGTCGATGAGCTACACAGTGTGATATGGGGATAGCGAACGACTTCCCATTCATCCACCGGGGAAACTCCATTCCGACTAGCTTACGAGACAGAGGTCGTCATTCCCATGGAGAACGAGGAACCTTCTAGGTGAACCGAGGCACCTCCTGATGAGGAGATGAACGACGTCGCCCTCTATAAAGAGTTTGATCTGGTGGAAGAAATAAGAACAGGAGCGGCTCTATGAGAGGCCTCGCTCAAACAAAAAATAGCCATGCACTACAATGCCAAGGTCATACGACGAGAGTTCGAGGTCAACAGCCTTGTCTTAAAGAGAAATCACAAAGAATCTTGCAAGGGCAAGCTCGCAGCGAACTGGGAAGGTCCTTATCGCGTCTACACAAAAACGGGGACTGGAGCGTATTACTTGGAAAACTTACAAGGGGAAGAGCTTGTTCGATCATGGAATGCTGAAAAGCTAAAATAATATTACAGTTAAAAACACTGAGCAGTCAGCAAGTTTAGTCGACAAGACAAACTCACCCAGGCCCGACCACGCGTGCATGCCTAGGCATGAGCATAGCACCCAAAGTATTCAGAAGGGGCGAGGCTCCTCTCTGTTGACGAGTGCACCCTCATCCCGACGTGAATAAATCGACCGAGCTCCATAGTCTTTGTGCCACAATGGTAGAACGCCCGACTCACGATGGGAAGTTCACGCCTCCAAACCCGGGTCCCTAGAAACGAGACCTGAGTTTAGGCCCGTCGCCCAGTATTCACCTTAGTCGTTTGATCAGTTTCCCCATACTGACGAACATACAAAACGAGTAAATCCCTGATATAACTCTTAACAAAATAAATAAATAAAATGTCCTAAATGGGCTAGTTTGTCAACAAACATGTAAAAAACACAAGTTAAATATTCAAAGCAAACGAGCAATGGCCTGAATTTAAATAAAACGACTAATTAGGCCGACAATATGTGAATATTACATAAACAAACAATATCCCGGAAAAACAAATACAACAAATACGGCACGCAGGACGAAATAAACATACAATCATCCTTTTTCTTCCCCTTCAACAATAGGTGACAGTTGGGAAGGACGCCTGGTCGGTTGAGCGATGATGTCCTTGAAATAATCAGGGACCAAAATCTGGCCGTCAGCCACATAGTAGTTGACCCCCATTCCCGAGGTGTTGAGCTCAACACCAAGGTTCAACATACACATCTGATTCACGGTGTTATTGAAGCTCCCCTCAGAAGCAGCCTGAGTATCATCCACGGCCAATTGAAATCGAGAAATCAGCTCCTCCTGAGTCTTCAGATCCTTAGTATCCTCTGGCTCGTCTTCAGCGGGCGCAACCTCAGCAGTTAGGGCCGCTACCTTTCCCTCGATACCCTCTCTCTCTCGAGTAGAATAACCCTGTGTTCCTCAGAGAGATTCCTTGATTCTTCCTCGGACAACTTCAGGACTTTGTCCTTCTCAACCAAGGCCTTCTCGCTCGCAGCCAGCTTGGCCCGGAGATTCTTCATTTCTTCCTCCTAAGATGAACTCCCCTCGGTGTAAGCAACCTCCATCTCTAGGATCTGCATCAAACCGCCCGCATCCTGCGCCAGCATCGCCCTCTTCTCCAGACATCCCATTCCCTTGAGAAGGAGAGATTCGACTCGGGGAAGATGGAGAGTTTTGCCCTCGAAAAAAGACTTCTCCAACCAGCAAGGAGGCAGGTCATACGTCCCTTTCCCTGTTTCCCCGGTCAGGTCGGCACTCCCCTCGGCTCACGGCCTCTTCGCCTTTGAAGAAACGGCAGCGGGAGAGAGAGTGATTGTGGCCTGAATTGAGGATGAGCCTCCAAACCCCGATGCAAGAGCTGGCCCTGCGCCAGTCTGTGTATCCTTCAAAGCCCTCCTCGCTCGGGTAACAAGAGTCTTAGCCAAACGCTCCTGAGTAGGATTCATACTTTCTACAAAACAAACAAAAAGGAACATAGTTAGTAAAATGAGGAGTCAATCAAATGATGACCACTTACTACTATTAGAAATATATATACCCAAATATCTAACGGGGTCCTTGCTTCCGAGGAGCTCCATGACATTTATGAGGCCCGACTCGAATACGTGCTTCCCATTCTTATCTAACACAGCCCTACCTCCCTGACCAACTCACTGGACCCGAGGGATTTGAGCCACGAACGCAGTCAGAGTAGAAAAACTCTCCAGATCCTCGTCTCCGAGCTCCCCCTCTCTCCAAACATAGGAGCCCAATTCCATGTCAAAATGTTTCCTTGTCCACTGGAACGGGAACTTATAAATCAGCTTCACAGTAGGCTCCCCCAGCTCATTTAGACGGGGAGTCCCATTCTCATTGAGCGACGACACGGTCCTAAAAACGTTCAACAACACCTTTGTCGAGGAGGGCTGCACCAAGATGTATTTTTCCTTAAAGTGGCGGACAGAATCCAAATAAGCTTTGAATAACTTCCAATTTCCTTGCTTTAGGGAAACCCATCCCCACTTTCCATCGACCTTACTTCTCTGAATGTGGAAGCAGTAGAAAAACAGTGGAATGGTGGCCCCTATCTTTAGATAGTCGCGGATTATTTTGAATGCTAGAATGAATGTGATACTGTTCGGGTGCAATTGAGAGGGAGCCACACGCAAATGCCTGAAAACGACCACCTCGAAGTCAGAGAAGGGGAGGCGAAGACCCATCTCTCAAAAAATGATGTCGTACACCGGGATACGCCTCCTGTCATACTTCGAGCAGGTCCTGCTCTCCTTCCCATGAATGTATAATGACCATTCCTCTGGGGGGCCCTCCTCATGAGTGTATACGTCCGTGAAGACATCCTCCTCAGGCTCATAAAAATACGACCGCCAGTCCCAGGGGTCGTTCGCGACCCAATCCCGGGGATTCTCCTCGTCTCCAGAAGGAAACAATTTGTCCTTGTCAGCGGAAGTCGCCCCCACGTCAGGCTTCCCCATTTGCTACCCCGTATGATTTTGCACATCCTCAGAGATTTCCAGGATGCTTGACGAGCTACTTGTCTCGTTCGAGGAACTCCCAGAAGACTGTGTGGATTCTCTCGAAATAATAACTCGTGCAGTATCATCCATGGCACCTGAAAAGCAGAGGAAAAAGATGAGCTCGACATCAATCCCAGAACCACCCTTCCACGGTTAAACAACCGAAAGGGCACCGGGAAACGAGGATCATATCCCTGACCAGAACCCTCATTGAGGCACACTAATGGTCATGAATTGAAAAAAATCCCTAAACCCTCATTGAGGCACACTAACGGGCATGAATTGCAGAAAAATCCCTAAACCCCAATAAGCCACCTACGGCATGCCATAAAATCCCCGAGGAGATCCCACGGTGGCTCCAACGATTCTAAATCACAGAAACATCGTTCACTACCAATAATTCCCAACAATATCCTTCCTAACGGAACCCTAAATCCTAACAACATGCATCTCTAGAAATGAAAAGGCGAAAATACGAAAGCAAACAACAATGGAAGATCAGAAACTTACCAGTAATAGAAGAAAAGATGAAAGTTAGCAGCTGCGAGTAGAGAAACTCAACGAACACCGATGGCTGACTGTCGAGCTAATACGAGCAATTGAGAGAGAATGCCTAAAATACTAAACGCCTTGTTCCCCTTGTATTTATAGTTGAGATAATCCGTGTGTATAAGACACGCGCCTGGGGAACCCTAGGGTCGTCATCATTACACCATAGCCCTAAGTCATCATTACGCCGCTTCGCTAGCACACTTCTGTTGTACCCCAATTTTTGCCCCTAAGATCCCTTCATCATACCACATTGTTTCAATCACCACAAAATCACATTAGGGCTTTTGGTTCTTCTCCTTATCTTTAGCTTTGCTCTTTGAGGAGTTACCAAGCACCTTGACTTGTTTTCTTGGGTGATCATGGATATTTTGCTTTGATTTTCTCTCTAAATTAACAAATAAAATATTGGTTTTCCTTACTTGTTAATAATGTAGGTAAAGGCAATGAGGTTTAGCAAGTTGCATCATGGGTTCATGAGTTTATTTCCATGCCCTAGTCAAAGGCTTGAGAGATCCAAACCTCGCCATTGAAGTTGTTTTGAAGATGGTATGGAAGTAGTTTTGGTGGCCATGATTCCTCATCATCATCCTCAACAAATTCTATTCATAAAGGAAGAATATTGGCACAAAAAGTTTGTTCAAATTTGGCAAAGTTCCACCAAGCATTCTCTTGATCTAGAAGCTAGGATTTTGGACTTCAGAGGGGAATATCTTGCTCATATTTTGGTATTTTTGAGTGATTCCAAAAAAATTATTCTCTTCAAAGAGTTACCAGTAAATAACTTCAAAAGTTCCAAGGAGTTTTCATGTGGAAGGAACTTAGTGAAGAAGAAAGATTACAAGTCATCCAGATGAATCCCTCATTTTTCATATGTGATTTCAAATGATCATAACTTGGTCAATTTTTATCACCTTGAGCCCATTCTTTTTTCATGATGAGGCTAAGGATATGTACTTCATGCCTTCTTTTATGTGCAAAGTAAGAAAATGGATGGAAGTTTCCTTAAGAATGCAAGAGATTATAGGTCATTTCATGATTTTTGGCCAACTTCAACAAGTCATAACTTGCTCAATTTTTGGATATTTTGAGTGGTTCAAATTGAAAAATGTCATTCAAGAGGTCTACTTCATTCCATCTTTTTTGGTCAAGAGCAAATTATAAGTGGAAGACCATGTTTGGATGCAAGAGATTATAGGTCATTTTTAAAGAAATGTTTGAAATTTTTCTAAGTATGGAAAGTCAACTCTTTTTCTTCAACTTTGACTCCATGTAACTTTCAGCTCAAACATCCATTTGATTCCATTATTTTTCCATTGCAAAGCTTGTAATCTCATCTTTTCAAAGCATCAAGAATTATGCCCTAAGACCCCTTGAGGTGGAAATGCCATGGATTTGAATTTGGTAGCTTGAAATTGAATTTTGCACAAAGTCAGAATTTTGAAATCCAAAGTGTGACTTCTAAACATAAGATTTGTGCGTGTTTTTTATTTAAAATTGATTAGCAAACTTCCCAGAAGTGATTAGCACCCCAGAACGCAAGGTTTGGTTGAGTTTTGATGGAAATGAAGTCACACTTCACTCGTGCTCGACCCTTACTCAATTTCTCTCCAAACTTCCTTGTTTCTTCAAATTTTCATTCCCATTCACTTCCCTATAAATAGAGGTTCATCCCCCATTCAATTTCTGAAGCTTAGAGAGCCAAGAACACCCTGCCAAAACTTCACACGAACCCACTTTTGTTGAATTCAGTTTTTGAAATTTAAGCTTCCTTTTCCTAAATTCTTTGCGCATTCATCATCCTTGAACTTCATACAAACTCTCCAGCACTTAAACCAATCAAAATGACCCATAATCCAAGCTACAGAAGTCCAGTTTTAGAGCTTCTTACTTGAACATCGAAAAGGTAGAATTCTCCACCGATTGGATCCAAATCAAGCACTAACCTGTTCTACTTCTTTGTCTGATTCTAATGTTGCTTACAATTTTTAAATCCATTGAGAATTGAGAGAGAAATCTCAAATTGAAGGTGCTCGCTATTTTTCTGTGTTTTGATACATATCTCTCTCCATACTTTACATAAATTTGGCGCGATGGTTGTGTTAGAATCGTCTTGAAGAGATGAGTTCAATGATGCTAGCCAGGGATCCTAATTTTTCCATTTGAAGGATCTCACAAAATCCCCATTGCAGGGTGTCTGGAGGTTGAAGACGATGACATGTCTCATCTCAGCCAATGATAGCGTGCCAAGCGTTTTAATTTCATTGGTTGCCCTCTTTTTGATCACATGTGTGTTTCACTAAGGACCATATCAAGCACAGCGCGTCTGGTTCATTGGATTAGCTTACTAACGTGTTTTGACTTTGATCTGATGGTCCACGTCTTTTTGGTTTTATTTTATTTTCTGATTTTATATTTTATTTGATTAAATTTTTAAAAACTCATAACTCTTTTATTTTTTATCCAAAAATTATGAAAAAATTCACAAAAATACTTTAAATTATTTCTGATCTAATGAATATTTTTCACATTTTTACTTTGACATTTGGTATTTTTTATATTTTTTGTATTATTTTCTTACTTTTAATTACTTAAAAAATACTTTCTAACATTTTTTTTAATTCTGGAAAAATTCATAAATATTATTTTGCATATTTTTGACTTTCTGGAAATTTTATGGAATTTTATGTTGAGGTTTACTATTTTTGATCTATTTTATGTTTTTTTTAGCATTTTTAAATGGTTTAAAAATAGTTTCTGACTTTTAAAAATTACTAAAAATTTTATAAAACTATTTGGATTCATTTCTGATTTTTCTATGGCCTTATTTTTCATTTCTTGATTAATTTGAACATAATTGATATTTTTCCCATTATTTTCTATTTTTAAACTTTTTTTTATGTATATATTAAATATAATATTATTTTGTGATTATTTTCTGGTTGTCTTAGGTTGATTTTTTGGTCATGGCTTTATTAACATCATTGGATCCATAGTGTTGAGTTTAACTCCACAAAAATAGATTAATGATTTTAATAATAGTTTGATTAAATATTAATTCAAATGTGGTTTTTTTTCTTTTTACCCTAAATCACCTTCATCTCATCCCCTTCTCATTGCACTCAATGTTATTGGAGCATGATCTCTATATCATGTCTCAAAACAAATGGTGCATAGATTGCTATTGACCGGCCTCAAAATAGGTGCGACTTCTATATAAGTCCACTTACGATTGCTTAACATAGCGCTAAATTTTGTCCCGATTCGAATAAATGGTCATTCGTGGCCCAAACTTATGATTGCAAGCCCAAGTATGTTAGTTTGATCTCTTTGATCCAATAACCTTGAGATTCATTATGTGGAGGCTTTGGTTCTACCAATCCTCTAATGGATCTACAACACTTTTGGTCAACGCGGATCACTTAAACATCGTTGATCATTAAATGATACTTGTGAGAATTCCAAATGGATGATATACTTGACAAAAAGCAAATGCAACTTGTTGTGTGGAGGATTTGGTTCTACCAATCCTCTAATGAGTTCTAAATGCAAGTTTCAAGATGGTCATCCAACTAACCACTAATTATTGACTTATTTTATTTTATGTCTTTATTCTTTTATGCTTTATGCACTATTTATTTTTTAGCATTTTACATTTCATGCCATTTTCATCTTTGATCATTTGAGCATTTATTTTCTTGTCATTTTTACTTTGCTCACTTGAGCTTTTCTTTTCCTTTTGAAGACACTTAATAACCAACTTAAACCCTAAAAAACTCTTTAACGGTACTTGGACTATTTGGTTACTATCTTTGGCATGATGGAGCAGTTGACTTTTTCTTGGACGTAGGATTAGAAACCTTGGCCTATCTTGGATACCTTGTGATCTTATCTGATTATTTTGTATGGAGCTCTTGAGGTTTACCTCAATACATTGGGTTGCTTGTTTGTTTTTGTGTGCAGATTTTTGTGATTACACTCTTTGTTTGTAATCTGGAATTCACCCGCATACAACCGTTACTCTGCCCAATTTTTGTGAAGACTTATATATTTGAGGAGGTCTAGTATATTTGCTTGCTTGGTTTCACTCCAAAGAATGGGAATTCTATCTTGGCTCATAAATGTCAAGTTTTGGCTTCTTGTCTGTTAGATGGTCCTTATCCTTAGCTTTTACCTTATGCTTTAGGATAGCCTCTTCTTCTCCTCCCATCTTCTTTAATTTCAAAAATCTTCTACCTCCTTTTGAAAACCCTTCTTTTTTTTTAAACTTGAACCACTTTCATAATAAACTTGGACTTATGTCCATGCATTTTCAAAACATTTTCATAAATGAACTCAAATCAACTTAACAATACCTTGACATTTTTTTTTTGTGAGAAGACTAAAAGTCAATCAGTCTCATTCAAACTATTTTTCCACTTTGGCTTTTACCTTTAAACATTTCTTAAAAGATTAGGCTCTTGTCAATCCTTGTAGTGATGCAAACAACTATACTTCTACAATATGTAGTGAAGTGAGATATTTTCCACTTGGGTGTTGAGTGAGGCATTGTTGATTTTAAAATCCAAGCCATATCCTCCACTTTGAGATGATGAAAATTCTCCTTTCTCATGATTGTGGGTAGTAAGTATGTTTTCCACACGGACAATGACGATGATGTCTTATCTCATAAAACTAACCAACACACTTGTGTTTCATTTTTATAAAAAAAAAAAGAGGAACTATGTGTACCCTGATCCCCTATTGCACGGAAGGCGGTACGTAGGCACTAAAGGTTCGCAACTGCGGCGGGTGCAAAAATCATAAAAAGTACTTCTTTTCTCACCTCCACTATCCATTTTATATACAACACATTTTTTATAGCCAAAATATACAGATTTTACAAAGAGGTTCCTGCAGAGTGCCGTAGATGTTTAGGGTGCTAATACCTTCCCTTTGCATAACCAACCCCCTTACCTTGAATCTTTCCCCCTCTTTTTGGGTTATTCGCTCTTTTCCCATTCCTTTGGAAACAATAAAGCACGGTGGCAATTTTTATTTTGATTTGTATAAAGTCTAGTCAATCCAATGGCTTAGTCTTGAACATTTCTACCGCTACAGAAAAATGGCGACTTCACTAGGGAAAGATTGACCTCTTGCTGGTCCATCCCTAAGTGGGTTAAGCCTATCTTTGTTTATATCTGTATATGTGCTATTGTTGTTTATGTGTTATATTTTGTATATATGTTTGTTTGGATTTTCATGGTTTTCAGGGTGCTTGGTGATTACTCATAAGTCCTATACCCGGACTTGGGCAAACTTTAAGATAGGACGGGCGGTATAGTCATGTTAACTTTGAGGGAGTAATCCCAAAAAAGGAGGCATGAGATCCCCCACTCAGTGGAGGCCCCTTTGACTGTAGTGTCATTTACCGAGTAATCAGGAAGACGTACTACTTTTGACCTGGGAGCCTGCTGAAACTGAGTACCTTAGAATACCAAACCCATCTTGGCCTTTTAGGGGTAGTGCGGAAGCTATGACGGAGTAATCTGGAAATAGTTGTCACGCGATACTACACTCGGACGAGTCTTTCTTGAGAATATTACTAATTACCGAGTTAATCTGGAAGTTGGTAATATCCAAAGGAAGGATGTAGACTCTGGGAACCTCTAGAACCTTGTTCGGTAGGTGATAACTTTTTAGACCAACACCTTATGGGTAGTACCTTCGACTTCATGCTCGTGACGTTGAACCTATGAACCCTATATGTATGATCTTGTGTGTGATTGTTGCATCATGCACCCATGCACTCATAAGCATATTTTGAATAAAATAATATTTCAAGGGATTTAAAGGTTGATTATTTATGAATATCTCGGGTACTGTTAACCATAGATTCTGGAAAGAGAAAGACCGGAAAATACAGTTTCAAGGATCTCAAGATAGATGAGTTAGTCAGTCTAATTCCAGAGATCGAGTGTCCTGTAGATTTCCGGAAGAAGTATGGATCCATTATTCCTCTCATGAAGCTGAAGATGAAGGAGTGTATTCTCTCGACCTTGGTCCAGTTCTATGATCCGATGTATCATTGCTTTACTTTTCCCGATTATCAGTTGATGCCTACACTGGAGGAGTATTCCTATCTATTGGATTTACCTGTTACCGATCGTGTTCCTTTTACTGGTTTGGAGGGTGAGCCAAAACTACATGAGATAGCTGTTTTGATTCATCTAGGGAAGTCTAAGGTGGAAGCCCATATGACTACCAAAGGAGGGATTAGAGGATTACCAGCTCAGTTATTATTGGAGAAAGCTCGTTACTTTTCCAGAATAAAGAGTACGGTTGCTTTTGAGGCCATCTTTGCTTTACTTGCTTATGGATTATTCTTATTTCCTAATGTGGACAAGTTTGTCGACATTAACGCTATCAGGATTTTCATGATTGGAAACCCAGTTCCTACACTGTTGGGTGATGCTTATTACTCTGTTCATCTTCGGAGTTCTTATCATGGGGGAATGATTATCTGTTGCATGCCTTTGTTGTACCGGTGGTTCATCTCTCATATGCCTCAGTCTGATGCTTTTTGGGATGTCAAGAAGGAACCTCATTGGGCTCCTAAGATCATGGCACTTACTCACTCGAATATTGATTGGTATCATCGAGCTTATTAGGATATAGAGATTATTGACAGTTGTGGTAGTTTCCCCAATGTACCGCTTCTTGGTACAAAGGGAGGAATTAACTATAACCTTATTCTTGCACGGTGATAGCTTGGTTATCCGATGAGGGATAAACCGAATAGCATTCATTTGAGTAGTTTCTTTCTGAAGGAAGGAGAAGACCACGGGGAAGCTAGACAGCAGATTGCGAAGGCCTGGCGTCACATTCATAAGAAGAGTAGGAAGGATTTGGGACCTAGGGGTGTTGTTTCTTTGGAGCCATATCTTCAGTGGGTCCGATTGAGAGCCATCCAGTTGAAGATGCCGTATACTCGGGAGACACCCATGCCTGATCTGTTTGTGAAGACCACTCCTCCTTTATTAGATGATCTAGAAGAGTTACAGCTTGCTTTGGTTAGGATGCAACAGGAAAGAGATGCTTGGAAGAACAAGTTCCATACTTTAGAAAGTTCCTACAAAGTAGACTTAAAGGAAAAAGATGATTTGATCGAGATCCTTGAGAGTCGAGTAGTAGAGTCTATGGAGAGGCAAGGGGATTTATTTTCCCCTAAGCCCCAAACAGGTGTTGATTGCTCATTTCCTGATCCGAATGATTGGAAGGAGGTTGCCATAAGACATGTGGAAGAAAACCAGAGGTTGAGGGCTCAGATTGCCAGGCTCACAGGGAAGCGCCAGCGTATAGATTGATCTCCATCAGTTTCTTTCTCTCAGGATTTTTAGATTGTATTTTCATCTCGTACTTGGGATCGTTGAAACTTGTAATCCATTTTGAAGTTATTATAATAAAAAAAATTCAGTATTTCAAATGCGTTATTACTTTGATGTTTGCAATATGTCTATAAATCTTAAATCCCTTGAAATATTAAATGATAAAGTAAAAATAATCATATACATTGCATATCATGCATCATATTGCACATATTTCTTGCATTTGTTATGCATACCTTGGTGTCTTACCCAGCTTCTTTACTTTATTCAGCAAGCTGACTCATCACTACAACACTCGGGCTAATTTCAAAAAGAAGATGGACAACTTAGAACAGGAGAATCACGAGCTACGCGAAGAAGTTTCTGCTTTGAAGGATAGCTTGGCCAACTTGACTACTCTGATGGAAGCTCTGGTGGTTGCTCAGAATCAGCCACCGAGTGTTTAACCTCAACCAACAAGGGCAAATGCTGAAGTTCCTATTGTTCTTGTATCCACTACTCTGACTGTTGCTCAAAATCGTATGCCTCAGGGTTACCCGTGGGGAATCCCGGAGAATTTTGCACCTGAAGGTTTCAATTTGGGCCCCCAAGATGCTCCAGTGGTTCCAAATGTTGTTACTCCAGCACCTCCTGTGGTGCATGTTGTTCCTGCTGCACCTCATTCGGTGAATTTGGTTCTGTTTGTTAATGAAGATGTGTGTCGTCCTTTCCCTCCGCTGAGTGAAGACTTAGGTCTTTATGACAAAATGGATGATTTCCAAGAGCAGTTTTATAGAATGCGAAGAGAGATGAAGGCTCTTAGGGGAAAAGAGTTATTTGGGAATAATGTGAATGAGCTGTGTTTGGTCCTGAATGTCAAAGTGCCTGCTAAGTTCAAGGTCCCAGAGTTTGAGAAGTACAAGGGCAACACTTGCCCTCGTGCTCACTTGGTGATGTATGTGAGGAGAATGTCTACCCACACCGATGATCAGCGTTTTCTGATTCACTTTTTCCAGGATAGTCTGACCGGCGAAGTGTTGAAATGGTACATGAGTTTAGACAGCGCCAACATCCATACCTTTAATGATTTGGAAAAACATTCATAAAACAATACACGTACAATATGGACATGGCGCCTGACCGTGACCAGCTTAGGGCCATGGTTCAGAAAGACAGAGAATCATTCAAAGAGTACGCGCAGAGATAGCGCGAAGTGGCTGCACAAGTGATTCCTTCCATGGAGGAGAAGGAAATGACTAAAAATTTTCTGAAGACGCTAAGCGCTTTCTACTATGAAAGAATGGCAGCAAGTGCCCCAAGTGATTTTACAAAGATGGTAGGAATGGGTGTTCGCCTAGAAGAGGCAGTAAGAGAAGGTCGTTTGACGAAAGGCGAAGGATCTGGAGGTGTGAAAAAGCCAGCTTATGGGTTCACAAAGAAGAAAGAGGGGGATACCAATGTTGTCATACAAGAGAGGAGAGTAAATGCTCCTAGAAGGAATTATCAGCGTCACCAGCAAGTTGCTTCAGTGACTCTTGTTATGAATACCACTCTAACTACCATTGCTTAACAAAGACAGTCCCAGTAGGGGAACTAAGGGAATAATCAGAGAAGGGAGAACTATGACCCTATTCCCATGAGTTATGCAGAGCTACTACCAGCATTGATTAAGAAGAAGTTGGTCCAGACACGACCATCTCTAGCAGTACCATCACCATTGCCTTGGTATTACAAAGCAGACCAGACGCGTGCCTTTCATTAGGGAGCACCAGGGAATAGTGTTGAAAATTGTTATCCTTTGAAGACTGAAGTGTAAAGGTTGGTGAAGTCAGGAATTTTATATTTCAAAGACATGGGACCTAATGTGAAAGATAATCCTTTACCCAAGCACGGGGGAGTGAATGCTGTGAATATGGTGGCAGGTTTTCCAAGTGACTTCCGGATTTTTGACATTAATTTGGTTAGAGGGGATTTGGTGAAGATGCACGCAGACCTCTGTGAATTCAGTTATTATACGCATGACCATGCCGGTTGTGCTATTTGTAGTACAAACATACAAGGTTGCGAGAAGATAAAGGCTGATTTATAAGAGATGATGGATGAAGGTCTAATTCATATAATCAGGCCTAGGGCAGAATATGAAGAGAAAGTTAATATGGTTTCTGGATGTCCGGGTGAATTCAGAATTTTTGATATGGAGCATTTGAATGAAGATCTCGTACAGTTGCATGCTACCTTCTACCGTACTGCTGGTCAGGTGGAACACCAATATGGATCTTGCATAGTTTGTTGTCAAGACCCCCGAGGATGTTCTATTGTGAGAGAGGGTGTTCAATTGTTGCTAGACAATGGAACTATCAAGATCACGGGTCAGAGAGATGATTATCACAATATTGATATGGTTGAAGTTTGTTTGATGGGAGAAGAGTCAGAAGAAGAATATGCCTCCGCAGATGAATATTTCTCTTCAGACAAAGATTTGTTTGCCAGAGATGGTCTTTTGATGACTGATTGTGTTGAGGAAGGGGTAAATGTCATTGTACCTTGTTTTGGTGCACCTGCTCATCTTGAAGTGGAGTACCATAGTAAACCAGTTGTTACCCCATTGGTAATTAGTCTTCCAGGACCTGTTCCCTATAAATCAGATAAGGCTGTGCCTTACAAATACAACGCTATAATCTTGGAAGATGGGGTGGAAGTTCCCATCCAGTCAATGCCAGATGTTGGAAATATAGCTGATGATAGCAGGGTGACCCATATCGGTCGTGTGTTTGTGCCGGTTATTCGAAGAGATATTGTTGCTGGAAAGAAAATTATTGAGAACGATGAGCCTAAGAAGGCTGCAGGAGAGACTAGTGGAGCTATATTGGAGAAATAAGTGTATGATATCTTGAAGATAATTAAAATGAGCGACTACAAAATTGTGGACCAGCTATTGCAGACTCCTTCAAAGATATCCATCTTAGCTTTATTGATGAATTCCTCCGCTCATAGAGAATCACTGATGAGAGTACTAGACCAAGCTTTTGTAGAGAATGACATGTCGTTAGATCAATTCAGCAGCGTAATTGGAAACATTACGTCATGTAACAACTTGAGTTTCTGCGATGATGAGTTACCAGATGAAGGGAGGAATCACAACTTGGCCCTCCACATATCTATGAACGGCAAGAATGACTCGCTACCCAATGTGCTAATTGATAACGGATCTGCGTTGAATGTTATACCGAGAAGTACTCTCATGAAGTTAAAGTATCAGGGAACACCTATGTGCCCGAGTGGCATCATTGTGAAGGCTTTCGATGGATCGAGGAAATCTGTCATCGGTGAAGTGGACTTGCCCATCCATATAAGACCACACTTATTCTTGATAACTTTCCAGGTTATGGACATTATTCATGCGTATAGTTGTTTGCTAGGATGGCCATGGATACATGAAGCAGGGGATGTCACTTCAACTCTGCATCAGAAGCTAAAATGTGTGCGTGAAGGGAAGGTAGTGATCATAAATGGGGAGCAGGCGTTGTTGATATCCCATCTATCCTCTTTCAGTATTGTAGAAGCGGATGAGGATGTTGTTGGAACCTAGTTCCAAGCCCTATCCATTGACAACATAAGGAAGAATGAGAATTTTGTGGTTTCTCTAAAGGATGCACAACAGGTGGTGCGCAATGGTCATAATGCAGTGTGGGGACGACTTGTGGATCCACCCGTAAACAAGAACAGAGTTGGTTTGGGTTTCTCTTCGAGGAATGGCAAAGGCAAAAATTTGAAGTCAAAGTCTTCTGTGAACAGTTATCATAATGTTTTCCGCAGCGGAGGCTACCTCCATCTGATTGGTTCTGGAATTAATGTTGTTGAATAGGATGAAGCAGGGCAGGAAGTACCGAATTATGTGACGCATGGAGTCCGAGTTCAAAACTGGGTCACCATTGATATTCCTTCTTGCATACATATTTCAAAGTAATTTGTTTTGCTAATTTATTTATTTCTTTTGAAAAGATTTCACTCTGCCCAAGGTGGAAGTATTAATGTTGTAGGGCTTATCTGTTTGCTATAATTGTTAAGATCATTAATAAAAGTTGTCTTTGCTTCCAAAATTATGTCTTTTATTTTATGCCTTTTTCTTGGGAAATGGTAATAATAATAAATAAAAAAAACCTTTCAAAATAAATAACAACTGAAAATTAATCTGCATGATCACTTGTTATATGTGTCAGTTTCTAAAAGCAATCATAAATCATATGTGCAGATTAATTAAAAAACCCGTTGAATACAATGACCCTGCACCCTCTCCCAACTTTGAATGTCCTGTGTTTGGAGCTGAAGAAGAAGATTATGATGAGATTCCAGAAGAGGTCTCACGGTTGCTTGAGCACGAGGAAAATACCATTCAGCCATATAAAGAGCCTTTGGAAGTGGTTAATTTGGGTTCAGAGGAAGATCCGAAGGAAGTTAAGATTGGAGCATCGTTGCATCCTGATGTAAAGAGCGGGTTGATTGAGCTATTGAAGGAGTATGTGGATATTTTTGCTTGGTCTTATCAAGATATGCCTGGTCTAGATACAGACATTATCGAGCATCGTTTGCCATTAAAGCCAGAGTGTCCGCCAGTTAAACAAAAGTTGAGAAGAACCCACTCGGATATGGCAGTAAAGATCAAAGAGGAGGTCCTAAAGCAGATTAATTCTAGTTTTCTTGTGACGTCAGTGTATCCTCAATGCATTGCCAATATTGTCTCAGTACCGAAAAAAGACGGAAAAGTCCGCATGTGCGTAGATTACAGAGATCTAAATAAAGCTAGTCCAAAAGATGATTTCCCATTGCCTCACATTGACATGTTAGTGGATAGCACAGAAAAATTCAAGGTATTCTCGTTCATGGACGGATTTTCTGGGTATAATCAAATAATAATGGCTCCATAGGACATGGAAAAAACAACGTTTATCACACCCTGAGGAACATTCTGTTACAGAGTGATGCCCTTCGGGTTGAAGAACGCTGGTGCAACGTACCAGAGGGCTATGACAACCCTATTCTATAATCTGATGCACAAAGAAATTGAAGTATATGTTAATGATATGATTGCAAAATCCCAAACTGAAGAAGGGCATATAGAAGATCTATTAAAGTTGTTTCGGCGTTTGAGGAAGTATCGTCTCCGCCTGAATCCAAATAAATGCACCTTCGGAGTTAGATCGAGAAAATTGTTGGGTTTTATTGTTAGCCAGAAAGGAATTAAAGTTGACCCTGATAAAGTCAAAGCAATTCAAGAAATGCCAGCACCAAGAACTGAAAAGTAAGTCAGGGGCTTCCTCGGGCGTTTGAATTATATCTCCAGATTTATTTCTCACATGACTGCAACGTGTAAACCGATCTTTAAGTTGTTAAAAAAGGATCAAGGTTGTATGTGGAAAGATGACTGCCAAAGGGCATTTGAAAGTATTAAATAATATCTGCTTGAACCTCATATCTTGCTCCCTCCCGTAGAAGGAAGACCGTTGATTATGTATCTAACAGTGTTAGATAAATCCATGGGTTGTATTCTAGGACAACAGGATGAAACGGGAAAGAAAGAGCTCACCATTTATTATCTCAGCAAAAATTTCACTGATTGTGAGTCATGGTATTCTATGCTAGAAAAAACATGTTGTGCTTTGGCCTGGGCGGCAAAGCGTTTGCGGCAGTATATGTAGAATCATACTACTTGGTTGATCTCCAAAATGGATCCAATCAAGTATATTTTTGAAAAGCCTGCTCTTACTGGAAGAATTGCCCGCTGGTAGATGTTGTTATCTGAATATGATATCGAGTACCGCACTCAAAAGGCTATTAAAAGTAGTGGGTTGGCAGATTACCTTGCTCACCAGCCGATAGAAGATCATCAGTCTGCAGAATATGAATTCCCCGATGAAGATGTGATGTTCTTGAAAGTGAAAGATTGTGATAAACCATTACCTGAGGAAGGCCCCGACCCTGAATCTCATTGGAGTATGGTATTTGATGGAGCTGTGAATGCTTATGGTAAAGGAATTGGTGATGTGATTGTTACTCCTCATGGATCGCATATTCCTTTTACTGCGAGGTTAACATTTGATTGCACTAATAATATGGCGGAATATGAGGCTTGCATCATGGGTCTTGAAGAAGCTATTGATCTCAGAATCAAGATTCTAGATGTTTATGGTGATTCAGCATTGGTAATAAATCAGATTAAAGGAGAATGGGACACTCGTCACCCTGGCTTGATCCCTTACAAAGATTATGCTCGAAGATTACTACCCTTCTTCAATAAAGTTGAATTCCATCACATTCCTAGGGATGAAAATCAAATGGCAGATGCTCTGGCAACTCTGGCTTCCATGTACCAAGTGAATACTTGGAATGATATACATCGAATTACAGTTCGACGGCTAGATAGGCCCGCTCATGTGTTTGCGACGGAGGAGGTAGCAGATGAAAAAACTTGGTATTATGATATCAAGCATTTTCTTCAGACTCAAGAATACCCATTTGGTGCGTCAAAGAAAGATAGGAAAACACTGAGAAGATTGGCAGGCAGTTTCTTCCTCAGTGAAAATGTGTTATACAAAAGGAATTTTGACATGGTCTTGCTCAGATGCGTGGATAGACACGAAGCAGACATGTTGATGCATGAGATCCATGAAGGCTCATTTGGCACTCATGCTAATGGACATTCAATGGCTAAAAGGATACTAAGGGCAGGTTATTATTGGTTGACAATGGAATTTGATTGTTACAAATTTGCAAAGAAGTGCCATAAATGCCAGATTTACGCAGACAAGATCCATGTACCTCGACACTTCTCAATGTGATTTCCTCCCCGTGGCCTTTCTCTATGTGGGGTATTGACATGATTGGGATGATAGAACCCAAATCTTCGAATGGACACTGTTTCATCTTGGTAGCAATTGAATACTTTACCAAATGGGTAGAGGTTGCTTCATATGCCAATGTTACTAAGCAGGTGGTGGTGCGCTTCATTAAGAATAATCTTATATGCCGGTATGGTGTGCAGAGCAGAATCATCACTGACAATGGCTCGAATTTGAACAACAAGATGATGACTGAATTATGCAAAGAATTCAAGATTGTCTATCACAATTCATCTCCATACAGGCCAAAGATGAATGGGGCTATTGAAGCTGCTAATAAGAATATCAAGAGAATTATCCAGAAAATGGTTGTTACTTACAAGGATTGGCATGAAATGCTCCCTTTTGCTCTACATGGATATCGAACATTTGTCTGCACTTCAACAGGAGCAACCTCGTTTTCTCTAGTGTATGGAATGGAAGTTGTACTCCCTGTAGAGGTAGAGATTCCCTCGTTACGTGTGATAATGGAAGCCAAATTGATAGAGGCTGAATGGGTTCAGAACATGTTTGACCAATTGAATTTGATTGAAGAGAAGAGAATGGCAGCTTTGTGTCATGGGCAGTTATATCAGAAAAGAATGAAGAAAGCATTTGACAAAAAGGTCAAACCTCGTGAGTTCAGAGAAGGCGACCTCGTGATCAGGAAGATCATGTCTTTCAACACTGATTCTAGGGGCAAGTGGATTCCCAATTTTGAAGGCCCGTATGTTGTCAAGAAAGCCTTCTCTGGTGGTGCATTAATTCTTGAAACTATGGATGGCGAGGAGTTCCCACGTCCCATGAATGTTGACGCAGTCAAGAAATACTTTGCCTAAAGAAATAAAAGAACGGCTCGCTAAGTTGAAAACCCAAAAGGGCGATGTGATCGGTGGATCTGGAACTGACTGTTTAACGCTGGTTCGCGAAATGTCGCGGAAGCAAGAGTCGCCACCGTCTTTTATTTTCTCCAAATGGAAAGGACAAAAGCACAGAAAAATTCCTTAAAGAGATTGCTCTCGGTTCGGGAGGTAGGTTATAGAAAGGGAAGGTGTTAGCACCCTTTCTATCCATGGTTATCCATGGGCTCTTAGATACTTGCTCATTGTGTTTTCAAAAATGGTTTGTTTGCTTTTCAACTGTGGGTTTTAAAAAAAGTTTCTTTAAAAATTCCAGTACGACTCTTGTATCGGTCCTCAAGAGTGTTTGAAAAATTGCTTTCGAAAGCTTTTTGAAAAGGTGTCGGTGTGAAAAGTATTTTTGATTTGTTTTGAAATTTAGAGCAAGTATTTAGAGTCGTCTACCTACCCTAAGGAATTCGTCTGTGTAAATGTCCTTTAAAGTAGTGCCATCCCACCATTGAGGGGTAGGTAGCACCAGCGTTGGAGGTGTTCGGGTCAATTCGAGGTTCGGGACATGGTGATCACCAGAGCAATAGGAAGACACCTTAGAAGCTACCCTCATGCCAGGTTCCCGGATCATGAGGACTTACTAAGACATCCTCTACTCGACGATCACCTTTCGAGGCAAGGCAACAGTGAGGCGTACCCTAGGGGTGGTGTGTGATTTGTGTGTCAGATTCAGATATTTTATCTTGTCATGTTATTGGTGATCTAGCGTTTGTTTTTATTTTTGTCCATTCATTCTTGCATTCTTTGTTTAACAGTTAAAAATTGCGAGGAAAAGTAAATCTACAACTATTACAAATGGCGCGGGTCCACATCGCCAAAATTAAACCGGACCCGATTTGACAGAAAAGTAAAGAAATAAAAGAATTAAAAGAATTGAAAAGTGCGAGAAGTAATTACAAGGCTTCGGGAGAGGTACATAATTATTTAAGCGAAATAAAATAAATATGCAAAGAAATAAGAAATTACGAATGAAACGAGGGCGTTGGACCCTTTTGCAAAATATTAAAATTATATGAATTAGTTAATTTTAAGAAAAGAAATTGTTTTTGTTTTTGGTATTTTCATGTATTTTAAGATTTAATAGAAAAAGAATTAATTAACTAAAATAAAATGTCAAACCTAGTTCTAATTATTTTTTAAGTTATTAAGAAAAATATTGGAGTTTTTTAACCTAAACGAAACCCTAATTAATTTACAAGTTTAATTATAAAAATAAACAAAAGAAATAATATTATTGGGAAAAAAGAAAAAAATTAACAAGGAATAAAAATCAATTAAATCTAATTCTATATTTTTTGTATTTTTGTTATTAAAAGAATTAAAATTAAAAAACCCTAATTTAAGCTAATTAATTTACATGCCAATTTATTTATGAAAATATTAAAAACAAAATATTTATTATTTTTCTCTTTTTTTTATTTTTTTTTTATTTTTATGTTTTTGTGATTTTATAGAAATAATTAGTTAATTAAATAAAGCAATAATTAGAAAGAAAATAGAATAAAAAATAAAAATAAAGACTTGCAAACCTAGGGGGTCTGCCCCTGATTTTGGAGGTATAACCCAAGATTTCTGGCCCAATAAGCATGGCCTTGTTGACTTTTTCTGGGAATGTACACATGCGTTGACTTGGATTCACCGTGTTCTCCAATCTGCACCTTTGGATTGCTCTTGAGATGAACGTGGCAAGGCCTGATTTGGAGGCGCATGGTGTACCTCAGCAAGGAATCTGCACGTGATTGTTAATTGAAGAAAAATAAATGGAAAGAGTGAAGACCTGGGATCGAACCCAGGTCACTAACATTACCAGCCTTCATGCTTGCCAGTGGAGCCAACTTACGCGTTTGATTTATAAGTAACTAATAAATATTATAAAAGAAAACAAAACATTAATGGATTAAAGCGCGAAATATTTAAACGTGCCAATCAGCGTGTGACACGGCTTCATCTTCTTCATCATCCCTGTAACATAAAACACACAGGCAACGGTTTTTCATGTGTTCTATTAGGCGGCTTTAGAGAAAATAGCGATTAGCTCTCTTTGGCACATAAATTCAGCGCGATGGGTGGTTTGTGATCGTTTGAGCACCCTGAGTTGAATGAAGGTAATCATAGGTCTCAATTTTTCCTTGGGTGAAAAGCCCCAATCCGAAGCTATGTAAACCCTAAAAATCAAACATGGTGAAATCGAGTATACAGCACAAAAACGCAATTAATTATGTTGGTTAGCATCAGAATATCATAAGGAATATAAATCCACAATTAGAATGCCATGAGAATGCCTAGAATTTAAAATACGATCGTGATTTTTTCTCTGTACAGGGGAGGTTCTCGTTACCAATTCCTTGAGCTTTGGTGAATGTTTTTGATTGGAATGTGTTCAGGGACCTTCAAGGAAGCTATTGAACCAAGTCTTGAGACCTGAATCGCCTTGTAGAGGTGTTTACAGTTTTGACTTTTTTGCAAATTTTTTCAAGTTGTCAATGGCTTTCTTGCGCAGTTTTTGTGTCTAGCATGATTAGGTTTATGATCAGGCATATGTAGTGAAGGCATTAGGTTAACAAAACTCAATCAAATCTCTTGTAATCATGGTTTTTGAATATTTGATTTCTTAAGATTTTTCCATATCTTTTTTCATGTGTATTTGATTCAAATCATATCCAATTGCTCCAATTCTTTCCTTATTTGCATATGCACGAATTATAGAGGCTAAAACATGTATAAAAAGATTGGTTAGGGTGAATTAAATATTTTTCATATATTTAAATGATTTAAATGAATTAATATAAATAAAAATTCAAATAAATAAATAAAAAATGAGAAAATACTTCCCTTTGGCCCAAGTGGTCGTGCATATGCTTAGAA
Source organism: Vicia faba (assembly GCA_948472305.1). Taxonomy (NCBI): domain Eukaryota; kingdom Viridiplantae; phylum Streptophyta; class Magnoliopsida; order Fabales; family Fabaceae; genus Vicia; species Vicia faba. Next base: position 1,577,201,414 of record OX451737.1, read on the forward strand.
TGATGAATCATGGAAGAAAAATGGGCCCATTAGCAATTTTAGGTCATTTGAAGTAATGTTGACTTTTCAAAATATCCAAAATTTTCCCAACTTCCACAAGGCATAACTTGCTCAATTTTTAAGATTTTCTCATGTTCTAGGACATTTTGGAAAGGTCTTTGAGTCCTCTAACCAATGTCTTTGGTCCCATGTCATTTTGATTTACCAATCTCAAGTTATTGCCTTTGACTTAAAGTCCCTTTTTGTTGACTTTTGAAAATGACCTATAATGTTGAAATTGATAACTTTTTGTGAGAGCATTTCTTGGACTTGAAGTATGAAGATGAGTTGTAGGAAATGTCTTTCTCTTCAAAATTAGCTTTGGATGGAATTTTTCTGATAATCCATGTGAAAGTTATGCCCTGGTCAATTTCAGTTGACTTTTTCAGCTGTCCAAATAAGGAAACTTTTGCATCTTGATGATTTTCTGAGCCAAATTTTGAGAATCATGATCAAGCATTGATCAAATGATGTTTGTGGCTTCAAAATGATATGTTGACCAAAAATTTGAACTTTTGACTGTCAAATGACCATTTTGCCCCTACAGTTGACTGTAGTGCAACTTAGGGTTTTGACTGTGCAATTTTGAGCTGAATGTCTTGAAACTTGATATGAGGATACTTAACCATGTTTGTAGGCATATGAGACTTGATTGGGCCTTTGAAAACTTCATTTTCTTGATCAGAACACAAACCCTAGTTTTGACTGTATAGGAGATCTTGGCACTGTGCAACCCTTGGGGAATTTTGCAGCTTGACTTGGCAATTTCTTGGAGAATATGGGAGGGAAAATTTTGGGGTACAACAGTTGCCCCTGTTCAATCTTCTTAGACCTGAGGATGCAGATTGGCCGACGTGCCTTTCGTAATCCGAGGGTAGAAGATGATTGGACACTAGAGTGCCCAGAAATTTGCGCTCACATAGTGGCAGTGATAATGGAATGGGCTTATAGATGCCATTTGGAGATTGCTGGATAGGATGATGGGCTTATAGATGCCATCTGGATGTTGATCGCGTAAGAGATTCCTTAGCGAGAACCTGCATACCTACAAAAGAAAAAATGAGTACCTGACACGTTGCAGGAGCTGATTTTTTTAGATGCTTGGTATAGATGTGTCTTGACTGGTTACAGGAGCTGAGTCTGGAGCTTCAAACGGCGATGAATGAACCAGGGATGGTTACTGCCTTAGCATGAACGGTAAGAGAACCTTGGGCGACTTTAACTTCAACAACGCTTGTTGAGAAAAATCTTGGGTGTCTTCTACTGGGATAAGAATCAGGGAGATCTTAGGGTCGATCTGACTGAACCAGAGGAGGTCTTGAAATATCTTCAACTGGATAAGCATCAGGGAGATCTTAGGGTCGATCTGACTGAACCAGAGAAGGCCTTTGACTGGATAAGCATCAGGAAAATCTTAGGGTCGATTTAACTGAACCGGACAAGGTCTTGAAATATCTTCAACTGGATAAGCATCAGGGAGATCTTAGGGTCGATCTGACTGAACCAGAGAAGGCCTTTGACTGGATAAGCATCAGGAAAATCTTAGGGTCGATTTAACTGAACCGGGCAAGGTCTTGAAATATCTTCAACTGGATAAGCATCAGGGAGATCTTAGGGTCGATCTGACTGAACCAGAGAAGGCCTTTGACTGGATAAGCATCAGGAAAATCTTAGGGTCAATTTAACTGAACCGGGCAAGGTCTTGAAATATCTTCAACTGGATAAGCATCAGGGAGATCTTAGGGTCGATCTGACTGAACCAGAGAAGGCCTTTGACTGGATAAGCATCAGGAAAATCTTGGGGTCGATTTAACTGAACCGGGCAAGGTCTTGAAATATCTTCAACTGGATAAGCATCAGGGAGATCTTAGGGTCGATCTGACTGAACCAGAGAAGGCCTTTGACTGGATAAGCATCAGGAAAATCTTGGGGTCGATTTAACTGAATCGGGCAAGGTCTTGAAATATCTTCAACTGGATAAGCATCAGGGAGATCTTAGGGTCGATCTGACCGAACCAGAGAAGGCCTTTGCCTGGATAAGCATCAGGAAAATCTTAGGGTTGATTTAACTGAACCGGACAAGGTCTTGAAATATCTTCAACTGGAGAAGAATCAGGGAGATCTTAGGGTCGATCTGACTGAACCAGAGAAGGCCTTTGCCTGGATAAGCATCAGGAAAATCTTAGGGTCGATTTAACTGAACCGGGCAAGGTCTTGAAATATGATTGAGAACTTAACTGAGTCTTTCCTGAAAGGTAAAGGTCAGACATATGCGATGTATGATATGGATCAAGCAATGATATTCTCAACATAAATGAGATTTGTGAGATATGATGCATCTATGCATGCTATAATGATGTATGTGATGTTTTATGTATATTTTTGTCTAGGAAAGTGAATCCTTGACGGGTGCCGGGAAGTCGTATCCTGGGCTGATGTTTGAAGAATAGATTTTGCTTCCGCTGGGGATGATAACTGCAAGAATACCGGTAGGAGAAGATGACTCCGTTGCGGAATAAACTTGGCAAATGAAGGATTCTGCGGGGAGAAAAGATACTCTAGCGATCATGCTGGGAAGCAATACTCTGTGGGAAGAGGGATGCCTTGCTGAGTGTTGATAATAGTTTGCTGGGGGTAGGAAGACTTTATCGACGACGCTCTTTCCGTGGCTTTTGGCTGAGGATAACCCAGTTATATCCTGTTGAGGAAATAACTCTTTAAATAAAGTCGGGCGACGCGTTCGTGCTCTGCGAAGGATAAGCTTCCAGAATTTACTGGGGATAAGCTTACTGCTTGGGGAGATGAATTCCAACTTTCCTGGGGAAACTGGATTGGACTCTTCTGGGGAGTTTTGGAACTGCGGGGGAGTGATTCCTTTGAATGTTGATCTGCCGCCGGGGAACAATCTTTAGACCAAGACTGCCGGGGATGCTTGTTAAGAATATATGCTGCTGGGGAAGCGTTGAGATCTATGGGAGGATACTCCACTTCCTTGAGGTTTGATAATTTTGCTTGGAGAGGAATATACTGTTTTGCTGAACCACTCTCTGGGGAATTTAAGATGTATTGGTCATGTTCTTTAGCTGAACCTACCTTGGTACCTTGGAGGATAGAACAATTAGACTGCTCAGACAACTCTTTTATTGCCCCTGTTTCTAGCGTCACCTGTAATTAATCCTTTGTTTCGTATGCAAATATTTATGAGTTAGCAAATTATTGTCAATGCATATATTAAAAATTGAACCTTGGACGTTCTTCGCAAAACAAAACAGAAAAAGAAAAACACTTGGCACGTTTAACTGAAAATATATTTGTATTGATTTTTGAATGGCCTGAAAATAGGCGTTTTTGTGTACAAGAGGCTAACATCCTAGTAAGAGAACGCCGCCGAACAAGAGAGTTTATACAAATTTTGTACAAAAGAAAATAAAACAACTGTGTGAAATGAATGATCCCACTGGGTTTCAACTCTGCTATTTCCTTTATAACTCCGAGCGTCTCATCACTTGATGACCTTGGTTGAAGGTGAAGCTGACTGATCGATGCCGTCTGAACTTGATGTAGATACCGGATTCTGGATGCAAAGTGATCCAATGAGACATAGTATTACGCTTTTATCCCTAATTTTTGCCTGGACTGCCCTTTCGGGTTTTCAGTCCACCGGGATACCCCTTTTTGCCCAAGCCGCCTTTTCAGGTTTTCGACTTGCCGGGTGTACAGATTTTTTCATTTTCATCCCTTCATTTTGCCCGAACCCTTTTGGTTCGACGGGAAGCCCTAATTTTTGCCTAGGCATGTCAGCCTAGCGGGTCTTTTTTATGCGTAGTATCTTTTTACTATGTCTGCATTGGCGGGGTGAGGAAGGTCGTCACCATCCATATTGGTTAATATCATTGCTCCTCCTGAGAACACATGTTTAACCACAAATGGCCCTTCGTACGTAGGGGTCCATTTGCCCCTTGGATCACTCTGAGGAAGGATGATTCTCTTGATTACCAGATCCCCAACTTGATATTCCTGTGGTCTGACCTTTTTGTTAAATGCCCTGATCATCCGTTTCTGATACGTCTGACCATGACAGATAGCAGCCAGTCTCTTTTCATCAATGAGGTTGAGTTGATCAAGTCGTGTCTGGATCCAATCATCTTCATTCAGATTTGCATCCTTCATTATCCGGAGAGAGGGAATTTGTACTTCGATCGGTAAGACTGCCTCCATGCCATAAACCAGAGAGAAAGGAGTTGCCCCGGTTGACGTCCTAGCTGAGGTGCGGTACCCATGTAGAGCGAACGGTAACATCTCGTGCCAATCTTTATAGGTCACTATCATCTTCTGCACAATTTTCTTGATGTTCTTATTTGCTGCTTCTACAGCCCCATTCATCTTCGGCCTGTAAGGAGAAGAATTGTGGTGCTGTATCTTGAACTGTTCGCAGAGCTCAGCAATCATCTTGTTGTTCAGATTGGTACCGTTGTCTGTAATAATCCGCTCAGGGACGCCGTATCGACAGATCAGGTTATGCCGAATGAACCGTGCCACAACAGTCTTGGTTACCGTAGCATAGGATGCTGCCTCGACCCACTTCGTAAAATAATCAATCGCCACTAGGATGAAGCGATGTCCATTAGATGCCGTAGGTTTAATCTCGCCGATCATGTCTATGCCCCACATTGCAAACGGCCAAGGCGCAGTCAGAACATTCAGGGGAACCGGAGGAATATGCACCTTGTCTGCATAAATCTGGCACTTGTGGCATGTCCTGGAATGTTGGTAACAATCAGCTTCCATTGTGGACCAGTAATATCCTGCCCGTAGGATTTTCTTAGCCATAGTGTGTCCACTGGAATGCGTACCAAAGGTCCCTTCATGTAGCTCTTCCATGATTCTTTCTGCTTCAGTCTTATCCACACAACGTAGTAAGGTTGAATCATGGTTTCGCTTATACAAGATGTCGTTGCTAAGGAAGAACTTGGCTGCAAACCTCCTCAGGAATTTCTTATCATTGACAGAGGCACCTTCAGGGTATTCCTGAGCTTCCAGATATCTCTTCACTTCGTGGTACCAAGGCTTCTCAGTCACCAATTCAGTTTCGAGATCACAACAGTATGCCGGTTCGTCCAGTTTCTAGATGATGATCCGGGGAGCCTCATTATCCCATTTGACCTTGAACATTGAAGACATTGTAGCTAACGCGTCCGCTAACTGATTCTCTTCTCTTGGAAAGTGTTCAAAGGTTATTTTTGTGAAGTGGGGGATCATGGTCAACACACATTCTCTGTAAGGAATCAGGTTTGGATGTTTCGTATCCCACTCTCCTTTGATCTGATTGATCACAAGAGCGAAATCTCCGAAAACACTTAGAAATTTGATCCTTAGGTCGATCGCAGCTTGAAGACCCATGATGCACGCCTCATACTCCGCCATGTTGTTGGTACAGTTGAAACACAGCCGGGCAGTGAGTGGAGTATGAGTACCTTGTGGAGATATGATTATGGCGCCGATACCGTTTCCCAAAGCATTGGAGGCTCCTTCAAAGTGCATAGACCATCGGGATCCTGGTTCAGGTCCTTCATCCAGTCCAAGTACTTCACAATCAGTCACTATCATAATGCTTTCATCCGGAAACTCGAAGTTCATTGACTGATAATCATCTACAGCTTGATGTGCCAGGTGGTCTGCCAATACACTTCCCTTGATGGCTTTCTGGGTTGTATATTGAATGTCGTATTCCGTCAAGATCATTTGTCATCTTGCGATTCTCCCTGACAGAGCAGGCTTTTCGAATATGTACTTTATAGGATCCATCTTTGAGATCAACAAGGTAGTGTGAGTCAGCATATACTGTCTCAGCCGGCGAGCAGCCCATACCAAAGCGCAGCAAGTTTTCTCAAGCAGTGAGTATCGGGTCTCACAGTCGGTAAACTTTTTGCTAAGGTAATAAATGGCATGCTCTTCTCGGCCAGACTCGTCATGCTGCCCCAGCACACACCCCATTGAGTTGTCAAGCACTGTCAGATATAGGATCAGAGGTCTCCCTTCAACCGGTGGCATAAGGATAGGTGATTCTTGGAGATACTCTTTGATTTTGTCAAAAGCAGCCTGACATTCATCGTTCCAACGTACTACCTGATCTTTCTTCAGCAGCTTGAAGATTGGCTCACAAGTAGCAGTCAGATGTGAGATGAATCGAGCGATGTAATTCAGGCGTCCTAAAAAGCCTCTGACTTCCTTCTCTGTCTTAGGAACTGGCATCTCTTGAATAGCTTTGACCTTAGCAGGGTCCACTTGAATACCTTTATCACTGACCACGAAGCCTAGTAATTTTCCAGATCTTACCCCGAAGGTGCACTTGTTCGGGTTCAATCTTAGCTTGTACAGTTTCAACCGGTCAAACAACTTCTACAGATGATCTAGATGCTCTTCCTCAGTCTGGGACCTAGCGATCATGTCGTCCACATACACTTCTATCTCATGATGGATCATGTCATGAAATAAGGCGACCATGGCACGTTGGTAGGTTGCCCCAGCGTTCTTCAACCCGAACGGCATGACCTTGTAACAGAAGGTGCCCCACTGAGTAACAAAGGTAGTCTTCTCCATGTCTTCAGGTGCCATCTTGATCTGATTGTAACCTGAAAAGCCATCCATGAAAGAGAATACCTTGTGCTGAGCTGTATTATCAACAAGGACATCAATGTGAGGTAAGGGGAAGTCATCTTTGGGGCTGGCCCTGTTCAGATCCCTATAGTCGACACACATTCTGACCTTACCGTCCTTCTTAGGTACCGGCACCACATTAGCAACCCACTGAGGGTAAGAAGTTACTGCAAGGAACCCAGCATCAAATTGTTTCATAACCTCGGCCTTAATCTTCTCGGACATCTCTGGACGCATCCGACGGACCTTTTGCTTAACCGGAGGGCAGTCTTCCTTAGTTGGCAAGTGATGGACCACAATATCGGTATCCAACCCTGGCATGTCTTCGTAGGACCAGGCAAAGATCTCCATATAATCATGCAGCATCTTGGTTAACCGTTGCTTCACGCTGAGCTCTAGGTTGGCACCAATCTTTACCTCTTTCCTGTCTGCCTCAGTACCCAAGTTTATTGTTTCCACTGGCTCTTCATGGGGTTGAATTGCCCTCTCTTCCTGAAGCAACAGTCTTGCAAGCTCGCCAGGCACTTCGCAATCATCTTCACCTTCGTCTTCGGCTAAGTTGATCGGATTTTCGAAGTCATAATTGGCAGTAGCAGAGTTGTTATCAGTGAGATCCAGAGTGGATTGAAACCTGTATGAGTGAGTGTGTGTGTAAGTACAGCTGTTTTGAAATATATGTAAAGGAAAAGAAAGACAGAAAAGGAGCACAATATTTGCAATGCGAAAGATACGTCCAAGATTTTCATTCATGATATATGAAATGACAATTTATATGCCCTCACAAATGATACCACGGTGCCTCGGGTAAGACACCGGGCCAAAGAGTTTATCATTGTTTATTACAGATACCAAAAACATAGGAATTCATTACTTAGTAACAAGAGAAACAGATAAGTTGTCCTTTGCACTCCAATTGTTGAGTCCACTGTCGGTTGCCGGGTAGATCCAGCTGTCAAACTCAGCATCGTCCACTTCGTCTTCGTCCCCAATAGCATTCACTCCATGAGCAGGTAGGGGAGCTGTTACCACATTAGGCTTGTCAGATGCCTCAAACTGTACCTCCTTGGCGTCAATAAGGTCCTGCAGCTTGTTCTTTAACGCCCAACAGTCATCAGTAGAATGCCCCGGGCTATCTGAATGGTAAGCACAACGAGCATTCGGGTTGTACTTGGGGGATGCAGTATTTGGAAACTTCGGCGCCTCCCTGACAGTCACTAAATTGGTTGAGAGTAACTGTGGCAGGATCTGCGACAAAGTCATGTTTAAGCGGGTGAATTCTCTCTGGGGTATTTCAACCTTGTGAGGATTAGTTGGTCGGGGAGCGGCAGCAGGCTTAGCAATCATTACCGCACTGACAGATTGGCGGTGCTCATGTCTCTCTGATTTCCTGGAACCATATACGGCACTAGACTCCTTCTTGAAGGGTTTCTTCTCAGAACTGGATGATGCACCCTTCGGAATTTTTCCAGATTTTAACCCAGCTTCAATTCTCTCTCCAGTCAAGATCAAATCAGTGAACCCAGCAGAAGAATTCCCAATGAGATGGTTGAAAAATGGCCCAGATAGGGTCCCCAAGAACATGTCTACCAACTCCCAATCAGTCAGCGGTGGCTGTACCCTGCCAGCCAGGTCTCTCCACTTCTGAGCGTACTCCTTAAAACCTTCGCTTGCACCTAACGACATACCCTGGAGTTGGGTACGTGTGGGGGCAAGGTCGGCATTATATTGATACTGCTTGTAGAAAGCAGTAGCCAACTCCTCCCAGTTACGAACCTTGGTTCCATCCAGCTGATAGAACCATTCGAGATGAGTCCCTGAAAGACTCTCCTGGAAGAAGTGGATCCATAAATTCTTATCCGCAGAGTACGGCTGAATTTTCCGAACATAGGACCTTAGATGCAGCTTGGGACAAGACGCCCCGTCATACTTAGAGAAGGATGGTGCTTTGAACTTGTGGGGGATGATCACACCAGTCGACAAACCCAGATCTCCGAAATCCAGCCCAGGTACCTGTTGAACCTCCATAGCCTTCAACCTATCCTCCAGTTGCTTGTATTTGTCGTCTGCAGGAGGGTACTGCTCTTCATCAAAATCGGTCTCGTTGTCGGAGACTACCGGACTAGGAACCCTTGCTTCTGCCTGAGGAGAATTCTTGTCAACAGAAGAACCAGCCTCTTCCTGTTGCAGAGTATTGTTAAACCTTCGGCCCGAGTTGAACAGAACAGTTCTTCTCTTCTTCTTCTTCTCCTTCTTCAGGAGCATAGCCTTCAGTTCTTCTTGGCCTTGAGCCAGACCCTTGATTAATTCCTGGAATTGTGCATTCTGTACCTGAAGAGCCTTGATTGATGTCTCAGTTGATGAAGATTCGTGATTCATGATGCTGAAATAAACAGCGAAGAACTGTAAGCAACCTGAAAAGGGGAAAAACCTGTTATGCACATGATGTATGAAATGCGTATGCAATGCATTCAAGGGTTCGAAAGTTCAAATTTGTTGTGGACAAAAAGGAACACACGTTATCATTAAGGAAATCATTGTTTAATACATCAAAGCCTCATGGGCAAAATAATACAAAAGTCAAATCAATCCCAGAATACACTGCGCATCCTCTTTGGAGCTATGTAAGTGTTGAGATTCCTCTCCTCATGCAACAGGCGGGTGAGCTCCAAGACCTTCTTTTCACTGGCATGTAGACTAGTCTCAAGAGAATTCCGCTCTTCCTTAAGCTGGATCCAGCTCTTCTGCATCTCTTCCCAGGATGTGGGCATATCAGGGTGCTGAATAATGTGGGACACTTCCCCTTCCAAGACAGGCTCTTTGATTACCGGGAGCATATGAGGATAAGGCATCACTAACTTCTGGGAGCGAGCTCGTACCCACTTGAGATAAGGTTCCAACAGGATGGAATTCCTGTGCCCCAGTGTCTTGCTGTCTATTCTACTTGGCATCCTCCAGGCTCTGATAAATCTCTGGCGAAGTCCTTGAGTATCGTTGTCGAAGTCAAAAACTATGTCAGGGATCAACATGTCATGAGGACCATCCCTCCGAGCATAACCAAACTGTCTCCAAGCCAGGCATGGGCTATAAGTGATACCTCCTCTGATTCCAAGTAAAGGAACATTAGGGTACTCCCCGCAACGATCAATGAGAGTGACATCTTCTCTGGACCTAGAGCACCAATGTATGTCTGCATGTGTAAGAGTCATCAGCCGTTGTGACCATCTCAAACCCCGCTCATTCTTCAAGACCGATTGTGGAAGGTGCGAAATAAACCACCTTCCCAAGAGAGGAGTGCAACACATAAGGACACCTCTTTTTCTCATGGTTCGAGTGTAACATGAGTGAAGGATGTCCCCCAGCAACGTAGGTATAGGATTCCTGGACATAAAGATCTGAACAGCACTGATATCAATAAGCTGATCTGGGTTAGGGAACAACACCAAACCATAGACAAGGAGGGCCACAACCTCTTCAAAAGCTTGCAAGTCAAGGGAGTTCCAACATTCATGGGCCTTTTCAAACAGAAACCTGGCTAAGAACCCTTTGATACCACTTCTAACTTCCCAATGTCCCTTGAGGTCAGATGACTGTAGGTGCAAAGTTTTAGCAATCTCTTCAAGCTTAGGTTCCTTTTCTATACCGTTGAAGGGTAGCTGATCAAGGATAGGGATATTCAGGAGCCGGGAGAACTCCTCCAATGTCGGTACCAACTGATAATCCAAGAAGGTAAAACAGTGATGCAGAGGATCAAAGAACTGGAACAAGACCTTTATCATATCTTCCTCAATGTTGGTGTTGACCAAGCTGATGAGGCTTCCATGCCTTTCACTGAATAAAGAGTTCTCGGGAATCCTGGATATAAGCTCCTTAAGCTGAGGAGGGATCCTTACAAGACTGATTTGAATTGTCTTTCTACGAACAGTTTCCATGTCCTACAAAACAAAGAACAAAGATGAAGATTCGAACCCCTGAAATGGTTAGTCAATGCATATGATGCTGGATGATGTCATGATGCTATGATTAAACACACCACAGATATTTACAAAGACAAACATGTAAGGCACACAAGGCACACAAGACAAGCCCTTAAGGTTTAAGGCCAGCATGGGGTCTGGGTAGTACCCTCTTGAAGTTGGTGGGTTCAACCTGTCCTAATCAAAGTAACCGGGTTCTAAGGTTCCCAATATCACGGGATTGCTTTCGTTGTTCATCGTTTCGATTTAGCCACTGAACTGGCGACCGAAATATTCCAGGAAAGCAACCCTCAATTGAGTGTAGTATCGAGTATCAACCAACCTCGGACTGCACCAAAGTCAGTTATCTCACTACCCTAAAGAGGCCAAGATAGTTCAATTAAGGTTCCTAAGGTCTGTTGATGCTTCACGACACCACGCGGAGGCCCCGTACTCTCCTTGACTGAACTCAAGGGTTACCGGTACACACCAAAGTGCCACATCAACGTAGCAGACTGTTTCAACCATGTCGGTATACCCCGCACAGTTCCCTCACAGCCTTGTTGCTACTTTCTAAGAAGGTATCCCCAGATCCGGGTTAGGATCTATAGAACTCCCGAGACAGTCCCACAATAATAAAGCACACAAGTCAAAGCAATTGAAAACACGGTTATGAACTAACCCTAAGGTACACCTCACTTTATAAAGGGTCCCCAGCAGAGTCGCCAGTTCTGTGATCGGTGGATCTGGAACTGACTGTTTAACGCTGGTTCGCGAAATGTCGCGGAAGCAAGAGTCGCCACTGTCTTTTATTTTCTCCAAATGGAAAGGACAAAAGCACAGAAAAATTCCTTAAAGAGATTGCTCTCGGTTCGGGAGGTAGGTTATAGAAAGGGAAGGTGTTAGCACCCTTTCTATCCATGGTTATCCATGGGCTCTTAGATACTTGCTCATTGTGTTTTCAAAAATGGTTTGTTTTCTTTTCAACTGTGGGTTTTAAAAAAAGTTTCTTTAAAAATTCCAGTTCGACTCTTGTATCGGTCCTCAAGAGTGTTTGAAAAATTGCTTTCGAAAGCTTTTTGAAAAGGTGTCGGTGTGAAAAGTATTTTTGATTTGTTTTGAAATTTAGAGCAAGTATTTAGAGTCGTCTACCTACCCTAAGGAATTCGTCTGTGTAAATGTCCTTTAAAGTAGTGCCATCCCACCATTGAGGTGTAGGTAGCACCACCGTTGGAGGTGTTCGGGTCAATTCGAGGTTCGGGACATGGTGATCACCAGAGCAATAGGAAGACACCTTAGAAGCTACCCTCATGCCAGGTTCTCGGATCATGAGGACTTACTAAGACATCCTCTACTCGACGATCACCTTTCGAGGCAAGGCAACAGTGAGGCGTACCCTAGGGGTGGTGTGTGATTTGTGTGTCAGATTCAGATATTTTATCTTGTCATGTTATTGGTGATCTAGCGTTTGTTTTTATTTTTGTCCATTCATTCTTGCATTCTTTGTTTAACAGTTAAAAATTGCGAGGAAAAGTAAATCTACAACTATTACAAATGGCGCGGGTCCACATCGCCAAAATTAAACCGGACCCGATTTGACAGAAAAGTAAAGAAAGTAAAAGAATTAAAAGAATTGAAAAGTGCGAGAAGTAATTACAAGGCTTCGGGAGAGGTACATAATTATTTAAGCGAAATAAAATAAATATGCAAAGAAATAAGAAATTACGAACGAAACGAGGGCGTTGGACCCTTTTGCAAAATATTAAAATTATATGAATTAGTTAATTTTAAGAAAAGAAATTGTTTTTGTTTTTGGTATTTTCATGTATTTTAAGATTTAATAGAAAAAGAATTAATTAACTAAAATAAAATGTCAAACCTAGTTCTAATTATTTTTTAAGTTATTAAGAAAAATATTGGAGTTTTTTAACCTAAACGAAACCCTAATTAATTTACAAGTTTAATTATAAAAATAAACAAAAGAAATAATATTATTGGGAAAAAAGAAAAAAATTAACAAGGAATAAAAATCAATTAAATCTAATTCTATATTTTTTGTATTTTTGTTATTAAAAGAATTAAAATTAAAAAACCCTAATTTAAGCTAATTAATTTACATGCCAATTTATTTATGAAAATATTAAAAACAAAATATTTATTTTTTTTCTCTTTTTTTTATTTTTTTTTATTTTTATGTTTGTGATTTTATAGAAATAATTAGTTAATTAAATAAAGCAATAATTAGAAAGAAAATAGAATAAAAAATAAAAATAAAGACTTGCAAACCTAGGGGGTCTGCCCCTGATTTTGGAGGTATAGCCCAAGATTTCTGGCCCAATAAGCATGGCCTTGTTGACTTTTTCTGGGAATGTACACATGCGTTGACTTGGATTCACCGTGTTCTCCAATCTGCACCTTTGGATTGCTCTTGAGATGAACGTGGCAAGGCCTGATTTGGAGGCGCATGGTGTACCTCAGCAAGGAATCTGCACGTGATTGTTAATTGAAGAAAAATAAATGGAAAGAGTGAAGACCTGGGATCGAACCCAGGTCACTAACATTACCAGCCTTCATGCTTGCCAGTGGAGCCAACTTACGCGTTTGATTTATAAGTAACTAATAAATATTATAAAAGAAAACAAAACATTAGTGGATTAAAGCGCGAAATATTTAAACGTGCCAATCAGCGTGTGACACGGCTTCATCTTCTTCATCATCCCTGTAACATAAAACACACAGGCAACGGTTTTTCATGTGTTCTATTAGGCGGCTTTAGAGAAAATAGCGATTAGCTCTCTTTGGCACATAAATTCAGCGCGATGGGTGGTTTGTGATCGTTTGAGCACCCTGAGTTGAATGAAGGTAATCATAGGTCTCAATTTTTCCTTGGGTGAAAAGCCCCAATCCGAAGCTATGTAAACCCTAAAAATCAAACATGGTGAAATCGAGTATACAGCACAAAAACGCAATTAATTATGTTGGTTAGCATCAGAATATCATAAGGAATATAAATCCACAATTAGAATGCCATGAGAATGCCTAGAATTTAAAATACGATCGTGATTTTTTCTCTGTACAGGGGAGGTTCTCGTTACCAATTCCTTGAGCTTTGGTGAATGTTTTTGATTGGAATGTGTTCAGGGACCTTCAAGGAAGCTATTGAACCAAGTCTTGAGACCTGAATCGCCTTGTAGAGGTGTTTACAGTTTTGACTTTTTTGCAAATTTTTTCAAGTTGTCAATGGCTTTCTTGTGCAGTTTTTGTGTCTAGCATGATTAGGTTTATGATCAGGCATATGTAGTGAAGGCATTAGGTTAACAAAACTCAATCAAATCTCTTGTAATCATGGTTTTTGAATATTTGATTTCTTAAGATTTTTCCATATCTTTTTTCATGTGTATTTGATTCAAATCATATCCAATTGCTCCAATTCTTTCCTTATTTGCATATGCACGAATTATAGAGGCTAAAACATGTATAAAAAGATTGGTTAGGGTGAATTAAATATTTTTCATATATTTAAATGATTTAAATGAATTAATATAAATAAAAATTCAAATAAATAAATAAAAAATGAGAAAATACTTCCCTTTGGGCCAAGTGGTCGTGAATATGCTTAGAATGATGAATCATGGAAGAAAAATGGGCCCATTAGCAATTTTAGGTCATTTGAAGTAATGTTGACTTTTCAAAATATCCAAAATTTTCCCAACTTCCACAAGGCATAACTTGCTCAATTTTTAAGATTTTCTCATGTTCTAGGACATTTTGGAAAGTTCTTTGAGTCCTCTAACCAATGTCTTTGGTCCCATGTCATTTTGATTTACCAATCGCAAGTTATGGCCTTTGACTTAAAGTCCCTTTTTGTTGACTTTTGAAAATGACCTATAATGTTGAAATTGATAACTTTTTGTGAGAGCATTTCTTGGACTTGAAGTATGAAGATGAGTTGTAGGAAATGTCTTTATCTTCAAAATGAGCTTTGGATGGAATTTTTCTGATAATCCATGTGAAAGTTATGCCCTGGTCAATTTCAGTTGACTTTTTCAACTGTCCAAATAAGGAAACTTTTGCATCTTGATGATTTTCTGAGCCAAATTTTGAGAATCATGATCAAGCATTGATCAAATGATGTTTGTGGCTTCAAAATGATATGTTGACCAAAAATTTGAACTTTTGACTGTCAAATGACCATTTTGCCCCTACAGTTGACTGTAGTGCAACTTAGGGTTTTGACTGTGCAATTTTGAGCTGAATGTCTTGAAACTTGATATGAGGATACTTAACCATGTTTGTAGGCATATGAGACTTGATTGGGCCTTTGAAAACTTCATTTTCTTGATCAGAACACAAACCCTAGTTTTGACTGTATAGGAGATCTTGGCACTGTGCAACCCTTGGGGAATTTTGCAGCTTGACTTGGCAATTTCTTGGAGAATATGGGAGGGCAAATTTTGGGGTACAACAGGCGGATTAGGAAAAAAAGAGCGTCTTGGTAGGCCGAAAACCCGAAAGGGAGTTCTAGGCAAAAATTAGAGACATAAACAGAATAAATTTCCCGCTAAGTTGAAAACCCGCAAGGGCAGCTTAGGAAAAAGTTAGGGACTTTCTTGGAAAGTAACTACGTCAGACGAGACTTGATCGTTGAAGCAACAATCTTCTCAGATCCTCACCATACTTCAACAAAAGTTGCTGCTCAGGATTTCAAAAGTTGTTAGGGGGGATAGTGGTCATTGTATCTCAATGTATCTTTTCCATTATGTATTACCATTTCCCAAACTTTGTAATCATCCATGGAGTCTCGCCATTCGCAGACTACCATTCTATTAATGAAATTCGAGCTTTTGCCCAACTTTTTGTGTTCTTATTTTTATTTAGCTTGCAAAGACATCATTTATTACTGATAATAACTGTTAAAACAAAAGGATTAAAAAGCAAAGTTAACTTTTCAAAAAGAAGAGAAATCTTTACAATTCAATTTACTTTGAGATTTGTGATGAAACAATGACAACAAGAATGGTGGTCCCAAGAATGGACAAACTCCGATTGTTTTAAGAAGATTTACTCCCTTCATGAAAGTTTTCTCAGGTCATTTTGCTGGTAGGTCTGAAATCTTTGTGTGTTTCTCAGATGGTTAAAGACGATATCAGTGGGTGCAAGGTATTGGGTTTATGATCCCGTTATCACCAGTCAAGTCTTGGTTCGCTTTTTTGGGTTTGCATGGTCAGAAGTCTCCATCTCAGATTCCCCAGCAAGTTTTCCCTCATATAATGAAAGGTTTTATTCCTTTGGTGTGTTGGGATGTCGCTCTTTTTGCAGTCTTGTCATTAATATTGACTTCTTGACTTCCCGGGAAGGTTATCCCAGGGCATCTCTTGTTTGGAATGAGTATTCATGATGAAAGTTTTCTCCAGGGAGGTAGGCTTGAATCCCCCGATGAGGTTCGGTTGTGTCAGCATCAATCTGCTTTATTTGAGGCTGGTCTCGCAATCTCCAGTAGGCATGTTGCTTTTGGAAAACTGTTTTCTCCGATGAAACCGGAAGAAAGATGTTCTATCCCGATATTTTTTTGATTTGGCTACATCCGGATTATGTTTCTCCTCAGTGAAGTTAAAACATGCAATAGTTTTGGTTTCTGCAGTTGCTTTTACCTTTCTTGGACTGACCTCTCTGGTTGAAGTTTAGCCCAATGTTGTTAGTACCTGAGGCGGTTTTGTTTGTTTGTACTGATCATGTATCCTTTTACCAGCATATGTACGATAATACTCATACATTCATACATACATCATGCATTGCTAAAAATCATCGTTCATTGATATAATGTTCTGACCTTTCTTGTAATTCTCTTTGCTTAGTTGGATTTGGTTTTCCCTCTTGAGTTTATTTCTCAAAGGATGTATCTGCATTGTCCGTCTTGCTCCAGTTTATTTCCGAATTGGATTTGTGGTTTTTTGAAAACTTTGAGTTTTGGTTTGTGCATTTATTTTTCACAGGAAGACTTTATCTCCTCAGCAGGAATGTCGTGGCACTTCCCCAGGAAATTATATTTCCATCCCTAGAAAGTCATTTCTCTTTGCAAATCCCCTTGGCGATAAGTGGAAGTCTCTTTATTTGAGACAGATTACGTATTACCCTTTCCAGACAAATTTCCTTGCTTAAAGAAGAAGTTGAGGCCCGTTCTTGACAAAACACCAGCATCTTGGGTAAATATGATATTTTCTCTTTCTACCTTCAGTGAACGTTGGTAGTACATCGACAGTGAACGTCGGTGTTTGTTATCTTTTTTCTACCTTCAGTGAATGTTGGTAGTACATCGGTAGTGAACGTCGGTGTTTGTTATCTTTTTGCTATCTTCAGTGAACGTTGATAGTTCGTCATCAGTGAACGGTGGTGATATGATATTTTCTCTTTCTACCTTCAGTGAACGTTGGTAGTACATCGGCAGTGAACGTCGGTGTTTGTTATCTTTTTGCTATCTTCAGTGAACGTTGATAGTTCATCGTCAGTGAACGGCGGTGATGTTAGAACAAAGTTTGAATCTACTACCCTATGTTTAAGTTTTGATGATAACAAAATGAAATGATATATTATTTATATGATTCATGTATGAACTATTTGCTGCCTAAATTATTACGTTCTGATTTGCAGATACTCTGATAGGTATAAGCAAGATCACACCTAATCAGCATCAAAAATTTGGTTCTTGACATCAGCATCAGAAGTTGCTATATCAGAATACCAGAATCAGAAGATTAACTCACGTGTATGCTGAAGCCTGATGAACAGAACTGCGCTCAACACTCTGATAAATAAAACAACAGTTCATCAGCAGCTAAGCAGAGTCAGAATGAGCCAAGCCAGAACATGCATTAAGTAAGCAACGGTACTGTGCATTGAAAGCAAATTATTACCAACGGCCTCATTCCAGATAAGATCTGCTCGATAAGGAAAGTTTGTTATTAGCATTGAATCAAGAATATTGCTCCAACGTTCAACAATCTCAGTGCTATATAAACAAGACTATGAAGATTGAATTGGCTAATGCTCTCCAACTCTTTACACGCCTAAAAGCTGATCATAATCTTCCTTCTCTCAGTTTGCTAAACGCTACATATCCTCTTACTCAATCATTGTTTAGCAATCTAGTTTCATAAGCTTAAGTTGTGTATACATCACAGTTGTGATACAGTTTTGTAGAAAACATTCACACACTTAGATTTATCTTCTTTGTAAGAAAGTGTTTCCTTGACAAACCGAGTTGTGGTTTGCATCAAGAAGGCTTTAGCAGTTGTTAAAGCAGTTTGTAATATTCAGTTGAATATAGTGGATTAAGACCTCGTTGGAGAGAGGCGAAATCACCTTGACGGGTGGACTGGAGTAGTTTGAGATCAAACGAACCAGGATAAAAATATCTTGTTCATTGCATTGATTTTCAGTTTTACAATTCAACCCCCCCTTCTTGTGTTTTTCACTTCTTCAATTGGCATCAGAGCGCCTGGTTCTGAGCTAAAACACTTAACCGTGTTAGTACAAGATCCAGCGTCAGAAAAACACAATGGCAGGAAACTATTCTCACACCAGCAATGACAACCATGAGGACAGAGACAGATTCAGCGGCAAACCTCCAGTCTTTGATGGAGAAAACTTTGATTACTGGAAAGACAGAATTGAAAGCTTCTTTCTGGCACATGATGCTGATCTGTGGGATATGGTGACAGATGGATACACGCACCCTGTGAATGCAAGCGGTCAGAAGATTGATAGAAAAACAATGTCTGACCAACAAAAGCGTGGCTTCAAGAATCACCACAAGGCCAGAACCATCCTCCTCAGTGCCATCTCCTATACTGAATATGAAAAGATCTCCAATAGAGACACATCAAAGAACATTTTTGACTCACTCAGAATGACGCATGAGGGAAACTTTCAGGTCAAAGAAACTAAAGCTCTGGCGCTCATTCAGAAGTATGAGGCGTTCAAAATGGAAGAACCTGAATCCATTGAAACAATGTTCTCAAGATTCCAGATTCTGGTAGTTGGTCTCAAGGTTCTGGACAAAGGATACTCTACTGCTGACCATGTCAAGAAAATCATCAGAAGTTTACCCAAGCAGTGGAGACCAATGGTTACAGCTCTGAAGCTAGCAAAAGATCTCAACAAAATCACTCTGGAGGAACTTATCAGCTCCCTCAGAAGTCATGAGATAGAGCTAGAAGCTGACGAGCCTCAGAAGCAAGGTAAGCCTTTAGCATTAAAATCTAACAAAAAATATGAGTCTAAAGTTTTGCAGGCAGTTGAAGAAACATCTGATGGATCCTCATCAGAAGAAGACGAACTCTCCCTCCTCTCTAGAAGAGTAAATCAACTGTGGAAGCAAAGACAAAGGAAGTTCAGGAATTCCAGAAGATCTGATCAGAACGAGTCCTCTTCCAGATACAGAAGGACAGATTCTTCCTCTGGATACAGAAGATCTGAAGGCTCCTCAAGTAGCAAAAAGCCAAACACCAAGGACATCATCTGCTATGAGTGCAATGAGCAAGGACACTACAAGAGTGACTGCCCAAAGCTTCAGAGGGAAAAGCCCAAAAAGAAGTTTGGAAGAGAGAAGAAGAAAAGTCTCATGGATACATGGGATGACTCAGACTCGTCTGAAGCTGACTCAGAATCAGATGATGAGAGAGCCAACATAGCTCTCATGGCTAATATTTCAGAAGATAGTGAAGCTTCTGAATCAGACTCTGAATCAGACACTGAAGAGGTATTTCCTAACTTTGTTGTTAATTTTACCAAGGCTGAACTTGCTGAAAGCCTTAATGAAATCCTGGAAAGGTATCAGCAAATTAGAGTTAAATTCAGAGACCTGAAAAGGAATCTTGAATCTGGCTCTAATAAGACTGAGAGTCTCAAATTGGAGAATTCTGAGCTGAGAAATAAGATTTCAAAATTAGAAAACACTTTACAAAACTCTCAGAAGGAACCAATTTCTGAAACTCCCAGCAACGCTGATGAGATCATCAAGGAGTATGATCACAGTTTCCAGAAGTTCCTTGCTAAAAGCATAGATAGAAGCAAAATGGCTTCAATGATCTATGGAGTTAGCAGAAACGGCAGGAAAGGAATAGGATACCAAGGTAAGGTTCCTACACCAAAGAATGTCATTGACTTAACCATTAAACACACTCCTCTGAATTCACATTTTGTGTATGGTCACACACATGATATTAAATACACTAGCAGTAAGCACTCTGTGAAACCAAAATTCAACCAGAGTTTTGGTAAAACTAACAAATCAGGACCCAAGAAAATCTGGGTACCTAAGGATAAAATAATACATGTTGCAGATATCTTTAGCAGCAAGTCAGAAACACCAGTCATGGTACCTGGACTCTGGCTGCTCGCGACACATGACGGGAAGAAGGCATATGTTCCAAAGCCTGGAACTTAAGCCTGGAGGCCACGCTGGCTTTGGAGGCAATCAGAGGGGAAAGATAATTGGCTCTGGAACTGTAGGTAATGGAAATCTTCCCTCTATCAATAATGTTCTGCTAGTAGATGGATTAATGCATAATCTGTTATCCATAAGTCAATTAAGTGATAACGGTTACGATATAATCTTTAATCAAAAATCATGTAAAGCTGTTAGTCAGAAAGATGGGACTATCCTATTTAATGGTAAGAGGAAAAACAACATTTACAAAATCAAACTTTCTGAACTAAAGAGTCAGAATGTAAAGTGCCTTCTGTCTGTTAACAACGAGCAGTGGATCTGGCACAAAAGATTGGGGCATGTTAGTATGAGAAGAATATCTCAGATTAACAAACTCAATCTGGTCAGAGGACTTCCTAATTTGAAGTTCAATTCAGATGCTCTGTGTGAAGCATGTCAGAAAGGCAAATTTGCAAAACCTTCTTTTAAATCTAAAAATGTTGTTTCTACCTCTAAGCCATTAGAACTTCTGCACATTGACTTATTTGGACCAGTTAAAACTGCTTCAGTCAGTGGCAAGAAGTATGGGTTAGTAATCGTAGATGACTATAGCAGATGGACATGGGTAAAGTTCTTAAGATACAAGGACGAGTCACACTCTGTGTTTGTTACCTTCTGTAACCAAGTTCAAAATGAAAAGGATCTTAGAATCGTTAAAGTCAGAAGTGATCATGGTGGAGAATTTGAAAACAAAGATTTTGAGTCATTCTTTAATGACAAAGGCATTCTGCATGATTTCTCTTGTCCTAGAACTCCCCAACAAAATGGAGTTGTAGAACGAAAGAACAGAACATTGCAAGAAATGGCCAGAACCATGATCAATGAGACAAACGTTGCTAAGATCTTCTGGGCAGAGGCAATAAACACAGCGTGCTACATTCAGAATAGAATCTCAATAAGACCTATTCTGGAAAAGACTCCATATGAATTGTGGAAGAACAGAAAGCCCAACATTTCATATTTTCATCCATTTGGATGTACTTGCTTTATGTTAAATACAAAGAATTATTTGAACAAGTTTGACTCTAAAGCACAGAAGTGTATTATGTTAGGATACTCTGAACGCTCAAGAGGGTACAGAGTATACAATACAGAAACACAGATTGTGGAAGAATTAATCAGTGTTCGTTTTGATGATAAGCTTGACTCTGAAAAGTCAAAGCAGAATGAAGTTTTTGCAGGTATGGAAATTGAATTTACAGGTTCTGAAGACAAGTCATCAGAAGCTCTCAACACAGACACTCCTTCAACGTCTGAAAGGAGCACTGCTAGCAATCCTACAACAGCTGCTGATCAACCTCCGAAGAGATTACCCAGAAGCAGCTTGGATCACCCAGAAGAGACTATCTTAGGAAGAAAGGAAGATCCAATCAGAACAAGAGCAAGCTTCAGAAACTCTGAAGAAACTCTCATGGGACTTGTGTCTCTGATTGAACCTTCTTCTATTGATGAAGCACTTCTGGATAATGACTGGATTCTGGCAATGCAAGAAGAGCTGAATCAATTCACCAGAAATGACGTATGGGATCTCGTTCCTAGACCTAAAGGATTCAACGTCATTGGAACAAGATGGGTGTTCAGAAACAAGCTAAATGAACAAGGTGAAGTCATCAGAAACAAGGCATGACTGGTTGCACAAGGTTATAGTCAGCAACAGGGGATAGACTATACAGAAACCTTTGCCCCAGTCGCCAGGTTAGAATCTATCAGACTTTTAATTTCATTTGCTGTTAATAAAGGCATCACTCTGTATCAGATGGATGTCAAGAGTGCATTCTTAAACGGTTATATAGAAGAAGAGGTTTATGTGCACCAACCCCCTGGTTTTGAAAATACAAAACATCCAGAACATGTTTTCAAACTAAAGAAGTCACTATATGGTCTGAAACAAGCTCCCAGAGCGTGGTATGAAAGGCTAAGTAACTTTTTGTTAGAAAATGAATTCACCAGAGGGAAGGTGGACACTACCTTATTCTGTAAATCAGTTAAGAATGACATCTTAGTCTGTCAAATTTACGTTGATGATATTATTTTTGGTTCTACTAATCCTTCTCTTGGAAGAAAATTTTCTAAGTGTATGCAGACAGAATTTGAGATGAGCCTCATGGGGGAACTGAAATTCTTTCTAGGAATTTAGATCAATCAAACTCCAGAGGGAACTTACATTCATCAGAGCAAATACATCAGAGATCTTCTGAAGAAATTTGACCTCTCAGAATGTAAGCCATCAAAGATTCCAATGCATCCCACGTGCATTTTGGAAAGAGAAGAGGTAAGCAAAAATGTAGAACAGAAAGTCTACAGAGGTATGATTGGTTCTCTCCTCTATCTGACTACTTCAAGACCTGATATATTATTCAGAGTTTGTATTTGTGCTAGATTCCAATCAGATCCTAGAGAATCTCACTTAACAGTTGTTAAGCGAATTTTCAAGTATCTGAAAGGTACTACTAATCTGGGTTTGTTTTATAGAAAATCTAGTGATTACAGTTTAGTAGGCTACTGCGATGCTGACTTTGCTGGAGACAGAGTGGAGCGTAAAAGTACTTCTGGAAGCTGCCAGTTTTTGGGAGAAAATCTGATCTCTTGGTCTAGCAAAAGGCAATCAATAATTGCGCTATCAACAGCAGAAGCTGAGTACATAGCAGCAGCAGGATGTAGCACACAAATGCTCTGGATGAAAAGTCAGCTTGAAGACTTCCAGATTTTTGAGAGTAACATTCTTATACTCTGTGATAATACTTCTGCTATTTGCTTAAGTAAGAATCCCATTTTACATTCTAGAGCTAAGCATATAGAAATAAAACATCACTTCATTAGGGACTATATTCAGAAAGGAATTTTGAATTTAAAATTTATAGATACAGACCATCAATGGGCTGATATCTTCACTAAACCCCTTTCCGAAGATAGGTTTAATTTCATTCTGAAACATCTCAGCATGAAAATCTGCCCAGAGTGAAAATGCTTTAATTCCATATATTTATCTTCAGAATGTATCTGTTTTTATGTGAACTTCTGATCAATCTCTTTTCAGAAAGATAGAACATGCAGATTGTATCAGATGCAAGTCTAAAGATCTGAGAGTCTAAGCTACAAAACATATGTGCTGATCACTACATCAAACAAGTGTCATCCAATCATCAGCAAATCTCTGAAGCAGAACGTGTGCACACTTCTGAGAAGGAAAAACGCTGATTGGGTGCATTGAGACACATGTCTGGTAACCGTTTTTAAGTATCTTTCTCAAATCCCCAAAAATCAGCAAGCATTAAATGAAAGTAATCATGCTTTTAAAACGTAATCATGATTTTATTTCTCTTTCTTAAAAACGTTTACAATTTCAAAATATTTTGAACCCTATTTAAACATGTTAACCTCTCATTCTAATTTTTTACAGTTTCTCACTATTTCTCAAAGCATTCTCTGCATTTTTCTGTGTTCATCTCTCTCAAACCCTTTTTCTCAACTTTTCGTCTCAAAATCTTTTAGTGTGAACATGGCAACCTCCAGCAGTGCTTCTGCAGGTTCTCAGAAGAAAGCATCATCTGAACAGTATCAAGTGCCATTCAGAACACTCCTCACTCCTGTGAAGAATCTTGAAGTGTTATCTGAATTGATCATTGATTTTGGAAGCTTGAAGGAAAACGGTTTTGACCTAACAGAAGAAGTTAGGGCACAGAAATGGGAAAGGTATTTTGACAGGTTGGTTGGACCAACATTCCCTATGTTAGTGAAGGAGTTCTAGATTCATGCGAAGGCTTCAACGCATCAAGTCACCTCCTACATTATGGGGAAGAAGATTGTGATCACTGAGGATCACATAGCAAGGTTAATTGGTTACAGTGGCGGTGGCGTCCACTGTATTGATATGGCTGAGAGATGTGCTGACGTGGGCGTCATAGCTGAAAGGATTTTCACCCATGGGGTGCCCAGCAGCAAGATCAAAGATCTGAAGGATCATCACAGAGTTTGGGCGAAGATAATTCTGGGGTGCTTCAACCATAGGAAGCCAACTAGTTCCCCTGATTACATAAATATGGATCAGCAGTTTCTGATCTACTTTATTAATCAGAAGGTAAAAATCAACTTGGCTCATCTTCTGTTCAACCACCTCAGAACAAGCGTGAAGGAAACCAGGGAAGAAGAAAGAACAAAGAGGGATTGGATACCCTTTGGAAGGTTGATATCAGATATTCTGACAGAGAATAGGCTGATAGAGCATCTGATAGAAGCTCAAGAGTTAAGCACCATTGAACCAACAGTTGGGAAGCCTCTGAACGCGAAGAACTTAAAGAAAATGAAGTTGATAGAGAATATCAAAAAGGAACCCAGCGCTACTTCTATTGCTGATATCACCAGCAGAAGAGTTCCACTGAGTGACTTTCCTTTATTCTCTCAGATAGAATCCAAGCCAGTGGTAGTTCTCAGATATATGGACGCGTGCAAAGCTGATGGTACAGATCCAAATCTGAAGATCAAAGATCTGCACCAACCTTAACCAGAAGTGACTCTGAAGAAGACGAAGAAAAGGAAGGCACCTTCAGAAGGATCATCCCAGCAGACACCCAAGAAAAGAGGTAATTTATCTGCTGCTTCTGTTTTAAATTCTTCTATTATTCCAGCATCTATTCCACCTCCAACCTCTCATAGAATCTCAATCCCCGTCCCAACAATAGATGGAATTGAACCAGAAGATGACCCTTCTGAGGCACTACAACTCAGAAGACCCATAACCAAACATCCCAAACCAACAATATCAACAAGATCAGCAATTGACAAAGTGATGTCTGACATTGATCAACACACTTCTGATCACTCCTCCAATCCAAACTCTGAACCACAAATTGTCCCTCCTCCATAACTAGAACAACAGCAATCTGCTGAA
Organism: Vicia faba; assembly: GCA_948472305.1. Lineage (NCBI taxonomy): Eukaryota > Viridiplantae > Streptophyta > Magnoliopsida > Fabales > Fabaceae > Vicia > Vicia faba. The sequence continues at coordinate 1,577,226,438 of OX451737.1, forward strand.
GAACCAGAACAACAACAACCTCTCTCATCCATTCCAGAAGAACCTCTTATCCCTGAACAACCAGAAATTCCAACAACTTCTCCACAACCAGCAATTTCGTCTCCCTCTCCTCAACCAGAAATTCATCCACCATCACCTCAACCTGAGTTTCATCACTCTGAAACTCCTTCTCCTCCACCTTCTGAACCTCATTCACCTCAACCATCACCTCTGGAAATCCAGCTGCCATGTGGAACAACAGTCACAATGGCCCAGCTGCCATCCTCATCAGAATCTACACCACCAAATACTCCCAAAACACCAAACAGTCCAATCATAATTTCTGATTCTCCCACTCCATCTCCAAAACAAACAGCTGCCAAGCAAACCACCGAAAACCCCAGCAGGACCTTCATAGACTTAACAATCTTTGACCGTCTTGCTGATCTGAAACATAAAATAGCCATCCCAAAACCAAAACAACCAGATGTTGGCTCTGGTATTATGAATTTTGAAACAGGTTTGCAGCAGTGGATTGCTTCTCTGAAGCAAGTCTGTCCTGGAATTATTGACCCAGCTGCCTCTGACCAACTCTGGTCACAATTCAGAATTTGGGTACGTGCTGAAGCCCTCAAGTTGCAGGATATCAACTATGAGCAGGAACAACAGAACTTCAGCAAGCTGCTGAAGGAAGTTGAAAGTCAGCTGCCTCAGGAAGCCGTGCTCCCTCTGGATAGTGAGCCATGGTCTGAGAAACAGCTAGCTCCAAAGGTGCAACCAGAAGAAGACAAGACCATTCAAGCTGAAGCAAGTTAAGCAGAAGATGTTGCAGAAAGCTCTCAGAAGCTCCCTGCTTCTGATGTTTCTCAAGCTGCCTTGGACAGGCAGACTCTGGAAGAGCTGAAGCTGAATGACATGCATCTGCAGCAGAGGATGGATGAAAACGACCAGAAGATGAAAGAAAGAATGGATGTGCAGGATAGCAAGATTGACACAGTTGTCAGCATGGTACACAAGCAGAATGAGACTGCTGATCAGATCAAAGCCATGCTGGAGAACCTGTTCACACGCTTTCCTCCCCAACCTTAGTTTTTTTTTTCTTTCATTCCTGTCATTTTCATGTTTTCCTTGATTATCTGATGTACTGCTTTAATATGTTTTGTTTAATTCTGAACCTTTTAATATGACAAGTTTTTCTGATCTTAATTGTTTTAGCACATCACTTACACTTTTTGATTGCTGACAAAAAGGGGGAGAACAAGAATGATATTTTAAACAATAACGGATTACTAAGACAGAAACTCTCGAACATTCTAACTCTGTTATACTTGAATATGTTTTCTGTTTTGCTTAAGTCTACAGGTACAAGAAAGCACCATGATACCCTGAAGACTAAAGCTCTGAAACTCTGACCCGCTCTGATACTCTGACCCAAAGCAAAGCTCTGACAAGAAAAGCTCGGATACGCTGATCTGAAGCTCTGCTCTGATATGCTGATCTAAAGCTTCTGATAGTCAAAGACTCTAATACTCTGATGTTCAAAGAAAGGCAAAAGATCTGATCCTGAAGAACTCTTGGAATCAAAAAGGGAAGCAATAAACTCAGGGGGAGTATCTCTCAACTCTTATCCCTTATCTTTGATAACCTCTTACTCTAATACATCTCTCTGATACCTTTTCACGTTATTTTCAATTAAAAATATCCAGTTTTTGTCATCATCAAAAAGGGGGAGATTGTTAGAACAAAGTTTGAATCTACTACCCTATGTTTAAGTTTTGATGATAACAAAATGAAATGATATATTATTTATATGATTCATGTATGAACTATTTGCTGCCTAAATTATTATGTTCTGATTTGCAGATACTCTGATAGGTATAAGCAAGATCACACCTAATCAGCATCAGAAATTTGGTTCTTGACATCAGCATCAGAAGTTGCTATATCAGAATACCAGAATCAGAAGATTAACTCACGTGTATGCTGAAGCCTGATGAACAAAACTGTGCTCAACACTCTGATAAATAAAACAACAATTCATCAGCAGCTAAGCAGAGTCAGAATGAGCCAAGCCAGAACATGCATTAAGTAAGCAACGGTACTGTGCATTGAAAGCAAATTATTACCAACGGCCTCATTCCAGACAAGATCTGCTCGATAAGGAAAGTTTGTTATTAGCATTGAATCAAGAATATTGCTCCAACGTTCAACAATCTCAGTGCTATATAAACAAGACTATGAAGATTGAATTGGCTAATGCTCTCCAACTCTTTACACGCCTAAAAGCTGATCATAATCTTCCTTCTCTCAGTTTGCTAAACGCTACATATCCTCTTACTCAATCATTGTTTAGCAATCTAGTTTCATAAGCTTAAGTTGTGTATACATCACAGTTGTGATACAGTTTTGTAGAAAACATTCACACACTTAGATTTATCTTCTTTGTAAGAAAGTGTTTCCTTGACAAACCGAGTTGTGGTTTGCATTAAGAAGGCTTTAGCAGTTGTTAAAGCAGTTTGTAATATTCAGTTGAATATAGTGGATTAAGACCTCGTTGGAGAGAGGCGAAATCACCTTGACGGGTGGACTGGAGTAGTTTGAGATCAAACGAACCAGGATAAAAATATCTTGTTCATTGCATTGATTTTCAGTTTTACAATTCAACCCCCCCCCCCCCCCTTCTTGTGTTTTTCACTTCTTCAGGTGATATGATATTTTCTCTTTCTACCTTCAGTGAATGTTGGTAGTACATTGGCAGTGAACGTCGGTGTTTGTTATCTTTTTTCTACCTTCAGTGAACGTTGGTAGTACATCGGCAGTGAACGTCGGTGTTTGTTATCTTTTTGCTACCTTTAGTGAACGTTGGTAGTACATCGGCAGTGAATGTTGGTGTTTGTTATCTTTTTTCTATCTTCAGTGAACATTGATAGCTCATCGTCAGTGAACAGCGGTGATATGATATTTTCTCTTTCTACCTTCAGTGAACGTTGATAGTACATTGGCAGTGAACGCCGGTGTTTGTTATCTTTTTGCTACCTTCAGTGAACGTTGGTAGTACATCGGCAGTGAACGTTGGTTTTTGTTATCTTTTTGCTATCTTCAGTGAATGTTGATATTTCATCGTCAGTGAATGGTGGTAATATGATATTTTCTCTTTCTACCTTCAGTGAATTTTGGTAGTACATCGGGAGTGAACGTCGGTGTTTGTTATCTTTTTGCTATCTTCAGTGAACGTTGGTAGTACATCGGTAGTGAACGTCGATGTTTGTTATCTTTTTGCTATCGTGAGTGAATGTTTATAGTTCATCACTAGTGAACAGCGGTAATATGATATATTTTCTCTTTCTACCATCAGTGAACGTTGGTAGTACATCGGCAGTGAATGTCGATGTTTATTTTCCTCCTCTCTGATTCTTTTCTTGTGGTTTACCAGTGATTTATTTTCCTGGTGGGATTGCTCTTTTGTTTCCACATTTCATGTTTCATCCCCAATGCTACTTTGCATCTCTTTTGTTCCATTCATATGCATTCATATGCATAAATGTTTGCATGGCATCTTAGGGCCAAAAACAGGGTTTGTTTTATATTTAAGTGTCTTCAATCATGTCGACACGAATATTTTTAACCTTCGTATCTCCGGATAGAAGAAACTTAAATAAGGGCAGCTATTGTACCCCAATTTTCCCCCTAAGATCCCTTCATCATACCACATTGTTTCAATCACCACGAAATCACATTAGGGCTTTTGGTTCTTCTCTTTATCTTTAGCTTTTCTCTTTGAGGAGTTACCAAGCACCTTGACTTGTTTTCTTGGGTGATCATGGATATTTTGCTTTGATTTTCTCTCTAAATTAACAAATACAATATTGGTTTGCCTTACTTGTTAATAATGTAGGTAAAGGCAATGAGGTTTAGCAAGTTGCATCATGGGTTCATGAGTTTATTTCCATGCCCTAGTCAAAGGCTTGAGAGATCCAAACCTCACCATTGAAGTTGTTTTGAAGATGGTATGGAAGTAGTTTTGGTGGCCATGATTCCTCATCATCATCCTCAACAAATTCTATTCACAAAGGAAGAATATTGGCACAAAAAGTTTGTTCAAATTTGGCAAAGTTCCACCAAGCATTCTCTTGATCTAGAAGCTAGGATTTTGGACTTCAGAGGGGCATATCTTGCTCATCTTTTGGTATTTTTGAGTGATTACAAAAACATTATTCTCTTCAAAGAGTTACCAGCAAATCACTTCAAAAGTTCTAAGGAGTTTTCATGTGGAAGGAACTTAGTGAAGAAGAAAGATTACAAGTCATCCAGATGAATCCCTCATTTTTCATATGGGATTTCAAATGATCATAACTTGGTCAATTTTTATCACCTTGAGCCCATTCTTTTTTCATGATGATCCTAAGGATGTGTACTTCATGCCTTCTTTTATGTGCAAAGTAAGAAAATGGATGGAAGTTTCCTTAAGAATGCAAGAGATTATAGGTCATTTCATTATTTTTGGCCAACTTCAACAAGTCATAACTTGCTCAATTTTTGGAGATTTTGAGTGGTTCAATTGAAAAATGTCATTCAAGAGGTCTAATTCATTCCATATTTTTTGGTCAAGAGCAAACTCTAAGTGGAAGACCATGTTTGGATGCAAGAGATTATAGGTCATTTTTAAAGAAAAGTTTGAAATTTTTCTAAGTATGGAAAGTCAACTCTTTTTCTTCAACTTTGACTCCATGTAACTTTCAGCTCAAACATCCATTTGATTCCATTCTTTTTCCATTGCAAAGCTTGTAATCTCATATTTCTAAAGCATCAAGAATTATGCCATAAGACCCTTTGAGGTGGAAATGCCATAGATTTGAATTTGGTAGCTTGAAACTGAATTTTGCACAAAGTCAGAATTTTGAAATCCATAATGTGACTTCTAAACACAAGATTTGTGCGTGTTTTTTATTTAAACTTGATTAGCAAACTTCCCAGGAGTGATTAGCACCCCAAAACGCAAGGTTTGGCTGAGTTTTGATGGAAATGAAGTCACACTTCACTCGTGCTCGACCCTTACTCAATTTCCCTCCAAACTTCCTTGTTTCTTCAAATTTTCATTCCCATTCACTTCCCTATAAATAGAGGGTCATCCCCCATTCAATTTTTGAAGCTTAGAGAGCCAAGAACACCCTGCCAAAACTTCACATGAACCCACTTTTGTTGAATTCAGTTTTTGAATTTTAAGCTTTCTTTTCCAAAATTCTTTGCGCATTCGACATCCTTGAACTTCATACAAACTCTCCAGCACTTAAACCAATCAAAACGACCCATAATCCAAGCTACATAAGTCCAGTTTCAGAGCTTCTTACTTGAACTTCGAAAAGGTAGAATTCTCCACCAATTGGATCCAAATCAAGCACTAACTTGTTCTACTCCTTTGTCTGATTCTAATGCTTCTTATAATTTTTAAATCCATTGAGAATTGAGAGAGAAATCTCAAATTGAAGGTGCTTGCTATTTTTCTGTGTTTTGATTCATATCTCTCTCCATACTTTACATAAATTTCGTGCGATGGTTGTGTTAGAATCGTCTTGAAGAGACGAGTTCAATGATGCTAGCCAGGGATCCTAATTTTTCCATTTGAAGGATCTCACAAAATCCCCCATTGCAGGGTGTCTGGAGGTTGAAGATGATGACATGTCTCGTATCAGCCAATGATAGTGTGCCAAGCATTTTAATTTCATTGGTTGCCCTTTTTCTGATCACATGTGTGTTTCACTAAGGTCCATATCAAGCACAGCGCGTCTGGTCCATTGGATTAACTTACTAACGCGTTTTGACTTTGATCTGATAGTCCACATCTTTTTGGTTTTATTTTATTTTCTGATTTTATATTTTATTTGATTAAATTTTCAAAAATTCATAACTCTTTTAATTTTTATCCAAAAATTATGAAAAAATTCACAAAAATAATTTAAGTTAATTCTGATCTCATGAATATTTTTTCACATTTTTACTTTCACATTTAGTATTTTCATATTTTTTGTATTATTTGCTTACTTTTAATTACTTAAAAAATACTTCCTAACATTTTTTTTAATTCTGGAAAAATTCATAAATATTATTTTGCATATTTTTGACTTTTTGGAAATTTTATGGAATTTTATGTTGAGGTTTACTATTTTTTATCTATTTTATGTTTGTTTTAGCATTTTTAAATGGTTTAAAAATAGTTTCTGACTTTTAAAAATTACTAAAATTTTTATAAAAATATTTGGATCCATTTCTGATTTTTCTATGGCCTTATTTTTCATTTCTTGATTAATTTGAACATAATTGATATTTTCCCCATTATTTTCTATTTTTAAACATTTTTTATGTATATATTAAATATAATATTATTTTGTGATTATTTTCTGGTTGTCTTGGGTTGATTTTTTGGTCATGGCTTTATTAACATCATTGGATCCATGGTATTGAGTTTAACTCCACAAAAAAGGATGAATGATTTTAATAATAGTTTGATTAAATATTAATTCAAATGTGGTTTTTTTTCTTTTTACCCTAAATCACCTTCATCTCATCCTCTTCTCATTGCACTCAATGTTATTGGAGCATGATCTCTATATCATGTCTCAAAACAAATGGTGCATAGATTTCTATTGACCGGCCTCAAAATAGGTGCGACTTCTATATAAGTCCACTTACGATTGCTTAACATAGCGCTAAATTTTGTCCCGATTCGAATAAATGGTCATTCGTGGCCCAAACTTATGATTGCAAACCCAATTATGTTAATTTGATCGCTTTGATCTAATAACCTTGAGATTCATTGTATGGAGGCTTTGGTTCTACCAATCCTCTAATGGATCTACAACACTTTTGGTCAACGCGGATCACTTAAACATCGTTGATCATTAAATGATACTTGTGAGAATTCCAAATGGATTATATACTTGACAAAAAGCAAATACAACTTGTTGTGTGGAGGCTTTGGTTCTACCAATCCTCTAATGAGTTCCAAATGCAAGTTTCAAGATGGTCATCCAACTAACCACTAATTATTGACTTGTTTTATTTTATGTCTTTATTCTTTTATGCTTTATGCACTATTTATTTTTTAGCATTTTACATTTCATGCCATTTTCATCTTTGCTCATTTGAGCATTTATTTTCTTGTCATTTTTACTTTGCTCACTTGAGCTTTTCTTTTCCTTTTGAAGACACTTAATAACCAACTTAATCCCTAAAAAACTCTTTAATGGTACTTGGACTATTTGGTTACTATCCTTGGCATGATGGAGCAGTGGACTTTTCTTGGACTTAGGATTAGAAACCTTGGCCTATCTTGGATACCTTGGGATCTTATCTGATTATTTTGTCTGGAGTTCTTGAGGTTTACCTCAAGACATTAGGTTGCTTGTTTGTTTTTGTGTGCAGGTTTTTGTAATTACACTCTTTGTTTGTAATCTGGAATTCACCCGTATACAACCGTTACTCTGCCCAATTTTTGTGAAGACTTATATATTTGAGGAGGTCTAGTATATTTGCTTGCTTGGTTTCACTCCAAAGAATGGGAATTCTATCTTGGCTCATAAATGTCAAGTTTTGGCTTCTTGTCGGTTAGATGGTCCTTATCCTTAGCTTTTACCTTATGCTTTAGGATAGCCTTTTCTTCTCCTCCCATCTTCTTTAATTTCAAAAATCTTCTCCCTCCTTTTGAAAACCCTTCTTGTTTTTAAACTTGAACCACTTTCATAATAAACTTGGACTTATGTCCATGCATTTTCAAAACATTTTCATAAATAAACTTAAATCAACTTAACAATACCTTGACATTTTTTTTGTGAGAAGACTAAAAGTCAATCAATCTCATTTCAAACTATTTTGCCACTTTGGCTTTTACCTTTAAACCTTTCTTAAAAGATTAGGCTCTTGTCAATCCTTGTAGTGATGCAAACAACTATACTTCTATAATATGTAGTGAAGTGAGATATTTTCCACTTGGGTGTTGAGTGAGGCATTATTGATTTTAAAATCCAAGCCATATCCTCCACTTTGAGATGATGCAAATTCTCCTTTCTCATGATTGTGGGTAGTAAGTATGTTTTCCACACGGACAATGACGATGACGTCTTATCACATAAAATTAACCAATGCACTTGTGTTTCATTTTTTTTATTTTTAAAAAGGAACTACGTGTTCCCTGATCCCCTATTTCACGAAAGGTGGTACGTAGGCACTAAAGGTTCGCAACCGCGGCAGGTGCAAAAATCATAAAAAAATACTTCTTTTCTCACCTCCACTATCCATTTTATATACAACACACTTTTTATAGCCAAAATATACAGATTTTACAAAGAGGTTCTTGCGGAGTACCGTAGATGTTTAGGATGCTAATACCTTCCCTTTTCATAACCAACCCCCTTACCTTGAATCTTTCCCCCTCTTTTTGGGTTATTCGCTCTTTTCCCATTCCTTTGGAAACAATAAAACGCGGTGGCGATTTTTATTTTGATTTGTATAAAGTCTAGTCAATCCAATGACTTAGTCTTGAACATTTCTACCACTACAGCTTCGCAAAACACGCTACCTCTCTAAATTCAAAAGTTCTAACGACCAACGTCTCGCCTCCCTGCAAGCAAGGCATAACGGGTAATACTCATTTCCCCGTCATACACGTCATTTTCCTCGAGAAGATGTTAAAGTCATCACTCTTGTGCCCAGAAGCAACGACTTGGGGGGCTACTGTTTTGGACTGGTACGACAGCTTGGCTGGGCCCAGTCTAAGGCATCTCCTTTGGTACGACCCGTACGATTGTTACCTGAGGTTCCCGCCACCTATCAAGCATGCCGGACATTTGCCCTCCCGAACCAACACTGGCCCAGAACGACTGACGAGCATCCTCTCAGCCTGCCCGACATCAATGTCGTGTAGGCCACCAGGAACCGACCAGAGAGATGCCTGCAACTAACCCTCTCCTCGGAACCAACGGCTAGTTACGAGCATATCTTCCCGGTTTGACCAAGTCCTGGCAGTTACCTGATTTCATGGACTCGCATATCTAGGCGTGAAATTAGGAACCAATACCCACGCGCTAGGGGCGTTATATATACCCTCACTCATGTGAGGTTCAGGTATCCATTATTCACTATTCTCTAACTAATACTTTTCTTGTACCTCCTTGTTCCCACTCTTATTTGATTGTTGAAGTGCCTTGCAGGTACAACCTCATTTTCTCCTCGACATCACAGCTCGACTGCAGATCATCTTCTGGCCACTTCTCAGGTTCTGATCAACCGGTAAGATCAGGAAGCTTCCTCGCATTTGGGGTTAAAAGGGAACTAAAGTGATTCAATCAAAAATCAAGTAATGCAAAAATAATGAATGGTATAGTAATTATACAAATGAAAAGTTTCATAAACATGTTATGCTATAGAAAGTGATAAATAAGTATCTGGCGTGTACCAACTTTGACAACTATCATTACCATACATCCGCAAGTTGAGACACTCAAAGTTTGAAAATCACTGAATGCAGCCTCAAGTTATCAAACAAAATTGGACAACAAACAACAACAATATTTATTAGAAAAATAATACTAATGTTATTTACTACTATAAAGACTTGGTGAAAGTGAGAAAAAGGAGGGCAAGTGAAACAAAAAGAATTCACTGGCTCATCACAGCAGAGCGTGCTAAGCGCCAAAACACACGTTAAGCGTACTACACCAGATGCAGAAAAAACAAGACAACAACATGAAATCCTAAAGCCAGCCTCCACTATCACCTATACAATCTCAATTACACAACTACACAAAGTTTACACATACAAATTTTCTCAAGCTAATAAAAATAAGATATTAGAAAACCTAATTATCACATTAAGACAAATACTATTTACATGCTACAAAACCAGATGAAAATGAATAAGCAAGTTAAAAAGTGAATATTTAAAATTTTAGAACAGGTCAAATTTCAACTTGTTTAAACAACACTCATCACACTACCTAAATTAACAAAAATAAAAATACTAAACATGATTGTTTTACGTCGTAAGTTCGAATCCTGTTATTTACAACCATTTCACATTGCTTTGGATGGGCCAAATACTTTCACTCCTGCCTTTGCTTAAATCTCTTCAAGCTCTAACTGGAACTATACACCTAACCAAACTTTTGTCAAATGTGAAACAAAACAAGTATACTATATACAAATGTAAAAATCAAGTAAATATACAAAATAAACAAGTATGGAGAAAATGTACAAATAAACAATATAGACTTATTTACGAAACTTAGAAAGTAAAATATCACGATGTAGTTAATATCAACACCAACCCCCGGTAACGGTGCCATTTTGCTGAAGCAGTAAAATGGCAAGCAATAGTAAGTATTTTTAGGGTGATATAGGTTATATCGTATCGTCTCCACAGGGATTAGTGCGAGGGAAAAAATACCGTTCAAAAGTTTCAATCTATCTAAGTTTGGATTTGGGTTTTTAGAAGGTAAAATGTGGGAAAAGTAAATAAAGCAATAAAGAAAGCGATAAACAATCATATGTAGCCTAAGAGAATTCATTCTGGAATTGCATTTCATTCTACCCGTCAAATAATTAAACTTGCGGATCAATTGCATGCAACCAACAATACACATCAAAATCATCAGACATCATTCTAAAGGTTCCACAATAGAGGTTATGTATAACGAAAAGTCGAGACAACCATATTACCCACGTCGGCGATCTCTCAGTGTAACACAGACAACAGAGACATTAAGCTCTGATACCCACAATGATTATTAGCTCTAAATCTATCTCCAGCATCTAGAAACTAATAGATATTGTTCCCTAACTAAGATTTATGAAGTTTGTCTCTAGAACAACCTAAACCCCAAAAATAAATGCAACAAAGTCAAGGAACAACATCAATAAAGATTTGTAAAGCAAGCATATATACAATCGCGTGATCAACAAATATACATATAATAAGAGTAAAATATACATACAACACCCACCATTAGAATGATACATAAGGAAGAAGGAGATGAATATGAAGCTTCTCGCAGTGTCAACATGATCTGATATAACCCATAGCCAATCGACAAGATGCACCACCAAATGATGTTGGGTAAACCTCTAAGCTATAAAGAATCGGATCAGAGCTCCTCCATGAGGGAAAGAGATGATAAAAACTTAACAAAAATTTGTTTTGAGCTATTTATACAAAATTGCAAATCGTAAACCGTGCTAAGCGCCAAATATCGTGTTAAGAGCTCTCTCATTTATTCAACAAACCTCCTTAGAGTGTGCTAAGCGCCAAATACCACGCTAAGCGTGATTGCTTCTGCCTGGCCACTCAACATGTAACACCCCGATTTCATTGAACTATTTTATTTAATTAATTAGATGATTTGTTGTATTTGTGTTGCTTTTTGTTGGGAATTAGAGGCCTTAGGAATTATTGGAGTTGAGATAACGAGGGTGTATGACCAAAAGTGTAGAAACATGAGGTGTAGAGAGATAACTAGTTATTAGCATTATTTGGATTAAGATATTAGATTTAAATAATATAGTATAATAATTAAATAGAATTATTATTATTATTTTATGGTTAATTAGATAATTATTTATTTAATTGGGAAGAGAAAGGTTGGTATTATGATTTTGGGGTCCTTAGAATAAAATAGAGTGAGAATAGAGAAGAGTAAAAACAACGTAGAAAAAAGAACAGAGAAGATCGTAGAAGAGAGAAGAAGAGGAAAAGGCTAGTGCAACAAGGTTCACTATAGGAGTTAAGAATCAATCAAAATACAAGGTAAGGGTGGGATTATAACACTATAATGGGTTGCATAACAATGATGTATGATAGTGTTAAGGTCCCATGAGTTTGTATTCTTAATTCTCTCTATTTTTGCTTGATTGAGATATTTCCCATTGATGAATTATTTGATGCATTTTGTGTGTTATTGTTGAAATTTGATGATGAATATTAAATGGAGTTGATAGGCAATGTTGGTGAATAATTAGTGTAATTAGAAGATACTATTTTGATTGAAATATTGGGATTTGGGTTTTAAAACATGGATTTTGTAAACTGCAAAATTATATATTTTTGAACTCTGCAGTAGGTGTAACCGGGTTCGGCATAGAGGGTAACTAGTTACCCTGTGTAATTTTGGGCAAAATGGGCAAATTGTGAACGTGTAATCGGGTACAACATGGGTGGGAATCAGTTACCTAAATGAACAGTAGAATTGTATTTTTGAATCGAAGGGGTGTAATCAGTTACTCTCCTAGCAGTAACTGATTACTGTTGAACTGTCAGATTTTTTAAAATTTGTAAATTGCATAACTTTCGTCTCTGGTGTCCATTTGACGCGCCCGTTTGGACCGTTGGAAAACTAAAATTATTTTCTATCTTTTAAAAATAAATTGGAACACGATAGCTAATTATTTGACCAACATTAATACCTATCTGCGTATATTCCTGAGCAGTTTAGTATGAATTATGATGCTATTGAGTAATATGATGTTGTATGAATGGTTTGATTGTTTTGTATGATGTATTGCATGATGATGATGATGATGATGATGATGACATGTATTAACGTGGAATTGATGAGTAGTAATATCAATGTAAATTAAGTTGTTGCATGTCGGTGTCACGTGCATTCATGAAAAGATGGCATATATTGGCGAAAGATGGCATGTATTGTCGTTATGATGTCGTTTCCCTAAGTTGGAATTATTACGATGAGGGTTCTGCCCTATTGGTACCACATGCATTTAGTCAGTTTCGGTCTTATTGTATTACATTATGATTGATAACTCGATGTTTGATGTTGAAAGAGTATGATTCATATTATGATGACTATCATGTGTTGTATTACTTATATGTTGATGTACTTTATGGTGTGATGGATGAAGAAAAGGTGTGAGGTAAAGAAGTATAACTATTCTTACTTAAATTGTTATCTACTGATTATTATGTTTTCTTTTATATTGTTATGATATCTCACTCCTTCTGTTTGAATGTTGCCTTTATGTGGGTAACATGCAGATGATCCGAAGTAGCTCGAGGTAGATGTTCACTGAGAAGTGCCTCATTTTGCGTAGATTGAGTTAGTGTCAGCTCTGATATGTAACACTCAGGGGTTCTGCGTTTGTTTTATTATGATGGCAGTAAAATATTGTATAACTCCACTTTGTTAGATTTATTTTATGATGCATGTCGAAGTTTGAATTATGATAATTATAACTCATGTTAAGGAGTTAACAATAACTATTGTTGATGTTTTCCGCTACGAATAAATGAAATGAAGTTTAGACTTGGTGAAGATGTGATTATGTGTTGTGTATCTTATTATATGAGCATGTGTGTATGTATGAAGATGTGATATCCTATTTTTGATTTTTTATTTTACAAATTAATTTACTCTGATTTTTTGTTAAATTCTCAAGGATGTTACATTAGTGGTATCAAAGCAGGTCGGTATGTCCGACCAGGTTGTTGAGTCAATAGTGTAGTGTGACAGTTGAATATTATTGATGTGTTTCGTCTAACCATTGTGTGATGTTATAATGTGAAACAGAGTAATGGTTTGAAGGAACAATACTGCAATTGCTACTACTTTGCAGGCTTTGGCTTAGGTTATGCAACATCAGCCTAATGCTGGTGCGAATAATGGATCTCGCGTCTTAGAAACATTCCATAGGAACCATCCACCTATGTTCAAGGGTAAGCATGACCCCAATGAGGCGCAGAGTTGGCTCAAGGAAATCGAGAGGATCTTTCAGGTTATGGACTGTACGGATGCATATAAGGTACTTTTCGGTATGCATCAGCTGGCAGGAGAGGTTGATGGCTGGGTGGGTGAGTACTCGCTAAAGGCTGAATGGTGAAGAAGAAGAGATTATGTGGGTTGTGTTCAGCATAGCATTTCTGAGGAAGTACTTTCTAGAAGATGTTCGCGGGAAGAAAGAAATCAAATTTCTTGAGTTGAAACAGGGATATTTATCAGTAACTGACTATGCTGTAATGTTCGTGGAGGTGGCAAAGTTCTACCCTCATTACAGCGAGGAAACTGCTGAATTTTCTAAGTGCATAAAGTTTGAAAGTGGCTTGCGTTCAGATATCAAGAAGGCAATTAGATATCATTGGATTTATAAGTTTTTGAATTTGGTGAATAGGTGCAGAATCAATAAAGAGGACGATAAGGCCCACTACAAGATCATGAACGATGGGAGAGGGAAGCAACAACAGAACCGTGGGAAGCCTTACAATGCTTCAATTGACAAAGGAAAACAGAAATATGTTGATGGTAAGAGGCCAAGTGGGAGAGGTGCTCTTGCTCGTATTGTGTGTTACAGATGTGGAAAACCTGGTCATCAGAGTAATGAATGTACTGTTGAATTGAAGAGGTGTTTCCATTATGGAAAGATTGGGCATGAAGTGACTGACTGTAGGCACAAAGAAGTAATTTGTTTCAACTATGGTGAAGAAGTACATATCGGTGCTCAGCGTCAAAAACCAAAGCAAGCTCGATCTGGTGGGAAAATGTTTGCTTTAGCTGGGACTCATACATCTAGTGGAGACCGCTTGATCATAGGTATATGTTTCATTAATAGTACTCCTTTAATTACTATTATTGATATTGGTGCTATGCATTATTCTATTGTTGTTGATTGTGTGAAAAGGTTAGGTCTTGTGTTGTCCTCTATGAATGGAGAGATGGTTATCGATACTCCAGCTAAGGGATCGGTGACTACTTCTCTAGTGTGCTTGAAGTGTCCTTTATCAATCTATGACAAACATTTTGCTATGGATCTAGTGTTTTACCGTTGAGTGGTCTGGATGTAATTTTGAGTATGAACTTGTTGGAATATAATTATGTTCATATTAATTGCTACAAAAAATTCGTTCGGTTTTCTGCTCCCGATAAGGAGGAGGAAGCTTAATTCTTATCTGCTAGGCAGATGAATGAGTTGATGCAAGATGAAACTCTGTTGTTTTTATTGATGACGTCTCTATCTATTAAGAATCGGGATGCGATCAATGAGTTGCAAGTAGTATGTTATTTTCTAAAAGTTTTCCCAGATGATATTCCTGACATACCTCCAAAAAGAGAACTGAATTTATTATCGATATTGTTCCTGGTACCAGGCCTATCTCTATGGTGCCATACAGGATGTCAGCGTATGAATTAGCAGATTTAAAGAATCTGTTAGAAGACTTACTTGAAAAGAAGTTTGTGAGACCAAGTGTATCGCCTTGGGGAGCTCTGGTATTACTGGTGAAAAAGAAAGATGGTAGTATGAGGCTTTGTGTTGATCACCTACAGCTGAATAAAGTGACAATAAAAAACAAGTATGTGATTCTGAGAATAGATGACTTGATGGATCAATTCGTGGGTGCACGCGTGTTTAGTAAGATCGACTTGAGATCTGTTTATCACCAAATTTGAGTTAAGAATGATGATATTCATAAGACAGCTACAATACGATGGGAGAACTGACTGTTATACTGGTTTTGCATTTGTATTCGTAAATGTTGTGGTAAGCAAGAGTCGCCACCGACTTTTCTTTTATCCAATAAAGGAAAGGGTGAAAAGAACAGAAAAATACCTTTTGAGAGTTTTCTGAGTAAGGGGGTAGATTATGGAAAGGGAAGGTGTTAGCACCCTTTCCATCCGTAGTTTCCTACTGGCTCTTAGATGCTTAGCTCATTTTGAAATATCGTGTGCTTTATATGTTTTGAAAGCGCCTTAGTGCGACGAACTTTGTAATGTTTCTCAGAATGGTAGAGAACGTATACAAAGTGTTTGAAAATTTTTTTGAAAGAAGTTTTGTGTAAGTGTAAAAAATTGTTTGAGCAATAATCTAGGAACCATCTACTTTTTACTCGAAAGGGTTATTCTTTTCCTCTTTTCTTTTAGACAGTGCTATCCTACTATTAGTGAGTATGTAGCCCTAGTCGTTGGATGTTTGAAGGACAATCGAAAGGACGTTTATACAGTCACAAAGGTAACTGGGAAAGAAACTTTAGTAACTACCCTAGGGTTTTGAGATCACTTTACCGAGGCAACATTGAGAGGGTCATCGAGGGACTTATGATCTTTAAACCGGAGGGTAGCCACTAAAACCTCTCACGGTTCGAGAGTTGTGACTGTTTTTTCCGAAGGCAACCAAAGTGGGATACCCTAGAGGTGTATATGTGAGAGTGTGTTGTATTCAGTTATTTTTGTCTTGTGTTAAGTTTTCTAGTGTTTGATTTGATATTATTTCCATACAATCCTATTAGTCATGCATCTAGACAGTTAATAGTGTGCGGGAATTTAAAGTGCGGAAGTGTAAATCCTAAACTATTACAAGGCTTCGGGGAGGGGGATTATTACAAGTCTAAAAATGGGAGAAATAAAAGCAGTAAATATAAAGTCCTAATTTAATTCTATTACATCCCAGTAGGCAGTTACAGAAAATATGGAAATAAAAATGTGAAAAGTAATAACGCGCACGAATTAGAAAGGACATTTAAACCCTAAAATATTTCTAAATTTAAAGAAAATCTTTTTGTTATTTTGTTTTGTTTTATATGGAAAATGCTAAATTAAATTAAGTCTAGTTACTTGATTAAAATAAAAAGAGGAAAGAAGAAAAAAATATTAATTCATAATTAATTCTAAACAAAATTAATATTTTTTGACATTTTTTTATTTATGAAAAGAAATAAAAATGATTAAATCCTAAGTCTATTAATTTTAATTTAAAAAATGTTAAAGTGATTAGTTAATTAATTTACCAAAATTGAAATTAACTTAAGAAAAATCCTAAATCTATTTTTATGTGATTTTATTTATTGATTAAAATAAAAAAAAGAATTAAAATAAATAAATAAAATGAATAAAACAAGAAAATAAAGATGGGCCTAGTAGCAAAAGTAAACAGGGGGTATAAGATTTGGAATTCGCTTGCCCAGATCAGGAAGAGGCCCAGGTTGCCTTTCAATCCAATGAGGGAGGTTGTCAGAAGTGCGTGATGGACTGCACGTAGAGGGTACTGGATCTGGATTCATGAGATCTACTGGTGTTGACCACGTGGTGCATGGTGTGCACATTAGGCCTACAAGCATGGGATCTGGAAATACAATTGTTAGAATAAACAAAATGTATGACCTGGGTGTCGAATCCAATTCCTCCCCTTAATTCTAACCCCCCCTAATTTGAACCCCCCTGAGCCCGAATCTGGGTTGTTTTGGCCTGAAACGGCCCGTACCATGAGTTTCAAAAGCAATCAGTTTCGAAGGCCCTAACAATGGTATCCTGTCATTTGGGCACTGTAACTTACATGTATTACGTTAAATCATTCACAAACAACAATAATAACATGAATATGCAATCGAAATGAGTTTAAATTAGAGATTGAATGAGTTTGAGATTGGAATTTTTTTACCAAAACGGAGGTGCTTCGATCTGTAGATCTGAGCGTGGAATGGCTTGTGCAAGGGTTGGTATGCATTCCTGGATGTCTCAGGAATACGAATACGGTATTTGTTTAGACTAGGGGAGCTTACACTATGTGTTTTGAATGTGACAGCTTTGATGTCTTTTTTTGTGATTTTCGCATGGCTCTTTGAGATGGCTTCTCCCTGTGGATCTTCGAGGCAATTTTTGTGTGTACCTTTTACAATTTTTTGGAGCTTCGATAGGCCATATCCTCCCCATTGCTTCTGATTTTGTCTTGTATTTATATAGGGGAGTGGTGGTGAACAAATATGGTATGAATCAGCCATTAATCATGGCTTTGAAAGCAAAATCGAAAGATTTGAAAAGTTGCCATTTTGACAACTTTCTTGCCATTCTTGAAACATAATGAACCTATACATGTTATGGTTGGTGTCTTGCTCGAATTTGGGCTTCGAGCTAATCAGTCCAAGCCCAACAAGCTTCATCCCATTAGGTTTTCATTTTGGCTTGCATCTCTATTTCATATCAATTGATTCTTTCGACAAGCTCCCAAGCTTTGTTCTTTTCAATGGCTCTGAGTTCCAATTCAAATTTCTCAAGGCTTTACCATCATGGCTTCTTCGACTTAGTCACCATCTGCATCGATTGTGTAATATGGAAACCCTTCGTATCCAATCAACCTAGTCGAACTCAGTTCTTGTGCCTTTCGATCTCCTTTCCTTCAGTTCGACCAATCAAAGTATCACCTCTTCATCTTGACTTGTCGAAGCTTCATTCTGCTCTTTTCGATCTCCTTTCCTTTAATTCGACCAATCGAAGTATCACCTCTTCATCTTGACTTGTCAAAGCTTTGTTCTGTTCTTTTCGATCTCCTTTCCTTCAATTTGACCAATCGAAGTACACCTCTTCCTTTTGACTTGTCGAAGATTCGTTCTATTCTTTTCAACTCCTTTCCTTCAATTCGACCAATTGAATTATCACCTCTTCATCTTGACTATGCCTGAAACATGTTGATCCCAAAACTCTAAGATGACTTATATTCCGCATATCCGACCCTTTAACAGATCTTCTATGAAATCATGCCACGTTTGAAGATTACCTGTCCTTCAAACCATTATACTTCCACATGCTTCTTTGGATAAGATCAAAGCTTTTGAATTCAAAATCTTCTTCTTTTAGAAGCGCCAATTCAATCAACATGACAGTCGAAATGTCTTTCCTTGTAATGCTTCTAACAACTTATATTTCAATAGTTCGAAAGACTTCATAAAAGCCTCCTCACACTTTCTTTCGAACTATTCTTTCTTCGATCATAGTGTCAATTATTCAAAACTTGTGTAATCTAAATTCCCAGCTAACACTGATTCGTTGGGCATCTAATTAGAATGCATATTATTGTCGAAGCTGCTTCAGCCCAAAATCTCTTAGGCATATCCTTAGCTTTCGACATACACCTCGTCATGTTCCATACACTTCTTTTCCTTCTTTCAGTTATGCCATTATGCTGAAGCATATAGGGTGCCATGGAAATCATTTGAAGCTTTTGCAAACCAAAATTCTTTGTGAGAAATGAAGCCCTAGATGGAAATCCATTGCTTAGGAGGAGAATTTATCTGGTCAATTATTGGTCAACCTTGAGTAATTGGGGACCTCAATGTGCGTGCCTTGAATAGAATGGGAGGGAAAATTTTAGGGTACTTGCTTTTGTTGGTCGTTGAGATAGTTTCCCTATCTGGTTTCAGGAATTAATCACTAACCTGGTCTTGTAGATAGTCGCCCCGTCTTGTTTCAGGAATTGATCTATAATTAGTTGTTCACAGATAGTTGCCCTGTCTGGTTTCAGAAATTAATCTAGAACTTACTTTTGTTGGTCGTTGAGATAGTTGCCCTGTCTGGTTTCAAGAATTAATCCCTAACCTGGTCTTGTAGATAGTCGCCCCATCTTGTTTTGGGAATCTACAATCAGTCGTTCACAGATAGTTGCCCTGTTTAGTTTCAGGAATCAATCTAGAACTTGCTTTTGTTGGTCGTTGAGATAGTTGCCCTGTCTGGTTTCAGGAATTAATATCTAACCTGGTCTTGTAGATATTCTCCCCATCTTGTTTCTAGAATTGATCTACAATCAGTTGTTCATAGATAGTTGCCCTGTCTGGTTTCAGGAATTAATCTAGAACTTGGTTTTATTGGTCGTTCATCTGTTGATCTTTCCTGAAAAGGTAAATAAATAGTTGTATGCAATATCATGATGCATGAAGTGCATTGGGTAATGATGTTCTCAAAATAAATGAGATTGTGATATATGCATTTATGCTGCATTATGCTATGACTTTTATAAAATGATGTATGAATGTAATGTATGAATGTGTTAGCTGTTCTATTGTAGTGTGGTTGAACTGGGGAAGATAAATCCCTTATTGTTGCTGTGATACGGTGGCATAACCGACTGTTAATACTGGTTTGCGTTTTTTGTTTGCAAAATGTCACGGTAAGCAAGAGTCGCCACCAACTTTTATTTTATCCAATCAGGAAAAGGAAAAAGAACAGAAAAAACCTTTTTCGAGATGTTTGAGTACGGGGGTAGATTATAGAAAGGGAAGGTGTTAACACCCTTTCTTTCCATGGTTTTCCACTGGCTCTTAGGTACTTGCTCATTTTGAAATTACTTGTGTGTGCTTGTTTTGAAAAGTTTTATTTTACTTTGTATTAACCCTTGTTTCTGTCCTTAAGAGTGTTACGAAGTTGTTTTTGAAAACTTTGTTTGGGAAAGTGTTGGTGTGAAAAAGTTTTTGTTTGTTTGAGCAAGTACCTAGGAACTAATCTACCTACTCGAAAAAAGTCTGTTCGTTTTCCTTTTAGACTATGCTATCCCATTATTGAGAAATAGGTAGCATCGTTGTTGGAGTTTTTTAGGGACATTCGAAGGGACAAATACGATCACAAAAGCAATGTTAGGAAATGTTAGTAATCATCCTAAATCCTTAAAGATCTTTTTCCGAGGCAACATCTGAATGGGTCATTTTAGATCTGTCAGGGCTAGAGGACAACCACTAACAAACCCTATACTTCATGACCGTTTACCGAAGGCAACCAGAGTGGAGTAAACCCTAGGAGTGAGCATGTGCAAGTGTAATTTTCAGTTAATTATCTTTGCACAATTAGGGTTTTCTAATGTTTTAATTTCAATTTGTCTTTTCATACGATCCTATTAACATACATCTAAGCAGTTTATAGTTTGCGAAAATCAAAGCAAGAAAGTTAAAGTCCTAGCTATTACACGGCTTTTGCAGATACATAATTTTTTTGGACTGAAAATAAAAATGCGGAATTGAAACCCTAATTACTATTACAAACTCGGAGCAGTTAAAATAATAATAAAAAGGAATTTTAAAAAATGAGTGTGGCGAATTAAATGCGAGAATAATTAGAAAACCTAAAAATTTAGTTGAAAAAATATTTAGGTTATTTTTTTAGAAAAAGATTAAATTATATATAAATTAACCCTAATTCTAATTGATTTAAATTATGAAAAAAGGATTAAATTTCCCTAAATAATTAATCTAATTAATTAAGGAAATAAAATATTTTTTATGAAGAAAATGATTTTTAATGTTTTTATGATTTTTTTTATTAAATAAAAAAGAAATTAATTTTTTGTGTTATTTTGTGAAAGGAAATAATTAGTAAATAATTAAAATAAGAATTAAAAAAAAGAGAGAGATGGGCCTGTATTTGCTGAATGGGGGTGCAATGTTGAATTGTTTAGGCCCAAGAATGCTGAGCCCACTCCCTGCGCTAGATCTGTTGCTGCCTCCTTTCTGATGGTTCACCATGGTCTTTCTTTGATGGAGCGCTGGATTTGGATTAGAGATGCATCAAACGGCTGGATGGTTGTAGCGTATGGTAGATGCCTGGAAGCATGGAGCATGGAACCTGCGTGTAAATGTTAAGAAAATAGAGAAAATGCTAGGACTTGGGATCAAACCCAGGTCCTCTCCACTTTCCAATGCGTGTTTCACCACTGGGCTACATGTTCTATTTGTTATAATATTGAAACAAGAATAATATGATAAAGTATGAGTTAGTAGGATAACAAAACGCGCGAAATTTGAATAAGCCAATGGTGGTCAGCCACGTTATTGTCTCTTTCCCCAGGACTGTCGTTTTTTATATCAGCTTTTACCTACAGAAAAAACCGTGACTAAAGGCTATAGTGAAAGTTTTTATCCATGGCTACATCCCTGCAAGATTCAAAAAAATAATACAAGCAAGATAAATCAAAACCAAAGGCATAGATCAGTTGCAAATCACGCCCTGAGTTCATTGGTATCCATAATTTGGTCTAATTTCTCCTCTACAGAGAGTCCCCAATTTGGGACCTTAAAACCCTAACAATGGCGTCGTGCCATTCCTGCATTTAAACTCATATTAAACCATCCAGAAACAATGCAAATATGATAAAAAGCGTGGATATGTGATCAAAATAAGTTTATAATGGGTAAATCAATAAATTCGAGTTTGAGAAAAATATGCAAACCGTGGTACTGTAAGGGCACGATTCTTGATGTTTTTGGCCTTGAGAATGATTGGAATAGCTTCAGAACATGTCCAGGAACAAATTTCTGGCTTTGGAATTACTTGAAACGGCCTATGGAATCAAAACCGACCTGCACTTTTTTGACAAAAAATCGAGTTTTGTTCTCTTGTTTTCACGACCAAAACCCCTTTCTTATGCTTTGGAAATGTTGTGTATATATCATAGAATGATTTAGGTCAACAAAAACTTATCATATCTTTGTAAATTATGGAGATTTGATTTCATTCTTTGCCTTGTATGATTTGTTTCCAAAATAGACCAAATTAAGATATTTTCCAATCAATTAGCTCTTGCACGAATTTTTTGATTTGCTAGCTGTTAATGAACTCATAATATGCTCATAAAGTCAAATCTTTGATTTTATTTGATTATTCTACTATTTAAATTGATTTATTTTGATTTAAATGGATAAAAAATCAAAATAAATAATAAAAATAATAAAATAATAGGTGGATAAGTTCAGGGGTCATGGGTCCTCTTAGGAACATGTTTCAAACAAGAAAACATGAGCCCATTTGGAAGAAAAAAAGTCATTTTGATCAATGTTGACTTCATGCATATTTCCAAAAATTGGTCAACTTTAACAATACACATCTCTCTCATTTTTAACCCTAAGAAGGTGTTCTTTGACTTTTTAGAAATCTTAGGATGTCCCCTAACCAACTCTTTTGGTTTCATCTCAATTAGGTCTTCCATGTTCATGTAAGAAGCTTTGACCCAAAAGGTGTTTTTGTTGACTTTTCAAAAGGACCTATAATGTAGAAATTCATATCTTTTGATGAGTGCATATTTTGAACTTTTGGGATGAAAATGAGTTGTAGGGAATGGCATCCTCTTCAAAATGAGACTTGGATGGAAAAAAATTTATAAAGTATGAAGAAGTTATGCTTGGTCAAAGTTTGGTTGACTTTTCCTATGAAACCCTAATTAAGCAACTTTTGGGTTTTGATGAATTTGGGGGAATTCCTTGAGGAATCATGATCAACCCTTTATCAAATTCTGGATATCTCTTAAAAATGTTGATGTTGACCAAAAATCTTGAAGTTTGACTGTAATTGGGCCACAGTTGACTTTTGACCTAGTGCAGTTGATTTTCAGGCATCTGAGCAGTTGATTGAGCAAACTTCTTGTGCAAGGCATGAAACTTGACATGGATGATCTTGAGAACATATTGGGATCATGGAAAGCATTTGGGACCCTTGGACTTCAACCATCTTTATGAGGAGTGAAACCCTAGTTTGAAGCTTGTTGCCTTATGAGGAGGATTTGTTTGGTCAATCCTTATTCATCCTGGAGCAATTGAGGACCTCTAGAGGCATGTCTTGAGTGAAATGGGAGGGAAAATTTTGGGGTACAACAGCTTCCCCTGTTCAATCTTCTTAAACCTGAGAATGTAGATTGGCTGTCTTCCTTTCGTAATCTGAAGGTGGAAGATGATTGAACACTAGAGTGCCCAGAAATTTGCACTCGTCTGAGATGGTGCTGGACTGTATAGGTAGTATTGGGAATGGGCTTATAGATGCCATTTGGAGGAGATGACGGAAGTTCACCGGAGATGGGATTAAAGATGCCATCCAGAAGATATGACGGAGAATCGTCGGAGATGGGCTTAAAGATGCCATCTAGAGGAGATGATTTCCCGAGATATTCCTTTGATGAGAATTCTTGTTCCTGTCGTTGAGGAGGAATCTGCTGAGGAATGTTGGTCTTTGTCTTAGGAGAAATGGAATTTTAGGAACTTCAGTTATCTGTTACTCTACTGGGGAATCATCTCTTAGTCGAGGAGATGAAAATGAACTGCTATATGGTCGTGCTCCAGGCCTTACAGTGATTTGCTGAGGATAATAAGAATGACTGCTATCTAGTCATGCTCTAGGTTTTACAGTGGCTTACTGGGAAGATGAGATTAAACTTTCTATATGGTTGTGCTCTAGGCTTTACAATTTCAAAAACTGTTATCTGGTCGTGCTCCAGACTTCTAAAGGAATTAAGTGGTTATCCAGTCGCATCTGGGTTTCAACTTGAATTTAAGGCATACTAACATCTGTTCGTTTCCATGCTTCAATAGTAATTGGCCGAGTAAACTTCTATCTGGTCGAATTCTAAGCTTCGCAGTACCTCATACTATTATTTGGTCTTGCTCCAGGTTTCACAGTGTCTTTTACCGTTATCTGGTCGTGCTTCAGACTTCCCAGCGTCTCATACCATTATCTGGTCGATTTCCAGGCTTCACGGTGTCTTATACCTTTATCTGGTCGTGTCTCAGGCTTCAGTAATTTGGAGAAATTAAGATATTTTTCGGTCGATTTCTGGGCTTCATAGCTTGAATTTGAGATATACCATTATCTGGTCGATTCCAGGCTTCGTAGTGTTTGTAGAAGTTAAGATATTATCCGGTCGATTTCCGGGCTTCATAGCTTGAATTTGAGATACCACTATATGGTTGATTCCAGGCTTCGTAGTATTTTGTACTATTATCCGGTCATGCTCCAGGCTTCACAGTATGATGTATTGTTGGTTGACTACTATCCGGTCGGTTTCCGGGCTTCATAGCTTTTAAACTAGAATAGAAATCTTAGTATTGATTTGACTGAACCAGGGAAAGATCTCGAATTGTCTTCAACTGGGAAAGAAATCTTAGAATCGATTTGACTGAACACGGGAGAGGTCTCAGAATAACTTTGACTGGCATAGAAATCAAGGGAATCTTAGTGGCGATTCGGCTGACCCAGACAAAAGTCTTAGAACATCTTCAACTAGAATAGAAACCTTCGTGTCGGTTTGACTGAACCAGAGAAAATCTTGAAAAGTGTTGGAATATCTTCAACTGGAATAGAAACCTTGGTGCTGGTTTGACTGAACCAAAGAGAACTCGAGTTGTCTTCAACTGGGAGAGAAATCTTAGTATCAATTTGACTGAACCCGAGAGATATCTCGGAATAACTTTGACTGGCATAGAAATTAAGGGAATCTTAGCGACGATTCGGCTGACCCAGACGAAAGTCTTAGAACATCTTCAACTAGAATAGAAACCTTAGTGTCGGTTTTACTGAACCAGAGAAAATCTTGAAAAGTGTTGGAATATCTTCAACTGGAATAGAAACCTTGGTGTCGGTTTGACTGAACCAGAGAGAACTTGTGAGAACTTGATTACATCTTTCCCTGAAAGGTAAAGAGTTAGTTGTATATAATGTCATGATGTATGAAATGTATTGAGTAATGATGTTCTCAAAATAAATAATATTGTGTTGTGTAATATGTATGTGCATGCCATGATGTATGGATATGCAATGCTATTGTGATATTCTCTAGCTGGGGAAAATAAATCCTGGACTGCTGTTGGAGAGTATAAGGAGTTGAGTTCTTCGTTTCCGCTGGGGATAGTGACCGAAGATGATTAGCTGGAGATTTACATCCATTCTGCTTGAGAATATTCTGCCGGGAGAGACTCTGTCTGAGAACAATCCTGCGGGGGAATGACTCTGTGGGGAAGAGAGATACTCTGTTGGAAGATCTACTGATTTGGAGAAATAAACTCAGCTGGGGGATGAACTTCCATTTCTGGAGAGAAGAGCTTTGTTGGAGATTGAGCTTCCGCTATCAGAGAAATAAACTCTGCTCGGGAGATGGCTTTATAAACTGCTCATGGTTATAAAAATCAGCTGGGGAATACAGACATTAGCTTTCTGAAAGAGCCTGCTGGGGAAAGAATTCCTGCTTGGAGATACGGAGGTCGGGCCTTGGTTGTCTCGGCTCTATGGGGAATATAGGTATCACTGGCTTGTATGTGATAGTGACTTTGCTTCCAACTATCTCTGCCCCTTGTACCATGCTGGAAAAAGTACTTGCGGAGATTTTGTGGATGGATCTATGTCCTGATTGTACTTGAACATGTATTTAATGAGTGTCAGGATGACATCCGTCTCTGGATCGTATCTGAACTGTACTTGAAACATGTGTTGAATGAGTGTCAGAATGACATCCGTCTCTGGATCGTATCTGAACTATACTTGAAACATATGTTGAATGAGTGTTAAAATGACATATGTCTCTGGATCGTATTTGAACTGTATTTTGAGGAGAAACTGGAGTAAGTATCAGGATGACATCCGTCTCTGGGTCTTACCTGAACTGTTTCTGAACTGTTTCTCAATGTATGAAAATCCTGAATAAGTAGCAGAATGACACCCATATCCGGATCGTATCTGAACCGTTTCTCGATGTATGAAAATCTTGAATAAGTAGCAGAATGACACCCGTATCTGGATCGTATCTGAACCGTTTCTCGATGTATGAAAATCTTGAATAAGTAGTAGAATGACACCCGTATCTAGATCGTATCTGAACTGTTTCTCGAATCGGGTGCTCTTGATGAATGTTGATCAAGGTATAAGTCTTCCACTGATAGACAGGTGACGGGACATAGTCGTACATTTTAAATCCCTAACTTTTGCCGAGACCGCCCTTTCTGGTTTTCAGTCCACCGGGATATCTTTTTTTGCCCAAGCTGCCCTTTCGGGTTTTCGAATTGTCGGGTGTACAGATTTTTTCATTTTTTATCCCTAATTTTTGCCTGAATCCTTTTGGTTCACTGGGATTCCCTTATTTTTGCCTAGGTGTGTCAACCTAGTGGGTCTTTTTTTCATGCATGGTATTTTCCGACTATGTCCATGCTTTCAGGATGTAGAGAGTTGTCATTGTCCATAGTGTTGTGTTGTAGTACTGTTAAAAATGTTTTCTTGATGGCACATAATTCGTTGCTGGAATGCGTGCGTAATGCCCCAAGCAATTCAGATGGAGATCTGTCCCTGGTTATTTGGCACTTTTGGAGAGACTGCCCCATGTGTGTTTAGACATCATGTCAGGCCCCTTGCTTATGGAAGACCTGTTATTGGAAGTGTCTTTCCCGCGGAGGTGGTTATGTCCATTGAGAGGATGTTTGTTCATTGAATATCCATTATGCGGATTTCTACATTGAAAATACTAATGAACGAAAAGTCTTCTTATGAGAACTTGTCACTTCAGATGGTATGCCTTGGAGGGATGGCAGAAGAACTCAGCCTGACCGTCTTGTGCGAATTCTAGCGCTCCTTCATCAATCAGGTCTTGAATTTTATTTCTCAATGCCTAACAGTTATTGGTGTCATGTCCATGACTGTTGGAGTGCTACGCACATCTTACATTTGGATTGTACCTTATGGAGGCTATGTTGGAATTCTGAGGAGGGTCCTTTAACATAACCAACTTGGCCTTCAACATGTGTTGCAATGCTTGAGCCAATGACATGTTGATTTCGGTGAAGCGTCTTTTGGATGTATTCTTCTTATGTCGATTGCCCCGTTGTCATTGGCGAGGTTGTGGTTGGGCTTGTGATGTAGTAGCAATCTGGAAAGGTCTGTTCCTGACCAAACCAACCTCTTCTCTCACTAGGGGCTGATTAATGCCTTGATCCACAATTTTAACTGTTTGTTTCATGGATCTGCATCCATCTTGGTGAAGCTTGTTGAGGAAGGCTATTAGCCCTTCTTGTCCTCGAGCTATGTTTTGGATAAGAGCCATCTTCCCCAGCATCTAGATTCTAATTTCTTCTACCTCAGCTTATAGTTGTTCCAATTGTTCATCCTTGTTGTTGTCAGTACGTTCCTTGGTCAAATTCCCGACGAAGAGTGTTTTCAGGTCTTCTTGCCTCTTGGATAGATTCAGGAGAAATTCCTTGAACTGGGCATCTTGAGCTTGGAGATCTCTGTTGTCTTGTTGGAGATCCATTGCTGAAATAAACAGCGAGAACATGGGAGACCTTCTTTGAAACCTGCTTATACAATGATATGTATTATATATGTATGCGATGTTTTCAAGGATCTCGCGGGGTAAACAAGAAAATGTCAGAAGTTGAAATTTGCAGCTTTGATTGAAAAACTTCGTATCGTTAGGAGTCCTTCTACGAGATCCAAGCTCACCATATCAAGTGGGTCATATCCCCTGACTCAAGTTGTTGAGTTTTGTTCTTCTGACGACATTGGCTAGAGGAAAATAAATCCCATTTCCCCTTGCTAGACATCTGATTTATCATAACCTGCATCACAAGCCCTCGAGATCCTTGAAATGGTTAAGGAAATGTTAAGGCATGATGTTATGATGTGTATTCTATGCTTTTAAGTAAAGGTGCGAAGTGATGTAAGCAAGTAAACCCTGCAAGAAATCCAAGTTATTGGATAATAACTGTAAACAAAAACCTGCAAGGAAATCATGTTGTCGGGTAATAAAACTCTGCAAGTAGTTCAAGTTGAAATCACACAAGTCACGTAAACAACCTTAGGTTTAGGCTTGCATGGGTTTTAAGGTCATACCCTCTTGAAGCTGGATTAGTTTAACCTGTCCTATAAATAGTAATCGAGTTCTAAGGGATCTAAATATCACTGATCTTTCCCCCAAGCCTTGTTCAATCGACAATTGACTCGTAATCAAACAAAACTCAGAAGTCAAACCTCAATGAGTGTAGCATCGAGTATCTGTCGACCTTGGGCATACACCAAAGTCGGCTATCTCGCTACTTCCTACTGGCCAAGTTGTGCAATTAAAGGTTCTAAGGTTAGTTGATGCTTTATGACAGCATGCGGCGGCCCCGTACATCTCCCTGATTGACTCAAGGGTTATGGATACCAACCAAAGTGCCACATCAACGTAGCTACTGCTTCAACCGTGTCGGTATACCCCAGCACAACTCCCTCACAGTTTATTTCTACTTACCTAAAAGGTGTTACCCGATCCGGGTGTAGGATCAAATAACCCAAACAGTTCCCATAAATGTAAAGCAAGCAAGACAATCAAGAGAAAGCAATTAAATATGACCTAGATCCTAAGGTTTACCCCACTTTATATTTTTGTCCCCAACAGAGTCGCCATTTCTGTGATACGGTGGCAGAATCGACTGTTAATACTGGTTTGTGTTTTTTGTTTGCAAAATGTCGCGGTAAGCAAGAGTCGCCACCGACTTTTATTTTATCCAATCGGGAAAAGGAAAAAGAACAGAAAAACCTTTTTCGAGATGTTTCTGAGTACGGGGGGTAGATTATAGAAATGGAAGGTGTTAACACCCTTTCTATCTGTGGTTTTCCACGGGCTCTTAGGTACTTGCTCATTTTGAAATTGCTTGTGTGTGCTTGTTTTGAAAAGTTTTGTTTTACTTCGTATTAACCCTTATTTATGTCCTCAAGAGTGTTACGAAGTTGTTTTTGAAAACTTTGTTTGGGAAAGTGTTGGTGTGAAAAAGTTTTTGTTTGTTTGAGCAAGTACCTAGGAACTAATCTACCTACTCGAAAAAAGTCTATTCGTTTTCCTTTTAGACAATGCTATCCCATTATTGAGAAATAGGTAGCATCATTGTTGGAGTTTTTTAGGGACATTCGAAGGGATAAATACAATCACAAAAGCAATGTTAGGAAATGTTAGTAATCATCCTAAAGCCTTAAAGATCTTTTTCCGAGGCAACATCCGAATAGGTCATTTTAGATCTTTAGGGGCTAGAGGACAACCACTAACAAACCCTATATTTCATGACCGTTTACCGAAGGCAACCAGAGTGGAGTAAACCCTAGGAGTGAGTATGTGCGAGTGTAATTTTCAGTTAATTATCTTTGCATAATTAGGGGTTTCTACTATTTTAATTTCAATTTGTCTTTCTATACAATCCTATTAACATACATCTAAGCAGTTTATAGTTTGCGGAAATTAAAGCGAGAAAGTTAAAGTCCTAGCTATTACAGGGCTTTTGCAGATACATAATTATTTTGGACTGAAAATGAAAATACGGAATTGAAACCCTTATTACTATTACAAACTGGGAGCAGTTACAATAATAATAAAAAGGAATTTTCAAAAATACGCGCGGCGAATTAAATGCGAGAATAATTAGAAAACCTAAAAAATTAGTTGAAAAAATATTTAGGTTATTTTTTGAGAAAAAGATTAAATTATATATAAATTAACCCTAATTCTAACTGATTTAAATTATGAAAAAAGAATTAAATTGCCCTAAATAATTAATCTAATTAATTAAGGAAATAAAATATTTTTTATGAAGAAAATGATTTTTAATGTTTTTATGATTTTTTCGATTAAATAAAAAAGAAATTAATTTTTGTGTTATTTTGTGAAAGGAAATAATTAGTAAATAATTAAAATAAGAATTAAAATAAAAATAAAAGAGATGGGCCTGTATTTGCTAATGGGGGGTGCAATGTTGAATTGTTTAGGCCCAAAAATGTTGAGCCCACTCCCTGCGCTAGATCCGGTGCTACCCCTTTTTGATGGTGCACCATGGTCTTTCTTTGATAGAGCACTGGATTTGGATTAGAGATGTATCAAACGGCTGGATAGTTGTAGCGTATGGTAGATGCCTGGAAGCGTGAAGCATGGAACCTGCGTGTAAATGTTAAGAAAATAGAGAAAATGCTGGGACCTGGGATCGAACCCAGGTCCTCTCCACTTTCCAACACGCGTTTCACCACTGGGCTACATGTTCTATTTGTTATAATATTGAAACCAGAATAATATAATAAAGTATGAGTTAGTAGGATGACAAAACGTGCGAAATTTGAATAAGCCAATGGTGGTCAGCCACATTATTGTCTCTTTCCCCAGGACTGTCGTTTTTTATATCAGCTTTTACCTACGGACAAAACCGTCACTAAAGGCTATAGTGACAGTTTTTATCCATAGGTAAATCCCTGCAAGATTCAAAAAAATAATACAAGCAAGATAAATCAAAACCAAAGGCATATATCAGTTGCAAATCACGCCCTGAGTTCATTGGTATCCATAATTTGGTCTAATTTCTCCTCTACGGAGAGTCACCAATTTGGGACCTTAAAACCCTAACAATGGCGTCGTGCCATTCCTGCATTTAAACTCATATTAAACCATCCAGAAACAATGCAAATATGATAAAAAGCGTGGATATGTGATTAAAACAAGTTTATAATGGGTAAATTAATAAATTCGAGTTTGAGAAAAAAATGCAAACCGTGGTACCGTAAGGGCACGATTCTTGATGTTTTTGGCCTTGAGGATGATTGGAATAGCTTCAGAACACGTCCAGGAACAAATTACTGGCTTTGGAATTACTTGAAACGGCCCATGGAATCAAAACCGACCTGCACTTTTTTGACAAAAAATCAAGTTTTGTTCTCTTGTTTTCATGACCAAAACCCATTTCTTATGCTTTGGAAATGTTGTGTATATATCATAGAATGATTTAGGTCAACAAAAACTGATCATATCTTTGCAAATTATGGAGATTTGATTTCATTCTTTGCCTTGTATGATTTGTTTTCAAAATAGACCAAATTAAGATCTTTTCCAATCAATTAGCTCTTGCACGATTTTTTTTTTATTTTCTAGTTGTTCATGGACTCATAATATGCTCATAAAATCAAATCTTTGATTTTATTTTATTATTCTACTATTTAAATTGATTTATTTTGATTTAAATGGATAAAAAATCAAAATAAATAATAAAAATAATAGGTGGATAAGCTCAGGGGTCGTGGGTCCTCTTAGGAACAAGTTTCAAACAAGAAAACATGGGCCCATTTGGAAAAAAAGTCATTTTAATCAATGTTGACTTCATGCATATTTCCAAATATTGGTCAACTTTGACAATTCGCATCTCATCTCAATTGGGACTTCCATGTTCATGTAAGAAGCTTTGACCCAAAAGGTGTTTTTGTTGACTTTTCAAAAGGACCTATAATGTAGAAATTCATATCTTTTGATGAGTGCATATTTTGAAATTTTGGGATGAAGATGAGTTGTAGGGAATGGTATCCTCTTTAAAATGAGACTTGGATGGAAAGTTTCTGATAAAGTATGAAGAAGTTATGCTTGGTCAAAGTTTGGTTGACTTTTCCTTTGAAACCCTAATTTAGCAACTTTTGGGTTTTGATGAATTTGGGGGCATTCCTTGAGGAATCATGATCAAACCTTGATCAAATGATGGATATATCTTAAAAATGTTGATGTTGACCAAAAATCTTGAAGTTTGACTGTATGTGGGCCACAATTGACTTTTGAACTAGTGTAGTTAATTTCCAGGCATCTGAGCAGTTGACTGAGCAAACTTCTTGTGCAAGGCATGAAACTTGACATGGATGATCTTTAGAACATATTGGGACCATGGAAAGAATTTGGGACCTTTTTACTTCAACCATCTTGATGAGGAGTGAAACCCTAGTTTGAAGCTTGTTGCCTTATGAGGAGGATTTGTCTGGTCAATCCTTAGTCATCCTTGAGCAATTAAGGACCTCTAGAGGCAATTCTTGAGTGAAATGAGAGGGAAAATTTTGGGGTACAACAGTTCCTGGGGATGAAGAATGTAAGTCTTCAAATTTTGTTGAAGTTGAAATGCTGGGAGATGGATTTCCGTTGCTAGAGAAATAAACTCTATTGGGGAAAGGAAACTCTGCAAACTGCTTGGGGATTTTATGAAGTTCTGTTGGGGAAAGGAAACTCCGTAGACTTCCTGGAGATTTTTGTAGGGCCCTGTTGGGGAACCCAAGAAGTTTATGACCAAGTTGAAGAAATCTCCAAGATGTTGGGGAGATGATTGAAGCTTTTGATCTATTAAGAAGATGCCAGAATGTCTGAAATTATTAGGTTATATACTGAAGACATGGCAATGACTTTGCGGGAGGACGTCTGTCTCCATACCTACTGGGGAACGTATCCTTATTGATAACAAACTCTACGAAGATAGTCCCCTGGGGGTGGTTACTCTGTGGGTATTTTGTGGATAGCCTGAATGTTATCCCAACTCCTGGAGTCTTGAATAAATTGTTGATCAGGGTGATAAACCTTCCACTGATAAACCGGTGACGAGATGACAGGACATAGTCGTACGCTTTAATCCCTAACTTTTGCTTGGATTGTCCTTTCAGATTTTCAGTCCACCGGGATACCCTTTTTTTGCCAAATCCTCCTTTTCAGTTTTTCGACTTGCCGGGTGTACAGTTTTATTTATATATCCTATATTTTTGCCCGAAATCTTTTGGTTCGTCAGGATGCCCTTATTTTTGCCTAGGCCAGTCAACCTAGAGGGTCTTTTCATGCGTAGTATTTTCCGACTATGTCCATGTTCACAGGGTGTGGAAAATTGTCATTATCCATAGTAGTAAGTGTTGCAGCACTGCCAGAAATGTTTTCTTGATCGCACGTGGCCCCTCCTGTTTAATGCCCCAAGTGATTTAGATAGAGGTATGCCCTTGGATATTTAACGCTTTTGAGAGATTCCTCAAATCTTGAATCGACTGCCCCCAGATCAGTAAGACACTGTGTCATGCCCCTTGTGATTCAGATAGAGGTATGCCCTTGGCTATTCGACCCATTTGAGAGATTTCTAGAATCTTGACTCGACTGTCAATTAGATACCATGTCATGCCCCTTGATTAAGAAAGGTATGTTACTGGAAATGTCTTTCCAGCTGAGGTGATTATGTCCATTGAGAGGATTTCCGTTCATTAAATTTTCGTCGTGCGAATTTCTCTGTTGTCGAATGATTAGTCATATGCAAACAATGGCATTTAAAAAATGCAAAAGTTTATGTCTGTCTTGAAGTTTTAAAAATGCATTTTTAGTAAACAAACAGATTTTTGTAAGAATATGAATTCAACTCAGGATTTATAGTAAACCTTACAGGAGTCAGGATACCTTTTGTAACAGTATGCTTTCGAACTAACCCATGCTTCAACTAGGACTTTTAAGGGTTGTAGCATGGCCTGGTTCATGGTTTAAGAAACAAATGATAAAGGCTCAAAATTTACTTGTACCCACTTGTTCTTCGTGATGTTCTTTAGCCCTATACTCAGTTAATGGTGCGTCTAAATTCCAATTGAGTCTGGAATCTTTCCCTTGATATTTTGATGATGGTTCAGACACTGAAAGTTTATTTGAGAAGGCAGTCATAATTTTTTGTAATATTTTTTGTTGAGGATTTGTAGCGACCTCTTTTTTTATTATTTTATTATCCCTACATTTTTGCCTGAACTGTT
The DNA here is from genome assembly GCA_948472305.1 of Vicia faba. Classification (NCBI taxonomy): domain Eukaryota; kingdom Viridiplantae; phylum Streptophyta; class Magnoliopsida; order Fabales; family Fabaceae; genus Vicia; species Vicia faba. The sequence continues at coordinate 1,577,260,496 of OX451737.1, forward strand.
TCTTTTGTGATTACAGTTAGCGGGATGCCCTAGGTTTTTTTCTTAAGTCTTCTTCATAAGTTTTGACTTAGCGGGCTTTTCTTTTGAAGGATAATGACTTCCTGTTTTAATGATTATGCGGAGCCATCACCATCTTTTGTTTTGGAATGATACCTCGTACACCAGGAAAGCTTGCGATTAAGTGCACTATTGAATTAACTGAGAAACTACCCTGCCCCAGGTTATGATTAAGGGTTTCAATTTGCGTGAGAAAGAAAACTCCTACTTCTTAGGCTCAAAGGGGTTAAATAGGCATTATCTTCCTTATAACTCCACTATTTAGGATTTGAAACAACGCATGTACATCGTCAGCAAGGTCTGTTCAAAAGCATACTGACGAGATTGTGGTATCTTTTTTGTCATCCTCCCTCTAAAGGCTTACAACTTTTAACGAGAGTTGAATATCACAAAAAGGAAGTAAAAGCATAGCTTCAGTATAGTGAAAACGAATGGATTGATTCAAGACAAACATATGCAATGCATTAATAGAATAACAAAATTTGACATGAAATAAGTGTTTGAACAATTAAAAGAAAATTACAATTTGAAAAATACTAATGAACAAAAAAATCCTCTCTGTCCTAACTTGTCACTTCAGATGGTGTGCCTTTGAGGGATGGCATAAGAATTCAGTCTGACCATCTTGTGTGAACTCCAGCACTCCTTCGTCGATCAAGTCTTGAATCTTATTTCTCAATGTCCAACAGCTATTAGTGTCATGTCCAGGACTATTGGAATGGTACTCACACCTTGCATTGGATTGTACATTGGAGAGGCGGTGTTGGGATTCTGAGGAGGATCCTTCAACGTAACCATCTTGGCCTCTAACACGTGTTGCAATGCTTGGGCTAATGACACGTTGATTTCGGTAAAGCGTATTTTAGATGTATTCAGCTTACGCTGATTACCCTGTTGTCGTTTTTGCACTGGTGCTAGATTAGAGATCCGTACTGCCCCCACATATTGGTTAAGATCACTCTTATTACGGCCCTTCTGGTTGTACACAATATTAGACTCCTTATTTCCATGGTATGGTCTCTTTTGAGTACTTGAAGAGGCAGTCCCCTGAATTTCACCGCTCTTGAGTTTATTTTCGATGTTCTCCTACATGAACATGTCACCCAATTCTCTATCTGCCAAGAGAGGTTGATCATTGACTAGGCCCCAGATTTTAGAAGTTTTCCCCAGACGGTCGTATCTATCTTGATGAAGCTTGTTGATGAGAATCCTCAACTCTTCTTGTTCCCGAGCTAAACTTTGGATAAGAGCCATCTGACTACTCATCTGGATTCTCATCCTTTCCATCTCAGCTTGTAGTTGTTTCAACTGGTCATCCTTGTTGTATTCACGATCTTTCTCGGCCATATTCCTAGCGAGGAGTGATTTTAATTCTTCTTTCCCCTTGGATATATTTAGGAACATTTCCTTGAATTGAGCATCTTGAGTTTAGAGATCTCCGCCATTCTATTCGAGAGCCATTTTTTTGCTGAAATAAACAGCGAGAAAATGAGAAACTTGTACTGGAAGACCTGTTATGTAATGACATGCATGCAATGTTTTCAAGGATCTTGCAGGGTAAACACAAGAGAATGTTAGCAACTGAATCTGACTGCAGCTTTGATTGAAGAACTTCGTATCATTGAATTCCCTTCTACGAGAATCAAGCTCACCATGTCGGGTGGGTCATAGCCTCTGACTCAAGTTATCGCTTTGACAATGTTGGCTAGAAGAAAATAAATCCCCTTGCCCCTTGCTAGACGTCTGATTTATCATAACCTGCACCACAGGCCCTTGAGATCCTTGAAATGGTTAAGGAAATGCTATGGTATGATGCTATGATGTGTATGCTATGCACCAAGTAAAAGTGTAAGGTGGCGTAAACAAGTAAATCTTGCAAGAAATCCAGGTTATTGGATAATGGATACAAATAGGTCCTGCAAGGAACTCACGTCGTTAGGTAATGAAAATAAACAAGCCCTATAAGAAGTTCAAGTTGTTAGATAATGAAAGAAAATAAGTCACACAAGTAACCTTAGGTTCAGGCTTGCATGAGGTTTGTAGGTAAGTACCCTCTTAAAGTTTAGTTGGTTCAACCTGTCTTAAAAAATTAACCGGGTTCTAAGGAACCTCAATATCACTGAACTTTCTTTATCAGACATTGTTTCAGCTCAAGCGATCTTTTCTCGCGGCCAAAATATCTCAAAAGTCCAATCTTAATGAGTGTAGCATTGAGTATCAACCAATCCTCGGCTTTATACCGAGGTCGTCTATCTCACTACTTTCTAATGGCCAAGTTTGTTTAACTAAGGTTCTAAGGTCTGTTAGTGCTTTATGGCACCACACAACGGCCCTGTATTATCCTCGATTTAACACAAGGGATACAAGTACCAATAAATGTGTCACACTAACGCATCCATCACTTCAACCATATCAGTCTACATCGTACAGTCTCCACGATCTATTGCTGCTTACCTAAAAGGCGACCCAGATCTGGGTGTAGGATCTTTTAGTAAAAAGCCAAACAAGTCCTCAAAAGTAAAGCATACAAAACACACAATGTAAAGTAATTTAAAAATGAACTAAACTCTAAGGTAACTCCACTTTATAAGTCTCCCCAGCAGAGTCGCTAGTTCTGTAATACGGTGGGAGAACTGACTGTTATACTGGTTCTGTGTTTGTATTCGCAAATGTTGCGGTAAGCAAGAGTCGCCATCGACTTTTCTTTTATCCAACAAAGGAAAGGGTGAAAAGAACAGAAAAAGACCTTTTGACAGTTTTTTGAGTAAGGGGGTAGATTATGGAAAGTGAAGGTGTTAGCACCCTTTCCATCCATAGTTTCCTACAGACTCTTAGATGCTTAGCTCATTTTGAAATACCTTGTGCTTTGTGTGTTTTGAAAAGTATTTTTGAAAGCGCCTTAGTGCGGAGAACTTTGTAATGTTTCTCGGAATGGTAGAGAACGTATACAAAGTGTTTGAAAATGTTTTTGAAAGAAGTTTTGTGTAAGTGTAAAAAATTGTTTGAGCAAGCATCTAGGAACTATCTACTTTTTACTCGAAAGGGTTGTTCTTTTCCTCTTTTCCTTTAGACAGTGCTATCCTACTATTAGTGAGTAGGTAGCCCTAGTCGTTGGATGTTTGAGGGACAATCAAATGGATGTTTATACAGTCACAAAGGCAACTGGGCAAGAAACTTTAGTAACTACCCTAGGGTTTTGAGGTCATTTTACCGAGGCAACATCGAGAGGGTCATCAAGGAACTTATGATCTTTAAACCGGAAGGTAGCCACTAAAATCTCTCACGTTTTGAGAGTTGTGTCTGTTTTTTCAGAAGGCAACCAAAGTGGGATACCCTAGAGGTGTATATGTGAGAGTGTGTTGTATTCAGTTATTTTGTCTTGTGTTAAGTTTGCTAGCGTTTGATTTGATATTCTTGCCATACAATCCTATTAGTCATGCATCTAGACAGTTAACAGTGTGCAGGAATTTAAAGTGCGGAAGTATAAATCCTAAACTATTACAAGACTTCGGGGAGGAGGATTATTACAAGTCCAAAAATGAGGGAAATAAAAGCAGTAAATGTAAAGTCCTAGTTTAATTCTATTACATTCTAGTAGGAAGTTACAGAAAATATGGAAATAAAAATGCGAAAAGTAATAACACGCGCGAATTAGAAAGGACGTCTAGACCCTAAAATATTTCTAAGTTTAAAGAAAATCTTTTTGTTATTTTGTTTTGTTTCATATGGAAAATGCTAAATTAAATTAAGTCTAATTACTGTATTAAAATAAAAAGAGGAAAGAAGAAAAAAATATTAATTCAAAATTAATTCTAAACAAAATTAATATTTTTGACATTTTTTTATTTATGAAAAGAAATAAAAATGATTAAATCCTAAGTCTATTAATTTTAATTTAAAAAAAGTTAAAGTGATTAGTTAATTAATTTACCAATATTAAAATTTACTTAAGAAAAATCCTAAATCTATTTTTATGTGATTTTGTTTATTGATTAAAATAAAAAAAAGAATTAAAAGAAATAAATAAAATGAATAAAATAAGAAAATAAAGATGGGCCTAGTAGCAAAAGTAAACAGGGGGTATAAGATTTGGAATTCGTTGGCCCAGATCAGGAAGAGGCCCAAGTTGCCTTTCAATCCAATGAGGGAGGTTGTCGAAAGTGCATGATGGACTGCACGTTGAGGGTACTAGATCTAGATTGATGGGATCTACTGGTGTTAACCATGTGGTGCATGGTGTGCACGTTAGACCCGCAAGCATGGGATCTGGAAATACAATTGTTAGAAAAAACAAAATGCATGACCTGGGTGTCGAACCTAGGTCCTTCCCCTTAATTTGACCTCCCCCTAATTTGAACCCCCTGAATCCGAATCTGGGTTATTTTGGCCTGAAACGGCCTGTACCATGAGTTTCAAAAGCAATCAGTTTCGAAGGCCCTACCAACGATATCCTGTCATTTGGGCACTGTAACTTACATGTATTACATTAAATTATTCACAAACAACAATAATAACATGAATATGCAATCATAATGAGTTTAAATTAGAGATTGAATGAGTTTGAGATTGGATTTTTTTTTACAAAAACGGAGGTGCTTCAGTATGTAGTTCTGAGTGTGGGATGGCTTGTGCAAGGGTTGGTATGCGTTCCTAGATGTCTCAAGAATACGAATCTGGTATTTTTTTGGACTGAGGAAGCTTACACTATGCGTTTTGAGTGTGACAGCTTTGATATATTTTTTTGTGATTTTCGTGTGGCTCTTTGAGGTGGTTTCTCCATGTGGCTCTTCGAGGAAATTTTTGTGTGTACCTTTCACAATTTTGTGGAGCTTCGATAGGCCATCTCCTCCCCCTTGCTTCTGATTTAGTCTTGTATTTATATAGGGGTGTGGCGGTGAACAAATATGGCATGAATCAACAATTAATCATGGCTTTGAAAGCAAAATTGAAAGATTTGAAAAGTTGACATTTTGATAATTTTCTTGCCATTCTTGAAACATAATGAACCTAGACATGTTATGGTTGGTGTCTTGCTCGAATTTGGGCTTCGAGCTAATCAGTCCAAGCCCAACAAGCTTCATCCTGTTAGGTTTTCGTTTCGACTTGCATCTCCATTTCACATCAATTGATTCTTTAGACAAGCTCCCAAGCTTTGTTCTTTTCGATGGCTCTGAGTTCCAATTCAAATTGCTCAAGGCTTCGTCATCATGGCTTCTTCAACTTAGTCACCATCTGCATCGATTGTGTAATCTGGAAACCCCTCATATCTAATCAGCCTAGTCGAACTCAGTTCTTGTTCCTTTCGATCTCCTTTCCTTCAATTCGACCAATCGAAATATCACATCTTCATCTTGACTTGTCGAAGCTTCGTTCTGTTCTTTTCGATCTCCTTTCCTTCAATTCAACCAATCGAAGTATCACCTCTTCATCTTGACTTTTCAAAGCTTTGTTATTTTCTTTTCGATCTCCTTTCCTTCAATTCGACTAATCGAAGTATCACCTCTTCCTTTTGACTTGTCGAAGCTTCATTCTGTTCTTTTCGATCTCCTTTCCTTCAATTAGACCAATCGATGTATCACCTCTTCATCTTGACTATGCCTGAAACATATTGATCCCAAAACTCTAAGATGACTTATATTTGGCATATTCGACCCTAAAGATTCTTCTATGAAATCACGCCACGTTTGAAGATTTCCTGTCCTTCATACCATTAGACTTCCACGTGCTTCTTTGGATAAGATCAAAGCTTTTGAATTCAAAATCTTCTTCTTTTCGAAGCGCCAATTCAATCAACATTACAGTCGAAATTTATTTCCTTGTAATGCTTCAAACAACTTATATTTCAATAGTTCGAAAACGAACCCTTCGATAATGGTTCAACGTAGTCAAGCTCTTTACTAGCTCTTCATCAATCGAAAGACTTCATAAAATCCTCCCCACACTTTATTTTGAACTATTCTTTCTTCAATCATAGTGTCAATTATTCAAAACTTGTGTAATCGAAATTCCCAGCTAACACTGCTTCGTTGGGCATATAATTAAAATGCATAATATTGTCGAAGCTGCTTCAGCCCAAAATCTCTTAGGCATATTCTTAGCTTTCGACATACACCTCGTTATGTTCCGTACACTTCTTTTGTTTCTTTCAGCTATGCCATTATGATGAAGCATATAGGGTGCCATGGAAATCATTTGAAGCTTTTTCAAACCAAAATTATTTGTGAGAAATGAAGCCCTAGATGGAAATCCATTGCTTAGGAGGAGAATTTTTCTGGTCAATTCTTGGTCAATCTTGAGCAATTGGGGACCTCAACACGCATGCCTTGAATAGAATGGGAGGGAAAATTTTGGGGTACAACAACAGCTTTCAGAACTTGATATGGACATTATGAGTATTCAGTGATGTCTTTCGGTGTTACTAACATGTTGGGAGTGTTTATGGAGTATATGAATCGTATCTTTCACACGTATTTGGATCAGTTTTTAGTAGTATTCATTAAAGATATCTTGATATATTCCAAATCAGAAGAAGAACATGTTGAGCATTTGCGAATTGTATTGAAAGTGTTGAAAGAGAAAAAGTTGTATGCTGTTGGCTCCTAAATTCGACACCTTTGTTTTGATTGATGACAGCCATTAAAAGCTGAAATATGCTTTCGACTGGCTAAGCCTGTCGAAGTGCCTGTCGAGAGATGGCAAAATACTTAGAAGATTTCTTCCAAGGAAGAAGGCTGATTGCCTTCGACGTCGAAGGAGTTTTCGTCGAAGACGTCTCTTGACGAACGTGTTCGATGGTCCAGAGTGGAGCAGTTTGAAATTCAAAGCTTTGGAGGGAAAACGGTTTCCAGCAGTTACTACGTGCAAACGTGCAAGGATCTGGAGCGTCGAGCATGGAGAACGTGCCAAGTGGCTTGATCTCGAAGCAGTGTAACTGCCCGACGGTTACTTGGAATGTTTTTGTATAAATAGGAGTAGACGTGTAGTTTCTCGCGTGTGTTCACAATAAATACATAGTTACTCATTTAGATTCAAGTACCCAGCGTGAGCGAACGAATTGTTGAGAAATGTATGTGTGAAACACCAATTTTATCAATTAAAGTCATTTACTTTTCCAGTATTTTACATGCTTTCTCCTTTAAGATTCCTGTCGAACCTTTACATTCAAGCCTTGTTTATTTTACCAAGCCTTTCCTTTATGCAATTTACTTTAAACAATTTACTTAAAGCCTTATCCAACTTAATTAAACTTCAAAATCAACCTATGTCCATAGGATCAATCTGATCGATCCTGCGAGTAACCAAATAAGTAACCATTTGGAGGATCAGCGGTTGTTTACCAAATCCCTAGGTAAACAAATTGGCACACCCGGTGGGACTGTGTGTTGATTGTTGAAAATTATCTCATCTTTTCGAGTTGTATGTTATTGAGGAGTGGTAGAATATACACCAACAATAACAATACTGCCAGAGGAAGGGAAGAGATGGCGAATCCGCCAAACAATAACGAAATTCCACCACCAAGTGTGGGAGCAACGGTTAATATGACCGTTAGTGAAGCGACGAATGTTGGTTCGACACCAGCAGTGTCAGTCACAACCACGGGGCCAATAACTTCGTTTACAGGCCCCAGAATGCCTTTGGGAACCCCCCCTCCAAGGGGAAATATTGGCCCAAGGCCAGTGGTTCCCCCAGGATTTATTCCATTCTATGGTATGCCAACTTCTGAAGTGGCAAGCCTGACGAATGCTGCGTCCACTTATTCAGACCCTTTCGTGAGTGCCACTTCGCCACTCCAAGGCTCTGGAGTAGGCATGGCGAATAGAAATAGGACCCAACTCTTAGGAGGAACGTCCCAAGTAGCCCATGGCCTTACAAATGCCTCGACAGCAGTCTTGAGGCAACAGATGGACGAAAGCAACCATGATATGGTGCAAATGTTGGCACAAACTTTGAGTACAGTGCTAAATCCTCTAATACAAAATACTACTCAATCGAATCAGCAAGTTACAGCGCAAATGACGCGTTTGGCTGACTTTTTTGGAGTACCCCCACCTATTCGACAGCCCCAAAGGGCGCAAATAAGAGGAAATCAGGGGATATTTGTAGAGGAAGAAACCACCATTAATCAGGCTCAACAGCCTGTAGAACAACCTGTCGAAGAACCCAGGGTAATAGCCCCAGAGGTAAGGTTAGTTAACAGAAACCAAAATGCTGACGAAGTGGTTCAGCATATCCAACACCAAAACATGGGTTTGGAAAACAATCTGGCAACCATGATCGAAAGGATCATGAATCAGAATGGGATGAACATGGGCTTTCGAAGGCCCAACTTTACATCTCCATTGTCAGAATATGTGTTACAAACTGATTTGCCTCCTAGGAGCAAAGTCCCCAAATTTACTAAGTTCTCTGGGGACACGACAGAATCTACTGTCGAACATGTGGCAAGATATTTGATCGAAGCAGGAGACATTTCAAATAATGAAAACCTAAGGATCAAATACTTCCCAAGTTCCTTAACCAAGAACGCTTTTACTTGGTTCACAACTCTACCCCCCAATTCGATCCACCATTGGACCCAGTTGGAAAGATTGTTCCATGAACAATTCTATATGGGGCAAACCAAGATAAGCCTGAAAGAACTGGCGAGTGTGAAGAGACGTTTCACTGAACCTATAGACGAATATCTGAATAGGTTTAGGTTGCTTAAGGCGAGATGTTTTACACAAGTGCCAGAACATGAACTGGTCGAAATGGCCGCAGGAGGTTTAGATTATTCCATTAGGAAGAAGCTAGATACCCAGTACCTAAGAGACATGGCCCAACTGGTCGATAGAGTTCGACAAGTCGAACGCCTCAAAGCTGAAAAAGCTAAGGCAACGAAAACTCACAAGAGAGAGAGAATAGCTTACGTTGAGATGGATGACGAAGATCTAGAATCCTTCGACGACACTTTAGCTATCGAAGAAGGAGAGGTCGATTTAGCAGAACTAAAACAAGGGCCTCCATACTCTTGTAAACAGTTAGTCCCCTCAAATGGGAAAAATCCCATTGGTCCAGACAAGACCAACGATAGGTTCCCAAAAAAGACTTACAGTTTTGACATCACAAAATGTGATGAAATATTCGACTTGCTAGTTAAAGATGGCCAAATGATAGTACCCCATGGGGTAAAAGTGCCTCCTCTTGATCAAAGAAAGAAGAGAGGTTTTTGCAAATATCATAATTTTCTGGGCCATAAAACTTCTCAATGTTTTCTTTTCAGGAATCTTGTGCAAGACGCTATTGAGGAAGGGAGATTAAAGTTTGCTGACAAATCCCCCATGGCTGTCGACTCCAATCCACTGAAGGCTGAAGCCCACTATGCAGAACCCTCTGAGGTGAACATGATAGAGGCAACCAGGATCCAGTCGAAGAAGCCAGGCATTACCATGGTCGAAGTCTCAAAGGACCACATCAACATGCCAATCTTTGGCAGTTTTTCTGGAAACTTATCCAGGAAGACAATTGAGGCTGTCCAGAAAGAGGTCGAAGACCCGAAGTCGAAGACTGCTGAAGCACAAAAAACTGGACCAAAGCCCAGTTCCCACTTGGCCACTGTACAAGGCCAGACGGAGAATCTGGAAACACAAATGAAACAACTAACTCTTGCTAATAAGGATACAATGAATATCAACATGGTTGAACTTTCTGACCCTAAAGCATCAGAAGAAGCCATAAGGCAAGAGCAGGCAAATAAAACGGCTTTCCCTAGGGAAAACGAAAACTTGGCAGATTTTTTACAAAGATGCCAGAAGAAGAAATCAGAGGTGATGCTGTGTCCAAGATGCAGTTCTATCTTTGATAAAAAAGCTGCTGAACACATACAAGGCGTGAGAGCAGCGAACAAGAGAAGGGAGAATGCTGACCTTCGACATGATCCCAGGAGGGGTTCTAATCAAGACAAGAGGCCATTGACTTTTAGGCCTCCAACAAATGTACCAGTTGACACTTGGTACAAAACATCTGGCCGGAAAAGGCCAAGCGAAGAGAAATGGCATTCTTTCGAAGTGCCAAGAGGTTCCTCTTTAATTCAGAAGAAAGATCCTCAAGTTGCTGCACCCAAGGTTGCTCAAGTGTCCAGCAACTACAAGGGAAAAAATCCTATGTCGAGATCCCAATGGAGGAGATATCAAAGAAGGCGAAAAGCTGAAAGGGAGGCTGCCAACGAACCTAAGGCAGAAACTAGTTCGAATGTGCCTCAAAGGAAACAAAGAAAGCCTCTTGAGAGAGAACCAGTTACCAACAGGCTAGTTTGGCCTAACCAAAGTGAAGTCGAAGACGAGGATGATGCTGAGTCCGACGATACTCTGGATATAATGGTGAACATTGTTTCAGTACTGCCCAGGGAATTCAATCGACAAGTAGAAGTCGAAGCCAGTGACTGGGAGGTGGAACAAGAAATGGCCAAACACAGGCCAGTGTGCTATTTTGTCATGGACAATGGCGCTACAGAGGAACAAAATGGCTTCTTCGAGCCACCCACAGAGGCGATGAAGAATCACCTCAAACCTTTGTTCATAAGGGCTAAGCTCGAAGAGACCACTGTGAACAAAATATTGGTCGACTGTGGGGCCACTATCAATATTATCCCTCATTCTATGCTAAGAAAGATTGGCAAAAGGGATGAAGAAATTAAACCTCACAATATGGTCCTGTCCAACTATGAGGGAGGTATTGGGACCACCATGGGAGTGATCCAGCTCGACATAAAAGTTGGGTCGATCCTTCGACCAATAATGTTCATGGTCATATCGGCCAAACCTAACTACAACCTTTTGTTAGGCCGTGAGTGGATACATGGTGTGGGTGTTGTGCCTTCATCGATGCATCAAAGGTTGCTTCTATGGCGTCCAGATGGGATGGTCGAAAACATAGAGGCGGATCAAAGTTACTACCTTGGCGAAGTCAATCACTTGGGTGTAACAGATTTCGACAAAAACTTGGCTCACATAGGGCCATGTCCAACTCCTGACTTCGACATGGCGCCAGCGCCAAACACCTTTTGTTCCCTATACCTGCATCCTGAGCATGGTTTCCAATGGGACAGAGAAGACTTGTCCCACATAGACTTCAGTGGGCTAACTGACATCCAACCAACTGGTTGGGGAAGTGAATTCAGTGATAATGACTGAGTCACAATCTCTGAAGCGAATTTCGGCTTATGTGGCCGAAACCAAGATGATAACGGCTCTCGAAGCCGAAGTGAAGTACATGGCCACACAGGCCAATGATCAACAATTATCTGCTGTTGGCCCAGGAAAGGATTTCGATCCAAGACCTCCTGATATCATGCCAGATGAAATGCAGGAACAAAGGCTCGACGCCATCTATGACGATGAGCCTTTGGGCTTCGAAAAGGATCCCTTGGCGAACAACATTAAGATGTTAGCACAAGACCCTTTAGAAGAAATCAACTTAGGCGAAGGATCAGAGAATAGGCCAACTTACATCAGCGCCAAAATTGATCCAGAACTTAGGTTGGAAGTAATCCAATTGCTGAAAGAGTTTAAAGACTGTTTTGCATGGGATTATGACGAAATGCCTGGTCTCGACAGAGGATTGGTAGAACTTCAGTTGCCAATCAAACCTGGAAAGAAGCCAATCAAGCAAAATCCAAGACGCTTCGCTCCAGAAATTTTGTCGAAGATCAAAACGGAGGTCGAAAGACTTCTGAAATGCAAATTCATCCGTGTTACAAGGTATGTCGAATGGATTGCAAATATTGTGCCAGTAATTAAGAAAAATGGCACATTAAGGGTGTGCATAGATTTCAGAGATTTGAAAGCTGCCACCCCCAAAGATGAATATCCAATGCCTGTGGCGGAAATGCTAGTCGATTCTGCCGCTGGCTACGAATACCTGAGCATGCTCGATGGTTATTCAGGATATAATCAAATATTCATTGCTGAAGAGGATGTGTCGAAAACAGCCTTTCGATGCCCTGGGGCCTTAGGCACTTACGAATGGGTAGTGATGCCTTTTGGCCTAAAGAACGCTGGGGCAACGTACCAGCGAGCAATGAATACTATCTTCCATGATTTTATTAACACTTTTATGCAAGTTTATATTGATGATATTGTTATAAAATCTGTTTCCAGGAAGAGTCACATTGACCACCTTCGACAATCATTCGAAAGAATGAGAGAACATGGTCTGAAGATGAATCCTTTGAAGTGTGCGTTCTGTGTGAAAGCTGGAGATTTCTTGGGCTTCGTTGTCCACAAGAAAGGAATCGAAATAAATCAGAACAAGACGAAGGCAATTTTGGAAGCGAAAGCGCCATCGAATAAGAAGGAATTGCAATCCCTCTTAGGCAAGATAAATTTCTTGAGAAGGTTTATATCTAACCTAAGTGGGAAAGCTCAGGCCTTTTCACCCTTACTTCGACTGAATAAAGAGGGGTTCGAATGGGGGCAAGAGCAACAAGAAGCCTTCGACAAAATCAAAGGGTACCTCACTAAGCCACCTATTTTGGTGCCTCCTTGTAGCAATAGGAGTATGAGATTGTACATAGCTGCATCTGACAAAACTCTGGGAAGTATGTTAGCCCAAGAGGATGAGAATGGAGTCGAAAGACCCATTTATTATCTCAGTCGAGTTTTGAATGATGCAGAAACTAGATATAGCGAAGTTGAAAAATTGTGTCTATGTCTGTATTTCTCTTGTACAAAGCTCAAACAATATATAAAACCAGTTGATGTTTATGTTTCGTCTCATTTTGATGTTTTCAAATATATGTTGTCGAAACCTATCTTGCATAGTCGAATTGGCAAGTGGGCATTAGCATTGACTGAATACTCCTTGACCTTTATGCCTCTTAAGGCAGTAAAAGGACAAGTGGTTGCAGACTTCATAGTCGACCACTCTATTCAAGTCGAGGATATTAACTATGTGGAGATAGAACCTTGGAAATTCTACTTCGATGGTTCCAGCCATAAAAATGGAACAGGAGTAGGAGTCTTGATTATTTCTCCAGATAAAATTCCAACAACATTCAAGTACCAAATCGAAGGTTCTTGTTCGAACAACGAGGCTGAGTATGAAGCTCTAATTACTGGCCTTGAAATATTGTTGGAATTGGGGGCAACTCGAGTCGAAATAATGGGAGACTCAGAGTTAGTCATCAAGCAAGTCACAAAGGAGTATAAATGCATAAGAGAGAATCTCATTATGTACTTTGTGATAGCAAATCGTTTATTGAAACAATTTGAAAGTGTCAATATTCGACACATACCCAGAGTCGAAAATCAAATAGCCAATGACTTGGCACAAATTGCATCAGGGTATAAGATTTCAAAAACGAGATTACAAAGAGCAATCGAAGTTCGAGAAAAGATAAAGGCAACTTGTCTATCACCATCAGACTTGGAATCGACAAGGCTAGGTTATGCTGATCACTCAAACTTCGAGATTTCGTTCATTGATAATTTGTCAGACCAGGATTGGAGGAAACCCATTGTGGACTATCTTCAAAATCCAGGAGCTCCGACAGAACGAAAAACAAAATACAGGGCGTTGAGTTTTGTACTCATGGGTAATGAGTTATTCAAGAAGACGCCTGAAGGGGTGTTGCTGAAATGTTTAAGTGAAACTGAAGCATACATAGCCCTTTCGACTACACATGCTGGGGCATGTGGGGCTCACCAAGCAGGCCATAAGATGAAATGGTTGTTGTTTCGACAAGGGCTATATTGGCCCACTATGCTGAAAGATTGTGTTGAGTTCGCCAAAGGTTGCCAAGAGTGTCAAGTTCATACAGGCATCCAGCATGTACCGGCAAGCGAACTTCACTCGATAGTGAAGCCTTGGCCCTTTCGAGGATGGGCGTTGGATCTTATTGGAGAGATTCGACCAGCATCATCAAAGAGTCAGAAATACATATTGGTAGGCATTGATTATTTTACTAAGTGGATCGAAGCTGTCCCTTTAGTCAATGTAGACCAAGAAAATGTCATTGAATTTATTCAAAAGAACATTATATTTAGGTATGGAATCCCTGAGACAATAACAACTGACCAAGGTTCAGTTTTCACTGGTCGAAAGATGCAGGAATTTGCTCAGGAAACGGGTTTCAAACTCCTAACATCCACGCCTTACTATGCTCAGGCGAATGGTCAAGTCGAAGCAGCTAACAAAGTGGTGATTGGCTTGATAAAGAAACATGTTGGGAAGAAACCAAAGAATTGGCATAAGACGTTAGACCAAATTTTATGGGCTTGTCGAACGTCCCCAAAAGAAGCCACTGGTACAACACCATATAGGCTAACTTTTGGCCATGATGCAGTATTGCCAGCTGAAATTTGTCTTCAATCTGCAAGAGTTCAGAGGCATTATGATATTCCTTCTGAGGTTTATTGGAATATGATGTTAGATGAACTGGTGGATTTAGACGAAGAGAGATTACACGCTCTCGACTTACTCAGGCTTCAGAAGAAAAGAGTCGAAGACTCTTATAATAGAAAGGTAAAACCTAAGGTATTTTTGCCTGAAGATTTAGTTTGGAAGGTAATTCTTCCCATGGATCGACGGGATCGAAGCATGGGGAAATGGTCACCCAAATGGGAAGGACCCTTCAGAGTTATCCAAACTTTTTCTGGTGGAGCCTATGAAGTCGAAGAGATAAGTGGTGATAAAAGGCTCTTGAGAGTAAATGGTAAATATTTGAAAAAATATAAGCCTATACTTCAAGAGATAAAAATAAAATAATAAAAGAACAAGCTAAGTTAACCATAAAAATGCCAAAATGGAAATTTTTATTAATTTCAGCCAAAATGGCAATTGTTGTCGAAAGTGATTACAGAAGATGGTTACAAAAGAGAATCAATCAAAAGGAAAGAGAATTCTTGAGTCGAAGATACTTGGCATGCTGCAGCTCCAACCTCTTTTTGCACCAAGATTTTTCTTGCACCAGTTTGGCAATTTGGGCGTCGAGGCTTTGAGCCCTCTCAGCGAATTCCAGGCCTTGCTTGATCTCAGTCTGGCTCTCAGTGTCTGGGATGGTCGAAAGAATTTCCTCCTGGAGCACAGTGTTGGCGTTTATCTTCGCCTCTATCTCTGCAATTTGTGCTCGGAAGGAGACGTTCTCTCGCTCAATAGCATCGAACCTTTCCTGTGCAGACGCTTTCTGTTTCGACAACTCGGCAATTCGAGAAGTCGAATCTGAGACAGCTGTCCACGCAGATGAGCTCTTGCCATGCAGCACTTCGAGCTGACTGTTAAAAGTTCGTTGGCGCCGGTAATCCGCTGAGACTTGATCAATCATAGAATGTAATTCCATGATTAAGTCTGAGATTTCTGGGGCTACAGCTTCGAAGTCAACAGCATTCAAAACCTCTTTTAAGCATGATGGAGCAGTGGGGTCCCCCTCTAAAGCCTTCATTAAATCCCTCTTGAAGAACTGGGCCTTAACCTTCGCCAACGCATCATCAAGAGGAGAAGTCTCAGTAGATTTCCCCGACAGAGTAGGAATTTCCTGACTAGTGTCAGAAGAACTCTTACTCTCGACGATTGCATTAAGGTAGCTGACAGGGTCAGTTTGTTTCAAGATTTCCAAGTCCTCTTTCGACCTGTGCTTTGAGGAGGTGACCTTTGCCACAGTATTATCTTGGGCTGGAGGCTGTTGAATGCTGAGTGCCTCGTTTGGTTGCTCTTCGACCTGAACTGAGGCGGTACTAGCATCGACTTGTGGTTCTTTGTTAACATCACCTTGGGGTCCTTCGCTAGCGTCATTTTGTGGCTCTTCGCTAGCGTCACCCTGGTGGTCTTCGCCAGTACCACCTTGATGCTCTTCGTCAACAGCATCTTGATTCTCTTCGCCATTGCCTTGGTCTCTTCCTTCAGGATTCTCTTCTGACGACAAGTCTACCACAGGAACCGTTTCTGGCTGTGTTTCCTCCGCCATAGGCTCTTCAGTTGTCTTCTCCACTGTTTCAGCATTGGCTTCAGTCTCAGTGTGGGCTTCGTCATTGCCCAAATTTTTCTCCTGAGGCCTGCTGAGTTCAGCAGATTCTAGAGTTTCTGAAGTCCTTGGTGGAGAACTTTCAGTGGTGTCCTGAAGAAGAGGAAGAAGACAAATCTTCAGATGTCGAAAGAGACATAATTGAATAATGGTATCTATGCCTAAGTTATAAGAAGGTTCCAATAGATTACCTGTGGATTAACTTCAGCCCCAGGGCTGGAATTGTCACTTTCGACAGGCTTGGTAACAAGAGCGTTCAGTTCCTCCTCAGTTGGTTCTTCGATGACCACTGCAGGTGGCCTAGGCTTTCTCACAGCGACCTTTATTCTGACGGTTCGACCTTCAGGAGCTGGAGTAGGAACAGAAGCGTCCTTCGTTAACTTTCGCCTCTTTAAGGGAGAAGGAGGAGAATCACTTTCGTCATCACTCCCCGATTCGATCACCAATGCTGCCCTTTTCTTGGGCGAAGGGGCCTAGAAAACCAATAGGAATTCGATTGAATAATTACGTCGAAATTAAATAATCGAAAGCCAGAATGAAAATGAAGAAAATCTGGTTACCGATGCAGGAGGCCTCCTCGAAGAGCCTTCCCCCTGTTGGTTGCCAGTTGTCTTCGCCGGCGCTATAGTCTTCGCCGGCGGTGGAGGTTTTGTCGAAGGGACTCTTCCTTGTGGGCCTTCTGTAGCCTTCTTGGCTAGGGGCTTTCGAACAACTGAAAGCGAAAAGGAAAGTTAACAGGCTAACAGTCGAAGAGAAAGATAAAAAGTAAATGTGAGAGCATGAACTTACATTTCTTTACTTTGTCCAACACAAGGACAAAAGACTTCTGTAACTCTGCTATGAAGTCCTTCTCGTCGAAGAAGTACTCAGCATAATAGCTTCTCCACCACTCTTCAAAAGATGGTGAGCAAAGGAAGTTAAGCTGGTAGTTGAACAGCGAGAGGATTGTTCGACCAGCATATCTTCCGATATGCTTGGTAGCAGCTTCTTCTGTATAATCGTTGCAGAAGTACAACATTGACTTCTCTCTTTGGAAAATGGGAGAAGGCAGGGTTTGGATGATACCAAACTGGCGAGATACCAGATTGGGTTGATAGGCAAGCAGACTCAAATGAGTCTTAGAACTCTTAAATCGAAGAGGCATGATCCTGGGTGTCAGGAACGCCTCCCAAAGTACAGTGTGCTCATCGACATTGGGACCACTCGACTCCTTTGGATGTGGCCTTGTAAACCATGCTGGCCCCACCTTCCGTTGAGCAAATGGAGCCATAGTTGAAACAAATTCCTTCCTTCGAGCGAACATCAGAACGAAGTTAGTGAAGGTTTGTTGGAACTCTAGCCCATCTTCCACAGGTGTCAGTAGAGCCAGCCTAATTCCTTCGATACGTCTATTAGCTATCGCTGGGGCTTGTTCATTTATCTGATTCTTCTTGGGTAAGAAGGATTCGAAAGTGGCATTGAGCCACAGTTGAAGTAGCCAGAAAGGCCCAGCGAGTAGCAAACTGTTCCTATCTTCGACATGTTTTAAGAGAGTGACCCCATTGCTGATTGAGTCATAAAGACTGGCCAGAATTAGTTCTGCCAAACAAATGTTTTGGCGGTGATGCAGTTGGGTGGCCAGAGTGACCATCTTTTTGGTCACTTGTAGAGATTTCGAGCAAAACACAAAGCGAGTTAGCCATAAGGCTAGAAACGCTATGTGTTCGACATCCGACACTGTATCCGTCGACCTGTCGTGATAATGGTTGATGAAGGTGGTGAATGTTGGCTTGGTCTCAGAGAAGCCAATTTGGTCCTCCGACATCTCTTCCGGGTCGAAGTAATCTCCGGTTGGTCGAAGGCCAGTGATGGCCGCTACGTCGAAGAGTGTGGGGGTTAACATCCCACATGGAAGGTGAAAGGTGAAGTGAGAGTTATCCCAGAACAACAGCGAAGCTATAAGCATCTCTGGGGAGTAGTTTAAGCCTGTCTTCGACAGCATTACTAGGTCAAAGATTCCCATTTCCTTCCAGACTGGAGTTTGATGTTTCTCCAACTTTGTTAGCCAAGCAATGTAGTCAGAGGTCAGATTAGGGCAAGACCTGAAGACCCTAACACTTCTGTTGAAGAAACGAAGGTCGATCTTCTCGTGTGTAGGGTCTTCGTTGTCTTCTGCGTCCTTCTTGGCGCATGCTACTGGCTTGAGTTTCTCGACGATGGGGAAATAGCTCTTGATCTTCAGAGCTTCAGAGATGCTTGGGTTCATGGGTCCAGACATTGCGAAGATCTGGTTGGAGTATCCAACCGGGATCATCAAGTGACGCGAGTAAGCATCGCGAACGGAGATGTCAGAAGGTTCAGGGACCCTTCGTTTCCCTGTAGCGTTCACTACCGGAGCAGTAACAAAGACCTTGGGCTTAGCAAGTTGTTCAGTTGGTGCGTTAGTCTTGGGGGCAGTAGAAGCAGAGGCCATTGTTGAGGATGAAGATGAAGTGGAAAAGGAAGAGTTTTTCTGCAAAGAGAACAAGTTTGTAAGAAAGCAAGGGAGTTTGAAGGCTAGTTTGCGTGAAAAGTCCCACAATGGGATATTCACTACTATTTATAGTAGTGGGAGAAATTCCCAATAACGAGGGCATTAAATGTCATTTAATGCTGCAGGAATTAGTGGGACGCGTGGCAGCATCCTGTTGTTTTGGCCGTTTCTGCAGAAACAGAGAGACGCAGCGTGCGTCCTCGTTTTTGGGATTTGTCATAATGACAAATTATGAAGTGATGTTTGGTTCTGCACGCCGTACTGACAGTGACGTCCTAGGATCAAATCAATGATGGTTTCTTGGGATTGCCAATAGTTGGTAAAAAGCAACAAAAAGTGCACAAGTTAACTTGTGACTAAGCGTGGAAAAAACAGGTGTCGAATGGCGTTTTCAAAGAATGCCTTTTTCTTTCAGAGTCGAAATAAGGCATTCTTGGGGGGCAATTTGTTGGCTCCTAAATTCGACACCTTTGTTTTGATTGATGACAGCCATTAAAAGCTGAAAGATGCTTTCGACTGGCTAAGCCTGTCGAAGTGCCTGTCGAGAGATGGCAAAATACTTAGAAGATTTCTTCCAAGGAAGAAGGCTGATTGCCTTCGACGTCGAAGGAGTTTTCGTCGAAGACGTCTCTTGACGAACGTGTTCGATGGTCCAGAGTGGAGCAGTTTGAAATTCAAAGCTTTGGAGGGAAAACGGTTTCCAGCAGTTACTACGTGCAAACGTGCAAGGATCTGGAGCGTCGAGCATGGAGAACGTGCCAAGTGGCTTGATCTCGAAGCAGTGTAACTGCCCGACGGTTACTTGGAATGTTTTTGTATAAATAGGAGTAGACGTGTAGTTTCTCGCGTGTGTTCACAATAAATACATAGTTACTCATTTAGATTCAAGTACCCAGCGTGAGCGAACGAATTGTTGAGAAATGTATGTGTGAAACACCAATTTTATCAATTAAAGTCATTTACTTTTCCAGTATTTTACATGCTTTCTCCTTTAAGATTCCTGTCGAACCTTTACATTCAAGCCTTGTTTATTTTACCAAGCCTTTCCTTTATGCAATTTACTTTAAACAATTTACTTAAAGCCTTATCCAACTTAATTAAACTTCAAAATCAACTTATGTCCATAGGATCAATCTGATCGATCCTGCGAGTAACCAAATAAGTAACCATTTGGAGGATCAGCGGTTGTTTACCAAATCCCTAGGTAAACATATGCAAAGCTATCAAAATGTGAATTCTGGTTGGAGAAGTTTAGTTTTCTTGGTCATGTTATTTCAGGTGATGGTATTGTTGTAGATCCATCCAGGGTAGACGCAGTGTTATAGTGGGAAGCTCTGAAGTCAGTTACGGAAATCTGAAGTCATGCTCTGATACCAAAGTCAATATTCCCCAGCAGATTTCTCCTCAAACAACAGGACATGAATTCCCAGCAGAAACAGTCTAAACAAAGTTGAAGATACACTTACTCTCCAACAATGGTTCAGGATTCAGCCTCCCAAGACTCCCCAGCATGTTGTCAAGGATTTATCTTCCTAGACAAAGACACACTGCAATAAATGCATCACATTCATAAATCATAACACATACATGAAAAATGCATACAGCATAGTCTCACTTATTTTGAGAACATCATTACTCCATACATACATCTGCATGCAAATAATCCTTTTCCTTGCAGGAAAAATCATCAGGCATCTACTATTTCAGTATAAATCAACCAAAAGAATTATCCTGATATCATCCATCATCCCTCCAAATGGCATCTTTAAGCCCATTCCCTACACAGTCAGCTAACATATCATCGAATGCAAATTTCTGGGCACTTTAGTGTTCAATCATCTTCCACCTTTAAGTCACGAATGGCAGGCTTTCCAATCTAACTCTTCAGGTTTAAGAAGATTGAACAGGGGCAGTTGTTGTACCCCAAAATTTTCCCTCTCATTTTTCAAGGCCTTTCTCACAAGGATTCTCAAGGTTCAAGATTACACAAGTACATTGGGATTTTCTAGTACCAAGATTAAAAGGAAACTGTCAAAAAGGGAGAAAACAGATAAAAATAATATTTTGACAAAATTTGGAAAAAAAAACAAGTGTTCTTCGATTCAGCCCCTTCGATTGGCCTTTTGGCCTCTTTCGATGCAAGTTTGGCTTGCAACTTTCGACTGGGCGTGGGCCTCTGGCACGCTAGTTTGGATTCACAAGGCACAAATCCCCCTGTAGTCTCCTTCAATTCCAAGGCAAAAGGCCTCCTTTAGCATCCTTCGATTTGCACTTTTTGCCTCCTATATGCGTCTTTCGAATCTGGACATTTTGGCCTCCTACATGCGCCTTTTGTTTGGGCATGTGGTGCCTTCAGTACAAGCTACTGGTCATACCTTTTGTTTGAGCATGTGGTTCCTTCAGTACAAGCTACTGGTCACACCTTTCGTTTGGTCATGTTGGTTCCCTTCATGCAAGTTTCGTTCGAACATAGATCTTTTGCATATTGGCATGAAGTCACAAGGCAAAAAGCCTTTTGTATCCTCCTTCAATTCTAAGGCAAAAAGCCTCCTTTTGGCATCCTTTAATTGCACATTTAAACTTCTTGCATGCATCTTTCGTTTGGCTTTATGGCCTCCTTCGAATGAAAGCTGGGGTTATGTACTTCATTTGGGTAGGATATCTCCTTCGATGCAAGTTTAATCCATAAGCTTCGTTTGGGAATTTTGCTCCCTTCGAAGCAGTCTTCTTTAGTACATTGCTAGAACTCTTCGACACAAGTGGAAAATAGGATTTTGAAAGAACACTGATCAAATCTATGGGCCATGCTACACGATCTTACTTTACAGGCCTTAATGCTTGTATTTCACTCCATAATTAATTGCTTACATTTTGGATTAAGTTATTGTCCAGGTGATTAAGCCTTTGTCCAGAAGTTTTTTTAATGAAAGTGAACTTTCTAGTACAAATCTTGTCCTAAGCCCATGTTTGCTTAAATCCTGTTTGTACTTCACCATAAGTCAGGGAAGTCAGCCCCTTTTAACCAATAACTCTAGTACTTCACCTTGGGATCTTGGAAAATCTGACATAGCTTAATATTAACGTTTCAGCCAAGCCACATCTTTGTTTAAACTCCCAAACCTTTTCTCTATAAATAGAGAAACCCATTGACACATAAAAGGGCCCAGATTTTTGCTAGAGAGAAAAATCATAAAAATCCTCAAGCACTCAAACTCTCCAATATTCTCAAACTCTCCAACATTCTCAAACCTTCAAAACTCTAAGATTTGTTTTACAAAAAACCCTCAGTAGTGTACCTTTCGATTCACTTCCCCTAAACTGTAGTGTAATAACCTTTGATTCACTCATCACCATCATATACTCTCTTTCAATTCAGTGAATGCCCAAACTAAGCAGTAACTGAACTAGCTTCAGGAAGATTCCAGCGAAGCTCCCTCCACCACCAAAGAAGTCACCTACAACTCTTTCGATTAAGCACTTCAAGAGGTAAGTTCTCTCTAAACTTGGAAATATTTCATTTAAATATCATTTGTACATACCAATAAAAGGAAAATATAGATATCCCATTTAGGAAGTTGATTGTGCCCTAACTTTCGATCCTCACTGCCTGTATGTTGAAAGTCTCAATCCTGACTAGTTAGATTTTAGATTTTGGTGCCCAAAAATCTTGTACTAACCCCTAGCTTGTAGCTTTTGAAAGTTATACTTGCTAGTTGCATTTTCAATTTTATACAGGTTCTCTGTATTCCTTCGATTGGTTAAGCATTAAAGCCTTTCGAATCTCAACCTGGGAGCTTTGCTTTCCTACGATCGAAGTAGGCAGCAAGGAGTTTTGAAACGAATAGTGCACCTCATGCTGACTTCCAGGCCTAATCGAAAGGAGAAGTCGGAAGGATGAATTGAAGGTTGTATCTCACACTATTTTCCCAATCGAAGGAAGCCAAAGAAGGGGAGTCGAAAGAGCCTACTGTATGGGTCGAAGGATTCATTTTTTTCTCTTTTTTTTTTATTTTGTCTTTATATTTTCTTACTATTCAATATGGTTGTAATAGTTAGGATATTTTATCTTCTGCATTTTCATTGCTTTATACAAATGTTAATAATTAGGATGTATGGAAAGATAAAAACAACAAGTAGACAATCCATAATCAAAGACTAAATGCATGCAAATCAAACACACTATTCACACATGCACCCCTAGGATAATTCCACTTGTTGCCTTATAAAAAATGGTCATGTTATGCATGTGAGATGTCTTAGCAAAAACAATCAAAATACAAGATCATAGTCCCTCGGCGATGCTACGAATGTTGCCTTACAAATGATCTTAGTCCCTCAAGAGAAATACTAAGGTATCTCACAACATTGCTATCATGACTATACGATGAACCACGCCCTTCCCTTTTACATTCAAAGATAAGGCTCCTTACCAATCAATGGTAATATAGCAACATCTAAAGGAGGAGGATAAGAACAAAAGACTTTTGAGTAGGTAGAAACGTTTTTAGTTGCTTGCTCATTTTCAAAACAAATATCTTTTCAAACACACACTAAACACTTTCAAAACATGAAATATTTTCAAAAGTCCAACACTTTGTATATATTCTTATAGAGACGAGAATCATTACAAAGTTAGCCTAAACGAAGGCGCTTTTCAAAAATACTTTCAAAAAATCACCACAAAGCACACTTTCAAACAAAAGCAAATGATCTAGAAAGCAACTAAGAGCCCATGGATAACTATGGATGAAAAGGGTGCTAACACCTTTCCTTTTCATAATCTACCCTCTGAACTCAAGAAAAAAATCTCAAAGGTCTTTCCTGTTCTTTTCACCCTTTCCTTTATCGGATAAAAGAAAAGTCGGTGGCGACTCTTGCTAACCGCAACAATTGCGATCAAACGCAAAACATCTCAAGTCAGTTCTCCCACCGTATTACAAAGAGGCTTACCCAGAGTTATTCACATTAGGTGATTTTGAGGACGAAAATATTCTAAGTAGGGGAGAGTTGTAACACCCTGATTTTGTTGAACTATTTTATTTAATTAATTAGATGATGTGTTGTATTTATGATGCTTTTTGTTGGGAATTAGAGGCCTTAGAAATTATCGGAGTTGAGATAATGAGGGCGTATGACCAAAAGTGTAGGAGCATGAGGTGTAGAGAGATAACTAGTTATTAGCATTATTTAGATTAAAATATTAGATTTAAATACTATAGTATAATAATTAAATTGAATTATTATTATTTTATGGTTAATTAGATAACAATTATTTATTTAATTGGGAAGGGCAAGGTTGGTATTATAATTTAGGGGTCCTTAGAATAAAATAGAGTGAGAATAAAGAAGAGGAAAAACAACAAAGAAAAAAGAGCAAAGAAGGTCGTAGAAGAGAGAAGAAGAGGAAAAGGCTAGGGCAAGAAGGTTCACCATAGGAGTCAAAAATCGACCAAAATCTAAGGTAAGAGTGATATTCTAACACTATAATGGGTTGCAAAACAATGGGTATGATAGTGTTTAGGTTCCATGAGTTTGTATTCTTGATTCTCTCTATTTTTGCTTGATTGGGGTTTTTCCCATTGATTAATTCTTTGACGCATTTTGTGTGTTATTGTTGAAATTTGATGATGAATATTGAATAGATTTCATAGGCAATATTGGTGAATAATTAGTATAAGTAGAAGATATTGTTTTGGTTGAAATGTTGGGGATTGTGGTTTTAAAACATGAATTTTCTTAACCTGTAAAATTACAGATTTTTGAACTCTGCAGCAGGTGGAATCGAGTACGGCATAGAGATAACTAGTTGCCCTGTACAATTTTGGGCAAAATGGGAAAAGCGTGAACGTGTAACCAGATACATCATGGGTGGGAATCAGTTACCCAAATAGACAGTAGCATTGTATTTTTGAATCAAAGGGGTGTAACAAATTACCCTTCTGGCAGTAACCAACTACCACTTAAATATCAGATTTTTCAAAATTTGTAAATTGCATAACTTTCATCTCAGGTGTCCGTTTGACGCGTCGTTTAGACTGTTGGAAAGCTAATATTATTTTTTATCTTATAAAAATAAATTAGAACATATTAGATAATTATTTAACCAATATTTATACTTATCTGTGTATATTCCTGAGTAGTTTGCTATGAATTACGTTGTGATTGAGTAATATGATGTTGTATGAATTATTCGATTGTTTTGTATGATTTATTGCATGATGATGATGATGATGATGATGATGATGATGATGATGATGGAATATTGGTGGGGCATTGGTGAGTAGTAATATCAATACAAATTAAGTTGTTGCATGTCGGTGTCGCATTCATTCATGAAAAGATGGCTTGTATTGGCGAAAGATGGCTTGTATTGGCGAAATATGGCATGTATTGACAAAAGATGGCCTGTATGGGTGAAAGATGACATGTATTGGCGTTATGACATTGTTGCCCTAAGTTGGTATTATTACGATGAGGGTTATGCCTTATTGGTACCACATACATTTAGCCAGTGTCGGTCTCATTGCATTACATTATGATTGATAACTTGATGTTTGATGCTGAAAGAGTATGATTCATATTATGATGATTATCATGTGTGTATTGCTTATATGTTGATGTACTTTGTGGTGTGATGGATGAAGAAAAGGTGTGAGGTAAAGAAGTATAACTGTGCGTACTTAAATTGCTATCTACTCATTATTATGTTTTCTCTTATATTCTTATTATATCTCACCCCTTCTGTTTGAATGTTTCCTCAACGTGGATAACATGCAGATGATCCGAAGTAGCTCGAGGTAGAGGTTCACTGAGAAGTGCCTCATTTTGCGTAGATTGAGTCAGTGTCAACTCTAATAGGTAACACTTGGGGTTTTGCGTTTGTTTTATTATGATGAGAGTAAACTATTGTAGAACCCCACTTTGTTGGAGTTATTTGATTATGTATGTTGAAGTTTGAATTATGATAATTATAACTCATGTTAAGGAGTTAAGATTAACTGTTGTTGATGTTTTCCGCTGCGAATAAATGAAATGAAGTTCAGACTTGGTGAACATGTGATTGTGTGTTGTGTAATCTTATTATGTGTTGCGTATCCTATTTTTAATGTTTTATTTTACAAATTAATTTACTCTGATTTTTAGTTAAATTACCGACGGGGAAATAGGGTGTTAGACAACATGCGCACTGTGTCGCGCTAAGCCCGACCTGAAACTTCAAAATTCCCTTTTTTTGTTCAAAAGTGTCTATCCGGAGCCGTGGGTTCGACATCTTATTCATCGATGATCCAAATACGCAAAAATACCTACAAAAGACATTAAAACTATCAAACGATACATAAATGAATCATAAATACAATTATACACTAAATATATATATTTACACAAAAGTCGGGTTTATTCAACCGAAATTAACAACAAAGAGTTGATAAATGCAATAAAAGTATATACAAAAATAGCTACAATTTACACTTATCAGTTGAGGATCGAATCAATTACTTTTTCACCTATCCCTTCGGTTATGCAGAATTCAAGATATAAGGTGACAAATTTTCATGACGAACTTTGTTACCTCGTCTCTGTAACCGAAGTAAAATCTCCTCTACATCCAAAATAAAATGGATATTGAAATTCATAATTACATTTGATATTTATATCTACCCACCATATATAATTAATAGAACTAAGTCTAAATTAGCTAACTTGTCACCATAATGATCGCCTTCTTTATAAATGTGAGAGACAAAAAAAATTTAATGGACCGTAGTGCATGAGTATAATTGTCCCATATGTTCTTTAGCTTCCAAAAAACCACAAATGATATACTACAAGCAAGCACCACCGATTTGAAATCGGCCTCTAAGCAAAGTTGCTTCCAATGATGAGTCATGGCATGCTCTATTGTCAAGAAAGAAAAAAGACATTTTCTTGCCCCAAGATAAGAGTAAAAGCTACCAAAATGGTCACCATTGTGATCCCTAAAAGTCCACCACACGATGTCCGACTTGGTGTGCCACTAACTGCTCAATCTATGTTAACCTTAATCTAATCCTTAATTGAAGGGCACCACATGACCTCCTTAGACATTTGAGGTTTTGGGGGATGTATCTGAACCAAAAAAAAAATTATTCAAAATGATGAATTCGTGAATTGAAGCGCTAGCATGTTGGTAGACATGCTGTCTAAGAGATATGTCAACACTTTCAATTAATTCTTTGGAACATATAAAACATGATTGTTGACAACTTTCTTTTAAAAAATTTTAAAATAATATATATATATATATATATATATATATATATATATATATATATATATATATATATATATATATATATATATATATATATATATATATATATATATATATATATATATATATATATATATATATATATATATATATATATATATATATATATATATATATATATATATATATATATATATATATATATATATATATATATATATATATATATATATATATATATAATGAGGTCAATAAAGAAATAGAAGACAAGAAGATAACAAAATGTATCGCTACTCTTTTTTAGATTGTAAAATTAATCTTTTTAGAAATTACATTCATAGATTTACGATATGCAAAATTATTATTCATAAATCTTTAAACTCTGTAAAAGATCAATTGTTTCTAATACTAAAAAAATCAAAAGTATCAAAGACGAAAAGTATAAAAATATGTTGATTTTAGAAAAAATTGTTAGTTAATAATAACTTTAGATTTTAAGTTAATAATAAACATTTAAATGTAAATTAAACATTCTGTATCTTACAACTAAATTAATTCATTGGACCATATAAGACAGTTGTTGACAAAGTTTTTCTTCAAACACTTTAAAATATTATATTTCCGATATAATTGTTGACAAAACTTATTTTCAGAAAATTGATAAATATTATATTTTTAATTTTTCTTTTAAATTAATAATTTTTAAATATTATATTTTTAATTTTTTAATATTATTGATTTTATAAATAATATTTTGTTTGAATTAATAAATAAATAAGAAAAATGATTCTTAAACTAAAAATTTAAACTCATTAAATCCAAATTCAAGTATACCAATTGATTTACTTTATATTTTTAAAACTCAATTCAAATACAAAACTTTAATTAAACTTAAAAAGACTTACAATTGATAAAGAAAAACTTATATGTGGTATTCTATATAGCAAATTGAATTATTTATTTATAAATAAATATTGGCATAATATTTTTAGAGATTAAATGATATATTTTGTCAGTACAATTTTTTAATTTAATTAGTATATCACAATTATTCATAATAATATTTGAAATATAATTAAAATAAAAGTTTAAAATAAAAATTAAAACAATTATAAAAGTTTAATAATCTATAATATAAGAAAACAAATATGTTTGACTAATTCTATTTTGCCTTTTGCTAACAAAATTCACCTATTGAAATCAAGATTAATTATTGTCCATTTATGGCTTCATTTGTGTATATGCTGTTATTTTATTTGTTTCATTGAATATCGTTTCCTTTTTTGTTTGATCTATTGATTACGATGAAAATAATGTTTTGTATATTGTATGATGACATTCGTTTCAGATGAAGTGTATGTCTCATACTTTAAATTTATCTTATTAATTTCTAATCAATTTATCTTTTATTAATATTAATTTTTAAAATTATCATTTTTAGAATTATTATTTTCTTTATAATATATTGTTGTCAAATATATATATATATATATATATATATATATATATATATATATATATATATATATATATATATATATATATATATATATATATATATATATATATATATATATATATATATATATATATATATATATATATATATATATATATATATATATATATATATATATATATATATATATATTAGTATGGGGTTTAAGTTTATAGAGAGGGTATTGTTTCAAAAATAGACCATCAAAATCTGATGGTCCATTAAGTTTTTTTTACAATTAAAAAGGAGGTACATTATTAAGTAGAAAGGGGGTTTGTTTTTTGAAAATGAAATCTTGATTCATTGGCCCACTTTTGTGCAGGCCCATTGCAGTTGTTATACCAGTCCATTAAATTTGTTATTTGTTTTTTAAACAAGAGAGGGGTGTATTAGGCTTAGCTTGCTTTGCAGTTAAGCCCATTTAGGGTTGTCTTTGTATAAGTGCAAAAGGGGAGGGGGTGATTAGAATATGGTCGGCGCAATGACTTTGAGGCCCATTTCAATGATAAGAGAGGGTGTGTTTGAGAAAACCAATAACTGAACAGATGTTGGTCCATTAAACTTTTTTGGACCGAGGTTCATTTAAGTTTTTTTATTACTGATTGAATTAACTTGATTAATTAAGTTAATTAAGTTTTTAATTAAGTTTTAAAATAATTAATCCAGTCAACTTAATGTTGGCAGGAGTCAAAATTAGGGTTTCTTTTGTGAGACCCTTGTGTCCCAGCGGCGGCTCAAAGAGCCCAACAAACGAGCATTGTAGAGATTGAAGAGAAAAAGGCTAGAAATGGAAAAATAATTATTGTGCAAATCAAGAAAATTTGTATCGAATCTGAAACAAATATCATATTTGAATATCAATTACAATCCAAAAATCAATTACAACCTAAAACAAAATCAAATATTCTCTAATCTAATCTCTAATTTCTAAACTAAATCAATTGTAACGAGAAATCAATATAATTTCCTAATTTGTTCTAATCTAATGCCTATAAAACCCTAATGCTAAAATTGAAAAAAGGACAACAAAATTTAAGGAAAAGAAATTATAACAGAGAAGAAGCAGAATCTGCGAGTCAACCGTCTTCTTGAGATCTGGGTTTCAATTTCTGAAACCCTAGATTTATGCTTCAAGCCATCACCACCATCATCTCAGATACCTGTCAGACAGAAAGGAGGAGGAGATTAGAAGGGAGAATCGGAAAACCAGAAAAAAAATTAATATGAATAGAATCACTGCGGAAAGGTAAGCCTAATACTTAGCTTGGTATAAATTTGTGGTTGTTGATTGATTGTTGTTTTTGGATCTTGATTGGAATAAGGTTTTTGGGTTTTGTTCTAGGTTAGGGTTCATGTGAAGAACCCTAGGGTTAGGGTTCATACACGTTGAAGATTAATGGGTTAGGACATGTTAGGGTTCTTCACAAACCCTTAGGGTCCTTAGGATTCATATGAACCCAAGCGATGGTTGGGTTTGAAGATGTTGCCGCCTTGGCGCAGTTGCCGGTGGAAGCGATTTCTGACCGGTGGCGCCCAAGACTGAGGCGATTTTCGGTGACAGAAATCTAGAGAAAAAGTTGGAGCTTCTCTCTCTAAACCTCCAACGAATGTTCTTTTGTTTGTTTTGGTGAAGAGAGAGAGAGAAAGAAGAGAAAAGTGGGCCTTAACCCCAGAAACTTGTTTTTATAAACACCCTTTGTTCCCATGGCTACTCCTATCGTGCACCCTCTCTCCCAAACCCTTTGATCGTCATTAGATGTTCTTAAAGCGCTCATCTATCATAACCCTCAGCACTCTCCCACACTTTGTCCAACATGTCAACATTTGTTTTGGGCCAAGCCCGTTCCAATCACACCCCCTGTATTACTTCATCAACTATAACTCTCACCTCCTGCGCTATTGGACTAAGTCCAACATCTGGACTTGGGCCCCTTACTTAGCAAACCCCCCAATTTTGCTACCGCATTCAAGTTGAACCCCCACGTAACTGGGCTAAATCCAATATCTGGATTTAGAGCCATGTTATCTACCCCCCCAGTCTTTTACTAACAAACTGGAAATACACCCCTGTGTAAATTAATTAAAAATAAGTTATGAATTTTTGAAGTTCAGCCTTATGATTTTCTACGCTTAGAAAAATTTTCAATTTCACCAAGATACCTTCATGAACAAGTTAACTTCAAAATCAATCTTTCTCTTGAATTTCTTCAATCATAGGCCATATGTTGTTGAAATATGATCATTGACTTCAACTTTAACCAAAAGTCCACTTGGTCAACAATTGACTTTTGTTGACTTTTGCTCAAATGACCAAATAATCAAAATTAAACAATTGAACTTCAAACAATGCAAACCAAGGGTCCATAATCCATATGAGAATTTCTTAAGACATATACAAGTCATTAAGAACCAAGTTGCTCAAGAAAAATGTTAGGAAATGCCTTTGTCAAAAAGTTCTTTTCAGTCAAATAGGTCAAAATTTCACCAATCATCCAATGCAACGCTTTGAGTAATCTTGTGATGAATTCAATAGTCATACTTGATACCTTGAGCTATCAAATGATCACAGAAACAAAGTCTTGATGAAAATGAAGCTCACAGCTTGAAAGGGGCCAAAACCCTAATTTCTGATTGAATAGCTTAGGATTTGGTGACTGAAGATCAAACCCTAATTTCTCAGAGATTCTTGAGAAATCCAAGGAGCCGGTGAACTTGAATCAATAAGAAGCTCATGAACATGAGGTTCCACACAACTTGCTTTGAGAAACTTAATCTCTTGCTTGATAGATAATCTTGAGCCAGGAAAAACCCTAAGAACCTTGATCCTATGAGTGTAGCAATGAATATGACCTAATGGAAAGTATGCCAAAGCAATGTAATAAACCAGATGAAAAGATATAAGGGTAGGACAAATTTGGGATATTATAATTGCATTCTCTTCGCTTTCTAGAGGAGCCCGATCATGAAGCTATCGCTAACGCTCTTTATTTGAGTCTGAGCAATGTGAAAGGTCATTGGAGGAAGAGAGGCGTGACTAGTGGTCTTTCTAGGGATTTCTTGATAAGAAAAGCCGAAGATCATTACATTACAGGGAATTGCATATGCTTTTGTAAGGTAATGGAATTATTGAAATGAAATTATATGAAAGGTGCATATTAGAACTAAGCATACATGTTGATCTGAAATACCTTGATGACCCTAACTAATTAGTAAGGTGCAATATTCTAAAACAGTTAAATTGTATACTAATTGAAATTTTAAAAATTGAGGGAATATAAAAATGTATGACAATATTACTACAAATAAAGTGCAGTATTACAATCAATAGGGAAGTTTTGGAGAAAAATAGCCACAACACAATAGTACAAATACATATTATTACAATATAGCAGTTACACCAATAATTCCAAACGCATTGTCATGGCTTCAAGATGTATAACACGTATTTGGCCTGAGAAGTTTTAACAACACTGTCACAAAAAATGGAGTTAGTTAACAAAACTAGTGGTTTAAACGAAAATGCAGACAAATGAGTGCTGAAGCGGTAAAGCGGCAAGAAAAAAGTAAAGTATTAATTTTACTGGGTGATATAAGTTATATTGTATCGTGTCCATATATATTGGTATCGATTATCTGTTTGACAAATTCGTTAATGAGTTTGGGGGAAATGGGTTGTTTGTTAAGAAAGGGTAAAAACTATTGACAAGAAAATAAATAATGCATAAACCTTATTTATACAACCAACTGTTATGACGCCTTTCCTATTAAACCATGTCATGAATAATTCATAAACTTACCAAGTTATGTATTTTTGCAACCGATCAAAATTTTTATGTGAACATGTCAGGCAAATCTTAGCTGTAACACTTAACGGGCAACACTTAAGCTATGAATTTTTACAACACCAATGCAATTCAAATCTCACTTTAAACCCAATTCACATGGCTCTGATACACTCACTTTGCACCCAACTCACATTATTTTGTACTTCATTTAAGATTAAAACCATTTGCCAGTTATGTACCTACACATCTCTTTGTCAACACCTATTTAAAATTGAATTGAATACAACATTAACCTTTCTGCATTTTCAAAAAACCTTATGCCCCCATTTTATCGCTTCATATTTTCAATTATTTTCTACAACTTATTACAACATTTGGTTCATATTAAATCCATTGATTTGTAACTTAACAATTTGTTTCCATTTATACTTTGCAACACATTTCACAATATCCTTTAATGATTCACAGAACAAAAAAGTAAAGTTAAATACTGATTGCATTAGCATACTAAGAAAACTATTACAACATTAGTTTATACTATTAACTAAGACTACAACCATCATTCTAACATCCAACATTCAAAATACACTACATCACCCAATCTTTAAAATACAGTACATTTGCATAACGCATTAACTAATATACATAATATCGCACATCCATAAATTATGATCCTACAAACACAATGCAACCATTCTAAACTAATCAAAACATCCAAAACACTTATTAACCAGTCTACCAACACGTCATTCTTCTTCACTTTAGCTTCATGGTCACAACTAATTTAACGATTCAAAAATTCCACAAACAACCTTTTAGGAGGATAACGAATTGTGAAGCTAAGTAAATCTCCTCTTCTTATATTATTCTTTTTGGCATATTCATACAATCCTTTTCCAATAAATTCTCATTCTTAAATAACTTTATGTTGCGCTTCGTAGAGTGCACTTCTGCATAATAGGAATCCCCATTATCCTCATTTATTAACTCGATGGCTTTTTTATTCCTAAAAATCATTTTCTTTGTGACATCCCTAAGAAAATGTTGCACCAAATAACCAAGACTTTAGCTATCAGAATATTATAAAGCTGCATATTTGTAGAAGGTCTTCTATGTTACTATATATCCATACCTGAATGTTTTTTCGAGCATTGTATTTGTTGGTGATCTTTCTCTCCCAAGTATACACCCGAGGGTAGGCTTCAGTGTCATTGTCATCACTATCAGACTCACTGCTATAAACATCTAGCATTGGATCCCTGAATGTCTCTAAAACACGCGCTTGAATGAGAGTAACCTGTTCATGCTCACCAGGAAACAATTCCTCCGAACTGCATGGATTAGAAAACAACAAACACTTTCACATTTATAACAACTAATATTAAAAAATGATTAATATTTACCAGATTTTTAAAACAGATACCTACATTAACAACAATGACCTAACAATCATACTATATGCGACTACAACTACATTTTTCTTACACTTGCAAAAAAGAGTTCCCTGAGAGCTCTTTAACATCCATAAATATTAACATGCAACAACTTATGTCATCAAACCAAATTACTTTACCTGCTGCTATCTGAGTTGCTATATGATGAAAGTATTATAGCAAATATGTTGCTTTGAACTTTCTCCTTGCCTTTTCCTGCTTGAAATACTAAGCTTAACATCATACCAAGAAAATTACTATGCACACGAACGTTAATCGGATTACCTGGCCACACCCTTTGGCTTTTTGTCTTCTACCATTCTTGAAACGCGCTTTTGTATAGAAGTACAATAACCCCAACTTACTTTATCGATTGAGTTTATGGTTATATATGTTAACCTATTGTGTATTTGGATGCACTCATCGGTCTCCAAAATAAAACCCATCTTTTGGCCCATTAGACTTTCCTCTCTTGGCCATTTGTATTCCATATAATGAAATGTTGTATATTTATTTGGGTACCCTATTTATTTTCGTACAACTCGGTTTTGTTTTTAAGTTCACATGCAACTTAAAGTAGTTGTGGGCCATGAATTGTATTTTGCACTCAATCAGCCCATAGGTTGTTCAATCAACTAAACTATACCTCTGGAAGTGGAATATATTCTACACAACATTTTGGACACTATTCACACGTGAAAGTAATTTTTTTCTCATTCTTGGTATCCTATGCTCATTAATATATATACATACTTCATATATTATTTATTCTCATCACTACCAAAAATCACCTACACTAACACCGTTCTAATTGAGAATAGCTTTGTCTTCTATCAAGCACTCTCACCATTTCAATATGTCTTTGACTGGCATTCTTATTCACAGTGAATTAGATTACTCTTTCTCAATTGCTAAGTTGTCTACACAAGTTATTTTTTCATCTATTCATCCAATTTTTTTTAGATTTTTTATTCATAATTAGTTTTGATTTTGATACTACATCTTTGAAATGACAGATGTTTCCTGAGATTGACTCTGATTTCCTAAATCTATATGAAAACGAATTAACTAAAACATGGACGATCTTGAACAACCAAGGTCTCCATCATTTCCTAATATATATAACAAATATCAGGATCATCCACTTATAATTAGTGGATGGAAAGATGTTGAGGCACTCTACGATTTACCTGCTAATGTTGTTGTTCAAGTCGGCTATTATGGTAACGTAAATTTTGGAATCACCAAATTTAAATGTTTGTTCGACTTGGATGGATTACCCCGTTTCCATAGCAGATTTTTTGGAAGCAAAGGCATTATCGTCTCCGA
This sequence comes from Vicia faba, assembly GCA_948472305.1. Taxonomy (NCBI): domain Eukaryota; kingdom Viridiplantae; phylum Streptophyta; class Magnoliopsida; order Fabales; family Fabaceae; genus Vicia; species Vicia faba. Next base: position 1,577,295,361 of record OX451737.1, read on the forward strand.
TCTAGGTCTAACTGTTGGTACTGTCACAAGAGTAAAATTAGTTGTGTTTCTTTATACTTTACCTCTTTCATTTCACATAATCTTTTACTACACAACAGTAGTAATTTCAAATTTTTTTTTTATAGAAATTGGAAGAGGACTTTGCAAACATTTTAAAGGATTACAACTATCAGTGTCTGAACTTGTCTTGTGATAACGGAAAAAAAATAATACTCACTTTGTTTAACATTCAAAATCCATACCGAGCTAAGTTAGACCCCGACTGGGATGAATTTTGTCAGTCGAATATGTTTAAAGCTGGTGACACTATTCGATTTAGATTTGATATAACATCTCCACATCAGAAATGTCATCTATATAAAATCTGTTAATTGTAATTTATTGATGTATTATTGTTTACATCAATGATCTTTAATCTATCTTTGTAACCCATAAACAACTCTAATTTCAGTTGTTGAACAATGTCTTTGAATATTTACAATTGTCTTACTTACATGTGCTTTAAAATGTATTAACCTTTTTATTTTACTTATTTGCGATTAACTGATCACAAGTCTTTTTTATTTTAACTACTTCTCACTAGTTATAATTAAGTGTCTATACATATAAATTAAATTCTATTATTTATAAATAATCAATGAAAAAAAAAAAGAAATACGCTGACAATGTAAATTATTTTTATATTATCTATTAATAAGAGATATGTATTATATACTTATTTAACAATTTTTTCAAAAATATTTATTTAATAAAAGGTAAACGAGATTCACATGGTAAAGAAAATAACTTAAATTTAAAAGTGAAATGTATCCTGTAAATCACCTCACAAGTTATTTTAATAACAACCTGGAAGTGACGGTAAGCAAAGCAAACACAGAAAACAAAACCCAATAACAAATAACAAATCAAAAACAAACAAAAAGATTTAGAAACAAGAAAGAATTTCGCTTTCACTTCACAACGCTCTCTTCGATTTCCACTTCCCAGGTTAGTTACTTCCTTTCTCTTCTCTCAATTTCTTCAACAATACCCTAAACGCACTAACCCTTGTCGTTTCACCATGCTTCACTTCACACTACACTCACAAATTGAATTCAAGATCTGTTTTTTATATTACATTGATTCATATTAACACTGAAAATTTTATGCTTTTTGAATTTTCAGCAAGGGGTTAATGTGAATGTGAATGTGAAGAATTTGAATATGAATTTGAATATGAATGAGATTGAGAATGATGGTGTTGTTGGAAATTGGTATAGTTCAATTGTTCATCAAGTTTCAATCTATGGTGTTGCTGCTGGTTACTGTTTATCTGCATCTTTACTGTCAATTATCAACAAATGGGCTGTCATGAAATTCCCTTACCCGGGAGCTCTCACCGCTTTACAGTACTTCACGAGTGCGGCCGGGGTTTTTCTCTGTGGATGGTTGAAGCTTGTCGAGCACGATAAGCTTGATCTGATGACAATGTGGCGGTTTTTACCAGCTGCTGTGATTTTCTATCTGTCTCTTTTTACGAATAGTGAGTTGCTTTTGCATGCTAATGTGGATACTTTCATTGTGTTCCGATCGGCTGTTCCAATTTTCGTTGCGGTTGGGGAGTCGGTGTTTTTGCACCGTCCGTGGCCGTCTTTGAAGACATGGGCTTCGTTGGGTACGATTTTCGCGGGGAGTGTGCTATATGTTGCGACGGATTATCAGTTTACGTTCGCGGCTTATATGTGGGCGGTGGCGTATTTGGTTAGTATGACGATTGATTTTGTTTACATAAAGCATGTGGTTACGACGATTGAGTTGAACACGTGGGGTCTTGTGTTGTACAATAATATTGAGGCTCTTATGCTTTTTCCATTGGAGTTGTTGATAATGGGTGAGTTGAAGAAGATAAAGCATGAGATCAGTGATGAGTCTGATTGGCACTCGTTTTCTGTGGTTTTGCCTGTGGGGCTATCGTGCTTGTTCGGTCTTGCTATCTCTTTCTTTGGATTTTCGTGCCGCAGGGCTATTTCTGCAACTGGATTTACTGTTCTTGGTATAGTGAACAAGTTGTTGACAGTTATGATTAATTTGGTGATATGGGATAAGCACTCGACGTGGGTCGGTACAGTGGGTCTTTTGATCTGTATGCTAGGTGGGGTTCTGTATCAGCAATCAACAAGTAAACCGAGAGATGTAAAGCCGGTAACTGCACAAGAAAACGAGGAAGAACAACTAAAGTTGCTTGAAATGCAAGGCAAGTCTGATACCAATATTACTGATGTCGAAGATACTAAATCAAGGGAGGGAAACTGAAATTATATTCATGTAGCAAAGTTTCCATACTGCCTTTAAAGTGTACGTTGCACAGGTATCCGATTTAAATGATATTATCATTTTTCACACATGTCAATCCAATATTCGTTTACCAATGATATCTCAATGAATGTCAAACTCGTCAGATTCCAATCTGCAGCGTTTTGTTTACTTTACATTGGCTGTTATAGTGTTATGTTTTAAGTAAGAAACTAAATGGTAGATAAAACGATTCTAGTATTGTCTGGATTGCTTTACTTTATAGCGTTTTATTTGATAGACAAAATGACTATCAACTTGGTTCTCTTACTTTTGAGCTTTTTAACTGCCTCATTTTATTATTTCAATTTTCATTTTTTTTCTTTTCCTAGTGATACTGTCGAATGAACATTGTATTGTTATTATCTATCCAATCACATGTTTTTTTAGTCTGTTTTTTTTACTAGGGATCTGAAATGGTTACATGTCAGTATTTATATACCATCTCCTCAGTGTGGTGCATTGATGTGATTGAGATCTTAGAAGAATTTTGATTCTTGCCTGTGTTTAGTGACACCGTTGACCAGTTTTTAGGATAAGTGTCTGTTGGATGAATATGAATGCTTAATTTAATGCTCTATCTATCATATTGGTGTTAGGGTAGGAGTGCCACTAATTAGGGTTACGATTTTAATGATCAGAGTTCTATCCTAATGTTATCAATGGCCCACCATATAAACACACCATTGCGGCCTATGGTGCTGCCATGGTGAGCATTCCACCATCCCTTCACAAATTTTCTACGACAGTTGCCGAAAAACTCACCACACCATTTTGCCATGGCTGCTGCCATTAACATCATTGATTTTAGATCCTTAGAAATCCATGTTTTTCTTTCAGTATTAATTAAAAGTTTCAAAGTTTTGAGCTCTAAAGGTTTGACTAATTTTAGTAAAAAGATTTGATCTCTAAAGGTTTGACTAATTTTGATAAAACTGAATGTTGAACAAGATGTCTCATTATGGTCATCCGATATCTTGTCTGGTATAACTGGATGTTTGGATTCTGTGAGTGGGTTACAAATATGGATCATTCTGGGAATATTTGGTAATCATAGGCTGTGTTCAAGTTGAAGAACTCAGAAGTGTTGAACTAACATGTTTCATCATCAGAGAGACATGTTGAATGAAGATGTCCTATGAAGAGCCATTCGACATCGCGCCTGTGACCAGCTGGACAGTTGGATGGACAGTTGGATTTAATTGATATATTTCATGTGCACAATATTCTGGGAATATTGTGCTATCCTATGTGGCACACAGTTTGAAGATTGAAGAGATTCAAGCTGAATTTTAAGAGATTGTTTAGTTTCTAATTATGGAGATAATTTAGGAAACTAATGATTGAAGTCCTATGATGTAGGAGATATTTTTGCTGCCTTATTTGCAACAAGTCAGCAGTGATTTGAAGCCCAATCCAGTACGTTGAAGATTATAAAAGGAAGGCTTAGACCTAGGGCTTAAAAACTAATCCTTGTATAACATATTGTAATATCTAAAGATAAGGGTTTAGGATTTTGAGAGTCGTGTACTTTCTTGTGTTGTAAGTCACCCTTTGTATCGATCAGATGCATTGTGGTAGACATAGTTGTTTATGCAGATTCAGAAGCCTTTAGGTAATGAATTTTGTATTGTTCTTGGATGAAGCTTTGAAGCAAATCCAAACATGTTTGTTAGTCAAGAGTCTTGACTGAACTTTATGGTTGTTAGATATCACTGAGGTGATTTAAGAAGTGAGATAGCGATTTCTCATATTTAGGGAGAATCTAAGTAAAAGTGTCATTGGGTAGGGATTATGCGAGAAGTTGTAAATAGGGGAGTTTAGCTTTGAACTAATACTATTGATAGTGGACTTTCTTCTTGGCTTGGTAGCCCCTAGAGTAGGTGTTTGGTGTATACCGAACTGGGTCATCATATCTTTGTGTTTTTATCATTCTGTATTGTTCAGTTTTGTTTCTTGATTGATTGACATGTCTTATAAGATGTTGGAACATCTGTCACGACTCTGTTCTTATATGTTTATATCAGTATGTTTTATCTTGTTCAAGTGCTTTTTACGCAGAGATCAATGTCTTAGACATGTGTTAGGACATTTGTTATCTGTATACCAGAATTTCATTAATCAAATTAGCTGAGAGTAGTAGAGTGATCTTGGTTTCAGGTAAATGACATTCTTGATGGTTTTCCACTACATAGAGATCTATACATTCCTTTTCTGCATCATGTCTTGCCAGAAGGCCTTTGTACATATCGAGTAAACTCGTTGCATTCCCATTTTAAGGTGTTGCTCTAGGATTAGATTTATCAAAGGAAATTAGGGAATGATAAAGATTTGTCCTGCTATAACTCCAAAGATTTGATCTGGTGGTAACAAAAAAACATCGGATCTAAAAGTTCAGGGTTCTAGCCCTGCTAGTGCACTTGATGGGAGGTAAAATGTAAACACATTTGTGAGTGCTCTCTTTGAACCCTAAGATCTTCCTTGCTTTTGAGATATATATGCCCAATTTAGTAATCAATTCTAGATCAGTTTGTGAGGTAGTAATGTCAATGCAAAATCTTCAAATAGCCTTCTCGTGAAGCTATAAGTTCAAATGTTGCATCCTTGCTAAAGGACGGGGTTGAGAGTAAAAGGTTGTGAAAAGCTTTCTCTTACCAACATGCTTTATCTTTCTCCTTCAAAATTCTCAACTCTGGTGTCCTTTCAATTTTTTTTATCTGAAAGCATTTCCCAACATTTCAGAGACTATGTCAAAGTTTGTGCCTCATAGGCTACTACTATACGTATCAGTAGTTTCTCTGACCTAGTTATATACAATTAGCATTTGTTCTTGGTCTCTGAAATAGACTTTATCTTTAAGCTTTTACTTCAGATTTATTTAGCTAATATCTTTGATTTAAAACATTACTATTGAGCACTTAATAGAAAAAGTGAGATATGTTAAAATACTGCTATGGTAGGTCGGTCGCTTGGATTCTACGAATTTCACACTAGAAAATATTTTCTTGTGGTCATAAAGATATTATTGTGAAAGAATCTTGATGCAGTGATTGGATCTTTTGTCATGTGACTAAAGGTCACATGTTTAATTTGTGGAAATTATTAGAACCAAAGATCGCACATACTCTAGACCTTTAATATAGAACTTTTTTTTAGCAAGTCTGAATAAGAAGAGTATATTAGATAGAAGAATATATGTAAGTAAATCACGAATGTTTTAGAGTTTTTGGTAAAGATGTTGGGTTCAAATTCACTTGTGTGACAACTCTTTGTACAATGTATCGATCCACTTCAGAGTCTAGTTGGGTCAATAATGTAGAGAATCTCACACACTATTGTAGCGTATCAAACTAAAAAGTTTCACAGATGTTGATAATCATATAAATGAGAATATTCATATATTTTAATGTATTGATTTCCTTGTGTGATTGTTGTTAATTAATGTATAGATCTAACCGAATGATGCAGGTTCTTAGGAAAGTTTCAATATTGAGAAGCTAGTAACAAAACTTACACACTAAATATTGGGAAGTGAAAAATTACTGATCAAAATCTGCACTTCAGCATATATATATTACCACAGTACTTTTATCAATCGAGTTTTATTGTATTTATGTGACAAATTAAAATTCATGTAGATGTCTTTGTAAGAAAAGTTGTACAAATATTGTACCCACCCACCAACCAACTATGAAGAAAAGCATTGAATGGGAAAAAAATGATACTTGAACACCTAAAATGAGTCTATGAAAAGTGTTATTCGTTATTTTAAGGTGTATTTTTGAAATTCGAAAGTGTTTCAATTTTAAAAAATAAAAAATAAAATAAAGATAAAACAAACTGATATACAGTATCAAGATAATTAAAATTATTCAAATAACATATCTGAATAAAAACAAAATATTTAGTTTGACAACATATACACTCTTATTTAAGTGGATTGGTCAACACAAGACTCTTGTTACGAGCTGGCCAAAAGTCTAATAGAATCATTCAATTTTAAAGGTCCAACCCAAATCATTTTTGCTGAAGAGTGGCAAATAGGTGGAGTTTCAATGAAAAACCCTGCACCTCATTTGAGTCATTGGTATCATTTTTGCTGAAGAGTGGCAAATAGGTGGAGTTTCAATGAAAAACTTTGCACCTCATTTGAGCCATTGGTATCATTTTGCTAAAGAGTGACAAATAGGCGGAGTTTCAATGAAAAACCCTACACCTCATTTGAGCCATTAGTTCATAGATGCCGTCAGATTTGATCAGACGATCTTCCATAACTCACTCCAGATTAAGCAGGAGTGATTTTAACCAATCACCATACACAAACCTTTCACACGCCATAACATGTATTCATTCGCTCTACTTTTGCAAATTACATCTTTTTGATCTCACTGACTTGCAAGTCCATTCCCGTTTCACCGCACCAGAGACTCATACCATTACATCGAAGAAGCTTCAATATATTGTACCACCGATCTCTCATTCTGCCACAAAATAGTGGCGCTTATATATGGAAATCGACTTTTGATTCTCACAAATTTCCACGAATATATACCATATCCTAACTACAACCAATCCATCTTCTGTTCTAATCCCCGATTAACTCTATATCAATGATGGTAACATTTAAGTCAGCTCAAACAACCTCATCGCAATGCCAACGTCGTCGTTGAGGCAACAATACATGCTCTCACTCCTATAAGAGAAGTTCATCCACCTCTAACAAGAGAATTCGATCTAGTTCCCGTGACTTCTCTGATTCCCCCCCCCCCCTCAAACTCCATTCCTTCTCCTTATTAATGAGAGCACTTGTCAAAACTTCTCAATCTTTCAACCTTTCTAACAACTACTTCAAGATCAAACCTCCAAGCCCCCTCAATCGGAAGGGAAAATTCTTTAACCAAAAAAACTCAAATGTCTCCAACAACTCCAAGCCAATCTAGACATGCAAAGAGCTAACTAACTGCTCACCATCTTCTACAAATTGGTGCAACAACAGACTGCACTCCTATTGGATAGGATACTCCTCCGAGTAGAAGAGAATATACAAGTTTCTCTACCTCGAGGTTACTTACAACAGAGAAGCGACACCTCACAGTAATCAAGGAGCCACGCCATGAGTAGGGACCGAGATGCCCATCGGGGCCCTCGAGACATATTTTTATCCTACACACCCCTCAATATGTCAAGGGAAAAGATTTTCCAAGAATGTGTGAACACATTTCTTTTTAATCTATGTTTCGTTAAAATCACACTCTTCTAAAATAAGACTTATATATGAGTATCCTACAATATTTAGATATATCACTCATACTACTTACCAAATACTTTTTTAACATACTGCAAGGTGATTCAATTGTGTTTTTTGTGGATCTATGTGCTTGCAGATATCGCAGGTATGATGCCTTGATCCTTTAAGAGATCATAATGGTTTTGATGATGACGTTGATTTTCCGTTGAATCATGTTGGTTGATTCATTTCTTGATTGTGTTGATCCCTGGTGATATCTTTTCAACTTTCACTAATGATGTTGCATATCTTGAAGTTATCTCAAGCCTCACCAAGTATAATATTCAAGATTCCAACAAAGTGCTAAAGTCAAAGATAATGTAATAAGCATCTTGAAGTTTCAAAGTTGCGAAAGAGAGAAAATGTGAAAGTTCGTCTGATCGTTTGTGCGCTTAACATAGTGTTTGAGTGATCAGAGTATTGTAAAATGGTGGAGTAACTCATAAGTTACTAAGGCAACTATCAAACACTCACAACAATGTTTTTTAGGACCCTCTCTTTGACAAAACCGCCTAAAAACGTTTTTCACATATAAAGTGTTTCCAAAGCAATTGACATCTTCTCATATGTTTTAATAGGGTGTGCCAATTGCATTGACGACACCGTATTATTTTAATTTTATTTCAGATTTTGGATTTGGCATTTCTTGCAGATTTCCTATGGATGTTACAAAAAATTTACAGCTAAATTCGCAGAAGATTTTGCAAGAAAGTCTACAAGAAATGTTAATTCCACAGGAAAATCTGCAAGAAATGTCAAATCCACAGAAAAATCTACAGGAAATAACAAATTCGCAGGAAATGCAGGAAATGAAAATAAAATTAAAATAATACGCTATCGACAATGCAATTGGGGCACCCTGTTAAAACATAGGAGGAGGCGCCAATTGCTTTGGCAACACCTTTTTTTATTCGAAAGTTGGGTACTTTGAGATTTTTGCAAGAAACTTGGTTATTTTGGGAAATTTTAAGGAAAATTTGGTTAGAGGAGTAAAATACTCCTTTCTTGTATTCTTTATATCACTAAAAGTTGCTGATGTGTGATTGACCTAATGTGTCTAACGGTATCTTAACTGTAAGTGCACAGCCTATCACGGTAGTAATAAAAAGATGTTGAACCCACAGGGACTTTGTAATCACTCTAGTGCTATAAAGGTTTGCTAGTTTAGCTAAGGCGGATATTGTCACGTTTGGTTTTTAGAAGTTAAAGTAGAGGAAAACTAAATCAAACTAAGGAAATAATAATAATGATAAAGCGGTCGGTATGTAATATAGTGAACCTAAGCGGATTTAATCGAACCTAAGCATATAAAGATGTTTAACTTAAATGGTTATGTAGAAATTATCAGTTTAAAAACCCTCAACTCACACTCTCGTGGTCTTATCTCGGATTATATCCCTAAAGCCCTATGCCTGCTCTCGCTAGCCCATAAGTGTTTAGAAAATACTCTTTGAAAACTTAATAAAGTCTAATTCGTTTTAAAGCGCTCTCGCTGTATTTAAATCAAATGCCTAACTTTAGCTATCCGGTTAAAACCTCACACTCTCGTGGTCTTGATCCTAACCTATTCTACTTTTCTTACTCTCGTAACAAAAAGATTGATTTTAATTATAAAAAGTAGCCAGAAATTAAGTTAATTTGGATTTTAGCTTAGGAACAATTTAATCCATTTAGTTACTATTATCACATCCCGAATCTAGAAATTTAGCTAGTCATGGTACTTGAAACAGACAAACTGGAAATATAATCGGGAAACAGTAAAACATTCATGATAAATAAATGACAGTAATTTAACGTAAACAAATTGTATTAAAATTAAATTAAATGCGATTAAAACCTGAATAATAATATTATTCCTCAAGCTCCCTCTTTCACAAGTCGGCAAGATTGGAACCTTCGGAATCAGAACTTGAAACGAAGTCTGAGGCTAAAAACAAATTCTAACTAAGATAGCAATTTCCTAATGTTGGAAATGGATATTAAATGGTAAAAGGAAAATAAAAACAAAAACAGCAGTAAAAAAATGAAAACTGGAAAATGGTTCGTAAATTTGGCAGAGCTTCCGCAAGGAATTTGTGAAAATAAAACTCTCTGTAAATAAAACTCTTTTTTTTCTTCAATGAAATCTTTCCTATTTATAGAGGAGAAATTGGCAGTTAAGAAATAAGAACGTGGACTTTGTACTTCTTTTGTGGAGAAAAACCAGGACTGGGCGTTGGTGAGTGTGATCGGTGGATCTGGAACTGACTGTTTAACGCTGGTTCGCGAAATGTCGCGGAATCAAGAGTCGCCACCGTCTTTTATTTTCTCCAATATGGAAAGGACAAAAGCACAGAAAAATTCCTTATGAGATTGTTCTCGGTTCGGGAGGTAGATTTATAGAAAGGGAAGGTGTTAGCACCCTTTCTATCCATGGTTATCCATGGGCTCTTAGATACTTGCTCATTTGTGTTTTCAAAATGTTTGTTTGCTTTTCAAAGTGAGTGGTTTTGAAAAAGTTTCGTTTAAGATTTCAGTTCGACTCTTGTATCAGTCCTCAAGAGTGTTTGAAAAATTGTTTTTGAAAGCCTTTTTTGAAAGTCTCGGTGTGAAAAGAGTTTTTGATTTGTTTTGAATTAGAGCAAGTATCTACGAGTCCTCTACCTACCCTAAGGAATTAGTCTGTGTAAATGTCCTTAAGGTAGTGCCATCCCACCATTGAGGGGTAGGTAGCGCCACCGTTGGAGGTGTTCGGGTCAATTCATTTTTTAGGGACAGTGTGGTCACTAGAGCAACAGTAGGACACCTTAGAAGCTACCCCCATGCCATGTTCATGGACATGAGGACTTACTAAAACGTCCTATACTCGACGACCACGTTTCGAGGGGCAAGGCAACAGTGAGGCGTACCCTAAGAGTATTGTGTGAATTGTGTGTCATTTTCAGTTATATTTTATCTTGATCATGCATTGGGTGAGCTACGCTTTGATTTTTATTTGGGCCATTCATTCTTTCATGCAATAGTTAGCAGTTAAAAGGTGCGGAAATTAAAGTGCGGAAAATAAAGGTCCTACGCTATTACAAGGCGCGGGTCTATACATCGCCAAATTAATAAAGACCCAATTTTGAATAAAAGTGCGGAAAGTAAATGTCCTAATTACTATTACAAGGCTTTGGGGCAATTACATAAATTTAAAACGAAAAATAAAGACAAACGCGCGAAAGGAAATTGGAATCGAAAGTGCGAGGGCGTTGGACCCTTTAAAGATGAATATTGAAATTAAGACATGAGTAATGATTAAATAAAGAAAAAGGAAATTATTTTACGTTTTTTGGTATTTATGAAATAAAGAGAATTAATTGAAATTAGAAATTAAATAAAAACCCTAATTCTAAGTTTATTTTTAATTATTAAAAAAATGTTTAAGTTTTGACTTAATTTACACTAATTATTTAATTACAAGTGTATTTACAAAATTAGTTAATAATAAATAATGATAAGAATAAAAAAGAAAAAGAATAAAAATACTAAAACCATAATTTCTATATTTTTTAGTTATTAAGAAAATATTAAAATTGAAAACCTAAATTAAACTAATTTGATTATTAAAATTTATTTACAAAACTATTAATGAATTAAAAAATTAAGTAAACATATTTTTATTTTTATGATTTCTGACCTTTTTTGTGTTATAAAAATTATTTTGTGAATTAAATAAAATAATTAAAATAATTAAAATAAATAAAAGAGAATAAAAAGAGGGAAAGAAAATACAAACAAGAGGGGTTTCTGGCCCAATTATGGAGGTGTTGTTGAAGCAATCAGGCCCACTCAATTCCAGGCCTTGTTTGACTTTTGATGGTTACGTATGGAATAGTTGACTAAGGCGCATGGTGGACTGCAGATTCTGGCCATTGGATTGATCCCTGGAGACATGTGGCATGCACAAGTGTTGGGCGTTTGATGGACCACTGAAGGGCACACTGCATAGGAATATGTTAGAGAAAAAATTATGAAATGAACAAGGGGACCTGGGAATCGAACCCAGGTCCCAGCGTTTACCCAATACACGTCCAACCGTCTGAGCCATGCGCGCGTGTTGTATTGGAATTGACAAGTGAATAACATAACACAAAACAACACTCAGTGATGTCCACCGCGCCAAAATTCAAACGTACCACTCATCAGGGGACACGTCCACCTTCTTCTTCATTTGCCTGAAATTACAAAATAGATAGCGGGGGTTTTAAACCCCCACTAAATGGTACCTGCGAATAATAGCGAATAGGGCATACGTGACCATAAATTGAGCGCGAGGTATGGACTCAATTCGTCAGAAGGTCACGATTTTAGTGGTACTAGTTTCATGGTCCAATTTTTTTCAGATATGTAAACCCCTCTTTTGGAGCTTCAGGAACCCTAGAAAGTTTTAATGGCAACTTTGCATACAAGCGGTATTAATCCAATTGGAGAACATCAATAGCTTCAGAATCATCATGTTAGTGTAAATCAAACATTCAAATGTGTGGAAAATGCGTGTAAATCAAAATACGAATGTGAAAAATTTCATGAACAGGACAATGTCATTCTACCACTTCTGGATGTATGGAGACTGGAAACGTATTGAGTCACGTTCAGGAAGGTCCCAGCAATCGTTTGGAATGCTTATTGAGCTTTGAATCACACTGCAACTATGTTTTCAGTTTTGATATTTTTTGTCAAAAGTTGCAAGTTTGTTCTTCTATTCTCAGTGCAGCTTCTCTGTTCTTATGCCTTAGGTTATGTTTGCATATGTATGTAGCATGATTAGGTCAAACAAAACAAGCCCATGATCCATGTATTCAATGCTTTTGAATTTTTGATTTTGCATATCTTTTCTTCAAACTTTTTGCCATGAAAACTTGCCTATTTTGGAAGATCTTGCCTCTTGATGTGGTACACGAAATCTCTAGGTCATGATGAGTGAATATGCTGCACCAAAAGATTTGGAAAACATGATTTGCTATTTTTGTCATATTTAATTTTAATTAAGTGAATTAATAATAATAATAATTCAAATAATTAATCAAAAATGATAAAATAACTCCCTTGGATGTCAATGGGTCGTGCATAGCCTTTGGGTGATGATTCATGGAAGAAATTGAGGCCCATTAGCAATTTTGAGGCATTTGAAGCACAATTGACTTTTCAAAATTCCCAAAAATTTCCCAACTTCCACAAGGCATATCTTGCTCAATATTTAAGCTTTGATCATGTTCTTGGACATTTTGGAAAGGTCTTGAAGTCCTCTAACCAATGCCTTTGGTCCCATGTTATTTTGATTTACCAATCTCAAGTTATGGTCTTTGACTTAAAGTGCCTTTTTGTTGACTTTTGAAAATGACCTATAATGTTGAGATTGATATCTTTTTGTGAGAGAATTTCTTGGACTTGAAGTGTGAAGATGAGTTGTAGGAAATGTCATTCTATTCAAAATGAGCCTTGGATGGAATTTTTCTGATAAACCATGTGGAAGTTATGCCCTGGTCAATTTGCAGTTGACTTTTTCAACTGTCCAAAAATAGAAACTTTTGCATCTTGAGACTTTTTGAGCCATGCTTTAAGAATCATGATCAAGAATTGATCAAATGATGTTTGTGGCTTCAAAATAAGATGTTGACCAAAAATTTGGACTTTTGACTGTCAAATGACCATTTTGCCCCTGCAGTTGACTGTATGGCAATTAGGGTTTTTGACTGTGCAATTTGATGCTGTGAGTCTTGAAACTTGGCACATGGATGCTTGACAATGTTTATAGGCATGTGGGACTTGATTGGACCCTTGGAAACTTCAATTTCTTTGCCAGAACCAAAACCCTAATTTTTGACTGTTAGGAGGCCTTTGGACTGTGCAACCCTTGAGAGATTTTGAAGCTTGATCTTGGCAAATCTTGAAGAATATGGGAGGGCAAATTTTGGGGTACAACAGTTGCCCCTGTTCAATATTCTTAAACCTGAGGGTGTAGATTGGCTGGCGTGCCTTTCGTAATCCGAAGGTGGAAGATGATTGAACACTAGAGTGCCCAGAAATTTGCACTCACATTGTAGAGGCTCAACAATATGATGGTGGGAATGGGCTTATAGATGCCATTTGGAGACTGATGGGTAGGAGGATGGGCTTATAGATGCCATCTGGGTGTCGATCGCATAAGAGATTCCTTAGCGAGACTTTGCGTACCTGAAAAAGAAAGATAATTACCTGGCCTGTTACAGGAGTTGACCTTAAAATTCTTTATATAGACGCGCCCTGGCTGGATACAGGTATCGAATCTTTGAACTCTTCAGACGTGCCCTGGCGAGATACAGGAATCGAGTCTGGAGCTTCAAAAGGTGATGAACGAATCAGGGATGGTTACTACCTCAACAGGACGATGAGAGAACCTTGGGCGATTACTACCTCAACAGTAACGATGAGAGAACCTTAGGCGATTACTACCTCAACAGTAACGATGAGAGAACCTTGAGCGATTACTACCTCAACAGTGACGATGAGAGAACCTTGGGCGATTACTACCTCAACAGTAACGATGAGAGAACCTTGGGCGATTACTACCTCAACAGTAACGATGAGAGAACCTTGAGCGATTACTACCTCAACAGTAACGATGAGAGAATCTTTCAGACGCACCCTGACAAGATACAGGAATCAGGTCTGGTAATGTTAGTCATCAACGGATACACCCTGGCAAGATACAGGCATCTGATCCTCAAACTCTTCAGACACACCCTGGCAAGATACAGGAATCTGATCTGGTAATGTTAGTCTTCAACGGATACACCCTGGAAAGATACAGGAATCTGATCCTCAAACTCTTCAGACACACCCTGGCAAGATACATGAATCTGATCTGGTAATGTTAGTCTTCAACGGATACACCCTGGCAAGATACAGGAATCTGATCCTCAAACTCTTCAGACACACCCTGGCATGATACAGGAATCTGATCTGGTATTGTTAGTCTTCAAAAGATACACCCTGGCAAGATACAGGAATCTGATCCTCAAACTCTTCAGACACACCCTGGCAAGATACAGGAATCTGATCTGGTATTGTTAGTCTTCAACGGATACACCCTGGCAAGATACAGGCATCTGATCCTCAAACTCTTCAGACACACCCTGGCAGGATACAGGAATCTGATCTGGTAATGCTAGTCTTCAACGGATACACCCTGGCGAGATACAGGCATCGGATCCTCGAACTCTTCAGACACACCCTGGCAGGATACAGGAATCTGATCTGGAATCAGTCGTCAACAGATACACCCTGGCGAGATACAGGAATCGGATCTTTAGTTGCGACTGTTGATAGTAATTATCTTTATATTAACCTTTGTCCTGAAAAGACAAAACGTTAGTTGTATGCGATGTCATGATGTATGACATGCGATATGAGATTGTATGTTTATGATGCGTATATGCATGCTGTAGTGTACGAAAAATGTGATGTTTATGAATGTATGTTTTTCTGTCTAGGAAAATGGATCCTTGACGGGTGCCGGGAAGTTGAATCCTGGGCTGATGTAGAGCTTTCGTTTCCACTGGGGAGTGATGGTTGCAAGAATACTGGTAGGAGAAGAGGACTCCATTGGGGAATAAACTTGGCGAATGGATTACTCTGTGGGGAGAAAATTACTCTAGCGATCTTGCTGGGGAACAATACTCTGTGGGAAGAGAGGTACTTTGCTAAGATGCTTGATGATGATTCCGCTGGGGATACTGTTTATATGTTATGGAATTAATAGACTTCGCTGGGGATAGGAAGACTCTGTCGAGGACGCTTTTTCCGTGGCTTTTGGCTGAGGATAACCCAGTTATATCTTGGTAGGGAAATAACCTTTGAATAAAGCCGGGGGACGCGTTCGTGCTCTGTAGGGGATAAGCTTCCAGAATCTACTGGGGATAAGCTTACTGTTGGGGGAGATGATTCAAACTTTCCTGAGGAAATCTTTAGACTGGACTCTCCTGGGGAAATTTTTGAGATATATCGGGGAAGTGGCTCCACTGAATGTCTGATATACCGCCGGGGAACAGTCTTAGATCAATACTGCCGGGGATGCTTGTTAGGAGTATTCGTATATTGCGCTGAGGAATGTTGGGACCTGCTGGGGATGCCCGACTTCCTTGAGGCTGATTGTAGACTTTGCTTGGGGAGAGTGTATTGACTTGCTGGCTTGCTCTGTGGGGAATTAAGATATACTGGTTATGTTCTTCAGCTGAACCTACCTTGATACCTTGGTGGACAGAGCAATTAGATCGCTTAGACAACTCATTATTGCCCCTGTTTCTAATGTTACCTGTAATTAATCCTTTGTTTCGTATGCAATCATTTATGAGTTAGCAGTTATTGTCAAATGCATATATCATAAATTGAACCTTGGACGTTCTTCGCAAAACAAAACAGAAAAAGGAAAAACAATTGGCAATTTGTCTGAAAAGTGTTTATATTGATTTTTGAATTTGCCTGTAAATAGGCGTTTATATACAAGAGGCTGACGTCCTAGTAAGAGAACGCCGCCGAACAAAAGAGTTTATACAAATTTGTACAAAAGGAAAACAAAACAGCTATGTGAATAGAATAATCCCACTGGGTTCCAACTCTGCTATCGCCTTTATATCTTCGAGCGTCTCATCACTTGATGACCTAGCTGAAGATGAAGCTGATTGATTGGTGCCCTTTGAACCTGATAGCTGATACCAGATTCTGGATGCGAAGTGATCCAATGAGACATAGTATTACGCTTTATCCCTAACTTTTGCCTGGACCGCCCTTTCGGGTTTTTAATCCACCGGGATACCCATTTTTTCCCAAGCCGCCTTTTCAGGTTTTCGACTTGCCGGGTGTACAGGTTTTTTTCATTTCATCCCTTCATTTTTCCCGAACCTTTTTGGTTCGCCGGGGAACCCTAATTTTTGCCTAGGTATGTCAACCTAGCGGGTCTTTTATCATGCGTAGTATCTTTTTACTATGTCTGCATTGGCGGGGTGAGGAAGGTCGTCACCATCCATGGTGGTTAGGATCACGGCTCCTCCTGAGAACACATGTTTAACCACAAATGGCCCGTCGTGCGTAGGGGTCCATTTGCCCCTAGGATCACTCTAAGGAAGGATGATGCGTTTGATTACCAAATCCCCAATTTGATACTCTTGTGGTCTGACTTTCTTGTTAAATGTCCTGATCATCCGCTTTTGATACGTTTGACCATGACAAATAGCAGTGAGTCTCTTTTCGTCAATTAGATTTAACTGATCAAGTCGTGTCTGGATCCAATCATCTTCGTTCAGATCTGCATCCTTCATTATCCGGAGAGAGGGTATTTGCACTTCGATCGGTAGGACTGCCTCCATGCCGTAGACCAAGGAGAAAGGAGTTGCCCCGGTTGACGTCCTTGCTGAGGTACGGTACCCATGTAGAGCAAATGGTAACATCTCGTGCCAATCTTTATAGGTCACTGTCATCTTCTGCACAATTTTCTTGATATTCTTATTCGCTGCTTCTACAGCCCCATTCATCTTCGGCCGGTAAGGAGAAGAGTTGTGGTGCTGTATTTTGAACTGCTCGCAGAGCTCAGTGATCATCTTGTTATTAAGATTGGTACCATTGTCCGTAATGATCCTCTCAGGGACGCCGTATCGACATATCAGATTATGCCGAATGAACCGTGCCACAACGTTCTTGGTTACTGTAGCATAAGAAGCTGCTTCAACCCACTTTGTAAAGTAATCAATTGCTACCAGGATGAAGCGATGCCCGTTAGACGCTGTAGGTTTAATCTCGCCGATCATATCAATGCCCCACATTGCAAAAGGCCAAGGTGCAGTCAAGACATTCAGGGGAACTGGAGGAACGTGCACCTTATCTGCATAAATCTGGCATTTATGACATGTCCGAGAATGTTGGTAACAATCAGCTTCCATTGTGGACCAGTAATACCCTGCCCGAAGGATTTTCTTTGCCATGGTATGTCCACTGGAGTGTGTTCCGAAGGTACCTTCGTGTAGCTCTGCCATGATCCTTTCTGCTTCAGTCTTATCCACACAACGCAGTAAGGTCGAATCATAGTTTCGCTTGTACAGGATGCCGTTGCTGAGGAAGAACTTCGCTGCGAACCTTCTCAGAAACTTCTTGTCGTTGACAGATGCCCCTTCAGGGTATTCCTGAGCTTCCAAGTATCTCTTCACCTCATGGTACCAAGGTTTCTCAGTCACTACCTCAGCCTCAAGATCACAACAGTATGCCGGTTCGTCCAGTTTCCAGATAATGACCCGGGGAGCCTCATTGTCCCATTTGACTTTGAACATGGAAGACATCGTAGCTAACGCGTCCGCCAACTGATTCTCCTCTCTCGGAAAGTGTTCAAAAGTTATCTCTGTGAAATGAGGGATCAATGTCAACACACATTCTCTGTAAGGAATGAGGTTCAGATGTTTCATATCCCACTCTCCTTTGATCTGATTGATCACGAGAGCGGAATCTCCGAAGACACTCAGAAACTTAATCCTTAAGTCAATCGCAGCTTGAAGACCCATGATGCATGCCTCATACTCCGCCATGTTGTTGGTGCAGTTGAAACATAGCCGGGCAGTAAGTGGAGTATGAGTTCCTTGTGGGGATATGATCACAGCGCCAATACCGTTACCCAAAGCGTTGGAGGCTCCGTCAAAGTGCATAGACCATCGGGATCCTTCCTCAGGTCCTTCATCCGGTCTAGGTACTTCACAATCAGTCACTATCATAATGCTCTCGTCAGGAAATTCAAAGTTCATTGACTGATAGTCGTCTACTGCCTGATGTGCCAAGTGGTCTGCCAATACACTTCCTTTGATAGCTTTCTGAGTCGTGTACTGGATGTCGTATTCTGTCAAGATCATTTGCCATCTTGCTATTCTCCCAGACAGAGCAGGCTTTTCAAATATGTACTTTATAGGATCCATCTTTGAGATCAATAAGGTAGTGTGAGTCAGCATATACTGTTTCAGCCGGCGAGCAGCCCATACCAAAGCGCAGCAAGTTTTCTCGAGCAATGAGTATCGGGTCTCACAGTCGGTAAACTTTTTGCTAAGGTAATAAATGGCATGCTCTTTTCGGCCAGACTCATCATGCTGCCCCAGCACACACCCCATTGAGTTGTCAAGTACTGTCAGGTATAATATCAGAGGTCTCCCTTCAACCGGTGGCATCAGGATGGGTGGTTCTTGGAGATACTCTTTGATTCTGTCAAAAGCGGCCTGACATTCATCATTCCAACGTACTACCTGATCTTTCTTCAGCAGCTTGAAGATTGGCTCACAAGTAGCAGTTAGGTGCGAGATGAATCGAGCAATGTAATTCAGACGTCCTAGAAAGCC
This sequence comes from Vicia faba, assembly GCA_948472305.1. Classification (NCBI taxonomy): domain Eukaryota; kingdom Viridiplantae; phylum Streptophyta; class Magnoliopsida; order Fabales; family Fabaceae; genus Vicia; species Vicia faba. The sequence goes on from OX451737.1 coordinate 1,577,314,345, forward strand.
TCTGACCTCTTTCTCTGTCTTAGGAACTGGCATCTCTTGAATGGCTTTAACTTTGGCAGGGTCCACTTGAATACCCTTGTCACTTACGACGAAGCCTAGCAACTTTCCAGATCTTACCCCGAAGGTGCACTTGTTCGGGTTCAACCTCAGCTTGTACAGTTTCAAACGGTCAAACAATTTCTGCAGATGATCCAGGTGCTCCTCCTCAGTCTGGGACCTTGCGATCATGTCGTCCACATACACTTCAATCTCATGATGGATCATGTCATGAAATAAAGCAACCATGGCACGTTGGTAGGTTGCCCCAGCATTTTTCAACCCAAATGGCATGACCTTGTAGCAGAAGGTGCCCCACTGAGTAACGAAGGTAGTCTTTTCCATATCTTCAGGAGCCATCTTGATCTGATTATAACCTGAATAGCCATCCATGAAAGAAAACACCTTGTGCTGAGCAGTATTGTCAACCAGAACGTCAATGTGAGGTAAGGGGAAGTCATCCTTGGGGCTGGCCCTATTCAGATCCCTATAGTCAACATACATTCTGACCATACCATCCTTCTTAGGTACCGGCACCACATTGGCAACCCACTGAGGGTAAGAAGTCACTGCGAGAAACCCGGCATCGAACTGTTTCATAATCTCCGCTTTAATCTTCTCGGACATCTCTGGACGCATACGGCGGACCTTTTGCTTAACCGGAGGGCAGTCTTCCTTGGTAGGCAGGTGATGGACCACAATGTCGGTATCCAACCCAGGCATGTCTTTGTAAGACCAGGCAAAGATTTCCATATAATCATGTAATATCTGAGTCAACCGTTGTTTTACACTAAGCTCCAGATTGGCACCAATCTTAACCTCCTTTCTATCTGTCTCAGTACCCATATTTATCGTTTCCACCGGCTCTTCATGTGGTTGAATTGCCCTCTCTTCCTGGAGTAACAGTCTTGCAAGCTCACCAGGCACCTCGCAATCATCTTCACCTTCGTCTTCGGCTAAGTTGATCAGATTTTCGAAGTCATAATTGGCAGTAGCTGAGTCGTTACCAGTGAGATCCAGAGTGGATTGAAACCTGTATGAGTGAGTGTGTGTAAATACAGCTGTTTTGCAATATATAAAGAAAGAAAGAAAGAAAGGGAGCACAAGATTTGAAATGCGAAAAACGTCCAAGATCTTTATTCATGATATATGGAAATGACAGTTATAAGCCCTCACAAACGAAACCACGGTGCCCCGGGTAAGACACCGGGCCATAAAGTTTCAATTCATTGTTTATTACAAATAACGAAACAAAGGAATTCATTACTGCGTAACAAAAGTAACAGGTGTATGATCTTTAGCAGTCCAATTGTTCAATCCACCGTCAGTCGTCGGGTAGATCCAGCTATCGAACTCTGATTCTTCCACTTCCTCTTCATCCCCAATGGCATTCACTCCTGGATTGGTGATGAGCACAGGAGGTCTTCCGGTCCTAGCTTTGCGCATGTTCCTCTGAGCCTCTGCAGTAAAACCCAGTCCAAACTTGTCAGTCTTTGGTGTAAAATCAGGGAGCCTTCCCCAGTTAGCACATTCACCTTTCTCGATTATAGCCCAGGCGTCCTTTAAGGAAGCCATCTTCAAAGGAAAGTCCTCTTCAACCACTGTTTCTGCTGCTGCCAATATTGGAGGTACCTCTTCAAAATGCTGAAAGGGGGTTTCAATAAACTCCCCGTCCATCTCGATATACCGGAAGGAATTCAAATGACTAACCATATACTCCTCCTCTCCCTGCACAGTGACGATCTTCCCTCTGACAGGGTACTTGAGCTTCTGGTGCAGGGTAGAGGTCACTGCCCCAGCCTTGTGAATCCAAGGTCGACCCAGCAAACAGGAATAAGATGGACGAATATCCATCACATAGAATGTTGAGTCAAATACTTGAGAACCCACACGAATAGGAATGTCTACCTCACCATGGACCATTCTCTTAGAACCGTTGAAGGCTCTAACGATGATATTGCTAGGTTTCAACTCTAGGCCCTCACAATCCAACCTATCCAAGGCCTTCTTGGGCAACACATTCAGGGAGGAACCGGTGTCCACCAACACGTGCGCGAGAGTAGTGCCCCTGTATTCAATGGAGACATGCAGGGCATCATTGTGGTTCTTTCCTTTGGCGGTAAGGTCAGTATCCGAGAAACCCAAACCATTGTCGGCTGTCAAATTGGCTATGCAATCAGTAAACTGATCCGCAGAGGTCTCTTGTGGCACATGGGCCGTCTTTAGAAATGAAATCAGGGCCTTAGCATGGGCCTCTGAGCACAGCAGTAATGAGAGCATAGAGATCTTGGAGGGGGTATGCCCCAGCTGTTCAACGACATTGAAGTCACTCTTTTTGATTATTTTAAGAATTTCCTCCATCTCTTGCTGGGAGGCTTCAACATTCACAGATTTTGGTTCCTCCATCCGGGCAGGCTCATCATCAATCCCTTTGCCCCGAGCATTAGATGACTCGGCAGCAGGGGAAGCAACTTGATCAGAAGTGGGAACAGGCGCACTTGCAGGTGTAATTATGAGAGGTCTTCAAATAGCTGGTGGTGCAATGTCAGGCGAGAAGAGCCTGCCACTGCGGGTAACTTTGGTTGGACCAGTGATATTGCTGATGCTGGTACCAGTGTTGAACTCTTGCTTTATACCATGTACATATACATCTGCCCCATAGTGCCATGGGACAGCCTTATCAGATTCATAGGGGAGAGGCCCCGGAACAGTAATAATAATGGGTGCAACGGTCATGATTTTAACTGGCTTCCTCGGGGGAGCCTTGATTGGGTTATTGAAAATTGTAACGATGGATACTTCTTCCACAGGAACAAAAGGAACAGCGGTCTTCTTAAACAGAATCTCCTTGCTGTCCATCAGGCTTTGGATGCCTAACTTCAGCAACGGACAACCAATAGGAGTAATAACACACAAAAGGCAACCCTCACTACAACCCGGAAATAAACGGCCAGCAGCAGGTTCCTCTTAACAGTCATCAGAGGAGTGGCTACATCATTCACAGAAACGGCATACGAATCTTCATCAATGGCATTTACTCCATGCTGGGGCATAGGAGCAGTCATAACATTTGGCCTCTCAGGTGCCTCAAATTGTATCTCCTTCGCATCAATAAGGTCTTGCACCTTATTTCTTAAGGCCCAGCAATCATTAGTGGAATGCCCCGGGCTATCGGAGTGATAAGCACAGCAGGCATTTGGATTATACTTGGGGGATGCAGTATTCACAACCTTCGGGGCCTCCCTGACAGTTACCAAGTTGGTGGATAGCAACTGCGGCAAGATTTGTGACAAGGTCATGCTCAGCCGAGTGAAGTCTCTTCTGGGTCTCTCACCCCTTGGTTGATTGAGTTGCCGAGGAGCGGCAGCAGGTTTAGCAATCACCACCGCGTTGACAGTTTGGCGGCGCTCTGGTTTGTCTTGCCTCCTAGGCCCATACACAGCACTGGCCTCCTTCTTAAAAGGTTTCTTCTCAGCACTTGAAGATGCGCCTTTTTGAATTTTACCGGACTTCATGCCAGCCTCTATCCTTTCCCCAGTCAGAATGAGGTCAGTGAACCCCGCAAATGAGTTTCCAATAAGATGATTAAAGAACGGCCCGGATAGGGTCCCCAAGAACATGTCTACCAGCTCACGGTCTGTCAATGGTGGCTGCACCCTGCCAGCCAGGTCCCTCCACTTCTGCGCATACTCTTTGAAACCTTCTCCCGATCCTAACGACATACCCTGGAGTTGGGTACGCGTAGGAGCGAGGTCGGCATTATATTGATACTGCTTGTAAAAAGCAGTAGCCAACTCCTCCCAGTTACGAACCTTGGTTCCATCCAGCTGATAGAACCATTCGAGATGAGTCCCTGAAAGACTCTCCTGGAAGAAGTGGATCCACAAGTTCTTGTCCACTGTGTACGGCTGAATCTTCTGCACATAAGATCTGAGGTGCAACTTAGGGCAAGACGCCCCGTCATACTTTACGAAAGATGGTGCTTTAAACTTGTGCGGGATGATCACACCAGAAGATAAACCCAAGTCTCTGAAATCCAGCCCAGGCACTTGTTGAATTTCCATGGCATTCAGCCGGTCTTCCAACTGCTTGTATCTGTCTTCAGCTGGAGGATATTGTTCCTCGTTAAAATCAGTCTCGTTGTCAGAGACAACCGGACTTGGAGCCCTTCCCCCCTGGGGACTGTCTCTGCCTACAGAAGAACCAGCTTCCTCATTCTGCAGAGTGTTGCCAAATCTCCGGCCCGTGTTGAACATAACGATTCTCTTCTTCTTCTTCTTCTGAACCAGCAGAGCCTTCAGCTCCTCTTGACCTTTAGCTAAACCCATAATCAACTCTTGAAATTGTGCGTTCTGCGCCTGAAGGGCCTTGATAGACTGCTCGGTAGACGATTCGGGGTTCATGATGCTGAAATAAACAACGAAGAACAGTAAGCAACTTGAAAAGAAGAGTACCTGCTATGCACATGATGAATGATATGCATTTATGCAATGTATTTAAGGGTTCGAAAATTCAAATTTGTTGTAGAAAAAAAGGAACACACGTTATCATTAAGGAAATAATTGTTCAGTACATCAAAGCCTCATGGGAAAAATATTACAAAAGCAAATTAATCCCAAAAGACACTACGCATCCTCTTCGGAGCAATGTAGGTGTTGAGATTCCTTTCCTCGTGCAGTAGGTGGGTGAGCTCCAAGACCTTCTTTTCACTAGCATGTAGACTGGTCTCAAGAGAATTCTGTTCTTCCTTAAGTTGGATCCAGCTCTTCTGCATCTCTTCCCAGGATGTGGGCATGTCGGGATGTTGAATGGTGTAGGACACCTCTCCTTCCAATACTGGCTCTTTGATCATAGGGAGAACATGAAGATAAGGCATTACTAACTTCTGGGAGCGGGCTCGTACCCACTTGAGATAAGGCTCCAACGGGATGGAATTCCTGTGCCCCAGGGTCTTGCTGTCTATCCTACTTGGCATCCTCCAAGCTCTGATAAATCTCTGGCGAAGTCCTTGCGCATCATTGTCGAAGTCAAAAACTATGTCAGGAATTAACATGTCACGAGGGCCGTCCTTCAGAGCATAACCAAACTGTCTCCAAGCCAAGCATGGGTTGTAAGTAATACCTCCTCTGATTCCAAGTAAAGGAACATTAGGGTACTCCCCTCAATGATCAATGATAGTGACATCCTCTCTGGACCGAGAGCACCAATGTATATCGGCATGCGTAAGAGTCATCAATCGTCGTGACCATCTCAAACCCCGCTCGTTCTTCAAAACTGATTGCGGAAGGTGCGAAATAAACCACCTTCCCAAGAGAGGAGTACAGCACATAAGGACACCTCTTTTTCTCATGGTTCGAGTGTAACATGAGTGAAGGATGTCCCCCAGAAACGTAGGTATAGGATTCCTGGACATGAAGAACCCTTTGATACCACTTCTAACTTCCCAATGTCCCTTGAGGTCAGATGGTTGTAGGTGTAAGGCTTTAGCAATCTCTTCAAGCTTGGGTTCCTTTTCCGTACTGTTGTAGGGTAGTTGGTCAAGGATAGGGATCTTCAGAAGCCGGGAGAACTCTTCCAATATAGGCACCAGTTGATAATCCAGGAAAGTGAAACAGTGATGCAGAGGGTCAAAGAACTGGAACATGACCTTTATCATGTCTTCCTCAATGTTGGTGTTGACCAAGCTGATGAGTCTTCCATGTCTCTCACTGAATGAAGAGCTCTCAGGAATCCGGGATGTAAGCTCCTTAAGCTGAGGAGGGATCCTTACAAGGCTGATCTGAATTGTCTTTCTGCGAACAGTTTCCATGTCCTACAAAACAAGAACAAAGATGAAGATTTGAACCCCTGAAATGGTTAGCCAATGCATATGATGATGTATGATGTCATGATGCTATGATTAAACACACCACAAATATTTACAAAAGCAAACATGGTAAGGCACACAAGTCACACCACAACCCTTAGAGTTTAGGCCTGCATGGGGTCTGGGTATTACCCTCTTGAAGTTGGTGGGCTCAACCTGTCCTATCAGAAGAAACCGGGTTCTAAGGGTCCCAATATCACTGGATTGCTTTCATTGTTCATCGTTTCGATTTAGCCACTGAACTGGAGACCGAAATATTCAAGGAAAGCAACCCTCAATTGAGTGTAATATCGAGTATCAACCAACCTCGGACTGCACCAAAGTCAGTTATCTCACTACCCTAAAGAGGCCAAGATAGTTCAATTAAGGTTCCTAAGGTCAGTTGATGCTTCACGACACCACGCGGCGGCCCCGTACTCTCATTGACTGAACTCAAGGGTTACCGGTACACACCAAAGTGCCACATCAACGTAGCAGACTGCTTCAACCATGTCGGTATACCCCGCACAGTTCCCTCACAGCCTTGTTGCTACTTTCTAAGAAGGTATCCCCAAATCCGGGTTAGGATCTATAGAACTCCCAAGACAGTACCCACAATTTAAAGAAAACAAGTCAAAGCAATTGAAAACACAGTTATGAACTATCCTAAGGTACACCTCACTTTATAAGAGTCCCCAGCAGAGTCGCCAGTTCTGTGATCGGTGGATCTGGAACTGACTGTTTAACGCTGGTTCGCGAAATGTCGCGGAAGCAAGAGTCTCCACCGTCTTTTATTTTCTCCAATATGGAAAGGACAAAAGCACAGAAAAATTCCTTATGAGATTGTTCTCGGTTCAGGAGGTAGATTTATAGAAAGGGAAGGTGTTAGCACCCTTTCTATCCATGGTTATCCATGGGCTCTTAGATACTTGCTCATTTGTGTTTTCAAAATGTTTGTTTGCTTTTCAAAGTGAGTGGGTTTGAAAAAGTTTCGTTTAAGATTTCAGTTCGACTCTTGTATCAGTCCTCAAGAGTGTTTGAAAAATTGTTTTTGAAAGCCTTTTTTGAAAGTGTCGGTGTGAAAAGAGTTTTTGATTTGTTTTGAATTAGAGCAAGTATCTACGAGTCATCTACCTACCCTAAGGAATTAGTCTGTGTAAATGTCCTTAAGGTAGTGCCATCCCACCATTGAGGGGTAGGTAGCACCACCGTTGGAGGTGTTCGAGTCAATTCGTTTTTTAGGGACAATGTGGTCACCAGAGCAACAGTAGGACACCTTAGAAGCTACCCCCATGCCATGTTCATGGACATGAGGACTTACTAAAACGTCCTATACTCGACGACCACGTTTCGAGGGGCAAGGCAACAGTGAGGCGTACCCTAAGAGTGTTGTGTGAATTGTGTGTCATTTTCAGTTATGTTTTATCTTGATCATGCATTGGGTGAGCTACGCTTTGATTTTTATTTGGGCCATTCATTCTTTCATGCAATAGTTAGCAGTTAAAAGGTGCAAAAATTAAAGTGCGGAAAATAAAGGTCCTACGCTATTACAAGGCGCGGGTCTATACATCGCCAAATTAACAAAGACCCGATTTTGAATAAAAGTGCGGAAAGTAAATGTCCTAATTACTATTACAAGGCTTTGGGGCAATTACATAAATTTAAAATGAAAAATAAAGACAAACGCGCGAAAGGAAATTGGAATCGAAAGTGCGAGGGCGTTGGACCCTTTAAAGATGAATATTGAAATTAAGACATGAGTAATGATTAAATAAAGAAAAAGGAAATTATTTTACGTTTTTTGGTATTTATGAAATAAAGAGAATTAATTGAAATTAGAAATTAAATAAAAACCCTAATTCTAAGTTTGTTTTTAATTATTAAAAAAATGTTTAAGTTTTGACTTAATTTACACTAATTATTTAATTACAAGTGTGTTTACAAAATTAGTTAATAATAAATAATGATAAGAATAAAAAAGAAAAAAAATAAAAATACTAAAACCATAATTTCTATATTTTTTAGTTATTAAGAAAATATTAAAATTGAAAACCTAAATTAAACTAATTTGATTATTAAAATTTATTTACAAAACTATTAATGAATTAAAAAATTAAGTAAACATATTTTTATTTTTATGATTTCTGACCTTTTTTGTGTTATAAAAATTATTTTGTGAATTAAATAAAATAATTAAAATAATTAAAATAAATAAAAGAGAATAAAAAGAGGGAAAGAAAATACAAACAAGAGGGGTTTCTGGCCCAATTATGGAGGTGTTGTTGAAGCAATCAGGCCCACTCAATTCCAGGCCTTGTTTGACTTTTGATGGTTACGTATGGAATAGTTGACTAAGGCGCATGGTGGACTGTAGATTCTGGCCACTGGATTGATCCCTGGAGACATGTGGCATGCACAAGTGTTGGGCGTTTGATGGACCACTGAAGGGCACACTGCATAGGAATATGTTAGAGAAAAAATTATGAAATGAACAAGGGGACCTGGGAATCGAACCCAGGTCCCAGCGTTTACCCAATACACGTCCAACCGTCTGAGCCATGCGTGCGCGTTGTATTGGAATTGACAAGCGAATAACATAACACAAAACAACACTCAGTGATGTCCACCACGCCAAAATTCAAACGTGCCACTCATCAGGGGACACGTCCACCTTCTTCTTCGTTTGCCTGAAATTACAAAATAGATAGCGGGGGTTTTAAACCCCCACTAAATGGTACCTGCGAATAATAGCGAATAGGGCATACGTGACCATAAATTGAGCGCGAGGTATGGACTCAATTCGTCAGAAGGTCACGATTTTAGTGGTACTAGTTTCATGGTCCAATTTTTTCCAGATATGTAAACCCCTCTTTTGGAGCTTCAGGAACCCTAGAAAGTTTTAATGGCAACTTTGCATACAAGCGGTATTAATCCAATTGGAGAACATCAATAGCTTCAGAATCATCATGTTAGTGTAAATCAAACATTCAAATGTGTGGAAAATGCGTGTAAATCAAAATACGAATGTGAAAAATTTCATGAACAGGACAATGTCATTCTACCACTTCTGGATGTATGGAGACTGGAAAAGTATTGAGTCACGTTCAGGAAGGTCCCAGCAATCGTTTGGAATGCTTATTGAGCTTTGAATCACACTGCAACTATGTTTTCAGTTTTGATATTTTTTGTCAAAAGTTGCAAGTTTGTTCTTCTATTCTCAGCGCAGCTTCTCTGTTCTTATGCCTTAGGTTATGTTTGCATATGTATGTAGCATGATTAGGTCAAATAAAACAAGCCCATGATCCATGTATTCAATGCTTTTGAATTTTTGATTTTGCATATCTTTTCTTCAAACTTTTTGCCATGAAAACTTGCCTATTTTGGAAGATCTTGCCTCTTGATGTGGTACACGAAATCTCTAGGTCATGATGAGTGAATATGCTGCACCAAAAGATTTGGAAAACATGATTTGCTATTTTTGTCATATTTAATTTTAATTAAGTGAATTAATAATAATAATAATTCAAATAATTAATCAAAAATGATAAAATAACTCCCTTGGATGTCAATGGGTCGTGCATAGCCTTTGGGTGATGATTCATGGAAGAAATTGAGGCCCATTAGCAATTTTGAGGCATTTGAAGCACAATTGACTTTTCAAAATTCCCAAAAATTTCCAAACTTCCACAAGGCATATCTTGCTCAAATTTTAAGCTTTGATCATGTTCTTGGACATTTTGGAAAGGTCTTGAAGTCCTCTAACCAATGCCTTTCGTACCATGTCATTTTGATTTACCAATATCAAGTTATGATCTTTGACTTAAAGTGCCTTTTTGTTGACTTTTGAAAATGACCTATAATGTTGAGATTGATATCTTTTTGTGAGAGCATTTCTTGGACTTGAAGTGTGAAGATGAGTTGTAGGAAATGTCATTCTATTCAAAATGAGCCTTGGATGGAATTTTTCTGATAAACCATGTGGAAGTTATGCCCTGGTCAATTTGTAGTTGACTTTTTAAGCTGTCCAAAAATAGAAACTTTTGCATCTTGAGACTTTTTGAGCCATGCTTTGAGAATCATGATCAAGAATTGATCAAATGATGTTTGTGGCTTCAAAATAAGATGTTGACCAAAAATTTGGACTTTTGACTGTCAAATGACCATTTTGCCCCTGCAGTTGACTGTATGGCAATTAGGGTTTTTGACTGTGCAATTTGATGCTGTGAGTCTTGAAACTTGGCACATGGATGCTTGACAATGTTTATAGGCATGTGGGACTTTATTGGACCCTTGGAAACTTCAATTTCTTTGCCAGAACCAAAACCCTAATTTTTGACTGTTATGAGGCCATTGGACTGTGCAACCCTTGAGAGATTTTGAAGCTTGATCTTGGCAAATCTTGAAGAATATGGGAGGGAAAATTTTGGGGTACAACAGTGAGGTTGAGAGATTGTAGGAGTGAATACTCCTTTCTTTACGTTGCCCACGTCTCCATGTTCTTCATAACGTTGAATTAAGCGTGTGACGGTCGTAAGGCTAAGGTGACGGGCGTAAGACGCTTAAATAACGCGTTACGTTCGTCAATGATGTGTGACGAGCACTCTTCATGAACTAAGTGCGTTACGTTCGTAACACTCCTATGACGACCGTCACAGCATCAAAGTCTGCAGAACTTTGCAGATTTGTTCCTTTTCTTCTGATTTTCATGTTATCTTTCTTCATATGATCTTTTTCACTAAATTGACTTGAAACATATTGTACCTGTGAAAAGACATAAAAACTCGGAACAATCGGGAGATAAATGGATTAATGCAGTATGAAAATGGATTAAAAACGTAGCAATTATACGATATGGTTTTTCGTTATCAAATTCCCCCATACTTAAACCTTTGCTTGTCCTCAAGCAAATAGTCATTTAGAAAGATCAGACAAGTTTTATCAGACGCACATGCATAATATACCTTTGGTTTTAAAAACAATTACGGGAAATCAATCATTAGTTCGACTGATACTTAAGTAAAACACTAGCGATGCGCTAATGACACAAGCAATAAGCTAAGTCGTGGACTTCCATTTTAAACAATTTGTCCAATAATTCTGTTATAATTCTACCCAGAGTCTCTTGTACCTATTTCACCCGGTTTGTTCTAGCGCAATCACATTAAGCCCTTTGTCTTAGCACACACGTAGTTGAGTAACCGGTTAGTGACTTTGATCCTTTCTGGCACGGGGTCTGGTACACGAGTGTGGCAACCCTACACGTATTATCCAAATTGGAGGTTGTGAGGGATCGAGCCGTAGCACGCCCTACCAAGTTCAGAACCAGATACCTCTGAACCAACCAACAATGGACTCCTTCATTGTTTGCTCATCTCGTATATGCGACCTTGTATTTTGGTGCAAATTTTCCTTTTTAGCAGTGAGATAAGAAGGATATTTCATTGATTAGGCATCAAACACTTATATTCATCAGCTCCCCACGTGGTTTGTGTCAAGACGTTGTTGATTGCTAGTATAAACTACTAGGGGTTACTTTAGAACTAAAACTCAAGATATAGGTATAACGGTTATTGAAACGGATCGCGTAAGTGTTTACAGAGATTTCTAGTAAACAACCGCTAGTCTTCCAATTTATTGATTATTATTGGTTACTTGCAGGATCGACTAGATTGATCCTAGGACACATGTGTCATAACTCATTTCTATGTTCATACCCATTATCTTGATGAATTTATATTGTATGTTAATGTCGAATGTGAGATTCTTAAGAAATATCTCTAAGATTGTCTATAGAAATAAACTGACTGAATGTACAAAGGAAAGGATTCGAATTAGACTTAAGATTTAATACTTGAATGTAAAGATAAGGAGTTTCTGAGAATATAACAGTTTCTGGAAATATGAAGTGTTTGAACAAAAGGATAAAGTAAAAGTGAAGTTTCTAAAGAGATAAATGTGTTTGAAAGCAAGTAAAACAAGGAAATAAAAGGAAATCGAAAGATTTAAGAGTAAAAGTACTGTAAAAGTGAAAGAAATATAAAAAGACTTGTATTGAAATTATAAAGAATCATGATGTTCAATACGTACATTTTGTCTTCTAACTCGTTTCCCTTAAGTCACGGTAATTTGAGTGTTTGAGATTTTTTAGTACACAAAATGAACACCCCAATTCTAACATAAAAACACCTATTTATAGTATCCTGACCCTAACGGTCCTACTCTAAAATCATGCCACGTTCGAAGCATGCAGGCTTCTTACGTTTACTGACTTCCACGCGTCTTCTAAGAATGGCGCTCTTATTTGAAATTCGAACCCTGTGCCAGCGAAGTATTTTGCTAGTTTTCTTCGATTCGAATTAAACCATTTGCCTGGACCGCTTCCAATTCTGGCACATTTGCACAAAGGAACTCTTTATATTTTAAATACTAAAAATCCCAAATCGAAATCCATCATCTATCACTGGAAATCAAAGAGTCCTTTAGAACAATGGTTCTATATTTCCCACCAATATTCATCATTGATATCAACCTCCTTATATGCTTATTCGAAATATTGTTTTGATATCCAATTATTCTTTATTCAAAATTTCCAGCTAACAAATTTCCCCTCAAGAACATGTATTTCGATAAATATAAAGAAATACTTATTTTTGAATTATCCATGCAATTTCGAGAGTATCAAAACTCATGATGACAATACTGCACACGATGGCAGAGTAAGTGTCCAACTTTCTGCAAAATGTCCAATCATCATACCTAAATGTGCAATCACATCAGTTATAGCTAATAATTAGCAGCAAAACGTCACTTCCCTAAGAAGTTCAAAAAATCCACCTTTTCTCTTTCCAATGAGGGAGTTACACGTATCTCACCTTTTTTCAAAGGTCAAAAACCTTTAAACCGTTGAGGAAGGCTATAAAAGCACTTCATCTTCTTTAATCTCCTGCCCGTCCCACATGATTTCCCTATCCCATTGGAATCCATTGGGACGAAGGGTTAAAGAATAGTAAGCGTTCTCACTGGGCTCGAAATATTCCTCAGGCGGGTGACATGGCCCTATGTTGGCCATATTTCGATCGAAGTTTCTTTTGTCCACGTTGTTGATTTCTGTCATATAGTAACTTTGGTCTGCTTCTATGTTTTCGACAATTCCATCGTCTCTCCACAACACCAACCTTTGATGCATCGAAGAAGGCACTGTGCCAATTCCATGGATCCATTCCCTGCCAAGCAACAGATTGTAGTTTGCCTTCGCATCAATGACCATAAACATTGTTGGTCTTGTGAGGGAACCAACTGTCAAGTTAACTTGTATTACTCCCAAAGTCTTACCAACCTTTCCTTCATAATTCGAAAGCACCATGTTGTGAGGTCTAACATCTGAATCCTGCATGCCTATCCTTTTTAGCATGAATCGAGGCATCAAATTAACAGCAGCTCCACCATCCACCAGAACCTTGTTCACACCATATTTCTCCACCTTTGCCCTGATGAATAAGGGTTTTAGATTGTTCTTCATTCCTTCGTCTGGATTTTCGAAGAAAGCGTTTTGCTCTTCGACCGCTCCATTGTTCATCACATAATAACACACTGGCCTATGTCTGGCCATTTCGTCCTCGTCAGTCTCCTCACCAGCATAAACCTCTGTATCTTGATTGTACTCACAAGGCAGCACCGAAACTACATTGTAGTTTGCATTAAAGAAGGATTCCCCCTCCGATTCGAAGTCATCAGTCATCAAGTCCTCTTCGTTTGCAGCCTCCTTCTGAGTCTTATTTTCTTCAGTGTCTTTCTTTGGTGAAAAAAGTTTCCTGGACACTGGGGGTTTGCCCCCAGTCTGGTTCACTGATGTTGGGTTATTGGTACTAGATTCTCCTATCCTCATAGGCTTCGAATCCCTTTCTGCTTTTTTATTTCTTTGGTGTATGCGCCACTGAGAGCGAGACATTGGATTTTTTCCTTTGTAATTCTCCAGTCGTATTTCTTCCCTCCTATTTGAATTGAATTGCTTCATGTAAGCCATCGCAGTCCTGCCTCCTTGGTCATAGCTGCGCCACTTCCCTTTTCCCTTATCAGCCTTTACCTGCAGCCATCTGTTAGTGGGGATTTCTACAGGTAGTTTAAAGGAAACTTTCTTTGCTCCCCTGGGGTAAGGGCTATCTGGCTTCCTTGGCATATTTCTACCAGTGTTAACAGGATTCGAAGGCATTCTGCCTTGGTGCTCCCAGCCTGATGCAAACGAAATTCTCTCGAACGCTTCAGCCATTTCTTTATCATACACCGCTGCACATCTGGGACATATTAAACACTCTGTTCCAATCTTGTGGCAACGAACCAAGAATTCGAGCAAACTTTCATCAGCTTTTGGATAGACTCTGTACAGTTGGTTGTCTTGCCTCCAATTGACCCCTGTTCGTTCGCGCTGGGCCCTTTCGAACTCAGCAGCAATTCTGGGGTTGCAGATGATGCTGCACCTTGGGCACATCAACTTATCTTGGTTTTTCTTATGACAGTGGAAGAGGTATTTGCGCAAACTCGCGTCTTTTCTAGGTAAGTTCTCTCTTCTTTGCTCTCTCTCCCTCTCCAAACAGCGTTCCACTTCTTCCATTTCAGCGTTGGGCTGTTCGAAGTCCACCATATTTACTCCCAGCATATGACCATCAGAAATTTTGACTTCTTCAAACTTCATCCTGAGACCCTCAGTGCCCTCAGTTAATTTTTTGTCACTTAGTATCTTTCCTTTGAGCACCTTTGGGAGGACATCAGTAGCCTCTCTTTCGTTCTTGATCAAGATAAAGTCCCCATCCTCTTCGAATTCCACTTTCGATTCAACTTTCCTCTCAGCAATTTCTACTACATTGATGTCCAGAGGTTCAGCATAGTTAGTCTCCGCCATCAGCAACGGATCTATATCAAATTTCATTGGATTCTTCCCTTTGTCTGAGAACTTCAGCCTGCCATCTTTGATTGCGTTTTGTATCAGATCCCTGAAAAGAAAACATTGTGAGTTTTATGGCCTAAAAAGTTGTGATATTTATAAAAGCCCCTCTTCTTCCTTTGTTCCAACGGGGGAATCTTAAGGTTAGGAGGAACTATTAACTGGCCATCTTTAACAAGCAGATCAAATATTTCATCACATTTAGTTATATCAAAAGTATAGATTTTCTTAGGGAATTTATCATTCTTTTCACTTTTGACAGAATCCTTTCCATTGGAAGGAAACAGAACTTTGCAAGCATAAGGGGGTGCTTCCTTTAGTTCTGCAAGATCTATTTCGAACTGATCAAAATCATAAGGGTCTTGAGAATCATCTATGTTCTCCTCTTCAGCCTCTATGTAGGCTATTCTCTCTTTCTTATGATTTTTACTAGCCCTAGCCTTTTCAGCTTTTAACCTTTCGACCTGACGAACTCTGTCTGCTAGTTGGGCCATATCTCTAAGATACTGTGTATCCAATTTCTTTCGAATGGAATAATCTAGGCCCCCAGCAGCCATTTCGACCAATTCATGTTCAGGGACCACTGTGAAGCATCTAGATTTTAATAAACGGAACCTATTCAAATAATCATCTATTGGTTCCGTGAACTTTCTCTTAATGCTTGCTAATTCTTTGAGACTAATTTTAGACTGACCCATGTAAAATTATTCATGGAAAAGTCTTTCTAAATAAGGCCATGTGTCCACAGATCCAGGGCAAGGTGGTGAACCAAGTGAAAGCGTTCTTCGTTAGAGAACTTGGGAAGTATTTTATCCTAAGATTTTCATTATTTGCTATATCTCCTGCTTCTGTTAAATATCTCTCTATATGTTCCACTGTTGATTCACTCGTGTCTCCAGCAAATTTCATGAATTTAGGGACTTTAAAGCCCCTGGGCAATTCTGTTTGCAGAACATAGTCTACAATAGGAGATGTGTAATTTGGCCTCCTAAATCCTGAATTTAAACCATTCTGGGCCATTATTCTTTCGATCATGGTGGTGAGGTTATTTTCTGCCACTAAATTGTCATTTCTAATTCTATGAACAATTTCGTCTGCATTTTGGTCCCTATTCACCATCATTATTGGTCTAGGCTGTTCGTCATGAACTTCCTGAACTTCCTGGTTCATTAATCTTACCCCTATATTTCTCTCTTCGACCACTTGTACAGGGGGGTCGAATTTGTTCAATTATGGGTTCTTCATTTCGAATCACCACTGGGTTTTGCCTACGCCTTGCAGGCGCATCAGGGGCACCAAAAAAATCTGCTATTCTGGCCATCTGGGCTGCATTTTCTTGGTTTGTTCTATTTATATTTTGGATTAGGGGATTGAAAATAGCATTCATTTCGCGGGCTAGGATTCCTACCATATCATGATTGCTATCATCCATCTGTTGCCTAAGCGCTGCCTGACTATTAGTTGTAAGGGTAGGCAACTGGGCGAAGTTTCCTATATTCTGGGAATTTGTACCCAAATGGTTCATTCCTGAACCAGACCCTTGGAGTGGGGACGAAGTTGATGCATTATGTAACCCTGCAATAAACGAAGTTGGCATTCCATACGGAGGGTTTCTGAGTCTCAAAGGTTCGAAACCTGGAGGACTAGTGGGGGTCGAATATTGTTGATTCCCTACGTGTGGCACAGTTTGCATTGAGGACACGTTTGATGGCATTTCTAATGTACTTACTAGGACCGTATTTGAACTGCCAACATGGATGGTATTGGAGGCATCAATCTAACTTGAAACGATTGTTGCAGCCCCCTATGGGGGATTTTGTCCCCTATCTTGGTTGGTTGTGTTAACCATTGTTTTGGTACATTGTCTTCTGGGTATATGTGGATTATTATTCTTTATTTTGCCGCTTCGAAGGTTCATGTACCGAAACGCGCTCCAAACTCAGAAGATCCTAAAATTCTCTAATAGGTTTGATAAAACTTTTTGTTATGACACTATCCCACCAGGTGTGCCAATTTGTTTACAGTGATTTCTAGTAAACAACCGCTAGTCTTCCAATTTATTGATTATTATTGGTTACTTGTAGGATCGACTAGATTGATCCTAGGACACATGTGTCATAACTCATTTCTATGTTCATACCCATTATCTTGATAAATTTATATTGTATGTTAATGTCGAATGTGAGATTCTTAAGAAATATCTCTAAGATTGTCTATAGAAATAAACTGACTGAATGTACAAAGGAAAGGCTTCGAATTAGACTTAAGATTTAATACTTGAATGTAAAGATAAGGAGTTTCTGAGAATATAACAGTTTCTGGAAATATGAAGTGTTTGAACAAAAGGATAAAGTAAAAGTGAAGTTTCTAAAGAGATAAATGTGTTTGAAAGCAAGTACAACAAGGAAATAAAAGGAAATCGAAAGATTTAAGAGTAAAAGTACTGTAAAAGTGAAAGAAATATAAAAAGACTTGTATTGAAATTATAAAGAATCATGATGTTCAATACGTACATTTTGTCTTCTATCTCGTTTCCCTTAAGTCACGGTAATTTGAGTGTGAGATTTTTTAGTACACGAAATGAACACCCAAATTCTAACATAAAAACACCTATTTATAGTATCCTGACCCTAACGGTTCTACTCTAAAATCACGCCACGTTCAAAGCATGCAGGCTTCTTACGTTTACTGACTTCCACACGTCTTCTAAGAATGGCGCTCTTATTTGAAATTCGAACCCTGTGCCAGCGAAGTATTTTGCTAGTTTTCTTCGATTCGAATTAAACCATTTGCCTGGACCGCTTCCAATTCTGGCACATTTGCACAAAGGAACTCTTTATATTTTAAATACTAAAAATCCCAAATCAAAATCCATCATCTATCACTGGAAATCGAAGAGTCCTTTAGAACAATGGTTCTATATTTCCCACCAATATTCATCATTAATATAAACCTCCTTATATGCTTATTCGAAATATTGTTTTGATATCCAATTATTCTTTATTCGAAATTGCCAGCTAACAGTAAGTAGGAAGTCTAAGGTATCATAATCGTATCGATCTTGTTGAATCGTTCTCGGCTTCCTAACTAGGATTTCGTTAAGGTAGGTATGTCGGGCTATACGAAGATAAAGAAAAAAAAATCGGTATGGCTAAATAAAGCGGGGTAGAATTTAAACTGAGAAATATCGTAAAAAATTAATGCGGAAAGGGAAAGGTACCTCTCCCACACTATATCAGACATTGTCCTCAATGTTGTGGTATAATAGTGGGGAAATACAAATACAAATACAAAAAGAAACAGCAAAAGCAAACTAGTTAAGAATAAAACTACTAATGTCCATGTCCTCTGCTCCTAGTGCGTGATCGCCTGGTAGGCGTGGCTTCGGTATCAATGTCATGGTAGCCAAGAGTGCTGACGTCCAACCTTAAAGCGTTTAGTTTAGACAGGGCCTCGTCCAACCTCTCGTTCATGCTCCGCTGGTCACTCAAAATCTGAGCGTTATGTGCACATAAATAGCCATACTGCTCTTGTTGTCTTCTTTCAAGTGCTGCACCCATTTGATTTTGCTGATGGATGGCTCGGAGAATGTCTTCAAGAGTGATAGGAGGTGGTGCGGATGAAGTACCCAAAATTTCGTGAACGGGGGCAGCTCGGTCCAACTCTTCCTGTATCTCGTCTGCGGGGGCATCAGGCTGGTCTTCATGAATAGGAACATGGCCCTCGGGAGCTGCATGATCGAATAACCAGTTGGCTCTGTTTTGAGGATCAATTCGGTCCCTGCAAGGCAAAATAATGTTATTATAAACGATGTTTCGGATCACAGGGTGGAATTTGCCATCTTCCCGCTCATAGATGAGGTGGGCAGCTTTGCAGTGGTCCAGAGTAAGCAATGCCGATACCATAGAAGGCATATCAGTGAGAGCGGCACCATGATTCAAAGCTAAAGCAAGAGAAGTGACAATCCCTCCGAAATAGAAGGGTTTGCTGCCTCTAGTGCAGATGGAGTGAATATGGGCCAACAGAAATGAGCAGCGTTGATCTTCTGGCCGGTGAATGCACAATGCATGAAGAAAAGCTCCTTGGAGTTGAGCTTGTGATTGCTATCTCTGGCGAAGATGGTGTTGCAAAGGATGCAGTGGAAATATCGGATAGCTGGATTATGGATATGGGTGGAGTTGAGATGGTCATAAGAGCCGACACAAATGTTTGTCATGCTGTGCCATAAGTTAAATGCTTCATCGCTGAAATTATCCGGCACACGAAGGTGGACACCTTCGTCGGAAATGAAACCGAGCAGCCGCACGATATCAGTTTGTGACAGCTGATACTCAGTGCCGAACATACGAAATTTGGTCACGCCAGAGAGTTTGTTGGTGGCTATAGTAGGGGTAATGTAAGAAAATAAACTCAGAAACTCCAAGGTGAGAGTTTCGTAGATGGGTTGCGGTTGGCGGCACATATTCCACAAATTTACATTCTGCAAAAGTTGTCGGACGCTCTCAAGCAGTCCCAAATCTCTCAGACAGTCGAGGTCAACATACCGAGTTGGTTGGAGACCGCGACATTGAAATTTTTTGAATTTTAATCTCTGGGTTTCACCTTGGTCTCCTGCTCTGAGGATGATGTTGGGGATTTTCTAGTTGTTGGCCATTGCATGCAAGAGGTTGAAATGTGAAAGGGGTTGGAATGTGAATGGGGAAGTGGAGTGGAGTAATGGAATTTAAATGTTGGAGTGGGTGATTAAATAAAAAAATTGAGTGGGTGGCGGACGGTTTGGGGAAAAAGGAAGGGAGAAGTGGGAAGGAGAACTGCTTCTGGAATAGCAGAAGACGTTTTCAAACGCGCGTGACGCTCGTCACAAGGGGCTGACGGGCGTAACACGGTGAAACGCGTGTTACGATCGTCATGGGGTTGTTACGATCGTTAGAGCTACAATAATTTCACTTTATTTCATAAATGAAGCAGTTTAATTCCAACACACCTTATAACAAAATAATTCAACACAATAAACATGCGGATTAATTCCAACACACATCTTATAACAAAATTTTGCAGAATGATAATAAATATGCAGTGAATTGAATTTTGCTGTAGCACGCACTAAATTTAATGAAATAAAAACAAACTGGAATTTGCATTGAAATAAATATTTGTTCTTTAATAGAAATTTAAAAGTTACAGAAAGTAAACGTTTAAAATGAAATCTTAAATTTTTGCAGAAAGGGAAACTACCTAGAAACATAAAACAGAAAGAAAAGTAAAAACAAATGTTGATCACTGCTACTTCATCTAAGTCTCGTTTTTAAATCTTCTAAAGCAGAATTCATGTGATAAAATTGCTCCACAGTTAAGTCAGTCAAGCCTATTATGTCCAGACGCATGCTCTTCAATTCATCCTTGATTCCATTAATGTCAGTTTGATAAACATCCAGTGTGGTAAAGATTTTGTTCAAATTCTCAGTGTATTCTCCTTTTGTTATTTCAGGGGCATCAATATCCTCTGCAATGCTGTTACTGTCATAGTAACCAGAAGGGGTCTCAGGATCACTCTCATCAGACATCTTAGCATCAGTAATTTAGTACGATTGTGGTGTTTCAGGTGTTGAAGGATGGTCAGGAGGGTTTAGATCATAAAGTCAGTTATCGCGATTGTGGACACTCATTTTAGCAGGGTTTGGAAGGGTAAATAAAGTGACAACTTCATTCCTTATCAGGTATTCAAAAGGTGCAGGACCTAGATTTCCTATTATGCGTAGGTCAAAACAGAAATCAATATTCATAGGGCGAATCGAACCGAAGGGTGTACACTTATGCAGTTGGTATCTAAGTCCGAGGGCATTGGCAATCATGGTAACTAGGCCTCCTATGATGATCGGTTCATTAGGGTCCTGAACAATGCGAGAAAACGTTTGCATCATGAATGCCACCACATTAACAGGTCGAACTTGGGTCATACATTGCAGTAAAAACATATCATCCTTAGACACTGCAGTACAATTCTGTTCTTTTCCGAATACAATATGGTCTAGAATCTTATGAAAATAGTGGATAGCGGGGTTGTGTATTTCATTGTTGTCCATGTTATCCGGCTCAAGGTGGTAGTTTCCGGTTAAGGTTCCCCAAAAGTAATCTAGCTCGAAATCCATTAATTCCACCTAGGTGGTAGTAAAAGCAAAAGTTCCGCTAGGGAATCTTAGTAGGTCAGCTAATTCTTTATGGTTATAAACGAATTCAATACCGAATAGTCTGAAAGCTATAAATCCCTTTCTGGCTCCGAAACCGCGCTCAGGTATATGAACTAGGGAGCTCAAAAATTCAAGGGTAAGCTCGCGGTATGTGAAAAACTTAGACTTAATGTGGGCTTTTTCCCATCCCAGTTGGTTAAATAGATAAAGTACACTATCCTTAATACCCAAGGTGTCCATGGTTGGTTCATCATAATACAGAGTCATACCGATGTTCCTTTGTGACAATTCCTCAAATCTCCTCATTTGGTTCCTTCCTCTAAAAGTGGTTTTCATAAAGTTCTGTGGTTGTGGTTCCATAGTAGATGTTAAATGGGGAAACAAATCAGGGGAGAAGGTAAGATAGAAGAACACTTTTAAGAAATCCTGTAGCAGGTTGTGATACGGTGGGAGAGAACTGACTGTTTTTTGGAATGCTGGTTTACGTTTTGCGTTTGTTTTCGCAAAATGTCGCGGTAAGCAAGAGTCGCCACCGTCTTTTATTTTATCCAACAAGGAAAGGAAAAAAAGCACAGAAAAAAATCCTTTTTTGAGATGTTTCTCGGGTCCGGGGGGTAGATTATAGAAAGGGAAGGTGTTAGCACCCTTTCTATCCGTGGTTATCCACGGGCTCTTAGGTACTTGCTCATATTGTTTTCAAAAATTTTCTTTTCTTTGTGTTTGTGGGTTTGAAGAAGTTTTTGTTTTGAAAGGTGTAAGTGTGAAAAGTTTTGTTTTGTTTTGGAAAGAGCAAGTACTTAAGAACCATCTACCTACTCGAAAAAGGAATCGTCCTATGCTAGTGTCCTTTAGACAAGGCTATCCCACTATTGATGAGTAGGTAGCATCGTCGTTGGAGTTTTAAGGGTCAATTCGATTAAGGGACGTGCGATCACTAAAGTAATGTTAGGACGCCTTAGCGGTAACCCTAATGTCTTAGATCATTTTTCCAAGGCAACCGTTTAGAGGCAACTATGATCTTTGGACAAGAGGACGACCTCTAAAACTTCCTATACTTAATGACCGCGTACGAAGGCAACCAAGTGAGGTGTACCCTAAGAGTGTGCATGTGCGAGTGTGTTGTTTTCAGTTAATTTTGTCTTTGTACATGTCAATGGTCATCTATGTTGATTTTAGGTTAAACATTCGATCTTGTCATGCATTCCCTATTATCAAACATCTAACAGTTTATAAGTTACGGAAAATAAATTGCGGAAATTAAACTAACTATTACAAGGCGTCGGGTATTTACATCGCCAAAAGCAACCCTTGAAATAAAAATGCGTAAAATAAATAAAGCGGTAAAAATGTTTAAAGTCCTATTAAGCTATTACATTCCGGAAACAGATACAATATTGAAATGAAATGGATCGCGTGCGGAAAATTAAATCGGGCGAGTTCTAGGGTTTTGACCCTTTGATTATTAAAGAAAGGATTTTTGGTTTGTTTTTGAATTTAAAAGGAAATTAAACTAACTTAATTATTAAATTAATAAATAAGTTAATTAATAAAAATATTTTTGGGTTTTTGATATTTAAAGAAATAAAAATAAATTTGGTCAATATTAATAAAAACCTAATTGTCTAAGTTAATTTTAATTATTCCAAAAAATATTAAAGTTATTACTAATTAAAATTAAATTAATTAAATTAATATTTATTAATAAAAATAAAAATACTGAAAATTAATTTAATAAACAAAATATTTTTTTGGTTTTTAATTTTAATGAAGAAAAAGATTTAATTGGTTAGTTAAATAATAAAAATAATAACAATAAATAATTAAAATAAATAATAAAAGAAAAGAGAAAAAGGTTAGGGTTTTGGGCCTGATTAGGGAGGTTTATTCAGCAATTTCCATGGCCCATTTGCATGCTGGCCTGGTGGACCTTTTGAATCCAGCGTGGCACTTTGACTAGGGAGTATGGTAGGCATCCCATCTGGACCACCAGATCTGGCTTGGGGCCATCTGGCAGATGATCGAGTGAGAGACCATAGAAGGCCGCGCACTTGGAGTTGTACTGGATAACCTGGATGAAAAATACAAAAAATAATATGGGGACCTGGGATTCGAACTCAGGTCCTGTTGGATTTTGAACACACGCCTTTGCCACTCAACCATCACGCTTCAATTGTTAACATAATGGACAATAAATATTATAAGGGAAATCACATTAATATGCCAGAAATAAATAAAAACGCGCCAAGTATTTGAACCAACCAACCAGGGGGAGACGCGTCATCATCTTCTTCCTTCAACCCTATAAATTTGCCTACGGATTTATATCCGCAGCTAAATTTGCAGGTCGTTCCCAAAATTGATTTTAGGCCATGAAAACCAACCCCAAGACCATGGTTGTGCTCGTCTACCTCCCCCGGTCACGTTTATGTCCATCAAAGGCATCAATTTTTCCTGTAAAAGAAACACCCAAAAAGCAAAATACAAAACCCTAGGTTCGCTTACAGGGCTATGGTCCATATAAATGCAATCAAACAATGACAAAAGTTCAGAAATTTCATGAGCATCATAAATATGTCAAAGATTTGCCAGAAAAATGCAAGAATATGGAGTTACGATTTTGAGTACAGGGCCATGAATCGTGAGGCTTACAGTGCGTTTGAGAGGGTGTGAGAGCTTGCTTTTGATTGCAGGAGGTTCAGTGATTGTCCAGCAAGCGATTGGTGTTGAGCTTTGCCTTTGAAAACGTCTCCAAGCTCGATTTCAGTTTTGCACTTTGTCACCTTTTTTCAAGTTTGGTTCTTGATGTTCTTGCAGCCTCTAGCCCTTGAATTCGTGTCCTTTCACTTGTATATGTATGCTGCAATGTATTAGGTCATCAAATTGGTCTTGAATCCTTGTACATCAATGCTTTGAGATTGGATTTGATCCTCCATTGAAAACTTGCTTAATTTGCCAAAAATCCAATCTTTTTGCACATGGAATGGTTGATACGAATTTGATCATGACATTGATGATGATTAGGTCCTGAAAATAGAAAAATATCTCATGTAATCAAGTTTTTGGATTTTATTTGATTTAAATTGATTTAAGATGAAATAATTCAATAAAAAATCAAATAAAATAGAAAATTTGATAAATGGACACAAGGCTGAAGCTAGGACACGCGTGTAGTGTGACAAGACCAAATTAAGTGAAAAATAATGGGGCCATTTGACAAAATTTGAAGTTTTGGGGATAGTTTACTTTTGGCAGTTTTGCAAAAATGCCCAACTTCAACAATGCATAACTTCTTCAATTTTTAACTTTTGGATATTTTCTTGGACTTTTTAGAAAGATTGAGATGTCCTCTAACCAACCCTTTTGGTCTCATCTCATTTTTATATTCCATTATGAAGTTATAAGCATTGTAAAAAAGGTGTTTTTGTTGACTTTCAAAAATGACCTATAATGTCCAAATTTGTAACTTTTTGTGAGTGCATTTTCTGATCTTGGGGTATGAAGATGGATTGTTGGAAATTTCATCCTCTTAAAAATGAGCTTTGGATGGGTCATTTCTCATAAAGTATGAGAAAGTTATGCTTGGTCAAAGTTGAGTTGACTTTTCCTACAAAACCCTAATTTAGCAACCTTTGAGTCTTGATGAATTTTGAGCAATCCTGGATGAATCATGATCAAACCTTGATAAAATGATGAAATATCCTTCAAAATGAGAATTTTGACAAAAAATCTTGAGGTTTGACTGTCTATAGATCATAGTTGACTTTTGCCCTAGCATAGTCGATTTTTGGACCCTTTAAGCAATTGACTGACCAAACTTCCTCTGCAAGGCTTGAAAATTAACATGGATGAACTTGAGAGAATATTAGGACATTAGGGAGAACTTTAGGTGATTTGGACTTAAGGATCTTGATGCAACACAAAACCCTAATTTGAGGTTGACTGTCTTAGGAGATAGCTTTGACTGTCCAACTCTTGAGCAATCTTGAACCACTTGGAGATTTTTCTTGCAATGTTTGGAGAGATATGAGAGGGAAAATTTTGGGGTGAAACAGCTGCCCCTGTTCAATTTTCTTAAACCTGAGGATGTAGATTGGCTTTCGGGCCTTTCGTGATCCGAAGGTGGAAGATGATTGAACACTAGAGTGCCCAGAAATTTGCACTCACATGAAGTGGTATCAGCCTGGTGATGTCGGGAATGGGCTTACATATGCCATTTGGAGACTGTTGATAGGTGGTCCGAACTTCGACTGGAATACGAATCAGGGAGATCTTCGCGTCGATCTGACTGAACCAGAGAAGGTCTTGGATTATCTTTGGCTGGATAAGAATCAGAAAAAATCTTCGAATCGATTTAACTGAACCAGACGAAAGTCTTGGAATATCTTCAACTAGAATACGAATCAGGGAGATCTTATCGTCGATCTGACTGAACCAGAGAAGGTCTTGGATTAACTTTGACTGGATAAGAATCAGAAAAATCTTCGAATCGATTTAACTGAACCAGACGAAAGTCTTGGAATAACTTCAACTGGAATACGAATCAGGGAGATCTTCACGTCGATCTGACTGAACCAGAGGAGGTCTTGGATTAACTTTGACTGGATAAGAATTAGAAAAATCTTCGAATCGATTTAACTGAACCAGACGAAAGTCTTGGAATAAGTTCAACTGGAATACGAATCAGGGAGATCTTCGCGTCGATCTGACTGAACTAGAGGAGGTCTTGGATTAACTTTGACTGGATAAGAATAAGAAAAATATTCGAATCGATTTAACTGAACCAGACGAAAGTCTTGGAATAACTTCATCTGGAATACGAATCAGAGAGATCTTCGCGTCGGTCTGACTGAACCAGAGGAGGTCTTGGATTAACTTTGACTGGATAAGAATCAGAAAAATCTTCGAATCGATTTAATTAAACCAGACGAAAGTCTTGGAATATCTTCAACTGGAATACGAATCAGGGAGATCTTCGCGTCGATCTGACTGAACCAGAGAAGGTCTTGGATTAACTTTGGCTGGATAAGAATCAGAAAAATCTTCGAATCGATTTAACTGAACCAGACGAAAGTCTTGGAATATCTTCTGCTGGAATACGAATCAGGGAGATCTTCGCGTCGATCTGACTGAACCAGAGAAGGTCTTGGATTAACTTTGGCTGGATAAGAATCCGAAAAATCTTTGAATCGATTTAACTGAACCAGACGAAAGTCTTGGAATATCTTCTGCTGGAATACGAATCAGGGAGATCTTCGCGTCGATCCGGCTGAACCAGAGAAGGTCTTACATAGATGTAATTTTTCTTTTGAGGGAACTACCAAGTCATATGAGTAGTCAACGGTATTTACTGATTCGTCTTTCCCTGAAACGGTAAAGAGTCAGTCATATGCAATGCCATGATGTATGAAATGCATGATATATCAAGCAATGATGCTCTCAACATAAATGAGATTGAGCTATATGATGCGTGTATGTACGTATCATGATATATGGAAATGTAATGTTTTAGCTGGGGAAAATAAATCCTGGATAGCTGCTGGAGACAAGAGTTGAATTCTTCGTTTACGCTGGGGATGACGAACGAAGATGATTGTGAGAATAGACCTGCAGGAGAGGATAACTCCGTTGGGGAATATACTGATGAGGAGATTACTCTGTGGGGAAGAGATGCTCTGTTGAGGATTCCACTGATAAATTCCGCCAGGATGACTTATCGTTGCTGGTGATATTGAATCTGTTGAGGATTGAATTCCTGTTTGTGAAAGGGAAGAACTTCCGCTGGAGACGATCTCTCAGTGGTGACGTTACTGAGGATAACCTGTTAGACGTTTATGGGGATAATCCTCCGAATTCTGCTGGGGATGATCCTTTGAAATCGGCTAAGGAGGTTTATCTTGTATTCCGCTGGGGATAAACTTCCAGAGTCTACTGGGGACGATGCTTCAACTCTGTTGGGGAAGCTTTTTCAGAATGTGCTGGGAAAATTTTAACTCCACTGGGGGTATCATGTATTCTACCGGGGAATATTCTTATACTCCTCTAGGGAATATTAAGACTGCCGGGGATATCAAGCCTTTTTAGTGCTGATGGTAGATAAACTCTGCTTGGGGAAAGCATTGCTGATTCGTTCATAGTTGCAAGTCTCAGCTGGGGGAGAGCTACCATTATTGTCTTACTCTGCAGGGAGTGAAGGCATCTTAGCCATATTCTTCAGCTGAATTTACCATCGTACCTGGTGGACAGAGCAACTGTACAGCTTGGACAAATTCTATTGCCCCTGTTTCTGATATTACCAGTAATTCGTCTTTTGTTTCGCATGTAAATATTTGTGAGCAGCAACCGTCAAATGCATATATAAAAAATGAACATTGGACGTTCTTTGCAAAACAAAACAGATAAAGGAAAAATAGTTTGAAATTTGTCTGAAAATGAATTTGTATTGATTTTGAAGTTTGGCCTGTAAATAGGCATTTTTGTACAAGAGGCTGACATCCTAGTAAGAGAACGCCGCCGAACAAATAGAATTTATATAATTTGTGAAAAGAAAACAAAACAGTTATGTGAATAATCCCACTGGGTTCCAACTCTGCTATTGCCTTTATGTCCTCGAGCATCTCATCACTTTGCTACTTGGTTGAAGGCAGATCAGATTGATTAGTTCCGTCCGAGCTTAATAGTTGATACCGAAGTCTAGATGCAAGGTGATCCAATGAGACATAGTGTTACACTTTGATCCCTAATTTTTGCCTGGACCGCCCTTTCAGATTTTTAGTCCACCGGGATACCCTTTTTTGCCCAAGCCGCCTTTTCAGGTTTTCGACTTGTCGGGTGTACAAATTTTTCCTTTTCATCCCTTATTTTTGCCCGAACCCTTTTGGTTCACCGGGAAGCCCTTATTTTTTCCTAGGCCAGTCAACCTAGCGGGTCTTTGGTTATGCATAGTATCTTTTCACTATGTCTGCATTGACGGGGTGAGGAAGGTCGTCACCATCCATGGTGGTTAGAATCATAGCTCCGCCTGAGAAAATGTTCTTAACCACAAATGGCCCTTCGTAAGTAGGGGTCTATTTGCCCCTGGGATCACCTTGAGGTAGGATAATGCGCTTGATCACCAGATCCCCAACTTGATACTCTTGTCGTCTAACTTTCTTATTAAATGCCTTGATCATCCATTTTTGGTACGTCTGATCATGACAAATAGCAGTAAGTCTCTTTTCGTCGATTAAGTTCAGCTGATCAAGCCGGGTCTGAATCCAGTTATCTTCGCTTAAACCTGCTGAAGATGTGAAAAACACAAGAAGGGGGGTTGAATTGTTGAAACTTGAAATCAAATGCAGACAACACATTATTTTTATCCTGGTTCGTTTGATCTCAAACTACTCCAGTCCACCCGTCAAGGTGATTTCGCCTCTCTCCAACGAGGTCTTAATCCACTATATTCAACTGAATACAAAACTGCTTTAACAACTGCTAAAGCCTTCTTGAGTCTAACCACAGACCGGTTTCTCAAGGAAATTCTTTTACAGATAAATGAACAAAATGTGTGTTTGATGTTTCTAGAAAAACTATATATCACAACTGTGATAATACACAAAATGAAGCTTATATGAAACTAGAATTCTAGAACTATAGAGTAAGCAGTTGAGAGCTTTAGCAAACTGAATGAGTGAGGACGAAGATGATTGGCTTATGCGTGTAGGAGAATTGTAGAGGATTAGCCATTTCTTTTCTCACTGATTTGTTTAAATAACCTTGGAATAGATACGTTGCTGTCCATAATTACATTTCAATGCTCATAACGTTCTTTCCTTTTTGAGAAGATCTTTGTCTTGGAATAAAGCCGTTGGTAATTAATCTGCCTTGAATGCAGTAACATTGATACTTCAGAATGTTCTGCTTAATGAAAATTTGAGCGTTCTTGGCTTTAGCTTATTCTGGCGCTTCTGAGTGCTGATGACATGGTTAGGATCTTGATAAGAATCAGAGTATGTTAAGCGCAGATTCTGTTCATCAGACTTCAGCGCAAGCACATGTACTGATCTTCTGATGCTGACATATCTTCTGATGCTGATATTGATATTCATGCTGATTCCATCAGAGTTTCCTGCAAATACACAGCATAATTTTGAGTAGCACATATGTCTTATATAATTCTCATAATTCATTTAATCTTGTATTTTGTTATCATCAAAACTCTAACTGAGGGTTGTAGAATCAAACTATATTCTAACAATCTCCCCCTTTTTGATGATGACAAAAACTAGATGTTTTCAATTAAAATAGAATGATGAGAGTATCAGAGTTTAAGAATAAAGAGGAAATGGTATCAGAGATAATCAAATAATGAATACAAGTATCAGAGCTAAGAGGATAAGGAATAAAAATATCAGAGTAATGATGAGAAAAACTCCCCCTGAGTTGATTATTTCCCTTTGATTCCTTGAGTCCTTGAGTATCAGAACTTTATTGAACCTTTCTTTGAGCATCAGAATTTTGCTTTATCAGAGTTCTTCAGATTCTTGTACCTGTAAGCTTTTTAGAACAAGGACATTCAAATATATAAGAATGTTAGAATGTTTGATACTTTTGTCTCAGTAAACCGTTATTGAAAAATATCATTCTTTCTCCCCCTTTTTGTCAGCTATCAAAAAGCATAGTTAATCAGAGTTAAAAAGATTAGAGCAAAACACGTTTGTATTAAAACCGAAGCAATGATAGTTTAGAACAAGTAAAAATATTACAGATAAACATGTAAAGAAAACAAGGAAAACATAAGAAAAATCTAAGAAGAAGGACGAAGTAATGTGAACAGAGCTTCCAACATGCTCTTGATTTGTTCGCTGGTTTCGTTTTGCTTAGCTACCATGTTTTCTATAGAATCAATCTTGATATCCTGCTTGTCCATCCGTTCATTCATCAACATGTCTAATCTCTTCAAATCCTCCAGAGCCTGCCTGTCAAGAGAGGAAGCTTGAGGATCTTCAGATACAGGCTGCTTCTCAGAGCTTTCTGTAGTTCCTTCAGCAGCTTGCTCAGAACTGGACCTTCCATTTCCTTCAGCAGATTGCTGAAGTTCTGTTGAGCCTGTCCATAGCTCTGGTCTTGCAACTTGAAGGTTTCAGCGCAAACCCATCTTCTGAATTGAGTCCAGAGGAGATCTGATACAGCAGGATCAACCACTTCCAGACTTGCTTGTTTCAAAGAAGTGATCCATTTCTACATATCTATTTCAAAGTTCAAAATGTTGGAACCAACATCTGGTTGTTTCGGTTTAGGGATGGTTGTTTTCTGGTTTATTGCAGCAAGGCGTTCAAGGACTGTAAGATCAATGACAGTCTTGCTGTGGTTTTCTGTATTTTTCTTAGGTGAGGGAGTGAGAGGGTCAGAAATAACGATTGGACTTGCTGGGGTGTTTGGTGGAGTTGTTTCTGGTGATGAGGGAAGTTGAGACATATTAACAGTGGTACCACAGGGTAATTGGATGGCCAAAGGTTGTGGTTCAGGGGACTCAGAGGTTT
Source organism: Vicia faba (assembly GCA_948472305.1). Taxonomy (NCBI): domain Eukaryota; kingdom Viridiplantae; phylum Streptophyta; class Magnoliopsida; order Fabales; family Fabaceae; genus Vicia; species Vicia faba. The sequence continues at coordinate 1,577,344,870 of OX451737.1, forward strand.
GAGCCTCAGAGTTTTGAGTCTCAGGTTGTGGAGATTGTTCATGATGAGGAGAGGGTGGATTACTTTCTGGTTGAGGAGAGGAAAGTTGTGGGATTTCTGGTTCTGGTATGGGAGAGAGTGGAGTTTCTGGTATTGGTGAGAGTGGCGTTTCTGGTATTGGTGAAAGTGGGATGTCAGGTTATGGAGAAATGGGAATTTCTGGTTATGGATTTGGATTTTCTGTTTGGGGAGAGGAAGAGTGTTGGTCAATATCAGAAAGAACTTGTGCAAGTTCTGGTTCTAGTATGGTTGCAGTGTTTGGATTTTGTGGTTTAGAGCGGGATCTTCTGAGGGTTAATGACTCAGAAGGGTCAAAGTCAATGTCAAAATCTTTAAAGGTTTGTGGTGTTGGGATATCAGCTAGTGTTGGAATGGGAATAGGAATAGATGTGGAAACAGCAGTTGAATTTAAAACAGTAACAGAAACAGGATTACCTCTTTTCTTTGGAGTCTGCTGAGATGATCCTTCTGGAGCAACTTTTCTCTTCTTGGTCTTCTTCAGAACAACCTCTGGTGTCTTCTGCTGAAGATCTTGAATGTTTAGATTAGGTGTTGTACCATCAGCTTTACAAGCATCCAAATATCTCAGAATGGTTTGAGGCTTAGAGTCAATCTCTGAGAACATAGGGAAGTCGTCAAGAGGGACTCTTCTGCTGGAGATCTCAGCAAAAGGAGTGACGCTGGGATCCTTCTTAATGTTCTCTATCAGCTTCATCTTCTTTAGATTCTTGGCATTCAGCTGCTTGCCAACAGAAGGTTCCAGGGTGCTGATCTCTTGTGCCTCTGTCAAATGTTCAATCAGCCTATTCTCAGTCAGAATATCTGATATCAATCTTCCCAAGGGTATCCAATCCATTTTAGTGTGTTCATCTTCTCTTGTCTCCTTGATGCTTGTTCTCAGATGGTTGAACAGAAGATGAGCTAGATTAATCTTTACCTTCTGATTGATAAAATAGATCAGAAACTGTTGATCTATGTTTATGTAATCAGGAGAGCTTGTAGGCTTCCTGTGGTTGAAACAGCCCAGAATAATCTTTGCCCAAATTCTGTGCTTATCTTTCAGATCCCTTATCTTGCTGGAGGGAAGCCCCAGCGTGAAAATTTCCCTTTCTATAACAGCAACATCTGAGCATCTTTCTGCCATGTCTATACAGCGAATACCACCACCATTGTACCCAATGAGTCTTACAATCAGGTCTTCAGTAATCACAATCTTCTTCCCCGTTATGTAAGAAGTGACTTGGTGATTTGAGGAAGACGCGTGAATCCAAAATTCCTTAAAATAGGAAAAGTTGGACCAACCAACCTGTCAAAGTATTTCTCCCATCCTTGAGCATGAATCTCTTATGATAAATCAAAACCATTTTCTTTCAAACTGTTGAAATCCACTATAATCTCTGACAGAACTTTAAGGTTCTTGACTGGAGTGAGTAGCGTTCTGAGAGGAGCTTCATATTGCTCAGCTGATGCATCTTTCTGGGAACCTGAAGAGAGATTGCTGCTAGAAGCCATGTTCACACGAGGATTTTTTGAAAAAGCTTTAAGGGGTTTCTTGAGGAAGAAGAGCACAGAAAACAGAAGTATTGATTGAAAACGAAAGTTAGGGTAAAAGTTGTGAATGGTGTGAATGGTGTTTAAATAGATTTCGAAAAAGTTTTTGAAAACATAAATGCTTAAGAGAGAGAAATAAATCATGATTAATAGCATTTAATGATGGCTGATTTTAGGGGATTTCAGAAAGATACTTAAACGGTTACTAGTGACATGTGTCTCAATGCATCCAATCAGCGCTTTGCCTTTTCAGAAGCGTGAACGCGTGTTCAGCCTCAGGAAACAACTGATGACTGGATGACACTTGTTTGCTTTGAGTGAACATCACTTCTATCCTTGAACTGAAGAGCTCAGAGCTTCATGGATAGATTCTGATACAATCTGCATTTCTAAAAGTTCTGAAAGAAGATTGATCAGAAGTTCACAGAAATAAACACAATTCTGAAGGTTAATATATAAAATTAAAACAATTTTATTCTGGACAGAGCTTCATGCTGAGATGATTCAGAATGAAGTTGAACCTATCTTCAGAAAGTGGTTTTGTGAAAATATCAGCCCATTGATGGTCTGTATCAATAAATTTTAAGTTTAAGATTCCTTTCTGAATATAGTCCCTAATAAAATGATGTTTTATTTCTATATGCTTAGACCTAGAATGCAAAATTGGATTTCTACTTAAGCAAATAGCAGAGGCGTTATCACAGAGGATATGAATGTTACTCTCATATATCTGGAAGTCCTCAAGTTGACTTTTCATCCAGAGCATTTGTGTGCCGCATCCAGCTGCTACTATGTATTCAGCTTCTGCTGTTGATAGAGCAATGGTGGATTGTCTTTTGCTGGACCATGAGATCAGATTTTCTCCCAGAAACTGGCAGCTTCCAGAAGTGCTTTTACGTTCAACTCTGTCTCCAGCAAAGTCAGCATCACAGTAACTTACTAAGATGTAATCACTAGATTTTCTATAAAACAGACCCAGATTAGTAGTACCTTTCAGATACTTGAAAATTCGCTTAACAGTTGTTAAGTGAGATTCTCTAGGATCTGATTAGAATCTTGCACAAATGCATACACTGAATAAAATATCAGGCCTTGAGGCTGTCAGATAAAGAAGAGAACCAATCATACCTCTGTAGACCTTCTGTTCTACCTTTTTGCTTACCTCTTCTCTTTCAAGAATGCACGTGGGATGCATTGGAATCTTTGATGGCTTACATTCTAAGAGATCAAATTTCTTCAGAAGTTCTTTGACATATTTGCTCTGATGAATGTAAGTTCCTTCTGGGGTTTGATTGATCTGAATGCCCAGAAAGAATTTCAGTTCCCCCATTAGGCTCATCTTAAATTCTGCCTGCATACACTCAGCAAACTTTCTTCCCAGAGAGGGTTTAGTAGATCCAAATATTATATCATCAACATAAATCTGGCAGACTAAAATGTCATTCTTAACTGTCTTACAGAATAAGGTTGTGTCCACCTTCCCTCTGGTGAATTCCTTTTCTAACAGGAAGTTACTTAGTCGTTCATACCAAGCTCTGGGAGCTTGTTTCAGACCATACAGTGACTTCTTTAGTTTGAAAACATATTCTGGATTTTTTGAACTTTCAAAACCAGGGGATTGGTGCACATATACCTTTTCTTCTATATATCCATTTAAGAATGCACTCTTAACATCCATCTGATATAGAGTGATGCCTTTATTAACAACAAAAGAAATTAAAAGCCTGATAGATTCTAACCTGGCGACTGGAGCAAAGGTTTCTGTATAGTCTATCCCCTCTTGCTGACTATAACCTTGTGCTACCAATCGTGCCTTATTTCTGATGACTTCACCTTGTTCATTCAGTTTGTTTCTGAACACCCATTTAGTTCCAATGACGTTGAATCCTTTTGGTTTAGGAACTAGATCCCATACGTCATTCCTTGTGAATTGATTCAGCTCATATTGCATTGCTAGAATCCAGTCATTGTCCAGAAGTGCTTCATCAATTGAAGATGGTTCAATCAGAGAAACAACTCCCATGAGGGATTCTTCAGAGTTTCTGAAGCTGGCTCTTGTTCTGATTGGATCTTCCTTTCTTCCTAAGATTGTTTCTTCTGGGTGATCCATGCTGCTTCTGGATGGTCTTTTCTGAGGTTGATCAACAGAAGATGCTGGATTGCTTGCAGTGCCTCTTTCTGATATTGAGGGAGTGTCTTTGTTAAGAGCTTCTGATGACTTGTCTTCAGTACTTGTGAATTCAACTTCCATACCTGCAAATACTTCATTCTGCTTTGAATTTTGAGAGTCAAGCTTATCATCAAAACGAACACTGATTGATTCTTCCACAATCTGTGTTTCTGTATTGTATACTCTGTACCCTCTTGAGCGTTCAGAGTATCCTAACATAATACACTTATGTGCTTTAGAGTCAAACGTGTTCAAATAATTTTTAGTATTCAAAATAAAGCAAGTACATCCAAATGGATGAAAATATGAAATGTTGGGCTTTCTGTTCTTCCATAATTCATATGGAGTCTTTTCCAGAATAGGTCTTATAGAGATTCTATTCTGAATGTAGCACGCTGTGTTTATTGCCTCTGCCCAGAAGATCTTAGCAACGTTAGTCTCATTGATCACGGTTCTGGCCATTTATTGCAATGTTCTGTTCTTTCGTTCTACAACTCCATTTTGTTGGGGAGTTCTAGGACAAGAGAAATCATGCAGAATGCCTTTGTCATTAAAAAATGATTCAAAATCTTTGTTTTCAAACTCTCCACCATGATCACTTCTGACTTTGACGATTCTAAGATCCTTTGCATTCTGAACTTGGTTACAGAAGGTAACAAACACAGAGTGTGACTCGTCCTTGTGTCTTAAGAACTTTATCCATGTCCATCTGCTATAGTCATCTACTATTACTAACCCATACTTCTTACCACTGACTGAAGCAGTTTTAACTGGTCCAAATAAGTCAATGTGCAGAAGTTCTAATGGCTTAGAGGTGGAAACAACGTTTTTAGATTTAAAAGCAGGTTTTGCAAACTTGCCTTTCTGACATGCTTCACACAGAGCATCTGAATTGAACTTCAGGTTAGGAAGTCCTCTGACTAGATTGAGTTTGTTAATCTGAGATATTCTTCTCATACTAACATGCCCCAATCTTCTGTGCTAGATCCATTGCTCGTTGTTAACAGACAGAAGACACTTTACATTCTGACTTTTCAGTTCAGAAAGTTTGATTTTGTAAATGTTGTTTCTCCTCTTTCCATTAAATAGGATAGTCCCATCTTTCTGACTAACAACTTTGCATGAATTTTGATTAAAGATTATATCATAAACGTTATCACTTAATTGACTTATAGATAACAGGTTATGCATTAATCCATCTACTAATAAGACATTACTTATAGAGGGAAGATTTCCGTTACCTACTGTTCCAGAGCCAATGATCTTTCCCCTCTGATTGCCTCCAAAGCCTAGATGGCCTCCAGGCTTAAGTTCCAGGCTTTGGAACATATGCCTTCTTCCCGTCATGTGTCGTGAGCAGCCAGAGTCCAGGTACCATGACTGGTGTTTCTGCTTTGCTGCTAAAGATATCTGCAACATGTATTATTTTATCCTTAGGTACCCATATTTTCTTGGGTCCTGATTTGTTAGTTTTACCAAAACTCTGGTTGAATTTTGGTTTGACAGAATAATTACTACTAGTATATTTGATGTCATGTGTGTGCCTATATACAAAGTGAGAATCAAGAGGAGTTCATTTAATAACTAAATCCATGGCATTCTTTGGTGTAGGTACCTTACCTTGGTATCCTATTCCTTTTCTTTCATTTCTGCTAACTCCATAGATCATTGGAGCCATCTTGCTTCTATCTATGCTTTTAGCTAGAAACTTATGAAAGCTGTGATCATACTCCTTGATGATCTCATCAGCACTACTGGGAGTTTCAAGAATTGTTTCCTTCTGAGAGTTTTGTAATATATTTTCTAATTTTGAAACTTTATTTTTCAACTCAGAATTTTCCAACTTGAGATTCTCAGTTTTATCAGAGTCAGAAGCAAGATCCCTTTTCAGGTTTCTGAATTTGACTCTGATCTGCTGATATCTTTCCAGAATCTCATTAAGGCTTTCAGCTAGTTCAGCCTTAGTAAAATTAATAGCAAAGTCAGGAAATACCTCTTCTGTGTCTGATTCAGAGTATGATTCAGAAGCTTCACTGTCTTCTGATATGTTTGCCATGAGAGCTATGTTTGCTCTCTCATCATCTGATTCTGAGTCAGCTTCAGATGTGTCAGAGTCATCCCATGTGGCCATGAGACTTTTCTTCTTTTCCTTGCCAAACTTTCTTCTGGGCTTTTCCTTCTGAAGCTTTGGGCAGTCACTTTTGTAGTGTCCTTGCTCGTTGCATTCATAGCAGATGATGTCCTTGTTGTTTGGCTTTCTGCTTCCAGAAGAGCCTTCAGATCTTCTGTGTCCAGAGGAGGATTCTGACCTTCTGTATCTGGAGGAAGATTCGTTCTGATTCTATGATCTTCTAGTATTTCTGAACTTCCTTTGCCTCTGCTTCCACAGTTGGTTCACCCTTCTGGAAAGGAGAGACAATTCATCTTCTTTTGATGAGGACCCATCAGAGGTTTCTTCAACAGCCTGCAAAACCTTGGAGTCAGATTTTCTGTTAGATTTTAAAGCTAATGGCTTACCTTGCTTTTGAGGTTCATCAGCTTCTAGCTCTATCTTGTGACTTCTGAGGGAGCTAACAAGTTCCTCCAGAGAGATTGTGTTGAGATCCTTAGCTAGCTTCAGCGCTGTGACCATTGGCCTTCACTGTTTTGGCAAGCTTCTGATGATCTTCTTGACATGATCAGCAGTAGAATACCCTTTGTCCAGAACTTTGAGACCAGCAACCAGAATCTAAAATCTTGAGAAAATTGTTTCAATAGATTCACTTTCTTCCATCTTGAATGCCTCATACTTCTGAATGAGCGCAAGAGCTTTAGTTTCTTTAACTTGAAGGTTGCCTTCATGCGTCATTCTCAGAGAGTCAAACATGTTCTTTGCAGTGTCTCTGTTTGATATCTTTTCATATTCAGAGTAAGAGATAGCACTGAGAAGAATAGTTCTGGCTTTGTGATGGTTTTTGAAATCACGCTTTTGTTGATCAGACATTGCTTTCTTGTCAATCTTCTGACCATTTGCATTCACTGGGTGCGTGTATCCATCTATCACCATATCCCACAAATCAGCATCGTGGGCCAAAAAGAAGCTTTCAATTCTGTCTTTCCAGTAATCAAAGTTCTCTCCATCAAAGACTGTAGGTTTTCCACTGAATCTGTCTCTTTCTTCATTGTTGTCATTGCTGATGTTGTGATGTGTTCCTGCCATAGTGTTTTTCAACGCTGGATCTTGTACTGACACGGTTAAGTGTTATAAACTCAGAACCAGGCGCTCTGATGCTAATTGAAGATGTGAAAAACACAAGAAGGGGGTTGAATTGTTGAAACTTGAAATCAAATGCAGACAACACGTTATTTTTATCCTGGTTCGTTTGATCTCAAACTACTCCAGTCCACCCGTCAAGGTGATTTCGCCTCTCTCCAACGGGGTCTTAATCCACTATATTCAACTGAATACAAAACTGCTTTAACAACTGCTAAAGCCTTCTTGAGTCTAACCACAGACCGGTTTCTCAAGGAAATTCTTTTACAGATAAATGAACAAAATGTGTGTTTGATGTTTCTAGAAAAACTATATATCACAACTGTGATAATACACAAAATGAAGCTTATATGAAACTAGAATGCTAGAACTATAGAGTAAGCAGTTGAGAGCTTTAGAAAACTGAATGAGTGAGGACGAAGATGATTGGCTTATGCGTGTAGGAGAATTGTATAGGATTAGCCATTTCTTTTCTCACTGATTTGTTTAAATAACCTTGGAATAGATACGTTGCTGTCCATAATTCCATTTCAATGCTCATAACGTTCTTTCCTTTTTGAGAAGATCTTTGTCTTGGAATAAAGCCGTTGGTAATTAATCTACCTTGAATGCAATAACGTTGATACTTCAGAATGTTCTGCTTAATGAAAATCTGAGCGTTCTTGGCTTTAGCTTATTCTGGCGCTTCTGAGTGCTGATGACATAGTTAGGATCTTGATAAGAATCAGAGTATGTTAAGCGCAGATTCTGTTCATCAGACTTCAGCGCAAGAACATGTACTGATCTTCTGATGCTGACATATCTTCTGATGCTGATATTGATATTCATATTCTGATACTGATTCCATCAGAGTTTCCTGCAAATACACAGCATAATTTTGAGTAGCACATATGTATTATATAATTCTCATAATTCATTTAATCTTGTATTTTGTTATCATCAAAACTCTAACTGAGGGTTGTAGAATCAAAATATGTTCTAACACCTGCATCCTTCATGATTTGGAGAGAGGGTATCTGAACTTTAATAGGCAAGACTGTCTCCATGCCATATACCAAGGAATAGGGTGTTGCCCCTGTTGACGTCCGTGCTGAGGTACGGTACCCATGAAGAGAAAATGGTAACATCTCGTGCCAATCTTTGTATGTCACTGTCATCTTCTGCACAATCTTCTTAATGTTCGTATTAGCCGCTTCGACAACCCCATTCATCTTCGATCGATAGGGAGAAGAGTTGTGATGCTGTATCTTGAATTGCTCGCAGAGCTCGGTGATTATCTTGTTGTTGAGATTGGTACCATTGTCCTTAATGATCCTCTCTGGTACACCATATCGACAGATCAGATTGTGCCGAATGAACCGTGCCACTATGTTCTTGGTTACAGTAGCAAAGGAAGCTGCTTCAACCCACCTCGTAAAGTAATCAATTGCTACCAGGTTGAAACGATGCACGTTGGATGCCGTAGGTCTGATCTCGCCGATCATATCAATGCCCCACATTGCAAAAGGCCAAGGTGCCGTCAAGAAGTTTAGAGGAACTGGAGGTACGTGCACCTTATCAGCATAGACTTGGCACTTGTGACATGTCCGAGAATGCTGATAACAGTCAGCTTCCATTATGGACCAATAATATCCTGCCCGAAGGATTTTCTTTGCCATAGTGTGTCCATTGGAATTAGTTCCGAAAGTACCTTCATGCAAATCTGCCATGATCCTTTCTGCTTCATTCTTATCCACACATCACAGTAGGGTTGAATCATGGTTACGCTTGTAAAGAAAACCATTGCTGATGAAGAACTTCGCCGCGAACGTCCTTAGAAACTTCTTATCATTAACAGATGCACCCTCGGGGTATTCCTGAGCCTCAAGGTATCTCTTCACCTCATGAAACCATGGTTTATCTGCTACCTCTTCAGTCTCAACGTCACAGCAATGTGCAGGTTCATCCATCCTTTCAATGATAATCCGGGGAGCCTCGTTGTCCCAATTGACTTTGAACATAGAAGACATCGTAGCTAGCGCGTCTGCCAACTGATTCTCCTCTCTTGGGAAGTGTTCAAAGGTTATCTCCTCGAAATGGGGAAGCAATGTCAACACATACTCCTTGTAAGGATTAATATTTGGGTGTAAGAAAAACAAAAATGGTGAAGTGGCTTAGAGGTGTTACAGATCGTGCTTTTGCTTTTGGTTAGCTTGCATAGGTGATATGGAAGGTGTGTGAACTGGTTTGGGCAAGAGAGCTCAAGAGAAATGAGAGATAGCACTCAAACTGCAGGGCCTGCCCTGTTTTTGCAGTTTGAGAGTGATTCTGAGATGGAGGGTGTTTTGAAGGCTAAGGGCACGTGTATTAGCTTGGTTGTGTTGTGTGAAATGTGTTTGATAACTTTGTTCTTGTGTTCTTTTGCTGATATGGAAGTTGGTATGAGTTATGCAATGTTTCTTCTAACTTAAGCAAGAAATGGCAAGTTGTGTATCTAGGTCAGTAGAGGACCCCTAATCCTGCTGCAAAGCTTCTCTTGATCAGAGTGATTTGTTCATAATCTTGTGCTAAAGAGATTTGGTTTGTACTTGCTTGATTTACCAATTGACATAAAGCATGACTTTTCAAAAATGGCTATTTTGCTTTATCTAAAAATGGATTAAACTTGTATATAATACTTGAACTCATAGAATAACACTTTGACACAATGAACAAGCATTAAATTATTGAGAGTAACTTGGTTTAAGGACCTGTAATCAAGGGCATGCTGGTTTTGAGAAGTTTGCATAACTTATGAACATGAAAAATGGCCAATTCAAAAGTGAGTTTTTGCTATATTGTGAAATTCGAATCTCCCTAACCATGAGGTTGTTTGATGAGTTCTTGGACATTTTGGAAAGCTTGGAATGTGTACTACAATCTATCTTTGAAGTGAAATTTTAAATTCCAAGTGGATGTGTATGGAAAATGGCCTTGAAGTGGGGTAGAAAAACTTGTCAAAATAGGTAAAAAATTCACTAAGTTAAGAATGGTTTAGTGCCCTTATTCAAAAATTTGTAACTTGAGATACAAGATTCAAATGAGAAAACTTTGTGAATCAAAGTTGTAGATTATGCAACAAGCTACAACTTTCATGTTTTGACTTTTGTTTGAATCCAAATGAATCATGGTGAAAAAGTGGGGCAAAGTTGGGAAAAAATTAGGGTTTTTCATAACTTAGAAAAATTCTAAGTTATGAAAAATTCCATTTTAAACCCTAATTTGCATTTCTTGGTTTCTTGGTGAACAAGTTTCATGATTTGGCATGTTTTGATGAAAAATGAATCTTGACTCTTGATTTTGACCAAAAAGTCAAAGTTTGACTTTTCAGTGTACAGTCAAAATTGATCAATTGACTGGGAAATTCAACTGTCAATCTTGTGTACTTGGGATCTTTTGAGCTTGTTGAGTATGTCAAGACAATTCCATGGGGTCCTTGAGTCCATATGTGAGCTTGGTTTGCCATTGGCTAGGTCAAACAGTCAAAAATTGCCTTTGTGCAGTCAAAACCCTGAAAATGACCATTTTGCCCTTTTGATGATCTGATCAAATTTCTTATGGAATTGTGATCCAAACTTGATCAAATGGTCCATATGAGTTCATAATGTTGATGTGGGTCAATTTTCATGAGATTTGACTGTCAATTGGCCACAATTGACTTTTTCCCCAATACAGCTGATTTCTAGGTCATCTGTCCAATTGACTGGGCAAAACTTGGAATCAAGACTTGAAACTTGGTATGGATAAACTTGGGAGTCCAATATGAAGCATGAAAGTCATCTTTGGCATTTTAGGTCAAAACATCTTTGTTCAAACACAAACCCTAATTTGGGTCCATCAATGCAAGGAGAAATCTTGAGCAGAGGAAACCCTAACTGGATCTTGATCTTCAAAGGTCTGGTGATGAGAAGATGTTGAGGAAATGGGAGGGCAAATTTTGGGGTACAACAGTTGCCCCTGTTCAATCTTCTTGGACCTGAAGAGTTAGATTGGCAAGTTTGCCTTTCGTGACTCGAGGGTAAAAGGAGATTGGACACTAGAGTGCCCGGAAATTTGCACTCGCATGTTGGAGTCTCAACAATGTGATGTCGGGAATGGGCTTACAGATGCCATTTAGAGAGATGGTGGATAGGGAGATGGGCTTATAGATGCCATTTGGAGATGTGACAGAAACTTGTCGGGAATGGGCTTATAAGTGCCATTTGGAAGTGTTGATCGCATAAGAGATTCCTTAGCGAGAACTTGTGTATTTGAGAAAGACAGATGTTTTCCTGGCTTGTTACAGGTGTTTGATCTTAAATCTCTTTATGCAGATATGCCTTGGCTAGATACAGGTGTCGAGTCTACAAATGATTGCTCACAGATGTGCCCTGGCTGGATACAGGAATCGAATCCGGAAATAGTTGTCAACAGATATGCCCTGGCTGGATACAGGAATCGAATCTTCGAACTCTTCAGACGTGCCCTGGCTAGATACAGGAGTCGAGTCTGGAAATGTGGTCAACAGATATGCCCTGGCTAGATACAGGAGTCGAATCTGGGAATGTTGTAGTTGACAGATGTGCCCTGGCTGGATACAGGAATCGAATCTTCGAACTCTTCAGACGTGCCCTGGCTAGATACAGGAATCGAGTCTGGAAATGTGGTCAACAGATATGCCCTGGCTAGATACAGGAGTCGAATCTGGAAATGTTGTAGTTGAAGGTAGTTGTCTTTGGGATTGTCTTTTTCCCTGAAAAGGCAAAAGCATAAGTTGTATGCAATGTCATGATGTATGATATGCATGACGCCACGCTGTTCAACATGATATAGCGTGATCATGCACTTTATCATGTATGTAAGCCGAATGTATGAAATGTGAAATGTTTATGAATGTATTTTCGTCGTAGGAAAATAGATCCTTGACGATCGACCAGAGAATTGCTCTGTGGAAGAGATACTTTGCCGAAGTTTTGATGGGAGTCATGCTGAGGACTTTGATGATGGATTCCGCTGGAGATAATGACGATAAACTCCGCTGGGGAATACCAAAGACAAACTCCTGCCGGGGGCTGAAAGAACCTTGCCGAGGGCGATCTTCCATGGCAATTAGCTGAGGATAACCCAGTTATAAGCCTTTGTGAGGAATAACTCTGAATAAAGCTCGGGAGAGACGTCCGTATTCTGCAGGGAACAAGCTTCCAGAATCTACTGGGGATAAGCTTTTAGACCTGCCGGGGAAAGTTGGTGACTTCACTGGGAAAAGTATTGCTGAATCTCGCCTTACTCTGCGGGGAGCTGAGATCGTTTGGTCACATTCTTCAGTCGAATCCACCTTGGTACCTTGGCGGATAAAGCAACTAGACTGCATCAGACAATTTCACATTGCCCCTATTTCTGATGTCACCTGTAATTAATCTTTCGTTTCATGTGCAAATATTTACGAATCAGCAATTTAATGTCAAATGCATATATCAAAAATGAACATTGGACGTTCTTCGCAAGACAAAACAGAAAAAGGTAAAACAATGGCAATTTGTATGGACTGGTGAATTCGTATTGATTTGAATTTTGCTTGTGAATAGGCGTTTTTTGTACAAGAGGCTGACATCCTAGTAAGAGAATGCCGCCGAATAATCACAGAATTGACAATTTTGAAAAGAAAACAAAATAGCTATGTGAACAATCCTACTGGGTTCCAACTCTGATATCGCCTTTATGTCTTCAAGCGTCTCATCGCTTTGCTGCCTAGTTGAAGATGAAGCTGATTGGTCGATGCCGAAGTCTGAGCCAGATAGTTGATGCCGAATTCTGGATGCGAAATGATCCAATGAGACATAATGTTACGCTTTATCCCTAATTTTTGCCTGGACCGCCCTTTCGGGTTTTCAGTCCACCGGGATATCCATTTTTGCCCAAGCCGCCTTTTCAGGTTTTCGACTTGCCGGGGGTACAGATTTTTTTATTTCATCCCTTATTTTTGCCCGAACCCTTTTGGTTCGCCGGGAAGCCCTAATTTTTGCCTAGGTATGTCAACCTAGCGGGTCTTTTATTTATGCGTAGTATTTTTTCACTATGTCTGCATTGGCGGGGTGAGGAAGGTCGTCACCATCCATGGTGGTTAGGATCATGGCTCCTCCTGAGAACACATGTTTAACCAAAAATGGCCCTTCGTAAGTGGGGGTCCATTTGCCCTGGGGATCACTTTGAGGAAGGATGATGCGTTTGATTACCAGGTCCCCAACTTGATACTCTTGCGGTCTGACTTTCTTGTTAAATGCCCTGATCATGCGTTTTTGATACGTCTGACCATGACAGATAGCAGTGAGCCTCTTTTCGTCAATCAGGTTTAATTGATCAAGTCGAGTCTGGATCCAGTCATCTTCCCTCAGATCTGCATCTTTCATTATTCGGAGAGAGGGTATCTGGACTTCAATTGGCAAGACTGCCTCCATGCCATAGACCAAAGAGAAGGGAGTTGCCCCGGTTGACGTCCTTACTGAGGTACGGTACCCATGAAGAGCGAACGGTAACATCTCGTGCCAATCTTTATAAGTCACTGTAATCTTCTGCACAATTTTCTTGATATTTTTATTAGCTGCCTCTACAGCCCCATTCATCTTCGGCCGGTAGGGAGAAGAGTTGTGGTTCTGTATCTTGAATTGTTTGCAAAGCTCAGTGATCATGTTGTTGTTGAGATTGGTACCATTGTCCGTAATGATTCTTTCCGGGACGCCGTACCGACAGATCAGATTATGCCGGATGAAACGTGCCACGACGCTCTTGGTTACTGTGGCGTAGGAGGCTGCCTCAACCCACTTCGTGAAGTAATCGATTGCCACTAAGATGAAGCGATGCCCATTGGATGCCGTCGGTCGGATCTCACCGATCATATCAATCCCCCACATTGCAAAAGGCCAAGGTGCCGTCAGGACGTTCAGAGGAACTGGAGGAATATGTACCTTGTCAGCATAGATTTGGCATTTATGACAAGTTCGAGAGTGTTGGTAACAATCAGCTTCCATTGTGGACCAGAAATATCCTGCCCGAAGGATTTTCTTAGCCATGGTGTGTCCACTGGAATGCGTTCCAAATGTACCTTCATGCAGTTCTATCATGATCTTCTCTGCTTCGGCCTTATCCATACAACGTAGTAGAGTTGAATCATGATTCCATTTGTAGAGAATGCCGTTGCTGAGGAAGAATTTTGCCGCAAACCTCCTCATGAATTTCTTGTCATTGACAGATGCACCTTCAGGGTATTCCTGAGCTTTCAAGTACCTCCTCACCTCATGATACCAGGGTTTTTCAGTCACCTTTTCGGCCTCAAGATCGCAGCAGTATGCTGGTTCATCCAACTTCCAGATAATGATCTGGGGAGCCTCATTGTCCCATTTAACTTTGAACATTGAAGACATCGTATCTAGCGCGTCTGCTAGCTGATTCTCCTCTCTCGGGAAATGCTCAAAAGTTATCTCTTCAAAGTGGGGAAGCAAGGTCGACACATACTCCTTGTAAGGAATAAGATTTGGGTGTTTCGTATCCCACTCGCCTTTGATCTGATTGATCACGAGAGCGGAATCTCCGAAGACACTCAGAAATTTGATCCTTAAGTCGATTGCAGCTTGTAAACCCATGATACATGCTTCATATTCTGCCATGTTGTTGGTGCAGTTGAAGCACAATCGGGCGGTGAGTGGAGTATGAGTTCCTTTGGGAGATATAATAACAGCGCCGATGCCGTTACCCAAAGCATTGGAGGCTCCATCAAAATGCATAGACCATCGGGATCCTTCCTCAGGTCCTTCATCCGGTCCAGGTACTTCACAGTCAGTTACCACCATGATGTCTTCGTCCGGAAAATCAAAGTTCAATGATTGGTAATCGTCCACAGGTTGGTGTGCCAAATGATCTGCCAGTACACTTCCTTTAATTGCTTTTTGAGTTGTATACTGGATAGCATATTCTGTTAAGATCATTTGCCATCTCGCTATTCTTCCAGACAGAGCGGGCTTTTCAAATATGTACTTGATGGGATCCATCTTTGAAATCAACAAAGTGGTGTGAGTCAGCATTACTGTCTCAGCCGGCGAGCAGCCCATACTAGAGCGCAGCAAGTTTTCTCAAGCAGTGAGTAACGAGACTCACAGTCGGTAAACTTTTTGCTCAAGTAATAAATAGCGTGCTCTTTTCGGCCAGACTCGTCATGCTGCCCCAACACACACCCCATTGAGTTATCAAGTACTGTCAAGTATAATATTAGAGGTCTTCCTTCCACTGGTGGCATAAGAATGGGTGGCTCTTGGAGATATTCTTTTATCCTTTCAAAGGCAGCCTGACAGTCATCGTTCCAGCGTACTACTTGATCTTTCTTCAGTAATTTGAAGATTGGCTCACAAGTGGCAGTCAGATGTGAGATGAATCGGGCAATGTAATTCAGTCGTCCCAGGAAGCCTCTGACTTCTTTCTCTGTCTTAGGGACTGGCATCTCTTGAATGGCTTTAACCTTGGCAGGGTCCACTTGAATACCCTTATCACTTACAATGAAACCTAATAATTTTCCGGATCTTACCCCAAAGGTGCATTTGTTGGGATTCAACCTCAGCTTGTATAACTTGAGTCGGTCGAACAGCTTCCGCAGATGATCAAGGTGTTCTTCCTCAGTTTGGGACCTTGCAATCATGTCATCAACATATACCTCAATCTCATGATGGATCATATCATGAAATAAAGCAACCATGGCACGTTGATAGGCTGCCCCAGCATTTTTCAAACCGAATGGCATGACCTTATAGCAGAAGGTGCCCCACTGAGTCACAAAGGTAGTCTTTTCCATATCTTCCGGAGCCATCTTGATCTGATTATACCCTGAAAAACCATCCATTAAGGAGAAAACCTTGTGTTGAGCGGTATTATCGACAAGAACGTCAATGTGAGGTAGAGGGAAATCATCCTTGGGACTGGCCCTGTTCAAATCCCTGTAGTCGACACACATCCTGACTTTACCGTCCTTCTTCGGTACTGGCACCACATTGGCAACCCACTGAGGGTAAGAAGTTACTGCTAGAAACCCGACGTCGAATTGCTTCATAACCTCAGCCTTGATCTTTTCAGACATCTCTGGGCGCATACGGCGGACCTTTTGCTTTACCGGAGGGCAGTCTTCCTTGGTCGGCAGGTAATGAACTACAATGTCGGCATCCAAACCAGGCATATCTTCATAGGACCAAGCAAATATCTCCATATAATCCTGTAGCATCTGGATCAATCGTTGCTTCACGCTGAGCTCTAGATTGGCACCAATCTTGACCTCTTTCCTATCTGCCTCAGTACCCAGGTTGATTGTTTCCACCGGCTCTTCATGTGGTTGAATAGCCCTCTCTTCCTGGAGCAACAGTCTCGCGAGTTCACCAGGCACTTCGCAATCATCTTCACCTTCGTCCTCGGCCAAGTTGATCGGATTCTCGAAGTCATAACTGGCGGTAGCAGAGCTGTTGCCAGTAAGATCCAGAGTGGATTGAAACCTGTATAAGTGAGTGTGTGTAAATATAGCTGTTTTGCAATATATATAACACAGAAAGGAAAAGGAGCATAAGATTTGAAATGCAACAAACTTCCAATGTTTTGATTGATGATATATGGAAATGTCATACAAAAAGCCCTCACAAATGGGGCTACGATGCCCCGGGTAGGACACCGAGCCAATAAAAGTTTTAACACATTGTTTGTTACAAATTGGAAATCAAAAGAAATTAATTACTGCGTGACAAATGTGATAGGTGTAAAATCCTTTGCCGTCCAGTTTCTTGGTCCGTTGCTGGTAGTCGGGTAGATCCAACTGTCAAACTCTGCTTCCTCCACATCCTCCTCAACAGCATTCACCCTTGGGTTGGAGATAAACACCGGAGCCTTTCTGATCTTTTCCTTGCGCACAACCCTCTGAGCCTCTGCAGTAAAGCCCAGCCCAAACTTGTCATTCTTTTGAGTGAAGTCAGGAAGCTGACCCCAGTTTGCACAATTGCCTTTCTCGATTACAGCCCGGGCATCCTTCAAGGAAGCCATCTTCAACGGAAAGTCCTCTCCAACCACCGCTTCAGTTGATGCCAACACTGGAGGTACTTCCTCAAAATGCTGAAAGGGGGTTTCAATAAACTCCCCGTCCATCTTGATATACCGGAATGAATTCAAGTGACTCACCATGTATTCCTCCTCACCCTGCACAGTAACAATCTTCCCTTTGACAGGGTATTTGAGCTTTTGGTGTAAAGTGGAAGTTACTGCCCCAGCTTTATGAATCCAGGGTCGACCCAACAAGCAGGAGTAAGATGGACGAATATCCATTACATAGAACGTTGAGCCGAAAACTTGGGAACCCACACGAATAGGGATTTCTACCTCACCGTGCACCATCCTCTTAGAACCGTCGAAGGCTCTAACAATGATGTTACTAGGTTTCAACTCCAAACCCTCACAATCTAAGCGATCCAATGCCTTCTTGGGTAAAACATTAAGGGAAGAACCGGTATCCACCAATACGTGCGCGAGAGTAGTTCCCCTGCACTCTATAGAGATGTGCAGGGCATCATTGTGATTTTTCCCTTTGGCGGTAAGGTCAGCATCTGAGAACCCCAAGCCATTGTCAGCCGTCAAATTAGCCACACAGTCGGTGAATTGATCCGCGGAGGTCTCTTGCGGCACATGGGCCGTTTTCAGAAATGAAATCAGGGCTTTTGCATGGGCCTCTGAGCATAGCAGCAATGATAGCATAGATATTTTGGAGGGAGTATGCCCCAATTGTTCAACAACATTAAAGTCACTCTTTTTGATAATTTTAAGAATTTCCTCCATTTCTTGTTGGGAGGCTTCCACAACATTCTTCTTTGGTGCCTCCGTCCTGGCAGGCAAACCGGTAGCAACTTCTTTGCCCCGAGTATCAGAAGACTCGGCGGCAGTAGTAGACACAGGAACTTGAACTGGAACATGCACACTTGCGGGTGTGATGGTGAGAGGTTTTCGGATAACTGGCGGTGCAATGTCAGGCGAGAAGAGCCTGCCACTGTGGGTAATCTTGGCGGGACCAGTGATGTTACTGATACTGGTATTGGTGTTGAATTCCTGCTTCACCCCGAGCACATACACATCGGCTCCATAATGCCATGGGACCGCTTTATCAGACTCATACGGGAGAGGCCCCGGGACAGTAATAGTGATGGGTGCAACAGACATAACTTGAACTGGTTTCTTTACGGGAGCTTTGGCAGGATTGTAGATTGTGACAACAGATATTTATTCAATAGGAACAGACGGAACAACAGTTTTCTTGAACAAAATTTCCTTGCTATCCATCAGGCTTTGGATGCCTGATTTCAGCAGTGGACAACCGGTAGGGATAAGAGCACACAGGAGGCAACCCTTACTACAACCCGGAAATAAACCGGCTAGTAGTAAGTTCCTCTTTACAGTCAAAAGAGGGGTAACAACTTCATTCACCGAAACAGCATACAATTCTTCCTCAATGGCATTTACCCTATGCTGGGGCATAGGGGCAATTACAACATTCGGCCTCTCAGGCGCTTCAAACTGAATTTCCTTCGCGTCGATAAGATCTTGCACTTTGTTTCTCAAGGCCCAGCAATCATCAGTAGTGTGCCCGGAACTATCAGAATGATAAGCACACCGGGCATTTGGGTTATACTTAGGAGATGCAGTGTTGACGACCTTAGGAGCTTCTTTGGTGGTCACCAAATTGGTGGATAGCAGTTGAGGTAAAATTTGAGATAAGGTCATACTCAGCCGAGTATACTGCCTCTTGGGCCTTTCGCCTCTTTGTTGATTGTACTGCTGAGGAGCAGCAACAGGTTTTGAAATGACCAGAGCATTAACGGCTTGGCGACTTTCTGGCTTGACTTGTCTTTTAGGACCATAGACGGCACTTGCTTCTTTCTTAAAAGGCCTCTTCTCAGCACTCGCAGCAACACCGTTCTGAATCTTTCCTGACTTGATGCAAGCTTCTATTCTCTCGCCCGTTAAGATCAGATCGGTAAACCCCGCGGAAGAGTTACCAATTATATGATTGAAGAAAGGCCCAGATAGGGTTCCTAGAAACATATCAACAAGTTCACGGTCGGTTAAAGGAGGCTGCACCCTTCCAGCCAAATCCCTCCATTTTTGTGCGTATTCTTTGAATCCCTCGCTTGTTCCTAGCGACATACCCTGAAGTTGGGTACGAGTAGGGGAAAGGTCAGAATTGTATTGGTATTGTTTGTAGAAAGCGGTGGCCAAATCTTCCCAATTCCGGACACTGGTTCCTTCTAGCTGATAAAACCACTCCAACTGAGCTCCAGAAAGGCTGTCTTGAAAGAAATGAATCCAAAGGTTTATATCTTCCGTATAGGGTTGAATCTTTCTCACGTAGGACCTGAGATGCATTTTGGGGCAGGACAGCCCATCATACCTTACAAACACTGGCACTTTGAATTTTGGGGGAATCAAAATCCCGGAAACCAAACCCAAGTCTTCAAAATCCAAACCCGGAACTCTCTGTAGCTCCATGGCGGCTAATCTGTCTTCTAAACCCTTGTATTTATCATCAGCCGGAGGGTATTGCTGGTCAGAATAATCTTCATCCTCTTCAACCTCTTCTTCTTCCACATCAGACTCGGAAGGCACCGCAACTCCATCTCTTTTACTGGTCCCTTCATCAGAAGTAGGAGGAAATTCAAGCACTCTTCGAGCTTCTCCGTCAAATCTTCTCCCCAAAGTAGCCACCCCGAGTCTCTTTTTCTTCTTCTTCACTGGGTCTTTGTTCCCCAATTGAGTCTTGATATCCTCCTGATCCTTAGCCAAGGTCATCAGGAGTTGCTGGAACTGTGCATTCTGAGCCTGTAGGTCTTTGATTGTTTGCTCGAGATCCATCCTACTGAAATAAACAACAGACAGATAAGGAAACCTGGAATGAGACCTGCTTATGCACATGATGAATGGTATGCTTATGTATGCAATGCATTCAAGGATTTAGGACATTCAAAATTGTTTTAGACAAAGAAGAACGCACGTCATATTAATAAGAAGAAATTTGTCAGTACATAAATGCCCCATGGGCCAAATATTACAAAATAAACTTCTTAAGGCAGAAAGACATTGCGCATACTCTTTGGTGCGATGTAGGTATTGAGGGCCTCTTGCTCGTGGAGTCGGCGGGTAAGCTCTAGAACCTTATTTTCACTGGCGTAGTAGCTAGCTTCAAAAGTATTCCGTTCCTCCTTGAGCTGAATCCAACTTTTCTGCATTTCCTCCCACGATGTAGGCATGTCTGGATGTAGGATGGTGTAGGGAACCTCTCCTTCATTGACAGGCTCTTTAATCACAGGGAGTATATGGGGATAAGGCATCATTAGATTTTGGGCTCGGGCTCGTACCCACTTGAGATAGGGCTCAAGAGGGATAGAGTTCTTGTGTCCCAGAGTCTTGCTATCAACCTTGTTGAGTTTTCCCCAAGCTCTGATGAATCTTTGGCGAAGTCCTTGCGCATCGTTGTCGAAGTCAAAAACTAGGCTAGGAATCAACATATCATGAGGGCCATCCCTCCGTGCATATCCAAATTGCCTCAACGCTAGGCAAGGGTTGTAGGTAATACCCCTTCTAATTCCCAGTAAAGGAACATTAGGAAATTCTCCGCAACGATCGACAATGATGACATTTTCTCTGGACCGAGAACACCAATGCATATCAGAATGAGTAAGAGTCATCAATCGTTGGGACCACCTTGTACCTTGGTCATTCTTCAAGACAGACTGTGGAAGGTGCGAAATAAACCACCTTGCAAGGATAGGAGTACAGCACATGAGAACACCCCTCTTTCTCATTGTTCGTGTGTAAAATGAGTGAAGAATGTCCCCAAGCAATGTCGGTATTGGATTTCTGGACAAGAAGATTTTGACAGCGTTGACATCTACCAATTGGTCAGGATTTGGGAACAAGACCAACCCATAGATAAGGAGTGCCACAATCTCTTCAAAGGCTTGTAGGTCCAATGAGTTCCAACATTCTTGTGCCTTCTCAAACAAGAATTTTGCTGAGAATCCCTTGACGCCGCTTCTGGTTTCCCAATGACCCTTGATGTCGGATGGTTGTAGATGTAATGCTCGAGCAACATCTTCCGGCTTTGGTTCCTTTTCCCTACCATTGAAGGGTAGTTGATTAAGGATAGGAATTCTCAGGAGTTGAGAAAACTCCTCCAAAGTGGGTACCAATTGATAATCAGGGAAAGTGAAGCAGTGGTGAAGAGGGTCAAAGAATTGGAATAGCACTTTCATCATGTCTTCTTCAATGTTGGTGTTGACCAGGCTGAGCAGTCTACCATGTCTTTCAATGAAGGATGAATTTTCCGGAATTCTTGAAGTGATCTCCTTGAGCTGGGGAGAGATTCTCACAAGGTTGACTTGAATGGTATTTCTGCGAGGAATTTCCATGTCCTACAAAACAAGAACAAAGATGAAGATCCAAAACCCTTGAAATGGTTAGAGAATGCATATGATGCTTCATGATGTTTATGATGTATGCACAAAACATATGTACAAGCAAATCACACAAAACCCTAGTTTCAGGCTTGCATGGGGTTTCATAGGTAAGTACCCTCTTGAGTGTAGTTGGCTTAAAAACCTATCCTATAAATAGTAACCGGGTTCTAAGGAGCTCAATATCACTGGATTGTTTTCATTGTTCATTGTTTTGGCTTAGCCACTTAACTAGCGACCAAAATATTCCGAGAAAACAACCCTCAATGAGTGTAGTATCGAGTATCTACCAACTTCGGACTGCACCAAAGCCGGTCATCTCACTACCCCTAATAAAAGGCCAAGATGGTCAAGTAAGGTTCTAGGTCATTAGTGCTTAGTGACATCACTCAGCGGCCCCGTACTCTCCTTGATTGAACTCAAGGGTTACCGGTACTCACAAATATGTCACACTAATATAGCTATTGCTTCGACCGTGTCGGTATACCCCGCACAGTTTCCACAACGTATTGTTATCTATGAATGTTTCCCAAAATCCGGGTGTAGGATTTGCAAACCCAAACAATATAGCCAAAGTATAAAGCAAACAATTCAAACAATTAGTCATGCAAGAGGGTGATCTAAGCCCTAAGGTTACTCCACTTTCAAAAATTTCCCCAGCAGAGTCGCCAGTTCTGTGATACGGTGGGAGAACTG
Source organism: Vicia faba (assembly GCA_948472305.1). Lineage (NCBI taxonomy): Eukaryota > Viridiplantae > Streptophyta > Magnoliopsida > Fabales > Fabaceae > Vicia > Vicia faba. Next base: position 1,577,367,092 of record OX451737.1, read on the forward strand.
ACTATGGTTTTGCGTTTGTTTTCGCAAATGTTTCGGTTGAGCAAGAGTCGCCACCGACTTTTTATTTTATCCTAAGGAAAGGTCAAAAAGCACAGCAAAAACCTTTTGAGATGTTTTCTTGAGTTCGGGGAGTAGATTATAGAAAGGGAAGGTATTAACACCCTTTCTATCCATGGTTATCCATGGGCTCTTAGTTACTTGCTTAGATCACCTGCCTTTTGTTTTCAATTGTTTTAAATGGTGCTTGTGTGTGTGGGTTTGAAAATGTTTTGAAAAGAAGCCAATGTGGTGGCAACCTTTGTAATGATCCATATGGGGATGTATACAAAGATGTATGTCTTTTGAAAAAATTTTCATTTGTTTTTGAAAGTTGTTTTGAAAGTGTTTGTGAGGTGTGTTTTAGAAAATAAGCAAGTGCTTTGTTTTTGCAAGTTTGATTCAAGTAACTAAGAGGTTATCTACTCCTAAATTTCTCAAAGTTTATTGCTATGTTTTAACCCTTTTAATAAGTTTGTTCCACCATTGTATTTGGTGGACAATCTCATGTTAGGATGTGAAAGGGACGGGAGCGGGTCATCGTTTAGACCATAATTGCAACGGTGTTAAGTATCTTTGGGCATTTCCTTTAAGGGACTTGATCATTTGTTTTTGTTTGTTTTGAAAAGTGTTATCGAGGGACTATGATCATTCAATTTGTTTGTTTTGCTCAAAGAGACCTAACATGCAATATGGCCCATTCTTGAAAGGCAACAAGTGGAATACCCTAGGGGGTGCAAGTGTGATTTGTGTGTCCATTTTCATGCTTGTTTGTCTTATATTAGGTCCAACTATTTTGTTCATTTTTTATTCGCATATAAACCCTAATTCTAGCATTGTATTTTAGAAAGCGATAAAGTGCGAAATTTAAATTCCTACGCTATTACAACACAATAATATAGGGAGGGGGGGTACAATGTTTCAAATGGGGAGGTATTTAGACAGGAAATTGAATCTAAGCTATTACATCAATATTGAATATTTGCAAGGTAATTTAATTGCATAAATAAAATAAAAATAGAACAAATATGCAAGAATGCAAGAAATGGTTTTTTTATATGTATGAAAAAAAGGATTATTTATGTAAAATAAAAAGAAAATAAAAAAATATTATTTTTGGAGTATTTTTAAATTTAGGGCAAAACCCTAATTTTTATTAAATGAAATGCATTAATTATTTAATATGTGCAAGTATTTATTTATTATGTACAAAATAAAATAAAGTGAAGTATTTGTCAAAAATGTATTTTTACATTAAATATTAATAATAATAAAAAAAACAAAAGTGTATATATTTGCATTTACCCTAAATATATTAAAAATATATGTATATATATGTATAATTTTAAATATGTATTATATATATAAATAATAATAATTTTTAATATATAAAAAAAAAGGTATTTTTTATGTAAAATATTTTCAGAGGGTATAATAAAATAAAAATGAAAATGAAAGTATTTCTACCTATTTCTCAATATTTTAATGAAATGTATATATTTATTTATCTAAGTATTAATCAAAAGAAAATCATATAAATACCTAATAAATTAAAAAATGGTGAGAAAAAATATTTTTATATTTTTTTATGTCATGAGAAAAAATAAACAAAGTCAATCAAAAAAGAAAAAAGGTCAAAAAGTCAAAGAAATAAGCAAATGGGCCTTGGGGGTGTGAAAGCAAAAAAGTGGTGCAAATAAGAAAAGTATTCCAGGCCCAGCCCAGAACCAGTCATCTTCAACCTCTGAACAACATCACTCACGCGTTTTCTATCTCTTGATTCCTGGACTTTCAAGCAAAACTCATAACATGAAAAGTGTAGAGCATGAGAAGACGAATTCAACCATGTAAAGAACTTGACTTAACTCTCTAAGATGAGGGAGAATTTCTTCTCCCTCAATTTCTGACCTAACTTTTATGCCATGTTCAGACTCAAAATTCTTGCAGCACACATAACATAAATGAAATCTAACTATATGGGCATGTTCAGGGCTATGACTGTGACATATTTTCTTCACAAACCTAAAGCTAACAATGCCTGATAAGAGAGATAGAACTTCATGAAGATACCTGTTCAGTTGGAATCGTGCTTTGCAATGGAGGAGTTTTCAAAGCAAGATGATGATTTGTATAGCTTCCTTGAAGTGTAAGGATACTATTCCAAGTTCTACTTTGTCTTGAAACTCCCTGAATCGTGCTAGAGAACTTCAACTGCAAAACAGAAAAACAAAAATGGTGAAGTGGCTTAGAGGTGTTACAGATCGTGCTTTTGCTTTTGGTTAGCTTGCATAGGTGATATGGAAGGTATGTGAACTGGTTTGGGCAAGAGAGCTCAAGAGAAATGAGAGATATCACTCAAATTGCAGGGCCAGCCCTGTTTTTGCAGTTTGAGAGTGATTCTGAGATGGAGGGTGTTTTGAAGGCTAAGGGCACGTGTATTAGCTTGGTTGTGTTGTGTGAAATGTGTTTGATAACTTTGTTCTTGTGTTCTTTTGCTGATATGGAAGTTGGTATGAGTTATGCAATGTTTCTTCTAACTTAAGCAAGAAATGGCAAGTTGTGTTTCTAGGTCAGTAGAGGACCCCTAATCCTGCTGCAAAGCTTCTCTTGATCAGAGTGATTTGTTCATAATCTTGTGCTAAAGAGATTTGGTTTGTACTTGCTTGATTTACCAATTGACATAAAGCATGACTTTTCAAAAATGGCTATTTTGCTTTATCTAAAAATGGATTAAACTTGTATATAATACTTGAACTCATAGAATAACACTTTAACACAATGAACAAGCATTAAATTATTGAGTGTAACTTGGTTTAAGGACCTGTAATCAAGGGCATGCTGGTTTTGAGAAGTTTGCATAACTTATGAACATGAAAAATGGCCAATTCAAAAGTGAGTTTTTGCTATATTGTGAAATTCGATTCTCCCTAACCATGAGGTTGTTTGATGAGTTCTTGGACATTTTGGAAATCTTGGAATGTGTAATACAATCCATCTTTGAAGTGAAATTTGAAATTCCAAGTGGAAGTGTATGGAAAATGGCCTTGAAGTGGGGTAGAAAAACTTGTCAAAATAGGTCAAAAATTCACTAAGTTAAGAATGGTTTAGTGCCCTTATTCAAAAATTTGTAACTTGAGATACAAGATTCAAATGAGAAAACTTTGTGAATCAAAGTTGTAGATTATGCAACAAGCTACAACTTTCATGTTTTGACTTTTGTTTTAATCCAAATGAATCATGGTGAAAAAGTGGGGCAAAGTTGGGAAACAATTAGGGTTTTTCATAACTTAGAAAAATTCTAAGTTATGAAAAATTCCATTTTAAACCCTAATTTGCATTTCTTGGTTTCTTGGTGAACAAGTTTCATGATTTGGCATGTTTTGATGAAAAATGAATCTTGACTCTTGATTTTGACCAAAAAGTCAAAGTTTGACTTTTCAGTGTACAGTCAAAATTGATCAATTGACTGGGAAATTCAACTGTCAATCTTGTGTACTTGGGATCTTTTGAGCTTGTTGAGAATGTCAAGACAATTCCATGGGGTCCTTGAGTCCATATGTGAGCTTGGTTTGCCATTGGCTAGGTCAAACAGTCAAAAATTGCCTTTGTGCAGTCAAAACCCTGAAAATGACCATTTTGCCCTTTTGATGATCTGATCAAATTTCTTGTGGAATTGTGATCCAAACTTGATCAAATGGTCCATATGAGTTCATAATGTTGATGTGGGTCAATTTTCATGAGATTTGACTGTCAATTGGCCACAGTTGACTTTTTCCCCAATACAGCTGATTTTTGGGTCATCTGTCCAATTGACTAGGCAAAACTTAGAATCAAGACTTGAAACTTGGTATGGATAAACTTGGGAGTCCAATATGAAGCATGAAAGTCATCTTTGGCATTTTAGGTCAAAACATCTTTGTTCAAACACAAACCCTAATTTGGGTCCATCAGTGCAAGGAGAAATCTTGAGCAGAGGAAACCCTAACTGGATCTTGATCTTCAAAGGTCTGGTGATGAGAAGATGTTAAGGAAATGGGAGGGCAAATTTTGGGGTACAACAGTCAGCATATACTGTCTCATCCGGCGAGCAGCCCATGCCAAAGTGCAACAAGTTTTATCGAGCAACGAGTATCGGGTCTCGCAGTCGGTAAAATTTTTGCTAAGGTAATAAATAGAATTCTCTTTTCGGCCAGACTCGTCATGCTGACCCAGCACACACCCCATTGAGTTGTCGAGTACTATCAAGTATAAGATCAAAGGTCTTCCTTCAACTGGTGGCATCAGAATAGGCGGCTCTTGGAGATACTCCTTGATCCTTTCGAAAGCGGCCTGACATTCATCATTCCATCTTACCACTTGATCTTTCTTCAGTAACTTGAAGATTGGCTCACAAGTAGCAGTCATGTGCGAGATGAATCGGGCAACGTAGTTCAGTCGTCCCAGAAGCCTCTGACTTCTTTCTTTGTTCTGGGAGCTGGCATCTCCTGTATGGCCTTCACCTTTACAGGATCCACTTGAATACCTTTGTTGCTTACAACGAAACCCAGTAGCTTACCAGATCTCACCCCGAAGGTGCACTTGTTTGGGTTTAACCTCAGCTTGTACATCTTCAACCTGTCAAACAGCTTTTGTAGATGGTCAAGGTGTTCCTCCTTAGTTTGGTACCTTGCAATCATTTTGTCGACGTATACCTCAATCTTATGATGGATCATGTCATGAAACAAAGCAACCATGACACACTGATACGTTGCCCCAACATTTTTCAATCCAAAAGGCATGACCTTGTAGCAAAAGGTACCCCACTGAGTAACAAAAGTTGTCTTCTCCATGTCTTTGGGAGCCATCTTAATCTGATTATAACCGGAGAAACCATCCATAAAGGAGAATACCTTGTGCTGAGCGGTGTTGTCAACCAGAACGTCGATATGAGGTAGAGGGAAATCATCTTTGGGGCTCGCCCTGTTCAGATCTCTATAGTCAACACATATTCGAACTTTACCATCCTTCTTAGGCACAGGAACCACGTTGGCCACCCACTGAGGGTAAGAAGTCACTGCTAGAAAACCGGCATCAAACTGTTTCATAACTTCAGCCTTGATTTTCTCAGACATCTCTGGGCGCATTCGGCAAACCTTCTGTTTCACTGGAGGACAGTCTTCCTTGGTAGGCAGGCGGTGAACCACAATATCGGTATCCAACCCAGGCATATCTTCATAAGACCAGGCAAAGATCTCAACATACTCACGCAGCATCTAAATCAACCGTTGCTTCACACTAAGCTCCAGATTTGCACCAATCCTGACCTCTTTCTTGTCTATCTCTTTACCCAGATTCATGGATTCCACCGGTTCTTCGTGCAGCTGAATAACCCTCTCTTCTTGAAGTAACAATCTTGCAAGTTCACTAGGCACTTCGCAATCATCTTCACCTTCGTCTTCGGCTAAGTTGATCGGACTTTCGAAGTCATAACTGGCAGTAGCAGAGTCATTACCAGTGAGATCCAGAGTGGATGTAGACCTGTATATGTGAGTGTGTGTAAAATAGCTGTTTTGCAATATGTAATAAAAGAAAAACAAGGAGCGAAAAATTTGAAATGCAAGAAACGTCCAATGCTTTTATTAATGATATATGAAAATGACACACATAAAGCCCTCACAAATGAAGCCACGGCGCCCCGGGTAAGACACCGGGCCATAGAGTTTAAAACATTGTCTGTTACATATTCAAAACAAAAAGTTTCATTACTGGGTAACAAAAGAAATAAGGATGAAGTCCTTTGCTGTCCAGTTGCTTGGTCCACCGTCGGTCGTAGGATAGATCCAGCTGTCAAACTCAGACTCTTCCACATCGTCTTCAATGGCATTCACTCTCGAGTTGCTGATGAAAACGGGAGGTCTTCCGATCCGTGCATTCCGAACAGCCTTTTGAGCTTCTGCAGTGAAATCCAAACCAAACTTGTTAGTCTTCTGTGTAAAATCAGGGAGTTGGCCCCAATTTGTACACCCACCTTTCTCGACAACAGCCCGAGCATCCTTAAAAGAAGCCATCTTCATAGGAGAACCTTCAACAAAAGCCTCAGCTAACGTCAGTGTCCGGGGAACCTCTTCAAAATGTTGAAATGGGGTTTCAACAAACTCCCCATCCATTTCTACGTATCAGAAAGAGTTGAGGTGGCTCACCATGTACTCTTCCTCTCCTTGTACTGTCACAATCTTCCCTTTGTCCGGGTACTTCAGCTTCTGGTGGAGCGTTGAGGTTACGGCCCCAGCTTTGTGGATCCATGGACGACCCGGCAAGCAAGAATAAGATGGCCGAATGTCCATCACATAGAATGTAGAGGCAAAAACCTGAGAACCAACCTTAATAGGGATATCAACTTCTCCGTGCACCATCCTCTTAGACCCATCAAAGGCCCTGACGACAATGTTGCTTGGTTTCAGCTCCAACCCTTTGCAGTCCAACCGGTCTAGAGCTTTCTTAGGCAAAACGTTCAATGAGGAACCAGTATCCACCAATACATGAGCAAGAGTAGTGCCCCTGCATTCAATGGAGACATGCAGGGCATCATTGTGATTCTTCCCTTTAGCAGTCAAGTCGGCGTCATAGAAACCCAACCCATTATCGGTAGTCAGACTAGCCACGCAATCTTTGAACTGGTCAGCCGATGTCTCTTGTGGTACGTGTGCAGTCTTCAAGAAAGCAATCAGAGCCTTGGCATGGGCCTCTGAGCATAGCAACAGTGACAACATAGAGATTTTGGACGGAGTTTTCCCCAGTTGTTCAACTACATTGTAGTCACTCTTTTTGATGATCTTTAAAATCTCTTCCATCTCTTGTCTAGAAGCTTCAACAGTAATTGCCTTCGGTGCCTCCGTCTGGGCAGGCACATCAGTGGTGATCCCTTTGCCCCGAGTGTCAGATGACTCGGTGACAGGGGTAAGAATAGGAACTTGAACAGGAATAGTAGCAGGTACACTGGCAGGTGTAATAACAACAAGTTTTCGGGCAGTTGGTGGAGAGATATCAGGTGAGAAAAGTCTTCCGCTGCGGGTGACTTTAGCAGGTCCAACAATATTGCTGACGTCAGTATCAGCATCCAACTCTTGTTTTACTCCATGAAAATAAACATCGGCCCCGTAATGCCAAGGGACAACTTTATTAGAGGTATAGGGGATAGGCCCAGGAATGCTGATGATCAATGGTGCGATTCTTGGAACAGATGTAATTCTAACAGGCTTCCTCGAGGGAGCCTTGGAAGAATTGTCGAAAATGGTAATGATAGCAACTTCTTCAGTAGGAATTAAAGGCATAACAGTCTTCTCAAACAGAATTTCTTTACTATCCATCAGGCGTTGGACACCTGACTTCAAAAGATGGCAACCGGTAGGTAGAATAGAACACATACGGCAACCTTCATCACAACACGAAAATAAACTGGCTAGCAAAAGGTTCTTCTTCACAGTCATCAAAGGGGTAACAATGTCGTTCACAGAAACCACAAACGAGTCTTCATCTATAGCATTTACTCCATGCTTGGGCATAGGAGCAGTCACCACATTAGGTCTTTCGGGCGCCTCGAACTCAATCTCCTTAGCATTAATTAAGTCATGTATTTTGTTCTTCAAAAACCAACAATCATCTGTATTATGCCCCGGGCTATCAGAGTGAAAAGCACAGCGGGTATTAGGGTTGTACTTCGGCGATGTTGTATTTGGATTCTTCGGGGCTTCCCTTGGAATCACTAGATTGGTTTTCAATAACTGTGGCAGAATTGGAGACAAAGTCATGTTGATATGGGTGAATTGCCTTCGAGGTCTCTCGGCCTTTTGTTAATTGTTGTGCTGAGGAGCACCAACAGGTCTTGAAATAACAACCGCATTAACAGCTTGGCGGTGTTCAGGTCTATTATGGTTTTTCGAATTATAGACAGCACTGGACTCTTTCTTAAAAGGCTTTTTCTCGGTGCTTGATGAAGCACCCTTTTGTATCTTACCAGCCTTAATACCAGCCTCAATCCTTTCACCGGTCATAATTAGCTCTATAAACCCAGACGAAGAGCTTCCAATCAGGTGGTTGAAAAATGGATCAGACAAGTTCCCCAAAAACATATCCACAAGCTCCTGATCAGCCAAGGGTGGTTGCACTCTTCCGGCGAGGTCCCTCCACTTCTGAGCATAATCTTTGAAACCTTCGCCCGTTCCCATTGACATACCCTGGAGTTGGATACGCGTGGGAGCAAGGTCGGAATTATATTGGTACTGCCTGTAGAAAGTAGCAGCCAAATCTTCCCAATTATGGATACTGGCTCCGTCCAACTGGTAAAACCATTCAAGCTGAGTCCCTGAGAGACTGTCTTGAAAGAAGTGGACCCATAGGTTCTTATCAGCGGTGTACGGCTGAATCTTCCTTACATATGACCGGAGGTGCAGCTTCGGACAAGAAACTTTGTCATACTTAGCAAAGACTGGTGCTTTGAATTTGTGGGGAATTACCACCCCAGATGACAGACCCAGATCACCAAAGTCCGGACCAGGCACTTTCTGAACTTCCATCGCACTCAACCGGTCTTCCAGTTGTTTGTATCTATCCTCAGCAAGAGGATACTGGTCTTCGTCGAAGTCTGTCTCATTGTCTGAGACCATAGGGCTAGGAGCCCTTCTTTCCTCTTGACTATCTTTCCCTCCAGATGAGGTGGTCAAATTAACTTCATCCCGTAGCCTGTTTCCAAACCTGTGACCTGTGTTAAATAGAACTGTCCTCTTCTTCTTCTTCTTCTTCTTCTCTTTCAGAATCAGGGTCTTCAGATCTTGCTGACCCTTAGCTAGATTCATGAACAGCTCTTGGAATTGGGCATTCTGGGCCTGTAGGGCCTTGATTGCTTACTCAGTTGATGGTTCAACAGACATGATGAGTGCTGAAATAAACAGCAAAGAAGATAAGAGACCTGTAATGGGTACATGTTATGAAGTGCATGGGATGAAATGCGTATGATATGATTTCAAAGACAATTGAGAGATTCAAATTCGTAAACAAAAAGGAAACACACTTTTATTAGATAAACTTTGAAACTCAAATTGTTCAACAAATTTCCCTTAAGGTGTTACAAGGAAGGAAATACTGAAAAGTAAATAAAAACTAGAAAGGAAATAATCAAAGGACAATCAGTGCTCCCATGGTCGCTTCTTGTCGGTGCGGACATAGTGATTGAGGATCCGCTCGTTCTCCAGCTGCCTAGTCAACTTCTGGATCTTCTTTTCTTGCTTGTTAAACTTTTCTCGGTAAGCATCATGCTCTTCTCTCAGCTGCATCCAAGACCTTTTCAGTGCCCCAATGTCAGTGGGCATGTAAGGATGGAGGATGGTCGGAAGAACCCCCTCTTCATTAGCAACTTCAACAATGATAGGAAGGACGGCTTCATACGGCATTCCCAGCTTCTGGGCACGGATACGGACCCATCTGAGATATGGCTCCATCAGAAGAGAAGTCTTTGGACCCAGCTCGTGTGGATCAGATCTGTGAACTCTATCCCAAGCCCTTATGAATCTGCGGTGTTGCTCGTCACTATCCCCTTGAAAATAAAAAATGATACTAGGAGTTGTACCCCAAAATTTTCCCTCCCATTTCATCAATATTTTCTCACCACAAGACCCTTGGAGCTCAAGATCAAGTTAGGGTTTGCTCTGCTCAAGGCCCCTCCTTGCACTGTTGACCCAAATTAGGGTTTGAGTTTGCACAAAGATGTTTTGACCTAAAAGGCCCAAAGTGACTTTCATGCTTCATGTTGGACCCATAAGTTTATCCATACCAAGTTTCAAGCTTTGATTCCAATCTTTGCCCAGTCAATTGGACAGTTGACCTAGAAATCAGTTGTATTGGGGAAAAAGTCAACTGTGGCCAATTGACAGTCAAACCTCATGAAATTTGACCCTCATCAACATTATGAACTCATATGAACCATTTGATCAAGTTTGGATCACAATTCCACAAGAAATTTGATCAGATCACCAAAAGGGCAAAATGGTCATTTTTAGGGTTTTGACTGCACAAAGGCAATTTTTGACTGTTTGACCTGGCCAATGGCAAACCAAGGTCACATATGGACTCAAGGACTCAATGACATGGTCTTGACACACTCAACAAGTTCAAAAGATTCCAAATGCACAAGATTGACAGATGAGTTTTCCAATCAACTGATCAAATTTGACTGTATACTGAAAAGTCAAACTTTGACTTTTTGGTCAAAATCAAGTGCCAAGATCCATTTTTCATCAAGACCTGTCAAATTATGAAACTTGTTCATCAAGAAACCAAAAATTACAAATTAGGGTTTAAAATGAAGAAATTTCATAACTTAGAAATTTTCTAAGTTATGAAATTCCCTTATTTTTTCCTAACTTTGTCCCATCTTTTCTTCAAGATATATTTGGATTCAAACAAAACTCAAAACATGAAGGTTGTAGTCCATTGCAAAATCTACAACTTTGATTCACAAAGTTTCCTCAAAAGAAGCTTGTAGCTCAAGTTATGATTTTTGGAATAAGGGTGCAAAACATTCTTAACTTAGAATTTTTTTGACCTATTTTAGGCAGGATTTTTGCCCAACTTCATGGCCACTTTTCACATGCTTCCACTTGGAATTTCAACTTGCATTACAAATATGGATTGTAGTACACATTCCAAGCTTTCCAAATTGTCCAAGAACTCATCAAACACCCTTGTGGTTAGGGAGATTCGAATTTGTCAAGATGGGCAAAAGTCACTTTGTTCATGGCCAATTTCATGTACATAACATTGGCATTTTGAACTCAGCATGATCCAAGCTAGATTACAGGTCTTTAATCTCATTCACACTCAATAATTTAATGCAAAAACTTTGTGTCCTAGCATTATCTTGTTCATTAAGTCATTACACAAAGGATTAGTCTTAAAATGGAAAAAGCATTTTAGCCATTCTTGTAAAGAAGCACTTTATGTCAAGTTCACAATCTAAGAAGTACAAAGCAGATCTTTGGGCACAAGATTCATGAACAAATTCCACTGATCAAAAGTGATTTGTGCAGCATAGATTGAGGGTAGTACAAGCCTGCATTGTCAATACACACTTCCTTACTTATCTTTGAAGTAACTTGGCAAAACTGGTACCACATTGACTTCCTGCAAGCAAGAGCCTAAACAAACTTTGCAAACACTTTTCAATTGATCCAACTAACCTAAAACACGAATCAACCAGAGTTCAAACCTTCTCATTCATCAAAACACAGTTTTGTGGCAAAACAGGGTACCTGCTGCATTTTGATTTGGCCAGCTCAATCCATTCGTGCGCCTTGGCCAAAACCACTTCATACACACTCCCTAACATCCATACAAACTATCCCAAGCCTTGGAAACAGACTGTAACACCCCTAACCAAGTTTGCCATTTTCATTTTTTCAGTTGTGCAGGTTGAGTTACATAGCTCGATTCAGTTAGTTTCAAAGCAAGCTAGAGGTTGGAAGAGCATCCTTGGACCTCAAGCAAGCTGTACAAGTCCTCAAAATTCATTGAAAGTGCCTCCATTGTTGTACACAACTCAAGCTGAACAGGTAAAAGTTTGAACTTCCATCTCCATATCCAAGCATATTTAGGCTTAAGTTTGTGAAGAAGGTATGTCCTACTCATGGCCCTGAAGCTACCCATATCCTTACTTCTCATTTATATTGTGTGTGCTGCACGAATTTTGGACATGAACATTTGAAAAAAGCTAGGTCAGGAATTGGGGGAGGAGAAATTCTCTCTCATTTCTGAGAATTAGATCAAGTTCTTTATATGTTTAGAATCGTGAAAAGATGCTCTACACTTTTGATGTTGTAAGTTTTTGTTGAAAATCAAGGAATCAGAAGTTAGCAGGTTGAGCAAGGACACGCGTTTTCTTTGTTTCAAACAATGGCTGGAGGTTGAAGAAGCTTGCCTTGGGCTGGGCCTGACCTGTTTTTTCTATTTGCACCCTCATTTTCCACTTACACCCCCTTGACCCATTGTGTGATTTTTTAATCATTTTTGACTTTTTATTTTTTCCTCTGACTTATTATTTTTTGTCAAAATATAAAAAAATATCAAAAACATTTTTCCACTCATTTTTGCATTTTATTTGGATTTTATTTGTTTTATTTGAACTTGTACATATAAAATAATATATATACTTTTATTTAAAATACTCAAAAATAACACAAAATACATTTACTTTCTGATTTTATTTTATTTTATCTTTTGAAAACATTTTCTTAAAATACACTTTTTTTTGGATAAATAATTAATATTTTATTTTTATATATATTCAATATATTTAATACATAATATAAATACTTATATATTTATTAGAATATTTAGGATAAAAATATAAAAATAATACATTTTTGTTTTTATTAATATTTGACCTCAAAAATTACTTTTTTACAATATACTTCTCTTTTATTTATTTTTTGTACATAATTAATAAATATTGTATATGATAAATAATAAATACTATTTATTTAGAAAATTGGGGTTTTGCCCTAAAAATATCCAAAAACAAATAAATACTTAATTTTTCATTAAGTTAACATTTTTCACCTTGTAAATAATTACATGCACTTACACAAATACAATACACATTTGCTTATCTTTTATTCTTGTACATTTGATACATTTTACATTGCGATCGATTCATTTTGGTTGTAAATTATTTGGACATTACTCTCCTATTAAGTCTCATCCCCATTTGTAAATATTTGTACCCCCACTCCCGGATACTTATTTGTAATAGCGTAGACTTTAAATTCCCGCAATTTATCGCTTTCAAATATACCATGTTTAGACCTAGGGTTTGTATGTAAATAAAATCAAACGCTAGATAACCAAAACACAAAGACAAATACATGAAATCAATACACTAATCACACTTGCACCCCTAGGGTAATCCCACTCGTTGCCTTCCAAAATGGGCCATGCTTGCACGTTGAGTGTCTTTGGAAAAACAAAACAAATCAAATGATCATAGTCCCTCGATGACGCTTTCGAAAGTTGCCTAAACAAAATGATCATAGTCCCTTCAAGCAAATTGCCAAAGATACTTGGAACCATTGCATTCATGGTCCATACGATGACCCGCGCCTGTCCCGTTAACATCCACCGTATCACAGAACTGGCGACTCTGTTGGGGACATACTTAAAAGTGGGGTTACCTTAGGATTAGACCACTCTTGTTTTCAATTGCTTGCTTTGTTTGCTTTTATATTTGTGGGTTTTGCATCGGAGTTTTTTAGATCCTAACCCGGATCTAGGGAATACCCTTTAGGTAGCATAAGCTGTGAGAGACCTGTCCGGCATAGACTGACACGGGTGACGCAGTGGCTACGTTGGTGTGACACCTTGGTCTGTACTGATATCCCTTGTGTTGCAATGAGGAGAATATGTGTCTTCTGAGGAGTCATTAAGCACCAACTGACCTTAGAACCCTAAATTGACCCAACTTGGCCATAGAACGGTAGCAGTATGCTACACTCATTGAGGCTAAACTCTCGCGATGGTTCTGGCTGCAAGAAAAGATTGCGATGTTGGAGTTATGACCGATTGAGGGTAGTCAGTGATATTGAGATCCTCTAGAACCCGGTTACTTTTGATAGGACAGGTCTTAACCAACGAAACTTCAAGAGGGTACTTACCTACAAACCCCATGCAAGCCTAAACCTAAGGACTTGTTTGCTTTGTGTGAATATGATTACCTGTATATACACTCACTTGCTTTTACATACATGTACATAACATCATACCATCATACCATTGCATACATCCTGCATAAGGACTAATCCATTCCAAGGATCTCAAGGGTTTGTGATGCAGTCATGATGAATCAAATGTCTAGCAAGGGGCAAAGGGGATTTATTTTCCTCTAGCCAAGGTTAATGACTTGAGTCAGGGGCTATGACCCACTCGATATGGTGAGCTTTGACTCTTGAAGAAGGACTCTCGGTGACATGAAGTTCCTTCAATCAAGCTTCCGGATCCCGATTCTAACAATTTTCTTGTTTACCCTGCGAGATCCTTGAAAACATTGCATGCATACATACATATCATTGCATTACAAGTACCCTTTCTACAGGTCACTTACCTTCTTCACTGTTTATTTCAGCAATCATCATGAATCCTTAACCATCCACTGAACAAGCTATCCAGGCCCTCCAGGCCCAGAATGCCCAGTTCCAAGATTTGGTATTGAGCCTAGCCCAGGGTCAACAGGACTTGCAAACTCTGATTCTGAAAGAGAAGAAGAAGAAGAAGAAGAGTACTGTTTTGTTCAACACTAGACGCAGATATGGGAATGGATTACCGAATGAGGCTGAGCTGACTACCTCATTTGTAGGCAAGGACAATCCCCAAGAGAGAAGGGTTCCTAGTCCCGTGGTCTCCGACAACGAGACGGATTTCAATGATGAACAGTATCCTCCTGCCGAAGACAGGTACAAACAGCTCGAAGACCGGTTAAGTGCTATGGAGATACAGAAGGTGCCCGGCCTAGACTTCGAAGATCTAGGTCTATCCTCTGGGGTGGTGATCCCACACAAGTTCAAGGCACCTGCCTTTGCGAAGTACGACGGGGCTTCCTGCCCTAAGCTGCATCTCAGATCATATGTAAGGAAAATCCAACCTTACATTGCAGACAAGAATCTATGGATCCATTTCTTCCAGGATAGTCTTTCAGGGACTCAACTCGAATGGTTCTATCAGCTGGACGGAACCAGTATTCGTAACTAGGAGGACTTGGCTACTGCATTTTATAAGCAGTATCAGTATAATTCCTACCTCGCTCCCACGCGTACCCAACTCCAGGGTATGTCACTTGGGACGGGTGAAGGTTTTAAGGAGTATGCACAAAAGTGGAGAGACCTGGCTGGAAGGGTGCAGCCACCTTTGACTGACTGTGAGCTCGTGGACATGTTCTTGGGGACCCTGGTTGGTCCGTTCTTCAATCATCTAATTGGGAATTCTTCTGCTGGGTTTACAGACCTCATTCTGACTGGTGAAAGGATAGAAGCCGGTATCAAGTCTGGGAAGATACAAAAGGGTGACTCCTCTAACACTAAGAAGAAACCATCCAAGAAAGAATCTAGTGCTGTCTTTGGTTCAAAAGGGCAGAATAGGTCCGAGCACCGCCAAGTTGTCAACACGGTAGTTATTTCAAAACCGGCCAGTGCTCCTCAACATCGCAACCAACAAAGGGAAGAGAGACCTAGAAGGCAATTCACTCCCCTCAGCATGACTTTGTCCCAGATATTGCCACAATTGCTGGAGACCAATCTGGTAGCTCTAAGGGACCCTCCTAAGAATCCCAACAGGACACCTTCAAGGTATAACCCCAACGCCCGCTGCGCTTATCATTCTGACAGCCCGGGGCATGCTACAGATGATTGTTGGACTCTGAGGAATAAGGTTCAGGATCTAATCGACGCAAAGGAGGTCGAGCTCGAAGCGCCCGAGACTCCCAATGTGATCACTGCTCCCTTGCCAAAACATGGCTAGGATTGAAAAAACTTTTGTTCATTCAAATGTTCAAGTTGTATTTTTTCTTTGATTGTTCAAACATTTACTCATGTCAAACTTTATTACCTTATCAATGCATTGCATATGTCTGTTTTGAATCAATATATTCGCATTCACTATATTCAAACTGCTTTCATTCTTTGTGATGTTCAAACTCTCAATTAATAATTCTAAGCCTCTTGAGGGAGGATGACGAAAACGATACCACAATCTACAGTATGCTTTTGAACAGACCCCGTTGATGAGGTACATGCATAGTTTCAATTCCTAAACACTGGAGTTATAAGGAAGATAATCCCTCGTCAACCCCTCTGAGCCAAAGAAGTTGGAGTTTTTCTTTTCGAAAATTAAAACCCTTAAATCATAACCTGGGGCAGGGTAGTTCTCTCAGTTGATCCAAATGCACAATGAACAACATCAAAGGAGTCCTTCCAAAACAGGAGACAATGATGGTTCTGAATAGTCATAAAGACAGGAGATCATTATCTTTCAAAATAAAAGCCCAATAAGTCAAAATCTACGAAGGATACTTATAAAACTAGGGCATCCCGCTGACTGTAATCACAAAAGAAACAGTTCAGGGATAACAAGATCAAAAAAGAAAGAGGTCCTACAAACCCTCAACAAAAAGAAATGACTGCCTATTCAAAATAAATTGTCAACATCCGAACCATCACTGGAATATCAAAGCAAAGACTCAAACAAGGTCTAATGCACGATTAGCTGAGTTTAGGTTTAAAGAACATCACGAAGAGCGGGTGGGTACAAATAAAATTTGAGCCTTTACCCTTTGTTTCTCAAACCGTGAACCAGGCAACATTATAACCCTTAAAAGTCCTAGCTGAAGCGTGGGTTAGTTCGAAAGCATACTGTTACAAAGGTATCCTGACTCCTTAAGGCTCGCTGTAAAATTTTGAGTTGACATCACATTTTACAAAATTTGCTTATTTCACTGAAAAATACATTTTCAAAAACTTCAAGACAGACGTAAGCTTTGCATTTTTAACATAACTTTGTGTGCATATGACTTTTTGTTTGAACAACAAAGAAATTTGCACGAAGAATATCTAGTGAACAAAAGCACTTCCAACCAAGGGGCAGACGTGATCATTGTCCGTCATTTGGGGCAGTTAAGTCAAGATTCAGAGAATCTCTCAAATGCCAAACAGCCAGGGGCAAATCTCTGTCCGGATCACTTGGGGCATTGGACGATCAAACGAAGATCTTCTGGTGGTATGGTAACACTGCACTACTGACAGTGACAACTCCTTACATCCTGAGAGCATGGACATAGTCGGAAAAAGACGACGCATAATCAAAGACCCGCTAGGTTGACACACCTAGGCAAAAATAAGGGCTTCCCGGCGAACCAAAAGGGTTCGGGCAAAAATAAGGGATGAAAATGAAAAAATCTGTACACCCGGCAAGTCAAAAACCTGAAAAGGCGGCTTGGGCAAAAAATGGGTATCCCGGTGGACTGAAAACCCGAAAGGGCGGTCCAGGCAAAAGTTAGGGATAAAAGCGTACGACTACGTCCCGTCATCTCGCCACTTGCCTACCAGAAGAAGATTTGTCAAACACCTCCACAGGTACCTTCTCCCACAGAAGCTGGGGCAATAAGAATTGTCCGAACTGTACAAGCTGCTCTGTCCTCCAGGTACCAAGGTATATTCAGCTGAAGAACGACCAAGACACCTTCGCTCCCCGGGAGTAAGATAAGAATCAACTATACTCTCCCCCGAGCAGAGTTGGTCTACCCTCAGCCCCAAAAAGGCACAGTATCTCCAGCAAGTCAGCAACACTCTCCCCGAGCAGAGTTCGTCTACTGTCAGCCTTAAGGAAGTTGGGTATCCCCCAGAAGATCCCAATATTTCCCAGCGGAGTATGCAGATGTTCCTAAGCAAGCATCCCCGGTAGTCTTAATATAAGATTGTTCCCCGACGGAATACCAGACACCCCAGTGGAGCCACTTCCCCAATACAGTCCAAAGTTTCCCCAGGAGAGTTGAACCAGTCCTCCCCGGTAGATTCTGGAAGCTTATCCCCAGTAGATTCTGGGAGCTTATCACCTGCAGAGTACATATGTCTCTCCCCGACCATATTCAAAGGTTATTCCCCACCAGAGCTTATAACTGGGTTATCCTCAGCTAATTACCACGGAAAGATCGGCCTCGACGAAGTTCTTCCTATCCCCCAGCGGAGTTCATCAAATTCCCCAACAAGCTTATCAATGGAATCCCCAGCGGAGTTATCATCAAAACCTCAGGGAAACATCTATTCCCCGCAGAGTAATCTCTCCAACAAGTTTATTCCCCAACGGAGTCATCTTCTCCTACTGGTTTATTCTTGCGTTCATCATCCCCAGCGGAAATAAAGAACTCTACTCTTCAGCATCAGCCCAGGATTCAACGAACTTCCCGGCATTCATCAAGGATTTATTTTCCCAGACGAAGATACAACACATTGTCATACATCATGATACATGCATATACGCATCATATCATACAATCTCATTTATGTTGAGAACATCATTGCTTGATCCATATCATGAATTGCATATGACTGACCTTTACCTTTCAGGAAGGATACAGTTAAATGATCAGCTATGTCAAAGTAGACAAATACAGTCAAAAGAGACCAATCCAGTCAAAGAAGACAAATCCAGTCAAAGAAGACAAGTCCAGTTCCTAAAGTTTTTTTCTGATGCAAACCCGTCGTCATAGACACCCGTCATTATAGACACCCGTCGTTATAGACACCCGTCGTCATAGACACCCGTCGTCATAGACACCCGTCATTATAGACGCCCGTCGTTATAGACACCCGTCGTCATAGACACCCGTCATTATAGACACCCGTCGTTATAGACACCCGTCGTCATAGACACCCGTCATTATAGACACCCGTCGTTATGGACACCCGTCATTAAAGACATCCTGTCAATAAAGACAAACTGTCAATAAAGACCACCCGTCCATGAAGACAACTAGTCAAAGAAGACAAAATCTCCCCTGGTTCAGTTAAATTGGTTCCTAAAAGATTTTTCTGAGATAACCTGTCAGTAGAGGCAACCCATCAACCCTTTGAAGTTCCAGATTCAATACCTGTATCCAGCCAGGGCATATCTGTAGACGACCAATTCCAGATTCGACACCTGTATCTAGGCAGGGCATATCTGTGAGTGATTGATTATAGATTCGATACCTGTATCCAGCCAGGGCATATCTGCATGAAGAGTTTAGAGATTCGATACCTGTATCCAGCCAGGGCATATCTGTAGACGACCAGTTCCAAATTCGATGCCTGTATCCAGCCAGGGCATATCTGTAGACGATAAATTCCAGATTCGATACCTGTATCTAGCCAGGGCATATCTGTGAGCAATTGATTGTAGATTCGATACCTGTATCTATCAAGAGCATATCTGCATGGAGAGTTTGAAGATCAACTCCTGTAACAGGCCAGGAAATTATCTTTCTTTCTCAGGTACGCAAGTTCTCGCTAAGGAATCTCTTACGCGATCGACACCTCGGATGGCATCTTTAAGCCCATCTCCACAACTATCCATTACACTTCCAGATGTCATCTCTAAGCCCATCACCAAATGGCATCTTTAATCCCATTCCCTCCACCATCACATCACCGAGTGCAAATTTTTGGGCACTCTAGTGTTCAATCATCTTCCACCTTCGGATCACGAAAGGCACGCAAGCCAATCTACATCCTCAGGTCTAAGAAGATTGAACAGGGGCAACTGTTGTACCCCAAAATTGGCCCTCCCATTTCATCAATATTTTCTCACCACAAGACCCTTGGAGCTCAAGATCAAGTTAGGGTTTGCTCTGCGCAAGGCCCCTCCTTGCACTGTTGACCCAAATTAGGGTTTGAGTTTGCACAAAGATGTTTTGACCTAAAAGGCCCAAAGTGACTTTCATGCTTCATGTTGGACCCATAGGCTTTGATTCCAATCTTTGCCCAGTCAATTGGACAGTTGACCTAGAAATCAGCTGTATTGGGGAAAAAGTCAACTGTGGCCAATTGACAGTCAAACCTCATGAAATTTTACCCTCATCAACATTATGAACTCATATGAACCATTTGATCAAGTTTGGATCACAATTCCACAAGAAATTTGATCAGATCACCAAAAGGGCAAAATGGTCATTTTTAGGGTTTTGACTGCACAAAGGCAATTTTTGACTGTTTGACCTGGCCAATGGCAAACCAAGCTCACATATGGACTCAAGGACTCAATGACATGGTCTTGACACACTCAACAAGTTCAAAAGATCCCAAATGCACAAGATTGACAGATGAGTTTTCCAATCAACTGATCAAATTTGACTGTATATTGAAAAGTCAAACTTTGACTTTTTTGGTCAAAATCAAGTGCCAAGATCCATTTTTCATCAAGACCTGTCAAATTATGAAACTTGTTCATCAAGAAACCAAAAATTACAAATTAGGGTTTAAAATGAAGAAATTTCATAACTTAGAAATTTTCTAAGTTATGAAACTCCCTTATTTTTTCCTAACTTTGTCCCATCTTTTCTTCAAGATAACTTTGGATTCAAACAAAACTCAAAACATGAAGGTTGTAGTCCATTTCAAAATATACAACTTTGATTCACAAAGTTTCCTCAAAAGAAGCTTGTAGCTCAAGTTATGATTTTTGGAATAAGGGTGCAAAACATTCTTAACTTAGAATTTTTTTGACCTATTTTAGGCAGGATTTTTGCCCAACTTCATGGCCACTTTTCACATGATTCCACTTGGAATTTCAACTTGCATTACAAAGATGGATTGTAGTACACATTCCAAGCTTTCCAAATTGTCCAAGAACTCATCAAACACCCTTGTGGTTAGGGAGATTCGAATTTGTCAAGATGGGCAAAAGTCACTTTGTTCATGGCCAATTTCATGTACATAACATTGGCATTTTGAACTCAGCATGATCCAAGCTAGATTACAGGTCTTTAATCTCATTCACACTCAATAATTTAATGCAAAACCTTTGTGTCCTAGCATTATCTTGTTCATTAAGTCATTACACAAAGGATTAGTCTTAAAATGGAAAAAGCATTTTAGCCATTCTTGTAAAGAAGCACTTTATGTCAAGTTCACAATCTAAGAAGTACAAAGCAGATCTTTGGGCACAAGATTCATGAACAAATTCCACTGATCAAGAGTGATTTGTGCAGCATAGATTAAGGGTAGTACAGGCCTGCATTGTCAATACACACTTCCTTACTTATCTTTGAAGTAACTTGGCAAAACTGGTACCACATTGACTTCCTGCAAGCAATAGCCTAAACAAACTTTGCAAACACTTTTCACTTGATCCAACTAACCTAAAACACGAATCAACCAGAGTTCAAACCTTCTCATTCATCAAAACACAGTTTTGTGGCAAAACATGGTACCTGCTGCATTTTGATTTGGCCAGCTCAATCCATTCGTGCGCCTTGGCCAAAACCACTTCATACACACTCCCTAACATCCATACAAACTATCCCAAGCCTTGGAAACAGACTGTAACACCCCTAACCAAGTTTGCCATTTTCATTTTTTCAGTTGTGCAGGTTGAGTTACATAGCTCGATTCAGTTAGTTTCAAAGCAAGTTAGAGGTTGGAAGAGCATCCTTGGACCTCAAGCAAGCTGTACAAGTCCTCAAACTTCATTGAAAGTGCCTCCATTGTTGTACACAACTCAAGCTGAACAGGTAAAAGTTTGAACTTCCATCTCCCTATCCAAGCATATTTAGGCTTAAGTTTGTGAAGAAGGTATGTCCTACTCATGGCCCTGAAGCTACCCATATCCTTACTTCTCATTTATATTGTATGCGCTGCACGAATTTTGGACATGAACATTTGAAAAAAGCTAGGTCAGGAATTGGGGGAGGAGAAATTCTCTCTCATTTCTGAGAATTAGATCAAGTTCTTTATATGTTTAGAATCGTGACAAGATGCTCTACACTTTTGATGTTGTAAGTTTTTGTTGAAAATCAAGGAATCAGAAGTTAGCAGGTTGAGCAAGGACGCGCGTTTTCTTTGTTTCAAACAATGGCTGGAGGTTGAAGAAGCTTGCCTTGGGCTGGGCCTGACCTGTTTTTTCTATTTGCACCCTCATTTTCCACTTACACCCCCTTGGCCCATTGTGTGATTTTTTAATCATTTTTGACTTTTTATTTTTTCCTCTGACTTATTATTTTTTGTCAAAATATAAAAAAATATCAAAAACATTTTTCCACTCATTTTTGCATTTTATTTGGATTTTATTTGTTTTATTTGAACTTGTACATATAAAATAATATATATACTTTTATTTAAAATACTCAAAAATAACACAAAATACATTTACTTTCTGATTTTATTTTATTTTATCTTTTGAAAATATTTTCTTAAAATACACTTTTTTTTGATAAATAATTAATATTTTATTTTTGTATATATTCAATATATTTAATACATAATATAAATACTTATATATTTATTAGAATATTTAGGATAAAAATATAAAAATAATACATTTTTATTTTTATTAATATTTGACCTCAAAAATTACTTTTTTACAATATACTTCTCTTTTATTTATTTTTTGTACATGATTAATAAATATTGTATATGATAAATAATAAATACTATTTATTTAGAAAATTGGGATTTTGCCCTAAAAATATCCAAAAACAAATAAATACTTAATTTTTTATTAAGTTAACATTTTTCACCTTGTAAATAATTACATGCACTTACACAAATACAATACACATTTGCTTATCTTTTATTCTTGTACATTTGATACATTTTACATTGCGATCGATTCGATTTGGTTGTAAATTATTTGGACATTACTCTCCTATTAAGTCTCATCCCCATTTGTAAATATTTGTACCTCCACTCCCAGATACTTATTTGTAATAGCGTAGACTTTAAATTCCCGCAATTTATCGCTTTCAAATATACCATGTTTAGACCTAGGGTTTGTATGTAAATAAAATCAAACGCTAGATAACCAAAACACAAAGACAAATACATGAAATCAATACACTAATCACACTTGCACCCCTAGGGTAATCCCACTCGTTGCCTTCTAAAATGGGCCATGCTTGCACGTTGAGTATCTTTGGCAAAACAAAACAAATCAAATGATCATAGTCCCTCGATGACGCTTTCGAAAGTTGCCTAAACGAAATGATCATAGTCCCTTCAAGCAAATTGCTAAAGATACTTGGCACCATTGCATTCATGGTCCATACGATGACCCGCGCCTGTCCCGTTAACATCCTAACGCAAGATTGTCCACCAAATACAATGGTGGGACAAAATTGTTAAAAGGGTTAAAACATAGGAAAAATCTTTGAGTAAATTTAGGGGTAGACAACTCTTAGTTACTTGATCAAACTTGCAAAAACACTTGCCTACTTTTCAAAACCCACTTCACAATACACTTTCAAAAACAACTTCCAAAAACATTTGAAATATCTTTTCAAAAAGACAAACACCTTTGCATATACTCAAATAAGAGTCATTTCAATGGTTGCCTAGACAAGGTATCTTTTTCAAAACATTTTCAAAACTACACACACACACACCACCATCTCAAGCAATTGAAAATCAAGGCAAGTGATCTAAAACAAGTAACTAAGAGCCCATGGATAACCATGGATGAAAAGGGTGCTAATACCTTCCCTTTTCATAATCTACCCCCCGAACCCACGAAACATCTCAAAAGGTTTTTCCTGTGCTTTTTAACCTTTCCTTTAGGATAAAATAAAAAGTCGGTGGCGACTCTTGCTAAACCGAAACATTTGCGAAAACAAACGCAAAACTTAAGTCAGTTCTCCCACCATATCACAGAACTGGCGACTCTGCTGGGGGCATACTTAAAAGTGGGGTTACCTTAGGATTAGACCACTCTTGTTTTCAATTGCTTGCTTTGTTTGCTTTTATATTTGTGGGTTTTGCATCGGAGTTTTTTAGATCCTAACCCGGATCTGGGGAATACCCTTTAGGTAGCATAAGCTGTGAGAGACTTGTCCGGTGTAGACCGACACAGGTGAAGCAGTGGCTACGTTGGTGTGACACCTTGGTCTATACCGATATCCCTTGTGTTGTAATGAGGAGAATATGGGTCTTCTGAGGAGTCATTAAGCACCAACGGACCTTAGAACCCTAAATTGACCCAACTTGGCCATAGAACAGTAGCAGTATGCTACACTCATTGAGGCTAAACTCTCGCGATGGTTCTGGCTGCAAGAAAAGATTGCGATGCTGGAGTTATGACTGATTGAGGGTAGTCAGTGATATTGAGATCCTCTAGAACCCGGTTACTTTTGATAGGACAGGTCTTAACCAACGAAACTTCAAGAGGGTACTTACCTACAAACCCCATGCAAGCCTAAACCTAAGGACTTGTTTGCTTTGTGTGAATATGATTACCTGTATATACACTCACTTGATTTTGCATACATGTACATAACATCATACCATCATACCATTGCATACATCCTGCATAAGGACTAATCTATTCCAAGGATCTCAAGGGTTTGTAATGCAGTCATGATGAATCAAATGTCTAGCAAGGGGCAAAGGGGATTTATTTTCCTCTAGCCAAGGTTAATGACTTGAGTCAGGGGCTATGACCCACTCGATATGGTAAGCTTTGAATCTTGAAGAAGGACTCTCGGCGACATAAAGTTCCTTCAATCAAGCTACCGGATCCCGATTCTAACAATTTTCTTGTTTACCCTGCGAGATCCTTGAAAACATTGCATGCATACATACATATCATTGCATTACAGGTACCCTTTCTACAGGTCACTTACCTTCTTCACTGTTTATTTCAGCAATCATCATGAATCCTGAACCATCCACTGAACAAGCTATCCAGGCCCTCCAGGCCCAGAATGCCCAGTTCCAGGATTTGGTATTGAGCCTAGCCCAGGGTCAACAGGACTTGCAAACTCTGATTCTGAAAGAGAAGAAGAAGAAGAAGAAGAGGACTGTTTTGTTCAACACTAGACGCAGATCTGGGAATGGATTACCGAAAGAGGCCGAGCTGACTACCTCATCTGTAGGCAAGGACAGTCCCCAAGAGAGAAGGGTTCCTAGTCCCGTGGTCTCCGACAACGAGACGGATTTCAATGATGAACAGTATCTTCCTGCTGAAGACAGGTACAAACAGCTCGAAGACCGGTTAAGTGCTATGGAGATACAGAAGGTGACCGGCCTGGACTTCGAAGATCTAGGTCTATCCTTTGGGGTGGTGATCCCACACAAGTTCAAGGCACCTGCCTTTGCGAAGTACGACGGGGCTTCCTGCCCTAAGCTGCATCTCAGATCATATGTAAGGAAGATCCAACCTTACACTGCAGACAAGAATCTATGGATCCATTTCTTCCAGGACAGTCTTTCAGGGACTCAACTCGAATGGTTCTATCAGCTGGACGAAACCAGTATTCATAACTAGGAGGACTTGGCTATTGCATTTTATAAGCAGTATCAGTATAATTTCGACCTCGCTCCCACGCGTACCCACAAATATAAAGCATACAAATCAAACAATTGAAAACACAATGATCTAATCCTAAGGTATACCCACTTATTAAGCGTCCCCAGCAAAGTCGCCAGTTCTGTGATACGGTGGGAGAGAATTGACTGTTTTTTGGAATGAAAATTTGTGTTTTGCGTTTGTTTTCGCAAAATGTCGCGGTAAGCAAGAGTCGCCACCGTCTTTTATTTTATCCAACAAGGAAAGGAAAAAAAGTACAGAAAAATTCCTTTTTTGAGATGTTTCTCGGGTCCGGGGGGTAGATTATAGAAAGGGAAGGTGTTAGCACCCTTTCTATCCGTGGTTATCCACGGGCTCTTAGGGACTTGCTCATATTGTTTTCAAAAATTTGCTTTTCTTTGTGTTTGTGGCTTTGAAGAAGTTTTTGTTTTGAAAGGTGTAAGTGTGAAAAGTTTTGTTTTGTTTTGAAAAGAGCAAGTACTTAAGAACCATCTACCTACTCAAAAAAGGAATTGTTCTATGCTAGTGTCCTTTAGACAAGGCTATCCCACTATTGATGAGTAGGTAGCATCGTCGTTGGAGTTTTAAGGGTCAATTCGATTAAGGGACGTGCGGTCACTAAAGCAATGTTAGGACGCCTTAGCGGTAACCCTAATGTCTTAGATCATTTTTCTGAGGCAACAGTTTCGAGGCAACTATGATCTTTGGACAAGAGGACGACCTCTAAAACTTCCTATACTTAATGACCGCGTACGAAGGCAACCAAGTGAGGTGTACCCTAAGAGTGCGCATGTGCGAGTGTGTTGTTTTCAGTTAATTTTGTCTTTGTACATGTCAATGGTTATCTATGTTTATTTTAGGTTAAACATTCGATCTTGTCATGCATTCCCTATTATCAAACATCTAACAGTTTATAAGTTGCGGAAAATAAATTGCGGAAATTAAACTAACTATTACAAGGCGTCGGGTATTTACATCGCAAAAAGCAACCCTTGAAATAAAAATGCGGAAAATAAATAAAGCGGTAAAAATGTTTAAAGTCCTATTAAGCTATTACATTCCGGAAACAGATACAATATTAAAATGAAATGGATTGCGTGCGGGAAATTAAATCGGGCGAGTTCTAGGGTTTTGACCCTTTGATTATTAAAGAAAGGATTTTTGGTTTGTTTTTGAATTTAAAAGGAAATTAAACTAACTTAATTATTAAATTAATAAATAAATTAATGAATAAAAATATTTTTGGGTTTTTGATATTTAAAGAAATAAAAATAAATTTGGTCAATATTAATAAAAACCTAATTGTCTAAGTTAATTTTAATTATTGCAAAAAATATTAAAGTTATTACTAATTAAAACTAAATTAATTAAATTAATATTTATTAACAAAAATAAAAATACTGAAAATTAATTTAATAAACAAAATATTTTTTTGGTTTTTAATTTTAATGAAGAAAAAGATTTAATTGGTTAGTTAAATAATAAAAATAATAACAATAAATAATTAAAAGAAATAATAAAAGAAAAGAGAAAAAGGTTAGGGTTTTGGGCCTGATTAGAGAGGTTTATTCAGCAATTTCCATGGCCCATTTTCATGCTGACCTGGTGGACCTTTTGAATCCAGCGTGGCACTTTGACTAGGGAGTATGGTAGGCATCCCATCTGGACCACCAGATCTGGCCTAGGGCCATCTGGCAGATGATTGAGTGAGAGACCATAGTAGGCTGCGCGCTTGGAGTTGTACTAGATAACCTGGTTGAAAAATACAACAAATAATATGGGGACCTGGGATTCGAACCCAGGTCCTGTTGGATTTTGAACACACGCCTTTGCCACTCAACCATCACGCTTCAATTGTTAACATAATGGACAATAAATATTATAAGGGAAATCACATTAATATGCCAGAAATAAATAAAAACGCGCAAAGTATTTGAACCAACCAACCAGGGGGGGACGCGTCATCATCTTCTTCCTTCAACCCTGTAAATTTACCGGCGGATTTATATCTGCAGCTAAATTCGCAGGTCGTTCCCAAAATTGATTCTAGGCCATGAAAACCAACCCCAAGACCATGGTTGTGCTCGTCTACCTCCCATGGTCACATTTATGTCCATCAAAGGCATCAATTTTGCCAGTAAAAGAAACACCCAAAAAGCAAACTACAAAACCCTAGGTTCGGTTACAGGGCTATGGTCCATATAAATGCAATCAAATAATGCCAAAAGTTCAGAAATTTCATGAGCATCATAAATATGTCAAAGATTTGCCAGAAAAATGCAAGAATATGGAGTTACAATTTTGAGTACAGGGCCATGAATCGTGAGGCTTACAGTGCGTTTGAGACGGTGTGAGAGCTTGCTTTTGATTGCAGGAGGTTCAGTGATTGTCCAACAAGCGATTGGTGTTGAGCTTTGCCTTTAAAAACGCCTCCAAGCTCGATTTCAGTTTTGCACTTTTTCACCTTTTTTCAAGTTTGGTTCTTGATGTTCTTGCAGCCTCTAGCCCTTGAATTCGTGTCCTTTCACTTGTATATGTATGCTGCAATGTATTAGGTCAACAAATTGGTCTTGAATCCTTGTACATCAATGCTTTGAGATTGGATTTGATCCTCCATTGAAAACTTGCTTAATTTGCCAAAAATCCAATCTTTTTGCACATGGAATGGTTGATACGAATTTGATCATGACATTGGTGATGATTAGGTCCTGAAAATAGAAAAAGATCTCATGTAATCAAGTTTTGGGATTTTATTTGATTTAAATTGATTTAAAATGAAATAATTTAATAAAAAATCAAATAAAATAGAAAATTTGATAAATGGACACAAGGCTGAAGCTAGGACACGTGTGTAGTGTGACAAGACCAAATCAAGTGGAAAAGAATGGGCCCATTTGACAAAATTTGAAGTTTTGGGGATAGTTGACTTTTGGCAATTTTGCAAAAATGCCCAACTTCAATAATGCATAACTTCTTCAATTTTGAACTTTTGGAGATGTTCTTGGACGTTTTAGAAATCTTTATATGTCCTATAACCAACCCTTTTGGTCTCATCTCATTTTGATATTCCATGCTCAAGTTATAAGCTTTGGCAAAAAAGGTGTTTTTGTTGACTTTCAAAAATGACCTATAATGTCCAAATTTGTAACTTTTTGTGAGTGAATTTTATGATCTTGGGGTATGAATAGGATTGTAGGAAATTTCATCCTCTTCAAAATGAGCTTTGGATGGGTCATTTCTCATAAAGTATGAGAAAGTTATGCTTTGTCAAAGTTGAGTTGACTTTTCCTACAAAACCCTAATTTAACAACTTTTGAGTCTTGATGAATTTTGAGCAATTCTTGATGAATCATGATAAACCCTTGATCAAATGATTAAATATCCTTCAAAATGAGAATGTTGACAAAAAATCTTGAGGTTTGACTGTCTATAGGTCACAGTTGACTTTTGCCCTAGCATAGTTGATTTTTGGACCCTTTGAGCAATTGACTGACCAAACTTCCTCTGCAAGGCTTGAAAATTGACATGGATGAACTTAAGAGCATATTAGCAATTGACTGACCAAACTTCCTCTGCAAGGCTTGAAAATTGACATGGATGAACTTAAGAGCATATAAGGATCTTGATGCAACACAAAACCCTAATTTGAGGTTGACTGTCTTAGGAGATAACTTTGACTGTCCAACTCTTGAGCAATCTTGAACCACTTGGAGATTTTTCTTGCAATGTTTGGAGAGATATGAGAGGGAAAATTTTGGGGTGCAACACAGGTAAAGTTGTTTTAAAATCAGCAGCAGTTTTATAAAGATTTTTAGAAAAAAATGGAAAAGAAAATAATGAAAATAAGGCTTTAAAAGAAATAAATGCAGAAACGGAAAATAAAATCAAAAGTAATAAATAAAAACAAACGGAAATAATAACAAAAACAAATAGGTGGGTTGCCTCCCACTAAGCGCTATTTTTAACGTCATAAGCCTGACACAGTGCTTAGCAGTAGATCATTCAGGGGAAATAGTGGGTAATTCTAAAAGTTTTAGACTATTCGCATAGTTTCTATTCTCGATGTGATGATATTGTTTTAATCGTTGTCCGTTCACTGTGAACGGGTCACTATTCCTATCCTTAATTTCTATTTCTCCGCTAGGGAATACTTTTGTAACTGTAAAAGGACCAGACCATCTGGATTTCAGTTTTCCAGGAAAGAGCCTAAGTCTAGAGTTGAATAGTAGCACAACGTCTCCCACACTGAATTCTTTCCGGGATAAGCGCTTATCGTGCCATCTTTTGGTTATTTCCTTGTATATCTTAGCGTTCTCATAAGCGTCTAATCTTAATTCTTCTAGTTCATTTAAGTCGAGGATTCGCTTCTCTCCAGCAGCAGTGTAGTTTATATTGAGCATTTTAATTGCCCAATACGCCTTGTGCTCTAATTCTATCGGGAGATGACAGGACTTTCCGTACACAAGCTTGAAGGGTGTAGTTCTTATAGGAGTCTTGTAGGCTGTCCTATAAGCCCATAAAGCCTCGTTAAGCTTAGATGACCAATCTTTCCTAGATATGGCGACAATTTTCTCTAGGATTTGTTTAATTTCTCTGTTCGAGACTTCGACCTGTCCACTGGTTTGTGGATGATACGGTGTTGCTACGCGGTGTTTGACTCCATACTTAGATGATAATTTGTCGAATATCTTCGAAATGAAATGAGAGCCACCGTCACTAATGACAAGTCTAGGCACACCAAATCTTGGAAAGATTATGTTTTTAAAGAGCTCAATCACTACTCGTGTGTGATTTGTAGGAGAGGCTATAGCCTCAATCCATTTTGAAACATAATCGACAGCTACAAGTATATACTTGTTTCCGAAAGAAGATGGGAAAGGTCCCATGAAATCGATTCCCCAAACATCAAAGATTTCTACTTCTAGTATTCATCTTTGAGGCATTTCATTGCGTCTTGAAATATTACTGGTGCGTTGGCACCGATCACAGTTTTTAACAGCGATGTGGACATCCTTCCGTAGGTTAGGCCAGAATAGGCCGACTTGTAGGATCTTTGCACAGGTTTTAGAAGTGCTTGCATGTCCGCCATAGGGAGATGAATGACAGTGAGAAATAACATCTTCTATTTCTTCTTCAAGTATGCATCGGCGGAAAATTCCGCCCGATCCTCTTTTAAATAATAAAGGTTCATCCCAATAATAATAATTGAGATCATGGAAGAATTTATTTTTCTGTTGATAAGTTAAGTCCGGTGGGAGCGCGCCTGCAGCTAAGTAATTGACTATGTCAGCATACCACGGCAGTCCCATGGTTGTATGGATCGCTTCCACGACTTCCTTGGATTTTGGTATGTTTAGATCCAGTTGATCTAGATCACTTCTTATTTGCACTATCAGCTATTCATACGGAAAATCGTTGTTAATCGGTACTTGTTCAGGTTTTATACCTTCTAATCTTGACAAGTGGTCTGCTACGACGTTTTCGGTTCCTTTCTTATCCTTAATTTCTAGATCAAACTCTTGCAAAAGTAGGATCCATCTGAGGAGTCTTGGTTTTGCATCCTTCTTGGTTAGTAGATATCTGATAGCAGCTTGGTCTGTGTAAATGATTATCTTCGCTCCTACTAGGTAAGAAAAGAATTTGTCAAGCGCAAAGACAACTGCTAACAGCTCTTTCTCAGTTGTGACATAGTTCATTTGAGCTGAGTCTAGCGTTCTACTGGCATAGTAGATTGCGTGAAGTTTCTTGTCCTTCCTTTGTCCAAGAACTGCGCCTATGGCGTAGTCACTTGCATCACACATGATTTCAAAAGGAAATCTCCAATCGGGTGGTTGCATGATTGGTGTGGTGATAAGGGATGATTTTAGAGTTTCAAACGCTTTAAGACAATCTTCATTGAATATGAACTCAGCGTCTTTCATTAATAGATCGGTAAGTGGTTTAGTGATCTTCAAGAAATCTTTGATAAATCGTCGGTAGAAACCGGCGTATCCTAAAAAACTTCGTATTTCTCGAACGGTCTTAGGTGGTTGAAGTTCTTTTATGACTTATATCTTAGCTTTATCAACTTCAATTCCCTTATTAGATATAACATGTCCTAATACGATTCCTTCTCTGACCATGAAATGGCATTTTTCCCAATTAAGCACGAGGTTTACTTTCACACATCTTTCTAAAATCTTTTCTAGGTTTGATAGGCATCCTTCAAAACTTTGCCCGCACACAGAGAAGTCGTCCATGAACACTTCCATGATGTTATCAATGAAATCTGCAAAGATTGACATCATACATCATTGAAAGGTTGCTGGGGCATTGCACAATCCGAAGGGCATTCGTCTGTAAGCGAACATTCCATAGGGACATGTGAATGTAGTCTTCTCTTGATCATCAGGGTGAATAGGAATTTAGAAAAATCCAGAATAACCATCTAGATAGTAGAAGTAGGAATGTTTGGCTAATCACTCTAACATTTGATCTATGAAGGGTGGAGGAAAATGGTCTTTTCGAGTAGCTTTGTTTAGTTTTCTATAATTAATGCACACTCTATGCCTATTTACCACTCTTTGCGTTATCGGTTCTCCTTTTGCATTCTTCACAATAGTGATACCTCCTTTCTTCGGTACGACGTGTACTGGGCTAACCCATTTACTGTCGGAGATTGGATATATGATTCCTGCTTCCAATAGCTTCTTAATTTCATCTCTGACTAGAATGCTAAGGATTGGGTTAATCCTTCTTTGAGGTTATCTAGAGGTTTTGCAATCTTCTTCTAGCATAATACGATGCATACAAATTGAAGGACATATTCCTTTCAAGTCGGATATGTTATAACCTAATGCAGTCGGGTACTTCCTTAGGACATCTAAAAGTTTCTTAGTTTCGAGCGTTCCTAAACTGGAATTGACTATTACTAGTCGCGTACATTTGGTATCTAGGAATTCGTATCTTAGGTTCCTGGGTAAGGTTTTTAATTCTAAACCTGGTTTCTTTGGACATGGCATATGATCAGGTGTAAGTGCTAGACTTTCGCTTAGACTATCATCTTGATATGGTTCACACTAATTGTCGTCTTCGAATATCAGAGGGGTTTGGATTTTCATTATTTTAGAGTATGTGGTTTGTTCTGCTTCCATCTCTCTTACGCACTCGTCTATAACGTCGATTAGATAACATGTGTCATTCATGGCTGGTGCTTGTAAGAATTGAGTGAGGATGAATTCCACTTTTTCCTCTCCAACTTCGAATGTCAGTCTGCCCTTATTTACGTTAATTATAGCTCCAGCTGTGGCTAGGAAGGGTCTTCCTAATATGATAGGAGTAACTGAGTCCTCAGTAATGTCCATGATTATGAAATCGGTCGGGATATAGAATTGACCTATTCTAACTGGAACATTTTCCAGTATACCTACAGGGTATTTAACTGATCGGTCAACTAATTAAACGGACATTTTTGTGGGTCTAAGTTCTCCCACATCCATCTTTTTGCAAATAGATAGGGGCATGACACTAATACTTGCTCCCAAGTCGTATAGAGCTTTGTCTATGACAAACTTTCCAATGTTACAAGGTATAGAGAAACTACCTGGATCTTTTAACTTAGGGGGCATATCATTTTGAATAATAGCGCTACACTCAGCAGTAAGTGTAACTGTTCCATTGTCTTCTATCTTTTTCTTGTTAGATAGGATTTCCTTGAGAAATTTAGCATACGAGGGCATCTGAGTGATAACTTCTATAAACGGTATTGTGATATTCAGTTGTTTCAAAAGTTTAACGAATTTCTTGAATTGGCCCATCGATTTGGAATTGGTAAGTCTCCGAGGGTACGAAATCGATGGTTTATAGGGTGGTGGAGGCATATAAGGCTTCTCTTTCTCCATTGCCTCTTGGTTTTCATTTTCCTTTTCCTTTGGTTCATTCTCATTTTCAATTGGCTTGTTCTGTTTTTGGTACATGACTGGATTTTCGAGTCTTGGGTTAACAGGTCCGTCAAGTTCTTTTCCACTTCTCAGTATTACAGCGTTAGCATGTCCTTTTGGGTTAGGTTGTGGTTGACCAGGGAAAAATCCAGCTGGGGCAGCAGTAGGTGCTTGTTGTTGAGCTACCTGTGAAATTTGAGTTTCAAGCATCTTGTTATGGGTGGCCAAAGCGTCAACTTTACTAGATAATTGTTTAATCTGCTCATTAGTATGTAAATTCTTATTTAGAACATCTTTATTAGTCTGAGATTGAGAAGCAATGAAATGTTCTATCATGATTTCAAGATTAGATTTCCTAGGGGAATTGGATGTATTAGGTCCATTATTGGGGTGATTTGGGATAGCTTTTGGATAGCCAGGTGGCGTGGCAGGAGCTTGTCCAGGTGCGTACAATGCATTGTTGCTTTTATATGAAAAATTAGGATGATTCTTCCAACCAGGGTTATAGGTATTACTATAAGGGTTTCCCTGTACGTAATTCTCTTGTTCAGCTGGAACTCCTGTTAGAAGTGGGAATTCTGGAGCAGGATATGATTGAAGGCCACATAGATCGCAAGCTTGAGCTACTGCAGCCACGGTAGCTGCGGGAGCGGTGGTAAGATTTTCTAGCTTTTGGGTAAGGGCTTCCACTTTAGTGTTGACTTGATCCAGACTATTCACTTCAATCATGCCACCTTTTGTTTGATTTTTTTCCATATTAGCTCTTTCGCTTCCCCATTGATAATGGTTCTGAGCCATGCTTTCGATAAGTTGATTTGCTTCGGTATATGGTTTATCCATCAATGCGCCACCAACATCAACGTCTATAGTCATTCTTGTGTTGTACAAGAGACCGTTATAGAACG
The DNA here is from genome assembly GCA_948472305.1 of Vicia faba. Classification (NCBI taxonomy): domain Eukaryota; kingdom Viridiplantae; phylum Streptophyta; class Magnoliopsida; order Fabales; family Fabaceae; genus Vicia; species Vicia faba. The sequence goes on from OX451737.1 coordinate 1,577,401,017, forward strand.
TATGAATGATCAGCCATTCTTCTAAACCATGATGAGGACAGAGTCTAATCATGTCCTTATAGCGTTCCCACGCTTCGAAAAGTGATTCGTTATCTTTTTGTCTGAAACCATTGATGTTGGATCTGAGCATAGCAGTTTTGCTTGGTGGGAAATATCTAGCCAAAAAGACCTTCTTCAACTCATCCCATGTGGTGATTGAGTTTGAAGGAAGAGATTGGAGCCATGCTCGAGCTCTTTCTCTTAAAGAAAAGGGAAATAGGCGCAATCGTATCGCCTTGGGGTTTACACCATTCGCTTTTACAGTGTCTGCGTACTGCACAAACACTGACAGATGCAGGTTTGGGTCGTCAGTAGGAGATCCAGAAAATTGGTTCTGCTGAACGGCGGACAGAAGCGAAGGTTTCAGCTCGAAATCATTTCGAGCGATAGTAGGAGCGGCAACGCTGTTGTGAGGTTCCGCTTGAGAAGGAACTGTGTAATCCTTAAGAGGGCGAGGTGGATTTGGTACGTCAGCCATCTTTGATTCTTCAATTAACTCAGGGATTGAGATATCAGGAAGCTTAGTCAGAGGAAGATTGTTGAGATCACAGTATTCTTGAATTCGGCGTCTTACTCTGAGATAGCGCTCGATATCATTGATTTGTAGATGCAAAGGCTCCCTTCGGGAGCGAGTATTTGGCATACAACAGAGGGAAAAATAAATAGTTGCCTTAGTCTATACAGTGCTACTTTATGAGTGCACTGGTGACTAAATCAAATTCCTCGGCAACGGCGCCAAAAACTTGATGTGCGATCGACCTAATGTGTCTAACTGTATCTTAACTGCAAGTGCACAACCTATCACGGTAGTAATAAAAAGATGTCGAACCCACAGGGACTTTGTAATCACTCTAGTGCTATAAAGGTTTGCTAGTTTAGCTAAGGCGGATATTGTCACGTTTGGTTTTTAGAAGTTAAAGTAGAGGAAAACTAAATCGAACTAAGGAAATAATAATAATGATAAAGCGGTCGGTATGTAATATAGTTAACCTAAGCGGATTTAATCGAACCTAATCATATAAAGATGTTTAACTTAAATGGTTCTGTAGAAATTATCAGTTTAAAAACCCTCAACTCACACTCTCGTGGTCTTATCTCGGATTATATCCCTAAAGCCCTATGCCTGCTCTCGCTATCCCATAAGTGTTTAGAAAATACTCTTTGAAAACTTAATAAAGTCTAATTCGTTTTAAAGCGCTCTCGCTGTATTTAAATCAAATGCATAACTTTAGCTATCTGGTTAAAACCTCACACTCTCGTGGTCTTGATCCTAACCTATTCTACTTTTCTTACTCTCGTAACAAAAAGATTGATTTTAATTATAAAAAGTCACAACCAGAAATTAAGTTAATTTGGATTTTAGCTTAGGAACAATTTAATCCATTTAGTTACTATTATCACATCCCGACTCTAGACATTTAGCTAGTCATGGTACTTGAAACAGACAGACGGGAAATATAATCGAGAAACAGTAAAACATTCATGATAAATAAATGACAGTAATTTAACGTAAACAAATTGTACTAAAATTAAATTAAATGCGATTAAAACCTGAATAATAATACTATTCCTCAAGCTCCCTCTTCCACAAGTCGGCAACATTGGAACCTTCGAAATCGGAACTTGAAACGAAGTCTGAGGCTAAAAACAAATTCTAACTAAGATAGCAATTTCCTAATGTTGGAAATGGCTATTAAATGGTAAAAGGGAAATAAAAACAAAAACAGCAGTAAAAAAATGAAAAACTGGAAAATGGTTCGTAAATTTGGCAGAGGCTTCCGCAAGGAATTTGTGAAAATAAAACTCTCTGTAAATAAAACTCTCTTTTTTTTCTTCATTGAAATCTCTCCTATTTATAGAGGAGAAATTGGCAGTTAAGAAATAAGAACGTGGACTTTGTACTTCTTTTGTGGAGAAAAACCAGGACTGGGCGTTGGTGAGGTTGAGAGATTGTAGGAGTGAATACTCATTTCTTTACGTTGCCCACGTCTCCATGTTCTTCATAACATTGAATTAAGCGTGTGACGGTCGTAAGGCTAAGGTGACGGGCGTAAGACGCTTAAATAGCGCGTTACCTTCGTCAATGATGTGTGACGAGCACTCTTCATGAACTAAGCGCGTTACGGTCGTAACACTCCTATGACGACCGTCACAACATCAAATCTACAGAACTTTGCAGATTTGTTCCTTTTCTTCTGATTTTCATGTTATCTTTCTTCATATGATCTTTTTCACTAAATTGACTTGAAACATGTTGTACCTGTGAAAAGACATAAAAACTCGGAACAATCGGGAGATAAACGGATTAATGCAGTATGAAAATGGATTCAAAACGTAGCAATTATACGATACGATTTCTCGTTATCAGTTGCCATGGTGCATTTATTAGTGAAATACAATGGTGACGTTTTAGTTGTACAAGTGTTTAACTATTTTATCAAGAGTGTGATTCTCTTGAAGTCTATCTTTATTGATTATTGAGGTTATCCTTGCAAAACCTCTGTTTGGTTTTGTGATAAGCCAATCAAAATCTTGTTCTTGGTTTGTGAGCTTAGCATGTAAAAAACTCCACTTGGTTTGAGGGATTAGTCCTATGAAAGTCTCCATGTCGATTGTAATAACATTCACGGGTACAATCTAGCAAAAGTTCAAAAGATTGTATT